>OX387242.1:93581535-98581535 GCA_947561735.1 Cenchrus americanus | reverse complement strand
GGCTGAGGTAGAGCCAGTGTGGCCGCAAGACGAAGTCGCGGCGCACGGAGTAGTCGACGACGAGCCTGCGCGACACGGCGTAGTCGACGACGAGCGGCGCGACGAGCCGCGTGACGAGCCGCACGACGTGCCGAGGCACCCGGACGCGTGGCGGAGGTGAAGTAGTCGACGACGAGCGGCGCGGGGGGGTAGTCGACGACGAGCCGCGAGACGAGCGCGCGCGACGTGCCGAGGCACCCGGACGCGCGGCGAAGGCGAAATAGTCGACGACGAACCGCGTGACGAGCCGCGCGACGCGGAGTAGTCGATGATGAGTCACGCGACAAGCCGCGCGACGTGTCGAAGCAACCGAACGCGAGCGTAGATGAAGTAGTCGACGACGAGCCGCGTGGCGAGCCGCGCGACGTGCCGAGTTACCCGGACACGCGGCGAAGGCGAAGTAGATCGCTGCAGCCGGTGCGACCGGGCGACGAGTAGTCGCGGCGCACGGCAAGGTTGACGTAGAGCGCGTGCATCCGGAGACGAGTGGTCGAGGCGCACGGCAAGGTTGAGGTAGAGCACGTGCGGCCGGAGACGAGTAGTCGCGGCGCACAACGTAGTTGATGTAGAGCCACTGCGACCGGGAGACGAGTACTCGCGACGCACAACGAGGTCGACGTAGAGCCCGTGCGGCCGGGTGACGAGTAGTCGCGGCGCACTGCAATGTTGAGGTGGAGCCAGTGCGGACAGAGGCGAGTAGTCGCGTCGCACGACGTAGTTGATGTAGAGCCCATGCGGCCGGGAGCGAGTGGTCGCAGCACATGGCATAATTGATGTAGAGCCGGTGCAGCCAGGAAAAAAGTAGTCGCGGCGCACAGCGAGGTGATGTGTACGTTGCTTGTGTGCTTCAAGAATCGATCTTGGAGCCCTTGGTTCCCCTGGTGTGCGAGTAGCAAAAAAGGCAAAATTCCTTTGGTGCTTGCGTGATATTAAGAGAATACTTCGATCCAAGTGCAGACTGCTAGTAGCTTATTCCTTGACGCAAGCTTGACTCGGATTTTGGCTCTTGTGTTTCAGCAATGCAGTAGATCGGTTTGACCAAGGAACTCAGCAACGTAACCGACTAGTACTCTGCTTTGAGTACCAAAGCCGATTCCAAATAGAAGTTAAACTTGACGTAACTGTGTTGATCTTGACATGTGTTCGTAGCTGCTCTTCTGTCCCGACTAGGTCACTGAGACCGCTCCTGATTCGATTTCGTCAAGGATAGAAGCGAGCTTCCCGTGGAACATTGTTGTTGTTGTGGCAAAGACTGAATCGAGCATGAATCGGAGTCTGTAGTAGCTACGGCAAGTTGTTGATTAGCCGCCGAACGGTTGACTGCCGCCGAGTAGATTGATCTAGAATTGGTCCTTTGAATTCGCCTGATGATCGTGACGATGACCCCACGGTGGGCGCCAGCTGTCGGTGTTTAAACCTCTCGACCTCCATGGGAGGTACCCGCAGCAAGGTAGAAGGTGGGGATCGCCATGATCTGGAACCCGAAGGTACGCGCGAGGACACAAGACACAAGATTTATATAGGTTCGGGTAGCCGGAGTAGCTACCCTACGTCCTGTTTAGAGTAGTATTGCGCCCTGCGCTTGGTGTTGTCCCCGGAGGGATTGTGGATGTTCGGCTAGGTACCCGGCCCTCCTTTATATAGTCTAGGGGGCGGGTTCCTAGTCGGTTACAAGGCAGGAGTCCTAGTAGGATTACACAGAGCGAGTCCTAGTAGGAGTACAGGGGAATTCTAGTAGGAGTCCGTCTTCTACTCTTCCTCCTTCCTTGCATGAGTACCCGGGGTGTATGCCCGACACATGCCAAAAAGTTTGCGCACGTTGCGGTTAAGGAACTTGTAGTCGTCTTCAACTACGTGCTCCAAATCCTCCAAACGCTGCCTCATCGCCTCCATGGCTTGGAGACATTCATCGACCGACGCGTAGAGATCCGCGATGGAGTGACGGCAAGCTGCACAACACATCGGATGCAATCCGAACGGGTCGTCATTGCCATCGTCTCCGCCGTCATCGCCACCACCATTGTCGTCGCCGCCGTCGTCGCCACCACCATTGTCGTCGCCGCCGTTGGGGCCTTCGGGAGTCTTCTCATTGGGCACCTCATCCCAAATGTAGAGATCGTTATCGTCTCTCCCGGCGGCCGCCCACGAGCTCGGGCTACGACCGTCGGAGTAGTCACTACCCCCATAGTCCTTAGGCTCGGGCGACACCTCCTTGTAGTCCTTCCGCTTCATGCCTTGAATGCGCGCTGACCTTCGAACGGGCGTAGGGACCTTCTCTCCTTCGACGGGGTTGCGAGATGCAATAGCTCCGGTCGGGACACGCCCTCCGCAACGGATGCGGACGGTCCTCTTGATCTCGACGGGTAGCTTGAGCTCGCATCGCTTCGCCTCCTCCATCGATGGCTCCTTGGCTTCTTGCTTCAACTCTAAGCTCCTCGGGAACACAATGGCTGCTGCGTGGGTGCAAAATATTGCTTGAAGGGATTGATTTTCGAGCTCCCAATTCGGCCAAATAAATAGTCTGAAGAGGAAAACCCTAGGAACCTCATTTTCCTTTTTTAAACTTCCCTTAAAATTTTCTGACTGAAGAAGGAAGTCGAAAAGGAGCAATTCGGGCAAAAACCAGGATCGACCGCCGCCGGGACCCACCTGGGCCGGTCGGACTGGGCCGGCCGGCCCACCCTGTCTCGGGGGCCGGGCCGGTCCGGTTTTTCGTGCACCGCCCTTTTTCGCCTCCTTAGCCCATGGGAAAAGTTGGCCCAGTAAATCTTCGCGAGAAACTCCAGAAAATTAAAAGAAAAACTATTTACAGAAATTCATGCCTTGTTTTTCGTCCTAGGCGGGACGTTCGGGCTCTTCTTCCATGGTGAAGACATCAACATGGTGAAGGGGCACAACGTCGGGTTCGTAGTAAACCTTAAGTCGTTGACCATTCACCATAAATTGATCGCCTTTTATATCCATAATGGTTACCGCTCCGTTGGAGAGCACCAAATGCACAACATAAGGTCCGTCCCACTTGCTTTGCAATTTCCCCTTTCCGAAGGTTTTAAACCTCGAATTGTAGAGGTGGACCTTATCTCCTTCTTTAAACTCTTTCTTTTTCAATATTTTATCATACCACCTTTTGATTCTCTCTTTGTATATGCTTGCATTTTCATACGCCTTCAACCTCATCTCCTCTAGCTCGCTTATTTGGATTTTTCGTTTCACCACCGCGGCATCGAGATCGATGTTCATCTCTTTAATCGCCCAATAGGCTTTATGTTCCAACTCAACCGGGAGGTGGCAAGCCTTTCCATAGACGAATTGATAAGGGGTCATACCTATCGGTGTTCTTGAACGCCGTTCGATAAGCCCATAAAGCTCCGTCTAATTTCTTTGACCAATCCTTGCCTCCCTTCTCTATGGTTTTGTTGAGGATGCTTTTTAATTGCCTATTTGACGTTTCCGCTTGTCCATTGGTTTGTGGGTGATAGGCCGTAGAAATCCTAAGTTCAATCCCCAACTTGGACAAGCACTCTTTGAAATTCTTCCCGGTGAAGTGAGTTCCTCCATCACTCATCAAGATTCTCGGTGTACCGAAACGAGGAAAAATCATGTTCTTGATCACAGTAATGGACTCCTCCGTGGAAGCTTTACGACATGGCATAGCCTCTACCCATTTGGATACATAATCAACCATGACTAGAATATACTCATATCCGCATGAGTTTTTGAAAGGCCCCATGAAATCTATACCCCATACATCGAATAAATCGATTTGTAGATTGTAATTCAAGGGCATAGAATTCCTTTGAGAGATGTTTCCGGTTCTTTGGCATTCAGGGCATGATGCAACATATCTTTTAGTATCTTCATGCATTTCCAGCCAATAGAATCCGGTCGACCATACTTTTGCTTGGGTTCGAAAGTGGCTATAGTGTCCACCGTACTCCGCCGAGTGGCACTTCCTCTCTACCATCTCTTCTCTTGGTACACATCTTCTCATAACTCCATCATTGCCAAGTTTGAAGAGGTATGGTGCATCCCAAAAGTATTTCCTACTTTTGGAGATTATCTTCTTTTGAGAGTTTTTATCTAGATGATCGAGAGGCATCTTCTGAATCGCTCGAATGATATCAATCATCCAAGTGTCTTTATCGAGCACTCGATAGAGGCAGTCATCTCTCATCTTGTCTTTTATGGGCTCTTTATCATCTTGTCCACGATTCATCCTAGACAAATGGTCGGCCACAACGTTCTCCACCCCCTTTTTTGTCACGAATTTCAACATCAAATTCTTGGAGAAGAAGGATCAACAAATCAAACGTGGTTTAGCTTCCTTCTTAGCCAAGAGATACTTGATGGTTGCGTGATCGGTGTAAACAATGACCTTCGAGTTCACGATGTAAGATCTGAATTTTTCGAAAGCGAACACCACCGCTAGCAACTCCTTTTCCGTAGTGGCATAGTTTAATCGTGCCCCATTAAGATTTTTGCTAGCATAGTAAACGGCGTGAACTCGGCCTTCCTTTCTTTGACCCAAAACCGCGCCTACGGCATAGTCACTTGCGTCACACATGATCTCGAAAGGTTGGCTCCAATCCGAAGGTTGAATAATGGGAGCACTCACCAATGCTCTTTTCAAGGCCCGGAATGCCGCTAGGCACTTCTCATCAAAGTCGAAAGCCACATCCTTTTGAAGAAGATGCGTTAAAGGCTTAGTGATCTTTGAGAAGTCCTTAATAAATCTTCTATAAAATCTGGCATGGCCTAGAAAGCTCCTTAAGGACTTAACATCCGTCGGAGGTGGGAGTTGCTCAACCGTCTCTACCTTAGCCTTGTCCACTTCAATGCCTCTCTCGGATATAACATGTCCGAGCACTATGCCTTGCTTAACCATGAATTGGCACTTTTCCCAATTTAACACCAAGTCTACCTCTGCACACCTCATGAGGACCTTTTCCAAGTTTGCCAAGCAATCCATGAACGTCTTCCCATAAATGGAAAAATCATCCATGAACACCTCGACAATTTCTTCGATGAATTCCGAAAATACGGCCATCATGCAACGTTGAAAAGAGGCCGGCGCGTTGCATAGACTGAAGGGCATCCTTCTATATGCAAACGTTCCGTAAGGGCATGTAAACGTTGTTTTGTGTTGATCGTCTGGGTGAATGGGGATTTGCATGAACCCCGAGTACCCATAGAGAAAGCAAAAATAAGCGTGGTTCGCTAATCTCTTGAGCATCTCGTCAATGAACGGTAGGGGGAAGTGATCTTTCTTCGTCGCTTTGTTAAGCTTACGATAATCGATACACATTCGCCACCCGGTCACGGTTCTTTGCGATATCAATTCGTTCTTCTCATTCTTCACCATGGTTAAACCTCCTTTCTTTGGTACACAATGTACCGGGCTCACCCACTCGCTATGCGGAACCGGGTAGATGATTCCGGCATCAAGTAACTTGATGACTTCCTTCTTTACTACCTCTCACATGGAATGAGTTAGCCTCCTTTGGTGGTCCACTACGGGCTTACATTGGTCTTCCATTGGTATACGATGAGTGCAAAAGGCTGGGCTAATACCTTTGAGATCATTAGTCGAATATCCAGTCACCTTCTTATGTTTTTTCAATAAAATCAGAAACTTCTCATTTTCTTCAGGACTCAACTCGTCGCTCACGATGACTGGATAAGTCTTGTCTGGGCCCAAAAATTCATACTTTAATCCCTTGGGCAAAGGTTTAAGGTCTACCTCGGGCACTTGTGGCTCCTCGGGTTTTATTTCTCCTATGTCCTCGAATTTTCCTTCCTCCACGCTTCCATCATGTGGTTCTAAGCCTTTTGTTGCTTCTTCTAGTTCTTCATCTTGTTGATTACTAATTTGATTTTCCATTGCTGTTTGCAGCGGATCTCTAAGGGTTTCAACAAAACAAAGACTATCTACCTCCTCTATTTCTTCTTCTGGAGGAAAGAGTGTAGGGTGTTTAGAAACGCGAAGAAAGTTATATGTGTACTTTGTTCCATTAAGGTTCATTGTTACTTTGCCTTCTCCGGCATCCAACACGGCATCAACCAATTTAAGAAAGGGCCTACCTAGGATTATGTGATCATGATTACTATGGTAAGCAGCAATAACAAAGAAATCGGTTGGTATACATTTTCCAGAGATTTTTACTTTCATGTTGCAAGCAATACCTAGAGGTT
Organism: Cenchrus americanus; assembly: GCA_947561735.1. Taxonomy (NCBI): domain Eukaryota; kingdom Viridiplantae; phylum Streptophyta; class Magnoliopsida; order Poales; family Poaceae; genus Cenchrus; species Cenchrus americanus. Next base: position 98,575,304 of record OX387242.1, on the reverse strand, counting down.
AAATACTTCTACCATCTCCCATAATTAATTTCGTTGACGTTGGAGCTAAGTCTAGGTTGTGGTCTTGAACTTTATCATAAATTTTAGAAGATAGGACACTTACTTGGGCTCCGATGTCGCATAAAGCTTTGCATTGAACTCCGTTGATCTCGCAAATCAAGCATGGTGCCATCTTCTCTTCTTCTTCGGATCCTATCGCGTAAATTTCGGCGAGGCGAGCGTATGGTGATGCTTCGGGCTTGATCCCCATGATTCTCTTCACCTTGGCTATGTGTTCCGGATCCACTTCATCATCTCCAAAGAGTTTTTGAAAGATCTCACCGGTGGTTTCAAGGTTGTATGAATCTTCCGCTTTCTTCTCCGGTGGGAAATCTACTTAAAATGCTCTTGCCATCCCCTTTTGATTAGGGAATGGTCTTTCTTGTCGAATACTTCTCCGTAATCGATAGGAACCCAATCCATTGGTTCGAACTCCCTTAGTGGCTTCGCGCTTGACATGCTTCTCTTGTTTGTCCCATTTGATGCGGCGAAGTCAATGCTCGGGGTAGTTCTTGACTTGATGTGTTCTTGTTCAAACTTTTCCGGGATTGGCTCCTCTTTTGTGACTTCCAGGGTTGCCTCTTTAGAAAATTCAGCACACTTCTTCTTCCTTGAATTATATACCGGCTCTTCCGCAAGTCTTGTTTCCGAATCTCTTCGGATGGCAGCCGCTTTACTAATTTTTTGTAGAAGTTGGGCGGCTTCCGTGAGTGTTTCCTCCATGAGATCCCCACCTGCACACATTTGGACGTGTTGCATGCAACTAGGGGTTAGGGAAAAGAAAAATGTATGCAAGAGTATGTCACCGGAGAAGCCGAGTCTTGGTCCTTGTTCGATTATTAACTCATTAAACCTATCCCAAGCTTGGTCTATCCCTTCCTCTTCTCCTTGCATGAAAGTGATCACTTGCCTCCTTAGATGTTGAACCTTACTAATTGGAAAGAACTTCTCGCAAAACTTCTTTGTCAACTTGTTCCAATTGCCTTCAACTTCAAAGGATGCAAACGAGTACCATGTCTTTGCATTGCCGGCAAGTGAGTAGGGAAAGAGATTCCATTTGAACCATTCATCGGGAACTCCTTCTTGACGCACCGTGTTGCATAACGTCGTGAAATGCCTTATGTGTCTATATGGGTTTTCCGTAACCATCCCTTCAAACGGGTTTGCCGCCACCATCTCGATGATCTTGGATTTAATCTCATACTTGGTCGCTTCGAGCTTCGAATCCGACTCTTGTACTTTTATGTCTTCACATTGAGGGCTAGCGTAATCCCTTAGGGCTTGTTCGGCAGAAGGGGGTTAAATTCCTAGGATGTTTAATTACCTACCGGGGTTTGGTGGATCCCTTGCTGCCACCCAACCCCTGTCTGGTTTAGTTCCCAGCAAATCCTTTTCATCCACAACTTATTCTGTTAGGCAGGTATCATCCACAACTTATTCGTTGGCGGTATCAACAGGGACAGGGATCAACAAATAAGAAGCCATTTCATAACAATATTTTGAGCGTACAACACAACTGCAAATGGAGCCAGATTTCAGAACCATTCCAGAACTGCAAATGAACCCAATCGCCATGACATACACATAAAGTGAATAACAGGATAATAGGAAGTTTGTGCAAGTGAACTGTAGCATATGCTTCCGCAATAGAAGTTTGTGCACCCTTCTCTTCACCAACACCAGGCCACCAGCACCACCTCCTCGATCTCATTGTCCTACATTGTGCATCATAATAAGATGATCAATATAGATAACCAAAGATAGAAGCTCATCATAATAGAGAAACAAAATAATAACGAAAGTATTTCATTATTTCACAAGATGAAAGAAGATGCAGAATGATAAGAAGTTTCATGTTCAGCTATGTCTATAGACGAGAAAGCATACATCCAACTTGTAAAATTTGATCAACATTTTTGCAATTCACACTTAGTCAAACACTTATAAATATCAAAAGTCAGCTAAACAGGAGAGATTAACTTAATCCAGCCCAAATTCCATCCAAAGGTTAGAATTTATTCTAATTACCAGAAACAAACATCATACATCCAATAAAATCATGCAATAAAATAAAAGGAGAGAGAAAGTACTATTCATTTGCATCCTATGCAGAGATTAGAAAAATCCATAATAAAAACTCGGACAATGCTCTAGTGATTTCAGAACTACATGCTACTGCTAGAAATAATGAAATCACTATGTTGACATCTTTGGATTCCCACCAAATTTTGGAAATAATCAAACAACAAAATTGTCAACATGAATGGACCTATCCCTATTGCCACAAATTGTTTCGTGAAGGTTGGATTGTATACTACTACAAGAGTGCATGAATGGACCTATCCCTGTTAATACTTCACATGTTTCAGATCAGAAATAATATATCAATATCTGATTATTCCCACTACCTTGAGGAATATTGAGAGGAATTTTCTGCACTGAATAGTAGGTAATATGCTTCTGCACCACTTGACCATGGGCTCATTTCATTTCCAGTACATCATAATTCAAAAGCACAGGAAAGGCTAAATCTTGCTCCAAAGAACTCAGTTAAAAGACTAATTTTAGTGAATTGGATATTGAGATTGGTGCAAGGCATGTGCAGGTAGATCAACCTGTAAGATATATATTGCACTTCATTTGTTTGAAAGAGAACTCTTTCATACTTGAAAGAGAACTCTTATAAAATTGATAATGACGAGGCCATCAGTCAATCACAGGCAACCCCACCACTAATATACCCTCTAGAAATGACCTCAGTCAATCTATTTGTCCCAAAAAAGAAAGACTCACTAACCACTACCCTTCTAATGTCAGAGCCAAGGCCATCAATTTGTTAATTGTTGTACAGTAGCACCAGATGCAAGATGAATGAACATTCACATAAATTCAATGTACTATATTCACAAGACAACTGTGTAGTTCACTCTGAATTTCCATACACTCTAAAATTATTGATTGTATCAGTCAACTGTTTTTTTTAAAAAAAGAGGACTCACTGGGACAATTAGAAAACAGAAGCAATGAACAACACTAGTTAACCGTGTGATAAAACATTCAGATTCAAGCAACAATAAGAATAGAGCACAACAATTGAACCAAGATTCAGGAAAATGAACAAATGTATCTTGTGAATCAAGAACTCCTACATGTAGATTTAGGCATATGAAGCAAAACCCTAGCACGCATGGGAGAGAAGAGGAGAAGCGCGAGTATGGGTGACTCACCTGTGAGAAGACGTGCACCAGAGGGGACCGTTGCTGAAGGGAGAAGACCTCACCGGCATCGTGGCCCGGCGGCCGACCTATCGAGCTTCTTGCAGGAATCCATGGCTGCCATTGGGAGGGGTCGCCGTCGGAGGTGTCGCCGCCAGGATTCGTCTTCCTAGCAGTATTACTTGCTGCCGCAGCCGGTCGTCAACCCCTCACATGGTAACAGTCACACACCACCTTGCGCCGCCTACGACCTCCGCCGCCTACGACTGCGCCTCCGCCTCCACAGTCGGTGTCACTCGGGAGGATTTTTTCCACGCCAAGGGAGAGGATGTTTTGTTCCAGGGCTGGAGTAGGAGGGAGCAACCAGTATTGGGCCGGGAAACAACCTAGGCCGGGGTGAAACGAATACAAAGTTTTCGGTGGACCGGTATCTAAATCTAGGCCGGGGTACCCCCGTGGGTCGGGCTGCATTCCTAGCCGGGAAGGGGCCAACCGAACAAGGCCTTAGTGATTTCTCTGGTTCTTCCACGGGTTGATTGAAGAACGCCATCTAGACAATAAGATAAAAACAAAAACAAAAACAAAAAAACAAAAACAAAACAAGTGGTTTTCTAAATAATATGGGTTAGATATAGCAAACAAAAGATAAACTAAATATAAAACTAAGTTAGATGCAAACCAAACGATGTAAACTAGCTTGCTCCCTGGCAACGGCGCCAGAAAAATGGGCTTGTTGACGGATAAAAGACGTATCTCTCTACGATCCGCAAGCGTACGGACCCCACACCTTTTTCACCACGGGATTCCCAAGGTTCTTGTCAATCCGCGGAGCAAGGGGATTACAAGCGTTCGATCTACCTTTACACTCTAGCTACTCAAACCCTAACTATGATTAAACTAGAAAACAACTAAACTACACTAGAGAGAATGATCAAGATATCAAGATAGGAGACACTCGCCCACGGGTCTACGATACTAGATCATGCAATCGCTTAAAGACATGAAAACCAATCTAATCTATTGGGGTTGTGACCACGGTTTCGCCCTTTCCCTCCTCTCACACTGCCACTATGCGAAGGTATTCATGACTAGACCTATGATGGACACGACGTATTGAATGGATCCAAGGAAGCATTGGAGCTCTACTCCCTTTACGGCATGGTAGCTAACCTTAAGCATTAAAGTATATTCAACACAAGATGATAGATAGATAATCCGACAAAGCACGATTACATCTCAAGATCGATTACAACCCATGGAAGAATAAGGAGATTACCCCATCAAGGTGCTAGACATAGCACCGTTGATCATGGTCACTCTTCCGACAGTGTCTTCCTTCTTCTCCACTTGTGGGTGCTTCCTTCGAGGTGGTTGATCTCCCTCCGGAGATCTCCCTCCTCTCTCTCTAGCTTGTGGATGGCCTCCTGGTGCGAATGGCTCTCTCCCTGCCAAATGGCGGCGCCTCCAGGGTTTTAGGATTGAAGATCCTTCGGGTGCAAGGAAAGGGAGGCCGAACCGACCACCGGAGTGGGCTGGGCCGGCCGGCCTGGGCCGACCGCCCAGCACAATCTCGGCCCGGTTTGGTCGCCCCTTCGCTCCCGTGGGTCCTCAGGTGATTATGCACTTTGCCCCCTCCACTTGCATGATTTTGCCGATGTCATCCTCACGTCCAAGATGGAGGTTCTCCGCGCATGAAGTTCGGTCTTTTACGCTTCAATCCCCGGGGGTGTTCCTCGTAGCACTTCGGTCCTTGCCACCATTGGAAGTGATTTCATCAAGCTCATGAACATGAACAAGACTCCGTAAATGCTCCTTTGAACTTGTTGCGAATCCATCCTTTATGTCCATGTTTTCCTACATAAACACAACACTTCCAAATGCATGCACATAAATGAACTTGTTATATGATTAGTGTGCCTAGTGGCGGGTTAGTTCCATAATCAAATCCAAACCAAAGTGTAATGAACATGTTTGGTGTACCAAAATACACCGTCAACCGCTTTGGTCGGCGTGGCAATCCGGGGGGTGTGCAAACCACCCCTTCTTGTTCTGGAATTGGCTCTGCGCCTGCTTGCTGCGCTTGCTCCCACCTTCGCCAGTGTCGCTGCCGCTAGAGCTGCCACCAAACATCGACACCGGGGAAGGACGAAGAAGTCGAGACGAGGCCGGGTGGGTGAGAAGGCGAACAGGGCGAGATGGAGTTTTTTTTTCCGACCGGGGCGAGATGGATTTGGGGAGATGGGGGCCAGCGTTGGGGATTTTATAACTCTTACTCTTCAATCTTATTCAATTACCTTAGAAAATAAAGTAAGTTGAATACTGTTACACAACACAGCGGAAGAGATGGTTTACTTTGAACCAGAGCTCCATGGTTGAGAGCACTTTTTTTAATTATGCGTCCCCTTTTCTTTCTTTTTTTTGAATTTTAAAATTTTGATTTATAGTGTTTTATTTTGTTCTATATGTAACTTCATTTATTTTTTGGACTTCATAATCTTCACAACCATCACGTGAACATCCAATTAATGTTCAAAAAGATTTCGACAAAGTGGTACTATGCATCTTATACGAGGATGCACATCTCTTGCTGATCCACAGGTATAGATGGCAATATGGCCCGTGGCCCGTGGGTCGGCCCACGACACGAGATTTTGGCCCGGTTCGGGCACAGCCCAGCACGACTTAAATGGGCCCAGGCCGGCCCGGGCCGGCCCTTAGGCTAGGCCATGCCTGGGCTACTGCTCTAGCCCGTCAAGGCACGGGCACGTCACGATTAGCAGCCGACCTGTCGAGGCACGATAGATGATGCACGATTAAGCATGTTTAATTGCAATTTGCATATATGTTTTTATGTTCAATAGCTCTTAATAAATATGTTTATATGTATGTGTGTGCAATACTTATAAATTCTTGCCTTAAAATTTTTAGTTTGATGAATAAATCTTCTTTTAGTTGTGTTGGGCTAGAATAGGCACGATGGGCCTCTACGAGCCCGACGGGACGCTGGGCCGGCCCGGCCCGACTAAATGCCCTTTAGGGTCGGGCCTGGGCCGCAGTGTTGGCACGTGGGCCGGCCCGGCCCGGCACGATTAGTACCCGGACCTAAACAGGCCGAGCCAAACCGGGCCCGGGCCAGGCCGGGTTGGGCCGCCCGTTTGGCCATCTATATCCACGGGGGCAAGGGTGACATCACATATGACTTTGTGAGGATGTGCATTACTAATTTATGTGAATGAGTTCCAATTCTTTTTAGAACACTCACACATCGAAAGGATGTGTCCCTCTGAGTTTTTTGAATTTTTTGTGTAGCTTAGGGTATTTTAACATTTATTCTTTAATAAATCATCAAATAATTCTAATAATAGGTAAACTTGGTCCAAAATTTGCATAGATGCACACAACATCGTAGTTTGGCCACGTGGACATCTGATTAAAGTTTAAAAAGATTTCGACAAAGTGGTACTATGCATCTCGTACGAGGATGCACATCTCTCGCTGATCCAAGGGGCATGGGTGACACCACATACGACTTTGTGAGGATGTGTTTCACCGATTTCTCTGAATGAATTACAATTTTTTTTAAACACTTACACATCGATGAGCAAGGTCAGGGTGGCGTGGTTCTAATCAGTATGGGCGAGCATGTGCGACCGCCGCGGGCCCGTCCTGGCATCGTTTCGCGAGTCACGTCGCGTCGGCACAGAGCATGAAGCAATGACAGCACAGAGCGATTGACTGGCTTCTCGCGTCGGCACGTCGCGTGCTTGTGTCGGGCCGTCGGCTGCTGGGCGGCGCAGTGATCCGCCGATCCGATCACACGCCAGCGGCCAGAGGGCAGATGGAGACGATGACTGGGATTCCAAGAGATCAAGATCAGCTTCACGTCCATGGCTCCTCTGGTGCACGCATCCACTTCTCTAGTTCTCCATTCTCTAATTCTCCAATCTCCAGCATTTATGTACTGTAAATTTTTAAATTGTTTTGTATAATAGTTCATACTCTAATCTAGTAATCTAGTAAAATTATGTGGGGCTGAGAAAAGAAAAAACTGTGTGCGGGGCAAAAGATTTTTTTAGAATGTGCAGGGCAAACGAATTGCCAACTGTGTGCGGGGCAAATGATTCCTTTTTGGGAAATCCCAAAACTTGGAAACTCCTCCCGTGCCGTAACGAAAAATCCCGCGAGGCCACTCGGTTTCCCGCCCCCCCCCCCCCCCCCCCCCCCCCCCCTTATTTCGCTGCTATCCATCTGTCTCCAGTTCGTATTCTTCACGCCGTCATCCATGCGCACACATGCAGCAGTTACAGTTTTGTGAAAGATCTTCTGTTTATAGGTTAGCAGCCTGTTCGTTCGGCTTATTAGCCACCAGGTCAAGAAGATCTTTTCTTTCGTAACAAACCAGCCCACCAAAGAATCGCCAGTAGTACTTTTCTCTCAGAACAAATCAGCATCAGCCATCAGCCACCAGCCAAACGAACAGGCTTTCGTTTTCCACCATAGAGAAAACTACCATGGCGACAACTCCAACGAGTGGAACACCTCAGTCATCGTCGTCCATGCGCACACCTGCGGGAGGGGGCACGCCAACAACTCCGACAGCGGCGGCGGCGGCGGCGACACCTGCGCCAACTTCATTCAGACCCAACGCCACCTTGTCCATTCAGACCCAACGCCACCTTGTCCCTGTTTGGGGCAACTCATTCGTCCGGGTCGACGGCAGTTCCTGTTGATCAACTACAACCTCCCTGCCAATGAATGAGAACAATGATAGGTAACACCTCTTGGCTTCCTATTTTTGGATTCACCAGCTCGGGTTTAGGGTTCTTGGATTGACTTTGGTCTCTGTCCGTACAAGAATGATTTTGTTATACATACACAATCAAAGAATTAATGATTTTGGTCTCTGTCCATACACATAGTATACATACACATGCTGGTTTCCTTTTAATTTCAGTAATTACAAAAATCTAGATAGAAAGCATAAGATTAATGATATGGAGGGGTATGATTTTGTTATCTGTCCATGCACATATGCCTATAAGTTCAGTTATTATTGGCACTGATACATACCCAAATAAAAGTTGTACTATAAAGATTTAGTGACAATGGCATGGTGTGTCCAATTTCTTATAAATTTCATTCTATCATATGAATACTGAGAGCATTGGTCATCTTGCTTTTTATCAAATTATGCACTAGTATATGAAACCTATTATCCATACCTGAATAAAAGTTGTACTATCATCATGCTAATTAAGATTTAGTGTTTCCTAATATACATACATGCTGGTTTACCTTAAATTCAGGCAAGGGGATAATGAAGATCGAAAGCATGAGAGTAATGATATGTAGGAATATGATTTTGCTCTCTGTCCATACACATATGCCTATAAGTTCAGAGTTTAGGATATTCTTTTTATGAAATTATGCACTATAAGAATTTTCAAATCCTAATATACCAGTTTCCTAGCCTACCAGCAGATAAATCTGAGTTTTTATCTACAAATCTGTTATCTTAATTTGCCTAGTCATACAAGTCATCTTTTATGTACTCTAAATGAGTAAGTGCCAAATTGCTGACATAATTTTAATTTGGAACGGGACTCTAAGCATTTCCTAGCAATTAATCTAAGAAGAACAAGTGTGCAATATTTAGTGTTTCATAGTATACATATTTGCTGGTTTACTTTAATTTCAGTCATGCGGGTGCATATAGTTCAAATAAGTGGCAGTAAGTTTTAATTACTTTCTCTGTCTGTACACATACTATATGTACACTGGTTTCCTTTTAAGTATATTGTTGTGTCATCACTAGTCCTTAAGTTTGATACTATTGTAATATTTGGCAGCTCGGATCAAACATGGACTCTCTATTTCACTTGCGAGGGGACGCCTGGGGGGGGGGCAAGAGTCTTCTACAATTACAATCATTAGGGCTGAACTCACCCTGAGTAACTTGGTTTTAATGAAATTACAACTCGGGTATAGGCTTAGGGACTGTTTGTACTACAAGAGGAGATCTGGTAATAATGCAGCAACACTACATGAAATCGAAGATGATGACGATGCAAATGCTATGATAGCATATAATGAGGAGGAAAGACAGGTTAGACTATTGCTGTCCAATGAACAAAAAATAGATAAAAATGTGAACATAACACCATTGAAAGTACCCGGAAGGAGACCCATTAGGGAAGAGAATATAGATGATGAGGAGGAGTTCGTTGATGCTTACAAGCAATGGATGCATGTCATGCATAAGGAAAACCGATTCACGGGTAAGTGTTATGTTGAACTCCTATATGTTTAAAATTGTTGTTAAGTTCTATTGGACAAGCTTTTGTACTAATTTTAGTCTGGTTGACCCAGATTTCAAAGATATCCAGAGGGATGACACCACCAAAACTTACAAAGAATGGTTAAGGGTGCAAGGACAACTGGATGATATTAGTAATATAACATATGTCCCAAAGTTTCTACTATTATTATTCTTCACAAACTAATTATATCTTACACAAGTGACCAATATTTTCTGCAGTGGCATATGTGGATAGTAATCATCATACAGATGTAGTACTTTCAAGTCAAGATAGCAACCCTAGCCCAAAAGTAAACAAACCATCTCATGCCCGGCGTTTCATTCCAGAGGGAGAGGGAACTAGTAAGTAATGAATATTTTAAGTTTATTGTGAGGTTCAGTTAATTGGAAACTATGTTAGCAGTTTTGTAAGCATTTTTCTTTGTATATATTTGTTTTTCATGGAAACGACTCCAAAACGAGGAAGCCAAGAGGTAACCTTGAAAGGATGGACAACAACAAACAAGAGAACTAGGGAGGGATCTCAGAAGCTTAGCATCCGGTTCTCTAGGCTTGGAGGACCTGTAGGTTCAAACAAACGAATATTTATTGATGAAATAACACTGTTCAAAAGGAAAATAGCACCTCTCATCGGAGTAAGAACATGGAGAAGTACATAAATATGGTGCAACCTTAGTTTCCTCTAGCTGATTAGAAATATAAATGGATGTGTTTGTTCTCATAAAATGTCTTGGGAGGCAGCTGCATGTATGTTTATATTTCCTTTTAGCTTTAAAGTTCATGGTTCATTAGAAATATAAATGGATGTTTTTTGTGTTTGACTTCAGTGTTCAATTACCTTTGCCACCACTAGTCTCATTGTCCAGTAGTGCACTTATCATGAATATACAGACCATAAGTTTCATTGTGAAACCAGATGTACAATCTCATGTTTTAATTATCTTGACCATCATCTAGTTGCAAAATACTTATTAAGTTTACTATTGCCTAGAGTTTTAGTTTAACAAATGCATGTCAATGATTTTTAGTTCTAGAATTTTAGTTTTACTAATGCATGTCAATGATTTCTTCAGGAGGAACCTTGAGTTTGACAAGGAGCAAGCGAATGGTGGGATGATGACCAAGATACATATCAAGGGAACCTTCGCTACTACAATAGACATTAGTCTTTTAAGTTGAATGAGTTCAAACAGTTGTCTGTGGTGGACACATTATTATGTATTAAGCTATCTAGCTACTTGTGTTCTCATTTAGTTAGACACTCGGTGTGTTTCGTTAAAGATTTTGTATGAACAAATTATATTCATTTTAATAGATATTGATGGCTCGTTCATGATGTATTTGTACTAGAATTAGTAACATATATTAATCTGGTGCTACAATATATGATGAAAGTCAAATCAAATTGCGTTGCAACAACCGCAAATATAACAACCACATCTAGTTGTGGCAATAGGTACGATAATCGTGGTGATAGATAAATCATCTCTTGCAAAAAGATGACGGTGGCAATAGAGGAACCTACCTAAGGCAACCAGTTAGTAACATGGCAATACATAACCTATATGTAGCAACCAACTTAAATAATGTGGCAATAGCTTATGTCGCCTATAGCAACCATTCACAACCATGGCGATAGAGGACCTCTTTATAGTAACCAACCTATGGAGACATTGCAATAACGCAAGCCACCTTTTGCAACCATTTAGGGGACATGGCAATAGAGAACCTCTATTGCAATGCTTTCTCCGTGTAGTAATAACCACGATTGCAACACCTATGTTGCATTGCGATTGCATTATGTTGCTACACGACCAGCATGTCGCAATATGTATCCCTAGCAACGCCTTGTTCGTTGCAATTGATACTATTGCCACACCCATAGTGGTTGCAATTATTATTGTTGCAACACTCAGCAAGTGTTGCAAAAGTGTCAAAAGTGTTGCAATAGAGGGGTTGTGTGTCGCAACTAAAACGTAACCCGTTGCATTCTCCTATTGCTACAGTCACAAGTGCAATGACATTTAACCAAAAAATGGTAGCAAAAGTACTATTGCTACCATTTTTGGGTCTTTTGCAACACTTTTTTGGTGTTGCATTTGACCGAAAATCTTGTAGTGCGAGCTATTCTCGAAGCTCAAGTGGGTTGAGGTGGATCGGGGCATGACAACCAAGATTGAGGGCCCGACTGACTCTCATAGTCTCGCCCTCATCAGTGGCTCGAAAGGAAAGTCTAACGCTAACCCATCCACCAGGATGTTCTCCTTGTCTTCTTTGATATCTGTGCTAGATGAGGAGTTCGACGTGCTTGGAGAGGACGAGCTGGCGCTGCTGACGAGGCGGTTCGAGAGGATGCACGAGAACCGGGTGAACATGAGGAGGAACACGAGGACATGCTTCTAGTGCGGCAAGCCGGGACACTTCGTCGCTGACTGCCCCGAGAAGGTCGAGAACAAGGACAGCTACAAGCACAAGCCGAAGATGGATGACAAGTACCGTTCAAGGCACGACCACAAGCACAAGCACAAGCACAAGAGCAAGCACAAGAACGAGTGACGATCAAGGAAGAAGGAGAGCCGAGGCAAGGCCCGAGCGATGGTTGGAGCGAGCGACATCGACTCCAGTTCCGCGTACTCCACCTCGAGCTCGAGCAGCAGTGAAGATGAAGGTGATCGGCGCAAGGGAAGGAAGTCGTCCAAGAACCTGAGTGGGCTGAGCTGCTTCACCAGAGATGGCTTCTGCACCATGGCGCTTAGCTCCGGCAGCAAGAAGAGCAACCAGAGCGACTCGGACTCCGACTTCGACGACGAGGTACGTGATGAACTTCCCTTCTTGCGTCAGGAGAATGAACGGCTTGGCTTGTTGCTTGATAATCGTGATGATATGATTAGAGAGGCTAAGAAGATGAGGAAAGAGCTTAGGGCTTCTCTTGAGGATGCTAGGACTAGAGTGGCTGAGTTAGAAACACAGAACTTGGATGCTAAACTTGAAATTGACTCGCTTAAGGCTTCACCTGTTGTTTTTGATGAAGTTGAGTGTGCTAATTGTCCTATTTTCCTAGCTGATCTTGCTTTGTTTAAGGAAAAGCATGCCTCCAAGTGTGAGGAACTAGATGTGCTTAGGGTTGAAGTGGTTGAGCTTAAGTCTAGACCTGTTTTGCTAGGTGCTTGCACTTCTTGCCCTATTTTGCATGGAAAAGTTGATGAGATGCATGCTTACATTGTTTCTCTTGAGGCTAAGCTGAAAAAACCGATTCCTACTTCTAGCTCTACCTGTGAATTGCTTGCTTTGAAGAATCTGGAACTTGCACATTATGTTGATCGTTTGCAGGATGAGAATGATGAGTTGAGAAAGTTGATGGGTTGGTTGTCTCGTCATGAGCCTCAGTTGAGGATAATGATCGAGACATATAAGCACCAGGATGGTGAGGGGCTTGGGGCAAACAAGGTTGGTGAGGGAAGTTGTGAGAATATCCCAGAGCCACCAAAAACCCACCACAAAAATGCTTTTGTCCCTAAACCAAACCATCTTAGGAACCAACTAGACACAACCCCAGCTCCACCCGTGTTTCCTCCACAAACCAATGATTTCCAAAAGCCTATCAAGTTCATGAGCACTTTGGGGAATGTGTTCTTTGGGAAAGAGGTTGAGAAACTGAGTGAGGAGAAACCGGTTGAGAAGTCGAGTGGAGAGAAACCAAATGAACAGCCCCAACCCAAGCCTAAACCCAAGCTCGTGCGGTTTCATTATGACTATTGTGGGAGAGATGGTCACAAGGGTGAGTTTTGCTTCAAGAGGAAGCGTGAGGAGAGAATGGCAAAGGAATGGGATAACAAGGACAAGTACCACCCTTCCAATGGTGTACTTGAGCCTCGTGTGCAGATGCCTAGGGCCAAGGCGAGTGTGAGGACAGTTCCGGCTTGGGGAGAGCGGAAGGCTGCAGGAGGTGTTACTGGTCAGGCTACCAGTCAGACCGGTGCGCCACACCTGTCAGACCAGTGCAAGTCTGGGCAGATAGGGGGCTGGTTTCCGTGCTCGTGATGAGTCTAGGTTTCACTACTAGATTTTCCCCCTAAAGCAACGCACAAAATGTGTTGCAATATGCCATATTTGGTTGCAATAGACACAATTGCAACCAAATTGTTCCGTGGACCGTGGGCTGCGAAAAGCCGCGTTGCATTAGGTTATTACGACGTTGTCCATCTAGTGGTTGCCAAAGTTTTTTTGTTGCAACGTAAAGCAACGTTGCAATTAGGTTTTTTTACAACGCTTGTTCTGGTTGCAAAGTGTACTATTGCGACACATCTGTGGTGTTGCCAAAGGTGCAATTGCAACGTTTCTGTTTCGTTGCAAGTTATAGTATTGCTACGCACTGACTTTGGTTGCTATTGGTTGAACCTCGTCTATTACCACGAAAGTAATTTGGTTGCAATATGTAGTATTGTCTGATGCCACGAAATTGGTTAGTTGCTATAGGTGGTCTCCTCTATTGCTACAAAAGTTGATTTCGATGCGATAGGTAGTATTGAATGATGCACGATATTGGTTACGTTGCTTTAGGTGGTATCCTCTATTGCCACGAAATTTGATTGGTCGTAACGGATTGCTGCTGACATGGATGCTAACGCGACTGGACGATGACGTGGCTACCTACGTGGATGATGACGTTGCTGCCTACGTGAACAATGACATGGACGTCCGATTTATTAACAGGCTAATTTAATAATGGGCCGATTTATTATGCTGATTTATAAATGGTTAAATTTATAAATGGGCCATTTGTTAATGGCTGATTTTAAAACTGAATCACTTTTTGGTCCAAAAGTTTAACCATAAACATTTCAACCCATCAACATTTTGGCCCAGTATTTATACAGATGACCATGTCAGCCCATAAACAACACCCATATTCATTTCAGCCCACAATAAGCACCTATTAACATTCTGACCCATATTATCAACAAGCTGAAATAATTGGGAATATAAAATCATTGCGACCTCCAATGACATCATTTCAGAATATAAAATATCATATGCAACACTGAAGATGATATGAGCAGCAACATACATTGGACTAAAGATCTTCTTAATTAACAAATGTGCAACACAGCCAGGTAAAACGGCGCGGCATAATTACTTGGGAACACCAGCAAAACATGCCCAAAGGGAAAAAACAAATAGCACCAGATAATGGAACCGGAGGAGCTAGGAATTCCTATCCTTGAATGGGCCCCGGAGGAGCCGGGAATTTCGTCCTTGATGTCATGCTGTGTCACCTGCACACATAACTATCTAAGTTGATTAGTGTGAGCATTGCAGGAAAACTTAAAGGCCAGGAGTTTTTCAATTGTCAATGAAACTTGCAGGAAAAATAGTGGGCAGGAAAAATGAAACATAGTATAACTACGCACAATCATATGCCATACCAAGATACAACAACATTGAGAGATCACCAGAAACATTTTATCCAATATAACATGGTAAAAAGCACACATTGTCTAGTAAAAGAATAAATTAGTGGCAATATTTCATATTTCAGTCAAGCCATTAACTGTTATTACGAGGGGTCGAAAACTTATCTGGATAAAAGTCAAGCCATGTTCATACTATAAAACAAGTTGGTTACATTGATTCATCCGCATCCTCGAGTCCTCCTCAATAATCTGCATCAAGAATAATAATATGCATCAGTTTGCTCCCTCTACAAGGTCTGCAGATTAATCTCACATCTATGAACAGTTCACTAATCAAAAGCATCCAGGAAGTACACTAATCAAAATTTGTAAATGCTCAAAGCAATGTTTGCCTAATCATTTGTCTTGAACCTCACAAAACATAATGAAGATAACCATACATTGTGCCGGAATGTTAAGACATGCATAAGCTGAGTTATTGTGCCAAAAAATTTCAACATTAAAGCAGTGTCAACACTTCAGAGCTAGATAACTAGATAATTTCTGAACTTGAGAGCTAGATGATTTCGAACTTCGAGCTAGATAACGAGAGTGCACCAATAAACCAACATTACCGCACATTAACTACTTCCTATTTAACGGTATATAAATTGCAGGAATAATTTCTGAACTTCAAAGCTAGACAACTCCTTAAATTAGAACCCTTCAAACAACATTCACAATAACATGATACGTGTTGGCACTTGGCAAAAATCACTTCAACTAGCACTGATTATTATAATCATCCAAAGCATATAGTCCTATTCGCAAGCATATAGTTACGAGCGCAACACCGAGTAATGAGCACCTAGCAATCTAGCATATCTACTGTGATAAAATACTAGTATGGAAAGGATGACCTGGGCTAGTGGCGGACGGTGTGGAGGTGCAGCTGGGTGTTGTGGACGAGGGCGGGGGCCTGCTCGTTGGAGCTATGCCGGCGGGCATCACCGTCACCGTCCCCCTCCTCTCGCACAACCTGCTCAGAGTGAGGGACAGAGATGGCGCCTTGATAGCTAGATGATTTTCCTTAGACTCTCCTGCAATGTATGGCCCGACGACCAGTACATACATCCCTACAACACAAGTCTATGAAGAAACAATCGAGCCTATGAAGAAACAATCGAGCCTAGGGTTAGGGTTAGGAGAGAAATTGCCTAGGGAGAGAGAGGGAGTGAGAGGGAGAAGGAGCACAGTCTCACCGCTCTTCGTGGCGCGGCTTGTGTCACCCGCGCCGCCATCCCCTCGCCGTGCCACCTCTGCTCTTTGTGCCCACACACAGTGCCCACACACAGATTGAGGCAAGGCCAATCTCCCTCTGCTTTGAGCCTGGGGATGAGGAGCCGCTGCTCTGGTCGGAGAGGGAGGGTGGGAGAGGGGATCTGGTGGGGGAGGTAGGAGGAGGGCGTGCGAAGGAGGAAGGAGGAGGGCACTCCGAGGACGCAACCTGCAGGTGGATCTGAGGAAGGGAGAGTAGGGGGGAGGCGGGCATCAGAAGAGGATGAGGCAGCGGGGGCGGCGGCGCCCGCAGCACAAAGGAAGAGATGAGATTGCGGCTGACCTAGGGTTCCTGTGGATTTGAACCCGTTGTGTGGGATGGGGCTAGACAATTACCAATGTACCCTTTTAAAGTTAGTTGTTGGTCCATTGAATCTAAGGATAGTAATGTCAATTTGTTGCAAATTATTTCAGATGGCACCGACAAAGGAGGCGGGGAGCCAAAAGCTAAATTCGGCCATTTTGCCATTAAACACAAATGAACTCGAAGTATATTTTTTCCGGATTTAAAAATTACAAGACACACTTTGAAGTAACTTGCAACAAAAAATATCGCAAATATGCCAAAACTTTTCCTATGAAATAGATAACATATAGTTTTTCATGTAGGAGTTTCAACAATTTTTTAATAGATTTGGTATTTTATATCATTTAAGTGGTTTTTTGTTTTTCTCTCCATTTGAACTATGTTTGCATCCAATACGACTTGGCCGCGGGGTCTTAAGCACGGATGAAGCGACGCACCGTCGGTGTATAGCGTCGGAGCCGGTTGTGTCGGAGAATCTCAACGGCTAAGTGATGTGGGAGGGGCATCGGATGAATCGACGCCTTGAAAAGTTAGTATCGATTCATCCGACACTTACTTTTTCAAAGTGGCCGTTAGCCAACGACTCTTTGGATGCCTTGGGATATTTATACCCCTCTCCACTCACCCATTTGAGGTTTGTTGGATTGTGTGGAAGTGCGGGGAGAGTGCAAGACACCTAGAAGATCATATCCAATCCATCCAAGTGCTTATTTGCTCATCCTTAGACTTGCATATGCTTAGTGTATGTGCTTAGTGCTAGGCTTAGCTTAGAGTTGAGTGAGTGCAAGGTTGTTCCAATCTTGTGAGGTGATTCTTGAGTGAATCAAGTTGTACAAGGTTCGCCAGAAGCCTTGGGGCCTAAGTGGCTCACCGGCAATCGTCATCGACCCTCCGGCTTGGTGTGGAGCGGCGAGGACACTTTGTGCGGGGGACGTGGAGATCCCCTTCCTTGGTGGAGAAGCTCCTTAGTGGAGGCGGCATCAAGGTGACCAAGGGAGCTTCGCAAGTGCCTAAGTGGCTAGCCTTTGTGGCCAATCAAGTGGTGCTCTTGGGAGAGACTTGGTGACCAGGAATCAATACTCTTGTGTGAGTGCTTCAACAACGTGGACTAGGGGTGGCTAAGTGCCTACCGATACCATGAGATAAATCGTATGTCAAGAGTTTGCTTCCTCTCATCCCCTTTACGTTTCCACATTTACTCTTTTGCAATCTTTGCTTGCCTTTACTTTCCTAGAGTAGTATCATGCTAGGAATGGCTATAGATTGCAAACCTTGTTTTGGGATGGGAGTTTCACACTAGAACAACCTTAGTTGCACATCTAGATAGTATGTTCTAGTTTACCTTTGTGCAAAAAGTAGTGAAGCCATAGGTTAAGGTTTTAATATTGCCTAATTCACTCCCTCCCCCTCTTAGGCTACGAGCATCCGATTCCTACAAGTGTTATCAGAGCCGGGACTCACTTCCTTCACAAGGATACGCCAATTTGATTGGTAAATTGTGAAAATCGGCTCATTGGAACGGTTAGTTTTCAAGTTTCAACATGTTTTTCTCTTTAAATCTCGGTCAAACACCATTTGACCTCGGGTCAACTCTCCTAAATTTATTTTACTACATAAACCTTGGGTCAATATGAAAGTTGTAGGGTTTTGAATTCTAAGAAACTTTTGTTTTGAACAAAATTTGAGTTTCAACATAAAAATCTTAGGAAATCTTAGTCAAACATGTTTGCTGCATGGTCAACTCTCTTCCTCCTCTCTCCCTCATAAGTGGGCCACAAGTATGAGTGGGTCGCGAGCGCCGGCGCGAGCCGGGCTAGAGGAGGTGCTTCGCGGCCCAATGCGCGGCAAGCGAGGAGCCTAGCGGAGGCCCAGCGAGCGAGCAATCCCAACGAGCGTTTTAGAATTGATAAAAAACCAAATTCTTAACAAGACAATAGTTGTGAGGTAGCCTAGTGGTAAGGCATTGTGCATTGAAGGATGAGGTCTTAGGTTCGAGTCACACTTTGCCCTTTTTTTGTTTTTTAGATTTTTTTCAATTCATCATTTTTCTCCATTCATAAATATGCAATCATTTTATGGATGTTTAAACTTTACATAAAATTTTCAAATGATTTCGGTAAAGGCGGAACCTACATTGTTTACAAATGGATACATCTCTCTTATAGTTTTCTAAAACCCAAAGTCAAACTGAGATTTGAATATGTTGGACTCGTATACATCTAAATTTTGGACACGACCTTATGTTGACCATAACATTAGCAAATATGAAGTTGCATTACCATTTTTTCTTAAAAAAGTTGGTTTTCTATTTTTAAATACCTAATTAAGGCACCTTTATGAAGTAACTTGAAAATTAATTAAGACCCCCAATGTATTTTCACATGTATCAGACAATATTTAAGTTTTGCTCTACGTGTTTCAAGATTTTCTGAATAGATTTGCTATTTTCTACCATTTAGTTGAATTTCTAAATGTTTACCGAAAGTAATTCCAAATTGACTTATATGTATATATAATAAGATTCAAACAAATTCAAAAAAATATTCAAATGATTTCGATAAAGGAGAAACCTACATTATTTACAAATGGATACATCTCTCTTATAGTTTTCTAAAATCGCTAAGGTACAAGATAAGGTATATAAATAAGATCCATATAATGAAAATCGTACTAAAATGTCATTAATGAAAATATGACAATTTTAGAAAATTTTAGAAAAAAAATCATCAAATTTGGATTAAGTATGATGGAGAAAAACTAGATAATAAATCTCGGTCAAACATCATTTGCCATCTGGTGGACCGCTTGCGTACATGATAAAAGGTCTGTGTGAGCCCTCTAACCACAAACACACTTGTATCTGAGTGGCAGAGCATCCTCTTTCTAAACCTAATGGCGCAGGTTCGAGTCCTTCGGTAGCTACTTTTTTGCTTCTTTTTGGGATTTTTTTTCACCAGCGCTCGCGGCCCAGTAAGCGAGCAAGCCCAGTGTGCGGCCCAGTAAGCGAGCGTGACCAGCGTGCGTGGCCCAGTCGCACGAGCGAGCCCAGCATGCGACAGGCCAGGGGCAGCTTGCGGCCCAGTACTCTTGTCTTTAGATTTAGATTAAAAAAGACCCAAATGCAAGATGAAGCAATAGTTGTGAAGTAGTCTAGTGGTAAGGTGTTGTTGATTGAAGACATAGGTCTTCGGTTCAAGCCATGCTTCACCCAAATTTTTACTTTTTTTAGATTTTTTTCCAATTTATCAATTTTCTCCATTCATAAATATGACTATTTTTTATTTGTTGGGTCATATGGGAAATGAAATTTTTTTAATTCATTTTCTGCCAATCCGCTGAGTGTCGACCAAGGAATACCTCATTGCAATAATTTTTATACAGTTGCAACCATCATGAAAAATAATGCAACGACTAAGTTTTGTGGCAATACATACACGATATTGCATCTTTAGGCTACAAACGAAGCAATAGCCCTCCATGTATTGCAACAAAACAAAGACATAACTGCAACCCGAATTATAAGTTGCAATATAGTTGTTCCGTATTTGCAACCAAAGTTCTACGTTGTGACATACTTGTTCAAACGCAACCATCCCTAGTATGGTGGCTATAGCAACTTTCTGTTGCAACGTAAGGAATGCTAATGCAGCACAAAATTGGGGTGGCATTATTTCCAACCAAATGCAACGGAAATCCTAAAAAAGGGTGCATTAGCGTCAACATGTTGCAACCGAACAAATAAATAATGCAACTCAAATTTTGTGTTGCAATAGACACACAAATTGCAACCAAATCACCGTTTCGGTGCAATAGTACCCCCTATTGCAACTGAAATAGTGGTGTTGCCTAAGGGATTTGTTGCAATAGGGGGAAAACCTTGTAGTGTTTGGTTCAGGAGGTCGTGGTTCCGGTGGTTGGTCTGGAGAGTTTGTAGGTGGTCAGTTTGCTAGATGTTCTCCCCCTCGTGCTCAATACGGGGATGGGAGGAGTCATAGCTTTGAGATGGAGAGGAGGAACAGTCCACGATCTTCCTTTCGTGGTTTTGGTCCTCCTCTAGTTAGAGAGGGTTGGTTCCCTCATAGTGGTTACCATGGTGGTGTTCGTGGAGGTAGCTTTGGTAGGAGAGATGTTTTGGATTGTGCTAACCCCACTTTGGAGCAAATGGCTTGGCACTGGTTTTACTCTTTTGGTACTAACCCCAGTGCTGAGTCATTTTTCGCTCACGTGCTCGAATTTGAATTTCAGGTGGGAGACTTGAAGAACATTTGGTTGATTGACTCTGGTTGCTCAAGGCATATGACCGGAGACAAGGGGTGGTTCTCAAGTCTCGTCCCGTTGGTGACAAAGAGGTACATCACCTTTGGGGACAATGGGCGAGGGTGTGTGCTGTCAGAAGGTGAGATTAAGGTGAGTGACAAGATCACTCTCAAGCGTGTTGCTCTTGTTCAATCTCTTGGATACAATTTGCTTTCCGTGCCCCAGCTTTTGGATGAGGGTTTTGAGGTGTTGTTTCGGCCTGGTGGTTCTCAGATTTTGGATTCTCGAGGGGACCTTGTTTGTATGGTCGTTCCCGAGGGTCGGGTGTTTCGAGCTGATTTTTCTCAGTCTTCTGGTGTTGAGCGTTGTATCTTGGCTGGCTCTTCGAGTGAGTTGTTGAAGTAGCATAAGAAGTTAGGTCACTTGAGCTTTGACCTTTTGTCTCGCTTGAGTAAACTCAATTTGGTCTGAGGATTGCCACGGTTGAGGCTTGAAAAAGAGTTGGTTTGTGCGCCGTGTAGGCATGCCAAGATGGTAGCCTCTTCTCACCCGCCTCTCACCGATGTGATGACTGAGCGTCCATGCGAGCTGCTCCATATGGACCTTGTTGGCCCAGCTCGTGTGCGATCTGCGGGTGGGAAGTGGTACGTCCTTGTTGTGGTGGACGACTACTCTCAGTATGCGTGGGTATTCTTTCTTGAGGAGAAAGGGAAGACGTTTGGTTTTGTTCGAGATCTTGTCTTGAGATTAAGGAATGAGAGGCACGGAGATGCCATACGAGCAATCCGCAGTGACAATGTCTCGGAATTCAGAACCTCTCGTTTTGAAACCTTTTGCCATGACTTGGGTCTTGAACACTAGTGTTTGAGTCCGTATATGCCTCCCCAGAATGGTGTTGTGGAAAGGAAAAACAGAACCTTGTGTGAGATGGCTCGGACGATGCTTGATGAGCATAGGACTCCGAGAAGGTTCTGGGTTGAGGCGGTGAATACCGCTTGCTATGTTTCGACCAGGATCTACCTCGGAGTGCACAAAAAGAAAAACATGTTATGAGTTTATACACAGTCGCACACCCAAGGTGAGTCACTTCCATGTCTTTGGTTGCACGAGCTTTATCCTTAAGAAAGGGAAGAAATTGGACAAGTTTGAGGCTAGGTCGGTCGATGGTATTTTCTTTGGTTATGCATCTCACTCTAGAGCATATCGTGTGCTCAATCTTGAAACTAACCAAATCGTGGAGACTTGCGAGGTAACCTTCGACGAGACACAACCACGTAGTCAGCTTGTTTTAGAGTGTGTAGGTGATGATGAACTTAGTGAGGAGATCTTTCAGCAGGAGGAGCATGAACATGGAGATGATGAAGATGGTGGAATGGTGCCTCCGGCTGAGCATGTACCTACTACTTCGACTACGGTGATGGACGGCTCCTCTCCCACACCTACGACGAAAAATCAAGATCAAGGTGAAGCTACTGCTGAGGGGGAGGTAGCATCAAGGCGAGAACCTCCCGGCGAGTACAAGTGGATCACCCAGCTTCAAGGATCATCGACGACATGAATGAACGCACTACACGGTCGAGGGTTCGGAACAATTCTCATTTCGCTCATGCTACTTTTGTTTCCACTTTTGAGCCCAAAGACATTGGACACGCACTATCTGATCATAACTGGGTTAATTCGATGCATGAGGAGTTGGAGAACTTTGAGAGGAACCAAGTTTAGGAATTGGTTGACCCTCCCTCAGGGTGTAAGCCGATTGGGACAAAATGGGTGTGGAAGAACAAAGAGGGAGAGAAAGATGAAGTGGTGAGGAACAAGTCAAGGCTTGTTGCTCAAGGGTTCAGTCAGAAAGAGGGGATCGACTACGAGGAGACTTTGCTCCCGTAGCTCGTTTGGAGGCAATCAGGATCCTTCTAGCCTTTTCTGTGGCTAAAGGGTTCAAGTTGCACCAAATGGATGTGAAGAGTGCGTTCATGAATGGTGTGTTGGAGGAAGAAGTGTATGTGAGGCAGCCACCGGGGTTTGAGAGTGAGAAGTACCCCCACCGGGTGTACAAGTTGAGGAAGGTGATGTATGGGTTGAAGCTGGTGCATAGAGCTTGGTATGGTAGGTTGAGAGGGTTCCTGTTTGAGAGAGAGTTTGAGATGGGGAAGGTCGATCAGACCTTGTTTCTTCTCAGGCAGGGCAGAGATATCCTGATTGTGCAGGTGTACATGGATGATATTGTCTTTGGTGGCTCGTCTAACTCTCTTGTTGCAAGGTTTGCAGATGATATGAGCAGGGAATTTGAGATGAACATGATGGGTGAGTTGCAGTTCTTCCTCAGGCTACAAATCAAGCAATCAAAGGAAGGAACATTTGTGCACCAAGCAAAGTACACCAAGGACATTGTGAGGAAGTTCAAGATGGAGGACTCCAAGGCCATGGTGACGCCTATGAGTACGACTACTGCTCTTGATGCGGATGAGGAAGGTGGACACGTGGACCAGAAGGAGTACCGAAGCATGATCGGGTCACTCCTCTACTTGACGGCGACGAGGCCGGACATCCAGTTCTCGGTATGTCTGTGCGCTCGTTTTCAAGCATCTCCAAGGACTTCGCATTGGCAAGCGGTCAACCGCATATTCAGGTACTTGCGTCACACTCCCGACTTCGGCCTTTGGTACTCCGCATCTTCTTCTTTGGCGCTTCATGGGTTTTCAGACGCGGATTTTGCCGGATGTCGGTTGGATAGGAAGTCCACTTTTGGGACTTGCCAGTTTTTGGGATCCTCTTTGGTGCTGTTGGGGAATTCAGGAAAACCCATCACCCTCGAAACGTTAAGTTTGACAAAGTTCTTGAGACATGTTTTTCAGGGGCAGGAAACTCACGATTTTCAGAAGCCTGGAACCTGTGAAGCCCCGAATTCGCGAATGTATGAAGTTCGGGGATCTTGATTCGGTGAAGAAATGGGGTCACGAACATGCGGAGGCCCGGAGTCTCGAGTTGTCGACGGCCCGGACTTCGGAGGACGGTCGATTCGGGAATCTGTCAAGGGCTAAGTTCGGGAGTCACGCGCGAGAACATGCGCGAACCGGCGGAGAAGCGAAGGCCAGTTCGGGAATCTGTTGAGACCCAGTTCGGGAGTTTCACATGAAGACATTCACGAACCGGGAGAGAAGCAAAGTCAAAGTTGTTGTCCCAAAATGTCCGGGTTTAGAGTGTGAACTAGTGGCAGATTTGTGAATATGTTAGACGAAAAAGACATTCTTGTATGCGTTCACACTATGAATATTCTCTGAGGCTGAGGGTGTTTTCGGCATGTAAAAGTCCCTTCGTCTCCCTAAAAAAGGGGGCGCGAGGGCACATGTAAACGGATTCAGACTTTTTGGAACTTGTGCTACTTGCAGAGGGAATCACAGTCTCTTTGCGCTCTCACTTTGTACTTGAACGTGTTAAGAACTCTCTCTCGTGTTAGGGTTGTCATCCGAATTTTTCGGGTAACCCCCCAACATTGGCGCCCACCGTGTTCGAGCCGAAAAGAAACTCACGATGCCACCTCAGAAGAAATCCAAGAAGAACGTTCCGGCACAGGCAAACCGAGATGATCACCATCCTACCCAAGGGAATGAAACCTCTTTCATTCCTGAATCTTCGAACACAACAGACCAAGAACGGAGAGAAAAGCTCGAAGCTCTAATGAAGGCAAGAGCAGAAAAGATAGCTCGCACCCAAGAACAACCTGCTGAACAGCAAGAGTTTGAGAATGTGGATGATGATGATGACACCATAGACAGGGAGTTAGCGATGGTTCAGCAAAAGATACAGCAGCTACAGAAAGACAAAGAAAAGTTCGCAGCTCAGTTGCAAGCGAAGAGGAAAATCTCTGAAAAGCTAGAATAGCTGAACAAAGCAAAAGAGCAGATAGAAGCAATACAGAAAGAAATTGATGAAATGAAAGAACAAGAGAACAGTTCCCGTGGCGGGAGTCACCGCATCGAATCCACGGGCACCGCAAGAGAATCCACGAAAGAAAACTTCTTCGCGGGAAACGGAGTCTCACACTTCGTGGATTCTGAATCGCCGCTGTCAATCGGGCTGCAAACAGCACCTCGGCCACCGAAGTTTAAGCCTGTCTCTCTCCCCAAATACAACGGCTTCGGAAACTCCAGGCAGTTTCTCATGAGATACGAATCGGTGTGAATTCGGCGGGGGAGGGGATGATGTTGCCTCGGCCAAATCCTTCATCATAGCTTGCGAAGGACCGATCTTGAATTGGTACTCACTGCTGCCTCCACATTCAGTCTACAGCTGGGTAGATCTCAAGACAAAGTTCATGCAAGCGTTTCAGATGTTCCACGATACAACAGCCGAAACCTCAGATTTGTATAACTGTAAGCAGAAGGACAAAGAACCACTGCGGAACTTCGTGAGAAGGTTCATGCAACAAAGGTCTCAAATCCCCGAAGCTGATGACAAAACAACGATCAACGCACTGATCAAGGGTCTCACCCCAGGGCCTACAGCGTCGCATCTCACAAGAAAGAAACCCAAGACAGTTGAGGAACTCTTTCACGAATTGGAGGAGTACATTTTGTCAGATGATGACCATCGTAGAAGAGTGGCCGAGCGGAACGAGGCAAGACAAGGCAACAGAGAGATGACGTGGAGGGCACCACCCCAACATCCGCGAAATGTCAATAACGTCGTAAACTCGCAACCTGAACAGGGCAGCAGGCCAAGCACTAGGGGAGGGTTCAACCCCAGAGGAAGGGGGAGAGGCAGAGGACCCCCAGCACTCACGAACCACAACCCGAAAGATCCTTACTTCTATTGCCAGTATCATGGAAGGGGCCACAGCACCGAAGGGTGTCCAGAAACAAAGAAGAACATGACAAGAATTCAGCAAGAGAAAGCACTGATGAGCATCGCATCCTCAATGCCAGGCCAGTTTCGCCCGAATTTTTGGCAGCCTCAATTCGCGAACCCACAGTCAAGTTCTATCCCAGTTCAGCAATTCCAGCAACCACAGTCAACGTGGCAGCCATCGCAGCAGTTTTTTTCCTCAGTCACAAGCGATCCAGGCAATCCAGCAACCACAACCCATTCGGGAAATCCTGCCGCCACCTCCAGAAAGTTCATCAAGGCCTCAGTCAAGTTCGGAACCTCAGAACTCCAAAGCATTGCCATAGTTCGGAACCATCATGCCAATAACGGGCGGGTCAGCCATGGAATTCGAGACCAAGAAGCAAAGAAACAATTATTTCAGGTCTGTGAACACTATCATCAATGACGGCCCAGCTGCACGGCCGGAATGGGCAAAGGTGCCAATCACCTTCACAGAAGAAGATTTCAGGCTGAAATCCATGATTCACAATGACGCTATGGTCATTGAAGTGAACATAGCTGGATGGGTTATAGGAAAAGTCCTAGTTGACAATGGGAGCTCGGCGGATATCCTGTTCTTGAAAACTTTCGAAAAGATAAATCTGAGTCAGCACATGTTGGACCCACCAGAGTACCCGCTGCAGGGGTTCGGAGGAAAGCCCATCAAGCCGGTTGGAAAAATATCACTCCCGGTCTCTTTCGGAGATCTTGAGAATGCCAGAACGGAGAGTCTCACTTTCGATGTAGTTGACATTTACCACCCATACCTCGCAATTTTCGGCGAGAGGTTTCATGAACAAGTTTGATCTTTGTCATAAGGCGGCGGTTCTTATGCATGAAGATGCCGCGCCCAAAGGGGTCATCACGGTGTTCGGCAATCGGCAAGAGGCCGAAACATAGAAAAAGGCCACACGCCCGGCCAAACGAACGTGTACCACCGAAAGCGGTCGACGAGAGGAAGGAAACCTACGAAGTGCCCAAACGAGACAAGGAAAAAAATGAGATAGCCGCCGAGGGTGAAACAAAGAAAGTGTATCTGGATGACATGCCCGATAGAGCAGTCATAATAGGGGCCAATCTCAGCGCCGAAGAGGACAAGGAACTTGTACAATTTCTGAACAGAAATAAGGATGTTTTCACATGGTCAGCTAAGGACCTGCAAGGTGTTGACAGGGATATCATCGAACATGCCCTGGAAATAGATGAAAAAATACCACCAAAGAAGCAAAAACTTCGGAAAATGTTTGAGGAAAAGGTCAAAGCAGTTGAAGCAGAAGTTCAGAGATTACAAGATGCACAGGTAATCAGAGAAGTCAAGTACCCAGTCTGGCTAGCCAACACTGTGCCAGTCAAGAAAAAAATGGAAAGTGGAGAATGTGTGTGGACTTCACCGATTTGAACAAGGCATGCAAGAAAGACGATTTTCCCTTGGAAAGGGTAGACAAAATCGTGGATGATGCAGACACTAGTGAGATGCTCTCACTCCTGGACATGTTCTCTGGGTATCATCAGATCAGGGTTCGTAGAGAGGACGAGGAGAAAACAAGTTTCATCACTCCCTTCGGAACATTTTGCTTCGTAAGAATGCCAGAGGGGCTGAAGAACGCGGGATGTACATTTTCGAGAATAATAGCAATAGTACTGCACCAGCGGATTCGGAGAAACATCTTGGCATATGTGGATGACATAGTTGTCAAAAGTGTTCAGAGGAAAGACCATATCAGTGACCTGGCGGAAACATTTGCGAACATGAGGGCAGCGAATTTGAAGCTGAATCCGGAAAAATGTGTGTTCGGCATTCACAAGGGGAAAGTTCTTGGATGCCTAGTTTCAATGAAAGGCATAGAGGCAAATCCTGACAAAATTAAGGCTCTAGTGGAAATGCAAGATCCAGTTTCAGTGAAAGATGTTCAGAAGTTGACAGGGAGAGTAGCTGCCCTCAATAGATTCATTCCCAGAGCCGCAGAAAGAAGCTTACCATTCTTCCAAGTCCTCAGAAGTGCTAAGAATTTCCAGTGGTCTGAACCTCAGAAGTGGGCCTTTCGCGAACTGAAGGATTACTTGTCCACCATGACCAAACTTTGTCCTCCTGAACCAAAATCGCCACTTCTGTTGTATGTGTCCGCATCAAATTCGGCAGTAAGCGCAGTGCTAGTGCAGGAAAAAGATGAAGAAGGAAAGCTCAGACAAATTCTTGTATACTTTGCTTCTGAAGCATTGTCTGGTTCTAAGATCTTCTATTCCGAGCTGGAAAAAATCACATATGCGGTCATCATGGCAGCAAGGAAGCTAAGGCATTACTTTGAGGGTCACAGAATAAGAGTCATCACCAACCAGCCGCTGAATGACTTGTTCGCAAATAGAGAGGCATCCACCCGAATCATCAAGTGGGGTGCTGAGCTTTCTGAGTATGTGGTGGACTTCGAGAGAAGAAGTGCAACAAAATCGCAAGTTCTGGCAGATTTTGTCGTGGACTGGACTTCACCCACTCAGAACCTCGAGGAAGATACATCCGAACCTTGGATAGTGTAGTGTGACGGGGCCTGCTGTTACAAGGGAGTTGGAATTTCGGCTGTTGTAACGTCCCCGACGAGCGTGGTCATAAGATACGCAGCGCGGCTCGTATTCGCGAACAATGAGCATTCTACGAACAACACAAGGGAGTACGAAGCTCTTCTGTTGGCATTAAGGAAAATGAGAGCCTTGGGGCAGCAGACCTTCATAATCAGAACGGATTCGAAAGTGATCCAAGAACATATCGAGAAAGAAAGCGAGGCCAGGAATCCAGTTCTCATGAAATATCTCGAAAAAGTCAGAGAAATGGAAAAACACTTCAAAGGGTATTCAGTCCAGCATATCCTAAGGGATGACAACAATGAGGTAGACAAACTGGCGAAAGCGGCAGCCAGAAATCAAGAGCTACCCCCGGATGTGTTCTTCGAAATCATCAGAGAGTCCTCCATCAAGGATTCGAGGGCCAAAATTGTGAATGTAGCAGAGACTCCTGATTGGAGAGCAGAAATCATGGCTTATCTGAGAGGACACTACGAACCACAAGATGAGTTGGAGGAGAAAAGATTGAAGCAAAGAGTTCGGGGCTATACAGTAGTGAATGGAGAACTATACAAATCAGGAGTCACTGAGCCTTGGCTGCGGTGCATCACCTCCGAAAAAGGTCAGGAACTTCTAAAGGAAATTCACAGCGGATTCTGTGGGGCGCACATAGGCACCAGGGCTTTGGCCGGAAAGGCGATAAAGCAAGGATTCTGTTGGCCCACCATAAACATTGATGCCAAGACATTAGTTCGGCAATGTGAAGCATGCCAGAAAACGAGAAATCAACAGAATCTGCCTTCAATGCAAGTTCACTTAATTCCACCAACTTGGCCTCTGCAAAGGTGGGGAATGGATCTAGTGGGCCCGTTGCCAACAGCTCAAGGCAACTGCCGATTCGCAGCTGTTGCAGTCGATTATTTCACGAAGTGGGTGGAGGCAAAGCCGCTCACGAATATCACAGCAGCAACAGTCCAAAAATTCTTTTGGCAGAACATAGTCTGCAGGTTCGGGGTTCCTGGAGAACTAACTGTTGACAATGGAAAACAGTTTGACTGCTACACCTTCAAAGAATTTTGCAAAACTTTGGGCACTCAAGCGAGATTTTCGTCAGTGTATCACCCGCAGTCCAATGGGGCAGTTGAAAGAGCCAATGGCCTGATTTTTTCGGGAATCAAGAAATGTTTGTTCGATTAGAAAAAGGGAAAGTGGGTGGATGAACTTCCGAAGGTAATCTGGTCTCACAACACCACAGTATCAAGGGCAACAGGTTTCACGCCTTTTCGCCTACTTTTCGGGACTGAGGCCATGACACCGGAGGAAATTAAGAATGAAAGCATGAGGGTCCTGAAAGGAAAAGAGATAGAGGAAATTGATAAGAAGGTGGAAAAGGACATGATCGAGCTGACAATCCTTGAAGCCGCGGAAAACATTGAGAAATACCAGAGAGAGACAAGGGCATGGAGAGACAAAAAGGTGGTCCGAAAGGACATTAAAACTAGTGATCTTGTCTTGAAAAGAAAGAAAAATTGGGAGAATCCAGGAAAACTTCATGAGTCATGGGAAGGGCCTTACATCGCCAGGGAAACAGATATGCCAGGGGCTTTTCGCCTGATGGAGCAAACTGGCGAAGAGTTGCCGTATTCGTGGAACGCCGACAGTCTAAAAAGGTATTATCCATGAAAACTCTAGTTGTAGATAGATGTAACATATAGTAGTTTTTCGATTTTCGTAAGTTTGTACTTTAGAGAACTAAAAAATCCGAATCACGTGTCTATAAGTGATTTCGGGACAAAAAAACTAGTTTTACTTTTTCCAATCGCATTACAATAAGAAGGACCGTACTCTTTTCCTTGCAAAGGGGGATCTAAATCAAGAGGCAAGGTTTTTAACGAGGTGGATCCTATGTAAATACTCTTTGTGATATATGTATGAAAAGAGTATTCCCCCAAATCGCGTATCCCGAAAATTCCATAGTGAAAAAATAAAAAGTTCGTGAGAAAGGCTTTGTGATAGCCAGAATTCCGTTGTGAAAAAAGAAAAAGTTCGTGAGAAAGGCTTTGTGATAGCCAGAATTCCGTTGTGAAAAAAGAAAAAGTTCATGAGAAAGGCTTCGTGATAGCCAAAATTCCATCGTGAAAAAGAAAGAGTTCGTGAGAAAGGCTTCGTGATAGCCAAAATTCCATCGTGAAAAAGAAAGAGTTCGTGAGAAAGGCTTCGTGATAGCCAGAATCCCATTATGAAAAAATAAAAAGTTCGTGAGAAAGGCTTCGTGATAGCCAAAATTCCATCGTGAAAAAAAGAAAAAGTTCGTGACAAAGGCTTCGTGATAGCCAGAATTCCATCGTCAAAGAAGAGGCCTGAAACAACAACAAGTTGTGGCCTAGAAAATCCCATCCATTAAGGGATTCCCACCCAAAAAGGCCCGGGACAGCAGTGAGCTATGGCCTAGAAAATCCCATCCATGAGGGGACTTCCACCGAAAAAAGTGAATGCGTAGGAAGTTGCCTCCAGATTTTTCTTTACCGCAAATTGCCGAAAAGTTTTTCGTGACAACATCGTTGTGAGAAAGGGGCAAGGGGCTCGTTCGAAAAATCACAGAAAGTCTCGGTTGAAGCAACTAAGGGTTGCAGTATCAACCGGGGCAAGTCTGCCAGTTGGACCAAGTCCACAAAATTCGAAAACAAATTTTGTCGACTTGCGCGACGACGGTTCAAATTTTCAAAAAGTTAACGAATATTTCTCCTAAAGGTATACTCGATCGAAATGCGCGAACTGCAAGCTGCCTCAACATGCCTTCAAGTTTTCATGCAAAACGGCAAGGTGAAAAAACGTATTCATTGCCTTATTCGCATAAAAACTTCCGAATAGTTCCTCAACAATTACAGCAATCAGTGCAAATTTTAAAATGAAAGCTCTACAACATGTCCTGGTTTACAAACATTGTTTTCAGCCATATCGCTAGCATAGGCGAAGTCAGACGCACCTACTAAGGGGCTAAGGGGCTCCGTCTTCGGAATCTTTGCGGAGCGCGAAGTAGAGGATGCAGAACGTCTTTTCTTACGAAACAAGAAAAATGAAGAGAGATCAAAACAGCCAATAGAAAATTTAAGCGAGGCCTCAAGCCAAAAATCGGAGAAGTCTTGTTCGGGATGTGCCCGCTTGAACAGGTGCCACGCTTCGCCACTAACAAACATTCTATCTCGATGAATTCGTAGCGGCAACACGTCCTGCGCAGGCCCAGCTTGCAGGACCTGCGCAGGTTAAAGTATACAAAACATTTGTTCAGAGAAACTAAGTAAGTCTACACAAATGTACAGGGAGCCTTGAATATGTGCAAGGTTCGGACATAGCAACTAATTCGTGACATCCACCTTCGGAGAATTGTCCTCGTGCTCAGAAGATTGCCCGTCGTCGCTGCCCGCATCACTGCTACTGCTGCTGCTGCTGCTGCCACCCGAACCCCCTTCGCCTGACTTGCTCGAATCCTCGCCGGAAGTTGACCCTTCGGGGGACGCAACGACGTTCTCAAGATTCTCCTCTTCGTTCAGCAGAAAAAGAAAGAAAAGCAAATGTGAAGGGAATTCGAGAAACTGAAACATCGGTGGCAGACAAAAGTTACGAAATCGAACAAGAAACTACCTCAGCGAGTTTCGCGCGCGCAATGACCTTGACGGTCTCCTTCCCACTAGTTAACCAAAATTCCCTTGCGAACTTATTCTTGATAGCCTGAACATCGGCATTAGCTCGAAGTATCGCAGTGCTTGTAGCGCTGGGGAATTGGGAGATCTTCCCGCAGAACTTCTCCAAGTCAGCGCAGTCATAGTCATGAAGAATTTTCAATATACTCTCCACGGAAAAAGCAGTCGCGAGGTCACTAGCGCCGGAGATCACCTCAGAGAGAGCCTGGAACTCAGTCTCCATCCAATCCATAAATTCGGGGATCTCAATGTTATCTGGAAGAGGAGCTGGACGAACGCCGAATTCATTCAAGGACTTCTTGTATTCCTCATAGAGTAGTTTCAATTTCTCCAGGATCTCAGAAGTAAACTTCTTGGAAGCCTCACTCTGATCTGCAAGTGCTTTCTCAAGATCCAGGATTTTACGATCTTTCGCACTCAGAGACTTCGCGAGGCTGGCGTTGTTAATACGGAGATCTTCGGCAATTTTCATAGCCCTCTCATGCTTCTCCCGAAGATTCTCGATCACACTAAGGTCATCTTCGTGGGACTTTTGAACTTTTTCAAGTTCCTTCTTGGACTGCTCAAGAGCCGACTCCACGAGCCTTTTTTCATCCTGACTTGTCTTCAAAGCCTCCGCCAACTCAGCCACCTTCTTCTCAAGTTCAATGTTCGCGGATTGTGCGAGGGCGAAGCTCCGTTTGAGTTCCTTAGATTGCTGGGAGAGCTGCTTGTTCGCTTTCTCTTGTTCAATGAGCCGCTCTACGACAACTTTCCCGAGCATAGAGTGTTTAAGCGCATAATCCTCCTGAAAGCGCGCTAGCTTCGAGGGAGGGTAAGAGTGCAAAAGATCCTTGAATTCTGAAAAATTCAGGGTAGCTTCAGATCAAAATTCAAGAATCGGAGAAAAGCACGAAAAGGTACTGAGAAGGGACGAACCTTGTTTACTGAAATGCTGCATGGTGACCTGTTTAGCCGAACCAGAAGAAGCTCTACCCTGAGGCGAGGGGGTGGCTTCGGGAGAAGGATCAGGCCCTTTCTCAGAACCCGGAGCAGCTCCTTCAGGTTGTCCCGAACTCTCCCCTCCTGATTCATCAACAGTCATAGATGATTTCCACAGTGTTAAAATCCTAGAAGTCTTGCTCCCAGCCCCAGTTGTCTCGAAGCCAGCACTTAATAATTTTCCGCGATGAGACGTACCGAAGCTCTTGTTGAAAGCGGCCAAAGAAGGAGAGGGAGTTTGATCTTCGGGAACAACCTCCCGAACTTCGACCAAGGGAGCGTGTTCGGTAGGATGCTCCCCCCTTTGTACGGTAAGCTCAAGCTCTTTGGCGAATTCGTGGAGGCTTCATCCCGAGAGAGAGCGGGTTGAGAGATATCAGCAGCAGAGACTTCAGCAGCAATGGGGGCCTCAGTGGGGACAGCAACTTCAGCTTCAACAGCGGGCTCATCAACAGCATCAGGTGCAACCTCCTTGCGAGCTTCGGGAGTAGCATCTGAAAAGGAATCAACATCCACGAATTCATTCTCAGAATCCGACGGACAGTTCTTTCGAAAGTTAAACAGAGGCCAAAAGCAAACACCTTTCCGGCTGTCCGCTTCCTCGAAGGCGTCGTCGTCAAAGGCAGAGGGGACTCGCCGAACCCCGACGGTAGAAACCTTCTTCACCGCTTTCTTCTGTTTTTTCCAGCTCATCTTGGCAAGGCCCGAAGCCGCTTGAAGCTCTGCATCAGAAGTTCGCTCGGAAGTCTTGCGTTTGCGCTTCGACGATTCTAGAGATCTCGTCCTTGACGGCTTGACCCCAGAGGAAGTGCCTTCGCTGATAGATGCTGAGCCTCGCTTCGAAGACCTTATTCGGGGGCGTTAATGGGGGCGGTGAACAAGCGGCCACCGCAAGCCGCGGGAACCTTCAGCTTGGGACCCGGGCCTCGAGAATAGAAAGACTTGTCACCGCAAGCTTCAGAGAACACGCGATTGATCCTTCTTTTGTGCTTCACGAGAGCCTTGTACGCCTTGTACTCATTCATGGTGTATTCGCCGATCATTGCATTCACCCTTTTCTCTATCTCAACCATGAAGGCGTCGGCACTCTGATCTTCGTGAAGTTTAATCCCGAACTTCGGGAAAGGCACCTCTTGCGCAGCCCAGTTCACCTTAAGGTGCATGATCTCAGTGGGCGCCCAACCACTTGAAATAGGCCCGATCCGGGTGGCCACGAACTCTTCGATGATGTCGCGACCACCAAGTATGGTACTGGCAAGATGAAAGGCACTTTCGCAGTTCCTGATCCCCAGGGCCCGCTGATTGAATTCGGCCGTGTTCACCGCAGTCAGGGGCTCAATCGGGCAAGACAAGGGATGAGCCGGGCTGGTGTAGCCGGGAACTTCGGACATGTTGATCTTCAAATAGAACCAATGAGCGTTCCAGTCCTCGGTGAGGTTAGACTTACAGCAGGGAGCAATCTGGATTCGGGTGATCCCCTTTCGGGTGTTCTGGCGACGGGTGTTGAAGGTATAACACGCGTGCTGAGTGTGATAGAACTGCCCATCGCTGCCTTTGACGACTTCGGGGATAATAACCAGTTCATAAAATCTGGCAAAGGCGGCAACACTGGGGTTGCAGCCGAAGGTTTTCAAGATCCAAATGAACTTTGACAACTCAAGAAATGACGTCGGCGAAAGCTGGTGAATCTTCACCGAGAATGCATCCAGAATAGCGGGCAGGATTGGGTCGCAGGGGAACCTAAGTCCGTAGATGAAGAAGTCGCGAAAGACCACAAATTCTCCCTCCCTGGGGGTAGGGATTTGTTCGTCAAGCAGGGCTCGCCCAGCGCCCGGAGGAAAGAACCCGGCTCTCTCGTACTCCCGAATCATATTGGTGGTCACCTTGGACTCTCCGAAGACGAGTGAAGGAGACAGCGAGCCGGAAGTCTTCGTCTTAACTAGGTCACTGACGCCGGCATCCACGTCTCCGATATCTTCGCCGTCATCAGATTGGACCTCCCCGTCTTCGCGACTCCTGGAGCCGCTGGGAGAACCAGAATCTTCGGTTGGTGCAGCATGCTCGGCACCTTCGGCGACAGGGTCAAGCGGAAGACCAGCTGCAATAAGCTCTTCGGTAGTCATGGGTCTAGCTGTGCTTTTAACTCTAGCCACCTAACCAACAGAGACAAACATACGAACCGTTAAGAACAACATTCGAGAATGAAGCTCATAAAACTGAGATACTACTGCACCCAAGTATGACAAGTAAGAATTAAGAAGGGGGAAATAAAAGAATACCTTAGAAAGATACGAAGAGCACCAGAAGTTCGCGAGCTCTTCAACAGAAGACCAGGTTCTGCGAACACGAAAAATTCACGAACCGCAAGAGACCAGAAAGGCCGTAAAATTTTTTAACAGCGGTAGCACGCTATTTATAGGGGCGGGGAGGGGTAGTTCCGCGAAACCTGCCTCGATCTAACCGTCCTAGGGCTCCCGGGCGACGCGTGTCCCCTCCGACGTTCCGAGGGTGACGTTTTTTACTAAATTTCCGAAGGGTTCGTGGAATCGGATCGTCGGAGTCAACCCGCTTCCCCGAGGGGCTAGTGTTGGGGAATTCAGGAAAACCCGTCACCCTCGAAACGTTAAGTTTGACAAAGTTCTTGAGACATGTTTTTCAGGGGCAGGAAACTCACGATTTTCGGAAGCCTGGAACCTGTGAAGCCCCGAATTCGCGAATGTATGAAGTTCGGGGATCTTGATTCAGTGAAGAAATGGGGTCACGAACATGCGGAGGCCCGGAGTCTCGAGTTGTCGATGGCCCGGACTTCGGAGGACGGTCGATTCGGGAATCTGTCAAGGGCTAAGTTCGGGAGTCACGCGCGAGAACATGCGCGAACCGGCGGAGAAGCGAAGGCCAGTTCGGGAATCTGTTGAAGTCCCAGTTCGGCAATTTCACATGAAGACATTCACGAACCGGGAGAGAAGCAAAGTCAAAGTTGTTGTCCCAAAAGTCCGGGTTTAGAGTGTGAACTAGTGGCAGATTTGTGAATATGTTAGACGAAAAAGACATTTTTGTATGCGTTCACACTAGGAATATTCTCTGAGGCTGAGGGTGTTTTTGGCATGTAAACGTCCCTTCGTCTCCCTATAAAAGGGGGCGCGAGGGCACGTGTAAACGGATTCAGACTTTTTGGAACTTGTGCTACTTGCAGAGGGAATCACAGTCTCTTTGCGCTCTCACTTTGTACTTGAACGTGTTAAGAACTCTCTCTCATGTTAGGGTTGTCATCTGAATTTTTCGGGTAACCCCCCAACAGGTGTCTTGGTCTTCCCGCAAACAGTCAAGTGTTGCTCAATCCACTATCGAGGCAGAGTATGTTTCCGCATCTAGTTGTTGCTCTCAGCTCCTTTGGATCACATACACCATGAGTGACTTTGGTGAGGAGTATACCCATGTTCCACTTCAATGTGACAGCACCAGTGCCATAAGTGTAGCAAAGAACCCAGTTCTTCATTCCAAAACCAAGCACATAGAAATGAGGTATCATTTTCAGAGAGACAACATAGAGAAAGGGAAGATAGCTTTGATCCATGTACCGACACATGACCAACTAGCTGATATTTTCACCAAACCCCTAGAGCAAGAAACCTTCACTCATTTGCGGGGGGAGCTTGGTGTGTGTTTGATTTCTTAAGTTGGGTGTGTGGGAGTTCCTTTGTAGCATGTGTATAGCTTTCCTTTGTGCATTTCTTGCATTTGGCATGTCATATGTAACATGATGTATAGGCATCCTTGTATCTTAGATTGCATGCATTTTGTATCATATGCAGTGGATAGGAAAAGCTTCTCCTATATACACTGTTCACTATGGAATGATATTTATGTCTTTATGAGCCTGTTTGGTATGATAAGGTTAGTTTGTCCTAGCTCGTGATAATCTTTGTTTATATCCATGGTTGATGGCTATGTTTTTGAAAAATGTCATGTGTATGATCTCTTGTGAGTAAATGCCTTTATATGATCTTGACATGTTTTAGTGGCTTGACTATGCTTAATTTGTGGTTGGATAGCTTATTTTGATCATATGGGGCCAAAGGCTCATTTGCCATCATGAATGTTTAGCCCCCATGCTTTATCTTGTGGAGGGGCATAAGTCCCTTTTTGTCGCAAAGACATTTCATGTACCAAATATGAATCTGAAAATGAAATGTAAATTGCATGGAGAATGTTCTCTCATGTCATATGTGCTAAATTTAATTTGCTTTGGGTGCTAAACCGTTGCATGATGCCTACCAATGAGAAGTCTCATATATAGAAGTAGGCACATGGCTCGGTGGCTTTGACATGACATGAGGTGCTTGTGGGTGTTTGTGAGGACCAGGAGCGTCCCAGTGGTCGATGGATGACCGCTCCTCAGTGATGAGTGATTGACAACGGGTGTTGGACTGACTCTTGGCTTAGTGCGCAGGTGTAGGTTGTGGCCTAGTTCGTGTTGTTGCAGGTGAAGAACGGGCGCGAAAGGTCTTCAGCCTTGAGGGGCCTCCGGGAGATGGAGAGACAAGTAGGCTCGGTTCGAGGGACCCGGTGGACAGCGGGACTAGGTGCGGGCCACATGGTGGCGACACGAGCAAGACGACTGTTGACGGTGAAATTCCGTCAACCTAGCCATGAGTTTACCTTCGGTGTTGGCATGACTTTTGTATCTTATTCATTGGTACTAACCCCCGTGGTATAACAAGTTCACTTGTGCATGTCGGTTTTGGAGTTATGTGTTTACGCAGGGTTTTAACGATGAAAGCAAGACTTTCGGGATAAGTTCATCAAGCACCTCATGACAAGACCTTGAAGTCCTGAACAAGTCATGCAATGAAGCAAAATTAACTCCAAGAAGCGGGGACTTGATCCGAGAAGACGACGGACTCCGGGGACACGACCGGAAAAGTGTTGAATCTTGCAAGACAAGGAGTTGAGTCCAATTCGGAGAGAAACCGACGACATGGACCTACATGCGAAGGGGGAAGCATCCGGGAAGCAAGGGAACCGACCTCGGGCAAAGGAGCCCGCGGGCCGGGCCTAAATGGGCCCGGGCGGCCGGCCCGATCCGGTCGGCCCGGGCCCATTTAGGGCCCAAATTCGTCGTCCTTTGACCTAATTGCTTCTCAGGCTATAAATAGCCCCCTGACCGAGAGCCACGGAGAACCGAAGTCGTATTCCGCCGCCGAGGAGCAGAGAAGCTTGAGGGACACCAACTTG
Source organism: Cenchrus americanus (assembly GCA_947561735.1). Lineage (NCBI taxonomy): Eukaryota > Viridiplantae > Streptophyta > Magnoliopsida > Poales > Poaceae > Cenchrus > Cenchrus americanus. The sequence continues at coordinate 98,537,100 of OX387242.1, read as the reverse complement.
AAGATGAGGGTCGTGCTAGTTGTCTAGGGTTTCCCTGGCCGACGTGGGAACCTTGCATGGAAGACCACGTCGGAGCTCCGGAGCGAGGATCAAGATCGAGGGAGGGCCCCGGTGGTGATCTTGTTCATATAATCATTCATGGTGAAGTTGTAAGTGAATTCGATTTCTAGCGATCAAGTGCCTTCTTGATGATTTTGTTTTCTTCTTGGTTTTGCTTCTTCTACGATCTATACTTAAGATAGATTACATAGGGTGCTCTTGTAGCCGCGGTGGCTAGAGGTGCATACCGGACCGGCCAAGTGATTTCAACTTGTTCTATCGAACTCGCCCTAAGCTCCCCGCATGAATAGGGATACGTTGTGACGAACGGGGGTCTCGAAAGGCGGATGTTTTCGGAGTCGGATGGGAAGGCCACGATTTAAAGATGCTTTTAATGAGATTCGCTTTGCTATCTTCATCTATCTTGTTTGGAGCTACAACATAAGCATGATCTAGATTCTCTAGATTGGTTATCTCTTGCTTTCTCTTGCTACCTCTTTAGTAGATTAGATTAGATTCGTTTTCTTTATGAGTTAGTAGATTAGATGCAACTTGTCTTCATTAGATAGCTTTACCTTGCTTTACTAGATTGAATCCTTGCGTTGCACATTGTTCCACGGATTCGATACCTTGGGTTCACCACTCGAGGGAAGAAGGGTCCCTTGACTACGACGGGAGACTTGTCCGCTTGCAAGTCACAAACGAACTTTGATACAAATATTAACCGTCAACAAGCCCCTTTTTTACGGCGCCGTTGCCGGGGAACAAGCAATCAAGATCCGATCTAGTATCGCTTATCTTTCAGTTTTTCTTTTTGATTTTCTTTTGCATCTCTTATGTTTGATCATCCTCAAAAGAAAAAAAAATCAATCTAATCTAGTTTTGATTAACCCTAGTTTTTATGTTTAGATTTTTGTTTTATTACTAACCCTAACCGGAGATGGTTGGCTACCTCTCCAAGAAACCCAAAACCTTTTTGTGGATGATCCAGGAAAACTTTACAGGCAAAGGTGACGTGAAACACAAGCTAAAGGGGTGGAAACCCTAGATTCAAAAGTTGAAGTCGAAGGACCGTCGAAATCTCCAAGGGAATCACCACCTCCAAGTCAAGACGCCGGAAGGCCGTTCAAGATCAAGAGAAGGATGGAGAAGATGGAGATGGAGAAAGAAGCTCAACACCTAAAGGCCGCCAAGGCAAGATCCACATGCGAAGTGTTCATCATGATGAAGATGCTAGAGACGCAAGTGGGACAACTTGCCGGACGACCGATTGGTGACAAAGAAGAATGTCCGAGACAACTCCAAGGTCCCAAGACGGCGAAAGGCTACTCAAACTCATTCGGGAGAGATGAAGGATCACACTAGAGACCATGAAGATCACGACCGAAGGACCGGAGTTCGAGATGCCGAGCCACAAGGAAGATGTTGCATCCGTCAAGACCAAAGGACAAAGCCAGCCTGTGAAGACCAAAAAATTTGACTAAGCCAAAGTGGGTACCCAAGATTGCAACGCCCGCAAAGAGCGTTGATCCGGAGTAATCAAGTGAAGAAGTCTAGCCATGGACTATAAACGAAGCGCTAGGCGGGAGGCAACCCGTTACGTCGACTCAAGAATAAGCTACCGGGAGGACAACCCGATTCCAGGTTTTTCAAGTCTTTTTAAATATAATTCAGTTCTGAATTTTACTACGCAAAACATTAGACTTAGAATGGTTGAACATTATTAGAGACATAATTCTTGGTTGAATATTTTGCTTGATCATAAACCCTTTACATGAACCATCCTATGTGTTTGTTTGCTTCTTTTTCGAGAAACCGCAACTAAAAAAAATTTTCAGAACCTAACTCAACCCTTCACCCTCATTATGGTGCTGTGGTTGACTTATTTTTCATGCTAAAAACACACGAGTAGAGCCACGACTTGTATCTAGATGTTATTTAAATTTCAGCATGTGGTAGGACTCGCGTGAACCTAGAATCTTGATTTTTGGTTGGTTTAAAAATACATATCCTTGGTTTCTCTAAGATTAGAATTTTTTCTAAGCCTCACTTAATTTTATTTCATTCAAAATCTCTCTCATCTAATCGAAATTAGGACCTAAACCTATGCCCCCATGATCAAGCCGGGAAAAGCTTGCTCTCAACCAATGAAGGCAAACTATACCGGTGAGACCGAAATCGACGTAAAAATAAAATATTTTCGACTTGCATTTGTTTTTAATGGTTTAAAAACTTCTCTAAAATTATGTTCGAGCTCTTGCATGGCTCTGAAAAATATTTTTAAATTTCGAAATTAGAGGAGTGCTTAGCCTTAAAGGGAGGCAATCTAGTAATCATGCATGCACCATTGGATTCCCTTTCATCAACTTTCACTAATTCCACATGCAAAGGACAAGCATGGTGGGCAACAAGCATCAACTTTGTAGGAATTTCATGGTGGCATGTGAAGCAAGTGGAGCTAGGGAGCATGGACATAACCCAAAACATGAAGTATCAAGTGGAAGGACCAAGGAGTGGACGAGAGCGTTTGGGCGGTGCAACTCGTGGAGCACGCAGGCAGGAAAGTTGCAGAGGTGAAATGATCGTGCTGGAAGAAAGACGAGGCGGGGAGGAGCACCGAGGCCGGCCTCACCTACATAAGGAGCCCCCCGGCTCCCGTTTTCTGCAGGCAAGCTTCCCTCTCCTTCCTTTGTTTGTGTGTTCAAGTTTGTGTGCTCAAAACCTCCGTAGACATAGCCAACCTTCCCAAGCTTGATAGCTCAAGAAAAAAAAAATCACATCCTTAATCCACTCAAAGTCCAGACTCCAAAATAATATTTGTGTACCTTGTTACCGGGTGGAAACCCCGGATATTTATTTGTGAGGGAGAGTGCTGCAATCATGGAAGAAAACTACAAGCCTTTTCACCGAAGAAGAAGGGATCATCGTCGTCTAAGCCATAATCGACAACCTCTTCGAGGAGGCACTCGGTTTCCGAGTTTCCTCGGAGTATGGAGGAGGACACGGCACCGCCGAGGAGGAACCACACTCTTCTCCTTGGTGGCATGAGGGCCACACAAAACTCGTTTACGAGGTTTACCAAACTTCAATAACATATGGAGGAGCCGCTCGTCCAACCTCGCCACTCGACACGATCATCCGCTCCACCTCCATACGCTCCGCGGTATTCCGAGGGGTATGTCATCATGACGGAGGAGGAGAAGAAGCTCGCTCGCCTTAAGTAGAGGCTTGTAGCGAACGTCGACATCGACGACCAAGCTCTCCACATATTGGGTTTCACACGGGACACGGTGCAATTCTCTAGCGGAGTGTCGGCAAACACCCACAAGGAATTCGCCTAGGAAATTTTCATGACCATGGCGCATACCCTTGATGAAGGAGTGCTGAGTCTCTCATTCCGTTGGAGGGAGCCCACAAGAGGAGAAAAAGGAAGACACCGTCGGAAGGGTAACCTTGATCAACGATGCTATTTCTAGCACCTTGATGGGGTAATCTCCTTTCATCCATGGGTTGCAATCGATCTTGAGATGTAATCACACTTTGTTGGATTATCTATCTATCATCTTGTGCTGAAAATACTTTAATGCTTAAGGCTAGCAACCATGCCATAAAGGGGGTATAGGCCTCAATGCTTCCTTGGATCCATTCAACACAATCCCCGATAGATTAGATTGGTTTTCATGTTCGAAACGATTGCACGCTCTAGTATCGTAGACCCATGGGCGAGTGTCCCCTATTTGCAAAAAGGGAGCTCCGGAACAAGTATGTGCATGAAGGCACATGGGAAGGCTTTTGGAGTATGATCACGGGAAGAGACCATCAACGAAAAAAAATACTATCCGGAACCCATTATCCAAGTGTGTCACTTTTGTGCAAGTGGATTTTTGGGAGAATAAGAGAGACATAGATAACCAACACGGAGTTGAATTGGGTTTACTCGCAGCCAATCAACCCTACTCACCTATGATCAACCGGTGGTGTTGTGGCAACATCGGATTCGGGAGATCGGGTTGTTACCTCTCCATGTTGACTATCTCTTTAAAACCGGGTATTACAAGGAACCCAAATCATCTCCTACCCGGGACTTCCCTAGGAATATATGAAGAAAGGAAAATATAAGAGTGAAGATGAGAGAGGAGGCTTCCAAGTGGCCTAGGTAAATTTGCCCCTTCCGGATTGAAGATTAAGACTTTTCTTGAGGGGAAGAAGATCGGTTAGAGGAAGGACTTCTTGTGCCGGCGAAGAAAAATAAAAGAGAAGGATTATAGGAGAAGGAGCTTCCACGACTCAAGAAGGAGGTGCACAACAAAAATTATGTCCCACCATTGGGAGGAACCCCGGCGCCGCCAAGTTACCACGGTGGTGTACCAATGCAAGCATGGGGGAGTGGTGCAGCCATACCCCCACCATTTTTTGCGGTGCCCAACGTAGCCTTTGCGGAGCCATATGCACACCTTCCTCAACCACAACAAAATGTGGCCACCATTGGAGGATACGCTGCAAGCAACATGCAATTTATTGCAGCCATCCAAACCAATGCAAACCAAATGGGTGAAGGAAATGCAAACATAGCTTATGTGCTTGGACACCTTCACCTAGCACCGTCAGACAATTCATAGGAGTAGTGGTGCATTCCTATTACAAGTAAGGGTACAACAACCAAGACTATCAATATCAACCACCGGCGGAAGATTAGAGAGAGGAGGAGCTTTAGTTATCTTTCCTTTACCCCTTTTTCTTTAATTTTCAGCTTGTTTGCGCCTATGATTGCGTAGTATTTTCAGCTTTGCTTTAATTTTCAGTTTTTAGTTTAATTTTTTCAGCATGTATCTTAGTTTTTATTTTCATCATGAATAATGTCACCACCAAGTTTTTAACTTTGGTAAAGTTACAAAGTTTGTGCCATGATGATATATGATTATAATTGCCGCTTTGTTTATCTTTGTAATTGACTTATGCATGTTTGACCTAGTGCTCTCTTAAAAATACAAATCTGAAATTATCTAAATGCTAGCTTAATCTTCAGCGGAGGTTATGATTAAAATAAAGACCCATAGTGTTTTATGTGCTCTCAAGTTATGAATAGATTGAAGATGTCTTTTATGCTCAAAAATATCGCTAACCTTGTCACAAATGTCGCTTGTGTGTTGCTCAACCTATCCGAGCCTTATATATATTTGAGTGCATAAACCTTAGTGTACAAGATTTATTTTTGAGTGAGTTATTGCAGGCCATGATTTCTGCGGCCCGAGACTAAGAAGTTGGTCATTTCGTTTTTGCGTATCTATCTTTTTGCTAGCCTTTTATCCGTGCATTGTGTATCCCCGCATCGGAGATCTCACAAACTTCGCCGGATATCCACCCTTAAACCAAATATCATCTTTTGTGATTACCTCCTTGACCACAACCTATCGTTGAGAATGGATCATCAATTCAAGGAAGATCGCAAGACGGTGCCAACGTTGAAGATTTCAAGTATCTCTCCAAGGAAAAATATTCCGGTACCTACCCCTTTTTTTTTCGCCTCTTTGCTCGAGGACGAGCAACGTCTAAGCATGGGGGAGGAGGTAGGTACGGTGCAGTTTTAGAGTTCAAAAGGGAGTATTTTAAAAATATATATATAATGATGAAAGAAAAAATTCGGCGATGTACGTGACTTCCAAGGTGAAGAAAGAAAAAAATATATATATATATAAGAAAGTAAGTAAGAAAGAAAGAAAGAAAGAAAGAAAGAAAGAAAGAAAGAAAGAAAGAAAGAAAAGAATGAGAAATATGAGAAAGAGAAAAAAATATATTTGTGCGTAAAGTAAATTCCCTAAGCTCTCTAAAAGTGCATTCAAGGCTTCAAGTTAAAAAGATCCATTCTCATTTTCCAACCATGTGCAATCCGATAACGAGGACTTCCTTTGTGCCTCGGGATCACTCTTTGCCATTTGCACATGTCCACTCATCTAAAGTGTGTGTATTTTTCTCTTTCCCCTCCTTGATTTAACATTATTTTCCAATGACCTTTTTGACGAGTCTCGGTAAGACCATGAGAAGCTTGTCTTGTTTTGACAACACCTCATTTATAAAATCTTGTTAGGACTAAACTTTCCCAAAGCTCCATATAAAGCCTACCACACATATATGTTATGAGAGGGAAAGGAGTAGAATATATAGGCTTGAGAGACAAGTGAGATGAGAGTTCATGAGCAATATACAAGATGATTTAAATTTGTGAACTTGGTTTAGCTTTTCTTTATCTCGTTCTTTATTTCAAAAATTCGAGGTCTATTTAAACTTTGTGAGCATGTTAATACTTGTGGGATAAGCTTAATAAGAATCTACCCTCCGTAGAGGTGAAGGCTAGTACATTATGGAACTTTAACGAATTAAACTTTTGAGAGCATTATGTTTTTTTTTCATGTATGATCAAGTGCAAGGTTTAAACATTGTTTGGCAATGATGATATCCATCGAAGGCTTACTCGAGGACGAGCAAGGTTTAAGCATGGGGGAGATGTTGACGGTGAAACTCCGTCAACCTAGCCATGAGTTTACCTTCGGTGTTGGCATGACTTTTGTATCTTATTCATTGGTACTAACCCCCGTGGTATAACAAGTTCACTTGTGCATGTCGGTTTTGGAGTTATGTGTTTACGCAGGGTTTTAACGATGAAAGCAAGACTTTCGGGATAAGTTCATCAAGCACCTCATGACAAGACCTTGAAGTCCTGAACAAGTCATGCAATGAAGCAAAATTAACTCCAAGAAGCCGGGGACTTGATCCGAGAAGACGACGGACTCCGGGGGACACGACCGGAAAAGTGTTGAATCTTGCAAGACAAGGAGTTGAGTCCAATTCGGAGAGAAACCGACGACATGGACCTACATGCGAAGGGGGAAGCATCCGGGAAGCAAGGGAACCGACCTCGGGCAAAGGAGCCCGCGGGGCGGGGCCTAAATGGGCCCGGGCGGCCGCCGGCCCGTCCCGGTCGGCCCGAGCCCATTTAGGGCCCAAATTCGTCGTCCTTTGACCTAATTGCTTCTCGGGCTATAAATAGCCCCCACGACCGAGAGCCACGGAGAACCGAAGTCGTATTCCGCCGCCGAGGAGCGAGAGAAGCTTGAGGGACACCAACTTGAAGATGAGGGTCGTGCTAGTTGTCTAGGGTTTCCCCGGCCGACGTGGGAACCTTGCATGGAAGACCACGTCGGAGCTCGGAGCGAGGATCAAGATCGAGGGAGGGCCCGGTGGTGATCTTGTTCATATAATCATTCATGGTGAAGTTGTAAGTGAATTCGATTTCTAGCGATCAAGTGCCTTCTCGATGATTTTGTTTTCTTCTTGGTTTTGCTTCTTCTACGATCTATACTTAAGATAGATTACATAGGGTGCTCTTGTAGCCGCGGTGGCTAGAGGTGCATACGGACCGGCCAAGTGATTTCAACTTGTTCTATCGAACTCGCCCTAAGCTCCCCGCATGAATAGGGATACGTTGTGACGAACGGGGGTCTCGAAAGGCGGATGTTTTCGGAGTCGGATGGGAAGGCCACGATTTAAAGATGCTTTTAATGAGATTCGCTTTGCTATCTTCATCTATCTTGTTTGGAGCTACAACATAAGCATGATCTAGATTCTCTAGATTGGTTATCTCTTGCTTTCTCTTGCTACCTCTTTAGTAGATTAGATTAGATTCGTTTTCTTTATGAGTTAGTAGATTAGATGCAACTTGTCTTCATTAGATAGCTTTACCTTGCTTTACTAGATTGAATCCTTGCGTTGCACATTGTTCCACGGTGGGTTCACCACTCGAGGGAAGAAGGGTCCCTTGACTACGACGGGAGACTTGTCCGCTTGCAAGTCACAAACGAACTTTGATACAAATATTAACCGTCAACAACGACGTCATGGACAATCGAGCCGGTGCACGGTGGCGGTCGAGTCAAGTGGTTTGGCGGGAGGCCGGACCGAGCACGCGGGGTTTGGTGGTTTGCTCACAAAACCATCGGCGGACGGTTTTTTGGTTTGGGCCTCAAAACCAAGTCCGAGGGCCCAACACGACGGAGACGGGATCCGGGCGTGTCGGGAAGCTTCAAGGCGGAGGACACGCGGCGGGATCGGATGGCTTGCGTCGGGAGGACGGGGGGTGCGGCAAAGGCGTGGCCGTCCGATGGCAAGACCCACAAACATTACCTAAATGCCCCTACGTGGGTTGTATCGCCAGTAGTTAAGTTAGGGGTAGTCGAGTCATTTACCACTCCGGCGGGACCTGATATATAAGCCATGAGTGTGTGTGGATGGCTCTCTCTCTCTCTCCGTGACTTAGGGTTTCATTTCCTCCCTCCCATTTCTCATTTTCGTAGCTATTTTTCTTCCATTTTCTCTAGGCTAGCATGAGAGCTTCATGAGAGATTTGTTGAGAGGGATGGATGCTAGGGCGGCATGCTAGACCTTGTGAATCTTTCCTGGTTTGTATAGAAGATTCGGAGTTATGTTTTCGTGGTCTTTTTGTGCTTGTTTTCGTGCCTTTGTTCCTGGTGTGATTCCGCGGATTTGAGTGGGTTTCTCCCCGGATTTCTTTGAGGGAAACATGGATAGATGTCTCGTGCATGTTTGTGATTGATCTTGTGCCCTCAAACGCGGAAACCACTTCGATTCGAGAGTTTTCGTTCGGTGCTCTAGCTTTCGGTGGTGCTCAAAGGATTCACGATTCCCGGTGATTTAGGGAGTTAGGAGGCAAGATTTTTGGGCTATAGCATCCTTGTGTGACGCTTTTCAAGTCCCCAAACCCTTGTCTCCACAGCTTCAACCGTTTGGGAAATCCGATGATGATTTGGTGGAGTTGACTTTCGGGGTCGGGCGTTTTCTGCTCTGTCCGCACCTGGCGGACGGTCCGCGAGGACCTGGCGGACGGTCCGCGCCGCTAGGGTTCGTCCCGTGTTCTTCGTGTTCTTGCTCGCCTTTCGTTACGATCCATCGCGATTTTGGTTTTCGGTTGGACGGAGTTTCGGACGGTCCGCAGCAGAGGGCGGACGGTCCGCGGGTGCACGGCGGACGGTCCGCGTGCTCCCCGCGGACGGTCCGTGGTTCGGGTGCGTCCCCGTTGGTTCCGTGTGTTTTTAACGGACGGTCCGCGGAGTAGGTCGGACGGTCCGCGGTGTTGGCGCGGACGGTCCGCGGTAGCGGGCCGGACGGTCGCGCGGCCCATCGCGGACGGTCCGCCCCCGTCCGGCCGGACGGTCCGCCAGAGGCTGTGAGCTTTGCTTCTTGGTTCGATTCCTCCCTTCCTTTCTAGTGCTTCCGCGTGTGCTTCAAGGAATCGTTCCTAAGGCTAGAGTTTGATCCATAACCTCGTTGTCTTGGCGATTGGTGTGTGATTCGATCCATCGCTTGTGTGTGACCGGGATTTGACTAGGGCATAGGCCGGGTTCTTTGGGAAGAATTTTTACCGGCTCCTATTCACTCCCCCCCTCTCTAGTCGCCATCTGATCCTTCAATTGGTATCAGAGCTTGGTGCCGGATTCTTTGCGACTTTGACAAGTCCCGAATCCTAAGATGGCGTACGTTGAGCGGGGCAGTCCGCCGCACTTTGATGGCAAGGGTTACCACAAGTGGGCGGCTCGTATGATGATCTTTCTTCGTGGGAAGTTGTTGGATTTCATTGTGCTTGACAAGACCTATGCTATTCCGGTCAACATCCATACTCTTATGGTGACCGATGCCGGTGCTAAGGCCAAGTATGAGGCTAATGCAAAAGCCGTTGATCACTTGGTCCGAAGCTTGTGTGATCCAGAGTTTGAGCGTGTTCGCCATTTGAATCTTGCTTGGCAAATTTGGGAAAAGTTGTTGGTTGCTCACGGTGGTGATAACCATGTGAAGGCTCACCTCTTTGTCTCTTACCGGATGCAATATGAGAATTTCACTCCACTTCCCGGTGAGGACATTAATGCGATGTTTCAGAGGTTCACCACCATCATGAACAACATGAAAACTAATGTTGAGGATTTTCCTTACACCGAGCATGATCAGGCTTTGAAGCTCTTGCATGTCTTGGACCCAAATGTTTGGGGTGCTAAGGTTGAGGCCATCAAGGAGTACGGCGGTATTTGACTATTGAGTTGGATGACCTCTTTTCTAAGCTCAAGTCGGCCGAGGTTGATAGGAAGTTGCAATCCAAGCATGAGGGCTCGACCGACCATAGTCTTGCTCTTGTGGGCGGATCAAAGGGCAAATCTAACCCTTCCGTCGACGCTTTTCCTTGTCTTCTCTTATGTCCATTCCAGATGAGGAGTTTGATGTGCTGGGCGAGGAGGAGCTGGCCTTGCTCTCAAGGAGGTTTGATCGACTACACGAGAGTCGGAGGAATGCAAGGCGGAGCTCAGGGACGTGCTACAAGTGTGGCAAGCGTGGCCACTTCATCACCGAGTGCCCGGAAGCGGAGGAGAACAAGTACAAGGTGAATGAGTACAAGGCGCACCCGAGGCGTGAAGACAAGTACTCCTCCAAGGGCAAGCACTTCAACAAGTCCAAGAGCAAGGACAAGGACAAGCGGCGATCGAGCAAGAGCGGCTACAAGAAGAACAAGGCAAGAGCGATGGTGGCCGGTGCGAGCGACGTCGACTCAAGCTCAAGCGACGAGCAGTCAAGCTCAAGCAGCGAAGATGAAGATGCCGAGAGGCGCAAGGGCAAGAAGAGTGCAAGCCGGAACCTCAGCGGGTTGAGCTGCGTGGCGCTTGAGGGCTTTTGTGGCATGGCCCACAGCTCAAGCAGCAAGAAGAGCGAGAAGGAAGACAGTGACTCTGACTCGGAGGATGAGGTAAATCGTGACCCCGACTCTTTGCTTGCTGAGATTGCTAGGTTGAATGGCTTGATTGACAACCGTGATAGTGTGCTAAGAGATGCCAAAAAGATGAGGAAAGATCTTAGGGCTCAACTTGAGAATGCTAGTGAGAAAGTAGGAGAGCTAGAGTCAAAATTGCTTGAATTGAAACTTGAGAATGACTCTTTAAAACTTGCTCCTACTACTCCTGATGATGTTGAATGTCTTGAGTGTGATGCATGGTTGAATGAGATCAAGTTGCTTAATGAGAAGAATGCTTCCACTTTGGCTAAACTAGATGCTCTTAGGACTGAATATGATGAGCTTAAGGCAAGACCCACTTTGCTTGGTGCTTGTAAATCATGTCCTAATATGCATGCTAAGCTTGTTGATGCTCGTTCTACCATTAGTTCTTTGGAAGCATCTTTGAAATCTCCTGTTGCAAATGCATGTTCTAGCTGTGATGAAGTTACTTTGCGCAATCTTGAACTTACTTCCCGTTTGGATGTCATCTATGAGGAGAATGACTATTTGAGGAAGGTGTTGGGTTGGTTGTCTGGGCAGGAACCTCAATTGAAAATCATGATAGAGGAGTTCAAGAGAGCTGATGGTCGTGGTTTGGGTTTTGAGAAGTTGGGTGAGAAAGTGGGAGAGAACAGTGGGGAGAGTGTGTATGAGAAGTGTGTTGAGTCTAACCCCGAGCTTGAGGTGATCGGAGAGATCCAAGTCCCACTTCCAAAAGCACCCAAGAACTCTTTCACACCAAAGCCCAACCACCTTTGCAACAAGCTTGACACAACCCAAGATCCACCCAAATTCCCACCTAAGACAAATGACTTCCAGAAACCGGTGAGATTTGTGAGTGAGAAGGGTGAGAAGCCTAGAGAGAAGCCAGAGCCAAAACCAAAACCCATCCCCTTCAGGTGTGAGTATTGTGGCAAGGAGAGGCATCTTGCAGAGTTTTGCTACAAGAGGAAGAGGGATGAGAGGCTTGCTAGGGAGCAAGCGAACCGGAGACGGTATCGCCGGTCTCATGGTATTCCCGAGCCTAGAGTGCCACTTCCATGGGGTGTGGGAAGTGTGAAGAGTGTTGGTAGAGTTGGAGCTCGAGTGGTAGGTTTGTGAGGAGAGATGATGGTGTGCGTCTTGGTGAGAGGTTTGGTCGGGCTCGTGGTGGTTTTGCTTGGACGTCCTCCTACTCGTCCTCAATACGGGTTTAGGGGAGATGATCGCGGCTTTGGGTTCCGGAGGAACTACGGACCACGTTTTCTCCCTCGTGGTGCTCGTACTCCTCCCATGGGACATGGGAAGTTTGGTGGCAAGGGAATGATGTTTGCTAACCCCTCTTTTGAGCGAGATGGCTCGACACTCGGTTTAACTTTCTTTGTGCTAACCCCGGTGTCGAGTCGCTAGCTCATTCTCGTTCTTGTTTACTTTGCGGGCGGGAGGCTTGGAGGACATTTGGTTTATCGACTCCGGGTGTTCTCGACACATGACCGGAGATAAAAAGTGGTTCTCCAGCCTCACCCCAGTGAAGGAAAGATGTACATCACATTTGGGGACAATGGACGAGGAAGGGTGATGTCTGAGGGTGTTGTGCATGTGAGTGACAAGGTAACGTTGAAGAGAGTGGCTCTTGTGAAGTCTTTGGGTTTCAATTTGCTTTCGGTTTCTCAGTTGCTTGATGAGGGTTTTGAGGTGCGTTTCAAGTCTGGCGAGTCTCGTTTGCTTGATTCTCGAGGTGATCTTGTCCGTATGATCATCCCCGAGGGTCGATTTTCGTGGCCGATTTCTCTTGTTCTTTGGGTCCTGCTCGCTGTTTGATGGCCGGTCCTTCTTCTGATTTGTGGAAATGGCATAGGCGGTTGGGACACTTGAGCTTTGATTTGGTTTCCTGCTTGAGTGGTCTTGACCTTGTCCGAGGATTGCCTAGGTTGAAGCTTGAGAAGGATTTGGTTTCTGCTCCTTGTAAGCATGGCAAGATGGTAGCCACTCCCCATCCACCCCTGACCGATGTCATGACCGAGCGTCCGACAGAGCTGTTGCATATGGATCTTGTTGGGCCAGCTCGAGTTCGCTCGTTGGGTGGGAAGTGGTATGTCCTTGTTGTGGTGGACGATTACTCTCGCTATGCCTGGGTGTTTTTCTTGGAAGATAAGAGTGAGACATTTGGCTTTGTTCGAGATCTGATCGTGAGGTTGAAAAACGAGAGGCATGGGAATGCTATTCGAGCTATCCGCAGTGATAATGGCTCAGAGTTCAAGAACTCTCGTTTTGATGCCTTTTGTCGTGATCTAGGTCTTGAACATCGGTATTCGACCCCTTATGTGCCCCCTCAAAATGGAGTCGTGGAAAGGAAAAATCGGACTCTTTGTGAGATGGCTAGGACGATGCTCGATGAGCACAGGACTCCTAGGAGGTATTGGGCTGAGGCGGTCAATACGGCTTGTCATGTTTCCAACAGGATTTTATTGCGAGCTTTCAAGAAGAAGACCTGTTATGAGCTTATGCATGGTCGGGCACCCAAGGTGAGTCATTTTCGAGTATTTGGCTGCAAGTGCTTTATTCTTAAGAAGGAAAACTTGACAAGTTTGAGGCTAGGTCTAGTGATGGTATTTTCTTTGGATATGCTAACCACTCTAGAGCCTATAGGGTGCTTAACCTTGAGACTAACAAAATCATGGAGACATGCGAGGTAACCTTCGACGAGACAATGCCATGTACCTCTCTTGGCTTTGAATGTGCAGGCGATGAGGAGATGGCCGAGGACCTCTTTGAAGAGGAGAAGGATGAAGCTGGAGATGATGATGGGGAGAACCATGCACCTGAAGCTGAGTGTGTACCCACTACTTCCCCTACGACCACTATGGAGCATGGACCGTCTACTTCATGGACAACGACGGTGCGACAAGAGGACCAGGCGAGAGAAGCTGAAGTTGAGGGGGAGGTAGTCTCGAGGCGTGAGGCTCCCCGGCGGATTCAAGAAGTGCATCCCCTGTCGAAGATCATTGGGAACATCGACGAACGCACTACACGGTCAAGGTCCAGGAATTCCTCTCATTTTGCTCATGCTGCTTTTGTTGCCACTTTTGAGCCCAAGGACATTGGACATGCTTTATCTGATGCAAACTGGGTCAATTCTATGCATGAGGAGTTGGAAAACTTTGAGAGGAACCAGGTGTGGGAGTTAGTTGAACCACCTCCAATTTGCCATCCCATAGGAACCAAGTGGGTTTGGAAGAACAAAGAGGGAGAGAATGGGATGGTTGTGAGGAACAAGTCCAGACTTGTTGCTCAGGGGTTTAGTCAGAAGGAGGGGATCGACTATGAGGAGACCTTTGCTCCTGTGGCCCGTCTTGAGGCAATTCGAATCCTTCTAGCCTTTGCCGTGGCTAAAGGGTTCAAGTTGTTTCAGATGGATGTGAAGAGTGCCTTTACGAATGGGGTCATAGAGGAGGAGGTGTATGTGAAGCAGCCACCTGGGTTTGAGAGCGAGTTGTACCCACACAGGGTATACAGGTTGAAAAGGGCTTTGTATGGGTTGAAACAGGCGCCCCGTGCTTGGTATGGGAGATTGAGAGGTTTTCTGTTGAGCAGAGGGTTTGTGATGGGTACCGTGGATACGACCTTGTTTCTCCTCAAGCATGGAAATGACTTGTTGATCGTTCAGACATACGTGGATGATATTGTCTTTGGTGGCTCGTCACATAACCTTGTTGCCAAGTTTGCAGATGAGATGAGCAGGGAGTTCGAGATGAGCATGATGGGCGAGTTGCAGTATTTTCTCGGGCTGCAGATCAAGCAAGTGAAGGACGGTACATTCGTGCATCAGACCAAGTACACGAAAGACATGCGAGGAAGTTCCAGATGCAAGATGTGAAGCCGATGTCGACTCCCATGGGGAGTACGGCCACTTTGGATGCGGACGAGGACGGAGAACCAGTGGACCAGCGGGAGTACAGGAGCATGATCGGCTCCCTCCTCTACTTGACGGCGACGAGGCCAGACATACAGTTCAGCGTGTGTCTGTGCGCTCGTTTTCAGGCTTCGCCGAGGACATCACATCGACAGGCCGTCAAGAGGATTTTCAGGTACCTACAGTCTGCCCCTGGTCTTGGCCTTTGGTATTCTTCCTCCTCGACTCTTTCTCTTCATGGTTTTTCCGATGCGGATTTTGCTGGTTGTCGAGTCGAGAGGAAGTCTACTTCTGGTACTTGCCAGTTTCTTGGGTCTTCGTTGGTCTCATGGTCTTCCCGCAAGCGGGTCTAGTGTAGCTCGGTCTACCACCGAGGCGGAGTATGTTGCCGCCGCGAGTTTTTGTTCCCGACTGTTGTGGATTTCATACACTTTGAGAGACTTTGGTGAGGAGTGCACCCAGATCCCACTTCTTTGTGATAGCACCAGTGCCATAAGCGTAGCCAAAAACCCAGTGCTTCACTCCAGAACCAAACACATAGAGGTGAGGTATCATTTCTTGAGGGACAATGTGGAGAAAGGAACCATTGTGTTGAGCCATGTCCCTACCCAAGATCAGCTAGCCGACATCTTTACAAAGCCTCTCGACCAAGCTACATTTGTGCGCTTGCGGGGGGAACTTGGGGTTTGTTGCCCTTTCTAGTTGATTCTTGGGGGATTTTCTTTTTGTATCATATGTACATGCTTTGCTTGATGTACAAACCATGGTAGGATAGCCATCTTGTCATATATCATATTGCTTTTTAGAATGATGAGCTTCTTGCATATGCCTTATTTGAGTCTCTTTGGCTACCTGTGAGATATTGGTCATATGTGTGGAAAAATGGTGATGTGAGGCTATGCTCTTGAAATATGTGAGATATATGTGTGGTGAGATAGCCCTTTTTGAAATAAATGCTAATCTTGACTAAGTTTTTGATGAAATATGCTCCACTCGTGTGTAGTTGTGTATCCATGTCACAGTTTGGTCTAAATGTGCTTTTCATACTTAGATTGTGCTTGGATGCCTTGTTCTTGCATTTGGGCCAAAGGCCGAATATCGTTGTGAATGTTTAGCCTATGTTGCATTCATGGGGGAGCATAAGCTTCTTTATGCCGCAAAGGCACTTCATGTACCATAAAATGAATTAATCTTGAAAAGAAGTGTGTATGCTTGAAAAAATGCTCCATCCATCATGTCTATGCTTAAAATGTCTTATCTTTCACATATGGGTGCAAAACATGTTGCATGATGTTCACCAGTGGAGAAGTCTCCCCGAAGTGGACACATGGCTCATGAGCTTTGACATGACATGCTTTGCTTTATGGGTGTTTGCCATGATCTTTTGCTGAGAATTTGATATCCTTGTATGATCTTTGAATGGTATGCATGTTTGTGGCTCAAGCGTGACATGGATAGGCTTTTACATATGAAGCGAGCCTTCTTTTGATAAAATTGCTTAAATCTGAAATTTCTGCTTTGTCACATGCTTGTATTTTCATATATTACTTGTGGCAATGCTTTGACTATGCTATGATTCATATGTGTGATCTTTGTCTCATTTTTAGCCTTTGACACTAGATTTGGCCTATTTGAGAAGCTCATGTAGATGTTTATATGCTTTGTTTTGCATTTCTGCATTTTCACCTTGATTCATACATTGTCAACAAGGGGGAGAAGAGGTGAGCTTACTGAAAATTCAGAAGAGGTGAGCTGAAATTTGGGAGTTTGCATCCACATGTTCAGGGGGAGCTTGCATGTGTTTAGGGGGAGCTTTCTTGCTGGTCTCAGTGTGGAGTTTGTGCTTTGCTTGGCTTGTGACCTTTCTTCGCCTTTCTTCGGTTTTGGTCATGAGTTGAGCTTCTTTGTTTTTCTTTCTTCTTCCTTTCTTTCTTTCTCTGAATTTCATTTCGCGTTGTGTGTTGTCAATGCACTCATCAAGGGGGAGATTGAGGACCAGGAGCGTCCCGGTGGTCGATGGATGACCGCTCCTCAGTGATGAGTGATTGACAACGGGTGTTGGACTGACTCTTGGCTTAGTGCGCAGGTGTAGGCTGCGGCCTAGTTCGTGTTGTTGCAGGTGAAGAACGGGCGCGAAAGGTCTTCAGCCTTGAGGGGCCTCCGGGAGATGGAGAGACAAGTAGGCTCGGTTCGAGGGACCCGGTGGACAGCGGGACTGGGTGCGGGCCACATGGTGGCGACACGAGCAAGACGAAGTCATGGACAATCGAGCCGGTGCACGGTGGCGGTCGAGTCAAGTGGTTTGGCGGGAGGCCGGACCGAGCACGCGGGGTTCGGTGGTTTGCCCACAAAACCATTGGCGGACGGTATCTTGGTTTGGGCCTCAAAACCAAGTCCGAGGGCCCAACACGACAGAGACGGGATCCGGGCGTGTCGGGAAGCTTCGAAGCGGAGGACACGCGGCGGGATCGCATGGCTTGCGTCGGGAGGACGCGGGGTGCGGCAAAGGCGTGGCCGTCCGATGGCAAGACCCACAAACATTACCTAAATGCCCCTACGTGGGTTGTATCGCCAGTAGTTAAGTTAGGGGTAGTCGAGTCATTTACCACTCCGGCGGGACCGATATATAAGCCATGAGTGTGTGTGGATGGCTCTCTCTCTCCGCGACTTAGGGTTTCATTTCCTCCCTCCCATTTCTCATTTTCGTAGCTATTTTTCTTCCATTTTCTCTAGGCTAGCATGAGAGCTTCATGAGAGATTTGTTGAGAGGGATGGATGCTAGGGCGGCATGCTAGACCTTGTGAATCTTTCCTGGTTTGTATAGAAGATTCGGAGTTATGTTTTCGTGGTCTTTTTGTGCTTGTTTTCGTGCCTTTGTTCCCGGTGTGATTCCGCGGATTTGAGTGGGTTTCTCCCCGGATTTCTTTGAGGGAAACATGGATAGATGTCTCGTGCATGTTTGTGATTGATCTTGTGCCCTCAAACGCCGGGAAACCACTTCGATTCGAGAGTTTTCGTTCGGTGCTCTAGCTTTCGGTGGTGCTCAAAGGATTCACGATTCCCGGTGATTTAGGGAGTTAGGAGGCAAGATTTTTGGGCTATAGCATCCTTGTGTGACGCTTTTCAAGTCCCCAAACCCTTGTCTCCACAGCTTCAACCGTTTGGGAAATCCGATGATGATTTGGGGGAGTTGACTTTCGAGGTCGGGCGTTTTCTGCTCTGTCCGCACCTGGCGGACGGTCCGCGAGGACTTGGCGGACGGTCCGCGCCGCTAGGGTTCGTCCCGTATTCTTCATGTTCTTGCTCGCCGTTCGTTTCGATCCGTCGCGATTTTGGTTTTCGGTTGGACGGAGTTTCGGACGGTCCGCAGCAGAGGACAGACGGTCCGCGGGTGCCTGGCGGACAGTCCGCGTGCTCCCCGCGGACGGTCCGTGGTTCGGGTGCGTCCCTGTTGGTTCTGTGTGTTTTTAACAGACGATCCGCGGAGTAGGCCGGATGGTCCGCGGTGTTGGCGCGGACGGTCCGCGGTAGCAGGCCGGACAGTCCGCGCGGCCCATCGCGGACGGTCCGCCCTGTCTGGTCGGACGGTCCGCCAGAGGCTGTGAGCTTTGCTTCTTGGTTCGATTCCTCCCTTCCTTTCTAGTGCTTCCGCGTGTGCTTCAAGGAATCGTTCCTAAGGCTATAGGTTGATCCATAACCTCGTTGTCTTGGCGATTGGTGTGTGATTCGATCCATCGCTTGTGTGTGACCGGGATTTGACTAGGGCATAGGCTGGGTTCTTTGGGAAGAATTTTTACCGGCTCCTATTCACTCCCCCCTCTCTAGTCGCCATCTGATCCTTCAGTTTGGGTGATGGTCTTATGGTTAGAATGGTTGTCCTAGCATGAAGTTTTTGTGGTTTTGCCATTTTGACATGTTCTGCTCATGTTTAGGCTTTTGCTCATGAGAGGGTAAATTTTTTGCAAAATTGCTCAATTCTATCTTAACTTCGTCCAATGGTTGAGAAACTTGGTGGTCATGAAGTTGATGTCATTACGAAGCTATAGAGTATCTAACTTGCTCATTTGGACATGTGTAGCATCCTATGTTGAATTTTATCTATTTCAGAAGCTCTAGGTTGCATTTTTTGCTATTTTGGCTTGATTCATGCATTGTCAACAAGGGGGAGAAGTTTGAGCTTGTTTTGGGCTACTGAATGCATTTAGAAAGTTTTCAAGTGGTTTCGAGCCATTTTTGGGCTCTGGTGTGCACCGATCTGACCGGTTGAGGTCACCGGTCTGACCGGTCTGAGTGTTGGCCCTGTTCACATGTTGCGCACCGGTCTGACCGGTGGTGTTGACCGGTCTGACCAGTCAGAGTTGAGCTGATGCAGCTGCTCTGTTTTCATAAAGTGGTTTGCATGCATTCGTCCAGGGGGAGTTGCATTGGTTTAGGGGGAGCTTGCATGTGTGCAGGGGGAGCTCTTTGTGATCTTCAAGCTTTGGTTTGGTCGTTTGCGCTCTTTGCTTGAGCATAGTTTTGTCTCGAATGTGTCGAGCCATTGCCCTTGCCTAAGGGGTCCGAGACTTGTCTTCTTCAAGTGATCTTTCTCTCTGCCTTTCTTTAGGTTTCGATCACTTGTTGGAGTTTCTTTTTATTCGTTTCTCTTCTTTTTCTTTTCTCTCGAGTTACTATATGTATGTGTTGTCAATGCACTCATCAAGGGGGAGATTGAGGACCATCTGTGGTTCGAGGACCGGTGGATGGTCGCTTCCTGGTGTGATGAGTGATTGGCAACGTTGTGTGGACTGATTCTTGGCTAAGTATTGCAGGTGCAAGTTGCAGCTTGACTGGTGTTGGTGCAGGTGAAGAACAAGTGCGAAAGGTTGTTGCCGGTGAGGCCTCCAGGTGTGGAGAAGACAAGTAGGCTTCGTTCGAGGGACCCGGTGGCCAGCGGAGTCAAGTGCGGGCTGCATGGTGGCAAGAACGGCAAGATAAAGTCATGGACGGTTTATTGGTAGAGCCTCAAAACCAAGGTCAAGCCGGGACAACGTGGGAGCCAAGTCATGAGTGGCAATTGGCGGAGGCTACACCGAGTTCGTGGGGTTTCCGGTGGTTCACCAGAAAACCACTGGGTTCCTTGGTTGATCCACAAAGCCTAGACCGAAGAACCAAAGATGGAGGTGCAACAGCATCAAACCGGTCTGACTGGTCTGAACGGTGGGTACCATCTGACCGGTGAGGAGCACCGGTCTGACCGGTGTGCGATGACGCAGTCCGGAGACTTCGAAGCGGAGGACATGCGTCGGGATCGCAAGGCTTGAGTCGAGGCTAAGCAAGTTTGCGGTCGCTGGGCATCCGTTCGATGGAGCGATGACAAAGACTTCCGAATTCGCCCTCGAGGGGCATGTATCACTAATTAGCTAGTAAGGGTATTTTAGACTTTCGGTTGCCTACATATAACCCAAGTGGTGAGAGGATGGCAGCCATCTCTTGGAAACCTAGCTCATTTTGTTTTGTTATTTTCCTCTTCCTTTTCCCTTGGAATTTCTAAGACTAGCTTGAGAGCTTCATGGTGAGATTTTGTGAGAGGGTAGGATGATCGGGCAGAAGCTAGACCTTGTATGAACCTTCATGGTATGTATAGATGATTCGGCGTGGTTCCTCAAGGCTTGTTTGAGTTCTTTCCGGTTTTCTTTTTTGGTGATTTTCGGAGCCTTTTCTTGGCGATTTTCTTGGAGAGCTTTTGAGGTCTTTCTCTTGGGGATTTGTTGGGGGATGTATGCATGAACCCTTCATGGTTCTTTTCCCTTTGATTCCCCTCCCAAATCCATGAGAAAAGAGGCTCGATTTTGGGGTTTTCGTTGTCCTAGGGTTTGTGGAGTTCTTGGCGGAAATCCTTCGATTCCTCTTGATTCAACGAGTTTTGGTGGACCATAACTTGGCTATGGAGTGCCCATGAGGTGTTTCTACTATCCCCAAAGTCTTGTTCAGATTCATGGAGCGAATTGGGAGATCGGGAGTTGGATTTGGAGGAGTTGACCCGCGGGTGTTGTTCGTCCCGAGCTGCCCAGGCGTGACCGGTCTGACCGATGCTAGTGACCGGTCTGACCGATGTGAGCCTTTTGAGGGATTTGCCTCGAGTGAGTTGCTTTTTCCGTGTGTCTTTGGGTCGTGTTGATGCTGGTCAGTTCTTGTCTGGTTTGGACGTGTTTTGCTTGGTTTTGTGAAGGGTTCTTCTTCCTTGCTGGTTGTGTTTTGGGGGTGTTTTTGTTCCAGGGCCTAGAGAAGTCATTGAGGCTCTCTGGAACATTTGTTGTGCGGCTGCTGTAGCCACCGGCCTAACCGTCTCTGTCCACCGGTCTGACCAGTGTCACCGGTCTGACCGGCGCAGGCCATCGGTCTGACTGGTGTAGCACAGGCAGCAAGCCGTGCAAGTTTCCGGTGTGTGTGTTGGTGAGTTTTGGCTCAGAAGGTTGTTTGTTGGTTTCTAGGATCAGTAGCACTCCAGTGGCTACGTGGTCTTGACCTACTTGGGTAGTTGAGTCGGAGACGTGTGTTGGAAGCCGTGTTCATCTTGTTGGAGCCTCTATGTCCATCGAGAAGAATTTTTATCGGCTCCCATTCACTCCCCCCCCCCCCACTGGTTCGCCGTTTGGGTCCTTTAGAACCTAGTGGGATAGCCACGTTACTGGGGACAATGCCGTAGAAGGGCGACACACTCTTGGTGAGCATGTCGGTGATGTCGAGCTTCATCTTTTTCAAGGTCTTGGTGAAAAGGACGTTGAGCCCGCTTCCACCATCGATGAGTACCTTGTTGAGTCTGGAGCCTGCGACTTCTGGTTACAGGATGAGTGGGAAATGTCCTGGCTCAGAGAAGCTTGTCCATTGATCTGCGCAGGAGAAGGTGATGGGTACTTCTGGCCACCTCAGAGGTGTCGGAACCGCTGGTTCAATGTTCAAGACTTCCCGTCGGGTGGCCTTCTGAGACCGTATGGTGGGTAGTCTGCCGAAGAGAACGTTCACCGTCTTGTCGGGATCCTGGAAGTCGTCGTTGCTTTCGTCGACTTTCTTCTTGCCTTTCTTGTCATGAGGAGGTTGTGGGTCTGGAGTGTCTTTGAGTGCTCGCCGGAGTTGGTAGCACTGCTCGGTAGTGTGGTTGCCCTCCAGATGCTACGGACACTTCTCCTAAAGTAAGTCTTTGAAGCCGCGAGAGGTCTTCTTCGAGTTGTCTTTCGCAGGTCGCTGGATAGCCGCGATTGTGTTGTCTGGCTTGCGCTTGCGATTATGACCCGAGTAGTTGTTGTTGTTGCGACCTCCATAATCCCGGTTGTTGTTGTTGTTGTTGTTGTTGTTGTTGTTGTTGTTGCCGCCCGTGTTGTGCTTGCTCTTGCCGCGAATGGAGTCGTACTTGGCGTTCGCCTTGTCCTCTTTGTCGGCCCATGACGTGATCATGTCCTCTAGCTTGGTGATAGAACTCGGGCGGCGGTGACCGAAGTCTTCGAAGGTACAACGATGGTAGAGTCCATCTTGGAAGAGGTCGATGACCTCCTTGTCAGTGATGTTGACTACGGTCGTGCGCTTGTCGAAGAAGTGTCGCATGTACTGGTGTAGTGTCTCGCCTTGTTCTTGTTTGACCATCGCCAGATCCATGCGGGTACTCGAGCGCCCCATGGCGCCCGCGAAGTTGCTGGGGAACTGAGCCTTGAGCTGGTCCCACTCATCGATCGAGTTCTTGTCGAGCGGCTCGATCCAGTGGAGTGGGGCTTGGTCCAGGCAGAAAGGGAAGTAGAGGCACTTCGTGTCGTTGTTGCCACCAGCATTTTCAATGGATAGGGCATAGCACCTAATCCACTGAACTGGGTCTTGCTTTGCGTTGTACTTGGTGATCCCGAGAGGCTTGAATTTCTCCGGGAGGAGCAGATCGCGAAGTCGAGCGGAGAAGGCGGGGAAGCCGTTGCTGTCGTTTCCTTCAGAAGCCTTTCTGCGACGAATTTCCTCAATTCTGTGGCGGGCATCGTAGCCGCCACGTGAGTTGCCGGTGATGTGGCTGTTCACGTGGCCTCGGCCTCCTCTATCGCCGCCGCCACCTGCTCTTCTACCCGTGCCATGTTATGAGCTGCCGCCGCTGATGCCTCCGCCGCCGCTGTCGCCGCGACTAGCGCCGCGGCTACCTCCGCCGCCGCCCGCGCTGTTGCCGCACTGGGAGGGTCCTCCGCTGAGGCCCTAGAGCAGTTGGGGTTGTGTGGTTGTTCTCCATGGGTGCGATTGCATCCACCGTTTGCTGGACTGTGGCTTGTAGCTTCATGGTGTCTGGGTTCATGAGTTCTGACGGGGGATGCTTGGGTGACCCTGTTGTCAACTCTCATGAAGTAGGCGTCTTCAGCGAGCTCGGTGATGACTTCGCTAACGCGGACCCCCTGAGCCTGACGTGCTATCATGATGATAGACATGAGCCATTGTTTGGGAGTGGTGTGCACCCGGTCGGCGACTTGGTCCAGAGCCTCGGTGAGGTTCCGGATGGGGAGAGTCTCACGGAGACGTCTATGGCGTTCGTTCCGCTTCCTGTTGCGGTCACACTAGGCATTCTTGTTGTCGGTAGTTTCATCAGCGGGTGTGTTGGCGGACACCTCGTCTTCTGAGATGTCATCGAGGTATCGGTCGGGTCGGGTCCCTAAAGCCCCTGCTGTCTCACTGGCACCCATGAAGACTTGGCGGTCAGGAGTACCGAGACCGAAGTCAGTAGTCACCACCTCGGTTGACGTATGCTCCTTGGTTGGATCCAACGATGTTCCCTCCTGGAAGGTAAGTGAGTCGAGGTAGGCGACGCAGCGTGAGTTGTCGTTTGTCAGGTCTGCAGGCTTATGATCGGGCTAGTAGACGAATCTTCCGGCAGGAGTACATGTTATAACCAAGCCGATGGCCGGGCCTGATAGCAGTTCCTCGGTCATGTTGATCTCAGGTTCTGGCTCGATAGGATCCGACCCGAAGTCGAACTCGTATGAAGAGTCCGAGTAGTAGCCGGAGGCGGGTTTGGAGTCCGAAAAGTAGTCGGAAGCGATCTCCTTGTCAGCCCAGCGTGCGACGAGAGCTTCCGCGTGGGCCCTGCTAGCGTTGCAGAGGCCATATGGGAAGTGCTCGTGGAGTGGGGTAATCTCACACGATGGCTCAGGAGCCGGCTCGCATGCGATGACCTAGGGGGACGTCGAGCTCGAGTTGGAGGCGGATCCATACTCAAAGTCGGTGTGTTGGTTGTAGAGCGAAATTTCGCTGCATTTTCCGACGAGCATGCCCATGATGACTTCAGGAAGTGTCATGAGTCCAGTCTTCGGGTTTGGCGTCATGGTGAGGTGGCACTGAAAAGAGCCAGCGCCGTCTGCAGTGCCAACCCAGGAGCCGAAGACAAAGGTGTCGCCGCGGTTAAAAGCGACGGTTGGCTTGATGAGGATTGGAGTCGTTGAGTTCGCCATGAGATCTTCGGCGAGAGCCCCTACCTAGCGCACCAGCTATCGGTTTTTTAGGCCAGCAACCTACCAAGGGGAGTACCCGAGGTAGATGAATGTGGCCTCACCGAGATCGGTAACTCGAAGGAAGAGACACGTGGCACACAATTTAGACAGGTTCGGGTCGTAATGTGCGTAATACAATATGTCCTGCATGCTGCGTAGCTCTGGATTGATTAGGTGTGTTTACAATATGATGCGGATGATGAGAGAGGGGTCGCTACCTCGCCTTATATTGCCCGGGAGGCAGGGTTACAGGTCGGTTTGAGGAGAGAGTACTAATCGTGTACGGCTAGGAGTACTTTACATGGATCCGGACATACACAGCTTCCTAACTGAGTACTATTTCTCTGTAGTCCTTGTGCTCCACGCCAGCAGGTACTGTGTAGCACAAGTCGAGTAGTCCCAGGGACCCACCGAGTAGTCGGTCCTGGTACACACTAGAGTAGTGGGCCCAGGGATGTCCATATGACAAGAGGAGATCCAGGAAGGCCTGCCATCACCATCACTATTGGATCCTACACCTTCAAGAATGCACTTTGTGACTTTGGGTCTAGCGTCAACAAAATGCCTAAGGTAATATTTAAGAAAATCAACGGTTCACCTTTATTGTATACAACCATGTGCTTGTAGCTTACAGACCTGTCACTATGCTACCCCAAGGGCATCCTAGACGACGTATGTCTGGGGTAGGACACTCCTACGTGGCTGCCGACTTCGTTGTTGTCGAGACTGGGGGAAGTGAGAACGCTCCAATCATTTTGGGATGTCCTTTCCTTGCCACAGCCAAAGCCATCATCTACACCGACGCTGCTAAGATCGTCTTCACCATCAATGGGAGAAAGGAGAGAATCAATTTCAAGAACAAGATCGTAAAAGCTCCTGCACACCCCCGATATCCTTACCCCCAAGAACACGAGACTGTTGTAGAGAAGAAGAGAAGAGATAGAAGGAGGAATAAAAAGAATAATCGACCTCAACCGCATGTGGAGGAAGTCTGGATGATCAACACAATTCAATCAAAGAATGAGAACCTGTTCCCTTCACCATTACTGCCAAAGCTTGAAGACCCTGGAGTTCCATCAATCCAGTGCTCCATCAATCAATGGAACTTCCAGTGAGTTGTCTGCGACACGGGATCGGGCATCAACCTAATGTCTAAGGTAACCTATGAATTAATATATGGTTACCTGCCTTTGTATTCCACATATATAATGCTGCAGATGGTGGATCAATCACAACGGTTCCCGGAAGGAATTGCACGAGATGTACCTGTCAAGATAAAGGACCACTATGTCCTGACTGACTTTTTAGTCATATACATGGGAGATGAGCAAGATCCTCTCATCATACTTGGAAGACCGTTCCTGAACACAACAAGAGCAATCACCTACATCAGGACTGGCGAGATCCACTTCTAGTTTAGAACTGAAAAGGTACGCTGTACTTCAATACTTATACTGATCCTGAGGAGCCCAAGAAGAACAAGACGCGGAGACGCCTTCGGAAATTACAACGCAAGCTAAACACAAAGTTGACGGATCTCAAGAACATTGAAGAAGAGATTAAGGAGAAGTCCGCTCAACTTCTACCAGCCTAGTATTATGAACCTGTTACTCCAAAAAGGTCTCCACCAAAGAAACAAGTTTGGAGGAAGAAAGATCAAAGTACACCTTCGGAAGACCAATCACTACCCGTGTCATCAACTGATCAATCAAAGGCCACTACATCTACGCCATGGGAGTAAGTACTTTAAACTCTCGCTGATAGGTAACTCGGTATTTATCTTTATATTCGGCACTGCATATTTAGATTAACATGTTTATTTCCCTATACCTGCATTGGAAAAAATCATAAAAATATTTTCTGCTTTTGCATTCTTTAAGGCCCCATGTACTCTGTACCGTGGCGGCATAAAAAAATAAAAAAATGCATTCACATGTTTTTGTTTTAGCATCCCTTTTGCATATAAAAATTCACAAAAAAATATGTGGGCACATGAAGGTCCACACATTTCAGAAAAACCCAAAAAGAAGTGGGCACATGAAGGCTCACAGCATAATCCTAGAATTTGTTCCTTCGGTATGTGCGACACTAATATTTATAGGGAGAATTTAATAAGGACCTGAAGGCAAACAAGTTCCAAGGATGAATCAAGAATCACTTCAAGATCCAGCTTGGGGGAGAGCACCCCCAGTTATCACGATAAGTATCACTATCCTAGGTGTTTAATATTAGCTAATTATTTGAGTATTAGTTAAAAGTCTTAGTTTGAATAAAATGCTAGAGTCTGCTAGTTGGCTTTTCTCTTTAATAATGATCTTGATGATATATGCTTGGAGATGATGGATAGTTGCTCTGCCGGAATCCTTTTAAAAGTGCTTACTTTTCAGACCTAGATTCTCCTGAAGCTTAAATGCTTAATTTGCTCTAAACCCAAAACTTGTGCAAGTAAATGCTTAATCTGAGTCTAGGCTTTGAAAGATGATACATGAAGAGTTGAGTTGCTATTGATCATTTTCATAGAGAAGTTTGATTCCTGGATTTATCTTAAAAATCATGAAATTTTATATGATGAGTTCATGTGTCTATGATCCTTAAGAGCTTGTCATACACATCAAGATCATTCCATTCCACCATTTATGCTGCTTCTGACATAGAAGTACACATTTTCCATCAAGCCATATAGCTCATGCAACTCTAGGATATATCTCTCTCAATGTTAAAAAGGATTCTGGGGCTACATTAAAGAGAGAGAGAGAGAGGAAAAAGTGAGAAGAGAGAGGGAGAGAAAAGGACAAGTGTCATACTAGGCGAGAAGGGACTACCTCCCTAAAAATTAAGAGATGAATAATGGACACGTGTCCAAGGGCGAGTAGAGCCCACATCTCTAAGGAGAGAGAAAAATGGACAAAAGTCTGGGGCAAGTAGAGCCTACCTCTCCAAGAATGGAAAGTCCAGATCTTAAAAATCTTAGAAAGAGATATATAGTCCAAGAGCTAGGCTAAAAGGCTTACCACCTTTCACCCTCATCCATCCAACACTATCATCCATATCCTGCCAAGTGTGACTCCATGCTTCAGAAGGTCATACACAGGATCTCTGAGTTTTATCTGAAAAATGTGCAAAACCCCAGGATGATAATTGATCATAGAATTTGATTGTTTTGTCTTTTATTTGCTCAAGATATATGAAAAGTCTATGCTTAAAGGTTGAAGGTAAGAGAGAGCAATCTTGTTGAGGAGAATTGGTTTTTGAAAACCATAGTACTTTTGAGGTGTGAAAGCGTTGTAGGAACTCTTGATCCTACTAAAGCATATCTTTGCTAGGGACTAGCAAACGGTAAGCTTGGGGGAGTTTGTTGACACATCTTATCCTATATATTTATAAGTCAACTAAACATGAGAAAGGGCATAAATGTTAATATCAACTTAGAATAGGGTGCCACTAGCTAACAGTTTTTCTGGAGATTTGGTAAATTATATAAATCCAGGAACCATTGAGAAAAGTGCTAAAAGAATAAAATCTAGAAGGCTCCAGAACTCAACGTGACTTGGCACCCAAGAAAGAAGCATCTAGAAGAAGCGACGGACAACCTGGCCGAAGTGGGCCCCGAGGGGGGCCCACCCCAGCCGATCGGCCTGGTAGTGGGGCCGGTCGGCCTCCACCGGGCGCCACCTCAGCCCTACTTCCAGAAGGTTCTTCCATCGCCTATGAGGATTAATCTAAACCACTCGTTAGGTCGGTTTGATCAAACGACACACGTCTACCCCTCAGGGCTATATAAGCAGCCCCCCTGCCCCCTGGCAGAGGCATCTGGAAACCTGAGTTTGCATACACCAGATCAAGTCATCAAGTCAGAGAAACTACGCCCTAGAAACACCATATAGCAGAGTAGCTAGCTAGTCTAGATCTAGGAGGAGGCAAGGCGTCTACTTGGCTCCTAATCGTCTAGAGGCTGATCAAGATACTAATCTAGCTTCGCTCTTGTAAGTACTTATCTAGTTCCTTACATTTGTTATATAGACATATATTCTTATCAATGATTATATTCGACGTTATATGATTTGGTGTTTATTATGATTGCATGTTTAGCATAGTTGATTTGCCTCTATATTCATGTATGGAGTTGTATACCCTCACCTAGATCATTTGTTAACATGGGTGAACGGTAAAGACAGTGTAAGCATGGTGCTTATATTGTATTTATATGTGATTGCACCCTATATGTCGGGTCGTGTGGTAGATCGTGGTGGTGACAACACTATTGAGTCCTTCGCAGTCCACCCCCCCCCCCCCCCCCCGTGTATAGGACTAGTGGAGCCTTATACTGTTTGGGTTGTTTCAAGAATCGCCCTTAATCCTCCTGGATAGTCTCCCCATGCATTAATATAATAGTTCTTCTTCCATGATTGTTAAATGTTTGCACTCATCATAGTTTGCATTGACATATAGTTTAGAGTTACCGAGGAGTATCCTCTCTAACTAGACTTTCCTACGTTTCTCTTGCTATAATGACACTTTCTAGCTGCTCATGATGTTATGACTTGAACTATGCTATCAATATCTTTATCTTTATGTGACTTACCCCTGTTTATAGCAATTGATATATTTTGGTCACTCTACATTATAAAACTGAGAGATGAGCATGTATTAGCTATTATGGATTATTATGGATTAGAAAGACTTCTTTCCATGTGGTAGAATATAAATACGATACCTGGTTTTATTCCTGGTTAAAATGCTACAATGGTATATTCATATATGTGCGCTTGCATATTCACTGTTTATATATATCTTCTTTTCTAGATATTCAAGGCATATGTAAGAGTCCCATATCCATGTGTTTTCTGGCACACATGTGAGGGCTGACAACCTATATCGAGTTGTGCTATGAATCGTATCGGAGTTCATCTTTTAGTTTAATCTGAAAGCAACATCTGATATACACTTAGCATCATGTTAAGATATACCTTTGCATTTCTAGTGCCGTTGATAGAGATGGATCTTATATCCGTTTCTAGTCGATGACATTAGCAATGTCAACACCCTACATGCTGCAGCATGCGACTGCGCTGCGGCTGCAGATTGGGGAATAGGGAGGCGGCTAGGAGTGGGTGCGCTGGTTTTATATGTCGGGCCAGATGGGCCGCTGGGCCTCGTGCTAGCACATGGGCCACGTCGTGCCAGGGGTTTCGTGCACTACGGGCTGAGAATGGCACCCAGCACTAGCCCGACCTCGTGCTCGTGGCGGCCCGAGCCTGAAAGTTCATGCTCATGTCGGGTCAAAAATCATGTTTTGGACTGGCCCATAGACCTCTTGCCATATGACCATCAATATCCACCAAATCACCGGATCGACCGGAATGGGATTAGCGCAATTACATATCAATCCCTAATATTATGCACATCTCGACCTTTAACCGCGATCCAATTATTTACACAAAACCCTAATCGCCGATCCAAACTTTTGCATAAAACCTTCTAACTTGGATTAATAGTCGTGATCCAACTTTTTCCATCAGACCCCTATCCGGGACCCATGATTTTACAAAGTACTCCCTCGCTTGTGCATGTGCCTGGTCCGCTTCGTGGCATGATTTCCATAGGCGAAGCTCGCGGTCGCACTTTCCGTCTTCGTGGATCTCCTCGTGCTCCACGCGGCGTCTGCCCCTCTCCTGTCTTCATCCATGCTTCTCAGTTCGCACCATCCTCTGCCCCCTTCTCTGCCTCCATTTGCGGCGGCTGGCGGCCGGCCGGTCCCATGCGGAGTCTCAGGTAAAGACTACAACTTCTGCATTCAATTCGGTGGAGATAAGGGTGCCGCTGCCACAGAACTTGTCTGTGTTTGGATCTGGTCTCCACCTTCACATAGCAAAATGTAAAGTTGTAGACTGTAGTAGGCGGTAGCAAAATGCTCAGCTATTTCAGGGAATTGCAGAATGTGGATCAAAGTTCATTTACTTGATTACCTTGTTTGACGGGAAAATTCCTGGACATTTTTAGTTACTGTGACGCTCAAAGAGTGCCCACTTCACAATCTAGTTTATGTTGGAGTTCGTCGCCGGAGAAGCACTGTCTTCCTCAGCGCCGGCAAGAACCCTGCAGCTCACACACAAACTCACGCGAGATGGGAACACTGGGAACACACGGTCTCGTTTGTGCAGTAGCTGACTGCATTTTTCATTGACTCAAAAGCTATATAAAGAAAGGAATACAACCACTCGAGGTCCATGACCTCCGACATGCACGGCACGCCCGTCATCGACGAGTGCCATCCCAAACGCCTGGAACGTGCCGCACGACGCGCTCAAGCCCGCACAAGATGCGGACTCAGCTCCACATCGCGCACAACCAGCTAAACTGGGTCATGCGCCTAACATACACTAACAGAAATAAAAACCAACTGAAACTTGCACTAGAATTATTCAACAAATCTCCTCCTAAGTCTAGTGCAACTAAAAGCTTACAGTTTCTGAAGACCAATTTTGATGACGAGCTCCAGGAACTTGTGTTTGCTTAAAGGCTTCGTGAGAACATCCCCAAGCTGCTCATCTGTCCTGACAAACTCCACCTCAATCAGCCTCTTGTGCACATGGTCCCGGATCAGATGGAACCTCACATCTATATGCTTGCTCCGGTCATGATGCACTGGATTTTTTATCAATGAAATTGCAGACTTGTTGTCGATTCTCAACAGAGGTCTGCTCACTGCTGAATTCACCAATTCTCCCAGCAATCTCGCCAACCAGATCCCCTGGCATGAAGCTGTTGCAGCTGCAATGTACTCTGCCTCACAACTCGAGAGAGCCACAACCTTTTGCTTAGCGGCGCACTGATTGCTCTATCTCCCAGGAAGAAAATAACTCCTGATGTGCTCTTCCTACTATCAATATCACCTGCTAGATCACTGTCACTATAACCCAAAAGCTTTGGCTGCTCTTCCTTCCTTCTTGCATACCACAGCCCCCGATCACAAGTCCCAGCTATGAACCTAAGTATGTGTTTCACAGCTGCAAGGTGCTCTTCATGTAGATCTTCCATGAATCTACTCACATATCCAACATAGAAAGCTAGATCAGGTCTGGTGTGTACTAAGTACCTCAAGCTCCCAACCAAGCTTCTATATTCAGTTTCATCCACCTTTGCACTGCTACTCTCCTTGCTCAGTTTCAGGTTTGCCTGCATTGGGATCTGACAAGGGTTGCAACCATGCAGCCTTCCCTTCTCAAGGATTTTCCTTGCATAATGCCCCTGTGACAGAGCAATCCCCTTTTCACTCTGCTTGACCTCAATTCCCAGATAATAAGAAAGCAGCCTAAGATCACTCATCTTGAATACATCAGCCATCTGTTGCTTGAACTCCAGAATACTGTTGATGCTCGCTCCGGTGATTATCAAATCGTCAACATACACCCCAACAATCAACCTGTTACCACCTTCACCTCGACAGTAGATGGCATGATCACTTGGGCACTTGATAAACCCCAGAATCCCCAATTCATCATCCAATTTCTGATTCCAGGCACGAGGAGCTTGATGTAAACCATACAAGGCTTTAGTGAGTTTAAGTACCTTGTGTTCCTCGCCTTCCTTGGCGAAGCCCGGTGGCTGCTCGACAAACACCTCTTCCTGAAGCTCCCCATTCAGGAACGCCGTCTTTACGTCCATGTGATGGACCTCCCAGCCGTTCTGGGCTGCCAGCGCTAGAAGCAACCGAACTGCCTCCATCCTGGCCACCGGGGCGAACACTTCGTCGTAATCGACGCCTTGCCGCTGTGCGTACCCCTTCACAATGAGCCTCGCCTTGTACCGCACCACTGCGCCATGCTCATCTTTCTTCACCTTGAACACCCACTTGAGCCCAATGGCACGCCGACCTTGGGGCAAGTCTGTGAGTGTCCAAGTCCCATTGTCTTCGATCGCCTGCCGCTCCTCCTCCATCGCCCTGCGCCAACAAGCCTCCTGCTTCGCCTGGATCAGCGACGCTGGTTCCTCTGCGCTGATTGCCAGTAGGCGATTCTCCCCCAAGTCGTGTTCTATAGGACCAGGAGGTGTTCCTGGCCCCACGACGTCATCCACTGGGCGGAACCGGAGTGGAGAATCTTCATCATGGTCAGCATCGAGTCCTTCATCCAGGTTCGGTGGTGGTGACACAAACTGGATGTCTGTGGGTGTTGCCCGCTCAGTTGAAATCGATGCTGGGGCCGACGCTGGTGTTCTTGGCGCAGATGGAGTACTTGGTGCAGCGCTGGGATCTTGGGTCTGTCCCCCATAGCCAATCGTCATCATCTCCACACGGAAGATGTCGTCGCCATGCACATTCGCCGCGTGCTCCTCCGGGCTTCCTGCCCAGTCCCACTGGGCGTCCTCGTCGAACACCACATCTCTGGTGATGTGAACACGGCGTAGCACGGGGTCGTACGCATGGTACGCCTTGGTGCCGCACTCGTAGCCGACGAAGATCATCTTTTTTCCACGGTCATCAATCTTGTTCAGGTGCGACGTCGTGTTCTTCACATACACGATGCAGCCAAACGTCTTCAGGTGGTGTACAGCCGGCTTCTTCCCGTACCACGCCTCGAATGGCGTCATCCCCATCACGCTCTTGGTTGGACACCGGTTGAGGATATAGACCGCGGTGTTCACAGCTTCTCACCAGAACCAGCCCGGCAGTCCCTTGGCCTTGAGCATGCTGCGTGCCGTCGCCACCACCGTACCGTTGCGCCGCTCGACCACTCCATTTTGTTGCGGGCTATAGGGGGCAGTGAGCTGTCGTCGAACCCCTCGCCCGTGCAGTACTCCGCAAAATCAACCGAGGTGAATTCACCACCTCGGTCAGTCCTGAGCACGCCCAGCTTCTTCTCGGACTCGGCCTCAGCACGCGCCTGGAACTCCTTGATCGCAGCGGCTGCCTGGTTCTTCCTTGCCAACACCTTCAGCCACATAAAGCGGCTCTTGTCGTCCACCAGCAGCAGGAAGTACTTGCCACCGCTCGGTGTCTCCGGCGTGATGGGCCCGCACAGGTCCCCGTGCACGAGCTCCAGTGTGCGCTCGGCCCGGTACTGCGCCTCGGTGGGGAACGAACTCCGCCTCTGCTTGCCGGCGAGACATGCGTCGCACAGCTGATCCACCTGCTCGATTTGGGGCAAGCCGCGCACCAGCTCCTCCCGCGCCATCTTCCTCAGCGCGTTCATGTTGACGTGGCCCATCCTTGAATGCCAGCGCCAAGACTCCTCCTTCCCGCGCGCCGCGAGACAAACCGGGCGCGCGACTTCGAGCTCCAGCACGTACAGGCGATCCGGCCGGCGCGACACCCGCGCCAGCAGCTTCCGGCTCTGCTCGCGGATCCTCAGCACGCCGTCTTCGATGTTCACCTTGTACCCCGCCTCATCCAACTGCCTGATGCTGATGATGTTCGAGGTGAGGCAGGGTATGTAGTAGACGCCGGCGAATGAGCGGTGCTCGCCGTTCTTGCAGTTGAACAACACCGTGCCATAGCCCTCGATATTCGCCACCGAGCCATCGCCGAAGCTCACGGTGCCGCGCACCGCCGTGTTTAGCTCCGCAAACGCCAGGCGAGCGCCGGACATGTGGTTCGTCGCGCCGGTGTGAGCACCCACGCCTTGTTGTCGCGGTTCTTCTCCTCCTCGCTGAGATGCACGAGCACCTTGTGCTCGACGAGCCGCACCTCGGAGCCGGGTGCGGCGGACGCCCCGCCCGCCGCGCGCGCGGGACGACCGAGCCACCCCTCGCGCCGGATCGCGCTTGCGGAACCCGACCTGAATCAGCGGCCGCCCCCGCCGCCGGCACGCAGGACGAATGCGCCGCCGCCTTGTGCGAATCCGAGCGGCCCCTCCCGGTGTCGTTGATGTAGCAACCAGGAGGGTCTCCGTGGCCATTGCCTGGGAATCCGCCATGGACCTCCCGCCGGCGACGATGAGATTTGGATTGGAGCAGGGAGGGGGGGAGTGGCGTTGACCTCACCAGGAGCAACGACGCCTCCTCCTCATCTTGGATGAAGTGGGCCGCCTCTTTCTTGGGATTCTGCGGACACTCACGGGCCCAGTGGCCGGTTTGCCCACACCGCCGGCATTGATCCCGCCCTACCTTGCCCGGAGAATTCGCCGGCCCACGGGACGAAGCCAATCCGGAATTCCCGCGGCCTCGCCCTCGTCCTCGTGAACGCCCGCCGCCACGCCCACCAGAGCTCCCGCTCCCGCCACCGACGCGTTCGCCGTCTCCCTTCTTCCTCCGCGACTCCCACTCGTCTGCCGTCATGTACAGCTTGCCTTCGTGGTGCAGCGTCGCCGGGGCCTCCTCGAATGAATCCTCCGATGCCTTGAGCCTCCCTGTCACTTCAACCACCGAGAGCGTGGAGATGTCCAGGAGGGTGCGAATGGCGACGACCATCTGTTGGTACCGCACCGGCGCACTGCAGGATCTTCAACACGAGCTGCTTGTCCTCCAGCTCCACACCGAGGGTCTACAGGGAGGCTTGCATACCCGTCAAGCGCAGCGCGAAATCCTCCACCGTCTCGCCGTCCTTGAACGTGGCGAGCTCGAACTCCCGGCGAAGTTGCTGCGCACTATTCTACTTGAAACGTTCGTCGCCGACGCGCATGGTGGCGATGGCCTTCCACGCAGCCATCGCCGTTTCCTTGTCGGAGATCGCCCTTGCCATCTCCGGGGGGACCGCCGAGCACAGCGCGTCGAGCGCCATCATGTCTTCCTGGTCGTCGACGTCGCCGACATCGATTGCCCGCAATAGCCCGCGAGCCTTGAGCTTCACCCTCATTAGCCGCGCCCAGTCGGAGTAGTTCATTTTGGTGAGTACGGGGTAGCTACTCCCGACCCCCACCTCCCGAACCAACCGTTGGAACACCGCGGCGCCGTCCTTGGTGTTGCTGCCGCCCGCGCCATCGCCGACCTTCTTATCGTCCTTCTTCTTCGGTGACAGCGGCGGTGAGCCCCCCATCGCCCACTCGATCGCGCGGTCGCGGTTCCAGCGACGGTAGCGCGCGACGACCGATTCCCGGAACGACACCGGCTCTGATGCCACTTGTTGGAGTTCGTCGCCGGAGAAGCACTGTCTTCCTCAGCGCCGGCAAGAACCCTGCAGCTCACACACAAACTCACGCGAGATGGGAACACAGGGAACACACGGTCTCGCTTGTGCAGTAACTGACTGCATTTTTCATTGACTCAAAAGCTGTATAAAGAAAGGAATACAACCACTCGAGGTCCATGACCTCCGACATGCACGGCACGCCGTCATCGACGAGTGACATCCCAAACGCCTGGAACGTGCCGCATGACGCGCTCAAGCCCGCACAAGATGCGGACTCAGCTCCACATCGCGCACAACCAGCTAAACCGGGTCATGCGCCTAACAGACACCAACAGAAATAAAAACCAACTGAATCTTGCACTAGAATTATTCAACAGCTTACAGTGAACAACATTTTGTTTTCATGCTACGCTATGACATGATGATCAAAAGATCGATTTTTGATCATCCACCTATTCAGCTTTCAGTCATGTTTTGAACTTTTGATGGCTTTCATTGTTGATATACCCCCAATAAAGCCTATGCTTGTCTCTGTCATTGTGGTGGGGTGTAGGCATGCAGAAGAGTTGTTTTTCTGGGCCGTGCTGTGCGGTTTCTGGTGTTAGCTCAATATCAAGTAACTATGATAGATGCCAATCTTAGCTGTCCGGTTTAGGAAGCAGTGAAAAGGCAGTCTATCCTGTACAGGATGATAGTGGGACAACAGTACCTGGATAACAATGACGACCTGATGAGTCATTTTGCTGCATTTTAACCAAATGAAGGGTGGAAAAGGAGCAGGGGCATAGCTTGGAGGTTGTCATATGGGTTCAAGTAAACACCCGATTGCCCCCCCCCCCCCCCCCCTATCAATCTACTAGTGGTCATCAAAGGTTCAGCACTTATGAGTGATTATCTCACTTTCAGATGGATATATGCTATGAAATGTAGCATATAATTGATCTAAGATAAAGCGAAATTACATGGAACAGAGTCTACATTAAATTAATCTTTTGTTGAGTTTTCCCCCTTTGACTTGAACCATTTTCAGTTCCTTTTCTCGTTTGCCCTTAAAAACTGAAATTGCTTGGGCAATGGTAGATTCTGTTTCAGGTGATTTAGACAATTTCATGTATCTTGCAGTTGCAGACAGTTACAATTTCATGTATCTTGTCAATGTTCATCAAGGCCAAGGATGGGTTAGATGACTGTTTGGGTGAGATATCGCCACCAGAGCACATTGAGATCCTTCATCTTTATAGCTCTATGGTCTGAGCGAGTTACCCAAATAGTATGTGAAGAGCTCTAGTACATATGGAAAACTTTGTTGGCAGTAGTGATGTTTACAATGCATTGAGTAAGATGCTGTAGAAATCCTCAGAAAATTAGCAAATCTGACCTCTATCTATCTCTGGATAGTGCATTTAACATTGAAGTACTTTGTTCTCATATCAGGAGTTTGGTAAATCTAATGGTGCTGGAAATTGGTGAGTTATACAAGGTCAAAATCTTCAAGTTAAGTTTGAAGAATCGGCAATGCCTCAGCCTTCGTTTGAAGAATCGGCAATGCCTCAGACTTCTGACAGTTGGTGTTCTTTGTTTATGGAAATTCCACCACTTCTGTCAAGTCTAAAGTAAGTCCTGCTACACTTCGTCAAAATGTTTCTGATACACTCGCTACTCTCAAGCATCAGGCTCATTCTATTCGCCTGGTGCTATATGCATCCGGCATTCAAGGGGTGCTTCAACTCACAGCTAACCTAGTAACTTCCTGGATGTCCCTGCAGCCGATGTTACTTCCTTGCTATGGACCGAGCTGCCATTGCCCTCACTGGAGTTGAGCGCTCCAGCCTCCTCATCCCCAGCAACCTGTGCTGTCTCCTCTGCTTCCTTGGAGTCCCTGCATGCAACCAGAATATCACATGTCTCAGTCTCAGTAGTGATCGAGAACCATGTTGTAGGTGTGCCAGGATGAGGCCATAGCTGAAACCATGGTGGAAAGGAAACGTACTTGTATGAATAGATGATGATGCCAGCCGCTGTGCAGGCAAAAGCAACAAAGTAGATCCAGTCGACCTAGCCATGTGTAAACATGCCCCATGAGTACATTTTTTGACAGTTCAAGTATTGTTCATAAACAAGTTTTGTTGCGCTCAGTCTGAACACATAGTGGGATGCAGTGGACAGACCTTCTCATGGTAAGCAAAGATGCGGATCAGAACAGCCCACATGTCCGAAGTTAGGAGCGAGAGGTTCAGCATGGTTGCACCACATATCTGCGGCATACATGGTAACAGAGATTTGCAAGCTCATCAGAAATTGTTAAAAAGAAACATGCTACTAATCATGACCATCAGTTAAAGCTCAGAAATCCTGCAGCACCTTCAGTACTGTGGGAACAGTTGAGTAGAACAGGAACATGGCTACTGCATATCCTAGAAAAGGGAGCACCTGAAACAATAGAAAGGCCCATGAGAAAGGATCATAGATTATCCAAATAATAGTCAAAGAAACCTAATCTAGAATTTATACCAGACAGTTTTAAGACTAAATCAGAATGTTTGACATTAATCTGTTATACAAAGGGTAAAGGGGCTACTACTGCTCAACAAGTATGGTTGTCATTTGTACAAGCGCTGAGAAGGATGGGAACAGGTACTTACAGCACCAGCATTCCATGTAATCGAATGAAGTTCTTTTCGCTCGAGCATACTTCTGTAGCAATGTCAAGGGAAGAACAATATAGAAATTTCGTTGGACGGGAGGAGAGTACAGAATAGGATCCAAGATACTAAGATGGATTATTTCCCAAGGATACATTTGTATACCACTAACAATTGCTCCAAAAAGCCCAAGCATTGCCATCAACTCCACCTTGTTGCTTTTCTTGACCACATACTCCTGAAATTTCAGTAAGAAAATTGGCACTTTCAGCAAGGTTGATTTTTACAATACAGCCAACAGAAAACAGAATTGTTCCACATGCAAGTGAAATGAAGTGATCTGTTAAGAGTTTTCAGGAGTTGCTGGTTACCTCGGTAACATTACTGCAAGCATAAAGCATGGAACCAAGGATGACAAGCAAATCACCCTTGAGAGGGTTAGGTCCTTCTGCGAAGCATTTCAGAACGTAATAGATGTTATTACCTTAAATCTTGAGCACAAAAATCGAACAGTTTTACTATGTCCTGGTCAGGGTTCATGAAAGTATCTGCTGAAAGAAAAATATATTTTTGTCTTGAATGGGACTCGAAATAGCTTCAGAGAAACATATTCTTACTAGCTCGATCGGAGGCATGGACGTCTGAAAATACAACCAGTATAAGGCCAGCCACACAAACTCCAACACCAAAGAACTTCCTGAGCCCGTATTTGGTCTTGAGAAATATCCAAGTAAGAACAATGACACACGGAATCGACCAGCAGTCTAGCAGCATCACGCTTGTCAAAGATGTGTACTGGTATGACTTCACAACTGCGGGAGCAAAAAAAAAACAATTCTAATGATATAACCAACAGAAACTGCAATGTATCAATTTTTGTCATGTGCCTACATACCAATATAATTAGCTTCCACGTCGATGATTCCAAGGATCAAATAGTAGTACCATTTTATCTGCACAAAAAAGATTTCAAAAGGACAGAATTCAGCTAAAAAATTAGTAGAATTTTTACATTATGTACATTTTTAAAAAACGAGAAATTATGTACTTTGTGCAAACCAAAAGAAAACAGCCTAAGCAATGTATCTAAATAAAAAAGAATTAGAATATATCTTTTAATGAACCAACAACATGTGTTTGTGCAAGTTTCATTTAATATGAGTTTTTGGTGACAGCTCCTAATAAGGGGAAAACAGAATCAGAATAAGCATCAGTCCTGCTGTCCTGCGCCGTAGATGATAAAGAGGCCATGCAGGCAGCGATAAGATATTAAAGATAGGATATGTCAAACCCTGTAGGCGGCAAGCTTCAACGGTGCAGAGAGGAGGGCAATCCAGACAATGCCACCTACAGGTCAAAATCAAAGGCTGGCCATGTGCTGGATGGAGATCGAAGCCAGCCGCAAATGGCCAAGAATAGGAATCTACAGGTCCTTTACGTCACTGAACATCTTCCGTGCACGAACTTTCTGACCTGACAGTTCATCTTCATCTTCTTTTCTATTTTTGAAAAAATGGACAGTTCAACTTCTGACGTGAAGGATGCAAGAAGAAGCATATACCGTGAGTGGCTGCCTGCGGTAGAGGAGGATGCAGCCGTAGACGATGGCGAGGAGGATGTAGTTCAGGAGCGACTGCGATGTTGGCGCGTTGACACCTGGAAATTGAATATGTTAAGTTGCAGAGCCTGTCAGTCAGTTAACTCGGATTACGAATATCGAGTTCACTTAGAAGAAACAGAGATTAAATTGTACTGTAACTGAAGAACTGGCTAGAAAATTAAAGAACCCAACTTTTGTAACATCCCAGTGAAGTGATTGTGATTCGTTGAAGAAAAGCTTTGTTAAATGAAAGGCAGAGCTTGATGTTCTGTGTCGAGCAAAAGCGTTGCAGGTCAAGAACAGCAAAGTAATTTGCTCGCCGCACCGCAGGAAGGGCGGAAGAGTCAAAAGAGCGACCTTTGGGAGATTTTTTATCGCGTCAAAATCCAAATTTGTTTTAATTTTTCAAAAGGAATCCAAACTTTTTGTGTCGTGGAGGTACTATAGTTCCCAACAGTAAGCAGCACTCTGCGCTCGCCGTTGCCGTCGCCGTCGCCCGTCGGTCGTGAAGAAAACCAATCTAATGGCGGGGCGGCAGCGCGACAGGGGTATGCAACTACGAACGCACCTCGGCGGGCGAGCTCGGAGGAGGCGAAGCCGGTGGATGTGATGAGCAGCGAGACGAACTGCCCCAGCGCCAGGCCCACCAGCAGCCACCGCGCGCCGACGCCGCCGCACCGGCCACCTGCGCCGGCGCCGCCCTCATCCGCAGGCGGCGGCGCCATTGATCACCTGATCAGCGCGCAGCTCGCCCCTGCTACGGCCGGCGGGCGCCTTCTCTGTCCCGCGCGCCGCCGCAGCTTCCCCCCGCGTGGTGCGCGTGCGGCTGTGGGAAGGGAACAAACTGAACAGCCAGCCGGGGGGGCGCGCTTGCGAACAAGGGAGGGGCAGGACCGGGATAATGAGGTTTGAGGCGCCATGGGGAACCATTATTAAACGCATCCATATAGGAGGGTTGGTGACAAGAGTTTGACGCTTTCACGTCTCGGAGATTAGGCTATCACTGTCCGCGCATTTTGCCCATTTAGCAATTTGTTACAATTTTCTCGATTTTTTTCGGAATCACACACTACAAAAGCATATGCTTACATACATACACGCACTCACTCGTACAAACACACATCGTAAATTATTACCTTTGAAAGATTGATACCGCTGGTCATGAAAATTTACAAAATGATCACTATCACCCCGCTATCAACAGGCATCTGGCACATTTAGTTGGTGATTAAGAGCGTGTTTGATTCCGCCGACTTGACTCGCCTCGCTTCTTTCTAGAAAAACAGAGTAGGTATTTCTTCAAAGCTTAGAGCAACTCAAACAGCCTACTAGGTACAATCCTAGCCAAATTTAGAGTTTTTAAATCTTTTTCATAATCATAATCACAGAGTAAACAAACAGACTCTTTAAATCTTTTGACTATCATTCTCAAAAAAAAAAATCTTTTTACTACGCATATTAAATCACTTCTCCACACGCTGACGTGTGGGGCCATTCATCATCACCTCTCCTCCCTATCCTCTCCTTCTCTGCACCAGCCGGCCTCTCCTTCTTCTCTTCTCCCGTTGGCCTCTCCTCTCTGCCCTCTCCCTCACCTCCTTCTTGC
The DNA here is from genome assembly GCA_947561735.1 of Cenchrus americanus. NCBI lineage: Eukaryota > Viridiplantae > Streptophyta > Magnoliopsida > Poales > Poaceae > Cenchrus > Cenchrus americanus. The sequence continues at coordinate 98,495,940 of OX387242.1, read as the reverse complement.
TCCTTCGTGCCCGCAGCCGCACGCAGATCCTCTCTGGCCCCAGCCAGCCGCTACCCGCTTAGATCCTCCACGTCGATCGGCCCCTTAGAGAGGCTCTTGAAGTTGCTTTTATAAGCAATATTTTTCTTACTGAGTCGGTGAGCCAAAATGGCTTTTCACGACCGGTCACTCACTCAGCAAAGTAAGATTGTCTGCATAAATCAAAATTGGTCCGGCTCCTTCAAAAGGTGAAGCCAGAGAAAACACTTTTCTTTTTAACTCTGCCTTCCCTATATAAAACAACTTTGACTCCTCTAGTGGTCAAGGTGTTCTTGAGCAAAATGTTTGGAAAGGCCGCCGAAGAAGTCGGAACCGGAGCCTTACTAAAAGCGCTCTCAATGTGCTCCCCAACCAGATCAGACAATGCAAGATGCACTTGTTTGGTTGACTTGGCTATGCACCTTAACAGCCCGAATCCTTATGCTTTGAAGGTGTTCGTTGTGAATGAAAATATCAGCCGTCAAACAATATTCAAACATGTGTGTATTCTCTCGACTCTTCTCTTCTTTCTTTTTCACTGCGGCGTTCAACTTCACGCAGACCGTACCTTTTCCGGTCGGGGAGAAAGGCCATACTACTACAGCTTTATTTTCCCCCTAGTGAAAACGAACGGATGGTGTAGTCTTTGCTTTCGTGATTGGGATCGGAGAGTTGAGAGTCGAGGCAGACGTGTGGCAAGATGCTCCTTTTTGAGACTTTGACCCTGCAAATTAACATAGCTTTTTCAAGGCCAGAAAGTCACTCGATCGTGCCCCACCGCCACAAGCTAAAGATCATCCTCCACAACGACGTGTCTCTGTGCTTTAGACTGAGAAAAGTTGAAGAAGCATCGTATAATAATTGCACTTTCCTCTGTTATGTCATGCTCAGAGAGTCAGCAGCTTCTTCCACACTGACAGAGAACATCTGCAGTGGTCCCTACTCATCAGTCACAAACACAAAAGCACACTTGGATAATCTTATACGGACTCACAAATCAGTACAAAATGGGAGAGGTATTCATGGATAAGCATTTCGCCCGAAGGCCGGATCGCGCGCAAAAAAACTTCCTCTCCAGCGCACATGCAAAAAAATTTGTGTAACCTGTCGCTCCTCCTTTCCTTTGGTCCTCCCGCCACCATCCTTTCCCTCCCCTCCGTCTGCCGTTGGCGCCACCCCCTCTCCTCCGTCTCTGGTCGGCGCTGGCTCGCCGTCCATCTGTGGACGGCGCCTCCCCTCCCCTTCATCTCCGGCGAGAGCCGCGCCCTCCTCTGCTCTGGCTGCGACATGCCTCCCTTGCTCCGGCTGCGATAGGGGAAGAGGGGCAGCGTCGCGCGCCGCACGGAGAAGGAGGGATGTGGAGTGACAGGCACCGACGAGCCGTGTGATTCGTTGTCGCGGTGGAGGAGCGGCATGCGCGGGAGGAGACGCCGGCCCGGCAGAGCGGGCTCGGAGACGGCGGCCTCGACGCTCTCCTGCCTGGCAGTAGTGGAGCTCCACCCTCCCTCCCCACACCGTCCGCGAAATCTCCCCTCCCCTCTCCTGCACTCCCCTCCTGTGGATCTCCGACGGCGGTGCTCCCTGGCCCTGCTCCTGACGACGTTTTCACTCCCTCCCCATCCAGCACCCGCCGATATGCCTTGGAGGATCGCCTCTCTCCTCAAATGGCAGTTTGCCTTCTGCTTGCCTGCTTTGAGGACTCCCACACGTGCACAGTAGCCGTTTGAGATTGAGAGGCAAAACTGCATTCGTATTGCCTGTTGAAATATGTTTTAACCTGAAGCTTTGAATGATGGCGCGAGCCGCGTACGTAGGATCATGCGTTATGGATTTTGGTGGTTGTTTCAAATTTGGGCTTGATTCGTCTGCAGGAGCAGAGCAAAGTGGAGAAGTGGCGGCGACGAGGAACGGAGTCTGCCCCACCCTGTGGGACACACACCCAACACCCCACACTTTTTTTCCTAGATAGTACTACCTCCGGTTTATTTATCTGACGTGCGACGGTTGCAAACTCAGGCTTGTTCGCACCCAAAATTGGCACAAAGCCGATCAGGCTGGGGCTCTTTTACGGTGGACCATATCACCAAGTGATGATATGCAGTATAGCACTATTTTTGGTAAGGGTAAATAGGTAATTTTTGCATTCTTTTACTAAATTTGGCAATCTCGGGTTAAGAAAAAAATTCGTTTATGTCATAAGGAAAATTTGAAATGAAAAATTTTGAAAAAAAAATCATTTTTGAAATTTTTGAATTGAAATTTTTTGTTTTCGAATTTTGAAAAAAATTGGCCATAGGAAATGGAAAAATTTGAAAAGAAAAATCGATTTTGAAATTTGAAAAATTGAAATATGTCATGAAAATTTGAAATGAAAAATCTGAAATATTTCATTTTTTGTTAAATTTGAAATTTTTCATTTTTTAAATTTGAAATGAAAATTTCCGTTTAATTAAAAAATTGGCGATATCACCAAATGGAAATGAAAAAACAATTGAAATGAAGAAATTGTATATTTCGTTTCCAATAATACCCTTATACCACCCATACCTCCTATGCATACCACCCTATACCACATGTGCAGGTTGTGGTGGTATACAATTAATCTCAGCCGTCGGATCCTTTCATACTGGTCCTTTTCCAACAATGGTATAGGGTGGTATGGTCCACTGTAAAAGAGCCCTCAGGCTGACGCCACCGGTCAGACCGATGTCCCTAGACGATCTGACTGGTCGCGGGTCTTTTCGCCGATCCGACAATGGCCACACCGATCTGACCGGTGGACCCCGAGTCCGAGTAGAATTGATGAATCCTAGCGAATTTCGACTTGTAAAAGGGTTTTCTTGCGGGGCAAGACCTCCCCACCCTATAAATATAAAGGGTCACGACCAGTTGAGGTCCTATCACCCAATTGATCATTACTATTTGCAACTTTTATCTCTCAAACCCTAACTTTTCCAACTTTGTGCTTTCCTTGTTTGTCTCGATGACGATCAGGGACGTTCTGAGTGGCCTTGCCGACCTCAGAGCAACCGTAGGCGCACCACCTCCGACGAGGTCCCTCCCGAGGCGGCGATCTTAGGCTTTCACCGCGCCTCTGCAGCCACTAGTCAGAGGTGCCCAGACCAGTCCGGGCAGGAGCTCGGTGAGTTCAACGTTTCGACGTTCCGCGCGATCTAGCGCTCGTGTGTACCACAATAGCGTCAACAAGGCTAAATAGTATTACCGCAGCCGTCGGAAACATCATTTAAATGAAAAAAGAAAGTAGTAGATTGTTTTTTTTCAGTCGATCTCAGTGTTTTAGTATACCGTTCGACATGCCATGATGCACAAAGCAGAGATGTCAACGTAGCAGTATGATTTGGCCTTCTCTAAAAACATAGCTGCTCCTGCCCTTGTTAGAAGAGCTCTCTGTTTCGGTTGATCATAGGATGAACAGCATGCCGGGTCATGCTCTGTAACAAACGTACAGAGGCAGTCGAAGCAATGCAATCTTCTGTATGGAAGGAACCCTTCTTCCTAATTTTTGCCTTCATGTTTTTTCCGATTGCAGCAACTGAATTTGAGGTATCTTACGGTGCACAAAGACCAGAACTCATCAAACTCAATGTGCTTGCTTTCTTTTTCAAAAAATAAATGTAGGAAAGGGATAGAATAAATGTAGGAAAGGGACATATAAGTAGGAAGGGCAAGAAGGAGCAGGGGACGACGACAGTGTGCAAAAAAAAAAAAAAAAAGAGAAATCAGTACTGCTTTGCATAGTAGTATCCTGCGGTTGAAGAATCTGTTAGCTCCTTCAACGTCTGCGTGTCTTCTGAGAGGCAGACGAGACCCATCAAGTTGCCGCCGTCGTCGTGCAGAGGAGTGGCGTCGGCGACGACGAAGAAGCGCTCCCCTGACTTCTTCTTCACCGGGAAGTTGCCCCTCCAGCATTTCCCCGTGCCCCTGAATATGTTCCCGATGATGCTGTCCAACGCAGGGATATCGTCGGGATGGACGATCAGCCTCGTGATGTCCCCGCCAACCGCTTCCGCTGAAGGGTACCCGTACAGACGCTCGGCGTTCCGGTTCCTGCTTGGTGACATTCAAGATCAAGAGGAGTGAAGAGCTTGTTGGTGAATGCATAGGTCGGAACGCATCGATCAGAAGGTAGGCAGCTTTTTATATATATATATATATATATATATATATATATATATATATATATATATATATATATATATATATATATATATATATATATATATATATATATATATATATATATATATATATATATATATTAGTTACCAGTAGAGGATCTTGCCATGGAGGTCGAGCACGTGCACTGCCTGCCCCAGCGACTCCATGACCATCGCGTAGTGGCGGCGGGACAGCCCGGCGTGGCGGCGGCGGGGCGAGGAGTCGGTGAGATGCTGGCAGTACTGCTGCACGCCGCTGCGGCGCTCCGACGACTGCAGTTGCTGCTGGTGGAGCTTGAACACCTCCCGCCTGAGCTCCGCCTGTCCCTCCTCCAGCGCCCGTATCTTCTTCATGAGCTCCTCCTCGTCCATCGCCGGCGAACGTATACGACGACGAGGTCAGTCACTCGCTCGCTCGCTCGCTGCTAGTGCTACTAGCTAGACCAAATGGCAAACAAATATATAGTGGCATCGAAAAAACACAAGCAACGAAGAGAGGATCGGAGGAAACTAACAGAACCGCCATGGAGCTAGCGTATATGAAGATACAAAGGATTACAGGCGAGAGGCCAGAAGCTTCGCTCATGCCTGACATAATCCGGACTGGAAGATGGTACGTCATCGCCATGTGCATGGCAGCATGAGATCGAGGTCGGATACGAGCAGAGAGAACAATTCAGATCATGCTTGCCGCTTGCCGGCTTTGTTGCATTGCATTGCACACTTGCACCTAGTACAACGAACTATGCAAGGAAACTAGCTGGCCCTTCTTGTCGGATAACTCTTCTTTTATTTGACTCCTTTTGTTAAGTTATCTCAGCTTCATTGTACCTGCGGCGATGTACGGAATATGTAAGTATATGCGCACGCACGAGCTGGGTCGGATTTTTTTTATTATTTTCAAAACAAAAACTGTTGAACATGAATGCATATGCAGTTTGGTCCGTAACAAAGAGAGGTCTTAACAAGGGCAACTTTCCTTCCCCACGAAGCCTTCCTCTCCCCTTCCCGGTCCTTCCGCCGCTCTTGCCCGGGCCCTTCCCTTCCTCCCCTCCGGTGTTCGCCGCCAGCGAGAAGGACAAAGAGCCCCTCCTTTGTGTAGATCTACTACTTATTTACTTTCCTCGTTCCTTAGTTGCCTTTATGGCTAGTGCCCGTAGTGGTCGGTACTACCTCAGCAGCGTCGCCGCTGTCACCATTGCTGCCGTTCTTGGCTGCCTCGTCGCTGGCTCCTACGCTCCAAAGGTATGTCTAAATAAACTAGATCCTCCCCTCCGCCAGGCGGATCTCTCCTCCAACCCCTCCACTTCGCTCTTCCCGCTCCGTCCCGAGATCCACTCGCCACCAACCCGTCTCCACTGCCGCTCCACTCCGACGCCACCCCCACTGATCAACCTTCATATCTGCAGATCCAAATCCAACCAAGCACAACCCCTTTGGACGCTGACTAGATGGGCTCGTCCCCCTGCATCGACATCGAGCCACATCATTCACCACTGGTGACGAGATTCCAACAAATCCTTCGGTCCGCCGGTGCGATCTCCATCAACGGCTTCGTCGTCCCTCCTTCAACCGACGCAAGGCGTGGTTCCTCCATCTGCATGTAAGCGCCTCTGACGCCTCTCCTGGCCATCGACAACGAGCTCTTCCCTGTCTCTGCCGCTGTAGTTGTGTTTATCCGGTCTTTTAGACCTCTTTGTAATTCGACCTTCTTGGAAGGACCCCTTTGCAAGATGGTTGCTTAACCTATAAAGTGGTTATTGTTAAAAAAAAGAGAGGCCTTTATAGTGGCAGAGCCCGAAGACAAGTTCTTCTTTGCTCATCCCTGTTAGCCTGTTACCATTGTCCTCTCTCCTTTCAAATTAAAATTCATTTTAGCTTTGTTTTAAATCGAACTTATCCGCTTTTGACTAAATTTATATAATTTTTTAATATTTGTGTTACATGGTTCGATTTATCATAAAATATGTTCCGAGGGTACTACACATATAGTCTGTTTTATGTGCATAAGTTGCATGATTGTATTGCATGTACTTTTCATTTATCCGACAAAACAGTCCTTTTTGTGTGCTTTGCACAACTTTGCCATATTGACTCCTTTATTTCATCAATCACTAGTTTTTTTAGAATATTATTTCGTCACTAGTAACTAGTAAGTCATGCACGTTAATTTATTTTCACCAGCGGCAGCGGCAAACGCCAAGACACTCGATCTTATTTGATTTAATTTGCGGGCAATGATTTTTTTATGAGTGCAATAGATTTGTTGATTCGGTGCAGCATGGCCAATCGCTAGAGAGACTCATCTCCTGCACATGGTCCTTGCTACTATTCGATGCATGCACAAGGATGGACCGATGCGCACCACACATTCGTTTCTTAACACACATATATTCATAGCTCATACTGTAGACGCACCGTACCCACCCTTCCAGCCAAAAGATTAAAGATGGTACCATGATCGGCCTCGTCTGTCCCTCAAAAGATATGCGGACATTGCAGAAGATCACGTGCCCAGGGTTCGCAAAACCGGTGGGAACCGGTCCGGTTCGACCGGTTCCCGGTGGAACCGTCCGGCCCGGTACATGAACTGGTCTGGTTCCCACCGAAAAACCGTGCCTACAAATTCGTAATACCGGTAAACCGCCCGGTTTCACCGGTAAACCTCCCGGTTTTTGCTGATTCGCGGAAACCGCTCCCTGGCGGTTTTGTTAACCCTCCACGGCCTCGGGGTATTGTTATTACCCAATTAATTAGTGTTGACGCTTTTCCGATCAACACACACGAGCGCTAGATCGCGCGGAACGTCGAAACGCTGAACTCGCCGAGCTCCTGCCCGGACCGGTCTGACCAGTCAGGGCACCGGTCCGACCGGTGTACGCAGAGGGATGGTGAAAACCTAAGATCGTCGCCTTGGGAGGGACCCCGTCGGAGATGGCGTACCTAGGGTTGCTCTGAGGTCGGCAGCCACTCAGAACGTCCCTGATCGTCGTCGAGACAAACAAGAAAAGCACGAGGTTGGAAAAGCTAGGGTTTGAGAGATAAAAGTTGTAAAAAGTAATGATCGATTGGGTGATGCCACCTCAAACGGCCGTGGCCTTTTATATTTATAGGGTGGGGAGGTCTTGCCCCCCAAGGAATCCTTTTACAACTCAAAATTCGCAACGACTCCACAATTCTACTCAGACTCGGGGTCCACCGGTCAGACCGGTCAGGCCCACCGGTCAGACAGGTGTGGCCGTTGCCGGATCGGCTACAAGATACCCCACCGGTTAGACCGTTGAGGGACACCGGTCTGACCGGTGGCGTCAGCCTGATCGGCCTTGTGCCAAATTTGGGTGCGAACATATGCCCCCCTGTTTTTAGTAAAGCTTGCTGTCTACAAAATAATTCTAAGGTCGATGTGACACTTCACCAGCCATTTTTTGGTCTAAGGGCGATTTTTTGCTTTAAATCGGCCATATCCTATCAAGCATCTTGCCAGACACTTGGATGAAATATCTTCAAGTACCTCCCGTTGAGAGCCCTTGGAAGTCGTTGTTCTTGCAAAGTTTCCACCATGTCAGAATTCCCAGAACAAACCTTGACAACCTTGTATGGACCTTCCCAACTTGAAGACCACTTGCTGAACTTGTTACTTTTAGATCCAATAGGTAAAATCGTCTTCCAAACCAAGTCAACTACCTGAAACGTTTTGGCCTTTACCTTCTTGTTGTATGCTCTAGCCACTCTCCTCTTGTCTTTCTCAATTTCTTCCAAAGCCTCCATACGCTTGTCGGTCACTTCATCAATATTGTCCATCATCAAAGCATAATATGACTCAACATTAAGGTTATTTTGCCTTGCAAGTCTATATGCGCCAAGATTTACCTCAACGGGTAAAACGGCCTCTTGACCATACACAAGCTCAAAAGGAGTAACTTTAGTAGCACCATGTCTAGAAATACGATGAGCCCATAATGCTTCAGATAATACCTCATGCCATCTTCTAGGATTGTCTTCTATATTTTTCTTAATGAGCTTTACCAAAGTTTTGTTGCTAGACTCGGCTTGACCATTGGCTTGAACATAATATGGAGATGAATTGAGCAATTTAGTACCATAGGATTCAACAAATTCACGCACCTCTTTAGATATGAACGAAGTCCCTTGATCCGTAGTCAAAGTCTGTGGAATGCCAAACCTATGTATGATATGTCCAGTAGTAAACTCAATCACCTCTCTATGCGTCATATTCCTCAAAGTGATAGCTTCAGTCCACTTGGTAAAGTAATCAGTAGCCACAATCACAAAACAATGCCCCTTTGACGATGAAGGATGAATCTTACCAATAAAATCCAGACCCCATCCTCTGAAAGGCCAAGGCTTAATGATCGGATGCATCAATGCAGCAGGCACCAACTGAACATCTCCATATTTTTGACACTCTTCACAACCTTTGTAGTATCTAAAACAATCGACTATCATGGTAGGCCAATAAAAGCAAGCTCGCCTGAGGAGCCACTTCATCTTAGGAGCCGATTGATGAGTACCACAAATACCTTCATGAACCTCTACCATAGCCAACCTAGCTTGATCAGGACCCAAACACTTTAAGAGCAAATCATCCGCAGTCCGATGATATAATTCACCATCATCAAGAACAAACTTAAGATCCCATTGTCGGACTTTTCTATCAACAAAATAGTTAGGATTATGCAAATAATCAACCAGAGGCTTCCTCCAATCCTCTACCTCATTTTTATCAAAAAAACCGAGGAGGAATTTTTATCAGGGGACCGGTCAGACCGGTCATGGTCATCGGTCAGACCGGTGCCATGAACTGGCCCAGATCTGAGAGACCGGTCGAACCGTTTGGTGGCATCGGTTAGACCGGTGTCACCGGTTAGACCGGTCGGCTGCATCGACCTGACCAGTGCCTCTAGAGCAAAGCACTCGGCTGTAAGCAACAGTTTGTGTTCTTGAAAATTTCTTTTTCGAACATTATAACCAGATGCTTGCTGAGCCAGAGCATTAGCTCTAGGATTTTCCTCTCGTGGCACATGATAGAAAACAAATTCATCCATACAAGATATGATGTCTAAACACTTATCAAGATAAGCATTTAAAAAGCCATTTAAACATTGACATACCTTGGAAACTTGCTGCACCACCAATAAAGAATCTCCATATGCTTCCACATGCTTTACTCCCATGTCATGCAAAATCTCCAAGCCAAATAGAAGAGCCTCATATTCGGTTTGGTTGTTAGTACAATCATGATCCAATCAGTTGAGAGCTTCAAAAACAGCCCCACTTGGCGAAATAATGACAACTCCAACACCACAACCATCTTTGCAAACCGATCCATCAAAATGCAACTTCCATGGAGTAAAAGTAACATAACCGACATTCAAATCAAGTTGCTTATCTACTCTATGTCCAACAATAAAGTCGGCAACAATTTGACCTTTCATAGAACTTAATGGCTCACAATGTAAATCATATTCAACTAAAGCATAAGCCCATTTGCCGACTCTACCACTTAAAATTGGTTTATGCAACATATATTTGATTATGTCGGTTTGACATGCTACTATGCAAGTACTAGGTAATAGATAATGCCTCAACTTGGTACAAGTATGATACAAAGATAAACACAACTTTTCAATAAAAGTGTACCTTGTTTCGGCGTCCAATAATCTTCTACTCTCATATGCAACAATGTACTCCTTGCCTTCGGTCTTTTGAGTCAAAACACCTCCAATAACATCCTTTTCAGCCGCTATATACAACTTGAAAGAAATACCACTCTTGGGTGCTTGAAGAACGGGTGGCGAAGTCAAATAGCTCTTAATCTCATCAAATGCTTCTTGTTGCTTTGCCCCCCCCCCCAAGTGAAGTCAACATCGTTTTTCAACTGAAGTAAAGGAGTAAAAGCATTCACCTTCCCGAACAAGTTACAAATGAACCTCCTCAAATAATTTACCTTGCCCAAGAACCTTTGAAAATCCTTTTTACAAGTAGGCACTTTAACACTCTGGATTGCCTCAATCTTTTTAGGGTCTATCTCTATGCCTTTTTCATGCACAATAAAGCCTAAGAACTTTCCAGCCGATATACCAAAAGCAAATTTGAGTGGATTCATCTTTAATTTATATCGACGCATTTTCTCAAATGCAAGTCTTAAATCAGCTAAATGAGAATTATCTCCAGCCGATTTGACAACAATATCATCGATATAAACTTCCACTATGATGCCAAGCAAATCATGAAAGATTAAATTCATAGATCTTTGATAAGTAGCACCCGCATTTTTTAATCCAAAAGTCATGACTACCCACTCAAACAAGCCAACAAAACCCGGACATATAAAAGCCGTTTTGGATATATCCTCATCAGCCATAAATATTTGATTGTAACCAACATTACCATCAAGAAAGCTAAGAATTCTATGTCCGGATGCAACATTAACAAGAAAATCGGCTATAGGCATAGGATATTCATCTTTAGGAGTAGCTCTATTAAGATCTCTAAAAACAATGCAAACACGAAGCTTTTTTTGTTCCTTTTTTCTCAACAGGCACAATATTAGAGATCCAATCAGCATAACGACAAGGCCTAATAAACTTTGCATCAAGTAACCAATTGACTTCCTCTTTCACTCGGTCATAAATATCAGGATTAAAATTTCTACGAGGTTGTTTATAAGGCCTAAAATCAGGTTTAACAGGTAAACGATGCTAAACTAAATCACGACTTAAACCAGGCATTTCATTGTAATTCCATGCAAAGCAATCAACATACTCCTTTAATAACTTTATTAAATCAGATTTGAACAAAGGATCAAGATTCTTGTTTGCAAATGTCGGCCTAGGTACAGTGCCATCACCAATATCAACCTCCTCTAAAGGATCAGCCGACGTAAACCCTTATCCTAACTTGCTTAAATCTTCAAAGTCTTCGATGGCCTCACACATATCGTTCTTATCCGCCCGATAGTGCTCTCGTCTTTGTTGCAACCACTCCAGCCTGATCAATGATCGACTTCATGACAACAGTAGCAAAGCCATCTTTGGTAGAATCAATAAGTTTTAAGTTAGATAAATCTAAACTAGTTAAGCACTTAAGATTCTCATGATTATCCATAGTAGAACTATCGGCCACTACAACACAAGCCGATGCATCATCATGAACAATCTCTACCTCGTCGCCTACCCATTGAATTAAAAATTGATGCAAAGTAGAAGGCACACACTGATTTACATGAATCCAATCACGACCAAGGATGAGACTGAAGTTACCTTGTGTCTTAGCGACGAAGAATGCCGTAGCCAACGTCTTGCTCCCAACGGTGAGCTCCATAGAGATGACGCCTTTAGCTCCCATTGGCTCGCCTCCTCCAACACCACTGACGGTCATGTTGGTCTTGATCAGCTCATCATCTGAACCTCCCAGTTTCTTGAACAAAGAATACGACATCAAATTGACAATCGCTCCTTCGTCCATCAACGTGCGAGAGATAGGCTTCCCATTGCTGTGACCCTTCATGTACAAAACCTTCAGATGATTTTCAGTAGCTTTAGGCTTCTGGAAAATAGCTTCCTTTGGCCCAAATGTGAGATGCGCAATGTCTTCCTCCGAGAGCACATAACCATCCATAGACATGTGTATCACGTTGATGTCCAAATTCATGCGCTCAGACGAAGAACTGTAATCAACAAGCTCCTCATCGTCTTCTGGTGCAGGATCCGATGCGAACTTGTCATCACAAACCATGGGAACCGAAGAAGAGAAACAGGGCGGCGTCTCTGGGTCATCGATCTGACCGTCGACATCCACCGGTCTAACCGGTGTGACCGGTCTGACCGACTCTTCCACCGGTCTGGCCGGTGCGGATTCAGAGCTGGTCTTGACTCTCCATTATTTCCCTTGAGGTACCATAGACCTGTACTGGTTGAAAGCTTCGTCCCTTTGCTTCTCTAGCTGCTTCTCCCTTTTCTCTTGAAATCTTAGGCGTTGAAGCTTCCTCCTTTGTGTGTGAGTCAATCCGGGAGGACACCACCTTGGCAAGAAGTACTTGGAGTTGGAGCTACTTCCACTGGCCTCATGGTCAATAGCAGCAACCTCTGGAGTTGATGTCGCAACCTTATTGTTTGGAACAATCGGTCTTTTGCCATCTTCTCCAATAGAAACATCCATTGATCCAATCTGAATAATATCCTGACTTGTAGTCCTCTCTAGATCAACTTCCATCTTCTGCACATCCTCCCTTTGCTTTGGCTTGTAAACTTGCCTTACTGGAGGTGGCGCGGCTTTTCTGGCCGCACCGGTCTGCCCGGTGATAGCGACCGGTCTGACCGGTCGGGTCTGGTGACCCTGACCAGATCAACGAGGAGCCAATCGGTCTTGAATAGGCCTGGAGATCCTGTCAAAAGCTGATTTCTGTCCACTCCATCCAGGATGAAAAGCTGGTTGGTATGGCACCCACATCACTCCATTGTCATCATATACCGGACGTGGTGCATTTGAACTTGATGACGCCCATGGTGGAGCAAAGCGTTGCCCTTGCTGTGATGGTTCACCCTTAAGTCTTGTAGCAACCCTTGGAGGTGAAGATAACCCTCCTTGGTGCGTAGGTGACCTCATCCTTTTTTTAGCGGCCGATCACTTGTAACAGCCTTTTGCTTGGAATACTTGTCAAATAGCATGTCGAAAGTGACCTTTGGCTTAGGACCACTCCCCTGATTTTTTTCTACATTAAGTTTCCAATTTCCAATCTCCGGACGGCTTGGCTTGATCATCCTCAGACGGTCTGGGGATGCACCGGTCTGACCGGTCACCTCCACCGGTCTGACCGGTCTGGCCAGAGACAGCTCAGACGGTCGTTGATCGATGGGTGTGGATGACCCTTGCCCCCATGTCCAGAGGCACTCACTGTAACCTTGAAGGTCTCTTTGCCATCAGGAGTCTTCTCATATTCAACTTTGCGAATTAGCTCTTTTCCTCTTAAATCGGGCTTAGCCTCCCCGATTACCACGTTCTTGCCTTTAGTTGCTTCAGCTTGATGTGGTCGAACCAGTACCTTAGGCTGCTGTAAATCCATAGTATTAATTGGAAAAGGAGCTTTATCCACTTGCATCTCATGAAAAGTCAAACGACCTTCATTTATGACCGATTGAACCTGTCGACGAAACACATTGCAATCATTAATAGCATGAGAAAATGAATTATGGAACTTACAATATGCACGTCTTCTCAATTCTTCAAGTGGAGGAATAGTATGAGTTAATTTGATATTTCCAGATTTAAGCAATACATCAAATATACGATCACATTTGGAAACATCAAAAGTAAATTCAATTTCTTCTTGCCGACCTTTACTAGCCGGCTTAAGAGATGAACAAGAATAAGATTTTTCTTTAGAGGGCCAAACAAATTCAGCAGCATAAACTTCTTTATCACTATCGTTCGAACTATCAGAATCATAATCAATAATATGAACATTAGAACGACGTGACTTAAAGTTATCTTTCTCTTTATTCATTCGGTTTTCAACAATTAAAGCCCTTACTTGAACTTGTGCAACCGAAAGAAAATCAGAGCACTCTATCTTATCCCTAATGGATGATCTTAAACCTTTCACACAAATGTCTTCAAGGTCCATATTAGTGATCGACAAATTAAAGCACCGGTTTTTAGTTTCTTTAAACCTTTTAATGTAAGTAGAGTTAGTTTCATCTCTCCCTTGCCTAACCGATGTTAAGTCTGTCAATTTTAATTGTATGCTCCCACTTTAAAAGTGATCATGAAACTTACGTTCTAACATATCCCAAGATATAATAGAACCGGGAGCAAGCAAAGAAAACCAAGCAAAAGCAGTGCCCGTTAAAGATAAAGAAAACAAGCGTACTTTTAAAGCATTATAGACACCATCTTCACCTAGTTGTGCAGTGTATTGACTAATATGCTCCCATGTGGTTCGGTCATCATCACCACTAAATTTAATTAAATCAGGCATACGCCAACCACGTGGGAGAGGAAATATATCAAAGTCGGGATCATATGGTTTTTGATATAAATTAGTGTTACCTATGTCAACCCCAAGTTTAGTTTTACCACATTAGCCAAATCTTCCTTGAATCTATTAAATTCTGCCCAATTAGGATTATTTGGCTGTGGTGGCCGAGGATTCTCCAAATTAACTTTATTTAAATAGGGAGCTATCTTAGCTTGAGCTAGCCTATAACTTTCAAACACATCGTCCGGAATAATGTTTTTGGAGGTCGATGCATTTATTGTCGTACTATAATGAGGTCCAGCATTATTGATTGTATCAGGGAAAGTAGGGACCATCTGATTTGGCTCGACAGAAACTGGCAAAGGTTGATCAGGCACCAACTCCATAGCACCGGTCTGACCGGTACCCTGCATCAATCCGACCGGTGTGGCCATGTTTGGCCTGTGCGGTTGGAGATGAGGGTACTAACCAGATGCTAAATTTGGTATTAAACCATATGCAAGATTATCATTGTTTACAGGCAAAGGTGCTAAGCTAGGATGAGACCCCTGAGGATTTTCTTTAGGAGTACTACTATTAGCATCATTATTATTAAAACCTAAAGCCCTATCCTTTTCAAGATCTTCTAACCGTTCTAAACGAGCGATGTAAGAAGCAAGCAATTCATCACTACCCACTGTAGATTTCGTAGGAGTAGTATCAGGCGGGGTTTTCTTACTTACAGTGGGGATTACCTCAATATTGTTGTCATTTAGTCTGATCGCTGGCAGCTCGAACTCTTTCAATCTTGCCACCTTGCCGGATCGATCCTTCTTGACGCCAGCGAGGAATTGTACTTGCATGTACTCTTGTAGTGCCTTGAACTTCTGCTGCTCTTCTGGAGAGAGATCTTCTAGCGACGCGGTGACAATATTGTTCATATCAAGATCACACCGAGCACCCGTCTGGCTGAGGTCAGATTGAACGGTTTTAGCAACCTGATCTTTCTTCCCCAGCGGAGTCGCCAAAAGTATGTTGATGCTTTTCTGGTCAACACACACGAGCGCTAGATCACGCGGAACGTCGAAACGCTGAACTCGCCGAGCTCCTGCCTGGACCAGTCTGACCGGTCAGGGACACCGGTCTGACCGGTGTCCGCAGAGGCACGGTGAAAACCTAAGATCGCCGCCTCGGGAGGGACCCCGTCGGAGATGGCGCGCCTAGGGTTGCTCTGAGGTCGGGAAGGCCACTCAGAATGTCCCTGATCGTCGTCGAGACAAACAAGGAAAGCACGAGGTTGGAAAAGCTAGGGTTTGAGATAAAAGTTGTAAAAAGTAATGATCGATTGGGTGATGTCACCTCAAACGGTCGTGGCCCTTTATATTTATAGGGTGGGGAGGTCTTGCCAAGCAAGGAATCCTTTTACAACTCAAAATTCGCAAGGACTCCACAATTCTACTCGGACTCGGGGTCCACCGGTCAGACTGGTGTGCCGTTGCCGGATCGGCTACAAGACACCCCACCGGTCAGACCGTTGAGGGACACCAGTCTGACTGGTGGCGTCAGCCTGATCGGCCTTGTGCCAAATTTGGGTGCGAACACTTAGTTTCTTGTATATAGGGAAATCAGATGGTGCTTTTTTAAATTAAGTTCAATAACGTGACACTGTTAATAAGGCCCGTACCGTCTAGAAGTGATCACTGAATAAATTTGTGGTTTCTTTTTGAATCGCATCATCCCCAATATTTCATCACTCACGAGATAAATAAAAAGCTTTAGATCACACTTCTTGATGTTATTAATTTTATTTAAGTGAACCGGCTCATGTGATCAACCAAAGTTTCTTAGTCAACAAATTAATTTCACCCTGTCGTGAATTATCATATTTTTGTTTGTTTTTGTCTGCCCATTGGACGAAAGTAGAAATTCTGTCTACCCAATAAACAATCGGGTTACATTTGTGTGATTTGGAGAACCTAGTGTCTTAATTTATAATTGTGTTATTTTTTAAATATTAAAAGAATTCCCATTTACTCCTGTAGAAAACAACGGGAGGCATGTTTAATTGAGTGACATTGGTGATAATAATCATAAACAACTATATAATCGGTACCCACTATCCTAGTAGCATTTCTCTCACCATTTTGAAGTAAGCCCTAAATCCTCCTTTAATCTTCCCACACATCCCAACCATTTGAAGCACCACATGCAACACACCACTTGAAGCACCGCAGCACAGGCCAGGGTCATTAAATCCTCCTTTAATCTTCCCACTCCTCCCATCATCCCAGCAATTTGAAGCATCACAACACATACCAGATGTATGCACCTCCCTCACCATAAGTCCGGCATCTAGGGGACTGCTCGCCTCCTCGCCGTCCAGTCAGCTCCTAGCGGAGCCGAAGAGAATAGCATCATACGCCTATATAAAATAGTGTTGCATCCTACTACCTCCTCCACCCATCCATCATCCCCTTTCTCTACCTATCTCCATCGAGTACACTCCACATCACACGACCTCACCTTTCCTGAAACCTGTTGACGGATAAAAGACGTATCCCTCTACGATCCGCAAGCGTATGGACCCCACACCTTTTTCACCACAGGATCCCCAAGGTTCTTGTCAATCCGCGGAGCAAGGGGATTACAAGCGTTCGATCTACCTTTACACTCTAGCTACTCAAACTCTAACTACGATTAGACTAGAAAACAACTAAACTACACTAGAGAGAATGATCAAGATATCAAGATAAAAGACACTTGCCCACGGGTCTACGATACTAGATCATGCAATCGCTTAAAGACATGAAAATCAATCTAACCTATCGGGGGTTGTGACCACGGTTTCACCCTTTCCCTCCTCTCGTACTATCACTATGTGAAGGTATTTGTTGATGGTTAATAGTTGTATCAAAGTTTGTTTAGACTTGCAAGCGGACAAGTCCCCCGTCGTAGTCAAGGGACCCTTCTTCCTTCGAGTGGTGAACCCAAGGTATCGAATCCGTGGAACAAATGTGTGACGCAAAAGATGATCTAGTAAAGCCAAGTAACTTCAATCTTCGGTAAAAGAGAAACCCTAATGCATCTAGATAAAAGACACGAAACTAATCTAATCTACTAAAGACCGGAGATAACAAAGAAAGATAGGGTAGATAAACCGATCTAGAGAGATCGGGTTAAGCCTTTTGTTGAAGTTCCAAGCAAGAGAAGAAGTAGCAAATCGAATCTTATTAGAAGCCTCTTTAAATCGTGGTTTCCCGTCCAACTCCGAAAACATCCGCCTTTCGGAACCCCTGTTCTGTCACAACGTATCCCTACTCATGCGAGTAGTCTAGGGTGAGTCAAAAGACAAGTCGAGATTCTTTCGGAAGATCCGGCATGTACCTCTAGTCACCGCGGCTACAAGAACAACCTATGTGATCTATCTCGAGAATAAATCTAGAATAAGCAAGCCGATCGAAAAACGAAATCTTCGAAGAAACTCTTGATCGCTAGGAATAGATTCAACTTGATAATTCAACTATGACAATGAGACATACACAAGATCACCACCGGAATCCTTCCTTGATCTTGCTTCTAGCTCCGGGAACTCCGACGTGGTCTTCCGTGCAAGGTTCCCACGTCGGCTAGGGAGACCCTAGTCAACTAGCTCGACCCTCTCCTCTCCGGGATGGTGTCCCTCTCTTCTTTGCTCCTCGGCGGCCGATGACGAATTAGATGATGCGTGGCTCTCGACCCTGGGGCTATAAATAGCCCGAATGGCGGCTAGGGCAAAGGAGGGGGCAAACGGGCTCCAGACAGGGCTGGGCCGGTCGGCCTGGGCCCATCCAGGCCCAGCTTGCGGCCTCCTTTGCGTGGTGTCGGTTCCCGAGTCTTCTAGATGCTTCCCCTTCTGCATGTAGGTCCATGTCGTCAGTTTCTCTCCGAATTGGACATAACTCCTTGTCTTGCAAGATTCGGCACTTTTCTGGTTAGGTCCTCGGAGTTTGTCATCTTCTTCGATCAAGTCCCTGACTTCTTGGAGTTAAGTTTGCTTCATTGCATGACTTGTACGGGCTTCAAGGTCTTGTCATAAGGTGCTTGATGAACTTATCCCGAAAGTCTTGCGTTCAACGCTAAAACCCTGCATAAACACTAAACTCCAAAACGGACATGCACAAGTGAACTTTTTATACCACAGGGGTTAGTACCAATGGATAAGGTATAAAACTTATGCCAACACCGAAGGTAAACTCATGGCTAGGTTGACGGATTTTCACCGTCAACATCTCCCCCATGCTTAAACCTTGCTCGTCCTCGAGTAAGCCTTCGATGGATATCATCGTTGCCCATCAATATTTAAACCTTGCACTTGATCATACATGAGAAAACATAATGCTCCCGAAATTTTAATTCGTTAAAGTTCCATAATGTACTAGCCTTAATCTCCACGGAGGGTAGATTCTTAATTAAGCCTATCCCACAAGTATTAACATGCTTCCAAAGTTTAAATAGATCTCAGAATTTTTGAAATAAAGAATGTGATGAAGAAAGGCTAAACCAAGTTCACAAATTTAAATCATCTTGCATATTGCTCATGAACTCTCATCTCACTTTGTCTCTCAAGCCTATATATTCTACTCCTTTCCCTCTCTTAACATATATGTGGTAGGCTTTATATGGAGATTTTTGGCAAAGTTTAGTCCTACCAAGATTTTATAAATGAGATGTTGTCAAAACAGGACAAGCCTCTCATGGTCTTACCGAGACTCATCAAAAAGGTCATTGGAAAATGATGTTATATCAAGGAGGGGAAAAAGAAAAATACACACACTTGAGATGAGTGGACATGTGCAAATGGCAAAGAGTGATCCCGAGGCACAAAGAAAGTCCTCGTTATCGGATTGCACATGGTTGGAAAGTGAGTATGGATCTTTTAATCTTAAAGCCTTGAAATTCCTAATGCACTTTAGAGAACTGGGGAGTTCACTTTATTTTTATTTTTACACATACTCATATTTTTCTTTCTCTCATATTTCTCTTTCTTTCTTTCTTTTTTTCTTATTTTTTCTTCTTCTTATTCTTCTTTCTTTTTTCTTTCATAAATTTTTTATTTGCTCCCCTTTGAACTCTAAAATTGCATCGTACCTACCTCCTCTCCCATGCTTAGACGTTGCTCGTACTCGAGCAAAGAGGCGATAAATAAGGTAGGTACCGGAAATATTTTTCCTTGGAGAGATACTTGAATTCTTCAATGTTGGCATTGTCTTGCGATCTTTCTTGAATTGATTATCCATTCTCAACGATAGGTTGTGGTCAACGAGGTAATCACAAAAGATGATATTTGGTTTTAAGGGTGGATATCCGGCGAGGTTTGTGAGATCACCAATGCGGGGATACACAATGCACGGATAAAAGGCTAGCAAAAAGATAGATAAGCAAAAACCGAATGACCAGCTTCTTAGTCTCGGGACAGAGAAATCATGGCCTGCAATAACTCACTCAAAAATAAATCTTGTACACTAAGGTTTATGCACTCAAATATATATTAGGCTCTGGATAGGTTGAGCAACACACAAGTGATATTCATGACAAGGTTAGCGATATTTTTGAGCATAAAAACCATCTTTAATCTATTCATAACTTGAGAGCACATAAAACACTATGGGTCTTTTATTTTAATCATAACCTCCGCTAAAGATTAAGCTAGTATTTAAATAAATTCAGATTCGTATTTTAAGAGAGAACTAGCTTTAACATGCATAAATCAATTACAAAGATAAACAAAGCGGCACTTATAATCATATATCATCATGGCACAAATTTTTGTAACTTTTCCAATGGTGTAAACAAGGTGGTATCTTTATTAATGATGAAATCAAGCTGAAATACAAACTGAAAATAAACAAACACACTTGCTGAAATTTAAATAAGAACAGAAAATATTACGCAAACACAAGCAAACAAAAGCTGAAAATTGCAGAGAAATGGAAAAGAAAAGAAAACTAAAGTTCCTTCTTCTTCCTAATCCTCTGCCGCTAGTTGGTGTTGATAATATTGATAGTAGTACCCTTGCTCGTAGTAATGTTGGACATCCCCTCCAACGAATTGATTCGACTCCACTAGGTGAAGGCGTCCAAGCTCATAGGCAATATTTGCATTGCCCTCACCAAGTTGAGCCGCGTTGGTTTGGATGGCTGCGACGTTTTGCACATTTCTCGCAACATACCCTCCAATTATGGCCATGCTTTGTTGTGGTTGGGGATATTGTGCGTAGGGCTCCGCGAAGGTTACGTTGGGTACCACATAATTTGGTGGGGGTATCGGTGCACCACCCCCCCATGCTTGCTCTTGTGGCCCTCCGTAATAATTTGGCGGAGTAGGGATCCCACCGAAAGGTGGCACAACATTGGGTTGTGCACTACCCGCTTGTGCGGAGGTGGATCCCTCCTCTACGATTCTTCCTCATTTATTTTTCCTTACCAGGACAAGGAGTCCCTCTTCCAACCAATCCTCCCTCCCTTGAATGAAAAGCCTAAGCCTTGCATCCGGAAGGGGTAGGTTCACCGTGGCCAAACGAAAACCTCCTCTCTCATCTCCACTAATATATTTGCCTTGTCGCAAATACTCAATGCCGAGAGAGGTCCCACGCAAAAGATGTTCGGGGTTTCTTGTGATCCCCGGCCGTAGGGAGATGGCCAACATAGAGAGGTAGCACCCCGAACCAATATCTCCCGCCCCCGATGTTGCCTCGCAACACCAATGGTTGATCATAAGGTATGAGGGTTCTATTGGCTGCTTGGCAATTAAAGCCGAGTAGAGCCAATTCAACTCCGTGTCGGTCACCTTCGTCTCCCTCATCCTCCCCAATACCCTCTTGCACATCCAAGAGTGGAATACTCGAATAATGGGGTTACGGATGCAATTGTGTTGTTGGTGGGCTTCTCCAGAGATCAAATTCCAAAATCCATCTAACATGCCGGGCGGCACGTCAACTTTCTCCGAAGCTCCCTTATGGAACCCAAGTAGCTCCCTAACATGCTCGTAGGGAACCACTTGTTGGAATCCCTCCAAACGGAATGATAAACTTTGCACCCCATCATCAAGGATAGGTGCAATAGTCATCAAGATTTCCAAGGAGAACTCCTTATGGGTGTTCGCCGATACTCCGTTGGAGAATTGCACCCATCCAAGGTGCCCCAACATGTAATATATGTCGGTGCCGAAACCCAAGTAGTTGAGTGCTTGATCGTCGAAGTCGACGTTGGGCACAAGCCTCTTCTCAAGACGAGAGAGTTTCTTCTCCTCCTCCTCCGACAATATGATGAAGCCATATGAGGAATATATCAGAGTGTATGGAGGTGGCGCGATCGAATGGGTCGATCGTCGAGGTGGAACGGGCGGCTCCTCCGTGTGCCCTTGCGGTTCGGTAAACCTCATGGACGTGCTCCTTGTTGCCCTCATGCCACCGAGGAGGAGAGCGTCGTTCCTCCTTGGTGGTGCCGTATCCTCCTCCATGCTCCGAGGAGACCCGGAAACCGAGTGCCTCCTCGAAAACGTTGTCGACGACGGCTTGGATGACGATGAACCCTTCTTGGAGAAGAGACTTGTGGTTTTCTTCCACATGATTGTTGCACTCTTCTCTCCACTAAAATTCCGGGTTGCAACCGGTAACTAGGCACTTAAAACTTACTTTGGGATGTGGACTTTGAGTGGATTAAGGTTGTGAATCTTTTTGAGCTATCAAGCTTGGGAAGGTTGGCTACGTCTACGGTGGTTCTGGGCACACAAACTTGAACACACAAACTAAGGAAGGAGAGGGAAGCTTGCCTGCAGAAGACGGGAGCCGGCGGCTCGTTTTATAGGGGAGGCCGGCCGGCCTGGGCCGACCGGCCTGGGTGGCCGCGTGCCTCTCCCCGCCTCAGCTTTCTTCCAACACGATCATTTCTCCTCCATGACTTCCTTGCCCGCGTGCTCCACGAGTTGCACCGCCCAAACGCTCTCGTCCACTCCTTTTCTTGCATTATTGGTCCTTCCACTTGATGCTTCATGCTTTGAGTCATGTCCATGCTCCCTTGCACCACTTGCTTCACATGCCACCATGAAATTCCTGCAAAGTTTATGCTTGTTGCCCACCATGCTTGTCCTTTGCATGTGGTCTTGATGAAAGTTGATGAAAGGGTATCCAATGGTGCATGCATGATTAACTTTAACTAGATTGCCTCCCTTTAAGTATGTTTAAGGTTAAGCACTCCTCTAATTTCGAAAATTAAAAAATATTTTCAGAGCTATGGAAGAGCTCAAGCATAAATTTAGAGAAGTTTTTAAACCATTAAAAACAAATGTAAGTCGAAAATATTTTCCGACTACGTTCATATCGGTCTCACCGGTATAGTTTGCCTTCATCGGTTGAGAGCAAACTTTTCCCGGCTTGATCATGGGGGCATAGGTTTAGGTTCTAATTTTTGCTAAATGAGAGAGATTTTGAATAAAGCAAAATTAAATGAGGCTTAGAAAAATTCTAATCTTAGAGAAACCAAGGATATAGATTTTTTAAACCAACCAAAAGTTTAGTTTCTAGGTTCACGCGAGTTCTACCACGTGCTGAAATTTAATTAACACCTAGGTATAAGTCGTGGCTCTACTCGTGTGTTTTTATCATGAAAAATAGGTCAACCACAGCACCATAATAAGGATGAAGGGTTGAGTTAGGTTCTGAAATTATTTGGTTTTGGTTTCTCGAAAAGAAACAAACAAACACATAGGAGGGTTCAAGTAAAGGGTTTATGATCAAGCAAAATATTCAACCAAGAATTATGTCTCTAATATTGTTCAACCACTTCTAAGTCTAATGTCTTTGCGTAATAAAATTCAAAACTAAATTATTAAAAAGACTCGAAAAACCTAGAATCGGGTTGTCCTCCCGGTAGCTTATTCTTGACTCGACGAAACGGGTTGCCTCCCGCCTAGCGCTTCGTTTATAGTCCATAGCTAGACTTCTTCACTTGATTACTTCGGATCAACGCTCTTTGCGGGCATTGCAATCTTGGGTACCCACTTCCACACCATCTTGGGCGCGGGCTTGTCTTCCGGCTTAGTCATTTTTTTGGTCTTCCCAGGCGGCTTTTCTTCTTTTGTCTTGACGGATGCAACACCTTCCTTGATTTTCTTTACGTTCGTCTTTTTCGGCTCTTTCTTCTTTTTCAGTCCCTCCTTCTTCTTTGGTTCTTCCTTTACTCCAATCATGTTGCATGCCTCGAGTCGTGGTCGGAACTTGAAGGAACTCCTTTCTCCGTTGATGTCGAACATGATCTCCCCCTTGCCAACATCAATAGTAGCTCCCACGGTCTTGAGGAAAGGCCTCCCAAGGATGAGCAGCAGCTTCTCCCTCTCTCCCATCTCGAGCACCATGAAGTCGACGGGGATGAAGTGGTGTCCGACCTTCACGGGTACATCTTCGGCAATGCCCAAGGGATAGCGAATGGAGTTATCTCCCAACTCCAAACACATACCCGTAGGGTCCAATGGTAGGCTTAGCTTCTCGAACACATCCCTTGGCATGACGCTCACACTAGCTCCAAGGTCACACAACACCTTCTCGAAGTTGAATGAACCAACGGAACATGGAATAGTAGGGCATCCGGGGTCCTTTTGCTTCTCTAGCCCATTAGCAATAGCGGCACTACACTCCTCAGACATCTTAACATGATCTACCCCGGGTGTTGCTATCTCATATTTATTTGCAAGTATGTCTTTAAAGTAACGAGAATATGTAGGTACTTGTAGGGCATCTAGTAATGGCATGTTGATGCTAAGTCTACGCACAACCTCCACAAACTTCTCAAAGTGGTTGTCAAGTTTACCTCGGAAGTAGCGTGGCTTGAGTTGTGGTATCCTCGTGTCTTCTTCCGGCATCTCAAATTCGGGCTCTTCGATGACGACCCCCGTAACCTTCTCCTTCACGATTTGCTCCGCCTCGACGGATGGTTTAGGATTCCTTGCTCCCGCGGAACGTTCCGGGTCTTCGATCTCCTTTCCCGAACGTGTTTGAATGGCCTTCGCCGATTCGGGACTTTTAGGTTGTCCCGGAAGCTTCCCTTCATCATTAGTGAGGCGCCCCGCAAGTTGTCCAACTTGCGTCTCGAGCATCTTCATCATGTTGAGCACTTGATGATTGGAACTCCCGACCTTCGTCACTTTGCTATCGATGTTCTCCAACACCTTGTCTATGGTCTTGAACTTGGTGACGGTGTCCTTGTTGATCTTGGCTTGCTCGTCCATGAATTCCTTCAATTGTATACGAAGCGGAACCGAATTCGGAATGGATGAGCTTGCATTAAATTGAGGTCTACCTTGCTCGTAGCGGAAGTTCGGCAATTCTCCCTTCCTCATGTAGTCGAGCACTTTGGCTTCCTCCGGACAATCTTTGCGGACATGGCCATACTTTCCACATTCTTTGCATGTGGATCTTGCTTCGGCGGCCTTCAAGTCTTGAGCCTCTTTCTTTTCTATCTCCATCTTCTCCAACCTCCTCATGAGCGAGTCGATCTTGCCTTCAAGTATGTTCTCCTTCTCCACTTGCAAGACTCCCTTGACATTCCCCGTGGGTTGAACCGGATGTAGGCGCCCGGATGACGCCCATGTGTCATTATCCGCGACCTTCTTGAATAGAGTGAAAGCTTCCGTCGGTGTAAGCTCGATGATAGATCCTCCCGCCGATGCATCGATGATCGTTCTTGACGCCATGGTGAGTCCTTGATAGAACTTTTGCACGAGGTCTTTCTTCGGGAACTTGTGATGTGGAACTGCCCGAGTGTACTCGTTGAAGCGCTCGAATGCCTCCGAGATAGTTTCCATAGGATACTGAACAAAGGTGGCAATCTTATTACGCAAGCTTTGAGTTTTACCCGATGAGTAGTATTCCTTCATGAAAGCCTTCATCAACGTGTTCCAATTTTGCACCGTCTCCACCGGTTGAGAGTGGAACCATTGCAAAGTCTTCCCGAGTAGTGAGAACGGAAAAAGCCGTGCCCTCATTTGATCTTGAGTCACCCCATCCATGTTGAAAGTCTGACATAGTTGAATGAATGCTTGGAGGTGAAGGTTCAGATCCTCTTTACCGGTGAATGGTGAATGTTGCACCATGCGGATTGTTGAGGTCTTGATCTCGAACGGTCTTCCGATATCCTCAAGGTTCAAGATTGGTAGGTTGATGATGTCCGGGGTGCATAGCTCCCCAATCTTGCGCTCTTGCGGTTGGTCACCCATCGGTGGAAGTCGATTCTCCCGAGGACTTTGAGGTGGTGAATTCTTCAGAGATTCCTCGATCCTTTGTCTTCCGACTCCGAATCTACAAAATCCAGCTTTTTAGCTTGATGTGCTTCGCGTCTCCTTAGCCTGTAAAGTTTTCCTGGATCATCCACAAAATTATCGGGTTTGTTGGAGAGGTAGCCGTCCATCTCCTGTTAGGGTTAGCAATAAACAAAATATGCAAAAACTATAAAGTAAAAATAAATCTATGAAAACTAGGGTTAGAAAAACTAGATTAGATTTATTTTAAGGATGATCAAAGTTTAGTAGATGCAAAAAGAAAAACTAAAAGAAAACTGAAAATCACAAAAAGGCAATAAAAAAATCAAATCTTGATCACTTGTTCCCCGGCAACGGCGCCAGAAAAAGGGGCTTGTTGACGGTTAATAGTTGTATCAAAGTTCGTTTAGACTTGCAAGCGGACAAGTCTCCCGTCATAGTCAAGGGACCCTTCTTCCCTCGAGTGGTGAACCCAAGGTATCGAATCCGTGGAACAAATGTGTGACACAAAAGATGATCTAGTAAAGCCAAGTAACTTCAATCTTCGGTAAAAGAGAAACCCTAATGCATCTAGATAAAAGACACGAAACTAATCTAATCTACTAAAGACCGGAGATAACAAAGAAAGATTGGGTAAATAAACCGATCTAGAGAGATCGGGTTAAGCCTTTTGTTGAAGTTCCAAGCAAGAGAAGTAGCAAATCGAATCTTATTAAAAGCCTCTTTAAATCGTGGTTTCCCGTCCAATTTCGAAAACATCCGCCTTTCGGAACCCCGTTCTGTCACAACGTATCCCTTCTCATGTGGGTAGTCTAGGGCAAGTCAAAAGACAAGTCGAGATTCTTTCGGAAGATCCGGCGTGTACCTCTAGCCACCGCGGCTACAAGAACACCCTATGTGATCTATCTCGAGAATAGATCTAGAATAAGCAAGCCGATCGAAAAACGAAATCTTCGAAGAAACACTTGATCGCTAGGAATAGATTAAACTTGATAATTCAACTATGACAATGATAAATACACAAGATCACCACCGGGATCCTTCCTTGATCTTGCTTCTAGCTCCGGGAACTCCGACGTGGTCTTCCGTGCAAGGTTCCCACGTCGGCTAGGGAGACCCTAGTCAACTAGCTCGACCCTCTCCTCTCCGGGATGGTGTCCCTCTCTTCTCTGCTCCTCGGCGGCCGATGACGAATTAGATGATGCGTGGCTCTTGACCCCGGGGCTATAAATAGCCCGAATGGCAGCTAGGGCAAAGGAGGGGGCAAACGGGCTCTGGACAGGGCTGGGCCGGGCGGCCTGGGCCGGCCGGCCTGGGCCCATCCAGGCCCATCTCGCGGCCTCCTTTGTGGGGTGTCAGTTCCCGAGTCTTCTATATGCTTCCCCCTTCTGCATGTAGGTCCATGTCGTCAGTTTCTCTCCGAATTGGACATAACTCCTTGTCTTGCAAGATTCGGCACTTTTCTGGTTAGGTCCTCGGAGTTTGTCATCTTCTTGGATCAAGTCCCTGACTTCTTGGAGTTAAGTTTGCTTCATTGCATGACTTGTATGGGCTTCAAGGTCTTGTCATAAGGTGCTTGATGAACTAATCCCGAAAGTCTTGCTTTCAACGCTAAAACCCTGCATAAACACTAAACTCCAAAACGGACATGCACAAGTGAACTTTTTATACCACAGGGGTTAGTACCAATGGATAAGGTATAAAACTTATGCCAACACCGAAGGTAAACTCATGGCTAGGTTGACGGATTTTCACCGTCAACAGTATTCATGACTAGACCTATGATGGACATGGCGTATTGAATGGATCCAAGGAAGCATTGGAGCTCTTACTCTTTTTACGGCATGGTAGCTAACCTTAAGCATTAAAGTATATTCAACACAAGATGATAGATAGATAATCCGACAAAGTGCGATTACATCTCAAGATCGATTACAACCCATGGACGAATAAGGAGATTACCCCATCAAGGTGCTAGACAAAGCACCGTTGATCATGGTTTCCCTTCTGACGGTGTCTTCCTTCTTCTCCACTTGTGGGTGCTTCCTTCGAGGTGGTTGGTCTCCCTCCGGAGATCTCCCTCCTCTCTCTCTGCGAATCCGTCCTTTATGTCCATGTTTTCCTACATAAACACAACACTTCCAAATGCATGCACATAGATGAACTTGATATATGATTAGTGTGCCTAGTGGCGGGTTAGTTCCATAATCAAATCCAAAGCAAAGTGTAATGAACATGCTTGGTGTACCAAAATACACCGTCAACATCTCCCCCACGCTTAGCTCTTGCTCGTCGAGCAAGTACTCGTAAAAGAACTTCGTCCAAAGTGTTGTAATCGTGTACCGCTAATCCTTCTTCACAAGTTAGTCAATCCTTTCATCTTTAATACATAAACATAAAGTAATGATCATCAAACATAAACATGGGTGTTTAGAATCTTTACCACGTTAAGATTTACCCCACAACTCAAACTCTTCACTTGAAGCCTTCAATCTCAGCCATGCTTACTTCTTTGATTCTATCAGAGGGTTTTTATGATTTTTCAAACAAAATTCCTGCAACAAGTATTAGACAAAAACCTTTCTCCAAGCTCTCTCAAGTCACTCATATGAGGTGGCTATCCTAAACCAATTTTATAGAACTCTCACCTCCCATAAGTCTCTCATATAACATGTAAAGTGGAGCTATAGGTAGGGCTAGTGCAATCAACACAAGTATTGTCAAACTAAGAACTTCCTCTAATGGTTGTTTACCTTTCAAAGCCAATGATCATGAGAATTAACCATATGTAGGGATATCAAGGATGAGAAGATTTAGAATGGTGGACATGTGCAAGGGCAAAAGAAAATTGTGACTACGAGGCCCCGATGACGTCCTTGTTGTCGGATTGCACATGGTTGGAAAAAGAGTGAAAGTTTCGTCTCTCAACAACGTGACATCCTTCCTTGCACTTTTTTTTCTTTCACTTGATTCATCCCTCTCATATCCTTCTTGCCATTCCTCTTTTCTCTTCTTTTTCTTTCATTCTTTCATTCTCATATTTTTCTTTTTCTTTACTTTTCTATATTTTTTCTTTCTTTCTTTTCCATACTCATACTTTTCTCTTTATTTTTCCCTCTCTTGACAACTTTTCAAAGCTCTCAACTCCTCTCTTTCTTGCATGCATACAATCTGAAATTTTAAATAAATCATGCTAGAGACGAGACGAAACTTTGAAAGTAGGTTGTGTTCAAGGAATGCGATGTAGAAAAGAGATGTATAGGGTTGGTATGGAATTCGGCGATGTACGAGACTTCCAATGTGAAAGTCACGTTACCGAATGCATGACGAGGCTAGCAACAAAAGATAAGCACAAGAACATGATCATTGCTCGAAATCAAAACTCCCAAGAGAGAAGGATCCTAGCCCAACTCGTTGTGCTAATCACACTTATGGTGGAGCAAAAAAATAAATTGGCTTTGTATAGGATTTTTTTTCTTACTCTCAACTTGGAAAAAGAGGTTTTGCTAATGTTTATTACAAGGTTTTTTAGATAATTTTCAGAACTGAAATCCTCCAACTTTTAGCATTGAACATAGCACAACTAACATGTGAAGCTCAAGATCGAAGTGTGGTATGGGTACTTTAAGTAGTAGCAATTCCACTAAGCACCACGGTAAACGTTTTTCGAACCACACACTTGTGTTCATATGTCAAGAATTAAAGATAAATACACAAGTGAATAACGATAAGCATCACACAAGACACAAAATATATAAAGACTCTTTTTATTTAATTTTCTTTGACTCAACACTAATTTAAGACACTTCAAACTTGCAAAAATTTAAAAACACACTCGAAAACTAAAGACTCTTTAAACTTAGGACTCTCTCGAAGATCAAACCGAACCTAAACTTGAAGCTCAAAAGCTAAGGCTAGCTAGCTAGCTCTCCCCCACGCTAAAAACATACGATGTCCTCGTCGTATCTTACAAAGTTCCTAAGGGGAAAACTAGACCTAGTGGTACTTCCCGCAACTATTGCACCACTTGCCTCTCATGTTCCCTACCATGCCAAAAAGTTTGCACACGTTGCGGTTAAGGAACTTGTAGTCGTCTTCAACTACACGCTCCAAATCCTCCAAACGCTGCTTCATCGCCTCCATGGCTTGGAGACATTCGTCGACCGACGCGTAGAGATCCGCGATCGAGTGACGGCAAGCCACACAACACATCGGATGCAATCCGAATGGGTCGTCATTGCCATCGTATCCACCGTCGTCACCACCGTCGTCGCCACCACCATCGTCGTCGCCGCCGCCACCGTTGGGGCCTTTGGGAGTCTTCTCCTTGGGCACCTCATCCCAGATGTAAAGGTCGTTATCATCTCTTCCGGCGGCCGCCTATGAACTCGGGCTACGATCGTCGAAGTAGTCGCTACCCCCATAATCCTTAGGCTCGGGCGACACCTCCTTGTAGTCTTTTCGCTTCATTCCTTGGATGCACGCCGACCTTCGAACGGGCGTAGAGACCTTCTCTCCTTTGACGAGGTTGCGAGATGCGATAGCTTCGGTCGGGACACGCCCTCCGCAATGGATGCGGGCGGTCCTCTTGATCTCGACGGGTAGCTTGAGCTCGCATCACTTCGCCTCCTCCATCGATGGCTCCTTGGCTTCTTGCTTCAACTCTAAGCTCCTCGGGGACACAATGGCTGCTGCGTGGGTGCAAAATATTGCTTGATGGGATTGATTCCCGAGCTCCCGATTCAGCCAAATAAATTGTCCAAAGAGAAAAACCCTAGGAACCTCATTTTCCTTATTCAAACTTCTCTTAAAATTTTCTGACCGAAGAAGGAAGTCGAAAAGGAGCAACGGGCAAAAATCGGGATCGACTGCCGCCGCGACCCACATGGGCCGGTTGGACTGGGCCGGCCGGCCCACCCTGTCTCGGGGGCCGGGCCGGGCCGGTTTTTCGTGCACCGCCTTTTTTCACCTCCTTAGCCCATGGGAAAAAGTTGGCCTAGTAAATCTTCGCGAGAAACTCCAGAAAATAAAGGAAAAACTATTTACAAAAATTCATGCCTTGTTTTTCGTCCTAGGCGGGACGTTCGGGCTCTTCTTCCATGGTGAAAACAACAACATGGTGAAGGGGCACAACGTCGGGTTCGTAGTAAACCTTAAGTCGTTGACCATTCACCATAAATTGATCGCCTTTTATATCCATAATTGTTACCGCTCCGTTGGAGAGCACCGAATGCACAACATAAGGTCCTTCCCACTTGCTTTGCAATTTCCCCTTTCCGAAGGTTTTAAACCTCGAATTGTAGAGGAGGACCTTATATCCTTCTTTAAACTCTTTCCTTTTCAATCTTTTATCATACCACCTTTTGATTCTCTCTTTGTTTATGCTTGCATTTTCATACGCTTTCAACCTCATCTCCTCTAGCTCGCTTATTTGGATTCTTCGTTTCACCACCGCGGCATCGAGATCGAGGTTCATCTCTTTAATCGCCCAATAGGCTTTATGTTCCAACTCAACCGGAAGGTGGCAAGCCTTTCCATAGAAGAATTGATAAGGGGTCATACCTATCGGTGTCTTGAACGCCGTTCGATAAGCCCATAAAGCTCCGTCTAATTTCTTTGACCAATCTTTGCCTCCCTTCTCTATGGTTTTGTTGAGGATGCTTTTTAATTGCCTATTTGACATTTCCGCTTGTCCGTTGGTTTGTGGGTGATAGGCCGTAGAAACCCTATGTTCAATTCCCAACTTGGACAAGCACTTTTTGAAATTCTTCCCAGTGAAGTGAGTTCCTCCATCGCTTATCAAGATTCTCGGTGTACCGAAATGAGGAAAAATCACATTCTTGATCATAGTAATGGACTCCTCTGTGGAAGCTTTACGACATGGCATAGCCTCTACCCATTTGGATACATAATCAACCATGATTAGAATATACTCATATCCGCATGAGTTTTTGAAAGGCCCCATGAAGTCTATACCCCATACATCGAATAAGTCGATTTGTAGATTGTAATTCAAGGGCATAGAATTTCTTTGAGAGATGTTTCCGATTCTTTGGCATTCGGGGCACGATGCAACATATCTTTTAGTATCTTCATGCATCTCCGGCCAATAGAATCCGCTCGACCATACTTTTGCTTGGGTTCGAAAATGGCTATAGTGTCCACCGTACTCCGCTGAGTCGCACTTCCTCAGAATTTCTACCCTCTCTTCTCTTGGCACACATCTTCTCATCACTCCATCATTGCCAAGTTTGAAGAGGTATGGCGCATCCCAAAAGTACTTTCTACTTTCGGAGGTTATCTTCTTTTGGGAGTTTTTATCTAGATGATTGAGAGGCATCTTCCAAATCGCTCAAATGATATCAATCATCCAAGTGTCTTTATCGAGCACTCGATAGAGGTGGTCATCTCTCATCTTATCTTCTATGGGCTCTTTATCATCTTGTCCACGATTCATCCTAGACAAATGATCGGCCACAACATTCTCCACCCCCTTTTTATCACGAATTTCAATATGAAATTCTTGGAGAAGAAGGATCCAACGAATCAAACGTGGTTTAGCTTCCTTCTTAGCCAAGAGATACTTGATGGCTGCGTGATCGGTGTAAACAATGACCTTCGAGTTCACGATGTAAGATCTGAATTTTTCGAAAGCGAATACCACCACTAGCAACTCCTTTTCCGTAGTGGCATAATTTAATTGTGCCCCATTAAGAGTTTTGCTAGCGTAGTAAACGGCGTGAACTCGACCTTCCTTTCTTTGACCCAAAACCGCGCCTACGGCGTAGTCACTTGCGTCACACATGATCTCGAAAGGTTGGCTCCAATCCGGAGGTTGAATAATGGGAGCACTCACCAACGCACTTTTCAAGGTCTGGAATGTCGCTAGGCACTTCTCATCAAAGTCGAAAGCCACATCCTTTTGAAGAAGATGCGTTAAAGGCTTAGTGATCTTTGAGAAGTCCTTAATAAATCTTCTATAAAATCCGGCATGGCCTAGAAAGCTCCTCAAGGACTTAACATCCGTCGGAGGTGGGAGTTGCTCAACCGTCTCTACCTTAGCCTTGTCCACTTCAATGCCTCTCTCGGATATAACATGTCCAAGCACTATGCCTTGCTTAACCATGAAGTGGCACTTTTCCCAATTTAACACCAGGTCTACCTCTGCACACCTCGTGAGGACCTTTTCCAAGTTTGCCAAGCAATCCATGAACGTCTTCCCATAAACGGAAAAATCATCCATGAACACCTCGCAAATTTCTTCGATGAATTCCGAAAATACGGCCATCATGCAACGTTGAAAAGAGGCCGAAGCGTTGCATAGACCGAAGGGCATCCTTCTATATGCAAACGTTCCGTAAGGGCATGTAAACGTTGTTTTGTGTTGATCGTCCGGGTGAATGGGAATTTGCATGAACCCCGAGTACCCATCGAGAAAGCAAAAATAAGCGTGGTTTGCTAATCTCTCGAGCATCTCGTCGATGAACGGTAGGGGGAAGTGATCTTTCTTCATCGCTTTGTTAAGCTTACGATAATCGATACACATCCGCCACCCAGTCATGGTTCTTTGCGGTATCAACTCGTTCTTCTCATTCTTCACCACGGTCAAACCTTCTTTCTTTGGTACACAATGTACCGGGCTCACCCATTCGCTATGCGGAACCAGGTAGATGATTGCGGCATCAAGTAACTTGATGACCTCTTTCTTTACTACCTCTCGCATGGCATGAGTTAGCCTCCTTTGGTGGTCCACTACGAGCTTACATTGGTATTCCATTGGTATACGATGAGTGCAAAAGGCTGGGCTAATACCTTTGAGATCATTAATCGAATATCCAATCACCTTCCTATGTTTTTTCAATAAAATCAGCAACTTCTCATTTTCTTCAGGACTCAACTCGTCGCTCACGATGACTGGATAAGTCTTGTCTGGGCCCAAAAATTCATACTTTAATCCTTTGGGCAAAGGTTTAAGGTCTACCTCGGGCACTTGTGGCTCCTCAGGTTTTATTTCTCCTATGTCCTCAAATTTTCCTTCCTCCACACTTCCATCATGTGGTTCTAAGCCTTTTGTTGCTTCTTCTAGTTCTTCATCTTGTTGATTACTAATTTGATTTTCCATTGCTCTTTGCAGCGGGTCTCTAAGGGTTTCAACAAAGCAAAGACTATCTATCTCCTCTACTTCTTCGTCTTCGGGAGGAAAGGGTGTAGGGTGTTTAGATACGCGAAGAAAATTATATGTGTACTTTGTTCCATTAAGGTTCATTGTTACTTTGCCTTCTCTGGCATCCAACACGGCATCAACCAACTTAAGAAAGGGCCTACCTAGGATTATGTGATCATGATTACTATGGTAAGCATCAATAACAAAGAAATCGGTTAGTATACATTTTCCAGAGATTTTTACATTCATGTTGCAAGGAATACCTAGAGGTTTAATAGTTATACCATCTCCCATAATTAATTTTGTTGATGTTGGAGCTAAGTCTAGGTTGTGGTCTTGAACTTTATCATAAATTTTAGAAGATAGGACACTTACTTGGGCTCCGATGTCGCATAAAGCTTTGCATTGAACTCCGTTGATCTCGCAACTCAAGCATGGTGCCATCTTCTCTTCTTCTTCGGATCCTATCGCGTAAACTTCGGCAAGGCGAGCGTATGGTGATGCTTCGGGCTTGATTCCCATGATTCTCTTCACCTCGGCTATGTGTTACGGATCCACTTCATCATCTCCAAAGAGCTTTTGAAAGATCTCACCGGTGGTTTCAAGGTTGTATGAATCTTCTGCTTTCCTTTCTGGTGGGAAATCCGCCATTCCGTTTTGATTAGGAACGGTCTTCTCTTGTCGAATACCTCTCCGTAATCGATAGGAACCCAATCCATTGGTTCGAACTCCCTTAGTGACTTCGCGCTTGACATGCTTCTCTTGTTTATCTCATTTGATACGGCGAAGTCAACGCTCGGGGTAGTTCTTGACTTGATGTGTTCTTGTTCAAACTTTTTCAGGATTGGCTCCTCTTTTGTGACTTCCGGGGTTGCCTCTTTAGAAAATTCAGCACACTTCTTCTTCCTTGAATTATATTCCGGTTCTTCCGCAAGTCTTGTTTCCCAATCTCTTCGCATGGCAGCCACTTTACTAATTTTTTGTAGAAGTTGGGCGGCTTCCGTGAGTGTTTTCTCCATGAGATCCCCACCTGCACACATTTGGACGTGTTGCATGCAACTAGGGGTTAGGGAAAAGAAAAATGTATGCAAGAGTACGTCATCGAAGAAGCCGACTCTTGGTCCTTGTTCGATTAACTCATTAAACATATCCCAGGCTTGGTCTATCCCTTCCTCTTCTCCTTGCATGAAAGTGATCACTTGCCTCCTTAGATGTTGGACCTTGCTAATTGGAAAGAACTTCTCGCAAAACTTATTTGTCAACTTGTTCAAATTGCCTTCAACTTCAAAGGACGCAAACGAGTACCATGTCTTTGCATTGCCGGCAAGTGAGTAGGGAAAGAGATTCCATTTGAACCATTCATCGGGAACTCCTTCTTAACGCATCGTGTTGCATAGCGTCGTGAAATGCCTTATGTGTCTATATGGGTTCTCCGTAACCATCCCTTCAAACGGGTTTGCCGCCACCATCTCGATGATCTTGGATTTAATTTCATACTTAGTCGCTTCGAGCTTTGAATCCGACTCTTGTACTTTTATGTCTTCACATCGAGGGCTAGTGTAATCCCTTAGTGATTTCTCTGGTTCTTCCACGGGTTGATTGACGAACGCCATCTAGAAAATAAGATAAAAACAAAAACAAAACAAACAAAGTGGTTTTCTAGATAATATGTGTTAGATATATCAAACAAAAGATAAACTAAATATAAAACTAAGTTAGATGCAAACCAAACGATGTAAACTAGCTTGCTCCCCGTCAACGGCGCCAGAAAAAGGGGCTTGTTGACAAATAAAAGACGTATCCCTCTACGATCCTCAAGCATACAGACCTCACACCTTTTTCACCACGGGATTCCCAAGGTTCTTGTCAATCCGCGGAGCAAGGGGATTACAAGCGTTCGATCTACCTTTACACTCTAGCTACTCAAACTCTAACTACGATTAGACTAGAAAACAACTAAACTACACTAGAGAGAATGATCAAGATATCAAGATAAAAGACACTCGTCCACGGGTCTACGATACTAGATCAAGCAATCGCTTAAAGACATGAAAACCAATCTAATCTATCGAGGGTTGTGACCACGGTTTCGCCCTTTCCCTCCTCTCATACTGTCACTACGCGAAGGTATTCATGACTAGACCTATGATGGACATGATGTATTGAATGGATCCAAGGAAGCATTGGAGCTCTTACTCCCTTTACGGCATGCTAGCTAACCTTAAGCATTAAAGTATATTCAAACAAGATGATAGATAGATAATCCGACAAAGTGTGATTACATTCAAGATCGATTACAACCCATGGACGAATAAGGAGATTACCCCATCAAGGTGCTAGGCAAAGCACCGTTGATCATGGTTTCCCTTCCGACAGTGTCTTCCTTCTTCTTCACTTGTGGGTGCTTCCTTCAAGGTGGTTGATCTCCCTCCGGAGATCTCCCTCCTCTCTCTCTCTAGCTTGTGGATGGCCTCCTGGTGCGAATGGCTCTCTCCCTGTCGAATGGCGGCGCCTCCAGGGTTTTAGGGTTGAAGATCCTTCGGGTGCAAGGAAAGGGGGGCCGAACCGACCCCCGGAGTGGGCTGGGCCGACTGGCCCAGGCCCATCTCGGTCCGGTTCGGTCGCCCCTTCGCTCCCGTGGGTCCTCAGGTGATTATGCACTTTGCCCCCTCCACTTGCATGATTTTGACGATGTCATCCTCGCGTCCAAGATGGAGGTTCTCCGCGCATGAAGTTCAGTCTTTTACACTTTAATCCCTGGGGGTGTTTCTCGTAGCACTTCGGTCCTTGCCACCATTGGAAGTGATTTCATCAAGCTCATGAACACGAACAAGACTCCGTAAATGCTCCTTTGAACTTGTTAATCCGTCCTTTATGTCCATGTTTTCCTACATAAACACAACACTTCAAAATGCATGCACATAGATGAACTTGTTATATGATTAGTGTGCCTAGTGGCGGGTT
This sequence comes from Cenchrus americanus, assembly GCA_947561735.1. Lineage (NCBI taxonomy): Eukaryota > Viridiplantae > Streptophyta > Magnoliopsida > Poales > Poaceae > Cenchrus > Cenchrus americanus. The sequence goes on along the minus strand of OX387242.1, from coordinate 98,459,348 downwards.
AGTTCCATAATCAAATCCAAACCAAAGTGTAATGAACATGCTTGGTGTACCAAAATACACCGTCAACAAAACCCCAGCAACAAACATTTGTTCCTCCAATCCTCCTTGGCGTTGGCCAATCTCGGGAAGCCGAATCCGTTCGTGGTGAGCAATTCACATGTATGCGCTGGATGTTGTGTGAGTTTTGGAGGTTGCAATAACCTTAACATCCATGCATGTTTTTATTTGGACTGATAGACAGGGTGATTGGAGTGAGGCTGGGACGACGCTCGGCTACCTGCTGGCTCTTGGGTCACTTCCTCCTCTGAAGGATTGCAAGACAAGCATTGTTCACCAGCAAAAGAATGAGCTGATCAAGCTGGTAATAGTGCATACGATGTAATTAAGATGCATGAAACCGAGTTTGTGACCTAGCATGTTGTTAACCTATGTGCAAAGGCTAATATTATGATGATGATGATGATGATGATGATGATGATGATGATGATGATGATGATGATGATGATGATGATGATGATGATGATGATGATGGTGCAATACATGTTGTGTTAGTAGTACATTTTAATTTGTAGAGTTAATGTAGTAGGAGTACATCAGTGAGGACAAGATTCATCACTTTAGCTTGCAACATGATTGCACCATGTGCAGCTTTCAGGGAGTGAGCATGTGTGTTTTATATATTGCAAAATGTTGAAACATGGACCTTCAAGTCTTATCTTCAATTTTTGTAGAAATTCCCGCAGCAATGTGTGGGGTATCAACTAGTTAATAGAATAAAACCCCGACCCCGCCTTGTTTTGGAACCCTTGCTTTTAACTAGAAACTTTCCTCTCCAGCATCTCCCTGTGAATATCAAGACCAATGCCATCTGAATGCACCAGCAGTTCTGTGACATCAAGACCAACTGCTTTTGATGCATAATAGCCATATATATAGATCGATGCTTCGCACATCGGTTCCTATATTAGGCCAAACCATGATACGTGTGAATTGCATAGTAGTTTGATATGCTATTGATAGCTATCGATGAAATATGAAATATACACACAATCTTGTGCCCATCCGTTCAAAAAATGCTATTAATAGCAATCTAGGTTAGGATATCTATAGTATATTAGATCGCCAAGACATAAGCTTGTGTTCACCAAAGTGACAGTTTACTTACTTACAGTGCTAGAAGGTGGGATCTAAGCATGTTGGTTTACTTAATTACATATACATTTTTTAAAAACAAAACATCTAGACACGCATTTAATTTAGCAATAGTTTACACACAATTGGACATGACCAAGGTAATTAACCACCAAAGGAGATTTATGTTACCTTTAGATCAATTTATTTACATACGGGGTTCTAATAAATCCTAAAATAGTATGATTTAACATCGAATTGACACTAATGGTTTACTCAATAACTTTTTCTAGCGGGCGCAATGAAATCTATTTTCATTGACCGACAAATTAATATCCATCAAACAAATAATAACTATTTTCGTCCAATATTTTCTTGTTCTCTTATATGTGCATGTTTTCTTGTTCTCTGCATTTTCTTTGCAAACACATCTCGAAAACTTTAGTTGTGTACCATTTTCCCAGCATGTCCAAAAACACTTGATGCTAGGAACCTAACACAAAGAAAAGTAAAAAACAGCCTTTCGAAAAAAAGCAAATAAAAGTTGTGACAAGTTCACAAGCCTTAGCAGTAGAGGACTGTAACGACCCTAGACCACGCCGGCGGCGCACCGACGAGCCTTGGGTAGAGTTGCGTCGCCGCGGTGGCGGCTTGGGGGAGAAGAAGTGTTAGATGATAGGCAACATTTTAGCATATTTTAATCCCATAATTTAGTAGACATTTCAATATTATAGTGAGTGAAGCAATCCATGTGCATGTGTGTATGTTTAAACCACAATTAAACATGACAATATTCACGATTATACAACTAATAAACATGAACATTGGTTTGAGAGAGTACCCTGTGGAAGTTTGGGTGACGGCGTCACCCGAATTTCCGTTATCACCCATTGTGAGTGACCTCAATCGGTGTAGCCGTACACAGTCGATACAGGCAGAGGATCGCAGTGCAGACCCGTTGTAGGTGAAGTAGTCGTTCGCTCGTAGTCGACGTAGAGGAAGTAGTCGTTCGTTCGTTTGTCGTTGACGTAGAGGAAGTAGTCATACGGGAGCGAGCAGTCGCGCGAAGACGCTCCCCAAAAACCTTATCGGCCGCCTATCCCGAGCAAGATCTCAGCAGTAGGACGAGGTTCCGGAGGCTCTGCTCTCGCTGGTACCGTGCGCGCGGTGCAAGCGATGGAGATGCAAAAGAAAGCAGCAAACAGAGTGAGAAGAGAGAGGTCTCCTAAGCAGGAGTACCTGGTTTGTGAATTGGCAATCTGAGGGAGAGGAGGAAGGCCTCCTTATATAGGTGAACATGTGCGGAAGGAGGAATGAACCTGGACGTGCTGAGTAGTAACGGTCACGATTAATTGTATTGTAATTGTCGCGGTTAAGGGCTCCTAGGAACTGGCATGATTAAGGAGTCATCAACAACCATGGGTCTCGTCTCGCCCACGGCGAGGCGAGCGAGCGCGCGTGTGGCACGCCTATCTCCTTTATTCAACTTCATAAGAGGTGTACCGAAAGGTAACCTAATAAATTGGATGAGAGACTCCTCCAATACTCATACGGTATTTCTCTCTTTTCCTTAACACTAAACACATGTGCTTTTAATTCTTTCATTATTACAATAAATGACCCTAGGTCCATTTATTCTAACAAGAAGAAGCATATAGGGAAGGAATTAGGTTTGATGTTTGTTCTTTGTTACCTTTTCTCATTTCACTTGCCTTACATAGTTTCACACACCCACATGGCTCGGCCAACACAGACGCTTACATGGCGCATGGTCCATACGGGGTTATGACAAGGACCTTCCCATGTCAAGGATGTGCACGGCCTGCCCCAGCCACTCTGTCACTGCATGACCATCGCGTTAAGTTGTGCCGGCCGGCGTGACAGCCCGCCGCGGCACACGGGCGTCGCCGCATCGGGAGCCGCTGCTTGGAAGACACCGCCTCCGTCCTGATTAGCTCCCAGCGCGGCGTCCGCGGCGACGCCGTCGGCGGCGCCACGGCAGGTCGCTGCTGCTTGGTGCGGCGGCACGACGGGGGGTCCCTGGCCCTGCGCGCCGCCGCTGCCGCGGCGCTCCGTCTTCGCCGCCGTCGTCAGGAGCTCGGACACCTCCCGCTTGAGCTCCGCCGCCTGGCCCTCTTCCAGCTACCCTATGTCCGTATCCTCTTCAGCCTACAGGAGCTCCGCCGCGAGTCCATTACCGCCGGCGAACTGAACGACGACCAGCCAGTTCGGACACACACTCGCTGCGTGCTCTATATATGCTGTCAGATCAAACACTGGCAACCAAAAGAGGCATCGATCAGCGACCAGAACTGAAAGGAAAATAAAAGTAGAACAGAGAGGAAAGGGCCGAAAATAAACCTGACGATCAGTAGCTCACGCCTGACGACAACGGAGAGCTTGCATCGTCAGACTGTATCCTCCTCCTCCTGTCTGCTTTCTGTGTGATCGTCTGATCGAAGATAGAGAGATGGCATGCATCATGCGAGAGCGCATGTGGACGGGATCAGTTCGGAGTTCGGACCATATGCTTGGCTCCTTGTCTGATGTGTTCTGCGCTCTGCAAGCCAGGCAATGCAAACCACACGTTATTTTCCGCCATTTTAAGTTTTCTTTTAACGACTTTTTTTTTGTAAGCTTATGCTTCCACATGCGTGCATCGCGTTTCACTCCGCACCATGATGCATCTGTATATAATTGGATGGATTTGCAGGCAGCCACAGCCACACACACACGACACAACCCCATTGCACTTTGATGATCCTTTCAGTAACTTCGGTTTCAGTAGCTTCAGCCTTCGATCACTTAGCGTCGTCAGTCCTCTACTTATCCGACGGCTGTGAATATCTGGGACACGACTGGACTGGTCATTTCTTGCACGTACGGTCAGGATTGTGGTTCGTTGGTGGCTTCTTGCCGCGTACTATGCGTGTTCGTGCTTCATCCTGTAGCGCATGACACGGGCTGACTCTCTTGTGTGTGCTGTCGATCGATCGTCAAATCATGTACAGTACTACGTTTGAGGGTGCTGCGCATTGTGGAATGCATGCTGTGGTCCACGCGATTGATTCTGATCGATAGACACGGATGCATGCTCCGGTGCGCGGTGTGGTGTCGAACTGTCGATCGTCAAGGCCTCAATAAGGGAAGTGCAGATTACCATGCATGGCTTGTCGGCCACGAACGGCTTAAGTTAACCCTGCACAATGTGCAAGGTTGTCATTGGGAGGAGTTTCCAGTTTCCACTAAAACGGCTTTGCCAATGAAATTAAATTTGATGCAGTTAAAAATATTGGTTTCGCGACTGCTAGTTTGCAGTTCACCTCTCTTCAACCTTGACATACAAAACGACTTCACGTTATAGTATTTCAACCGTTAACAATCTCCAAGTGGCAATACAACTTGAAAAAAGAGAGTTTTTTTTTCTTGTCACAGAACGGTGGGACTGGGACATGTCTTATGTAGCCATTTGTGTTGGGTGTGCGCAACTATTCATTGGACCCCTAAATATTTGAAATGTGACATCAAGTAAGGCAATTTTGGATCTAAATAGGCCTAATACTTTCTTTATTATAAATCTCCACACGTCTTCCTTGCAGGTGTACCTCATCAATGATCGAGATTTAGTTTTCCACCCGTCACCGTTGATACTGCTTCCCGTTTAATTAGTTCAGCAAATTTTTACAAAATTTTTTTATCCACTTTCAACGTCTATTAGGAGTTCAAGAGTATTGAACGTAAAGTAACTAGGTGACTCCCCGCGCGTTGCTGCGAGATGTTTTGCATAAATTTATATGACTATTTGATACATTTGTGAAGTTTTTAACCTTTTTGACATGAAGGTAAATTTTTGTATAAATCATATTTTATTTAATAGATAATCGAGGATAATACATATTCTCTTTTTTGGAGAAGTATGATACATATTCCGTTATTGATGAAGGAACATAAATTTGCAATGAACGAACTACTTTTCAATTTTGTTTCCGGGAGTTCTATTCGGTGAAAATAGCTTTCATGTGTGGTTATTCTTAATGCAAACGTAGAACACCAAGATCATGTAAAACCGAAACGAAAATTGATTGGACATCTACAAACTTAGGAATGTTGATAAAATTGGAGCAAAGGATGTTACCTGATTGACTTGTAGGCTAATGCGTTTGCTATTTCCAGAAATGAAATCAATTCATATGAAGCAGTAAAATTCAAGATGTTTGAGAAGGGCAATACATTGACCATATTGAGTGCATGAAATTGAGTCAAATTGTGGGAGTTGTAGATGCAGAAAATCAAACTATGAGAAACGCAAATGGGAAATGGCTGCACATTTTGCACGGACCACGTTGAAATGGGAGAGCTGAGATGGAATGGGCACCCCTCGCACCTGGATGTTGGGCTGGACAGCGAGGGAGGTGGTCCTATTGACTGGACGGCGGGACACTGCACTTGCAATGCATGGCGAGCAGTTCGACGGTCCCTTGGGCTGGACAGCAAGGGAGCCGAGAACGTTGATACCGTGGGCGGCTGGATGACAAGGGAGGCGAGCGGCTGCAGGACTGAATGGCGAGGGTGGCCGACCTTTGCACTGGATGGAGTCTCTTTATCTCTGCCCTTGCCTGTTGAGTTACCGGTTGAGCTGCTTAGAACTGCCGTGCTGATATAAATAAAAAAGAGGGAAGCCAACCGGTTGACCTGCGCAGGCTGTGTGGCTGTGGTGTTGATAGTAATAAAGGTGAGGAAAGCTTGATGATGGCGTGGCGTTCTATGAGTTGAGAGAATGGTACCTATTATATAGTTTTATGAGTTGAGAGAATGGTACCTATTATATAGTTTTGTATGATTACAAAAGTGATTACACGAATGAATCGGAAAATTGCGAGATGAATCCATTAAACCTAATTAATCCAACACCGGAGATTGGTTAATGTAACACGACGTTGTGGAGTCGTAACATAATTAGACTTATTAGATTCGTCTTAAAATTAAGATAGAGATTATGAAATGGGTTTTTATCATTAATTTATATTTAATACTCATTAGTGTGCGAAGATTGAACGTGATGAGTAGTTGGTGATTTTTTAAAAGGGGACATATCTAGTGAAAACCCATCTCTTCATGCAAACTATGGAAACTTTAATCTGAGTCGCACGATCTTGATCTAAGGGAGAGCTCATGAGAGGTGGAAGGGGTGATTTGCAAAATTCATGGGAGGTGGGAGGCGTGATTTGCAAAGTTGATTTTGCAAATCACTTCTCCCACCTCCTCTGAGCGCCCCGTTGGATCAACATCGTGTGACTCATATTGAAGTTTCCATAGTTTGTATGGAGAGGTTGGTTTGCCCTTTTAAAAACCAAACAAGTAAACTAAAAATTTTCAAGCTCACATGGAGAGTACTTAGGTCGGTGTGACAACCCGCCCAGGTAAATACCGTACTATTACCTAAAACCAATCCACTTTGGTCATTAAGCAATAGTAAAGTATCATCCTGTCGTTATTTGCCGGGTTAACGCCCGGTAAATCACTTGGATTCCATACAGAGGATTGACATATGCATAAAAACTCACGCGAAGGCGAGTCCAGAGTACAACACGAATTAAAAATACTTTATTACAAACCATTGTTCCTGACAGGAAGTAAAGGTTCAGAGTTTTAAACAGCGGAAATAGAATAATCTAACGCAACGGTAAACATCACAGGAGGCCATCTGTGATGTCATCACTGGTCGTCATCCACCCGGTCAACAACACCTGCAACAACAGTTTTAAAGCAAGGCTGAGTATACTAATACTCAGCAAGACTTAACCGTCGGGTGATAACTACATCACCAAACTCTAGACATGAAAGGCATTTGGCCGGTGGAGTTTCTTTTGCTGACAGCCACTAAGAGTAGATCCTTACTTTCGATGTTTTAGCACCATTCCAGTTGATTACCATTTCTATGTGTGCCAACTAATTCAATCAAGAATTGGACGAGCAATTAATTCATACAACAATATTTACCGAGTTCCATCATTACGGGATATCATGGCCAGTTGATTAAGCAGTCTCGGATAACGGTGAGAGGCCGACAATCGATTGATTTAAACCTTGCAAGGTAGACCTAAACACACGGTAGGATGCCCCCGCGAGGACAACCATCCAGGCGGTTCCCAAAAGTCCTCGGGTTGGGATCGAATCTTACAGTCCTGGGTACAAGGTTAACTGGCACACCCCGCGACGCATCCAGTATCACACATGCACCCCCTTCCCGGTAGCTAGCCGGTTAGGTGATTCCTCAGGAGTAGTAATAGTAAGTTCCCGCACCGTCTCATTAAGGTACTAGGCTTACCGGTCCCATTCCCGACAAGTGCTTAATACGTTCAAAAGCTTAGGCCACGAAATCCACTGGACCGGAGCCCAAATCCCATGCTCTTACCACATGAGCAATCCATTTATAAAGATCTTATGATTCCAACATAAGAACCTATTCTCGCGAGTGACGAACATCACTCGACTTGTACTGGTCCTATAGCATAGCAGCTATTGACCCAGCATACTAGTGATAGAGCATAGGTTCCTAGGGATCATGCATCTAGGGTTTCAATTCAACTCCTGAAACGTAAATGCACAATCATAGCAAAACATAAATGCAAAATTTTGAAAGACGGGACTAATGATCCGGGGCTTGTCTTCGCTGGCAAGGTTGGCCTTGGCCCTTCTGGACTTGGGTCCAGGTCTTGAGTTACGTCCATGTACTGCAGCTCTTCGTCAGCACCTTCGTCTCCTCCTTCCGGCACGAGTGTACGTCTACTGGCGGAAAGTTCTACACGAAGATGCAAATGCAAGATTCACTCGACTATTTTTAATTTAATTAATTACAAACAATAAACGACAGTCATGGGGTGTGGTTGGACACGTTCACCTAGATAAGAAATACATTCAGTATACTCTTACAAAAAGGAACAATATACAGTTCTTTATTAAACATTCTTTTGATAGTGACTGTGTACATATATAATTTAACTTCACAAATGGCAGTGGGTGGGTACATTTAGCCTTTTAAATCGGTTTACATCCACACATGGGGTTATTAAAGATGAGTTGGTGATTTCTCTCATTTAAATGATTATTAAGCCCTTAATGACCTCCATAGCTTTTATTCACAAATTTAAATAAATAAATAAATCAGTGGAAGGGTGTGTTAACACTAAACACCTTAAAAAAGCCACTGGACATACATGCATGCTTTGGATAGCTAGAATTTAATTATTTTGAAAAATAACAAAAGCTAGCTAGAAGGACAAGGTAAATGCACACAAAAATAAATACTCAACAAAATGATCCAAACTTTTTCACACATGTTATATGGTCCAAAAACTAACCTAGGGATGCAGCATATACACCTAGAACTAATAGGAATCTTGATGTCGGGGACAACCCTAGGGGTCCCCTTAAACAAATCGGGGAATCCCCACTTAAAACCCACAACAAGCCAAAGCCAAACACGCCTCACTTAAGCACACAGGGCATGGCCCATGCCGCGGTGGCCCCGACGGCCCACCAAGGCGGCCCACTCAAAGATCCCCTCGAACAGGCTCCGCCTCGCTCGAGGGCGCACGACTCCCTCGGGCGGGCTCCACCCCGTTCGAGGGGGTGCGCTTACCTCGAGCAGGCTCCGCCTCGCTCGAGGGTCCGCTCCGCCCTCGAGCGGGCTCCGCCTCGCTCGAGGGCGCTCCGCACGCGCACGGATGTTCCCGTGCGCGGGCATTTAATGCCCCGACAACGGCGGGGCGGCGCCATCATGCGCCTAGGGCTCGCGCCCGGTGCCGTCGCACCAACTCCCCGAGAGGGAACCCATCCCCGCCACTATGGGGGACTGTGCGGCGTGGCCGGTGCCGATCCGTGACGCCGCGCCGCCTACTCCGTGCACGCGGCTAACGCGCCGAGCCCTCGAAGGGGGGCCGGCCACACCCTCGATTTGCTTTCTTGTGACCTTGCGGGGGGTTAGGTGGAGGCGTTGGGCGGCGGGGCGCCATCCCTACCCTTGTAACGGCATGGCGGCCCGCCCCCCGCGCGTACGATCCCACGCCGGCGCGCGCGGCAACAACTGCGGCGCTGTGGAGCGTGCAGGAACGGGACGCCGCCTTACCTGCCACTGTGCCCCGTACGGACCGACGTCAGCAACTCCCTCGAGCCCGTCTGAGGACATCACGGCCATCCGCTGCACTCCTACCCTCGAAGCTACCACTGTTCGGGTACAAGATACGCCATGATGGCCGGATCGCGGCAAGGGCCGTCCAGGCGGTCGCCTACTCCACGGCACGACACACCACGCCTTCCCACGTAGCTAAATAGCGCGGCATGCATGTGATTCGCTTTTTCCTTGGCCTATAAAAGGAAGACGAACCCCCCCCCCCCGCCGCAGGGGACGGACACAGAAGACAACAGACAAGTTAGGACGCAACACTCCACGCACTTGTTCTCCGATTCTCCCACAATATCTTCAGCCACTTCACCAGGGACTTGGAAGCCACGCTTCCTCTCCCGCCTTGCTTGTAGCCGCCCCACTACGGGGCACCCGGTCGAGCAATATAGTGCCACGAGCACACCACTGCTGGACGTACGGCCCCTCGGCCGGAACCAGAATAAACTCTGTGTCTCAGATTGCTTAGCATCGACCATTGAGGGATAGACCTTGGCGCTCATTACTGGTTAGTGTCGGGATCACATTCCGCACCGACACTTGAGTTATGTATTTTCAAAGAAAATCAAATATATTTCAAGAGTAAATATTTCTGATAATCATGAAATTGTGATTATGTCACCAGAGGTGTATTTTGGCATAAAAAGGCAACATGCAGAAATTGGGCACCAAAATCTAATTAATTTTACCTACAAAAATCATTTGGACGGATTTCGCAGAAATGAAAAACAATTTTTATAAAAAGATTTACATCATAACTTTGTGCAATTTTTGGTACAGGATTTAGTCAAGACATAATACACAACATATCCAAAAATTAGCTACAGAGGATTTATAGATTTTGAGATATGGCAGATCTAGGGTTTTCACATTTCTGTTTTTGATGCAAAAATTATCAGGAAATAGCTCAGGCAAGAATAACAAAAGTTGTAGGATCTTTCACCATGAACCCGACAAAATTGGGTTTGTATTTTTCTGATTTTTCTGCGATTTTCTATGGAATTTACCAGATCCAGCAAATCACAATCACAATTGAAGTTACAGCTTTGCAGTCAGCCCCCTGAGTTTTCCGCCGGTTCACAACTGTGCCCTTATTTTGCGGTTAAGACCTCGGAAAGTTTTCTCACCTTGCAATGTAGCCCCTGGGGGCGGTGGCCGGCGCGGCTCGCCGGAATCCGGCGAGCTCGCCCACGCCCGCGACCGAAATGGGTGGGGAAAGGGTCCCCAACCCCCAAGGGCTCGATTCGGCGGTCGGTCGGCCCCCGGAAGGCGGCCGGCGCGGCGCGCGCGCCGGCGACCGGCGGCGGTGGCCGCCGTGAGCCGGGCTACGGCACGGCAGAGGCTCGGTTGAGAGCCGGCGAGGCACGAGCAGCTGTCCTAGGGGGTCGTGGTTAGACTCGCGTGTGGTGCTTGGTGGCTGTCGGCTTGGAGGGAGGAGCTCGCCGGCGTGCGTCCATGGAGGACGACGGTGTGCAGCGGGCACCGGTCCACCGCGAACAAAGGGCACTGACGCTTATATGGGCGCGGCAGCCTCCTGACATGCGCCCACGACCACCAAGGCGTCACGGGGCCCCAGGCCTCGGCCTTCGCGCCCGTGACAGTAGGGTCGCGGCAGACGGACCGGTGGGTATTAGGGTGCGCGGCCGGCGACGAACCCGGGAGCTCCGCGTGGCGGTCCGGACCCCGAGGGCGGCCTCGGTGCGCGCAATGCCTTGGGAAGGCGCGGCCTCGGGCGCGCGCGCGCGCGGACGTCGAGGCAGCGCGCGGGCGCGACGCGGGCGTTCGGCTCAAACGTGTCGGTGTGCCTCGGTTTGACCGCGTTTTTCTCATAAATTTTGAATAGAAGTGCATAAAGTGGTGAATAGGAAAGTTGTAGATCTCACTACCCTCTACGACTTTTGCAAATGCCGTATAGTGTTTTTCTCAACAGATTTTTCACAAAATGCTGCCAAACTTCGAATGTCACCACGTTTTTCCCTAATTTCCACTCAAAATTGGGAATGCCACTCTACACGAAAGTTGTGTCCGTCAACCAACTGGACAACTTTCATATTGGTAGATTTTTAAGTGTTTAGGCGAAATTTGGAGAACGCGGCAAAAGTTCCGGAAGACATTCGCCGACGTTAGTGTTTAAGCGGGGTTTGACCGTGCCTTTGACCAAGGGTTGACCACAGGGTGTGTGGACTTGGTCAAGGGGTTCAAAGGGGTTCATTGGCGAGGTTTTCGAGGTGATGACCCAGGTTGACCTAGGTTTGATCAGTGTTGGCCGGTTTGACTCAGCTGATTCGGTCATTAGCGTTAATGACGTTAATTAAAAACCTGGGGCGTCACAGTCGGTCCCAATAAGAGGGTCATAGATATTAAATAGGGTACCACAAATATGCAAAATATATGACATGACATGATATGATATTTAATAGGAGAGAGAGGAAAACAGAATCATCCTCATGACCCTGGGTCGTCGCAGAGTCCCAGGAATGACACCCTCACGAGTCACGATCCTCCCACTGAGACAATTTGACACAACTTTTTTAGCACATTAACCAACCAACATGCATCAATGAAACCGGGCTATGACCCTGTGCATTGAGAGAGAATGTGTCATTTTTGAGAACTACCCAATGATGCCTTCCAATGAGAGACTAGCCTTAGCGCTCGGGGTTTCACAAAGGCATAAATGAAATTAATACGAAGTACTTCCTCCGTCCAAAAAGAATGACGTTTTAGATTCAAAATTTGCCCAAAAAGATTGACGTTTTACTTAATTTGGCATGTGTGCATGTACATGTAGGCATGCAACAATCAATTAGCACCTAATATGGCAAATAAATAGGGGTAATTGAAGTCATTTGACCTCCTTAATAATTTGTCCTTAGAATGACATTATTTTAGGGAAAGAGGGAGTAGGCGAGTTAATTAAAACGTGTAGAGGAGAGGAGCCAACGCCACATCTTCACCGCTACTTGTATTTTGGCGTTAACCCCCGAGCGTTAGCCATAATCACTTTCCCAAACCGCCCCCGCGGCGTATAGAAAACTCAAAAGGAAACGCCATTAAGAAACGCACCCCACCCTTACGGTGCCGACTCGGGCACGCAACTCCGCCGATCTCCGCCCACCAATCCCCCCTCCCCTCCCGCCCCGCCCCGCCCCGCCCCATCCTCGCCGGAACCCTAGCTACCCCCACCCCCATCCCCTCCGCCGGATCCACCGCCCGATCGCCGGGCGCGATGGACTCCGACGTCGAGATGAACGCCGCCAGCGACGAGGAGGTGATGGACGACGAGGACTACTACGACTACTGCTACAGCGACGTGGGCGACGACGAGGACGAGGCAGGAGGCGGCGGCGATAGCGACGGGGACCTGGTGGAAGCGGGATACGACGAGGGCCTCGAGGCCGAGGGGACCGACGAGGTGGTCTCCAGGCGCGAGCAGGTGAGGCGATGCTCGTTCGGGTGGGATTGATGCGGATAGAGCGGCGCCGTGCTTAGGGGCTGGTCTGGTTTCGCCGGATTCCTTAGGGTTCGAGGTCGGATGCGATTGGATAGAACAAAAAACTGGCGTGCTAGTGTGGAATGCTCGGGTTTTTTAGTTGTTCCGTAGATTGAGCTTTGAGGCCTTCGGTGATCTATTCTCTGATACTGAAGTGCTGAGTGGTTGCTAGTTAGATCGATTCATCGTAGGAGTAGAGTATTAGATGTTCGACATCTAATTGATGTTTATATCAGTGCTGTGGTCAACAGATTGATGCCTGCTCTAGTTACTATTACCATAATACTTCCAGATGAGTGATGTGCCGCCTCTCTAGGCTTTAGTTGGTGCCGCCATATCAGTATATCATGACCACGATTGGGCTCATCTCCATTTCTGTTGCTTCGCTAAGTTCATAACCTTGAGTTTTGCTAAATGGGGATCGTGTTTGCAATGAACAGACATTTGCGGTTTTAAGTGAAAAAGATATATCTGAACGTCAAGAGGAAGAAATAAGCAAGGTATCTTCTGTGTTATCAATTGCAAGGGAAGATGCATCTGTTCTTCTTCACCACTATAAATGGTAAGTTTGCTAGTCAGTGCTCCATAAAGTTTTTCACTTCCTTAGCCATATAACTCTATTCATTCCCTTAGCCAGAAAACTCTTTTCATTTCCTTAGTCAGCAAACTCTTGACAACTTTTGTCATGGCATTTATCTACATTATACTGTATTCTAATAAGGAAGCTACTCAAATCAGATGGTACTCTTATGTCTAGCTCTTTAAACACAGAGTATCATACAGCAGCCATATTGGCTGTTTCTTATTTTTAACAACTTCCCTGGAATCTAACTGAGCCCGCTTTTTAGTGTTGAAATGTCTCTATGAATGATAGGACCTGTAAATATTCCCTCAAAATACTCTCAGTAATAGGCATAAGATGTACCATATGCTAATTATGGCATTGATTTTCTGTTTTGCCATATACTTGCATCTGTACATGAGACGTCAAAATCTAAAACTGTTGTCTTGCAAACTCGAGCTTAGCAGCCCCCCCCCCCCCCCCCCCCTGTTTTTTTGGTTCCTGGGGTTCACAAAAGCAAACACACATGGGCTATGATAAAAAAGAAATCTCAGTTGGAAGCAATGCAATGACATTTTCATCGCTTGATGTTGTTGAAGTAGAACTAATGTCATACATCTGCGCTCTGTAATCACTATGCAGGAACATCAGCAAGTTGAGTGATGAGTGGTTTGCAGATGAAGAAAAAGTCCGCCATACCGTTGGCTTACTTTTGAATGGAAATGACCGTCCTCGCTCGCGGAAGGCAAGCTTATTTATTTGTATTATTTATGCCTTATTCTTCAAGTCAATGTGTTCATTATTTCTTAATATCTAACATGTCTCTTGGTTGCAGGTAACTTGCGGAATATGTTTTGAAGGGTATTCTTCTGATATGATGAGCTCTGCTGGTTGTGCTCATTTCTATTGCCATGAATGCTGGGAAGGTCTCTCTCTTCCCTCCCTCCCTTGCCTCTGAGTAGACTAATGAGATTATCTGCAGAGTTTTATGCATAAAATATAAGGCAATGATATTCAACAAGAGCGTGTCTAGTTTCATTTATTAGTTCAATTACTTCTCATTTTTCCTCCAATGCAAATCTTTAATCCAAAAGGGTAAATTCTGGTTTGTGGTCCGTTGGCACTGATTAGATTGCTGAGGATAACTGTAGGGTACGATAGAAGGCAATGCTAGTCAACAAGAGCGTCTATAGTTTTGTTTGTTAGTCCATCATATTTCTTCTTATTTTTGCCTGCAATGCAATTCCTTCCTTCATCCTAAGGGGAATTTCTGATGGCACAAGTCAAATTTTGTAGGCTATATTAGCGCTGCAATAAGTGATGGTCCAGGATGTTTGTCTTTGCGGTGTCCTGATCCATCATGTGGTGCTATGGTTCTTCAACGGATGGTTAATAAAATAGCCAAAGAGGAAGATAAAGAGAAATATGCACGATTTCTCTTACGTGCATACGTTGAAGGTAGCAAGAAGGTAATTAGATTGAACAAGCTGACTGGTTCTTCTAACTGCATGGTTCTCTTGACCTTGTTTTTGCTTATGTATTTTTTCTTGTAAACACTTTTATTAAACCTTTATTATCATTTGATGCAGACTAAATGGTGTCCAGCTCCCGATTGTACTTGTGCAGTGGAGTTTCTTGGTGATGAGAACTACGATGTCTCGTGCAATTGCAAGTTCAGCTTTTGTTGGAATGTATGCTGGTTCCGTTCACCTAATGACTTCACGCTTTTGTTTTCATGAGTCCTAGCAGATCTAATATGTAAGGATTCATCATATTCATTACCATTTGCAGTGTACTGAGGAAGCTCATCGACCAGTGAACTGTGAGACTGTTTCTAAGTGGATACTGAAGAACAGTGCAGAATCTGAAAACATGAACTGGTTTGTTACAAACTAAATACGGAGTTTCCAATCTTCTAATAATTGTTTTAACATTCATGTTTCAGTTCAGACTGAGCACAGTGCTAAGTAGTTCCTTTTTGTGGTTGGAGCAACCTTTTAGCAACATATTTCAGTTGCCAACCTTTTAGCAATTTATTGTACAGTTTAAATTTCATAATCATGGAACTATTGCCATTACCACTGACCAAAGTGAGATGACGAATAAATTTGTGGTTAAGTTTGGTTATATACTGGGATCACAGCAGACACCATCTCTCTGAGTGATTTAAGTTGACTTGTAAGTGGATGGGGAAGCATTTCTGTGAGGTTAAATCATGTCTTGTAAACTATGGAAAATATCCCAGCAATTTGAACACAATTTGAGTACAGCCTCTTATGTTTCCTCTCTAGCCTACCCCAACTTGCTTGGGATTAACATGCTTTGGTGATCTTGTTTGCTTTGAAGTGGGTTCTGATTACTTGGGATTGATATTGATTCATCTGTTTGTCTTGCGTTTCTGAAGAAAAAAACATAGGCACAAGCGTACAAGGATTTGTTTAACAGAACTTGGCAATGCCAACATATATCAAGAATGATTACATGCCAATCGGATAGTGTGTTAATATGAGTTTAGCTGTTAATTGTGTTCCTTATGGTACTACAAGTTGCATGAAAAGCTTTATCATGCTATGTTCGATCTTTTCAGGATACTGGCTAATTCTAAGCCCTGTCCAAAATGCAAACGGCCAATAGAGAAAAACCAGGGATGTATGCATATGACTTGCACCCCTCCTTGCAAATTCGAGTTCTGCTGGTATTGTTCACTCCCACTGTTTGAAGGATTGGTACAAATGCCAAAAGATTATTATGTCTGAGTTTCATTGAACATTTTAGGTTATGTCTGGGTGCTTGGTCAGATCATGGAGAGAGAACTGGTGGTTTTTATGCCTGCAATCGTTATGAATCGGCGAAGAAAGAGGGAGTTGTATGTCTTTTCTTTTATCATGCATCTTTGTGTTTCTTTAGTTCTAGTACAATGGTAGTATTGTTTCTGCAATTGCTGCTGTAGTGGGGTTACTGCATCAGTTTGATTGTAGGAGAATTGCAGCTCGTCTTATGTGGGATATTGTGTAATTTTTTGTGGTGCTGAATGCACTGTTCTGAATCCAAGGATATTTTGTCCTGTATGCTGCAGTATGATGAGACTGAATCAAGGAGGGAAAGAGCTAAAAACTCTCTTGAGAGATATATGCATTACTATGAGCGCTGGGCATCCAATCAGACAGTATGTTCATACAATTTAAGTTTGATATCCATTGGTTTCCGTCAAAAATATATTTATTTCGTGATCATGCTGTAATGATTTCGACCTTATCATTTACCTGGTTGTGCTATTACTCTATGATGTAAAGCTATAGTTCGTAAGAGGACTACTGTTTAGCAATATCGTATTGACTGTTCTTAGAAGAATAGTCTTTTTAACCGAAACCGTTTTATGCCTACTGTGTACCATTCAGATGTAGCATTGTTTTAAGATCCAGTGTCATGACTAATGTATGTTAAATGATTGCTCACCTTTTGATGTGTATGCATATATTATCTGATTATAATTCTTAGTTTCCAATATGACTTATTTTTATGCCTGGTTTTCATAGTCCTTGGTCCCTGGTGCTTGTTTATGCTGAGTATTCAGATGCTTTCATTTTCATAATGTGTACTTGAAACTGTCAATTTTATTATCTTTTCTGATGTTTTGCCTGTGTTGACAGTCAAGGCAGAAGGCCCAAGCGGATCTGCATAAAGCGGAAAAGGAACAAGTAAGAAAATCTTAATGTTATGCCTTTTGAGGGGTCTCAAATTGTTCCAAAGTTATATGCTTGCATTGAGTGATTTCTAATATTCTTATGCGCTATGCTAACTATATTGCAGTCTTGGTGCTTTTCCTTTCATTATAGACTAACTGTATGCTTTTCACTGTTCCTGTGTCACAGCTTGCAAAGTTAAGTGACATTTTGGGGATACCAGAGACCCAGCTGAAGTTTATAATTGAAGCTTGGTCACAGGTCTGCTATCATAGCTTTATATTATGGTCTCAGTAAATTTTGCACTTCACAAATATTCCTTCATCTGATGCTTTCACTACCTGTATGGCAGATTATAGAATGCAGGCGGGTCCTGAAATGGACATATGCTTATGGCTATTATCTAGATGATAAGGTCAAGAGTGAATTTTTCGAGTACCTGCAAGGTTGTTATTTCTATCGCATGTCAACATTATTAATGGGGTTCACCTTGCGGAAACTTTTGGAATAACAGTGAATTATTTTTCTTTGTACAGGTGAAGCTGAGTCTGGTTTGGAACGTCTACATCAGTGTGCTGAGAAAGACTTGCTAGCATTTTTGCCTTCTTTGAAACCTGACGAAACTACAACACCTTCAGTGGCGGAATTTGGTGATTTCCGCGTGAAGCTTGCCGGGCTCACAAGGTAGGACATTTGCCATACTTTTGATCTCTGTGCTGCAGTACTGTTTACTACATAATTTCAGTTATACCTTTCCATGTTTGACGTTAGGGTTCTGCTAGGTTTTATTGTACCATTTGACATCTTTTGCCCTGCACCTTTGTGTGTTTCCAATATCATAGAACCGTTTTTGAAGCCCCTGCTCATAGAAGGGTGTCATCCTCCCATCGTTGTCCTGTTGCGCTGGTGTTTACGGTTTTGATCACTATGCTAAATTTCACTGCAGCGTTACCCGGAATTACTTTGAGAACCTTGTTCAAGCTTTGGAAGCTGGGTTGGAGGATGTCCACGCTACTGGCCAGGCAGCTGCTACATCCAGCACTGCAACCACTTCCAAGAAAGGAGGAACTAAAGCCAAGAAGAAGCATGCAAAACCATCATCTGACCCTACTGATGACGGCTGGCCCTGTGAGCGCTGCACATATCTTAATCCTCCTTCGGTGGACGCATGCAATGTCTGCGAAAAAAGTAGGTACTAAACTTTGAGAATAGCTCAAAGGGAGGCACCCCAAGAAAATCTCAAAGATCGTGAGAAGATGGGCGCTTTCCATCTTGTGAAGGATGCTTAAAAGATGAGCTTCCCGCAGCTGCACTGGTGTATAGCGTCAAGGAAGGGTCTTAGTTGCAAATGGAGTGGAGGCTGAAAAATCGTTATATGCGTGTGTGGGGCCATATTTGGTTTGCTAGTCCGCGTTTGTTGTTCCTTGTAAATATTAGTTGTGAGGTGGTGATCCATGTTTTATGTGTTGGGTTTTGCCCGACTGACCAGTTAAACTAAACTGGGAAGTAGCTCTATTTATTCCCCAAAAATATTACTGTGCTGCTGTAATCGCATCTCCTACCAACATCATGTTCTCTACTTGCAGCACCTATACTGGAGTTGCTGGTATTCTGTGAACATTTTTGTTCGTTAGACTTGGGACATTGGGTGGAAAATTGTTTTACTTGATTGTTCGATGGACGTTGGGTGTAAAATTGTTTAAAAGTTGTTCTCTTGCAGACAGACACGTGCATGACGTACGGGAAAAAAGGTCTGTTTCACATGCCTTTGGCATATTGGTGGGTTTCTTCCAGTTTTATAATCTATTTACAGCTATGAATCATCAAATTCCGAAATCGAACTGTTGCTCTGCTGCCGTCTTTGCAAGTAAGTTTCTTTGGCAGGTAAGTTTTGAACCTGTAAATTCAGTCCTGGTTGAGAAATGATTTTGTCAGATGAGCATCAAATTAAACAGTACATGCGTTCATCACCAGTAATGTTTCTGCTATTTAAATTTCAGGCAAATGGACCCGAGAAGGGGTGAAGATTTCTTTCTTGATGCGCACCCTGTCAGCTGATCGTGGCTACCCACCCAAACAAACTGGTTTGGCTTCACGGCAGCATGTCCTTGCACAGCCTCCGGCTGAGGCTGCTGAAGTTGGCCCTGGAGTACTGCCTCGACCCGTTCCTCCAGTCCGTCCCGGCCTTCATCATGAGCTCGAACTCCTGGTAGCTGATGCGGCCGTCCTGGTCGGTGTCGACGTCCCGGATGATGTCGAGGATGACCTGCTCGTTGGGCCCCAGCTCCTCCCTGAGCTCCTCCAGCTCGATGAATCCGCTGCCGTCCTTGTCGAAGTACCTGAACGCCGACGCCAGGTACTCGTCGTCGCTGGCCTTCTTCTTGAGGTGCAGCGACACTGTGACGAACTCGTCGCAGTCCAGCGTGCCGTTCCCGTCCGTGTCGGCCGCCTCGAGGAGCATCCGGATCTCCGGCTCCGGCACCGGCTGGCCGTTGATGTGGAGCCCCTCCATGAGCTCCTCCAGCGACAGGTTCCCGTTCTGGTCCTTGTCCATCACCCGGAACATCTGCACGTACTTGTCCAGCTCCTCCACGGGGAGGCTCCGCGCCACCACGCCCAGCGCCTTCTTCTTGAACCTGTTCATGGTCGAGAACTGCTGCAGCCGGGCGCGCACGGCGTCGCCCAGGGACACGTTGGGCGCCGCGTCCGCGTTCTTCAGCCACGGGTGCTCCAGGACCTGCCGCGCCGTCGGGCGGGTGCGGGGGTCGGCGTCGAGCATGCGCCGGATGAGGTCCTTGGCGTTGCCCGACACGCGGGGCCACGGCTCGCGGTTGAAGTCGATGCCGCCGCGGAGGATCGCCTGCGCGATCTTCTCGTCGTTGTCGCCCCAGAACGGCGGCACGCCGCAGAGGAGGATGTAGAGGATCACGCCGGCGCTCCACACGTCCACCTCCGGCCCGTAGTTGCGCTTCAGCACCTCCGGGGCCATGTAGTAGGCGCTCCCCACCACCTCCGTGAACCGATCGCCTGCACATGCAGTTGCAGATCAGATCGATCGATCAGATTGATTGGTAATGGCGATGCATGGTGGAGAAAGATGAGATATTACCGGGGTTGAAGAAGACGGAGAGGCCGAAGTCGATGACCTTGAGCGGGGAGTCCTCGGACTTGTTTGCGAAGAGGAAGTTCTCGGGCTTGAGGTCCCGGTGGATCACGCCGTTGGAGTGGCAGAGCTGGACGACGCCGACGATGGTGCTGAATACGTTCGCCGCGGCGCGCTCCGAGTAGTGGCCGCGCGCGACAATGCGGTCGAAGAGCTCGCCGCCCTCGCAGAGGTCCATGACGAGGTGCACGGCGCCGCCGCCGTCCTCGCAGCAGGCCTCGCGAAGCCGCACCACGGCGGCGCCGCCGCGGGACGACATGCGCCGCATTATGGCCACCTCCCGCAGCACGTCGGCCGCGTGCGCCGCCGCCCTGTCCTGCCCGGGCGGCGCGCCGGGGTTCCCCGCGGCGGGTGCGGGGGCAGGGGGCGGGGGCGGGGGGCGGGGGCGGGCGGGCCACCGAGTCGGCCGCCGCCGCCCCCCGCCGCGTGGGCGCCGGGGCCTCCGGATGGTCTTGCACGCGAGCGTCTCCCCCGTGGCATTGTCGCGGCAGCGGCGCGTCACGCCGAACTCGCCGCGGCCGAGCTCCTTGCCCAGCGTGTACCGGCGCGCGAACTCGGCAGCGGTGGTCCGGACCACGGCGGGCACGGTGGCGTCGGCGTATTTGCGCGGGGAGGGGGACGGGGACGGGGAGGCGGTGCTGGTGCCGTCGCTGCTGGAGCGGTCGTCGCGGTCGCGCTCCGTGACGGGGAGCACGAATGAGATGCGGCTGCGGAGCTTCCGCGAGCAGGCGAAGGCGGAGTAGCAGCCCCCCATCGGAGCGCGGCGGCGGCGGCGAGACGCCTCGACGGCCGGCCGGGCGCTCCTCCCCTTCGCCTCGGCTGGGCTGGGCTGTGCTGTGCCTGTGTTGCCGCGCTGGGCGCGCGCCAACGACGGGTCAGAGAGGTGTCCACGGCCTTGCTCGGCTCGCCGCGCGCCTCGCGGCCGTGTCGCGTGCGTTTGCGTTATTAGCGGTTGGCGCCGGCGCGTACGAGGTTGATTGGGTTGTGTCTTGGCTGTCGTCGAGTAGGAATACGGTTGGATTGCGTGACGCTACGCATTGTGCCGTTGCACGCACGCGGTAGCTACCTAGGAGTAGGTGCTTCACTCGCAAGGCAACCAACGGCTGCTAATTGCAAAAATAGATACTAGAAAGGGAAGTCCAAAATACTTACAAACCAGTCGAAATTTATGCTATCATTTTTGAAATTCAAAATACAACCTTGCTCACGGGGGGCAAAGGCGGACCTAGACGACACCTGAAGCTAAGTTAGTGTATTTAGATCTAAGTGACACAGTTCTTAAGTTTAGTGAGTCAGATATGTATTTTAAGAGTACGAGGCGACACAATCCAGACAAATTAAAGGATTGACCATGCACTTTAGACTTTACTCATTTTGTAAATAACTATGTCTGCTTATTTTAACTCTAGGCTGATGAAGCAAGCGAGGTACAAATACAACTTGTGGACTAACATTCAATTCTTTTGGAAATTGTCCATTTGCTTTAGCTTTAGCTTAGGTAAAAAAACATAGGCGTTTTGATACACGTTATCCCACTCCTGAATCCTGACGACTTCAACTAGGATACCAGATCACCAAACATGATGAGTTCGTTCAATCGTTCGTAATCAGTTTCTTATACATCGGGCCGCTCCTTTTTCAATCCAAGGCCCTTCCTTCTTTTCCCCTTCCACCTCCGGTCCTCCCTAACTGAAAAAAAAAGAAACTAAACCCGGTGCCGCAACGCAAAAAGCCCGCGAGGGTTTCCACCGCCACCTCTCCGCGCGCTCGCCGTCTCCCTCCTTCCGACTCCAAAAGCCTCCCCCTGCGGACCTCTCGCATCCGGAGTTGTTGCGGCGAAGAAACCCATCCCGTCCCTTCCCTTCCTCGGAACATGGCCACCGCGACGGCGGCGGAGGACGCGCCGCCCGCGGGGAACGGGGCGAAGGGAGAGCCCAACAGGAAGCGGGGCTACGAGCAGGGAGCCGCCACCGCCCGCGGCGGCGGCGGCGAGCAGAAGCGGAAGAAGAAGGAGGTCTTCATCTATGGCAACTACAAGAACTACTACGGCTACCGGGTGAGCACAGAACCGCCTCTGTATTTCCTTTCTCCCCGGAAATTTCCGTGGGTCGTTGCTGTTCACGCGTGACCTACATACAGCTGTTCGACGATATGCCTCACCGTAGGGCGCGGTGCTAGTGGGGTTCCTGTATTCGGGTGGCATAGTTTTTTGAGATTAGAATTCAGAGCTGAGTTAGTATTGCTTAGCGTGCCCCGTAGCTGCTCGACGAAATGCTTTTGAGGTCTGACAGGCTGCTGCGTTGCTTTCCTGACCTGCATTTGCCTTCGGACGGCGTGTAGCTTTCTGGTGTGTTGTGCTTCTCAAGCAACTGTGAAAAAATTGCTCGGAGATGTCGACTACACTCTCCTTGTGTTTTTTGCTGTCACCAACTTAGTTCATCTATATCCCATTTTTCTTGCTGATAAGTCTGGATTAGTTCAATTGGTTGAGGCTGGTATCATCCCAATGACCCAGAGAAGTAAAACTTGCATTGCATCCTTAAGTGTGAACCTAGGTAGATGATTCAAGAGATGGAAGCAGTAGCACTGGTACTGGACTGTGTGTTGCTGGCTGGGCTGTAGTGGGCAGGGTTGAGTAGATGAGCTTTACTTTCCATAAGCTCTGTATAGCATACCTAGCCTTAAGAGGTTGGTAGGGGATTTAAAATGTCTCAGCTGACAGATTCAAGTATCGTTTTACAGATTGACCGAAATGTTGGTGAAGATCCCCGCCTTGAGGCATTCAACAAGCAGTGGTTTGAAAACAAGGATTGTCTCGATATTGGATGCAACCAGGGTTTGGTAACAATTGGCTTAGGTAATTCTTGATTCTGTTTGCTGCTCATGTGGCATTTTTCAACCGCAATTATTGTATACAGTTGTTTCTGTACATGTTATTATTTCATTCCGTGTATTGATTATTTGTTGATGAACTCTGATTTTCTCTTGCTAAGTTTTGATACATCATTTGCATAGGGACATAGGGTGCTGTGTAGTTGTTCTTGTAGTCAAAGGTCTCAAGTGCAAGACGATTGTCATTGGATTTCTCACTTTTGTTTCTTAATATTGTGCAGCCATGAAATTTAAGTGTCGAAGAATTCTTGGAGTTGATATTGATTCAGGTTTGAATTGTTATAATAATTTATTTCTCCTGGCACGTTATGCGAATGTATTTAACTAATTTTGATCTTACCCTTCTAGGTTTGATTGAAACTGCCAAGTGGAATCTACGAAGGATAACGCGGCAGGATAAGGTGTCTACAAAAAATGCTAAAGCTCAAGAATCATCAAAT
This sequence comes from Cenchrus americanus, assembly GCA_947561735.1. Taxonomy (NCBI): domain Eukaryota; kingdom Viridiplantae; phylum Streptophyta; class Magnoliopsida; order Poales; family Poaceae; genus Cenchrus; species Cenchrus americanus. Next base: position 98,435,802 of record OX387242.1, on the reverse strand, counting down.
TCTCCATCTCAAAGCTCTTCAGGAAAAGGGGCATCTGTATTGTCAAATGGGAACGAAAATCACGACCTTTTAAATGTTGTGTCTTTTCGACGTGAAAATTTTGTTGAAAGTTTGGATGGATGTTCAGAACGATATGACACTATACTTTGGTAAGTTACACCTCACAAGCAGAGATCTCTCAGGAATTTATGCTTTTATTTACACTGTTCATCGTCATAATGCCATTAGCTTATTTTGTTGTTTTTCTGCAGTTTAAGTGTGACAAAATGGATCCACCTGAACTGGGGTGATGAAGGCCTAATTACTTTATTTGTGAAGATCTGGAGGCTTCTAAGACCGGTATGTGCAGCTCTCTTTGCTGGGTTTTCTAAATTGCACATCAATGGTAAGAGATTTTTTTTCTTATTTTTGCTGTTGAGTCTCTTGTTTTTGCAGGGTGGAGTTTTTATCATGGAGCCTCAACCTTGGACTTCATACAGGAGAAACAGATTGGTTTCAGAGGTTGGTTCTTTTGATACAGATTGATGACCTTAGTCCCTCTTTCCGCTTTCTTTTTACTGTATTGAAATTTGCGATGCTAGTTTTCCTGAGAAGTAACATATTTATGAATGGCTCAAGTTTTGACAAGTCTGCGTTCTTATCCACTGCTCTCCTGATCTTAAGCATGAATGAACATACCATATAAGCTCAAATTTCCCTGGAATATAGTTGCAACTTGCTCCTTTTCCCTACCTTTTTCCCCCAGGTTGCCAGAGTGAACTCTAACATCATCTGCTTATACCCAGAGAAATTTCGGGAGATACTTCTGGACAAGGTATTCTATATTGGCTGCCAACTTTAAGTTCTGTTATTGGCCCCTTCGGTGGGATTTCACTGAACCATTTGGGATTCCCTTTCCAGGTTGGATTTAGGTCGGTAGAGTTGATTATGGACAAATTGGTTGGTGCTGTCAGTGGTTTCGATCGTCCAATAGAAGTTTACCACAAATGATGAAACCAGATAAATGATTGTGGCATCCCTGCCCAAAGGCACGTGTCCAGACCAAATGACTGGAGATTTGGAAACGCTCACAAACTAAACAAGTTCATCTACAAAGGCTATGCGTGTCTTTGTATTTGCAAGTTGCAACTGCGGAAGGGGGGAGGTACTATTCTGAGTGGATAGGGTCAAGATGGAGTGGAAATTTTGAGAGGGGTCAAGATGGAGTGGGAATTTTGAGAGGGTAACTGTTCTTGTATAGCATGTGTAATGGTTACCTTTTTCCTTTTAAGGGAAACAATCCATCCATGGATAATTGGATATCTTGGCTGCTATGACCCTATGACCATTGTTCCATGAATTTCATATTTTGATTGTTATGAACATCATGATTTTTCTTGCTATGCATATTAGTTAATGGTTTCAGATGCTTAATCTGTCAGGTCTGCTCTTATGTCTTGTGGAGAGTGGAATTCAGAGTGCTAATTTTGCATGGAACTGCATGCTTTATGCACGTTGTAGCTGAAGAGAATCCCCCAGTTCATCGGTCACTTGTAGCTCAAGCTTACGCTGACCCCATCCCAAAAGGTTTTCAGAGAGAGAGAAAAAAGCAAGTGCTCAGTCCTTGTCTGAAAACGCCATGGCGTTCTCAGCTCCAAGGAAGGTACAGGTGCACAACAAATTCTGTAATCCTCTCGCAGGCTCCAAACCAAGAAACGAATCCACATCCCGTAGTTCCAAAGCATCGCTGCGGCAAAATATAAACGCTGCCCGGCAGCTCGCCCCAGTGCTAGGCACGAGCCAAGTCCTCTGCTAGCTCTGGATGCTGCTGCAGCAGTGAGTGGCTGCTCATCAGTTTGGAGGCGGCTTGCAGCACTGCACAATGTTTTGCCTGGGGTTCAACGGGTGCCAGGACGCCCACCCGTCGGCGCTGGACTACTTCCTGGCCGTGCTCGTCGTGCTCACCGCCGTCGCCGCGGCGAGGCTGCTCGTCCACGCCGTGGCGCGGTGCCTCTGCGATGACGGACCGGAGGCTGCGGCCCACCACCATCACCACCACGACCACGACCACAGCACGTCCACCTCCGACGACGTCGACGAGGAGGACGCCGGGCCGTGGGGAGGCGCTGGGCTGCCGATCTTCGGGCACCCCGGCCACGACGTGCCCCCGCCGCGGCCGACGCCGGGTGGCGGAGTTGGCTGGTGGCCGCCGCCGCTGCCGCCGCCTCGACGGAGCACGCGCCTCACGTCGCTCACCCCAGCTCACTGAAGCTCGCGTAGCCGTTTTTAATATTGTACTCCTAGTAATTGGAGCAGCAACGATGATATCGTCATTGTTTTTTTTTGTTAGTCTCTAATTATTCAACGGGTTTGATTTTTTAGATTCGAACACTTTTCAGTAACAATTACAGCTCGTTCATGTTTGAAATTTGCAAAAAAAATGACTGCCCTGTCGTGTTCCGCTGTCGAAATATACAAGTTCGATAGAACATCACATGACAAGTGTTTGTCCACAGGATATCTGGATATGCATGGTGTCACGCGCCAAACTAGGCTCGTGGATCTGCAGCGTGTTCCTTTGGCTTATCGCCACCGCCGGTCGGCAAGATTTTTCTCTCGAACAAATCGGCCCGCCAAAGAATCAGCCAACAAGATTTCTCTCGTAACAAATCGGCGCCGTCACCACCGGCCCAAACGAACAGATCGCTATTAGCCAGCCGCGCCGGCGAGCTCGCCATGGGCGGCCGCGCCCTGCCACGCCGGCGCGACGAGTTCCTGCGTGCATGTGCAGCTGGGACTGATTTAGGAATAAATTTAGGGACATTTCTCCTTCATCTGGTCTCTCATTCCCTCATTGTTCTTCCTCAAATTCGTCGGAGAGACTGCGGGGGCTGGATCCGTCCCAGGCTCGCGGAGTGGACCATCACGGTGGAGATGGGCTCGCAGAAGAGGTTGTGTTTGTTTGATCGCTCATATTAACCACTTCAGGCCTTGTTCGTTTGTTCCCTTCCCGGCCGGGAATGCAGCCCAACCCACGGGGGACACCCGGCCCGGGATCGATTCCGCTCCCTCAAAAAAAGTCGTCATTCGTTTAAGCCCCTTCTGGGTCGAACCCCGGCCCAATCCCGGCCCAGAACCATTCATTCCCCTCCCTCTAGGCCGGTAACAATTCCTCTACTCGCTCGGCGTGGAACTTGGCGTGGAATTTTCCCGTCACGGCTCTCCTACGCAACTTCTCGACGTCGCGGCGGCGGCACTGGCACGGTGGCAACTCCCTCCCACCGGCGGCCCCTCCCTCCCTCCCTGCTCCCATCGCGGAGCCCTCCCTCCCTTCCTCCCGCTGGCGACATCTCCCTCCCTCTCCCTACGGCAAGCCCCCTACCGATGGCGTCGGTGGATCTCCGTGAGGGCAGGACGGCGGCAAGGCAGGTCTGCACGGCAATGCCGACGCGGTCTTCTTCACTCAAGCGCCCATCACCATCAATTGCTGTCGTCTCGCCGGTGAGTCAACCATCCACGCATTTCTCCTCTTTTCTACCGTACTTGCTAGGGTTTCTTAATTTATGAACAACAAGATGTAGTATTTCTTGATTCGTTTACAAGTTCTTGATCTAGTGTAGACACCCCTTCTTGGTTAGTCTCTGCAAATTGGTGATTAGTGGTTGTACAAGTGAGTGATTAGTGTTCATGTTCAATTATTTTTCTTCTTGGCTGTACTGGAGTTGCAGGCAAGCTTTGGATGTAGGTTCTAAATTGAGTTGTTTTTGGAAGTATACTGAAATTGATACCTGAATCAGCAGCAGTGATGATCCATTCAAGTATTCAACCTTAATGCCGTCCTGCTATATGCCTATACGCTAATTTTTCTGTGGATAGTCAGTTTCTCATGTGTTTCAGTGAGATCAAGGTTTTAAATAACCGGCTAAGGCATTTAGCGGTTAACTTTTTAAAGGCTAAAAAAAAGGCTATAGCGGGTTATAACCGCAGCTAAGCCATTTAGCGGTTTTGCCATACAAGTACAAAGTTTCAAATATTCAGACTACTACAAACTAAAGATAAGCGGATACACATCAATGACATCTCAACATTTCGGACCATCTAATCATCCCCAGCAGAATTAGAACTTTCTTCATGCATTGAACTGTTATCATCTTCATCAGAAGATGAACTAGAGGCTTCATGCTGATCTTCATGCCCGTTTCAATGTCAACTTCGTCATTTAGCGGGCTAAATGGTCCTTATTTAGCTGATTTAGCCGGTTATAACGGGTTATTAGCGGGTTATCCAGCTTAAGGCTAAATGGACCATCTCCTAGCCTTCTTTCTCTCCAAAGGCTAAATCCGGTTATAGCGGCAGCTAAATCCGGTTATTTAAAACCTTGAGTGAGATACATATATTATTGCTGGCAAGAATCTGTACGGAATACGGAAAATTAAAGATTTCTCAGCTTAATTATGTAATTAAAAAAGGAAACTCTTCTTTACGTGGTACCTATATCTGAACTTCGCTATGCCGTTGGGAGCATAGTACAAAAGCCATCACTTCCCATTCCTGAAAACATGAAATGCTTTGGAGTTTCGTCAACTGTATAGTTCAGCAGTAAGGTTTTTAGTGTTGTTCCATTAACACTGACAATTGAGGAGAACCAGTAGCTGTAGGTAGGATAATGAGTGGTTGACAATGGTTCAATTGGGTGTAGTATATCCATGTTGATCGAATTAAAGTGAATATTTGGATATGTGAAGTTTATTTTTCAGTTATCTAATCTTGCTACCCTTTTTAGATTGGCAAGTTGACAAACTCATGAAATGAAATGAAATTGGAGAGGAGTTTTCAATGAAACTTGCTAGTAAAGACTTTCGGAAAATATCCCTTACTGCAGTAAAGCTCTGAAACATCCCTTCAGTCTAGCAAAGCCAAATTCAGTTACCACTGTCTTTTTGACCAAGCTTGGTCACCATAGTCCTCTTTGACACTATTTTTATGGTAACTTGGGGCATCTTGTAGTTAATTTCTCAACTCTTAAGCTAATCTTTTTCTTTTACAAAGTAAATGGACTTGGTATAACACCTGACCTGCGACTGGCTACTGCCTGCCGCATATGGCAGCAGTGCCATGTGTACAAGGGCAAGCACGCCCTGCCATGTATTGTACCTTAGTTTGACTTTGTATTCTATGAAGAATAGAAGAACCGTTGTGGCTCATCAGTTGAACAGCACTTAAAAAAAATTGAAACTGTGCGTGCACGGGTGCGTGCGTGTGCCTTCTTCTAGCTCAAGCCTGTGTGTGTGTGTGTGTTGTGGGTTCATGGAACTCACCTTGGCCATTGCCAACACATCTTAGTTATGCATTCCATATGTGTGTTTAAATAACATGTTGTTTGAATGGTTCATGATATTGATGCTCAAATACCTTGTTGCTAGTGCAATCGGTTTCTTGATTTTCTTTTGTCCAGAATGATGACTGATTATATTAAGGCAAGGTACACATCTTTTTTATATTAATGCATAACTTGATGATCACTGGTTCCTTTGAATAATGCAGGACAAAGAGGTCACGACAGTGCAAAATATTCCAAAGCAAAAGAAGTTGTGAGCTGCAATTTAAACAAGCTATTAAAATTATGTGTAATGTTTATGCGTCTGTTGTGTTTACTGGCAATGTACTTGTGCTGGAGTCTGTGTGCATGTAACATATTAATCTCTCCATGTATTATGTGATACCTGTCTTAACCGAATGCATGGAAGTGGGAGGGATTAGGGAAGAAAGGTATTTAACCCTCGAGAGGATTGGGTGACATGGGAGGGATTCACTTAATCCCTCCCTGTATTATTTCCACCTTGGGAACTCAAGATGGTTGGCTGGTAACAGCCGTTACGATTCTTAACGGGCACATTTTCGTTACCTGTCCACGGGCAAATGCCATCTGGGCGCAGCTGGGGTTTGATGTCGCTCCTGGAAGCCACAACACACCATGGCTGCTTGGCTGCGCAGTACATTCTCCCTGACGAAACTCGATCGGATATCTTCCTACTCGTTGTGGCACATTTGCAAAGTTCGAAATGAAAAAAATTTTGATAACCAAAACCACTCCTCAAGTGAAGTCCTCCATCGCGCTGCACGCGACCTTACTGCCTGGAACTGCAGGTTCAAGAAAAATGCTCCCCTTGCTCAGGCTTGGGGAGAATTCATCTCCTCATGTTTGTAACTTTTAAATTCATGTTCTGTCTCCTCACACCCCCTCATATATCTCTTCCATGGCAACCCAGGATGTCTTGTGCTCACTCCGGTTTGGTAAAAGAAGACGTTTTGGACAAGATTTGAGTCAAACATTGGGAATATAAATCATGAATAACTTTGAAGTTGTTGAGTTTGGAAATGCGAAAACTACATGAGTAGATTTGTCTTGTAAAATACTTTCATAAAAGTATACATATGTTAGTTTTTAATAATTATTTTTGTAAAAATAGGAAGTCAAAGTTGCACTTTGGAGACCGTGTCGTTGTCCTAAACGTCTTCCTTTACCAAACCGGAGGGAGTAACTTTTAACATCGACCCCCCCTCCCCCGCGCCGTGTTGTTCCAGAAAAAAAATCTTAACTTTTTTTTTTAAAATGAAGGATGTAAATCCGGTACTCCGGTCTCTGTATCTACGAGCGGATATATGCGGCCAATGGTTACCGAGAGCATTTTAGATTTAAAAGCACTTAAAAGAAAACATCAAGACAAAGATGGAAAACAAGACTAAATTTCAATCTTCTCCGTCATCCATGCTTCAAACTTGCACTTTCTTCATGTAGTGCCATTCCATCATATCTTTCATCTGTTTAGAAATTTGATGTTGGCCATGGAATGGACGCCTTCTATTCCTCACATTGCAGCACCATATGTAATGAACGTCAGGTCAAAAGAACTTCCAAAGCGACGCCTCAAAAAAGGAAATAACATCCGAGACGCCGTCGTCGTTCATCCATGAGCCGAAATAAGGTTTTTACCTAGAAGATCGTTGACCTTGCAGACAACGCCTCAAAGGTGGTTAATACCGCCCAACGACGTCGTCGTTCCAGACACTGACCCAACAGTCGGGTAAAGCTTTCGCCGCTAGGGATGGATTCGGATCGGATACGCACGGATACGAATTCAGATGCCACTATTTACCACATTTTATTTCGAATTCGGATACGAATACGAATATTATCGAATACGAATACAAAACGGATATTTCGAATTCGGATTCGCATTCGAATACTTACTCGATTTATAGCATAGAGTCATAATGAGTATCAATTTTATTTGTCGATGGTTTCATAATTGATCAAATCATGTTACAAGGAGAGAGTAATTTATGATCATTATTGAAATAGATATCTTATTGCAAATAACATATTAATTAATTAATTAATTAATTAATTAATTAATATATCACAATAAATACAAAATAAGTAATTTTGTAAATATATAAACGTCTTTTATTAGTAAAAATAAATACAAAATACATTTAAATATAGTTTATTTATTTGCTAAATAATATAATATATTTAAAATTACTATGATTAGACACATCAAAATTAATTAAAAATATCATTATATAATTTAGTAATATTAGGTTAGCATAATTAGTTAGTTGTCATATATATAATTTTTAATAGTTAAAATGGTGTTAATTAATTAATTTACTAGCAATATTAAAATTAACATCATTTGTAATTAGTATTTAGTAATATAAATAAATTTTAGAATCTATGGGTACTTTATTTTTGCGGATTTGAATAATGTCGGATATGTCGGATTTTTGTCGAATAATAATTCGGATAATGTCGAATTCGGATAATATTGAAAATCAAATTTGAATACATCCATCTGACATCCATATTAAAAACGAATACGAATACGGATATCCATATTAACGTTTTTAGCGGATACGAATACGGATAATTCAGATTTCCATACATCAGAATCCATCCCTATTCGCCGCCACTCCTGCATGACGAAATCATTACCACAGCTAGTCAGCTACCAACCAGCGAATCTGGTGACTAGGGATGGCAGTCCGACTCGTGGGTGCGGGTGCCCGCGGGTGCCAGAACCATTGGGTGCGGGTGTGGGTGTCAAATTGCACCCGTGGGTGCACCCACACCCGCACCCGTAATAAACCGGGTCGGGGCCGGGTGTGGATTTCCACCCGTGGGTGACCCATGGGGCCCGTAAAATAGCAAATCTCCACAGTTACACCTATTGAATGTATTCCCAATCTACTTTGATTGTCTTTGTGACAGAACCGCCCAAAATAGTTCCGTATTATCGCCTAAGCCTGTCCACGTGGCCATTAAGCAATAATAAAGAACTATTCTGTCGCTTCCGCCGGGTAAAGCCTGGTAAATCACATACAACAGGATCGCTGATATGCGCTAAGCCCACACGAAGGCGGGACCAGAGTACAACATTACATTACATAAAAAGGTTGACAAGTTCAACATTATTACAAACCAGGTTTTTCGTACATGAAAGTAAAAGTGATTTAGAGTTTAAACAGCGGAAAGTAAACTAACGCATGATACACATAGGAGGCCATCCATGCATATCACTCATCATCATCATTCTCCCATTCAACCTCCCATCCCTCTGGAATAACACCAGGCCAGATAGGATTACCTGAAATCAACAAATTAAGCAAGGCTGAGTACTAATACTCAGCAAGATTTACCTGACAAAAAAGTACAACTAGACATGCAAGGCTTTTTGGCTGTTGGGTTTGTTTTGCCAAAAGCAACTAAGAGTTGATCCTTATTTTCAGATTTTAGCTCCAATTCTAGTATGTTAACCAATCTAGGTGAGCACCTGCACTAAACAAGCATGTTGTACAAACAATATTAAACAGGTAACAATATTAATCCAAAATGTTCCATAAATAAACATAGGGTAGCCAGTGGTCAAGCCGACTCAGATAATGGCGAGTGACCGACGATCGATCGATTTATATCCTTGCAAGGTAAACCCAAGATACACGAAAGAAGTAGACCCCAAGAATTCAAATAAAAGCAAATGCGGAGTCTACCCCGTCCAGACGGTTCCCAACATCCCACAGTTTGGGATCAGACGCTACAAACTCTTGTACACGGTTATCCGGAGGGTCTAACCCGACCAGTCCGGACTCACACACTATACCATGGGTAGCTAGCCCGGAGACACATCCCAAGCAGGTAGCTAGAAAGATCCCGCCCCGGTTCAGAAGGTACTAGGCTTACCGGTCCCATTCCCGACAAGCACTTGGTACGTTCAATAGCTTAAACCAAAGACAATGCTACTCGGTCGAGACCGAACCCATTGCTCTTACCACATGAGCGAGTCATTTTAACCAACTTATGATTCCAACATAAGCATCCTATATCTCGCGAGCAATGAGTCATTACTCGACTTCTACCGTAACCTTAGAGCATGGCACTGGCGTTCCTAACATACTAGTAAAAGAGCATAGGAGTCCTAAGGATCATGCAACTAGGTTTCAAAACAACTCCTGAAACTTAAATGCGCAAAGTAAAGCATAAGTACTGAAAAGTAAAGGATATGATTTTAATTTATAAAATGGGTTAGATGAAACCGGTGCTTGCCTTCCTTGACTCAGTACCAACACAAGCCTTGGGCTCTTCTGGACTTTGGTCCAAGTCTTGCTGCACACCAATTTGGTTCAGCTCTCCACTAGCTGCTCCCTCCTCCTCCTGGGTGAGCGTGTATGTCCCGTCAGGAAGATCTACACGTTTACATGCACATGCATTAGATTATGGTGAAGGTGGGAGAATTACCACAAAACCAACTCTTGTTGGACACATTCATCCAAACATTATTATTTTCTCACAGAAATTATTAGGGTGTGTGCTGATAAACAAAACACTACTTTGATGGTGATTGTGTGCACATCTAAGCAATTTAAGTTACTTAACTTCACCAAACAGCAAGGGGGTGTGTCTAAATTAATAAAAACAGAAACAAACATGATTTCACAATTTAGCACTTTTAATTTTCATTTCTTTCTTTAATTACTCAAAACAAGCCTTTCAACCATAAATCCAAATTAGATCAAAAACACTTCAAATGAGCCTAATCTTTTGCACACAGCAACAAATGCTTAATTTAAGCTCTCAAACCAAAAATATAGCTTAAAATCATTTATAAATTAATTTATACGAAAAAGACAAATTTCAGCCTAGTAAATCACCATTAATTCATATAAAAAGATTTAAGAAACTTTTTGATCTAAACTTTCTCCTACAGGTCATGTATGCCAAGAATGAGTTTCTGACCAAAGCATAAGTGCAGATTCAAATTATTTTCAGATTTTGAATTTAAGCTCCTACACAAGATTAAATCTAAATCACCTATTAAACAATTCCCTAAAATCACATCCATCCTAGCAGAGGTACTAATCATCAAGGCAAAGCCCTAGGGTGCACATGTGGTTACAAAAAAGTTCATTAAAGGGGTTATAAAAAGCATCAAACTTAATCTAGCATAAAGCTTAAATAAATCATAACTGAAAATATACATATCAAAATCATGCAAACGTTTGCCACAGATCTATACATGCCATAAAGAGTAACATATCCAAAAATCAAATCCATAGAATGTGTACATTTTAAATCACACTAAAAACACTTCAAACTGAGTTTGAATTTTTAATTTAAAAACTGTACAGAAAAACCCTATACATGTTTTCCAGAAAAGATAGATTTCTTCACCACGAATCCAACAAAATTTGTTTTGCATTTTTCTGATTTCTCTACGATTTTTAATGATTTTTCGAAGTTGCTGTTGTAACCCTAATAACACATTTGCAGGGACCCTCGAACTTATTTTCCGAAATTACGCAGGGGTCCCTGGATTACGGAAATCTCCCTGGAAAGATTGCAATCACTGCAATGTAGTCCCCCGGCGGCCATGGGACCTCGCCGGCGGTGGATTGGTGGCCGGAGGTCGCCGGACTTCGCCGGGAGCGGGTCCTACAGCCACTACGTACCTCCAGCAGACGATTTTAGGTGCTGTCCGGGCTTGGGGTGGCCTCGCCGGACGTCGGCGGTGAGAGCTCGGTGTGAGCCCGCTGCGAACCGATGCAGTGACGACGAGGACGCGACCTGGCAGTCTGCGATGGCTTGGCCGGATAAAGGAGGGCAAGAAGCAGCGCGTGGAAGAGGGTAGGAGGTTGAGCTGCCGGTCGGAGGTGGTTGTGGCGGTGGTTCGGCACTGGACGGTGACGGTGGGCAATGGAGCGACGTGCTCGGGAAAGCACAGCACGCGCGTGCACGAGGCGAGACAGGGCGAGGAAGACGAGGCAAACGACCGGGCGCTCTAACTTGGCCTGCCTTACACCCCGTCCCGCCTGCCAGGTCGCGCGCGTGCGGAGGCAACACGAAGCTGTCGCCGCCGCGGCCCGGCGCGTGGCCTGCATGCAATGATGGCGCTGCTGCGCGTGGTGTACGGGAAAAACGCGAGGCAGGGTGTCCGGGGAAAAGAGCGGTCCATAGCGACAATTCCACGACGTCCGTACACCGACGCATCACGGCGTCGCCACGTGGGCGTGAGGACGCGGACGCGCGCGCGCACCAACGCTGAGTCCGCGACGTCGCTCGTCCGTTCTAACTTCGTGAGCCCAGTTTCAAAAATGCATAACTTCAAAAAGAGCCAACTAACTTGAAAATCTCCAAAAAGCAAAGTTGTAGAGGAGCTATAGACCTACAACTTTCTCAAAGGGCGACATATGTTTTGATCAATCGTTTGCCCGGGAACGTCGGTCGAAGTCAGCAGAAATCTCGGCCCCAAGTTACTGTTCACAGCGCGTTCAACTCGATTTTTGGCCAATTTGCACTCAAAATTGGAATGTCCGCCAATTACGAAAAATGTGTTCCCGGAAATAACGAACAACTTTCGTATTGGCCGATTTTGAACTTCTATAGTGAAATTTGGAGAACGCGCAAGAAAACCATTTCAGCCTTAAAGGAGATCTAGGGTTTGGCCGTGATTTGGGATTTTGACCAAGGTCTTTTGTGCAAATTCGTGACAAAACATGTCAAACATGCTTAGAAGCTAATTAACCTTGATTAACACATCTAATTAAGGTCATTAGCACCAACAAACATCAGGGACGTTACAGTCTTGTACTGAGTGTTGATGACCTTTGATTCTGCATGATGATGTACTGATGTACTATGATTGTGATGAAAGTTTGGTTTGCTACCATTAGATTTATATATTAATGTTGTATTGTCAGACCCAACGGGCGCCCAGCACCCGACGGGTGACCCGAGGGTGTGGGTGTGGGGTGAAAATCCACCCTTTAGCATGATGGGTGCGGGTGTGAATTTCTTTGACGGGTGTGGGTGTGATTTTGCTACACCCGACCCACACCCACCCATTGCCATCCCTACTGGTGACAAAGACCGGGGTTGGGTCCTGTCGCGACGACACCGGAGGCAGACGAGACGTAGAAGACACGAAGCCCAAGCACGAGGAAGCGCGGAACCAAGAGAGAGCACTTAGAGGGTGTTTGGATCCCTCTAGTCAGGTGACTAGTTTTAGTCGGACTAAAAATCTTTAGGCAGGACCCAGTTTGGAGAGTGACTACTACTAGTCAACATTAAATTCACCAGCATTAAATTCTTCTCTCTCCTTCTCATTTATCTCTCTTCTCCCTAGTACAACAGCAACACTCCTTTCCCGCGCAAGGCAAGAAAGCAGCCTCTGGTTGCTTTTTCCCCCTCTCACGTACGCTATTTAAACACAAGGAATCAAAATGTCCATTTACACAATAAAAAATGTCCATACACAAGGAATCGAAATTGTTCACACACTAGAAAAATAAAATAGTTCCACAATTGTCTCACAATGTTACATCACAAATTTCTCAATGACCGTTGAACAAACCATCAACAATCATATCTCTCACTCGATTCATATCCACTAAATCTGGCTCCATTTCTTCACCCCTAGTGTTACGACGCTTCCTCCTCCTTCGTCAAGGAGAGGTTGATAACTCTCATCGTTGTCACACCTATCAAATTCCTTGTCCGCCAAATGACTTTCACGAATAAAATTGTGCAAGGCCATGCATGCCACAATAATTTTTGTTTGCTTGTGTAGAGGATAACTTGGTACTTTGAAAAGAATCCTCCACTTATTTTTCAAGACTCCAAAACGACGCTCAATGACATTGCGTAGCCTGGAATGAGTATAATTGAAGTGCTCCTTTTTACCTCTCGGCATGGTACCTTGATGGAACTCCTGAAAATGATATTTTTGGCCCCTGTACGGTGCAAGATAACCCGGTTTGTTGGGGTAGCCTGAGTCAACAAGATAAAATTTCCCTGTTCATGGCAATGTATTTTAGCAAATGTCAATGTAAGGCATTGAAAGGATCGAGGCAATGTGGCCTAGAGGGGGGGGGGTGAATAGGCCTGCACACAGAATTTAAACTTTTTCTGCGAAAACAGTGTCAGACCTCGGAACCTCCGAGATTATTCTCGGAACCTCCGAACGAGGCAGCCTCCGAGAATAAACTCAGAACTTTCGACAACTGTTAGAACAGAGCACAAATAACAAGAGCTGCGAGAAACTTGATAGAAACCAGATCTACTAAATTCTAAGAGGTACTTAGGACCTAGCAAGAGGATTTCTAAGCAAAGTACAAGCTAGCAAGGCACCACAAAGTAGATCGGGAGCAAACCCTAATAGATCTAGTCAAGCACAAGCATGAACAAGTAAGTAAATGAGAACACGCATGAGACAAGGATTTATCCCGTGGTTCAGCTCGCCACAAAGGCTTGCTTACGTCCACGTTGTTGAGGAGGCCACCAAAGGCTCGGACCACAAAGGTCAACTCCTCTCTCACACCTATCACTTGGGGTAATAGGTGGAGGCTTTCCACTAGAATCACAAGGGGTAATACAAACACCTTGGAGCTTCCACAAATCGGTTTGGAGAGCTTCCAAGGACCTCTATCCGTCTAGGAGCAAAGCTCCAAGAGTAATAGATCCACTAAGCTTGCTAGGGTTCTTCCAAGTGCTCAAGTACCAAGAGAGAAGAGATTGGCTCACTAACTCACTTCAAGAATCCACTCTCAATCAACGCTAGGCAAGGATTTGGATGAGAGTAGGTTAGGAGTGAATGCAAGGTGAGAGTAAACAGTGGGAACGGCGTTCTGTGCCAGAGGAGGAAGAAGATAACCGTTGGGGGACTGTGGGGTATAAATACCCCCAGATCCAGAACAGTAACGGCTATATTCCAGAGTTCGGAACCTCCGAGAAAAATCTCGGAACTTCCGACTTTTGAAAACTCGGCATCGTAGCCCGTACGGTCGGAACCTCCGAGAAAATCTTCGGAACCTCCGAACGGCAATCGCGAAGCAAAGCAAATTGCGGGGGTTACTTCCCTTGGGGTGAGGATTAAGGTTTTGGAAAGATGGATTATGAGCACTTGAAACCACCCTAACTCACCATTAGTATCCCTCTTGATAGTACGGATTGCCCTATACTCAAATTCAAAAGACAAAGTAAATAAACTCCTCCAAGTAGCATAGGCAACCCTTTTTGTAACAAGTTGAGGGGTCTCTAATTAATCTTTTGCACCTGTGATAATAACTTTATGCTGCACAACAAACTCAAAGGCTCATTAGCTCTTTAATTGTGTGGTCAACATCACCAAAACCCTCATAGGGCTTGATTGCACTTACAATCTCCCCCTTTTTGGTAAATGTTGACAACCCAATTAAAGTTTGCAATTTAATTTGAAAGATTGAGCTTTTGATGATTTGAGTACAAGTCTCCCCCTCAATGTATGCATGTACCTTTTGAATAGGAAAAATGTCATAACCGACAATTAAATTGCATACATTGTGAGTAAAAGTGTCAATAAAGTTGTACTCAAGCCATCGAGGGGTGCAAAAGAGGTGTAGCAGATAATACGTGATGCATATGCCATGTGAAAACACTCAGAGAGTTATGCGGTAGCGAGTTCGGAACCTCCGAGAAAGTTTCCGGAACCTCCAGGGGTTGGAGCCTCCGGAAAAATTCTCAGAACCTCCGAGGTCTGCAACAGATACTCCAACAGATAACAATAACACACAGGCAAAACAGCAGATAAGACCTAAAAAATAGCAGCTAGATAAAGGATAACAGCATTCAACACATCTAGCCCTATTACATCCATCACAAAGTTTTAAAGTTTTGCAAATCCCATACAACCATGACCAGATCCTGCTTGCCAACAGAGGCAAGCT
Organism: Cenchrus americanus; assembly: GCA_947561735.1. Lineage (NCBI taxonomy): Eukaryota > Viridiplantae > Streptophyta > Magnoliopsida > Poales > Poaceae > Cenchrus > Cenchrus americanus. The sequence goes on along the minus strand of OX387242.1, from coordinate 98,420,562 downwards.
AAAAGTTTTACAGCAGTTCACCAAAATACCAACAGGAGTTTATGAGAGAAGTTAGCACTCTCATCTCACCAAAAGAACAAAAGAATTGCTGTGGTTAGCAGACCACCAGAAGGAGCTCCAGGTCTTCAGGTACTTCTCAATCTTCATCTCTCCCCCTTTGTCAACAATTTAACAAAAAGGAAAGAAAAGAAGAGAGGAAATGAGAACAGAACCTAGGGGAGTCACTCCTCATCACTGAAGCCAGAGTCCTCATCTTCTGCTTCAGGGACAGTGCTGTCGGAGCCAAGATCAGAGCCAGATGATGACAGATCTATGGGCCTTCTGACAGGCCTCCCAGCAGCGGCCTTTCTCCTGAGTCTTGTACCAGATGAGGACCCCATTGCCTTCTTGCCAGCAGCCTCTTTCCTCAGCCTGGCCATTTTAGCACCAAGTGGTTCTTCATCTTCTTCATCTGCAGCAAAGTGGGCAGCAGGAGTATCCTCAGCCATGGGAGTAGCAGGCTCCTTCTCACCCTCATCCTCACTGGTGGTGTACTCTGGAAAGTCAGGGAAGAGAGGAGGTGGATGGTGCATGGCATCGAAGGACAGCCCCTGGTGCTTCAGCAATCTGTTCATATCTTCCCTGAGCTCAAAAAGCTGATGGGAAGTCCATCTGCAGTACCTCCAGGTGTCCCTAACCATCCCTCTCAGCTTGTGCAGACCAGCAGGCATGGGAGCCTTGCTGGGTCCTTCTTCTCCTACTGCTGGACCAGATCTGGATGGCTTGTTGCTGGCCTTCTTAAGGATGTGCTCCTCCACAATGTGCTGCTTCTTCTGATGCTGCCACTGCTTTACTTGGTAGGATGCATGCTCAACATCTTTCTTGTAGCTGACCCCTAAAACCATCTCTATCATGTACATAAGGTAAGGAGCATAGGGCAGGTTGCACTTCCCACTCTCTGTCACTTCTACCAGGTTGTACCAAATGAATCTGCTCACAGAGAATGGCCTAGCTCCGAGCGACGACCTAGCCGGCGGGTTTGGTGCAAACCTCCTAAGACTTGTTGAGTCACTTGCCCCCTTTTGGGTATATGGTTTCTCCGAACATATTATTGAGCACATAGAACACCGATTTCGGAAGCGGTGGTGGAGCCATCGACCGGCTCTTCATACTCATAAGCTGCAGCAATTTTGTTGGGATTCATGTGGGCCTCAAAATGAATAATATCAGCCTCTCTGTCCTCCTTGCTGAACCCAAACAACCTAGCAAAAGTGAGGAAATCTATTTTGTAATGCACTCCTTCTGTCATCCAGTGGATGGTCTCCTTGTTGTCTTCATGGAAGAATGTAGCATGAAACTGAGCTAAAACCTCTATGTTCCAATCATATTTGAAGCTCATGATGTCCCTCATCCTATATTTGTCAACCAAATCCAAAGCACCTCCTCCTTGACGAGTTCCTCTCGCTGCCTCCAGATGGGTGAAATCTATCCACTTCATCTTGATTAGCTTCATCTTGGTGTTGAGGACAGTTTCATAGAATTTGAAGTGGAAGACAGACCAAAATCTGTAATCAATAGCTGCCATCTTGGGGTTCACATAGGGATTTTCCTCTCTTGCTTTCTTGACCAAAAATCCAGCTCCATCATAGTTGGTGTGCTCAATATACACAGAATTGTCGTATTTTGTTGGAGGATGCCTTTTGAGTAGCCCCTTGTGGTACTTGAGATAGGTTGAGTCTATCTCTCCTAGGGGCATGTCATCTTCTAGCTCTATAGGAATAGTCTTGCCTTCAGTCCCTCCATTATCATCCACATGGGCAGTAGACCCTGAGCCTCTGCCTCCTGACAAACTGCCACCTCTGCCCCTCCTAGGAGTGGCCTTTCCTCTCGCCGCCACCGCCCCCGCCGTTGCCCTTGCCGCTAATTTGAAGGCCCTCTCACCGGCGGGTGTCTCAAATGGAGGCCTCTGCCTCTTGGTGTATGTCTTGTCCACAGGAGTGCCAGACATCTGTTAGAGAGACAAGTGAGCAGCAGATAAGAGTGGGATCAGGGCTGATAAGGATAGAGGAACAAGATTAGCATGATGTTCAATTGATTACTCTTCAGTGGAATTTTGAATCTCAGACTGTCACTTGTTAGTACAGACACCGGAACCTCCGAGAAAGTTTCCGGAACCTCCAGAGGTTGGAGCTTCCGGAAAAATTCTCAGAACCTCCGAAGTCAGTGTACTGACAGAGGACAGTTCTGTTGATTCAACTTTCAACTGAATTTTGATCAATAAAGCAAGCATGACTCAATTTAGCTAGGACAAGTGAAAAAGGATGTTACAGGTGAAGTGAAGTTCAGTGGAATTTTGAATTAAGGTCAGCTTACAGTGGGTTACAGGGTTCGGAACCTCCGAGAATTTTCTCGGAACCTCCGAGCCTCTGTCAACCTTACTGCATTCTCACATTTGATTCAACTTTCAACTAAACCTAGCTTTACTTGCAACACAGGCATTCAGGAACAGGATAGATAGGCAACATTCTACAAGTTCCAAGATTTAGAAACCTAACAGCATGTAGATCTAGGAATTTAGGGTTAGGGTTAGGGTACGGCCACTGATTACCTTGATTGGGATCAAGGAGAAGGACGATGAAGATCTTCAACGCTTGTACACGCCAGGGAATCAACAGGAACGGGTGCGGATTGGAGCCTTCTTCTTCCTCTCCGTACGGGATTCAAGGCGACCTCTTCCTTGGCACTCCCCAGCGGCGTCCCACGAACGAGAAGGGTGGCACGGCTTCGTGCGGGTAGCCCGCAAGAGGTGCGGTCACCGGCGGCGAGGGAGGCGGCGGCGGTGATGCGGTGGAGATGGATGCGAGTTGCGGTTTCGCGACGGGAGAGAGAGAAAGAGAAACGGTGAAAGTTAGATCTGAGTGTTTGACCGCGGTGAAGGGGAGGACTGGTTTACCCTAGGTAAAGGAATATCCTTCGAAGATTCTTTTATTCCCTTTAACTTCCCTTCGGTTGAGACTGAGCGCTAAGTCTGTAAAGATTGGAGCTTCCGAAGATTTTCTCAGAACTTCTGAGGCCCGGAGCCTCCAAAGATTTTCTCGGAGCTTCCGAAAAAATTAAATTCCAGAGACAGCTAGCTTCCACTCCTTTTGAGATTTTGAACTTTCTATCAACTGAGAATCTTAGGTCATGGTACCCTTGACTCAAGTGGCTAGAAAACAAGCAATCACACACACAACTATAGCCACCTAAGACAAGTTAGGGATAAGTAAAATAGATTTTGAAAAACCTTTAAGATAGAGTTTTCACACACATTTTTTCAAACAAAATTTTCAGAGAATACTAACAGATTTGAAGCAAACAAATATGGCATGCTAGAGATCAAACCACGCAACGAGAATCAAGAATATTTAGTTCATTCCTTAAACTACAAAACCTTGACTCATCGAGAGGTTTAGTGAAGATATCGGCTAGTTGCTTGTCGGTGCTCACATGACTTAAAACGATATCTCCTTTGGCTTCGTGGTCTCTCAAGAAGTGATGACGGATGTCTATATGTTTTGTGCGAGAATGGCTTACGGGGTTGTTTGCAAGCTTTATGGCACTTTCATTGTCACACAAAAGTGGGATATGGGAAAAGTGACATCCGTAATCTTTTAAGGTTTGCTTCATCCAAAGTAGTTGAGCACAACATGCGCCGGCCGCAACATACTCGGCCTCGGCGGTGGAAAGGGCTACTGAGTTTTGCTTTTTAGAACTCCAAGACACTAGAGACCTACCAAGGAATTGGCAAGTCCCCGATGTGCTCTTTCTATCTACTTTACAACCGGCATAATCGGAATCCGAATAGCCAAGTAGATCGAAAGTGGAGCCCTTAGGATACCACAAGCCAAGGTTAGGGGTATGCACTAGATATCTCAAGATTCTCTTTACGGCCATGAGATGGCACTCTTTCGGGTTAGCTTGAAATCTAGCACACATGCACACACTAAGCATAATATCCGGCCTAGATGCACATAAGTAAAGAAGAGAGCCGATCATGGAGCGATATACCTTTTGATCCACGGATTTCCCTTCTTCATTGAGGTCCATGTGTCCATTGGTAGGCATTGGAGTCTTGATGGGCTTTGCCTTGTCCATGTCAAACTTCTTTAACATATCCCTTGTATACTTGGTTTGACATATGAACGTCCCTTCTTTAGCTTGTTTGATTTGAAATCCAAGAAAGAACTTGAGCTCACCCATCATGGACATCTCAAACCTCTTTGTCATCACCCTACATGCTCTTGGTGCTTGCTTTAGCCCATAGAGCGCCTTATGGAGTTTGTAGACATGATTAGGACGCTTGGGATCTTCAAAACCCGGTGGTTGCTTAACATATACTTCTTCGGAGAGTGGTCCATTGAGAAATGCACTCTTGACATCCATTTGATAGAGCTTGAAGTCATGATGGGCAGCGAAAGCTAGTAAAAACCGAATTGCTTCAAGTCTTGCTACCGGTGCATATGTTTCTCCAAAGTCTAGCCCTTCAACCTCGGGTGTATCCTTGAGCAACCAATCTTGCTTTGTTCCTAGTCACAACACCAAACTCATCTTGCTTATTCCGAAAGACCCATTTGGTGCCAATGATGTTTGTATTTGGTCTTTCCACCAACTCCCACACTTGGTTCCTTTCAAAGTTGTTCAACTCCTCTTGCATAGCCACCACCCAATCCGGATCCTCGAGAGCTTGCTCTACCTTGGTTGGTTCAAGAGAGGAAACAAACGAGTAAAATGCACAAAAATTCTTAAGACGAGAACGCGTTGTTACCCCTCTCCTTATGCTCCCAAGAATATTGTCAACGGGGTGATCCCGTTGAATGACTTGATGTACACGAGGATGTGATGGTCCAAGAGGTTGGTGTAGAGGTTGATCTTCATCATCTTCATCAGCTTGGGGCTCAGATGTACTTTCTTGGACATCCCCTTGCTGATCAGTCTGCTGGTTCAGGGTGTCTTGTTGTGTTGAACTTCCGGACCCGGAACCTCCGGAGAATTTCTCGGAGGTTGGATTCCGATGTCGGTTCCGGAACCTCCGAAGAAATTCTCGGAACCTCCGAAGTCCGCACTGCTCCTGAACCAGTGGCTTCTGGCCCTTCGAGTGGTGTTGAGGCTTGTGCTTGGTTTTCATCTTCCTCTTGTGCCTCAACTGGTCTAACATCACCTATGGCCATTTGCTTGATTGCTTCACAAGATGGCCTCTCTTTACCTACAACATTCAAATCAACTTGCTCCACTTGAGAGCCATTAGATTCATCAAAGGTCAAATCTACCGTGACTTCAATCCTCCCGGTGGTTAGATTGAAGACTCGATAAGCATGCTCATTTGGACCATAACCAAGAAGAAATCCTTCGTCAACCTTTGGTGCAAATTTAGAGGTTCGGGGCCTCTTGTTTAGAATGAAACATTTGCACCCAAACACTCTAAAGTAAGACACCTTGGGCTTTTTACCGGTAATGAGCTCATAGGAGGTCTTCTTGTGAAACTTGTGAAGGTAGAGGCGGTTGATTGCATGGCAAGCCGTGTTGATAGCTTCGGCCCAAAAGATGTCTTGAGTCTTGTACTCATCCAACATGGTTCTTGCCATCTCGATAAGAGTTCTATTCTTCCTCTCAACCACCCCATTTTGTTGAGGGGTATAAGGTGCTGAAAATTCATGCTTGATGCCCTCTTCATCTAGAAATTCTTCAACATAAGTGTTCCGGAACTCCGAGCCATTATCACTTCTCACTTTCTTGATTGGTAGCCCGAATTCCCTTTGTGCTCTTCTAATGAAGGTCTTCACCTTTCCTTGCACTTCACTCTTGTCAAACACAAAGAACACCCACGTGAAGCGAGAATAATCATCAACAATAACCAAACCATATTTGTTACCGCCAATACTTATGTAGGCCACCGGTCCAAATAGATCCATGTGAATGAGCTCCAATGGGCTTGAAGTAGTGAGGATGCTATTTGGTGGGTGAGGTGCTCCTACTTGCTTTCCGGCTTGGCATGCTTTGCAAATCCTATCTTTCTCAAAATGTACATTTGTTAGTCCAAGGATGTGTTCATCTTTCAAAAGTTTGGCCAAGTTCCTCATGCCAACATGGGCTAGACGGCGATGCCAAAGCCAACCCATGCTAGATTTTGCCACTAGACAAGTCTTGGGAGAAACTTTACTTTTGTTGAGATCAACTAGGTAAAGCCTCCCCCTCAAGCGACCCGTGAGGACAATAGAGGAATCCTCCCTTTTTATGATGGACACATCCTTATCCGTGAAGTGGCAATCAAAACCAATCTCACTAAGTTGTGAAACCGATAATAGATTGTAACCCAACGGATCAACATGAAGAACATTTGTAATTGAATAATTTTGAGATATAGGAATATCACCTACACCGATGACTTCTCCTTTAGTGTCCCCTCCATATGCAATGGTTTCCCTTGGTCCTTCCAAATGGAGATAGGATGAGAACATACTCTTTTCTCGGTCATATGATGTGTACGGCCATTTGTCAAGCACCCAACTTGATCCACCGGAGGAGTATGCCTACAAAACAGCTTTTTAGTTCCTTCTTTTAGGTCCCCAATTTGACTTGGGGCCTTCCACGTTAGTAACCAGAATTTTTGGAACCCATAGTGATCTTTTCACATATATGTTGGACTCATTTCCAACATACGTGGCAACAACTTTACCAACATTGTTGCGTCTCAACACATAGCTAGGAGGTATGTCTCTAGATGCATGGGCTTTGCTTTTGTTGGGACTCAAGTTTCTTCTAGGCACCATTGGATGATTTTCAACCCGCATACAAGTGTTAGAGGCCCCGGAACCATGTCGCTTCCGAGTTTTGCCCCTTTTCTTTGTCCTCGTCTTTGCGGTCCCGGAACTTCCGAGAATTTTCTCGGAACCTCCGAGTTGGACCGTCCGAGTCGCTCGGGGGCTTCCGGACTCGGAACCTCCGGCTTGGAGGTCGGAACCTCCGGGTCCGGGAGAACGAGGAATCCGAACTCTTGAATTCAAGGCATTCTTTTTCCTTGATGATTTTTCTTTTATTGGTCTTGCCACCTTCAATATATCCAAAGCCTGGATTCTTGCTCTTCTCTAACACTTTCCTCTTGGTGAATCTTGGCCTTTTGTTTTCTTCACCCATGCACCCTCTAGCTATGATTGAGTTCAACCTAGCAACTTCTTTCTTTAAAGCTTCCATGTTAGCAAGGTTAGTGGCATAAGATTCAATATCAATATTATAACACCTATCACGGCCCTTGCTAGTAGAAGCACTAGAGTTGCCTTTTACCTTCGAGGGATGTGAGGTGCTACTCCAAAGGAGGCTATATTGCTCCTCAAGCTCTTCATTCCTCAACTTGAGAGAATTACATTGAGCTTGAGTGACAGTAAAGTCCTCCTTGAGAGTAGCTATGACACTCTTTGCTTGATTGACTTCCAAACGCAAAGCCTCAATCTCACTTCTATCGGAGATAATGGTGTCTTGGCTTTTCTCTAGTTCAACTATTAGCTTAGCCATAAACTCTCTAGATTGCTCATCCATTTCACGAACAAGTTGGTTAGCTTCTTCATCACTAGTATCATCACTAGAGTCCATTTCCGAATCATCACTAGGTTGAGGAAAGGATTTTGGGGCAGTTTTTACCTTCTCACCCTTGGCCATGAGACAATGAATGGATGTGCTCTCTTCATCATCGGTCAAATTGTTGAACAATCTTGAGGTGGAGGGAAGCTTCTTGATAGCCACGGTTGCAATTTTCTTCCCTTCCTCTTCACTAGAGCTTTCATCCCCGAATTCCATTCATGACCAATGTGGGCTTCACCACCATAGTGTCTTCTCTTGTAGTGTGGTTTTTGATCCTTCTTGTAGCTCCCTTTACCCTTTTCATTTCTGTTTTCCCTCTTCTCATTAGGGCAATCAGCAATGAAGTGCTTGGTACTTCCACAATTGTAGCAAGTTCTCTTTTTCTTGTTGGGAAACTTCCTTTTGGCAAACTTGTACCCTTGCTTTTTCAATCCTCTCTTGTAGGTCTTCATGAACAAGGCCATGTCTCCAATCTCAACATGAGAGCCTTCATCTTCATCTTCGCTTGAATCACTTGTGGAGCTCTCTACTTCCACCTTTTTGGATTTTGACTTGAGATGCTTAGAAGATGTAGTGTGCTTGGATGAAGAAGAGGGTTTGCTTGACTTGTGGGAATGGAGAACAACTTCTTTAACCTTCAAGTTGTTTAACTTAGCCTCCAACTCCCCAATCTTCTTTCTATGTTGAATTTCCTTGTCCATGAGCTCATGTGTAAGAATTCTTCCAAGAACATCATTTGGAGAGAGTTCCTCAAACCTTTTCTTCTCTCTAATCAAGGTGACTAGAGTAGGATTCCTTGGTGCAAAATCTTCCAACATCACCTTCACAACAAAGTGGTCGTCTAGCTCATCACCACCTAGACCTCTTATCTTTCCAACAATAACCATCAACCTATCAAACATCTCTTGTGGCCCCTCTCCATCAAAGATAGTAAATCTATTGAGTTCGGCCATCAATATGTTGATCCTTGATTTCTTGACCTTGTCAACACCCTCATGTGCAATATGGAGAATATCCCAAATCTCCTTGGCAATCTCAAGTCCACTAACACGGTTATACTCTTGGGCATTCAAGGCACTAAGGAGTATGCTTGTGGCTTGACCATTTCTTCTAATGTTGCGTCGGTCAATTGGAGTGAGGTTCCTAAAGTCTTTGGGATCTTCAAAACCTACACACACAATATTCCACAATTCCAAGCTTAAGCCGATTAAATAAGCTTTCATCATATGCTTCCATTTGGCAAAATTAGTCCCATCGAATTGGGGTAATTTTCCAACGGGAATAGTCACTTCATCCTTGGATTTGACATCCAAACAATCATAGTTAAAGGATACGTTTTTGTAGTCATTCTTTGCTTTAGGCTTCGACTTTGGCTTGATTGTTCGCTTGGGAATTCTTGTGCCGTAGTACTCATCATCATCATCTCCATTCTCACTGGATGAGGACGACGATGAGGATGATGAGGATGGTGATGGAGATGGTGAAGGTGTCCTTTTTCTTCTTTTCTTCTCTTCTTTCTTTCTCCTCTTCTTCTTTTCTTGCTTGCTGTCTTCTTTCTTCTTTTCTTCCTCTTCTTCCTTTTTCTTGTTCTCTTTCTTGCTTTTCTTGCTTCCATCTTTTGAGCTTTCCTTCACAGCCTTTTTAAGCTTTTCAAACTTCTCTTGAGCTGATGTATCACCCACTTCCGAGGCATCACTTTCAGCCTCGCTTGCTATGTCTTCAAACTGCTCTTCTTCGTGCTTGTCATCATCACTTGCCATATCCTCACACGGTTAGGTGTTTACGAGGATGACCCGCTCTGATACCAATTGAAAGGATCGAGGCAATGTGGCCTAGAGGGGGGGGTGAATAGGCCTGCACACAGAATTTAAACTTTTTCTGCGAAAACAGTGTCAGACCTCGGAACCTCCGAGATTATTCTCGGAACCTCCGAACGAGGCAGCCTCCGAGAATAAACTCAGAACTTCCGACAGCTGTTAGAACAGAGCACAAATAACAAGAGCTGCGAGAAACTTGATAGAAACCAGATCTACTAAATTCTAAGAGGTACTTAGGACCTAGCAAGAGGATTTCTAAGCAAAGTACAAGCTAGCAAGGCACCACAAAGTAGATCGGGAGCAAACCCTAATAGATCTAGTCAAGCACAAGCATGAACAAGTAAGTAAATGAGAACACGCATGAGACAAGGATTTATCCCGTGGTTCAGCTCGCCACAAAGGCTTGCTTACGTCCACGTTGTTGAGGAGGCCACCAAAGGCTCGGACCACAAAGGTCAACTCCTCTCTCACACCTATCACTTTGGGTAATAGGTGGAGGCTTTCCACTAGAATCACAAGGGGTAATACAAACACCTTGGAGCTTCCACAAATCGGTTTGGAGAGCTTCCAAGGACCTCTATCCGTCTAGGAGCAAAGCTCCAAGAGTAATAGATCCACCAAGCTTGCTAGGGTTCTTCCAAGTGCTCAAGTACCAAGAGAGAAGAGATTGGCTCACTAACTCACTTCAAGAATCCACTCTCAATCAATGCTAGGCAAGGATTTGGATGAGAGTAGGTTAGGAGTGAATGCAAGGTGAGAGTAAACAGTGGGAACGGCGTTCTGTGCCAGAGGAGGAAGAAGATAACCGTTGGGGGACTGTGGGGTATAAATACCCCCGCATCCGAACGATAACGGCTATATTCCGGAGTTCGGAACCTCCGAGAAAAATCTCGGAACTTCCGACTTTTGAAAACTCTGCAGATCGTAGCCCGTACGGTCGGAACCTCCGAGAAAATCTTCGGAACCTCCGAACAAAGAATCGACGAAGCAAAGCAGTTGCAGGTTACTTCCCTTGGGGTGAGGATTAAGGTTTTGGAAAGATGGATTATGAGCACTTGAAACCACCCTAACTCACCATTAGTATCCCTCTTGATAGTACGGATTGCCCTATACTCAAATTCAAAAGACAAAGTAAATAAACTCCTCCAAGTAGCATATGCAACCCTTTTTGTAACAAGTTGAGGGGTCTCTAATTAATCTTTTGCACCTGTGATAATAACTTTATGCTGCACAACAAACTCAAAGGCTCATTAGCTCTTTAATTGTGTGGTCAACATCACCAAAACCCTCATAGGGCTTGATTGCACTTACAGGCATAAAACTATTGTACGGAGTATCAAGTTTCCTACCTGAAGGCGGATGTGGAAACTTGTGACCAAACCGGCTAAGGGCATCCTTCAATGGCCTCATATCATGAACCGATCCAGACCACTCCGCAAGCACGAAAGTGAATCTCATGTCAAAATCACATACAACCATAACATTCTGACTACAGTAACCATGTCTGGTTAAATACTGGGGAACCTTGTTTGGTGGCACCACAACCGGCACATGAGTCCCATCTATTGCTCCAATGCAATCATTGGACCATGGGTACCACTGAGCACCTCTTAACCTTTCATGGACAACTCTAAATTCAAAATCTCGTGGCTTGATGATGTCAATGGAAAGCTTAACCATACATTCCAATACTTTGTTAAACTTTCTACTAACTGCCTCCATGGACCTGATGAACCGATTCTCAGCATGTCTAACAGATTGGGAAGATCAAACTATATATAAAAAGAGAGCTAAAATCTCAACTGATGACATTTTCTTGGTTGACTTCAGTCCATAAGACTCCACTAGCAGATTATGTAGTTTATCAAACACCGGTGGGTACATCCTAAACATTTTGTAGCAATCTGTTCTATTTCCTAGAGTTCTCACTACCCATTCATATCCAAACTCTTTAGCTTTTAAAATGCTCCTTTCCCCTTTAATCATGAAACGATCCATGTAGTATGTACCAAATATGTGGGCTACCATACCTAGTTTGGTGAGCCTCTACCGCCTCAACTGAAGTAGTGCTAGCACTCTATTGGTCCTTGTATCTTCTTCTTCCTCATCACTAGAGTCATCATCTTCATCAGGCATGTCCTCATCACTAGACTCATCATCTTGGTATTTATTGTCCTCATCACTAGACTCATCCTCATTCTGCAAGAAAAGCACAAACAAAAAAAAATCATGAAGTCTACAGACATAATGAGCATATCTTCAACACATGCACACATAGATAGGTAGATAATAATTACTCCAGAATTTTGGTCCAACACATAAAGTAAGACATGAATTTAGTTCCAACACATCCACGAATTTAGGTCCAACACATAAAGTAAGACATGAATTTAGGTCCAACACATCTATGAATATAGGTCCAACACATAAAGTAAGACATGACTCAAGACACAAGACGACACACATGACTCATGGCACAAAATGACACACATGACTCAAGACACAAGACTAGCTGGCACGGATCATGCTGCCTTCAGATCTCGGCATCTGCTCCATACATGTTCTTCGCCCTGCACCATCTCTTCAACCATATCAACCTAGCTTTAGGGGTCTTAATGTTCTGGAAGACAGTTCTGTTGTGTTTCTCCTTGAATAAGTCACAAGCAACAAAGTACTCAACAGACTCTTCTGCTGCTCCACACTCAACGGCAAGGTTCTGACAGGTTTTTAGTGATTGAGCACGTGCCTCACTTCTCCTAGCCTTTTCGTTGCCTTGGTTCACAAGAGCATGCAAAATAGAGTCTGTTTTCTCATTTCCCTTCTCCAACTTAGTTTCAATGTCCTTCATATATTTCACAAATGGACCCTTAGTTTTGCCCTGAGTACGAGGCATGCTGCCTAAAGTTTTGCTTCTCTTTGAAGGACTACTAGCTGTACTCTTTAACTCTGAACGGCTCCCTCTCTTTTGAGTGCTGGTACTCATAGGGCTGGGCACAAAGCCTTCACTGGCATCCAGATCATCATCATTATTTATCTCCAAATTATCTTCTATCCCAGGAACATAAGCACTTGAACCGTCCATAGTGACCTCATGATATATCTCATGTAACAGCCCAATATACTCAGGATTACCCTTCCTAATTTTTTTGAGATTTGGTCTGTCCTGAAAAGAAAAAAATTGTACAACATCAGCATATATATCTTTTATCATTGGACATAAGCAGAAAAAAATTCAATGAACACTTGAAAAAGAGGGAGCAGCAACGTAAGCAAAATTACCTTGATTTCCTTCTCCCACCAATCTGTAGATGCCGCCACTTCGCCATTTGAGCCACGGCCGCAGCCGGTTTGCTGCTGCAACCATACCCAATCCGTCTACAAGCCCTTCAGGTTAGTCATTTTGTTCCTAAATTCTATGCCTAGATGCCACAACTTTTCCCTTTGCCAATATTTCTCTCTCATATTCTTGTAGGCCTGAGGGCTCCAAACTCTATTCGCGAAAATTGTCGTCGTCTACTTCCTCACAAGCTATTTCACACAAAATCAATGTATTTCTGTCTGTCCAGTTAGCCTTGCTTTTTGGCCTCTATTAAAAAATGTATGAGAAAACAACATGCTGTTGTGGAGTACTGCTACAGAAAAATTAATGCTACTGAAAACAGCATGCTACAAAATCTCAGTACTAATGTTGGACTACAAGACTTGTAGGCATGCATGGTTATGTGGGTTTTATAAACTCAATTATTTACTTATGCCTTTAAATCATAATTCCTCTTTTAGAGTCCGGACCATGGAGGTTCAGTAGGTATTATAGTCTTACAGTATGTAACGAGAAACAAATGGAAAGGAAACTGTATGTGTGACAAGGTTACAAGGACACACATGATAATTCAGTGAAGGATTGAATTCCCTTAGCACCCTAAAAAAGATAACCAACACAAACTATGAACACTAACCAATTGAAGAGATTGCATCTCTTCAAGTACAGATGATCTTAGTACTAATATTGGTCAAAATTGAATGATCTCAGTACTGCTACTTAAAAGTTAAATTACTGCCACAAATATAAGTTGTTTTCTGAATTTTAATCAAACCAACCTGAGTTGTATAATCTTGATTTTGCAAACTGACTGTTATGGCAAAATGTTGACATCCTACAGGTAGAAAACTACCCACTTCCTTTCAGTAAATTATTTTGGTTGAAACAAAAAGCTATCCAATGCATATACTTCTTATTCTAAGAAAAAGTCATCTCCAAACTAACTCAGTTAGGCAGCCGCTTACACATAATATGAAATATTAAAAATTAGACACTACAATTTAGCAAATTGATCTCTTTTCAAGACCTTCAATTTCAGCTATGTCCACTAACTAAGAGTAGCAGATGGCATTTAATTTCATATTTGGTTTAAGATCATTCAGGTAGCAAATGGGTCAAAACTACTCTTTGTAATGGACTTTAAACTGCATGAAGTAATTCTGCAAATTGTCCAGATCACTGTATAACATCAAACTTATTGGTAAGGGTGAACTGTCTCAATTGCTGTTGAGGGTATAGACCTACTAAGAAATGTAAGTTCCTAGCTTTTCCCAAGAGATAGTCACTGTACACACCAACCTAGATTTCCCTGTATAAATATGGGGAAAATAACATCCATTTTTTGCTACAGATGCAACTTATTTGAACTGGGTGCCATCCACACACACACCATCCCCCACTGAAGCAAATCAAATTCAACCATACCAAATTGCAGCTATGCGAAGAAAATTTAACAGAACATACTAAATCCAGAGGGTACCCTTCACAAATGCAGTGTAGAAAACCATGATTTCCACCCTCTAAGCAATCACTAATCATCAAATATCTAGCATCCATTACTAATTGCAATGCTGAGAATAAATTGGAGAACAACCATTCCATATTCAATAATTTCCATTAATAATTGCATATAAGCAGATATTGTACCTGGACATGCTCGTCCAGCATGTTGTCGTCTTCCTCTTCTTCCTCTTCTTCGTCAACGTCGTCTACCATGATCGGCGCCGCCGGCCGCTGCCTGCCACTGCCTGAGCGACTTGAACCAGCACCTCCTCGCCCCGACGTCGCGACTACTTGCTTGCCACGACGATCTGTGGCCCTCATTGGGGGGAGACCTTGGAGAGGTGGACGACCTTTGCCGCTGCGGCAAGCCGTCCGATCTAGTCCGCTGGAGGGGCATACCATGCCGGACGCGCTCCCAGGATGAAGAAGGTGCGTGTACATGCTCATGTTGGGGTAGGAGGCAGCGGCTGCGGAACGGGATGGGAGCAGCGGCTGCGGAACGGGATGGGAGCAGCGGCGGAACAGGATGGGCGCGGTGGCGGCGCCTCGCCCTGCCGCGACTCGCGAGCGGATGGGGCGAATGTGTGGGATGCCGGGAAGGGGCCGAACGGGTGGGAATTGATTGGGAAGCGGGCCCAGAGTAAATGGAATTAATTAGAGAAGAGAGAGGAGGGATTTCCAGCAAAAGTTGGGGTATGGGTGACTAGGGACTAAACTAGTTTTAGTCACCCTTTAGTCATGGGTGTTTGGAGGTTTAGTGACTAAAGGTGACTAAAACTAATCTCTAGTCTCTATTCATGTGGGATCCAAACACCCTCCCTTTGGGAGGGCTCTAGCTCCGGCTCCAGCGCCAACTTCATATGGAGCCCTCCCAAACGCCTGTTTCGTCTCCGACTTCAACAGTGAAGCCCCCGAAATTCCGCTCTCTGGAGCCGTTTTCCGCTCTCCGCCCGGCTTCGCCTCAGCCTCCCACCTTTTTCCAGCATTTGCCCTCCAGAGAATTGATGTATGCCTCAGCATTTCCAGCTCCGCCTCAGCTCAAATCGACGTATGCCTCACCGTGTAGGAGAGAGGGGCGCTTGCGCCGTCGCCGGGAAGGAGCACAACCGGTGGGGATGGCGGACGACGGAGAAGGTGGGAGGCGGCGGTTGGTGGGAGCCGGCGAGGAGGAGCGCCGCGAGGGGGAGTTGGGAGGTGGCGGGATCTAGAGCAACGCGAGGAGCTGGAGGTTGAGGTGGCGAGCGGCGGCGCGAAGGCGGTGCTGCGAGGATCCGGTGGCGAGCGGCGCTCCGAGGAGCCGGTGGCGAGCGGCGGCGTGGAGGCGGCGTGCCGCGAGGAGCCGGCAGGAAGCTCCAGGACGCGGAGGAGGAGGCTGGCGGGGAGCTTCGGGACGCAGAGGAGGAGGCTGACGGGTAGCTCAGGGGCAAGGGCGCGATAGGAGGTGGAAGGGGGCCATGGGGGTGCTCTGGTGGTTTCTAGAGAAGATAAGGCAGAAGATAAGACTTGTCCCAAAAAAAGGCAGAAGATAAAGCTAGAAAAAATAAGAAAAAATAAAGAAAAAATGAAAGAAAAAGAGAGTGAAAAGGAAGGGCATTATGGACATTTTACCCTCTTATCCACCTTACACACCTAGGAGAAGCCGTTTTGCCAAACGTTTTTCTAAAACGGCTCCACCTTCACCAGAGAAGCCGCTCCACCAGAGGAGCCAGAGCCGGAGCCGTTTTAGGGCCTGTTTGGGAGGGCTCCGGCTCCGGCTCCACGAGCGGCTCCGGCCGAGCCCCGCCAAACGGTGGAAACCGCACCGGCTCCGGGTGTGGAGCGGAGGCCGGAGCCCCTCGCGGCTTTCAAAGGGGAGGTGGAGCCACGTTTTGGTGGCTTCACCTGGCTTCAACTAGAAATCCACCAGAGGAGCTATTTTGCCAAACGTTTTTTAAAACGACTCAACTCCACCAGAGAAGCCACTCCACCAGAGGAGCCAGAGCCGGAGCCGTTTTTGGAGGAGCCGGAGCCCTGCCAAACAGGCCCTTAGGTGGAGCCGGAGCGCTCCAAACAGGCCCTTCGTCATCCTGTCGGGCACACACCTTGGGCATGCAAGGAAGACAGACACCCAGGGTTTTTTTACCGGTGGTAACCGCGCGGTATACCGCGGTTACTGCTGGGGTACGGTAATGGTACCCAGCGGTAGCAACCGGTGGAAAAATTCAAATTCAAATTTGAATTCAAAAAATGAAAAAATCAATAAAAATCTCCAAAAAATAGTTCATGATTTGTAGAGTCTGATGGTGTTGAGATCTTTCAAATTTGAGTGCATTTGCTATTTATTTGGAGCTTTAGAAGTTGTAAAGAAAAATAAAAATCATGGGCCGGCCCGTTAAGGCTCATGAAGCCCAAATCAACTAGATGACCTAGAAGCAGTTTGGGGGCGTGAACCCGTGACTCCACTCCACCCCGTGACTCTAGTCCGCAGCTCGCCCAGCTCCGTCCGCCGCCGGCCGCACCGCCGCCGCGGTATACCGCGGCCGGGCGCGGTATACCGCGCGGTAGGAGCGGTTAGCCGCCCTGCGGCCGGATCCACCCGCTCCCGCTCGGCCGGGGCGGCTAACCGCGCGGTTCTTGCGGTATACCGCCGGCTTCGCCGCGTATACCGTGGTCAGGTATGGAGTTTTTTTTTGAATTTGTGTAGCTTTAGGCTTTAGGATTTGTGTTAGGATTTAGGATTTGTGTTAGGATTTAGGTTTATTTTGGTTTAGGATTTTAGGTAGGATTTAGGATGTGAGGTAGAGGTAGAAATAGAATTGTTGCTTTAGGTAGAAATCGAATTTTAGGTTTAGGTAGGATAATTTCTGGTAGGAATGTAGGATTTGTGGTAGGATCCAATTTTAGTTAACATTTGTTTCAGATTTAGGTACATTTTCTTTAGGTATAGTATTAAGGAAGTCTTTTGTTTATGTTGACATTTATGCAGGAACACAATGTCTGGCAGACCTAAAGACCCCGTATGGGAACATGGTGTCAATCTAGCTCCCGGATGGCGATGCAATTACTGTGGTATGCAGAAAAGTGGTGGTGGTTCTACTAGGTTCAAACAACATTTGGCTGCGCGCGGATCATCGGTGCTCCATTGCGGCAGGGTTCCACCACTTGTGCGGGAGTACTTTCAGCGGGATATTGAGAGGACTAAGAAGGCAACTACTGAATGGGCTCGACAGAGGGTGGCACGGGAGGATGCAGCAACAGCGGGTAACAGTCCCGCTGGAGGATATGATGAGGAGGCTCAGATCCAGGATGCAATTAACTTGTCGAGAGCAGAAGCAGAGTTCCGATAGGGGGTGGAAGGGAGAGGAGGTACTTATGAGCGTGGAGGGGTAGTGGTTCGGCGGGGTTGAATCCCTTCCAGAGGATGCTTAGAAGAGCTGGTTCGCGGAGGGAAACTCCTGTGGTGGTGGAAGACTATAACTTGGCTGCAGGCGGGAGAAGTGGAATGAAGCAAACAAGGATTGATACAGGATCCGGGACGCAGAAGGGTAAGAATGCAAGGGAATCTATTGGAAAAGCTTGGTCCAAATTCTTCCATACTGCGGGAGTACCTGGGAGACAGGCGGATAGTCCTTACTTTGTTAGTGCGGTTAGAGAGACACAGAAGTGGGGTGAGTTTTCTTTCATTTTATGTTCATAAAAGTTTTCTTTCGCCTTGCTTTTGTGTATCCGTTCTCATGTTTTTTATGGCTGCAGGTGAAGGAATTGCATCCCCCACTGGACGGGATATTGATGGCAAGCATCTTGATATGAACGAGAAAGACTTGAAAGATCGGTACGCAAAGTTTCAGAATTATTGGCCCATCTTTGGCGTGTCTTTGATGTGTGGTTCTTGGACTAACCCGACGCGGATGAGTGTCTTTGATGTGGGTTGCAGTCACATTGGGAAGAGGTTGTTCCAGAGTGGGCCTAAGCAGAGTGACCCAAAACATCAAAAATGCAAGACAAAGGCACCACCAATATAAGTGACCAGCGACGCCTCCACTGATGATGATGATGGTCAGCGTAGTCCACCGTGACAGGAGTCTGGGGATATGAGCTGAGGTGAAGATGACGGTGGTGATGATGATGATGATGGTGATGGTGATGATGACGGTGGTGGTGGTGATGATGATGATGGTGATGATGGTGGTGGTGGTGGTGGTGGTGGTGCTGCTGCTGGTGGTGGTGGAATTCGTTTCACAGGTATACACATGTACATTTACACACACGTATGATGTTTCTAACTATATGTGCTAATTATGATCCATGGCTGACTGTAGGGGAGATTGAATTCACACATGCTACTCAGGATCGCGACCATGGAGCACCAGAGTCGCAGAGGAGAACGGTTGGAGCGTCACAATACGACCCAGCGTACTCTTCTTCCTCCCACAGTGATACCTTCCAGTCGCGGTCTTTTTATCCCATTCCTGACATCAACGTGCAGCCACAGACGACATGGGTGTATGAATGGGAAGACCCTGATTTTACAACATGTTAGTCGGTGAGTGTCAGACAACATCGGCGTGGACGGGCCTAACTTGGCAACAGTACAAGGGTGAGTTGCTTAGGACGAGAGGCTTGAATGTCATGTCCATCGCCGAGTACCACTCCGCGACCCAGCTAGGGATCTTTCCTTTCTACCATTGAACTTGTGTTGTATGAATTATTTGTATGAACTATTTGTATTTGAACTATTTGTATTTGAACTATCAACTCACTTATGCACGACTAGTATTATTGTGTTTGATGTAGTATTTCTATGTATAACTATAAATCATTGATTGGGGGTGCTATTTAACACTAATTTGTGCCAACATCATGCCAAAATTTTCATTTCTTCTACGCCGGAGGGTCTTTTTCAGTGCACCGGTATAAATTGTTTACCGCGCGGCAAAAACCCTTTATACCGCGGTATAAACCATTTATACTGGAGTATACCGCTCGGTGCCGTTTGAACAGGCGATTTTGATTTGGAATTTGAATTCGAGCGATAAGAAGCGGTATACCATTTATACCGCTGCGGTATACCCTTACCGCTCGGCAACGGTATAAATGTGGCAGTAAAAAAACCCTGCAGACACCACGGCCCAATGCACTTGCAGTACGGTTGATGGAGTCTGACTCTGACTCAGAATTCAGAAAGGCGCTGCGGTTGATGCGAGTCTGAGTCAGATACGTCCAGTTGGGGATGCTTTACCTCTTTTATTTACTGGTCGATGAGACGAGATGCGCTTTCATTTGCCCCCCGCGTTAAGGAAGTTGATTTCTTTCCAGCTCGAAATGAAGAAGACGGAGTTTAAAAGGCCGGGGAGGCCGGTGGACGACGATGAATTCGTAGCAGCAAGTGAAGACCAGACCAGCTAGCAGCCTCCGAAAATGGCGAGCTGCTCTCCTCCTGCTCCGCCGGCCACAGCCACAGCCGCCGCCACCCCCTACTTCCCGCCGGAGCTGCTCCGCGAGGTCGCGAGGCGGCTCACGAGCCTCCAGGATTTCTTCGCCCTCCGCGCCAGCTGCCGCGCCTACCGCGCCGCCCTCCCGCTCACCGCGTCCAACCTCGCCTCCCAGGCGCCGCTCCTCCTCCTCGTCCCCGGCCGGGAGCGGGAGCGGGAGCGGGACCAGCAGGCCGCCGAATCGCCCGCCCTGTACCACCTCCCCCTGCGCCGCCTCCTCCGCTTCCGCCTCCCTCATTCGCGCCACCAAAGCAGCAGCTTCTTCTCCCTCGGCTGCCGCGTCTTCATCTGCGACTACCAGACGGACGACCCCAGCCGTAGCGAGCTCCGCATGGTCCACCTCCTTACCGGCGAGCAAACCCGCCTCCCCACCCCCGCCGGCAGCCCCAGCCGCTTCGTCCTCTCCGGCGACGACCTCCTCCTCGCCTGGAGCTATTACTGCAGCACCATTCAGTCCCACCGCCTCGGCGGCGGCGCCGATGGTTGGAGCTTGGCGTCGATCTGGAAATACTACGCCCTTGAGGCTATGGTAAGCGTGGATGGCACCATCTACGTGCTGCTTTCAAGCTACTTCTTCGACAGCCCAGTTTACCATGTTGCCGCAGTCGAGCTATCAGACGACAGGAACTCGGCGGAACTGGTGTTCCTCGGCGCGCTAGATCCACGGGCTCTGGAGCTCCCTGTCGACGCGGAGCTGTGCTTGGACCTTGCCGAGTGCCGCGGTGAGCTGGTACTCGTCGCCGTCGCGGAATACGATCCGAGGGTGTACCGTGTTTTCAAGTGGAGTTCTGTGGAGGATGAGTGGGTGAGGATCACTAGCCTCGGTGGGTGCGCGCTGTTTTTCGGGTGCGGTTACTTTGTGGGCTGCCTTGGACCTCACCATCCAGGGATTCGAGACGACTGCTTGTACTTCAACGACAAGGGTCTGTGGAGCGAGTTTTCTTTTGTGGATGGAGCTTTTCGTCGATCTGATGATGCTGTCTACCCTCAAGGCAGTTGGGCATCATCAGTTTGGGTCTTTCCGAGCATGTGTTGATATGCACACAGAAGGTGCGGCCGGTGAAGTTTATTGTCCAAGTTAAGGTTGTCTAGGTTTCTCAATTCAAGCACTACATTAATTTTTTCTGAGTTGTTGTGTAGGTTTCTCAATTCAAGCACTACATTAATTTTTTCTGCCCCTGTGCCTTTGCACGCCTACCTCTACACGAGCCATAACGACCCTCTGCTAACTCTGGATGCTGATGCAGTAGTGAGTGGCTACTGATCATCAGTTGGAGGCAGCTTGGAGCACTGCACAATGCTTTTCCTGGGGTTCAATAATGGGTGCGAGGACGCCCACCCGTCGGCGACTACTTCCTGATCGTGCTCGTCGTGCACACCGCTGTCGCCGCCATGAGGCTGCTCGTCCACGCTGTGGCGTGGTGCCTCTGCAACGACGGAGCGCCGGCTGCGGCGCACCACCACCACCACCATGACCACAGCCCGACCACCTCCGGCGACGTTGACGACGAGGACGCGGGGCCGTGGGGCAGTGCCGGGATGCCGATCTTCGGACAGCCCGGCCACGTCGTGCCGCCACCGCGGCCGACGCCGAGTGGCAGAGTTAGCTGGTGGAGCAACAACGATGATATCGTCATTGTTAGCCAAACTGTTCAGCGGGTTTGATTTTTAGATTCGGACACTTTCAGTAAAAGATCATTCATGTTTGAAATTTGAAATAAAAAAAGACTGCTAGCTCTTTCGTGTTCCATAAATTCGAAATTTTCAAGTTCGATTTTGACATGACATGTGTGTTAGTCCACAAGAAGCATGCATGGTGTCGCGCACCAAAGACCAAACTAAAGCTCGAGAACCTTAGCCAGCTTAAGAGAACCTCCGGACGTCGACGATGCGGCGCTGGTCCTCGTCCACGGACACGAGGAACAGCATGGCCTCGCCCTTCCCCTGCACGTCCACGAAGTGGCGCCGCGTGCCGGTGGCCGCGTCGAGGAAGCTCTCGCTGCCAAGCACGCGCGCGCCGCCCCTCGCTGCCTGCCGTCACCGTGAACGACACGCCCTCGCACTTGATGACATGCTGGTGGCCGGCGCCGGAAAAAGCCTTCCTCCCCTGACTCGCAGCCGCCGCCGGCGAGAGCGCGCTACCGTTGTCCTCGGCGGTGGAGTCCAGACGTATGTAGGTGAACGACTGGTGGAGACACCGTCCGTTCTTGCTCTTGGAGATCGATCGTCCGAACTATGTAGGTAATCGAATGCGTTGACGTGCTTTTGTAGACGCAAAATTTGATCCCGTGTGACCGAGTCCGACCGTCCGACTCGAGATGTGAATTCTTGTTCTATTATCCCCACATGTCCGTCTCGGAATATGGGTAAATCCACAATTCCACGTCGCCCTGGCACTGCCAGCCGCGACGGCGACCTCGCCATGGCCCATGGGCGGCCGCGTGTGGCGGTTCCACCGTTCGATCTTCGGACGGCGCCGAGTACGCGGCGTACCTGGTCACGCACATCTTCGGCGGCGATGCCCTGCCGCGTCGCCCCGACGAGTTCCTGCGGGCGTGCGGCGAGTGCTTCCCGGAGCTTTACGATAGGGTGCTCGCCGAGTGGCCGTCGGCTCGGGCGCCTTCCGCGCGTTCCTCGCGCTGGCGCATGGCAATTGGTTCTGCGAGGTGACGAGGGGCGATCTCTACGGCCTCGGTGCGGCGGACTACGACTACGATGATCTCGTATACGGTACAAGAAGATGAAGGTGGAGTGCGAGGATATATATCGTCACACAGGAGCTACACCGCTACAATTCACTACGAGAAACCGGTTGTTTACCTAGTGCCACATAAAAAAATATCAAAAAAAAACACCCAACAAAGATTCCTCTAGCAAAGACAAAAACAATCTATCGACAAAACTCTTGTTTGACGAGTGCTGGAAAAAAGCACTCGGCAAAAAGAAATTCAAATCAAGTAGTAATTGATTCAAATTAAAAAGTTTCCAACTACAAAGTTATATAACTTCTCAAGATGTACAATTTTTATTTTGATCATTTCCTCATTTGACAAAGTGATACACAAAATCTCTCTCTCATATAGTCTCGCAAAATCTAGCTTTTGCGGAGTGCTTTTTGACACATGATAAACTCCTTACCGAGTGCCCGACATAAAATACACACTCAGCAAATGTTGAGTTTCTCCTAGTGATTTCACTCGAGGCCTACATCAAGAACATGTGTTTTCTCTAAGGGCACCCGCAACGGATGCCCTTACGCGAGCACCGCGTAGGAGGGAGAAGCAAATCGTCGCCAGACTCAACCACATGCTACAGCGCGCGATTCCGCACGCGGGTCCCACGGTGTGTTCTCTGTCCTTTGTGTCGTGGTCTCGCGAAGCATTCTGCGGGCAACGAGTGCGGCTGCAGTCGGCGGCGAGGCGAAGCTCCATGGCCGGAGCGGGCGCGCGCGCGGAAGCGCCCGAGTAGCTGGGTGCGCCGTCACGGGATGAGCTTGGGGTCGCCGGCGTACGTGTAGGGCGGCCGGTGTGGGTGTGTGGCCGCACTGCCGCAGTCGAGGTCTGTTGCGGGGCCACCGAAGCACGGCCACTACCGTGGGCGGCCTCCGTCCGGGCGCGGTTGGCGAGGCCGGTGAGCCCAGGTGGCGGAGCTCGTGTCGTCGTGAAGTGCGCGAGTGACGAGGACGGCGAGCGCATGCAAGGGAGCTCGCCGCCCCTGTGCTGGTCTCCGTTCGGGCGCGGGTGGCGAGGTCGCGAGGCCGGCGAGCCCAAGCGGTGGAGCTCGGTGTCGCCGTGGAGTGCGCCAGTGGCGAGGACGACGAGCGCATGCGAGGGAGCTCGCCGTCGCTGGGCCGACCTCCTCATGGTGCCAGTGGTGCGTGGCCATCAGGCTGCTGCTGTGCGGCTGCCGATCCGCAGGCAGCTTTTCTGACGAGCTGTGATCGCACAGACGAGCCCCAGGGCGTGCGGAGGTGCGGCTCCAGGCCGTCGTTGCGAGTTTCGGAGCGGCCGTGGCCACGGCTGTAGGGCTACGGGTGGTCGGTCGGGCGCAGTAGCAATTTTGTAGGTTATTAAATCACGACGTGCGTTGCTACGGATAATTCAATCATAGATAAATAATATTGTCTTATCACAAGTCAATTTTGTAGATAATTTCAGTTACATTTCATGATGTTACAAATGTATGACAATCAAAAACGTATGAATCTTGTATATATGGGATAAATTGCAATTTTAAAATGTATGACAATCAGAATTTGAGTATATGACTTCATCTAAATAATCCATTATGTAAAAACACATAATTGACTTGGAATCCTGTCAAGCACATAAGACAACACATTGTCCAATTCTCATCAGTTTAAAAGTAGCATGGACAGAAGAGAACCACTTCTAACCTATGTTATACGAGTTTGCTTTGCTCTTAATTACATTCCTTTTACACATTCACGTAACAGGGATGTAACTTCAACAGGAGGATGGTATCTTTTGGGTGAGGCAATTCTACGCTAGAGGAGCTTCTCACACTTAGCCCACAGACAAGCAACCTTTAAACGAGAATGATAGGGATCCGGACATAAGTACAAAATAATCGTCGAATGAGCAGCCTCCCATGGTGGCTCCAGAACAGATGGTGCTAGATGAAAGGCTCAATAAAAGGCCAGTAGTCCAGGATGTCCAGGATAATGGCGATGCACCTGGCAGATGCATGCAGAGACATTTTAGTATCAGCCTGATAACTGATTCAGTAATAAATGAAACATGGGCCAATAATATCTTTTAGAAAAAGATGTGTTTATTTACTCCCTTAGAAAATAAGATACATCTCTTGAAATAATAATGAGTAGAACAACATACCAACGGAGTAAATAAATTTGAACTGAGTTTCAAAATAAAAAAATTCTACTCAGGGAGTGACTAAGAAATGAGTGGATAGTCTAGTTGATGTACCACCTGCAAGTAATCAATATTTGCTTAGTAAACCTAAGATGTAGAGATTTGACCCACCTCCACTTTGTTCCATAGCTCCAGTTCACATCTTTTGGAAAAACAAAAGAGCTAAGTAGGGTATATATTGGTAAAAAATGTGACAAAAAGCAAGGACCTCCAAGAACCAATATCTTGCAGCACTGGTACAAAGTTTGAAAGGTAAGTTATGAAGTTGGCATCTCTTAAATAGCACACCCACGACATTATTCGTGTGCACTGAAATCAACTATATTTTTGGTTACAGATGCCATGCCACAGCCAGAAACTATGAACCAACTAATTTTTTAGTTATCCAAAACTAAAAAATAGATACACACACTTTTTTCTGAAATAAAATGAATTAAATTAGTAAGGGTAGACCACATCTACAAATTTATCCTTCTGACCATCACCTCATACAAATTTAACCTCAAATAGTATATTTTCTTAAAATCAGAACCACAAACACCACAAGAGAAATAGCACTAATCCAAATGTGGTCGGACTATTTGAGCACCCTAAGCCCGGCATAAGGACAATATTAACATCAGATGTATAAGAACAGTGAAAGTGAAAAAGAGGACAATGCTGGTAAGTTATTATGTATCAAATGAGACATTTAGAATTTCTCTAATAAATAATATTTGCGAAAGTTGGATAAACTATTTGAAGAGTGTGTTCACCGGACCGTGTGGGAGCCTCCATGTGCAAAGTTTAACACAAGGAGTAGACAACACCATTAGTGACCCGAAAAAGATAGAAAGCAGACACCCTTTTGTAGTTTTTTTAGCATGGAAAACACATGAAAGAAAATGGACATCAATCACATGATATTAGGCATATGTGCTTATGAAACCAACAAAAAAAATATGTACCTTAAATACTTTGAAAATTTCAGAATGCTCCTTAGGATAGCTGAATCGCACAAAGAAGATGTAGAAAAATGCTAACACTAAATCAAACTCTCCTTAGTGCGGTGCTAGAGGCAATAATAAGCATCTGAGTCTAATTTGGTTGACTAAATGGCTTAGCCATACTTGTTTAAGAAATTCCAAAACTGTACAGATACAACAAAATGGGAGCAATCTACAAGGTTGCATGCATATGCGACAACTGACACTGCAACCCTCTAAAACATGGAAGCAGGAATCAAATTAGCAAATGTAGTCAATTCTCACCAACAATGATGACTTCTTTAAGGTTTTGAACTGAATATTATTTTAGTAAGAAGTCAATGTATGTCAGCATATATAGCACTGACCATGTCTGACAGCAAGCACTGGATAGGCTCCCTCGATGATATATCCTCAAATGCTTGCAAGTACTGTATACAGAACAATCAGATAAAGCAACTTGGGGAAAAGTGGTCGCCTGATCAGATTGTAAGAGCACATTTTTCTTACCTACTCAATGACATAGGTATTTGAGAACCACGAATTGGGAGTTTGAGCAAATTGGAGAAGGTCGTAGCGAATGACGTCATCAATGGAAATCTGATGGAATTTCCATGGTTGTTTACGGAATTGTCGTGGCAGCAGAATCAGGCGGCATCGGGCCTTTACAACAAATCTTGGATTGACGGCGGATGCATAGGCCCTAGTGAAGACGACGACCTCTCGAGCTAGGGTCTCCGGCAGCTCGTCTGGCTGCATCTGGCATCCCCTTCCGTGGTCCGTCCTCTTCCCATCCACGGGTGGTCAGCCCGCTGCACAACAGAGAGGGTAGAGCCACCACCAGGCATCCCCTGGGACCATGCGGTGGATTCCTCATCTGGGGGCAGCGTCGACCCGGAGACCCGGCTGCACGGCGACTGGCCTTCGGGTAGGGGAAGGGGCGGCGATGGTGACAGACGGGCAAGGCGCGACCGTCGGAAGAGGCGAGGCGGCGGCGCGGCCGTGGATGGGTGAGGAGGCGAGAAGGCGTGCGTTGCTGGAGGAGGAGGCCGACCGCGGGGAGGCGCGCTGCTGGGGAGAATTGGAGGAGGTGAGGCGGCGACGTGATCTGCTGGGGGAGGAGGCAGGCGGCGGCGGATCGGGGGAAGGGCACATACCGAGAGAAAAAAACAGAGGGAACAGGGTGAGGGGGCGGTGATTCAACGGCGACAATCTTGGACGGCGGGACGGCAGAGTGCCCGCGAAAATCCCTTCCGTTCCTAGATGACGACGGCGGCGATCTTGGATGACGGTGGTGTCCCGGACCATCGGACCTGATTGAGGCGACGATGGGGGAGTTGTGACAACCCGCCCAGGAAAATACCGTACTATCGCCTAAGACCAATCCACTTTGGTCATTAAGCAATAGTAAAGTGTCATCCTGTCGTTGGTTGCCGGGTTAACGCCCGGTAAATCACTTGGACATCGAACAGAGGATCGACACATGCATTAAAACTCACGCGAAGGCGAGTCCAGAGTACAACATGAATTAAACATTTTATTACAACCCATTGTTCCTGGCATAGAGTAGAGGTTCAGAGTTCGAAAACAGCGGAAATAAAATATCTAGCGCAACGGTAAACATCACAGGAGGCCATCCGTGATGTCATCACTTGTCGTCACTCTTCCGGTCAACCACACCTGCAACAACAGTTTTAAAGCAAGGCTGAGTATACTAATACTCAGCAAGACTTAACCGTCGGGTGATAACTACATCACCAACTCTAGACATGAGAGGCTTTTGGCCGGTGGAGTTTCTTTTGCTGAACAGCTACTAAGGAATAGATCCTTACTTTCAAAATTTTAGCACAAGTTCTAGTTGATTACCATTTCTAAATGTGCCTTCTAATTCAATCAAGAATTGGACAAGCAATTACTTCATACAACAATATTCCTCGAGTTCCATCATTATGGGATATCATGGCTAGTTGATTAAGCAGTCTCGGATAACGGTGAGAGGCCGACAATCGATTGATTTAAACCTTGCAAGGTAAACCCAAACACACGGTAGGCTGCCCACAAAGGAACAACTTTCCCAGGTCGTTTCCAAAAGTCCTCGGGTTGGGAGCAAAGCCTACAGTCCTGGGTGCAAGGTTAGCTGGTATACCCCGCAAAGTATCCAGTCTCACACAATACACCCCCCTTCCCGGTAGCTAGCCGGTAAGGCGATTTCTCAAGAGTAGTAGGGAAGAGTTCCCACGCCGTCTCATTAAGGTACTAGGCTTACCGGTCCCATTCCCGGCAAATGTTTAGTACGTTCAAAAGCTTAGCCCACGAAAGCCACTGGATCGGAGCCCAATCCCATGCTCTTACCACATGAGCAATCCATTTATAAAGATCTTATGATTCCAACATAAGAACCTATTCTCGCGAGAGACGAAGATCACTCGACTTCTATCGGTCCTATAGCATAGCAGCTTTCGACCTAGCATACTAGTGATAGAGCATAGGTACCTAGGGATCATGCATCTAGGGTTTCAAATCAACTCCTGAAACGTAAATGCACAATCGAAGCAAACGTAATTGCATAATTTTAAAAGACGGGGTTAATGATCCGGGGCTTGCCTTCGATGGCAAGGATGGCCTTGGGCCCTTCTGGACTTGGGTCCAGGTCTTGAGCTACGTCCACGCATGGCAGCTCTTTGTCGGCACCTTCGTTCCTCCTTCCGACGCGAGCGTACGTCTACTGGCGGAAGGATCTACACGAAAATGCAAATGCAAGATTTATTTGACGGTTTTTAATTTAATTAACCACAAACCATAAAGGACAACCAAGGGGTGTATTGGTTGGGCACATTCACCTAGATAAGGAATACATTCAGCATACTCTTCCATAAAGGAACAATATGCAATTCTTTGTTAATTAATCTTTTTGACAGTGACTGTGTGCACATCTATACAAGTAATTTAATTTAATCTTCACAACAGTTAGTGGGTGGGTACGTTTAACTTTTTAACATGATTTGCAACCACACACAAGGTTAGCAAGGGTGGTTTGGTGATATTTTCCATCTAATGACTATTAAGCCTTTAATCACTTCCATAGCTTTTATTCATGAATTTAATTAGTAAAATTCATTGGAGGGTGTGTTACACTCTAAACACCTACAACAAGTCACTGGACACCCATGCGAGCTTTGGATGGCTAGAAATTAATTATTTTTGAAAATAACAAAAGCTATCTAGAAGGACAAGGTAAATCCACACAAAAATAATTACTCAACAAACTGATCCAAACTTTCTCACACCTGTTATATGGTTCAAAACTAGTCTAGTGGTGCAGCATATACACCTAGAACTATTGTGGAACTTGAGTTATACATTTTCAAGAAAAACAAGCATAATTCTCAAATAAATATTTCTGTTAATTATAAAATTGTGATTAATTCACCAGAGGTGGGTTTTGGAATTAAAAGACAGTGTGAAAAAGTTGGTTGCAAAAACCTAATTATTTTTATCTAGAAAAATCATTTATGCATATCTTCCATAAATGGAAAAACATTTTTATAAAACGATTTACATCATAACTTTGTGCAATTTTTGGCCCTAGGAGCTAGTCATGATCTAACACACAACATATCCAAAAATTAGCTACAGAGGATTTATATATTTTGAGATATTGCAGATCTAGGTTTTTCATATTTGTATTTTTCATGCACAAAATAACAGGAATTAGCTCAGGCAATAATAACAAAAGTTGTAGGATACTTCACCATGAATCCAACAAAATTTGTTTTACATTTTTCTGATTTTTCTGTGATTTTCTACGCAATTTACAAGAAACAACCAAAGGGTTTTACTATTTGAGTTAACCTTTTGCAGTGAAGCCCTCGGAAAGAATTCGTCTTTTGCAATGTGGTCCCTAGGCGCGGCTGGCCGGCGCGGGTGGGCAAAATCCGGCAAGCTCGCCGCCGGACTTGGCCGGGGAAGGGCGGGGAGGAGGTCTAGGGACGCTAGGGGCTCGGTTTGGGTGCTTTGCCGGGTCGGTGGTGGCGCCGGCAAGCGGCTCGCCGGCGGCCGGGGAGGGGCGGCGGGGGGGGGGGGGGGGGGACTGGTTCCGGCGAGGTAGGGAGCCCAGCGGCGCAACCAAGGGAGGGTGGAGCTTCTATGAGTTCCAGACGGGGTGTTGGCTAGCTGGAACGACGACGGAAAAGAGGGGAAGGCGACGCTCACCGAGCAGCCCCCATGGCGGCCGGCGGCGGCATGGAGCAGTGGGGGGGTCGTGCGTCGCGGCCAGAGGCCGTGCCCCCTTTTAAGGCGACGAACTGACCCTCCTAGCGACCACGGATGCACGGGAGCGCATCAGGAACGCGCGTACGCCGGGCGACAGGGAAGGGACCGCCGGTCCGTCGCGGTTCGCATGGCCGCCCGGGACTCGAGGTGTTCCCGGCGTCCAAGGCCTCGGGAGGCGTGTAACGGCCTTGGGAAGGCGCGGCCCGCCTCGGGAACATGCGCCGGCGGGCCCGGACGCCGAGGCGGCGGCGGCCCGCGGCGGGGCGCGCGCGCGCGCGCCGGGCCGGCACGACGTCGCGGCGCGGCCTCGCACTGGCGCTGCCCGTTTCAAACTGAGCTACTTTGAGCGCGATTTTCTCTCAAAACTTGAATACAAGTGCACGAAGTGATGAATACGAAAGTTGTAGATCTAGCTACCATCTACAACTTTTGTAAAGGCCGTCTAGAGTTTTTCTTGACAGATTTTGCAGGAACGTCGTGCCAACATTTAATGCCGGCCTGTTCTGGAAAACATGAGGTACTGTCAGTCGATCAAGTTTTTCACCAATTTCCACTCAAAATTTGAAATGCCAATCTACATGAAAGTTGTGTCCCTCAACAAGATGGACAACTTTCATAAAAGTGGATTTTGAAGTGTTTAGGTGAATTTTGGAGGACGCGGCAAAAGTTCCGGACGACATTCGCTGACGTCAACGGTTAAGCCGGTTTTGACCAGGTCTTTGGCCAAGGGCCCATTACGGGTGTGTGTAGGCTTGGTCAAGGGGTTCATTAGGGTTCATTGGCGAGGTTTTCGGGGTGATGACCCAGGTTGACCTAGGTTTGACTGATGGTTGACCGGTTTGACTCGGCTGATCCGGTCATTAGCATTAATGACGGTAATTAAAAACCTGGGGCGTCACAGGAGTGGCGGTGCGAGAGCGGATGCGCGTTTGGGAGCGCGAGGATTGAGGGCGCAGGGGCGTCGCGGGACGGGGGGCGGTGCCGAGCGGAGACGACCGCGTGCGGGGGGTGGGGTGCGCGAGGCCGGAGGAGGTGGCGGCGGCGCTAGTGCGGAGGAGGCGGTCGCAGGGTGCGCGGCGTGGCGGAGGGAAAAGGAAAAAGGTGGAGCGTGCGAAGCCACGAAGGGGAGGTGGACGTGCGCGTGATGTGTGGCAGGGTAGGGGAGGGCGGACGCGCGGGTGGGGAGGAGCGGCAGTTTCTTTTTTACATGCGCTGCAGTGGGGAGGGCAGACTCGCGAGAGGCAGAATCGCCGAGGAAGGCAGATTTACGTACCAGTTTTCTTTCTCCACTTCATACTTTTTAGGAGTAGAGATTGTTCGAGACATGTCAAAGCAAATTCCCAAATTACTTCAACAGAACCTACTGGATCGCGAGCAGCAATCGCTGCCATCTTTCCTCGATAACATTCAGAATTATTCTTCAAAATTCCATACACCAATCCCCATAGCACCTAAAGAATACATACTCGGTAGCCGTTAGTACGAGAATGATTACCCACAGCGGTCGGACTTCAGAGCACCAGATCTGAGTATTTATGGTCTTATGCAAGGCCACCCATCGAAAGCCCCTATAGCTCAGTGGTAGAGCGTCAGTCTTGTAAACTGAAGGTCCGTAGTTCGATCCTGCGTGGGGGCATTAATTTTTTGGCGGTCAGTTTTGTGAATTTTTTTCATCCATACAATTCTGTACCAGCTTTCTTCAAACTTCTTCACACAAATAAAATTTATTCCCATTTTTTGGAAGCTTTCTCCAAACTTTCACACAGATCAAATTCAAAAGCATAGTTGAAATTGGGCCCCTTTCTTTGCAAAAGCATCACCAGCTCGGTGGTGTGAAAACAAGCAAATCCTCACGTACCCACTTTTCCTATCTTCAGCTGAAATGAAGCCGCACTCACGTTAAATCTCAGGATTCAGAAAAGAAGAGTTCAAGCTGCATCCATCCTGCTCCTGCACCCCTTGCGTCCACCACCGTACCATCCA
This sequence comes from Cenchrus americanus, assembly GCA_947561735.1. NCBI lineage: Eukaryota > Viridiplantae > Streptophyta > Magnoliopsida > Poales > Poaceae > Cenchrus > Cenchrus americanus. Next base: position 98,388,744 of record OX387242.1, on the reverse strand, counting down.
CTGGTCCCGCGCGGCTGTGTGACGAGGACGAAGGTGCCCGCCGCTGCTCACGCCCGATTCGCCGGAGCGCCACCTGCGCGCGTTCGGTCCCGGAGGCATCTCCACGGTGCCATCATCGCATCAAACTGTTGGTTCGTCAGTAATCATCCGTCACTCAGTCATCATCACTCACCAGCAGCACACGGTCGATTCAATTCTCCATGCAGCTCGTCCTGTGAACACAAACAGACCTGCAGTGTTCACAGTTGAGATCGATCGCCGGAACGCCACCAAGCAAATCGACCTGCATGAACAGTTGGTGCTGAAATGCTGATGCGCCGAATCATCAGAGTTGCGCCCTGTTCGCTTGGCTTATCAGCCACCAGCCAGCAGTTCTTTTCTCTCAGAACAAACCAGCCATCAGCAACCAGCCAGCAATACTTTTCTCTTAGAACAAACCAGCACCAGCCATCAGCCACCAACCAAACGAACAGGCTGTTGATTTTCTGGCAGCTGTACGTGGAAAGCTTTCTTGCAAGCAAGGCGCACCCTCGAGTCATCGCTTTCTTCCGATCGGTCATCTGCACACAATTCTGATTTTCCAGCGCTTGCAGCGCTGTCCCTGTGATCTGTGAACAGAGACCTGCAATTTCGTCGACCTGCAATTTTTTCTCCCACTTGCATTGGAGCACTGTCAAGTTATTTTGGTGCATGTTGTTCAAGGCGTGGTGGTTGATTAACAAGACTGCCATGAAGCGACATTGACATCTTTAGCACTGTCTTGAGAAGTAAACTCATTTTCTTTTAGATGTATCAGATCTTTAGTACATTTATATGTTCATGCACTAAAATTTTTATTATTCTTAGTTGTTGTAATAAGTTTGGCTGTGTGCGGCCACGCAGAGTTACCGCAGAGGCCGGAATATATTTCCTTTATCTTAAAAAAACTTGCATTGGAGCACAATAACCCAGGACAATTTTCTCAATTTCAGTTGTCGCCTTTGATGTTTGATCGAGATTGCAGGCAAGTTCAAATATAATTAAAATTTGTATTGTATGCCCTTCATTTCAAATGCTACAAAGAGAGTAGAAGCAACAAGCGACCGCAAAGAATTGTACCGGATATGTCAAGCAATTCCCTAACTCAAATGTTCAAAGAGAAACAATTAAAATAAGCGACAGAAATTAGTATATGTCAGCACCGGACAGAGAGAAAAATCTCTATGGATGGATCATCTAGTGGCCGGGTCCTCTGGGGCTTGGTCCGGCCGGCAGCCGGACCATCAGCATGCCCGCCGGCTCCTTGGTAGTGACGATCCTCCCCACCACCGCCGTCGTTGCCTGGGCATGGTACCCCGAGCCTAGTCGTTGGGCCACCGCCTCGCCACCGTCGCGCCGGGCCTGTGATGGCACCGGCGCCGGCCTCGCGCCACCGGCAGAGCGCGCGCCGCCGACAAGGAGGACCGCGAGGGACGCCAGAAGAAGCAATCGCCGTCGCGTCGACCAACTCATCGTCGTCGTAGGAACAGTCTCGCTAGATGATCGACGCAGTCGCAGGAATGTGCTCTCTATGGTTGCATTGGTGCTCTGTATATATGTAGCGCCGTGGCTTACATGAGGATGGATTTGGTTATTGGTTTATGACTTTTAATTTGTTTAGCGTGTTGGCTTTCTACTTGCAACTACGAAGTAGAACTGAGCGTAGTTCAGCAGGTAAAGTTTTTCTTTTTTTTTTGTTGGAACTCATTAGGGTTATTTCGAGTTTTCAACTCAACATTGATGTTCACATTTTTTTTTTGAAATTTTATTCAGTGATAGACGACATGCCTCAGTTTTTTGAAGATGGACATAAGGTTATATTTATCAGAGATAGAAGGCTAGACTTCCAAGTATTTGCACTCAATGAAAAATAAAGAAAAATTATACTCTGTGAAGTGTGAACAAGAAGTGCCAACTGCCAAGTGATTTGCGACTGCGAAGATCTAATTGGCAGACTCAATCTTGATTCTTGTTGCAAGTTGCAACTATGGTTGGGACCTCTACTCAGCTTGAGGCACGAGGATTGAAAGGTTGAAACTTGAGGAAACAAAGCATTGACTGGCTAGCAGGTTCGTTATACGTACAAGTCACAAGTCAGTTGGTGGGCTGGCTTTGGAAAATACGTGTGTGGTGTACATTCCATACTGTGTCATCACTTGGACGACAATATATATTACAAGCTTTTTTCCCGTAACGCATGCACGGGAGTGCTCCGGTTTTCAATGCCGTAACACTTGGACAACTTAGCACATCACTGACATGCATTTCCAAATAGTTCCGATTGATGCCATGCATGTGTACGGGAGTTGGGAGAAAGAAATATCTAGACTGATGATTTTTGAATCGGAAATCATATATATCTTTAGGAAGGTTTTAAGCAAACGAACTATAAAGCTCAATAGCAGCTCATCGGTCCAACAATGTGAACCATAGCACTACCTTCTTCTTCCTTCCGGCCCCAACCCACGAAGCCGCCTCCCGGCGCGCGCTGCCCGCCATGACCGGCCTCCCAGAGTGCCCGCTGCGACCTCCCGCGCGCCGCCGCGGCTCCTTGCGAGCCCCGCGCGCGGCCTTGGCCCTTGCTTCGCGCCGCGCCATGGCCCACGAGTTGCGCCCTCCGGGGGGAGCTTGTGCCGGCATCCACCGCCACCGGCGCGGCCGCCGCAACCTCCCCCACGCTCACCGCACCTCCTTGCGAGCCCCCGCGCACGGCCATGGCCCCCGCTCTGCGACGCGCCATGGCCGGCGGGGCGTGCCTCCGGGGAGCTCGCACGGTACCGCCGAGCTGCCGGGGTCGGGCATCGCCGGAGCTCGGCTCGAGCTCGCCGGCCGCCGGCCCGGCCGCTACGCTCTCCCGCGCACTGGCGCGGTCGCTGTCGGTGTTTTGGACCGGCAACCTACTACGGGGAGTACCCGAAGTAGATGAATGTGACTCGCCGAGATCGGTAACTCGAAGGAAGAGGCACGTGGCACACAATTTAGACAGGTTCGGGCCGCGAGGTGCGTAATACCCTACGTCCCGTATGCCGCGTAGCTCGGATTGATAGGGCACGGTTACAGGATGGTGCAACAAAGTGCGCCGTGAGTTGAGATTGGATGAGGTGATCGGGGATCGGTCCCCCGCCTCGCCTTATATAGTCCGGGAGGCAGGGTTACAAGTCGGAGTAGGGAAGGAGTACCAGTCGAGTACGTCTAGGAGACCTCTACACAGTGCGGAACATGTACAGAGTCCTATCCGAGTACTACTCCTGTCCTGTCCTTGTGCTCCACGCCTTCAGGTGCCGTGTAGCGCAAGTCGGGTAGTCCCAGGGGTCCACCGAGTAGTCGGTCCTGGTACCCACCGAGGTAGCGGGCCCAGGGAGGTCCATACGACAAGCCCCCGAGTACTTTGTAGTCGAGAAGGATAGCTTCCAGTAGTCTTGACGGCCTTAACGAGTAGTTCTCAAGCGTCCCTGAGTGCTACAAGTCAAAAGTCCTCAAGAGTAGTCGAAGCATCCCGAGGCCGGAATGTACTCCGCTGATGTTTGAGCAATCTTGAAGTCTTCCCCGAGTAGTCCCAAGCGTCCTTGAAATCCGCCTTCGAAGGTCTTCAAAAATGCCTCGTCTTGTCTTGAAGCCGGAGCCGTCAAGAAGATACGATTTGCGGAACCGCAATCCACGTAGGGTAGCCCCCGAGCCTCGAGCCGCGGGCTCTGGCTGAGGATCTATCCGAAGCCTTCACGAGAAAATCCCGAAAAATCCGGAGAGAAAAAACCGAAGGACACGTGGCACGGAGCCCCCGAGCCTTGAGTCGAGTGCTTCCTCTCGAATTGAAGGGTCTTCTTGAAGAATGTGTCCTGAGATGCTCTTGAGACTAGCCGCGTCCCAGGTAGTCGAGTAGAAGTAGCCGAGCCACCGAGGTGAGGCACGTCGACTAGTAGAATACGAAGAGTCACGCGCGGCCGCCGAGTCGCCCACGCGCGGACTTATCCCGCCGCCCGTTACGGAGGCGATCGGCTTATAAATTCAAGCCGAAACCCTTAGGGTTTTTCACCCAAGTGAGCCGCGGTCATTCGCCACTTGAATCTTGAAGTAGATCCACTCCAACGAGCACCTGCCGCCGCAAAGAGATCCAAGCGCATCGCCACCCGAAAGCCGTAGGGTAGCCCCCGAGCGGATGCGAGTGAAGACTCCTCGTTCTTGGAGGATGAAGCCGTCCCCGTCGAAGACGTTGAAGGCCGGCGGGAAGAAGAGGAGCCATGCGAGAAGGGCCGCCGCGGCCGGCACCGGAGCGGCGCCGCCCACGTCTCCACCGCGCGCCGACCCAAGCCGCGAGTGGAAAAGGTCGAAGGTGAAGACCGAGGACTTGCTCGACCCCTGTTGAACTCCGGGTTCATCGGGGAGAAGGAGATCGATATGTGGAGATGCCGCCAGAGATCCCTATCCAATGGAGAAGGCGCAAGACGAGATCCCGATGTTCTCGCGCTTCGTGGAGCGCGGGCTTGCGCTTCCAGCGAGCAATTTCTTCAAAGGGCTTCTCAGGTACTATGGCATCGAGTACCTCAACTTGAACCCCAACGGAATCTTCCACACTTCGTCTTCGTCCATTTCTCGCGAAGCATTCTTGGGGATCAAGCCGCATTGGATTCTCTTCCGGAAATTCTTCCGCGTGAAGCCGCGCCCCCCGGCGCCTCCAACCCCGAGTAGTCGGCGGGGCCGGGATCCGGTTGAGGGAAGATGCCGCCGAGCGCACCGGCGTACAAGCTCGTGGACTCCAACACGGATTGGAAGACGAGGTGGTTCTATACCACGAACCACCATCCCGAGCCGCCGAAGCCGAGCGGACGGCGGCCCAAGCACCAAGAGTGGTGGAACACGGAACCCACCATGCAAGAGGGGATCCGGCTCCCGGAGTTGCCGGGACGAATCAAGGCCCCGCGTGATGCGGGACCGAGGGCCGAGCATGTGGCCTTCGGTTTCATGAAGCGTCGGATCCGGCCCGCCGTCGGCGCGGGATACGATGGGCTTCGAGTACACCGGCGACGACGACACGTCGCGGATGCGGGGGGCGAAATTGAAGACAACGACATCGTCGAGAGGTTGTCGAGGATCTTCAAGGACATGCCGGAGTACACGGCGTGCCCCGTCGAGGAGTTCTCCGCCGCGCGCCCGCCCAACGAGGTAAGTAGCCGTACCCGCCTCGTCGAGTAGTAGGCACTTGTAGCAGAGTTGCTAACGCCTTTTGTGTCTTTTTGATGCGGGACGATGTGAAGCGGTTTGTCTCCGAGCCGCGGCCACCACCGAGCGGAATTGAGATTCCAGCGGTGGAGAAGGTGAAGGAGCGCCGAGTAGTCGGAGACGACGACGATCCCGTCATCGCGGAGGATACCTCCGATGACGAAGAGGACGAGGAGACGCCGCGGGACCGCTTCCATTGCGGTCGAGGTTTAGCCGTCCGGGCTTGCCTCATGTACCTCTCATCCAAGACCCTCCGCTAGCCCGGAGGCTAGCCTTGCCGCGCCGCCGAGGAAGCCGCGCAACCCCGCCAAGAAGCGGGTAGCCAAGAAGATGAAGGTCTCGAGACCACGCCTCTGAGGTAAGTCATCTTGAGCGAGAAGGCGTCGAGTACCCAATGATCGAGTACGGTGCCGACGAGTAGTTATCCCCTTGTGCGAGAGAGACCGCCGCGCGGAGCCCGTGGAGGAGGGCGATGAGGGCACGTGGCCCACGGTGGGGGAACCGGCCGGAAGCCGAAGTCCGGCTCCCACCGTCGAAGAGCTCCCGGCGCGCCGGAGCGCCGCCCCCCGCCCCGAGAAGGGAGCGAGTACCCGCGGCCGCCGCCGGCCGAAGAGGTGGAAGCCGCGGGGGGCGCGCAGAACGTCGCGCCGGCCACCGCCGCCGTGGAGGAGGCGGTAGTCGGAGAGGCGGAGGAAGAAACGCCCGCCGAAGGTGGATCGGTCGATATCGCCGGCATCCTCGGTGCTCGGCCGTGACTATCGTCCGGTCGAGCTTGTAAGTACCACACTTCATGAGTAGTACTCATTGTAGTAGCCGATGTTGTCTGATGAACCTTTGTGGATACTTGTGCAGAAAATCCACCGACTTGAGCTGGGACGGAGAGGAGCCCACGGCAGCGGAGGCAGAAAAGGCCGCGCCGCCCGTCGAGGAACCCGCTCCAGAAGCCCAAGCCACGACCGAGCCCCCGGACCGCCGGGGCGGCGCGCCGCAGGCGGTCATAGTCGAAGGTGAGTACTCTTCCCGAGGCCGTAGAGCCCAAAAAGAGTAGTCGAGAATGTCGATGCGCGTGTTCCCTAGTGACGGGCGCCGAAGGTGGTGACATCCTCTGCGGGGGTGCCCGTGCAAGAGTTGACACCGGAGGCCCGGGGAGGCGGCGGCGGGAGCCCCCGAGCCCGTGGGGGAAACCGTCGAGAAGTCCGCCGAGGAGGAGGCGGGCCCGCCACGTCGCCGGGGGTTGCCCCGGAGGTGGCGATCCGGCCCCCGGAGATCCAAGACGCGGAGCCTATCCGCTCGGCGCCAATGACGGAGGCTACGACAAGTAGCCGTGGTGGGATCGAGTTGCTTGCCGACGATCTCGTCGAGCCGGCGGTGTTGGCGCAAAGCATCCGGAGGCGATGCGGCGAGCCGAACAAGTGGATGAAGGTACGTAGCCGTTGCCTCCCGAGTAGTCAATCCCTTCGTTGAGTACTCGCTGACTTGAATTGGTTTTGTGCGGGACGTCGCGGAGCGATCCCGCGAGAAGTCAAATCCGCCGCAAGGCTACGGCGACACGGTGCTTGCGAGCCGAAGCCTTGGAGGAGCAGCTCATGAAGTCGAGGAAGCACGCGGCCGCCATGCAGTCGAAGCTTGACGCCGCCTTCGCCAAGTACCACAACGATGTGATGGACTTGCGGGCGAAGAGCGACGAGCTGGTGCGGAAGAACAAGGGTCTCCGCAACAAGAATAGAGGTATGTCTCTTGACTCGTCGGGTACTTGTTAGGAGTCATCAAGCTCTGACCCGTTGGTGTGTTCCTGTGTTGTAGAACTCGAAGACCGGTGGAGCGTACGAAGGGCTCGGAGATCGAGCATGAAGAATCTCTTCTACCGGGAGCAAGAAGCCCGCCGGTGTACTTGAACTCGACTACAAGGAGCCGGCCTTCGAGTGCGAGAAGCACATGGAGTTGAGAATTGCATCCGATCGGGATCTCGTCAAGCGCTACAAATCCTTGCGAAGTTGAACGAGGACCGTGAGGCGCTCCGGCCCGGCCGAAGGACCTTGAAGAGGCCGCCCTCCCGATCGCGAGGCTCCGGTGCCGCACCCGGCGGCCCCCAAGATTGCTCCGTTGGCGGATCGACTTCGTGAGGCGCCAAGCCGGCCGGCCGCCTACGTGAAGCACATGGCCAAGTCAATCCCGAAGCAGGTGCCGGCCTTCATGAAGTCGTACTTCCCGAAGGCCCGGTGGAAGTAGTCGCCGGCGGGGTAGCCGCCAACCGCTCGGACGAGCAAGACGCGAGTTGCTTTGGAGCGAGATGGCTCCCATCGCGGAGCGGGTAGCCGATAAGTTGAATCTCCGTAGCTCGCATAGATAGCTTAGTAGCCATGGTTGTATAGGAAACGGTTGTAATGAACTATCTCATGTATCAATGAAATGTGAAGTTCCATCAATGAGTACTCGTAACCGCGATCTCAGAGTGCGGAGCGCCCATCGTGGAGTAGGTGCGAGTAGTAGTACTCGGCTTAGTAGTCCCGTCGCAGGGAGTAGACAGTAAAGAAGTTGATGAACAATCGAACTTTATTACTGAAGAGGTACACCTGGGTGGCCAGGGCCGTAGTTACAAGTAGTCGCTTGGACCCGAGGGCCGCTTACAGCTGAGTAGTACTGGAGCGGGTAGCCGCTCATAGTGAGTGATCCGTAGGTAGCCGTGTAGGCTGGATCGCAGATCCGTAAGTAGCCGCGCAGGCTGGATCTTAGAGTGTGGTCTTCTTGGTAGACCGCTGCTAGAGTCCTTGACGCTCATTGCAGCCCAGGGTCCGTAGGTAGCCGCACGGGCTGGACCTGGAGTAGAATAGTCCGGAGACTTGAAGCCAGGACCCGGAGGGTCGCTTGCGGCAAGGGGGTGTTGATGTAGTCGCGTGGACTTGAACCCCGGAGTAGTCGAGTAGACTAGGCGTAGAATCGACAGAGCTGGTCGACGTTCCACGAGTTGTTGACTTCTTCGCCTTCAAGTGTTTGGAGGCGGTAGGAGCCTGGCCCGGTCACCTTAGCCACGGTGAAGGGTCCTTCCCGTGGGGAGCCGAGCTTGTGAAGTCCTTCCGTGTTCGGGATACGGCGGAGGACAAGATCTCCAACGTTGAAGGAGCGTTCCTTGACGTTGCGATCGTGGTAGCGTCGGATACCCTCCGAGGTACCTTGCCGATTGGACGAGGGCGGCACGGCGAGCTTCTTCGAGGCCGTCGATATCAACTCGTCCGTCGTCTTCGATACGCCTTCGTCGTAGTGCTCCACCGTCGGCGAGTTCCATATGACATCGGCGGGGAGGATGGCTTCGCAGCCGTAGACCGAGAAGTAGGGGGGATTGCCCCGTTGGCTTGGATGGTTGAGTCCGCGGCCCCCGAGTGCGTTGGGTAGTTCCTTGATCCACTTGCCCCCTTTTGAGTTAGCGGCGTCGTGTAGCCGCTTCTTGAGGGCGTCGAGCACCATCCCGTTGGCGCGCTCGACTTGTCCGTTGGCCCGTGGGTGGGCGACGGAGACGTATCCGACGTCGATTCCGCCGTTCTCGCGGTACTCCCCGGAACCGGTGGTTGTTGAAGTTGGACCCCGTGTCCGTGATGATGCGGTGGGGTAGCCGTAGCGGTGTACGAGTTCATCCGAGGAAGTCGAGTACTGCTGTCGGCCCTTGGGGCATGTGACCGGCTTGACCTCGATCCACTTGGTGAACTTGTCGATAGCCACCGGTGCCGGTTGAATCCTCCTGGCGCGGTTGGCGGTGGCCCAATCATGTCGAGCCCCCGCAGGCAAAGGGCCGGGGTTGGTGGTATGGTGACTAGCTTGTAGGCGGGGGACATGTTGTCGCTTGGCGAAGAACCGACATCCTTGGCACCGTCTCGACGAGTTCTTCGGCATCGCCCGTGGCCGTGGGCCGTAGAAGGCTCGCGGAAGGCCTTGCCGACCGGCGTGCGGGGAGGACGCGTGGTTGCCGCGGACACCCTTGTGGATCTCCTCCAAGATGTCCTTGCCTTCTTCGCGAGGAACGCATTTCATGAGTACTCCGAGAAGACGCGCCTCGCTTGTAAAGCTTGTCGCCGACGAGGACGTAAGACTTGGCGCGGCGGACGAGTTGTTCGGTTGCGTTCTTGTCGGAGGGGACCTTCTCGCTCGGCGAGGTAGTCGATGAAGGGTTGCCTCCGGTCCACGTCGATCATCATGACCTCTCGCCCGGTGGTTGGTTCGGCGGGACGGTGGTCGGTGGCGCCGGCTCCGGGATGGATGGCGCGTGAAGCTCATGGACGAAGACGCCCGCGGGTACTTGGGCGCGGGTGGATCCGAGCTTCGAGAGGACGTCCGCCGCAACGTTGTTGTCGCGAACGATGTGATGGAACTCGAGACCGTAAAATTTGTTCTCGAGCTTGCGGACTTCTAGGCGATAGGCGTCCATGTTCTCCTTGTTGCGGTCCCGGGACTTGTTGACTTGGTTGATGACCCTTGCGGAGTCGCCGTAGACTAGTAGCCGCTTGATGCCAAGTGAAGCCGCGAGGCGGAGCCCGTGTAGGAGGGCTTCGTACTCGGCTTCGTTGTTCGAGACCTTCCGGAAGATCCGGGACGTACTTGAGTTGTTCGCCCGTTGGGGAGATCGGGGAGTACCCCCGCGCCCGCGCCCTCGAGGTTGAGTGAGCCGTCGAAGTACATCACCCAATGCTCGGTCGCACGGTGGGAGTAGGTAGGCGGTTCTCCCGCCACTCTGCCATGAAGTCGACTAGAGCTTGCGACTTGATGGTTGTGCGTGGCTTGAAGTCGATGGTGAGGGCGCCGAGCTCGACGGCCCATTTGGAGATCCTTCGGTGGCGTGCGGGTTCCTCGGGATGTCGCCGAGTGGGTAGTCGGTGACGACGGAGACCGAGTACTCACGGAAGTAGTGTCGTAGCTTCCGCGAGGTGATGAGTAGAGCGTACGGGGAGCTTCGCACGGGCCGGTAGCGAGCCTTGGACTCTGATAGAACCTCGCTGACGAAGTAGACTGGGCGCTGGACCGGGTAGGCGTGGCCGTCTTCCCGCCGCTCGACGACGATGGCGATGCGACCACATGAGTAGTCGCGGCGAGGTAGAGCGACGGCGCTCGCCCTTGTAGGGAGCCGTGAGGACCGGGGGGCTTCGACGGGGAAGTCCTTGAGCCGGGCAAGGGCTTGGTCCGCCTCGCCGTCCACACGAACTTCTCGTGGTGCTTGAGTAGTTTGAAGAAGGGGAGACCCCGTTCTCCTAGCTTCGAGATGAATCTCGTTCAATGCCGCCATGCACCCCGTCGGCTTCACGGACGTCCTTGATGCTCGTGGGAGCTTTCATGCTTGGTGATGGCGGAGATCTTCTCGGGGGTTGGCTTCGATGCCACGTTGGGCGATGATGAAGCCGAGTAGTTTGCCCGAAGGTACGCCGAAGACGCACTTGTTCGGGTTGAGCTTCCGGCGGTACTCGCGTAGCGATGCGAAGGTCTCTTCAAGGTCGTCGATGAGGGTACCGGAGTCCCCTGGTTTTGACAACCACGTCATCCACGTAGGCCTCGACGTTCTTGTTGAGTTGCCGCTTGAAGCAGGCCTGGATGGCCCGTTGGTAAGTAGCGCCGGCGTTCTTCAACCCGAAAGACATGGTCGTGTAGCAGTACGCGCCAAACGGGGTGATGAACGCGGTCTTCTCCCTGGTCTTCCTCCTTGATTGCGATCTGGTGGTACCCGGAGTAGCGATCGAGGAAGCGAGAGCGAGTCGCGGCCCCGCCGTGGAGTCGATGACTTGATCAATCCGTGGCAACCCGAAGGGGTCCTTGGGGCAGAGTGCTTGTTGAGGTCGGTGTAGTCGACGCACATCCTCCACTCGTTCGAGTTCTTCTTGCGGACGAGGACGGGGTTGGCGAGCCACTCGGGATGGAAGACTTCTCGATGAAGCCGGCAGCCGAGTAGCTTGGCGAGCTCCTTCTTGATGGCATCCCGTCCGTCGTCGGCGAAGCGTCGGAGATGTTGTCGCTTGGGGGTAGCCTTTGGGTCGACGTTGAGGCGGTGCTCGATCGGCTCCCCGGGCACTCCCGGCATGTCCGTCGGCCTCCACGCGAAGATGTCGCGGTTAGCCCGAAGGAAGCCGATGAGCGCGTCTTCCTATTTGGGGTCGAGGCCGGCCCCGATGGTGGTAGTCTTGGTGGGGTCGCCCGTTCCGAGGTCGACCGACTTGGTGAGCACCTCCTCGGGTGGCCGAGGCTTGTTGGCGCCGTCGGACTTCTGCGGGATGTCGAGTTCGCTTGTGGCAAGCTTCTTCGACGCGGCGTAGACCTCCATCATTGGGGTGGGTACTTGATTTGTCGAAGCAATCACCACGGCCTCTCGTATCGCGATCGTGAGAGATCTTCAAGTCCCCTTGGAGGGAGAGTACGCCGACCTGGGCTTGGCATTTTGAGTACCAAGTATGTGTAGTGGGGCACCGCCATGAACTTGGCGATGGCCGGTCTCGCCGAGGATGGCATGGTAGGAAGTCTCGATATCCGCGACCTCGAACTTGATGTACTCGGTGCGGTAGTTGTCGCGAGACGCCCGAAGGTAAGCGGCGTACCACCGAGCCCGGTGGGATAGCCGCGTTGCTCCGGGACAATGCCGTAGAAAGGCATCTTGCTCTTGTCGAGCATGGGGGTGACGTCAAGGTTCATCTTCCCGAGAGTCTTGGTGAAGAGGACGTTGAGCCCGCTTCCGCCGTCGATGAGCACCTTGTTGAGCTTAGAGCCCGCCACCGTTGGTTTCGGGACGAGAGGGAAACGTCCCGGTTCGGAGAAGCCGGTCCATTGGTCCGCGCGGGAGAAGGTGATGGGCGTCTCCGACCACCTGAGAGGGGTCATAACCGCCGGTTCAATGGACATCACTTCACGGCGAGTAGCCTTCGCTCCCGCCTGCAGGGTAGTCCGCCGAAGAGGACGTTGACGGTCTTCTCGGGTTCTTGGAAGTCGTCGCCGTCCTTCTTCTTGTTCTTCGATCGTGAGGGTGCGGTGGCTCCGGCGTATCCTTGAGCGCATGCCCGAGCTGGTAGCACTTGCTCGGTGGTGTGGTTGCCGTTTGGATGCCACGGGCACTTCTCCTTCGGCGGGTCTTTAAACCCGCCGGAGTTCTTCTTCGAGTTCCCTTTCGGGGGGCGCTGGATAGCCGCGACGGTGTTGTCCGGCTTGCGCTTGCGGTTGGGACCCGAGAAGTTGTTGTTGTTGTTGTTGTTGTTGCGGCCGCCTTGGTTTGGGTTGCCGGCGCTGCCGCCGCCTTGGTTCTCGCTTGGACTTGCCACGGATGGCGTCGTACTTGGCGTTGGCCTTGTCCTCTTCATCCGCCCGGGACGTGATCATGTCCTTGAGGTGGGGAATGGACACGGGACGGCGCCGGCCGAAGTCCTCGAAGGTGCGGCGATGGTAGAGCCCGTCCGGAAGAGGTCGATGACCTCCTTGTCGGTGACGTCCACGACGGTAGCGCGCTTGTCGAAGAAGCGGCGCATGTACTTGCGGAGGGTCTCGCCTTGTTCTCGCTTGATCATGGCAAGGTCCATGCGAGTACCCGAACGGCCCATGGCGCCCGCGAAGTTGCTTGTGAATTGCTCCTTCAGCTGGTCCCACTTGTCGATTGAGTGCTTGTCCAGCGACTCGAGCCACGTGAGTGGGGCTTGGTCCAGGCAGAAGGGGAAGTAGAGGCACTTGGTGTCGCTGTTGCCGCCAGCGTTCTCGATGGAAAGAGCGTAGCATCGGAGCCACTGGATGGGATCCTGCTTCGCGTCGTATTTGGTGATCCCCAAAGGCTTGAACTTATCGGGGAGAAGCAGATTACGAAGCCGGGGTGAGAAGGCAGGGAAGCCGTCGCCTTCAGCAGCGGTCGTCGACTTCTTCTGCCGCAACTCTTCGATTCTCTGGCGAGCATCGTACCCGCCGTGAGAGGCGCCGGAGGCGTGGCTATGCGCGTGGCCGCGGCCGCCGCGGGGCCGCCGCCGCCTCCGGCTTTCTTGTTGGCTCCGTGGTTGGAGCCGCCGCCGTCGCCGCCGCCGTCGTCGGGGGTCGTTGCCGCCACCACCGGCCGAAGCACGGTGGGGGACGACTTCTCGGTTGACGTTGTCTTGTCGTGAGGGTCCGCCGGCGGTGGAGCGTCGACGGTTTGGTTCGGGTTCGGGATGTCGCCCCGAGTACGGTTAGGACCGGGGTCGGATCGCGACTAGTAGCCTCGTTGTCGCGAGGCTTGGCCGGGGAGAGGTTGGGCCGACTCTCTTGTCGACCCGCATGAAGTAAGCTTCCTCGGCCGAGCTTGGCGATGACTTCTCCGGCCGTATGCCCCGAGCCCGCCGTGCGATCGCGCGTGATCGACATGAGGCACCGCTCGGGGAGTGGTGTGAACTCGCTCTCGGCGCCGAGAGCTTCCGCAAGGTTGCGGATGGGGAGGTTGTCTCCGAGCCGCCGGCGTCGTTCGTTGCGCTTCCCTGTTACGTTCGCGCCGGCGTCCCCGCCGGCGTCGGTCTCGTCCGCGGGGGCATCGGCGAGACGGCTCGTCCGCGGAGATGTCCTCCAAGTACTTGTCCGCGGCCGTGCCCGAGGTTCCGGGGTGTCGCCGGCAGCCATGAAGACTTGACGGTCGGGGGTACCCAAGCTTGGCTCGAAGGTGCCACCTCGGTTGGTGTGGTTGAGTCGGCTTGGGCTAGTGGTGTTCCCTCCGGAACGGTAGCGAGTCGATGTAGGCGACGTAGCGTGAGTCCTCTGTTGTCAGCTCGGCGGGTTTGCGGTCCGGCCGCAGACGTATCTCCCGGCCGGCGTTGATCTTATAACCGCCCCGCAGGCCGGCCCTGACAAGGGAAGCTCAGAGGAGTTGTCTTCGGACTCAGGCTCCTCAGGGTCCGACCCGAAGTCGAACTCGTAGTCCGGGTTCGAGTAGAACTCGGAGAGAGGGCCGGGAGTCCGAGACGCGGTTGGAGACGGCGTCGGAGTCCGAGTTGTACTCGGTTACGGGCTCCTCGCCGGCCCGGCGTGGCGTAGAAGCCTCCGTGCGGGCCCGGCTGGGAACGCGAGGGCCACGCACGGAGCGCCGACGTGGAGAGGGGACCGCCTGCGATGGCTGAGGAGCCGGCTCGCATGCGACGGCCCATGGCGACGTCGGGTTCGAGTTGGAGACGGACTCGAGCTCGAAGTCAGCGTGGAGGTTGGAGAGCGAAATTTCGCCGAACTTGCCGGCGAGCTTGCCCGTGACAACTTCGGGAAGCGTCACAAGGCCCGTCTTCGAATCGGGTTGCATGATCAAGCGGCGCTGGAAGGAGCCCGCACCATCAGCAGTGCAGACCCAGGCGCCGAAGACGAAGGTGTCGCCGCGGTTGAAGGCGACGGTCGGCTTGATGTGAACGGAAGCCGTCGAGTTCGCCATGTGATCTCGAGCGAGAGCCCCTACCTGGCGCGCCAGCTGTCGGTGTTTTGGACCGGCAACCTACTACGGGGAGTACCCGAAGTAGATGAATGTGACTCGCCGAGATCGGTAACTCGAAGGAAGAGGCACGTGGCACACAATTTAGACGAGGTTCGGGCCGCGAGGTGCGTAATACCCTACGTCCCGTATGCTGCGTAGCTCGGATTGATAGGGCACGGTTACGGGATGGTGCAACAGGTGCGCCGTGAGTTGAGATTGGATGAGGTGATCGGGGATCGGTCCCTGCCTCGCCTTATATAGTCCGGGAGGCAGGGTTACAAGTCGGAGTAGGGAAGGAGTACCAGTCGAGTACGTCTAGGAGACCTCTACACAGTGCGGAACATGTACAGAGTCCTATCCGAGTACTACTCCTGTCCTGTCCTTGTGCTCCACGCCTTCAGGTGCCGTGTAGCGCAAGTCGGGTAGTCCCAGGGGTCCACCGAGTAGTCGGTCCTGGTACCCACCGAGGTAGCGGGCCCAGGGAGGTCCATACGACAGTCGCCGCCTCTGATTTTTTTCAAAAAATGTTGGTGTCAAAATTGATGCAATGTTGACGGTTGATTTTAGTACACCTAGCTATGAATTTACCATCAACATTTACACGTATTTGATATTCTAACTAATGGTACTAACCCCCCGGACGTATCAAGTTCACTCTTGCATGTCGATTTTGGAGTTTGTTGTTTATGTAGGAAACTAGCGCTTAAAGGGAGACTTTCGGGATAAGTTCATCAACTACTTCAAGAGACGATCATGAAGCCCGACACAAGTCAAGACACATCATGAACATGACTCCAAAGGGCCCAGGGACCGAAGCATGAAGCCGTAAAACATCAGGGACCTGGACAGAAGATGCTGAAGCTTGCGCGACAAGGAGCTCTGTCTAACCCGTGGAGAAGACGGCGTCAAGGGCCCACATGCATAAGGGAGCAAGTCAACAATTGACCGAGAAGCATCAAGGAGCGAGACGGGGCCGAACCGGGCCGAAACGGGCCTGGGCGGGTCGGCCCAGGCCAGCCGGCCTAGCCTGTTTCGGGCCCGGTTCGCGCCCCCCTTTTACCTAGGTGCTCGTCTATTTATTGCCTCTGCCTCCGCCGGCCGCCAGATCCATCCATTCATCAGAGAGCCGCCGACACGAAGGAGAAGCACCGGGAGGAAGCCGATGGCTGCCGCAAGTCCTCAAGTTGCCTAGGAGATGGCCTAGGCCATGCCCTAGCCACCATGGTTGGCCCTGCGTGGTGAAGCCATGGTGGAGTTCCAGAGCCCATGCCTTGATTCCATCGAGGCAATCGTACATTCAACATTCGATGGTGATGTAATCATATCTTTTCCTACTTTGATCTACATCGATGAGTGTTTTATTCATGTGTAGCTACCATATGCCCTTAGTAGGAATAGAGTAATCATGGTGGTTAGTCTATCTCTTGCGGATACATCGTTGTAGTGCACGGACCGAGGTTGTCGTTCGGTGATGAATATTCTTGCGTAATGACAGTACGGTGGAGGAGAAAGCGGCGAATGAACGTGCATCGGACCACTCCATATCGGGTTACTCCATATCGAGTGTACTCCTTATCATAGTATAGGATTAGATTGGTTTGTCATCGTGGCCGGAGTGGCAACATGAAGACAATAGGTTAGGGTTACCCCTTTGGATGCTTACCTTTATGGCTAGGTGGATGTGATCCATACATCCTTTTATGTATGTTTAATCTTTATGCAATCTACACTTCACATAGGGTTAGACCAGTACGTTAGATAGAAAACCTTAGTGGTTTGCTTCCGATCCTTGGATTGACAAATCTAGGGAGGATCCTCCTTGGTGAAAAAGGCACCAAGTCACCCGTAGGCTTGCGGTGAACTTGAGCACGATTTTGCACCGTCAACACGCAACAATTTATAAAAAATGTTGACGAAAAATGACTAAAAATGTTGATTTTTTTCTATAAAAAGTGTTGTCCAACATTTCTAAAAAATACTGCAACATTTTTCAAAATGATGACAAAAAATAGTTGACGAACCAACATTTCTTAAAAATGTTGGAACATTTCTGAAAAATGTTGGAAGAAGCCTAAAAAAGATGGATAATAATGTTGTCCAATATTTTAAAAAATGTTGCAACATTTTGCAAAATGTTGACAAAATAAGTTAATGAAATCAACATTTCTTAAAAATATTGATTAAAAAAATGTTGGCCCCGAAAAATGTTGACGAGAAAAAATGTAGGCAACACTCCTAAAAATGTTGACGAAAAAATGTTGCCAACACTTCTGAAAAATGTTGACGAAAAAATGTTGGTAACACTACGAAATGTTGATGAGAAAAAATATTGGCAAAGTTCTGAAAAAATGTTGAGAAAAAATATTGGCATCACTTCCAAAAAATGTTGACGAAAAAATGTTGGTAACACTTCCAAAAACATTGATGAGAAAAAATGTCGGCAAACTTTTGAAAAATGTCGACGAAAAAAATATTGGCAACAATTCTGAAAAATGTTGACGAAAAATGTGGGCAACACTCCTAAAAATGCTGACGAAAAAATATCCGCAACATTTCCGAAAAATGTTGATGTAAAAAAATATTGACAACGGTTAAAAAAATAAAAAGTCAAAGCACGCGAATATTGGGGGACTTGAGTCAGCTAAGTGGGTTGTTTTGGACCTTCATGGGTAGGGCTGGATCATGAGTCGAAAACTCGTGAGCTGGCTCGACTCACTCATAGCTCGGCTCGACTCGGCTCGACTCGGCTCGGCTCGGCTCGATCAATTTTTTAACAAGTCAAGCAACTAATTTTGCTCGTTCTGTTAACGAGCTGGCTCGAGCCAGCTCGCAAGCTACTCACGAGCCAAACGAGCTTGAAAGTTCTAATTTCAACATTGAAAACCGAGTTATCAAAGTTGAGTCGGCCATTTAAGCTATGCTACACTTTCCTAAGTGTTCCATGTGTGACTAATTTTATCATTTACAACTTTATATTTATTATTTTAATTTTTTTTTACATATGCTCACATATTAATTTCAAATTTACATACAGCTCGCGAGCCTAACGAGCTAGCTTGAGCTACTAACAAGTTAAGTCGAGCCAACTTTTTTCTTGTTTTTGTTAACAAGCCGAGCCGAGCTGACTCGTTACTTAACGAGCCAGACCAAGTCGAGCCGAGCCAAGCCAAGCTGGCTCGGCGTTCAGTCCTATTCATAGGTTTTATATTTCACACGCTAACTGCCTTGCGAAGGGAGATAGGAGCTTCCTTTTTAATGACGGGAACGGGCGACGAGATGGGCTGAATGTGGTTTAAAGTTTCTTCTATCCGAGAACAAGAATGTATTCCAATTGTTGTCACCTCGATCGAACACACTTCTTTTTAGAATCGATCGAACACACTTCTAATTGCTAAGATAACACCAGTCAAACTCTTGATAAGCTCACATTAGAAATGATAAAAAAAAAGTTTAAAGCGTAGCGGAAGAAAGCAAAACTAGATTCCGAAAAGCTTAACGAGAGGGAAAAACAAAACCACTACTAACCACTACTTAAGCACACGAGGATTAATTAATTAAGAACTAAGCATGAGTAGAGTGTGATACTACTATGATTAATAAATAACTATAACATGTATAGAATCCTGATTTAGCTAGTATGTAAAATGCATTAGCTAGCAAAAAGTTGTTGACATCCAACAACCTCTCTAAACCGAACTCTCTATATGCTCCACCACCTGTGGGTCCCGCCTGTCATACTCATGAAAATCAGGATAGCTAGTCACTAGTCATTAGCCAAAGGTAGCTAGCGGGATAACGAATATAGCTAATCAGTATAGCTAGTTGGGTAGATAGCTAGTCTGTTAAAAGAGTGTTTTTGAGTTTTTTTTTCAAAAATATAGCGAGACAAGTCATTTTAGCTAGTCTCTTGGAGTTCCTCTTTTTAGATTTTTTTTAGAACAAACTCTGTTTTTAGATGAAACTAACAATTCCGGTGCGCAGTGCTGGGCTGTGGCTGTCGGCCTCCGCCTGGGCCGAGCTACTGGCCAGGCGCCGCCGAAGCTGGGCTGCTGCTACCTGTGCGCTGGGCCACCTCCACCTGGACTCGCGAGGTACCGATTTTTTTTTTAATTTTTAATTTTAGTATTTTGCGAAAAATAAATACCCATATAAAAAATGCAAATCTAGATGCATATACCGGCGGTTGAAACGGGAGTAGGTGCACTATAGCACTGTATTTGGAGGAATTTTCCTTCTCTAGATATCACATCTTCAAAAACAGTGTCTGGATTTGCAAATAAATAAGTAAATTATTTGGGTGATTTATTCCGAGCTGCATAGATTATTGCATTTCTAGATTGTGCGCTGAGTTTGGTATGAATAGTGCACAACTTACTCTGCCTTTTTTTTACATTATGCGACTTGGTTTCGTGAGACTGTTTAGATTGGGAAAAGGGAGGCAAAAGATGCGTTATTCACTTACCACATCTTCTCTCACATAAAATATTATTTTAGCACTATTTTAACACTATTTACACACATAAATTTACCCAACTAAACAACCATGGATGCCCTGCCTCTTTGTAGTGAGCAATGAACCTCTTAGTCCATCCGTCCCAACGTATGATCAACAACTTCATCCCCTACCTTTTGACTTTTTAGGTGCTCCTACATTCTTAAACCCCATATTTGAAAGTTCATGGGAGGCCTTTTTCGTTTTTTAAAACTAGGATTGTGCCCGTGCGTTACTACAGACTCATATCATATTCAAAAAATCAAAATATTTGACAGACGACTCTAGTAAAAGTATGTCCAAATAATGCAGTCAAACTATGATAAAGTGGTATCCATATTCAAATAATTTGGCAGCTGCTAAAAGTAATGTTGGCATTCTATTGTAGATAGGCTATAAAACCACAGAAGTGGAAACATACCAACACGTCTTATGAACAACACACACAATTTTTCATATGCCTCTTAGATAAAAAATCACAACCCATAAGTTTCTCTGAACAAATGGAACTCGTTACATTAGGGAAAAATTGCAGCTATCTACCCTTCTGGCACAAAATTTGATTGTACACAACATAATACAAAGTTAGGAAACATATATAAAAATGAAAAATTAATAAAGTTACAGTCCCCATGAAACCACATGACATCTTATCACACAATCATCACTGAGAGGAGAGAGACGCTTCGAGAACAAAAACCTTCCATATGATGGTTGCAAACATCCCTGGCCTTAGACAGCAACACATGAAGCCACAAATCTATTTAGATCCTCACTTCAAACAAGTTCATCAACAATAGGTTCTGCCGAAAATGTTGCAGCACTTTCGCCAAAGCCACCACTCAGCTTGATCCTGATGTTGCTATAGTAATGCGAAAATCAGAAAAGACTAAGAGTCTGATTGGTTTGGTTCCAAAATTTGCCATGCCAAATCTAGGACATGCCAACATGATAGGTATTAGTCCTTGCATTGCGACGGGCATCAACACATATTAACCTACCCACTAATAAACAACTCACAACCAACCCCTACGCCGCCAAATCTAGGACATGCCAACATGATAGGTATTAGTCCTTGCGTTGTGACGGGCATCAACACATATTAACCTACCCACTAATAAACAACTCACAACCAACCCCTACGCCTTATCAATTCCATCCCATCACAAGATCGCTATTGAGACTGGTGTCATAATTTGTTTCATAATATTATTCATCATACTTGGTAGCTTTCACTAATAGTTCTTTCATATTTTAACTTCATCAAAAGCATGGTGTGTTATGTGTGTGGTTGCTTGCATGAGTCCATCCTTTACATGGAAGAGTGCCTCCTTTCATGAGCTTCCTATTACCGTCATGTTCGCTTGGCTTATCAGCCGCTAGCCAACAGTACTTTTCTCTCAGACCAAACCAGCCACCAGCAACCAGCCAGCAGTATTTTTCTCTCAGAACAAATAAGCACCAGCCACCAGCCAAACGAACAGGCTATACGTGCCTCCAAGAAGGGTGAAGTTCTTGTCACACACAAGTTAGGACTTTACCAGGCGGATGGACTCATACCTAGGCAACACCCCCTCAACTTTCATCTGTGTTTTGATGACCTATCGATGCTAGATACTATTCAATGATTTGGGTCATCTTCCCAGCACGGGCCTTATCTAATGCAAACCAGACATCAGTGCTTCAAGAACGAGGGATGTCCATTGTCTACTGATGACCCTTAAGATGATTGGTACAGTCTTTGCTTGGAACATTAGCCATATAAGGTTTGTTCTATTGGTTGTATTAGTTTTTTTAAGTATCAGGTGATCTTGATACTGTGTGCATGTGCCCTATATATAGGCCCACATTATAATCTGTAATTATTTTTATCTTCTTAATAAAAAACACACTTCTTCTGTGTATTATTGAAAAAGTGTTTGGTTGCTGATAGATGTAGCTATAATGCCTTTTTTTTCATATATCAGAAAAGATCCTACCTAATACCATGATTGAAAATAGATCCATTTGGAGACGTTTTGGATGCCTTGACGCCCTGTCTCTTTGTAGTGAGCAATGAACCTCTTACCTGATCTGGCATGACGTATGATCAACAACTTCATCCCCTACCTTTTGACTTTTTAGGTTTTTTTAAGAATTACACAGTACAACGCAGACACTCATAACACACATGCACACTCACCCCTATGAATACATGTACGCAAAACCCTACCCCTATGAGCACCTCTAAAGGACTGAGCACCGGCAGATCTGGAGATTCCTGAAGTCACCGTGGCGCCTCGTCGTCGATGGGAACGTCTCTTACCACTTAACGCATAACACCGGTAAATTCTGGAAAATCCAGGAAAAGGTGCGAGCACCATGATTTGAACTCTGGCGGGTAGCGTCCCACTGAACTGTCCTACCATTGGACTACAAACCCAATCACATTTTGACTTTTTAGGCGCTCCTACATTCTCAAACCCCATATTTGAAAAAAACACATTGTGTGGGAGATGGCCGCGTTTTCCAAAGCCCCCAAGCAGACGACACGGAAGGCGATAGTGACCCCGAGTCCGATCTAGCTCGTTTCTCCGGTGATCTGGATCCTGCATGACCGGCGACCACTCCGGTCACGGTGTCCACGCCCCGCCCACCGTCTCCCAACCGGCGGCGGCCACCGCATATCGACGGTTAGCCGCTCCGGCGCCGTCGACCCTAAACCTTGCCCGCTAGGGGTGCGCCGCTTAGGAACCCTAGCTTCGGGATCGCTTTGGTGTGTGTGTCTTCTCCCTGTACACATACATCCTGTCTTCCCCACTTGCCATGGAGGCCATGGCGTCGTCAGGCAGTGGTGTGCCGGCGCAGCCGGATGTCAATGTCGCTGATTTGTTGAAGAACTTGAACCTCACCATGGAGGAGGAGATGGTAGTGACGTTCAGTGATGATGATGAGGATACGTCTAGGCAGGCAGCTGCTTGGGCACTATTGGGTAAGGTCCTCTCGCCGTCGGTGGTGCACGCCTTTGCGATCTAGGGTGCCATGAGACCGGCTTGGGGAAATCCAGCGGGCTTGAAGATCAGGACGATCAGGTGTAAGGAGGATAACCTCTTTGTGGCAGAATTCAGTTTGAAACAGGATATGGAGAGGGCGTTGGGCGGCTCTCCTTGGTTGGTTGGTAAACATGCAGTGATCCTGCGGGAGTATGATGAAAAGCTCAAACCATCGGAGATCCGTTTTGACCGATTGGATATCTGGGTTCGGATTCTGGACCTCCCTCTGGGTTGGATGAACAAGCATAGAGGCGAACGCGTAATGGAGCTAATTGGTGATGTGAAGAAGTTGGACGTTGACAGGGATGGCCAGGCGAGCGGTCCATTCCTTCGAGGTCGTGTCGCAATTGAAGTGGCTAAACCAATCCGTCGTGGGGTGATGCTGAAAACGAAGAAGGACTCGGTCCCTGAGTGGTTCGACATCCAGTACGAAAAACTCCCTTACTTTTGCTCCTCTTGTGGGATTTTGGGACATTCGCACTTGGAATGTGATAAACCAGTGGTGCGCAACAAAGAAGGCAAGCTATCGTATGATGGAAAACTTAGGGTTTATGATCCTAAGAGGAAGAAAATCCAGAGTTTCTCAAGACTGCATCTGAAACCTTTGGAAGTGTGCCGTCATCCTCTACGAACGATTCAAAGGGTATGAACCATCCTGGGGGCCGCCGGTCTGGGGATCACTCTACCAATGGTTCTCGGGGGGACGGCTAACATGTCTGGTGATCGCCGGCCTAGTGAGAGGCCATCTAGAGAGATGGAGGATGATGCTACGTCCCCCCTAAAACAGAAGACAACATCTGCTAGGAGGGGGGAGCCAGAAGAGCCGCTGAAGTCTACGACAAGCAAGCAGTTGTTCCAAGACGTGGAGGTGCAGACAGGTCCACGGGCGCATAGGAAGAGGAAATCTAAGACTGCTAGTCGTGACTCCTCAGTGGCGCCGGACCTAAATCTGCCGGCAGAGGAATCTTTGTCAGTGGTCCCGGTGGGTCTGGTCTCTTCACGAGTTGGTCAGTTACATGGTATAGGGGGCTCTGAGTCTCCTGCTACTACTTCGGATGAGTTAACGGAGAAGAAGAAAAGATCATCTACTCATTCAGATGCAAGATCGGCGGCAGCTACGGAAGGCAGTCCCCGCCGGGCACAATAAATTGCCTAAGCGGGAACTGCAGCGGGTGTGGGCGATCGGCGGCAGTTCATGAATTGGGTCTCTTAATTGAGACTTGGAAGCCTGCAGTGCTGTTTTTAATGGAGACTAGATTGTCTGAGGAGAGAGCTTTGTCTCTGGGGGGCTCTCTAGGTTTTCCTAACGGTGAAGCAGTGTTGTCTGTGGGATTAAGTGGGGGCCTCGCCCTGTTCTGGAGGAGGGATGTCACAGTGGGGTTGCAAAGTAAATCTCGCTCTCACATTGATGTAATCCTTTCTACTGATAATCTCGGTGTAATGCAATGGAGATTGACTGGCTTCTATGGTGAACCGAGGAGAGAATTGAGAAAGAATAGTTGGTACCTTCTGCAGTTTCTGCGTGCACAATTGGATTTGCCGTGGCTTTGCCTGGGCGACTTCAATGAGGTAATGAATGCTGATGAACACTTTGGAGCTAATGAAAGAGAACCTTGGCATATGGCGAATTTCCAGGAGGCCGTAAGTATCTGTGGCTTTATTGATCTGGGATTTTCTGGGCTCCCGTACACATGGGACAACAGGCAGGAGGGGATCCGGAATGTCAAGGCCAGATTGGACCGATTGTTTGGGGACCATAGATTCCTCGATGCAATGGGGGCTACAGCAGTGAAGCACCTGCCGATTGTTTTCTCTGATCACTCGAGCCTCCTTATCGAGATCAAGAACACAGTGCAGCCTGGGAGGTTGGGTGATCGCAGGAGGAAACCCTTTCGGTATGAGCACATGTGGCAGAGGCATGATGATTATGAGGAGTTTGACAGACAAAATTAGGCCACGTGTGAGGGGAGTGACCTTAATGCGGTGGCTGGCGCGCTGTTTGGTCTACAAGAAGCTCTTGGCGCTTGGGATAGAAACGTCTTTGGATCAGTTCGCAAGAGGTTACGAGTGCTTCAGACTGAGCTGGAAAAGGAGAGATCTCACACGTTATACCGTGGTCCGACGGACAGGGAGCACTGCTTAATGAGAGAGCTCTCGGAATTGTTGGCTCAGGAGGAGGAGATGGAACGTCAACGCTCGAGGGCGGTGTGGCTGAAATTTGGTGACCGGAACACTGGGTTTTTCCAAGCTAAAGCTCGAGCGCGAGGGAGAACGAACAGGATCTGTGCTCTGAAGCGAGCAGACGGATCAGAGGAGACAAAGCAGGAAGGACTTGAGAAGATGGCGGTGCATTTTTATCAAAGGCTTTTCTCGGCCCAGGAAGCTACCGAGCCCAGCCTCATCTGCCAATTTGTGCTACAGAAGGTGACAGATGAGATGCAAGCTACCCTTTTAAGGCCTTTTACGGTGGAAGAGATAGAGAAGGCACTGCTTCAAATGGGCCCGTGCAAAGCGCCCGGTGTTGATAGGTTTACCGCGGGTTTTTTTTAAAACATTGGGCTCTGGTGAAAGACAAGGTCTTGGCTGCGGTAATGGGCTTTCTGAATGGTGGTGATCTACCTGAGGTAATAAACCAAACTATCATAGTTTTAATTCCTAAGGTTGCCAGTCCACAAGAGCTTCCTTAGTTTAGGCCAATCTCTCTTTGCAATGTGATCTATAAGCTGTGTTCTAAGGTGTTAGCGAATAGACTTCGGCTAATCTTGGATAACATTGTCTCAGAGGAACAAAGTGCCTTTGTACCAGGCAAGTTGATCACAGACAACGTGCTCATTGCGTATGAATGCATTCACTATCTGCGGAACAGGAAAGGCAAGTCTGGGGCGTGTGCTATCAAACTGGACATGGCCAAGGCTTATGACCGGGTGGAGTGGTGTTACCTCTATGATGTGATGATCGCTTTGGGCTTCCCAGTGGATTGGTGTAATCTGATTATGAAGTGTGTGACGTCGATCAGTTTCTCAGTGAGGGTGAACGGACTGCTATCGGCTCCTTTTAAACCTACTCGAGGAATAAGACAAGGAGATCTGATCTCACCGTACCTCTTCCTGCTTTGCTCGGAGAGCTTATCTTGCATGCTGAAAGCTAGAGGCCCCCAATTTATATCACGTGGAATTAAAGTAACTCAACAGGCTCCTTGGATTTCACATTTGTTATTTGCTGATGACTGTTTGATTTTTACCCAAGCGTCAAGCAGAGGAGCTGAGAGGATTTCTGAGATCCTAGATTTATACAAGAGAGGCTCGGGACAGCTTGTCAATAAGAACAAATCAGCAATCTTCTTTGGTGCTAATTACGAGCAACAGGCTAAACAGGAGGTGCACGATATGCTACAAATTCCAAATGAAGTGTTGGGTGAAAAATATCTGGGCCTCCCTACTGCGGTCGGGAAAGCTTCTGATGGCACGTTTGACTATGTGGCTGACCGGATCCGAAACTTCATTCACGGATGGGGTAGTCAACTCCTTAGTTGTGCGGGTCGTGAAGTCCTGATCAAAGCTAATGCTCAGGCGGTGCCGACATACCCGATGAGCTGCTTTAGGCTACCGGCACCTACCTGTAAACAGATAAAAAAGTACATCTCAAATCACTAGTGGGGGAGCTCAATTGACAACCACAAAATCCATTAGTAGCGGTGGTCAAAGCTCACGAGGCCGAAGTGTGATGGCGGTTTGGGATTTCGGGATTTAGCCCTGTTCAATCAAGCAATGTTGGCGAAACAGGGTTGGCGGTTAATGGTTAGACCGGAGTCGCTGTGTGCTAGGGTGCTTAAAGGGAAATATTATGAACTGCACCTTCTTGAATGCGACGAGGAGAAAGAAAAGTTCAGAGACTTGGCGCGCCATCCTGCACGGTCGTCAAGCTCTGAGGAAGGGGCTAATCAAACGGATCGGGCCGGGGGAGTCGATTAACGTTTGGTCGGATAATTGGGTTCAAGGCTTACCTTCGTTCAAGCCCTTGCTTCGCCCGGTGAGTGCTCAAGCCGAGATGGTCTGTGACCTGTTCTTGCCAGGCACGCGCCAGTGGGATGAGCAGGCGATTCGCAACACGCTTTGCGCGATTGAAGCGGAGGAGATCCTGAAGCTGAGACCTGGAGGTCGGTTGCCTGTGGATATCGATGCCTGGGCCTACGAGAAGAATGGTATGTTTTCCGTCCGGTCTTGCTAGAGGTTGCTGAAACATGAGAGTGACCAGAAGGAAGCATTCAAGCTAAATGAACCAGGTTCATCTGAGGACTCGACTTGGTGGAGGAAGGTTTGGAACTTGAAGGTTCCCCCTAAGGTTCAGATCTTTTGGTGGAGAGTACTCCAGGGTTTTCTACCTTCCAAATCTGAATTGAAGCTTCTGGCAGGAGGTCAAGTTACTTACGGGGTGCAAGCTACCCAACATGCACCCTACCTCCTGGGCAAAAGATTTGTTGGCAGGGAAGGTTTGCTCTATTGATGAGGCAACACTCTTTATCTGTGGTGCTTGGTCCTCGTGGAATGGGCGCAATGCCCGTCAGCATGGGCGCTTGAGCTCTAGCCCAAAGGCTGCGGCGAGACACATCACGTCATTGATTGAAGAGATGATCTGCCTGAATTCTAGGACCAGGGAGGAACGGCCTCGCCGGGTGTTTGCTTGGAATAAACCTCAGACGGGTTGGTTGAAGGTAAACACAGATGCCTCTTTTGTGCTGTCGACACACACTGGAACTGGAGGAGCCGTGATCCGTGATGAGTTTGGAAGAATGGTTGGAGCTTCGGCAAATTTCTACAACCATATTCCGGACGTGCTGACAGCAGAAGCTGTAGCGGCTCGGGACAGTCCGTTGCTGGCAAGGGCGGGTGGCCATGCGAAGGTGTTACTGGAGATTGATAACCTACCTCTAGTTAACCTTCTCCGCTCTCTTGATGGTGAGAGAAGTCCCATTGCAGGGATTTGGCATGAGATCAGAGAACTCAGCAGAGTTTTTACTTCTTTTGATATTTCCTTTGTAAACCGCGAAGGTAATGAAGCAGCACACCGGTGCGCTAAACTAGCCTCGCGGTCGTCGCCTAGGTGTGTGTGGAGTGAGTCTTTCCCTTCAGACCTGTTAAGGATTGCTCACAAGCAGCCTGTTCGTTTGACCGGTGGCCGCCAGCTTGATTTGTTACGAGAGAAAAAATCTTCTTGGACGGTTCTTTGGTGCTTGGTTTGTTCGAGAGAAAAATATCTTGTTTGGTGGGCGATAAGCCAAACGAACAGGGCGAAGGACTGTTACTCTGTTGCTGAGTAATGAATTACATGCTGATGCTTTAAAAAAAACCATATTTGAAAGTTCATGCGAGGCCTTTTCTTGTTTTTTTTTTCAAAATACGAACTCCCCCTACATTGCGTTTTCTCAAGTGGGCCATGCATCACACGGGCGCGGACGTGGACCGACGCTGATTCTGGTCGGCACGACGCTTGGCGGGCATCGATTGGTGGAGACCGCCAACTCTCTATCCATCTCCGCTCTTGACGCTTCCCCCTTTCCGCTCGACCCCCACCTTCCTCTGCTATCTCCTGTCTCCTCCGACCCTCTCTTCCTTCCTGTCCATGGCGGCCGCAGCAGCGTCCTCCTCCGCCTCGCCGCTCCTCCTCCCCTCAGGTCCGTCCGTCGCTACCCTTGCCACCCCGCACCCACGGAGCGAGCTTCCTTTTTCTCGCCGTTCTCAGCCCGAACAG
Organism: Cenchrus americanus; assembly: GCA_947561735.1. Taxonomy (NCBI): domain Eukaryota; kingdom Viridiplantae; phylum Streptophyta; class Magnoliopsida; order Poales; family Poaceae; genus Cenchrus; species Cenchrus americanus. Next base: position 98,360,816 of record OX387242.1, on the reverse strand, counting down.
TCCATGATTGTCCTGTTGTCCACAGGGCCGAGACGTGCCTCGGCGGCGTCGAGGGCGTGGCTTCGTGGCGGCGCGTACAGGAGCAGGGCGCCGTGCTGCTGTAAGGTTGCCGCCGGCGGAAGCGCGGCGCAATGCGGGGCAGCTGACGATTTGACGATCGGTGGTGGGAGCAGTACCAGGAGGAGGCTGCTAGGGGTGGCCCTGGGAGCATCCGCCTGGGGTCTGGCCGCGTTCGATGCCGTCGCCGCCGGGCTGCCGCCGGAGGAGAAGCCCAAGCTCTGCGACGCCGCCTGCGAAAGCGAGCTCGAAAATGTAGGTTGAGTACGCCTCTGTTTGTGTCGTTCTTGTGTTAGGCTTCAGAGTTTTTTTTCGGTTGAAAGGACTGATCAAAATGTAGACGATGCTGGTTTCAGAGATAGTGTGTCTGTCTGATTAGATCTTGTTTAGCAGATACACTAGGTACGGTGAACCGTGTGAAGGGATTAGGCATTTAGGCTGCTTATGCAGCAACCGTTCATTAGATTTTGCAGAGTTTGGGGTTCCAAAATATTCAGGGACACTTTCCTAGAACAAGGCATAACATAATCTTCATGCTATGATCTCAATATCGATATGAGAGAGAAAGACACATACCTCGTTTCAAAGAGAACTCAGGAAGAGTTCTAAATTTGAACTGCCTAATGTTACCAGGTGCCTATGGTAACCACAGCATCGGGCTTGCAGTACAAGGACATCAAAGTGGGCGAAGGGCCAAGTCCACCCATTGGTTTCCAGGTTGCTTAAGTGATCACAATGTTCTCAAATATGTGTTGCTGTTTTTACTAGCCATGCAGTCACAGATGGTTTCATTCCTTGCCATGTAGGTTGCTGCAAATTATGTTGCCATGGTACCAAATGGGCAGATATTCGACAGGTGAGATTGCGCATTTGATGTGTGACATTCAGCCAGAGAGTTGGTTTGGCTGAAATACCTGGGCCTGTTTGGATGGTGGGGTAAATGGGGTAAATGAGGCAAATTTACCCCTAAGGTGCCAAACATGTGGGGCAAATGTGGTGGGGCAAATGTTTTGCCCCCTAATTCCATTTACCCCTAAAGGTAGCAAATTGGAGCAAATTTGTGGTGGGTCCCGCTCTCCCTCTCTCATCCACATCCACATTTACCACTCCATCCAAACACCTCAAGGGGCAAATATTAGTAGGGGCAAATGGGAGGGGCAAATCATTTTCCTTGGGGTAAATATTTACCCCTACCATCCAAACAGTGCCCTGATCTCTTGTTCACAAATGATGACCTGCAAACATAGAATTTGTTGTTCTAGAATCTTGTTTATTGATGGTAGAAGCCATTCTAATTCCCATTGTGCTTTCCTGCTTTGTGCAGCTCACTGGAGAAAGGTCAGCCCTACATATTCCGTGTTGGATCAGGACAGGTATTCCTCCATGTTTGGTTGGTGTCCATGCACTGAAACATGTCACAAACCGGAGTTAGTGATACAAGGCTAAAATGATTTGATGTCTATGTTCTGAAAAATATCACAACTGGAGCGAGTGATACAATGTAAAGTTGATCTGAATACAAGATCACAGTGTTCAGAAGCCTTATCTTCATCTTCAGTGCTTCAGCATACTAAGCTACTTTGCCAAGGGAAGAGAAAATGCAAAATGACAGTTTTCAACTTCCATGTAGCAAGCAGGTTTGAGATGGATTTCTGTTTGCTGATTCCATCTGTTTGGTAACTACAGGTGATCCAGGGGCTTGATGAAGGGATCTTGTCAATGAAGGTTGGAGGACTACGTCGTTTGTATATACCCGGGCCAGTAAGTACTTCGGACATTTTACCAACATTCAGAAACCGATTCGGGCAATGCAACAACATGTCAAAAATTCTCAGTTAAGCTATCTGGACAGAGCAGTGATGGTTTTTTTCTTGATTATCAACAGCTAGCATTCCCCAAGGGTCTTACTTCAGCTCCAGGAAGACCAAGAGTACCTCCTAGCAGCCCCGTCGTGTTCGACGTCAACTTGCTGTACATACCGGGCCTTGATGACGAGTGAAAAGCATCTGCTGCAGCAGTCATGTCTCTTTTCTTGTGTACTATATTGCAAGAGGAAACTTACTGTACATCTACTAGAGCATCAATTCTTTCCGGCTGAAGATTATGTGCAAGTATTTGTGTTGAAGTACATAGCAACATCGTTGACTAGTTATTTGGAAACTCACTGAAGATGCAGTAGACTGTGGTCTGTGGAATTGGTGTGATGTGCCTTTGGAAACTCACTTGCATTGCACTGTTTTTTCAGTGTGGACTGTGGAAGTGGTGTGCGCGCTGCAGACTTGAGAGCTTCTCCTCTGTGTGAACTCGGCAGCTCAGCTCAGACTGCAACCATGATGGATGGAGCACGTACCGCGCTGAAGAATCGGCGCGAAATATGCAGCGTTGGAAATGGTAGAAGCTTCTTCCGTGCGTCAGCAAGACCGCCGCCGGCCGGTCATGCGGCGGTGCCAGCCGTTGGCGCGGGTGCGCGCCGCGCTCTCCTCGCCCCCAGCACGACCAACCGCAATCGCCCTCAGGTCCGGCACCCTATGAACGAAGGTATTTTGCCGTCGACGGCGCGTGACTGAGGCAGCAGGGTATGCGCGCGGCGAGCCGGCGACGCCGCGACGCGGCCAGGCTCGGGTTCAACTGCCGGACAGCCATCGCCGGGGGAGGCCCGGTGAAAGAGGATCCGCGATGGAACGCCGAAGAGGATTAGGCTTCCGTGCGGCGAGAGGACTGCGCATTCTTAGCCAACTCAGCCGGGGGTGGAGGCGGGGGCGGCGCGGCAGCCAGGGCGCGGTGGCGCCGGTGCTTGCCTCCAGCCGAACGGGGTGGACAGTATCTGAATTACCGTCCGGGGGGGACGGTATTTCATTTACCGTCCAGGGGCATCCTGGTCGTTGAATCCCAAATGAACGGCTCCTAGACTGGAGCTAACCAAGTGCGCGTAGGGTGGGCCGAAAGGCGGCCCAATTTATCTCAGCCCACTCGCGTTTAGAGGGCGAGGTGGAGGCGGTGGCGACGGCGACGGCGAGTGGCGCTAAGGTCGGAGACGGGGAGTGGGGGCGAGAAGACTTTGTTGGTGTAAATTGAGACCGAATGGGGGTACCAACACCACAGTAATCTAGTCCTTCGAAGGGGCAAAGAACCGAAAGGCCCCTTCGGAGGAGGACTGCTCATACTTCTTCCATTACTACCGCTATCTCTACTTCTACCTAACTACTACTACTACGAAGCAGAAAGTAAATGAGCGACAGAATAGCAAAATCACTACTTCGGAGCTCTCCACTCATTTAATACTTGTCTCATCAATTACAATGACCCTCCTATATATATAGGGATGAGGTAGTTGGCAATTTTCCCCCAAAGGAAAAAGTCCATTTTTGACCATCCAATTATAGGCTAAGTTTGTTTTTGGCCATCGAACTTGAAAACCGGACATCTTTGACCATCCAACTGTCAAAACCGTTCAAATTTAGCCATCGGGTGGTTTTGATAGGCGGTTTTCAATTTTTTATTTACAATTTAGTCCTTAGATCTTAAAATGATTATTACTTTTTGCTCATACTTCCGATTTCGGTGATTCTTGCGGTCGCACGTTCATAATCGTGAGCTTTGTGTTAACACCAGAATTTGGTAAGGAGTCTGACTCGTGGGTCCAGCTCGGTAAAGAGTCCGTCTGGTGGAAGGAAAGGTTTTCTTAGATGTATTCGGCAGAAGGATCCGCGGTCGGCTATCTGCTCTCGTTCGGCAAAGGAACAGTTGAGCTGATTTTGCGGGATTGGACGGTGACGTGGCTCAAGCAGGAAGGACGAATGGATGGATAGGCGATCAAGCTTAGAGATAAGTTAGGCAGCGAATCCATTCGAGGTTGTACTTGGCAGGGTATAAATATGAGCCCTGGATGTATGTAATATACACAATCATTCTTCAATACAAACCGGCCTTACGCCAAACCCTAGAGTCCTTTTGTCGTGTCGTCGAGTTCTTCGAGAGGGTTCATCGATCCGTCGACCTCCGTGAGTACCGGCAACCTTGTATCATGTCTAGTATCATGCGGTGGATTTAGATCTGATGCAAGTAGTCTTGTTACCATGCTTCGTGTCATGCGGTAGATTCAAGCCTGGTTCAAGATGGTTTCTTGTTAGGTCATGAGCCATGCGGTAGGTTAAGATCTAGCTTGAAGCTAGTTATCGGCTCTATTGGATTTTGGCAAGATCCAATAGATTCATTAAGTTACCACGTGTTACTTTGAGTTTTTACTTTATGTTTAGATTCACGTAGCACACTTTTGCCCAATCTAGATAAATTTGGATCGGCTTTATCCCTCTCGTGATCCTTGTACGAGTAGAGTTTGTGTTTTAACACGTGGGTCTTGTGTTTCCCGATAGCCGAAACCGAATCGATCTAGGTTGTTACGTGTTGCGGGTTCAAGCTTGCCAATGTTAGTATAAATCTTGAAAGAACTGAGTATCATGCGGTAGATGCAGGTTTTTGGGTTGCTTTGGAGCTAGTCATCCGGTGGATTAGATTCTAAATCAATCTGATAGATTTATTCGCTTGGTAATGTTCGTTCCTTCTTCATGGACCCCGAATTGGCTGTTCAGCCGTATTCGGTTATGTTTCTTCACGAGTAGAACACGTGCGTAATTCATACTTTAAATAACGTATGCTTTTAGCTTTCCATATTTGGATTGTATCATGCGGTGGATAGATCTATTTGTGGAAAGTGGTACGGTTTTTCATGCAAGTTGTATCATGCGGTGGATAGATTTGCTTGGCATCGTACCCGACGGGTTTTAAAGTACCTAGACACGCGGTAGACTAGTGCTTTGGATCTATGCATGCTTGTTTATTACATGCTTATGTTCGTGCTTTACCTTATTCATTTATTTAATGATAATTATCATGGGAATCGGTCCTGGCCTCGTGCGTGTGCATCTTTGTTCAAACAAAGACCGATCGCTGTCATACTTACGTCATCCATTCGGCAATGTTATTTTTCCCTTTTACAAGTTCCCGAATGGTTTCAGTTTATTGGCAGATAGCTCTTTATAGCTATGTGTCATCCCATCTGGCTTCCTAGCCGTAAATATGGAACTGTCTGGTACCACCCGACAAGTTCCAAGCTTTGGTATCTAACTCCTTTATCTTTTTGTTAATTTTCAGGAAAAATTGACTGGCACGTCTTGTGACTCTTTGCGCGTGTAAAGCCAGCTTGTTCGGCTTGCTGTGTGTTTGGCGCTAGGTGCACGTTTTGCGTCAACACACTTTTTGGCACGCCCAGTGGGACCACAGCCGAATACATCAAGATGCCTGAAATCGCGGACATCATGGATGTCAACATTGAGGACCTCTCTCCCGAACAGCGGCAGCAGCTCCAGGACGCCATGGACCAGTTCCAGCAAAAATGTCTGCTGTCCTTCAAGAAAAACAGAAGTGGCGTCCCGTACTTGAAGAACGAGATGCCCAGGGTATTACTACCAGGGGAGAGCGACGCCACGACACAAAAAGAGAGAGAGGAGTGCATGCAGGCATTCCGGGAATCTGCGGACTACATGTTGAGCAAGCACCACAAAGCTTTTCTTGGTGCGTTCCAGCAAATGATGGTGGCTATCTTTAGCCCGGGCATGGAGCAGGCGTTCAGCAAGGCACCCGTCCAAGGGGGCACCGTGGAGCTGGGCGAATCAAGCTCTCAACCACCGTTACGAAGCCAGCCAATTCAGCCTCCTCCTCAGAGCGCCGGAAGTCAAGCTTTCCAGCCCCCTCCGCAAGGCGCCGGGGGTCAACCAGTTCAGCCCCCCTTTGCAGGCCTCAGGAGGGCAGCCAATCCAGCCACCACCACAGGGCAGCACGGGTCAGCCTGTGCAACAGCCGAATCCGTACCAGCCCACGTGCGGAGAACTAGCGTTCGGCTCGCCTGGGGCCCCGCTTGCCTCCGGCCACAGAATTGCTCCGGCGAGCAATTGGCTACAAAGGAATCTCTACGGCGGAGGCTATCACGAAGTGGGGAACTATGGAGCATTTGACGCTTTCCCGCATCCAGGATACGCGCCAGCTGCAGGCGCACAGGAGGACGACGCCCTGGCGCGGAAGATGGCCGAGTTGATGCAAAATCAGTTCGGCCTCAAGCCAAAAATGCAGGGACCTGCCTACAAGCCGCCGTTCCCAGAATGGTACTTCAATGTGCTCCTTCCGCCAAGGGTGAAGCCGCCGACGGAGTTCACGAAATTTTCCGGGCAAGACGACACGAGCACAGTGGAGCACATCGCTCGTTATCTGATGCAGCTCGGGGAATGCTCAGCTGAGGAAACATTCAGGGTCCGCTACTTCCCCGCGTCGCTGACAGGCCCAGCATTCCAGTGGTTCTCGTCCCTACCTCCTGAGTCAGTTAGCAGATGGAAGGACCTGGAGCGGAAATTCCACGCCCATTATTTCAGTGGCAGCTCAGAGAAGAAGCTGATCGACCTTGCCACCCTAAAGCAGAGACACAGCGAGACGCCATTGGAATTTCTCAGGAGATTCAGGGAGGTTAAGGGCATGTGCTTCTCGCTCAACTTGCCAGATGACCAGTTGGCTGACATGGCCGTCGCCGGGATGCTGCCGGCCGTGCGTGAGAAGCTGTTCGGCATGGAGTTTGAAAACACGGGCCGAGTTTGTCTCAAAAGCTATCAGCGATGAGCAACCAAGCGTATGGCTTCAAGAAGGATGCCAGGTTTGGCAAGCAGCACGACGTGGCGGACATCTACAACCAGTTCTTAGACAAGGCTGATCTGATCGAGGATTCTGATGATGAACTGGATGTGGCCGCAGCCGAAATCATGTGGGGGAAAGAGCCTTTAACGATGAATCAGCGCTGGGTCAAACAGACCAATGGCACCTATGATTTCGATATCACGAAGGCTGACAAGCTGTTTGAGCTCCTAGTAAAGGAAGGCCGAATCAGACTGCCTGAAGGGCATTCCATGCTTCGGCCCGATGGAGTCAATGGGAAACGTTACTGTGGCTTCCACGACAGGGATTCGCACTCCATCAACGATTGCAGGGTCTTCAGGATGATGATCCAGAAAGCCATCCAGGAAGGGCACCTCAAATTCGACAACAAGATGAAGCTGGATGGCCACCCCTTCCCTCAGAACATGGTGGGCTTCTCTGTCAACATGGTGACGGCTGAGGAGAAGGGCAAGGTCAAGGTCTTGACCTCATCCAGGGCTAGACAGGATGGAGCGGTGGACCCGGAGCGCCAAGTGACTCTGGAACAGGTGCATGGTGAAGCCCCCCGCATTCTCAAGAGCCACATCGAAATCGGGGAGTCATCCAGAGCCAAGCCCAGGGTGACCACGCGCATCCTTCTCAACAAGTGGCAGCGCCAGATGGAAAAAGAGCGCTACCAGAAGCGCAGATACGAGGAGGAGAAGCGCAGAGCCGAAGAGGAAGCACACGAAGGGACCGGGAGCAATACACGCGCGAGCGGGAGCGCGCGCACCGGGGATGTGCGTTCTTCGTGCCTTGTTGGAACGAGGGTTTGAAGCGCCCACGGCGAGGAACGCGTCCCGAGTGCGGTGACGGATATTTTGAGTACGGGCGGGGAGTCCGCCAATCGCCGATCCGTCCATGAGAGAATTGGAAGGATCCACCCTAACGAGGATCGACGCCAAAAAATTGAAATCATTGATCACCCCAGGAAGCGGCAGGCTGATCTAAGGTGGGCTGATCAAGAGGAGGATGAGGACGAGTACATCTGGCAGAAGGGGCAATGGTGCCTGCCTGGCCTACGCAAAAGTCAGAAGAGACGGTCCAACGCTTGAGGAACCGTGAGCTGAGGCAGGCCGGGATCCAAACAAAGCAGGTGTGGCGTCCAAAGGACCAACCGGAAGGATCAAGGTGTTCGGCTCCAACATGCATGGTATATTTTCTGCCGAACGAGTTCATGGCTCCTGCTAACCAGGTTGTGCAGGAAGAGGCGTCCCTAGACGATGAGCAGGTCGAGGGGATGATGGCACAACTGGTGCTGGCCAAGCAGGCAATCTTCGACAAACCGGCCAAAAATCGACATATGAGGCCGCTGTACTTGAGAGGATACGTCAATGGCAAGCCATTGACCAAGATGTTTGTCGACGGTGGAGCGGCAGTCAACGTAATGCCGTACACCACCTTCAAGAAACTTGGCATGGGCCCGAGCGATCTGACGCCTACAAGCATAATACTAAATGATTTCGCTGGGAATCCTTCAGATACCAAGGGATGCACTCACGTGGATTTGATGATCGGGTCCAAGACACTGCTCACTACCTTCTTTGTTATCGAAGGTAAAGGAGCCTACAGCCTACTGCTTGGGCGGGACTGGATTCATGCCAATTGTTGCGTCCCATCCACCATGCACCAGCAGCTTATCCAGTGGGTGGATGATGAGATTGAGGTCGTCCAGGCAGATGACTCTGTGAGCGTTGCGAACATGGAACCAGCCTTCTGGGAATACCAAGGTATTGATTGTTTCTCGAGGGAAAGAGCGGGGAGAAGGTCTGTTGAACCCTGTCGGCGGTGATCACCACCGATTCAAGCAGTCGGCTCTTATAGTAATTTTTAATGGAGAACCCCGTAGATGGCACTGATGGCAAGTTGGGGCGAGGATTCATGTCGGCTGATAAATTAGAAGAGGTTGACATTGGAAGCGGTGATAAGCCAAGGCCGACGTTCATCAGCGCAAACTTGCAACCAGACTTCAGGGGGGAATTAATCAAGCTTCTCAAGGAATACAAAGTTTGCTTCGCCTGGGATTATTCGGAGATGCCTGGATTGGATCGTTCTATCGTTGAGCATCGGTTGCCAATCAAATCTGGTTTCAAACCATACAAGCAACCACCCCGGAAGATCTATAAGGATGAGGTATTGGCCGATGTGAAGAAAGAAGTTGAAAGATTACTTGATGCAAACTTCGTTCGGCCATGCAGATATGCGGAGTGGATTTCTAACATTGTCCCTGTGTACAAGAAGAATGGAAAGATGAGGGTCTGCATAGATTTCAGGGATCTGAACAGAGCTACTCCGATGGATGGTTACCCCATGCCTATTGCCGATTTATTGATTGACGCCACAGCTGGACACAAAGTCATCAGTTTCATGGACGGCAATGCGGGTTACAACCAAATCTTCATGGCAATAGAGGACATATCAAAGACGGCCTTTAGATGTCCTGGTCATATAGGCCTGTTTGAATGGATAGTCATGACATTTGGGTTGAAGAATGCCGGTGCAACTTATCAGCGGGCCATGAATTACATTTTTCACGAGCTGATCGGCAAAATTGTGGAAATCTACATTGATGATGTGGTGATCAAGTCTCTAAGTCATGACACACATTTGGAAGATGTGAAGAGGACCTTGGAGTGCACCCGGAAGCATGGTTTGAAGATGAATCCAAACAAGTGCGCTTTTGGGGTATCAGCTGGAGAGTTCTTGGGATTTCTAGTCCACGAGGGGGGAATTGAAGTTGGCAAGAAGAGCATGAAGGCCATCGATGAAGTTGTTCCTCCAACTAATCTCAAGGAGTTACAATCACTGCTCGGCAAAATCAATTTCGTGAGAAGATTCATTTCAAATTTGTCACAGAAGGTTTTGCCATTCTCTCCACTGTTGAAGCTAAAGAAAGATCAGAAGTTCACATGGGGCGACGAACAACAAAAGGCTTTCGATGAGATCAAGTAGTACATGAAGGAACCACCAGTGTTGGTTCCTCCTCAGCTGGATAAGCCTTTCAAGTTGTACGTGGCGGCCGATACCCAAACCATTGGATCGGCCCTCATTCAAGAATTCGACGGGAAGGAGCGGGTAGTAGCATATCTTAGCCGAAAACTACTTGATCCCGAGACCAGGTATTCGGCTACAGAGAAGCTGTGCTTGTGCGTGTACTACTCGTGTACTAAGTTTCGGCACTACTTGTTGAATGCCGAATGTTCTGTGTATTCCAAATTTGACGTAATAAAACATATGTTATCTATGCCAATTTTGAATGGCAGGATTGGCAAGTGGATCTTGGCCTTATCAGAGTTCGAGTTAAAGTTCGAATCGGCAAAGGCTATCAAGGGACAGATCATTGCCGATTTCATAACTGAACATCGCGATCCGTCAATTGATTTGCTTGAAATTACCCCTTGGGCTTTATTTTTTGATGGATCGTCATGCGGTAAAGGTGGGGGAGTAGGGATCCTACTAATTTCACCTAGGGGTGAGATGTTCGAATTTGCCATCCCTATACAGCCCACTGTCACAAATAACCAGGCTGAATACGAAGCATTACTTCGAGGGCTTCAATATTTGAGAGAAGCTGGGGCCGTCTCAGTTGAAGTTTATGGAGATTCAGAGCTGGTGATCAAGCAATTGAACGGCCAATACGAGTGCAAAAGTGAAGCGCTGAGGAGTTACTACGAAGAATGCAGGGAAATCTTGAAGAGCTTCCCGTTGGTAACTCTACAGCATATTCCTAGGGAACATAATGAAGAAGCAAACAGGCTGGCTCAAAGTGCCTTTAGTTACAAGGAGAGTCAAGAAGCGTTTGCTGCAGAGGTATGTGCACTGGGGACGGATCTCGCAGAAGATGATTGGAGGAAAGAGATCGTTGATTACTTGAAGGATCCATCCCGAAAGGTCTCTAGGAAGCTCAGGTACAAAGCCATAAAATTCGTTCTTCTGGATGACAATTTGTTCTATAAATCGTTAGATGGGGTATTGTTACGATGCCTGGGTCCAGAAGAAGCCAAGAACATGATGAGCGAAGTGCACGATGGGATATGTGGAGCACACCAATCGGCCTACCGTATGAAATGGGTTATTAGACAAGCTGGGTGCTTTTGGCCGACGATATTAGAGGATTGCTTTGAGTATTACAAGGGATGTCAGGATTGCCAGAGGTTTGGAAATATTCAAAGGGTCCCCGCGTCAGCATTGAATCCCATCATCAAGCCATGGCCATTCAGGGGCTGGGGTATAGACTTGATTGGCCGATTAATCCACCATCTAGTAAGGGGCATAAGTTCGTGCTTTTGGCTACGGATTATTTTACTAAATGGGTTGAGGCGATCCCACTGAAGAAGGTGACGTCGGAAAACATGGTTGAATTTGTCAAGGAGCACATCATCTATCGGTTTGGAATCCCTCAGACAATCACAACTGATCAAGGGGCACAATTCGTGTCACTGGAGTTCAGAGAGTTTGCCGAAAGCATGGGAATCAAATTGTTTAACTCTTCTCCCTATTATGCCCAAGCTAATGGTCAAGCAGAGGCTTCTAATAAGATCATGATCAAGCTGATACAAAAGAAGATCGACCAGAAGCCAAGAAGGTGGCATTCGGTACTCAGTGAGGCGCTGTGGGCTTACCGAATGGCCCCCCATGGAGCTACAAAGACCTCTCCTTATGAATTGGTTTATGGACACCACGCGGTTCTACCTTGGGAGATGCAATCAGATTCAAGGAGAGTTGTGTTGCAGAAAGATTTGAGCTCCAAAGATTACAGTGGCCTAATGATGGATGAGCTAGAGGACTTACATATGATCCGTCTTAGAGCCCTGGAAAACATCGAGAAAAACAAGCTGCGGGTTGCCAAGTACTATAATAAGAAAGTAAAAGTCAGGCAATTCGCAGAGGGAGATTTGGTTTGGAAAGCGCTATTGCCGATTGGAACTAAATATAGCGAATTCGGCAAATGGTCCCCTAACTGGGAAGGACCTTTTCGTGTGGTCAGATGCGTCCCTGGTAATACATATATACTGAAAACTTTACTGGGAGAAGAATTTCCCGCTGCAATAAATGGAAGATATCTGAAGAAATATTATCCTAGAATTGAGATCGATCGATGATCACCAGCAGCGGGATTACACACATCTGACACAGAAACAGCCGGCGCTCAAGAACGAGGCCGCCTTCAGGACAAAAATTCACAAACAGAAAAAATGGCCAGTGCCTAGATGCATTGCCCTTAGCACAAAAACTACATTACAACTGCTTCTTGCAGGTTTACATCCAACAACCCTGGTGGTCAGGACCTCAAGGAGGTGGGAAGCAGAAGGCGTGGAGGAAGAAACGAAAGTATGATTCAATCTTTTCTTTGCTTCCTCTCCGGCTGCTTCCTCTTCAGTTGTTCCAAGACCACCGTGACGGCAACTTGGAAGGCACGAGGGTGACCATGGTTTGCGGCCTCCACCAAGCTGTCCCAGGCCGCTTTCAGGTTGTTATACCTGTCAGAGACATCTGAAGCAGAGGAATGAATGTTAGGGGCAAGAACTTCAGATGTGGGCACAAAATCAAGAAGAAGTCAGAAGCATTTACCCCCCACTAGTGCCTCCAGAGCCATGCGGCGCTCGCGTTCGGCTTGGCAACGAGCGGTGATATCCCTGAGGCCGTGCTCCAAGTGCCGAACGCGGCGGCGCAGTTGATGGCTGGTCCTCTGTTCAGGCGTGGCGTCCTTTGCTTCGAGGGAGGAATCGGAAGAGATGTACTCAGGCACATCTTCGGTCCTGATGATTTCTTCAGGAAGCAAATCAAGGCTGAAAGAGGAAAAGAAGAGGAGGTAAAGCGCAAGATCATGTGGGAAATAGGAAGTAAATCAAGGGAAAACTCACCTTCGAATCGTGCGTTTCTTTGGAGGGCTGCTCTCCTGGGGCTGCTTGCCCTTGTCCATGGCCTTGGGGGTTTTTCCTCTGGAGATGGAGGAGGAGATGAGAAGTGATGGATGAGTGTGCGAGTGGATTTGCAGGGCATCTCAGCAGGCTATTTTATTGACCGAAGGGGCGCATTGGGAGTGATGACCGGCATTGGTAGTGCCCAAGCGAACGGCATGGGTGGCCACCTCGTCGACGCGGTGCTCCACCGCAGCAAGGCGCTCCGCCGGCGTGTCACCGCGGGCGTCCACCTTGTCAACCAGCTGCTCCACCAGCGCCTTCAGCTGGTTGAGCTCGGCATCGCGGGCTGCAAGGAGCAAGAAGAAAGGAGATTAGCATCAAAAGCCGGGTTGGATCAAAGATTTGATTTCAGAGCCGTACCGTCGATGGTTTCTAGCAGCTGTTTGCGCTGGTCCTCCCACTCCAGCTCGGCTATGCCCGCCTTCTTGGAGACGTCCTCCAACTCGCGCTGGGCCGTCTCCAACTCCGCCTTGAAGCGGAGGGCGTCGAGCTCCCCGTAGGGCACGGGGGAGTGGCCGTCGGACTCCGAGGAGTCGTCCGGAAGGGGTTGATTGGCCGGCGCAGGAGACGGATTCCACTGAATCAACCTGAAAGGGAGATGATCGTCAAAACAAGAAAAGATCAAAGGTGAATCAAAGAAAAGGAATCGGCGATCATTGCCTCCGGCGCGCATTGGCGCTGCTCCCCTCTGCCTCATCAGAGGCACGGCGGCGGTTGAGGCGGCGCACCATGTTGCTTTGGGATGTGCACTGTTTGGAGAGAAGAAGAGCTGAGATTGGCAAAGATTCGAGAGCTAAAAGGCTTGGTGGAGAGCTAGGGGTACCTACGGTTTCATTTATAGGCCTGGCAAGGCAGATCGTGGCCTCGAGTCGTGGCTTTGGATCGTGGCGCATATCCCAAGAAAATCGGAAGGTGGAAAGGTTTCCTTAGCCAGCCCGCTAGCGGGTCGCTTGGAGTTCTAGGCTGAGTCGCATTCAGTTGACTGGCTCGGCTGAGAGGAGTCAAAGTGCCATTCGGGTGTTGGCATTTCTTTGCCGAATGGGTCGTTCAACATTACGCTTGGAGGTGCGCAAAAGAAAAAGGAAATAAAATTGCGAGGACGAATATTTCAAGAGCGACCAATTCGGTTATACATCAATTGAAGCGACTAAATGTTCAGGTACTTCGCAATTACACCACGGACGTTCAATGTTGTTTGACGGAAATTGTCCAACCGCTCCTGGCAATCTTTCTGGGAACTAGACAAGGTGGTGAGTTCTGCGTCGCATTGTTCCATCTTGGCTATAACCGATTTTGCTTCCTCTTGGGTCTTCTCTATCAATCCAGGGAGCTCGGCTATTTTGTTTTTATCAGCCTCTATCTCAGCTGACATGCTTCTCAGTTCTGCCTCCAGAGCAGCTTTCCTGGCAATTTTTAGATCACAAGAAGCTTGTAGATTGGCCAATGTATCTTTGTGGCTCTCTGTTTGGGATTGCGCCCCGTTCATGGCTTGTTCAGCACTGGCTCTTTTCTTTTCAATGGCCGGGCGAGAGCGCACTTTCCTCAAAGCCTGCCTTATGGGCACATAGTGGATTTCCAAGCCACAGATAGAGGTCAGAGAAGCACTGATGTCTTCAGGGAGTTCTTGGCTAATAGATTCAAGCATCTCTTCAAAGTGATCGAGATCCTTGAACTGATCTTGTGCATCTCTTTCTAGCCAGGGAACAATTTCTCTGAGCTTTGCTAGCACCGCCTCTGACAGAGTTTGATGCACTCCTTCCATCGCCTTGGCAACTGGATTGTTCCCCGTTGACAGACTTGATGATGATGGGGCCTGATCCTAAGAAGCAGTATTGCCGAGTTAGGTGTGCTAAAAGTAAAGGTAGCAGAGTTAAGTGCATATGAGTACCTCATGTCTGATTTCTTGAGCTGGGACAGGACTTTGTTCAGGGGCAATCACAGGTGAAGAAGGTGTTCCAGGTGGAGCTGAAGCTTCTAAGTGAGAAGATGTTGATGCAGTTGCTGGCAACTCATGAGCTTCTAGCTGAAGAGGAGATGGGTCCACCTCTGCTGGGGTTGGTGTCTCCGCATGACCGAGCGAGTGATTGTGCCCTTGGAGGACTTGATGGTTCTGGCTGGATCGGGAGATTCATCTCTGGAGAATTCATTGCTTCTGCAGAGGGTGATTGAGTCCCTGATGAAGATGAGATCTCCACTGGGACAGGTAATTCAACCCTAGGTGGACTTGCTTGTTGAGATACTGGGATGTCCACAAGTTGTTCTTCCATTGTTTCTTCTGCAAGTGTCAAATTAAAAGGTAAATGCCAGTGTTCATCCTTAAAAGAGGACAGTAAAGGTTATACCAGTGGATGGGGCATTGGCAGGTTCTGGCACTGAAGGTTGCTGGGCTCTGGTCTGAAAATGCACAAGATATGATTTATCAGGAACAGACTGATCTTGTGATCAAGAAAGTAAAAGATTTTACCTCAACAAGAACTTTCTTGACAGTTCTCCTCCTCTTGGCATTTGGAGGAGCAATCAGAGACAAACCTTGCCTCCTATCAGCAGCAAGGCTGGAAAGGCTTGGGTCTGTTGTGGCAAACCTGGCCATTAGCTGAGCCGAGTTGGGGACTCGAATCCCGATCTTCGAGATCGGGCCTACAGCATTGTAGGTGATATTCCTGGCTCGAGGGGCAGGCACTGTGTTCTGTGAGTAAAAGAAACGAGATCAGAATCATGATTAGAAGAGGAAGTGTCTGATCCAAAGGTTAATTATATTACCTCCGAAGTTGGCTGAAAATCAGGCATCAACTCTGCACAGAACAAATGCACAGGCTCACTGAAGATATGATCATGGAATCCTTGCCACCAGAAATTGAAGGTGGAGTGAGCTATGGTTGTGGGCACAAAAGGCCAGGTGTAGACAGTGGGACTGCACACATAATGGAAGACTCTGCTACTTTGCATAAGTTCTTTGATTTCCTCTCTGGGCTTGAGGAATTCGTGCAGGAACAGTCTTGGGGGCATCTGGCCACACCCAAGTTGCCGAGCCATTACATTGGGCTGATAATATTCATAAGTGCTACAGGTCAGCCTTCCTCCATTGAATTCGGCGGCAAGGCATACATGGGCGGATTATGATGTTGAGGATCTCTAAGAATCTCCCATCTTGGCGTTCGGATTCAAAAGAGAATTCACAAGGGAAAATCAAAGTGTCATTGTCCGGATAAGGCGACAGAGAGGATTCGGGAAACCTTTGAAGAATAGCTCGAAAAGCCGGGCCGATGTCTCGCCGAACGAGAACAGTTGAAGCCGCTTCTCCATAATGCTGGCATCCTCTGGTGGCTTGAGGTTCCCCTTCAGGGTGATTGGACGAAGGGAAGAGTCTGTTGTTCAAATCAACACCAACGATCTGATGCATGTGAAGCTGCAGCCACATTTGAACAAACCACCAAGGACCGTTGACACATGTTATCCTTTGGCTAGTGTACATCTGGGTGACAGTTTGGTGAAGCATATGGTACACACTGCCTAGGAGGAATTTCCCAAGAGGTAGGCGGTTACCACTGACCAAATGAGAAGCCATTGCAATGTGATTCAAGGTAGGCTCATTGGCTTTACCACAGAAGACGAACCTGCATAGCCACATGTTCAGAAATGCCCTGTATTCAATTTCACCAAGGGGTTTGTCCTTCATGTGTTTCAAGATGTAGTTCTTGTATCCGCTCCCTGGTTTCACCCCTGTTTGCCGTGAAGAGTTTTTGAATTCCCAGGGTTGAACGGATCCTGTAATGTCAAGGCCGGTGATCATAAACACATCGGCCAGTGTTGGAGACATCGGGCCGTGGCCAAAGAGGAAGGCGTTGACGCCGTTTGACCAAAAATGACAAGCTGCTATCAGAAGGTCTTCATTCTTGGGGGTCTCAGCCAAGGATAACTCCAAGCACTGAGCAATGCGGAGGGTATCCCAGTTTTGGGTTAATGCACTCTTGTCTGCGAGAACCCTCCGGTACCAAGTTTTCCAGCCTGCGATTGGAGGCAAGGGCCAGTTCTTGAAAGCATCTTGCCACCGAGGAGGTGGAGATAGAGCTGCTTTGAAAGGGATCCTCTGAGATTCAGCCGCAATGAAATCTTGAGGGTCAGAGTTTCCCATGGGACCAAGATAATAGGATCTTGAATTGGCCCCGGTGCGAATCAGAAGCTCAGTGGAAGGCTCCTGAAGAGAAAGCGGAAAAGAAATCTTAGGTAAAAATTGAAAACCTAAATGCCGAATGAAGCTTACGGGGGGGGGGGGGGGGAATTTACCTGAGCATCTTGGTTTTGAGCCGCCACTGGGGAGTTGAGCTTAGAATAAGGGGATCTAGGGTTTGGATCTGGATGAGGATTCCGGCGGATTGCGAAGAAAGAAGAACCGGTGTTGACAGATTTGATTTGAAAGTGTTCGTAGTTGGAGTCAATTGCGGAACAAAATTACTTTTATCCCGCAATTGAAGGGGCATGTGTTAACACCAGAATTTGGTAAGGAGTCTGACTCGTGGGTCCAGCTCGGTGAAGAGTCCGTCTGGTGGAAGGAAAGGTTTTCTTAGATGTATTCGGCAGAAGGATCCGCGGTCGGCTATCTGCTCTCGTTCGGCAAAGGAACAGTTGAGCTGATTTTGCGGGATTGGACGGTGACGTGGCTCAAGCAGGAAAGACGAATGGATGGATAGGCGATCAAGCTTAGAGATAAGTTAGGCAGCGAATCCATTCGAGGTTGTACTTGGCAGGGTATAAATATGAGCCCTGGATGTATGTAATACACACAATCATTCTTCAATACAAACCGGCCTTACGCCAAACCCTAGAGTCCTTTTGTCGTGTCGTCGAGTTCTTCGAGAGGGTTCATCGATCCGTCGACCTCCGTGAGTACCGGCAACCTTGTATCATGTCTAGTATCATGCGGTGGATTTAGATCTGATGCAAGTAGTCTTGTTACCATGCTTTGTGTCATGCGGTAGATTCAAGCCTGGTTCAAGAGGGTTTCTTGTTAGGTCATGAGCCATGCGGTAGGCTAAGATCTAGCTTGAAGCTAGTTATCGGCTCTATTGGATTTTGGCAAGATCCAATAGATTCATTAAGTTACCACGTGTTACTTTGAGTTTTTACTTTATGTTTAGATTCACGTAGCACACTTTTGCCCAATCTAGATAAATTTGGATCGGCTTTATCCCTCTCGTGATCCTTGTATGAGTAGAGTTTGTGTTTTAACACGTGGGTCTTGTGTTTCCCGATAGCCGAAACCGAATCGATCTAGGTTGTTACGTGTTGCGGGTTCAAGCTTGCCAATGTTAGTATAAATCTTGAAAGAACTGAGTATCATGCGGTAGATGCAGGTTTTTGGGTTGCTTTGGAGCTAGTCATCCGGTGGATTAGATTCTAAATCAATCTGATAGATTTATTCGCTTGGTAATGTTCGTTCCTTCTTCATGGACCCCGAATTGGCTGTTCAGCCGTATTCGGTTATGTTTCTTCACGAGTAGAACACGTGCGTAATTCATGCTTTAAATAACGTATGCTTTTAGCTTTCCATATTTGGATTGTATCATGCGGTGGATAGATCTGTTTGTGGAAAGTGGTACGGTTTTTCATGCAAGTTGTATCATGCGGTGGATAGATTTGCTTGGCATCGTACCCGACGGGTTTTAAAGTACCTAGACACGCGGTAGACTAGTGCTTTGGATCTATGCATGCTTGTTTATTACATGCTTATGTTCGTGCTTTACCTTATTCATTTATTTAATGATAATTATCATGGGAATCGGTCCTGGCCTCGTGCGTGTGCATCTTTGTTCAAACAAAGACCGATCGCTGTCATGCTTACGTCATCCATTCGGCAATGTTATTTTTCCCTTTTACAAGTTCCCGAATGGTTTCAGTTTATTGGCAGATAGCTCTTTATAGCTATGTGTCATCCCATCTGGCTTCCTAGCCGTAAATATGGAACTGTCTGGTACCACCCGGCAAGTTCCAAGCTTTGGTATCTAACTCCTTTATCTTTTTGTTAATTTTCAGGAAAAATTGACTGGCACATCTTGTGACTCTTTGCGCGTGTAAAGCCAGCTTGTTCGGCTTGCTGTGTGTTTGGCGCTAGGTGCACGTTTTGCGTTAACACTTTGTCTTTTCAGATGTTATTTATACTATTTATCAATGTTTATTATATTATTATTATGTTGTGGTGTAGGAACAACAATATATGAAAAGTAAAATAAACGGGTACAAAATAATATGAACAACATTTTAAAATATAAAGCTCATCGTTAGGAACGCATGACCACAAGAATCATTTAAATCAGAGATACAAGTACAAAATAGTAATCATTTTATATTAGGAGGAGTAAACTGTAAATAAAATGATTAAAATAATTCTTGGATCTTAAAATGATTACTATTTTTTCCTCATATCTTCGATTTAAGTGATTCTTGTGGGCATGCGTTCCTAACGATGAGCTTTATATTTTAAAATATTATTCATATTATTTTGTACCTGTTTATTTTACTTTTCATATATTGTTGTTTCTACATACAACTTAAGAATAAATATAACAAATTGTGATAAAATAGTATGAATAGCATTTGAAAAGACTAATCACCATGATTCGATCTAGTCCTACTAAAGGCATATGGTAGCTACACATATGAATAAGCATAACTCGTAGTAGATCAAAGTATGACAAGATATAGTTACATCACCGAATGTTGAAGGTACAAACGACTTGACGAATTCAAGTCGCGGCTCCGGAACTCCACCATGGCTTCACCACGCAGGGCCAACCATGGCGGCTAGGGCATGGCCTAAGCCATCTCCTAGGCAACTCGAGGACTCGCGGCGACCGACGGCTTCCTCCCGGTGCTTCTCCTTCGTCTCGACGGCTCTCTGATGAATAGATGGATGTGGCGGCCGGAGGAGGCAGAGAAAATTTATAGACAAGCACCTAGGGCAAAAGGGGGACGCGAACCGGGCCCGGAGTGGGCTGGGCCGGTCGGTCCAGGCCCTTTTCGGTCCGGTTCGGTCCCGGTTTCCTCCCCGGTTGCTTCTCGCGTGATCCCTTATTCGTGTGCACTTGCATGTGGGCCTTTGACGTCGTTTCCTTCACGGTTAAGGCTTGAATCCTTGCTATGCAAGTTTCGCTGTTTTCTGGTTGAGTCCCTGAAGACTTGCACGTTGACGCTTCGGTCCTCGGGTCATTTGGAGTCATGTTCATCGCGTGTCTTGACTTGTGACGGGCTTCATGATCTTCTCTTGAAGTGCTTGATGAACTTATCCCGAAAGTCTTCTCTTTAGCGTAGATTTCCTGCGTAAACAATAAACTCCAAAACCGACATGCAAGTGTGAACTTGTTACATCATTAGTATGCCTAGTGGCGGGTTAGTTGCAAATCATAATCAAAACCAATGTATAACAAGTACTCTAGGTTGACGGAAATTCACTGTCAACATCTCCCCTATGCTTAAACCTTGCTCGTCCTCGAGTAAGTTTTCAATGGATGTCAGCATTGCCTTTCATTGTTCATACCCTGCACTTGATCACATATGAGAAAGCATAATGCTCTCCAAGTTTATATTTGTTAAAATTCCATAATGTAACTAGCTTTCATCTCTATGGAGGGTAGATATAATTTAAGCTTTCCACAAGTAATCAATCATGCTCCATAAAATTCGAATAGGTCTTAGAAACTTTTGAAGTGAAGAACGAGGTGAATAAAAGAGCTAAACCAAGTACAAAAATTTAAACCTTCTTACATCTTGCTCAAGGACTCTCTCATCTCACAACACTCTCAAGCCTACTTGGTCTATATCCTTTCCCTCTCATGTTTGTAGGTGGAAGGTTTTATTTGGAGCTCATAGGAAAGTTTTTATCCTACCAAGATGGTAAAGTTGAGACTATTATCAAAACAAGGCAAGCTTCTCATGGACTTATCATGACTCGTCAAAAAGGTTATTGGAAAAATAATGTTCACAAGAAGGGGGAAGAGAAAGAACTCACACTTTTAGATAGGTGGACATGTGCAAATGGCAAAGAATGATCCTGAGGCCCCAACGAAGTCCTCGTTATCGGATTGCACATGGTTGGAAAAATGAGTATGGGTCTTGATCTTGAAGTCCTTAGAAAATCCTTAAGCAACTAGAGAACCGGGGGGAGATTATTATTACTCTATTTTTTTTTCTTTTTCTCGTTTTCTTCCTTTTTTCTTTTTTTTCTTTTTGACATGTGAGGTACTTTGGATTTTTTTTGTTTTGTCCTCTTATCTTATTCATTTTTTATCTCCCCTAGAACTCTAATTTGCGTAGTACCTACCTCCTCCCCCATGCTTAGACGTTTGCTCGTCCCCGAGCAAAGAGGAAGTGGTGTTAAGGTAGGTACCAGATGTCCTAATGAGAGGGAACTTGAATCTTCCCTTTGAAGCACCTTCTTGTGATGTGTTGATTCCATACTCAAGTGATAGGTTAGTAGGTCTAGGAGGTTAACACAAAAGATGATGTTGGTTTAAAGGGTGGATATCCGGCAAGATTTGCAAAGCTTCCGATGTGGGAGCTCACAATGCACGGATAGAATAGGCTAGCAAAAGATAAGTTACGCAAAAATGGAATGACCAGCTTCTTAGTCACTAGCCAAAGATTTTCGAGCCTTGAATCAATTCACCCAACAATAACTCTTGTAATCTATGGTTGCACTTAATATATAAGGCTTTGGATAGTAGAACAAAATGCAAGAGGTATTAATGACAAGGTTAGCATGACTTTTAAAAGCAAAAAGTAATATGCTCTTCGACCCATCCAAAGTTGAGAGCATAAAAGAAACCATGGGTCTTTATTTTTATCATGACCTCCACAAAAGATTAAGCTAGCATTTGATTAATTTCGTATTTGTATTAGAGAGAGCAATAGCTTAATCATACATAAACAAGCACAAAGTTTAAACAAAGCGGCAACGGCCATCATATATCAACGAGCAAGATCAAGCCAAAATTATTTCATCACGGTGAGGACAAGGTGATGACAATAAACAAAAACTAAAACTAGGTTGTACTCCTAGAAACCATGTTATTTAACTAGAGAGATATACAAAAGTTGCATCTAAGATTGTTGAAGGCATATACATATATACAAGCATTTAGAAAGACAAGGACAAAGAGAGGGTTGAGGAATTGTTATCGTCCTTTGATGCTTGTGATGTAGCGTGCTCTCCCCCATGCTTAAGCATTGTGCCCAGCATGGAAGAAGGAAGATCGGCATCCGTAGCAACCGTGATCCTTGAACTCCATGCGGTCTTCTTTCGTCCACCAAGTCTTCCCCCATGCTTAGCATGTTGCTAGGCACGGAAGATGATGAACCATCTTAAAATTCTTGAAGTCCTACCATCATGCAAGGATACTATCATCACATTGTTGCCTTTGTTAATCCTTCAATGTCCTCTCTTTTTGCCACGAGCCTTGATCCCAAATGTTTCTCATCCCATCTTCTCCTCCTTCCATGTTGTCCTTTATTGCTGGATGCTGGTTCATCTTTCACAAGTTTTTATTCTACTTCCAGAACTGAGTTTGTATTGAATAATAGCTCCATTACAGATTTCTTGAAATTATCTTTCCAACGAGTGGTCATTCATCCCGATCGGACTCCGAACAAGAGAGTTACGCCCTTTTTACTTTGTTGGTGCAAGCTGTCCCAGGCTGATTTCAGAATGTGTGACGCCCAAAGATTTGGTTGTAACTTCTTGCACAGGTCTCCTAAAATGTTGATTCTTGATGCATTGGAAAGTAGACTTAATGGAGCACTTGAATATCCAATTTTCCCTTTTTGTACATCTCTGAACATGTGCTTAATCTTGATGAAAACAGCAGTGCTCCTTTCGGGATTTTGGAGGTGTTGATGATCTTGATTTCAGCTTTTATCACAAACTCATGGGAGTGATTCACCATGCCTGCAAAATAACTATAATGCACAAAGTACCCCCGAGGTGACGGTCGGGAATACTCACCCTATGCCAACAAACCATGACATCCCTACGATCTTCACATGTGGCATAGTTAATCTAGTGAAAATACTAATGGGTGTACGTGAGTGCAAGTGTGTATGCAAACGAGAGGATGGTATAAAAAAAATGTTTACACCAAATTCTAAGCTCCATGCTTACAAAGTGGTTGCCAAACTTTCTATTCCCATAGAGATTTGTTAACCAAGGTCAAAACATCATGTTCATCCCAAGATCAATAATTCTTTATAGTGCAAGAAAAGTATGGCGTATTGCTAAGTTTATAAACCAACTAATGCAACATGATAGCTCAGGATATAAGACTAAATGATGGTGGTCTCCAATCATGTCTAAACACCATGTTTACACAATATTGCAAAAAGTAGTAACGCATGTCGACAAGCATTAACATGGATATGAAAGCATTCATCGTAAAGTTTCACAAATGGTCCCAAGCTAACATAAAGTGGATGATGACAAAGAGATGGATGTAAAATATAAATGCAGAAAGTTAGCACAAACAAACATTAGCAAGGTTTGAAAAACACTTTCGATGTGGTCTATAATAAGCAAAGGACAAAGCTTGATCTCACACTTCATACAAAGTAAGCATTGTCAACACGGAAGTCACCCATCGAAAAGAATCAATCAACCAAACTAACAAGGTTTAATGGCAAGTTATGAGTATCATATATATATATATATATATATATATATGCTCAAACAAGGATTTTGAAGAGAGAAAGTCAAGTATAGAAATTCTAACTAAGGTGGTCCTAGAGTCTTTCTACAAACCTATGGTTTTAGGATGTCTATAGGTATGGGAAGTTTTCCTAAGGATTTTATGGGGAGGCTAGTCAAAGTTTTTAATTAGAAAAGAGGAAAGGGATAGACTCGTTCAACCCGGACGGCAAACGGTACACAATCAATCATACCTCTATTGGCTATGGTTTTTGGTGGGAGTTATAGGAAGGCTTAGGTTGGGTGGACGAAAAGTTAGATTAACACAACATGCAATGCAATATAACATGGATGAACAAAACAACATGATATGGAGGTTGTCTAAAACAAAATTTAACCTAAATTAACTAGCCACAAGTTTAGAATCAAAGGATGGTGCCAACTTCATATATCTCTCTAAAAAGAAAGAAAATAAAAAGACTCTAAACTCTAATAGGCACACAAAAAAATGTCTACAAGGTTTTGAGATCAAATAACAAAGTGCTCCCTCAATAGCAATTAGATCAAACAACATGGTGTTGTGGTTTTTATTAGAGCAATGGTACAATGTTACTTGCTGGTTCGATTAAAAAGCACAATGTAGACGGTCATGTATATATATAAATAAAAATCGGGTTGCCTCCCGCAAAGCGCTTCATTTAAAGTCATAAAGCTCGACTTTCTCACATACCTTCTTATTGTTGCCGAGCCATGATCCTTCATGGAAGATTTGAAGGTGTTCATGCAGCCTTGATCCACTCTCCATGCTTGACACGATCACTTATGCTCAATGAGAGGCTTGCCCAATCGTCTCCTTGCATCATCATCATCATCACATTCTCCTTCACACTTTATTGCTGCCTCTTCTTTCACGAATTTTCCTCTCTATCCAGATCAGACCATGTAGAGAACAATAGCTTCCATGTGTGTCACATGAAATTATCTTTCCATCAAGTATTTATTCACTCCCAACGGACTTCAATCGAGTGAGTTATGCCCGTTCTACTCCGGCGCAGCAATCTGTCCAAAGCTGATTTCAGACTGCACATCACTCAATGTTTTTGCCATATCTCCTTGTACGGGTCTTCAAATTCATCGATCTTGGATGTGTTGGAACCGGCACTTGATGGAGCTTCTGATTTTCAACTTTTTCTTCCTTGAACATGCCTGACCAGGTCCTCAAAATTGATGAAAACAGCGACGTCCGTTTTTGAGGTTCGGTGACGGTGATGCACGGGTTTGCAACTTTGGGTATGATTCTCTCCTCTTAATTTATATTTAATGCCCTGCATGGTTAGTGAAACTTGATATTTCTCCCACAATTTGCTCTTTTAAGGTCACTAGCTTGACCGAGCACAAAGCAAGTCCAAGATTTACAAATCATATTGCAAACAAACGCATCCATAACCATATTTTATGACAAAGTAAGTTGTGATTAATTATAGCATAAGTTTTCTTGCTCAGCACTAAGCTCTTATTAGGCAAAGGTTCATAAGGCATGTAACAAATTTTAAGCCCAACAAAGCCTCCTTATCACTCTCAAGAAATTCTAGCTTATCATGATTATCATAAGAACAAGGCATAGAATTGAATCAACCTCACTAATGGATATGAATATTAGATATATTAAAGGAATATTATTAGCTACAAAAGTATATTAAGAGGTTAATTTGTACCTTGGCCTTCGAGCTTTTCATCGTGAGTGGTCTCTCGGAGTTGAAAGCAAACAATCTTCAATGAACGGTGGCTTGTATCGTCTTTTCGCAATTCCTTCGTTCATGCCACACATCATCAATGTTTCCTTGTGTGGACTCACTCTTCTTATTGATTTGTGGGACTTCACACATGTCTCAAATATCTTTATGTAACTCTATGATCCTTCCTGTGAGAGCCCAGAGTATCCGCGCCATTGGATGCTATCATTTGTGTGTAATCCATGGTAATTTGCTTCTAACATCTCCTAGCGTCGGATGTTGCCAACTCGTGCCTTCTTTTGCCAATTCTCTTGGGGTCTTTGTTTCATTCCAAACTTTTGAATTTCATCTCGTGTGGTCCAATGGAAGCGTTGCCCAAGCTTCTTTTCGTTGTCGTCGTCCTCATCTCCACTATCTTGTTCTCATCGTGTGCTGCTGCCTCTTTTTGGTGGATTTTCCCCTGTGTACATAACAGAACATATATCAAAATATTGTTCTATTGAAAACTTTATAAAATTACCTTTCCAACGGGTACTTATTCATTTTAATCGGAGCCCAAATGAGGGAGCTATGGCCGTTTTGTTTCCGCTCTTGCATGCTGTCCAGAAAATTTCAGAATGCGCAACCTTCGGTAATTCGGCCATACTCGCTTGTAGGAACCTCCGATTGACTTGATTCTTTATTCGTTGGAAGCGTAACTTCATGGGGCTTCTAAATATCCAAAGATATCCTGTTGTTCTCCCTTGAGGTTGTGCAGAAATTGATGGGAACAGAAACTTCTTGTGAATTGATCCGATGTTGACGACCTTGATCTTGTGGTCTTCGGGGCGTTACATCGCGTCTCCTTTGGCTTTAAGTCGTCACCATTGCTGGACCAGCGAGTAGCATGATGACAATGGTGTGTCTTCTTCATGATTTTGCCTTATTCAAAGTGACGGGTGCTTCTCAACGTGATTGCTTCCAATACCTATTGCTTGGACAAACAAACGTCCACAAAACATTAGTCTTAAAACTTTAATTGACACATTGACATACCTTGTTCAACATCACTCGTGTAGGGTGTGCACTCAATAGAGGATGATGGGACACTAACAAAAGTTAGCACCTACCACTAAAGAGTGAATCTTGACGTGGTCATCATCTTGTCGGAGTGGATGTGAACTTCTTGAACGTCTTGTGTCTAGCTTTTCACCTACTTTCAAGGACACAAACAAGAAAGCAAGAATGTATGCAATAATAAAAATTAGGGTTAGTCAAAGAGATAGATGGATCGCCCTAGGGTTCGAGTTGCCGATCCCCGACAACGACGCCAGAAAAAGGGGCTTGTTGACGGTGTAAAACCGTGCTCAAGTTCACCGCAAGCCTACGGGTGACTTGGTGCCTTTTTCACCAAGGAGGGTCCTCCCTAGATTTGTCAATCTAAGGATCAGAAGCAAACCACTAAGGTTCTCTATCTAACCTATCTGTCTAACCCTATGTGAAGCATTGATTGCATAAAGGTAACATACAAACACGAAGGTATGTATGGATCACATCCACCTAGCCATAAAGGTAAGCAAACTAAAGGTAAACCTAGCCTATCGTCTTCTTGTTGCCGTTCCGGCCGAGTTGATAAACCAATCTAAACATATACTATGATAAGGATTACACTCGATATGGAGTAACCCGATATGGAGTGGTCCGATGCACGTTCACTCGCCGCTTTCTCCCCTCTCGTACTATCACTACGCGAGGATAATCATCACCAAGCAATAAACCTCGGTCCGTGCACTACTACAGTGTATCCGCAAGACAAGACTAATAACCATGATTCGATCTAGTCCTACTAAAGGCATATGGTAGCTACACATATGAATAAGCATAACTCGTAGTAGATCAAAGTATGACAAGATATAGTTACATCACCGAATGTCGAAGGTACAAACGACTTGACGAATTCAAGTCACGGCTCTGGAACTCCACCATGGCTTCACCACGCAGGGCCAACCATGGCGGCTAGGGCATGGCCTAAGCCATCTCCTAGGCAACTCGAGGACTCGCGGCGGCCGACGGCTTCCTCCCGGTGCTTCTCCTTCGTCTCGGCGGCTCTCTGATGAATAGATGGATGTGGCGGCCGGCGGAGGCAGAGACAATTTATAGACAAGCACCTAGGGCAAAAGGGGGACGCGGACCGGGCCCAGAGTGGGCTGGGCTGGTCGGCCCAGGCCGGCCGGCCCAGGCCCTTTTCGGCCCGGTTTCCTCCCCGGTTGCTTCTCGCGTGAACCCTTATTTGTGTGCACTTGCATGTGGGCCTTTGACGTCGTTTCCTTCACGGTTAAGGCTTGAATCCTTGCTATGCGAGCTTCGCTGTTTTCTGGTTGAGTCCCTGAAGACTTGCACGCTGACGCTTCGGTCCTCGGGTCATTTGGAGTCATGTTTATCGCGTGTCTTGACTTGTGACGGGCTTCATGATCTTCTCTTGAAGTGCTTGATGAACTTATCCCGAAAGTCTTCTCTTTAGCGTAGATTTCCTTCGTAAACAGCAAACTTCAAAATCGACATGCAAGTGTGAACTTGTTACATCATTAGTATGCCTAGTGGCGGGTTAGTTGCAAATCATAATCAAAACCAATGTATAACAAGTACTCTAGGTTGACGGAAATTCACCGTCAACAGGTTTATAACCTTGCAAGGTGGACCTAAACACATGGAAGAATGCATACCCCAAGAAGGTCCGACGAAAACGAAATGGGGTATACACCGACCATGCGGTTCCCGTCGATCTTCAGCTTGGGATCGAAACCTACATTCCTTGGTACAAGGCTTACTGGCCCGCTCACACATGAACGTCCAGGCTCACACAGGTACCACACTGTTGCAAGCAGGGGGACACATCTCTGTGCCTCAGGGGTAGTAGGGAAAGGTTCCCTTGCCGCGTCAATCGGGTACTAGTCTTACCGGCCCCATTCCCGACAAGTGTTTAGTACGTTCAAAAGCTTAGCCCACGAAAGCCACTGGACCGGAGCCCAAATCCCATGCTCCTATCACACGAGCAATCCATTTATAAAGATCTTATGATTCCAACATAAGAACATATTCTCGCGAGTGACGAACATCACTTGACTTGTATCGGTCCTATAGCATAGCAGCTATCGACCTAACATACTAGTAGAAGAACAAAGGTACCTAGGGATCATGCATCTAGGGTTTCATTCAACTCCTAAAACGTAAATGCACAATCATAGCAACGATAATTGCATAAATTTTAGAAATAGGGTCAATGATCTGGGGCTTGCCTTCGCTGGCAAGGTTGGCCTTGGGCCCTTCTAGACTTTGGTCCAGGTCTTGCTCTACAGCGACGTGGTGTACATCTCCGTCAGCTCCTCTGTCTCCTCCTTCCGGCACACGCGTACAGCTACCGTCGGGGAGATCTACACGAGGATGCAAATGCAAGATTTAATTGATGGTTTCCAATTTAATTAATTACAAACAACATATGACAACTATGAAGAGTATGGTTCGCCATATTCACATTGACAAACACACCTTTTGTATAATCTTTCTATTAAAGTAATTTCCAGTGGTGCTTTATTATTTATTCTTTTTTATAGTGAAAGTGTACATCTTTATGCAAATAAATTAATTTAGCATTCACAAACCGCAAGGGGCTGATGTTTACCTTTTTTAACATGATTTACATCACACACATATGGCCTTTAGATGTGGAGTTGATGAATTTTCCAATTCATTTTAATATTAAGCTTAAAAAGGCTTCCATAGTTTTTATTCACAAACAACTTAATAAAATTCAGTGGGATGTGTTATGAAGCATTTCCAAACCTATACAAGCCACTGCACACACATGCACACTTAGGAGAGCTATGAATTTAATTAGACCAAAAATAACAAAAGCTAGTTATCAAAACATGAGTAATGCATACAAAAATAAATACACATCAAAATGATTCAAACATTCTCCCACATGATCTCTCGTCCAAAACTATGCTAGGGATGCAACATATACACCTAGAGCTACTATAGATTTTGAGTTATGCATTTACAAGGAAACATTAGGCATATTTCAAGAATAAATATTTCTGACAAATATAAAATTGTGATTAATTCACCAGAGGTGCATTTTGGCATAAAAAGACAACATGCAGAAGTTGGGCACAAAAACTCTAATTATTTTTAGCTACAAAAATCATTTGGACAGATTCTGCATAAATAGAACAACTCAAATAAAAATATTTACAACATAACTTTGTGCAATTTTTGGTACAGGAGTTAGGCATAACATAACACAAATCATATCCAAACATTAGCTACAGAAGACTTGTAGATTTTGAGATACAACAGATCTAGGTTTTTTACATTTCTATTTTGAGATACCCTGGGAAGAAGGAGGGGGTTGCAATGTGGCCCTTGCCATGACCGGCGGCGCAGGCGGCCGAAATCCGGCGGCTCCCGTGGCGGGGTTGGCCGGGGAAAGGGAGGAGGAGGGTTAGGGGCTCACCGGCTGCCAGTTTGTGGTCGAAGACGGGCAGAGGAACGCATGCAGCTAGCCGGGCGGCGGCACGCAGGGACCGCGACCGCGGTGAGCTTTGCTCCGGCGAACGCTTGGCTGGGATTTAAGAAGAGATGACACCAGAATCTCCCGTTGGTCCTAGGGCGGCTACTTGAGACGTTGGCATGCAGCGGAGTTGGCCAGAGGAGGCGGTTCCATAGCGGCTCCGCACTGGTAGGGACGGCGGGCGCTGCGGCGTGCGCGAGGATGGGCCGGCAGCGACTTTTATAGACAGGGCGAGCGGGCGCGGCTCCAAGCCTTCGCGGTGAAGGGATGCCCGTCATAAATGCGGTGGTACAACGGCCGACGTGACCGGGGAGGGGGTCGGCGTCGCGGACGGACCGATGGACGCACGGCGTGCGCGCGCGGTTGGAGAGTGCGGGCGCGGCACGGGCGGGGAACGGACGAGCTCACATTCCTAGGCGACAGGTGCGAAGGGAACCGATCGGCTCGTGCCTCGAGGCGGTGGGGCGGGTCCGCACAAACGTCGAGGCGGC
Organism: Cenchrus americanus; assembly: GCA_947561735.1. Classification (NCBI taxonomy): domain Eukaryota; kingdom Viridiplantae; phylum Streptophyta; class Magnoliopsida; order Poales; family Poaceae; genus Cenchrus; species Cenchrus americanus. The sequence goes on along the minus strand of OX387242.1, from coordinate 98,330,655 downwards.
AAACACCCCGCGCGCGGCGCGGGCGCCGGGCGGGGTGCCGGCGTGCGAGTGGCGCTCTGGAGCGCGGCCGACTGATTTCCAGCCGGTCAACCCTCCGTTGACCGCCAATTCCTCCAAAAAGTTGAATTGTGCGACAAAACGGTAGATATGAAAGTTGTAGACATCCCTCTACAACATTTGCAAAGGCTGTCCTATGCTTTTCTCAACGGTTTGTGCAGGAACGCCAAGCAAAGTTCGGGTTTTGCAAAGCGCTGATGAATAGTGAAAACTGCAGTTGACCAAGCTTTTCACCCTTTTCCACTCAAAATTTGAAATGCCATCCAACATGAAAGTTGTGTCCCTTGAAAAACTGGACAACTTTTATATTGGTAGAATTTGAAGTGTTTAGGTGAAATTTGGAGAACGCGGCAAAAGTTCCAGAAGGACAAGGAGTGACAAGGGGTTTGACTAGGGTTTTAGCTAGTTTTTGACTAAGCTTTGACCACAAAAGTATGTTGACTTAATTAAGAGAGTCATTAGCACTAATAAAGGTAATTAAACACCTGAGGTGTTACAGCCTACCCCCCTTAAAAGGAATCTCGTCCTGAGATTCGAAAATTAAAGACAAAGGTAGGGGTAAGGTTCTTACTGTTTCGTGATTGAAGAAAACCCGGATACTTGGTGTTGAGGAAGTGCTCGGTCTCCCAAGTAGATTCTTCTTCAGTATGGTGACTCCATTGTACCTTGTACATCTTCATGGTATGTCTCCTAGTTTTTCTTTCTTTTTGATCTAGCACTCTCAATGGATGCTCGACCACTGAAAAGTCTGGCTCGATCCAAGCATTCGCCTCTGTCTCGGGTACCTTCACACCTTTCTTCAATTGTGTCACATGAAACACATTGTGCACATTCGAGAATCGATCCGGAAGTCGGATGCAGCGACTGGCCCACATACCTCGATGATCTCGTATGGGCCAATATACCGTGGGGCTAATTTCCCTTTAACGCCAAATCTCTGTACTCCTTTGGTCGGTGAAACCTTGAGGTATACGTAATCACCCACTTCATAGTGTCGGGCTGCTCTCCCTTTGTCATGGTAACTCTTTTGTCTCATTTGAGCTAACTTCAAGTTTTCTCTGATCACTTCCACCTTCTCTTCTGCGTCTTTAACTAAATTTGGGCCAAAGAGCGTTCGCTCCCCGGCTCTAACTAATTCAAAGGAGTTTGGTATCTTCGTCCATAAAGAGCTTCAAATGGTGCCATCTTCAAACTAGCTTGATAACTATTGTTATAAGAGAATTCTGCCAAAGATAGACACTTGTCCCAACTCTTGTCGAAATGCATGATGCTCACTCTCAACATGTCTTCCACAATTTGATTGACTCGCTCGGTCTGACCATCAGTCTAAGGATGATAACTTGAACTACGAATCAATTTGGTTCCCAAAGATTCATGTAATTGTTCCCAGAAACGAGCCACAAATTGAGTACCTCGATCAGAAACAATGGTCTAGGGAATCCCGTGCAGGCGCACAATTTGATCAACATAGAGTTCTGCATAATCTTGGACGGAGTAAGTGGTGTGCACTGCGATGAAATGAGCCGTCTCGGTCAATCGATCCACTATAACCTAGATAGAATCCTTCTTTCTGGCAGTCAGGGGTAAACCCACAATAAAATCCATACTTATGTCATCCCACTTCCACAAAGGTATAGTAAACGGTTGAAGTACACCGGTTGATTTCAAATGGCTGGCTTTGACTCGATGACAAGTATCATACTCTGCCACATATTTCACTATGTCTACCTTCATGTTTGACCACCAAAAGTTTTTCCTCAAATCTTGATACATTTTGGTGCTTCCGGGATGAATAGAGAATTTGGAAAGATGAGCTTCATCGAAAATTTCCTTTCAGAGTTCCGGATCAGCTGGAACTACAAGACGTTGCTCAAACCACAACACATCTTTTGAATTCTTATGGAAACAACTATATTTGGGGTCTTCTTCCGCTAATTTCTGTTTTATTAGCTGGACGCCTTCATCATTGAGTTGAGCCAAAACGATTCTGTCATATAGATTGGACTCAGCAGAGATAGCATTCAGATTTCCTTGCCCCACAATTTCCAATCGGAGCTTCCTCAAGTCTTCACACAAAGTCTCACTATAGGACTCCACAGTTAAGCAGTTGCAGTGAACCTTACGGCTAAGCGCATCTGCAACAACATTGGCTTTTCCGAGATGATAGTGTACTTCTAGATCATAGTTTTTTCAGTTCTAACGATCTTCTCTACCTCATATTCAATTCTGATTGGGTGAAGATATACCTATGACTCTTGTGATCGGTGAACATATTACAGCAGTTTCCCATAAGATAATGCCTCCAAATCTTGAGAGCATGAACAACCGCTGCTAACTCAAGATCGTGGGTTGGGTAATTCACTTCATGGGATCAAAGCGATTGTGAGGCATAGGCAATGACTCAATTTTCTTGCATGAGAACACAACCGAGACCAGTGCCTGAAGCATCACAAAAGACTTCAAACGGTTTAAAATTATCCGGATGCACTAGCACTGGGGCTGTAGTCAGATGTTGCCTCAATGTGTGGAAAGCTTTTTCACAATCTTCGCTCCACACAAACTTGACTCCCTTCTTTAGTAGTTCAGTCATAGGTTTAGTGATCCTGGAAAAATCCGGAATGAAACAACGATAATAGCCTGCTAAACCCAGAAAACTACGGATTTGATGTACGGTCTTGGGTGGTTTCCAATCCATAACCTCTTGTACTTTGCTAGGATCCACAGATATGCCATCCTTGGAAATAGTGTGCCCCAAAAATTTCACACTATCCAACCAAAATTCACATTTGGAGAACTTTGCATAAAGCTTGTGATCTCGCAAACGTTGCAAAACAATTCGGAGATGTTCTGCATGTTCTTCTTCATTCTTGGAATAGATTAGGATGTCATCAATGAATACCACTACAAACTTGTCTAGCTCCGTCATGAATACAGAGTTCATTAGATACATGAAATAAGCAGGTGCATTGGTAAGACCAAAGGACATCACCAAATACTCATAAAGACCGTATCGGGTGGAGCCTGATCTTTATTTGATGGTACCCTGACCGAAGATCAATCTTGGAGAAAACCTTGGCTCCAACCAACTGATCGAAAAGAACATTGATGCGGGGTAATGTATATTTATTCTTGATTGTTACCGCATTGAGAGGTCGGTAATCCACACATAACCTCAAGCTACCATCTTTCTTCTTCACAAATAAAGCTGGGCAACCCCAAGGTGAAGAACTTGGGCGAATATAACCCTTATCTAGCAACTCTTGAAGTTGGGTCTTCAATTCTGCCAATTTCTTGGGTGGCATGCGGTAAGGTCTTTTGGAGATAGGGGATGTGCCAAGCTGAAGTTCGATGACAAACTCGACATCTCTGTCGGGTGGCATACTCGGCAATTCATTAGGGAAAACATCTGCAAACTCTCGAACCACTGGAATTTCTTCCAGCTGAGAAGTGATTGCCACATAAGAACAAGTATTCACACCATCTTTGAAAGGTAGGTATAAAGTTGTGGCTCCAACAATCAGTGAGTTGATCTCTACCATTCTTTCTGAAATATCCAGTACTACCTTATGCCGGTTCATCCAGCCCATTCCTAGAATGACATCCATGCCTTCTAACCCCAAAATGATAAGGTCTGTGTCAACAGTTCTGTTGCCTAATTCCAAGGGTACTCCCTGTGACAACCCACCCAAGAAAATACCGTACTATCGCCTAAACCAATCCACTTTGGTCATTAAGCGATAATAAAGTATCATCCTGTCGTTAGTCGCTGGGTTAACGCCCGATAAATCACTTAAATAGCAACAAGGATCGACATATATGCATTAAAACTCACGCGAAGGTGAGTCCAGAGATACAACATAAATAACATCCGAAAATTTACCCTGAGGGGTTTAATTATTACAAAACGAAGTCTTTTAACATCACGACATAGTTCAGATTTTTTGAAACAACAAAATTAAACTAGCGGAAAGCAGAAACACCACGAGAGGCCATCCATGATGCTTTCAGTCGTCATCCTCCACCCACTCCAGCTCCCAGCCGGGCGGGATCTCTCCGGGCCACACCTCACCGAAAGAATTACCTGGATCAACATATTATAGCAAGCTGAGTATACTAATACTCAGCAAGGCTTACCCGTCGGTGATATCTACTTCACCAAAACTAGACATGAAAGGCTTTTTGGCTACTCGGTTGCTTTTGCTAAAAAGTAACAAAGAGTATGTCCTTACTTTCAAGATTTTAGCACAAGTTCTAGTGGGTTTATTCTTTACTAAATTAGCCATCTAGTACAAGCAAGGTTGTACAATACAATTAATCAAGCATAGTATTCATCAACTTCCATCGTTAGGGATCCCATGGCTAGTGGAGTAAGTAGTCTCAGATAACGGTGAGAGGCCAACAATCGATTGATTCAAACCTTGCAAGGTAGACCTAAAGACACGGTGGGATGCCCCCGCGAGGACAACCACCACACGGTTCCCAAAAATCCTCGAGTCGGGATAAAAGGCCACAGGCACCCGGACTCACCATACACCACCGGTAGCTAGCCGTGAGACGCATCCCAATAGTAGTGACAGTTAAATCCCTAGCCGTCTCATTAAGGTACTAGGCTTACCCGTCCCATTCCCGACAAGTGCTTAGTACGTTCAAACACTTAACCCACGATAGCCATTGGACCGGAGTCCACATCCCATGCTCTTACCACATGAGCAATCCATTTAAGGAGATCTTATGATTCCTATCTAGGAACCTATTCTCGCGAGTGACATCATCACTCGACTTGTAACGGTCCTATAGCTTAGCAGCTATCGACCTATCACACTAGTAAGGACACAGGTACCTAGGGATCATGCATCTAGGGTTTCATACAACTCCTGAACTTAAATGCACAAGCATCCATAGATAATTGAATATAAATTTGAAAACTGGGTTAGATGCACCGGGGCTTGCCTTCGTCAGCTAAGTTAGCCTGAGCACCCTCGGTGTCGTCGAGTACTTCCACGTACTGCAGCGCAGCTTCCGCTTCTCCTTAAATTCCGGGACAAGCGAGTAGTCACCGTCAGGAAGATCTACACGGAATGCAATGCAGGGTTCAGGTGATGTGATAGGTTATCTAACTTACCCAACTCTTGTTGGACACATTCACCTAACAAATAAATAATTAATTATTACTTTCTTTTTACGAAGGTTATTATGATATGTGTTTCATTCTTTTATTTCACACTTGAATTAATGCTTCCTTTTATACTTGTTATTTCATGTGAGGGTATAACACTTCCACCTCTCGCTAGTCGAGGTGTGCACAAGATAACAATTTATAAATCAATTCCTCAACAGAAAGGGTGTGTTCTTAGTCTTTTAATTAAGTTGGATAACACTTCACAAAGGGAAAAGAATTAAAAAGACATTTTTCTAATTTAAATAAGGCATTACCCCATAAGAGCCTTTGAAGTTTTTATCATCAATAAATCACTAAAACTTTAAAGGAAGATTTCTCAAGCATCACAACATCCATCCTGAACCACTGGACTCACATGCAAAGCTTGGAAGCTAGAAAATAAAATACTTTGGAAAAAAACAAAAGACTAGCTAGCAAATCAAATTAAATGCGTACAAAATTAAATAAGCCTCAAAATGCTCCAAACTTCTTCATACATGCTCTCTGATCCTAAGCCATCCTAGAAAACTAGCAAGCACACCTAGAACCACTATTGATCTTGCTTTATTAATTTACAAAGGAAAACATGCACAAATTAAGAATAAATATTTCATATCATCCAAAAATCAATCTTAAATCACCAGAGGTGTGTTTTGGCATAACAAGACAGCATGCACAAGTTGGGCACAAAAACATAAATATTTTTAGCTATAAACATCATCTAGGCAGATTCTGCTTAAATGGAAAACAATTTATATAAAAAGATTCACAACATAACTTTGTGCAATTTTCGGCACAGGAGCTAGTCATAACACAGTACACAACATATCCAAAAATTGGATACAGAGGATTTATAGATTTTGAGATATTGCAGATCTAGGCTTTTCACATTTCTATTTTTCAAGAATCAGACCATGTGAGTATAACACAAGTTGTAGTACTTTTCACCAGGAATCCAACAAAATTGAGTTTACATTTTTCTGAATTTTCTATTATTTTCTATGCATTTTACAAGTTTCAGCAAATTGGATATACTATTGAAGATTCGTTTTGCACCGAGACCCTCAGGAAGATTTACAACATTACAACCAGGCCCTCGGTTTGCAGATAAACCCTTAGAAAGAAAAAGGACCTTGCAATTGGGTCCTCCAGAGGGGGTCGCCGGATTCCGGCGGTCTGGTGGCCGTGACCGGCCGGGGACTGGCTGAGGGCGTCCTGTGGGTCACCCCTGCTCGATTTCCGGGCTGGGTCGAGGCGGAAGGGTCGCCGGCAGCGTGCGCACCGGCGGTCGGCGGCGGGGAGCCGCCGCGGGTCCCGGCCGCGGCGCCGGGGGCGGCGCGGCCAAGGCAAGGCGTGGCTCAGGTAGGTGTTATGGGTTCAGAGGTAACGCTAGGGGCATGAGTTTTGCAGCGGAGGTGGCTGGAGGTGGTAGTTCCGCGGCCGCGGCGGCAATGGCGCCGGCGGGTGTCATGGCGAGCGGCAGGGGAAGGGGCGGTGCACACGACGTCGCTTGGAGGGCTTATATACCCGCGTGCTAGCTTACTTCGCGGTGAGGGGAGGGAAACACCCCGTGGTATGGCGCGCAGGGGGAAGACCGCGGTCTGTCTGGCGGTCCGACGGGGAGCTCGCCCGGTCGGTCGGCGCGGCGCGCGGGTCGGCTCGTGGCGCGAGGGGGGGGGGCGGACTCCGAGACGTCTAGGGGCGCGGGACGGCTGGGGGAAGGCGTGCGCGGGCGCGGGCACCGAGGAAGCGGGCGGGCCGAGGAGTGGCGCGCGCGAGCCGCGGCCGGTGCGGGCGACGTCGCGGCGTGGGCTCGGCGCGGCGTCGGCTGGCCGAAGTTGTGTCCCTGTATCCCTGTTTGAGCTCGTAAAACTCCAAAAAGTTGAATAGAAGTGCACAAAGTGGTGAATAGGAAAGTTGTAGATCTCACCACCCTCTACAACTTTTACAAAGACTCTAGGGTGTTTTTCTCAATGGATTTTGCATAAAATGCAGCCAAACTTTGAATGCCGCCATGCCTCGGTAAACATGAGATGCTGACAGTTGACCAAGTTTTTCTCCAATTTCCTCTCAAAATTTGAAATGCCATTCTACACGAAAGTTGTGTCCCTCAACAAGCTGGACAACTTTCATAAAGGTAGTTTTTGAAGTGTTTAGGTGAAATTTGGAGAACGCGGCAAAAGTTCCAGAAGACATTCGCCGACGTCAGGGTTTAAGTGAGGTTTGACCGTGCCTTTGACCAAGGGTTGACCACGGGTGTGTGTAGACTTGGTCAAGGGGTTCAATAGGGGTTGTCGGCTCGGTTTTCGAGGTGATGGCTCAGGTTGACCTAGGTTTGACCACTGTCAGCCGGTTTGACTCGGCTGATTCAGCCATTAGCGCTAATGACGCTAATTAAAAACCTGGGGCGTCACACTCCCCTGGTCACCAACTTGGAAGAGATGTTCCCTCCCTCTGTTTTAATCGTAAATGCATCATTAGTGTTGCAAGAGTTCAGTCCTACTTTGCTTAGCGTCTTTCCATTCATGAAACTATGTGTAGCGCCAGAATCAAACAACACACGGATAGGTTTTCCTCGAATAGAGAATGTGCCCATCATTACTGGTGGTCCTTCTGGAATATCACCCACAGAAGTGAAATTGAGCCTTCCCTTCCTGGCTTGAGCAATCTTCTTCTTGCCCTTGTTGCGGGATTTGGAAACTTGTCTCTGATTAGGCTGAGTTAACTGGTGCTCCCTATTGGTCTAGCACGGTTGCAGGTATGCCTTAGTGAAGTGTCCTGGTTCACCACACTTGAAACAACGACGCCCACTGCTACCATTAGGACTAGGTACAACAGGCTTGGGAGTCGGCTGTTGAGTGTTGGAAAAGTGAAGATTTTCTTGAGTCCGATCCTGGGATGACTTAGCCACTAACCTTTCCGACTGTGAAGCCTGCTGGAAGTCTGGGAAAGTCTTCCACATGATGCGTATCTTGCAAAGCTGCGCATTATTGGGCATGGAGTTAGCCTTTCTTTTCCTCTCGGTCTGGGCCCTCTTCATGGCATCTTCCTGGGAGATAGCTTTATTCACTAGAATGGGGTAGCTGTCAAATTTTACCAAATTCAGCCGTTCGGATAATTTACTATTCAGACCTTCGCGAAAAAGCTCCATGTTCTTCACGTCTGTATCCACATGATATCCTCCATACTGGCAGAGGTTATTAAACTTTTGCGCGTAGTGGTACATCGTGTCTGACCCTTGCTTGAGAGCCAATAATTCTCATTTTACTATCACTAAGTGCTTTAGGAATGTGAGGGTCTCTGAAAGCCTTTTTGAATTCTTCCCAAGTGATTTCATGCTCAGGCTGTTGCATGGATTTGTAGTGTTCCCACCACATTAACGCAGAACCACGAAGCTGCAATGCTGCGAATTTAGCCTTGTGTCCTTCTGAACATGGCAAGGTAAACACCGCAAACATGGCTTCAATGGCCCGAATCCAGGCATCAGCATCCAGGGTTTCTTCCGTCCAAGTGAACTGCGGGGGATTCATATCTAGAAAGTGCTTGTATTCGGTTACTTGACCTTGGGCATCAATCCGATTCCCATGGGGCTGCTGCTGCTGTTGCATGTGTAGAAGGATCTGGAGCAGCATCTCATTTTGAGTAGCCACTGATGTCGGGTCCGGCGGTGGTGGCGGCTGGTTGCGTCCACTGGAATCACTGAAACCATTCGGAGTGCTACGTGTCGAGCCCACCATCTGAAAAATTTGAGTTTTCATTAGTCACACATTCGTAAGCTTGTTCAACAAGTTGAACATGTACGACAAAAACTCAAATTGACCAAATAGTCAGACTCGAGACAGCCGCACTGCATCGAACTGGCAATTTCAACTTCCAAAACCAAAGTTCCCAAAAAAAATTTTAAAATTTTTCTGGCAACTTGGCAAGTTCAGGAGACAAAACTTGGCATTCAAGGGTTAAGCTAGATGAGTCAGGAACAAGGTGCAAAGGTGCAAGATTCGGAGTGACGTGTTCCAGAAAGACAGTAAGACCTACGTTTACTATCTGAGCATAGCTTGAGATTTGAAAACCTATGATCATGAAAAGATTTCTCAGGAAAGATTTGGATAGATATAGAGCACTCGGTATCGATCACCTATACGGAAATTCTGCCGAAAGGTCTAAGAAAAGGTCACGACAACAGGGTCAACTAGACGGTCCAACAACAACACTTTAGATTCAGTTTAAAGGTTGTTATTTTTGTTATTATTATCATCCTTTAAGGAGAACAACACTTGTGATCTTTTTAACCTTGAGCAAGTTTTTTACATGATGCAAGAACGACCTATTCGTTCTCACTAAGCATTTAAGCCAAATCGAAGTTAGTGCCGGTGGTAAGGCAACAATTATGTCTCTCCCTATAATAACTAGTCGAAACTATCGGTACTCGCTTAGCGACTTACGAACGTGGTTAGTGTACCTACAGAAGATCACAGAACATAACGAACCTTTCATGCCAGCACTCATGAAAGCATCCACATACATTACCGTTCACTATAGAAATGGCACCGATGCGTTTATCGCTACATGGACAGCGTCCAACCCCAGATATGCTCCTTTTGAATGAAGCGGATCCTTGCCTCGCAGATTCACGACGCGGAACGTCCACATATGGAAAACTGTGGCGAGACACAAACGCGGCGGTGGGTTCCCCTTAGAATAGGTTCTATCCATCCCTCACAGGAATTTCCTGTGGTACCACCACGTATGGCAAAATGTGATGAACTAGTATGGTTGTACAGAAAGTAAGTTCTGACAGAAAGAAAATGTGCTGGAAGTTAGAAAAATAAACCATAGATTGATAAACCACCTGAAAGAACCCAAAAAATTCCCTCTAGGGCCTCTCGGTCTATTTCCATCCTTAACGATCCAACGCATTTTGCAAACACAACCAATCTTGGCAAGTTTTATTCGAAACCAGTGATTAAGGTTGTTAATTAAACTCTGGTGAATATAATCGCTCTGATACCAGCTGTGACAACCCGCCCAGGAAAATACCGTACTATTGCCTAAACCAATCCACTTTGGTCACTAAGCAATAATAAAGTATCATACTGTCGTTAGTTGTCGAGTTAACACCCGGTAAATCACTTGGATATCAATAAAGGATCGACAATATGCATTAAAACTCACGCGAAGGCGAGTCCAGAGTACACTACACCAATTATCACAAATCTGCCCAAAGGGGTTTAAATATTACAAATCATTATTCATGACTATAACTAAAAGTTCAGAGTTTGGAACAACGGAAATAAATAAACTAGCACAACGGTAAACATCACAGGGGGACGTCTGTGATGCCATCACTCGTCGTCATCCACCCATTCTAGCTCCCAGCCGGGTGGAATCTCACCAGGTCAAACAACACCTGCAACAACATTTTTAAAGTAAGGCTGAGTATAATAATACGCAGCAAGACTTAACCGTCGGGTGATAATTACTTCACCAAACTCTAGACATGAGAGGCTTTTGGTTGGTGGAGTTTCTTTTGCTGAAAAGCAACAAAGAGTATGTCCTTATTTTTAATATTTTAGCACAAGTTCTAGTCAATTACCATTTCTAAGTATGCCAACTAATTCAATCAAGAATTTACAAACAATTAAGTCAAGCAGTAAACTTCACCAAGTTCCATCATTAAGGGATATCATGGCTAGTTGATTAAGCAGTCTCGGATAATGGTGAGAGGCCGACAATCGATTGGTTTATAACCTTGCAAGGTGGACCTAAACACACGGAAGAATGCATACCCCAAGAAGGTCCAACGAAAACGAAACGGGGTATACACCAACCAGGCGGTTCCCGTCGATCTTCAGCTCAGGATCGGAACCTACAAGCAGGTACAAGGCTTACTGGCTCGCCACACACGAACGTCCAGGCTCACACAGGTATCACACTGTTTCAAGCAGGGGGACACATCTCTGTGCCCCAAGGTTAGTAGGGAAAGGTTCCCTTGTCGCGTCAATCGGGTACTAGTCTTACCGGTCCCATTCCCGACAAGTGTTTAGTACATTCAAAAGCTTAGCCCATGAAAGCCACTGGACCGGAGCCCAAATCCCATGCTCTTAACACACAAGCAATCAATTTATAAAGATCTTATGATTCCAACATAAGAACCTATTCTCGCGAGTGACGAAAATCACTCGACTTGTACCGGTCCTATAGCATAGCAGCTATTGACCTAACATACTAGTAGAAGAACATAGGTACCTACGGATCATGCATCTAGGGTTTCATTCAACTCCTGAAACATAAATGCGCAATCATAACAACGATAATTGCATAAATTTTAGAAACAGGGTTAATGATCCGGGGCTTGCCTTCGTTGGCAAGGTTGTCCTTGGGCCCTTCTGGACTTTGGTCCAGGTCTTGCTCTACAGCGACGTGGTGTACGTCTCCGTCAGCTCCTCCGTCTCCTCCTTTCGGCACACGTGTACAGCTACCGTCGGAGAGATCTACACGAGGATGCAAATGCAAGATTTAATTGATGGTTTCCAATTTAATTAATTACAAACAACATATGATAGCCATGAAGAGTATGGTTGGCCATATTCACCTTGACAAACACACCTTTGGTATAAGCTTTCTATTAAAGTAATTTCATGTGGTGCTTTATTATTTTTTCTTATTTGATAGTCATTGTGTACATCTTTATGCAAATAAATTAATTTAGCATTCACAAACAGCAAGGGGTTGATGTTTACCTTTTTTTAACATGATTTACATCACACACATATGGCCTTTAGATGTGGAGTTGATGATTTTTCCAATTCATTTTAATGTTAAACTTTAAAAGGCTTCCATAGCTTTTATTCACAAACAACTTAATAAAATTTAGTGGGATGTGTTATGAAGCATTTCCAAACCTATACATGCCACTGCACACACATGCACACTTAGGAGAGCTATGAATTTAATTAGACCAAAAATAACAAAAGCTAGTTATCAAAACATGAGAAATGCACACAAAAATAAATACACATCAAAATGATTCAAACTTTCTCCCACATGATCTCTGGTCCAAAACTAGGCTAGGGATGCAACATATAAAACCTAGAGCTACTTTGAGTTATGCATTTACAAGGAAAAATTAGGCATATTTCAAGAATAAATATTTCTGTAAAATATAAAACTGTGATTAATTCAAAAGAGGTGCATTTTGGCATAAAAATACAGCATGCAGAAGTTGTGCACAAAAACTCTAATTATTTTTAGCTACAAAAATCATTTGGACAAATTCTGCATAAATAGAAAACAACTCAAATAAAAATATTTACAACATAACTTTGTGCAATTTTTGGTACAGGAGCTAGGCATAACATAACACAAAACATATCCAAACATTAGCTAGGCATAACATAACACAAAAGACCAGCAGCTAGCCGGGCGGCGGCACGCAGGGACCGCGACCGCGGCGAGCTCTGCTCCGGCGAACGCTTGGCTGGGATTTAAGAAGAGATGACACCAGAAGCTCTCGTTGGTCCTAGGGCGGCTACTTGAGGCGGTTCCACGGTGGCGCCGCACTAGCAGGGACGGCAGGGCGCTGCGGTGTGCGCGAGGATGGGCCGGCAGCGACTTTTATAGCCAGGGTGAGCGGGCGCGGCTCCAAGCCTTCGCGACGAAGGGATGCCCATCATAAATGCGGCGGTACGGCGGCTGGCATGACCGGGAAGGGGTCGGCGTCGCGGACGGACCGGTGGACACACGGCGTGCGCGCAGTTGGCGAGTGCGGGTGCGGCACGGGGCGAGAACGGACGGGCTCGGGTTCCTTGGCGACGGGTGCGAGGGGGAACCGGCCGGCTTGTGCCTCGAGGGCGGTGGGGCCGGGTCCGCACGGACATCGAGGCGACAAACGCATCGCGCGCGGCGAAGGGCGGCGGAGGGGGGGCGCCGACGCGCGAGTGGCGCTCTGGAGCGCGGCCGACTGATTTCCAGCCGGTCAACCCTCCGTTGACCGCCAATTCCTCCAAAAAGTTGAACTGTGCGACAAAAACGGTAGATATGAAAGTTGTAGATGAGACATCCCTCTACAACATTTGCAAAGATTGTCCTATGTTTTTCTCTACGGTTTGAGCAGGAACGCCAAGCAAAGTTCGGGTTTTGCAGAGCGCTGATGAATAGTGAAAACTGCAGTTGACCAAGCTTTTCACCCTTTTCCACTAAAAATTTGAAATGCCATCCAACATGAAAGTTGTGTCCCTCGAAAACTGGACAACTTTTATATCGGTAGAATTTGAAGTGTTTAGGTGAAATTTGGAGGACGCGGCAAAAGTTCCAGAAGGACAAGGAGTGGCAAGGGGCTTGACTAGGGTTTTAGCTAGTGTTTGACCAAGCTTTGACCACAAAAGTGTGTTGTTGACGGTGAATTTCCGTCAACCTAGAGTACTTGTTATACATTGGTTTTGATTATGATTTGCTACTAACCCGCCACTAGGCATACTAATGATATAACAAGTTCACACTTGCATGTCGATTTTGGAGTTTGTTGTTTACGCAGGAAATCTACGCTAAAGAGGACACTTTCGGGATAAGTTAACCAAGCACTTTGGAAGAAGACCATGAAGCCCGACAAGAGTCAAGACACGCGATGAACATGACTCCAAATGACTCGAGGACCGAAGCGTCAACGTGCAAATCTTCAGGGACTCAACTAGAAAACAGCGAAGCTTGCATAGCAAGGATTCAAGCCTTAACTGTAACATCCTTAGAATTTTGGTGAATTCAAATTGTGGAATTTCAAAAACTTGAATTGAAATTGAGTGCTCATGAAACAATTAAGAGTGCCTTCTTGTTTCCTTCCCCAATTCCTAGATTTAATTTTTGCACCAACAGAAATTTTAGGACTTATAATCTGCTAGTGTGAGAAATTGGGTCTTCCTTTGGATTTTTTTTGGGTTTTTGTTTGGGGAGATTAAAATTTGAATTTGAATTCAAATTTGAATCAAGTGTTTAGCCTCAAGGAAAAAGGGAAACGCCACTGTGCTAATCGGGCCGCCAGCCAACCAATCGGCCCAGTGCCGCTTCGAGCCCAGCGCAACCCAGCTAACCGCCGCCGCAGTCCCACCTACCGCGCGCCACCGCTCCGTCGCCGACCGGGGGGCCCCGCGCCCCGCGTCGGCCGCCCCGCGATGACACGAGCGCGTCATCCCCTACCTTTCGCCTTTGGTTGACGCCCAAAGGCAAAGGCGGGGAGGGGGGGGGGGAGCGCCGGCCGCGCCGCCGCCGCCGCGGCGTGCCTCGCGCCCCGGCGCATCCAGGCCGCCCACGTGTCCCAGGCCGCGCCGCCCTATATAAGAGCCGCCGCCGAGCCGGGCGGGAGCCCCAAACCCTAACCGCACCAGGGGAGCCGCCCCTGACTTCCCACACCGTCCGCCGGAGGAGAAGGTGGAGGAGGAGAAGGAAGGGGGGAGAGGAGCCGTCCGCGGTAGAGCCGTACGCCGCGAAGACCGGAGCCGCCCGAGGGAGGAGCCGGACCCGCCGTGAACGTCTGCTTCCACTACTTCCCCTTCCACCCCGACAACGCGCCGTCGCCTACTTCCTCTTCTTCCTCGCCGGCAAGCCACACCGCCACTCTTCACCAACGCGCTCCACTTCGGCCAGTGGCCACCGAGGTGAGGACGCCCGCTTCTTCCCTCTTGTGGACGCCACGGCCTTCGAGCCGAGGCGGAACGCCCGCCGCTCCGCGCGCGCCGCGCCGCCGGTGATGCCGGCCATCGAGCCGGGCCGGGACGCAATTTCTTGCGAGGTGCCGCCGCCTTCACCAACACGCGCGCGCCGTCCGCCCAGCCGACCCCCTCTAGTCGTAGGAAGCCGCCCCATTTTGGTCGCCGCCGCGCCGTGCCGACGCGTTCGCGTCGCGTGCGCGTTTGTGCGCGCGTCCGTGCGGCCGCGACGCCCACGCGCGGCGTGCACCCCAGAACGCGCGCACCGTAACCTTGGGGGCGAGGCCGGGCCTTTGGTCCATTTTTGCGCCTACGCCGTTTCAAGCCGCCGTGCCTAGGAAGGCCGCACCGCCGTGACCTCGCCGTGGCCATGTGGGTCGCGCGCGGTCGCCAAGGGAAGGGGACGCCACATTCTCGGTCACCCTGAGCACACCACCGAAACCCCATCACGTTTGCGCCAACCGACCGCGGGCGCCGTGCTCGCCGCCGCCCATGGCGACGAGCGGGGCTCCGCCGTGAACCCCGTTGCGTGTCCCGTCTCGACCAACCCCTTCACTACCGGGGCTCACCTTGCGCACGCACTACCCCCGCGCGCACACGACCGCTCCGGATAGGGCGCCCACACCGCCGCCGCGCCGTCGTCGCCGCGCCCGCGCGAGCGCCGACCACGCCGTGAGCGCCGTCGCCCTTTTTGCGCGACCCCCGAGCAAGCAACCCTAGGGGATCCCGCAGGGCTACCGTGAGGAATCCAGACGCCAGGCGCTGTGGGATCTCGCCGCCGGCAAGGCCGTGTCCCGCCGCCGTCACCCTCAGGCGCATTTCATCGAGCACCTTGAGCTGTCCTCGAAAACCGCAGGAGATCTTTGTACACCGGTAGGATGGGCTCGGTCGGCCGTACGCCGGCCGGGTACCATTCCGGGATGGGTACAGGTGTACACACTCTGCAGAGTTGTTCGATCTATAGCTATAGCCGCGTTCTCAGTTATGGACACTGCCTAGACGACATGTTTGTTCCTCATGTTTTGGGATTTCTACCTTCCCCCTATAGGAGAGTGTGTGGTGAGCCGTGGTTGCAGCCGGCTACAGGAGAGAGGCTCCATCTACCTCGTCGATCCGGTTGTAACCATTGAGGTGCGAGGAGAGGAAGTTCTCGCATCGACCCTAGACAGGAGTAGGAGGTGGAGACGGGTCCCCTGGGTGACCAGGTGATTCCGAGCTGTGTTGAGAGACTTGGGATTTGGGGATGTTGACGGAGATACCTTGTTTATACTCTCCTGCTGCTGCTCAGGAAACCAAAGCCGCTTCCTTGTCTACTTTCTTTTCCCTTTAGATGTTAGGCCACTTAAAGCTGCATACAGTTGGTGACGTGGACCTATCCCACTCCTTGGGGATAGACTTTGGGTGTGCAGGGTATGAGTCCGAGTTCGACTGCAACGCCGACGGATGGTACGGCAGAGGGATACGTCGCTTCGCTCGAGTTTGCCTATGGCGGGAAGAATAAAAATGGAGACCCTTCTGAGAAGATAGCTACTGTTGCGTAGAATTTTTCACTCTGATTCAGTCAAGAGGCTTGTATTGATGTACTCCATAATGGAACTTGTAATAAATTCGTGTACTACCCTCTTTTTGTGATGCGATGTATGACTTTGTGTATTTATCTGTGAGACGTTCTGTACGCGATAGCCACTGATCCAGGGACTATCGCGATGGTACAGGGATTCGGGTTTTCCATGAAACTCCGGGGTTTTACAGGTGGTACCAGAGCCATGCTTGACCGTAGCACGTATCCCTAGGAAAGGTCGATAGAGATAGGACTCTATACGCTCTACCTTTATAGTTATAACCTTGAGCTATGTTATAAAACTCGTTCCCTTTTTGAAAACTTCTTACTCACCTGCGCTGACAGAAATTTCTTGCGTCTCACAGGAGATGGAGCACTAGGTCGCTGAGATCACCCCCGAGACGTGCGGGGCGATCTGCCACTGGATGGAGAGGGCCCTTCTCAGGCTTGGAGTCCCTCCGACCTACGTCACGTACCGCGCCGAGTACGTACCGCCGTGATTCGGGCGGATGGTGCTCGCACGGTCGCCGTGCTCCCTCACCCGAGTCTTCGGGGTTCAAGGGAGAGGTGCGCTACGGCCGCCGCGCTCACCGTCGCGATCGCGCCGGACGTCGCCGCCGCCGGCACCGGGCCGCCTTCTCGCGCGAGCCGCGCCTCCTTCGAGTCCGGGACTCTTCGGGCGCTACCCCCGGGACTGCGGCGCCTCGCACCGCTCGTGGATGGAGTTCCTTCGTACGAGGGGATCCGGAGACGACGTCGACGCTCGCTCCCTTCCGCGAGTCCGACGAGACCCCCGGTGGAGACCGCCGGCCTACTTGGTCGACCTCGACAAGTACGCACACCGACTGGAGGACGAGTCACGCACCCTCTACGGCCAGGTCAGGGACGCCACCATCGGCGCCCTCCGGTACCGGCCCCCGCCGTGCCGAGGCGGAGAGAGAGAACACCGCCCTACGCCACCGTGTTCGCCAGCTCGAGGCTGAGCCTCGACCGCGCGACCACCGTCCCGCTGCAGTCCGAGAGGGAGAGGGTGGATACCGGGAGGAGATGCTGCACGCCAAGGAGGACCTCCGCGGGCGACGGGCCGAGTCGAACGGGGCCGAAGGACAAGCTCGAGCGCAAGAACGACCTGCTCACGGTGCGCGCTCACCTGCTCGGATGTGAGCGGCTCAAGGTGGAGAAGCTGGAGAAGAGCCGGGCGGACAACATCGCCAACATCGCGTGGCTCACGCGCACGACCGTCTACCTGAGAGACAAGGCCGAGAGACTGAGGAGGACTTGGGAGGACGCCGACTCGCTTCGCGTGGACGAGCTCTTTGAGCTCAACGGAGAGCTACCCCCCGAGTCTCAGCGTGAGATCCGCACCGAGACCTTCGAGCTGCACCCGTCACGCCTGAAGCTTCACCTGTGCCCGATGGCCCGTCTGCCGACCCCCGTCGAGACCGAGGAGGTTCGAGAGGCTCACGCCTTGGTGTCCCGGATCTTTCCGCTGGACTACCCCACTGAGGACCGCTACCCCGTCTCGTACCAGAGTGCGCGCACTGAGTAGAGAGCTGAGCGAGGGGCATGACCTAGAGTAGTGTAATGTGCTAGTCATTTCCATGAGTTGTTCCATGCAGCCGCGAGCATGTTCCGGTGCATGAAGAGAGTCATGCCACACCGTGTAGACACTACCCTTTTGAGATTGTACCGATGTATTAGATCGTTGATTTGTTGCTGCTACCCCCAAGGTCTGAGTCAGCCTCAGGGGAGCAAGTGTACTATTCATGTTTGATGTTTGCTTGGATCTTAATGGTGTTATTTGTGTCTTAATGCTTTTTCCCCTTGAGCGTAGGTTATACTTAGAACTATTTTCTTGATTGCTGTAGACTCATGTGTGGGTTGGTGAGTGACGTGTGTAAACTTTCCCCTTTTTCTTATGTTTTCAGAAGGATGTCGATCCGCCGATCCAACCGGCTGATAGCCCGCCTCGAGGAGGCAGCCGCTGAGGAAGAAGCCCAGCAGGGGCGTGGACGTGGACGTGGCCGTGGACGCCCACCCCTGCGTGGAGGAGCTTTGGGAGCTAGGGCCCGAGGTGACGGAGCACCGCCACCACCGCCCGAGAACCCTAAGGCCGAGGTTGAGCAAGGAGCAGCCGAGCGAGGCTAGCCTGAGCAGGACCAGCCACCACCACCCCCACCTAACTTGGTGGAAGTGATGGCGCTCTAGACTCAGCTGATGCAGAGGATGGCTGAAGCCATGGAGCACCGTGGCAACGGTGGGAACCGCGTCGCTCCGCAGGACGAGGACCTCACGAGGAAGATCGAGAGGTTCATCCGCCTGAAGGCCCCCACCTTCAGCTACTCGGATGACCCGCTCGAGGCCGACGACTGGCTGAGGGTGATCGAGACCAAGCTCGACCTCACCGTCTGCTCCGATGAGGAGTGCGTCGCTATCGCCGCGCACCAGCTCGAGGGTCCTGCCAAGGCATGGTGGGACAACTACACTGCCACCCACACGAACCCAGCTTTCATCACCGGGCCGGAGTCGCGAGGGCGTTCCGCGAGCGTACCTCCCCCGATGAGCCGCCGGTCCCGAAGGCGCGGGGAGTTCCGCACCATGACTCAGGGTGCGATGAGGGTCGAGGAGTACGAGCGTCACTTCATGAAGATGATGCGGTACGCCCCCGACGACACCAACACCAACCAGAAGAAGCAGTTCTGGTTCCTGCGAGGCCTTCACCACAGCCTTCGCCAGGCGCTGAAGGCAAGTGAGCACAAGTCCCTTCGCCATCTCGTCAACCGCGCCATCGCGGTCGAGGATGAGAGGAGGGGCCACGAGGAATGCATGAGGGGCAAGAAGAGGATGGGTGATCGGGACCAACCTGACCGATCCTTCCAGAAGCCGAGGAGCGGACCGAGCAACATGCTGAGGGGGAGCTGCGCCGGGGGCACAACCGGCACGGGCGTGGCTTCGGAGGAAGTGGACGTAGCCCGTTCCCGGAGGGAGGAACCCCGGCTACCCCCAGCAGACTGGAGGCTACACTCGTGCTCCACCGAGAAGCCGCGAGGCCCGCCGCGGGGAGGCTTCACCGTCACCGCTTCGCGTGTGGCAAGCCGGGCCACAAGTCCTATGACCGCCCGACAAGAAGGCTGCCGCCACCCCCGCGAGGGCACCGCTCCGGGGAGGCCGACCTCCTCAGGCCGCGCCACCGCCGGCTGCCGGCCGTGGGAGGCTGAACCACCTCACTGAGGAGGAGGCTGCTGACGCCCCCGACGTTGTGATCGGTAAGTTTTTAGTTTGTGGTACTTCTGCTCTGGTTCTCTTTGACATCGGTGCGACCGGGTCGTATATTACCTCTCGGTTCGTAAATAAACTTTCCCTCCCTACAACCACCCGATCGATGCCCATTATCACGAGCTCTCTGCTCGGGGATATCCGATGCACCCTGCTGTGCAAAAGAGTGGAAGTGGTCATCCAAGACCACAGGTTCTATGGGGATCTGACCATGCTGCCTTCCCATGGTATCGACGTGATACTGGGAATGGATTGGATCACTGCCCACAAAGGTGTCATCTCCACTTCGCCGAGACTTGTCACTCTAGTGCACCCTGACGGGACGAGAGTTACCTTCGAGACGATGAAGTCTCGAGACATACCGGCAGTGTACAACCTTCACACGAAGGCCATATCGGATGTGCCGGTAGTCTGTGAGTATGAGGATGTGTTCTCGGAGGAACTGCCCGGGTTGCCTCCTGATCGAGATGTGGAGTTCGTGATTAACTTGGTGCCAAGAACGGCGCCGATAGCCCAGAGTCCGTACCATATGGCAGAGGTTGAGCTGAAACTGTTGAAGGCAGAGCTAGACTCACTACTCGAGAAAGGGTTCATCCGACCAAGTGCATCACCATGGGGTTCACCGGGACTGTTCGTCCCGAAGAAGGATGGGACCCAATGTCTGTGCGTCGACTACCGCGCCCTAAACACGGTAACCATCAAGAACAAGTACCCACTACCCAGGATCGATGACCTGATGTACCAGCTAAGGCAAGCCAAGTACTTTAGCAAGATTGACCTCCGGTCAGGTTACCATCAGATGAAGATTCGCCCAGAGGACATCCATAAGACGGCGTTCGTAACCCGGTATGGGCAGTACGAGTACACAGTCGTGTCGTTTGGCCTGACCAATGCCCCGGCATACTTCATAAACATGATGAACAAGGTCTTCATGGACGAGTTGGACAAGTGTGTCATCGTCTTCATCGACGATATACTGGTCTACTCCCAAACAGCGGAAGAGCATGAGGAGCACCTGAGGATCGTGTTGGGAAAACTCAGGCAGCATCAGTTGTACGCCAAGTTCAGCAAGTGTGAGTTCTGGATGGAGGAAGTCACGTTTCTGGGTCATGTGTTGTCAGCCAAAGGAGTTGCCGTAGACCCGAGCAAGATTGAGGCAGTGTCCAAGTGGCAGTCACCAAAGTCCGTGACAGAGATCCGCAGTTTTCTCGGTTTGGCTGGATACCACCACCAGTTCATCGAGAACTTCTCGAAGATCGCCAAACCCATGACAAAACTCTTGAAGAGCAACACACCGTATGTGTGGTCGGACAAGTGTGAAGCCAGCTTCCAGGAGCTCAAGACTCGTCTCACCACTATGCCGGTTCTGACCCTGCCCGATGCGAGCAAGGACTTCGTGGTGTACTGTGACGCGTCGAGGCAAGGACTCGACTGCGTGTTGATGCAAGGAGGCAAGGTGGTAGCCTATTCCTTGCGACAGCTTAGGAAGCATGAGGAGAACTACCCTACACACGACCTCGAGCTAGCCGCTGTCATTCACGCCTTAAAGATATGGAGGCACTATCTGATGGGAAACAAGTGCAACATTTATACTGATCACAAGAGTCTGAAGTATATCTTCACCCAGTCTGAATTGAACCTGAGGCAAAGGAGATGGCTAGAGCTGATCAAGGACTACGACCTGGACATTCACTACCACCCTGGTAAGGCAAACGTCGTAGCCGACGCTTTGAGCCGCAAGCACTACTGCAACAACCTGATGGTGCGAGAGGAACAACCAGCCTTGCATGAAGAGCTGGAAAAGCTGAGTTTGGAGATAGTAGAAGAGGGGCAGTTGAATGAGTTGAGGGTGAAATACACACTCGAAGACCAAATCCGTCAAGCTCAGAAGGAGTGCCCAGAGATTCGAGAGGTAAAACGCCTGATGGAGAGTGGCAAAGCAGCTGACTATCGCCTCGATGACCAGGGTACACTGTGGCTGAAGGACCGTATCTGCGTACCTCAGAACAAGGAAATTCGGGACTCGATCCTTAAAGAGGCTCACGACTCTCGATACTCGATCCACCCTGGCTGTACCAAGATGTACAAAGACTTGAAGATACGATTCTGGTGGGAAAAGATGAGGGAAGATATTGCAGAGTACGTCGCTCGGTGCGACACGTGTCAGCGAGTGAAGGCCGAACACTAGAGGCCTGCCGGACTGCTACAGCCCCTCGAGATACCCACGTGGAAATGGGACGACATCAGTATGGACTTCATTGTGGGTTTGCCGCGCACGCAGAAAGGAAATGACTCTATTTGGGTGATTGTTGATCGGTTGACCAAGGTAGCACACTTCTTGCCCGTGAAGACGAACTACAGCGTGAGCCGACTCGCAGAGCTGTATGTGGACAATATTTTAAAGCTTCATGGGGCTCCGAGGAGCATTGTGTCGGACAGAGGGCCTCAGTTCACTGCCTAGTTCTCGAAGAGTTTGCATGCTTCCATGGGCACCAAGTTGAACTACAGCACAACATTCCACCCCCAGACTGATGGTCAGACAGAGAGAGTGTGTCACACCCGATTTTCGGAGAGAAACCAGATGCATCTCATATGTGTGCCAGGATCTAGTTCCACACATATGATAGACGAAATGAGTGTAATATCATATACAGTAAAAACGTAACAAGGGGTTTAACCACTTACTACACTCATTCGGAAGACACGAAGGTCTTTAACATCGGAAAACGATAACTACACGACGAGTCTTCGTCTTCCGCTTCCACAGGCACTTGAATGGGGGAGACGCAAGCCTCAGAACTCCTCAAGGTCGCTGTAGAACTCTTCACCATTGTTCTCTTCTGAACAGCGGTAAGCAAGGCTGAGTACACTTATGGTTGGTACTCAACAAGTGGGGGAAGATGCAAGGCTATCAAGGATAGGATATTGTTTTGCAGGGGTTAGCATTTTAATGTTGGTCAAACTTTTATTTAAAGAACGCCTAATTACTAGATGTAAGTATATACCAACCCACTTAAGAAACTTTTAAGCAAAACAACCAAAAGCTCATCGAGCTTCACCAAACCACGATTTATTCTCATCTTCAAGTTTATTAATCATGTGAGGGTCCAAGCCGCTCATGACCGTGAGCACGGCTGTTCTCATCTTCAAGTTTATTAATCATGTGAGGGTCCAAGCCGCTCATGACCGTGAGCATGGCTGATCGGCCGTGCTCACGGTCATGAGCGGCTTGGACCCTCACATGATTAATAAACTTGAAGATGAGAATAAATCGTGGTTTGGTGAAGCTCGATGAGCTTTTGGTTGTTTTGCTTAAAAGTTTCTTAAGTGGGTTGGTATGTACTTACATCTAGTAATTAGGCGTTCTTTAATTAAAAGTTTGACCAACATTAAAATGCTAACCGCTGCAAAACCATAGCCTATCCTTGATAGCCTTGCATTTTCCCCCACTTGTTGAGTACCAACCATAAGTGTACTGACCTTGCTTACTGCTGTTCAGAAGAGAACAATGGTGAAGAGTTCTACATCGACTTTGAGGAGTTCTGAGGCATGCGTCTCCCCCAGTCAAGTGCCTGTGGAAGCGGAAGACGAAGACTCGTCGTGTAGTTATCGTTTTCCGAAGTTAAAGACCTTCGTGTCTTCCGAATGAGTGTAGTAAGTTGTTAAACCCCTTGTTACGTTTTTACTGTTTATGATAATACACTCATTTCGTCTATCATATGTGTGGAACTAGATCCTGGCACACATATGAGATGCATCTGGTTTCCCTCCGGAAATCGGGTGTGACAGAGTGGTATCAGAGCCAGGTTGACTGTAGGAACGCAGTCTTATGTCAAAAATTAAGGATTCATGTTCTAGAAAGCCATGTCATCCTTCAAAATTATCTTATTTACGCATAAAAATCTAATTTATCCATTGTTCTTTGACAAAACCCATCAATTGTTTTTGATCTATACTGAGTTCAGTTCTTGTTCTGTCAGCTGGATCTACCACCAGTGTTTCCTAGTATAAGTTCTTAGATGGCCTACCCTCTTATCAACTTCGATAGAATCGTTCCTGTGAGGACGTGCGATGTAAATGCTTGATTGTTTGAACTCATGTTTGATTTGGAGTTTTGATTGTGTGAGTTGTATTGTGGAGTGATGGCCACAAATGCAACAAGGAATAAATGGTTAGGTTAATAGAGATAGTTTGGGTTCAAATCTGGCTTATCCTTATCTACCATTCAAGTTGGTTGGAGGATATCAGAAGATCAAAGTCTAGAAGCAACACCAACATCAACAACAAGAAATCTACAAGTGAATACAGACATCAACGTATGAAAGAAGTTAAAGAAAAAGATGGTCAATTTCTTTCATCCCTGTCATTCTCCTCTCTACCACAATCTGATTATAATCACAAAAGATGGATATGATATCAATAATTTTACCTTGCTCCTCAATTTGTTTATTTCCAACCTCTTCTGAGCTTACCTTTATCACACAACCAGATGGCGAGTCCCAATGGAAATCACGAAGATAAAGACAACAAACGAAACATCGACATTCCATATACAACCTCAGCAATTGAACGCAAGATGCTAGAGTATATGGCAACACAAACTCAGACTCTGCAAGCAATGACTCAAACCATGGTTAATATCCATCAATATATTATAGAGCAAGCATCAAATCCTAAGAATTCCAACCTTGTTTTGGGTGAAACCGTCAGATTCCAACTGTTTCATCGTCATTGGACAAAGAAAAGCTATCAGTCATGCAAGCTTAAGTCTTACAAGGACAGAAGCAGAACAATACGTCATCCCCTCATAACACAGAGATAACCAATGCTGGAGTTCCTGCTGGACCAGTAAAGAAGCAAGTTGTAGAAGCAAGGAATCATCAAAATAATAAGAGAAGTCATGGAGCACCAGAATTGTGGACGAATGAACAATATGAACATATGAAGATTACAGGAACATGTCAATGTTGTGAGCATTATGGTCGTTCTTGTCTCCAAAAAGAAGCCAACCTAATGAGAGATGAGGCTAGACAATGTTATCATTTGGATATCAATAAGAAAAGGAAGTTATGTACCCAAAATCCAGACATAGAAGAAGTTGCACAAGCTGTAGACAGTAATCAGATTATTAACCTTGAGGATTGGAGTATAACTTTCAATGAATTTCAGCCTGACGGAATCAAACAACTCAAGAAGCATGCAAGTGAAGAAAGCCAAGACAAAGGTATTAAAAGACTATGTTCAAATGTGGTGAAGAAGGCCACTATGTTAATAATTGTCCAACAAAGTGTAAGAGGATTTTGCCTAATCACGATGGATTATATTGCCTCAAGCATGGAGAAAATGGATATCTTGCTAGTTGGTGTGCAAAATAGGATAGTAATCAACCCCAGGATCGAAGTCTCAATACCCTTACTTCTAGTCAAACATACAATCGCCAGGATACTAAAGCAAGAAAAGCATGTTTCTATTGAAACAAAGAGGGATATTTCATAAGTCAGTACCCAAGAAGCCTTTGGATCAAATGGAGAAGAATATTAAAAGTTGTGTATGAGGACCCGAAGTATGATTCGAGATGGCTAAGCTTAGGAAAAGAAACAATTATGGAGTCGATCCAGCTCTATTCAAATCACTTTATCAAGAAAAGAAGAAAAATCCTACAAAGGCAAATCAACAGAGTCGAGAAAAGGAATGGACAGTTACAAATGAATTTAGATTGAATATGTCATGAGGTGTTTTATTTATAAAGTGAGTTGTGAAGAATAAAGAATTATGTATATGGAGCTTGTGTAAAACGAATTGTATGGAAGCAAGATAAGCAGTGTTGGATGCTAAACACCCGAACTCTTGTCTCATGCTAGCCTTTATGAATCTCAGGATGAGAATTTGTCTTAAATTGGAAGTTCATGTTGTTTTATCTTTTTGAGTTCATCTCACCATGCATTAGTTCACTATTCCTATCTGAAATATCTTTCTCCAACAATCAGATGTTAAGCATCAGGTCAGGAGAAGGTCAAGACATTCTATCTGTTGTCTGTGCTCATATTGCTAATCAGCAGAATCAAGCATCACCCCCACCCCCAACCTAGCAATGGGTCCAGTAACGCAACAGTTCCTTGTCACTCAGATGCAGCTAATCCAAAACCTGACTACCACTATTCAAAACATTCAAGCTCAGCAAAAATCAGTCACCACCAGCAGCACCACCAGCACCGGTGGACAAGCATAAGGAATTCATGAGTCACCATCCTCCCACATACTCCTACTCAACCGATACATTGGATGTTGATGAATGGTTAAAGACTGGCACCAAGAAGTTGGAGATGACACAGTGCACTGATCGAGAGATGGTCTTGTATACAGCAGGCTGTTTGTAAGGATTAACAGTTGAATGGTGGAATGCGTACACTGTCGCACATGCTGCACCTAACACCATCACCTGGCAGGAGTTCAAGGATAGTTTTCACGTGCACCACATTCCCTCTGGTGTGATCAAGCCTAAGCAAAGAGAGTTCCTCACTCTAAAGCAAGTCAAATATGTTAGTTAACGAGTATCTGGAAAAGTTTACTCAGTTGTCTTGCTATGCACCGGATCAAGTTAATACTAACCCAAAGAGGTAGGAACGCTTCCTGGATGGTCTGATAGGGCCACTCAACTATCAACTACAGAGTCACAGCTTCCCGGACTTCGCTACATTACTCAACAAAGCTATAGGTCTAGAGAACAAACGTGTGGAACTTGGTGAACAGAAGCGCAAGTTCCAATCTCGTGGACAATCAGTAATACACGTTCCCGCTTCAACTCATCACAGGGTTCTCGGTTTAGTTCTAGTGGATCAAGTGGAAATTATTTGCAAAATTCTCAGTCGCAGCGTTCAACCCAGCAGTTCCAGCATTCCAGCCAACAGACACCACATATTCCAAATCATCACCGAGATCGCTTAGGTGCACTAATGAGAAACAACTCTCAAGTCCACTTTAATGGTTTTTTGAGTTGTGGAGAATTGGAACGGTATGCCAGCATCTACCCAAATCGTAACATCTAGACTCCCCAGAAAGACAACAGTCAAAGATTCGGACAACCATCATCTCAGATACACCATGGAAGTGCAAATTCTCAGATCAATAAGGATCAACAGAATTACGTGCATGGCAGAGTGAACCACGTGACAGCTGAACAAGTTCAAGACGCTCCTGGTTCTGTGCTGGATACGTTTCCTGTCAACTTTGTGCCTACAACGATTTTATTTGATTCCGGAGCATCACATTCATTCATTGCCGAATAATTTGTGGCAAAGCATAATATATGTCACACCCGGTTTTCCGTAGAAAACCGAATGCATCTCATATGTGTGCCAGGATCACAATTTCACACATATGATAGACTCATGAGTGTAATATCACAAGACATTGCTCAAAACGTACAGAAAAGGTTTATTAACTTTTATTACACTCACGAAGGTAGACACGAAGGTCTTTACATGAACAATGATAACTATGAAGACGCGACTCCATCTTCATCTTCCACAGGCTTCTGACTGGTTGATCGCATCCTCAGAACTCCTCATAGTCGGTGAAGTACTCCACTCCAGGGTTCTTCTCTGAACAGCGTAAGCAAGGATGAGTACACTTATGGTTGGTACTCAGCAAGGCCACAGGAATAACCGGAAAGCAATATTAATCCATCTTTAAGTTCAATTAATCATGTGAGGGTCCAGGCCGCTCTTGACCGTGAGCACGGCCGATCGATCGGTTTACACTCGCGGAGGTTGCACACTTTTCCCACGGTTCGCGTAAAAGTTCCAAAGAACTTTGAACCCAACCACGCATGTGCCGATCGAGCACAATACCACACTTCCGAGGTGTGATTGCATAGGGACGCTACGAAGCCTTTACAAAGATATGCAAAAGCACCGACAACCCACGACGATTCTGACTCAGGGCGGACCATAACCCTCCCTAGTGGTCAGCACCTTAGCAAAGGCTGCTACCCCAAAAGAACCGGGCTATACCCCTGCAACCCGGAGCCTCCTGTGTTCCTTTCGGATAGGGTCGTCAATACAATCACACACCTAATTAATTGGCTAAGCCAGAGCCATATGGACTGTGGTTGCACTGTTTTCCTGGGTGGTTCCCCATGTTCCAATTAA
This sequence comes from Cenchrus americanus, assembly GCA_947561735.1. Classification (NCBI taxonomy): domain Eukaryota; kingdom Viridiplantae; phylum Streptophyta; class Magnoliopsida; order Poales; family Poaceae; genus Cenchrus; species Cenchrus americanus. The sequence continues at coordinate 98,302,755 of OX387242.1, read as the reverse complement.
TTTATAGTGTTCTTGATTAAAGCATAGGTAGAAGGGTGGTTAGGGTCACTTGCCTTTCTCCAACGATAAGCTGCTCTCCTTTACTGAAAAGCTCTGCTCTTGAACTTCCTCGAACGGCGCGTTGGCTACGATCATGCAAGAAAACATACAATAAATAAAGCAATACATCAAACATTACCAAAAGACTAAAACAAGCTTTTAGAAATGACGGGCTCGGAGAGACGATCGCGTGGACACCAAGAACGCGTAAAACGGAGCTAGGATGGAAAAGATATGGCTGAAACAAGGTTCAGGGGCTAAATTGTAAAAGAACTGGAAGTTTAGGGGGTTTTCTACAAGATTTCAGGGGCTAAAACATAATTATATTTGCAACTGGAGGGTTTAGATGCAAAAGGGTGAGCCTTGGACTGCGGGTTAGATAAGTTTGAAAACCTAGGGTTCAAACCGAAAAAACCAGGGGCTGATTTGTGTGGATTTTATATGGTGGAAGGACCGGATTGTGATTAGCGAAAAGTTCAGGAACTCTTTAGAAAAACCGCCGGCGCAACCCTAGTTGGCCGGTACGGCTGGGTTTGACCGGGGCAGCTCGAACTCATCTGAGCCATTGGCTTAGATCGGGCGGCCAGGGTCGCTTGCAAGCAACGGGGGCGGCGGCGGGGCGATTACGGGCGGCGGCGCCTGCGCGGCCGGCTCGCCGGCCGGCGGCCAACGGGGAGCTCCGGTGCGCCAAAACCGTAAGCAAACGCATGGAGAAGAAGAGGAGGAGATGGGGAATCTTACCGGGGGTCGGAGGGGAAGGGGAAGGACCGAGAGACGGTGGCCGGCGGCGGGGGGGGCGGCGGTGGCGGCGGTGCTCCGTGGCGGCGGCGGTGCACAAGTGGGGAAAGGATGAGGAGTGGCGCGGGGTGTAGAGGAGGCCTTGGGGCACCTTTTATAGGTATAAGCGGGGAGGGGGAAGGCCGGGAAGGCGGTGGGAGTGGGAGCTCGCCGACCGGCCATTAATGGCGGCGGCGAGCGGCTCGGTGCGGGCAGTTACGGGTAGGGGAAAGGGCGGGGACGGCGGTGGGTGAGTGCGGCGGCGCCTTGATGGCGTAGTGGAGGAGGCGGACGGGCGCGGGGGCGGCCGGGAACGGCGGGGCGGCGCGGGGAAAGGGGCGTGGGCGGAGGTAGAAGACGGGGGCGACGGGTGGGCCCCGTCCGTCGGTGAGAGGGAGAGAGGAGGGAGAGAGGGGCGGGCGCTGGTGGGCCGGCTTGGGCCGGAAGCGGAGCTGGGCCGGCGGGAATTGAGAAGGGGAGGGGAGTGGGCCGCGGGGTTGGGCTTGTTTCTTTTTTTTTCTTTTCTTTTCAAATCCATTTTAAAACCAATTTCAAACCTTTTAAATTCAAATCTTTTACATGTTTTCAAATTCAAATTTTAACAAAAATTTATTCAAATATATTAAGACTTTTAGAAAACCTTTTAAACAACTTTTCAAACATTAAATTCAAACTTTCATCATTTTTTTAATTCAAACTTTTACACCAATTTTCACGATTATTTTTAAGGACCTTTTCACAAAAAATTTTTAAGACTTTTCACAAGTGTTTTTTTAAGACTTTTAAAATCACACCACAAACAAAACTCATGCATTTCAACATGATGCACAAACACTTGTTTGATTCTACTTATTAAATGTTGTTTAATTTAATTAAAGGCAAATTTATTTATTCAAATTTTATAAATCCTTAGAAAAATAAAACTAAGCCATGTTGCTAACAATATTTTATTGTGATGGAATTTTCGGGTGTTACAATATACCTATGAGTTCTATGAAGACACATTTGCTGATTGGTTTCCCGAATGGTGAAATGAAGTCCACTCATGTATGCCCACGAGTCAATCTTAAGATCGGGGGAATAGATTTTCAAGCTGATCTAGTAGTTTTTACATCTAGTGGACTAGATGTAATACTTGGAATGGATTGGTTAGGCGAATGTGACAGAATAATTCTGTGTGCCAAGAAGTCAGTACTCTTAACCAGCCCCAAGGAGATAGAATTGAGGTTGTTGCTACTGCCCTATCCAAAGAAGAAGGCAAAGTGTACCAAGATTAAGGAAAGTAGATGAAGGAGCTATGCCTGTCGGAAGAACTCAGCATACAAGATGGACCTGGAATAATACCCTTAGTTCTTTTCAATCTCTCCGAATCTCGGGACGAGATTCTTTTTAAGGGGGTAGATTTGTAACACCCTAAAATTCCATCGCTAAATTAATATAAGCAACAAGGTGTTTTAGATTTAATTTTCTAAGGATTAAATAAATTATCAAATTAATTTGGCCTTAAAAATATTTAAATATCATTTTAATAATTTTAGAAGCAATAAGTGCTTGTGCATCATGATTTGAATGCATGGGTTTTGGTTGTGGTGTGGTTTTAAAAGTCTTAAAATACTTGTGAAAATTCTTAAAAATAATTGTGAAATAGTTTGTGAAAATTCGTGTAAAGGTTGAATTTAAAATATGTTTGAAAAGTTGTTAAAAATGGTTTGTGAAAAGCCTTTAAAATAGTTGGAGAAATTTGTGTTAAAATTTGAATTTGAAACATGTAAAAGATTTGAATTTAAAAAGGTTTGAAATTGGTTTAAAAATGGGTTTGAAAAAAGAAAAGGAAAAAAAGAAAAAAAACAAAACCTATCTAACCTACCCAACCCACCGCCGGCCCATCGACTTCCCCGGCCCACCTCCTTTTTTTCTTCTTCCCGCGTGGCCTGCTTCTCCTCTTCCGGCCCAACGGCCCACCAGCGCCCCACTCTCCCTCCTCTCTCCTTCTCTCTCTCTGACGGACGGGGCCCACCCGTCAGCCCCGTCCCCTACCTCCAGCATCTCCTCTGCCAGAGTAAGCCCGCACCACCGCCGGCCGCTCCCCGCCTTCCGCGCCTTCTTCCCCCTTCAAGCCATCAAAAGCACCGGCCACCGCCTCCTCCCTTAACCCCCTTCCGTTTCCTCTCCAATTAAACGCTCCCCTTAATGCAATCAAGGCCGCCCCCCATGGCCATTGATGGCCATTACTCCGGCCGTCGCCTCTCCTCCTCCTCCTTGCCCTATAAAAGCACATCCCATAGCCCTGCGACTGCTCTTTTCACTCACCCGTGCCTCCCTTCCTCTCCTCCCTCTCCACAGAGCCGCCACCGCCGCCATTAATGGCCGGCGCCACCGACCTCGCCGCGCACCGTCTTGCGCGCCCCTTCCTCTCCCTCCTACGCCCTGTAAAGGGTGCGCCAGGACCTCCTCTCTATCCCGCGCCCCTCCCCTTCTCTCCTCGCTCACCACAGCACCGCCGCCGCGAAGCACCGCCACCACCGCCGCCCCTCGCCGCCGATCTCCTTCGCCGGTGCCTCTCCTCCCTTCCAAACTTCTAGGTAAGTTCCCCTTCCCCTCCTCTTTCTTCTGGTGTTTTTGCCATGCGAATTGGTGGCCGGGAGGCCGTCCTTGGCTTCTCCGGCGAGCCTCGCCCGCGCGCGCCTCCGGGCGCCGCCGCGGGCGGTCGCTCCCCCACCGGCCTCGCCGCACGCGATCGGGGGCCGTCCGATCGGCGCGGACGGCCCGGATTAAAAGAAGGGGCGTACCCCTTCGGCGGTCCACGCGTGGACCGGTGGGACCGGTCCACGGGCGCCGGTCCACGGCATGGCGTCACCGCTTGCGTCAGCCCAGCGTCAGCATTGCGTCAGCCCGGCAAATCACAGCCCGCCACGTGGCGCCACCACAGCTCACCCGCCGGCCGCCCAGGAAATTTTGCAAAAAGAACCCTGCAGATTCCAAAATTACAAATATACCCTTCCACCTATATGAAATCCTTTCAACCAAGTCCTTTCTTTTATGCTTAGGCCCCTGCAGTCCTTGTTTTCTCTATTCTAAAGCCCACCCTTGACCTTTTATATGTTAGACCTCCTAGTTTCACACATAATTATGTTTAGGTCCCTGGAATCTTGCAGAAAACCCCATAAACTTCCAGATATTCACAATTTAGTGCCTGAATCTTGTTTTAGCCATATCTTTTCCATCCTAGCTCCGTTTTAAGCATTCTTGGTGTCCGTGCGACCGTCTATTCAAGCCCGTCAGCTTTAGAACCTTGTTTTGGCCGCATCTTTTGCGTTGTAGCTCCGTTTCCACCGTTTCAAGTTGTGTTAGGCTCATATCAACTAAAACTACGTGATAGGAACAATGTTGTACATGTTCTTTGTTTTATATTTTATTTTATTTAAATATTAAATATGAATAAATCCTATTACACATGCTTTTCTAATTAAAATCTAATTAGAAGTTTAACACGTGTTTTCATAAGAAAGTTAATATGATTAATATTAAATGAACATTTCTTTTAATTAAAAGTTAATTAGATGTATACCTCGGTTTTATAATCAAACTTAATTTGATTAATGATTATGCAATTTGCTTTCTACTAAAAGGTAACATAGGCTATATCCCGAGTTTTCTTAATTAAATGTTAATTTGACTAAAATGAATATAAATGTGTTTTTAAATTATAATTTGATAAGAATAACTCGAAATATAAAGATAAACGCCTAGATACTTTTAAATGCTTCTTTTAAAATTAAATGTTTAATTTGCATAAATCATACTTGAATATTTATAAGTAAAATTGGACTAGGCCTACATCATCTTTTAAATACAAATATAACTTGCTTAATTATAAATAGGGTATTTCTCTGAAATAACCTATACACATGATTTTACTTAATTAAAAGATATCAAACGCATAGGTAGCTCTTGTTTGTGATCATCCAAATCTCCCGATAGTTCCGAGTGTTCCTTGTGTTCGCTTTCCTAGACCCAAACCTTGTTTTCCCTTTAAGCTTTTCATGCTTGGTGTATTATTTTGTTTATTGTATGTATTCTTGTGTGCTCGTAGACATCGTGCCAGTTTCAAGCGAGCAACCAGTTGAAGTAGATCAAGAGCAAGTGTTTGAAGAAGAAGAACCTTAGTGTTCAAGCAAGGAAGGCAAGTGGTCTTCTCCCCCTGCATGATTCTATTTTATCCTATGTAATTGCATGACAACTAAGTTTATATTTATTATGGTATTGCATTAAATTGATGGGAACACCCTTTTTAAGGACTTACCTAGAATTTTACCCACAATCCTTGGATCAACCCTGTTTAATAAATGTTTTTGGGTAGAATATGCTAGTGGCTCAACTTGGGTTGGATAAAAAAATGGTTTTCCAAGATAAAGACTTTTATGTTTAACGATGATGCTTTTGATAATACAAGATCATATGACTTAATCGGAACATGGAGAACCACCCAAGAAAACATGCGCAACCACAGTGTTACATGGCTCTGACCTTAGCCAATTAATTAGATGTGCGATTGATCTGATGGCCCTTTTCCGAAAGGAGCAGAGGGGGATCCGGGTTGCAGGGGTATAGCCTGGTCCTTTTGGGGTAGCAGCCTTTGCTAAGGTGCTGACCACTAGGGAGGGTTATGGTCCGCCCTGATCTGTAACTATGCGGGTTGTTAGTCTTTTGTATACCTTTGTAAAGGCTTCGTAGCGTCCCTATGCAATCACACCTCGGAAGTGTGGTATGATGCCTGATCAGCATCACATGGTTGGGTTCAAAGTTCTTCGGAACTTTTACGCGAGCTGTGGGTAAAGTGTGCAAACCTCTTCAGAGTGTAAAACTGACCGATCAGCCGTGCTCACGGTCATGAGCGGCTTGGACCCTCACATGATTAATAAACTTGAAGATGAGAATAAATCGTGGTTTGGTGAAGCTCGATGAGCTTTTGGTTGTTTTGCTTAAAAGTTTCTTAAGTGGGTTGGTATGTACTTACATCTAGTAATTAGGCGTTCTTTAATTAAAAGTTTGACCAACATTAAAATGCTAACCGCTGCAAAACCATAGCCTATCCTTGATAGCCTTGCATTTTCCCCCACTTGTTGAGTACCAACCATAAGTGTACTCAGCCTTGCTTACCGCTGTTCAGAAGAGAACAATGGTGAAGAGTTCTACATCGACTTTGAGGAGTTCTGAGGCATGCGTCTCCCCCAGTCAAGTGCCTGTGGAAGCGGAAGACGAAGACTCGTCGTGTAGTTATCGTTTTCCGAAGTTAAAGACCTTCGTGTCTTCCGAATGAGTGTAGTAAGTTGTTAAACCCCTTGTTACGTTTTTACTGTCTATGATAATACACTCATTTCGTCTATCATATGTGTGGAACTAGATCCTGGCACACATATGAGATGCATCTGGTTTCCCTCCGGAAATCGGGTGTGACAGAGTGAATCAAGTCCTAGAAGACTTACTGAGAGCTTGTGTGTTGACCTACGGGTCCGATTGGGAGAAGAGTCTATCCTATGCCGAGTTCTCGTACAACAACGGCTACCAGGCCAGCTTGAAGATGGCTCCCTTCGAAGCCCTGTACGGCAGAAAGTGTCGGACACCGTTGATGTGGTCCGAGGTGGGGGAACGAACCTTTTTCGGTCCCGCCCCCATTGTTGAGGCTGAAGAAAATGTCAGCAAGGTCAGGGAGAACCTGAAGATAGCTCAGAGCAGGCAGAAGAGCTACGCCGACCCGAAACGGAGAGATGTCTCGTTTGAAGTGGGGGATCACGTCTACTTGAAGGTGTCACCCCTCCGAGGTACGAAGAGGTTCCACATCAGGGGGAAGCTGTCCCCTAGGTACGTTGGCCCCTACCCTATTGTGAGTAGGATCGGGAAGGTAGCTTACCAACTCGAGCTACCTCCGGAGCTTACCGGAGTGCATCCGGTGTTCCATGTATCCCAACTTCGGAAGTGTGTGGTCATCGAGAAGAGGGTGCCCGCTCAGGCACTCGACGTCCAGGAAACCCTGGAGTACTTGGAGTACCCGGTTCGGATCCTGGACTGGGCGGAGAAGTCGACCAGGAACACCACCACGCGCTTCTGCAAGGTGCTATGGAGTAATCACTCCGAGCGCGGAGCCACATGGGAGGAGTCCGCATTGAGGGAGAAATACCCTCATCTCTTCGATACGGAGGTAACTTCTTAATCTCGGGGACGAGATTCTTGTGAGGGGGGAGTTTTGTAACATCCTTAGAATTTTGGTGAATTCAAATTGTGGAATTTCAAAAACTAGAATTGAAATTGAGTGCTCATGAAACAATTAAGAGTGCCTTCTTGTTTCCTTCCCCAATTCCTAGATTTAATTTTTGCACCAACAGAAATTTTAGGACTTATAATCTGCTAGTGTGAGAAGTTGGGTCTTCCTTCGGATTTTATTTGGGTTTTTGTTTTGGGAGATTCAAATTCAAATTTGAATTCAAATTTGAATCAAGTGTTTAGCCTTAAGGAAAAAGGGAAACGTCACTGTGCTAATCGGGCCGCCAGCCAACCAATCGGCCCAGCGCCGCTTCGAGCCCAGCGCAGCCCAGCTAACCGCCGCCGCAGTCCCACCTACCACGCGCCGCCGCTCCGTCGGCCGACCGGCGGGCCCCGCGCCCCGCGTCGGCCCGGCCCCGCGATGACGCAAGCGCGTCATCCCATACCTTTCGCCTTTGGCCGACGCCCAAAGGCAAAGGCGGGGGGGGAGCGCCGGCCGCGCCGTCGCCGCCGCGGCGTGCCTCGTGCCCCGGCGCATCCAGGCCGCCCACGTGTCCCAGGCCGCGCCTCCCTATATAAGAGCCGCCGCCGAGCCGGGCGGGAGCCCCAAACCCTAACCGCACCAGGGGAGCCGCCCCTGACTTCCCACACCGTTCGCCGGAGGAGAAGGTGGAGGAGGAGAAGGAAGGGGGGGAGAGGAGCCGTCCGCGGGAGAGCCGTACGCCGTGAAGACCGGAGCCGCCCGAGGGAGGAGCCGGACCCGCCGTGAACATCTGCTTCCACTACTTCCCCTTCCACCCCGACGACTGAAGGACCGATACGGCGAACCAGAGAGGGGGGGAGTGAATGGGAGCCGATAAAAATTCTTCTCGAAGGAGATGAAAACTCTAACAAGACGAACACGGCTTCCAACACACGTCTCCGACTCACTACCCAAGTTGGCCAAGCCCACGTAGCCACTGGAGTGCCACTGGACCTAGGAACCAACACACACAGCCTTCCGACTCGAGAACGCGGCGGAACAACAAACCCCGAGTCTACGGACCCACACCGGTCGGACCGGTGAGCACCACCGGTCGGACCGGTCCCTGCAGTGAACCGAGCAACTTCCACTAAGTGGCTCTACACCGGTCGGACCGGTGAGACACACCGGTCGGACCGGTGGCGACCGAAAGCCCCCAAGGCACCAAACAGAGCCAACCGACCACCAAACGGACCCAAACTCGAAACGGCGGCACCACGGGACAACAACGAACACACCAAGACGTTCACCCGAGCAAAAACCCACAAGGGCTTGCACCGGTCAGACCGGTCAAGAGCACCGGTCAGACCGGTGTGGCCTGGGCAGCTCGGGATGAACAGCACTCGCGGGTCAACTCCCCCAAATCCAAATCTCGATCTCCCGAATCGCTCCACGGACTTGAACAAGACTTTGGGGATATCAGGAACACCTCATGAGGAGTCCATAGCCAAGTTTAATCCCACCAAATCTCGTCCAAAAAGGAGGAATCGAAGAAATCCCGCCGAAAGCACTTCCAACCCAAGAAATCACCGAGAAAGGGCTCCGAAAATCACCACCAAGAACAACCGGGGAAAACACATCCAAACCTTGAGGAACAACGCCGAATCATCTATACATGAAGCAAAGGTTCGTACAAGGTCTAGCAAGCCACCCGATCATCCATCCCTCTCTACAAGATCTCTCCGTGAAGCTCTCTTGCTAGTCCTAAGGAAAACCTAGAGAAAATAGGTGGAAAAATAGGAAAACAAATGAGCTAGGGTTCCAAGAGTTGGCTGCCAACCTCTCACCTCTTGGGTTATATAGGCGGCAACCGAATGTCTAAAATGCCCCTCTCTACTAACTAGGGATACATGCCCCTCAAGGGCGGATTTGGAATTCATGATGTCTTCACCATCGGACGGATGCCCGGCGACCGCACCCTGCGTAGCCTCGACGCAAGCCATGCGATCCCGACGCGTGTCCTCCGCTTCGAAGATTCCGGACGCGTCGTCGCACACCGGTCGGACCGGTGCTCCTCACCGTCGGAGCCGGTCCCCCCCGGCCGACCGGTCGGACCCACCGGTCGGACCGGTCCGGTGCCGCCGCACCTCCGTCTTCGGTTCTCCGGTCTTGGCTTTGTGGATCAACCAAGGAACCCAGTGGTTTTATGGTGAACCACCGGAAACCCCGCGAACTCGGTGTAGCCTCCGCCAATCTCCACTCATGACTCGGCTCCCACGTAGTCCCGGCTCGACCTTGGTTTTGAGGCTCAACCAAGAAACCGTCCATGACTTCATCTTGTTGTTCATGCCACCATGCGGCCCGCACTTGACCCCACTGGCCACCGGGTCCCTCGAACGAAGCCTACTTGTCTTCTCCACACCTGGAGGCCTCACCGCAACGACCTTTCGCGCTTGTTCTTCACCTGCACCAACACGAGTCAAGCCGCAACCTGCACCTGCAATACTTAGCCAAGAATCAGTCCACACAACGTTGTCAATCACTCATCACACAAGGAAGCGACCATCCACTGGTCCTCGAACCACACATGGTCCTCAACGACGCGTCGTCGCCTACTTCCTCTTCTTCCTCGCCGGCAAGCCGCACCGCCTCTCTTCACCAACGCGCTCCACTTCGGCCAGTGCCACCGAGGTGAGGACGCCCGCTTCTTCCCTCTTGTGGACTCCACGGCCTTCGAGCCGAGGAGGAACGCCTGCCGCTCTGCGCCGCCTCGTCGCCGCTGGTGATGCCGGCAATCAAGCCAGGCTGGGACGCAATTTCTTGCAGGTGCCGCCGCCTTCACCAACACGCGTGCGCTGTCCGTCTAGCCAGCCCCCTCTAGCTGTAGGAAGCCGCCCCGTTTTGGTCGCCGCCGCGCCGTGCCGACGCGTTCGTGTCGCGTTCGCGTCGCGTGCGCGTTCGCGCGCGCGTCCGTGCGGGCCGCGACGCCCACGCGCAGGCGTGCACCCCAGCACGCGCGCACCGTAACCTTGGGGGCGAGGCCGGGCCTTTGGTCCATTTTTGCGCCTACGCCGTTTCAAGCCACCGTGCCTAGGAAGGCCGCATCGCCGTGACCTCGTCGTGGCCATGTGGGTCGCGCGCGGTCGCCAAGGGAAGGGGACACCACATCCTCGGTCACCCTGAGCACACCACCGAAACCCCGTCGCGTTTGCGCCAACCGACCGCGGGCGCGCGTGCTCGCCGCCGCCCATGGCGACGAGCCGGGTTCCGCCGTGAACCCCATTGCGTGTCCCGTCTCGACCAACCCCTTCACCCTGGGGCTCACCTTGCGCACGCTTTACCCCGCGCGGCACGCGACCGCTCCGGATAGGGCGCCCACACCGTCGCCGCACCGTCGTCGCCGCGCCCGCGCCGGCGCCGACCACGCCGCGAGCGCTGTCGCCCTTTTTGCGTGACCCCCGAGCAAGCAACCCTAGGGGATCCCGCAGGGCTACCGTGAGGAATCCAGACGCCAGGCGCTGTGGGATCTCGCCGCCGGCAAGGCCGTCTCCCGCTGCCGTCACCCTCAGGCGCATTTCATCGAGCACCTTGAGCTGTCCTCGAAAACCGCAGGAGATCTTTGTACACCGGGGACTACACGCGGGGGTGACCGCAACCGATCCGCTCGGATCCGGTGCGGCCCGCCACCCATCTCCCAGCCACACGCCTGCCCACTTGAATCCCGGCCCGCACCGGCGGCCACGGGATCCCATGCGGCTGGCCAGTCGCGGGCCAGCCACCGCGTGGACCGCGGGGATCCCGGCCGCACCCGCGATCCGGGGATCCCGTGCGGCTGGCCCTGTTTAAGGGGGGTTTTGATTTATTTTAATTCCAAAGATGTATATTTCCTTTGAAAAATCCTAGAAAATCCATTTTAACTCCAAAAATTGTAAAACCTTTTCCAGAAAATTTCTAAAATCTTAAACTCCCGGTTGGGTTGGTGTTTGCTCTCTTTTGGCTCTTAATTGCTCTTCTTTGGATTTACATTGCAATAGGACCGCTATTTATTTTTCCTTTCGCGCTATTAGGAGCAGCTGGAGCCGGGGAGCTGATCCCGGAGTACGACTACGCCGACGACTTCACCGCGGAGGACTACCCGACCCCAGGTTCACGCCCGACTAATTCTGAAATACCTATTAGGCATTGCTAAGTAGGATTGCTAGCGCTTTACTTTATATATGCATGTTGATGAACCTTGCACTGCCTCTTTGTTTACCTTGTCCTTGATTGCCCTACTACTACTGTATATATATGTTTATGTGAGCGTGTATATACGCCGAGCTTCGCGATGCATGTGTTGGGATGGGAATAGTGGTTCTTGGTGTGTGTGGGTAAAAACCGGCAGGAGAAGGCGTTTTGGGTACTTTGGCGGGGGTGAGCTCGAAACAACCGATCTGGGATCGGGGATAGGGGTGCACTCCTCAGTGCATCCCTCCTGTTACGGTTTTCGAAGCCTAGGTGTTGGGGTTTTATGTGCTCTTGGAGGATATGAGCTCGCCCCGGTCTGAAACCGAGTGGATCAACTTGTTTATAGGACATCGTACACACCACCCCGCCGAGAGTGGGGATAGGGCCGTGTTGAGCTCGGCAAGTGCGGAACCATAGCTGCTTAGGATGGATAGCGGGGTATCAGTGGGGGAGCGGTGGAGGTGAGACCACCCTCTCAGAGCGACTCCCGTGTGGCCACACGGGAGCATTTCACAGTTCCGGTGCCGTCCCTTCCGAGGGGGGGGCAGCTTTGAGGGCCGGATGTAGGATGGGACCGTAACTACCGAGAGTTTGCCGGTAGGATGGGCTCGGTCGGCCATACACCGGCCGCGTACCATTCCGGGATGGGTACAGGTGTACACACTCTGCAGAGTTGTTCGATCGATAGCTATAGCCGCGTCCTCGGTTATGGACACTGCCTAGACGACATGTTTGTTCCTCATGTTTTGGGATTTCTACCTTCCCCCTATAGGAGAGTGTGTGGTGAGCCGTGGTTGCAGCCGGTTAGAGGAGAGAGGCTCCACTACCTCGTCGATCCGGTTGTAACCATTGAGGTTTGAGGAGAGGAAGTTCTCGCATCGACCCTAGACAGGAGTAGGAGGTGGAGACAGGTCCCCTGGGTGACCAGGTGATTCCGAGCTGTGTTGAGAGACTTGGGATTTGGGTATGTTGACGGAGATACCTTGTTTATACTCTGCTGCTGCTGCTCAGGAAACCAAAGCCGCTTCCTTGTCTACTTTCTTTTCCCTTTAGATGTTAGGCCACTTAAAGCTGCATATAGTTGGTGACATGGACCTATCCCACTCCTTGGGGATAGACTTTGGGTATGACTTTGTGTATTTATCTGTGAGACGTTCTGTACGCGATAGCCACTGATCCAGGGACTATCGCGATGGTACAGGGATTCGGGTTTTCCATGAAAATCTGGGGTTTTACATTAACCGTGAAGGAAACGACGTCAAAGGCCCACATGCAAGTGCACACGAATAAGGGATCACGCGAGAAGCAACCGGGGAGGAAACCGAGGCCGAACCGGGCCGAAGTGGGCCTGGGCCGGCCGGCCTGGGCCGACCGGCCCAGCCCACTGCGGGGTCGGTTCGGTGCCCCCTTTGCCCTAGGTGTTCGTCTATTTATTGCCTCCGCCGCCGTCGACCGCCACATCGAACAAATCATCCTACTGACGCCATTGACCAGAACACCGCTGCCGCAAGATGAGGGAGAGAGTTAGATGAGCTCGTCGCAAGGATCAACGCCGGCGGAGAGAAGGAAGCAAGAGGAGGACTCCAAGCTGTTGGCCTAGGGGTGTTCCCAAGCTTCATCGCCGCCATCTTCATCGACGATGTTCTCCGGAGTCTCCATCACCCCTATGTGCTTCAATCCGTGTAAGATGATGGGGTAATGTCTCCGTTCATCCCTAGGGTTAGATGGATGCATGCTATGTGATCGCTACTTGATTCGTGGTTTCAATCTATTGTTTTCGTGTTGATGATGCTTTGATGATTAAGGTAGGCCACCGTGTTTTTCAGGTGTATGATATCCGCTACTCCCATAGATTCCATCAACATACCGTGTCCATCATAGGTCTAGTCACGAATACCTTCGCGTACTGACAGTACGAGAGGAGGGAAAGGGCGAAACTGTGGTCACAACCCCCGGTAGATTGGTTTACCACTCTTGTGTAGTAGATGCATACCATGTTATCCTAGATCCTAGGGAGGGAACACTTATCATTCTTAATCACTCTCTTGTGTTCACCCCTTTACCATCTAGTTTAACCCTAGATTTGTTTGATCAATTTAACTTAGATTAACTTAGGTTAGATTGTTTTACTTTTAGATTAATACTCTCTTTCAAAGGTTTTCCATTCAACTAGATTAGTACTTGGTTAAGCGCTAGTAATCCCCTTGCTCCGCGGATTGACAAGAATCTTGGGAATCCCGTGGTGAAAAAGGTGTAGGCCGTACGCTTGCGGATCGTAGGTGGATACGAGTTTTATCCGTCAACAAGCCCCTTTTTCTGGCGCTGTTGCCGGGGAGCAAGCCAGTTTGCTACGTTTAATCTAGTATTAATTTTGTTGATTACTAACACCTAACCCTTATTTTCTAAAAAAAGAAAAAAAATCTTTTTTGTTTTTCTTTCTACTTTTCTTGTGCCTAGATGGATTTGTTCACCTCACCATTGGGAGACGAAGATATGTCGCTAAGGGAGCTAGCAATGCCGTCAATGGAAGACATTGAGATGCAAAAATCAGATTTGACGTTTGCTACAACCCACTATGAAGTGAAGCCTGGAATCATCAAGTTAGTGGCGACAAAACCATTTAGAGGATTGGAGGATGACAACCCATATAGACACATTAAGGAATTCACGATGATATGCAACACGGTGCAAAAAGGAGTTCCGGCCGCTTGGTTCAAGTGGAATCTTTTTCCGTTCTCTCTCGAAGATGAAGCGCGAAGATGGTACACACTTGCGTCCGTTGAAGCAAAAGGAAATTGGGATGAGCTAGTGAAGAAGTTTCTTTTGAAGTTCTTTCCCATAAGCAAGGTTCAAGACTTAAGGAGGCAAGTGCTCAATTTCAAGCAAGGAGAGGATGAAGGAATTGATGAAGCATGGGACCGTTTTAATGAACTACTTGAGCGAGGCCCGAACTTGGGATTTTCCGGTGACTTGATGTTGCATGTGTGCAGGTCATATAATGGATAAAACAATTAGTGAAGCCGCACAAATCTTACAAAGGATAAGCAATGGACAAAGAACACTACGAGATTGGCAAAGATGTTGTCGAGAGGAGCAAAACGACAAAAGCAAGCCCAAGGTGCTTGCTGAAATTTCTGAAAAAGATGAACCGGAGGTCAAGGAAGATGAACTGACCATACAAGAAATTGAAGATCCACTTCCCAAGGTAAGAGAAGACATTTCGGATGTTAAAAATGTTGAAACTAACATGAATGTAGGCCGAAGTATGTGGAATGCTAGACCATTGGCGGAGTTCATTCAATCCGGTTGGGTTCAAGTTGATTTCGCCCCACTAATCAGCTACCGAAGGAAGGAGGAACGCCGGCACATTGCCAAACTAGTTGAAGATGTTTTTGATCAAGAGATGAGTGGAGAGTCGATCCAAAAGATATTTGAAGAAGAAAGAGAAGAAGATGACGAAGGATGGATCGACCGGTCTGACAACTCAAGGATTTATGATGAAGAAAGAGTAGAGTACAACCGTGACAAGCCTAGTGACTCAAAGGATAAATGGGAGGAGAAAGGACACAAGTTAGAAGGTTATAGCTTATGTTCTATTGAAGCCCACACAATATCAAGGCAAGACATGGAAGTACTCAAGGATGAGGAAAAGAGTGAATCAACAATGAGCGATCTTGACGACATGTGGTACATGGAAGATAAAGAAAGCAACACACAAGACTTTGAAGATGAAGATTTGGTTGATAAAGAAGACTTCAAAGAAGAGATGAATGCGTACATAGTTGAAGGATTACATGTTCCACATGATGAGTTAAAGAAATTGCAAGATGGTGATGAAGAGGCAACTACACTTGTTGAGATTGATTCGCCTTCAACACCGCTAGATGAACCAAATATCACTTTTGTTGAAAAAGCTCTAAGGCCAAGGTACACGCTGAAATCTCAAGATATTATTGGTATTGATGTTGATAAATTCAAATACTCATGCTCAACCAATAGTATGAATGATAGTTTAATGTCTATGCCTTGTTCCAATAATGATCATGTTGATAGGCTAGATTTTCTTGAGAATGAAAAAGAGGAAACATTTATGTTTGATCCCATTAATCTCACACCTAAAGAACCTTTGCCTAATGATGAGCTAAGTGCTATGCATGAAACATATGCTTCTTTTATTTACACCTTGACTTGTTGCTACAATTCACATGTGGTGTTAATTATGGACGCGTATATTTACAATAAGTTTTGTAAATCTCGATCATGCTTTGCGCTTGGTCAAGCTAATGACCTTAAAGAAGAACATGTCGGGAGAAGGCCTGATTTTCACTAACCATGTAGACAATTCTTGAATAATGAAAAGAGAAGTCATGCCTAAAAGAGTTGCAAGATAAATCATCAACCTCTCCGAATCCCGCGATGGATGCTGCTGTCTTCATCAATTTGAAAGATTGTTCAGAGGTGTACAAATGGAGAAAATGAGATATCTAGAAGCTCCATCAAGTTACCATTCCAACGCATCAAGAACCAACAAGTTTGAAGACCCGTGCAAGGAGTTATGGAGAAAACATTGAGCGTTGCGCGTTCTGAAATTTCAGGACAGATTTCATCGCCGAAGTAAAACGGACGTAACTCTCTTGTCCGGAGCCCAATTTGAGCAAATGATGACTCGTTGGAAAGGAAATTTTGTGCACTGTGCAATGTAGTAGATCTTGAGTATACTTTCTGTTCTGGACATTAAAAAAATTCATGGAGTGAAGGCAGCACCGAAGGATGATAAAGAAGGAGATAACGATGAAACAAAAGGATGCTTTGGGCAAGTCTTCTATAAGTGATCAAGCACAATATGGGAAGTAAATTAAAGCTGCATTGGTACCTTTTATTCTTGCATGAAGGGACATGGCTATGCAACGAAAAGAAGGTATGTGAGAAAGTCGAGCTCTATGACTTTAGATGAAGCGCTTTTCGGGAGGCAACCCGTTTCTTTATATTTTTACTACTTTCTTAGAGAGAATAAAGAATGGCACTATCTTATGATGATCAACTTGTGGTTATTAATCTAAGTTCAGTTTTCCTTTTTAGAACCACCATCATGTTCATGATAATATTTATTTGCATGCATTGCATTTTGTTATCAATGTGATGTTTCTTTGTGTACACATGTTTTGCACATAGTTGGCTTGGTTGTTTTATATACTTAATGATGTATGCTTCAGTTTCCATGTTAATGCTTCATAGGTACCTATGGGTATTTTCCTTTTGTGATCTTGTGTAAACGTGGGGTTTAAACAAGATTGCGGACCATCATCGTTAAGTTCGATAAACCTAGCTGGCTTTTCATATGTTTTCATGTTGCTTTGGTTAGTTTATAAGCTTTGCAATGCGCTTAATTTTTCTTGTGATATAAGAGTTATTGATTTAAGGATAGACATGGTGTTTTAACCCTAGATTTATAAACCTTTATGGCTATGGAGAAATTCTGCAGCCTAGTTGTAAACATGGTGTTTAGAACTAGGTGAAAACATTGTCTTTGTTTATATGCTTTCCTATCATGTGCATACACACCTTGCACCACGTACACTCATTAGGTTTTTATTTCTCATTAAACTAATTATGCCACAAGTTAAGAATCTTAGGAGACATTGTTGTATTATTGGCAATTCTATCTACTCCCAACCGTCACCTTGGGGGTAGAATGTGCTTAAAACGTCTTGCAGGCAAGATAAAGACTCTCACTACAAGGAAATTGAAGGATGGCTAAGATAAAAATGCTTTGTCTTCTTCTTCCATGAATAGCAAAATTCTAAGCATGGGGGAGACCCTGAATCTTCAACACGGAAGTGCAACATGACACTCTAGAAGATAGAATGATCAAGATCGTTAACATCTCCGGATCAATGCGCAAGAAGCCACCAATCTCATCAAAATTCTGCATGGTCTCGAAGGGAAAACACTGGATTTTTTTGGATATTTAGAAGCCTGATGAAGTTACGATTCCAACAAATCAAGAATCAAGACAATCGGAGGTTCCTACAAGCGGTTATGCCCGAATCACCGAGTGCAACACGTCCTGAAATCAGTTTTGGACAGCACACAGCGCTGAAGTAAAACGGACATAGCTCCCTTGTTTGAACTCCGTTTTCGATGAATGACCACACGTTGGAAAGGTAATTTCATAACTTTTCAATAGAGCTATAATTCGATATATGTTCTGTTCTGGACAGAGGGGGAAATCCATGAAAAAAAGACAGCAAGGAGATGATGAGAACAAGAAAGAGGAGATGGTGATGACAACATTGAAGAGAAGGGCGACCAATGACTCCATTAAGCATACAAGATTAAATTCAGAAGTTTAGGAGCATTGATAAATCAATACAAAAGAAAAGGCCACATTGATACATGGAGATGTCGGAAGAAGGCAACGAAGAATTACAAAGGATGGTAACATCTCCATGGACCTTCTCTTCTCCAAACACAAATGCTTGTAAGTATGCCTTCAACCTCAACTAGGTGCAACCTTTTGTTTTTTCTCTTCAAACAATAACATGGCTACTAGGAGCACAACCTAGGTTTCTTTTTACTTTCAATAGATAAGCATGACCATGTGTTCACCTCGATGTTCTATATTGCCTATGCTTACGGAAAGATGATGAAAGTTGCCGCTTTGTTTTACCTACATGAAGTTATACATGTCTTGGCTAATTGCTCTCTATAATATGATCTGAAATTAATTTAAATACTGGCTCTTTTATTTGTGGAGGTGAAATGACTATGCTCTAGACCCACATACATATCTTTGCTCTTTGATTTAAGTTTATGGATAGCCGGATAACTTGTTGTTTTTATGAAAATTTAACTTTTATGCTATCTACATATTTGTGATGCTCTTGCAAAGTTCTACCTACCAAAGCCATATATATATGTTTTATGATAACAAAACCCATAGATTGCAAACATATGTTTTGATGAGTTGGATTAGGATTGATTTCTATGGTTCGAGACTAAGAAGCTGGTCATTCCTTTGTGTAACTTTTTCATGCTAGCCAAACATATGTTTTGATGAGTTGGATTAGGATTGATTTCTATGGTTCGAGACTAAGAAGCTGGTCATTCCTTTGTGTAACTTTTTCATGCTAGCCTTTTTGTCCATGCATTGTGGGTTTTCACATCGAAAATTTCACAAACTTCGCTGGGCATCCACCCTAAACCAAAAACATCTTTTTGTGATCACCTCCTTGTCCACAACCCAATTTGAGTATGGAGTAAAATTCTTGATGGAGATTCAAATATTCCGCAAGGTTATGGAATTTATACTTACTTTAGCAGTCATTTCCCCTCTCTTTTATGCTCGAGGACAAGCATCGTTCAAGCATGGGGGAGGAGTCATTCTTAGACACAAATGCTATGTAAGTATTATGTTCCAAAAAGTTTTGAGGAGCAAAAGAAAAAAAGAAAAAAATGAAAAATGAAAAAAAATATGATAAGAAGAAAAGAAAAGAAAAGTAAGAAAAATAGGAAGAATAAAGTGAAAAAAAAGAAAGAGAGAAAAATGAGAAGGAAATAAAAGTAAAAATAATAATAAAGATGCTCCTCGGATCTTTTTGCTTCATAAGTTCTCAAGTGCCTTGATGACAAATCCATACTCAAATCCTCCAACCATGTGCAATCCGATAACGAGGACTTCACTCGTGCCTCGGGATCATCCATTTGCCACTTGCACATGTCCACTTATCTAAATGTGTGTGTTTCATCCCTCTCTCTTTCCAACATTTATTTTCCATGGCCTTTTTGATGAGTCTCGGTAATTCCAATAGATCTCTCTCTTAATTTGACAATATTTTGGATGTATGTTTTGCTAGGATTGTTTTTAACCTTCCAAGCTCCACATAAGCCTTCCACTATCACATATGAGTAGAGTAGGTTGAAAATAATCTAGTATAGGCTTGAGTGACTTGATGAGATGAGTGTTCCATGAGCTCTTGCAAGAGATTTTCACTTATGTTGGATATGCATCTTTTTGAAAATCTTCCATGTGACAAGGTAATGGTTTGAAGTTCACTTAAGTTTGAGAGCATCATGTTAAATGTGGCTTGTTCTTTATTGTTAATCTATCTTCCATAATGAAAAAGAAGCTGGTCACAACTTGAACTTTAAAAATAAATTCTTAAGAGAAGAGCAATTTGCCTCGTCATGAATGACTAAGTGCAGGGACAACATTGGAAGGCAACACTGATTTCCCTTTTAAGCAAGGATTACTTACTCGAGGACGAGCAAGGTTTAAGCATGGGGGAGATGTTGACGGTGAATTTCCGTCATCCTAGAGTACTTGTTATACATTGGTTTCGATTATGATTTGCTACTAACCCGCCACTAGGCATACTAATGATATAACAAGTTCACACTTGCATGTCGATTTTGGAGTTTGTTGTTTATGCAGGAAATCTACGCTAAAGAGGAGACTTTCGGGATAAGTTCACCAAGCACTTTGGAAGAAGATCATGAAGCCCGACAAGAGTCAAGACACGCGATGAACATGACTCCAAATGACCCGAGGACCGAAGCGTCAACGTGCAAATCTTCGGGGACTCAACCGGAAAACGGCGAAGCTTGCATAGCAAGGATTCAAGCCTTAACCGTGCGAGAAACGACGTCAAAGGCCCACATGCAAGTGCACACGAATAAGGGATCACGCGAGAAGAAACCGGGGGAGGAAACCGAGGCCGAACCGGCCGAAGTGGGCTCGGGCCGGCCGGCCTAGGCCGGCCGGGCCGCGGCCCACTCCGGGGTCGGTTCGGTGCCCCCTTTGCCCTAGGTGTTCGTCTATTTATTGCCTCTGTCGCTGTCGACCGCCACATCGAACAAATCATCCTACCGACGCCATTGACCAGAACACCGCCGCCGCAAGATGAGGGAGAGAGTTAGATGAGCTCGTCGCAAGGATCAACGCCGGCAGAGAGAAGGAAGCAAGAGGACTCCAGGCCGTTGGCCTAGGGGTGTTCCCAAGCTCCATCGCCGCCATCTTCATCGACGACGTTCTCCGGAGTCTCCATCACCCTTATGTGCTTCAATCCGTGTAAGATGATGGGGTAATGTCTCCGTTCATCCCTAGGGTTAGATGGATGCATGCTATGTGATCGCTACTTGATTCGTGGTTTCAATCTATTGTTTTCATGTTGATGATGCTTTGATGATTAAGGTAGGCCACCGTGTTTTTCGGGTGTATGATATCCGCTACTCCCATAGATTCCATCAACATACCGTGTCCATCATAGGTCTAGTCACGAATACCTTCGTGTAGTGACAGTACGAGAGGAGGGAAAGGGCGAAACCATGGTCACAACGCCCGGTAGATTGGTTTACCACTCTTGTGTAGTAGATGCATACCATGTTATCCTAGATCCTAGGGAGGGAACACTTATCTTTCTTAATCACTCTCTTGTGTTCACCCCTTTACCATCTAGTTTAACCCTAGATTTGTTTGATCAATTTAACTTAGATTAACTTAGGTTAGATTGTTTTACTTTTAGATTAATACTCTCTTTCAAAGGTTTTCCATTCAACTAGATTAGTACTTGGTTAAGCGCTAGTAATCCCCTTGCTCCGCAGATTGACAAGAACCTTGGAATCCCGCGGTGAAAAAGGTGTAGGTCCGTACGCTTGCGGATCGTAGGTGGATACGAGTTTTGTCCGTCAACATGTGTTGACTTAATTAAGAGAGTCATTAGCACTAATTAAGGTAATTAAACACCTATGGTGTTACATAAGTAAAGATGTGTTGGCGTCACTGGCAACTACCACCACCGCAGAGGAGGCATGGGCTGCGCTGGAGAGGATGTACTCCACACAGTCTCGTGCAAGGGCTATGAATCTCCGGCTGCAACTCTCCACGCTGAAGAAGGGTAGCATGTCTGTTGCTGTCTACTATGCCAAGATGAAGTCCATCGCCGACGAGCTTGCTACCATTGGAAAGTCGGTCGACGATGATGAGTTAGTTTCTTTCATCATACTTGGTCTTGAATTTGTTATATTCCCATTGTGTCGTCCATCATGAGCCGCACAGATCCAATCCCTCTGAACGATCTCTATGCACAACTTGTTGCGTTTGAGACTCGTTTAGAGATGTTCCAAGATAGTCACAATGGTGGCTTCTCATCCTCTGCAAATTCAGCATCGCGGGGGCATGGCAGCTATCGTGGTCGAGGTGGTGGAGGCAACAATGGTCGTGGTCGTGGTGGCCGCGGTAGCAATGGAGGTCGTGGGAATTTTTCTGGCCCTCCTAAGCATCAAAATCAGAACAACTCCGGAAGCTCGTCCAAACCAAGGTGTCAGATCTGCAACAACGTTGGGCATGAAGCGCCAAACTGCTGGTACCGATATGATGATGATCAAGACAATGGTGCGTCTGCAGCAGCCTATGGATTGGATACAAATTGGTATGCTGACAGTGGCGCATCTGACCACATCACCGCAACCTTGAGAAGCTAACCGTGAGAGATAGATACGACGACCATGATCAAGTCAACACCGCAAATGGGACAGGTATGAAGATTAGTAATATTGGTCATGCAATCTTAAAAACCTGTCACACCCTGAAATTTCCAATTTCAGGATGTGAATAGGAAGAAAAACTTAAACAACGATTTAGTCTAAATTTTAAAAATTTTCCCAAATTTTAGTTTTCTTTACAGGGAATATAGTATAGGAAAAATCCTTTGTTTGATTTTCTAAATTAAATAAAAGTTGTGTGTGTTGCATTCATGCCGGTGCATCTTGGTGTTTCTTGAGTGCAAAAAGGTTTCAAAAATGCGTTTAGGAGCTGTCCTAACTCTCCCGAGAATTTTCTGGATTTTCTGGAATTTATTCTCATTTTCCTTGAGCTATTTCTATTTATTAGAAGGCTCTAAAATCTTTTTCATGAGCTCCAAATGCTTTATTTGGATTGTTCATGTCTTAATCTATCTCTAGGAATTTTCCTGGAATTGTTGTGATTTTCGGAGTATTTTTCGTGGCTTTAAGCAATTTCTAGACTTTTCTGGAATTTTTTCGCATTAAAAATAAATTCGAAAAAAAAGAAAATCTACCCTACCCGATTGGGACGAGCCTGTGGCCCGACTTAACCCGCTCTGCCCGCCGCGGGCCCGCGCGGGGGCCCATCCGAGCCCGCATCGCGCCGCCGCCTTGGGCAGCCGCCGCCCGCACGCGCGCCCCCATAAAAGGAGGTCACCGCCTCCTACGCGCGCCGCCCTAGTTGCGCCTCTCGCCGCGCCGCCGCCCGCGCCCTGCGGCCGCTCGCGTCGCCGCCTTGCAAGCTGCTGCGCCGCCGCCCTGCATGCCGCGAGCTCCGGCGAACATTGACCTTCGAAATCCGCCGCCTCTGTTCGAAATCCGCCGACGGTGAGCACCCCACGTGATTCCCCTCGACCTCTCCCTATTCCGTGCCTTGGTCGAGCCCGTCGCTGCTCCGAACACCGGCGCCGCCGATGGCCACTAGCTTCTTGTTCGCCGTCCATGGCTGGCCTGAGGAAGAAGATGAGTTTTGGCGATTTTGCAGATTGAACCCTATGTTTTCGTGTAATTCTTTAGGGTTATTTTTGTGTCTTTCCACATCTGCAGGAAACCCTCTAAATCTTTAGATTCATTGCAAACAGATCCATCCCGAGCCTTTTTGCAGATCTAACCCCCAGATTAGATCTATTCGCGAGCACTGTTTGATGTGTCTCGGGAATCTTCCTTGCTAGCCCCTAAAATCTATAGATAATCACGAATAGGTCCTCCAATCTTGTTTTTTCCGTATCTTCCACGTTTTAGCTCCGTGTTTAGCTCCGTTTTTAGCTTTCTTTTTATCCACGCGATCGTCTCAACGAGTAGAAGAACTTTTTGCCCCTATTTAGTTCTGTTAGTACTGTTTGGTGATTGTTTCTTATTTTATTCCATTGTATGCTTGTATGTGAATGCTGTGGTGCGTAGAAGACGGTTCGTACGTGGAATATGCCGGAGTTGAAGATTTCCAAGACCTTGAGCAGCAGCAAACGTTGGTAGAAGGCAAGTCCTTGCTGCATTCCCATTGATCCTATTACAACATGCATTTTAATTGCACTATTATTTTATTATTGCTTTGCATTAAATTGATGGGTCCTACTATTAAGGTTTGACTAGCTTTGTTTATCCTGTGTCTTGATCAACCTGGGTTTATGTTTATGTTGGGTAGATCATGCTTAGTTGCTTAACTTGGGTTTATGGTGGATTTGATGAACAATAATGTTGATCTTGCTTTACTTATGTTGTACCTTCATTAAACAAGATCACCTGTGTTAATCGGAACATGAAGAACCACCCAGGAAAACAGTACAACCACAAGACATATGGCTCGGTATTGGCTTAATAATTAGTGAACTAGGTGTTAGGTATGCTTTACCTGATAAGGGTTGGGGGTTGCCGGTAGTTGGTGTATAGCCCGGCCCTCAGACTGATCTGCTCTATGGTAGCTTCGCAGCTGAGAGAGGTTTATGCATTGCGCTGTCAAGTAACCTAGCGGGCAGTCTGCATCTGGGGATCTTTGTAACGGCCTCGTAGAATCCCTATGCAATCACACCTCGGTAGTGTGGTATGGTGCCTAATCAGCATCGCATGGTTGGGTCTAAAGTTCTTCGAGACTTTTACACGACTTGTGGGTAAAGACGTACGACCTCTGCAGAGTGTAAAACTGACTAGTTAGCCGTGCCCACGGTCACGGGCGGCCTGGACCCTCACATGAGTAAACTATGGAAGATGGATTAAACTTGTTGCATTTACTTTTGTTTATGATTGTGCTTATGTTAATCTCTGGGTTGGTATAAACTTACATTTGCTAGTAATTCAGCTTGCTTAATAAAATTTGACCAACTAAAATACTGATATGCTATGCAACCACAAGCCTCCACCATAAAGCCTTTGCATGTTGTTATAGAGTTTTCCCTTGTTGAGTACGAAATGTGTTCATGTTTGCTGTTCTTTTATATGCATCTACACAACCCGGTTGATGCTCAGATGAACGCTTTGAAGACTTTCCTGGAGAGTTCGATGGTTTCTAGGCGAGCGTGCCACCAGTCAGCTGCCTGTGGAGACGTCCTTTACCGCTGCTAGCACTCGTTTTTGTTACGATTTTGAGACATTCGGTCATGTAATAAAGTTTTAATACTCCCTTTACGCTTTTACATTGTGTTTTGGTATACACTGAGTCAACGCATGTGTGAAACTTGATCCTGGCGCACATGTGTTCTATGCATTCGGATTTGTCCTTAAATCCGAGTGTGACAAAACCCCGTGAAAATGGCTAATCAAGGCATTGGATCACTGTTCATCGGCGCCGAGAATTTGGTCAACTTGGCACGATGTTCCTGCTTGATTCTTTGGGTAACACCCCTACCAACCTTTGTGAAAGTTGTAGAGGGATGTGTTATCTTCAACTTTGCTGTAGACCATAAGGTGCACTTTAGTTTTAAAATCTAGAGAAAATTTAATTTGAAAACTATTCAGCGAAATACAAACGCCCCGGGAACGCCGAGACGCGCTCCGCCGCGACGTTGTGCGTGGCCACATCGGCCACCCCCCGTACGCGCCGTACCCGCATCGGGCGCGCACGCCGAGGCATTAGAGTGACCGCCGGTCACCGCGCGGCGCCGGCGGGGACTCACCCGTGCCGTCCATGGCAAGTGGGCCACGCCGGTGGCGCTTATCCACCGGCGGCGCACCGCCCTTGGCGCGCCATTGGCCGCCGAGCGGCCGCACGTCGCCGGCCATGCCCCGGCCTCCCCACGCAAGCAAGTGGCACCGGCATGACCCCACCTACCCCCAACCGACCTCCCGCGCGCTTATAAGCCAGCCCCGGCCGCTCCTCGCGCGCACGCACATCCGCCCCGAGCCACCATCGTCCCGCCATTGGCACCGCCAGTGCGCACCTGTCAGGGACAGCCCTGAGGGTCCCCTAAAAAACCGGGGGGAATCCTGCTTAAAACCTGCAAAAAACAAAAGAAAAACGCACCTCTTATCTAAACACGCACACAGGGCACGACCCACGCCACGGTGGCCCCTGCGGCCCACTGCAGCGGCCCAGCAAGGCACACCTCCTCGAGCAGGTCCACCTCGCTCGAGGGCTCACGCCCCCCTCGAGCAGGTTCCGCCTCGCTTGAGGGTTCACGCTTCTCGAGCGGGCTCCGCCCCGCTCGAGGTCCCCTCACGAGCGCACCTGCTCCCGCACGCCTACGGGCATTTAATGACCTAACACCGTAGAGCCACGTCACTGCGCGCCTGGGAATCACGCCCCGGCACTGTTCCGCCAACTCCCTAGGGGAAGCCCATCCCCGCCACTATGGGGGACTGTGCGATGAGGCCGGTGTCAGCCCCGTGACACTGTGCCGCCCACTCTCGTACGGCTAACGCGCTGCAGGGTCAAACCATGACGTCAGGTCGGTGGAGTGCCATCCCCGTCGCTGTCGGCCCTGTGCGGCCATCCCCGCCCCTGTTGCGCCACGCCGCACACTGCTGCAACCACTTCGGCACTGTTGGGCACGCGGGGACGGGACGCCACCACGCCTGCTACTGCACCCCGTACGGATCGTCGTCAACGGATCCCTCGAGTCCGCCTGGGGACGCCCCCGTCAACTGCTACGCCTCCACCCTCGAAGCCGCCCCTGTTCAAGCACAGGGCACGCCACGACGCCATGACTGAGGCAAGATTCTCCAGGACGGCCATCAACTCCCCGACACTGTGCGCCACGCCGCCGCACGTAGCAAATTAGTGCGGCATGCCTGTAAATCGCCCTCTCCTTGGTCTATAAAAGGGAGGCGATCCCCCCACCGCAGGGGCATCGGGCAACGGACGATAGCCACTCACACGCTCTCCGTTACCCCACGATATTGGCTCTCGCCTCAACCACTCCACTTGGGACTTGGAGGCCACGCCTCCTCTCCCGCCTTGCTTGTAGCCGCCCCACTACAGGCACCCCGGTGCAAAGCAATACAGTGCGTCGAGCACACCTCTGCTGGACGTACGGCTCCGGCCGGAACCAGGATAAACCAAGTGTCTTTAGTGGCTTAGCACCGACCATCGAGGGACAGATCTCAGCGCTTATTACTAGTTAGTGTCGGGACTACATTCCGCACCGACAGCACCGCCCTGCAGTCGACGCCCTCACCCCCACAAGCGCCTGAGTCCTTCCTTGTGCACCACAAAAGCTCCCCGAGTCACTTGTTGATCAAGCTGAGTCGCTCGATCGCTAGAGCCCGAGTTCCCGCGGCCGCCGTCGGACCGCCACCGTCGAGCTCGCCCCTCCGCCGATCCTCCGTGCCCGGTGACCTGCCTAGCGCCTTCCCTAGGCCACATGGAGACTTCCGGTGCAGTACATTGTTGAGCATCGCCCCTTCCCTCACCGCCGTCCGAGTTCCCGCGACCGCACCGCTCTTGCGCCGCCACCGCCGCTCGCCGGTGACCTCCCCGGCCGAACCACCGCCACCAATCAATCACTGGTGAGCCAAATCGATGATCCCCGTAGCTTGTTTGCCTGCCGTGCTCCACCTCGCCGCCGGCGAGCTCGCCATCACCGTCGGGCCTGAGGGGGGAGGAACCGAGGGTATTTGTGTGAAGGTTTTAAAAGTTCTAGGGTCCCCGGCGTAAAAAGATTCTTCTCTGTTTTGTAGTTTGGTCCAGCATCTTGTAAAATTGATTACAAATCGTAGAAAAATCCAAAAATAGCAAACTAAATTTTTCTGTGCTCAGTGTAACAAGAACTACCACTTTCTTCAAATATGTATATACTTTTGAGCTATAGTTTTTGCTTGAAAAATAGAAATGTAAAATACTTGGATCTGTGATTCTGCAAAATCCACACAAGTTCTTGAGCTAGATTTTGGATATGTTGTGCGAACTAACATGTCTAGGTTCTGTGCCAAAAATTGCACAAAGTTACTGAAGAAATCTTTTTACAAAAAACCATTTAGTGAAATTCAGAAATCTGCCTAGATGATTTTTGTAGCTCAAAATATAATTATGTTTGAGCCCTACTTCCGGCTACTGTCATGGTATACCATAATGCACCTTTGGTGAATGTACCCTGATTTTATATCTGTTAGAAATATTATTTCCATATTTATGCTTGTTTTTAATCATAAATATGTGTAGCATGTTTCATAAGGGCTATAGGTGTTGGTTCTTTGGGCTTGTTTTGGACCAAAGCAAGTGTAGGAGAAAGTTTGGATCCATTTCTCTTATATTTATTTTAATATGTATTAAACCTTTTTTGCTAGATAGAAATGCCTATAATTTTGTGTATTAAATTCAGTCGGGCAAAACCCTTTTGCTTGCTGTCCCGAGGTATGCCTCTTGGTCATTAGGACCAGTGTGTACTGCTGGATCAAATTGATATGATTTAGTTATGTAAAAGAGCTCAAACTAGATTAATTTAGTAAAGGGAAAAATAGGGGAATTACTCTCTCTAGTGCATGACTTAAGGAGAAGAGTTAGGAAAAGTAAAATGGTGGTACAAAAGTAAATTCCTTGCTGTTTGTATTTAAATTAAATATTCTTTAATAGATGTGCACACAATCACCTTAAAGAGAAGGCTAAATAAGCTTTTGGATTATCTTTAAAAGGAAAAATGTTTAAATACTTTCCTTAAGGTGAATATGACCAACCTTATACTCGTTGTAGCTGTTTGGTACTGTTTTTGAATTAAATTAAAATAATTGCACTCCTAATCACTGCATTGCATTCCCCGTGTAGAAATCCCCGACGGTAGCTATACGCTCGTGTCGGCTGACGAGGACGAGGGAGCAGGAGGAAACGTGCACTACGTGACCGTAGAGCAAGACCCGGACCAAAGTCTGGAAGAGTGTGTGTCTCCTTGTGCTGACAAAGGCAAGCCCTGGTTTAATCATTAACCTATGTGTTTCTTTAAATTCCTGAATTTACTATTTGTTATCTTATGTGCATTTACATTCAGGAGTTGAATGAAACCCTAGTTGCATGATCCATAAGTACCTATGATCTTTTACTAGCATGTTAGGTCGCTAGTTGCTATGCTATAAGGATCCGGTACAAGTCGAGTGATGTACGTCGCTCGCGAGAATAGGATCTCCTTTATGGAATCATCATATGAATTAATGGATTGCTCAGGTGGTAAGAGCATGGGATTTGGGCTTCGGTCCAATGGCTTCGTTGGTTAAGTGTTTGAAAGTACTAAACACTTGTCGGAAATGGGCACGGTAAGCCTAGTACCTAAATGAGGCGGTACGGGGTTTTACTATCACTACTCTCAAGGTTGCGGCCCCGGGCTCGCCACCCGAGTGCATGCATGAGGCTGGGTGACCTTAGTGGCGTAGCCCAGATAAACCTTGTACTTAAGACTGTGAGCTATTATCCCCAAACCGAGGAATGACGGGAACCGCCTGGTTGGTGAACTCTTAGTGAGGGCACCTCTATGTGTTTAGGTCCACCTTGCAAGGTTATGAATCAATCGATTGTCGGCCTCTCACCGTCATCTGAGACTACTTACCCGTCTGGCCATGATATCCCTTTATGATGGAACCTTGTGAAGATTATTGTTGATTAATTGTTTGTACAACTTTGGTTGCAATAGTTGCTTATCTAGTAATGATAACTTCTACTAGAACTTGAGCTAAAATGTGAAAGTAAGGATTCACTACTTAGTAGCTTTTTGGCCAACAAACCCACAAGACAAAAGCCATGCATGATTAGAGGTGAAGTCTTTCTTTTGGACGGGTAAGCCTTGCTGAGTGTTAGCATACTCAGCCTTGCTTCATAAATGTTGTTTCCAGGTAATGCATGTGATGTGTGGCCCGGAGAACTTCCACCCGGCTGGGAGCTGGAATGGGTGGATGACGAGGAGTGATTGCATCATGGACAGGCCTCCCATGATGTGATCGTATCATTTAGTTATCTTCCGCTGTTTTCAATAAACTCTGAACCCTTTACTTTCATGTCAAAGAACTATGTTCGTAATAAGGAACCCTATGGGGATGTGATGATTAATTTGTAAGGCACTCTGGACTCTCCTTCGTGGGAGTTTTAATGCATACATTCGATCCTCTCTGTGATGTCAAGTGATTTACCGGGTGTAAACCCGGCAACACTCAACGGGATACCTCTTTATTATCGCTTAATGACCAAAAGGAGTGGTTTAGGCGATAGTACGGAATTATCTCGAGTGGGGTTGTCACATCTGGTATCAGAGCATTCGTATGCACCGGAGTGATTAGATTAATACTAATCGCATGATTTACAATAAAACTTGCCACGATTGATTGGATTTTTAAAATTCGTTGGATCGTTAAGGAATGATCTAGATCGAGAGGCCCTAGAGGGAAATTTGGGTTCTTTAAGGTGGCATAAGAATCTATGGTTTATTTTGCTAACTTCCAGCACTTTACTTTATGTCAGACTTACTTTATTGCACAACCAAACTAGATGAGCCACGTGTTTAATACGTGTGATGTTCCGCATCACGGGAATTGCGAGGGTTGATGGAGTGATCCATTCCACGGATCACATCTTCGCGTCTAGTTATGAGTTGTGATGTCGTCACGTTTTTCCATACATGTGCATTCCGCATGTCGATCATGCGAGGCAAGGATACACTTCATTCCAATGGAGGGTGTCCAAGGTTGGACGCTGTCCATGCAGCGGTTTGACGCATGGATACCGTTTCTATAAGTTAACGGTAATGTATGTGGACGCTTTCGTGACGTGCTGGCACGAAAGGTTCGTTTTCTGCAGGTACACTAACAATGTTCGTAAGTCGTTAAGTGCGAAGCGAGTAGCTGCGACTAGTTATTATAAGGAGAGTCGATTATAAGCTTGCCACTGGCACTAACTACGTCTTTTTGGATCTATGTGTGTGAGGTTTTTTAAGACGTGTGCATGCATGATTAAAATCTTGTTGAACCTAAAATTTGTTAGTGCTGCTTGAATAATTTTTCTAGGGAAATTGATTGATCTTCGATAAAGTTTTCCTCTCTTTTGATCTTAGGAAATTTCTGGCAAATTCTGTCTCTGTCATTTCTCAATTTTTGTACCAAATCTGTAAGGAATCTGACTAGACATCCTTTAGGAAAGTTGTTTCTTATCAAATTGAGCATCTACTGTGAATTTCTCAGGATTTTAGGAATTGTCTATAGTGAGTTATGCTCAGTTTAGTGAGTCTCTGTCTTGCTGTTTTCTGGGTAACCCTTCTCTGAAAATGGAATTTTTCGAGCATGTTCCAATCTAATCTAGATCTGCCCTTGAATACCAAAAGTGTGCATAATTAGGCCACTGAGTTGCTGGTGAAATTTGGGAAAATTTTGAGATTCTGGTGT
Source organism: Cenchrus americanus (assembly GCA_947561735.1). Classification (NCBI taxonomy): domain Eukaryota; kingdom Viridiplantae; phylum Streptophyta; class Magnoliopsida; order Poales; family Poaceae; genus Cenchrus; species Cenchrus americanus. The sequence goes on along the minus strand of OX387242.1, from coordinate 98,272,142 downwards.
TTGAGTTGGGAATTTTTGTTCCCCACCGCCAGAATAGGACCCCCCATACCAAATTCTCCCCAACGTGATAACCGTAGCTTTTGATTCCAATTTGGATATCCAGTGGCTCGAAACCTTTACATTGTAATGCACATTGGAGTCGTGAATCCTCGTAGTCTTGAGCTGAGAACACAAAATCCTTAGTTCTAGACTATTGCGTTGCCCAAGTCGAACTTTTGTTCAAATTGAGTTTTTCGCCGTACACGTTCTTCTTGTGAGAACAAGCTTATGAATTTGCATTTACTGGAAGCTCAATTCTTTCAGATGGTGGGACCGACATACAGCTCTCCGGTTGGTTTTGGTGCGTCGAGTAGTGGTAGCGATCTACCACCACCACCACCCAGAACGATGGTAGAGGCATTCATGGCTGCTCAAAAGGGAATGTTGTGTCAAATCTTTCAGACGCAGCAGCAGCTCATCCAGATGCTGCAGCAACAACCTCCCCTTGGTGCCAATCAAGATGGACCAAAATTGGTTGCTCAGACCATGATCTCCACCGGAGAAGATCCGGAGAAACCTCAACCCGATGCGTCTTGCTCACCCCGAGCACCTACTCAGGGTGATATAGACACCATTGTTGGTGCAATCAAGATGATGGAAGAACAAAATTTAGTGTTAGGTCATATTGTGGACAATATCCTCTAGGATCGTTATCAAGGGCTATCTCAAACTTGTTTAACTGACGGTCTCTCCCAGGCGTTATTTACGTCCGTGGTTGAGCAGGACCGCTTATGCAATTTGTTGGTGGATCATATGAAGAAGAGTCAACCCAACACCTCCGACTCTCTACTACCACCATCGAAGCTACCAATGGACCTTACAAAGGAAGAAGGGAAAAGCTGGATCCACAAGCGAGCATTCCCCGAAATGGATTTGAGTGAGTGGGGAATTACCTTAAGGGAATTTTGTCCTCGCAAGGGCAAACAAAATGATCACAGCGGCAAGAAGCCACGTCAACATGCTTCCAAGCCTAAAGGACTTCCACCCCACATTTGCTACAATTGTAGACAACCCGGGCATTACGCCAATAAATGCCCGAACTCTAGGCAGAACAAGCCCCATCCACAGAGGCAAGGCTCCAAAGCAAGTAAGAGTCATCAGAACAAGAAGCCAAATATTCAAGGAAAGCAAGATCAGTGTAATTTCATGGGTAGTGTTTCTAGTTGAGAACATCTATCTCTTTGACTTGTCGTCATTTGTTGTTTGTGAACAACCCCCTTGGACTTTTGATGCTAATGTTTGTGCCTCTTGATGCCCTAAGCTGCCCTTGCTAGCGACATCCTTATCCCAATCATGTTTGACCTTGCAGTCTTGAACGTCTCATCTTGACCTTGCTCACAACTTTATGAACGTATAAAACATGAACAAAAAGAGTTAAATTTTGTTGGTATGCTTTGAACATCATCATGTCATGCATGGGTTGCACCCTTAATGTAATAAATTCATGGGCATGGAAATGCATTGCATAGCATGTGCATTTGGGAACCTTGGATGGGCTAACATGCATACGCATTGAAGGTTTCAACCTTCCTCCTCTATCTTATTTATGGCTGATGAGATTGTTGTTCCATGACCAAAGGTGCCACGACGGAACCTAGTGCATCATGTGTGCTACAGCCATGTGATTACCACTAGGGGCGCGCTAGGTATCTTGGTTGGGAGCATGCAACTCACAGCAAATCCATGTTCTTCACTCTATGTTATCCCTTGTTACCAGATAACTCCATGGGTAATCAAGTCATGCTAACAAGCATCACGAGCATCATATCCCATGAACATGTGCATTTTTCACTATGCATCATGGCAAGTGCATCATATGTTCATATGCACAAGCATCATGCGCTCATCTGCATGCCAATCACACTCTGCACCACAACATGAGCATTAAAATGTGCATCACCGTATTGTTGCACAAAGTATCCCCTCTTCATCGACATTCAATCATAGGTCTCATTGGTGCATAGTTCATTCAATTTAAAATTGTTCATGTGAGCAAATATCTTCTGAAATTGTGGTATTTACCCATCTCTTTAAGTCATTCTCATTGCTATCCATAAACAACTCCGTGCAATTGCTCATTATGACCTTGCCATCCTGTATTGTTGCTACGGACAACTAACCTTGGACTCCTAAGGGTGGAACCCTGATCCATCCTTACACCTTTGTTGCCTTTCGAAAATGAATTCAAAAATCTTAGTAAATGAATTTTGGAAAATATTTGTTTACTAGCCTTCCTTTCCTTCATAGAAATCTCTTTTGGTAATCACCTTTGTTAACTTGGGTTCTTCTGCCTAATCTCAAAGCTCTCCTAGCATGTGATCAAATCAGCGGCTAAGTTAAGGAAGATTGAGCAAAGTTTTCATGAGCAATCAAGGTTCTCGAAAAGTCAACGCACGAGAGTTCTTCATCCCTTATCAATCCATGATCCGTTGATCATATCCTCCAAATCCTAGGAATCAATAAAACAAGCAAACGAAGGATCGGTTAAATCTTTTGCTAAATTCTCCTTCTTACAATCTCACTGTCACGGTCAGTTCTTCCGACTGTTGGACCCCATTCGTTTCAGTGCCACGATTGTACGATGCCGTAGCGTCGCCCTGCCATCTCTTTTCCCGCGACCATGATCACGTCGCCGAGACCTCACGGGCCGACCCTTATCGAGCCCCATGTGGCAACCACCAGATCGCTCTGCTAGTCCCTACCCCAGTCGGTTAGGATGACCGTTGCGTTCCGTTGAGCTATAAAAAGGGAAACCCTTCCACGGTGTTGCCATCGCCAAGTCTCGCCTGCTTTCGAGCTCGACAGAGTCGCCACGTTTGTTTTCCCTTCGGCTAGTTTTCGTCAACCCACCACTAGCCCAATCTCTGTCGTTGCTTCGCCCCCGCATCGAGCAAGCTGCTTCACCGTCTTCGTCGATAACCTCCAGAAGAAGTTCGAAGAAGACCGAGAGAAGAACCCCAGCTCCATCGCCGACCATGCCTCAGTTCGTGGAGACGTTCGAGTCCCTCCGCTGGACGCTTGCAGCGATGTACCTCTGCATTGTCGGCGGAGTTTGCCTTCTTTTAGTTTTCCATGTACACATTCATCGTCCGCTTCCTCATGAACTACGTTGAAGCAGTGAGGAGAGCCCATGTATCTTTTGCCTCACCTGAATTCTCGCTACCTAGAAATATAAGCGAGTATGTCTTCCATTTTGTAACCCTTATCTTGTTAGAAAGAGTCGCTCTAATCTTGTTGTCGAATCTCGGGTCGAGATTCTGTTTAAGGGGGGTAGGCTGTGACGCCCCAGGTTTTCGGTCGAGTTAATTAACCCTGATGATCCGGTCAACAGTGTTGACTTTGGTCAATCGACGGTCAACCTAGGCCGTCACCTCGAAAACATCACCGACGAACCCTAATGACCCCTCTTGGTCAACCATAGTCAACCATGGTCAAAACCCTAATCAAAAACCCTAATGTCCTTTGACCCTCCTAGTGCCAGTGTAGACTTTGTGCACGTTCTCCAAAATTTCCCTAAACACTTCAAAATCACCCAAAGGGAAAAATGTGCAGAATTTCAAGGCACACAACTTTGTTGTTGAGTGGCATTGCTAGTTTGGAGTGTAGGGTGGTGAAAATCGCTAATCAAGGCACTGGATCACTGTTCATCGGCGCCGAGAATTTGGTCAACTTGGCACGCTGTTCCTGCTTGATTCTTTGGGTAACACCCCTACCAACCTTTGTGAAAGTTGTAGAGGGATGTGTGATCTTCAACTTTGCTGTAGACCATAAGGTGCACTTTAGTTTGAAAATCCAGAGAAAAATTAATTTGAAAACTGTTCAGCGAAATACAAACGCCCCGGGAACGCCGAGACGCGCTCCGCCGCGACGTCGTGCGCGGCCACGTCGGCCACCCGCCGTACGCGCCGTACCCGCGTCGGGCACGCACGCCGAGGTGCCGAGTGACCGCCGGTCATTGCGCGGCGCCGGCGGGGACTCATCCGTGCCGTCCGTGGCAAGTGGGCCGCGCCGGTGGCGCCGATCCACCGGTGGCGCACCGCCCGTGGCGCGCCATTGGCCGCCGGAGCGGCGCACGTCGCCGGCCATGCCCCGGCCTCCCCACGCGTGCAAGTGGCACCGGCATGACCCCACCTACCCCCAACCGACCTCCCGCGCGCTTATAAGCCATCCCGGGCCGCTCCTCGCGCGCACGCGCATCCGCCCCGAGCCACCGCCGTCCCGCCATTGGCGCCGCCGGTGCGCACCGCCCTCCAGTCGACGCCCTAACCCCCACAAGCGCCTGAGTCCTTCCTTGTGCACCACAAAAGCTCCCCGAGTCACTTGTTGATCAAGCCGAGCCACACGATCGTCGGAGCCCGAGTTCCCGCGGCCGCCGCCGGACCGCCACCGTCGAGCTCGCCCCTCTGCTGATCCTCCGCGCCCGGTGACCTGCCTAGCGCCTCCCCTAGGCCACATGGAGGCTCCCGGTGCTGCACATTGTTGAGCATCGCCCCTCCCCTTACCGCCGCCCGAGTTCCCGCGGCCGCACCGATCCTGTGCCACCACCGCCGCTCGCCGGTGACCTCCCCGGCCGAACCACCGCCACCAATCAATCACTGGTGAGCCAAATCGATGATCCCCGTAGTTTGTTTGCCTGTCGTGCTCCACCTCGCCGCCAGCGAGTTCGCCATCGCCGTCGGGCCTGAAGGGGGAGGAACCGAGGGTATTTGTGTGAAGGTTTTAAAAGTTCTAGGGTCCCCGGCATAAAAAGATTCTTCTCTGTTTTGTAGTTTGGTCCAGCATCTTGTAAAATCGATTAAAAATCGTAGAAAAATCCAAAAATAGCAAACTAAATTTTTCTGTGCTCAGTGTAACAAGAACTACAACTTTCTTCAAATATGTATATACTTTTGAGGTATAGTTTTTGCTTGAAAAATAGAGATGTAAAATACCTAGATCTGTGATTCTGCAAAATCCACACAAGTTCTTGAGCTAGATGTTGGATATGTTGTGGGAACTAGCATGTCTAGGTTTTGTGCCAAAAATTGTACAAAGTTACTGAAGAAATCTTTTTACAAAAAATCATTTAGTAAAATTGACAAATCTGCCTAGATGATTTTTGTAGCTCAAAATATAATTATTTTTGAGCCCAACTTCTGGATACTGTCATGTTATACCAAAATGCACCTTTGGTGAATTTACTGATTTTATCTCTGTTAGAAATATTATTTCCTTATTTATGCTTGTTTTTAATCATAAATATGTGTAGCATGTTTCATAAGGGCTATAGGTGTGTTTCTTGGTTCTTTGGGCTTGTTTTGGACCAAAGCAAGTGTAGGAGAAATTTTGGATCCATTTCTGTTATATTTATTTTAATATGTATTAAACCTCTTTTGCTAGCTAGAAATGCCTATAATTTTGTGTATTAAATTCAGTGGGGCAAAACCCTTTTGCTTGCTGTCCAGAGGTATGCCTCTTGGTCATTAGGACCAGTGGGTACTGCTGGATCAAATTGATATGATTTAGTTATGTAAAAGAGCTCAAACTAGATTAATTTAGTAAAGGGGAAAATAGGGGAATTACTCTCTCTAGTGCATGACTTAAGGAGAAGAGTTAGGAAAAGTAAAATGGTGGTACAAAAGTAAATTCCTTGATGTTTGTATTTAAATTAAATATTCTTTAATAGATGTGCACACAATCACCTTAAAGAGAAGGCTAAATAAGCTTTTGGATTATCTTTAAAAGGAAAAATGTTTAAATACTTTTCTTAAGGTGAATATGACCAACCTTATACTCTCTGTAGCTGTTTGGTACTGTTTTTGAATTAAATTAAAATAATTGCACTCCTAATCGCTGCATTGCATTCCCCGTGTAGAAGTCCCCGATGGTAGCTATACACTCGTGCCGGCTGACGAGGACGAGGGAGCAGGAGGGAAACGTGCACTACGTGACCGTAGAGCAAGACCCGGACCAAAGTCCGGAAGAGTGTGTGTCTGCTTGTGCTGATGAAGGCAAGCCCCGGTTTAATCATTAACCTATGTGTTTCTTTAAATTCCTGAATTTACTATTTGTTATCTTATGTGCATTTACGTTCAGGAGTTGAATGAAACCCTAGTTGCATGATCCATAAGTACCTATGATCTTTTACTAGCATGTTAGGTCACTAGTTGCTATGCTATAAGGATCCGGTACAAGTCGAGTGATGTACGTCGCTCGCGAGAATAGGATCTCCTTTATGGAATCACCATATGAATTAATGGATTGCTCAGGTGGTAAGAGCATGGGATTTGGGCTCCGGTCCAATGCCTTCGTTGGTTAAGTGTTTGAAAGTACTAAACACTTGTCGTAAATGGGCACGGTAAGCCTAGTACCTAAATGAGGTGGTACGGGGTTTTACTATCACTACTCTTAGGGTTGCGGCCCCGGGCTCGCCACCCGAGTGCATGCGTGAGGCTGGGTGACCTTAGTGGCGTAGCCCAGATAAACCTTGTACTTAAGACTGTGAGCTATTATCCCCAAACCGAGGAATGACGGGAACCGCCTGGTTGGTGAACTCTTAGTGAGGACACCTCCTGTGTGTTTAGGTCCACCTTGCAAGGTTATGAATCTATCAATTGTCAGCCTCTCACCGTCATATGAGACTACTTACCCGACTGGCCATGATATCCCTTTATGATGGAACTTTGTGAAGATTATTGTTGATTAATTGTGTGTACAACTTTGGTTGCAATAGTTGTTTATCTAGTAATGATAACTTCTACTAGAACTTGAGCTAAAATGTGAAAGTAAGGATTCACTACTTAGTAGCTTTTTGGCCAACAAACCCACAAGCCAAAAGCCATGCATGATTAGAGGTGAAGTCTTTCTTTTGGACGGGTAAGCCTTGTTGAGTATTAGTATACTCAGCCTTACTTTATAAATGTTGTTTCCAGGTAATGCATGTGATGTGTGGCCCGGAGAACTTCCACCCGGCTGGGAGCTGGAATGGGTGGATGACGAGGAGTGATTGCATCATGGACAGGCCTCCCATGATGTGATCGTATCGTTTAGTTATCTTCCGTTGTTTTCAATAAACTCTGAACCCTTTACTTTCATGTCAAAGAACTATGTTTGTAATAAGGAACCCTACGGGGATGTGATGATTAATTTGTAAGGCACTCTGGACTCTCCTTCGTGGGAGTTTTAATGCATACATTCGATCCTCTCTGTGATGTCAAGTGATTTACTGGGTGTAAACCCAGCAACACTCAACGGGATACCTCTTTATTATCACTTAATGACCAAAAGGAGTGGTTTAGGCGATAGTACAGAATTATCTCGGGTGGGGTTGTCACACTCTCGGAGCCCCTTCATCCACCCCCAACATGTTGCAGCTTGACTTCTATCTTGGCTTGTTCTTCTCCTCTTAACAGAGCGCGCCATCGTTGCATGTAAGAGATCATTTTGTACACAACATCAGATGGCGAGTTTTGACAAACCCCTTCTATCACCAATTTATTTCTAGTATTCCATAAGACCTAGAGAGCAACACCCAGGACAAAGAGTTTAAGTTTATAATCTACACATCCTAAAGGGATCCACCCATCCAGGAAGTCCTGAAAACCCCTCGGACTTTTAACCCACCCCAAAGCTTCTCTGAAGCAAGACAAAGTGAACTTGGCAATTGGGCATAGGAAAAGAATGTGATCCCTGGTTTCAGTTACTCCACATACCATATAGTTTCCATCCCCTTTCCAATTCCGTTTCTTGAGTTCCCCCCTGTCTGCAATTTATCCTGAAATACTTGCCACATGAAGACTTTCAGTTTCATGGGTAGTCTGGCTTTCCACACTCTCCGCATATGCATGTTGAGTACCCCTCGGTGGATTAAGAACCTATACATGGATCTAGTTTTATATTGGCCTGATTTCTCTAGACACCAGCGAATCCCATCATGCCCTTCTTGGATACTCACAAACCTCATCTCTGTTAACATCTCTTCCCATTGAGCCAGCTCCCCCGGACCAAAAGTCCTCCTGAATTCTATCACCCACTCCCCTTGATTGTAGCAGTCCCCTACCAGGCTATTTTTGTCATTACAAATCTCATGAAGTCTGGGGAAGGATAGCTTCTGGGGGGACTTGCCCAAGCCACACATCCTCCCACATACGGGTCTGATCCCCGTCCTCTTTCACCAACGGAAGGGTCTCAGTCATGGAGTGAAATCTGGGGATCCTGGGATCTGCATTCTAATTTATCTTTTATTATGATTCAGTTCATGCGTATCAATGTCGCTATATTTATTATGCAATGTAGTATTGATGATCAGATATTTCCTCGCATGCGTCTTCAACCATTTGGTTTGCAATTATATAAAGCTTTGTTCTGTCGCTGGATGCAAATTGACCGAGGCCTTTTAGTTCGGCAATTTATCGAAAAAAATTTGTCAATATTCACTTGGCTTGGGTCCGTTTAGTTGCATTTAAAATTTTAGGTCTTTTTTCAATGTCTATTCCTCTATTGAACATAGATTAGTTACGAAAATCATTACACAAATAGAACAGCAATTGCAAGATGAATCAATTAAGTCTAATTAATCTGATTGGGTACTGAAGCACAAAGTTATCTAAATCATGATATAATTAGACAGGTTAGATTCTTGATCGCAGTTTTGTTAGACTGGAACAAAGAGTTGCAAAATGGGAGAGGCATTCCTCTATTTGCCTCATGCACAGTACATGCATCACCTATGTAAAAATCTTAGACAGAAGCAAAAGCGGAAGGACTGAAGGAGCAGTGGGCCGTTAGCCACACACGTCGCAGGGACGATTCGAGCTTGGCTCGGCGAGTCCTCGGTGAGGAGCGGCCGGTGGGGCCAGGCAGGTCAGAGGAGCTCCTCCGTCGAGGGGCGGAGGAGTCGAGGAGAGCGGACCCCACCGCCACCGCCCTCCATCCCTCCAGATCTCTGCTGTGAGGAGGGAGCCGAGGTGAGAATGGGGCCGCGCCGCCGGAGATGACTTGGGGGCTGTGCCGCTGGAGGTGAGCAGAGGACCGCCGGTCCTCCTCCTGTACGCCGGAACCAACACCAGCCCGCTGTTGCTTTTGTGTTGGTTCTACCTAAGCTCGCCCGCCGTCGTACCTAGAGAGGTGATTCATTTTTACCTCTCCTCTCTCTTCACAAGGCAAAATGCTTGATCCTTTGCCTCATCTGTTGGAGCTCTATTCGGTGATGCACAATGCTGCGCGGGAGGCATATTTGCGTTTGCATCTTCTTGTTGGACTCAGTATTATGGAGTGACTGTTCAACGGTCCTAGGGAAGCTCCACGCCGAGGGTGTGGACAGATCGACGGTGGCTCTCATCATTGCGAATATCTTGGAGATGTCCAACCGGATGTCGTGCCTTATAGCTTTCTTAAGATTGGAAGAGAGCAAAATAATGTGGCTCATGGCTTGGCCCATTTTGCCATTCGTACAGGGGAGAGCGCGAATGCTCCGGAGTTTTATTAAGGCTTTGAGGTACTCTTAACTTACCTAGCTTTCTGTCACACTCGATTTTACAAGGAAAACCGAATGCATCTCACGTGTGCACCAGGATTAATTTACACACACATGATAGACAAAACGAGTGTAATACCATTGCAGTAATAAAACATATAAGAGTTAAACTGATACAATATTCTTTATTACACTCAGAGAGGTGGACTCGAAGGTCCAAACACAAACGATAACTAAACGACGAGCAGCTCCGTCTTCAACTTCCACAGGCATGATGACTGGGGGATCCGCATGCCTCAGAACTCCTCGTAGTCACTCCAATACTCGTCCTCACCTCCGATGTTCTCCTCTGAACAGCGGTAAGCAAGGGTGAGCACACTTATGGTTGGAGCTCAGCAAGTGGGGGAAACAATGCAAGGCTATCAAGGATAGGCTAAGGTTCACAGCGGTAAGCATTTTATAAGTTGACCAAATTTTACTTAACAACACCTAATTACTAGGTGTAAGTGTATACCAACCCTCTTATCATTAAAAGAAACCTCAAACCAAACCCACAATTTACATTTAACTTCAAGTTTGATTATCATGTGAGGGTCCAAGCCGCTCTTGACCGTGAGCACGGTTGATCGATCAGTTTTACACTTTGCAGAGGTTGTACACTTTACCCACAGTTCGTGTTCCCCATTTTGCCTGGGTTAGCTAGACCCTTAAACACTTCCAAGGTGAGTGGCTAGGGGTCCACTACGAAGCCTTTACAAAGGAAAGAAGAGAAACCAACGCCCGCAACAAGCATAAAGCGGCGGAGCGGACCATAACCCTCCCTAATGGTCAACACCTTAGCCAAGGCTGCTACCCCAAAAGAACCGGGCTATACCCCTTCAACTCCGGCCTCCTGTGCCCTTCTCGGAAAAAGGCTATCAGCTAACTCACTCTCCTAATTACTTGGCTAAGCCAGAGCCATGTGGATTGTGGTTGTACTGTTGTCTTGGGTGGTTCTCCATGTTCCATTTATATTTCAAGTTATCTTGTTTTAAGCACATACACATAACATAACAGAACTGAGTTATAAATCATAAACATAGCATAACCATTCCCATGTAAAGCAAACTAAGCATTTATCTACCCAAGCATTTGTTAAACAGGGTTGATCAAGGTAATGAGGTAAAATATCTAGTCAAGTCCTTAACTAGGTGTTTGCCCATCAAGTTTATGCATAGCAACAGGAATAGTAAACTTTGTTTAATCATGCAGTGACATAGGTTCAAAAAGATAATGCAGGGGAGGAAAGCCACTTGCCTTCTTCTACAAACTGGGTGAAATCCTCTTCAAAAACAGGGTCTTCCTGATCACCTCCGACAGGGAGCTCAGACGAAACAGGCACGATATCTACGCATCAAACAATTGCAAAAAAATAATAAATAAACAGTACACCAAACAGTAGCAAAACTGGAAAACTTGCTGTCTAAATGGTTCTACTCGTTGAGACGATCATTTCGGTATATAGAACGCTAAAATCGGAGTTAAAACAAGAAAGATATGATTAAAACAAGTTACAGAGACCTTTCTACAAGAAAACTAAGTTTACAGGGCCTTTTATGAATAAAACCAGGGGCTAAAACATAATTTCATATGAAAACCGAAGGGCTAAAGTGCTAAATCTCAAGAAAAGGACCTTTAACACTATTAACCAGGGTAGACAGGGGCTTAGCTGCAAAATTCAGGACCTATCTGTAATGATTTTGTTAGGTGGAAGGACCAGCATGCAAAACTAGAATTGTTCAGGGGCTCTTAAAAGAAAATGCCACAGCCGCACCGTGGATCTCAGATCCAACGGCCGCGGACGCGCGCGTGCGCGGTGGACCGCGCCATGCACCCGGCGCACGGGTCCACGGTGGACCGCACCGAAGGGGTATCCCCTGGGTTTGATCAGCGTCGTGGATTAGCGATCCAACGACTCAGGACGCACGCAAGCGGGGGTAGCGGCGGGGTTCACCGGAGAGCGGCGGCGCGTGGCGGAGGCTCACCGGCATCGCCCCTGGACAGTGCTCCCGGCCATCACTTGGTCCACGAGCTGGTGCCTTTCGTAGCGGAGGCGCATGCGCATGTAACAGGGGTTTTGGGGGTGATCGTGCCTCATCGGCGGCCAGCACCGGAAGGGGGCGGCGCGGCTGCTCCGGCGAGCTCGTGGAGGCGCCTAAATTCTCAGGACGAAGGGATAACGAGCAGGGGTTATCGCTCACCGTTCAAAGGAGAGGCAGGCGAGCTCGAAGGTGAAGGAGATGCGACGGCGGTGGAGCTTGGCAACGGCGGCGGGTCGGGCGGCGCTCCGGTGTGGTCGGGGGCGCGGCTCCTATGGGCCCCAGGGACGAGAACCTGCAGCAACCTGAGCATGATGAGCCCCTGCGAACCCAAGAAGAAAGAAAGAAGGGCGGCGGAGTTTGTCCTTCACCGGCGGCGACGAAGACACGGCGGCGGCAAAGAACAGGGGCGGCGGCAATGGAGAGTGGGGGTGCTCGAGCGCGTGTGGTGGTGTGCTGCGGGTGCAAAGAGGGGCGCAGGAGCTCGAGCGCGAGCTTAAAAAGCAGCACAGAGAGGGAGGCGAGGGGAGGCGGGAGGATCCCGAGTGGCGGCGGCTGCCATTTGTGGTCGCGGGCATCACAGGCAGAAATGAAGGAGGTGGAAGGGGAAACGGAAGGCGGCCTCTGGTGAATTATGGGCGCGGCAATTACAGCTCTTGATTGTCGGTTGAAGAAGGAAGGGAGAGGAAGGGAAGAGGCGCGGACGGTGGGGACGGCGGTGACCCGCAGCGGCAGAGGAAAGGAAGGGGGGCGAGCGGGAGGAAGGAGACGGCCGGGTCCCACTTGCCAGCGAGCGCGAGAGAGAGGGGGCGGGGCGCGCGCGGGCCGCGAGGCCGATGGGCCTAACGGACCGAAAGGTAAGGAGGTTCCTTTGTTTTTTTTTCCTTTTTATTTTTCAAACCTTTTCCAATTCGAACTTTTCTTTTCAAATTCAAACCAAATTCTTTCAAACTTTTCACAAAAATTTTATAAACTTTTTAGAAGTCACACAAGCAACCAAAAGCTATGCAAAGTCAAATAATGATGCACAACCACTTGTTGTCTCTATATCAATTAAATTAAGTTTAATATTTTAGAGCTCAATTTAAATGGCAATTTAAATTTTAAATCCTTAAGGCTAATTTACAGTTGCTAGGTGATTTTAGTGATGGAATTTTAGGGTGTCACACTTTCAATAAAGCTCTGTCTTTAAAAAAAGACATGTTAGGTTCGTCTCGAAAACTAAAGTAGGAGTTGTGGAATGAGTTTTGTCATTAATTCACATTAAATATGTGTGAAGATTGATGTGACGGGTGGTTGGTGAATGAATTAACACCGATTATAAGTACTCCTTTCGTTTCATATTACTTACGTTTTGACTTTTCTACGTTACTTTTGCTATGTATCTAAATAAATATATAAAATGGATGGAGTATTAAACATAGATTAATAATAAAACTCATTTCATAACTCCGACTAATTAACGTCGTGCTATAATAAACAATCTCTAATAGCAGATTAATTCAACTTAACAAATTCGTCTTTCGATTTTCAACTGAGTTTTGTAATAGGTTGTAACCGAATAACCATTCCAACATCCCATTTTCACGTTTCGACAATTTGGCACGCAACAAATTAGCTACTGAAATTCATTCACAACTTGCCTTGAGTCGATTTGAAGTTTTGAACAGGACCAGCATGAATAAAAACGGACATTCCAGAACAAAACGTCAGCATTAACCATGCATTCGATTTAGTGATATCAACCATTCAGACTGACTTATAGGATGGACAACATTTGACCACAATATGAACAGTATGTGACCAACAAGAAACATGTTTTTTTGTTCCTTCTAGGATGGACCAAGCCCGAATTCCATCAGCTACTCCTATCAGTCAGGTTCATAGGCTCACTGGAGCAGCACCAACCAGAATCAGTTACATGCTTTGTGGCCACTTCACCAACATGTATGCAGCCATTTAAAAGCAGCCATCACACCACACCCCATTTGCATCTCATTTGTTCTTGGTGGTGTCAGTGTCTTTCAGTTTCTTGGATCACTCTACAATAAACCACATCACCATAACATATGAGCAACAAATAAACTGGATAGAAAGCAACAAATAAACTGGATAGAATGAACTGGACACAAACGAGAAGCAATATACATGAGGTATTAGTCACAGCAGACTAAAATATCGACAAGGGATTGCAAATCATTGCATCTACCAAACCAAACCAGCCCTATGGTCAAAAACACTTTTCCCCATTCCACAGAAGAGCATGGCTAATAATCCAGCCCGCAGTGGGCTGAATACAATTTCCATGTCACTTAGAGCCCACCATACAGCCGACACAAATAATGAGTGGGATGAGAGCTTGGCTAAGAGGTTAGATAGGGGTACTTGATGCTTTGCATGTGCAAACCATCTATCGTGGACTGCATCTTGTGGACATTCACCAAGCATACAAAAACTGTATATACGTGCTCATCATCCAACCATATATGACTGGTGCAGCAAGTCGATGACATAAAATAAGCTCATCCAGCCATTACACACGCCAAATAGATAAACTGTAATAGTCAGCACCGGAATTGCCTCTTGCTACGAATAAAAAAAACTACCAAAATGGGTTCTCATTATTTCAAACAAGAGCACATTATCACCCCTTCAGAGCAATGGAACATGGAGTATGAATTTGAAAATTGATGCACAGCTAGCTCACTATTTAACACAAAATGCAGGTAGTTCACGAGTTAAGTTTCCTCCCTCAAATTTATGAAATGTTTATTTAAATAAGATGAACTTTGCTTCTCTCCCATGCTTATTGTAATTCTTTTTTATCAGTCAGAAACCACAAATGATACATGAATCTAAGTACCAAAGTTCAAAGCCCACAAAGCAAAAATAAATTCTGTAGCTTCAAATATGCTATTAAGATGGCAAATAAAGAAAAGCACAAATGAAAAAAATGGACCATAAACTTAGATCAAATATTTGTTTGCAAAAGAATAGATGTAACGTAATTCAATTTTGAAGCAATAAGCAATATCATCCTTGATAAGAGTCATTGGCTTTGTGATATTTAGTTCTTTACCACTGGACTGACACATGTGCACTAAATTGATATCTTGTTCAGATAGACAAATTCAGTGTTGTTTGCTGAACCATACTAATTCAATCAAGTTAAGGAAACCTGATATGTTCTGTGCATCAAAGAGAACAACAATCCAGTGCCTCCTATGAGCATCTTTCTGCAGAGATAAAAAAGGGACTGACTGTTCCGGGCTTTCAGCATGGAGATTCCGTGCAATCGGAAAACTGGCAAGCTCTATTGGTCATGGTTTCAAGAGAATTTTTTTTAAGAGTCTTTTCATTAGTTTTTCCTAATCGTCAAGCTTCTAGAAAACACTTTCCTCGAGACTTGAACTTACGATACTCGTGTCAATCACCCTTAATCTGCTCTGACCCTGAAGTACACACACTGAACGCCAACAAAATGATACTTGACCCTGAAGTAAACACACTGAACCATTAAACAGTGGTGGGAAGATATTTTTCTAAAAGCCTTGATCTTCCCACCACCATTTGTTTTCTTTAGTACCCGCACAGGTAACCTATAGAAAGATACTACCTCTGGGCTCTGGTAAAAAATACTTGATGCTATTGACTTTCAAAGCAAACATGTGCATATGGTCTCTATTTTCCAAATTAGACATTTTTAAAACTATTAGTCAAATTTTAATTATTTGACTGTATTTGTGGTTCCTTCAACACCTTGTGCTGTTTTCACCTATTAGCACACTGGAGAGGTTCTTTCAAATACTTGTGCTATATCTATCTATTTGTAGCAGTAACATGGAGCTATTCTTCCACATTAGTGTGCTGCATCACACACGCGCCCCACCCAAAAAGGAAAACTACTTTACTGCATGCAAAAGGAAGAGGCTTCATTTGATACCTGTACCACTGCAATAACTCGAGATTTGAAATTCCTTCAAAGCTGCTGCACATCCTAGGACTGTTTCAGCCAAGTTTCCCTCTATAGTAACAGTTATTGTTTTGATGCAAGGAATAGTTGAAAGTAGTTCATGCCAATTAACAGTGTAAGTTGTATTGTCCTCATAGAAATAAACCCGTTGAAGATAAGAAGTAAAATCATTATGTTAGCTGTGATACAAGAAATTCAGAAATATGATCAATTGCACAAGAAATCTTACTGAGATTTGCAGAGTTTTCAGCTTGGGAAAGCATCTCAACAGGGAAAGAATCAACTGAAGTCCTCTCATATATGAGAAATCAAGAACCAGACCAAGGGTACTAACGCT
The DNA here is from genome assembly GCA_947561735.1 of Cenchrus americanus. Lineage (NCBI taxonomy): Eukaryota > Viridiplantae > Streptophyta > Magnoliopsida > Poales > Poaceae > Cenchrus > Cenchrus americanus. Next base: position 98,256,261 of record OX387242.1, on the reverse strand, counting down.
CGAACACAGGGGATGGTCAATCATATCAGCCTACAAAAGATATCCAGTGTTAAATAGCAATTCTTAATCAGAGTATGTTTGCCGTTTGCCTATTTCCTATATTATAAACTATTGAACTCCTCCCACATCATCTTTTGTTTTTGTGTTGGTGTAGCTCTATGTTTCCATATATACAAGAAATCCCCCAAGTTTCAATTTTAAAAGGCAAAAAGGACCATTTCATCCCCCTAAACAATTGTCAAAGTCCCCCCCCCCCCCCCCCCCTTAAATTTTCAAATTTGGTAAAGAATCCACGTTGGTTGGTTTGTGATATAATGGATGTCATTGTGCCATAAGTTGTTATGTAAACCAGGACACACAAAAGCACAACAAGATGTATGGGTATGACATTATACCTTAATGAGGTATCCACACAGCTCTATTGTTTGCTCGTTCAGATATATTGATAAAAGTCTGCAGATTCGGGATTCCACGAACTTGAAGGTGAGACTTGTGGTCCCAAGTCCACCCAGGTTCTTGTCCGAAGAATGTAAGACTTGGGGTACCACTCAGACACGGATATCAATGTTGCAACTCCACATAGTGAAATATCTTAAGCTTTCTGATTGGATTCTCAAAATACCAAGCTTAACATACCCAAGGGTTAGCCTAATAAGTTTGCAGCTCCGTAGTATAGCCTCTAAATCAGAGCTGTCAAACACGCAGTGCAATAACTCCAACTCCTGGAGGCAAGGAAGGTGAAGGTTACATGCGACAGGTGGAAACGAGAAGAAACAAAGGTGAACTTTCTCCAGCGTCTGTCAGTGCACTAAGTTGTTAGGGCAAGACTTTCATTGGTGACTTGAGCCATCTTCCACAGACTATGATCTCCTTTACATTCCTGTTGATTAGCTTCTTAAGCCAAACCCGCCACTGCAGACGTGTCGTGTCGTGTCGTGTCGTGTCGTGCCGAGTCGAGTCGAGACGAGACGAGACGAGACCGAGACCGTGACCGTGACCGTGATGCGTATGCACAGTTTTTGTCATTTATGTCGGTCATTCATGTCAGCCATAATCCTCTGTATTAAAACGACCGTTACTGGTAGCTGATGACGTTGAATACAGCAGTTACTGGTAACTGTCGTTTAATGAGAATTATGGTGGTCAGAAGCGTCCAGGTTCATTCCCTCCTCCTCTCCTCTACGCCTATATAAGAGGACTCCTTCCTCTGGCACAGACACACATTCTCACACTCAGGTACTCCCGCTTAGGAGACCTCTCTCTTCTCCCTCCGTGTTGCTTTGCTCTCGCCATTCCCAACGCAAGCTTTGCGCGCACACCGTTTGCGTGAGCGATTGCCTCCGAACCTCGTCCACCTAGCGATCCTGCTCGGGATAGGCGGGCGATAAGGTTTTTGGGGAGCGTACCCGTACGCGCCTGCTCGCTCTTCTGTACGTCTACGTCCCTGTCCGCGAGAATGACTACTTCCAGTACGACTACGTCCTCCGCGAGAACGACTACTTCCAGTACAACTACGTCCTCCGCGAGAACGACTACATCAGCGTGAACGACTACTTCCCGAAGGCCGTTCGTGGGACTTCACTGCAACGACTCGCCACTGCATCAACTCAGTACGACTACACCGAACAAGGTCCCTCCACGACTAGCATATCTAGTCCAAGGGATAACGGCGCACCGGTTGACTCCGTCAACCGTCCCGCCTTTGGGTACACACTAAACCTTTTCTGTGTATTTTTGTTCGAGTTTTATTTGAGATTTAACTTGAACACAAGCACATGCTTTGCTCTCACGGGATCACTCATATGTGTCATGAACATGTTAATAATTTCTGGAATTAAAATGTACCGAAAATTGCCTAGTTTTCTAACAATCCAAAAACCTTACATTGTTGATAGGCTTTCGGTAACTAGTTTCGCTCCAACGCTCAAACCAAATGTTTTCGATGGTTCAAATTACAAGCGTTGGAAGCAAAGGGTTACGTATTGGTTGACAGCGATGAGCATCATGCATGTCATACAGGGGAAGCCCGAACAGTTTTCTCCAGAGGAGGAGAAGGCTTTCGAGGCAGCCGATAACCTGTTTCGCGGTGCCATCTTGAGTGTTCTCGCTGAAAACCTTGTGGACACGTACCTTCCGTCGCCAAGTGGCAAAGATATTTGGGATGCGCTTGAGGCTAAATTTGGGGTTTCGATGCCGGTGGTGAGTCGTATGTCATGGAACAGCTCTATGACTACAAAATGGTTGAAGACCGTTTCGTGGTAGAGCGAGGCCCATGAGATTCGAGCGCTAGCTAGAGATCTTGAGAATTATAGCAAGGATGCACCATGTAAGTTGCCCGACAAGTTTGTGGCTGGAGGTATCATCTCCAAGTTACCACCTTCTTGGAAGGACTTTGGAACCTCTCTAAAACACAAGAGGCAAGAGTTTGCTGTTGTCGATCTTATCGGCACTCTTGATGTTGAAGAGAAGGCGAGAGCAAAGGACAAGACACATGGTAAAGGGATTGTTGGGTCTTCTAGTGCTAATTTGGTGCGGGAAGAAGAACAAAAATGCATTCAAAAAGAAAAACAAGCGAAGCATCAAAACCAACCAAAGGCTAGCGGACGGCTCGGTTCAAGCGAGAAAAAGCCGCCAACCGGAAAGTGCTACTCGTTGTGGTAGCACGGAACACTTTGCCGCAAAGTGTCCGGATCGCAAGGATAAGAAAGATGGCAAAAGTGCCAACATGGTTATTAGTGAAGCGGTGGAACGTCGGGGTACGGTAATCTTTTACCAACAGTTCTTTCAAGTATGTCGGTCACCGATTGGTGGATTGATACGGTGCTAATATTCATGTTTGTGCTGACATTTCCTTGTTTTCCTCTTACCAGGCGGGCGGAATTTCCTCCTTGTTGATGGGAAACGGATCACATGCGCATGTTCTTGGTGTTGGTTCGGTCGATCTGAAGCTTACTTTGGGAAAGATCGTTCGATTGAAGAACGTGCAGCATGTCCCTACTATCAAGAAGAACTTAGTCAGCGGGTCTCTACTGTGTAGAGGCGGTTTTAAATTAGTCTTTGAATCCAATAAATGTGTAATTTCTAAGTTTGGAAGTTTTATTGGAAAAGGTTATGATAGCGGAGGCCTGTTCCGCTTTTCTTTGTCATATGATTGTAATAAAGTTGTGAACCATGTCTCGAATGTTAATGATGAGTCAAATGTTTGGCATTCGCGACTTTGTCATGTTAATTTTGGTTGTATGATGCGTCTTGCAAACTTGAGTTTAATTCCGAAATTTACCTTAGTCAAAAATTCTAAGTGCCATGTGTGCGTTGAATCAAAACAACCTCGCAAGCCTCATTTTTCGGCCGAGGCGAGAGACTTGGCACCTCTAGAACTAATTCATTCGACTTATGCGAGATGAATGGTGTGTTGACAAAAGGTGGTAAAAAGTTTTTCATGACTCTTATAGACGATTGTACTAGATTTTGCTATATCTATTTGTTGAAGTCTAAAGATGAAGCGTTACAATACTTTAAAATCTATAAAGCTGAAGTAGAAAACCAACTTGAGAGAAAGATCAAAAGAATTAGGTCTGATCGTGGTGGAGAGTATTTTTCTAATGTTTTCACTGCGTTCTGTGAGGAACACAGAGTAATTCATGAGAGGACGCCTCCCTATTCACCTCAATCAAACGGGGTAGCCGAAAGAAAGAACCGCACTCTAACTGATTTGGTTAACGCCATGTTAGACACAGCGGGACTTTCCAAGGAATGGTGGGGTGAGGCTATATTGACTGCATGTCATGTCCTGAATCGTGTTCCTGTAAAGAACAAAGAGATAACACCATTCGAGGAATGGGAAAAGAAAAGGCTAACACTTTCATACTTACGGACTTGGGGATGTTTGGCCAAAGTGAATGTGCCTATAACCAAGAAACGTAAACTAGGACCTAAAACTGTCGATTGTATCTTTCTTGGTTATGCTCTACACAGTGTGGGTTATAGGTTTTTAATATTGAAGTCTGGAGTACTTGATATGCATGTTGGCACCATCATGGAATCCAGAGACGCTACATTTTTTTAGGACATTTTTCCTATGAAAGAGATAGATAGCACATTTAGTCATGAATTGTCTATTAATAATGAACTCAAAGAACCTGCTGTTTTGATAGAACACAATGAACAACCACATGAGAAAAATCCTGAGGAGGATGGCAATGAAGCTCTTAGAAAGAGCAAGAGACAAAGGATTGCAAAGTCCTTTGGTGATGATTTCATTGTGTACCTCGTGGATGACACTCCTAGAACCATTGAAGAGGCATATTCCTCTCCGGATGCTGACTATTGGAAGGAAGCAGTTCGGAGTGAGATGGACTCTATTATGTCTAATGGTACTTGGGAGGTTGTGGAGCGTCCCTATGGGTGCAAACCTGTAGGATGCAAGTGGGTGTTCAAGAAAAAGCTTAGGCCTGATGGTACTATTGATAAGTACAAGGCAAGGCTGGTGGCTAAAGGCTATACTCAGAAAGAAGAAGATTTTTTCGATACTTACTCACCAGTTGCCCGATTGACCACTATTCGAGTACTACTTTCCTTGGCAGCTTCCCATGGTCTTATCGTTCACCAGATGGACGTTAAGACAGCTTTCCTAAATGGAGAGTTGGAGGAGGAGATCTATATGGATCAGCCAGATGGGTTCGTAGTAAAAGTTCAAGAAGGGATGGTGTGTAAATTGGTAAAATCTTTGTATGGTCTTAAGCAAGCTCCTAAGCAATGGCATGAGAAGTTTGACAAAACTTTAACGTCAGTTGGCTTTGTTGTGAACGAAGCTGACAAATGTGTGTACTATCGCTATGGTGGGGGCGAAGGAGTGATCCTATGTTTGTATGTAGATGACATACCGATATTTGGGACAAGCCTTAATGCGATTAAGGAAGTGAAAGAATTCTTGTCTCAAAGCTTCGAGATGAAAGATTTGGGGGAGGTCGATGTGATTCTAAACATTAAACTAGTGAGAGAAGGTGATGGTGGGGTTGTTCTTACACAATCTCATTATGTGGAGAAAATCTTGAGTCGTTTTGGTTACAACGACTGCAAGCCAGCTCCAACACCTTATGATGCTAGTAAAATGTTAAGGAAAAACATAAGAATAATGAGAGATCAGCTTAGATACTCTCAAATCATTGGTTCACTAATGTACCTAGCTAGCGCTACTAGACCCGACATCGCATATGCTGTGAGCAAACTGAGTCGATTCGTGTCTAACCCGGGAGATGCTCATTGGGAAGCTCTTGAACAAGTAATGCGCTATCTAAAAGGAACAATGAACTACGCGATTCACTATACTGGGTATCCTAGGGTACTAGAGGGTTATAGTGATTCGAATTGGATCTCGATGCGAGATGAGATTAAAGCCACTAGTGGATATGTGTTTACACTTGGAGGTGGCGCTCGTCTCCCGGAAGTCTTGCAAGCGGCACCATCTTAACGAGGTCAACTATGGAGGCAGAACTCACCGCATTGGACACCGCCCACGATTGAGGGCCGAATGGCTTCGTGAACTCCTTATGGATTTACCGGTAGTTGAAAAACCGATACCGGCAGTCCTCATGAACTCGTGATAATCAAACGGTGATTGTCAAGGTGAATAGTTCAAAGGACAACATGAAGTCATCTAGGCATGTAAAGAGGCATTTGAAATCTGTCGGGAAAATGAGAAACTCCGGAGTGATAGCCTTGGACTACATCCAAACGGCTAAGAATCCGCGGATCAATTCACAAAGGGTCTTTCACGTAATGTGATAGACAATGCATCCAGGGAATTGGGCTTGAGACTGTCGGCGTTATTCGCAGTGGTAACTCGTCCTATGTGATCGGAGATCCCGTGAATTAGGATAGTGCAACAAACTACCGTTTAACGGAGAGAAGAGAACCTTTGTAAAGGGCTCATTCCAAGAGAGATGCATTTCTCTTCTAAAATCCGTATGGCAAAGTTGGTGAAAAACCTTAATGTGATCCGAGTGGCTCAAAGAGGAGCAAAGATGTTGGCCTACAGAACATCTTAAAGGATTGCACCTATATGGATCTTATTGCTAGTCACAATCTATGAGATAGGGTGATCTCTAGATACCCATGAAAGGCACGGAGTATGACTTATACGCTCCAACCCGAGGGGATGCTTATAGCAACCTAGTACTGGCAAGGGGCTCTAGTCAAACTTGTTTGCACGAAACTGCCAATTCAAGGCATAGTCCATTGGTCAGTTGTGAATGAGTGTAGCTTTTGTCTCAGGTGGATGTTCAACTTAACAGTCTCCACCATAAAGTCAGTATATCAAAACAAGAGTTGAGAAGAGGACATTTCTTTGTGTACCTTGAAATTCTTGGTGGGGATTGTTGGATTAATTGGGCCTTGGGCCATTTAGTCTCAATTAATCTTAAGAATTAAAAGGTCCACAAAATAAATGCTAGGGATTCAATCCCGCATTGAAAGCCAATGAGAATCTTAACTAACTTAAAGGGTGGACCAATGGTGGACCACTTGTGAAGTTGGTAAAAGGAGAAGGGCGTGCCACACGCGCGCGCGCTTGCTCGCCTTGCCTCGCCGTGCCGGGCCGGGCCGGGCCGGGCCGTGGGCGTGGCGTGGCGTGTCGTGTCGTGTCGTGTCGTGTCGTGTCGTGTCGTGTCGTGTCGTGTCGTGTCGAGTCGAGTCGAGACGAGACGAGACGAGACCGTGACCGTGACCGTGACCGTGATGAGAATTATGGTGGTCAGAAGCGTCCAGGTTCATTCCCTCCTCCTCTCCTCTGCGCCTATATAAGAGGACTCCTTCCTCTAGCACAGACACACATTCTCACACTCAGGTACTCCTGCTTAGGAGACCTCTCTCTTCTCCCTCTGTGTTGCTGCTCTCTGCCATTCCCAACGCAAGCTTTGCGCGCACACTGTTTGCGTGAGCAGTTGCCTCCGAACCTCGTCCACCTAGCGATCCTGCTCGGGATAGGCGGGCGATAAGGTTTTTGGGAGCGTACCCGTACGCGCCTGCCCGCTCTTATGTACGTCTACGTCCCTGTCCGCGAGAACGACTACTTCCAGTACGACTACGTCCTCCGCGAGAACGACTACTTCCAGTACAACTACGTCCTCCACGAGAACGACTACATCAGCGTGAACGACTACTTCCCGAAGGCCGTTCGTGGGACTTCACTGCAACGACTCGCCACTGCATCAACTCAGTACGACTACACCGAACAAGGTCCCTCCACGACTAGCATGTCTAGTCCAAGGGATAACGGCGCACCGGTTGACTCCGTCAACTGTCCCGCCTTTGGGTACACACTAAACCTTTTCTGTGTATTTTTGTTCGAGTTTTATTTGAGATTTAACTTGAACACAAGCACATGCTTTGCTCTCACGGGATCACTCATATGTGTCATGAACATGTTAATAATTTCTGGAATTAAAATGTACCGAAAATTGCCTAGTTTTCTAACAGTGAGCTAGCCCTCTTTTATCGCCAATGTCCACGCTGTTGACCGGCAATGCCTCACCGGCGGTGAGGTTTCCGGTGAGGGGACATGACCATCACAATCAGCATGAGCTCGCGCACGTGTACCCATACTCAATATGGCCGCACGCTGATTGGAGATCGCCGGTGTCGAGCGGCGGTGGTACAGACTGCCCGCGGCAACTTCCGGTGCCTATTCCGGCGACTACAGTGGCCGGAGGAGATGGGGAAACGGGGCTGTAATAGCAAGGGCTAACCGTGATTCCGTTTTGCAGGTTGGATGGGTAAGAGGTGGCCAGAGCAAGAAGTCCACCGGCGGCGCCCAAGCTCGGGGGGCGTCGGTAATGGCGGGCGGGATTTTGCAGTTCCCCGCTCGGACTGGGCTAGAGCCACGAGGTGCTCGTCCTCGAGTTCAATTTCCGGCTCCTCTGCCGCACCAGCAGGTGTGGGGAGGCTCGCTGGCCCTCGGTGGGTGGGAAGGAGATCACCGGCGGTGAAAGAGCACGGCGGCGACGGCAAAAACTGACGAGAGCCGTGAGAGTTGTGAAAAGTGGTATCTATCTATAAGTTTGCACTTTGGATGCTATATTGCTATACACCGGTTCTTTTAATGGTAAGAATCTAAGGGGCCCTTTGTCATGGCTTCGGTCGTGGCTAAAACGGCTGTGGCTATGGCTACTCTAGTGAAATGACTTTTTTTTAAGCTGAAGTCATTTCGTAAAGTGTTTGGCAAAATGGCTGTGGTTGTGGCTTCTATGTCACATGTGTGGAAGAAGCCGCGAAAAGCCACTATTTTTGACTTCACCTCCGTAGTACAAATTGCAAGATGACTTTTCCATGGCTTCAGCTTGGAAGCCGTTTTTTAGGGTTTTGCAGGACTTCTGTAGAAGCCGGTGGAAAAGCACTTGGAAAAGCCCTGCCAAAGGGCCGGAATTTCCCTAACTTCATTCCGCTTATGACGAGGAGTAGAGGAGGACGAGTGAGAAGCCTCCTCTAGTTCTCTTTCACCACCAGGCGCGTCCGCGCCCTGTCGTGGATAGGGTTTTAACTGCCGGTTGCCAGTGTTACCGCGGTCGGAAAAACCAACCGATTTTCCTACCTCAAATCGAACTAAAAGAATCCCCATTCATCTATTAACCGATCTTTCAGCCGTGGTAAACCGGATCGCCGGTTTTGTGAACCCTGGTTGTCGAATCTGCAAGAGCTAGTTAGTTACTGTACTACATTCTTCCCAGCTGTTATTTACTTTGTACAAATGTTGTGGTTCAGTACATATCAACATCGTTATTTGGAAAGTATCCGGAGATAAAATGATACTCCTACGTCACAATCCTTTCTGCCAATTGCCCAAGCAGAGATGCACTAGTCCGTTCATTCACTTGCGCAATTAAAATTCAGAGTGGCAGTACAAGCCGTTTTTTTAATCTTTAGTACTGTCTGAGAAATTAAATTTCATCTGCAATGCCCTTCTTCCCGAAAAAGGACCGCCGTGTCCAAAATCCAAATTGCAGTCAACACACTCGCCTCCTCCAAGGCAGAAAGACCGGGACTCAAGACCAGGGGTCAGCTCTTTGTAACAGATGCTCTGGTTGCCCTCAACGGCAGCGTCAATGCCCCCACGGCCCCACCCCTCCGTGGGAGGTTAAGTTTACATCCACACTAGCATTGTAGATATTCCTGCCTGGTCATCTAGATTCTCTTCTTTATATATCATTCTCCCGCACTCGCCATCCCTATATTATATTTTATTCTACAATCTACGACAACCCTCCTCTCTCTCCTCCTCCCATTCTCCACCATCTCCTCCCCGGCCTATGTTTCTCCGCCTTCATCCCCTGCTCGCGTGCAGTGCTCCCCGCCCTTCCTCTCGAGCAATGGCATGGGCACGGCGAGGCGCGGACCGGTGGCGGCGCGGGCGGTCCAGCTCCCCTCGAGCGCCTTCCCCTCTCTCTGCACCGGCCCTCCCTCTCATGGTGGCGGGAGAAGCGAAGCTCGCGAGGAGGCGCACCGACCGACCTCCTCTCCGCTCTCCTCGCGCCTCCCTCAGCCGGCGGCGTGTGCAGCGGAGGTGCGAAGCAAGAGCTGCGGCGGTGCTTGCGGAAGTCGACGGCCGCAGGGCCAGGCGCACTGAGCTCCCCTGCCTCGATGAGGCAAGGCCAGCTTGTGGTAGTGCTCTGCCGGCGGACTGCGCAAACTACGCGACCTCCTCCCTTCTCGCGGACTGCGCGAGCCCGAACATCCTCCCACGGCGGCGGTCGCAGATCTCGTGACCGGCGGAGGAGGCGAGGCGGGGAGTGACGGGGCGGCGGAGGAGCCAAGGCGGGAAGCGGCGGTGCGGCTCTCGTCCTGCCAGCGCGTCAGCTCCCCTCACGCGCGTGACGACGAGCTGCTCCCGCGACTGCACGCCCTCCCCCCTCCTCGAGCTCGAATCGAATCGAGCCGGTGTCACGGCGGCGAGCGGCTCTCCTTGTCGGCGCCGACGGAGCGAGCAGGGGCAGGGGAGCTCCTCGAATCGAGCTCCGGTGCATCTCCCTCTCCTCTCTCCATCTCTGGTCGAGGCGGATCCGGCGGGGCATGGGCGCGCCGCCGAGCTCGAGCCATGGTCGTCGCCCCTCCCGCCGGCTTCTCCTCGAGCTCTGCACGACCGGCTTCTCCCTCCTGCTCCTCTCTCTCTCTCTCTCTCTCTCTCTCTCTCTCTCTCTCTCTCTCTCTCTCTCTCTCTCTCTCTCTCTCTTCGGTCGGGGCTGGAGCGAGCCCAACGTCGAGTTGTGCGAGCACGCCGGCGGCGCCGCATCCTCTCGGCACTACACGCTTCAAGCATTGCCGACGATGAGGAAGCCGCACGACCCTGCGCACCTCCGAGCATTGGCGGGATGGCCAGGGTGGTTGGGTCGGTAGCCTCGGGAGGCGGATGAAGGAGGTCCTCTGTGTGCGCTGGGAAAGAAGGAATCGGGGGATCTACGTTTTTTCCCATGATGGCTAAAGGAGACCAGTGCAGGGGATTTTGCTTTATATACTCCTCCAGAGACTTTTTAAGGTCCAAGTGCAGATGGTCTTATGATGCCATATAAACTCTGACTGCAAAACTGTCAGGATTCGGAGATCTAGTGCCTTAGTGACATGTGCCTTGATCACATCAAAACAATGAGCATTATTCTAATTAACTCAATAACCAACACTCATACTACAAATTCGGAAGGTCTTATCCATTAAGTTTAATTAATCCGTCATTAGAGATTGGTTACTGTAGCACGACATTGTTTAATCATGACATAATTAGATTCGTTAGATTCGTCTCAAAAATTAAGGTACGGGGCGTTGTCGGGGACAGCCATAAGGGTCCCCTAATAACCGGGGAAAACCCATTTCTTCGCAAAATAATAAAAACGCAAACAAACTCACCAACGACAAATTACACCTCGTGCAACCACGGCCCGAATGAAACCAGCGGCCCAGCAAGCAGCCGGCCCCGGCACCCCTCGGGCGACACTCCGCCTCGCTCGAGGGGCCCGGCGTCGTAACACCGAAACTCCGCCTCGCTCGAGGGCTGGACGCCCCCTCGGGCGAAACTCCGCCTCGCTCGAGGCTTGCGCGGGTCCGCCTCTCCCGCACCCACTCCCCCAACCAAAGCGTTAAATGCTCTGACACAACGCGGGCGCTAGGGTCAAAGGCGAATCCCCGCCACGCCAGCTCACTGACACCGCCTGGGGATCATACCCCGGCGCTGTTTCGCCAACCCTCCTGGTGAGGCCATCCCCGTCACTGTACGACACTGTGCGGTAAGACCAGTGTCAGCTATGTGACACTATGCCGCCCACCCTCGTACGGCCCGAGCGCCGCACCCTCGAAAAAGGACGGCAGAACCCTCGAAAAGGGTACGACCGCCTGTCTCGCGCCCGCACGGGACGACGCCGTGACGTCGGACCAGTGAGGCGCGTCTCCTCCGTCGTCATCGGCCTTGTGCGGCCATCCCCGCCGCTACGCCACCACCCCGACCACTGCAGCGCCATCCCCGGCGCTGTGGGAGCCCAGGACGACAAGACGTCGCCACGTCCGCCGTTGTGCGACCTCCAGCCCACCGTCAGCCCGACCCTCGAGCTGACGCACGCACGACGACCAACGGAGAAGCTCCCACGCTGCTACCCTCGAAGCCGCTCCTGGACGGGTACAGGACTCGCAATGACGCTCCGCCGGAAGCAAGATTCGCCAGGACGGCCATCCACTCTGTGGCACTGTACATCATACCGCCACACGTAGCTATAACTGTGCGGCACGATTGTAAACTGCCTCCCCTTGGCCTATAAAAGGAGGAGGCAGTCCCCCGACCGCAGGGGGACGACGGAGAGCGCACACTTATACGCTTATCGCCTTCACCACGATATTGGCATCTAGCCTCAATCAAACCTCAGGGACCTGGAGGCACTGCCTCCTCTCCCGCCTCGCTTGTAGCTCCCCTCTGCAAGCACCACGGTGCAGCGCAATACAGTGCCTCGAGCACACCCCTGCTGGACGTACGGCCCCGGCCGGAACCAGGATAAAACTCGTGTCACTTAGTTGCTTAGCACCGACCATCAAGAGATAGATCTCAGCGCTCGTACTAGTTAGTGTCGGGACTACTTTCCGCACCGACAGTTTGCGCGCCAGGTAGGGGAGTTGCGCTGAAGATCAGCTTTCCACCAGCCATCTCGATGGTGATCCGCACCGAGTACAGGTCCCAGAGGTACTCTATGGGCAGCTCTGTGACGCCCCAGGTTTTTGGCCGGGTTAATTAACCCTAATGATCCGGTCAACAGTGTTGACTTTGGTCAAACGACGGTCAACCTGGGCCATCACCTCGAAAACATCACCGACAAACCCTAATGACCCTTATTGGTCAACTATAGTCAACCCTTGGTCAAAACCCTAGTCAAACCCCTTAAACACCCTTTGACCCTCCTATGTCGCCCGGAACTTTTGCCGCGTTCTCCAAATTTCACCTAAACACTTCAAATTCTCCCAATGTAAAAGTTGTGTATTTTGTCGGGGAACACAACTTTCATGTTGAGTGGCATTTGAGATTTGAAGCGTAATTAGGCGAAAAACCTCAGTCATTGCAGTTCGGCACTGTTCACCGGCGCTCAGAAAATCTACAACTTGGCATCCAATTTGTGCGCAAATGGTGGAGAAAAACACCATACAACCTTTCTAGAAGTTGTAGAGGGTTAAGTGATCTACAACTTTCGTATAGGTCGCTGGGTACACTTTAGTTTCAAAAACTCGAATTTGTGGCGGTCAAACAGGGCTAAATCGTTTGAACGACGCCGGGAACGCGTGACGTCACGACGCATCGCGTCGGCCCTGGACGTCGTACTCGCGGCGCGCACGCCGAGACCCTAAGGGACCGCCGGTCAGAGGCTGGTGCCGTGGGAACCTGCTCGACGGAGAGGGGTGACGCGCGCCATGCCCCTAGGCCGGTGCCATGCGGCGTCCCCGCACTCGCCGGTGCACGCACGTCGAGCCGCCACTGGCTGCTCCGCCCGCCGCGTCGCCCCCCCTAGACCATGTTGTGCCCATGCCGTGACCTCGCTGTCTTGGCGCATAAGGAAGCGCCTTTCCCCCACCGCCTGTGCCCACCATAAAAGGTCCCCGGTCTCCTGCCTCGCACGATGCCGAGCGGGCCGCCGCCCCGCCATGAGTACCCCCTCGGTGAGCTCGGTGCCCCCGCTTCACCCCGTGCGTGCGGCTAAGCGCCTCTAGCCCTTCCCCTCGCCCCCCCTTGAGCTTGCCTGCCCGCGCATTGGCCGAGCCGACCCGCCCGCTCGCCGTAGCACGGCTCCCCGCGGCCGCCGAGGCCGGGCGCCGCCGAGCTCCTCACCGGCCACCGCTCCGACCCGTCCAAACCCTGGAACCAAGCCCTATGTGAACGCAGGTCCCATCCCTACTCTTCCCCAGCCGCGTGGGACCCACCTCGCCGGAATCCGGCGATCCTCCGCCGCCCCCATGCCTGTGGACCCAATTGCAGGGTGAGTTTTATTTCCAGGGGCCTTGGCGCAAACTAAGGGCAGATCTGTGAACCGTTTAGTCTTTCCAGGGACCCCTTCGCAAAATGATTCTTTACCCTTTGAGGTGTTTTGGCTGAAACTTGTAAAATCCATATCAATTCGTAGAAAAATCCAAAAATAGCAAACCCAATTTTTCAGTGCTCAGTGTAACAAGAACTACAACTTTCTCCAAAGATGTATATGCTTTTGAGCTACAGTGTTTGCTTGAAAAATAGAAATGTAAAATCCCTAGATCTATGTTTCTGCAAAATCTACAAAAGTTCTTGAGCTATATTTTGCATATGTTGTACACCATGCCATGACTGGTCACCACACCAAAAATTGCACAAAGTTACTGCATAAATCTTTTTATAAAAATCATTTTGTGAAATTGACAAATCTTCCTAGATGATTTTTGTAGCTTTAAATATAATTATTTTTGAGCCCAACTTCTGGCTAATGTCTTGTTATATCAAAATGCATTCTTGGTGAATTTACCATGATTTTATCTCTGTTAGAAATATTATTTCCTCATTTATGCTTCTTTTTAATCATAGATATGTGTAGCATGTTTCATAAAGGCTATAGGTGTGTTTCTTGGTTCTTTGGGCTTGTTTTGGACCAAAGCATGTGTAGGAGAAAGTTGGGTTTCAATTATGATGTATTTATTTTAATATGTATTATTCCCTTATATGCTAACTAGTAATGCCTTTAAATTTTGTACATTAAATTCAGTTGTGCAAAATCAATTCCTTGCTGTCCAAGGGAGTGTTCCTGGTCCTTGGGGCCAGTGGGCACTGCTGGATAAGTTCGTTATGTGTTTAGTTGTTAAAAGGTTGCTAACTAGATTAATTTAGTAAAAGGAAAATAGGAAAAATGTCTCCTTTTGTACATAAGTGAAATAAATGAGTTAGAAATTTTAAAATGGTGGTGCAAAAGTAAATTCCTTGTTGTTTGTATTTAAATAAGATATTCTTTTATAGATGTGCACACAATCACCTAAAGAGAAGACTAAATAAGCCTTTTGATTATCCTTACAAGGAGAAATGGTTAAATACATTTCTTAAGGTGAATATGACCAACCCTATCCAACTTGTAGCTGTTGCTACTGTTTGTTGTGTGAATTACATTAATCCATTTATATATATATGTACACAGTCACCGTAAAAGTCTAGATAATAAAGCAACGCATATTGTTCCTTTATAGGAAGAGTATGCTGAATGTATTATTATCTAGGTGAATGTGTCCAAACATGCACCTCTGGGTTGACATAAGTTATTTGAAATTAATTAAATTCAAATGGTCACTTAAGTCTTGCATTGCATCCTCCGTGTAGAAGTTTCCGACGGTAGCTACACGCTCGTGCTGGCGGATGTGAACGAGGGAGCTGGAGGAGACGTGCACTACGTCGCCATAAAGCAAGACCCGGGCCAAAGTCCGGAAGTGTGTCTAACTACTTGTGCCAACGAAGGCAAGCCCCGGTTTATTAATTAACCCCAGTGTTTCTTTAAAATTTCTGAATTTACTTCTTGTTATCTTATGTGCATTTACGTTCAGGAGTTGAAATGAAACCCTAGTGGCATGATCCATAGATACCTATGATCTTTTACTAGCATGTTAGGTCGCTAGTTGCAATGCTTTAAGGATCCGGTACAAGTCGAGTGATGTTCGTCGCTCGCGAGAATAGGATCTCCTTTATGGAATCATCGTATGTTAAATGGATTGCTCATGTGGTAAGAGCATGAGATTTGGGCTCTGGTCCAATGGCTTCGTTGGTTAAGTGTTTGAACGTACTAAATACTTGTCGGAAATGAGTACGATAAGCCTAGTACCCAAATGAGACGGTACGGGGTTTTACTATCACTACTTTTAGGGTTGCGGCCCCGGGCTCGCCACCCGAGTGCATGCGTGAGGCTGGGTGACCTTAGTGGCATAGCCCAGATAAACCTTGTACTTAAGACTGTGAGCTATTATCCCCAAACCGAGGAATGACGGGAACCGCCTGGTTGGTGAACTCTTAGTGAGGGCATCTCCCGTGTGTTTAGGTCCACCTTGCAAGGTTATGAATCAATCGATTGTCGGCCTCTCACCGTTATCTGAGACTACTTACCCGACTGGCCATGATATCCCTTATGATGGAACTTTGTGAAGATTATTACTTTGATTAATTGTGTGTACAACTTTAGTTGCAATAGTTGCTTATCTAGTAACGATTACTTCAACTAGAACATGAGCTAAAATATGGAAAGAAAGGATTCACTACTTAGCAGCTTTTTGGCAAACAAACCCACTAGCCAAAAGCCATGCATGTTTAGAGGTAAAGTCTTTTCTTGTAGACGGGTAAGTCTTGCTGAGTATTAGCATACTCAGCCTTGCTTTATAAATATTGTTCCAGGTAATGCATCTGATGTGTGGCCCGGAGAACTTCCACCCGACTGGGAGCTGGAATGGGTGGATGACGAAGAGTGATTGCATCATGGACAGGCCTCCTATGATGTGATCGTATCGTTTAGTTTAATTCCGCTGTTTTCAATAAACTCTGAACCATTTACCTTCATGTCAAAGAACTATGTTTGTAATTATGAACCCTACGGGGATGTGATAGTCTAAGTTGTAAGGCACTCTGGACTCTTCTTCGTGGGAGTTTTAATGCATTCGTTCGATCCTCTCTGTGTTTCCAAGTGATTCACCGGGTGTAAACCCGGCAACACTCAACGGGATGTTTCCTTATTATCGCTTAATGACTAAATGGAGTGGTTTAGGCGATAGTACGGAATTATCTCGGATGGGGTTGTCACAAGCTCGGACCCGCTCCCAGCCGGATTCGAAATCCGGTTCGACGGCCTGAACTTCAAGGCCACGGGGAACGGCTACCTCATGCGCATCACCAACCGTGTCGAGCTTCACCCGTGGCGGTCAACCGGCCCAGGACCGGTTCCCGTCACGCCTGCTGCCGACGCTCTAGCGCCCGTTCAGGTGCTCATCTTTGCGTTTTCTCGTTCGCAGGGTGACGCTAGTCGTCCCCGCCTTGCGCCTACTAAGGCGCTCAGGTCGGATGCGTCCATGCCGACGAGGCGGCGTTCGTCGAGAGCGCCACGGGCGGCGGGAAGCGCGGCGGCGACGGGTGAGCCACCGCATGGCACGGCTGTGGCCACGGGGCCGCAGCAGGAAGTGGCGCCTGCGGCAGCGGCCACGGCGGCGGCAATCGCGGCGACGTCGGCATCACCAGCATTGGAGATAGAGAATTGTATTACCTGCTACTCTCACATAATTTTCTTAGTGGGGTAATACCAACAAATCTATGTAAAATGGAGACGATGGAAGTTATTGATCTATCTAACAACAATCTTTCAGGGGAGCTTCCGAATTGTTGGCATAAGAGCTCGAACCTGTATATCATGGACTTTTCACGCAATAACTTCTGGGGAGAAATACCATCCAACATAGGTTCTCTAAGTTCCCTCCTCACACTGCATCTCAGCTGGAATAACCTATCTGGGATGTTGCCCACCTCATTGCAGTCATGTAACAGGCTGCTGTTTATCGATCTTGCAGAGAATAGTTTGTCCGGAAACATACCAAAATGGATAGGTGGTCTACAGGCTCTAGTACTTCTGAGTTTAGGTTCCAATCAGTTTTCTGGTGAAATACCTGAAGAGCTATCCCAACTTCATGCTTTGCAATATTTGGATTTTAGTAACAACAAACTATCTGGCCCTGTAACACTTTTCCTTGGAAATTTAACTGCCTTGCACATGGGAATCCCAGTATGGGACGACGCGCCACCTTTTATTGAGTTCATGGTTTATGGTGTCGGGGGTGCTTACTTTTCTGTGTACACGGATACATTAGAAGCAACATTCAAAGGTCGAATGCTCATTTTCAGAATATGTTACCTTTTAAGAAGCATTGATCTCTCAGCAAACCAATTAACTGGTGACATTCCAAGTGAAATAGGATTTCTATCTGCATTATCAGGTTTGAATCTGTCAATGAATTACATTGGAGGAAGTATTCCTGATGAAATTGGAAGAATGCCAAATTTAGAGTCACTTGATCTCTCATGGAACTATCTATCTGGTTCAATTCCTCAGAGCTTTGCATCACTGGTATCTTTGGGTTACATGAATTTATCCTACAACGATCTCTCAGGAAAGATACCTTCAGGAAATCAATTAGATACTTTTGACGGAGATTCGTACTTGGGAAATGTAAATCTTTGTGGGGCTATACTATCAAGAATTTGTTTGCCCGATAGCAGCAAGCATCGGCACCACAAACTTCATCAACATTTTGATACGGTGACATTCCTATGTATGTTGCTAGGGTTTGCGTCTGGATTCTCCACAGTTCTCGTCATCCTCATATCTAGTGCAGCTGCAAGGAAGGCCTACTTTGAGTTCACCGACAACATGCTCAACAAGTTGCACACTGAAGATCGTATGAAACTCCATTCGAACAGAGCGTTGGCAGGAAGAAACCTGTCCATGCCAACCGAAAGTCAGAATTCCCTTACTTGCTACCACTTCGAAGGATCTCCTTTTCCCCTCGTAGAGAAGCATTCAATAATATGAACATTTCAGACTAGGCATGTACTAAAACTTAGTTAAATAACTGGTCGATGCTCTGAAAATGTCACCACTTTTTCCGTGGATATTGGCTCCAAAAATGTCAGTTACAAGTTTAAATAAACCACGACCCATCTGACTTCTGCACTGCTATAGTATAATCAAAATGTAAATATGACGCGAAATTGGTAAGCATAACTCCAGATGGTAGGCGAGCTTGCCTGCAGCAGGAAAAATGATGGTGTGGAAGAACTGTGGACGTGTGGTACCTGTTCCGGAGCGAACGAGGGAGGAAGCGGCGAGGTCCACGCCATCAGATGTGCCGTCGCCCGACCGGACCGGACCAGGCCGGAACTCCGATGCGAAGGAGCCCTCTGCGCGCGCTGGCGCCCATTTCGCCCGCCGGCGGCGCGGACGGCTGACGGAAGCTCCGCAGCCGCGGCAATGGGCACCTGACGGGCTGTCTGTAGTGGTGACGGGAGAAGAATTCCCGCGTGGTGCGGCGTTGTATCCACTATCCAATATCCAGCACGCACGAACGCCATCCCGGCGTCCGGCGAGCGCGGACGGCGGTGGGAAGCACGGCGGCTGGCTGTGGCGAGCGAGCGGCATGGACGGTAATCCGGGGCGGACCGTATTTCATTTATCGTCCGGGGTCAAGGCCATCCTGACCGTTGAATCCGAAATAGGCCGCCGAGATTCCATCTGATGTATGTAATTTACAACTGCAAAAATGACCAACAGAGAATCACTCTGCACGCCGACGAACATTCAGCCGTCACCGTCAACTAATATTTCAGTTTCTATAGCAAAAATTTCAGTAACTCCAGCGACAAGCGGTTCATATCTAACGACATACGGATCACCTAGTTCACTTTGGTCATACCATTTTCCAGTGACATTCCATCTGATCAAAATGGCAGGTAAAGTATGAACTGCACAGCCTGGCAATTCGACGAAAACGAAACTATAAACCAAAATACAGCGATAAGGTTTGTGTTTGACTATGCAGTGTATGTATAAGTGTATAACCAAATATAACATCCTTGGAGAACCAAGACAGATGAACTTGATATCTGAGTGTATAACCTTCTTAACTATATCACATTTTTTTTAAGGAACATATATCACACACCTATACTTGGTGACCCATCGATACCCAAAACCAAATCATCCTGACATATATACCATAATTTCCAAATCGACAGCAGCCTCCTCCATAACTGATGGTGATGGATCAGCTGCTGCTGCTCTCCGACCACGCATCGCCCCACCACTGGTTTTGAGCAGGCACCGGCCCTTTCATGTTCAGGTTGATCGCAGCCTGCTGCTGCAGCTGCTGGGTTTGCAGACGGTGCAATGGCTGGTTGGTGAGCTGCTGCTGCTGCATCACCGAGAAGGGTGGCGGCATTGCTTGGTTAGGGTGAAACATCTGCTGCTGCAGCTGCTGGTTCGTGCCGAATGGGTGCGGTGATGCGCCGAAATTCATCGCCACTCCACCGTTGCCCATCTGTCCTGTCGCCATCTTCAGTCGCTGGAGCTCCGATTTCAGGGCATCGTTCAGAACTGGGGACAGTGTTTCAAGAGAAGCCGGAAGGTATGTAAGTTTTTTCGATTGTGTTGACACCAGAGCATAGCGGGTGTTATAATTGTGGAAGCTTTACCATCTTGTAAGTGGACTTGTTGCTCTGTGTTCTGCAGACGGATCTTCAGCTCACTGTTCTCAGCTGTTAGCCCAGCTGTGTCTCTCTGTTGGGATCAGTATAATGGAGGGAACAATGGTCAACTATATGAAGTTGTCATCGATGGAATAATTGAAAACACAAAGCAAAAGCCTGACAGCCCACAGCAAGAAACTCAATGTTGCATTGCATCAGATTCAGATCCAGCAAAATGATTGTTGTTTTCTACTGCTGACAGTCCAGAACATGCTGAATGGCTAACCTAAATAATGTCATAATAATATAGTATCATAAATAGTAACTTAACTAACAAATAAAATGATATGATCACCACAATAGCAGAAGAGTTCACACCTGCAGCAATGCCAACTGAGTTGCCAGTGCCGTGGCTTCTCTCTGCATGAATTGCACCTTCCGCTCAAGTTCAGCAATATACCGCATCTTCCTTTCTTTTGATCTTGCTGCTGACTGTCTATTATTTATAATTCTATCACATGATTTACCAGGTAAAAGTCAGAATAGGTAATTAAGCAATTTATTTTCATGCTTTCATGTTTCAAGCCAAAAAAAATGGTTGGTTTCAATGCAAAGTTATCCTAGTCCCATTATCCTTTACAACTCCATTTCTTTTGTGCACCAATGTTCTCAAAAATAAAACAACACGGCAGGATTTCATTTAAAATCAGTTGAATTACATCAATATATCACAATGAAGAGGACTAAATCTATGGATTAACTCCAAACTATTTTACTTGCCAACATAAATACGACAGTTCAGAAGAATATTATAGGAATGCAAATATTGTTACAAATCTGCCAAGAAGTCTGAGCATAAATGTGGAACTGCAGCAATGCAATGTACAATTTCCTTTGATTAGAACCAGATATAAAACGGACATTTTGCTCCTGTGCTCTTGGTGAATTTCTCATAAGCCATTAAAAAAAGAGTTGCCATAAGTCATGGAAGTTCTCACGACAGAAAATCGGTAGCATTTCTTTATCTATACCAATATATAAAAGAACAACACCCGAACATAATCATTCATAGAAAAAGAGCATGCTACTATCCAATATCACTGCAACGTGATCCACAAAAAAAGCACTGATGTTTCACCGCATGTATACAGCTATACAGTTACTACCACAAAGGATTCTGCATATGTTTGCCAAAAAGACAATTCTCTTAGGTGGTAAGGTGCACAGCCACTATAAATCAGTATTTTTCTTCAGTAATGATTAAGGAAAGGCAAGAACTAGCGCTAGGTTGTCTGGTCACTAGTTCCAGTTGCACCCATGCCAACCCGTGTTCAAACCCATCTCGGTGCAGGCTGTAACTCTTTATCCTTCTTGATATGGCTTGATATGGCTTCTATGCGCGTAGAAACTTTCTACTATCACCCATGCTGTTTGGGGTCATGTAGCGAACATGGCCTCACATGTCATTTGTTCGGAGTTTGATTTTGGTGATTCATGACAACATGATCATTGGGACTAACATTGTTTCAAGCTTATCTTATGTAGTCCCATAGCGACGCGTTCCGGTGCGGTGTTTCATTCTAAGAGAATGCTATTTCACTCTCAATGTGATCTAACATCTCTAAAAGAGTGAATATAGCAATATGAGCTTCATGCTATTGAGTCATGTCCTTGCGAGCTTATGTCTCTATATAAGTTCAAAGGCAATGTACTCATACATTCCTAATCCTTGTGGTACCCCAAGTGTCTTCTATACAAGCCTCTTTCAAGTGGTGTCACCTAGTGATATCATTTCCAAGTGGCTCATCTCAATGTGGTGCCAACAAGGTAGAGAGGATCAACCCCCGGAGGTATGCAATGATCAAAAGACTACAAGTGATATCTACAAGTGGTAATGTCACAAGAACCCATTTGTCTTATCTCTTGTCCTTTAAGCTACCTCTTTGCATGATATGCTCTAAGCGTCCTTGTTTTACAAGTTTGTAGTTGTGCACTTGTCTCCCACTACCCTTGTCTTGCAAGTGGTATCCTTTTGTGCACACACTTAGGGGGAGCTTAGTTTGTATCATGCTAGTCTCATTAGCATGTGATCCACCTTAGTTATTCGCACATGTGGTATCTTCATCGATATCATACATATGGATCATGGTTCATGCGGCTTTCTCCCTTGCATTTAACATCTCTCCTTTGAGCTATGGTTGCTAGATCTTGCTAGTTTCCTTGGACCCGTTTGCTTTGGACTTTTTGGAGATTTTACTCCAAAGGGGGAGAATGTGAGACCAAAGCAAGCTTGTGGCTTATGCCTACAAGTGGTTTCAAGGATGCTTACAAGCAGTTTTAAGGATATGAGACCAAAGGGGAGAATGTGAACATAAAGATCAAAAAGGGGAAGTTTGATCTAGGGGGAGTTTGGATGATGGTAAGCATCCAAGCAAGTGTAAGTGGTTCTAATTCTGTCAATTCTTGCAAATTTATGCTTGCTTTGGTTGTGTTGTCATAAATCACCAAAAAGGGGGGAGATTGTAGCGAACATGGCCTCATATGCCATTTGTTCGGAGTTTGATTTTGGTGATTCATAACAACATGATCATTGGGACTAACCATATTGTTTGAACATGTCTTTGTAGACATTTCTAGGTCCCAAGGATGTAAGAAAACCCCATGCAAAAATGCCAAAACAAAGGGTCAAAACCGAGCAAGAAAAGGAAAAGAGAAGACATCGTCGGATGATCCGACGGTCCCTCATTTACAAGCGTCGGTGCAATCGTCGGACGAGTTGGTGCACAGGGTCAAACCCTAGGTACCGTCGGATGAACCGACGGTCCATTATTTAGTAGCGTCGGACGAGTTGCAGAGGAAGAGCAAGGAAGACAGTAGCACCGGATGATCCGACGGTCTGAGTGAGGACCCCGTCGGTCTATCCGACGCTTAGTTTGAATTCATACAGAGACGCGCCAAGACAGAGCCTTCAGCACTGGATGATCCGACGCCCTGGTCAAGGTGAAGCATCGGTCTATCCGACGGTCAGTTGGTAGTTAACAGTAACGACTTGGACGCGAGGCCTTCAGCACCGGATGATCCGACGTGGCGTCGGAGCAGTTGTGTCCGAGAACCTCAACGGCTACGTGACGTGGGAGGGGCACCGGATGAACCGACGCCCTGGAAAAGCATAGCGTCGGATCATCCGACGGTACCTTTTTCAGAGCTTTTAGCCAACGGCTAGTTTGATGTCTTGGACTATTTATACCCCCTCCACTCACCCATTTGAGGTTGCTGGATTGTGTGGAAGTGCAGAGGAGTTCAAGACACATTCAAGATCATATCCAATCCATCCAAGTGCTTAATTGCTCATCCTTAGACGAGTACATGCTTTGTGTATGTGCTTAGTGCTAGGCTTAGCTTAGAGCTGAGTGAGTGCAAGGTTGTGCCAACTTGTGAGGTGATTCTTGAGTGAATCCTGTTGTACAAGGTTCGCCGGAAGCCTTGTGGCCTAAGTGGCTCACCGGCAATCGTCATCGACCCTCCGACTTGGTGTGGAGCGGCGAGGACACTTTGTGCGGGGGACGTGGAGACCCCCTTCCTTGGTGGAGAAGCTCCTTAGTGGAGGCGGCATCAAGGTGACCAAGGGAGCTTGACAAGTGCCTAAGTGGCTAGCCTTTGTGGCAAGTCAAGTTGGTGCTCTTGGGAGAGACTTGGTGACCGGGAAGCAATACTCTTGTGTGAGTGCTTCAACAACGTGGACTAGGGGTGGCTTAGTGCCTACCGATACCACGGGATAAATCGCGTGTCAAGAGTTTGCTTCCTCTCATCCCCTTTACGTTTCCGCATTTACTCTATTGCAATATTTGCTTGCCTCTATTTTCCTAGAGTAGTATCATGCTAGGATTGGCTATAGGTTGCAAACCTTCTTTTGGGATGGGAGTTTCACACTAGAACAACCGTAGTTGCACATATAAATAGTATGTTCTAGTTTACTTTTGTGTAAAAGTAGTGAAGTCATAGGTTAAGGTTTTTAGTTGCCTAATTCACCCCCTCCCCCTCTTAGGCTAACGGGCATCCGATAAGCTTACAGGTCATTGATGAATGACTGAAAAATCAAGTGGAGGGTTATCTCCCCTTTTGTTGGCAATATAAAAAAACTTCTTCACTACATATTTCATTGCCTTTAGCAAGGAAAGGTTCAGAGGACCAGTCTCTCGATGATATTCTCATGTTTTTATCAATAAGAAAAAAATTTTACTTGATGGAGTATTTTGCATCGATTCTTACAGAATCATCATGCCACAACTACCACAACAAGAGTCTCTGATCAACAAAAAAGTAAAAAAATCATCCACGTAATAGCAAACAACACCCTCTCCTCCGGTGAACCTGTGATCGCCGTCTCTAACTGAATGCTCAACTGAGGTCGTGTACAACAACCTTAACCGCACAAGCCTGGGCTGGGCCTACCCCCATCCCTAGAGGAGCCGTATGAGGCGGAAGCTCCACGTACGGTTTTGAAGCCGAGCCTTTCCAGCAATGGGGCCTAGGGACCGATATGATGATTGGTTTATGTAGGGCGGCCGGCCTACTATGGGCACCTGTAGGGATTAGTGCGTGAGACCGCGATCCACAAACTGACGTGTGGGGCTCACCCTTGAGTGGAGAATGGAAGAAGGGAAACATAGCATGTCACAAGAGCGAGGCGAGGGGGCTCCGCCCTACAGCGAGAGTGACGCCTCGCGAGCCGGGCTTTGGAGATGAGGCGATATTCTCATGTTTCTATCAATAAGAAACAAAAATCTACCTGATGGAGTATTTTGCATCGATTCTTACAGAATCATCATGTCATAACTACCAGAACAAGAGTCTCTGATCACCAAAAAAGTAAAAAAAAATCATCCACGTAATAGCAAACAAGCATTCGATGGAGACCACATTCAGATGTAAGCATAATCTAAAAGATGACGATAAAGAACAAACAGAAGAAATCCACAAAAGTGATACCTTTTCGCCTTCTTGGGATCGATCAGCGCAAGCTCGGCGAGCTTCGCGGCGGACATTGCCTTCTTCACCTCAGCCGGCGACACGCCGTCCATCGCCGACGTCCCAAAAAGATGCTCCGCGTCGATGGAGCTCGAGGCATCCATGGAATGACTCTGATGGTGCTTCGGCTTGAGCCCTGCCCCAGGCGCGGCGCACATCTGCGTCGCCTCTCCCCCACCCCCCGCCATGGCGCACGATGTCTCCGACTCCGACGCCCCGCACCGCGAGTTCAGCTTCTCAACGTCGAAGAACATGGAGAAGAGCTCCTCCTCGTTCTCGTCCGACAGCGCGGGGCCGTCGCCGGCGCCGCCGGGGGCGCGGAGGTCCAGGTCGTCGGGGAGGCCGATGATGTCCGAGAGCGCGCGCCGGTGGCCGGGCTTGCGCATGGGGGAGTCCGGCATGCGGCTCATGTCGCACTCCGTGTGAGGTGTCGGCGAAGGCGCGACCGCGTCGCACGAGGAATGCATCGCCGGGACATTGCCGGCGGCGCAGCCTCCTCCGCCACCGCCACCGCCACCGCCGCCTCCGCCTTTCGCATCGCCGCCTCCTCCTCCTCCTCCTGCGATCGGTGTCGTGTCCATGTTCGTACGTGATTGGTACCAAGAATCTGCTCGACGGAGAGACGCCTTGACGCACTGCGAATGATGGAGAGAATGTCGAACAGAAATTCGAGGGAAAGGAGAGAAAGAAATGATGTAAACAAATATAGTTTCGAAAGCGCTCGAAGAATATAAGATCCAAATTGCTTATGAAAAATTGGAATCGTGCAGAGAAGAACCTATCACCTGCGATTTGAGTGTTCAAACGATCAAGAATCGTGGAGGAGAAAAGGAGATCGACTTGGAAATCCGTGCAACTCAATTTCGGGTCAGAAACAATATATAATAGAATGGAACAAGGAGAGAATGGGAGATTTATATAGGAGATTTGCAGGTAACGGAAATTTGATGATGGTGTGGATCACGTGTGTGAATAGAACAAGAGAAATGGATAATTTTGCCATCAAAATAAAAGATGGCATATTTTTTCCAAAATAAAAGAGGGAGCGGGGTGTAAAACACACTTATCACTTATGGAAGGTGCTTAGACATAGTAGTGATTACCTAAAGAACAAATTCTTCACCACAAGTGCAAACTAATCTTTCCTGCAAACTGTGTGAACTTCCAATCTGGATCACATAATGTTGATCCAAGAGAGTGCGAGAGATTATGTAGTTTTATACTTAAACGCCCACCTACTAATTACGCTTTTGTAAATCCCCCCCCCCCCCCCCCCACCACCACCACCCACACACCCCCTTGGAAGTTGTTTTGCACCTGATACACATCTAGTTTTTTTGTTTAGCATGGTATTGGGTATACTTAGGGCAAGTACATTGGTGTTGTCTTATAAAAAATAGAAATATAATGTTTTACACGCAACCATAACTCGACAATGGTGAAAAGTCGTCTCATAGTCCTAAAATATAGCCTATGAGGTGCTTCTTTCTCAAAACAATATCTTTCTCTTTTCTCAACTTCTCTCCTTCACATCAACAAAAATTCTATGTGGCATTAAATGAGACGACCTATGAGAGTATGAGACTGCTAAGGTATAGCAATGTACTCACCCTGAGGACATAATACTTAATTTTACTTTGTGTGAATTAACTTCTATGCAACAACCTCTCTCTTTGAGCAAGCTACCCATTAACCCCCGCATGCATCTAGAGTAATATTTCTCTTAGAAGTTAATGATACAAAAGTAATCAAGCAGTTCCAAATATGTGAACTTTAAAATAACATTGTGTAATATTTTATCCCCTTTATAGTTATATACTTTGTTCATACGAAATCAATGGAGCCACTTGTATTGCAATTATGCCCAAATTAATACTTAATTATTCCAATTATGAATTTTACAACACGATAATGAACTCTTACCATATACATGCTCATGTTAATCTATATGATCTTAATGCATAAGATTTCTATCCTTATTAATGCAAATGTTTGCTAATAAATGATATACTTATTCAAATAGAATTTGTTCATTTAGATAGGTATCTTGGTAGCTAAGCAAAATTTTGTATGTGGATCGTAGCAAACACGTTTGTGTGGATGTGATCATCCTAATTTGTTACAAATTAGAAAGATTTCTTTCCAGCACATCTCATCGTTGTGCTGCCCAAACTGTACACGATTAATGACTACGTGCATACCAATATCATCACCGTGTGGTAGGGGTGAAAATAAGGTGGATGGGGGCTGGAACTGAAGAATATATAGTACTCATCTTCATAGTGCAAGATGTCAATTTTTCTTTTGATGTGGGAGGGCAGCTATCTACTCCCTCCATCCCCAAAAGAGTGTCGATGTAGGTTTCCTTGTCACAAGTTTCACCAGATTTGTAGAAAGTATGTGTAATATTTTAATCTTCAAATAAATTTGTCAAAAAAACTAGATTCAAATATCTATCTAACTATATTAATTTTGTATCATAAATGTTAATATATATATATATATATAGTCAAAGTTGTTTCTCCTGAAGCGAAAACGACACTCTTTTGGGGACAGAGAGAGTAGTGTCCTACCTCTATAGATGGCCAAATGGGCCGGGCTTAACGGGCGGCATGAGGCTCTGGCCTGTTTTGGCCCGGCCCACGAACAGTCTGGCACGAAACAGCCACAGGTCGGGCTGGCACGGCCCGACATTGCAAGCGGGACCTGGGCCAGAGGTGCGGCCTGCCGGGCGGCACGCGGCCCAGCCTGTATAAGAGGCGGCCCGCATAATAGCCCGCATAAGAGCAATGGCTCTTAGCCGCGGCGACCGGTGTGCATATATAATCCATCCACCCTACTCGACGCGCCTCAACCCTAATCGACTCTCCTACCTCCCCCTCATTTCCCCCCGCCTCCGCTGCTGCAACCCTAGATCCACCACTCTCATCCCCGCTGCCGCCAGACTTGCCCAGACGATGGATCCCTGGTCGTCGCGACGAACAGCCCTCCCCCAGTCCCCCTCCTTCGGTCCTTCACTGGATCTTGGTCGCTCGGGTGCTCTGGCAGTGCAGGTAAGAGTACCCCTACCCTCTCTACGGGCCTACAACTCTCCGCCAGTCGGTTGTTCTCATTTCTCATCTCCGAATCTTCATTTCTTCTTCTAATTTCTGAATTCGTTCGACCCTTCCCTTTGTTTGTCTTGTTCTTGTAGGTCATTGGCTGAGGATGATGTTGTCATAGTGTCGTCCTCGTGCGTGTCTGGCGCGCGCCATTGAGGAACCTGAGCCGCCGGGGTTGTCGGAGATGGATACCGACACACCTACCTCTGACATGCCTTGGACCTCATAGGAGGATGTTGGTCAGCAGTGGTGGGTTGGCGTTGTCACCGGTGTCATCGACCTTTACGGTGGCAGCGATGCTACTGCTGATGGTGATGGTGATGGTGATGGTGATGGTGCCGCTGCTGCCGCAGCCGGTGCCGGTGCATCGGTGGAGCCGTCGCCCACTACTGTCAGCATGGCCGTCTGTAGGAAGAGGAAGACCACCTCAAAGGTATGGCTTTTGATGAGATGTTCACCATGAGGAACGGTAAGAAGGTTAGATATGATGCTAAGTGTAAATATTGTGGTCATGAATACTCTAGCAAATTTTCTAGTGGTACTGGCCATTTGAAAAGGCATGCTCTTGTTTGTGGGAAGAAACATCAAACCAATCGCATGGCTCAATCTCTTTTGAAGTACAACCCTGATGGTTCTATCTATCATTGGGAGTATAAGGAGTCTGTTGCTCATATTGAACTTTGTCGTTTGATAACTAAAATGGATCTGCCTTTAGGTTTTGGTGAATCTAATGCTTTTGAAGAGTATATAACCCGTTCTCATAATCCTGGGTTCTCTAAATCCTCTAGGCAAACCACAACTAGAGATTTTGTGAAACATTTTAGTGAGTGTCGTGCTAAGCTTAAAAAAACCTTGTTGTCTTTTGTTTCCTCTGTTTGTCTTACTTCTGATATTAAATGCTAAGAAGGATTATATTAGCGTGGTTGCTCACTTTGTTAATACTGATTGGGAGTTAGAAAAAAGATTGCTAGCTCTGAGATTGATTGATGAATCACATACTGGTGCTAACATTGCAGAGTGTGTATCCATGGTGGTTTATGTGTATGGTTTGACTGATAAGATATTTGTTGTTACTTGATAATGCTTCTTCTAACTCTACAACCATGGATATATTGTCTCCTATTTTTTCTGGTTACATACTAGCTGCTTTACCTCCTGATTCAACTGAAGATGAGGTAAAAGAAGAGCGTTCTCTTTTCATGCATCATGTTGTGCTTGCCATATTATAAATCTTATTGTTAAATCTGATATGAAACGTTTGAAGGCTTACATTGAAGATTTTAGAACTGTTATATCATTCTTGAATTCATCTAACCAATGCATTGCAGCATTAAAAAGTTTTTGCATGAGCATTGGTGTATGTCCTCGTAAGTTTGGTTTGGACATCCATGTTAGGTGGAACTCTACCTACATCATGCTCAAGCATGTTGTTCCATATCATAGTACCTTTTCTACCTTTATCCAAACTCATCATCCTTTTTGTAATGGCTTGCCATTACTAACTGATAACCACTGGTATGTTGTTGAAAAGGTATTGGAATTCCTTGAAACCTTTTATGACTCAATTGTTGCTTTATCTGGTGTTTATTATCCTACATCTTCTCTAATGTTGCATCATATTCTTGAAATTTCTGGTCATCTTGATGCATATGAGGATGATGAATTGCTTAGACGTGTTGTTGTTCCTATGAAGGATAAGTTTCTAAAATACTGGAGAAACATATGTATGCTATATGCCTTTGCCTTTATATTGGATCCTAGAGCTAAGATGAAAGGCTTTCATAATGTTCTTCGATTGTTATCTGACTACACTGGTGCAGATTACTCCAGATTCCCAATTGAGGTGCATGGGAAGTTAACAAAGGTCTTTGAAAGGTATGAAACTAAGTTTGGTGATGCTCACTTGCATCGACCCCAACAGTCAGCAAGTGTAAGTTCTGGTAAAAAGAAAATGGCTTGGAATAAAATCGTTGCTTCTGATGTGTCTTCTAGTTCTGGTCCTTCACAACTGGGAAGGAGGAAAAAACTGCTTCTTTACCATCTCCCGCGTCTCTTTTAGAGCTTTCCTCATACCTTGATAGTGATTGTGTCGTCCAATACGACGAGGACTTCAACATTCTGAATTGGTGGCATGGGCATAAGCGAACTTACCCTATTCTTTCTATACTTGCTAAAGATGTGCTAAATGTACCTGCTTCCACAATATCATCTGAGTCTACTTGTAGTCTTGTTGGCAGGGTGTTTGAAGAGCGGTGACGGTGGTTGACAAGTGAGATGGTGGAGATGCTGTCTTGCTTGAAGGATTGGGAGCTTGCTGATGGTCATCTGCAGCACAATGTGGAGGGAGACCAAGGAGCTAGAGCTAGCCTTTGAGGATATGTACCTGGATGAAGATGCTGCTGCTCAAGCTTAAGCTGGATGATGATGATGCACTGCTACTGGTTGAAGGAAGCTGCTGCCTGCTGGCGGTCTATCTTATCTGTTTAGTTTTCCTACAATATTTTTGTAATGGACATTGGACTGTAACCTTAAGACATTAAGAACTCCGAACTCTAGAGCTGAGTTGTACTCTTTTCCTTTCTAGGGTTTTCCTCACGAGGTGTGAGTTTTACCTAGAAAGGTTTTTAATGAGGCAGCCAATAAATGAAACAACACATAAATTTTATTTTTGATACTATGATGTCTTTGTGGATGTTTCATGAATGATGAGTATCAGAGTGTGTTTTGATTTATGTATCTTTGAGAAACAATATTGTGTTATTTGCATTCCTAGTGGTTTTCTGCAACTGATGTTAGTATTATCTATTGCGGGTCGGTGGGCCTCCCGGCCTGTCTAGCCTGGCAGGCTAATGGGTCTTCCCGGCCTGTATAAGAATTAAGGAGGCCAGGCTTGGGCCGGAAGGTCGGCCTACCAGGCGGCCCGGCTTGGCACGATTATTAGACCGGGCCTATACAGGTCGGGCTAGGTCTAGGCTAGGCCGGGCCAGGCCGAGGCACCATTTGGGCATGTATACCTACCCCCTATGGGGAGAAAAGGAGTTACAAACTAACATAAGACCATCCACACTTGTCATCCTTCGTATCTTCTTTCAAAACAGAATATTTCAGCATGGTCAGTTAGATTATTTCCTTTATATTCACCTCTCCTACATTCATCATCATTTATATCTCTCCCTCATCCCAACTACCTGCACCGGGACCCACATGTAATCCACCATCTTCTATCTCCCTCCCTCCCTCCCTCTCTCTCTCTCTCTCTCCCTCCCCCTCCCTCCCTCTTCTCTCTTTCTCCTTGTCTTTCCTTCTCCACCTGCTCGCACTGTGGCGAACTCCCACCAGCGACCAAATCCCCCGCGCCGGTGAGCTCCTTGTGAGCAGTTCCATGAGGGCGGATCCCTCGAACTGGTGAGCTCCTCCTAGCTGTCTCCGTCGATTAATTGATTATTGACCGATCGGTGGATGGATGCAAGCCAGATTGACGACTCACTGATGATTTGATTGGTTTGGATTGGATTCGGCACAGCCAAGGCGTTCGACCTCCCTCTGCTCCCCTGTCGGCAAACAAGGGCACCAACTTCAGCCAGGGCACCAACTTCGAGATGATGGGCACGACGGCCTTGATTTGCACGGCTGGCGGCGGGAGGTGGAGTGCGGTGGTGAGGTGGAGGGGAAGTGGAGGCGAGGAGTACGGTGGAAGGCAAAGGAGCGGCTACGGCGGCACCGCGTGGCGCTGCCGGTCGTCTCCTCTCCCGTCGAGAAGGGCGCGATGCAGAGAAGTAAGGCCACGGCACGCTGCAGTGGCGGTGAGGCGCGGGACCAGCCTGTGGTCTCCCTGCTCCCCAACGGCGACAGACCGAGCTCCGGCGCGAGCAGGGGTAGTGGTAGCAGCAGCAGAGGGGGCGGGCACGGGTGCAGCCAGACACCCCAAGCTCCTAACGACAGAGCTCATGAGGATGTGTGCGGTGGTGGCGTGCGAAGCGGAGGAGGAGCGGCATCACGTCGACCTGGGGGCATTCACCCCTCCCCTGATCTCTCTCTCTCTGTCTCTGTCTCTCTCTCTCTCTCTCTCCGGCGGCAGCGATCTCGAGGGCGTGAACACGCGGGAGGAGCAGATCGATGGATCTCCCCGAGACGGTGACAAGCTCCCTCGCGGTGAGCACCTAGAGGCATCAACGGCAGGTGGAGCAGCAGCAGCTTGCCGGGTCGCACCTCCTCCACCGCACGCCTCCTCCATGACGGCACTCCCAGAGCTCCCTCTGTCCCTTCCGAGCACATGCACGAGAGAGTGGTGGAGTGCGAGGGCCCCACACCAGGTGCCACGTGCGCCAATGGAGGAGCTCCTCAGAACATCTGCACTAGCTCCTTCATCCGCCTCCTGCAAGACGGGGATCCCGTTTTTTGGGCCGCGACGGGGGACAGGATTGGTCCCTGCAAAATGAAGTTGGCCCCCGAATCCTTCAGATCCGGAGGGATCTAGGACCTCTAGCTGTCACATCAATGCAGGGCTCGCCTTCCCAACTACCGCGTGCCTGGCCGAGGAGAAGAGGAGCTTGCGCCGCCGCTGCAGCCTCGCCATGGAGCTCCGCCCATCGCCGGCCACAAGGGAAGGGGGTGTTGGCCGGCACGGAGAACGGTCGCCGGATCTCCCCTCCACCGCCAGGGACCTCGATCCGTTGGCATAGAGAGAGGCTGCCAGGCAGCGAGGGAGGTCGCCGGCGGAGGAATCGAGGAGGGGCCGCTGCGGAGAGGAACTCCATGGACACCGGCACTCCGCTGTCATCGCCGTGCACGAAGAAGTCGGGGGAGGCGGCGGTCATCGTCGTGCCCCGCCTTTATCCGCGCCAGAGGAGGGACATGAAGGAAGTCGGGAGGAGGAGCCCCTCTGCTCGCTGAGCTCGGTCTGCCGTCAGCGTTCGAGAGGAGGAGCAGGGATCCGCTGTCTCTCCTCCCCGCATCATCGCCTCGGCCTCTACTCCACCGGCCTCTGTGCTCGGATCTCCGTGCTGACCATAGCGCCCATCGCGCCTCTCCTTCGTCGGCGAGCAACACGAGGCGTCGATGGGTAGCTCGAGGAGGAGGGGCCATCGTCATCGTCGAGCCGCCGCCCTCCAAGATCCCCACGCCCTCCTCGCCCTGCTCTTCCGTGGTGGAGATGAAGTAGAGGGGTGTGGATGTTCGTGCTGGAGGAGAGGTGAGCATCCCGAGGATGGAGGGGAGGGAGGGGGTGGCGCGCCTCGCCTGCGCTGCGCCGACGTCTTCGTGCCTGCTGCGGCTCCCATGTCGTGGCCTCCACGGCGGCGGCCCGCGGTGGCATGCGCCCACGAGAGGAGAGGGAGGCGTCGCGGCCGACTTGCGCAAGGGGAGGGGAGGAGAGGGAGGGGCGGCGGAGCTCGTGCGCGGCGGGGACGTAGAGGAGCTCGGCCGGCGGGAGAGGGAGGGGCGGCGGCACGGTGGGTGGGTGGGTGGGTGGGGGAGATAAAAGGAGAAGAGGCTGACGAGTGGGTCCTACGTGGTGGTAGTTGGTATGAAGGAAGATGGGTGCAGAAGAAAGTAGTATAAAGGAGAGAATCTCGATTGTTGGGAGGGAATATTCTGTTTTGAAGGAGGATATGAAGTAGCACGAGTGTAGATGGTCTCAATCCCATTAGGAATGAAGGAGTCTGAAGGGCTCTGGAGAATCCCGTAGCTCCTCCAGTAGACCGCTGTAGGGGCATTCTACTTCATATCCTCCTCCAGCCAGCAGCCACCAGTATTTTCCAAAAGTACTTTTCTCTCAGAACAAATCTGCACCAGACACCAGCCAAACGAACAGGCTGAGTGACTTTTAAAGGCCCCCCGGTGCACATGGTCTAAAGAGGAGAGGATACTTAAACAAAATGATTAGATAAGCAGATGAGATTTTTAACGTCTAGACGTGATGTTTTGGACCTAGGACAGGGGGCATTGTTTAATATTTGGGGACCTAATACTACCCAATGAAAAAGTTTATCGATATTCTATGTACTTTACTCTTCCGGAACATTATAATTGCATTTTCATTGCACGGTGAATATGTGAGTGTCCTTTGCCTTCTTGAGAGAATATTGACAATCAGGAGAATTGCAGTCACAACTGGCTCTATGGTTTCGATGGCCCTTTAGCAAACCCGACATTATATTCCCTTTATGCTAGATATTTTTCATTTACAACATTATAAATAAGAGATAGTACTAATAATTTTGGAAAACAATGTGGATTGACATTATCTATACTATAAAGAGCGAAAACAGTTGAACGTGTATTTATATGGGTGAGCGTACGTGCGTGTTGTGAGCATCTGCGTTGCACTGTGTAATTCTTAAAAAAAAGTCGGCATTACCCCTTACACTAGACCCACATGTTATGTACTGGGAGTGGATAAGATGAAAGACACGTGGAAGACCCGTAGAGTCACAATTTGGGAAGCGTTTCTACCAAAAATAAATTATTTTTCTCACCCACCCCATGCGTACCCACCCGTCCATACCTGCATCGGGCCCACAACCACCCGCACCCCCTGCGTCGTCGAAGATGTTGTTGACGATGATGATGTCGAGGTCTCTGTAGATCATGGAAGGAAAGGATGGAAGGAGAGAGACAGAGATTGGGCGGCTCTCATCAGTGTCCGAGGTGACACTGGCAAGGCCACCGGTGGCAGAGGCGACGTTGGCGAGGAGGGGCGACGAGGGAGAATTTGGTGAATTGATTTTTTCATCGTTTTCTCGTGTAGTGACGTGGATAAGATCATAAGACCCGTGGGGGTCTCGATGGATTGCTATCCAGAGAAGTCCTTCCGTGTTGTGTCATAATATAAAATTGTTGATTTGGTTCCTAAATTTTTAAATACCACGATCGCACGTGCATCTATACTAATAAATTAAAAGAGTGGTAAGATAAAGCTTGTATGATTACACAAGTATAAACATGGGTCCCACTAACATATATTGGAGGATTTTTAGAGTTTAGAGTACTCTTCAAAGAAATAATTGTCTATGTTAGCAGCTGGAGAGAAGACATGGAGTAAATGTCAGGAATACGAAGATGTGCCACGTGTTAGGAGATCTTTGAAAAAGGTCACTCGGACTCTCGTGGTACATTTGTGGCTTGCATTCGATTATTTCTGGCCACTTATTGATCATATCATCCCTACTACTATATAATACGATCCTACGTGTACAAGTATTATCACAGAGTAAATAAAAGTATATAGTTTGATAAGCTAAAAGCGCAGAACGAGTAGCATCACTGCAGCTCAGACCCCAAAAACAGATGCTTCACCAATGCTGCTCAATGCTCATGGCGACGCGCCAATGCCTCTACATGCTGTTCCTCACGATCTCCTCCTTCATGGCGAGCCCCAGGGCGCCGAGGCAGCCGCCGTCGTCGACCCTGACGCCGGGCATCGCGACGGCGCGGCTACCCACGAACCCGTCCTCGCCCACGTGCACCGCGCCGAACTTCACCTCCCCACCCTCGCCCTCGTACACGTGGCCGAACAGCAGCGCGTCCCGCCCCACGCTGGCGCCACGCTCCAGCCGCACCATCTCCGGGTTCAGCAGCGCGCCCATGGAGTCCACGTACACGCCGTCGGCCGCCGCCACGGACGCGCCCATGGCCCGCATCCACGCCGCGAACGGCACCGACCCAGGCGTGAGGTCGGCGAAGTACTCCCCGGCGGCCGTGCGCACGGCCTGCCAGACCGTGTCCAGGAACACGGCCGGCGACCAGATGTGCACCGTGTCGCCGTCGGATCTGCAGCCGACCAGGGCCCACTTCGCCGCGGCGCAGGTGGCCATCGCAGCGAAGCCCGACGTGACCCAGAAGATGGGCAGGGACCAGTACAGCGGCGTGCGGGTGGCCGTCGACACAGCGAGGAGGGCACGGAGGGGGAGGAAAATGACCAGGCCCAAGGTGAAGTACGGCACGAGCGTCTGCAGCAGTGGCTGGCACAGCGTGGCCCAGAGCGCCTGGTACCATGTCCTAGCCAGCGTCACCTTGGTGCCATGGCGGAGGTTCGAGCTCGACCGCGTCGCCGCGATGACCGGGCACCCTGACAAGTCGATCTTGGTGTCTGACTGCTCCAGGAACGCCCGCCACGACGCCGGCAGCGGCTCGCCGTTCCGCAGGCGCTGGCAGATCTCGTAGACCAGCGAGCGGCCATGGTCGATGGACGCGCTCTGCTTGCAGGACGTCGCCGGGATCACATCCACCTCCTGACACCGCAGGAACGGGTTGAACTCGAGCTTCTCCGTCTCCTCCGTCGGGACATTGCTGACCAGGCTTACCTCTCCGACCTCGATGTACGGGAACTCGGCCTCGTCCCATGGCCGTGTGCAGTCGAGAGCGACGTCGCGGGCGGCGCTGTCGGCAGGGACATCCCTGAGCTGCAGCTGGAAGACGTACCGCACCCCGTCGGGAGACTCCACCTTGCTCCTGAAGTCGTCGGCGAGGAAGAGCAACGGGCGCTTGTCGTCCTCGCCCCTCGGGATGGCGCCGGTCTCCGGCGGCAAGATGCCCCGCGGGACCACTTGGCCGGACTCCTCCGATATGTCTTTGTCCACAGGCCGAAGCTTGAACTTTGCGTACATCTCCTTGCCGTCCTCGAACCGCAGCAGCCGGCAAATGTTGGAGTAGTAATGCAGCACGGTGTACGAGTCGGTGTTCCGCAGGGATCCCCAGACAGCGTCGCGGATGTGCGGCGCTTGCTTCACTTGCTCTTCCCTCGCGGGCAGGCCACAGACGAGCCAAGTGGCGAAGTCGGCGATGGTGCGCGCGTAGAATGCCTTGCCACTCTTCAGGGTGAGGTCGAGAAGAGGCACCTCGCCATCATCCGAGAGGATTCGCACCGCCGCGCCACGGGCGTCGAACCTCGCATCGTCGTCTGCGCTGAGGCTGTTGCTGTGCCGGACGATCACGGGGAAGGACTTGCCGGCGCCAAATATCTTGTGCTTGGGAAGTGAAGGTATATCTTGGTACATCTTCAGGACCCCTCGGCCGCTGACGCCAATGCGGTGGAAGTATCTTGACTTGACGTTCATGGTAGTGATGGCCAGGTTGGCAGCAAGGTTTGCGACAATCTTCTTGTACATCGGGTCCATTTCTTCAATCCGCTCATCTTCTATGATTAAGGTGTTCTTCACCATGGTCAGAGATTGTGTTCCGACATAAACACCGCCTCGCTGGAGAACCGAACCCTGTGATGCGACTGAGAGTGCTCCAAGGATGACATTCTCTTGGAGGACTGAGCCAGGGAGGAGCAAGCTGCCACTGCCAACCACAGTGTTGTCCTGGACCTTTATCTCTGCACCAGTAAACCCTTTTGAGTAGAACCCTGGAACGATATTGCAGAAATCACCAAGATGGACCCCATCACCGATGCTGATCAGCTCAGGATTTGCCACTGGGTTGATGGCTCGGATAGAGCAATGCCTACCAATCTTTGCTCCAAGAAGCCTCAAGTACATGCAGAAGGCTTCTGTTCCGGATAGCATCTTTGCAAATCTGAGGTGTGCAGCAATGGTTATGCGCCGCTGGATCAAACTTGCCATATCCTTCTTGGCCCCTGACCTTGTAGCAAGAGCTTTGTTGGTGATACTGGTGAGAAGACTGAGGATGATCCCATAGCTCAAGTATGCGAAGGCGATGAGGAGGGAAAATGACACTGGGCTCGTGGTCATGTCCTGGACAATCACAGCATAAGCAGCAATGACAGCCGGCAACCAATGGAAAGCACCAGCAACACATGCAAAGGAGAAGTGTTGAAGTGAAGCTGTGGCGCCAGATAAGTGGTTGTATAACGTGAAGACTGTTGCACTTGACAGAGCACCCAAGAAGCCTATTGCATAGATGCTAACAAGGTGCTCAAATGCCATGTTTGCTGTCCTTACTTCTTCCTGCAATAGATGGTAACATAAGAAAAAATATTCTTCAGTTGTACAGACAAGTATGAGGAAAGTGATGCTGAAAATGGTAGGGAATGTTCTGCTGACGCAAAAGAGAATTTCCAAAATCGTCAGATATCGCACAAAAACCAGATAAAGGAATTCGTTTGTGCACAACACATACACCTTTATGACCTCAAAGTTAAAAAAACACCTTTACATTTTCTTTATTTGCTATGGCCTTCATGATAAAATTTCGCTGTTCCTTCCTATGTCTCAAAACATTACCACAAGTTGTAGTTCTGGATCAGTAGGCAACGCAATTGCTAGGAACTTCATCAATGACTATGTATATAGGTGTATCTATATGTAGCTCACTAACTTCAAATGCTACAAATAACC
This sequence comes from Cenchrus americanus, assembly GCA_947561735.1. Lineage (NCBI taxonomy): Eukaryota > Viridiplantae > Streptophyta > Magnoliopsida > Poales > Poaceae > Cenchrus > Cenchrus americanus. The sequence continues at coordinate 98,218,096 of OX387242.1, read as the reverse complement.
AGTTCAAAATTCTACCTATGTTATGCCTTAATATCTTATGCTATTAGCACAAGAATTTATTGTGTAAATTTAACTACTTCTAGTTACCTTCATATATGCAGAAGTTTCTCTAGCCAGATATGCTGATTTCCCTTGTTCTGTCTTGTGCAATGGTGGAACCACAATACCATTCTGCACAATAGTGCCCTTCTGTAGGACGGCATAAGGGCCAATTGACGCCTTTTGTCCAATCTTGACATGCCTAAAACTCAGCACTTCCTCACGTACTTCATGGCCCAGAATGAGAACTCCTTCTGCGATCACTGCACCATCTGCGACTGCTAGTAAGGATGGGTCTGTGATGTCCACTGTGTCAATGACAACAGATGACCCAATCCGAGCTCCTTGCATCTTGAACCAGTAATTCAAGAATATTGTACCCTTTAGATGAACAGCTATCATCTTTGCTGCTAATGATTGTGCCTTGTTTAGTGCCCACCATTTCACGAAGTTAACTGACCATATCGAAACATCAGGGGTTAGAACATAATTTGGCTGAAGGAATGACTTCCCCAAGATAGACAGGGATAATGACGTGAACAAGGCATAACATATCCATGCAATAGGTGCCAGGACCAAAGAACTAAGATAGCTCAGCAGTGACAATTTCACCATACTGACCAAAGATAGCATGGCCATGTACATCGAACTAGCGAGATATGCTGGGAGTAACAGGATAAAACAGACATAAGTAAGAGCCATGATCTGGAGGGTCCCAATAGCAAACACACTGAGATCTGAAGTACTAGCATCTGTAATCTCTAGATTCTCATCCTCAGTGGAGCAAGATACATCAGGTTCCATCTGTGGTTGTAACTTGTGCACCAAATTTTCCAAGAAGCTGGCAAGCTCAGCAATACAACTTGCTGTAAAGATGTCAATGGCTCCGACTGGGATACCAAGAAAATCTGAGAGTTTCTGGGCTGCTCGGACTACTGTGATTGAATCAAAACCATAAGAAGGTAGATTATCAGTTGGAGAAATTTTGTCCTTTGAAATGCCTGTTTGATCTGACACTATCTGTTTTAGAAACTCAATAATCTCCTTGGACGTTTTCACTTTGCCTCTGGGCTGAGGTGCCAGCTGTGGTTGTGATTTATGCACTAGATTCTCCAAGAAGTTAGCAAGCTCCGAAATGCAGCTTGCAGTAAAGATGTCAATTGCTCCAACAGGTGTGCCAAGAAAATCTGAGAGCTTTTGTGCTGCTCGTACCACTGCAATCGAGTCAAATCCATAAGACGGTAGGCTGTCAGTTGGGGAAATTTTTTCCTTCGGAATACCTGCTTGATCTGATACTAACTGTGTTAAAAAATCAATAATTTCCATGAAATTTTTCTCTTTTCTTCTGGGCTGAGGGCAAACAGTGGGATCAACAATCTGCTTCAAGGAGGACTTCCTGATTTCCATGCCAGTTCCTGTAGTGAGAGACCGAAAAAGAGATTTCTTCTTAGATATATGGTTACTATTTGCCAAGCTAAGAGTATTATCAACAAATTGCTTCATGCATTCAAATCTCCGTATTTTCCCGGATGTTGTCTTGGATATAGTTTTAGGCTTGATAAGCTTGACAGATGCAATAGTTACACCATGCTCCTCCGCTACACGTGTTTTGATGTTGTCTGCGATATCTTCACAGACTGCTTTACCCTCCCTAACCTCAGCGATCACAACAAGTCCAACCTGATCAGAAGAATCAGGAATTGAGATGCCTTTCTGAGTTAAAACTTCCTCGGGAACACCAACAACAGCACAACAGCCTGGTCGAAGAACATCAGAAGAACCTTCCACTGTCTTCTCTACATCTGCAGAATAAATATTTCTACCAGCAACAATGATAAGATCTTTGATCCTTCCTGTAATAAAAAGTTTACCATTGATTATCCTTCCTAAATCACCAGTTCTTGTGAAATTTTTGCTAGGGTAATTCTTCAGCTGATTGCAAAAGGTTTTCTGGCTTATTTCCTTATTGCTCCAATAACCAACTCCAGAACTAGGACTGCTGATCCATATCTCACCCTCAGCACCATCCTCCTCATGCTCTGTCAAAGAGTCTGCATCAACAATTTTGATGATAATATCCGGATCATCTGGATCAACATACCCACAACAAACTCTTCCTTGCCAATCTATGAAAATGGGCTTGCATTCACCAAAGGCACAGCTAACATAGACACAGTTTTCAGCCAGGCCATATCCAGGAGCAAGTACACCTTCAGAAAAGCCAAAAGGTTGAGTCAACTCTATGAACCTTTTGATAGTTTTTTGTCTTACTGGCTCTGCTGCAATCATGAGGAAGACCATTGAAGAGAGGTCATACATTTTGTTCTTCTCAGCCTCAAGCCGTCTTATCACTAGTTCAAATGCAAAATTTGGACCTGCACTGTGCGTTCCATGGTAGTCATTTATTGTTTGCAGCCATAGGAGGGGGTTTCTGATAAACGTCATTGGTGAAAATAGAATGGAAGTTCCTCCACTTACAAGGGCAGTGAAAAGACCCCCTATTAGCCCCATGTCATGGTACTGTGGAAGCCAACTGATGAGGACAGTTTTTGAGGTACTTCTATATCGCTTCTTCATCATCTTCACATTGTGGATTAGTCCACCATGTGTTATCATAACACCCTTGGCGTCACCAGTGGAACCTGACGTGAATTGCAGAAAGCATAGTTCACATGGCTGGGGCTTGGTAAACATAGATTCAGCACTTTCTGAGTTGTAGCTGTCTGGACTTCGTCGATACTTCTTTATCCATGAGTCAGTGTGAATCCAAGGAAGGTCAGGCCACTGAGCAATCTTTGCTAGAGTGACAATATTCTTGACATAGCCTGCGCGTACAGCAGCATGGTATGAAGAAGTGGATAAAATTGCAACAGCATTGCACACTTTAGAGATATTCTCAACTTTCAGAAGCGCTTGCCCACTGCTTTGCATTGGATCAGGGGGCAAAACTGGGACTGGTATAACTCCTGCTCTGATGCACCCAAAGAATGCATCAACAAACTCCAAACCAGGTAGATGAATAAGGAGCACTCTGTCACCAGGCTTGATAATAGGCTTCGTGCTTGTCAATAGTCTATATGCAATGTGAGATGCATTATCATGAAGCTCCTGGTAGGTTCTATGATTCACGATCTTCCCTTCTTCATTGATCCAAGTGTAGATAACCTTCTTTGCCGTGACATTATGAGTTCCCCAGTATTCCAAATATCCATCCAGGGATGGAAGATCGGGGAATTCAACTCCTTCAAGCTCACCAATATCTCTAGGAGTTGAAGGATTTCTTATGGACAGAGGAAACAATCTCTGCATAAACAAGTATTGGCAGGTGCAAGCACAATTACTTTTGGCAAAAGAAGTTCAAACAATACTTGAAGTACACTAGGACATTATTTTTAGCTTACCTTAACATAGGGAATCGTCGGTAGCTCACTGTCAATGGAAAAGTGTTTACAAACAGCTGAAATGGAGTATAATGCATTTCTTTCAGTTAGCTCAAATGCCAGCAGACCTCCAACATAGTAAGTGTTCTGAAAGCCTTGCAACTGAGACTCCACCCTTTCGTAGAATCCATTTTTCATGTCTGCAATGCAGGAAATCACTGCGGTTGGAATGCAGAAAAATTAAATTATTTGGTAATCAGAGGCAAAACCCTGTCGACCAATACCTTCACTGCTGACATGAGGGAAATACTTGAATCGCCGCTGTAAAAGAACCTTTTGCACAGTCCCCCCCATAGAAGTCACGACATCAGTTACACATTTAGCCACATATGACCCCTTGATGTCTGCCGAATTCCCATAAGACCAAAACAAGAAAATATCTGTGTCAGCAAAAAATCTTTGCATTGCCACTGGATGCCCTAGTGTTGTTGGATCCTCCATGTATTCTCCAAAGTAGTAAAATCCCTTTGGCATATGCTCAAATCCTTCAATCTTAACCACAGTAGTATAGTAATCGATTGTCTGTACCTTACTGAATAGTTCTCTTTCAAGATCATTCAATTCTACCACTTCATTTTCTCCATCTGAACAAGAAGGCAAATAAATTCAAAAGGTTGGAATACTAGCTTCAACCGAAGGAAAGGTTAATTTAAATCATGCTTACCCGTCATACTCGAAGATCGATATGTTTTACCATTCTTGAAAGCAATAGCACCTGACAATATGATTTTGTCAAATTCCCTTAATTCTATTTCATCGTTTTTCTTGATAAGTACACTTGCGCCGCAGCTTTCACGCTTGACTCTCAGAACCTCCGTGCCACAGAGAACTTCAAATGGTAATGACTGACTAAGTTTCTCCCACAAACTCATGTAACCATGCTTAAAACGCCGGATCTTGCCAGCCATAGAAGTTCTAGTAAACTCCTGTATGAAAGCATAGGGCATGTCTTGAACAAAACCATAGCCAGAAGCAGTGTAACCATATGCTACAGATTTTGGCACTGAACTTAGCCCATGTTTCTTCAAAAACTCAAGAGTTGGATCAGAGGCCAATCCACTGACAGCATGAATTCCCACTCGTCCTGACCTATTTGCTTCATCCTATAAGAGTTACCAAAGAACATACATGTCAACAAAAGAAAAAAAAAGGACTATCCAACAGTGAGGTAGACTAAGCAATTACTATTTTTGGCACTGAAAATCATATTCCTTTTGACCCAGTTGTAACTAGTAGAAATTATTCTATAACCAACTTACCTGTAATTTTAGTGTTAGAGATACCATGGATACATAGTCCTCAGCCACTTCAAGATCTCTAATATTTCCTGTTTGGCTGTCAATCAGAGCAAGCTTGTGTGAATCCATCTCTTCAAATTCAGAACCTAGTTCCTTTGCCAGGTGAGTTATAACAGGGGCACTGTTTGCTGCTATAACTTGTCCTCCCAAATCATAAATCCTTCCTGTATAACAATGCCATTGATGATTGAAGGAGCAGACAACAAGACAATTGAATAAGAGTAAAATAGTTAAGTTCCTCACCTTCGATGTCAATGGACTCGCACATCCCTGAAACATTCTGGCATTTCTCAAACACGGTTACATTGTGATACCCTAGCTTAGCTAGTGCATATGCTGCTGATAAGCCACTAGGTCCTGCTCCGACTATGCCAATTCTAGTGTCTACTGGTAAACTTGGATGTAACTTGCTGAATTTATCATCCATTGATTTTCCTTGATACATTGTTGACCTATGGTGGTCCTTGATAAATCACCTGTGAAATTTATATAGGAAAACAATGCAACATTAGCACTTTTTGACATTCATTTCTGTTCAGCAGGGGAACTTTGGACAAGCTGACTCGCATTTCTATTAAGAAATTATTAATTCCAAACAATAACTTCAGGATATGTCAGCTCCCATTGTAATTGACATATCAAGTAGCCAATATGAGATTGTAAATTTGAGTCCTCCTATGAAATGCCTACCTCCATTTATAATGAGTAAAATTTTACTGCATGAAACAATAGTTTGTTGAACAACATGCACTTGGCAAATAACAAATTTGTTGTTGTGTTGCTTCACTATGCAATGATGATTAGCAAGACAAAAAACATATTTAATTTCGCCATATGTTGCTGAGTACAAAACCAATGTAGGCATAAATCATCATAACACCAAGCTACAGACAACTCCACCAAGAATAGAGCTTTACTTAATTAAATGATTCCAGCAAATCGAGGTGGAAAACGGATCATTGCTAACGTGCCTCAGTCATCGGTAGCAGCCAAGCAGAGCAATTAGCAAAATCAACAAAAAGCGGGCCACCAAGGAAGAACATGATGAATCCAACAAGGGGCGAGATTTGCCGTGCCATGGACAGCACCTGCAAATCACATTCCTATGGGATTGCACATTTACAATCACAATCCAAGCAATCCCGGTCCTAGAAAAAGGAAGAGATTGTAAAAGTAAATCCAGAAACAGTACAAAAACAAATGAAAAGGATAATCAGAATAAACTATTTTGTTTATTATACTAATAAAACACATACACTTGGGACTCTGCGATCATTTCCCCGGGCGCAAGCACATACACGAGCACGCAGCCACACAGACAGAGCAAGCACAATGGCAAGAGGCTATAGCAAATATAGCAAGGAGGACGGAGCAGGGGTCGTCTGCGTCTCCGAGTAGGGAGCGGGCGGGGACTGAGCCGTACCTCTCTCTGCCGGTGGGTGGCGAGGAAATGCGGCGGGCTGGCGCCAAATGGCAGCTCCCTTTGCCGAAACAGGGGGGGTGGTTGGCGCCAAATGGCTGCTCCCCTTGGCGAATGGCGTCGTCGTCGTCGTCGTCGTCCCGGTGGTGGTGGCATGGCCGGGTGACCTCAGGGGCGGAGTATTTAAGCCCGCGCAGATTCCCCCGCCGCGCCAAGGGCGTCGCGACAAACGGGGACGGGGGCGTCGCAGAGTTACGGCCTCCCCCCGGCGGCGATGGCGACCTCGCGGCCGCGGAGTTACGGCCAAGGGGATGGGCGGGCATATTCGTGGTGAATCCCCGCCACCGCGGAAGTTACCGGCCGGAGCGGGGGTTGTGGCCTCCGCCGGCCGGCCGCCCGCGACGTTGCTTTCTTCTCTGGGCGATGGGTGGTGGGACCGTGGGAGGACGAGGAAGGAGCACGGTAAAAAAAATTTGGATTTGTTTTTTAACGCGGGGTTAGAATGGTACATATCTAAAGATGTCCAGTTCATCGATCTCCAAGTAAAACGCCAATCCAATCCATTTATTACTAGAAAATTATAGAGATCTGTTTTTTTAAAAAAAAAGTTATAGAGATCTTTTCGATAATTTTGAATATCATTCTCTTCATCTCTCGTACCCTTCATTTGAAAATTATTGGCCCCTTATAAATGTAAACTGAATAGGTAATAAAACTAGACATGAAAGGAGCATAAGTGACAACCAATTGCACATTCGTTTAGCATTCGATGGGTACATACACATGTTTAGTTTTTTTTAACCTTATTTTGAGCAACATCAAATCAGACATGTTCGAAATTGAGCTTTTTTTGGCTCATGCATGGGGGGGGCGTAATTAATGAAAAAGAGACATGTGACCCGAGCAACAAAATAGAAACACCCTAGTGTTGGAAAATTTTATTATTGCTCTACTAGTTAACCTTTCAGTCCACTCACTCATCGTCACCACCTAAGATCGATCTCCAGGTTGTGCTAGGCTGCTAGGTGCTGCTGGTTTGGTACTTGCAAGTCCTCGTCATTTATACTATATATCTATCGTAGTACACCAGGCAAGTAGTATTATTTGTACTGCTTCAAAAAAAAACATGAAATTATTCTTGACGTACCCGAGAACAAACACACGTACTAGTACTACTACACAAAAAGCCCATTTCCTACACATATCCATTGCATCGTATTCATAAAAGAATTAATTAATCTAGCTAATGACGTTGTAGAACTGTAGAAGATTAATTATTTAATTACTAGTTTAAACACAGACGTCACCGGGGACGAAGAGAAGATGAGTATAATATATTGCAAACGGATAAAAAGTAGTGAAGGGAAGCAGGTAAACTAGAGAGTGACCTCGTAAACATCACAAGTGAAGTACAGTCTCTAGTCTGGACGTGTCGAAACCGAAGCAATGCAAGCACCAACAAGAAAATCAAATCCTAAATGTATATATCGTGCAGAAGTGTTATAGTTGCGATCGAACGTCCGCCGTGAGCGAATGCGCACGTCATAATATAATTCATTTGTACTCGATCCTAAGCCCTAGCTAATTAGTTACTTTAATTGAGAAAAACCGCGAACATGAAGCAGCATTTTTTATTTGATGATACTCCCAAGTAGCAACAATGCTGATGCAATGGCTAGAGTAAAGAAGAGGCAGACACGATCTTACTGGCCGGCATGCAGGTAGCAGTAGCAACCACAAGTACGTACGTGTCCCTTTTTTTACATATATTATTCAACCATAACACTTACTACTCAGCTTCGTCCAAATTCGATATAGTCCTAGCTATTTATATTACTCCCTTCATGTGGAAATATTTGTCATTATTTAACTTTTTTACTTCTTTAGTCATTTGTCTTATTCAAAAAATTATGCAAGTAGCATTTATTTTGTTTGCTAGATGCTTTTCTATTGTAGGTATTTTATCCTTTTACAAATTTGCAATAATGTATTGAATAAGATGAATGGTCAAAAATTGTAGGAAAAAAGTCAACAACAACCAATATTCCGATGCGGAGGAGTATGAGTTTCAGATCAAGTTTTAAAAAAACATGGGAAAACCTTTATTTGATGATGAGTACTCTATTCATTCTAAATTGTAAGTTATTTTAACTTTTTAAATATTTATAGATTTTATTATGCATCTAGACACGTTATATCTAAGTGCATATAAAAATTTATGTAGTACCTATATATTATTAAAAACGACGACCTACAATTCGGAATAGTGAGAGTATAATTAATGGTTGGACTAGCTCACGATTGTTTCAGCGGGGAGTTCCTTATTTGTGAGACAATTTAATTTAAACGCTACTTGAAGTTACTTTGACAGCATGCATGTCAACGACTCAACGTGCAGCATGCATGTTTGAGTTTTCATTGACCTCAATCGATGCTCTCTCAGTTTGTTAATAATCCCTGTGTTGAGTGCTGTTTTTTTTTGTGACACAGGATTCATGCAACCAAGTAAGGCTAATAATCTTAGCGCACAATTTCATGGCACAATTGCTTAGACAGAAAACTAGCTAGATAGATAACTATGTCAGTGAAGTTTCACTATGATGAAACTACTCACATTTCATGGAACTCTCACCGTTCTCGATTTCTTCACCATGTCGGCAAAATTAATGAACTTTATACGATGTGCGTCCGTGCCTCCGAAAACAAGTTTCTCAATTATATTATGCGTGTCGCACCCTGAAGGATCGATGACACTATATGACAGTGCGAGGCTGCTCCGTTCGGCGGATCTGGCAGCCAGTGTAGTATAGCCGACACGGATCGAGAATTCGAGATGCAAGCAGCTACGTTGTGGGAACAGATCGAGTCGTTGACCGACTGATCGATATATCCTTGCTATGCTGTTAGCAAGACAAGAGGAAAGGTCCATGCATATATATGCATGCATGAACACGAAGCATATGCAAGCTCCGATCCCTCATGGCCTCATGGTCATGGATCTAATGATCTCTGCCGCGCGCCGGTGTGTGTGAAACTTCCGGGCAGAAGCTCCCGTGCCCCCACGGCATATTACGGGCATCGGCTCGGCATCCCGCGGCGGCGCTCGGCACGGCACCGCTTGGACGCGACGCCGCAGCGCCGGGGGATGGGAGGAGATATGCCGGGTATATGCGGGGCGGGTGACTCGTATCCTCCCACGCTAGCTGCCGGGCGTTGTTGGCAGTGTCGGACAGGACGGTGACACGGTCGCCGCATCCGGCTGCTTCTTCAATTCCTTCTACCCCTAGAGGTTTTTGCTTCGGCTCCTCTCCCTCATCATCATAAAAGACAGTAATATTGCTTACATTGGGCGGTCTGCCCGAAGCAGGAAAGGGATTATAGCAAGAATGATGCTCTTCCCCGGGCGCTTCAGATCCGCACTAATCTAATAACGCCATCCGTTGCATGCGTTGATGTTTCGCAAGCATTGCGTGCTCTTTTGCTTGATGAGCAAGATGGAGGGGGTGGATGTGATCATGTGAAGATTTAATCTGCAAACATAGTTAAATTTTGCTTTTTACTAGCGTTTTTCAAAGTTTTGTGGGTGCTTGCACTACTACAGAATTGCTTCGTATGAGCGGTCGGATTCATATTTTTAGATACGACCGCAAAATATGCTCCTAGATGTCGCTTTTAGAAGTAGATGTTTCCAGGAGCGGGTAAACGCCACGCACCTGAAAATCCATTTGCAGGTGCGGGTGATGACAGAAATGCTTTGTAGGAGCCGTCGGATTCGCATTTTTAGGTGCGGGCGCAAAACCCGCTCCTAGCTGTCACTTTTAGAAATAGATGTTTCCAAGAGCGGGTAAACCTTTTTTAGGCGAGGAACCCGACCAGGTAGCTCGCCCGTCATTTTTTTAGGAAGGGATCCCATTTGCGTTAGAAAGTCGCGTATCGGTCAGCAAGACTCGAACCCGCAACCTCCATCCCTCGTGCGAAGCCTCCTCTACCACTACACCACACACTCGTATCCGTCCAAATAAAGTTTTCATTTTACTCATATTATACTACACCAAGTGTAAACGTTTTTTAGGCTCTAAACGGATTCAAATTTAAAACTTGTCAAATACAAAGTTTCATAACTTTCTGAGATCAATCACTTTCATGTTGAGACTTTCTCCATTCGAGATCATTTACAAAATTTGGATTTCAAATTTGAAAGATTCAAACCTAATTTTTTCTTGACAATATGATTTCAAATAAAAAAGTTTTAAACTACAAAATTTCATAACTTTTACATAGCTACAACTTTTATTCAGAGTATTTCTCTATTCGAGGACATTTGAAAAATTCAAAGTTTCAAATTCAAGAAATTTCTTATGTACTTTTCGTTGACGAAAGTAATTCAAATTAAAATTGTTCAACTACAAAATTATATAAATGCACAACTTTTATTTTTGTCATTTTTCATCTGGTATAGTGGTAGTAATATTTCTTCACGAATCTTATACATCTCTCATATAGTTTCATGAAACTATATAAGAGATATAGGTTTTGCAAACAATCTCATAGTAATTAAATAGATATTTTGAAATATTAAACAATCTCAAATGAAAAACTTGCCAAATACAAAGTTTTAGATCTCGTCGAGCTATATAATTTTAATAAAAAGTTTGTCTTCATCTTAGATCATATGAAGATGTTATGAATTTTTTCCACGAGACCATTTCCAAGAGCGGGTGATGTCATCACCCACACCTAAAAATCCATTTTTAAGAGCGGGTGACATCATCACCCACACTTGAAAATGATTTTCATGTGCAAGTGACGCCATCACCCGCACGGTCGCACCTAGAAATGAGAATATTTTCAGGAGTGGGTCAACTTGCTACAATGTCATCTTGTTTTGTTAGATCGAGTGGCAAATTTAACTGTTCCTAAAAAAATCATGGCGCTCCTACAAATCGTTTTTTGTAGTGGTGCTGAGCAGTCATAAGTCACAATCTGGCTTCACCCCATGCTAGTATGTGCTCAGTCGGTCAACAGCGAGGGTAGTATTTTTCATTGGTGGTGGTGGGGGGGGGGGGGGGCTTGAGCCCCCCTTAATACAGCACTGTATGCCCATTTTATTTCTTAGGGTTTGTTGTAGTTCATTGTGATTGACCTCAAGTGGACTCGCCACACAAAGTTGTTCTCCTTTGTGTTAACACTTTAGCGAGTATTAGAAATTATACGAACATACAAACCTGAGGACATGTATGGATAATCTTTTATTGGTTTCCTGGTGTAAGAACAAAAAATAGAATATGTTCATGAATAGAGTTGAAAAAGGCTTCTAGCCTAGTGGTTAGAGCATCTGAGTAGCAATAGGCTCGAGTTCTTTGACCTAGCTAGGAGACAAACTTATTTACAATTGCATGCACTACATTTTAGACTTGATTGCAAAATCTTTAAATCCGTTTCGTAGTAAAGCACACAATAGTTGATGCTGAGTTGTATAGTTTATCAAGGGATTATTTCTTTTCGAGCAAAAAGAATATATTTGTTTGTGCCTGTACTAATAAAATGCACGTGCGACACGCAAGGTTTTTAAAAAACCTTGTAAAAAATGGTTTCCTGTTTATATAATTTACAGCCATGCATTTAAAAATAAAAATATATAACCAATCAACTAATAATTACATTTTTTAAAAAAGATTTAGGCATTTAGCAAATCACAGCCTCACTATCATGTATGGTATGAAGGAAATAACAAATAAAACAAGGGACTTTATTTTTGTAGGATACCGACACAAAACTCACATTCCTTTGTCTGCATGGTTGCATCCAAATTAGATAAGCACACATGAATGTTAGAAAACCTTCTGGTCACTTAGCTATTAAAAAAGTACAAAGTGCACAAACACAAAAAATATTATCTCTCCTATAAAGAAACAAAAGAATTGAGTTCAATTCTCACCAAGATTAGGTCCACTTACTGAGGCTCCACTTTTCAGGTCCAAGACGACAAACCAAGAGGGGGGAGATTGATTTGGTCGTTGTTTTGCAGTGCAAATTGGCTCTCAGGCGCCCTCCACCCTGAAACCTTTTCACCCAAATTTCTACCCACCGGACCCACCCTACCCGCGGGTTTGCGTCCCACATGTCAATAGCGTGCACGTAATCACGTTTGAATTGTGTGCATGTAATCATGCGGGCTATTAACATGCACAAAATTCCCTTCCTTTTAATCAAAGGTTTCATTTAGTTTGTCATGTATTCACCAGCACCTATTGATTTCTTGCTTATCACACGCCGTGGTGGGCTGTCATCTCGTGTCTGTTGTTTCCTTTTATTCATTCTTCTTTGAAGGAAAGAGAAATTCATTGGCGTGATTGATGACATGACTCAAAAGGAAATACTAAGGAACTCAAAAGGAAAGAGATATTGATGTGCAAAGTAAAGGAAAATTGATTAGTGTGATTGATGACTCATCAAGGAAAGGAAAAACAAGGAAAGAATCACTGCATGATTAGATGAACTAAGGAAAGAATTGTTGCATCATTTTCCCAATGGTAGGTGCGCCATTCATAAATAGTTAGTAAGAAAAGGGGAAACAAGGGAAGATCAAGTAAGGAAGACCCACCTCTGTCAATCACGACTGTTGTTTCCTTTCTTCATTCTTTTTCGAACGTCGGAGACAATCACGGCTGTTGTTTCCTTTCTTAATTTTTTTCAAGGCAAGAGAATTTGATTTGCGTGATCGATGGCATGACTAAAAAGGAAATACTCAGAAACTCAAAAGGAAAGAGATATTGATGTATAAAGTAAAGGAAAATTGATTGGTTTGACTGATGACACATCAAGGAAAGAATCATTGCATGATTAGATGTACTAAGGAAAGAATTGTTGCATCATTTTGTCAATGGTAGCCACGTCATTCATAAATAGTTAGCAAGGAAAGGAAAAACAAGGAAAGATCAAGTAAGGAAAGAATCGGCGCGTGATGAGGTCAATAACATTCAAATGCAATTAGATGGATGTTATTTATATGTAAAAGATGTTTTGAGTCCTTAAATATTTCCTTTTTAGTTCAATGTTCTAAATCACATTAATCAATAATTCTTCCTTTTACACACCCCGTGTCGCCTATATGAAAGTGCATCTAGGCCCCTAAGTGGATTTTGGTGAATTGAATGACAAAATGATTAAAGATCTAACTTGTTTTGTCTAAAGATTGTGAGTAGGTTTTTATTATTGATTCGTGAGCTACAATTGTTGTTATTTAAATACTCCCTCCGGTTTGGTAAATGAAGTCGTTTAGGACAGTGACACGGTCTCCAAAGTACAACTTTGACTTCTTATTTTTATAAAAATATTTATTAAAAACTAACATATGTATACTTTTATGAAAGTATTTTGCAAGACAAATCTATTCATGTAGTTTTCACTTTTCCAAACTTAATGACTTAAAAGTTATTCATGATTTATATTCCCATCGTTTGACTCAAATCATGTCCAAAACGACTTCATTTACCAAATCGGAGGGAGTAGATATTATTTGGCTCACAACGATTAAAGGCAAGCAAGTGTGTGATCCTTATGCAAATTGGTTAATGTCAAGCAATAAGTGGATTTATAAGTTGTTATTACGAAACTGGATCGTGAGCACCATTAGAGGGGGATCAGAGGGTTTGCATTAACATCAATGGCGAGAATGGGTTGTATTTTAAGACATATAGGGGGTTGAGACAAGGGACCCGCTTTCACCAATAATGTTTAATCTAGCAGCGGATGCTCTTGATCACATGCTACCAAAGGCCAAAGAAAAAGGGCTCATAAGAGGGGTGGTGCCACATCTCATCCCGGGGGGTGTGACTCTCTTGCAATACACGGATGATACGGTAGTAATGGTGGGATGTGACCAAGACACTGTTAGGAATCTGAAATTCCTACTCTATTGCTTTGAGTGGATATCGGGGCTCAAAATTAACTACCACAAAAGCGAGGTAGTGCTCATTGGGGTGGACGATGACAGAAAGACTAAAATTGCCAACATGCTCAATTGCAAGCAAAGGGGCTGCCAATGAGATATTTGGGTTTTCCTATCAGCAACAAGAAACTGAAGATGGGGGTGTTTAAAGGGATGGTGGAGAAGATGAGAAAAAACTACAGCCTTGGAAGGGCAAGAACTTATCTCAGGGGGGTGCTTAATTCTGACAAATTCGACTCTGAGCAGCATGCCCATCTACCTAATGGGGATGTTCATGTTGCATGAGGGGGTACATGCACAAATGGACACAGTAAGGGCTAAATTTTTCTGGAGGGTGATATCGATAAGTTCAAGTATCACATGGTGAAATGGGAAAATGTATGCCTTCCAAGGGACTTCGGTGGGGCGGGTATAATTAATACTAGACACCTTAATGAGGCGTTGGTGCTTAAGTGGGTGTGGAGAATGCAAAACCTGGAGGAAGACGATAGCTGTTGTAAGCTCTTAAAAGCCAAATATTTTTCCAAACAATGCTTTCATGCGCACCAAAGGTACCGGGGGGTCGCAGTTCTGGAAGGGTGTACATAAGGTGAAAAATAAAATTAGATGGGGTGTTGTAAATTAGGTAAACAATGGTGAGCAAACGCTCTTTTGGGAAGACACTTGGAATGGCTAGGTTCCGTTGACACTGGTTTTCCCCAAACTTTTTGATTGCTGCAGGGACAAAAATAGTACAGTGAGAGAATGCTACGAGGGGGAGGGATTTGATCATTGATTTCAGGAGGGCCTTTGGTTCTGGGAAGTAAATGAATGGGAAAGTTACTAGAGATGCTGAGGGAGGTCAACCCAAGTGGGGGGCAGGACAGAATGCGATGGTGCCTTGAGAAGTCTAGAAAATACACTACCAAGTCCATGTACGGAGCCCTTTCCCATAGAGGGGTTGTCAATATCCGGATGCGAAAAATATGGGGGTCAAAGCTGCCAATGAAGCTGAAAATATTCATGTGGCAAGCCTGTTAGTACAGGTTGCAAACTGGGGTGGTGCTGAAGAGGGAAAATGGAAAGGCAGCATCTACTGTGTTGTCTGCGGTGCGCCGGAATCAGGAGATCACCTTTTTTCTCCCGTGTCTTAGCTAAATTCATCTGGACATCTTTCAAAGAGGCCTTGGGATGGGACAGAGCTCCTTATAGTCCAAGATTTTTTCGACAACTGGAGTCTACTAGGATGTGCCAACTACAATCTCAAATTGATCTTGCTAGGGGTTGTCTTATGGGTTCTATGGATTACTAGGAACAAATTAGCTATAAAGGAGGTGCCGCCAAAATCTCCGTCTGACTTGTTCTACAAAATTCATTCCTTCTATTAGGGGGCGCTGACCAACACAAAATGGACGAATTAATTTCGCAAGTGCAAGAACGGGTGTCAAGCTTTTAGGAAGATGTTAAAGCCAGACCACCGCCAGAAGATTTCTTTTGAGTCGTGGCCTCAAAAACCTAGAGAGAAGCATTCCTTTTTTGCAGTCTCTTTTGTGTCCTCATTGTGCCTAGTAATGGTCTCTTCGGTTACTCTTTCCTGGGCTGCTTGTAAGCTGGCAACCCTGTCGGGCATACTCCCCGGGTACCCATGCAAGGAAGGATGAAGACGGACTCCTACTAGAATTCCCCTGTAATCCTACTAGGACTTGTACCGTGTAATCCTACTAGGACTCCTGCCTTGTAACCGACTAGGAACCCGCCCCCTGGACTATATAAAGAACGGTCGGGTACCTAGCCGGGCACCTGAACAACCCAACACCAAGCGCAGGACGCCATACTTGATCCCCCAAATAGGACGTAGGGTTCGCCACCTTGGCAGCCCGAACCTGTATAAATCTTGTGTCTCATGTCCTTGTGCATACCTTCGAGTTCTCGGTCTCCCGATCACGATCCTCACCGCATAATCTACTACCTCAGGCACCCCCTTGGTAGGTTTGCCGGTCCAAAACACCGACAGCTGGCGCGCCAGGTAGGGGTGATCATCACCACCGGGCGAATTCGAAGGACCCTCGTCAACAAGATCAATCTACTCGCCGACTCGTCGAGATCCATTGAAGCAAGTCGCCTTGCTCTTGTCAAAGCGAAATCAATTTTCCTATGCCGCGCTTCCGTTGCTTCGGCACGTCGCGCGGCTCATCGCGCGGCTCGTCGCGACTATTTCGACAACGCCGCGCGTCCGGGTGCCTCGGCAAGTCGCGCGGCTCGTACGCGGCTCGTCACACCGCTCGTCGTTGACTACTCTGCCTCGCGCATGCTCGTTGTCGACTACTTCGCCTATGCCGCGCATCCGGGTGCCTCGGCACATCGCGCGGCTCGTCACGCGGCTCGTCTCGTCGCTCGTCGTCGACTACTCCACCTCGCGCAGGGTCGTCGTCGACTAATTCCCCTCCACCGCGCGTCCGGGTGCCTCGGCACGTCGCACGGCTCGTCACGCGGCTCGTCGCGCCGCTCGTCATTGACTACTCCGCCTTGCGCAGGCTCGTCGTCCACTACTTCGCCTACGTCGCGCGTCCGGGTGCATCGGCACGTCGCGCGGCTCATCACGCGGCTCGTCGTCGACTACTCCGCCTAGCGCAGGCTCGTCAACGACTACTTCGCTGAGGACCATGTGTGGTTCGAGGACCGGTGGATGGTCGCTTCCTTGTGTGATGAGTGATTGACAACGTTGTGTGGACTGATTCTTGGCTAAGTATTGCAGGTGCAGGTTGCGGTTTGACTGATGCTGGTGCAGGTGAAGAACAAGCGCGAAAGGTCGTCGCCGGTGAGGCCTCCAGGTGTGGAGAAGACAAGTAGGCTTCGTTCGAGGGACCCGGTGGCCGGCGGGGGTCAAGTGCGGGCCGCATGGTGGCATGAACAAGCAAGATGAAGTCGTGGACGGTTTCTTGGTTGAGCCTCAAAACCAAGGTCGAGCCGGGACTACGTGGGAGCCAAGTCATGAGTGGAGATTGGCGGAGGCTACACCGAGTTCGCGGGGTTTCCGGTGGTTCACCAGAAAACCACTGGGTTCCTTGGTTGATTCACAAAGCCAAGACCGGAGAACCGAAGACGGAGCGGCGCAGCGGCCGCGGGACCGGTCGGCGGTGGGTCCGACCGGTCGGCCGGGTGGGGACCGGTCTGACCGGTGTGCGACAACGCAGTCCGGAGACTTCGAAGCGGAGGACACGCGTCGGGATCGCATGGCTTGCGTCCAGGCTACGCAGGGAGCGGTCGCCGGGCATCCGTTCGATGGTGAAGACATCAAGAATTCCAAATCCGCCCTTGAGGGGCTTGTATCCCTAGGTAGTAGAGAAGGGTGTTTTAGACATTCGGTTGCCTCCATATAACCCAAGAGGTGAGAGGATGGCAGCCAACTCTTGGAACCCTAGCTCATTAGTTTTCCTATTTTTCCACCTATTTCCCCTAGGTTTTCCTTAGGACTAGCAAGAGAGCTTCACGGAGAGATCTTGTTGAGAGGGATGGATGATTGGGCGGCTTGCTAGACCTTGTACGAACCTTTGTTTCATGTATAGATGATTCGGCGTGGTTCCTCAAGGTTTGGATGTGTTTTTCCCGGTTGTTCTTGGTGGTGATTTTCGGAGCCCTCTCTCGGTGATTTCTTTGGGTTGTTTTCGGGACCTTTCTCTTAGGGATTTGATGGGGGAAATTTGTGGGAACCCTTCGTGGTTCTTTGGGCTGTGATTCCCCTCCCAAATCCGTGAGTAAAGGTGCTCGATTTTGGGGGTTTCTTGAGTTCTTGGGTTGGAAGCGCTCTTGGCGGGATTTCCTTGATTCCTCCTTTTTGGACGAGTTTTGGTGGGATTAAACTTGGTTATGGACTCCTCATGAGGTGTTCCTAATATCCCCAAAGTCTTGTTCAAGTCCGTGGAGCGATTCGGGAGATCGAGGTTTGGATTTGGGGGAGTTGACCCGCGGGTGCTGTTCATCCCGAGCTACCCAGGCTACACCGGTCTGACCGGTGCTCTTAACCGGTCTGACCGGTGCGAGCCATTGTGGAATTTTGCTCGGGTGAACGTCTTGGTGTGTTCGTTGTCGTCCCGTGTTGCTGCTGTTTCGAGTTTGGGTCAGTTTGGTGGTCGGTTGGCCTGTTTGGTGCCTTGGGGGGCTTTCGGTCGCCATCGGTCTGACCGGTGTGTCTCACCGGCCTGACCGGTGTAGAGCCACTTAGTGAAAGTTGCTCAGTTTCACCAGCAGGGACCGGTCTGACCGGTGGTTCTCACCAGTCTGACCGGTGTGGGTCTGTAGACTCGAGGTTTGGTTTTCCACTGCGTTCTCGGGTCGGAAGGTCGTGTGTGTTGGTTCCTAGGTCCAGTGGCACTCTAGTGGCTACGTAGGCTTGGCCAACTTGGGTAGTGAGTCGGAGACGTGTGTTGGAAGCCGTGTTCGTCTTGTTGGAGTTTTCATCTCTTTCGAGAAGAATTTTTATCGGCTCCCATTCACTCCCCCCCCTCTGGTTCGCCGTATCGGTTCTTCAAGTGGTATCAGAGCCGGTTCGGGTCTTTATTGACTCTAACCAGTCTAAGATCCAAGGATGGCGTACCAGGAATGGGGTTCGGGTCCTCCACACTTCGATGGCAAGAACTACCAGATGTGGAGCAAGCGGATGGGTGTGTTTCTCTGCGGAAAGGGTCAGATCCTTTGGGATGTCACGGTGGACACAGGTTATGTCCAGCCGATGGACTTCCTCACTCCAGGATCGAGGGACAGATTCGACGCCAACAACAAGGCGGTCGACTACTTGTTTCGTGCTTTGTGTCGGACCGAGTTCGATCGGGTGCACACCGAGCACTTGGCTTGTAGGATTTGGGCGGTGTTGAAGGAGGCTCATGTTGGGAACGCCCGGGTTCGAGCACGGATGTATGCGACCTACGGGAGAGAGTACGAGAACTTCACTCATCTCCCCGGTGAGTCCATCGATGCCTTGTTTCGAGAGGTTCACGGTGGTTGTGAACAACATGAGGGCCAATGTGGACATGCTCCCGTACGATGATCATGATAGAGCGGTCAAGCTCTTACACTCTTTGGATCGTACGATTTGGGGCGGAAAGTTCGAGGCCATTGTGGAGTCGGAGAAGTATGACACTCTGACTGTGAACGAGCTGTTCTCGAAGCTCAAGTCGCCTGAGGTGGATAGGGCATGATTGCCAAGCTCGAGGGACCGACTGATTCCCATAGTCTTTCCCTCGTTGGTGGTTCCAAAGGAAAGGCTCACTCTAACCCATCCACCAGGATGTTCTCTTTCTCCTCTTTGATGTCTATGCCAGATGAGGAGTTCGACGAGCTTGGAGAGGACGAGCTGGCGCTCCTGACGAGGCGGTTCGAGAGGCTGCACGAGAACCGCGTGAACATGAGGAGGAACACGAGGACTTGCTTCCAGTGTGGCAAGCCGGGACACTTCGTCGCCGACTGCCCGGAGAAGGCCGAGAACAAGGACAGCTACAAGCAGAAGCCGAGGATGGACGGCAAGTACCGTTCGAGGCGCGACCACAAGAGCAAGCACAAGAACAAGTACAAGGACGAGCGACAATCGAGGAAGAAGGAGAGCCGAGGCAAGGCCCGAGCGATGGTTGGAGCGAGCGACGTCGACTCCAGTTCCGCGTACTCCACCTCGAGCTCGAGCAGCAGTGAAGATGAGGGTGATCGTCGCAAGAACAAGAAGTCGTCCAAAAACACGAGCGGCGCCGAGCCGCCGCGAGAGACGGCCTCGCACCATGGCGCCGAGCTCCGGCGGCAAGAAGAGCACACGGAGCGACTCGGACTGCGAGTCCGACGACGAGGTGCGTGATGAACTTCTCTTCTTGCGCCGGGAGAATGAGAGACTTGGCACTTTGCTTGATAACCGTGATGACATGCTTAGAGAGGCCAAGAAAATGAGGAAAGAGCTTAGGGCTTCACTCGAGGATGCTAGGACTAGAGTGGGCGAGCTAGAGACACAGGTGCTTGATAGCAAGCTTGAGATTGATTCCCTTAAGGCTAGCCCTGTTGTTTCTGATGAGAATGATTGTGCTGATTGCTCCATATTCCTTGCTCATCTTGCTTTGTTTAAGGAGAAGCATGCCTCCAAGTGTGAGGAACTAGATGTGCTTAGGGTTGAAGTGGCTGAGCTTAAGTCTAGACCTGCTTTGCTAGGTGCTTGCACTTCTTGCCCTGTTTTGCATGCTAAGATTGATGAGATGCATGCTTACACTAGTTCTCTTGAGGCTAAATTGAAGGAACCCATGCCTATGTCTTGCTCTACCTGTGAAATGCATGCATTGAAAAATTTGGAGCTTTCACATTATGTTGATCGTTTGCAGGATGAGAATGATGACTTGAGGAAGTTGATGGGTTGGTTGTCCGGTCATGAGCCTCAGTTGAGGATGATGATCGAGGCCTTTAAGAGGCAAGATGGTGAGGGACTTGGGGCAAACAAGGTTGGTGAGGGAAGTGGAGAGAATATCCCGGAGCCACCAAAAACCCACCACAAAAATGATTTCCCCCCAAAACCTAACCATCTTAGGAACCGACTAGACACAACCCCTGCTCCACCCGTGTTTCCTATACCCACAAATGATCTACAAAAGCCTATCAAGTTTGTGAGCACTTCCGGGAAAGTGTTCTTTGGGAAAGAGAGTGAGAAGGCTAGTGGTGAGAAACCGGTGGAGGATTTGAGTGGAGAGAAACCAAGTGAGCAGCCACATCCCAAGCCTAAGCCTAAGCTTGTGAGGTTCCATTGTGGCTATTGTGGGAGAGATGGCCATAAGGAGGAGTTTTGCTTCAAGAGGAAGCGTGAGGAGAGAATGGCAAAGGAGTGGGCTAACAAGGACAAGTACCACCCTTCCGATGGTGTACTTGAGCCTCATGTGCGGATGCCCGGGGCCAAGGCGAATGTGAGGACGAGTTCGGGCTTGGGGAGAGCGGAAGGTGTTGGAGGCGGCTGCGCCGGGTCACACCGGTCGGACCGGTGTGGGGCACCGGTCGACCGGTGCGGGCACAGACGGAGCATACCGTTTGGGTTTCGAGCTCGTACAGGTGCGAGGGTTGTTTCTGGTGGTCGTGGTTCTGGTGGTTGGGCTGGAAAGGGTGCAGGTGGTCAGTTTGCTAGGCGTTCTCCTCCTCGTGCTCAATACGGGGATCGGAGGAGTCATAGCTTTGAGTTGGAGAGGAAGGATGTTCCACGGGCTTTCTTGCGTGGATTTGGTCCTCCTCCAGGCAGAGAGGGGTGGTTCCCTCAGGGTGGTTACCGTGGTGGTGTTCGTGGAGGTAGCTTTGGTAGGAGAGATGCTTTGGTTGGTGCTAACCCCACTTTCGAGCAAATGGCTCGGCCTTCGGTTTTCCTCTTTTGGTACTAACCCCGGTCTTCGAGTCGTTTGTTCGCTCACGTGCTTATTTTTGAATTTCAGGTGGGAGACTTGAAGAACATTTGGTTGATTGACTCCGGTTGCTCGAGGCATATGACCGGAGACAGGGGGTGGTTCTCAAGTCTCGTCCTGGTGGTGACAAGGAGGTACATCACTTTTGGGGACAATGGGCATGGGCGTGTGCTTTCAGAAGGTGAGATCAAAGTGAGTGACAAGATCACTCTGAGGCGTGTTGCTCTTGTTCAATCGCCGGGGTACAATTTGCTTTTCGTGTCCCGGCTTGTTGGATGAGGGTTTTGAGGTGTTGTTTCGGCCAGGTGGTTCTCGGATTGTAGACTCTCGAGGGGACCTTGTCTGTATGGTCGTTCCCGAGGGTCAGGTGTTTCGTGCTGATTTTTCTCAGTCTTCGGGTGTGGAGCATTGTTTCTTGGCTAGTTCTTCGAGTGAGTTGTGGAAGTGGCATAGGAAGTTGGGTCACTTGAGCTTTGACCTTTTGTCACGCTTGAGTAAACTCAATTTGGTCCGAGGATTGCCACGGTTGAGGCTTGAGAAAGAGTTGGTTTGTGCTCCGTGTAGGCATGCCAAGATGGTGGCCTCTTCTCACCCGCCTCTCACCGATGTGATGACGGAGCGTCCATGCGAGTCGGTGCGGAATATGGTCCCGACACTAACCAGTAGATAACGCCTAGGTCTATCCCTCAATGGTCGATGCTAAGCAACAAATGACACAAGGATTTATCCTGGTTCCGGCCGAGGGGGCCGTACGTCCGCGCGGTGGTGTGCTCGTGGCACTATATTGCTCGGCCGGGGGTGCTTGTAGTGGGGCAAATACAAGCAAGGCGGGAGAGGAAGCGTGGCTCCCAAGTCCCCGGTGAGTAGGCGAAGATGTTGTGGGAGAATAAGAGAGTGAGTGCACGGTGCGGCCGTGTTCCTCCGGATCCGTCCCCCGCGGCCGGGGGGCTCGCCTTCCCTTTTATAGGCCAAGGGAGCGGCGAGTTACATGCACGCCGCGCTACCTAGCTGCGTGTGGGAGCACGTCGTGCTTTGCGGTGTAGAGCGGGCGACCGTCCGGTCGATCTTCGCCGCGATCCGGCCATGATGGCCTACCTTGTACCCGAACGGTGGCGGTTCGAGGGTAGGAGGCGGCGGATGGCGATGGCGTCCCCCGATAGGCTTCGAGGGAGGTGCGATGATGGCCGGTATGGGGCACGGGGAGCGGGCGAACGGCGTTCCTTCCCAATGAGCTCGCGGTGGTGGGGTGGTTCTTTGCCGGTGTTCGGGCGTGCGCTGCGGAGTCGGGCGTGTGCCCGCGCGCGTGGGTACGGCGGCCGCGCGTTACGGTGGCCGGGATGGCCACCCACCGCCTAGCGTCCCTCACCTAACTGCGGGGTCACGGGAAAGTGGAGTCGAGGGTGCGCCGGCCCCCTTTCGAGGGTCGAGCGCGTTAGCCGTACGGTGGCGTGCGCGCGGTGTCATGGGACCGACGCCGGCCGTACCGCACGGTCCACCCCACGGTGGCGGGGATGGGCTCCTCCCGGGGAGTTGGTGCGGCGGCACCGGGCGTGAGCCCGGGCGCATGATGGCGCCGCCGCGCGGCGTCGGGCGTTAAATGCCCAAGTACGGGGCCGGCGCACGCGTGCGGGGCGCCCGTGAGCGTGGCGGGCCCCGCCCGAGGGTGGAGCGAACCCTCGAGCGAGGCGAGACCCGCTCGAGGGGGGAGCGAGCCCTCGAGCGGGGGCGGGATCGCTCGAGGGAAGGGGTCGCCCCTCGAACGGGGGCGGAACCCGTTCGAGGGAGGGGGGTTGCCCCTCGAGCGGGGGCGGAGCCCGTTCGAGGAGGAGTGTACCCTCGGGCGAGGCGGAGCACCGCTCGAGGGGTCTCATAGGCGAGCCGTCTTGGCGGGCCTCCGAAGTCTGCCGCATGGGCCACGTCTGCATGGTTAGTTCTCTGCATGGTTAGGCTTAGCTCATTTTGATGCGGGAATTTAAGTGAGGGTTCCCCCCATTGTTTGAGGGGACCCCTAGGGGCGGTCCCCGACGGTAGCCCCCGAGCATCGCGGGTTTGCCATTGAGGCTCCCGCGGATGCCGGAACCTACCGATAGGACGTTCTTCCCTCCTTGTTTGCGAACGCTTTCCGTGGGGCCGCGCTAGCGGACCCGCGGGTCTAGCCCCCGAAGCCTGCGCGGAGTGTGGGCTCTCCTGCGGAGGGGTTAACCGCGAGCAATTCGGTCGAAAGGCGTGGCACATATGCCAACCGGCATCGGCGGTATTTCCGCCCGGCATCGGGGGTGCACGCTCCCCTGTCCTTGTCTCCCGGCGGGTGCAATTCCAAGGAGGTGTAGCCGTGCGTCAAGCCCCCGAGCCTTGGCTCGTTCGAGGCGATCGGGTCGAGCTCGACGACTTGTTTTTTTATCGCGCCCTCGCCGTCCCTCCGCGGGTCGGGAGGTGAGGTTTCCACGACTCCCATCGAGCGGGTCGCGAATCGCGGATTCCTCTTCGAGCCGCTAGCGGGTGGTTCAAGTGGACGTCCATGCCCCGTTCGATAAGGGTAGGCCGCGCGGTCGGAGACACGTCCATGGAAGCGCTTGCGTGGGTTTGCTAGGGTGGGGCTCGGTCCCGTTCGCTAGGGACCGAGGGCGCGGAAGCTCTCCCTCGGTGGGATCCCCCCCGCTAGGCCGCCCTCGGCGGCTCTCGAACACGACATGTGGGGCACCCTCGAGCCGACGGGCTCGAGGAACGGCTCGAATGCGCGTGCCCTCGTCGTCCCTAACTGCGCGTGATGCGGGGCGCTGTTCGAACCCGTCGAGGGTCGGGCTTCGAACCTCGATCGGTAAGGCCGTGCGGGGCCGTGCCTTGGCCGGCCCCGTCTTTTCGCGTTTGCGGCCGTCGAGGGATGCGGGGCGTGCCGACCCTCGAGGTGCCTGGTTGGTGGCATGGCGCGGTATGAGTGCTTTCGGTGTCGCTCTATTTCAAGCGTGACACGGGCGATCCTCTTACGCGCGTGCCTTCTTTAGGGGGTTGACATCGTCTCGAGTTGGGGGTCATGCCGCTCGAGGGTCTTACGTGGCATGGGTGCCCGCGGTGGTCCGCTCTACATCGAGCGAGGTCCGGGCGACCTTCTCACGCCGATATCCCATCGAGGGTCGCCTTGTTTCGAGTTGGGGGTCATGCCGCTCGAGGGTCCTACGTGGCATGGGTGCCCGCGGCCGCTCGTTCTACACCGAGCGAGGTCCCGGCGACCTTCTCACGCCGTCATCCCATCGAGGGTCACCCTTGTCTCGAGCCGAGGATTCGCCTCGCTCGAGGGCTCTCCTTGCTTGGCAAGGGGCCGGGCATTTAATTGCCATGCGGGCGTGGCCGCGGGTTTTGCGGCGCGGGCGCGCCTTTTAGGGCGCGCGCGCGCGCGCGCGTAGTGGGCGATGTGGCCGGCGGACGTGACGGTTTCGCCTCGGTCGTCGCCGGTCTTGCCGTGATGATTACCCGCCTGCAGTGTTAGAGCCGGCCGCCGGTCGTGGTGGGGCCCGCCCGTCGACGCGATGGAAAGATTCCTGCAGTTAATGTTGGCGGGGCGTGCGCTCCGGAGAACTCGCCCGTCGCCTATAAAACTGCGGTGAGGAAGGGGCGGCGGTTTTCTACCTTGGCTCCTTACCGTTTTCGGTCCTCGCGTCCCTTCGCCTTCGCCTCGCTCTTGCCGTCGCGCGGGCTCGCTGTTTAGAGCTTCTTCCTTGTCTCCTTGTCCTCCGCTCTCGCACTCGTTCGCCCCCCCTCATGGCGCCGCCTCAGCTTCCGATTAGGGTCCTGGAGCCGTACGCATGGGAGAGGTCGACCGTGACCGGCTCGCCACGGGCGAGCGGTCGCCGCCGCCGCCGGTGTCGGCCAACGAAGAAGGGCGCCGGCGGAGTGGATCGTGCCGCCATCGTCGCACCTTGAGCCCAATCCGCCGGAGGGTTACGTGGTGAGCTTCCTCCGCTACCACGAGCGCGGCTTCAACGCGCCGGCGAGCACATTCATGCGGGCATTGTGCTACCACTATGGGGTGGAGCCGCACAACTTTGCCCCCAATGCGATCTCGCGAGCGGCCACGTTCGTGGGCGTCCGCGAAGGGTACCCTCGGGGATCCCGATCAGCGGGAGCTGCGGGTACACCTCTTCCGCGCGGAGCTCATCACGCAGCCCACGTCGGAGCCGAGGACCCGCGCGCGCGGTGCGCGCCGGCGGGATGTCGCTCGCCCGCGGGGGCGGCTCAAGGAGTTCTACACCCCCCGCACCATGACGACGAACAACGCCGGCGGGGAGCGGGGGTGGTTTTATCCGCGCAACGCCGAGCCCGGCCTTCC
This sequence comes from Cenchrus americanus, assembly GCA_947561735.1. Classification (NCBI taxonomy): domain Eukaryota; kingdom Viridiplantae; phylum Streptophyta; class Magnoliopsida; order Poales; family Poaceae; genus Cenchrus; species Cenchrus americanus. Next base: position 98,192,239 of record OX387242.1, on the reverse strand, counting down.
TCCCTACACCGGCCGGGTGTTCAAGAAGAGGCGGACCGCCGGGGCTACGGGTTGCCCACGGCCAACCATCGGGCGCGCCGGGGGTCGCGTCCTTGCCGCCTGCGGCGGCTGGCGAGGGAAGGGCTCAACGCGATGGGCGTCCTCGCCTTCCTTCATCACCGGCGAATCGTGCCGTTGATGGAGAGGCCGCTCCGCATCTTCGAGATGACGGAGGCGGCCAACCCCGTCGACGTGGCGAGGTCGCGGATGCTCCCGACGCCGCTGGAGCGGCCGTACGCGCTCACCCGGGCGCGGAGCGCCGTCGACACCGGGACGCCGCCACCGCGGGTCGGACCCCATGGGACATCGAGATGCTCCCCATCGGCCGTTGGTGAGTGTGGTTTTTTGATTCCGTTTTTAATCCTTGTCCTTGCTTCCGTTTCTACGATGCGCCATCGTTGTCCTCGCGCGCGGTCGGTGCGGTTCAACGCCGCCAAGTCCGTTCCACCCACCCCCGACTCCCGTGCGCTCGGCCGGGCGGCGCGGCGGGGAGCGGCGAGGAGCGGGCGGCGCGCGAGGAGGGAGCACGCAAGGCGGCGCCAGGCGCGCCGCGACGCACGGTCCGCGGAGTACCGCGGCGGGAGGAGCCGGGGCTCTCCTCCCGGACATCGAGGAGCCCTCGTCCTCGGAGCGAGGACGAGGAGGAAGAGTACGAGGGGGAGGGCCCCTCGGACGGTGGCGCCCCGCGCCCCCGTCGCCGGATCTCGCGCGGCGTCGGGGGGTGGCTTTGCACGGGGCGGGCGCGTCGGCGTCCGCCGCCGGGCGGTCGTCGTCGGGGGCGGCACGCGCCGCGGGAGGTGCGCGCGCGCGCCACGGAGGCGCGCGCGCGGCGGACGTGCGCGCGCGCGTCAAGCGTGCCCGCGCGTGGCGGTAGCGCGTCCGCGCGCGCGGCGTCCTCGTCGAGGGGCGCGTCGGTGGGCGCGCGCCGCGCGCGGGGCTAGCGTGCCCCCGCGCGTGGTGGCGGCGTCGGGCGCGCCCACGCGTGAGGCGGGGCGTGTCCGCGCGTGCGGCGGCGCCATCGGGGGAGGTGCCGCGGCGGGGGCGCGGCCCCCGCGCCGGCCTCGTCGGAGGCCTCGGGGAAAAGGAAGCGGGCCTTTTCCTCCCGCGAGGTAAGGAACCTGTTCTTCCTTTGCTTGGCCTTAGTTTGCTGGTTATTAGACGCTCTAATCCTCCGTTCGTGTTTGCGCAGGGCGGTGCCAACCGTCCCTCCTCTTGCACCGGCCAAGGTGCTGAGGACGGACGCGTCGATCCCCACCCGGCGGCGTTCGTCGAGGGGGTCGCGCCCGGGGACGAGCGCGGCGGCGGGCACGAGCGCGCAAGGCCGGCCGGGGCTTCGAGGCCCGGCCGGTGGATCGGCCCGCCGCGGCGCGGCCGGAGGTCGCGGGGGGCGGCGGCGCCGGTCGCCACGGAGGCGCGCGGCCGCGGCGGCGGCCACGGTGGAGGTGCCGCCGCCGCGGTGGCGGCCCCTGGCGGAGGAGGCGGAGCGGGCGCAACCTCGCGGGAGCGCCCGCGGATGTGGCGGCACGGACGGAGGTGACGGCAACGGCGCCACAACGGGCCCGCGCCGCGGCCGCGGAGGCGCGGGTGGAGGCGCCGGGCGGAGGCGGAGCGGGCGGCTCCGCCGCCGGCGGTCCCCAGGCGGAGGTGGTGGAGCTCTCGGATGACTCCCCGCCGCCCGGGTGGAACCGGTGGGCCGCCGGCCCACGAACTCTCCCCCGAGCCCCGGGGAGGGGGCCCTCGTGAGGCGACACGAGGGTCACATGATAGTGGGGGGCCGGGGGCACGATGCCGAGGCCTCGTCCTCCCACGCCGGCCGCCCCGCCCGGGGTGGGGGGGGGCCGTGGAGGATCCCCGGCGTTCGGCGACGCCCCGGAGGGAGCGGGAGCTGCGGGGCGAGCTCTCGAGCCACGGCGCCACGCTCAACCGCGCGTTGAACGAAGCGGCGGCGGGTCCACGGCGGCCGGCCTGGATCGTCTTCCGGGTGAGCCACGGTTGCTCGTCTCCCTTCCTTATTTCGTTTTCGCGTGCCGCATTCAAGCCTTGACACTTGCGAGATTCGATGTGTGGATGCCGGGGAGCTCGAGCGCCGCGCTCGTGAAAAGTATAGCGCGTTCGACCGGGGTGAACGCCGAGGCCCGCCGGCTCGGGAGCGATGCGGCGCTTACGACGCGCTTGCGGATGCTCTCGGGACGCCGGATAGCCGGGCCGGTGTGCGGGCGATGGCGTGGTGCGACGTGCTCCCCGAGAGCTCGGGGCGGGGACGCGGCACGTCACGCGAGCCTCGAGCGGATCCGCGCGGCCCTCGTCGATCGCGACGAGGCACGCGTGGAACGCGCGCGAGGACCCGGACAAGACGCGGACGTTGGCCGCCACCCGGGAGGCGGAGGTGGCCACCGCTCGCGCCGAAGCCCGGGAGCTCCGCACGTCGCTCGAGGGAGCGCGGCGCGGCGGCCGCCGGGGCCGAGGAGCGGGCGCGCGGGCCGGAGCGAGCCGTGCCGGGGAGGCCGATGATCCGAAGGCCGCCCTCAACGTCAAGGCCGCGGCTCTCGTCGCCGGCCGAGGGGCAGCTCCGGCGAGGAGCGCATCGCCCGCCGGGGGGCCGAGGGGCGGCTAGAGCGAGGAGCGAGCCGCCCTTGGCAACGCCCGAGCGGGCCGAAACGGGAGCGCGTCGCGCGCGAGACGACGGAGAGGTCGGCCGAAGGAGCGGAACGCCGCATTCTCCGAGGTTGAGGATGAGGCGTTGGCGCTCGGCATCGCGCAATGCCGCCCAAGAGATGGCCCTCGTCGAGCAAGGCGAGACCGTCCCGGCGTCTCGAGCTGGCGCTCGAGTCCGCGCGCCGCGACCTCGATCTGGAGAAGAGGCAAGTCGAGGGTAAGCTACTGTCTGACCCTGCTTGTTAGTTCTTGCTTCAGAGGGTTCGTTTCCCCCTTTCTGATTTCTTGTCGTCTTGTCGCTTCCAGGCCTGCGCACAGCTTTGGGGCACGCTGTTGGGCGGGCCGAGGCCCTGCAGGCCTCCTACAACTCCTCCGAGCGAGAGCCGGCAGAGCCGCGGGGGACGCGGCCCTCGAGACCTGTCACGTCGTCGAGGAAGGCGATGCCCGGCCGGCGGCTCGGCGGCCGGCCGCCGCCTACGCGCCCTCGGCGGCCACGTCACGGGGCGGGTGCGTCGGGCGTTGCACCCGGGCGTGCGAAGGCCCTCGGAGTGGTGCGATCCCACTACGAGGTCAACCTCGAGGCGGTAGCGGAAGGCTACATCGTGCCCGAGGGCGTCGAGGACGAGGTGGCCATGGAGCGTGCGGACGCGCTTGCCGCCGACGCCGCCGAGTCGCTTGCCGAGGCCTTCGAAGAATTCCTCTTCCGGACGCCGCCGATGCCGCCGCTCCACCCGCCCGAAAGCACACGGGCGCTAGGCCCGTTTTTTGTTTATGTGTATCGGAACTGCGGCCTCGTGGCCTCTTGTAAATAAACAAGTAGTTTCGTGAACATGGTCGGTTTGTAAATGAAATCGCTTGCTTATTGCGCTTTTTGCTTCTTCTTCTTCCCCGAGTAGATTCTAGTTAGGGGAGTTCGCCTTTCGCAGGGGCCCGCTGGGTTGGAGGCGAGAGAGACGGGCCATAGCCACGCGGCGTAGGCTGTCTCTGGCTCGCGCGCTCCTTCCACTGTGCCGCCTACGCCCTATTCGAATCGTGGCTCGTGGTTGAAGTAGGAAACAAACTTAGCGCGTGTTATTACGTTTTTTGCGCGAAAAAATGGGACCATTTGGGGGGGGTGCCCCCCCGCAGTAGCCCCCGAGGGTAACTTGGGTTTCAGGGGAAAGCCGAGTTGCCCTTTTATTAGATTCGGAGTATTTACATAGGTGACACCAACTGGGGCGTTGGCCGTGCGTTTTTACAACGGAAAATACTTGGAAATCCTAGCTAAGGGTAGAAGCGACGTAGCTGTTGGATGTTCCAAGCGTTGGTGAGTTCTTCGCCGTCCTCGTTGGCAAGCTTGTACGTGCCCGGTTTGAGCACCTTCACCACGACGTAGGGTCCCTCCCATGGGGGCGATAGCTTGTGGCGCCCTCGGTTGTCTTGGCGTAGCCTTAGGACCAAATCCCCCTCGGCCGAAATCCCTGCGACGTATCTTGCGCGCTTGGTAGCGTCGTAGGGACTGTTGATACCTTGCGGAGTGCATCAACGCCACAAGGCGTACTTCGTCTAGCTGGTCCAGTGAGTCCTCGCGGGCTCGCTGGTTAGCATCCTCGTTGTAGCCCCGAACCTTGGGCGACCCGTATTCCGCATCCGTGGGGAGGATGGCCTCCGCGCCATGGACTAGGAAAAACGGGGTGAACCCGGTGGCTCGCTTGGGGTAGTCCTTAGGCTCCACACGACCGCCGGGTTCTTGGAGCCATTTTCGGCCGCATTTGTTGAGTTGGTCGAAAATTCGGGTTTGAGGCCCCGTAGGATCATGCCGTTGGCACGTTCCACTTGGCCGTTAGTCCGTGGGTGCGCCACACCGCCCAATCTACTCGGATGTGGAACTTGTCGCAGAACTCCAAGAACTTCCGCCCGTGAACCGGGACCCGTTGTCGTGATGATGGAGTTTGGCACTCCAAAGCGGTAGACGATGTCGGTGAAGAACGTGATCGCTCGCTCGGCCCTCAAATTCGTAATGGGGCGCACTTCCACCCACTTGGAGAACTTGTCGATCGCGACGAGCGAGGTGGGTGAAGCCCCCGGCGCCTTCCGCGGGGGCCCGACGATGTCTAATCCCCACACGGCGAACGGCCATGTTACGGGGATCGTTTGCGCAGCTTGAGCCGGCAAGTTGGTCTTGCGGGGCGTAGAACCGGCACCCTTCGCAAGTGCGCACGATTTCGTTGGCGTCCGCGACCGCGGTAGGCCAATAGAAGCCTTGGCGGAACGCGTTGCCGACGAGGGTGCGCGGCGCGGCGTGGTGGCCACGGCATCCCCGCGTGGACGTCCCGTAGGAGCTCGCGCCCCTCGGGAATGGGTATACACCGCCGGAGGATGCCCGACGCGCGCGCGCTTGTACGCCCTCGCCGTCGACGAGGGTGAATGACTTGGCCATCCCGGCGATGCGCCGGGCCGTGGCCCGGTCGCGGGGAGCTCCCCTCGAGCAATCCGGGCGATGTACTTCTCCCCCGCCGTCCGCCCGGACGGGGAGCCGGCTCGATGTCCATTGCGACGGCCTCGTGGGGAGCCGTACCCCTCGAGAAGGGAGAGTACGTACGCCTCGTTCGAGGGGTCCTCTTCCATGGGGTCCGCACCCGCCGGATTCGAGGGAGCCCCCGAGGGTCCGCCGTCGCTCGAGGGGTAGGGCTCGATGGTTACCGAGGGCCGCGCGATGTCGCGCGCGAAAACGTTCGGGGGAACGGTGATCCGCCGGACGCTATCTTTGCCGGCTCGTCTCGCTTCCTCGTTGTACCGGCGGGGTACATGATTAAGCTCGATGCCGTAAAATTTGTCCTCGAGGGCTCGCACGGCTTTACGGAAGGCCTCCATCTTGTCGTCGTGGCAGCTCGCGTTCTTCATGACTTGGTCGATCACGAGTCGCGAATCCCCTCGCACATCGAGGCGCTTGATGCCCAACTCAATGGCGATTTTGAGGCCGCGAGAGGAGGGCCTCGTATTCCGCCATATTGTTAGACGCGGGGAAGTGGAGACGCACCTTGCGTAGCGCATGTGCTCCCCGAGGGGTGACACGAAAAGCGAGGCCCGCGCCCGCTCCCCGTCTTCATCACCGAGCCGTCGAAGAACGAGAGTCCAAGGCACTCGCTTGAATGCGAGGGGGGCGGCACTCGCGTGTCCGTCCATTCGGCCGACGAAATCGGCTAGGATTTGCGATTTGATGGCCTTGCGCGGGGCGTAGGCGAGCGTCTCGCCCATCAACTCCACGGACCACTTGGCAATTCCGCTCGCCGCGTCGGGGTTGCGAATGATCTCTCCTAACGGGAAGGAAGAGACCACCGTAATCGGGTGGGCCTCGAAGTAGTGGCGGAGCTTGCGCCGCGCGAGGACTACCGCATACAAACGCTTCTCGGACCCGGGGGTAGCGCGTCTTCGTGTCCGATAGGACTTCGCCGATGTAGTAGACCGGCCTCTCGCACGGGCAAGGCATGCCCTTCCTCCGTGCGCTCCACAACGATCACGGCGCCGACCACCCGGGTGGTTGCGGCCACGTAGAGTTGGAGGGGTTCGCCGTCTCGCGGCGGCGTAAGGATTGGGGCGTGCGTCGGAGATGCCTTCGGCTTGTCGAGCGCTTCCCCGGGCCTCGGCGGTCCAAGAGAAGCGCTCGTGCTTCTTGAGCAGCCGGTAGAGGGGCAGCCCCTTCTCACCGAGCCTCGAGACGAAGCGGCTCGGGCGGCAAGGCACCCCAACACCTTCGCACCCCTTTGAGGTCCCGAATTGGACCCATTCGCTCGAGGGCCGCGACCTTTTCGGGGGTTGGCCTCGATTCCCCGCCGGGAGACGATGTATCCTAGGAGCATGCCCCGCGGCACTCCAAAGACACATTTTTCGGGGTTGAGCTTGACCCCGTTGGCCCGCGAGCGGCCCGAATGCGATGCCAAGATCGGCCGACCGGGTCGTCCGCCTTCTCGGTTTTGACGACGATGTCGTCTACGTAAGCCTCGACCGTCCGCCCGATATGGTCCCCAAAAACGTGCCGCATGCGGCGCCGATATGTTGCGCCCGCGTTTACGAGGCCAAAAGGCATCGTGACGTAACGAACGTCCCGAACGGTGTGATGAACGAAGTCGCGAGCTGGTCGGACTCCTTCATTTTTATTTGATGATATCCCGAATAGGCATCAAGGAAACGGAGTAGTTCACACCCGGCGAGTGGAATCAACGATCCGATCTATGCGCGGCAAAGGAAAAGGAACTTTTGGACATGCTTTATTGAGGACCGGTGTAGTCAATACACATCCTCCACTTCCCATTTTTCTTTTTTACAAGCACGAGGATTAGCTAACCATGTCGGGTGGAACACTTCCTTGATGAATCCGGCCTCGAGGAGCTTCCGCAGCTCCACTCCGATCGCCCGTCGCCGTTCCTCGTCGAAGCGGCGCAGCCGCTGCTGAACAGCGCGAGCGTTAGGCAGGATATCAAGGGAGTGCTCGGCGACCTCCCTCGGGATGCCTGGCATGTCCGAGGGGCTCCACGCGAAAACGTCGGCGTTGGCGCGGAGGAAGTCGACGAGCACTGCTTCCTATTTAGGATCGAGGGTCGAGCTGACCCTCAACACCTTGCCCTCGGGGGCCGTCGGGTCGAGGGGGACCCCTTTGGTTTGCTCGGCAGCCTCGAACGTGCCGACGTGCTTGGTGGCGGAGCTGAGGTCGTCATTGACCATCTTCTCCAGTGTGTTTACCAGCGCTTCATCCAGCGCTAGCGCCTCTGCGTGTTCCACGCACTCGACATCGCAGTCGAATGCATGCTCGATCGACGACCCGACGGTGATGACGCCGTTTGGACCCGGCATCTTCATCTTCGGTGTACGTGTAGTTGGGGACCGCCATGAACTTGGCATAGCATGGTCGCCCAAGGATGGCATGGTAGGCCCCTTTGAATCCCACCACCTCGAAGGTGAGGGTTTCCTTGCGGAAATTCTTGGGGGTCCCGAACCGGACGGGCAGGACCGCCCGAGGGGTTGAACCTGCTTTCCAGGCGCGATGCCGTGAAACGGCTTCGTGCTGGGCCGCACTTGGTCCAGCCCAATCCCCATTAGGCGCAATGTATGCGCGAAGAGGATATTGAGGCTACTGCCTCCGTCCATAAGGACCTTCGAAAACCGGGCGTTCCCAATGATGGGATCGACCACCAGGGGGTACCGGCCCGGTTCGGGATGCGGTTTGGGTGATCATCCCGGCTAAAGGTGATGGCATCCTTCGACCGCTTGAGAAAGGCCGGAGGCGCCCTCTCTCGCGGCGAGGACTTCGTGCCGCTCCTTCTTGCGCGCCGGGGTTGACATGTCGACGGTAGGTCCCCCAAAAATGAGGAACACATTTTCGACAAGCAGGGAAGCCACCGCGTCGCCGTCGCCCCCATCCTTCTTGGCCTCTCGCCTCCTTCGCGGCGGCACGGCCATAGAACTTCTTGAGCATGTCGCATCGCTCAAGAGTGTGATTCACGGGGGTCTTGTGGTAGGGGCATGGCTTCTTCATCATGTCGTCGAACACCCCCGGCCTCGAGGAACCGGTCGAGGGCCCCGTCGGGCCGGGTCGACGCCGAGGGCCTCGGCGTTGCCGCCGTTGCGCCCTCGCTCGCGCGCCTCGCGGCGCGGCTTCTTCCCCCCTTCTTGCCCCGCTTGTCATTGCGGCGCGGCTCCTTGGACCCGCCGCCCTCCGCGGCGTGTCCTCGCAGCGCTTGCCCTTCTTGCCATCGAAGATTGCCCCCACGACCTCCTCTCCCGAGGCGAAGCCGGGTGGCAATGTCGAACAGGCTCGTTCGAGTCCGTGGGCGGGCGCGTCCCGGCTCGCGCACAAGGTCCCGCACGTGGTGCCCTCGAGGAACGCGTGCACGATCTCCGACCGTGCCACGCCGGGGAGCTCCGTGCGGCGCTTGGAGAAGCGCCGTATGAAGTCCGCGCAGCGATTCGCACGGCTCTCGCGTGCGGGGAGCGCGGATCCCGGAGAGTTCCCGTGGCGCACGTACGTGCCCCCGGAAGTTGCCCACGAAGGTGTGGACTAGATCGTCCCGGTTATGGATTTGGGCCGGCGGGTGCAAGTGCTCGAGCCATGTCCGGCCGCGTCGCCCGGGTGCGGGGGCAAGTTGCGGATGATCACTTCGTCGTTGGTGGCCCCCGCCCACCGACAGCCGGCGGTAATCGTTGAGCCAAACACGAGGGTCCGTCTCCCCGTTGTATTTGACGATCGTCGAGGGCCGACGGAAGCGCTCGGGGGAACGCCGCCGTGCGGATCTCCCGGCCGAACACGCGGGTGCCGGGGGCTCCGGCGTCGGGGAGCGATCCTCACCGCCGTCGTAGCGTCCACCCCTTCGAGGGTGGTAGCCCCCGGCCGCTCGCGCGTCCGCCTTGCCGGTGCGCCCGGCGTTGATGACGTTGCGGGCGTCGCCATCCGGCGCCTGCGTGTGTCGAGGAGCCGTTCCTTGGCCGGCGTGCGTCCCTGGTCAGCAGGTCGACCCACTTGCACCGAGGGTTCGCCCCCTGGTGCCGGATCATCACCCCGCGCGTCCCCCTGTTGGCGGATGCGTGAGGCCGAGCTTTCGGCTTGCTGGACGGCCGCTTGCTCAAGGAGGGTCTGCACCTCGCGGTGCATGTCTCGAGCCTCGGGGGTCGAGGGTGCCGGCATGGCGCGCGGCGGTGTCGCGGCGGCGATGAGCTTTTGGCTCGCTCGCGGCGGAGTATCCGCGTTGTCGACGTTGGGGACGGGGTTGAGGCGGTCGCGGACTTGTCGGCCTAGCTCCCGCGCGCGTTCGCCGCGCGCGGAGGCCTCCCCCGCCATCGAGGCGCGGAGTAGCCGCACGGTCCGTACTCCTCTGCGCGGCTTGGCCTCGAGCTCGCGAGCTTGGGCCGGCCGCGCGTCGACGTCGGCCCCGGCCGGGAGCGCTCGGCCCCGCGGCCGGGCGCGTGGCAACCCCCCGGGGCCGGCGTGACTTCCCCATCTCCGGCGCCCGCCGCACCGGCGGCGGCGTTGGCCGGTCGTTGGTGATGACGGCGCAGCATTCCCGCGTGGGGTCGTAGCTCCCGCGTCTGGAGTCGTCGGAGCGGCCCGAACCGCAGTCCGTGGCGTCGAGGAAGCGCCCGAACGCGACCGGGTCCCGGCACACCGAGAAGTCCCACTCCGCGTACCCATGACGGTTGGCGGGTGGCATCGTGTCGACGGAGCCCGGGGACGACTCGTCCGTCGCCGAAGTGCCGGGGTCCCCGGCGACGAAGACGTGCCGACCGGGCGGAACCTCGCGCATTGTCGTGTTGACGTTGGCGTTGTGGGCCGTAGTGGCGCCACGCGGCCCCGATGGGGATGCGCGGTCCCGAGACCGCACGCGGTCCCGTTGGGGCGGTGGCGGCGGTCGTGACGGTGGGTGCACCGCGCCGGGCGGCGGCGCGCTCGGCCGCCGCCGCTCGGACCGCGCCCCGACGCGAGCGTAGCCCGGAGCGGCGACGGCGTCGCGGCGTCGACAGCCCGCGGCATCCGTGCCGCCGGCGCCTGCGCCGGTGTCGTGCGTGCGGCGGAGACCAGAGCGGACCTAGCCTCCCGCTGCGCGCGTAGCTCCTCACGGTTGGTGAGGCGCATGAGATAGCCGTTCCCCGTGGCCTGGAAGTTCAAGTCCCCAAAGCGGATCTCGAACCCGGCCGGAAGGGGGTCTGAGCTACCCATGTTGTAGCGGGTGCTACGGTACTCAGTGCGAATCACCATGGAGGGAGTTAGCGAAATGACCTTAGGCGCTCGTTTGCCCCACGGTGGGCGCCAACTGTCGGTGCGGAATATGGTCCCGACACTAACCGATAGATAACGCCTAGGTCTATCCCTCAATGGTCGATGCTAAGCAACAAATGACACAAGGATTTATCCCGGTTCCGCCGAGGGGGCCGTACGTCCACGACAGTGGTGTGCTCGTGGCACTATATTGCTCGGCAAGACCGGGGGTGCTTGTAGTGGGGCAAATACAAGCAAGGCGGGAGAGGAAGCGTGGCTCCCAAGTCCCCGGTGAGTAGCCGAAGATGTTGTGGGAGAATAAGAGAGTGAGTGCACGGTGCGTCGTGTTCCTCCGGATCCGTCCCCCCCGCGGCCGGGGGGCTCGCCTTCCCTTTTATAGGCCAAGGGAGCGGCGAGTTACATGCACGCCGCGCTACCTAGCTGCGTGTGGGAGCACGTCGTCTTTGCGGTGTAGAGCGGGCGACCGTCCGGTCGATCTTCGCCGCGATCCGGCCATGATGGCCTACCTTGTACCCGAACGGTGGCGGTTCGAGGGTAGGAGGCGGCGGATGGCGATGGCGTCCCCCGATAGGCTTCGAGGGGAGGTGCCGATGATGGCCGGTACGGGGCACGGGGAGCGGGCGAACGGCGTTCCTTCCCAATGAGCTCGCGGTGGTGGGGTGGTTGCTGCGGTGTTCGGGCGTGCGCTGCGGAGTCGGGCGTGTGCCCGCGCGCGTGGGTACGGCGGCCGCGCGCGTTACGGTGGCCGGGATGGCCACCCACCGGCCTAGCGTCCCTCACCTAACTGCGGGGTCACGGGGAAAGTGGAGTCGAGGGTGCGCCGGCCCCCTTTCGAGGGTCGAGCGCGTTAGCCGTACGGTGGCGTGCGCGCGGTGTCATGGGACCGACGCCGGCCGTACCGCACGGTCCACCCCCACGGTGGCGGGGATGGGCTCCTCCCCGGGGAGTTGGTGCGGCGGCACGGGGCGTGAGCCCCGGCGCATGATGGCGCCGCCCGCGGCGTCGGGGCGTTAAATGCCCAAGTACGGGGCCGGCGCACGCGTGCGGGGCGCCCGTGAGCGTGGCGGGCCCCGGCCCGAGGGTGGAGCGAACCCTCGAGCGAGGCGAGACCCGCTCGAGGGGGAGCGAGCCCTCGAGCGGGGGCGGGATCGCTCGAGGGAAGGGGTCGCCCCTCGAACGGGGCGGAACCCGTTCGAGGAGGGGGTTGCCCCTCGAGCGGGGGCGGAGCCCGTTCGAGGAGGAGTGTACCCTCGGGCGAGGCGGAGCACCGCTCGAGGGGTCTCATAGGCGAGCCGTCTTGGCGGGCCTCACGAAGTCCCGTCGCATGGGCCACGTCCTGCATGGTTAGTTCTCTGCATGGTTAGGCTTAGCTCATTTTGATGCAGGAATTTAAGTGAGGGTTCCCCCATTGTTTGAGGGGACCCCTAGGGCGGTCCCCGACAAGCTGCTCCATATGGACCTTGTTGGCCCAGCTCGTGTGCGATCTGCGGGTGGGAAGTGGTATGTCCTTGTTGTGGTGGACGACTATTCTCGGTATGCGTGGGTGTTCTTTCTTGAGGATAAGGGGGAGACGTTTGGTTTTGTTCGAGATCTAGTCTTGAGGTTGAGGAACGAGAGGCACAGAGATGCCATACGAGCTATCCGCAGTGATAATGGCTCGGAATTCGGGGAACTCTCGTTTTGAAACCTTTTGCCATGACTTGGGTCTTGAGCACCAGTTTTCGAGTCCGTATACGCCTCCCCAGAATGGTGTTGTGGAAAGGAAGAACATGACCTTGTGCGAGATGGCTCGGATGATGCTTGATGAGCATAGGACTCCGAGGAGGTATTGGGCTGAGGCGGTGAATACCGCGTGCTATGTGTCGAACAGGATATACCTCAGAGTGCACAAGAAGAAGACATGCTATGAGTTGATGCATGGTTGCACACCCAAGGTGAGTCACTTCCATGTCTTTGGTTGCAAGTGTTTCATTCTGAAGAAAGGCAGGAAGTTGGATAAATTTGAGGCTAGGTCTGTCGATGGCATTTTCTTTGGTTATGCATCTCATTCTAGAGCATATCGTGTGCTCAGTCTTGAAACTAACCAAATCATGGAGACTTGCGAGGTAACCTTCGACGAGACAGAGCCACGTAGTCAGATTGTCTTTGAGTGTGCAGGTGATGATGAGCTTGGCGAGGAGATCTTTCAGGAGGAGGAGCATGAACATGGTGATGATGAAGATGGCGGTGTGGAGCCCCCGGCTGAACATGTACCCACTACTTCGACTACGGTGATGGATGGACCCTCTACTACACCTACGACGACAAATCAAGAACGAGGAGAAGCTGATGTTGAGGGGGAGGTAGCATCGAGGCGAGAACCTCCCGGCGAGTACAGATGGATCACCCAGCTTCGAGGATCATCGGCGACATGAATGAACGTACTACACGGTCGAGGGTTCGAAACAACTCCCATTTCGCTCATGCTGCATTTGTCGCTACTTTTGAGCCCAAAGACATTGGACACGCACTATCTGATCACAATTGGGTTAATTCGATGCATGAGGAGTTGGAGAACTTTGAGAGGAATTAGGTGTGGGAGTTGGTTGACCCTCCCCCAGGGTGTAAGCCGATTGGTACCAAGTGGGTGTGGAAAAACAAAGAGGGAGAGAAGGGTGAGGTTGTAAGGAACAAGTCGAGACTTGTTGCTCAAGGGTTCAGTCAGAAGGAGGGGATTGACTACGAGGAGACCTTTGCTCCCGTAGCCCGTTTGGAGGCGATTAGGATCCTTCTAGCCTTTTCTGTGGCTAAAGGGTTCAAGTTGCACCAAATGGATGTGAAGAGTGCCTTTCTGAATGGTGTGTTGGAGGAAGAAGTGTATGTGAGGCAGCCTCCGGGGTTTGAGAGTGAGAAGTACCCCCACCGGGTGTACAAGTTGAGGAAGGCGCTGTATGGGTTGAAGCAGGCGCCTAGAGCTTGGTATGGCAGGTTGAGGGGGTTCTTGTTTGAGAGAGGTTTTGAGATGGGGAAGGTCGATCGGACCTTGTTTTTTTTGAGGCGGGGGCGAGAGATATCCGATTGTGCGAGGTGTACGTGGATGATATTGTCTTTGGTGGCTCGTCTAACTCTCTTGTTGCAAGGTTTGCGGATGATATGAGCGAGGGAGTTTGAGATGAGCATGATGGGTGAGTTGCAGTTCTTCCTCGGGCTACAAATCAAGCAATCAAAGGAAGGAACATTTGTGCACCAGGCTAAGTACACCAAGGACATTGTGCGGAAGTTCAAGATGGAGGACTCCAAGGCTATGACGACGTCGATGAGTACGACTACAGCTCTTGATGCGGACGAGGAAGGTGAACACGTGGACCAGAAGGAGTATCGGAGCATGATCGGGTCACTCCTCTACTTGACGGCGACGAGGCCGGACATACAGTTCTCGGTGTGTCTGTGCGCTCGTTTTCAAACGTCTCCGAGGACTTCACATCGGCAAGCGGTGAAGCGAATTTTCAGGTACTTGCGTCACACTCCCGACTTCGGCCTTTGGTACTCCGCGTCCTCTTCTTCGGCGCTTCATGGTTTTTCAGACGCGGATTTTGCCGGGTGTCGGTTGGATAGGAAGTCCACTTCTGGGACTTGCCAGTTTTTGGGTTCCTCTTTGGTCTCTTGGTCTTCCCGCAAGCAATCGAGTGTTGCTCAATCCACGACCGAGGCCGAGTATGTTGCCGCTGCTAGTTGTTGCTCTCAGCTCCTTTGGATCACCTACACCATGAGTCACTTTGGTGAGGAGTATACCCTTGTCCCACTTCAATGTGATAGCACCAGTGCCATAAGTGTTGCAAAGAACCCAGTGCTCCATTCCAAAACCAAGCACATAGAAGTGAGGTATCATTTTCTGAGAGACAACGTCGAGAAAGGAAAGATAGCTTTGATCCATGTACCCACACATGACCAACTAGCCGATATTTTGACCAAACCCCTAGATCAAGCAACTTTCACTCATTTGCGGGGGAACTTGGTGTGTGTTTGATTTCTTGAGTTGGGTGTGTGGGAGCTCTCTTTTGCCGGTGGTGTCGAGCCCTTTTTTGCCTCCCCTCGAGGAGCCGGTGGTTTGTGAGCTTTGTGTGTGGGAGCTCCTTTGTAGCATATGTATAGCTTTTCTTTGTGCATTTCTTGCATTTTGCATGTCATTTGTAACATGATGTATAGGCATCCTTGTATCTTAGATTGCATGCATTTTGTATCATATGCATTGGTTAGGAAAAGCTTCTCTCATATACATTGTTCACCATGGAATGAGATTTATGTCTTTGTGAGCTTGTTTGGTATGCTATGGTTAGTTTGGCTTAGCTCTTGATGATCTTGATGAATAATCCATGGTTGATAGCTATGCTTTTGAAAAATGTCACATGTATGCTCTCTCATGTGTAAATGCCTTTACATGCTCTTGACATGTTTTTGTGACCTTGCTATGCTTAATTTGTGGTTGGATAGCTAGTTTATTGATCATATGGGGCCAAAGGCTCATTTGCCATCATGAATGTTTAGCCCTCTTGATTTATCTTGTGGAGGGGCATAAGTTCCTTTTTGTCGCAAAGACATTTCATGTACCATTTACAAATCTGAAAATGAAATGAAAAATGCTTTGAAAATATGCTCCCATGTCATATGTGCTGAATTTAATTTGCTTTGGGTGCTAAACCGTTGCATGATGCCTACCAATGAGAAGTCTCATACATAGAAGTAGGCACATGGCTCGGTGGCTTTGACATGACATGAGGTGCTTATGGGTGTTTGTGATGGTCTTATGATTAGAATGGCTGTCCTAGCATGAAGTTTGTGTGGCTTTGCCATTTTGATATGCTTTGATCATGTTTATGACTTTGCTCATGAGAGGCAAGTTTTTTCGCAAAATTGCCAAAATCCATCTTAGCTTCGTCCAATGGTTGTGAAACTTGGTGATCATGTAGTTGAGATCGATACGAAGCCGTAGAGTACCTAACTTGCTCATTTGGACATGTGTAGCATTCTTCGTTGAATTTTGTCTATTTGAGAAGCTCTAGGTTGCATGTTTTGCATTTTTGGCTTGATTCATGCATTGCCAACAAGGGGGAGAAGTTTGAGCTTGAAATGGCTTGTTGGACGTGTTTAGAAGGTTTTCAGGTGGTTTCGAGCCATTTCTGGGCTCTGTTGTGCACCGGTCTGACCGGTTAGGGTCACCGGTCTGACCGGTGTGAGTGCTGGTTCTGTACACAAGTTGCACACCGGTCTGACCGGTGGTGTTGACCGGTCAGACCGGTCAGGGCTGTTTTGTTGCAGCTGCCCTGTTTCAAGTGGTGTCTTGCATGCATTCGTCCAGGGGGAGGTGCATTGGTTCAGGGGGAGCTTGCATGTGTGCAGGGGGAGCTCTTTGTGGTTGTTCGAGCTTTGATTCGGTGGTGTGCGCTCTTTGCTTGAGCTTTGCTTTGTCTCGGATGTGTCGAGCCGTTACCCTTGCCTAAGGGGTCCGAGATTTGTCTTCTTCAAGTGATCTTGCTCTTTGCCTTTGTTTGGCTTTCGATCGCTTGTTGGAGTTTCTTTTTGTTTGTTTCTTTTCTTTTTCCTTTTCTCTCTTGTTACTTTCGTGTGGGTGTTGTCAATGCACTCATCAAGGGGGAGATTGAGGACCATGTGTGGTTCGAGGACCGGTGGATGGTCGCTTCCTTGTGTGATGAGTGATTGACAACGTTGTGTGGACTGATTCTTGGCTAAGTATTGCAGGTGCAGGTTGCGGTTTGACTGATGCTGGTGCAGGTGAACAAGCGCGAAAGGTCATCGCCGGTGAGGCCTCCAGGTGTGGAGAAGACAAGTAGGCTTCGTTCGAGGGACCCGGTGGCCAGCGGGGTCAAGTGCGGGCCGCATGGTGGCATGAACAGCAAGATGAAGTCATGGACGGTTTCTTGGTTGAGCCTCAAAACCAAGGTCGAGCCGGGACTATGTGGGAGCCATGTCATGAGTGGAGATTGGCGGAGGCTACACCGAGTTCGCGGGGTTTCCGGTGGTTCACCAGAAAACCACTGGGTTCCTTGGTTGATTCACAAAGCCAAGACCGGAGAACCGAAGACGGAGGCTGCAAAGGCGGCGCGGACCGGTCCGACGGGGGGGGTCCGACCGGCCGGTCGGCCGGTGGGGACCGGTCTGACCGGTGAGGAGCACCGGTCTGACCGGTGTGCGACGACGCAGTCCGGAGACTTCGAAGTGGAGGACACACGTCGGGATCGCATGGCTTGCGTCCAGGCTACGCAGGGAGCGGTCGCCGGGCATCCGTCCGATGGTGAAGACATCAAGAATTCCAAATCCGCCCTTGAGGGGCTTGTATCCCTAGGTAGTAGAGAAGGGTGTTTTAGACATTCGGTTGCCTCCATATAACCCAAGAGGTGAGAGGATGGCAGCCAACTCTTGGAACCCTAGCTCATTAGTTTTCCTATTTTTCCACCTATTTCCCCTAGGTTTTCCTTAGGACTAGCAAGAGAGCTTCGCGGAGAGATCTTGTTGAGAGGGATGGATGATCGGGCGGCTTGCTAGACCTTGTACGAACCTTTGTTTCATGTATAGATGATTCGGCGTGGTTCCTTAAGGTTTGGATGTGTTTTTCCCGGTTGTTCTTGGTGGTGATTTTCGGAGCCCTCTCTCGGTGATTTCTTTGGGTTGTTTTCGGGACCTTTCTCTTGGGGATTTGATGGGGGAAATTTGTGGGAACCCTTCGTGGTTCTTTGGGCTGTGATTCCCCTCCCAAATCCGTGAGTAAAGGTGCTCGATTTTGGGGGTTTCTTGAGTTCTTGGGTTGGAAGCGCTCTTGGCGGGATTTCCTTGATTCCTCCTTTTTGGACAAGTTTTGGTGGGATTAAACTTGGCTATGGACTCCTCATGAGGTGTTCCTAATATCCCCAAAGTCTTGTTCAAGTCCGTGGAGCGATTCGGGAGATCGAGGTTTGGATTTGGGGGAGTTGACCCGCGGGTGCTGTTCATCCCGAGCTACCCAGGCTACACCGGTCTGATCGGTGCTCTTAACCGGTCTGACCGGTGCGAGCCATTGTGGATTTTTGCTCGGGTGAACGTCTTGGTGTGTTCGTTGTCGTCCTGTGTTGCTGCTGTTTCGAGTTTGGGTCAGTTTGGTGGTCGGTTGGCCTGTTTGGTGCCTTGGGGGCTTTCAGGCTGCCATCGGTCTGACCGGTGTGTCTCACCGGCCTGACCGGTGTAGAGCCACTTAGTGAAAGTTGCTCGGTTCACCGGCGGGGACCGGTCGGCCCGACCGGTGGTGCTCACCGGTCTGACTGGTGTGGGTCTGTAGACTCGAGGTTTGGTTTTCCGCTGCGTTCTCGGGTCGGAAGGTCGTGTGTGTTGGTTCCTAGGTCCAGTGGCACTCCAGTGGCTACGTGGGCTTGGCCAACTTGGGTAGTGAGTCGGAGACGTGTGTTGGAAGCCGCGTTCGTCTTGTTGGAGTTTTCATCTCCTTCGAGAAGAATTTTTATCGGCTCCCATTCACTCCCCCCTCTCTGGTTCGCCGTATCGGTCCTTCATTCGCCTCCGCCGCGCGTCCAGGTGCCTCGGCATGTCGCGCGGCTCGTCACGCGGCTCGTCGCGCCGCTCATCGTCGACTACTCCGCATCGCGCAAGCTCGTCGTCAACTACTCCGCCTCGCGCGAGCTCGTCGTCGACTACTTCGCCGCGCGCCGCGCGTCCGGGTGCCTCGGCACGTCGCGTGGCTTGTCACGCGGCTCGTCGTGCCGCTCGTCGTCGACTACTCCGCCTCGCGCAGGCTCATCGTCGACAACTTCGCCTCCACCGCGCGTCCGGGTGCCTCGGCACGTCGCGCGGCTCGTCACGCGGCTCGTCGCGCCGGTTTTCGTCGACTACTCCGCCTAGCGCGGAGCTCGTCGTCGACAACTTCGCCTCCGCCGCGCGTCCGGGGTGCCTCGGCACGTCGCGCGGCTCGTCACGCCGCTCGTCGTCGACTACTCCGCCACGCGCGGGGCTCGTCGTCGACTACTTGGCATCCACCGCGCGTCCGGGTGCCTCGGCACGTCACACGGCTCGTCACGCGGCTCGTCGCGCCGCTCATCGTTGACTACTCCGCCTCGCGCAGGCTCGTCGTCAACTACTTCGCCTACGCCGCGCGTCCGGGTGCCTCGGCACTTCGCGTGGCTCGTCACGCGGCTCGTCGTGATGCTCGTCGTTGACTACTCCGCCTAGCGCAGGCTCGTCATCGACTACTTCGCCTCCGCCGCGCGTCCGGGGTGCCTCGGCATGTCGCGCGGCTCGTCACGCGGCTCGTCGCCGCTCGTCGCCATCTACTCCGCGTCTCGCGAGCTCGTCGTCGACTACTCCGCCTCGCGTGGCTCGTCGTCGACTACTTCGCCTCCGCCGTGCGTCCGGGTGCCTCGGCACGTCGCGCGGCTCGTCACGCGGCTCGTCGCGTCGCTCGTCGTCGACTACTCCGCCTCGCGCAGGCTCGTCGTCGACTACTTCGCCTCCGCCGCGCGTCCGGTGCCTTGGCTTGTCGCGCGGCTCGTCACACGGCTCATCACGCCGCTCGTCGTCGACTACTCCGTGTCGCGCGGGCTCGTCGTCGACTACTCCGCCTCGCGCGAGCTCGTCGTCGACTAATTCGCCTGCGCCGCGCGTCCGGGTGCCTCGGCATGTCGCACGGCTTGTCACGCGGCTCGTCGCGCCGCTCATCGTAGACTACTCCGCCTCACGCAGGCTCGTCGTCGACTACTTCGCCTCCACCACGCATTCGGGTGCATCGGCACGTCGCGCGGCTCGTCACGCGGCTCGTCGCGCCGCTCGTCGTCGACTACTCCGCCTAGCGCGGGCTCGTCGTCGACTACTTAGCCTCCGCCGCGCATCTGGGTGCCTCGGCACATCACGCGGCTCGTCACGCCGCTCGTCGTCGACTACTTCGCTTCTGCCGCGCGTCTGGGTGCCTCGGCACGTCGCGCGACTCGTCACGCAGCTCGTCGTCGACTACTCCGCCTCGCGCAGGCTCGTCGTCGACTACTCCTCCTCGCACAGGCTCGCGCGCGGCTCATCGCTCATCGTCAACTATTCCGCGTCGCGCAGGCTCGTCACGCGGCTCGTTGCTCCGCTCGTCGTAGACTACTTTGCCTACGCCGCGCGTTCGGGTGCCCGGCACGTCGCGCGACCCGTCACGCGGCTCATCGTCGACTACTTCGTGCGCCGCGACTTCATCTTGCGGCCACGCTGGCTCTACTTCAGCCACGCCGTGTGTCGTGACTACTTGTCTCGCGGCAACACTGGCTCTACTTCGAGTACGCTACGCGCCGCCACGACGTCATCTTCCGGTCGCATCACGTCGACCATTCATCTTGACTAGTTTTCCAAACTAGTCGAGAACGGCAATCACGCCCCCAACATCTAGTCAGAATCAACTCTGACTAGTCAACTTCAGCAACAACCGTCGCGGCTCCATCGCCGACCGCCACGGCTTCATCAACAGTCTGCCCATGCAGCAACAGCTAAGTCATTTATTTAAATGATTACTGTTTTCTTTTCTTGGCTTGTTCTCCTCATCATGTAGGACTACTTGCTGACTACTCATTTGTGTACGCTTCTCGGCGGGTTTTCACGGGAGCTACACTTTGCTGACTACTCCTGGGGTATATCGATCAAGTCACCACGAGCCTACTTCATCAACTCGGGGGCTATCCCAAGGAGGCAGCTTCTAAAGTCCGCTCCACACGGCAACTTAAAATTGACTCCGGTCGCATCTTCGTCTGCTTTGGTGGCATACTACGTGTGTAAGCTTCGATGGAACCTAGTTGTAAGTGGCCCTCGGGTTCTGACGACAATGGAACCTAACTGCACGTGGTCTTCACGCTCTGTACTATGGGTCCAAGTACCCTAAGTACTCGCGCTTCGTACCTTGGGTCTGAAATCCATGGCCCAGGTACACAAGTTGACTCCGGTCGCACCTTCAAGTCCACTACAGTGGCAACCATACCTTGGGTCTGAAATCCATGGCCCAGGCACACAAGTCGACTCCGGTCGCACCTTCAAGCCCGCTCCGGCGGCAACTGTACCTTGGGTCTGAAATCCATGGCTCAAGTACTTAAGCCCACTCCGGTGGCACAAGTCGACGCTAACAGTCGCACCCAAGCCCACTCCGGTGGCACAAGCCGACTTCGGTCACAATCTTAAGCCCGCTCCAGCGGCAAAACTATTCGTTTTCTCTGATTTTTTATTCGCTTTGGCTTTCTGGAAAGTGCTTTTCATTTTTTGCGTCTTAAATTCATCCCGTGTGGCGCAAAGTCGACTACTGTAGTCGCATCTAAAGTCCGTTTCACATGGCAATCTAAAGTCGACTTCCAAAGTCACATATCAAAAGTCCGCTTTCGCGTGGCAACTAAAGTCTACTTCGGTTTTAAGTCGCATTCTAAAGTCCGCACTGCCGGCATCTAAAGTCGACTTTGGTCGCATCTAAAGCCCGCTTTGACGGCACGACTACTTCTCAAGATCCACGGCTCGATGCCAAATTACTTCTCGGAATCTCTCCAGCTCGGGGGCTGCACTCAACATACTACTCGAGGATAACATCAGCATGCTTCGCTCGCTCTCAAGCTCGGGGGCTCCGCACCAATAACTACTCGATGTGGCTCATACGTCTCTCTTATCTTGGGGGTTACACGCTGCAAGAGTACTCGGATGATGGCTTTCGCGAACACTGAAGACCCTTGGATTGATTACCAAACATTTCAAGGCTCGGGGGCTGCTATGCTATACCCATCATTCAAATTTTTCAAGAAGGAAGATTCGGAATCAAGATTGACCCTCAGCTAGAGTTTGCAACTCAACCTAAGGCTCGGGGGCTACTCCATATGGAGTGCGATTTTGCAATTGCACTTCCATATAATCTCGACTTCAAGATTGATGAGCTGGACCACCTTCTAGCCTCGCGGCAGTTCATGTACTATTGAAGACTTCTCCAAGCAGTACTCGAGGACGCTCAAGAACTACTCACAGAGGCTTCAAGACTACTCTAACTACTACACTCGACTATAATGTGCTCGGGGGCTTGTCGGGCATACTCCCCGGGTACCCATGCAAGGAAGGATGAAGACGGACACCTACTAGAATTCCCCTGTAATCCTACTAGGACTTGTACCGTGTAATCCTACTAGGACTTCTGCCTTGTAACCAACTAGGAACCCGCCCCCTGGACTATATAAAGGACGGCCAGGTACCTAGCCGGGCACCTGAACAACCCAACACCAAGCGTAGGGCGCCATACTTGATCCCCCAAACAGGACGTAGGGTTCGCCACCTTGGCAGCCCGAACCTGTATAAATCTTGTGTCTCGTGTCCTTGTGCATACCTTCGAGTTCTCGGTCTCCCGATCATGATCCTCACCGCACAATCTACTACCTCGGGCACCCCCTTGGTAGGTTTGCCGGTCTAAAACACTGACAAACCCCAGCATGGTTTGGCGTCTGTATCGAAACTCAATTTGCTTTTAATAAAAAGCAGGGTGATCCTTTGTCAAAACAATAAGTGGATTTATATATTGGAGATATTTTGTGAAGATGAATTACATGTCTCCAAGGATTGTGGTAGCTTGACTAAAACTAAAAGGGATCATAAAAAGAGAAATTGATCTCTCAAGTTAAAGTGCAAGGCTTCATATGGTTATTGAAAGAGAACATAAGGATGAGTTTAGATTTTATGGTCCTTAATTGGAAGCTTTCATATTCGTTGTCAATCAAGAATAAGCATTTGAAGCGGGATTTCAAATGAAGGTCAAACTATGGATTAAGCAAAGCCTAACTCAATGTGGATTGGGTAAGTGATGAAGAGATCAACCGAGGTGACTAGGGTGAGGGACTAAGCAATCTTTGGGGTCTTGGCCCGGCCGCCATTAGTGTTTTGCTAAGGTGAAGTTCTAGCATCCCTGGGGTCTCCAAGTATCATATCCACGCCTTAACCGAGGGAAGCAATGCAACACATCTATGAGTTATGATTGGCAATATGGAGTGACTTAAGGATTAAAGTGAGCATTCTTATGCTAAAGGAAAAAATCCTAAGTCACAAGCTCAAGTATGGATTTTCTCAAGACATCGGCTATGTTGGAAGCCCTCAAGTTGGAATTGCAAAAGTATGGAAGATTGAAGATCTACAAACTCAAGTGATTGACTTTGTTTTATATTTATTATTGAGTTAGGGATGCAACATTAGCTCTAAGACGAAAGATCAAAAGTGCTCATTAGTTGACCTAAGTGAGAATTAGCCTTGAGAGAGTTTCTGAGTAGTCTAACAAACCTCTAACCCAACCTTAGCCACTTCAACACGTCTTGGAGTGCTTGTGAGAAGAGAAAAGGGTTCTTGGGCTCTCTCTACCCAGGGCGGTCTAACGGCTAGTTTTCCTTGTGAGGGATATAAGTATCCCACGAGGTCCACTTGTTGGGGTTGCTGGTTCTAGGGTTGCTGAGGTGCTCCCCCCTACTATTTTTCATAAGCTAAAGCCATAGAAACACTCCCCAACCTTCTCTTTGTGAGATTTGCAATTCAAGCCATATCCTAGTGTTGGGTTGAGAGTTTAAGCCTTTTGTGAGCTTGTGTGAGCTGAGCAAGCGAATCCCATAGCTTGAGCACTTGTGGTTCGCATCGGAAAGCCTTTGAAGCATCTGTTACTCTTGGAGGTTCGCCTCCTAGATGGCTAGGCGTCGTCGGCTAGCTCCCGACATTGTGGTGAGCAACGATAAGTTTGTGAGGGTTGTGATCTTGCCTCTTCATCAAAAAGATCGCCTTAGTGGAAAGGGAGGAAAGCGGTTGAAAGAGACCCAGCTTGTTGTGGGAGAATTCCCTTACAAGCTCCTCAACGGAGACGTAGCCGTTCCTTAGTGGGCAGTGAACTTCGGGAAACACATCCCCATCTCTCCTTTGTGGTTTGCCTCACTCATGTTGATTTCTAACATATTTACTTTGCTTCCGCTTGATCTACTTGGGTGTGCTTGTCTTTGAGTGCAAGGATCATTACCCTACTTGTGATCATCTACAGGATCCACTCAAGAACTTAGGTTTTTGTTAGAAATCAAGAGAAGCTTTGAGTAGTCTTTTGTAGGTCCACTAGGGGGAGGCAGCCTAACCACCCCAAGACCCCGTCAAACCGCCCCCTTGAAAGTGCATCTAGGCTCCTAAGTGGATTTTGGTGAATTGAATGACAAGGCAATTAAAGGACTAATGGATTTGTCTAAGATTGTCAGCGGGTTTTATTTATATATTCATGAGCAACTATTAAAGTATTTATTTATGGATGAATATTATATGGCTCACATTGGAGAAGACAAATATATGGATGATCCTAATGCATAAGTGACAAATATCAAGCAATAAATGAAGATAAATATTGGGATAATTTGAGAAGATCAATTCATGGTCTCCCATATAAAGATGTAGCTTGATTAATATTATAAGGATCACAAAAGAGAAGATGATAATTCTCTAAGTCAAGTGCAAGGCTTCATGTTTTATCGAAAGAGGACACAAGGATGAGTGTGCACATTATGGTTCTAATTTGGAAGCTTGCACATTTGTTATCAATAAATCAAGATCAAGCATTTGAAGCGGGTTTTCAAATGAAGGTTAATTGTGATGAAGCAAAGTGGAACTCAAAGTGGATTGGATAAGTGATGAAGAGATCAACCGATATGTCTAGGGTGAGGGACTAAGTAATCTTTGGGGACGTAGCTAAGCCGCCATTAGTGTTTTGCTAAGGTGAAGTTCTAGCATCCGTGGGGTCTCCAAGTATCATATCCAAACCTTAACCGAGGGAAGCATTGCAAGTCATCAACATGTTAAGATTGGCAATATGGAGTGACTGATGGATCCAAGTGTACATTCCTATGCTATATGGAAAGATCCTAAGTCACTAGCTCAAGTATGGATGTGCTCAAGTCAAAGGCTATGTTGAAAGCCCTCAAGTGGTTATTGATCAAGTATGGCAAGATTGAAGACATTCAAGCTCAAGAGATCAACAAGGTGTTTTTATTTATTCTTGAGTATAGGTATGCCGTACTATCAAGAGGGATGCAACTTAGCGAGTTGACCAAGTCAAAGTGCTCATTAGTTGACCTAAGTGAGATCTACCCTTAGAGTGTGCTAACAAACCCTCCTAACCTAACCTGAGCCATTTCATCTCGGTGGTGAAGTGCTAGTTTCCTAAAAGGGTTTTTGGGGTGACTCGAGCCTGACCGGTCAGGGGCAACGGTCTGACCGGTGCCGCTAGCCCCAACGGCTAGTTTTTCGAGCACCGGTCTGACTGAGGCACCGGCCTGACCGGTGCCGCCTGAGGACCAATGACTAGTTTTCTCCTTTGAGGGGTATAGATACCCCAAGCCTTCTTCAGTGGAAGGTTGCTGTTGCTAGTGCCATTGCTGAGGTCCCAAGCCATTTCTAACAAGCTCCAAGCCTTAGTGGCTCTCCACAACCCTCTGTTTGTGAGATTTGTGGATTCAAGCCATATTCTTTGTGTTGGGTTGAGAAAGTGAGCTCAAGAGTGACCTTGTGAGCTAACAAGAACATTTCCATAGCTTGAGCACTTTGGTTTCACGTCTACAAGCTTTGAAGCGTTTGTTACTCTTGGAGGTTTGCCTCCTAGACGGCTAGGCGTCGCTGGCTAGCCCCCAAGGTTGTGGTGAGCAGCGGGAAGTTTGTAAGGGTTGCGATCTTGCCTCTTCGTGGAAAGGAGGAAAGTGGTTGAAAGAGACCCGACTTGTTGTGGTAATTGCCCCCTACAAGCTCCTCAACGGAGACGTAGCCATTCCTTAGTGGGTGGTGAACTTCGGGAAATAAATCCTTACTTCTTCGTGTGGTTTGACTCTCTAAGTTGTTTTTCTAGCATAATTGATTTGCTTCTACTTCGATCTACTTGGATGTGCTACTTGTGTGTGCATGGCTCATTACCTTGCTTGTGATCGCCTTCAAAGGCCACTCACCAAGTTCTGTTTGTGCTAGAAGTCAGGTGCTTGAAGTTGTTTTTGCAGGTGCTTTGTGCTACACCGGCCTAACCGGTGAGGGTCACCGGTCTAACCTGTGTCTCCTGTGAAATCCAGTGCTTGACCGGTCTGACCGGTCATCACTACGGGTCTGACCCGTGGAACACTGTCAGCTCAAGTGTTCAGGGAGAAAGAGTTTAATTTGGTCATCACGCCTATTCACCCCCCTCTAGGCGACATCAAGGTCCTTTCAATTAGCATCGGAGCTTGGTGCTCCGATTCGAGCTTAATTGCTTGGGGTTCTTCGATGTCGACAACTTATGAGGTATCGTTTGACCCTCTAGCTCTAGATGGCTCAAACTACTCTTCTTGGCACTCCAATGTTCTCATTGCACTTAAGGTTTTGGGTCCCATCGCCGAGGGCATTATGGTTGCGAGTATCCTTCCGAAGGATGAGACATGTGTCTCACCAAAGGAAATGGAGAAGAAGCAACTCAATGTCATTATTACTAACCTTTTGTGTAGTTGTGTATGTAGAGAACTAAAGTATCTTATCCTAAAGAGAAAAAGGATTGGTGAATATGCTCATCTCATTTGGAAATTACTACTTGAATTGGTACACACCAAATGGGATGAAATTGAGAGTGATGATGAAGATGAACCAGCGGAGATGTGCTCTACAACCTCTACAACATCCACTGATCATCAAGCATCAACCCTCAAGCAAGGAGAAGATCAAGGAAGCGAAGACGTCGTCCCTCTGCAGGGACCGGTCAGACCGGTGACACACACCGGTCAGACCGGTGCCAGTAGGGGCACACCAACTTGCTTAATGGCCAAGAAAGAAAAGAAGAGCAAGAAGAAGAGGCAGGCCAAGGGAGCTAAGAGCCAGAAGATTGAAGCGTCAAGCTCTCCAACAAGAGAACTTGAACTTCTCAAATTCGAGCTCGCATCCTTGGATTGTAAGTATGAATTATTAGCTAACAAATATGATCATGATATCAAATCTTTTGCATATAGAACTAAAGTAGAAGAAGAAGCCAATGATGAGCTAGAAGCCCAACTAGAGAAACTCACGCTCTACAAGCCGATCACAAGGGACTAGAGTGTTCCTATGAGAAGCTTGTTGATTCTTATGCAACACTAGAGATAGCCCATGAGGTTGTGCTTTCATCGGTAAAATCTATACAACCTCTATCTCACACATGCACATGCTCACAATTTCAAATTAATTTACCTTGCGCTAATGAATATTTGTCTCAAGAAAGCCAATCTAGCATTGAGCATGTACTTGTAGAATCTTGTGATAACCTCATTACTAAAGAAAATGATGAACTCAAGCAAGAGGTTGAAAAGCCTCAAAAGGACTTGTATATGTTGAAGGAGAAGAGCACAGTGCAACCTTCTTAAGATAAACGTGAAGACATGGTGAAGAAGCTTGAGAAGGGATCAACCATCACTAGCTCAACCCCTCAACAACATACAATAAACCAGAAGAACAAGATTCAAGAAAAGAGCAAGGTTGGGCAAGTCAAGTCCCAACATCGTCCAACCAAGCACAAGGCACAAGAATCGCTCTCCAAGAAGCCTAGAAGCTCAAACAAGTGGAGAGTGTGCTACAAGTGCATAGAGAAGGGTCACTTTGCCGACTCATGCCCAAATGCAACAATGGGCAGTGGCACTGACCGAGACCGGTCAGACCGGTGCATGCCACCGGTCAGACCGGTGCTGGCCAGGGCAGCCCCACCTCAAGCAAACAAGGCAAGGAAGACCCCTTCTCCAAGAACAAGGCTCAGAAGCAAGCATGGAAAAGAG
The DNA here is from genome assembly GCA_947561735.1 of Cenchrus americanus. Lineage (NCBI taxonomy): Eukaryota > Viridiplantae > Streptophyta > Magnoliopsida > Poales > Poaceae > Cenchrus > Cenchrus americanus. The sequence continues at coordinate 98,165,017 of OX387242.1, read as the reverse complement.
ATTGTAAGGAATGATGTGACCAACAAAAACAAAAGCCGCATTTTCTATGAATGCCGTCAAAAGGGTCACATGGGCAAAGATTGTCCAAATGGTAACATTCCTAAATCAAATCTAGTCCATTATGATTTCCATAAGCTTAGGAACGATAAGAATGAGACTTATGCTATGAGGGAGATTAGTTCACCTCAATGTAGCATGAGAGCTATTTGGGTTCCTGAGCACCTTGTGGCTAACCCCATAGGACCCAACAAGTGTTGGGTACCAAGAAATGCTTGCTGACCTTGCAGGTTGAAGGACATGTGTTGAACACATGGTTAGAAGGCTTGAAAATCATGTTTGATCAATTGGCCATGTGAAGGGCAAATTCATATAAATCTTGAAATCAATGACATCTCGGTAACTAGTACTCTTTGATTGAGTCTAAGTCACTCTTAGTCCTCTGTGAACACTCATGTGACGCTTATCTTGTATGAGTGAAACATGAGGTAGTGACTTTGACTATTTTGTGAAAATTTACTCTCTCATGCCCTTTGATACTTTTAATGGCTCTCTAGTAGAGCATTGCCTTGTGTATATTGCAGGACTTAATTTAGTAACATGTCCACACATTCAAGGTACAATAAGGGCAAAATCACCTAAGGAGTGTACACTGGCGGTCACCGGTCTGACCGGTGCGAGCCCGGTGAGGCTGTTGAGCGGGTGACCCGACACCTGTCCCCGGGTGACCCGGTACGCCTCTGTGTAGTGCAGGGTGACCCAATACCTATGGTCGGGTGACCCGGGAGGGAACTACTTTTCAAGAAAAAGGGTGATTTGGCGTCTAAGTTTATGAGAGACAACACATTTCAATTATCAAATCATTTATGTGATGTGACCAAGTTTGGAATGAGCCTCATTAAGTTCTTAATTGGATAAAGTGCTTTGTTCGAGAAATTCAAAATATCTCTAGCACTATTTAAGGGGGAGCTCATTGTAACACTTGAGTCACTTGTGGGACTAACAATTTCTTCTAGTGATCTCGTAGTCTCACTCTTTTGTGCATTACTAAGCAAGCTCTTGATAAGTGTAACTTCATAAAGACCAAGTAAGAGCTAGTACCGTTCGAAATTTGAATATATGCACAAATGAAATGGTCCTAAGGAAAAGGTATGTTTCCTTGACTTTCGTTGAATACTGCATTGCATCTAGGCCATAATACCATGCTAGTGTGCCATCCCTAGCATGTAATTGCTTCAAGTGAATTTGTGTGTGCCTCTCTTGATATTTGGTTGATACCCTTACATTCACCCGTCTTTGTGTCTCGTGGTGGAGGGTATGAGCCAAATATACTTGAAAAGCTATTCATTTGAAGTGGATGCATGCACCTTGTGACATAGGATAGACTTTTCGAAAAATCAACTAGCATGTGTAGGAAGCGTGCTCATTTTGAAAAATATTTGATTCTTGGTCTTTGTGACCCAATCAACTTGATTATGACTATAGTTTCCTTGTTTGGTTGATGTCTAGTCACAATTAAGAAGATTTTCTCAAGTTCATAAAATCCATCTTTACCTCTCTCTCTCTCTCTCTCTCTCGGAAGAATCAAGAATTATCAAATAAATTGGATTATCCTCCATTCTTCCAAGACTTGATGAATTTTGGATTAATATCAACTCTTTATCTCCTATCCAAAACATCTGAAAAAGTTGGGATGAAAATCTCTCATTTTGGCTCAAAATCATTTTCTCAGGGGAGCACCTGTCTGATCGGTGCACACCACCGGTCTGACCGGTGGTACCCTTTAAGTCACATCATCTTTCTTCTGAGACCTAAGTGGATGCAAAGTGTCTTATAAAATACCAAAAGAAGTTTTCAGAGGAGTTTACACAAAATTAGAAAGAAGGATCGGAACTTCCGAGGCTAGGTCGGTTCTACCGATATGGTTTCTCTGTTGAAATTATCAGAATCATCGGTACTTCCATGCACGGGCCGGAAAAACCACTAAGGACTCACTGGTCTGACCAAGTGCAATCACCAGTCTGACCAGTGGCTCACACCGGTCTCACAGGTGGTGCCCGACTGCAACCCGTGGGCCTACAGTAAAAAGAATCTACTCTTTTACCCCCTTCCTTCTCCCTCCTCCATTATTCACCAGGACTCATCTCCTTCAAACCGTGAAGACCATCTCCCCTCCCTTCTTCCACCTCTCTCTTCTCCCATGGAGTTTCGAAGATTCAACCAAGGGAAAGCATCAAGATTGGAAGCAAAAGGATCTCCCAAGGCTCCTCCATTGATTCCCCTTCGAGTTCTTTGGATTCCTCTCAAGTTCTTCTCTCCAAAGGTATTCAAATCTTCATTTTGCCCGATTTCTTTACTCCGTGCAAATATTTGAATTTACTTTGGTATATCATCTCCTGAGAACCCCTAGAAGACATACCTATAGATCCATAAGTTTCGTTGGACACATTGTGAGAACCCAAGATTTGGGGTCGGACGACCTTCACCGGTTTGACCGGTGGCGCATGTCTAGCCCCAAATTCTGTTTTCTCCATGTTTTCCAACACTTATCAATGTAGGATTGTCTCATGAACATCAAAACCAAATCTTAGATTCGTATCTACTCAGATTGGATGTTGGGGCAATTGGCCTTATTCTGAGTGGCACCGGTCTGACTGGTGCCCCTCACCGGTCTGACCGGTGTGGCCCTGAGCAGACCCAATTATTCTGAACTTTCAAGAATCTTTTTCCATTTCCATTCAATCTTTTTCCTAGAGTCTTATATACTCTTGTAATTCCTTTTGTGACTCAGGACAACAGCTATGGTTAGGGAAAAGGAGGGCGCAAAGAAGAGAAGAGAAGAGGTGTATGCTCACAGAGAGGCACCCCTCGGTGACTTTGGGGAAGAGGGCAGCACTATCAATGTCAGCGGCAAGAGATTGAGACGTCGTTCAGCTCAAAAGAGTGCAGAGGCACCTGACCTTGGAGGTGATACCGGTACTAGCAATGATGACAATGTTGAGGATGAGACCTTTCAGGGTCAATTTGAGCTGAGGAGGCACCAGGAGGCTGGGTCTGATGATGATGACTCCGACGAGGTAGAGGATGAGGATGAGGAGGATGAGGAAGAAGAAGAGGATGTGGATGCCATGGATGAGGATGATGATGACCAGGGTAGATTGAAGATCATGCCACCCACCTACATCTATCCTAATAGACCAGTGAAGTACCATGGCTCGGGCATGACTAAAGCCCTTAAGAAGTTGAGGGATAAGAACCCTTATGAGGAGGCTAGGACTGCTTCTGATCCGAGATTTTGGGCTAAGTTTCAACAGGATTACTATGCTACAGTGATCATTAAAAAGCTCAAAATCACACATAAGGCACAATATGTGGATTGGGAGCACATGGCTAGGAAGAATGACCCCATATTTAATGAAGTCATAAGCAACTATGAGAGGCAAAGGGTCAAGGAGCTTATGGGGTTCCGACAAGATTGGAACAAAGAGATAATAGCCCAGTTCTACACCACCGTGCACTTTGGACACATTGGAACTGAGAGGGGTATGATTTGGATGACTAATGCACAGAGGTATTCCATCACTTTCCCTAGGTTCTTGAGGTGCTTTGGGATCATGGCGGGAGACAAGGACTTAAGACAACTCCATGATGAGGGGGATCTTGACAAGGATGCCCTACACCTTATGTACCCTAGAGGTGATTCTACATATTATGGGAAGGTGAAGAATCTATATACCTACTATGCTGCACTTAATAGACTTCTTAGAGTGTCTATTACACCTAGAGATGGAATCCCTCTGAGATCACTAAGTTTCAGAAAAACTTGATGGTTGCTTTGAGGCCGGGAGCTCTGGAATTTAGTGTTGGGGATTTCATTTGGCAAGAAATCAAGCATATATCCAAAGACCCCAAAAAGATTTGCAGCTATAACCCTTATATCATGTATATGATCGAAAAGGTTGCAAAAATGGAGTTTCCGAAAAATGTGACACACAAGCCTTTGAAGCTCAATCCTAGCAAGAATCCAAGGCTTCCATCTACTAGAGTTGAACAAGACCCTAGTCATGCGAAAGAAATCATTGAGGAAGGTTCTACCCAGCTACCACAGCAGACAGGGCCTTAGGCCGTCACCGGTCTGACCGGTGGGGAGAATGGGATTATAGCAGGCCCCACAGATCACTTCTCCAGAGAATGGGATTATAGCAGGCCTCACAGATCACTTCTCCATTAAGGAAGTTCCTCAATTTCATATTTGGCATGTGTAAGAGCCATCATGACATCCAAGTGGTGGAACAAAGGTCTAGGAGGGCAAACAAGCAAATGAGGGACACGATGAAGTTAATGCATAATGCTCAAGGGTTTCAACCGCCTCGCTCTCCACCATATCCCGAGTCTCCTCATGTTGAGATACCATCCTTTAAGGATAGGATGAGAGGATGGGCCAACTCCGACATGCTTAACCAATATGGGCCCATGTTCTTTGAGTATGAGTAAGGGCAAGGGTCTTCATCATCGGCTCCTCCACCTCCACCATTTGTACCTCCTCCTCCGGATGTGGCAGGTTCATCTCACTACATGGAAGAAGAGCAAGCACCTCCACCTCCTCCACCTCCCGAGCAAGGAAAAGATTGGGGCGCTCGCTTCTCCACCGAGATATTTGGCTATAATCCATACTACTATGGTAAAGACGGCGCTCCCTCTGAAATCACTATCTCTGATTCTATTTATCTAAACTCTCCTATGCATTGGATCCTTGATATTTCTCAATTAGGAGGGAGCTCTCACTCAGGCGACGGGTCTCAGGGACAGTGATCGACAGCTACTTCTTCCCCAGACCCTATTTTGAATGCTTGATGACAAGGGGGGAGAAGCGGTGCCTGTTAGCTGATGAGAGCAGCTTGTAATAAATCTTGAACGATCTGACCGGTGCCCTCCATCGGTCTGACTGGCGTCTGTTAGCTGATGAGAGCAGCTTGTAATAAATCTCAAATTTCATCTCAGTGGACTTGAGAACATTTGTGTGAGTGCTACTGTGTGTTAGAACCTTTTTGTATTATTTAAGCGACTTTATTGCTAGATTGTGATGCATGTATTGAATGGTGTATTGTTTGTGTTGGCTAAATGGTGCAAAGTGATCTAAGCTGGCTTGCAACCCCGGCCTGATCACTCTGGACCAAATAGCACGCACACTCTTTGCTTTGTGCTCTAGCTGGACCTGACCGGTCTGACCGGTCAGGGGCACCGGTCTGACCGGTGCCGCCCACCCGCTCCGGTCTGACCGGTGCTGCCCAGCCAGTACACTTGTGCATTGCTTTGTGTATATCTTGTCATACGCATCACGTATTTTTATTTGTTGCTCACACATGTTGCACTCCACTGATTCTAAGATATAGGGGGAGCACACGCGCTTTCTCCCAAATTTGTGCAATTGGCATTTAAGGCCAAATTTTTGAATTTCAACTCAAGGCACAAATTAAGGGGGGACTCCACCTATATCTAAGAATCTAAATGCGCTTTAATGTTTTATTTGTAAGCTTTAATCGAGTTGTCATCAATCACCAAAAAGGAGGAGATTGAAAGTGCATCTAGGCCCCTAAGTGGATTTTGGTGAATTGAATGACAAGGCGATTAAAGGACTAATGGATTTGTCTAAGATTGTGAGCATGTTTTATTTATATATTCATGAGCAACTATTGAAGTATTTATTTATGGATGAATATTATATGGCTCACATTGGAGAAGACAAATATATGGATGATCCTAATGCATAAGTGACAAATATCAATCAATAAATGAAGATAAATATTGGGATAATTTGAGAAGATCAATTCATGGTCTCCCATATAAAGATGTAGCTTGATTAATATTATAAGAATCACAAAAGAGAAGATGATAATTCTCTAAGTCAAGTGCAAGGCTTCATGTTTTATTGAAAGAGGACACAAGGATGAGTGTGCACATTATGGTTCTAATTTGGAAGCTTGCACATTTGTTGTCAATCAATCAAGATCAAGCATTTGAAGCGGGTTTTCAAATGAAGGTTAATTGTGTATGAAGCAAAGTGGAACTCAAAGTGGACTGGATAAGTGATGAAGAGATCAACCGAGATGTCTAGGGTGAGGGACTAAGTAATCTTTGGGGACGTAGCTAAGCCGCCATTAGTGTTTTGCTACGGTGAAGTTCTAGCATCCGTGGGGTCTCCAAGTATCATATCCAAACCTTAACCGAGGGAAGCATTGCAAGTCATCAACATGTTGATTAGCAATATGGAGTGATTCATAGATCCAAGTGTACATTCCTATGCTATATGGAAAGATCCTAAGTCACTAGCTCAAGTATGGGCGTGCTCAAGTCAAAGGCTATGTTGAAAGCCCTCAAGTAGTTATTGATCAAGTATGGCAAGATTGAAGACATTCAAGCTCAAGAGATCAACAAAGTGTTTTTATTTATTCTTGAGTATAGGTATGCCGTACTATCAAGAGGATGCAACTTAGCGAGTTGACCAAGTCAAAGTGCTCATTAGTTGACCTAAGTGAGATCTAGCCTTAGAGTGTGCTAACAAACCCTCCTAACCTAACCTGAGCCATTTCATCTCGGTGGTGGAGTGCTAGTTTCCTAGAAAGGGATTTTGGGGTGACTCGGGCCTGACCGGTCAGACCGGTCAGGGGCAACGGTCTGACCGGTGCCGCTAGCCCCAATGGCTAGTTTTTCGAACACCGGTCTGACCGGTGTGACCGGTGCCGCCCGAGGACCAATGGCTAGTTTTCTCTTTTGAGGGGTATAGATACCCCAAGCCTTCTTCAGTGGAAGGTTGTTGTTGCTAGTGCTATTGCTGAGGTCCCAAACCATTTCTAACAAGCTCCAAGCTTTAGTGGCTCTCCACAACCCTCTCTTTGTGAGATTTGTAGATTCAAGCCATATTCTTTGTGTTGGGTTGAAAAAGGGAGCTCAAGAGCGACCTTGTGAGATAACAAGAGCATCTCCATAGCTTGAGCACTTTGGTTTCGCATCTACAAGCTTTGAAGTGTTTGTTACTCTTGGAGGTTTGCCTCCTAGACGGCTAGGCGTCGTCAGCTAGCTCCCAAGGTTGTGGTGAGCAGCGGGAAGTTTGTAAGGGTTGTGATCTTGCCTCTTCGTGGAAAAGATCCCCTTAGTGGAAAGGAGGAAAGTGGTTGAAAGAGACCCGACTTATTGTGGGAATTGTCCCCTACAAGCTCCTCAACGGAGACGTAGTCATTCCTTAGTGGGTGGTGAACTTCGGGAAACAAATCCTTGCTTCTTCGTGTGGTTTGACTCTCTAAGTTGTTTTCTAGCATAATTGATTTGCCTTCGCTTCGATCTACTTGGGTGTGCTACTTGTGTTTGCAGGGCTCATTACCTTGTTTGTGATCATCTACAAAGGCCACTCACCAAGTTCGGTTCGTGCTAGAAGTCAAGAGGTGCTTGAAGTTGTTTTTGCAGGTGCTCTGTGCTACACCTGCCTGACCGGTGAGGGTCACCGGTCTAACCGGTATCTCCTGTGAAATCCAGTGCTTGACCGGTCTGACCGGTCATCACCACCGGTCTGACCAGTGGAACACTGTCAGCTCAAGTGTTCGGGGAGAAAGAATTTAATTTGGTCGTCACGCCTATTCACTCCCCCCCCCTCTAGGCGACATCCAGGTCCTTTCACCCCTCTGTGCTCGGTGCACCAGGGGACCGCTTGTGCCAGTGATGATCAAGGTTCGGGGAAAAAGTTTTATTTGGTTGTCTCACTTATTCACCCCTCTCTAGGCGGCATTAAGGTCCTTTCACTATAAAACTGAATTCTCTCCAGCCTCATTCCCATATCCAAGAGCCGCTAGCATCACCACTGCCTCCCCGTGAGTGTCGACCCCTCCTCCTGCCGGTCTCCTCCCTGTTGGCCTCGTCTTCCCTGCTAGCTGGTGGCGAGCTCCCCTCTCGAGGATCGAGCACATGGGCAGGTGAGTTCCCCCATCGGGGTGCAGCAGCACGGTCGGCCTCGGGGCGAGCTCCCCCGCCGGATCTGCGGACCCTCATCCCCGCCTTGAAGGTGGCGGCGGTGGCACGCCGCCCTCCCCGGACAATCTCCTTCAAAGCCACCTTGAAGGTGGTGGCGGTGATGCCGCACGGTGCGGAGACGACGCGGAGGCCAGCAGGGTGGATGGTCGATGAACGCCGGCTTGCCTAATCCCCAGTGTGAATGATGAATTGGTGTTTTTTATAATTAGATTTACTTTAATATCCTTTTATTGTCTACATACATACATACTAATTAAACATTTTATGTAATTCTTTTTATATCACGTGTCGCACATGCCCTTCCACTAGTTACAATAAGAGATACAAGATAATATAGAATGTAATATTTCATTGTGTGACTGTTGACACCCAAAATTGGCAAAGGCCGACTCGGGCCAGGCAGGCCGGTTAGACCGGGTCCCAGGGGCGGTCTGACCGGGTGTCCTGTAGCCTGTCTGGCACAAAGGGGCCAGGCGGTCTAACCGCCCCCGGGGGCGGTCTAACCGGGTCACCCCGATTTCGGTAGAATTAGGAGTTTAGCTTGATTCTGAGTTATAAAGTGCTATTTGCAGGGCAAGACCTCCCACCCTATAAATATAAAGGGTCGTGGCCGATTGAGAGGGATCATCCAATCGAACATATCAATTTTTACCTTATTTTCTCCAAACCCTAGCTTTTCCAACCTCCATTGCTCTTCTCCTTCGTCTCCACGGCGGTTGAGGGAGTTCTGAGTGGCCTGCCGATCTCAGGACAACCCTAGGCGCACTGTTCCCGACGGGGTCCCTCCCGGAGCAGCGAATCTAGGTTTTCGGCGTTCTTCCTGTCCAAGGTGTTTAGACCGTCCCCCAGGCGGTTAGACCGGCCCGTGCTGGGAACCTCAGCGAGTGGATTTCTGACGACTGCACGATCTAGCGTACTCGTGTGTTTGACCGGAAAAAGCGTCAACAGTGACCTTAATAAGTCAATAAATAACATTGTTCCTTCAGCATGTAGAAAGCTGATGACTTGTTTGCTTCTGAGCTTCCCAAGGAATCTGACCTCATTATTTTACCTATTTATTAGCTGAGCTAAAATGCGGCTTCAGAACATGTAATTCCTTGCGTGTCTTTGGTCTTCGAGTTGTTAAATGTAGAACACCATCTCCAATCTCAAAATAATACAACTTAATCTCAAAATGCAATGTCTTAGTGCCTTGGAGATCCTCGTAGGAACTCTACCGAACCATGCAGAATGGCCTCTCCGTAACATGATATTGTTAAACTTCTGGTCGCAAATGTTGTTTACACATATTGGCCATGCTATATTGCAACATGATGTGTGTTAACCCTCTTTATTATAATATATAATGTTTCTTGGGGGGTGGGGGGGCTATGTCTTTATTTCTTAGGGTTTGTGATAGCATTGTGATTGACCTCAAGTGGACTCCCCCACGCAAAAGTGTTCTCCTTTAGTGTTAACACTTTAGCAAGTACCAGGAATTATACAGATCCTGAAGGTGTGTTAACACATGTATTACACACATGTTAGCCTCTTTTATGACACGTGAGTCTATTTTTTGTTCTATTTGTTGGAATTACACATTACAACGCATACACTCACAACACGCACGCTTTTGAATCTTGCTCAGCCCCATAATTTGGCCCATCAAGATTGACAACCCAATTGTTAAACCCATCAAAATTAAGTCCTGTTGTTGAACTTCCAAATCTTCTAACATGATTCTTGGCAAATTTCCGCGTTGCAAATAGCAACATGTTATGAACAGGGGATTTGCAAATCTTCTAACATGCATTCCACGAAAGAAGCTTTATAGCAACATGTTATGAACAGGGGATTTGCAAAAGCGAGCGAAAGACATCGAGCCATTTCTCTCTGCGGCTTCCACAGTTCCACTCCGACCTCCGGGGCCGGGAGTCATTTACGTGTGTGCCATTAAGAAAGTTGTCAGTTACGTGTATGCCATGAAAAAGTTTCCAAGCACCTGTATGCCACGCACCCGAAGTTCGTTGACGTACATGCCATTTTGGATGGATGAAGAGTTAACAGAGGTGTTAGAGGGTGTGTAAAGACAGTTTTGCCCTTATGTGCAATAAAGGTTTAAAAAATCAGAAAAGTGAAAAAATCGAAATAATGTAAATAATTCGATAAAAAAAGAAATAATTTCAAAAAATCGTAAAAAAATCAGAAAAGTGGAAATAAATTATACAAATGATTAAAAAATCAGAAAAGCGGAAATAAATTATAAAAATGATTTAAAAATCATAAAAAATTAGAAAAGTGGAAATAATTATTTCAAATGGTTAAAAAATCTGGGAAAATCGAGAGAAATGCTAGAAAAATGTAGTTAAATGTGGAAAAAAATTAGAAAAGGGTTGCAAAAAATAAGAAAAAATTAGACATTAATTTTTTTAAAAGGGAAAAATAGGTGCATGACCATTGCATACAATCAAATGTACATATCACATGGGAAAAAAAATAAGGGATGACCATTGCATAGTAACAAGTTCATATCACCAACATTTAAATAGATAAGTTCACTAGTTTTCATCATACTTAGTCCACACATAGACATCACACTTAGTCCACACATAGAAAGTAAAGTTCACTAGTTTGCATGACATCACTTCAACAGGAGCCCTCCTTGGTGTACACTTCTTCATGATGGCTTGCTTCTGTCTTGGTGTAGAGACTTCATAGGATGCAATTTCTTCATGAACAGCAGGAGGGTGCTCAATTTGGAGAGGAAAGGGGTCATTGGATTCATGTCCACTTCTAGACCTTGTGTGAAAAAAAGATCAGTTAGGTTGTAGATTATAAATGACAAAATCAGCTAGGTTCAATGACAAACTGGATTGCCTATAACTTCTTTCAACCTATGCTCAGTTGAACTGATTGTCCAGTACCAATTTCCCATGACAAAAATCATCAGATTTATGGAGAGGTTGGTCAGTTGTGAACCTATGCTCAGTTGAACTGATTGTCCAGTACCTATGCTCAGTGGTATAGATCTAATTATTCCAAATACCAATAAGTTTTAAGTCTAAACACAGAAAGACCGAATTTCACAAGAAAAACAGCCAAAATTTAGACTTAAAACTTAAAAGTGTATCTTTCAGTGGAGAGCGAAACTTTGGCTAAACAGTCATTTTGGTAATTTTGAACACTGTTGAGGCAATCTCCAGAGTTATTTATAAGTAGCAGATGGTTTTCTTGCCGGTAATGTGGGTTGGAGATTCTAGGTTGCTAACTTGTTTTCTCCTCTCTAAAAGAATATAGATTAAACTAGAAAACCTCAGCCATTTGATAGACAAAGATTTCCAGTGTTTCCAAATTTCTAAGAGGGATAGTTTATCTTTGTAATTTCTTATCCTCATGAAGGTCTGAACCTATATGCTGGTATTCCATCGGATCTGACACCCTCATATAGTCATATATATACTTATATTGTCACTGAATTTTTACGGCCCCAACAATATATACCAGGAAATAAATGTCTTTTTTCGTTTTTACCTTCCGAGCTTACAGGGAATCCAAGTAGCTTAACTGAGCGAATTCACTCATGTTTATACTTTGCAAAATCATGTATCTAAAACAGCCAAAATGATTTACATTTTGAAATGGAGGAAGTATATGATATACATAGTACAAACTTGATTTTCTGTTTTGGCGAAGCATGTAGTCAGCACTGGTTATATTCCTTTCAACTGTTTGTGGACAAATCAGGTCAGAAGGTGCCCATTGTTTGTATTTTACTTGACAGAGGAGGTTAGACCTACACATGGGGACTCGAAAGCAGAGGTGGACTTCTGAAAAAGAGGCTGCTCTAGAACTGGAGTAGCGAAACAGGGAGTCTGAAATTGGCACACAATATTGAACGATCCAGAACTTAGTTTCATATTGTGCTACTTTTCAAATTTTGACCTATTAAAACTGTTCATTTGATTTCACTTTGCTGTATTTATGAGACTGCCAAATTTGGTTTTCCTGTTAAATTTCCAGAATTTATCTTCACCTTAATCTTCATCCATTCTTTTCTACTAATTACTACTTAGGACAAGGAGAACACCCTGACCACCACTTCCAGGATATAACAACAGAACAATAAGCATGGGTTTGTGATCGGTACCTTGATGTGAAGCTTCTCTAAGCAAGGAAAACATCTTAAGTAGTCTACCATAAGCTTCAAATTCGTCTCAGGCATAGCTACTGCCAATGTCTTCACACTAACGATATGATCGAGTTGAGCCGGGCACCGGGCAGGCAGCCAGGCGGAACGACGACGTGCGGGCGGCTGGCCGCCTCGTCAGGCCGCGGGCGCGCCGGCCGCTGCGGCGCCTGGCCTGGCCGCCTCGCGTAGCCTCCGCTGGGCCTGGTGCGCACGGCCGGCTCGGCTGGATCTGGCCGGCGGCGGCGGCCGGCGGCGGGTCTACGGCTAGGGTTCGGCCGCGGCTGGGATGCTGGTGCAGCGCAGGGAAGTATCGAATGGCCTCGATTCGTTTCCTGGTCTGCTCAAACGTGATTCGTTTCCAGGGGCACAATAGTCATTTCACCATACGGGTCCCACATGTCAGATGGGTGCAACTGTTAAGTCCTAACGGAATCCATCCAAAATGGCATGTGCGTCAACGAACTTGGTCCGCATTGCGATACTGGCGTGTCAGAAGGCTTTTTCACAAGATACTGGCAGAATCGACAACTTTTTTTTAATGGCATACACGTAAATGACTCCGGGGCCGGAGGCGCCTTGACCTTGACCGTTGACTCCAGCGCCGACGAACTCTGTGCACAGAAATAGCTACTGCGAGCCCTGGCTGGCTGCCATCGAGCTCCACCGATCGCCCCGTGATCCGCGCCGCCGCGCCGGCATGGATCCAGTCGGAGCTAAGGTGCTGGTCGCCCTCTTCTCCATGCTCATGGTGGCCTCGCTGTCAGCGCTCGCGGTCGTTCGGTCCGGCGGCTGGGCCCTACCCGTCACCGCCATGGCGGTCCTCGTCTGCCAGCTCTTCCTCTACCTCGTCTCCGAAGTAGTAGAAAGCCAGCAGCTCCGGATGCTTCTACGCTTCTCCCTTGGCCACCTTCCCGATGCGCCGCCGCCGCCGGGCCCGCCTCCGCCGCCGTGGGGCCAAGGCCCGCCACGGCCTCCTCCGCCGGCGTGGGGATCAGGCCCGCCACGCCCGCCTCCGCCGCCTTGGGGACCAGGCAATGCCCGGCCGCCTCCGCCGCCGTGGGGCCCAGGCCCAGCGTGGCCGCCTCCGCCGCCGTGGGGGCCGGGCCCAGCGCGGCCGCCTCCGCCGCCGGCTCGTAAACCACCCCCATTGCCGTCATTCTCGTCCTCGTCTTGGACCTCGTCTTCGTCCTCGTTTGGCATCGGGCGGCCGCCCGTTCGTGCTGCGCCGCCGCGGCCGTTCGGAGGCTCCCTCCTCGTGAGGGCCCCGATGCGGTCGCCGTCGTCGTCCTCTGCCTACTCTTCCGCCTCCGCCTCATCCTCCTCCTCGTCTCGGGGCCGCCGACCGTCCGTCAGGGCTGCGTCGCCACCGGCGTCGATTGGGGACTCGTCTCTGTCAACCTCGCCGTCTGCTACCTCCTCCCCACGCCACCGGACATCGCGGCCCACGCCTGCCCATCTCCGAGTGCCAGGCACAGGCCCTGAGCTCTCGTCCGGATCTCCGCCGTCCGTGCCCTCCGCTGGAGCCTCGACGCTGCAGCCGCCACGCGCGGGCGCATCTGACGGGTCCGCCCAGGCCAGTGTCCAGGAGGAGGCGGCGCCACCGCAGGCCGAGCAGCCATGCCGAAGTGTTTTGAAACGAAGCATAAGCGCATGATGGCCAAGGTAATCAGCTCCACGGCAGCAAAAAAACGCTAGTTTGTGTATTGTCTGGTCTCTGCTGGCAAGGCCGCGCGTCTTCCGGCTTCCGCCGCTGCTTTCTCCAGCCGCCGCGGCTACTGCGCCGCCATGGAGCTGCTGGAGGCAAAAGCGAATCAGCGATTTAGCGGCCAAATGGCCGCTCCGATCCGCAACGCCCTGTAGGATGTTAGGGCAGTCCCAATGGTAGAAATTTTAGCAGTTTCTATAGCATAGAATATTGCACCAGGAAACTAATCTTCCCAGTGCAAAACTTTCCAGATAAAAAATGCACCAATCAGGGAGTGTTGGCTTCCAGGATCTTCTGTGCAATCCACACGGCCGCTCTCATCGCTTCTATGGACGACGGCTTGGAGAGGGGCACCCCACGCCCACGCCGTTGCCGGGGAGGAGCAGCGGCCGACTAGAGGGAGGGGGCGCCCGCGCTGCCTCTGGGAAGGACAAGGACCGGCGGAGGAGGGGCAGCGGCGAGCTCGCGCGAAGCCGTTCGCGCCGCTTACGCTCGAGATGGAGCAGCTTGTATCAATGGCGGAAAGCTTCGATTCGACGACGAAGGTCCTTGATTCGATGGTGCTGACGCTTGATTCGATGGCAGGGAGCTCCAATTTGACGCACCCCCACTCCTCCCTTGCTCCGGCCTCCCTCTGTGTCGCAGTCGGCAAGGATGGTCGCGGCGGCGACGTGGGCGTAGCCGCCCGAGCTCGCCGGTCGGGGGCTCGTCCGCCGGGCACCCGCGGGTCGGGGCACCGGCGTAGCCGCTCGCCGGCCGGGGCTTGTCCGTCGGGGCGTTCGCCGGCCCGGGCGTGGCCGCCGAGCTCGCCGGCCGGGGTTCGTCCGCCGGGGCCGCGACGGCCCGAGCTTGCCCGCAGCACCGCCGACCGGGGCTCGGCGGCCCGGGACTCGCCCCCCCGGTGGCGGCGGTCGCGAGGGCTCGCCGGCGTCGAGCGCGCGCGAGGACCGCACCTGATCCGGATCAGTGCCTTGGGAAGGGGTCGTTTCTCCCCAACGCCATTTCTCCGGTTTCTTGGTGTCTCGGTGCTAGCGAGGACGCCGTTCCTTGTCGTGGAAATCGTTTCTAGGATTTTCTTCTCTTTCTTCATTAACTCCCGTGCCACATCATCAAAAATGTTGAGCTGTCACCATAATTAATAGGGATAGAAACTGCAATAAATGTCCCATTGGGACTGCCCTTAGCTTTCTAGTTTAGCAATTAGTTATTAGTAGTAACTGCTTTGATCTGGATGGAAGAGAAGATGGCAATGGCATGTCTCAGTGCAGTAATGTTTTAACGTGCTGCTCGTGATTCGCTTTCTCGTACTGCCGAAGAACGAGAATGCAAACAAAACTAGCAGAAGCTAGCCTTTGAGCAGTTGAGCACAATCATCACTGTGTTCGCTTGGCTTATCAGCCACCAGCCAACAGTATTTTTCTCTCGGAACAAATCAGTCAACACTCACCAGCAACCAGATAGCAGTACTTTTCTCTTAGAACAAATCAGCATCAACTACCAGCCAATCGAACAGGCTGCATGGAAAAACTCAAGCTACCGGTGATCCTAATTTTCTTTCCCGGAACATTTGAGGCAACAATGCAACAAACATTCGTCTTCTTTTTTTTTGAATGCAACATTCATCTTCTTTTACCTGGCAGGAAACATTTTTCTGTCTGCGTTACTCCACCCCATTTTAGTCACCACCCATTTTCATTTCTAGTTTACTGTAACCTTTTGAAGCAAAACGGAGAAAGCAAAAATACCAAAACATCACCATTCCAATTTCTATCCAGCCCATTTTTACATTTGAATCTAGTCTGGCCCACATTTTGGCCCAACCAATTTAACGGCCCGATTAAGCCTTCGTGGGCTCGCGGCCCTGACTGATTGCGGCACGTGCACGTCACCCCTTCTTCCCGTTCGCCACCAGTGCCGACCCCGCTTCGCCGCCGCCCAGCACGGCGGCGGCGGAGTCGACGTTGGTCAGGAGGTACTCGTAGATCTTCTTCCTCAGCCTCTCTATCGTCTCCTCCGGCACTCCGCTCGCCACGCCGCCGTTCGGGGCGGGCGCCGCGGCCTCGCCGTCCGCGTCCGACGGCGGGTGCTGCGGCGGCGTCTCCGCGGGCTTCCCGATCTCGCTGAGCCAGTCGTTGACGCGCTTCAGCTGCGGGAGCATCCTGGCCGCGCGGTCGCGGTCCCACGGCGCGGCCGCCGCGACGTCCGCGTCCAGGAACCGCTCCACGAACGCCAGGAACCACCCCCGGGCTTCATCCCCGAGCCGCCGCGCCAGCTCGCCCCGCTCCTCCGCGCCGCTTCCCCGCTCCCACTCCGGCGGAGGCACTGCCGCCGCCGCTGCAGCAGCGGCGGCCGCGGCGGCTGCTGCGGAAGCCGACCTCACCTTCCCCTTTGCCGGTGACAGACGCGACTTCGCGGGCGGCGATGCCTTCGCCGCCGCTGGCTTCGCTGACTCGTCGACAAGTACGACGGCCAGCGGGGAGACGACGCTGGCGGGGGCCGGTTTGAGGTTATAGAGGGAGAATGCCGAGAGGTCGGTGGCGAGCCCGGCGCCCACCCAGGAGGCTGCCCGGCGGCGGCGCTCTGCGGCGACAGCAAGGATCTCCTCGTCGGCAGTGGAAGACTCGCCGGCTGCTGTTCGCTCTGGTGACGTCGCGGTCGAGGCCGTGACGGTGGCCTTGGTTAGCGACTCGGTGACGACGGTGGCCCGGGAGAGAGCTCCATGCAGGGCAAGGAACTGCTCGACCGCTGGTTGTGGATTCTGCTCCTCCGCCGACGAGCTCACCTCCGCATATGAGCTGCTCAGCGCAACACAAATATGAGGTCAAATTCTCAAACAAACAGCACTGCTGATATAAGTGAGTAAAATGAGTAAACTTAAATCACAGAAACCTGAATTTTGTATCACTGTTCTGTAACAACTAACGTGCATCAATAAATTCAGATTTTGATCAAGGCTAGAACGGGACAAAAATAAATTTACATATGCCCACTAATCATAACTAGAAAGCAAAGTAAAAAACTGTTGGTTTTATACAGTTTTCCATTTTAAAAATTTCGTAATATTGTCAATAGGACAAACATTGCAGTGGTAAGGACGAATAGGATCACTCCTTGTTTGGCATGCTGGGCAGCTGGTCATCCATGAACCATTCATAGGTGGATTCAAGGTTCAGCCATTCAGTAAAAGTGTTTAGACTGTCGGCAGAGCAAAGGAACACGAGCAATGTGAAGTCTGAACTCTAAACATGTGCACTGACATAATAACAAGTCCAGCCTGGTCAAAGGGAGATGAAACAAAGATGGGAGTAGGTGATAGCATCATCAAATCATGCATGACAGCTATAGCTACGACACTTGTAATGTGATACCAGTGGTATATTGTGGAAACATATTTTAGGAGCCATGTAAGAATTGAAATAGACTCAAGGGAACCAACTACTATCCAAACTGTCAGGTGTCGGCTATTATAAGCCAAGCAAAGCTCCATTATATGCTTCTCATAGCTGTGGATTGAGATGTTCCAAATTTGGATGGTTAAATGAAAACCATTTCAAGAGCAATTTTTAAACAAATAATAATTCAATGGATATCGACAATACTCTGGACATGGTTACGACTAATAAGAACTTGGAGAAATTCACACCAAAATTTATAATACGTCTCTATTCATTGCCAATTATTACAGAAAAAACATATCAATACGTCTTAGCACTTTTCTGTAATCAAAATATATTTTAATAGGTGCTAACATTGTGCCAGGTTGCCAGTTACATGTCATGTTCCAATCAGACCAGAATCCTTGCATCTCTATATTTTTATATTACTATTTTACTATCATAGACGTGCGTCCGGAAGGTGGCTTCGGAATATTTTATTCTTGCAAGGAGGGAGGATAGACGTGCGTGCTTAGACTGTAGGGTGTTTCCTGGGGAGTGTGTTGTCCCTCAACACAAGCTTGTGGTGGCGGATTTTCGCTTTCGGGTACGTGTCCTCCGGGACAAACAGGCCAAGATTGCAAGAACGAAGTGGTGGAAACTTAGAGGAGAAGAAGCGCAAAGGTTTAAGGAGAGGATGCTAGTCGAGGGGCCTTGGGAGGAAGGCGAAGATGCAGAAGACACGTGGCTAAAGATGGCAACATGTGTCCGGAAGGTGGCTTCGGAAGTGTTTGGTGTGAGCAAGGGAGGCAAACGGGAAGTGAAAGACACCTGGTGGTGGAATGACGAGGTGCAAAGGACTATCAAGGAGAAGAAAGAGTGTTACAAGCGCCTCCATCATGACAAGAGTGCAGCCAACATTGAGGGATATAAAATAGCAAAGAGGGCTGCAAAGCGAGCGGTGAGTGTAGCAAAAGGTCAGGCGTATGATGACCTTTACCGGCGGCTAGGCACGAAGGAAGGGGAGAAGGACATCTATAGGTTGGCTAAGATCCGAGAGAGGAAGACAAGGGACATCAACCAAATCAAATGCATCAAGGACGGAACAAATCGACTTCTGGTGAAGGATGAGGAAATCAAGGACAGATGGAGAGAGTACTTCGACAAGCTGTTTCATGGAGAGAATGAGGATCCTACCCTTGAGTTGGATGATTCATTTGATGATACCAACAGACGCTTTGTGAGGAGAATTCAAGAGGCAGAGACCGCAGAGGCCTTGAAGAGGATGACGGGAGGCAAGGCATTGGGACTCGATGGTATCCCCATTGAGGTGTGGAGATGCTCGGGTGCCGCAGCGGTAGTTTGGTTAACTAAGCTTTTTAACCTTATTTTTCGGTCAAACAAGATGCCTAAAGAATGGAGGAGAAGCATATTAGTACCGATCTTCAAGAACAAGGGAGACGTTCGAGTTGTACGAACTACCGTGGAATTAAGTTGATGAGCCATACGATGAAGCTGCGGGAGAGGGTTATCGAGCATCGCCTAAGAAGAGGGACGAGTGTGACCCAAAATCAGTTTGGGTTCATGCACGGTAGGTCGACCATGGAGGCGATTTTCTTAATACGCCAATTGATGGAGAGATATAGGGAGCGAGAAGAAGGACTTGCACATGGTATTTATTGACCTCGAGAAGGCATACGACAAAGTGCCGAGACACGTCATGTGGCGGGCACCGGAGAAGCACAAGGTCCCAACTAAGTATGTTAACCTCATCAAGGATATGTACGAGGGATGTGGTGACGTGTGTCCGGACATGCGATGGCGATACTAGTGATTTCCCAATTAAAATAGGACTACATCAAGGGTCGGCGTTGAGCCCTTATCTATTTGCTTTGGTGATGGATGAGGTCACAAGGGACATTCAAGGTGATATCCCCCGGTGTCCGCTCTTTGTTGATGATGTGGTGCTAGTTGATGAGATTAGGGCGGGGGTAAATAGGAAGTTAGAACCGTGGAGGCATACGTTAGAATCGAAAGGGTTTAGACTTAGTAGGACCAAGACCGAGTACATGAGGTGCGACTTTAGCGGTACGACGCGTGAGGAGGGAGACGTCACCCTTGATGGGCAAGTGGTGACCAAGAAGGATACTTTTCGGTATTTAGGTTCGATACTACGGAAGGATGGCGACATCGACGAAGATGTTAGGCATAGAATTTCACCGGTTGGTTGAAATGGCGTCAAGCCTCCGGCGTCCTCTCGTGACAAAAGGGTGCCTCGAAGCTAAAAGGTAAGTTTTATAGGACGGTGATTCGCCCGGCGATGTTATACGGTGCGGAGTGTTGGCCTACAAAAAGGCGACATGTCCAAGCAATTGAGTGTGGCGGAGATGCGTATGTTGCGTTGGGTTTGTGGGCACACGAGGAGGGATAGAGTACGGAACGATGATATTCGGGACGGGGGTCGGGGTGGCGCCAATTGAGGAGAAACCGATCCAAAGATCGGTTGAGATGGTTTGGACATGTCCAACGAAGGCCTCATGAGGCTCCGGTGCGTAGTGGGGTCCTAGAGCGGGACGACAATGTGAAGAAAGTTAGAGGTCGACCTAAACCGACCCGGGGATGAGTCGGTCAAGAGAGACCTTAGGGAGTGGAATATCTCCAAGGACTTAGCTTTGGATAGGGGCGCTTGGAGACTAGCCATCAACGTTCCTGAGCCATGACTTCTTCTACGTGTCTTTATGTTGGTGGTACCTTTGGGTTTCTTATCTAGCCTACCCCGACTTGCTTGGGACAAAAGGCTAAGTTGTTGTTGTTGTTGTTGTTGTTGTTGTATTTTACTATCATACAAAACAGCGTGCTGTAGTGGTATCTCAAAGCATGAATCCAATAATGCTTCAAAAAAATTATTACGTTGTATTTTCTGAGTATAGAAATAAAATTACTAAGGTAGAATCAGACAAAGTAAAAAAAGAACAGCTCAATGCAGAAACATTGCAAAGTCATTTGAAGTATTAACTATTAAGAACCGTACATCATTGTGTATTTGTGTTTACCCACATGACTTCAAATAAATTCTATAATGGCATGATCATACAGGCTAACGTGCATGGAAAATTACCTTAAACAGCGAAGAAGACTCTCGGCTGCTGAAGCTTCTTGCATGGCTTCAACAGCAGCCATTTGTGCCGCATCTCTATACTTCAAAAGCTCCTGTTACAACAAATATTTCATTAAGCACATGTAAATATGAAGCATTCAACTACCACGTACTTAAAAGATATATCCCTCCTCTTTAGCCAGCATAATGTATTGCTAGAGCTTATTTGTTATTAGAATGGTAGCAAATGGGCCAAGTGGCAAACAAAAATGCTGTTCACTCATACCTTTCCTAATTTAGCAAGTGATGGAGGGAGTGCTGTCCATGAGGTGTTAGCATCTGTTAATTTTTTGTTATTTGCAGCAACCTTCACTAGATTTGTGATATTTGGGTTGCTCAAAACCCCAGATGTCCTCCTTATTGGTGAAGAATGCTTATTCACAACCTTGTCAGAATCATCTGCAGGAGCACTAGCTGAGCTCTTTCTGGGTGGAGTCTGAATCTTACTGTCATCCTTATGCAATGACTTTTCTTCTGCGACTGATTTCCGTCTGGGAGTCTGATCACATAAACCAACAAAGATCATTTACCAAAGAAACTGTTTGGTGATGGACATTAAAGGATCAATGATGAGTGTAAGTAATACTATGATCTACATGATCCTAAAAGGCAAGAAATATGTTCAGGTGAGAGTTGTAGACCCTTCTATATAGGTGAAATTGTGAAAACATGACAAATATTGACACATCACATTTATATACCCATATATGACAAGCAATGTCAACACGTACCGAAGAGCTGCGGTTCTCAGACTTCTTCTCAGGTTTGGCAGGCTTGGAATCTGAATTGCCTTTGGCTTTTGCATCTGCATTCCCTTCCCAGCTTTTTCTCAAGGACTTTGGTCCTGATTCAATGCTTATTATGGTGTTACTAAGAGAATTACCTACGGAGGACTTTCTCCCTGCTGTAGTAGCCTTCAAAACAGAAGCAGCCTTTTCTAACAAGGATAGCCTAGATGGTGATGATTTCTCTGCTCCTTTTGTTTTTACTCTCTGTTTCATGTCACTTGAGAATCTATCAAATGATGCAGGCAGAGAATGGACGCTGGTCGGAGATGAAGGCGTTGACCTAGCAGTGGTAGATTTTGCCTTTGAGCTAACTATGTCCTTCTTGTCTGTAAGGGTATTGAGTGCTTGTTTGGAGAGGGAAGAGTTCGACTTGGTGAGCTGGGGTTTCTTGCTTTCTGTCCCATTGTTCTTGACAGAAGCATTTATCTTCTCCAACTTGCTCTGCTCTTTCTCTAGTGACAAAGCATCCTTTGCATTTCCGTTGACGGATGGTTGAACCTTCTTGTTGCCAAGAAAACTGGAAGAGCTAGTCACCACAAGATCTTCCGGATTGCCGACACAAGCATGTCGGCCTGGAAGTGGCCTGACTCCCCTCAAGATCGGCACCGGTGTGGCTGCCTCGAAACGGTCTACATGGATGAACTGCCCCAGCTGGATCGTGTCGCTCAATATGAGATCATGCTGCTCATCCGGGAGGGTGACGTAAGTCGCGTGTGATGAATCAGACACCTTGAGGTAGAACCCCTGGTTGGTGAAGAGATCACTCCCTGCAAGCGCCGGAACAATGCTGATAACCTGAAGAAGGGATGAGCGGTGCTCGCCCGCGACCTTGACGTCGCTGTTCATGTGCTGGAGGAGCTTGAGAAGGACCCCGGGTACCAGCGATGCCATTGCTGTAGCTTCCAAAGCACATTTACCTGCACATTGTTGAGCGCGATTTATAAACAATGATCAGTCTCATTATCTCACCCAGAGGACAATAGGGCATACAGCATTGGAGTCAGAAAAGGAAACAAGAAACAATGATGAGCTAACGGTGGACAACCTGTGCTAGCCGTGAGAAAAGTGAATCTCCAACAACCTAAATAAAGGTCACAGCTTTACACCAAACCAAATCCAAATGAACATGTCGGTTAGCCCAAACCATTTTTGTTGAGTCATAATGAATAGCCAAAAAAAGCATTTGTCACCAAATACAACCCAGCTACATATAGCCCTGAATTGGACTAAAATTCATACAAAACAAATAGCTGAAAACAAAATTGATCTTTTGTTCATTTTTTTTTAAATCGTGATGAACCAGAAAAAGGACAAAACAAATCCAAGCGACGCAAAAGGGGATGGCTTTCATGTTCAGAAAAGAGATGGTACACCGTGTCGGTACGAAGCATTACTTACCTGAAAGGAAGTGAAGTAAAGCAGAACATAAAGATGCGTACTCGAAACGGTGGCTACAATGGGTAAGGACGGTGTTGTTCGTTGCGAGGCATTGAATTCAGTCCGGAAAGAGAGATAGTATATGAGTACGAGCGGATGAAACGAGGATCAACGACATGGGATGCCCAATCTCATGCATTCTTAGGATTGACGAGCTGGCTCTGTCCCACCAGAGTGATGTTTTGTTTTCTTTTTTTTTCTGAAAGGGAAAAAAATCCTCCATATGAACACTGCCACATGGGGAGAGAGCTGGGAACTGAATCAAATCTTGGGCAGAAAGAAGCTCTGGACTTTGCAAAGATGATCAACCATGGAGAGTAAAGGAAACAATCTTGGCAACAACCAAAGCAATCAAATCATCACCAGTCTTCAGATACCAAAATGTTCAGAGAAACCAAGTTTTTTTTTACAGGAGGGGGAGTCGAAGAGCGACGACGCAAGAAATCGAAATCTCTGACGGTCCCAACCACCAACGCCGTCATAAACTCCGACGCGCTTTGATACGAATCTAGAGAGGGGGAATCGAGAAAGACGAAGAAGAAGAAGAAGCAGCAGCAGCAGCACGCGCACACACCTTTGTCTGAAGAAAACAGGAGGCGTCCCAGCGGAGCCGCGGCGGGGCCGATCCCCTCTCTCTCCTCCGCTGCGAACAAGAACAATTGCTGTGAGGAGGAGACGGTTCTTGTCTCTTCTTCCTCCTCCTCCTTCTCCTCCTGTCCTGTGACTGTGAGCACGCGCCCCGAGGCAGGCTACTGCTTCAGCAGCTAGGCTACGATCCTACGAAAAGGAGACACGCCCTCCGCGCCCGGCTCGCTTGTCGCATCCAGGAATCCCGGCGGTTGGCTCTGGGAGGCGGTGGGCCGGTGGCGACTGGACGGCGAGACGAACCAGGAGGCGCGGTGCCTGCCGTGCCGTCTCTGCCGCTTCTCTCCCTGTCTCTCTCTCTCTCCTTCCTCTGCTCGGCCTCTCTCTCTCTAAAAGGAGAGGCGAGTCTGACGGGGAGGGAAGAGCGGAGAGAGGCCGGCGTAGGAGGGCGCGCACGCGGGGCAGGAGGGAGCAGATGCTAGCTACTGTGGCGTGGAAAAGCTGCGTGGAAAGTGTGAGGTGGGGCCCGCGGAGTCAGTGACCGAGGGTGTGGGGTGGAGTGTGTTGAGGTGAGGCGTCGCTTTCGATGGGGCAAAGCGGAGTTCCCATGGCAAGTTGGGTGGGAGAAGGGGCAAAACCTTTTTCTATGCAGCATGACACAGAGATTGGAGCAGGGGGGGTTTTCCCCTGCATTTTTCCGGGACCAAGAGTAGTGCATCTTTTGATGAGCGTGTGGTTTTTTAGTGATGGGTGAACTTATCTAGTTCTTAAAAAAACTTACTCCGATTTCTTGGTAAAAGAAATCTACTTACTACAATAGTAGTGCATCCCGTTTGGTAAAAGAAGTTGTTTAGACAGTGAAATGGTCTTCAAAGTACAATTTTGACTTCCTATTTTCATAAAAATAATTATTAAAAACTAACATATGTGTACTTTTATGAAAATATTTTACAAGACAAATCTACTTATGTAGTTTTCACATTTCCAAACTCAATGACTTAAAAGTTATTCATTTATTTATATTCCCAATATTTGATTTAAATATTGTCCAAAACGACTTCTTTTACCAAACCGGATGGAGTATCTAGTAATTTCATGTTGTGACCGCTATTTGAAGAAAAAAAACATATATGCAATCCCTACCAAAACATCTACCAAACCGTTTCTTCTCGTAGATTTAACAAAATACACCAACATATATAGCATCAAATTAATTCTGCTAATTCTTCCACGAATTACATCTTAGTACAGTCTTAGTAGTGTATTTATCGATATTGTAGATTCTAACATATTTTTTAATAAAGTTCATTAAAGTTAGAAAAAAATAAATTGAACAAAACTTCAATATAATGAAAAACCGGCACCATAATGTTAATAAATTCGACATTATAATAAAATAATGAAAGGAGTAGACCGGATGGTGAAGGATCCAGGAGCCAGAGCAGCTGAACCTGAACGTGAGCCTGCCAGCGGCAACCAAATCAGAGTCAAACCTAAGTTTGGTCAACGGCTGCACGGAGAACCGCAAAAATTGGATTAGCTACCGACACTTCACTCTGCAGCGATTTTACTTCAAAAATTATTAAAATAGAGAAAAAGAACTACCCTCTCTGTTTCGTAATACTTATCATTTTGACTTTTCTAAATACATTCACTATGTTATATATCTAGACATAAGTATGTATACAAGTGTATGTGTATAGTAAAGTTTGAGTTGATCGTGTCGATGTCCCAACCCGACCGATGAGTTGTTGAGTTGAGTGGTGCGCGTTGATGACCCAATCCAACCCACCGAAGGGCCTAATTGTATGGTCTGCGGACCGGAGTCGTTCGGGGTTCTGCCCCTCTAGTTGTGCGGTCGATAGACCCGAGTTGTATGGTTTTCAGGCCCGGTTTTCCTTATAAACTGGGTCAACTCTCTTCTTCTAATAAAAATTCGGGGAAGCAGAAGCTTCACCGTCCGTTAAAAAAAATGTGTACAGTAAAGGAAATATACCTACAAAAGTCAAAATGATAAGTATTAAGAACTGGAGGGAGTAACTTTTAATATTTCTCCCCCACTCTTTTTTCTTTCTATTCCACGTTAAAAATGGGGTATGACAGATCCCAATCATTTTTTTCAAAAAAAAAAGCGATTTGAAAATGTTCTAGATGGTTGCACACATAATCAAAAAATGATTTGGTTGCACAGGCAATTTGATCAGCTCGGGAGGACGATAATGCATAATGCAGTCGCTGCCGATGAATAATTGATTGGGATCTTGTAACTACTGTATAATGTATTGCCGGTTGGTAAACCAGCTGCCAGAACATATATTCTCAACCTTTTTTTTATTTCTTTTCTCTTTATAATTCCTGTTGTCACCGCGTACTACTCCGTGTTAATTAGAACACCGGTAGGTGTGTGAAACACTAATTCGTATGGATAAGAACCGGATCAAAAGTATCTTGGTTCAGTTGACCTGGCTGCCACACAATGCATGTGCTGTGCTAATAGCTAGTGGTTGATAAGATTATTGATCATGCATATTTATGTTGTTCATCAATCATCACCAATTCGGCATCTTCTTCTTTTCATTTTGGATGATTGTGTAGTTGATATGGAAAGCACTAGCTAGAACAAGAAAGGTGAAAAGTACATGTTTGAACTCAAATTATATTATTTGAAAAATATATAAGTTACCCCATAGTGCCCGCCGTGATTTCTTCTTAGTCAATTTTTTTTACAAAAATTGATCAAATTTATAATAAAAGATATCAATATTTATAACACTAAATATGTATGCTATGAAAGTATATTTCATAATGAATCCAATGGAAGTCGCTAGATATCAAACACTATACCTAAGCATTTTGAGCCCGGCCCGGCCCGCGCCAGGCCCGCCCACGAACCTTACTGGATGGGCGTGGGCAGAGATCTTAAAGCCCGCGAATTTTTTTGGCCCGAGCCCGACCCGAAATGCTGTTTTTTAGTTGTTTTACACTATAAAATGTGCGGGCGGTCCGCCCAAGCCCGGGCCCGGCCCGAGCCTGGCCCGAAAATTGAGACCCGATGCGTCCAGTGAGATGGTCATGGGCAGGATTTTTTCAACCCGAAATAACATAATTCTTTTAAGCTGGCCCGACCCGAAAAATGCTCAGATCTATCAAACACATTGGTAATTTTTTATATGAACTTGGTCAAATGTAAGAAGCACTGGTAGGATGTTGTCATCAATGACGTTACATTAACGTCATTGAAGACGCCAGAATGGTCACAAATAGTCTTTTGTGACGATTTGGTTTTGGTCACTATGGTGGCGTCACATTTGTTCATCGGTGACGAAATTGGTTTTTTCGTCACAGATGTGTCTCCAATCTGTGACGAATTTTGTGTCGTCATGGATTTGAATTCATTCTATGACGAACGTTTTTGGTCATGGATATAACTCCGTTATCGTCATAATTGTCCGTGTGCCTGACTGCCTGACGGCACCGTTAACGGCGTTTGTGGTGTGTGACGATTAGATTTGGTCACAGATGTTCCTATGTTTTGGTCATAATCTCTTGTTAACGGTGTTTGCATCTGACATGGCGTTGACGTCAGCAATGACGTGGCAACTAACGTGGCTGCTGACGTGGCAGGCTCTTTATTCGTCACAAATTGTATCTTATTTTGGTCACAATTTTCCCCTCATTTCGGTCCCAGATTGTCCTTTAATGAGCTTGAGCCACGTGGCTTGATCTGATCAGTTTTATTTCATCACAAAGTGCAAATGGTAATTTTCCATACAATTTACAAATAATACTGAAATAACAAAAAACTTGCATAAATTAACAGATCAATTTTATAACTCAACGGTTTTTATCTTTCTATCATAGCTTACCCAATTGGGATGTTATTGTTGCACTACTGCTTGCCACCAACCTGCTGCTATGATGCTTACCAGAGACAGAGGAAGTGGACACAAGCTACTGCTGCAAATGCACAGACCTGCAACAAAAACGAAACAAGTCAGTCAAGTTGCAAACTGAAAAATGAATTAGCCCTCTGTTAAAAGAAAAAGGGGCTAGGCAGTTGAATCATTGGATATATATTACTGAAAGGACCTTGATGTCGCCTAGAGGGGGGTGAATAGGTGTGACAACCAAATTAAACTCTTTCTCCCCAAACACTTGAGCTGACAGTGCTCCATCGGTCAGACCGGTGGTGGTGACCGGTCAGACCGGTCAAGCACTGGACTTCACAGGTGACACCGGTCAGACCGGTGCGCCTCACCGGTAAGACCAGTGTAGCACAGAACACCTGCAAAAACAACTTCAAGCACCTCTTGACTTCTAGCACGAACTTAACTTGGTGTGTAGCCTTTGTTGATGAACACAAACAAGGTAATGATCCCTGCACACACAAGTAACACACCCAAGTAGATCGAAGCGGAAGCAAATGTAATTATGCTAGAAAAACAACTTAGAGAGTCTAACCACACGAAGAAGCAAGGATTTGTTTCCCGAAGTTCACCACCCACTGAGGAATGGCTACGTCTCCGTTGAGGAGCTTGTAAGGGACGGTTCCCACAACAAGCCGGGGGTCTCTTTCAACCTCTTTCCTCATTTCCACTAAGGTGATCTTTTCCACGAAGAGGCAAGATCGCAGCCCTTACAAACTTCCCGTTGCTCACCACAACCTTGGGAGCTAGCCGGCGACACCTAGCCGTCTAGGAGGTAAACCTCCAAGAGTAACAAATGCTTCAAAGTTTGTACACGTAAAACCAAAGTGCTCAAGCTATGGAAATGCTCTTGATAGCTCACTAGGTCACTCTTAAGCTCACTTTCTCAACCCAACACAAGAATATGGCTTGAATGCACAAATCTCACAAAGAGAGGGTTGGGGAGAGCCACTAAGGCTTAGAGCTAGTTAGAATTGGCTTGGGACCTCAGCAAACTCACTAGGAATAGCAACCCTCACTTGAAGAAGGCTTGGGGTATTTATACCCCTCAAAGGAGAAAACTAGCCGTTAGTCCCCGGATATCACCGGTCAGACCGGTGCCCCACACCGGTCAGATCGGTGTTCGAAAAACTAGTCGTTGGGCTAGCGGCACCGGTCAGACCGATGCCTCTGACCGGTCAGACCAGTCAGGCCCGAGATAACCACAAAACCTCTTTTCAAAGAAACTAGCACTCCACCTCCAAGATGAAGTGACCCAGGTTAGGGGAGGGTTTGTTAGCACACTCTAAGGCTATATCT
This sequence comes from Cenchrus americanus, assembly GCA_947561735.1. Classification (NCBI taxonomy): domain Eukaryota; kingdom Viridiplantae; phylum Streptophyta; class Magnoliopsida; order Poales; family Poaceae; genus Cenchrus; species Cenchrus americanus. Next base: position 98,136,559 of record OX387242.1, on the reverse strand, counting down.
CACTTAGGTCAACTAAAGAGCACTTTGACTTGGTCAACTCGCTAAGTTGCATCCCTCTTGATAGTACGGCATACCTATACTCAAGAAAAGAATAAAAGAGCTTCGTTGACCTCTTGATCTTGAACAACTTCAATTCTTGCCATACTTGAACAATATCCACTTGAGGGCTTTCAACATAGCCTTTGACTTGAGCACGTCCATACTTGAGCTAGTGACTTAGGATCTTTCCTTATAGCATTTGAATGCTCACCTGGATCCATAGTCACTCCATATTGTCAATCTTAACAAGTTGATGACTCGCAAAGCTTCCCTCAGTTAAGGTTGGAATATGATACTTGAAGATCCCACGGATGCTAGACCTTCACCTTAGCAAAACACAAATGGCGGTTTAGCTACGGCCCCAAAGATTGCTTAGTCCCTCACCCTAGTCATCTCGGTTGATCCCTTCATCACTTGTCCAATCCACTTTGAGATCCACTTTGCTTCATGCACAATTAACCTTTCACTTGAAAAACCTTGCTCCAAATGCTTGATCTTGATTGACAACGGATATGCAAGCTTCCAATTTTAGAACGATAGTGTGTACACTTATCATCTTGTTCTCTTTCAATAACTTCATGAAGTCTTGCACCATATATTTGTCTTTGTAAATGTGAGCCGTAATATACATCCATAATTAAAATACTTCAATGGTTGCTCATGAATATATAATGAAAACCTGCTCACAATCTTAGACAAAATCATTAGTCCTTTAATCGTCTTGTCATTCAATTCACCAAAATCCACTTAGGGGCCTAGATGCACTTTCAATCTCCCCCTTTTTGGTGATTGATGACAATTCGATTAAAGCTTACAAATAAAACATTAAAGCGCTTTTAGATTCTTAGATATAGCTAGAGCTCCCCCTTAATTTGTGCTTTGAGTTGAATTTCAAGAAGTTGGCATTAAATGCCACTAGCACAAATTTGGAAGAAAAAGCGTGTGAGCTCCCCCTATATATTAGAATCAGTGAAGTGCAACAGTGTGAGCGACAAAACAAAAACCGTGATGCGTATGACAAGATATGCACAAAGCAAAGGGAAATGTACTGGCTAGGCGGCACGGTTAGACCGGTGCTGCGCTACCGACCGGTCGAGTCCGACCAACACACACAATCGGGCGGCACCGGCTCGGCGGTGCCCCGACCGGTCGAGCCGGTCGAGTCCGGTCAACGCACAAAGCAACAGAAGTGCGTGCTATTTGGTCCAAGGTGATCATGCCAGGGTTGCAAGCTGGTTTAGATCACTTTGCTCCATTTAGCCAACACAAACAAACACCATTCAATTTATGCATCACAAACTAGCAATAAAGTCGCTTAGATACTACAATAAGGTTCAAACACACAGTAGCACTCACACAAATGTTCTCAAGTCCACTAAGATAAAGTTCTAACTTATTACATGGCCTCTCTCAACAGCCAACAGGCACCGGTCAGACCGGTGCAACACAGACAGCACAGACTTGTGGCTTTAATCTCGAATCTTGCTTTAATCTTGAATCTTCTCCCCCTTTGTCATCAAGCATCCAGGAAAAGCCTGGAGGAGAAGCAACTGCCGATCACAGTCCTTGAGATCCGTCTCCCGGGTGAGAGCTCCCTCCTATTTGAGATTTGTCAAGAATCCAATGCAACGGAGAGTTTAGGTAAATAGACTCCGAGACGGTGATTTGAGATGGATGAGCTATGGGTGCGCTGTGTTTACCGTAGTAATAAGGATTGTAGCCAAAGATCTCGGCGGAGAAGCGAGTGCCCCAATCTTGTACTTGCTCGGGAGGTGGAGGAGGTGGGGGTGCTTGCTCTTCTTCCATGAAATGTGATGATCCTGCCACATCCGGAGGAGGAGGTACAAATGTTGGAGGTGGAGGTGGAACCGATGAGGAAGATCCTTGTCCTTGCCCGGACTCAAAGAACATGGGCCCATATTGGTTAAGCATGTCGGAGTTGGCCCATCCTCTCATCCTTTCCTCAAAGGAAGGTATCTCTACCTGTGGAGACTCTGGAGATGGTGGAGAGCGAGGTGGTCGAAACCCTTGGGCATTGTGCATTAACTTCGTCGTGTCTCTCATTTGCTTGTTTGCCCTTCTCGACCTTTGTTGCTCAACTTGTATGTCATGCTGGCTCCTGCACATCCCAAATATGAAGTTGAGAAACTTCCGTAAAGGAGAGGTGGACCTATGAGGCCTGTCGTGCTGCCAGCCACCCCACCGGTCAAACCGGTGCTCAGCACCGGTCAGACCGGTGACGGTCTGAGCCCCTGCCTGAGGCAGATCTAGCTGAGCTGCTCCTTCCTCAAAAATTTCTTCCTCATGTCCAGGTGCATGCTCAACTCTAGGTGATGGAAGCCGAGGATTCTTGCTAGGATTGAGCTTCAAGGGCTTGTGCGTCACGTTTTTGGGAAACTCCGTCTTTGCAACTTTTTCAATCATGTACATGATGTAAGGACTATAGCTGCAAATCTTCTTGGGGTCCTCGGATAGGTGCTTGATTTCTTGCCAAATAAAATCCCCAACACTAAACTCTGGAGCTCCCGGCCTCAAAGCAACCATCAAGTTTTTCTGAAACTTTGTGATTTCAGAGGGGTTTCCATCTCTAGGTGTAATAGACACCCTAAGGAGCATATTTAGGACAGCAAAGTAGGTGTAGAGATTCTTCACCGTCCCATAGTTGGCATGCTCACCTCGCGGGTACATAACATGCAAAGCATCCTTCTCGAGCTCTCCCTCATCATGTAGCTTCCTTAAGTCCCCGTCTCCCGCCATGATCCCAAAGCACCTCAAGAATCTATGGAAAGTGATGGAGTACTTTTGGCCATTTGTCATCCAAATCATAGCCCTATCGGTCTCAATGTATCCAAAGTGCACTGTGGCATAAAACTGAGCTATGATCTCCTTGTTCCAATCCTGTCGGAACCCCATAAGTTCCTTGACCCTTTGCCTCTCACAATTGTTTATGACTTCGTCAAATATAGGGTCACTCTTTCTAGCCATGTGCCCCCAATCCACGTACTGTGCCTTATGAGTGATTTTGGGCTTCTTTATGATTACTGTAGCATAATAGTCTTGCTGAAACTTAGCCCAAAACCTCGGATCCGACGCGGTCCTAGCCTCCTCATAAGGGTTCCTATCCCTCAACTTCTTTAGGGCCTTGGTCATGCCTGCCCCGTGGTACTTCACTGGCCTGTAAGGATAAATGTAAGTGGGTGGCATGATCTTCAATCTACCCTAATCATCATCATCCTCATCCATGGCGTCCAAATCCTCTTCCTCATCCTCCTCTTCCTCATCCTCAGCCTCGTCGTTGTCGGACCCAGCCTCCTGGTGCCTCCTCAGCTCATACTGACCCGGAAAAGTCTCATCCTCAACATTATCATCGCTGCTAGTGCCGGTGTCACCTCCTAGGTCGGGATCCTCTGCACTTTCTTGAGCTGAGCGGCATCTTAACCTCTTACCGCTGACATTGATGGTGCTGCCCCTTCCCCAAAATCACCGGGGGTAGCTCCTCGGCGAGAGTGCACCTCTTCTCTTCTTTTCTTTGCCCCTTCCTTTTCCCGTACCATAGTTGTTGTCCTGAGTCACAAATAGGATGACAAGATTGTATAAGACTCTAGGAAAAAGATTGAATTGATATGGAATTGATTCTTGAAAGTTCAGAACAATTGGGTCTGCTCTGGGCCACACCCCCAGAACAGAGCCAATTGCTCCACATTCAATCTGAGCAGCTATCAATCTAAGATTTGGTCTAGATTAACAGGAGACATCCTAGAGTTGATATGTGTTGAAATACAAGGAGAAAACAACATTTGGGACAGGACGCACGCCACCGGCCGGACGGGGTGACGGCCACCGCCGACCGGTGAAGGCCGTCCGACCCCAAATCTTGGGTTCTCACAATGTGGCCAACGAAACTTTATGGATCTATAGGAATGTCTTCTAGGTGATCTCAGAAGATGTTCTACCAAAGGAAATTCAAATCTTTGCACCAAGTAAAGAGATCGGGAAAAAAGAAGATTTGAATACCTTTGGAGAGAAAGACTTGAGTTGAATCCAATGAACTCGAAGGGGAAAGTGAAGAGGAGCCTTGGGAGATCCTTTTGCTTCCAATCTTGAGCCTTTTCCTTGGTTGAATCTTCAAACCTCCATGGATTTTGAGAGAGGTGAAAGAGAGAAGAAAAGGGGGGTGCTCCACGGTTAGGCAGGGTGAATGCTGGTGAAATGATAGAGGAGAGAGAAGGAGAGGGATAAAAGGTGGATTCCTTTTACTGTGGCCCCACGGGTTGAAGTCGGGCGTCACCGGTCAGACCGGTGGCGGGCACCGGTCAGACCGGTGACCGCCCATGGTCGAGCCAGAGAGCCCTTATCGGTTTTTCCGACCCACCCTCGGTAGAACCGACGATCTTGATAAAATTCAACAGAGAGGCTTTATCGGTAGAACCGACGTACCCACGGTAGTTCCGGTCCTTTTCTTCCTTTTTGAGATTTTGCCCCTTAAATCTTCTCCAAATATTTTATAGGACATTTTGCATCCACTTAGGTCGCAGAAAAGTGACTATGTGACTTCAAGGTCGCCACCGGTCAGACCGGTGGTGCGCACCGGTCAGACCGGTGCTCCCTTGAGAAAAGGATTTTGAGCCATAAAGGAGAATTTCCATCCCAACCTTTTTATATGTCTTGGATATGAGATAGAGAGTTGATATTGATCCAAAAAAACCATCAATTCTTAGAAGAATGAAGGAATATCCAATTTATTCGAAAATTCTTGATCCCTCCAAGAGAGAGAGAGAGAGAGATAAATAAAGATGGATTTTAGGGACTTGAGAAAATCTTCTCAATTGTGACTAGCCATCAACCAAACAAGGAGAACTATAGTCACAATTAAGTTGATTGGGTCACTAAGACCAAGAACCAAATATTTTTCAAAGTGAGCACACTTCCTATACATGCTAGTTGATTTTTCGAAAAATCTATCCTATGTCACAAAGTGCATGCATCCACTTCAAATGAATTCCCTAACAAGCATATTTGGCTCATATCCTCATCCTCGAGACACACAGACGAGTGGAAATAAAGATATCAACCAAATATCTAGAGAGGCGAACAAGATATTCACTTGAAGCAATTACATGCTAAGTAATGCACACTAGCATGGTATTATGGCCTAGATGCATTATGGTATTTCAATGAGTTTCATGAAAACATACCTTTGCCTTAAGGCCAATTCATTTGTGCATATATTAAATTTTGATCGGTGTTAGCTCTTACTAGTTCTTTTGGAAGTTATACTTGTCAAGAGCTTCCTTCGGGATGCACAAAAGAGTGAGACTACAAGATCACTTAGAGGAAATTGTTAGTCCCACAAGTGACTCAAGTGTTGTAATGAGCTCCCCCTTAAGTAGTGCTAGAGATTTTGAATTTCTCGAACAAGGCACTTTGTTCAATTGAGAACTCGGTGAGGCTCATTCCAAACTTTGTCACAACACATGAGTGATTTATTAATTGAAATGTGTTTAGTCTGTCATAACCTTTGACGCCAAATCACCCTTCTTCTTCAAGATTTGGACAACCCCGGGTCACCCGGTCATAGGAGTCGGGTCACCCTGCAGCATACAGAGGCGTACCGGGTCACCCGGGCACTCGTGCCGGGTCACCCACCCAAATGGACTTGCTGTGTTTACACCGGTCAGACCGATGCCTGTCACCGGTCAGACCGGTGACCACCAAACACACCCCTTTTGGTGATTTGCCTTTCTTTTTTTCTCGAATGCGTGAATCTGTCCCCAATTTAAATTCTGCAACATGGATAGGGCATTGCTCTACTGGAGAGCCATTAAAAGCATCGAATGGCATGAGAGAGTAGAATTTCACAAAATAGTCAAAGTCACTGCCTCATGTCTCGCTTTTACAAAAAAAAAACGTCACATGAGTGTTCACCAAGGACCAAGAGCGACTTAGACTTAATCACGCACATTAGTTACCGAGATGACATTGATTTCACGATTTATATGAGTTTCTCCTTCACATGGTCAATTGAATCCTATCATGATTTCCAACTCTTCCAACCATGTGCTCAATGCATCTCTTTCAACCTGCAAGCTCAGTAAGCATTTCTTGGTACCCAACACTTGTTGGGTCCTATTGGGTTAGTCACAAGGTGCTTAGGAACCCAAATAGCTCTCGTGCTACATCAAGGTGAACTAATCTCCCTTATAGCACAAGTTCCATTCTTATCGTTCCTAAGCTTATGAAAATCATAATGGACAAGGTTTGATTTAGGAATGTTACCATTTGGACAATCTTTGCCCATGTGACCCTTTTGACGGCATTCATAGCAAATGCGGCTTTTGTTCTTATTGGTTATATCATTCCTTGCAATTTCTTTTCCTTGCTTACTTCTGAGTCTTGTTCTTGGAGAAGGTGGCTTCTTTGCCTGGTTTGCTTGAAGTGGGCCTGCCCTGGCCGGCACCGGTCTGACCGGTGGCATGCACCGGTCTAACCGGTCATGGTCAGTGCCACTGCGCGTTGTTGCATTAGGGCACGAGTCGGCAAAGTGTCCCTTCTCTTTGCACTTGTAGCACACCCTCCACTTGTTGGAGTTTCTAGGCTTCTTGGAGAGTGACTTTTGTGTCTTGTGCTTTATTGGGCGATATTGGGGTTTGATTTGCCCAATCTCGCTCTTTTCTTGAATCTTGTTCTTGTGGGACATTTTATGTTGTTGAGGGGTTGAACTAGTGACGGTTGACCCCTTCTCAAGCTTCTTCACCATGCTTTCACGGTTATCTTGAGAAGGTTGCACTTTGCTCTTCTCCTTCAACACATACAAGTCCTTTTGTAGCTTTTCAACCTCTTGCTTTAGTTTATCATTTTCTTCAGCAATGAGGTCATCACAAGATTCTACAAGTACATGCTCAATGCTAGATTGGCTTGCTTGAGACAAACAATCATTAGCGCTAGATAAATCAACTTGAACTTGTGAGCATGTGCATGTGTGAGATAGAGGTTGTATAGATTTTACCGATGAAAGCACAACCTCATGGGCTATCTCTAGTGTTGCATAAGAATCAACAAGCTTCTCATAGGAATGTTCAAGTTCATCATGATTAGCTTGTAGAACCATATGTTCGCTAGTGAGCTTCGCTAGTTTGGCTTCTAGATCATCATTGGCATCTTCTTCTATTTTAGCTCTACAAGCAAAGGATTTGATGTCATGATCATATTTGTTAGCCAAAGTTTCATACTTACAAACCAAGGATGCAAGCTCGGATTTGAGAAGTTCAAGTTCTCTTGACGGAGAGCTTGATGCTTCAATCTTCTGGCCCTTAGCCCCTTTGTCTTGTCTCTTCTTCTTGCTCTTCTTTTCCTTCTTGGCCATCAAGCAAGTTGGTGTGCCCCTGCTGGCACTGGTCTGACTGGTCCCTGCAGAGGGACGACGTGTTCGCTTCCTTGATCTTTTCTTTGCTCCGGGGTTGATGCTTGGTGATCAGTGGATGTTATAGAGGTAGGGCACATCTCCACTGACTCATCTTCATCATTGCTCTCGAGTTCATACCATTTGGTGTTTACCAACTCAAGTAGTAATTTCCAAATGAGATGAGCATCTTCGCAAATCTTCTTGCTCTTTAGAATAATATACTTTAGTTCTCTACATACACAGCTGCACAGAAGATTAGTAATAATGGCATTGAGTTGCTTCTTCTCCAAGTCCATTGGCGAGACACATGTCTCATCCTTTGGAAGAATACTCGCAACCATGATGCCCTCAGCGGTAGGACCCAAAACCTTAAGTGCAATGAGAACATTAGAGCACCAAGAAGAATAGTTTGAGCCATCTAGAGCTAGAGGCTCAAATGGTACCTCACTAGTTGTCGACATCGAATAACTCCAAGCGGTTAAGCTCGAATCGGAGCACCAAGCTCTGATACCAATTGAAAGGACCTTGATGTCGCCTAGAGGGGGTGAATAGGCGTGACAACCAAATTAAACTCTTTCTCCCCAAACACTTGAGCTGACAGTGCTCCACCGGTCAGACCGGTGGTGGTGACCGGTCAGACCGGTCAAGCACTGGACTTCACGGGTGACACCGGTCAGACCGGTGCGCCTCACCGGTAAGACCGGTGTAGCACAGAACACCTGCAAAAACAACTTCAAGCACCTCTTGACTTCTAGCACGAACTTAACTTGGTGTGTAGCCTTTGTTGATGAACACAAACAAGGTAATGATCCCTGCACACACAAGTAACACACCCAAGTAGATCGAAGCGGAAGCAAATGTAATTATGCTAGAAAAACAACTTAGAGAGTCTAACCACACGAAGAAGCAAGGATTTGTTTCCCGAAGTTCACCACCCACTGAGGAATGGCTACGTCTGAAAGTGCATCTAGGCCCCTAAGTGGGTTTTGGTGAGTTGAATGACAAGGCGATTAAAGGACTAATGCTTTTGTCTAAGATTGTGAGCAGGTTTTCATTATATATTCATGAGCAACCATTGAAGTATTTTAATTATGAATGTATTTTATGGCTCACATCTACAAAGACAAGTATATGGTGCAAGACTTCATGAGTTTATCGAAAGAGAACAAGATGATGAGTGTACACACCATGGTTCTAAAAATTGGAAGCTTGCATATCCGTTGTCAATCAAGATCAAGCATTTGAAGCGGGATTTTCAAATGAAAGTTAATTGCGTGTGAAGCAAAGTGGAACTCAAAGTGGATTGGATAAGTGATGAAGAGATCAACCGAGATGTCTAGGGTGAGGGACTAAGCAATCTTTGGGGTCGTAGCTAAGCCGCCATTCGTGTTTTGCTAGGGTGAAGGTCTAGCATCCGTGGGGTCTTCAAGTATCATATTCAAACCTTAACCGAGGGAAGCTTTGTAAGTCATCAACTCGTTAAGATTGGCAACATGGAGTGACCATGGATCCAAGTGTGCATTCTTATGCTATATGGAAAGATCCTAAGTCACTAGCTCAAGTATGGACGTGCTCAAGTCAAAGGCTATGTTGAAAACCCTCAAGTGGTTATTGATCAAGTATGGCAAGAATTGAAGTTGTTCAAGCTCAAGAGGTCATCGAAGATCTTTTATTCTTTTCTTGAGTATAGGTATGCCGTACTATCAAGAGGGATGCAACTTAGCGAGTTGACCAAGTCAAAGTGCTCTTTAGTTTACCTAAGTGAGAATTAGCCTTAGAGTGTGCTAACAAACCCTCCTAACCTAACCTGGGTCATTTCATCTTGGTGGTGAAGTGCTAGTTTCTTTAAAAGAGGTTTAGGGGTAACTCAGGCCTGACCGGTCTGACCGGTCAGAGGCACCGGTCTGACCGGTGCCGCTAGCCCAACGGCTAGTTTTTCGAACACCGGTCTGACCGGTGTGAGGCACCGGTCCGACCTTGCCGTCCCGGGACTAACGGCTAGTTTTCTCCTTTGAGGGGTATAAATACCCCAAGCCTTCTTCAAGTGAGGGCCGCCGCTTCTAGTGAATTTGCTGAGGTCCCAAGCCATTTCTAACTTGCTCTAAGCCTTAGTGGCTCTCCCCAACCATCTCTTTGTGAGATTTGTGGATTCAAGCCATCATCTTTGTGTTGGGTTGAGGAAGTGAGCTTAAGAGTGACCTTGTGAGCTAACAAGAGTGATTTCCATAGCTTGAGCACTTTGGTTTCGCGTCTACAAACTTTGGAGCATTTGTTACTCTTGGAGGTTTGCCTACTAGACGGCTAGGTGTCGCCGGCTAGCTCCCAAGGTTGTGGTGAGCAGCGGGAAGTTTGTGAGAGCTGCGATCTTGCCTCTTCGTTGAAAAGATCACCTTAGTAGAAAGGAGGAAAGTGGTTGAAAGAGACCCGGCTTGTTGTGGGAATTGTCCCTTACAAGCTCCTCAACGGAGACGTAGCCATTCCTCAGTGGGTGGTGAACTTCGGGAAACAAATCCTTGCTTCTTCGTGTGGTTCGACTCTCTAAGTTGTTCTTTCTAGCATATTACATTTGCTTCCGCTTCGATCTACTTGGGTGTGTTACTTGTGTGTGCAGGGCTCCTTACTCTGCTTGTGATCATCTACAAAGGCCACACCCTGAGTTTGGTTCGTGCTAGAAGCCTAGAGGTGCTTGCAGTTATTTTTGCAGGTTCTCTGTGCTACACCGGTCTAACCGGTGAGGCGCACCGGTCTGACCGATGTCACCTGTGAAGACCAGTGCTTGACCGGTCTGACCGGTCATCACCACCGGTCTGACCGGTGGAGCACTGTCAGCTCAAGTGTTTGGGGAGAAAAAGTTTAATTTGGTCGTCAAGCCTATTCACCCCCCCCCCCTCTAGTCGACATCAAGGTCCTTTCAATTGGTATCAGAGCTTGGTGCTCCGATTCGAGCTTAACCGCTTGGAGTTCTTCGATGTCGACAACTTGTGAGGTACCGTTTGAGCCTCTAGCTCTAGATGGCTCAAACTACTCTTCTTGGTGCTCTAATGTTCTCATTGCACTTAAGGTTTTGGGCCCTACCGCTGAGAGCGTTATGGTTGTGAGTATCCTTCCAAAGGATGAGATATGCATCTCGCCAATGGACTTGGAGAAGAAGCAACTCAATGCCGTTATTACTAATCTTTTGTGTAGCTTTGTATGTAGAGAACTAAAGTATATTATCTTGAAGAGCAAAAAGATTTCCGAAGATGCTCATCTCATTTGGAAATTACTACTTGAGTTGGTAAACACCAAATGGGATGAACTCGAGAGCAATGATGAAGATGAGTCAATGGACATGTGCCCTACCTCTACAACATCCACTGATCATCAAGCATCAAACCCCAAGCAAGAAGAAGATCAAAAAAGTGAAGACGCTGTCCCTCTGCAGGGACCGGTCAGACCGGTGAGGACCATGTGTGGTTCGAGGACCGGTGGATGGTCGCTTCCTTGTGTGATGAGTGATTGACAACGTTGTGTGGACTGATTCTTGGCTAAGTATTGCAGGTGCAGGTTGCGGCTTGACTCGTGTTGGTGCAGGTGAAGAACAAGCGCGAAAGGTCGTTGCTGGTGAGGTCTCCGGGTGTGGAGAAGATAAGTAGGCTTCGTTCGAGGGACCCGGTGGCCGGCGGGGTCGAGTGCGGGCCGCATGGTGGCAAGAACAAGAAGATGAAGTCGGTGGACGGTTTCTTGGTTGAGCCACAAAACCAAGGTCGAGCCGGGACTTCATGGGAGCCAAGTCATGAGTGGTGATTGGCGGAGGCTACATCAAGTTCGCGGGGTTTGCGGTGGTTCACCGTAAAATCACCGGTTACTCGGCCGAGCCACAAAGCCGAGGCCGAAGATCGGGTGTGGTTGTCGGCCAAACCGGTCCGACGGTTTGGAGAACCGGCCCGACCGGTTTGGGGTCGCAGGCGCCGGAAGCTTCGAGGCGGAGGACACGCGTCGGGATCGCAAGGCTTGCGTTGAGGCTACGCGAGGTGCGGTCGCTGGGCATCCGTCCGATGGTGAATACATCAAGAATTCCGAATCCGCCCTTGAGGGGCTTGTATCCCTAGTTAGTAGAGAGGGGCATTTTAGACATTCGGTTGCCGCCTATATAACCCAAGAGGTGAGAGGTTGGCGGCCAACTCTTGGAACCCTAGCTCATTAGTTTTCCTATTTTCCACCTATTTTCCTTAGGTTTTCTCTAGGACTAGCAAGAGAGCTTCACGGAGAAATCTTGTAGAGAGGGATGGATGATCGGGCGGCTTGCTAGACCTTGTACGAATCTTTGTTTCATGTATAGATGATTCGGCGTGATTCCTCAAGGTTTGAATGTGTTTTTCCCGATTGTTCTTGGTGGTGATTTTCGGAGCCCTCTCTCGGTGATTTCTTTGCGGTGTTTTCGGGACCTTTCCTTTGGGGATTTGATGGGGGAAATTTGTGGGAACCCTTCGTGGTTCTTTGGGCCGTGATTCCCCCTCCCAAATCCGTGAGGAAAAGTGCTCGATTTTGGGGTTTCTTGAGTTCTTGGGTTGGAAGTGCTCTCGGCGGGATTTCTTCGATTCCTCCTTCTTGGACGAGTTTTGGTGGGATTAAACTTGGCCATGGACTCCTCATGAGGTGTTCCTGATATTCCCAAAGTCTTGTTCAAGTCCGTGGAGCGATTCGGGAGATTGAGATTTGGTTTTGGGGGAGTTGACCCGCGGGCTGTGTTCTTCTCGACTGTTCAGGCCAAAACCGGCTCGATCGGTTTCCCAAACCGGCTCGACCGGTTTCGACCGATGGGGTCGTCGAGAGAGATCTTTGAACAAGGAAGTCTTTGCTGCTCCATGGCTTCGTTTGTTCAGATGTGGAAGGGCTTTTGAAGTGTTTGGGGTCTTTGAGGAGTTTACGGGACGGAATCGGTCGACCGGTTTGCCTAACCGGTCCGACCGGTTTTTCCCTCGCCTTCGTGAGGCTAAGTCCAACCGGAGCGGTCCGACCGGTTTCGAAACCGGCCCGACCGGCTTTGGCTTGCGCGGCAGCCTTGTCGTGTGTGTTTCCGCTGCGTGTGTGTTGAGGCTGTTGTTCGGGTCTTGTTCCTAGGTTCAGTAGCACTCCAGTGGCTACGTGAACTTGGCAAGAGAAGCTTGCGGAGGTGCACGAGTGAATTTGGGTTCATAGGCCGAATTCTTGAATAGAATTTTTATCGGCTCCCATTCACTCCCCCCCTCTCTGGTTCGCCGTTTCGGTCCTTCAACCGGTGATACCCACCGGTCAGACCGGTGCCAGCAGGGGCACATCAACTTGCTTGATGGCCAAGAAGGAAAAGAGAAGCAAGAAAAAGAGACAAGCCAAAGGGGCTAAGGACCAGAAGATTGAAGCTTCAAGCTCTTCGTCAAAAGAACTTGAACTTCTCAAATCCGAACTTGCATCTTTGGTTTGTAAGTATGAAACTTTGGCTAACAAATATGATCATGACATCAAATCCTTTGCTTGTAGAGCTAAAATAGAAGAGGATGCCAATGATGTTCTAGAAGCCAAATTAGCGAAGCTCACTAGCGAGCATATGGTGCTACAAGCTAATCACAATGAACTTGAACTTTCCTATGAGAAGCTTGTTGATTCTTATGCAACACTAAAGATAGCCCATGAGGTTGTGCTTTCATCGGTAAAATCTCTACAACCTCTATCTCACACATGGACATGCTCACAATTTCAAGTTAATTTATCTTGCGCTAATGATTGTTTGTCTCAAGCAAGCCAATCTAGCATTGAGCATGTACTTGTAGAATCTTGTGATGACCTCATTGCTGAAGAAAATGATAAACTAAAGCAAGAGGTTGAAAAGCTCCAAAAGAACTTGTATGTGTTGAAGGAGAAGAACAAAATGCAACCTTCTCAAGATAACCGTGAAATCTTGGTGAAGAAGCTTGAGAAGGGATCAACCGCCACTAGCTCAACCCCTCAACAACATACAACGTCCAACAAGAACAAGATTCAAGAAAAGAGCGAGATTGGGCAAATCAAACCCCAGTATCGCTCGATGAAGCACAAGGCACAAGAGTCACTCTCCAAGAAGCCTAGAAGCCCCAACAAGTGGAGGGTGTGCTACAAGTGCAGAGAGAAGGGACACCTTGCCGACTCGTGCCCAAAAGCAACAACGGGCAGTGGCTCTGACCGTGACCGGCCGTCGACGGTGCATGCAACCCGGTCGGGCCGGTCTTGCGGCCGTGGCAGCCCACTTCAAGCAAACAAGGCAAGGAAGCCACCCTCTCCAAGAACAAGACTCAGAAGCAAGTGTAGAAAGGAAATTGCAAGAAATGGTGTGACCAACAAGAACAAAAATCGCATTTGCTATGAATGCCGTCAAAAGGGTCACATGGGCAAGGATTGCCCAAATGGTAACATTCGTAAATCAAACCTTGTCCATTATGATTTCCATAAGCTTAGGAACGATAAGAATAGAACTTGTGCTATGAGGGACATTAGTTCACCTCATTGTAGCATGAGGGCTATTTGGGTTCCTAAACACCTTGTGACTAACCCAATAGGACCCAACAAGTGTTGGGTACCAAGAAATGCTTACTGAGCTTGCAGGTTGAAAGAGATGCATTGAGCACATGGTTGGAAGACTTGGAAATCTTGATGGATTCAATTAACCATGTGAAGAGCAAACTCATATAAATCGTGAAATCAATGTCATCTCGGTAACCAATGCGCTAAATTGAGTCTAAGTCACTTTTGGTCCTTGGTGAACACTCATGTGACGCTCTTCTTGCATGAGCAAAACATGAGGTAGTGACTTTGACTATCTTTATGAAAATTTACTTTCTCATGCCATTCGATGCTTTTAATGGCTCTCTAGTAGAGCAATGCCTTATCCTTGATTGCAGGATTTAAATTAGTGATACATTCACTCACTCAAGGAAAAGGGAAAGAAAAATCACCAAAATGGTGTCAGGTGGTGGTCACCGGTCGGCCGTGATGTGCACCGGTCTGACCGGTGCCAACGCAGCAAGTGCAAATTGGTGGGTGACCCGGCATGAGTGCCCGAGTGACCCGGTACGCCTCTGTATGCTGCAGGGTGACCCGACACGAGTGCCCGGGTGACCCGGGGTTGTCCAAACCATCAAGGAGAAGTGTGATTTGGGGTCAAAGGTTATGAGAGGCTAAACACATGTCAATTATCAAATCATTCATGTGTTATGACCAAGTTTTGGAATGAGCCTCAACGAGTTCTTAATTGAACAAAGTGCCTTGGTCGAGAAAATCAAATTCTCTAGCACTACTTAAGGGGGAGCTCATTACAATACTTGAGTCACTTGTGGGAGTAACAATTTCTTCTAAGTGATCTTGTAGTCTCATTCGTTTGTGCATCTCAAAGGAAGCTCTCGATAAGCGTAACTTCCAAAAGAACAAGTAAGAGCTAACACCAATCAAAATTTAACATATGCACAAATGAAATGGTCTTAAGGCAAAGGTATGTTTTCACGGAACTCATTGAAATACCGTAATGCATCTAGGCCATAACATCATGCTAGTGTGCCATCCTTAGCATGTAATTGCTTCAAATGGACCTCTTGAGCTCCTCTCTAGATATTTGGTTGATATCTTTACTTCAACTCGTCTTTGTGTCTCGAGGATGAAGATATGAGCTAAATATGCTTGTTAGGGCATTCATTTGAAGTGGATGCATGCACTTTGTGACATAGGATAGATTTTTCGAAAAGTCAACTAGCATGTATAGGAAGTGTGCTTACTTTGAAAAATATTTGGTTCTTGGTCTTAGTGACCCAATCAACTTAGTTGTGACTATAGTTCTCCTGGTTTGATTGATGGCTAGTCACAATTAAGAAGATTTTCTCAAGTCCCCAAAATCCATCCTTATTTATCTCTCTCAATCTTGGAAGGATCAAGAATTCACAAATAAATTGGTTAATCCTCCATTCTTCTAAGAATTGATGGTTTTTGGATCAATATCATCCTACTATCTCATATCCAAAGCATTTCTAAAGGTTGAGATGGAAATCTATTGTTGTGACTCAAAATCTGTTTCTCAAGGGCGCACCGGTCTGACCGGTGCTAGCCACCGGTCTGACCGGTGGTGACCTTGAAGTCACATAATCTTTTTTCTGTGACCTAAGTGGATGCAAATTGTCCTATAACATATTTGGAGAAGTTTTAAGGAGCAAAATCTCAAAAAGGTGGAAAAGGGTCGGTACTACCGAGGGCGTGTCGGTTCTACCGATAAGGACTTTCTGTCGAATTTTATCAGGATCGTCGGTTCTACCGAGGGTGGGCCGGAAAAACCGATAAGGGCTCTCTGGCTCAACCTTGGGCGGTCACCGGTCTGACCGGTTCCCGTCACCGGTCTGACCGGTGACGCCCGGCGTCAACCCGTGGGGCCACAGTAAAAGGAATCATCTTTTACCCCCCATTCCTTCTCTCTCCTCTATCATTCACCCCCCTGCAGCCTCAAACCGTGGAGCACATCCCCTCTCTCTTCTCTCCTTCACCTCTCTCAAAATCCATGGTGGTTTGAAGATTGAACCAAGGAAAGTCCTCAAGATTGGAAGCAAAAGGATCTCCCAAGGCCCCTCTTCACTTTCCCCTTCGAGTTTCTTTGATTCAACTCGAGTTCCACTCTCCAAAGGTATTCAAACCTTTCTTTTGCCCGATCTCCTCACATGGTGCAAAGTTTTGAATTTTCTTTGGTAGAACATCTTTTGATTTCACCTAGAAGACATTCCTATAGATCCATAACGTTTTGTTGAACACATTGTGAGAAATCACGAATTGGGGTCGGACGGCCTTCACCGGTCTGATCGGTGGCGCATGTCCACCCCCAAATTGTGTTTTCTTCATGTTTTTCAACACATATCTATTCTAGGATGTCTTTTGTTCATCTAGACCAAATCTTAGATTGATAGCTGCTCAGATTGATTGTGAGAGCAATTGGCTCTGTTCTGGGTGGCACCGGTCTGACCGGTGCCCCTCACCGGTCTGACCGGTGTGGCCCAGAACATACCCAATTGTTCTGAACTTTCAAGAATCAATTCCATATCAATTCAATCTTTTTCCTAGAGTCTTATACAATCTTGTCATCCTATTTGTGACTCGGGACGGCGGCTAGCCTATGGTACGGGAAAAGGAAGGGGCAAAGAAAAGAAGAGAAGAAGTGCTCACTCGCCGAGGAGCTATCCCCGGTGATTTTGGGGAAGGGGACAGCACCGTCAACGTCAGCGGCAAGAGGTTGAGACGCCGCTCAGCTCAAGCAAGTGCAGAGGATCCTGATCTAGGAGGTGACACCGGAACGAGCAGCGATGACAATGTTGAGGATGAGACCTTTCCGGGTCAGTTTGAGCTGAGGAGGCACCAGGAGGCTGGGTCTGACAGCGATGAGGATGAGGATGAGGATGAGGAGGATGAGGAAGAGGATGTGGATGCCATGGATGAGGATGACGATGACCAGGGTAGATTGAGGATCATGCCACCCACTTACATTTACTCTGACAGGCCGGTGAAGTACCACGGGGCTGGCATGACCAAGGCCCTAAAGAAGTTGAGGGACAAGAACCCATATGAGGAGGGCAAGACCGCGTCGGATCCGAGGTTTTGGGCTAAGTTTCAGCAGGATTACTATGCCACCGTAATCATAAAGAAGCCCAAAATCACTCACAAGGCACAATATGTGGATTGGGAGCACATGGCAAGAAAAGGTGACCCTATATTTGATGAAGTCATTAGCAATTGTGAGAGGCAAAGGGTCAAAACACTCATGGGGTTCCGACAGGATTGGAACAAGGAGATCATAGCCCAGTTCTTTGCCACGGTGCACTTTGGTCACATTGAGACCGATAGGGCTATGACTTGGATGACCAATGGCCAGAAGTACTGCATCACGTTCCATAGATTTTTGAGGTGCTTTGGGATCATGGCAGGAGATGGGGAGTTGAGGAAGCTCCATGATGAGGGAGAGCTGGAGAAGGATGCTTTGCATGTGATGTACCCTCGTGGTGAGCATGCCAACTATGGGAAGGTGAAGAACCTCTACACCTACTTTGCTGTCCTAAATAGGCTCCTTAGGGTGTCTATTACACCTAGAGATGGAAACCCCTCAGAAATCACAAAGTTTCAGAAAAACTTGATGGTTGCTTTGAGGCCGGGAGCTCCAGAGTTTAGTGTTGAGGATTTTATTTGGCAAGAAATCAAGCACTTATCCGAGGACCCCAAGAAGATTTGCAGCTATAGTCCTTATATCATGTATATGATTGAAAAGGTTGCAAAAACGGAGTTTCCCAAAAATGTGACACACAAGCCTCTGAAGCTCAATCCTAGCAAGAATCCTCGGTTTCCATCTCCTAGAGTTGAGCATGCACCGGGTCATGAGGAAGAAATATTTGAGGAGGGAGCAGCTCGGCCAGATCTGCCTCAGGCAGGGGCTCAGACCGTCACCGGTCTGACCGGTGGAGGGGCTGGCAGCCAGACAGACCTCACAGGTCCACCTCCCCTTTGCGGAAGTTTCTCAACTTCATCTTTGGGATGTGCAAGAGCCAGCATGACATCCAAGTTGAGCAACAAACGTCGAGAAGGGCTAATAAGCAAATGAGGGACACGATGAAATTGATGCACAATGCCCAAGGTTTCCAACCTCCTCGCTCTCCACCATCTCCAGAGTCTCCACAGGTTGAGATACCGTCCTTTGAGGAAAGGATGAGAGGATGGGCCAACTCCGACATGCTGAATCAATATGGGCCCATGTTCTTCGAGTCCGGGCAAGGACAAGGATCGTCCTCATCGGTTCCTCCTCCACCTCCACCCTTTGTACCTCCTCCTCCTCCGGATGTGGCTGGATCGTCTCACTTCAAGGAAGAAGAGCAAGCACCCCCACCTCCTCCACCTCCCGAGCAAGTACAAGATTGGGGCGCTCGCTTCTCCGCCGAGATCTTTGGCTACAACCCTTACTTCTATGGTAAAAATTGCGCTCCCATAGCTCATCCATCTCAAATCACCGTCTCGGAGTCGATTTACCTAAACTCTTCTTTGCATTGGATTCTTGACGAATCTCAAATAGGAGGGAGCTCTCACTCGGGAGACGGATCTCAAGGACAGTGATCGGCAGCTGCTTCTTCTCCAGGCCCTTCTTGGATGCTTGATGACAAAGGGGGAGAAGAATCGAGATTAAAGCCACAAGTCCGTCGTGTCCGGGTTGTCGTCGTTGTTGCACCGGCCTCCGACCGTGCCCCGCACCGGTCCGACCGGTGCTCGCCGGGCTGTTGAGAGAAGCCCTGTAATAAGTTAGAACTTTATCTTAGTGGACTTGAGAACATTTGTGTGAGTGCTACTGTGTGTTTCAAACCTTATTGTAATATTTAAGCAACTTTATTGCTAGATTGTGATGCATGAATTGAATGATGCTTGTTTGTGTTGGCTAAATGGAGCAAAGTGATCTAAACCAGCTTGCAACCCTGGCCCGATCAACTTGGACCAAATAGCACGCACTTCTGTTGCTTTGTGCGCTGACTGGACCTGACCGGTCTGACCGGTCAGGGGCACCGGTCTAACCGGTGCCGCCCAGTGGTGTGTGTTGGCTGGACCTGACCGGTCTGACCGTTCAGGGGCATCGGTCTGACCGGTGCTGCCTAGTCAGCTCACTTCCCTTTGCTTTGTGCATATCTTGTCATACGCATCACAGATTTTATTTTGTCGCTCACACATGTTGCACTCCACTGATTCTCAGATATAGGGGGAGCTCACACGTCTTTTCTTTCAAATTTGTGCTAATGGCATTTAAGGCCAACTTTTTGAAATTCAATTCAAAGCACAAATTGAGGGGGAGCTCTAGCTATATCTAAGAATCTAAATGCGCTTTATTGTTTTATTTGTAAGCTTTAATCGAGTTGTCATCAATCACCAAAAAGGGGGAGATTGAAAGTGCATCTAGGCCCCTAAGTGGGTTTTGGTGAGTTGAATGACAAGGCGATTAAAGGACTAATGCTTTTGTCTAAGATTGTGAGCAGGTTTTCATTATATATTCATGAGCAACCATTGAAGTATTTTAATTATGAATGTATTTTATGGCTCACATCTACAAAGACAAGTATATGGTGCAAGACTTCATGAGTTTATCGAAAGAGAACAAGATGATGAGTGTACACACCATGGTTCTAAAAATTGGAAGCTTGCATATCCGTTGTCAATCAAGATCAAGCATTTGAAGCGGGATTTTCAAATGAAAGTTAATTGCGTGTGAAGCAAAGTGGAACTCAAAGTGGATTGGATAAGTGATGAAGAGATCAACCGAGATGTCTAGGGTGAGGGACTAAGCAATCTTTGGGGCCGTAGCTAAGCCGCCATTCGTGTTTTGCTAGGGTGAAGGTCTAGCATCCGTGGGGTCTTCAAGTATCATATTCAAACCTTAACCGAAGGAAGCTTTGCAAGTCATCAACTCGTTAAGATTGGCAACATGGAGTGACCATGGATCCAAGTGTGCATTCTTATGCTATATGGAAAGATCCTAAGTCACTAGCTCAAGTATGGACGTGCTCAAGTCAAAGGCTATGTTGAAAACCCTCAAGTGGTTATTGATCAAGTATGGCAAGAATTGAAGTTGTTCAAGCTCAAGAGGTCATCGAAGATCTTTTATTCTTTTCTTGAGTATAGGTATGCCGTACTATCAAGAGGGATGCAACTTAGCGAGTTGACCAAGTCAAAGTGCTCTTTAGTTTACCTAAGTGAGAATTAGCCTTAGAGTGTGCTAACAAACCCTCCTAACCTAACCTGGGTCATTTCATCTTGGTGGTGAAGTGCTAGTTTCTTTAAAAGAGGTTTGGGGGTAACTCAGGCCTCACCGGTCTGACCGGTCAGAGGCAGCCGGTCTGACCGGTGCCGCTAGCCCAACGGCTAGTTTTTCGAACACCGGTCTGACCGGTGTGAGGCACCGGTCTGACCGGTGCTGCCCGGGGACTAACGGCTAGTTTTCTCCTTTGAGGGGTATAAATACCCCAAGCCTTCTTCAAGTGAGGGCTGCTGCTTCTAGTGAATTTGCTGAGGTCCCAAGCCATTTCTAACTTGCTCTAAGCCTTAGTGGCTCTCCCCAACCATCTCTTTGTGAGATTTGTGGATTCAAGCCATCATCTTTGTGTTGGGTTGAGGAAGTGAGCTTAAGAGTGACCTTGTGAGCTAACAAGAGTGATTTCCATAGCTTGAGCACTTTGGTTTCGCGTCTACAAACTTTGGAGCATTTGTTACTCTTGGAGGTTTGCCTCCTAGACGGCTAGGTGTCGCCGGCTAGCTCCCAAGGTTGTGGTGAGTAGCGGGAAGTTTGTGAGAGCTGTGATCTTGTCTCTTCGTTGAAAAGATCACCTTAGTGGAAAGGAGGAAAGTGGTTGAAAGAGACCCGGCTTGTTGTGGGAATTGTCCCTTACAAGCTCCTCAACGGAGACGTAGCCATTCCTCAGTGGGTGGTGAACTTCGGGAAACAAATCCTTGCTTCTTCGTGTGGTTCGACTCTCTAAGTTGTTCTTTCTAGCATATTACATTTGCTTCCGCTTCGATCTACTTGGGTGTGTTACTTGTGTGTGCAGGGCTCCTTACTCTGCTTGTGATCATCTACAAAGGCCACACCCTGAGTTTGGTTCGTGCTAGAAGCCTAGAGGTGCTTGCAGTTATTTTTGCAGGTTCTCTGTGCTACACCGGTCTAACCGGTGAGGCGCACCGGTCTGACCGGTGTCACCTGTGAAGACCAGTGCTTGACTGGTCTGACCGGTGGAGCACTGTCAGCTCAAGTGTTTGGGGAGAAAAGTTTAATTTGGTCGTCAAGCCTATTCACCCCCCCCTTCTAGGCGACATCAAGGTCCTTTCAACGTCTCCGTTGAGGAGCTTGTAAGGGACGGTTCCCACAAAAAGTCGGGTCTCTTTCAACCTCTTTCCTCCTTTCCACTAAGGTGATCTTTTCCACGAAGAGGCAAGATCGCAGCCCTTACAAACTTCCCGCTGCTCACCACAACCTTGGGAGCTAGCCGGCGACACCTAGCCGTCTAGGAGGCAAACCTCCAAGAGTAACAAATGCTTCAAAGTTTGTAGACGCGAAACCAAAGTGCTCAAGCTATGGAAATGCTCTTGTTAGCTCACTAGGTCACTCTTAAGCTCACTTTCTCAACCCAACACAAGAATATGGCTTGAATCCACAAATCTCACAAAGAGAGGGTTGGGGAGAGCCACTAAGGCTTGGAGCTAGTTAGAATTGGCTTGGGACCACAGCAAACTCACTAGGAACAACAACCCTCACTTGAAGAAGGCTTGGGGTATTTATACCCCTCAAAGGAGAAAACTAGTCGTTAGTCCCGGGTATCACCGGTCTGACCGGTGCCTCTGACCGGTCAGACCGGTCAGGCCCGAGATAACCCCAAAGCCTCTTTTCAAAGAAACTAGCACTCCACCTCCAAGATGAAGTGACCCAGGTTAGGTTAGGAGGGTTTGTTAGCACACTCTAAGGCTAGATCTCACTTAGGTCAACTAAAGAGCACTTTGACTTGGTCAACTCGCTAAGTTGCATCCCTCTTGATAGTACGCATACTGAAAGGATCAAGATGTCGACTAGAGGGGGGGTGAATAGCGAACCTGAAAATCACAAACTTTTTCGCAGCTGTTAGACCAGGTCTGGAGACTCCGGATATTTTTCCGGATACTCCGGGAAATCCGGAGAATCCGGGAAAATGTCCAGATAGTCCGGCCTGCTAAAGGGGATTAAATCGACAGGATTTAAACTTGCTCAAAAGTAAATCTGTGAAAATAGGTTATGCAATGAAGTGATATAAGCCTGTTTATCCACTTTAAACCTGTAGGAACCTCAGCACGAAGTAGATCGGCACCAAACCCTAGATAAGTGTTCAAGCAAGATACAAGCATGCAACAAGATGAACAAGCACAAGAAACACAGGATTTGTTACCGGAGTTCAACCTCACACCTTGAGGTCTACGTCTCCATTGAGGTACCCACATAGGGTGGACCTTTACACCTAGGTCACTTTCCTCCCTCTAGCGACCACGAAGATCAAGCTAGAGTTACTTACTCAATTTCGGGGTAATACAAACCTCCTTGGGCAGCCACAACCTTTGGATGCTCCAAGGCAACACCTAGCCGGCTAGGAGCTCAAAGCTCCAAGAGTAACAAACACGAATTTTGTCAACCAAGCGAAGAACTAGGTGCTCTAGAGATGGGAAATCAACTCACTAGCACTCTCCAAGCCCTTGCTCTCAAATCCTCTTAACTCCCTCAACAAATCTCACCAACTTTGAGCCAAAGGGAGAGAGGAGAGGAGTAAATGAGGGTTGCAGCTGTTCAGGACGAAAATGGCAGGGAGAGAAAGTAAATGAAGGGGTGGAGGGGGCTTTTATACCCCCTCACCTAGAATATAGCCGTTGAGGCTTTATGACCCAGAGTATCCGGGTTAAACCCGGACTCTCCGGGAAGTCCGGAGTCTCCGGGCCAAAACCCGGACACTCCGGCCTTCCAAGGCCAGCACCCAAGATAAGATTCCCATGAATGTGTTGGTGCAAAGGTGTCTCTCATAGGTTTTGTTTTAGCAACTAGAGCACCTGTTCGACCCTTGGAAGACATAATTCCTGTCCCTCTTGATAGTACGGCATTCCTAGGACTCAAATTCATAAGTAAAAATAAATAAGCCGTCTTTGGAATCCTTTTAGAGCACCACTTTCTTTTTTGTAGTCAACGAGCTGTGCTTGATGCCATACATAATTTTAAGACCTGCTCATGGACTAGATAAACTCATTAGCCACTTAGGTGTGTGTCATTATATCACCAAAACCCACTTAGGGGGCCAAGATACTCTTCACATACCTATACTCAAGAAAAGAATAAAAGAGCTTCTTTGACCTATTGAGCTTGAACAACTTCAATTCTTGCCATACTTGAACAATATCCACTTGAGGGCTTTCAACATAGCCTTTGACTTGAGCACGCCAATACTTGAGCTAGTGACTTAGGATCTTTCCTTATAGCATTTGAATGCACACCTGGATCCATAGTCACTCCATATTGTCAATCTTAACAAGCTGATGACTCGCAAAACTTCCCTCGGTTAAGGTTTGAATATGATACTTTAAGATCCCACGGATGCTAGACCTTCACCTTAGCAAAACACAAATGGCGGCTTAGCTACGGCCCCAAAGATTGCTTAGTCCCTCACCCTAGTCATCTCGGTTGATCCCTTCATCACTTGTCCAATCCACTTTGAGTTCCACTTTGCTTCATGCACAATTAACCTTTCACTTGAAAAACCTTGCTCCAAATGCTTGATCTTGATTGACAACAGATATGCAAGCTTCCAATTTTAGAACCATAGTGTGTACACTCATCATCTTGTTCTCTTTCAATAACTTCATGAAGTCTTGCACCATATATTTGTCTTTGTAAATGTGAGCCATAATATACATCCATAATTAAAATACTTCAATGGTTGCTCATGAATATATAAAGAAAACCTGCTCACACTCTTAGACAAAATCATTAGTCCTTTAATCGCCTTGTCATTCAATTCACCAAAATCCACTTAGGGGCCTAGATGCACTTTCAATTACAACCTGAAAGGCTACGCTAACTAGTAACAAAAAAATTTCAATGAAAAAGGCAGTAAGAAAGTGAATCTATTCACCTGTGGAACATAGTGCAGCCACCCCTTAAGTCGCCATGGCCCTGCTGCAATATGAAAGAATTACAGACTGGAATTCACATTGATTTACACAGAAAAGAATTGTATTATATAGAGAAGAGAAGCAACATATACCATGCCAAGCAGGCCTACCATTGAAATAGCAAATTAATACATGGTTTCTAAATTAATGAATATCCCTTGCACTGATGGGAATACAATCAAATCAACAAACACATGCTTGCATACACAACATAAAATCACTTGAAACATGCACTTTAACTAGAGGCACACACACTCACCACTCGCAATCACTTGAGGATTTCATCGAGCACAAGCTGAGCAGTGAATCACGCGAAGAGCAACCATCTGAACAAAGGAATAGATCAGTACAACACCAATTGACCCAAAATGTCCGCACCAAACCGAGCAGGAAGAAAAAGAAATTTGGATTCCTTCCCCAACCATCTAAGAAACGGAAACTTGGGACAGGGAATCGATACACCCTCTCCCCAGCAAGAGCCAAGATGAATCACTCACCAGTGGGAACGGGAGCAACTGGCCGACCTCCGCTATACCGGTGGTTGACCTGGGGGACGTGCCGCAGATCGAGTCGAGGCTGCCCTTTGCTGAATCGAGGCCAGGAGGCCACCGCTTGGTAGCTCCATGCTAGCGCAACCCACCTACAGCCTACCGGTGCCAGGGGAAGGGGAGGGATGCATGCCTGGAACTGGAAAGGAGGGTCACGGTCGTAGGCGTCGGCGACCAGGAGAGGCCAGCGGCGTCTGCCTCTATGCGGCTGCGCGTGAGAGGCCAGGGAAGGAAGGGATAGGGTTAGTGGTGAAGTGACGCGGAGACGCTTATAGCGATCGTGGGATGAATCTGGACCGTCCGCTCGCATATCAAATGGCCAGAAGATCATGGGTCGAATAAAACCTATGATGTTGGGCTGTAAAGTAGCAGAAGGAACTATTATAAATATTTCGTCTCAAAAAAACATATGAATATATTTTAAGATTAAAAATATAAAATTTTGAACTAATTACTGATTTCAATTGAAAACATAGATCTGGATTTGATCATTTGAGTTTAGCTATTAATGATTTTGAACTAATTTTCTAGTTACCTATTATTGTAATTATTTATTTAATTATTACAAAAAAATGCTAAAATATCATAAAGTGGCTAGAAAACTATAAAAAGTTGCATAGCAACAGGATTTTGGTGTATAAGCATCACATAAAAATCTAAGTGGTTTCAAACAAGTGCCGTTCCATATTCATCACAAAGGCATACATGGCATCACAAAAGCATTTTGTCAAAATCAGTGTTTCTACTTGTGAAGGATGTATAGTACCAATTTCTCCAAATCATTTCAAAATTTTTTGGGATGCTTATGGATCCAAACTATGATGTTGTGTGAAGTTTTGAAATTTTCATACCAAATTTACCTATTAATGTAATTATTTGTTGATTTAATAAATGATAATTGTTAATATCATTTAATCTAGATTAAAAATATGAAAACTTGCATAAGCTCCACCTTTTGGTGTATTATGTTGCCAAAAAAGTTTCAAGTGATTCTGAGAAAGTGATGATGCACATCACCACAAAAGCATACATGTCTCACACATGCTATTGTCACTTAGCGAGAGATGTTCATCCCTATGTGGGATGTGTAGTACCAGTTGCTCGAAATCATTTGAAACTTTTTTTGGATGCTTATGGAATCAAACTATGATGTTGTGTGAAGTTTTGAAATTTTTAGACCAAGTTTGCCTATTATTGTAAATATTTGTTGATTTAATAAAGAATAAATGTTAAAAACATACAATCTTGCTTAAAAATATGAAAACTTGCATAAGCGTCACCTTTTGGTGTATTATGTTGTCAAAAAAGTTTCAAGTGATTATGAGAAAATGATGATGCACATCACTACTAAAGCATAATGTCTCATACATGGCATTGTCACTTAGCGAGAGATGTTCATCCCTATGTGCGATGTATAGTACCAGTTACTCGAAATCATTTAAAACTTTTTTGAGATGCTTATAGATCCAAACTATGATGTTGTGTGAAATTTCGGAATTTTCAGACCAAATTTGCATAATATTGTAATTATTTGTTGATTTAATAAAGAATAAATATTAAAATCATCTAATTTTGTTTAAAAAACCTGAAATTTGCATGAGATCCTCCTTTTGGTCTATTATGTTGTCAAAAAAGTTTCAAGTGATTCTGAGAAAGTGATGAACTGTGCGACGCTATGCGGCATGGCCGGCGACAGTCCCGTGGCACTGTGCCGCCTACTCCCGTACGGCCGACGCGCCGTGCCCTCAAAAGAGGACGACGGATCCCTCGAAGGGAAGACGGACGACTACTCCACGCCCGCACAGGACTACGCCGTGACGTCGGGCCAGCGGTATCGGTCACCTCCGTCGCCATCGGTCCTGTGCGGCCATCCCCGCCGTCCCAACACCATCGCGGGCACTGCATCACCATATCCAACGCCGTGGGGGGACGGGGCGACAAGACGTCGCCACGCCGGCTGTTGTGCGCTCTGCGGCCTCCCGTCAGCCGCACCCTCGAGCCAATGTACGGACGACGACTGAACGAGAAGTCTCTACACCGCCACCCTCGAAGCCGTTCCTGGACGGACACATGACACGCCATGACGTACCGCCAGAAGCGAGATTCGCCAGGACGGCCGTCTACTCCACGGCACTATATGTCATACCTCCACACGTAGATAAAACAGTGCGGTACGCTTGTAAACCGCCTCCTCCTTGGCCTATAAAAGGTGGGGCAGTCCCCTAACCGTAAAGGGGACGACGGACAGCGCTCACTTGCACGCTTTCCGCCTTCACCACGATATTGACACTTGCCTCAATTAGTACCTCTGGGAACTGGAGGACCGACCTCCTCTCCCGCCTCGCTTGTAGCCCCCTCTGCAAGCACCACGGTGCAACGCAATATAGTGCCCCGAGCACACCCCTGCTGGACGTACGGCCCCGGCCGGAACCAGGATAAAACCCAGTGTCGATAGTTGCTTAGCACCGGCCATCGAGAGATAGATCTCAGTGCATCTACTAGTTAGTGTCGGGACTACTTTCCGCATCGACAATCGAAGTACCAGCGAAAACCACCGATGCTGACCACTCTTTGTGGGGGTCTCACCTCATCCACCGCCTCACATTCCTCTACCAAAAACTCGTATACTTGAGACTGCTCTGAGAGACACACCTCCGCCAGTCGAAATCGAGATCACTACTGCACCACGCGTGACAACTCAAGGCTACAAACCCAAGGCCCCTAAATGCTACTCCCTCCGGTTTGGTAAAAGAAGACGTTTTGGACGAGATTTGAGTCAAACATTGGGAATATAAATCATGAATAACTTTTAAGTTGTTGAGTTTGGAAATATGAAAACTACATGAGTAGATTTGTCTTATAAAATACTTTCATAAAAGTATACATATGTTAGTTTTTAATAATTATTTTTGTAAAAATAGGAAGTCAAAGTTGCACTTCTGTATACCGCGTAGCTGTCCTAAAAGTCTCCTTTTAACAAACCGGAGGGAGTATTAAGATAACATTTTTTTACGGGACGGGGGGTATTAGTAGCTTGGAAACAAAGCTAGATACGCCTACTTTTCTCGAATGGGAAAAACAAGAACATGCGGCAGTAGACCCGAGGTCTCGAACAGCAAAAGGCAAGGGGTATTAAAAAATCGTCTCGACTCTCGTATGTCGTATATTCATATTCGTACTGTCGCATTTCCATTTTACGGAGCTCAGGGTACCTTGTGCCTTTGCTCGATTTGCAAGGAACTACTATATGGGCGACAAATTAATTCACCCACTGCAAATTTATTGCATTAAAAGTTTCTTTACTTCTCAAATGTTTAGTACTCCGGCCCCGTGGAAACCGGTCCGAATACAACGGTAACCGGTCTTACCGGTCCGGACTTGCAGCGGTACCGACCGGTTCCCGGCCACTCCAATTCGAAATTTTCAAATTTGAATTTTAAAAATTTTAAAATAAAATAAAATAATTCTAAAATACTTCAAGGTGATAGAATTTAATGGTGTTAAATTTTTTCAAATATTAGTTCATTTATTATTTTTTGTGGGCATTGGAAGTTCAACTTCATTTTTTGTTGAACTTCCAATGCCCGCAAAAAATACTAAATGCATTAATATTTGAAAATATTTGACACCATTAGATTCGATGCACCTTGAAGTATTTTAGAATTTTTAATCAAATCAAAACATGCCAAATTCTTCATTGATTCGCAACCGACCGACTAACCGGTCTTATCATTCAGTTAACCAGACTTATCAGTCGATTAATCGGTGGCAACCGATTGAACTACGAGTTTTAGTTTGAAATTTGAATTTGTCTGGTTTTTACCGGTATCTGCGGTAATCAGTCCGACTTACCGCAACCGGAGACCGACGGTAGCAGCGGGCCGGTCGGGAGGGTGGGGGAACCGTACCTGATAGTAAATTTTTTATAGAAAATAGAGGAAAAAAGAAAAGAACTTTTTCTTTAGTTTCAAAAGTGCATTCTTGTCAATGTATTATCTTTTTTTAAGCATCTGAGCTTGATGTACAAAGCTGTAGTAGTAGTACTCCTATCTGAACAATTCATTATATTGGAATGCAAAAGGAGCTTCAAAGGGGCTACTTCACATAATTTTCTTCTATATTTAAGATCTCAGCAAAATAAAATGCCTCCATCAACCATCATGGTGACAGTGAGACCCAAATAAAGCTTTGTGATTAGACATTAGCAACAATCCAGTTCAGATCTGCAAACTGTCACCGAGCATATGGTCCAGACAGATCATCACCCGAGCAAGCAGTGTGTGGCAACTGAAAAAACAGTTTGGTGAGCATGTGCTTTCGCACTGTCCTGATCATGAACACTTACAAAACGAATTGCTCTTGGCATTTCTCGTTTTGCTTATATAAATCGCATCCTAATTTTCTTTAGTCATGTGGCGGCTGAACAGCATGTCGGCGGCGCCAACGTGGGCGGAGCAGAGACGAGCATGAGCTTTCGTCAGGTTCGCCATCGATCTCCATCGCCATCTGCAGGCGATGGATGGCATCATGACAGAAGAAAGCGCATCGCAACGAACTTGGAGATCGATGGCGAGAACCAAATGATACGAGTAAATTTGTTCTGTTGCAAAAGATAATATGACCATTAATCAGGTGTAGAGTGGAAAGAATTTCAGAGGAAATAGTTGCGTAACCGTTTGAATTCGGTAGACCTCAGCATGCTCAAGGAAGTAAGTCAGGAGTTGGGAGCTATGCAATTTTCCTGTTAAAATTTGTACAAAATTTTGCTTGAATTCTCGGTAAGATCGAGCTACAGGATACGGATCATTGCTGGGGCTAACAATCTAACATCCCACATGGCGTGCTTGTGCGTCGAGGCGGCCGGGCCACAAGCCCAGAGCATCATGACAGGGTGCGTAGGCCAATCTTTGCCTCTTGCCCATGATCCGATGCCATGCCAGCCATGACTCGTGTGATTTGCCTGTGGTGGCATGGATGACGCACCAGCATGGCACCGCGCGTGTCAACATGTACGTGTCAGCATGCCTCTCCGGCGACGGCGAGGCCCGCCGGCAGGCGCGACCGCACGGACGCCGGCGACGCGCGTGCTGAGCGACTGCGCCGGCTACTACGGCGCGCTCGAGAAGGAGCTAAGCCGGGGACGCGCGCGGAGGGCACCGACCGCCGCCGCCTCATGGCCACCGTGTCCGACGTCGACAAGAGTATGAAGGACCGGGCCAGCGTCGCCGGTGACCACGTCGGGTCTGAACTCTGTAGTGACAAACGTGAAACCCCGACGTTTCGCCTGTTGGCTCTTGCCTGCTTGAGCTCTAACATATATGTCGAGATTCACTATCTTCTTTCTTTTATCTTGCGATTCACAGAATCACAGGTGCCCCAAAATTTGCAATCCAATTCATAATTGGCTGATATACAGAATCGATGTTCTGTGAATTATTACGAATTGCCACATGATATTTGGCAGCACCGAGTTTAAATTACTCCCCAGTATTATCAAAGTTTGAATAAGCTTCTAAATATTTTTTTGATTCAGTTTACCTCCTAAATTATGTCATTTGGTTCAATTTACCTCTCCACACAATGTCTTTTTTTACTTCTCCACACACAATTGGTTCAAAATTTGCAAGTTTATACTAGACAACATAGTATATGTTGAAAAATATAAATAATTTTTTGTCACTATTTTGCTAGGGCACGATATTTAATAATAAAAAAAAATTTATGTCCCTAAGATACAAAAGTACATTAATAACAGAAAATTTGCAAAACATTTTTTTAATATGGATTATGTTGTCCAGTAACATTCTGCAAAGTCTCAAATTACAATTTAATTTGTGTATGGAGAAACAAAACCGAAATATTACATTGTAAGTTGAACGGAAATAGTTATCTGAACTTTCGCTACAATGAAACAGCATTTCTTAAATGATTTATATCGAATAACAATTGAGCAAGGAGAACAGATCTTGACGATGACAAACCAAATGATCATCTGCAGCATGCTTCACATCAGACAGATGATTGAAATACCATCTACAAATACAGTTTCAGGCAACTAACCAAGAATGAAATATGAATCATGAATATTGAATAAGCGGTGAATTTGTACACTTGTAATAGTGTGTACCGGCCTTCCCACAACCAAGCATCTGAGATTTATCTAAATTTCCAACGAAGCATCTGAGATTTACCTAAATTCCCCACAACAATGCATCTGAGATTTTAATCAAAATTAAAAAAGATATTGATGCATGTAGGACAGCCGTAAAATTCAAAGCAGAATGCAGTTTAGAAATCAAAATAAACCAAAATTCTGCATCAGGGAACACAGTAAAATGGTATTTCTCCCAAAATCCAAGATCTACAAATCCACTGGCAGGTCTAAAAGCATATAGGTTCCAAAGGTACATAGATGAGCATGCTCTCCTAACAAGGAAGCTTTCAGTAGTTCATCTAGATGTTGTCTTTCCTTCAAACCTCCTGGACGCTCAAACCTACAGCAAAGGATATTATCACATAAAAATGTGGTACAACTTAACAGTGAAGTAGATAAAAGTTGGGCACCATTTACAACAATTTGAACGCAAACTGTAACAGCAAAACAGTTGAGAAAAGACACTGTCCCTCAGATCTCATAGCTATTACCCATCATCGATGAACTATATGACCCGACTAGTTTTAACCACAAGCCTACACATCAAAAGAAGAATAGACAAGGAAGGCTTGAAGCTAAAACAAATCAAGCATTCATCTAAGGCCCAATAATATTTTCTTCAAGGGGACACCAAGAATTTGAGCCTGATAAACTACAACTACATAACACAGTGCACTATAAAAGTTTAGAAAGAACAAGGTCATACAGTAGTCCCTCGGATCTCATAGCTATTATTGGCCATCATTGACAGTTTCTAAAATTTGTTTTAGCCACAAGCCACACATTAGTCCAAGAGACATGAGATAGCTTGAAGCTAAAACCAACCTTCAACCATCTTTGGACCGAAACTTTATCTTCACTGGGACAGCTACTTGATCAAGATTATTACAAAACTAAGAATTAAGAAGAAAGAGTTATCTTTAAGTCATGCAAAAAAGAAATAACACTAACACAATATCATCATAGATGCTCATTTGCAGCATTAAATTTCAGGTAATACTAACAAGGACTGAGTTTTCATATACCAGAACAGAAACTATGAATTAAAGATGTGCTAACCTGGGGGGAGAGATTGCTTCAACTTGTTTGCCTTCTCAGCATCGAAGACGCAAAGGGTGTACAAGTACTTGGAGCACCGAACCTTGAACTTGACAACATCCTTGCTCCTCTTGATCTTCACAGAACGGGCATCCTTCCTCCTCGCTGTGAGAAGGAAGTCCTTGATCTCATGGATCTGCTTCGGCTGCAAACAGATTTGTTTCACCAGCCATTAGACAAGGTATGGATGACAGTGCAGTAGGAAATACTAACTTGATGGTAACAAACTTGTTGCAACTAACACTGAAAACTCAAATGTACATGCTATGCTTATTGACAATTGTTAATTGTAAGCAGTTCTAAAAGAGTGTTTTATTTACAATTGTAGTCTATCCATCTATCAGTATTCTGATAAATACAACCACTGCATACTGTCAAAAGTACAATTGTCATTCAAAGTTTCAAACAGCAAGATGCTATCCTAACCTAGTGTTATTGGCATTACATGTAGCTGAAACAGCACACAGAAGTGATGGACTAGCATGGCAACCATGGTGAAATCAATGTATTGCTAAGCTTTTCATGCTTCCAGCAATGCAACCTAGGAGAAAGGTAAGCTCAAATCCCGCTCATAGGCTCATAGCAAGCCACCGAACAAAACTGCATAGAGCTGGTTAAAAAGAAAAGCACAGTCACATGGAGACCACGGCACATCATTAGCAGCGTGTAACCCTAGCCCGACCAATCTCTAGCTCGACAATCCACGCAAATAAGCAAAAACATGGCATGGAAAATGTTCATCGCCTCTACGAACTCAACTTGCTACCGGAGCAACTCATGACACGGAGAACTAGGGTTGAGACGAATGGATGTGGTAGCGGCAGATCTACGACTGACGAGAAGGTAAGAGAGGGACGGATCAGAGGGATAGTTACCATCTTCTGAGACCTGGGAGTCGCCGAAAGCTTCGTCTCGCGGAGGCGGCGGCGGCGGGAAGAAGGAAATGCAGAGACGGCGGCGGGTGGGGTGGGATAGGATTATATAGCGCACCGTAGATAAACCCTAGGCAGGAGCAGTTCCGGAAATGCCCTCGACCTCGGTCGCTGCAGGTGGGGCCCGGTTGGTGAGGAGACTCTCCGACAGGTGGGACCGCGTGCAGATGGGCCTAACTGGGCCTTATTGGTCATATATGGGCATCAATTTGTGCGGCTCGAGTCATTCATCTTTTTTTTATCCACATGTTCGCACCAATTGATAAAGTTTTCAATTTCAGTTAGATTTCTATGTGTTTCGATTTTATATTCAAATTTAACATGGGTATAAATTGGTCACTTGAAGGTATAGTAGCACATCCAAAAGCACAGCGGCAGAACACGTCTACGGCAACCATCCAATCCAACAATGTTTCCAAGATAAACGTAGATAATCGTTTCAGGTTTTCAACCATAATACAACGATGGAATCAATCTCAGCTCAATGAAATCACATATTCGAAACTCAAATCTTAGACCAAGAGTGCCTATTTGGTCCGTAAACAGAATGTACACAGGTTGCGCAAAAACAGTGTACTCGTTGCATAAACAACCGGTACAAGAGGAGCCTTTGCAGCCACAATCAGTAGTCGTCGCCTCTGGATATGACCTCTTTGCAGGTTGGCCGGAGTAATATAGTGTGCTCGAACTGCGAGACATAGCTGCCTTTCACGTCGCACAATGGAGGGTATGGCTGCGAACAGAGCGGGAAATGGTGAATTAGCCATGTTAATGACAAGGTTCAAATGATGGGCGTAGAGATGGAGCTCATCATCACGTACCTGAACAATATTACTGTCACATAGATTTTTCAGAGCCATGAGGTACTTTGTCTCACCAAGACGGTCCAAGTACCGGCGGCAGAAAGCGAGTGTACCAAAGTTGTTGTTGATGGTCCCAAGTAGCTGCTTAGCCTTTGCTAACCTCAAAGGCACATGTCCAACATCAAAGTTCTTCATGTAATGACTGCATTCCAAGTCCTCCCTGACATATCCCTTCCCTGCAAATGTTATGAAGCTTAGGGCATGTAAAAGAAGGTTTTAAACATGTCTAAGTAGGGATAGAAGATTAATGCTGTGCAGAATCAGGGCCATTCTAGTTCTAGCTATATAAGTGAAGTGACTTTTACATTTTTGTCAAACTATTAATGATGGCATATTATAGTACCTCCAATATTTTTATGAATCAGTTGACTATAAAGGGTAACATACCAGTAGATCCAAAAGTTTCAATGGCATAAAACTCTCCTTCCTCCATTTTTGTCTGCTCTCCACCTTTCACAATCGGAACTGATTTTCCAGCATGTATCTGATAGGGCCCAATGCTATGTCCATTGAGGTTACGAATACTTTTGACTGTCACAAGCAAAAAGAGTAGTTTCAGTTGACATTGCATTCTCACATCACATATTGTTTTGCAAAGCAAAAAATTGGAAGCTGTGGCACCTTGGAAAACTTTCCCGTTGATTTCAACCTCATATGACTCCATTACTTCTTGGATTGCAGCACCAACATCACAAAGCCGTGCATCTATTCCAGCTTCCTGAAACAAAGTAATCAAATCATTATTGAAGTTCAATGAGTGCATCACACAAAAGAAAAAAATTCCAGACCACCACAAAGACCATTAGCAGTAGAGATTCAAATTAGGCCAAGACATAAAACAAACATATGGAACAGCTAGAGACACACGAATGATTCCAGTGGAAATCAGTATTCCAGTTAACATATAAATGTGTCACACTTGAGCAAAAGATATCACTTTTGTCCATTATGCAGCACAACAATAAGAAAATGGCATTGGATAAGGTGCACTGTAATCACACGTTCTTTTAAGAAAACTAAAACAATCATGCATTCTTATATCCTACCCAAGTAATTTAGAAGCTGCAGCCTACAAACAGTGCAGAGAAACATATTAAAATTACCTTGATCCCAGTATTTGTGGCATCTCTTGTTGCTTGAAGCAATGGATCATACATAGGATTAAATGCGACAGTAAATGCACAATCAACAATGTACCCTGGAACAAATAAGTTAGTTTTTGCAGTCAGATGACATCAATTTATACTTGCAAAAAGAAACCCACACAAGTAGGCACAAAAAAAAACATATAACATAAACAAGGCAAAAATTGACAGACCATCTACATGTGTTCCAAAATCCAGTTTCATCACATCATCATATTGTAGTACAGTTTTGTCACCAGCATTTGGAGTCCAGTGAGCTGCAACCCTAAGAATTGGATTTTTTTCATCAATTTGAGAACGGAATTGAGACTTGGAACTTTGGAAACAAGATAGATGTATACCAATACCAAAGGAAACACTATAGAAGAATACCATACCAATTCAAGGAGCATCCCGTTGGAAAGGCAATGCCAGCTTGCAGCCCATTCTCCTTAATAAGTTTCCGGACCATATTTTCCAATGTTTCACATAGATCAATCATTAACATTCCAGGCTTAATAATGCTTCTCATATATTTTCGCACCTAAAAAAATCAGAAAATACATTGTTGAGTTGCAACCAATTCGTAAAATTAAAATTATGCTGCAAACATATTAGAGAGGGGTATAGGTTTAACCTGTCTATGAACCTCTGCTGCTCGGCGAACAGAGTTGTATATTGGTTTTTGCAGCCGTTCCAGCTCTCTCTTTTCCTCACTAGTTGTTCTCCATAAATTACTGAACAGAAATAGCATATAAATTTGCAAAAAGTTATGTGAGGTGAAGGCCTTCATATGATCAAGTTCAATAGAACTTCCACTAGTGGTGATAGACTTGCACTTACTCATCCTTATATTGCTGGATTTCACCCTCAGGAAATTCTCCTGAAGGAAAAAGCTCATCAACAGGTATTGATGGAGGATCTGTCTGCTGATGAGGGTCCTTCTTCTTTCTACAGAAGACATGAGATCTCCTCATGAGCTGAAACAGACCAAACGAAGAAAAAGATATTTCAATTTAACAGCAGAACTCACTTGGATTTGTTCTTCTTCTTCTTCTTCTTTGCAGCTTCTGAAAAATATCCATTTCAAAAACAATAGTTAGACTAACTGAGCCCCAAATGCTGGAACAAAAGAAGCTTCAGCTCCATGAGACTTGGGAAAGAGAACTTGCAAGGCTGAGTTGTCACCTGGTGCTCCATCTTGAGATGCACCATCAGCCTGTGCCGCTTCATCATCCTCTGGTGGCGAGGACTGAGCTGCAGGAGCCGCACCATTGCTGGTAGCAGCTTTGCCTTCTTCAATCAGACTCTCCTGCAACAAAAAAAAAGACAAGGATATTTAATTGCTATGAAAGAAAATATACAGCAAAGCAAGGGTCAACCAAGGGGATGACAAAGTGAAAAGCTCTATGCTGCATAGAAACCATTAGCGATTCATTCCATGGGCCACAGAAAACAGCGGAACTTCAGCTACTTACTTTGGTTTCTTCATTTTGTTCAACGTGCAATGCCTCCATCTCCTTGGTAGCTGTATCAACCACAGCCATATTGTATATTTCTAAAGCAGTTCAAACCTGAATGGGCAGAATAAACAAAACCATAAGCACCAATATAGCTCAGTACAAATTACATGTTAAAATGTGTCTCAATGGTAAGGCGCATGGGCTATTCATCAGCGCTTAGCTCAAATCAAGGCATTCATAACCAATAAATTCAATAAGACATCACGTTTGGATTACTAGGACTGCGCTGAATCCACTCAGTAAGTAAATAGCAAGATTTAAAGTCAGGTTAACAATGCTCATTAAACCAAATCATGCGCAAAACTTCAACACACCAAGGCGGCGTACATACAAGAGGGGAACTAACTGTGTACTGTATGTCTGTGTCCACTTACATAGCAGAATGAGAAATTTCATCGAATTCACTTTCTTTCATCTGTTTGTGTACCTAACAAGTAACAAGTTTCGACCATTGCCTTGCAAGCTGGATGCGAGACAAACTATGAAGTTGCCTTAGAAACATGTCAATTAAGCACTATACGTAACAACAACAAGCCAGATGCTTAACCAGAATCTAACTGCAACTCTTATAGTAACCCATAAATAAGCATTAACAGTGAAACCATTCTAACAGAAAATTATCATCCAAATGGAGAAATTCGTAGAATTCACAGTGTGTTACAACTTGCCCGGATGAATATCTCAGAACCTCAAAGTCTCACTATCACCACTTCAATTTAGAAATCGCCTGTCGTAAAAATTTGCTGCGCGGGTACAGAACCGAAACCTGTTCGAAGCCAATAGAGCCATACCTTCCTCCCGGTTCGAGGCCGCGAGAACTGAAGACGCCGAAGCAGGAGGCGCGAGGCGGCGGCCGGCGGCGATCAGGCCCGTTTCGTACGAGGCGGAGGTGGCGGCGCGGCGGCTCGCCGCCTTGACGGCGTCTAGGTTGGATTTGGACCGGGACTGCGAGAAGAATAGCTGCACGTTTCGTCGGAACTCACTCACTCCTCCATTGCGGTGGTAATAATAGCTGCATTCTCCCTGCCTGGCCCAACTAAATTGCAAAGCCCAAACACAGCCCAAAGCTCATGTGCAATCCATAGCGGGCCAGATGCGTCTGGAAAGGCCCATATACACCGGCCCAGACCACCAAGTGACCTTACACACCAACCGCAACAAAAATCCTCGAGAGCCCCAAACCCTCGCCTCCTCTTCCCGGCCGCCGCCTTCCTCCCTCCTCCGACCTACGCCGCTGCCTTCTCCGACCTACGCCGCCGGCCGAGCCCACCCGACCGGAGAGAAGGATGGCCAGCGGCGGGGATGAAACCTCGCGAACAGTACCGCCGCTGGCGCTGGGGGGCACCAGGGAGGAGCTGGCGTTCGTGAAGGAGACGGTGCTGAAGAAGCGCAAGGAGAACGCCGACTGGGCGTTGAGGAACCGAGAGCGGAAGGCGGCGAAGCGCCAGCGCATCCGCGCGGAGAACAAGGTCATCGTCAAGCGGCCCGAGGATTTCGTCGCGGCGTTCCGGAACAAGGAGCGCGACTTCCTGCGGATGAGGACCCGCCTCAAGGTCCGCAAGCAGCCGCCCGTCGAGGCCCTCAGCTCCAAGCTCATCTTCGCGATTCGCATCCCTGGGTAGGTAGTCCTGTCGGAAGAAAAGTTTTCCAGTTTTTTGTGTTCAACTGTTCCTTATTTCTTCGGTTTGCAATGATGGTTGACATGTGTGTTGTTTCTTCGATGTAGCTCTGTGGACTTGCATCCTCATATGAGAACAAAATTGAGGAAGCTGCGGCTTACGAAGGTCCTCACCGGCGTGTTCCTGAAGGCCACCGAGTTGACGCTGAAGATGCTCCTTGAGGTGGAACCGTTTGTCACCTACGGGTAACTGAATGATTCCAAGTCAATGATCCATCTTTCTTGTTGCTTCTTAGTGTATTGTGTTGCTAAAACCTTGTTTGCTGCTGCTGTCACAATAGGTTTCCAAACTTGAAGAATGTGAAAGACCTTATTTACAAGAAGGGCCGAGGGTTCTTGGACAAGGAGCCTTTCCCTCTTACCAGCAACGATCTAATTGAGAAGGTACACACTTTCGCAACATAGTATAGATATATCTAGTACAACAAAGTACCATGTGCATCAATATTGAAATTGAGACTCATGGGTCTTCAGTTTTAATATACTGTCTGTTAGGTCAAGAAGATCCGATTATAGCAAATTCAAATGGCAACACTTAGACTTAGATGCTCAGCTTCATGTTTATATTCAGCTGGTTGCCATAGTGGCAATATTATTTTTGTGTATCCTTGAAAACAAAATGTTTGCCCTCACACCAAAGCTCTGCTGAATACATGGTAGTATTTTCTTGCGCTGTTACAAAAATACAGGTGGTTCTTGTTTGTTTCCCAACAACATTGGACTTGGTTTTGACTTATGAGTTACATTGAAATTCACCTTTCGTGCCAAACAGGCTCTTGGAGATCATGGCATCATATGCTTGGAAGACCTCGTTCATGAAATCGCCACTGTCGGACCGCACTTTCGAGATGCATCAAGGTTCCTCATGCCCTTCAAGCTCAAGTGTCCAGAGAGGAGGCTGCAGATGAAGAAGAAGCCCTACAAGGATGGTGGTGACTCAGGCGACCGAGGCGACAAAATCAACGAACTAATTGAGAAGTTGAACTAAAAGCATAGCTTGCCTCCCGTTGTCATTTGTGTACGAGTGATGGATCTGTTACCTTGTCAGTTTTGTAATAGCATAGATGGATGTACCTTAAACTTTGAAGTGTTGCCTGAATTTGTGATATCAGATCGAGAAATAGCAGAAGCTGCTTTCATTAACCACTGTCTGTTGCTTGATGCCTTGATGGGTCAGAATATCACACCTAGAAAGTTATCCTGTTTGCTACTGTATGTTTGTGCTCCTGTTTGTTGAATTGAGAATCCCATTCCATCTGCTGTAGGTTATGTTGTTCGCTCTGCGTCTCAGCGCTCTTCATGTATTGTTATCATTGTCAAAACTCCTGTGCTTGGATCCGTTGCTGGTTGATGCGTGAATGGAGAAGATGGCTGTTCTCCGGGACGGCCACACATTTGCCCGGCTGTGCAGTAGTCGCCGCCGACGTTGGGTCACTGCAGTTCAAAACACTTGGACAAGCATCACAGCATCTACCGGCGGCGACTTGCTGTGCAGTAGTCGCCGCCGACGTTGGGTCTCTGCAGTTCAAAACACTTGGACAAGCATCACAGCATCTACCTGCGCGGCTGGTGCCCTTGACTTTACCAAACCCCCTCCTGCTTCGAGCGAACCAAATTCCCTCGCATCGCGTTCGCGTCCACCCTCCGCCTCGTCCCTCCAGGTCCGGGCGGCGCAGGGGCGGAGAGAATGGCCTCCGCGCCATCGGCGCCGGTGTTCGAGATGGTGGCCGGGATCCGAACCATCGCCGAGTCCGGCCGCTTTAAGGCAAGTTCATCCCCCCACCTCCCTGGAGCCACGAATTTGGTTAGAAATCGCCTTATCGTCGTAGGAACTGCAACCTGTGGTTCTGGTTCATCCTTGCCCATTTGCTACTGCTACATGCTCATTTGCTTACAGCTAAATCTGTATCTGTCTTGCTTGCAGGCCTGGT
The DNA here is from genome assembly GCA_947561735.1 of Cenchrus americanus. NCBI lineage: Eukaryota > Viridiplantae > Streptophyta > Magnoliopsida > Poales > Poaceae > Cenchrus > Cenchrus americanus. The sequence continues at coordinate 98,096,551 of OX387242.1, read as the reverse complement.
TCCTGGACCAGTTTGGCGTCCTTCACGATGGCAAGAAGCCGTACCCCGGCGCCATTTTGGCATGTATGTTGGCACAGAAATTATGTAGCAAGTTCTTCAGATTGTACTTGTCTCCTTTGTGTTGGGGGTGCTGCTACTTATATGGATTGCCAGCTGGCTATTGCAGTGGAGAAGCTCGCGGGGAATGGTGCGAAGATGGTGATAATCAGCAACTCCTCTAGGCGGTCGTCTGTGACAATAGAGAAGCTGCAAAGCCTAGGGTTCGACACATCTTGTTTCCTCGGGACCATCACCAGTGGGGAGCTCACACATCAACACCTTCTAAAGTAAACCTCTTGTGAACAGTATCTTCAGTCACACTATTGTTCCACACTGTTTCTTGACTTTCTTCTATGAATTTAAAGTTCCTGTCACGAGCATGGTATGCTTAGAATTACCTTACCATTTACTGGGTTTTATTGATTCCTTTTATATTGCACTGCACAGAGCAAGCTTTGATTAATTGCTTTACATGCTGCCAAGTAGAGGAGTTTCTTTTTCTTGTACTTATTTGGAGACTAGATCTTGAAACAATATGTAAGACGATTAGTTTCTTATTCAATTTCGTGAATATAGGAGGAATGACCCATGGTTTGCTGCCCTTGGAAGAAAGTGTATCCATATCACTTGGGGTGATCGTGGCGCAATTTCTCTTGAGGTTTGTTGTCCTGCCACTTCTCCTTCAGAACTGGGATGGATTTGATCTAATCAGTATTTCCTTTTCTTTTAATAGGGTCTTGGTTTACAAGTTGTGAACAATGTTGATGATGCAGAGTTTATATTAGCCCATGGCACTGAAGCCCTTGGTTCACCTTCTGGTGACCCTCTTTCCAAAAGTCTTGAGGAGCTTGAGCAGGTTCTGATGCTTGGCCTAGAAAAGCGACTTCCAATGGTGGTAGCTAATCCAGATTATGTCACCGTTGAAGCCCGAGATCTGCGTGTTATGCCTGGTATGATCATGCCATTTACCTGGTATTATATTCAACAACAACAACAACAACAACTTAGCCTTTTGTCCCAAGCAAGTCGGGGTAGGCTAGATATGAAACCCAAAGGTACCATCAACATAAAGACACGTAGAAGAAGTCATGGCTCAGGAACGTTGATGGCTAGTCTCCAAGCGCCCCTATCCAAAGCTAAGTCCTTGGAGATATTCCACTCCCTAAGGTCTCTCTTAACTGACTCATCCCGGGTCGGTTTAGGTCGACCTCTAACTTTCTTCACATTGTCGTCCCGCTCTAGGACCCCACTACGCACCGGAGCCTCGGGAGGCCTTCGTTGGACATGTCCAAACCATCTCAACCGATGCTTTGGATCGGTTTCTCCTCAATTGGCGCCACCCCGACCCCGTCCCGAATATCATCGTTCCGTACTCTATCCCTCCTCGTGTGCCCACAAACCCAACGCAACATACGCATCTCCGCCACACTCAATTGCTTGGACATGTCGCCTTTTTGTAGGCCAACACTCCGCACCGTATAACATCGCCGGCGAATCACCGTCCTATAAAACTTACCTTTTAGCTTCGAGGCACCCTTTTGTCACAGAGGACGCCGGAGGCTTGACGCCATTTCAACCAACCAGTTGAAATTCTATGCCTAACATCTTCGTCGATGTCGCCATCCTTCTGTAGTATCGAACCTAAATACCGAAAAGTATCCTTCTTGGTCACCACTTGCCCATCAAGGGTGACGTCTCCCTCCTCACGCGTCGTACCGCTAAAGTCGCACCTCATGTACTCGGTCTTGGTCCTACTAAGTCTAAACCCTTTCGATTCTAACGTATGCCTCCACAGTTCTAACTTCCTATTTACCCCCGCCCTACTCTCATCAACTAGCACCACATCATCGCAAAGAGCATACACCGGGGGATATCACCTTGAATGTCCCTTGTGACCTCATCCATCACCAAAGCAAATAGATAAGGGCTCAACGCCGACCCTTGATGTAGTCCTATTTTAATTGGGAAATCACTAGTATCGCCATCGCATGTCCGGACACACGTCACCACATCCCCGTACATATCCTTGATGAGGTTAACATACTTAGTTGGGACCTTGTGCTTCTCCAAAGTGCCCACCACATGACGTGTCTCGACACTTTGTCGTATGCCTTCTCGAGGTCAATAAATACCATGTGCAAGTCCTTCTTCTCCGCTCCCTATATCTCTCCATCAATTGGCGTATTAAGAAAATCGCCTCCATGGTCGACCTACCGGGCATGAACCCAAACCGGTTTTGGGTCACACTCGTCCCTCTTCTTAGGCGATGCTCGATAACCCTCTCCCGCAGCTTCATCGTATGGCTCATCAACTTAATTCCACGGTAGTTCGTACAACTCGAACGTCTCCCTTGTTCTTGAAGATCGGTACTAATATGCTTCTCCTCCATTCTTTAGGCATCTTGTTTGACCGAAAAATAAGGTTAAAAAGCTTAGTTAACCAAACTACCGCTCGGCACCCGGGCATCTCCACACCTCAATGGGGATACCATCGAGTCCCAATGCCTTGCCTCCCGTCATCCTCTTCAAGGCCTCTGCGGTCTCTCGCCTCTTGAATTCTCCTCACAAAGCGTCTGTTGGTATCATCAAATGAATCATCCAACTCAAGGGTAGGATCCTCATTCTCTCCATTAAACGGCTTGTCGAAGTACTCTCTCCATCTGTCCTTGATTTCCTCATCCTTCACCAGAAGTCGATTTGTTCCGTCCTTGATGCATTTGATTTGGTTGATGTCCCTTGTCTTCCTCTCTCGGATCTTAGCCAACCTATAGATGTCCTTCTCCCCTTCCTTCGTGCCTAGCCGCTGGTAAAGGTCATCATACGCCTGACCTTTTGCTACACTCACCGCTCGCTTTGCAGCCCTCTTTGCTATTTTATATCCCTCAATGTTGGCTGCACTCTTGTCATGATGGAGGCGCTTGTAACACTCTTTCTTCTCCTTGATAGTCATTTGCACCTCGTCATTCCACCACCAGGTGTCTTTCACTTCCCGTTTGCCTCCCTTGCTCACACCAAACACTTCCGAAGCCACCTTCCGAACACATGTTGCCATCTTTAGCCACGTGTCTTCTGCATCTTCGCCTTCCTCCCAAGGCCCCTCGACTAGCATGTTTAACTCAAAATGGATCTGCTTTGTCTGTGCTACAGCTTTAGATGCTGTTTATTTCTGAGAGTTCGATGTAAAGCTGTTGATCAGTATGCAAGGCAGTGCTGCTTTTTACCAAGTAATTGTTCAGTGATTGACAGGCTCAAATTTACGAAATGTCAATTTGTATCTTTTAGGCACTCTGGCAGCTAAATATGAGAGTCTTGGTGGGGAGGTGAAATATATGGGCAAGCCTGATGAGGTATTCAACTAATCATGACGTATCTACTTTATGAAATAAATAAGAAACCGACTTATCATCATGGAAAGATAGTAGAAATGGCACTCAAAGAGTATGATGTGTTAGAGTAGTATGTATATATTCTGGCCCATGTAGGCCTTTGGCCCATTAGGCCCTTGTATATGTAACCCTAACACAGGCAATACAGGCATCTGGCCATTTTTCCCTAACATGGTAACAGAGCCATGGCTCTCTCCACCGTCCGCCGCCTCTTCCTCCACCGCCGGCCATAGCTCCACCATCCCTTCGCGCCGCCGGCGACCTTGACCAGATCCTGTGCGGCCCTCCCTCCCCAACCCATTTGCGCGCCCATTGAGGCCATCCTCTGCGCCGTCTGTCCAGGCCGCCGTCGTCTTCTTCGCGCTGCTGGTCGGGGCACCCGTCGTCCTCTGCTTCGCGCCGCCGGTCGGGGCGGCGCCCCTCTCCTCTGTTTCGTGCCGCCGGTCGGGGCGGCGCCCCTCTCCTCTGGGTCGTCTGCCCCTTGCGAGATACCTTGTTGCCGCTGCCACTGCCAGTGCTTCTCCTTCTGTGCTGCTGCCATGGGGTCCTCTGCTGCTCCTTTCAATGGCCTTTCGCATGGATCACCTATTCTGGATGTGAAGCTCGATGGCACCAACTACAGAGAATGGGCCTTCTCCCTCAAGATGCTGCTGAAATATGGTGGTTCTGCTTCCCATCTCACCGATGCTCCTCTTGCAGCCACTTCTACCAATGACAAGGAAATAAAAGCACTCTGTTCTGGCTGTTCCTCCTTTACCTGTTGAAGTTGACACTGTCGCAGCCACCTCCTCTAAGAAGGTTTCTCAGAAGCCTCCCTGCAGTCATTGTGGAAAGACCACACATCCTGATAACAAATGTTTCAAAAAGTTTCCTCACCTCCTTGCTGAACTGAGAGACAAACGTGGTGCTTCCCGTAGAGGATCACATGCAGCACCTTCCCCCTCACCAGGGCCTTCACTTCAATTTTCAGCACCGGTTGCAATGCCTCAGTTTATACAGCAATCAGGGCCTCCTCAGTATCAGTTGTTCCCCCAACACCTAGCGCCACATCAATCAACAGTTAGTGCTCCTTCGTTCCCACAGCAACCCAACAGTGCTTACACGTCCCATGCATCCTTGTCATCGACATCACAATTAGGTACTAATTTTTGGGTGTTGGATTCAGGGGATTCTTTTCACATGGCTTCGAATTCTTCTGTCTTGGATTCTTGTCGACCTCTCCCATTCTCGTCTTGTTCAGACTGCTGATGGTCATCTTTGCCATGTTACCCATCAAGGCAATCTGAACAACTCTCATTTTTCGGTCTCTGATGTTTCTCTTGCGCCCAAACTTTCCATGAATCTCATTTCTGTTGGACAGCTTGCTGATCTGAATTGTGTCGTTATTTTTTATGACACTTCTTGTTTTGTTCAGGACCGGCGCACCCAAGTTCTTCTTGGTACTGGCCGTCGCCATAAGAGCTCATCCGGTCTGCACATCCTTGATCACCTTCAGCTGCCACCTTCTACATCGACACCAGCGTCTTCTCCGTCGTCCTGTTCCGCTTCTGCTGCATCCACCTTTCCTCAATGGCATCACCACTTAGGTCACTTGTGTGGCTCACGTTTATCTACCTTAGCTAAGCAGGGGGTACTTGGTCATGTAACTGTAGATTCTTCTTTTGACTATGCTGGCTATAAACTTGGGAAACAGATTCAACTCCCATATCCTTCTAGTGACTCTAAAACTACTCAACCTTTTGCTCTTGTACATTCTGATGTATGGGGCCCTGCTCCTTTTGTTTCCAAAGGTGGTCACAAGTATTATGTCATTTTCATTGATGATTATTCTCGCTACACTTGGATTTATTTCATGAAGCATCGTTCTGAGCTGTTGTCTATTTATAAATCTTTTGCCCAAATGGTTCATACTCAGTTTACCTCTTCTATTCGCATTTTTCGATCTGACTCAGGGGGGGAGTATCTATCCAATGCTTTTCGTGAATTTCTTTCTTCAGAAGGCACTTTGCCTCAACTCTCCTGTCCTGGTGCTCATGCTCAAAATGGAGTGGCTGAGCGTAAACATCGTCATATTCTTGAAACTGCACGGACTCTTCTTCTTTCTTCTTTTGTGCCAACTCATTTTTGGGCTGAAGCTGTTTCTACTGCTATTTATCTCATCAACCTTCAGCCCTCCACTCGTCTCCAAGGGAAAAGTCCTGGAGAAGTCTTGCACGGCTCTCCTCCTAAATATGCTCATCTTCGTGTCTTTGGTTGCACATGTTATGTTCTCCTTCCTTCTACTCAGTCCACAAAACTGATAGCTCAGTCTGTTGAGTGTGTCTTTCTTGGTTACAGTCTTGAGCATAAGGGCTACCGCTGTTATGACCCCTCTGCTCGGCGTATTCGCTTCTCTCGTGATGTCACTTTCCTTGAAAACAAACCCTATTTTCACTCGTCTACTCCTCCTCCGTCATCATCTAATGCACCTCCGTCTTTTCTTTTTCTACCATCTTATGCTTTTGACAATTCACCTGAAACAACTCCACCACCTGTTTCCACCCCATCCGGCCCACCTGAGTCAACACCATCACCTCCACCACCTGTCACTCCTTTTCCTTTTCATTACCATCGTCGTCCCCGTGCACCTCCTTCTACCACCACCCCTCCCTTGGCTGATTCTTCTACTGGCTCACATTATAATCTCCGGGATCGTTCTGCTATTCAGATTCCTGATCGGTATGGTTTTCCCACTGCCGGTGTGGTTTGTGAGCCATCCTCTTATCAGGAAGCTCTTCAAATTCCTGCTTGGTGTGATGCTATGTCTGCTGAATTACAAGCTTTGCACCGGACTGGTACTTGGGAGGTTGTTCCATTACCTCCCCATGTTGTTCCCATCACCTGTAAATGGGTCTACAAACTTAAGACCAAAGCCGATGGCTCCATTGAGAGGTATAAAGCCCGTCTAGTTGCTCGGGGTTTTCAGCAATCCCATGGTCGTGATTATGAGGAGACATTTGCTCCCGTTGCTCATATGACCACTGTCCGTACTTTAATTGTTGTGGCTGCCAGTCGTTCATGGAAAATATCTCAAATGGATGTTAAGAATGCTTTCCTTCATGGTGATTTGCAAGAAAATGTCTATATGCATCCACCACCAGGGGTTCAGCTTCCTCCTGGACATGTTTGTCATCTGAAGCGTGCACTTTATGGTCTCAAGCAGGCTCCACGTGCATGGTTTGCACGTTTCAGTTCGGTGGTTATTGCTGCAGGTTTTACTCCTAGTGACCATGATCCTGCTCTCTTTGTTCACACATCCTCTCGTGGACGTACCTTAATTCTGCTTTATGTTGATGATATGCTGATCACTGGGGATGATCCGGAATATATTGCTTTTGTCAAAGCACGCCTTTGCGACCAATTCATGATGTCTGACTTGGGGCCTCTCAGCTATTTTCTGGGCATTGAAGTTGAATCAACTGCTGCTGGTTATTATCTTTCTCAGGCCAAATACATTCGCGATCTTCTTGATCGTTCTGGTCTTACTGATAGTCGGACTGCTGCTACTCCTATGGAACTTCATCTTCATTTGCAGTCATCAGATGGTGCTCCTCTTGCTGATCCGACAAGGTACCGTCATTTGGTTGGCAGTCTTGTCTACCTCACCGCTACCAGACCGGATATTGCCTATGCAGTACACATTCCTTGTATATGTAACCCTAACACAGGCAATACAGGCATCTGGCCATTTTTCCCTAACATGATGAACCACAGGCTGGTGCACTTATGATTGTAGCCTTTACTATTTTTTTCTCTGAAATTTTGCTTTTGAGTTTTTGTGTGGTAGGTGGGCAGAGCCTCTTGATAGTTACTGATCAGCATTAGTTTTATCAGGTGATCTATACGTCAGCGATGTCCCTAGCTGGAGTTGACGCTCATGAATGCATCATGGTGGGTGATTCACTGCACCACGACATTAAAGGGGCAAATGCATCAGGAATTGCATCTGCTTTCATTACTGGAGGGGTTCATACAGATGAACTTGGTCTCACTGAATTTGGAGAAACTGCTGGGGAGGATGCCATCAATGCTCTGTGTAGCAAGCATGGATCATACCCCTCTTATGTTTTGCCTTCGTTTACATGGTAGAAACATGGTCCGGTTATTTCTTTTGAGCACCTGAAAGTGATTTGTGGCAAATATTGCTCTGGAAGGGACACAGGAGGATAAAGCCCTTGGAGGCATTAATGTGGCGTTCTTAATAATTGATATGATTGTTTGATAATTGTTGAATTTGATCGATACAAGCTGGATGCAGCTATGCTATGAAGTTAAGAGCTTGAGAAAGAGGATTTTGATTGTTCATCATCATACTTTCAATAAAGAATTGTCCAGATGAATCATTGCCTATTTCAGTTCAGCACAGCAACTAGTAGCACCTCTTCTGCCAAAAAAGTGTCATTACTCCCTCCGTCCCTTAATGTTAGCATTTCTAGGGTTCAAAATTTTGCTCACAATATAAGCATTCCTATGGATAAGGACAAAAATAAAGGAGTTGGTGGGTGGGTGGAGAGTTGGTGGATAGTGTAAAATGAGGGGTATATATGTCTTTTACCATCTCCGTTATTTCTTGAGTTTGAATGCTAGGAATGCTTATATTCAGGAACGTAGGGAGTACTAATTAAAATTGTCTCGTCTGAACTGAACATGTGTTGAACACCTAAATAAAAAGACCAAACTGATATTTAAGCTATACTGAAAAATTGTAAGATTGTTAAAATTTCACTGTCTGTCCTTCATCAAGTGTTTCTCTTTTACAGTGTTATATGATCACGGTGATAGTTTGAGAAAATTATGAAATACTAATAATAAACAAAAGACAGTTGTTGCTAATGAAAAAGGTGATTAAATAGTGAACTTTCTGGAGATTTTTGCTAGCTATATGAATTATTCTCAAACATGGACCCATCAAGTGCTTCTTCTTTTTGTATTGTTATTATGATCATGGTGTCGGTTTGCAAAAATGATGAAAACAAATGGTAAGAAAAAATGTTGTCGCTTATGAAATAGGCGATTAAATAGTGAACTTTTTGGAGATTTGTACTCACTATATTACAGCAAATGGAGGAAATTTCTCCAACATGGACCAATGTTTTGTAAGTTTATTATTTATACCTTTATGACAATCACTATTGATACAACTAAAAGTTTTAATCGAATGGAAGTACAGAAATACTAATAATGTCATTTTACTATAATATCTACTTTCTTACCGTTATAATTGCAGAGCAATGTAGTGATAAATACTAAAAGATTTAATATTAAAAATTATTTCATGTATTTTATTTAATATTACTCACCGTATGACCTACATTTCTCCATGGGAGATGATGCCTGGCTCATGACCACTAGACCATCTAGGGAGTCTGGCTGTCAATCACCTCCCATCTCATCTTACAAGGAGTCTAGTTCCTCCGTCCCTAAATGGTTATATCTAGAAAACCGTGTTTCCCTTACAAACACGCTTCCTGGACCACCATCATCTAGAAGTGGAGTACTAGATGAGTAGTAGAAGAAGACAACTTACGATTGATAAATGGGTGATAAGTAACATGACGTGTGAACAAGTTGCTTCCATGTACGTTTCAATTTGAAGCCCCATTTATTAGTTGTTAAAGAATGTCATAACACGTGTACTGACTAAAATTTCAACAGTAACGGATGAGGGTTCTTGTGTATGTAACAAAAATTTAGCGGGGAAAAATTGACGAGCCGTTAGATAAGCACCGAATAAGAAATTCATTGTTAAAAACTATAATTTTAAAATGTCATGACACGTGTACTAACTATAATTTTAGTGGTAACGGACAAGGGTTCTTGGGCACGTTTGAGAAAATTTGGCGGGAAAAAATTTGACGAGCCGTTAGATGAGAACCGAACGACAAATTCACTGTTAAAAACTACGGAAATGCTTGCCTCCGGGCGTCCGGACGCGTCGGACGGTGGCCGCAGAAATATCTACGTGTGGGACCCAACTCACCACAACCAAGCAATCTATTTGATTCGTTCTTATCCCCATTCGCTCTGTTGTGTGCAGGCCGGTGCTCCCCGTGACGAGGGAGCGACCAAGCTTGTTGATGTGCGGCGCGGCGCGGGGAGCCTGCTTCCCTGTTTGCCAGTAGCGTGGTCGCACGAGGGGCGGCGAAGCTCGACGGGGGCACGCCCGAGGCGACGGAGCTCGTCGGCGAAGCACGACTTTGCCTTGGTCCGCCACTCCACGCGGCTTCCCTCACGTCGGGACCGGAGGAGCTTTGGGCGGCGGCCATGGCGGACGAGGTAGGGTGCGGGGAGCTCGCCGACGCGGCCGCATCGCGGCCAAGGGCGCGACCGGCGGCGGCCGGGGCGCGGGAGCTCACCGGCGGCATGGGCTCCCTACGGCGGGGCGCGGGGAGCTCCTACGGCCCGCCGCGGACGCGCGCGGTGGAGCTCGACCCCGGCCGTCGCGAGCGCGGGGGAGCTCCTCCGGCGAGCGCTCGTGCCCCCTCGCTGGCGAGGAGGAGGTACCAACGGCACGCCCCGTGCCCCTTCTGCACTGCTTCTCCTCGATTCAGAACTGCATTCTCTCCCTCCCCCGACCAGGTCGCTGCATGTTTGCATGTTGCAAGCTGATCATATAGATGTTTCAGAGGTTTCGAAAAAGTGCTGCAAGTGTTTCATGTTAACGTTGTAAAATTAGATCTCAATGTTGTAATGTTGCAAAAGTAGATCTCGAGAGGCTAGCTTTTGTTGTTCATGTTGCAATCGTTGTGAATATGTTGCTTCTGTGTCCTTGGCATGTTGCGAGTGGTTGATGTGAATGTTTCAAAATTAGATCCAAATATTTTTAATGTTGCAAACATTGATTTTCGATGTTGTGAATGTTGAGTCTCAATGTTGCAGACACGTGTTATTGGGTGTTGCAAACATTAAATTTTAATGCTGCAGATGTTGAGTTTCGATGTTGCAGACTTGTGATATTGAGTTTTGTGTCGAAGAGGACGGAAGGAGGGCTCCTGATGTTGGATGTTGCATGCAACACGGTCGCAACATGGTCGCAATATAGTCGCAACATGGGGGAGGAGAGAAGAAAGACTCTTGATGTTGGATGTTGCAAGCAACCGCGTTCGCAACATTTTCACAACACGCTCGCAACACGCTCGCAACATTTTACTCGGTAGTATTTAGATCTAACGGCTGACGATTGAGAATCCTAAGATCCAACGGTTGCGGACCCGTCCGATGGCTAGCGCCCGGATCGGACGTCCGGGCGCTAGCAATGCCCTAAAAACTATAATTTTAAAATAATGGATGGAAGGGGCGCGTAGGTATAACAGATTACAATGGAAACAAAGCATAAAAGAAAAAAATTTCTCTTGACTTGTGAGAATCTCGGCTCCTATCTGACGAACTGAGCAAAAGTGCAAGGCAGGCATCGCCTCGCCGCCGTCTCCGCTCGCCGAAAACCAAATCAGCCGTCGAGGTGGAAGTTTCCAGAAGTGCCCACACACGCTCCCCAAATACCTTCCTCTCGCTGACTCCCTTCCTTCTCCGCCCTCACAAGTCGCAGCCCAGTCTCCTCTCCCTCTCGTCTCTCTCCGCCCGAGTCCTCCTCTCCCCGTCGACGCCCTCCCCGCCGCCCCATCCGGACTCGGATCGACCCCTCCGCTCCTCGGTGAGTTGCCCTACCTCGCTCCATCGGGGCTGTTGCGGGAGACCTTCTGGAGCTCGCTCTTGTTTGTTCTAGGGTGCCGCGCTTCTTCGCTGCGTCCGCGGGCGGCCGAATCCAAATCTCGCGTCCTCTTGGGTTAGGTTTTGCGTTCTCTGCAGCCGGGGTGCCCTCACTTGTGGCGCGATCGGGTCGTTCTGGTTCTGCATCAGCGCTCTAGATACATCTAGGTGGGGTTTGGAGCCGGGAGGAGCTGGTTCCGTAGGTTGCAGAGTGGGAGGAACCAGAAACCTAGCGAAAAATCTGCCCTTTTCCCAAGTGACGCCTAGCATTTGAGTTGTTTGTGGCTTTTCTGGCTCCTGATCTGTGTACCCATCGTTTCAGCTTGGTAGGATGGCTGATGATAATCCCCACGGGGCCAGCAGTTCGACGGCGAAGCCAGCTGATGATCCGGACTCTACCATTGAGATCAACATCAAGACCCTGGATTCGCAAGTCCACAAGCTTCGCGTGAACAAGAATGTGAGCATTCTCCCGCCTTGTTGACATTTTGGTGTGTGCCTATTGTCTACCTGTTTGAACCGCTGTGGAGCGACGGCCCATGCCTCTTGTGTTGTTTTGTTCATGTAGTTAGCGTTAGTAGTGCAGATTCCGTTTTTTTCATCAAGTGAAGGAGTGCAGATATTTCTATGTGCAATGTTTCGGGAAGAACTAACATCCACGATTTTAGGTGCCTGTTTCGGTCCTAAAAGAGAAGATAGCTGATGCAACTGGGGTTCCTCTGGATCAGCAGCGGTTGATTTTTAGGGGAAGGGTCTTGAAGGATGATCACCTCCTATCAGAATACCGTATCCTTTCTGTTTGTGCATCTTGTGTCAAGGCTTTGAAGTGTACACGTAACCATCTGCTTTTCCATCTGCCTCATCTTTTTGATGACTTATACTTTGTAAACCATATTGACTGCATGTTTCCTTATTACCCTTTTCTTCTGCTATTATTGTGTAGTAATGACATGATATATATTTTCTGAACTGTAAAGTTGGGGTGATTTGCTAACTTGCAGAATCAGAATATTTGTTTGTTAGCTGGTTAATAGGTTGTTTAATGCCATATCAAGTGCATTCTCAACTGAAACACATGCAACCCTAGCAGAGTTGTGAAATGCATGCAACCCCATGCAGAGTTGAAATACATGCAACCTATGCAGAATGCTTGATACTATGCGGAGACTGTTATAGATCATTTGCTTTCATCAATTGGTGGTTTGATTTTTCATTTTGTAAAGGAACATTCCCTCATATAAATTTTTGTTGAAAGTTTTGATTTGTTTGTTTTTATCATTTTCCTACTTGCTTTTCAAATGCTTTGTTGCATCATTTACCTTCCTATGTGTTTATTTCTATCCATCCAAATTTTATCACCTGTATCCTTGACAACAACAAGATTTGGAAGATGGATTTACATTGCATCTGGTCGTTCGGCGTGCAGCTGAGGGCCAGAATTCTTCTGGGGCTTCTGAAGGAAATACACATGCCAATGGTAAGTCAGACCCGCAGTTGCTATGCCGTATGTATCATCTATCCTGAACCACCAAGTATTTGGATATGCTTACATGATATAAGCTTACCTTATTCGGCATAGCAGCATATTTATCATCAGAAATTATAAACATACTATACTCGTTCGTTATAAGGGCTGCAAAATTTTGCTAAGTAGTGTTAAATAGTGAGTGCTTAGGTTGGTGCTGAATCTAATTGATCCCTGTCAATGCTTAACTACAATAAGATGTTGGGCATGGGCCTGATAAAAGATTTACTTCTATTTCTTCTTATGCAGTAAATGTTGATGGAAATGGAGGATTGTTGGATGATATTTCCAGGGTATGCTTCTCTCATTTTTGTGTTTTTCTCCATGCAATTACCTGATTTGATTGGCTCTTGGATAGAACTACCTTTCTAATTCTTTTTTATTAATTCTCCTTAACAAACTATATAGAGGCTTTGCATTCTGATGGGATGATAGGTGACATGACTAGGGTTTATGCTTTGCCCTAGCATTTTGCATATTGCCAAAATATACCAATTATTTGACGTCATTTGTCAAGAGCTATTTTATGGTACACAATACTACAACTCGGTGGTATATAGAGAAGGGTAATATAGTAATTATTAATAAATAATCCATGCCACTGGTGAAGCCTTTTGTAGTATACAATTAATCTCAGCTGTGGGATGTTTTTATACTAGTCCATTTTGAACACCAATATGGCCGCGTATTGTGTACCGTAAAAGAACTCTTTGTCAAATGGTACGATGCCATCTAATTCTTCTACTATCTGCAGAGTGTTCGAGATCTTCTTGGTTCCTTAGGTGTTGCAATGTCAGGTGGTGTCACCAATGCGGCATTTTCGGTAATAAGGCAGTTCTTCTCTAGATCTAGGGGTACTTGGCACATCACAAAATATAGTTATTTTATGGCTACTTTATCAGGTTCCTTTGACGACTGCACCAGAAGGGGCAAATAATGTCCCTGGAAGAAGTCAGCCAGTAAACCCAGCACCACCAGGGTTTTCAGTTATGAATCATCAAATTCATGTAACACAACTTCAACCAGGAGGAATACCTCGCAACATGGTAGATATTTTGTGCTTCCTTGCACTACATCCTGTATTTCAGTTCGTATAGCATTGTGTGGACTAAATTCAGTGATTGGTAACAGGTTATTCCAGATTCTCTGACAACTCTTTCGGAGTACATGGAACGCGTGGACCGAGTATTACAGAATAATGGTGCCATATTCTTCTTATACTTGGTTAATTACTTAATCAATTGCTTATCATAAATATTTGATATATTGTTTGCTCTAAATGAAGGTACTCCACCATCCAGGGATTCAGAAGGCCAACAGCAACCAATGGCAGATGATGCCAATGTCAACCCAAGATTTCCAAGTCCTGAGGTTTTGGCTTCAGTTATTGAGAGAGCCCAACAACTTCTTAGTGGCAGTGCAGCTTCTTCTCTTTCTGTATGTCATCTCTCGTCTGTGGCTGTGTTCTGTACCTTTAACCTTGCAATGTTGATCAATCAACAAATGATTTACCTCTTGACTCTTTGATGTTAAAATATTGTTCATCTAGAATGTTTGCCTCCGTGGTAGTGACATTCAATGTAATTTCCAAATCTTTGTGGGTGGTTGTCGTCGTTTTGTGCAATCCTGTAAAAATCTAGATAAACTGAAGGACTGGTAAAAAATTCTTCTTGACCACACTTAAACAGCATCCCTGGCTTATGGTCAGGGCATAAACTATCTCCTGGCTTCAAGGTTAAATTATCAAGCCCGAAGCAACTTGTTTGACATAAGCTCAGTTCACTATTAGTTGTTTAATTTCTGCATGATTTTTGGAGTAGGCCTAAACCTTTTTTGTCCATGTTGGACTTATTCCTTTTCAATGCAAAGGTGCTGTTGAGTTGCATATTTTAGTTTTAGCACATTTCAAACTATTATCCACGAATGTGAAAGATACCCAATGGACTTCAGGACTCGTTGATGCAAACTCTTCTTTGGATATCTTTAAGTTAATTTTTGAGTTAGTCTTCAATTAAAGATGCAAACTAATCCATGATATATAATATTAATGTACCTAATATTCTAATTCAGCACATTGCCCAACGTATTCGGGAAGATGGTGGCACTGGGGATGCATCTATTCGCCGTGAGATCCAAACTGAATCAGTTCAGCTGGGAATTGCAATGCAGCATTTGGGTGCCATGTTTTTTGAGCTTGGTCGGACAATGATGATGCTTCGCACAGGGCAATCTCCTGTATGCTCAATGTGTTCATCCTTCACGCTATGAAATTTATATTGTGTATGTTGTTACCATTTTGAAATTTTGTTTATTTTGCAGTCTCAAGCTTTTGTAAATTCTGGGCCTGCTGTTTATATAAACTCCACAGGACCAAATCCAATCATGGTTCAGGTGATAATTGTCACACCTTTTTCTTGTTAGTTTAGATGATCATATGGCACTCTAATCACAGCAACACTTTTCCCCTCTTTATGCAGCCATCATTTCAAAGTACTCCTCCTTTCGGGGTTTCAAACATACCGGTTTTAGGTGGTATTTCTGGTGCTTTTGGTAATGTTGACCCTTCTCGATCATCTGGTTTTGGAGATCCTTTTCGAAATATTAATGTCCAAAGTAGCGGTAATGTCACATTTCATCTATTATTTCGCTTTCACTCCCTTTAGGGTCTTGAGCTGAGGCAGCTGCCACAAACTTGTCCTCTGAACAAATTATATCTGTATTGGATTGTAAGATAAGCATAAGTTGTGTTTAAAAAAAATGGATTTGCCTCTTTACAGCATTAAAGAACTGTTATATGTATTTATTAATTATGTTATGCAGTTATTTTTAATTTTGCTTGAGATGATAGGTATTTAACATCATAATTAGTATCGTAGTATTATGAATTGGGAATACCTTGTCACTATATGACCAATGTGCTGGCACACAACAGTGTATGATACTATGTATATCTAAAGTTCACATTAGAGCTGGGTGTGGTATCTTCTAATTATTTCTTCTGTGGTGAATTTGCATGAATTGCATAGCAGTGTATAATACTATGTATATTTGAAGTTCACATTCTATATGATCATTGTGCTGGCATGAATGCGAGTCATTAATGTTGTGTATATACTCTGTCCATGAATTTCTTCTGGAATATCCTGGTGTTCATTTTCGCACATGGCAATTTATATATTGTTGCTATATCCGAATCTGGACTCTTCCACAGTTCTGTGTCTAGTTGGCTTCATCTAATTATTTCTTGTTTCTCATCCCCAAAATTAGGTGCATCTGCAACAAGTGGTTCATCTGCTGGTACGACCACCACTTCTGGAGGGGCTATCAATGGGAACCACCAAGATGCAGCAAGAACTCAAAGAGTTAGCCCACCTGCAACACGAGGATTGGCAACCAGAACAATGGTTGCAGCTATTCCAGCGCGGTCCTCAGTCGAGGCTCCAAACCATGTCCTAAGTGTTGTCCTTCCTGTTCAAGTGAGAGGTCAAGTTGCCCTTCCTAATCAGTCAACCTCTTCTCAAGGTTCTCAGACAGCAGTGGGTAATGGAGCCCAACCAAATGTAATACCTCCTGTTCCACAAGCTTCTGTAGGTGGTGTTGCCGGTGCTCACCCTTTAGTGGCACAGATAAATGCATTGGCTGCCAATGCACCTGGTCAGGTTTCTTCATCTGCACAAAGTGCAGCAGACCAGGGACTTCACCCGACTACAAATAGCAGAGCACCAGTGCTGAGTTCTTCAACACCAACTACCACACCACAGCAGAATGATCTCTCAGGTTAGAATCATGGACAAACTCCTTTGAGAAAAGTGCAATCTCATGTGACTGAACCATATCTTGACATCTTACTGATATTCACAATTCGTGTTGCTAGGTACTTGTGGTTCCCCTTTGCCATCTCAAGACATTAATGCTGTAAATGTTCCAAGTCTTGACAGTATACAACAGCATCCACAGTCGGAAGATACCAGTGCAGATACAGCCAACTTATCAGGAGACCCTGCAGTCACCTGTACTACTGATGCTCCTTCGAGCACATCAGCAGAAAAATCTGAGCTGAAGAACAAATCCTCAGATGGAGTAGTGGGTTCACAAGCCAACTTATCAGGAGAGCCTTCTGCAAGTGGCAGCTCTGAACCAGTAGGTCTTGGTGGAGGTCTGATTCCGAAGGTATTAATTGAGTCTATTAAGTGCTTTAGTCTGTTGGGATTCTATTATTCAGTTTTGATTTTGATGTTAATTATATCTACAAGTCACATGTTTGGAGCTATTTTTTTCATTGTTTAATTGCTTCTTTCAACTACACTTGCAGAGAAGGAGCAGAGTGGCAAAGCCATCTGGGAGCACAACTGATCCTGGTAGGGATTCATCTTCAGTCAGCCAAAACCAAGATGCTGTTTCTGTGGCCCAGCAGTTTCTGCAAAGTTTTGCTTCGCAAAATACTAACCCAAGCCGAAGCAATGCCCCCACCTCTGGGCCTCCATCCTCGATGCCACAGCCTACTGGAGTTCCTCCAAGAAGACAGGGTGGTGAAGGACAACCTAATATCGGCAACATGATATCTGGTATGCTCAACAACCCAGTTTTTGGCAATCTGTTGTCAAATGTCGCAACACAAGCAGGGGGTTCAAGTGCTGACTTGAGGAGTGTGATGGAGGGATTACAGAGCCCTGCTGTTGTAGATACTATAAGCAATATTGTGCAGAATGTGGATGAGCAAGACCTTGGGGCCATGTTTGGTTCAGGCAGGGGGCAGGGTGGCATGGATTTGTCTAGAATGTTGCAGCAAATGATGCCTGTTGTATCCCAAGTTCTTGGTGGAGCCGGGGCCCAGCCTGTTGGTGCAAATAATGGGCAATCTAGATCACACACTCAGTTAAGTGACACTGCAGGAAGAAATGTGTTAAACAGCAGCAGTTCTGAGGTACGCCTTTCTGATGAGTGCTGCATAAATAATAGTTTTTATTTGCATTACCATTTTTTTTACTGCAGCTAGTGTGGAATGTTTTGATCTTGTGTCTGCAGCATCTAACCTTTTGTATTCCATGGTCAGATTGATCTCCAACACGCTCGTCAAAGCATTGAGCAACATGAATCTCCAGAAAATATCTTCAGCGCCGTCCTTGAGACTGCTGCTCAGGCTTATGGTGAAGATGACAGCATTGAGGGCATGCTCGAAGAGCTTTCCAGCGATCCGGAGCTCACCAATGTATGTGTTCTGCTCTATGTCAAGTGCATCACCACTCTTTTTTTCTGATGCTAGCCGGATAATAACACCCTAACTTGCTGCTTTTGTTAGGACTACATGAGACTTCTGCTCGAGCAATTTCGGCAGAGGTTGCAGTCAGAGCCACAGTCCGGGAGCCAGTCTTGAAGCATTGACCGGCAACGGCAAGGTTGTCTTGGGCCATTCACAGTGAAATTTATATTTACTAACATGGAAAACCAGAACCAAACCGTTGTTTGGGCGTTTTCATTATGAGGCGCCCTGTGGGTGTACATTGTAATTTCCCCTGAGATATCGGTGCAGCATATTGCGTACTGTGGTTAAAATTGTTTTTACCAATTTTGCTAGGGGTACATACAGCGAGTTTTAAGAGCAGAATTCTCAGGGTCCTGTGGATAATTTGGCAATGCCATATCTATGCAATGGACCAATATGGTCGCCGATCTGTATATTTTTAGCAAGTTTGTTTCTTGCAGCTTTGCGCAGTTCTATGCCTCGGAGCATTTCCAAGAGGCTCCAAATTCTTTCTAAATGCTATGAATAGAGACTTTGATGAAAAAACTACCCTTCAACAACTTATCTAAATGATCATCTAAACATAATTATCTTTTATTTTGGATTTTTTGTTAGTCAAATATAGAGATAAGAATGACTCTTTTGAGCATCAAAAGACTTTAAAAAAATCAGAGGCTAGCTAAAGCCTAAATTATGAAGGAAAAATGCACAAAAAATGAAATCCAACAGAGAGAAGCATCGGTTTGGCAAACATGGCCGTTGGCTCGGTACTGTTGCAAAGCAGAGCGAGCGGCGGGGGAGAGGCTGTTTTTTCCGAATTACATGATACATTGGAGACACTCACAACGCACACACACTCATCCCTATGAATACACGCACGCAAACCCTAGCCTAGAAGTATTTTCGAAAACTGTGCCGGCAAATCCTCAAGATTGACGAAGTCACCACATGCGCCTCGTTATCGACGGGAACGTCGCCTACCACTGAAAGCACAACGCCGTTGAATCCTGAGAAATTCGCTCCCACGAGGAGTCGAACCCAGAACCTGAGGTGCTACCGGGGCTCTTGTAACCACTAGACTACAGGCCCTTTTGCGCGGGGGAGGCTAGTTGCTTGGGTGCATTCAGCGGCGGCAGCAAAGGCGAGAGTGGGGCCGCCGGGGGCAGTTGGACGACATCGAGCTCAATAGCGTTTTATCGGTTTCTTTGTGCAGTACTTCGTACTTCTTGTACAATTTTTTTCACAACCAATCTGCCGTCTTCTACTCCCTCTGTCCTTAAATATAAACATTTGTTGATTTTTTCTCATCACATTTGATCATTCATCTTATTCAAATAATTTATGAAAATATTGTTTATTTTGTTACGACATGTTTTATCATCGTATATATTTTTTAAGTATATCATAATTGTTTTTATATTTTTATAATTTTTTGAATAAGACGAATGGTCGATCGTGCATCACGGAAATCGAATCTCTACCCCTAAAAAGACTGTAAGGGCAACGCCTCCGCCCTGGTTCCGCCCACGCGCGTGGTTCGGCCGGCAGAACCATTGCCCGCGCGTCGACAGGTGGGCCCCACTCCTACCTCTCTCTCCCCCTTGGACTACCCGCAGCGGCTCCTGGATCCCACGAATCCGCCGCACGCCTCTGCTCCTCCGTGGCGACTCCGCCGACGACTGCGGGGGCCTCGATGTTGTTGGCTGCGGCGCAGGGCCCACCGACGAGGCGCACTGGCGCGGGGGAAGCGGAGGCAGGGAGGTTCGCCGCGCCCCTGCTCCGCTCGCCGTCGCCGCCGAGCTCTCCCGACGTCCGCGCATCCCCGGGGATGTAGGGAGGGCGACCGGGAGCTCGGCCCCGCCCCGCCTCGCCGGATCCGCTCCTCCCCCGCGCTGGGCCGACTTTGGAGGCCCCGCCGCGCCGGATCCGCTCCTCCCCGCGCGGGGCCGACCGGTGGAGGGAGGGAGGGACTGGGGAGAGGGAGCAGCGGGGAGCCGCGCCGGAGCTCGCGCCGGGCCGGAGAGAGAGAACAGGGCGGGTGGGGCGGGTGCGGGGAGGAGAAGAGAGAGGACGCTCCCGACGTCCGCGCATCCCCGGGGATGTAGGGAGGGCGACCGGGAGCTCGGCCCCGCCCCGCCTCGCCGGATCCGCTCCTCCCCCGCGCTGGGCCGAGCTCGGAGGCCCCGCCGCGCCGGATCCGCTCCTCCCCCGCGCGGAGACAGTCAGCGCCAGGATGCAGATTCTTTGTCAAGCTTAAGGTGTCCATTGGTACGGATTCTTTCTCTCAAATCGCTTTCACATGTTCCTGATTCTCCGCCTCCTCTAGGCTCGTGTGGTCGTAGGACAGCAGCGTGGACACAGCAGCCAACACAGAGGTCCATCTGCTCGACAGCCATGAGGGGGCAGCCAATCCAAGCACGGGAGGGGATTCTGGCTCCACATCAACTGCTGGCGCTGCATGGGACAGCGGCCGGAGGCAGAGCTGCAACCTGATGTGGGGGCGGCAACAACTGTTGCAGCATCAGAGAGCAATGTAGTGAGTTCTGTGCTCTCCTCTTTGTTTCTATTTCTCTTATCATGTTATCTTTTTGCCTTCTAAACTATTGAGAATGCGGAGGAGATGTTTGTTTTGAGTTACTTTAGGAGTGGTTAGTAATACTGTTGATTCTTCAAAACAATTTCTTGGGACAATAGGTATTCAGAGATCGAAATCTCAAGATAGGTAGCCAATTAATAACAGATTTTAATCATGCAGTCATGCACACGGTTCCCTGTGATTGTACCCATAAGCAGTTCGTGCATATTCCCCATCAAACAATTTGCACATCTTCTTGCATGCTCCTGTACTTGTGTGGTCAGTCCTCACACTTGACAGTATCAGTTGGAAATCAATAGTTACTATGACTTAAGGTATTTGCAATCATGAAACATCAGATGCAAATGACACTGATCTTATTTTAGTTAAAACATATGCATGCTTCCACATTTATAAATGATCAAGATTCATTGGTTCAAAATCTTGACGTTTGTTTTATTGGATTTTTTTAGTGATGTAAGATGTCACCAATGTAGAACATTGCCACTGATTAGGTTGGTACATTATCTGCAGCCTGGTTACCTTTTTCTAGGATTGTGACAAATTTTGGTATAAATACTACACATTTCTTGTTCATCTACCATTACCTTTTTCATGCTCTGCATTATTTAATTTCGTCCATTACATATAAACTGGTAATGCTAAACTGATTGATTGAATTAGTAATATAGTTCATCGTGTCCTTTCTGATGATCTTGTTTACACATGTGCTGGAGATGCTAACGAGACCATACTTTCACCTGTCATGATAACCAAAAATGAATATAATCTTCCACATTTTGTTACGAAGTATGAGCAATGTCTGGGCAAGTACTCCTAATGGAAATAAAAGGCTTGACAACGCCTATAGACTTGCACAGGAAAGAATGGCAGAAAAAGGAACAAAATGTCTTATTTCCCTTTTCTTCTCTGTAAGTTTCATACTACTACTGTACCTAGAGAATTATTTTATCACAATCACCACATGAATCTTTAAGTAGTGTGTGTCCCTGTGGTATCTAGACATTTGTTCTTTTTCAGTGCAGCTGATTGTTGTTCTGGCGCTCAATTTCACATAGAAAGTGCATGGCAGGAAGGAATTTATTTCCTAATTTCTCTGTTTTATTCTAAAACAACAGTACATCTAATAAATATTGCACAAGTAGAGGGCATTTTGTTTTTCTGATCCATGCTACTTTAGACTTGTGTTGCAGTAATCACTACAGGTATCTAAATCTGGTGTACCAGTATGTGGTTAGAACACAGTGCAGCTCCAACTATCTGATTACACGTTTTGTGGAAAATTAATGAGTTGCTTATCTGAGCGCCCCTTTTATGAAAAGGGCACCATTTAGTTTCCTTTGGACCTTTTATATTAACTACTAAACTATGATGGTCAGGTTAATGCAAGTGGTCAGTTCTGTGGTGTGGCTGAGATGGTTGGTCCAGTAGATTTTAACAACAACATGAACTTCTGGCAACAGGACAATGGAATGGTTTCTTTTCAGTAAAATGACACATTATCAAGGACGTGCCTAATCCACAATTTCGACACATAATTTTGGAAATAATGAGAACAAACCTGTGACAAATAGCAGGGACACACAAGATGTAATCTTTTGTAGATTAATATTGTTTTGTGAGAACATGTGAAGAAATTCATGTGCATAACATTTCATGCTGCTGCCCATGCGCCATGCGGTTCTTCTTGCTGTTGAAACAATCCATCCTATTTCTCATTTGTGCTCTGCATGATGAATGATTTTTTTCTTTCTACGATAGTATGATCTGAATGATAGTCTTTAACTATCACTTTGTCTTGTTCTGCCCTTTATATAAATTGAATGCAAATATAAGCATCCCAGCCTCTTTTAGATTCTTTTCTGTTCTGTTCTTTGGTTTTCTGTTGTGCTAATCAGCCAGGGTGTGCCATTGTGGTCTAATTATGCTTCTCACTGTAAAAATGATGTTTAGGAAATTCTGGCTCTAATCATGTATACATTTCTAATTCAGGTCAAATTTCCACAACGTACAGAGATGCTAAACATTTTCAAAGGTGTCCATTGGTACGGATTCTTTCAAAGGTGGAGGGAGGGAGGGACTGGGGAGAGGGAGCAGCGGGGAGCCGCGTCGGAGCTCGCGCCGGGCCGGAGAGAGAGAGAGCGGGGCGGGTGGGGCGGGTGTCGGGGAGGAGAAGAGAGAGGACGGGAGGGGTGGGACGGAGGAGAAGCCGAGGAAGAGGGAGAGAGGACAGGCGGGTGGGGTGGGGGAAGATAAGGATAAGGTTTTTTTCAAAGACACCCCTGGGCAACCAAGAAATCCCACTCACAAATTTTTGTTTTGACAATCTTGCATAACAAACCATGTAAATATCGTGACCTTGAGATCCCATCCGTTTGAAATATTTGCGGAGTCTATTTGCTGACTTAAGAGAAATTTGTGCGTCAGTCCCTATAATTCAACAATACTTCCTTATAAGCTCATGACCCTCCATTATTTTCATTTTTAATTCTGAATCAAGCAGTTTTTTATAAAATCATGCTCCATCAATGTTGGACTTTCTAGCCGGTGATTTGCTCAGAGTATACTTTCATTCGGAACAAAAGTGGAGTTGTTCGCCTCGCGAAAAAAATTACCGAATATGATAAATAGTATTAAAAAAATATTAGCATGATCTCACTAACAACGAGCTTATGAAAAGTTGGGGTGGCTAAGGTGCCCTTATTGTTTTGCAAGATTTTGCTTTTGAAATAGTAATTGATTCGTTCAAATTTTGTGCCCCGTAGCAACGCACGGGCTGTAACCTAGTAAGACTTATATTTACCTCTCCCTCAGCGTCCGCTTCGGCACCGGCTCCGTCGCCCCCCCCCCCCCCCCCCTGCCGGCAGAGGTTCCTACTTTACTTATTGGGATGAATCATCATCGTTGATGGGATCAAGCTGAGGAACGATTAAAGGGATCACGAAGGATGAAAGGGATCATGCACATTGTGTTGGATGTGTAAATCATTTTGGATTATATAACCCCCAACCTATGAAACGGTCTATATCACCCCTTGAACTTTGCAAAACGGGTCAAATTACCCCCTATAACAGTTTTGAAAAATCGTAGTAAATCACAGAAAAATCATAACATGAAAAATCCAATTGTGCTAGAGTAAAAATGAGTAGATCTACACAGTGAACATATAATATTGTATGCTTTAGTATATTTTTATATAGCTACGAAGAAAAGCATGGATCTAAAGCTACACACGAAAAATTATACTAAAGCATTCCATATTATATGTTCATTGGCTAAATCTACTCATTTGAAATCTAACACAATTTGATTTTCAATTTTATGAATTTTCTGTGATTTACTGTGATTTTTCAAAACTGCAGTAGGGGGTAATTTGACCCATTTTGCAAAGTTCAGGGGGTGATATAAACAGTTTCATAGGTTGGGGGCTTATGTAATCTAACCCCCATAGGTGAGGGGGTGATATATACTTTTTCCTTTTCAGTTGCAGTAGATGGGCTTGATGGAAGGAGCACGAGTATCTGATCCTCTATCTGTACATGAACCAGGATATGAGCTTCAGCTTTTGCTGTATCTCTATCCGGGGAGCATCATAGTTTCAGAATTGCAAGTTCTGCTCACCAAATATGGCGGCGGCAGAGTTGCGCCGTGAGAGGGGCTGCTGCATGCTCAAGCTGCAAACAGAGTCAGCTAACGCTGGAGCGAGCCTAAGCCTAAGCGGAGCCGTGGAACGGTAATTTTTTTCGGAAATGCTAGAAGTAGGACGTCCGATGGCTTCAGACACCCCATTCTTGTCCACCCCGCGACCTTATCCTCCTACAACACCTTCTCTCTCTGCTACCCCTTTCCCACTGCTCTTTTTCACACCACCCATCTCTTTTTCTCTATGTTGCAGGCCATGGACGGAGGATCCCAAGGAGAGAGTTTTGACCCCGGGGAGGCGCACCGCCGGAGGAGCTCCTCCGTGGGGAGAAGAGCGTCACCGGTCCTTCGTGCTGAGGACCTGCTCCCTCCGCGTCCACGCGGAGCTCACCGGTGACTAGGGTGGAGCTCCCCGTGGACTCTCCTCTGCACCGCACCCTCGTCGGGATATCGCGGTGGCGCCGCCCCTCTCCTCCCCGCAAACACTCTAGACTCCGGGGAGTGAGCTCTGCCCCACCTCCGGCCTTTACCCTGGTGGCGGCACGGTCGGGCGCGTGGCGCACAGCTCCCCATGGCGGCGCCCGTGCACGTAGCTCGCGGCGACGTGAGGCTCCCGC
The DNA here is from genome assembly GCA_947561735.1 of Cenchrus americanus. Lineage (NCBI taxonomy): Eukaryota > Viridiplantae > Streptophyta > Magnoliopsida > Poales > Poaceae > Cenchrus > Cenchrus americanus. The sequence goes on along the minus strand of OX387242.1, from coordinate 98,071,759 downwards.
GGCGGCGCGCGGCTCCCTCGGCGCTGAGCAGCAAGGGGATGGCTCGAGGAAGCAGGCAAGCAGTCGCGGCGATGAGGAGACATTCATGGCGTGTGGCAGGATTTGTGCATGTTACAAGCGTGTGTTCTACGTGTTTCAAATGTTTTATAAGGATGTTGCAAGTGTTTCATGCGACTGTTGCAAAAGTAGATCGGGATGTTTCAACGTTGAGACATGAGGGAGGCATGGAAGCTGTTGCAGAGCCTTGGGGCTGCGTTTCCGATGTTGCATGAAGCGTTTTGAGAGGTTTCATCTGGTGTTATCTGATGTTGCACGAAGTGATTTGAGATGTTTTCATCCAGTGCTATTCAATGTTGCATGAAGTGATTTGAGATGTTTCACTATTGTCTTGATGATGTCCCAACATTTTGTTTCTCGTGTTTCATCTGCTACTCTAACATGTTGCGACATATGCATCTTAATGTTTCACTGTGGTTTAGCAAATGTTGCAGATGCTGAGTCTCGATGTTGCAGACATGTGTTGTTGGGTGTCGCAAACATTATTTTTCAATGCTGCAGACGTTGCGTTTCAATGTTGCAGACATGTGGTGTTGAGTGTTGTGTTGAGGAGAAGGGAGAAGAGACTCCTGATGTTGGATGTTGCACGCAACACGGGTCGCAACATGGCCGCAATATAGTCGCAACATGGTCGCAACATGGGAAGGAGAGAAGAAAGACTCATGATGTTGGATGTTGCAAGCAACCACGTTCGCAACATTTTCATAACACACTCGCAACACACTTGCAACACACTCGCAACATTTATCTGGTAGTCTTTAGATCTAACGGCTGACGATTGAGGATTCTAAAATCTAATGGCCACGGACCTGTCCGACGCTGGCGCCCGGATCGGACGTTCGGGCGCTAGCAGTGCCTTTTTTTCTCACGAGCGTCCGATGGTGAAAGACGCCACGTGTCAGCCATCTGGAGTGGTCCTGCACGGCCCGCCTAGAATTTTTTTCCCGGTGTTTGGCGCCAAGGAATGTATAGGATTACCTCATGCAGATGTTCCAAGAGGTCCTATCTACAGTACTTCATGCAAGACACCTATAAAAGAATGCATCAGTTTTTTCACCGGCTGTCATTGAGCTATCCGTGTCGTCTCTCTGGGAAATAATGAGGGTGTTCGGCTCGTAGAATAAATAGTGCTTAGCTGGTAGGATGAATAGTATTCTGTGAGAGGAAATAAGTCAAGACAAGCCGAGATATGCCAACCGAACAGCCTCGATATCCACTTTTGTTGACCCCAAATAAACACATTTCTGTTTGAAATTTTCCTACAACACCCGTCTATAATTTTTCTCATAATACACCATACGTCGTTTCTAGAAACCATCAAATTTTCATGCACATTTTACAAACTGTTTTTGCAACTCACCGTCATAATGGTAGCAATGGTCGCCGATTTGTAAATTTCAGACAAATTTGTTTTGCAGCCTTGCCCAATTTTATCCTCCTTTAGATTCCCATACACGTAAATCACTCCTAGTCCTAGGTAAAAAAAAGGTAATGATATACTGCAGTCCGTGTCGAAGTCGGGCTTGATACCATCTCCATCAGAATGGCGTCACCGTGCTGGGGTCGATCACGGCACCTCCTCGCCCGAGACGCCGTCTACAAAAGCAGCCGCACCCAACTCTCCCTGCCACCAGAGTCCATCGACGTCGAGTTCGTGTTCGTCCTCTGATCTCCTCCAATCCCATTCCTTCGATCCCGCGACGCATCCAGATGCCACCGCGCACGCAGCGCCAACCCGTCCGCAGCGGCATGCCGGGCATCGAGCACCACCGCCGCGCGCTTGAGCGCTGCCTGGTGGACGTGGAGTCGCCGCTGTCCGGCGCCGAGAGGATGTTCCGCGCGGAGGGCGAGATCGGCCGCGCCGTCGTCGGGCGGTGGGTGACGCGCGCCGGGTGCGCCGCGGCGCACACGCATCGCGTCCTCGCCGGCTTCCGGCGCGAGGCGGCGCTCTGCGAGGCCCGGGCCGGCGAGCCCTTGGCGCGCAGGGCGCGGCGGTACTTCACTCGCGACAGCCCGGTCCTGCTCCGCCTCAAGCTCTGCTGGGAGCTCAATCGCGCGCTCTGCGAGGTGGACGACTGCCTCGACGAGATGCCTGGCGGTGGCCGCAGGGACGAGGCGGGCAAGGAGGCAGTGCTGCGGGCGCTGCTCGACGGCCGGTGCACAAGCGTGCGGATGCTTCTCATCGTCGAGCCCGGCCGGAAGACGGCAACGAAGAAGGGCGGCGGCGGTTCGGGGAAGTCCTCGCTGGCGACGGCGGTGCTCAACGACCCCATGGTCCGAAGCCACTTCGAGCAGGTGGCGTGACACCGGGTGGAGCTCGAAGCAGGCACCGTCCAGGGAGCCGTCATCTTGTCAGATATGCTCCGGTGGGGACGCGACGACCTGCGCAGCACCACGACGGTGTGGCCTGCCGCCGGCGCACCGGGCGACGAGGTCCCCGGCCGCCGGAAAAGGTTCCCCGTCGTCGTCGACGGCGTGTGGAGCGACAAGAAAGAACGGCGCAACTGGGAGAACGACATGATGCCAGGCCTGCGTGCCGATACTCTTCGTGCCCCGGGAAGCATGGTGGTTGTCACGACGAGGCGAAGGCCAGCGGTGGTGAGAAGCTGCTGCTCAACCGGAAAGACACCAGTCACGCTCTTGTTCAGTCATGTTGCGAGATCAGAAGTTCTAGAAAACTGTACCAAAGCTTTGTGAAAGTCAGGACATTTTTGGCGCCATTGTTCCTCGTCATCCTTAGGAATTTATGGGAAATCTGCGCTGCAGGTTTAATCGCTGTAATCCGTTCTTTGGGCGTCTTTGTTTAGAGGATTTAATTTAAAAACAGATTGATTGAGTGTATGCAAATTTTAAAGTTTGGTGGAATTCTAGTCCTTGACATGTTTCGACCCAACACAATCAGATGACATGTCTTTCTGTTGCGATCCATCGATTCAACTTTGCTTAACTGCCTGCCGCGAGAAATTTGCTTGTTTTAACTTTTTGTGTGCGTGTCAAATTTGCTTACAATCTGCACGATACCAATACGTGATACAGTCACTGATTTCTACTTGGTTGTCAACCGAATTTTCTCTTCCATAAACAGTGATACGTGTCAGGATTTTAGTGTTCGAGAAATCAGATGATACAGGAAGCCAAAAAAAAGTATAAAAACAAACTACTCTAATATATGGATGGATGATACTAGTTCAGGGTAGCAAAATTACGAAGATCGTAGCAAATGAATTGTGTTTGCACCAATTCTCGGGTTGCAAATTGCACCAAGAAAGAAGAGGCAGCACCTGCTAAGCTAGTCCAGAATTGCTGCTGCAGCTTGTCTTGACTACAAGTGTTAAGCAACTCCATTTGGGTAATTTAATTTTATATGGCGTAACTACACGGTACTCGCCCTACCGGAGGATGCATTTTTACCGTGCCCTACAAACGCACAGCAAAGCCTAAAAACCACACGACAAACTCTTTGTCATGTGTTTTTGCGCATGGTGTCGGTAACTAGTAAGAGCGCTGAGATACACGATGACACGAGTTTATCCTGGTTCCGGCCGTGGGCCGTACGTCCAGCAGATGTGCGCTCAGGGCGCTGTATTGCGTTGCACCGTAGTGCTTGCAGAGGGGAGCTACAAGCAAGGTGGGAGAGGAGAGGAAGCCTCCAGGTCCTTGAGGTTTGATCGAGACGAAGTGCCAATATCGTGAATGTGGGCGGAAACGCGCAAGTGTGCAGCTATCCGTCGTTTTTTCCGCGGCCAAGGGACCGCCTCCTCCTTTTATAGGCCAAGGGGAGACAGTTTACAGTCACGCCGCACAACACTAAACGCTACATATGGCGGCATGGCGCATAGTGTCGCGGAATTTATGGTTGTCATGGCGAATCTTGCTCCCAGCAGGCGTCGTGGCGAGTTCTGTACCCGTCCAGGAGCGGCTTCGAGGGTAGCAGCGTGAGAGCTTCTCGTTTGGTCATCATCCGTACGCTGACTCGAGGGCTGAACTGAAGGGAAAACCGGAGGATGCACAACAGCGGGCGCGACGGTGTCTCGTCGCCCCGGGTTTCCACAGTGCCGGGGATGACACTACGGGGCCTGGGATGGTGGCACAATGGCGGAGATGGCGGAGGAGACGCTCTCCACTGGTCCGACGTCACGACGCCGTCCTGGGCGGCCGCGGGGTAGAAGGTCGTACCCTTTTCGAGGGTTCCGCCATCCTCTTTTGAGGGGTGCGACGTGGTGGCGGTACGGGAGTGGGTGGCACAGTGTCACGGAAGTGACACTGGCCTTCCTGCACAGCTCTCACACAGTGGCAGGGATGGCTGCACAGGGCGGGTTAGTGGGATAGCGCCGGGATATGATTCCCAGACGGTGTCAGAGGGCCGGCGTGACGGGGATTCGCCTTTGACCCGGGCTCCCGCGGCGTGCCAGAGCATTTAATGCTCTGGTCGGGGGAGTAGGTGCGGCGTCGTGAGCCTGGGGTGGCCTCGAGCGAGGCAGAGACTCACCAGAGGGGGGGCTAGACCCTCGAGCGAGGCGGGGAATCGCCCGAGGGGGCGCTAGACCCTCGAGCGAGGCGGAAACTCGCCCGAGGGGGGGGGGGGGTCAGGCTCTCGAGTGAGGCGGAGAATCTCTCGAGGGTTGCCGCGGTCGATCGTTTGGTGGGCCGTTGTGGCTTCTTTGGGTCGTGACCACATGGAGCGTGTTTTTGGGGTTCATGGCATGTTCGTTTGTGTTTTATTATTTTTCGAAAAAGAGGGGTTTTCCTTGGTTATCAGGGGACCCTTATGGTTGTCCCCGACAGTAGCCCCCGAGCCTCTGCAGTGGTATCCGTCAGGAACCCGCAGAGGCTGGCGCTTGCTGATGAGATATTCTTCCCTCCTGGCTGTTGTGCTGTTCCGTGGGGGCGGGTGTAGCCCCCGATGCCTTGCAGGAGCGTGGATGCTCCTGCAAGGTTTTTCCACAACATCTTATCAGTGTACGAGGTGTTAGTTTCAGCCGGCATCGGCAATGTTTCAGCCGGCCTCGGCGGTGCCATACGCACGTATTGACACTCGCTTACGTTCGGTGCCTGTCCAGGGGGTGTAGCCATGCGTTGAGCCCCCGAGCCTAGGCCCACTCGAGGCGATCGGGGCGAGCTCTCTGACTTGTTCGTTCGCCCTCTCACCGCCCTTTCGCAGGACGAAGGGGTGAGGTGTCCACGACTCCCATCGAGCGGGTCGCGAATCGCGGATCCCTCGTCGAGCTGCTAATGGGTGGTTCAAGTGGATGTCCGTGCCCCGTTCAATAAGACTCGGCTCATGGTCCGGAGACGCATCCATAAAAGTGCCCACGCGGGTGTGCTAGGCAGGGCTCGATCCCGTTCGATGGGGACCGAGGGCGCGGAAGCTCTCCCTCGATGGGATCCCTCGACTAGCTGCTCTCGTTGGCTCTCGAACACGACCCGTAGGGCGCCCTCGAGCTGGTGAGCTCGAGGTCAGGCTCGAATCCGCGCGCCCTGGGCGTCCCTGACTCTGTCAATCTGGGGCGCCTGTTCGAACCCTTCGAGGGTCACGCTCTGAACCCCTGATTAGTAGGGCCTTTGCGGGGTGGCAACGAGGCGCCCCCGTCTTGGTTCCTTCTGTAGAACTCACGGGGTCGAGGTCGAATCGACCCTCGAGCTGCTGATCAAATACCCCCTGGATCGAGGGCATCTGTGGTGCCCACCCTCGATGGACGGGACTTAAAACCACTGATCAGTAAGCGTGTTGTTCGAGGGACTGGCCCTCGACTTCCTCGAGTGAGGGTTGGCTCTGCCCGCTTTAGATCGGAGTGTCGATCGCACCCTAAGAGGGTCGGTTTTTTTGAGCTCTCGGCTCGACCATTAAATGACCGCGGTCGTGGCAGCGGTCGTGCGTAGCGGGTGCACCTTTTCAGGCGGCGCTACGGAGACGTAGCGAGCGACGTGGGGGGGGGGGGGGAGACGTGACGGGGCGCCGTGGCCCTTCGGTTACCGCGTCGTAACGCGACTGGGCCCACTGGTCAGCGGCTAATGGCGTCGTCTGCATCAATGTGTGCAGCGCGCGGAGTTACTGGGGGCGTGGCGCCCTTGGATCTATAAATCACGGGGAGGAGACAGGTGAGTTCCTTACCTCACCACTTGCATCGATTGCTCTCGTAGCTTGCCTTCTCCCCGGCCGCGCGCTCCGCCATTCCTGGCCTTGCTCGTGTCGCTCGCGATTCCGCCGCCTCCCTAGCCTTCCGCTCTCACCCTCCATGGCCTCGCCCCAGCCAATCCAAGTGCTAGAGCCTCTCCCATGGTCGTGGTCGATGGTGATGCCGTTTGCGCTAAACGAGCTGGTGAATGGTGGGTTGTTGGCACCAGTCGGTGAAGGGATGTACCCGGCGTGGATGGTCCTGCCGGCGTCGGACCGGGAGGCCAACCCGCCGTACGGCTACGTCGTCAGCTTCATCCAGCTGCACAAGCGCGGCTTCACCGCCCCGGCGAGCCGCTTCATGCGGGGGTTGTGCTACCACTATGGGGTGGAGCTCCACAACTTCGCCCCCAACGCCGTATCGCAGGCGGCGTGCTTCGTCGCCGTCTGCAAAGGGTTCCTGGGGATCCCAGCGAACTAGGACCTCTTGGTGCACCAGTTCCACGCGGAGCTCCACACCCTCGCTACGGGCGAGGCGCGGGTACGTCGGGCGGTTCGCACCGGTGGCCTGACGTGTTCCTGCGTCATGTTCGTGTTTGTCTTGATGATTCTTGCCCACAGATGGTGGCTGTGAACGCCGCGCGATCATACCCGCCAACGCCTCGGGCCCGGGCAGCCGGCCGCGCGCGCGCGCGCAGCGGCAAGAGCAGGAGCGGGCGGCGCGCGCAAAGGAGAAGAGGCTCAGGTGACGGGAGCGCCTGGAGCAGTACAACGAGGAGTACCGGCTGCGCGAGCAGCAAGGACTCTCCCCTCGCCGGCGCCGGCGAACTCGTCGCCGGACGAGGAGGAGGAGAGTGATGGGGAGCGGACCACCTCTGATAGGTGGGAACCCGCGCCCCCATCGCCACGGGCCGAGGAAGCGGCCGTGGGATTGGTCCCCGTGGCGGGCGCGGAAGCGCCAGCCGCCAGGCTATCAGTGGAGGCGCCAGCGGGCGCGACGGAGGTACCCCCCAGCCCTCAAGGAAGAGGAAGCGGGCATTCTCCAATTTGAGGTGAGTGGCGCCTCTCCTCGAGCACCTTCGATTTCGAGGGGCAGTCACTCACTCTTTCATTTTCTTTGCTGACAGGGTGACGCCGACCATCCCCGCCCTCGCGCCTGCCAAGGCGCTCAAGATGGGGACGCCCGCAACGACAAGGCAGCGTTCGGAGAGGGCGCCGCAGACAGCGGCGAGCGCGGCGGCGACGGGTGAGCCGTCGCGTGTTACGGCCGCGGCCACAACGCCGCAACAAGAAGAGGCAACAGTGGCGGCCTCGCAGGCTTTGGTTCCCCACGCCCCTCCCCAAGGGCACGAGCATGCTCGTTCGGGGAGACGGCCCTCCAGGGACCGCGGGGTAGCGGGCCCCCTGCTGATGGTGATTCTACACCCAGGAGGGGTCAATCGAGGGGGCGATCCGAGTCAGCCCCCGAGCGCGCGCCCGAGGTGTTGGTGATGCGGGAGGATGGCTGCGTGATGTCGTAGCGCCCGACGCACGACACCAAGGCTTCGACGTCCCACGCCGCGCCGCTCGTGTCTGATGTCGCCATTTCACACCCGGAGCAGGGGCTACGCCAGCCCGGCGCGCCGCCTACCCACTTCGATGAGGCCCAAGCCGAGCAGGCACTATGACAAGAATTTCGAGACCACGACGTCTCTATCAACCTCGCCCTAACCGAGGCGCTGCGGATCCATGGGGGTCCCTCGATCCAGCTCTTTGAGGTAGGTGTCCTACTCGTGGCTTGTTCCTCGTCTTGTTTGTGCTCGAGTGTTCCTTGATCTGACCTTCCCCTGGTGTCCCCGACCGCTATCTACAGGAGTTGGAGGGCCGGACTCGGGCAAGATACGACCGCCTCGCCCAGTTGAGCACAGAGCTCGACTGGTATCGGGGGCAGTACGCCAGTACGATGCCCTTGTGGAGGCCCTGCGGACGGACAACGGCTGGTTGGATTACCGGCTGCAGGCCGTGCGGGATGCACACATAGACCAGCACGCCCAAACCACAGAGGGTGCCTTTGCGGTCGACTGGGTGAAGGCCGCGCTCCTGGAAAGGGACGAGGCGTTGGCGGCGGTGAACGGCGGTCTGCAGAAGGCGCGTGCCGCCCTAGCCGAGGCGCAGACCGCAACGACAGAGAAGGAGACGACCCTCAGCGCAACGCAGACTCAGCTTCAGCAGGACCACGCCACCCTCAAGGGAGCACGGTCTTGGCAGGCCTAGGCCGAGGAGAAAGCCAAGGAGGCCGAGAGGCTTGGGGCTGCCCTGATGGAGAGGGTCACTTCGCTCACTACGACGGAGGAGCAGCTCCGCCAGGAGCAGAGCGCATGTTAGCAGGAGGAGAGCCGACTGCAGCAGGAGCAGTCCACCCTCAAGGAGGCTCAGGCCGCCCGCGAGCGCGAGCGCTCAGCCTGGGAGGAGGTGCAGGGCCAACTCCAGCGAGCACACCGCGTTGGAGGACGGATGCTCGTTAGCCTAAGAGGGGGAGGGGGTGAATTAGGCAATCTAAAATCTTAACCTATGGTTTCACTACTTTTTCTCAAAGTAAACTAGAACATACTATCTAGATGTGCAACTAAGGTTGTTCTAGTGTGAAACTCCCATTCGAAAACAAGGTTTGCAACCTATGGCCAATTCTAGCATGATACTACTCTAGGAAAGTAAAGGCAAGCAAAGATTGCAAAAGAGTAAATGCGGAAACGTAAAGGGGGTGAGAGGAAGCAAACTCTTGACACGCAATTTATCTCGTGGTATCGGTAGGCACTAAGCCACCCCTAGTCCACGTTGTTGAAGCACTCACACAAGAGTATTGCTTCCCGGTCACCAAGTCTCTCCCAAGAGCACCACTTGACTCGCCACAAAGGCTAGCCACTTAGGCACTTGCCAAGCTCCCTTGGTCACCTTGATGCCGCCTCCACTAAGGAGCTTCTCCACCAAGGAAGGGGGTCTCCACGTCCCCCCGCACAAAGTGTCCTCGCCACTCCACACCAAGCCGGAGGGTCGATGACAATTGCCGATGAGCCACTTAGGCCCCAAGGATTCCGGCGAACCTTGTACAACTTGATCCACTCAAGAATCACCTTACAAGGTTGGCACAACCTTGCACTCACTCAGCTCTAAGATAAGCCTAACACTAAGCACATACTCTAAGCATATGCAAGTCTAAGGATGAGCAATTAAGCACTTGGATGGATTGGATATGATCTTCTATGTGTCTTGAACTCCTCTGCACTTCCACACAATCCAGCAACCTCAAATGGGCGAGTGGAGGGGGTATAAATAGCCCAAGGCACTCAGCTAGTCGTTGGCTAACAGCTCACTGAAAAGTTGACCGTCGAATGAACCGACGCCTACTTTTCGGGAGCATCGGTTCATCCGGTGCCCCTCCCACGTCACGTAGCCATTGAGGTTCTCTGACAGAACTACTTCGACGCTATGCACCGATGCACCATCGGTTCATCCGGTGCTGAAGACCCCGCGGCCAAAACATCTCTGTTGCCTTCCATGTGACCGTCGGATAGACCGACGCTTCCCCTTGACCAAGGCGTTAGTTCATCCGGCGTTGAAGGACTTGTCTTGGCGCGTCTCTGTCTTGTTTGAACTTGGTCATCGGATAGACTGACAGGTCTTTCCAATGGACCGTCGGTTCATCCGACTCTACTGTCTTCTGTTCTTCTTCTCTGCAACTCGTCCGACGCTACTAGAAAATGGACCGTCGGTTCATCCAACGGTGCCTTAGTTTTCACCCAATGTACCAACTCATCCGACGATTGCACCGACGCTTGCTATCTAGGTACCGTCGGTTCATCCGACGGTGTCCTTTCTTTTTCTTTTCTTTCTCGTTTTTTACCCTTGAAAAATAGACTATCTTCTCAATTTGGCATGTGGTATTTTGGCATCCTTGGAACCTAGAAATGTCTACAAATACATGCTAAACAATATGGTTAGTCCCATTGATCATGTTGTCATGAATCACCAAAATCATACTCGAACTAATGGCTTATGAGGCCATGTTCGCTATATCTGGTCGGGGGAGTAGGTTCGGCGTCGTGAGCCTGGGGCAGCCTTGAGCGAGGCGGAGACTCGCCCGAGGGGGGGGCTAGACCCTCGAGCGAGGCGGAGAATCACGCTAGGGGGGTCAGGCCCTCGAGCGAGGCGAAGAATCTCTCGAGGGTTGCCGCGGTCGATCGTTTGGTGGGCCGTTGTGGCTTCTTTGGGCCGTGACCACACAGAGTGTGTTTTTGGGGTTTGTGGCGTGTTCATTTGTGTTTTATTATTTTTCGAAAAAAGAGGGGGTTTTCCCTAGTTATTAGGGGACCCTTATGGCTGTCCCCGACACATGGCGTACAACAAAGGCCACTTGGCGATGATATGCATGGCAAATAGGCCTTTGTTGTGTGGTTTATCGGGACACATCAAAGTCTGTTGTCGTGCGTTAGAGGCAGCGCATGACAAACATTTCCAAAATCCATTAAAAATCACAATGCATGAAAATAGACACATGACAAACATTTCAGAAAAAATTAAAGAGTGTAGGCCATCTCGCCTCCCCCGTCGCCGCCACTGCTCCCGCCTCCACCACCACCACCACACCCCTCACGCCGGAGGACGCCAGGACGCCGCCTACTGCACCCCACCGCCTCCACCACCACCACCACCTACCGCACCCACCACCGGTCGCCACCACCACCAGCACACCCGCTGCCGCAATCACCAGGCCCACCGCCACCACCTATTCAAAAAACATGAGAGAGAGATGAGATGAGAGAGAGAAACACTAGATCTCTCCGTCACCACCATAGACGGAGGGGAGGGGCGGATCTTGATCCAGCGGTGGCGTCGAGGAAGGGGCGACTGCACTAAGGAGGGAAGGAAGGGAAGAGCGGATCCATTATCGGGCGCTCGTTCACCCCTACATGGGCGCAGCCAACAGTCGTTGCCAGGTAGTAGCGGCGGTCGGGCGTTCCCAGCACACGCCAACCAGTGAGCAGTTGACAACACGTGAATAGCTGGCTGCGGTGGTGTCGTGGTAGAGTCCCACGTGGTACTGATGCATAAATGGTGGGTTGTTATTTTTTTCTTCATTTTCTTCCCGATTCCCTTTTTGTGTCTTCGGCTTTTTTTTCTTTCTCTTCCGGGACAGTGTGTGTGTGAGAGTAAATGGGAGGGGGGATTCTTTGATGAATGTAGAAGATGATATTTTAAATAAATATTTAAGAGTTATAATTAAATCATTTATCATTTGTTTTTAGTGAAAAAAGCATATTCGAACCGGAATAAAAGCTGCGGTATTAAAAGAAACCATGCGAAACTCTTATATGTTGAAATTTAACATCATAAAGATAAAGTGTAAGGAAAAAAAAAGAAAAATAAGATTATCACCACGTTAAACATAAAGGTAAGTTGCTTCTCCATTTCTTTTATGAAAGACGACCATGATTTCAACATGATATTCCGCAAAAAAAAGTGTGACTCAATGGTAAAGAAAATATATGAAGTTTAATCTGAACTTTTATTTACTCTTATTATTAATTTGAACGTTATATACATTTAAATTTTAATAGACAGATCAAGAAGTTAAAACTATCTGCATGAAGTCTCTTTGCAAGCCAAACAGATATACAATTTTTTTGCAAAACCAAACCAAAAGAGATGAATATATATACTCACTTTTTCGAATAAAGTGTAACACCATCATGGTTTCACATGTGCTCCATTAAGAATTTTCCAACATCATAACTGATAGATAGCACCAAAGAATCATATCAAACAGACTAAGAATGACTCAGTAGTTTATCCTAATATTAAAAGCATCCAAATGTTAATCTATACCACTATGTCACTAACTTTCAAATATTAACATAGTCTTAGACCCAAAACTTCATAATTCTAAACTTTGCACTCCAAATATGTGAAGTTTCTAATAGCATATTAAAAATTTTTGTACTCTCAATCTCTCACATTAAAACTTAGTAATTAAAACTTTGTACTCCAAATGTGAGAACCTTGTAAAATCACATTTTAAATTTTGTACTAACAGATCTGATGTTTTGTACTCCAAATCAGAAACTTACTACTTGTATATTGCAACAGTACACCTCCTAGGAGTATATTTGAAACTTTATGATTCCAAACTATGCTCTCTGAATATATAAACTTTTTTACTATCACGTTATAACTTTGCACTCCTAGCTCCAAAACTTTGTAGTTTCGAACTTTGCACTTAGAAATCTAGAACTTTGTACTAACATATTTTAAACTTCTCAAACTCTAAAATCCAATACTTTGTAATCATATATACAGTACTTTGTATTAAATAAACACTATGCAAAAAAGATTGTACACATCCAAAATTTAAGTGATGGGTACGAAGAATTGTACGACAAATACAAAACTTCATTCATCTCTAGCCTTCAAGTCACAAAACGAAACTTTGAAATCAGAATACAAAATTTAAAATTGTGTATATCTTTATTAAAAAAATCTGTGTACATGTAGCTAGAGAATAGTGTCGCTAGAACGTGTCATCTGCCAAACATATTTTGTGTTGAACTAAACACAATCAATATAACTACCACTAAACTTCTATATGAACTAAACTTTATAGTCGTAAACGTTGTATGCTATAAGGAAGAACTTATGTATCATATGCTAATAACTTCGAAATACATATATTTAGAGTGTAGGGAAATGATTTTATATGTAAGATTGGTACTATTTCTATTTTTACTACACATTTAAATATTCAAATCATGTATAGATACCCAAAACCTTCAAGTACCTTCTGTAGCAGGAATTCAAAAGGCTTCTATATTACCCATTCAAGACTTTAATTACATCTTCAATTTTTGAGTCACAAGTCAAACACTTTATTCTCATATATTACAAACATTTAAGTCATATATTTAAAATTGAGCAGCTCTAGTTTTCGTGTCACTTATTAAAAAAGGCTTAAACTTCTAAAAAAAGCTCCACACTCAGTTATCTCATACTTATAAGTATGAATACCCTTTTACTAGTCGCTAAGGTATATAGCTGAGCATCACAGATGACACAAATTTATTTTTTCTAATCCATCAAATCACAACAGTATATAAAAAACTTTCAAATATAAAAATATACTATACTTAAAAGTTGGAAACTCATAAATTACATGAAGTCCCATGAAACTTTCTATTGAGCAGTTTGAAACATTGTACTCTTACATCCAAAAGCTATGAACTCCGAATTTGTGAACTTTCTACGAGGACATTACAAAGATATGTATGCCAGTTTCAAAACTTGCATTTTTAAATTGCGGAAAACTTTGTGCTGAGATGCCTTAAACATTACAATTCCGAAATACAAAACTTTGTAGCAGAAACTTTGTACAAAATTCAACTTGACACGAAGTTTTTCAGTAGTTACTATTTTAGGAACTTTGATCTAGGATATACAAAACATTATACTCTTAAATTCAAAACTTTACTTTTTGAAACTTTGAACTATGAACTTAGAAACATTTTAGTCTCACATTAAATACTTTGTATTCCCAGATTCAAACCTTTGTAATTTTAAATAGTGCACTCTCAATTTGAAAACATCCATAGCTTCCATTTTTTACTTCTCATTACTATTTAAAACATTGTTGGGTCCTAGAAAAATGCTAAAAAGCTTTATAATTCCAAAACCTTGTGTCTAGAATTAGGAACTTTATACTATGATGTTATTAACTTTATGCTCTCAAATTTGTAACTTTATACTATAATATTATTAACTTTACACTATAGAACTAAAAAAATTATATTGTAGTATTATTAACTTTGCACCCTAGAACTAGGAACTTTATATAGTAGTATTATTAACTTTCGCTCTGAAATTGAAAAGTTTACACTGTGGCATTATTGATTTTTGGCTTTACCACTTGGAACTTTATAGAGTAGCATTATTAACTTTGCACTCCTACCGATAGACCTACACAACTCTATAATTACCAAAAACTTTACTTCAAAAATCCTATACCTTTGTACTAAACTATTTCGAACTTATAACTCCCTGTTCTAAAACTTTCAGCATGCATATTCAGTTATTTCTTCTTGAACACTAAAAACTAATGGCTCATGCTTAAAACTCTCAAGTCTTGCATAATACAAAGAATGGTTGAATGGGGTGGGAGGGGGATTAAAAAAACTGACCTCAACACAGATTTTTAACACAAGTGACTCGATTTTTCTTCTATCCCCCAACCAAATATAACAGCCTTAGGATCAGCAATGGCTTCAAATGAATAGGTAAAGTTTTCTACTATCATACTAGATACAAAACTTTATTTGAATTGATAAATCTATTTCACCACAATTCTAAACAGGTGAAGAAGTATCTTTATATTTATTTGCCATAAACTTTCTACCTTTTATTAAAGAACTTTGTACACCCTTAACTTTTAAGTGGCATGTGTAATAGTTTATATATAATGGTGATAAACTTTCAAATCATTATCACTAGTTAAAAAATTGAACTATATGAACAAGAAATTTAAATATCCTTTACTTTTAACTTATGTGCATAAAACTTATAAAAGAATGTGGAAAACTTTGAGTGAAACATGAAAAACTTTCGACTTCTTTATATGTAACAAAATATTAATAATATATAAAGACATAGCACGCCAGTAGGCAAGCATAAAATGAATAATATTGTTATTATCTTTATTTGTCTTTCTAGGAACAAGTCATAGGCTGCAATGCTGACCATGTGGAGGATTGTTCATAGGCTGCAATGCTGACCATGTGGTAATTTTTGAAAGTCTGAAATGGGGCAATTAGTATTGGATTTTGGCAAGTTAATGACCTCATCTATAAAACCATGACTTTTTTTATGCACACAAAGTTACTATATGCTCTAAACATCAAAAGAATTTTCCCTGCATAAATCATGGTTAGGGTTTGCATAGGCCTACAACCTTTAAAAGATGCAGAAATCCTGAACATACAGTCATAAGTTATCATTGTCGTATCAGCAGCCATGCCAAGTTATCATATTAAAAAATGGTAAGAATATTGATTGTATTATTACAAGCTTTGATTGATCTTTAGTGAGAATGGGATGATCCCTTTTCTGTGATCTTCTTCTACCTAGGTGTAGTGTTTCTACTGCTCTTGCAGATTCAGTGTGAGTAATAAAAAAACCATGTCAATTAATACCAAAAAGCCAGATTCATTGCTAATGGGGGCAAATTTATTTTAGTAAGGAAACCTACATATTACAAAGTATATTCTGGAGTTTGCAAACAGAAATAAAAACTACATAGTGCAAAAGATAATAACAAAGGATACAATGGATCAAAAGGGATCAGTAGTGATATAGTCTTCCAATTAATTCTATACTAACAGAAAATTTAGTCGAAGTTGGTTTTGCTAGAAGTTTCTAATGAAATTTATCCTCAAACCAGTTTGCTTCTTAGGCAACACCGCCCAAAAAACAACAAACATGAATTTTAGAAAACCAAAATCTGACCTCAACACAGATTTTCTCCACTTGTGCCTCAATTCCTTCTATCCCTTGGCCACAGTTCACAGATCAATGTCCCGCGCAACAAAAGAGGCTTGAATAATCTAGTAACAAATCTAACCGGATATGATGTGACAACAAAAAGAGAACAAATCGAAGAAGTTCATGCGACTACTACATAAAAATACATCACGTCACCTAGTTTTGATGCGCTTGTGGACGACTTCTCCATTCTACTGCATCTGGCTCTATCTCGATCTAGATGGGAGGCGAATGTACCGCTTCATCGAGATCCCATAGGTCTTCTGGGTTTTTGTCGAGAGTCAAAACCTTGAGACGCAGAGGAAGACGATACCCTGTCGAGTCCTCCCTTCAGCCTCGTTGCGTCGTTGACGGACTAGTTCGAGCACCGGAGGAAGACGAGGACGGGCGGTCCCTTTCGCTTCCCCCTCGATGCAGACAAACTAGCAGGGGTGCAACGAGCTCGACGTGCGACCCTTCGTCCAGGGGGATGAATCACAAGGGGGGTGGCATCGTCGTCGGCAAGATCGACGCGGACGAATCGCGGCACGCACCCCCTCCCCCCTCAATGCTAATGAAACACCAGGTTGCGTGATGAGATTGACACGAGACCCTTCCTCCAACGGTGATGAATCACGGAGGTGAAGGGCGGGGCGCTGGTGTCGTAGCGGCGTCGACCCAGACGAACCAGCGGGAAGCTGAGTGGTTCCCGACGAGATCCATGGGGGCCTGGTTTTGGATGGGGTGGGGAAGGAAGGGGGGAAATGAAATGGCGTGTCGTGTGGGGATGTGAAAAGGAAAGGTGGGAGTCTAGAGAGGTTGCCACATATAGATGTTCGCTGCCATTGTTTGCGAAGTGCGCGCGCCATATAAGAAATTTGAAGGAATGGCGAGCATGACGAACCTATGCAATCTATGATACAAATATGCTGAAAACGATATGTTACATAAATGAAAGATGTAAGCTGCATATGTACATGAGATACCCAACCCAAGCTCAAAACGGATAAACCACACCAAGTTCACCTCGAAAACGAGAGAATATGTAGCTTGGTCCAAAGGCTGAAGGACAGATACGGCGAACCAGAGAGGGGGGGGGGGAGTGAATGGGAGCCGATAAAAATTCTTCTCGAAGGAGATGGAAACTCCAACAAGATGAACACGGCTTCCAACACACGTCTCCGACTCACTGCCCAAATTGGCCAAGCCTATGTAGCCACTGGAGTGCCACTGGACCTAGGAACCAACACACAACCTTCCGACCCGAGAACGCAGTGGAACACCAAACCTCGAGTCCACTAACCAACACCGCTCAGACCGGTGAGCAGCACCGGTCAGACCGGTCCCTGCTGGTGAAACTTAGCGACTTCCACTAAGTGGCTTCACACCGGTCAGGCCGGTGCGACACATCGATCAGACCGGTCTAAGCTTGAAAGCCCCCAAATCGCCAAACAGGCCAACCGACCTCCAAACTGACCCAAACTCGAAACAGCCCCAACACAGGACAACAGCAAACTCACCAAGACATTCACCCGAGCAAAAACCCACCAAGGGTTGCACCGGTCAGACCGGTCAAGAGCACCGGTCAGACCGGTGTAGCCTGGGCAGCTCGGGATGAACAGCACCCGCGGGTCAACTCCCCCAAATCCAAACCTCGATCTCCCGAATCGTTCCACGGACTTGAACAAGACTTTGGGGATAATAGGAACACCTCATGAGGAGTCCGTAGCCAAGATTAATCCCACCAAAACTTGTCCAAAAAGGAGGAATTGAAGAAATCCCGCGAAGAACACCTCTAACCCTAGACCTCGAAAAACCCCAAAATCGAGCCCCTTTACTCACGGATTTGGGAGGGGAATCACAGCCTAAAGAACCACGAAGGGTTCCCACAAATTTCCCCCATCAAATTCCCAAGAGAAAGGTCTCGAAAACAACCCAAGAAAAACACCAAGAAAGGGCTCCGAAAATCACCGCCAAGAACAACCGGGAACAACACAACAAGGCCTTGAGGAACCACGCCGAATCATCTATACATGCCACAAAGGTTCATACAAGGTCTAGCTTGCCGCTCGATCATCCAACCCTCTCACAAGATCTCACCATGAAGCTCTCAAGCTAGTCCTATGGAAATCCTAAGAAAATAGGAAGGGAAAATAGGAAAGCAAATGAACTAGGGTTCCAAGAGGTTGGCTGCCATCCTCTCACCTCATGGGTTATATGGAGGCAACCGAAAGTCTAAAATACCCTTTCCTAACAACTACGGATACAAGCCCCTCAAGGGCGGTTTTGGAAGTCTTCAAGCTTTCTCCATCGGACGGATGCCCGGCGACCGCAACCTGCTTAGCCTCGACGCAAGCCTTGCGATCCCGACGCGTGTCCTCCGCTTCGAAGATTCCGGACTGCGTTGTCGCACACCGGTCAGACCGGTACTCCTCGCCGGTCAGACCGGTACCCACCGGTCATACCGGTCTGGCGCTGCTGCAGCTCCGTCTTCGGTTCTTCGGTCTTGGCTTTGTGGATCAACCAAGGAACCCAGTGGTTTTCTGGTGAACCACTGGAAACCCCGCGAACTCGGTGTAGCCTCCATCAATCGCCACTCATGACTCGGCTCCCACGTAGTCCCGGCTCGCCCTTGGTTTTGAGGCTCAACCAAGAAACCGTCCATGACTTCATCTCGCTGTTCATGCCACCATGCGGCCCGCACTTGACCCCGCTGGCCACCGGGTCCCTCGAACGAAGCCTACTTGTCTTCTCCACACCTGGAGGCTCACCGGCAAGCGATCGAAAGCCGAACAAAGGCAAAGAGCAAGATCACTTGAAGTAGACAAGTCTCAGACCTCTTAGGCAAGTGTCGGGCATACACCCCGGGTACTCATGCAAGGAAGGAAGAAGAGTAGAAGACGGACTCCTACTAGAATTCCCCTGTACTCCTTCTAGGACTTGCTCTGTGTAATCCTACTAGGACTCCTGCCTTGTAACCGACTAGGAACTCACCCCTGGACTATATAAAGGAGGGCCGGGTACCTAGCCGAACATCCTCAATCCCTCCGGGGACAACACCAAGCGCAGGGCGCAATACTACTCTAAACAGGACGTAGGGTAGCTACTCTCGCTACCCGAACCTGTATAAATCTCGTGTCTTGTGTCCTTGCGCAGACCTTCGGGTTCCAGATCATGGCGATCCTCACCTTCTACCTTGCTGTGGGTACCTCCCATGGAGGTCGAGAGGTTTAAACACCGACAGATGGCGCCCACCGTGGGGCCATCGTCAGGATCATCGAGCGAATCCGAAGGACCACTTTTCAAAATCAATCTACTCAGCGGCAAACAGCGCGTCACGTCTCAAGTTCGTCGCACTACCAACAAAGATCAATTTCCAATTTGGCGAGGTCTGCATCGGAGTTGGATCAGTGCACGTGGAATACTAATTGGCTCAAGATCGGTCAACACACAAATCCGCGTCTCCGTCCCTCATCCGGTCATCCTGCCGAAGTGCTCGGAGTCCGCATCCGAAACGTTCCCATGGGGCGCACTGCAACTTGATGGACAGGAAAGTAGGGGATGTTAATCAAGCGGAGGAAGGAAACAACAGCTGGCCAAGTACAAGTCAAAGCACCATGCAAAATTGCATGCGGATCAATGGCAAAATCCATCTGCTTGGATTCCAACTCAATCAGCCAAGAAATTGCTACACTCACGCATTGAAGTACAATTATGAGGCTCTTTGCTACCCGCACACGGGAACCTACCAGGCAAGCTACAAGGTCCCTACTTGATGTACACCGAAGATGTACACGAGTACGGCTACGTCTCCTGCCGCGCGGGCTCTACGTCAACCTCGTTGTGCGCCGCGAGTACTCGTCTCCCGACCACAGCGGCTCTACATCGACTACACCGTACGCCGCCGCGACATCGTCTCCTGGGTGTACGACTACTTCGACTACTATCTCGACTAGTAAACTAGTCGAGAACGGCTTTCGCGGCATCAACAACTAGTCGGATCCACCTCCAACTAGTCGACTTCAGCTCCAACCGTCGCGGCTCCATCATCGACCGCCACGGCTTCATCGACACTCGTCCACGAATCAAGCTAAGTCACTTATTTCAATAATTATTTTTTCTTCGGCTTGTTTTCCGCATACAGGAACCAACGCTGAAGACTACTTCGTGTACGCCTCTCGACGGCTACCTGCCAGCAGAGCTACACCGTGCCAGTTATTCCTTGGGGATCGTTGACTGATTGTCACAGGCTTGGTACACGAAATTAGGAGGCTCTTGCCACGACGTTTCGTGTGCGAGGCTCGGAGGCGCACAACGGCTGCACCCTGAGGAGGCACTGCGCAATCCTGCTCTCCGCAATGCGGAACAACGAGCAATCGCGCGCTCTCTTGTCGCCATGTCGACTACTTTTGTCTACCTCTTAATGGTCTCGCTACAGTAGCACACGCCTTGATCCGCGCAAAGCCTCGGCTCTCCTGTCATGCCTCCACGCCCCCAGCGGCTATGGCTAAACAGCAACCAAAGGTACTGGGCACTAAACCACATCAGGCTAACTACTCGACGCCTTACGACCGAAACAAGAGCATGACACATGACATTTACATCTATATTCATATTTGTATTTGTCATTTGTAGATTCAATTTCTACAAAAATGCTACGCGTCTCTACTTTCAGGTCAAGCTTCAGCGACGACTTCCAGTACGCTCCGCGTACCTCCTCCGGCGCGGCTAGTTCCCAAACTCGGGGGCTACGCACCAAATTACTACTCGATGACAACTCGAGTAGTCTCCGCTAGCTCTCTAGCTCGGGGGCTCAGCACCAACAACTACTCGACGTGACTCCTACGCCTCACCTGGCGATAAGCTCTGGGGCTAAACGCTACAAGATTACTCAAATGATGACTTCCGCAAACACTGAAGACCCTAGGACTGATTCTTCAATCGTTCCAAGGCTCGGGGGCTACTAGGCTACACCCATCAGTTGATTTTTTCAAGACGGAAGCGGAATCAAGATTGACCCTCAGCTAGAGTCTACAACTCAACCTAAGGCTCGGGGGCTACTCCATATGGAGTGAGATTTGGCAATCGCACTTCCATATAAATCTCGACTTCAAGACAAATGAGCTAGACCACCTTCCAGCCTCGCGGCAGTTCAAGTACTATTGAAGACTTCTCCAAGCAGTACCCGAGGACGCTCAAGAACTACTCGAAGAGGCTTCAAGACTACTCGAACTACTTCTCTCGACTCCAACGTGCTCGGGGGCTTGTCGGGCATACACCCCGGGTACTCCTGCAAGGAAAGAAGAAGAGTAGAAGACGGACTCCTACTAGAATTCCCCTGTACTCCTTCTAGGACTCGCTCTGTGTAATCCTACTAGGAGTCCTGCCTTGTAACCGACTAGGAACCCGCCCCCTGGACTATATAAAGGAGGGCCGGGTACCTAGCCGAACATCCTCAATCCCTCCAGGGACAACACCAAGCGCAGGGCGCAATACTACTCTAAACAGGACGTAGGGTAGCTACTCTGGCTACCCGAACCTGTATAAATCTCGTGTCTTGTGTCCTTGCGCAGACCTTCGGGTTCCAGATCATGGCGATCCTCACCTTCTACCTTGCTGCGGGTACCTCCCATGGAGGTCGAGAGGTTTAAACACCGACAGCAAGGGCAACGGCTCGACACATCCGAGACAAAACAAAGCTCAAGCAAAGAGCGCAAACCACCAAACCAAAGCTCGAACAACCACAAAGAGCTCCCCCTGCACACAAGCAAGCTCCCCTGAACCAATGCAACTCCCCCTGGACGAATGCATGCAAAGCTCTTGAAAACAGGGCAGCTGCAACAACTTCACCTCACACCGGTCAGACCGGTCACCACCACCGGTCATACCGGTGCCCAACATGTGCACAGGACCAGCACTCTGACCGGTCAGACCGGTGACCTCGACCGGTCAGATCGGTGCACACCAGAGCCCAGAAATGGCTCGAAACCACCTGAAAACCTTCTAAATGCATCCAACAAGCCATTTCAAGCTCAAACTTCTCCCCCTTGTTGGCAATGCATGAATAAAGCCAAAAATGCAAAACTTTCAACCTAGAGCTTCTCAAATAGACAAAATTCAACAAAGGATGCTACACATGTCCAAATGAGCAAGTTAGATACTCTATAGCTTCGTATCGACATCAACTACAAGAACACCAAGTTTCACAACCATTGGACGAAGCTAAGACGGATTTGGGCAATTTTGCGAAAAACTTGCCTCTCATGAGCAAAGTCCTAAACATGATCAAAACACATCAAAATGGCAAAGCCACACAAACTTCATGCTAGGACAGCCATTCTAATCATAAGAGCATCACAAACACCCACAAGTACCTCATGTCATGTCAAAGCCACCGAGCCATGTGCCTACTTCTATGTATGAGACTTCTCATTGGTAGGCATCATGCAACGGTTTAGCACCCAAAGCAAATTCAATTCATCACATATGACATGGGAGCACAATTTCCAAGCATTTTACATTTCATTTTCAGATTCATATTTGGTACATGAAATGTCTTTGCGACAAAAAGGAACTTATGCCCCTCCATAAGATAAAGCAAGAGGGCTAAACATTCATGATGGCAAATGAGCCTTTGGCCCCATATGATCAATAAACTAGCTATCCAATCCACAAATTAAGCATAGCAAAGCCACTAAAACATGTCAAGATCATATAGAGGCATTTACACATGAGAGAGCATACATGTGACATTTTCAAAAACATAGCCATCAACCATGGATTATTCATCAAGATCATCAAGAGCTAAGCCAAACTAACCATAGCATACCAAACAAGCTCACAAAGACATATATAGCATTCCATGGTGAACAATGTATATAGGAGAAGCTTTTCCTAGCCAATGCATATGATACAAAATGCATGCAATCTAAGATACAAGGATGCCTATACATCATGTTACACATGCCATGCCAAATGCAAGAAATGCACAAAGGAAACTATACATATGCTACAAAGGAGCTCCCACACACCCAACTCAAGAAAACAAACACACACCAAGTTCCCCCGCAAACGAGTGAAAGATGCTTGATCTAGGGGTTTGGTGAAAATATCGGCTAGTTGGTCATGTGTGAGTACATGGATCAAAGCTATATTTCCTTTCTCTACGTTGTCTCTCACAAAATGATACCTCACTTCTATGTGGTTGGTTTTGGAATGGAGCACTGGGTTCTTTGCAACGCTTATGGCACTGGTGCTATCACATTGAAGTGGGACATGGGTATACTCCTCACCAAAGTCACTCATGGTGTATGAAATCCAAAGGAGCTGAGAGCAACAACTAGCAGCGGCAACGTACTCGGCCTCGTTAGTGGATTGTGCGACACTCGACTGTTTGCGGGAAGACCAAGACACCAAAGAAGAACCCAAAAACTGGCAAGTCCCAGAAGTGGACTTCCTATCCAACCGACATCCGGCAAAATCCGCGTCTGAAAAAACAAGAAGCGCCAAAGAAGAGGACGCGGAGTACCAAAGGCCGAAGTCGGGAGTGTGACGCAAGTACCTGAAAATTCGCTTCACCGCTTGCCGATGCGAAGTCCTCGGAGACCCTTGAAAACGAGCGCACAGACACACTGAGAACTGGATGTCTGGCCTCGTCGCCGTCAAGTAGAGGAGTGACCCGATCATGCTTCGGTACTCCTTCTGGTCCACGTGTTCACCTTCCTCGTCCGCATCAAGAGCCGTGGTCGTACTCATCGGCGTCGTCATAGCCTTGGAATCCTCCATCTTGAACTTCTGCACAATGTTCTTGGTGTACTTAGCTTGGTGCACAAATGTTCTTTCCTTTAATTGCTTGATTTGTAGCCCGAGGAAGAACTGCAACTCGCCCATCATGCTCATCTCAAATTCCCTGCTCATATCCTCTGCAAACCTAGCAACAAGAGAGTTAGACGAGCCACCAAAGACAATATCATCCACGTACACCTGCACAATCAGGATATCTCTACCCTGCCTCAGTAAAAACAAGGTCTGATCGACCTTCCCCATCTCAAAACCTCTCTCAAACAAGAACCCCCTCAACCTGCCATACCAAGCTCTAGGCGCCTGCTTCAACCCATACAGTAAAGCACTCTTCACATCCGTTTGGTGCAACTTGAACCCTTTAGCCACGGAAAAGGCTAGAAGAATCCTTATTGCCTCCAAACGGGCTACGGGAGCAAAGGTCTCCTCGTAGTCGATCCTCTCCTTCTGACTGAACCCCTGAGCAACAAGCCTCGACTTGTTTCTCACAACCCCACCTTTCTCTCCCTCTTTGTTCTTCCACACCCACTTTGTACCAATCGGCTTACACCCTGGGGGAGGGTCAACCAGCTCCCAAACCTGATTCCTCCCAAAGTTCTCCAACTCCTCATGCATCGAATTAACCCAATTGTGATCAGATAGTGCGTGTCCAATGTCTTTGGGCTCAAAAGTAGCAACAAACGCAATATGAGCAAAATGAGAATTGTTTCGAACCCTCGACCGTGTAGTGTGTTCATTCATGTCGCCGATGATCCTCGAAGCTGGGTGATCCACTTGTACTCGCCGGGGAGGTTCTCGCCTTGATGCTACCTCCCCCTCAACAACAGCTTCTCCTCGATCTTGATTTGTCATCGTAGGTATGGGAGAGGGTTCGTCCACCACCGTAGTCCAAGTAGTGGGTACATGTTCAGCCAGGGGCACCACACCACCATCTTCATCGTCTCCATGTTCATGCTCCTCCTCCAGAAAGGTCTCCTCGCCAAGCTCATCATCACCTGCACACTCAAAGACAAGCTGACTACGTGGTTGTGTCTCGTCGAAGGTTACCTCGCAAGTCTCCACGATTTGGTTAGTTTCAAGATTGAGCACACGATATGCTCTAGAATGAGATGCATAACAAAAAAAATACCACCGACAGACCTAGCCTCAAACTTATCCAGCTTCTTCCCTTTCTTCAGAATAAAGCACTTGCAACCAAAGACATGGAAATGACTCACCTTGGGTGTGCGACAATGCATCAACTCATAGCATGTTTTCTTCTTGTGCACTCTGAGGTAGATCCTGTTTGACACATAGCACGCGGTATTCACTGCCTCAGCCCAATACCTTCTTGGAGTCCTATGCTCATCAAGCATCGTCCGAGCCATCTCGCACAAGGTCCTGTTCTTCCTTTCCACAACACCATTCTGGGGAGGCGTATATGGACTCGAAAACTGGTGCTCAAGACCCAAGTCATGGCAAAAGGTTTCAAAATGAGAGTTTCTGAATTCCGAGCCATTATCACTGCGGATTGCCGTATGGCATCACCGTGCCTCTCGTTCCTCAACCTCAAGACTAGATCTCGAACAAAACCAAACGTCTCCCCCTTATCCTCGAGATAGAACACCCACGCATACCGAGAGTAGTCGTCCACCACAACAAGGACATACCACTTCCCACCCGCAGATCGCACACGAGCTGGGCCAACAAGGTCCATATGGAGCAGCTCGCATGGACGCTCAGTCATCACATCGGTGAGAGGCGGGTGAGAAGAGGCTACCATCTTGGCATGCCTACACGGCGCACAAACCAACTCTTTCTCAAGCCTCAACCATGGCAATCCTCGGACCAAATTGAGTTTACTCAAGCGATACAAAAGGTCAAAGCTCAAGTGACCCAACTTCCTATGCCACTTCCACAATTCACTCGAAGAACCAGCCAAGAAACAACGCTCCACACCCGAAGACTGAAAAAAATCAGCACGAAACACCTGGCCCTCGGGAACGACCATACAGACAAGGTCACCTCGAGAGTCCAAAATCTGAGAACCACCTGGCCGAAACAACACCTCAAAGCCCCCATCTAACGGCTGGGACACAGAAAGCAGATTGTACCCCAGCGATTGAACAAGAGCAACAAGCTGAGAGTTATCTTGTCACTCACCTTAATCTCACCTTCTGAAAGCACACGCCCACACCCATTGTCCCCAAAAGTGATGTACCTCCTTGTCACCACCGGGACGAGACTTGAGAACCACCCCTTGTCTCCGGTCATATGCCTCGAGCAACCGGAGTCAATCAACCAAATGTTCTTCAAGTCTCCCACCTGAAATTCAAAAACGAGCACGTGAGCGAATAAACGACTCAGCACTAGGGTTAGTACCAAAAGAGTAAAACCAGTGCCGAGCCATTTGCTCGAAAGTGGGGTTAGCACAAACCAAACCATCTCTCCTACCAAAGCTACCTCCACGAACACCATCATGGTAACCACCCTGAGGGAACCACCCCTCTCTACCTGGAGAAGGACCAAAACCACGAAAGAAATCCCGTGGACCATCCCTCCTCTCCTTCTCAAAGCTACGACTCCTCCCATCCCCGTAGTGAACTCGAGGGGGAGAATGCCTAGCAACCTAACCACCTGCAAACTCTCCAGCCCAACCACCAGAACCACGACCTCGAGAAACAACCCTCGCACCTGTACGAGCACGAAACCCAAGCTGCGCACTGTCCGGCCAGCTCGCCGTCGACCGATTGCCCCACACCGGTCTGACCGGTGTAGCCTGGGCAGCAGCACCTCCAACAGCCTTCCGCTCAACCCAAGCCCGAACTGTCCTCGCACTCGCCTTGGCCCTGGGCATCTGCACACAAGGCTCAAGTACACCATCGGAAGGGTGGTACTTGTCCTTGTTAGCCCACTCCTTTGCCATTCTCTCCTCTCGCTTCCTCTTGAAGCAAAACTCATCCTTATGGCCATCTCTCCCACAATAGCCACAATGGAACCTCACAAGCTTAGGCTTAGGCTTGGGCTGTGGCTGCTCACTTGGTTTCTCTCCACTCAACTTCTCCACCGGTTTCTCCTCACTAGCCTTCTCACTTTCTTTCCCAAAGAACACTTTCCCGGAAGTGCTCACAAACTTGATAGGCTTTTGGAGATCATTTGTAGGTGTAGGAAACACAGGTGGAGCTGGGGTTGTGTCTAGTCAGTTCCTAAGATGGTTAAGTTTTGGGGGAAATCATTTTTGTGGTGGGTTTTTGGTGGCTCTGGGATATTCACTCCACTTCCCTCACCAACCTTGTTTGCCCCAAGTCCCTCACCATCCTGCCTCTTAAATGCCTCGATCATCATCCTCAACTGAGGCTCATGACCAGACAACCAACCCATCAACTTTCTCAGCTCATCATTCTCATCCTGCAAACGATCAAGATAATGTGCATGTTCCAAATTTTTCAAAGCATGCATTTCACAAGTAGAGCATGATGTAGGAATGGGTTCTTTCAGCTTGGCCTCAAGAGAACTAGTGTAAGCATGCATCTCATCAATTTTAGCATGTAAAACAGGGCAAGAAGTGCAAGCACCTAGCAAAGCAGATCTAGATTTAAGCTCAGCCACTTCAACCCTAAGCACATCTAGTTCCTCACACTTGGAGGCATGCTTTTCCTTGAACAAAGCATGATCAACAAGGAAAATGGAGCAATCAGCACAATCAACCTCATCCGAAACAACAGGGCTAGCCTTAAGGGAATCAATCTCAAGCTTGCTATCAAGAACCTGTGTTTCTAGCTCAGCCACTCTAGTCCTAGCATCCTCGAGTGAATCCCTAAGCTCTTTTCTCATTTTCTTGGCCTCTCTAAGCATGTCATCACGGTTATCAAGCAAAGAGCCAAGCCTCTCATTCTCCTGGCGCAAGAAGGGAAGTTCATCATGCACCTCGTCGTCGGAATCAGAGTCCGAGTCGCTCTGTGTGCTCTTCTTGCTGCCGGAGCTCAGCACCATGGTGCAGAAGCCGTCTCTCGCGAAGCAGCTCAGCCCGCTCAGGTTCTTGGATGACTTCCTGCTCTTGCGACGATCACCTTCATCTTCACTACTGCTCGAGCTCGAGGTGGAGTATGCGGAACTGGAGTCGACGTCGCTCACTCCAACCATCGCTCGGGCCTTGCCTCGGCTCTCCTTCTTCCTCGATCGTCGCTCGTCCTTGTACTTGTTCTTGTGCTTGCTCTTGTGGTCGTGCCTCGACCGATACTTGCCATCCATCCTCGACTTGTGCTTGTAGCCGTCCTTGTTCTCGACCTTCTCCGGGCAGTCGGCGACGAAGTGTCCCGGCTTGCCGCACTGGAAGCATGTCCTTGTGTTCCTCCTCATGTTCAATCGGTTCTCGTGCAGCCTCTCGAACCTCCTCGTCAGCAGCGCCAGCTCGTCCTCTCCAAGCACATCGAACTCCTCATCTGGCATAGACATCAAAGAGGACAAAGAGAACATCCTGGTGGATGGGTTAGTGTTAGCCTTTCCTTTCGAACCACTAACAAGGGCAAGACTATGGGAATCAGTCGGACCCTCGAGCTTGGCAGTCATGCCCCTATTCACCTCAGCCGACTTGAGCTTCGAGAACAACTCGTTCACCGTCAGAGTGTCATACTTCTCTGACTCCACAATGGCCTCGAACTTTCCGCCCCATATTGTACGATCTAAAGAGTGTAAGAGCTTGACGGCCCTATCATGATCATCGTACGGGAGCACGTCCACATTGGCCCTCATGTTGTTCACAACCACCATGAACCTCTGAAACAAGGCATCGATGGACTCACCGGGGAGATGAGTGAAGTTCTCGTACTCTCTCCGGTAGGTCGCATACATCCGTGCCTGAACCTGGGCATTCCCAACATGAGCCTCCTTCAGCACAGTCCAAATTCTACAAGCCAAGTGCTCGGTGTGCACCCGATCGAACACAGGCTGACACAGAGCACGAAACAAGTAGTCGACCGCCTTATTGTTGGCGTCGAACATGTCCCTCAATCCTGGAGCAAGGAAGTTCATCGGCTGGACATAGCTTGTGTACACCGTAACATCCTAAAGGATCTGACCCTTTCCTCTGAGAAACGCAGCCATCCGCTTACTCCACATCTGGTAGTTCTTGCCATCGAAGTGTGGAAGACCCGAACCCCGTTCTTGCTACGCCATCCTTGGATCTTAGACTGGTTAGAGTCAACAAAGACCCGAACCGGCTCTGATACCACTTGAAGGACCGATACGGCGAACCAGAGAGGGGGGGAGTGAATGGGAGCCGATAAAAATTCTTCTCGAAGGAGATGGAAACTCCAACAAGATGAACACGGCTTCCAACACACGTCTCCGACTCATTGCCCAAATTGGCCAAGCCCACGTAGCCACTGGAGTGCCACTAGACCTAGGAACCAACACACAACCTTCCGACCCGAGAACGTAGCGGAACACCAAACCTCGAGTCCACTGACCAACACCGGTCAGACCGGTGAGCACCACCGGTCAGACCGGTCCTTTCTGGTGAAACATGGCGACTTCCACTAAGTGGCTTCACACCGGTCAGGCCGGTGCGACACACCGGTCAGTCCGGTCTAAGCCTGGAAGCCCCCAAATCGCCAAATAGGCCAACCGACCTCCAAACTGACCCAAACTCGAAACAGCCCCAACACAGGACAACAGCAAACTCACTCAGACGATCACCCGAGCAAAAACCCACCAAGGGTTGCACCGGTCAGACCGGTGTAGCCTGGGCAGCTCGGGATGAACAGCACCCGCGGGTCAACTCCCCCAAATCCAAACCTCGATCTCCCGAATCGTTCCACGGACTTGAACAAGACTTTGGGGATAATAGGAACACCTCATGAGGAGTCCGTAGCCAAGATTAATCCCACCAAAACTTGTCCAAAAAGGAGGAATTGAAGAAATCCCACGAAGAACACCTCTAACCCTAGACCTCGGAAAACCCCAAAATCGAGCCCCTTTACTCACGGATTTGGGAGGGGAATCACAGCCCAAAGAACCACGAAGGGTTCCCACAAATTTCCCCCATCAAATTCCCAAGAGAAAGGTCCCGAAAACAACCCAAGAAAAACACCAAGAAAGGGCTCCGAAAATCACCACCAAGAACAACCGGGAACAACACAACAAGGCCTTGAGGAACCACGCCGAATCATCTATACATGCCACAAAGGTTCATACAAGGTCTAGCTTGCCGCCCGATCATCCAACCCTCTCACAAGATCTCACCATGAAGCTCTCAACCTAGTCCTATGGAAATCCTAAGAAAGTAGGAAGGGAAAATAGGAAAGCAAATGAATTAGGGTTCCAAGAGGTTGGCTGCCATCCTCTCACCTCATGGGTTATATGAAGGCAACCGAAAGTCTAAAATACCCTTTCCTAACAACTACGGATACAAGCCCCTCAAGGGCGGTTTTGGAATCTTCAAGCTTTCTCCATCGGACGGATGCCCGGCGACCGCAACCTGCTTAGCCTCGATGCAAGCCTTGCGATCCCGACGCGTGTCCTCCACTTCGAAGATTTCGGACTGCGTCCTCGCACACCGGTCAGACCGGTACTCCTCACCGGTCAGACCGGTACCCACCGGTCAGACCGGTCTGGCGCTGCTGCAGCTCCGTCTTCGATTCTTCGGTCTTGGCTTTGTGGATCAACCAAGAAACTCAGTGGTTTTCTTGTGAACCACCGGAAACCCCGCGAACTCGGTGTAGCCTCCGCCAATCGTCACTCATGACTCGGCTCCCACGTAGTCCCGGCTCGCCCTTGGTTTTGAGGCTCAACCAAGAAACCGTCCATGACTTCATCTCGCTGTTCATGCCACCATGCGGCCCGCACTTGACCCCGCTGGCCACCGGGTCCCTCGAACGAAGCCTACTTGTCTTCTCCACACCTGGAGGCCTCACCGGCGACGACCTTTCGCACTTGTTCTTCACCTGCACCAACACCAGTCAAGCCGCAACCTGCACCTGCAATACTTAGCCAAGAATCACTCCACACAACGTTGTCAATCACTCATCACACAAGGAAGCGACCATCCACCGGTCCTCGAACCACACATGGTCCTCAAAGGCTAAGTGGACTAGATGAGGATAGAACGCCCGCTGCGGGTGCTTTCGCCCCAAGATTGACTCTCATGGTGTCGCTAGTTTGCTGGAAGCTAGCTAGCGCATGAGAGATTTTTTAGCGCACACGACAAAGAAAAAATGCACGACAAATTAATTGTTTTGTCGTGCGTTTTTTACGACGCACGACAAACTCATGAGTTTGCCATGCGCCTTTCCTTTTGCGCACGATAAACTATTTTTTCCCATCCGGATACTGAAAACTAAGATCTGGGTAGTTATAATTTTTGGAAAAGAGGCCGTCACTACCGCCGTTTGAAACGACAGTTGGAACTACTACAGTACCCGCGCAGCACAACCCCACCTTAGACGACGGTTGGAGGCTAATTTTGAAATTTTTTGAATTCGGCATATATTTTTGAAAAATCGTGAAAAAATGGATATAAAAATAAAAAATTCGTCTGTGTCCCCCAAAATGGGCCGATTACTCTGCTGCTGGGTTAAATAAACGTCAATTGGGCAAAATAAACATGTGTCTGAACTAAGTTACAAAATGAAACCGTACGTGTGCCGTGTGCGTGCGTGCTGCGAGTTTGCTAACCAATCTAACCAAAAGTTCTTATTTTTTGCTAAAAGGGAGGATGATTTGTCTTTTGTCATTCACAGCAGCTAAGAATTATAAAAAACTTGAACCCGAAAAAATGGCAAGAAAACGGAAGAGAAGCTTTGACTTTTGCATAGCGGCGATAACAAGGTCTGGAGGATGGCCCCACTCTCACTGACAGTGACTGGGCCTCGCATTCTTTTTCCCATGTGCTTTGCATGCCAGTAGTATGCTCGCTAATGACTTTGAGTTGAGGTAGCCGTAGAATTCCATGAAGCCATATTTGGCAGCATACGGTGTGACCAAGCCTTGCCTCCCTTCTGCTTTCTCTCCATCGGACCGGAGTGGATCATCATCGACTGAGGAAGCGAACTGCCCGTGGAACTCTCTGATTTCCTAGCTCCCCTCTTGCTGTGAGGCCGAGCAGTACATGAACTCAGGGATGGATCTAGCTGTGGGGCGGGGTAGACTAGAGCCCCTCCTATCATCTGGAATTCAAGAGAGCTCCCCTTAAGCCCCTCAACAAATTTGAAGAGAGAAAAAAATAAGAAAAGAGACTCAAGGAAGAAAAAAGAGAGGAGAGCTCCTCCGAGAGCTCGATCCAATATCCGTCCCTGTACGAATACCACCTATGTAATTGTTAGCTTGAGAAATAGGGTGTTTAGTTTTGATGGTTTGATGCTATTAGGCAAGACTAAACATAATTAATTATAAAATTAACTACTAAGTACTAGATTTTTTCGCGAGACGGATATAATGAATTCCTTATTAACACCTATTTATTGTAGCATTGCATTGATTAATCACGACCTAATTAGATTTAATAGATTACGTCTTGATAAAAATTTAAGATTGTAAAAGTCATTTATCATTATTCTATATTTAATACTACTAATTAGACTTCAAACATACAATGGGATGCTGCATGAAGTAAACAGGGCCTCTAGTCGCAATCATCTTGCTGTCAAATTTGTTCTTTCCTTTTCTTTCTATATACATTTTAGTTTGCTCTGTTCAAGAAACAAAAGTGACTAGCAGCAGCAACTAGGTACTATAACTTTTTTAAGTAAAACACGGGAGCATTGTCGTGTCATATAAGAAGAAGAAGTATGTAGGTTTTTACAATGTTGTGATTACATAAAACTGAAAACTCGCTACTCAACCAGGTAAGCGACATTAAAAAACTAAAGACTCATCGCCCTCTCTACAAGCTACAGCCCAAAGTTTCCATTCCTCCTTAATCAGGGCCAAAACATGCTGCGGTGTTGCAGCAACCCCATCAAAAAATACGCCTACTACGCTCTTTCCAAAGGTCCCAAGCTGTGTAGATCAAGAGTCCGGCCAGCCGACGCTTCTCGTCCTTTGATCTCCCTTGTGCTGCAGCATTCCACCAAGCTTCAATCATCACGTCTTGTGCAGACAGATGAATCACCCCTTCCGACCACTGTGAAACCAAAACCCAAACCTCCCTCGCATAAACGCACTACAGGCACGGATGTTCAGCAGTTTCCTAGACCTGATCGCAAAGCACACACATGGAGCCAACAGCTTGTCAGCAGCCAGTATCTTACTTTGTACCAGCAACCAAGCAAAGAATTTGTGCTTCCCTTCAGATTTAGCGCTCCAGGTCGCCTTAGTGTCGAAAGTGCTATATTGTAGAGAGACACAGTTTGGGAAAACACCACACCCATAACAAGGGGGTGACCTCTTATATATATAGCCAATATGGCTTGGAATACAGGGAATGTAATCAAGTATACATAGTAAGCCTATCAGCTATACATGGAAAGCTATAATCAATATGATCAGCTATACAATATTCCTAATATATACAATATTCCTAATACCCGCCCGCAGTCGCAACGGGAGGAGTGCGGACGCAAAGACTGGACCGAAAATCGGTGAAGAGCTGAACCGGAAGGCCCTTCGTCATGATATCCGCAAACTGATGGGAGGACGGAACATGAAGAACTCGAACCTGCCCCAAGGCCACCTTCTCGCGAACGAAGTGGATGTCGATCTCGATATGCTTCGTGCGCCGATGATGGACCGGGTTTGCTGTCATGTAGACAGCACTGACGTTGTCACAGTAGACAACGGTGGCGGAGTCCAGGGGGACATGGAGCTCCCGAAGAAGGCCGGCGCGGCCGCGGCGGCATGGGCGACAGCGCGATACTCGGCCTCGGCGCTAGACCGGGACACTGTGGTCCGACGCTTCGAGGACCATGAGATCAAGTTGTCGCCAAGAAAGACGCGAAGCCGGAGGTAGAACGTCGAGAGTCGGACATCCCGCCCGGTCGCATCCGAATAAGATGTGAGGGAGTGGACCGGACCGGTACCGATGTGAAGACCGGAGGAGAGAGTGCCCTTCACGTAGCGTAGGATGCGCTTGACCAACGCAAGATGAGGCTCGCGCGGGTCGTGCATGAAGAGGCGGACGTGCTTCGAACGACATACGCCAAGTCCGGACGAGTCGGCGTGAGGTGCGGAGGGCGCCGACCGGACTCCGGTAGTCGGAGGCCGTCCGAGGAGGAGAGCGGGGCGCCGTCGGTCGCCGAGAGCTTGGCATGAGTGTTAACAGGAGTCGGCGTAGAGTGACACTCGGCCATGCCGCGCGGCGGAGAAGGTTGACGGCGTACTGGCGCTGAGACAGGAAGAGGCCATCGGCAGAGCGGGCTGACCGAGATGCCGAGGAAGTGATGTAGATCTCCAAGGTCCGTCATAGCAAACTCAGACGCGAGTCGAGCCATGATGGACTGAAGAAGTGTCGAAGACGAAGCAGTCAGAATGATGTCATCGACGTAGAGCAGCAGGTAGGCGATACCGGCGCCCTCTTTGTAAACAAAGAGGGAGGTGTCGGAGGTGGAGGCAGTGAAGCCGAGCTGCCGGATGAAGGAGGCGAACCGCTGATACCACGCACGGGGCGCCTGCTTAAGACCGTAGAGGGACTTTAGCAGGAGACACACGTGGTCGGGAGCGGCAGGATCGACGAAACCAGGCGGCTGCTGGCAGTAGACAGTCTCGTCGAGGTGACCGTGAAGGAAGGCGTTCTTCACGTCAAGCTGGTGAATCGGCCAGGCTCGGGAAGCGGCAATGCTGAGAACAGCCCGGATGGTCGCCGGTTTGACCACCGGACTAAACGTCTCATCGTAGTCTATGCCGTGCTGCTGGGAGAAACCGCGAACAACCCAGCGCGCCTTGTGACGAGCGAGACTGCCGTCGGAGTGGAACTTGTGTTTGAAGATCCACTTGCCGGAGACAGTGTTGGCGCCGGGCGGACGAGGTACAAGGCGCCAGGTGCCGTTGTCGATCAGCGCCTTGTACTCATCGGCCATGGCGGCACGCCAATTTGGATCAGCCAGACCACTGCGGTAGTTGCCGGGAATCGGTGAGGCGGCTGATTGTGACAACCCGCCCAGGAAAGTACCGTACTATCGCCTAAGACCGATCCACTTTGGTCGTTATGCAATAATAAAGTACCATCCTGTCGTAAGTCGTCGGGTTAACGCCCGGTAAATCACTTGAATAGCACAAGGATCGAGTATATGCATTAAAACTCACTCGAAGGCGAGTCCAGAGATACAACCACATTCAAATTCAAATTCGTACCCCGAAGGGTTTAATTATTACAAACCATGGTTTTCGTCATGACGAAATAGTTCAGAGTTTCGAAAAGCAGCGGAAATAAACTAGCGGCAGCAAAGTCACCATGGGAGGCCATCCATGATGCTTCAGTAGTCGTCCTCCACCCACTCCAGCTCCCAGCCGGGCGGGATCTCACCGGGCCACACATCACTGAAGGCATTACCTGGATCAACACATTACAGCAAGGCTGAGTATACTAATACTCAGCAAGACTTACCCGTCGGTGATAATTACTTCACCAATTCTAGACCATGAAAGGCTTTTTGGCTACTGGGTTGCTTTTGCTAAAAAGTAACAAAGAGTAGGTCCTTACTTTCAAGATTTTAGCACAAGTTATAGTAGGTTTAATCTGTACTACATTAGCCAACTAGTACAAACATAGTTGTACAATACAATTAAGCAAGCATCATCTTCATCAACTTCCATCATTAGGGATCACATGACTAGTGGAGTAAGTAGTCTCAGGTAACGGTGAGAGGCCGACAATCGATTGATTTAAACCTTGCAAGGTAGACCCAAACACACGGTCGGCTGCCCCCGCGAGGACAACTCCCCAGACCGTCCCCATAAATCCTCGGGTCGGGATCGAATCTTACAGTCTTTGGTGCAGGCTATCCGGCATACCCCGCGATATACCCGGAGTCACCATACACCACCGGTGGCGAGCCGTGAGAGCGAATCCCAAGAGTAGTAACGGTAGGATCCCTAGCCGCCTCATTATGGTACTAGGTTTACCGGCCCCATAACCGGCATGTGCTTGGTACGTTCAAAAACTTAACCCACATAACCACTGGACCGGAGCCCAGATCCCATGCTCTTACCACGTGAGCAATCCATTTAAGGATACAATATGATTCCTATCTAGGAACCTATTCTCGCGAGTGAGGTCATCACCCGACTTGTAACGGTCCTATAGCTTAGCAGCTATCGACCTATCATACTAGTAAGGACCAAAGGTACCTATGGATCATGCATCTAGGGTTTCATTCAACTCCTGAACGTAAATGCACAATCATTCATAGATAATTGAATAAAGAAATTGAAAACTAGGTTAGATGCACCGGAGCTTGCCTTCGTCAGCTAGGTTAGCTTGGGCACCCTCGATGTCGAGTACTTCCACGTACTGCAGAGAACCTTCCGCTCCGTCTTCCTCGGTTTCCGGGACCAGGGAGTAATCTCCGTCCGGAAGATCTACATGGAATGCAATGCACTTTAGGTGATGTGCTAGTTTGTTGTCTTATCCAACTCTAGTTGGTCATATTCACCTTAACAAGCATTCATCTAAGGTTTCTATTTTAGGAAGTCATTGGTTGTACATGGGTTACTCTTTTATTCCATATTTGAATAAAGGTTTTTATTAAGCCTATCATTTCATGTGAAAGCTTCATTTCCTTTTATCTTCACTAACAAGACGTAATTAGTATTTATATTTGTGAACTAACTCCTTGTCAGAGCTGATAATTAAATTTCTTTTATTTATATTAAATAATTCTTTCAAAAAGGAAAACGATTTAATTAAGGATTTTCTTTATTTAATTTCCCTTTAATATTAAAAGGGCATTTAAGCCTTTTATTAATCAATTAAATTACCAAAAATTAAATGAGTGTTTCTTAAGCCTACTAGCACCTATCGTGGTCCATTGGACCCACATGTAAGTGTTGGATGCTAGGAAATTAAATATTATGGAAAATAACAAAGGCTAGCTAGTGATTCAACTTAAATGCGTATAAAAATAAATAAGCATCAAAATGATCCAAACTTTCTTGTGCATGCTCTCTGGTCCTAAACAAGCCTAAAGAACCAGCATGATCACATGGAAACTCTACTGAACTTGGTTTATTAATTTACAAAGGAACACATGCATAAATCAAGAATAATTATTTCTGTTAATCCAAAATTCATGATTAATTCACAAGATATGCATTTTGACATTACAAGACAGTGTGCACAAGTTGGGCTCAAGAACACGAATATTTTTAACATGAAAAATCATCTAGATAGTTACTGCAGGAATGGAAAAGAATTTGTCTGGCAAAATCTACTACATAACTTTGTGCAAATTTTGGCACAGCAACTAGTCATATCCTAACACACAACATATTCAAAACTTGGCTACAGAGAAGCTATACTTTGCAAGTTATGACAGATCCATGTATATCACATTCGTAATTTTCCTGCCAAAACTATTTTGAATCTAGCCATGAGGGTACAACACAGAGGTGGGGTTTAACATCCTGAATCTTACAAAATTGGTTTGGAAATTTTCTGATTTTTTTGTGAATTTCTAGGAATTTTCTAAGACCTTGGACTAATCTGTAAGAAAAGTTAGATAGGGCTCTTCACAAACTAGTCCTGCCTTTTTACCCAGAACACCCTAACAAGAATTTAATCCCTGCAATTGGGTCCCTGGCCAGGCCGGCGGCGCGGGCATGGCCGATTCCGGCGAGCCGGCTGTAACAACCCAGGAAATTAGGTGTGAAAATTTTGCGAAAATTTAAAACTTTTGTTTGCATTGGAGTGCTATCAAATTTTGAGCCAAAATTGCTAGCCTCTCACCAAATTCTCCACTAATTTATCCTATTTATAAAACTTAAATTTAAAATATGGTATAATTTGTGAGTTGGTTTTTCATTGGTTTTCTTGGAGTTCAATTGAGTGAAGTTTGAATTTGAAAGGGGATCAAATTCAAACTATGTTTCAAATCCTAGACCAAATAAATCGTGTTAAAAGGTAAAGGGCGGCTAAGGACTTTGGGCCGAATTCAATTCACCCCGCGATGCGGCGGCCCAACCCAAGGAGCCTTTCGGCCCATCAACCCACGCCGCACCCCCCTTTCCCCTTCCCTTTCAACCGCCGCGTGGGTCCCATTCGTCGGCTCCCCCTCTTATCCCTTTCTTCTCATCCGCCCCGACCCCCGCGCCGGTCAAACCGAGCCGCCCGGATGCGCCGCCGGTCCGGGCCCGGGCCAACGCGCGGGGGCGGGGGCGCGGCCGGGCTGCCGGCCGGCACACACGCCAAGGGCGGTGCGCGCGGAACGGGGAGGCGGCGGGGGAAAAGGTGAAGGGCAACTTTGCCCCGCCCGCGGGCATCCAATGCGCCTCGGGCCGCAGGTCCTAGCGCGCCACCCGCGCCGGCGGCGGTGCCAAGGCCACGGTGGACCTTTCCCCCTCGAGGCCCGCGCGGCGCGGATTCAAAAGGGAAGGGAGGCGGTGTGGACCGGAGGCAAGGCTAACCACCCCCTCTCGGGGTTTCCATTCCTCCCGCGCGACCAGGTGTGCCAAGGTTGAAGGAGAGGGCGGGGCGCGCCACCGCCGCGCCGCGCCGTTGGGGGAAAGAGCGGGCGGCCGTCGCGCGCGCTGCGTGCGCGGGGGCGAGGGAGGAGCCGAAGACCGGACCGGGAGCCGGGGAACCGGGGAGCGGCGGGAGCACGGACCACGACGTCGAGCCAGGGGAGGAGCGCGACGCCGACGCGAACACCTGCACCACCCGGGGAGCGCCGTCACGCCGGAACACCTACAACCCGCCTTCGTCAGGCCGGCCACGACTACACCGTCGCCCCACCGTGAGCACCGCGGCCTTTCTCTTCTCTTCTCCCCCTTGGATTCTTCCTGTGTTGGCACACATGTGTGGAGACGCGTCGCTGTGAACTTTCTGCCTGGATGCCGGCCTTCGCGCCGCAGCATTGCCGTGCCGCGACGGATGGGGCTCTTGGGCCGGTCGTGTCCCTGAGCGCCGCCGTCGCCGTGCGAAGAGCGACGCGGACTCGTGCTGGTGAACTGGATGGGCAGAGGAGGGGCGACGCGCCACGGCTACCCCAAGCCGGCGGGCGAGCCCCTCCGGTGCACGCGCGTCGCCGTGCGTGGAACGGAGGTGTGTTTGGCCGTCGAGCCGTGATCTCCGTGCGGGGTTGTTGGTCGGACCGGCCTTCGCGCCGGACTTCCTGTGCGGGGGCCGAGCGTCGCCGTGGCGCGGCGCGCGCGCGCGGTTACCGGGCGGCCGCGCCGGCGAACGAGCGGGTCGTGTGGAGCGTGGGGCGTGCGGGCGTCGACCCGAGGGTTCTTGCGGGGGGAAGTTCCGGGGCCGTCGCGCCGTGGCGCGCGGCGGCCGGCGGCTTCGTGCCGGCTGCAGGGGACGGCGCGCCGCTCGCCGCGCGCGGAGCCACGGGGTTGAGCGCCCGTTCGGCCGGCACACCCCGAGCCGCGCCGTGACGAGCACCACGGCCGGAGACGTTGAGCGGGGGCGAGA
The DNA here is from genome assembly GCA_947561735.1 of Cenchrus americanus. Lineage (NCBI taxonomy): Eukaryota > Viridiplantae > Streptophyta > Magnoliopsida > Poales > Poaceae > Cenchrus > Cenchrus americanus. The sequence continues at coordinate 98,032,700 of OX387242.1, read as the reverse complement.
GGCACCTCGAACCGACGCCGGCGGCGCGCCGCGCGGTCGCGGCGCCGCCAAGGCATATCGTCGAACACTTGCTGTGCAACCGGGCGAGCTGCGCTGGGTTAAAAGGGGAAAACAGGCCGTCGGCCGGGATTGGGCCCTAGGCCCAGCTATCTGCTGGCAGGCCGCCGGCCCGGCACGGGATAAGAGCTGGAGGGAGTAAATTAGACTTCGACCGCCTTCTCTAGTAGGCTGTGCTGCGCAGGCCGTTTGGGCCGAAACCAACTCGCGGGCCGAAGCGAGACGCTGGGCCGCCCACGGCTCAGCAGCGCTTTAGGCCCTCTTCGCCCTGTCAACTGTGTGGCGCTGACGTCATGCCGACGTCGGCGGCCCATTTTACGAAAATTCCTTTTCTCTTCGTTTAAAAATTCCGAGAAAATGTTTTTAACCTTTAAAAATTCATAAGAAATTCTAGGAAGCTCGAGAAAAATACAAAACTAATTTCTATAAATCCGTATTTGCGAAACCTTGCTGATTGTAGGTAGTTCGGGTTCTTTTGGATCTTCTAAATTGATTCTTATGCGGAGTTATTGCTTAGATGTGCACCGTTATCTTATTTCGCGTCGAATCTCGTGCCGCAGACCCGAGCTTCGACCAGGAGGACGTGGAGGACCCCGAGTACCTTGCTCCGGACGACGGTGCTTCAACGGCAGCGAAGGTGTCATGTCACTCCCAACCATATAGATCCTATGTTGCTATTTAGCTGCTAGTGCTTTACTTTAATGCATTGATCTGATGAATTGCATAACCCGTTTAATAGCCATGCCTTGATGTTTAATATATCCTGTTCCTTGTTCTACTACCTGCGGGACTAGCTACAGACCCCTAGCTAGTCCCTTACCTCAACTATCCATACTTTTGTTGCTTGATTATGGATGGTGCTCTGGTTTGGACTGAGATGTGGGATCTCGGTGTGATTCTAGCGTGCGTTCTGGGTTGCGTACCTCCTTGCTGTGTTTTGGCGGGAGTGAGCCGTTTGGTTACTTGTGAACGGCTGCCGAGGGAAGATGCGATCTGGCCTCTTACCCGAGGGTCGTGTCGTGGGGTATGGAGATGTTGAGTGCTCGCTCTCGGCCCCTTAAGGACCGATCGTCAGTTGACCTTGTTTCGAATGACTACTCTCGTACAGACCGCCCGCCTTGTATGGGGCGGGGGTGCGGGGTGAGACTTGTAGTGGATAGCACCCCTCCGTAGGAGGATCGGTGTGATCGTGTCGGGAGTGGTCTTTCCCTCCTTAGTAGACTTTGCCCCGGCGAGGCCGGGGAAGGGTTCCACGGCTTCGAGGGACCTCTCGCGGGTAGTATGAGCTGCGCGCGGAGGGCGGGGCCGGGGCTCGGAGATGCGGTAGGGTACTATCCACTTACTTGGGCTACGGCCGTATGGTAGGGTCGGACACGGTGACGGCGGTTCGGACCTATTCGGGCGGGTACGGTTGTACAACCTCGCGAGTGTTAAACCTATAGCTATAGTCTGTGTCCACTGGTTATGGACAGTCTTTCGATCTCTCACATGACTAGCTACACTTCTCTTGTGCTTCTTCTCTTCCCCGAGTGTGTGAGCCCGGCTTCGGCCGTTGAGATGTGGGGATAGGAGCCGGTGGGCCCCACATCGCAGATGAGAGGTGGGTTCTGGATCGTGGTTGAGATCCGGTGTTTGGTGTGGTATTCCTTGAGCGGGGTGTGGACCCCTGAGGTGTGGACCTCGGAAGCGGAAGCTTCCCCGAGGTGTGGACCTCTTAGCTGTATTCTGCTTACCTTGTACGTTGCACTGCTGCTTTGCTTAAGCCTTCTACGGCCCGGATTAGGGATATCTCATGCATAGTAGAATATACACCGCTTTTGCCTCTTTGTTGGGAAGGCCGACATGACCTACCCGCTTATCGGGTAGACCCGGTGACTCGACGCGGAGCCGGACTACGACTTCGACAACGACGGTTGGGTGGACTAGAGCTCTTCCTACACTTGAGCCGCTGCGGAGATGGAGTTTCCCGCGCTTTCATGGAGCGGTTGCTAGACGATTTATTTATGTTTGATTCGGTCCGATGGACTTGTACACGGCATGTGCCGAAGAGATGTACTCGATTAATGTAATAAAATAAATGTTGTACTCTATTTCATTGTTTTTACCTTTACGTATGGATTTTGGAATCGGCGAGACGGGGATTGCACGTGGTAGCCCTCACGGGACTACCACCGAGGTGCTAAGATTCGGGATTCCGTTCGCGGAAATCCGGGTCGTTTCGGTTGGTACCGCAGCCATGCTTGACCGTAGGACGAGCCCCGGGAATGGTCGATAGCTTAGGAAGGCGTTTCGAACCTTGAAACTTTATATAAACTCCTTGGCTTCCGTATGTATATAACTATACTTATATATATGCATTACCTTGATTGACTTTCACTAATCGCCTTACTAAGCGCGCTCTAACAACGTTGTGCAGATGGCGGAGACGACGTGGGTTCCCTTGGAGTCGGACGGCAAGAGCTACGGAGGCTTCTGCCGCTTGCTGAGAGAGTGCACGGGGCGCTGGAGTGGGGACCGACGGGATCAGCTACAAGGGGAGGGCCATGGGGTACTTGGAGCAGACCCCCACCTTCCTGGCCGTCACGGTGCCGGCAGACCCACGGGTGCCAGAGTTCAAGGGGATTGAGATGCACTGTTTCGAGAGTTCGGTCACGGAGGCACACCAGACAGGCGCACGCAGAGCTCTCAAGAAGGTTTGTGCCCAGCTCAAGGAGAGGCTCAAGGACACTCCGTTCAGTGTGCTTCCGACAGAGATCTACGACCCGAGCCGCTGGGACTCGGGCGACCAGGCGCGGTAGCGGGAGGTGGCTTGCGGCGGAGGAGGACCGAGAGGATGCTCGGCGCCGGGCGGTGCATCCGGCTCGGGACCGGGGCGGCGTCCCGGGGCGGACGGAGAGACCGCGTACCTTCGGTGGAGGTGTGACGATGCCATGCGGCGAGTTCGGGACTTAGAGCCGGAGAGAGAGGATATCTTGGACGAGTTGGAGGCGTCGCACGAGAGGAATGGAGAGGCCGGTACGGCTTGGACTAGCGACGGCCGCGGCCCGACGCGAGAGGGACTCCGGGAGGATCGCTACTTTGGAGGCACGGTTGAGGGCGAGAGCGGGAGTCACACCCGGGCTTCGGTGGAGGCCGCGCGAGAGGATCGAGTGAGGGCGGGCGAGAGGCTCGGGACCGGGTGGAGTCGATCGGAGCCGCCGCGGCCGACTACCGAGGTCAAGGTGTGGGATCTACGGGGAGGCGAGCCGACACAACTACCACCACATGTGTTACACGGGAGGAGCGGTCTGCGAGGAGAGGGACCGAGCGAGACGGGACCCGCGCGGCACGGGAGCGTTCCGACCGGCGAGAGGCCGGCGGAGCCGGAGGCGCTCTCCGCACGGCTACCACCCAAGAAGAGGCCCCGGGGCGAGGATGGAGACTTTCGAGCTTTCCCCGACGCTCCTACCACGAGTACGGCCGTACCCGAGTGGTTCACAGGACACAGCGGAGATGGATCGTGCTCTCCAGGACACTCGTGACTACTACGGGGGACCGGCGATCAGGGTGCCGGGTTACCCAGGAGTCCACTCACCGCCGTTCTACTCGGTACCACAGGACACCGGCTCCGAGGCATCTCAGGGTATTCAGTGATGGGAGCAGAGATCTTGTAGCAGATTCTGAGTAGATGTAATAAGTTAGTTGTAATGCTACCGCTCATGTTGACATGCCTGTAGTAGCTACCCCATGATGTACCATGCGTTAGCAGGATGTGTTGCCGTGTACCCTCGAAGGTCGTAGGAGTAAACCTCGAGGTGCACCCCTTTTGTATGGTGGCATTGATTGAGTGACATGGATCTTCATGGATTTTCTCGGAGTTCATGCTTCTTTATGTTTGTATGAAATTCTTTGATTGTTAGCAGGATTACTCCTTTATAGTTAATAACCATATTAAATACATTCTCCCTACCACTACTAGCTATTTGCAAGCGGAACGGATGTCGGGAGCAAGGAGGTCGGGGCGACTCTGGCCCGTTTCGAGGAGGTCGGCGGGGACGACGGAGGGGGAGGATGCCCCTAACCCGGCGGGGAGCGAGAGGCCGTAGACGTCGTGGAGGTCTCGCGCCACGAGGCGGGCTCCGCGGAGGCCGAGGGAGGCCGAGTTGGCGGTCGAGGAGCCGCGCGCGGCCGACGAGGGAGCTCGGGAGCGAGGAGCTCGAGCACGAGCGAGGTACCCCGGCCGAGGGGAGGAGCGAGGCCGGGCTCGGGGGACACGAGGTGCCACCACCGCCACCTCCCCCGAACTTGGCCGACGTGATGGCGGTGCGGACTCGGACCGATGCGGACGATCACCCGGATGCTGGCTCGGAACAACAACAACAACAACAACCACGGGGGTCGGAACCGCAACGCTCCCGGAGGGCTTCCGGAAGAAGGTTGAGAACTTCAACAAGGCGCGCCCGCCTACCTTCGACCACTCGGCCGGCCCCGATGGACGCGGACAAGCGGCTACGTGAGATTGAGAAGAAGGCCGGAGGCCGGCGAGCTTGCGGGAGGAGGAGTGTGTGACCGTGGCCGCGCACCGGTTGGTCGGCACGGCGGTGCGTGGTGGGACGGCCCTACGCGTGACTCGCACCGGGACCCGTTGCACATCGGGTGGGACGAGTTCGTGGAGGCCTTCCGGAGCCACCACATCCCGGACGCGAGGATGGACGAAGGGCCGACGAGTTCGGGCACCTCAAGATGGGAAACATGTCGGTGCGGGGAGTACGCCAACCGCTACCGGGGAGCCGATGAGGTACGCGCCGGACGACACCGACACGAGAAAAGAAGAAGGTCTCTTTGGTTCGGGGAAGGGGGCCGCACAAGGGGATGGCACACCACTTGTCCGCGCACGACCGCCCGACACTTCGCTCCATTATCGACAAGGCAGCGATCGTGGAGAGGTCAAGGCCGGAGTACATGGAGGTACGTGGGAGCAAGTCCAAGCGCACGGACCGAGGCGGGGACGCTCGGGTCCACCCCGAGAGGCGAGAGGACGAGGCTACGCACGGGGCCACCGGACTCGGCGGAGGCACCACGTCACTCCGTCTCGGCCCGCGAGAGCGAGCCCGCCCGGTGGGAGTGGAGGTCGAATGTCGGAAGCCGAGGCCACCACCGCGGGCGGCGGACGGATCCAAGGTGACATGCTTCAAGCGCCGTCGGGTTGGGCATAAGTCGTTTGAGTGTCCCCGGCGAGGCACCACCGGGGAGTCGAGCCGCGGCTCTCGGTTCCGGACCCCGGCCAAGCCACCGGCACCGGGAGGACGGCCACCCCGTACACGGCGAGAGGACCGCCGCTCGGCCGCCGGCTACTCGAGGCCGTCGAACCACCTCACCGGCGAGGATGCGGCGGGCCCGCACCCGACGTCACACTTGGTGAGTTCCTTGTCGACTCGGTTTTGGCTCTTGTTTTGTTTGATGCGGAGCTCGGTTTTCGTATATTTCTACCAAATTTGCTAAAGAAAGGTCTTTACCAACTAAGCCTCGACCAAGGCCTATCTTGACTAGCTCTCCGCTAGGAGAGAAGAGGAGTACGTTAGAGTGCAGGGGAGTGAGGATGGTGTTTGAGGGGCTACCGTTCACGGCAGACTTGACAGTTTTGGAGTCTACCGGGATAGACGTGATCTTAGGGATGGATTGGTTGGCAAAGCACAACGGGATAGTCTCATGCAACCCCAGAGTGATACAGCTTGAACACCCCAGCGGAACCACAGTGCGGATCGAGCCGCAGAGTCCGAAGGTTGCTACGATGATGTGCAACATGAGTGGGAAAGAGATTGAAGAAATCCTAGTAGTCCGTGAGTTTCCGGACGTGTTCCCAGAGGAGCTTACGGAGTTACCCCCAGACCGGGACGTGGAGTTCGTGATTGAGCTGATGCCAGGGGCAGGGCCCCTTGCAAAGAGTCCGTACAGGATGTCGTCCGATGAGCTGGACGAGTTGAAGAAACAGCTCAAGAAGTTGCTCGAGCAAGGGTTTGTTCGGCCGAGTGCCTCACCGTGGGGTTCACCTGTGCTCTTCGTGGAGAAGAAAGACGGCACAAAGAGGATGTGCATTGACTACCGCACGCTCAACTCGATGACAATCAAGAACAAGTACCCACTACCCAGAATCGAGGATTTGCTGGATAGACTCAAGAAGGCAAGGTTCTTCTCCAAGATCGATTTGAGGTCGGGCTACCACCAGATGAAGATCCGGGAGCAGGATATCCCCAAGACAGCCTTCACCACACGTTACGGTTTGTACGAGTTCGTGGTGGTTTCCTTCGGGCTGACCAACGCCCCTGCCTACTTCATGAACTTGATGAATAAGGTCTTCATGGAAGAGTTGGACAGGTTTGTAGTGGTGTTTATCGATGATATCTTGATCTACTCTGAGACCACTGAGGAGCACGAGGAGCACCTGAGAGTTGTGCTAGAGAGGCCGAGGCGGCGAGAACCGTACGCCAAGTTCGGCAAGTGCGAGTTACGGATGGAGAAGGTCGCGTTCTTGGGACACGTGTTGTCGGCGGGAGGGGATAGCCGTGGATCCGTCCAAGGTAGAGTCGGTGACCAAGTGGGAGCGGCCGTTAAACGTGACGGATGTCGGGGAGCTTCCTTGGGTTGGCGGGGTTACTCCGGAGGTTCATTGAGAACTTTTCCAAGATCGCAAAGCCAATGACAGAGTTGCTCAAGAACAACACAAAGTTCGAGTGGTCGGAAGCGTGTGAGAAGAGCTTTCAAGAACGCGAAAAAGAGACTCACCACGGCCCCGGTGCTTACCTTGCCGGATATCAAGAAAGACTTTGTGGTCTCTTGTGACGCTTCAAGGCGGGGACTTGGTTGTGTGCGATGCGGGAAGGGAAAGTTGTGGCTTATGCTTCCGGACGGTCGAAGAAACACGAGGAAAACTACCCGACACACGACTTGGAGCGGGCATTGTTGTGCATGCGCTCAAGATGCGGAGACACTACACGATAGGGAACAAGTGTGAGCTGTTTTCCGACCACAAGAGCACGAAGTACTTCTTTACCCGGACGAGAGTTGAACATGAGGCGGAGACGATGGGCGGAGCCGATCAAGGATTACGACGTCGAGATCAACTACCACCCGAGGCAAAGCTAACGTCGTGGCGGATGCACCGAGCCGGAAAACATATTGCAACAACCTCATGGTAAAAGAAGAGCAACTCTGCTTTGCATGAAGAGCTAGAGAAGGCGAGAATCGAGATTGTAGATCAAGGCCAAGTCAACGTGATGCAAGTGACCTATGACACGGAGGAGCAAATCCGTACGGCCCGGAGAAGGAGTGTGCGAGAAATCAAAGTGCTTGCGAGAACTGCGAAGCGGGGCAAAGCGAGAGGACTACCGGGTTGATGAACGAGGACACCGTGTGGTTGAAAGAACGGATCCGTGTACCACAAGACAAAGCACTCGGGAGCGAGATCATGAGAGAAGCTCACGACTCGAGGTACTCGATTCACCCGGGCAGCACCAAGATGTACAGAGATCTGAAGATCAGGTACTGGTGGAAGGACATGAAGAAGGACATAGCACACTACGTGGCTTGTTGCGACACCTGTAGCAGAGTAAAGATTGAACATCAGAAACCTGCTGGTTTGTTGAAGCCGTTGGATATTCCAGTTTGGAAGTGGGAGGACATTTCCATGGACTTTGTGGTGGGACTCCCTAGAACGCCAAAAGGAAACGACTCAGTTTGGGTCATAGTGGACGAGCCGACCAAAGTGGCTCACTTTGTGCGGTGAAGACCGGTATGCAACCAAGAAGTTGTCGGAAGCGTACGTAGAGCACATACTCGGTGCCGCACGGAGCACCCGAAGTATTGTATCCGATCGAGGACCACGAGTTTGTCTCCAAGTTTTGGCGAGCTTCCACAAGCTTATGGGCACCACCCTCGGCTACGGCCACGGCTTTTCACCCACGGACGGATGGTCGGACGAGAGAGAGTTAACCGGGTCCTGGAGGACATGCTACGAGCTTGTGCACTCACCTATGGTAGCGATTGGGAGAGCGAGTTTGCCGTTTGCGAGTTCTCGTACAACAACGACTTTCAAGCAAGTCTCCGGATGGCACCCTTTGAAGCACTTTACGGTCGAAAGTGCGAGGACCCCGCTAGCATGGTCAGAGGTTGGAGAGCGAGCTGCGTTTGGACCAGCAATCATTGAGGAAGCGAGAGGAGAAGGTTGAGAAAGTCCGTGAGAACACGAAAATCGCTCGAGTCGTCGGAAGAGCTATGCGCGACAAGAGAAGGAGAGAGTTGACCTTTGCAGTTGGCGACAGGGTGTACCTGAAAGTCTCACCGCTCCGAGGAACTAAGAGGTTCCTGGTGAAGGGAAAGCTTGCACCGAGGTACGTGGGACCGTACCCTATCACCCGTAGGATTGGAAGTTTGGCCTACCAGCTTGCACTACCCGAGACAATGGCAGGGGTTCACCCAGTGTTTCACGTGTCACAGCTGAAGAAGAGCGAGAAGGCAGTGGAGGCAAAACAAGTGCCCATGGAGTTGCTTGACCTGCAAGACAACCTGGAGTATACAGAATATCCGGAGAAAATCTTGGACAGAGCTGTCAAGGAAACAAGAAGAACTACCATTCCTTTCTGTAGAGTGTTGTGGAGCAACCATACAGAGCGAGAGGCAACATGGGAGAAGGAAGCCGATCTCAGGAAGGAGTACCCTCACTTGTTCACGGAGGAGGTCGAGGACTAAATCTCGAGGACGAGATTCTCGGTGGTGGGGGAGAATGTAACAACCCAGGAAATTAGGTGTGAAAATTTTGCGAAAATTTAAAACTTTTGTTTGCATTGGAGTGCTATCAAATTTTGAGCCAAAATTGCTAGCCTCTCACCAAATTCTCCACTAATTTATCCTATTTATAAAACTTAAATTTAAAATATGGTATAATTTGTGAGTTGGTTTTTCATTGGTTTTCTTGGAGTTCAATTGAGTGAAGTTTGAATTTGAAAGGGGATCAAATTCAAACTATGTTTCAAATCCTAGACCAAATAAATCTGTGTTAAAAGGTAAAGGGCAGCTAAGGACTTTGGGCCGAATTCAATTCACCCCGCGATGCAGCGGCCCAACCCAAGGAGCCTTTCGGCCCATCAACCCACGCCGCACCCCCCTTTCCCCTTCCCTTTCACTGCCGCGTGGGTCCCATTCGTCAGCTCCCCCTCTTATCCCTTTCTTCTCATCCCTGCCTGACCCCTGCGCCGGTCAAACCGAGCCGCCTGGATGCGCCGCCGGTCCGGCCCGGAGCCGGCGCGCGGGGGCGGGGCGCGGCCGGCTGCCGGGCCGGCACGCACGCCAGGGGGCGGTGCGCGCGGAACGGGAGGCGGCGGGGAAAAGGTGAAGGGCAACTTTGCCCCGCCCGCGGGCATCCAATGCGCCTCGGGCTGCAGTCCTAGCGCGCCACCTGCCCTGCCCGGCGGCGGTGCCAAGGCCACGGTGGACCTTTCCCCCTCGAGGCCCCGCGGCGCGGATTCAAAAGGGAAGGAGGCGGTGTGGACTGGAGGCAAGGCTAACCACCCCCTCCTGGGGTTTCCATTCCTCCTGCGCGACCGTGTGCCAAGGTTGAAGGAGAGGGCGGGCGCGCCACCGCCGCGCCGCGCCGTTGGGGGAAGGAGCGGGCGGTCGTCTTTGCGTTGCGTGCGCGGGGGCGAGGGGAGGAGCCGAAGGCCGGACCGGGAGCCGGGAACCAGGAGCGGCGGGAGCACGAACCACGACGTCGAGCCAGGGGAGGAGCGCAACACCGACGTGAACACCTGCACCACCCGGGGAGCGCCTTCACGCCGGAACACCTACGACACGCCTTCGTCAGGCCGGCCACGACTACACCGTCGCCCCACCGTGAGCACCCCGGCCTTTCTCTTCTCTTCTCCCCCTTGGATTCTTCCTGTGTTGGCACGCATGTGTGGAGACGCGTCGGCGCTGAACTTTCGCCCGGATGCGGCCTTCGCGCCGCAGCATTGCCGTGCCGCGACGGATGGGGCTCTTGGGCCGGTCGTGTCCACGAGCGCCGCCGTCGCCGTGCGAAGAGCGACGCGGACTCGTGCGGGTGAAGCGGATGGGCGGAGAGGAGGGGCGACGCGCCGCGGCTACCCCAAGCCGGCGGGCGAGCCCTCCGGTGCACGCGTCGCCGTGCGTGGAACGGAGGTGTGTTTGGCCGTCGAGCCGTGATCTCTGTGCGGGGTTGTTGGTCGGTGGCCTTCGCGCGGACTTCTGTGCGGGGGGCGAGCGTCGCCGTGGCGCGGCGCGGCGCGCGCGGTTACCGGGCGGCCGCGCCGGCGAACGAGCGGGTCGTGTGGAGCGTGGGGGGGTCGTGCCGGCGTCGACCCGAGGGTTCTTGCGGGGGGAAGTTTACGGGGCCGTCGCGCCGTGGCGCGCGCCGGCGGCGGCGGCCGCGTGCCGGCTACGGGACGGCGTGCCGCTCGCCGCGCGCGGAGCCACGGGGTTGAGCGCCCGTTCGACCGGCACACCCCGAGCCGCGCGCGTGACGAGCACCACGGCCGGGAGACGTTGAGCCGGGCGAGAGGCACCCCGAACCCGACGCCGGCGGCGCGCGCGCGGTCGCGGCGCCGCCAAGGCATATCGTCGAACACTTGCTGTGCAACCGGGCGAGCTGCGCTGGGTTAAAAGGGGAAAACAGGCCGTCGGCCGGGATTGGGCCCTAGGCCCAGCTATCTGCTGGCAGGCCGCCGGCCCGGCACGGGATAAGAGCTGGAGGGGGTAAATTAGACTTCGACCGCCTTCTCTAGTAGGCTGTGCTGCGCAGGCCGTTTGGGCCGAAACCAACTCGCGGGCCGAAGCGAGACGCTGGGCCGCCCACGGCTCAGCAGCGCTTTAGGCCCTCTTCAGCCTGTCAACTGTGTGGCGCTGACGTCATGCTGACGTCAGCAGCCCATTTTCTGAAAATTCCTTTTCTCTTCTGTTTAAAAATTCCAGAAAATGTTTTTAACCTTTAAAAATTCATAAGAAATTCTAGGAAGCTCAGAAAAATACAAAACTAATTTCTATAAATCCGTATTTGCGAAACCTTGCTGATTGTAGGTAGTTCGGGTTCTTTTGGATCTTCTAAATTGATTCTTATCTGGAGTTATTGCTTAGATGTGCACCGTTATCTTATTTCGCGTCGAATCTCGTGCCGCAGACCCGAGCTTCGACCAGGAGGACGTGGAGGACCCCGAGTACCTTGCTCCGGACGGCGGCGCTTCAACGGCAGCGAAGGTGTCATGTCACTCCAAACCATATAGATCCTATGTTGCTATTTAGCTGCTAGTGCTTTACTTTAATGCATTGATCTGATGAATTGCATAACCCGTTTAATAGCCATGCCTTGATGTTTAATATATCCTGTTCCTTGTTCTACTACTGCGGGACTAGCTACAGACCCCTAGCTAGTCCCTTACCTCAACTATCCATACTTTTGTTGCTTGATTATGGATGGTGCTGCGGGTTTGGGACCGAGATGTGGGATCTCGGTGTGATTCTAGCGTGCGTTACGGGTTGCGTACCTCCTTGCTTGTGTTTTGGCGGGAGTGAGCCGTTTGGTTACTTGTGAACGGCTGCCGAGGGAAGATGCGATCTGGCCTCTTACCCGAGGGTCGTGTCGTGGGGTATGGAGATGTTGAGTGCTCGCTCTCGGCCCCTTAAGGACCGATCGTCAGTTGACCTTGTTTCGAATGACTACTCTCGTACAGACCGCCCGCCTTGTATGGGGCGGGGGTGCGGGGTGAGACTTGTAGTGGATAGCACCCCTCCTGTAGGAGGATCGGTGTGATCGTGTCGGGAGTGGTCTTTCCCTCCTCAGTAGACTTTGCCCTGGCGAGGCCAGGGAAGGGTTCCACAGCTTCGAGGGACCTCTCGCGGGTAGTATGAGCTGCCGCGGAGGGCGGGGCCGAGCTCGGAGATGCGGTAGGGTACTATCCACTTACTTGGGCTACGGCGGTATGGTAGGGTCGGACACGGTGACGGCGGTTCGGACCTATTCGGGCGGGTACGGTTGTACAACCTCTCGCAGTGTTAAACCTATAGCTATAGTCCGTGTCCCTTTGGTTATGGACAGTCTTTCGATCTCTCACCTGACTAGCTACACTTCTCTTGTGCTTCTTCTCTTCCCCGAGTGTGTGAGCCCGGCTTCGGCCGTTGAGATGTGGGGATAGGAGCCGGTGGGCCCCACATCGCAGATGAGAGGTGGGTTCTGGATCGTGGTTGAGATCCGGTGTTTGGTGTGGTATTCCTTGAGTGGGGTGTGGACCCCTGAGGTGTGGACCTCTTAGCTGTATTCTGCTTACCTTGTACGTTGCACTGCTGCTTTGCTTAAGCCTTCTACAGCCAGATTAGGGATATCTCATGCATAGTAGAATATACACCGCTTTTGCCTCTTTGTTGGGAAGCTGACATGACCTACCCGCTTATCGGGTAGACCACGAGTGACTACGACGCGAGCCGGACTACGACTTCGACAACGACGGTTGGGTGGACTAGAGCTCTTCCTACACTTGAGCCGCTGCTGCGGAGATGGAGTTTCCGCGCTTTCATGGAGCGGTTGCTAGACGATTTATTTATGTTTGATTCGATCCCGATGGACTTGTACCGGCATGTGCCGAAGAGATGTACTACGATTAATGTAATAAAATAAATGTTGTACTCTATTTCATTGTTTTTACCTTTCTGTATGGATTTTGGAATCGCTGAGACAGGGATTGCACGTGGTAGCCCTCCTGGGACTACCACCGAGGTGCTAAGATTCGGTATTCCGTTCGCGGAAATCCGGGTCGTTTCACCGGCGGCGATCCCGGCCGGGCAAGCGGCCGTGGAGGACCACATGCTCACCTAGGGTGGCTGGGTAGGCGCGGTTGGGGCGGGGAGACCCTGCTCGGCGGCGCTCGACGGCGGCGGGCGGGCACGCTGCGGCGGCTCGGGTTCCCGGCGAGGAGGGCGCGGGTTTGGACAACACGTGACCCTGGGAGGTGTAGTAGGGCCTAGGGAAGCTCGTGGTGCGGTTGGCCAGTGGGGAGGGCGAGCTGCGAGCTCTGGCAGCGGCGGCGGCGGCAATGGCGGCGGGGGCGCTCGGGGGTGGCGCGCGGGGAGGAGAAGGACGGCGTTTAAATAGCCTTGGGGGCGGCCTGGCGATGACGGCGGCGTGATCCTTGGCCGTAGTACGGCGCACGCGGGCGAGGGGGGCGTGAACGGACCGCCGGTCCAAAGGGGGGGGGCGTTCGGCCACCGCACGCGCGCGCGCGCGCGCGGCGCGCGCGTGGCGCGGCGGCCGACCACGGCGCGTCGCGGGGCGCGGGTCGCCTCGGCACGGGCGCTCCTAGGGGCGCGGTCGTCCTCGGGCGGCGGGCGTTGGGAGGCGCGCGGGCGTGGACGCCGGAGCGCGGGCGGCGGCGGCGGCGACGCGCGGCGCGCGGGCGCACGACGTCGCGGCGCGCCGGCGCTCCTGCCTCAACCCTTTTGCTAGCCCACTGTTTGACTCACATTTTCTTCAAAAATTTGAATAAAACTTGACCAAGCAATGAATACCAAAGTTGTAGATCTAAGTACCAGCTACAATTTTCACAAAGGTTGTATAGGGTTTTTCTCCCTAGATTTGAATCTATTTGAATGCCAACTTTGAATGTCAGCCTGTTTCTGGCAACAGTAAAAGCTGGCTTGCAAGGGGTTTTTCACAATTTTCCCCTCCAAATTTGCAATGCCACTCTACATGAAAGTTGTGTCCCTCAACAAGACCTACAACTTTCCTAAAGGTAGAATTTTAAGTGTTTAGGTGAATTTCGGAGAACGCGGCAAAAGTTTCGGCAGGCACATGTGGACACTGGGATGGCAAGGGGGTTTGACCCACCCCTTGACCATGGGTTGGCCCACAAGTGTAAAAACTATTCATTAGGGGTCTCTAGGGGTGTGTTAGGGAGTTTTCATGGGTGAGGGCCCAGGTTGACCTAGGGTTGACCATTTGACCAGCTAACCCGGTCATTAACGTTAATGACGGTAATTAAAAACCTGGGGCGTCACAGCCTACCCCCTTAAACGGAATCTCGTCCCGAGATTCGATTTGACAACGAAGAGATGGGGAAAAGACTCACTGTTTCGGGATTGGAGGAAGCCTGGATACTTGGTGTTAAGATAATCCTCCGTCTCCCACGTGGCTTCTTCTTCCGTGTGATGGCTCCATTGGATCTTGTACATTAACACGGTTTGCCTCCGGGTCTTTCGCTCTTTTTGGTCTAGTACTTTCAAAGGATGCTCGACGAGCGAGAAATCCGGCTCGATCCAAGCATTAGCTTCTGTGATGATCTCGTTCTCGAACCAGGCATTCCCTTCTTCAAGCGAGTTACATGGAACACAATGTGAGACGCGGGAAAACCGTTCGGCAATCGGATACGGTAAGCCACGGGTCCACATACTTCTATTACTTCATAGGGTCCAATGTAGCGCGGGGCTAACTTTCCTTTGACTCCGAACCTTTGCACACCTTTGGTGGGGGGTACTTTCAAATACACATGATCTCCCACTTCAAAGTGTCGAGGTGCGGTTCCCTTATCATGGTAACTCTTTTGTCTCATCTGGGCCATCTTCAAATTCTCTCTTATCACTTGCACCCTCTCTTCGGCCTCTTTAACTAACTGCGGTCCAAAGAGTGTTCTTTCTCCGACCTCGACCAATTCGGTGGGGTGCGGCATACGCGTCCGTATAGAGCATCGAACGGTGCCATTTTCAAGGCGGCACGATAGCCGTTATTGTAGGAGAACTCTTGCTAAGGACAAGCACTTGTCCCAACTCTTGTCAAAGTGCAAGATGCTTGCTCTCAACATGTCTTCTAGAATGCGGTTTATCCTCTCCGTCTGACCATCGGTCTGTGGATGATAACTGGAACTACGGAGTAGCTGAGTTCCCAAACACTCATGCAACTGCTCCCAAAAACGGGCTACAAACTGAGTCCCTCTATCAGAGATTATAGTCTTTGGGATTCCATGTAGACGAACTATGTGGTCTACATACAACTCTGCATATTGTTGCACGGAGTAAGTGGTATGCACGGCAATAAAGTGAGCGGTCTTGGTGAGCCTATCCACGATCACCCAAATAGAGTCCTTCTTTCTAGGGGTCAGGGGTAAACCCACAATAAAATCCATACTAATGTCGTCCCATTTCCACATAGGTATCGACAGGGGTTGGAGTACTCCTGCCGATTTCAAATGACTTGCTTTCATCCGGTGGCAAGTATCGCACTCGGCTACATACTTGGCTACATCCACCTTCATATTAGACCACCAAAAGTTCTGCTTTAGATCTTGGTACATCTTGGTACTACCAGGGTGAATAGAGAACTTGGATTTGTGAGCTTCATCTAGAATGACTTTCTTGATTTCTGGGTCAACGGGAATCACTAGGCGTTTTCCAAACCAGACCACATCTTGGTGATCCTTCTGGAAACAAGTGTACTTCGGGTCTCCTTCCACTAGTTTCTGCCTGATGGTTTGGATATCCGCATCATTGCGCTGGGCAGTGACAATTCTGTCATAAAGGGTTGACTCTGCCGTCAAGGCATAAAGAATTCCCTGCGGTACCACTTCTAGGTTGAGCCTTCTCATTTCTTCACACAATGGTTCACTGACTGGCTCTAACTCTAGGTGGTAGCAATGATCCTTGCGGCTAAGAGCGTTCGCAACAACATTTGCTTTGCCGGGATGATAGTGCATTTCTAAATCATAATCCTTGATCAACTCAAGCCATCTCCTCCGTCTCATATTCAATTCTGACTGGGTGAAGATATATTTGAGGCTCTTGTGATCAGTGAAGATATTGCAATGATTGACCATTAGATAATGTCTCCATATTTTGAGGGCATGAACAACGGCGGCTAACTCAAGATCATGAGTAGGATAGTTGAGTTCATGGGGTCGAAGGGCCCGTGAAGCATAGGCAATAACTCGGCCTTCTTGCATAAGGACACAGCCAAGACCGGTGCCTGATGCGTCACAGAAGACTTCAAACGGTTTGGAATTATCGGGTTGAGCTAGCACTGGGGCCGAAGTTAGATGTTGTACGAGGGTGTGAAAAGCTTTCTCACATGCTTCACTCCACACGAATTTCACTCCCTTCTTGAGCAATTCGGTCATGGGTTTTGCGATTCTAGAGAAGTCAGGAATGAATCGACGGTAATATCCCGCCAATCCTAGGAAACTGCGGATCTGATGCACGGATTTGGGTGGTTTCCAATCCATTACCTCCTGAACTTTGCTAGGATCTACGGAGATACCATCGTGGGAAATGGTGTGCCCCAAGAATTTGACACTTTTCAACTAGAATTCGCATTTAGAGAACTTAGCATAAAGCTGATGATCTCACAAACGCTGAAGGACAACTCGGAGATGTTTGGCGTGCTCTTCCTCGCTCTTAGAATAGATGAGGATATCATCGATAAAGACCACAACAAACTTATCGAGCTCCGTCATGAATACGGAGTTCATGAGGTACGTGAAGTAGGCGGGTGCATTAGTGAGTCCGAAGGACATGACCAAGAACTCGTAAAGACCATAACGAGTGGAAAAAGCGGTTTTAGGAATGTCGCATGGTCGAATCTTGATTTGGTGGTAGCCAGAACGAAGGTCGATCTTAGAGAAGACTTTGGCACCAGCCAATTGATCAAACAGAACATCAATTCGAGGAAGTGGCTATTTGTTTTTGATGGTGACTGCATTGAGTGGTCGGTAATCTACGCACATTCTCAAGCTACCATCTTTCTTTTTGACAAAGAGAGCAGGGCAACCCCAAGGAGAATAGCTCGGGAGAATGTAACCCTTATCTAACAATTCTTGGAGTTGGGTTTTTAGTTCCGCTAACTCTTTGGGTGGCATGCGATAAGGTCTTTTGGAAATGGGTGCGGTACCGGGCTGGAGTTCGATCACAAACTCGACATCTCCGTGCGGTGGCATACCGGGGCAACTCGTCGGGGGAAATACATCGGGGTACTCACACACTATTGGAATTTCATCAAGGGAGGAAATAATGGTCACATAGGCACAAGAGTCCGTACGCGTCCGGAAAGGTAGGTACAAGGTGGTGTGCCCGACCGTAGGAGAGTTGATCTCTACGACCCTATCTGATATATCTAGAACCACCTTATGTTGATTCATCCATTCCATACCCAAAATAACATCCATGCTTCCCAATTTGATGGTTATAAGATTAGATCGAATGACCTTACTTCCTAATTTCAGAGGAACTTCGAAGGTCACCAATTGAGACGTGATGTCTCCGCCGGGTGTGGAGATTTCATAAGACGATTTTGTTTGTACTCCTCTTAAACCCAATTTATCTAGTAGACTCCCATTTATGAAACTATGGGTGGCTCCCGAATCAAATAAGACCTTAACAGGAGTGTTATTGATAGAGAATGTACCCGTGAGTACTGGAGCTCCTGCGGGAATGTCACTCATGGTGGTGAAGTTCAGCTTGCCCTGGCTTACTTGCACCATGGGTTTCTTGGCCGGAGTGGCAGGCTTGTTTCCCGTACTCTGGTTCTGCGGATTGGGCTTGATCTGCCTGGGCTTGGGACACTCATTAATGTAGTGCCCTAGCTGGCCACAGTTGTAGCAATGACGATCTCCAACATCACGAGGGGGTGCATTAGGCTTTGGAGCCTGCTGCTGGGCACGGCGGAACTGGAAGTTCCCGGCAGGTTTGCCCTGGAATGGCTTCATCGTCCGGCGTCCGGTTGAAGATTGGCGGGATGGGCACGGAGCTTCCTTCTTCACAAAGCGAAACTTCTTGTTTGTTCGTTTGCTGGGGTGAAACCGGACATCCTCTTGTTGTCCCCATGGGCTTTCTTCATAGCATCCTCTTGCGAGATAGCGTTATTCACGAGCTCATGGAAGTTTGCGGGCTCGAGCAGGTTCAGACGCTCATACAGCTTGCCATCAAGCCCGTCACGGAACCTCTCCATCTTCTTGGCATCAGTATCAACATGATGCCCACCGTACTGGCATAAGCTATTGAATTTTTGAGCATAGCGGTACACGGAGTCAGATCCCTGACGGAGGGCTAACAACTCCCTCATCTTCCTGTCCATCAGACCCTTGGGGATGTGGTGACTCTTGAAAGCCTGCTTGAACTCTTCCCAAGTCACGGCGTGGCCTCGCTGCATGGACTTGAAGTGGTCCCACCACATCAAAGCTTCCCCTCGCAGCTGTAGTGCTGCGAAGTTCGCTTTATTCTCCTCGGAGCAAGGCAGCACAAAGGCAGAGAATTTCGCCTCTATGGCCTTGACCCAAGCCTCAGCTTCCAGAGGGTCTTTTGCTTTCGCGAAAGTTGGCGGCTTCATGGCGATGAACTGGGCGTACGTGGTGACCTGGTTGGGTCCCTCGTGGTTGGCCCCATGTGGCGGCCCTCGGTTCATCCTGGCCGGGCGATATCTTCGTTGCGTGCGGGGATCTGTCACAGCACTTCGGTTTGGGTGGCCATGAAGGCCTCCGTCGGTGTCATGGGCGGGGGTGGTGGCAAGTCACCACTACCACTCGCTCCAAAACCGTTGGGAGAGCTGCGCGTGGTTCCCACCATCTGAAAAGTGAGCGTCATTAGTGAGATAACCGAAAGCTTACTCCAAATGATGACAAGCACGATCATGCATTACCACATCTCATTAGTAATTAAATAATGAGGACAGCAACAAGCAACAATATTCTACAGCCACCAAGATTCATAGAATCGTTCTTCTCAACACGGTTAGGGCGGTGATCACCCAATTGCGCGGCTCATAACCATTTTCGAACAGTCGTCGACATTCCGGATACCAAAGAAAATGGTATACGAATGAGCACTTATTTGCTGGCAACGAGCGATGTTCGTAAAGCTGCTTTGTTTTACCAACATCTTTTTAGGAGAAAAACAATGTAATCTTTGACAAGCGTGATCATTCGCAACGAAATATCCAAGGATCTGGTATTCAACACAAGAAAATTCAATTTGGAAGACAACGAAACTCACTTAAAGCGCACAAGCTTAAGCATTCTTATTACAACATGACAGAACAAGGTTCAACGTCACTACAACTTGAATTCGAAACATCAAGACAATACATGATACAATAGTTGC
Organism: Cenchrus americanus; assembly: GCA_947561735.1. Taxonomy (NCBI): domain Eukaryota; kingdom Viridiplantae; phylum Streptophyta; class Magnoliopsida; order Poales; family Poaceae; genus Cenchrus; species Cenchrus americanus. The sequence goes on along the minus strand of OX387242.1, from coordinate 98,013,530 downwards.
TTGGCACGAAGATGTGCTGTCAAGCCAGCTACTCTAACATCTCAAGACAACTCGGTAAGATCGATATCCTGCTGCCCCCTGCTGTCGGCAATCTAGTTGCCCACTGAAGCACCACTGTACGAAGGCGAAGCTGGGGGAGTCGGTAGCGGTGGTCCTGCCTGGCTCGTCTGATCCAGACCTGACATAGCCTGCTGCTCCTCCGGGTGTGCCTGTACTGGGGGCAGTGGCTGTAAGGCCACTATAGCCTGTAAGGCAGCCACCTGTACATCGGCCTCCTGCACGTGCTCCTGCATCTCAGTAACGTTCTGCAGCAGGGTCAGCCTCTATCTCGTGTGCGTCGGCATCCTCCTCTAGTGCATGGTTCTCTGCCTCTAGGTCCACGATCCTCTGGAGGCGGTCACCTCTCTCAAGCTCCAACTGGAACCTCCTAGCACGCAGCCTGTCGTTCTCCTGCTGCACACGGGTAAGCGTGAAGTTCGGCCTCGGTGTGCTTTGCCGAGAGCTGCTCCCAATCGCGCCTAGATGCCTCCAAGCGCTGTGCAATGATCGCTGCGGTGTTAAAACGCGGCCCACGGAGTGTGAAGACCACGTTCGGACAACGGGCAAGTGTCCGGGTAACATCCAACGGCTGCGCTAGGGTCGGTAGCTCCCGGAGATGGTCCATACGGTCCAACCAAGGCCGGGTCGTGAGGACTCACGGCCGGAAACGGTCCAAACGGGGGAAAGAGCTACCACGGTAGGGTTGTGGTCGCGAGGTCCGTCGGCACTCCGAGGGCGGGCGACTCCACGGACTCGTGCGTGATAAATCCCCGTAAATAAAACTCGGGTCAAACCAGTCGGCGTGGTCTGGGTGCGGCAGCACAGTAACGATCACCCTGCAGCGGGCAACACCAAAGCACTCAAACTCCTTCACCTCGTACGTCGGCGGGGTAAGGTAGCTGCGGCGATCGAGTGCTTCCCACGCCAAGCGCGGAAAACCCTCCCAGTGCAACCCGTTGGTACGGATCGTACCGTCAGCGTCGAACTGGTGGAACACGGGGAAATCCATTTGTACACAAAGGTAACCCATGTCAGATCTCAAAGAGAACGGCATGTCAAATGGTGAAGTTCTGGCAGCTGTGAATGAAATTCATAACCAAAAATCCAGAAGCCTCAAAAATTTCCCCAAGTTTTCAAATTAACCTTTAATACTTTTAATTGAGCTTTTTTTTAAGGTTGAGCACCGATCAAGGAAACAAGATGAAGGGTCCTTAACCTGGATGTGCCTAGGGTAACGTGAACCAACCCATCGAAACTAGGATTGAGACTTGCTTACTACAAGACAGCTAGTTGAGGAGCAATTAACAATTTGGTTTTAATTAAACCTAGCACAAGGTAAACAATTTTGCACAAAATTTCGGCAGCATGACGGCTAGGTATGAGGGTACTCTAGTTTACAAAAAGCACACACTAGCATAAACTTCCTTAGAGAACATATGGAATTCCGATTTTTGGGTCCATTTTAGTTATTTCGATTTTTTTAATATGCATGCAAGACGTCCTATTCGACCTCACATGGCAATCAAGCCAAAATCGAAGTTAGTGCCGGTGGCAAGGCTTATATTCGTCTCTCCCTATAATATCTAGTCGAGAGCTATACGGTACTTGCTTAACAACTAACGAAGCGCTGTTATGTACCTGCAGAAAACGAACCTTTCGTGCCAGCACGCCACGAAAGCGTCCACATTCATTACCGTTCACTATAGAAACGGTATCCATGCGTCAAGCCGCTGCATGGACAGCGTCCTACTTAAGACTCTGACGCGACGTGAGTGCCCATTGGAATAGGCCTCACTCATCCCTCACGGACTTTCCCGTGGTACCATCACGTATGGCAAAACGTGACGAGACTCAAACGCGACGTGACACCCATTGGAATAGGTCCCACTAGTCCCTCACGGGACTTTCCTGTGGTACCACCACGTATGGCAAAACGTGATGAACTAGTATGGTTGTGCGAGAATGTAAGTCTGACATAAAGTAATGTGCTGGAAGTTAGCAAAATAAACCATAAGTTAATTAAGCCACCTGAAAGAACCAAAAATTCCCTCTAGGGCCTCTCGGTTCTAGTTTATCCTTAGCGGACCAACGTATTTTGGAAAATCAGAAAATCTTGGCATATTTTATTCAAAATCAGTGATTAAGGTTTATTAATTAATCTCTGGTGCATATAAGCTCTGATGCCAACAGTGACAACCCGCCCAGGAAAGTACCGTACTATCGCCTAAGACCGATCCACTTTGGTCGTTAAGCAATAATAAAGTACCATCCTGTCGTAAGTCGCCGGGTTAACGCCCGGTAAATCACTTGAATAGCACAAGGATCGAGTATATGCATTAAAACTCACTCGAAGGCGAGTCCAGAGATACAACCACATTCAAATTCAAATTCGTACCCCGAAGGGTTTAATTATTACAAACCATGGTTTTCGTCATGACGAAATAGTTCAGAGTTTCGAAAAGCAGCGGAAATAAACTAGCGGGACGAAAGTCACCATGGGAGGCCATCCATGATGCTTCGGTAGTCGTCCTCCACCCACTCCGGCTCCCGGCCGGCGGGATCTCACGGGCCACACATCACCGAAGGCATTACCCGGATCAACACATTACGGCAAAGGCTGAGTATACTAATACTCAGCAAGACTTACCCGTCGGTGATAACTACTTCACCAATTCTAGACCATGAAAGGCTTTTTGGCTACTGGGTTGCTTTTGCTAAAAAGTAACAAAGAGTAGGTCCTTACTTTCAAGATTTTAGCACAAGTTATAGTAGGTTTAATCTTTACTACATTAGCCAACTAGTACAAACATAGTTGTACAATACAATTAAGCAAGCATCATCTTCATCAACTTCCATCATTAGGGATCACATGACTAGTGGAGTAAGTAGTCTCGGGTAACGGTGAGAGGCCGACAATCGATTGATTTAAACCTTGCAAGGTAGACCCAAACACACGGTCGGCGCCCCCGCGAGGACAACTCCCCGGACGCGTCCCCATAAATCCTCGGGTCGGGATCGAATCTTACGGTCTTTGGTGCGGGCTATCCGGCATACCCCGCGAGATACCCGGAGTCACCATACACCACCGGTGGCGAGCCGTGAGAGCGAATCCCAAGAGTAGTAACGGTAGGATCCCTAGCCGCCTCATTATGGTACTAGGTTTACCGGCCCCCCATAACCGCATGTGCTTGGTACGTTCAAAAACTTAACCCACATAACCACTGGACCGGAGCCCAGATCCCATGCTCTTACCACGTGAGCAATCCATTTAAGGATACAGTATGATTCCTATCTAGGAACCTATTCTCGCGAGTGAGGTCATCACCCGACTTGTAACGGTCCTATAGCTTAGCAGCTATCGACCTATCATACTAGTAAGGACCAAAGGTACCTATGGATCATGCATCTAGGGTTTCATTCAACTCCTGAATGTAAATGCACAATCATTCATAGATAATTGAATAAAGAAATTGAAAACTAGGTTAGATGCACCGGAGCTTGCCTTCGTCAGCTAGGTTAGCTTGGGCACCCTCGGTGTCGAGTACTTCCACGTACTGCAGAGAACCTTCCGCTCTGCCTTCCTCGGTTTCCGGGACCAGGGAGTAATCTCCGTCCGGAAGATCTACACGGGATGCAATGCACTTTAGGTGATGTGATAGTTTGTTGTCTTATCCAACTCTAGTTGGTCATATTCACCTTAACAAGCATTCATCTAAGGTTTCTATTTTAGGAAGTCATTGGTTGTACATGGGTTACTCTTTTATTCCATATTTGAATAAAGGTTTTTATTAAGCCTATCATTTCATGTGAAAGCTTCATTTCCTTTTATCTTCACTAACAAGATGTAATTAGTATTTATATTTGTGAACTAACTCCTTGTCAGAGCTGATAATTAAATTTCTTTTATTTATATTAAATAATTCTTTCAAAAAGGAAAAAGATTTAATTAAGGATTTTCTTTATTTAATTTCCCTTTAATATTAAAAGGGAATTTAAGCCTTTTATTAATCAATTAAATTACCAAAAATTAAATGAGTGTTTCTTAAGCCTACTAGCACCTATCCTGGTCCATTGGACCCACATGTAAGTGTTGGATGCTAGGAAATTAAATATTATGGAAAATAACAAAGGCTAGCTAGTGATTCAACTTAAATGTGTATAAAAATAAATAAGCATCAAAATGATCCAAACTTTCTTGTGCATGCTCTCTGGTCCTAAACAAGCCTAAAGAACAGCATGATCACATGGAAACTCTACTGAACTTGGTTTATTAATTTACAAAGGAACACATGCATAAATCAAGAATAATTATTTCTGTTAATCCAAAATTCATGATTAATTCACAAGATATGCATTTTGACATTACAAGACAGTGTGCACAAGTTGGGCTCAAGAACATGAATATTTTTAACATGAAAAATCATCTAGACAGTTACTGCAAGAATGGAAAAGAATTTGTCTGGCAAAATCTACTGCATAACTTTGAGTAAATTTTGGCACAACAACTAGTCATATCCTAACACACAACATATCCAAAACTTGGCTACAGAGAAGCTATACTTTGCAAGTTATGACAGATCCATGTATATCACATTTGTAATTTTCCTGCCAAAACTATTTTGAATCTAGCCATGAGTGTACAACACAGAGGTGGGGGTTAACATCCTAAATCTTACAAAATTGGTTTGGAAATTTTCTGATTTTTCTGTGAATTTCTAGGAATTTTCTAAGACCTTGGACTAATCTATAAGAAAAGTTAGATAGGGCTCTTCACAAACTAGTCCTGCCTTTTTACTCAGAACACCCTAACAAGAATTTAATCCCTGCAATTGGGTCCCTGGCCAGGCCGGCGGCGCGGGCATGGCCGATTCCGGCGAGCCGGCGGCGATCCCGGCCGGGCAAGCGACCGTGGAGGACCACATGCTCACCTAGGGTGGCTCGGTAGGCGCGGTTGGGGCGGGGAGACCACCGCTCGGCGGCGCTCGATGGCGGCCGGCGGGCACGCTGCGGCGGCTCGGGTTCCGGCGAGGAGGGCGCGGGTTTGGACAACACGTGACCCCGGGAGGTGTAGTAGGGCCTAGGGAAGCTCGTGGTGCGGTTGGCCGGTGGGGAGGGCGAGGCTGCGAGCTCGGCGGCGGCGGCGGCCGGCAATGGCGGCGGGGCGCTCGGGGGGTGGCGCGCGGGGGAGGAGAAGGGTGGCGTTTAAATAGCCTTGGGGCGGCCCGGCGATGACGGCGGCGTGATCCTTGGCCGCGAGCGGCGCACGCGGGCGAGGGGGGCGTGAACGGACCGCCGGTCCAAAGGGGGGGGGCGTCCGGCCACCGCACGGCGCGCGCGGCGCGTCGGCGCGTGGCGCGGCGGCCGACCCGGCGCGTCACGGGGCGCGGGTCGCCTCGGCACGGGCGCTCCTAGGGGCGCGGTCGTCCTCGGGCGGCGGGGCGTTGGGAGGCGCGCGGGCGCGGACGCCGGAGCGCGGGCGGCGGCGGCGGCGACGCGCGCGCGCGCGGGCGCACGACGTCGCGGCGCGCGCGCGCTCTGCCTCAACCCTTTTTGTCGGCCCTTTGTTTGACTCACGTTTTCTTCAAAAATTTGAATAAAAATTGACCAAGCAATGAATACCAAAGTTGTAGACCTAAGTACCAGCTAAAATTTTCACAAAGGCTGTATAGGGTTTTTCTCCCTAGATTTGAATCTATTGGAATGCCAACTTTGAATGTCAGCCTGTGCCTGGCAACAGTAAACTCTGGCTTGCAAGGGGTTTTTCACAATTTTCCCCTCCAAATTTGCAATGCCACTCTACATGAAAGTTGTGTCCCTCAACAAGACCTACAACTTTCCTAAAGGTAGAATTTTAAGTGTTTAGGTGAATTTCGGAGAACGCGGCAAAAGTTCCGGCAGGCACATGTGGACACTGGGATGGCAAGGGGGTTTGACCCACCCCTTGACCATGGGTTGGCCCACAAGTGTAAAAACTATTCATTAGGGGTCTCTAGGGGTGTGTTAGGGAGTTTTCATGGGTGAGGGCCCAGGTTGACCTAGGGTTGACCATTTGACCAGCTAACCCGGTCATTAACGTTAACGACGGTAATTAAAAACCTGGGGCGTCACGCTGATGCCACCACCGTCAGCCCGACATAACGGACCGGTGCAATGGCGCCTGACTGAGTGCGTGTCACGGGCCGGCTCGGCACAGGCGGTGGTGGAGCAGGGCCTGGCGAAGCCGGTGGTGAAGAGGAAGCAGTCGATGAAGGTGGCGAAGCAGGGTCGACAGGGGGCGCCACGACCTGCACAGTCGCCTGCTGTACAGGGGGCGCTAGGTCCGCGGGTGGCACAGCCGCCTGCTGTGCCGGTGGGGGGCGCGGTCGCCGGCTGTAGACGCGTATGATCGCACGAGGATCGGCCGACGAGGGGCGCGGGCGGTGCTGGGAGCCGGCGCCGGTGGTGGAGAGGCTGTCACCCGCGCGGGTGGAAAGCGCACGGAGAAGCGGACCACGCACGAGGATGGCTGGATCGTCGTCCTCGTGTATGAGAGGCGAAGGCCGTGGTCGCTCAACGTCACGCAGTGACGGAGCTGCCACGCGAGTAGCTGCAGGATTAGGTGCAGAAAGAAAATCCAAGTCGGATGTAGAAGAAGAAACGGCGGAGAAGGGAAACGATGTCTCGTCAAAAACCACATGACGTGAGATGATTATACGTTTAGTGACTAAGTCGAGACAGCGATAACCCTTATGGGATGAAGGATACCCCAGAAAAACACAGGCTGTAGAGCGAGGAGCAAGCTTGTGTGAGGCAGTGGCCGATAGGTTGGGATAGCATAGACAGCCGAAAACACGCAGCTGGTCGTAGTCCAGAGTGGTGCCGTGAAGAAGGGTGTAGGGAACGGCGCCATCCACAGAGGAACACGGTCGGCGGTTGAGGACATAGGTGGCAGTAGCGAGGGCCTCGGCCCAGTAACGGGGAGGCATGTGAGCGTGAATGAGGAGGGTGCGGCTGATATTATTCAACGTACGGAGAATGCGCTCGGCCTTTCCGTTCTGCTGAGAAGTGTAAGGACACGACAGTCGAAGTAGGATACCTCGGGAGGAAAGGAAAGTCGTCAATGTGCGGTCAACAAACTCAGTACCGTTGTCAGCCTGGAAGGACTTGACAAGAGCGCCAAACTGTGTGTGGGCATAAGCGCAGAAATCGGTAATGATGGAGGCTACTTCAGATTTGCGAACTAATGGGTACGTCCAACAAAAATGAGAGTAGTCATCGAGCAACACCAAATAGTACTGACACCCAGAGACGCTGGCTACGGGAGATGTCCAAACATCACAATGAATGAGATCAAAAGGCGCAGTACTGCGAGTTTGGGAACGGGTAAATGGTAACCGCACGTGTTTGCCCAGTTGACACGAGTGACAAAGAGACTGGGCTACTTTATTACAAGTGATAAAGGAATTATTCCTAAGGGTGTCGATGACGGAGGAAGCAGGATGACCGAGGCGAGCATGCCAGATGGTGGTGGTGATGGCGAGTGTGGCGAGCGGCGACCCGGCAGTGGTGGCAGGGAAAGTGTAGAGGTCGCCGGTACTATCGCAACGAAGCATCACGCGTCGACTCGGAATATCCTTAACAGAAAAACCAAGAGCGTCAAATTCAATCCAACAGTTATTGTCACGAGTAAACTGACGTACGGAAAGAAGGTTGCGAATTAAGGAGGGTACTACTAGGACATTACGAAGCGCGAAATTAGATGAACCGGTAGGAAGAATAGAAGAACCGCGGCAAGTAACAGGTAAGAGTGGCAATTGCCGACGGTAATGGAAGAGGTGGATGGTGGAAGGCGAGAGAGAAGTATACCATCCGTAGACGACATGTGGGAGGAAGCGCCAGAGTCCATCACCCATCCTTGGTTCTGTAGCGCCAGCTGGTTGAGGGCCGCAATCAGCCCAGCCTGATCCCATGCTTGGGGCTGGGCCGACATCTGGACAGGGGCGAAGGCCGTGTGGGCCTGAGCTGGGCCAGCGCCCAGCAGGCCAGGGGCGCGCCACCCGCCCGGGCCTCCGGGGCCACCCGGTTCTGTGGCCCAAGCCGCCGCCGTGCCGTGGGCCGTAGGGATTGAAGCAAACCCACGGCCCGGCGGGGGCGGGGAATTGCTCGCCGGTGATGTGGGGCGGCACGGTGCCGGGGGCTTCTTGCCCTTCTTGCCGCCGCCGCCGTGGCCGCCGCCGCCCTTGCCGTAGCCGCTACCGCCAGCGCCACCTGCAGGGGCCGTCGGGGCAGAGGAGGACGAGGTGGAGCGGCAGCCGGGACTGGAGCAGGAAGAGTTGGCAGCGAGCATGGCGGAGGCGGCCGTCGTCTTGGCCTCATTGGCGAGGCGGAGCTCCTTGAGCCGGAGCATGTCGAGGGCGGCGGAGAAGTCAGGCAGCACCGCGGCATTCGTGATGTCGTCCGCGGTGCCGGAGAAAGACTTGTTGACGCCGCGCAGGAGATTGAGAACGAGCTGCGGCTCAGGGACCGCATGGCCGACGTCGCGGAGGTCCGCGACCTTCTTCCGCATGCGCTCGGCGTAGGCGTCGATGGTGTCGTCGCCCTGGGTCATCGAGTGGAACTCGTGGAGGCGGAAGATGGCGCGCGGGGCCTGATTTGCGCGGAAGAGTCCCTCGATTGCGACCCAGATGTCGCGGGCGGTGAGGTTGTCGCCGTCAACAGCGAGGCTGAGGACGGCGCCGTCGACGGTGCCGAAGATCCAGCTGCGGACGCAGCAGTCCACCTGGTCCCAGACAGGGTCCTGCGGGCTTGGCGGGGCGCTGCCGTCGATGTGGTGACGGAGGCGGAACTTGCCACACATCGACTTGAAGAAGAACGCCCAGCGGGAGTAGTTGGAGGATTGCATCTCCAACTGGATCGGCACGTGGGACTTGACGGAGATCGTGGCGTAGGAGGGAACCACGAGGTGCTGAGCGAGCGCCTGTTGGATGGCCGCCATGGAGCCGACAGCGTTGGCGGCCATGGTGTCGTTAGAGACGGGCGGCATGGTAGAGGCGCCCAGCGCCGGGGTAGAGGAGGCCCCTAGGGCTGGTGAGGACGAGGAGCCGAGCGCCGGGATGGTCGGCATGCCGAGCGGCGGCGCCGAGGGATCACCTGTGATGTCGGACATGGTGACCAGGGAGCGCCGGCACCGATGCAAGCTGGCGGCGCTCGAGCAGATCGTGGGAGGAGGGTGGGCAGCGGAAAAAAGGAAGGATTAGGTTCTATACCATGTAGAGAGACACAGTTTGGGAAAACACCACACCCATAACAAGGGGGTGACCTCTTATATATATAGCCAATATGGCTTGGGTGACCTCTTATATATATATAGCCAATATGGCTTGGAATACAGGGAATGTAATCAAGTATACATAGTAAGCCTATCAGCTATACATGGAAAGCTATAATCAATATGATCAGCTATACAATATTCCTAATATATACAATATTCCTAATATATATAAGCCTCTAGATTAAACCTCATAAGTAGATTTAGAAGTGTACACACCATGCGCAGTCCAAATCCCGCTAATGGAGTCTTCCCCATCAGTCAAAAACACATCCTGCAATTTACCCCATAATATCACAAACTCCACCATTTTCTCTGCACTCACCATTCTCCAAAGCCCTCTCGGCCACCACTGATTTTCCAAATCATCAGCCACCATGTTATTTTTCCGTCGAGCAAGCTTATACAGATTGGGCACTAAATCTCTAGGAGCTTTGCCTTGTAACCAAGCAGACTTCCAGAGAGAAGCCCTCTATCCATTTCTCAAAGTAACCTGAGTACTTAGTCGAAACAACTGTCTGTCAATGTCATTACACAGAACTTCTGAGCCGACCCATGGGCGATCGGGCTCCACCAATTGGTATCACAGCCACCTGAGTCGGAGAGCCCTGCTGAAGTACTCAAAATCGAGGATGCTTTCATCAAAAAAAAATCGAGGATGCCCAACCCGCCGATCTGTTGGAAAAACAACCTAATTATGAATAATCCAGATTTAATCTTGAGGAAAAGCTTATTGACTAAAAATGATGTAATCACACAACACAAATGAACAAGCCACATATTAAGAAATTACTCACAGTTCTTGCGCAGTGAGTTGACGAATGCCTCGAAGAAGTAGTTGCAGATCCACCAAGCGGTCGCGTGTGACGCTGCCCAAAAACCAGATTACCGCCTCGTGCAGGAATGTTGCGGTAGTGGTTTCGGAGATCCCGCTTCCTCCAAGCCCGGTGCATGCCGAGGTCGAAGGTCGACGAAGCGCAGCAGCTAGCGGTCAGAACAGCGAACGCGTGGGAGATGAAGTGTATGTCTACTCTGTGTCCCAGCCACCAAGACGTCTCCTGGTGTTTATAGACTCCAGCATGAAACTGCCTATTTGATTGCAGTAAAACTGTCACCATTAAGCTGTCGAAACTGAAACGTCATTGACACGGTACAAAAATAAAAATGCACCTGTAACAGCCAGTTGTACACATACACGGACGCGTCGTCCAAAGTCACAAGTCACGCGATAGGGCTGCGCGTGCGGTGTATCAACAGTCTCCTTTTCTCTCACGTGCATCTATTTTGCTATGATAGGAGACTCCCATATTTAAGCAAGGCAACCTCTCCTTGTCTTGGCAATACGGGACTATTATTATGCATACTTTAGAATTTACTAAATGGGCCACATGGACCAAATTCCAACACGATCTTCTTTGGCATTTTGACCTTGGTCGAGCGCACCAAGCAATGGCCCCCATTAGCATTTTCTGCACCTTTCCAAAGAAATCCCCTACGAATTTTATCCATCTTCTTGTATGCCCACTTCTTCAAAGCAAAGATAGTCAAGAAATATGTTGGCATGGAGGAAAGGACCGAATTCAGGAGCTTCAATCTGCCGGCCCTATTCAAAAATTTTCCCTTCCAAGATGGTAGTATGTTGGCCATTTTATCAATCAGGGGCTGTACCTCGACATGATCTTGCCCACCTAGAGGACTTAGCTTTGAACAGACATGATCTTGCCCACCTAGAGGAGCCCTTTCTTGAGGAGGAAGTGCCGGCTGTCATCAGAGATATTGCAGGTGAAAAGGCCCCGGGACCCGATGGTTTTATTGGTGTTTTCCTTAAGAGAAGTTGGCTGGTAATAAAAAGAGGACCTCATGTCAGCTTTCTATTTTTTCTACCAACATCATGGCCAACATTTTCAACACTTGAATTCGGCACACCTTGTTCTTCTGCCGAAAAAACCTGAGCCAAAAAAGTGAGAGACTATAGGCCCATCAACCTCACTCACACAGTTGCAAAGTTATTATCGAAGTGTGTTGCCAGCCGACTGGCGGGTGATCTGAACTCTCTGGTTTCACGGGCGCAGAGTGCTTTCATAAAAAATCGAAGTATCTAAGATAGTTTTCTTTATGCACAGAACTTAATTAAATCACTGCATCGAGGCAAATAGTCTGGGTTGTTTCTGAAACTTGACATTGCAAAGGCTTTTAACAGTGTTCATTGGAATTTCCTCGTGGAAGTGTTACAACATTTTTAACAGTGTTCATTGGAATTTCCTCATGGAAGTGTTACAACATTTTGGTTTTGGTCCAAAATAGAGAAGCTGGGTTTCAATCTTGTTGGCTACTTCCAAAATGGAGACCGGTCTGGAGCTGCTGCACCTCCGTCTTCGGTTCTTCGGTCTTGGCTTTGTGAATCAACCAAGGAACCCGGTTTTCTGATGAACCACCGGAAACCCCGCGAACTCGGTGTAGCCTCCGCCAATCACCACTCATGACTCGGCTCCCACTTAGTCCCGGCTCGACCTTGGTTTTGAGGCTCCACCAAGAAACTGTTCATGACTTCATCTTGTCGTTCTTACCACCATGCGGTCTGCACTTGACCCCGCTGGCCACCGGGTCCCTCGAACCAAGCCTACTTGTCTTTTCCACACCCAGAGGCCTCACCGACAACGACCTTTCATGCTTGTTCTTCACCTACACCAACACCAGTCAAGTCGCAACCTGCACCTGCAATACTTAGCCAAAAATCAGTCCGCACAACGTTGTCAATCACTCATCACACCAGGAAGCGACCATCCACCGGTCCTCGAACCACACATGGTACTCAATCTCCCCCTTGATGAGTGCATTGACAACACACACACATATAATATGGTAACCCGAGAGAAAAGGAAAAGAAAAGAAACAAATAAAAGAAACTCCAACAAGCGATCGAAAGCCAAGAAAAGACAAAGAACAAGATCATTTGAAGAAGACAAGTCTCGGACCCCTTAGGCAAGGGCAAAAGCTCGACACATCCGAGACAAAACTATGTTCAAGCAAGGAGCACAAACCATCAATCCAAAGTTCGAAAACCACAAAGAGCCCCCCTGCACACATGCAAGCTCCCCTTGAACCAATGCAACCCCCCTAGACGAATGCATGCAAACCACCTTGCAAAAACAGAGCGGCTGCCTCAGCTTTGCTCTGACTGGTAATACCAGTCAACCACACCAGTCAGACCGGTGTGCTAGATCGTCCAACACCTGGCACTCACAGCGGTCAGACCAGTGTACCTCACCGGTCAAGCCGGTACCACCTGGGAAACTGCCCGAGCTCAAAACTAGTTTGAAACCACTTGGAAACCTTCTAAATGCATGTAGCAAGCTAAATCATGCTCAAACTTCTCCCCCTTGTTGACAATGCAAGAATCAAGCCAAAAAATGCAAAAATTGCAACCTAGAGCTTCTCAAATAGACAAAATTCAACATAGGATGCTACACATGTCCAAATGAGCATGTTAGATACTCTATAGCTTTGTAACGATATCAACTACATGATCATCAAGTTTCACAACCATTGGACGAAGCTAAGATAGAGTTGAGCAATTCTGCAAAAATTTACCCTCTCATGAGCAAAGTTCTAAACATGAGCAAAACATATCAAAATGGCAAAACGACACAAACTTCATGCTATGACAACCATTTTAATCATAAGACCATCATAAACACCCACAAGCACCTCATGTCTGTCAAAGCCACCGAGCCATGTGCCTACTTCTATACATGAGACTTCTCATTGGTAGACATCATGCAACGGTTTAGCACTCAAAGCAAGTTAAATTTAGCACATATGACATGGCAACATATTTTCCAAGCAATTTACATTTCATTTTCAGATTGTAAATTGGTACATGAAATGTCTTTGCAAGAAAAAGGAACTTATGCCCCTCCACAAGATCAAGCATGGGGGCTAAACATTCATGATGGCAAATGAGCCTTTGGCCCCATATGATAAAAAAAAGCTATCCAAACACAAATTAAGCATAGCCAAGCCACTGAAACATGTCAAGATCATAAAGGCATTTGGGTCGAGAGGGAAGTGGTACAGGCACTACCCTGGGCTGCGTCACGGGATCCACTTTCGCCTATGTTGTTCATACTCGCAATGGAACCACTGCAACAGATGTTTTCAATTGCCTCCACGGATGACTTTCTATCTCCTCTGAATTGCAGGGCAGGTGCCTTGAGGGTAAACCTTTATGTGGACCATGCGACTGTGTTCATCAAGCCAGTGAAGGAGGAAGTGTCGGTGGTGGCAAATATTCTGGAGGTGTTCGGGCATGTCTCAGGTCTGGTTACAAATAGAGGAAAATGTGCGGTGTATCCAATTCACTGTGACAGTCTCAATCTTGAGTAGGACTGTTGTTTTTATCCATTGTCCATATTCAAATCCACACCCACCTTAAATGGGGAGGGTATGGGTAGAAAATAATTATCCATTGAAGAAATTGGTAGGGTGGGTGTGGGGAGGGTACAAATAATCCATTGGGTATGTATATAATCTAGTACAAAACTAATTATCCATTGGGTATGGGTGGGATTGGGAAGGGTAAGAAGTGGATAATAATTATTTGGATTTGGGTATGAGCAAGAGTGGATTTATCCATACCCTCCCAGTGGCAGGCTTAATCTTGAGGATATTACAAAAGGTTTTCAGCGCCAAGTTCAAAATTTCCCATGCACTCACCTAGGTACTATAACTAACTAACCTAGTTTGTTAAGCCTACTAACAATGCTTGACTGGCCCGTTGACGGTTGACTTGTGGAGCGGCAAAGCATGGATTAGCGTGGCCTCTGACTGAATCCCACCCAGGTTACTGACTGCATGCAACAGCAAGTGCAAACCCAACCCAGATCTAATCGGAGCCCAACCCAACTACTCCACATTCTGAAAAGAGAAACCATGCAGCACATACTGACCAGGGGGCGGCGTGGGAGTCGTGCTGAATTGACCAAAACCGCGGAGGTCAAGGTTGGTCGGCTACCTCGACAGACAGCTGATGAATCCACCACCGGTATTCAGTACAGCGTCAGTGGAGTTGTACGTGGGCGGGTGTCCCTCTCTCTCTGATTGATTGCTTCTGACGACGGCGACGTGCGTGCGTGCATCTATCAGCATCAGACCACCAGCTGCAGGTCCTGCATCTTCCAATTTCCATGGCCCATGCTTCTCCTCCTCCTCTAGCTGATGGGATGCAGTACGCTCTGATCCTGCCTGCCGGTTCCTGCATGTGCAATCTTGCCCGCGCTCCTTTCCTATCCAATGCATAACCTTTGCGTTGCACAATCAGATTAGCTTAACAACACTGCTGAATCACTGCACAGATCCAAAGAAAAAGAAGTTCAATGCACCTCCGTAGGTAGCCTTGACCTCGATGGTCTCTACAGGATTATCCAGGAGATATAATTAAACACCGTTATCTTAACCCTAGATTCTGCTGCGATCAAGCAGCAACAAGTTGCTTAACTGCTGAGGCAACAGTCCACGTGTGGCCCTGATTGGCTGCTTTTGGGCTTTTGGCCAATTTCCCCCGTCTCTGAATACTATACTGATGCTGGTGCTGATGGCGTTCATGCTCATGGGGCGCAGGCAGCAGCCAGGCGTCCTTAAAGAATTGTTGCGGGGTGGCATTAGGTGAATGCTGCCGTGCGGCTAATCTCGCGCATCATGAGTTCATGACCCCTGTCAGTCACCTATGCATAGAAAATGCCCGGATTAGGTGCTCTGATCAGGGGGGACACACCAGCACATGATGCGCCTAGCATTATTTAACATGATCCTGGGAGATGTCTCTCAAATTATTTCGTTTTGGGACACAAAACATATATGCTCTTCTCATTAATTCCCATCTTCATGTGCTTGGGTGTCCCATCTCTCTCTCTCTCTCACACACACACAAAAAAATGATTTCGGGTAGCTCTGTATTTCTGTAAGTTGTCATCGGAACAGTAAACAGGAAAAACAATGCAGTCTTCAATATACTCCTACCAAATTCAGATATACGTAGCTTGTGCGTAGCTGAATTCTTTCACTCACCTACATGATGCTTGAAGTTATTTTTTTTAAAAAAAAAACTTACATGCTTGAAATTATGCTTGAGTTTTACATAACCTTTGAAAGAAAATGGATGAACTTTGAAGGCATTTAGACATGCATACTCATATACTACTTAAAAGAAAATACAAAAGGGAAGGAGACAGGAGCCACATGCATTCTTGTACTCTTCTCCCCCATGAAACCACCACCACGTTCTTCCTCGCTCTTTCCCAAATGATCAGGCCTTGCCTTGGAGGCTTTCGGCTGCAGGAGCCCACACGCACACACACGTGGGGCCCCAAGATCCAGGACATATTTAAGTTACTGACATGTGGGCCCAGGATATATAATGCTGCGAGAGCCAACGCTCGATCGGCATCATCACGTGCAACGTATGGTGATTTTGGTTTTCTTAATGCGAGTTTGCTTTTTACCTTAACCGGTGAATAGAGTGTGATGGTGGCCGGCCGGCAACGCGTCGTCCTTACTGAAAAGATTTATAGGGAATAAAAGGGTGAAAAGGACCAGCACCCACTAAGTTTTATTTATGCTCTCTGTTATCATGTAAATGTGTTTTTGCTGACCATGCTAGTGCAAGACAGCAAACAGCTCACTGGTCAAAACCATTTCTTGCACTGTGAATTGGCTGTGTACGTACTGCTTAATTGCAAGAGTTACCATGAAACAGATAATTGTGAGTTAGGTACTGTTTAATTGTAATAGTTACCATGTAAATGTGGCAAATGTGAGCTAGTTAATTACAACAGTGTAGTGGCCTCTCTGAACAGTGATAGTTGACCTTCCATTGACAGCATAAGATTAGTTTGAAACATCTCATTGTTTAAGGACCACGCCTTACCTTCTTACATTTATTTTAGTTCTAAATTTTATTTAGAATGAAGCTGGGATGTTTCTACTCTCTTATTCTTAGATACATGAAAAGTAAAGTGCTGTCATGTCATTCGTCAGTTTGTACACCTATTTCCTTTTGCTTCATTGATCTTTTTCTTTGATTGAGTTGATGATAGAGGCAAAAGACACCACAAAATCAAACCTTTTTTCCTCAGAGAACCACCACAAACGGACATTAACAGGAAAGGAAATTGCAGCCAATAGAAGGCTGCCAAGTAGCAATAATTTATTCTCCATATAAAAAAAATAAAGGACCCAAGCCTACCAACTTGAGGTGAGGGTGGCAATTGGCATATTTGTTCGACAGTCTTCTCCCATCAGCGGCGGCCAAGCAGAAGTGGCGAAGCCTGAAAGTGAGCTCTACGAAAGAGAGAGGGGCCAAACCAAGAAAAGCCAGGAGGGCTCCGACCGATATCTCCACCAGGAGTCCAGGACCTTGGTTTTGTTCCCCCCTCCGCTCCTCATTTGGTCATTGGGGTGGGGTGTTGCGGCGACTGGTGCGAGAAAGGGTGAGTTTTTTGGGGGCTGTTTGGATAAATCATTCGATTTTCATTTCTTTGGTTTCTTGCATTCTTGAGCTTTCTTCGCTGTTCATGGTTCAGTGGGGAATGGATTCTGTAATATTCTTTCTCGTTTATTTCCCTTTTCGTTTCTGATTTTCTGCATTGAAATTTATTTATTTCGTGCCCATTTCAGTTCTTGTTCTCAGCCAGGATCACTGTGCAACGCGGGCACAAATGCTAACGTTTTTTCTTTTACAGTGCCAGGCACAAGTTGCAATTTTTTGGGGAGTTTGTTGAGGGGTCGCAGACAGTTTGGTTAGGCAAAGGTTTCCTGGATTCGTCGAGAACGAGGCATCGCAATCTGAAGCCTCCTCCCGATTACTTCCATCGAGTTTTCCCTCGGATTCAGCCATGGAGCGGCAATCCAGCATCCGGCTGGGCGCGCTGGAGAGGCTCAAGAGCTTCCGGGGGATGGAGAAGCAGAAGAGCTTCCGGGGGATCATGTCCCTGGAGCGGCGCAGCAGGGACAGCCCGGGGAAGCGCGGCGACACGCCGCTCCACCTCGCGGCGAGGTCCGGGAGCGTGGCCCACGCGCAGAGGATCCTCGCGGAGCTCGACCCGGCGCTGGTAGCGGAGATGGCGGCCAAGCAGAACCAGGACGGCGAGACGCCGCTGTACGTCGCCGCCGAGAAGGGCCACGCTCAGGTGGTGCGCGAGATCCTCAAGGTCTCCGATGTGCAGACGGCCGGGATCAAGGCGAGCAACAGCTTCGATGCGTTCCACATCGCCGCGAAGCAAGGCCATCTTGGTAAGCTGTTGTCTGCCTTTCCTTGCCGTCAACGTAAAAAAATCACTCTATTCGCAACCAGTTAGCCAAAATAGTCAGCATAAATGATGATTGGGTTTATGGAACGGAATTAAAAAAATTTGGGCAGATGATGTTGCAGTTCGTTGAGACTGTACTGTTGACTGTTGACCTATTTATACTGTAATTGTCTAGTGTTAGAGAAGTGCTGATCTTGATGGACTCAGAAAAACACATGTGCTCAATTGAAGAATTATGTATTCAACTATTTTTTTGAGTATCTTTTCACATATGGCTGAGAGAAAACATCAATCCTTTCTCGACCTTTTCCTGAAACCATGATCTGAACAAATTTGTATTGTGAGTCTGATTTATGATAAGTTGCTAGTGTTCCTTTTGTGCACGGTGATGATCTGACTATGTGACTATTGGTTAGTTGCTCTTATCCCACTTGGTTCTCTACCATAAAACACATGTTAACGACAGTGAAATGTAGTGTTTCTGACTTCTGAAGGAGATGTTGCACGTTAATAATCTTCTCCCATTTTGGTTTTGCAGAAGTTCTGAAGGAGATGTTGCAGGCTTTTCCTGCTCTTGCCATGACAACAAATTCTGTAAATGCTACAGCTTTGGACACTGCTGCAATTCAAGGGCATGTTGATATTGTCAATCTTCTACTGGAAACGGATGCTAGCCTTGCCAGAATTGCGAGAAATAATGGGAAAACGGTTTTGCATTCAGCAGCAAGAATGGGCCATGTGGAAGTTGTAAGATCATTGTTGAATAAGGATCCCAGCATTGGTTTAAGGACTGACAAGAAGGGGCAAACAGCACTTCATATGGCCTCAAAAGGACAAAATGCTGAAATCGTGGTTGAGTTGTTGAAGCCTGATACTTCAGTTGTCCACATAGAAGACAAACAGGGGAACCGACCTTTGCATGTTGCTAGTCGGAAGGGGAATATCATTGTAGGTGATCACATATTGGAATGTTATTTAGAGCATGTTTGGATCATAGGGACTAAAATTAGCCCGACTAAAATTAGCCTCTAGCAGGAGCTAAACTTCCAAACGGGTGAGGCTAAAGTGAGGCTAAAATTAGTCTTGAGGCTAAACTTTACTAGTAGGGGGTGGGGGAGCTAAAAGAGACTAAAATCTCCTTTTCTTCTTTCCTCATTAATGACCACATGCATGCTGCCAATAGCTACAAGCCATGCCCACCTTGGGAGAGGAGAGAGAAGAGAAAGGGAGAGAGAAATATGGACTTTAATGCTCTTTTAATACACTTTAGCTCTTGCTTCCAAACTAGGGGGTGACTAAAACTTTTTAGCCTGACTAATTTTAGTCATGAGACTAAAGGTGATCCAAACATGCCTTTATCTATTTACCTTCTTATACTCAATGAATCTATTTTATTAGCATAGTTGTGAGCATAAAGCTCACCAATTTTTGGCTTTCTGAAATCTGGCTCATATATGATTGCTTCTTTGCAGATAGTGCAAACTCTATTATCAGTTGAGGGGATCGATGTGAATGCAGTTAATAGATCTGGAGAGACTGCATTTGCCATTGCTGAGAAAATGAACAATGAAGAACTTGTTAACATCCTTAAGGAAGCTGGTGGCGCCACGGCAAAAGAGCCAGCACATCCTCCGAATTCAGCAAAGCAACTTAAGCAAACAGTCAGTGATATCAGACATGATGTCCAGTCCCAGATTAAACAAACACGTCAGACCAAGATGCAAGTCCATAAGATCAAGAAGAGACTTGAAAAGCTCCATATCGGTGGTCTAAACAACGCCATCAACTCCAACACTGTTGTTGCAGTGCTTATCGCCACCGTAGCCTTTGCTGCCATATTCACCGTCCCTGGAAATTTTGTAGAAGATCTTAGCAAAGCGCCTCCTGACATGTCCCTGGGACAAGCATATGTTGCAAGCAACCCAGCATTTATAGTATTCCTGGTCTTCGATGCCCTGGCTCTCTTCATCTCCCTTGCGGTCGTCGTCGTCCAGACCTCGCTGATCGTGGTGGAGCAGAAGGCCAAGAAGCGGATGGTCTTCGTGATGAACAAGCTGATGTGGCTGGCGTGCCTCTTTATCTCGGTGGCCTTCATTGCGCTGACATATGTCGTGGTGGGGCGTGATGACTGGTGGCTGGCCTGGTGCACCATGGCGATTGGGACTGTGATCATGCTCACCACCCTCGGCTCCATGTGCTACTGCATCATCACGCACAGGTTGAATGAGAAGAACACGAGGAAGATCAGGAAGGCTTCCGCGAGCCAGTCCCGGGGCTCGTGGTCCCGGTCAGTCGACTCAGATGAAGAGATACTTAACAGCGAATACAAGACGAAGATGTACGCACTGTAGAGTAACTGTTACATGATGATGGATTCTTTGTACATAAAGTTCTGGGATACTGAACATCATTCACTGGGATGGAACTGAAGCTCAGGAAGATGCAGGAGGCTGGAGCACGGTATCTGTGCTTAGCTGAATTTACCTTGATGCCAACTCTAGGACACCACTTCTCAGCTCACTTGGCTGTCTTGTATTAACTCCTGTGTGAAAGTCTACTGAACCTGAGTAGCTCTTGCTGTCTTGCTTGCATCTGAAACAGTCAATGATGATGGTGATAATTTGATTAGAGTAGAATAAAAGAGTTCTGTACCAATGTGTAATGGTCATGCATTCTGATCGTGTGCAAGATGATGTAAGAAAGAGATAGACCGGGTTGCATTCAGTGATTGGCTGAACTCGTCTGGGCAGGTTGTTTGCGCTGGTGGGGGCTTGGAGTTTGTGGTCTGTACATGACACCGGGATTTATGTGCTGACACCGAACTGAAAAATCAGTGATCGATCACATGAAAATTTTCCAAGAATTTGACTGTGTCATGAGTAATGTAGAAATATGGTTCTCTAATCTGTTGGCCACAGGAATGAAATGTGTGGGCTTAAATTTGCTGCAGTTTGATCAAATTTTCTTTGGCAAAAGGACCGGGATGGTTTTCTGAACTGTCATGTGATTATTTGTGCGGACATCTGCATGTGATTATTCCTGAAACATTATGCTTAATTTATTTGCGATCTTGAAGTACTGAAGAAGTTGCTATGGCGGTCCTGCAATCCTGTGTACAAGGTGATGCTGATCGTGTCGATGTGTTTGGTTACCTCTGCTTGACTGAGATATGGGCATGTTTGGATCCATGTGTTAGAGTTAGTTTGAGCTAATTGGCACTTAATTAGCCTTCAAGTATCCAAATAGGAGAGTTAGATTGGATTAGTTTTATCCAAATAGGAGAGTTAGATTGGATTAGTTTGCATCTGTTTGCATATAAACCCACCAAAAAACTATCCCACCTAAGAGGTGTTAATTAAAGCTAGTTCATGTTGGGTCCATCAAAAAGTGACTTTTTTTCTCATCCTCCACCCGCTAAAGATTGAGAAAGTACATTTAATATCATTATAAGCTCTGTTCGACTTGCTTATCGTACAATACTTTTCTCTCAGAATAAATGTGCCGTACAAATCAGTAGTATTTTTCTTTCAAAACAAAGTTGCCCTGCAAATCAGCTTAAGTTCTATCGAATATAGCCCTAACCATTTCATCCAAATACCTCTTTGGTTAGAGCCAGAGTTAGAGACTCTAACTCTGAGTTAGAGTATGTAAACAAGGTCATATCTGTCGCCGATAAAGAGATCCTGCAGACACTGCTATGGGGCACTAGATAGAAATCTGCATAAGGTCATATCTATCACCGATATCTTCCACATGTCTGAACAGCCCAACAGGTTCATCTGAAAATGGGCGTCTACCGGGGAATTCTCCTTTAGTTCAGCATACCGAGCGCTGTTTTTAAGAAGAACCTTGTTGGCTAGTGCTGATCGCATTTGGAAGGTGCAGACTCCCGGCCGGTGTCGTTTCTTTGGCTGGCTTGTGCTTCACGGTCGTTGTTGGGCTTCGAACCGGTTATGTCGACATGGGATACGTGACTCAAATATCTTTGCACTCTGTGCACATGAGGTTGAAACTTTGGACCACCTACTACTGGGG
Source organism: Cenchrus americanus (assembly GCA_947561735.1). Taxonomy (NCBI): domain Eukaryota; kingdom Viridiplantae; phylum Streptophyta; class Magnoliopsida; order Poales; family Poaceae; genus Cenchrus; species Cenchrus americanus. The sequence goes on along the minus strand of OX387242.1, from coordinate 97,991,843 downwards.
TGTGTCCATAGCCGGGAAACGTGGTTTAGAGTACTGCGTTACTACGGCCTCGATCGGCTGACACTGCAGGAGGAGTTGCCATACTTCGATTGGTGGCTAGGTGTTAGGAAATGGGTTCACAAGTCCTACCTTAAAGGCTTCGACTCCTTGTCGTTATGTAAAGAGAGGAACAGGCGTGGTCATGAGAGAGTTGCACTCCAGCCGGTGTTGCTGGCGCCACGTATCTTGGAGGAAGCACATAGGTGAGACCGAGTAGGCTTTGTCGGGATTGGTTCGCTTAGTCGTCGTAGATTGCATCTTTAGTCTGGTACATTATGTTTTGTGGTTTCCTTTTTGTTCCGACGACCGTGTATCCGGACCTTTCTCCTCTTCTCAGTGAAAAGTGAAAAACGTGCTAGGCACGTCTTAAAAAAATAAAATTCTGCAGACACTGCTATGGAGCAGTAGATAGAAATCTGTATAACCTTGAAGCTGGCGGTTTAACTTGTCTAGGCAGGGATTGCTAACTCCTTTTGAAATACTCGGTACCATCGAGGGGTTTGGCTTCAATATAAGGCCTCGTTCGTTTGTGTTGGAATGGCCCCGTTCCAAGTGGTTTGAGCTGGCTAGGAATGAATTCAGAGGTCTATAAAAATTGCTGTTCGGTTAGCCGGGTTCGAAACCACAACTGGGCTGGTTCGGTTCCCCCGCTTCACAAAATAGGCCGGCAACAAACCCCACCTCCAACCCTCTGGAACGAATCCTAATTAGCGGTTGGCAGCACGAGATGGAACGAGTGAAACAGGAGGATTCACTCAATCCTCCCCTTGAACGGTTGTTGCTCAGGAACGGATCACAGGCAACCGAACGAGGCCTAAGGGAAAAGAACAGTGGTGTGGCTGGAACTGTCTTCAGCCTTATGTAGTGATGTTGCGAACGGCCAAGTCCGGCCGGCGTGGGGGCACAAGGTTACATGTCGGATCCTTTCGGGTTTCGGATTAAAAAAATCGTAGCCTATGCTTGAGCCATCACATAGTTGAGTCGGGCGGGTTCAGATTGGGTCGGGTTGACAAAAAAATTTTTTGGTTCCATCTGATTTTTTCAGATTTCGAATAAATTTTTCAACCCATGACCCGTTATACATACTATCTCCAATTTGGTAAATGAAGTCGTTTTGATAGGGTTTGAGTCAAATATTGAGAATATAAATCATTAATAACATTTAATTCGTTGAATTTGAAAATGTGAGGTTAAAGTTGTACTTTGGAGACCGTATCGCTGTTCTAAACGACTTCATTTAACAAACCGAAGGGAGTAGTTAGATTGAGTCCGGTTTGTCGAGGTGGGTGACCCATAATCAGATTTTGTTATGGACCCTAAAATTAAACAACTAGAAAAATATACGAAATTTCATAATCCCTAAATATTGACCTGACCAACAACTTTAAATCACATGATTTTTTCATAAACATGTTCATATAGATTATGGACACAAATTATAAGGCTAGCCTTTACCCTTTTTATGTGTCGTTTGGAAAAGGTGCTTTCCTCACGGAGCACTTCCCAAGCGGTAAAAAGGAGCGGAGGAAGTACATACCTACCAACCTTCAACTTGTTTGTTTGGCTGGTAACTGGTGCTGATTTGTTCGAGAAAAATACTGCTGGTTGGAAGCTGATAAGCCAAACAAGTAGGATATTTATCTTGTCTTATATATTTGCCTCCGTCCTTACTTTTGGCACCTTAAGACCGTCTCTAGCAGCTTGCCAGTCTCCATCTGCAAAAAACGTGGTCTGCAGAAAGGAGAGAGAAGCAGTCGGTGCTGCAAAAGAGGAGGTGCTCAAGCAAACACCCACACCCGGTCGCACATCAAGCTGCGGTAGTTGGCTCCCGCGCCCTTCGCCGCCTTGCGACTGGGAGCGACTGCAACATTGCCGCGGAGCGAGGTCGCCGGAGCTGCAGGTGTCGGTGATCCGGGAGCTCGTCCATGGCGGCGGGCCTGAGATCAACTCCTGACTGGCGCGCGTCGGCGTGGAGCCGCAGTTCTGCAACGGGCTCCGCGTCACGGACGCCATCACCATGGAGGTCGTGGAGATGGTGCTGGTCGGCAAGGTCAATAAGCAGCTCGTCTCCCTCATCAGCCTCGCGGGGCCACCGCCATCGGCCTCTGCGGCAAGGACGCACGCCTCCTCACCGTGCGGCCGTCCCGCGACGCGGCCTCTCTCGGCTTTGTCGGCGAGGTCACACGCGTCACCCCTCCGTGCTCCAACCAATCATCGCATCTGAGGGAGGGGAGGTGGGGGTGCCGTCGAGCAGCTGCGTCGTTGTCCCCCGAATCACGCCACGGAGGCGGGGGGGGGGGGGGGGGGGGGATTGTTGGCCGCTGAATCGAGCAAATCGAGCGTTGCAGGCGGCCGAATGCATGCCTCTGCTCAGGGGGCGGATCCGGCCACCGCGAGCTCTTCCTCGCGGGGGCGTGCAGTGGGCTCGATCGCCGTCGTCGTCGCAGCCGCTCCTGCTCCGCCTCGCAACGGATTGCACTGGTGGAGCCTCCTTCCAGCGGCCGTGCGGCGATTTCGAGCCCTTCGTCTTCGACCTCCCAAACCGAGGTCTGCACCTGCGCTCCTGCGACCGCCCCGCGCTCCTACTCCAAATCGAGGCGGGCCGCCGACCGCCCTTCGTCTTCGACCTCCTCGTCGGGGCTCTCCCGAATCGAGTGACGATGGAGAGGGGGCGGGGCGAGCGGGCGTGCGGCGAGGCGGCCTCCACCAGCGGAGGTCGAGGGAGGCGGAGCAGGGCGGCTGAGCAGGCGGAGGCCGAGGGTGGTGCTGGAGCCGCAATAGTGCGCCACCAGTCTGCAAAATGGAGATGTAGACGCTGCTCCAGCATCTGCTGGAGACAGTCTAACAAATATGCTCCGTTTTCCACCAAAGCAACCATGGCAAATGCATCACCGTGTAACTCTTCTACCTGTGTCCTGAACGTCGTTCATGAAATACAACTACTTTTGCGTCCCATCTAAAGTGCTAAACATTATTCCTCCCGCTGTACCACTTGCCATCATTTTTTTCACTTCCACTTCATTGGCATTTTGCTTTTATTATAGTTAGTAGGAAAGAAAAACTCTTTTCACTTTTATTTAAACCCTAAAACTCTATAAAATGGTGCTTAGCTCATTTGCTTGCCGCTATCTTAGGATTGAAGTTGCTAGCGATTCATGAGCAACTTTTGCACGTCTTACTGTGAAAGTAAAAACGATGCTAGCAGTTAACAAAAACCCTACCACACCACATGGACTGTGTGCAAGTCTAACTCTAATCATGGGCAATGGTTAAGTTAAACCCATGGTTAAAGAGCCGCCTTTTGGAAATTGGAAACCGCCCATCCCGTCTCCAGGCTCTCTCCTCTTCCTCTTCTTCCACGCCTGCCTGACGCCTGCGAGCAAATCAGACGAAACCCATCTCGGCTTCCCCCATCTCCGATCCCCCCATGGCGCAAGACGAGACCCCGGAGCCCCCCTCATCCGCATCCGAATCCGGCTCCTCCTCCTCCTCCGCCGCCGCCCCGGCCGCCCGCCTCAACGCCGCGGCGCCCGAGTTCACCCCCCGATCCGCCGCCCAACACCACGGCGGCAACCCCCACCGCCGCGGGTCTCACCACCACCAGCAGCACCACCACCAGCCGCATCACCACCACCAGCACTACCAGCCGCGGCACCAGCAGCAGCACCACCACCACCAAGGCGAGGATGATGGGGGCGCCGCCGCGGCGGGGGAGGATAGGGAGGGGCCCGCTGGCGCGGGCGCGGGGCAGTACCGGCTAAGCGACGCCGATACCCGCAAGGTCGTCAAACAGGTAACTTTTCCTTGCTCCGCGGCTCGATTGCTTTGCTACCTGCTGTGCTGCTGTATCTCCATGTCGATCGTGAGCGACGGCTGCTGCGAATCTGGAGTGCCGCTATAACCTAGATCCCTGTGTTGGTGAACTAATCTTAAGGTGTTAACAGACGCGTTTAGGTTTTGATTGCTTGTTTGCTGCTTCGTGTGCCGGAAAATTTTGATTTTTGAGTTTCAGATGCATTGAGATGACTTACAAGATGCGTCCTCCCTGGATTTTGATGTGTACCATCGTGCTAGGTACTTAGATTCCATAGCTACCAAGAACGGCACGCTATTCTTTAGTGAGGAGACATCTTTGGAGACATAAATTCTATTTTTAGAGTAGTAACTCATGAAAATAATTTTCTTAGCTAATGCTGCATGGCTTGCGCTTCATGCAAGTATATGGTATGGCGGGAAGGGAACAGGCTGCATTCGTCTTTTGGTGTGTTAGCGACTTAGCGTTGAGGGTGGACCGGTGCAGGCAAGACAGGAACTTAGAACAGTTATAAGCATGCATGCCAATGCTTGGTAAACACGTGGCCAGGTTGGATTCATCCGTTGCTACTAGGCTACTAGGGTATAGCAAATACGACAAATTACAGGTATGTCGTCTTTCAGAAATTAATTTAGTCTTTCAGAAATTAATTTAGCTTGTAACTGGTGCACGCATGGTAGGCGGAAGCGGTAGTCCTCTGTTTTTCCATTTTAGGACAATGCTCCAGAAAATGGAAAGATGTTAAACATCGTGATTTCGTTACTTTACTGCTTTGCATCTTTCTTAGGTGATAACAGAAGGTTGGGGTTAATTGCTTCGCTTACATTTCTTAATTTTTTCTTGATTCTTGATCTCCTCTCAAATTACTGAAACAAGTTTGCTGTACTAACTTCACTTCTTAGGCTTTTATCACTTCCCCTTTTGTTGCTCGTTCATTGGATGCTTGATTTCCACCTGCGTTAATATGTATCCCTTTGATTAAATGGTCTTTTACAATGTGGCAGGTAGAATTCTACTTCAGTGATATCAATCTTGCCACAACTGATCATCTGATTAAGTTCATCACTAATGATCCAGATGGATCTGGTGAGTTCAACTGTGGAATTTCAAAATAAGCTACTCATTCTGTCTGGTGCATTTATTTCCATTAGATGGTTCACCATCAAGACCATTAAAAATTTGTTGCACTATGAAAGTAGTGTGTACATGATAGTGCTAGAAAGAAGTTATTTTTGATGCTATGCTGACATTCCCATCATCCCATCTTTGTTTTTTAAATGATTATTTTCATGTGTCACTGCAAGTCTTGGGAACTACCATTTGCAAAAAAAAAACATGCTGTGCTGAACCATCAACACATTTTTATGCTGATTTTTTATCTATTTTTCTTGCATTATTCGCCATTCATTATTGGTAGTTGTGCACCCTTTACAAAGTTTAAGGTGTAGTGCTAGAGAAGTATGCAATGCCTTTTTTCTGCATTCTTTCTTCATTAATAAAAAAACGCTTTAATTTTGCCATACCAGCAAGCAGTGGACATGAACTGCTCATCTTGCTATCTCAGTTTTGTTAGACTTGTATTTTCTGGTGAGTTCACCACTGACAGTTAATTTTGTGTTTCGCAGTGCCTATATCTGTGGTTGCAAATTTTAGGAAAATTCGGGAGATAGTTTCTGACAGATCCTTGTTGGTTGCTGCATTACGCACATCATCAGAGCTGGTACGTTTTAATCTAATCGTGCTTAACTGCTTATCACTCTTACAATTCGCGTTCTTATCAAATATCAGCTCAATTTTTGTATGGTACCTTGTTCGAATATAATTTACATATTTGCTTACTCAAGTAATGAAGTTTCATTAGTCAAACCTAGGGTATGGCTGTCTCAAACTCTCAGTGCATGGGTAAAGCAGAAAACAAACATCTTCATAAACTTATGTCATCCTGTGGAAGGACTTCATTGTCATGTTTTGGTTCCCCCACATTGATGCTTTGATGTTTTAGCCTTCACCAAAATATCGATTTGTATCAATAATAGGTTGTTTCGGAGGATGGGAAAAAGGTTAAACGCATAAGGCCCTTCAACGCCGAAGAAGTTCAGGTTAGCATCAAATTAGTCTAATGAACTATTCACTATGTATGGACTGCTGAAATTTGTTCGTTGTGCATCCAGTCACGCATCGTTGTTGCTGAAAATTTACCTGATCAGAAGTATCAGGCTCTGATGAAGATTTTCTCAGATGTTGGGAGGTATGCATGTCTGTTAGCACAAAACAGTTGCCCAATGCAATACTGAGCTCACAGGTCACGATACCTAAATTGCAGTGTGAAATCTATACGTACCTGCTACCCACAGGATGGTGGTGCACCTGCTGCTAACAAAACATCAAGGATTGAGATGCTTTTTGCTAATAAGGTCTGTTCCATGGTTTATCTACCTTTTGTATGAATACTTTTTTTTTCAGTGAGCGTATATCTTTGTGATACGAAACAGTAAACTGTTTTTACAATTTCGTTTCGCTATTCTTGTAGCTGCATGCTTTTGTGGAGTATGGGGCTGTTGAAGATGCTGAAAAAGCGGTATGTAAGCTTGACCTTTCTATCCAATTGTGTTTCCCCACCTCTGATTCACTAATAGAAGGAACACCCTGTATTGTAGGTTGCATTCAGTGCTGAGGGAAAGTGGAGAGACGGTGGCATTAGAGTTCGCTCACTGCTTGCTATTCTGGTACTTTGAATCCTACCACTGTGCTGTTTTTTCACAATCCATTCTATGTTTTCTGCCAAATTGGATGCAGTAATGGGATGATAGTAAAGAAAAGAATTATCTGCATTTTCTGTAGAAGCATGGATTGGGCCAGGGAAGGAAGGGTGGAGATGAGTACACTGTGGATGAAGATGGCCCTGACACAACTGGCCACCCACATGACTATGGGACAGATGATACTACCCAGATCTCTGAAGCACATCCTGATCATCAGGTACTGCCGTGTCCCGCAGTTTCATGTTACTATCACCGGCCCAAACTTCTTAATGATGTCTGTTCTAACCACAAATTTCACAGGCTGAAGATGGCTCCCACGACAAGGGTGGAATGAGGCAAGGGAGAGGGCGAGGCCGTGGAGGCAGAGGCCGCGGTCGTGGCCAGTACTATGGCCACAGCCGAGATGGCCACCATCCGATTGGCACTCCTCCATCGGAACACCCAGCTGTCCCAAAGCCGCCTCCGGGCCCCCGCATGCCGGATGGCACTAGAGGGTTTACCATGGGCCGAGGGAAACCACTCAACCCTTCCCCAGATGCTGCCCCTATCACAGAAGCTGCCCCAACCACAGATGCTGCCTAGTGGTTTGAGTTCATGCCTGTGGCGGCCTGTTGCCGCCCTTCTCATCGTCAGTCATGCAAACCACTGATGACAGTGATCCTTTGCTCAGGTTCTAAAACCGATTGCCATGGCGTGCTGGTTCATTTTGATGTGACATCTAAAAGAGAGAAAAAGGGTTATGGTTGGTACTGTGGTACATGCGTGTATACTAACACCGGAAGTCTAAACATGTGTACTGTGATGATATGGAGTCCTTGAAGTAAAAAAATCATACTTAACCAAAATAGAATGTTAAAAAATAGTGCGTCTCTTTTTAAGCATGTTTGATTCTGCAACATGTGCACCCCACAGTTGTAGGAGCGATCTGGAATTGTTTGCCAGTAGCCAGCAACTTTTGGCATGATATTGTCCATGTTAGGGATGCAGAAAAATTGTGTGCATAAGATTTGGCATAGATTTGTCTAATTATGTTTTTGCATAGTTGGCAATACAAGGGAACCATGTAAATTTCAGATTCCAGAAATGGCTATTAGAACTATATGCTCCCTTCGTCGCCTGGCTTTGAAACTCGTATCATATCCACGCTCTCCCATCAGTTCTTCCTGTGCCTTACTCTCATCAGTGGTGCCCTCCCTGTCCCTGCACGGCCACCGTTGCCAGCGGCGAGCTCGCTGCCGCTCCCAGCCACACTCTTTCCCTTCGGTGGCTGCGCATCCCACCTATCCTGTAGCTGCAGCTCTGTCATGCCTCTTATCGCCGCTGGCGGACGCGGACATGACTGCCTCCTCGCCTTGTCATTCTCCTTCTTGACATCTGCGCCGGACCTAGGATCTTTGGTCGCAGCATTCTCCGCCGATGGAGTTCGGCGCCGGAATAGCGACCGGGTTGTTGTGATCAGGTTCTTCGGTGCCTTGAAAAGGATTTCTTGCTCTGTCACTCCCTTGACCGTGCTTGTACTGCCGGTTTGGGTTGCGTAGCACCTCTCTGAGTGTTTCTTGGGTGCGCCAACGGTTCTGGTACCTGGAATTGCTGCAGGAGCGGCCTTCTGATGCCCATTCACTGGAACCTTGTGGTCTGATCTCTGATCTGCAGTGCAAAGTTGCTTCTTCTCTTTGGAGATGGTTGGGGTACCTTTGATGAAGGTATTTCTCGATGAAGAGTTAGATGCAGGTGATGCTGATCGCGTTGATGTTTTCGTTGCCTCTGGCTTGGCTAAGAGCTGTCATAGCGAAAGAGATCAAGAGAGAGGTGTTCAGCAGATTTCTACAGAAAATCTTCTGACAATGTTTTGGAAATGGATAGCAAATACTAGTTATCTAGGAGTATGAGCATTCAGTGTACCCTTGGAGCTGGTGGTTTAACTTGACGAGGAGGGACTGGTAGCTCCCTTTGGAACACCGTTTGGGAGGACCTGGCTTCAATCTCAATGGAAGGAAACAGTGGTGCAGCTGGAGGTGTCATCAACCTGACAATAAACTGTTATGTTTAGAAGCAATTCCATCCTATGCAAGGGTATGGTTGGGGGTTCAAAGACTAGAGTTTAATCCTATCCTACCAGTCATAGTCATGCTTCTCGTCCACTGGTATGAGGAAGTCTTTCTTTCCTGAGGGAACTTTGCAGACATGGCCACCTAGTACACAATTATAGGTATACAACCACCAAAGTGAGTAAATCTACTTTTGAGGAGTTGCATAAGATTTGCAATAAACATTCTTGATAACACCCCCAGGTTAAAGGATTGCAACAGTAAAGTAGCTCACCTTGGATAGCTTCAAACTCGACCGAATACATTGGTTCCAAGAGGTTGACATCCTTATCCTTCTCACGCTTGTACAACTCCCTGAAGAAAACGATGCTCTCATCTTTGTCTTTTTGAACCGCAGATAGAACCTTAGGCTTGCTGGTTCCTGCAATTCTCCTCACGCGGTTCATCTTCAAGAAGCAGGCGCGCCTTTGCTTCAACAACTGAGAGGATCCGAGGGTTTGGAGACCGTGACAAAGGTTACATGAATACTACCCAAAAGATTCCAAATTTGCCGGCAATTCCAAGGCTTGCTGGAATTAACTGCAGACAGGTTACAGAAATATTGTTGATTACTGGTGAACACGGACGGATCAAAGCAACCAAATGGAAAATGATTGACTGATTCAATGGTTTATAATCATGGTGTTGCTTTCTCCTTGTCCTCTAACGGTACAATGCCTGCTGTTTTCATCTGCTAGGCCCTTTTCTTTTTCCTAACATGTTTACTTTCTTAAAAGCAAAATTATAAAAATCCTAATGCAATTAGGAGTTAATAGATACACACATAAACTTATGGATAAAATCATACTCACAATTCAGCATCAGATGTTTTGAAGTCCGGGAAGAGGATAGTCTTTGAAACAGTTTAGTGGATCATTCTTCTGTCACATTCTATTATAAGAGAGTTAAAGACAAATAGCCCCCTTTGAACTCCTTTTCAAAGTGTCATATTATTGTCTTCCAAATTAAGAGACCCTGTGGTATTCTCCAAGAATCAGTTCCAGAGCATCTTGTGGCCTGCTTCAACACACAGGAGTCATCAAGTACAATATCCAGCCTACTGACGTCTAATCGATAATTATAACCAGGAATTTTCTATAATACCAGGAAGTAATCTGCCTTAATAGGCTTGACTGGTTGAGGTAATAATCTAGGAAGTCATGTAGAAGTAGGTTTTTCAAACAGTTTTTTTTGAAAGAACATGATAAATTACTAAAAGTAGTAGTTAGATCTCGCATTACTTACATGTGGAGGTAGTCATGATATATAGTGCTTATTTTCTAGTGCATTGCTTAAGTAACTAGTAGCTGGTAGACTAAATGTTTTTGACAGAATAATCAGAACGTGCTCCTCTCCCAGCATTGCATACCTGATAACTCTTCATCTTGACAAACTGAGCTATGACAGATCAATCATTTTTCTTCTCCCAGATATACATTAATCTCTTGAGGAAACTTTCCCCTTCATTCTAGTTCTTTCTCTGGCACTTGTCCTTGCACACCTATCTGTTGCAACCTAGTCCTTCCACTGCTCACTTGAGAGCATTTTATTTCGGTGTCTAGTTTTTTCCTGTTGATGCTTGTGAAGTTGTGACCTGTCCAGCCTAGCAATTCAGTTCTGGGAGATTTATATAATTGTCAATGAGAAAGCTAGTTCCATTGCTGATTTATGGGATGGGCAAAACTTGAAATGCACATTCAGAAGAACTGTAGACGATAGACTGTATAGAATGTGGCTGGATATTGTGCAATTAGCTTCAACCATTGTTTTTAGCAATGAAGACTCCGTGTGGCGCTTATGACTCCCAGCCTCTTTACAGAATCATCAATTTTAGAGGGATAATACATGTTCATGTCCCAAATATTTGGTCGCTTAATATCCCCTAGAGTTCATTTCTTTCTGTGGCTCTTAGCAAAAAATAAAGTGCTAACAATGGATAATTTAGCTATCAGGCAAGAGGTAGCAGATAAATCCTGTCTCTTCTGTGCAGAGCAGGAAACTAGTCGACACCTGTTTTTTGATTGTGAGGTGGCTAAGAAAAATGTGGAATTGCATTTCTAATATAGTTCTAAGAGAGATTGGCTCCTCTTTTTATAGCATTGGCGTTTGTTGGTTGAGCTGTAAGAAGTTTGTTGCTGTTAACATAATCAGCTCAGCAGCTCAGCTTCTGCAAAAAATAGCTTAGCTAGCACAGAACTGGGCGATCCTATGTCCAAGAATCAAGAACCCGGAGCTGGAATTGTTCATTTCAAAACTGCACTGGGTGAGGGAAGCTGTGAAATCTATGAATATGAAGTTGTGGATATTGTAGCGAATATGGCCTCATATGCCATTGGTTCGAGTTTGATTTTTGTGATCAATGACAACAAGATCAATAGGACTAACCAAATTGTTGAGCATATCTCTGTAGGCATTCCTAGGTCCCATGGATATTAATTACCACAAGTTAACATACCACGTCAAGTTAACATATCGTACCACAAGTTAAGCGAAGTTAACATGTTAACATACCATGCGCAAGTTAACATATGCATAGCGAAAATCCAGAGTTAGTACATTATTTCGAGGCTATAGGTGATGACATGTTAAGTTCAAGTATTGACAAGTTGAATACGCAAAGAAAATAGCAAAAAGACGTCGTTGGATCGACGGTCCAATTTTACATGCATCAGATGAATGGAAGAAATGGAGCAGCAGAAGACAGTAGCACCGTATGAATTGACGGTCTGGTTGGTTCGACCGTCGGTCTATCCGATGATCAGTTTGAACAAGACAGAGACGCTCCAAGACAGGAGCAGTAACACCGAATGAACCGATGGTGGTAGCAACGTTTCATCTGACGGGCCATGGAGTAAAGACAGAGAGCAGTGGGTTGAGCAGGCTTAAGCACCGGATGAACCGACGGTGGTAGCAACGGTTCATCCGATGGCTACGAAGATGCTAAAGGTAAGGTTCTAGCGCGAAACCCTTCAGCACCGGATGAACTGACGGTCAACAGAGGGCGTCGGTCTATGCATTAGATGAATGGCGTCATCAGAGATGCAATGGCTATGTGACGTAGAGGGGGGGCCGGATGAACCGATGGCCCTGAAAAGCAAGCATCAGTTCATCCAATGATATACTTTTTAGTAGCCGTTAGCCAACGACTAGCTTCATGCCTTGGGCTATTTATACCCTATACTCACCCATTTGAGGTGGTTGTATTGTGCGGAAGTGGAGAGGAGTGTAAGACACTTAGAAGATCATATCCAAGTCACCCAAGTGCTAAATTGCTCATTCAAAGACTTGCACATACTTTGTGTGTGCTTAGTGCTAGACTTAGCTTAGAGCTGAGTGAGTGCAAGGTGTGCCTACCCTGTGAGGTGATTCTTGAGTGGATCGAGTTATACAATGTGTGCCGGAAGCCTTGGGGCCTAAGTGGCTCACCGGCAATCGTCTTCGCCCTCCGGCTTGGTGTGGAGCGGCGAGGACACTTTGTGTGTGGGACGTGGAGACCGTGGAGAAACTTCTTAGTGGAGGCGACATCAAGGTGACCAAGGGAGCTTGACGAGTGCCTTCGTGGCGAGCCTTTGTGGCAAGTCGAGTGGTGCTCTTGGGAGAGACTTGGTGATCGGGAAGCAATACTCTTGTGTGGAGTGCTTCAACAACGTGGACTAGGGGTGGCTTAGTGCCTACCGATACCACGGGATAAATTGTGTGTTAAGAGTTTCCTCTCGTTCGTCTTTACGTTTCCGCAGTACTCTCTTGCATCCTTGCTTGACTTTACTTTCCTAAAGTAGTATCATGCCAAGATTGACTAGGTTGCAAAAACTTGTTTTGGATGAGGATTTTACATTAGATCAAATATATATTACACATCTAGATAGAAATGATCTAGTTTACTTTATGTAAAATAGTGGAAGTCATAGGTTAGGTTTTAAATCGTCTAATTCACTCTTTCCCCTTCTTAAGCTACGAGGTGGATGCACTTCTGCTCCTCGAAGAAAATGCGTGATCTGAGCTCTTTCCCCTTCTTAAGCTACGAGGTGGATGCACTTCTGCTCCTGGAAGAAAATGTGTGATCTGAGCTGGGCTCATGTATCCTGTTGGTGTGTGTAGACTGTTACCTGTCTGCAGTGACTGTTGTTCTCTGTCGCGGTGTGAGTTGTCTGGCTTCCCCGTCGGGGTGTGTGCGTCGTTGAAACCTAATGCTATGTCTGAGGAGTGCTGTAAAACTGAATATTTTCGTTGTCTTTTGATTAAAGGCGGGGGCTTCAGTCCTATAACTCTAAAAAAAAGTTGTGACCTGTCATGTGCACGATGATCCTGAAACTGTTGTAAAAGGGCAAGCAGGCAATCAGTCCCGGTATTCACGCATGGATCACATGATCATTGCACGATCAAAGATTTCAACACAACGGAGTTTCTCTACAGGGACAGCAAATTGCAAGTGCTGCACAAATAAGGAAACACGTTTGCTGGTGATGAGTGCGCCACAAATGAAGTGCACTTGCACATTTCATATGAACAGCACAGTTGATTGAGTACAAGTACTAGGCGTCAGACAAGATGATTACTTCGGTTGCGTTTGGAAGTAGATATTAGAAGCTAGAATTCGGAATTGGAATCAAGAGTTGCGAGTGCCAGCTGCTTGGATGTGTTGGAATTTGGAATTGGAAATCGAGCTCAATACCAACCGGCATTCATTCTACACTCGTCCGTCCCGTCCCAATACAGGAATTGGTTGGCATTCCCTTTGCATCGTCTCTCTTGTCGTCCCCTTCCTCGCACCGAAGGGCCAAAGAACTGCGTCGCCCCTCCTCCCTCCAGCGAACTGCCCTGTCATCCGACGATGCCGGCGAGCCACATCGCCCCCATTCGCCGTCGAGTCGCGTTGCCCTCCTCTCACTCTGTTGGCGAGTCGACCTGCGCTCCTCCCCTCTCTCTACCGGCGAGTCAGCTCGTGCTCTCCTCCCTCTGCCAGTGAGCCGGTGAGCCGTGCCGCCCTTCCCTTCCCTTGCCGGTAAGTTGCGCCGCCCTTCCCTCCCTTCGTCGGTTGGCCGGTGAGCCACGCCGCAATCCTCGTTCCTTGGTCAGCCAGACGCGCTACCCTTTCCTCCCTCCATCAGCGTGAGGGGCCAGTGGGGTAGAGGCGTAGAGCTCTGCCTCTATGCCGGTCCAGGCAACGACGGCAGCTATGGGAGGGTTCAGTGGAGAGAAGACGGGAAGAGGGGTCGATTCTCAATTCCACGCCAAACACATCCAAACGCGAATTGGATTTATCTCTCCTAGTAATTCCATCAAGCAATTTCATCTACATCCAAACATTGTTTTTGGTATTGAGCTTCAATACCAATACTAGTCTGATTTGGTATTTGTTACAATTCAATACCAAGGCTCCCAATATCGACATCCAAACGGAGCCTTCTGCATTTTGTGTGCATTAATCAGTTGTCCCGAACAAAGCAGGGGAAGGAAGGATATCCGCCCTGTTCGCTTGGCTTATCAGCCACGAGCCAGCAGTACTTTTCTCTTCTTCACATGATGCACTCTTCTCCTCCAGCCACACAATGGTGGACTAATTAATGTACTGCTCTTTATTGTGACAGGAAAGATTGCTAGGTACACCTTGTTGTTATGGTTGGGCGCCGGCTCGTGGATATAACCATGCGGGTCGGAATCCACTGCACACTTTAACATTTATAAAATCATATTAACGTGTATCCTTGGTATATTCCTGTTATGTGTGTGTTGCGGTACGGTTGAGAGGGAAAGGGGAAGAACTGGATGCACGGGAGTCCTTCTGATTCTTGTCTGTTTGGAGTGATACTCTTCCTCTCCTCCTCTCCTTATATAGAGAGGATTGACATCTAACACTAATGGGCTGCCCAGGCCCACTAGGCCCCTGACGTCCTCTAACAATTCCTCTCCTGCAGGCGTGTGTTGTCGTAGATTGTTTCCACCGTGGTGGTGGTGTGGTGACCCTCTTAGCCTGTTCGTTCGGCTTATCAGCCACTAGACAGCAATACTTTTTTCTCGTAACAAACAAACCGTACCACCAAAGAATCGGCCAAGTAAAGATCTTTCTCTCAGAACAAATCAGCACCAGCCAAACGAAAAGGCTGTTTGTTTATTAAGGATTCTCCTAAAGCTTTGTCATGTAAATATCTCTTCGTCTTTAAAAATATAAAATCACGTTAAGCATTATATATAGTATGAAAAAACATATACAACCTTCTTCCGTATCAAAATAACACACAAGCATTAAGCATATTTGTTGTCAATTACAAACGGACAAAGCACCATGTACACAAGCAAGCACGGGCATACTAGGAATCAAGGAACACGCGCCACAGGGACCAACAAAAAAATCTGACCACGGACAGGAAGATTAGGAAGAGGCGAGATGTTATTGCGTACTTGCGTGGGAGCCCCATGACGTAACTACAGCTGATGCGTACACTCTCTCATGCAAGTATAACTTCGTGTGTTTAGTTTATCAAATTTGCGCAAATGAATAGTGTATTGGGGGTGAAAAAAGTTATATAAAAAAAGTGCATACACGTTGGAGCGTGTGCTACGAGCGGATATGTAACTCGATGTGACGGGTGAATAGTTAATTGAAGCAGAAATTTGGAGACTTAACCGACCCCGAATTCGTTTAAAAAACCGTTTCAAAAAGTCAACTGATGCTAGCATTACCTCCTGCCAGCATATTGATCGTAGTTGAGAATTGAGTTAGAATATGTCAGAAA
Organism: Cenchrus americanus; assembly: GCA_947561735.1. Taxonomy (NCBI): domain Eukaryota; kingdom Viridiplantae; phylum Streptophyta; class Magnoliopsida; order Poales; family Poaceae; genus Cenchrus; species Cenchrus americanus. The sequence goes on along the minus strand of OX387242.1, from coordinate 97,976,407 downwards.
CCTGACCGAATGACGATAAGAAATTTCATCATGGAGAGGTCGTGCTAGAAAAGTCTACTCATGCATAGTAGTAGCTATCGACACTGAACATATATGTATAATTAAGTAGGATGACGTTTTGCATATTACAAGAATCCAAATTAAGAGCTTCATTACTACTACTACGCAAGGCGAGAGAAATTTTACTCCATTGTTACATTGAGAGATTTATTACTGCACAGCGAAGCACACGTACGTAGAGGATGAAACAACGCGGACGAGACGGGTCGTCTTGTGAGCTCCTCGCGATCTCCTTGGACTTGCTGGGCAACATGAGTGCAATTAATTAAGGAATTGGAAAGGAGCGAGTATCGCAGTAGCAAACGCAGCCTGCGACTGCGCAAAAGCCACCCAGCGCCAGCGGGCATCTCTTGCCCGTGCAGGAGAGTTGGCGCAGTCGTTGTCGTCGTTGCAGTTGCAGACGCCAACGTAGGCCTCATTTATACACCAGGCACGTCGTTGCAGCCACCACCACGGGTCCAACCTCTGCACCCGGCATCAGTGTTATACACATAGCAATTTAAAGCTACTGCACTCCCTCCGTCTCAAATTACCGTTCCTTTTGATTTTTCACTCTACATGCATAACTAATGTATGCATGTACCATGATATTCACTACTAGAGAATCAGGTATTTGTGCCTGGTCTGATTTTTCATTTGTACCGGGATTTTTCCTGGTATAAATGAGGGTATTTGTACTGGGTGGGGAGGATAGGCCCCCGACGCGCCCTGTGCACCCTCATTTGTACTGGGTGGGGCTAGCCCCGGTAGCCTCCACCACATTTATACTAGGGCAGGATACAACCCGGTACAAAATTGTATTGGTTATTCCTTACCCGGTACGACTCTCCTACCTCTCACGCCGCGAGTCCTCTCCCGCTGTTAAGTGCCCCCGAGTCCTCCATCGATCCATCCTTATCTCTTTCTTTGTGCCGTTCTAGCTTCTCCCCTCATCTCTCTCTCACATCTCTCTCGATCTGCAACAGGGGCACTAGCTGGGAGGGGCGGCAGGAGGCGCAGCCCCCAGCCAGGCGGGCTCCGGCGCGTGGGCGCGGCCGACCAGGCGGGAGCTCCAACGCGGGGCCGGCCAGGCGTGCTCCATGGTGTGGCTGTGGCCGGGAGGTGTGGCGGCTCTCAAGCTCGTGGGCGCCCCAGGCACCAGGCCGTGGGGACTCGCGGAGGGGCGCAGGGCGGACCTCCCGGCGCGGGCGCGCGCGGCGGCGTGCAGCTGTGCGGGGCCAGGCCGGCTGGGCTTGCTGGTGCAGGGGAGGAAGAAGCCCCTCTTGGCACAGGGGGCAAGTTGTTCTTCTCTTTCTCAAATGTTCTTGATATTCTTCTGATTGTTGATGTATTGTTGTGATTATAGATGTGTTCATGTAAATCTTGATGCGGATTTGTGATTGTAAGTGAATATGATTGTGAGTGAATGGATGATTGTGGATCTGTGTGATTGTGAATAGATGATTATGAATCTTTGTGTATGAATATGTGACTGAGAATGAGAAGTAGAGAGAAGGAAAATAGAGAAAAGAAAAAGAAAAAGGAGGGGACGGACGGGGACGGCAGGGGAACAGATGAACGATCTGGATATTTGTACCGGGGCAGGGCTCCACCCGGCACATTTGTACCGGTGGGATACCAGGTACAAATGTGTGTATGGTTTGTACCGGTTGGATACCCGATACAAACGAGGGTTACCAACCGGTACAAATGAGCGTTTTTCCAGTAGTTATTGAACAAGCAAAGAACATGCATGAAGCATCTTCTTTGTGCCTTTGAACAATTATCAAGTCTTAATTTTTTTCACAAAAGTGAAATATTTTGCTTTGGAGATGCAAGACACTATGAGACTCGATATTCGCAATTTTTCGGTTGTAAAATAGGTTCTTACCCGTTTCGCTATTTGGGGACACCAATGCATCATAGAAAGTTGTCAAATAAAGATTGGAAGACAATAGTGGATAGAATAAAAAAACTAAGCGGGTGAAAAAGGAAAACTCCTATTAGTGGGAGCGCTCAGCCCGTTCGCTTGGCTTATCACCATCGTGGCCAAGAAGATTTTCTCTCGAACGAACCGTACCACCAAAGAACGCCAGCAACCGGCCAAGAAGATCTTCTCTCGTAACAAACCAAGACAGACCATCATCGGCCACCAACCGAACAGGCTGTTTGATTTTGATAAAGTCAGTTACCTCTAATTTATCTATGTTTATGCTCTATTCTTTTAGGTCCCGAGGGGAGTCATAAAAAAATTGAATCTTATAGGTCGAGGTTCTTTTGTCAGAAAATAAAAAAAGAATTATAGATTGGTTAAATGGAACATACTTCGTTAATGGAAAGAACAAGGGGGATAAGTGTAACACCCCAGGTTTTTAATTAGCACCATTAACACTAATGGCCGAATCAGCGGAGTCAAACCGCCTGACATTGGTCAAACCTAGGTCAACCTGGGTCATCACCTCGAAAACCTCACCAACAAACCCTATTGAACCCCTTGACCAAGTCAACACACCCTTGTGGTCAACCCTTGGTCAAAGACACGGTCAAACCCCGCTTAAACATTGACGTCGGTGAATATCCTCCGGAACTTTTGCCGCGTTCTCCAAATTTCCCCTAAACACTTCAAAATCTACCTTTATGAAAGTTATCCAGTTTGTCGAGGGACACAACTTTCATGTAGATTGGCATTTCAAATTTTGAGAGGAAATTGATGAAAAACGTGGTCAACCGACAGCATCTCTTGTTCACCGAGACATGGCGACATTCAAAGTTTGGCTGCAATTTATGCAAAATTTGTTGAGAAAAACACCATAGAGCCTTTGTAAAAGTTGTAGATGGTAACAGTTTGGCAAACCAACTTGGCATCCATATAATTTTGGCAAAACAAGAAAAATTGGCCTCCAACAGTTTGGCAAACCAACTTGGCAAAAATAGAAACTTGGCAAAACTCACCTCCCCACGCGCATATATGCACGCGCAGATCGTGGTTGCCATCGTTGTTTCCCTCTGGGTGGGAGGGTGAAAAAGAAATAAAGAATAGAGAAGGATTCCTGATGTAAGTTTTCAAGAGGTGGAAGGGCACAACATAATTTTGTTTCTCTCAGGATTCCTGATGTAAGTTAGGTCTGGATTTGGCAAGTGAATTATGCCAAACCGTTGGAGATGAATTATTTTTTACTTTGCATAGCTTCTTAAAAGTTGGCGAAACACAGGATTTGCCAAGTAAATTTTGGCAAACTCTTGGAGATGCTCTTAGTGCACTTTAGTTGAGAAATTTTGAGTTAGATGCAGTCGAACCAGGGTAAACCGAAACAGACGACGCCGGAATGCAACGTCGAGCCGCGCTCGCGCGCCCGCGCGCGCGTCTTACCGCCACGTCGGCTTCGGGCCTCGCCCGCCCCTTCCCGAGGAGCCGCGCCTTCCCCGGGCCGTCTCGCGTCCGAGGCGTCTTGAAGTTTTCCCCCGCGCCACGCGCCGGGACGCGCGCCGCGCCGGACCGGCCGGGGCGAGCGCCACGTCGGACCGTCGGTCCGTCTGCTGTCTCCCCGTGCGCGCCTACCGAGGCCACCGTACTACGGCGCGTCATCCATCCCTTAGCCCCGAAGCAAGCCGACCGTCGCTATTTAAGGCTGCCTTCCTCCACCGTGCGCCGAACCGCCTCATTCTCCTGTGCTCCACCGCACCCCGCCATTAGAGGCCGCCGCGGCAAACCAGGGGTCCGACCGGCTGCATTCCCTGACCAAGGCGCCCTCCACCTCCTCTTGCACCTACGATAGCTCGCCGACTCACTCACTCTTCCAACCGAGCCGTCGCATCGCCGGAGCTGAGCTCCTGGCGGACGCCGCCGGCCGTGCCGCCGTGCACCCTCGCCGGCACCCTCCACCCCCCAACCAAGCCCACAAACCGATCGCCGGTGAGTCCCTAGTTGTCCTCCCCGCCTTCCCCGGCCGACCCCGCCGCCGGAGTCGCCGGATTTTGGCCGGCGCCGCCGCCCCATGGCCTAGGGACCCAATTGCAATCCTTTCGTTCTGTCTAGGGTGTTTTGTGCGAAGTAAGGGCATGGTTGTGAACCGGCAGAAAGTTCCAGGGGCCTTAGTGAAAAGTTGTAACTTCAATAGTATCTGTGATTTGCTGAATCTTGTAAATTCCGTGGAAAATCATAGAAAAATCATAAAAATGCAAGCCCAATTTTGTCGGATTCCTGGTGGAAAGTACTACAACTTTTTGTTAGTCTCACCTGAGCTGTTTCTTGATAATTTTTCAATGAAAAATAGAAATGTTAAAAACCTAGATCTGTGATATCTCAAAATCCATAAGTCCTCTGTATCTAAATTTTGGATATGTTGTGTGTTAGGTTATGACTAGAACCTGAACCAAAAATGGCACAAAGTTCTGTTTTAAATCTTTTTATAAATATTGTTTCTATTTATGTAGAATCTGTCCAAATGATTTTTGTAGATAAAAATAATTAGATTTTTGTGCCCAACTTTGGCATCTTGTCTTTTTATGCCAAAATGCACCTCTTGTGAATTAATCACGATTTTATAATTGTCAGAAATATTTATTCTTGAAATATGCTTGTTTTCCTTGTAATTGCATAAGTCTAGATTCATAATAGTTATAGGTTTATATGTTGCATACCTAGGTTAGTTTTGGACTCTATAACATGTGTGAGAAAGTTTGTACCATTTGGATGCTTATTTATTGTTTTGTGTATTTACCCTGTTTTACTAGCTAACTTTTGTTATTTTCTAAATAATTAATTTCCTAGCTATCCTAACCATGCATGTGTGTCCAGTGGCTTGTTATAAATGATTAGTGCTTAATGCACTCTTCCACTGAATTTTTTTAATTAATTTCATGAATAAAAACTATGGAAGCAATTAAAGGCTTAATAGTCTTTTAAACGGGAAAAATCACCAACCACCTTTAATAACCCCATGTGTAGATGTAAATCATTTTAAAAAAGCTAATGATCAACCCCTTGCTGTTTGTGTAACTTAATTAAATTATCTCCGTATATATGTACACAGTTGCTATCAAAAAGAATAATGAATAAGAACTGCATATTATTCCTTTTTGGAAGAGTATGTTGAATGTATTCTTATCTAGGTGAATGTGGTCAACCATGCACCCCATGGTTGTCAATTGCTGATTGTAATTAGTTAAATTAAAAATTATGAAATAAATATTGCATTTGCATCTTCGTGTAGATCTTCCCGACGATAGATGTACGCTCGTGCCGGAAGGAGGAGACGAAGGTGGTGACAAAGAGCTGCAGCACGTGTTCGTAGCTCAAGACCTGCACCAAGGTCCAGAAGGGCCCAAGGCCAACCTTGCCAGCAAAGGCAAGCCCCGGATCATTAACCCCGTCTTTTAAAAATCTATGCCATTACCTTCGCTATGATTGTGCATTTACGTTGCAGGAGTTGAATTGAAACCCTAGTTGCATGATCCCTAGGTACCTATGCTCTATCACTAGTATGGTAGGTCGATAGCTGCTCTGCTATAGGACCCGATAGAAGTCGAGTGATGTTCGTCACTCGCGAGAATAGATCCTTATGTTGGAATCATAAGATCTTTATAAATGGATTGCTCATGTGGTAAGCGCATGGGATTTGAGCTCCGGTCCAGTGGCTTTCGTGGGCTAAGCTTTTGAACGTACTAAGCACTTGTCTGGAATGGGACCGGTAAGCCTAGTATCTTAATGAGACGGTGCGGGAACTTACTATTACTACTCCTGAGGAATCACCTAACCGGCTAGCTACCGGGAAGGGGGGTGCATGTGTGAGACTGGATGCCTCGTGGGGTGTGCCAGTTAGCCTTGTACCCAGGACTCTAAGATTCGATCCCAACCCGAGGATTTTTGGGAACTGCCTGGATGGTTGTCCTCGCGGGGGCACCCTACCGTGTGCTTAGGTTTACCTTGCAAGGTTTAAATCAATCGATTGTCGGCCTCTCATCGTTATCCGAGACTGCTTAATCAACTGGCCATGATATCCCGTAATGATGGAACTTGGTGAATATTGTTGTATGAATTAATTGCATGTACAATTCTTGATTGAATTAGTTGGCACACTTAGAGATGGTAATCAACTAAAAATTGTGCTAAAATATTGAAAGTAAGGACATATTCTTTGATGGTTTCAGCAAAGGAAATCCACCAGCCATAAAGCTTTTCATGTCTAGAGTTTGGTGATGTAGTTATCACCCGACGGTTAAGTCTTGCTGAGTATTAGTATACTCAGCCTTGCTTTAAAACTGTTGTGCAGGTGCTGTTGACCGGGGGGATGACGACAAGTGATGGCATCACGGATGGCCTCCTGTGATGCTTACCGTTGCTCTAGCTTATTTTATTTCTGCTGTTTTCGGACTCTGAACCTTTACTTCATGTCTTGAACAATGGTTTATAATAAATTGGATTTAACTCGTGTTGTACTCTGGACTCGCCTTCGTGTGAGTTTTAATGCATATGCCAATCCTCTGTATTAGTTCCAAGTGATTCACCGGGCGTTAACCCGGCAACTGACGACAAGATGATACTTTACTATTGCTTAATGACCAAAGTGTATTGGTTTTGGGCGATAGTACGGTATTTTCCTGGGCGGGTTGTCGCAATAGGGATTCAAGATCCAGATGTACAAAACAAGTTCCTACTAAGCAAGTGGTTGTTTAAGTTATGTAATGAAGAAGGGTTATGACAAAATTTACTTAGAAACTAGTATATGAAAAAAAATGTTATCCCAAACAAGTAAACGAGCTGGAGATTCACATTTTTGTCAAACCTAATGGAAGTGAAAGATGAATTCCTCAATCTAGGAAAGGTTCAAGCTAGTCAGTGGCAACCAAATCAGATTTTCGAAGATAAATGGTCAGGTACTCAAGGCTTAAAGTACAATACCCTAAATAGAGATATGCAGTTCTTCGCTTCCCATGGATGACCTTTTCTTTTTTTGAATTGGTCAATAGTGTTAAACACCGTGTGTGTTAAACTTTGAGAGGGCTTGTAATTTTGGCGGTCTAAGGCCTTTCTTTCGATAGGTCTGAAGTCGGAATATTTCCCATTATCTAAAAAACGTATGTATGTGTGTATAACAAAAGTTTTGTAAATCCCAAACGAATAGTTATCTGGAACAGGATGAAGTACAATGCATGTGTATATACAAGAGATCGATAATGTAATAAGTTAATGTGGCGTACCCGTGGCCACAAGCAGTAAGATGAGGATAACAACAGCTGAGATGTTGTTCTTGCGTGGGACGGAGCACCATGATGAATTGATTGGACTTATTTGTCTCTTCGATCCGATGGATGTGTAGCTTGGAAAAGTAAATGATTGAATGGGTCGATGGATGTGCATATGGATGCACCATTTATATAGAAGCACAGAGCTAGTACTAGTAGTGCCTCGCGCATGCGTATATCCAGTGAAGGCTTGCGCACATGCTTATGTGGCAGCAAATAAACTAAAAAAATCAAGTAACGTGAACTGACCCACATCATATGGCATCCAGTAAGTATATTATTGCTAGTCCTAAAAAAGTATATTGTTGCTAGTCCTAACAATATATTCGGGCTCATGCTTTGGTCCTAAAAAAGCATCTCATAGTTGACAATCGAATTATATAACATTGGGGGTAATAATAGAATGAGTTCATATTTTGTTTCCTTAAGACCTTGCAATTATTCTATCATAGTTGACAATCGAATTATAACATTAGAGGTAATAATTGAATGAGTTCATATTTCGTTTCCTTAGGAACTTGCAATTATTCTAGCTACTGTGTGCTAGTAGCATAGTAGACTGACTCTACTCTTGATTTCCCATTAATAATGCAAGTAGGCTCATCAGGGTGGAGAGATTTCTTGTACTTCAGCATGTTCATAGTTGTACATCTATTTGCATTGAAAAAGCTTTGTCAGAATGCTTTCATGTTAGAATTTGTCTATATTTATGCTTTGCGGGTAAGGGTATGATGAAGCTTCTAATATGTAAGGGGAATTTAATGGGGTCATAAATCGATTCCTGATGAAAATCTGTATGCTTTCTATGTGCATTGTTTTGCTCATTAATTGCAACTACTGTGGTTGTTACCGTTTCGACTTTTAGTGCAGGCATTATAGATTTCTTTAGCTATTTCCTTTAATAATCAACATGTGGGTGCATCTTGTATGAGAAAGGACGCCTTACTTGCAAAGCGCCATGATGTGTTGCTAGAAAAGGTTTAAACCAAGAAAGTAGCCTCGCTAGGCCTGGAGATACTAAATGGGGTTCACATCTTAAAACTTTGCTTCACATTTTGGTGATGTGGGAGGCTATCATAGATGTTCTTGAGATAATGAAGAAAGATTCTATTAAACCAACATATAATGGTGGAGCTTTAGGTTTAATTGGAAAAATGGAGAGTTTTGATTTTGTGTTCATCTTGCATTTGAATTTGATGATATAAAATTATTCAGCACGACAGATATTTTGTCACGTGCTTTGCAAAGAAAAGATCAAAATACAGTTGAAGCAATGCATTTGATCATGGATGTGAAAGAAAGCTTGTAGGATGTACGGGAAAATGGGTGGGAGCCATTACTCAAAAAAGTGAAAAAATTATGTGAGAAGAATGAGATTGAAGTGACATATATGGATAAGAAATAAATGTTATAGTGACATCTAGATGAAGAAAGCAAAAGGTAACAAACATGCATTACTATTATATTGAGATTTTTCTTGTCGCCATTGATGCCATCTAGGCTGAGTTGAATAATCGGTTCAGTGAAATTAGTTTAGAGTTATTAGTATGTATGGCTGCTTTTAATCTAAGGAACTCCATCTCTAATTTTGATGTGGACAAATTTGTGAGGCTTGCTGAAATTTATGCTGAGGATTTTGATATTGGTCACCTCTATATTTTTCCAATTAACTTAGATAGTTTGTCACCCATGCTAGAAGAACTTCAAATTTTCTTAGACGCATTGAACTTGAAAAAGTTGCTGTCAAGACTGACAATTCTTACAAATTGGTTTATCGTCTCATTGAGCTAACATTGATACTACCAGTGGCAATGGCTTTAGTTGAGAGGATATTTTTAGCCATGTCCATTATAAAGACAGATTTGCGAAGTAATGAATAGCTCAATGACTTGATGATATGCTATAATGAGGAGGAGATATTTAGAAAGACTGTTAATGAAAAGATCAAAAGCGATTTTAGGAGATGAAAATCACCGTATGTTATTGCCCACGAAAATAGTGGTCTTTATTCTCTTCTAAACTAATATTTCTCTTCTAAATTAAAATTAATATTTTGGAGATCCATGTATATTTGTACAATCAATTTTCTATATGTGAATGTTGCTTCCTCGAATGAATAATGGGTGTCACCATCACGCGTCATCCGTTAGTTTTGTGATTTGGCCTTTTGCCTTTTGGTATCAATAAATAGCATCCTTTATTTTTCATGATGTATTTTATGATTTTCATTGTTCATCAATAGTTCAATATATATAACTATATAAGACTACTTCAAACAATTATATTTGCATACTGGGAGGGGTCATAGTGGTGTTATGTCGATATAGGGCTTTAGTCCCGCCCCTCCTAAAATTTTTCATGGCTCCGCCCCTGTAGATAGACACAGAAACTGTGGATAAAATCATACTCACAATGCCAGCATTAGATGTTTTGAAGGCGGAAGGAAGGATCCCTTTGCAAACAGTTGGTGGATCATTCTTCTGTCACACTCTATTATATACAGAGTTAAAGACAAATCACCAATAGCCCTCTTGTGAACTCACTTACAAAGTGTCATATTATCATCATCTTCCAAAGAGACCATGTGGCATTCTCCAAGAATTCATTTCGAGGGTATCATGTGACCTGCTTCAAGCCTTTAAGGCTTCAACACACAGGATCTATCAAAGTACAGTATCCAACCTTGCCGTCTAATAGAAAATTAGAACCAGGAAGTAATCTGCCTAAATAAACTTGACTGGTTAAGGGCATAATCTAGGAAGTCACTTTTTCTTCTCCCAGCTACATTAATCTCATGAGGAGATTTTCCTCTTCAGTCTAGTCCTTTCTCTGGCACTTGTCCTATGCACACCTATCCAAGCTTAATCGTTCTTACATTTCTACAAGCTCCTCGTGTCCATAGTATGGTAGTGGTAGGTATCATAATATTCTGCGTTTTCTTCATCTCAGTTCCACTGCTCACTTGAGAGGATTTTCATTTCAGTCTCTAGTTCTTCTTTTCGATGCTTGTGACCTGTCATGTGCACGATCATCCTAAAACTGCTGCAAAAAGACAAGCAGACAATTTAGTCTCAATATTCACGCATGGATCACACGATCACTACACATCAAAGATTTCAACACATCGGAGTTTCTCTATAGTGGCAACAAATTCCAAGTGCTGCACAAACAATGAAACACGCCACAAAAGAATACATTGCTCTAACAATGGAAATTGGATTACAGTGGCACTCCTACCAATTTTCTGGTGATGAGTGTTCCATGAAGTGCACTCACACATTTCAGATGATACTAAGCGTCAGATTAGATGACCACTTCTGCATTTTGTATCCATTAATCAGCAAGACAAGAACAAGGCTTCTGTGCTGCAGAGTGGAACAAGATTGTAAATTTTTCTCTGTATCGTCCTTGCCAAGAAAAAGGTAGAGACGTGCCATCTGGAGACGATTTTAATGAACATTTCATTTTCCAGTCTGCAGTAACAGCAGAGTTGAGGAAAGTCCACACTCTGCAATTTCCAGGATAAGTCCATAAGCCCGCCAAGGCGCCGAGAAAAGATATCACCCTTGATGCTGGAAATTGGACAGTACAGAGTTTACCTCTGTAGGGCAGCAAGCGGAGCTCCAGTTGCTGCTGTGCAGATCAGAACTAGAATAGTATAAAAAATGTAAAGGTTGCTCATTCAAATGACAGTTTGAGCAGCTTGCCACCCAATGTGATTCAGATGTCAAAGTCTGACACAACAGAAAAAGTGGAAGTGAATTTGCATCCAGAATAGAGGCGAACTGAGTTCTACCATATATGTTTAAAATGAAATAAAAAATGCTGAACTTGGGATCAGACAAGAAATAAGATAGCAAATGCGATACACACCTCGATTGAGAATCAGCACAGACAGAGGGTTCCATTGAGTTCTATTGCTTGGATGGATTTATGTGGAATAGATGAGATCAAGTCAAAGCACTCCCCACCTTGCCCACAACATCTTTGCAAGTTGGGGCTGTCCTCTATCTCGAGGTGTTTCAGGGCTGGGAGTCGCTGCAGGAGACCCTGTGGAAATTTCACAATCATATGACACCTTACAATCGTCAGTTCCTTGAGGGAAATGAGACCATCCATCCCGTCAGGCAGCACTTTCAGCCTACTGCAGTCTGTCACAGAGAGACACCACAGCTTAGCTAGATTTCCAAGGTTTGAAGGAAGTGCCACCAAGCTGCTGCCATGGGAAATGTTAATGATCTCAAGGGATGAGGGCAATTTTGGAATCTCTAGCATGCTATAGCAGCCTCGTATCGATAATTTTTCGAGATGAGGCAGTGGAAGGACTTCCTCAGATGACGATACCTTGCCCTCTAGATTTTTACAGCCCCAAATATATAGAGACCGAAGGTGAGACAAAAATTGGAGCTCTTCCACAGGCCAGTGGACAATGTTGGAGCACGATGAGATTTCCAATTCCTCCACGAAGGCCAAGCTGCTCACAAGCCCTTGTTGCAATCTGGACAAGCTGAATACTGATAGGAAGCCGTCATCACCCATTAATCGCAAATGCCGTAGGTTTTCCAGAATTTGAACTTGGCCTTGCTGCGTCTCCAGAGGCATCACCATATCCACCTGCAAGCCAACATGCAAGCTGACAAGATAGGACCAAGACCCCAGAGGTATTGTAGTGGGAACAACACCTTCTTCACAATAATTAGCATACCCCATGTGTCTGATTAATGGGTTCTCAGGAACGCCGAGAAAAGATAGATATGTGAGAAGTGGGCTGTCTGGAAGATTTGCAAGTTTCTTGCAAGCTGTTACTTTTAGCACTTCCAGCCTGGGAAACATCACTGAGCTATGAGGTTCTCCTGCACTGCTTTCTGCCCATCGCTCCAAGTTTGGCAAATAATCCAAGCTCATCCTCTTTAACCTTGGGAAAACTTGCAGAGAGCTGTGGAGTTCTGAAGCTTCCACATCGATGTTCTTACACAATGTGGTTAGGCTGGCCATGCGGAATAACTGCAAAATCTCAAGAGAGGGTGACAACCATACTACTGGTATGTCCTTACACCTTGTGCAGTTAGAAATGCTTAGCTCTTTTAGGCATTGGAACATTTGAGAGTCTCTCATCCACTGCGATATTGTAAGGCCACGGTATCCACGAAACTCCAAAATTTTGAGCTCACCATGAGGTACAAGAGACTCCAGTACTTCTTCCTCATTATCGACCTCGTAATCTATGGAAAAACCACTCCGTCTGTAGCCCCAACCCCAATCCAGCAACAGTTCACTTAGATTCTTTTTCTCATGGAGATTGGCCTTTGACCCACTCTTTACTTTTCTCAAACAGAAGAGTTCCAACCTGTTGCCAAGCTGTTGCAGGTCTTTGAGCTCCTCGATTCCGAAGCCATCTCCAGTGCCCACAATAAAAGTTGTCAGTGTGTGAAGGTTGCACAGTTGACTAAGTTTTGGAGGCATCCTTTGCAAATCATGACATCCCAAAAGATAAAGGTGCCTGAGCTTTTTCATAGTTCTCATACCTTCCGGCAAAACTTTTAGCCACTGGCAGTTATTGAGCCTCAGTGATTGCAAGTTATACAACATACATACTGAATTTGGCAGCTTGATGATCTCAGAATCAGAAAGATCAAGATAATGTAAGTGTTTTGCCTGCAACACCAGACTACTAGAAGGTTTTCTACAACATAGCACCCTTAATGACATCAATTTTACTTCCCTCAAATCCTTGTGTGATGCTAATGGTGTTAACAAAGTGCGGAGACATATTGCACTTTTGAATAATCCACTCATTTGTTTCAGTTCATCAGCGCTAGAAATATGCAAATGATGGACATCTCTTATGGATACTTTTTCCTGAATGATATCTTCTGCGATTGCACATTCATTTGCAACATCTCTTGCAAGGTCATGCATCAAGTCATGCATTTTACATCCATCTGTCTCTATCCTTGAGCCAAAAATATGACGGGTTGGCCTCACGAATTTGACATCTTGGAGAAAGGATCTCCAAATCAACTCATTGAAAACAAATTCACCTTTCTGTTCCAAATCCATCAGTCCCTCTTCACGAAGAAAACCATTTGCAATCCATAGCTGGATCAAAATGTCCTTTTCAATTTCGCAATCCTTCAGAAAAATTGCACAGAAGGAAAAACATTGCTTCATTTCAGATGACAAGTGTTTGTAGCTCAACTTTAGTATGGACAATACTTCATCTTTGCCTGTACAGATATCACCAAGATTGCTTTCTGCAATGGCCATCCATTCTTGGGCTTGCTGTTTTGAACTCATCAAGCCCCCCATTGTCTTCAGTGCAAGAGGCAGTCCCATGCACTTGTCAACAATACGTTTGCCAATTGTGATAAACTCTTCATTTTCTTGTACCCCTTTACTGAATGCTTTATTAGAGAACAATTCCCACGATTCATCTTCTCTTAGGCATGTTAGCTCATGGGGTGGATGGGTGCCCATTATAGAGGCCACCTTTCGGCTTCGACTTGTGACAATAATCATGCTTCCAGATCTAGCATTAGCAACAGACGACCAAAGAAGTGGCTTGAGGTCGTCCTCCCACTTTCGGTGTTCTTCGCTCCACACATCATCAAAAATAAGTAGGAGCCTTTGCCAGCCAACAACTTTCCGCAACTCTTGTTGCAACAGCTCGATGGTGTCAGGCAGGTCACACCTTTCCCCTGTAGCCAACTCAATGACAGATCTCACAACAGCAGTTGCTGAGAAGTTCTCTGATACACAGTGCCAAAATCTTCAAGTCAAAGTGCTTCTGAACCCTGCAGTCATTGTACACCATCTTCGCTAATGTGGTCTTGCCCAGTCCCCCCATTCCTATGATGGGCAGCACCTGCAGATGCTGCTGATCTCGCTGGCCGAGCAACAGTTCCACCACAACCTCCTTGTCATGCTCTCTGCCAAAGATCTTTGTAGACTCATCCAAGACTGAGTGGGTTTCCCGATACATAATATGTGGTGCCTCCACACGCTCCACCAATCTGAACGTGCTCATCTCTGTCACCAGTTCATCAATCTTTTCGAGCACGTTCTTGAGGTCCCTGCTCACCTTATGACGGAACACAAGTATATTATTTGAGGTGAAGTTGCCTAGTACCTTGCTCGCCATGGATCTGTTTCTCTGCGCCTCGCGCCGCAACGCCTCATACTGAAAGTCATCTAGGACATCATCAGCTTGGTAGGCTACGGCCTTGAGATCCTTCATCCACTTCCTTACAGCAGGGTTTGTCTCGCTCTTCGCCTCTGCATCTGCCAGCAAGGATTGCACTGCCAGCAGCCGCCGCTCTAGCTTGTCACGGTCGGCATCGACGCCCCACATGCGGGTGACGCTCTGGACGAGCGCACTGGCAGCTTTGCCGGCCACACTGTGAACCACCGGGAGAAGAAGCGACTCAGCCATGCTCAAGTCTTGTTTCAACTGTACGGGAGTGGATTAGGATTTAAGAGTCAGGAAGCAGAAAGAAAGGAGGAAGGTGCGCAGTAGTCATCGCGGCACTGGCTGTAGCAATTATTTGAGCCAGAAATATTTACAGAAAAGTTATGAAAGGGATGCGCACTATAACATATACATGTTTGAAATTTGGCAAGTATAGTTGCTGCTGACTTGTTTCATTTCGATTGAGAAGGTAGAGATGAAGATTTAGGTGAAGACTGGCCCCATGGGTAAAGGAGCTCGGTATTAGGTGAAGAAGGGGTCCCGGTAGTAGGGTAGGCTTAAACCTAATTAACTCGTAGAGAACTGCAACGTGTGCGTGACTTAGAAGAACACCGATGCCATGTCGTGATGGCCATGAGTCATGGTGTGAGTGATATTTGAAACTATTTCTTGTCATCAGGACGGAGATGCTTTCTATATGTAGCACAGAAGAAGGCTTTTGGCAAAGCAATCAGAAACTAAACTTCTGCACATGCATCTTAGAGTTTCCAAATAGCATATAAAATCGCCACCGAAACAACTGTGAACCGTGTGCATATATATACTGTATATAATTATGCACTTGGGTGCATTCTCTATAGCGAATGCACCCAGACCCAACTAGCCGAACCATCCCAAGCCAACCAGACTTACTTAACCGGGCGCGCGGGCCTTGGGGGGGGGGGGGGGGGGGGGGGGGGCGCGGAACCGACCGCGGCAATCGCACTCCCGCTCCATTATCCTCCGTGACAACCGCAACCCACTTCTCAAGCGTTAACCACCCACCGGGGGCCCGCATATTACAAACTCCTCCCCGTCACCCTCTCATTCAATTCCCCCGACCCGTTACCACTCTCTCCACTTCCTCGCCTTCTCCGCTTCAGAGCTCGCCGGCGAAGAGAGGCGCAGTGGATTTCTCGTCAGCTTGAAGCGGAGCGATCGCCTTCGAGAAGCTGAGCGCTCGTCGGGATTCCGAGTGGCGAATCACCCCCGCTCACGACAACCCGCATCTTCGCCCCTGTTCCCGCCCGCATCGGCTTCATCGCCCTCTTTCTACTGCGCTGCGTTCCCCGTCGTCTTCCTCTTTCTCCCCGGCGGGGGGCGAACCCGCGGCGACCGTGGTGAGGCGGGGGGGGGGGGGGGGGGGGGGGGGGGGGAGGCGGGAGAGACCCCAGCGTCAATTCTCCACCGCGTTCACGAACACATCCTCGTAGCTTTTCGCTTGCAGGTATGCCGTCCGACCCATCGCCCCCTTTTCCGCTTGCTCCCGGTATATGTGGCTGCGTGATTATTCATGTTTTCGACGGACTTTTTTTTCGAGAGCCCCCGGTGAATGATTTTTGTTGTTCATTCAGATGATATTGCTCCTACTGTTTTTCATTAGGTTTTTTACTGACTTATTTTTTGCGTTTTCCATTCATTAGATGTGTCAGTTTGAGCACACGCGGCTAGGTGTAAAAATCGCATGTGCCCCCGTCATGTCATTTTTTACTTTTTTCAGTTAGGGGCTTTGATTGATTCATTGTTAGCAACCGCCGTATCACAGAAGTTGCAATCGTCCTATCGCTGAATTTGCAACCGATCAATTACACTAGCAACACTGTTGCAGGTGCTGTAGCTTTTTGTCACGTTTTTGTTGCAATCGGTTAATTGTAGGAGTTGCAACCATAATCACGCAGAAGTTGTAATCGTCTTAGTACACAAGAACTTTTTTTAATATATTTTTGTGTAGTTTTGTTATTGTGACAACTGTATCCTTTTTATAGGTTGCAATTATTGTGAATGATTTTTTTGTTCATTGAGATGATATTGCTCCTACTTTTTTTTAGGTTTTTTGCTGACTTTATTTTTGCGTTTTTACATTCATTAGATGTGGTAGTTTGAGAACACGCGGCTAGGTGTAAAAAATCGCATGTGCGTATCATTTTTTACTTTTTTTCAGCCAGGGCTTTGATTGATTCATTGTTAGCAACCGTCGTATTACAGAAGTTGCAATCGCCCTATCTCTGAAGTTACAACCGGTCAAGCAGACACAACAATACTATTTTTGTAGGTGTTGTATCTTTTTTGTAGCATTTTTTTTGCAACCGGTTAATTGTAGGAGTTGCAACCATAATCGCAGCAGAAGTTGTAATCGTCGTAGTACACAGGAACTTTTTACGTATACATCTGTGTAGCAGTTTGTTATTGTAGGTTGCAAGTATTTTGCATTACAGGAGTTGCAACTTTGTCTAGTATTAAAACTTTTTTAGTAGCATTAGTAGTTTTTGTTACTGGTTTTATAGGAGTTGCAATTTCCCCATTACAGAAGTTGCAAATTGTGCATATGTAGATGTAGCAATTGTGTTATTTTTTGTTGCAACTTTATTTCACACGAGTTTTCAATTTGTGTTTTTTTGTTAGAGGTTGCATTTTGGTTTTCATTTAACACTAGCAGTTGTTCCATATAGGTTTCAAGCTTTTTTTCGATGATTGTTTATGTTCATATATTTTTATTTCAGTTGTTATACTTTTTTACAATGGAGCAAGGCGGTCAGCAAGGTGAACAACAAGGTGGCCAAAATACTCGATCTTCTCCTCGATTGTCTGAGAAGAGGAAGGCAGAAGAATTACAAAGACTCTGTGAGAGGCGGAAAAGGCTCAGGTTGCCAACTCCGCCACTGGCTAGCACTGCTGAAGATCAAGAAGATGAAGAAGAGCATGACGAAGATTTCGCCCCTGACGGTGAAGGCTCTGGACATGATGATGGAGTTGCTGGCGGCGATGATGCCGCCCTGGCCGCTGTCGGCGATGGTGATAAGGGCAAAGTCAAGCCACAATCTATGCGATGCTCCCCTGCGAGTTTTATAAAGCTTCTCAATGCTTTACCAAATGATCTTAAAGGTCAAGTAGTCGCAAAAGGTTTCGGGGGTCTTCTGAATTTCAAGCCCAACTACCTTAAGAGGGACGTGAGCAGCTGGCTGATGCGGAAGTTCAATCCAGAGACAATGAAGTTTGAGATTGGTGGCGGCAAAGAGATCAATGTCAGTCATCACGCTGTGTGGTGTGCCATGTAGATTCCAAATGCTGGAGGTGACCCGCTCCCAATGTCTGATGCAGATGCCCGTGCTGAGCGCGATCGGCTTGGCTTACAAATTGTTGGCCCTTCTTACAACTCCAGAAAGAGCATTACGGTGAAACATATAACTGCTGGACTGAAGAACCGTTCATTGACTGGGGAACTTGGCCTAAGAGCTTTTTTCATGGCTGCTTTCCGGTGTTTCTTCTTGTTCTCAAACACTGACACCAAGATCAGGCTTGATGATGTGAGATATACCCAGGATATTCAGAACATTGGCACCAGGAATTGGTGCAAGGCAGTTGTTGACAGGCTCAGCGTTGTTGCTCGCTTATACAAGTTGGACTACGCTCAGAAAGGCATCAATGCACCCATTAGCGGATGCACGATCTTTCTAGTGGTAAGCTCAAGTCAGACATCCATTTTTTCCTGTTCTTTGTTTCATTGCTTTTTTTGCAACTGTGTACATATTGTTGTTGCAATCATATGTTTTTCACTGTTGCAATCTGTCATTGTCAGAAGTTTTTTTTGCAATTAGTTTTTTGATTCATCAGTGTTTTTATTCTTTTTTCGTAATTTTTTTGCAGATGTTATACGTCGACAACTTGCAGCACGGATTCCAGACAAGCCCCTTTTGCATCCCCCGGTGCTCTTTTCTGGCCTCGAAGATGATTCAAGCTATACTCAACGAGGACCGCAGGGGGGATGTCGCTGGCGACAATGTTGAGTTTGGACATCTCAGGGTCTGTTTTTTTGCAATCACACTTTCTTTTTCTTTTTTGTTTTTTTAAATGTCACCACTGTTTTTTTACTCCAACTATGGTTTTTGCAATTTTGTCATTTTTGTTAATATTCGCTTTTTCCCCTGTCGCTTTTTTTTTTAAATTTTACTTGCAGCTGAAAAGTAATACGGACACGTGCTATGGCGCCCCTGTGGGGTCTTTGACAGTACTACCCCTCCCCAGATTCGGACCTGCCCAACTCCCTAGATTCGGACCTGCCCAAGATGCAGATGTTGAAGAAGGTCTTACTGAAGTAGGTGCTGCCCAACCTGCAGCAGGACCTCGCGCCCCATTAGCCGCCGCGTCTTTGCTACATTCTTCGTGGGGCTAGCGCATCCACCGCTGCAGTAGGGGCTGCTGCCGCCACGTCTGCTCCTGGGCCTAGCACCTTCCATGATCCTGGCGGTCATGGGCCCCACAACAGTTCCCCTCCTGTTTACTACGAGTACCCAAGTTTGTGCACTGCATTTAGCCAGCACATTTCTGATTTAGTTGGAAGGAGCAGAAAGGAAGACGCGCTGGCTATCTTGAAGGAGTTTGACAAAAGCACTAAACGTGCACATGAGTATGCAAGGAAGGCTTCTGAGTATGCAACAAGATCGCGTGATCTTATGGTGTCAGCTCATCAGGAGTGCGTGAGCAGCATGAACAAGCTTCTTGCGGATGCTGCAGCTGCCAAGCAAGCTTCCAAGGGTCGCAGGAGGAAGGCTACGAATGTCTCCCAACCAGCAACTGGTATGTCTTTTTTTATATATTTTTTTCACAATCATGTTGCTACCACATGTAAGCAGAAGATGCAATCACACATACAACCTTTTAGCAAACATACATATCATGTTACCTTTTTTTTGTTCTGTTGCAAGTGAAAAACCAAACTGTGTTTTTTCTCGCAAATGCACACACTAATTCGTTGCAATCACATGTAAACTGTAGTTTCAATCACATGTAAAAAACTACAGTTTTTTGCAATCAGTAATTATGAGGTGGTTTTTGCAAACACACGTTATTATGTTTATTTTTGCAATTACATATAATAAGTACTTTTTGCAATCATGCACACCCAAGGTTGCAAACACACTAATAAAGCATTTTTTGCAATCACACTCTATTTCTGTGTTTAACAACAGCACCAGCAACAGAATCAAGTATGGAAGACATTCCTGGGGTAGACATGGATGATGGCGTTTTCGATGCTCCCAGCCCAATTGAAATGGAGGTCTATGAAGGCGGCGCGCACGATGAAAACCCTGCACAGGGTGATGTTGATAGTAGAAACGCCCAGCAAACACCACCTCACGGACATGACAGTGAACAGGGTATTCTCGATAGAAGTAAGAATATATGTTTTTTATATTTAGTCTAAAGGATTTGTATTTTATTTTTACTTACACACCATCCTTCTTTTTCTCTTTATTTTTGCAGCCCCTCCACATCTTTCCGGGAACATTTCCAATGTCGATGAAATTCTTGAACTTTTTGATTCACCTCCTCGCGCAGAGAACAATGCAGACAAGCACCCGCGCGAGCCAAGACATACTGTTGCAAAGAGGGCGACTTCCTCAATATCTCCCTCTCTCCACCATTTTGATGTAAGCTCTTTTTTCTACACCCAGGTTGCAATCCCCTCTCAGTTTTTGAAGGAGTCACACTGCACGGAAAGTTGCAATTAGTGACTCAATCTAGCAATCATAAGCATTTCACTGTTTTTTTGCAATTTTGATTTGTTTGTTTTTTCCTCAATCCCATCATCTTCAGCCTCAGTAGTAGCAGCATCAGCAGCAGTAGGTTGTAACCCACACACCACCAACATTGCAGTTGGGTTGTACTTACAGTCGCAATCCTTTTTTGTCTTTTTTATTTTATTTCTTTTTGTTTTTTACTGGCTAAACCACAACTAATCACTCTTTTTTTCCATAACACAGTGCACTAGAACTTATGCAAGGAGGACCGACAGGAAGGAGAGGAGGCAGAAACTTAAAGATGCCGAGGCTGAGAAGAATAATGTAGAGGAGGTGAGAAGAAAGACTGAAGAAGATGAAACCTCGAAGAGAGAGTCCGAAGCCGAGGAAGCCAAGAAGAATGCTGAAGACGAACAGAGGAAGAAGGCTGAGGCTGAGAAAAAGATGTTGGAAGATGAGAGGATGAAACAAGTTGAGATGAAGAGGTTGGAGGACGAACAGAGGAAGAAGGATGAAGACGAGAGGGCAAAAGCAGCAGTAGGTTTGTAACCCAGTGATTTTTTACCAACATTTTTTTCAGTGGGGGTTTGCACTTACAGTTGCAATTCGTGTCTTTTTTTGCTATTTTTTATCTAAAATAGAAACTTTGACTTTTTTACCGCAATAAATTATGAAACTTGTAGCAGAAGTAAACCGAAAGGAAGAAGAACAAAAGAAAAAGGCTGCTGAAGAGGAAGCTTTGAAGAGGGCCGCAGCTGAGGCAGCAGCAGGTTGTAACGCACACACCACCAACATTGCAATTTGTTTGCACTTATAGTTGCAATTATAACTTATTTTTTTACTGCCACATATGATGCACTCAGCAGCTGAAGCAGAAGCTAAGCAGAAGGCTGCCGAAGAGGAAGCTTCGAAGAGGGCTGCAGCTGAGGCAGCAGAAGGTTGTAACCCACACACCACCAACATTGCAGTTTGTTTGCACTTATAGTTGCAATTATAACTTATTTTTTACTACCACATATGATGCACTCAGCAGCTGAAGCAGAAGCTAAGCAGAAGGCTGCCGAAGAGGAAGCTTCGAAGAGGGCTGCAGCTGAGGCAGCAACAGGTTGTAACCCACACACCACCAACTTTGCAGTTTGTTTGCACTTATAGTTGCAATTATAACTAATTTTTTTACTGCCACATATGATGCACTCAGCAGCTGAAGCAGAAGCTAAGCAAAAGGTTGCTGAGGAACAGAAGAAAAAGGCTGCAGCTGAAGAACAGAAGAAAAGCTTGCTGCTGCGGAAGCTTTGAAGATGACTGCATCTGAACAAGCTGCGAAAGGAAAAGATAGTGATGAACAAGCAAAAACAGGTTTTGTAACAATATAGTCTGCAACCACACACTGGTATAGGCCTTTTTTTGCAATCATAAAATTACCATCTTTTTTTGCAATGAAAACACAGAAAAGTAGTTGCAAAACACTGTGCATGCCTTTTTTTTGCAATCAAACTCACCCTGCTGTTGCAATTACACATTACTCAAACTTGCAATCATAAATAACCAGATAACCAAGCAACTTCAACCGCACAAACTCCAGCCATGGTGCAACCACAAATAACTTCTGGTTGCAATCACGCACGTAAAATAGTTGCAAACACACACTGTTCAGACTTTTTTTGCAATTTTTATACCAAATAACCTGCAATTTTTTGTAATGACACACACAAAATAGTTTGCAAACACTGTACATGCTTTCGTTTTTGTAGTCACAGTTTTTCTGTTGTTGCAATCACAGAACAAGCCATCTTCGAGGAAGAGGGTGAAAAGTTGAAAAAGCCAAGCAAGTAGCAGCCGAAGAAGCCAAGTCGAAGAAGAGGGCCGAAGCACAAAAAGGCAAGCCAGAAGCAACTGAAGATCCTCAGAGCCAGAGCGATGATTTTGTGATGAACAAAAAAGATGCAGCTGATGAAATTCGGAGGAAGAAGGCTGAGGCCGATAACAAGAGAAATCTCGGTGCTACCAAGAAGCTTGAGTTGAAGAAAAAGGCTGCAGCTGACAAGAAGGCTGAAGAGAAGGAGAAGAAGATCATAGCAGAATTCCAGAAAAAACTGGATGCGAACATTGCTGCTCTACAGAAGGAGCCCTCTGTTTCAAAGATAAACAAGCAGGTGGAGATGCAACTGTCAAAGGTGTACGCTAAGAAGCGCAGTGATTATGAGAAAAAGTTAGAATTTCTCCGCCAGGAAGCCAATGCTGTGTTGGAATCTGTGGAGGCACCTATGCAGGCAGCATCCCCCTCATCAGCTGACGATATTGAGTTTCCTCCGGAGTCCCAGGATGACATTGCTAATTTGACCCCACCGATTCGTGTTTCACAAGATGAAGTGTTTGAAGGTCTTGTCGATTACGGCAAGGTTCAGAAGCTGATTTTCAAGCGTCTAGGTGACAGAGTGATGAGGAGGCCTGCTGAGTTCGTATCTCCGTTCCAGATTAATCGCAAGTGCCCCGACATACCTGTTTCCAAGGTTGTTTATCTGAGGTAGAAGATCATATCTGAACCTGAGCTTCAACAGTATGTTTCTTTTTTTACTGCATATTTTTCATGTTGCAATTGTTTTGATACTAGCATTGCAACTGTTACACTCCCAGTTTTGCAATTTGTACACTATTGCAATCACACATTCAGGACATTTTTGCAACCACTCACACAGACCAATTTTGCAATCACATATTGTCAACCTAGTTGCAAATATGTGCAAGTAGGAGTTGCATTTTTTTGCACTGTACCATTGTTTTGCAAACATACACACAATTCGTTAAAACAGACCACTGCTCCTTTTTTCATTTTAAACAGGTTGTACCCACAACTTTTTTTTTCAATCACACATAGTTACTATATGTAATTCTTTTTTTCTGGTTGCAATCACACACATTTTTTTCATTTTACTTTTTTTTGGTGCAGGAGGACTTTATTGGAGTTTGGCATTCTGGCTGAATTTACTGGACAACAACTTATTGACAGTTTCTCAAATGACAAGCTGAGAGAGTCTTGCCTGATTGATTTCCTGGTGCATTGCATGCGACATGATGACATTGTGCACAAGCTTGATTCGTTCGGGTACAGGGTGTTTGTCACGACTGGTTTCTATGTAAGCCTTTTTGTTTTCAACTGTTCGTTTTTAATACTATTTTTGTAGGTTTTGTTGTGACTGAACTAGTTTTTTTAATGGGCCTTTTTCCCCATGTGTGCAGTGGAACGTTGAGAGTTGCAACGCAGTCCTCAACGAGGATAAATCCGAGACAGAACAATTCAAAGTTGTTTGGAACCACCTGATGACCGAGTGCATAAACTATGATCTGTCAAGAGCCAAACTGGTTAGCAGATATCCTTTTTCCCAATACAGTCTGTTTTTCTTGTAACCTTTTTTTTCAAAGTTGCAATTGCAAAATCATAATCTGCAACCCTTTTTCATTCATAATTTTTTTTGAGTAGTTGCAATCACAAATCAAGTTGCAATCACACATCAACACTAGATGGAATCAATACACTAATCATTTTTGTTTCCTGCACTCTTGTTTTTTTGCACCAGATCTTTGTCCCTATCCAAGATGCAGGACATTACTTTGTGTATTGTTTCAACTTCATGCATAATCGCATTGATGTGCTGGACTCGAACGACTACTTCATGAAATGCACGGATCCTGTAGAACGTCACAAGCATGTGTTTGCAAAAATTCCAATCATAGATGCAGCTTTCCAGAAGGTGTCCAACTTCAAGCTACCCAGAGTTAGTGGGTGGAGCAAGCCTTGCATCGAAGTCCCCAAGCAAGCCGGCCCCAATGATTGTCTGTTTTTTGTCTGGAAGTACATGGAGTACTATGACGGGAACAAGCTGAAGGAGGAAATCAACTCGGTAATGCGTGATGTGAACTGATCCATTTTTTTACATCTTTTCTCTTTTTTTATGTTTTCTGTATGTGCGTTTTTGGACCGTACTGTTAAAATGACTATTTTTTATGTGTGTTTTTTATGCTGCCGCAGTTCAACGGCATCATATACAGATGTGAGATGCCGCACTATCAAATCTTCCACCCCCTCAACCAGGCTGATCTCCCTGCAATGCTGGACAAGTACAGAATTGGGGGACGTCGTCTTGATCTCGAAGATGACAGCAGCCAGTCTGTGAACTTTTAGGATCAGTGGGATACAAAAACATGTTATATCTGTGTGTTTTCTCTTGGTTGTACGCAACATGTTACGCGTGGCAGTCTGAAAACACTCTCTCCTGTGATGTGGCAACTTTACGTCCTTTTTTTTATTGAATTTGTGAACCAGGATCGGTAATGTTTTTGTGCACCTTCTTTTTTCTGCGGCATGGAGCGTTTTTTTGCAATCGCACTTTTACCTATTTTGCAATCACACTGTGATAAAATTGCAATCACGCACATGCGACAAGGTTGGAATCACGCATATGCTGGTTTTTGCAACTGGGTCTTTTGCAATCGCAGCACATCAGCGGTTGCAACCACACTGTAGTCGCACTTTACTTGTTTTTTTGCAACTGTTTTTTTGCAATCGCAGTCACATGCTGTTTTTTTGCAACTGTTTTTCTGCAAATCACACTGCGATAAGGTTGCAATCACGCACATGCTTGTTTTCAGCAACAACTTTTTTTGCAATCGCATCACATCAGTGGTTGCAACCACAATGTAACTTATTTTGCAATCACCCGTATTTTCATCAGGTTGCAATCACATTAAGCAAACACTTACCTAGTCGCAATATGACAGTGTCATGACATGGAGCTTTTTTTGAACTGGTTTTTTGCAATCGCACTTTTTACCTGTATTTTGCAATTGTTTTTTTGCAATCGCAATCACATGCTGTTTTTGCAACTGTTTTTTTCAATCAAACTTCTATAAGGTTGCAATCACACTTGCGATAAGGTTGCAATCACCCACACGCGACATGGTTGCAATCACACACATACTTGTTTTAGCAACAGCTTTTTTTGCAACCGCAGCACATCAGTGGTTGCAACCAGACTTTAACTTATTTTGCAATCAGCCGTATTTTCACCAGGTTGCAACCACATCAAGCAAATACTAACCTAGTCGCAATCTGACAGTGTCATGACTGGAGCTTTTTTTGAACTGGTTTATTCCAATCGCACTTTTTACCTGTTTTTTCCAATCGCAATCACACTGCTATAAGGGTGCAATCACACTGCGACAATGTTGCAATCACCCACATTCTGGTTTTGCAACTGTATTTTTTGCAATCGCAACACATCAGTGGTTGCAACCACACTGTAAAGGATGTTGCAATCACCTGTATTTTCACCAGGTTGCAACCACATCAAGCAAACACCAACTTAGTCGCAATCTGACAGTGTCATGGCATGGAGTTTTTTGAACTTGGTTTTTGCAATCGCACTTTTACCTTTTTTTTGCAACTGTTTTTCTTTTTTTTCAATCGCAGTCACACACTGTTTTTTGCAACTGCTTTTTTTGCAATCGTAGCACATCAGCGGTTGCAACCACACTTTAACTTATTTTGCAATCATCCGTATTTTCACCAGGTTGCATTTTTGCAATCGTAGTACATCAGTTGTTGCAACCGCACTTTAACTTGTTTTGCAATCACCCGTATTTTCACCAGGTTGCAACAACATCAAGCAAACACCAACCTAGTCGCAATCTGACAGTGTGAGGGTTGGAGCTTTTTTTTGAACCTTTTTTTTGCAATCGCACTTTTTTACCTGTTTTTTGCAACTTTTTTTTGCAATCGCAGTCACATGCTGTTTTTGCAACTGTTTTTTTAAATCACACTGCGCTAAGGTTGCAATCACGCACATGCTTGGTTTAACAACTGTTTTTTTGCAATCGTAGCACATCAGTGGTTGCAGCCGCACTGTAACATATTTTGCAATCAACCGTATTTTTCACCTGGTTGCAACCACATCAAGCAAACACTAACCTAGTCGCAATTTGACAGCGTCATGCAGCAGTTTTTTCTTTTTTCAAACACACGTAAGCGGCAGTAGCGAACCACACACGCACCTATGTCGCAATCACACACATTCATTGGGGGCTGCAAAAATAGTGTTTTCAGTAGTTGTAATCACAGTTGCAATCAGATAGTGTTATTATCTAGAACTTTTTTTTGCAAACCAGACGCTAGCTATTGGATAAATTATATTGGATTCATTCAGATTCATAGTCATCCTTGTAGTCAACATTGCGCGAGGTCGCTCTTTTGATTCGAGCAATTGCGCCATGTGCTTGCGACTGCTGCACAACTACACTGCACTCAGATTGTTGTGTTTCATCCGCTTCACTTTGCCCTTCCTGATCCCCGTTTTGTCCGTTTCTTACTCTTGGGCAGCCTCTTTTTCTTTGAGCCCAACCTTCAGCTTTTGCACCTCTTTTTTGGCTTTGTTTTCTGCTGCTTTGCTTCGGTTTGGGTTTTGGGGGCATGTTGTGCTGTAGTGCCCCCTAACATGACAGGTTTGGCATTCCTTCACACCCTTACCTCCACTGTATGTGCTGTAAGGATTATCAGGTATCATACTGTTTTTGGAGGATTTTGCTGCGCTCACAGGCTTCCTACCTTTTGTGCTAGACACGGGTGGTTCGGTCACTATCACACCGCGTAGGGTAGTTGCCGAACCAGGCACATGGTTTGTTTTTGGTGTGGCAGGGTTACTAGGATTCATAGTAGTTTCCACAGTGGCGTCACCACTTTCATCTGTTGGTTGGACACAAACTAGACCCATCTCGTTATCCCCATTTTCATGCAAATCACCACTTTCCATCTCACAAGCAGCACTCTCTGCTATTTGTAGAAGCTCAATACCAGGAGTTATCATGTCGATGTGCCGGACAGTCTCAGCATAAGCACGGTCAGATTTTCTTCCTGCTCTACCCAGGCACATTAACTTGGGCAGCAGCTTCGACATTCTCGTTTGCTGTGTCAGCATGAGTCGCAACCCAAACATCGTGCCTGTCCCATGGAACAACAGATCTTGCATTACGTGTGTAGCGCCGCAGAATGTACTTCTCTGGTATGCTCTGCACTTGCAGGTGGGTGAATGCTTTGATCACGTGCATGCAAAACAACCCTGTGTGCTCCCATTGCATGCATTCGCATTTATATATACCCTCTTTTTTGTCAGCTAGCACCTTGAATGCGTGTTGTGCCCAACAGAACACTCCTGTTCCTTTTTCATGCTTCACCAAGTAACCGCATTCAACATCTGGATCAGGCTCAATCACAAACGCTGTACTGTTAGTATATTCCCTCTTGCATTCATTATACACAGCCCGCGTGTACATCCTGCTGAGCTGCTCATCAAACCGTGATTTGCATGCCCTGACAACCTCGGCCTGCACATCAGAATTTTGAATTTCGGTTTCATCATTACATTTTTTTGCAACCGTAGACATATCACGATGCAATCACATGTTGTCGTATGGACCTCCCTGGGCCCACTACCTCGGTGGGTACCAGGACCGACTACTCGGTGGGCCCCTGGGACTACCTGGCTTGCGCTACACGGCACCTGAAGGCGTGGAGCACAAGGACTGCGGAGGAGAAGTACTCGGTTAGGGAGCTGTACATGTCCCGCACTGTATGGAAGACTCCTAGACGTACTCGACTAGTACTCTCTCCCTACTCCGACTTGTAACCCTGCCTCCCGGACTATATAAGGTGAGGCAGGGACCGATCTCTAGGATCATCTCATCTCATACAAACCACAGTGCACTATTGCTCCATCTTGTAATTGTGCCCAATCAATCCAGAGCTACGCAACATACAGGACGTAGGGTATTACGCACCTCGCGGCCCGAACCTGTCTAAATTGTGTGCCACGTGTCTCTTCCTTCGAGTTACCGATCTCGGCGAGGCCGCATTCATCTACTTTGGGTACTCCCCTTAGTAGGTTGCCGGTCTAAAACACCGACAGCTGGCGCGCCAGGTAGGGGATCTCGCCCGAGATCACATGGTGAACTCGGCGGCTCCCGTCTACTTCAAGCCAACCGTCGCCTTCAGCCGCGGCGACACCTTCGTGTTCGGCGCCTGGGTCTGCACTGCAGACGGCGCGGGCTCTTTCCAGCGCCGCCTCACCATGCCGCCCAACCCGAAGACTGGCCTCGTGACGCTTCCAGAAGTCGTCACAGGCGAACTCGCCGGCAAATTCGGCGAAATTTCGCTCTTCAACCACCACACTGACTTCGAGCTCGAGTCCGCTTCCAACTCGAACTCGATGTCTCCATGGGCCATCGCATGCGAGCCGGCTGCTCAGCCATCGCAGGCGGTCCCCTCACCTCGCGAGCGCTCCGCGCGTGGCCCCGCATCCTCAGCGGGCCCGCACGGGGGCTCCCCCTCCGCGGCGGGCGGCAAGGAGCCCTTACCCGAGTACAACTCGGACTCCGACACCGCCCCTGATCGCGCTTCGGACTCCAGCCCTCTCTCCGAGTTCTACTCGAACCCGGATTACGAGTTCGACTTCGGGTCGGATCCCGAGGAGCCCGAGTCCGAGGACAACTCCACTGAGCTTCCCTTGTCAGGGCCAGCCTCTGGGCTGGTTATAACATCCACACCGGCCGGGAGATTCGTCTACTGGCCAGGCCGCAAGCCTGCCGGCCTGATAAGGGGAGACTCACGCAATGTCGCTTACATCGACTCGCTACCGTTCCAGGAGGGAACACCCCTAGCCCGGGCTGACTCAAGCACACCAACTGAGGTGGCACCCTCTGAGTCCAGCCTTGGCACCCCTGATCGCCAAGTCTTCATGGCTGCCGGCGACACCCCAGGGCCTTCAGGCACGGCTCAGGACAAGTACCTGGAAGACATCTCCTCCGACGAGCTCTCTGCTGATGCTCCACCGAACGAGAAGCCTGCGGACAGAGACGCTCGACGTGAGCGTAACCGGAAGCGCATCGAACGTCGCCGGCGCCTCCGCGACAACTTCCCCGTCCACAACCTTGCGGAAGCTCTCGAGGCGGTCGAGAGCAGAGTACACACTACCCCTGAGCAATGCCTCATGTCGATCACAGCGATCGCACGCCAGGCTCAGGGCATACGCGCTGGAGAGGTCATCGCCAAGCTCGATGAAGACGCCTACTTCATGCGGGTCGACAACAGAGTCAACCAGCCTCCTCCAGCCAGACCCCGCGACGACGAAGCCACAAGTCACACCGCCAACAACGGTCCTAACCGTACTCGAGCTGACCTCCCAGCCGAGCCCAACCGTCGTCGCTCCAACGCCGGCGGACCTCCACAGCGCGACAACAGCAACCGTGAGGTCGTCCCCCACCGTGCTCCAGTCGGCGGCGACGGCAACGACCCCGGCGGCGGCGGCGCGGCGGAAGCTCCAACCATGGAGCCAACAGGAGGGCTGGCGGCGGCGGCAGTCGCGGTGGCCGAGGCCACGCGAACAGCCACGCTTCCGGCACCTCACAGGGCGGGTACGATGCCCGCCAGAAGATTGAGGAGCTGCGACGGAAGAAGTCGACCACCGCAGCCGACGGCGACGGCTTCCCCGCCTTCTCACCTCGACTTCGCAACTTGCTCCTCCCCGACAAGTTCAAGCCTTTGGGGATCACCAAGTACGATGCAAAGCATGATCCCATCCAGTGGCTCAGGTGCTACGCCCTCTCCATCGAGAACGTTGGCGGCAACAGCGACACCAAGTGCCTCTACTTCCGCTTCTACCTGGACCAGGCTCCACTCACATGGCTCGAGTCGCTGGACAAGCACTCGATCGACAAGTGGGACCAGCTGAAGGAGCAGTTCACCAGTAACTTCGCGGGCGCCATGGGCCGATCGGGTACTCGCATGGACCCGGCCATGATCAAGCAGGAACAAGGCGAGACCCTCCGCAAGTACATGCGCCGCTTTTTCGACAAGCGCGCTACCATCGTTGACGTCACCGACAAGGAGGTCATCGACCTCTTCCAAGACGGTCTCTATCACCGCCGCACCTTCGAAGACTTCGGTCGTCGCCGCCCCAGGTCCATCCCCCACCTCAAGGACATGATCACGTCCTGGGCGGATGAAGAAGACAAGCCAATGCCAAGTACGACACCATCCGTGGCAAGACCAAGCAGAACCAGGGCAGCGGCAGCGGCAACAACGCGAACCAAGGCGGCCACAACAACAACAACAACAACTACTCGGGTCCCAACCGCAAGCGCAAGCCAGACAACACTGTCGCGGCTATCCAGCGCCCTGCGAAAGGGAACTCGAAGAAGAACTCCGGCGGTTTCAAAGACCCGCTGAAGGAGAAGTGCCCGTGGCATCCAAACGGCAACCACACCACCGAGCAGTGCTACCAACTCAGGCATGCACTCAAGGATACGCCAGAGCCACCGCACGCTCACGACCAAAAGGGCAAGAAGAAGAACGGCGACAACAACGACTTCCAGGAGCCTGACAAGACCGTCAACGTCCTCTTCGGCGGATTACCCAGCAGGCGGGAGCAGAAGGCTACCCGTCGTGAAGTCATGTCCATTGAGCCAGCGGTCCCGACTCCTCTGAGGTGGTCGGAGGTACCCATCACCTTCTCCCGCGCGGACCAATGGACCAGCTTCTCCGAACCAGGATGGTTCCCCCTCGTCCTGAAGCCAGTGGTCGCGGGCTCCAAACTCAACAAGGTGCTCATCGACGGTGGAAGCGGGCTCAACGTCCTTTTCACCAAGACTTTGAAGAAAATGAAGCTCGACATCACTCACATGCTCACCAAGAGCAACACGCCCTTCTACGACATCGTCCCCGGCAACGCGGCTATTCCACTGGGCTCAGTGGTCCTGCCAGTTACCTTCGGGGCATCTCGGGACAATTACCGTACTGAGTACATCAAGTTCGAGGTCGCGGACTTCGAGACTTCCTACCACGCCATCCTCGGCAGACCGGCTATCGCCAAGTTCATGGCGGTGCCCCACTACACCTACTTGGTACTCAAAATGCCAAGCCCAGCTGGTGTACTCTCCCTTCAAGGGGACTTGAAGATCTCTCACGACTGCGACATAGAAGCTGTGGAGATCGCCTCTACGAACCAAGTACCAAACGCGATGATGGAGGTCTACGCCGCGTCGAAGAAGCTTGCTACAAGTGAACTCGACATCCCAGAGAAGTCTGACAGCGCCAACAAGCCTCAACCACCTGAGGAGGTACTCGTCAAGACGATCGACCTCGGAACAGGCGATCCCAGCAAGACCACCACCATCGGGGCTGGCCTCGACCCCAAATAGGAAGACGCGCTCATCAGCTTCCTTCGGGCTAACCGCGACATCTTCGCGTGGAAGCCAGTGGACATGCCGGGAGTGCCCGGGGGAGCCGATTGAGCACCGCCTCAACGTCGATCCTAAGGCCACCCCCAAGCGACAACACCTCCGACGCTTTGCCGACGACGGACGGGACGCCATCAAGAAGGAACTCGCCAAACTACTCACGGCCCGGCTTCATCGGAGAAGTCTTCCATCCCGAGTGGCTCGCCAACCCCGTCCTCGTCCGCAAGAAGAACTCGAACGAGTGGAGGATGTGCGTCGACTACACCAACCTCAACAAGCACTGCCCTAAGGACCCCTTCGGGTTGCCGCGGATTGATCAAGTCATCGACTCCACGGCGGGCTGCGACCGCTCTCGCTTCCTCGATCGCTACTCCGGGTACCACCAGATCGCGATCAAGGAAGAAGACCAGGAGAAGACCGCGTTCATCACCCCGTTTGGCGCGTACTGCTACACGACCATGTCCTTCAGGCTGAAGAACGCCGGCGCCACCTATCAACGAGCTATCCAGGCCTGTTTCAAAAGGCAACTCAACAAGAACGTCGAAGCCTACGTGGATGACATGGTCGTCAAGACCAGAAACTCCAGTACCCTCATCGACAACCTTGAAGAGACTTTCGCATCTCCGCGCGAGTACCGCTGGAAGCTCAACGCGAACAAGTGCGTCTTCGGCGTACCTTCGGGCAAACTACTCGGCTTCATCATTAGCCAGCGCGGCATCGAAGCCAACCCCGAGAAGATCTCCGCCATCACCAGCATGAAAGCTCCCACGAGCATCAAAGATGTCCGAAGCGACGGGGGTGCATGGCGGGCATCGAACGATTTATCTCGAGGCTAGGAGAACGGGGGCTCCCCTTCTTCAAACTACTCAAGCATCAAGAGAAGTTCGTGTGGACTCCGGAGGCGGATCAAGCCCTTGCCCCGGCTCAAGGATTTCCTATCGAAGCCACCGATCCTCACGGCTCCTCACAAGGGCGAGCGACTCTTGCTCTACCTCGCCGCGACTACCCACGTGGTCGATGCGCCATCGTCGTCGAGCGGCAGGAAGACGGCCACGCCTATCCAGTCCAGCGCCCAGTCTACTTCGTCAGCGAGGTTCTATCAGAGTCCAAGGCCCGCTATCAGCCTGTGCAGAAGCTCTTGTACGCAGTACTCATCACCTCGCGGAAGCTACGACACTACTTACAGGAGTACTCGATCTCCGTTGTCACCGACTGGAAGAATCTCCAAGTGGGCGGTCGAGCTCGGCGCCCTCACTATCGACTTCAAGCCACGCACAGCCATCAAGTCGCAGGCACTAGTCGACTTCATGGCAGAGTGGCGGGAGAACCAGCTACCTACTCCCACGGTGCGACCAGAGCATTGGGTGATGTACTTCGACGGCTCACTCAAACTCGAGGGCGCAGGCGCAGGGGTACTCCTGATCTCTCCAACGGGCGAACAACTCAAGTACGTCCTGCAGATCTTCTGGAAGGTCTCAAACAACGAAGCCGAGTACGAAGCTCTTCTACACGGGCTCCGCCTCGCGGCTTCATTGGGCATCAAGCGGCTACTAGTCTACGGCGACTCCGCAGTGGTCATCAACCAAGTCAACAAGTCCTGGGACCGCAACAAGGAGAACATGGACGCCTACTGCCTAGAAGTCCGCAAGCTCGAGAACAAGTTCTACGGTCTCGAGTTCCACCACATCGTCCGCGACAACAACGTTGCAGCGGACGTCCTCTCGAAGCTTGGATCCACCCGCGCCCAAGTACCAGCAGGTGTCTTCGTTCACGAGCTTCACGCGCCATCCATCCCGGAGCCAGCGCCACCGACCACTGCTCCAGCTCACCCACCAGCTGAGCGGGAGGTCATGATGATCGACGTGGACTGGAGGCAACCCTTCATCGACTACCTCAGCGAGCAGAAGGTTCCCTTCGACAAGAACTCGGCTGAGCAGCTCGTCCGCCGCGCCAAGTCCTACGTCCTCGTCGGAGACAAGCTTTACAAGCGGGGCGCATCTTCTGGAGTACTCATGAAGTGTGTCCCTCGTGAAGAAGGCAAGGACATCTTGGAGGAGATCCACAAGGGTGTCTGCGGCAACCACGCGTCCTCACGCACGCCCGGTCGCCAAGGCCTTCGGTGAGCTTTCTGCGGCCCCACGGCTCGGGGCGATGCCGAAGAACTCGTCGAGAAGGTGCCAAGGATGCCGGTACTTCGCCAAGCGACAACACGTCCCGGCCTACAAGCTAGTCACCATACCGCCAACTTCCGGCCCTTTGCCCGCCGGGGGCTCGACATGATTGGGCCACGCGCCAACTACGCCGGGGAGGTTTCAACGGGGTATTGGTGGCTATCGACAAGTTCACCAAGTGGATCGAGGTCAAGCCGGTCACATGCCCCAAGGCTGACAGAGTACTCGACTTCCTGGATGAACTCGTACATCGCTACGGACTACCCCACCGCATCATCACAGACCTGGGCTCCAACTTCAACAATCACCAGTTCTGGGAGTACTGCGAGAACAGTGGGATCGACGTACGATACATCTCAGTTGCCCATCCTCGGGCCAACGGACAAGTTGAGCGCACCAACGGGATGGTGCTCGACGCTCTCAAAAAGTGGCTGCACGACGCTGCTAACTCCAAAGGGGGCAAGTGGATCAAGGAACTACCCAACGCATTGTAGGGGCTACGGACTCAGCCATCCAAGCCAACGAGGCAATCCCCTTACTTCCTGGTCTACGGCTCCGAAGCAATCCTCCCTGCCGACGTCATATGGAACTCGCCAGCAGTGGAGCACTACGACGAAGGCGTCTCAGAAGACAGCAGACGAGTTGATATCAATAGCCTCGAAGAAGCTCGCTGCACCGCCCTCGTCCAATCAGCAAGGTACCTAGAGGGTATCCGACGCTACCATGATCGCAACGTCAAGGAACGCTCCTTCAACATTGGAGATCTCGTCCTCCGCCGTATCCAGAACACGGAAGGACTACACAAGCTCAGCTCCCCCTGGGAAGGTCCCTTCACCGTGGCAAAGGTGACTGGGCTGGGCTCCTACCGCCTCCAGACACTTGAAGGCGAAGACATCAACAACTCGTGGAATGTCGACCGGCTCGTCGATTCTACGCCTAGTCTACACGACTACTCCGGGGTTCAAGTCTACACGACTACATCAACACCCCCCCCGCCGTAAGCGGCCTCACGGTCCCCGGCTCCGGTCTCGGACTTCTCCTCTCCGAGGATCCGGCCGTGCGGCTACCTACGGACCACGGGCCGCGACGAGCATCAAGGACTCTAGCGGCGGTCTACCGAGAGACCACACTCTAAGATCCGGCCTACACGGCTACCTACGGATCTACGATCCGGCCTACACGGCTACCTACGGATCTCTCGCCAGCGGCTACCCGCCCTAGCACTACTCAGCTGTAAGCGGCCTCCGGGTCCAGGCGACTACTCTGTAAACTACGACCCTGGCCATCCAGGTGTACTTCTTCAGTAATAAAGTTTGATCGTTCATCAACTTCTTTACTTTCTACTCCCTTCAATGGGACCACTACTGCCGAGTACGACTACTCGCATCCACTCCACGATGGGCTCCGCACTCTGAGATCGCGACTACGAGTACTCATTGCTGGAAATTTTCTTTCATTAATACTCAAGCAATTCATTACAATTGTTTTTGTACAACCTTTGGCTACTAGCTACCTATTACAGGGCTACTAGAGATTAAGCTTCTCAGCTACTTGCTCCGCGATGGGAGCCATCTGCTCCAGCAGCTCCGAGTACTGCTCGTCAGTGCAGTTGGCGGCTACCCCGCCAGCGACTACTTCCACTGGGGCCTTCGGGAAGTAGGACTTCATGAAGGCCAAGACCTGCTTCGGGATCGACCTCGCCATGTGCTTCACATAAGCCGCCAGCCGGCTTGGGGCTTCCTTCGGGGCGATCCACCGGTGGAGCAATCTTGGGGCCGCCGGGTGCGGCACCAAGAGCCTTGCATCGGCGAGGCGCGGCTTCCTCAAGCTCCTTCGGTTGGGCCCGCGGGCGCCTCGCGGTCTTCATTCAACTTCGCAATGATTTGTAGCAGTTGACGAGATCGCGGTCGGAGGCAATCCGAGCTCCATGTGCTTCTCGCACTCGAAGGCAAGTTCTTTGTAGTCGAGCTCGAGTACCGGCGGGCTTCTTGCTCCCGGTAGAAGAGATTCTTCATGCTCGTCTCCGAGGACTTCGGTGCTCCACCGGCCCTCAAGCTCGCAACACGGCAACGCAATAATAGGGTCAGACTACCTCTCGACCTCCAACAACTAGTGTCGGTGCGGAATGTGGTCCCGACACTAACCAGTAATGAGCGCCAAGGTTTATCCCTCAATGGTCGATGCTAAGCAATCAGAGACACAAAGTTTATCCTGATTCCGGCCGAGGGGCCGTACGTCCAGCAGTGGCATGCTCGAGGAACTATATTGCTTAGCACCGGGGTGCCTATAGTGAGGCTGCTACAAGCAAGGCGGGAGAGGAAGTGTGGCCTCCAAGTCCCTGGTGAAGTGGCTGAAGATATTGTGGGAGAATTGGAGAGTAAGTGCGTGGTGTGTCGTGTGTTGTTGTTGTCTCTTCTATCTTGTCCCCTGCGGCGGGGGAGTTCGTCTTCCTTTTATAGGCCAAGGAGAGAGCGAATTACATGTATGCCGCACTATTTAGCTACATGGGGAAGTGTGCTGTGCTGTGCCGTAGAGTAGGTGGCCGCCTTGACGGTCCTTGCCGCGATCCGGCCATCATGGCGTATCTTGTACCCGAACAGTGGTAGCTTCGAGGGTAGGAGTGCAGTGTACGGCCGTGATATCCCCAGGCGGGCTCGACGGGGTTGCTGACGTCGATCCGTACGGGGTACAGTGGCAGGTAAGGTGGCGTCCCGTTCCCGCATGTTTCACAGCGCCGGAGTTGTTGCCACAGTGCCCGGCGTGGGATTGTACGCGCGGGGGCGGCCACCATGCCGTTAACAGTGGCAGGGATGGTGCCCCGCCGGCCTAACACCTCGACCTAACCCTGCAGAGTCACGGGAAAGCAAATCGAGGGTGCGGTCGGCCCCCCTTCGAGGGCTCGGCACGTTAGCCGTACAGGAGTAGGCGGCGCGGCGTCACGGGACTGGCACCGGCCACGTCGCATAGTCCCCCACAGTGGCGGGGATGGGTTCCCTCCTAGGGAGTTGGTGCAACAGAACCGGGGCGCGAGTCCCAGGCGCATGATGGCGCCGCCCCGCCGTTGTTAGAACATTAAATACCCGTGTACGGGAACGGGCGTGCGCGTGTGGAGCGCCCTCGAGCGAGGCGGAGCCCTCGCTCGAGGGCGGCGCGGACCCTCGAGCGAGGGCGGGCTCCGCTCGAGGTAAGCGCACCCCCTCAAACGGGGCGGAGCCCGCCCAAGGGAGGCGTGTGCCCTCGAGCGAGGCGGAGCCTGCTCGAGGGGATCTTTGAGTGGGCCGCTTTGGTGGGCCGTCAGGGCCACCGTGGAGTGGGCCATGCCCTGTGTGTTTAAGCGAGGCGCGTTTGGCTTTGGCTTGTTGCGGGTTTTAAGTGGGGATTCCCCAGTTGTTTAAGGGGACCCCTAGGGCTGTCCCCCGACAGTAGCCCCCAAGCATCTGCGGGTTCGCCGGCAAGGCTCCCGCAGATGCTGGAGCCTACTGATAGGACGTCCTTCCCTCTCGGCTTGCGAACGCTTTCGGTGGGGCCGCATCGGCGGACCCGCGGGTCGCGCCCCGAAGCTCTGGCGAGCGCGAGCGCTCCCCGTAGGGGTTTTACCGCGAGACTTGGTTAGAGGGCGTGGTACATATTTCAACCGGCGTCGGCAATGTTTCGGCCCCGCTTCGGTGACGCACGCGCTGGCGGCACTATCCGCGGTGGGTGCAATCCGGGAGGTGTTAGGCGCGTGCGTCGAGCCCCCGAGGCACCCGGCCCGTTCGAGGCGATCGGGTAGAGCTCTACGACTTGTTTTGTAACGCGCCCTCGCCGTCCCCTCCGCGAGACGGAGGGTGAGGTTTCCGCAACCCCCATCGGTCGGGTCGCGGATTGCGGATTCCTCGTTGAGGTCGTTAGTGGGTGGTTCGAGTGGACGCCCATGCCCCGTTCGATAAGGGTAGGGCTGCGTGGTCCAGAGACACGTCCATTAAAGCGCTTGCGTGGGTTTGCTAGGTGGGGCTCGGTCCCGTTCGCTAGGGACCGAGGGCGCGGTAGCTCTCCCTCGGTGGGATCCCCCCGGCCGGCGGCGCTGCCCTCGCTGGCTCTCGAGCACGACATGTGGGGCACCCTCGAGCCGGCGGGCTCGAGGAACGGCTCGAATGCGCGTGCCCTCGTCGTCCCTGACTCTAGTGATCTGGGGCGCCTGTTCGAACCCGTCGAGGGTCAGGCTTCGAACCTCTGATCAGTAGGGCCGTGCGGGGTGGTGCCTAGGCGGCCCCGTCTTTGCATCTGCGAATCCCCGAGGGCCCCTGACCGTGTCAGCCCTCGAGACGCTGATCAGTAGAATGGTGTGGGGTGGCGGCGAGCGCTAGCTCCCCGTCTTTGCATCTGCGCATCCTCGAGGGGCCTGACCGCGTCAACCCTCGAGGCGCTGATCAGTAAAATGGTGCGGGGTGGCGGCGAGCGCTCCCCGTCTTGGCATCTGCGAGTCCTCGAGGGGCCTGACCGCGTCAGCCATCGAGGCGCTGATCAGTAAAATGGTGCGGGGTGGCGGCGAGCGCTCCCCGTCTTTGCATCTGCAAATCCTCGAGGGGCCTGACCGCGTCAGCCCTCGAGGCGCCGACCGTATCCAAATGGTGCGGGGTGGCGGCGAGCGCTCCCCGTCTTGGCATCTGCGAATCCTCGAGGGGCCTGACCGCGTCAGCCCTCGAGGCGCTGATCAGTAAAATGGCACGTCATCGGTGCCTGCGGTGCCTGTTTCGTCTCAAACGGGCCCCGAGGTGACCGTCCCACGCCTGCACCCTTTCGAGGGTTGAATTTTCCTGAGCCAGGGGCTCGCGCCGCTCGAGGGTCCTCCTTACTTGGTAAGGGGGCTGGGCCATTTAATGCTTCGCAGTCGAGGCTGCGGTTTCGCGTCGCGGGCGCACCTTTTTAGGCACCGTAGCCGCGCGCGTAGTGGGCGGCGTGGGCAGGCGGACGTGACCGCCTGCCACGGCCCTCCCGGTTCTACGCCGTGATGATTGCCCGTCAGCGGTGGCGTGGCCGCCGTGGTCGTGGTGGGGCCCGCCCGTCAGCGAGAAAAGATTCCCCTGCAGTTAATGCGCGCGGGACGTGCGCTCCGGAGAGCACGCCCGCGGCTTATAAATCTGAGGAGAGGGGAAAACGGCGGTTTTTACCTTAGCGTTTCGCCATCCTCGCTCCTTGCGCTCCAGCCCCCGAGCCGTTCTTGCCACAACACCGTTTCGTCTTTGGAGTTCTTCTCCTCCTTCTTGTCCTTCGTTCTCGGCTTCTTTGCCTTTCCTCATGGCGCCTCTTCCACCTCTCATCATCGTCGATCCGTACGCGTGGGAGTGCTCCACGGTGACGCGGCTGGCCCTAGGCGACCTGGTGTCCGCCGGCCAGTTGGCGGCGAACGAGGAGGGCCGGCCGGCCGAATGGATCGTGCCGCCAGTCGGGGACCACGCGCCCAACCCGCCGAGTGGCTACGTGGTGAGCTTCACCCGCTTCCACGAGCGCGGCTTCGCAGCGCCGGCGAGTTGCTTCATGCGGGCGCTCTGCCACCACTACGGCGTGGAGTTGCACAACTTCGCGCCGAACGCGCTTTCGCAGGCAGCCACGTTCGTGGGCGTTTGCGAGGGGTATCTAGGGATCCTAGTGAATTGGGATCTCCGGATACACCTCTTCCGCGCGCGGAGGCCGTTCACGCGGACCGACGACGGAGCAGAGGACCCGCCACGCGATGCGCGCCGGCGGCATGTCGCTCGCCTTGCGGGCGCAGTACAAGGGCGACTACATCCCTTGTACCATGACGACCAACAACGCCGGCTGGGAGCGGGGGTGGTTCTACCTTCGCAACACCGAGCCCGGCCTCCCCCCTACACCGGCCTCCGGTGCCTCGGGGGAGAGGCCCGACGTCCCGGAGCCACGGCGTGTCTCCGCCCTCGCATCGGAGGCGGTTGGACTCCGCTCCGGCCGCGGCGAGGACTACCCGGCGGTGCGCGGGCCGACCGCGGCGACCGTCCTCGCCTTCCTCCACCACCGGCGGGTCGTCCCCCTGATGGAGAGGCCGCTCCGCATCTTCGAGATGACGGAGACGGCGAACCCAGTCGCGCTGGCGAGGTCGCGGATGCTTCCGAGCCCCCTCCTGCGGGAGTACGCAGCCACACGGGCGCAGAGCGCCATCGACACCCGGTCCCTGCGCAGTGACCGGTCCTTGTGGGACCTCGAGATGCTCCCCACCGGCCCGCTGGTGAGTAGAATTCTTAGTTCTGTTCCTGATTTTGCTGATGCTTCAGGTTTTTGACGCGCCTCGATGTATCGCTCGCAGATGGTGAGCCTGAGCGCCGCGAAGTCCGATCCGCCCACTCCCCATTCTCGCGCGCTTGGTCGAGCGTCGCGGCCGACGGGGAGCGGGAGCGGGCGGCGCGCAAGAAGGAGCGCGCAAAGCGACACCGCGAGCGTCGCGAGCGCCGAACGAAGAGCAGGGGCCGCGCGAGCGGCGGGGGGCTCTCTTCCCGGGGACCGAGGAGTACTCGTCCTCGGAGGAGGAAGAGGAGGAAGAGGTCGGGGGCGGGGCCTCCACGGAGGGTGGGAGCTTGCTCCCCCGCCGTCGTAGCCAGCTCCGACGGCTAGAGCAAGCATCGCTCCGGGGCGGGCGCGGAGGCGCCCGCCGCCGGGGATCGACGCGGGCAGGGAGCGGCGCGCGCCGCGGAGGTGCGTGCGACAAGCGCGGCGCGCGCGGGGGGGGGGACCCGCGTGTGCGGCGGAGACGGCCGGAGGTGGCGGCGGCGGCCGCGCCGGCCGCGCCGGCGTCATCTGCCGGGACCTCGAGGAAGAGGAAGCGCGCCTTCTCTTCTTCGAGATGAGGGGCTTGCTCTTTGGCGGGGTTGCATTTCTGACAACTAAAGGCCTGACTGTTTGCTTGTGTTTACGCAGGGTGGTGCCGACCGTGCCTCCCCTCGCGCCGACCAAAGTGTTAAGGGCGGACGCGTCCGTCCCCACCCGGCGGCGCTCATCGAGGGCGCCGTGGGCGGGGGCAAGCGCGGCGGCCGCGGCGGGCGAGAGCTCTCAAGGTGTGGGCGAGGCCCCGAGGCCACGGCCGGCGGATCGCTCCGCCGTGCCACGGCCGGCGGCCGTCGAGGAGCGGCGGGTGCGCGGTCGTGGCGGAGGCGCGCCCGCGGCGCCGGCCGGTGGTGGAGACGCGCGCCTACGGCGCCGGCCGTGGTGGAGGCACGTCCGCGGTGCGGGCCGTGGTGGAGGCACGGCCCGCGGCGGCCGGCCGAGGAGGGCGATCGCGGCGCCCGTGGTCGCGAGGGAGGGGCGGCGGCGCAGGCGGTGGCCGCGGCGGGAGCCCGGCGGTTGCGGAGACGCGGGCGGAGGCGTTGACGGAGACGACGCGGGGGGCCGCCGCTGGCCGGCGGCTCCCGGCGGCGGTGGTGGAGATCCTGGACGACGACTTCCCCGCCGCCCGGATGGGACCAGTGGGTGAGCTTCCCCACGCCGTCCCCCGAGTCCCAGGAGG
Organism: Cenchrus americanus; assembly: GCA_947561735.1. Lineage (NCBI taxonomy): Eukaryota > Viridiplantae > Streptophyta > Magnoliopsida > Poales > Poaceae > Cenchrus > Cenchrus americanus. The sequence continues at coordinate 97,935,208 of OX387242.1, read as the reverse complement.
GGGCTCTTGTGAGGCGGCGGGAGGGCCACATGGTGGCAGGAGGCCGAGGGTACGACGCCGAGGCCTCGTCTTCCCGCGCCGGCTGCCCCACCCCGGTAGAGGGGCTCGTTGGCGATCCGCCCGCGTTTGCCGACACCCAGGGGGACCAGGAGCTATGGGGAGAGCTCCGCAACCACGGCGCCGTGCTCGACCGAGCGCTGAACGAGGCGCTGCGGATCCATGGCGGCCCCACGTGGCGCATCTTCCAGGTGGGGCACCGTCATGTGCTTTCTTTGTTTTTTCTCGTTTTTTGCATGCGATCCTTGCAGCATGACGCTCACGGGTCTCGGCTTGTTGGTGACAGGAGCTCGAGCACCGCGCCCGCGACAAGTATGGCGCCTTCGATCAGGTGAGCGCCGAGCTCCGCCCGGCTCGGGAGCGGTGCGACGCCTTCGACGCGCTCGCCGACGCCCCGAGGACCTCGGACGGCCGGGCGTCATACGGGCCATGGCCCCGCGCGATCGGCTCCATGAGAGCGCAAGGCGAGGACCCGGCGCGCCCGTCCACCCTCGAGCGGGTTTGCGTGGCCCTCATCGACCGTGATGAGGCGCTGCGGCAGGCGCGGGCGGACCTGGAGAGGATGCGCACCCTGGCGGCCAGCTGGGAGACGGAGGTGGCCGGCGTCCGCAACGACAATCTGAAGCTCCACTCATTGCTCCGGGGGGCGCGGGCTCAGCAGATCCAGGCTGAGGAGCGGGCGCGCGCGCTCGAGCAGAAGGCCAAGGAGGCCGACGATCTGAAGGCCGCTCTCGACCCCAAGGTTGCGGCGCTCGCCGTCGCGGAGGACCGGCCTCCGCGGAGAGCGTACCGCCCGCCGAGGGGGCCGAGAGGGCGCCTCCGGCGGAGAGCGGGCTGCCCTTGCTGACGCCCGGTCGGCGCTGGAGCAGGAGCGTGTCGCCCGCGAGGCGGCACAGAAATCGCTGGAGGGTCGAAACACGGAGTTCTCGAAGCTCGAGGGCGAGCTGGTGGTGCTCAGCATCACGAGCGCGAGCCAGGAGTTGGCCCTCCAAGAGCAAGGCGAGACCCTCAAGGGCCTTGAGCAGGCGGTCGAGGCCGAGCGCCGCGCCCTCGAGGTGGAGAGGAAGCAAGTCGAGGGTAAGTCGCTGTTTGACTCCTGTTTTGCTGGTTTTCTCTTAGAGGGTTCGCCCCCTTTTCTGATCCCTTTCTTGCTGGGCAACTTCAGGCTTGCGCACCGCGCTGGGGCACGCGGCTGAGCGGGCCGAGGCGCTGCAGACCTCCTACAACTCCTCCGAGCAGGAGCTGCTGGAGTTGCGCACCGCGGCCCTCGAGACCTGCCAGGCCGTGGAGGAGGGCGAGGCGCAGGCTGGGAGCTCGTTGGCCAGCCGCCTGCGCGCCCTTGGCGGGCACGTCACCGGGCGCGTGCGTCGGGCGCTGCACCTCGGCGTCCAGAAGGCCCTCGGGGTGGTGCGATCTCATTACGAGGTCAACTTCGAGGCGCTGGCGGAGGGTTACGTCATCCCCGAGGGTGTCGAGGACGAGGTGGCGATGGAGCGCGTGGACGCGTTAGCCGCCGACGCCGCCGGGGCGCTCGCCGAGGCCTTCGAGGAGTTCCTCTTCCCAGATGCCGCTGATGCCGCCGCTCCTCCAGCCTGAAGACAGCCGGGCACTAGGCCCTTTTTGTTTATGCATAGTGTGCTGGCCGTATGGCCTTGTAAATAAACAGATTACTTTGCTTCGAACATTTGTCAAAGTGAAATGATGTCTTTTGCTTTATCGCGCTTTTTTGTTTCTCCTTCTTCCTGAGTAAATTCTAGTTAGGGGAGTTCGATTTTCGCGGGTGGCCTGCTGGGTTGGGGGCAAGAGAGAAGGGCCGTATCCTCGCGGAGGCGTAGGCTATCTCTGGCTCGCGCATCCTTTCCACTAGGCTGCCTGCGCCTTGTTCGAACTTTGCTCGAGGCCGAAGTAGAAACATGCTTAGCGCGCGTGAGTTGTTTCTTTTTTGCGAAAAAATGGGACCATTTTGGGGGGGGATGCCCCCCGCAGTAGCCCCCGAGGGTAACTTGGGTTTCAGAGGAAAGCCGAGTTGCCCTTTTTATTAAACTGATGATGTTTACATGGTTGTCACCAACTGGGGTGCTGGTCACGTGGTTTTACAACAAAATACTTGGAAATCCTAGCTAGGGATAGAAGCGACGTAGCTGTTCCAAGCGTTGGTGAGTTCTTCGCCGTCCTCGTTGGTCAGCTTGTACGTGCCGGGCTTGAGCACTTTCACTACGACGTAGGGCCCCTCCCACGGAGGTGATAGCTTGTGGCGTCCTCGGTTGTCTTGGCGTAGCCTTAGGACCAAATCCCCTTCGCTGAAGTCCCGCCGGCGTATCTTCCGTGCTTGGTAGCGCCTGAGGGACTGTTGATATCTTGCGGAGTGCATCAAGGCCACGAGGCGTGCTTCATCCAGCTGGTCCAGTGAGTCCTCGCGGGCTCGCTGGTTGGCGTCCTCGTCGTAGCCTCGAACCCTGGGTGACCCGTACTCTAAGTCCGTGGGGAGGACGGCCTCTGCGCCATGGACTAGAAAAAACGGGGTGAACCCGGTGGCTCTGCTTGGGGTGGTCCTTAGGCTCCACACGACCGCTGGTAACTCCTGGAGCCATTTCCGACCAGACTTATTCAGCTTGTCGAAAATTCTGGGCTTAAGGCCTTGTAGGATCATGCCGTTGGCACGCTCTACTTGGCCGTTAGTCTGTGGGTGTGCCACAGCTGCCCAATCCACACGGATGTGGAATTTGTCGTAGAACTCCAGGAATTTCCTGCCCGTGAACTGGGACCCGTTGTCGGTGATGATGGAGTTTGGCACACCAAAACGATGGATGATATCGGTGAAGAACGTCACCGCTTGCTCTGCCCTGAGATTCGTAATGGGGCGCACTTCTACCCACTTGGAAAACTTGTCGATCACAACCAACAGGTGAGTGAAGCCCCCGAGCGCCTTCCGCAGGGGCCCGACGATGTCCAGCCCCCACACGGCGAAAGGCCATGTTATGGGGATGGTCTGCAGGACGTGAGCAGGAAGGTTGGATTTGCGGGCGTAGAACTGGCACCCTTCGCAGGTGCGCACGATCTCGCTGGCGTCCGCGACCGCGGTAGGCCAGTAAAAGCCTTGACAGAACGCATTGCCTACGAGGGTGCGGGGTGCGGCGTGATGGCCACAGATCCCCGCATGGATGTCCCGTAGGAGCTTGCGCCCCTCGGGGATGGGCACGCACCACTGCAGGATGCCGGAGGCGGCGCGCTTGTACAGCTCGCCGTCGACGAGGGCAAAGGACTTGGCCATCCTGGCGATGCGCCTGGCCTCGGCCCGGTCCGAGGGGAGTTCCCCTCGAGCCATCCAGGCGACATACTTGTCGCGCCAATCAGCCTTGACGGGGGCTGGCTCGACATCCATCACATCAGCCTCGTAGGCGCCATACCCCTCGAGGAGGGAGAGCACGTACGCCTTGTTCGAGGGGTCCTCGTCCATGGGCTCCGCGCCTGCTGGATTCGAGGAAGCCCCCGAGGGTTCCACGTGGCTCGAGGGGTGTGGCTCGAAGACGACGGAGGGCTGGGCGATATCACGGGAAAAAACGTTCGGGGGGACGGTCATCCGCCCGGACGCGATCTTGGCCAGCTCGTCCGCCTCCTCGTTGTACCGGCGAGGCACGTGATTGAGCTCGATGCCGTAGAACTTGTCCTCGAGGCTCGCACGGCTTTGCAGTACGCTTCCATCTTGTTGTCGTGGCAGCTCACATTTTTCATGACTTGGTCAATCACGAGCTGCGAATCCCCCCGCACATCGAGGCGCTTAACGCCTATTTCAATGGCGATCTTGAGGCCGCAAAGGAGGGCCTCGTACTCAGCCATGTTGTTTGACGCGGGGAAGTGGAGGCGCACCGCGTACCGCATGTGCTCCCCGAGGGGTGACACGAAGAGCAGGCCTGCGCCCGCCCCTGTTTTCATCACCGAGCCGTCGAAATACAGAGTCCAGCACTCTGCTTGGATCTGTGGCGGCGGTAATTGCGTATCTGTCCACTCAGCGACGAAATCCGCCAGGATCTGGGATTTGATGGCCTTGCGCGGGGCGTAGGCGAGCGCCTCGCCCATCAACTCCACCGACCACTTGGCGATCCTGCCCGCCGCGTCTGGATTACGGATGATCTCTCCCAGCGGGAATGAGGAGACTACCGTGACGGGGTGGGCCTCGAAGTAGTGGCGAAGCTTGCGCCGCGCGAGGACCACCGCGTAGAGCAGCTTTTGGACTTGAGGGTAGCGCGTCTTGGTGTCGGACAAGACTTCGCTGATGTAGTAGACCGGTCGTTGGACCGGCAGGGCGTGCCCTTCCTCCGTGCGCTCCACCACGATTGCGGCGCTGACCACCTGGGTGGTCGCGGCCACGTAGAGCTGCAGGGGTTCGCCGTCCTGCGGCGGCGTGAAGATCGGGGCGTGGGTCAAGGATGCCTTCAGCTTGTCGAGCGCGTCTTGGGCCTCGGCTGTCTAGGAGAAGCGCTCGTGCTTCTTGAGGAGGCGATAGAGGGGCAGGCCTTTCTCGCCGAGCCGCGAGATGAAGCGGCTCAAGGCGGCAAGGCACCCCAGCACCTTTTGCACCCCTTTGAGGTCCCGAATTGGACCCATTCGCTCGAGGGCCGCAACTTTCTCGGGGTTGGCCTCGATGCCTCGCTGGGAGACTATGTATCCTAAGAGCATGCCCCGCGGCACACCAAAGACACATTTTTCGGGGTTCAATTTTACCCCGTTGGCCCGTCGGCAGCCGAACGCGATGTTGAGGTCGCTAACCAGGTCGTCCGCCTTCCTGGTTTTTACGACGATGTCGTCTACGTACGCCTCAACCGTTCGCCCGATGTGATCCCCGAAAACGTGTTGCATGCAGCGTTGATACGTTGCACCTGCGTTCCGGAGGCCGAACGACATCGTGACGTAGCAAAACATCCCGAACGGCGTGATGAATGAAGTCACGAGCTGATCGGACTCCTTCATCTTTATTTGGTGATACCCGGAGTTGGCATCAAGCAAGCAAAGCAGCTCACACCCAGCCGTTGAATCAACAATTTGATCAATGCGTGGCAAAGGAAAAGGAACTTTAGGACATGCTTTATTAAGACTAGTGTAGTCTATACACATCCGCCATTTCCCGTTCTTTTTCTTTACAAGTACAGGGTTTGCTAGCCACGTAGGGTGGAACACTTCCTTGATGAACCCGGCCTCGAGAAGCTTCCGCGGCTCCGCTCCGAGTCGCCCGCCGCCGCTCCTCGTCGAAGCGGCGGAGCCGTTGTTGCACGGCACGGGAGTGAGCGCGGATGTCAAGGGAGTGCTCGGCGACCTCCCTCGGGATGCCTGGCATATACGAGGGGCTCCACGCGAAGATGTCGGCGTTGGCGCAGAGGAAGTCGACGAGCACCACTTCCTATTTTGGGTCGAGGGTGGAGCTGACACTCAACGCCTTGCCCTCGGGGGCAGCAGGGTCGAGGGGCACCTCCTTGGTCTGCTCCGCGGCCTCGAAGTTGCCGGCATGCTTGGTGGTGGAGTCGAGGTCTTCGTTGACCATCTTCTCCAAGGTGGTCACCAGCGCTTCATCCAGCGCCAGCGCCTCCGCGTGCTCCACGCACTCGACGTCGCAGTCGAACGCGTGCTCGATGGACGAGCCCACGGTGATGACGCCGTTCGGTCCCGGCATCTTCATCTTGAGGTAGGTGTAGTTGGGGACTGCCATGAACTTGGCGTAGCAGGGCCGCCCAAGTATGGCGTGATAGGCGCCCCGGAACCCCACCACATCGAAGGTGAGCGTTTCCTTGCGGAAATTCTTCGAAGTGCCGAACCAAACTGGCAAGTCGATCTGCCCGAGGGGCTGGACGCGCTTGCCTGGCGCGACGCCACGGAACGGCGTCGTGCTGGGCCGCAGCTGGTCCAGCCCAATCCCCAGCAGGCGCAGCGTATGCGCGTAGAGGATGTTGAGGCTGCTGCCTCCGTCCATCAGAACTTTTGAGAACCGCGCGTTCCGAATGATCGGGTCGACCACCAATGGGTACTGACCCGGGTTGGGGATGCGGTTTGGGTGGTCGTCACGGCTGAAGGTGATGGCGTCCTCCGACCAGTCGAGGAAGGAGGGAGGCGCCTTCTCCGCGGCGAGGACCTCGTGCCGCTCCCGCTTGCGCTGGCGGCTCGACATGTCGACGGTTGGTCCCCCGAAGATGAGGAACACGTTCTCCACGGCAGGGAAGCCGCCGGCGTTGCCATCTCCTTCGTCCTTCTTGGCCTCCGCATCCTTCGCGGCGGCGCGACCGTAGAACTTCTTGAGCATGTCGCATTGCTCAAGGGTGTGGTTCTGCGGGGTCTTGTGGTATGGACATGGCTTTTTCGAGCATGTCATCGAACACCCCGGACCTCGAGGGGCGGTCGAGGGCCTCGTTGAGCGGGTCAACAGCAAGGGCCTCGGCGTCATCGCCGTCGCGCCCCTGCTCGCGCGCCTCGCGGCGCGGCTTCTTCCCTTTCTTGCCCCGCTTGTCCTTCCGGTGGGGCTCCCTGGACTTGCTGCCCTCCGCGGGCGCGTCGTCCGAGCGCGTGCCCTTCTTGCCGTCGAAAATTGCCCCCACGGCCTCTTCTCCTGAGGCGAAGCTGGTGGCGATGTCGAACAACTCGTTTGAGTCCGCAGGCGGGCTGCGCCCCAGCTCTCGCATGAGATCCCGACATGTGGTGCCCTTGAGGAAGGCGTGCACAATCTCGGATTGCGCTACGCTTGGGAGCTCCGTGCAGCGCTTGGAGAAGCGCCATATGAAGTCCCGGAGTGATTCGCCGGGCTTCTGGGTGAAAGAGCGCAGGTCCCAGGAATTTCCAGGGCGCACGTACGTGCCCTGGAAGTTGCCCACGAACGTGTGGACCAGATCATCCCAGTTGTGGATCTGGCTGGCGGGCAGGTGCTCGAGCCACGTCCGGGCTGAATCGCCGAGGTGTAGGGGCAGGTTGCGGATGATGACCTCGTCGCTGGTGGCCCCGCCCAGCTGACATGCTAGGCGGTAATCGTTGAGCCACACGTGGGGATCCGTCTCCCCGTTGTACTTGACAATGGTCGTGGGCTGGCAGAAGCGCTGGGGGAAGGCCGCCGCGCGGATCTCTCGGCTGAACACACGGGCCCCGAGGGCTCCGGCGTCGGAGAGCGGTCTTCATCGCTGTCGTAGTGTCCACCTCGCCGTGGGTGGTAGCCTGCCGCCGCTCGCGCATCCGCCTTGCTCGTCCGCCGAGCGTTGATGACGTTGCGGGCGTCGCCGTCCAGCGCCCTGCGCGTGTCGAGGACCGCTCTTTGGCCGGCGTGCATCCCGGGTTGGCGGGTCGCCCCGCTGCTTCACCTGCATGGACCTAGGGTTCGCCCCCTGTGCGGCCCCGTTGCCTCGTGCGTCCCCCTGTTGGCGGATGTGTGACGCCGAGCTCTCGGCCTGTTGAACGGCCGCTTGCTTGATGAGTGCCTGCACCTCTCGGTGCAGGTTTCGCGCCTCGGGCGTTGAGGGGGCCGGCATGGCCCGCAGCAGCGTTGCGGCGGCGATAAGCTTCTGGCTCGCCCGCAGAGGCGTGTCCGGGTTGTCGACGTTGAAGTCGGTGTTGATGCGGTCGCGGGCTTGTTTGCCCAGCTCCCGCGCGCGTTCGCCGCGCGCGGAGGCTTCCCCAGCCATGAAGGCGCGGAGCAACCGCACCGTCCGATACTCCTCCGCCAGCTTGGCCTCGAGCTCGCGATCCTGGGCTAACTGCGCGTCAATGTCGGCCCCAGCAGGGGTGATCGGCCCCGCGGCCGGGCGCGGAGCGATCCCTGGGGCGGGCGTGACCTCCCCGTCGCCGGTGCCCACTGCACCGGTGGCGTTTGCTGGGTCGTTGGCGACGACGACGCAGCATTCCGGCGCGGGGTCGTAGCTCCTGGTGCTGGAATCATCGGAGCAGCCGAACCAGTAGTCCGTGGCGTCAAGAAAACGCCTGAACATCACTGGGTCCGGCACGCCGGAGAAGTCCCATTCCGCGTACCCATGGAGGTTGGCGGGTGGCAACGCGTCGAGGGAGCCCAGGGACGACTCGTCGCCCGCGGAGGCACCAGGGTCCCTGGCGACGAAGACGTGACGGCCAGGGGGAGCCCTGCGCATCGCGGTGTTGACATTAGCGTTGTAGGCTGTCATGGTGCCGCGTAGGCCGATGGGGAAGCGCGGCCCTGAGACCGTGCGCTCCCGCGCCGGGGCGGCGGTCATCGCGCCGACGGGTGCGCGCGCGTTGAGAGGCGACGCGTTCGGCTTGCCGCCGCTCGGACCGCGCCCCGTCGTGAACGGCGGCCGGAGCGGTGGCGACGCCGTGGCGTCGACGGGCCCGCGGCATCCGTGCCCTGCGGGTGTACGCGTTGTGGCGGCGCGCGCGCGGCGGGACCGGGCGGACCCGGCCTGGCGCCGCGCACGGAGCTCCTCACGGTTGGTGAGGCGCATCATGTAGCCGTTCCCCGTAGCCTGAAAGTTCAGGCCCCCGAACCGGATTTCAAACCCGGCGGGGAGGGGGTCCGAGCTGCCCATGGAGTAGCGCGTTCCGCGGTACTCGGTGCGAATCACCATGGAGGGAGTTGACGGTGGATTGACCTTAGGCGCTTGATGCCCCACGGTGGGCGCCAACTGTCAGTGCGGAATGTGGTCCCGACACTAACCAGTAATGAGCGCCAAGGTTTATCCCTCAATGGTCGATGCTAAGCAATCAGAGACACAAAGTTTATCCTGGTTCCGGCCGAGGGGCCGTACGTCCAGCAGTGGCGTGCTCGAGGCACTATATTGCTCAGCACCGGGGTGCCTGTAGTGGGGCTGCTACAAGCAAGGCGGGAGAGGAAGCGTGGCCTCCAAGTCCCTGGTGAAGTGGCTGAATATATTGTGGGAGAATTGGAGAGTAAGTGCGTGGTGTGTCGTGTGTTGTTGTTGTCTCTTCTATCTTGTCCCCTGTGGCGGGGGAGTTCGTCTTCCTTTTATAGGCCAAGGAGAGAGCGAATTACATGTATGCCACACTATTTAGCTACATGGGGAAGTGTGGTGTGCTGTGCCATAGAGTAGGTGGCCGCCTTGACGGTCCTTGTCGCGATCCGACCATCATGGCGTATCTTGTACCCGAACAGTGGTAGCTTCGAGGGTAGGAGTGCAGCGGACGGCCGTGATATCCCCAGGCGGGCTCGAGGGGGTTGCTGACGTCGATCCGTACAGGGTACAGTGGCAGGTAAGGTGGCGTCCCGTTCCCGCATGCTTCACAGCGCCGGAGTTGTTGCCACAGTGCCCGGCGTGGGATTGTACGCGCGGGGGCGGCCACCATGCCGTTAACAGTGGCAGGGATGGTGCCCCGCCGGACTAACACCTCGACCTAACCCTGCAGAGTCACGGGAAAGCAAATCGAGGGTGCGGCCGCCCCCCTTCGAGGGCTCGGCGCGTTAGCCGTACAGGAGTAGGCGGCGCGGCGTCACGGGACTGGCACCGGCCACGTCGCACAGTCCCCCACAGTGGCGGGGATGGGTTCCCTCCTAGGGAGTTGGTGCAACAGAACCGGGGCGCGAGTCCCAGGCGCATGATGGCGCCGCCCCGCCGTTGTCAGAACATTAAATGCCCGTGTACGGGAACGGGCGTGCGCGTGCGGAGCGCCCTCGAGCGAGGCGGGCCAGCTCGGCTCGAGGTAAGCGCACCCCCTCGAACGGGGCGGAGCCCGCCCGAGGGAGGCGTGTGCCCTCGAGCGAGGCGGAGCCTGCTCGAGGGGATCTTTGAGTGGGCCGCTTTGGTAGGCCGTCAGGGCCACCGTGGCGTGGGCCATGCGCTGCGTGTTTAAGCGAGGTGCGTTTGGCTTTGGCTTGTTGCGGGTTTTAAGTGGGGATTCCCCAGTTGTTTAAGGGGACCCCTAGGGCTGTCCCCAACAACTAGACGACAAGTCCAGCGGCGTACCTTTGTTCTTGTTACGGAGGCTCTTATTCTTCCGCACCAAGTCGTCGCCCTTTGCCTGCAACTCTTGGACATCATTGTGGTACTTGGCGAAGGCGGCGTCGAGCTTCGACTGCATGGCAGCCGCGTGCTTCCGCGACTTCACAAGCTGCTCTTCCAGCGCCTCAGCCCGGAGCACCGCGTCACCATAGCCTTGCAGCATGTTGGACTTGTCGCGGGACCTCTCCGCAACGTCCTGCATAGACAACTCAAGTCACACAAGTACTCAACGACAGAGGATTGGCTACTCAGAAGCTACGGCTACTTACCTTCATCCACTGCTCGGCCTGGCGGATCGCCTCCAGGTGCTTAGCCACCGTCGCCGGGTCGACAAGATCGTCCGCGAGCAGTTCTATCCCGCCACGACTACTCGCGACGGCCTCCGTCATCGGCGCAGAGCGGATGGGCTCTGCGTCCTGGATCTCCGGGGAGCGGATAGCCACCTCCAGAGCGACCTCTGGCGACGTGGTGACCCCCTCTCCCCCGGCCGCCACGGCGGCTTCTTCAACGACTTCTTCCATGGGCTCGGGGGCTCCTCCGGCAGGCTCCGGCACGCCTGGTGTCGACTTCTGCATTGGCACCCCTGCAGGGATGTCACTCCTTTCGGCCTCAACACCTGTCAAAGAGAAGACAAGTGTATTAGCGATCACGACTACTCCTCGAGGAGCTCTACAGCTTCAGAAGAGTACTCACCTTCGACTACGCTGGCCTCCGGCAACGGCGCTTCGGTAGCCGGCGGCTCGGGCACCGCCTGGGAAGCTGGAGTGGGCTCCTCGGCGGGCGGCGCGACTTCTTCCGCCACCGCCGAAGAGGGTTCATCCCACTCCCGGGACAGATCCGTCGATTTCTGCGGGGAAGCACACACAATTGGTCGTCGGTCAACCTCGACTACTACAACAAGTACTACTCGGGAAGATGCAGTACTTACAAGTTCGACCGGACTATTGTCACGGCCGGGGCACCGAGGATGCTGGCAATGTCTACCAGTCCACCCTCGGCGGGCGCCTCCTCCTGCGCCCCTGCGGTTACCGCCTCCTCTGCAACAATGGCGGGCGGCGCAGGTGCCCTCTCGCGCTCTGGGCGGCCCACCTCTTCAACGGCGGCAGCTACGGGCTCCGTGCTCCCCTGTGGAGCAGGGGGCTGGCGCTCCAATTGTGCCAAGAGCTCCTCGACAGTGGGGGCTGGACTACGACTTCCGACCGGCTCTCCCACTGTGTCCCATCCGCCTTCGTCGCCCTCCTCGACAGGCTCCACTGGCGGCACCTCCTGCATACAAGGAGGACTACTCATCAGCAAGGGTACTCGTACGATGGGTACTCGACTACTCCAGTCAAGACATCTTACCTCCTGAGGTATGGTCTCTGAGACCTTGAGCTTCTTTGTCACCCGCTTGCGGGCGGGGTTGCGCGGCTTCCGTGGCGGCGCAGCTAGGCTAGCCTCCAGGCTAGTCGGGAGGTCTTGCACCAGGGGCACATGAGGTAAGCCTGGACGGCTAAACCTCGACCGCAATTGAAAGTGGTCCTGCAATGTCTTGTCGTCGTCGTCGTCGTCGGTGGTGTCCTCCACGATGACGGTGTCATCGCCATCGCCGACTTCTCGCCTCTCTTTGTCCTTGGCCTTCCCTTCCTTCGGGATCTTGATCCCACTCGGGGGCGGCTGCGGCTCGGAGATGAACTTCTTCAAGTCATCCTGCAAAGGCACAAGACATCAACAAATCTACTCCAAGCTAGGACTACTCGACTAAGGGAGTACGACTACTCACCTCCTGTGGCGGGCGCGCGGCAGATACTCCTGGACAGGGCACGCCGTGTACGGCGGCATATCCTTGAAGATCCGCGTCAGCCTCTCGATGATGTCGCCGTCGTCCAGCTCGCCTCCGGGCATCCGCGACGTGTCGTCGTCGCCAGTGTACTCGAAGCCCAAGGTGTCGCGGGCCATCAGTGGTTGCACCCTCCGCTTCATGAAGCGAAGGCCACATGCTCGGCCCTCAGTCCAGCTTCCCTCGGCACCTTGATGCGTGCCGGCGGCTCGGGGAAGCGGGATCCCCTCCGCATGGTGGGCTCCGTGTTCCACCGGTCGCGGTGCCTTGGCCGCCTCCCCGCTCGGCTCCGGCGGGCGGGGTGGTGGTTTGTGATATAGAACCACCTCGTCTTCCAATCTGTGTTGGAGTCAACGAGCTTGTACGCCGGAGTGTATCGCTCCGCGGCGTCTTCTCTCAGCTGGATGCCGGCTCCTCCGACTACTCTTGGGTTGGTGGCACTTGGCTGCGGCTTGACCCGGAAGAACTTCCGGAAGAGGATCCAATGCGGCTTGATCCCAAGGAACGCCTCGCAAAAATGCACGAAGACCGCAGTATGGAAGATACCGTTAGGGTTCAGATTCAGGTACTCGACTCCATAGTACCCGAGGAGGCCGTTGAAGAAATCGCTGGCCGGGAGCGCGAGCCCGCGCTCCACGAATCGTGCAAACATTGGAATCTCGTCTTTGGCCTTCTCCATCGAATATGGATCTCCGACGGCGCCCCTCCACATGTCAACCTCCTTCTCCCGGATGAACCCGCTGTTCAGGAGGGCCAACAGATCTTCGGTCTTCACTTTGGATTTCTTCCACTCGCGGCTTGGATCGGCCCGCAGTGGAGACATTGGCGGCGCTACTCCGGTGGCAGCCGCGGTGGCCTCTTCGCGGCCCCTCTTCTTCCCGGCAGCCTTCGTAGACTTGGACGGTGAAGGCTTCATTCTCTAAGTGCAGGGCGTCTTCATGCGCATCCGCTCGGGGGCTACCCTAAAAGCTTTGGGTGGTGGAGCACTTGGATCTACTATGGCGGCAGCGTGCGCTGGGAGTGGATCTACTTCAGATGGAATCGAAATGACTGCAGCTCGGATGGGTGAAAAACCCTAAGGGTTTTGGCTTCTATTTATAAGTCAAACCGGTTCCGCAACGGCCGGCTGGATAAGTCCACGCGCGGCTGACTCAGCGGCTAAGCATGACTCTTCGTATTCTACTAGTCGACGCGCCTCATCTCGGGGGCTCGGCTACTTCTACTCGACTACCTGGGAAGCGGCTAGTCTCAAGAGCATCTCAGGACACATTCTTCAAGATGACCCTTCAATTCGAGAGGAAGTACTCGACTCAAGGCTCGGGGGCTCCGTGTCACATGTCCTTCGGTTTTTTCTCTCCGGATTTTTCGGGATTTTCTTGCCAAGACTTCAGATGGACCCTCAGCCAGAGCCTGCGGCTCAACCTAAGGCTCGGGGGCTACTCCATATGGAGTGCGATTTTGCAATCGCACCTCCATATCAGCTCCGGCTTCAAGACAAGACGGGCATTCTTTGAAGACCTTCGAAGGCGGTACTCGAGGACGCTTGGGACTACTCGAGAAGACTTCAAGATTGCTCAAACATCAGCTGGAGTACATTCCAGCCTCGGGATGCTTCGACTACTCTTGAGGACTTTTGACTTGTAGTACTCGGGGGACGCTTGAGGACTACTCGTTAAGGCCATCAAGACTACTTGAAGCTATCCTTCTCGACTACAAAGTACTCGGGGGCTTGTCGTATGGACCTCCCCGGGCCCACTACCTCGGTGGGTACCGGGACCGACTACTCGGTGGGCCCACGGGACTACCCGGCTTGCGCTACACGGCACACGAAGGCGTGGAGCACAAGGGACTGCGGAGGAGAAGTACTCGGTTGGGGGGGGTTGTACATGTCCCGCACTGTATGGAAGACTCCTAGACGTACTCGACTAGTACTCTCTCCCTACTCCGACTTGTAACCCTGCCTCCCGGACTATATAAGGCGAGGCAGGGGCCGATCTCTAGGATCATCTCATCTCATACAACCCACGGCACACTATTGCTCCATCTTGTAATCGTGTCCAATCAATCCAGAGCTACGCAACATACAGGACGTAGGGTATTACGCACCTCGCGGCCCGAACCTGTCTAAATTGTGTGCCACATGTCTCTTCCTTCGAGTTACCGATCTCGGCGAGGCCGCATTCATCTACTTCGGGTACTCCCCTTAGTAGGTTGCCGGTCTAAAACACCGACACATGTAACACGTTGTTGCAAACAGTCACAGACTCATTCAACAGTTTGTACTTAATACATTTTTTTATTTTTTTTGCAGATGCAAGCACATCGACTATATTGTATTCACAAAAAACAGGTTGTGCAATCACTAACTAAAAAAAATTTTAATTGCGGGTTTTTTAATCACAGGTTGCAAAAAACACACAATTAACATGCTGCAATTATATATAACCTTTACCCCCAGAGGCAAGCATACAAACTAAACATGTTTTTTGCAAATCCACAAATTAACATGTTTTGCATTAAAAAACTTTCAGGTTTTGCAATCACACACAAATCAGTGGTTGCAAAACAGACATAGGTTTTTTTGCAATCACACATTAACCAGTGTATTGCAATCACTGAACTAATAGGTTTTTGCAATCTGAGGAACCAAGTTGAGAAGTACCTTGGTCCGTGTGTGATGAGTGATTGACCGGATGGTTTGAAGCTTTGTGTGTGTAGTGTTGAGTTGTGTTGTGTGTGTTTTATTTTGAGTATTTACCTTATTGTTTATGTGGTGTGTTGTCAATGCACTCGTGAGGAGTGGTTGACAACGTTGTGTGGACTGACTCTTGGCCTAGTATTGCAGGTGTTGGTTGCGGCTTGGTGTGCGTTGGTGCGAGGGTGAAGAACGGGCGCAAAAGGTCTTAGCCTTGCGGGGCCTCCGAGGAGTGGAGAGACAAGTAGGCTTGGTTCGAGGGACCGGTGGCCGACGGGATCAAGTGCGAGCCGCATGGTGCAAGAAGAGCGAGGATGAAGTCGTGGACATGGAGCCGGTGCATCGGTGGTGGCCAAGTCAAGGAACGAGGCAAGACCGAGTAGACCGTCCGGCGCGGAGGTGAAAGGCTTGGCGGGCTCGACGCTTGGCGTGGTGAGGCCGGGCCGTGTACGCGGGGTTTGGTGGTTTGGCCACAAAACCATCGGAGGAGGGTTTCTCGGTTTGGGCCTCAAAACCGAGCCCGAGGGCCTGGCGTGACGGAGACGGTATCCCGGTGCGTCGGGAAGCTTCGAGGCGGGCGACACGCGGCATGATCGAGGTGCTTGTGTCAGGAGGACGTGAAGGCCTGATGGATGCGCGGCCGTCCGATGGTGAACTTCATGTGTTGACCAAACTGCCCCTGTGAGGGCTTGTGTTGTACTCCTAGTGTAGGGGCACTTCGGTCTTTTCCGGAGGGCCTATATATAGGAGGAGGGGGCTGAATTTTCAGCCAACTCTTGGGCTAGTAGGTGGTGGTACTCTTTCATTTTGGAGTGCTTTGGGAGAGAGGGAGAGAGGAGAGAGTGGCTCTTTGATTGGAGCTTTTTGCCATCTTAGATTTGGATTCTAGGAGTGGCTTGTAATCGATTGGACAAGATATTCTTAGTGAATTCATCCTCTAAATCTTGTGCCAATCTTTCTATTCCCGAATTTCTTTTATTGCTTTTTCGGAGCTCTTTTTGTGCCTTTTTCGTGCTTGGCTCGATTCGTCGTTTCTAGGTCGTTTGGCTCCGGATTTCTTTGAGGGAGACATGAATGGATGTCTTGTGCATCTTTGGGATTGATCTTGTGCCCTCAAACGCCGGGAAACCACTTTGATTCAAGGATGGTTCGGAGAGCTTTTTCGGACAGTCTGCGTGTGGTGGCCGGACGGTCCGCGACCCCTTCGCGGCCGGTCCGCCGGTCCCACACAGACAGTCCGCACTGGCTTTTGCAGTTCAGAGCTTGTGCTTCGGTTCTTGTTTGTTAGCTTCCGCTTCTTGTCCCTAGGCTTCTTGGTGGTTTCTTTGAGGTTGTTTGAGCCCTGTTTGGGATCTTGTTTGTGCTTGTGGGTTCGTGGAGTTACGATTGGGGTATAGGCCGAATTCAACCAAAGGGAAGAATTTTTATCGGCTCCCATTCACTCCCCCCCCTCTCTGGTCGCCCGAATCGGTCCTTCAATTGGTATCAGAGCCGGTTGTGGATTCTTGTGGATCTAACAAGTCTTGAATCCATAGGGTGACTAGAGGAAAGAGGTGCTTTTGCTTGCGACCATGGTTTGCGCGTTTTGAGTCCGGCGATTTGGAGTTGTGCCCTTGGAAAACCATAACTTGAGATACCTTCAGTAAAACGGGCATAACTTTTCGCTCGGTGCTCCGTTTTGGCTCAAATTTTTACAGTGGTTTCGTGACTCCATTTGTAGGTGATCCAAAATCATCTAAAGATCATTTTGGGGTCTTCAAAAATTCAGAAAAAATCAAGAAGATAATTGAAAAATCCTCATTTAAGTCTCTTGCGGCTTTGTCTTGTTTCTTCTGGATTTTCTCTAGGATTCATTTCACCTTATTTTGAGCTGGAATTTTTTGTGCCTCTATCTTTGGTGCTCCCTGTTCAGTGGTAAAATTTTGGGAAAAAGATAAGATCCTTTGCTATTGAACTCGTGAGTACTTGTTAGAGAATTGAGGCATTTTGAGTGCTTTCTTTGCATCGTTGCTTGTTCCTTGAGCTTGGTTTCGGCTAATCCTAACCGGTACTTTGCTTATGGCACCAAGTTCTTCTCCCTGTAGTTCTTTGAGCAGGAGGAGTACGGAGGTTGAGGCGGAAGCCGAAGTGGAGGAGATGATATCTCTCACCGAGGACTATCAATATGGTGACATCAAGAAAGGCGAGCTCTACCACAAGCTAGGAGGCATGAACCAAGGTACACTTGCCAAAGCTATCTTGATCCTATGCAATAGGTTGGATGATTGTGAGCGTGATTGTGGAGACTTGCATAAGAGAAACATAGATTTGTGTGATGCCTTGCGTAGGAAGAATGAGAAGATGAAATGCTCTCTTACTAGGTTGAAATGTGGTATGGCTCATTGGAAGTCTTGTGCTTTGAATTCTTGCACTTCTTGTAACACCATGCATGCTAAGAATGATGCTTTGATTGCTTCCATTGCATGCTTGAAATCTGAAATTAAGGTGTTAAATTTCAAAGCTTCTTTGCCTTGCAAATCTTGTGATGCCTTGTGTGCTGAAAATGAGAAATTAAAAGATGAAGTTAATTGGCGCAAAATGCATGTTGAAGCTTTTAGAAGAGCATGCAACAATCTTGATTTTGAGAATGATGAATTGAGATCATCTCTTGCTAACTTGCAATCTGAAATTGACTTGTTGAAATCCAATGCTTATATGCCTTGCAACTCTTGTGTTGCTTTGAATGATGAACTTGATATGGCTAGGAGTAAGATTGCTTTGTTAGAGTCAAGTGCTTCCCTACCATGCGTTTCTTGTGAGTCTTTGCTTGCTGAAATTAATGAACTAAAATTGACTCACACCACATGTGTAGATAACTTGAGCATGCTAGGGCTGAAATTTGTGATATGAAATCCATGCCTTGTAGCAAGTGCTCTTTGTTGCTGGTTGAGGATGCTTGCCATACTTCTTGCAATGATGATAATGCTTTGCGAGATGTAAATGATGTTGCTTGTTAATGTTATTTCATTTGCACCTCATGCATTGATTTGGAAAGTGAAGTTTTGGCTTTGAAAAAGATGCGCGAGGATATGAGCGCTAAGTTGGTTGAGCATGATGATATGAGTGACAACCTTGAGAAAGAAAATGAACTCTTGCGTACCACATATGCTAAATGCATTGAAGAAGAAATCAATAATTTGAGAAATATGACATGTGGTACTTGTGAGCGCCTCAAGTCTCAAAATGAGGTTTTGCGCACAAGGTGCAAGAGTCTTTGTGCCAAGGGTTTGGATTCTGGATTCTCTTGTCACTCCGATGTTGATGCTTCTAAATTTGCTTCTTCTAAACCGGAGTCGACGTCTTCTCTTGAGCGTGAGTCTTTGGATGGTGTTAAGTGTGCTAGTGCTTTGGATAGCTCTCCCATAGCTAGTCCTAAGCTTGTTGCTTCTTCCGGTGTTGCCCAAGGTGATTCGAATGGCAAGAGTGCTTCTCATTGCTTTGGAATTCATACTTCCAAACCGAGGTTCCAATGCACCTTTTGCAAGAAGGATGGGCATACCGTTGAGTTTTTCTTTCGCCGTGTCAAGCACGAGCGACGTGTGCGTGCCAAAGCTTTTAAGAAGCCACATAGCCTTTCTCATGGCACGTGTGATTCTAATGTGGGCACCAAGTTGGATGTTGGGGTTGATGCTTCATGCTCTAAGACCCAAGGGACTTCCCACTTACAAGAGAATGGTGATTCATCCACTCGGACTGTGCCTATCGATAGGCCTTTGTACTATTGCTCTCACTGTGGGAAGGATGGGCATCAAGAGAGCTTTTGCTACCGTCGAGCAAGGAGAATACGGCGAGGAGGTGCCTCTAGGCCTTTCGTTGTTCATAGTTCTTCTCATGGCATGAACACTTGTGAGCCTAAGAAGGCGCGATTTGTGGATGGGTTTTATGACACTCTTTCTAGTGAGTTAGACCATGCTCATGGACATGCTTCTAGTGTTTCTTGTGTTGGTCCGCGACATGCTTCCCGTGGTTCTTGTGTTGGTTCTTCTCCTACGACCCCGAAGGATCTTTGTCCTTTTGCTTGTGGTAGCACTCGACTTTCTTCGCGAGTGACTTCTTTGAGGCATCGTTCCAAGGGTGTTCGAAAGACTTTTCATTCCAACCGGCATTTGCATCATGCTAATCCACATGATAGGTTGTGTGCACCACTTACCCATGTGACCAAATTTTGGATTCCCAAGTACGTGCTTGCTACCCCTTTGGGATCCAAGGCTCGATCTTTCTTGTCTCCTTGTGTGTAGGTATGGAGACGCGGTTGGAGAACATGAGTTGGATGGGCTTGATCTCTGCCTGTGAGGAGATCAAGACAAGATGGTTCTCCACACCGTTTTGGATGGCTCTTGAAAGCCTTTGTACACATGTATAGTGAGTTTTCTTGTCCCCTTGTCCTCTCTTGTATATACTTGTGTCTTGTTTGTGTGAAAACCATGGTAGGCTAGCCACCTTGTTCATGATAGCTTTGTGATCTTGAATATCTATCTTGCTATCTTTGTATGATTCTAGGGTGGATGATATTTATGAATATCATGTCATGCTTTATGGTTGATTGCTCGGATATGTCATGTTGTTCATCCATATCATTTTTGTCTAGCTCGATGGTACCTTTTGTCGGGGACAGCCCTAGGGGTCCCCTTAAACAAACTGGGGAATCCCCACTTAAAGCCCACAACAAGCCAAAGCCAAACGCGCCTCGCTTAAGCACGTAGGGCATGGCCCACGCCACGGTGGCCCCGACGGCCCACCAAGGCGGCCCACTCAAAGATCCCCTCGAGCAGGCTCCGCCTCGCTCGAGGGCACACGCCGTCCTCGGGCGGGCTCCGCCCCGTTCGAGGGGGGCGCGCCCCCTCGAGCGGGGCTCCGCCCTCGCTCGAGGGTTCGCTCCGCCCTCGAGCGGGCTCCGCCTCGCTCGAGGGCGCCCCACACGCGCACGCCTGTTCCCGTACACGGGCATTTAATGCCCTGACAACGGTAGGGCGGCGCCATCATGCGCCTGGGGCTCGCGCCCCGGTGCCGTCGCACCAACTCCCCAGGAGGGAACCCGTCCCCGCCACTGTGGGGGACTGTGCGACGTGGCCGGTTCTAGTCCCGTGACGCTGCGCCGCCTACTCCGGTACGGCTAACGCGCCGAGCCCTCGAAGGGGGGCGGCCACACCCTCGATTTGCTTTCTTGTGACCTTGCAGGGTTAGGTGGAGGCGTTAGGCCGGCGGGGCGCCATCCCTGCCACTGTTAACAGCATGGCAGCCGCCCCCGCGCGTACGAACCCACGCCGGGCGCTGTGGCAACACCTCCGGCGCTGTGGAGCGTGCAGGAACGGGACGCTACCTTACCTGCCACTGTGCCGCGTACGGACCGACGTCAGCAACTCCCTCGAATCCTCCTGAAGACATAACGGTCGTCCGCTGCACTCCTACCCTCGAAGCTGCCACTGTTCGGGTACAAGATACGCCATGATGGCCGGATCGCGGCAAGGACCGTCCAGGCGGCCGCCTACTCTACAGCGTAGCACACCACGCTTCCCCACGTAGCTAAATAGTGCGGCATACATGTGATTCGCTCTCTCCTTGGCCTATAAAAGGAAGACGAACCCCCCTGCCGTGGGGGATGGGACCAGACAAGTTAGGACGCAACACACCACGCACTTGTTCTCCAATTCTCCCACAACATCTTCAGCCACTTCACCAGGGACTTGGAAGCCACGCTTCCTCTCCCGCCTCGCTTGTAGCAGCCCCACTACAGGCACCCCGGTGCTGAGCAATATAGTGCCACGAGCACGCCACTGCTGAACGTACGGCCCCTTGGCCGGAACCAGGATAAACTCTGTGTCTCTGATTGCTTAGCACTGACCATTGAGGGATAGACCTTGGCGCTCATCACTGGTTTGTGTCGGGACCACATTCCGCATCGACAGTTGGCGCCCACTGTGGGGCCATCGAGTGCCTAAGGTCAATCCACCGTAAACTCCCTCCATGGTGATCCGCACTGAGTATCGCAGTACGCGTTACTGCATGGGCAGCTCGGACCCCCTCCCCGCCGGGTTTGAAATCCAGTTCGGGGGCCTGAACTTTCAGGCCACGGGGAACGGCTACCTGATGCGCCTCACCAACCGTGAGGAGCTCCGTGCGCGGCACCAGGCCGGGTCCGCTCCGGTCCCCGCTTCGCGCACCACCACGATGCAGACGCCCGCTGGCACGGATGCCGCGGGCCCGTCAACGCCACGACGCCGCCGCCACTCCGGCCGGCGTTCACGCCGGGCGCGGTCCGAGCGGCGGCAAGCCGAACGTGCCGCCTCCCAACGCGACGCGCCCGTCGGCACAACAACCCGCGCCGGTGGGGGGCCGCGCACGATCTCGGACCGCGCTTCCCCATCGGTCTGCGCGGTGCCATGACGGCCTACAACGCCAACGTCAACACCACGATGCGCAGGGTTCCCCCTGGCCGCCACGTTTTCGTCGCCAGGGATCCCGGCGCCTCCGCGGGTGACGAGTCGTCCCTGGGCTCCCTTGACGCGTTGCCGCCCGCCAACCTCCATGGGTACGCGGAGTGGGGCTTCTCCGGCGTGCCGGACCCAGTCATGTTCAGGCGTTTCCTCGACGCCACGGACTACTGGTTCGGCTGCTCGACGATTCCGACGCGGGAGCTACGACCCCGCGCGGGAATGCTGCGTCATCATCGCCAACGACCCAGCAAACGCCACCGGCGCAGCGGGCGTCGGCGACGGGGAGGTCACGCCCGCCCCGGGCATCGCTCCGCGCCTGGCTGCAGGGCCAAGCACCCCTGCTGGGGCCGATGCTGACGCACAGCTAGCCCAAGCTCGTGAGCTCGAGGCCAAGCTGGCGGAGGAGTATCGAACGGTGCGGCTGCTCCGCGCCTCAATGGCTGGGGCAGCCTCCACGTGTGGCGAACGCACACGGGAGCTGGGCAAACAGGCCCGCGACCGCATCAACGCCGACTTCAACGTCGACAACCCGGACACGCCTCCGCGGGCGAGTCAGAAGCTCATTGCCGCCGCGACACTGCTACGGGCCATGCCGGCCCCCTCGACGCCCGAGGCACGAAACCTGCACCGCGAGGTGCAGGCACTCATTGAGCCAGTGGCCGTCCAACAGGCCGAGAGCTCGGCCTCACGCATTCGCCAACAGGGGGATGCACAAGGTGACGGGGCCGCGCAGGGGGGCGAACCCTCGGTCCATGCAGGTGAAGTGGCGGGGCGGCCCGCCAACCCGGGACGCACGCCGGCCAAGGAGCGGCTCCTCGACACGCGGCCGGGCGCCGAACGGCGACGCCCGCAACGTCATCAACGCTCGGCGTACGAGCAAGGCGGATGCGCGAGCGGCGGCGGGCTACCACCCTCGACGGGGTGGGCGCTCCGACAGCGATGAGGACCGTTCCCCGACGCCGGAGCCCCCGGGGACCCGTGTGTTCAGCCGGGAGATCCGCGCGGCGGCCTTCCCCCAACGCTTCCGCCAGCTCTCGACCATCGTCAAGTACAACGGGGAGACGGATCCCCGCGTGTGGCTCAATGACTACCGCCTGACGTGCTAGCTGGGCGGGGCCACCAGTGACGAGGTCATCATCCGCAACTCCGCCCCGCACCTCGGCGATTCGGCCGGACGTGGCTCGAGCACCGCCCGCCGGCCCGGATCCACAACTGGGACGATCTGGTCCGCACGTTCGTGGGTAACTTCCGGGGCACGTACGTGCGCCACGGAAATTCCCGGGACTCGCGGTCCGCACTCGAAGCCCGGCGAGTCGCTCCGGGACTTCATACGGCGCTTCTCCAAGCGCTGTACGGAGCTCCCAAGCGTGGCGCAATCTGAGATTGTGCACGCCTTCCTCGAGGGCACCACGTGCCGAGACCTCGTGCGAGAGCTGAGACGCAGCCCGCCTGCGGACTCCAACAAGTTGTTCGACATCGCCACCAGCTTTGCCTCAGGAGAGGAGGCTGTGGGGGCGATCTTTGACGGCAAGAAGGGCAAGCGCTCGGATGATGCGCCCGCGGAGGGCAGCAAGTCCAGGGAGCCCCACCGAAAGGACAAGCGGGGCAAGAAAGGGAAGAAGCCGCGCCACGAGGCGCGCGAGCAGGGGTGCGACGGCGATGATGCCGAGGCCCTTGCTGTTGACCGGCTCGACGGGGCCCTCGACCGGCCCCTCGAGGTCCGGGGGTGTTTGACGACATGCTGAAGAAGCCATGTCCATACCACAAGACCCCAGTAAACCACACCCTTGAGCAGTGCGACATGCTCAAGAAGTTCTACGGTCGCGCCGCCGCAAAGGACGCGGAGGCCAAGAAGGACGGAGGAGATGGCGACGCCGGCGGCTTCCCCGCCGTGGAGAACGTGTTCCTCTTCTTCGGGGGACCCACCGTCGACATGTCAACCCGCCAGCGCAAGTGGGAGCGCCACGAGGTCCTCGCCGTAGAGAAGGCGCCTCCCTCCTTCCTCGACTGGTTGGAGGACGCCATCACCTTCAGCCGGGAAGACCACCCGAACCGCATCCCCAACCCGGGCCAGTACCCACTGGTGGTCGACCCGATCATTGGGAACGCGCGGTTCTCAAAGGTTTTGATGGACGGGGGCAGTAGCCTCAACATCCTCTACGCGCACACGCTGCGCCTGTTGGGGATCGGGTTGGACCAGCTGCAGCCCAGCACGACGCCGTTCCATGGCGTCGCGCCCGGCAAGCGTGTCCAGCCCCTCGGATAGATCGACCTGCCAGTTTGGTTCGGCACTGCGAAGAACTTCCGCAAGGAAACGCTCACCTTCGAGGTGGTGGGGTTCAAGGGTGCCTATCACGCCATACTTGGGCGGCCCTGCTACGCCAAGTTCATGGCGGTCCCCAACTACACCTACCTGAAGATGAAGATGTCGGGACCAAACGGCGTCATCACCGTGGGCTCGTCCATCGAGCACGCATTCGACTGCGACGTCGAGTGCGTAGAACACGCGGAAGCACTGGCGCTGGACGAAGCGCAGGTCACCACCTTGGAGAAGATGGTCAACGAGGACCTCGACTCCACTACCAAGCACACCGGCAACTTCGAGGCCGCGGAGCAGACCAAGGAGGTGCCCCTCGACCCCGCTGCCCCCGGGGGCAAGGTGTTGAGGGTCAGCTCCACCCTCGATCCAAAATAGGAAGTGGTGCTCGTCGACTTCCTCCGCACCAACGCCAACATCTTCGCGTGGAGCCCCTCGGATATGCCAGGCATCCCGAGGGAGGTCACCGAGCACTCCCTTGATATCCTGCCTCATGCTCGTGCCGTGCAACAATGGCTCCGCCGCTTCGACGAGGAGCGGCGGCGGGCGATCGGAGCAGAGCTTCGGAAGCTTCTCGAGGCCGGGTTCATCAAGGAAGTGTTCCACCCAACGTGGCTAGCAAACCCTGTACTCGTAAAGAAAAAGAACGGGAAGTGGAGGATGTGTATAGACTACACTAGTCTTAATAAAGCATGTCCTAAAGTTCCTTTTCCTTTGCCACGCATTGATCAAATTGTTGATTCAACGGCTGGGTGTGAGCTGCTTTGCTTCCTTGATGCCTACTCCGGGTATCACCAAATAAAGATGAAGGAGTCCGACCAGCTCGCGACTTCGTTCATCACGCCGTTCGGGATGTTCTGTTACGTCACGATGCCGTTCGGCCTCCGAAACGCGGGTGCAACGTATCAACGCTGCATGCAACACGTTTTCGGAGATCACATCGGGCGAACGGTCGAGGCGTACGTAGAAGACATCGTCGTAAAAACCAGGAAGGCGGACGACCTGGTTGGCGATCTTAGCATCGCATTCGGCTGCCTATGGGCCAATGGGGTCAAACTAAACCCCGAGAAATGTGTCTTTGGGGTGCCGCGGGGCATGCTCCTAGGATACATTGTCTCCCAACGGGGCATCGAGGCCAACCCCGAGAAGGTTGCGGCCCTCGAGCGGATGGGCCCAATTCGGGACCTCAAAGGGGTGCAAAAGGTGCTGGGGTGCCTTGCCGCCTTGAGCCGCTTCATCTCGCGGCTCGGCGAGAAGGGCCTGCCCCTCTATCGCCTCCTCAAGAAGCACGAGCGCTTCTCCTGGACCGCCGAGGCCCAAGACGCGCTCGACAAGCTGAAGGCATCCCTGACTCACGCCCTGATCCTCACGCCGCCGCAGGACGGTGAGCCTCTGCAACTCTACGTGGCCGCAACCACCCAGGTGGTCAGCGCCGTAATCGTGGTAGAGCGCACGGAGGAAGGGCACGCCCTGCCGGTCCAGCGGACGGTCTACTACATCAGCGAAGTCTTGTCCGACACCAAGACGCGCTACCCTCAAGTCCAAAAGCTGCTGTATGCGGTGGTCCTCGCGCGGCGCAAGTTCCGCCACTACTTCGAGGCCCACCCCGTCACGGTGGTCTCCTCCTTCCCGCTAGGGGAGATCCTCCGCAATCCAGACGCGGTGGGCAGGATCGCCAAATGGTCCGTGGAGCTGATGGGCGAGACGCTCGCCTACGCCCCGCGCAAGGCCATCAAGTCTCAAATCCTGGCGGATTTCGTCGCTGAATGGACAGATACATAGCTACCACCGCCGCAGATCCAAGCAAAGTGCTGGACTCTGTATTTCGACGGCTCGGTGATGAAAACAGGGGCGGGCGCGGGCCTGCTCTTCGTGTCACCCCTCGGGGAGCACATGCGGTACGCGGTGTGCCTCCACTTCCCCGCGTCGAACAACATGGCTGAGTACGAGGCCCTCCTTTGCGGCCTCAAGATCGCCATCGAGATAGGCGTCAAGCGCCTCGACGTGCGGGGGGGGGGTTCGCAGCTCGTGATTGACCAAGTCATGAAGAATGCGAGCTGCCACGACGACAATATGGAAGCCTACTGCAAGGCCGTGCGAGCCCTCGAGGACAAGTTCTACGGCATCGAGCTCAATCACGTGCCCCGCCGGTACAACGAGGAGGCGGACGAGCTGGCCAAGATCGCGTAAGGGCGGATCACCATCCCTCCGAACGTTTTTGCTCGCGACATCGCCCAGCCCTCCGTCGTCTTCGAGCCTCACCCCTCGAGCCACGCGGAACCCTCGGGGGCTTCCTCGAGTCCAGCGGGCGCAAATCCCATGGACGAGGACCCCTCGAACGAGGCGTATGTGCTCTCCCTCCTCGAGGGGTACGGCGCCTACGAGGCTGATGTGATGGATATCGAACCAGCCCCCGTCAAGGCTGACTGGCGCGACAAGTATGTCGCATGGATGGCTTGAGGGGAACTCCCCTCAGACCGGGCCGCGGCCAGGCGCATCGCCAGGATGGCCAAGTCCTTTGCCCTCGTCGACGGCGAGCTGTACAAGCGCGCCGCTTCCGGCATCCTGCAGCGGTGCATCCCCATCCCCGAGGGGCGCGAGCTGCTGCGGGACATCCACGCGGGAATTTGTGGCCATCATGCCGCGCCCCGCACCCTCGTTGGCAACGCTTTCCGTCAAGGCTCTACTGGCCTACCGCGGTCTCGGACGCCAGCGAGATCGTGCGCACCTGCGAAGGGTGCCAGTTCTACGCCCGCAAGTCCAACCTTCCTGCTCATGTCCTGCAGACCATCCCCATAACATGGCCGTTCGCCGTGTGGGGGCTGGACATCGTCGGGCCCCTACGGAAGGCGCCCGGGGGCTTCACTCACCTATTGGTTGCGATCGACAAGTTTTCCAAGTGGGTGGAGGTGCGCCCCATTACAAATCTCAGGGCAGAGCAAGCGGTGACGTTCTTCACCGATATCATCCATCGTTTTGGAGTGCCCAACTCCATCATCACCGACAACGGGTCCCAGTTCACGGGCAGGAAATTCCTAGAGTTCTGCGACAATTCCCACATCCGTGTGGATTGGGCAGCTGTGGCACACCCGCAGACTAACGACCAAGTAGAGCGTGCCAACGGCATGATCCTACAAGGCCTTAAGCCCAAAATTTTCGACCAGCTAAATAAATCTGGTTGGAAATGGCTCCAAGAGTTACCAGCGGTCGTGTGGAGCCTAAGGACCACCCCGAGCAGAGCCACCGGGTTCACCCCGTTTTTTCTAGTCCATGGCGCGGAGGCCGTCCTCCCCACGGACCTAGAATACGGGTCGCCCAGGGTTCGAGGCTACGACGAGGACGCCAACCAGCGAGCCCGCGAGGACTCACTGGACCAGCTGGACGAAGCACGCCTCGTGGCCTTGATGCACTCTGCAAGGTATCAACAGTCCCTCAGGCGCTACCAAGCACGGAAGATACGCCGGCGGGACTTCAGCGAAGGGGATTTGGTCCTAAGGCTACGCCAAGACAACCGAGGACGCCACAAGCTATCACCTCCGTGGGAGGGACCCTACGTCGTGGTGAAAGTGCTCAAGCCCGGCACGTACAAGCTGGCCAACGAGGACGGTGAAGAACTCACCAACGCTTGGAACATCCAACAGCTACGTCGCTTCTACCCCTAGCTAGGATTTCCAAGTATTTTGTTGTAAAATCACATAACCAGCACCCCAGCTGGTGACAACCGTGTAAACATCATCAGTTTAATAAAAAGGGCAACTCGGCTTTCCCCTGAAACCCAAGTTACCCTCGGGGGCTACTACGGGGGGCATCCCCCCCAAAATGGTCCCATTTTCGCGCAAAAATGAAACAACTCACGCGCGCTAAGTATGTTTCCACTTCGTCCTCGAGCAAAGATTCGAACAGGGTGCAGGCAGCCTAGCGGAAGGAGCGCGCGAGCCAGAGATAGCCTACGCCTCCGCGAGGATACGACCCTTCTCTCTCGCCTCCAACCCAGCAGGCCACCCGCGAAAATCGAACTCCCCTAACTAGAATCTACTCAGGAAGAAGGAGAAACAAAAAAGCGCAATAAGCAAAAGACATCATTTCAAATATTCGTAGCAAAGTGACGTGTTTATTTACAAGGCCGCACGGCCAGCATACTGATACATGAACAAAAAGGGCCTGGCGCCCGGCTGTCTTCAGGCTGGAGGAGCGGCGGCATCAGCGGCATCCGGGAAGAGGAACTCCTCGAAGGCCTCGGCAAGCGTCTCGGCGGCTTCGGCGGCTAGCGCGTCCACACGCTCCATCGCCACCTCGTTCTCGACACCCTTGGGGACGATGTAGCCCTCCGCTAGCGCCTCGAAGTTGACCTCGTAGTGAGATCGCACCACCCCGAGGGCCTTCTGGACGCCGAGATGCAGCGCCCGGCGCATGCGCCCGGTGACATGGCCTCTAAGGGCGCGCAGGTGGCTGGCCAGCGAGATCCCGGCCTGCGCCTCGCCCTCCTCCACGGCCCGGCAGGTCTCGAGGGCCGCAGTGCGCAACTCCAATAGCTCCTACTCAGAGGAGTTGTAGGAGGTCTGCAGCGCCTCGGCCCGCTCAGCCGCGTGCCCCAGCGCGGTGCGCAAGCCTGAAGTCGCCCGGCAAGAAAGAAGTCAGAAAAGGGGGCGAACCCTCTAAGAGAAAACCATCAAAACAGGAGTCGAACAACGACTTACCTTCGACTTGCTTCCTCTCCACCTCGAAGGCGCGGCGCCCGGCCTCGACCGCCTGCTCGAGGCCCTTGATGGTCTCGCCTTGCCCCTGGAGGGCCAGCTCCTGGCTCGCGCTCGTGATGCTGAGCACCATCAGCTCGCCCTCGAGCTTGGAGAACTCGGTATTCCGGTCCTCCAACGACATCTGCGCCGCCTCGCGAGCAATGCGCTCCCGCTCCAGGGCCGACCGGGCGTCGGCAAGGGCGGCCGCTGCTCCGCCGGAGCCGCCCCTCGGCCCCTTGACGGGCGGTACGCTCTGCGGGGAGGCGGGTCCTCGGCGGCGGCGAGCGCCGCGACCTTGACGTCGAGGGCGGCCCTCAAGTCGTCGGCCTCCTTGGCCTTTTGCTCGAGCGCGCGCGCCGCTCCTCGGCCGGCGCCGCCGAGCTGCGCCCCCTGGAGTGACGAGCGGAGCTCCCGGTTGTCGTTGCGGACGCCGGCCACCTCCGCCTCCCAGTACTAGCTAAGTAATGAATGGCTTTAACTTGTGCTGCTTTGATGTGATTGTTATTGTTACTTGGTGATTTCTTATAATAAAAAATAGCATCGCAACTTTGTTTGAAATCTTTTCTGGACATTTCGGATCATCCCGGTTTATTGCCTTTGACCTTTGTGGTATATTTGTTACATTGAATCATTGAAATGGTTTCTTTTCCATATATGAATAAGTCTTGTTAGTTTGAATCGAAATGCTATTTCCTTTGAGCTAATTGTTGCATTACACTTTGATGATGGTAGAGGTTGCCATGGAATCTTTGAAGGGTCGGCCTCTTCTGGAAGTTTTGTTTCTTTGGAACTTGAAGACTTGTCTTTTGTCGGATCTGAACTTGTCTTGTGTTCTGCTTAGTCGTATGTGTCTTTTGTGAACATGATTGTGTCATCTGTGAACATGGTTGTGTCGTTTGTGAACATGGTTGTCTTGCGAGTCCAAAACATGTTTGTGTCGTCTGTTATATGCCTTGTGTCGTATGAATATGTTATATATGCATAAATTCCTATCTCCTGTGAATTGTATGTGTATTGACAGTGAAACTGGAAAGAGACACGTGGTGCATTTAGAAGCAACCATGTGTCACAACCTGAATCAAACGCGTGGCCCAACCAAAAATGAAAGGTGGCCCAACCAAAAATGACACGTGGACAAACCGCAGCGCGACATGTGGACAAACCTGAGTGCGACACGTGGATCATTCAGAGCTCGACACGTGGACAAACCGCAGCGCGACACGTGGCGCTGTGTCAAAGAGCCATGTCATCATATCCATGTCAGCACGCGCCTTGCCATGTCAGCAGCCAGCATGGGCCGTGCCACGTGGCATCCCCTTCCGTGACCAATTTCGTGACCATTTGGCTTGGTCATAGAAGAAATACACTTCTATGACGAAAAACGTGTTGGTCATGGAAAAGTTCCACTTCTATGACCAAAATGACCGATTGGTCATGGTAGACCAAATGTGACGGAGCTTCTGTGACCAATTCAATTTGGTCATAAGTTGGTCATAAAAAAGTGTTCCGTGACCAAATTTGCATGTAACGTGACCAAACCGTTTGGTCATTGATGTTGAGTACTGTACTAGTGGGAACACTTGGTCGCCAAAAACCCAACCCCGCAGAAGAGCAAGCCCCTTACCTCGAAGAGGAGAAGGCGCGCTTCCTCTTCCTCGAGGCCTCGGTGGATGACACCGGCGCGGCGGCGCGGCCGCCGCCGCGCGTGCCTCCGCGGTGCGCGCGGCACCTCCGCGGCCCGCGCCGCTCCGTTGTTGATTGCCCGGCGGCGGGCGTCGGCGCGCCCGCCCAAGGCGATGCGCCCTTGCCGCCGGCGCCGGCTCGGCGACGGGGCGCGAGGGCTCCCACCTATCAGAGGGGCCCTGCCCCCCGGTTTCTTCCTCCTCATCCTCCTCCGAGGACGAGTACTCCTCGGTCCCCGGAGAGGAGAGCCCCTGCTTCTCGCGCAGTCGGTACTCCTCGTTCCGCCGCTCGCGGCGCTCGCGGTGCCGCCTTGCGCGCTCGCTCTTGCGTGCCGCCCGCTCCCGCTCCCGTTGCCGCGACGCCCGACCGAGCGCGCGGGAGTGAGGAGTGGGCGGAATGGATTTCGCGGCGCTCAGGCTCACCATCTGCAGGCGAAAACGTCAAAGGTGCGTCAGAAACCAGGAGCATCATCAAGATCAAAAACAGGGCCGAGAATTTTACTTTCCAGCGGACCAGTGGGGAGCATCTCGAGGTCCCACGGGGACCGGTCGCCGCGTAGCATCCGGGTGTCGACGGCGCTCCGTGCCCGTGTGAGCGCATACCCCCGTTCGAGGGGGCTCGAAAGCATCCGCGACCTCGCCAGCACGACAGGGTCCGCCACCTCCGTCATCTCAAAGATGCAGAGCGGCCTCTCCATCAGGGGCACGATCCTCTGGTGGTGGAGGAAGGCGAGGACGGTTGCCGCGGTCAGCCCGCGCGCCGCAAGGCTCCTCAGCGCGGCCAGGAGCGAGTCCAGCCGCCTCCGTCTTGCCGGGACCGTGGACACCCCGTGGCCCCAGGAGTTGGGCTTCTCCCGGAGCACCAGACCGGTGTAGGGGGGGAGGCCGGGCTCGGCGTTGCGAAGGTAGAACCACCCCCGCTCCCAGCCGGCGTTGTTGGTCGTCATGGTACAAGGGATGTAGTCGTCCTTGTACTGCGCCCGCAAAGCGAGCGACATGCCGCCGGCGCGCACCGCGCGGCGGGTCCTCTGCTCCGTCGTCGGCTGCGTGAACAGCTCCGCGCGGAAGAGGTGTACCCGAGAGATCCCGGTTCCGCGGGATCCCTAGATACCCTTCGCAGATGCCCACGAACGTGGCCGCCTGCGAAATCGCGTTCGGCGCGAAGTTGTGCAACTCCACGCCGTAGCGGTGGCAGAGCGCCCGCATGAAGCGGCTCGCCGGCGCGGCGAAGCCGCGCTCGTGGAAGCGGGTGAAGCTCACCACGTAGCCGTCCGGCGGGTTGGGCGCGTGGTCCCCCGCCGGCGGCACGATCCACTCCGCCGGCCGGCCCTCCTCGTTCGCCGCCAGCTGGCCGGCGAACACCAGGTCGCCGAGGGCCAGCCGGTTCACTGATGAGCGTTCCCACGCGTACGGGTCGACGATCGTGAGGGGCGGAAGCGGCGCCATGAGGAAAAGCAAGGGGTCTAAGAGGGAAGGACGGGAAGAAGAAGAAGAAGATCTCCGACGGCGAATGAGCGTGGTGGTGCAAACTAGATAGAGGCAGGGGTGCAAGGGGCAAGAATGACTACTGCTAAGGTGAAAACCACCGTTTTTCCCTCTCCTCAGCTTTATAAGCCACGGGCGTGCTCTCCGGAGCGCACGTCCCGTGCGCATTAACTGCAGGGAATCTTTTTCTCGCTGACGGGCGGGCCCCACCACGACCGCGGCGGCCACGCCACCGCAGACGGGCCATCATCACGGCGTAGAACCGGGAGGGCCGTGGCGGGCGGTCACGTCCGCCGCCCACGCCGCCCACTATGCGCGCGGCCGCGGCGCCTAAAAAGGCGCGCCCGCGACGCGAAATCGCTGCCTCGACTGTGGAGCATTAAATGGCCCGGCTTCTTACCAAGTAAGGAGGACCCTCGAGCTGCACGAGCTCCTGGCTCGGGAAATTTCAACCCTCGAAAGGGTGCAGGCGTGAGATGGTCACCTCGGGGCCCGTTTGAGATAAAACAGGCATCGCAAGCACCAATGCCACCCCGCACCACTTTACTGATCAGCGCCTCGAGGGCTGGCTCGCCCAGGCCCCTCGAAGGTTCGCAGATGCCAGGACGGGAGCGCTTAGCCGCCACCCCGCACCACTTTACTGATCAGCGCCTTGAGGGCCGGCTCGCCCAGGCCTCTCGAAGGTTCGCAGATGCCAGGACGGGAGCACCAAGCCGCCACCCCGCACCGCTTTACTGATCAGCGTCTCGAGGGCTGGCTCGCCCAGGCCCCTCGAAGGTTCGCAGATGCCAGGACGGGAGCGCCAAGCCGCCACCCCGCACCGCTTTACTGATCAGCGTCTCGAGGGCTAGCTCGCCCAGGCCCCTCGAGGATTCGCAGATGCAAAGCCGGGCCGCTTAGGCGCCACCCTGCACGGCCCTATTGATCAGAGGTTCGAAGCCTGACCCTCGACGGGTTTGAACAGGTGCCCCAGATCACCAGAGTCAGGGACGACGAAGGCACGCGCATTCGAGCCGTTCCTCGAGCCCGCCAGCTCGAGGGTGCCCCACATGTCGTGTTCGAGAGCCGGCGAGGGCGCTAGCGGGGGGATCCCACCGAGGGGAGAGCTTCCGCGCCCTCGGTACCTAGCGAACGGGACCGAGCCCCACCTAGCAAACCCACGCAAGCGCTTCAATGGACGTGTCTGCGGACCACGCAGCCTACCCTTATCGAACGGGGCATGGGCGTCCACTCGAACCACCCACTAACAGCTCAACGAGGAATCCGCAATCCGCGACCCGACCGATGGGGGTTGCGGAAACCTCACCCTCCGTCCCGTGGAGGGACGGCGAGGGCGCGTTAAAAAACAAGTCGTAGAGCTCTACCCGATCACCTCGAACGGGCCCAGGCTCGGGGGCTCGACGCACGGCTACACCTCCTGGATTGCACCCGCCGGGGATAGTGCCAGCAACGCGTGCGTCACCGAAGCTGGCTGAGACATTGCCGACGCCGGTTGAAACATGTACCACGCCGTCTGACCAAGTCTCGCGGTAAACCCCTACAGGAGCGCCCGCGCTCCTGCAGGGCTTCGGGGGCTAGACCCGCGGGTCCGCTGATGCGGCCCCACGGAAGGCGTTCGCAAGACCAGGAGGGAAGAACGTCCTATCGGTAGGCTCCAGCATCTGCGGGAGCCTCAATGGCAAACCCACAGATGCTCGGGGGCTACTGTCGGGGACAGCCCTAGGGGTCCCCTTAAACAAACTGGGGAATCCCCACTTAAAGCCCACAACAAGCCAAACGCGCCTCGCTTAAGCACGCAGGGCATGGCCCACGCCACAGTGGCCCCGACGGCCCACCAAGGCGGCCCACTCAAAGATCCCCTCGAGCAGGCTCCGCCTCGCTCGAGGGCACACGCCGTCCTCGGGCGGGCTCCGCCCCGTTCGAGGGGGTGCGCTTACCTCGAGCAGGCTCCGCCTCGCTCGAGGGTTCGCTCCGCCCTCGAGCGGGCTCGCACGCGCACGCCTGTTCCCGTACACGGGCATTTAATGCCCTGACAACGGCGGGGGCGGCGCCATCATGCGCACGGGGCTCGCGCCCGGTGCGCGTCACACCAACTCCCCGGGGAGGGAACCCGTCCCCGCCCGCGTGGGGGAGCGTGCGACATGGCCGGCGCCAGTCCCGTGACGCTGCGCCGCCTACTCCGGTACGGCTAACGCGCCGGGCCCTCGAAGGGGGCCGGCCACACCCTCGATTTGCTTTCTTGTGACCTTGCAGGGTTAGGTGGAGGCGCTAGGCCAGCGGGGCGCCATCCCCACCACTGTTAACGACATGGCTGCCGCCCCCGCGCGTACGAACCCATTGTCGGTGTTTTAGACCGGCAACCTACTACGGGGAGTACCCGAAGTAGATGATTGTGACTCGCCGAGATCGGTAACTCGAAGGAAGAGACACGTGGCACACAATTTAGACAGGTTCGGGCCGTGAGGTGCGTAATACCCTACGTCTGTATCTTTGCGTAGCTACGGGATTGATAGGGCACGATTACAAGATGGTGCAATGGTGCGCCGTGAGTTGTATGAGAGGAGATTGGATGCTAGAGATCGGTCCCTGCCTCACCTTATATAGTCGGGAGGCGGGGGTTACAAGTCGGAGTAGGGAGAGAGTACTAGTCGAGTACGTCTAGGAGTCCTCTATACAGTGCGGAACATGTACAGCTCCCTAACCGAGTACTACTCCTGTGTAGTCCTTGTGCTCCACGCCTTCAGGTGCCGTGTAGCGCAAGCCGGGTAGTCCCAGGGGCCCACCGAGTAGTCGGTCCTGGTACCCACCGAGGTAGTGGGCCCAGGGAGGTCCATACGACAAGCCCCCGAGTACTTTGTAGTCGAGAAGGATAGCTTCAAGTAGTCTTGACGGCCTTAACGAGTAGTCCTCAAGCGTCCCTGAGTGCTACAAGTCAAAAGTCCTCAAGAGTAGCCGAAGCATCCCGAGGCTGGAATGTACTCCAGCTGATGTTTGAGCAATCTTGAAGTCTTCTCGAGTAGTCCCAAGCGTCCTCGAAAACTGCCTTCGAAGGTCTTCAAAAACTGCCTGTCTTGTCTTGAAGCTGAAACTGGTATGGAGGTGCGATTTGCAAAACCGCACTCCACATGGAGTAGCCCCCGAGCCTTGAGCCGCGGGCTCTAGCTGAGGGTCCATCTGAAATCTTGGCAAGAAAAATCCCGAAAATTCCGAAGAGAAAAACCAAAGGACACGTGGCACGGAGCCCCCGAGCCTTGAGTCGAGTACTTCCTCTCGAATTGAAGGGTCTTCTTGGAGAATGTGTCCTGAGATGCTCTTGAGACTAGCCGCTTCCCAGGTAGTCGAGTAGAAGTAGCCGAGCCCCCGAGGTGAGGCGCGTCGACTAGTAGAATATGAAGAGTCACGCGCAGCCACTGAGTCAGCCGCGCGTGGACTTATCCGGCCGCCCGTTGCGGAGCCCATTTGGCTTATAAATAGAAGCCAAAACCCTTAGGGTTTTTCACCCATTCGAGCCGCAGCCATTCCGTTTGCATCTTGAAGCGAATCCACTCCCAGCGCCTGCTGCCGCCGTAGTAGATCCAAGCGCGCCGCCACCCGAAGCCTTTAGGGTAGCCCCCGAGCGGATGCGAGTGAAGACGCCTTGCACTTGGAGGATGAAGCCGTCGCCGTCCAAGACGTCCAAGGCCGCCGGGAAGAAGAGGGGCCGCGAAGAGGCCGCCGCGGGCCGCCACCGGAGCGGCGCCACCCATGTCTCCACCGCGAGCCGATCCGAGCCGCGAGTGGAAGAAATCCAAAGTGAAGACGGAGGACACCGCTAACCCTCCGAACGGTGGGTTCATCAGGGAGAAGGAAGTTGACATGTGGAGATCAGCGGCTGGAGATCCATATCCGATGGAGAAGGCCGAAGATGAGATCCCGATGTTCTCGCGGTTCGTGGAGCGTGGTCTTGCGCTCCCAGCCAGCGACTTCTTCAAGGGGCTGCTCGGGTACTACGGGATCGAGTACCTGAACCTGAACCCCAACCGCATCTTCCACACGTCGGTCTTCGTCCACTTCTGCGAAGCCTTCCTCGGAATCAAGCCGCACTGGGTGCTTTTCCGGAAGTTCTTCCGCGTCAAGCCGCAACCAAGTGCTACCAATCCCAGGGTAGTCGGAGGAGCCGGCATCCAGCTGAGGGAGGACGCCGCGGAGCAGTACTTGGCGTACAAACTTGTCGACTCCAATACGGATTGGAAGACCAGGTGGTTCTACATCACGAACCACCACCCTGGCCTGCCGAAGCCGAGCGGACGGCAGCCCAGGCATCATGAGTGGTGGAACACGGAGCCCACCATGCAAGAAGGAATCCAGCTCCCCGAGCTGCTAGCACGCATCAAAGTGCTCAGGGAGGCGGGAGCGAGGGCCGAGCACGTGGCCTTCGGTTTCATGAAGCGCGGGATCCGGCCGCGCGATGGCTCGGGAGACCCACGGGCTTCGAGTACACCGGCGACGACGACGCGTCGCGGATGCCGGGAGGCGAGCTGGATGACAACGACATCGTCGAGAGGTTGTCGCGGATCTTCAAGGACATGCCGCCATACACGGCGTGCCCAGTCGAGGAGTACTCCGCCGCGCGCCCGCCCAAGGAGGTGAGTAGTCGTACTCCCCTAGTCGAGTAGTGATTACTTGTAGTAGAGTTGCTGACGTCTTGTGTCTTGCGCAGGATGATGTGAAGCGGTTCATCTCCGAGCCGCAGCCACCACCGAGCGGGATCGAGATCCCGGTGGAGGGGAAGGTGAAGGAGCGCCGCGAAGTCGGTGAAGGCGACGACACCGTCATCGTGGAAGATACCTCCGACGACGACGAAGACGAAGAGACGCTGCAGGACCGCTTCCAGCTGCGGTCAAGGTTTAGCCGCCCGGGCTTGCCTCACGTTCCACCGGTACAAGACCCTCGGCTAGCCTAGAGGCTAGTCTTGGCTTGTGCCGCCACGGAAGCCGCGCAACCCCGCCGGGGAAGCGGGTGACGAAGAAGGCCGAAGGTCTCGGAGACCACGCCTCAGGAGGTAAGTTGTCTTGAGCAGAGTAGTCGAGTACCCGTTGTTCGAGTACGTTTGCTGACGAGTAGTCTTCCTTGTATGCAGGAGGTGCCGCCGGCGGGCCCGTCGAAGAGGGCGACGAGGGCGTGTGGGATACGGTGGGGGAACCGGCTGGAAGTCGTAGTCCAGCCCCCACTGTTGAAGAACTCCTGGCGCAACTGGAGCGCCAGCCCCCTGCTCCAGAAGAGAGCACAGGACCCGTGGCCGCCGCCGTTGGAGAGGTGGTGGCCTCAGGAGCGCAGGAGACGTCTGCGCCGGCCGCCGCCGCCGTGGAGGAGGCGTGGCCGCGAGGGGCGGAGGAGGAGGGCGCCCGCCGAGGGTGGACGGTTGATATTGCCAGCATCCTCAGTGCTCCGGTCGTGACCATTGTCCGGTCGAACTTGTAAGTACCATATCCTCACGAGTAGTACTTGCTGCAGTAGTCGATCTTGTCTGACGACCCTCCGTGAATATTTATGCAGAAAATCCACGGATCTGACCTGGGATGGGGACGAGCCCTCATCAGCGGTGGTGGAAGAAGTTACGCCGCCCGCCGAAGAGACCACTCCCGCTGCCCAAGCCGTGACCGAGCCACTGGCTACCGAAGCGCCGCTGCCGGAGGCCAGTGTAGTCGAAGGTGAGTACCCTTCGTGAAGCTGCGGAGCTCCAAGAGGAGTAGTCGTAGGCACTGATGCACATGTCGTTTTGTTGACGGGGGCGGCGAAGGTGGTGACATCCTCGCGGGGGGGTGCCAATGCAGAGGTTGACACCAGAGGCCCCGGAGGCTGCAGAAGGAGCCCCCGAGCCTATGTCGGAGGTCGTCGAGAAGACAGCCGGGGGAGAGGCGGTCACCACGTCGCCAGAGATTGCTCTGGAGGTGGCTATCCGCTCCCCTGAGATCCAAGACGCAGAACCCATTCGTTCTTCGCCGATGACGGAGGCCACCTCGAGTAGCCGCGGCGGGATAGAGCTTCTTGCGGACGATCTCGTCGAGCCGGCAACGGTAGCCAAGCACCTGGAGGCGATCCGTCAAGCCGAGCAGTGGATGAAGGTAAGTAGTCGTAGCCTTTCGAGTAGTCAATCCTTTTGCCGTTGAGTACTCGTCACGACTTGAGTTGTCTTGTGCAGGACGTCGCGGAGCGGTCCCGCGACAAGTCGAACCTGCTGCAGGGTTATGGTGACACCGTGCTCCGAGCCGAGGCCCTAGAGGAGCAGCTCGTGAAGTCGCGGAAGCACGCGGCTGCCATGCAATCAAAGCTCGACGCCGCCTTCGCCAAGTACCACAACGACGTCCAGGAGTTGCAGGCGAAGGGCGACGACTTGGTGCGGAAGAACAAGGGCCTCCGCAACAAGAATAAAGGTATATCCTTCGACTTGTCTAGTACTTGTTGGAAGTCGAGAAGTATCTGACCCGCTGTTGCGTTTCTGTGTTGCAGAGCTTGAGGGCCAGGTGGAGCAGCTGAAGGCCTCAGAGATGAGCATGAAGAACCTCTTCTACCGGGAGCAAGAAGCCCGCCAGGTACTTGAGCTCGACTACAAGGAACTCGCCTTCGAGTGCGAGAAGCATATGGAGCTGCGGATTGCCTCTGACAGAGATCTCGTCAACTGCTACAAATCTTTGCAGAAATTGAACGAAGACTGCGAGGCATTGCGGGCCCAGTTGAAGGAGTTGGAGGAAGCCGCTCTTCCGATTGCAAGGCTCCTGGTGCCGCACCCGGGCGGCCCCAAGATCGCTCCTCTGGTGGATCGCCTCCGTGAAGCTCCAAGCCGGCTGGCCGCCTATGTGAAGCATATGGCCAAGTCGATCCCAAGACAGGTCTTGGCCTTCATGAAGTCGTACTTCCCGAAGGCCCCGGTGGAGGTAGTCGCCGGCGGGGGTAGCCGCCAACTGCTCCGATGAGCGGATGCGAGCTGCTGGAGCAGATGGCCCCCATCGCGGAGCAGGTAGCCGAGAAGCTGAACCTCCAGTAGCTCTGTAATAAGTAGCTAGTAGCCATAGTTGTACAGGAAAACAATTGTAATGAATTGTTCAAGTATCAATGAAAGAAAATTTTCCAGCAATGAGTACTCGTAGTCGCGATCTCAAAGTGCGGAGCGCCCATCGTGGAGTGGGTGCGAGTAGTAGTACTCGACTTTAGTAGTCCCGTTGTAGGGAGTAGGCAGTAAATAAGTTGATGAACGATCAATCTTTATTACTGAAGAAGTACACCTGGGTGGCCAGGGCCGTAGTTACAAAGTAGTCGCCGGACCGGAGGCCGCTTACTGACTAAGTAGCGCTGGAGCGGGTAGCCGCTTACAGCAGGTGATCCGTAGGTAGCCGTGTAGGCTGGATCGTAGATCCGTAAGTAGCCGCGCAGGCTGGATCTTGGAGTGTGGTCTCTTGGTAGACCGC
Organism: Cenchrus americanus; assembly: GCA_947561735.1. Taxonomy (NCBI): domain Eukaryota; kingdom Viridiplantae; phylum Streptophyta; class Magnoliopsida; order Poales; family Poaceae; genus Cenchrus; species Cenchrus americanus. Next base: position 97,896,546 of record OX387242.1, on the reverse strand, counting down.
TGCTAGAGTCCTTGACGCTCGTCGCAGCCCAGGGTCCGTAGGTAGCCGCGCGGGATGGATCCTGGAGAGGGGAAGTCCGGAGACTGGGGCCAGGACCCGGAGGGTCGCTTACGGCCAGGGGGCGTTGACGTAGTCGATTAGACTTGAACCCCGGAGTAGTCGTGTAGACTAGACGTAGAATCGACAGAGTTGGTCGACGTTCCACGAGTTGTTGACGTCTTCGCCTTCAAGTGTTTGGAGGCGGTAGGAGCCCGGCCCGGTCACCTTAGCCACGGTGAAGGGGCCTTCCCAGGTTGAAGTCCTTCCGTGTTCTGGATACGGCGGAGGACAAGATCTCCAATGTTGAAGGAGCGTTCCTTGACGTTGCGATCATGGTAGCGTCGGAAACCCTCCAGGTACCTTGCTGATTGGAAGAGGGCAGCGCAGCGAGCTTCTTCGAGGCTGTCGATGTCAACTCGTCTGCTGTCTTCTGAGACGCCTTCATCGTAGTGCTCCACTGCTGGCGAGTTCCATATGACGTCGGCAGGGAGGATGGCTTCAGAGCCATAGACCAGGAAGTAGGGGGATTGCCCCGTTGGCTTGGATGGTTGAGTCCGCAGCACCCAGAGTGCGTTAGGTAGTTCCTTGATCCACTTGCCCCCTTTGGAGTTAGCAGCGTCGTGTAGCCGCTTCTTGAGGGCGTCGAGCACCATCCCATTGGCGCGCTCGACTTGTCCGTTGGCCCGTGGATGGGTGACTGAGACGTATCGGACGTCAATCCCGCTGTTCTCGCAGTACTCCCAAAACTGGTGGTTGTTGAAGTTGGACCCCAGGTCTCTGATGATGCGGTGGGGTAGCCCATAGCGGTGTACGAGTTCATCCAGGAAGTCGAGTACTCTGTCAGCCTTGGGGCATGTGGCCAGAGCTTGACCTCGATCCACTTGGTGAACTTGTCGATAGCCACCAGTACCCTGTTGAATCCTCCTGGTGCAGTTGGCAGTGGCCCAATCATGTCGAGCCCCCAGCATGCAAAGGGCTAGGTTGGCGGTATGGTGACTAGCTTGTAGGTTGGGACGTGTTGCTGCTTGGCGAAGTACTGACATCCTTGACACCTTCTGACGAGTTCTTCGGCATCGCCCAGGGCTATGGGCCAGTAGAATGCTCGCCGGAAGGCCTTGCTGACCAGCGTGCGTGAAGACGCGTGGTTGCCGCAGACGCCCTTGTGGATCTCCTCCAAGATGTCCTTGCCTTCTTCACGAGGGACGCACTTCATAAGTACTCCAGAAGATGCGCCCCGCTTGTAAAGCTTGTCTCCGACGAGGACGTAAGACTTGGCGCGGCGGACGAGTTGTTCGGCTGCGTTCTTGTCGGAGGGGACCTTCTGCTCGCTGAGGTAGTCGATGAAGGGTTGCCTCCAGTCCACATCGATCATCATGACCTCCTGCCCGGGTGGTGGATGGGCTGGGACAGTGGTCGGTGGCGCCGGCTCGGGATGGATGGCGCGTGAAGCTCATGGACGAAGACGCCCGCTGGTACTTGAGCGCGGGTGGATCCAAGCTTCGAGAGGACGTCCGCTGCAACGTTGTTGTCGCGGACGATGTGATGGAACTCGAGACCATAGAATTTGTTCTCGAGCTTGCGGACTTCTAGGCGGTAGGCATCCATGTTCTCCTTGTTGCGGTCCCGGGACTTGTTGACTTGGTTGATAACCACCGCGGAGTCGCCGTAGACTAGTAGCCGCTTGATGCCCGGTGAAGCCGCGAGGCGGAGCCCGTGTAGGAGAGCTTCGTACTCGGCTTCGTTGTTTGAGACCTTCCGGAAGATGCGGGACGTACTTGAGTTGTTCGCCCGTTGGAGAGATCAGGAGTACCCCTGCGCCTGCGCCCTCGAGGTTGAGTGAGCCATCAAAGTACATCACCCAATGCTCTGGTGGCGCGGTGGGAGTAGGTAGCTGGTTCTCCCGCCACTCTGCCATGAAGTCGACTAGTGCTTGCGACTTGATGGCTGTGTGTGGCTTGAAGTCGATGGTGAGGGGGCCGAGCTCGACAGCCCACTTGGAGATTCTTCCGGTGGCGTCTTGGTTCCTCAGGATGTCGCCGAGCGGGTAGTCGGTGACGACGGAGACCGAGTACTCCTGGAAGTAGTGTCGTAGCTTCCGCGAGGTGATGAGTAGAGCGTACAGGAGCTTTTGCATGGGCTGGTAGCGAGCCTTGGACTCTGATAGAACCTCGCTGACGAAGTAGACCGGGCGCTGGACCGGGTAGGCGTGGCCGTCTTCCCCGCCGCTCGACGACGATGGCAGTACTGACCACGTGAGTAGTCGCGGCTAGGTAGAGCAGATGGCTGCTCGCCCTTGTGAGGAGCCGTGAGGATTGGTGGCTTTGACAGGAAGTCCTTGAGCTGGGCAAGGGCTTGATCCGCCTCTGGAGTCCACACGAACTTCTCGTGATGCTTGAGTAGTTTGAAGAAGGGGAGGCCCCGTTCTCCTAGCCTCGAGATGAATCGTTCAATGCCGCCATGCACCCCGTCAGCTTCTGGACGTCTTTGATGCTTGTGGGAGCTTTCATGCTGGTGATGGCGGAGATCTTCTCGGGGTTGGCTTCAATGCCGCGCTGGCTGATGATGAAGCCGAGTAGTTTGCCCGAAGGGACGCCGAAGACGCACTTGTTCGGGTTGAGCTTCCAGCGGTACTCGCGTAGCGATGCGAAGGTCTCTTCAAGATCGTCGATGAGGGTACTGGAGTCCCTGGTTTTGACAACCACGTCATCCACGTAAGCCTCGACGTTCTTGTTGAGTTGCCACTTGAAGCAGGCCTGGATGGCCCGTTGATAGGTAGCGCCGGCGTTCTTCAACCCGAATGACATGGTCGTGTAGCAGTACGCGCCAAACGGGGTGATGAACGCGGTCTTTTCCTGGTGGTATCCGGAGTAGCAGTCGAGGAAGCAAAGCAGGTCGCAGCCTGCCGTGGAGTCGATGACTTGATCAATCCGCGGCAACCCGAAGGGGTCCTTGGGGCAGTGCTTGTTGAGGTCGGTGTAGTCGACGCACATCCTCCACTCGTTCGAGTTCTTCTTGCGGACGAGGACGGGGTTGGTGAGCCACTCAGGATGAAAAACTTCTCTGATGAAGCCAACTGCGAGTAGCTTGGCGAGCTCCTTCTTGATGGCGTCCCGTCTGTCGTCGGCAAAACGTCGGAGTTGTTGTCGCTTAGGGGTGGCCTTTGAATCGACGTTAAGGCAGTGCTCAATCAGCTCCCTGGGCACTCCTGGCATGTCCGCTGGCTTCCACGCGAAGATGTCGCGGTTAGCCCGAAGAAAGCTGATGAGCGCGTCTTCCTATTTAGGGTCGAGGCCGGCCCCGATGGTGGTGGTCTTGCTGGGGTCGCACGTTCCGAGGTCGGCCGTCTTGACGAGTACCTCCTCGGGTGGGCGAGGCTTGTTGGCGGCTGTCGGACTTCTGCGGGATGTCGAGTTCGCTTGTAGCAAGCTTCTTCGACGCGGCGTAGACCTCCATCATCGCGTTGGGTACTTGGTTTGTGGAAGCGATCACCACGGCTTCGTGTCGCGGTCGTGGGGAGATCTTCAAGTCCCCTTGGAGGGAGAGTACACCGGCTGGACTTGGCATCTTGAGTACCAAGTAGGTGTAGTGGGGCACCGCCATGAACTTAGCGATGGCCGGTCTGCCAAGGATGGCGTGGTAAGAGGTCTCGAAATCCGCGACCTCGAATTTGATGTACTCGGTGCGGTAGTTGTCCCGAGACGCACCGAAGGTAACTGGCAGTACCACTGAGCCCAGTGGGATAGCCGCGTTGCCTGGGACGATGCTGTAGAAGGGCGTGCTGCTCTTGGTGAGCATGGGGGTGACGTCGAGCTTCATTTTCTTCAAGGTTTTGGTGAAGAGGACGTTAAGCCCGCTTCCACCGTCGATGAGCACCTTGTTGAGCTTGGAGCCCGCCACCGTTGGCTTCAGGACGAGGGGGAACCGTCCTGGTTCGGAGAAGCTGGTCCATTGGTCCGCGCGGGAGAAGGTGATGGGTACCTCCGACCACCTGAGAGGGGTCGGGACCGCTGGCTCAATGGACATCACTTCACGACGGGTAGCCTTCGCTCCCCCTCGGCGGGCGTCCGCCGAAGAGGAAATTGACGGTCTTCTCGGGTTCTTGGAAGTCGTTGTTGTCGCCGTCCTTCTTCTTGCCCTTTTGGTCGTGAGGGTGCGGTGGCTCGGAGTATCCTTGAGTGCATGCCTGAGCTGGTAGCACTTGCCCGGAAGTGTGTTTGCGGTTTGGATGCCACGGGCACTTCTCCTTCAGCAGGTCTTTGAAACCGCCAGAGTTCTTCTTCGAGTTCCCTTTCGCAGGGCACTGGATAGCCGCGACGGTGTTGTCTGGCTTGCGCTTGCGGTTGGGACCCGAGTAGTAGTAGTAGTTGTTGTTGTTGTTGTTGCGGCCACCTTGGTTTGCATTGCCGCCGCTGCCGCCGCCCTGGTTTTGCTTGGACTTGCCGCGGATGGCGTCGTACTTGGCGTTGGCCTTGTCCTCTTCATCCGCCCAGGACGTGATCATGTCCTTGAGGTGGGCGATGGACCTGGGGCGGCGACGACCGAAGTCCTCGAAGGTGCGGCGATGGTAGAGGCCGTCCTGGAAGAGGTCGATGACCTCCTTGTCGGTGACGTCGACGACGGTAGCGCGCTTGTCGAAAAAACGGCGCATGTACTTGCGGAGGGTCTCGCCCTGTTCCTGCTTGATCATGGCCAGGTCCATGCGAGTACCCGAACGGCCCATGGCGCCCGCGAAGTTGCTCGTGAACTGCTCCTTCAGCTGGTCCCACTTGTCGATCGAGTGCTTGTCGAGCGACTCGAGACATGTGAGTGGTGCTTGGTCCAGGCAGAAGGGGAAGTAGAGGCATTTGGTGTCGCTGTTGCCACCAGCGTTCTCGATGGAGAGGGCGTAGCATCGGAGCCACTGGATAGGATCCTGCTTCGCGTCGTACTTGGTGATCCCCAAAGGCTTGAACTTGTCGGGGAGGAGCAGGTTGCGAAGTCGAGGTGAGAAGGCGGGGAAGCCGTCGCCCTCGGCGGCGGTGGTCGACTTCTTCCGCCGCGGCTCCTCGATCTTCGGCGGGCGTCGTACCCGCCGTGCGAGGCGCCGGAGGCGTGGCGTTCGCGTGGCCTCGGCCGCCGCGAGCGCCGCCGCCTCCAGCTCTCCTGTTGGCCCCATGGTTGGAGCTGCCGTCGTCGCTGTCGCCGCTGTCAGGGTCGTTGCCACCGCCACCGGCCGGAGCGCGGTGGGGAACAACTTCTCGGTTGCCTTGGTCTTGCTGTGAAGGTCCGCCGGCGTTGGAGCGACGGCGGTTTGGCTCGGCTGGGAGGTCAGCTCGAGTATGGTTGGGACCAGCGTTGGCGCTGCGACTAGTAGCTTCGTTGTCGCGGGGTTTAGCTGGAGGTGGTTGGTTGACTCTATTGTCAACCCGCATGAAGTAGGCTTCTTCAGCGAGCTTGGCAATGACCTCTCCAGCGCGTATGCCCTGAGCTTGGTGTGCGATCGTTGTGATCGACATGAGGCACTGCTCAGGGGTGGTGTGTACTCTGCTCTCGACCGCCTCGAGAGCTTCCGCAAGGTTGCGGATGGGGAGGTTATCTCTGAGCCGCCGGCGTCGTTCGCTGCGCTTCCTATTACGTTCGCGTCGAGCGTCCCTGTTGGCGGCGGTCTCGTCTGCAGGTGCGTTGGCAGACAGCTCGTCTGCGGAGATGTCCTCCAGGTACCTGTCCTCAGCCGTGCCTGAAGGTCCTGGGGTGTCGCCGGCAGCCATGAAGACTTGGCGATCAGGGGTGCCTAGGCTGGACTCAGAGGGTGCTACCTCAGTTGGTGTGTTTGAGTCAGCCCGGGCTAGTGGCGTTCCCTCCTGGAACGGTAGCGAGTCGATGTAGGCGACGTAGCGTGAGTCTCCCTTTACCAGGTCAGCGGGCTTGCGGTGCGGCCGGCCGCAGACGTATCTCCCGGCTGCGTTGATTTTATAACCGGCCCCGAGGTCGGCCCACGACAAGGGAAGCTCGGTGGAGTCGTCTTCGGACTCGGGCTCCTCGGGGGTCCGACCCGAAGTCAAACTCGTAGTCCGGGTTCGAGTAGAACTCGGAGAGAGAGGGCGGAGTCCGAGACGCGATCGGGGGACGGCGTCGAGTCCGAGTTACACTCGGGTACGGGCTCCTTGCCGGCCGGCGCGGAGTGGGAGCGCTCGTGCGGGCCCGGCTGAGGATGCGTGGGCCACGCGCGGAGTGCCCGCGTGGAGAGGGGGCCGCTGCGATGGGCCGAGCGGCCCGGCTCGCATGCGATGGCCCATGGCGACGTCGGGTTTGAGTTGGAGACGGACTCGAGCTCGAAGTCAGCGTGGTGGTTGAAGAGCGAAATTTCGCCGAACTTGCCGGCGAGTTCGCCTGTGACAACTTCAGGAAGCGTCATGAGGCCTGTCCTCGGGTTGGGCTGCATGGTTAGGCGGCGCTGGAAGGAGCCCGCGCCATCAGCAGTGCAGACCCAAGCGCCGAAGATGAAGGTGTCGCCGCGGTTGAAGGCGACAGTTGGCTTGAAGTGGACGGAAGCCGTCGAGTTCGCCATGTGATCTCGAGCGAGAGCCCCTACCTGGCGCGCTAGCTGTCGGTGTTTTAGACCGGGAACCTACTACGGGGAGTACCCGAAGTAGATGATTGTGACTCGCCGAGATCGGTAACTCGAAGGAAGAGACACGTGGCACACAATTTAGACGAGTTCGGGCCGCGAGGTGCGTAATACCCTACGTCCGTATGCTTTGCGTAGCTACGGATTGATAGGGCACGATTACAAGATGGTGCAATGGTGCGCCGTGAGTTGTATGAGAGGAGATTGGATGCTAGAGATCGGTCCCTGCCTCACCTTATATAGTCGGGAGAGCGGGGTTACAAGTCGGAGTAGGGAGAGAGTACTAGTCGAGTACGTCTAGGAGTCCTCTATACGGTGCGGAGAACATGTACGGCTCCCTAACCGAGTACTACTCCGTGTAGTCCTTGTGCTCCACGCCTTCAGGTGCCGTGTAGCGCAAGCCGGGTAGTCCCAGGGGCCCACCGAGTAGTCGGTCCTGGTACCCACCGAGGTAGTGGGCCCAGGGAGGTCCATACGACACCCATGCCGGGCGCTGTGGTAACAGCTCTGGCGCTGTGGAGCGTGCAGGAACGGGACGCCGCCTTACCTGCCACTGTGCCCCGTACGGACCGACGTCAGCAACTCCCTCGAATCCGCCTGAAGACATAACGGCCGTCCGCTGCACTCCTACCCTCGAAGCTGCCACTGTTCGGGTACAAGATACGCCATGATGGCCGGATCGCGGCAAGAACCGTCCAGGCGGCCGCCTACTCTACAGCGTAGCATACCACGCTTCCCCACGTAGCTAAATAGTGCGGCATACATGTGATTCTCTCTCTCCTTGGCCTATAAAAGGAAGACGAACCCCCCTGCCACGGGGGACGGGACCAGACAAGTTAGGACGCAACACACCACGAACTTGTTCTCCAATTCTCCGACAACATCTTCAGCCACTTCACCAGGGACTTGGAAGCCACGCTTCCTCTCCCGCCTCGCTTGTAGCAGCCCCACTACAGGCACCCTGGTGCTGAGCAATATAGTGCCACGAGCACGCCACTGCTGGACGTACGGCCCCTTGGCCGGAACCAGGATAAACACTGTGTCTCTGATTGCTTAGCACCGACCATTGAGGGATAGACCTTGGCGCTCATCACTGGTTAGTGTCGGGACCACATTCCGCACCGACACCTTTCTTGTTAGCATGTTTGTCCCCCATGTATATCTTGTCATGCTAGCTTTGTAATATATGTTGGTGGATGATCCATGTGATCTTATATCATGCCTTTGTTTAGTTCTTGTATATTGTTTGGCATGTTGTTCTTTGGTATCATTTTGGTTTAGTGTTGTACCTTGTTGACATTCTTGCTTGCCCATGCTTATTCATATTTGTGGAATCATGTTACAATGCTCTATTTATGTTAATTGATATTGTCAATGCTTTGTGTAGCATGTTGTGAGCTTTCCTTGGAGTTTTGGGCTTGTCTTGTCTTCGGGTTGTGTTGTTGTTCCTCTTTTCGGTTGGTTTTAGAGTTTTCCTTGCTCTTTCTTTTTCTAGCTTTTGCTTTGTTAGTTGCCCTTGGTTGAGGGGGAGCTTGGCTTCTTTTGATAGGGAATTTGATTCCAAAAAGGGTTGTGACTTTTTGGGCAGTCTTTGTGATCCTTAAATTGGTATTCCTTCTATGGTATTCAATTGGGATCTTTGCGGTTTTGCAATTGGTACTTTTTCTATGGTGCTCAATTGGGACCTTTAGTGGCTCTTCTCTCGCTTGGAGCTATTCTTGGTTGGTGTGTTCCCTCATGAGCTTTATTGGTGTTAAGTCAAGTTCCTTGTCTCCCTATGCATTTTGCATTGCATTTGTATCATATATCATGATGTATAGACTTTGGTAGGTTTGACATTTGTGTCTCGCATTCTGTCATTTATCATGTTTCTTTTGATGTACATATCTACCTATGTTGCATTTGTATCATATTGCATTTTAGGATGATGAGCTTCTTCCATATGCCTCATTTGAGTTTCTTTGGCTACTTGTGAGATATTGGTCATGTGTGTGGAGAAATAGCTATGTGAGGCTATGCTCTTGGAACATTTGAGATATATGTGTTGTGAGATAGCCTTTTTGAATAAAATGCTAATCTTGACTAAATTTGATGAAATGTGCTCCACTCATGTGTAGTAGTGTATCCATGCCACGTTTTGGTCTAAATGTGCCTTTCATGCTTAGATTGTGCTTGGATCTCTCTTTCTTGCTTTTGGGCCAAAGGCCAATATCATTGTGAATGTTTAGCCTATGTTGCATTCATGGAGGAGCATAAGCTTCTTTTTGCCACAAAGGCACTTCATGTACCATGAAATGAATTAATCTTGAAAAGAAGTGTGTATGCTTGAAAAATGCTCCATCCATCATGTTTATGCTTAAAATGTCTTATCTTTCACACATGGGTGCAAAACATGTTGCATGATGTTCACCAGTGGAGAAGTCTCCCCGAAGTGGACACATGGCTCATGAGCTTTAACATGACATGCTTTGCTTTATGGGTGTTTACAATGATCTTTTGTTAAGAATTTGATCTCCGTGTATGATCTCTGGATGATATGCATGTTTTTGGCTAGAATATGACATGGATAGGCCTTTAAATTTGAAGTGAGCCATCTTTTGATAAAACTGCTCAAATCTGAAAATTTGTTTGTCACATGCCTATATTTCAATATATTACTTGTGGCAATGCTTTGACTTTGCTATGATTCATATGTGTGCTCTTTGTCTCACTTCTAGCCTTTGTAACTAGATTTGGCCTATTTGGGAAGCTCATGTAGATGTTTATATGCTTTGTCTTACATTCATGCATTGTCGTCAAGTAGGAAAAGTTGCATTTGGGGGAGAAAATGTTTCAACTTTCGGGCATTTGTGGCATCCAGAGGGATACTCAGTTCAGGGGGAGAACTTGAGTTTGCATGCACATTTCAGGATAAGTATGCATTTGTGTAGGGGGAGCTTTGGTGAGTTTCCTTTGTTTGCCTGAGTTGTGCTTTGGTGGTTGCTTTTTGCTCTTATCACGTGTGTTTAGGGCGATCTTTGTATGCTCTTTGTCCCTAGTGCATGTGTTTAGGGGGAGCTGGTGAGCTTGGTGTGCTCTTTTCTCTATCACATGAGTTTAGGGTGAGCTTTGTATGCTCTTTGGCCCTAGTTTATGTGTTTAGGGGGGGAGCTTGTGAGCTTGGTGCACTCTTTTCTCTATCTCATGAGTTTAGGGTGAGCTTTGTATGCTCTTTGGCCCTAGTTCATGTGTTTAGGGTGAGCTTGTGAGTTTTGTGCTCTTGTGCCGGTGGTGTTGAGCCCCTTTGCCTCTTCTTGAGGAGCCGGCGGTTGACTTGTGTTTTTCGATTGTCACATGATTGGTGTTGAGCCCTTTATGCCTCTTCTTGAGGGATCGTGTGATTTCGCTTGTCCATGATCGGTGTTGAGCCCTTTGTGCCTCTTCTTGAGGGATCATGCATTCTTGTCTCGGTTGTGTCGAGCCGTTACCCATGTCTTTGGGGACCGAGACATTGAGTTGGCCTTTGTGGGTTCTCTCATGCCAAGTGACCTTGTTCTTTGCTCTTGTGTGGTTTTCTTTCACTTGGATGAGTTGTTCGGCCTTTGCCCTCTCAAACCATTTCTTTGTGCTCACATGTTGCCAATCCGCTCCTCAAGGGGGAGAATTTTGGAAAATCAAGTTGATATGAACCTTGATTTGATGGTGATGAGCGGTTGACAAGTGTTTTGGTAAGAGTTCTATGGCACTTTGTGTTGAGCATTTTGATTTGATGGCTTTTAGGGATTGCATGTTGGTAGTGTGTCTCTTCGATTGCGCTTAGCCTTTGTGCTTGCTTTGGTTTCGAGAGGAATTTGTCGGAGCATGCTTTTATCCCTTCTCACTTCAAGTGGCCTTTTGTTTGCCTTTTATTGGCTTTGTGGCGCTTGAATGAGTTCTGGTTTGCTTTTTGACCTTCTTTTGTCAATGCACTCATCAAGGGGGAGATTGAGGAACCAAGTTGAGAAGTACCTTGGTCCGTGTGTGATGAGTGATTGACCGGATGGTTTGAAGCTTTGTGTGTGTAGTGTTGAGTTGTGTTGTGTGTGTTTTATTTTGAGTATTTACCTTATTGTTTATGTGGTGTGTTGTCAATGCACTCGTGAGGAGTGGTTGACAACGTTGTGTGGACTGACTCTTGGCCTAGTATTGCAGGTGTTGGTTGCGGCTTGGTTTGCGTTGGTGCAGGTGAAGAACAGGCGCAAAAGGTCTTAGCCTTGCGGGGCCTCCGAGGAGTGGAGAGACAAGTAGGCTTGGTTCGAGGGACTCGGTGGCCGACGGGATCAAGTGCGAGCCGCATGGTGCAAGAAGAGCAGGATGAAGTCGTGGACATGGAGCCGGTGCATCGGTGGTGGCCAAGTCAAGGAACGAGGCAAGAGCGAGTAGACCGTCCGGCGCCGGGAGGTGAAAGGCTTGGTGGGCTCGACGCTTGGCGTGGTGAGGCCGGGCCGTGTACGCGGGGTTTGGTGGTTTGGCCACAAAACCATCGGAGGAGGGTTTCTCGGTTTGGGCCTCAAAACCGAGCCCGAGCGCCTGGCGTGACGGAGACGGTATCCGGGTGCGTCGGGAAGCTTCGAGGCGGGCGACACGCGGCATGATCGAGGTGCTTGCGTCAGGAGGACGTGAAGGCCTGATGGATGCGCGGCCGTCCGATGGTGAACTTCATTTGTTGACCAAAATGCCCCTGTGAGGGCTTGTGTTGTACTCCTAGTGTAGGGGCACTTCGGTCTTTTCCGGAGGGCCTATATATAGGAGGAGGGGGCTGAATTTTCAGCCAAATCTTGGGCTAGTAGGTGGTGGTACTCTTTCATTTTGGAGTGCTTTGGGAGAGAGGGAGAGAGGAGAGAGTGGCTCTTTGATTGGAGCTTTTTTCCATCTTAGATTTGGATTCTAGGAGTGGCTTGTAAACGATTGGACAAGATATTCTTAGTGAATTCATCCTCTAAATCTTGTGTCAATCTTTCTATTCCCGAATTTCTTTTATTGCTTTTTCGGAGCTCTTTTTGTGCCTTTTTTGTGCTTGGCTCGATTCGTCGTTTCTAGGTCGTTTGGCTCCGGATTTCTTTGAGGGAGACATGAATGGATGTCTTGTGCATCTTTGGGATTGATCTTGTGCCCTCAAACGCCGGGAAACCACTTTGATTCAAGGATTTTCGTTCGGAGCTCTAGTTTTTGGTGGTGTTCAAAGGATCCGCGATTCCTGGTGATTTAGGGAGTTAGGAGGCAAAATTTTTGGGGTATAGCATCCTTGTTTGACGCTTATCATGTCCCCAAACCCTTGCCTCAACAGCTTCTACCGTTTGGGAGATCCGGTGATGGATTGGAGGTGTTGACTTTCGAGGTCGAGCAGTTTTTGGTTCTGTCCATGCCTTGCAGACGGTCCGCGAGGCCCTGGCGGACGGTCCGCGGGCACAGTGTTCGTTGTGTGTTCTTCATGTTCTTGCTCGTCTTCGTTTTCGATCCGTTGTGATTTCGAGTTTTGGTTGGGCGAGGTTTCGGACGGTCCGTGTGTACCGGGCGGACAGTCCGCGGGTGCCTGGCGGACAGTCCACGTGCTCCCCGCAGACGGTCCCTTATTCGGGGTGTGGCTCTGTTGGTTCGGAGAGCTTTTTCGGACAATCCGCGTGTGGTGGCCGGACGGTCCGCGACCCCTTCGCGGATGGTCCGCTGGTCCCACACGGACAGTCCCCACTGGCTTTTGCAGTTCAGAGCTTGTGCTTCAGTTCTTGTTTGTTAGCTTCCGCTTCTTGTCCCTAGGCTTCTTGGTGGTTTCTTTGAGGTTGTTTGAGCCCTGTTTGGGATCTTGTTTGTGTGTGTGGGTTCGTGGAGTTACGATTGGGGTATAGGCCGAATTCAACCAAAGGGAAGAATTTTTATTGGCCCCCATTCACTCCCCCCCTCTTTGGTCGCCTGAATCGGTCCTTCACAATCATAGGTTGCAATTCACACAATTTTTTGTTTTTCTCATAATCACAGTGTTTTGTTTTTTCGCAATCACAAAACCACCATTTGTGCAATCACATTAAGCATTAGTTTGCAAAATTATCACGCGTTGCAAACCATGTGTACACTTGGCTAGGTTTGGAATACCTGTGAGTAGTGCGACTCCCCAGCATCCATGTGGTATGTGTGGTGAACAGAGTTAAGCACCCTCTTTGCAAACATATGCAATGTTGTCACACTGCCAACATATCCATCTTTCAATACTCTGTTCTGGCTCTCAGATCTCTGGGTTGAAGTCATTCTCCCGTAATACATGCCCTTAAAATATGTTGCAATCCATCTTTTCCTTTTCTGCCATAATGCTACAATCGCTGGGTGTTCCCCTATGCCACATTCATCCACTAGCTTCCCCCACTCTACCTCAAACTGTGTAGGACCCAGAGGATAATTTATCAGAGACTCCAGCTTTTCCTTCAGATTTTTGTCCTTGTGCACCTTGTACAACTCCTCGAGTTCATAATCTCACATCCTTATTATGTACCATCGGCAATTTCTGTGTTGTGATTTATCAAACGCAATTTTTATTGCCTCCCTCATTGCTGCATCTTCATCTGCAGAAACATCAAATTTAAAAATCAGCTTTTTTCCTGTGAATAAAATGTTTTTGAAATCCAAAACATACGATGGTTGCAACCAAAAAATAGAGTTTAATGTTGCAAACGTTGCAACCACACTACACTCTAGAGTTGCTTTTTTTGACAGCAATCATTTTTTTGCAACATGATTATAGAAAAAACCAGAATATACCCCCCTCCCTCCCCTCAAAATATGCACCTGTTAGAATCACAAAAGGCTGCCTGTCGCCCATGCAACTTTTGAATGACTCGAAGAGCCATCTGAAAGTGTCAGTTGTCTCATCCCGAAGAAGTGCTTGCCCAAACGACACATTTTTCAGATTGTTGCTGCATCCGACAAACATCACCAGTAGCATTTTCTTGCTGTTAGTTTTGTGAGTAGTGTCAAAAGTGATGACGTCTCCAAAATCCACGTATTCTGCACGCTGACTTGCATGGCTCCAAAAATGCTTCTTAGCACTTTCGTCTTTGGGTCAAAATCAACATCCCAGTAGAATGCTTCATTGTTCTGCTTACACTCCCTAAAAAACTGGAATAACTTCTCAATGTCTCTATCCCTGTCCTCTCACATCTGCCCAGCTTTCCTACACCACAAGCGAATGAAAAAACATTTTAACCACACAAAATAGGTTTTGCAATCACACACTACTCAGGCTTGCAATCATATACCAAATAACCAAGTAGATTTCAACCACACAGACACAGTCAAGTTTTGCAACCACAGATAACTTTTGGTAGCAATCACGCACGCCAAATAGTTGCAATCACGCACGCCAAATAGTTGCAATCACACACTGGTCCCGTTCTTGTTTCTTTTTGCAATCTTAAAACATAACCATTTGTGTTTGCAATGTCACACACAAAATAGGGTTTCCAATCACAAACGAACCTGCTGTTTTTTTGCAATCACACACTACCCAGGTTTGCAATCATATACCAAATAGCCAATTAACTTTTCAACCACACAGACACAGTCAGGTCTTGCAACCATACAAAACTTCTGGTTGCAAGCATGCACGCAAAATAGTGCAATCACACACTGGTTCAGTTCTTTTTTTTCTTTTGCAGTCACAGAAATAACTAGCAGTTTTTGTAATCACACACAAAAAATAGTTTTTGCAATCACACACTACCCAGGCTTGCAATCATATACCATATAGCCAATTAGCTTTTCAGCCACACAGACACAGTCAGGTCTTGCAACCACACAAAACTTCTGGTTGCAATCACGCACGCCAAATAGTGCAATCACACACTGGTTCAGTTATTTATTTTCTTTTGCAGTCACAGAAATAACTAGCAGTTTTTGTAATCACACACAAAAAATAGTTTTTGCAATCACACACTACTCAGGCTTGCAATCATATACCAAATAGCCAATTAGCTTTTCAACCACACAGACACAGTCAGGTTTTGCAACCACACATAACTCTTGGTTGCAATCACGCACGCCAAATAGTTGCAATCACACACTGGTTCAGTTCTTTTTTTCTTTTTGCAGTCACAGAAATAAACCAGCAGTTTTTGCAAACACACAAAAAAAATAGTTTTTGCAATCACACACTACCCAGGCTTGCAATCATATACTAAATAGCCAAGTAGCTTTTCAACCACACAGACACAGTCAGGTTTTGCAACCACACATAACTCCTGGTTGCAATTACGCACGCCAAATAGTTGCAATCACACACTGGTTCAGTTATTTTTTTCTTTTGCAGTCACAGAAATAACCAACAGTTTTTGTAATCACACAAAAAATAGTTTTTGCAATCACACACTACCCAGACTTGCAATCATATACCAAATAACCAAGTAGCTTTCAACCACACAGACACAGTCAGGTTTTGCAACCACACATAACTCCTGGTTGCAATCACACACTGGTTCAGTTCTTTTTTTCTTTTTGCAGTCACAGAAATAAACCAGCAGTTTTTGCAAACACACACAAAAAATAGTTTTTGCAATCACACACTACCCAGGCCTGCAATCATATACCAAATAGCCAATTAGCTTTTCAACCACACAGACACAGTCAGGTTTTGCAACCACACATAACTCCTGGTTGCAATCACGCACGCCAAATAGTTGCAATCACACACTGGTTTAGTTCTTTTTTTCTTTTTGCAGTCACAGAAATAAACCAGCAGTTTTTGCAAACACACACAAAAAATAGTTTTTGCAATCACACACTACCCTGCTGTTTTGCAATCACACACTACCCAGGCTTGCAATCATATACCAAATAACCAAAAATAAGCAAGTATGACTTTGTCATCTGACATATGACTTACATGTTTTGGATGTCCTTCTCTGTGAATGGCCAGTTTTGACGTCCTCCATACAATTCTGACATCACATTCATCGCAGTCTGGTTTGTCACGCCACTCCTTGACATGATTGCAAACAAGTCATCCATAGCAGCTTCCCTCTGCTTATGAGCATGCATATATCTAACCATCCTGGCTGACGGCTGAAGTTTATGGTTGTGTGCTTCCCCGATTCTGTCGAAGTACCAGATTTTGCGTTTTTTGTCCTCCTTCACTTTAGCATATCTTTGGGCAACCAATTCTCATCGATCTTTTATCAGTCTGTGGTTCCTCATTTTCCTTGCCTGGCTTCATAAAACCCTGACGGTTGCAAACCCAGTGTTTAGTCTCTTTACTAGTCCTCATGGTTCTCACACTGAATCCAGCCATTTTTTCATAATCAAGGTAAAATTGGTGCACTGCTTCTATCGAATCAAACTCCTGTCGTGCCCTTGGGACAAACACATCAAGCATGTTTCCATCCTGTGGGGAGAAAATAACCAACCATAAGTTTTTTTTTGCAACCAAGTTGCAACCCAAAATCAAAAACCAAGTTGCAACCAACAGGAGCTTTTTTGCGTGCAATCAACATCAATCAAGGTATTTTTTTTCTTGCAAAAAATTGGAACAATATGTATTTTTGGTTTTATTTTTTTTCTGCAACCCCCACACGACTATGATTTTTTTTTCAGTCCACACGAACTTCTTGTGGCAATCAGACAACATTATACGTTGCAAACAAGTGCAACAAAATAATTGCAGATTAGCACACACAGCAGACTATTACTCTTTTTTTTGCAATGCACATGAGAATCATGTTGCAACCAGAGGGCACCCTACATTGCAAACTAGCGCGATAATTTGTTCCAGCGGCAATCTACCAGACAATGAAGTTTTTTTGCAATCGCACGCGAGATCTCTGTTTGCAACCAGAACCCACGTTTGCAAACTTTCGCAACCACCCAAACCTTTTTCAACATTCCACAAAAAGAACTGACAATGAAGCCGCAAATCATCCCGGATCTATGGGTTTTGCAACCAGAAGTTGCAAACCAACAGCAAACTAAATAGCAGAAACGAGCATAACGTTTTTGTGTGTGATTTTTTTCCGTTACCAGAATGAACAACTCTGTCGGATCAGGCGTGATCATTGAGCCAGGCGGAATCGATGGCGGAGGCGTCAGTAACGTCGCGTGATGCAAGGGATCACCCGATCCGAGGCAGCCACGCGCCCCTGCTGTAGGCGTTACTGACGTAGGAGGTGCCGCCGGCGCAGATGCAATCGGCGGCGGTGCCGACGATATCGGCCGAGACCCAGTCGTCGTAACAACCGCCATCTGCTCCGGAACCACGTGCTGACCCGTCTATGGTGATTCCAGGCGCGGAAGCGACGGTGGAGCCATGGGTTTAGGCGAGGAGCGGCTTGGCGATCCGAGGCGTGGAGGAGACGGTGGAGCCATGGGGGGCGGGGGGGACCCGATGTTGATTTTATGAGGGGGAGGGGCATTGTCGGAGGTGGGGAATCGCGCTCAGTGGGGTCTCCTGGTCGGACCGGTCGGGCGGGGGGGGGGGGGGGGCCGGGTCTCGGTGGGTGGCGTCTGTGCATCGGCGAACTAAAATGCACCCAGGTGCATTTTAGTGTCGTCGTATACTATATATATATTTGCAAAATTGTTTGATTTTTTTTCAGATTTGGCAACCAACCGTCGTGCACCACAGCGGCCGCTGTGCGCCACGGCGGTTTGAAAGGCAACCACTATGGCCCACGACGGCAAGGGGCCGGCAACGGCCCACTGCGGGGAGCGGGGCCAGCGGGCAGCCTACCGTCGTGGCCACGGTGGTAAGGGCGGCGCCCGTGCGCGGGCCACGGCGGTAGGTTGCTACCGTCAAGGGGGCAGCGGCCACCGCCCCTCCCACCCCTGCCGCCGCCGGAGCCTCCACGCCGTCGTCCCCTCCTATCTCTCAAACTAAGTTCCCTCTCTTTTCTTTAGTTAATTTAATTAGTTTAGAATTAGTTAAGTAATTAGATTAGATTGCAGACATTAGTTTCTTCGTTTAGATAATCTAAAAAATATTTTTTTAGTTTAGAAAATCTAGAAAATTAGTTTTCTAGTTTAGAAAATTAGTTTTGAAGTTTAGAAAATCAAGAAAATTAGTTTTTTAGTTTAGCAAATCTATAAAATTAGTTTTTTAGTTTAGCACATCTAGAAATTTAATTTTTTTATTTAGAAAATTAGTTTTCTAGTTTAGAAAATCTACAAAATTAGTTTTTTAGTTTAGAAAATCTAGAAAATTAGTTTTCTAGTCTAGAAAATCCAAACAAATTAGTTTTTTAGTTTAGAATTTAGTTAAGTAATTAGATTAGATTTAGGACATTAGTTTCTTAGTTTAGATAATCTAGAAAATTAGTTTTTTAGTTTAGAAAATCTAGAAAATTAGTTTGCTAGTTTAGAAAATTAGTTTTGTAGTTTAGAAAATCTAGAAAATTAGTTTTTTAGTTTAGAAAATCTAGAAAAGTATTTTTTTAATTAGAAAATTAGTTTTCTACTTTAGAAAATCTGCAAAATTAGTTTTTATTTAGAAAATCTAGAAAATTAGGTTTCTACTTTAGAAAATCTACAAAATTAGTTTTTTAGTTTAGAAAAATCTAGAAAATTAGTTTTTTATTTAGAAAATTAGTTTTGTAGTTTAGAAAATGTACAAAGTTAGTTTTTAAGTTTAGAAAATCTAGAAAAAGTTTAGAAAATTAATTTTTTTATTTACAAAATTAGTTTTCTAGTTTAGAAAATTTGAAAATTAGTTTTTTATTCTAGAAAATCTAGAAACTTAGTTTTTTAGTCTAGAAAATTAGTTGTTTAGTTTAGAAAATTAGTTTTTGAATTTAAAAAATTTATAAAATAGTTTTTTAGTTTAAAAATGCTAGATAATTATTTTTCCAATGTAGAAAATCTAGAAAATTAGTTTATATCGTTTAAGAATTGTAGAAAATAATTTAATTTGTTTAGAAAATGTAGAAAATTGTGTTCCAGATATTGTAGAAATTACCAAAATTACTTTAGTTTGTTTAGAAAATGTAGAAAATGAGTTTATCTGTTATAGAAACCTATTTATTTGTTTTTAATTCTATATTTAATTTGTGTATGCAGCTGCAACTATGGACCAGACTCAGGCTCAAGCCGAGGCGCACGCTCAGGCCTAGGCTCAGGCTTAGGCCGAGGCGCAGGCCCAGGCGTAGGCTGAGGCTCAGACTCAGGCTGCTCGTGCTGAGCTTGAGGCGTATGTGATGTCTGAGTTGCTGGACAGGGATACCGATCGCCGGCACCGCTCGTTCCTGTCCGTCGTCCTCGGAGAGGATGTTGGACACGTGCGTTGTCGCACTACATGCACGTTGTTGCCGATCCACGACCGCTAGGTTCCCAAGTACGTGAATTGATATTGTGTTATTGTTTGTACCTTCATTTATCCTTTTGTTGTAACTAATAAATTACGTTATTTGTTTCATGCTACGAGCTGCAGGACTCCTGCCTGTAGCGCGGTTAGTCTAGGGGGACAGCTAGCGCGACACAATTCTACGGAAGGATCGCATGACACGCTTCTAGTACGACTTCTCCCTCCTCAGCGCGCTTCTGGACCACTGGAGGCCGGAGACCCACACGTTCCACTTCACCGTCGGCGATATGACGGAGACCCTTCAGGACACGTTGTTGCTGATGGACCTTCCTTGTGAGGGCGAGCCGCTGAGGGCCGCGGACATCTCCCCTAACTGGCGTATGGAGTTCCTCGCTCCTTTCGCGAACGTTCCTTAGAACGATCGCGTGCCCGCCCCGTACCAGGAGTTCACGAATGTTCACGGACCCACCTTGTCTTGGTTGCAGCAGTTTAGCGTACGTACCTTTGCCTCATATTTCTCTCCGGTTTTGATTATATGGAGACAATAAAACTAACTAACGTTTGATTTTGTTTGTGCAAGCTGATTACCTAGCAGATGACGCCGAGTAGAAGACAGTCGACAGGTTCTTCGAGGTGTACCTGTTGTGGCCGTTTGGGTTCGTGTTGTTCTGCAGTTCGCGGGGTGACGCGGTGGCGAGGTACCTGATCCCCCATGCTTGGAGGATCGCCGACGCGCCCTTGGACGCTGTGCCCCAGATCAGTTGGGGCAACTCTGTCCTTGTGAGCGCGTACAGGGGGCCGTGCTCGGGGGTGTTGAAGGGTCGTGCGACGAAGCCGATCCTTCTCGGTTGTCCTCTCCTTCTTCAGCTCTGGTGCCACAAACTTGGTCGAGGAGGTCCGGCCCCACGACGACATGGCATGAGAGCTTGCAGACGTACGTGGACCGTTGGGCTACTGCATTGGAGAACTTGGTCGAGGAGGTCCGGCCCCACGACGACATGGCATGGGAGGCGTACATCCAATGGTACACCCCGAGGACTTGGGTGCGTGTGATGTACGTCCCACCACAGCATGCAGTGCCGCTTCCGGACGCGAGGAGGGTGCTTGCTAGTACTGCGTACCCGGTTCGACGGGATCAACACTACGACACAGCGGTGACTTTGAAAATTCACCGGCTTTCCCTTATGGTACTTTACATTCTACAATTTACTAATAATTTCTTTTGTAGTTCGACGTGATTGCGGACCTTTCACATATTGTAGACGACTCGACTGCGAGGCTGCACCAAATGTCACACCAGGAGATCACGGAGACGTTCCTCAGGATGGGTGCCATCACCAGGAGGTTCCTTGCCGCGTTGAACTACCGCGGCAACCCGACTCTACCACTATTTCCACGGTACTCCCAATCGTCCTCCACCTCTGTCGGTGTTTTAGACCGGCAAACCTACCGAGGGGGTACCCGAGGTAGTAGATTGTGCGGTGATGATCGTGATTGGGAGACCGAGAACTCGAAGGTATGCGCAAGGACACGGGACACAAGATTTATACAGGTTCGGGCTGCCAAGGTGGCAAACCCTACGTCCTGTTTGGGGGATCAAGTATGGCGCCCTGCGCTTGGTGTTGGTTGAGATCAGGTGCCCAGCTAGGTACTCGACCCTCCTTTATATAGTCCAGGGGGCGGGTTCCTAGTCGGTTACAAGGCAGGAGTCCTAGTAGGATTACACGGAACGAGTCCTAGTAGGATTACAGGGGAATTCTAATAGGAGTCCGTCTTCTTCCTTCCTTGCATGAGAACCCGGGGAGTATTCCCGACAAGCCCCTGAGCACGTTGTAGTCGAGAGTAGTAGTTTGAGTAGTCTTGAAGCCTCTTCAAGTAGTTCTTGAGCGTCCTCGAGTACTGCTTGGAGAAGTCTTCAATAGTACTTGAACTGCCATGAGGCTGGAAGGTGGTCCAGCTCATCTGTCTTGAAGTCGAGATTATATGGAAGAGTGATTGCAAAATCGCACTCCATATAGAGTAGCCCCCAAGCCTTAGGTTGAGTTGCAGACTCTAGCTGAGGGTCAATCTTGATTCTGAATCTTTCGTCCTGAAAAATTTGAATGATGGGTGTAGCATAGCAGCCCCCGAGCCTTGAAATGATTTGGTAATCAATCCAAGGGTCTTCAGTGTTCGCGAAAGCCATCATCCGAGTACTCTTGCAGCGTGTAGCCCTTGAGATAAGAGAGTCGTATGAGCCACGTTGAGTAGTTATTGGTGCGGAGCCCCAAGCTTGAGAGCGAGCGAAGCATGCTGAAGTTATCCTCGAGTAGTAATTTGAGTGTAGCCCCCGAGCAAGAGAAATTCCAAATAGTAGTTTGGCGTCGAGCCGTGGAGCTTGAGAGGTAGCCGTGCCGTCAGAGCGGACTTTAGATGCAACCGAAGTCAACTTTAGATGCCGGCAGAGCGGACTTTAGAATGCGACTTGAAAACCGAAGTCAACTTTAGATGTTGGCAGAGCAGACATTAGAATGCCACTTGAAAACCGAAGTCGACTTTGTGCCGCGTGGAGCGGACTTTGAGATGCGACTTGAAAACCGAAGTCGACTTTAGTTGTCGTGCGAAGCGGACTTTGATATGCGACTTTGGAAGTCGACTTTAGATTGCCGTGTGAAACGGACTTTAAATGCGACTACAGTAGTCGACTTTGCGCCACAAAGGGTGGACTTAAGATGCAAAAAACGAAAAGCACTTTCTGGAAAGCCAAAACAAAAAAATCAGAGAAAACGAGTAGTTTTGCCGCCGGAGCGGGCTTAAGATTGCGACCAAGGTCGACTTGTGCCACCGGAGTGGGCTTGAGTACCTGAGCCATGGATTTCAGACCCAAGTTACGATTGCTGCAAGAGCGGGCTTGAACGTGCGACCGTTAGCGTCGACTTGTGTACATGGGCCATGGATTTCAGACCCAAGGTACGGTTGCCACCATAGTGGACTTGAAGGTGAGACCGGAGTCAACTTGTGTACCTGGGCCATGGATTTCGGACCCAAGGTACGGAGCGCGAGTACTTAGGGTACTTGGACCCATGGTACAGAGTGTGAAGACCACGTGCAGCTAGGTTCCATCGTCGCCAGGACCCGAGGGCCACTTACAGCTAGGTTCCATCGAAGCTTACACACGTAGTATGCCACCGAAGCAGGCGAAGATGCGACCAGAGTCGACTTTAAGTTGCTGCACGGAGCGGACTTTAGAATGCGACTTTAGACGTCGACTTTAGATTGCCGTGCGTAGCGGACTTTAGAAGCTGCCTCCTAGGGATAGCCCCCGAGTTGATGAAGTAGACTCGTGGTGACTTGATTGATATACCCCAAGAGTAGTCAAGAGAGTGTAGCTCCCGTGAAAACCCGCCGAGAAGCGTACACAAATGAGTAGTCGGCAAGTAGTCCTACATGATGAGGAGAACAAGCCAAGAAAAAGAAAAACAGTAATCATTTAAATAAATGACTTAGTTGTTGCTGCCTGGGCAGACTGTTGATGAAGCCGTGGCGGTCAGCGATGGAGCCGTGACGGTTGTTGCTGAAGTTGACTAGTCAGAGTTGATTCCAAATAGTTTGTTGGGGGCGTGACTGCCATTCTCAGATGAATGGTCGACACGATGCGACCAAAAGACGACGTCGCGGCGGCGCGCGGCGTAGTTGATGTAGAGCCAGTGTTGTCGCGAGACAAGTAGTCGCGACGCACGACGTGGCTGAAGTAGAGCCAGTGTGGCCGCAAGACGAAGTCGCGGCGCACAGAGTAGTCGACGAAGAGTCGCGTGACGAGCCGCGCGACGTGCCGAGGCACCCGGACACGCGGTGTAGGCGAAGTAGTCGACGACGAGCGGCGAGACAAGCCGCGCGACTTGCCAAGGCACCCGGACGCGCGGCGTATGAGCTCGCGCGAGGCGGAGCGGGGGCCGACGACGAGCCGCGCGAGGCGGAGGGGGCCGACGATGAGCCGCGCGACGTGCAGAGCCAGTGCGAGAGGCACGGTGTAGGCAAAGTAGTCGACGACGAGCCTTCGCGAGGCAGAGTAGTCGACGATGAGCCGCGTGACGTGCCGAGGCACCCGGACGCGCGGCGTAGGTGAAGTAGTCGACGACGAGCCGCGCGACGTGCCGAGGCACCCGGACGCGCGGCGTACGAGCCTGCGCGAGGCGAAGTAGTCGACGATGAGCCACACGACGAGCCGCGCAACATGCCAAGGCATCCGGACGCGTGGTGTAGGCCAATTAGTCGACGACGAGCCGCGCGATGTGCCGAGGCACCTGGACGCGCGGTGTAGGCGAAGTAGTCGACGACGAGCCGCGCGACGTGCCGAGGCACCCGGACGCGCGGTGTAGGTGAAGTAGTCGTCGACGAGCCTGCGCGAGGCGGAGTAGTCTACGACGAGCCGCGCGACGTGTCGAGGCACACGGACACGTGGCGTAGGTGAAGTAGTCGACGACGAGCCGCGCGTCGTGCTGTGGCACCCGGTCCCGCAGCGTAGGCGAAGTAGTCGACGACGAGCCGCGCGACGCACCGAGGCACCCGGACACGCAGCGTAGGCGAAGTAGTCTACGTCGAGCCGCGCGACGAAGGGACCGGGCGCACGGCGAGAGCCAATGCGACCGACCGACAAGAAGTCGAGCGGCGAAAACAGCACGTACGGATGCACGACATAGGCGCAGTAGAGCCGGTGCAACCGAGCGGTGAGTAGCTGAGCCGCGAGCCGGAGTGACCGGGCGCACAGCGAGAGCAAGTGCGACCGACCGACGAGAAGTCAAGCGGCGAAGACGGCGCGTCCAGATGCACGGCATAAGCACAGTAGAGCCAGTGCAACCGAGCGGTGAGTAGCCGAGGCGCTAGACGTAGTCGAGGCAGAGCCCATGCAGTTGTAAGACGAGTAGTTGCGGTGCACAGCGTGGTTGATGTAGAGCCGATGCGTCCGGGAGACGAGTAGTCACAGCGCACGGTGTAGTTCATGTAGAGCCCATGCGGCCCGGACGAGTAGTCGCGGCACATGGCATAATTGATGTAGAGCCGATGCAGCCAGGAGAAAAGTAGTCGCGGCGCACAGCGAGGTGATGTGTACTTTGCTTGTGTACATCAAGTATTAAGCTTGAGATGTTGAGGGAGCTTCTTGGTAGCTTGTTTGTGTGCTCGCACCACTTGGCCTTGGTGTGCGTATAGCACAATTTTTGAAGGTGCTCCTTTTTAGTATGTATAGGAACGAGGCAATTTGCTGTTTCGGACCTTGTGCCAATTACTTGGTAGCTTCACTAGGATTTTTTTCGCGGTCTTGAACAATGCAGCAGATCAGTCATCCGATAGGATCTCAACAAGACCGAGCACTGGTATGCTTCGGATGTGATACGTGGAGAAAAGATGGTGGAGTCGATTCCGTCTAGGACTTGATATGTCGCCGTCTTTGATCTCGATCGTGATACGAACTGCAGCAGGTGGATTTCTGATTTTGGCTTGGGGCACGGACTTTACAGCAGCGCGCACCATATTGGAAGGCTGGAACGTCGATACGGAGAATCCGACGAGATCTAGTACCGCCCTGTTTCCAACTCGAATACAGAGACCGATTTCAAACCGGATTTTGACTCGATGCCACCGTCTCGATCGTGATGTTGATTATGACAGGTTGATCTCCGCCTGGAGTGCCGACTTGAACGGGTGACGACAAGTCGATTTCGTGTCGGACTTGTAATTGTGGAGAGTTTCGCCGAGTCGGCGAGTTGCTGATCCATCGGGATGCTTGACGTGGTGAGTTGGCTGAATCAGCCAACACCGTTGCGGTAGATTGATTTTGCAGATGAGATCGTGGTGATGATCACCCCTACCTGGCGCGCCAGCTGTCGGTGTTTTAGACCGGCAAACCTACCGAGGGGGTACCCGAGGTAGTAGATTGTGCGGTGTGGATCGTGATCGGGAGACCGAGAACTCGAAGGTATGCGCAAGGACACAGGACATAAGATTTATACAGGTTCGGGCCGCCAAGGTGGCGAACCCTACGTCCTATTTGGGGGATCAAGTATGTCGCCCTGCGCTTGGTGTTGGTTGAGATCTGGTGCCCAGCTAGGTACCCGGTCCTCCTTTATATAGTCCAGGGGGGTTCCTAGTCGGTTACAAGGCAGGAGTCCTTGTAGGATTACACGGAACGAGTCCTAGTAGTATTACAGGGGAATTCTAATAGGAGTCTGTCTTCTTCCTTTCTTGCATGAGTACCCGGAGAGTATGCCTGACAACCTCCGCCTCGACTAGTCATTCCCACGCAGCACCGTCGTCCTCGTCACGGCCACCCTTCCAGGCTGCTTTTTACCCGACGCGCCCTCTGGCGCATCCTCCCTTTAGGATGTCTCCGCTAGGGGGCCTCCTCTTAGAGGTCCTGCGCCTACACATGCACCCGCACCAGGAGGGCTAGGATCGGCACCACGAGGACCCGCACCTGCACCAGCACAGGTTCCTTCCTCGCCCTCGCCACTGCTTTTCACCCAGGTATTGACCACTACTCTATAATACTAGAGTGTATTAATTAGGAAACGTGATTTGATATTACTATTTCTTCCAGCTTACAACTCCAGCATCGGCACTCTTCCTGACGACCAGGCCGGAGCGTCCGGGTCCGGCTACGACGACTTGGCCCTCGACTTGGACTGGTTGCAGGGTTTGCAGCCGCAGGACGAGCTCGCAGGGACGCAGCTTGGAGGCACGCCACCCATGTGGACTCAGGTGGGCCAGAACTTGGAGCCTCGCAGCTCCTAGGGGCGAGCGGTGGGCCGTCTCCAGGAGGCTCGCAGCTCCCCGACGCGAGCAGTGGGGCACAACAGTCTCCAGGAGGCTCGCAGCTGCCAGGCGCTAGCGGAGGTTTGTCCCACGAGGTTGCAGGGACGACGGCGGCGGTGGAGACACCGCAGGCGACAGGTGATGCTAGGCGTCGGCAGATCCACCCTCCTGACCCGTTGACGTACCCTCGCGACCAGGCACACGCCGCAGCCCGAGCTCTAAGCTGCACAAGAAGCCCAGATGATGCTAGATTAGATCGAGTATTGTTTGTACAGGAGCACTGTCATATGTGATCATGAGTATATGTCACTTTGTTTTTCTTTTCTACATCGTATTGTTTTTTTCGTAAATTAAAAAACAAAAACAACCGTCGTACGGTAGGTTTTTAGGTTTGAGATCGTGTCCTGAATTTTCCTTAGATTTATTAAAATCAAAAAAATTGAATCATTCTAGCCGCCGTGGCCCACGACGTTTTTCTCTTGCCGCCGTGACCCACGGCGGTTAGGCCCTACCACCGTGGGCCGCCTCAAACCGCCGTGGCCGGCCTCCAACCGCCGTGCGTAACGGCGGTTGGTTGCCAAATCTGTAAGAATTTCAAACGGTCGTATAATTTTGCAAAATGATTTAAAAATATATAAATAATTTAACTGGGGCGCCCTCCGTTTCAAGGGAATAAAGGAAACAGTGGTGTTGCTGCACGCCTTAAAAAAAGACAGATCACCAAAAGGGCAAGCATACAATTAGCCCCAGCATTCACGCATTACGCATATGAAAGACAAAGATCCTACTATTCTTTCTTTTTTCTTCTTCACGCATACAGTCTGCTATAATTTTCCAACTCGACTTTGGCCTTGCTATAAAAAGGGATAATTTGAACCATGCCATTAGGATTCTGCTAAATTGGAGATATGTCATCCTGACCCACATGTCAGTGACTGTGGTGGCACCCACCTGCCAGTGAGATACCAATGGCATATTTCCAAACTGTGAAAATTATAATGGCATATTTCCATCTAACCCTAAAAAGTTAACTTATCGATCAGCGCTGAAACCTGTAGTTCCTGCCAAATCCATCGGAGAGATGCCAAGCCACCGTATAGTCTCTGGAAAGCACAGACAAAAAGGCCAAACAAGTTTGCGGTGTACAGAGTTCCAGTTAACCGCCGAAATAAATCAAGTAATCAATTGGCCTGTCATAATAATCACATGGTGACTGACAACTTGTTCGGTCTGCCGGTGGCTCATGTCTGATGCTGATTTGTTCAAAGAGGATACCGCTGACTGATTGGTGGCTAGTGTCTGATACTGATTTATTCTGAGAGAAAAGTGTCACATGAACAGGGACTGAATTAAACCCATGCGTTGAGCTTCGAGCGAATACTCGGCTACTCAAACCTTTGGCAGAGAAAAACCAAAATCGGCTACTCAGACATAAATATCCTGAAGTTCTCGATCGTGTGGTCATCGGTAGGCGGTAGCCAATATTTGACTATCAAGCGCAATTAAATTGAACCAAGAATTTGGCAACACGTACATATTGCTTATCCGTACGCTATCAGCAAGCCATTAAATAATGTGCGAAATTTGCTGCCAACATCATTTCGTCAGTCAAACTAACGACAGAGCACGTAGCTCGCGCAGATCTTCCTCCGATGGTGCAACCACTGCTTCTAGCCACAAGGAACGTTAGTTGATGTAGCCATGCATCGTTTTTTTTAAGATTAGTACACGGATCGATCAATTAAATCAGACTAGAAGGGGTCAGCCTAAGCTACACACTAGGCTCAAAGCTAGGTTTCACTGGTTGTGAAGGAATTCCTGAAGAACGTCCAAGTGTTGTTTCGCCACGTCTCGAATTATCAAATGCATATTCAGTCCACATTACGTACAGTATCTAGGTCAAAGCTCCAGGAAATTAATTAACTCCAGGTACACGACAGACTGACACATTCTTTGGTCTTTGGCCACAAGAAATCTGAGCCGTCAATGCACGCCAAGCAGCCAATATTGTTGTCTTGACGTGTGTAAGCTAGGAAGCTGAGGTCCAGCACCGTACCCTACCCTAAAGTCCACGGAACGAGATCATCTGACGTTTGCTTCTCAGCAGCAGAGGGACGTTCGGTTGCTCTGGAACGTAGGATAGACATCCGACGATGTATACATACATCAAACAAGTCCACGACCATACAACTCGTATCTCTGCCCTTTTTTCTTCCCATGGAAAAAAAGAGGAGCGCCGTCAGCCGCGCCGCCGCCATGGCGCCACCACGTCACCGACTGCTGCAACTCTCTCATTGTTGTCTAGCACCGTCGGGTGTTGTGACTCGCTCTTCGCCGTCCATCCATGCCGGATGTTGCGCGACACTCGTTCCCGTCACCTGGACCCTCGCGGAGTGATTCTTATCAGTCCTCGCTACCGCCGTTGGGGACAAGGCCACGCTTGGAATTGAGAAAGGGTTTCTGCGCCAAGAGCAACACCACCACGACAAGGGCCACCGGTGCTGCCATAGTGCCATGCCCGAACGACCCCAGAGGAAGGGCGACATAGGAGGGAACAGGCAGCAAGCTGAGAACAGCTTCGGAATTCAGATAAAGGCACACATGTAAACTGAGATTGTAGCCCAATATTGAATGTGATTACTGATTGTGTTTGGCAATTTGAGACTGGTTATCGTGCAGATTTAAGAGACTGGTTACTTGTAATTGTGTCAATCCATTGCTATCCAATCAGATGACAAAATAAGAATGTTTGGGTGAACCATTGACAGGTGGACTCGATAGCACCGGTGGCCCTTCCTACCTTTGAGCTCTGCCCCTGGGGCACGAACCCCCTCGCCAGTCCCAACTCCCAAGCGTGGCCTGGCACCTCGGCGGCGACGGCGGCGACCGAGAATAAGCTCCACAATCGGTCAATGTGCACTACGTGAAAACCTCAAATAGGTCACGCAACATTGGTAACAGGCACACAATGTCCGTTACAAGGTCCTAAATTAGTAATGGGCGTCAAACAACACCCGTTACCAATAGTCTATGTCCGTTACATATAAGAATTCCACTGTGCAACCCAAACTTATTAGTAAAGGGCGTTAATTAATGCCCGTTACTTGTAATATTTTCAGTAACGCACTTCACGATGTCCGTTGCCATTTAGAACTCCCGGCCCCGAAATGTCATTTCAATCAACTTAATTTCTCTGCTCACGTCCGCTCCGCCCACCACTCCGCGTCCCTCCGCCTTTCCCCACGCAGACTCGCCTCTCCTCTCTCTCTCTCTCTCTTCCGTCTCCCTCTCGCTCTGCCGCCGCCCTCCCCCATCTCTCCTCCCTCCTCTCCAGTTCTCCATGCTCGTGGCTCGTCTGCCCGTCACCACCGCCTCCCCGCTCATCAGCCTTGCCTCCCGCTCACGAAACCCTAGCACCATGCTGCAATACCCTCAGATCCCGGTTACGGAGCTCAATGTCGAGGTAGGTGAGTGGTGGTAACGAAGCAGGCACGGTGCAGCGACCGATCTCTCTCCCTGCCCACCTCCTCTTCTCCGGCCAGCGCAAGGGCGAGCAGGACCGCATCTGCGGTGGCCCTCCTCCTCATCTCCCCATCTCCGTCTAGCGCGAGGAGGGCGAGGTCCAGATCTGGGGCGCCAGATGCCTAAGCGCGGATCTAGGTTTGGCCGCGCGGGTCGGCTGGGAGCCGGGGTTTGGGGGTTGAGCGCTTTCTGATCTACTTGTGTTTGTAGCCCAGAAGGGAAGAAAGTCCCATCAGAAAGCACCAGCCTTTGCAGGTTCCTACGGATACCACTGCAAAGGCTCGGGGGCTACTGTCTGGGAAATCACCCCTTTCTAAAAAATAAAAATATCAAACGCACCACTGCAAATCACACCTCGCACAGACGTAGCCCAAGGCAAAGAAAGGCCCATGGCCGAAAAAGCCTCAGCGACCCATCAAACCGCCAGCACCGGCGCCCCTCGGGCGAACATCCGTCTCGCTCGAGGGGCAGACACCGCACCACGGAACCCCCTGCCTCGCTCGAGGGCATGGCGCCCCTTCAACGCACCTCCGCCTCGACCGATAGCCTTGGCCCCTCGAGCTAGCTCCCGCCCAGCTCGAGGGTCACAACCCCTCGCGTGAACCTCAGCCTCGCTCGAGGCCTCCAGCGACCCGCGGTGCCGCGCCTGCTCCCCCGACCGAGGCATTAAAAGCTCTGACACACCGCAGGCGCTCGGGTCAAAGGTGACTCCCTGCCATGCCGGTCTTCTGGCACCGTCTGGGAATCAGATCCCGGCGCTGTTCGACTAACCCGCACTGTGCAGCCATCCCCAGTGCTGTGCAGGTGTCGTGCAGGATGGCTAGTGTCATTTCGTAACACTGTGCCACCCACTCCCGTACCACCACCACGTCGCACCCCTCGAAAGAGGACGGTGACACCCTTGAAAAGTGTACGACCACCAACTCAGCGCCCGCCCAGGACGACGCCGTAATGTGAGGATGGTGAAGCGCATCTCCTCCGTCACCTTCGGCCCTGTGCGGCCATGTCCGCCGTTGTTCCACCATCCGGGGTACTGCAGGGCCATCCCTAACATTGTGGGAGCCCACGCCGACGGGACGTCGCCACGCCTGCCGCTGTACAGCTTCCGATCTCCCGTCAGCTAGACCCTCGAGCTGGTGCACGGACGACGATCAGACGAGAATTCCAGTGCGACCACCCTCGAAGCCGCCCCTGGACAGGCATAGGAGCTGCCACGATGCCTGCCAGGGACAAGATTCGCTAGGACGGCCATCGAATCACAAGCACTGTGCGCTGTGTCGCCACGCTGCACCTAAAGCCCTGCGGCGCGATTGTAAGTCGCCTCCCCTTGGTCTATAAAAGGGGGAGCCCCCCTAGCTGGAGGGGGGACGGATAGCTGGTTCACTTGCTCTTCCGCCTTCACTCACGATATTGGCATTTGCCTTTTGGAGGTTTCTCCCCCTCTCCCGCCTTGCTTGTAGCCCCCCTCTACGAGCACCACGGTGTCTTGCAATACAGCGTCACGAGCGCTTGACATTTGCCTCTTGGAGGTTTCTCCTCCTCTTCCGCCTTACTTGTAGCCCCCCTCTACGAGCACCATGGTGCCTTGCAATACAGCGCCACGAGCGCACCCCTGCTGAACGTACGGCCCACGACCGGAACCAGGATAAACCTCGCGTCCTAGTGTTCCTTAGACGTGGGTTCCTGATCTTCCGTCAGGTGGAGATAGCTATCGATTTGGTGGAGATGTCACACAAACGACCCGGCTTCCAATCAACACGACTAGAACCCCGCAATCGCAGCACCACTTCTCCTCTGGTTATCAACCATGCACTGCACAATTGACCTCGCCACGAGGGCTAATCCTTGCCTGAGAATCGAAGACACAAGCAAGAACAAGAAAGAAACACAATCTGGAAAATTGCAGATGAATGATTAAGCTCACAAGTTGGGGACTCACAAACCGATCGAGCGGCGAACTGTTCTTGACAGAATGACTTAAGCAAAACCCGAGTTTCTAAGGTGGCGGCTATTGAGTATAAGAGGAGGGGGGCTTCCTAGGGTTTGGGGCGACCTAGGAGGGGCGCCCTCAACTTGGGCCTAAAGCCCAACCAAACTGTTGACGCGACACTTTGGCAGATTCTGGACGTCAACTTGTTTCGACAATTCCCGTTGACTCGGAACGAATTTTGGCATGAGACCAGTGCCATTGGAAGCTCTATGAAATTCTGCTTCCAACCATATATAGAACGTCCAAAACCGACTCCGTATGCGACCTGGGCGTCCATTTTATTGCACACTGCTCCTGGACTCCGAACTGGACTCGAACTTGAATTGCTTTTGGCCTCCACCTCGGGGACTCGAACCGGATCAACCTTGGACCTCCTTGTTGACTTGGAAACCCTTGTTGGACTTCTTCTACTCCATTCCATGCACCAATCATGGTCGTATGCATGAGTGTCATGTCCTCATCATTCTCCCCTTCTTGATGAAAAGCCGTCCTCGGCGTCGATTGTACTTTGAACCGATCCTGCACAACACAAGAGCGAACGGGATTTCGAAAACCAAAAAAATCAAAATTATTGTGAGGAGGAATGTCACCATGTCTCCAATTGGTGAATATGTCATCTTGCATATAAAATTTAGCGAGCATGTAAGCATCTGGATCGGATGACACATAATATTTGGCAACACTACCCTGCAAAAGATTAGTACCAACAAAAGACAAAGTAGGCATAGGTAGCAACCAGCAATGCTCCCCTTCTTGGAAGTAAACTTGTTTCACAGAAACTGAACTAGAGAAAGGTGAATGAATATGTGTAGTGTGGCTGCCCTCTAGTGGATCAAAATTGAGCACAACAAAAGGATAATTCAAAGTTTCAAAAATGTACACTCGATGTATCATATATTGTCCTTTGTTGTTATATTTGCCAATAACATGATATGAATGTCTAGACAACCATGGAAAATCAGCATGTGCAAAAATTCTCTCTTCTAAACAATCTAGATTACACAAATCATCGAATTCAATGTAACCCAAAGTATGTAAAGAAGACAATAATTTTTGCTCATCATGTGCACTAGCAATAGGACTAACATGTTTACATCCAGCAGAAGTGTTTGGTTTCAAAACATGTAAAACTAAAGCATTTTCAAACAATTCATCTTTATCACAAGGAATATCAAGCGAATCATCATGTGACATAGATAAATCTAGATAGGGTTCCACTAACAATTGCTCTTGGATAGCATGGTGTGTGGAAAAATTCAGCATATTATGACAATTCTCACCTTCTATAATTATAGCACCATGGTCATTACCTGTGTCCTCAGTAGAAATATCAAGTGCACTGTGAAGTGGTGGTTCTGAATTTTCACATGAGGATGTGAGCTCCTCATTTTCTTCTATGTCATCCTTGTCCTCTTGCTTTTGTTCAGAATCCTGCAAAAGGTTAGGTGGAGCAAGAGATACAACAATGGACGATCCTCTAAACTAATCACCTCATCATATGAATTTAATGTAGGAGGTGGATGAACAAAAGTTTCTCTCATAAGAATTTTCGTAGCATTCCAAGTTTGAGGTTTATCGAATTATTTAAAGACTCCCACCAAGATAAAGGCGAGTGTCGCAAAACACTAGCTGCATTTTTTACCTTCCTCCTTGGACACATAAAACGAGTAGCAAATATTTCTTCAATGGCAATTTCCCACTCCATGTATGCATCAGCACCCACACCATTGTATGTTGGTGGATATGAAGAATCTGTCATGGCTAGAAGACAGAAAAAAACAACACAAACGGTGAAGTTTATCCCTAATAATCTCACTACACACTCCTCTCAGGTGGAACACCGGAACACACTCTATTGTGTCTTACCAAGCTCTTACAAGTGTTTGACGAAATACCAAGCAAATGATACTTACCAACGGGAGTGAAACCACGATTGCAAGGTCAAAGCTGTATTGATCAGAAGAAAGTATGTGGAGCTTGGGAGGCCAAAATATAATATGAAGGATTAGCAAATATCGAATGCAGATTAGCGAAGTTCAATAAGTGTCCAAGGCACAAGTCACAATTGCTGGCTAAGACGGGTCCTATCGTAGCACAACAAGGTAAAAATAACAAGGAACGATGGACAAAACTCAAAGAACTTAGCAGAATGGCAGTTCTGTAAATAGAGCAGTTTTTTTAGCACTAGTAGAAATAAAAAACGGGCGCTTCCAAAGGGGTACCAGCAAACGAGTTGATCTTTGGCCAAATTTTTTACCACTGAACTAAGATCACCAAAGATGGAAGCACAAGAAAAATCACCTGAAACAAAGGTGTATTGCGGCCTATGGAAATTCTGGAACTTTTTCAGAAATCCCTCGAAACGAGTAAATGAATTTTTTTCTTTTTCTTCCTGATTTTTTTGAATTTTTTGAGAACGGCGAAACTGACGAAGTTGGTGAATCGTATGTGCAACTTTTCGTTGCCAAGCTCCTGTAAAAATTTGAGCCAAAACGGAGCACCGAGCGAAAAGTTATGCCTGTTTTATGGAAGGTCACTCAACCTATGTTTTCCAAAAGGCACAAATCGGCTGGAAACGTAGCGATGGCTATGGAACGCAGGGGCACAATCCTCCCTGGTATAAGCCGTAGGTATTGCAAGATTATGAATCAAGGAGGGGCTCAAAGGCGGTTTGCAACCTATCTATGGCTGGCGTGGCAGGAATTCACACAAGGCGGCTAGCGAGGGCAAGTCGAGTGATGTGGTGGCTCGACTTGTAATCTGGAAAAGGTGGATGGGCTAGCGGCGGAAACAAAACAGCGACGGCGCGGTTGAACTACGATGATGAACACGACCTAAACCAGCAACAAGACTCGAACACGGACACAAACTCAACAAAGCAATCTGAAAACGAAATTGCGAGGCTAAAAACTAGGGTTGTAGGACAAACGGAAATTTTTTTAAGCTTTTTTGGACTATGGGACGAAGGCGAAAACACTCAAAACTAGGGTAAGCCGACGGTGATACCCGAGTCTCTCGATTACCACTTAATGGGGACGTGGGTTCCCGATCTTCCGTCAGGTGGAGATAGCTATCGATTTGGTGGAGATGTCACACAAACGATCCGGCTTCCGATCAACACGACTAGAACCCCGCAATCGCAGCACCACTTCTCCTCTGGTTATCAACCATGCACTGCACGATTGACCTCGCCACGAGGGCTAATCCTTGCCTGAGAATCGAAGACACAAGCAAGAACAAGAAAGAAACACAATCTGGAAAATTGCAGATGAATGATTAAGCTCACAAGTTGGGGTCTCACAAACCGATCGAGCGGCGAACTGTTCTTGACAGAATGACTTAAGCAAAACCCGAGTTTCTAAGGTGGCGGCTACTGAGTATAAGAGGAGGGGGCTTCCTAGGGTTTGAGGCGACCTAGGAGGGGCGCCCTCAACTTGGGCCTAAAGCCCAACCAAACTGTCGACGCAGCACTTTGGCAGATTCTGGACGTCAACTTGTTTCGACGATTCCCGTTGACTCGGAACGAATTTTGGCATGAGACCGGTGCCATTGGAATCTATATGAAATTCTGCTTCCAACCATATATAGAACGTCCAAAACCGACTCCGTATGCGACCTGGGCGTCCGTTTTATTGCGCACTGCTCTTGGACTCCGAACTGGACTCGAACTTGAATTGCTTTTGGCCTCCACCTCGGGGACTCGAACCGGATCAACCTTGGACCTCCTTGTTGACTTGGAAACCCTTGTTGGACTTCTTCTACTCCATTCCATGCACCAATCATGGTCGTATGCATGAGTGTCATGTCCTCATCACGATCTCAGCACATTTACTAGTTAGTATCGGGACTACTTTCCGCACCGACAAAAAGAAAGTAAAATATGCTTAGGATATAAGTATAAATCGGTTTTATTTTATTACATTCAATCAAGCTGAAGTGTACATGGATATTTGACTCTTCATGCATGAATGTGCCTCAAGTTACTTGGTCTCAGGTGTAGAGCCCCCCTCACCCCCACCGCCGTGAGCTCCACTATAAGCCCCTCTAAGCACCTCCTAAAAATTTGAGGGAGGGGAGGAGGGGCTGGAGGAAGATGAGGAGTCAGGCCCTCTGTCGTCAATCCCGGCTCCGTCCCCTACTTGGTCCAATATACTCATTGTAACTCTCATGAAGCTAGGCATTCGGTGATGTGTGTGTTCTTGGTGTCCTTTCTTCTGCAAGTTTCAGTCTTCTTAGATCATGTGTTTGTGCGATGGTGGCTTTGGATTCTTGTTGTTTTGTCTAACTTTGTTGTTGGTTGTGTTGGTTCCTGTTTTTCTGCAATTCAGGAGTTCTGAAGTTGTATCATTGAACTCTCTTTTTCTTAATTAATGAAATGTGTGATATGCAAGTTTGTTAAGTTACCAGGTCCAATGTAGTCGAGAAAGAAAAAACAATTGGTCAATCACAGCTGTTGCTATGACCTATTCCTCAAAAATAAGAAAAAGGTGTTGCTGTGACCAGTGAAAAATCAAGAGGCCATCAGGTCGAATGAAGTGATCCGTTGAGAACTCGAAACGGTAACGTGTGCAAGCCCCCAAGCAAGACCGGCCGGAATGAACCGACAGAGACCGAGCAGGGCTAGCTTCAGGTCAAGCAGCCGGCCGGCTTGATTTTGTCGTCCTCAGAATCTGTTGGAAATTGTTCTTAAAAAAAAGAATCTGTTGGAAATTAAGTTAAACACTGCACGTACATACTGTTATCCGAGCCTTCTAGCCTTTTTCCAGTGAGTTCGATCGGCATGCAGTTGTGTCACTGTGGGTGCACACACGTACGAGGTTTTGAGTTTTGACTTGTATAATGCGTACAGCACCGGCCGGCAGTCGACGGAATAAATCACCACATGCACGCACGTTGTGATTGATCCAGTAATAAAATATTTAAACTAGCAGCTAGCGCCGTGTGTTGTCCCGTTCTTTTGAACTCTCCCGGTTATAAATAAGGGCACTCGATCGTGCACAGTAGTGTCGTCCTTGCATTATTGGCCACACGCAGCACGATCGAATCGCAACATCATATATCAGCCACAGCGATCGATCGACAGCATCGATCTCATCGACCTCCTCGCGAGTCTTTTGTTTGGGCGTCGTCGGCACTAGCTGTTCCTTCAGGTACGTACGCCGGCCGGTCGAGCTTGGGGCCGCAGTAGTGTCCATATGGCGCCGGTAGTGCACGCCGCGGGGATTGGCAGCACCAGCGTAACGCTGAACCACCCGGCGGCGGCTGAGGCGGAGCGGGCGCTCAGCCACCGCAAGTCGACGCTGTCCACGCCCATGTCGCCGCCGCCGGCGTTCGGGAGCATCGTCACCGTGCTCAGCATCGACGGAGGCGGCGTGCGCGGGATCATCCCCGGGACCATCCTCGCCTTCCTCGAGGAGAAGCTGCAGGAGCTGGACGGTCCGGACGCGAGGATCGCCGACTACTTCGACGTCATCGCCGGGACGAGCACCGGCGGCCTGGTCACGGCCATGCTCACGGCGCCGAACAGGGAGGAGGACACCAACAAGCGCCGCCCGCTCTTCAGCGCCAAGGACATCAACGACTTCTACCTCGAGCACTGCCCCAAGATCTTCCCGTCCGCCGGAGGTCCTTTGGGGGGCTTGTTCAAGAGCCTCACGCCGGGCCCCAAGTACGACGGCAAGTACCTCCACTCCATCGTACGGGAGCTCCTCGGCGACACCAAGGTCAGCGAGGTGCTCCAGAACATCGTCATCCCCACCTTCGACATCAAGCTCCTCCAGCCCACCATCTTCTCCAAATACGACGTACGTATGCACACGCAGACAACGACCATCCATATATATATATATATATATATACATACATATACATATATATATATATATATATA
Organism: Cenchrus americanus; assembly: GCA_947561735.1. NCBI lineage: Eukaryota > Viridiplantae > Streptophyta > Magnoliopsida > Poales > Poaceae > Cenchrus > Cenchrus americanus. Next base: position 97,859,420 of record OX387242.1, on the reverse strand, counting down.
TATATATATACACGTACGTAATTTATTTGTTTGGTCCTGCGCCGTGTGCTGACGTGGGTGTGTGTGATTGGACGACGACGGCATCGCAGGCCATGAACGATGTCTCCAAGGATGCTCTGCTCTCGGACGTGAGCATCAGCACCTCCGCCGCGCCGACCTACCTCCCAGGGCACCAGTTCCAGACCAAGGACGAGGACGGCAACACCCGGGACTTCAACCTCATAGACGGAGGCGTCGCCGCAAACAATCCGGTGAGTAGCAACGGAGGCGTTGGACTAGTGCCACAAGTATAGAATTCCAAACGGGCCGGCCGGCCCTAGCACGGCCCGAGCCCTAAATGGCCCGGCACTAAGCGGCCTGGCCCTATCAGGCCCGATGGATTCTTCGTGCCGGGCCGTGTCGGGCGTCGTGCCGAACTGGCGGCCCGGGCACGGCCCTAAGGCCCGTTTTCGGGCCGGGCCAGCACGACGCCGAAAACGGCCCGACGGGCCGGTGCCCGGCCCGGCACTAACGCAGCAGAGGAGGGGCGGCGGGGGCACGGGCGTCCGCCGCCGGGAGCCGGGGGGACGGTGGCGCGGGCGTCCGCCGCCGGGAGCCGGGGGACGGTGGCGCGGGCGTCCGCCGCCGGAGCCGGGGACGGTGGCGCGGCCCGCCACCGCGAGAGGGGAGGGAGTGGCGGGCGCGGCCGCGTGGACACCGCGGAGGGAGAAGAGGGCGGCGGCCACCGGCGGGGCCACCACGGACGAGAGGAGGCGGCGGCGCAACACCCTGGCCACCGCAGAGAGGAGCGCTCGGCGGCCAGCGCAGTAGAGGACTGGTGGCGGCGTAGGCCGCCGGTGGGGAGGTGTCGCGGCCTCTGCCTGGTGCAGTCGTAGCTCCGCCCTGGATGCCTGTGCGGGATCGAGATCAGGAGTAGTTTTTTTAGGATTAGATTCAGATCGTGAGGGAGTTTGAGGAGCAGTGTGGTGCGGCTGGAGGTGGGAGCAGATGGGGGGCGGCTGTTGACTGGAGTTGAGGATGAGGATATTAGGGTTGCAAGTATTTATATAAAAGATGCAAATTTGTTATCGGGCCACTTATCGGGCCGGCGAAAATCGGGCGTGCCTCGGGCCGGCACTATGGGCCGAAGTGGCGGCCTATGCACTATCGACCTATCGTGCCGGGCCGGCACTAGGCACTATCGATCGTGCATCGTGTCGTGCTAGGGTCGTGCCTCGTGCCGCCAATCGTGCCCAGCCCATTTGGAATACTATAGCCACAAGTGAATCCTGCAGAGACTGAATACAGAGTAATTTACAAGTCCAGACGATAAACATTTTTTTTTTGTTGCAGACGCTGCTGGCGATGAATCACGTGAGCAAGCAGATCCTCCTGGGCAACGAGGACTTCTTCCCCATCAAGCCGGCGGACTACGGCAAGTTCATGGTGCTGTCGCTGGGCACCGGCTCCGCCAAGGTCGAGGAGAAGTTCGACGCGGCGCAGTGCAGCAAGTGGGGCGTCCTGGGGTGGCTCTACAACAAGGGCGCCACGCCCATCATCGACAGCTTCAGCCAGGCCAGCTCCGACCTCGTCGACATCCACGCCTCCGTGCTCTTCCAGGCGCTGCACTCGGAGAAGAGCTACCTCCGGATCCAGGACGACGAGCTCACCGGCGACGCGTCGTCCGTCGACGTCTCCACCGCGGAGAACCTCAACCGCCTCGTCGGCCTTGGGGAGGCGCTGCTCAAGAAGCCGGCGTGCAAGATGAACGTCGAGACCGGCAAGAACGAGCCCGACGCCAACAGGGGCACCAACGAGAAGGAGCTCATCCATTTCGCCAAGATGCTGGTGGATGAGCGCCGGGCCAGGCTCAAGAAGAAGGGCAGCATGACACTGCAGTAAACATAGGCCGGCCGAGATATTTGTAGAGTAGAATATACTGTATACAACATGATCGATAGCCTATTAGAATAATCCATTCGTTTATTCACGTTACGTGTCTCCAGTCTCCACATTGGTTGGCAATGTGGCATGCATGTCGTCTGTGTCTCTCTAGCACACACCGGAGAAAATCTTGTACACATTTGTCTAATGTATATTCGTACACCATATATTATATTATAGGTACCACCACTGAACCTTAATTTTGTCAAAAGGCACAGTGACAAACACATGCTATAGAGGAGAGCCAAAGCATTTTGTGAATTTCACTAGGCTAGAAACGATTTGTCCTGGCGGCTAAAACCGGTTTTTGCTGGCGGGCGAGGCACCCGCCAGCAACTTTGAGCTAGAAGAAATGACCCTTTGTACTGGCGGGTGGCCGGCCCGCCAGCACAGAGCCATTTGTGCTGGCGGGTCACTTAAACTACCGCCAACACAAGTGTCATCAGCGGTGGCGGTTACTTAAGCAGCCCGCCAGCACAAATGCCATCACTGCTGGCGGTTTGTTAGGACGCCCGCCGGCACAAAATTCATCTTTGCTGGCGGTTGCTTAGACCGCCCGCCACAGAAAGCATTTTTCCCATTTCCTATATAATTCCCCATAATTGTTTATTATCTCTATCTCTACTCCTAAAAAGTACGAAGTCGAGACAAAAACTTGATCGACCTTTTCTCCACTCCCCCGCGCGTCCGCCCCACAGCGTCCGCCTTCCGCTTCTCCGCACGCCCTCCTCCCTCATTCCATATTTTTGCCCCTCCGATATTTTTTCACGCAACCCTACCGCACGCTGTCGTAGTCCATCTCACCCGCCTCCCCACCCGCTCGCCAACTCCGCCTCCTCCACATCCACGAACGGCAAGGAGTAGCCCGCATCAGGAACAGTGCCCGCGCCTCGCCCACTCCCCGATCTGCGCACCTCCCCACGGCGGCCGCCTTCGCCGCCCCTTCCCCTGTGCTCCATCGCCTCACTGACGACCGACATCAAGGTTTCCCGTCCTCTGTCGATGCCGCCTCCTACTCCTATTACTACCCCCTCTGTACTCCTCTGTTCTTCCCCTTAGGGCTTGTTTGGGAATTAGTGGAATGAATGGGAACGAAGGGTATTGGGTGGAGGAATTTCCATTATAAGTCAAAATTTCCCAAAATCCCCTTCAATCCTCTTCCATCCACTTGATTCCTCCATTTCCCAAACAAACCCTTACCAATCCCCAAATCCCCCAATTTGCCAGCCTCAATCGGGCGATCCCCGATCGCGAAACCCATCAATCGGGCACCGGATCCTTGGTCCTCTGCATCACCGCAGGTCCCGCAGCTAAACAGACGGCGACGATGATGTTCACGGAGGGCCTCGATGAGTCGGCGATCAGCTGGATCCAGCCGGGCACGAACTCCCCAGCCCCCGCCGTCCGCGCGCCGCCGCGGTCGCCGTTGGCGGAGCAACCTCCGCTTGGGCAGGTGGCAGTACCACCGAGGAGCCTCGCTCTGCAAGACAAGGCCTATGGCGCGGGCGTTGGTTTTCTTCTTCCCCAAGGGCCTCTCGCCTGTGCGGACCACGGGGTCGCGCCACTCCGTGCTCCTCTCGGCAGCGGACTCCGACGAGGGGGAGGACGGGGAGGAGAAGAGCGTCACGTCGTGGGGATGCCCGAGGAATGACTTCTCTGAGACGGCCGACGAGGCCTGCTGCAGCGACTCCAGCCTGCCATGGAGGGCCATGGACCGTTGCGGCGGAGGGTGGGATAAGGAGGTCACGTCGCAGTTGAGCAGGAAGGGCAGCGGGATCGTGGTGAGCTCGTTCGCAGCAGGGAAATGCTCCTCCCGTCCTCCGGGACACAACGAGCTCACATGTAAGACTTCTCTTATTTGATCAACAATGTAAGACACTAGCTCGCATGTAAGACTTTTCTTCTGTAATAAGTGATATTCTTCGCTTTTTTCCACAACGAGCTGGGGGAATTGTCGGTGTTTTAGACCGGCAACCTACTACGGGGAGTACCCGAAGTAGATGATTGTGACTCGCCGAGATCGGTAACTCGAAGGAAGAGACACGTGGCACACAATTTAGACAGGTTCGGGCCGCGAGGTGCGTAATACCCTACGTCCTGTATGCTGCGTAGCTCTGGATTGATAGGGCACGATTACAAGATGGTGCAATAGTGCGCCGTGAGTTGTAGGGGATTGTATGAGGTGAGGTCATCCTGAGATCGGTCCCTGCCTCGCCTTATATAGTCCGGGAGGCAGGGTTACAAGTCGGAGTAGGGAAGGAGTACTAGTCGAGTACGTCTAGGAGACCTCTATACAGCGCGGAACATGTACAGAGCCCTAACCGAGTACTACTCCTGTATAGTCCTTGTGCTCCACGCCTTCAGGAGCCGTGTAGCGCAAGCCGGGTAGTCCCAGGGGCCCACCGAGTAGTCGGTCCTGGTACCCACCGAGGTAGTGGGCCCAGGGAGGTCCATACGACAAGCCCCCGAGTACTTTGTAGTCGAGAAGGATAGCTTCCAGTAGTCTTGACGGCCTTAACGAGTAGTCCTCAAGCGTCCCTGAGTGCTACAAGTCAAAAGTCCTCAAGAGTAGTCGAAGCATCCCGAGGCTGGAATGTACTCCAGCTGATGTTCGAGCAATCTTGAAGTCTTCTCGAGTAGTCCCAAGCGTCCTTGAAATCTGCCTTCGAAGGTCTTCAAGAAATGCCAGTCTTGTCTTGAAGCCGGAGCCGTCATGGAGGTGCGACTTGCAGAACCGCACTCCACATGGAGTAGCCCCCGAGCCTCGAGCCGCGGGCTTTGGCTGAGGGTTCATCTGAAATCTTGGCAAGAAAATCCCGAAAAATCCGGAGAGAAAAAACCGAAGGACACGTGGCACGGAGCCCCCGAGCCTTGAGTCGAGTACTTCCTCTCGAATTGAAGGGTCTTCTTGGAGAATGTGTCCTGAGATGCTCTTGAGTCTAGCCGCGTCCCAGGTAGTCGAGTAGAAGTAGCCGAGCCCCCGAGGTGAGGCGCGTCGACTAGTAGAATACGAAGAGTCACGCGCAGACGCTGAGTCAGCCGCGCGTGGACTTATCCAGCCGCCCGTTGCGGAGGCGATTTGGCTTATAAATAAGAGCCAAAACCCTTAGGGTTTTTTCACCCAAGTGAGCCGCAGTCATTTCCATTTGAATCTTGAAGTAGATCCACTCCAGCGCCTGCTGCCGCAGTAGTAGATCCGAGCGCATCGCCACCCGAAGCCTTTAGGGTAGCCCTCGAGCGGATGCGAGTGAAAACTCCTTGCACTTGGAGAATGAAGCCGTCGCCGTCGAAGACGTCCAAGGCCGGCGGGAAGAAGAGGAGCCGTACAGAGGCCGCCGCGGCCGCCACCAGTGCGGCGCCGCCGCTGTCTCCACCGCGCGCTGACCCAAGCCGCGAGTGGAAGAAATCGAAGGTCAAGACGGAGGACCTGCTGACCCTGTTGAACAGCGGGTTCATCAGGGAGAAGGAAGTCGACATGTGGAGATCCGCTGCAGGAGATCCTTATCCGATGGAGAAGGCCGAAGACGAGATCCCGATGTTCTCGCGCTTCGTGGAGCGCGGTCTTGCGCTCCCAGCAAGCGACTTCTTCAAGGGGCTGCTCGGGTACTACGGCATCGAGTACCTCAACCTGAACCCGAACGGCATCTTCCACACCTCGGTCTTCGTCCACTTCTGCGAGGCCTTCCTCGGAATCAAGCCGCACTGGGTGCTCTTCCGGAAGTTCTTCCGCGTCAAGCCGCAGCCCAGTGCCTCCAACCCCAGAGTAGTCGGAGGGGCCGGGATCTAGCTGAGGGAGGACGCCGCAGATCAGTACCTGGCGTACAAGCTTGTGGACTCCAACACGGATTGGAAGACGAGGTGGTTCTACATCATGAACCACCACCCTGGCCTGCCGAAGCCGAGCGGACGGCAGCCCAGGCATCGTGAGTGGTGGAACACAGAGCCCACCATGCAAGAGGGGATCCAACTCCCCGAGCTGCTAGCACGCATTCGGGTGCTCAGAGAAGCTGGACTGAGGGCCGAGCACGTGCCCTTCAGTTTCATGAAGCGCCGGATCCAGCCGCTGATGGCGCGGGATACGCTGGGCTTCGAGTACACCGGCGACGACGACTCGTCGCGGATGCCGGGGGGCGAGTTGGACGACAACGACATCATCGAGAGGTTGTCGCGCATCTTCAAGGACATGCCGGAGTACACGGTGTGCCCGGTCGAGGAGTACTCCGCCGCGCGCCCGCCCAACGAGGTGAGTAGCCGTACCCCCCTCGTCGAGTAGTAAGTACTTGCAGTAGAGTTGCTGACGCCTTGTGTCTTTGCACAGGACGATGTGAAGCGGTTTGTCTCCGAGCCACAGCCGCCACCGAGCGGGATCGAGATCCCGGTGGAGGGGAAGGTGAAGGAGCGCCGCGAAGTCGGTGAAGGCGACGACACCGTCATCATGGAGGATACCTCCGATGACGAAGAAGACGAAGAGACTCTTCAGGACCGCTTCCAACTGCGGTCGAGGTTTAGCCGTTCGGGCTTGCCTCACGTTCCACTTGTTCAAGATCCTCCGGCTAGCCTGGAGGCTAGCCTTGCTGTGCCGCCGCGGAAGCCGCGCAACCCCACCAAGAAGCGGGTGGCGAAGAAGATGAAGGTCTCGGAGACCACGCCTCCGGAGGTAAGTTATCTTGAGCAGGGTAGTCGAGTACCCGGTGTTCGAGTACAGTGCTGACGAGTAGTCTTCCTTTTGTGTGCAGGAGGTGCCGCCAGCGGAGCCCGTCGAAGAGGGCGACGAGGGCATGTGGGACACGGTGGGGGAACCAGCTGGAAGCCGAAGTCCAGCCCCCACTGTCGAAGAACTCCTGGCGCAGCTGGAGCGCCAGCCCCCTGCTCCAGCGGAGAGCAGAGGACCCGTGGCCGCCACCGTTGAAAGGGTGGTGACCTCTGGAGCGCAGGAGACGTCTGCGCCGGCTGCCGCCACCGTGGAGGAGGCAGTAGTCGAGGAGGCGGAGGAGGAGACGCCCGCCGAGGGTGGACTGGTTGATATTGCCAGCATCCTTGGTGCGCCGGCCGTGACCATCGTCCGGTCGAACTTGTAAGTACCACGTCCTCACGAGTAGTACTTGCTGCAGTAGTCGATTTTGTCTGACGTCCCTCTGTGAATACTTCTGCAGAAAATCCACAGATCTGAGCTGGGACGGGGAAGAGCCCTCGACGGCGGAGGCGGGGAGAAGTCGCGCCGCCCGTCGAGGAGCCCGCTCCCGAGGCCCAAGCCGCGACCGAGCCCCCGGCAACCGAAGCGCCGCTGCCGAGGCGGTCGTAGTCGAAGGTGAGCACCCTTCTTGAAGCTGTAGAACTCCAGGACGAGTAGTCGTAGGCACTGATGCGCGTGTCATTTGCGACGGACGGCGCCGAAGGAGGTGACATCCCCGCGGGGGTGCCCATGCGGGGAGTTGACACCGAGAGGCCCCGGGGGGCCGCCGAAGGAGCCCCCGAGCCGGTGGGGGAAGTCGTCGAGAAGTCCACCGGGGGAGAGGCGGTCACCACGTCGCCGGGGGGTTGCCCCGGAGGTGGCTATCCGCTCCCCGAGATCCAAGACGCGGAGCCCATCCGGTCTGCGCCGATGACGGAGGCTACGTCGAGTAGCCGCGGCGGGATTGAACTTCTGGCCGACGACCTCGTCGAGCCGGCGATGGTGGCGCAGCACCTGGAGGCGATGCGGCGAGCCGAACAGTGGATGAAGGTACGTAGCCGTAGCCTCCCGAGTAGTCAATCCTTTGCCGTTGAGTACTCTTCTTGACTTGAGCTTGTCTTGTGCAGGACGTCGCGGAGCGATCCCGCGAGAAGTCGAACCTGCTGCAAGGTTACGGCGACACCGTGCTCCGAGCCGAGGCCCTGGAGGAGCAGCTCGTGAAGTCGCGGAAGCACGCGGCCGCCATGCAGTCGAAGCTCGACGCCGCCTTCGCCAAGTACCACAACGATGTGATGGAGTTGCAGGCGAAGGGCGACGAGTTGACGCAGAAGAACAAAGGCCTCTGCAACAAGAATAAAGGTACGTCCTTTGACTTGTTGGGTTCTTGTTGGAAGTCGTCAAGCCTCTGACCCGTTGTTGTGTTTCCGTGTTGCAGAACTCGAAGGCTAGGTGGAGCAACTGAAAGCCTCAGAGGTCAGCATGAAGAACCTTTTCTACCGGGAGCAAGAAGCCCGCCAGGTACTTGAGCTCGACTACAAGGAGCTCGCCTTCGAGTGCGAGAAGCATATGGAGCTGCGGATTGCCTCTGACAGAGATCTCGTCAACTACTACAAATCTTTGCAGAAGTTGAACGAAGACTGCGAGGCGCTCCGGGCCCAGCTGAAGGACCTTGAAGAGGCTGCTCTCCCGATCGCGAGGCTCCTGGTGCCGCACCCGGGCGGCCCCAAGATCGCTCCTCTGGCGGACCGTCTTCGTGAAGCACCAAGCCGGCTGGCCGCCTACGTCAAGCACATGGCCAAGTCGATCCCGAAGCAAGTCCTGGCCTTCATGAAGTCATACTTCCCGAAGGCTCCAGTGGAGGTGGTCGCCGGCGGGGTAGCCGCCAACTGCTCGGATGAGCAGTACGCAGAGCTGCTGGAGCAGATGGCTCCCATCGCGGAGCAGGTAGCCGAGAAGCTGAACCTCCAGTAGCCCTGCATAGGTAGCTAGTAGCCACATTTGTACAAAAAACACTTGTAATGAATTATTCATGTATCAATGAAGTGAAGTTTTTCCAGCAATGAGTACTCGTGACCGCGATCTGCGGAGCGCCCATCGTGGAGTAGGTGCGAGTAGTGGTACTCGACCCCAGTAGTCCCGTTGTAGGGAGTAGACAGTAAAGAAGTTGATGAACAATCAAACTTTATTACTGAAGAAGTACACCTGGGTGGCCAGGGCCGTAGTTACAAGGTGGTCGCCTGGACCCGGAGGCCGCTTACAGCTAAGTGGCGCTGGAGCGGGTAGCCGCTCGCAGCTGGTGATCCGTAGGTAGCCGTGTAGGCTGGATCGCGATCCGTAGGTAGCCGCGCGGGGGCCGGATCTTGGAGTGTGGTCTCTTGATAGACCGGCGCTAGAGTCCTTGATGCTCGTCGCGAGCCCGGGGTCCGTAGGTAGCCGCGCGGGGCCGGACCCACGGAGGAGAGTAGTCCGGAGACTTGGAGCCAGGACCCGGGGGGTCGCTTGCGGCAAGGGGTGTTGATGTAGTCGTGTAGACTTGAACCCCGGAGTAGTCGTGTAGACTAGGCGTAGAATCGATAGAGTTGGTCGACATTCCACGAGTTGTTGACGTCTTCGCCTTCAAGTGTTTGGAGGCGATAGGAGCCCGGCCCGGTCACCTTAGCCACGGTGAAGGGGCCTTCCCAGGGGGAGCTGAGCTTGTGGAGTCCTTCCGTGTTCTGGATACGGCGGAGGACAAGATCTCCAACGTTGAAGGAGCGTTCCTTGACGTTGCGATCATGGTAGCGTCGGATACCCTCCGGGTACCTTGCCGATTGGACGAGGGCGGCGCGGCGAGCTTCTTCGATGTCGTCGATGTCAACTCGTCCTGTTGTCTTCTCGCACGCCTTCGTCGTAGTGCTCCACCGCCGGCGAGTTCCATATGACGTCGGCGGGGAGGATGGCTTCGGAGCCGTAGACCGAGAAGTAGGGGGGATTGCCCCGTTGGCTTGGATGGTTGAGTCCGCAGCCCCCAGAGTGCATTGGGTAGTTCCTTGATCCACTTGCCCCCTTTGGAGTTAGCAGCGTCGTGTAGTCGCTTCTTGAGGGCGTCGAGCACCATCCCATTGGCGCGCTCGACTTGTCCGTTGGCCCGTGGATGGGCGACTGAGACGTATCTGACGTCGATTCCGCTGTTCTCTCAATATTCCCGGGCGGTGGTTGTTGAAGTTGGACCCCGGTGTCCGTGATGATGCGGTGGGGTAGCCCGTAGCGGTGTACAAGTTCATCCGGGAAGTCGAGTACTCGTCGGCCTTGGGGCATGTGACCGGCTTGACCTCGATCCACTTGGTGAACTTGTCGATAGCCACCGGTACCTCGTTGAATCCTCCGGCGCGGTTGGCGGTGGCCCAATCATGTCGAGCCCCCGGCGAGGCAAAGGGCCGGGTCGGCGGTATGGTGACTAGTTTGTAGGCCGGGACGTGTTCTCGCTTGGCGAAGAACCGACATCCTTGGAACCTTCTGACGAGTTCCTCGGCATCGCCCAGGGCTGTGGGCCAGTAGAAAGCTCGCGGAAGGCCTTGCCGACCGGCGTGCGTGAAGACGCGTGGTTGCCGCGGACGCCCTTGTGGATCTCCTCCAAGATGTCCTTGCCTTCTTCACGAGGGACGCACTTCATGAGTACTCCCGAGAAGATGCGCCCCGCTTGTAAAGCTTGTCTCCGACGAGGACGTAAGACTTGGCGCGGCGGACGAGTTGTTCGGCCGCGTTCTTGTCGGAGGGGACCTTCGCTCGGCCGAGGTAGTCGATGAAGGGTTGCCTCCGGTCCACGTCGATCATCATGACCTCCTGCCCGGTGGTGGATGAGGCCCGGTACAGTGGTCGGTGGCGCCGGCTCCGGGATGGATGGAGCGTGAAGCTCATGGACGAAGACGCCCGCGGGTACTTGGGCGCGGGTGGATCCAAGCTTCGAGGGGACGTCCGCTGCAACGTTGTTGTCGCGGACGATGTGATGGAACTCGAGACCATAGAATTTGTTCTCGAGCTTGCGGACTTCTAGGCAGTAGGCGTCCATGTTCTCCTTGTTGCGGTCCCAGGACTTGTTGACTTGGTTGATGACCACTGCGGAGTCGCCGTAGACTATTAGCCGCTTGATGCCTAGTGAGGCCGCGAGGCGGAGCCCGTGTAGGAGAGCTTCGTACTCGGCTTCATTGTTCGAGACCTTCCAGAAGATCTGCAGGACGTACTTGAGTTGTTCGCCCGTTGGAGAGATCAGGAGTACCCCTGCGCCTGCGCCCTCGAGGTTGAGTGAGCCATCAAAGTACATCACCCAATGCTGCGGTCGCACGGTGGGAGTAGGTAGGCGGTTCTCCCGCCACTCGCCATGAAGTCGACTAGTGCTCGCGACTTGATGGCGGTGCGTGGCTTGAAGTCGATGGTGAGGGCGCCGAGCTCGACGACCCCACTTGGAGATTCTTCCGGTGGCGTCTTGGTTCCTCGAATGTCACCAAGCGGGTAGTCAGTGACGACGGAAACCGAGTACTCACGGAAGTAGTGTCGTAGCTTCCGCGAGGTGATGAGTAGAGCGTACGGGGAGCTTCGCACGGGGCGGTAGCGAGCCTTGGACTCGATAGAACCTCGCTGACGAAGTAGACCGGGCGCTGGACCGGATAGGCGTGGCCGTCTTCCTGCCGCTCGACAACGATGGCAGTACTGACCACGTGAGTAGTCGCAGCTAAGTAGAGCAGTAGTTGCTCGCCCTTGTGAGGAGCCGTGAGGATTGGCGGCTTTGACAGGAAGTCCTTGAGCTGGGCAAGGGCTTGATCCGCCTCTGGAGTCCACACGAACTTCTCGTGATGCTTGAGTAGTTTGAAGAAGGGGAGGCCCCGTTCTCCTAGCCTCGAGATGAATCTGTTCAGCGCCGCCATGCACCCCGTCAGCTTCTGGACGTCCTTGATGCTCGTGGGAGCTTTCATGCTGGTGATGGCGGAGATCTTCTCGGGGTTGGCTTCAATGCCGCGCTAGCTGATGATGAAGCCGAGTAGTTTGCCCGAAGGGACACCGAAGATGCACTTGTTCGGGTTGAGCTTCCAGCGGTACTCGCGCAGCGATGCGAAGGTCTCTTCAAGGTCGTCGATGAGGGTACTGGAGTCCCTGGTTTTGACAACCACGTCATCCACGTAGGCCTCGACGTTCTTGTTGAGTTGCCGCTTGAAGCGGTGCCCGGATGGCCCGTTGATAGGTAGCGCCGGCGTTCTTCAACCCGAATGACATGGTCGTGTAGCGAGTACGCGCCAAACGGGGTGATGAACGCGGTCTTCTCCCGGTCTTCCTCCTTGATTGCGATGCGGTGGTACCCGGAGTAGCGATCGAGGAAGCGAGAGCGAGTCGCGGCCCGCCGTGGAGTCGATGACTTGATCAATCCGCGGCAACTCGAAGGGGTCCTTGGGGGCGGTGCTTGTTGAGGTCGGTGTAGTCGACGCACATCCTCCACTCGTTCGAGTTCTTCTTGCGGACGAGGACGGGGTTGGCGAGCCACTCGGGGATGGAAGACTTCTCCGATGAAGCCAGCTGCGAGTAGTTTGGCGAGCTCCTTCTTGATGGCGTCCCGTCTGTCGTCGGCAAAGCGTCGGAGGTGTTGTCGCTTAGGGGTGGCCTTTGGATCGACGTTGAGGCAGTGCTCAATCAGCTCCCTGGGCACTCCTGGCATGTCCGCTGGCTTCCACGCGAAGATGTCACGGTTAGCCCAGAGGAAGCTGATGAGCGCGTCTTCCTATTTGGGGTCGAGGCCGGCCCCGATGGTGGCGGTCTTGCTGGGGTCGCCTGTTCCGAGGTCGACCGACTTGACGAGTACCTCCTCAGGTGGCTGAGGCTTGTTGGCGCTGTCAGACTTCTCTGGGATGTCGAGTTCGCTTGTGGCAAGCTTCTTCGACGCAGCGTAGACCTCCATCATCGGGTTGGGTACTTGGTTTGTTGAAGCGATCACCACGGCCTTTGTATCGCAGTCGTGAGAGATCTTCAAGTCGCCCTGGAGGGAGAGTACACCGGCTGGGCTTGGCATCTTGAGTACCAAGTAGGTGTAGTGGGGCACCGCCATGAACTTGGCGATGGCCGGTCTGCCGAGGATGGCGTGGTAAGAGGTCTCGAAGTCCGCGACCTCGAACTTGATGTACTCGGTGCTGTAGTTGTCCCGAGACGCCCCGAAGGTAACTGGCAGTACCACTGAGCCCAGTGGGATAGCCGCGTTGCCTAGGACGATGCCGTAGAAAGGCATGCTGCTCTTGTCGAGCATGGGGGTGACGTCGAGGTTCATCTTCTTCAATGTTTTGGTGAAGAGGACGTTGAGCCCGCTTCCACCGCCGATGAGCACCTTGTTGAGCTTGGAGCCCGCCACCGTTGGCTTCAGGACGAGAGGGAACCGTCCCGGTTCGGAGAAGCTAGTCCACCGGTCCGCGCGGGAGAAGGTGATGGGTACCTCGACCACCCGAGAGGGGTCGAACCGCCGGCTCGATGGACATCACTTCACGACGGGTAGCCTCTCGCTCCCGCCCGCCGGGCGATCCGCCGAAGAGGACGTTGACGGTCTTCTCGGGTTCTTGGAAGTCGTTGTTGTCGCCGTCCTTCTTCTTGCCCTTTTGGTCGTGAGGGTGCGGTGGCTCCGGCGTATCCTTGAGCGCGTGCCTGAGCTGGTAGCACTGCTCGGTAGTGTGATTGCCGTTCGGATGCCACGGGCACTTCTCCTTCAGCAGGTCTTTGAACCCGCCTGAGTTCTTCTTCGAGTTCCCTTTCGCGGGCGGCCGGATAGCCGCGACGGTGTTGTACGGCTTGCGCTTGCGGTTGGGACCCGAGTAGTAGTTGTTGTTGTTGTTGTTGCGGCCGCCTTGGTTTGCATTGCGCGCCGCCGCCGCCCGGGTTCGCTTGGACTTGCCGCGGATGGCGTCGTACTTGGTGTTGGCCTTGTCCTCTTCATCCGCCCGGGACGTGATCATGTCCTTGAGGTGGGGAATGGACTCGGGGCGGCGACGACCGAAGTCCTCGAAGGTGCGGCGATGGTAGAGGCCGTCCGGAAGAGGTCGATGACCTCCTTGTCGGTGACGTCGACGACGGTAGCGCGCTTGTCGAAAAAGCGGCGCATGTACTTGCGGAGGGTCTCGCCTTGTTCTCGCTTGATCATGGCCGGGTCCATGCGAGTACCCGAACGGCCCATGGCGCCCGCGAAGTTGCTTGTGAGCTGCTCCTTCGGTCGGTCCCACTTGTCGATCGAGTGCTTGTCCAGCGACTCGAGCCATGTGAGCGGAGCTTGGTCCAGACAGAAGGGGAAGTAGAGGCATTTGGTGTCGCTGTTGCCGCCAGCGTTCTCGATGGAGAGAGCGTAGCATCGGAGCCACTGGATAGGATCCTGCTTCGCATCGTACTTGGTGATCCCCAAAGGCTTGAACTTGTCGGGGAGGAGTAGGTTGCGAAGTCGTGGTGAGAAGGCGGGGAAGCCGTCGCCCTCAGCAGCAGTGGTCGACTTCTTCCGCCGCAGCTCCTCGATCTTCTGGCGAGCGTCGTACCCGCCGTGCGAGGCGCCGGAGGCGTGGGCGTTCGCGTGGCCTCGGCCGCCGCGGCCCCGCCGCCGCCCCCGGCCCTCTGTTGGCCCCGTGGTTGGAGGCTGCCGCCGTCGGCCGCCGCCACCGTCGGGGTCGTTGCCGCCACCACCGGCCGGAGCGCGGTGGGGGACAACCTCTCGGTTGCCTTGATCCTCGCCGTGAAGGTCCGCGGCGTGGGAGCGGCGACGGTTTGGGTCAGCTGGTATGTCGCCTCGAGTACGGTTGGGGCCAGCGTTGGCGCTGCGACAAGTAGCTTCGTTGTCGCGCGGTTTAGCTGGAGGAGGTTGGCTGACTCTGTTGCCGACCCGCATGAAGTAGGCTTCTTCAGCGAGCTTGGCGATGACCTCTCCAGCGCGTATGCCCTGAGCCTGGCGTGCGATTGTTGTGATCGACATGAGGCATTGCTCAGGAGTGGTGTGGACTCTGCTCTCGACCGCCTCGAGAGCTTCCGCAAGGTTGCTGATGGGGAGGTTGTCTCTGAGCCGCCGGCGTCGTTCGCTGCGCTTCCTGTTACGTTCGCGTCGAGCGTCCCTGTTGGCAACGGTCTCGCCTGCAGGCGCATTAGCAGACAGCTCGTCTGCAGAGATGTCCTCCAGGTACTTGTCTTCGGCCGTGCCTGAGGGTCCTGGGGTGTCGCCGGCAGCCATGAAGACTTGGCGATCAGGGGTGCCGAGGCTGGACTCAGAGGGTGCCACCTCAGTTGGTGTGTTGGAGTCAGCCTGGGCCAGCGGTGTTCCCTCCTGGAACGGTAGCGAGTCGATGTAGGCGACGTAGCGTGAGTCTCCCTTTGCCGAGGTCGGCGGGCTTGCGGTCCGGCCGATGGACGTATCTGCCAGTCGGTGTTGATTTTATAACCAGCCCAGAGGCTGGCCCTGACAAGGGAAGCTCAGTGGAGTCGTCTTCGGCTTCGGGCTCCTCAGGGTCCGACCCGAAGTCGAACTCGTAGTCCGGGTTCGAGTAGAACTCGGAGAGAGGGCTGGAGTCCAAGACGTGATCGGGGACGGCGTCGGAGTCCGAGTTGTACTCGGTCACGGGCTCCTTGCCGGCCCGTCGTGGAGTAGGAGCCCCCGTGCGGGCCCGGCTGGGGACGCGGGGCCCACGCGCGGAGCGCTGACGTGGTGAGGGGACCGTCCGCGATGGCCGAGCGGCCCGGCTCGCATGCGGTGGCCCATGGCGACGTCGGGTTCGAGTTGGAGACGGACTCGAGCTCGAAGTCAGCGTGGTGGTTGAAGAGCGAGATTTCGCCGAACTTGCCGGCGAGTTCGCCTGTGACGACTTCGGGAAGCGTCACGAGGCCTGTCCTCGGGTTGGGCTGCATGGTCGGGGCGGCGGAAGGAGCCCGCGCCGTCGGCGGTGCGGACCCGGTGCGCCGAAGACGAAGGTGTCGCCGCGGTTGAAGGCGACAGTTGGCTTGATGTGGACGGAAGGCTGTCGAGCTCGCCATGTGATCTCGAGCGAGAGCCCCTACCGGCGCGCCGGTGTCGGTGTTTTGAGCGGCAACCTACTACGGGGAGTACCCGAAGTAGATGATTGTGACTCGCCGAGATCGGTAACTCGAAGGAAGAGACACGTGGCGGTACAATTTAGACGAGGTTCGGGCCGCGAGGTGCGTAATACCCTACGTCTGTATCTTTGCGTAGCTCCGGATTGATAGGGCACGATTACAAGATGGTGCAATAGTGCGCCGTGAGTTGTAGGGGATTGTATGAGGTGAGGTCATCCCGAGATCGGTCCCTGCCTCGCCTTATATAGTCGGGAGGCGGGGTTACAAGTCGGAGTAGGGAAGGAGTACTAGTCGAGTACGTCTAGGAGACCTCTATACAGCGCGGAACATGTACAGAGCCCTAACCGAGTACTACTCCTGTATAGTCCTTGTGCTCCACGCCTTCAGGAGCCGTGTAGCGCAAGCCGGGTAGTCCCAGGGGCCCACCGAGTAGTCGGTCCTGGTACCCACCGAGGTAGTGGGCCCAGGGAGGTCCATACGACAGGAATGATTCGATTCTTCAAATCCACTTTTTGATGCTTAGTCACTTAGTAGATATGAATGATTATTTGAAATCAGTATAAATGTGCAACTTCTCATTTCATATGCAGGGGCACTATTTTCAGGACAATAAGTTTCAGACACCAGTGCCCCTCTAATTGCTGGGGACGAGGAAGGGGGTCATGTTTGATGTAGTAGGTGAGAAATCCATACCACTCTATAACAGAAACATAGTTCAATTTTGTGCTTCAACTTTTATGTTGGCATTTGATTTGAAAACTTTTATGTTGCAGACAAAAACTGCTGAAACAACTACACCGTGCAGGGCTGTCGGTTCTCCATCCCATCGCCACACTGTCGGCGACACCATCGACGTATTCCCTATCCTATGTCCCCATCGCCACGCCGCTACCGCCATCAACTTTGCACCACCAACACCGCCGTCATCCACGGCCGATTCCACCAGTGAACATCTAGGTATTGGAAATTTGTGTTGTGACATTGAGCTACGAGGTAACTGAATAATTTGACTGCCACCTTTTCATGTATATACACTTTGTCAGGCGTTGTTTGATTAGATCTATATTAGTGTCACTTACTGACCTGAAATCTAATTTATCTAGCTCATGAGGACAAGGGCTGCTATTAATCTTTAGGTTTTGTGAAGTCACTATGTTGCAGAACATAATTGAGAAAACAATCACAAGACTCGCCATGCATGTATTTCAATTGGCAAGCTGTACTGATTACTGCTGAACTTATAAGTTATCTTTGAAGGCACTTCTGAACAGATAATGCAGATTAAGTATATTGCGCTTGTTAGTGTTCGAAGCATGTGTGGTCACTTTGAGACTGTATTGCAATCACTAAAATTTTTTTGAGTACTGTATTTTTGTTCCCTTTTAGCAAAAGGAAATGAAATTGTGTGAGATGAGGCTGACAAAGTCAAAATGGTGAGAGAGTATAGAGCTCAACTTGATCCTGAAAGAGCTCAGAAGCTAGTCAGCGCCCAACAGAATATATCATTCAAGGTCAAACATATCTTAGTATTTTGATTCCCTTACTATAAGTTTTCAAATGCATTTTCAGTATTGTTAATATATTAAATTAGGAAAATGTGTGATGTGTATGTTTGCCATTATAGTCTGGCAGAGAATAGGAATCGAATCATTTTTCCTTGTTCAAGAAACAGTTTGGGTGGAAACAATTGATCCTGATACTTTTGACAATCTATTAATTTTGATTTGGTAGTTGGTCAAATTAGGTACTTAGACTTCAGAGCAGCATATAGATGGCTAGCATAAGTGTTGAGAAAGGTAGTTGTTTAAACCATAATTAATTGCCTTGATGTAGTGTTGTGCTTGATGAAGTCTTATATGTCCATCGTCTCACTGGTAGTTGGTAGTGCAGGGCTATCAACTGGTGACAGAGTTACACCTTCACAAGGAGCTGCATGACATATTTTACTTGGCAACTATATCTCCTGGTAGCATAATCAGTTGAAAAGATAGATTGGCATATATGGTTATGTTTAATCACACATGTTTGGAGGAGGAGAAGAGCTAAGCTACACGCCTGCTTCTCGGTGGGAATATCATGATACTTGAGGTGGGAATATCATGATACTTTGTTTGAATTAAA
Source organism: Cenchrus americanus (assembly GCA_947561735.1). Taxonomy (NCBI): domain Eukaryota; kingdom Viridiplantae; phylum Streptophyta; class Magnoliopsida; order Poales; family Poaceae; genus Cenchrus; species Cenchrus americanus. The sequence continues at coordinate 97,841,635 of OX387242.1, read as the reverse complement.
TAGAGTCCATTTCTTTTCACTTGTTAAGAAGATAATAGTTCTCTTTTCATCACATTACATGGCCTTTGCATCGAATAAGATTGAAATTCCAGTGTTGTAATTTCTAAATAAAATAAGCTTTTGATCTGGCGCAATGTTAATGATCGTTCTCCTATAATGGTCATTATTCTTGATATGACCATAATATTTTTCATTATATTTTTATTCTCTTATTTATAAGCATCATTTGTTTTGCATATTTTTTTTGAATAATGACTATTTTTTGTCCACATTAGTATGCCCGTAGCAACGCACGAGCACGAACCTAGTTTGTATATAATTTGTCATTTTCGTCTATTATTTTTTTCACATTGGCATTTGTATGCTAAATTCACTTTAATTTACAGTAATTTAATTTGTATTTAACCGCCAAATCCAAATATATGTCTCACAAACACACAATCCAAACTAAAATAAAAAATGTATACATAAGTCACATTACAAAACATTGTGCATAATAGATAACCCTAAGACACCCATCTACGTAACCTTTCTGCATCATCTAATGTCAAAACTCCTCTTTATCGAAGAATTCTCCATCCTCGTGGCAAATCTCACGTAGGATGAATCTCGCCATGTCCGCACAAATGTTGGTGATTTGATTGTCACCAAGTTGCTCCCATGATTTGCAATGGTAGGCATCTGCACGTAAACACAACAAATGAAGATTGTTATGCATTACCATCAGGACCATAATTAGAACATACATAGTTGTGTACAAACTAGAGGCTTACGTCTTCAGGATTCGTCCGGTACCTCCTATTATTTCTCAAAACCTCACACACATAATATCCACATAATACACTGCCAGGAGGTTGTTTGTAGCACTGCAACCAAATAAAAATTGATCGGTGCTAATTAACAGAAGTGTACCAACTCTGATAAAAATGATTGATACTTATTAACAGAAGTGTTCTTATCCATTTGGCATTGCGTATCACCAATTTTTCCTTCTTGTGCTCCCCTCCATTGAGTATGTATAGCCTATACGCACTTTAAGGATATAAAAACATAAGTTAGTAATACAATTTGAAATATAGTTGATACACACATTAGTGATTATATATTGCACTTAGTTGTCTTAGTTTTTTATAATATCAATGATTGTCTTCTAAGAAGACGATGAATAGTGTAATGAGTCGAAGACCCCCACAGTTCCCAACTTCGGACACATGTGGAAGCAAATGAAATGATCACTGCATAAAATTAAAATAATTAATATAAATAGACTAAAAAATGAAGGTGAATGATGAAATAGTTATTTAAAGGATCTTACTCAAAATTGTAAGCAAACTTGATAGAATCCTTATGTTGGTTTTTCCTCATGACCGTTGAAATGTATACAGACACCTCGTGAAGTCTAGCTTTCTCGTAACCTTTTATTAATTTTTCTTTCTCTTCTGGTGTCTTTGCTTCTTCCTCTATTTTCTTTCTTAATTCATCCCTCATTATGAACGTGTGTTGTGATTTGGTTACTTGTTGCGGGTCAATAAATGCTACCTTCCACCTCCCATTTGTTTTCTTTTCATCAGACGCTTGCATCCTGCAAAAAAGTTTATTTAGGATGGTAATAACAATACATATGGAATAGATCTGGATGTCGTATAGGGATGTTGACTTACATGGACCAAATGGTGACGAGATTGATGTCGAGTTTTTCACGACAGAACATCGCATGCAAATCAGGGAAATCGATTGCAACCTTCCGGTCATAAGAGCTACTGAACACCCATATCGGGAGATTGGCGGTGATAGTGTGAATGCCTTGCTTCATGGCGTGCATGATCCAAGTATGCAGCCTCATTAAGTCTGACGGCCCTTCGTTCAGTTGCCACCTAAACAAGAATGGTTTGCCATGCTCATACTTGTCGGGCACCTCATCCGACGAAAACATACTTATGTGCTCCTCCTTTTGTTTTTGTAAAGAGGTGCGGGATAAAGACTTTTCATCTGGTGCCTTCTTGAGTACTTGAACATTAGGTGATTCTTTACCGGATGTTGGAGCCCGTTTAGGTTTATTCTTCAGTACTTTCAAGAACAAGTCAACATCAGATGATTTCGTCTTTGGTTCATATGAGTTTATCATCCGGTGTATTGTTGTTGGCGTCTTGGTTGCTTTGGAGGAGGAGATGGTGGTCTTGGACATGGCGAGAGGAGATGGTGGTGCTCCCGCCCTCGCCCCCGATGTCGGAGGAGTTTGTGGTCTTTGATCGGATTTCGGAGATGATGTCCCTGCCCCTGCCCCTAATGTCGGAGGAGTTTGTGGTCTTGGATTGGATTTCGGAGATGATGATGCTCCTGCCCCTGCCCCTGATGCCGGAGGAGTTTGTGGCATGTTGTTATCATTATTGTTAACTCCCTGCTCCACAACCATCATGTTGTTGTCATTGTTACTGCCTCCATGTTCCCCACCCATTGTGTACTCGACCATTGCAACATCTGGATCCTGGGGGGTACTCGTTCTTGGCTAGGTTGCAAGTAGGGACTTGGTGATGTATTAATTATGATATCTCGACGATGCCACAATATGTATTGGTTCCTCGCATCACCGAGAAGCGCGATCCCATCCTTAGTAGGGATATCAATCTCGCACGACTCATCAGAAACCGAAACAACTTGAACCCATGCGTACTCTGGCGGTGGTGGATTCAGAAACACACGACCCGTTAGTGCCATGGCTGTCCGAACTTCTCGAAACTTATTTAGTTTTCTTCCATATGGAATAACCAACTTGCATGGTGTATCCTCTACAATGTCATCCACGGGATGCTTGGTGATAGCAATAGAACCAACACTACTTGGAGTCGGGATGGCTCCAATCTGGTCAAGCATCAAGTTTGGAGGGACCTGTCCAGAACCACCAGATACTAGATTCTCTGCACTTGGCCCAACAGAAGCTTGTTGTTGTTGGATGAAGAAGCTTATCAATTCTTGCTTGGCAATTTCTCTCATCTTGTCTTCAAGCTTCTTCTTATAACGGTCTCGCTTTATATAACTTGATCGGTGTTCACGAAATGCTTTACCCCAGGGCAAGGTAGAAGAAATCCCTCGAACACGGCCAGGGTGCTCAGGCGTTCCGATCGCGGCAGATAGCATATCTTTCTCCCTGTCGGGCACGAAAAGACCTTTCTTTTGCATTTCCGCAAGTTCTTCCAGCTTCTGATAAATTTGTTCTATTGAGGGCTTCTGGAATGAAACATTACCGTCAGGTGCTATAGTCGGAACTCAAGCAAGGATCCAATTCCTGCTACGCTCATCCATGCCTTCAAAAATAGTTGGTAAACCAGCTACCCGCCTTTCTTCTTCCTCCTTCCTCCATTTTGCCATTTTGGCAGCATATCCTCCGGAACCCAAGCGATGGGGGTTCTCAGCAGCTTTCATAGCCTTCTGCTTTTGTTGGACGCTCGAGCTATCGCTTCGTCGTCTTCTTCGATCTACGAATTCTTCCCGGCATCGCTAGCGGAGTGTTACCATACACATCCCTAGCATCCTTTCCTTTCTGGACAAATTCAGTATTAAGTGTAGACCTCCAATTCCTAAGAGCTCTTCCACAAAGGCCCTCAGCAAAAGTTCTACCTGCATTTTCTGTACCTTCTGGATAAACAAATTTTTCTTTCACTTTGGCCCATAATACATCCTTCATAGCCTTAGGGACTGTCTTCCAATTAGTAGTTGTGATCCAAGATGCCAATTGGTCTCTGACAATTGCACCGACGATGTTTCGAAACCTAGCAGCTATCCCCTTAGGTTCGACGGGCTCACCTTTGTCACCCAACCGTTCTATCACAAGTTGTCCTCTTTCAGGGATCTAGTTTCTTCTTCTATGACCACGTTTCCTTTCCAGGTTACTAGAATTAGTAGTACCCGAAGGTTGTGGTTCTGAAATGACTTCTGCCTCTTGGGCACGAATGTTAGATGCTCTACGACGTCGTCGCGGGGATCGGTCATTGTTCCACACATAAAACACTATTTAAAGTATATCTTAATTGAATAAACAAACATTAAGTTGAGTGAATGTGCATGCGGACCTCATTATCGCTTGGTTCGTAATCAACATCATCGTCTTCGTGACGCCTACGAGGTCGTGGTTCGCTTGGTTCGTACTCAGAGGGAGTTTCATAGTCTCCAATTATACCACTATCAATAGATTCCTCCTCACCGGATTGTTCACTGTTAACATTTGATCATAGATAATCCATAGTCCATAGTCCATATTTATACAATAATACATAGTCCATATTTATACAACAATCCATTTTTATAAAAAAAATCTATTTATCAACAATCCATATTCCATATTTCATTATTTATACACCAAAGTGAGGTGTCGGTGGCGAGCGGGGGCGGCGCTGTCGGCGGAGGCGGCGGCGGTGCGTCGGCGGCGGCGGAGCGGGCCGCCGACGGGTCCTAGCCGGCGGTTGGGGAAGCGGCCGGCGGGGAGGAGGACGCCATCCGGTAGGGGAGAGGTGCGGTGGCGCTCGGTCGGCGGGGGCGGCGGGGCGACCACGGACGACGAGCGCGGTGGCGGTCCACGGGAGAAGGGGCGGTGCCCTAGCGGAAGACACGGCCGGCACTCTTGGAGGACGGCGGGGTGGTCGGAGGGGCGGCGGCGGTCGGGGACGACGGCGGCGCTCCGCGGGAAAATTTGGCAGCCTGACGGCGTCGTTTCGTATTCGCGCCAGACTTAGAAAATTTTCGAGACCGTGTCTCGTGTATATATAGATGGAGTCACCACTGGCGGGCAACATAAGGCAACCGCCAGCGGTAGACCACCGCTGGCGGGTCACATAAAACAACCGCCAGCGGTGAACCTTACCACAGACGGGTGACTTAACCAACCGCCAGTGGTGAGAATTCCCGCTGGCGGTTTTCATAAGCTCCCGCCAGTGCTGTGATATGAAAGAATTTAAACTTATCTCTTCAAATGCAAAGCTTTTCAAATGCAAATGACAAAACGCCTCCTATAAATAAATTCAAATATTTTATGATAATTTTTGGAAGTTTCAAAGAATTTTGAACATTTTCATGCCAGGATTTCAAATTTTCAAATTTTGGCAAACCACTATGCTGGCGGTTGACTTATGATAACCGCCAGCATAGTGTTTTTCCATAATTTGAAAAATTTGAAACATGGGCTTAAATTATTCAAATTTCATTGAAACTTCCCAATGTATCATAAAATATTTCAATTTAAGTATAAGGGGTGTGTTTTTTCTAAAATAAGTCCTAGTTAGAAAAGGTTAGTTCAAATAGGTTCATACACCTAATGAGTTATAGGTTGTTTGACCCTAAGGTGTCATTTGAACTAACCTTTTCAAATTCAAACCTATTCTTATAACAAAACACCTCCTATAAATAAATTCAAATATTTTATGATAATTTTTGGAAGTTTCAAAGAATTTTGAACATTTTCATGTCAGGATTTTAAATTTTCAAATTTTGGCAAACCACTATTTTGATATGCAACATGGGCTTAAATTACTCAAATTTCATTGAATTTTAGTACACGAGGAGAGTCTCATTTCATCAAAACTTCTAAAACTCTCCTAAATTGATTGAAAGTCTTACAACAACACTAATTATATAAAGTCGTACAAGTGATACATCAAGCCCGACTAATAAGAAGTGGAAGTTTATCCTTCAACAATTCTCCCATCACAGTTTGTACGTAACCATGGCTTCTCCGATTTAGGAATGGTGGCTTCAATTTTTTCTATTCTCTTCTCATGATCTTTGAACAAGACTAGTTCCTCGAACTGATTGTAATCCTCAACATCAATTACACCTTCTACTCCTAGAATTCTTTGTTTTCCGGAGACGGCAATGTGCTTTTTCACATTCATAGAATCAGCTATGTAGAAAACTTGTGCAACACGCTTGGCGAGTACCCATGGATCATCTTTGTAACCTACATTGGCAAGGTCTACAAGTGTCAATCCATAATTGTCATCTGTGACGCCATTCGGGTGTTTGACCCATTGGCACCGAAACACGGGGAACCTGATATTCTCTCCATAGTCAAGTTCCCATATTTCCTCTATGAACCCGTAGTAAGTGATGTTGTTTCCGGATTTATCAATCGCATCTATGCAAACACCACTATTTTGATACGCAACACTCTTGTTGTCTTTCGCCTTCGTATAGTAGGTGTACCCATTAATTTCGTATGCTTGCCATCAGGTAACATTGCTTGATGGACCAGCCGCCAACCTAGTCAACGTTGTGTCATCTATGGAATTTCCTTGAAATAGATGCTCATGTTCCTTTAACCATGATGGGAAATGACGCTTTTGCTCTTTGATGACCCAATCCTCGGTCCGACTATCATTTTCCTCACGAATCTCATTTTTGTGTTGCACGATAAATGGCTCCACTATTGCAAGTTGTTGCAGAACACTAGCATGTGCTTTCTCTAGTTGTTGGTTGTCCTCGTCAATGAATCTTTTCCTTCCAATGGCCCCTTTCCCTGACAATCTGCCTTCGTGTCGAGATTCCGGTAAACCGATCGCTCTCTTATCTTTTATGTAGTCTATGCAACAATCAACACTCTCTTCTGTATGGTAGCTCTCGATCATGCTTCCCTCTGGAAATGCCTTGTTTCTCATGTATCCATTGAGAATCGACATGAACCGTTCGTACGTCCACATCTGATGAAAGTACATAGGTCCTAGTTCAGTAATTTGCTCGACCATGTGGATCATTAGATGTTCCATGATATCAAAAAATGACGGAGGGAAGCACATCTCGAGCCGGGCTTGAGTTTCTGACATAAACAGCTGAAGTCTTGCCAACTCTACACAATCTACCACTTTCTGCGAAATGACGTTGAAAAAGTAGCACATCCTTGTGATGACCATCTTAAGGAATATTGGTTTGACAGATCGGATCGCAATCGTGAGAAAAACAGTAATCATCACATGACAGTCATGAGAGTTACAACCAGTAAGCGTCATGTCCTTCAACGAGACCAATGATCGGATGTTGGATGAGAATCCGGTTGGCACTTTCAGCCCACACAAGCATTTGCAGATAGCCAACCTCTCATGTTGTGTTAAGTTGAAGCTAGCAGGTGGAAGGTACTGCTTACCATTAGGACGTGGTTGTGGGTGGAGTTCTTGCCTAATTTTTAGGTCAACAAGATCCTTACGCGACTTCAGTCCGTCCTTTACCTTTCCTGTTAAGCCTAAGAATCCCATTGTGCTTTCAAACACATTCTTTTGAAGATGCATCTCATCGATGGCATGGCGCACTGTCAAATCTTCCCAGTATGGCAAGTACTTAAAAAATATAGACATCTTCTTGAAAGGCACATCAATGTTTTCTGTAGTTTTAGCCTCCTTCCTTCCCCCTTTTGAATTATCACCTTTTGATTTCTTACCAAGTTTAAACTTGACCTTCTGACACATTTCAAATACGGTTCTACTGGTGGACGGTTGTGGGGCAAAAGAGTACTTCTCAATCTTTCCATCGAAATAGTCTGCCATCTTACGGTACTTGTGAGTCCTTAGTAGCCAGCGTTTGTGCCCATATACACTGTCTTCTGAGATCCTTTCAGGTACACAGATATTGTACCGTTCAAACAAACTACACAACCTATTTTTCCTTTTTCTGACCAGACAAAGAAAATAGGGTAGGGTAATCATTAATGGTAACAAAGATAATTGCCTTAAGTGTGAATGTCTCCCTTCTGTACTCATCCCACATCTCAACCCCATGTTTCCAAAACTTCTCCATTTCTTCCATCAATGGCTCCAGGAAGACATCTATATCAATACCAGTTTGCTTCGGTCCTTGGATTAGAATGGTAAGCAAAAGGAACTTTCTCTTGTGACATAGCCAGAGGGGGAGGTTGTATATGGTCATCAACACTGGCCATGTGCTGTGCGTGCTGCTTCTTTCACCAAAAGGATTCATACCATCTGTACTTAACGCGAACCTTGTATTTCTTTTTTCTTCTCTAAACTCTTTGTGCTTGGAATCAAAGGTCCTCCACTACCGAGCATCAGAAGGATGTCGAAGCTTCCCATCAGACTTCTCTGGGCGATCTGCGTGCCAAGTCATTAATTCAGCGGTCTTTGGGTTCGAGAACAATTGCTTTAGACGATCCTCCACCGGCAAGTACCACATCACCAATGCAGGGACTTTACGTTGAGTAGCAGTGTCAGTACCAATACTATACTCCTCCTCAACTTGAGAAATTACACTTTTCTTTCCACCAACCTTCCTCTTCGTGCCTTTAGATGCAATGACCCGTTCCACAGCAAAATCGGCATTACTTTTGTAACGATTAGCATCGCAATTTGGACACTTCTCTAGTTCTGCATAGTCACCGCGTTACAATATGCAATGGTTCCTACATGCGTGTATTCTTTGCACTCGCATCTTCAATGGGTTGATAATCCTCTTTGCTTCATATGTGTTTCTTGGGACCAAGTTAGGCTTCGGGAGTAGATTGGCCAATAAAGTAAGGAGTTCGTTAAAACTATTGTCCGACCATCCAAATTTTGCCTTCACAATCAGAAGATGGAGCATGAAACGCAACACGGTCCACTCCTTCCCACAACCCTCATACATATGGTCCTTTGCTGCCTTTTTAGTGTCTCAAAATTTTCTAACCCTTTAGCACTCCCTAGCAACACCTCCGGTTCAATGTGGCGCAACATTTCTTCCATATCAACATCACATTCCTCGTCCACTTGTGGTGCATCTGTTTGATCATCATTTTGATCTTCACAGCCAAAAGCATCATCCGTCATGACATGATCATTTTCATCTGCATCTTCATCACCCACTTCATCATACCTGATGCCGATGTCTGCATTGTTGAAAGTACTTTCTGCTTCACCATGGTGGGACCAAGTTTTGTATCCTTTCACAAAACCACATTTTATCAAATGCATCTTAATGGCATTAATATCTTCCCAAACAATTTTGTTGCAACAATCACAACATGGACAATGTATTTGCTTTGTCCTAGAAATTTGGGCATGCTTTTGTGCAACCTCAAGAAAGTTTGTTAACTCTGTCAAGAATGTAGACGAATTTCTCCGTATGCCATACATTCACGCTCTATGTTCCATCTTAAATAACCTATAAAAGTAATTCTATTAATTAAAAACTCTGTATGCTCTATGCTTCATTTAATATGTAAAAAACAGAAACAAAACTAAATTCTATAAATTTAATTATTGAAGATAATAATTTTAATTACAAACTAATAATTTAATATGTAAACTTGCTTCTATAATTGCAATAATAATTAAATATAATTACTTCTATAATGTAAACTTGCTATTAATGATGAACTAATAACTTATATATAATTTAATATAACTTGCTTCTATATTATAAACATTTAAATATTTTGCATTGACAAACTAATAATTTAAATCTAAAGCTATTTAAAAAATAAATCTCTAAATCAATATCTCTCTTCACTCCCCTCTCTCCTAGCTAACCCTAGTTCTAGATCTAGATCCCTAACTACATAGAAATCATTAATAAAAGGAGAAAACTAAGGTTAAAATAGCACAAACTCACCTTATATAGCCACCTCCTCCAAGAAAATCAAGAGCAAAACCTTCCCCCATAGATTTGGTGTTTTTGGAGCTTTTCCCGAGCTCCTCTCGGGCACAACGCCATTGGAAGGTTGCTGGGAAGAAGGGGCTCTATATTTATAGAAGACACAGTGCTGGCGGTTGGCATAAGGAAACCGCCAGCAGTAATCTCTGTGCTGGACATGCCTTATATTGGCTGCCAGCACTGTGTATATTTATGCTGGCGGTCCGCTTAAGCCACCCGCCAGCACTAATATCTCTCCTGGCGGGCTCTTAAGCCAACCGCCAGCACACTTGTCGGAATATCTCCGGTCGGAACGTGGTTTGACTCACTCACTCACTCACTCACTCACTCACTCACTCACTCGCTCGCTCGCTCGCTTCGCTCGAGGGTCTGACGCCCCCTCGGGCGCATCTCCGCCTCGCTCGAGGGCCTGACGCCCCCTCGGGTGATTCTCTGCGCTGGCGGTTGGCATAAGGCAACCGCCAGCAGTAATCTCTGCGCTGGCAGTGCCTTATGTTGACCGCCAGCACTGTGTCCATTTATGCTGGCGGGTGGCATAAGCTGACCGCCAGCGCTGATACCTCTCCTGGCGGGCTATTAAGCCACCCGCCAGCACTGATGCCTCTCCTGGCGGGCTATTAAGACAACCGCCAGCACACTTGTCTGAATATCTTCGGTCCTAACGCGGTTTGACTCAACTACTCACTCACTCACTCACACACACACACACACACACACACACACACTCGCTCACACACTCGCTCCCAAACCTAGCCGCCGCAAGCGCGCGTAACCGACCCCCGCCCCTCGCCACCGCCGCTCGTGCGTGAGCTTCGCCCGTGTGCCGCCGCGCCTCAGCCGCCGCAGTCGGCAAACTGTCGACCCACTCTTCAACCTCCAGTTCCTCGACCGACATCGAGCAGGTTCACTGCCGTCGCATGGCGAGCAGCTTGGTCGCGCTGAACCTTAGCCAATTCGTGCCTCTCCCCCTGCTGATCTGCCCGTCGTGTCGGCTCCGGTTAATTTGGTACAAGACCAATTAAAATACCATCATCTACAAGTGCCCGAACAACCACGTGGTTTGTTTTTCATCTCATGCCCTAATTCATTTGATTAGTACTGATTCGGTTGATCTAATAGTAGTGATTATTAGTTGATTATTAGTTGATATAATATTAGTAGGATTTGTTGATTATTATTGATTTGGTTGATATAATATTAGTAGATTTGTTGATTATTATTGATTCGGTAGATATAGAATTATCCACAATTGTTGATTATTAATGATTTGGTTGATATAATTTTATGTCTATAGAATTATCCAATTTATTGATGGAAGTCACATTTGTTGTTTATTCTTTTAGGGGAACCCTAATTTATGTCAGGATGTTTATTTTGAAAATCAATACATCAACCATTTGAAAAATTTTCACCCTCATTTGCTGCCGCCAAACTATCAGTCGTTCAGCAGTTTAGTTGGTGCAACGCCAGCACCAAGAGCGGCACAACCGTCTAGTGTTGTGTATCCGCCGGGGCAGGTGCAGGAGCCACCACTAGCAAATTCAGAATTTCTGGAACAATGGAATCAGATGAAGTGTGTCATTTCTGATCTGAAGGTGGGGATGAGTGATTTGAAGATAGCGAGTAATGAAACGAGGCTTGAACTTGCAGACCATAGAGGGCAACTTATTGACATTATGGCGGAAATTGGCTATCGGAAGAAGCGCAACAAAAATCAAGGATTCTGCATGCAGGGCACCATCATCGCTGTTGTGGTCTTGATAATAGGTTTAGTGCTTGGTAGCTATATCACAGCCGGACTGTCAAAGAAATTTGAGTGAGGCAAAGTTGTGTTGATTTGTGAGAGGCCCCTAATGTAGTGTACTTTAATTTGTGTTGGTTTTAAGTGTGCTTTGAAACATTTGTCATCACGCATGTTGTTTGTATGAAATAAATCTTTCTAAGGTGTTGTTTGTGTTGATATTTCAGTTTGAATTTTACTTGTTGCTGTCCATGCATGTTGAAATATTGGTGACTTGTATCAATTTCAAGCTATTTTCAGCTTCACTGTGTTGGCGGGTACATATGAAACCCGCCAGTTGTAAAGATCCCTACTGGCGGTCGATATAAGCCACCCGCCAGCAGAAATGGGACCATTTGTGCTGGCGGTTGGCTTATTTAGGCCGCCCCCACTAAACCTTCTATGCTGGCGGTCGACATAACTCGTCCTCCAGCATAAATAGTACCATTTGTGCTGGCGGGTGGATTATGTCGCCCGCCAGCAGTGATGCTTCAATGCTGGCGGTTGCTGTCTCGGCGCCCCTGCGCCCCACTTTGCTAGCGGTTCATAGTTGGACCCGCCCGCACGCTAATTTGCTAGTGCCAGGGCAAATCGTTTCTGGCCTAGTGTTTTCTTTCTGCTAAAATATTATACAAGTTTTAAAATATGTCACGTGTTGTAGCACTTTCGATAGCCGCGCCAGCCTGGTGGCCAGGCCCGCAGGTGCATTCGCCCCCGTTTGCAGGCCAGCCAGCCCCGAGGTGCAAAAGAGGCTGACGAGTCTGCATCCGAGGAAACTCCTGAGGGGATCATTTCCCAGGATGCATGCCCGAAGAGCTCATTCCCATCACCTCCGATCTTCTTCCACACCCGAACCAGAGGAAGAGGGCGATTGTTTCTTTCGTGCGCGAACTAGAGGCAGATGAAGGGAGAGGAAGGTCCCGCCGTCGCCGCGACCTGTCATGCTAGTCCACCTTTTCTACACCGAGTCCGGGCGTCGTCTCGAGGCGCAGCTCCTGGACCAGCTGCTGGGTGTGCGGTGGCCCGGGAACCTCGGCCCGCGCGCACCGGCACGGGTGCCGGAGGGGCACGATGGCGTGGTCACCGTCGCCGGGCCGGAGCCGGACATGGGCGCGCTCGTTGCCCGGGTCGGGGCGGTGCTGCGCGGGCGGACGCGTTGTGTGGCTACGTATGATAAGGCAGGCGGTGGAGATCCTGCAGCCCGTGCAGGCGGCCAAGCTGTTAATCGCTGCCGTAGACCTTGAAATCGGCTTCCACGAGTTCAGGCTCAAGTCGTCCTCTTCGCCTTGAAACCCCACCACCGACGCGCAGCCACGGAGAGGTGTTAGGGCCGAAGGGGCTCATGATCTTGTGTCGTGGAGCTACCCCGCGCCGCCAGCCGGGGAGGATGGACCCCACCGCTGCCTCTGTCGTAGGAGAGAAGGGGAGAGGAAGGAGTGGATAGGAATGGCAGGCGGGTGGGAATGAAGTATACAGGAGAAAAAAAGAAAGTGAGGAGGAATGAGATGATAGGGATGGTTGAGTAAAATATAGTATGGTTGGTATGGAGTATGAGATATACGAGATGACAGGTGCGAGGAAATTGATATTTGCATTAGAGAATATTGATGAGTAGACAAAATATTTTATTTTTGGGGATGAAAATGAAGTACGACGAGTGCGGATAGCCTAAGGCAGCTTCGCACGAAACGCAATCCATGTCGATCCAAGGTGACCTTCCGGTAATCTTTCGATGTAAAAAAACCATGGAGAACAAGTGCAATATAGTTACTTCATATTCTCTACTTCATATTCTTTCTAAATAAAGAGCGGTGCTAAAATTTAACTGTAGAGTAAATGTGTTCTAATGTTGGCCAAAAAAAGATCTAAATTGTTGGTAATTTAGATGTTGTTATAAGTTTTTTTTATTTCAATAGTGGCAGCATTGGGTAATTTATATGCAAAAGTGTTTGGGCTTTACCTTTAGATGATCTTTCTTCTTTCATAACAACGGAGTTGTTGAAAAGAAAAGAAAATATGGCTAGGATATTTTATTACTGGCGTAGGCGATCTTGAAGGTTCCTTTCAATCTAGGGATATGCTAGTGTAGCGGTGGCACAAGTCCCTTCATCCCTCCTCTCTCTTTGCGCGCGCACGCACACACACACACACACTCCACCCTAACAATGCCTTTTTTCCCTTACATTTTGTTGTGCAAACTTTTCTTCTCTAATTATGCGGCTTTCGAGTCTGACTCAAGAACTGTTCTTGTGTAGAGTTTCAATGCTTCACCCCTCAGCGCGTGGATTCAACTCCTTCCGGCGAGCTAGTTGTACATAGCTACGACGCCAGTTGTTGGCGTAGGCAACTTTTAAAGTTCCTCTTAATCTAGGTACTGGCTCATGCAATAGTTGCATAGGTCCCTCCGATCCCCCTCATCTTCCGACAACACCTCTTTCTCAGTTTCTCCCCTACTTTTGTCAGGCAAACTATGCCTCTCTGATTTCGCGGCTTTTGAGTCCGACTCAGACGTTAACCTTGTGTCTAATTAACTCCTCTGGGCCAATTCATCGTACCAGGTGGCGATGGCGGTTGCTAGGATAGACAATCTTGAAGGTTCATCTTGTTCTAGGGACAGACTCATGTAGCGGTGGCACAAGACCTATCTCTCTCTTAGTTTTTCCCTTACTTTTGTCAGGTGAACTCTCTCAACTTGATTCCACGACTTCTGAGTCTCCGACGTTGACATTGTGTAGAGTCTCGGTACTCCACCTCCCAGTGCGAGGATCCAACACCTCTTGGCGAGCTTGTCGTACCCCGCGGCAATGCCCGTTGCTAGCTCTGATCCTCTCGTGTGTTGGGTGTTGTTGGTCTGATTGCAAACAACTAATTGGATTTGACTATTTATCTTTTTCTATCAAAATATATTATAGTATTGTATTCAAATTTAGATATTAACTAATCATATTGTAAATGAGATATTTATTAAATGAATGTTCCAATATAGGCTCGTAAAATTACAACATATTAAAGGTAGAGAAGGAATTAAGGACATATCAAATACTTGTAGTCGATTTGTGGTGGTCAAGCATATTATTTATAAGCACAATATTAACTTTCCTTATTTTCTATAACAATTTTAGTTATTTATTAATTATATTTAGTATGAACTATTTTATTAAGCTATTTCTCTTCTCAATCCATATAGAAATCTGCTTCTACTTCTATTGTTTTTAAAAATCTTGGATTTGTATATATATTTATTAGTTATATTAGATATGGACTCTTTGGATTGATCTAGACCGTCAGACCAGTGGTGACTTCATCTATCTCGAGAATTTGTCAGCTCAATCATCCGGAATTGCTCATAGAGGGAGGGGCGAGTGTGTGTTGTATGTGAGCATCGCGCCTATACCATGTGATTAAAAAACTTGCTTTCATGTAATTTGTAGACATATTAATCTATATCCCTTTAATTTTAAGTACGTGAATACTCCATGATCTGTTAAGGGGAAGTCTCAAAAAGCTTACCAAAGTTTGTTAGGAAATTAAAAAAATTTCATGCGGATTCAAGTTGGTATTCAAGTCCGGCACTTAATGTTAGACAATAAAAAATATTACATATGTATTCAAGTACGGAGTGCCATAAGGAAAGGAAATTATGGATAACAAAATATTTCAATTTTTAGAATAATATGAATTGTTAGATCTTTATAAAATCCAGCTGTTCAAACTCTTCTCTCATTTAGATTAACGTGGGAATTCCTTTTTTCATAATAATATGAATTGTTAGATCTTCATAAAATCCAATGTCCAAACTCTTCTCTTTTTAATCAACTACTATTTTTCTTATTTTTAATTCCGAATTTATGTATTTATTAGTTGTATGTGTATTTAATATGGACTCTTTGGATTTCCTTATTTTAATTCTGAATTTATGTATTCTTTGATTAATATAGACCTTCTGATCTTCATAAAATCCAACGGTGTATATTCTTCTCTTTTTTGAATTAACGTGGGAATTTCTAGACCTTCTCGGCGAACGTGGTGACTTCTTTTAACACTCAAGTAGAAAGATAATAGATGTCTAGCATTCTTTTATTCAGTTAAGGACGTCTTCTAAAAAATGTAAATCCTATGTTTCTTTGACGAGCAATTGACATGGGGATTTCATTAGCAGAAGATTCAATAAATATGTGCATCACACAAATTATTTTTTAGGGAACCGTCACTCAAAGCATAACATTTGTATGCAAAGCTATTGATCATGTGTACATCATTCGATTTATCTTGTAATCTGCGAAATCTTTCATTAACAATTTCTTGATACAGGCACGTGCATCTATGTTAGTCTTGAGTAAAGAACTTTGGGGTTCGCCACTCCGTCCAACCAATAGTGGAATAAAAACAAAAGTTGAGTTTTTTTATTAAAAAAAAGAAGGCAAAAGCACAAATAAACTTTTGAATAAGCTATCTGAAGCACAAATGATTTATTTTAGGAATCAAAAGAAGCTTTATTGGCGAGGTGTTGGCAAGCTTTTATTAAAGTCGTCATGCTTGGGAATCAAGATTGTTCCTAGCTTTGCTTCACAATCCATGCTATCAGATTCGTAATGTTAAGCCCCCTCCACGGCAAGTTTTGCACCGGATTCGTCCACGCTGCACGCTGCCAAAATAAAAGCGCTTCGGGCGTGGGTTGCGCTTTTGCTCACATCTCTCCCTGTGCTCGGCGCTTTGGCTTGTGCAGTGAAGAGAAGCTGTGAGATCCATTGCCATTGCTGATCTGTTAGCGATTTGGCTCGATCGAGTCTCGACCGTCCACAAGCTTGGAACGCATCGACTCTCATTTGCGTTGCGATCGTCAGATTGAAGCTCTCCTTGCCCGGTCATCATCGGCTCCATCTAATTATTACACGTTTGCTTCATCTGGTACGTACGTGCACATATATCCTCCCCGATCGATCCCTTTGCAGCTTCGCCGTTCAGAGTTGACGCTAACAGAAGGTCTGAATCACACTGAAGGTTCGATGGCAGCCATGAAGGTCGGCATCGAGGCTGCGCGTTGGGTGATCGGAAGGGCGCTGGGCCCTGCCTCAGATGGGGTGCTGGAGGCGTGGGCGGCCAGCTCCGAGCTCGGCCCCAACGTCCGGGCTCTCAGGATGGAGCTGCTCTACGCGCAGGGCCTGCTCAACAACGCGCGCGGCCACGGCTACGGCCAAGGCCCCGACATCCGGAACCCGGCCCTGGGGGAGCTGCTGCAGGAGCTCCGGGGCCTGGCTTACCGGGCCGATGACGTCATGGATGAGCTCGATTACTTCCGCATCCAGGACGAGCTCGACGGCACCTACCATGCGGCTGATGAGCATGGCCGGGGTTGCCTCCGCAACTGCACGCTCAATGCTCGCCATACCACCAGAGCCATTTCAAACATGCTTGGGTCCTTCTTCAAGTGCTCCTGTGGCTCCACGGACGACCATGGTGAGCTCGATGAAGATAAAGCTGGCCGGGGAGTCTCGTGTGGAGCTTGCCCGTGCCTTGGGCCCAAAACTCCCGATGACGACGACGATGAGGAGGCAAGACCAAGAGCCCGATGTGGAGCTCTCTGGCCGTGTCGACGGGCCTCTTCTACGCCGTCGACTGATCAGCAAGAAGATGTGAACCAGAGCGAACAAGATGTTGAAGGTGGATGCATGGCTAGAATAGCCTCCAGTGCCCATCACACCATCCAAACTATCGGTAAACACCTTCCATGCTACTCTGCTTCACCTCTCCAAAATGCATCGACTGGAAGTCGATTCCTCTGTTGTGCCCGTCCCAACAGGGCACCACAAGTAAAACACACAGTACAAACACCAAAACTGAAGTTCAATAGGGTCGACATGTCACGAACAATGAAGAAGATTGTAGAGCAGTTGAAGCCTCTATGTGCCAAGGTATCTGCAATTCTTAATCTAGAATTCTTGGCAGCCAACTGCAGCACTCCCCGAGGCATGGCTACAAGTCCGCCCATATCCACCCCAGAGTCTATAGAGCCTGAACTTTATGGTAGAGAGCATGAGAAAAGTAGTATTATTCATGACATCACACAGGGAGCATACTGTCACATGGACCTCACGGTGCTTCCGATTGTTGGTCCAGGGGGCATAGGGAAGACGACTCTAACTCAATACATATATAATGATAAGGAAGTTCAGAGCCATTTTGAAGTGAAATTGTGGGTATGCGTATCTGTCAATTTCGATCTGCATAGGTTGATAAAAGAGATTGCAGACAAACTAGAAAATGAGACAAAGGATCGTCCAGATAATTATAAGGTAGTTGAAGAAAGATTGAAATCTAAAAGGTTTTTGCTTGTGTTGGATGATATGTGGGATTTTAGAAATGAGGATGTGTGGAAAAGATTTTTAGTACCATTCAAATATGGACAAAAAGGAAGTGTAATTCTAGTCACAACAAGGTTCCCTGCATCAGCACAATTGACTCAAACAATGGATCACTGGAAAGATCTAGAAGGCTTAAACATTGAAGACCTTAATAACCTATTCTTAGCATATGTGTTTGGCAACAAGAAACCAGAACATGATCATAGTGAATTACTTGATGTTGGACATAAGATAACTAAAAAACTAAAGGGCTCACCTCTTGCCGCAAAAACTGTTGGAAGATTGTTGAGAAAACACCTTGATTGGAATCACTGGACTAGTGTCCTAGAAAGTAAAGAATGGGAATCAGAAAGTGGGGATCATGAAATCATGCCAGCATTGAAGCTTAGCTTTGACTATCTCCCTTTCCATCTACAACAATGTTTTACATATTGTACATTGTTTCCAGAAGATTACAGATTTGGTCAAGATGAGATAATCCACTTTTGGATAGGATTAGATGCCTTGCATTCACATGGTGAAAACAAGAGAATTGAAGATATAGGACTAAGCCATTTGACAGAATTGGTTGACCATGGTTTTCTCAAAAAGGAAGAGGATACACATGGGCACACTTGTTATGTCATTCATGACCTGCTACATGAACTAGGGGTAAAGGTTTCATCTCATGAATGCCTTACCATAAGCAGTTCAGATGTGAGGTCCCTAATAATCCCCCAATCTATACGCCACTTGTCTATTAACATAGACGATTCATGTGTGAAGGACATGAATACTTTTAATATATGTAAGGAAGATTTTAGTGTATTAAAAAACAGATTGAAAGTTGAGAACCTACAATCTTTGATGTTATTTGGGAGACATCAGGATAGCTTTGTGAAGACTTTCCATGGTTTGTTCAATAAAGCAAAAGCCCTTCGTTTAATTTTCATATCTGGAGTTGGATATAGTGTGGAAGATTTGTTGCACAGCTTTATGGAACTTGTCCACCTCCGATATCTTCGGGTTGGCAATGCAGAATATAAGAAATCTCAAATACCCAAGAACATTTCAAGGTTTTATCACCTAAGGGTCCTAGATCTACAAAGATCATTTAACGAGTATGATTTATCAATACATATGGGCAACCTTGTAAACTTGCGTCATCTTCTTGTTCCATATGATATCTGGCAGTCAAATATTTGTCAAGTGGGAAAACTAAAATCATTACAAGAGCTAAGAAGATTTCAAGTCAGAAAAGAAAGTCAGGGTTTTGAGTTGAGGCAGATAGGACATTTGCTAGAGCTTTGTGGATCATTGAGCATTAACAATCTTGAAAAAGTTGAAGGAGAGAAAGAAGCAGAAGAAGCAAAGTTAATGCATAAGAGGCACATACACGAGCTACAATTGAAGTGGGACGGTATACAATCCACTGATGAAGACCAAGTTCTTGAAGGCCTCAAGCCACATAGCAATCTTCTAAAGCTAAGCATATATAGACATGGAGGTACCACTTGCCCTTCATGGCTAGGTCTAAACCTCTCGGTTAAAAACTTGGAATATCTTTGTCTATATGATGTGGCTTGGGACAAATTTCCACCTATAGGTGAGTTACAATCAGTTAGTGAGGGTGATAAAGTAATTTTGAGTAGACCAACACTTCAACAATTTGAAAACTATAGAACTTCGCCATTTAGCAACGCTAATAAAATGGGTTGTGGATAGTCGATTGTTTTCCCACTTGGAAGAACTCACCATTGTTGATTGCCCTGAGCTTGTGGAGCTATCATTTCCAAATTCATCTTGCAGGCAGCAAGAGCAAAAGAATAGGTTTCTTATGCTACGAAAGTTGGACATCTATTCTTGTCCAAAACTATCGTCCTTGCCTCCTGTTCCTTGGACTACCGCCCGGTGCTCTGTTTGGATATCAGAAGTTGGCTTGTGCTTTTACTCACTGAGCTACAAAGAGGATTACGGCGATCATTTATTGTCCTTGTCAGTTATTGGAAAGGATGCTCAGGGTAGTGAGTCATTATGGATGTCTTTGGATTTTGACAAGTTAATCGGAGTGAAGAGGTTGGAGCTGTGTAAATGCCCTCCCATGCCTTTGGATTGCCTCCAAATGCTGGTGCCATCTCTAAACATCCTGCAGATATCAAAAATGAATAATGCCATTTGCGTAGATAAAGATGGAAGCCATGTCCCATGCCAATTTCCCGGACTCGAACGCATGAGTATCCTTTTTCATGGTGCTAGCGCGAAGGAACTAACTCAAGTGCTTGCTTGCTTGCCGAAGCTCTCAGAATTGGACATTTGGGGATGTGACAAGATAACAGGGTTAGGCGTGGTGGAGCAGCAGCAGCAGCAGCAGCAGGCACAGCGTGGACGACAGCAGAACAAGTCAAGAGAAGAGGATGATGAGGGGTTGCTGCTCTTGCCTCCCACACTACAAAAGCTGGACATTGGAAACTGCCCAGAGATAAGCCTAATGTTCCCTGATGAAAATGGAGGGCTCCAGGCTCTGTCCTATCTCCATTCCCTCCATATTCAATGGTGCCCCAAGCTCCTCTCCCGCTATTTATCCTCACCATCTCCATCTTGTTTCCCCTTCCCAGCTTCCCTGCACTCTCTCGAGCTTCGTAGTGTGGAGATGCTGGCGCCCCTCTCAAACCTTGCCTCCCTCACTAGTTTGAGTATTTCTGATTGTCGCGGGGACTTCAAGCGCGTGGGCGTGGGGCATCTCCTCGCCCACGGTTGCCTCCAAGAACTGTACATCTACAGAACCCCCAATTTCTTCACCACTGGTTCCGAGGAGCTTTCAGTCCCTTCCTCCAAACTCCAGTGGCTGAGCACGAATGATGTTGCAGGAGTCCTTGCAGAACACATCTGCAGATTCCTCTCCTCCTCCCTCACCGGTTTAACCTTTGGGTACGACTTGGAGATTGAGCGCCTAACAGAGAAGCAGGACAAGGCCCTTCAGCACCTCACCTCCCTGCAAGCACTCCAATTGGAGGGTTTGAGCAAGCTGCAGTGCCTCCCGGTGGGGCTACAGAGTCTCACAAAGCTCGAGGCTCTATATATCTTCCGTTCTCCAGGCATCCAGTCACTGCCTAAGCATACCCTCCCTAATTCCCTGCGGGGATTGGAAATCTCCAAGTGCTCAGCCTTTCGCTCGCTGCCCAAGGGCTGCCTCCTTGATTCCCTGCAAGATTTAGCAATCTCGAATTGCTCAGCCTTCGCCTCGCTGCCCACAGGCTGCCTCCCTGGTTCCTTGCGGAAATTAATTATCCACGATTGCTCAGCCATCACCTCTCTGCCCAAGGGCTGCCTCCCTGATTCCCTGCAAGAACTACGTATCGCCTTCTGTCCATCCATCCGGGCGCTCCCCAAGGGCGGGCCCCCAAGTTCGCTGCTGGTGTTAAATGTCAGCGATGGCAACAGCGAGGAGCTAACAAGGCAGTGCCGCACGCTGAAAGGAACCATTCCGATAGTAGAAGTTGACTAGTCAAGGTAAAATGCGCTTCCCTGTTCTACTCATCCAATAATAATCTCACTTGCTTTGATTTCCCTAATAACCTCGTAGCACTCATCCTCGTTCTGTTTGTTTCAAAGCATGCACTCCTTCAAGTAATCCACTTGTTTTTACATACCCTGCAGGTCGTTTGCTCGAAATGTACATTCTTCTAACCCCATAGGAGTCGCTCTCCACTGATTCCTACTTCTGAGTTGTCATGCTGTACATAAATTGGTCAGTATACACACCATTTAGGAGCTTGATCCTAGTTTCTTCTTGTTGCTTTGGCTATTTGCAGTGCTTTTCCCTTTCTAATAGTTCAGAATTGTCATAGTAGTTATTTCATTGATAGACATGTGCTCATAGTAGTTGCTTATCGTTAGTACTGAATGTGCATATTGTTTTTATCTTGTTACTGGATTTTTCAGACACCTTGGAACTAGTTTAGCGCAAGATGCTGTATTCCTAATACTAATAAAGGATCAGATGCTGTGACTGTGTGAGCATTTTGGGAGTGTGTTTCCCAAGCATATACGGTGTTAAGCAACTTGTTCATAGGTGGGGCTCTCGCAGCAAGGTCTAAATACACCCTTCAGCATTTGGACATTACCCATGTACTCTGTTTGTGTTCCAATGAGATTGGTCAATCCGATTCCAAATTTCCTGATTTTTTTAATACAAGAACTTTTCAGTAAGAGCATCAATCTCTGTGGTTTAGGATTCTCATTTGTCATGCCCTTTACACAATTCAGATTTTCTTATGGAACATTATTTTCTTTGCAGATTAGGGATGATGACGACGCAAACATCAGCAATCTTTTTGAGGAGGCATCAGATTTTATTGATAATGTAATGTAAATCATGTCGGAGGTAAGGTTCTGGTTGACTGGTTCATTGCTTTGAGGGCAAAAGTCGGAGCACCACAGTTGTCCTTGCCTTCCTGATGCTTAGAATGTAAGAGTCTTGACTATACTTAATACTCATCCGCTTTTGAGCAAATTACATGTTATAATGACTGCACAAATTATTGAAACTTTTTCCATTGTTTCAGGGGCTTCACCCTTGCAAAGCCTGGAACTTACTGAAGAAGGTTCATCGTCGAGCGCAACCAAACAACGGTTTTGCCAAGGCTCTACTAGCCCTGGACAAGAAGCTTCAGGGAAAGGTGCCTATGGACCGGCAGCACAAGCGTCCTGAAGTGAAGGCATGCCCGATCTGCAGCAAGAACGTGGGGCTGAGAACGAGCTCGCTCAAGCTGCACCCGCAGAAGGTGCACAAGCGGCTCTCTCGGATTGACCATCATGGGCGCGGACGAGCCTCCTCCTGGGCGCCGGCAAGACCTCAACAGCGCTGCGGACGACGCGGCTTGCGCGGTCGCCCAACACTTGAACGGCGGCGCGGCGGCCAGCTTTCCCAGCCCTGTGAATGGAGCACGGTAGGCGGACGGGGATTCAGGGGCGGCGGCGCTAGGGTGAATGAATCCTGGGGAGACGAAGTATGTGCCGAGATGAAACCTAGGGGTGGCGTCCGCTGGGCGGCAGGGGGCATATTGCAAAAACGCTGAGATTAGCAGAGGGTGGCGGGCGGCTTTGTGCAAATTGTTCTCACGTCTCTCTGTGGCTTTTCGATCTATATCCGGTGATCTTGATCGGATCGGAGTTTGCATAATTTGCATAAGTAGGTTCGTTTCCACTTGATACACTCACTATGTAAAATTCTTATCATGATATAGCGATTCAACAGAACTGACAACAGACATGGTGAATATATGGGCATGTGGATTTTGTTACCTTTTGATTCTTTAGTTAGGAACTTGGATCATTAATAATGATATCTTTTCTATTGTTTCCAGTGGTAGAGTATATGTGTATATATGTGAGTGTGGCCCATATGGCCTGTGTATAGCCCATATAGAGGCTCATGTATCACTGTCTATATACCCACCCTTCTAGGGTTGGAGGAATAACACTGAAAATCATTTTCTCCTACATGGTATCAGTGTCTTAGGTCTTCTCCTCTGCCTCCCCTGCCGCCGGCGCCGCCTCTTCCCCTCTCCTCCTTTCCTCCCCTCCCCTCCAATCCCGTCGGAGCCGTGACCGAGGTCGTGCGCCCGCCGGTCGTTCCCGTCCAGGCGTCGCTGCCGCTAGGCCCGGGGCCGTCCGTCGGCCGGCGCGTGGAGCCCCTCCGCCGCGGGTGCGCCGGCCTCCGCCGCGGGCACACGGGGCCCTCCACCGGGGCTTTGCGGGTCTCCTCCGCCGCCTCCGCCTCGGGCGCACCGGCCTCCACCGCGGGCGCAGGGGCCCCTCCGCCGCGGGCGCGCACGTCACTCAAGCGCTGCCTCCTCCGCCCAGTGTGGAGCACGTGCTGCCGCGGGCGCCTCCTCCTCCTCCTCTGTTCGGCTTGATACGACCCTCTCTGCTAGCCACGGCTACTGCCGTTGCTACAGCTGGGCTGGCAACACCTCTTCTGCCTGGCCAGGTGCGGCCCGTGTTGCCTCACCAGGTGCGACCCGTGCTACCGGCCTCCTCCTCCGCAGCTTCTACTTTCGGAGCTGGCATGGGTGCTGGTGGCTCTCCCTCGGCTCCTATTCTGGCCAAGCAGCCGGGCGTCGGCAGCACTGCAGCAACCGACAAGGCCCTCGCCGCAACCCTCGCTGCTGTCAAGACCTTGAGTGCCAAGTCGCGCGGTCTCGCGGCTGTGAACCACCTGCCCCAATCGCCGGTGGCCCTGCCTCACGCGCCGATGCCCCTCCCGGCGGTCTTCTTCGCGCCGCCTACCACCGGCGCCACTGGGAACACCACAGGCATGGAAGTCCCCTCCGCTCCGCCCGTGGGAGCTGCTGCCTATCGGGGTTCTCTACTGCCGGCAGTAAATTTGTATCAATCGTGCGTCGGGCTCGGATGGTTAGCATAGGAGACAACGAGATTAGACTAGTTCGGGCCTCCGAGGAGTAATACCCCACGTCTAGTGTTGAACTACCGTGTTCCCGAGCTAGGTGTGTTTGTAGTAGGGATTACAAACTGGTCGGGAGAGGTTGTCGAACCCAAGTCCCTTGAAGTGGTGTTCGATCTGTAGGAGGTCTAACCCTTGTAACGGTTGCCCTCCTCTCCCTTTTATAGTCACAAGGAGAGGGGCACAAGGGGGAAGTAAAAAGATGTACAGTGCTCGGTTGCTGGGATGTCCCGTCGCACGTCGCTGTCGGTCAGGACGCATTGAAGTGGAGTCGTGCTACTTGGTCGTGGGAGCCGCCGCGTGGCCGGGCGTGGTTGTTCACCCTAGACGCCTGGCATCTCCTCCGAATAGTTTCCTGTTGTCCTGGCTTGCCCGAGTACTTGACTAGCCTGCCACGCTTGGGCCTAAGTCTAGGCTTGAGCTCGTCGTAGGGGGTGCTTGAGTGCCTCGAGCTGAGCTTGCGTGTGGTAGAGTTGGCGATGATGTTGATGGGATGGCTGCGCGGCCGAACAAACCCGCATTCAGGCTCTTGTCGGGGCCGGCTACTTGCATGACCGCCAGCTGGTGTATCTGCATGGCGCGGGGAGTCGTTCCTCCACACGTCACAGTGAAAGTGCTCGCGCCTCGGGCTTGTGCCACGTGTTATGGCCCACACACCAGTCGGAGCCGGGGGAGGTCGTGCGAGGCGGAGACTTGTCGTGCAAGGATCCCTCTTGTGGGAACTAGTCGGGGACGCTGTCAACTGGTCGGAAGCGTGACGTCTTGCCATTGTGGGTCTTGACCAGGGTCCTTAGTCTTCCTTGTCTCGAATCTTGGCCTTGACATAGTCAACCTTGGCATTCACGTTGTCAGCGGTGTTGGGTTACCATGTGTTTAAGGGAGATCTTTTCGCCGTCATAGAGGGCCCTAATCCAGGCCCTCGTCACTGCCCTACCTCATGTCGCGCAGCCTGCCGTTGATGCACTCGTCGCTACCATAGCCGCGGTCAAGGCCGCACGCGCGGGGGTCACGACCCTCCCGTCAGTCCTTTGCACACTGCCCGCCGTCGGCGCCGCTGGGCGTGCCGCAAGTGTGGAAGCCCCCTTTGCTCCACCCGCGGGAGCTGATGCCCCGCCCCCTCCGTGTCTGGCCAGCGCCTTCTCCCAGTGTTGGATTCCACCTGCTCAGCCTATGCCTATCGGATGGATCCCGGCTCCGTCGGCACTAGATCTCAGTGCCCTAGGGCAGGCACCACCAGTCGGCACTGACTGGATTGCCGACTCGGGGGCTTCCTTCCACATCGCACCTGATGTTGGTGTCCTCTCTTCCGTCCATCCCCCGCCCCCCTCATATCCTTCCTCTGTCATGGTTGGTGATGGATCGTGTCTTCCTGTCACCTCTGTGGGCTCTGCTTCTGGTCCTTTTCGTCTCTCCAACATCCTTGTTGCTCCTAATATAGTTCATCCTCTTCTTTCCATTCGCCAATTCACCACAGACAACTCCTGTTCTGTCGACTTTGACCCCTCTGGGCTTACTGTGACGGATTTGGCTTCCCGACGTCCTCTTCTCCGATGTGACAGTACAGGACCCCTTTACACCCTCCGTCTCTCAACTTCTGCTGCTCCACACTTTGTGTCCATTGCTTTCGCCATGAATCCTTCCACTACTTGGCACTGCTGGCTTGGTCACCCCGGCCGTGACGCTTCGGCTCAGCTCAGTCACAGTGCCCATCTTCCTTGCACTCGGCCGTCTAATGAGCATCTCTGCCATGCGTGCCAGTTGGGTCGCCATGTTCGACTTCCTTTTTCTTCATCCTCTTCGCGTGCGACGCATGCCTTTGTTCTTGTTCAGTGTGATATGTGGACTTCTCCAGTTTCCAGTATTTCTAGCTGCAAGTACTACCTAGTCGTGGTTGATGATTTCTCTCACTACTCTTGGACTTTCCCCTTGCGTGTCAAGTCTGAGATGTCACCATCAAGGCTGTCCAGTGTGACAACGGGCATGAGTTCGATAACCACACTTCCCATTCTTTTTTCCTCTCTCGAGGTGTCTAGCTCCGCATGTCTTGTCCATATACCTCTCCCCAGAACGGAAAGGCTGAGCGCATGATTCGGACCACGAACGATGTCATGCGCACCCTCCTGATCCAGGCTTCTATGCCTCCACGCTTTTGGGTTGAGTGTCTCAACACCTCCACCTACTTGATTAACTGCCTTCCTTCTAATGCCTCCCCAGCTCCCACGCCTCACCAGGCTCTCTTTGGTACCCCTCCTAGCTATGATCACCTCCGTGTTTTCAGCTGTGCCTGTTACCCTAACATCACTGCCACTGCTCCTCACAAGCTGGCGCCCCACTCGATACGTTGTGTTTTCCTTGGTTACTCTACTGACCACAAGGGGTACCGGTGCTTTGACCTCACCTCTCTCCGCGTCCTCATCTCTCGACATGTTGTGTTCAACGAGTCGGATTTCCCCTACTCCACCTCCTCTACACCTTCTCTAGACCCTGAGCTAGCGTATCTATTTCCTGACCCGGTGGTTTAGGCACCTCTACCTGTCTTTCCCTTTCCCGCAGGATTCCCCGGTGCAGCACCGTCTTCGGTGCCTCTCGTCATGCCACACGCAGCCCCGGTGCCCTTTGCCACGCCACACGCGGGCCCGGTGACTCCCGCAGCGCCACACGTGGCTCCGGAACCCTCTCGCCGCGCCTCGCACCGCCCCGGTGCCTCCCGCTGCACCATACATGGCCCCGACGCCTCCTGCACGCTACGCCGACCCGGTGTGGGTGTACCGGCGTCGTCCGGCGCTACCACCAACACAGGCTCCTCCGGCTCCGGCCCCGGAGGTGCCCGCACACTATGCACCTCCTGTGCACTATGTCTACAAGTGCCACTCGACGGCTCTGCCTCCACCACCTTTACCGGACCGTCGCTGCCTCCACCACTACCTCCACCGGCGTCGTCACCACTACCGGTACCATCTCCACCTCCTCCACCGCCTCCATCGGCGCTCACACCGCCTCCACCGGAGCTCACACCGCCTCCACCTCCACCGCCGCCTCCACCACGCCGTTCTCGTGTGGAGTCGGTGTGTATCACCCGTCGGTCATCCATCGGGATCCTCATCACACCCATCCCATGGTGACTCAGTAGGCGGCTGGGGTTCTTCGGCCCGCGGCTTTCTCTGCCACCGAGGGAGAGCCGCGGCTCTCTCCGATTCCGACGTCGGTCCGTGAAGCTCTGGTCGATCCGAACTGGCGTCGTGCGATGGAAGAGGAGTATGGAGCTCTTCTTGCCAACCAGATTTGGGACCTTCTGCCGCGTCCGTCTGGTTGCAATGTGGTAACCGACAAGTGGATTTGGACGATCAAGCGTCGAGCTTATGGACTCTGGAGCGCTATAAGGCGCGTTGGGTTCTTCGGGGGTATGCTCAGCGGCCTAGTGTGGATTATGATGAGACCTTCAGTCCAGTGGTGAAGCCTGCTACTGTGTGCACTGTCCTCTCTCTGGCTCTCTCTCTCGCTCATGACCTGTGCACCAGCTTGATGTCAAGAATGCTTTTCTTCATGGCACTCTGACCTAGACAGTCTACTGCAGCCAGCCAGCAGGTTTTGTGGATTCCAATCGTCCAGATCAGGTCTGCCGGCTGAACAAGTCTCTATATGGTCTGAAGCAGGCTCCTCGGGCATGGTACTCTCGGTTTGCCACTTTCTTGCTGACACTGGGGTTTGTTGAGGCTAAGTCAGACACTTCTTTGTTCATATATCATTGTGCTGATGGCATTGCCTACCTCCTCCTCTACGTTGATGACATTGTTCTAACTGCCTCTAGTCCACAGCTGCTCCAGCGGATTATCTCCTCTCTTCAGCAGGAGTTTGTTAGAAGGATCTGGGCAAGCTTCACCACTTCTTGGGTGTGACAGTTGAGCCTCGTCAAGCTGGTCTTCTCCTTCACCAGCGTCAGTATGCCCTTGATATCCTGGGATGACTGATTGCAAGCCTTGCTCCACTCCTGTTGACACTCAGGCGAAGCTCTCTGCTACTCTGGGTGCTCCTGTGACTGATCCTACTGCCTATCAGAGTCTTGCTGGAGCCTTACAGTACCTCACTTTCACCAGGCCGGACGTCACCTATACTGTCCAGCAAATCTGCCTCCATATGCATGATCCTCGGGAGTCACATCTTGCTGCACTGAAGCGCCTTCTTCGCTACATCCGAGGCACGGTTGACTTCGGCTTGGTCCTCCACCGGTCTCCTTCTGCTGAGCTGGTTGTCTACACTGACACTAACTGGGCGGGGTGCCCGTGTTGAGGGGATTCAGAATCTGGCCTTTCATGTGCCAAGTTATAGGGTTGTTTAAGTTAATTCAGGCGCGGTTCAAAAGGCCCAACTGCAAAACCCCTGGAGCAAATTCTGGTTATCGAGTTAGTTTTAGATTTGGTTTCGTCTGGGGGGGTTTCGTCGTCCTTTGACTGTTAAACGCTCTTAAGGCTTGGGCTTTCGGTTTTGTTTCTTGGACATCGAGGGATGTCGGACAAAGCCCCGAGAGCAAATTTTTCCATGCCCGGCAGTTGCGGCCCGAGTTTCTCTCTGGGGGTTTCGTCGCCTCTAATACTTAATGTGTTTTAGCTTATCTTGGCATGTGTTTCTGTTGACGGTTAATAGTTGTATCAAATTTCATTTATGACTTGCAAGCGGACAAGTCTCCCGGCGTAGTCAAGGGACCCTTCTTCCCTCGAGTGGTGAACCCAAGGTATCGAATCCGTGGAACAAATATGTGACGCAAAAGTATATCTAGTAAAGCCAAGTAACTTCAATCTTCGGTAAAACCCTAATGCATCTAGATAAAAGACACGAAACTAATCTAATCTACTAAAGACCGGAGATAACAAAGTAAGATTGGGTAGATAAACCGATCTAGAGAGATCGGGGTAAGCCTTTTGTTGAAGTTCCAAGCAAGAGAAGAAGTAGCAAATCGAATCTTATAAGAAGCCTCTTTAAATCGTGGTTTCCCGTCCAAATCCGAAAACATCCGCCTTTCGGAACCCCCGTTCTGTCACAACGTATCCCTACTCATGCGGGGAGTCTAGGGTGAGTCAAAAGACAAGTCAAGATTCTTTCGGAAGATCCGGCGTGTACCTCTATCCACCGCGGCTACAAGAACACCCTATGTGATCTATCGCGCGAATAGATCAAGAATAAGCAAACCGATCGAAAAACGAAATCTTCGAGGAAACACTTGATCGCTAAGAATAGATTCAACTTGATAATTCAACTATGACAATGATACATACACAAGATCACCACCAGGATCCTTCCTTGATCTTGCTTCTAGCTCTGAGAACTCCGACGTGGTCTTCCATGCAAGGTTCCCACGTCGGCTAGGGAAACCCTAGTCAACTAGCTCGACCCTCTCCTCTCCGGGATGGTGTCCCTCTCTTCTCTGCTCCTCGGCGGCCGATGACGAATTGGATCTCCCATGGCTCTCGGCCACGGGGCTATAAATAGCACGATTGGCGGCTAGGGCAAAGGAGGGGGCAAATGGGCCCTGGACAGGGCTGGGCCGACCGGCCTGGGCCGACCGGCCTGGGCCCATCCAGGCCCAGCCCGAGGCCTCCTTTGCTCTATGTCGGTTCCCTTGGTTCCTGGATGTTTCCCCCTTTTGCATGTAGGTCCATGTCGTCAGTTTCTCTCCGAATTGGGCATAACTCCTTGTCTTGCAAGATTCAGCACTTTTCTGGTTAGGTCCTCGGAGTTTGTCGTCTTCTCGGATCAAGTCCCTGACTTCTTGGAGTTAAGTTTGCTTCATTGCATGACTTGTACGGGGCTTCAAGGTCTTGTCACAAGGTGCTTGATGAACTTATCCCTAAAGTCTTGCATTCAACGCTAAAATCCTGCATAAACACTAAACTCCAAAACCGACATGCACAAGTGAACTTGTTATACCACGGGGGTTAGTACCAATGGATAAGGTATAAAACTTATGCCAATATCGAAGGTAAACTCATGGCTAGGTTGACGGATTTTCACCGTCAATATCTCCCCCATGCTTAAACCTTGCTCGTCCTCGAGTAAGCCTTCGATGGATATCATCGTTGTCAAACAATGTTTAAACCTTGCACTTGATCATACATGAGAAAACATAATGATCTCAAAATTTTAATTCGTTAAAGTTCCATAATGTACTAGCCTTCATCTCTACGGAGGGTAGATTCTTATTAAGCTTATCCAACGAGAATTAAGATGCTCACAAAGTTTAAATAGATCTCATAATTTTTGAAATAAAGAATGAGATAAAGAAAAGCTAAACCAAGTTCACAAATTTAAATCATCTTGTATATTGCTCATGAACTATCAACTCGCTTGTCTCTCAAGCCTATATATTCTACTCCTTTCCCTCTCATCACATATATGTGTGGTAGGCTTTATATGGAGCTTTGGGAAAGTTTAGTCCTACCAAGATTTTATAAATGAGGTGTTGTCAAAACAAGACAAGCTTCTCATGGTCTTACCGAGACTCGTCAAAAAGGTCATTGGAAAATAATGTTAAATCAAGGAGGGGAAAGAGAAAAATATGCACACTTTAGATGAGTGGACATGTGCAAAGGGCAAAGGGTGATCCCGAGGCACAAAGGAAGTCCTCGTTATCGGATTGCACATGATTGGAAAATGAGAATGGATCTTTTAATCTTGAAGCCTTGAATTTCCTTATGCACTTTAGAGAACCGGGGAGTTCACTTTATTTTTGCACATACTCATATTTTTTCTCTTTCTCATATTTCTCCTTCTTTTCTTTCTTTCTTTCTTTTTCTCATTCATTCAATTTTTTCGTGTCATACATTCGGTCACGAGACATTCACATCGGAGTTTTGATTTTTTTATTTTGCTCCCCTTTTGAACTTTCTTTTTTTTATTACTCCCCTTTGAACTCTAAAAATTGCATCGTACCTACCTCCTCCCCCATGCTTAGACGTTGCTCGTCCTCGAGCAAAGAGGCGATAAATAAGGTAGGTACCGGAAATATTTTTCCTTGGAGAGATACTTGAATTCTTCAATGTTGGCACCGTCTTGCGATCTTCCTTGAATTGATGATCCATTCTCAACGATAGGTTGTGGTCAAGGAGGTAAACACAAAAGATGATATTTGGTTTTAAGGGTGGATATCCGGCGAGGTTTGTGAGATCTTCGATGCGGGGATACACAATGCACGGATAAAAGGCTAGGAAAAAGATAGATATGCAAAAACGGAATGACCAGCTTCTTAGTCTCGGGCCAGAGAAATCATGGCCTGCAATAACTCACTCAAAAATAAATCTTGTACACTAAGGTTTATGCACTCAAATATATATTAGGCTCTGGATAGGTTGAGCAACACACAAGTGATATTTATGACAAGGTTAGCGATATTTTTGAGCATAAAACCATCTTCAATCTATTCATAACTTGAGAGCACATAAAACACTATGGGTCTTTATTTTAATCATAACCTTCGCTAAAGATTAAGCTAGTATTTAAATAAATTCAGATTCGTATTTTAAGAGAGCACTAGCTTTAACATGCATAAATCAATTACAAAGGTAAACAAAGCGGCAATTATAATCATATATCATTATGGCACAAATTTTTGTAACTTTTCCAATGATATAAACAAGGTGGTATCTTTATTAATGATGAAATCAAGTTGAAATACAAACTGAACATAAACAAACACACTTGCTGAAATTTAAATAAAAATAGAAATATTACGCAAACACACACAAACAAAAGCTGAAAATTACAGAGAAAGGGAAAAGAAAAGAAAACTAAAGTTCCTTAATCTTCCTAGTCCTCCACCGGTGGTTGGTGTTGATAATCTTGATAGTAGTACCCTTGCTCGTAGTAGGGTTGGACATCCCCTCCAACGAATTGATCCGGCTCCACTAGGTGAAGGCGTCCAAGCTCATAGGCAATATTTGCATTGCCCTCACCAAGTTGAGCCGCGTTGGCTTGGATGGCTGCGACGTTTTGGGCGTTTCTCGCAACATACTCTCCAATTATGGCCACGCTTTGTTGCGGTTGGGGATATTGTGCGTAGGGCTCCGCGAAGTTTACGTTGGGCACCACATAATTTGGTGGGGGTACCGGTGCACCACCCCCCATGCTTGCTCTTGTGGCCCTCCGTAATAACTTGGCGGAGGAGGAATCCCGCCGAATGGTGGCACATTGGGTTGTGCACCACTCGCTTGTGCGGAGGATGTTCCCTCCTCTACGATTCTTCCTCTTTTATTTTTCCTTGCCGGGACAAGGAGTCCCTCTTCCAACCAATCTTCCCTCCCTTGGATGAAAAGCCTAAGCCTCGCACCCGTAAGGGGTAGGTTCACCGTGGCCAAATGAAAACCTCCTCTCTCATCTCCACTAATATATTTGCCTTGTCGCAAATATTCAATGCCGAGAGAGGTCCCACGCAAAAGATGTTCGGGGTTTCTTGTGATCCCCAGCCGTAGGGAGATGGCCAACATAGAGAGGTAGCACCCCGAACCAATATCTCCCGCTCCCGATGTTGCCTCGCAACACCAACGGTTGATCATAAGGTATGAGGGGTCTATTGGCTGCTTGGCAATTAAGGCCGAGTAGAGCCAATTCAACTCCGTGTCGGTCACCTTCATCTCCCTCATCCTCCCCAATACCCTCTTGCACATCCAAGAGTGGAATACTCAGATAATGGGGTTGCGGATGCAATTGTGTTGTTGGTGGGCTTCTCCGGAGATCAACCTCCAAAATCCATCTAACATGCCGGGAGGCACGTCAACTTTCTCCGGAGCTCCCTTATGGAACCCAAGTAGCTCCCTAACATGCTCGTAGGGAACCACTTGTTGGACTCCCTCCAAACGGAATGATAAACTTTGCACCCCATCATCAAGGATAGGTGTAATGGTCATCAAGATTTCCAAGGCGAACTCCTTGTGGGTGTCCGCCGACACTCCGTTGGAGAATTGCACCCATCCAAGGTGCCCCAACATGTAGTATATGTTGGTGCCGAAACCCAAGTAGTAGAGTGCTTGGTCGTCGAACTCGACGTTGGACACAAGCCTCTTCTCACGACGAGAGAGCCTCTTCTCCTCCTCCTCCGACAAAATGATGAAGCCATACGAGGAATATATCGGAGTGTATGGAGGTAGTGCGGCCGAACGGGTTGATCGTCGTGGTGGAACGGGCGGCTCCTCCGTGTGCCCTTGAGGTTCGGTAAACCTCATGGACGTGCTCCTTGCTGCCCTCATGCCACCGAGGAGGAGAGCGTCGTTCCTCCTTGGTGGTGGTGCCATATCCGTCTCCATGCTCCGAGGAGACTAGGAAACCGAGTGCCTCCTCGAAGACGTCGTCGACGAAGGCTTGGATGATGATGAACCCTTCTTGGAGAAGAGACTTGTGGTTTTCTTCCACATGGTTGCTGCACTCTTCTCTCCACTAAAACTCCGGGTTGCAACCAGTAACTAGGCACTTAAAATCTTTACTTCGGGATGTGGACTTTGAGTGGATTAAGGTGGTGGATTTTTTTGAGCTATCAAGCTTGGGAAGGTTGGCTATGTCTACGGAGGTTCTGGGCACACAAACTTGAACACACAAACTAAGGAAGGAGAGGGAAGCTTGCCTGCAGAAAACGGGAGCCGGGGGGGCTCCTTAGTAGGGGAGGCTGGCCGGCCTGGGCCGACCGGCCTGGGTGGCCTCTGGCTCCTCCCTGCCTTGGCTTTCTTCCAGCACGATCATTTCTCCTCTGCAACTTTCCTGCCCGCGTGCTCCACGAGTTGCACCGCCCAAACGCTCTCGTCCACTACTTTTCTTGCATTATTGGTCATTCCACTTGATGCTTCATGCTTTGAGTCATGTCCATGCTCCCTTGCTCCACTTGCTTCACATGCCACCATGAAATTCCTGCAAAGTTTATGCTTGCTGCCCACCATGCTTGTCCTTTGCATGTGGACTTGGTGAAAGTTGATGAAAGGGTATCCAATGGTGCATGCATGATCAATTCAAACTAGATTGCCCCCCTTTAAGTGTGTTTTAGGTTAAGCACTCCTCTAATTTGGAAATTTAAAAATATTTTTCAGAGCCATGGAAGAGCTCAAGCATAAATTTAGAGAAGTTTTTAAACCATTAAAAACAAATGTGAGTCGAAAATATTTTCCGACTACGTTGATATCGGTCTCACCGGTATAGTTTGCCTTCATTGGTTGAGAGCAAACTTTTCCCGGCTTGATCATGGGGGCATAGGTTTAGGTTCTAATTTTGGCTAAATGAGAGAGATTTTGAATAAAACAAAATTAGATGAGGCTTAGAAAAATTCTAATCCTAGAGAAACCGAGGATATGGATTTTTAAATCAACCAAAAGTTTTGATTTCTAGGTTCACGCGAGTCCTACCACGTGCTGAAATTTAATTAACTCCTAGGTATAAGTCGTGGCTCTACTCGTGTGGTTTTAGCGTGAAAAATAAGTCAACCACAACACCATAATAGGGGTGAAAGGTTGAGTTAGGTTCTGAAATTATTTGGTTGTGGTTTCTCGAAAAGAAAAGAACAAACAAGCACACTAGTAGGGATGTTGTCGTCAATGACGTTCCATTATCGTCATTGAAGACGCCAGAATGGTCACAATTAGTCTTTTGTGACGATTTTGTGACGATTTTGTTTTGGTCACTATGGTGGCGTCACATTTGTTCATCGGTGACGAAATTGGTTTTTCCGTCATAGATGTGTCTCCAATCTGTGATGAATTTTGTGTCGTCATGGATTTAAATTCATTCTATGACAAACGTTTTTTGTCATAGATTATACCCTGTTTTCATCATAATTTCATGTCCGTCTGGCTAACTGACGTTGCCGTTAACGCCGTTTGTGATGTGTGACGATCAAATTTGGTCACAAATGTTCCTATGTTTTGGTCATAATCTCCCGTTAACGGCGTTTACATCTGACGTGGCGCTGACGTCAGCTATGACATGGCGGTGACGTCATCAATGACGTGGCAGCTGACGTCATCTTTTTGGAATCGTCACCTTTTGATATAAAATGGTCACAAATTTGCCATTGTTTTGGTCACAGGTTGTCCTTTATTGAGCCACGTGGCTTGATCTGATCAGTTTTATTTCGTCACAAAAGTGCAAATGGTAATTATCAATACAATTTACAAATATATTGAAATAACAAAAAACTTGTATAAATTAACAGATTCAGTATTCCAATGACCATACAACTCCATAACTCAGCTCAATTCATATTATTACTAACATTACAACAAATTCGAACTACAAATTACAGTAGATTCTAACTACAAGTTACATCTTATTTCACATCTTATTTTACATCTTGTACTTCTCATAGAAACCACACTTTCTTTCAGCATCCTGCACACATGACATCTCTTTCATATCCATAATTGCATTATACCTGCACATACACATGGTCAATTTCAGATGGGATTTCAGTGCAGAAGCACTACCATGCTACACATACAATTGCTCATGTTTACAGGTTTCTGATGCCTAGGATCATCTATCTATTTGCAGTACATAGGAAGCCTACATCTAAAATAACCATCTTGTCTGCAAATACTATAGTGCCACAACTATTTCAAATTAGTTTGAAGATTGAATATGATCAAATGCAAGATAGAAGGAGCCACATTGACAACTCCTGCCCTGTCGAAGTTTCATATAACAGTCCTCACTAATGTAAATGTGATGTATTTATAATTAGAAAGAGAGATTGATTCACTCAAATTTCAGAATAGTCATATCAAAAAGTATTAAAGTTGCAAAGAGTAGACCAAATATTGGTGAACGACACACCTGTCATGACTGAAACTGAAACAGAGGTGAGCAACAACATGAATTGGCTGCATGAACAGCTCTAGGGGGCTGCAGACAGCAGACTTGAGCAGTAGTGGCTCCGGACGGACCTATCAACGGCACGGTGACCAGGAAGCACAACTCGGACCCCGAAATACAAGTACGGAGTGATATCAGTGAAGGGATTGTAGTGGAGCTAGGAACAACCATGTGAGCATAGAGTAGCAATTTATAGAAAAATTAAACTGCAATAGATTTGCAATGAGGAACAAATAGATTGCTCATATGGTTCAATATGTGCACATTAAGATTGGATATTGACATATTGCCCAAGGAATAGAGTAAACTAGTGAGGTACAAGATTATCTAGAAAATAGGATCAGTGTAGTCGAGTAGGTAGTACATTGTGAGCAGAGATATGAATAAGATTATCTGGAAAATAAGATTATCTGGAAATTACCCAGGATAGAACTTGAATTTCATAGTAAAACCCCTTGGGCATAGTAGTTCGCAGAGGCCTGTCTATCTATCTGCATACTAAAACCTGCAACAGAAGTAAGAAGAAATTATAATGATCCAACAAACACAATAGTTCAATAAATTTTCCTATCAGTGCAAGTATATCTATAATTTTCAGTGAAAATGAGCTTTCCGAGCCATGTCTAGGTTCAGTAACTAACATTCCAAGTACCAAAATATAAGAGAAAAAGCTAAATGAAGGCGGTATTTGTTGTGACTTGAGTAAATGCCCAGAAAAGATGTGAACTAGCTGCTAGGAATTATGTCGAGGCAAGCTGGCACTCATGTAGTCAAGAAATAACATTAAAACTCACATAACTAAGTAGCAAAACAACATGGCAAAAAATATTCACATGAGCTGCACATAACCCTTAAGCAATGATGATGCAACTAAAATGGTATGGTTGTATGGCATGTGTTCCAGATGTGCATCTAATTAAAATTCAGTGCTTCATGTTTTAAATAATTGAAAGGAGTATTGAACAGAGTCACATCCAGAGTCACTTCAACTTGTCGTGCTACTAATGATACTATGCTACTAAGGATACTATGCTACTATTCCAGTAAATACTTCCACTTAAAAGGGGTCAACAAGAGGTACTTACATGTAATGAGGAAAACACCTTGACGGGAGTATGGCCGCCCTGCAAGAAATGAGGAAAAATAGTTTATACCTGCAAGGGAGAACACCACGTGCTCAGATCTGGAAATTAAGGGAATATATGAAACAGAGATGCATATATATTCACCATGGTTGTTCCTGTGCATGCTCCGCTGTCATGTCCCCGTGCCCTCGCTCGGATACGAGGGGCAGGCGTTGGCCAGAGTATGGTGGTGGAGCACGAGACCCTAGGGTCCTTGACGTAGGAGGCCGGCAGGAGGTGGAGCTCGGGTGGGAGACGAGCCCCAAGGGTGGCCGCCGAAGCTGCTGGACCGGCCGGGTCTCCTGTGCCCCTCCCCCTGTCCCCTCGCTGGGACATAAATCCTTGTGTCTCTCTCCTCCGATCTCCTCCTCCTTCTTCTCCCAGCGAGCAGCCCTGGTCCAATCACACCCACCCACCAACAAGAGGGGAAAACACTCCGATTAATCACCTGAAACAACCAAAACGAACAAAATCCGCGAAGAGCGACAAACCCTAGAGCGAATCGCTCCGCGCGTCGGACGGCGGAGGGGGGAATCCCGCCGACGGGGAGAGGCGAGGAGTACCTGGGGGCCCCGGGGGCGGCGGCGCCTAGGGTTTGGTCGTGGCCAGTGCGGACAGGCGACACGGGGGGGTCGAACGAATTGGTGATGGGTTTGGGTTGGGGGGGAGGGGGAGAAGTGCAATCGAAGGGAACGGAAGGGGGGGAGGCGTCTCTCTAGTAGTCTGCCGCGGTAGGAGCCGGCGAGAGGCGGACGGGCGACCACGGCGGCAAATCGTATAACTCGATTTCTAATCTCAACGAAAATCCTAGGCTTTTCGTAACTGAGAGGGGTCAAGGGGTCCAGATCGGACGGACGTGGGGCTGGGTGGCTAGCGTCCGCTCGCGGGGCCGCGATGTTCGCCTTGGTCCTAGCTAGTTGGGGAGCTGGGCCTAGTAGTAGGCTTGGGCCGGGCTAGGATGGTGTGCATGGTTCGTTCTGATTATATGGCTCTTTTTTTATAGGGGATATTGCGTTTCTACCCTCGTTTTCAACCTCAATTGCGATTTTGCCCCGACTTTTTCTTACTTTGCATTTTTACCCTTACTGTTCCGAAATGAAGCATCATTTTACCCCTACTCCGTGAACAGCACATAACGGTGTCAAATGTGACAATTTTACCCTTGCGAATATACCCCTACTTTTTTTAGAACTTTGTGAATATACCCTTATTTGGCATTATATTTCAGCAACATCTCAACCAAAATATGGAAAAACAACTAACAGCATCATGACACAATAATAAGTTCTAACCACATCGATATATATACATAGACAAATAAAAATTGACAGCATCATGACACAATAAGTTCAGATCACATGCATAAGTGTACCACCCGATCACATGCCCATAATACATGTCCAAAAGAGAAGGGACACCACCAGATCACATCCCCATGATACATGTCCAAAAGAGAAGGGGCACAACCATATCACAACCCAACAAAACAAAAAGCAACTAGTATATTAGTTCATGTTAATGCATCGATTCCTATCAAGGTAGCCAATCGCCCTCCTGTTGCTCCTCTTCTCCCTCTCCCTCTTCCTCTTCCTCTCCCTCTCCCTCTCCCGGTTGCACTTGCACCTTCTGTTCCTGCTTCGGTTCCAATTGGATTTCCCCTTCCTGTTCCCCTCCCTCCCTCTTCCTCTCCCTGTTGCACTTGCACCTACACTTGCACTTCACACAAAGGTAAAAATGGTTCAGTGCACAATTTGAGTACATAAAGAAGCAAAAACTGATTGGAAAAGGATAGAATTCATCACTTACATTGAGGTTTGTGAAGCTGAAAGCTTCCTCTTTTGACTAGCAGTAGGACCTCCTTGGCAATGCTTGGCTATATGGCCTGGTTCATTACATTCAGAACATGGTTTCCTCTTTTTGCTAGTGCCAACCTCATCATATGACTTCATTCTAGTTATTTTTGGTCTACCTGGTTTCCTTCTCAATAATGGTTTCTTGATTTTATAACCTAAATCAACACGTGACCAACTATCCTTAGATGTCATAGGATTGAAAGTACCTACATATGTCTTTTTGAACCTATCAACAGAGAAGTAGTCATGAACAAATTCATCCATATGCACCTTCCTACTAAGCCTAGCAATGAAGGCTAAAGCATGAGTGCACGGCTTCCCGATCACTTGCCAAGCCCTACAACTACATGTCTTTTGTTCCAAATTCACTTGCATGTCCGAATCTGTTCACACTTACTTCTGCTGTTCCAGCCCCACATATCAACACCTCATGGTCCTTAATAGTCTTGGTTTTAGCATTCAGGTGATTGATGACAAATTTGGGATGATGTTTCTGCCATATTTCTAGCAATCTTGGCCCTCAAAACCATTTTCTTGATGATCATTTGTCTTATCTTGTCATGCATCTCAATAACTTGAAAATCCTTGGTTTTTGACACCCAACTATTAAAGCATTCGAAAGGTTGTTGTTGATGTAATCTACCTTGCAATCTTCGGAGAATTTGCTTCTACTCCAAATAAATGGATGGTTTTCATCCAACCGACCAAGTGCACCAGGATCCTTCTCCTCTATCTTGCCCATGAAGTAGTTGAACTTATCTCTTGTGAAGGCCTTGGCAGCACACCACATATTCTTGCCATAAAGCTCACGCCATACCCATTCTTCTTCATGTTCTTCCACAAGTGTCTCATGCATTCTCTATGCTCAACTCCAGGGTATACATCATGTACGACCACCTCTAAACCTTTGCTGCATCCGTACTAATGACCAAACCGGGAGGAGTACCAATAGCCTTCTTCAAGTTATTGATAAACCAAGTCCAGTTGTCCTTAGACTCGGTCTCAATGACACCGTAAGCCACTCGGAAATAGCCAATTATGACAATCCACCGCAACATGCTTTGCTAATTGACCTCTTGACCTTCCTGTCAAGTGTGTGGCATCCATGGCAATATAAGGTCTACAACCTTGCAAAAACCCATCAATGCATGGTTTGAGAGCAACAAAGAACCTCTTGAAACACAAATCACCATTTTCATCCTTTTCGGTATCTAGCTCAACAATTCTTCCGGGTACAACTGCGAGTAGTTCGGCTTGATAGGTGGGTAGCATGTCATAGCTGTCATCCCACTTCCCATAGATGGTGTCCATTGCTTTATATTTTCCTCTATAAACTCTGTGATATGGAATATCTATGGAGTACCTCTTCTGCAACATTTTATGCAAATCCCTTGGTCCCTTTTCAGGATCCTCCCGCAACTCTTCCACCACTCTTTCAGCAACCCATTCGTTTGAGGCCATTGTCTCACCACAATTGTTGAAAGAACCACAAGTATGCTTTGGTCCACTCGTCTTAACCTACAACAAATGGCCAAAGAAGATGATAATTAGTTGCTGGAAATGCCTTAAAAACTGCTATTGACTTGCTGAAAATGCCTTAAGAACTGCTAGTGACTTGCTGAAAATGATTTGCAAATAGTGCTAATTACCTTGCAGCCAATGTATTTTGTACTCGTTGATGCAAAAAAAAATCCACTTGCAGCCCTGATCAGCTCTCTTGCACTTAGCTCTAAATCTACTCTTGTCCTTTTTGATAGTCTCAAATGCATGATCATTCAAGATTGCGTGATGGGTAACTGCAGACTTGCATTGATCAACATCCGGGAACACCACACCAACATCTATAATGGGATCATCAGCATCATATGAAAAGGGGGGAGGGTCATATTCATCATCATTGTCAACAACTTCACCATCGGGATCAAACTCGGGGTCAGAGCAATCGTCATCAGAATCAGAGGATGCAGCCAAGTCACTATCATAACTACTATCACTTGGTGCCACAAGTGAATCAGTGTCAGAATACATGCCCTCCTCATCCACTCCTACACACTCATCATCATCATCATCGTCGTCTCCACCTTTTCTCTTAGATTTCGTGCCTCTCTTTTTCTTTCTTGTGGATGTGGCTCTCTCATTGGTGGCTCCCTCATTTGTGGGTATCTCATTGGTGGGTTAATTTGTGGCTCCCTCATTAGTAGGTTTAGCTGCGGCTCTATTTTTGTTTCTTACAGATGGGTGGCACCTACATTTCATTGGTGAGCACTGCAATGGACCCTCAAAATCATTGACCTGAGCATTGATATGAATTACTCCCCTATTTAGATTAAGTTGACACCACTCAAACAACTGCTCATCGGATTTTATCTCAATAGATTCAGTCTCCAAATCACACCATAAGGTTATAAGCTGCTTTGAACCCCAATTGTAATGTTCTGCTATGAAATCAACTAACTGCAGCATGCCATAATTTTGTGGGTCAACGAGTTTGAGTTGGCAAGATTTTACCCCGCATCCATGTCTTTGGTCCCCCATCGGGCAACCGAAAAACGACCGAACCCTAACAACCACATTCAATTTACGATTTGGCCTACATATCGAGCAAATGGAACCTAATTAGCATAGCTATCTAAATCAATCCATCCTACATTTGGTCAAAATCTCATACTGTTGGCCGCTGTCCCGACGATGTTTGATTCCATGGCCGGGGAAGGCGCGCCGCCCGCACGCCGCGCCGGCTCCCCCACGCGCGCCCGGCCGCTCGGGAGCGCCCGCGCCGCCCTCGCGCGGCCGCACGCGCCCGCGGCCGGCCGCTCTCTGCGCCCGCGCGCGCGCCCGCGCGCGCGCGCGCGCCGGCCCCGCACGCGC
Organism: Cenchrus americanus; assembly: GCA_947561735.1. NCBI lineage: Eukaryota > Viridiplantae > Streptophyta > Magnoliopsida > Poales > Poaceae > Cenchrus > Cenchrus americanus. The sequence continues at coordinate 97,799,744 of OX387242.1, read as the reverse complement.
GGGCCTCGCGCGCGTCGTCCCCCGCGCCCGCGTGCCCGCCCGCGCCGCCGCCGCGCCTTGGCTTGCACGCCGCCGCCGCCGCACTAGGGTTAGGCACGGGCTGAATGGCTGGTTGGGGAGAGTGGATTGCAGTGAGGAGTTGAGATAAGGATAAGGGGTACATTTGTCTTTTCGCGTGTCTTTTCTTGTTTTCGAAATTTTTTCAATCCAGTCACATGGAACGGAGTCACAAATAGGGGTAAACGGCGCATTCATATTTGAACAGTAGGGGTAAAAATGCAAAGTAAGAAAAAGTCAGGGCAAAATCGCAATTGAGGTTGAAAACGAGGGTAGAAACGCAATATCCCCTTTTTTATAATAGCAAAAAAGCATTCAACAATTCTTATTAATTTCTTTGATGCATCACATATTAGTGTTAATGGCTTTCTAACACCTAGGATGCTAATGGATGCAATCTAAGATGTTGGGTGAAGTTTCGGAATTTTCTGACCAAGTTTGCCTATTATTGTAAATATTTGTTGATTTAATAAGGAATAAATGTAAAAAACTTGTAACCTTGCATAAAAATCTGAAATTTTGCTGGAGCTCCTCCTTTTGGTACGGTATGTTGTCAAAAAGTTTCAAGTGATTTTGAGAAAGTGATGATGCACTTCCCCACTGAAGCATACATGTCTCACACATGTCACTGTGAGTCACCAAGAGTTGTTCATCCCTATGTGGGACGTGTAGTACAAGTTGCTTGAAATCATGTGAAACTTTTTTTGGATGCTAATGGATGCAATCTAAGATGTTGGGTGAAGTTTCGGAATTTTCTGACCAAGTTTGCCTATTATTGTAAATATTTGTTGATTTAATAAGGAATAAATGTAAAAAACTTGTAACCTTGCTCAAAAAATCTGAAATTTTGCTGGAGCTCCTCCTTTTGGTACGGTATGTTGTCAAAAAAGTTTCAAGTGATTCTGAGAAAGTGATGATGCAATTCCCCACTGAAGCATACATGTCTCACACATGTCACTGTGAGTCACCAAGAGTTGTTCATCCCTATGTGGGACGTGTAGTACAAGTTGCTTGAAATCGTGTGAAACTTTTTTTGGATGCTAATGGATGCAATCTAAGATGTTGGGTGAAGTTTCAGAATTTTCTGACCAAGTTTGCCTATTATTGTAAATATTTGTTGATTTAATAAGAAATAAATGTAAAAAACTTGTAACCTTGCTCAAAAAATCTGAAATTTTGCTGGAGCTCCTCCTTTTGGTACGGTATGTTGTCAAAAAAGTTTCAAGTGATTCTGAGAAAGTGATGATGCAATTCCCCACTGAAGCATACATGTCCCACACATGTCACTGTGAGTCACCAAGAGTTGTTCATCCCTATGTGGGACGTGTAGTACAAGTTGCTTGAAATCGTGTGAAACTTTTTTTGGATGCTAATGGATGCAATCTAAGATGTTGGGTGAAGTTTCGGAATTTTCTGACCAACTTTGCCTATTATTGTAAATATTTGTTGATTTAATAAGGAATAAATGTAAAAAACTTGTAACCTTGCTTAAAAAATCTGAAATTTTGCTGGAGCTCCTCCTTTTGGTACGGTATGTTGTCAAAAAAGTTTCAAGTGATTCTGAGAAAGTGATGATGCACTTCCCCACTGAAGCATACATGTCTCACACATGTCATTGTGAGTCACCAAGAGTTGTTCATCCCTATGTGGGACGTGTAGTACAAGTTGCTTGAAATCGTGTGAAACTTTTTTTGGGTGCTAATGGATGCAATCTAAGATGTTGGGTGAAGTTTCGGAATTTTCTGACCAAGTTTGCCTATTATTGTAAATATTTGTTGATTTAATAAGGAATAAATGTAAAAAACTTGTAACCTTGCTCAAAAAATCTGAAATTTTGCTGGAGCTCCTTCTTTTGGTACGGTATGTTGTCAAAAAAGTTTCAAGTGATTCTGAGAAAGTGATGATGCAATTCCCCACTGAAGCATACATGTCTCACACATGTCACTGTGAGTCACCAAGAGTTGTTCATCCCTATGTGGGACGTGTAGTACAAGTTGCTTGAAATCGTGTGAAACTTTTTTTGGATGCTAATGGATGCAATCTAAGATGTTGGGTGAAGTTTCGGAATTTTCGACCAAGTTTGCCTATTATTGTAAATATTTGTTGATTTAATAAGGAATAAATGTAAAAAACTTGTAACCTTGCTTAAAAAATCTGAAATTTTGCTGGAGCTCCTCCTTTTGGTACGGTATGTTGTCAAAAAAGTTTCAAGTGATTCTGAGAAAGTGATGATGCACTTCCCCACTGAAGCATACATGTCTCAGACATGTCATTGTGAGTCGCCAAGATAACCTACCCTGGATAACCTGGAGGCCTGCTGCCGCCAGAGACGATCTGGAGGCGACGATCACAATCTAGGAGTTTTAACAACATTCAAACTTTGACATAGTTTCTAATAACTCAACACAAACTTTGAGATTTGAGTGGTGATTTACATTTCAAAGTCGTATGCATCTAAAACTTGGTTACAACCTTATGTTTATCATAACATTAGAAAATATGAAGTTATGTTAGCATTTGCTATGCCAAAATATGTTTTATTTATTATCTTTCACTACAAGAAAAGAAGTTATATAAAAAGGTAAATGAAATAGTAACTAATATGCAAAGGAACGAAATTACATGAAAGATCGTGATTTTCCAAAAAATCAGAACAAAATTACATGAAAGATCGTGATTTTCCAAAAAATCAGAAAAAATAATCAATAAATTTGGAGTTAATATGACTGAGAAACACTAGTTTTAAATTTTAATTGTAGATTAAAAAGAAAAAACGAGGGGAAAACGAGCTCAGCGTGCGCCACGTGGTCCCGGCGAAGCAACTTGACTACCCTTGTGCTGCCACATGGTCCAGGTGAAGCTCCATCGCTTGGTAAACACTATTATAAAAGGACATCATACACCAAAAGGATACATGTCATGTTATAGCTTAGTGGTAAGTCTCTCTCTTCCCACTAAGGAGACCAGGGTTCGAATCCCATGGGTGCACCTTTTTTTTGTTTTGCAAATTTAAATGTGGGTGGTTCCATTAAAATGTTGATAGGAGGAATGACATACACCTATGGGACAGAAATCATGTTATAGCTCAGTGCCTGGTTCGAATCCCATGGGTGCACCTTTTTTTGTTTTGCAAATTTAAATATGGGTGGTGTACCATTAAAATGTTGATAAGATGAATGACATACACCAATAGGATAGAAATCATGTTATTGCTCAGTGGTAACTCCCTCCCTTCCCATCGTGCAGACCAGGGTTCAAATCCCCCTAGTCGCTCTTTTTTCATGCTGATTAAAGCCACAAACAGTGGCCCATTTGTTGTGGCCCAATTCCAAAAAAAACAGGGAGCGGGGCGGCCCATTTGGAACACGCATCCCACGCCGTCAAGTGCACTGATTTGTGACCAATTTGTTTCATCATTAAGTGTGTCAAACAATTTCAATAAATGTTGACGATATCAAAACTAATTTGTGACGATCAGGTTTCGTCATTCCAATACGGTTTACCCAAAACAAGTTTTATGACGATCTCCTTTTACAATTCTGTGACGTTATTTTCGTTTTCGTCATAATTTTCCAGGCCAAATCTTCGTCACTTGCCACCTATGACGAAATTGGAGAATTCGTCATATAAGACATACCATTCTGTGACGAAACTGAGCAGCGTCACGAGCAAATCGTCACAGATAGCAACTTTTCTAGTAGTGATAGGAGGGTTCATGCAAAGGGTTTATGATAAAGCAAAATATTCAACCAAGATTTATGTCTCTAATGTTGTTCAACCACATCTAAGTCTAATGTCTTTGCATAATAAAATTCAAAACTAACTTATTATTAAAAAGACTCGAAAAACCTGAAATCGGGTTGTCCTCCCGGTAGCTTATTCTTGACTCGACGAAACGGGTTGCCCCCCGCCTAGCGCTTCGTTTATAGTCCATGGCTAGACTTCTTCACTTGATTACCTCGGATCAACGCTCTTTGCGGGCGTTGCAATCTTGGGTACCTACTTCTGCACCATCTTGGGCACGGGCTTCTTCTTTGGCTTAGTCAATTTTTTGATCTTCACCGGCTAGCTTTGTGTTTTGGTCTTGACGGATGCAACAACTTTCTTCATGTAGTGGCTTGGCATCTCGAACTCCGGTCCTTCGGTTGTGATCTTCATGGTCTCCTTAGTGTGATTCTCCTTCTCTCCTGAATGAGTTTGAGTAGCCTTCGCCGTCTTGGGACCTTGGAGTTGTCTCGGATATTCTTCTTTGTTACCCCATCGAGCGCCCTGCATGTTGTCCCACTTGCGTTTCTAGCATCTTCATCACGATGAACACTTCAATCCTCGCATGTGGATCTTGCCTTGGCAGCCTTTAGGTGTTGAGCTTCTTTCTATATCTCCATCTTCTCCATCCTCCTCTTAAGTAAACCGATTTGCCGCTCAAGGAATCTGGCTCATATGTATTCATTGAAACGCTCCAAAGCTCCCGCAATCGTCATGCGGATAGTTGAGACCTTGATCTTGAACGGCCTTCCGGCGTCTTGAATGTTTATGATAGGTAGATCAACGATGTCGGTTTAGGTTGATCTTCCTTTGGACTTGGAGGTGGTGATTCCCTTGGAGATTCCGGGGTCCTTCAAATTCGGCTTTTAAATCTAGGGTTTCCAACCCTTTAGCTTGTGTTGCACGTCTCCTTTGCCTGTAAAGTTTTCCTGGATCATCCAAAAAAACGTTTGGGTTTCTTGGAGAGGTAGCCAACCATCTCCGGTTAGGGTTAGCAATAAACAAAGTATGCAAAAACTAGAAAGTAAAAATAAATCTATGAAAACTAGGGTTAGACAAACTAGATTAGATGTATTTTGAGGATGATCAAAGTTTAGTAGATGCAAAACAAGAAAAACTAAAAGAAAACTGAAAATCACAAAAAGGCAATAAAAATCAAATCTTGATCACTTGTTCCCCAGCAACGGCGCCAGAAAAAGGGGCTTGTTGACGGTTAATAGTTGTATCAAATTTCGTTTATGACTTGCAAGCGGACAAGTCTCCTGGCGTAGTCAAGGGACCCTTCTTCCCTCGAGTGGTGAACCCAAGGTATCGAATCCGTGGAACAAATGTGTGACGCAAAAGTTGATCTAGTAAAGCCAAGTAACTTCAATCTTCGGTAAAACCCTAATGCATCTAGATAAAAGACACGAAACTAATCTAATCTACTAAAGACTGGAGATAACAAAGTAAGATTGGGTAGATAAACCGATCTAGAGAGATCGGGTTAAGCCTTTTGTTGAAGTTCCAAGCAAGAGAAGAAGTAGCAAATCGAATCTTATAAGAAGCCTCTTTAAATCGTGGTTTCCCGTCCAAATCCGAAAACATCCGCCTTTCGGAACCCCCGTTCGGTCACAACGTATCCCTACTCATGCGGGGAGTCTAGGGTGAGTCAAAAGACAAGTCGAGATTCTTTCGGAAGATCCGGTGTGTACCTCTAGCCACCGCGGCTACAAGAACACCCTATGTGATCTATCGCGCGAATAGATCTAGAATAAGCAAACCGATCGAAAAACGAAATCTTCGAGGAAACACTTGATCGCTAAGAATAGATTCAACTTGATAATTCAACTATGACAATGATACATACACAAGATCACCACCGGGATCCTTCCTTGATCTTGCTTCTAGCTCCGGGAACTCCGACGTGGTCTTCCATGCAAGGTTCCCACGTCGGCTAGGGAAACCCTAGTCAACTAGCTCGACTCTCTCCTCTCTGGGATGGTGTCCCTCTCTTCTCTGCTCCTCAGCGGCCGATGACGAATTGGATCTCCCATGGCTCTCGGCCACGGGGCTATAAATAGCACGATTGGTGGCTAGGGCAAAGGAGGGGGCAAAGGGGCCCTGGACAGGGCTGGGCCGACCGGCCTGGGCCCATCCAGGCCCAGCCCGAGGCCTCTTTTGCTCTATGTCGGTTCCCTTGGTTCCTGGATGTTTCCCCCTTCTGCATGTAGGTCCATGTCGTCAGTTTCTCTCCGAATTGGGCATAACTCCTTGTCTTGCAAGATTCAGCACTTTTCTGGTTAGGTCCTCGGAGTTTGTCGTCTTCTCGGATCAAGTCCCTGACTTCTTGGAGTTAAGTTTGCTTCATTGCACGACTTGTACGGGGCTTCAAGGTCTTGTCACAAGTGCTTGATGAACTTATCCCTGAAGTCTTGCATTCAACGCTAAAATCCTGCATAAACACTAAACTCCAAAACCGACATGCACAAGTGAACTTGTTATACCACGGGGGTTAGTACCAATGGATAAGGTATAAAACTTATGCCAATACCGAAGGTAAACTCATGTCTAGGTTGACGGATTTTCACCGTCAACAGTTTCAGGTGAAAAGATGCGTCGGGCGAAAGGAAGGGCTCCAAAAGGATCGATGGTCTTCTCCCGAATAGGCGCATGTGTAAACAATGTGAAGAGCGCCACGATTTGCGGTGTGACGTCACGAAGCGCCCATTACGTGAAGACCTAATTGGAGACCTCCCAAAATTAGCCTAGCACATTTTTTTGATTCGTTTCGTACGAGGGTAATCTCAGAATGTAAAAAGTCTGCTCGCCTCCCTATAAAAGGAGACGGACCGGCACTTGTAAAGGGGATCGCCTTTTAAGAAATCCACTGTTGAGAAAGAGCGTTTGGTTGTCCTTTGGTTTGTGTTCTGGTTTTGGTTCTTGAGTTTAGGTTTCCTTTCATTGTTTGTGCTTGGTAGCTTCGCTACCCCACAACAATTGGCGCCCACCGTTTGTGCTTGGCTCGAGTAACAAACCCAAGAATGTCCACAAGGAAGAAGAGAACTACTACTAATTCCACCAAGGGGGCTTCGTCATCCCTCGATGAGGAGTTGAACCCCTCCACCTTGCTCACCCAGGGAGAGGAGCTCCCGGAATCCGGCGCTGCGACGGCCAGAACCGCACACGAAGCTGAGTTGGCCAAACTGTGTAGGGAGGCTAAAGAGCTAGCTAAGACCAAAAAGAGGTTGCTAGCGGTGCAGCACGAAGCTGAGATCCAAAAACAAAAGGCAGAGATTGCTAAATTGCAGAAGGAGTTGCGTGCCTTAAAAGCAAAGCAATCCCTAAGTTTCAATCAACCCACGCCCGAGTATACTGTCCCCAATCAGTCCAATTTCACTGAGCGCACTGAATTTTTCACCAAGCCCCCTCCGCACACTACTTTCAGTCGTAACCCTTTTGTTAACCCTTTCGAGTCAGGTCCTTCGCATCAAGACGTTCATACCATTCGCACGAGGTCTTGGGATCCTAAGTCTCCCTTGTCTCAAGAAATTCAGATCACCCCATGGCCACAAACATACAGGCCAGTCCCACTCCCTAGATTCTCGGGCCAATCCGACCCTAGACAATTTCATAATGAGTTACGAAGCCACTATTCTCTCAGCTGGCAGTGACGATTCCGTACTGGTGGTATTCTCTTCTGAGTCCCGGTGTAATTCACGGATGGGACGATCTGAAGCAGTGGATTCTCTCCAACTTTCAGGGTTTTCAGCATCCAGAACTTACAGAGAGCAACCTTTCCTCGAGTAAGCAGAAGGACAAGGAGCCTATCCAAAATTACTTTAGGAGGTTTGTTCACCTCAGAGCCCAGGAACCAAATGTGTTGGACGCTGTCGCTATTAACTCTGCAATTGTGGGTTTGAGAGCCGACCAGTTTCGCTCACATCTCATGCGCGAAAGGCCCAAGACAATCCAGCGTCTATACAAAGAGTTCGAGAAGTATTGTCACTCTGACAATGACTTCAGGATGTACATGGAAGAGCAATCTCAGCAAAAAAAAAGTCCGCAAAAGCTATCCAATCTAGCGAGAGGGAATGGTCCAATCCCAGAAACGCCTTGCACGCCAACCCTCGGAACGTTTTTGGCCTTGATGGTGAAAACACCCAAGAAAATCCCAATCCACAGGCTGACTCCCAAAGCCTGGTCTCTAGCCTGCCTAGTCCACCACATTCGAATCAAGGGGGCGGCCACAGAGGCGGAAGAGGCGGCGACAGGGGCAGAGGTCGCGGTAGGGGCCGAGGCCATCATGAGAAAAAAATGGTACTTCATCTTCCATAAGGAGAACGATGACCATAACTCAAATTACTGTCCAGACAAGAAAAGATTTGAGGCCATCCTTGAAGAGGAGAGGAAGGAAAAGGAGAGAGCTAGTACCGTAAACCACTCTGCTCCGGCGTGGCAAAACCCTAGCTTTGGGAGAAACTCTTTCGCTAACCCTTTTCAGCCACCTCAATTCCAGTCACCTCCCTCAACTTATTCTCAACCTCCAGCTTGGCAATCACAAACTTTCCAAGCTCAGAATATTGAGCGCAGACCCATTGAGCAACACCCCATCGCTCCCCCGCCTCCTCCTTTCAAAGGCCCGTCAGCTCCGCCAGTGCCAGCGAAGCTAGAGGGTCAAAATGATCCTTTGCCATCCGTCTGAACCATAATGCCAATTTCAGGGGGCTCCGCATTGGAGTTTGAAACCAAGAAGGAACGGAAGCACTACTTTCGAGAGGTGCGGAACATTTGTGTGGAGGGAAGAGTTCCAAAAACAAGATGGTCTCACATCCCAATCACCTTTTCAGAGGAAGATGTAAGGTTGCAAGGTTTTCCCCACAATGATGCTCTAGTGATAGAGGCGAACATTGCAAGTTGGACTTTGGAGAAGCTTCTGGTTGAAAATGGTTCGTCAACTGACATCATTTTCGCTGATGCTTTCGACAAGATGGGATTGAGCAAAGATCTGTTGCAACCCCCAGACACACCCTTGTATGGATTCGGGGGGCGAGTCATCCACGCGATCGGCAAAGTGGTTCTCCCGATGTCTTTTGGAACTGTCCAAAACGCTAGAACAGAATATTTGTTCTTTGATGTGGTGGAGATGTATTATTCTTACAATGGCATCCTAGGCAGAGGATTCCTCAACAAGTTTGAGGCAGTCATTCACCAGGCTTACCTGTGCATAAAAATCCCGTCGACGCTAGGGGTCATCCCAATCTGGGGCCACCAAAACGACGGCCGCAATCTGGAAAGAGGCCGCACCCCAGGACAGCGAAATGTGCACGCTCTCGACGAAGCAGTCAAGAACAATGAGGTAGAGTAGCAGCCGAAAGCAGACAGAGAAAAGTTAACATGCAACAGGACTGTGACACTAAAAGGGTCTTACTGGACGCAATGGTTCTAGATCAGACTGTCGTCATCGGGTCTGATCTTTCGCCGGACGAGGAGGGGAGCCTAGTTCAATTCCTCCAGAAGAACAAAGATGTGTTTGCCTGGTCCACCAAGGATCTTACAGCCTTACAGGTGTGGATCGAAGTTTCATCGAGCACCGATTGAACATTGACCCTTTGGTCAAGCCGCGAAGGCAGAAGCTAAGAAAGATGTCTGATGACAAAGTGGTAGCTGTCAAGTCGGAAGTTCAAAGGCTGCTTGATGCCACCGTCATCTGCGAGGTCATGTACCCCAAGTGGTTGGCCAACACGGTGCCTGTCAAGAAAAAGAATGGGAAATGGAGGATGTGTATCAATTTCACTGACCTCAACAAAGCTACACCAAAAGACAACTACCCATTGCCAAGGATGGATCAGGTTGTAGACTCTGCGGCCAAAGCGGCGGTTATGTCCTTGCTGGATTGTTTCTCTGGTTACCATCAGTGTTGGATGGCGAAGGAGGATGAGGAAAAAACCAGTTTCATCACCCCTTTTGGAACTTTTTGTTTTGTGCAAATGCCAGAAGGTTTGAAAAATGCTGGCCCAACCTTCACCAGAATGACCAGGGTGGTTTTTAAGCCGCAGATTGGCAGGAACATCCAGGCTTATGTCAATGATCTCATCGTCAAAAGCAGCGACCGGGCCAATCACGTGAGCGATTTGGCGGAAACTTTCACCAACATGAGAAGAGCTGGTTTGAAGTTAAACCCAGAGAAGTGTGTGTTTGGGGTTACGAAAGGAAAAATTTTGGGATGCCTCATCTCTGCCAAAAGGATCGAGGCTAATCCAGATAAGATAAGGGAAATCATAGAAATGGAAGAGCCCAAAACTAAGAAAGACATCCAGAAATTGAACGGCCGGGTAGCAGCTTTGAACAGATTCATTTCGAGATCTGCTGAGCGAAGCCTCCCATTTTTCAAAGCACTGAAGGGCAAGGGCACGATCGAGTGGGGTCCCGAGCAAAGTAAAGCTTTACCGAGCTCAAGGAGTACATTGAGAAGATGGCAATACTCTCGCCACCCTCGCCATCGGAGCCGCTTTTCTTGTACGTGGACGCTTCCAAAGCTGCGGTCAGCGCTGTGCTAGTGCGAGAGGTGGAGGCTGAAAAAGGAAAGCTTCAGTGTCCTGTCTATTTCGTCTCCGAAGCCTTATCAGGCTCCAAACTGCTATATTCTGAGCTGGAGAAAATTGCTTATGCGGTGGTCATGGCCACGCAAAAGCTCAGGCATTATTTCGAGGCACACAAGGTCACCGTTCTCACTGATCAACCCTTAAACGATTTGTTCATTAACAAGGAGGCCTCGTCCAGAATAGCCAAGTGGGCGACTGAGTTGTCCGAGCATACAATCGATTTTGGAAAGAGGACGGCAATCAAGTCACAGGTCTTAGCGGATTTCGTTGTAGACTGGACTTCACCAAGCAGCATCACTGCTGACGAAGAGTTGGTGCCGGTTTGGGAGATTAGATGTGATGGAGCCTGGGGGCGCAAAGGCGCTGGCATCGCAGCCATCATCACCTCACCTACGGGTATCAAGCTAAGATACGCCGCAAGGCTAGATTACAAAGACCCATCCGACCGATGCACCAACAACACTACCGAGTATGAAGCATTATTACTGGGTTCTGGAAGGTGAGAGCTCTGGGGGCCAGCAATTTTTTGGTCAAGTGCGACGCAAAGGTCATCAAAGATCACATGGAAAAGGAAAGTGAGGCCAGAGAGCCGGAGTTGATCGAGTATCTCGCGGAGGTGCGCAAGATGGAGAGGCATTCCGGGGGTTCACCATCAAACACCTGCCAAGAAAAAACAATGGCGAAGCCGACGAGCTCGCAAAGAAAGTTGCAAGGAGGGAGGCGATGCCTCCGGATGTATTTTTTGAGATCCTGACTGCCCCTTCCACAAGGTCAGACAAACAGCCGCTCAGCACAGTCAATGCAATTACCAGCTTGGATTGGAGAGCTCCCATCATCGCTTTTCTTCACGGGCATTATGAGTCGGCTGAAACCCACGATCTCAAAAGGATGCAGGCTCGGGCCAGGGGTTACATCCTTAAGGACAACAATTTGTTCAAGTTAGGAATATGCGCACCGCTGTTGGAGTGCATCACTCAGGACCAAGGCATGGAGCTTATGAAGGAAATTCACGGGGGAATGTGTGGATCTCACATAGCAGCGAGAGCCCTAGCCGGAAAGGCTTTCAGGCAGGGTTTCTATTGGCCAATGGTGATAAAAGATGCTGAGCACATTGTCAAGACTTGCAAAGCTTGCCAATTCGCAGCAAAGCATCAGCGAAGGCCTGGGGCTCCATCACAGCTCATCGCACCCACCTGGCCGTTACAACGCTGGGGAATGGACATCGTTGGGCCGTTCCCAATAGCCCAAGGCAACTTCAAGTTCGCTGTGGTCGCGGTTGAATATTTCACCAAGTGGATTGAGGCGAGACCCCTCGCTACTATCACCTCAGCCACCATCAGAAAATTCTTTTGGCAGCAAATCATCTGTAGATTTGGAGTGCCCAGAGAGCTCACTGTATACAATGGGAAACAATTCGATTGCCAAGATTTCAGGGAGTACTGTCGCTCAATCAGAACGAAGCTTTGTTTCGCATCCGTGTACCACCCTCAGTCCAACGGCGTAGTAGAAAGAGCCAATGGACAAATTTTCTCAGCCATAAAGAAGTGCCTTTTCGAGCAGAAGAAAGGAAAATGGGCGGACGAGTTATCAAGGGTCATTTGGTCGCACAACACCACATAGTTGAGGAATACTAAGTTTACTCCGTTCAGGCTGCTATATGGGGCCGAAGCAATGTGCCCTGAAGAGCTTGCCAACGAAAGTGCCAGAGTTTTGGTGGGTAGCTCTCGTGAGAATGAAGAAGACGACAAGGACTTAGTGGAAATTGACAGACTGGATGCAGTCCAGAACCTGCTGAAATACAAAGAGGAAACCAAGAAGTGGAGAGACAAGAAGGTATCCCTCAAGAATATTAAGGTGGGAGACTTCGTCTTGAAGAGAAAGAAGAATGCCGACGATGTAGGCAAGCTCCAATTCGCTTGGGAAGGACCGTACGTGGTGTCAAGATGTGTTCGATACGGGGCCTTTCGTCTCAAGGATGAGATGGGTGTGGAGTTGCCACATTCGTGGAATGTGGACAACTTGTGTAAATTTTTCCCGTAGTTTGTTTCAGTAGGAGTCCATCGCGCGGAACTATAAGTGCGAAGGGCTCAGCTAGATTTACATTTCCAGTCTTTACTTTCGCGCATTTTAAATTCAATAACAAGGCAGGTACCTCTTTTCCTCACATAGGGAGGACTCCACCCTGGAGCGTGAGGTTTTTAACAAGGCAGCCTTGATGTAAAATTTCATTTCCAATGAATGAGATAATTCCTCCCTACGATTTGTTGTCTTTCGTTTTCGTTTGCATAATTTAAAGTGCTATCTTAAGATAGCCCATCCCAAAAATTGAAGTGCTATCTTCGAATAGCCCACTCCGAAAGCGAGTGCATCAAAGTGCTACTCAAGGGTAGTCCACCCACAAGTGGTGTAGTCAAAATGATTCACTAGAATCAATCTATTAAAGAGCTGCCTTCACGGCAGCCCGTCCGAAAAGGACGTGCGAAAGCGATTCGGTCGAGTCAAAGAATCTTGAACAAGTCACTACAATCATCGATTCTTTCAAACCGTTAGCGCAAGCGACGCTTATGGTCTCAATGAGAAACCTATTCAAAGCCAAAAATAGCGTACGTTGTCAAAAAAAACAGCTCAAAAGCTGTAAAATTTGACAGGGTCAGACAGTTTCTAGTCCTGTAACGCGTTTTACGCCTAGGCGTCGCATTGCAGGCTAGCTCGTTTATAACGTAAAATTGCAATCGAAAAGCAAATGAATTCATCATATCGCACAAAGATTTATAGTCTAGCAAAGTCGAAATTACACGAATTCGACGGGTACAAGTGAACATGAGTCGGCTTTCGCTCTCCCCGCTTCCGAAGGGGGGAAGACGTTTTCTTTCAAAAACAGTCGAAAGCGGCGAGAACCTCAGCTTAAAACATTCGGTCTTGGCCAAGTCATATACGAAGCAGTGGCTGGCATCGTCTTCAGCGGGCAGTTCCTCTTTCACCAACGAGGCTTCGTGAGCCTCCCGGTCCAACAGCGCAATTTTACTATTATTGTTCCTAGTCATAAAAACCGAAGGGGTTACTATGCAACGATTGATAATGACAACAAAATTCCCAAAATTCTTCGAAAGTTTTCTCAGGGTGGCGACGCCTGAAAGCGTTCCAAGAAGCCCCGCTAACGCAAGTGTTGGCGCGGTTGAAGGTTTTAGGCAGCACGTCCAGCACCACACCTTCATTCGGCGTCTGTCAAAATAATATATACAAATTCACTTTTCAACTACCAAAAACTTGAATGGCCGCTACGCCAATTCCCTAAAGAGTTCGGGTTTATCCTAAACCTTCGCGGTAGGATCAGTGGCGGAATCGCGGGGTAATCCTTCGTGACGGAGAGGAGCCAGGGCTTCGCCGGTCACAGGATCCACGAGGCCACCTTCGGCATTAGACGCTTCACGGACAGGGGCTCCGGGGACTCCTTGGTCATCAGCATCAACTCCTGTTTTTGGCGGCCAGTCCCGGTAGGGTCCGTAAGGTCCAAGGGTCGCATCAGGTCCATGGGTCGCCTGGTGCTCACGAAGCTCCAAGGCTTGTTTTGCCTGTCCAAAATAGAACTATGAGAAGGAAGAAAACATTAAGCATTAACGTAAAGATTGCTCAATAGATATGATCGTAGCTGAAGCAAGTCGAAGGGTCTTACTCTGGCCAATGGATCCACAGCCTTTTCCGAGAGTGCGCTCGCCCGCTTTTGGCCCAAAAGTTGCGAAGAATGATTTTATTAATCAGATCAACAGTTTTGCTTGGGGCTAGCACATCCTTGGGGGTAGGGAATTCAAAGTTTCGTATTCCGAAAGCTTTGAAATGATCGCAGCCTTGTTGCTCAAGAAGGTGCAGCAACATTTCATAGCAGGTCGCCGCTCCATAGTCTCCAATTTTGCTCATGGTGTCGGGCAGAAGTTTCAGCTCGTTGTGCAACCATTCCACGAAGCTCGAGATATTGTCGGTGATTTTGAAGTCTTGGGCTTCGGCACCAAAGCTTTCAAGAGCACGACGATACGCCGTGGCCAAATATGTCCCCACTGATGGCAATAAGCTTCATTTTTCTCCAAGGTGTCTTCAAGCTCGCCTTTAACCCTTTTCAATTCGGCAATGAGGTTGGCATTAGCTTCCAGAAGGACTTGTTGGGCATCGTATTGGGTAACCATGTCTTTCAATTCGGTGCGGCATTCCTCATAGCATTTTAAGCACGACTCCAATTCCTTCTTCAAGGCATCCATAGCATCTCGTTGTTTCGAACTTTGGTCCGCCAGGTGACGAGACTGTTGTTTCAATTTCTCGTTCTCTTCTCTCAGGCGTCGGTTCTCGTCTTCCAAAAGCTTTCTTTCTTCAAGGGATGCTTTAGCTTCTTCAACCGCTTTCACGAACCCCCTTTGACAAGCGGCGACGCCTTTCGAAAGAAAGGATCGCATCGTCTTCATCAAATCCTCCGCACTCAAACCCTCCAAGGATTGATCAAAATTCGAAAACGAAAAATAACCAGTAGACACATTATTTACTTGGGCAGCTTCATTCAGTTCTCAGAGCCGAAACAGCAAGTCAAGATGTTGTAAACAAATTAGTCGGTGTAATATCGTACCGGGTTCAGCAACATAGAGTCAACACCCATTCCTGATGCCGAAGGGCCAGCTTTAACTTTCAGTGATTCTTTCTCCTTATTGCTCAAAGTAACCAAAGTCTTGGTCGCTAAAGACAACACAGAGTCGAAAGTTGTTAGTGGACAGAAAATAAGTTCCCTAGGGAGGACATGAAAAATCATCATCAAGTTAAAGTAGCGCACCGGCGTCTTCAAGTTGGAGTACGTTGGTTTCCGTCGCCAGCAGTGGTGCGGTTCCTCCGGCAGCTTTCGCAGCCGCTTTGTCAATGTCATCTGACACGGCGGTGAACAAGACGCGTTCGCATGGATTTCTCAATTTCGAGAGGGTCCAAATCGATTGGATTTTGGGCGTTCAGACCCGAGTTTTCGCTCGGACCCATCGTAGTCTCCTTCAGGTCATCTTGGGGTTTTAAAGCAGGAATCTCTTGATCTTTGGCCGCCAAAGGTACGTCGTCTTCAATATAGCACAACTCTTCGGTCTCGTCCATGACATCCACGAGACCAGCCACGCGTTCCTGTTGACGCAGAAAATGCACTCAGCACCAATCACACAGCAAGCCGAAAAGCTGGCTTCGCACGCGCAGAGAGAGAGTGACGTGCCGCCCAATTTTTCCCGAAAATTAACAAAAGATAAAGCGATTAGATACCAAAGCTTGGAACTTGCCGGTGGTACCGGACAGCTTCCATATTTACGGCTAAGAAGCCAAGTAAGACGACATGTAGCTATGTAAAGCTACCTGTCAAAGAACCACGACCATTCGGGTAACCGCAAAGGGAAAAAGAACATTGCCGAATGGATGACGTAAGCATGACAACGATCGGTCTTTGGATAAACATAGATGCATGTGTAAAGTCGCGACCGTTCGTCATGAAAATTAACATTAAACAAATTAAGCAAAGCACGAACATGATTATGCATTAAATAAGCACGCATAGATCCAAAGCATTAGTCTACCGCATGTCTAATTACTCTAAGATCCGTCGGGCACGATATCAAGCAAATCTATCCACCGCATGATACAACTTGCATGAAAAACGCACCACTTTCCACAAATAGATCTATCCACCGCATGATATAATCTTAAATATGGAAAGCTAACAGCATACATCATTTAAAGCATAAATAATGCACGTGATCTACTCGTGAAAACATAACCGAATACGGTTGAACAGCCGATTCAGGGTCCATGAAGAAGGAACAAACATTACCACGTGAATAAATCTATCAGGCTGAATTGGAAATCTAATCCACCGGATGACTAGCTCCAAAGCAACCCAAAAACCTGCATCTACCGCATGACGCCCGGCTCTTTCAAGATTTATGCTAACAAGGCAAGCTTGAACCCACAACACGTAACAACCTAGATCGATTCGGTTTCGGCTATCGGAGAGCACAAGATCCACGCATCAAAACACGAAACCTGCTCGAACAAGGATCTCAAAAGAAATATAGCCGATCCAAACCCATCTAGATTGGGCAAGGGTGTGTTACATGAATTAGAACATAAAGTAAAAACTCACGATAACACGGGATAACTTAATGAATCTATTGGGTTTTGCCAAAACCCAATAGAGCCGATAACTAGCCTCAAGCCAGACCTTAGCCTACCGCGTGGCTCATGATCTAACAAGAAACCCTCTTGAACCAAGCTCGAATCTACCGCATGACACGAAGCATGGTAACAAGACTACTTGCATCAGATCTAAATCCACCACATGATACTAGACATGATACAAGGTTGCCGGTACTCACGGAGGTCGACGGATCGATTGGCCCTCTCGAAGAACTCGACGACACGACAAGGACTCTAGGGTTTGGCGCAAGGCCGGTGTGTATTGAGTAATGAACGTGTTTGTTACATACATCCAGGGATCGTATTTATACCCTGCTGATTACAACTGCGAATGGATTCATTGCCTAACTAAACTCGATTGCCTGCCCATCCATTCGTCTCTCCCGATTTGAGCCACGTCACCGCCCAATCCCGCAAAATCGGCTCTCTTGTTCTTTTGCCGAACCGAGCGGATAGCCGACCGCGGATTCTTCTGCCGAAAATCTCCAGAAATATCTTTCCTTCCACCAGACGGACTCTCTTTCGAACCGGACCCACCAGTCATACTCCTTACCAAATTTTGGTGTTAACACATGCCCCTTCAATTGTGGGATAAAAGTAATTTTGTTCCACAATTGACCTCCACCACGAATCCGTCAACACCCGTTCTTCGCAATCCGCCGGAATCTTCATCCAGATCTAACCCTAGATCTCCTTGCTCTGAGCTCGAACTTCCAATGGCAACTCGTAACCAAGTCGCTCGGGTAAATTCACCCCTTCAAACCTTTGTTCGGCATTAGGTTTTCAATTTTACCCGAGATTTTCCTCTTCCGCTTTCCTCCAGAGCCTTCTCTCGCTCTTCGATTCCTATTGAGGCCAATTCGCAGCCTTATTACCTTGGTCCCGAAGGGAATCCCGACCCTCGGGATTTTATTGCCGCCGAATCTCGCAGAATCCCTTTTAAGACAGCCTTTATCTCCACCTCCCCGGTGGCAAGATGCATTCAAGAACCGGCCTCTCGCCCCCAATTGCAGCCGGAAGACTTGGTATCGGAGGATTCTAGCGGATAAGAGCGGATTGACCAACGGATGCTCTCCGTATCGCTCAATGTCTGGAGTTATCCGTAGCTGAGACACCCAAGAATGAAGATCTCCTGATAGCCGCGTGCCACTTCTGGTCAAACGGCGTCAACGCCTTCCTTTTCGGGCATGGCCCAATGTCTCCAACCTTGGCCGACGTATATATGATCACCGGCCTTGACATTGCAGGATCTGTTCAGCCTTGGAATTTCAAAAATTCCTCACGCCAGACAGGGGTAAAGCCAGGGAACGGCTACAAGAATTATATCCTGAAGCATATGAAAGACAATCCCCTGGGTGATGTCGAATACAGGGCTTTTCTGAACATGTGGCTATGCGTATTTGTCTTCCGTGGCAAGGCCAACGAGCCCACTTTGAACCATATCGCAATGGCGAGTCATCCGGCTAGTGGTAATCGCCTCCCTCCGGGAAAATTCTTCTTGGGCAAAGTGTGTATCATATGCTTCATCGATCGTTACCCAAATGTACACCCAACCGAGAGGATATCATGCGTCAATGGCCCCCGGTGGTTTATTCAAATGTGGCCGCAGCCTCCACATGCATCGATTGTCGGTGTTGATTTGAACTCCGGTGTTCTTCCCTTTGTCCAATCACCCCGAAGGAGAGCCTCAAGCTACCAGAGGATGCCAAAACTACGGAGAAGCGGCTTCAACTGTTCTCATCCAACAGGACATCAGCCAGCTCTTCGAATTGTTCTTCAAAGGTTTCCCCAATCCTCTGTGGCTTCCTTATCTAGGCAATGACACTTTGACCTTTCCTGTCGAATTCTCCTTTGAGCCCGGCCATCAAGATAGGGGATTCTTGGAGATCTTTAATATCATAATCCGTCCCTGCATATTGCCGGCCGAGTTCAATGGAGGGAGACAGAATGTCAGCACTTATGAGTATTACCGACCTAATGTAATGGCCGAGCAACTTGGATGTGGCCGGATGCCCCCAAGATTGTTTCGCATGAATTCCTCAAACCCGGGGAGGAAATCAAAGAACCGATGCAAGTGCAGAAGTTTTCAACTATGTGTGCAGTCCCACTGTCTACGCATGTCCTTTTGTGCCCACAACCATAGTTCACCCTACCTTCAGCTCCTGGTGGCAAGAATTTCATGACCACGTCTTCAGTGAACCTGTTCATGTATTCTGTGCAGAGTTGGTATCTGACTTTCTACCAACTTCAGAGGTAATACAATGAACCCCTTGATCAGACTTTTTCCTTTTTTTATTCATGGCCCTGACCTTCATTTTCTGTCCACAGAACACAGTGCCTGCCCCTCGAGCCAGGGTAATTACTTATAATGCCGAAGGCCCAATTTCAGCACTGGGGTTTAAATCCACAACCCTGCATCAACTAATGGCCAGGTACGCTACCACCGATCCCAGCCTTTCTAGCCTTGCTGTCGACAGGAGGCAAGGTCTGCATCTGATTGCCCGTCCAAATGCTAAAAGGAGGAGAACTGTCAAGAAAGTGCTGGTTGAGGTAAACTCCTTTACCTTCTTGATTACTAGGTCACTCTGTTTTTGATGGATCATATCATTGTGTATTTTCAGACCAGAGCCCAGCAACCTTCAGAGCCAGTACCTGCCGATGCTCCATCCACTGGTATGACTTTTACTATTCTTTCTCAAGGATGAACACTGGCACTTATCCCTTCAATTGGACATTTGCAGAAGAAGCCGTAGGAGAACCGCTTGTAGATGTTCCAGTGGTTCAACAAGCGAGCCCATCCAGGGTTGAATTGCCCATCCCAGTAGAGATCTCATCTTCATCACCTTCTGCAGAAGCAGTACACTCTCCAGAGATGAACCTCCCAACTCAACTGGAGCCACCAAATTCCCCCAGGATGCCATCGCCTATCGGTCAAGCGAAGAATGACCAACCCAACAGAGGAGGGTCCAATTCTCCACCAGCCAGAAACTCACGGGTCGCTGATGGCCGCATCAGCATCCCCTGACTTGGGAGTTTCGGCTCTACTCGGGGCACCTTTTCCGTCTGCGATTGCCCCCGCTCAAGAAACCATTCATGAGGTACCCAATTCCGCGCTTAATTTCGGTACTTCGATGTCAGCATTCTCACCTCGGCAATGTTACTTTTCAGGGTCATGCTCCGCCGTCATCGAGCTTGCCATCAGAGGGCCCATCAACTGCCGAGGTGATGAAAGAAATAAACCCCGCCATTTGCCCGGATGAAGTGTTGCCCAAACTCAAAGAAATTGCACTCGGCTAGAAAAAGATGTTCAGGATCAGCTCAATGATCTTCATCATTTTGAAGAGATGTTTGAACCCATTAGTCGAAAACTCCCCGATGACATCAGAGCTTTCCTATCATCCGTCTACGACTTAGAGCCCTTTTATGTTCCCTTGAGGCGCACTTGGAGGAAATTGCGCTCCCGTCCGGCCATTGAAAAGGAGAAAACTGACGCTGAACATGCCATGAACGGGGCACAATCCCAAGCAGAGAGCCATAAAGATGCCTTGGCCGACACCGCAAGCTTCTTACGATTTGAAAATCGCCGGAAGGCCGCTCTAGAGGCGGAATTGAGAAGCCCGTCGGCGGAGATGGAGATTGACCGAAGAAAATAGCCGATCTTCCCGGATTGATAGCAAAGACCCAAGCGGAGGTAGAATCGGCCGTCACCGGAGTAAAGCAATGCGATGCGAGCTCACCGACTTATCTCGGTGCCCAAAAGGACTACCGGGAGATCCCGGATAATTCCCACTTGATAATATCCAATGTTCGTCACGCACTCGCAAAACTCCTTAATGCTTGAATGTCCTTATTGATGTATACCTGGACTGGTCGTTCTTGTAATATTTCCTTTGCGATTTGTTTCCTTTCCTTTGCGTACTTTGAGATGTAATGCTGAACGACCCATTCGGTAGTGAAACGCTAACTCCCGAATGACACCTTGAGTTCCCTTAGCCGAACCAATCGACCTGCGCACGGTCCAGCTTGGAACTCCAAACGACCCGCAGGCGGGCTGGTCAAGGAAATCTTTCCACCTTCCGATTTTATTGGGACGTGCGCCACGATCCACAGCCACGACTCGAAACCACGATTCATCCTGCCAGGCCTATAAATGTTGCCATAGGTGCCCCTAGCTCTCCACCAGGCCTTCTAACTCTCGAATCTTTGCCAATCTTTGGTCTTCTTGCAAACAGTGCACATCCCCAAACCGCAATGGTGCGCCGCCTCAACCGCCGCCGCGCCTCCGACGAGGGCCGAGGGGAGCGGCGCTAATGCGCGCAGGCGGTGATGATCATCAATTTCTCCTCTTCGATCCTCCTCTTGATCTTCTTTTGCCTTGACAATCATCTCCCTTTTTCAGGTTGATTCAGTGGAATCCGCCTCGCGCGCCGGCCAATCAGCCCCTCCCTGACGACTCTTCGGAGTCCGATGGCCACTCCCCGGTACCGTACGGGGAAGCAGATGCTATTCGCTTCAAGGAGGAGCTAGAGGCGTCCCGTCTCGAGCTGGAGGACGTCTCCAAAAAAGCGGGCGTGGCCGAACTAGAATGGGAGGACCAGCGGAAACAGCTGCTGGAGGCCATCGACGGTATGGCTCTGGGATTGATTCTTGATTCAGCCCGGCCTTTGATGCTAATCCTTTCTTGTTTATCTTTTGCGGCCGTGATGCCGAGCTCAACCGCCTAAAGGCGCCGGTAGAGCAACCGGCCGAGAAGGTGAATGCCCACGGCGACACGCCGGCGGAGCGCCCGGCCGCGGTGGAGCGCCGCATCGACGAGGTGGCCGTCCATGGCGTTCGTTTGGGCACCACCTTGGGCCCGGCCGCGATGGCGACGCATACGGACGTCGACTATTCCACCAGGCCGCGTGGCTTCCGTGGCGGCGCGCGGAAGACATCGACGAGATCGAGCTCATCCTGGAGCGCCTTGACGGCCACGGCGACGCCATTGCCGAAATTACCCATCCCCAATCTGTGTTGAATAGGCTCTTCGACTAGATTGTACTAGGGATGTGTAAATATCGGCAATTAGATGAAGAACTTTTGAATTCTGCACCTGTTCTGCGATGACTTCTCTTTGCATTTTGCGTCTGCGACTTCTTCTTTGAATGCATCCGGGAACTATCCTTAGCCGAACGCGTAAGAACAAATGCCCCTTGGCGTAAAATCCACAGAGGATCCCAATTCGGCAATCCGTGAACACTGTTCAAGAGAAAACCCCTCGCACCTGGTGGAAATCCCTGCCGCTTGGTATTCCAACAGTGCGTACTGGCCAAATCATCACTCCCAATGCGCCTCCTTGGTCAATAAAATAGCCCGTGGGGTGCTCGCAAATCCACTCGCACACTCCTCCATCACTTCTCGTCTCTTCCTCTGTCGCTAGAAGAAAAAACCCCAACGCCATGGACAAGGGTAAACGGCCTCGGGGGGAGCGGCTCGTCAAGGAAGCGTACGATTCGGAAGTGAGTTCTTTCTTGATCCGCTCCTTGTCCTCCCGCTTGATCTTGCGCTTCATGTTTTCCCTCTGCCTCTTTCAGCCTTGATTTGCTTCCCGAAGAGGTCATCGGAACCGAAGATGTTCCTGAGTACATCTCCTCCGATTCTTCTCCTGAGGCGGAGGATGCCACGCCTGAGCAAAGGGCCATTCATCAGCTGCGCCGCCGTGCCCGGCACCTGGAGCGTGGCCTCAGGGACATGTCCGTCCGTTGCCAAGCCGAGCGCGAGCGTCGCATGGCGCTGGAAGCACTAGTAGGGGGTAAACGCTTCTGACCCCTTCATGTTTGCATCTGGATTTCTTGCCCCTAACTTGGTTCTTTTGCTCCAGATGTCTCTGACAGGTACAGCAACCTGAAGGCGGCCTGGGATAGTCTGGTAGAGGCCGCCAATCATGGTCGTCCTCGTGCGTTCCAAGTCGCCGTCACGGTGGTCCTGGAACAACTGAAGAGGGAGCAGCAGCCGAAGAAGCAAAGAAAAGATTGAATCATACTTTCGCTTCTTTCTCCACGCCTTCTGCTTCCCACCCTTTAGGGGTCCCGACCATCGTGGCTGCTATATGTAATCCCGTAAGAAACAAGCTTGTAATGTAGTATTGAGCTAAGGGCAATGCATCGTGCATCGGCCATTTTCTCTTGTTCATGGATTTTGTTCTAAAGGCGGCCTCATCCTTGAGCGCCGCCGTTTCGTGTCGATGTGTATAATCATCGATCGATTTCAATGCTAGGATAATACTTCTTGGGATATCTTCCATTTATTGCGGCGGAAAATTCCTCTCCTAGCAAAGTTTTCAATATGTATGCATTACCAGGAACGCATCCGACCACACGAAAAGGCCCCTCCCGGCTAGGGGACCATTTGCCGAATTCACCGTATTTAGTTCCAATCGGCAATAGCGCTTTCCACACCAGGTCGCCTTCGCAAATTGCCTTACTTTCACTTTCTTGTTATAGTATTTAGCGACCCGCGGCTTGTTTTTCTCGATGTTCTCCGGGGCCCCGAGACGGATCATATGCAAATCTTCTAACTCATCCATCATCGTGCCACCGTAATCCTTGGAGCTCAACTCGTTTTGCGGCAAAGACTACTCTCCTCGACTCGATTGCATTTCCCAAGGCGGACCGCATGATGCCCGTAAACCAACTCGTAAGGAGAAGTCTTTGTAGCTCCATGGGGGGCCATTCGGTAAGCCCACAGCGCTTCACTGAGTACCGAATGCCATCTCCTTGGCTTCTGGTCGATCTTCTTCTGTATCAGCTTGATCATGATCTTGTTAGAAGCCTCTGCTTGACCATTAGCTTGGGCATAATATGGAGAAGAATTAAACAGTTTGATTCCCATGCTTTCGGCAAAATCTCTGAACTCTAATGACACGAATTGTGCCCCCTGGTCAGTAGTAATCGTCTGAGGGATCCCAAATCGATAGATGATGTGTTCCTTGACGAATTCGATCATGTTTTCTGACGTCACCTTCTTCAGTGGGATTGCCTCGACCCATTTGGTGAAGTAATCTGTAGCCAAAAGCACGAACTTATGCCCCTTGCTAGACGGCGGATTAATTTGGCCAATCAAGTCTATACCCCAGCCCCTGAATGGCCATGGCTTGATGATGGGATTCATTGCTGATGCAGGGACCCTTTGAATATTCCCGAACTTCTGGCAATCTTGGCATCCCTTGTAATACTCAAAGCAATCCTCTAATATCGTCGGCCAAAAGCATCCAGCTTGTCTAATAACCCATTTCATTCGATAGGCCGATTGGTGCGCTCCACATATCCCATCATGCACCTCGCTCATCATGTTCTTGGCCTCTTCGGGACCCGTGCACCGTAGCAATACCCCGTCTAATGATTTATAGAATAAATTATCATCCGGAAGAACGAACTTGATTGCCTTGTACCGAGTTTCCCGGAGACTTTTCGGGATGGATCTTTCAAGTAATCAACGATTTCTTTCCTCCAATCATCTTCGCAAGATCCGCCCCTAGTGCACACACCTCGCAGCCGAACGCTTCTTGACTCTCCTTGTAACCGAGAGGCGCTTCCGAGCTAGCCTCGTTCGCTTCTTCGTTATGCTCTCTAGGAATGTCTTTGCAGGGTTACTAATGGGAAGCTCTTCAAGATCTCCCCGCACTCTTCGTAGTAACTCCTCAGCGCTTCGCTCCTGCACTCGTATTGGCCGTTCAATTGCTTGATTACCAGTTCTGAATCTCCATAGACCTCAACTGAGACGGCCCCAGCTTCTCTCAAATATTGAAGCCCTCGAAGTAGTGCTTCGTATTCAGCCTGGTTATTTGTGACAGTGGGTTGTATAGGAATGGCGAATTCAAACATCTCACCTCTGGGCGAAATCAGCAGGATCCCCACTCCCCCACCTTTGCCACATGATGACCCGTCGAAGAATAAGGCCCAAGGGGTAATTTCAAGCAGATCAATTGCAGGGTCACGATGTTCAGTTATAAAATCGGCAATGGCCTGACCTTTGATGGCTTTTGCCGATTCGAACTTCAACTCGAATTCAGATAGAGCTAAAATCCATTTGCCAACCCGACCGTTCAAAATTGGCATAGATAACATATGTTTTATCACATCAAACTTCGAGTATACAGTGCATTCGGCATTCAACAAGTAGTGCCGAAACTTTGTACACGAGTAGTATACGCAAAGACACAGTCTTTCTATAGCCGAATACCTCGGTTTCGGGATCAAGTAGTTTTCGGCTAAGATAAGCTACTACCCGCTCCTTGCCTTCGAATTCTTGAATAAGGGCCGATCCAATAGTTTGGGTATCGGCCGCCACGTACAACTTGAAAGGCTTGTTCCCCGAGGAGGAACCAAAGACACGGCGGCTCCTTCATGTATTGCTTGATTTCATCGAAAGCCTTTTGTTGTTCGTCGCCCCATGTGAATTTCTCGATCCTTCTTTAGCTTCAAAGAACGGAGAGAATGGCAACACCTTCGTGATAAATTTGAGATGAACCTTCTCACGAAGTTGATCTTGCCGAGCAAATGATTGCAACTCCTTGAGGTTGGTTGGAGGAACGACTTCATCAATGGCTTTCATGCTCTTCTTGCCAACCTCGATCCCCCCTTCGTGGACCAAAAACCCCAAGAACTCTCCAGCTGACACCCCAAATGCACACTTGTTTGGATTCATCTTTAGACCATGCTTCCGGGTGTATTCTAAGGTTCTCTTCACATCTTCTAGATGGGCGTCATGACTTAAGGACTTGATCACCACGTCATCGATGTAGATTTCCACAGTTTTGCCGATTAACTCATGAAAAATGTAGTTCATGGCCCGTTGATAGGTTGCGCGGCATTTTTCAACCCAAATGTCATGACTATCCATTCAAATAGGCCTATATGTCCGGGACATCTAAAGGCCGTCTTCGAGATGTCTTCTATTGCCATGAAAATCGATTGTATCCCGCGTTGCCATCCATGAAACTAATCACCTTGTGTCCGGCGGCGGCGTCAATTAACAAATCGGCAATAGGCATCGGGTATCCGTCCATGGGAGTAGCTCTGTTCAGGTCCCTGAAGTCTATGCAAACTCTCATTTTCCCATTCTTCTTATACACGGGGACGATGTTGGAAATCCACTCCGCATATCTGCATGGCCGAACGAAGTTTGCGTCAAGTAATCTCTCGATTTCTTTCTTCACATCGGCCAATACTTCATCCTTGTAGATTTTCGGGGCGGTTGCTTATATGGCTTGAAACCGGGCTTGATTGGCAACCGGTGCTCGACGATGGATCGATCCAATCCGGGCATCTCCGAATAATCCCGGGCGAAGCGATCTTTAAATTCTCCGAGAAGCTCAATTAAGTTTCCCCCGAAGTCCGGTTGCAAATTTGCACCGATGAACGTCGGCCTTGGTTTATCACCGCTCCCAATGTCAACTTCTTCCGCCTTATCGGCCGACATAAATCCTCGTCCTAACTTGCCATCAGTGCCATCCACGGGGTTCTCCATTAAAAATTACCGTAAGAGCCGATCGCTTGAATCGGCCGTTGGTCACCGCCGACAGTTCAACAGACCTTCTCCCCCGGTCCTTCCCCGAGAAGCAATCGATGCCTTGGTACTCCCGAAGGCCGGTTCCATGTTAGCCACGCTTACGGAGTCATCCGCCCGGACGACCTCGATCTCATCGTCCACCCACCGGATCGACCGTTGATGCATAGTGGATGGGACGCGGCAGCTTGGCGTGGATCCGGCCCCGCCCAAGCAGCAGCCGTGGCCGTAGGCTCCCTTGCCTTCGATGACGAAGAAGGTGGTGAGCGGCGTTTTGGACCCGATCATCAAGTCCACGTGAGCGCATCCTTTAGTGTCCGAGGGGTTCCGGCGAAGTCGTTCGAGATGATGCTTGTCGGTGTCGATCACTCGGGCCCATGCCAAGCTTCCCGAAGGTGGTGTACGGCATCACGTTGACCGCCGCCCCCGCCGTCGACGAACATCTTGGTCAATGGCTTGCCATTGACGTACCCCCTCAAGTACAGCGGCTTCATATGGCGGTTCTTGGCCGGCTTGTCGAAGATGGCCTGCTTGGCAAGCACCAGCTGTGCCATCATCTCCTCGGGTTGCTCGTCGTCAAAGGAAGCTTCCTCCTGCATAATCTGGTTAGCAGGAGCCATGAACTCGTTCGGCAGGAAGTATACCATGCACGCAGGGGCCGAACGCTTCGATCCTTCTGGCTGATCCTTGGGGCGCCACTTCTGCCTCGTCTGGATCCCGGCTTGTTTCATCTCGCGGTTCCTCAAGCGCTGGACCCGCCTCTTCTGGCTCTTGCGTAGACCGGGTGGG
The DNA here is from genome assembly GCA_947561735.1 of Cenchrus americanus. NCBI lineage: Eukaryota > Viridiplantae > Streptophyta > Magnoliopsida > Poales > Poaceae > Cenchrus > Cenchrus americanus. The sequence continues at coordinate 97,772,802 of OX387242.1, read as the reverse complement.
CACCACTGCCCCTTCTGCCAGACGTAGACATCCTCGTCCTCTTCCTGATCAGCCCACCTGAGATCAGCTTGGCGTTTCCTGGGGTGATCTATGACTTCAATTTTTTGACGCCGATCCCCATTCGGGTGAATCCTTCCAAGTCTTTCGTGGACGGATCGGCGATTGGCAGTTTCCTGCCTGTACTCAACGTATCTGTCGCTGCACTCAGGACAGTTCTTCAGTGTGGGCAGCTTTAGGCCCTCGTTCCAGCAATGCCTGAAGAAGGCGCACCCCCAGTGAGCGCGCTCCTGCTCGCGCGTGTACTGCTCTCGGTCCCTTCTGCGCGCTTCCTCTTCAGCCCGGTGCTGCTCCTCCTCGTGACGACGCTTCTGGTAGCGCTCCTTCTCCATCTGGCATTGCCATTTGTTAAGGAGAATGCGTGACGTCACCTTGGGTTTAGGCCTGGACGATTCCCCAATCTCGATGTGGCTCTTGAGAACGCGGGGGGCATCGCCCTGTACTTGCTCCAGGGTTACCTGGCGCTCTGGGTCCACCGATCCAGCTTGCTTGGACCTGGCTGAGGTTAGGACCTTGACCTTCCCCTTCTCTTCGGCTGTTATCGCGTCGACAGAAAAGCCGAGCATGTTCTGAGGAAAGGGGTGGCCATCCAGCTTCATCTTGTTATCAAACTTGAGGTGTCCTTCCTGGATAGCCTTCTGGATCCTCATCCTGAAGACCCTGCAGTCGTTGATGGAGTGCGAGTCCCTATCATGGAAGCCGCAGTAACGCTTCGCTTTAACTCCATCAGGACGAAGCATAGAATGCCCCTCAGGCAGCTTAACTCGGCCTTCTTTTACCAAGAGCTCGAACAACTTATCAGCCTTTGTGATGTCGAAGTCGTAAGTCCCTTTGGTCTGCCTGACCCAACGCTGATTCATTGTTAGAGGCTCTTTACCCCACATGATTTCCGCTGCAGCTACCTCCAATTCATCGTCAGAATCCTCGAACAGATCGGCTTTGTCCAGGAACTGGTTGTAGATGTCAGCGACGTCGTGCTGCTTGCCAAACTTGGGGTCTTTCTTGAGGCCATATGCCTGATTGCTCATCAGAGATAACTTTTGTGAAAGCTGGCCCAGGTTCTCAAACTCCATCCCAAATAGCTTCTCGCGCACGGCCGGTAACATCCCGGCGACGGCCATATCAGCCAGCTGATCGTCTGGCAAGTTCAGCGAGAAGCACATGCCTTTGACTTCCCTGAATCTCCTAAGAAACTCCAACGGTGTTTCACTGTGTCTTTGCTTCAGGGTGGCGAGATCAATCGAGCTTTTTCTCGAAGCCGCCGCTGAAGTAATGAGCGTGGAATTTACGCTCCAAATCCTTCCATCTGGCCACTGATTCAGGCGGCAGGGATGAGAACCACTGAAAAGCCGGGCCCGTCAGCGAAGCGGGGAAGTAGCGAACTCTGAACGCCTCCTCGGCCGAGCATTCCCCAAGCTGCATGAGGTAACGGGCGATGTGCTCGACCGTGCTTGTCTCGTCCTGCCCAGAGAACTTCGTGAATTCCGTCGGCGCCTTCACCCTCGGCGGCAGGAGCACGTTATAGTACCACTCTGGGAATGGCGGCCTATAAGTGGGGCCCTGCATCTTTGGCTTGAGGCCGAACTGATTCTGCATCAATTCGGCCATCTTGCGCGCTAGGGCGTCATCTTCTTGCGCGCCTGCAGCTGGCGCGTATCCTGGGTGCGGGAAGGCGTCGAACGCCCCGTAATTTCCCACTTCATGATAACCACCGCCGATACGCATTCTTCTCGGGAGCCGGTTGGTCGACGGAGCTATTCTTCGACCGGGGTTGAGTGGGGCCCCGGATGAGCCGAACGCTAGGTCTCCGTACGTAGGCCGGTACGGATTCGCCGTTGCACGGGGCCGACCCGTGCCGCTCCGTGGTGGCGGCGGGGATTGGTTGACCTCCCGAAGCTTGCAACGGAGGGCCGAACCGGGCCGCCCCCGCCGCCCGCGGAGGAGGTTGGAACGTCCGGCTCCCGGAGCTCGAGGAGGAGGGCCGCCGCACCGGCTCCGTAGCGGCGGCCGAGAGCTTGATTCACCCGGCTCCACGGTGCTCTTCCGGCGTACGCCTTTCCGAACGCCCCGCCCCGCGCCCGGCCAAAGAGGGCCACCATCATCCGCCGGAGCGATCCGAGGAAAGCCTGGTTGTGCTTGGTGAGCATGTTGTCTACCGACTCTTGGAAGATCCGCGCGCATTCCTCCTTTTCTTGTTGGGTTGTGGCGTCGGTCTCTCCCGCACAGCGGCACTCGGGCGGTGCTATTCTTTAGGTACGGTACACCACTTCGATTCTTCTTAAACGACATGAGACACTTTTGCCGAAAGCGGTTCACGGCGTCTAGGAGCCGCCGATGCCTTCCGGAGAAAGCTCTTCGATGTTGACATCCGGGAGGTCCGTGATCTCGGGCATCCCGAACCAATTCGGCCGTTGGTCCCACCGAGCGTGCCAAAAAGTGTGTTGACGCAGAAAATGCACTCGGACCAATCACACGGCAAGCCGAAAAGGCGGCTTCGCACGCGCGGAGAGAGAGTGACGTGCCGCCCAATTTTTCCCGAAAATTAACAAAAGATAAAGCGATTAGATACCAAAGCTTGGAACTTGCCGGTGGTACCGCAGGTTCCATATTTACGGCTAAGAAGCCAAGTAAGACGACATGTAGCTATGTAAAGCTACCTGTCAAAGAACCACGACCATTCGGGTAACCGCAAAGGGAAAAAGAACATTGCCGAATGGATGACGTAAGCATGACAACGATCGGTCTTTGGATAAACATAGATGCATGTGTAAAGTCGCGACCGTTCGTCATGAAAATTAACATTAAACAAATGAAGCAAAGCACGAACATGATTATGCATTAAATAAGCACGCATAGATCCAAAGCATTAGTCTACCGCATGTCTAATTACTCTAAGATCCGTCGGGCACGATATCAAGCAAATCTATCCACCGCATGATACAACTTGCATGAAAAACGCACCACTTTCCACAAATAGATCTATCCACCGCATGATATAATCTTAAATATGGAAAGCTAACAGCATACATCATTTAAAGCATAAATAATGCACGTGATCTACTCGTGAAAACATAACCGAATACGGTTGAACGTACCGATTCGGTGGTCCATGAAGAAGGAACAAACATTACCACGTGAATAAATCTATCAAGCTGAATTGGAAATCTAATCCACCGATGACTAGCTCCAAAGCAACCCAAAAACTCGCATCTACCGCATGACGCCCGCTCTTTCAAGATTTATGCTAACAAGGCAAGCTTGAACCCACAACACGTAACAACCTAGATCGATTCGGTTTCGGCTATCGGAGAGCACAAGATCCACGCATCAAAACACGAAACCTGCTCGAACAAGGATCTCAAAAGAAATATAGCCGATCCAAACCCATCTAGATTGGGCAAGGGTGTGTTACATGAATTAGAACATAAAGTAAAAACTCACGATAACACGGGATAACTTAATGAATCTATTGGGTTTTGCCAAAACCCAATAGAGCCGATAACTAGCCTCAAGCCAGACCTTAGCCTACCGCGTGGCTCATGATCTAACAAGAAACCCTCTTGAACCAAGCTTGAATCTACCGCATGACACGAAGCATGGTAACAAGACTACTTGCATCAGATCTAAATCCACCGCATGATACTAGACATGATACAAGGTTGCCGGTACTCACGGAGGTCGACGGATCGATTGGCCCTCTCGAAGAACTCGACGACACGACAAGGACTCTAGGGTTTGGCGCAAGGCCGGTGTGTATTGAGGAATGAACGTGTTTGTTACATACATCCAGGGATCGTATTTATACCCTGCTGATTACAACTGCGAATGGATTCATTGCCTAACTAAACTCGATTGCCTGCCCATCCATTCGTCTCTCCTGATTTGAGCCACGTCACCGCCCAATCCCGCAAAATCGGCTCTCTCGTTCTTTTGCCGAACCGGAGCAGATAGCCGACCGCGGATTCTTCTGCCGAAAATCTCTAGAAATATCTTTCCTTCCACCAGACGGACTCTCTTTCGAACCGGACCCACCAGTCATACTCCTTACCAAATTTTGGTGTTAATAGTTCCTTTGGGGCTGTGCTGGCCATTGCGATCTGTTTCTGTATCATTTCAGCCACGCGTTTGCTCCTGGTGTCGCGTGCCTCCAGTTCCTCATGATCGGCCAGAGCCGCTGATGGCAATTCCTCAACCGCTTTTTTCAACTTCGGAGGATAAGATGTGCAAGGCTGAATCTGAGGCGTCGATAGTATATCAACGTCTTCATCTGTCTTCGCGACTGGACTGGCCCGCGCCTTTTTCCCTGCAGGCTCATCGTCGTCGGGGCCCTTCTCTTTAACGGCAACGCGCTTTTCCTTTTCTGAGGCACTTACAGGCCTCTTCTTTCAAACCACCATTTTCTCAAGATCAGCAGCGGGGGAGGAGTCATGAACTTTCTTCTTCTCTCTCTCGGCGGCAGCCACCTTCGCTGCCCCGATCTTGCGCCGAGCCAAGTTTTCGTTAATCTTCAGTAGCTTGGAATACTTTTCTGCAAGCGGAGGCAGGGTAGCGCTTTCCGCTTGGCCAAGACATCTTGGGCCTTAGTGTTTTTCGGGGCACCTTCTGTCGTCACAGCCGCTTTACTTGATTTGCCTTTCCTCGAGGTTTCGGCGGGCTCCGATCCAATGTTGCCTGGCGACTACATCTTCTTGCTGGCTATCGGGGGCACTGGTCAAGGAGAATAGGTGACACCCATCTCATCAAGGACATGGTTAACCCGGCCCTGATGCTTCAGAATCCTTTGGGCGCACTCCCATTCCTTGTAAGTGAAGTTGCCAATCATCTAGACAACCTTCTTTTCAACATCGGCCATAATCTCTTCGTCAGTCTTGTCCGCAGGGCGTTTTACATTGAATATAGGGCTTCACACATCTTGGTCTAGCCCGGGCAGCCATTGTACTTTGAATGCCCACGAGCCCCATCGGGGCTGGCACGGCCAAATTTCAGCAGCCACAAATTCTTCGAGGGCGTCCCGCGTAGTGATTATGCGAGTCACCTGGTAAAACGCACTTGTGCTAGCAGATGTGCGGCTTGCTTTCGTCAGTTCCAGCAACAACTCGACCTCCAAGTCAATCATGCGACTCACCAGGTCATATGATGTTACTTCTTCTTGCTTTGAGTTTCGCCCTACCACTGCAATAGGGCGTAAAACCAATAGGAGGTCCATCGGTTAGCCCACTTATTCTTGTACGCTGGGGCTAACTCCACTGGGGTTTGGTTTTTACCGGAGCGCCGCGTCTGAAAAGTACAGCAGGCATACTGAGCTTTCTTCTCTTCGTCATCGATTGTTATGGTCTTCCTCGCCCAGTAGATTTCGAAATGACGAACAAAAGTCTCTACGTCATTGTCCCCGGCGAAGGTGCAACAGGCCTACAGAAATTTCAGCACTTGAGGAATGGAGTTGGGTGTCAGCTGATGAATCTGAACATTGTAGGCTACCAAGATATCAGCAAACTTCTTCGAGATTGGCAGACGAAGCCCCGCAGTGAAAAAATCCTGAAACACCACGCTCTCATTTTTTCTGGGTTTCGACGTGGTCTCTTTCCCAGGCAACCGACATATCCCAGGCTCGAAGCAACCTTCTAGTCGCAGAGCATCCAGATCTGCTTGTGTCATAAAGGATCGTCCAATAAAAACAGGTCCGGGCCTTGACTAGGTCTCGGAGGTCAGCTTTCACTCCTGTTAGGTTCTCTCCAGACCCTTTCGCAGCTTCATCAGCGGTTGCATCATCTTCCTCTCCAATCTTGCCCTCCTCCACGTCGGCATCACGCTTTCCAACATCTGTGTTGCTCAGCATTATTTCAACATAACTCCCATCACCCGAACTTTTACTTTCATCGCTACCAGAGGTGGATGAGGTACTACCACTCTCGCGAGAGCTAGCAGACCAATCCAGGCCAGAGATCTTACCAGACTCCGAGCTGGATGTTGAAGTGGAAGACGTCGCGATGGCCTCCGTAGCTTCCGACGGAGCGGCTTGTTCTCCATGATTTGATGACGACCCTTCGTCCTCCATGACCGCAGCAGTGGGCCTGACGCGAACCATACGTCTATGAAAACTAGGACTCGGGCACATCATCGCGGAAGTTAAAAAGCAAAAACATGCATCCGGACCAGGGAGAAAACTAACCTCTCAGGTCGACCGTAGCTTCCGCTGGAGTGACCCGCAGGGAGCGAAGGCAAGGGGGACAATCGAAAAATCTAAGCGAGAGAAGAGGAGGTGAAAGTGGCAGCAGGTTCACAGCGGCGTCGGCCCCCTCTATTTATAGGCGGTGAAACGCAACGGTTGAAATTTTCAAACTCAATGGTAAAAAACCGAGGGCATTTTGGTAATTCAAGTGGAAGTCTTGGGAACCGACGCCGGGGAAGACGTTTTCTTTTGCCTCGATTCTTGATCCCCAGATTTCATTTGCTCGGGTTTGCATCGAAGCAAGCGCCTCGCCATCGAGGGGCTTCTGTTGGGGGATTCGAAATCTGGCCTTTCATGTGCCAAGTTATAGGGTTGTTTAAGTTAACTAGTAAAATGTACGTGCGACACACATGTGCTAAAAAATAATCAAGCACAAATACAGTAAATGGCCTAGCTACTACTTCGACCTCAAGAAACAATACCTGTTCGACCAAAGATAATTATATTTTGAACAAGTACTTTCTTTAAAAAGAGTTAAATACACGGTAGGTCCTTGAACTTGTCACCGCGTGCCACTTAGGTCCACGAAGTTGCAAAATCGAAATTCAGCACCCCAAACTTGTTAAGTTGTGCCACTTGGGTCCATACCCCTTCGGTGGACATGCCATATATGCAAAAAGATCCTTATTTTTTATCTTTCTCTCTGTTACATCCTCATTCTTATCTCTCTCCTGTGTTGGCCTGCTACCCTCCCTTACGTTGTGCCGCCGCGACCTGTTGAGGCCGTCGCATGCCCACCGCTCCCCGGGCTCTGGTTGAGGATGGCCACGCCCGCGACAGACGAGCCGCCTGGCAGCGGGCGCTAAGCTCCGACTCTCACCGCTAGGTTGTGGGCGATGTTGTCCTGGCCAGGAAGATGCGTGTGGCGTTCCTGTGCTCGGCGAGCTAGGGTTCCGGGTTTGATAAGCAGTAGGAAATCGTCCATTGGAGTGTCGCCCGCGTGAGACAGATCGAGGCTGAGGCTGTTGTTCCCCACTGCTCCTGCCATGGAGGCTTGGCTCGCTGTCCTTGTTGCCGTCGAACATGAAGTCGACGAGTGGAGGACGTCGCGCGCCCCACTGCTCGACGGTGGAGGAGGAGCAAAAGAGGGAGCCCACGGTGCGCCGGCGCCTTCTCTCGCCGCTGCTCCATTCCTTGCTTCGGAGAGACAACATCACTTGTGTCGCGCCATGGCTGCTTAACAGATTAACGGTGGAGAGATGAGAAGGATATGGATGGAGAAGAAGATAAAAATTTAGGGTACTTTTGCATATATGTATGTCCACTGAAGGGGTATGGACCCAAGTGGCACAACTTAACAAGTTTGGGGTGCTAGATTTCGATTTTACAACTTCGTGGACCTAAGTGGCACGCAATGACAAGTTCAAGGGCCAACAGTGTATTTAACTCCTTTAAAAACTAATTCTCCGAAATGACTTGTGTTAAAGCACACCTACTGAGTTACTGTTACCAAGCAATTCATTTCCTTTCATCCTCAAATCCATCGAGTAAAAGCTGTTTGATCGAGCATCCTATATCTTCAAATATTATATTGACCAAGTAAATACAAACTTCATAAACAAAGAGCAAGAGTTCAAAGGGAACCAATTGTGACCAAAAATTGAGATAGGATAAGCAAGGGAATCATATTGACGCATTTCGATGAAACAATCAACCATGAAATCTCAAACAAATATTGTTCAAGTCAAGAAAATTGCATAGGCCACATTACTATTATATCGTACTGAATTAGTTCGAATTGGGTAACTATGAAGACAAATTTACTGAAAATTGTGGAAAGATTCCATCAAAATACATAATACTATAGAATATAGAATGTAGTTTCACATCTGATTCCAGGCTGCCCCATCGTCAAAATCTTCAGGCATACGAAAAGTTTCACTCAGTTGGGACATAGATCCCTTGCCCTCCAAAAGACTATCTTCTAAAGATGCCACATGGGCTACCTTAGCACCTCGCCATACAATACTGTTACGAATTGAGAGCGAGAGAGAAACGAGAGATGCAAATGAATGACGGAATGATTCGATTAATCATGATTGTATACAATGTCAGAATATATACAATGCAAATAGGCATGACCGAAGGGGTATCTTGCCCCTGAAGTAAACTACCCAAGGGGCATCTTGCCTCTGAAGTAAACTACTGAAGGAGCATAATCCCCAACCGTCATTAGTAGTTGCTAATGGCGGGATTATCCTATTGATCACTAATTAATTACCCCTAATTAATCCTAACACTCCCCCTTGATCAATGGATCTTGTATAGGCTTCATATAGTCTTGTGTAGGCACTGTTGTATAATCGTCAGTCATAGTCTTGAATCTTTGGAAAACCCTATGGGAAAAACCAAAGTATATCGATATACCAAGTAAAAGCTCCTTAAAAACCCACTGGGAAAAATAAGGAGAACAACCATGGTATATATATAATTCCCAATGTTTAAAGACCCTTTAGGTGATCCTAAAGACTTAGTCTAAAAACAACTTGATCAAATATCAATATATCATATGTATTATCCTTAAAAACCCTTGTAGGGAAAGTAGATAATATGACAATATCTCACAAAAAACTTTTTAGGAAAATGTGAGGAGACTCTTTGGAAAAACCCAATGGGAAAAATCCAAAGTGCTATTGGTATATCAGGTAAAACTCCTTAAAAACTCAATGGAAAAATAAGGAGAAACCTCATGATATATAATCACCAATGTTGTTAGACCCTTTGAGATAAGCTCAAAGCATTAGTCTAATAACACCTTGACCATATGGTCAATATGCTCGTATATCATCTTCCAAAAACCCCGATGGGGAAAATTGATGATATGGCATATAACTTTGTATAGGCATTGCCTCGTCAAAAACTTTATATGAGAAACCTCGAAAGGAAAAACTCAAATAAAGAAAGAGTACAATGTATCATATGTCACAATATCATCCACCAAAAACCCTATGGGAAAAATGGATGATATGACATAATCTTGTGTCAATATTGCTCATTAAAAACTTTCTATGAGAAACCCTAAGGGAAAAACTCATACAAAGAAAAGAGTGCAATATGATGTTATCAACAAGTTATTAATCAGAGAGATGAGAGACTCTCCCCCTGAAACTTGCAAACCTTTCATACCGATGTACTCAAAGCATAAGAAATGTGTAGTATTGTAGATTTTGTGAATATCCCTCCGAGATTATAACAATACTTAGTTTGCAAGTAGTCATATGTCTAAATTTATGTAAAGGCTATTTCAATGATCCGGAATTTGGGGATCTTATAGATAACTAGAATCATAATATCCATATAATTGGATCTTGGATTGTATCAAGATCGCATGTGCTATTTGAATCTATCAAAGATATTCTCAACTTTAAGCTATCAACATTTGGTAGGATAGAGCTACTACTATATAGCAAATTATTGCAATGATAATATCTAGTCGGGAACTTTGCAATATATATACTAGTGCATAAATAGCACAGAGATAATGAACCACATGTCCCAATATCTCATTCCAATTGCTATGGTATAAAAACAATCTTCCTCTATCTTGAGGTAGAACAACCATAGGATTCCTTTTCATATTGAGCCATTCAATGTGATGTGGGTATAGATAGCTTTACTACAAAACTTGGGAGAGGATACTTGGATCCTAAACACAAAATAAAATTTTGGTTTAGACCATATCTCCCATATCTAAACTTCATCTCTAGATTACAATGTGCTATTAATAAGTGTTCATTCTCAATGTTGTCAAGACTGTTGACAATCATATAATACTAGGAAATCCAATAAAGGACTCTAAAATGAACACCATGTGTAATCAATCTTGTATCCCTTCAATTTAAGGAATACATGCAAGGTCGATTGTACCAAATTCGACTTAACTACATTAAGCCACATATTGACTTAAGTAATACACAATATATGTTGTGTTTTTTATGTATTGGTGTTTGGTATGTGAACTCATTCTCGGACGTTTCACAAATATACCAAATCAAGTGATTATATGTAATCACTACACCTATCAACTGCAAAGATAGATGCTTTTGTACTGCTAATCATAGTTAGTATCGGAAATTTAACTTACTATAGAGAATAATTGCATTGGTAAACAATGTGTTGGGCTTTGCGTAAACCTCATTGTGCTACTAGTGTTGCTTTATATCTCACCACCACCTTGTTCTCAATCCATCCTAGGACGAAAACACTTTGTATCCACAGTAAAGGTACGTGAGGTGTTAGCTTTACAGCTCCTAACTCCTCTTTTCTGGTGAGCAAGACTATCTCTGTATGTATAACTAATCAAGTTCCAGAAAGAGTGACAAAGCACTCTGCCATGGTCTTATTATCTGGATAACTTGGAATATACAATTTATTCAGAGAAGTATGAGTCGACTCGTGTAGCCTTTATATGATATAATTCTCCGGTTATCAAAATTCAAAATATACCCTTAATGACTCATCACGATTTCCCAAGATGAGAGCCAGGGCTTTCTGATGTCCTAGCCTCAGTATTTTAGTGCACTTCGGCTTGTGGATTATAAATATCCATAGGACATTATATGTCCTCTAGGTGTCTTTCAACCAAAGGTTGAGTTGCATTTTCAGTCTTCTTTTTGCTTGCCAACAATCGTATCTTGCCACTTGGAAATGCTTCTCCCCCTCATATAGCCAATATGGGGGTGAGTGGTATATTCCACTCTTTCTGGCACTTTCCTTGCAGGATGGAGAGACTTTGTAACACCTATATAATCTATGAAAGTATTTAGGCAGTTTGTTTGCAATACTATGCAAATCATCCTTTGAACTCAATGTTAATGTCCATTTTCCCAGTGAGATATTGATTCTATCGAGAACGAGTTCAGCTAACTCCTCTGAACTCAATATCCACAATATGGGCAAACCATTGGTTCAGTTTATTTAGTACGTGATCTTGAGCTTGAAATGCTTTATGCATTACAAATATTTTCCGGGCATTATATATGGTACTACTATTCTCCCCCTAATGCCTGGAAAAGCTCATGTATTCAAAACCAGCATACAGGTTGTAAGTAGATCCTCTATAGAGATAGGTTGTAAGTAGATCCTCTATAGAGATCTAGATATTGAACTATCGACGGAGACTGAAAACTCAGATTGATCCCCAGTTTCATGTATGGACCCATCAATGTATGCTACGGTGGTGAGATCGGTACGTATACAACGTAACCTAATATTACGCAAATAGGAAATCTTATGAATTCCAACGTACTTAATGCATATGGGGGATATGCAGTTAATCATAAGCCAGTAGTGTGTAAATCTGCTGGACTCCAATACGAAGTTGACAAATAGCAATTTATTAACAATGGTCATGTATGACCTTAGTGTCATACTTATATATTCCAATTTATCTCTTTGGCTATGTAATTAAACTTTTATTATACCTATATATCTTATCATAGTTTTGGACTATAGTAGGTGATCACATAAATGTGTAAACCATACAAACTAATCATCATAAGTATTAGTATGCACAAGACAAGATAGTCTCTATGTCGAAGACAAAGAGTAGATCTTTATAGTAGACAAATATATTGCTGCCTAAGCACGGTCTCAAGGAAGAATAATTCACAAAGAATTAAACGCAGCCAGTGCATTTAGGACTCTACTATCTTGTATAATAATAAAACCATATGATGAGAAAGATCAATCCAAACTTTTATTTTGATTTGAAAATTAACCAAAAACCAAGATATTATATTGCAACTTTTAGTCTCATACTTATATTAGGTTTCAAATTTTCTTATTCAATAATCCTTGTTAAGTTGCAATTAATACAACTAGAAACTTTAACTTGTATGTGGTGCAAATTGTGGTTTAGGGCACCAACATACCCAATTCTGTTATAAAATTTACAAATATAACTTATATGTTGGTGCAAAACTGGGGGTTTGGTTGCACCGACATAGGCCAATTAACTTATCAAAAAAATAATAAATGTAATATGTATGTGGTGCAAAGGGAGATTGAGCCCACCACATACACCAAAATTATAATAGAATTACCAATGCCTGTGTATTATAAAATAATCAAACCACAAAATAATACAATGAAAAATATTCAGCAGGTATAAAGCAACAACAATCATGTAAATAACTGATGTTCTAGCATAAAATAAATTAGTCAAGTCATATGCTAATTAATTATACTAAAATTCTGAAAAGAAAAGGTAAAAGGAAAAAAATGGCAGCCACAACCATAAAGGCTTGTGGCCCATCGGATCTAGCGACGGCCCGTGAGCGCGGCCCAAGGCAGCCCAAGGCGCGGCCGGCCGCGGCCGTGCCGGCTCCGCGCTAGCAGCCAACCGCGGCGGCCTGCGAGAGGCCTACGGTGGCGGCCCATGGCGGCCCGTTGCGCCTGGCCCTAATATAAAGAGGGTGAGGAGGGCGGTTAGGGTTCCCACCCCCAACCGCCGCCTCCCCAGGAAACCACCGCCGCCGCCGCCTGTGGAGGCTGGCGCCACCGAGCCATAGGTCGACGGTGACCAGCTGGCGAGATGAATCCGTGCCCCGCCGGTGTTCCTCCGCCCCTTCCCCTCTCTTTCTCCGCATCTACCGCCCCTTGTTGCACCGGCTCGCGCCGGCCGTCGGCCTTGGCCGGCGTTCAACGCTCAGAGGAGGAGCCCCCCTCGCGGCGGGGCTCCACGTGCGACGACGGATGCCGGGGCGGCGGTCTACAGCCACGACGTGGCCGAAGAGGCGCAGCGGAGTGGGTGCCGCCTCTTTGGTCGTCGAGGATGCGGACGGAGGTCCACCGGTGTCCCTAAAGAACGGTGGTGCGCCCCTGCGGGCCTCCATGGTCCCAAGCGTGAAGCTCGGGTGCGCCGCCGTTGAGGGTCCAACAAGGCCGGAGGAGAAGTTGGCGGCGGTGATGGTGGTGACGGCGGGAGAGCCGACTTGAAAACCGGAGCCGACGACGTCAACCATCACCATTGTCGCCGCCGCAGGTAAGTCCACGGCGGGAATGATCCTGACGTCTTCTCCAATGTTCGCAAGACGATGAATGCAGGGTTGTTCCTCCTGCGGTGTGGGCGTCGGAAGACGCTGCGCCGCCAGGGAAGAGCAGTTGTTGTTCGCCGCCGGCGAGGTTTGGCGTGGTGGAGGGTTTGGTGATGGGGAACGGTGTCCCCTGTATCCACAGCGACCACAACGTCCACCACAGCTGCCATGGCGTGCATGGCATGCGCAGAAGCAGCAACGACCACGCCGGCCATCGACGGGAAGGAGTAGAAGAACTGAAGGAATAGCGAGAGAGAAGTTCGCCGTATCCATTTCTCAGGGATGAACGGCAAACTTGGCCTTCTTCTCAGGGAAGAACAACGTGTCTGATAACATGTTACGAATTGAGAGCGAGAGAGAAACGAGAGATGCAAATGAATGACGGAATGATTCGATTAATCATGATTGTATACAATGTCAGAATATATACAATGCCAATAGGCATGACCGAAGGGGTATCTTGCCCCTGAAGTAAACTACCCAATGGGCATCTTGCCTCTGAAGTAAACTAGTGAAGGGGCATAATCCCCAACCGTCATTAGTAGTTGCTAATGTCGGGATTATCCTATTGATCACTAATTAATTACCCCTAATTAATCCTAACAAATACTAATACCTTCAGCTTCTGCACTTGAGGCCATTATCAACATGCAATTGACTTTCCGTGCACCCTGAAAATATTGTGAACTCATTCAGCTGTGGCAACGTCAAAAGCCAAAAATTCTACAAGCACCAAAAATACGAGTTAGAAACCTAAAACCCAAAGTTGTGTCTTGTGTGTTATTTGATGTCTGCTGAACAGGTAAATCCGAATAATAGTTATGATTTTTTTAGTTCCCACTCCGGATTGCTGAACAGGTAAATCCATTATGATTTTTTTAGTTCCCAATCCGATTATATCAGCGTTTCTAACAGGAAAGGTGCATTCTGAACAACAAGAAAATCATCGAGGACGATATTTGACAGTTGCTTCTTTATTCTTGAGAAACTAAACTTATAGCATTTTTGTTTACTGAAACTAAATTTTTGAATTTGTTCAAACCTATCTCACAATAAAAAAATTGCAAGGTATTTTAAATATGAAGAAACTCAATAAACTGGTCAACAAGACGGTATGCTTCTCTCTGCGTCTCTGCTAAATTATTTTATAGCTCAAAAATGTAATTTTTAAGCTTCTCATATTCAGGAGTAGATTCCTCCAATGGTTTTTCTTTCCCAGAACAACATCACTAACTTTTGATTGTACATCCTAAATGAAGATGGTGTCACGATTGTTAACAGACAAATGCAATGTTAATATGAAAAGAGGATGGGAGGAAATCAGAATGATAATATTTGTAATCCTATAAATAATGACATAAGATCTATAACCATCAAGAGAGCACGACCCTGTAATAAGGTACAAGGTTGCATACTATTGCAAAGTATGAAGCTGAATTTACATAACACATTTAAATAATCAGACCTTCATAGCTGAAGTATCTGACTGATATTATTTATATTCTGAAGGGAATTTCAGCATGAAATCAAGTAAAATAACGAGTAGACATATTAATTGTGTGGCTTCCAGCAGCTATGCTAAGGACATGCCATTCCAAAGACAGATCCTACACATTTCTCTAACAGAACAATACTAATTTCAAGAACCATGGGTTTACAAGAAAAAAAGCTTAACTAAAACACAAGCTAATTTCTTTCATCTCCTATTGAACTTAATTTTTTTCTCGTATGTTTGTATATATTTCTATCCAAACTGATACAGAATCAAATTAGGTGGAGAGAGAGACAAATGGAGCCAAAATTTGCTAAAATGTGATGTCGAGGCATGATAATTTGCTCATCAATCAGGATCTGAATCAAACGACAAATCAGCAATCAATGGATGCAATCTGTTACACAAATGAAATTGAAACATGCAGGATAATAGTGGATCGATAGTAGTATTTTACTTAAGGAAGTAGAGCCGCCGATCGAGTTGTGTGTCATGCGCAAGCGGACGCATAGCACCTTCACCTCCTCGGACTTGAGGAGTCGGCGCCGGCCGGTGGACCTCGCGGCGGCGGAAGGAGTGGCACGAGAAGCACATAGCACATATATTCATAGTTCCTACATTAACCAACTTTTTAGTTCGGAATACATGGAAAAATAATCAAAGCATAAAACAAAGCAGCATTTCATGCATTTTTCACTAAGAACCTCTCTAGACATATAAACAAGCTCGGGTTAATATGTTTGAATTACACAATAACCATTTCATGGCTAAATGTGGGCTTCCATGGTGCTGGTTCCTTGGAGCATGTAGGATCACATGGCAGCTGAAATCACTCTAGAAGTAATATTAATTACAGCACAAGAAAGCACTATGTCGGGGGAAAGCACATAAAAAATAGTATGACCGGAGCTGGCTCAAGAAATTAGATGACTCACCGGCAAGCAACCTGCAGATGATGCCAACCACCTGTATATCCTCGACACCTTGCAGTCGCTCCCCGCTGCGGCTTCCTCTGCATGAGAACAAAAGCAGAGGTGATGGTTGGGTGAACCAGAACCACCAGCACTTCACCACAGAATAGCGAAAGGCGAGGACCCACGCATAGCTGCTGCCGCCAACGTCCTTTATGGTGGAGACGGCGCCTGGGGCGGTACCGCCGCCGCCACCACGAAGACAATGTGTGAAAACAAAATCAAATTAAAGTCATTCTTAAAAAACTTCTATTGATTAAGCAAGTCTAACAAAAAAATATTATATTTGCACAACTTTTTTTTAATAAGATGAGTGGTCAAATTTAAAGTTAGAAAACGATTTGAAAGGAAAGTAGTAGTATAAAAAGATGAATCAAACACATGAACAACCTTTTGTAGATAGATCATGGTATGATTCCCCGCATCTCTTCTCTGCATGCAGTAAAAGGAAACAAAGGCCAAAGGGGAATTCTGAGTCGAGGGGAAAAGGAAAGTGCACGCCGCTTTTGTCCATGGCAGTAACGGTTAAACAAACCTCTCGGTTCATGCATGGGTCCGGGCCAAAAGCTTCTTTTCTCACAGCGCAGGCCATCTCTCTTTTCTGCCTTTGATCGACCTAGCTACAGCCAGAGAGGCGGAGAGAGAGGGGTACATAAGAGCTTCTTCCGGCTACCAGCATGTGGTCGCTGGCAATGGTGCCTGCCGCTGCCAGTCACCCATCCCATCCATCCATCCATCGATCGGCCAGCCATCTGCCCTCATCGCCTTCCGCATCAGGCAGGCCATGCGCGGCCGCCGCGGGTGGGCATCGCCCGTCTCGTCAAGCGCCCGGCACGATGAGCTCCGGTGACGACGCTCTCTAGTGTGTCCTTGAGATGGCGACACGACGCTGCGCTGCAGCCATGCCCGGCCCGGTGCTGCTGCTTGCTGCCCCCCCCCCCCCGCCTCCCTCGCGGTCGCGCGTCGGGACGGCTGGATTCTGAGTTTTTTCTGCACGGGGTGGCCGGGTGGGTAGCAATGTGTTTGTTCTTCCCTGGGATGGGCAGGGACAGGGAAAGGTAAAGTGGGCCCGGCGGGTACAAGTGGGTGGGTACGCCGAGTGCGGGTGAAAAGAGTTAAGCGTTTTTGGCAGAAAAGCTCTCCAAATTGCGATTTTTTGGTACTTCATAGTCCTTCCACCTCATCCACATCCAAAAACATATGACGGGTGGGTCCGGCGTGAGGGGTAAGGCGGGCCCGAATTGGGTGAGAAAAGTTTTCAATTGTCTTCGCTCCTTATAGTATAGATTCAGGCGCGATTCAAAAGGCCCAGCTGCGAAACCCCTGGAGCAAATTCTGGTTATCGAGTTAGTTTTAGATTTGGTTTCGTCTGGGGGGTTTAGTCGTCCTTTGACTGTTAAACGCTCTCAAGGCTTGGCCTTTCGGTTTTGTTTCTTGGACGTAGAGGGATGTCGGACAAAGCCCCGGGAGCGAATTTTTCCATGCCCGGCAGTTGCGGCCCGAGTTTCGCTCTGGGGGTTTCGTCGCCTCTAATACCTAATGCGTTTTAGCTTGTCTTGGCATGTGTTTCAGGTGAAAAGATGCGTCGGGCAAAAGGAAGGGCTCCAAAAGGATCGATGGTCTTCTCCCGAATAGGCGCATGTGTAAACAACGTGAAGAGCGTCGCGATTTGCTGTGTGACGTCACGAAGCACCTATTACGTGAAGACCTAATTGGAGACCTCCCAAAATTAGCCTAGCACATTCTTTTTTGATTCGTTTCGCACGAGGGTAATCTCGCAATGTAAAAAGTCCGCTCGCCTCCCTATAAAAGGAGACGGACCGGCACTTGTAAAGGGGATCGCCTTTTAAGAAATCCACTGTTGAGAAGAGCGTTTGGTTGTCCTTTGGTTTGTGTTCTGGTTTTGGTTCTTGAGTTTAGGTTTCCTTTCATTGTTTGTGCTTGGTAGCTTCGCTACCCCACAACAGCCCGGACACCCGCCGCTCTACCTCAGGATATGCCGTCTTCCTCGGCGGCAACCTGATCTCCTAGTCGTCCAAGCGACAGCCGGTTGTCTCTCGCTCGAGTGCTGAGGCGGAGTACCGGGCTGTTGCTAATGGCGTGGCTGAGGCGTCCTGGCTCCGACAGCTCCTAGCTGAGCTTCACAACTCGCTCGCCAAGAGCACGCTCGTCTACTGCGACAATGTGGTTCAGCATCAACGGACGAAGCATGTGGAGATTGACTTGCACTTCGTTCGTGACCAAGTGGCTATCGGCGATGTTCAGGTTCTCCATGTACCGACCACCTCCCAGTTTGCTGACATCTTCACCAAGGGTCTTCCCTCCTCGACCTTCTCGGAGTTTCGGTCCAGCCTCAACGTAGCCGGTGGCTAGTTGTGGCTGCGGGGGGCCTTGTGAGTGAGTTTCGCTGCGCCGGTAGTCCAGACTGCAGGAGGTGTTAGAGTATATGTGTATATATGTGAGTGTGGCCCATATGACATGTGTATAGCCCATATAGAGGCCCATGTATCACTGTCTATATACCCACCCTTCTAGGGTTGGAGGAATAACACTGAAAATCATTTTCTCCTACATCCAGCTTCTCATGTTGCTCGAAGTAATGAAAAAAATGTATGTCTGGCTGTCTGTGCGGCTGCAATGAGCAGAGTCGGAGCAATCACTAGTCACATCAGATTAAGCATCTTCTCCCAACTCCTTTTCAGTCTTTACTCCTTCCTTGGCGCTTGTCATATGCACAACCATCCATTATCCTATACTGATGCAGAAGGACAGACAACCATATGTTCTGGGCTTTGCTTCTGCCTTACGCAGAACGATTGTGGGAGGATTGCATTCCAATTTAATCTCACCGACAGAATTGAGTTTCATTCAGCTAGTTGCAAATTGAGTTCTACTGTATATAATTGAAACATAAAAAAGTAAAAGTAAAATGATGTTTGATTAGTCGAAGAATAAAATGATGTTTAACGAAAAAGAATAAGATAGTAAGAGAGAGGTAATGCAGGAGAAATTGAGAAAACACACCTAGATTCAGACTTGAGGGTCAGCAGTGGCGGAGGAACCTCTTTAAGGACTTCTTTCTTGGGTTCTGCTGCAGGAATGTGCTTTCTTGGGATAGAGAGACCAAGTCAAAATACTCCCCACCTTGTCTGCAACGCCTCTGCAGCTCCGGGCAATCCTTGATTTGTAGGCATTTTTAAGGCTTGAAGCTGCTGTAGGAGGCCCTCGGGAAGTTTCTCAATCCCTGGACACCTAAGAATTGTCAGTACCTCAAGAGAAATGAGGCCATTCATCACATCAGGCAGTGCTTTCAGCCCCTGACAACTGTGCAGGCGGAAGCAATGCAGCTTGGCCAGATTTCTAAGGTCTCAAGGCAGTGCTATCAAACTCCGGCACCAGCAAATCTCCACTTCAACAAGTGATGCAGGCAACTTTAGAATCTCCAGCAGGCTGTGACAAAAATGTATATGTAACTTTTCCAGACGAGGCAGAGGAAGGACCTCCTCATATGATGAGCCTGTGTCCTTCAAATTCTCAAGGCAAATACTCAGAGATCGAAGCAGAGGCAAGCAACGCAGCTCCTTCAATGGCCAGCGGAGGATACTGTCGCAACCTGAGATATCTAATTCCTCCAAGGCAAAGCAACCCCGAAGTTCAAGTTGCAATTTGGAAATGTTAAATATCGATACAAAGGCATCATCATCCAATAGCTTTAAATTTCTCAGGGTATCCACAGATCTTTGGCTTCGACTCTGCTTGTCATCTGAAAACATCATCACATTTGCCAGCATCCCAACTTCCAAGGAGACAAGGGACGGGCAAGAGCCCAAAGATATGCTCATAGGAACAAGGCCTTCTGCAGATTCAATACAATAACATAATCGTGTTCTTTTGACGAATGAAAAGGATAGGTGTGTGAGAGCTGCGCTCTCTGGAAGATGTGCAAGTTTACTGCAATTCTCAATTCTTAGCTCTTCAAGCTGGGGAAACATCACTGAGCTATAAGGCTCTCCTGCACTGTTTTCTGCCCATTTTTCCAACTTCGGCAAATGAGATAGCTCCAATATCTTTAGCCTTGGGAAATTTGCAGAGTATTGTTGTTAACACCAAAAATTGGTACAGGAAAGGGACTGACTTGTGGGCCGAGTTTGGTAACGAAATGCCATTCGGCAGTAAAATCTCCTCAAAGGATTCGGTAAAGATGCTTGCGGTCGGCAGTACGCCATCATTCGGCAGAAGGACTGTTTGCGCTTTAAAAAGGAAGCTTTCGGGAATACGTGATGACGTGGCCCGGATGTAAGGAAGGGACGAATTGATGACGGGTGCGAGATGGACATTAGCGCCGGAGCATTGATTTTGACAATAAATGTTGTACTCGTAGTCGACCAGGAGTCGTGTTAGGACAAGGGTGTAAATATAAACCCTTGATGTCTGTAATAGGGATCGAACATCTACACAACAAAACCGGCCCCGTGCCAACTTTCGAGTCCTTAAACTGCTGACAGATAGCTTGTTGTAGCTATATGTCATTTTAATTGGCTTTTTAGCCGTAAATACGGAACTGTCCGGTACCACTCGGCAAGTTCCAAGTTTTATCCAACTACTTTTCATCCTTTGTCAGTTTCAGGAAAATTGACTGGCACGCTTCGGATCCGGCACATGTGTTAAGCCAGCTTTGTTCGGCTTGTTGTGTGCTTGGCGCAAGGCGCAGATTTTGCGTCAACAATTGTATGCTTCACCTTCCACATCGACATTCCTACATAATGTGGTCAGGCTGCCCATGCAAGATAAATACAAATGCTCAAGAGATGACAACCATACTATTGGCAGATCCATGCATCTTGGGCAGTTGGCAATACTGAGTGTCCTTAGGCACCTGAACATTTGAGGGATTCTCATCCACCGTGAGATTTCATGGCGACTGTACCCATGCACCTCCAAAATTTTGAGCTCACCATGAGGTGCAAGCGATTCCAATACTTCTTCCACATTATTACTGATCACATCATTTAAATGTTTGTAGTCTTGATCGCGGCCCCATTACAATCGCAGTTCACTCAATTTCTGTTTCTCATGGAGATTAGCCTTTGACACACTCTTTACTTTCCTCAAATTGTACAGTTCTAACTTGTGACCAAGCTGTCGCAGGTCTTTGAGCTCCTCAATGCCAAATCCATCTCCTATGTTATCCACAACAAATGTTGTTATTCGTTCCAAATTCTCACATCCGCAAAGATAAAGATGGTTGTGCTTCCTCAAGGTTGTTATTCCTTCCGGCAGATAACGTAGATAACGGCACCCATCAAGTCTCAATGATTGTAAATTATACAACATGCATAGTGAATTTGGTAATCTAACAATGTCTGACTCAGAAAGATCGAGGTACCTCAAATGTGTTGTATTTATAAGTGGGCTATGGATAAAAGCAGGATTGGTGCAAGAAAGAGCTCTTAATGATGTCAGTTTGACCTTATTGAGATCCCTGAGATTTGATTCAGTTAACAAAGTGCGGAGAGATAATGTGCCTTTCAGTAATTTACCGATCTCTTCCAATTTACAACCTGACAGTATCATGTGGTGCACATCTTCCATTGATGTTTTTTTCTGAATCAATTCTTCTGCAGAGGCACAATAGAGGAACACAGTAGTGGATTCAGGTCATTATCCCACCTTTGCTGCTCTTCATTCCACACATCATCAAGAACCAATAAGTACCCTTTTCCGGCCAATGACTTCCTGCAGTTTTCCTCGCAAAAGCTCAATGGTGTCCGTGTCAGGCATGGAACATGTTCCATTTGTAGCCAATTGAATGACGGATCTCACAACAGCAGTAGCTTCAAAGTTTTCAGACACAAAGTACCACATCTTCACGTCAAAGTGATTCTGAACCCTGCAGTCATTGTATACCATCTTGGCCAGAGTGGTCTTGCCCAAACCCCCCATTCCAATGATGCAAAGTACCTGCACGTTCTGTTGATCTTGCTGATAGAGCAAGAGCTTCACCAATGCCTCCTTGTCTTCGTCTCTGCCAAAAATCCCTGCAGACCCATCCATCCCTGAGTGCGTCTGCCGATAAAGAACATGTGGTACCTTTGCACGCTCCATGAAACCAAACTTGCTCATCTCCGTCACTAGCCCATCGATCTTGTCAAGCCCGTTTCTGAGGTTCCTGCTTGTCTTATGACGGAACACAGGTCGGTTATGCAAGGTGAAGTAGCTCAGTACCTTGCTGGTCATGGACTGGTGGTGGCTTTGGGCCTCACGACGCACCGCCTCATACTGGAAGTCGTCCAGGACGTCGTCAGCCTGGTAGGCAACCGCCTTGAGGTCCTTCATCCACCTCCTGACAGCGGGATTGTTCTCACTCTTTACCTCGGCATCAGCAAGCAAGGACTGGACGGCCAGCAGATGTCGCTCCAGCTTGCGCCGGTCATCATTGATGCCCCACACGCGAGTGATGCTCTTGACGAGCACATCAGCGGCCTTTCCAGCCACTTTGCACACCACGGTCAGAAGCAGCGACTCAGCCATCTAAGTTAACTTTGCTCACAGTCACAGGCTCTTCGATCAAGCACTAGGTGAACTAGCTCCCAATATATGACTATCAGCTTCGGCTTAGCTAGACCCTGGAGGAGCAGAGCAACAGCTGATGGAAAGATGGGGATACTAGTAGTAGTAGGAGAAAGGACGGGTTGCTGATATTCTGGTGACTGGTCGCCGGTGTGAATTGTCAAGGAAAGCTGGACAAAAGTGAGTGGGTGACACTGAAAAGTAAGAGTAATGGGAGAACGCCACGCGCACAAGTTACTGACTTTGTGTGCGTAATAGTGGAATAATGGTAGTGTTTGACT
Source organism: Cenchrus americanus (assembly GCA_947561735.1). Classification (NCBI taxonomy): domain Eukaryota; kingdom Viridiplantae; phylum Streptophyta; class Magnoliopsida; order Poales; family Poaceae; genus Cenchrus; species Cenchrus americanus. The sequence continues at coordinate 97,750,165 of OX387242.1, read as the reverse complement.
GGTTGAGTGACAGCAGTGGTGTGTACAGCTGGATCATTGATCGGTTTCCTGAATTCCAGTGAGCCGGATCAAATAAATAATATCTTGCTCCACGATCAATAGCCGAACAGTGCAGTTAGACCAACACCACTGCAGGGAAAAGTCAGTGCAGTCACCATCTCCATGGGCGAGGCACCCGTTCAGGCATTTCTACAATAGCTCGATAACAAATCAATCAGTCTGGTTTTCTAAATTTTTTTGATCTAAAGATTAAACAAATGATTCCCAGGTGGCCAGGTCCAAATAAGAATGGTGGAATCGGAACCGTGGAACAATGCAGACCAAATCAAACAATAGCAGCGAAAGACAGCGCGCTGAATGCAAGCCATACGGTCAGGCATTTTTACAAACACCGCGCGCGCACGGCTACAGGACAGCAGAGGCGGATGCGGTAAGCGAAAATAAAAGTAGAGCAAATAACCTGATGAGAGGGAAGCGGCTTCCGTCGGGTGCGCGCCGGAGCCGCGGCAGAGGCAGGCCTTCCAGCCGACGGCCATCGACGCATGTTGGTGAGATAGGCCAACGGAGAGAGACGCGCTCGCATTCCCCGCGGAGGAAGGTCAGCCTGCCCATTTCAACGACGTCGCCGTGGGGCGGTTTGGCGCGGCGGATGACGGACAACACACACCGTCACCGCCCAGGCGCCCACCGCTTCGCCTTCACAATCACAGCACACATACTGCAAAACTGGCACTAGAAAATTGCAAGACGACACGGGCATTTTTTTTCTTATTATTATATAAATGCAAATCCTTATATTTTCATAGAGAATTGCAAGACGACACGGGCAGTTTTATTATATTTTTTATCGGGGCGGTTAAAACTAGAATATACTGACGACGGCTATAAAGATGACAAAGCATTCATCATTTGACGGCTAAAGAGTGCCGGTGTCTGCACAAAACTCGCTCTCAGACTATCTCCAGCAAGAGTACCCACCTGCAAACTCAAATAGCCCTTCACATCCCCAAAAGCTACGCTCACAGCAGTCACACCCACCCCCAACCGCATCCTTCAGCAACCGTTGGCTCCCGTGATGAGGGAGAGGACCGCAGCAGCCACACCGGCGAGGCCGCTCCTGGTTTGCTCGCGCCGTGGAGACCTGCTGCCGCCGGAAGGAGGGAGCCCCCGCCCCTGCTCGAGGCGGAGAGCAGGGAGAGGACGGACGGAGGAGAGGAGACCCCGTCCCCGTCCCCGTCCCCGTCCCCGTCCCCGTCCCCGTCCGCCACCGCTCCTGCCCTGCCTCCACGTTGTGGGCCAGAGGGGGCCACGACTTGACGGTGCGACGGGGAACGAGGTGGAGGGAGAGAACGACGCACAGAGGAAAGGGAGAGGAAGAGGGCGCGCATAGGAGGCGGTGGCGCTGCTTGTTCCCCTTCCTTCGAGCGCGGTGGCGGGCGCGCTCATCCAGGTCTCGCCGGTTGTCAAGCTGGGAGGCGATGGAGGCGGCCTCCAACAGCAGATCCGGCGGCCTGATGGCCGCATCTGAGGCTCCCAGCGGCAGTTCGGCGTGGTGAGGGGGAGCACGGCGCGGGGCGGCGGGAGCTTAAGGCGGCGCGGGTCGGGGGTGGCGGGAGCTTCGTCGGCGCGGGGCGACGGCGACCGACGCGTGGGCACATGGGAGGCGACGACCGCCGAGTGGGCGCGTGGGGGTTTAGGGTTTAGGGGCGGTGGAGGCCTGGAGGGGGAGAGGAGCGGCGGTTGGGGTGGGGGAGAGGAGAGAAAAACACAAGAATGAGTGATGAAAGTGGAGCTAGCTCATTATGGGGATGGGGTGCCTGGAGGGGGAGAGGAGCGACGGTTGGGATGGGGGAGAGGAGAAACGCAAGAACGAGTGGTTAAAGTGGAGCTACTCATTATGGAGATGAGGTGAGTGGACTGTTGAAGCGTGAATAGTGTTGATTTCACCCTCATTTTGAAGGTGAGGGTGGGGTTAGGTAGCATGTTAGAGACAGTCTCAGTGACCAAGTCAAAGAGCATTTTGGATAAATATACACAGCTCTGAACGGTCGTTTGGGCCAAGGGTTATGTTATGTTGGTACTATCATGGCCGCAACTGATCAAAGTCTCATGAAGGGTTTTTTTAGAACGTGAACAAAGTGGGAAATGTCAGGACACAAGCAGCTCCTAGTGTGGATCACAGCAAAGTAGTTAAGCTTTGAACCTACAGGCTACTACCGGTCGAGAGCTAAAACCGAGGGTTCGTTTTTTTTCCCAGAAGACCAAAAGCAAACTTCATGGACAATAAGCCAAAGGGCATATAAAGACGCTACCACTTCATTCAAATGCACCACAATACAAGCACGAGACAGGTTACACAGACGCAAAACTTCCGCAGCCTTTTTCGGATTCTGGGGGGCCAGAGGATTTCAGTACAGCTTCTCCAAAAGCCACATCCAGGGTAGGTGCTGCCTAGAGCAATGGTGCAAAAATAAATCTAGAATAATTTTAATCCTGGTCATCTTCAGCATCGACCATTTCCCAGCCTTCTACAAGGTTGCCATTTGCATGGTTCCGGACCACTTCGACCTCAAAAATCAGATGGATCTACAAGCAAAACAGCGAAGTAGTTCAGGTTGATGCAGAGTTGCTAATCAAAAGAACTAGTGAGCATCTATTGTAGCAGCTAGTATGGACGATAAGTCCAATGCAAGACCAGAAAATAGTTGTAAGGCAAGTGCAGTAAGACCAAATGATTATGCAAAAATATTTGACAGCAATGAGCAAGGTGCAAGGCATGGCAATACGTACAGCTATTTGTTGCAAAAGCCCAAAGGATAAAGCTAAGGACAGAGAACTTGCAGGTTAATGACAAGAAAAGACTGAGCAATTTCGGAAACTTCACATCAAAGATGCATACAAAGGGTCCACATGACAGTTTGAAGAATATATTACACATACCCAGTAAAAGCACTTCATCTTCTGGAATTGTATGTTGTCCCAGTCGACCTGCAATACAAGAGAAATTTACACCTTGTTAGCATTTGAAAGACTAGTCTCGGATTTCACATCACATAACATCAGGAATGGACCATACCTCCCCTGTTGCTTTCCTCCATATCCATGTCTGATATTACTTGCACCTTTGTCATGTCTTACGCCATTCACAGCACCTGTGTGCATAGATGGCTGCCCAGCTCGAACTTCATCTGAGAAGCCATTGTTGTCTTGGGTGTTTCTTACTTTGCCTGAGATTGTTACATCACTGACCCCCTGAATGATGTTAAACTGATCAGTGAAGCCATTTGCCGAGGGAATTGCATTTGACGATCTGGAATCAGCTGCAGGCCCTCTCTTTTGTCGAGTGCTTTGTGCCACAGGAGTAACAGCAACAGGAGGCAATAATGATGAGTATGGGGCAGAAGATGCCGTAGCAGCAGCGATTTTTGCAGCAGCTGTAGTAGCAGAGATGATCTGCTGTGCTCCTTCACGGAGGTGAATGAAGTCTCCCTCAATCACAAAGAGCTGCAGAAGTAACTCACACGTCAGACCCACAAACTATCTAGTACTGACAGATTGATTATGCTGTGTGAAAGTAAACCTCTGGATGACTAGCCACAAAATCGTCCAGCTTCCCATATTGCTTCTTATAGTCATGCCAGTGAAGAGGAGCCAACATTTTTCCAAGCCTATTTGGCAGCTGAGAAAAAAATGCAAATGAATCAGAATTTAATCCCTACCCTAGCAAATTAATAAGGATAGAAGTAACTCACAGTTGTACTAATTCTGATTCCAGCCTCAGGTCCTGCAGGAACTGCACGTACAATGCAAGCCAATAGAGCTCTCTCATCTAGGAGAGCGGGCTCCTTTGGTGCACGAGGTAACTGTGAACCAAAACCACCCACAGCAGATTTCACTGTGTCAAGCTGACTTACAACATTAGGATTGAACTCTGCGGCATTGTTTTTGGAGTGAATCTGGGGAGTTGATGTCGAAAAGTTTGAAGGCTTCTGCTGCTGTCTAGGTACAGGCTCAGTTTGCTTGTCAGATGCAGCTCTTTCATCCTGGTTTTAAAGGGGGAGCTCAAATGTGAGATGCTAACAAACAGATGAAAAACTAGACAAGAAAGTCAAAGTAAAATAGAAACCTTTGATTCAGTCTTTTGCTCTTGATGTTCAACCATTCCAGTTCGGTTCACATTTGATTGTGAATCCTGTTCTTTGAAGGCTTTTTTTTGCTGCTCATCATAAACTGCATGTTCAGCAACGTTTGATTCCACGACCTGTGTTGTTTTCTTTAAAAAAACAAATTAACAGAGGCTAACCGTAAGTTCACAAGTTGATTCCAAACTGCAGAAAAAGCAAACATCAAGAAAACGACTAACCGTAAGTTCATGAGTTGATTCAGTAGGCACACTTGCAGAACTCTGCTGTTGTTTCCCATGGGCATTAAGGTGATCTGGACGGCTAGCCTGGCTTGGCTTAGAAGACAGATCATCAGTATTAACAGCACCTGGTTGTAATGCAGTCTGCTCTGATTGGGATGGTTGGTAGTTTGTTTCATCTTGTGGTTGTGAAACATTTTGTACTTCCTAAATGAGAATAAATTAATTCCAAAATCAGAATTGGCACACTTTAAATTGTGGCGTGCAGAGTGATTAAAAAATGTAGTTACCTGCTGATTTGCCCAATGTAGGTTAGGTTGAATTATTGACTGTGACTGAAAGCTGCCAAATTGGGGAACGCCAGAGTTGGGTGATGCTAAAGGCTGAGGAATGCCTTGATGAATCATATAAGAATGCAACCCAGCAATATGTCCAGGTGGAGCATAACCACCTATGCCCAACAGAGAAGATGGAACTGGTACAGCAGAGGAATTATTGGCCTGAAAAAAGAGTTACACATCTTGTAAGTACTTTGTAACAATGTGTTATATATTTATAAAATAAAGAAGCTAACAAAATATTCATAATTGAAAACATAAAGTTTAGAAAAGGAAAAAGTCCATTTTACTCCCCTCACCTTAAACCCCTTAACAAAGTTTTGACTCACTTTACTCACCTAAACTATTTCATTTGGTCCAACCTACACCCTAATTAGATTTTTTTCTTTTGTTCTAAAAATTAGAATTTTCTTTTTTATTTCATGTACGAGTTGAATTTTGAGTTCAAATTTTGTGAGCATATACAAAACATGATGCTTACATCAAAATTATACTAAATTTTTGTCATGATTAATTTCATAGGTTAGGAATGTTTAATACGAAATTGATCTTAGATAAACAAAAATGTATGAAAAGTAATTATGAAAAAAAATTCGAATGCATTTTCTACATAGAGCATCGTGACTAAAAATCTGAAATTAGAATTCAATTTGTAAGCGAAAAAACAAAAAAGATAAATCTAATTATGGGGTAGATTGAACCTAATGAAATAGTTTAGGGGAGTAAAGTAAGCATAAATTTTGCTTAGGGTGTTATAAGTGGACAAGTAAATAGGTGAGGGTCGTAAATTGGACCTTTTTTAGAGAAGGGATAAGGCATAAAAATAAGGACAAGGTACTCCAACAACAGTTACTGAAAACAGAAAGGACTCCAACAACAGGTAAGGCGGAACTGCAATAAAGGGAAAGAAAGGCATAATGAATCACGGTGAGTTTAAGCCAACCAAACAACCGTGACTCATTCAAGATTCAACCTTCACCTCTCATTGTTAAGTTGCTTATTGAAATTACTTGAAATCAGTAATACACTAGTACCTTTACAGAAGCATCCGCGGTTCCATTGTTTTTCAGTTGCTGGTTGCCATCTGCTGTAGCACTACCATTTGAAGCCACGCTGTTCGCTATGCTTTGAACAAATGATGATTCAGCTGATCCCTCCCGAGAAACTTGTGGACCCTCTTTTGGTGCACCAGACCGTTCTCTCGCCTCAGTCAATTCTAGTTGAAGTTGTTGTATTGTATGTACAAAACCCCGTTGCATCTCAGCGTACTATGGAAATCAAGAGGAAGAGGCGAAATTCTAGTTAAACAAAGGGATATAAAAAGGGTGCAACGCATGCATGAATACTGGAGTGGTGTTTTTATATTCTACAAAACTAACCTGCTGCTGGGAACTAATCCAATATTGATTAAACTGCTCCATGCGCTCACGTAACTCAACTTGCAGGGATTGAGACTGCAAAGCATCCATTTCTCGAACTTGGGAAACCCAAGCATGAGCTTCCCTCAACTGCTCGTCTTTGTAAAGAATGTTCTCTTGAGCAACTCTATGCTGGAAAAAATAAAATGGTTATAAGTGCCTGATTTTAAAAATACAATTATGTTTAGTTTGAGAAAGAAATCATGCAACAAGACTGACTCAAGAAAAAGCTGTCCTATAACTAAATGACATTTTCAATGCTCGGGCATCAGTATAGAGAACTAAATAAAAAAGCGCTAAAGTCTAGGGTTAAACAGTGCTAAAGTCTAGGATTCTCACTCAAGACAATAAACAATCAAAAAATAATTGTAGACCTCTATGGTTAAGAGATCTAAAGAGCCTGACACCGTAAAAGATCTAAGGGGCATGCCACCGTACTGCCAACCTGGCCCATATGGCCTCTGACTGCCCATCACATATAGAGTGGAATGGAGATGACTTATCAAATATACCTGTTCCTCTAATGCAATGAACTGGCTTTCCTTTTCTCGCAGATGTTCTTGAAGATCATGAATTTGTTTAAGATGTTGGGATCTTTCAGCTTCAGAGGTGTCGCGTTCCCTTCTGCAGGAAATTAGAAAACATCATACATTTACTTTGCTATGAACTGTTGATTGTGAAAACTATGTAACTAAAGGAACAGTTTCCGCATTTTGTATGAATAGGTGGAGAAATTTGATGGGTTATTTTTTTACTCAAAGGAAGGCGGCTCGCCATAGAAGCTGCCTTGCCAGAGCAACCTAACAAGTCCACAGCACATATGGAAAGGAATTTGAATACTGCTTAAAAATTTAAAGATGTTCAACTCTATGAGAAACTATTCAACACAGAGAAATCCAGTTCCACACCAAGCAATTCAAGAAGTTGGTACCTGACATTTGCCAGCTCTTTGGTCTGTTCTCTAAGCAAATCTTGATTCGCCCACACCTGACAGAACAAAAAAAAGTGACATTTTTATCATCTCTTGCTGTGAAGATTGCATGATGTAAAGTGAAGACCACTAACCGTTTGATGGTCAATCTTCAGAGCGTTCAGTTCTCTTTCCATGTCATTGAGTTTCATTTCTAGCTCCAGAATGTACTGCTCCCGCTCATGCAGTTGGTCCTGTCCAATCCAAACACCAAGTTTTAGTTTCAATTACGGACCAGACAACCCTAGAATAGTCTGATTGAAATAGAAACAAAACAAAGTAATGAGGAATGAAATCAAACAATAAGACTAGAAAAATTCCATAGAAGCCACCGTGTGTCTTGTCATTATAGAAACAAAATATCAACCAAGAACAATGCATTATGTAAAAGTGTTGAGCATCAGTCACTAATCAAATTTGTTCATCAGCATATCACCACTGGTGGAACAGCTTGATCATAGCACAAATTTAGCAAAGCACAAGTAGAAGAACATAGCTACACTCATCCACCAGTACGACATGAAATTGGTCAACCCTTTCAATTCCAGCACCTATGATTCAATTCAGCCACTGAAAGGTAATTCCAATTGGCTCACAAGACTTCTCAGAAAGTCAAAATCATGAAAAAACACAGGTGGAATACTATACTACACCCCTAGCTAACATTAGTCAGTACTACTGGCCAAAAATCATCTCCGATCAGTAAATTAGCACGTGCTTCTTGGTAGCTACTAGTTGGTATGGAAACACTGCACTCACAAAAGCGGAGCAAAAGGTACAACCTTGAGCTTTGCAGCGGCCGCGGCGTGCTCCTTGGCAGCCGCCTGGAAGCTCTGCTGCGCCTCAATGATCTGCGGGTGTGCGATGGCCTGCGCTCGCAGCTCAATCTCGACCTGCTGCAGCTCCTCTCGCTGGCGCACGACGCTCTGCAGGCGCTGCTGCAGGATGTCCTCGCTGAGTCCCCCACTGCCGTCAATGGTGATGGCGCAGAAGCCGTCCAGCCCACTCGCCCCTTCCTGCACGCACAGCACCCAAAGAAGCGGTCACCAACAGCGGAAACCCCAGGCCGCAGCACGGCAAATGGCAGCATTTCTGGGTGTCGCCGGGAGCAGCACACACCTCGTAGATGGCTCGATCCTCCGATTGCCCCAGCTTCCCGTGGTCCGCGGCGTCCTGAACAGGAAGCAACAGCAGGGGGTGAGTACGGATGATGGTGGGAGGGAGAGGAGGGGGTTTTGTGCTGTTTGGGATGGGGGGGAGTGGCGACGTACCTCGGCGCCATTGGAGCGGAGCGGGGCGTCGGGGACGGCGCGCCACTCCTTGCGCGCCGCCGCGGTCTCCATCTGCGCGCGGCGGGGTGCCGCGGTCCCTGCCCCGCGCCGCCTCCTCCTCGCGGGATCGGGATCTGGAAGGGGGGGAGGGCGGCGGCTAGGGTTTTGGGGCTCAGCGCGCCGCGGGGTCGGGCGAGGGAGGGCGCACGGGCGACGACGGCGGGGGTGAGAGGGGCTAGGGTTTACGCGGGGAGGGGAGGGCGACGATCGGGGGGAGGGGGGCAGGGAATTTGGGTGGGGGATTTCCGCTGCCGGGAAGGTTGTGGCGTGCGATTGGGGGAAGAGGGAGGCGACGAGGAGGTGAGGAGTGGCGAGACTGACCCGTGGAGAGTGGATGTGTGCGTCTGTCGTTTTGTAGGACGGCCGCCCGCCGCGGCGGCGGCGGCGCTTCTTGGGTTTCGCGGCCCGTTTGCTGGGCCAACAAGGAAAATGTCCTTTTTATCTCCTTGGATATTAGGCTGAATCCGTGTTTCCTCCCTCAACCACAAAACTGAGTAAATTACCTCCCTCCACTCTCGAAACTGTTCACTTTACCTCCTTGGTCCGGTTTCTTTTTTCAAATCGGTTTTGTCTTTTTATTTAGTTATATATATCCACTGAATCTTTGAAAAAAATCCTAATATATTATAAAAAAATCATACAATGGAAAGTTTAGTTTTTTTACCCCACAGAAGTATATCCACACAGTAAATTTATAACTAAACTATTGACTTATTTAAAAATTATAATAAATTATCAAAAAATCATAAACTATTGTATGATTGAATTGTAATAAAAATTTCATTGTCATTGGATCATGTATAACTGAATTATTGACTTATTTAATTTTATTTTTACTAAATATTTTTTAAATATAAAGTGTGTAAAATAGAAATGAGTATGAAATATTTACTACTTTTCAATCATACAATAATTAGTTCATTATAAAAATATCACCACAATGTGACCATAGATGTGGCGTCTATGAATTATTACATAAAACATAGATCTAAATCAAAAGGGACAACTTTGTGCTAAATCATACTATTTTATATGTTTACTGTATAGATATACTTATGTGGAACACAACAAAATTTAATTTTCAATTTCATGATAATTTTGTGATTTGTTATGATTTTTCGAAGATTCAATCCAAATAAGAAAAGGAAAAGGACAAAACCGTTGTTGAAACCACCTAAAACCGGATCGAGGTGGTAAAGTGAATGATTTCGATTTCACGAGTGGAGAGAGGTGATTTATCCAGTTTTGTGGTTGTGGGTGGAAACACGGACTCGGCTCAATGTCGAGGGAGGTAATTGGACCTTTTCGGGCCAATAAAGCACGCGCAACGGAAGAAGATGGGCCGAAAACAAGATGAGATGTTGGGCCTTTATACTGATCAAAAAGCAGAAGAATAAAGCTCACGGTCCTGTTGTAGCATCATTTGCTGGGCCAAGAGGCCAGCCATGTTGTAGCATCATTTGCTGGGCCAAGAGGCCAGACATCTGCGGACCTATTCTCTCCAAAACTAACAATAAATCTCTAGGTCTTTCTTATTTGTTCTTACTTAGCACACATGCACGTTTTTTGTTGTGCTTAGGAGTGGTAATGGGCAAGGTCCTAATGTATGCTTCGCAATCCAACTAAGACCTACTACTTTTCGGCAAATCCTATATATCTTCCGGAAGTTGGGAAGGTGCTCCATCTTCCATTGTTTGAGATTCGTGCAGCAAACCACAACCTTTAGATCCAATCACCAAACCCTAGCCTCCCTCTCTCTTCTCTCCACCTGCTTCCTGCTGCCGCCCCCGCCCACAAGGGCTGCGCGGACCCGCGCGACGGGCGCGCACGCGGCCGCCTGCGGCCGCATGCGCCCCCGTGCCGCACGCCGCCCCCCGAGCCGCCATGGCAAGCCACGAGCCGCCGCGTCGGGAGCTCGCGGGGCGGCTTCGCGCGCTGGTGCGCGGCTAGCCCCGCACGGCTCTGCTTCCTGCCGGCGGTCCCAAGGTGAAAGAAGGAAAAAATTTTGATTTTTTCTGAAAATGTTGGAACATTTTGAGAAAATGTTGCTCCACATTTTCATGAAAAATATTGATGAAACGTTTCAGAAAAATGTTCAATCTAACGTTTTCTCCCGAAAAATGTTGATACAACTCTTCCCTGAAAAATGTTGGTTCAACATTTCGTTGAAAAATGTTACAACATTTTCTACAAAATGTTTTCTACAAAATGTTGAAACATTTTGTAATGTATAGTCATGAGATTGACACGTGGGAAAATAAGAAATATGCATTTAGATGGACTTTGGTGGGCTGGAAACATCATAATCCACCTTCCGGAAGGCATATAGGAGCCCCTACTTTTTAGTTCAAAATTGTATAGAATTATAATCTAACCCTTATATGGCTTGATTCTTAAATTTGCTAGTACAAATTGGAAGGCCCATTACCACCCCTAGTTGTGCTCCTCCCTCATTCTTCCTCACCCCACTTAATTTGACGAGCTGGTCATATATTTGTTAGAGATTTGTGCGATCATCATCCTCTCGACAGTCAAGCTCAAGCATTGTCGCAACGCACCACCACTCATTTCAAGACCGACAATGATGACATATGTTAGAGTTAAGGTTTTTGGGTTGATGGGGCTTCGACTGATGTTAGAAGAGGAGGCTAGGGATGGCAACAGGGTCCCGATCCTAGGTGGGGAATTCCTCTATTAGGGGATATAAATGGGATGATTTTGCTCTTCGCGGGGGATTTAACATGCCAAAACATGTCCCTGTCAGGGGAAGCGAGGCAGGAACGTTCCCAGTGTCCCCGTTCCCCGAATTTTTTTTACATTTTTTTCCAACTCATTTTTGCAAAAACAAATGGTCCGTCCAAAAAATTGCAAAACTATAATTCTACCGCTGTGGGCCACGGCGACAGTGGTCCTACCTTCGTGCCCCACGGCGTTAGCTATAGTACCGTGCGAGGGTGTACTGTAGCGACTGCTACCGCCGTGGCCCAAGGCGGTAGCGGTCCAATCTGTTTTCAAAATTTTGTAATTTTTTGTTTGAATTCAGATGGAGATAAACTTTATATGAAAATTGTAGCTTTCGACGAGATCTACAACTTTGTAGTTCAAAGTTTTTCCATTTAAAGTCATCTTCATAGTTAAAAAATCTATTGTGGATCACACTTGTGTACTTGTCATCCGGTTCTGTGGCCAGCCAGATGTTTGCTAAGATTGTGGAAAATCCTGCTTATGAGCCTAAGTCCATTATCTTGGCAATTGAGGAGAAATTTAGGTACCATATAAGTTATGGTAAGGCATACATGGTAAAAAAGAAGGTAATGGAGATGAGGTGGGGAACTTACGAAGCATCCTACGACAATCTGCCTCGATTGTTGAACACAATTGCCACGATAAATCCTGGTAGTTATTATGATATCAAGACTTATAATCTTATATCAAGGTCAGGGAAGCAAATCTTGCAGCGGGCATTCTTAGCATTGGGTCCCACTATTGCTGCATTCAAACAGTGTCGACTAGTTATTTGCATAGATGGCACATTCCTAACAGGAGAATACAAGGGCACAATCCTTACAGCTGTGGCTGCAGATGGCAACAATCAGTTATTGCCATTGGCAATTGCTTTTGCAAAGGGAGAGAATGGTGACAGTTGGTATTGATTTCTGGAGAGATTGAAGCAGATGGTGGTGGGAGATGTGTCAGACGTGTGTGTGATACACGATAGACACAAAGGTATTTTGTAGGCCATTAATGACATCAAAGAAGGTAGTGAAGAGCGTAACAGAGCAGCACAATGGCCAGATGTGCATAGCAGGTGGTGCATGACAGCATGAGGCATATGGGAGCAAACTTTCATAGCCAGTTCAAGAACAAAGAACTTACACATTGTTCAAGCGCTTATGTTCGACCAATCAGGAAAAAAAATTTATGACTTATGACAAAAATAGATGATCCGACGAAGAAAGCATCAGAAGAGATAGCTAAGAAGCCAGTAAGTACTGAACCTGGGGAAGAGCCAGTTTCTCTGGAGGACGTGGGGCTAGATGCTCCAAATGTCAGAAGGAGAAGGGGACGTGCTGTGAAAACCTTCAACCAGTGGATTCAGAATGAGCCTAAGGAGAAATGGTGTCTCCTGTTTGATAAGGGAGGTGTGAGGTATGGGATAATGACAACAAATTTTGCTGAGGTCTACAACATTGTTTTGCGTGGTGCCAGAGCTGAACCTCTTGTTGGTATCATTGAGTTCTTCTTGTACCGCACAATGAAGTACTTTCTTGACCGTGCTAATGCAGCACATGCAGCTGTGTAGGACTGTCAGAAGGTGTATTCAACATGGATGACTGAGTACTTGAACAAAAAACAGAAGGCTGCTCTTGCTCACAGAGCTTACCCACAACCTCTATGTCGTGATCCTGGCGAGGAAGTGCAGTGGAAATATCAGATAAGTTGCCAGTCTAAATCACAAAATGCAAATGGTGAAATAACAATTAAAAAACAGTTATTAGGAATCAGACATGCTCATGCTCTTGCCAGAAGCCATTACTGCTACACTACCATTGCTCACATGTGATCGTTGCATGCCTTGCAACAAAGAATAAGCATTGGGATCGCTACGTGCCTAAATAATTTCTGAAGCAAACCATTCTAGACACTTGGAACCACACTATTGAGGGTTACTTGCATCTCGGAACTTCCACTCAAGACCCCAAAGACAGTGCGTTGTACATACCAAATCCAGATCCAACCATGTGCCAAGGTGTCGGTCGACGCAAGAAGAAGAGGATTAGGAACAACATGGATGAGGCTAAAGCTGGACCTCGGGTGCAAATATGCTCTAAGTGCACAATCCAGGATACTCCTACAAGAAATGCATCGAAACATCTTACTTTTCCACTGCCACTTCTACACCACCTTTAGCTAGTGCACGTGGACGTCGTTCCAGTCGCTACAACGAAGGAATGCAGTGACTGTACTTGTTTATGCTACCATGTTGTAATATTTAAAATACTTATGCATGTTATCGTCTTGTAATATTTGAACCATTTTATCTGGCAAGGTCTTGTAATTTTGAACTTATGCATGTTATTGTGTTTTAATAAATGAACTACCTTTTCATTAGCTTGTTGTTTTATTCTTGCCGTCAAATTTATTATCATATCCTGTTATGTTTTATTCTCTAATTTCAAATAAAACATGTAATAAATTATCATATTTCTTATCCTTTTTTAGGTTTGCAATGGCTTCCTTGGGTCCTGAGTTGGAATTGGAGTCGCTCACCAGTAGGAAGGACAAGGATACGGTGCCAAAGGGGATCCACACTCCTATATGCTACTGCAGTAACAATTGAAAGCTTGTCAAGTGCAACGTTCTCGGGTACTGCTACGGGATGAGGTTCTTCATGTGCGTGAACTACGAGCATGACCCCCTCCCACCATGTCGCAATGTTAGACCAAAAGTAAGAACTAACTGCATTACTAAATAAATAATATGTCATTGCTATTTTATTACGTGCTAACTTGTCTTTGAAAAAAGACTCCACCTCACTTGGGTACTGCTACGGGATGAGGTTCTTCATGTGCGTGAACTATGAGCATGACCCCCTCCCACCATGTCGCAATGTTAGACCAAAAGTAAGAACTAACTGCATTACTAAATAAATAATATGTCATTGCTATTTTATTACATGCTAACTTGTCTTTGAAAAAAGACTCCACCTCCTCTCTGTGATTTTCTGCAGTGGCTAGATTGTAACGACCCGCCTCCCTGAGGCTGGGCCTGCTTACGCCTGGCAGCTCTCTAGGACCCCAAGAATATCCCCACAGACCAACACATGTCTTTCCTGCGCACTTTGTCCTCACTCATGCGCACTCGGGAAAGGACTTCCCGGTCGGTCACCCATCGCTCCAAGCCAAGCACGCTTAACTTTAGAGTTTTTAGTGATGGGCTTCCAGAAAAGAAGTTGCAACTTATTGGTATGAGTATCCTTATCAATCCTATTAAGCCTTGGGCCAGGATGTCACATACACCCCGCCTTAGAAGATCGATGTCCTCGTCGATCAACCCCAATCCAGGAACGTCCTCTCTTAGCCACGTCCGTGGGTCCAGTGCCAGCGCATGTGCCATGCTGTGTGACCACTCAGGGCCCACACCAGCCATGCACACCATGCTTGCGCAGCTGCGACCACACGCACCCGTGAAATCGCGAGAGTCGGCTCTGATACCAATTGTAACGACCCGCCTCCCCGAAGCCGGGCCCGCTTACGCCTGGCAGCTCTCTAGGACCCCAAGAATATCCCCACAGACCAACACATGTCTTTCGTGCGCACTTTGTCCTCACTCATGCGCACATGGGAAAGGACTTTCCGGTCGGTCGCCCATCGCTCCAAGACAAGCACGCTTAACTTTAGAGTTTTTAGTGATGGGCTTCCGGAAAAGAAGTTGCAACTTATTGGTATAAGTATCCTTATCAATCCTATTAAGCCTTGGACTAGGATGTCACATAGTTGTAACACCCCAGGTGTTTGGTTAAGCTAAATACCCTAATTAATTATGATAATCAAGTATAATTAGTCCCTAAGCATGTTTGTCAAGGTTATGATCACAATTACACAAAAGTCATTGGTCAAACCCTCCTTTGTTGGTCAAAACCCTAGATCTCTAAAAGGCTGATTTGGTTTTCTTGCGCATTCTCCAAATTTCACTATAGAAATTCAAAATCGGCCAATATAAATGTTCTTCGTTATTTCCGGGAACACATTTTTTATAATTGGAGGACATTCCAATTTTGAGTGCAAAACCACTTAAATTTGTGTTGAAGCTGTTGCGCAGTAATTTCAGGGTCGAGATTTGCTGGAACTTCAACACGTTTTTGCCACAAATTCGTTGATCAAAACATATGTCGCCCTTTGTAAAAGTTGTAGGTCTATAGCTCCTATACAACTTTTATTTTTGGGGATTTTCGAGTATGTTGACACATTTTGGAGTTTCGTAATTTTGAAAACTGGATCACGAAATAGAATCGATGCTGTCGTTGCACCTCTGAACCAGAGCGCGCGCTGGACGTTTCGGAGCTGCGCCTGCCACGAGTCGTGCACGCCCTGTTCCGGCGTGCGGTCGCTCTGAAAACGTCGCTATGGACCCGTGCCTCGACCGTGGGGCCTCCACCTCGCTTTCTCCCGTACACCGCGCGCAGCGGCCGCCGCCTGCATGTGCAGGCCACACGTCGGGCCACGGCGGCGACGGTGCCGCGCTGCCTTCGCGCGCACACGCGACTTGGCAGGTAGGGTGCGGGGTTAAGGGGGGGGGCCCGGGTCAAGTACGCCGGGTCGTTTCCCTCGTCGTCCTCGCCCCTGGGTCGCCTCGTGCGCGCCGCACGGGGTCGCTCCGAAGCAGAGCAGGGTGTCATCGCCGTCCAGTGCCGCACCTCCATGGCCGCCACCTAGATGCTCCTCCATTTGAAACCACAGTTTCCCCATTCCCTCACACCGTCCCTAGTCTCCACCAAAGCTTCTATCTTCGCCCTTTCGTCCTCAAGCCGCGCCGTCGCCGTCCAGTCCGGGTCGCAGCGGGTGCTCCAGAGCGGCTCCGTCACCGGCATCCGGCGAGGCCGCCTCCGATCCAACCTTCGCCAATAATCGGTCAAGGGTGAGCCCCCGGTCCTTCCTAGCCACTTCCCCGGTCCATCCTGGCGACGAGCTCGCCATATTTTGGACTTCTCTGCCGGCCGGTGTGCCTGGGGACTACATTCAAGCCTGGAGCTTTGTTTAGGGAGTTTTCTGCAAAGTAGGGACCCTTCTGTAATTTTCAAAACTTTTGCCAAGGGTTTGCTTGTAAATGTATCTTTACGGTTTCAGCTGAACCTTCGAAAATCTATTACAAATCATAGAAAAATCGTAAAAATGCAAATTTAATTTTGTTGGGTTCTTGGTGAAGAAACCTACTTTTTCTAGAAAGCATGTATATGGTTTTTCTGTGTAGATTTTGAACTAAAAATTCAAACTCAGTTTGATGAGTTTTTAGTGTATTTTAAAATATACACATGCTATGAACTTGAATTTTGTATGCGTTGCTCTTTATGGCATGTCTAGATCTGTGACCAAAGTTGGCATGATTTGGATGTGTAGATTTTCAGTTATGATTTATGTAAGCTTTATGCTAGATTAAGCTTGACGCTTTTTATAGCCCTTTAGTGAACTTTTCTTTAAGCACCAGTGCACCCTAGGGCTTTGCCTTGGTGAGTAGTACCTCTGATAGGTTGGATAGGATTTTAGGATGTGCTTTGGTTTGTGTTTTGGATTTAATCTTATGTAGGAGTTTAAATTCAAAATTTGAAAAATATTTTGAATCTACACCTATGCTTTGGTCAGAAGCTTAGATTTTACCTCAATGAGTTGTAGGAGAAAGTTGGGATAAAAAATATTAGTAAATCTTTTTACAAGATTTATTTATGTTAAGTTAGGCTGAAATTTGTCTTTTTCGTATAAATTAATTTATAGATGATCTTAAGCTAAATTTTTGTTGGTGAGCTTAGTTTAAGTATATGTTGCTGTGTACCAAAATTTATGACCAATGGATGTATATTTAATTTTATATGAATTTTTTATGAAAGGCTAGATAGGTTTCAAGCAAATAACAAACTGTCATGTTTTTGTTTTATTTTGAAATGTGGTGACGTGGATCTGTTCAAAACCATTAGGACGCACCCTTTGCTATTTTTTGTAGTTAATTAATTTAATTTGCTTAAATATGTACACAATCACCATCAAAATGGTGCTTAATCTTGTTCAAAACCACATAGTGCTTTTATAGTTTAAGTGTGCTACAAATTTCTTGTCAAGGTGAATATGGCTAACATTACACCCAGAGTTTATTTCAGTTTTCAGAAATGCAATTTAGTTTCTTTTGATCAATAAAATTTATGCATATGCATATTGTGTAGAACTGTCGAGCGGTAGCTATACGCTAGTCCAGGAGGGAGAAGGTGCAGCAGACGGCGAAGTGAACTACACGTGTGTGCACCAAGACCTGGACCAAAGATCGGAAGAGCCCAAGGCTATTGCTAACTTAGACGAAGGCAAGCACCGGTTATGCATATAACCTTTTTAATAAAATCTCTTAACTTTTACCTTTTCATTATTTATGTTTTACTTGTGCATTTAAGTTTCAGGAGTTGTTTGAAACCTAGGTGCACGATACTCAGGACACCTATGCTCTTTTACTAGTATGTTAGGTCGTTAGTGCCATGCTTTAAGAACACGGTACAAGTTAAGTAATAACTCATTGCTCGCGAGATTAGGTTACTTATGTTGGAATCATAAGTTGGTTAAATTGACTCGCTCATGTGGTAAGAGCAATGGGTTCGGTCTCGATCGAGTAGCATTGTGCTAGTGTAAGCTATTGAACGTACCAAGTGCTTATCGGGAATGTGATCGGTAAGCTTAGTACCTAATGAACCAGTGCAGGGACTTTATCACTACTACTCTTGAGATGCTTCTCCCGGTTTGATCCCGGTAGTGCAAGTGTGATCCTGGACGTGCCGTGTGAGGGCATTCCAATAACCTTGTACTTTGGACTGTAGCGCATGTCCCTAATCTGGGGAATGACCGGTACCGCCTGGTCGGGATAGACCCTGCATTCGCTTTTATTTGATATCTTGGGGTCTACCTTCTTCCGTGTATCTTGGGTTTACCTTGCAAAAATATAAATCGATCGATCGTCGGTCACTCGCCGTTATCTGAGTCGGCTTGACCACTAGCTACCCCATGTTTATTTATGGAACATTTTGGATTAATATTGTTGGATGATTAATCTTGTTTGTACAACCATACTTGTTTAGATAGGTGCTTATCTAGAATGGTTAACATACTAGAACTGGAGCTAAAACTTGAAAGTAAGGATCAACTTTTAGATGCTTTTGGCAAAACAAACCCAACAACCAAAAATCCTTGCATGTCTAGTCTTACTTTCTTTTTGTTGGGTCAGTCTTGCTGAGTATCAGTATACTCATCCTTGCTTAATTTGTTGTTTTCCGGTAACCCCATCTGGCCTGGTGTTATTCCAGATGGTTGGGAGCTTAAATGGGAGAACGATGATGAGGAGTGATATGCATGGATGGCCTCCTGTGTGTATCATGCGTTTAGTTTACTTTCCGCTGTCTAAAACTCTGAACCATGTTTACTTTTATGTTCTAAAAACCAGGTTTGCAATATTAAGTACTTATGAACTTGTGGACTTTTATGTAATGTAATGACGTACTCTGGTCCCGCCTTCGTGTGGGCTTAGCGCATATCTCGATCATGTTGTAAGTGATTTACTGGGCATGCCCCGGCAGAGGCGACAAAATAGTTCTTTATTATTGCTTAATGGTCATGTGGACAGGCTTAAGCGATAATACAAAATTATTTTGGGTGGTTTTATCACATAGATTGTGAGCGGTCTGAACAAGACAAGCGTTATGTCGAGGAGACGAGTCGTTCAACGCGTGAGAGGTGACAAAGGATGGTTGAGGCAGAAAAACAAGAAGAAAAACGTAAGGAGCCGCAGGAGGAAATTCACATTCGACGGGAGATCTAAGAACATGAAGCAGCTGCAACCCATGAAGCAGATAGAGAGAGGAAGATGGAAAGAGCTCGCTGGGCTAAGGAAGCTGGGCCGGATGCTATGAGGAAGGGGAAATACCCCCGTTATACCCAGTAGACGTAGAGTACTCGACGCCGAGTGCTACTGTATCAAAAAAATTATGATTTCATTTCATCATTCTCTAGAGTCGGGTTGTATCTTTAAGAACTTGATTTCAGATGCATTTCAAATGCGATCAGTAAAACTCGTACCAGGGTGTGTTTTCTGTGAACTGCACCAAACAGTGAACACATAGGGTGTGTTTTCTGTGAGTCACTGCACCAAACAGTGTACCTAGTACTAGGGTGTGTTTCCTCTGTGTCATTGCCCATTTTCTTGCCCCGGATTGAATGACCCACCGTCCAGTCTGCATTATTACCTACATATATGTGAGCACTCTTCTCCAGTCTCACTTCACAACACAACAAGCACCAACGAGTTCCTGGACTGGGGATGATGATGATGACTCCCTCGGTCCAGCACTGTGGAGTCAGCAAGATCTAGAGTTCAACAACAATTTTCTAGTCTTGGACAAGAGAGATTTCAAATCCATGCGTGATGTTAGAAAGTATGTGTTGGTGGAAATCAGGCCCGAAGGTGGACGCCGACACAACAGCCCCCTGAAAGTCCTCCCTCCGCCGAAGAGGAAAGCGGCCGAAGGCCCCCCTCGAAGAAAGGCAGAAAAACTTAGTTACTAATGCTGCCTCTGCTAACCCTACTACTGCTGCTTTCTAAATACTCCTACTTCAATAATTCTATTACGAAAGAGAAACGAAACACCTAAGAAAACGAAAGCCAAGAAACAAGCCGGAGCCTTCGGAGCTCTCTTCTCATTAATGTGTGTCCGTTCTATTACAAGGGGGTCACTATTTATAGGAGGCCCCCAGGTATGATCATCTACCTCAATTACACCTTTTCCGTTCCTGACAAACGGCTTTACACGCTTTACAAGGGCATAACAGTAACTCCCCGCGTCGTACAGGCCTCCAGCGTGTCTTTGCATGGCTAAGCCACCTTTACACGCGGCGTATCTTGTCTCTGCTTCGTACGGTGCCCCTTTACACGTCTGCTGTAGCCACATGCCATGGCACTATCTCGACGGAGCCAAAGGCCACTGTTCGTTCCGCGCCTTCGGCACCGAACCGGCCCATGACTCTGCCCCGGTCGCAAAGGGCTCCCGAGACGCCCCGCACGGACCGCCTTCAACCATGAGGCTGAGCGCACCCGTCGCGTGGCGCTTTTGGCCCCTTCACACCTTCGGCGCCGAGGGTCACCCTTCCACACCATCGGCGCCGAAGGTCAGCGCCATTCGGGATCGACGAGGGGTGGGGGGGGCTGTTCCTGTGAAACAACGCTCACAAAACTCGAGCAGCATCAACATTATTGTTAAATCACCAAAGCATGCTTCATCAAAACAACCCGAAGTCGCACGCGGACCGAAGTCGACCACCTGGCCGGACGTGGCATGATGCTTCCGAAGACCATTTTCCCCAACAGTAGCCCCTCATCAGTGAGGGACGTCCTTCCCTTTAGATGGGCCGAACTTACGACCAAACCTTCACAGGGCGAAAAACGGGCTTCGGAACTCCCACGGACGGGCCACGCTGATGCTCGCCATGGGAAAAGACGTGTTCTGCCCTTTGGAAATTTTACCGTTGTGAGAGGCGATCATCGGGGTAAAAAGGTAAATCTGTGTGTTGCACGCGAGATTAACGAGCACTAGCGCAC
Organism: Cenchrus americanus; assembly: GCA_947561735.1. Lineage (NCBI taxonomy): Eukaryota > Viridiplantae > Streptophyta > Magnoliopsida > Poales > Poaceae > Cenchrus > Cenchrus americanus. Next base: position 97,729,406 of record OX387242.1, on the reverse strand, counting down.
TATAAAAGGGGACTGACTCTTGGGCTACCCCACCCCACTGCCGTGATCCGCAGCCAAGAAGCTCGAAACTCCGAAGGTTCTGCCGTAAGGTTTCCTTCGCCCCCTGTTTTTCTTCTACTTCACATTTAGAGCGCATCCATGACCCCGAAGTGAAGGCGCAACGCTGTCGCAAAGGAAATCTCGAAGACGTACACCTTCGGCCGAAGCCAGATCGACAAAACCAATGTGAGCTCTCTTCGGAGAAACCACATGATTGGGACCGCGCGAGCCCCTGGCCGGGAGACCGTACCCAAGCCTCTTGACAACGAGGTTGTCATCTTCCGGGATCTCCTGTTTGCGGGACTTCGGTTCCCCCTTCACCCCACCGTCGTCGATATCCTCCGGTACTTTGATATATACCTGCACCAGCTCACCCCAACGCGATTCTTCGGTTGTCGGTGTACATGTGGATATGCCGCACCACGAAGATCAAGCCCTCCGCCGAAGGGTTTGCTTCGGCACATCAAGTCCATCACCAGCACCGCACAGTCTTCGAAGAAGAAGGAGATCAGTCTGTCGAGAAGGACTACCAATTTGGCTGTTTGAATTTCTCCTACAAATCCGGCGTGGTGAGCCCCGTGACCGCCTATCGCAACAAATGGCCTTCGGACTGGCAACAACACTGGCCGTACCACACCGTGACTCCACCCGCCCCCGGGGAGTCTCACCCACTGGCTACGGAGGAACTGCCTCCCCTTCACGAGTCATATGCAAAGAAACCCTCCTGCCCAGAAGGCGACGAGTTTGTGATGATGCTTCGCCGATTCACGCGTAAGTACAGCATGCGCGACATCGTGGAGGAGTATCGCAACATCCCCGTGTGCTCGCTTGTGGACGGCTGGGCTGTGGCCGACGACGCCTGGGTGGCCGACATCGGCGGGATCCCGTGCCCTGACTGAACGAAGGCGTTCGGCTTCACCTCCGCCTGTGAGTGCTTCTGTGCCTTTCGGTGTCCTTTTCCCTGTTTTTCATATCGCCGAAGCTTCATGTGTTGACTACACACACTTTCTGGCTTGCAGTGTTGAAGAAGAGGAAAGTGGAAGACCACGGCGATTTCATCCTCGGCCCCATGTCGCCGAAGGAGTACAAGGAGACAGTCGCCGAGCTCAACGCGTCTCGAACAAACCGAGTGTTCGAGTTTTTCAAGGTCGCCACGCCAGAACGTGTTGGCTTCGCCAAGCATCGCGAAGCAGCCAAAAGGAAAGCCGCGGCGCTTGCCGCCGCCGACGCGGACACGGGCGAAACTGCAACTTCGCCGCGCGCCGCTCCGACGAGGAAAACTGGCAGGAAAAACGTTACCGCCGCTGCCGCCACCGCCGCCGCCAAAGGGAGAGCCCGGAAGAAACGTGGTGGCTGACCAGCGGACTCACTCCCAGCGGCCAAGAGAACCCAAGTCGTGGACGTCGAGACCGGCGTCGTTGAGGACGTGATTGCTGCCGTGCCGCTGCGCTAGGCCGCACCTTCGGTCGGAGCCGACGAGGAAACCGGCGGGCCACTACTCGTGCCACTGAGCCCGAAGGAGAAAGATAGCGATGACGACAGTGACGTCCGCATCGTATCTTCTGTCGGTGAAGCCCCTCGCGGTCGCAGCCCCGCCGCCTTCGGTGCCGAAGCCCCCCGCGATGAAGGCAAATCCAGTTCTGCCTCCACCAGCTCATCCAGCTCATCGTCCGAGAGCACCGAGCAGTCCGCCTCCCCCTCGGCCACAGGCGCCGAAAAAGACGACCTTGTCGCTGCTGCGGAAGAAGATGAAGAAGAAGAAGAGGAAGAGCCTGACAGCAGCAACTACTGTGTGACGCCGGAGGAGCCCCAAGTCGCCGCTACTCGCCTTCAGGTTCCCGCCGAAGCCAAGCTAATTGGTGGAAAACATATCCGCTTCCTGGGCCTGACGAGCGGCGGCCACGAACGCAAATTCCTGGAGGAAGCGGGATCAAGTTTCGTGATTCCCCATGAAGAGGAATACTTCGGGAATCTCAGCTCCACCGACCTGACCACTGCTTGCGGGGATTTGTCCCTGAAGGCCTTCGTTGCGTCCCGGTGTCTTGCCCGAAGGCTAGAGCGGGAGAGCAAAAAGGCGAAAGAGCTATCAGTTGCCGCCACCACTTCGCTGCAGAGTCGTGTAGCGGAGTTGGAGGGACGGCTAGCCGCTGAGCAGGAGCGCAACCGACAGCTGCTGCGGATGAAGGAGGACGAAGCGAAGGCTTCCCAAGCTGCCCTGGAGATGCTGCGCCTCGACGTGGAAAACCTTGCCAGTACAAAGGAGGATTTGGGCGCCCAACTCCACGACAAGGAGGCCAAGCTGGCCGAAGCACAAAACGAACTGAGCCAACTGAGCAGCGTGCTGGAGCGGTATTGCACAGAGCACATACGAAGCGCATAGACTCTTCGCTCAGAGGTCTTGGAGCTACTAGGGCAGTGCAATCTTGATGCGCCACCGACCGCGTTCCCCCAGTGCACCGTCGGAGCATTTTACGATTGGGTGAGCGCATGCTTCGACCTAATCATCTTCGGTGAGCTCAGAGCCGCGGTGGGGGTTCGCACGCTGGCCTATTCTGTGTGCTCCCTGATTCCTGCGGAACGCCCCTCATTAGAGAAAATAGTTAGCAAGAGTGATGTCCGGCGGCTGACGAAGGACGACTACCGGTGGCCCACCGACGCGGAATTGGACGTGACGCAGCTCCCCATGCTTGACAAGAATCTCGCCAAGAACTTTATGAACACTTTCTTCGCCGAGTGCGGGTCCCTTCTTACTCTTGACGAGTCGGCTCGCCTGAGTGCACAGGTTCGCCGAAGCAGCTTTTGTTTCTGTTCTAACACCCCTGTTTTGGTGCCAACCCCTTATGATGCAATCATGTTGTCTTTGATGCTGTGCAGATAGGGCCTCGCTTACAGGCGTGTGTTCTCGCGCGTCTGCGATCACGACATGGTGGCGTGCTTCTCGATCCCCAGTTCATGAGGGAGGGCGACTGGATCGCCATGCCCGGGGTTCCGTTGATCACTGCTGGACACGCCGAGGCCGCCGCCGACGTGGAAAACGACACGGCCGGCGCGCAGTGCGACGACGCACACGCTACCGAAGAGGCGACAAGTCCAGGAGCCGAAAACGTACGCGACGACGGTGCAGAGGATCCTTCAGGCGAGACGGAACGCGCTGAGGCGACCGTGAACAACATCGTGCCCGCTCTCACGCCCACCGGACCTGCCGCCGCTCCCGAAGGAAATGTCATCCCCGCACCAGATGAGAACGTCCCCACTGCGGCCAGCACCGAAGAAAACCCAGTAGGTGATGCATCGAAGACAGCGCACGTCATAGAGCTCGAAGCCACACTGCTCGCCGCCAGCTCACCTGGGCGCGAGGCCCCCCGGAGCCCGTCGCCACCGAGTCACCTGAGCCTCCGGTCGTCGCCACCGAAGCCGAGGTCTGAGGGGCGCTGTGCTGTGATTTTGTAAACAGATGATACCTTCTCTTTTGGTGTTGTGGTTGTATTAGACACTAATATAAGGTGCCTCTACGCAGGTTCCCTCGGTGGCGCCTGCGCAGAGAACCGAAGGTGCGAGCGACCCGCCCTTGCCCCTGAACTCTTTTTTATTGCCCCAAACGTGTGGACCAAGTTTAGCATCCGCCACCCGGGCGTGTCGTATTCAGAATTCTTGTTGTATCGTGCGAAACGCTATCAGGTCCGTAGCGAGGCCGCAAAACGCTTCTTTGAGGAATTTTCGAAGGAACCTTCACGCCGAGAGGCCATTCTTAGAGAGCGCGCCGCCCGACGGGCGGCCAAGCGTAATTTGACAGACCCCTTTGTAACCGAAGGGATCATTCTGAAACCAGAGCCGGTCAAAGAGGGTGCCATCGGGCCACCCGAATACATGTATTTAATTCCAGATGCCTCGTTGGATGGCCTTGCGGTTACGAAGACCGAGCCAGGGTGAGTGTCACGCACTATGATCTTGTCTTCGGCGCAGAACGCATGCCCACCGACGGCGAGCTTCGGCAGATGGCTCTGGACATAATAGACACGGTGTTTCTTCGTTTGATCGACGAGATCTGCGAAGACGTACTTAACGAGGATTGATCACTTAGAAGTATCGACCCATCACGGCTTCGCGTCGCGCCAAGTAATGTCGTGAAGACTTGAAGTGACCTGCTTCGGAACTCCCCCCGAAAGTGTTCGCGGCATGCTGGGGCGACGCGACCCAAACCGATTTGTAAACTGTGTGCAGATGAAAAACATGCTGTAATTGTATTGACGTGTTGAATTGTAACATTGGACTGTTGTATTGAAAAACGATGTATTATTCGAAATACGATAATAAAAACGAATGAGGCTGTAACCATCGCCTTTCAACTCGACGTCTGATGACCGAAACTACCAGCAAAAGACGTGTGTTTTGCCTTTGGATGTGCTAGTCAGATTCTTGCCGAAAGGTAGCGCTGCTGCTTCGCGCACGTTTCCTTGCCTGATAAGTACAACGGTTCAATGACGATATCCTCGCGTCGCGTCAGGCGGATCAGTCCTTCGATCCTGTCAGAACGAAGCGTCGCACCAAGCGCGCCTCCACTTGGGCCATAGCGGGGCCTCTACGCCGCATCAAGCGGTCTTTACCTTCGGTCATAACGGGACCGACGCATCGCACCAGGCGTGCTTCCTCTTAGGCCATATAGGGGTCCTTGTGCCGCGTCAAGCGGACTTTACCTTCGGTCATAACAGGACTGACGCATCGCACCAGGCGTGCTTCCTCTTAGGCCATATCGGGGCCCTTGTGCCGCGTCAAGCGGACTTTACCTTCGTCATAACGGGACCGATGCATCGCACCAGGCGTGCTTCCTCTTAGGCCATATCGGGGCCCTTGTGCCGCGTCATGCGGACTTTACCTTCGGTCATAACGGGACTGACGCATCGCCCCAGGCGTGCTTCCACTTAGGCCATATTGGGGCCCTTGCGCCACGTCAAGTGGACTTTACCTTTGGTCACGACGATAAGTGACAGGTGTGGCCCGTGCGCACTCAATGCGGCTCGTGCCCACGCCGCCACTTACCCTGCCGAAGGCCAATTCGAAGACTATGCCCCCTATGGAGAGCATGGGGCTCGCATAGCTTCGTCGGAGCTGTGCCAAGGTACTCAAAAAGAAAAAACTTGGACGCCAAGTGCTGGGGGAAATGCTGACTTATATTACATGTCAGAAAACGAAATACATGGGTCTGCCTCGTTAAAAACCTCACACTTCGCGGATCCAGAAGGGAACCGCGAAGCCTCCCCCGTGAGGAAAAGAGTACATCCCCCCTACTTAATGTACATATATTACAAACTTCTTCAATAGGACAGAAACAAAAACTACGAAACGAAAATAACAACAGTTGTCGCTTCGTCGCGACCTCAGACGAAGTACTTCTGCAGCATGTCCACATTGCATGTGTATGGCTCTTCCTCGCCGGTCAATCGACGCAACTTGAAGGCCGCTTCATTCAATGTCGCGGTTGCTATGAATGGACCTTCCCACTTCCTGTGCATATTGCCCTTAAGCCTTCCCTTCGGTATTTTGCGCAGCACCAGGTCCCCCGACCGTATGAACTCCGGCCGAATCTTCTTGTTTTTCCACCTTCTAGTCTCTTCCTGGTAGGACGACAGGTTAGTCGCCGCCTGCAAACGCACCTCCTCGATGTTCTGGACCGAAGCCTTGAGGTCTTCGTCGCTGGAAGGGTTGTCCCTCCAAGTTCCCAAACACAGTTCTTCAGGTAACATGGCTTCTTCGCCATAAAGAAACTTGAACAGCAAGAACTGCGTGGTTCTAGAAGTTGTGGTGTTGTGGGACCAAATCACCCTAGGCAGCTCTTCGGCCCATTTGCTTTTGGGCAGCTCGGTGATGTTCCTTTTTATACCGGCAAAAATTACCCCATTTGCCCGTTCTACCGCCCCATTGGATTGCGGGTGGTAGACCGAAGCGAAGCATAACTTGGTGCCCAGATAAGTACAGAATTCCTTAAAGTCGGTGCTGTCGAACTGCTTGCCATTGTCCACCGTGACTTCGTATGGCACACCGAAACGGCACACAATGTTTTGCCAGAAGAATTTCTGTATTGTTGTCGAAGTGATGCTTAATAGTGGTTTTGCTTCCACCCACTTGGAAAAATACTCTACCACCACCACGACATGGGTGTAATTTCCGGGCGCTGTCCGTAGCGGACCGACGATGTCCATGCCCCATCGGGCGAAGGCCCACACCAGCGGTATCAGTTGTATCTCATTAGAGGCAAACTTGCTGTATGGCACATGGCGCTGACACTCTGGGCACTGGCGCACGATGTCATGTGCATCTACCACTGCCGAAGGCCAATAGAAACCCTGACGAAAAGCCTTCTGCACTAAAGCTCTCGTGCCGAGGTGATGCGAGCACATGCCACTGTGGATTTCATGGAGTAGTTGCTTGCCTTCGGTCACTGATATGCACTTCAACAATGGGGCACACACCCCCTTTCGGTACAAATTACCATCAATGATGTGGTAATTTTTTGCCCTGATGGCCACTCTCTTATCGACAACTCCATCTTCGGCCTCATAATAGCCCTTGATTGCCGCAACTATTGGGGGGCGCCAGTCTTCGCTCTGTATGGCATTCACAAACTTGGGGGGCGCCGCTTCGTCAGCAGCAGATCTCACTGTCGTTGTCACGTAAAACACATCTGGGGGCAAAGGTTCGAGCAGAGCAGTTGCTTTTGCTATGGCATCGGCCTCCTTGTTATAGTGCCTGGGAAAACTCCTAACTGTGATACCAATGAAAAAATTTTCCATGCTTCGTACAGTTTGCAGATACTTCATCATGTCTGGCTTCTTTGCCTTGTAAGTTTTCCCAATATGTCCGGCCACAAGTTCGGAGTCCGTCAAGATGACGAGTCTCCTTGCTCCCACCGCCCTAGCTTTCCGAAGCGCAAGTAGTAAACCCTCGTATTCTGCCATGTTGTTTGTGCAGTTGTCACAGTTCAACCGCAGTGCGTAACGAAGTTTGATACCAGAGGGTGACTTGAGGACTGCCGCTGCCGCTGAACCCAGATGACAATATGCACCATCGCACTATACCTCCCAGACTGGCTTCGAAACTATAGGGCCCCCCTTTGAGACCGAAGGCGTCCAATCAACAACAAAGTCGGCGAGGACCTGAGATTTTATTGCACTGCGCAAGACAAAGTTTATGACATGCTCTGCCAGTTCCATGACCCACTTGCCCATTCTCCCTGTCGACTCCTTGTTTTCAAACATGTCACGAAGAGGGAAAGTTGTGGGGACCGATATATTGTGGCTTTGGAAATAATGCTGAAGCTTCCTCTTTGCCATCACGACTGCATATGCCATCTTCTCCACGTCCGAGTAGAAAAGTTTTGAACCGCTCAAGGCTTCAGAAACGTAATAGATGGGAAACTGCTTCAAAGTATCCGCTTCCATGTGCTCTTCTACTAGGACTGCGCTGACTGTCGTGTCGGTTGATGCGATGTACAGTAACAGGTCTGCCTTCGGTGACAGTTTGGTCATGACGCCTGCCTCTTCTAGATACTTTTTAAGATCCTCGAAGGCTTGCTGCTGCTCCGCACCCCACTGAAAAACTGAATTCGCGTGAAGCACCTTGAAGAAAGGTAAGCTTCGCTCAGCTGCCTTAGAGATGAACCGGTTCAGTGATGCTATTCTGCCCGTGAGCCTTTGGACCTCCTTTCGGTTGCTTGGTGGCTGCATCCTGTGCAATGCTTCAATCTTTTGGGGGTTGTCCTGTATGCCCCGCTTCGACACCATGCACCCTAACAACTGCCCCTTTCGTATGCCGAAGATGCACTTCTCTGGATTAAACTTGAGGTCGTTCCGCCTCATGTTGTCGAAGGTTTCAGTCAAGTCTGCAATGTGATCTTTCTCCTTCTCGCTCATGATAACAATGTTATCGACATAGGCCGAAGCGTTGCGCCCCAGCAAAATTAAAGGTTAAAGGTTGGCCCGACGTTACGAAGGCCCTCTGGCATCCTGACAAAACAAAAAATGCCGAAAGGAGTTGTAAACCCAGTCTTAGCCTCGTCCTCCTTTCGCATCCACACCTGGTGGTATCCGGAGAAACAATCCAGAAGACTTAACATTTCACACCCAGCTGCCTGATCGATGATGATGTCAATCCTTGGCAGCGGGTAAGGGTCCTTCGGGCATGCTTTGTTGAGTTCTGTGATCGATGCACATGCACATGTTCCCATTCTTCTTCGGCACCATGACCACATTGGCCACCCACACTAGGTACTGCACTTCTATTATGATTCTTGCGTCAAGCAGCTTCTGCACTTCGGCCTCCGTGGATTTTACCCTGTCGTCTGACATTGGCCGCTGCCTCTATAGCTTCGGTTTGACCTTCGGGTCGATATTCAGAGCGTGCTCTATAACCGAGCAGTGGACCCCCGTCAAATCTGACTTGGACCATGCGAACACATCCTGGTTATGACAAAGGAACTGCAGGAGTTTGTCTTCCTCCTCCGCGCCGACCTCAGTGCCTATCATGACTGTCCTGCTTGGCACATCTGCACACAAAGGGACTGTCCTTTTGTCGTCAACTGCTTTCATGCGCTCGGCTTCGCCCCCCTTCATTGACTGCCTCATTTGGGCCTCGGCTTTCTGTTCTACTTCCGTCACGGCTTCGCTGCTCTCGTCCTCATCGATGATGTGCACCTGCCTGTTGTGCACCGAAGTGTTCCGCTCGGCCCGCCGAGCCTCCTCTTGGTTGCCGTATACCGAAATCACTCCTGCCGCAGTTGGTATCTTCATCAGCAGGTACCCTTGATGGATGACTGCCGCGAACTTGTTTATAGTGTTGCAGCTGAAGATGGCATTGTACGGGTATACGAAGTCGACAACATCAAAGGTTATGACTTCCGTTCTCATGGTGGCATCTTGGCCGAAGGTCACGTTGACATCAATCTTTCCCAGCACCTCAATTCTCTTGTTGCCGAAGCCATAAAGTGGGTGCTCCGCCTTTTGTAGGTCTTCTCTTTTGAAACCCATGCCCGAGAAACACTGCCAGGTCAAGCTGCTGTTGTCCACCAGGACTCTTCCCACATCGTTACCGAAGTAGTACTTTGTGTTCTTGCCGATGTTTGCTCTTATGACGAGTGGGTCATTGTGAGGGTAGTGTTGCAACCAAATGTCAGCGGTCGTGAAAGTTATTGGGATGTGGGACCAGGGCAAATGAAAATATTTCCCGGAGCAGATATGCGATACGCTTCGGTAATATTCCTGCCTCTGACGCTTCGTCGCGTGCATCGGCTCATTGGAGCCGCCCGAGATTGCATTGATGATGTTGACCATACCCATCATTCCCGTGCCGCTAGAATCAGGTGCCTCTTGCTTTGGTGGAGGAGGTGGTGGTGGTGGTGGTGGTGGTTGGCCATAAGACGTTTGATGGTGGATGGGTGGGTTCGGCCACGAAGGCACAAATATCGAAGGTTGTTGCGCGTGCGTGGGTGGGGGTGGTGGCAGCTACGACGCCGAGGGAGTGTATACTTGTGCTGGTTGGAACACCTGCGCAGGCGCCGAAGGCTGGAAAGACTGGTGGAGATATGCTGGCGGTAGAGCTCTGCACTGTCCCTGGTTCTGGCACTTCATGACGTGGTTCACAGCCAGGCCCGCTGCCTTCGCCTTCTCCTCAGCTTCCCACTCCAACTTCTTCTTGATCGTCGAAGGGCATTGGTGGGTGTGGTGGTGAGCGTCAATCCCATGGAGCCAACAGAAAAACCTTTCGCCGCCCCCCGTTGTGGAGGATGTGGTTGCTGTGGCTTCGGCCCTCTGCCATTTTTGTGCCCTCCTTTGTGCCCACCGTCGTTCCTATTTTGGTTTTGATCGGGGGGCGCAGATACATTGTTGACCTGACGGTGTGCCTACTTCGGCGGATGATTTTGCCACCCCTTTGGTTGGTCCCACCGACCCTGCTGCTTTTGCTTCTTGGCTGCGTTAGCTCGGTCCAGCCTTCCGCGACGGCCTTTATCGGACCTGCAGTATTCTTGTATTACCTCAAACAGTTCCTGTAGGGACTTCGGCTTGATTCTGTCTAGCACATCCTGGCAGTTTCCGACCCTCAAACCCCTGACAATAGCGTCAATAGTGCTGCTTTCGGACACCCCGGGCGCACGCGCTGTCAGCTTCACCACCCTGTGCATATACTCCTGCAGTGACTCTCTATCTCCCTGGACGCACATGTTGACGAGGTCATTGGAATCTAGCTCTTCGACTTGCATGCCCTTGAAACTGGACAACAGCTTGTTGCGCAGCTGAAACCAGGAGGTTATGTGCCCTTCGGTATGTTTGCATACCAATACTGAACTTCTCCTTTGAGGGCCAGCACAAGTGCCTTTGCCTTCGTTGTGGCATCGCCACCATTGGACTCTACCGCCGCTTCGAACTTCATGAGGAACTCTTTGGGGTCGTAGTCCCTATCGTATTGGGGTAGGGTGTTGGCGTTGAAGCGACGAGGCCACGGCGCGCTCTTGAGCTCGATGAGAGCTGGGATACCGGGACGATGTTGCAGAACGGGGCGTCATCTGGCACGAAGTGTTCCGGTGCCTGCCCGCGCTCCTGCCGATGACCGATGCTCTGTCCTTCGGATGTGTCCTTCTGCTGCCTCCACTGGTCCAGCTAGGCTTGCATGGCCTGCAAGGTGTGCCAGACGTGCTGCTGAGACCCCGGCACGGCTTGCGCGGCGGCCGCTGGTGCTGGAGCGACCGGCGTAGGGATGGCTTGCTGCTGCGGCGTCGCGCCGGCGATTTGACCCTGAAGCAGAGCGAGGTAACTCTCAGCTTGCCCAATGTTGAAGTCGACGGCGTCTGGAGCAGCGTGCGTCGGCACCGCGTCCTGCTGCTGGGACGGCTGCGCTTGAGACGAAGACGGCCGCATCTCCTGCTCCTGCTGGGCCGCCACAGCCTTGCCCGCGACGAGAGCCCGTATCCTTCATAGCGCTTCGATGTCTTGCGCCGAAGCCCCCATCCCCTCAAGGCTGACCTCGAATACCCACAAAGCGGTGTGCTCGACCTCCGGAACATTCGCCCCGGCACCGGTTCCCGCCGAAGGCTGGACGACCGAAACCGAAGGGTTGGCGGGTTCCGGTGCTGGCGGTAGGGTTGACGCCTGAGTCGTGGTGGCTTCGGCGCCTGCCGAACGCGTCCTCGCCATGCGGCCTTGGATTCTTCCACGAGGTGGGCGCCAAACTGTTGGTGGAAATCAGGCCCAAAGGTGGACGCTGACACAACAGCCCCCTGAAAGTCCTCCCTCCTCTGAAGGGGAAAGCGGCCGAAGGCCCCCCTCGAAGAAAGGCGGAAAAACTTAGTTACTAATGCTGCCTCTGCTAACCCTGCTACTGCTGCTTTCTAAATACTCCTACTTCACTACTTCTATTACGAAAGAGAAATGAAACACCTAAGAAAACGAAAGCCAAGAAACAAGTCGGAGCCTTCGGAGCTCTCTTCTCATTAATGTGTGTCTGTTCTATTAAAGGGGGTCACTATTTATAGGAGGCCCCCGGGTATGATCATCTACCTCAATTACACCTTTTCCGTTCCTGACAAACGTCTTTACACGCTTTACAAGGGCATAACAGTAACTCCCCGCGTCGTACAGGCCTCCAGCGTGTCTTCGCACGGCCAAGCCACCTTTACACGCGGTGCATCTTGTCTCATGCTTCGTACGGTGCCCCCTTTACACGTCTGTTGTAGCCACGTGCCATGGCACCATCTCGGCGGAGCCAAGGGCCACTGTTCGCGCTGCGCCTTCGGCACCGAACCGGCCCATGACTCTGCCCCGGTCGCAAAGTGCTCCCGAGACGCCCCGCACGGACCGCCTTCAACCATGAGCCTGAGCGCACCCGTCGCGTGGCGCTTTTGGCCCCTTCACACCTTCAACGCCGAGGGTCACCCTTCCACACCATCGGCGCCGAAGGAAGCGCCATTCGGGATCGACGAGGGGGGGCTGTTCCTGCGAAACAACGCTCACAAAACTCGAGCAACATCAACATTATCGTTAAATCACCAAAGCATGCTTCATCAAAACAACCTGAATTCGCACGCGGACCGAAGCCGACCACCTGGCCGGACGTGGCATGACGCTTCCGAAGACCATTTTCCCCAACAATATGCACCAAAGCAAATGGTGAACTGGCCAAGGTGTGCACACTGTGAGTTTTGTGTGATGCAGGTTTATCAGGGATGGGACAACTCTAGTCAACGCTTCTGGCATTGCTCACGGGCATGGGTAAGCAAAACTCCTTGCCCTCTGTCCTTCATCATTATATGATTTGCTAATGTAATCACGGTTTCTGCAGTACTCCGAACAACCAGATAACTGCAGTTTCATGCAATGGGTGGATCCCCCAGCTATTGTCCCGTATCAACAGTACATCAACCACCTCGAGGATGTTGTCATCTTCAATCTGAGGCAAGAACTCGCGTCATCATTGGCTTCTCCAGATCCGACATCTACTAACAACGACGACAGACCGGTGACCGGACCAATGGTGGTGAAGACGAACACCAGGTGTGAGGACGAGTTCTGCTGCCACGAGAAGAAGGACAACACTCCTCCAGCAACTCCACCCCCGCCACCGTCTGATCCAACTCCACCCCCGTCGGGGTACTACATGCCCTCCCAACACTCCAGCAGGTCTATGATGCCAAGTTCCCCAGCTACTATTCGTACAACTAGACTACAAATATTGTAATCGTTTACCTAAATTCCCTAAGGCACATTAGGACTAGCAGTGGCACCAACTTAGGGTAATTGTGTCGCACGTACCATTGCTTGTTTCTGTAATTCGTCGTTAAGTATTAATGGTTCGTCGTTTCATCAATGCTTCAAAAATTGAAATTCACAAAAAATCCTACCGCCACTACCCACGGCTGTAGGTCCACACATACCGTCGTGGCCTGCGGCGCTACCTGGGGGCCACGCTGCCACCTGGCGGTAGGCTCCTACTGCCGTGTCGCACGGCGTTAGGGACCTAACGCTGTGGCCCACGGCGGTATGTTCCCTTGCCAGTGGGCCACAGCCCCTGCCGTTGTGCCGCGCGGCGATAGGACCCCTGACGCCGTGGGCCACGGCGGCAGATGTATAGTTCTGCAAAATTTGGGGCGGATCATATATTTTTGCAAAATAGAGATAGAGAAAATATAAAAAATTCCTAAAGTCAAACATATATTGGGCCAAATATTTTTTGGTCCACCAAGGCCCATTGCCGCCTTCACAATATACATCTTCAACCCTAATCATTAACCTCCCCATCCACTCCTCTTGGATGCCCCTCTCCCGTAGGCCACAACCGCCACAACCGGCAAGTGCTATTCTGCCGCTCTCACTATGAGGCGACCTTGAGCCGTCATATGGCAGCGCCGCGTGCTCACTCCAGGCACAGGAGGCGACCGCGTCGTGCCACAGGATGAGGACGTTGGCGGGCTGACGAGCACGACCACTAGAGCTGCAGATCCAGGTAGCAGCGTCGAAGCACCATTACGTTCTCTCTGCATCAGTGGGTGGTGCTCTGGGCGAGCAGGTATGAAGCCAAGAACAGCCACGCAAGGGACTTCGTTGGCGTGAGCGAGTATGTGGGTGAGCGAGCACATGCCTTGTGCATTGGAGATTGGGAATGCAAATCCAGTTTTATATTGGTCCTATTTGGATCCATGGGCTAGAGTTAGTTTTGGCTAGTTTAGCACCAACTAGCCCTAAAATATCCAAATAGGGTGGGTTAGATTGGGTTAGATGCAACTAGCTCACCCAAAAAAACTAGCTCACCCAAGAGGTGCTAATTGGGGCTAGTTTTCGTGGGGCCCACTGCCCTTTCTTTCTATCCGCACCCCGCCGCATCCCCATCTCCCCATCACACGCCGCCGCATCCCCATGGACCGCCGCCGACCGTAGCAGCGATGAGGCGCCGCCCCCCAGTCGGTCGCCCTACTCGTCCGTGCCAGCGGATGGGCAACGCCGGCCTCATCTCCTTCATGCCCACCTTATCACCACTCCCCTGCTCGCAACCGCGGAGGAGCAGGGGATACGGCGCGGCGGAGGAGTAGGGGCTACGGCGCGGCAGCAGCCCATCGCGACGTTCCTTCCTTCCCGCGTCGCCCCTCCTTCCCACGGTGTGACGCGCGATGCTTCCTCCTCCCTGCTCCACTGTCTCTGGTCAGGACAGCTCCTCGCGGTGTGGACCTCGCGTGCCTCGGCGGCGTCCTCGCCGTGAACCAGGAGGCCCGGTACGAGCTCCACACCACGCGGACGCCCGATTCCTCGGCATCGCCGCCGACGCCGGCCGCCGCCTCTTCCCCGCAGCTCGGGCACGGCCGCCGACATCGTCGTCGGGGTGCTCGACACGGGTGCATGGCCCGAGAGCCTGAGCTACGACGATGCCCGGCTCCGCGAGGTCCCCTCCTTCTAAAAGGCCTGTTGCGTCGAGGGCGCCGCGTTCAACGCCTCAACCTACAACCGTAAGCTCGTCGGCGCACTCTTCTTCAACCACGACTACGAGGCCGCCATGGGGCCGATGGACATCGACCGCGAGTCGCGCTCGCCGCGGGACGACGACGGGCACGGCACGCACACGTCTTCCACGACCCGAGCCGCACATCCTACAAGGATCATGAGCCGTTCCTGCGCCGCTCCCAACTCCGGCCAACCCTTCATGTCCGCCTCCACTGCCGGGCTACCTCGCGGCCATGGAGATCAATTGGTTCCTCCGACATCCTCGACAGAACGTACTGAAGGGAGACATCACCGCCATCGTCAGAGATTGGAGATCCCCACCTCGGTGCTGCAGCTCCACGCTCCGCGGGGAACGCCGGGCCCGGCCAAGGAGGCCATCCGGCGGCGCCTCCCTCCCCATCATGAGCAGGGGCGTGAAGCAGCGGCAACTAGTGGAGAGAAAAAAAAAGAGGGGAGATGAGAGGGCTGACAAGTGGGGCCCACCACCAGAAAATGATTGAAAAAGTACATTTGTTGTGAATCTAACCCTGTCGTCCAAACACCTCTAGGGCTAGAGTTAGTTTAGGAATAGAGTTAGAGTTAGAAAATAACTCTACCTCTAACCTAGTTAGAGTATCCGAACAGGGCCATTGTTCTCATATGAAAATCAGCTACCATGTTGTATTTGGCCATTTGCTCTTGTGCCTCAACACGATCAATCTAGCATTTGCTCTCTTTTCCTCTAAAGGATCTTGTGACATTTTAATTTTTACATGACCACGAGATTCTACAATTTAATCTCAGTTCTGCTTGCTTTTGTCGATACTTGCTTTGCAATGTGAAGTTATGCAATCAGGGATATCTCACCCGTTAGATCCTCGTTACTTCAAACGGGGACGGGGATGGGAGAAAATCGCCCCCGAAACGGGGAGCGGGGACGGGGAGCTGGGAAAATCAAGGGAGTCGGTGACGGGAACGGGTGGCACTCCCCGGCGGGGATGTCCCCGTCGCCATCCCTAGAGGAGGCTAGGGCCTAGGGCAGACGAGCGATGGTGGTGGGTTAGCGGGTGGAAGAAAGATAGTGTAGGGTGGGAGCGCCGCGGGATGGGTAAGGTGGTAAAACTGGTGAGTTGTGGCTAGTGATGAAGGGTGAGGAGGACCGTGAGATTAAAAGGGTGGGGTGGAAGCCACAGAAGTGGATGGCAGCGAGGGAAGAAGGTGTGGCTTGGGGAATCATGTGAGGGAAGGGGAGAACGACAGCCAAGGGAGAAGCTCAGAAGCAGCCCTCGGTTCACGCGCCAGGTGTCCATAAAGAGGGATCATGTTTATGTTTTGAACTAGCATGTCCCCGAAATGGGCACGGGAAAACAGTTCGCTGCACTTCAGCCTGCTAGCCTGCTAGGAGGCCGGCTTGCGCTCCTGTTTTATTTTTTGCCCCCTGCTTTTTTTTTCTCTTGCATCCAGCGAGCAAACCTGCTGCCTGCAGTTCCAGCGCGTCCACTTGGCCACTTGTTCACTGGAACAATAGTGGTGCTGTGCACCGTGGTCCATGGTGTCTCTTGGGAAAGAGGAGGGGCTGTCTCGAGCTCCCTGTACGTAGTGCAGTGCAGTGGGCTCTGTGGGCACCCCTCAGATCCAGACTTGCTGGATGCATTCAGATGCAGGCATGTCATCAAAGCAGAGCCTATCACCAGTCACCATCTTGTGTCTGCAGCATGCCTTTTGTGTTCTCAAAATTTCTCCAACTACAATTTTTTACACTAATTAAGTGTTAAATGTGGATTGGTGACAAAATTCATTTCAAAACCTTTCTAATTTTTCGAGACGTGTCTAATAATGAGCCTAATTATGTCATGATTGCATAACATCATGCTACAGTAAACAATCTAATGTTAAATAATTAGTCTTAATGGATTCGTATGGTGATTTTCCGTCCATACATGTAATTAGTTTTGTAATTAGTCTACATTTAATACTCCTAATAAGCCTTAAAAGAGGACCATAAAAATTTCTCCAAAAATTTTGACCGAACTAAACGGGAGCATCCGGGTGGCAGGATTGCACACAACGCGCGTGTATAAAACATGTCGTCGTCAATCGAGGCTGGAAAGCCGTACACCCGAGTGGTTGAATGTGTTGAAACCACCAGGTCGTATCAATCAATACCATGTGATTTGTATGTACTACTAGACGATGAAGGGATGACATTTCTACCCATGAAACTAGCCATGCATCCATGCATGGGTGCGGGACCAGATATGGTAGTGGCGAGGATAAGGGGCAATCTTGTCCCGTGGGGGCAAATGCTGTGCGGATCGCATTCACCTGATTCTACTTGTCCAAATAGTATTATGCGGTCCAAAATCCAACTCATCCTAGCTATATAGTGTATATATTAGCTGCTAAGCAATTATGTATGCTTCTTTTGTAACCCAATTAATAATAACTCTACCAATTAAAGAACCCTAGCTAGCACCCCCATTCCCTCCATTTCCTTAATTATTAGGCAACCACAAACCACACAATCACATGAAGTAACACCGTTACTACTTAATTTTGCTATGATATATAGATGCACTACAACCAAATAAGGTACTAGCTAGTCAAATTGAAGTTGTGTTTCGGATGCCACTGATGTCCCAAAATGACACTTATTTTTGTGACTGAAAGGAGTATATATATTAACTTGTGTTGTATCGTTGACGACGGAGGTGGTGGTGGTGGTGGTGGTGGTGGTTTGATTGTGTATTAAACACGATCTGTCTCAATAATGTGACAATGCAAGGAGTTAACAAGATCTCAAATATTGCATGACACTACATAAACTAGCGTTACTAGCCCAAGTGAGCCTTAACACTTTATAACCCCCACCCCTCGGGTATGAATGGAAAGCTGTTTTTCTTTCTGAAAATGAAGAAGAAATCCTTCCCAGAAAAAAAATCAGGAACAAATAATGTAGTACTAAGAACCACATAAATAGCTAGGACGAAGCCAATGGATATGCAGTTGAAAATTCAACACGCATGAGCAAATACGATCACAAGTCGATATCACGCATGTGCGCAGTCCCTCTTCTTTCAGAAAAGATATATTTGTCTCTATCCCATGGATTGTGACAAAAGTTTAATTTTGATGGGTTACTGATTCCATGCCACTCTCTTTTTCTACACAAAAATGTGATGTCCCCTTAATTGTATTATCATTTATGCTCCTCCCTCCGGTTTGGTAAAAGAAGTCATTTTGGACAAGGTTTGAGTCAAACATTGAGAATATAAATCATGAATAACTTTTAAGTCGTTGAGTTTGGAAATGTGAAAACTACATGAGTAGATCTGTCTTGTAAAAAATATTTTCATAACAGTATACATATGTTAGTTTTTAATAATTATTTTTATAAAAACAGAAAGTCAAAGTTATACTTTGGAGACCGTGTCACTGTCCTAAATGACTTTCTTTACCAAACTAGAGGGATTATGAACAATAATTGATCCCTACATATTTTCATTTTCACTCATCACCTCTCACATATAACCTTTTCACTCCACTCCACATTTACACATCACAACCATGAAATGCAAACCTAACAGCCACCTGTACATTCCACATCCCACCACGATGGACAAAGTGTAAACAGTTTGAGGATAACTAAACCTAGGCCAGAGCTAATCAAAATTGCTTACACATTTTGGTGCTCTGCCATTAGTTTAAACTATCATATTTGAGCTGTGATATAATAGCAGTTTCTCTATTGTAATAATGTCATTTTTTTCTTCCCGGGCCTTTCAATAAAAAAACATCTTGCGAAAAAAGTTGTAATAGTAATCTCGCATGTACTAAAGTTTATGAATATCCTGTGAAAAATAAATTAACTAGATTCCTTTGATACAATACGATATAAAGTACATCTGTCATCCATAAATAAACATTGGGGACGTAATGGTTTATTGCGCAAATCCGAACAACACCAATACCATGCCTCCGAAAAAGATATTGATATTTGTTATCTCAATTTTATTCCAAGCACAAGGTTAATTTGACTCAAAAGAGATATATAATTTGTTAAGCAAATGAAACTTTGGTCTAAAAATTAGTACTGAGTAGCATCAACTTAAACATCGGTAATAGTGTATCCCAACAGATGCAAAATAACATCAAGGTAGCAAATCCTTGAATAGAATCATATCCCAACCTCATCAATTTGCTGCAAGCTAAGGAACAAAAAACTGAAGCACGCAATTTGTATTCTAGGAGGGATAACATGAACTTCTGCAATGAATGATCAAATACAACATATTAGCATATGATGATTTGTTTTAATAGAAGGATTAGCGTGAGGAACGTAGATAGTAGTGTGTGAGAGTGTTAATACATGAGATAGGAACAAACGAATATAGCACAGAGCCACGGATAGCATATTTCAACACCAACAAATAAATAAATAGAATGATTAAATTAAAGGCATGTTATTCGGACTATTGATAATAATGTACTCCGTAGCTAGCTAGCTAGTAGTATGGTGTGTGACATGTTCAAACGTGAATTGATCTCAAAATTTCACAGAAACACACACCTTTATTCAAATTTCAAAACACCCACAGAACCACAACCTGAAAAATAATGCGTGCAAAGTGTACCACATCGATCAACATTCAACAATGGTGATGGTGACTGGTGAGAAGAAATATGCACGTTACAGTTTGGGGGCAGATGACAGGGATTCCAACAAGCCGGCCGGCAATGCATGAGGCTGCCGGCGACAAAGACAGCTACAGCTAGCCGCTGTGCTGCAGCCTGTGGAGCAGCGCCGCCCGGAGGCAACCCTCGTCCCGCAGCGCGGCGGGCACGTCGACGACGGCGTCCTGCACGGTCACCCCGCCGACGCGGCACGCGCAGGCGTGTTGCACGGGCAGGTCCAACGAGCGGAGCGCGTCCATGAGGCGCGCGGTGGCGTGGCGGCGGCGTGACCCGGTCGTCAGGCGCAGCGCCGCCGACTCCTGGCCGACCACCATCCGCACCTCCAGCTTCTCCTCCTCGTCAAGCCCGAACGAGCCGGCCGCCGGCGCGGCGCCGTCGTCGTCGTCCACCACGAGGAAGGGGCTCGCCTTCCGCACGGCGGCGCGCGCGGCCTCGACCTCGAGCTGCCCCACGCGGGCGCGCAGCTCGGAGATGTAGGCGGTGGCGTCGGCGAGGAGGGACGCCTTGTCCATCCGGGTCACGTTGGGCACAGCGGCGCGGAGGTCGCAGAACCGGCGGTGGAGCTTGTCCCGGCGGTGGCGCTCGGCCTCCACGTGGCTGACGGCAGCGCCTGCCCCGGTGCTAGGCCCAGGCTTTCGCCCCCGCCGCTTCGTCGCCACAGGTTCCGGCGGGTTATTATTCATGCTGGATAAGTCAGCGGAGCTTCCACCCCCGTCGCCCGGCACGGCCCCATGCTCTAAGGGTAGGGGCGACGGGTCCTGTGTGTTGTCGTCGTCGTCGTCATCGTCCATCAGCCATTGCTCCGGCACCTCGGTGTAGGGGAACTCGAGCACCAAGCTGCCGTTGCCGGTCGCGGAGAAGAAAGAGGCTGGGGAGGGTGGGCTGCTGGAGGAAGAGGTGGGGCGCGCATGCTCATCCATGGAAGAAGATATGATAGCCGGCAACAAGCAACTTAACAGAGTACGTGACCGTGTAGCGGCACTCCTCTTAATAAGCACGAAAATAATTGGGTGCGCACGGTCCGCACCGCGCCACCCGTGCGCCTGTCTCCTGATGTTTCCTGCGTCAATCACAGAGAGGGCATCTCATTTTTATTCTCATCCACGTGGCAAACATCAGGAGAGCGCACTCAATTTATTTCCCTTAACACAACAGGCTGTTGGCGAAGACTCCAACCCTGCTGGCGAAGGCTTTCCCAATGCAACAGGGTTTCCGAGTTCCTGTTGGGAAAGAACCATTGGCGTTTTAAGTGATGGGAAAGAGTTCTTCGCCAACAGGAACGCAGGCCCTGTTGGGAAAGCTTCGCCGACATCCATGTGTACCGTTGGCGAAGGGGGCTCGGCTGCCGTTACCTTCGCCAACAGGGAAGCGACGGATGTTGGCAAAGACCGGTTGGCAAAGGGAACGACAGCTTTGCCAACAGCTTGGTTTGCCAACAACATCGGTCAATGCTGTTGGCAAATCCGCTGGACAAGGCTGTTGGCAAAGAAGCCCAGATTTGCCAACAGTTTGCTTTGCCGACAGCATGGGCCGAAGCTGTTGGCAAAGCCGACGCGCGCTTCGGGGGGAGGCCCAGCTTTGCCAACAGCTTTGGCCCATGCTATTGGCAAAGCTGGGAATTTTCCCCCTTTTCTTTTGCTGTTTTCTAGCCTTTAATTTACACATCAAATCCACACATCAGCATATGAACCAGAATACCACATATATGTCAACAATATAGCATATGAACCACATTTCGGCATCGGTTTCGATCTCAACATGAATCCACACATCAAATCCATCGATACATGTCCATAATACACATAAAGTCACGAAACGAGTGCATACATGTCCAACATACACCAGGATGTCCAACATACATGTCCAAAATGTACGACAAGTCCAACATACATGTCCAGGGGTCTAACATGCATCGCTACTAGTCCATAAGAGCTAGTCACAGGTACCTAGCTCGTGGCGCCGTCCCCAGGGGTCCCTGCGCCGTCCCCAGAGGTCCCAGCGCCCCCACCTTGCTCCAACGCACACCACCCTGACTGAGGTTGTGGCTGTGGCTGTCAGGGGCGGGCCCAGGATTTTGAGTGTTGGTATTCGAACTTAGTAAAGGGTGTAAAAAAATTTTTTTGACAGCTTAAATTGCGGGTTGAGGGGAGGGAGGCGGGGCATGAGTTGGGCCCAATTGTTGGGTTGTTGGCCCAGTTTTGCGAAATGAGCTGTAGGGTGGCCTGAGTTGCTGTATTTTTACATTTAGTTGAATACACATGAAGTATATACTATATATATCCAGTTTTTTTTTCAAAAATAATTGGTATTCAATGAATACCATTGAATACCAAGTGGGCCCGCCCCTGGTGGTTGCGCCTGAGTCCACCCTGACCCCTGCGGCGGGTCGTAGTGCCAGTAGGGCGGGCGAGGCCCCCGCTGCGTCTACGCCCCCGGCCACGACGAGTAGGTCTGCGACGGTGGAGCCCACGTGTATGGCTGCATGGGGTAGTTCGGGTGTTGTGGAGAAAGACCCGGTGGAGGGCTAGCACCTGGAGTCGGGTTCGAACCCGCCGACTGAGCCTGCACAAAGGACAAGTGATGTAATTAGTACCTGCAGGATGGCCGCACAAGCTAAAGCAAAAGGCAATATACTCACCGGAGCGTGAACGGGGAGGAGGCACCGGGAGTGGTGGTGCAAAGCAAAGAGCGAGGGAGGAAGCTCCTGCTCGTCCGGGAACTTGGACTTGACGAAGCCGGCCAGGTCCGCTATCTGACGCTGGTAGTGCCCCACCATTGCCGCTAAGCTCTGCTGGTGGGCCGCGTCCTGGGCCGCCAGCTGGGCCAGCATCATCTCCTGGAACCTGGCCCGCAATATTACACCCGCATGGTATGTGAAGCCAATGTGTGTGAAATGAGTGCACAACAAATGAAACCGCACTTACCTCCATTTGCTGGTACGTGCTCGGCCGTCGGGGCGCTATCGGGATGCCGGAGGAGCTACTGGACCTGGCCTTTCGAATCTCCCTCAGCATGGGAGTAGTGGACGGGCTGATGGCGCTGTTGGCCATCTAGTAGGAGACGTGCTGCCTCCCTCCTCCCAACCTCATCACGATCTCCGTGTCTAGGGGCTCCTTGAAGGGGTCCTTGTCTTCTTCCGGATGGCTCTGGCGAAACGCAGCGCTGTACTCGATGAGCTTGGGCTGCACGTTCGCGTTGGTGTACGCGTCTGGCCCGTCCTCCGGGTTCCACCTGTTGTCCGGGTCCTTCACTTTGCCCTTGTGAGAAAGGGCGTACCCCACCACCTCGTTGATCTCCTCCCCACCATGAGATGCCCTCTGCGAGGAAAACACAAACGTGGTTACAAGTAAATAGATTGAGCACTACAGTAAATAGATCAATATTATCATACCCATGCGTCCATGAACTGAGGGAGGGACCGGTTCCCTTGGTGGTGTGCTACCCTTGCAGCCTTTGCCCGGCGCTCCCGACGCACTTTCTTCTCCTCGTAGCACTTGTCCGATCTCCACCAGCGCACAATGGCCTCCCAGCATTCCGGGTCCTTGTCGCACCACCCCGGTATCCACTAAGAAACATCAAGTATTTGACATGTCAGAAGATGAATTGAATGTTTCACGGAAGCAAACAGAACGAATGTTTACTGCTTAATTACCGTCAAGTACTCCTCGGTGAGGTCGACCTCCCTCTGGAGGATGATCTCCTGCCTGACTCGTTCCTTCTTGATCACTTCGCCAAGACAGTTGCGGTAGTGGTTGATGATGCACTGGATGCGCGCATCGTGGTACATGTCCCTGAGACGTGCATGGCAGGCGTTCTCCAACATGATCACCGCCTCTGCCTCTTTCCCATCTGCGCACTTCCAGTACCCCTGCACGCACACGTCATGTATCATTTTATTATTTCAAGAACGTCCAACGAATGTGTAGTATTGAGAAATGTGTTGCGATGAAAACACTCACCCAAAACTCCCTCTTGATCTTCTCCGCAAGTGGCTCGCGTGTAGGTGAACCAGCACGATCGCTGCCTTCGGGCTCGGGCACGGGGACGGTGTGCAAGTGGAAGTGTTCCCACTTCATGGGCGGCTTTCGAACGCCGTCGATGGTGACCAAGCCAGGGTAGTACTCCTTAATCAGCAGGGAGAGGATGCCATTGATATGGCGTGCACCGGTATCCCCCTCCGTAAACACCCAGGCCCTGCACGAGTCATTAACAAAAATTATTAGTCTGAAATTCAGTTTTCAACATGCTATGTGAACAATATGAAAAAAGTAGTTTACTTACTCTTTCCCGACGGGCGCAATCACCTTGCGCTGGTGGGGGAGCGGCTTTTGGGTAGGGAGCGTCGAGGGCCCGCGCTCGTAGGGCTTCCTCAAACCTGAGGAAGGCACCACGGCGCCGTGACACTCGTCGTTGTCGTCGTGGCACGAATATGCACTGATCAGCATACCAACGACCGTGTATCACTTTCGGACGGGAGACGCCTAACTCAGTTATGCAACCTAAGACCATGATACAGATAGAGGGGTTATACCTAGGGGCCGGTGAAGCTAGCGGGTCCTTTGGGTCCTCCGAATCCCCTCCGGTAGCTCCTGCTCTACAAAAGAAGAAAAACAATACTATAAGTAAAATTTTCGGCAGAACCTCCCCTGCACGGGGAGGTTTCCCAAAACCTGCAAGAAAAGTCGACATGAAGGCCGACATCCACAATTCACGACACGAAGGCCCACACATCCACAAATTTCGGCACGAAGGCCGTCAACGACATAGACGGCACGATGGCCGACAATCTGTGGGCTCTACCTTATCCTTTGGCAAGGGGCACGGACGACACAGCGTGGACGACGTGGATCCTCTCCTCCTCCTTCTCTTCCTCTCCGGTAGCTCCTGCTCTGCAAATGAAGAAAAACAATACTATAAGTAAAATTTTCGACAGAACCTCCCCTACACGGGGAGGTTTTCTAAAACCTGCAAGAAAAGAAGTAGGAAACAAGAAGTTGACACTTATATCAATTATTCCAGCCACCTCCCATCCATGAGCACACTATATCAGCACACAATAATTAGCAATATGCTCCTTCAACCTATAAATTCCCTCCCCCCATCTCCTTCAAGAAATCAGACCAACTCACCAACAGCAACTCAAATAAGTGATTCATTCAAGCAATCAAAATTGAAAATGCAGTAGGCAGTAGCAGTACTAGTGAAAGATACATTCATACCAACTCACCAACAACAACTCAAATAAGTGATTCATTCCTCAGTCATAGCAGATTCAAAGCATTCAATCATTCCTCAGTCATAGCATATTCAAAGCATTTACATAGCAGATTCAGTCATAGGTCATAGCAGATTCAGTCACAGTCTCATAGCAATAGCAGATTCAATCATCACCATCAGCAACTAAAACAAAGCAGGGGAGGCCGGGAGCGGAGGGGATGACTCACCTTGCTTGGAAGCAGCCGAGCAGAGCATGGGGGTCGGCGGGGAGGAGGACGACGAGCAGGGGGCTGCGCGGGGAGGAGGAGCAGCACCACCGAGGGAAGGAGCAGCGCCGCCGGGACCGGCGGGGAGGAGGAGCAGCAGCACAAAGGGAAGGAGCGTCGGGACGAGCGGGTCGACCTTCGTGCACGAGCCGGCGGCGTGGTGGTCGAGTGGACGCGCGCGGCGGGGCGGGGCGGAGCGGATCGCCCGGCCCGCCGGCGGCGCGCGGGTGGGCGGGGGGGGGGGCGTCGTGTGTGGTGTGGAGGGAGGGGGCTGATACTTTTAGGGTTAATGTTCTTTACCAACAGCCTATAGGTGCGGCTGTTGGCAAAGCCTTTTTAAATTTTTTACTGCGCCAGCCTTCGCCAACAGCCGCGGTATTAAAGCTGTTGGCGAAGACACCTTTGCCAACAGCATTACAAAGCTGTTGGGAAAGAATTTTTGCATTTTTGTTTTTTCCTTTCAACTTTTTTGTGGGTCCTTCTTGCTATAACTACATCTCAACTTCAAAACTTGGGGATGTTTTGAGTTATTTAGCTATATTTCGTTAATTATTTATGTTCACTTGAATTTTCCAGCATAATCCAAGTTTGAACTGCGGGTGCATGAAATAATGAAACTTAGGCGTTCGAAAAATGATATTCATGATGGGGAGTGTGTTTTGAGGCCGTGTTCCAAAGCTCACCCGAAATTTCGAAGTCCTTGTCCACGTAACACGACGGTCCAGGCGCGGTACAACAGTTTTTTAATTATATAAAATCCAAACGAAGTCGAAAAATCACGAAACTTGTCGGGGTGTCTTGTTATCGCATGTGGAGGCTACGATAAAAATTTGAGAAAGTTTGGAGCAAGTTGCCGCGTCAAATGCTCAAGACCTAGACATCTCCACCATGTGATCACTTTCTCAAACTTGCTCCAAACTTTCTCAAATGTTTATCGTAGCCTCCACATGCGATAACAAGACACCTCGACAAGTTTCGTGATTTTTCGACTTCGTTTGGATTTTATATAATTAAAAAACAGTTGTACCACGCCTGGACCGTCGTGTTACGTGGACAAGGACTTCGAAATTTTGGGTGAGCTTTGGGACACCGCCTCAAAACACACTCCCCATCATGAATATCATTTTTCGAATGCCTAAGTTTCATTAATTCACGCACCTGCAGTTCAAATTTGGATTATGCCGGAAAATTCAAGTGAACGAAAATAGTTAACGAAATATAGCTAAATATTGCAAAAAGGGCCCACATTTAACCATGTGCTTGTAAACAATGTAGCAAGGCTACCAAAAAAGTTTGAATTCAAAATTCGAAAAAAAAAATGAAAATTCTTTGCCAACAGCATGCACATGCTGTTGGCAAAGAGCAATCTTCGCCAACAGCGTGGTAGCCCTGTTGGCGAAGGGTTGTTCCCTTTGCCAACAGCTAACGGCGAAGCTGTTGGCGAAGCGGACGGCGTCGACACCATTTGGCCGCGCCGGGGCTTCGCCAACAGCTTTTCTTTCCCAACAGGAATGCTGTTGGGAAAGAACCCCTTCGCCAACAGCCGAACTTTGCCATCAGTTCTTGGATTTTGGGCTGTTGGCGAAGATTTCTTTGCCGACAGCAGAGTTTTCCTGTTGGGAAAGAGTTTCTTCGCCAACAGCTCAGGTCTTGGCTGTTGGGAAAGCTCTGGGCTGTTGGCGAAGCCACAGTTTCCTGTAGTGTAAAGCAGTCATATATAGCTAGAAATGGCATGTCTGGTTCGTTCACTTAGGCATATTTTTCTTTAATGGGCATATTGGATGTTCGCTAGAAATAACATTTTCATGTAATTTTAGAGTTCGTATAGTCATGAACATTGTAATATACTCCCTCTTCTTTTGCTCTTCCTTCGGTTTGGCTCCACGAAGGCTAAGTCTAACTAATGTAAGTTTCACTGCATCATGGACTCACCTATATACTGATAAGGGCCTAATATCCCTAAAATGCAACTGATATTGATCTTTCGAGACTAAATGTATCCTTCAATCCTGATTCTAAACCGGGACTATAGGGAGCACCGCATCAACTGCCATGTCAATGTCCATGTCATTTCTGGATGATTATTATGTCGCACAATTCGTGACGTCCATTTTCATAATAAATTGGTTGCTAATATGTGATGAAAATGAGACACGACCTTATTATTAAGCCTCAATCAGAAACATAAAATGAAGAGGTTAACGAAGGTAGGTGCATTCTACCTGTAGCTAGTAAAAATCACGGAGAAAAGTTTCGAACACTAAATGTTACCCCCTTTATTAATTGTATTAGTACCCCCCTCCGGTAATAATTAATAAACAAGTGGTGTACATATCATATTTTTTTGGTGGTTAAATCACGACATTCAAATAAATGTTGGTAGTTTATTAATTAATTTCTTCTTAGATATGCATGTGTAAGTACACGGATAGATACATGGAGGTGTCTGTTGTGCTATGGCATATGAAGTTTAGATAATTGAAGATAGAAAGAAAACCTAAGATCGTTGAAAAGTCCCGCCCTCGGATAGATGGAGATGTCTGTTGCGCTAAGAGAGGGAACGTGTGGACTAGCTCCACACAGCTGCTGCAAGATCCATCCCTATATACCAGCTATACGGCGACACTGCATGCACTCACGCCGGCCAAGCTATTAGCTGCTGCCTGCAGTCTCCCTCAGTGAAATAGACTGGAGAATCGGATGGGATCGTCGTTGTTACGTACTGTAGCTTTTGGAGTCCAGCGTGTTCAATTCGATCGTGCGGCATATGCCAAAAATGAAGGGCTGGGTTGTTATTATTATTATTATTATTATTATTATTATTATTATTAGAGTAGTGTATGTAGTATACAAGTCTGCGGCAGGTCGCACGTGGTTTTCTCGTACGCCTCTCGCGTACGTGGGGCCAGCGGCCTCGTGGCTCAGGTGGTGAGTCCAGCGCTGTGCCCTGTAGCCTATGCATTGCAACAATTACTACATTACTAGGGGTCCGTTTGGCACGGCTCCACGAACGGCTCCCGGAGCTGTTTTTCACGGAGCCATGCCAAAGGGGTAAAAAAACGGATCCTGCAGAGAAGCACCCGGTTTTTACGCTCTCTGGAGCGGAATGGGGCAGACGGAGTCGAAAAACGTAGCTCCCCCCCGGCTCCGTCCGTAGGCTAGCCCGCTGCTTATCAAAATGCCTCTCAATTTCGCGGTATTAACAACGAAATTGCCACGCCCACCTGGAGAAGATCACGGCCAGCCCGGCGGCGGAGGCGGAGCAGCCGGGCGGCACCTGTGTGGAGGTTAACGGCGCGGACGATATCGGGGCCAAGGTCAACAGCGGCGCCCGCGTGGAGCTCAACGGCGGCGTCCGCGCAGAGGTCAACGACGCAGATCAAGAGGTCGGGGCCAAGGAAGACGGCGACGCCCGCGCGAACGAGGTCGGGGCCAAGGAAGACGGCGTGGAGGAGGTCGAGGAGGCCGCCGGGACCAGGGACGAAGCCACGGTGGGCTTCCCTGGTGTCGATGCACCAGGGTAAGACATTTTTATCCACTAATTATGCTCAAAATTACCGTATCATCTAGCAAATTTATGCAAGTTTTTTGAGGAGTGCACCATGGTCAATTTAGGCCTAGCTTCGCCCCTGGCCGGACGGGCGAGCTCTCGCTCGAGCTCGACGCCAGACGTCGCAGGGGTAGGAGCAGGGGGGATGGGAAGGAGGAGGCCATGGGTGCCGGCAGTGCCGCCGGAGCTCCGCCGGCGCATCCCTGCTGAGTCGTCGCCGGTGAGGGAGCGCTGGATGCACGGCGGCGGAGGCGATGGATCCCGAGTCGATGAGGATTTTTTTTGTTTGTGCAGGCTCGGTCGGTGGAAAGATAAGGAAGGAGCGGTGGTTCCCTGCCACAAACGGGAAACATCTTTCATTTTTTTATTACTCCAACCAACCTTAGATAAATAAGAAGGAGAAAAGAAAAATAAAGGGGAAGAAAAAAAGAAAAAAAAAGAAGGATATTATGGGTATTTCACTCTCTTATCCATATCGCACATCTAGGAGAAGCTGTTTTGCCAAACGTTTCCCAAAACGGATTCAGCTCCCCCACAGAATCCGCTCTGCCAACACAGCCACAGCAGGAGCTGCCACAGCCGGAGTCGGAGCCTTGCCAAACGCACCCTAGGAAGAGACAATATTTGATTTGAGTATGTTCGGCACTGTTACGGAGAATAATGTTGGGATGATAGATTAAATAATGTTGTGCGAGAGAAAATAAGTCGAAATAAGATGAGCTGAGATAAGCCGAACATGCTCTTTATTACTTTGAAGAGATAGTATGATGCAGGGGCTAATAATTAATTAACCAGAGTAAATAAAGCTTTCTATATATCTTGGCGCAACGTCTCGATTTTGTTAAAGAATTAACTTATGCGCACCTGCACCTGAAAATCTGAAATCTCAGTTTTTTATCTCATTTCGGAGCGGTTAATTAATAATTACAGTAGTTCTAGCAGCTCTCTCACGACGTCCATCTCGATCTCTTACAATCACAAATTAAAGGCAGATAGAGGCTTTCATATATGCAGATAGATAGAGGCTTTCATGTATTCGGCATTTGCTGCGCTCCGGCCACGTCGATGGTGAAAGCATATATCCATCGATGGGGGCCAGGCCATTTCGCTCCAGAGGCCATGACATTGACGTCACCTGTATGGTTGTATGCATGGGCCTGAATGCCTGATCTGATCTAAACATAAGACTAGTTTCATATATTCAGCCTAAACTGAAACATCATATAAGGGAGATCTCATCTTAAAAGTTAAGACAAGCCAGAATTATATATACACAATATTTAAAAAATGGAATTTCAGTAGAACAGATCAGGGAGTGGGTTGCAAGGATGATATCGGATGGGACCTAGCTAAATTTTAAAAGGGAAAATTAAAATGGACAAGAACCAGAATTGAGAAGAGCTAACTGAAACAGTCAATATCCAAGCATGTGAAGCTAGGACGAGTGTTTCTTTTCATTAAAGGGGGTGTTTGGAGAACTAAGTCAAAAAGCTATCTGGGTTCCAGTACTCCAAATAGCTTCGATTAACATTCCTTGGGAGAATATTTTTTTAAAAGTGCTTAGTTGCAAATAGCTCTGAACAAGCCCACATATTTAGCTCCTTTTGAGCTTGGGCTAAGAACAGGAGAGGTAAAAAAATAACCATGAGATTCAAATACCCCATAGTATACATGTTATAAACAACTTGTCTTTTTTGCATCTTCAGCTTTGGAACCAGCTAGCCGAACGGAATGCCGGAAATCCCTGACGTGAGCTAGGCATTTTGCTGTGAGCCAAAAGTCGGCTCATGGCAAAATACCTTTTTCCCGACGACCAACAAAAAGACTCACAGAACATAGCTCGGCTCACGGCAAAAATGAATTTGCCGAGAGCTGCTCGGCGAAGAACCTTTCTGCCGTGAGTGTTGGAGGATTCGGAATAGAGCCCTTCGTACTCTAAATCGTGAGATTGTTGTAGTTAAACAAGTGTGATTCGGGAGAGTTAACTACGAAGCCCCCGAAGCTATTTAGCTCCACACTACCTTTCAAGTCACATCTTTCGCCTGGTACCTTCCGTCACTAGTAAAATTATCGAATGGGTCCAGCGATCCACGGTATTAGATTTCCGATCCGGTGTTTCGGTTTTCCTCACGACGAAACCCCAGGGGCGAATCCTATCCACTTAACGAGCTGCAGTCTAAGTTTCCCCTGGGGGGTTTCGTCGCCTTTTTCATATATTGCTTTCACGTTTTACTTTGGAATGTGTTTCAGGTGCAAGGACGTGCTAGCCGAAAGGGGGCATCTCCAAAAAGTTGAAGGTCTTCACCCGACAGGCGCACGTGTTGATGCCGGGAAAGGCGTCGTGATTTGCGGCGTGACATCATGAAGTGCCGATTACGTGAAGACCTAATGGAGATTTCCCAAAATTAGCCTAGTACATTCTGTATCGATCCGTTTTACACGAGGGTAGTCTCGGTATGTAAAATGTCTGTTCGTCTCCCTATAAAAGGAGGTCGACCGACACTTGTAAAGGGGATTGGCTTTTGAGAAATTCACTGTTGAGAAATTGCTTTTGGTCTTCCTTTCATTTTCATTTGTTTTATAATCTCGAGTCTTTAGTTTCCTTTCATTGTTCGTGAGGGGTAGCTTCGCTACATCACAACAGTGAGCCTTTTTTCCTAACTGACGGAAAAATGATCTTTACCGTAAATTGAAATCAAATTTTGAAGCAGTGAATTAATTCAAATTAAAAAATTTCAATTACAAAGTTTCATTACTTCTCAAGATGTACAACTTTTATTAGGATAATTTTTCATTTTACAAAGTTGTAATAATTTTGTTCACAAAACCTATATCTTATGTAGTTTCAAGAAACCATATGAGAGATGTATATGATTTGTGAAGAATGTTAGTACCACAATACCGGTTGATCAAATGGCCAAAATAAAAGTTGTCGGTCTTGAGAATTTATGAAACTTTGTAGTTGAACCATTTCTCATTAGAATTACTTTCGTCAACGAAAAGTACATTTGAATTGAATTTCTCGAATTTGAAATTTTAAATTTTTGAAACGACCTCGAATGAAGAAACATTGTAAATAAAAGTTGTAGATCTTGACAAATTATGAAACTTTGTTGTTTACAACTTTTGAATGTCAACTAATATATTATCAATGAAAAACTAAGTTAAATGTCTTAAATACACCAGTAACCCTTGAACTTGTCTCAATGTACCACTTAGGTCCACGAACTTGCAAAGTCAAAATCCAGCACCCCCAACTTGTTATGTTGTGCCACTTGGGTCCATACCCCTTCGGTGGTCATGCACATATGCAAAAAGACCCTTAGATTTTTATCTTCTTCTCCATATAGATCATCTTTGTCTCTCTCTCCTCTCTCTCTCTCTCTTTCTCTGACACAACACTCCCGCGCCCCCAGTGGATCTCCCGTGCGGCGCCGACCCCTCTAGAGCAGGGCCGGGCTGTGGATCTCGTGGCCCAGGGATGTGTAGGGTGGGGCGCTCGGAGGCGACAGACAAGCAGGGGCGATGCCCCGACCATCGACCATGGACCTTGAGCTCTATGACTGCAATGGCGATGGCTCGGGCCAACTCAACGACGTGAGGTCGGGGTGAGCTCCAGCGGGCCTTCCGGTGGAGGAGCCAAGGGGGCGAGCGAGTAACGGCGGGCGGATGCATCCGTCGTACCCTCCCCTCTGGTGATCTCCGTCCAGCACCCCACCCGATGTGTCCCCTCGCAGGGGAGGAGCTCCACCGGATGCTGGAGCGCCGCCGCCGGACGCGTTCCCACACCAAGTGCGAGAGCTTCACAGCAACCATCGCCGGGCACGTGCCCCACACATTGGAGTGCTGCTGCCGCCGGGCGCGTGCTCCACTTTCTGGAGCGCCACCGCCGCCGCACGGGAGCTCCGCCGGGGGAGAGAGAGAGGAGAGAGAGACGAGGAGGATCTATATGTAGAAGAAGATAAAAGTCTAAGGTTCTTTTTGCAAATATGCATGACCACCGAAGGGGTATGGACCCAAGTGGCACAATATAACAAGTTTGGGGTGCTGCATTTCGATTTTACAAGTTCGTGGACCTAAGTGGTACCTCAAGACAAGTTCAAGGGCTGCCGGTGTATTTAACTCTTTTGTAAATGATCTTGAATGGATAAACTTGCAATATGAAAGTTGTATATCTCAAAAAATTAAAAAACTTTATATTTTACAACTTTTTCATTTGATGCCATTTGCTATATTCAACTAATTAAATTTATTAGATGTATTTATTTTAAAAAATCCCTTCTCCGTGGGCCGAAAAATGGGCTCACGGCAAAGAGGTAATTGAACCAACCGACCCAATTAACCTGTCGGCCTCTCCCCCTCCTAACCCTAGCGTATTTAAGGACCTCCCCCATCTCCCCCTCCTAGCCCTCAGTCCCTCCTCCCTCACTCCAACCCACGTCGCCGCCTCCTCTCCTCTCTCTCTCCCCCTCGGCTCCATGCCTCCGCTTGTCCTCCACTGAAGCCTCGTGGTCACCTTCTCCCTCCTCCGCTCACCCCTCACCTCGTGGCGAGGAGCAGCGGCAGGGTGAGGAGCGGTGACGCCGGCGGTCGCGGCCTTCTCCAACTCGATCCAGATGGCGCGGTCTTCCCTTGCGGCGTGTCGTGCTCCTCTTCCTTCGGCGAGCAGTAGCTGTTAGTAGTGACGCCGGCCTAGCCCGCGGCGGCCTCCACGTCTCCCAGCGTGGTGACGACGACCTCTTCTCCTGTAGTGCGTCGGCCACTTCTTCCTCCGGCGCCGCAACCTCGACTTCAAATCTGGCGACCTCGACTTCATATCCGGCAGCACGGCGACCTTAACCTCACATCCGGCGGCGCGACAGTCTCCTCTTGCTCTGGCATGGCAACAACCTCTTCTTATTCCTCTACAATTGGAGATCCGGTGATGACTTACTCCCCCATGCCGTTGGACGCGCGAGATCCGATGACGTCCTGCTCCCTCCCCCACACCGGTGGACGCGCGAGATTCGTCTTTACCGCGGTAGCCCAATGCAGTTCCCTCAAGTGTGAAGGTGTGGCTGGTTCCGTCCTCTCCGCTGTAGATGGACTTCTTCCCCGGCGCGGTGGTGATGTTCTGGTGGTGGTGGCGGCGCATCTCGAGGATGGCAGCCTTCTCCACCAGGCCTGTTGTTGCCGGCTCCCTGGATCTACCGCTGTTTGGTGCGGGTGGTGTGACCTCCTCCAAGTCGGCATTCTCCTCCTATCGCGGGCAGCCGGGTGGTGGTGCTGGTGGTGGTCGGATGGCGGTGGCAGCGAGCGGCGGTGGGACGATGGAAGCAGCAGGCTCGGGCTGTGGTTTTTTATTCTTTTCAAAAGCTCTTTGCCGAGAGCCTAAAAGTCCTCACGTCACACCGTTGCCATGAGCCCGAGCTTCGACTCATGGCAAAGGGCTGTTTGCCAGCAAATCTTTGTCGTGAGCTCTATGCCGGTGGCTACTCACGGCAAACTCTTTGCCATGAGGAACCGGCTCACGGAAAAGAAGATGTTTCCGGTAGTGTCGGGGTCCTCTACCGCCGACAAGTAAATTTCTATCGATCACGTGTCGGACCCGGATGGTTGGCACAAGAGACACAAGCATGTATACTAGTTCGGGCCTCCGAAGAGTAACACCCTACATCCAATCTCGAGGGATAGTGTTCTTATGCTGGAATGTTTGTAGTAGGGGGTACATACTGGTCGGGAGAGGGAAACGGAGCCCAAGTCCCCAGTGCAAGTGGTCCGAGTAGCCTGAAGGCATACATGCGTAGTGAGTGTGTGAATCGCTAGTTGATCAGCCCCTATAACGGTTACCCTCCTCCCCCTTTTATAGTCACAAGGGTGAATGGTAAAAAGGGAATACAAAGATATACTACTCCCTCCAGCTTGGTAAAAGAAGTCATTTTGGACAAGGTTTGAGTCAAACATTGGGAATGTAAATCATGAATAACTTTTAAGTCCGTGAGTTTGGAAATGTGAAAACTACATGAGTAGATTTACCTTGTAAAATACTTTCTTAAAAGTATACATATGTTAGTTTTTAATAATTATTGTTATAAAAATAAGAAGTCAAAGTTGTACTTTGGAGACCGTGTCGCTGTCCTAAACGACTTCTTTTACCAAACTGGAGGGAGTACAGTGCTACAGTGTCGGGGTGTCTAGCGATGAAAACGGATGGAAACGGGCAGGATAAACCCTTTCCCATTTCCGCTCCTGCATTTTATCACCAGAAACGGGGTCGAGTCGGAAACAATCGGGAACGGGTGCGGGATCGGGATAAGCGGGTGTGTGGAAACGAATCAATACGGGCGGAAAATCAACGGAAACGGGGGAACGGAGAACTTAAGTCGGGATAGCACACATCAGTGCCCCTATCAAAGTAGCTAGTGTTTACAGTTTACTCATGGTGTAGTATCACACAAAGAAACAAACTACTTCACCTGTGGAATCGAACCACGTGGGATTGATGACATCAGCTGACCTTGGGCAACGTAGGAAGGGAATCAATCTCACTGTACACACAGGAAAAGAAAAATGTGGTTCGACATGTTTCTTGACGCGAGCCAGGAGCGACTCCAGATTCCTCTGCAACGACTTTCCTTTACCTATGAGCCAAAGAGGGCCTTATCTTCTTCCACACACAGGGCGGAGGCGCGAGCTTGCCAGCCGCTCCTGCTCCACACGGAGCTCACCGCGGGGGCTTCATCGGCGTCCGCTCGGTGCCCGAAGTTCGTTGTCTTCCCCTGCGCCGCCCCACGGTCGCCGACTACCTCAGTGACGCCTGAAGACGTGAGCTCGTCGGTGACCCCAAGCTCCACCACGAGAAGTTGGTCGTGAACTCGGTAGCCTAGAGATGGAGCTTCGCCGCTCCCTCTGCTATCTCCCTCCCTTCGCTCTGCTCTCTCTCCTGCAAAGCTTCAGTCGTTTGCCTCGCGTCGAGGCTCGGGACGAATCGGTGGTGCGGGGTGTGCGATTCGGTGGGCGGCAGCGCGGGGTTGCGGGCGGCGGTGCGTGGTGCGGGCAGGCGGGCGGCGGTGCGCGGTGCCTACCGCCTAGAGCCCTGGAGCGGTGGAGCCGGTGCGGGTGCGGCTGGCGGCGCCACCTGGTGCCAGTGTGCCATGCCGTGGTGCGGCGGGAGTGAGAGGAGCAGAGGAATCGATTCGTGGATAAGGTTGGTAAGGTTTAGATGTGGGCTGGGGGCAGCTGGGCTGGGCCTTGGAGCGTAGGGTGTTCATTTTTGTATGTTTTGGCCTTTGTCCGAGTTAAATGCATCCGGGTCAAATATAGGATATTCTCGGCCGTATATGGGATATCGAGAATACAGGCAGGGTGGACACTTCCCCGTTTCCGTCGCGCTCCCGAACAGCCCCGACCTGGTATCCGTCCCGTTTCCGGATTTTTCGAGAATGCGAAAACGGCCGGGTCAAATGTAGAACATGGGACGGGTCGAGGCGGGATTTAATCCGTCTGTTTTCATCCCTAGGCGTGTCCCCCCACGTCGGGCGTCCATCAACAGGCATGGTGAACAACCCGAAACTATTGTAGAGTTGGTTATGACCGTATGGGCATCCCGGAGTGGTTGGCTCCGAGTAATTACCGTCGGTGGCTTCCCGGGTGCTTCTCCGAGTAGTTCGTTACAGTGGAGGATTGAGCCGGCATGCCCGCATACGACGGTGTAGTAGGTACATGTCTTCCATGGAGTGGTTGGGTCCCTGTTCCAATGGGACGGTGCACGCTGTTTCAGACAGGACGACGTGCGTTGTGGCTCGCGTGACTTGCATTGTGCTGTTCGTGGCACCAGTCAGCGATGGCCGCCCATGCCGTCTGACACCGGGCATGCCCTGCTAGTATGACCTGGCATGGAGAAATGGCACCTTACGTGGCATCGCGGGAGCGGGCGTGTGCAGAGGGCCTACCATGCCTGCTCTAGGCCTCGCCCCGGGCTTGACTTTGGCGTGGAGACTTGGCCTAGGTCGGAGGCGGAGAACTACTCGTGCGAATGGGTATCGAGGTTGAGGCAGAGACTTGTCATGCGAATGGTTATCACGGCGGAGGTCGGAGATGGAGAAGTAGTCGTGTGAACCGCCAGGTACTAGGAGACGGAGAGATAGTCGTGCAAACCGTCAATTACTCGGAGGTAGGGGTATCTTGTCGTGCAGGCCGCCAGGTTCTTTGTACTGTCAACCGTACACCCCTTGCTTGATGATCTGTTGGGGGGGGGGTGTGCTAATCCAGGCCCTCGTTAGTAGCCCTCGAGCCTGGTGAGGGAGTCAAGGACTTGTTCTCAAGGACTTGTTCCCAGGCTCAATTGCCGCAGTGCCATAAAAATGATAAGTCTTGGTCTTCCGGTGAGGGCGCGCGAGCACACCCGCAGGTGTAGCCCCTGTGCCCACGAGGGAGTTGGAGACTCCCTTGTGGGGTTTAATGTTCGAAAATAATATAGGTCTTTGAGATCCGCGTCGTGGTGGATGTGGCAGGGCAAGTGGACAGTTGCGCAACGGTTTAGCTTCATGGGCCCACTGGGCGTCGAACCGCCGCGCGTGCGTGCGCCAGTTACTCCCGGGGGGTGTGCCCTCTGAGGGGGTGTTGTTTCAGTGTCGTGGGGCGTGAGACTGGATCATGGGTCCCAACATTTAAGGCCCACACCCATACTTGCCCCTTTATCTGCCGAACCGCCGGTTGGGATTTTAATCCTCTGCTTCTTCTCCTCCCCAATCTTCATCGTAGCCACCGCCGCCCGCGTTCCTGCAACCCCATCCACCGCACCGACGCTCTTTCTTCTCCCTCATGCATGTTGCACCTTGAATTCTTGTGCCGCCATGTCGAACTGGACGCGCTCGGGTGTCACCCGCTCGATGCTCCAGCGGCTCGTCGCTGCTGGTATGCTGCAGGCGCCCACTATTGCGGTGGAGTGGAAGGCGCTGGAGGCGGTGATTGTTCCTCGACCACCGCCTGGGTCTGTGGTCTCGTTCGTGGCGTTTCACGAGCACGGCTTCTCCGTCCCCGCTGGGCGATGCACTGTGCTCCACGAGCGGGCTGGAGCTTCAGCAGCTCAATCCCAACGACATCCAGCAGATGGCGACGTTTCAGGCGCTGTGCGAGGGGTACTAGGCGTGGAGGTCCACTGGCACCTGTTCTGCTACTTCTTCAAGTTCGTGTGCTTGAAGGAGAGGACTTCCGGCGACAATCGGGTGTGCCCGGCTTCAGGCGAAGCAGGGGCGTATCGACGACTACATCCCCACCTCGCTGACTAGCTCCACAGCGGCTGGCACAAAGATTGGTTCCACCTCAAGAACGATCCCCAAAACCCGCTGCCGGAGTACACTGGAGCGTAGATCGCCGAGGCGCCGGCGAGGTGGAGCTTCAGGCCCCCAGGTGGAGTGGGAGAGGCTGCTCAGGGGTGCATGGGACACCCTGAAGCTGCTCCGCGACATCAAAGTCGACGTGGCGGCCGTCATCTGTAGTTACCATGCGTGTTGTGGATCGTTCTACTCCAGCGCCGGACCTGCGCATCTACCAGATGACGCCCGACAAGGTGCCCTTTGTGGGGACAGTGGCGGTCCGTGAGCGACCCTCGTTCGACGAGGTCTAGCGCTGCGTGGGGAAAACTGTCGGGATCTTGCGGTTCGTCTGGCCGCCGCTGACCATGGTTCCGCATGAGGGGACCAAGTCCCTAGTGAGTGTCCTCCCTCCATCCGACATGCTCGGACTTCTTGCAGATGATCCTGACTGGTGTTTGTGAGAGGCGGAGAACTACTTGTGCAAACGGCTAGTCGGGGCGAGGTGGAGACTTGTCGTGCGAGTGGGTTATCGCGGCGGAGGTCGGAGACGGAGAAGTAGTCGTGCGAACCGCCAGGTACTCGGAGATGGAGAGGTAGTCGTGCGAACCGTCAAGTACTCGGAGATAGGAGTATCTTGTCGTGCAGGCCGCCAGGTTCTTGTCAACCGTACACCCCTTGCTTGATGATCGCTGTTTTGGGGACCCTAATCCAGGCCCTCGTCAGGTAGTGATGTGGCCCACGGACTAGGAACAAGCACATAATGGCCAACCGTTGCCTTATCCTTATGGATGGCACTTGGACCTTGAAAGATAGTATTTCTGACAATGGGAAGTTCAATATAAGAAGTCAATATATTATTCCATATAAGTAACTTCCTAGAGCATAGAAAAGCTCCACCTTTGTTATGCAAATAATATATGGCTAGGCAGGTAATAATAAGCATGTGAAAGAATCAAACGTGGACATGTTGCCCATCCACAAGAAATTAGAACCCCTTTTTATTGATATTACTCCATCATTCCTTAAAAACATTTTTTTTAAAGTAAAAGCAGGAGCACTGCTATGTCATGTAAGAGAGGAAAGCAAACGGTTCGTTACAATGATGTGATTCCTTAAAAACAATGCTCCCCCACATATATATACAATCTTATCTAGTTTGGACATGATTTTTACGAACAAAAACTTCTAAAATTTATTTATTTTGCAACAAGAACGATCTACAAAGACATGTGTTGTGATCTCGTCAATGTTAAGACAAGCCGGTTCAGTCTCTTCTAAGTGCATGCTGGTATTTACAAATTAAGATGAATGTGCATAGTATGCATGACTCTTGTAGTACAGTACTATCTCTCTTTCTGCGGTACGGTTGTGTGCTAGTGCCGGAAAGCAACTCTAGATGCTTGTTGCTTGTAGCCTTGTACTGGCTATATATTCTCTCCTTATTGATTGTTTTTTTCTTCCTTTCTGCTTCGAAGTAGAGGCTGCTTCTGCAGCTTGCATGTGAGGCCGTACGTGCGCTTCCGTCCTCTGCATCGCCAAGCAGCTGCAGGGACCATTTGTCGATCCACTTGTTGCATTATTATTCTAGTAACACTGAATGCATCAATGCAACCCCCTATATACATGAAGAATTGACAATTATCTGTTCCATTTATGCATAACAGGGCGGGACAGCCTGTTCGCGACCGGCTTCTACCAGCACCAAGCGTAACAAGATTTTCTCTCACAACAAACTAATACCAAAGAATCAGCCAAGAAGATCTTTTCTACCGGAACAAACCAACACTAGCCCATCACCACCAAGCCCAAACGAACAGGCTGGATGTCCCGCCCTGTGTGCGTAGTGTGGTTCATCCTTGGAAAGATTCTAAATGTCCCGCCCTGTGTGCGTAGTGTGGTTCATCCTTGGAAAGATTCTAAACGATAACGCGAGAGGAAGTGTGGAAGATGAAAGATATATATAGATGAATAGATCATCGTACGTGATTCAGATCCATCGATCGACTAGCTGGCTCGGAGTTCCGAGTTCACTGCAGGCTGCCGTGTGTCTCTCTGCACGCATCACCAGGTTGTGTTGCGCACTACGACGGAGCCACTTGCGCGGCACCATTGTCCATGGCCGCCCGGCTGGCTCAGACAGAAGCTATTAAGAGAGCTACAGAAGAGGAACTCGACGATCCACACCCATGAGGTGATCGACTACCTATTGTGCTGTAGCTCAAGGATGGCAGTTTTACCCACGGGTAAGGGTACCCACGGTACCCTATCCTGTTGGGTAAGGGTAAGGGTATAGAATTCTACCCGCGGGTAAGGGTACGGGTATAAAATTCTACCCGCGGGCAAGGGTATGAAACTCTACCCATGGGTTACCCAAGGGTACCCGCACTAAAGAAACCCGTATAAATATTTAACCCAAGTAGGTCCATATATGCTACCCTAGCAGCACATCCCTTCCACCATTGATATGTACTGACTTAACATGTTCCACTTTCTTTCCAAAGTATAACTTGAATTGATCTAGTGTCTACTATTTTGTGTTTACAGGATGATGTTGAATCTGACATCATTGATCCACGACTCATTGACTTGCAAGAATGCATCACAATTTGATCTTATTTCTTATGTTGGATGTTGTAATTTCTTATTTGACTTATCTATGCTCAATAAGTATGTGATTGCGAAGTTTGAGACTTATTTAGCTATCAAATGATTATTGTACTCTTAGATATGAACTTAATGACATGTTTATGTTAATAACCATCGGGTACCCTTTTACCCTGTGGATACCCTGCGGGTAAGGGTAAGGATAAGGATATTTACCCGTTACGTTTGGCGGGTAAGGGTACAAAAGAGATAGACGGGTATGCCAACAGGCGGGTAAATGCTTTACCCTTACCCTACCCTGCCCATTGCCATCGCTACTGTAGCTGCACCGGGATAGGATAGAACCAACACAAGTGGCGTCTACATCGACAGCTAGTGCGCGTCTTGCAAGAGTGGCGTGGTCCTGTGTTGCAAGAGTATTATGCCCTATTCGTGTAGCTTATCAGCCACCAGCCAGCAGTACTTTTCTCTCAGAACAAACCAGTCACCAGCAATCAGCCAACAGTATTTTTCTCTCAGAACAAATCAGCACCAGCCATCAGCCACCAGCCAAACGAACAGGCTAAGGAATAGTCTTCTTTCTGTGTGCATGAATACTCCATCGCTACCCTTTGTGAACCAGGGTTTTTAATACCGACCGCTCAGGCCGAACCGGTCGGGTCCGGTACCGGTTTACCGGTCCGGTTCGTCCGGAAACCGGTAGAAACCGGAGAAATTCAAATCTCAAATAAAAACTTAGTTCAATCAGTTCCCACCGGTATACCGACCGGTATGACCGGTATACCGGTCCGGTTCGACTAGGAACCGGTCGTTTAACCAAAAAAACCGAATTAGTGGAGAATTTGACGTGTTTTCAAATTTGAATTAAAAATTTAAAAATTGAAAAAATAAAAGAAAATTTTCTAAAAATATTGCAAGGTGCATAGAATCTAATGGTGTCAAAACATTTCAAAAATTAGTGGATTTAGTATTTTTTGCGGGGTATTAGAAGTTCAACCGACCAATTGTTCTCCTTTTTGTTTTTTAGTTGAACTTCGTATCGCAAACTATACTAAACGAACGAATATTTGAAAGTTTTTAACACCATTAGATTCTACACACTTTGAAGTATTTTTGAGAATTTTGTGGGACTTTTTTTAATTCAAATTCAAATTTTGAATTTGGACCGGTTGGGAACCGGCCGGAACCGGAACCGGTCCGGACCGGTAGGACCGGTTCCCACGGTTTCCGGACCGGTTCCCACCGGTTCGGTTAACCCTGTTGTGAGCCACACAAAGTTGCTCACCCAAGTCACATCCTCATATGTATCGTTTTATATTGATAATATAATTAACCACCTGTTATTCTCGCTCGTTCTTGAGAAATCGATTTAATGTATTGATGACCGAGAAAAGTATTGCTAGTTGGTGACTGATTTGTTTGAGGAAAAAAAGGTATTGTTGTATGTGTCCGATAAGCCGACGAACAGACGAATATGCGATGCAGCGCCAAACGAACTTATCGATAAAAATGACGGCGATGAGCTGATCAATGGGCTAGCTAGCTATAGTGGCGAGCCGCTGCTCGCCGTCGTCGATGATGATGGGCAGGAGTGCAGGACATTTGGGCAGGGGCTTCCAGCAGCTGCCCCAGCGCGTCTCTAGCTAGGCCGCATTATTCCGATCCGCTGGGGTGCAAAGCCCCTCTTGGCCCAGAATTTTTCAGAAGCTCCTTTCGCTGCTCTTGTTATCCATCAAAAGAGAACAGTTAGTGGCTTGAAGCAATTTTTTTGCTTCCTTTTATCTTCTTGTAATCTTGTTTGTAACATTATCTTCTTTTCTTCTTCCTTTCTTCGTTATTATGGAGTAACTCATCATGTAAAAAGAAGGTACATTGCACACATTGCTATATACCATTATTCTTTGGGAAATTTAGATCTATATCATTAAAAGAATCCAAAGTTAGATATATATCATCGTTAAGTCAATGACATGTGTGGTTCACATGAATCCGAATTATATTTCGTTTGACTGCTGGGCTTATTCAAAAAACTATGCAACACATCAATTTTGACTTGCTTTATTCACTGGTGGAGAGCGAGCCTTTTGTTCAGGCCTTTAGTCCCGGTTCAACTTTTTAGCCGGGACTAAAGGTCTTTTGTCGACGTGGCCCGAAATGCTCGCTGGAGACACCCCCTTTAGTCCCGGTGACAAAAGGGCTGCCTCCCAACGGCATTTTCTCGCAATGATTGACGCGGACTTTTAGCACCGGGTGGAATAACAACCGAGAATAAAGGTGTACCCTTTAGTCTCGGTTGGTAATTCCACCCGGTGCTAATTCTTTAGTCTCGGGTGGAGTTACCAACAGCGACTAAAGTGCGCCCTTTAGTCTCAGTTGGTAACTCAAACCGGGACTAATAGTCGGCACCCTATAAATCCAACTTCTTCTTCCCCTTTCTCTTGCCCGAGCCTTTCTTCACCAAGACCTCAAGCTCCTCCTCCATGGCGCCTCAACTTTAGAGAGGTGCTGCTGATTTTTTTCTTCATGTATTTGTGAAGATTTCTCTCCTCTAAAGAGTTTCCAAGGTTTGATTATTCTTCCTTCCATCATTTGTTATGATTAATTGTTTTGATATATTTTAGAGATGGAGAAAATAGAAATCTTAAATCCTAGGTGGGAGGAGGTAATGAGAGATGAGGTTATTATTTATATACTTTAGATTGAGAAAAATGTGGTTGGCTAAACACTAGCATTGTCTTGTTATCTTTTATAATTGATGTAGAGAAAATTGAATTTTACTTTTGGATATAATGAAACATAGAACTAATTATGATTTTACATTTAGCTAATTTTATAGAAGTTAGTTCATAAAGAATGTAGGTAGGCCTCCAGTTCTCATCATCTAGTTCATAACGGAATACATCATCGAATTCACCCTTCTTCATCTTTCTCTTTGTTTACTTTTTAATATAATGGAACGTAGACTAATCTAATTTTGCATCTAGCTAATTTTATAGAAGTTAGTTTATAAAAAGTATGGTCACTGATAATGGAGATCAAAATGGTCATCAAGTGACCTCTGTATGTCATTGTATCACAAGTCCCCAAGCTAAAAACTAGTCAACTTCTAGCTTTTGAACCTCTGCTTCAAACACATTTATGAATTGACATATTGTGTTGAGATGATCAACATGTTAAGTAAGAATGTAGGTAGGCCTCCAGTTCTCATCATCTAGTTCATAACGGAATACATCATCGAATTCACCCTTCTTCATCTTTCTCTTTGTTTACTTTTTAATATAAAAATTGGACTTAATATGATGCAGATGAATCAGCAATGGATGAATGCCGACAGACGATCCCCGGAGTACATTGTTGGCATGCAAGCTTTTCTCGAAATGGCCAAAGCCAACAAGAACCCAAAGGGATTCATGTGTTGTCCATGCTCTTTGTGCAGAAACGACAAAGACTACTCTGACTATGGGACTCTTCATCTCCACTTGATTAAAAATGGATCCATGGCGAATTATGTGCTTTGGACCAGACACGGTGAAAGAGGGGTTGTGATGGAAGAGAACGAAGATGAGGAGGATGATAATAACATTCCTGACTGGGCCGCGGGGCAAGATTTTGCGGATACTTTAATGGAAGATGCTGACGAAGAAGAGATACCGGAAGATGGCCATGTTGATGATCCTGGTCAAGTTCTAAAAGATGCACAAAGGGACTGTGAAATTGATAATGAAAAGGCAAAGTTGCGTCGTATGATGGAAGATCATAGAAAACTATTGTACCTAGATTGCAAACAGGGTCACAAAAAGCTTGGTACTACACTTGAAATGTTGCAATGGAAAGCAAAATATGGTGTATCTGATAAAGCATTTGAGGGGATGCTAAAAATCTTGAAGGACAAGCTTTCCGAGAACAATGAATTACCATCGACAACATATGAAGCGAAACAGACTGTGTGCCCTCTGGTTTGGAGGTTCAGAAGATCCATGCCTGCCCTAATGATTGCATCCTATATCGGGCACGGAACACGAAAATTTGGAAGCTTGTCCTGTGTGCAAAGCGCTACGTTATAAGATCCAGAGAGATGATGATCCTGGTGCTCCCGAGGGGACACCTTCCAAGATGACAAAAGTACCGGCGAAGGTTATCTGGTATTTTCCTATAATACCACATTTGAAGCATTTGTTCAGGAACAAAGAAAATGCTAAGTTGATGACATGGCACAAAAGCGATCGTAAGCAAGACCACATGCTGATACTCCGACAGATGGGTCTTAATGGAGAAAGATTGATAGAAAATACAAAGATTTTGCTGGGGAAGTAAGAAACATAAGATTTGGTTTAAGCACAAATGGTTTCAATCCATTTGGTGAGTTTAGCAGTGGTCATAGCACTTGGCCTGTGACACTATGCATGTTCAACCTTCCTAGTTAGATGTGCATGAAGCGAAAGTTCATTATGATGCTGGTGCTAATCCAAGGTCCAAAACGACCTGGCAACGACATTTATGTGTATCTAAGACCATTGGTTGATGAACTATTACTGCTATGAAAGAAAGAGGTGTACGTGTGTGGGTTGAGAAT
This sequence comes from Cenchrus americanus, assembly GCA_947561735.1. Classification (NCBI taxonomy): domain Eukaryota; kingdom Viridiplantae; phylum Streptophyta; class Magnoliopsida; order Poales; family Poaceae; genus Cenchrus; species Cenchrus americanus. The sequence continues at coordinate 97,684,713 of OX387242.1, read as the reverse complement.
AAGCAAGAGAACTTCAACCTACACGCATTGTTTTTCATTACCATCAACGATTGGCCTGCTTTAAGTAACCTATCTGGGCACTCAAACAAGGGATATCGGGCCTGCACCCACTGTTTACATAAAACAGACGGTATTCATTTGAAAAATTGTTAGAAGGTTGTGTATATGGGTCACCGTCGCTTTTTTCCTGAGAAGCATCCCTTAAGGAAGAAAGGTTTGCATTGGAAAGGAAAGGTTGATCATCGTACAAAGCCCCCCCATTTTAAAGGTGAGGAGATATTTGAGATTGTAAAGGATCTAAGGGTTGTCTTTGGAAAGGGTGACGGTAGTGAACTTGTTCCACATGATGCTAATGGGCGTGCACCAATGTGGAAGAAGAAATCTATATTTTGGGAGTTACCTTATTAAGAAATTCTTGAGGTACGGAATGCTATTGACGTGATGCACTTGACGTAGAATCTTTGTCTGAATGTCCTAGGCTTCTTGGGTTGTTACAAGAACTCTAAGTATACATTGGAAGCACGTCGGGACCTGAAAAATATCCATAGGAATGAAGCACCTCCGATAGAGGTTGATGAGGAAGAAGCGGATCCTGAAGAGGTTGAGGAGGAAGAACAAGATTACTTAGGTCCTGCTAGTTACACACTGAGCAAGGAAGAGAAGGACATCATGTTTGATTGCCTAAACAATATGAGAGTTCCATCTGGCTACTCATCAAATATAAAAGGGATAATAACTATGAAAGATAAGAAGTTCACAAATCTAAATGCCCACGACCGCCACATGTTGATGACACAATTACTTCCAGTTGCGTTGAGGGGTGTTCTACCAGAGAAAGTACGATTAGCACTCGTAAAGCTTTGTGCATTTCTCAATGCAATTTCACAGAAGGCAATCGATCCAAGGAACCTACTGAAGCTACAAAATGATGTTGTGCAATGTCTTGTCAGCTTTGAGTTGGCATTTCCACCTTCATTCTTCGATATTATGGCTCACATCCTGGTGCACCTTGTGAAAGAGATTACTATTCTTGGACCAGTATACTTGCACAACATGTGGCCTTTTGAGAGGTTCATGTCAGTCCTCAAGAAATATGTTCTTAAACGCGCACGTCCGGAAGGAAGCATCGCCAAAGGATATGTAACTGAGGCGGTCTGAGTTTTGTGTGGACTTTGTCGACTCAATTGACTCGATTGGGATTCCAGTATCACGACACGAGGGGAGGCTACTAGGAAAGAGCACCATTGGAAGGAAAGCATGTTTCAACAATGATACTGATTTGTTCAATAAAGCACACCTAGCTGTTTTGCAACAATCAACCTCGGTGACTCCGCACATTGAGGAACACAAGCAGATTATTTCTTCAAAAAATCCAACCAAAACTGAAGCATGGGTTACACGCCATCACCTGGAAAATTTCCCCTCATGGTTGAGTGAACAAGTTATTGGTGATTCCACAATTCACCCACAACTCACTTTGTTAGCCAGGGGACCTTCTAGCACAATTGTCAAATTCCAAGCTTATGATATAAATGGTTATACTTTTTACACAAGAGACCAAGATCGGAAAACCACACATCAAAATAGTGGTGTCCATATAGACGCCATGGACAACAACAATAACAAGAACTCATATTATGGTGTCATAGAAGAGATATGGGAGCTTGAGTATGGGCCACTTAACATCCCTCTGTTTCTTTTCTAATGGGTAAAACTAACTGGAGGTGGCATAAGGAAAGATCAATATGGAATGACAATAGTCGACCTGACCAAGATTGGTTTCAAAGATGAACCATTCGTCCTTGCCAAAAATGTGCATCAAGTTTTCTATGTCAAGGATATGACTAGCAAACCGAAGAATAAAAATCCCGAAGGACCACAAGGGCCAAAGCGACACATTGTTCTTCCAGGTAAAAGAGTAAATGTGGGAGTCGAGGACAGAACAGACAAATCAGATGACTATGATCAGTTCGATGGCATGCCTCCATTCGCTGTCGAAGTTGACCCAAGCATACTGCTTGTAAATGAAGAGACACCATACTTACGTCACGACCATGACCAGGGAACTTTCGTCAAGAAAAGAAACTTCAATACTGTACTGTAATGATTAATGTTCAAATCATTTGTTTGATGTTCTATGAGTGTATTCCTTTAGTTATTTGAACTGAAACTTGTTAAAGCCTTTCAGATGCCCTGTGAGAAGTAACCACAAAGTTTGACATTTTTCTTATGTTCTAGGAGACAAATATTGTCGAGTCCGAAAAGAAAGTAATTATTTCAACTATTAAATTATTTTTTATATTGGAAAGTTAAGGCTGTTAACACTTAACTAAATATAACTTTGCATGGTTCAAATATTAAACTTACCATTTTTTAAAAATGTTGCAAAGAGAAAGATTGAGAAAATGAGGAGGGAAAATGAGAAAAGAATTAAAGTCCCACTCAAAATAGACCTTTAGTCTCGGGTGGTTTTACAAACCGAGACAAAAGGCCACTCTTTTGTCACGGTTCGTTACACGACCAGGGACTAAAGAGGGAAATTTCCCCTTTTGAGACTCCTGCGCTAAATCACCCTTTAGTCCCGGGTGGTATCACCAACCGTGACAAAAGGCCCCCCTTTGTCACGGTTCGTTACACGACCCGGGACTAAATGTGTGTCTATATATAAAAGCAGCGACCCTCCCCCTCCAGCACTTAGCCACTTTTTCGTCCCCGATCCGTCGCCGCCATAGTCGTCGTCGTGTCCTCGTCCTCCTCCGCCGCCGTCATCCTCCCCGACCGCCGCCTTCCGCGACGCTCCTCGTTCTCTGCCCCACGGGATTCTTCGCCACCGCCGGCCTCCCGAAATCCATCTACCCTCGCCCCCCGCCACGCCGCCGGCCTCCCGAAATCCGCGGACGCCCTCGCCCCCCTCCACGCCGCCGGTCCGCCGCCGTCGGCCCCCGACCTCCAAGGTTCCGTCCTCCCCGGCCTCCGGGGCTCCGCCGCCGCCGCCGCGCGCCTTGCCGCCCGGCCGTCCCGAGCATCGTCGCCTCATCCCTGCGGTAGGGGCGCCTCCCGGTTGTCATCCCCAACGCCGGTAGGGGCGCGCCCGCCCCCCTCCCGGCCGCCGGGCGCGTACACCGCCCCCTGCCCGGCTGCCCCCAAATTGGGTCTTGCTGATGCAAGCAAATTAATTGTTTGCGTCAACATTTTTTAATTTCTTTTAAAGAATTAATTTATGTATAAAATTGTACTAAATATGTCTATAATAATTTTAATTAAATTTGTTTCTCCCCAGCATCGCAGACCGCCGTCTCGCCCCGGCTCCCCACTGTCTCCCTCGACGCACCCTAGGATCCCGGCTCCCCTTCTTCTCGTCGACTGCGGTAGGCGACACTCTTGTATATTCCCCTTGTCGTAGAAATACATAGAAATTATTGTATATTCTAACAAATTCATGTTGATTCATAGAAAATTAGTGTTTATTCTACATGGATACTAGAAATACATAGAAATTATTGTATATTCTCATAAATTCGTGTCGATTCATAGAAAATTAGTGTTTATTCCACATGTATACTAGAAATACATAGAAATTATTGTATATTCTCATAAATTCGTGTCGATTCATAGAAAATTAGTGTTTATTCCTCATGGATACTAGAAATACATAGAAATTATTGTATATTCTCATAAATTCGCGTCGATTCATAGAAAATTAGTGTTTATTCCACATGGATACTAGAAATACATAGAAATTATTATATATTCTCATAGATTCGTGTTGATTCATAGAAAATTAGTGTTTATTCTACATGGATACTAGAAATACTTGCTGCACCCAAAGATTTTGCCACTGAAGGCAACAAGGTGGTCTAGATGGATTTCAAAGATATTTATGAAGTTTACCATCAAGACACCCTAAATACCGATCTTATCGTCGCTTGGTGTCTGTAAGTGGCGTCTTTTTTGTTTATTAATTAAATTATTACATATGTGGATTTACTAATTAAATTTGTATTTTCTTTTTGGTAGCCTGCAAAACATGAGATGAAAAAAAGAATATTGCGAGTATTGGTTTCATGGACCCATCAAAAGTCAACGAGTTTGAGGTCAAGCATCAACCAGACACAACAATCGCGACAATCTATAGCACCTTGTCTAAGTTTCATGACAAGGATCTCATACTACTACCTTACAGCTGCGAGTATGTGCAATTGCCATCTAATTGTCTTTGCTAATTCTATTTAGTTCTAATTTGTATGACTATTATGACCATGTATGTACAGTTTCCACTGGATTCTTATGATCATTCAAGTCGACAATAGCGGCGTCATGGTGTGGGATTCATTGAGAAAAACCCTGCAAGTTACCAAAACCTTCAAGATATGTTTCAAGTGTAGTAATTCTACCTAAGACATTCTTTTAAATGCAATATTTATTTATTTATTTATTTATTTATTTATTTATTTATTTATATATTCTTTTACCCGCAAGTTACCAAAACCTTCAATATTTGTTTCAAGATATGCTTTTACTAACACATTATCTCTCATTAATTTTCCTTAGAGCTTGGCAAAAATTCATTGCAGAGAAAGAAGGTGAATTTAACCCAACAATTACATTCTATACTGATTATCCGGTACGTAATCCAAACAATAACTTCAGATTTGAGAAAATTTAAATTTATCACACTTATATTTCATAATATTTTCTCCTATCCACTTTAGTGTTTGAGGCATGAACAAGGAAATAATTTATGTGGATATTATGTCTGTGAGCACATACGATGTTTGGCAAGTGCAAAGTCCGGAAATTATGATGTAAATTAATTAAATAAACCTATTAATAATACATCATTTCCTAATATATTAACATATTTGCACATTATACAGATGCTTCTATATTTAATTGTTGGGTGTAATATATTAACATATTTGTACATTATACAGATGGATATGGTTAAGGAAGAGGTCATTCAGAAGGATCGTCTTTCGGCGATTCAAAAAAGTCTCTTGAGATTCATCCATGAGGAGGTGGTTATGCCAACAGGAAAATATCATTATGATGCATCCAAAAAATCTAATAGAGACTAGAAATTTGAAGTGAACAATATTTTGATGTATAAATACTATCTATTTTGATGTGTATATTTCTAAGTTTATGTAAGTTTATATATAAGTCTAACTTCAAAAACTTTATATATAAGTCTAACTGCGTATATGGTATATATAGACAGGTATATACCTATATACATGTTCAAATACGTATACGTGCATATACGGGTTACACAACAATTAGAATATACACTCAAATCGAAAACAAAAAAAAGAGAAACATGACCCTTTAGTCTCGGTTGGTATTACCAACCGAGACTAAAGGGGTGGGCGCAAGTGTTGGCGTGCCCCCCTTTAGTCCCGAGTCGTAATACCACCCGGGACTAAAGGAGCCTTTAGTCCCGGTTGGTTCAACCGGGACTAGGGGGGGGGGCTTTTGTCTCGGAACTTTAGTCCCGATTGGACTTGAGAGACCATACCCCTCTCCAACCGGGACTAAAGCCCCTCTCCCTACCAATGGTTAATAAAAGGTCTTCAAAAATAACTTAAATTTAACTATATTTGTACAATTTTTTGAATAAAATGAGTGGTCAAATTTGTATGCAAACGAATTATGATTTCGAACGGACTAATCCATCATACTCTTCTGTTGCACGGTCACCTTTTATTTTTCTTTTTCTTAAAAAAAAGCGCAACGTCACTTAGGGCTTTGGCTTCTTTCTAAAAATGGCAGATCTGGGTGTGTGGTAGAGGTTCCGGAGCTGTTGGAAGTGATAGGATCAAGGTAGGTGCATTTGCAAGTTGCAACTTCGCAATAATGGATTTGGACGGCATGGTACACTACAAGTAGTGTGAGTTTAGTTGCATTCATCATATGATGCATGTATGAAGGAATATGATGGGTTCAACCAATTTACATAAAGAGGTTAGCATTATGCTGATTTTGGAAATGAGACTTTGAGAGGGAGAATCTAATCAACAATATACTAGATGTCAAAATGAATAAATTTAATAGGAAGCGTATCAGGTGGAAACCAACCCACCTGCGCAAACTATGTAAACTCCGATCAAGGGCGCACAATCTGGATCCGATGGCTGGGGAGAGAGGTGGGGACAATTTACAAAAACCCGCCCGCCATGGCACTTCTAATCCCTATATTTTTGCAAAATCTCTCCTACCCTAAACCCTAGAGCCCATGATGTTTCACTTCTTTCTCCCCCATCCCCCGGTTTCAATCACGCGCCACCGCCCTAGACTCCCCTATCGTCGTCGCCCCTCAACTCCCCGCCCACCGGCGCCGCTGCTACTTCACTCTCCGCGAGCCTCGATCCACGTCGGGCTGCGGCGCTTCGCTACGGCTCGTCGTCACAGTGCCGACACACGATAGATGGTCACAATACCACTCACAGGAATGATAGGCGGCGCGCGTACTGGCTCACCATCCGACCCGCTGCTGGCCGCCTCCTCCTAGAGAGTCCCCTCCGCAACATAATGCCCGTCGGCGTACTCCATGGTGGCGGCGGCAGACTCTGTGGCGGGGATGGATTCTGTGTCGGGGACGGGTTCTACGGCGGTGCCGTTCTCCACGGTGAGGGTAGACTCCATGGCGGCGGTGGACTACATGGCAATCACTGGTATAGAAGGAACCTTTGATATGCCCCTTTAGTCCTAGTTCAATTTTGGAGTTATGCCTAAAGGGGTTGGGTCGACGTAACCACTAATGCCAGGAGTGCTCAAATCCTTTAGTCCTGGTTGGTAACACCAATCCAGACTAATTAAAACCCCCCTTTAGTCTAGGTTCGTGTTGTTACGAACCTAGACTAAAGGGGGACCTTCAATTAGTCTGGGTTGGTGTTATCAATCGAGACTAAATATCTCCCACGAGTTACTATAAGAGGATTGCATCCTCTACTCAGTTAGATGTGCTGTGTAGGTGAAATGGTAAGGAAGCTACATGTCACACCCGACCCAATTTGGATGGCCCATGAGTGGCCCATGAGCGCAGGTGCGCGTGTTTAGTGCCACATTGCTAGTTGAGCAAGGGTGGAGCCAACTTATAAGCCTTTATCCACCAGCCATACCACCCTCGGGTTAATCCTTTTACACGAAGCGAGGACGAAAGTGTAAGCAGGGTGCTATGTGTACGTGTGCTCGCCCCTATGGAAGGGCTGGGCGGTGCGGCTCTGGTGGGCGGGGTGTTACACTACGCGTGACGTGCCCCCTTTAGTCTAAGGTTGGTTCACCTAGTACTACGGGGGTTTCCTTTTTTCTCTCATCATTGGTCCTGGTTTGGACTTTAGGTTCTGATGCACCTTACCAACCGGGACTGGAGCACGTAACTCTACCCATGGATTGACGGGCGACCACGATGACGACGTGAGCGGGCAGACCGAAACGGCTACGGTGCACGACGACAGGCGAACAGATAGCGACCTTGGTTTCCAGCGATTGATATCGATGGGGGTTTTGCAAAATGTTAATTACTTGTGCTAATGGTGGGGGTTGAAGTGCATAATACTCCCACCTCTCTCCCCAGCCACCTTTCTCCTCTTTAATTACTATATATGGCATGGTTAAAGATTGAGTGGGAGTTTATTACTCTATAGACAACCTTCGAGAGAGAGAGAGAGAGCCAGGAATTGTGTAGGCCGGGGTAAATATGTTTTCTTGCCGAAGGAGAGAAGAGAAGAGAGGCGACTTCGGTAAAAGTGCGCTGGAGGTGAAATTGTCCCATACATGAAGAGTCCAATATTTGTTCGGACGTATTTTAGCAAATAATCATATTGTACCAGACCTGTGAGGGCCATGGGCGGAGGTTAACGCATGCATGGCCGCATGGCCAGGGTGGGTAAAACTGGTGTAAGTCCGCCATTATAATTCTCTAACAGCTTTTTTGTAGCCACATCGGTAGCTGCAGCCTGCATGCATCATGCATGCATGTGTGCGCTGGGGGGGGGGGGGGGGGGGGGGGGGGGGGGGGGGTAGAGTCCCGTAGTCCCATGTGATCATTGTACGCATTGTGCTCCACTACTTGGCATGCACGCACCTCATATGACTGGTCCCAAAACTGCAAGCGCCATGCATGCATCTCCTAGGGTTTTGCACATCCAAAGTCCCACGCGCGCCTCGCGTATTCTCTGCGACTCTGCAGCGCTGAGAAACTGCAAGCCCATTCATGATCCATGACTCCCCCCTGGCCTGTCCGTGAACAAATAAGTAATGCTGGCTCAATTACTTGCAGCTAATGTTGAGTCGTGATCGACGTGCTCCCTCCTATAAGGAAACATTCCTGCATGCTTGAATAAGATCGAGGACGTATCATTTCCAACAACCACGCACTTTGGAACTAGCTCGGTGAACTCACAAAGAGGGAAATGATTTTAGCTGGATATGATGGACAATGCTCATGGACCACTTTGAATGCTTCTTGCAGCCTCCCGCTCCTTTCTCCCGAAGCCCATCGATTTCTCTCTCTCTTAGGTCTCTCCGCCGCCCTAGCTTGGGCCCCTCCCTTCCTCCCCTCTAGCGTCCTCGCTGGCGGCGAGAAGGGTAGCCCCCTAATTTGTAGATCTACTAGTTCTTTTACTTGTAGTTTTCTTCTTTGTGCCTATATGGCTCCCCGCCTCCCCCCTTGGGTAAGGGCTACCCGAGATGTGCCGTTGTCGTCGTTGTTGCTGTCCTCGCCGGTCTCCTCCTCATCATCAACGTCGCTGCTTAGATTAGTATGAATAAAATAAACTCGCTTCCCCTCCCCTTTCGCCCCTGCCCCCATAGTGGGATATCCCATCCTTCCCCTCCATTCCGCAAGATTCATGCTCCTCCACTTCCACAGCACACCCCCGCCTCTACGGTAGCTCCAGATCAACCAAACAACAGTACATCTGGTGTAGGCCCGACAGCTTGGCCTCCACCTGGGATTCAACATAGAGCTCCATGTTCTACCTCCGGCGGTGGTGGTACTTCTACTTTTCGGTCGCCCGGTGTGTTCTTCCTCGGCTCCATCGACTCTCCTCCAACTGACGCATCGCACGGTCTTCCATCCGGGTGTAAGCGTCTTCGACGCCTCTACGCATCGTATGTACTTGTTGTTCTTATCCGGTTTGTGGACCTTGTTATAATTCTGGTCTTCTTCGAGGACTTTCTTGTAAAATGATTGCTTAACTTTTAATATTTGCAGTTGTAAAAAAACAGTCCAATTCAAAATATACATATCCCATTTCGGAATTTTTGCACGACAAAATTTTCTAAATTACCGGAACCAGCAATGTAGAACAAGTTACATAGATTGCTACTAAATGTGTAAATACATTATTAGCCTAATTAAGTTCCATCTTAAGACCCCGTCGATATATATATATATATATATATATATATATATATATATATATATATCGATATATATATATATATATATATATATATATCGACAGGGTCTTAAGATGGAACTTAATTAGGCTAATAATGTATTTACACATTTAGTAGCAATCTATGTAACTTGTTATACATTGTTATATATATATTCCATCCGGGTGTAAGCGTCTTCGACGCCTCTACGCATCGTATGTACTTGTTGTTCTTATCCGGTTTGTGGACCTTGTTATAATTCTGGTCTTCTTCGAGGACTTTCTTGTAAAATGATTGCTTAACTTTTAATATTTGCAGTTGTAAAAAAACAATCCAATTCAAAATATACATATCCCATTTCAGAATTTTTGCCTGACAAAATTTTCTAAATTACTGGAACCAGCAATGTATAACAAGTTACATAGATTGCTACTAAATGTGTAAATACATTATTAGCCTAATTAAGTTCCATCTTAAGACCCTGTCGATATATATATATATATATATATATATATATATATATATATATATATATATATATATATATATATATCCTCTATGTGCATGTATTGAATTGAATTAAATTAAACAGCTAATAATGTTCTCTCTTGGTGTCTGTGAGCCATGCCAATATATCTACCAGTTCTAGACACGAGTCGTGTCGCACGTTGTTTCCGTGCAAGCATGCTGCGGTCCGGGGCCCCACACATGCCAAATGCACCGTGCCATATGCATGCACTGCACGGGGCCGGGGCGCCTGGCCCGGCGGGTGCATGCAGCTAGTGAGGAGTGACTGCTGTGATCTAGCTGAAGCCATTGTTTGCTCGGTGTATGGTGGTGGGGTGCCCGCCACTGCTCAAGACCAAACCTCCAAGCCCTCCAAGCCAGGGTTCCCCGAACCGTTGGGAACCGGACCGGTTCCACCGGGAACCGGCCGAACCGGTCCGGCCCAGTACACAAACCGGTCCTGTTCCCAGTCCCAAACCGTGCCCATAATTTTTTATCCCCACCGAACCGGCCGGTTTCACCGGTTTACCGGCCGATTTTTTTTATTCGTGGGAACCGGTATGGGGGCGGTTTGGGGAACCCTGCTCCAAGCTGGCTTCTCTGCAGCTATCGTGCCCCCCTTCCTTTTGGCCCCCAGTGGTTCTTGCGTCTGTACGTGGCAGGGACAGCTGGGTTTGGCATCTTCTCTCTCTGTCTCTGCACTAATAACGTTGCCCGTACCCAAACGCTGTCAAGGGGTCCATACACTACAGCAAATTACAGTATCCTAGCTAGTGTTCTTATTTCGTAAACATGCACAAATTGACATGATGAGTAGTGAGGCCTACCCCGACCTGCCAATTTAATGATTGATGACTTGAAAAACAAGTGATGAACGTGTAGGAATAAATAAATCAATGATATAGTAGCAACAATTAATAAGGACGACCTTTGATGTGATATCTTATCATCAGCATGCTGCGCGCATGATATGGCATGGTTTGGAGCACTATTTACGATTTATCACCTCACACGCTATATTTGGTGCATGTGGACCAAATAGTTTCTTTATTCGCCTGCACAGGCTGCTCTTTGCCGTGCGCCTTGGTAGCGACGCACGGCAGAGAGATCTGCACCGTGCGTTTATCGGAGCCGTGCGGCGTGGCGTGGGCGCACGGCAAAGAGTGGCCTTTGCCGTGCACCCGATGGAAAGCGCCCGGCAAATCCTTTGGCGCACGGCAAAGACCGTCTTTCCGGTAGTGAGTATCATGATAATATTTAATTTCTGACTGTCTTCATTTTATACAAAACATATGCACAACCATAATATGTGAAATGATATACTTCTATTCCTTGATGCAAAATTCAGATAACTGAAACATAATTAGCAGCACTAGCATTTGGGTATCCAGGAATAAGAAAATTTTGTGATAAATTGATCCTCCTTTTCATATGTGGTAACAAATTACTATGTATGGTTATTAATTATATAGAGAGATATATAATAAGCATGTTATTTGTTTTCATTCAGTAAAGAGGGCCAAATATATACTTCAATTGTTCATTTTCTCCTCGTAGCTATACATTTAACGAATACAATATTCTCGGATTTAGTGTTTAACAGTCCACCTAGGGGTCGAGGTGCCAGAAACTCTCGAATGGTAATACATGGGCGCCAGGTTTATAGAGGTTCAAGGCTTCAGAGAGTAATACCCTACGTCCTATGTTTTGGTGGATTGTATTGTTGATTGCAGGAGTGAAGAGTTTATGTGCCCTTGGCCGTATTATATAGGCTGACGACATATGGTTACAATCAGATAGGATCTAATTCCAGTCTATTGTTACTAGGAAATCACTATGAGTCAGTTTACAATATGTATCTCACAATATCCATGTGAAATATGTTTTGCCTGGCCTCCAAGCTTGTACGCCACACGCGTTTTCATGCCTTGCCCCGCACACACCATGGTCAGCTGGGTACATGCTTGTCAGGACGGCTAGCATCCTAGTCTCGGTGGGATCCGCGGGCACTCATATCCCTCAAATATATTCTTCATTCACGGTATAAATATGCCTGATTAATTCTTTCCCCGCTTTCAGAAGGGAACAATGAGTATTGTTTGGTGTAGAGGATGAGAGCTGTACATACTTTCTCTTTGCTAAAAAGGATAAAAGTTGATGCAAATACAAAAGCAAGCATTAATTGACATGTATAATTTGGTCCACTTTTCAAAAAAAAAGGAAAATACAAGAATAGTAATGGAGTTAATCTGATGTATCAGTATGAACTCCTTTCAATCATTTTAAAATTTATGTTTTGCAGTGTACAAAACTTAATTGAACCATGCATCGATATCCATATATTTCTCAGTGAAAAGTTGAAAACTCATGGCTCTGTCTGGCTTCTCTTGTTTCAGTTTTTTCTGCAGTATTTTTCTCTTGCACAAATCTACCATACAAATTAGCACACAGTGTTTTCTCTCACAATAATATTTTTCCCTCAGTAGCGTAAACATTCTACTGAGATAGATATATGTATATGCTGAGAAATTTAAATATTTTTCTATTACATCAGAAGAGATGTTAAGAAAAATATGAGGCATCTTGAGTTTTTTATATAGGTTAAACCATCTGATGAAGTTTGACCGAGCCTATAGAAAATAGGAATAATAATTGTGATACCCAATAAGCATCAGCTTCGTTATGAGCTATATTTTATACTTTACTTAGTTGATGTGGTATATGTTAATATTTTCATCTAGAAACTTAGTCAAACTTTAACATGTTTAGCTTTGACGACCAAACTCAGAATGCCTTGTATTTCAGGATAGAGGGGTCGGAGTAGCAACTAATAACATGTCCTCAAAAGAAGAGCTGAAGTTCGTTAAACCAAACTCAAGAAGTTAATAATCGAATGCACAGCTACTGTATATAGTTCTAGATAATGGAAACAAAGCTCCAGCCTCCACATCGTCGTTAGATGCTTTATTATAATAGCTGCACTTGCAACAAGATCAAACATATAGTTCCTTAGCTTGGGAAGAAAATGCTGAATAAAAGAGAATAATCAGAGCCTTTAGAAAGATCTTGCTAAAAATCCATCCATTGGCAAAGACCTCCATTGTTGTACTCTTAAAATCAAGCTTGTGGCATGTTTGGCACACAAATTCTTGATCCCCCGCCTGTTTTTGCATCAATCCCAGGAAGCTTGTCCAATATAAGTACATAGCTTTGAATAACGCCTGCACAAAAAATGTACTTTTTGTTTGTCAACCACAATGTTACTTTGAAGAACACATGAATTTGGTTTAATTTTGCTTATTCACTCCTGTCCAAGCAAAAATACACAGCTTACATGTTAATTGTGTAATGCATATGAATCACAAATATACATAGTGGTGCCCTTGAACACATGAAGAGAGTGCCGGCTGTGAACCAAACCATGCAATGAACATGAAATTCACAACGTGAACACAGGAAGAAAATTGCTGACGACAGCATCTAAATAAACTGATTAAGCTCCAACTGACTGTATTCCACCAGGAAGTACTTCGATTTAGTTTGGATGGAATTAAATCTGAAATTTTCCATGAAATACGTGTAATCCAAATAAACTTATTTGTTTGATAGTGTATGAGTAGCCATCGTCCAGCACGACCTTTGGAGTTGACAGGAAGAAACGATGAACTAATTTCCCTACCAACCCAATAGCACAAATTCTAAACCCCTCTCCTTGCATTGAGTGGATGCACGACCACCAAAAATATGAGAGCGGCATTGCAAGAAAGAAGACAGATGCACGATGACACTTGCAGTTGCAGCTAGCTTGATTTGGTACAGATCGAGTATGCGGCATGCCAAGCCGGCCATGAAACACTATAGCTAGCAAGAGTGCCTGATTTTGAGGGCGGAGATTAGAGATTCGGAGACTTCGGAGTAGATCAGCGCAAACCTGCGGACGACCCACGAGGCTACCAGCCGGTCTGCTGCAGCATGTGTTGCAACGCCGTGCGGAGGCCGTGCTCGTCGCGCAGCCCGGCGGGCACGTCCACGACGGCGTCCTGCACGGTGGCGCCGCCCACGAGGCACACGCACGCGTGCTGCACCGTCAGATCCAGCGAGCGGAGCGCGAGCATGAAGCGCGCTGGGGCGTGGCGGTGGCGCGCCGCAGCCGTGGTCAGGCGCAGCGCCGCCGCCTCCCCGCCGACCATGCGCACCTCCAGCTCCAGCTCCTCCGCCTGGACGCCGAGCAAGGAGGTGGCCGCCGTCGCCGGGGCGGATGTCATAACAGCAGCACGCCTGGTCTCAGCCTCCAGCTGCTTGACACGGTCTCGCAGCTGGGTGATGTAGGTGGCGGCGTCGGACAGGAGGGAGGCCTTGTCCAACCGGGACACGGTGGGCACGGCGGCCCGGAGCTCGCAGAAGCGGCGGTTGAGCCTGTCTCGCCGCTGCCGCTCCGCCTCCACGTGGCTAAGGACAGGGGCATCGGACCGGGGCCCTGGTCTCCGGCCACGCCTCCTTAGCTCAGGTGCCGGCGGCTCGCCGGGAAGGTCGTTTCCCGGCGAGCGCGAGCTTGAGCCCTCGTAGCCGAGCGTGGCGCCGTCTGGGTCTGGGGCCTCATCCATCCAGTCCTCGTCGCCCAGCAATCCCTCCAGGACATCGCAGGGCATGAACTCGAACTCCTGGTGGTGACCGCCGGCGGTGGAGAAGAAGGAGGCCGAGGAGGGAGAGCTGCTGGAGGTGGCAGGGTGGACATGCTCGTCCATTGCACTGCGCTGCTGCAGTGTGTCGCTTCCGCTTGCTGCTACCAATGCCAGATCTGGTAGCAGTGGCAACCGAATACCAAGACCGACCGGGAGGGGTTTATATAATGGGATCACGGGGGTGATATTTGCACGAAAGTTTTAGCCCTTTTCAACTCTTATTACTATACTACTCCTATATAAATGCCATTTTCAACTGTGTCTATATATAAATGGATATAGTTGAGGTTTTTGATTCGCACATGGGCCCATGTAGTAGATGCACAAACACCGACGCGGTAACTAATAATACATGCACGCAAGCTCTATCTTGAGCGTTTTCAAAACACTGAGCGGACGGATTTTAAGATTTACGAAGCTGTAGACGAGCATAATGACGACCACTGAAAGAACAAAGAACAATGTAGGAGTAGTAAATTGTTGGAATAAATTACGTAATATGCAAGTACTCATGCTGATCCATTTAATTTAATAACTCAAAACTACCGATTTCTAGTCCCAATTAACTCAATCAACAGAGGTGTTCACCTTTCTCCTTTCATTAACCTTAACTTTAGGGCTCTTTTACGGTAGACGATACCACCACGTGGTCGTATGCACCATATGACTATTTTTCGTAAGGGTAAATAGGTAACTCTTGTAAATTTGGCAACCTCAGTTCGAGAAAAAATTTCGTTTATACCGCCATGAAAAATTTGAAATGAAAATTTTTGTTTTTGAAATTTGAAAAAATGGCCATACCAGCACAGGGAAATAAAAATTTTTAATTTTAATTTTGAAATTTCAAAAGAATCGGCCATAACACTAGAGAAAAATAAAAAAATAAAATATTTCATTTGTGCCATCAAGAAAATTTTGAAATGAAAAATTTTTGGAAAAAAATCATTTTTGAAATTTGAAATGAAATTTTCACTTTTGAAATTTGAAAAAATTGCCTATACCACTAGAGGGAAATGAAAAAACTAAATAAAGAAATCATATATTTTGTTTATGCCACCAAGAAAAAAACTACCAATAATACCTCTATACCACCTATGCATACCACATGTGAAGTCGTGGTGGTATACAATTAATCTCAACCGTCAGATCCTTCCATGCTGGTCCTTTTCCAACAGTGGTACAGAATGGTATGGTCCACCGTAAAAAGGCCCTAACTTTAACTAGCTCAATGTAAACAGGTGCTCTCACTTTTGCCCTTGGATTAAATTCTAGGTTGGAAGTACAGGACATTGGTGGTGCATATATTGTGCCTAATTAAACCCTAAGTGAGGGTAAAGGTGAGAGCACCTGTTTACATATTCGGTGTGTATGCTATCGAACAAAACTTGCAGGAAACATATTTTTGTCTTTTTGCAAATGTATGCTTGGCATCCTATAACTAGCTTCTTGCCTCATGCATCTTTTCATAAAAGAAACGCTATCTCTTCCCATTGCAATGTAAAAGTGAAAGGCAACAACATTTTTGTGCCTAACACTGAAACCTCATACATTTATATATGATCGAGTTAAGTACGTCGTATGTGATGCATGCTACGTAATATTTAAGGAAAAGCTATAGCTCACACGTGTGATCTGTGGCTATCTGTCACACGGTTTTGTCTGCCGTTGATCTTGTGATCTGTGGCTGCTGGTTGCGCGTGGTTCTGGTTTGTTGTTCTGTCTATGACATGTGGGGCCGGGGGGGGGGACTGTTTGATTTTGGGGTGCGTGCCGCCTTACCTTCTCGGCTACTCCGTTTGCCGCTTCATTTCCCATTCCCCATCTTCCTCTCCCTCTTTCTCAGCGGAGGACGGCGACACGAGGCGACCGGCAAGGCGCGGCTTGCGGGGGGAGGCGCTGCTCCTGTCGGCGAGTTTGCCCGTGAGTTGGATCTGCTCTCTGTTCCTGTTGTTTGTTGATGTGCTTCCTCTGATTTGTGTGGTTTTGCTTCGTTTCATTGCCTTTTGCATGTTGTCGCCGTGTACGACCTGGCTCTAGGGTTTCATTTTCCGGCGAGGTGAGTTTGATTTCTGTAGATCTGGTCCATTCGACTACTTATTTCGTATGCGGAAGTGCTAATCCAGTGTTTTTGTTGTGTTTCCATTTCATCCTTTTTGTCGACGGCGAGGGTTCATTTCTAGGGTTCGCTGCCACTGTTGGTGAGTTTACGTTTCCCCTACCATTCATCTCCCCTTGTGCCCTGTGCTAATTATTGATGGTCGCTTTTTTGTTGTTGCCGCTCTGATCTGGTGTGGAAAATGATTGGGGGATTCCTTTCTGGTCTGGATGTTGATGGAATCATTCGTCTATCCTGTACTGTATTCGTGATTATTATCAGTTTCTTCTAGAGCTCTACCTCATTCTCGGTGAGTTTCTGTAACTGATTTCTCTGTACTTTTTGAGTTTTTGTTCATGATATCAACAATGTTTTGTTGTGGGATTGTAGTATTTGTAGGGTTAATGGATTGCTATATGGTCAGGTGTGCATTTTGAGCAGTTTATTCGCTGTTGCTTTGGGTGTTTCATGTATTGTCTGTTGTGCTACAGAGTTCATTGATAATAGTCATGTTGATCATGTGGAGTTTTCTTTTTTTTAGTTACTGAAATGTATGTTGTGGATACAAATCTAGCACCGGTCTGAAAATGGTGTATGTTGTTGATTTGTCTCTTTTTTCAATAGGTTGAGGATTTTCCCCTTTGTGTGTTCCTGATGTATTTTTCATTTTGTCTTTTTACAATTTTACAGTATGTAGCTCCTGTTATTTGTGCACAGTGTGCTTTTTTATGAGTCTATGTGTGCACTGTTGAACATGTTTTTTGTGTGAGTTTGTGTGAATCTATTATTAGTTTGAGCTGTAATTTTTGAATTTTTTGGTTATGACCCCTGCTGTTGTGAATGTCTAGTCCTCAACGTCATATTAAAATGTGTTATGTTGTCTTACATTCATATTTTAAGTTTATCGGATCCTATGTTTCAGATATCTAGTACAGTATAAATTGATTAGTTTTTTTTGCCTCACTTGGAGGTCTGTGATTTTTTCTTGTTTGGCGACCATGTATAGTTGTAGGTTGAATTTTGTAATGCAATTCTGAGTTGGTATGTATATATGAGTGGTTATGCTGAATGCTTACCATATGTCTGGATAATTGCTTAAATCTAGTACAATATGCACCTTTCAGTGTTATCTTATGTATTCCGAAGTAAATTTTTAATAAACAAATTGTAATTAATTCAGAGTTTCCTGTCTCTTTTTTCGTTTGGTATTTGTAATTACATATGATGTTCTAGCAATTACATTTTTTCATTTTATTGGTGTTGGGTCCAGTTATGTTATAAAATGATTAATCTGGATTTTAATGTTGTATCAATTGTGTCTTGTTAACTTTTTCCTGAATGGGTTAATTATGGGTTGATTAATCCTTGTTTAAATGATTAAACTATGTTTTTCATAACTAATATTTTTATTTTATGTTTTTTAGATGTCTCATAGACGCTCAAGACGCGGGGTTGATCCCAGCAGTAGTGAATCAGATGATCCTGATTTTGACGATGTTCAGTGTTCTCAGATGCCATCTGTTGATACTGAAGCTGCTTTCTCTGACAATGAAGTCGAATCTGAAGTTAGTATAATTTTCAAAGTCTTTTTTGTTGGCCTTTTGTCATTGTGGTGTTTTTTATTTTTCATGTTCATCGTATCCAGAACAACCAATCTTCAGATTCTGATGGCACTGAAGGATATAACAAGCTTCTTTTTCAACTTGTGATGAAAGATGTATGTTAACTTTGTCATTTTTTTATATTTGTTCTTTTTTCTATTGTTCCATGTAAACAATGAATGTATTATATGATGTCTCTTGTCCATTGCTTCATTGTTTATATAAGTCGTATTTTTATTTTTATAACAATGGAATTTTGTTTTTCTCTTAGTTCAAGCTGATAAAGAAACTGAGGCGTGAGCTACATTCATCTTCTCACCATAAGGTTAATATTTGCTCACCAAAGCATATCTATGTAGTTAGTGTATGTCTTGTAGCAGATTACATTTATATTTTATTTTTCATTGGGTTTTTTTTGTAGTCTAAGAGGGCTAAGGTCACAAGATCCTCTGAAGATGGGTTTTCTAGATTTTCTGCCACTGCATTGTCTAATGTTATTGAGGCTCTTACCCCGAATCAAAGGTCCGTTATTGAAAGATATGGATTTGGGTCTCTTCTTCATTTCAACAAGTGTTTTGTTCCCAAAAAGTTTGCTATGTGGATTGCTCGGCATGTTGATGCAAAATCAGGGGACTTAATCTTGGGAGGAAAGGTATTTTTGTTGCTTTTGTCTCCTTAGTGTTTTTTTATTTCATTTATTTGTTTTTTCTTTTTTTCTTTTCTTTTCTGATACTCATCTGACAAATTTTAGAATCTGATTTCTTTTATGTACTATATTTTTCCTGTTTTGTTTTCATAGCTCCTGAATATGTGTTATGTCTGTGTGTTTAGGTTATCTCACTTACTAGGGAATCTGTCAATTTAGCACTTGGTATCCCACTTGGACCTATTGCTATTCCTTCTGATTATAGTGTTGGTAAAGCTATTGTACTCTCAAAGTTTGGGAAGGATCACTGCGCGGGTGTGTCATTCTTTGCCAACAAGATAATCAAGCAAGAAGAGATGTCGGATGAAGATGTTTTTGTGTGTTTCTTGGTTGTTGCACTTAGCAGTTTTCTATGTTCCAACACTAATCTAGTTTCTAGTGTGAAATATCTTGGTGTTTTTGAAGACATTGAGAACGCAAAAGAATATGATTGGTGTGGGCTTGTCCTCTCTTGGTTGTTAGGTCATATCAAGGCTTCTAATAGATCAAGTTCTGGTCCTGGAAGCTCGAAATCTCGTCAATCTCTTGGTGGATGTGTCTACTATTTGGCTGTACGTTTCACTACTCTATTTCCCCCCCCATTTCCATTGTTATTCTTCTATCATTTGCTGTAATGTCTTTTTCTTTTTTGTATTATGTTATGTATTTTTTTAATTCTAACAAATAGTATGTATGTATATATTTTTTCTGTTCACTAGGTAATGTATCTGGATAATGTTGATTTTCGGCAGTGTGAAGTTAAGCCTGATATGCCTCGCATTTCTATCTGGAAAGATAATATGATTCAGTTATATTCAGAACTTGACAAGAAAGGTCCAGGAGAGTATGGGCATAGACCTCTTCTTGATTACGAGTCCACATGTTATGGGCAGGTTTGTACCTTTTCTTAAAATGTATACTTGTACATGTATATATATTTTTTTGCTATATCTTTTATTTTTTTGTTTTCTAGTATGAGCTATGCAAGCCTCCCGAAGTTGGCCGTGAAGTTGATGAAGATTTCCTGCAACAACTGAATGAAGTTGCTGGATGTGAGCTTTCTCAAGCCTTGAAGTTTCAAATATGTGAGTTGGTTGAGAAGCATTGTCAAATGTCTGGTCTTTCTGTCAACTTGGATGTTTCTTCATTGGGCTCTCTATCTGATGATCTTAAGAAGTTGTTTGTTAAGATGATGAATTATGCAACTAATATGAACTCCAATACCAAGAAGCTTGTTATTGATTTAGTGAAAGCTATTTCTGAGACTCCGAGGTCTGATCCATCATCTCCTGTTGATACTAATGTTGGTGGTGGCCCTCCATTTGACCCACCACCACCTCCAGGCCCAGATGACTTCCCAGGTTTGTCTTTAGTTCGTTCTTTTTTCTTTTTTATCTTCTTATGTTATGTTTACCTACAATGTGCTTTTGTAAATTTTCTATTAATAATGTATGCTTATTCAGATCCACCACACCAAGGTCCAAGCTCTAGTAAAGGGGGTTCTACTCGAAAGGTACATGTGAGCCTTGTATTATTTGTTTTTTGTTCATTCCGTAGCTTAGGTTTTTTATGTTGTTTTAATGTTTTTATTCTTCAGCATTCTATAGCTTCACGCTCTTCTCCTCCGATGACCCGCACTCATAGTTCTGGACCTTCTGTGAAGAAAAATGTATGCATTCTGTAGTCATTCTGTTATTCATCTCGAATACATTTTGGTTCTTTATTTTCTCTGCTCATATATTCGGTTGTAATGTTAACTTTTTTATATCTTTTTTATCTAGCTGGTTGATGAAAATGTTGATGGTTTAATGAAAAAGTTGGTTTCCAATGGTTAGCTCTTCTTTTTTTATATGAGCCATTTTTTATTTGATTTGTATAGTTTCTCTTTTAAAAATAATTTTTTTCAGTTTTCGAGCATTGATTCTTTTTTGTTTTTTTCTATGAGTGCAGTTGCTAATGCTACTCGTGATGAAAGGTTGTTTGATAATCCTTTGACTCGTTCTGCTTCTCATGCTGAACGTTCAAGTATGTATTATATGTTGTAGAGTTTTTATCTTGTGTTACTTTCTCCATTTCTAGTATTATTCATTATCGTTTGCTTTTTTGGATTTCTGTTTGTTTATTTTTATTTGTAGGTCACAAAGCTGCTGGCCTTGAGAAGATGAAATGTAACCTCAATGATTCATTTGATCATATTCCATTGACCCAGCAAGGTCGCAGTCATGTATCCGCTCCCCATGTATTCAATTCCCCAAGATGTAGCCCTCAACAGTCAAAAAGAATCACAATAACTCAAATGGTTGATGATCATTCGTCAGAAGATGTATCTCCTCCTCGCTCTAAGCGGTGCACAGATTCCAAGTGTGCTGAGGTGTATATGATTATTATAATATTTCTTTTTGTAGTGTTCTACTTTTTGTTTTAACATTTTAGTTATTAGACATGTCTATGCTTTTTAGTCTTGCTTAGTTTCCTTTTTTTGTTTAGGTTTTTCCTCATTCTGATGGCTGTATTAACTTAGACTCAGAGGAGGTGAGTTTTTGTTTTTTTTCTATCTGTGCTTTGTTTATAGTTTACATCTATTTTTTTGCTTCACTTGTTCTTTTGTTTTTTGCAGGATTATATTACTATGCAACATTCACTCAAGATGATAATCGTGATATCACTCCTAAGCTGCCTAAGAAGTCTGGTATTCTTCCGTCTGTACGTAATTCTGGCAAGAGGAATGTAAGTGTTGGGTTTCCTACTATGATGTGGTTTACTTTTTTTTCCTACTTGTGTGTCATCTGCATTTTCGTACTCCATAATCTGTGTATTCCTTTGTTGTAACTCCTATTTTTTTCAGGTTTTATATGTGTTCCTGTTTATCATAAATGCGTTAAATGTTTTCTCACTTCATTTTTCTTCTGATTTTTATTTTTTTTTCAAGGTGTCTTTTTCTCCTGAAGTTGAGGTTGTTGGATCAAGATCTTTGTCTGAAAAAGTTGGCAGTATGGTCAAGAAAGATGAAGTTATCTATAATTCAAATCAGAAAAGTTTGAAATCACCAGTGCAGACTCCATCTATCTCACGAGTTCATGTTTGTCCTTCAAATTCTTCTATTGAGCCTCAGTGTGGAGCAATGTTGTCTGATTTTAAAGTGAGAAATTCATCTACTGGTGGTAAAGTACCTATTCATGGCCCAAGGCGTCCTGTAGCACCCAGTCGTTATTTGAGTGATGATTTTGTGACACAGAATAATAAGTGGCATGTTTCAAAGTCTGAGATCGAAAATTACAAGGCTATCTGTACTTTGGCAAACTCTTCTAAAAGCAGGTTAGTAAAGTTGTTTCTTATTTTATCTTTGTTTTCATTACTATTTATTGAATTTTATTATTGATGCCATTTTATTTCTTATTTTTGTTTTCCCTCTCGCCTTGTTCATTTGCAGCGAGGATGCAGTTTATTATGGAGGAGTGAGATGCAATTACTGGTCATTAGGCGAATCTTTGAAACCTGGGGGCTGTGTCAATAATTTTGTTGTTGCAGCCTTCTGTTACCATTTGTTTTGCTCCCCTAAAGGTCATCCAAATGACTCAAAGCATCACTATTTCTTTTCTAACATTGCTGTAAGTTTTTCAAACATTTTTCTCATTTGGTTAATATGCTATTTTTTGTTGCAATTTTTTAGATTTTTAACAGTGATGATTTATTCTAATTTTAAAAATTGGTACAGAAACAACTGCTTAAAGATCCTTCTGATGCTAATGGAGATATTCTTTTAAGAGCATTCCAGAGATCTTCAAAAACTCGACCACTGCATCTATCTGATCTTGTATGTTTTTTTGTTGTGTCTGTTTTTTCTATATTATGTATTGTGATATATTTTTTATTATTGTACTTTATATGTATAAAACTTTTTTATTTTTGCAGTTGTATTTCCCTACTTTTATGATGATCACTGGTTTGTGTTCGTGGTTGATATCAAGGATTCTAAATTTGTCTTTCTTGATTCGTACTACAAAAAAGATGATGAGTTTCATACTTACATTAGAGATCTTATGGTACGTGTGTTTATTGTTTCATCATTTTGGCATTGTCATATTTTTTTATGTGGTGTACTTGTATAATATAATTTTTTGTCTAGATCTCATCCTTTATTCACTGGTGGAACAAGTTTGCAAATAACCCAAAGACATTTGATGAGTTTGAGTTGCTCTATCCTCGAGTGCCACAACAGTCCGATTCCAATGTGTATGCTCTCTTTTATTTTTTTGTTGCTCTCTTTATGTAATGTGTGATTTATATTCTTCATATCAAATCTATATCTATTGCTACTTTACATTTACTTGTATCTGTTTGTCCTTTTCAGAGTTGACTCAGGGGTTTTTGCTATGATGTTTCTTGAGCATTGGCATTCTCCAAGATCTATGATTGCTAATTTGTTCAAAGAGAGTGATATTTCAAATATAAGGATCAAGAAAGCTAATGACATGGTTTTCTCCCAAAAAAACACTGGTAACAAGGGTCTTGTTACCTCATTTAATCATAAGGTACTCTTTTGTGTATTTTTTCCATCTCTTATTTTTGGTTTGTTCTATTTATTTTTGCATTCTGATATTATTCAGTTTACTAATTGTTCTCTCAGGAGGGTCGGAGCAATTGAACTCCCAGTTGATTCATATGTTTTCAAGCTCTTGGATGTTTTCCCAAGATCAACATTGTTTTCTGCGGAACTAAGATTTCAATCTGTCATGGGGCCATTTATGCTTTCTGAGCATGTAATAGCAGTAGCTTAACAATGTGTCAAACTATGTGGTGGTGTGCCCGTCGATGCGATATTGTGCAGAATATCGTTTATTTAGTATGTCATGCTCAGTTTGAATGATTTTTGTGTAGTTGAACGATTTATATGACCGTTCGTTTTCGTTTATGCCCTCTATTTTTGTTTTTCCTTTTTGTTGGTTTTTTAAATTATCTTCAGATTATACTTTTTTCTTTTTATTCATGATGCCTTACAAATTATGTTATTTTTTTGCAATGATGAATGGCTGGTCACTAATGTTTGATTCATATTTCCAAGTGTATATTTTTTTGCCCTTGCTGCAATCATTGTCAGGTCAGTTATCATGTCCTCTTCTTTTATTTTTTATGCACCATTACTTTTTTACATTTCCTTAGATTCATTATCACTGTAGATATATGCATGTGTATTTTAGATATCCAATAACGTAAATTCGTGTTGTATGCCTTTCATGTCGCACCCACCTTTTGTAAATTTGACCTTGACGTGATTGTTGTGGAGTGTTTTTTCATCCTTTTTGTTTGTTTCATCAAATCTTTTACTAGGTTTTTACCTTAGTAATGTTCTGAACCTCTAATCATAGCATCCCTATTACATAGATACTCAATGTATCTTCATACAAAAATCTATGCAAATATATATTATGTCCTTGTACTATATATTGAATCCCAGCTGTAGTTTCTTCCATTTTGAAGCCTTCTGGAATCCCAATAATCTGTTGCTCAGACACTGGTTTTGTTACTTGTTTCTCCTCTTTTCATCTTCTTTTTAGTTTTTC
This sequence comes from Cenchrus americanus, assembly GCA_947561735.1. Taxonomy (NCBI): domain Eukaryota; kingdom Viridiplantae; phylum Streptophyta; class Magnoliopsida; order Poales; family Poaceae; genus Cenchrus; species Cenchrus americanus. Next base: position 97,660,198 of record OX387242.1, on the reverse strand, counting down.
CTTCTGGACCTGTACAAAACATTGTATAGTTATTTTTGTTGGTTTATCTGTTCAAATAATTTATTTTTTTGCAATTCCTTTTTAAGGGAACTAGAATGTTCTATAAATCTATACTTACTAGCACTAGCATTTGCAGGTTTTTTGTTTTTCTTCTTTTCTTCTGCTTTTCTCATCTTTTCACGCTCTTGCTCCACCATACTCTTGAGTCTTTTGAGCTTTTTGGGTCTACCTTTTTGCTGGATTCTATCTGGATCTTTTAGGGCTACTATTTCTCCTTCATTATTTCTGCTTGATTCATGTTCACTTATTGCTTCTGTATTCTCTATTCTGATTGAAGATGTTGTTGTTTCTTCAGACTCTGCTAGTATTATATCTAATTGCTTGTCAGTTCTCTGAAACTCGTCACACAAGTATTGTGATGCTATCTGTTTCTTCGCACCCTTTGATGCTAATAAAGCTGCCTGCCTTGATATCATATTAAATCTTAGCAACTCATTGGTGTTTGAAGTTTGTTGGGGTGGTTGCAATGTAATTTTCCTTTCATTTTTCCTCCATCTATTTATAAAGTACTTTTCTGGTATTTCCTTAACCTCTTCCTCAACAATTACTTTCAGGATATGTGTACAGAATATTCCATCTTTGTTGAATTTGGCACAAATGCAGCTAAATTCTTCTCTTCCTTCAGTAAGGTCAGTTAAAACTATATACTTTCTTATTCTATGTCTCTCTTGTATCTGATTTGACTTATACCATACTTCATAGCATCTCCCTTTTCCTGTCTCCCTATACTTGTATCTTTCAGTCTGTTTTAGCTCATTCATAAATTTGATGAATATATTCCTGTTATAAATCTCTGCTGCTTGCTGCTCTATTGTAAACCCATGGTGTAGCTGCTTAGGCATCTTCTGTTTGCTTTGGCTGTCATCAATGTCCTCCTTGTTTCTGATTACATCCACTATCCTCTAATATTCTCTCAGGAAACTAACTAGGCTATACGTTGGCCCTACATTGTCTTTAAATCCTGCATTTGTCCCTTCGCTTCTCCCAGTGCTTTGAATGAATGGAAAGAAATCATTTTTGTAGTACATAGGTATGAATCTTTCTCTGTTGTCCCACATCTTGCTCAAATATTTGTTGTTTTCAAGCTTGAATTCAGCAATCATTTTTTGCCACAGTGTTTCAAACTCTTCTTCAGTCACCGAGAAGTTTATTGTATCTTCAAACATTTCTGGTAAGCCATTGTTTTTCGCAAACACCTTCTTGTTGTAGCATTTTTGCTTGATGTGGAAGAAGCAGTTCCTATGCCTTGAATCAGGCAAGACTTGTGCAACAGCTGATTTCATTGCTTTGTCTTGATCTGTAATTATTGACCTTGGTTGTTTTCCTCTTATTGAATCTAGGAATTTTTCAAATACCCACTTGAATGTTTATGTTGTCTCATCACTTAAGAAAGCACACGCAAACAAGCATGTGTTCGCATGTCCTGTTATTCCAACAAATGGGGCAAAGGGTAGGTTGTATCTGTTAGTCATGTAGGTGGTGTCGAAGCTGACGCAATCTCCATATTCTGCATACCACTTTAGGGAAATCCCTTCTCTCCAGAATAAATTCGTCACCTTCATTTCATTGTCAACTTCAGATGTGTAGTAGAAGCTCGGATCTTCTAATTTCCTCTTCTTGAAATAACTTATAGCTTGTGTCATGTCATTCCCAGTCACTTCCCTTTTGATTTTTGTTCTAAGGTTCTGCACGTCTTTAGTCTTGTATGGTAGTGCTGTTAATCCTCCTCTTAGGTAAGATAGGATTGCAATCATCTTCCTTGTCGGTATGTTGTTGTCATTTAGTGTTCTTATCATCCCTTTTTCCATATCTGTCATATATTTCCTCCCACTGAAGAGCTGATTTCTATGTTGTGGACTTAATTCATGATTGTGCTCCAAATCCAGGGAAACTACTTTCCAAATTCCTGCTATTTCTTTGACCAGCATGAAGCATTTGCAATCTGTCCTAATTTGTACATTGGTCCTCCTTTTCTCTTTATCTGTTCTTTGACCCATCACAATTAGACTGTCTTCTGTGATATCTTCATTCTTGTTCTTAGGTGTCTTCCCATACCTGTGGCATCTCATTTCCTGTTTATATATCTCATTATTTTTTTCTTTCTTGAAGTTCTGGTAACATGAGAGACAACAACCTCGAATCCAGCAAGGAACCCATAGAAGGAGAAAAAGTGGTGGGCATCATTTCTATTTGTTAACTCCATTCCTACTTGCGGCGTATACTTGCTATCTACATCTGCATTATTCCCTTCAGAGGCTGCTAACTGCTCATTCCAGATGAATTCTTCAATCTCCTCTTCTGTAAGCTCTTGGCTTCCATTTGCTTCTCCTGTATTCTCATTTCTTTCTTCAGTTTGATTGGTTGATTTCAAATTCTCTGTTGTCTCATTGTGCAAAGCAGTTGGATTTTGCAACTACAAATCATGTAACTTCCCTATGCTAATTAAGTGTGGTTGTTCATTATTCAAAACTTATCTCATTCTTACCTGTTGTAATTGCAAGGCTCCAAAAATGTCTACTTTGCATATTGCATCATCACTCCAGCCTTGGATATGATCTTGTTGTACCTACATAGTTGGGTTTTGCCATCTGTTGGATGCATTTGTTTGATTTTTACATCACGTTGCTATATGGTTTTCTCATACCTCATTATACGGCCCTGCTGTCCCAATAGGTGTTTGTGGGTCATCATATGGGCCATTGGTACCATTCTGTTTCATGATATTGAACTGGAGGTTAGTTTTGGAGAATCTATCTATTTTTATTATTTTATATGGAAAACTTGTGCAATACCTCATCATCATATCCATTTAGTCCATATATATTTGTTTGCCCGAAATCCCTGACATGTAATTCCTGTTTCAAATTTGGACAGTTACATGTCACCTCTAATGTGCAGGGTGTTTGCATATTTGAATTGGTATTTGAGTTCGTATTTCGTACCTCAATTCTATAATCTCTTGTTAGAAGTCCCATGTATGTCCCCAGTGAACCCTGTACAGAAATACATTGTAGCATTGCATTATTTATAACATTGCTTGCATAGTAAATATCTGCTACGATTCATACAAATATATGGCTTTTTTGTTGATAACAAACACTCATGTACCTGTGTGATGTTTGGAGTTTGTTGCTCTTCTTGTGAATTTCTAATCTGGTCTAGTAACAACTCTGTGTAGTATCCCTGAATGTTAAAGACCTTGTGGTCATATAATTTATCAGTTTTCAGTTTGCATCTCCATGGTTATCTAGCTTCCACTTACCTAGCTTGATCCTATCTGATTGATATCTATATAGTTGAAGTCTGCCATGCTCTGACATCCCATATGCTTTGAAGGTATTTGTTGTGATGGCCTCTCAGATTCTTGATTTGTGTCCTGTATGAGGCCAGGCATGCTCTGTGTTAGCTTCATGCTCAATTACGCATTGTAATTGTTATTCAGAAAATAACCCACCTCATAATTGGAGTCTGTCAATGCTTGAATAGCCATATTGTTATAGTTGTTGTTTCCACTGCATGGCTCCCTTTGTTCTTTGCTTGTCTGGTTGTTTTCAGAATTGCCTCCCACATATGTATCATGCTGCATTTGCTCAGCCATCATCTCTGCATTCAAGTTTCTGACTATACTCTTGCTTTTACCCTTCCCCACTGGATCTTGTTCTCTTCCTACAATATGGGAATTTGTTGCATATAAATTGACAGATTGGTAAGCAAATGTGTCTGAATCAATACCTGATACTCAATTGATCTTTTTGTCATCCTGCTTTGATCCTGGTTTATGACTTTATTGTCAATTTTGACTACTGGAGATAAAATGAATGAAGATCTAAACTACTGGAGGGAAATTGACTTTGTTTTTTCAGTTCACTAAATTGAGATTACTATTTTACCTCTTCTTTCTCCCTTGCAATTGTGCTTGTTCCCTTGATGACCAATTGAGATGTATTCTTGTTTGCAGGGTTCAACTCCCTCCTATCCATGGTTTGATGGTGATCCAATATCTTGTCTCTTGGATCTGGGTCTCCCTCCTCCCCTTCCATGCTACGGAATTTGGATTTGGTGATTTTGGTTTAAATCCAAAGCCTTTGCTGCAAGGATTCCATACTCCAGATGAGTTTTCTTAATCCCCTGCCGTGTTTTTCCCTTTTTTCCTGGTGTTTTCCTCGAGCTCCATCAGATCTGGATCGATTGTCTTTCCTATTCTTCAAGTTTGCTGCTATGTATTGGGCCTTACATGGGCTTTCTTACATATTGTCATATTTTTTGGTACTTTTTCTGAATTTGTAATTGGGCCTCTTGTTGGGCTTTTTCTTTTTTCCCCTTAAGTCGCTGGGGCCTTTTTTGGCTGCAACCGTTGCGATTCCCAAGATTTTTTCCCTGGCGGCGATATTAACTGCACCACTCCCCCTTTTTTCTCGGTGACCCTTCGGTTCCTTCGCCCCTCCCCCCACTTCTCAGCAGTTGCCTTTAAAGTCTCCATTCCCTCCTCTCTCCCGTTTCATTTCTCATCTGCTTTCTTGTACGCCTTCTCTGTCTGTTCTGCTACTTTGCACTCTCTGTCTACCAAATCTAAGGTACTTCTTGTTTCTTCTCATTCTCCAAACATTGTCATTTGGTTTTGTATCCTCTCGTCCGTACGTTTTTTGTGTCTTTTTGACATTTTTGTTTTCCCCTTGATTTTTTTTCATTTTAGTGCTCTAAATATCCCTGGATCTATTAAGTTGGGTTGTGTTCATGTTCTTTTTGGATATGTTTTCTGACAACCTAGTTCTTTTAGTGTTCAGGTTTTATAGTTGCTGAACTTAAACCAACTATAACTCATGTTCCAAGCTCTTTGTTTCTGCCCTGATTTTTTTCTTCTGATCTTTTTTGTTGATGTCACCAGGTTTAGTTAATCTCTCTATTAATATATATTTTAACATCTATATTATTAATCTGATCTATGTAATTTTTTCAGTTCCTTTTAACTTCCATCCTTCCACCTGGATCATGGCCTCACCGTCGATCTCCAGGTGACACTTTTTCTTATTTTTATCTTTTGCACTGTGTGCTTAATAATTTGGTAGCCATTTTTTTTATTTGAAAAAAACTATGTGTAGGTTGTCTGCTATTTATGTTTTTGTAGCTCTGTAAATTCAGTTTTGTCATCTTATATGAAATTGTTAGACAAATTAACATAGTATGTATTCTGATGGAACAAGTTGATATCATTTTGTTTTTTTCAGCATACCGATAAAAGTGAACTGGTACATAGCAATACTAAATTTTTTATGGCACTTTTTAGTGATCTCAGTTTTTTAGTGATTTGTGTGTCTGACATACACCATATTTTTTAATTAGGTTTTGTCAAGTGCAATTGTTTTTTCTTTTTTTACAATATGAAGCCTCTTTGTGTTGTCATTTCAATATTTTTTATTTGATTTTGGTTCATTCTAGTCACCTTTTTGCAGTGTCTTTTATTTACATATATGTGATTCTTACCCTACTTATTACTGTTATGTTTAAGTTTAAATTATCCTAAAAATTTTGAAGTATTAATCAGCATTCCTTGTTCTATTTTTTTTAAGTTCTATCTTGACATGTCATTCAACATTCTTTATTTGTTTGGTTACAGTTCCATATGTCTAAGTTGATTTGCTGTTCATTATCTAGTTTATCATTTTTAATTCTCCTGTTTTTGTGTGCTACCAGATTTTTGGACCTTTCTCTTAGGCTGTCCAGTGACATTGTCAGCCCCACGATTGGGGTTTGCCATTACCTGGGCATAGCACACGGCCCCACTGACACTATTGTGTATGCTGCTGTTTCGCGGCACAGTGGGGATCAGATGCTGGCCAAGGTCATTGAGGTGGTGTTTAATATATTGATGTGTAATGCCTCTCTGTCACACGATTTTTTGTCCGTCGTTGATCTTGTGATATGTGGCTGCTGGTTGTGTGGGTTCTGCTTTGTAGATCTGTCTTTAACACATGGGGGGGGGACAGGAGAACTGATTGATTTTTGGGGTGCTGTGCTGCCTTAGCTTCTTGGCTACTACATTTGCTGCTATCATTTGATTACCAGAATCCCTGTTTACTTCTCCTTAGGCTCCAAGTTCAAGATCAAAATGATTATTTTGGCAAACTGTCTGAGGCTTATTTTCAAAATTCTTCCCACTTGTGTTTCTCGAATTTTATACTTGACTATTTGGATTTGTCCAATCAAGTTTTATGCGCTGATTTTGTGGCTATTTCAATAACACTGATATTTTGACATATGTCTGATGATATGGCTAGTTCAGTTGAGACTCCAAAATTACATTTGAATCCTGATATAATTATATTCAAGTAGTAGTTGTAATTTCTATGCATAGCCTATGTAAATTTCTTAATCGGTGCATGTAAGTTATGTTGATGTTCATATATAATCTGTTATTTGGTTGCTTTAAATTTTTATTTGTTTGTTTTGATTTGTATTGTTATTGGGAAATCTATGTGATCGAAGGTCCTGAATCATACAGATTCGTCTATCCATTTTTATTTGTTTGCTTCATTTGTATTGTTCTTTGTGAAATCTATGTGATCGGAGGTCCTGAATCACACAGATTCATTTGTATAGACGAATCTGTGTGATTTGGGGTAACTAGAAAATTTGTGTGATACAAGATCTTGAGTCACACGAATTTAGATGCACAAAAAATCGTGTGATTTCAGGGGTCAAATCACACGTGTGACAGGAACCCTTGAATTGCACGAGCAAGAGGTAGACGGACCCAATATTTACATTAATACCAGTGGTGGAGCTAGTTTTTGATAATGACTAGGGCCAAAATCGTGGCTGTGGCTGCAGGTTGCCTGACTGGCCCAACCAGCAGCCTCGGCCGCGAGGGAGATCATGCTCGCGCCATCGGGGTGGCGCGACAGCAGGGATCCAAATCATAAGCAGCTCATATGCGGCCAGTGCTAGCAGGTTCGCGATAGAGCTCTCGTAGTGATCTAGCTCGCTGGTGGACCTTCCACGATGGAGCTCCAGCTTGTCCGCGACCAGTGCTTGCGGCGGAGCCGGTGCGACGTTCCGTGGTCGCACACCTGTGGAGCTCTGGCGGCGGAGAGAGATGGCAGTCCGCCTCCTTCCAGCCGATGCAACCAGACTCTAGACGAGCACCAGTTGACGAAATGACGTAGTTTTGCTAGGCAGGCAACGGTGGTGGTGAGATTCCCCCTCGCGAGTCACGACTCGTGTTTTCGACCTGAGTTCTGTGTGCCTCTACTTTGTTGCTGCCTTAGTTTCATGGGGGCTTAAAAGGATTTTTTAATTTATTTTTTCATTTTGGAAAATGTACGTGTCGGTGCGGAATGTAGTCCAGACACTAACTAGTAATAAGCGCTGAGATCTGCCTCTCGATGGTTGGTGCTAAGCAACTATGGACACTTGGTTTATCCTGGTTCTGGCCGGAGCCGTACGTCCAGCAGGGGCTTGCTCGAGGCACTATATTGCTTTGCACCAGGGTGCCTGTAGTGGGGCGGCTACAAGCGAGGCGGGAGAGGAGGCACGGCCTCCAAGTCCCAAGAGGAGTGATTGAGGCGAATGCCAATATCGTGGGAGAGGCGGAGAGTGTGTGAACGATCACTTTCCGTTGTCCCGCGTCTGATGTCTTGTGCCCCTGCGGCGAGGGGGGTCACCTTCCTTTTATAAGCCAAGGAGAGGGCGATTTACAGGCATGCCGCACTATTTCGCTACGTGTGATGGTATGGCGTACAGTGCCGGGGAGTTGACGGTCGTCCTAGCGAATCTTGCCCCAGTCATGGCGTCGTGGCGTGCCCTGTGCTTGAACAGGGGAGGCTTCGAGGGTGGAGGCGTGGTGGTTGACCGGGACGTCTCCAGGCGGGCTCGAGGGAGCCGTTGACGGTGATCCGTACGGGGTGCAGTGGCAGGCGTGGCGGCGTCCCGTCCCCACATGCTCAACAGCGTCGGAGTAGTCGTAGCAGTGCGCGGCGTGGCGTAGCAGGGGCGGGGATGGCCGCACATGATTGATAGTGACGGGGATGGCGCTCCCGCCGGCCTGACGTCACGGTTTGACCCTGCGAGGTCACGAGAAGAGGGTTCGAGGGCGTGGCCGGCCCCCCTTCGAGGGCGCGGCGCGTTAGCCATACTAGATTGGGCGGCACAGTGTCGCGGAGCTGACACCGGCCTCGTCGCACAGTTCCCCACAGTGGCGGGGATGGGCTCCCCCTAGGGAGTTGGCGGAACAGCGCCGGGGCATGATTCCCAGGCGCGTAGTGGCGCAGCTCTGCCGTGTCAGAGCATTTAATGCCCGTAGTGAGGGACCCTCGAGCGAGGCAGACCTCGCTCGAGGGAGATGTGAGCCCTCGAGCGAGACGGATCTGCTCGAGGGAGGCGGGGACCTTTGAGCGAGGCGGACCCTGCTCGAGGGAGGCGGGAACCCTCGAGCGAGGCGGACCTCACTCGAGAGCGGTGCGAGCCCTTGAGCGAGGCGGACCTCGCTCGAGGGGGCGTTTTGCTGGGCCGCTTTGGTGGGCCGCGGGGGCCGCCACGACGTGGGTCGCGTTGTGTGTATGTTTTGTGTTAGGCCCGTGGTTGGGTTTGCGTTTTGTGTTTTTTGCAGGTTTTAAGCAGGATTCCCCACGGTTTTTTAGGGGACCCTTGTGGTTGTCCCCGACAGTAGCCCCCGAGCATCTGCGGGTGTACCGGTCAGGTTCCCGCAGATGCTGGAGCCTACTGTTAGGACGTTCTTCCCTCTTGGCTGCAAATGTCTTTCCGTGGGGCCGCGTCAGCGGACTCGCGGGTCTAGCCCCCGAAGTCCTGCATGAGCGTGGGTTCTCTTGCAGGGGTTTTCTCGCAGAATTTCATTAGTGGCATGGTACGTGTCTCAACCGGCATCGGCGATGTCACAGCCGGCTTCGGTGACGCACGCACAACTGATGTCTTTCGCGTTTGGTGCATCCCAAGAGGTGTAGCCGCGCGTTGAGCCCCCGAGCCTGGGCCCATTCGAGGCGATCGGGGCAAGCTCTTCGTCTTGTTTTAAACGCTCCCTCGCCGTCCCTCCGCGGGACGGAGGGTGAGGTCTCCACAACCCCCATCGATCGGGTCGTGGATTGCAGATTCCTCGTCGAGCTGTTAGCGGGTGGTTCAAGTGGACGTCCATGCCCCGTTCGATAAGGGTAGGCTCATGGTCCGGAGACTCATCCATTAAAGCGCTTGCGTGGGTTTGCTAGGTGGGGCTCGATCCTGTTCGCTAGGGACCGAGGGCGCGGAAGCTCTCCCTTAGTGGGATCCCCCCGGCTAGCTGCCCTCGCTGGCTCTCAAACACGACATGTGGGGCGCCCTTGAGCCGGCGGGCTCGAGGAAAGGCTCGAATGTGCGCGCCCTCGTCGCCCCTGACTCTGGTGATCTGGGGCACCTGTTCGAACCCTTCGAGGGTCAGGCTTCGAACCCCTGATCAGTAGGGTCGTGCGGGGTAGCACCTGAGTGCTCCCGTCTTTTCTCATCTGCGTATTTCGGGGGTTCTCAGCCGCGCTGGCCCTCGAACCGCTGATCAGTAAACTTCGTAGATCGAGGGCACCTGTGGCGCCTGTTTACTTCGAACAGTCTTCGAGGCCACTGGTCGGTAATTGCACCCTTCGAGGGTCGGTTTTATCTGAGCCGGGGGCTCGGGCCGCTCGAGGTCTTCCTTACTTGGTAAGGGACCGGGCCCTTTAATGCCCACAGTCGCGGCTGTAGCCAGGCGCCGCGGCCACGCGCGTAGTGGGCGGAGTGGGCAGGCGGATGTGACCGCCAACCGCGGTCCTCCGGTTACCGCGCCGTGATGATGGCGCGCGTGCAGTCGTGCGGCCGCCGCAGTCGTGGTGGGGCCCGCTCGTCAGTGAGGGAAAATTTTACTTGCAGTTAATGCGTGCGGGGCGTGTGCTCCGGAGAGCACGCCTCGTGGATCTATAAATCCGATAGGGAGAGGAGAGGCGGTTTTTTACCTTCGCACTTAGCATTCGCCATCCTTGCCTCTCGCGCTTCTGCCCCCGTGCTGCTCTCGCTTTTGCACCTCTACTCTTAGAGCTGCTCTTGCTTCCCATTCCTCGTTCCCCCGCCCATTCGTATGGCTCCCCAGCAGCCCATCACCGTCATCGACCCGCTGGTGTGGGAGCGCTCGACGGCGACGACGCTGTCTCTGAATCTGCTGGTGGCCGGCGGCCAGCTGGCGGCGAATGTGGATGGGCAGCCCGTGGAGTGGATCGTGCCGTCGGAGAGGGACCGAGTTCCCAACCCACCGTTCGGCTACGTCGTCAGCTTCGTCCGCTTCCACGAGCGCGGCTTCGCAGCGCCGGCGAGCCGCTTCATGCGGGGTCTGTGCTACCACTACGGCGTGGAGCTGCACAACTTCACGCCGAACGCGATCTCGCAGGCGGCCACGTTCGTCGGCGTCTGCGAAGGCTTCTTGGGGATCCCGGTAAATTGGGATCTCTGGGTCCACCTCTTCCGCGCGGAATTGCATACGCTGCTCACGTCGGAGCTGAGGACTCGCCGCATGGCGCGCGCCGGCGGCTTGTCGCTCGCGTTGCGGAGCTCGCGCAAGGAGGAGTACATCTCCTGCACGATGACCTCCAACAACGCGGACTGGGAGCGGGGGTGGTTCTACCTCCGCAACGCCGACCCCGGCCTCCCCCCTACACTGGCAAGGTGCTGAGGGAGAAGGCCGCCTCCTGGTACCACGGGGTATCTCCGCCCTCGCACCAGGCGCGGCTAGACTCGCTCGTGGCTGCGTTGAATCACCTGGCGGACCGCGGGCTGACCGCAGGATACGTCCTCGCCAACCTCCACCACCGGCGGATTGTCCCCCTGATGGAGAGGCGGATCCACATCTTTGAGATGGACGAGGACACGGACCCCGTCGCGTTGGCGGAGTCGCGGCTGCTGCGGGACCTCTTCCCGCGGGAGTACGCGGCCACCCGGGCGCAGCGCGCCATCGACCTTAGGCCGGGGCGTTGTGACAACGCGTACCTGTGGGCATTCGCCATGCTCCCAGTCGGCCAATTGGTGAGTGAATTTTTTGATTTCCGTTCTTGCTCTGCCGGTTTTTGGGTCGTCGGCGTGTTTTAAGGCTTTGCTTGATCCCCGCAGATGGTGCGCATGAATGCCGCGCGGTCCGAACCTCCCACTCCTCGGTCTCGCGCGCGCGCGGCCCAACGGCGAGAGCAGGAGCGGGTGGAGCGCAGGAGAGAGCGGAACGCACGGCGGCAGGAGCGCCGGGAGCGGAGGAGCGAGGAGTTCCGGCTGCGCGAGAAGCAGGGGCTTTCCTCGTCCGGGACAGAGGAGTACTCGTCGTCGGACGAGGAAGAGGAGGAAGGGGAAGAAGATAGGGGGCAGGTTCTGCCCGACAGGTGGGAGCCTGCACCCTCGTCACCGCAGCCGACTCTGGTGGCAAGAGAACCATCGCCCGGGGTGGGCGCAGGGGCGCCCTCCACCGGGCGGTCTACGACGGAGGGGGCACGAGCCACGGAGGCGCCCGCGCGCGCGGCGGAGGGCGCCGTGCGTGCGGCGGAGCCCGCGCGCGTGGTGGAGGCGACGGGAGGCGCGGCCGCGCCGCGGCGTCGGCGGGGACCTCGAGGAAGAGGAAGCGGGCCTTCTCCTCCTTGAGGTAAGGAGTTGCCTTTCGAGGGGTCGCGTGCTCGACGGGGCGGGGATGTGACACTCTGTTCTCGTGTTTGCGGGGGTGAGCGCCAACGCGTGCCTCCGCTCGCACCGGCCAAGGTGCGAGGGCGACGCGTCGCGTCCCCACCGGGCGGCGCTCGTCAAGGGCGACGCGGGCGGCCGTAGGCACGGCGGTGGCGGCGAGCGGGGACTCGCGAGGCGCGGGCGAGGCCTCGAGGCCACGGCCGGTGGACGTCTCCCACCGGGCCGCGGCCGGCGGTCGCGAGAGGCACGGCGAGCACCGGGCGCGGCGGAGGGCGCGACGGGTGATGGAGGCACGGCGGAGGCGAGGCGGGTGATGGAGGCGCGGCCGATGACGTCGGCCATGTAGGCGCATCCGGCGCCCCGCGGCCGGCGAGGCGCGGCGCGGAGATGGCGGTCGCGGCGCCGCGGTAGGAGCCCGCGGCCGCGGTGGCACGGCAAGAGGCGGCCGCGGTGGAGCGACGGGGGGCCGCCCTCGCCGGCGGCTCCGGGCGACGACGGTGGAGATCCCCGACGACGAGGTCCCTCGGCCCGGGTGGGACCAGTGGGCAAGCCTGCCCACACCAGCCCCCGAGCCCCAGGCGGGGGCGCTCATGAGGAGGTGGGACGGCCACATGGTGGCTGGGAATTCGGGGCACAACGCCGAGGCTTCTTCGTCTCGCGCCGGCCGCCCTGCTTCGAGCGACCCGGCGGCGAGCACGGGGGCGAGGGGGCGGGGAGCGCGTCGACGCGCCGCCCCCTCACTTTGCCGACGCGCAAGAGGAGCAGCAGCTGTGGGAGGAGCTCCGCAGTCACGGCGCTTCGCTCAACCGGGCGCTAAACGAGGTGTTGCGGATCCACGGCGGCCCAGCGTGGCGTGTCTTCCAGGTGCGTCGATTTTCGTTTGTTTGTCGCCTTTTTCCTTGCTCTTGTTGTTTTCGCGTTTGTCTTTGCGGTGCGGCACTCATGGATTTTGTCTGCTGGTGGCAAGAGCTGGAGCTCGGCGCCCGCGACAGGTACGGCGCCCTCGACCAGATGAGCGTTGAGCTCTGCCAGCTCCGGGAGCAGCGTGACGCTCTCGACGCCCTCGTCGAGGCCCTGAGGACCCGAGATGGCTGGTTGGCGTACCGGGCGGAGGCATTGTGCGACCGCCTCTTGGAGCTGGAGGGGCAATCCACGGCGTGCCCCTCTGCCATCGAGCGGGTTCGCACGGCCTTCATCGACGGGGACGAGGCGCTGCAGTAGGCGAGAGGGGACCTGTAGAGGGCGCGCACCGTGGCGGCTGACTGGGAGGCAGAGGTGGTCTCCGTCCGGGCTCAGAACCGGCAGGTCCGCGTGGAGCTCGAGGAGGCACGGTCCCGGCGAGGCCAGGCCGAGGAGAGGGCGAGGGAGGCCGAGCAGAAGGCCAAGGAAGTCGAAGAGTTGAAGGCCGCCCTCGCCGCTAAGGTCGTCGCGGTTGTCACGGCGGAGGAGCAGCTCCGGCAGGAGCGTGCCGCCCGCCAAGAGGCCGAGGGTCAGCTCCAGCAGGAGCGGGCCGCCCTCGTTGATGCCCGGATGGCGCTCGAGCGGGAGCATGCTGCTCTCGAGAGGGCGCAGACGTCGCTGAAGGAGCGGGAGGACGAGGTCTCGAAGCTCGACGGGGAGCTGATCGCCCTCAGCATCTCGAACGCGGACCAGCTCCGGACCCTCGAGGAGCAGAGCGCCACGGTCGTCAACTTGCAGCAGGCGGTCGAGAGCGGACGCCAAGCTCTCGAGGGGGAGAGGAAGCAGGTTGACGGTGAGTTGCCGTTTCGTTCCTTTGTTTTGTTGATCTTCCCTTCGAGGGTTTGTTCTCTTCTTGATTTCCTTTGCTCGTGGTATTCAGGCCTTCTGACCGCGCTAGGGCGTGTGACCGATCGGGCCGAGACGTTGCAGGCGGCCTGCGATTCCTCCGAGCGGGAGCTAGTAGAGCTGCGCGCTGCCGCCCTCGAGACCTGCCAGGCGGTCGAGGAGGGCGAGGCACGCGCTGGAAGCTCGCTGGCAAGCCGTCTGCACGCCCTAGGTGGGCATGTCTCGAGGCGCATGCGCCGCGCGCTTCACTTGGGCGTTCAGAAGGCCCTCGGCGTGGTGCGATCCCACTACGAGGTGAACTTCGAGGCTGTGGCGTCGGGCTACGTCGTCCCGGAGGGTGTCGAGGACAAGGTGGCGATGGAGCACGCGGACGCGGCCGCTGACGCCGCCGAGACGCTCACCGAGGACTTCATGGAGTTCTTGTTCCCGGACGCTGCTGATGCTGACGCGCCCCAAGCCTGAAGACCGTTGGGCACTTGGACCTCTTTTGTTCAAATGTTAGTACCTGGGCCACGTGGCCGTGTAAATGAACAAGCATTTTGTTAAGGTGTTAAACATTTATGAGTGATGTTTCTTGTTTTATTTATCGCGCTGTTCTGTTTCTTCCTTTGCTTGGGTGAATTCGGGTTGGGGGAGTTCGATTTTCGTGAGCAGCCCGCTGGGCCGGAGGCAAGAGAGAAGGGCTGTATCCTCGCGGAGGCCTAGGCTATCTCTGGCTCGCGCGTCCTTTCCGCTTGGCCACCTGCACCCTGCCTTGGTTCGCTCGAGGCCAAGGTCGAAACATACTTAGCGCGCTTGCGAGTTAATTTTTTTTGCGAAAAAATGGGACCATTTTTTTTGGGGGGGGGGAGGCCCCCCATAGTAGCCCGCGAGGGTGACTCGGTTTTCAGGGGAAATCCGAGTTGCCCTTTTAACTTTATTAACTTGTTGTTATTTACATTTATGCTGCCAACTAGGGTGTTGGGCGTGTAATTTACAACAAAAAACTTGGAAATCCTAGCTAAGGGTAGAAGCGACGTAGCTGCCGGATGTTCCAAGCATTGCTGAGCTATTCGTCGTCCTCGTTGGCTAGCTTGTACGTGCCGGGCTTGAGCACCTTCACCACGACGTAGGGTCCCTCCCATGGGGGTGATAACTTGTGGCGGCCTCGATTATCTTGGCGTAGCCTTAGGACGAGGTCCCCCTCACTGAAGTCTCGCCGCCGCACATTTCGAGCTTGGTAGCGCCTTAGGGACTGTGTTGACGGATAAAAGACGTATCCCTCTACGATCCGCAAGCGTACGGACCCCACACCTTTTTCACCACGGGATTCCCAAGGTTCTTGTCAATCCGCGGAGCAAGGGGATTACAAGCGTTCGATCAACAACGACACACTAGCTACTAAAACCCTAACTACTATTATACTAGAAAACACTAAACTACACTAGAGAGAGTGATAAACGATCAAGGTAGAAGACACTCGCCCACGGGTCTACGATACTAGAGCATGCAATCGCTTAAAGACATGAAAACCAATCAAATCTACCGGGGTTGTGACCACGGTTTCGCCCTTTCCCTCCTCTCGTACTGTCACTACGCGAAGGTATTCATGACTAGACCTTTGATGGCCACGATGTATTGAATGGATCCAAGGAAGCATTGGAGCTCGTACTCCCTCTACGGCACGGTTGCAAGCCTTAAGCATTAAAGTATATTCAACACAAGATGATAGATAGATAATCCGACAAAGCGCGATTACATCTCAAGATCGATTACAACCCATGGACGAATGAGAGGATTACCCCATCAAGGTGCTGATCATGGCACCGTTGATCATGGTTTCCCTTCCGCCGGTGTCTTCCTTCTTCTCCACGAGAGGGTGCTTCCTTCGAGGTGGTTGATCTCCCGCCGGAGATCCTCCTCCTCTCTCTCTAGCTTGTGGATGGCCTTCTGGTGCGAATAACTCCTCCTTTCTGTGTTGGCGGTGCGTCGGGGGTTTTAGGGTCGAAGATCCTTCGAGGGCAAGGAAGACGAGACCGAACCGGTGCCCGAAGTGGGCTGGGCCGGCCGGCCCAGGCCCAGTTTCGGCCCGGTTCGGTCGCCCTTTTTGCTCCGTGGGTCCTCGTGCACTTATCTACTTTGCCCCCTCCACTTGGATGATTTTGACGCTGTTATCCTCACGATCAAGATGGAGGCTCTCTTTGCATGAAGTTTGATCTTTTACGCTTTAATCCCCGGGGGTGTTCCTCGTAGCACTTCGGTCCTCACCACCATTGGAAGTAATTTCAGCAAGCTCATGAACACGAACAAGACTCCATGAATGCTCCTTTGAACTTATTGCGAATCCGTCCTTTATGTCCATGTTTTCCTACATAAACATAACACTTCCAAATGCATGCACAAAGATGAACTTGTTATATGATTAGTGTGCCTAGTGGCGGGTTAGTTCCATAATCAAATCCAAACCAAAGTGTAATGAACATGCTAGGTGCACCAAAATACACCGTCAACATCTCCCCCACACTTAGCTCTTGCTCGTCCTCGAGCAAGTACTTGTAAAAGAACTTCGTCCAAGGAGTGTAATCGTGTACCACTTATCCTTCTTTACAAGTTAGTCAATCCCTTCATCTTTAATTCATAAACACAAAGTAATGATAATCAAACATAAACATGGGCATTTAGAATTTTTACCACGTCAAGATTCACCCCACAACTCAAACTCTTCACTCGAAACTTTCAATTTCAGCCATACTTACTTCTTTGCTTCCATCGGAGGGTTTTTATGATTTTCAAAACAAAAACTCCTGCAACAAGTATTAGACAAAAACCTTTCTCCAAGATCTCTCAAGTCACTCATATAAAGTGTCTATCCTAACCAAATTTTATAAAACTCTCACCTCCCATTAATCTCTCATATATCATGTAAAAATGGAGCTATAGGTAGGGCTAGCGCAATCAACACAAGTATTGTCAAACTAAGAACTTCCTCTAATGGTTGTCTACCTTTCAAAGCCAATGATCATGAGAATTAACCATATGTAGGGATATCAAGGATGAGAAGATTTAGAATGGTGGACATGTGCAAGGGCAAAAGAAAATTGTGACTTCAAGGCACCAATGATGTCCTCGTTGTCGGATTGCACATGGTTGGAAATAGAGTAAAAGTTTCGTCTCACAATCAACGTGACATCCTTCCTTACACTTTATTTTTTCTTTTCTTTCACTTGATCCATCCCTCTCATATCTTCATTGCTAACTCATCTTCCTCTCTTTTTCTTTTTCTTCTTTCATTCACATATGATTTTTCTTTCTTTCTTTTCTTTCTTTTCCATACACATACTTTTTTTTCTCTTTATTTTTCTCTCTCTTGACAACTTTTCAAAGCTTTCAATTCTCTCTTTCCTCGCATGCATACAATCTGAATTTTTAAATAAATCATGCTAGAGACGAGACGAAAATTTGAAAATAGGTTGTGTTCAAGGAATACGATGTTCAAAAGAGATGTATAGGGTTGGGTATGGAATTCAGCGATATTCATGACTTTCGTTGTGAAAGTCATGAACTGAATATATGACGAGGCTAGCAACAAAAGATAAGCACAAGGACATGATCATTGCTTGAAATTAAAACTCACCAAGAGAGAAGGGTCCTAGCCTAACTCGTCGTGCTAATCACACTTATGGTGGAGCGAAAAAAATAAACTTGGCTTTGGATAGGAATTTTTTCTTACTCTCAACTTGGAAAAAGAGGTTTTGCTAACCTTTATTACAAGGGTTTTAAAATAATTTTCAGAACTGAAAACCTCTAATTTTTAGCATCGAAAATAGCACAACTAGCATGTGAAGCTCAAGATCGAAGTGCGGTATGGGTACTTTAAGTAGTAGCAATTCCACTAAGCACCACGGTAAACGTTTTTCAAACCATATACTTGTGTTCATATATCAAGAATCGAAGATTAAACAAACAAGTAAATAAAGATAAACAATACATAAAACACAAAGATATATATAAAGACTCTTTTTATTTGGTTTTCTTGACTCAACACTAATTTAAGACACTTGCAAAAATTTAAAAACAGATTCGAAAACTAAAGACTCATTAAAACACTAAGACTCTCACACGAAGATTAAACCGAACCTAAATTTGAAGTTCAAAAGCTAAGGCTAGCGAGCTAGCCCTCCCCCACACTTAAAACATACGACGTCCTCGTCGTATCTTACAAAAACCAAAGGGGAAAACTATATCTAGTGGTACTTCGAGCAAGCTTTGCACCACTTGCCTCTCATGTTTCCAACCATGCCGAAAAGTTTGCGCACGTTGCGGTTAAGGAACTTGTAGTCATCTTCAACTACGCGCTCCAAGTCCTCCATACGCTGCTTCATCGCTTCCATGGTTTGAAGACATTCGTCGGCCGACGCGTAGAGAGCTGCGATGGATTGACGGCAAACTCGACAGCATACCGGATGCAATCCGAAGGGGTCGTCGTCGCCATAATCTCCACCGTCGTCACCACCGTCGTCGCCACCTCCATAGTTGTCGCCTTCGCCACCGCCGTTGCCGTCGCCGTTGGGGCCTTCGGGAGTCCTTTCATAGGGGTGCTCATCCCAATCATCATCATCTCTACCGGCGGCCGCCCACGAGCTCGGGCTACGATCGTCGGAGTAGTCGCTATCCCCATAATCCTTAGGCTCCGGCGACACCTCCTTGTAATCTTTGCGCTTGATGCCTTGGAGGCGTGCCGACCTTCGAACGGGTGTAGGGACCTTCTCTCCTTTGACGGGGTTGCGAGATGCAAGAGCTCCGGTCGGGACACGTCCTCCGCAACGGATACGTGCGGTCCTCTTGACGAGTAGCTTGACCTCGCATCGCATCGCCTCCTCCATCGATGGCTTCTTGGCTTCTACCTTCAACTCTAAGCTTTTTGGAGGCTCAATGGCTGCTACAAGGGTGCAACACATTGCTTGAAAGGTTTGATTCTCGAGCTCCCAATTCGGCCAAATATATAGTCCGAGAGAAAAGCCCCGGGAACCTTATTTTCCTTTTTTACACTTCCCTTAAAATTTTCCGACCAAACAAGGAAGTCAAAAAGGAGCAACTCGGGCGAAATTCGGGGACGTCGGGCATCGGGCCACCCCCGGGCCGATCCGGCCCGGGCCGGCCGGCCCACCCTGCCTCGGGGGCCGGGCCGGTCCGGTTTTTTTTGCACACCGCCCTATTTTTTCTTCCTCAGCCCACGGGAAAAAGTTGGCCCAGTTATTCTTCACGAAAAACTCCAGAAAGCTAAAAGAAAAAAATTATTTACAGAAGTTGGTGCCTTGTTTTTCGTCCTAGGCGGGACGTTCGGGCTCTTCCTCCATGGTAAAGACATCAACATGATGAATGGGCACGACGTCGGGTTCGTAATAAACCTTAAGCCGCTGTCCATTCACCACAAATTGATCGCCATTTATATCCATAATGGTTACCGCTCTGTTGGAGAACACCGAATGCACAACATAAGGTCCATCCCACTTGCTTTGCAATTTCCCCTTTCCAAAGGTTTTAAACCTCGAATTGTAGAGGAGGACCTTATCTCCTTCTTTGAATTCTTTTTTCTTCAATCTTTTATCATACCACCTTTTGATTCTCTCTTTGTATATGCTTGCGTTTTCATAAGCTTTCAACCTCAACTCCTCTAGCTCGCTTATTTGAATTCTCCGTTTCACCACTGCGGCATCGAGATCAAGGTTCATCTCTTTAATCGCCCAATAGGCTTTATGTTCTAACTCAACCGGAAGGTGGCAGGCTTTTCCATAGATGAATTGATAAGGGGTCATACCTATCGGTGTTTTAAACGCCGTTCGATAAGCCCATAAAGCTCCGTCTAATTTCTTTGACCAATCCTTGCCTCCCTTCTCTATGGTTTTGTTAAGTATGCTTTTTAATTGCCTATTTGACGTCTCCGCTTGTCCGTTGGTTTGTGGGTGATAGGCCGTGGAGACCCTATGCTCAATTCCCAACTTGGACAAGCACTTTTTGAAGTTCTTCCGGTGAAATGAGTTCCTCCATCACTTATCAAGATTCTCGGTGTACCGAAACGGGGAAAAATCACGTTCTTGATCATAGTGATGGACTCCTCCGTGGAAGCTTTACGACATGGTATAGCCTCTACCCACTTTGATACATAATCAACCATAACAAGTATATACTCGAATCCAAATGAGTTTTTAAAAGGCCCCATGAAGTCTATGCCCCATACATCGAATATGTCGATTTGCAAGTTGTATTTCAAAGGCATAGAATTTCTTTGAGAGATGTTTCCGGTTCTTTGGCATTCGGGGCATGACGCAACATATCTTTTAGTATCTTCATGCATCTCCGGCCAATAGAATCCGCTCGACCATACTTTGGCTTCGGTTCGAAAATGGCTATAGTGCCCACCGTACTCCGCCGAGTGGCACTTCCTTAGGATCTCAAGCCTCTCTTCTCTTGGCACACATCTTCTCATTACTCCATCATTGCCAAGTTTGAAGAGGTATGGTGCATCCCAAAAATATTTCTTACTTTCCGAGATTATCCTCCTTTGAGTGTTTTTGTCTAGATGATCGAGGGGCATCTTTCGAATTGCTCGAATGATGTCGATCATCCAAGTATCTTTATCAAGCACTCTATAGAGGTGGTCATCTCTCATCTTATCTTCTATGGGCTCTTTATCATCTTGCCCACGATTCATCCTAGACAAATGATCGGCCACAACATTTTCCACCCCCTTTTTATCACGAATTTCAACATCGAACTCTTGGAGAAGAAGGATCCAACGAATCAAACGTGGTTTAGCTTCCTTCTTAGCCAAGAGATACTTTATGGCTGCGTGATCGGTGTAAACAATGACTTTTGAGTTCACGATGTAAGATCTGAATTTTTCGAAAGCGAATACCACCGCTAGCAATTCTTTTTCCGTAGTAGCGTAATTTAATTGTGCCCCACTAAGAGTTTTGCTAGCGTAGTAAACGGCGTGAACTCGGCCTTCCTTTCTTTGTCCCAAGACCGCGCCTACGGCGTAGTCACTCGCGTCACACATGATCTCGAAAGGTTGGCTCCAATCCGGAGGTTGGATGATGGGAGCACTCACCAACGCATTTTTCAAGGTCCGGAATGCCGCTAGACACTTCTCATCAAAGTCGAAAGCCACATCCTTTTGAAGAAGGTGTGTTAAAGGCTTAGTGATCTTCGAGAAGTCCTTTATAAATCTTCTATAGAATCCGGCATGGCCTAGAAAGCTCCTTAAGGACTTAACATCCGTAGGAGGTGGGAGTTGCTCAACCGTCTCTACCTTAGCCTTGTCCACTTCAATTCCTCTCTCGGATATAACATGTCCGAGCACTATGCCTTGCTTAACCATGAAGTGGCACTTTTCCCAATTTAAAACCAAATCTACCTCCG
Source organism: Cenchrus americanus (assembly GCA_947561735.1). NCBI lineage: Eukaryota > Viridiplantae > Streptophyta > Magnoliopsida > Poales > Poaceae > Cenchrus > Cenchrus americanus. The sequence goes on along the minus strand of OX387242.1, from coordinate 97,639,264 downwards.
CACACCTTGTAAGGACCTTTTCTAAGTTTGCTAAGCAATCCATGAACGTCTTCCCGTAAACGGAAAAATCATCCATAAACACTTCGACAATTTCTTCGATGAATTCCGAAAACACGGCCATCATGCAACGTTGAAAAGAGGCCGGAGCGTTGCATAGGCCGAAGGGCATCCTCCTATATGCAAACGTTCCGTAAGGACACGTAAACGTTGTCTTATGTTGATCTTCGGGTGAATGGGGATTTGCATGAACCCCGAGTATCCATCGAGAAAGCAAAAATAAGCGTGGTTTGCTAACCTCTCGAGCATCTCGTCTATGAACGGTAGGGGGAAGTGATCTTTCTTCGTCGCTTTGTTAAGCTTACGGTAATCAATACACATCCGCCACCCGGTCACGGTTCTTTGCGGTATCAACTCGTTCTTCTCATTCTTCACCACGGTTAAACCTCCTTTCTTCGGCACACAATGTCCGGGCTCACCCATTCGCTATGCGGAACCGGGTAGATGATTCGGCATCAAGTAACTTGATAACCTCTTTCTTTACTACCTCTCGCATGGCATGGGTTAGCCTCCTTTGGTGGTCCACTACGGGCTTACATTGGTCTTCCATTGGTATACGATGAGTGCAAAAGGTGGGCTAATACCTTTGAGATCATTAATTGAATATCCAATCACCTTCCTATGTTTTTTTAATAAAATCAGCAACGCTTCATTTTCTTCGGGGCTCAACTCGTCGCTCACAATGACTGGATAGGTTTTATCTGGGCCCAAAAACTCATATTTTAATCCCTTGGGCAAAGGTTTAAGGTCTACTTCGGGCACTTGTGGCTCCTCGAGTTTGATTTCTCCTATGTCTTCGAACTTCTCTTCCTCCACACTACCGTCATGTGGCTCTAAGCCTTTTGTCGCTTCCTCTAGTTCTTCATCTTGTTGATTACTAATTTGATTTTCCATCGCTCTTTGCAGCGGGTCTCTAAGGGTTTCAACAAAACAAAGACTATCTATCTCTTCTACTTCTTCATCTTCGGGAGGAAAAGGAGTAAGGTGTTTAGAAGCACGAAGAAAGTTATATGTGTACTTTGTTCCATTAAGGTTCATTGTTACTTTGCCTTCTCCGGCATCTAACACGGCATCAACCAACTTAAGAAAAGGCCTACCTAAGATTATATGATCAGAATTACCATGGTAAGCATCAATAACAAAGAAATCGGTTGGTATATAATTTCTAGAGATTTTTACTTTCATGTTGCAAGCAATACCTAGAGGTTTGATAGTTCTACCATCTCCCATAATTAATTTCGTTGATGTTGGAGCTAAGTCTAGGTTGTGGTATTGAACTTTATCGTAAATTTTAGAAGATAGAACACTTACTTGGGCTCCGATGTCGCATAAAGCTTTGCATTGACCTCCGTTGATCTCGCAACTCAAGTGCGGCGTCATCTTCTCTTCTTCTTCGGATCCGATCGAATAAATTTCAGCAAGGCGAGCGTATGGTGATGCTTCGGGCTTGATCCCCATGATCCTCTTCACCTCGGCAATATGTTCCGGATCCACCACGTCATCTCCAAAGAGCTTTTCAAAAATCTCACCGGTGGTTTCGAGGTCGTATGAATTTTCAGCTTTCTTCTCCGGTGGGAAATCCACTTCCAATGCTCTTGCCATCCCCTTTTGATTAGGGAACGGTCTTCTCTTGTCGAATACTTCTCCGTAATCAATAGGAACCCAATCCATTGGTTCGAACTCCCTTAGTGGCTTCGCGCTTGACATGCTTCTCTTGTTCGTCTCATTTGGTGCGGCGAAGTCGACGTCTGGTGTAGTTCTTGACTTAACGTGTTCTTGTTCAAGCTTTTCCATGATTGGCTCCTCTTTTGTGACTTTCGGGGTCGCCTCTTTAGAAAAATCAGCAAGCTTTTTCTTCCTTGAATTGAATTCCGGCTCTTCCGCAAGTCTTGTTTCCCAATCTCTTCGCATGGCAGCCGCTTTACTAACTTTTTGTAGAAGTTGGGCGGCTTCCGTGAGTGTTTTCTCCATGAGATCCCCACCGCACACATTTCGACGTGTCGCATGCAACTAGGGGTTAGGGAAAAGAAAAATGTATGCAAGAGTACGTCACCGGTGAAGCCGAGTTTTGGTCCTTGTTCGATTAATTCATTAAACCTTTCCCAGGCTTGGTCTATCCCTTCCTCTTCTCCTTGCATGAAATTGATCACTTGCCTCCTTAAATGTTGAACCTTGCTCATTGGAAAGAACTTCTCGCAAAACTTCTTTGTCAACTTGTTCCAATTGCCTTCAACTTCAAAGGACGCAACCGAATACCATGTCTTTGCTTTGCCGGCAAGTGAGTAGGGAAAGAGATTCCATTTGAACCATTCATCGGGAACTCCTTCTTGACGCACCGTGTTGCATATTGTCGTGAAATCCCTTATGTGTCTATATGGGTTCTCCGTAACCATCCCTTCAAATGGGTTTTCCGCCACCATCTTCATGATCTTGGATTTAATTTCATACTTGGTCGCTTCGAGCTTCGAATCCGACTCTTGTACCTTTATGTCTTCACATCGAGGGCTAGCGTAATCCCTTAATGATTTCTCCGGTTCTTCCACGGGTTGATTAACGAACTCCATCTAGACAATAAGATAAAAACAAAAAACAAAAAAGAAACAAGTGTTTTTCTGATAATATACGTTAGATATAGCAAAAAAAAGATAAACTAAAATATAAAACTAAGTTAGATGCAAATCAAACGATGTAAACTAACTTGCTCCCCGGCAACGGCGCCAGAAAAAGGGGCTTGTTGACGGATAAAAGACGTATCCCTCTACGATCCGCAAGCGTACGGACCCCACACCTTTTTCACCACGGGATTCCCAAGGTTCTTGTCAATCCGCGGAGCAAGGGGATTACAAGCGTTCGATCAACAACGACACACTAGCTACTAAAACCCTAACTACTATTATACTAGAAAACACTAAACTACACTAGAGATAGTGATAAACGATCAAGGTAGAAGACACTCGCCCACGGGTCTACGATACTAGAGCATGCAATCGCTTAAAGACATGAAAACCAATCTAATCTACCGGGGTTGTGACCACGGTTTCGCCCTTTCCCTCCTCTCGTACTGTCACTACGCGAAGGTATTCATGACTAGACCTTTGATGGCCACAATGTATTGAATGGATCCAAGGAAGCATTGGAGCTCGTACTCCCTCTACGGCACGGTTGCAAGCCTTAAGCATTAAAGTATATTCAACACAAGATGATAGATAGATAATCCGACAAAGCGCGATTACATCTCAAGATCGATTACAACCCATGGACGAATGAGAGGATTACCCCATCAAGGTGCTGATCATGGCACCGTTGATCATGGTTTCCCTTCCGCCGGTGTCTTCCTTCTTCTCCACGAGAGGGTGCTTCCTTCGAGGTGGTGGATCTCCCGCCGGAGATCCTCCTCCTCTCTCTCTAGCTTGTGGATGGCCTTCTGGTGCGAATAACTCCTCCTTTCTGTGTTGGCGGTGCGTCGGGGGTTTTAGGGTCGAAGATCCTTCGAGGGCAAGGAAGACGAGACCGAACCGGTGCCGAAGTGGGGTGGGCCGGCCGGCCGGTGCCCGGCCGGCCGGTTCGGTCGCCCTTTTTGCTCCGTGGGTCCTCGTGCACTTATCTACTTTGCCCCCTCCACTTGGATGATTTTGACGCTGTTATCCTCACGATCAAGATGGAGGCTCTCTTTGCATGAAGTTTGATCTTTTACGCTTTAATCCCCGGGGGTGTTCCTCGTAGCACTTCGGTCCTCACCACCATTGGAAGTAATTTCAGCAAGCTCATGAACACGAACAAGACTCCATGAATGCTCCTTTGAACTTATTGCGAATCCATCCTTTATGTCCATGTTTTCCTACATAAACATAACACTTCCAAATGCATGCACAAAGATGAACTTGTTATATGATTAGTGTGCCTAGTGGCGGGTTAGTTCCATAATCAAATCCAAACCAAAGTGTAATGAACATGCTAGGTGCACCAAAATACACCGTCAACAGACTGCTGGTACCTCGCGGAGTGCATCAGGGCCACGAGGCATGCCTCATGTCAAGGGAGTGCTCGGCGACCTCCCTTGGGATGCATAGCATGTCCGAGGGGCTCCACGCGAAGATGTCGGAGTTGGCGCGGAGAAAGTCGACGAGCACCACTTCCTATTTCGGGTCGAGGGTAGAACTGACCCTCAATGCCTTGCCCTCGGGGGCAGCAGGGTCGAGGGGCACCTCCTTGGTCCGCTCAGCAGCCTCGAAGCTGTCGGCGTGCTTTGCAGCGGAGTCGAGGTCCTCGTTGACCATCTTCTCCATGTTGGCGAGCGCTTCGTCCAGCGCCAACACCTCGGCGTGTTCCACGCACTCGACGTCACAGTCGAACGCGTGCTCGATGGATGAGCCCACGGTGATGACGCCGTTGGGCCCCGGCATCTTCATCTTGAGGTAGGTGTAGTTGGGGACCGCCATGAACTTAGCGTAGCAGGGTCGCCCGACTATGGCGTGGTACGCGCCCGTGAACCCCACCACCTCGAAGGTGAGTGTCTCCTTGCGGTAGTTGTCCGGCGTGCCGAACCAGACCGGCAGGTCGATCTGCCCGAGAGGCTGGACGCGTTTGCCCGGCGCGACGCCATGGAACGGCGTCGTGCTAGGCCACAGCTGATCCAGCTTGATCCCCAGCAGGCGCAGAGTGTGCGCGTAGAGGATGTTGAGGCTGCTGCCTCCGTCCATCAAGACCTTCGAGAACCGCGCGTTCCCGATGACTGGGTCGACCACCAGCGGGTACTGACCCGGGTTGGGATGCGGTTCGGGTGATCCTCATGGCTGAACGTGGTGGCGTCCTTCGACCAGTCGAGGAAGGAGGGATGCGCCTTCTCTGCGGCGAGAACCTCGTGCCACTCCCGTTTGCGCTGGAGGCTGGACATGTCGACGGTCGGCCCCCCGAAGATGAGGAAGACATTCTCTACGGCGGGGAAGCCGCCGGCGTCGTCGTCACCCCCATCCTTCTTGGCCTCGTCGTCCTTCGCGGCAGCGCGACCGTAGAACCCCTTGAGCATGTCGCACTGCTTGAGGGTGTGGTTGACCGGCGTTTTGTGGTAGGGACATGGCTTCTTCAACATGTCGTCAAAAACTCACGGGCCTCAAGGGGCCGGTCGAGGGCCCCGTCGAGCCGGGTCAACAGCAAGAGCTTCACCGTCGTCGTCGTCGTGCCCCTGCTCGCGCACCTCGTGGCGCGGCTTCTTTCCCTTTTTGCCCCGCTTGTTCTTTTGGCGGGGCTCCTTGGACTTGCTTCCCTCCGCGGGCGCGTCGTCCACGCGTTTGCCCTTCTTGCCGTCGAAGATCGCCCCCACCGCCTCTTCGCCTGAGGCAAAGCTGGTGGCGATGTCGAACAGCTCGTTCGAGTCGACCGGCGGGCTGCGCCCGAGCTCGCGCACAAGATCCCGGCATGTGGTGCCCTCGAGGAAGGCATGCACGATTTCGGACTGTGCCACACTTGGGAGCTCCGTACAACGCTTGGAGAAGCGTCGTATGAAGTCCCGGAGTGATTCGCCGGGCTTCTGGGTGCAAGAGCGCAGGTCCCAGGAGTTCCCAGGGCGCACGTACGTGCCCTGGAAATTTCCCACGAACGTGCGGACCAGGTCGTCCCAGTTGTGGATCTGGCTGGCCGGTAGGTGCTCGAGCCACGTCCGTGCCGAGTCGGCGAGGTGCAGGGGGAGGTTGCGGATGATAACCTCGTCGCTAGTGGCTCCGCCTAGCTGACATGCCAGGCGGTAGTCGTTGAGCCACACACGGGGATCTGTCTCCCCGTTGTACTTCACGATCGTCGTGGGCTGGCGGAAGCGCTGGAGGAAGGTTGCCGTGCGGATCTCCGGCTGAACACGCGGGTTCCCGGGGGCTCCGGTGTCGGCGAGCGGTTCTCACCGCTATCGTAGCGTCCACCCCGTCGAGGGTGGTAGCCCGCTGCCGCCCGCGCCTCCGCGTTACCTGCTCGCCGGGCGTTGATGACGTTGCGGGCGTCGCCATCTTGGGCTTGTCTGCGCGTGTCGAGGAGTCGTTCCTTGGCCAGCGTGCACCCCGGGTTGGTGGGGCGCTCGGCCGCGCCGCCCGCGTGCACCGAGGGCTCAGGGCCTTGCGCACCCCCATCGTCCCGCGCGCCGCCCCGTTGGTGGTTGCGGGGCGCCGAGCTTTCGGCCTGTTGGACGGCCGCTTGCTCGATGAGTGCCTGCGCCTCGCGATGCAGGTTCTGCGCCTCGGACGTCGAGGGGGCGGGCATGGCCCGCAGTAATGTCGCGGTGGCAATGAGCTTCTGGATCGCTCGCGGGGGCATGTCCGGATCATCGATGTTGAAGTCGGCGTTGATGCGATCGCGGGCTTGCCTGCCCAACTCACGTGCGCGTTCGCCGCACGCGGAGGCTTCTCTCACGATAGAGGCGCGAAGCAATCGCACCGTGCGGTACTCTTCCGCCAGTTTGGCCTCGAGCTCGCGTGCTTGGGCCAGTTGCGCGTTGATGTTGGCCCCCCTCGGCGGTGAAGGGGGAGGGGCGCTTGGCCCCGCAGCCAGGCGCGGTCCAGTTCCCAGAGCTGGAGGAACCTCTCCGTCGCCGGCACTCGCTAGCAGGTTCGTGTAGAGCTCTTGTAGTAGTCTAGCTCGCTGGTGGACCTTCCACGATGGAGCTCCAGCTTGTCCGCGGCCAGTGCTTCCGGCGGAGCCGGTGCAACGTTCCGTGGTCGCACACCTGTGGAGCTCCGGCGGCGGAGAGAGATGGCAGTCCGCCTCCTTCCAGCCGACGCAACCAGACTCCAGACGAGCACCAGTTGACGAAATGACGTAGTTTTGCTAGGCAGGCAACGGTGGTGGTGAGATTCCCCCTCGCGAGTCACGACTCATGTTGTCGACCTGAGTTTTGTGTGCCTCTACTTTGTTGCTGCCTTAGTTTCATGGGGGCTTAAAAGGATTTTTTAATTTATTTTTTCATTTTGGAAAATGTACGTGTCGGTGCGGAATGTAGTCCCGACACTAACTAGTAATAAGCGCTGAGAACTGCCTCTCGATGGTCGGTGCTAAGCAACTAAGGACACTTGGTTTATCCTGGTTCCGGCCGGAGCTGTACGTCCAGCAGGGGCGTGCTCGAGGCACTATATTGCTTTGCACCAGGGTGCCTGTAGTGGGTCGGCTACAAGCGAGGCGGGAGAGGAGGCGCGGCCTCCAAGTCCCAAGAGGAGTGATTGGGGCGAATGCCAATATCGTGGGGGAGGTGGAGAGCGTGTGAACGATCGCTTTTTGTTGTCCCGCGTCTGATGTCTCGTGCCCCTGCGGCGAGGGGGATCACCTTCCTTTTATAGGCCAAGGAGAGGGCGATTTACAGGCATGCCGCACTATTTCGCTACGTGTGATGGTATGGCGTACAGTGCCGGGGAGTTGACGGTCTTCCTAGCGAATCTTGCCCCAGTCATGGCGTCGTGGCGTGCCCTGTGCTTGAACAGGGGAGGCTTCGAGGGTGGAGGCGTGGTGGTTGACCGGGACGTCTCCAGGTGGGCTCGAGGAAGCCGTTGACGGTGATCCGTACGGGGTGCAGTGGCAGGCGTGGCGGCGTCCCGTCCCCGCATGCTCAATAGCGTCGGAGTAGTCGTAGCAATGCGCGGCGTGGCGCAGCGGGGGCGGGGATGGCCGCACATGATTGACAGTGACGGGGATGGCGCTCCCGCCGGCCTGACGTCACGGTTTGGCCCTGCGAGGTCACGAGAAGAGGGTTCGAGGGCGTGGCCGGCCCCCCTTCGAGGGCGCGGCGCGTTAACCGTACTAGAGTGGGCGGCACAGTGTCGCGGAGCTGACACCGGCCTCGTCGCACAGTTCCCCACAGTGGCGGGGATGGGCTCCCCCTAGGGAGTTGGCGGAACAGCGCCGGGGCGTGATTCCCAGGCGTGTAGTGGCGCAGCTCTGCCGTGTCAGAGCATTTAATGCTCGTACACGCGTGTGAGAGCAGGTGCGCTCGTGAGGGACCCTCGAGCGAGGCGGACCTTGCGCGAGGGAGATGTGAGCCCTCGAGCGAGACAGATCTGCTCGAGGGAGACGACGACCTTTGAGCGAGGAGGACCCTGCTCGAGGGAGGCGGGAACCCTTGAGCGAGGCGGACCTCACTTGAGAGCGGTGCGAGCCCTCGAGCGAGGAGGACCTCGCTCGAGGGGGCGTTTTGCTGGGCCGCTTTGGTGGGCCGCGGGGGCCGCCACGACGTGGGTCGCGTTGTGTGTATATTTTGTGTTAGGCCCGTGGTTGGGTTTGCGTTTTGCGTTTTTTGCAGGTTTTAAGCAGGATTCCCCCCGGTTTTTTAGGGGACCCTTGTGGTTGTCCCCGTCAGTACGATCGTTTCTAAATTTAGCAAAACTAACACAACACCAGCGTGGCTCACGGCGGTTGCAGGTGTTACAGTGCACAACCCCGTGGGCCACGACGGTCGGTAACGTAGCACCTACAACCGTCGTGGCCCATGACGGTTAGGGTCAGTCTGTTTTAAAAAATCGTAACATTTTCTATGAGCTCGGATGGAGATAAACTTTTATGTGAAATTTGTAGCTTTCGACGAGACCTAAAACTTTGTAGTTTATACTTTTTTCATTTGAAGTCATCTTGGGGCTCAAATAATTGATATACTATCTAGATCTGAATACCGAAAACTGAGATCTGGATAGTATATCTTTTTTTAGCATCAAGATGACTTCAAATGAAACAAGTTTGAACTACAAAGTTGTAGATCTCGTCAAAAGCTAAAAGTTTCGTATAGAGTTTATATCCATCCGAGTTCATACAAAAAGTTACAATTTTTTGAAAATATAGATTGACTCTAACCGCTATGGGTCACTGCGGTTTGACACTATAGCACCTGCAACCGCCGTGGCCCATGACGGTTTGCCTCTGCCGCCATAGACCATGGTGGTGGTAGGTTAGTTTTGCTAAATTTTGAAATGAATATATATTTTTGTAAAATGAAAAAAATAAGATTTCATGAAAGGTTTGTTTATGGGCCAACAAATTATGAGGAGCGGTGGACTTTGTTGGGCCACGGCTTAGGAGCCTTAGTTGCTCCCCACCCCTGCTTAACACCCTAGTAACAGAATCCTCCGTTCAATATTACCCTCTCTGAGTCGAAACATTTGTCCTCATTGACTTTTTCACAACTTTTATAATTTGTCTTATTAAAAAATTATGTTAGTGTCATCTATTTTGTTTGCTTTTACTATTGTAGATATTTTAAACTTGACTTACCCTTTTACATCTTTGTATTAATTTTTTGAAAAAAAGAATGGTCGGAGTTGCAAAAAGAAAGTCAAGGACGACCAATATGGAGGGAGCACTTTACATTCTGGACAACTCAACATAGCTAGCTGCAAGTATTTAGTTTTTTTGAAACGTCAAATAATCGAAGACAGAGGTAGTAGTAATCAGAGTCAACCGAAGATGCATGCATCCACACTTCTGTGAAGTAGTAGAAATCGCAAAAATCCTTATTATTCAAGTAATAATAGCTACAGTAATCACGCTGTTGCTACTATATCTTATGCAAATAATTAGCCCAAAATACACTCGTTGTACGTATTGTTTCTCTACCCACCCATTCCATCGTTAAAGAAATTGAAGCATAATTGGGAAAAGTCAACGGAGAGAGGATCCCGAGAGGAGAAAATGCTAAAAATGGTAAACCCTAACTTCAACTAAACTATTAATTTGCTCTTCGCAAAAAAAACTAAACTATTAATTTGCAGAACAGGATACAATATATAGTGAAAGGTACTAATAATTACTAATAAATCGTATAAGACGTAGTTGTTGACGATGAACACATACTCCCGCTGGTTTGGTCAATGAAGTCATTTAGGATAGCGACGGTCTCCAAAGTACAACCTTTACTTCTTATTTTTATAAAATTATTTATTTAAAACTAACATATGTATACTTTTATGAAAGTATTTTGCAAGATAAATCTGTTAAAGAAAATGATTGTATTGATTGATGATTAGGGGGGTGGACCCCACTATTTATACATAATGAAGGGGTGTAGAGGCATCCCTTGGCAGGAGATGCGTCCGTACGGTGGGAGACACCCCCACACAGTGAAGGGTTGTCTCTTCCCTAATTATACTGACTAATGACAATGTTAATTACATGATTAAGATAATGATCATCACTAATATTTCTCAACACTCCCCCTTGATCAATAGCTTCATTAGATCTTGATGTAACTTGACTTCAATCTTCCTTGGATATTATCTTGTAAAACTCCTCCAAAAACCCTATGGGAAAATCATGAGGAGAAACCAATCTGTGTATATGCCACTAAAACTCCTTTAAAACCCAGTGGGAAAATATTAGGAGAAATGATATAGTATTACTGTCTTTGTTAGATATTTGTATGAGAAAACCTTTGGTAAGGGAAAACTCATATATTAGAATAATGATTTGAGGATCATGTATGAACATCCTTCTCCAAAAACCTAATAGGAAAATATAAGAAAGGATTTATATCTTCTTAAAAACTCTTAGAGAAAACAGAAGATATGACATAGAATATGTCTTGTATATCACCCTTAAAACCTTAATGGAAAATTAGGTGATATGGTCTTGTATTGTTGTTGCCTCATTAAAACCTTTTATGAGAAACCTTGTGAGGAAAAACTCATACAGGAAAAGGAGTGCACTAATCAGATGATTAATTATATAGGTTATGTCAAAGAGAGTCTCCCACTGATTCTTGCAAATCTTTGAGTTGTCTCATACCAATTCCAAAAACATATTTCTGGAATAATGATGTTGGTAATGATTTTGTGAATAAATCTGCAAGATTATCACAAGATTTAGTTTGCTAGATTTCTATCTCTCCTACCTTTTGTAGTTGATGAGGAAAGAATAATTTAGGAGCCATATGTTTTGTAAGATTACTCTTTATATAACTTTGCTCTCATTTGTGCAATACAAGCAAGCATTATCTTCATACATTATGGTAGGGTTCATGATTGAACTTATACCACATGATCGTTGTATGTGCTTTATCATTTTGCGAAGCCACACACATTCACGTGATGCTTCAAATAATGCAATCATTTCAGAATGGTTTGTGGATGTGGCTATTAGAGTCTGTTTTGATGACTTCCATGAAATAGCCGTTCCTCCATGTAAGAACACAAAGCCTGTCTGAGATCTGGCTTCATGGGGATCGATAAATAGCCGCATCCGTGTATCCAATTAATGATTTATCTTGGTTAATTTTGTAAAATAATCCAAGATCTATTGTGCCAATGAGATATCTGAAGATATTCTTAACTCCCGCCCAATGGCGTTGTGTTGGAGCAGCGTTGTATCTAGCTAGCAAGTTTACTGCAAATGCAATATCAGGCCTAGTACAATTTGCGATATACATCAACGCCCCAATGGCACTAAGATATGGAACCTCTGGTCCCAATACCTCTTCATTTTCACCTTTAGGTCTGAATTGATCTTTATCAATTTCAAGAGAGCGGACGACCATAGGTGTTTTAGATGGATATGATTTATCCATGTTGAATTTCTGTAGAATCTTTTAGATATAAGCAGACTGGTGTACTAAAATCTCTGTTGGGAGATGCTCAAGCTGTAAACCCAAGCAAAATTTGGTTTTACCCAAATCCTTCATTTCAAATTCCGTCTTAAGATGGTTGCGTGTTTCATCTATATCTCGTTGAGTTCCAATGATATTAAGGTCATCAACATATACAGATATGATACAGAATCCAGTTGAGGATTTCTTGATGAATACACATGGGCAATCATCATTATTGGAAAAACCCTTCTGAAGAAGGAATTCCTTTAGTCGGTTGTACCACATTCTTCCCGACTGTTTTAAGCCGTATAATGACTTTTGAAGTTTTACACAATACATGTTGCGTGAATGATTCTTGTTCGGGATATCAATTCCTTCGGAACTTTCATGTATATATCCGAATCTAGTGACCCATATAGATATCTTGTCACTACGTCCATGAGATGCATGGATAGACCCTTTTGTGCGCCAATGATATTAGATATCGGAATGTTATACCACTCATAAGCTCGGAGAATATGTTTCATCGAAATCGATGCGGGTTTCGCGTGAACCCTTGTGCTACAAGCCTCTCTTTGTATCTCACCACTTCGTTGTTTTCATTCCTTTTACGGACGAAAATCCATTTTGATCCCACAGGAAAAATATGACGAGGAGTAGGTATCACTGCGGAGAATACCTCTCGTTTCTTGAGCGAGTCTAATTCTGCCTTGATTGCTTCCTTCCATTTGACCCAGTCGGAGCGCTTGATGCACTCTGCCATGGACTTAGGTTCTGGATCAATGCGAAGTTCACTTGCAATCTTAGTGGCAAAGTAAATGTCGACATTTGTAGTCTTTCTATTGTATGATTCTCCAGAATCAATATAATTAATGGAAATTTCTTGTACCCCTTGTGACTCATCATGATTTCCCACAACGATAGAGTCTGGGTCTTCCGATGCCCTAGCATTTATACTATTTTGTGCACTTGTGCTAGGCATGTGATGTATCTGTTGAACATCCATATCATTTGGATTTATAATATCCAATTGGTGTCTGTCAACTTGATGTTGATCTGCATTTACTGTTGTGGAAGTGACCTTCCTAGTTTTCCGCGGAGGCTTTTGTATAGCCTTATCCTTCGTTGCGGTACCTCTCCCCCTCTTATTTTGATTTGGGAGTTCTTGAGTAGGAATCTCTACTCTTTCTGGTACATTTGCAGCAGGATTGTGTGATTTTGTGACACCTTTATAATCAGTAAATGCTTCTGGCAGATTATTTGCAATGTTTTGCAAATTGATAATTTTCCGAACTTCACGTTCGGATTCTATAGTACGTGGATCATAGGACTGGATACCCGTAGTATTCCAATTTATTTCCGGCATTCCGTTTGGTACTTGTCTCCCCCTAATGCGGGGAAATTGTCCTCATCGAAGATGCAATCGACATACCTAGGGCAGTAAATAAATCCCCTGTAAGAGGTTCAAGGTACTTAATGATTGACGGTGATTTGTACCCGACATGTATTCCCAATTTACGATGGGGGCCCATTGATGTACGCTGCGGTGGTGATATCGGTACGTATACAGCGCAACCGAATTTTCGCAGATGGGAAATACTTGGTTGATTTCCACGTACTAACTGCAACGGGGAAACCGTGTTGTATGCAGTAGGTCTAACTTGAATCAAATCAGCGGCGTGTAATACCGCATGACCCCAACATGATGTTGGTAGTTTGCAATTCTGTAGTAATGGTCTAGCAATGAATTTTATTCTCTTGATAAGAGTTTCGGCTAATCCATTTTGTGTATGTACATATGGAACGGAGTGTTCCACATTTATGCCTAGAGCCATACAATAGTCATTGAAGGCATGCGAAGTAAATTCAGCGGCATTGTCCATCCTGATGGTTTTGATAGCATATTCAGGATGATGTGCTCTTAACTTGATAATTTGAGCAATAAACCTTGCAAAAGCATGGTTTCTTGTAGATAATAAACATACATGGGACCATCTAGTAGATGCATCAATAAGTACCATGAAGTACTTAAATGGTCCAGTTGATGGATGTATAGGACCACAAATATCTCCTTGAATGCGTTCAAGAAATTGTAGTGGTTCAGCCTTTATTTTAAGATAAGAGGGTCTTAAAATTAATTTTCCCGTGGCACATGCGGTGCACACAAAATCTAATGGTTTGGGAAATTTTGAAGTGTTTAATTTGTGACCAATTGAATTGCCGATAATTTTTCTCATCATCCCTATGCCGGGATGACCAAGGCGATCATGCCAAATCTTGAAGACATCAAGATTTTGAAAAATTACCTTGTATGCAACATGTTGTACGGGTTTGATGTATGTGTAATACAATCCTGATGATAGTGAAGGAATTTTCTCAAGCAGTCGCTTGTTATATCCGTCATGTTTAGTGATGAATAGATATTCATCTTTGTTGTTTTGTTTCTACATGGAAACCATTGCGACGGATGTCTTTGTAACTCAATAAGGTACGAGTTGAATCAGGATACAGGAGTGCATCCTCAATTACTATTTGAGTACCCATAGGGAGAACTATTGTGGCTCATCCTGAACCAACAATTATAGCATCGCGTCCTGCGATAGTTGTGACATTTCCTTTACTCTTTTTGAGAGTTTGGAAATATTTAAGTTCTCTGAGTATGGTGTTAGTTGTGCAACTATCCACCAAACAAAGTTCTTCCTCCATTTGGATTGTTCCCGTAGGATAATCTAGAATGAGTAAATAAATTATAAGTTTTGAACTCATAGATTATACAATACATACTTTATTCAATAATATTATAAGTAGCATATGTCTCACAATATTATATGACAACAATTATTACAACACAATTATTACATAAATATGGCTATAGAACGAAGTTCTTTGAAACTATAGAATGAAGTTCTTGTTGGCGAGCATAAATCTAAGACATGTCTCCGAACACGTCATTGTATGGTCCATCCACAAGCATGTTGTTGGTATCGTCGATGTTATCGATCATCATGTCGTCTGTGCCGAAGAATTCGTCCAACTGCATTGGATCTTTCTCCTTGTTGTGTTCCGCGGGAACATCCTTGGAGCAACCGGTATCCGGAGTGTGAGTAGTGAAGTGTGCTTCAAACTTGTCCCCATGAACTTGCTTTCCAGCGTGCTTTTGGTAGAGATCAACCAAATGCTTAGCAGTGTGGCACTTTCTAGTTGTGTGATTGTGACAACCACACCTCTAACAAGCTTGAGAGTTGTCATGAGAATTGTTTTTCTTGAAAGTGTTTTTGTTGTTGCTAGAACCCTTGCCTTTCTTGAAATTCTGCTTCTTCCATTTTCCCTTGAAATTCCTTTTGAATTTCTTGCCACTGAATTTTTTATTATTATTACTCTGAGCATTGAAATGTACTTCCGGCAGAGGTGCTGCACCCACAGGGCGCATTTGATGATTCTTTGTTAAGAGCTCATCATGCTTTTCTGCTTGGAGTAAATCATATATTAAATCAGAATATTTAGTATACTTGTGGCGACGGTATTGCTGTTGCAATATCCTGTTAGAAGGAAGAAATGTAGATAGAGTCTTTTCTATCATGTCTGCATCATCCAAAGGTTGATTGCAAAATCGGAGCTTGGAACAAATCTTGTGGACAGCAAAATTGTATTCTGCAACCGATTTGAAATCCATGAGACGGAGTAGGGACCACTCCCGTCTTGCTTCGGGCAGAATTACGCCTTGTTGTTGATTATAGCGTTCTTTGAGAGAGTCCCAAAGTTTCTTAGGATCATCTTCCATCATGTATTCTGCTTTGAGGTCATGGTGGAGATGGTGTCGTAGAAAATGCAAGGCTGCAAACTTTTTTGTCTCTGGGATAGGATTTTGTGGATCAGGTTCATTAATTGTATTAATGCAATCTTTGGCTGTTAGCACAATCTTGACATCCATAGCCCAGGTTAGATAATTACTACCATCGGCAGCAAGTTCAGTGAAGTCTTTATTGATTAATTTAGCCATTTTCCTACATGAAAGAACCATGTATAGCATTAATTTACTGATGTAAATTTGTGTTGTAAAATAGGCAAAATATATATGTAAGATGATTCTTACAAATTAAGGTGTATTTTTATATATATTTTAATTCCTGTAGGAACAAATTTTGACTTAATAGTCATTTATATGAAATTTTTGGATATACACTTTGAAGGTAATCATCATAAAGATGTAGACCTCACAATGATGAGCAAAAGCTGCCTAAAAATGCGGATCTCAGGGCAAATAAGCTCTTAGTAAGAACTTATCGCAGCCAGCGTCTAGGTCACATCACCTTGTGTTATTCCAAATTATATGTATAAACCTTAATTTTAATTTTGCTTGATATTCTACATGATGTAGAGAATTGAATTTTAAACCATGCAAAAATAATTATTGCATAAGAATTGTTCTAATACTTAGAAATGATGCGGATCATAAACATGAATAATTACTTGCGGTAATTATAATATTTAAATTACACAAGTACATATACCGGATGGTACAAATACTATTGTTTGTCACACCATAAAATTACAGAACAATTCGAGGTCTAAAACATATATTTACAGCACTAATTAAAGCTGAATATATAAAGGATAAAAGCCTGAGGGCTAAACGTAAATTTAGGGGGTTTTCCTGGACTTTTTGAAAGTTGAGGGGGTTTTCTGAACTTTCGGGAAATGTAAAGGCCTTGCGGCCTGAGGGCCGCCGGCCTCCGCTTTGTGGGCCGGCCGGCCTGCTTATGGCCCGCCGAGGCCTTGATGGCCCGGGCCCGGCCCGGGCGGCGCCGGCATATAAAAGAGGCGGGGAGGGGGGGGCGGTTAGGGTTTACCCCTAACCCGCGGCCCGCCCCCATCCAAGCACCCGATGCGGGCACACGGTGTCCGGGGAGGACGCGCGGTGTTGCGGTGCGGCGGCGGCCGGCCGGGCCGGCCGGCGGCGACCCCCCCACCGGCGGATCCGGTGGGGCTTGATGCGGCCGACCTCCTCGCTCCCCCCCCCGTCCCTTCTTGTCTTGGGCCCGCCGCCCCTATTGGCCGGCTTGCGCGCGCGGCGCCGGCCGATGGCCGGCCATCGGGGTCGAAGGAGGGGAGCCCCGGCGCGGCCGGGCTCCGGGTGCCGCGCCGGAGGCCGGGCGGCGGTCGGCGGCCCCCATCCGGCGGCCGTAGAGGGATGGAGCGGGCCGCGGCCGCCTCCGGGTTCGCCGGCGATGAGGAGGTCGATGGCGGACCGCCATCGTCGGTGAAGAACGGTGGAGCACCACGGCGAGCCGCCATGGTCCCGACCATGGTGCTCTGGTGTGCCGCCGTCGAAGGCCCGGCGAGACCGGGTGACATGGTGGCGGCCGTGAAGGAGGAGATGGCCGCCGGTCCGGCCTGAGGGCCAAACCCGGCGTTGCCGATCGCCTGCGCATTTATATTCAGATCGGGGAAGACCCCAACACCTTCCTCTTGTGTTGCAGGGCGACGGATGCGGACGACGAGGCGGCGGTGAGGAGGCTCCTCTGGAGGTGTCGGCGTCGGAAGACGCTGTGCCGCCGGTGATGTGCTGCGGGAGGCAAGTCCAGCAGTGTACGGCGGCGTGGAGGAGCGGTTGGTGTTGGCGGCCGGCGAAGAACGGCGTGGTGGAGGGAACCGTGGTCCACGGCGGCCACGGAAGCGGCGGCCTCGACCTCCACGTCTACCATGGCGACGGCCATGGCGTGCACCGCGGGTACAGAAGAAGCAGCGGCCTCGATTTGTTTTGATAGGGATGACTAGATAGGTAGCAAATGCAGTTTCTACTAGTCTAAATGGGGATTCTGGGTCCATTTTGCTAACCTTGGATGAACTCGGGCGTGATTTGCCGGCGGTGAGGGCCTTCTGGCCTCTCTGTGTGCGTGCGTGAGTTTGCTCAGGGAGCGTGCTGATAACGTGTTAAAGAAAATGATTGTATTGATTGATGATTAGGGGGGTGGACCCCACTATTTATACATAATGAAGGGGTGCAGAGGCATCCCTTGGCAGGAGATGCGTCCGTACGGTGGGAGACACCCCCACACAGTGAAGGGTTGTCTCTTCCCTAATTATACTGACTAATGACAATGTTAATTACATGATTAAGCTAATGATCATCACTAATATTTCTCAACAAAATATATTATTCATGTACTTTTCAAATTTCCAAATTCAAGGACTTAAAAGTTATTCATGATTTATATTCTCAATGTTTGACTCAAATCTTTTCCAAAACGACTTCATTTACCAAACCGAAGGGAGTAATGATGAAATAGAGGAGAGAAGGGTACAGTGCAAGTAGCCAAGTAGTAAGAGGAAGCCAAGGAACAGGCACATGTACCGGTAGAATGGAAAATAGCTCAGGTGAAGTGAGAGGACAATTTAATTGCTAGCGATTTAGCTAGACGAAATACTCATACAGCTATGGGGTCGGGGGACGTGCCTGCGTGCGTTAAGAACTTGATCGGCAATTATTGTAACTCTACTATTTCGTACTCAAAGTTGGCAGGTATAGGTCCCACTGGTCAGACCGGTGTGGTCCACATCCACAAAATACAATTTAGACTTCTAACATTGGATAGGTCTCGTCAAGTAGATCAAGACACATATGTAGAACGTCCAAATCGGAGTCCGGATGAGGGAGATATGACTTCTGCAAGATCTGCACGTCGAGAGCACCGATCAGACCGGTGCCCCTGACTAGTCTAATCGGTGCCCCTCGATTCCGAGCCAAATTAAGGAGTCCTGATAGATTAGGCTTGTAAAAGGATTTCCTTGCGGGGCAAGACCTCCCCACTCTATATATATAAAGGGCCACGACTGATTGAGGAATACATCACAATCGAATCTTTTAAATCTATCTGTTATCATTTTTACATTTTCGTTCCTCTATACCCTACTCTTCCAACACTATCACACTGTTCTTCCTTCATCTCCGTGATGTTTGAAGACGTCTTAGCTGACCTGCCGAGCCTAGGACAACCCTGCGTGCACCGCCCCGACGGGATCCTGCCCGGACGATGTTCGTTGTCTTTCGCCGGATCTTCCCGACGACACAGGTCTAACCAGTGACCCGCACTAGTCTAACGGTGTGGAGGCACTGCAAGGAGCTCCTCTGCGTGGCTCCAAAAGGTGTCAACAACACCACACTTCAACAAATTTATAGGGAAAGAGTAAGGAGAGTGTAATGTAATGGGATGAGAGGTGAGTTTCATCCCCATAACATTCCGTGGGCACAATTCTTAAGTTCTCAATCTTGATAATTGTGCTATGACACTTTCCACTTAGGTCAATTTCAGTGGCAGAGTCATCAACAATTAATCATCAACAATTAATAGATTGCCACATAAGCTTTTTTATTACATAACACCAAATCAATGAAGGGAGACAGGGTCATGGATGACCCTAGGTGGGTATAGTTACCAATACTTATGATCCTACATTGAGAGAAGATCACATGGTCATGATGATGACAAATGCAAGATTTAAATGATGCCTTCTATCTCTGAAATTGTACCCATGAATTTGTGCGTTGAGGGTAGTCCCAACCCAGACTCTATCATAGAGTCCAAGACACTATTTATTGCATTTTTGCTAAGGTGGACCCTATTTATTGAAGAGAGAAGGAGAAAATGCAAGACTTCGTTTCCTAATAAGACTCAGCGTCCTCGGTTCGTCCGAGGCTGCGAACTCCACGAGGACTCGCGTTGGGGGCAGACGACGTGGAGTCGATGGATCCCGTGTGTCGCCGCATGCCGCTCCTTTCTCCTCGCTGCTCCCAGCGGCGGTGCACTACGAGGGTGGACGCGCTCCCGGCGGCGACGCGCAACGGGGTGGGCGTGCTCCCGGCGGCGAGCTCCAGGGGGAGCAGCGGCTCGTGGCGAGTTCCTCCGGGGAGGAGAGGCACGCTGCTAGCCACGAGCTCCCCGGGATGAGAAGCGGTGCGCAGGCGCTACCTCGACGAGATTCGGGCGGGGGACGACGGCAGATCGCTCCGCCGGGATTTGGTGGCCTCCGTTAGGTACGACCCTCGCGCCGCCACACGAGCTCCGCTTGGAGCAGGTGGCCTCCGCTGGCCACGACCAAATCCCTCCGTGCGCCGAACCCGTCCGCGCACTGGACGAATCGAGGAGGACGATGAGTGCTCGTCCACAGACCGCTCGCTCGTGGCCGTGCGTGCCCTCCCTCCTGACATTCTCGACGCTGGCGCACATCCTCCCCCGGCCTCGCCGCCGTCCATCAGCTCTCGAACCTTCCCCGCCACCTGCGCGCTGTCGACCAGCTCCGACGTCGCGTGGGTGCCGGTCTTCACCCCCTCGTGAACGCCGGCTCTGAGGACGATTGCACGTGCTTCGTGTTCGCGGCCTGCTCCAGCATCGGCCGCCCCGCGGTCAGGTGGGCACAAGCTCGTTTCAATCTATCCGGTGGTGGGCAGGGAGGAAGAAAATGGGTGTAGAAGATCCAGAGGGGAGTAGGAGAAAATGATTGGAAAAGCTCCAGATAGAAAAATTGCATTAGAGAGTATGGTTTCTTGCGATAGAGTCTTCTAGTTTAAGACTCTATGAGTAGAGTCTGGGTTGGGACTGCCATAAAAGTGCATGCTGAAAAGCTGATGTGGCAGACTTGGTAAATGTGCCCATGACATTGCAATTTAGATTGACCTTAGACTACCCTTAGTCCGGTCTTAATGGGGAGCGGCATCGCACAGTTACCGAGACTTGAAACTTGAGAACTGTGCTAGTGGCATGATATTTAATGTTTATGAGGGCAGTCCCAATGCAAGAAACCACTGCGATTTCTATAGCATAGCAAGAAACTAGTTCTCCACAATGAAAAAATGTCTACGAAACTTCAGACAAAAAGTTGACCAATCATCTATCTTATTCCAATAAATTCTCCCCTCTGGATCTTCTGTGCCTCGCTCTGGTTTCCACCACTGCCTCTCTCTTCACATTCTCCTTTTCCCCCTACGCTGCCACACATCTCTTCCAATCCGCTCGGTGGCAAAGTGCTCCAGCCTGGAGCTCCCTGGCCCTAGGGTCATGGTGGCTTGGAGCCCACACGTGGGGTCGCGGGGGCGTGGAGCAGCCCACCGGTCGGGTCGCGGCGGCCTGGAGCTCGACGGCATGAGTGCGCCCGACCGGGTCGCGGCGGCAAGGAGCAACCCGCCAGCCGGGTCGTGGCGGCATGGAGCAACCCACTGGCCGAGTCACGATGGCCAAGCGGGTGTGCACACAGGATCTAGAGGAAGTCCATGGAAACGAGACAATTTCTTCCCGATGCAATTTTTATCATTTTTTGGTGCTTCGATTCTTGCGTAGATGTTGTTTCCTCCTCAGGAAACAATTCCTTCCTTTACTCCTCTCTCTCTCCATTAATTTGTTTGTCACATCATCAAATTGGTGATGTCACATTGGGACTACACTCCCCCTCTCCATTGAGATTAGTATTTTAGGTAGACGCATGAAATACACCTAAGAATGCTAGATGTTGAAGAAGTTCAATAAAATATCCAAAAATCTAACTCATAAACCTAATAATCATGATGGGTGGTCGATTGGTGGATACGGAGAATCTCATGTTTTGATGGGCATTTTTGGAAAATGAGACGTACCCTGCCAATCAGCATCGTGATACAAACTTTAGAAAAGTCAGCTGCATGAGATTTTCTGTACTTGGTGGCGTGGGCTCGTGAACAGCGCGCGGATGTTCCCATCATGTGGTCCACGCGGGCATTGAGTGGATAGGATTCCAGCCCCCATATATGATGATTTTGAATTTTTGATCGATCTATACGGAGACACTGTAGCTTGGTGTGTGGTTTAGTTTTGTCTCTATCCAGGCTTTTTTTTTACTATATAGCACGACGGTGTCGAACATGAATTAATCAGGATTAAAAAATCCACTCACAAAATTATGTGTAATAAGTTTTTTTTCATAAAATACTTCGTACATGTATCACATATATGATGCCACGGGGTGATTTTTTTTAAAAAAATTAAGCAACTAACACTCTAACAGGTCGTACAAAGGTTGTGGCCCCCGTTGCAGCTTTCACGATCTTTATCACAAACAGTGAAATGAGACAAAATGCGTCCTGTTTGTTTGGCTTATCAGCAACCAACCAACAGTACTTTTCTCTCAGAACAAACCAACCACCAAAGAACTGGCCAAGAAGATTTTCTCTCGTAACAAATCAAGACTACCATCACCACTAGCCAAACAAACAGGCCAGTAGGAGTGCAGCGCGTGGGGATGATGAGACTTTTTTTAGAATGGGATGATGGTAGAGTTGAACCGTGACCGAGCACCTAATAATGTCTCGCTCACTCAATTAACTAACTATTGTGAAAATCCTTGTACTGATTTCAATTGATTAATACAACGGGGTCATTTTTATTTTGTCCTGTGTCTCTTTGCCTTGGACTCTAAACACATCTCTTGCGCTACCAGTTAGATCTTGCGGAGATCTTAGGCTATCTGGAAAATCTGAGGACTTAGCAGCATGCCCAGAGAAATAATACATCTCCAGAAGAGAGGTCAATAACTCAATATTAAATTATTATAACCGTCTGGAAGTGGCAATGCAAGTTTTTCTTTTTTGAAAAAGAAAAGTGGCGAGACTTTTCTTGGCGCGTACTAGCTCTATCCACACAGGATGCCCAATGAGAGAGCTTCAAGATCGATGGATCAATCAATCGGACCACTAATGATATTGTTGATCGATGGGGACGGGGGGAGAGAGAGCTGACACTTTACCGTCGCACCACACAGCCACACAGGATGACAGGAATACATATATAGAGTACGTGCAGCATCATCTGGTTTTCTGGCACGAGGTTCACGGGAAACCACTATTAGCGCGCTAGAACATGAGCCCCGGCCAATCTCAACCACGCAAGCGCAATAAGCACGGCCCAGCACTCGACAGTCTTTCTGTTGAACTGATGGATAGGTGAACGTCGTCGTACGTACAGGCGAGGCTCCCGCCGCCGGAGGCCGTACTGTTCCGTGCCCATGCCCGGCTGCATACAGTAACTAGCAACACTATAATGGTTGCACGATTTTCGTCGAGGTCCCCATTTTTCTAATGGGCGATGGTTAAATCCAATTTATTTGCAGGTAGCCGTTGGCCTCGTGAGAATGGGTGCTAGCTTGGGTTCTCTCCCGGGTGATGAAGGGACAAGTAGGCTTGATTCAAAGGACCCGTTGGATGACGGGACCAAGTGGGGTCCGCATGCTCCAACAAGATGAAGACAGTGTGTGTGGAGGAGCCGGTGCAGAGGTGTGTCTCTGATTAGGGCTTATTGGTTAGCCACAAAACCAAAAGCCGGTGCGGACGTGGCGGCCGAGTCAAGGAACGAGGCAAGATCGAGTAGACTAGAGCCGGAAGTGAAAGACTTGACGTGCTCGAAGCTTGGCGTGGTGAGGTTGTGCGTCTCGTGCTTGAGGTTTGTTGGTTTGGTCACAAAATCAACACCAAGTCGGTGCAATGGTGATGACCGAGTCAAGGAACATGATATGATCACCGTCCGGACGCTGGAGGTGATAGACTCGGTGTGCCCTACGCTTGGTGTAGTGAGGTTGTGCCTCGTATGCGGGAGTTGTTGGTGCTACCATAAAACCAACAGAGGATGATTTCTCGGTTTGGGGCCTCAAAACCGAGTCTGGAGGCTCCATGTGACGGAAACGGGATCTGGGCGCGTCGGGAAGCTTCGTAGTGTAGGGCACACAGCGTCGGAGGTAATCAAAGGTCCGATGGATGTGTGTCCATTCGATGAGTCTATCCATGTATTGACCAAAACGCCTCTGCGTCGGCTTGAGTTATAACTCCTAGTGTAGGATCACTTCAGTTTTTATGTGCAGAGGGCTCTCTATATGTATAGGAGTGAATGGTAGGGCAGCCATCTCTTTGGCTAGGTGGGAGTGCTTGGGGTGCTCTTGGTAGAGGAGAGAGGAGAGAGTTGGCTCTTTATTTGAGCTTTTTGTCATCCAAGATTTGTGATTCTTGTGAGTGGCTTGTAACCAGATATGACTAAGTGATTCATAGTGGATACCTCATCTTAATCTTGTGACAAATCTCTTAATTCTGTGTGTTTTTTTGTGATTTTGGGGGGGGGGGGTACTTTTCTTTTATTTTCAGTTCATCAACTTTGGAGGTGTTTGCTGTGGGATTCCTTTGTGGGGATAACTCATAGGTCCTTTGTGAACATTTCCCTCATGATCTTTGACCCACAAACCCCTTGGATTCCTTCGATTTTGACGATTTCTTCTCTAACTTGAGTTCACAGAGCTCATAGCTAGATTTGTGATTCCACACGATTGAGGTGGTTTGGGGTCTTGATCTAATAGAGATGCCTTGCCCATGAGGCAAATCTACTTTCCTCAAAACCTCATCTCAATCAATTGCGTGAGCTGGAAGATCGATCGATTTTGAGAAAAAAGTCTTCTATCTTGTGTTCATAACCTAAATCATTTATTCCATGGTGAAATCTTGATATTTTGGTGAAGATCTTTGAGAAAAGGTTTCTGAGGTTGTTGTGAATCTATGATTTCATTTTTGTGAGTTGAGGAGCCTGTTTGATTGTGTTTTGGATTCTATTTCCTCTTGTTTACAAAGGTTGTTTCTGAAACACCACAGATTAGTTGTAGAGTCTTCGGAACTTAGTTGTGGATTCTCCATAAGTTGTGGAGTATTTGGAACTATGGTGAAAACTCTGTATGTAAGTCTCCGCAGATTATTTGTGGAGTCTTCGGACTTTTGAGTTCAGTTTTCTTTCGTTTTGTCCCTATTATTACCTCCTATTGTTGCTCCTATAGGTCCACTAACTTCCCAAATGGATATGTGGGCTTGGTAATACTTGTGGAGAGGTCCAGTAACTTCCCAACACTGACTGGTGTGCGATGATAGCTTTCGGAGACTTTGAAGCGGAGGGCACGCATTAGGATCGCAAGGCTTGCGTCGAGGCTATGTGAAGTGCGGTCGCCGGGCATTCGTCCGATGGTGCTACGACAAAGATTCCCAAAGAGCCCTTCGGGGGCATGTATCTTAGTTTAATGTAATAGGGATAGTTCGTCTTTTGGTTGCCCCCATATAAACCAAGTGGTGAGAGCGAGGATGACATCCATCTCTTGTAACCCTAGCTCATTTCCCTTTGCTATTTTCCCTTTCTATTTTTCCTTAGGATTTTCTAGGACTAGCTTGAGAGCTTCATGGTGAGATCTTGAGAGAGGGATGGATGATTGGGAGGCAACCTAGACCTTGTATGAACATTCACGGTATGTATAGATGATTCGGTGTGATTCCTCAAGACCTTTTGTTGTCTCTCACGTTTTCCCTTTTGGTAATTTTTGGAGCCTTTTCTTAATGATTTTCTTGTGGTGAATTTGAGTCCTCTCCCTTGGGGATTTGGTTGGGGGTATGTATGAACCCTTCATGGTTCATTTCCTTGTTATTCCCCTCTCAAATCCGTGGGAAAAGATGTTCAATTTGGGGGTTTTCTTAGGTTTCGGGAAAGTGGTGCTCTTGGTGGAAATCCTTCGATTCCTCTTGATTTAGCAAGTTTTGGTGGACCAAATCATAGCTATGGGATGCCCATGAGGTACTCCTTGTATCCCCAAAGTCTTGTGCAAATCCGTGGAGCGAATTGGGAGATCAGGATGGTTGTTTGGAAGGGTTGACCCACGACTCGCTGTTCATCCCGAGCTGCCCAGACTTGACCAGTCTGACTGGTGCAGGTGACCGGTCTGACCGGTGCCAGGTCCCTGTGGGTTTTGTCTCGGGTGAATCGCTGGACGTGTGTAGCTTTGGGTTATGGTGCTCTTGGTTAGTTCTTGGAAGGTTTCAAGTTGGTTTGCTAGGTTCCGTGGAGGTTCTTGCTACCGTCCCAGGTGTGTTTCGAAGGCGTTTTTGTTCCAAGGCCTAGAGGAGTCACTGAGGATTCTTGGAATGTTTCTGTGCACCTGCTGTAGGCACCGGCCTGACCGGCGCTGTCCATCACTCTGACTGGTGTCATCGGTCTGACCGGCACAGGCCATCGGTCTGATGACCAGTGTGGCACAGGTAGCAGGTTGTGCAGATTTCCGCTGCGTGTTGGGAGTGTTTGTTTCGGTTGGTTGAGTGGATTGTTCCTGATGCCAATAGCACTTCGGTGGCTATGTGTCTTTGGCAAACTTGGGTAGTTCTAGTCAGAGAAGTGTTGGGTCGGCCGGGTTCATCTTGTTGGAGAAGGCATCTCCTTCGAGAAGAATTTTTATCGGCTCTCATTCACTCCCCCACTCTCTGGTCGCCAGTTCGGTCCTTCAGTAGTAAAACCAATACAGTTTGTGTCTTGCGTGTAGTGCGTATGAAATCGCACCATGAAACTTTGCATTGTAGAGGTACTTGAAAACACCATTTCATTTTAGGTTGCTTATGTGGCTATCTTGAAAGCACTAATTCGAAACTCTCAATTGAGATTAGCCTGAGAGCAATTCCAATGGTCTACTCCAAATTAATAGTTCTCCCATCATCGAGAAAGTTGCAAGTATTTAGAGTTTTCATCACATGATTCAATGGTCCTCAAAACAACATATTATCACTAGTATTTTTTGAGTGTCCACTACTTACTCAGGTGACAGGTTGTTTTTGCCTATCACTTCTTCTTCCTCCTCCCGACTCCTGCTTCCGCCGCCCGCCGCCCAAGCCTCCCCCACGCACCTCGCGGGTGGGCTGGGTCCGTCAGAGCTTCACGCCAACCATCACTGACACAGAGCTTGGACGAACCCATACCCGCTCGCACCAGTTGCCTCTTTCCCCTCTCACTGCTGATCATCACCCTCGCCTCCATCGTTGTTGTCCCCATGGGAGCTTCTGTCCTGACATTAGTCCAACCACCATCTCCCGCAGCCTGACCGGTGGCGCTCCCGCACGACACCTCCCTACCTCCCTAGCCTACCTCCTCTGCCCGACTGACCTGTTGTTGCTGGCCCTTCCATGCTCGGTGGCAGTAGTAGCTAGTTCCTAGGCAACCCAAACCCCAGTGGCGTAGCTAGCATGGGAACCTAGGGGGGCTTCTTCTTCCCATCATCTTCCTCCTCCTTTCTAAATCTTCCTTCCTCCTTGTTTCTTCTAAAAATGGAGGAGGGGTTCCTTGGGGAGTCCAACGGTAGGTGGGCTTCAGCTCCACCCGCCCCACCGTTGGCTCCGCCAGCCAAACTTGTAACCCTGGAACCCCAAAATCTTAACTCAGTGGCCCTAATTTTGCCAGTAGCTAGCCGGATATGGAGAAGAAAAGGGGGAGGGGGTGAAGAAAAAAATCAGGTGATGAGGACGGAAAAATACCTGGATGAGCTTTAGCTTCTCCTTTAATATCACTACTGGTAATCCATCGCAACAGTCAAAATAAAAGAGCGAGATTCCATGCCTCCCGATCGAAAAGTGTTGGCACCAATCCTAGATGCTATGTATTGTCTCCTCTAACTCACACCACACACACGATGACCGTCGTCACTACTGGAAAAATGGCTATTTGTACCAGGTGGGAACCCTCATTTGTACTGGGTATCCACCCGGTACAAACCATCCAGTACAAATGTGAGAGTCACATTTGCACCAGGTGCCCCGTCCGTCAGCATCTGTCTCCCCCTCTGTCCGCGTCCCCAGTCCGTCACCCCCTCTGTCACTATCATTTCTTTTTGTTGCCTCCCAAATCTACAATATCTTACAACAATCACATAGAAATCACGAGAATACATCAAGAATCGAGATGTAGGAGAAAGAAGAAAGAGACAAGAAAATTGATGCAAGCTAAGAATCGTAGCCAGGGTACCATGGCGGCCGCGCCCCCTCCCGCGATGATGGTCATGCCTCCAGTGCGCCTCGCCAGCCAGGGGCCACGGTGGCCTAGCCTCTCGCGCGCGGCCGCCGCGCCGGCAAGGGCCACGACCGGGCCTCCCCGTGCACGCCCCGGCCATCGCCGGCCGCCGTGTCGTCCAAGCCGCGCACCCTCCCTCCCGCCGCAGGGGCTGAGCCGTGCCCGTGTGCTGGCCGAGCCCGACTGTCTCCTGCGGTCTCCTCCCGGCGTCCCTATGAGAGGAGAAAGAGAGGTGTGAGGTAAGAGGAGAAAGAGAGAGGAAAATACTTAGAGAAAATGAAGAATGAATGGTTGGAGAGAACGAGTGGTGGTGGTGGGGGGGGATAAAGTCACCGCGTTTGACGGTGTTGGGTTGAAACCGGAGTATTTGTACCGGGGTTTGTGGCGGCCTGGTACAAACAGTCTTTTGGGACATTTGTACCCGGGTTAGCCACCACCCGGTATAAATGCTCCAGCATTTGTACCGGTGGGGCGCGTGAGGGGCATTCCTCATTTGTATCGGGGGCCTTCCACATTTGTATCGGGTTATTAATACATGGTAGTGAAATCTGGCTAGGGACAAATGCCTCGTTCTCTAGCAGTGCGTCCACGTGCCTAAGAGCAACTCCAGCAGACCCCCTATTCCAACTCGAAAAATAGGGGCTGAGGGCAAAAAAACGCACTCCAGCAGGCCCCCTACTTGGGCACCAATTCTAGGGGGCACCCAAATCCCCCCTCCGACCCCTTCTCCTGCGGGTGCGTTGGGCGCCCCCTACTCCACCGGTACAACCATTCGCCCCCGCGCCTGCACGGATTCGCCGGCGCCTAACTCTCCACTGTCTCCTCCACCACCGCTGGGCTGGAGCTCACGCTCGCCCCCGCTGGCCCGTGCTCCTCCGCACCGTTGCCGCTGCACCTGGATGCAACGGAGCTGTTGCGCAGGAGCTTGGGCGCCGTCGTCACCGGATCCGCCCGTGCGCTTCCCCACCGGCGCACCGCCGCGCGGCCGGTGACGGTCGGCCGGCGACCTTCCGCGCTCCACTGCGAGGCCAAGAAGTGCCCACTCTTCTTCTCCACGCGCGGCCACGCGGACCGGTCGACGCCCCTGCTCCCCTTCACGCCGCACCCTCGACTCCTCCACCCGAGATCCATGGCCGCCGCCCGTCGAGCTCCATGGCCGCCGCCGCTGCCGCCCCAGAGCACAGATCCAGCTCCATTGCTCCTCCACAGCTACAAATCCGGCTCCCATTCGGCTCCCTCTGCTGCTCTACTCCTCCGGGTGCTCTGCTCCTCCACGTCGCACAAGCTCGGCCAGGGCCACTCTGTCGCGCCCGAAGCTCGATTCGCCGGCCCCGAAGCTCGATTCACCAGGGGCGTGCTCTCCCACACGCGGCCGGAGCCACCGCCCGAGCGGCCAGGCGGAGCTCGGGCAGATCACGGGAGCTGCCCCGGGAGAGAAGAGAATGTGAAGGAGAAAAGGATGACCCACTGACGGGTGGGTCCCACTTGTTAGACCAAAGTAGGGGCTCCCAAGTTGGGGTTATTGCTGGATTTGAGCACAAAATCATGACCGCAAAAGGTTAGGGGGAGAGCCCCTACCCACTAAATAGGGGCTCTAAATAGGTGTCATTGCTGGAGTTTCTCTAAGCAAGAGCAATGCCCGCCTCTCCCAAGCGACCCGCCGGCCTCCACCACTCGAAACGCGGTCTTGCCGGAGCAAACGGCGGCCGGCCTTAGAATAGTGGTTCTGTACCAAGGCGGCGTGCAGTGGATCGTCGGAAGAAGAAGCGTGCCGGTTATTTATATCATGTCAAGGTTATATGGATGATTACTACTAGTTATTTGCGTTGGAGTGGAAGACACAAAAATTTTGGAAGATCTATCTCCTGTCAAATAAGCGAGTGAGTATATAGATGTTCACCGATAAGTTCTCTTCAAATTAAATATGTTGTTTTCGACATCTTATATTTAAGAAGAGAAGAAGTATCAATTAAAATTTTAATCAATGCATCGTCATATGAGCTATACGCGCACGTGTAAAGCTAGCAACGATGGTTGACATCATATCATCTGCCGTGAGAAGAAATATGCATGATAGAATCATAGAAGTAAATAATAACATCCACGCAACCAGCTTCATGCATGTGGCCACCGATCGATATGATCTAGCCGCTCTGCTGCAGCCTGTTGAGCAACTCGGCGCGGAGGCGGCGCTCGTCCCGCAGCGCGGCGGCGGGCACGTCGACGACGGCGTCCTGCACGGTGACGCCGCCCACGCGGCACACGCACGCGTGCTGCACGGGCAGGTCCAGCGACCGGAGCGCGAGCATGAGGCGCGCGGGGGCGTGGCGCGCCGCCGCTGCCGTCGTCAGGCGCAGCACCGCCGCCTCCTGCCCGACGACTATCCGCACCTCCAGCTTCTCCTGGGCGGCGGATGAGTGGGCAGGCAACGCGGCGGTAGCGGCAGCGGCCACGGCGGCCTGCTTGGCCTCTGCTTCGAGCTGCTCCACGCGGCCGCGCAGCTGGGTGATGTAGGCGACGGCGTCGGCGAGGAGGGACGCCTTGTCCATCCGGGACACGGTGGGCACGGCGGCCCGGAGCTCACAGAAGCGGCGGTTGAGCTTGTCCCGCCGCTGCCGCTCCGCCTCGACGTGGTTGAGGGCGAGGCCGCTGCTCCGGGGCCCGGGCTTCCGGCCCCGCCGCTTGGGCGCAGGTGCCGCCGGCTTTCCGGACAGTTCGTTGTTGTTGCCGGCCAGCGAGCGCCTGCCCTCGTCGCCCCACGCGGCGCCGTCCATCAGGGTCTCGTCGTCTATGCAGTCGTCGTCGGTCGCCAACCATTGCTCCAAGACCTCGCTGGACACGAAGTCGAGCTCCTGGTGGTGGTGGTAGCCGGCGAGGGAGAAGGAGGAGGCCGGGGTGGGCACGGAGGTGCAGGCGGTGGAGGCGGGGCAGACATCGAATTCATCCATGGTGCTGCTAGCCCGCTACAGAGTTGTCACGTCCCTTTTTATCGTTCTCTTCGAAACTGGTAGCTGTGGTCAGGATCTATATGATGCGTCCGTCATATACTCATACAGTATATAGGAGTAATAAACTGCATACTGTGTATAGTAGTGTGCTGTTTGATGTACATTAAGGCCCTCGCAATTGGGCTAATTTACTCTGCGAAAGCTCTAAGTGAATGAAACCCGATGTGATGGATGCTAGTAAAAAGTTTGTAATTTGCCTTTTGATACCAAAAGTTGTTATCGTTGAATCCGAGGTTTCTCGGGGAGTTTTCTGGGACACCGAAGTAAAGTACTACGGAGGGTCGGAGGCCGGAGGGCGCCAGCACTAGCAGGCCCAATTTTGATTAGTCAGCGGGCTCGAGTTCGTTGTACGTGGCGTGGGCTGTACCTATCGTGATGGGCCTAATTTCAATTAATCATTTTCCGTCATGATTTTGACAGGTTGGGCAGCTGGCTGGTCCCGCTGGTGGCCTTTTATTTCGTCCGGGGGGCTTCTAGAAAAAATACAAAAAGTACATATAGATGCAGTTTTGATTTTTTTTTGCGAGCTAAAGATATGTGAGCACACAGTACTCTCACTCCTATATGGACGCTTGTGAGTTGTGACCATATCTTACCCGGCCCTTTAGAGCGTCTCCAACAGTCGATCAAATTTGGTTGATAATTTTTTTTAGCAAAAACGCTGAAAATATTCCTCTAATAGTTTGACAAAGAACTTCAATTATTGGCAATTTGGAAAAAACCTACCTCGAATGTGTAAATATACCCGCGCGTACTCAGCTTTGCACCAACGTTTTATGGTGGGAAAAATGGGAGAGTGAAAAAGAAATAAAAATAAGAGAAGGGTTCCTAATGCAAATGTATAAGAGAGAGAAAAATTGATAAGTTAAATACAGCAAACTCTTGAAGATACATTTTTCAACTTGGCAAATTTTAAGACTCCACAAATTATAAAATTTACCAAATTAAAAATTATCAAACTCTCGTAGATGCGTTACATTTTTAAGAAAGTAGGCCGTCGAAGTCATTTGCGCCTCAAAGCTTCTAGCCTCCTAGGAACTACTACGAAAAGGTGAATCTATCCATAACCTAACCCTAATAAATAAGGTGCTTTGATCACTAGCAATCATGTGTGGAGTGTCAATACGAAGCTTCCAATCAATTGCGGACGGTTTGTCAATTTGTCATCATTCGGTTACATTTCTCAGCCGTAACGGATCCATGATTCAGATGTAGAGGTTGAAAACCTTCTTCTACCTCTAGACATTAAAAAACATTAAAAAAAACTCCATTTATAGCGGAAAATTTCAAAAAAGACTGAAGAAGAGCTCTCCATTCTTGTTGTGCAGCCAGTAGGGGGATTGGAGTGCCCTCCACTACCCCCCCTCGCTGCCTCCATCCTTGTATCTCAATTCTCAAGGAAAAAACTATCCTCATGCCTTAGATCGTGTTTGGTAAAACAACTCTAGAGGAATCATTCATGCATGGAGTACAAAATAAAGTTTATTTGTAAAAAAATTCACAGATGACTGCAATTTTGCGTGACAAATCTAATGAGTCTAATTTATTCATGATTTCCTACCGTGGTACAATAAGCATCCTCTAATTATGTGGTCAAAGGGCTTATTAAATTTGTCTCGTGAATTAACACATGAGTTGTGAAGATAATTTTGTAAACTGACTTTATTTAATACTTATGATTAATGGTCAAAAGCACAAACAGTAACTGAACAATTTTAACCAGACACACATATAGTCTACCTTCGACCCAATACAATGCATATGCTCGTAATCTTGGTTAATTAGATTTTCAATATAATGGAGGAATTGTGCTCATTGTTACTTTTTTTGAAAAAAGAATTGTGCTCATTGATAGTGAGATACTATGTCTACAAAGTGATTTTGCCAATTTAAGATGTGCCGATCTAGTCTCTTAGAGATGGTGGTTTCTCTTAGAGATGGTGGTTTGCTTGGTGTTCATTTGGCTGGTGGATTGTTGGTTTGTTCTGAGAGAATATATAATATGTGAACATCTATATTTCAAGAAAAATGCTTTAACATCAAATTACTCACAGCGATTATGTACCCTCTAGTTTCTAAATAATTATCCTCTTAAAAGGCATGTAGTCAACACATTTTACTTTTCACAATAATCTCTTTGACTATTTTAAAATAAATTGAAAAATGGTATGGATAGGTTCACCTTCCAAAGTGGTTATAAAATTTCACGAATGTAGTGTTTTGGTGACAATTATCTGAAAACAGGACAAAACAATTCATTTAAAACATCAATAGTATGGTCTACAAGCTGGATAACATGCTGACTAGCAATTTCTACGAAATATATAGACAAAAAGGATCCCCACACAACATGAAACTACTAGCATCAATATTAATTTTGTATTATCCATTATTAATAGTGGCAAGAGCACAAAAGGTTAAAGTTAACCGTCAGCTAACATGCTATTAAATTTTTTGCTGCGCATCTGATATGATGCGACTGCATCCTCAGACTAATCAACCATCTGCTCGCGATCAGAAGAATCATTTTCAAGCACGTTTTGCGTAGTACTACATCCATCCGGTGGAAAAGGTTGGCCTCCCAGCTTAGGTGCCGTTGCAGTTGCAACTTTCTTTCTCACACATAACCATCCGCGTCCATGTCCATCAATCCGTTTCAATTAATTTCTGTACACAGATTGCCTGACCTTTTGTTTTCTTCTGCAATTAAAGTCTTGTTTAGTTGTTGGCGGTGTCTAATTGGATGTTTCATAAGATATCGAATGGGAAGGGATGTTCCGTGTTCGGACACTGATAAAAAAAACTAGAACTCGTCTGAAAACCGCAACAATTTTTTAAGCCTAAATAACATGCCATAAATAATTTTTTAAACCTAATGAATATGCAATTATAGTACACTTTTTTAATACGACATTGCCAAGTTGTCATGGACTAATTTAACTTAATAGATTCGTATCCCAAAGTTATAACAATTAGTGTTTTTTTCATCTATATTTAATTCCAAATATTGGATGTGACGGTTATTTTCAGTTGGAACTAGTGCTGGATTGTTTGGACCTCTCGAGAAGTTGCTTCACAAATCATATGGCTGTCGTGAAACCCTTTCGTCTCTTGGCCCACAAAGATCTTGTCTACATTCTTTGACTTCTCTTCATGAGCATTGAGAGGCTTTGAGAGCTACCGATCAGCTGTCACTGACGAGGGATGATGCTACATTCGTACGAGAATTTGAGGAAAGTCAAGATAAGTTTTTTTTATCAGGCCGCGTCAATAAACTCTCGAGTCTAAGTCTTTAGACTATATATGGGCACTGTTTGGATGGTAGTGGTAAATATTTACCCCAAGGAAAATGATTTGCCCCTCACATTTGCCCCTACTAATATTTGCCCCTTGGGGTGTTTGGATTGAGTGGTAAATGTGGATGTGGATGAGAGAGGCAGAGCGGGACCCACCACAAATTTGCTCCAATTTGCTACCTTTTAGGGGTAAATGGAATTAGGGGGCAAAACATTTGCCCCACCACATTTGCCCCACATGTTTGGCACCTTAGGGGTGAAGGATCAGATGGCGACTAGAGAGGGGGGGAGTGAATAGGAGCCGGTAAAAATTCTTCAAAAAGAACCCGGCCTATGCCCTAGACAAATCCCAGTCACACACGAGCGATGGATCGAATCACACACCAATCGCCAAGACAACGAGGTTATGGATCAACCTCTAGCATTAGGAACGATTCCTTGAAGCACACGCGAAAGCACTAAAGAAGAAGGAGAGGAATCGAAACAAGAAGCACAGCTCACAGCTCCTGGCGGACTGTCCGGCCAGGCAGTGCGGACCGTCCGCGATGAACCGCGCGGACTGTCCGACCTGCTACCGCGGACCGTCCGCGCCGACTCCGCGGACCGTCCGCGCACTCCGCGGACCGTCCGTTAAACACACACAAAACCAACGGGGACGCACCCGTGCCACGGACCGTCCGCGGGGAGCACGCGGACCGTCCGCCGAGCACCCGCGGACCGTCCGCCCACTGCAGCGGACCGTCCGAAACCCCGTCCAACCGAAAACCAAAATCGCGATGGATCGAGACGAAAGCCGAGCAAGAACACGAAGAACACGGGACGAACCTTAGCCGCGCGGACCGTCCGCCTGGTCCTCGCGGACCGTCCGCCAGGTGCGGACAGAGCAGAAAACCCCCGACCCCGAAAGTCAACTCCCCCAAATCATCATCGGATTTCCCAAACGGTTGAAGCTGTGGAGACAAGGGTTTGGGGACTTGAAAAGCGCCACACAAGGATGCTATAGCCCAAAAATCTTGCCTCCTAACTCCCTAAATCACCGGGAATCGCGAATCCTTTGAGCACCACCAAAAACTAGAGCACCGAACGAAAACTTCGAATCCAAGTGGTTTCCCGGCGTTTGAGGGCACAAGATCAATCACAAAGATGCACAAGACATCTATCCATGTTTCCCTCAAAGAAATCCGGGGAGAAACCCACTCAAATCCGCGGAATCACACCGGGAACAAAGGCACGAAAACAAGCACAAAAGACCACGAGAAACACAACTCCGAATCTTCTATACAAACCATGAAAGATTCACAAGGTCTAGCATGCCGCCCTAGCATCCATCCCTCTCAACAAATCTCTCATGAAGCTCTCATGCTAGCCTAGAGAAAATGGAAGAAAAATAGCTACGAAAATGAGAAATGGGAGGGAGGAAATGAAACCCTAAGTCGCGGAGGGAGAGAGCCATCCACATACCCTCATGGCTTATATATCGGGTCTCGCCGGAGTGGTAAATGACCCGACTACCCCTAACTTAACTACTGGCGATACAACCCACGCAGGGGCATTTAGGTAATGTTTGTGGGTCTTGCCATCGGACGGCCACGCCTTTGCCGCACCCCGCGTCCTCCCGACGCAAGCCATGCGATCCCGCCACGTGTCCTCCGCCTCGAAGCTTCCCGACACGCCCGGATCCCGTCTCCGTCGTGTTGGGCCCTTGGACTTGGTTTTGAGGCCCAACCCAAGAAACCGTCCGTCAATGGTTTTGTGGACAAACCACCAAACCCCGCGTGCTCGGTCCGGCCTCCCGTCAAACCACTTGACTTGACCGCCACCGTGCACCGGCTCGCTTGTCCATGACCTCGTCTTGCTTGTGTCGCCACCATGTGACCCGCACCCAGTACCGCTGTCCACCGGGTCCCTCGAACCGAGCCTACTTGTCTCTCCATCTCCCAGAGGCCCCTCAAGGCTGAAGACCTTTCGCGCCCATTCTTCACCTGCAACAACACGAACTAGGCCGCAGCCTACACCTGCGCACTAAGCCAAGAGTCAGTCCAACACCCGTTGTCAATCACTCATCACTGAGGAGCGGTCATCCATCGACCACTGGGACGCTCCTGGTCCTCAATCTCCCCCTTGATGAGTGCATT
The DNA here is from genome assembly GCA_947561735.1 of Cenchrus americanus. NCBI lineage: Eukaryota > Viridiplantae > Streptophyta > Magnoliopsida > Poales > Poaceae > Cenchrus > Cenchrus americanus. The sequence goes on along the minus strand of OX387242.1, from coordinate 97,603,360 downwards.
GACAACACACAACACGAAATGAAATTCAGAGAAAGAAAGGAAGGAAGAAGAAGGAAAAACAAAGAAGCTCAACTCATGACCAAGACCGAAGAAAGGCGAAGAAAGGTCACAAGCCAAGCAAAGCACAAACTCCACACCGAAAACAGCAAGAAAGCTCCCCCTGAGCAAATGCAAACTCCCCCTGAACATGTGGATGCAAACTTTCAAATTTCAGCTCACCTCTTCTGAATTTTCATTAAGCTCACCTCTTCTCCCCCTTGTTGACAATGTATGAATCAAGGTGAAAATGCAGAAATGCAAAGCAAAGCATATAAACATCTACATGAGCTTCTTAAATAGGCCAAATGTAGTGTCAAAGGCTAAAAATGAGACAAAGATCACACAAATGAATCATAGCATAGTCAAAGCATTGCCACAAGTAATATATGAAAATACAAGCATGTGACAAAGCAGAATTTTCAGATTTAAGCAATTTTACCAAAAGAAGACTCGCTTCACATGTAAAAGCCTATCCATGTCACACTTGAGCCACAAACATGCATACCATTCAAAGATCATACAAGGATATCAAATTCTCAGCAAAAGATCATGGCAAACACCCATAAAGCAAAGCATGTCATGTCAAAGCTCATGAGCCATGTGTCCACTTCGGGGAGACTTCTCCACTGGTGAACATCATGCAACATGTTTTGCACCCATATGTGAAAGATAAGACATTTTAAGCATAGACATGATGGATGGAGCATTTTTCAAGCATTATACACTTATTTTCAAGATTAAATCATTTCATGGTACATGAAGTGCCTTTGCGGCAAAAAGAAGCTTATACTCCCCCATGAATGCAACATAGGCTAAACATTCACAATGATATTCGACCTTTGGCCCAAATGCAAGAACAAGGCATCCAAGCACAATCTAAGCATGAAGAGCATATTTAGACCAAACTGTGACATGGATACACAACTACACACAAGTGGAGCATATTTCATCAAAAATTAGTCAAGATTAGCATTTATTTCAAAAAGGGCTATCTCACCACACATATATCTCAAATATTTCAAGAGCATAGCCTCACATCACCATTTCTCCACACATATGACCAAAATCTCACAAATAGCCAAAGAAACTCAAATATGGCATATGAAAGAAGCTCATCATCCTAAAATGCAATATGATACAAATGCAACATGATATATGACAAGATGGCTACCCTACCATGGTTTATACATCAAGCAAAGCATGTATATACATCAAAGTAAAACATGCTATGATACATATGGTACAAGAAGGAAATCCCCCAAGAATCAACTAGAAAGGGCAACAAATCCCAAGTCCCCCCGCAAGCGCACAAATGTAGCTTGGTCGAGAGGCTTTGTAAAGATATCGGCTAGCTGATCTTGGGTAGGGACATGGCTCAACACAATGGTTCCTTTTTCCACATTGTCCCTCAAGAAATGATACCTCACTTCTATGTGTTTGGTTCCGGGAGTGAAGCACCGGGTTTTTGGCTACGCTTATGGCACCGGTGCTGTCACAAAGAAGTGGGATCCGGGTGCACTCCTCACCAAAGTCTCTCAAAGTGTATGAAATCCACAACAACTGGGAACAACAACTCGCGGCGAGCAACATACTCCGCCTCGGTGGTAGACCGAGCTACACTAGACTCGCTTGCGGGAAGACCATGAGACCAACGAAGAACCAAGAAAGCGGCAAGTACCGAAGTAGACTTCCTCTCGACTCGACAACCAAAGCAAAATCGGCATCGGAAAAACCATGAAGAGAAAGAGTCGAGGAGGACGAATACCAAAGGCCAAGACCGAGGGCGGATCGTAGGTACACGAAAATCCTCTTGACGGCCTGTCGATGTGATGTCCTCGGCGAAGCCTGAAAACGAGCGTACAGACACACGCTGAACTGTATGTCTGGCCTTGTCGCCGTCAAGTAGAGGAGGGAGCCGATCATGCTCCTGTACTCCCGCTGGTCCACTGGTTCTCCGTCCTCATCCGCATGCAAAGTGGCCGTACTCCCCATGGGAGTCGACATCGGCTTCACATCTTGCATCTGGAACTTCCTCAGCATGTCTTTTGTGTACTTGGTCTGGTGCACGAATGTTCCATCCTTCACTTGCTTGATCTGCAGCCCGAGAAAATACTGCAACTCGCCCATCATGCTTATCTCGAACTCCCTGCTCATCTCATCTGCAAACTTGGCAACAAGGTTATGTGACGAGCCACCAAAGACAATGTCATCCATGTATATCTGAACAATCAACAGGTCATTTCCATGCTTGAGGAGAAACAAGGTCCTATCCACAGTACCCATCACAAACCCTCTGCTCAACAGAAAACCTCTCAATCTCCCATACCAAGCACGGGGCGCCTGTTTCAACCCATACAGAGCCCGTTTCAACCTGTATACCCTGTGTGGGTACAACTCGCTCTCAAACCCAGGTGGCTGCTTCACATACACCTCCTCCTCTATGACCCCATTCAGAAAAGCACTCTTCACATCCATCTGAAACAACTTGAACCCTTTAGCCACGGCAAAGGCTAGAAGGATCCGAATTGCCTCTAGACGGGCCACGGGGAGCAAAGGTCTCCTCATAGTCGATCCCCTCCTTCGACTAAACCCCCGAGCAACCGGTCCGGACTTGTTCCTCACAACCATCCCATTCTCTCCCTCTTTGTTCTTCCAAACCCACTTGGTTCCTATGGGATGGCAATTTGGAGGTGGTTCAACTAACTCCCACACCTGGTTCCTCTCCAAGTTTTCCAACTCCTCATGCATAGAATTGACCTAGTTTGCATCAGATAAAGCATGTCCAATGTCCTTGGGCTCAAAAGTGGCAACAAAAGCAAAGATGAGCAAAATGAGAGGAATTCCTGGACCTTGACCGTGTAGTGCGTTCATCGATGTTCCCAATGATCTTCGACAAGGGATGCACTTCTTGAATCCGCCGGGGAGCCTCACGCCTCGAGACTACCTCCCCCTCAACTTCAGCTTCTCTCGCCTGGTCCTCTTGTTACACCGTCGTTGTCCATGAAGTAGACGGTCCACGCTCCATAGTAGTCGTAGGGGAAGTAGTGGGTACACACTCAGCTTCAGGCACATGGTTCTCCCCATCATCATCTCCAGCTTCATCCTTCTCCTCTTCAAAGAGGTCCTCGGCCATCTCCTCATCACCTGCACATTCAAAGCCAAGAGAGGTACATGGCATTGTCTCGTCGAAGGTCACCTCGCAAGTCTCCATGATTTTGTTAGTCTCAAGGTTAAGCACCCTATAGGCTCTAGAGTGGTTAGCATATCCAAAGAAAATACCATCACTAGACCTAGCCTCAAACTTGTCGAGTTTTCCCTTCTTCGAATAAAGCACTTGCGCCAAAGACTCGGAAATGACTCACCTTGGGTGCCCGACCATGCATCGGCTCATAACGGGTCTTCTTCTTGAAAGCTCGCAATAAAATCCCGTTGGAAACATGACAAGCCGTATTGACCGCCTCAGCCCAATACCTCCTAGGAGTCCTGTGCTCATCGAGCATCGTCCTAGCCATCTCACAAAGAGTCCGATTTTTCCTTTCCACGACTCCATTTTGAGGGGGCACATAAGGGGTCGAATACTGATGTTCAAGACCTAGATCACGACAAAAAGCATCAAAACGAGAGTTCTTGAACTCAGAGCCATTATCAATGCGGATAGCTCGAATAGCATTCCCATGCCTCTCGTTTTTCAACCTCACGATCAGATCTCGAACAAAACCAAATGCCTCACTCTTATCTTCCAAGAAAAACACCCAAGCATAGCGAGAGTAATCGTCCACCACAACAAGGACATACCACTTCCCACCCACCGAGCGAACTCGAGCTGGCCCAACAAGGTCCATAAGCAACAGCTCTGTCGGACGCTCGGTCATGACATCGGTCAGGGGTGGATGGGGAGTGGCTACCATCTTGCCATGCCTACAGGGAGCACAAACCAAATCCTTCTCAAGCTTCAACCTCTGCAATCCTCCGACAAGATCAAGACCACTCAAGCGGGAAACCAAATCAAAGCTCAAGTGTCCCAACCGCCTATGCCATTTCCACAAATCGGAAGAAGGACCGGCCATCAAACAGGCGAGCGGGACCCAAAGAACGAGAGAAATCGGCCCCGAAAATCGACCCTCGGGGATGATCATACAGACAAGATCACCTCGAGAATCAAGCAAACGAGACTCGCCAGACTTGAAACACACCTCAAAACCCTCATCAAGCAACTGAGAAACCGAAAGCAAATTGAAACCCAAAGACTTCACAAGAGCCACTCTCTTCAACGTTACCTTGTCACTCACATGCACAACACCCTCCGACATCACCCTACCTCGTCCATTGTCCCCAAATGTGATGTACATCTTTTCCTTCACTGGGGTGAGGCTGGAGAACCACTTCTTATCTCCAGTCATGTGTCGAGAACACCCGGAGTCAATCAACCAAATGTCCTCCAAGCCTCCTGCCTGTAGTCAGAAACAAGAACGAGAATGAGCTAGCGACTCGACACTGGGGTTAGCACAAATAAAGTTAAACCAGTGTCGAGCCATCTGCTCAAAGGAGGGGTTAGCAAATATCATTCCCTTGCCACCAAACTTCCCATGTCCCATGGGAGGAGTACGAGCACCACGAGGGGGAAAACGTGGTTCGTAGTTCCTCTGGAACCCAAAGCTGCGATCATCTCCCCTAAACCCGTATTGAGGACGAGTAGGAGGACGTCCAGCAAAACCACCACGAGCCCGACCAAACCTCTCACCAGCACGCACACCATCCTCTCTCTCCTGACAAACCTCTCACCACCACCTCTCTGTGGGAACCTGCCAACACTCCTCACACTTCCCACACCCCGTGGAAGTGGCAATCTAGGCTCAGGAATACCATTAGACTGGCGATACCTGTCCTGGTTCGCTTGCTCCCTAGCAAGCCTCTCATCCCTCTTCCTCTTGTAGCAAAACTCGGCAAGATGCCTCTCCTTGCCACAATACTCACACCTGAAGGGGATGGGTTTTGGTTTTGGCTCTGGCTTCTCTCTAGGCTTCTCACCCTTCTCACCCACAAACTTCACCGGTTTCTGGAAATCATTTGTCTTAGGTGGGAATTTGGGTGGATCTTGGGTTGTGTCAAGCTTGTTGCAAAGGTGGTTGGGCTTTGGTGTGAAAGAGTTCTTGGGTGCTTTTGGAAGTGGGACTTGGATCTCTCCAATCACCTCAAACTCGGGGTTAGACACAACATACTTCTCATACACACTCTCCCCACTGTTCTCTCCTACTTTCTCACCCAACTTCTCAAACCCCAAACCACGACCATCAGCTTTCTTGAACTCCTCAATCATGATTTTCAATTGAGGTTCCTGCCCAGACAACCAACCCAACACCTTCCTCAAATAGTCATTCTCCTCATAGATGACATCCAAACGGGAAGTAAGTTCAAGATTGCACAAAGTAACCTCATCACAGCTAGTGCATGCATTGACAATAGGAGATTTCAAAGATGCTTCCAAAGAACTAATGGTAGAACGAGCATCAACAAGCTTAGCATGCATAGTAGGACATGATTTACAAGCACCAAGCAAAGTGGGTCTAGCCTTAAGCTCATCATATTCAGTCCTAAGAGCATCTAGTTTAGCCAAAGTGGAAGCATTCTTCTCATTAAGCAACTTGATCTCATTCAACCATGCATCACACTCAAGACATTCAACATCATCAGGAGTAGTAGGAGCAAGTTTCAAAGAGTCATTCTCAAGTTTCAATTCAAGCAATTTCGACTCTAGCTCTCCTACTTTCTCACTAGCATTCTCAAGTTGAGCCCTAAGATCTTTTCTCATCTTTTTGGCATCTCTTAGCACACTATCACGGTTGTCAATCAAGCCATTCAACCTAGCAATCTCAGCAAGCAAAGAGTCGGGGTCACGGTTTACCTCATCCTCCGAGTCGGAGTCGCTGTCTTCCTTCTCGCTCTTCTTGCTGCTTGAGCTATGGGCCATGCCACAAAAGCCCTCAAACGCCACACAGCTCAACCCGCTGAGGTTCCGGCTTGCACTCTTCTTGCCCTTGCGCCTCCCGGCGTCTTCATCTTCGCTGCTTGAGCTTGACTGCTCGTCGCTCGAGCTTGAGTCGACGTTGTTCGCACCGGCCACCATCGCTCTTGCCTTGTTCTTCTTGTAGCCGCTCTTGCTCGGTCGCCGCTTGTCCTTGTCCTTGCTCTTGGACTTGTTGAAGTGCTTTCCCTTGGAGGAGTACTTGTCTTCACGCCTCGGGTGCGCCTTGTACTCGTTCACCTCGTACTTGTTCTCCTCCACTTCCGGGCACTCGGCGATGAAGTGGCATCGCTTGCCACACTTGTAGCACGTCCCTGAGCTCCGCCTTGCATTCCTCCGACTCTCGTGTAGTCGATCAAACCTCCTTGAGAGCAAGGCCAGCTCCTCCTCGCCCAGCACATCAAACTCCTCATCTGGAATGGACATAAGAGAAGACAAGGAAAACGCGTCGACGGGGAAGGGTTAGATTTGCCCTTTGATCCGCCCACAAGAGCAAGACTATGGTCAGTCGAGCCCTCATGCTTGGATTGCAACTTCCTGTCAACCTCAGCCGACTTGAGCTTAGAAAAGAGGTCATCCAACTCAATAGTCAAATATTGCCCAGACTCCTTGATGGCCTCTACCTTAGCACCCCAAACATTTGGGTCCAAGACATGCAAGAGCTTCAAAGCCTGATCATGCTCGGTGTAAGGAAAATCCTCAACATTAGCTTTCATGTTGTTCACGATGGCGGTGAACCTCTGAAACATCGCATCAATGTCCTCACCAGGAAGTGGAGTGAAATTGTCATATTGCATCCGGTAAGAAACAAAGAGGCGAGCCTTCACATGGTTATCACCACCGTGAGCAACCAACAACTTCTCCCAAATTTGCCAAGCAAGATTCAAATGGCGAACACGCTCAAACTCAGGATCACACAAGCTCCGGACCAAGTGATCAACGGCTTTTGCATTAGCCTCATACTTGGCCTTAGCACCGGCATCGGTCACCATAAGAGTATGGATGTTGACCGGAATAGCATAGGTCTTGTCAAGCACAATGAAATCCAACAGCTTCCCACGAAGAAAGATCATCATTCGGGCCGCCCACTTGTGGTAACCCTTGCCATCGAAGTGCGGTGGACCGCCCCCTCAACGTACGCCATCTTAGGATTCGAGACTTGTCAAAGTCGCAAAGAATCCGACACCAAGCTCTGATACCAATTGAAGGATCAGATGGCGACTAGAGAGGGGGGGGGAGTGAATAGGAGCCGGTAAAAATTCTTCAAAAAGAACCCGGCCATTGCCCTAGACAAATCCCTGTCACACACGAGCGATGGATCGAATCACACACCAATCGCCAAGACAACGATGTTATGGATCAACCTCTAGCCTTAGGAACGATTCCTTGAAGCACACGCGGAAGCACTAAAGAAGAAGGAGAGGAATCGAAACAAGAAGCACAGCTCACAGCTCCTGGCGGACTGTCCGGCCAGGCAGTGCGGACCGTCCGCGATGAACCGCGCGGACTGTCCGACCTGCTACCGCGGACCGTCCGCGCCGACTCCGCGGACCGTCCGGCCCACTCCGCGGACCGTCCGTTAAACACACACGGAACCAACGGGGACGCACCCGTGCCACGGACCGTCCGCGGGGAGCACGCGGACTGTCCGCCAGGCACCCGCAGACCGTCCGCCCACTGCAGCGGACCGTCCGAAACCCCGTCCAACCGAAAATCAAAATCGCGACGGATCGAGACGAAAGCCGAGCAAGAACACGAAGAACACGGGACGAACCCTAGCCGCACGGACCGTCCGCCTGGTCCTCGCGGACCGTCCGCCAGGTGCGGACAGAGCAGAAAACCCCCGACCCCGAAAGTCAACTCCCCCAAATCATCATCGGATTTCCCAAATGGTTGAAGCTGTGGAGACAAGGGTTTGGGGACTTGAAAAGCGTCACAAAAGGATGCTATAGCCCAAAAATCTTGCCTCCTAACTCCCTAAATCACCGGGAATCGCGAATCCTTTGAGCACCACCAAAAACTAGAGCACCGAACGAAAAACTTCGAATCCAAGTGGTTTCCCGGTGTTTGAGGGCACAAGATCAATCACAAAGATGCACAAGACATCTATCCATGTTTCCCTCAAAGAAATCCGGGGAGAAACCCACTCAAATCCGCGGAATCACACCGGGAACAAAGGCACGAAAACAAGCACAAAAGACCACGAGAAACACAACTCCGAATCTTCTATACAAACCATGAAAGATTCACAAGGTCTAGCATGCCACCCTAGCATCCATCCCTCTCAACAAATCTCTCATGCTAGCCTAGAGAAAATGGAAGAAAAATAACTACGAAAATGAGAAATGGGAGGGAGGAAATGAAACCCTAAGTCGCGGAGGGAGAGAGCCATCCACACACCCTCATGGCTTATATATCGGGTCCCGCCGGAGTGGTAAATGACTCGACTACCCCTAACTTAACTACTGGTGATACAACCCACGCAGGGGCATTTAGGTAATGTTTGTGGGTCTTGCCATCGGACGGCCACGCCTTTGCCGCACCCCGCGTCCTCCCGACGCAAGGCATGCGATCCCGTCGCGTGTCCTCCGCCTCGAAGCTTCCCGACACGCCCGGATCCCGTCTCCGTCGTGTTGGGCCCTCGGACTTGGTTTTGAGGCCCAAACCAAGAAACCGTCCGCCGATGGTTTTGTGGACAAACCACCAAACCCCGCGTGCTCGGTCCGGCCTCCCGCCAAACCACTTGACTTGACCGCCACCGTGCACCGGCTCGCTTGTCCATGACTTCGTCTTGCTTGTGTCGCCACCATGTGACCCGCACCTAGTACCGCTGTCCACCGGGTCCCTCGAACCGAGCCTACTTGTCTCCATCTCCCGGAGGCCCCTCAAGGCTGAATACCTTTCGCGCCCATTCTTCACCTGCAACAACACGAACTAGGCCGCAGCCTACACCTGCGCACTAAGCCAAGAGTCAGTCCAACACCCGTTGTCAATCACTCATCACTGAGGAGCGGTCATCCATCGACCACTGGGACGCTCCTAGTCCTCAAGGGGTAGATTAAGGGTAAATTTGCCCCATTTACCCCATCATCCAAACAGGCCCATGTTCTCATAGTCATTAAGATTCTTCCTTCTTCAGTTTTGTCACATCTATTTTTCTTTATATTCCTCCACTATACCAACTACCCACCATAGGATCTACATATGTTAGGAGCTGTTGTGGATCGCTCATCTCCATCTCCGGCTCGAGGTGGTGTGGGCGTGGCCCCGACAGCGACCTCGACCTCTAGCGTCAACAGCCCTCTCTCGTGCTGCCGCTCGTGGCGTAGCCGTGCACCGTGCTGCCTTTAGGTACGCCACCATGCTACTTTCGAGCACGAGCGGGAGGCCCGAAGGTGGTTGAGCTGCGCGGTGGGAGGAGCCAGGCCCTATGCCACCTTGCCACGTCGTAGTGGTAGTGTCCCCTTGGTCGACGCCAGGAATGGAGGAAACATGAGGGAATGGGAAGGTATCGTTTCTACTCATGTGCCTGCTGCACATAGTCCTAACATACGAGCTTAGAAGTGTTTAAATCAAAGGGTGAAAAAATTGCAATTAGTGTCACATCAGATGGTTCCTGAGATGTCGAAAGAGGTGTTTGAATAATAATAAAATTACTTGAGCACAACATGAGGATGAGCTGGGCTGGGAAGATACGCGGGCTTATCCATAACATTGTGGACAAGTAGGATATTATTGGGAAAAAAAATCTACGCGCAGTGGTAGCTGCAGAACTCTTGCGCCATTAAAGTTCCTCCAATCTTATGCGCTCATCTGCGGCTCCGCCGCCGCCGTGGCGCCTGGTGATGATTATAGATGGCCATACAACACGAGGCCCATGGGCCAGCCCAAAGCACGACATTTTGGCCCGACACGAGCATGGGCCCAGCACAATGTTATTGGGCTCGGGCCGGCACGAGCACGACGTCGGGCTAGTGCTGGGCTGCGATCTAAGCCCATAGTGCCAGCCCAGCACGACACGAAATCTCCTGGCACGATGAGGCCCATGTGTTGGCACGACGGCCCAGCAGCCCAATTGGCCCAATTGGCCCAAGGCCACTATCGTATAAAAGCCAGCACCTCTTCATTCTCCTCCCCAAACCCTAGTTCCCCGGATCCCCTCCACCCAGCCGCTTGTCATCCCCTCCTCTGTAGCCGTCACCTCCGATCCCCTCCTCCCAGCCGTGGCGGTGGCACACGCGGCACGTCGTCCCCTCCTGGCCTTCTCCCACAGCCGCCGCCCACCTCCGCCTCCGTCGGCCATGGGCCATCTCCAATCGAGCGTCGCCAGCAACCTCCAATCCGCGAGTGCCGCCGGCAATCTCCAATCCGCAAGCTTCGCCGGCCGGAGTAGCACGCTGTGAGCTCGCCTGAGGAGCTCCTGCGCCGCGCCGGCAGCACCTCGTCCAAGAACGGCACCACCTCCACCCGTCGGCCACCTCCGCCCCCGCGGGCCTCCTACCTCCTCCGCCCGCCGGCCCGCGGCCACCTCCCGCCGGACGTCTACTCCGCAGGCTAGCCATCCTCCGGCCTCCTTTCTGGCTACCCTCATCGGGTCGTGGGCCGGCACGGCACAAATGGCCCGTCGGGCCAGTCGTCGGGCCTCGGGCCGGCCCGACCCGAAAAGAACCCCTCGGGCTAGTGCTGGGCTGTCATCTCAGCCCATAGTGCCACCCAGCACGAGCACAAAATCCTTCGGGCCATGTCGGGCTGGGCCGCTTCGTGCCTGGGCCGCGTCGTGCTTGGGCTCGGCTGGGCTAGGCGGGCCAAATGGCCATCTATAGTGATGATATATGTTGTCACTGTTGTGCAAGTACCTCTTACATTAGCCCGTCGGCCCCCTTCTCTTTTCTTATTTTTGATATAAAAAGAAGTAAAATACAATAGCAGTTTTAAACTTGTTCTATGATTGATATCATCTAAAAGTAGGTCCTTGAACTTTTAAACATATATGGTCCACATTTGCTGACATGCCCATAAGTTCCCAACAAATCAACATAAATTGCGTGAGTATTATATGGTACCCAAAAAATACCTTTGACAAAACTGACATGCATTATATCATGGTTCATGCACAGTCCACTTCGCACATCGAGTGGACCGCACATACACTGCAAAACGTTTACATTTTTGTCACCACTTCGGGTAAAACTTAAAAGTTTAATCTCTTTCCCCGGCTGAATTTGCCTTACCCAAGTTCCTCGAGCTGTGATATCTGGGCTTGACTTCTCTACAACACACTATTGCGTGGGAACGGTCAAGCATGCTGTAGCGAACATGGCCTCATGTGCCATTAGTTCGAGTTTGATTTTGGTGATTCTTGACAACATGATCATTGGGACTAACCATATTGTTTTAGCATGTCTTTGTAGACACTTCTAGGTCACAAGAATGCAAGAAAACCACACGCCAAAGTGGGAAAAACAAGAGTCAAAACATAGCAAGAAAAGGAAAAGAAAAGACACGGTCAGATGAACCGACGATATCAATTTAACAAGCGTCGGTGCAATCGTCGGATGAGTTGGTACACAGGGTCAAACCCTAGGTACCGTCAGATGAATCGACGGTCCATTATTTAGTAGCGTCGGACGAGTTGCAGAGGAAGAGCAGAGAAGACAGTAGCACCGGATGATCCGACGGTCTGAGTGGGGACACCGTCGGTCTATCCGACGCTCAGTTTGAATCAAGACAGAGACGCGGCAAGATGAAGCCTTCAGCACCGGATGATCCGATGCCTTGGTAAGGATGAAGCGTCGGTCTATCCGACGGTTGATTGGAAGCTAACAGAGGCGACTTGGACGCGGGGTCGTCAGCACCGGATGATCCGACGCACCGTCGGTGCATAGCGTTGGAGCAGTTGTGTCAGAGAACCTCAACGGCTAAGTGATGTGGGGGGGCACCGGATGAACAGACGCCCTAGAAAAAATAGCGTCGGATCATCCGACGGTACCTTTTTCAGTGGACGTTAGCCAACGGCTAGTTTGATGCCTTGGGCTATTTATACCCCCTTCACTCACCCATTTGAGGTTGCTGGATTGTGTGGAAGTGCAGAGGAGTTCAAGACACCTAGAAGATCATATCCAATCCATCCAAGTGCTTAATTGCCCATCCATAGACTTGCAAATGCTTAGTGTATGTGCTTAGTGCTAGGCTTAGCTTAGAGCTGAGTGAGTGCAAGGTTGTGCCAACCTTGTGAGGTGATTCTTGAGTGAATCAACGTGTACAAGGTTCGCCGGAAGCCTTGGGGCTTAAGTGGTTCACCGGCAATCGTCATCGACCCTCCGACTTGGTGTGGAGCGGCGAAGACACTTGATGAGGACATCACCAACTCAAATATGACCATGTTAATGGCTTGTGAACAAAAGGTGAATCAATCCTATATCATGGTTATTGTTGCTACATTCGATGAATTGATGTTGCGCAATGATGTGTGTTTATTGTCATTTTCAGAAATACGTACTTGGATCAAAAAGAATGTTAAACACTCATGGAAGGTATAGAGGATCAAAGAAGTTGATTGGGGATCAAGTCCAAGTGTTCCCCACGTCCTCCACCAGGCCACCACGTCACTTATGGCCCAAAGATGGAAAGAGATCAAGGGGGACACGTTTTGGGCGTTGGATTCGGACTGCAGAAAAGCACCATCTTGTGACTGACGCCACGGTCGCATACGGAGTCGGATTGGGGCGTTCAAGTACTTCCTGGAACCGTGATGAAGTCATCTTTCATATGGATCCAGTCTCAAGTCCATATCTATTCTGAGGCGGCCGCAATCGTCCAAACATTGACCCGATGTCAATCTGTTCCAGGTGCTGCGTCACCTTATTTGGCCCAATGGGCCGTGTATCAAGTTGGGTCCATTACGGACATGTCCTAGGGTTAGAGGTCCCAGCACCCCTTTCGTCGTCCTCCCATGTCCTCATATTGCCCCATAGCCGCCACAAACAGTTCGGGTTTTGTTTAGATCAAGTTTAGCCATTGCTACTTGCTTGAAGCACGTGCTGGTCCAGTCGTCCGTCTTCCTGTCTTCAGAACCCCGCCATTATTGTAATTGAGTTGGAGTTTGCAATCTTTCATTCCCATCTAGTAAATTCAGTACTTGTTCAATACTTGTTCTTGCTAGTTCTTCGATTACTTGCAGGACAGGTGCCCTAGTGCCCGGGTGACGCGCTCCACAAAATCGCGGCAGCCATAGGAAGTGGTGTATCGGTTGTTAAGGCGCAGCCTTGAAGGGTTGTAGTCAGGCCGAGAACGTCATCTCCTCTTCAATCGAGTTATCCACGCCTTTCATCGAAAGATCGGGAACAAACCCTAGCGGGTTCATATCAGTTGGTATCAGAGCGAGGTTCTTCAGTGAGAGTTTTCAATCCTTTGTTGTTTTTTAATTTTCTATAGTCCAGAAAAGCCCTGAAAAAAAATAGTAGATTAGATTACCCGCTGTCCCATAAACCCTTTGAGCCTTTACTAGCATTGCATGGTTAGGGCTTGTTGAGTTTTTGGTTGCATCGGTCGTGTCAAGTTGTTGGTCTTAGTGTCTATTCCTTTAGAGTTTTAATTTGAGTTCTATCACATTTTAGTCACGAAATTCGCGTCACCATATACACCTCTGTTTCACTTTTGCCACCACGGTTTCATATGATCTCCGATTGAGGTGTTTAAATACAATCTGGAAAGCTTACATTGTCTTCTTTCCAACGGATCCAACCTTGCCTCGAAATTCCGTTTGAGCAATCTGCAATTGTCCACGAGATCTGCGATCTGCAATCTGTGTACTTTTCCTTTTGTGCTTATTTGGCTTGATATTGAGCAATAGAGTTTAGTTGTGTGAAAAAAAAGTTGAAAGAAAAAGAGAGGAAAAAATCGGAGAAGAAAAAAAAGAGAGTAGAAAGAGAAGAACGAAAAAAAGAGAAAGAGAAGTAAGTTGAAACGGTTGTTTTACTTGTGTTGTGCTAGTTGTTCTTTTTATATGACTACCTTTGTGCCTAGGCTCACGTCTCTAGCATGGTTTAGCCTAGGACCAGCATAGTACCGCCGTTGAACAATTATTCAGCTTGCTTTTTTAACTATTGTGGTGCTAGTCATTCCTTGTTTCAGCCCACCTATAGCTCCACATATCGACTACAGCTTGACAGGTTCTTGTTGCTGCGACACCGATACACTTCTTCCTAGTTTGCAGACTTTAGCCGTCCCCTCCTGTAGAGCAAGGTAAGAACTTGTAAGAGCTTGTTTGAACAAGTTGAGTTGAGATAATTACACCTGACACATCCTAGTAGTTGACAGGAGACAACATATTCTTGTGTTTCTTGTTTTCTACTAATCATGGCAGGTGGTATAGAGATTTTTGAGACAACAAAACTACAACTTCAGATTGAGGACGTTATTTATTTCTTACCTTCATATGCTGGTAGGTATGATCCTGATGCATACATTGATTGGGAGTTAAAAGTAGATAAAGAATTCAGAAGATATGATTTGTCTGAAGAGCGAAAAGTGATAGCTGCTTCTAATATTTTAACTGATTATGCTTTAAGTTTTTAGAAGCACTTGCTGAGACATCATAAGGTTCCTAAAACATGGAAGGTTATGAAACTAGTTTTTAGAGAAAATTTTGTTCCTGAATATTATGCTGATCATATGCTCGATAAATTAAATAATTTGAAACAAGGTAAAAACTCTATTGATGTATACTATCATGATCTAAAATTTTGTATGATGAGTTGTGGTTTGGAAGAATACGAAGAAGCTACTGAAATTAGATTTTTAAAGGGGCTTAACATTGAAATTCAGGATAAACTTTTGCATGAAACGTATGATTCTCTCCCTAGTTTGATTGACCTTGCTTCAAGAATTGAGATTCAACTTGCAAATGATTTGAGTGCAAAGAAATTGGATGAATTGCTACCTACTTGTGAAACAAAAAATTCAGTGGTGCGGAAATAGTTATGTGTTCTATTGTGACTAGATTTGGGCAGAATATAAATGAATTATTTGCATGCCCATCAAAGGAAGATAGTGAAGGTATGCTTGTTTGTGATGAACTAACCAATGAAAGTGTAGAGTTGCTTGACACTTCTTCTAAGATTGCAGCACCACAACTAGAGTTCGAGCACTCTCTTTTTCCCCTTGTTGTCCATAACATTTTGCAGGAGGAAGAGACCAATATAATTGAGTGCATTCAACAATTTGAGCAACAACCCCCGCTGCAAAGGTGTGAAAATAATGATTGTGCAACACCCACCATGTCAGAGGTGAGTGAGCAAAGCAACAAATTCAATGTTGACTGTCCATGTGAGTATAATCATGTTTTACCCATACCTACAACACAACTAGTGCATGGACTTGATGATTCCATTCTTGATGATACGCATGCTGAGACAAGGCATGTTCATTGCATTGCCTATGAGAAAGATGAACTGAAATTGTTGTCTTCATTAAATACACTAGGTTATATTGAATTTGATATTCTTTGTGATCTAAACAGTTTAGAGGAGAAACTTTTTGCATATTTTGAATTTAAATGTTTGGCTCATCATACATATCACTTTATTGGCAAATATAATTCCCAAGGAGAATATTTGGTGCATAGAATTTATATTTGCTCTGATCTGAAATCTCCTTTTGGGTTATATGATCATCATAAAATAGGGGGCTGCACTAACGCTAACAATATCTTGCAAAGTCCTTCTAGTTTTTCTCTTAAGCAACAGGGTCAGTCTAAAGAAGGGGAGCATTGCAGTATACAAGTCGTTCCGTGTTCCAGCATCGAGGCAAGCACCTTTAGATGCCACCAAAGCAAGTCGAGGACGACTTGCAGCTAAGAAGGGGAGAATGATGAGGACATCACCAACTCAAATATGACCATGTTAATGGCTTGTGAACAAAAGGTGAATCAATCCTATATCATGGTTATTGTTGCTACATTCGATGAATTGATGTTGCGCAATGATGTGTGTTTTATTGTCATTTTCAGAAATACGTACTTGGATCAAAAAGAATGTTAAACACTCATGGAAGGTATGGAGGAACAAAGAAGTTGATTGGGGATCAAGTCCAAGTGTTCCCCACGTCCTCCACCAGGCCACCACGTCACTTATGGCCCAAAGATGGAAAGAGATCAAGGGGGACACGTTTTGGGCGCTGGATTCGGACTGCAGAAAAGCACCATCTTGTGACGGACGCCACGGTCGCATACGGAGTCAGATTGGGGCGTTCAAGTACTTCCTGGAACCGTGATGAAGTCACCTTTCATATGGATCCGGTCTCAAGTCCATATCTATTCTGAGGCGGCCGCAATCGTCCAAACATTGACCCGATGTCAATCTGTTCCAGGTGCTGCGCCACCTTATTTGGCCCAATGGGCCGTGTATCAAGTTGGGTCCATTACGGACGTGTCCTAGGGTTAGAGGTCGACCCCAGCACCCCTTTGGTCGTCCTCCCATGTCCTCATATTGCCCCATAGCCGCCACAAACAGTTCGGATTTTGTTTAGATCAAGTTTAGCCATTGCTACTTGCTTGAAGCGCGCGCTGGTCCAGTCGTCCGTCTTCCTGTCTTCAGAACCCCGCCATTATTGTGATGGAGTTGGAGTTTGCAATCTTTCATTCCCATCTAGTAAATTCAGTACTTGTTCAATACTTGTTCTTGCTAGTTCTTCGATCGCTTGCAGGACAGGTGCCCTAGTGGCCGGGTGACGCGCTCCACAAGATCGCGGCAGCCATAGGAAGTGGTGTATCGGTTGTTAAGGCGCAGCCTTGAAGGGTTGTAGTCAGACCGAGAACGTCATCTCCTCTTCAATCGAGTTATCCACGCCTCTCATCGAAAGATCGGGAACAAACCCTAGCGGGTTCATATCAACACTTTGTGCGGGGGACGTGGAGACCCCCTTCCTAAGTGGAGAAGCTCCTTAGTGGAGGCGGCATCAAGGTGACCAAGAGAGCTTGACAAGTGCCTAAGTGGCTAGCCTTTGTGGCGAGTCAAGTGGTGCTCTTGGGAGATACTTGGTGACCGGGAAGCAATACTCTTGTGTGAGTGCTTCAACAACGTGGACTAGGGGTGGCTTAGTGCCTACCGATACCACGGGATAAATCGCGTGTCAAGAGTTTGCTTCCTCTCACCCCTTTACGTTCCACATTTACTCTATTGCAATCTTTGCTTGCCTTTACTTTCCTAGAGTAGTATCATGCTAGGATTGGCTATAGGTTGCAAACCTTATTTTGGGATGGGAGTTTCACACTAGAACAACCCTAGTTGCACATCTAGATAGTGTGTTCTAGTTTACTTTTGTGCAAAAATAGTGAAGCCATAGGTTAAGGTTTTTAGTTGCCTAATTCACCCCCTCCCCCTCTTAGGCTAACAAGCATCCGATTCCTTACATGCGTTCACTGGTAGAGAGGGAGACTTTTGTTCAGGCCTTTAGTCCCGGTTCAACTTTGGAGCCGGAACTAAAGGGGTTTCATCGACGTGGACACTAATGCCATGAGTGCTCACTCCCTTTAGTCCCGATTGATAACACGACCCGTGACAAAAGACCCCCCTTTAGTCTGGGTTCGTGTTACAAACCGGTTCGTAACACGAACCCAGACTAAAGGGGTGACCCTTTTGTCACGGGTCGTGTTATCAACCGGGACTAAAGGGGGGGGGGTCTTTTGTCACGGGTCGTGTTACCAATCGGGACTAAAGGGTCTCCCACGACTTACTATAAAAGGATAGCATCCTCTACTCAGTCAGATGTGCTGTGTAGGTGAGATGGTGAGGAAGCTACGCGCGAGGCTGGATGTCACGAGTTCGAATCCCCGTAACTGCGCACGCGTATATTTTGCATGAAAAATCATGTGACTTGCGACGCGTGGGGGGCCTTCCGGGGATTTTCAATTTTTTTTTGACTTTTTTGACATTGGTGTGCACCCCCCTTTAGTCTCGGTTGGTATTACCAACCAAGACTAAAGGCCCCCCAACCGGGACTAAAGGA
Organism: Cenchrus americanus; assembly: GCA_947561735.1. NCBI lineage: Eukaryota > Viridiplantae > Streptophyta > Magnoliopsida > Poales > Poaceae > Cenchrus > Cenchrus americanus. The sequence goes on along the minus strand of OX387242.1, from coordinate 97,585,293 downwards.
CCCCCCTTTTGTCTCTAATAATTAGTCCCGGTTGGACTTGACGGACCTATACCCCTTACTAACCGGGACTAAAGGTCCTCTCTCCACCAGTGGTTAGTTGGAGGGTGACCCATGTACCAAGTTCTTTCACCTACATGCTAGTAATGAAGGAGAAAGAATCATATCACCTCCCTCCAGGTTGATTGCGTCACCCTTGTCTCCTTGTCTCTGAGTCAGACAAAGCTGAGGCCGCCTTCAAGTACTATGAGGCCATCTTTGGATCAGAGCTTCCTAGAGGTGCAGTGTTGGATTTCAGCGAGCTAGGCCTTCCTTGTTTGGATCTTTCGGAGCTTGGCCGTCCAATCACCGAGGAGGAAGTGTGGGAGGCCATCAGAAACCTCCCTCTGGACAAAGGACCAGGACCAAATGAGTTTACGGGTCGTTTTATAGGTCGGCTTGGTCGGTCATCAAGGATGACATGGTTCGGGCTTTTGAGGACATCTCAACAATGGATTGTAGGAACTTCCACCACCTTAACGAAGCTCTTCTTACACTGCTTCCGAAGGTGGACAACCCTGTGGCCTTGAACGGCTATCGTCACATTAGTCTGATTCACAACTTTGGGAAGATTTTTTCTTTCATGGCCAACCATTTCGCCCCGCATCTTCCTCACTTGGTTTCGGCGAACCAAAGTGCTTTCATTGAAGGTCGTCAAATCCATGAAACTTTCATGACTGCAAATAATCCAGTCAGTCCAATGAAGCGGTCAATGAGGAAGACCCAATTGACCGAGTCAAAGGCTTTGGTAAGGTCAATTTTGAAAAGGACCCTTGGGGTCTTCCTTATTGAAAGTTGAGACTCCAAATTATTTGCTATTTGATGGGACACCGATTTGACAGTAGTATCACCACAAACTAGGCTGTACACTTACTCATGTTAAAGTAGGAAAATCACAATGCTTTCAACATAAAAGGGATACTGCAACATTGCCAAATTTTAACCGACACAATAGTATTTTCTAGCTGATATGATTAATTAAACCACTAAATTCCCTATGCAAAAAGCCTACATATTTATAACATTGTGATTCTCATTTCAAATATAAATCAAAGCATGAACAAATCTAAGACTTCATAAATTTCACATATGTTAGGTGCGTTTGGTAGAGTTCACAGAGCTAACTCTCTGCTGATTCCAGTGGAAGCTCTTCCAAACACATTTTCAGAGAGAAGTGATTTTACTTGAAATGAACTAAGAGGCAGTAGCGGATGCAACACATGGACATGGGTGTATAGAAACCAAGCGTGTATGTATGTACGTATTAATATGCACTACGTGAAAAACCGGCTTTGATAACGAGCGTGGATTGCCTTTGGTAACAGGCAATGCGCCCGTTACCGATCAAGTGTTGCAAATAAGCCAAGAAAGGTAATGGGAAGATGTCCGTTACTGATAAGACATATTCGTAACAGGCATTAAACAACGACCGTTACCACAACTAGCCACCGGTTACGTGAAATGACTGTTTCTTTGGGCCCACAGGGAACTTTTATAATGGGCACCAAAGCAAAGCCTGTTACAGTAGCTCAATATCAGAGACGCCTGATGTGCACCTGCGTCTCCACTATCTTTAGAACTGAGACGCATCTATTTCATGCGCGTCTCAGTGCATATAGGATTCGTAATGGGCATCAAACAACGACTGTTACCACAACTAGTCACCGGTCACGTGAAATGGCTATTTCTCTGGGCCCACATGGAACTTTGGTAACGGGCATGAAACAGAGCCCGCGTTCTGTGAACCCGCGTCTACACTGCCTCGATGAAATGAGATGCATCTATTTCTACACGCGTCTGCTTTCTCTCTATTAAAGGAGACGCTTGCTTTCAACCTGCGTCTCCTATATCTCGATGAATGGGCCAAGTCCTGGGGCCCACTGGTCAGGACTGGTAACGGGCTTTTACACTGCCCGTTACATTGTGGGCATTTTTGTAACGAGCTTTCCGAATGATGCCCGTTACTCACTGATCAGTGTTTGTAACGAGCTTTAATTAACGCCCGTTACAGATACGGCGGTCACCCTACAGTAATGTGCCCTGTTGTCGGTGGCATCCTGGAACCAGCCAGGATTTGGCAGCCACCACGGGCTACATCCTGGAACCAGCCAGGATATGGCAGCCACCACAGTAAGGAGACATCACAAACACATTCTCACATCACAGATATAGGCAAAGCAAGATCACATTTATAGACAAGCTAGGATCACATCAAGTTTGAAGTTACTCTCATCAGGGCTTGTTTGGATGGATTCATGAGAAAACTACTTGAACCAAGCAGTATCTGACCCCAACCAACCAAGCCAAGTAGGTTTCTTAGGCAACAACACCTGACTAAAGAAGACTGAATGAGTTTCAATTTTCTGGTCACAATAAACTCACGGTGCACCACTGTAGAAGTTGCCCTTTCGGTCGATGGTCTCCTTAAGAATGTACTCGCACAGCATCTCCTGGACACGCTTTACATCTTCTATGGAAACATCTACAGGAGATTTGAAATCCTGCAAAATACAATCATTTATGAGAATACAAGTAGAAACCATTTTCTAAAATCAGATGGATAATATGAGCAGAGACAAGGTTGAGCATTATTATCTACTTACATCAACATTCTTGATGTCAGGTATGTCATCGAGTGGTCTTAACATATGGAATGCCACATGGAATCAACACAAAGAGGACCCCCGTGGCTGCTGAGCACACTATGTCGAGGTACCAAAATGACAAGTTAATGCAGTACCAAATAGGTAAGAAGGGACCATAAAAAAACCTCGGTCTTACAGTGAGATTTGTTTTGTGCTTGAGTGTGGCTTTTGGTTTTTTTTCTTTCCTTTCGTCACTCTGTCCTGTGCATCACCAAAGGCCCTGCATGATCAACAATACCAATTAGAAACACTAAGAGATTGATTTTTTGTGAACAAAAAATACTGTACCAAAGGCCCTACATGGTCAGCAATACTAATTAGAAACACTAAGAGATTGAATTTTTGTGAACAAAATCTACAAGAAACTAACCAGTTCAAAACATTTTGGAGGTCTGGGAACTTTAGCGGGGGATGTTGTTTAGTAGAACCTAGATACCAAACCTCTTTATACTGCATCCAGATGATCACTGTTACCCAGTGGCTAGTGCAGTAGGCACCCACCACGTAGTAGTTGTTCATCATTGCATTTGAGATTGCCTTGCTAACTTGCTGAGAACATTGAGAAATATTTGTTAAAGTAAACAAATCTGGATCTAAAAACCCAACACTGATCTGCATCTCCGCTGCCCTGTCCATCATTTTCCTACAAAAAATCAAATTGTTAGCATGCGTGAACTTTGCGGTCAAAATTAAAGAAATATCTTTTTAGGTTTAAAAGGACTTACAATGTCCACAACCTCATGAAGGTAACATCCAGAGAAGCCAGGGTTATAAGGTTATACACGCTACTGAATTCAATGTTTAACACTAAAGCACCACAACCACCTTTAAAGTAGTCTTGATCCACCTTTGCTGGAAAGGCAAGTTTATCCTTACTGTGTTCCATGACATAAGCATGCAACTTGGCACAATTTGGTCCAGCAGCCTTTACATTTGCTTCTTACAACATAGGTGCACCAGGCTTGTATTTTGGTTGGTCCTGTTCTGTCCCATTAACACAGTTAAGAATCGCATCTTTAGACAGAGGTTTCCTAGCCTGGTTCCCCTTCTGTAGTAGAGATTGCCTGGGCTCCTCCTGTTGCAGAGGTTGCTGTATTTGTTGCATTTGCTGCTCAAGGGGACATTGCCTGCTGAGGACCGGAGCGTCCAAGGATCGGTGGATGGTCGCTCCTGGCTGTGATGAGTGATTGACAACGTGGTGTGGACTGACTCTTGGCCGAGTATTGCAGGTGCAGGTTGCGGCATGATTTGCGTTGGTGCAGGTGAAGAGTGGGTGCGAAAGGTCTATGCCTTGCGGGGCCTCTGAGGAATGGAGAGACAAGTACGCCTGACTCGAGGGACCCAGTGGCCAGCGGGGTCAAGTGCGGGCCGCATGGTGGCAAGAAAAGCAAGACGAAGTCATGGACATGAGCCAGTGTAGGGTAGCGGTTCACGACCGGAGTCTACATGCGGGGTTTGCGGCGGTTCACCAGAAAACCGTCGAGTTACTTGGTTGAGCCACAAAACCAAGACCGGAGGCTCGACGGGCGGAGACGTGATCCAAGCGCGCCGAGAAGTTTCGATGCCAGCGGACGCGTGGCGGGATCGCAGGACTTGCGTCGGGAGGACGCGGTCTGCGGCAATGGCGTGGCCGTGTGATGAAGAGGAGTGCTTGTTGACGGTTAATAATTGTATCAAAGTTCGTTTGTGACTTGCAAGCGTACAAGTCTCCCGTCGTAGTCAAGGGACCCTTCTTCCCTCGAGTGGTGAACCCAAGGTATCGAATCCGTGGAACAAATGTGTGACGCAAAACTTAATCTAATAAAGCCAAGTAACTTCAATCTTCGATAAAAGAAACCCTAATACATCTAAGTAAAAGACACGAAACGAATCTAATCTACTAAAGACCGGAGAAAACAAAGTAAGATTGAGTAGATAAACCGATCTAGAGGGATCGGGGTAAGCCTTTTGTTGAAGTTCCAAGCAAGAGAAGAAGTAGCAAATCGAATCTTAATAGAAGCCTCTTTAAATCGTGGTTTCCCGTCCAAATCCGAAAACACCCGCCTTTCGGAACCCCTGTTCTGTCACAACGTATCCCTATTCATGCGGGGAGCTTAGGGCGAGTCAAAAGACAAGTCGAGATTCTTTCGGAAGATCCGGCGTGTACCTCTAGCCACCGCGGCTACAAGAACACCCTATGTAATCTATCTCGAGAATAGAATTGGAATAAGCAAAGACGATCGAAAAACGAAATCTTCGAGGAAACACTTGATCGCTAGGAAAAGATTCAACTTGATAATTCAACTATAACAATGATACATACACAAGATCACCACCGGGATCCTTCCTTGATCTTGCTTCTAGCTCCGGGAACTCCGACGTGGTCTTCCGTGCAAGGTTCCCACGTCGGATAGGGAAACCCTAGTCAACTAGCTTGACCCTCTCCTCTCCGAGATGGTGTCCCTCTCTTCTCTGCTCCTCGGCGGCCGATGACGAATTGTATTATCCGTGGCTCTCGGTCAGGGGGCTATAAATAGCCTGATTGGCGGCTAGGGCAAAGGAGGGGGCAATTGGGCCCTGGGTGAGCCTGGGCCAACCGGACTGGGCCGGTCGGCCTGGGCCCATCTAGGCCCAGCCCGAGGGCTCCTTTGCCCCACGTCGGTTCCCTTGCTTCCTGGATGTTTCCCCCTTCTGCATGTAGGACATGTCGTCGGTTTCTCTCCGAATTGGACTCAATTCCTTGTCTTGCAAGATTCAGCACTTTTCTGGTCAGGTCCTCGGAGTCTGTCGTCTTCTCGGATCAAGTCCCTGGCTTCTTGGAGTTAAGTTTGCTTCATTGCATGACTTGTACGGAGCTTCAAGGTCTTGTCATGAGGTGCTTGATGAACTTATCCCGAAAGTCTTGCATTCAACACTAAAACCCTGCATAAACATTAAACTCCAAAACCGACATGCACACGTGAACTTGTTATACCACGGGGGTTAGTACCAATGGATAAGGTATAAAACTCATGCCAACACCGAAGGTAAACTCATGGCGAGGTTGACGGATTTTCACTGTCAACAATGCTACATGACCTATTTGCCCCTGAGGGGTTGTATCACAACTTTAGTGCTAGGGGTAGTGTGGTCTTTTGCCTGGCCCGGAGGGGACTCATATATATTAGCTCTAGGGTTTCCAAGCAAACTATCCATCCAGACTGCTTCTCATTTCCTTGCTCTCTAGGGTTAGATTTTTCCTCCGTTTGTAAAGAATCTGACCTCCGAGTAAATGGAAGCTTTCATGGTTGCGTCGATTCCCGGTTTGTAGCTCGTTGGATTTTCATGTCTTTTTCGAGCTATTTTCGTCAGTTTTTCATGCGCGGCTTGTTCCTTCGATTCTGAGGTGTTTGGGCTCAGATTTGTTGGTGGGAATCATGGATAGTTGCTTCGTGCATCTTTGTGCTTGACCTTGATCCCCCAAACTCCGAGTTTGGCCTCCGATTGAAGGATTTCGGTTGGAAACCTAGCTTTGTTCTTGAGCTCGGTAGAATCTCGATTCCTGTCGATTCATTGGGTTTGAGGCTACAAATTCGTAGGCACAACATCTCCTAGAGGCGCTTCACCTTCTCCTATGATTTTGTAGCAATCCCTTGGTTGATTCGGGAGATCGGGTAGTGGGAAGAAGGAGTTGACATTCAAGAGGTCGGGTTCGGACTGCTGTCTGCGCTCCACGCGGACGGTCCGTGCGCCCCTGGTGGACGGTCCGCGAGGTGGCTTTCAGCCAGCAGCTCGTCGTGTTCTTCGCGTGTTCTTGCATGCTTTTCGTTCGATCCTTTTTGTCGGTGGATTTTTGTTGTTTGCGGACGGTCCGTACTAGAGTGCCGGACAGTCCGTGTCGGGCGGACGGTCCGCGGGCCCATCGCAGACGGTCCGTTATTGAGGGTGCGGTACTGGAGGTTCGAGGGTTGTTTTCAGATGGTCCATCGCAGCCTCGCAGGCAGTCCGCCTAGGCCTCGCGGACGGTGCGCCCGGTGTCTACGGACAGTCCGCCCAGGCCTCGCAGACGGTCCGCCCGGTGCTCGCGGACAGTCCACCTGGTCCTGTGCTGAGCTGCTAAGTTCTTTGCTCTTTGAGTTTCGCTACGAGTAGTACTCAATCCCGTGGGTCAAGGATTTTTATCGGCTCCCATTCACTCCCCCCTCTCTGGTTGCCTAATCGGTCCTTCAATTGGTATCAGAGCCGATTACGGATCTTCGTGATTCTAACCAGTCTAAGATCCAAAGATGGCGTACCAAGAACGGGGTTCGGGTCCTCCACACTTTGATGGTAAGAACTACCATATGTGGCAAAGGCGGATGGCCGCTTTCCTACGCGGCAAGGGTCAGATCCTGTGGGATGTCACGGTGAACATAGCTTATGTTCATCCGATGAACTTCCTTGCTCTAGGATCGAGGGACATGTTCGACGCCAACAACAAGGTGGTCGACTACCTATACCGTTCTTTGTGTGAATCGGAATTCGAACGGGTTCGGACAGAGGACTTGGCGTGCAGGATTTGGGAGCAGTTGAAGAATGCTCATGCCGGGAATGCTCAGGTTCAGGCTTGGCTCTTTGTGACCTACCGGAGAGAGTACGAGAATTTCACTCATCTCCCCAGTGAGTCCATAGATGCCATGTTTCAGTGTTTCACGGTGATCGTGAACAACATGAGGGATAATGTGGCCGTGCTCCGATATGATGACCATGACAGGGCTGTCAAGCTCTTGCATTCTCTGGATCGTACCGTGTGGAGTGGGAAGGTCGAGGCCATCCTAGAGTCAGAGAAGTATGAGACCCTCACGGTGGACGAGCTGTTTTCCAAGCTCAAGTCGTCCGAGGTGGACCGTGGGGTGTGTGCAAAGATCGAGAACCTGACTGGTCCCCATAGTCTGTCTCTCATGTCTAGTTCAAGGACTAATGCTAACATGTCTTCGACACAATTTTCTTTGTCTTGCCTTGTGTCCATGCCAGATGAGGAGTTCGACATGCTGGGCGAGGAGGATCTCACGTTGCTGAGTAGGTAGTTCGAGTGCATGTACACGAACCAGAATAACGCTTGGAGGAGCTCGAGCATCTGCTACCGATGCGGAAAGCATGGGCACTTCATCGCTGAGTGCCCGGAAGCCATGGAGGTCAAGCTCGAGCACAAGCACCATTCAAGGACTGACCACAAGCACCGCTCGAGGGATGACTACAAGGGCAAGAACAAGTCCGAGCGGAGGCCAAGGAATAGTGGTGGTCACAAGAAGAAGGAGCGAGCGATGGTGGCCAGTGCAAGCGACATCGACTCAAGCTCCTGCTACTCTTCACCGAGCTCAAGTGATGAAGAAGAGAATCGGCACAAGGGCAAGTGGTCGGGCAAGAACATCAACGGCTAGTGCTTCGCCACCCAAGGCTTTTGCGGCATGGCACATAGCACTGCAAGCAAGAAGAGCAACAAGGATGACTCGGGCTCTGACTCCGAGGAAGAGGTAAACAATAGCCCATCCTTCTTGATAGCGGAGAATGCTAGGTTGAATGACTTGCTTGACAACCGTGATGATGTGCTTAGAAAGACCAACAAGGAGAAGAGGGAGTATAGGTCTTTGCTTGGAGAGGCTAAGGAGAAGGTGGTTGAGCTAGAGTCTTTGCTTGTGGATGCTAGGGCTCAAATAGATTCCCTTAAGTCTGCTCCCGTTGTGACCAATGAACCTGAATGCACTGATTGTTCCACTTTTCTTGGTGAATTGTCTGTGCTTAAGGAGAAGTATGCCTCCAAGGTTGAGGAACTAGATGTGCTTAGGGTTGAGCTAGATGAGATGAAATCTAGGCCCTCCTTGCTTGGTGCTTGCACTTCTTGTCCTGTTTTGCATGAGAAGCTAGATGTTTCGCTTGTTTATGCTAGATCTCTAGAGGCTCAGCTGAAAGCTCCTATTCCTACAATTTGTTCTACTTGCAAAGTAAATGCTGTGAAGAATATGGAGCTTGCACATTATGTTGATCGTTTGCAGGATGAGAATGATGAGCTGAGAAAGTTGATGGGTTGGTTGTCTGGTCATGAGCCTCAGTTGAGGATAATGATTGAGACATACAAGTGCCAGGATGGATAAGCGCTTGGGGCAAAGAAAGTGGGTGAGGGAAATGGTGAGAGTGATATCCCAGAGCCACAAAAGACCCACCACAAAAATGCTTTTGTTCCTAAGCCGAATCATCTTAGGAACCGAATAGACACAACCCCAGCTCCACCCGTGTTTCCTCCACAAACCAACAACTTCCAGGAACCCATCAAGTTCAAGAGTGTCTTGGGGAATGAATTCTTTGGGAAGAAGGGAGAGAAACCGAGTGAGAAGAAACCTAGTGAGGAGAAGCTAGAGCCCAAAGAGAACCCAAAACCAAAACCAAAACCGAAACCCTTCCATTGTGAGCATTGTGGGAGGGATGGGCATCTTGCTGAGTTTTGCTTCAGGAGGAAGCGTGAGGAGAGGTTGGCTAGAGAGTTGGCCAACAAGGACAGGTACCGCCCTTCTCGTGGTGTGCCTGAGCCTAGGTTGGTGCCAAGAGGTGAGGGAAAGGTGAGTACCATTTACCCTCATGGGAGGCGTGAGTTTGTGCCTCGAGGTGATCCACCGCATAGAGTGGTGGTAGGCGTGTTGGGTTTGGGCGTGGTGAGTTTGCTGGACGTTCCTTTGCTCGTGGCCAATACGGGTATGGGGGGAACGGTCGTAGTTTTAGGTCCCAGAGGAGCTACGAACCACGGTCTCCCCTTCGTGGTACGCGTAGTCCTCCAAGGGGACGTGTGGGTGTTCCACCTAGGAGAGATAGGATGGATTTTGCTAACCCCATGTTTGAGCAAATGGCGAGGCACTGGTTTGATTCGTTTTGTACTAACCCCAGTGCTGAGTCCTTTGCTCACTCTCGCTCTCATTTTTGATTTTGCAGGTGGGATTTATGGAGGGCTTTTGGTTGATCGACTCCGGTTGCTCTCGACACATGACCGAAGATCGACGGTGGTTTTCCAGCCTCACCCCGGTGATGACAAAGGAGTACATCACTTTCGGGGATAATGGGAAAGGTAGAGTGATTTCAGTGGGCACGGTGAAGGTGAGTGAGTCTGTGACTCTTAGGCGTGTTTCTCTTGTCAAGTCTTTGGGGTACAATCTTCTCTATCTCCCAACTTCTTGATGAGGGTTTTGAAGTCCGTTTCAAAACGGGTTGTTCTCGTGTTTTAGATTCTCGAGGCGATCTTGTGTGTACAATCGTCCCCGAGGGTCAAATTTTCAGAGCCGATTTTTCTCAGTGTGTTGGCTCTTCTCGTTGTTTGCTCGCTGGTGTTTCGGCGGAGCTTTGGAAATGGCATAGGAGACTAGGTCACTTGAGTTTTGACTTGTTGTCACGCTTGAGTGGGCTAGGATTAGTCCGAGGATTGCCAAAGTTGAAATACCAAAAGTATTTGGTATGTGCTCCGTGTAGGCATGGCATGATGGTCGCGCCTCTCATCCGCCTCTGACATCCGTTATGATGGAGAGGCCATGTGAGCTGTTCCACTTGGTTGGTCCAGCTCGTGTGTGCTCGGCGGGTGGGAAATGGTATGTCCTTGTGATTGTGGACGACTATTCTCGCTATGCTTGGGTCTTCTTTTTGGCTGACAAGGGGGAGACGTTTGCTTTTGTGGGAGATCTGATCTTGAGGTTGAAGAACGAGAGACATGGAGATGCTGTTCGAGCTATTCGTAGCGACAATGGCAGTGAATTTAAAAACTCTCGTTTCGAAACCTTTTGTCATTATTTGGGTCTCGAACATCAGTTTTCTTCTCCCTATGTGGCTTGTCAGAATGGTGTGGTTGAGAGGAAAAATCGTTCCCTTTGTGAGATGGCTCGGACGATGCTTGATGAGCATAGGACTCCGAGGAGATATTGGGCTGAGGCGGTGAATACCGCTATCCATGTTGGGAACCGGATTTTTCTGAGGGCCTTCTTGAACAAGACGTGCTATGAGCTTATGCACGAGCGAGCACCTAGAGTGAGCCATTTCAGGGCTTTTGGGTGTCGGTGCTTCATTCTCAAGAAGGGTAGGCTAGATAAGTTTGAGTCGAGGTCTTCCGATGGGATTTTCTTGGGTTATGCTAGTCATTCTAGAGCATTCCGTGTGCTCAACCTTGATACTAACCTAGTCATGGAGACTTGCGAATTGACCTTCGACGAGGCACAACCATGCAATTCGTCTGTCTTTGATTGTGCAGGTGATGATGAAGTTGGCAAGAAGATCTTTGAGGACGAGGAGGATGATGCTGGAGAGGATGATGGTGATGATGGTGAAGCTCCAGCCACGCGTGTACCCTCTACTTCCACTACGACGACTACGGTGCAGGATGGTCCATCCCCTACACCGCCTACGATCCAGCAAGATCAAGTGGAAGCAGCTGCTGAGGGGGAGGTTGCCTCAAGGCGAGAGGCACCGAGGTGAGTTCAAGTTGATCATCCACCCTCGGTAATCATCGGCGACATCAATGATCATACGACACGGTCGAGGTCCAGAAATACTTCTCATTTTGCTCATTCAGCTTTTGTTGCTACCTTTGAGCCGAAGGACATTGGACATGCTCTATCTGATCCTAATTGGGTGAATGCCATGCATGAGGAGTTGGAGAACTTTGAGAGAAACCAAGTGTGGGAGTTAGTAGAGCCACCACCAAATTGCAAACCTATTGGGACAAAATGGGTGTGGAAAAACTAAGAGGGAGAAAATGGTGAGGTGGTGAGAAACAAGTCTAGGTTGGTTGCTCAGGGCTATAGTCAGAAGGATGGGATATACTTTGAGGAGACATTTGCTCCTGTAGCCCGTTTGGAGGCAATTAGGATCCTTCTAGCCTTTTCTGTGGCTAAAGGGTTCAAATTGTACCAAATGGATGTGAAGAGTTCCTTCTTGAATTCTTAGAGGAGGAAGTTTATATGAAGCAACCACTGGGCTTTGAGAGTGTTGAGTTTCCCCACAAGGTGTATAGGTTGAGAAAGGCGTTGTATGGGTTGAAACAAGCTCCCCGTGCTTGGTATGGCCGTTTGAGGGGGTTCTTGTTCAGCAAGGGGTTTGAGATGGGAAAGGTAGATAAGACTCTTTTTCTCCTGAGGCAGGGTAATGATATCCTAATTGTTCAGGTATACGTGGATGATATTGTCTTTGGCGGCTCGTCTCACTCTTTGGTTGCAAGGTTTGCAGAGGATATGAGCAAAGAATTCAAGATGTCTATGATGGGAGAATTGCAGTTCTTTCTCGGTCTTCAGATCAAGCACGCGAAGGAGGGAACCTTTGTACATCAAGCCAAGTACATGAAGGATATTCTCAAGAAGTTCAAGATGGACGACTAGAAGCCCCTGTCGACACTGATGAGTACGACTACATCGCTTGACACGGACGAGGACGGAGAGCCCGTGGACCAGAAGGAGTACCAGAGCATGATCGACTCCCTCTTGTACTTGACGGTGACGAGGCCGAACATCTAGTTTTCTGTGTGTCTGTGCGCTTGTTTTTAGGCGTTGCCGAGGACTTCACATCGGCACGCTGTCAAGCAGATCTTCAGGTATCTTCGATACATTCCTGAGCTTGGTCTTTGGTACTCGGCGTCCTCTTCTCTTTTGCTTCTTACTTTTTCGGATGCCGATTTTACGGGGTGTCGAGTCGATAGGAAGTCGACTTCGGGGACTTGTCAGTTTTTGGGTTCCTCGCTTGTTTCTTGGTCTTCTCGCAAACAATCTAGTGTAGCTCAGTCTACCACAGAAGCCGAGTATGTTGCTACCGCTAGTTGTTGCTATCAGCTGCTTTGGATCACATACACACTGAGTGATTTTGGTGAGGAGTGTTCCCATGTACCTCTTATGTGTGATAGCACGAGTGCCATTAGTGTTGCCAAAAATCTCGTGCTTCACCCCAGAACCAAACACATAGAGTGAGGTACCACTTTCTGAGAGACAATGTTGAGAAGGGAAACATTGACCTCATCCATGTATCTACAGAAAAGCAGCTTGCCGATACCTAACCAAGCCTTTGGACCAAGCTACATTTGCTCGTTTGCGAGGAGAGCTTGTAGTTGTTTTTCCTTTTTGAGCTTCGGTTGGGAGGGTTGATGTACATATGCATGTTGCATTTCCATATATGTATCATATCATGCTTGCATCTTTGTATCATAGACTGCATTTGTAACATATGACATAGAGATGTGCTTCTCTCATATGCTTTTATCACCATGATATGCTAGAGACGAGGTTTTGACATTGCTTGTGATGCTCATGAGATGTATAGCTATGCTCTTGGTAGCTTTGGGATATATATGCTTGTGGATGACTTTCTTTTGTAAAAATGCTATATGATCCTCTCTTGTGGGTAGAATGCCTTTCATGTTCATTTTGGGTGCTTATGGCTATATCTTGCTTAATTTGTGCTTAGAACCATGTTCTTCTCATTTGGGATCAAAGATCCATTTATCATCATGAATGTTTAGCCTACATGCTACCTTGTGGAGAAGCCTAAGCTTCTTTTTGCCGCAAAGGCACTTAATGTACCATGTCTAACTTGTAAATCATGAAAATGGTATGTGAGATGCCTCAGCTTGAAAAATGTGCTTCCATGTCTTAAATGTTTTAAATTCCTTATCTTGGGTGCTAAACCGTTGCATGATGTTCACCAATGAGAAGTCTCATATCTAGAAGTGGACACATGGCTAGGTGGCTTGGACATGACATGAGATAGCTTGTAGGTGTTTGTGATGACCATGTGATGAGAATTTGTGACCTTGCATGAAGTTTGTGAGTTATATGTTGTATGTTCTCTTTTTGATCATGTTTAGGTCCTATGCTCATGAGAGGGAAATTTTTGTGAAAAGCACTTATTTTCATCATGGCTATATCACTTGCTTATATGTCCCTTTGTATCTTGTTGGCGATGCTTGTGCTCAAATTGTGGCTATCTTGCCTGTCTATGTCTCAATTTTAGCATGTTATAGTTCTCTTTGTATATTTCAGAAGCACATGCTTGCATTTGTAGACTTGATTCATGCATTTGGGAGGAAAGTACCCAATTCATATTCCCAGGGGGAGTTTGCATCGAGGAAAGAAAATTTGGGAGAAATGCATTTGTTCAGGGGGAGCTTGCATTCATGCATTTGTGAGCTCTTTTTCACCTGAATTTTAGTTGTGCTCTTTTGCCGATGGTGTCAAGCCCTTTTCCCTCACCTTAAGGAGTCGGCAATTTTTGAGCATTTTATCTCGGTTGTGTTGAGCCGTTGCCCTTGCCTAAGGGGACCAAGATCTTTTCTCACTCAAGTGATGTTTTCTTGGCTTTTGATCACTTGCTTGAGTTTTTCTTTCATTTCTTTTCTTTTTCTCTTTTCTCTGTATTGGTTACTTGTGTGTGTTGTCAATGCACTCATCAAGGGGGAGATTGAGGACTGGAGCGTCCGAGGACCGGTGGATGGTCGCTCCTGGCTGTGATGAGTGATTGACAACGTGGTGTGGACTGACTCTTGGCCGAGTATTGCAGGTGCAGGTTGTGTCTTGATTTGCGTTGGTGCAGATGAAGAGTGGGCGTGAAAGGTCTATGCCTTGCGGGCCTCCGAGGAGTGGAGAGACAAGTAGGCCTAACTCGAGGGACCCGGTGGCCAGTGGGGTCAAGTGCGGGCCGCATGGTGGCAAGAAAAGCAAGACGAAGTCATGGACAGGAGCCGGTGCAGGGTAGCGGTTCACGACCGGAGTCTGCACGCGGGGTTCACGACGGTTCACTAGAAAACCGTCAGGTTACTTGGTTGAGCCACAAAACCAAGATCAGAGGCTCGGCGGGCAGAGACAGGATCCGAGTGTGCCGAGAAGCTTCGATGCCGGCGGACGCGTGGCGGGATCGCAGGACTTGCGTCGGGAGGACGCGGTCTGCGGCAATGGTGTGGCCGTGCGATGAAGAGGAGTGCTACATGACCTATTTGCCCCAGAGGGGTTGTATCACAACTTAAGTGCTAGGGGTAGTGTGGTCTTTTGCCTGGCCCGGAGGGGACTCATATATATTAGCTCTAGGGTTTCCAGGCAAACTATCCATCCGGACCGCTTCTCATTTCCTTGCTCTCTAGGGTTAGATTTTTCCTCCGTTTGTAAAGAATCTGACCTCCGAGCGAATGGAAGCTTTCATGGTTGCGTCGATTCCCGGTTTGTAGCTCGTTGGATTTTCATGTCTTTTTTGAGCTATTTTCGTCGGTTTTTCATGCATGGCTTGTTCCTTCGATTCTGAGGTGTTTGGGCTCAGATTTGTTGGTGAGAATCATGGATAGTTGCTTCGTGCATTTTTGTGCTTGATCTTGATCCCCCAAACTCCGAGTTCAGCCTCCGATTAAAGGATTTCGGTTGGAAACCTAGCTTTGTTCTTGAGCTCGGCAGAATCTCGATTCCTCTCGATTCATTGGGTTTGAGGCTATAAATTCGTAGGCATAGCATCTCCTAGAGGTGCTTCACCTTCACCTATGATTTGATAGCAGTCCCTTGGTTGATTGGGGAGATCGGGTAGTGGGAAGGAGGAGTTGACCTTCAAGAGGCCGGGTTCGGGCTGCTGTTTGCGCTCCACGCGGACGGTCCACGCGCCCCCGGCGGACGGTCTGCGAGGTGGCTTTCAGCCAGCAGTTCGTCGTGTTCTTCGCGTGTTCTTGCGTGCTTTTTGTTTGATCCTTTTTGTCAGTGGATTTTGTTGCACAAAGTTTCTAGACGGTCCGTACTAGAGTGCCAGACGGTCCGTGTCGGGGCGGACGATCCGCGGGCCCATTGCGGACGGTCCGTTATTGAGGGTGCGGTACTGGAGGTTCGAGGGTTGTTTTCGGATGGTCCATCGCAGCCTCGCGGGCAGTCCGCCGAGGCCTCGTGGACGGTCCACCCGGTGTCTACGAACAGTCCGCGCAGGTCTCGTAGACGGTCCGCCCGGTGCTCGCGGACAGTCCGCCTGGTCTAGTGCTGAGCTACTAAGTTCTTTGCTCTTTGAGTTTCGCTTTCGCTTTGGGATCATTTGGGGTTTGCTCCTAGGGTTGGTAGGTCCGCTGTGACTATGCTACCTTGGCAAACTCATGTGGGAATCCGTGGTTGTGAATTTGGGGCATAGGCCGAGTTTTCTCTTTGGAGAAGAACTTTTATCGGCTCCCATTCACTCCCCCCCTCTGGTCACCTAATCGGTCCTTCACCTACGCTCCTCCTGCTGTTATTGGAGAGGCTACTGTTTCGTCTGTTGCTTATCCTCATGTTGCAGCTGCTGCTTAGGCGTAGTTTGCCTGGGCTCCTCCTGCTGTTGTCGACACTCGTGCTACTGGAGAGGCTGCTGTTTCGTCTATTGATTATCCTTAAGTTGCAGCTGCCGCTTAGGCGGAGTTTGCCTGGGCTCCTCCTCCGGTTGTTGTCGACGCTCTTACTACGTAGTTTTGCTGATCTGCTATTGCTGCTGTTGTTGTTGAGCCTTCTCTTACTGACATTGAGCTGCAACACCTCCATCTGATGTTGTACCCCTGCTACCTGTTGTGGCTTCAGGGTTGGGATGTCTCGTCATGGGTGGTATAATGATCCTGTCCTTTGGCCATTGGATCATTTGAACGAGAGCCTCAGCTAGGGTTGCTACGTCACCCCCATCAATTGGTACAGGCAGAAGGTATCGACTCGCATTGGCCCACACATAAGTAGGTTGCACTGCAACATATCCATCCTGCACCGGTACTGAATGGCAAGCCTTTTGAGATGGAAAGACTTTCGCTAGTGCGAGCTCCACGGTGCCATCCAAAGTTGGCTCCATCAGCTTATCTATTGTGTCCAGCATAGGTGATCGA
Source organism: Cenchrus americanus (assembly GCA_947561735.1). Lineage (NCBI taxonomy): Eukaryota > Viridiplantae > Streptophyta > Magnoliopsida > Poales > Poaceae > Cenchrus > Cenchrus americanus. The sequence goes on along the minus strand of OX387242.1, from coordinate 97,568,802 downwards.
CTATCACTATGCACTTCATTCGCTTCGTCACCGTTTGCATTCCAATGATCTTGCTCTCTGCCATCTACCTTGCTGTCATGCGCATGTTCTTCCTCATGATCATGCCCATCTTCTTCCTCAATGCCATCCACATCTTCTTCCTCGCTGCTACTGACAAGCGCTGGTAATTGGGAAGGAAGAAGTGCATTTTTCGATATGTTGATGCCTGATAGTCTTAGAGCATGGACAATTGATTTAAATGTTTTGTCCGCCGTCACATCATGAGCATCAGACCTCTTGTTCCTATTCTTCCTGTACATTCCAGCGAACTCTTCACCAAACCCTTTACCCCAGCCAAGTGAACTAGACACGCCTCAGACCCGACCTCGATGCTCTGGAGTCTCAAGTGCTGCAGTGAGGATATCATCCTCCCTATCCCCAGAGAAAGAACCATCGCTACCCTGAGCTGCAAGTGTTTTCACCCTATCTGCTACCCCCTCCACCGCAGGGTTACAGAATGTTATGCCCCCGCTTCCTTCACTAGTATTCTTCTTCTTCTTCTTCTTCTTCTTCTTCTTCTTCTTCTTCTTCTTCTTCTTCTTCTTCTTCTTCTTCTTCTTCTTCTTCTTCTTCTTCTTCTTCTTCTTCTTCCCTACCCTTGCCCGTAGATAAGGTCTCGAACGTCCAGGAAATTGGTCCCAAGGGTTCTGTTTTCCTTATGCAGCTAGCTTTGCATCCTCCTCCTCCCACTCTTTCCTTTTACCACGATAACCTTTTCTGCCCGTCTTGTGTGGCTTATTATGCAATGCTCTCTTTTGTTTCATCTCCTGGCTCAATTGCTGAAATGAAGGAGAATTGGTTTCCTGCACAAACATGTCCCAGTCTTGTTGCTGCAAAAAGGCATGCTTCACAAAGGCAGTCTCCTCTTCACTCACATATTTTTTTCTTGAATGGGCCTTAAACCGCCGTTGCAAGGTTCCAATATGTGATATAGCTGCCTTAACTGCCTTCTTGCGAACAAATTCTTCTAGATTGGCTGGGTAATCTAGCTTTTCCTCTAAAACTGTGAACAGATGGTCCTTCTCAATTGGTGAGAGATCATCAACTGCCTTGTTGATTGACACCCTCTCCCGAGCAATGAGACCACTGACCAATACAAATCTATCCCTCGGAGCATCTGGGGTAGGTCAAAAATTGGCATCAAGTCCAGTTGCAGTCAGCTTGTCTTCTGGCCATTTCGTTTGTGTCCTTGACCCGCGGGATTGAGTACTACTCGCAGCAGTCTGTGCTGAGTGACCCAGTGAAGAAGGTTCACCGACGATGGGCTGTGATGATGCACTAGAGGTAGAGGAGTTTGTTGTTGTGAGAGACTGCATAGATGATATGTCAGGTTTGTCAATAGAGCAACATAAGTAAGACTGAAAATCTAAACAAAATTCTTATTAGATAAATTCGCTTTCTCTGACAGGCAAAATAGCTGATACAGTTGTAAATAAAATCAGCATATACATACACAGTTCATATTTTACTTAATTAGAATATATGGATAGGTGCTAACCATTTTGATAGGGACACTTATCAAAGCAGAGAATAAATTCCTTCAACTGCTTCCTTGTCCAACTTGAGCAGCGATGGATTGTGTGTTCCATATGTACATGAAACAAGAGGATAAAACAATGGTCATGACATTATATATGACAGTAGTGAAACAACACTCATAACACATCATGACACCAAAAATAACAATATATATGACAGTAGTGAAACAATTAACACTCACAACAAAGCATAACACAGTCGAGTTATCACTAAAGTATGCTAACAGGTCCAAAGCATAACTGTCGATCTAGTACATTCAAAGCATAGTAGAATTAAAGTATGCTAACATCCTTTATGCTTGTCATGAATTTACAGTGCAAAAATTATAGCACCAGGAACATGACAATAAATTTCAACATTTAATATAACTTCATCTGTTAGCAACAATTTATTCAAAACAGACTTGGAGCAACAAAATCCATCCATCAAATCCACAATCAATCAATTGAAGATGAACTATTAAGGCATGTCTCCCTAATCCACCTTGACATAATATATAGCAGATTGGGCTACATCATAAACCACTGAGATGCAATTCCCAATGACATTATGTGGCCATCAGAATTATAATATGCTATTAGGTCCAAAGCATAACTGTCGATCTGAGCATAGCAGAATTAAAGTATATGCTAATAGGTCCAAAGCATAACTGTTGATCTGGTACATTCAAAGCATAGCAGAATTAAAGTATGCTAACATCCTTTATGCTTTTCATGAATTTACAGTGCAAAAATTATAGCACCAGGAATATGAAAATGAATTTCAACATTTCATATAACTTCATTTGTTAGCAACAATTTATTCAAAACAGACTTGAGCAAAAAAATCTATCTATCAAATCCACTGTCAATCAATTGAAGATGAACTATAAAGACATGTCTCCCTAATCCACCATGACATGAATATATAGCAGATTGGGTGGACTACATTATAAACTACTATGATGCAATTCCCAATGACATTATGTGGCCATCAGAATTAAAATATGCTAACAGTTCCAAAGCATAACTGTCGATTTGAGCATAGCAGAATTAAAGTATATGCTAACAGGTCCAAAGCATAACTCGATCTGGTACATTCAAAGCATAGCAGAATTAAAGTATGCTAACAGGTCCAAAGCACAATTGTCGATCTTGTACATTCAAAGCATAGCGGACTTAAAGTATGCTAACATCCTCGATGCTTTTCATGAATTTACAGTGCAAAAATTGTAGCACCAGGAACATGAAAATGAATTTCAACAGTTCATATAACTACATCTGTTAGCAACAATTTATTCAAACAGACTCGGGGCAACAAAATCCATCCATCAAATCCACAGTCAATCAATTAAAGATGAACTATCAAGGCATGTCTCCCTAATTAATCCACATTGACATGATTATATAGCAGATTTTGGTGGCCGATGAGAGAGAGGGCATTGGGGGTTCAAGCAGGACTAACCTCTATCGGAAGTAGTTGTTCTCGTGATGGTCGGAGGGGCCGGATCCACGTCTGCTCGTGGCCTGAGGCGGTCAGCTCGTCATCGTGGCCGGGGACGACGTCGACGGATCCGCGTCAATCGTCTTTAGGTTGACCGGACGTACGTCTGCACGCCAGTAATCGCGTCCTCATCACCATCTTCACACAGGGAGCGGTGGGGCTAGAGAAGAGCAGGGCTGTGGCGGGGAGAGAGCGGCGAAGGTGAGCGGGGTGAGTGGCGGCAGCGGTGGGTGAATGCGCGCGTTGTGGATCTGTCTAGCGAGGAACCGAATATGAACGACGTGCGTAACTGCGTTTAATGAAACTACTGGCGTGCCCTTGACGGTTCTGTTCAGCAATTGGAATTTCATGGGCACTATAGTAAATATAGGTTGGAAATTTTAAGTAGCCCGAGCACGGTTTGCCTGCTAACGCTGACGAGTGGGCCAGTGTCATGGGCGACGATGGTTAGTGAACCCGCATCGCCTTTGTTGGGAATTCGGTCCGGCGCGTGGGTGGGCAGTGGTTATCTTTTTCTTTTGGCTGCTGACACTGACGCGTGGGCCAGCCACTATTTTCTTTCGAATGAAACGTGCTTCCCTAAAATATTAGAGCCCATAAAACAACACCTAAAAATCATAAAATTACGAACAATTCGTATTTGAACATTTAGTATTTGAATAAAATATCAACAGTCACACTTGTGTGCCCAAGATTCTTAGAATATGTTTTTACATCCCATGTTAATGGTGTAATAATTCTACTAACATCTGAAGGATCAGATGGCGACTAGAGAGGGGGGGGAGTGAATAGGAGCCGGTAAAAATTCTTCTCAAAGAACCCGGCCTATACCCTAGACAAATCCCGGTCACACACGAGCGATGGATCGAATCACACACCAATCGCCAAGACAACAAGGTTATGGATCAACCTCAAGTCTTAGGAACGATTCCTTGAAGCACACGCGGAAGCACGAAAGAAGGAGGGAGGAATCGAACCAAAGAGCAAAGCACTCAGGCTCTGGCGGACCGTCTGGCCAGGAGGGGCGGACTGTCCGCATGAGCCACGACGACCGTCCGGCCTACTGCAGCGGACTGTTCGCACCCACACCGCGGACCGTCCGGCCCTGAGCCGCGGACTGTCCGAAAAAGCAAACAGAACCTCCAGAGACGACCCCGAATAACGGACCGTCCGCAGGGAGCACGCGGACTGTCCGCAAGGCACCGGCGGACCGTCCGCCCGCTGCTGCGGACTGTCCGAAACCACTTCCAACCCAAGCTCAAAACCAAAACGGATCGAAAGTGAAGCCGAGCAAGAACACGCAGAACACGCAAAGAACACAGCCCGCGCGGACTGTCCGCCACCACCACGCGGACTGTCCGCCCTACACGGGCACACCCAAAAACAGCTCGACCTCGAAGGTCAACTCCTCCAATCCATCACCGGATCTCCCAAACGGTAGAAGCTGTTGAGACAAGAGTTTGGGGACATGAAAAGCATCAACTAAGGATGCTATACCCCAAAAAATTTGCCTCCTAACTCCCTAAATCATCGAGAATCGCGGATCCTTTGAACACCACCAAAAGCTAGAGCTCCGAACGAAAATCCTTGAATCGAAGTGGTTTCCCGGCGTTTGAGGGCACAAGATCAATCACAAAGATGCACTAGACATCCATCCATGTTTCCCTCAAAGAAACCCGGGGAGAAACCCACTCAAATCTGCGGAATCACACCGAGAACAAAGACACCAAAAACAAGCACGAAAAAGACCACGAAAATCACAACGCCGAATCTTCTGTACAAACCAGGAAAGATTCACAAGGTCTAGCATGCCGCCCTAGCATCCATCCCTCTCAACAAATCTCTCATGAAGCTCTCATGCTAGCCTAGAGAAAATGGAGAAGAAAATAGTCCAGGAAAAAGAGAAATGGGAAGGGGGAAATGAAACCCTAAGTCGCGGAGAGAGAGCCCCATCCACACACACTCATGGCTTATATATCGGGTCCCGCTGGTGTGGGAAATGACTTGACTACCCCTAACTCAACTACTGACGATACAACCCATGCAGGGGCATTTATGTAATGTTTGTGGGTCTTTCCATCGGACGGCCACACCTTCGCCGCACCCCGCGTCCTCCTGACGCAAGCCATGCGATCCCGCCGCGTGTCCTCCGCTTCGAAGCTTCCCGACACGCCCGGATCCCGTCTCCGTCGTGTTGGGCCTTCAGACTTGGTTTTGAGGCCCAAACCAAGAAACCGTCCTCCGATGGTTTTGTGGGCAAACCACCAAACCCCGCGTGCTCGGCCCGGCCTCCCGCCAAGCCTCTTGACTCGACCGCCACCGTGCACCGGCTCGATCGTCCATGACTTCATCTTGCTCGTCCTGCCACCATGTGGCCCGCACCTAGTCCCGCCGTCCACCGGGTCCCTCGAACCGAGCCTACTTGTCTCTCCATCTCCCGGAGGCCCCTCAAGGCTGAAGACCTTTCGCGCCCGTTCTTCACCTGCAACAACACGAACTAGGCCGTAGCCTACACCTGTATACTGAGCCAAGAGTCAGTCCAACACCCATTGTCAATCATTCATCACTGAGGAGCGGTCATCCATCGACCACCGGGACGCTCCTGGTCCTCAACATCTAGTGTGCTCTAAAAAATCTACAAATTGACTTGCCAACATAATTTGGGTACCTAGACTTGTCATCAAAATTTCAAATGGGTTTGATGAAGGAATTATATACTTGTGTACAAATATCTACATCTCTCACATAGTTTCCTAGAATTTTCCTTGGACATTGAAGTTTTCCACACACCTTGTGTTCTCCTTAAGCTTACCAAATGTAAAGTTCCATCACTAATGGTTGTGTAAAACAAATATTATTTGTATGTTGTACTTGCAAAGAACAAAATAAGGCATATAAACATCATTCAACAAACGAAATGTACACTAAACAATGAAATTAATGAATAGATGGTGATTTTAGAAAAAAATAGAAAAAATATCAAATTTGGACTAATAACGACAAAGAAATACTTGTTACAACATTTGATTGCAGATTAAAAGGAGAAATGGGAACTGTTCTTCATTTGAACAGAACGGGCCCCCACAGTCATTTGAATAGAACAAAGGAGGAAGCAGAGGGCACCGCCGCCCGCCGCCGCCGCCGCCGTGCCCTCTTCGGCGGTTTTGACACCCAAGAGAGCATCCCAGACCTCGTCAGTGGCAAATGAGACCACCGCAACTTTCGATTTGACTCACAAACATGACAAATAAAATATTATCTATCAAACTGTTTAAAAACCAACATCCCAATAAAATCAAATCCGTGTTTAGTAATATCTAATAATTTACATTCAAGATTGTTGACGATGAATTTCCGTCAACCTAGAGTACTTGTTATACATTGGTTTCGATTATGATTTGCAACTAACCCGGCACTAGGCATACTAATGATGTAACATGTTCACACTTGCATGTCGATTTTGGAGTTTGTTGTTTACGCAGGAAATTAACGTTAAAAAGGAGACTTTCGAGATAAGTTCATCAAGCACTTCAAGAGAAGATATGGATCATAACATAGTCAAAGCATTGCCACAAGTAATATATGAAAATATAAGCATGTGACAAAGCAATATTTCAAATTTAAGCAGTTTTATTAAAAGATGGCTCACTTCAAATGTAAAGGACCATCCATGTCATATTCTAGCCAAAAACATGCATATCATCCAGAGATCATACAAGGATATCAAATTCTCAGCAAAAGATCATTGCAAACACCCATAAAGCAAAGTGTGTCATGTTAAAGCTCATGAGCCATGTGTCCAATTCGGGGAGACTTCTCCACTGGTGAACATCATGCAACATGTTTTGCACCCATGTGTGAAAGATAAAACATTTTAAGCATAAACATGATGGATGGAGCATTTTTCAAGCATACACACTTCTTTTCAAGATTAATTCATTTCATGGTACATGAAGTGCCTTTGCGGCAAAAAGAAGCTTATGCTCCTCCATGAATGCACCATAGGCTAAAAATTCACAATGATATCGGCCTTTGGCCCAAATGCAAGAAAAAGACATCCAAGCACAATCTAAGCATAGAAAGCACATTTAGACCAAAACGTGACATGGATACACTACTACACATGAGTGGAGCACATTTCATCAATTTTAGTCAAGATTAGCATTTGATTCAAAAAGGGCTATCTCACAACACATATATCTCAAATATTCCAAGAGCATAGCCTCACATAGCCATTTCTCCACACTCATGATCGATATCTCACAAGTAGCCAAAGAAACTCAAATAAGGCATATAAAAGAAGCTCATCATCCTAAAATGCAATATGATACAAATGCAACATGATATATGACAAGATGGCTATCCTACCATGGTTTATACATCAAGCAAAGCATGTATATACATCAAAGTAAACATGGTATGATACATATGGTACAAAAGGAAATCCCCCAAGAATCAACTATAAAGGGCAACAAACCCCAAGCTCCGCCCGCAAGCGCACATATGTAGCTTGGTCGAGAGGTTTTGTAAAGATGTCTGCAAGCTGATCTTGGGTAGGGACATGACTCAACACAATGGTCCCTTTCTCCACATTATCTCTCAAGAAATGGTACCTCACTTCTATGTGTTTGGTTCTGGAATGAAGCACTAGGTTTTTCGCTACGCTTATGGCACTGGTGCTATCACAAAGAAGTCGGATCTGGGTGCACTCCTCACCAAAGTCTCTCAAAGTGTATGAAATCCACAACAGCTGGGAACAACAACTCGTGGCTGCAACATACTCTGCCTCGGTGGTAGACTGAGCTACACTAGACTGCTTGCGGGAAGACCACGAAACCAAAGAGGACCCAAGAAACTGACAAGAACCAGAAGTAGACTTCCTCTCGAATCGACAACCATCAAAATCCGCATCAGAAAAACCATGAAGAGAGAGAGTCGAGGAGGAAGAATACCAAAGGCCAAGACCAGGGGCAGACTGTAGGTACCTGAAGATCCTCTTGACGGCCTGTCGATGTGATGTCCTCGGCGAAGCCTGAAAACGAGCGCACAGACACACACTGAACTGTATTTCTGGCCTCGTCGCCGTCAAGTAGAGGAGGGAGCCAATCATGCTCTTGTACTCCCGCTGGTCCACTGGTTCTTCGTCCTCGTCCGCATCCAAAGTAGCCATACTCCCCATGGGTGTCGACATAGGCTTCACATCTTGCATCTGGAACTTCCTCAGCATGTCTTTCGTGTACTTGGTCTGATGTACAAATGTTCCGTCCTTCACTTGCTTGATCTGCAACCCGAGAAAGTACCGCAACTCGCCCATCATGCTCATCTCGAATTCCCTGCTCATCTCATCTGCAAACTTGGCAACAAGGTTATGTGACGAGCCACCAAAGACAATATCATCCATGTATATCTGCACAACCAACAAGTCATTCCCATGCTTGAGGAGAAACAAGGTCCTATCCACGGTACCCATCACAAACCCTCTGCTTAACAGAAAACCTCTCAGTCTCCCATACCAAGCCCGGGGCGCCTGTTTCAACCCATACAGAGCCCTTTTCAACCTGTACACACTGTGTGGATACTTCTCACTCTCGAACCCCGGTGGCTGCTTCACATACACCTCCTCCTCTATGACCCCATTCAGAGAAGCACTTTTCACATCCATTTGAAACAACGTGAACCCTTTAGCCACGGCAAAGGCTAGAAGGATTCGAATTGCCTCAAGACGGGCCACAGGAGCAAAGGTCTCCTCATAGTCGATCCCCTCCTTCTGACTATATCCCTGAGCAACAAGTCTGGACTTGTTCCTCACAACCATCCCATTCTCACCCTCTTTGTTCTTCCAAACCCATTTGGTTCCTATAGGATGGCAATTTGGCGGTGGTTCAACTAACTCCCACACTTGGTTCCTCTCAAAGTTTTCCAACTCCTCATGCATAGAATTGACCCAGTTTGCATCAGATAAAGCGTGTCCAATGTCCTTGGGCTCAAATGTGGCAACAAATGCAGCATGAGCGAAATGAGAGGAATTTCTAGACCTTGACCGCGTAGTACGTGTCGGTGTTTTAGACCGGCAACCTACTACGGGGAGTACCCGAAGTAGATGATTGTGACTCGCCGAGATCGGTAAATCGAAGGAAGAGACACGTGGCACACAATTTAGACAGGTTCGGGCCGTGAGGTGCGTAATACCCTACGTCCTGTATGCTGCGTAGCTCTGGATTGATAGGGCACGATTACAAGATGGTGCAATAGTGCGCCGTGGGTTGCAGGGGATTGTATGAGATGAGGTGATCCTGAGATCGGTCCCTGCCTCGCCTTATATAGTCCGGGAGGCAGGGTTACAAGTCGGAGTAGGGAAAGAGTACTAGTCGAGTACGTCTAGGAGTCCTCTATACAGTGCGGAACATGTACAGATCCTTAACCGAGTACTACTCCTGTGTAGTCCTTGTGCTCCACGCCTTCAGGTGCCGTGCAGCGCAAGCCGGGTAGTCCCAGGGGCCCACCGAGTAGTCGGTCCTGGTACCCACCGAGGTAGTGGGCCCAGGGAGGTCCATACGACAAGCCCCCGAGTACTTTGTAGTCGAGAAGGATAGCTTCAAGTAGTCTTGACGGCCTTAACGAGTAGTCCTCAAGCGTCCCTGAGTGCTACAAGTCAAAAGTCCTCAAGAGTAGTCGAAGCATCCCGAGGCTGGAATGTACTCCAGCTGATGTTTGAGCAATCTTGAAGTCTTCTCGAGTAGTCCCAAGCGTTCTTGAAATCTGCCTTCGAAGGTCTTCAAGAAATGCCTGTCTTGTCTTGAAACCGGAGCCGTCATGGAGGTGCGATTTGCAGAACCGCACTCCTCATGGAGTAGCCCCCCGAGCCCCGAGCCACGGGCTCTGGCTGAGGGTCCATCTGAAATCTTGGCAAGAAAATCCCGAAAAATCCGGAGAGAAAAAACCGAAGGACACGTGGCACGGAGCCCCCGAGCCTTGAGTCGAGTACTTCCTCTCGAATTGAAGGGTCTTCTTGGAGAATGTGTCCTGAGATGCTCTTGAGACTAGCCGCTTCCCAGGTGGTCGAGTAGAAGTAGCCGAGCCCCCGAGGTGAGGCGCGTCGACTAGTAGCATTCGAAGAGTCACGCGCAGCCGCTGAGTCAGCCGCGCGTGGACTTATCCAGCCGTCCGTTACGGAGGCGATTTGGCTTATAAATAGAAGCCAAAACCCTTAGGGTTTTTCACCCATTCGAGCCACAGCAATTCCATTTGAATCTTGGAGCAAATCCACTCCCAGCGCCTGCTGCCGCCGTAGTAGATCCGAGCGCGCCGCCACCCGAGGCCTTTAGGGTAGCCCCCGAGCGGATGCGAGCGAAAACTCCTTGCACTTGGAGAATGAAGCCGTCGCCGTCCAAGACGTCCAAGGCCGGCGGGAAGAAGAGGGGCCGCGCGAGAGGCCGCCGCGGCCGCCACCGGAGCGGCGCCGCCTGTGTCTCCACCGCGCGCTGATCCGAGCCATGAATGGAAGAGATCCAAGGTGAAGACGGAGGACCTGCTGACCCTGCTGAACAGTGGGTTCATCAGGGAGAAGGAAGTGGACATGTGGAGATCCGCCACTGGAGATCCATATCCAATGGAGAAGGCCGAGGACGAGATCCCGATGTTCTCGCGGTTCGTGAAGCGCGGTCTGGCGCTCCCAGCCAACGACTTCTTCAAAGGACTGCTCGGGTACTACGGCATCGAGTACCTCAACTTGAACCCCAACGACATCTTCCACACGTCGGTCTTTGTCCACTTCTGCGAAGCCTTCCTCGGAATCAAGCCGCACTGGGTGCTCTTCCGGAAGTTCTTCCGCGTCAAGCCGCAGCCCAGCGCCTCCAACCCCAGAGTAGTCGGAGGGGCCGGCATCCAGCTAAGGGAGGATGCCGCGGAGCAGTACCTGGCGTACAAGCTCGTCGACTCCAACACGGACTGGAAGACGAGGTGGTTCTACATCACGAACCACCACCCTGGCCTGCCGAAGCCAAGCGGACGGCAGCCCAGGCATCGTGAGTGGTGGAACACAGAACCCACCATGCAAGAGGGGATCCAGCTCCCGGAGCTGCTAGCACGCATCAAGGTGCTCAGAGAGGCTGGACTGAGGGCCGAGCATGTGGCCTTCAGTTTCATGAAGCGCAGGTCATCTACTTCGGGTACTCCCCGTAGTAGGTTGCCGGCCATGACCATTTTCAGGTCAAGCTTGTAAGTACCACATCCCCGCGAGTAGTACTTGCTAGAGTAGTCGATTTTTGTCTGACGACCCTCTGTGGATACTTCTGCAGAAAATCCACAGATCTGAGCTGGGACGGGGAGGAGCCCTCATCAGTGGTGGCGGAAGAAATCACGCCGCCCGTCAAGGAGGCCGCTCCCGATGCCCAAGCCGCGACTGAGCCCCCGGCTACCGAAACGCCGCTGCCGGAGGCGAGTGTAGTCGAAGGTGAGTAGCCTTCTTGAAGCTGTAGAACTCCAGGATGAGTAGTCGTAGGCACTGACGCCCATGTCGTGTTGTTGACAGGTGCTGAAGGTGGTGACATCCCCGCGGGGGTGCCGATGCAGGAGTTGACACCAGAAGCCCCAGAGGCTGCAGGAGGAGCCCCCGAGCCCGTGGGAGAGGTCGTCGAGAAGTCCGCCGGGGGGGAGGCGGCCACCACGTCGCCAGGGATTTCCCTGGAGGTGGCTATCTGATCCCCTGAGATCCAAGACGCGGAGCCCATCCGCTCTGCGCCGAGGGCGGAGGCTACCTTGGGTAGCCGCGGCGGGATAGAACTTCTGGCGGACGATCTCGTCGAGCCGGCGACGGTAGCCAAGCACATGGAGGCGATCCGTCAAGCCGAACAATGGATGAAGGTACGTGACCGTAGCCTTAGAGTAGTCAATCCTTTATCGTTGAGTACTCTTCGGACTTGAGTTGTCTTGTGCAGGACGTCGCGGAGCGATCCCGCGAGAAGTCGAACCTGCTGCAGGGGTACGGCGACACCGTGCTCCAAGCCGAGGCCCTGGAGGAGCAGCTCGTGAAGTCGTGGAAGCACGCGGCTGCTATGCAGTCGAAGCTCGACGCTGCCTTCGCCAAGTACCACAACGACGTCATGGAGTTGCAGGCGAAGGGCGACGAGTTGGTGCGGAAGAACAAAGGCCTCCGCAACAAGAATAAAGGTATGTCCTTCGACTTGTCGGGTACTTGTTGGAAGTCGTGAAGCATCTGACCCGCTGTTGCGTTCTTTGTGTTGCGAGTTCGAAGGCCAGGTGGAGCAGCTGAAGGCCTCGGAGGTGAGCATGAAGAACCTCTTCTACCGGGAGCAGGAAGCCCGCCAGGTACTCGAGCTCGACTACAAGGAACTCGCCTTCGAGTGCGAGAAGCACATGGAGCTGTGGATTGCTTCTGACAGGGATCTCGTCAACTGCTACAAATCTTTGCAGAAATTGAACGAGGACTGCGAGGCGTTGAGGGCCAGTTGAGGGAGTTGGAGGAAGCCGCTCTCCCGATCGTGAGGCTCCTGGTGCCGCACCCGGGCGGCCCCAAGATCGCTCCCCTGGTGGATCGACTTCGTGAAGCACCAAGCCGGCTGGCCGCCTACGTCAAGCATATGGCCAAGTCGATACCAAGACAAGTCTTGGCCTTTATGAAGTCGTACTTCCCGAAGGCTCCAGTGGAGGTGGTCGCCGGCGGAGTAGCCGCCAACTGCTCCGATGAGCAGTATGCAGATCTGCTGGAGCAGATGGCTCCCATCGCGGAGCAGGTAGCCGAGAAGCTGAACCTCCAGTAGCCCTGTAATAAGTAGCTAGTAGCCATAGTTGTACAGGAAACAATTGTAAAAAATTGTATCAAGTATCAATGAAAGAAGTTTTTTTCAGCAATGAGTACTCGTAACCGCGATCTCAGAGTGCGGAGCGCCCATCGTGGAGTGAGTGCGAGTAGTAGTACTCGGCTTTAGTAGTCCCGTCGTAGGGAGTAGCCAGTAAATAAGTTGATGGACAATCAAACTTTATTACTGAAGAAGTACACCTGGGTGGCCAGGGCCGTAGTTACAAGGTAGTCGCCTGGACCCGGAGGCCGCTTACAGCTAAGTGGCGCTGGAGCGGGTAGCCGCTTACAGCAGGTGATCCGTAGGTAGCCGTGTAGGCTGGATCGTAGATCCGTAAGTAGCCGCGCGGGGCTGGATCTTGGAGTGTGGTCTCTTGGTAGACCGCTGCTAGAGTCCTTGACGCTCGTCGTAGCCCAGGGTCCGTAGGTAGCCGCACGGGCTGGACCCTGGAGGGGAGTAGTCCGGAGACTGGGGCCAGGACCCGGTGGGTCGCTTGCGGCGAGGGGTGCTGATGTAGTCGTGCAGACTTGAACCCCGGAGTAGTCGTGTAGACTAGGCGTAGAATCGACGAGTTGGTCGACGTTCCACGAGTTGTTGACGTCTTCGCCTTCAAGTGTTTGGAGGCGGTAGGAGCCCCGGCCGGTCACCTTAGCCACGGTGAAAGGGCCTTCCCGGGGGAGCTGAGCTTGTGAAGTCCTTCCGTGTTCTGGATACGGTGGAGGACAAGATCTCCAACGTTGAAGGAGCGTTCCTTGACGTTGCGATCATGGTAGCGTCGGATACCCTCCAGGTACCTTGCTGATTGGACGAGGGCGGCGCAACGAGCTTCTTCGAGGCTGTCGATGTCAACTCGTCTGCTGTCTTCTGAGACGCCTTCGTCGTAGTGCTCCACTGCTGGCGAGTTCCATATGACGTCGGCAGGGAGGATGGCTTCAGAGCCGTAGACCAGGAAGTAGGGGGATTGCCCCGTTGGCTTGGATGGTTGAGTCCGCAGCCCCCAGAGTGCATTGGGTAGTTCCTTGATCCACTTGCCCCCTTTGGAGTTAGCGGCGTCATGTAGCCGCTTCTTGAGGGCGTCGAGCACCATGCCATTGGCGCGCTCGACTTGTCCGTTGGCCCGTGGATGGGCGACTGAGACGTATCGAACGTCAATCCCGCTGTTCTCGTAGTACTCCCAGAACTGGTGGTTGTTGAAGTTGGACCCCACGTCTGTGATGATGCGGTGGGGTAGCCCATAGCGGTGTTCGAGTTCATCCAGGAAGTCGAGTACTCTGTCAGCCTTGGGGCATGTGACCGGCTTGACCTCGATCCACTTGGTGAACTTGTCGATAGCCACCAGTACCCTGTTGAATCCTCCCGGCGCAGTTGGCAGTGGCCCAATCATGTCGAGCCCCCAACAGGCAAAGGGCCAGGTTGGCGGTATGGTGACTAGCTTGTAGGCTGGGACGTGTTGCTGCTTGGCGAAGTACTGACATCCTTGGCACCTTCTGACGAGTTCTTCGGCATCGCCCAAGGCTGTGGGCCAGTAGAAGGCTCGCCGGAAGGCCTTGCTGACCAGTGTGCGTGAAGACGCGTGGTTGCCACAGACACCCTTATGGATCTCCTCCAAGATGTCCTTGCCTTCTTCACGGGGAACGCACTTCATGAGTACTCCAGAGGATGCGCCCCGCTTGTAAATCTTGTCTCCGACGAGGACATAAGACTTGGCGCGGCGGACGAGTTGTTCGGCCGCGTTCTTGTCGGAGGGGACCTTCTGCTCGCTGAGGTAGTCGATGAAGGGTTGCCTCCAGTCCACGTCGATCATCATGACCTCCTGCCCAGCTGGTGGATGGGCTGGGGCAGTGGTCGGTGGCGCCGGCTCCGGGATGGATGGCGCGTGAAGCTCATGGACGAAGACGCCCGCTGGTACTTGAGCGCGGGTGGATCCAAGCTTCGAGAGGACGTCCGCTGCGACGTTGTTGTCGCGGACGATGTGATGGAACTCGAGACCATAGAATTTGTTCTCGAGCTTGCGGACTTCTAGGCAGTAGGCGTCCATGTTCTCCTTGTTGCGGTCCCGGGACTTGTTGACTTGGTCGATGACCACTTGCGGAGTCGCCGTAGACTAGTAGCCGCTTGATGCCCGGTGAAGCCGCGAGGCGGAGCCCGTGTAGGAGAGCTTCGTACTCGGCTTCGTTGTTTGAGACCTTCCGGAAGATCGCGGGACGTACTTGAGTTGTTCGCCCGTTGGAGAGATCAGGAGTACCCCTGCACCTGCGCCCTCGAGGTTGAGTGAGCCGTCAAAGTACATCACCCAATGCTCTGGTCGCACGGTGGGAGTAGGTAGCTGGTTCTCCCGCCACTCCGCCATGAAGTCGACTAGTGCTTGCAACTTGATGGCTGTGCGTGGCTTGAAGTCGATGGTGAGGGCGCCGAGCTCGACAGCCCACTTGGAGATTCTCCCAGTGGCGTCTTGGTTCCTCAGGATGTCGCCGAGCGGGTAGTCGGTGACGACGGAGACCGAGTACTCCTGGAAGTAGTGTCGTAGCTTCCGCGAGGTGATGAGTAGAGCGTACAGGAGCTTCTGTACGGGCTGGTAGCGAGCCTTGGACTCTGATAGAACCTCGCTGACGAAGTAGACCGGGCGCTGGACCGGGTAGGCGTGGCCGTCTTCCTGCCGCTCGACAACGATGGCAGTACTGACCATGTGAGTAGTCGCAGCTAGGTAGAGCAGTAGCTGCTCTCCCTTGTGAGGAGCCGTGAGGATTGGCGGCTTCGACAGGAAGTCCTTGAGTTGGGCAAGGGCTTGATCCGCCTCTGGAGTCCACACGAACTTCTCGTGATGCTTGAGTAGTTTGAAGAAGGGGAGACCCCGTTCTCCTAGCCTCGAGATGAATCTGTTCAACGCCGCCATGCACCCCGTCGGCTCTTGGACGTCCTTGATGCTCGTGGGAGCTTTCATGCTGGTGATGGCGGAGATCTTCTCGGGGTTGGCTTCAATGCCACGCCGGGGCGATGATGAAGCCGAGTAGTTTGCCCGAAGGGACGCCGAAGACGCACTTGTTCGGGTTGAGCTTCCAGCGGTACTCGCGTAGCGATGCGAAGGTCTCTTCAAGGTCGTCGATGAGGGTACTGGAGTCCCTGGTTTTGACAACCATGTCATCCACGTAAGCCTCGACGTTCTTGTTGAGTTGCCGCTTGAAGCAGGCCTGGATGGCCCGTTGATAAGTAGCGCCGGCGTTCTTCAACCCGAATGACATGGACGTGTAGCAGTACGCACCAAACGGGGTGATGAACGCGGTCTTCTCCTGGTCTTCCTCCTTCATTGCGATCTGGTGATACCCGGAGTAGCAGTCGAGGAAGCAGAGCAGGTCGCAGCCCGCCGTGGAGTCGATGACTTGATCAATCCGCGGCAACCCGAAGGGGTCCTTGGGGCAGTGCTTGTTGAGGTCGGTGTAGTCGACGCACATCCTCCACTCGTTCGAGTTCTTCTTGCGGACGAGGACGGGGTTAGCGAGCCACTCAGGATGGAAGACTTCTCTGATGAAGCCTACTGCGAGTAGCTTAGCGAGCTCCTTCTTGATGGCGTCCCGTCTGTCGTCGGCAAAACGTCGGAGGTGTTGTCGCTTGGGGGTGGCCTTTGGGTCGACGTTAAGGCAGTGCTCAATCAGCTCCCTGGGCACTCCTGGCATGTCCGCTGGCTTCCACGCGAAGATGTCGCGGTTAGCCCGAAGAAAGCTGATGAGCGCGTCTTCCTATTTGGGGTCGAGGCCGGCCCCGATGGTGGTGGTCTTGCTAGGGTCGCCTGTTCCGAGGTCGACCGTCCTGACGAGTACCTCCTCAGGTGGCTGAGGCTTGTTGGCGCTGTCAGACTTCTCTGGGATGTCGAGTTCGCTTGTGGCGAGCTTCTTCGACGCGGCGTAGACCTCCATCATTGCGTTGGGTACTTGGTTTGTTGAAGCGATCACCACGGCCTCTGTATCGCAGTCGTGGGAGATCTTCAAGTCCCCCTGGAGGGAGAGTACACCGGCTGGACTTGGCATCTTGAGTACCAAGTAGGTGTAGTGGGGCACCGCCATGAACTTGGCGATGGCCGGTCTGCCAAGGATGGAGTGGGAAGAGGTCTCGAAGTCCGCGACCTCGAACTTGATGTACTCGGTGCGGTAGTTGTCCCGAGACGCCCCGAAGGTAACTGGCAGTACCACTGAGCCCAGTGGGATAGCCGCGTTGCCTGGGACGATGCCGTAGAAAGGCGTGCTGCTCTTGGTGAGCATGGGGGTGACGTCGAGGTTCATCTTCTTCAAGGTTCTGGTGAAGAGGACGTTGAGCCCGCTTCCACCGTCGATGAGCACCTTGTTGAGCTTGGAACCCGCCACCGTTGGCTTCAGGACGAGGGGGAACCGTCATGGTTCGGAGAAGCTGGTCCATTGGTCCGCGCGGGAGAAGGTGATGGGTACCTCCGACCACCTGAGAGGGGTCGGGACCGCTGGCTCAATGGACATCACTTCGCGACGGGTAGCCTTCTGCTCCCGCCTGCTGGGCAGTCCGCCGAAGAGGACGTTGACGGTCTTCTCGGGTTCTTGGAAGTCGTTGTTGTCGCCGTCCTTCTTCTTGCCCTTTTGGTCATGAGGGTGCGGTGGCTCCGGCGTATCCTTGAGTGCGTGCCTGAGCTGGTAGCACTGCTCGGTAGTGTGATTGCCGTTCGGATGCCACGGGCACTTCTCCTTCAGCAGGTCTTTGAACCTGCCCGAGTTCTTCTTCGAGTTCCCTTTCGCAGGGCGCTGGATAGCCGCGACAGTGTTGTCTGGCTTGCGCTTGCGGTTGGGACCCGAGTAGTAGTAGTAGTAGTTGTTGTTGTTGTTGAGGCCGCCTTGGTTTGCATTGTCGCGCTGCCGCCGCCGCCCGGTTCTGCTTGGACTTGCCGCGGATGGCATCGTACTTGGCGTTGGCCTTGTCCTCTTCATCCGCCCCGGACGTGATCATGTCCTTGAGGTGGGGAATGGACCTGGGGCGGCGACGACCGAAGTCCTCGAAGGTGCGGCGATGATAGAGGCCGTCCTGGAAGAGGTCGATGACCTCCTTGTCGGTGACGTCGACGACGGTAGCGCGCTTGTCGAAAAAGCGGCGCATGTACTTGCGGAGGGTCTCACCTTGTTCCTGCTTGATCATGGCAAGGTCCATGCGAGTACCCGAACGGCCCATGGCGCCCGCGAAGTTGCTTGTGAACTGCTCCTTCAGCTGGTCCCACTTGTCGATCGAGTGCTTGTCGAGCGACTCGAGCCATGTGAGTGGTGCCTGGTCCAGACAGAAGGGGAAGTAGAGGCATTTGGTGTCGCTGTTGCCGCCAGCGTTCTCGATGGAGAGGGCGTAGCATCGGAGCCACTGGATAGGATCCTGCTTCGCATCGTACTTGGTGATCCCCAAAGGCTTGAACTTGTCGGGGAGGAGTAGGTTGCGAAGTCGTGGTGAGAAGGCGGGGAAGCCGTCGCCCTCAGCAGCAGTGGTCGACTTCTTCCGCCGTAGCTCCTCGATCTTCTGGCGAGCGTCGTACCCGCCGTGTGAGGCGCCGGAGGCGTGGCTGTTCGCGTGGCCTCGGCCGCCGCGCCCGCCGCCGCCTCCAGCCTCTCTGTTGGCCCCGTGGTTGGAGCCGCCGCCGTCGCGCCGCCACCGTCAGGGTCGTTGCCGCCACCACCGGCCGGAGCGCGGTGGGGGACAACCTCTCGGTTGCCTTGGTCCTGCTGTGAAGGTCCGCCGGCGTGGGAGCGGCGACGGTTTGGCTCAGCTGGGATGTCGCCTCGAGTACGGTTGGGGCCAGCGTTGGCGCTACGACTAGTAGCTTCGTTGTCGCACGGTTTAGCTGGAGGAGGTTGGCCGACTCTGTTGTCGACCCGCATGAAGTAGGCTTCTTCAGCGAGCTTGGCGATGACCTCTCCAGCGCGTATGCCCTGAGCCTGGCGTGCGATCGTTGTGATCGACATGAGGCATTGCTCAGGGGTGGTGTGGACTCTACTCTCGACTGCCTCGAGAGCTTCCGCAAGGTTGCGGATGGGGAGGTTGTCTCTGAGCCGCCGGCGTCGTTCGCTGCGCTTCCTGTTACGTTCGCGTCGAGCGTCCCTGTTGGCGGCGGTCTCGCCTGCAGGTGCATCAGCAGACAGCTCGTCTGCGGAGATGTCCTCCAGGTACTTGTCCTCAGCCGTGCCTGAAGGTCCTGGGGTTTCGCCAGCAGCCATGAAGACTTGGCGATCGGGGGTGCCCAGGCTGGACTCAGAGGGTGCCACCTCAGTTGGTGTGTTTGAGTCAGCCCGGGTCAGTGGCGTTCCCTCCTGGAACGGTAGCGAGTCGATGTAGGCGACGTAGCGTGAGTCTCCCTTTGCCAGGTCAGCGGGCTTGCGGTCTGGCCAGTAGACGTATCTGCCGGTCGGTGTTGATTTTATAACCAGCCCAGAGGCTGGCCCTGACAAGGGAAGCTCAGAGGAGTCGTCTTCGGACTCGGGCTCCTCAGGGTCCGACCCAAAGTCGAACTCGTAGTCCGGGTTCGAGTAGAACTCGGAGAGAGGGTTGGAGTCCGAGACATGGTCGGGGACGGCGTCGGAGTCCGAGACGTGGTCGGGGACGGCGTCGGAGTCCGAGTTGTACTCGGGTACGGGCTCCTTGCCGGCCCGGCGCGAAACGGGAGCCCCCGTGCGGGCCCGTCTGGAGGTGCGTGGGCCACGCGCGGAGCGCTTGCGTGATGAGGGGGCCGTCTGCGATGGCTGAGCAGCCGGCTCGCATGCGATGGCCCAAGGCGACGTCGGGTTCGAGTTGGAGACGGACTCGAGCTCGAAGTCAGCGTGGTGGTCGAAGAGCGAGATTTCGCCGAACTTGCCGGCGAGTTCGCCTGTGACGACTTCGGGAAGCGTCACGAGGCCTGTCTCCGGGTTGGGCTGCATGGTCAGGCGGCGCTGGAAGGAGCCCGCGCCATCAGCAGTGCAGACCCAGGCGCCGAAGACGAAGGTGTCGCCGCGGTTGAAGGCGACAGTTGGCTTGAAGTGGACGGAAGCCGTCGAGTTCGCCATGTGATCTCGAGTGAGAGCCCCCCTACGGCGCGCCGGTGTCGGTGTTTTAGACCGGCAACCTACTACGGGGAGTACCCGAAGTAGATGATTGTGACTCGCCGAGATCGGTAAATCGAAGGAAGAGACACGTGGCACACAATTTAGACGAGGTTCGGGCCGTGAGGTGCGTAATACCCTACGTCTGTATGCCGCGTAGCTCGGATTGATAGGGCACGATTACAAGATGGTGCAATAGTGCGCCGTGGGTTGCGAGGGATTGTATGAGATGAGGTGATCCCGAGATCGGTCCCCGCCTCGCCTTATATAGTCCGGGAGGCAGGGTTACAAGTCGGAGTAGGGAAAGAGTACTAGTCGAGTACGTCTAGGAGTCCTCTATACAGTGCGGAACATGTACAGATCCCTAACCGAGTACTACTCCTGTGTAGTCCTTGTGCTCCACGCCTTCAGGTGCCGTGCAGCGGAAGCCGGGTAGTCCCAGGGGCCCACCGAGTAGTCGGTCCTGGTACCCACCGAGGTAGTGGGCCCAGGGAGGTCCATACGACAGTACGTTCGTCGATGTCCCCAATGATCTTCGATAGGGGATGCACTTCTTGAATCCGCCGGGGAGCCTCACGCCTCGAGACTACCTCCCCCTCAACTTCAGCTTCCCTCGCCTGGTCCTCTTGTCGCACCGTCGTTGTCCATGAAGTAGACGGTCCACCCTCCGTAGTGGTCGTAGGGGAAGTAGTGGGTACACATTCAGCTTTAGGCGCATGGTTCTCTCCATCATCATCTCCAGCTTCATCCTTCTCCTCTTCAAAGAGGTCCTCGGCCATCTCCTCATCACCTGCACATTCAAAGCCAAGAGAGGTACATGGCATTGTCTCGTCAAAGGTTACCTCGCAAGTCTCCATGATTTTGTTAGTCTCAAGGTTAAGCACCCTATAAGCTATAGAATGGTTAGCATATCCAAAGAAAATCCCATCACTAGACCTAGCCTCAAACTTGTCGAGTTTTCCTTTCTTAAGAATAAAGCACTTACATCCAAAGACTCGTAAATGACTCACCTTGGGTGCCCGTCCATGCATAAGCTCATAATAGGTCTTCCTCTTGAAAGCTCGCAATAAAATCCTGTTAGAGACATGACAAGCCGTATTGACCGCCTCAGCCCAATACCTCCTAGGAGTCCTGTGCTCATCGAGCATCGTCCTAGCCATCTCACAAAGAGTCCGATTTTTCCTTTCCACAACTCCATTTTGAGGGGGCACATAAGGGGTCGAATACTGCTGTTCAAGACCTAGATCACGACAGAAGGCATCAAAACGAGAGTTCTTGAACTCTGAGCCATTATCACTGCAGATAGCTCGAATAGCATTCCCATGCCTCTCGTTCTTCAACCTCACAATCAGATCTCGAACAAAACCAAATGTCTCACTCTTCTCTTCCAAGAAAAACACCCAGGCATAGCGAGAGTAATCGTCCACCACAACCAGGACATACCACTTCCCACCCACCGAACGAACTCGAGCTGGCCCAACAAGGTCCATATGCAACAGCTCTGTTGGACGCTCGGTCATGACATCGGTCAGGGGTGGATGGGGAGTGGCTAGCATCTTGCCATGCCTACACGGAGCACAAACCAAATCCTTCTCAAGCTTCAACCTCGGCAATCCTCGGACAAGGTCAAGACCACTCTAGCGGGAAACCAAATCAAAGCTCAAGTGACCCAACCGCCTATGCCATTTCCACAAATCAGAAGAAGGACCGGCCATCAAACAGCGAGCAGGACCCAAAGAACGAGAGAAATCAACCCTGAAAATCTGACCCTCGAGGATGATCATACAGACAAGATCACCTCGAGAATCCAGCAAATGAGACTCACCAGACTTGAAACGCACCTCAAAACCCTCATCAAGCAACTGAGAAACCGAAAGCAAATTGAAACCCAAAGACTTCACAAGAGCAACTCTCTTCAACGTTACCTTGTCACTCACATGCACCACACCCTCAGAAATCACCCTTCTTCGTCCGTTATCCCCAAAAGTGATATACATCTTTTCCTTCACTAGGGTGAGGCTGGAGAACCACTTCTTGTCTCCGGTCATGTGTCGGTAACATCCGGAGTCGATCAACCAAATGTTCTCCAAGCCTCCTGCCTGTAGTCAGAAACACGAATGAGAATGAGCCAACGACTCGACACTGGGGTTAGCACAAAGAAAGTTGAACCAGTGTCGAGCGAACTGCTCAAAAGAGGGGTTAGCAAACATCATTCCCTTGCCACCAAACTTCCCATGTCCCATGGAAGGAGTACGAGCACCACGAGGGGGAAAACGTGGTCCGTAGTTCCTCTGGAACCCAAAGCTGCGATCATCTCCCCTAAACCCGTATTGAGGACGAGTAGGGGACGTCCAACAAAACCACCACGAGCCCGACCAAGCCTCTCAACAGCACGCACACCATCATCTCTGCTATCAAACCTCTCACAACCACCTCTCTGTGGGAACCTACCACCCTGAGCTCCAACTCTACCAACACTCCTCACACTTCCCACACCCCCGTGGAAGTGGCACTCTAGGCTCAGGAATACCATGAGACTGGCGATACCTGTCCTGGTTTGCTTGCTCCCTAGCAAGCCTCTCATCCCTCTTCCTCTTATAGCAAAACTCTGCTAGGTGTCTCTCCTTGCCTCAATACTCACACCTGAAGGGGATCGGTTTTGGTTTTGGCTCTGGCTTCTCTTTAGGTTTCTCACCCTTCTCACTCACAAACTTCACGGGTGTCTGGAAGTCATTTGTTTTGGGTGGGAATTTGGGTGGATCTTGGGTTGTGTCAAGCTTGTTGCAAAGGTGGTTGGGTTTTGGAGTGAAAGAGTTCTTGGGTGCTTTTGGAAGTGAGACTTGGATGTCTCCGATCACCTCAAACTCGGTGTTGACGGTTAATAATTGTATCAAAGTTCGTTTGTGACTCGCAAGCGTACAAGTCTCCCGTCGTAGTCAAGGGACCCTTCTTCCCTCGAGTGGTGAACCCAAGGTATCGAATCCGTGGAACAAATGTGTGACGCAAAACTTAATCTATTAAAGCCAAGTAACTTCAATCTTCGATAAAAGAAACCCTAATGCATCTAAGTAAAAGACACAAAACGAATCTAATCTACTAAAGACCGGAGAAAACAAAGTAAGATTGGGTAGATAAACCGATCTAGAAGGATCGGGGTAAGCCTTTTGTTGAAGTTCCAAGCAAGAGAAGAAGTAGCAAATCGAATCTTAATAGAAGCCTCTTTAAATCGTGGTTTCCCGTCCAAATCCGAAAACATCCGCCTTTCGAGACCCCCGTTCTGTCACAACGTATCCCTATTCATGCGGGGAGTTTAGGGTGAGTCAAAAGACAAGTCGAGATTCTTTCGGAGGATCCGCGTGTACCTCTAGCCACCGCGGCTACAAGAACACCCTATGTAATCTATCTCGAGAATAGAATTGGAATAAGCAAAGCCGATCGAAAAACAAAATCTTCGAGGAAACACTTGATCGCTAGGAAAAGATTCAACTTGATAATTCAACTATAACAATGATACATACACAAGATCACCACCGGGATCCTTCCTTGATCTTGCTTCTAGCTCGGGAACTCCGACGTGGTCTTCCGTGCAAGGTTCCCACGTCGGCTAGGGGAACCCTAGTCAACTAGCTCGACCCTCTCCTCTCCGAGATGGTGTCCCTCTCTTCTCTGCTCCTCGGCGGCCGATGACAAATTCTTCTCTGCGAGGCTCTCGGTCAGGGGGCTATAAATAGCCCGATTGGTGGCTAGGGCAAAGGAGGGGGCATTTGGGCCCTAAATGGGTCTGGGCCGACCGGACTGGGCCGGCCGGCCTGGGCCCATTTAGGCCCAGCCCGAGGGCTCCTTCGCTCCACGTCGGTTTCCTTGCTTCCTGGATGTTTCCCCCTTCTGCATGTAGGTCCATGTCGTCGGTTTCTCTCCGAATTGGACTCAACTCCTTGTCTTGCAAGATTCAGCACTTTTCTGGTCAGGTCCCTGGAGTCTGTTGTCTTCTCGGATCAAGTCCCCGGCTTCTTGGAGTTAAGTTTGCTTCATTGCATGACTTGTACGGGGCTTCAAGGTCTTGTCATGAGGTGCTTAATAAACTTATCCCGAAAGTCTTGCATTCAACACTAAAACCCTGCATAAACATTAAACTCCAAAACCGACATGCACACGTGAATTTGTTATACCACGGGGGTTAGTACCAATGGATAAGGTATAAAACTCATGCCAACTCCGAAGGTAAACTCATGGCTAGGTTGACGGATTTTCACCGTCAACACTCGGGGTTAGACTCAACACACTTCTCATACACACTCTCCCCACTGTTCTCTCCCACTTTCTCACCCAACTTCTCAAAACCTAAACCACGACCATCAGCTCTCTTGAACTCCTCAATCATGATTTTCAATTGAGGTTCCTGCCCAGACAACCAACCCAACACCTTCCTCAAATAATCATTCTCCTCATAGATGACATCCAAACGGGAAGTAAGTTCAAGATTGCGCAAAGTAACTTCATCACAGCTAGTGCATGCATTGACAACAGGAGATTTCAAAGAAGCTTCGAAAGTACTAATAGTAGAACGAGCATCAACAAGCTTAGCATGCATAGTAGGACATGATTTACAAGCACCAAGCAAAGTGGGTCTAGCCTTAAGCTCATCATACTCAGTCCTAAGAGCATCTAGTTTAGCCAAAGTGGAAGCATTCTTCTCATTAAGCAACTTGATCTCATTTAACCATGCATCACATTCAGGACATTCAACATCATCTGAAATGGTAGGAGCAAGTTTCAAAGAGTCATTCTCAAGTTTCAATTCAAGCAATTTAGACTCTAACTCTCCTACTTTCTCACTAGCATTCTCAAGCTGAGCCCTAAGATCTTTCCTCATCTTCTTAGCATCTCTTAACACACTATCACGATTGTCAATCAAGCCATTCAACCTAGTGATCTCAGCAAGCAAAGAGTCGGGGTCACGATTTACCTCATCCTCCGAGTCAGAGTCGTTGTCTTCCTTCTCGCTCTTCTTCCTGCTTGAGCTATGAGCCATGCCACAAAAGCCTTCAAACGCCACACATCTCAATCCACTCCGACTTGTAACCCTGCCTCCGACTTGTAACCCTGCCTCCCGGACTATATAAGGCGAGGCAGGGACCCCTCTCTCATCATCTCATCTCACGGCGTACAATTGCACCATCTTGTAATCGTACCCAATCAATCTAGAGCTACGCAGCATACAGGACGTAGGGTATTACGCACCTCGCGACCCGAACCTGTCTAAATTGTGTGCCACGTGTCTCTTCCTTCGAGTTACCGATCTCGGCGAGGCCACATCATCTACTTCGGGTACTCCCCTTAGTAGGTTGCCGGTCTAAAACACCGACAGTTGGCGCGCCAGGTAGGGGCTCTCGCCCGAGATCACATGGCGAAATCGACGGCTCCTGTCTACTTCAAGCCAACCGTCGCCTTCAACCGCGGCAACACCTTCGTCTTCGGCGCTTGGGTGCACTGCCGACGGCGTGGGATCCTTCCAGCGCCGCCTCACCATGCCGCCCAACCCGGAGACTGGCTTCGTGACGCTTCCTGAAGTTGTCACAGGCGAACTCGCCGGCAAGTTCGGCGAAATTTCGCTCTTCAACCATCACGCCGACTTCGAGCTCGAGTACGCTTCCAACTCGAACTCGACGTCTCCATGGGCTATCGCATGCGAGCCGGCTGCTCAGCCATCGATGTGGTCCCCCCACCCAGCAAGCGCTCCACGCGTGGCCCACGCAACCCCTTGCAGGGCCCGCATGGGGGCTCCCTCTTTGCGCCGGGCCGGCAAGGAGCCCGTACCCGAGTACAACTCGGACTCCGACACCGCCCCCGGCCACGCTTCGGACTCCAACCCCCTCTCTGGGTTCTACTCGGATTCTGCATACGAGTTCGACTTCGGGTCGGACCCAGAGGATCCCGAGTCCGAGGACAACACTACTGAGCATTCCTTATCAGGGCCGGCCTCTGGGCAGGTTATAACGTCCACGCCTGCCGGAAGATTCGTCTACTAGCCAGACCGCAAGCCCGCAGACCTGATAAGTGGAGACTCACGCTACGTCGCTTACCTCGACTCGCTCCCGTTCCAGGAGGGAACACCACTTGCCCGGGCTGACTCGTACACTCCAACTGAGGTGGTGAGCTCTGAGTCCAGCCTTGGCAACCCCGATCGCCAAGTCTTCATGGCTGCCGGCGACACCCCCGGACCATCTTGGACGGCTCCAGACAAATACCCTGAAGACATCTCCGCAGACAAGCTGTCTACTGACGCACCTGGAGACGAGACCGCCGCTAACAGGGACGCTCGACGTGAGCGTAATAGGAAGCGCAACGAACGACGCTGGTGGCTCAGAGACAACCTCCCCATCCGCAACCTTGCGGAAGCTCTCGAGGCGGTCGAGAGCAGAGTACACACTACCCCCGAGCAGTGCCTCATGTCGATCACAGCGATCGCACGCCAGGCTAAGGGAATTCGCGCCGGAGAAGTCATCGCCAAGCTCGCTGAAGACGCTTACTTCATGCGGGTCGACAACAGGGTCAACCAGCCTCCTCCCGCCAGGAACCACGACAACGAAGCTACAAGTCGCAGCGCCGACCTCGGTCGCAACCGTACTTGAGCTAAGCTCCCGGCTCAGCCCAACCGTACTCGCGCGAACGCCGGTGGACCCTCACAAGGTGGCAACAACAACCGCGAAGTCGTCCCTCACCGCGCCCCCAACGGCGGCGGCCGTGACCCTGATGGCGGCGGTAGCGACGACGGAAGCTCCAACCACGAAGCCAACAGGAGGGCCGGCGGCGGCGGCAACCGCGGCGGTCGAGACCACGCGAACAGCCACGCCTCCGGTGCCTCACAGGGCGGCTACGACGCCCGCCAGAAGATTGAGGAGGCCGCGGCGGAAGAAGTCGACCACCGCGGTGACAACGACGGCTTCCCCGCCTTCTCACCTCGACTTCGCAACTTGCTCCTCCCCGACAAGTTCAAGCCTTTGGGGATCACCAAGTACGACGCGAAGCATGACCCCATCTAGTGACTCAGGTGCTACGCCCTTTCCATCGAGAACACTGGCGGCAACAACGACACCAAGTGCCTCTACTTCCCCTTCTGCCTGGACCAAGCTCCACTCACATGGCTCGAGTCGCTGGACAAGCACTCGATCGACAAGTGGGACCAGCTGAAGGAGCAGTTCACCAGCAACTTCGCGGGCGCCATGGGCCGATCGGGTACTCGCATGGACCTGGCCATGGTCAAGCAGGAACAAGGCGAGACCCTCCGCAAATACATGCGCCGCTTCTTCGACAAGCGCGCGACCGTAGTCGACGTCACCGACAAGGAGGTCATCGACCTCTTCCAAGACGGCCTCTACCATCGCCGCACCTTTGAAGACTTCGGTCGTCACCGCCCCAAGTCCATCTCCCACCTCAAGGACATGATCACGTCCTGGGCGGATGAAGAAGACAAGGCCAATGCCAAGTACGACGCCATCTGTGGCAAAAGCAAACAGAACGCAGGCGGCGGCAGCGGCAACAACGGGAACCAAGGCGGTCGCAACAACAACAACAACTACTCAGGTCCCAACCGCAAGCGCAAGCCAGACAACACTGTCGCGGCTATCCAGCGCCCTGCGAAGGAGAACTCGAAGAAGAACTCCGGCGGCTTCAAAGACTTGCTGAAAGAGAAGTGCCCGTGGCATCTGGACGGCAACCACACCACCGAGCAGTGCTACCAACTCAGGCGAGCACTCAAGAATACTCCAGAGCCACCGCACCCTCACGATAAGAAAGGCAAGAAGAAGAACGACGTAGACAACAACGACTTCCAGGAACCTGACAAGACTGTCAACGTCCTCTTCGGCGGACTACCCAGCAGGCGGGAGAAAAAGGCTACCCGTCGAGAAGTTATGAGCATTGAACCAGCGGTCCCGACCCCTCTCAGGCGGTCGGAGGTACCCATTACCTTCTCCCACGCGGATCAATGGACCAGCTTCTCCGAACCAGGATAGTTCCCTCTCATCCTGAAGCCAGTGGTCGCGGGCTCCAAGCTCAACAAGGTCCTCATCGACGGTGGAAGCGGGCTGAATGTCCTTTTCACCAAGACCTTGAAGAAGATGAAGCTCGACATCACCCACATGCTCACCAAGAGCAACACGCCCTTCTACGGCATCGTCCCCGGCAACGCGGCTATCCCACTGGGCTTAGTGGTCCTGCCAGTTACCTTCGGGGAATCTCGGGACAACTACCGTACCGAGTACATCAAGTTCGAGGTCGCAGACTTCGAAACATCCTACCATGCCATCCTCTGCAGACCGGCCATCGCCAAGTTCATGGCGGTGCCTCACTACACCTACTTGGTACTCAAGATGCCAAGTGCAGCAGGTGTACTCTCTCTCCAAGGGGACTTGAAGATCTCGCACGACTGCGACACCGAAGCCGTGGAGATCGTCTCTACAAATCAAGTACCCAACGTGATGATGGAGGTCTACGCCGTGTCGAAAAAGCTTGCAACAAGCGAACTCGACATCCCTGAGAAGTCTGACAAAGCCAACAAGCCTCAGCCAGCTGAGGAGGTTCTGGTCAAGATGATCGACCTCGGGATAGGCGACGCCAGCAAGACCACCACCATCGGGGCTGGCCTCGACCCCAAATAGGAAGACACACTCATCAACTTCCTCTGGGCTAACCGCGACATCTTCACGTGGAAGCCAGCGGACATGACAGGAGTGCCCAGGGAGTTGATTGAGCACTGCCTCAACGTCGATCCTAAGGCCACCCCCAAGCGACAACACCTCCGCCGTTTCGCTGACGACAGACGGGATGCCATCAAGAAGGAACTCGCCAAACTACTCGCGACTGGCTTCATCAGAGAAGTCTTCTATCCTGAGTGGAGGATGTGCGTCGACTACACCAACCTCGACAAGCACTGCCCCAAGGACCCCTTCAGGTTGCCGCGGATTGATCAAGTCATCGACTCCACGGCGGGCTGCGACCTGCTCTGCTTCCTCGACTGCTACTCTGGGTACCTCTAGATCGTGATCAAGGAAGAAGACCAGGAGAAGACCGCGTTCATCACCCCGTTTGGCGCGTACTGCTACACGACCATGTCCTTCGGGTTGAAGAACGCCGGCGCCACCTATCAACGAGCTATCCAGGCCTGCTTCAAGAGGCAACTCAACAAGAATGTCGAAGCCTACGTGGATGACGTGGTCGTCAAGACCAGAAACTCCAGTACCCTCATCGACGACCTTGAAGAGACTTTCGCATCTCTGCGCGAGTACCGCTGGAAGCTCAACCCGAACAAGTGCGTCTTCGGCGTACCTTCGGGCAAACTACTCGGCTTCATCATCAGCCAACGCGGCATCGAAGCCAACCCCGAGAAGATCTCCGCCATCACCAGCATGAAAGCTCCCACGTGCATCAAAGACGTCCAGAAGCTGACCGGGTGCATGGCGGCCTTGAACAGATTCATCTCGAAGCTTGGAGAACGGGGTCTCCCCTTCTTCAAACTACTCAAGCACCAAGAGAAGTTCGTGTGGACTCCAGAGGCGGACCAAGCCCTTTCTCAGCTCAAGGACTTCCTATCGAAGCCACCAGTCCTCACGGTTCCTCGCAAAGGCGAGCAGCTACTGCTCTACCTCGCTGCGACTACCCACGTGGTCAGTACTACCATCATCGTTGAGCGGCAGGAAGACGGCCACGCCTATCCAGTCCGGTGCCCAGTCTACTTCGTCAGCGAAGTCCTGTCAGAGTCCAAGGCACGCTATCAGCCTGTGCAGAAGCTTCTGTACGCAGTACTCATCACCTCGCGGAAGCTACGACACTACTTCCAGGAGTACTCGATCTACGTCGTCACCGATTACCCGCTCGGCGACATCCTGCGGAACCAAGATGCTACTGGAAGAGTCTCCAAGTGGGCAGTCGAACTCGGCGCCCTCAACATCGACTTCAAGCCACGTACATCCATTAAGTCGCAGGCGCTAGTCGACTTCATGGCGGAGTGACGGGAGAATCAGCTACCTACTCCAACTGTGCGACCAGAGCATTGGGTGACGTACTTCGACGGCTCACTCAACCTCGAGGGCGCAGGTGCAGGGGTACTCCTGATCTCTCCAACAGGCGAACAACTCAAGTACGTCCTGCAGATCTTCTGGAAGGTCTCAAATAACGAAGCTGAGTACGAAGCTCTCCTACACGGGCTCCGCCTCGCGGCTTCACTGGGCATGAAGCGGCTACTAGTCTACGGCGACTCCGCAGTGTTCATCAACCAAGTCAACAAGTCCTGGGACCGCAACAAGGAGAACATGGACGCCTACTGCCTAGAAGTCCGCAAGCTCGAGAACAAGTTTTACGGTCTCGAGTTCCACCACATCGTCTGCGACAACAACGTTGCAGCGGACGTCCTATCGAAGCTCGGTTCTACTCGCGCTCAAGTACCAGCGGGTGTCTTCGTCCACGAGCTTCACGCGCCATCAATCCCGGAGCCGGCGCCACCGACCACTGTCCCAGCGCATCCGCCAGCTGGCCAGGAGGTCATGATGATCGACGCGGACTAGAGGCAACCCTTCATCGACTACCTCAACGAGCAGAAGGTTCCCTCAGACAAAAACTTGGCTGAGCAGCTCATCCGCCGCGCCAAGTCCTACGTCCTCGTCGGAGACAAGCTTTACAAGCGGGGCGCATCTTCTGGAGTACTCATGAAGTGCGTCCCTAGGCAAGAAGGCAAGGACATCTTGGAGGAGATCCACAAGGGTGTCTGCGGCAACCACGCGTCTTCTGGCATGCTGGTCAGCAAGGCCTTCCGGCGAGCTTTCTACTGGCCCACAGCTCTGGGCGACGCTGAAGAACTCGTCAGAAGGTGCCAAGGATATCAATACTTCACCAAGCAGCAACACGTCCCAGCCTACAAGCTAGTCACCATACCGCCAACCTGGCCCTTCGCTTGCTGGGGGCTCGACATGATTGGGCCACTACCAACTGCGCCAGGTGGATTCAACAGAGTACTGGTGGCCATCGACAAGTTCACCAAGTAGATCGCGGTCAAGCCGGTCACATTCCCCAAGGCTGACAGAGTACTGAACTTCCTGGATGAACTCATGCATCGCTACGGACTACCCCACCACATCATCACAGATCTGGGCTCCAACTTCAACAACTACCAGTTCTGGGAGTACTGCGAGAACAGCGGGATCGACGTCCGATATGTCTCAGTTGCCCATCCTCGGGCCAACGGACAAGTCGAGTGCGCCAACGGGATGGTGCTCGACGCTCTCAAGAAGCGGCTACACGACGCTTCTAACTCTAAAGGAGGCAAGTGGATCAAGGAACTACCCAATGCATTCTGGGGGCTACGCACTCAGCCTTCCAAGCCAATGGGGCAATCCCCTTACTTCCTGGTCTACGGCTCCGAAGCAATCCTCCCTGCTGATGTCATATGGAACTCACCAGCAGTGGAGCACTACGACGAAGGCATCTCTGAAGACAGCAGACGAGTCGACATCGATGGACTCGAAGAAGCTCGCTGCGCTGCTCTCGTCCAATCAGCAAGGTACCTGGAGGGTATCCGACGCTACCACGACCGCAACGTCAAGGAACACTCCTTCAACGTTGGCGATCTCGTCCTCCGTCGTATCTAGAACACGGAAGGACTACACAAGCTCAGCTCCCCCTGGGAAGGTCCCTTCACAGTTGCAAAGGTGTCCGGGCCGGGCTCCTACCGGCTCTAGACACTTGAAGGCGAAAATGTCAACAACTCGTGGAACGTCGACCAGCTCTGTTGGTTCTACGCCTAAGTCTACACGACTACCCTGGGGGCTCAAGTATACACGACTACATCAAGACCCCTCCGCCGTAAGCGGCCTCCGTGCCCTAGATCCAGTCTCCGGACTACTCCTTCGCTGTAAGCGGCCTCCGGGTCCAGGCACTAGTCTCCGGACTACTCTCCTCCAGAATACAGCCCATGCGGCTACCTACGGATCCTGGGTTGCGACGAGCGACAAGGACTCTAGCAGCGGTCTATTGAGAGACCATGTACTCCTAGATCCAGCCTACACGGCTACTTACGTGTCTATTGTTGTAAGCGGCTACTCGCCCTAGCATCACTTAGCCGTAGGTGGCCTCCGGGTCCTGTCGACTACTCTGAAACTACGGCCCTGGCCATCTAGGTGTACTCCTTCAGTAATAAAGTTTGATAGTTCATCAACTCCTTTACTGTCTACTTCCCTCAACGGGACTAATGACGAGTACGACTACTCGCGACAACTCCACGATGGGACTCCGCACTCTGAGATCGCGACTACGAGTACTCATTGATGGAACTTTTCTTCACTAATACTTAAACAATTCCATTACAATTGTTTTTGTACATCTATAGCTACGAGCTAACTATTACAGGACTACTGGAGGTTAGGCTTATCGGCGACTTGCTCCGCAATGGGTGCCATCCGCTCCAGCAGCTCTGCATATTGCTCGTCTGTACAGTTGGCGGCTAGCCCACCAACGACTACATCCACGGGCGCCTTCGGGAAGTAGGACTTCATGAAGGCCAGCACCTGGTTTGGGATCGACTTCGCCAGATGCTTCACGTAGGCCGCCAGCCAGCTGGGGGCTTCCTTCAGTCGATCCACCAGCGGTGCTATCTTGGGGCCGTCAGGATGAGGCACCAGGAGTCTTGCGATGGGAAGCGCGGCTTCTTCAAGCTCCTTCAGCTGGGTCCGCAGCCCCTCGTAGTCCTCATTCAGCTTCTGCAATGATTTGTAGCAGTTGACGAGGTCATGATCGGAGGCAATACGAAGCTCCATGTGCTTGTCGCACTCGAAGGCAAGCTCCTTATAATCTAGCTCGAGTACCTGGCGGGCCTCCTGCTCCCGGTAGAAGAGATTCTTCAGACCCGTCTCTGAAGTCTTCAACTGCTCAACCCGGGTCTCAAGCTCTGCAAACGACAAAGCACAGAGGATTAGACTACCTCTCGACCTCCAACAAGTACTCAACAGGACAAGTGGTGTACCTTTGTTCTTGGTGCGGAGCGACTTGTTCTTCCGCACCAAGTCGTCGCTCTTCGCCTGCATCTCCTAGATGTCGTTGTGATACTTGGCGAAGCCATTATCCGAGTACTCTTGAAGCGTGTAGCCCCCGAGATAAGAGAGCCATATGAGCCACGTCGAGTAGTTATTGGTGAGGAGCCCCCGAGCTTGAGAGCGAGCGAAGCATGCTGAAGTTATCTTCAAGTAGCCCCCGAGCTGGAGAGATTCCAAGTAGCAGTTTGGCGTCGAGCCGTGGAGCTTGAGAAGTAGTCGTGCCGTCAGAGCGGACTTTAGAATGCGACTTAAAAACCGAAGTCGACTTTGTGCCGCGCGAAGCGGACTTTGAGATGCGACTTGAAATCCGAAGTCGACTTTAGTTGCCGCGCGGAGCGGACTTTGAGTTGCGACTTGAAAACCGAAGTCGACTTTAGGGTGCCGCATAGAGCGGACTTTAATATGCGACTTTAGAAGTCGACTTTAGAATGCCGCACGGAGCGGACTTTGATATGCGACTTTAGAAGTTGACTTTAGTTGCCGCGTAGAGCGGACTTTAGGTGCGACTGCAGTAGTCGACTTTAGTTGCCGCGTAAAGCGGACTTTAGAAGCTGCCTCCTAGGGATAGCCCCCGAGTTGATGAAGTATGCTCGTGGCGACTTGATTAATATACCCCAAGAGTAGTCAGCAGAGTGTAGCTCCCGTGAAAACCCGCCGAGAAGCACACACAAATGAGTAGTCGGCAAGTAGTCTTGTAGATGAAGCCGTGGCGATCGGCGATGGAGCCGCGACGGTTGTTGTTGAAGTCGACTAGTCAGAGTTGATTCCGACTAGTTGTTGGGGGCGTGACTGCCGTTCTCCACTAGTTTGGAAAACTAGTCGAGATGAATGGTCGACGCGATGCGACCAGGGAAGATGACGTCGTGGCGGCGCGCGGTGTACTCGAAGTAGAGCCAGTGTTGCCGCGAGACAAGTAGTCGCACCGCACGGCGTGGCTGAAGTAGAGCCAGCGTGGCCGCAAGACGAAGTCGCGACGCACGGAGTGGTCGACGACGAGCCTGGGCGAGGCAGAGTAGTCGACGACGAGCCTTCGCGAGGCGGAGTAGTCGACGACGAGCGGCACGACGAGCCGCATGACTAGCCGCGCGACGTGCCGAGGCACCCGGACGCGCGGTGAAGCCGAAGTAGTCGACGACGAGCCCGGGCGAGGCGGAGTAGTCGACGACGAGCGGCGCGACAAGCCGCGTGACGAGCCGCGCGACGTGCCGAGGCACCCCGGACGCGCGGCGGAGGCGAAGTAGTCGACGACGAGCCCGGGCGAGGCGGAGTAGTCGACAACGAGCGGCGCGACGAGCCGCCCGACGAGCCGCGCGACGTGCCGAGGCACCCGGACGCGCGGCGAAGCCGAAGTAGTCGACGACGAGCCCGGGCGAGGCGGAGTAGTCGACGACGAGCGGCGCGACAAGCCGCGTGACGAGCCGCGCAACGTGCCGAGGCACCCCGGACGCGCGGCGGGAGGCGAAGTAGTCGACGACGAGCCCGGGAGAGGCGGAGTAGTCGACGACGAGCGGCGCGACAAGCCGCGTGGACGAGCCGCGCGACGTGCCGAGGCACCCGGACGCGCGGCGAAGACGAAGTAGTCGACGACGAGTAGTCGACGACGAGCGGCGCGACAAGCCGCGTGACGAGCCGCATAACGAGCCGCGCGACGTGCCGAGGCACCCCGGACGCGCGGCGGAGGCGAAGTAGTCGACGACGAGCCCGGGCGAGGCGGAGTAGTCGACGACGAGCGGCGCGACGAGCCGCATGACAAGCCGCGCGACGTGCCGAGGCACCCGGACGCGCGGTGGAGACGAAGTAGTAGACGACGAGTAGTCGACGACGAGCGCGCGACAAGCCGCGTGACGAGCCGCGCGACGTGCCGAGCCACCCCGACGCGCGGCGAAGACGAAGTAGTCGACGACGAGCTCCGGGCGAGGCGGAGTAGTCGACGACGAGCGGCATGACGAGCCGCGTGACGAGCCGCGCGACGTGCCGAGGCACCCGGACGCGCGGCGGAGGCGAAGTAGTCGACGACGAGCCCGGGCGAGGCGGGAGTAGTCGACGACGAGCGGCGCGACAAGCCGCGTGACGAGCCGCGCGACGTGCCGAGGCACCCGGACACGCGGCGAAGACGAGGTAGTCGACGACGAGCCCGGGGCGAGGCGGAGTAGTCGACGAAGAGCGGCGCGACAAGCCGCGTGACGAGCCGCGCGACGTGCCGAGGCACCCCGGACGCGCGGCGAAGACGAAGTAGTCGACGACGAGACCGGGGCGAGGCGGAGTAGTCGACGACGAGCGGCGCGACAAGCCGCATGACGAGCCGCGTGACGTGCCGAGGCACCCGGACGCGCGGCGGAGGCGAAGTAGTCGACGACGAGCCTGCGCGAGGCGGAGTAGTCGACGACGAGCGGCGTGACGAGCCGCATGACGAGCTGCGCGACGTGCCGAGGCACCCGGACGCGCGGCGAAGACGAAGTAGTCGACGACGAGCCTGGGCGAGGCGGAGTAGTCGACGACGAGCGGCGCGACGAGCCGCATGACGAGCCGCGCGATGTTGCCGAAGCAACCGGAAGTGCGGCGTAGGAAAATTGATTCCTCTTTGACAAGAGCAAGGAGACTTGCTTCAATGGATCTCGGCGAGTCGACGAGTAGATTGATCTTGTTGACGAGGGTCCTTCGAATTCGCCCGGTGGTGATGATCACCCCTACCTGGCGCGCCAGCTGTCGGTGTTTTAGACCGGCAAACCTACCGAGGGGGTACCCGAGGTAGTAGATTGTGCGGTGGGGATCGTGATCGGGAGACCGAGAACTCGAAGGTATGCGCAAGGACACGGGACACAAGATTTATACAGGTTCGGGTCGCCAAGGTGGCGAGCCCTACGTCCTGTTTGGGGGATCAAGTATGGCGCCCTGCGCTTGGTGTTGGGTTGTCCCCGGAGGGATTGGGGATGTGCGGCTAGGTACCCGGCCCTCCTTTATATAGTCCAGGGGGTGCGTTCCTAGTCGGTTACAAGGCAGGAGTCCTATTAGGAGTACACAGAGCGAGTCCTAGTAGGAGTACAGGGGAATTCTACCAGGAGTCCGTCTTCTACTATTCTTCCTTCCTTGCACGAGTACCCGGGGTGTATGCCCGACAGTGTCAAGCTTCGACTGCATGGCGGCCGCGTGCTTCCGGGACTTCATGAGTTGGTCCTCCAGCGCCTCCGCCCGAAGCACCGCATCGCCGAAGCCTTGAAGCATGTTGGACTTCTCGCGGGACCTCTCCACGACGTCCTGCACAGACAATACACATCAAATTTGTACTCAACGCTTACGGATTGACTACTCAGGGAGTTACGACTACTCACCTTCATCCACTGCTCGACTTGGTGGACCGCCTCCAGATGCCGAGCCACCGTTGCTAGATCGACCAAGTCATCCGCCAGCAGCTCTACCCCGCCGCGACTACTCGTGGCGGCTTCGGTCATCGGCGCAGAGCGGATGGGCTCCGCGTCTTGGATCTCCGGGGAGCGGACGACCACCTCCAGAGCGGGTTCTGGCTGCGCGGTGGCCTCCTCTCCTCCGGTCGCTGCGGCGGCCTCTCCGGCGGCCACCTCCATCAGCTCGGGGGCTCCTCCAGTAGCCTCCTGCACCTCTGGTGTCAAATTCTCCATGGGCACCGCCGCTGGGATTTCACTCCCTTCGGCCTCAGCGCCTGTCAACGAGAAGACAAGTGCATCAGCGTCATCTGACGACTACGACTGCTCTTTGGGGGGTACTACAGCCTCAGCAGAGTACTCACCTTCGACCACGCTGGCTTCAGGCAACGTAGCCTCAGCAGCCTGCGCTACGGGCTCCACCTGGGGGTGGGAGCGGACTCCTCGGCGGGCGGTGCGGCTTCCTCTCCCGCCACCGCTGCAGAGGGTTCATCCCCCTCCCAGGACAGATCCGTCGACTTCCTGCAGAGTACACAAGTCGATTGTCAATCAAGCAAGACTACTACATCATGTACTACTCGGGAAGATCCAACACTTACAAGCTTGACCGGACTACCGTCACGGTCGGAGCGCCGAGGATGCTGGCGATGTCCACCAGTCCAGCCTCGGCGGGCGCCTCCTCTTGCGCCTCTGTGGCCGCTGCCACTTCTACAGTATCAGCAGCCGGTGCAGCGCTCTCCTGCACTTCTTCGGCCACCACTTCCTCCGCAGCAGCAGCTGCGGGCTCCGTGCTCTCTTGACGAGCAGGGGGCTGGCGCTCCATCTGCGCCAGGAGCTCTTCGACAGTGGGGGCTGGGCTACAACTCCCAGCGGCCTCCCCCACCGTGTCCCACTCGCCCTCGTCTCCCTGATCAACGGGCTCCGTAGGCGGCAACTCCTGCAAGCAAGGAAACTTCTTCATCAACAAGTGAACTCGAGACAAGAGTACTCGACTACACTACTCAAGACGGCTCACCTCTGGGGATGTGGTATCGGTGACCTTCAACTTCTTCGACATGCACTTGCGGGACGCATTGCGTGGCTTCCACGACGGCGCGGCCAGACTAGCCTCCAGGCTAGCAGGTGGATCCTGCACGAGGGGGACGTGAGGTAGGCCAGGACGGCTGAACCTCGACCACAGCTGGAAGCGGTCCTGTAGCGTCTCCTCGTCGTCGTCCTCGTCGGACGTGTCCTCCACGACAATGGTGTCGTCTCCTTCGCCGACCTCCCGCCGCTCCTTGGCCTTGGTTTTCCCCTCTTCTGGGATCTCGACTTCCTGAGGGGGCGGTGGCGGCTCGGAGACGAACTTCTTCAAGTCGTCCTGCAAGACACAACTCATCAGCACGACTACTCACACAGAACGGGTACTCGGCATGGGGTATGGCTACTTACCTCCTTTGGCGGGTGCGCGGCGGAATACTCCGGGACGGGGCACGCCGTATACGGTGGCATGTCCTTGAAGATCCGCGCCAGCCTGTCAACAATGTCGTTGTCGTCGACTTCGTCTCCAGGCATCCGCGACGTGTTGTCGTCGCCGGTGTACTCGAACCCAAGGGTGTCGCGAGCCATCAGTGGATGCACCCTGCGCTTCATGAAGCTGAAGGCCACGTGCTCGGCCCTCAGCCCGGCTTCTCTCAGACCGCGCCAACAACTCGGGGAGCTGGATCCCCTCCTGCATCGTCGGCTCCGTGTTCCACCACGGGCGATGCTTGGGCAGCTTCCCGCTCGGCTTCGGCAACCCCGGATGGTGGTTCATGATGTAGAACCATTTCGCCTTCCAGTCTTGGTTGGAGTCGATGAGCTTGTACGAGAGGTACTGCTCGGCGGCGTCCTCCCGCATCTGGATTCCCGCTCCTTCGACTACCCGCGGGTTGCTGGCGCTCGGTTGCGGCTTCACCCGGAAGAACTTCCGGAACAAGATCCAGTGGGGCTTGATCCCCAGAAAAGCTTCACAGAAGTGGACGAAGACGGCGGTGTGGAAAATACCGTTGGGGTTGAGGTTGAGGTACTCAATGCCTTAGTACCCCATGAGCCCCTTGAAGAAGTTGCTCACCGGGAGTGAGAGCCCGCGCTCCGCGAATCGTGCGAACATTGGGATCTCGTCTTCGCTCTTCTCCATCGGGTACGGATCCCCGGCGGCGGCCCTCCACATGTCCACCTCCTTTTCCCGGATGAATCCGCTGTTGAGGATGGCCAGCAAGTCTTCGGTCTTCGCTTTCGACTTCTTCCACCCGCGGTTCGGATCTGTCCGCGGTGGAGACATCGGCGGTGCTGCCCCTGCGGCAGATCCGGCGGCTTCGTCGCGGCTCCTCTTCTTCCCGCCGGTGGTCTTCGTGGTCTTGGATGGCGACGGCTTCATCCTCCAAGTGCACGACGTCTTCACGCGCATTCGCTCGGGGGCTACTCCGGTGGCTCTGGACGGCGGCGCACTCAGATCTACAGCGGCGGCAACGTGCACTGGCGGAGATTCTGGCCAAGATCTATTTGAAATGGCTACAGCTGCGTAGGGTGAAAAACCCTAAGGGATTTGGCTTCTATTTATAAGTCAACGCGGCCCTCCAACGGCCGAATGGATAAGTTTGCGCTCGGCTGACTCAGTGGCCGCGCGTGACTCTTCAACTTCAACTAGTCGACGCGCCTCACCTCGGGGGCTCGGCTACCTCTACTCGACTACCTGGGAAGCGACAAGACTCAAGAGCATCTCAGGACACATTCTACAAGATGACCCTTCAATTCAAGAGGAAGTACTCGACTCAAGGCTCGGGGGCTCCGTGCCACGTGTCCTTCGGTTTTTTCTCCGGATTTTTCGGGATATTCTTGCCAAAACTTCAGATGGACCCTCAGCCAGAGCCTACGACTCAACTTAAGGCTCGAGGGCTACTCCATATGGAGTGCGATTTTGCAATCGCACTTCCATATCAGATTCAGCTTCAAGACAACGCAGACATTTTTGAATACCTTCGAGGGCAGCACTCGAGGACGCTTGGGACTACTTGAGAAGACTTCAAGATTGCTCAAACATCAGCTGGAGTACATTCCAGCCTCGGGATGCTTCGACTACTCTTGAGGACTTTTGACTTGTAGTACTTGGGGATGCTTGAGGACTACTCGTTAAGGCCATCAAGATTACTTGAAGCTATCCTTCTCGACTACAAAGTACTCGGGGGCTTGTCGTATGGACCTCCCTGGGCCCACTACCTCGGTGGGTACCAGGACCGACTACTCGGTGGGCCCCCGGGACTACCCGACTTGCGCTGCACGGCACCTGATGGCGTGAAGCACAAGGACCACAGAGGAGAAGTACTCGGTTAGGAAGCTGTACATGTCCCGCACTGTATGGAAGACTCCTAGACGTACTCGACTAGTACTCTCTCCCTACTCCGACTTGTAACCCTGCCTCCCGGACTATATAAGGCGAGGCAGGGACCCCTCTCTCATCATCTCATCTCACGGCGTACAATTGCACCATCTTGTAATCGTACCCAATCAATCCAGAGCTACGCAGCATACAAGATGTAGGGTATTACGCACCTCGCGGCCCGAACCTGTCTACATTGTGTGCCACGTGTCTCTTCCTTCGAGTTACCAATCTCGGCGAGGCCACATTCATCTACTTCGGGTACTCCCCTTAGTAGGTTGCCGGTCTAAAACACCGACAGTTCCGGTTTGCACTCTTTTTGCCCTTGCGCCTCCCGGCGTCTTCATCTTCACTACTTGAGCTTGACTGCGCGTCGCTTGAGCTTGAATCGACGTCGCTTTCACCGGCCACCATGGCTCTTGCCTTGTCCTTCTTGTAGCCGCCCTTGCTCGGTCGCCGCTTTTCCTTGTCCTTGCTCTTGGACTTGCTGAAGTGCTTACCCTTGGAGGAGTACTTGTCTTCACGCCTCGGGTGCGCCTCGTACTCGCTCATCTTGTAATTGTTATCCTCCACTTCCGGGCACTCGGCGATGAAGTGTCCACGCTTGCCACACTTGTAGCATGTCCCCGAGCTCCGCCTTGCATTCCTCCGGCTCTCATGATGTCGATCAAACCTCCTTGAGAGCAAGACCAGCTCCTCCTCGCCCAGCACATCAAACTCCTCATCTGGAATAGACATAAGAGAAGACAAGGAAAACTGTCGACAGGAAGAGTTAGCTTTGCCCTTTGATCCCCCCACAAGAGCAAGACTATGATCAGTCGAGCCCTCATGCTTCGATTGCAACTTCCTGTCAACCTCAGCCGACTTGAGCTTAGAAAAGAGGTCATCCAACTCAATAGTCAAGTATTGCCCGGACTCCTTGATGGCCTCAACCTTAGCACCCCAAACATTTGGGTCCAAGATATGCAAGAGCTTCAAAGCTTGATCATGCTCAGTGTAAGGGAAATCCTCAACATTAGCTTTCATGTTGTTCACGATGGCGGTGAACCTCTGAAACATCGCATCAATGTCCTCACCAGAAAGTTGAGTGAAGTTCTCATATTGCATCCGGTAAGAGACAAAGAGGCGAGCCTTCACATGGTTATCACCACCGTGAGCAACCAACAACTTCTCCCAAATTTGCCAAGCAAGATTCAAATGACGAACACGCTCAAACTCACGATCACACAAGCTTTGGACCAAGTGATCAACGGCTTTTGCATTTGCCTCATAATTGGCCTTAGCACCGGCATCGGTCACCATAAGAGTATGGATGTTGGCCGGAATAGCATAGGTCTTGTCAAGCACAATGAAATCCAACAACTTGCCACGAAGAAAGATCATCATACGAGCCGCCCACTTGTGGTAACCCTTCCCATCGAAGTGCGGCGGACCGCCCCGCTCAACGTACACCATCTTAGGATTCGAGACTTGTCAAAGTCACAAAGAATCCGACACCAAGCTTTGATACCAATTGAAGGATCAGATGGTGACTAGAGAGGGGGGGAGTGAATAGGAGCCGGTAAAAAATCTTCTCAAAGAACCCGGCCTATACCCTAGACAAATCTCGGTCACACACGAGCGATGGATCGAATCACACACCAATCACCAAGACAACAAGGTTATGGATCAACCTTAAGTCTTAGGAATGATTCCTTGAAGCACACGCGGAAGCACGAAAGAAGGAGGGAGGAATCAAACTAAAGAGCAAAGCACTCAGGCTCTGGCGGACCGTCCGGCCAGAGGGGCGGACCGTCCGCACGGGCCACGCGGCGGACCGTCCGGCTGGCCGC
Source organism: Cenchrus americanus (assembly GCA_947561735.1). Lineage (NCBI taxonomy): Eukaryota > Viridiplantae > Streptophyta > Magnoliopsida > Poales > Poaceae > Cenchrus > Cenchrus americanus. Next base: position 97,527,145 of record OX387242.1, on the reverse strand, counting down.
GCGGACTGTCCGCACCCACACCGCGAACCGTCCGGCCCTGAGCCGCAGACTATCCAAAAAAGCAAATAGAACCTCCAGAGGCGACCCCGAATAACGGACCGTCCGCAGGGAGCACGCGGACTGTCCGCCAGGCACCCGCGGACCGTCCGCCTGCTGCTGCGGACTGTCCGAAACCACTTCCAACCAAAGCTCGAAACCAAAACGGATCGAAAGCGAAGCCGAGCAAGAACACGAAGAACACGCGAAGAACACAGCCCGCGCGGACCATCCGCCACCACCTCGCGGACTGTCCGCCCTACACGGACAGACCCAGAAACAGCTCGACCTCGAAGGTCAACTCCTCCAATCCATCACTGGATCTCCCAAATGGTAGATGCTGTTGAGACAAGAGTTTCGGGACATGAAAAGCATCAACTAAGGATGCTATACCCCAAAAATTTTGCCTCCTAACTCCCTAAATCATCGGGAATCGTGGATCCTTTGAACACCACCAAAAGCTAGAGCTCCGAACAAAAATCCTTGAATCGAAGTGGTTTCTCGGCGTTTGAGGGCACATGATCAATCACAAAGATGCACTAGACATCCATCCATGTTTCCCTCAAAGAAATCCGGGGAGAAACCCACTCAAATCCGCGGAATCACACCGAGAACAAAGGCACCAAAAACAAGCACGAAAAAGACCACGAAAATCACAACGCCGAATCTTCTATACAAACCAGGAAAGATTCACAAGATCTAGCATGCCGCCCTAGCATCCATCCCTCTCAACAAAATCTCTCATGAAGCTCTCATGCTAGCCTAGAGAAAATGGAGAAGAAAACAGTCCAGGAAAAAAGAGAAATGGGAGGGGGAAATGAAACCCTAAGTCGCGGAGAGAGAGCCCCATCCACACACACTCATGGCTTATATATCGGGTCCCGCCGGTGTGGGAAATGACTCGACTACACCTAACTCAACTACTGGCGATACAACCCACGCAGGGGCATTTATGTAATGTTTGTGGGTCTTGCCATCGGACGGCCACGCCTTCGCCGCACCCCACGTCCTCCCGACGCAAGCCATGCGATCCCGCCGCGTGTCCTCCGCTTCGAAGCTTCCCGACACGCCCGGATCCCGTCTCCGTCGTGTTGGGCCTTCGGACATGGTTTTGAGGCCCAAACCAAGAAACCGTCCTCCGATGGTTTTGTGGGCAAACCACCAAACCCCGCGTGCTCGGCCCGGCCTCCCGCCAAGCCCCTTGACTCGACCGCCACCGTGCACCGGCTCGATCGTCCATGACTTTATCTTGCTCATCCTGCCACCATGTGGCCCGCACCTAGTCCTGCCGTCCACCGGGTCCCTCGAACCGAGCCTACTTGTCTCTCCATCTCCCGGAGGCCCCTCAAGGCTGAAGACCTTTCGTGCCCGTTCTTCACCTGCAACAACACGAACTAGGCTGCAGCCTACACCTGCACACTGAGCTAAGAGTCAGTCCAACACCCGTTGTCAATCACTAATCACTGAGGAGCGGTCATCCATCGACCACCGGGACGCTCCTGGTCCTCAACATCTAGTGTGCTCTGAAAAATCTACAAATTGACTTGCCAACATAACTTGGGTACCTAGACTTGTCATTAAAATTTCAAATGGTTTTGATGAAGGAATTATATACCTGTGTACAAATATCTACATCTCTCACATAGTTTCCCAGAATTTTCCTTGGACATTGAAGTTTTCCACACACCTTGTGTTCACCTTAAGCTTACCAAATGTAAAGTTTCATCACTAATGGTTGTGTAAAGCAAATATTATTTGTATGTTGTACTTGCAAAGAACAAAATAAGGCATATAAACATCACTCAACAAATGAAATGTACACTAAACAATGAAATTAATGAATAGATGGTGATTTTAGAAAAAAATAGAAAAAACATCAAATTTGGGCTAATAACGACAAAGAAATACTTGTTACAACATTTGATTGCAGATTAAAAGGAGAAATGGGAACTGTTCTTCATTTGAATAGAACTGGCCCCCACAGTCATTTGAATAGAACAAAGGAGGAAGCAGAGGGCACCGCCGCCCGCCGCTGCCGTGCCCTCTTCGGCGGTTTTGACACCCAAGAGGGCATCCCAGACCTCGTCAGTGGCAATTGAGACCACCACAACTTTCCATTTGACTCACAAACGTGACAAATCAAATATTATCTATCAAACTGATTAAAAACCAACACCCCGATAAAATCAAATCCGTGTTTAGTAATATCTAATAATTTACATTCAAGATTGTTGACGATGAATTTCCGTCAACCTAGAGTACTTGTTATACATTGGTTTCGATTATGATTTGCAACTAACCCGGCACTAGGCATACTAATGATGTAACAAGTTCACACTTGCATGTCGATTTTGGAGTTTGTTGTTTACGCAGGAAATTAACATTAAAAAGGAGACTTTCGGGATAAGTTCATCAAGCACTTCAAGAGAAGATCATGAAGCCCGTCACAAGTCAAGACACGCGATGAACATGACTCCAAATGACCCGAGGACCGAAGCGTCAACGTGCAAGTCTTCAGGGACTCAACCAGAAAACGGCGAAGCTTGGATAGAAAGGATTCAAGCCTCAACCATGAAGGAAACGACGTCAAAGGCCCACATGCAAGTGCACACAAATAAGGGATCATGCGTGAAGCAACCGGGGAGGAAACTGGGGCCGAACCGGGCCGAAATGGGCCTGGGTCGGCCGGTCTGGGCCGACCGGCCCAGCCCACTCCGGGCCCGGTTCGGCACCCCCTTTGTCCTAGGTGTTCGTCTATTTATTGCCTCTTCCTCCGTCCGCCGCCACATCGATCCAATCATTCTACCGACACCATTCACCAGAAAACCGCCGCCACAAGATGAGGGAGAGAGTTGGATGAGCTCGTCGCAAGGATGAACGCCGGCGGAGGGAAGGAAGCAAGAGGAGGACTCCAAGCCGTTGGCCTAGGAGTGTTCCCAAGCTTCATCGCCGCCATTTTGATTGACGACATTCTCCGGAGTCTCCATCACCCCTATGTGCTTCAATCCGTGTAAGATGATGGGGTAATGTTTCCGTTCGTCCCTAGGGTTAGATGGATGCATGCTATGTAATCTATACATGAACCTTATGTCAATCAATGCTTTATGGTCTATGTCTTCGCGTATGCTTTGTTTACATATGTTTGCGCAACATGTTGTCTTAGTAGGGTTTGTAGTAATCGTGGTGATTAGCTTAACCCTATGGATGCTTAGGTATAGATGAGGTTATATGTGAAAGTGTTTGATTACCTTGTGTAGTGACAGTACGGTGGAGGGAAAAGGCTTAGCGGCCGCATAACCGCCATGAAGCTAGTGTAGGCAACACCCATTTCATGTAGTAGATGCATCTTCATGTGTTCCTAAACCCTAGGGAGGGAATGCTTATCTATCTTAACCTCCCTCTCTCTCTTGTGTCGACCCTTTGCCATTTAGTTTAATCTTAGACTTCTTAGATTAACTTAGGTTAGATTGCTTTTACCTTAGTGTATCCTTTCTTTCAAAGCTTTCCAATCAACTAGATTAGTGCTTGGTTAAGCGCTACCAATCCCCTTGCTACGCGAATTGACAAGAACCTTGGGGGTCACCCCATGGTGAAAAAACTGTAGGTCCGTACGCTTGCGGATTGAAGGTTGTTACGTGTTTCAACTGTCAACAAGCCCCTTTTTCTGGAGCCGTTGCCGGGGAGCAAGCCAGTTTGCTACATTTAATCAACATTAATTTTGTTGATTACTAACATCTAACCCTTATTTTCTAGAAAAAAATCTTTTTTTGTTTTTCTTTCTACTTTTTCTTGTGCCTAGATGGATTTGTGCACCTCACCATTGGAAGACGAAGAGATGTCTCTAAGGGAGCTAGCAATGTCGTCAATGGAAGACATTGAGATGCAAAAATCAGACTTGGCGCTTGCTACAACCCACTATGAAGTGAAGCCTAGGATCATGAAGTTAGTGGCGATAAAACCATTTAGAGGATTGGAGGATGACAACCCATATAGACACATTAAGAAATTCACGATGATATGCAACACGGTGCAACAAGAAGGAGTTCCAGCCGGTTGGTTCAAGTGGAATCTTTTTCCATTCTCTCTCGAAGATGAAGCGTGAAGATGGTGCACACTTGTGTCCGTTGAAGCAAAAGGAAATTGGGATGAGCTAGTGAAGAAGTTTCTTTTTAAGTTCTTTCCCATAAGCAAGGTCCAAGACTTAAGGAGGCAAGTGCTCACTTTCAAATAAGGAGAGGATGAATGAATTGATGAAGCATGGGACCGTTTTAATGAACAAGAGGCCCGAACTTGGGATTTTTTGGTGACTTGATGTTGCATACCTTTTATTTTTCACTAACCCCTAACTCGTCTCGTTTTGTAAGCATGTGTGCAGGTGGTGATATAATGGATAAAACAATTAGTGAAGCCGCACAAATCTTACAAAGGATAAGCAATGGACAAAGAACGCAATGAGATTGGCAAAGACGTCGTTGAGAGGAGCAAAACGACAAAAGCAAGCCCAAGGTGCTTGCTGAAATCCAAGGTGCTTGCTGAAATTTTTGAAAAAGATGAACCGAAGGTCAAGGAAGATGAACCGACCATACAAGAAATTGAAGATCCACTTCCCAAGGTAAGAGAAGTCATTTCGGATGTTAAAAATATTGAAACTAACATGAATGTAGGTCAAAGTATGTGGAATGCTAGACTATTGACGGAGTTCAATCAATCTGGTTGGATTCAAGTTGATTTTTCCCCACTAATCAACTACCGAAGGAAGGAGGAACACCGACATGTTGCCAAAAGAGTTGAAGACATTTTTGATCAAGAGATGAGTGGAGAGTCGATCCAAAAGATATTTGAAGAAGAAAGAGAAGAAGATGATGAAGGATGGATCGATCAATTTGACAACTCAAAGATTTGCGATGAAGAAAGAGAAGAGTACAACCATGACGAGCCTAGTGAGTCGAAGGATAAATGGGAGAAGATAGGACTCAAGCTAGAAGATGAATGGGAAGGAGTTGACATAGAGAAAGTACTCCAAGAAGGCCCCTCCCCACAAGGTGATAGCTTGTGTGCTATTGAAGCCTACACACTAGCAAATCAAGACATGGAAGCACTCAAGGATAAAAAAAGAGTGAATCAACGATGAGCGATCTTTACGACATGTGGTACACGGGAGATAAAGAAAGTGACGTACAAGACTTTGAAGACAAAGATTGGGATGACAATGAAGACTTCAAAGAAGAGACAAATGCAAATGTAGTTGATGGATTACACGTTCCACATGATGAGATGGAGGGGGTGCAAAAAGGTAACAATGAGACACCTTCACTCGTTGAGATTGATTCGCCTTCAACACCGCTAGATGAACCAAATATCACTCTTATTGAAAAAGCTCTAAGGACAAGGTAAGTGCTGAAATATCAAGATGTTATTGGTATTGATGATGATAAATTCAAATACTCATGCTCAACCAATGGAATAAATGATAGTTTAAATTCTATGCCTTGTGACAATAATGATCATGTTGACAGGCTAGATTTTGTTGAGAATGAAAAAGAGGAAACATTTATGTTTGAACCAATTAATCTCACACCTAAAGAACCTTTGCCTAATGAAGAGCTAAGTGCTATGCATGAAACATATGCTTCTTTTATTTACACCTTGACTTGTTGCTACAATTCACATGTGGTGTTAATTATGGACGCGTATGTTTACAATAAGTTCTGTAAATCTCGATCATGCTTTGCGCTTGGTCAAGCTAATGACCTTAAAGAAGCACATGTAGGGAGAAGGCCCGGTTTTCACTAACCCTGTAGACAAGGCTTGAATAATGAAAAGAGAAGTCATGCTTAAAGAGTTGCAAGATAAATCATCAACCTCTCCAAATCCCACCATGGATGCTGCTGTCTTCATCAATTTGAGAGCTTGTTCAGAGGTGTACAAATGAAGAAAATGAGATATCCAGAAGCTCTATCAAGTTACCATTCCAACGCATCAAGAACCAACAAGTTTGAAGACCCGTGCAAGGAGTTATGGATAAAACATGAGCGTTGCCCGTTCTGAAATTTCAGGACAAATTTCATCGCCGAAGTAAAACAGACGTAACTCTCTTGTACGCAGTCCGATTTTGGCAAATAAAGACTCGTTGGAAAAGAAATTTTGTGCACTATGCAATGGAGTAGAGCTTGGGTATACTTTATGTTCTGGACATTAAAGAAAAAATTCATGGAGTGAAGGCAACACCAATGGATGATAAAGAAGGAGATAGCGATGAAACAAAAGGATGCCTTGGGCAAGTCTTCTATAAGTGATCAACCACAACATGGGAAGTAAATTAAAGCTGCATTGGTACCTTTTCTTCTGGCATGAAGGGTCATGGCTATGCGACGAAAAGAAGGTATGTGAGAAAGTCGAACTCTATGACTTTAAATGAAGCGCTTTTTAGGAGACAACACGTTTCTTTATATTTTTACTACTTTCTTAGAGAAAATAAAGAATGACACTATCTTATGATGATCAACTTGTGGTTATTAATCTAAGTTTAGTTTTCTTTTTAGAACCACCATCATGTTCATGCTCACATTTATTTATTTGCATGCATTGCATTTTGTTATCAATGTGATGTTTCTTTGCATGTACATATTTTGCATATAGTTGGCTTGGTTGTTTTAAGGCTCAATGATGTATGCTTTCATATCCATGTTAATGCTCCATCTGGGCATTTTCCTTTTGTGATCTTGTGTAAATGTGGTGTTTAAACATGATTGCGGACCATCATCATTAAGTCCGATAAACCTTGCTAGCTTTTCATATGTTTTCATGTTGCATTGGTTAGTTTATAAGCTCTGCAATGCGCTTAATTTTTCTTGTACTATAAGAGTTATTTATTTAGGGATAGACATGGTGTTTTAACCCTTGATAAATAAACCTTTATGGCTATGAAGAAATTCGGCAACCTAGTTGTAAACATGGTGTTTAGAACTAGGTAAAAACATTGTCTTTGTTTATATGCTCTCCTCTCATGTGCATACACCTTGCACCACGTACACTCATTAGGTTTTTGTTCCTCATTAGACTAATTATGCTACAAGTTAAGAATCTTAGGAGACATTGTTGTATTATTGGCAATTCTATCTACTTCCAACCGTCACCTTGGGGGTAGAATGTGCGCTTAAAACGTCTTGCAGGCAAGATAAAGACTCTCACTACAAGGAAATTGAAGGATGGCTAAGATAAAAATGCTTTTTCTTCTTATTCCATGAGTAGAAAAATGCTAAGCATGAGGGAGACCCTGAATCTTCAACACGGAAGTGCAACACGACGCTCTAGAAGATAAAAATGACCAAGAGCATCAACGTCTCCGGATCAATGCGCAAGAAGCTACTGATCTCATCAAAATTCTGCGTGGTCTCAAAGGGAAAACACTGAGTATTTTTGGATATTTAGAAGCCCCATGAAGTTACGATTCCAACCAATCAAGGATTAAGACAATCGGAGGTTCCTACAAGCGGTTATGCCCGAATCACCGTGTGCAACACGTCCTGAAATCAGTTTTGGACAGCACACAACGCTGAAGTAAAACGGACATAGCTCTTTTGTTTGAACTCCGTTTTCGATGAATGACCACAAGTTGGAAAGGTAATTTCATAAACGTTTCAATAGAGCTATATTTCGATATATGTTCTGTTCTGGATAGAAGGTAAATTTATGAAAAAGAGACAGCAAGGAGATGATGAGAAAAAGAAAGAGGAGATGGTGATGACAACATTGAAGAGAAGGGCGACCAATGACTATATTAAGCATACAAGATCGAATTCAGAAGTTTAGGAGCATTGATAAATCAAGACAAAAGCAAAAGCCACATCGATACATGGAGATGTTAGAAGAGGGCAACGAAGAACTACAAAAGACGGTAACACCTCCATAGACCTTCTCTTTTGCAAACACAAATGCTTGTAAGTATGCCTTCAACCTCAACTAGGTGCAACCTTTTGCTTTTCTCTTCCAACAATAACATGGCTACTAGGAGGACAACCTAGGTTTCTTCTTATTTTCAATAGATAGGCATGACCATGTGTTCACCTCGAAGTTTTATATTGCCTATGCTTACGGAAAGATGATGAAAATTGCCTCTTTGTTTTACCTACATGAAGTTATACATGTCTTGGCTAATTGCTCCCTATAATATGATCTGAAATTAATTTAAATACCGGCTCTTTTATTTGTGGAGGTGAAATGACTATACTCTAGACCCACATACATATCTTTGCTCTTTGATTTAAGTTTATGGATAGCCGGATAACTTGTTTTTATGAAAACTTAACTTTTATGCTATCTACATATTTGTGATGCTCTTGCAAAGTTCTACCTACCAAAGCTGCATACATATATGTTTTATGATAACAAAACCCGTAGATTGCAAACATATGTTTTGATGAGTTGGATTAGGATTGGTTTCTATGGTTCGAGACTAAGAAGCTGGTCTTTCCTTTGTGTAACCTTTTCATGCTAGCCTTTTTGTCCATGCATTGTGGTTTTCACGTCGAAAATTTTACAAACTTCACTGGGCATCCACTGTAACAACCCAGGAATTTAGGTGTGTAATTTTTGCGAAAAATTAAAACTTTTTGACTGAACTTGAGTGCTATCAATTTTCGAGCCAAATTGCTAGCCCTTCTCTGAATTCTCCACCAGATTAACCCATTTATAAAAGCATATATTCAAATTATGGTAAATAAGTGATTTGGTCTTTTCTGGTTTATCTGGATTTTATTGTGTGCAGTTTGAATTTGGAATGGATTCAAATTCAAACTTAAATTAATGTTTAAAATCTAAAACCTTTCCTCTAAGCCCTGAACCTAATCTGGGCCGGCCTTACCAAACCCTGTTGCGGGCCCAATAGCCGCGCCAGCCCAGCAACCGACCCCCCTTTCCCTTTTTCCTTGCTTGTGTCGCTGCTGGGCAGGGCCCACTTGTCGCCCGCCGTTTTCCCTTCCCCCTCATCCCTTTTCTCCCCTTCGCGCGCGCCCGACGGCGGGTCAACCGAGCCGCACCGCGCAGGGGACGCGCGATGGGACGGCCGCGCCGGCCGGGCGACCCGCACGCCGAGGGACCGGGGCGCGCGCGCGCGCGCGAATCGAACCCGGACCGGGGAAGGAAAATCCCCTTTTACCCTCGCGCCTCGCCCCTGTGACCTCGCCCGCGCAGAGAGAGGAGGCGGCGCCGCCACGGGCGCCCGGGCAGTCCAAGCCGGGGCAACGTAGGGATTTCGCCCTGCCCTTGCAGCGCCGGGGTTCAAAAGCGAGGGGGGAGGCAGAGAGCCAGTTGTCCATCGCCACCAACCCCATTGGGGTTTTTCCTTTCCACCCCATCTGTGAGAGCGCCGTGAGAGGGAGTAGGTGAAGGCGCCACCGCTGCGCCTGCCCAAGGGAGGACGCGGCCACACCGGCGCACCGACGACGTGCCAGGGGAGGAGCGCGCCACCGCCGCGCCGCACCGGAAGAAGAGGAGGCCGTGAACCAGGAGCGGGAGCACGGACCGGAGCTGTGGAGGACGTTCGCCGGCGTGGACACCTACACCACCGGGGACATCTACACCGCCGGTAACGCCTTCACCGCCTAGAACACCGACGCCACACCACCGACAGGCCGGCCACGACTACATCGTCGCCCCACCGTGAGCACCGCGGCCACTCTACTCTCTTCTCCCCCTTGGACTCCTTCCTGTGATGGCTTCCCAAGTGATGAGACACGTCGCTGTTGATATCTTGCCTGGGTGCTGGCCTTCGAGCCGCAGAACTGCCGTGCCGCGACGGATGGGGCTCCTGGGCCGTTCGTGCTCTTGAGCACCGCCGTCGCCGTGCGAAGAGCGATGTGATCTCGAGGTTGTGAAAGGTTGAGCAGAGGAGGCATCACGCCGCGGCTACCCCAAGCCAGTGGACGAGCACTCCTGGTGCGGGCGTCACGCCGCACCCCATTGTGCTGGGCCGAGGGGAAACCCCTCGACGCACCGCCGTGCCACAAGGAGGCGACGCGCCGAGCCCTGGGCTCTGAACGACCGGCCGTCGAGCCGTGGTTCTATTTTGTCAATCTTGGTCTGGTCGCGTGAGTCCCGGCCGGCCGCACCCCGCGCGCGCGTGGCCACGACCACGCCGTGGGGAACGCACGACGCGCGCGGCCCTCGACGTCGCGTCGCGCGCCGCACGGACATCTTGGAGACCGGCCTTCGTGCCGTGGAACTTGTCTTGTTGCCGGGTTGGGGCGGGCGGAAGCCGGGGTCGAGTGCACCCCGGCGCGAGGGACCGGCTCGCCGCGCCACCGGTCGGTCGACGGAGCCGTGGCGTCGCCGTATCCGGCGCGCGCGCGCGCCTCACGTCGCGCCATCGGCCCCTCCCCCGTGGGCCGGTGTCCGGCTTGGCTCGCCGACCAGAGTGGGTCGCGGAGGCGACCCGACCGCTCGCACCCCGGGCCGAGGCGAAGGGACGCCGCCGGCGGGGGGCGGAGCGCACGCCGGCGCATGGACGCGCTGCGTGACCGCGGGTTGGCCTGGCATATCGACAAACACCTGAAGTGCATACCTGTGACCCTGAACGCGTGATAACCTGAGGGTTGGGCCGCCGGCTGGAACTGGGCCTTAAGCCCAATTGCTTTCCTAGCGGGCTGTCGGCTAGAGCGGGAGGTTAATGGAGGGGAAAATCTAGACTTCTAAAGTTTGATCTGTGGGCTCTGGCGCCTGGCCCTTTTTGGGCCAAGACCCATTTTCAAGCGGGGACGAGTCCGCTGGGCCACCCACGGCCCAGCAACGCTTCTGGCCCCTTTCAGCCTGTTAACCGCGGGACGCTGACGTCATGCTGACGTCAGCGGCGTCTTTTCTCAAAACCCCTTTTTCTTTTCTGATTTAAATTCCAGAAAATGGTTTTAACCTTTTAAAATTCATAACTTTTTATAGAAAGCTCAGAAAAATATAAAACTAATTTCTATAAATCCGTATTTTCGAAACCTTGCTGTTTGTAGGTAGTTTGGGTTCTTTTGGATCTTCTAAATTGGTTCTTATTTGGAGTTATTGCTTAGATGTGCACCGTATTCTTATTTTCGCGTCGAATCTCGTGGCCGCGCACCCGAGCTTCGACCGGAGAGGACGCGGAGGACCCCGAGTACCTTTGCTCCGGACGGCCGATCGCTTCAACGGCAACGAAGGTGTCATGTCACTCCCAACCATGTAGATCCCATGTTGCTAAGTAGCTGCTAGTGCTTTACTTTAATGCATTGATCTGATGAATTGCATAACCAGTTTAATAGCCATGCCTTGATGCTTTGTTATACCCTGTTTCCTTGTTTTACTTCCTGCGGGACTAGCTACAGACCCCTAGCTAGTCCCTTACCTCAACTATCCATACTTTTGTTGCTTGGTTATGGATGGTACTCTGGGCTTGGGCTGAGATGTGGATATCTCGGTGTGTCTTAGCGTGCGTTCTGGGTGCGTATCTCCTTGCTGTGTTTTGGCGGGAGCGAGCCGCTTGGTTACTTGTGAACGACTGCCGAGGGAAGATGCGATCTGGCCTCTTACCCGAGGGTCGTGTCGTGTGAGATGGAGAAGGTGAGTGCTCGCTCTCGGCCCCTTAAGGACCGATCGTCAGTTGACCTTGTTTCGAATGACTATTTTCGTACAGACCGCCCGCCTTGTATTGGGCGGGGGTGCGGGGTGAGACTTGTAGTGGATAGCACCCCTCCTGTAGGCGGATCGGTGTGATCGTGTCGGGTGTGGTCTTTCCCTCCTTAGTAGACTTTGCCCCGGTGAGGCCGGGGAAGGGTTCCACAGCTTCGAGGGACCTCTCGCGGGTAGTATGAGCTCGCCACGGAGGCCGGGCCGGGCTCGGAGACGCGAGGAGGGTACTATCCACTTACTTGGCCTTCGACCGTATGGTAGGGTCGGGTACGGTGACGGCCGGTTCCGGTCCTATTCGGGCGGGTACGGTTGTACAACCTCGCAGTGTTAAATCTATAGCTATAGTCCGTGTCCACTGGTTATGGACAGTCTTTCGATCTCTCACCTGACTAGCTACACTTCTCTTGTGCTTCTTCTCTCCCCCGAGTGTGTGAGCCCGGCTTCGGCCGTTGAGATGTGGGGATAGGAGCAGATGGGCCCCACATCGCAGATGAGAGTTGGGTTCTGGATCGTAGTTGAGATCCGAAGTTTTGGTGTGGTTTTCCTTGAGCAGGGTGTGGACCCCTGAGGTGTGGACCTCGGAAGCGGGAGCTTCCCCGAGGTGTGGACCTCTTAGCTGAATTCTGCTTGCCTTGTACGTTGCTATGCTGCTTTGCTTAAGCTTTCTACAGCCAGAATAGGGATATCTCATGCATAGTAGAATATACACCGCTTTTGCCTCTTTGTTGGGAAGGCGACATGACCTACCCGCTTATCGGGTAGACCCCGGTGCCTCGACGCGAGCCGGACTACGACTTCGACAACGACGGATGGGTGGACTAGAGCTCTTCCTACACTTGAGCTGCCTGCGGATATGAAGTTTCCCGCGCTTTCATGGAGCCGCTGCTAGACGTTTTATTTATGTTTGATTCAGTCCCGTTGGACTCGTACCCGGCATGTGCCGAAGAGATGTACTCTGATTAATGTAATAAAATAAATGTTGTACTCTACAATACTTGTTTTTATCTTTCTGTATGGATTTTGGCATTGCTGAGACAGGGATTGCACGTGGTAGCCCTCCTGGGACTACCACCGAGGTGCTAAGAGTCGGGTTTCCGTCCGCGGAAATCCGGGTCGTTTTAGTTGGTATCAGAGCCATGCTTGACTGTAGGACGAGCCCCAGGATTGGTCGATAGTTTAGGAAGCCGTTTCTGAACCTTGAAACTTTATATAAACCCCCTTGGCTTCTGTATGTATATATCTATATTATATATATGCATTACCTTGATTAATTTTCACTAACTACCTTACTAACTACGCTCTAACAACGTTGTGCAGATGGCGGAAGAAGTGTGGATTCCTCTGGAGTCGGACGGCAGGAGGGTCGGAGGCTTCTGCCACTTGCTGAGGGAGTGCCTGGAGGCAGCTGGAGTGGGGACCGACCGAGTCAGCTACAAGGGGAGGACCGTGGGGCACATGGACCAGTCTGCCACTTTCCTGACCGTTACGGTACCAGCGGACCCACGGGTGCCAGAGTTCAAGGAGGTTAAGGTGCACTGTTTTGAGGGTTCGACCATGGAGGCACACCAGACTTGCGCACGCCGAGCTCTCAAGATGGTTTGTGTCCAGCTTAGGGAGAAGCTTAAGCACACCCCGTTCAGCGTGCTTCCGACGGGGATCTACGACCCGAGTCGCTGGGACACGAGCGACCGAGCGCGGTACCTTGAGGTGACTTCTGTGGAGGAGGACAAGAAGATGCTCGCAGCCAGACGGTGCATCCTGGCCCAGGACCAGGCGCTTTTTCTGGGCAAACAGTGAGATCGCGTACCTGAGGTGGAAATGGGATGGGTGTCTGCAGTTGGTTCAGGACCTGGAGATGGAGAGAGTGGACTTAACTGACCGGTTGGAGGAGTCGCACCAGAGGAACGGGGAGCTGGTACAGCTTGGGCTGGCAGCAGCCAGAGCCAGCACCGAGAGGGACGCCAGGAGGATCGCTACACTGGAGGCACGGTTGGGGACAGAGCAGGAGTTGCACCGGGCTACAGTAGAGGCCACGCGTGAGGACAGAGTGAGGCTTGCAGAGGCGAGGGACCAGCTGGAGTCGGTTGGCGCTGTAGCAACTCGCTATCAAGTAAAGATGTGGGACCTTCAGGAGGCGAGTTGACACAACTACCACCACTTGTGTTACCTCGGTGGGCTGGTATACGAGGAGAGAGACCGAGCAGCCAGGACCCGCACGGCCTGGGAGCGTTCCGACCAGCTCAGAGGCACCTCAGAGTACCCAGTGTTGAGAGTAGAGATCTAGCAGTAGATTCTGAGTCGATGTAATGAGTTAGATGTAATGCTGCCACTTATGTTGTCATGCCTGTAGTAGCTACCCCATGTTGTACCATGCGTTAGCGTGATGTGTTGCCGTGTACCCTCGAAGGTCGTTGGAGTAAACCTCGAGGTGCACCCCCTTTTGTATGGTGGCATTGATTGAGTGACATGGATCTTCATGGTTTCTCTCGGATTTCATGCTTCTTTATGTCTGTATGAATTCTTTGATTGTTAGCAGGATTACTCCTTTATAGTCAATAACCTTAATAATTATATTCTCCCTACCACTACTGACTCTTGCAACTGGAACAAATGTCGGGGGCAAGGAGGTCCGGGCGACTCCTGGCCCGTTTCGAGGAGGTCGCTAGGGACAACGGGGGGGATGACGCCCCTAACCCAGCGGGAGCGAGAGGCCACGGACGCCGTGGAGGTCACGCGCCACGTGGAGGACTCCGCGGAGGCCTGGCAGGCCGCGGAGGCCGAGGAGGCAGAGTTGGCGGTCGAGGAGCCGCGCACGACAACGAGGGAGCTCAGGAGCAGGAGCTCGAGCACGAGCGGTACCCCGGCCCCGAGGGAGGAGCGAGGCCGAGCTCGGGGACACGAGGTGCCACCACCGCCACCTCCCCCGAACTTGGCCGACGTGATGGCAGTACAGACCCAGCTAATGCAGACGATCACCCAGTTGCTAGCTCAGAACAACAACAACAACAACAACAACAACAATCACAGGGGCCAGCACCGCAACGCGCCAGAGGGTTTCCAGAAGAAGGTTGAGAACTTCAACAAGCTGCGACCGCCTACTTTCGACCACTCAGCAGACCCGATGGACGCAGACAACTGGCTACGGGAGATTGAGAAGAAACTGGAGTTGACCGAGCTCACTGAGGAGGAGTGTGTGACCGTGGCAGCGCACCAGCTGATCGGCACAGCCAGTGCGTGGTGGGACGGCCTCGTGACTCGCACCGGACTCGTTGCACATCGGGTGGGACGAGTTCGTGGAGGCCTTCGGGGAGCCACCACATTCCGCGAGGCAAAGTGATGGACGGGGAAGGCCGACGAGTTCGGGCACCTCAAGATGGGAAGTATGTCAGTGCAGGAGTACGCCAACCGCTACCAAGAGCCGATGAGGTACGTGCCGACGACACCGACACGAGAGAGAAGAAAGTCTCTTCGGTTCGGAGAAGGGGCTGCACAAGGGGATGGCACACCACTTGTCCGCACACGACTGCCCGACACTTCGCTCCATTATCGACAAGGCACTGATCATGGAGAGGTCAAGGCTCGAGTACATGGAGGTTCGTGGAAGCAAGTCCAAGCGCACAGACCAGGCAGGACGCTCAGGTCCACCACAGAGGCATAGGACAGGTTACGCTCAGGGCCACCAGTCACAGCAGAGGCACCACGTCACTCAGTCTCAGCCGCAGAGCAGAGCCAACCCAGGCGGGAGTGGAGGACAGAACAACTGGAGACCGAGACCACCACCGCAGTCAGCAGACAGAGCCAAGGTGACTTGCTTCAACTGCCGTCAGGTTGGGCACAAGTCGTTCGAGTGTCCACAGCAGGCGCCACCAGGAAGTCAGAACCGCAGCTCTCAGTTCCAGACCCCAGCCAAGCCACCAGCACCAGGAGGACAGCCACCCCGTACACAGCAGAGGACTGCTCAGCCGCCAGCTACTCGAGGCCGTCTGAACCACCTCACCACCGAGGATGCAGCAGTCGCACCCGACGTCACACTTGGTGAGTTCCTTGTTGACTCGGCCCGGCAACTCGTTTTGTTCGATGCGGAGCTCGGTTTTCGTATATTTCTACCAAGTTTGTTAAAGAAAGGTCTTTACCAACTAAGCCTCGACCAAGGCCTATCTTGACTAGCTCTCCGCTAGGAGAGAAGAGGAGTACGTTAGAGTGCAGGGGGGTGAGGATGGTGTTTGAGGGGCAACAGTTCACGGCAGACTTGACAGTTTTGGAGTCTATCGGGATAGACGTGATTCTAGGGATGGATTGGTTGGCAAAGCACAACGGGATAGTCTCTTGCAACCCCAGAGTTATACAGCTAGAACACCCCAGTGGAACTAAAGTACGGATCGAACCTCAGAGTCCGAAGGCTGCTACAATGATGTGCAACATGAGTGGGAAAGAGATTGAAGAAATCCCAGTAGTCTGTGAGTTTCCGGACGTGTTCCAAGAGGAGCTTACGGAGTTACCCCCAGACCGGGACGTGGAGTTTGTGATTGAGCTGATGCCGGGGGCGGGGCCCGTTGCAAAGAGTCCGTACCGGATGTCGTCCGACGAGCCGGACGAGTTGAAGAAACGACTCAAGAAGTCGCTCGAGCAAGGGTTTGTTCGGCCGAGTGCCTCACCGTGGGGTTCGCCAGTGCTCTTCGTGGAGAAGAAAGACGGCACAAAGAGGATGTGCATAGACTACCGCACGCTCAACTCGATGACAATCAAGAACAAGTACCCGCTACCCAGAATCGAGGACCTGCTGGATAGGCTCAAAAGGGCAAAGTTCTTCTCCAAGATCGACTTGAGGTCAGGTTACCACCAGATGAAGATCCGAGAGCAGGATATTCCCAAGACAGCCTTCACCACACGGTACGGCTTGTACAAGTTCGTGGTGGTTTCTTTCGGGCTGACCAACACCCCTACTTACTTCATGAACTTGATGAACAAGGTCTTCATGGAAGAGTTGGACAGGTTTGTGGTGGTGTTCATCGATGATATCTTAATTTACTCTGAGACCACGGAGGAGCACGAGGAGCACCTGAGGGTCGTGTTAGAGAGGCCGAGGGCAGCGAACCGTACGCCAAGTTCAGCAAGTGCGAGTTCTGGATGGAGAAGGTCGCGTTTTTGGGGCACGTGTTGTCAGCAGAGGGGATAGCCGTGGATCCGTCCAAGGTAGAGTCAGTGACCAAGTGGGAGCAGCCGTTGAGCGTGACAGATGTCAGAAGCTTCCTTGGGTTGGCAGGTTACTACCGTAGGTTCATTGAGAACTTCTCCAAGATCGCTAAGCCAATGACAGAGTTGCTCAAGAACAACACAAAGTTCGAGTGGTCAGAAGCGTGTGAGAAGAGCTTCCAGGAGCTGAGAAAGAGACTCACCACAGCCCCAGTGCTTACCTTGCCAGATATCAAGAAAGACTTCGTGGTATACTGTGACACCTCGAAGCAAGGACTCGGTTGTGTGCTGATGCAGGAAGGGAAAGTTGTGGCTTATGCTTCCAGGCAGCTGAAGAAACACGAGGAAAACTACCCGACACACGACTTGGAGTTGGCAGCTGTTGTGCATGCACTCAAGATCTTGAGACACTACTTGATAGGGAACAAGTGTGAGCTGTTTTCCGACCACAAGAGCCTGAAGTACTTCTTTACCCAGACAGAGTTGAACATGAGGCAGAGGCGATGATTAGAGCTGATCAAGGACTACGACGTCGAGATCAACTACAACCCAGGCAAAGCTAACGTCGTGGCAGATGCACTGAGCCGGAAAACTTATTGCAACAACCTCATGGTGAGAGAAGAGCAACCTGCTCTGCATGAAGAGATAGAAAAGCTGAGAATTGAAATTGTAGACCAAGGCCAAGTCAACGAGCTGCGAGTGACCTATGACCTGGAAGAACGAATCCGTACAGCCCCGAGGTCGTGTGCAGAAATCAAAGCTTTGCGAGAACTGATGAAGCAGCGTAAAGCAGAGGACTACCGAGTAGATGAACAAGGCACTGTGTGGTTGAAAGAATGGATCTGTGTACCACAAGACAAGGCACTTTTGGAGCAGATCATGAGATAAGCTCACGACTCGAGGTACTCGATCCACCCAGGCAGCACCAAGATGTACAGAGATCTAAAGATCAGATACTGGTGGAAGGACATGAAGAAGGATATAGCACACTACGTGGCCTGTTGCGACACCTGTAGCAGAGTAAAGATCGAACATCAGAAACCTGCTGGTTTGTTGAAGCCGTTGGCTATTCCAGTTTGGAAGTGGGAGGACATTTCCATGGACTTTGTGGTGGGACTCCCTCGAACACCAAAAGGAAATGACTCGATTTGGGTCATAGTGGACAGGCTGACCAAAGTGGCACACTTTGTGCCGGTGAAGACCCGGTACGCAACCGAGAAGTTGGCAGAACTGTACGTAGAGCACATACTCAGGCTGCACGGGGCACCCAGAAGTTTTGTATCCGACCGAGGACCACAGTTTGTCTCCAAGTTTTGGCAGAGTTTTCACAAACTTATGGGCACTACTCTCAACTACAGCACAGCCTTTCACCCACAGACAGATGGTCAGACAGAAAGGGTCAACCAGGTGTTGGAGGATATGCTACGAGCGTGTGCACTCACCTATGGTACCGATTGGGAGAGCAGTTTGCCGTTCGCAGAGTTCTCGTACAACAACAGCTTTCAAGCAAGTCTCCGGATGGCACCCTTTGAGGCCCTTTACGGGCGGAAGTGCAGAACCCTGCTAGCTTGGTCGGAGGTGGGAGAACGGGCACTGTTTGGGCCAGTAATCATTGAGGAAGCAGAGGAAAAAGTTGAGAAAGTTCGTGAGAACTTGAAGATCGCTCAAAGCCGTCAGAAGAGCTATGCCGACAAAAGAAGAAGGGAGTTGACTTTTGCAGTTGGCGACCGAGTGTACTTGAAAGTCTCACCGCTTCGAGGAACTAAGAGGTTCTTGGTGAAGGTGTTGACGGTGTATTTTGGTGCACCTAGCATGTTCATTACACTTTGGTTTGGATTTGATTATGGAACTAACCCGCCACTAGGCACACTAATCATATAACAAGTTCATCTTTGTGCATGCATTTGGAAGTGTTATGTTTATGTAGGAAAACATGGACATAAAGGACGGATTCGCAATAAGTTCAAAGGAGCATTCATGGAGTCTTGTTCGTGTTCATGAACTTGCTGAAATTACTTCCAATGGTGGCAAGGACCGAAGTGCTACGAGGAACACCCCGGGGATTGAAGCGTAAAAGATCAAACTTCATGCAAAGAGAGCCTCCATCTTGATCGCGAGGATAACAGCGTCAAAATCATCCAAGTGGAGGGGGCAAAGTAGATAAGTGCACGAGGACCCACGGAGCAAAAAGGGCGACCGAACCGGGCCGAAGCGGGCTGGGCCGGCCGGCCCGAGCGGGCCGGCCCGGCCCACTTCGGGCACCGATTCGGTCCCGTCTTCCTTGCCCTCGAAGGATCTTCGACCCTAAAACCCCCGACGCGCCGCCAACACGAGAGAGGAGGAGTAATTCGCACCGAGAAGGCCATCCACAAGCTAGAGAGAGAGGAGGAGGATCTCGGTGGAGATCAACCACCTCGAAGGAAGCACCCTCTCGTGGAGAAGGAGGAAGACACGGCGGAAGGGAAACCATGATCAACGGTGCCATGATCGAGCGCCTTGATGGGGTAATCTTCTCATTCGTCCATGGGTTGTAATCGATCGTGAGATGTAATCGCACTTTGTCGGATTATCTATCTATCATCTTGTGTTGAATATACTTTAATGCTTAAGGTTTGCAACCATGCCGTAAAGGGAGTAAGGCCTCAATGCTTCCTTGGATCCATTCAATACGCCGTGGCCATCAAAGGTCTAGTCATGAATACCTTCGCGTAGTGACAGTACGAGAGGAGGGAAAGGGCGAAACCGTGGTCACAACCCCGATAGATTAGATTGGTTTTCATGTCTTTAAGCGATTGCATGCTCTAGTATCGTAGACCCGTGGGCGAGTGTCTTCTATCTTGATCGTTTATCATTCTCTCTAGTGTAGTTTAGTGTTTTTCTAGTATAATAGTAGTTAGGGTTTTAGTAGCTAGTGTGTCGTTGTTGATCGAACGCTTGTAATCCCCTTGCTCCGCGGATTGACAAGAACCTTGGGAATCCCGTGGTGAAAAAGGTGTGGGGTCCGTACGCTTGTGGATCGTAGAGGGATACGTCTTTTATCCGTCAACAAGCCCCTTTTTCTGGCGCCGTTGCCGGGGAGCAAGTTAGTTTACATCGTTTGATTTGCATCTAACTTAGTTTTGTATTTTAGTTTATCTTTTTTTCGCTATATCTAACATATATTATCAGAAAAACACTTGTTTCTTTTTTGTTTTTGTTTTTATCTTATTGTCTAGATGGAGTTCGTTAATCAACCCGTGGAAGAACCGGAGAAATCATTAAGGGATTACGCTAGCCCTCGATGTGAAGACATAAAAGTACAAGAGTCGGATTCGAAGCTCGAAGCGACCAAGTATGAAATTAAATCCAAGATCATGAAGATGGTGGCGGAAAACCCATTTGAAGGGATGGTTACGGAGAACCCATATAGACACATAAGGGATTTCACGACAATATGCAACACGGTGCGTCAAGAAGGAGTTCCTCGATGAATGGTTCAAATGGAATCTCTTTCCCTACTCACTTGCCGGCAAAGCAAAGACATGGTATTCGGTTGCGTCCTTTGAAGTTGAAGGCAATTGGAACAAGTTGACAAAGAAGTTTTGCGAGAAGTTCTTTCCAATTAGCAAGGTTCAACATCTAAGGAGGCAAGTGATCAATTTCATGCAAGGAGAAGAGGAAGGGATAGACCAAACACGGGAAAGGTTTAATGAATTAATCGAACAAGGACCAAAACTCGGCTTCACCGGTGACGTACTCTTGCATACATTTTTCTTTTCCCTAACCCCTAGTTGCATGCGACACGTCGAAATGTGTGCGGGTGGGGATCTCATGGAGAAAACACTCACGGAAGCCGCCCAACTTCTACAAAAAGTTAGTAAAGCGGTGCCATGCGAAGAGATTGGGAAACAAGACTTGCGGAGGAGCCGGAATTCAATTCAAGGAAGAAAAAGCTTGCTGAATTTTCTAAAGAGGCAACCTCGGAAGTCACAAAAGAGGAGCCAATCATGGAGAAGCTTGAACAAGAACACATCAAGTCAAGAACTACACCAAACGTCGACTTCGCCGCGCCAAATGAGACGAACAAGAGAAGCATGTCAAGCGCGAAGCCACTAAGGGAGTTCGAGCCAATGGATTGGGTTCCTATTGATTACGGAGAAGTATTCAACAAGAGAAGACCGTTCCCTAATCAAAAGGGAATGGCAAGAGCATTGGAAGTCGATTTCCCACCGGAGAAGAAAGCTGAAAATTCATACGACCTCGAAACCACCGGTGAGATTTTTGAAAAGCTCTTTGGAGATGACGTGGTGGATCCGGAACATATTGCCGAGGTGAAGAGAATCATGGGGATCAAGCCCGAAGCATCACCATACGCTCGCCTTGCTGAAATTTATTCGATCGGATCCGAAGAAGAAGAGAAGATGACGCCGCACTTGAGTTGCGAGATCAACGGAGTTCAATGCAAAGCTTTATGCCACATCGGAGCCCAAGTAAGTGTTCTATCTTCTAAAATTTACGATAAAGTTCAATACCACAACCTAGACTTAGCTCCAACATCAACGAAATTAATTATGGGAGATGGTAGAACTATCAAACCTCTAGGTATTGCTTGCAACATGAAAGTAAAAATCTCTAGAAACTACATACCAACCGATTTCTTTGTTATTGATGCTTACCATGGTAATTCTGATCATATAATCTTAGGTAGGCCTTTTCTTAAGTTGGTTGATGCCGTGTTAGATGCGGAGAAGGCAAAGTAACCATGAACCTTAATGGAACAAAGTACACATATAACTTTCTTCGTGCTTCTAAACACCTTACTCCTTTTCCTCCCGAAGATGAAGAAATAGAAGAGATAGATAGTCTTTGTTTTGTTGAAACCCTTAGAGACCCGCTGCAAAGAGCGATGGAAAATCAAATTAGTAATCAACAAGATGAAGAACTAGAGGAAGCAACAAAAGGCTTAGAGCCGCATGATGGTAGTGTGGAGGAAGAGAAATTCGAAGACATAGGAGAAATCAAACCCGAGGAGCCACAAGTGCCCGAAGTAGACCTTAAACCTTTGCCCAAGGGATTAAAATATGAATTTTCGGGCCCAGACAAAACTTATCCAGTCATTGTGAGCGACGAGTTGAGCCCCGAAGAAAATGAAGCGTTGCTGATTTTATTAAAAAACATAGGAAGGTGATTGGATATTCAATTAATGATCTCAAAGGTATTAGCCCGACCTTTTGCACTCATCGTATACCAATGGAAGACCAATGTAAGCCTGTAGTGGACCATCAAAGGAGGCTAACCCATGCCATGCGCGAGGTAGTAAAGAAAGAGGTTATCAAGTTACTTGATGCCGGAATCATCTACCCGGTTCCACATAGCGAATGGGTGAGCCGTACATTGTGTACCGAAGAAAGGAGGTTTGACCGTGGTGAAGAATGAGAAGAACGAATTGATACCGCAAAGAACCGTGACCGGGTGGCGGATGTGTATTGATTACCGTAAGCTTAACAAAGCGACGAAGAAAGATCACTTCCCCCTACCGTTCATAGACGAGATGCTCGAGAGGTTAGCAAACCACGCTTATTTTTGCTTTCTCGATGGATACTCGGGGTTCATGCAAATTCCCATTCACCCGGAAGATCAACATAAGACAACGTTTACGTGTCCTTACGGAACGTTTGCATATAGGAGGATGCCCTTCGACCTATGCAACGCTCCGGCCTCTTTTCAACGCTGCATGATGGCCGTGTTTTCGGAATTCATCGAAGAATTGTTGAAGTGTTTATGGATGATTTTTCCGTTTACGGGAAGACGTTCATGGATTGCTTAGCAAACTTAGAAAAGGTCCTTACAAGGTGTGCGGAGGTAGATTTGGTTTTAAATTGGGAAAAATGCCACTTCATGGTTAAGCAAGGCATAATGCTCGGACATGTTATATCCGAGAGAGGAATTGAAGTGGACAAGGCGATGGTAGAGACGGTTGAGCAACTCCCACCTCCTACGGATGTTAAGTCCTTAAGGAGCTTTCTAGGCCATGCCGGATTCTATAGAAGATTTATAAAGGACTTCTCGAAGATCACTAAGCCTTTAACACACCTTCTTCAAAAGGATGTGGCTTTCGACTTTGATGAGAAGTACCTAGCGGCATTCCGGACCTTGAAAAATGCGTTGGTGAGTGCTCCCATCATCCAACCTCCGGATTGGAGACAACCTTTCGAGATCATGTGTGACGCAAGTGACTACGCCGTAGGCGCGGTCTTGGGACAAAGAAAGGAAGGCCGAGTTCACGCCGTTTACTACGCTAGCAAAACTCTTAGTGGGGCACAATTAAATTACGCTACTACGGAAAAAGAATTGCTAGCGGTGGTATTCGCTTTCAAAAAATTCAGATCTTACATCGTGAACTCGAAAGTCATTGTTTACACCGATCACGCAGCCATAAAGTATCTCTTGGCTAAGAAGGAAGCTAAACCACGTTTGATTCGTTGGATCCTTCTTCTCCAAGAGTTTGATGTTGAAATTCGTGATAAAAAGGGGGTGGAAAATGTTGTGGCCGATCATTTGTCTAGGATGAATCGTGGACAAGATGATAAAGAGCCCATAGAAGATAAGATGAGAGATGACCACCTCTATAGAGTGCTTGATAAAGATACTTGGATGATCGACATCATTCGAGCAATTCGAAAGATGCCCCTCGACCATCTAGACAAAAACACCCAAAGGAAGATAATTTCTGAAAGTAAGAAATATTTTTGGGATGCACCATACCTCTTCAAGCTTGGCAATGATGGAGTGATGAGAAGATGTGTGCCAAGAGAAGAGAGGCTTGAGATTCTAAGGAAGTTCCACTCGGCGGAGTACGGTGGGCACTATAGCCATTTTCGAACCGAAGCCAAAGTATGGTCGAGCGGATTCTATTGGCCGGAGATGCATGAAGATACTAAAAGATATGTTGCGTCATGCCCCGAATGCCAAAGAACCGAAAACATCTCTCAAAGAAATTCTATGCCTTTGAAATACAACTTGCAAATCGACATATTCGATGTATGGGGCATAGACTTCATGGGGCCTTTTAAAAACTCATTTGGATTCGAGTATATACTTGTTATGGTTGATTATGTATCCAAGTGGGTAGAGGCTATACCATGTCGTAAAGCTTCCACGGAGGAGTCCATCACTATGATCAAGAACGTGATTTTTCCCCGTTTCGGTACACCGAGAATCTTGATAAGTGATGGAGGTACTCATTTCACCAGGAAGAACTTCAAAAGGTGCTTGTCCAAGTTGGGAATTGAGCATAGGGTCTCCACGGCCTATCACCCACAAACCAACGGACAAGCGGAGACGTCAAATAGGCAACTAAAAAGCATACTCAACAAAACCATAGAGAAGGGAGGCAAGGATTGGTCAAAGAAATTAGACGGAGCTTTATGGGCTTATCGAACGGCGTTTAAAACACCGATAGGTATGACCCCTTATCAATTCGTCTATGGAAAAGCTTGCCACCTTCCGGTTGAGTTAGAACATAAAGCCTATTGGGCGATTAAAGAGATGAACCTTGATCTCGATGCCGCGGTGGTGAAAAGGAGAATTCAAATAAGTGAGCTAGAGGAGTTGAGGTTGAAAGCTTATGAAAACGCAAGCATATACAAGGAGAGAATCAAAAGGTGGTATGATAAAAGATTGAAGAAAAAAGAATTTAAAGAAGGAGATAAGGTCCTCCTCTACAATTCGAGGTTTAAAACCTTCGGAAAGGGGAAATTACAAAGCAAATGGGGCGGACCTTATGTTGTGCATTCGGTGTTCTCCAACGGAGCGGTAACCATTATGGATATAAACGGCGATCAATTTGTGGTGAATGGACAGCGTCTTAAGGTTTACTACGAACCCGATGTCGTGCCCATTCATCATGTTGACGTCTTTACCATGGAGGAAGAGCCCGAACGTCCCGCCTAGGACGAAAAACAAGGCATCAACTTCTGTAAATAATTTTTCTTTTAGCTTTCTGGAGTTTTTCGCGAAGATTAAGTGGGCCAACTTTTTCCCATGGGCTGAGGACGAAAAAATAGGGCGGTGTGCAAAAAACCGGACCGGCCCGGCCCCGAGGCGGGGTGGGCCGGCCGGCCCAGTCGGATCGGCCCAGGGGTGGCCCGACGCCCGATGTCCCCGAATTTCGCCCGAATTGCTCCTTTTTGACTTCCTTGTTTGGTCGGAAAATTTTAAGGGAAGTGTAAAAAAAGGAAAATAAGGTTCCCAGGGCTTTTCTCTCAGGACTATATATTTGGCCGAATTGGGAGCTCGAGAATCAAACCTTTCAAGCAATGTGTTGCACCCTTGTAGCAGCCATTGAGCCTCCAAAAAGCTTAGAGTTGAAGGTATAAGCCAAGAAGCCATCGATGGAGGAGGCGATGCGATGCGAGGTCAAGCTACCCGTCAAGAGGACCGCACGTATCCGTTGCGGAGGACGTGTCCCGACCGGAGCTCTTGCATCTCACAACCCCGTCGAAGGAGAGAAGGTCCCTACACCCGTTCGAAGGTCGGCACGCCTCCAAGGCATCAAGCGTAAGGATTACAAGGAGGTGTCGCCGGAGCCTAAGGATTATGGGGATAGCGACTACTCCGACGATCGTAGCCCGAGCTCGTGGGCGGCTGCCGGTAGAGACGATGACGATTGGGGCGAGCAGCCCTATGAGTGGACTCCCGAAGGCCCCAACGGCGACGGCAACGGCGGTGGCGAAGGCGACAACAATGGAGGTGGCGACGACGGTGGTGACAACGGTGGAGATTATGGCGACGACGACCCCTTCGGATTGCATCCGGTGTGCTGTCGAGTTTGCCGTCAATCCATCGCGGATCTCTACACGTCGGCCGACGAATGTCTCCAAGCCATGGAAGCGATGAAGCAGCGTATGGAGGACTTGGAGCGCATAGTTGAAGATGACTACAAGTTCCTTAACCGCAACGTGCGCAAGCTTTTCGGCATGGTTGGAAACATGAGAGGCAAGTGGTGCAAAACATGCTTGAAGTACCACTAGATCTAGTTTTCCCCTTAAGATTTTTGTAAGATACGACGAGGACGTCGTATGTTTTAAGTGTGGGGGAGAGCTAGCTCGCTAGCCTTAGCTTTTGAACTTCAAGTTTAGGTTCGGTTTAATCTTCGTGTGAGAGTCGTAGTGTTTTAATGAGTCTTTAGTTTTTTGAGTCTGTTTTAAAATTTTTGCAAGTGTCTTAAATTAGTGTTGAGTCATGAAAACCAAATAAAAAGAGTCATTATATATATCTTTGTGTTTTATGTATTGTTTATCTTTATTTACTCGTTTGTTTAATCTTAGATTCTTGATATATGAACACAAGTATGTGGTTAGAAAATCGTTTACCGTGGTGCTTAGTGGAATCGCTACTACTTAAAGTACCCATACCGCACTTCGATCTTGAGCTTCACATGCTAGTTGTGCTATTTTCGATGCTAAAAATTGGAGGATTTCAGTTCTGAAAATTATGTTAAAACCCTTGTAATAAAGGTTAGCAAAACCTCTTTTTCCAAGTTGAGAGTAAGAAAAAATTCCTATCCAAAGCCAAGTTTATTTTTTTCGCTCCACCATAAGTGTGATTAGCACGATGAGTTAGGCTAGGACCCTTCTCTCTTGGTGAGTTTTAATTTCGAGCAATGATCATGTCCTTGTGCTTATATTTTGTTGCTAGCCTCGTCATATATTCAGTCCATGACTTTCACAACGAAAGTCATGAATATCGCTGGATTCCATACCCAACACTATACATCTCTTTTGTACATCGTATTCCTTGAACACAACCTATTTTCAAAGTTTCGTCTCGTCTCTAGCATGATTTATTTAAAAATTTCAGATTGTATGCATGCGAGGAAAGAGAGAATTGAAAGCTTTGAAAAGTTGTCAAGAGAGAGAAGAATAAAGAGAGAAAGTATGTGTATGGAAAAGAAAGAAAGAAAGAAAGAAAAATCATATGTGAATGAAAGAAAAAAGAAAAAGAGAGAAAGATGAGTTAGCAATGAAGATATGAGAGGGATGGATTAAGTGAAAGAAAAGAAAAAAAATAAAGTGTAAGGAAGGATGTCACGTTGATTGTGAGACGAAACTTTTACTCTATTTCCAACCATGTGCAATCCGACAACGAGGACATCATTGGTGCCTTGTAGTCACAATTTTCTTTTGCCCTTGCACATGTCCACCATTCTAAATCTTCTCATCCTTGATATCCCTACATATGGTTAATTCTCATGATCATTGGCTTTGAAAGGTAGACAACCATTAGAGGAAGTTCTTAGTTTGACAATACTTGTGTTGATTGCGCTAGCCCTACCTATAGCTCCACTTTTACATGATATATGAGAGATTAATGGGAGGTGAGAGTTTTATAAAATTTGGTTAGGATAGCCACTTCATATGAGTGACTTGAGAGAGCTTGGAGAAAGGTTTTTGTCTAATACTTGTTGCGGGAATTTTTGTTTTGAAAATCATAAAAACCCTCCGATGGAAGCAAAGAAGTAAGTATGGCTGAAATTGAAGACTTCAAGTGAAGGGTTTGAGTTGTGGGGTAAATCTTGACGTGGTAAAAATTCTAAACGCCCATGTTTATGTTTGATTATCATTACTTTGTGTTTATGTATTAAAGATGAAGGGATTAACTAACTTGTGAAGAAGGATAAGTGATACACGATTACACACCTTGGACGAAGTTCTTTTACGAGTACTTGCTCGAGGACGAGCAAGAGCTAAGTGTGGGGGAGATGTTGACGGTGTATTTTGGTGCACCTAGAATGTTCATTACACTTTGGATTGGATTTGATTATGGAACTAACCCGCCACTAGGCACACTAATCATATAACAAGTTCATCTTTGTGCATGCATTTGGAAGTGTTATGTTTATGTAGGAAAACATGGATATAAAGGACGGATTCGCAATAAGTTCAAAGGAGCATTCATGGAGTCTTGTTCGTGTTCATGAACTTGCTGAAATTACTTCCAATGGTGGCAAGGACCGAAGTGCTACGAGGAACACCCCCGGGGATTGAAGCGTAAAAGATCAAACTTCATGCAAAGAGAGCCTCCATCTTGATCGCAAGGATAACAGCGTCAAAATCATCCAAGTGGAGGGGGCAAAGTAGATAAGTGCACGAGGACCCACGGAGCAAAAAGGGCGACCGAACCGGGCCGAAAGCGGGCACGGGCCGGCCGGCCCGGGCGGGCCGGCCCGGCCCACTTCGGCACCGGTTCGGTCCCGTCTTCCTTGCCCTCGAAGGATCTTCGACCCTAAAACCCCCGACGCGCCGCCAACACAGAGAGGAGGAGTTATTCGCACCAGAAGGCCATCCACAAGCTAGAGAGAGAGAGGAGGAGGATCTCCGGCTGGAGATCAACCACCTCGAAGGAAGCACCCTCTCGTGGAGAAGGAGGAAGACACCGGCGGAAGGGAAACCATGATCAACGGTGCCATGATCAGCACCTTGATGGGGTAATCTTCTCATTCGTCCATGGGTTGTAATCGATCGTGAGATGTAATCGCACTTTGTCAGATTATCTATCTATCATCTTGTGTTGAATATACTTTAATGATTAAGGTTTGCAACCATGCCGTAAAGGGAGTAAGGCCTCAATGCTTCCTTGGATCCATTCAATACGCCGTGGCCATCAAAGGTCTAGTCATGAATACCTTCGCGTAGTGACAGTACGAGAGGAGGGGAAGGGCGAAACCGTGGTCACAACCCCGATAGATTAGAATGGTTTTCATGTCTTTAAGCGATTGCATGCTCTAGTATCGTAGACCCGTGGGCGAGTGTCTTCTATCTTGATCGTTTATCATTCTCTCTAGTGTAGTTTAGTGTTTTTCTAGTATAATAGTAGTTAGGGTTTTAGTAGCTAGTGTGTCGTTGTTGATCGAACACTTGTAATCCCCTTGCTCCGCGGATTGACAAGAACCTTGGGAATCCCGTGGTGAAAAAGGTGTGGGGTCCGTACGCTTGCGGATCGTAGAGGGATACGTCTTTTATCCGTCAACAAAAGGGAAAGCTTGCACCGAGGTACGTAGGGCCGTACCCTATCACCCGAAGGATTGGAAGTTTGGCCTACCAGCTTGCACTACCCGAGACAATGGCAGGAGTACACCTAGTGTTTCACGTGTCACAGCTGAAAAAGAGTGAGAAGGCAGTGGAGGCTAAGCAAGTGCCCATGGAGTTGCTTGACCTGCAAGACAACCTTGAGTATACAGAATATCCTGAGAAAATCTTGGACCGAGCTGTCAAGGAGACAAGGAGAACAACCATTCCCTTCTATAGAGTGTTGTGGAGCAACCATACTGAGCAAGAAGCAACATGGGAGAAGGAAGCTGATCTCAGAAAAGAGTATCCTCACTTATTCACGGAGGAGGTTGAGGACTAAATCTCGAGGACGAGATTCTCGGTGGTGGGGGAGAATGTAACAACCCAGGAATTTAGGTGTGTAATTTTTGCGAAAAATTAAAACTTTTTGACTGAACTTGAGTGCTATCAATTTTCGAGCCAAATTGCTAGCCCTTCTCTGAATTCTCCACCAGATTAACCCATTTATAAAACCATATATTCAAATTATGGTAAATAAGTGATTTGGTCTTTTCTGGTTTATCTGGATTTTATTGTGTGCAGTTTGAATTTGGAATGGATTCAAATTCAAACTTAAATTAATGTTTAAAATCTAAAACCTTTCCTCTAAGCCCTGAACCTAATCTGGGCCGGCCTTACCAAACCCTGTTGCGGGCCCAATAGCCGCGCCAGCCCAGCAACCAAACCCCCCTTTCCCTTTTTCCTTGCTTGTGTCGCTGCTGGGCAGGGCCCACTTGTCAGCCGCTGTTTTCCCTTCCCCCTCATCCCTTTTCTCCCCTTCGCCTGCGCCCGACGGCGGGTCAACCGAGCCGCACCGCGCAGGGGGCGCGCGATGGGACGGCCGCGCCCGCCCGGGCGACCCGCACGCCGAGGGACCGGAGCGCTCCCGCGCGCGAATCGAACCCGGACCGGGGGAGGAAAATCCCCTTTTACCCTCGCGCCTCGCCCCTGTGACCTCGCCCGCGCAGAGAGAGGAGGCGGTGCCGCCACGGGCGCCCGGGCAGTCCAAGCCGGGGCAGCGTAGGGATTTCGCCCTGCCCTTGCGGCGCTGGGGTTCAAAAGCGAGGGGGGAGGCAGAGAGCCAGTTGTCCACCGCCACCAACCCCATTGGGGTTTTTCCTTTCCACCCCATCTGCGAGATCACCGTGAGAGGGAGTAGGTGAAGGCGCCACCGCTGCGCCGGCCCAAGGGAGGACGCGGCCACACCGGCGCGCCGACGACGTGCCGGGGGGAGGAGCGCGCCGCCGCCGCGCCGCGCCGGAAGAAGAGGAGGCCGTGAACCAGGAGCGGGAGCACGGACCGGAGCTGCAGAGGACGTTCGCCGGCGTGGACACCTACACCACCGGGGACATCTACACCGCCGGTAACGCCTTCACCGCCCAGAACACCGACGCCACGCCACCGACAGGCCGGCCACGACTACATCGTCGCCCCACCGTGAGCACCGCGGCCACTCTACTCTCTTCTCCCCCTTGGACTCCTTCCTGTGATGGCTTCTCAAGTGATGAGACGCGTCGCTGTTGATATCTTGCCTGGGTGCTGGCCTTCGAGCCGCAGAACTGCCGTGCCGCGACGGATGGGGCTCCTGGGCTGTTCGTGCTCTTGAGCGCCGCCTTCGCCGTGCGAAGAGCGACGTGATCTCGAGGTTGTGAAAGGTTGAGCAGAGGAGGCGTCGCGCCGCGGCTACCCCAAGCCAGTGGACGAGCACTCCTGGTGCGGGCGTCACGCCGCACCCCATTGTGCTAGGCCGAGGGGAAACCCCTCGACGCGCCGCCGTGCCACAAGGAGGCGACGCGCCGAGCCTTGGGCTCTGAACGACCGGCCGTCGAGCCGTGGTTCTGTTTTGTCAATCTTGGTCCGGTCGCGTGAGTCCTGGCCGGCCGCACCCCAGTGCGCCGTGGCCACGACCACGCCGTGGGAACGCACGACGCGCCGGCCCTCGACGTCGCGTCGCGCGCCGCACGAACATCTTGGAGACCGGCCTTCGTGCGCGTGGAACGTGTCTTATTGCGGGGGTTGGGCGGGGGCGGAAGCCGGGGTCGAGCGCACCCCGGCCGCATGGACCGGGCTCGCCGCGCCACCGGTCGGTCGACGGAGCCGTGGAGCCGCCGTATCCCGGCGCCGCGCGCCTCACGTCGCGCCATCGGCCCCTCCCCGCGGGCCCGTGTCCGGCTTGGCTCGCCGACCGGAGAGTGGGTCGCGGAGGTGACCCGACCGCTCGCACCCCGGCGAGGCGAAGGGACGCCGCCGGCAGGCGGAGCGCACACCGGCGCATGGACGCGCTGCGTGACCGCGGGTTGGCCTGGCATATCGACAAACACCTGAAGTGCATACCTGTGACCCTGAACGCGTGATAACCTGAGGGTTGGGCCGCCGACTGGAATTGGGCCTTAAGCCCAATTGCTTTCCTAGCGGGCTGTCGGCCCAGAGCGGGAGGTTAATGGAGGGGAAAATCTAGACTTCTAAAGTTTGATCTGTGGGCTGTGGCGCCTGGCCCTTTTTGCGCCAAGACCCATTTTCAAGCGGGGACAAGTCCGCTGGGCCACCCACGGCCCAGCAACGCTTCTGGCCCCTTTCAGCCTGTTAACCGCGGGACGCTGACGTCATGCTAACGTCAGCGGCGTCTTTTCTCAAAACCCCTTTTTCTTTTCTGATTTAAATTCCAGAAAATGGTTTTAACCTTTAAAAATTCACAACTTTTTATAGAAAGCTCAGAAAAATATAAAACTAATTTGTATAAATCCGTATTTTCGAAACCTTGCTGTTTGTAGGTAGTTTGGGTTCTTTTGGATCTTCTAAATTGGTTCTTATTTGGAGTTATTGCTTAGATGTGCACCGTATTCTTATTTTCGCGTCGAATCTCGTGCCGCAGACCCGAGCTTCGACCAGGAGGACGCGGAGGACCCCGAGTACCTTCGCTCCCGGACGCCGGCGCTTCAACGGCAACGAAGGTGTCATGTCACTCCCAACCATGTAGATCCCATGTTGCTAAGTAGCTGCTAGTGCTTTACTTTAATGAATTGATCTGATGAATTGCATAACCAGTTTAATAGCCATGCCTTGATGCTTTGTTATACCCTGTTTCCTTGTTTTACTTCCTGCGGGACTAGCTACAGACCCCTAGCTAGTCCCTTACCTCAACTATCCATACTTTTGTTGCTTGGTTATGGATGGTACTCTGGGCTTGGGCTGAGATGTGGATATCTCGGTGCGTCTCTAGCGTGCGTTCTGGGTGTGTATCTCCTTGCTGTGTTTTGGCTGGAGCGAGCCGCTTGGTTACTTGTGAACGACTGCCGAGGGAAGATGCGATCTGGCCTCTTACCCGAGGGTCATGTTGTGTGAGATGGAGAAGGTGAGTGCTCGCTCTCGGCCCCTTAAGGACCGATCGTCAGTTGACCTTGTTTCGAATGACTATTTTCGTACAGACCGCCCGCCTTGTATTGGGCGGGGGTGCGGGGTGAGACTTGTAGTGGATAGCACCCCTCCTGTAGGCGGATCGGTGTGATCGTGTCGGGAGTGGTCTTTCCCTCCTTAGTAGACTTTGCCCCGGCGAGGCCGTGGAAGGGTTCCACAGCTTCGAGGGACCTCTCGCGGGTAGTATGAGCTCTGCCGCGGAGGCCGGGCCAGGCTCGGAGACGCAGGAGGGTACTATCCACTTACTTGGCCTTCAGCCGTATGGTAGGGTCGGGTACCGGTGACGGCCGGTTCCGGTCCTATTCGGGCGGGTACAGTTGTACAACCTCGCGAGTGTTAAACCTATAGCTATAGTCCGTGTCCATTGGTTATGGACAGTCTTTCGATCTCTCACCTGACTAGCTACACTTCTCTTGTGCTTCTTCTCTCCCCCGAGTGTGTGAGCCCGGCTTCGGCCGTTGAGATGTGGGGATAGGAGCAGATGGGCCCCACATCGCAGATGAGAGTTGGGTTCTGGATCGTGGTTGAGATCCAGAGTTTTGGTGTGGTTTTCCTTGAGCAGGGTGTGGACCCCTGAGGTGTGGACCTCGGAAGCGGGAGCTTCCCCGAGGTGTGGACCTCTTAGCTGAATTCTGCTTGCCTTGTACGTTGCTATGCTGCTTTGCTTAAGCTTTCTACAGCCATAATAGGGATATCTCATGCATAGTAGAATATACACCGCTTTTGCCTCTTTGTTGGGAAGCTGACATGACCTACCCGCTTATCGGGTAGACCCTGGTGCCTCTGACGCAGAGCCGGACTACGACTTCGACAACGACGGATGGGTGGACTAGAGCTCTTCCTACACTTGAGCTGCCTGCGGATATGAAGTTTCTAGCGCTTTCATGGAGCCGCTGCTAGACGTTTTATTTATGTTTGATTCAGTCCCGTTGGACTTGTACCCGACATGTGCCGAAGAGATGTACTCTAATTAATGTAATAAAATAAATGTTGTACTCTACATTACTGTTTTTATCTTTCTGTATGGATTTTGGCATCGCTGAGACAGGGATTGCACGTGGTAGCCCTCCTGGGACTACCACCGAGGTGCTAAGAGTCGGGTTTCCGTCCGCGGAAATCCGGGTCGTTTCATCCACCCTAAACCGAAAACATCTTTTTGTGACCACCTCCTTGTCCACAATCCAATTTGAGTATGGAGTAAAATTCTCTATGGAGGTTCAAATATTTCTCAAGATTATAGAATTTATACTTACTTTAGTAGTCATTTCCCCTCTCTTTTATGCTCGAGGACGAGCATCGTTCAAGCATGGGGGAGGAGTCATCTCTGACAAATGCTATGTAAGTATTACGTTGCAAAACTTCTGAGGAGCAAAAAAAATGAAAAATGAAAAATGAAAAAAATATGATGAGAAGAAAAGAAAAGTAAGAAAAAAAGGAAGAAGAAAGAAAAAAGAAATAGAAAAATGAGAAGGAAATAAAATAAAATTATGAAAAATAATAAAGATGCTGCTCGGTTCTTTTTGCTTCATAAGTTCTCAAGTGCCTTGATGACAAATCCATACTCAAATCTTCCAACCATGTGCAATCCGATAACGAGGACTTCACTCGTGTCTTGGGATCTTCCATTGCCACTTGCACATGTCCACTTATCTAACTGTGTGTGTTTCATCTCTCTCTTTCCAACATTTATTTTCCATGGCCTTTTTGACGAGTCTCGGTAATTCCAATAGACCTCTCTCTTAATTTGACAATATTTCGGATGTATGTTTTGCTAGGATTGTTTTTAACCTTCCAAGCTCCACATAAGCCTTCTACTATCACATATGAGTAGGTTAGGTTGAAAATAATCTAGTATAGGCTTGAGTGACTTGACAAGATGAGTGTTTCCATGAGCTTTTTGCAAGAGATTTTTCACTTATGTTGGATATGCACAATGTTGCCCTAAACGCTAAACGGTAGTCGTTCGTTCGACCCTCGCTTAGTGTGTAGGCCGTGTAAACGCTGTGTACACGTCGTGTACACGGGTTACACGGTTTTGTACGGATGAGAGAAAAATAGCATTCTAAACTTATAGTTGATATAGTTCCCCATTTCAAAAAACATCAACACATCACTGAATATTGAATACATCTGTTCAGACCACTCACTAATTCACTAGTGTCTCATGCTCAGTTGACTACAAGTCACATAGACACAAAATACATGGCCAGTCGGTGAAATACAATACGAAACATAGTTCACAAGTCACATGATGGTAACAAAAAGTGAAAAAGTTCATAAGATGGATACACGCATTGATGTGCAACCAACAGACAATCAACAATCTTTGATCATCCTCTTGCCCATCACCAAAACGGCCCATTACACGGTCTACACGCTGAGTAAAACCGTGTTTTGCCCATTTTTTGTGAGCTGTTTAATCCGTGTTTGACCGAGTTTGACCATGTACACGGGCTAACTGTGTAATGAACCGTTTAGACCCTAAACTACACGGAAGTCTGCTGAGTAGCGTTTACACGGTGTGTACACGGGCTACACTGTCGTTTACGGCAACACTGGATATGCATCTTTTTGAAAATTCTTCCATGTAACAAGGTAACGGTTTGAAGCTCACTTAAGTTTGAGAGCATGGTGTTTATTAAATGTGGCTTGTTCTTTTGTTAGTCTATCTTCCATAATGAAAAAGAAGACGGCCACAACTTGAACTTTAAAAATATATTCTTAAGAGAGAGCAATTTGCCTCGTCATGAATGACTAAGTGCAGGGACACCATTGGAAGGCAACACTGATTTTCCTTTTAAGCAAGGATTACTTACTCGAGGATGAGCAAGGTTTAAGCATGGGGGAGATGTTGACGGTGAATTTCCATCAACCTAGAGTACTTGTTATACATTGGTTTTGATTATGATTTGCAACCATCCCGCCACTAGGCATACTAATGATGTAACAGGTTCACACTTGCATGTCGATTTTGGAGTTTGTTGTTTACGTAGGAAATTAACGTTAAAGAGGAGACTTTCAGGATAAGTTCATCAAGCACTTCAAGAGAAGATCATGAAGCCCATCACAAGTCAAGACAAGCGATGAACATGACTCCAAATGACCCGAGGACCGAAGCGTCAACGTGCAAGTATTCAGGGACTCAACCTGAAAATGGCGAAGCTTGGATAGAAAGGATTCAAGCCTTAACCATGAAGGAAATGACGTCAAAGGCCCACATGCAAGTGCGAGAAGCAACCGGGGAGGAAACTGGGGCCGAAATGGGCCAGGGCCGACCGGCCCAACCCACTCCGAGCCCGGTTCGGCGCCCCCTTTGCCCTAGGTGTTCGTCTATGTATTGCCTCTTCTGCCGTCCGCCGCCACATCGATCCAATCATTCTACCGACGCCATTCACCAGAAAACCACCACCACAAGATGAGGGAGCGAGTTGGATGAGCTCGTCACAAGGATCAACGCCGGCGAAGGGAAGGAAGCAAGAGGAGGACTCCAAGCCGCTGGCCTAGGGGTGTTCCCAAGCTTCATCGCCGCCATCTTCATCGATGATGTTCTCCGGAGTCTCCATCACCCCTATGTGCTTCAATCTGTGTAAGATGATGGGGTAATGTCTCTGTTCGTCCCTAGGGTTAGATGGATGCATTCTATGTAATCTATACATGAACCTTATGCCAATCAATGCTTTATGGTCTATGTCTTCGTGTATGCTTTGTTTACATATGTTTGCGCAACATGTGGTCTTAGTAGGGTTTGTGGTAATCGTGGTGATGAGCTTAACCCTATGGATGCTTAGGTATGGATGCGGTTATACATGAAAGTGTTTGATTGCCTTGCGTAGTGATAGTACGGTGGAGGGAAAGGCTTAGTGGCCGCATAACCGCCATGAAGCTAGTGTAGGCAACACCCATTTCATGTAGTAGATGCATCTTCATGTGTTCCTAAACCATAGGGAGGGAACACTTATCTATGTTAACCTCTCTCTCTTGTGTCCACCCTTTGCCATCTAGTTTAGCCTTAGACTTCTTAGATTAACTTAGGTTAGATTGCTTTTAGCTTAGAGTATCCTTTCTTTCAAGTCTTTCCAATCAACTAGATTAGTGCTTGGTTAAGCGCTAGCAATCCCTTTGCTCCGCGGATTGACAAGAACCTTGGGGGTCACCCCGTGGTGAAAAAGGTGCATGTCCGTACGCTTGCAGATCGAAGGTTGTTACGTGTTTCAACCGTCAACAAAGATATATAATGTTCATTGATGCTTGCGCCTACATCCTGATGTTCATCCTGCTGACGACGTACTCCACGGCGGGGCAGAAGCTATGCGTCCAGAGGTCGAACTCATGACGGATGCGACACTCAGCACTGCAGTAGTGAATGATCTCTTTGGTATCCGGCCTATAGCGCCTACATCCTGCTTCCCAAATGCAGATGTGGGGATTCTGGATGGGCAACAACGGAATGTCGTCGTCGTCGCCGTCATCAAGACAGTACCACCACTCAATGTTGTCGAGATCTTGCTTGATGAGGTAGCGCAGATGCCGCTGGTTGGGGTTCTTCCACCGACCGTCAGGGGGCGACGGGCCGCCGCTGATTTCCTGGAGCAATGCCATGGCTTCGGGGTCCGCCGGGTTGCAACAGTACTTCAGCATCGCTAAGAAGTACTTGGCACAAGAGTCTTCAGCAGTGGCATCTCCGATGAGCTTCGGACCCTTATCGGGGTTCCATCGCCTCATCAACCTCTCCATCCCCTCGAAGCACAATGCCTCCGGATGATTGGCCTCGCAGAAGTGCCGCTCAAAGCACGACCTGACGTAGCGATTCTTGCACGCATCATGAAGATGATGCAGTGACACGTGCAGTAGTACCTCATCGGAGGTGCAGATGCACCGGAAGGTGCTGCAGAATTTATTGCGAACATTCAAAAAATGGAAAACGGGCTCATCCTTGATAGAGTGGATGATGATCTTGGTGAGAAGTTCATCTGGCAACAGCAGCATCAAGCACACCGCAGGCATCATCAAGGAGAAGGGGAGGAAATAGCACAATGACGGGGTTTGGAATTTGAATGGCGACGAGGGTTGAAGTTGGCGGTGACGAGGGATGAAGTTGGCAAGGAGTATTGAAGTTGAAGAGGGATGAAGTGGCGACGAGGATTGAAGTTGAAGGAGGCGACGAGGGTTGAAGGTTGAAGATGGCGCCTCAGCCATGTCGTAATAAAACAATAAATGGAAATTGAAAAGGCGCCGCAGTTTGGCTGCTGTCGTTGACAAGTGGTCCTGACATCATTGCCCCGCCCCTTCTCCTTCCTGCGTAATTGAAAGGCGACGCATGGCTTTGCGCCCGAGACGGAGCCCGATGCGCAATCAAGTGGCACGTACTGGTAGTAATGGAGTAGTGGGTGGGGGTAGAGGTGCTTGATGGTTCCACGTCTTGTCAATATAACTCCCTCGCCCAGTCACCCTCCCCTGCTTTCCCCTGCTTCTTCCGTAAGCTTATCATCTTTTTCTTCACTTCTTCTTGCTCCTCCCAATTCACCACTACAAATCTTCGGTCACCGAGAGAAGGAGGATATGACGTCGAGGAGCCCACCGTCGTCGAAGCGGGGACGAAGGGAGGACGATGACGACGAAAGCCGCCGTCGGAAGATGTTGGAGAAGGGGAAGGAGCCAGCGGCCAAGGACGCCGACGAGGAACCGCTCTTCGATGACACTAAGTTCGTCGTCGAGCATCTTAGGAGCGCCTTCAGAAAGCTTGAAGGTGTTGGCGAGGCCTTCGACATCAAGGCACATCATGATGTGTACAAGGACCCAAGCGTGAAGGGTCTCGCCATCAGGATCCATGGGTTGGCTGAGAAGCTCGAGAACCTCCTCGCGATCAAGCGGGCTGCCCGCCGCCACTTTTTCTTCGACAACGGCGGCTCCGAAAGCGATGACGGCAGCCGCGGCGGCGACGACGTCGACGACGGCAGCCACAGCGGCGACGACGGCGGGACTTCGACTAATTGATAGACTCCTCTACCAGTTAGTAACAATAATGTGTGTGTGCTTTTGTGTCTTCGTCAGGTTCTTGGACATGAACTGCTTAGTTTGTCTGTCGATCATGAACTGTTTAGTTAATTAGTTTGGTTGTTAGATTTTGTATGTCATGAACTCGATCTAATATACGGGAGTAGATC
Source organism: Cenchrus americanus (assembly GCA_947561735.1). Lineage (NCBI taxonomy): Eukaryota > Viridiplantae > Streptophyta > Magnoliopsida > Poales > Poaceae > Cenchrus > Cenchrus americanus. The sequence continues at coordinate 97,488,600 of OX387242.1, read as the reverse complement.
CAACCGCGTTGTGATGAACTCTGTTATGTTGTGATGAACTGGAGATTTGTTGTGATGAATTAGATCTTATTAGAATAGTCATTGCCGATGCAGGTTAGCCTACTGACACTGACGCTGACGCGTGGGCTAGTGTTATTGGTGACGATGGTTAGTGAACCCGCATCGCATTTGTTGGTAGTTGGGTCCGGGCGGGCAGGCATCGGTTATCTTTTTTATATTGGCTGCTGACACTGACGCGTGGGCCTGTCACAATTTTTTTGGAATGAAACTTGCTTCCCTGAATTATTAGAGCCCATGAAACAACACTTAAAAATCATTAAAATATGAACAATTCGTATTTGGAAATTCAATATTTGAATAAAATATCAACAATCACACTTTGTTTCCAAGAATGTTTGCTTGAACATTGATGTTTTCCACACTTTGCAACATGTTCGAAATCATATGCATTTGAAAACTTAACAAAACCTTGTGTTCACCTTAAGCTTATGAAATGTAAAGTTCCATCACTAATGGTTGTGTAAAACAAATATTATTTGTATGTTGTACTTGCAAAGAACAAAATAAGGCATATACACATCACTCAACAAACGGAATGTAGACTAAACAATGAAATTAATGAATAGATGGTGATTTTAGAAAAAATTAGAAAAAAGTATCAAATTTGGACTAATAACGAAGAAGAAATACTTGTTACAACATTTGATTGCAGATTAAAAGGAGAAATGAGAATTGTTCTTCATTTGAATAGAACTGGGCCCCACAGTCATTAGCGACGCGGGGCTGATAACCCGCTTCAGATTTGCTGCTCTCCCAAAATCTTACACAGATAATTCGAGCATCATACAAAAGCTAATCTACTACTGATTCCCTATTCTCTGTGCGAACTACACCATTTCGCAGCGCAGCCTACATCTTCGCTGCAAAACAAAGAAATTCGAAGCCATCCTTTTTTCACACCGCAGCCGCCGCCGGTGCCTGCGCACGGCTGATCGCCGCGCACCTGTGCCGAAGGCGGCAGCGGTTCACCCCAAATGCGCCAAGTCGAGTAGTGGAGCGCACGCGTGGCCTTCTCGCGCAAAGGCAGACACCCCTCATTGCTCAGCCATCTCGACGTCATAGTGCCACCGCCCACGACCTGCCTCATGTACCCCTTCGTGGTGTCGTTGGCGGTGGCACCGCCATAGTCTCTGTAGAGCAAGATGGCGTATAGATAGGTCGCCGCATCGTGCCCACCCTCGGCGGCGTGCCAGAGATCATTGTATCCCCTGTGTTTGATGAAGAAGGCTTTGATCCCAGAGAGGAAGAAAGCCTCCGGATGCCTGAGACCGGTGAGCATAGCAAGGAATGCTTTGTAAGTGGTGGGGGTTCCACACCCAAGAAATCTCATCTCGTACCCCTCTATCGACAAACACTGGCCGTCGTCGCCGTGGCCGCACACGCGACGCATGGTCGAGCAAGTACTGCGTAGGCTGCGGAGGTCAGCCAAGGGCCGCTCCGAGGTCGCACCGACCCACGCCACAATCTCAATGCGGAGGTCTTGAGGGAGGCCCAACAGTGACGACGGCTGGTGCCGCCTGCTTCTTCCTGGTATCCTATCCATCTCCGGCCGGAAATGGTGACGATGAGGAGTAGGCAGTTGCTGTTTTTCGCGGTAGAGATGAAGGGTCAGGGGATCTAATTGTTTTGGAAGGAGAAGATACAAGAGATTTGTTTCCAAACACTGTTTAAGTATGCAATGGAGACGACATTTGGCTAATCCGCGTTATCATTTATTTCTCCATTGGAAACGACGTTTGGCTAATCCGTGTAGAGACGATGTTTCGTTACCCTGCGTATCATTTAATTCTACATTGGAATCACTACCTTTGCAGCTCTGCTCTTAGCCATTGACTTTTGACCGTCTTGGGAACCTCTTCCCCTTTTCCTGTGCTCATGATCTTATCCCTTCCTCTCTTTTTTTGGAGATGATGACTACATTGGATATTTGGATGGAGGTGTTAGTGTTAGTTTGTAGCAAACTAACACCAAAACTAACAGTTTGGAGCCAAACACATGTGTTAATTTGGAGGTGTTAAAAACTACCACTAACAGTAACACTAACATCTACCATCCAAAAACGACCATTGGTGATGATATTTGGTTACTCCACGTATCATTTAATTCTACATTGGAATCACTACCTCTGCAGCTCTGCTCTCAGCAATTGACTGGCAACAGTTTCGCCATTGACCATCTTGGGAACCTTCCTGGCCGTTTCCTGTGCTCTTGATCTTATCCCTTCCTTGTTTTTGCTATAAAAAAACACCGACGCCTATCGGTCCTCATCACTTCAAGTTGCTTCCTTCTTCTTTAGATCTAGATCTAGCTATATGGTTCTTTCTTCTGATACAATAAAGCAAGTCACTTGCTTCCTTCTTCTCTAGATCTAGATCTAGCTATGGCACAAAGAATATATCTTGTAGGGCACAAGCTTTTGCTTTTCTCTCTTCTTCCTCCTCCTCGATCTCTCAGTTGCTAGAAGAATTCTTGTGATATGGGTGATTGAGTTGCTCATCCCTCTAACATAGCTTCTAGAAGAATTCTTGTGACATACTTCTTTCTCGCAGCTGTGTCCAAGAGAGGTAGCCTAGAACCTCCTGTCATCAGGATGAACAATTTCATCCTGTGTCCAATGATCATTGTTTTCAGGATGAACAATCCTTCATCCTGTGTCTAATGATCATTATTTTTCCTATGCTTTCTCCTTCCACTCGCAGAATGCTCTTGCAAACCAAAAGTGTAGGTTAAGCTAGGAAGTTTTGTGGTCTCATTGCAAGCCAGGAATCTCTAAGCCATCAACAAAAATTGAGCTTGTTCAATGACCACGTGCAGCAAGATCGACGACCTGCGGGCAAGATCGATGTGTGTGTGTGATTTTGCATATCTCGTCATGAAGATATGGCCACATTGTAACCTTGTTCTGATGTATCAATGATGACTATAATATGTGTGTGTGTGTGATTTTGTATATCGCGTCATGAAGATATGGCCGCATTGTAACCTTGTTCTTATGTATCAATGATGACTACAATCTGTGTGTGTGTGTGTGTGTGTGTGTGTGTGTGTGTGATTTTGCATCTCAAGAGACATGCTTTTGTGATTATCTCTGTGCAGTACAATTTTTTGTATGATTTACCTACTCACTTGCAAAGCTTGAAGAACAAGTCGATGGGGCCTGGCTAAGAGCAACTCCAACAATTTGGCAAATCAACTTGTTTCTCTCAGGATTCCTGATGTAAGTTAGATCTGGATTTGGCAAGTGAAATTATGCTAGATTGTTGGAGATGAACACTTTTTTTACTTGGCATATCTTTTTAGAAGTTGGCAAAGCACAAGATTTGCCAAGTAAAATTTGGCAAACTCTTTGAGATGCTCTAATCCGTGTCTCTTTTGATGTAATCTGTTTGTGATTTCACATATCTTGCCCATAACAAAGGCGGTGCTGGTTCGTTAGTCCTCGTCTCTTGCCCATAACAAAGGCGACGCAGGTTCGTTAATCCTCGTCACTTGCCCGTTACTGAACTAAAGTAGAATATAAACATAATATATATAGTATCTTTGGCAGAATATATTACAAGCAGGATTCAAATTCCACCACATCCCATATATTACAAAAAGGATTGAAATTCCACCAGTACATCGCATCCTTTATATAACAAAACGGATTCCATTTCCACCAATAGACACATCCTCCGGCATTACAAAAAGGATTCAACAGAAATCAGGCTTGCTTTTTCTTCCTTGATTTTTGTATATGAATTTTTTTCACTATGGTCGCTTCGCAAGTACGGTGTTTTGTTAGTTCCCAAGAGTCGGGGCTTGTATGAAGTGTCAAATGATGGAATTTCATCAAACTGGTTGTATTCCTCTTCCTCAACAACATTTTCAATTCCCACAATCCTTTTTTTCCAGGCATAACCACAAACCAGTTCTTCTTTGCAAGGTCAGGTACATAGAACACTTGCTCAACATTGTTGGCGAAGACATACGGTTCGTTTTTGTAGCCAAAGACCCGGAGATCACTACCATAACCATATTTGTCCTTGTTCAGAGCTCTCTTCCCATTGGTGACCCATCTACACCGAAACAAAGCTACCTTCAATCCTACATAATCAAGCTCCCATATCTCCTCTATTTGACCATAGTATGTGTCTGTCTCTGTGTCATCATCATCGTCATTACTGTCATCAACGACGGCCCGTACGCGCACACCACTATTTTGATATACGCTTTTTTATCCTGGGTCATGGTGTAGAACGTGTATCCATTGATATCCATTCCTTTCACAGTGCAGACCCAGGAGCCGTTAAAGGTGAAAGTTGGCTTGATGAAGATTGAAGCCGTCGAGTTTGCCATATGATCTTCGGCGAGATCCCCTACCTGGCACGCCAGCTATCGGTGTTTTAGACCGGAAACCTACCAAGGGGAGTACCTGAGGTAGATGAATGTGGCCTCCCGAGATCGGTAACTCAAAGGAAGAGACACGTGGCACACAGTTTAGACAGGTTCGGGCCGCGAGGCGCGTAATACCTTATGTCCTGTATGTTGCGTAGCTCTGGATTGATTGGGTGTGATTACAAGATGATGCGTAATGAGAGAGAAGGGTCCCTGCCTCGCCTTATATAGTCCGGGAGGCAGGGTTACAGGTCGGTTTAGGGAGAGAGTACTAGTCGTGTACGTTTAGGAGTCCTCTACACAGTACAAGGTATGTATAGCTTCCTATCCGAGTATGTCTCCACCATAGCCCTTGCGCCTCACGCCATCTGGTGCCGTGTGGCACAAGCCGAGTAGTCCCAGGGGCCCACCGAGTAGTCAGTCCTAGTACCCACTGAGGTAGTGGGCCCAAGGAGGTCCATACGATAGGGAGCTCCTCACACGGGGCTGGAAGGAGGGCCGGTGGCGGGGGCGATCGCAGAGGCCGAGGCCACACAGACAGCCACGTCACCAGTGTCACATGCGGCGGCTACGATGCCCATCGCAGAATTGAGGAAATTCGACACAACAAATCCGCAGGCGAGAACGACAACTTCCCCACCTTGTTTGCTCGACTTCGCAATCTACTTCTCTCAGAGAAATTCAAACCCCTGGGGATCACCAAGTACGATGCGAAGCAAGATCCAGTACAGTGGCTCAGATGCTACGCCCTCTCCATCGAAAACGCTGGTGGCAATAATGACACAAAGTGCCTCTACTTTCCTTTCTACCTGGACCAAGCTCAACTTACATGGCTCGAGTCACTCGAGAAGTACTCGATCGACAAGTGGGACCAGCTCAAGGAACAGTTCACCAGCAACTTCGCGGGTGTTATGGGTCGCTCGGGTACTCGCATGGACCAAGCAATGGTGAAGCAGGAACAGGGCGAGACCATACGCAAATATATGCGGCGCTTCTTCGACAAGCGCGCCACCGTAGTCGACGTCACTGACAAGGAGGTCATCGACCTCTTCCAAAATGGTCTCTACCACCGTCGCACCTTTGAATACTTCGGTCACTGCCGCCCGAGCTCCATCACCCACCTCAAGGATATGATCACCTCCTGAGCTGATGAAGAAGACAAGGCTAACGCCAAGTACGACGCCATTCGTGGCAAGAGCAAGCAGAACACGGGCAGCAACAACAACAGCAACAGGGATCAAGGCGGTCGCAGTAGCAACTACTCGGGTCCTAATCGCAAGCGCAATCCAGACAACACAGTTGCGGCTATCCAGCGCCCTGCGAAAGACAACCCGAAAAAGACCTCCAGCGGCTTCAAAGACTTGCTGAAAGAGAAGTTCCCGTGGCATCTGGACGACAATCACACTACTGAACAGTGCTACCAACTCCGGCGAGCACTCAAAGACACTCCAGAGCCATGACACCCTCACGACAAGAAAGGCAAGAAAAAGGCCAACGAAGGCAACGACGACTTCCAAGAACCCGACAAGACGGTGAACGTCCTCTTCGGCGGACTACCTAACAGACGGGCTCAGAAGGCCACTCGACGGGAAGTCTTGAACATTGAACTAGTGGTTCCAACACCTCTCAGGTGGTCGGAGGTACCCATCACATTCTCCCGCGCGGATCAATGGACAAGCTTCTCTGAACCAGGGCGGTTTCCACTCATCCTGAAGCCGGTAGTTGCGGGCTCCAGACTCAACAAGGTTCTCATCGACGGTGGAAGCGGGCTCAACGTCCTTTTCTCCAAGACCTTGAAGAAGATGAAGCTCGACATCACCCACATTCTCACCAAGAGCACTTCTCCTTTCTATGACATCGTCCCTGTGAACACGGCTATTCCACTAGGCTCAGTGGTCCTGCCAGTTACCTTCGGGGAGACAAGGGAAAACTACCGCACCGAGTACATCAAGTTCGAAGTCGCGGACTTCGAGACTTCCTACCATGCCATCCTCGGCAGACCAGGTATCACCAAGTTTATGGCGGTACCTCACTACACATACTTGGTACTCAAGATGCCAAGTCTGGCCGGTGTACTCTCGCTACAAGGGGACTTGAACATATCCTTCGACTGCGACACCGAAGCTATGGAACTCGCAGCCACAAATCAAATACCCAACGCAATGATGGAGATCTACGCTGCATCTAAGAAACTTGCCCCAAGTGAAATTGGCATCCCAGAGAAGTCGGACAATGCCAACAAGCCTCAGCCAGCTGAGGCAGTGCAAGTCAAGACGATGGACCTCATAACAGGCGACAACAGCAAGACTACCACCATCAGGGCGGGCCTCGACCCGAAATAGGAAAACGCGCTCGTCAGCTTCCTCCGGGCTAACCGAGACATCTTCGCGTGGAAACCAGTGGACATGCCAGGGGTGCCCAGGGATCTGATCGAGCACTCACTCAACGTCGACCCTAAAGCTACCCCGAAGCAACAACACCTCCGCCGTTTCGCCGACGACAGACGGGATGCCATCAAGAAGGAACTCGCCAAACTACTTGTGGCTGGCTTCATCAGAGAAGTCTTCCATCCTGAGTGGCTCACCAACCCCGTCCTCGTCCGCAAGAAGAACTCGAACGAGTGGAGGATGTGTGTCGACTACACCGACCTCAACAAGCACTGTCCCAAGGACCCCTTCGGGTTGCCGCGGATAGACCAAGTCATCGACTCCACAGCGGGCTGCGACCTGCTCTGCTTCCTCGACTGCAACTCCGGGTACCACCAGATCGCTATCAAGGAAGAAGACCAGGAGAAGACCGCGTTCATCACCCCGTTCGGCGTGTACTGCTACACGACCATGTCTTTCGGGTTGAAGAACGCCGGCGCTACCTACCAACGAGCTATCCAGAAGTGTTTCAAGGCACAACTCAACAAGAACGTCGAAGCCTATGTGGATGACGTGGTCGTCAAGACCAGAAACTCCGACACGCTCATCGTCGATCTTGAAGAGACTTTTGCGTCCTTGCGAGAGTACCACTGGAAGCTCAACCCGAACAAGTGCGTCTTTGGCGTACTGTTGACGGTGAAATTCCGTCAACCTAGCCATGAGTTTACCTTCGGTGTTGGCATGACTTTTGTATCTTATCCGTTGGTACTAACCCCTGTGGTATAACAAGTTCACTTGTGCGTGTCGGTTTTGGAGTTTAGTGTTTATGCAGGGTTTTAGCATTAAAAGCAAGACTTCCGGGATAAGTTCATTAAGCACCTCATGACAAGACCTTGAAGCCCGGTACAAGTCAAGCAATGAAGTGAACACGACTCCAAGAAGCCGAAGGACCAAGCCCGAGAAGATGACCAACTCCGAGGACCTAGCCAGAAAAGTGTTGAATCTTGCGAGACAAGGAGCTTCGTCCAATTCGGAGAGAAACTGGTGACAAGGGCCCACATGCAGAAGGGGGGAGGATATAGAAGACTCGGGAAGCAACACCGGGTGAAGGAGGCCATGAACTGGGCCGAAGTGGGCCCAGGTTGGTCGGCCCACGTCGGCCGGACCAGCCCATTTCGAGGCCCAGCCGGCCCCCCCTTTGACCTAGATGCATCTCGGGCTATTTATAGCCCCCTGACCAAGAGCCACGCCTCAATCAATTCATCATCCGTCCCCGAGGAGCAGAGAAGCTTGAGGGACACCATCTCGGAGATGAGGGTCGTGCTAGTTGTCTAGGGTCTCCCTAGCCGACGTGGGAACCTTGCATGGAAGACCACGTCGGAGCTCCGGAGCAAGGATCAAGATCGAGGTAGGATCCCGGTGGTGATCTTGTTTATGTAATCATTCATGGTGAAGTTTTTATAGTGAATCTGATTTCTAGTGATCAAGTGCCTTCTCGATGATTTTGTTTTTTTCCTTGTTTTGCTTCTTCCCCAATCTATACTTAAGATAGATTGCTTAGGGTGCTCTTGTAGCCGCGGTGGCTAGAGGTGCATACCGGACTGACCAAGTGTTTTCAACTTGTTCTTATCGAACTCGCCCTAGACTACCCGCATGAATAGGAGTACGTTGTGACAGAACGGGGGCTCTGAAAGGCGGGCGTTTTCAGAATTGGACCGAAGGCCACGGTTTAAAGATGTTTTTAATGAGATTCGCTTTTCTATCTTCATCTATCTTGTTTGGAGCTACAACATAAGCATGATCTAGACTCTCTAGATCGGTTATCTCTTGCTTTCTCTTGCTACCTCTTTAGTAGATTAGATTAGATGTGTTTTCTTGATGATATCTTAGATTAGATGCAATTTGGTTCTTCTTAGATAGCTTTCCTTGCTTTACTAGATTGAATCCTTGCGTTGCACATTATTCCATGGATTCGATACCTTGGGTTCACCACTCGAGGGAAGAAGGGTCCCTTGACTACGACGGGGGATTTGTCCGCTTGCAAATCCATATGAACTTTAATGCTATAATCTACCGTCAACAAGCCCCTTTTTCTGGCGCTGTTGCCGGGGAACAAGCAATCAAGATCCAATCTAGTATTGCTTATTTTTTCAGTTTTTCTTTTGATTTTCTTTTGCATCTGTTAATTTTCATCATCCTCAAAAAGAAAAAAAATCAATCTAATTTAGTTTTGATTAACCCTAATTTTTCTTTTTTAGGTTTTTGTTTTTGCTAACCCTAACCGGAGATGGTTGGCTACCTCTCCAAGAAACCCAAACTTTCTTTTGTGGATGATCCAGGAAAACTTTACAGGCAAAGGAGACGTGCAACACAAGCTAAAGGGTTGGAAACCCTAGACCCAAAAGCTGAAGTCGAAGGACCGTCGTAATCTCCAAGGGAATCACCACCTCCAAGTCCAAAGGAAGATCAACCTCAACCGCCACCCATGGGAGAACAATCGCAACCGGAGCACAAGATCGAGCTATGCACCCTAGATGTTGTTGATCTACCTATCATAAACTTTCAAGACACCGGAAGGCCGTTCAAGATCAAGGTGACAACTATCCACATGGTGCAACACTCGCCTTTCATCGATGATTGCGAGAGCTTTGGAGTGTTTCAATGAATACATATGAGCTAGATTCCTTGAGTGGCATATCGGTTTACTTAAGAGGAGGATGGAGAAGATGGAGATAGAGAAAGAAGCTTAACACCTAAAGGCTGCCGAAGCAAGATCCACATGCAAGGAGTGTGAGGAGTACGACCATGTCCAAGGTACACCCCGATCAACAAGGACGTCGTCACTAAGTTCGAGGCTATGGAGAAAATATTGGAGGATTTAGATGGCAAGGTGACGGAGGTCGGAAGCTCTATACGTGAAGTGTTCATCATGATGAGGATGCTAGAGACGCAAGTGGGACAACTTGTCGGGCAACCGATGGGTGAGAAAGAAGAATTTCCGAGACAACCCCAAGGTCCCAAGACGGTGAAGGCTACTCAAACTCATTAGGGAGAGATGGAGGATCACACTAAGGAGACCATGAAGATCACGACCGAAGGACCGGAGTTTGAGATGCCGAGCCATTACATGAAGGAAGTTGTTGCTTCCGTCGAGACCAAAGGACAAAGCCAGCCTGTGAAGACCAAAAATATGACTAAGCCAAAGAATAAGCCCGTGCCCAAGATGGTGCGGAAGTGGGTACCCAAGATTGCAATGCCCACAAAGAGCGTTGATCCGAAGTAATCAAGTGAAGAAGTCTAGCCATGGACTATAAACGAAGCGCTAGGCGGGAGGCAACCCGTTTCGTCGAGTCAAGAATAAGCTACCGGGAGGACAACCCGATTCCAGGCTTTTCGAGTCTTTTCAAGTAATTTAGTTTTTAATTTTACTATGCAAAACATTAGACCTAGAATGGTTGAATAACAATAGAGACATAATTCTTGGTTGAATATTTTGTTTTGATCATAAACCCTTTACATGAACCATCCTACATGTTTGTTTGCTTCTTTTCGAGAAACCACAACCAAATAAATTCAGAACCCAACTCAACCATTCATCCCCTTTACGATGTTGTGGTTGACTTGCTTTTCATGCTAAAAACACACGAGTAGAGCCACGTCTTGTACCTATACGTTATTTAAATTTCAGCGCATGGTAGGACTCTCGTGAACCTAGAAATTTGATTTTTGGTTGGTTTAAAAATCCATATCCTTGGTTTCTCTAGACTTAGAATTTTTCTAAGCCTCATTTAATTTTATTTTATTCAAAATCTCTCTCATCTAATCAAAATTAGAACCTAAACGTATGCCCCCATGATCAAGCCGGGAAAAGTTTGCTCTCAACTAATGAAGGCAAACAATACCGTTGAGACCAACATAAAAGTAGTCGGAAATATTTTTCAACTTACATTTGTTTTTAATGCTTTAAAACCTTCCCTAAATTTATGCTTGAGCTCTCCCATAGCTCTGAATTTATTTTTAATTTTCGAAATTAGAGGAGTGCTTAGCATTAAGGCAAGCTTAGAGGGAGGCAGTCTAGTTAACCTAACCATACATGCACCATGATACATCATGGGATGCCCCTTTAACATCTCAAACCACATGCAAAGTACAAGCATGGGGGGGCAGCCAAGGCTTTGTTTTCTAGGAATATCATGGAGGCATGTGAGGCAAGGGAGTATGGAAGTGACTCAAAGCGAAAACATCAAGTGGAAGGAGCAATAATGCAAGCGAAGGAGTGGACGAGAACGTTTGGAAGGTGCACGCGGTCACGAAGCAACAAAGCAAGCATGAGTGCACTAGAGAAGAACCAACAGGAGGAGAGAGGTAAGTCTCCCATCCAGCTCTTTGTTCGTGTGCTCTAGTTTGCAGTCCGGAACCACCTTAGACTTAGCCATCCACCCCGCTTGTTTCGTGCAACAAATCACATCCTTAATCCACTCAAAGTCCCGACTCCAAAATAATATTTGTGTACCTTGTTACCAGTTGAAAACCCCGGATATTTATTTGTGAGGGAGAGAGTGCTGCAACCATGGATGAAAGTTACAAGCCTTTTCACCAAGAAGAAGGGATCATCGTCGTCTAAGCCATCATCGACAACCTCTTCGAGGAGGCACTCAGTTTCCGAGTCTCCTCGGAGTATGGAGGAGGACACGACACCGCCAAGGAGGAACCACACTCTTCTCCTCGGTGGCATGAGGGCCTCACGAAACTCGTTTATAAGGTTCACCAGACCTCAAGGACATATGGAGGAGCCGCCCGTCCGACCTCGCCACTCGACACGATCATCCGCTCCACCTCCATACGCTCCGCGGTATTCCGAGGGGTTTGTCATCATGACGGAGGAGGAGGAGGAGGAGGAGGAGGAGGAGGAGAAGCTCGCTCACCTTGAGTAGAGGCTTGTAGCGAACGTCGACTTCGACGACCAAGCTCTCCACATATTGTGTTTTCATACGGGATACCGAGGTTGGGTGCAATTCTCTAACGGAGTGTCGGCAAACACCCACAAGGAATTCGCCTAGGAAATTCTGACCATGGCGCATATCCTTGATGAAGGAATGCTGAGTCTCTCGTTCCGTTTGGAGAGAGCCATTCGCACCAGGAGGCCATCCACAAACTAGAGAGAGAGGAGGGAGATCTCCAGAGGGAGATCAACACTACAAGGTTTTCCCCCTATTGCATCAAATCCCTTAGGCAACACCACTATTTCGGTTGCAATAGGGGGGTACTATTGCACCGAAACGGTGATTTGGTTGCAATTTGTGTGTCTATTGCAACACAAAATTTGAGTTGCATTATTTATTTGTTCGGTTGCAACATGTTGACGCTAATGCACCCTTTTTTAGGATTTCCGTTGCATTTGGTTGGAAATAATGCCACCCCAATTTTGTGTTGCATTAGCATTCCTTACGTTGCAACAGAAAGTTGCTATAGCCACCATACTAGGGATGGTTGCGTTTGAACAAGTATGTCGCAACGTAGAATTTTGGTTGCAAATATATCTTTGCGATGTTGCAACAAGTTGGAGCTAATGCACCCATTATTCGAATCGTGTTGCATTTGGTAGGAAATATTGCTACCCTATTTCGCGTTGCACTAGAAATTCGGGTGTTGCAATATAAACTTGCTATGGCTACCATACTAGGGTTGGTTGCGTTTGAACGGCCTTACGCAACGTCTTATTTGGGTTGCAAATATCTCTTTGCGTTGTTGCAATACAAGGAAGGCTACTGCTTCGTTTCTAGCCTCAAGGAGGAATATTGTGTACGTATTGCAACAAAATTTGTTTTGATGAAAAAAATCTGCTATGAGGTTGTAGCGAAATTTAAAAGGTGATTTAATAAATAAATTTTATTATGAAAAATCTGAATTTTAACAATATGGTATAGACTATATGTACCATGAAAAAAGAGAGGATTTGTTTAGATGAAAACATTATATGCTATGGGGATGTGGGCTAAGCCAGACCACAATAGGCTCAACCGGCGAGCGTAAAGCCCAGCGAGCGGGAGCCCGAGTGGACCGGCCAGCCCATTAAGCCCCATAGTGCAAGTAGCAAGCATTAGTTGATGATGGTAATACGGAGTTCGAAAAAGCAGGCACGCCTCTCCTTTTAAGCTGGGATACCCCCTTCTCAGTTTACGGGGTGGCACTAAAAGTACTGGAGACTAGGATGTGAAAATGTCAAATGGGCCGATGAGAGTAATAAAAACAAGGATATGCCGGCCCAAATCGTCTATAACTTTCAGCTCCCCCACCCCAATACACTTTTGCTCCCAACCATCCCCCTCGTCGGCTCTGACCGTCGCGTCCACATCGAGATGCCCCGCATCGCGGTTTCCCCTACGGCAAGCGGCGACAGCGGCCGGAGTGGCCGCATCGAGCCTTCCCAGACCAGTGGCGGGCGCGGACGAAGGGGCCGCAACACCGTAACACGGCCCGAGCGCCGCCACGGCGAGCGGGGCCGCATCGAGGGGATCCCGGAGAGCGGCGGCGGCGGACGGCGGGGCCGCACCGAGGGTTTTCGAGCGAGCGGCGGCGGCGTACGGAGGTGCCACTACTCCACCACGCGAAGCGCGATGCACGCGGGCGGTTCAAGTGTTCCACACCACCTACCTCGTCGTCCTCCGGCATGGTTGGCGGCACCCCAACTCGTCGTCCTCGGTACGGACGACACCGCCACCTCGTCGTCGTCGTCCGACGGCCCGCATCGCCAAGTCGATCCATCCGGTAAGGGTAAGCGAGTGCCCTAGTCGGATGCAAGCGTTCCCGAAGAGAAGTGAGGTACACCGCCCTACCCTCTTTGATTTTCCAGGAATCGTGTGACTCCTTTTGCAATTAGAAAAATGTTAGTAGTTCATAGTAATCAAAATTTCATACTAGATAATGATAATTGTGTTTTTGTGTGGATCCATATCACCCCATACTAGATAATGATAATGATAATGATAATTGGCTTGATTTCTTGCCATCTTTTTGCCGTGAATCCGACTCGTGTACATTTGATCACAATCCGAAAACAAAGCCGACCAAATGAACGCAGTCGTCCCATTTAGTAGGTTAGGCCTTTTCTCGGGTGTAGTCGGGGGATCACGGGTAAATTGGTATACATTATGAGTCAAGAGATTGAATTGGCTGTTTTAAACTGAAAAACAGCAAATTGTTTTGTTTGGTCAGGCTAGTGAACACTACTAATCAGGTGAGGATCATCATTCCAGACTCGGATGATGAGCAGGACAATAGTAAGAAACCGTCTCCATCGAAAGCTTCGGGATCATCGAAAAGAAAGGTGCATTTTTTGACTATTTTGCTGCATTGGCCACAGCTGTTGTAACACATTTCATGTTAGTAACTTGTGTTTGTTGTCTGCCATAGCAAATGCCCTTGCGCCAAATGGTTCAACGTACCGAAGGAGCGCTATGATGATTTGCGGGAGCAGATTGAGAACCCGAGCGTCGACATTGCCGGAACGCGAGGAAGACATGGAGATGACCCCGAAGGAATTCATGGAGACTGTTGCTGACAAGTTAGAAGTGATGGCGAAGAAGATCCGCAAGCTTCAGGATAAAGTCAATCGCAAGTAGTAGTAATCTAGCTTAGTACGTAACATAACCAGGTCCTAGGTAAATGTTGTGTAGATGCTGGTGAATGGTCTAAGAATGGATGTGTATGTGGCAACATCTAAGTATGCCAACATCTAAGTAATAACTTTGAACTTTTATATATGCATCTTCGTATGTCTATGTGTTTGGATCTGAATGAGCCCTTGCAAAATATTTGAACTTATGAGTGACACAAATGGAAATCTGTTGGGTCCTGTCATGCATATTTGGACTAACCATCTGTCTATTTTCAGAATTGCGACATGCTATTGTTTATGCTATTTATGTGTATATTCACAAAGCATTGTGATCAACAATTTGGAGACTCTTCACTAGAACTCCTGAATTTTGTGTATTATTGTTAGCCTCTATAGTAGCCGATCAGAAAAGAAAAATAATGAATTACGCATATGTTGAAAACCCTGAGAAAGGTCATACTACGTACAACCTCAGAAATATTGAAATGAGGTATTCCTTGGTTGTACTAAAATTTTGTCTATCGTGTATGTATTGCCACGATCAGATAGGGACTCTTCCGATCTGGACCATTCCAAAATTCCGTCTTCGACAACCTGGTTCTTGTTGCGGAGATCTCCACGAGGGCCTCTAGGGGATCGATCTCCACGGCAATCTCCACGTGATTCTTGTTGCGGAGATCTGAGCGGCGTTACGGCCACGGCCGGTACGTACCGATGTCTTGATCTCGTATATATATTCAATCGTTCGCTGCATATATATGCATATTGGTATATATATCGTGATCAAGGTCGATTGAAACATGAACAATGCAGATTAACTAATGGCATCAGACGAAGATCGAAGTTGGATGCGCTTGCCTTGACACTCAGCGGATTGGCAGAACAATTTTCGAATTTTTTTGCAAAAATTTACGGCCTCATCAGCGCGAGGTGGATCTATTGCGTGTCCATGTAATTTGTGTCAATGCATGATCAGACATTCCACCGTGCTTCCCATTCAAATTCATTTACTCAATAGAGGGTTTGCTGATTGTTTCATCGATGCTGGTAACATTCAAGACCAAACTAATACTTCATCTCAGGGTCCTGTGAATCAAGATGTTACTGTTGATCTCAATAATCATGATGCAGTACCTACAGCTGATGATACAACACATTTATTTGTAGAAGACGATGAAGAAGATGGTTTGGATGATAACCCTGCTGCCACCAATACTTTGATTAGAAACATTATCAGTGGCACTATACATCATGGACAAACCAGAGATGAGGAAGAGGCAGATAAGCAGGCAGAGATCTTTTTGAAACTATTAGAGCAGGCAAAGAAGGAATTGTATCCAGGATGCAAAAATGCAATGAAGGTCTCTTTTACTATGGAGCTTTTTCAGATAAAGTGCATGTATGGCTTAAGTAACGCGTCATTGGAGGCCATACTTAAGCTCTTTGGAAAGGTTCTCCCTGACTGGCATTGTATTCCTGACTCCTTGGATAAAGTGCAAAGGGTGATTCGAGACCTGGGCTTGGACTATGTCAAGATACACGCATGCCAAAATGATTGTGTGTTTTTTTGATAAATACGCAAATTTGGAAACATGTCCCATTTGTAAGAAGTCAACGTGGAAAGTTGTAGATAAAACCTCTGATAATAATTGCAGTGCAGTGGGTGCTACTTCTGTTAAGAAGCGGTTACCAGTTAAGATCCTACGCTACTTTCCTCTTATTCCTTGGCTGCAAAGAATGTATATGTCAAAGCAAATGTCAAAGGATATGCAGTGGCACAAGAATGAATTGGTGAATGATGGGAAAATGCGTCACCCTGCTGACTCAAAGGCATGGAAGCACGTGGATTCGCAGTTTAAATGGTTTTCGAAGGAGGAGGTCGTAACGTTAGGCCGGGTCTTGCTTCGATGGGTTCAATCCCTTTGGCATGCAAAGTCTTACGTATTCCATTTGGCCCGTCATCCCGGTTCCTTACAATTTGCCTCCATGGATGTGTCAGAAACAATCTAACTGGATTTTGTCAATGTTGATTCCTGGTCCAAAATCTCCTGGAATGGATATTGATGTATATTTTAGGCCCCTGATACTGGAGCTCAAGGAGCTTTGGAATAATGGTGTTAAAACAAGAGATGCAGGGAGTAAGAAGAATTTTAGATTGCGTGCTATACTTCTTTGGACAATTAATAACTTTCCAGCCTATGCTATGCTGTCCGGTTGGAGCACTAAAGGAAAGTTTGCATGTCCATACAGCCACAAACATACTGAGTATTTGTGGTTGAAACATGGGCGGAAGCACTGCTACATGGCACATCGACGTTTTTTGGCCCCTGACCATCCAAGGCGCAACAATGCGGTCAGCTTCAACAACAAGGTCGAAACCAGGGAGGCAACAGAACCACTATCTGGTGCACAGGTACTTGAGCAGTATTCTACTTTTGAACAAGTAGAATTTTGAAAGACATTGTTATCAAAAAAAGGAAGCATGACGAAGACAACAGATGGCACAACTGGAGGAAGAAGAGTATTTTTTTAGCTCCCTTACTGGTCTTCTTTGCTCATCAGGCATAATTTGGACGTGATGCACATTGAGAAAAATATATGCGAGAGCATACTAGGCACTCTGCTTAAATTGGATGGCAAATGTAAGGATGGGGAGAATGCTCGGCTTGACATGGAGCATCTACGGATATGACCGTATCGAAGCACCTTCGTGATTAAAGATGATAAGTATACCTTGCTATCAGCCTTGTACGAGTTAGATAAGGATGCCAGGGAAAGTTTGTGTGAATTTCTATATGGAGTGAAGACGCCTGATGGGGTTTCCTTGAATATAAGAAGATGTGTTGATGTAAAGTCACGTAAGGTGTCAGGCTTGAAAACGCATGACTACCATCTAATTCTACAGAAACTTTTACCCTTAGTGGTGCGTAGGATTTTGCCGAAAAGTCGTTGTCATTGGATTGATTCAGCTTAGTAATTTCTTCGATGCACTATGTTCAAAGGAGTTGGTGGAATCGAATTGGACGAAGCTTAGCCGTTCAATTAGGGAGGCTGTTTGTCGACTTGAGATGATATTCCCACCGCATTTTTTGATATCATGATCCATTTGCTCGTTCATCTAGCCGAAGAAGCTAAACTTGGGGGGCAGTGTGTTACGGATGGATGTACCCGGTGGAACGGTACCTACGCACCGTGAAAGGATATGTGAGGAACAAGGCTCACCCCGAAGGTTCAATTGCTCGAGGGATACATACTCGAGGAGTGCCTTACATTCGCTCAAGATTCTTGGATGTGGACACCAAAGACAATCGTGTTGATCGACATGAAACGGTTATCGTTAATGAGCCACCATCCGGTTTGAGCATTTTTTCGTAAATGGATTACAAGAGGAGAGGACAGACGGTTGAAGAAATACCACCAAATGAGTTTCGGAAAATGAGGCACTACATAATTTGCAATTGTGATGAAGCTAGACCATATGTCGAGTAAGATGCACTACTCAACATCATTATTGCTTTTAATTTTAAATATCAAACTAACGGTAATATTCTTTTGTGTGCAGCGAGCATTTGGAAGAACTGAGGGCACATGGATCCAAAAATCTTGATAAGCGACATGAGGCTCAACTCGTAAGATGGTTTGAAAGCAAGATCACGAGTTTACATGCTAGAGGGGAAGTAAGTTCGATTTGTTTGCACTTGCTCAAGGACCGGATCCCCGACCTTGTACATTGAATAGATGTCATATCAACAATTGGCTACGTTTCGTACCGTTAACATCGAGAGAACCCTTGTGACACAAAACAGTGGTGTGCTTGTCAAGGGTGAGGCAGAAGGCACAAATTGGTATGGGGTGATTAAAAGAATGATCTCACTGGAATTCCCTGGACAAAAAGAAGTTATTCTGTTCCAGTGTGACTGGTTTGATGTGCCTCTTGTCACAAGTACCAACAAAGGCAAAGGATACAGTAAAGATAAATATGGGGTCATTGACATCGATACTACTCGACACAAGTTTAGCAATGAACCCTATATTCTGGCAACACAGGCAGAACTGGTGTTTTATGTGAATCGTTGAACAAACACTGGTGGAGCAAAGTGTTATTTCAATGAAACCAAGGAACTTGTTTGCCATGCTCGAATTAGATCTCGAGGACTCACTTGTTGTGGGTATCGAAGGTATTAATTTGCTCGGTGAACACCGGGTTTTGACAAATTGGTCTAGATCGGACAAGGAAGGCACAACCGGCGATGTCTCGATTATTAATCGAGGTTCGGGCCGAGGCGGTTGATGAACCGTACGATGAAGTATTTGATGTTGATGATGAACATGATGCAGATGACACGTACATTGATGATGGAATTGTTGCACCAATAGTTCAAGATGCCCAAGATGATGAGTTTTTCAATTGATACTTACTCGACCGTAGTCATGACTTCTATGTTGCCATTATTTACTACTTCTGGATGACTTTTACATAAATCTTAATATTTAAAATATGAATCTAAAAATTGGTATTGGTATGACAAACAAAAATAGGGGCTGTAGGGCAGGCCAGGTCACCAACAGGCTCTACCGGCGAGCGTGAAGCCCAGCGAGCGGGAGCCCGATGGGCCGGCCAGCCCAACAACCCCGGAGGTTAGTAGAGATGAAGCAGTGTTCAGAGGAGTTCCGGATGGCAAGCACGCCTCACCTTTTAAGTTGTGGTGCGCCCGCTTGAGGTAGCGGTGTGGCACTAAAGATTATGCTGATGTGCTGCTGTGCAGCGCTTCCCACACACCAGGAAGTAATAAGGACAAATGGGCCGGCCCACTCTGGGACTGCAATCCTTTTCTAACAAAAGGGCACATTGATAATTTGCATATGTGCTGTTCCTTTTAATATGTTGATATAGAAAATAAAAAATTGACTCACAAATGATAAAAATTAATCTTTAGTAAATCTACAAATAATTAGAGTAATATGAAAATTATCTGTCAAAATTGCCCAAATAAACAAGGCCTCTTAGTTTCAATCCATCACTGAATTACTAGTAATATGTACACAGATACTTGTTCCGAAAACCAAGAAATTCTACTTGCTACTTTTGGTTAGTACATTAGTTACATGATTCTACAAATTAGCATCTGGCAGAAATCGGTAACCATGCTTGATCTCAAGCTGATTAGCAATCTCAAAAGACAGAAATGCATCCTTGGAGGCGTATTTCACCTGCCATTCGTGCAACACCCTCAAACCCCAATGCCTGTGGTCCACATTTCTGTCCTTGTACAGAGGTAGCTCCAGTACTCGATTTCCAATCTTCTCCAGTGAAGACCTGTAACCATTTCGGTACAGATGGCTATACTTGTCATCAACGTCAGAAACAATCAGTTGAAGGTCTTTCCAATTAGAAATCTTGACGCCGCAGTCCTCCTGTAGGCGTTCAACATCGTTGGTGATATGCGCTCCGACAAAGATGTGGCCTTCCTCGCTGAGAAACTTGCTCAGGACATCAGGAAGCTTGTAGCTAGCATGGTGCACTTGGTAAATAAGGCAGCGCGACCCGACACACAATTGCAACAATGCGAGCTTGTACCCGCCACTGTGAAGCTCAATCCACTCGGTGTCCAATCCAACGAGCAAATGTTCTGGAGGTGGGCTACCTTTGATTTCGTTGATGTACTCCGCCACTACTCCCGCGTCGCAAGTGACGGTGGTCTTGATGCTCGGGTACCGCTCCTTGAAGAATTCAACCTCGTGCATCGTAGTTGGGGGCGGTCCCTGCTTCTCCGAAAGTCGTGGACGGACGACGGCGGGGCGCCATTCGTCCCACTCCCAGCCGCTGCGATCTTGAACGTTGGCTAGATCAACGGCGGCCTCCCACGGGTTCACGACGACACGCTTGCCACCCTGCAGTCCCAATCCAAGAAAACAAAGTTCCGAATTTCAACCTCGTGACAAATCCACGACTAGAAACTCATTGTGCCTTGCAGGACTAACCTTCGAAGCAACGCTCTCTGCTGACGCGGCCGGGATTGCTCCGCCCGCATCACCTAGGTTACTGTGGAGGCCGGCGGCGGCGGTTGCCTCTACGGCATCCCCCTTCGTTTGTGGGGCGCCACCGTCACCCGATGCGTCGCTTCGGGTCATCACCACCGTTTGGAGGTCGCTTGCGATGGCGGTTGCCGAGATTGCAAGCTTCGGGGGTCGCCGACAATGGCGGCAGGCAAGAAAACCCCTTCTCCTTCGATAAGATAGTGGGGGGGGGCGGGGTAGGGAAGAGGCTAAGCTAGTATGTTCTATGCTGTCGTTTCGGCTTCATATACAGGTCAAATCGACGTGGTGGTTGCCGAAGCAATGGGCATGGCAAGATTTGAAGACAACCGGCAAGATGAAGGGGCGGTGGTTCCTAATTAACTGCTACACGCACGCGCGCCTGGGGAGTCGTCGTCTGGCCGCAACGCTTCACCTGCACCGGATAGTTGCATGCAAAATCACACTAAGGGTGTGATGTCTGAAAAGGTTTGCGAAAAGCTCTGTATCGCAAAGTAGATCCAAACTATGTATTTAGTTTTAGATTTCATCTACATTTACTACTCCATGAAGGTGCACCATTAATTACAAATATTAAAGTAAGTTATTTTCAAAACTACTTTCAAAATCTGTAGCTAAATATGGATTAAGTAGGTTCATTAGATTCGTCACACAAAGTTACGCTTACACGTGAAAAGGTTTTACAAATAAATTTTATTTGGTGTTCCATTTATGAAAGATTCTTGGGGCTAATTTTATTTAGATGCGAACGGAAGAAGGAACGCAGCGCTGCGCCTCGCGATCTCCCACGCGTTCAGTCCTACGTACACTACTCGAGTACCCTGGACGCCTGTTCAACAAAGCTCCTAGCCTCCTACTGAGCACGCGTCAGGTGCTGTGATGGGTGACAAGATGGCACGGGGGGCCGGAGTTTGCTTCGTACACCCGACCACGCCCACCCCGAAGCAGTGAACAAGAAATCGCAATGGCACAAACAAGGAACAATGCAATGAAGTTCGATTTCCTCGGCCACGAGGGGCCGGTACAGATTAATTTTAGAAAGGTGAGTTACAGGCCGCCAATGTCGGCGGCGGCGCCGTCGCGAAGCACGCCGTCGATGTCAACCCCCGCGGCGGCGGCGGCCGCAATGGGGAAGTGCGGCGCGTAGTGCCGGGTGCCGATCCGGCGGTAACGGCCACTCCGGCCGCGGATCGGCCAAGGGAAACTTGACTTGAATGTCCGCCGTCGCGAGCGCGCGGGCGGCTCCCCGGCGCGCACCGACACGCACCGCCTCCCCGGACACGCTCGGGGAGCGCGCGAAGACGGTCGGGCAGCAGCTGGAGCCCCGGGCCAACCACTGCGACGGCGACCTCCGCCGCGTGCGTAAGTTCATCGTGGCGATCCTCCAGATCGTTCAGGCGGCGGCGCAGCTCCTCCGCCTGCTCGCGGCGGAAAGACGCCTCCGCCTCCTCGGCTGACGCAAGAAACAATGGCGACGAGTCAAACAAGAGCCTAGTGGGCGGCGTGCACTGACGGAATACAGGAACTCACCAAAGCAGCGGGCCTCCACATCGGCCTTGGCGCTGCGAACTTCGGCTGTCTCCGTCTCAGCCGCCTGAAGGGCGGTATGCATCGCATCCCGGGTCCCCTCCAGGTCCCGTACCTTGCGCAGCGCGACGTCTAGACGACGCCGCATCCTCGCCAGTTACTCTGCCGAGTCCCGGGCCTCCTGACGAATGGGGGCATCGCCCCGAGACGAGGAAGAAGACAAGCTCCAGGATTCCGACGACGAAGATCCACCGGACGGAGGCGCCACGCCGGCTGAAGGACCCGGGCCAAATGTCGCACTAGGAAACAGAAGAAGAATGACAGCATCAGATCCTCGGCAAGCACAGGAAATTATGGAGACAGGAAGACACTCACCCCCGACGAGAAATCAACCGACGGAGACGCGGCGAGACCGACGGCGACGAACCACCAGGGGCCTCTTCTGCGGGGCACTTCTCTCCGGCCATCGCTGCGCGCAGGGAGTCGAGGGGGGAGACGAGCGGCTACTCAAGATCGACGAGAGCGGCGCGGTGCAAAGGAGTGGGATTGGAAAACACAGCGAGGCCCCGCGGTTATATAACCCGCGTCGGGTGAAGCGGTTCCTATTCCGTTTGTCAACTGCATTCGTACTACTGCCGTGTGGGCCGACAGATCAATGACTAAAAGGCAGAATATCCCATTGCAGGGACGCGACCCCACTCACTCAGCGGGGTGGGGCGGTTACCAAGGGTCAATGACGGGTCTACCCAGCCACTTGTTGGCCCACAAATCGATCTTTAACGGAAATTTGACTCGGGTGACCCCATGCGTGGACGGAGTTGCGGGTCCCACACGTCGGTAGGATTGTTGCGCCAAGCTTGTCGGCTCGAACCCGCGAGAGATTTCCCCATTGGACGAGTTGTGGGCCCCACTGTCGGCGCCCAGATTGGGATGTGTTCTTGAGTTGTTCATGTTCATAATGAACTTGATCATTTGTATCGTTTAATCATAACTTCAAAGTTGTTTATATTTGTCAAATGACGTCCAAATCAAGAAATTTTTTTCCTACATTCTTAGGACAACATAATCTAGATCATGGTGTCCACTGCATACCATGTCACAGCGTCTGAGCAATTATAATTTAAAAATAGAACATTTCATAACTAGATTCAAGATTTTCAATCAGTAGACGACGTCAATTTGAAATGAGATGAATACCAAAGTTTCATAGCTCGTCGAGATGAACAATCTTTATATTTGTCAGATTTTGATTTGACGAAGTGGTCCTACACATTGTTCGTTAATCCTAGGTTCACTCTCATTGTTTAAGAAACTTGGTTGGAGACATGTCATTTTTGTTCTACGTGATCGTACCCCTTCTTCAAATGAGAATCCAACCAATATAAAGATTGTTCATCTCGACGAGCTATGAAACTTTGGTATTCATCTCATTTCAAATTGACGTCGTCTACTGATTGAAAATCTTGAATCTAGTTTTGAAATGTTCTATTTTTAAATTATGATTGCTCAGACGCTGTGACACGGTATGCAGTGGACACCATGATCTAGATTATGTTGTCATAAGAATGTAGGAAAAAATTCCTGATTTGGACGTCATTTGACAAATATAAACAACTTTGAAGTTATGATTAAACGATACAAATGATCAAGTTCATTATGAATATGAACAACTCAAGAACACATCCCAATCTGGGCGCCGACAGGTGGGGCCCACAACTCTGTCCAATGGGGAAATCTCTCGCCGGTTCAGGCCGACAGTTTGGCGCAACAATCCTACAGGTGGGACCCGCAACTCCGTCCACAGATGGGGTCACCCAGAGTCAAATTTCCGTAAAGACTGATTTGTGGGCCAACAAGTGGCTGGGTACACCCGTCATTGACCCTGTGATTCCGTGTCCTCCCTATGAAAGCGCAGTTTCCTTAAAACCCAATGAACCCTGCGACCCCCCAAATTCAATCTACAACATGATCTGGAGGCAGCGGTTCTTTTCCATCTCTCCTCATCCTCACCGGGGATAACAGCGTCGCACATCCAATTACCCACCGCGCGTTACGAACTGCAACCACTCCATGGAAAAGATCTCCGTGGCTCGCTACGAGGCGTCCTCGAGGCTGCTGGAACTGCCGACGGAGCTGACGATTGACATCGTCTCCCGCGTCGCTGCGCAGTCAGAGGATGCCATTGTGGATCTCCACAACCTGCGCGCAACATGCAAGGCAATGTGCGTGGTGGGCGGCGCCGCCACGGTCGGACGACGCCTAGCCCTGAAACGCGTCCTGCGGCGTCGATTCTACCTCGGCCACGAGTATCGCGCGGCGCTCGTCAACACACTGGCCAACGTCGGCAACCC
Organism: Cenchrus americanus; assembly: GCA_947561735.1. NCBI lineage: Eukaryota > Viridiplantae > Streptophyta > Magnoliopsida > Poales > Poaceae > Cenchrus > Cenchrus americanus. The sequence goes on along the minus strand of OX387242.1, from coordinate 97,464,265 downwards.
GGAGGCCTTGTTCCAGAGCGGCTTGCGCCGTGCAGTACTAGGGAGCACACGTGGCGTCATCACGTCGTGCCTCGACCAGCTACGGCGCGCCGCGGAGGCGGGTCACAAGGAATCGATGTACACCCTCTCCCTCTTCCTCTACAGACCCAACAGCAGAGCCGAGGCCGACGACGACGAGGCCAAGCGGCTCCTGCGCTTGGTCGAGGCACCCCAAGAGGGGGCGACGGTGCTTCCTTGGATAAATTTGACTTGCACAAAACGCCGCTCCAGGATCATTGCGTCGACGTGGGACTACCTGCTTACAGATGCGAATGCGATTGTCGTGTCGCCGGTGCCGGCGCCCGTACCTCGCCACAACGATTTGCAGTGTGCGGGTCGCGGGTGTGGCGACCACGCAGGATGGCATGCTTGGTACTCATGGCGTCGGTTCTGCAGCGAGGAGTGTAGGATCCGAAACAAGTGTGATTGGTTCTTCTACACACTCAAGGAAGTGTTAATGATCTGAAAGAAGGTATAAAAGTTGTGATTGCTGATATTTCTTAATAAATTTGTTCCACACATGATGCACCCTAAAAGACATTCTGGATTTCAGTTTACATGTTTGCGTTCTTTCTTGTGTTTTACAAGTTCAGCTGATTGCTAACATTGTTTCAGTGCACAGGATTTCAGTTATCATTTGTTCTGAAACTTCGTTTAATGCTTTCTTCATTTTCAGGAAATTTATCTGCCACTGACGAGGGACCTTGCAGAGAGGCTCTGGCGTCATTTCAATCACATCTTTGAAGAAATCCAGCTAATAAACACAAAGAATGTCTCTCAAGTTGTGTCTTTCGACTATGTATGTGTCTTTACAATTGTGTCATTGTAGAGCATGTTTTTGATGATCCTTAGTTGGTGTGGTGTCAACGTGACTCGGGTAGCTAGCCTGTGTAAACTTAGTTTTCATAAATCTTACCCATTGCTACCCGATCTTTATGTTTGTTACACATATTTGTGTGATGCATTTTACTCTGGTACAAATTTGATAAAGGGTTTATGGTAGTCTGCTAAAGTTTATACAAATATGACATTCGTAAATTTACTCTGACCACATAAAAAAATGTGTAACCAATATACAATAACTTTGTGGTAAACAAGAAGTAAACTTTGTGGGACCCACCCGTCGGTGGCCACACCAAAACGCATCCCTCAAATACGCCAACCGTTCGTAAAAAATGGGTAGCCGCCGATTTGGAATGTGGCGCCGCTTTTTTTCCCATCCGAATTATTTAACTTTCGCCCAAACTACCGCGCAACCATGACTGGGGCCACCACGCCGGGTTACAAGAGTAAAAAGTCGCGCGTCTTTACTTTCCCTCCTGAATCCCCTCGCAAAACAAATCTACATCTCGGTCAGTTAGGGGCCGGGTAGACGATACGACTACCGCCGCCGCCGCCAAGCTGCTTCTCGCCGTACACGAGGATGCCGTCGTCGTGGGAGCCGGCAAGGGTGACCCCTAAGTCCTCTGAAGTGCAACGCACACCGTCGTCGGCCATGCTACCTAGAATGTTCACAACAACCCCTGGTGCGGCGATTGGTGAACCTACCGCCACCATGGCCCCCAGGCCTAGGGCGACGGGGGCACTCTTTGGGTCATCATCACCTTCGGGCGACGATGAAGCACGCGTCGACGTGGACATAGATGCGGACTCGATGTTTTACCTTCATCTCAGGACAAGACGACCGAGGCCAGGTACGCTGTATCGTGGTTCGATCTTTCCCCTCGTTCGTACTGCTTCCAACATCTCATGCATCTGTGCACACACTGGTACCCTAGATTTCATGCATTTGATCACGCGATTTGCACACCAAATTTCTTCACATGTTATTGATATGACATCGAAATGAATGCGCAGATCATTAGATGATCAGTCTTGGACCGTATATATGATTGAGAAGGGTATAGATGGGGAGCCAGATACAACACATACTTGTCACCCTCGTGGTTCACAAATCACCCTACAAACCATAAACAACCCGAAACAAAAAGCGGGGTATAGGATGAGGGACATTGTTTACTACAAGACTAGAATTCTCGACTCTCTCGCGGAAGCAACACTCACTGAGATCGACTACGACGTCGACGTAGAAAGAATGAAACAGATTCACGAGGAGGAGATGGTGATCAGATTAGTTATCTCCAGAGAGCCAATACCTATAAACCATACCATGGCCATAACACCTTTGAAATCCAAAAGTGCTTACGTACATGCTGATGATGAAGAAGAAGTAGAAGAGCGTGACTTAGATGAACACAAACTATGGCTAGCTGATTTGCATCAAGAGAAGAAAGCCTTGGGTAAGATATGCTTCAGCAAAATATTTGTGTACTTATACTCCTGAATTTGCATGTTCAGTCACATGAATGAAATTAATTATGGATTATATTTCAGAATTAAAAGACATTTTCAGGGATGACACAATCGATACATACAGAGAATACCTGAATGTTGCAGGACTACTTGAAGACATCGGTAATATCCCTCTCCTAATTTGCAAGCAAATTACCATTTTTTCTCAGACTACAAAATATGATCGGTCATCATATGCCACTAAATTCTCTGCAGAATGGTACGTGGACCCCACCTTCATTTTGCAACACAGGAATGAAATGAACCCAACACCTGCAGTGCAGCCTCCATTTCATGCTCGGCGTTGGAAACAACAGGAGCAAGGATCTGGTAACATGTGTTCCATAGAAATTACCTGCCTATGCATACAATTATTTTTGGGTATTATCACATGCATGTTGTTCGCATGGAATAGGCTCACAAAAAGTTAAGAAAAGAGGACGTGGTCCCGTAAGAGCATTGACGGTAATCGCCAAGAGAATCAAGGCGGGCAGCAGCAGTTGGACATTCAATTCTCTAAACATGGAGGACCGGTAGGTGATAACTACCGCTCATTCGTTGATGAAGTGGTCATGTATACAAGGAAAAGGGCTCCTATCATTGGAGTGAAATCATGGAAAAATGTTAGGGAAGAAGTCAGAAACGTAATAGCAACTGATGTATTGGTAATAATGGACTTTGCTTTTCAGTACAATTCAAATAAAAACTAACATATCAACTCACACAATATTTGAATGCTATTGTGATTATATAACAGGCAAAGTGGGACATGGAGGATAATGCTGAATCAAGGGAAAAGATATGGGCCATTGCTAGGGAGCGTTACAAAGGATGGCGTTCAACTTTCAGTGCTACAGCCAAGACATACAACAGCTACCACCAGAGAATGTTACATAAGCCTACGAATTAGATATTGTTGAATGGCACTATCCGTTGAAGTATTTCAAAGATCGCTAAATTCAAGGTTTGTTCCACATTGTTAATTACGATTTCGACCACTACATTTTTCATTCAAATGGCGATGTCCGAGTCTTTAAGATTTTTGTTCATAACTTTACATTGTATAGGAAAGGAGCACACAAAATTCGCGATTCGATGCCAACAAATGACAAGACATTTGTCGGGCGCTAAGCCTTATTCTCAACGCAACCTATGAGAAGGTAATAACTGGAGAAGCACATCTCCAATCTGTCTTGCAGGATGAAGAACATTAATTTGTTATTTTCTTGGCATAATAGAGAGACCCAGAAACTGGTGAAGAGCCCGATGATATGGAACTTTGGTGGATAACTCACACTAACCAGGGGTCTTGGACAGACGAACAATCTAAAAATGTCCATGTGAGTTCTCAATGAATTAGTACATACATTACTATGCATAGGCTTATGCAACTATAGAATGCAACCAATCTCTTTTTCAACTAACTCCTCCACCTGTGCCTTGCAAATGTTAGGACACCGCAAGCAGCGTTATTGCTGAGGCGGAATCAAATGCAGACAACAACTTTGTTTCCCAAAAGGAAAAAAACGAGATGTTCCAAAAAGCCTACAAAGAAGTCACGAAGTGCAAATTAACCAAGTTGCATGGAAACGGGTACCTGGCAAAAAACCCAACTAGAAGGCAGCTGCTCAATGCAGAGCGCGAGGAAAAAATTCGTAGGGAAGAGCTACAGCATGAGGAACACGTCGAGCTCATGGACGCATTTGGGCAGCTACATGAAAAAATGTCAGGATGGGAAGAACAAAGGGAAGCAGAAAGGAGAGAACATGCACGCCAACTTGAAGAAAGTGAAAAGAGAAGGCAGGCAGATCTACAACAGCTTAGGCAAGAGTTCCTATCAATGCTGCAAGCATCAAATGGACGATCACAAGTTCCACAGTCTCGGTCAAGCTATTTGCATGAATGGGTTTCTTTCCTTGGATTCTATATATGAATGTTTGTATCCTTTCGTAGGTTGACCAGCCAATATCCGTGCAACCAAGCCCAAGCAACAATGTCACCGAATCCGCCGACGTGGCGGCGGTTGCATCAATCACCCGAAAAAACAACCTTGTCGCGGAATCCGCGGACAACGTGGCGGCGGAACCATCAATTCCTACATCCGGGAATGTACGGCCGGACTCCGGGGAATGTGCTCTCGTGTACTCAGGTTGTTCTCAAATTCACAACTTTTTACTAGTACATATCATCGCATCGATGAAATTAGGCCTAATCTTGTCCTTCCAAATGATTGGTTCATAGGAGAAGGAATCTGAAGAAGTTCGAAAACAAGTATTACGCAAAACCAGAAGCACTAAAGCTGGTGTTAACGATCCTGAAACACAATCCACCGTTAGACAAATTTCTTCTCAACAGCTACAGGTACAAGTTGCACAAAGGAGACGACAAAGCACCAAAAAGACATGTGGTGAAGCTTTTTTCAACAACTCTTACTGCTGTGAATGTAATTCATGTTTCATCTGTCAAAGTGTGTTTATGGTTGTGGTAATTATTTGATGTCATTAAGCTATTTTTATGAATCACAATCAATCTTTGGTTTGCTATATGTTGTTGTTTCACAAATTCCAATATTAGAGATTAATTGATGCTAGCTTAGAAATTTTGTTGATTCTTTACAGGTGATGCGACCTCCTTGCATTGAATCCCCCTTTGCTGATCAAGTGTTGGGATCATCTCCAAGTCACAATTGGCAGACCAAGTTCTTCATGTCCTAACAAATTTGTCTACTATGTGTTGAAACAATGTCCTATGCCAAACTTTTCAGTATTTAAGTACTTCATGCGTCATGTAATTAACTCAGTGGATGGTTCAATGTTGGTTAATTAACTATAGATGCAAAGTTATATTAATCTACTGATGTTAATTAATATTGCAATTAGTGCTGCTACATAAATGAGTGTGGCAGAATACACCATATGTTGCAAATGATAAATCACGATATCACAACCAGTGTTTTTTGTTGCCAAAAAGTAGCGTGGAAATAATAAGGTGCACTTGTAGCACCCCTAATACGAACGTGTTAATAAGAAATTCAACTTGTAGCGACACAAAAGGAACGTGACAATAGTATGGTGTACTTGTAGCAACCCTTAATAGGAACGTGGTAATAAGAAGTTCAACTTGAAGCACACAAAAAGGAACGTGGCCATAGATAGTGCACTTGTAGCAACCCTAATAGAAACGTTGTAATAAATACTTTAACTTATGGCAACCAACAAAATTTCGAAGCAATAATAGAGTACCACATATTACAACCAATCAAATTACGTGGCAATAGAGGATACCACCTATAGCAACGTAACCAATATCGTGGCATCAGACAATACTACCTATCGCATCGAAATCAACTTTTGTGGCAATAGAGGAGACCACCTATAGCAACTAACCAATTTCGTTGCACCAGACAATACTACATATTGCAACCAAATTACTTTCGTGGTAATAGACGAGGTTCAACCAATAGCAACCAAAGTCAGTGCGTAGCAATACTATAACTTGCAACAAAACAGAAACGTTGCAATTGCACCTTTGGCAACACCACAGATGTGTCGCAATAGTACACTTTGCAACCAGAACAAGCGTTGTAAAAAAACCTAATTGCAACGTTGCGTTACGTTGCAACAAATAAACTTTGGCAACCACTAGATGGACAACGTCGTAATAACCTAATGCAACGCGGCTTTTCGCAGCCCACGGTCCACGGAACAGTTTGGTTGCAATTGTGTCTATTGCAACCAAATATGGCATATTGCAACACATTTTGTGCGTTGCTTTAGGGGGAAAATCTAGTAGTGCAACCCACCTCGAAGGAAGCACCCACAAGTGGAGAAGAAGGAAGACACCGTCGGAAGGGTAACCGTGATCAATGGTGCTATGTCTAGCACCTTGATGGGTTAATCTCCTTATTCATCCATGGGTTGTAATCGATCTTGAGAAGTAATCATACTTTGTTGGATTATCTATCTATCATCTTGTGTTGAATATACTTTATTGCTTAAGGTTAGCTACCATGCCATAAAGGGAGTAGAGCTCCAATGCTTCCTTGGATCCGTTCAATACGCCGTGTCCATCATAGGTCTAGTCATGAATACCTTCACGTAGTGAATACGAGAGGAGGGAAAGGGTGAAACCGTGGTCACAACCCTCGATAGATTAGATTGGTTTTCATGGTCAAAACGATTGCATGTCTAGTATCGTAGACCCATGGGCGAGTGTCTCCTATCTTGATTGAACAAGCGGTTCCCTGTGTATTAGGGAATAGCTTGGCTTTCAAAAGGGAGCCCCGAAACAAGTGGATGTGCATGGAGGCACATGGGAAGGTTTTTGGAGTATGATCGCGAGAGAAGCGTAGCAACAAAGAAATTTTATCCGAAACCCCATCATCCAAGAGTTTCACTCATGGATGTGTAAAAGGATTTTGGGAAGAATAAGAGAGACAAAGATAACTAACACGGAGTTGAATTGGCTTTAATCGGCTTTGCCAGGTAGCCAATCGACCCCATTCAACTTGGTTCGGGGTGTTACCTGTCCATGTTGGCTATCTCTTTGAAACCGGGTATTACAACAAACCCGAAGCATCTCCTAGCCGGGACCTCTCTAGGATTGAATATATAAAGAAAAGCAAATATATAAGTGAAGATGAGAGAGGAGGCTTCAAAGTGGCCAAAGTAAATTTGCCCCTATCAGATGGAAGATTCAGACTTTTCTTGAGGGGAAAGAAGATTGGTTAGAGGAAGGACTTCTTGTGCCGACGAAGAAAAAAATAAAGGATTATAGGAGAAGTTTTTTTCACATCCCAAGAAGGAGGTGCACAACAAAATTATGTGCCACCATTTGGAGGAACCCGGCACCGCCGAGTTACTACGGTGATGTACTAATGCAAGCATGGGGGACTGGTGCAGCCATGCCCCCACCAAATTTTGCGGTGCCCAACGTAGCCTTTGCGGAGCCATATGCACACCTTCCTCAACCACAACAAAATATGTCCACCATTGGAGGATACGCTGCAAGAAAACATGCAAATTATTGCAGCCATCCAAACCAATGCAAACCAAATGGGTGAAGGAAATGCAAACATCACTTATGAGCTTTGACACCTTCACTTAGCACTGTCGGACAATTCATAGGAGGAGAGGCGCAATCCTATTATGAATAAGGGTACAACAACCAAGACTATTAATATCAACCACTGGCAGAAGATTAGAGAGAGGAGGAGCTTTAGTTTCCTTTCCCCCTCTTCTTTATTTTCTGCTTGTATGCGCCTATGTATGCGTAGTATTTTTAGTTTTTACTTTAAATTTCAGCATGTGTGTTAGTGTTTATTTTCATCATGAATAAAGTCACCACTAAGTTTTTACCATTAGTAAAGTTACAAAGTTTGTGCCATGATGATATATGATTATAATTGCCGCTTTGTTTATCTTTGTAATTGTTTTATGCATGATTAAGCTTATGCTCTCTTAAAATACAAATCTGAAATTATCTAAATGCTAGCTTATTCTTGAGCGGAGGTTATGATAAAAATAAAGACCCATAGTGTTTTATGTGCTCTCAAGTTTTAGATGGATTAAAGATGATTTATTTTTGTTTTTAAAAGTAATGCTAACCTTGTCATAAATATCACTTGCATGTTGCTCTACCTATCAAGAGCCATATAAATATTTGAGTGCAAAAACTTAGTATACAAGGTTTATTTTTGGGTGAGTTATTTTAGGCCTTGATTTCTCTGGCCCGAGACTAAGAAGCTGGTCATTCCGTATTTGCGTATCTATCTTATTGCTAGCCTCTTATCCGTGCATTGTGTATCCCCACATCGGAGATCCCACAAACCTCGCCGGATATCCATCCTTAAAACCAAATATCATCTTTTGTGTTTACCTCCTTTACCACAACCTATCGTTAAGTATGGATCATCAATTCAAGGAAGATAGCAAGACGATGCCATTATTGAAGATTTCAAGTATCTCTCCAAAGGAAAAGTATTTCTGGTACCTACCTTATCTCTATCACCTCTTTGCCCGAGGACGAGCAAACATCGAAGCATGGGGGAGGAGGTAGGTACAATGCAATTTTAGAGTTCAAGGGGAGCAAATAAAAAAATTTGATGAGAAAGAAAAAGAAAAAAAATGGGAAAAATAAAGAAAGAACAAAAATATAAGTATGAGAAAAAGAGAAGAAAAGAAAATATATATGAGTATGTATGATATAAAAATAAAGTGAACTCCCCGGTTCTCTAAAGTGCATTAGGAATTTCAAGATTTCAAGATTAAAAGATCCATACTCATTTTCCAACCATGTGCAATCCGATAACGAGGACTTCCTTTGTGCCTCGGGATCACTCTTTGCCATTTGCACATGTCCACCTATCTCAAGTGTGTGTACTTTTCTCTTTCCCCTCCTTGATATAACATTATTTTCCAATGACCTTTTTGATGAGTCTCGGTAAGACCATAAGAAGCTTGTCTTGTTTTGACAACATCTCATTTATAATATCTTGGTAGGACTAAACTTTCCCAAAGAGCTCCATATAAAGCCTACCACATATATGAATGTTATGAGAGGGAAAGGAGTAGAAAAAATAGGCCTGAGAGACAAGATGAGATGAGAGGTCATGAGCAAGATGCAAGGCGGTTTAAATTTGTGAACTTGGTTTAGCTCTTTTTTCATCTTATTCTTTATTTCAAAATTTCTGAGATCCATTTGAATTTTGGGAGCATGTTAATACTTGTGGGATAAGCTTAACTAATAATCTACCCTCCGTTAGGATGAAGGCTAGTACATTATGGAACTTTAACGAAATAAACTTTTGAGAGCATTATGTTTTCTCATGTACGATCAAGTGCAAGGTTTAAACAATGAGGGGCAACGATGATATCCATCGAAGGCTTACTCGAGGAAAGCAAGGTGTCGGGGACAACCATAAGGGTCCCCTAAATAACCAGGGGAAACCCGCTTAAAACCCGCAAAAAACACGAATCACGGATCAACTCACGCACCTAAAGCACGTGCACGACACGACCACGACCCTGGTGGCCCCCGCGGCCCGCCAGGGCGGCACAGCGGAACGCCCCTCGAGTAAGGTCCGCCTCGCTCGAGGGCTACCCACCCCCTCGGGCGGGGTCCGCCTCGCTCGAGGGCTCAACCCCCCCCCCCTCGGGCGAGGACCGTCCCGCTCGAGGGCACCTGCATGCACATTGCCCATGCTCCTGCCCCCGTGTACGGGCATTTAGTGCTCTGACACCGCAGGACGCGCGCCACGACCCTGACACGCCCGGGAATCGCGTCCCGGTGCTGTTTCACCAACTCCCAGGGGGAGACCATCCCCGCCACTGTGTAGCACTGTGAGGTGAGGCCGGTGTCAGCTCCGTGACGTTGTGCCGCCTACCCCCGTACGGCTAACGTGCCGAGCCCTTGAAGGGGGGCCGGCAGCACCCTCGAATGCCTTTTCTGTGATTACATAGGGCCACTCCGTGACGTCAGGCCGGTGGGATCGGTAATCCCCGTCGCTGTCAACCCTGTGCGACCATCCCCGCCACTACCATACCACGCCGGGCACTGTGACGACATCTCGACGCTGTTGGGGCGCGTGGGGACAAGTTGTCGCCACGACTTCCACTGTGCCACGTACGGACCCCCCGTTGGCGGCACCCTCGAATCGGCCCACAGACGGAGGCCAGACAACCTGTTGACGCAAAATCTGCCCCTTACGCCAAGCACACAGCAAGCCGAACAAGCTAGCTTCACACGTGAAAAGATTCCAAGACGTGCCAGTCAATTTTTCCTGAATATTAACAAAAGATAAAGTAGTTAAATTCCAAAGCTTGGAACTTGCCGGGTGGTACCAGACAGTTCCATATTTACGGCCATAAAGCCAAGTGAGATGACATATAGCTATAAAGAGCTATCTGCCAGCAAACTAGAAACTATTCGGGAGCTTTAAAGTGCAAAACACAACATAGCCGAACGGATGATGTAAGCATGACGAAGGATCAGTCTTTATTTGGATAAAATTGCATGTGCACAAAGCCATGACCGATGCTCCATGATAAATAACAATAAACAGTAAATGAAGTAAAGCATGAATATAAACATGTAATAAACAAGCATGCATAGGCCGAAAGCACTAGTCTACCGCATGTCTAGGTACTTAAAAACCCGTCAAGCATGATGCCAAACAAATCTATCCACCGCATGATACAACTTGTTTGAAAGTCACACTACTAACCACAAATAGATCTATCCACCGCATGATACGATCTATATATGGAAAGCTAAAAGCATGCAATATTTAAAGCATAACTTATAAACGCGTTTCACTCGTGAAAGCATAACCGAATACGGCTGTTCAGCCGAATCGGGGTCCATGAAGAAGGAACAAACATTACCAAAGAAGATAAATCTATCAGGTTGAATCGAAATCTAATCCACCGGATGATTAGCTTTAAAACAACCCTAAAACCTGCATCTACCGCATGATACCCGGTTCTTTCAAGATTTATACAAGATTTGACAAGCTTGAACCCGCAACACGTAACAACCTAGATCAATTCGGTTTCGGCTATTAGGAAAACATGTGATCCACGTGCTACTTGAGCCAAGGATACAAACTCGAATCGCATAAGGATCAAAAAGAGACAAAGCCGATTCAAACCAATCTAGATTGGGGAAAGATGTGTTACATGAATTTAAACATAAAGTAAAACTCAAAGCAACACGGGGTAACTTAATGAATCTATTGGATCTTGCCAAAATCCAATAGAGCCGATAATTAGCTCCAAGTCAAATCTTAGCCCACCACATGGCTCTTGACCTAACAAGAAACCTTCTTGAACCAAGCTTGAATCTACCGCATGACACAAAGCATGGTAACAAGACTACTTGCATCACGATCTAAATCCACCGCATGATACTAGACATGATACAAGGTTGCCGATACTTACGGAGGTCGACGGATCGATGAACCCTCTCGCAAAAACTCGACGACACGACAAGGACTCAAAGGTTTGGCGTAAAGCCGGTTTGTTATGAGAATGTTTCGAATACCATTACATACATCCAGGGTCTGTATTTATACACTGTCATGGCATGACTCCGAATGGACTACGAGCACAATATTTGATACCTAATTTATCTCTAAGTGCGATCGCTTATCCATCCATTCGTCCCTTCTGCTTGGGCCACGTCATCACGCAATCCCACAAAATCAGCGCAAACAGATTTCTTGCCGAACGGAAGCCAACTGCCGACCGCGAGCTCCTTTGCCGAATCTTCCTGGAGAAACCTTCCTTCCTCCGGACGGATTTTTCACCAATCTGGGCCCACAATCCAGACTCCTTCCTGTGCCAAATTTTGGTGTTAACAAAACCATCCCCTACGCCGCCACCCTCGAAGCCGCTCCTGTGCGAGAACAAGACGCGCCACGACGCCTCGACTGGAGCAGGATTCGCCAGGACGGCCGTCAGCTCCGTGGCACTGCTCGCCATGCTTCCACATGTAAGAGAATAGTGCGGTGCGCATGTAAACTGCTCCCTCCCTGGCCTATAAAAGGAGGGGCAGTTCCCCAGTTGCAGGGGACAGGGGACGACGGACAGCGATCACCCACACGCTCTCCACCTTCTCCACGATATTGGCACTTGCCTCAATCACTACCTCTAGGACTTGGAGGCCAGGCCTCCTCTCCCACCACGCTTGTAGCCCCCCTCTACGAGCACCACGGTGCGAAGCAATACAGTGGCCCGAGCACTCCACTGCTGGACGTACGACCCCGGTCGGAACTAGGATAAACCTAGTGTCATAAGTTGCTAGCACCGGCCCATCGAGAGGCAGATCTCAGCGCTCATTACTAGTTAGTGTCGGGACTACTTTCCGCACCGATAGTTGGAAGCCAGGTAGGGGGTCGCACTGAAGATCGGCTCGTCACCAGCCCTCTCGATGGTGATTCGCACCGAGTACCGCAGCCAGAGGTATTCCATGGGCAGCTCGGACCCCCTCCCAGCCGGATTCGAAATCTAGTTCGGGAGCCTAAACTTTCAGGCCACGGGGAACGGCTACCTCATGCGCATCACCAACCGCGACGAACTCCGTGCGCGGCGGCAAACCGGGCCAGCCCCGGTCCCTGTCGCACCTGTCGCTGGGACACCAACGCCCACCAACACGGATGCTGCGGGCCCCTCAGCACCTCGATGTCGTCGACGTTCCGGTCAACTGTCTCGACAAGTGTGGACGGAGCACCGACGGGCTGCGCGCGCCGCCACGCAGGGGGATGCGCCCACCGGCGAGACGACAGCCGCTCTGATGGTGGAGCGCTCGGTTTCAAGGCCACGCTTCCCCATCGACCTGCGAGGCGCCATGATGGTGTACGTCGCCTCTGCCAACACCGACGCGGCGACGCGCAGAGTTCGTCCTGGCCGCCATGTTTCGGCAGCCAGGGACCCCAGCGCTTCCGCCAATGACGAGTCGTCCCACGGCTCCGCCAGCGAGCTGCCACCGGCCACTTCGCACGGGTACGCGGAGTGGGACTTCTCCGGCGTGCCTGACCCAGTGATGTTCCAGCGATTCCTCAATGCCACGGACTACTGGTTTGGCTACTCCGACAACTCCAGTGCCGAGAGCTACAATCCCGTGCGGGAGTGCTTCGTCGTGATCACCAACGACCAAGCAAACATCGCGAACACGGCAGAAGCTGGCGACGGAGAGGTTCCCCCCGGCCCAGGAACTGGACCGCGCCAGGGTGCGGGGCCAAGCGCTCCTCCCTCCTCACCGCCGAGGGGGGGCGACGTCAACGTGCAGCTGGCTCAAGCGCGCGAGCTTGAAGCCAAGCTCGCGGAGGAGTACCGCGCGGTGCGGCTGCTTCGAGCCTCCATCGACAGGGAAGCCTCCGCACGCGGCGAACACGCACGTGAGTTGGGCAGACAAGCCCGCGATCGCATCAACGCCGACTTCAACGTCAACGACCCGAACACACCCCCGCGAGCGAGCTAGAAGCTCATTGCCGTTGCAATACTGCTACGGGCCATGCCCGCCCCCTCAACGCCCGAGGCGCGGAACCTGCACCGTGAGGCGCAGGCGCTCATCGAGCAAGTGGCCGTTCAGCAGGCCGAAAGCTCGGCATCCCGCATCCGTCAGCAGGGGAGCGCGCGGGATGACGGGGGCGCGCAAGGCCCCGAACCATCGGTACACATGGGAGGTGCAGCGGAACGCCCCGCCAACCCAGGGCGCACGCCGGCCAAGGAGCGGATCCTCGACATGCGCGGGCAAGCCCAAGATGGCGACGCTCGCAACGCCATCAATGCCCGGCGGACGGGCAACGCGGAGACGCGGGCGACGGTGGGCTACCACCCCCGACGGGGCGGGCGCTACGACAGTCAAGAGGACCGCTCGCCGACGCCAGAGCCCCAGGGAACCCGCGTGTCAGCCGGGAGATCCGCACAGTGAGCTTCCCTCAATGCTTCCGCCAGCCCACGCCGATCAACAAGTACAACGGGGAGACGGACCCCCGCGTATGGCTCAACGACTACCGCCTAGTGTGCTAGCTGGGCGGAGCCACCACCGACGAGGTCATCACCGTAACCTACCCCTGCACCTCGCCGACTCAGCGCGGACGTGGCTCGAGCACCTGCTGGCTAGCCAGATCCACAACTGGGATGATCTGGTCCGCACCTTCGTGGGGAACTTCCAGGGCACGTACGTGCGTCCTGGAAACTCCTGGGACCTGCGCGCATGCACCCAAAAGCCCGGTGACTCGCTCCGGGATTTCATACGGCGCTTATCCAAGCGCTGCACGGAGCTCCCGAGCGTGGCCCAGTCCGAGATCGTGCACGTCTTCCTCGAGGGAACCACGTGCCGAGACCTCGTGCGCGAGCTCGGGCGCAGCCCGCCGGTCGACTCGAACGAACTGTTCGACATCGCCACCAGCTTTGCCTCTGTCGAGGAGGCAGTGGGGGCGATCTTCGACGGGAAGAAAGGCAAGCGCGTGGATGACGCGCCCGCGGAGGGCAGCAAGTCCAAGGACCCCAGCAGAAGCACAAGCGGGGCAAGAAAGGGAAGAAGCCACGCCGTGAGGCGCGCGAGCAGGGGCGCGATGACGATGATGACGAAGCCCTTGCTGTTGACCCAGCTCGACGGGGCCTTCGACCGACCCCTCGAGGCCCTGGGGTGTTCGATGACATGCTGAAGAAGCCATGTCCCTACCACAAGACGCCGGTCAACCACACCCTCGAGCAGTGCGACATGCTCAAGAGGTTCTACGGCCGCGCCGCCGCGAAGGACGGCGAAGCCAAGAAGGGTGGGGATGACGGCGACGCTGGTGGCTTCCCCGCGGTGGAGAACGTCTTCCTCATCTTCGGGGGGGCCAACCGTCGACATGTCCAATAGCCAGCGCAAGCGGGAGCGGCACTAGGTCCTCGCCGCGGAGAAGGCACCTTTTCCTTCCTCGACTGGTCAGAGGATGCCATCACCTTCAGCCGCGAGGATCACCTGAACCACATCCCCAACCCGAGTCAGTACCCGCTGGTGGTCGACCCGATCATCGGGAACGCGCGGTTCTCAAAGGTGCTGATGGACGGAGGCAGCAGCCTCAACATCCTCTACACGCACACTCTACGCCTGTTGGGGATCGGGTTGGACCAGTTGCGGCCCAGCACGACGCCGTTACATGGCGTTGCGCCGAGCAAGCACGTCCAGCCCCTCGGGCAGATCGACCTGCCAGTCTGGTTTGGCACACCAGACAATTTTCGCAAGGAAACGCTCACCTTCGAGGTGGTGGGATTCAGGGGCGCATACCATGCCATCCTTGGGCGGCCGTGCTATGCCAAGTTCACGGCGGTCCCCAACTACACCTACCTCAAGATGAAGATGTCGGGGCCCAAGGGTGTCATCACTGTGGGCTCGTCGATCGAGCACGCATTCGACTGCTACATCGAGTGCGTGGAGCACGCAGAGGCTCTAGCGCTGGATGAAGCGCTCGTGGCGAACTTGGAGAAGCTGGTCAACGAGGACCTCGACTCCACCGCCAAACATGCCGGTAGCTCCGAGGCTGCCGAGCAGACCAAAGATGTGCCCCTCGACCCTACTGCCCCCGAGGGCAAGGCGTTGAGGGTCAATTCCACCCTCGATCCGAAATAGGAAGTGGTGCTCATCGACTTCCTCCGCGCCAACGCCGACATCTTTGCGTGGAGCCCCTCGGATATGGTAGGCATTCCGAGGGAGGTCGCCGAGCACTCCCTTGACATCCTACCTCACTCCTACGCCGTGCAGCAACGGTTGCGCCGCTTCGACGAAGAACGGCGCTGGGCGATCGGAGTAGAGCTACGGAAGCTCCTCGAGGCCGGGTTCATCAAGGAAGTGTTCCACCCTACGTGGCTAGCTAACTCCATTTTAGTTAAGAAAAAGAATGGAAAGTGGCGGATGTGTGTAGACTATACCAGTTTAAATAAAGCATGTCCTAAAGTTCCTTTTCCTTTGCCACGAATCGATCAGATCGTTGACTCGACCGTAGGGTGTGAGCTCTTGTGTTTCCTTGACACCTATTCCGGGTACCACCAAATAAAAACGAAGGAGTCTGACCAGCTCGCGACTTCGTTCATCACGTCGTTCGGGATGTATTGCTACGTGACAATGCCGTTCAGTCTCCGAAATGAGGGCGCTACATACCAGCGATGTATGCAACACGTTTTCGGGGATCACATCGAGCGGACCGTTGAGGCATACGTAGACGATATAATCGTGAAAACCAGGAAGGCGGACGACCTGATTGTTGACCTTCGCATCGTGTTCGGCTGCCTACGGGCCAACGGGGTGAAATTGAACCCCGAAAAGTGTGTCTACAGCGTGCCGCGAGGCATGTTGTTGGGATACATCGTCTCCTAGTGAGGCATCGAGGCCAACCCCGAAAAGGTTGCCGCCCTTGAGCGAATGGGTCCGATTCGAGACCTCAAGGGGATCCGAAAGGTGTTGGGGTGCCTAGCCGCCTTGAGCCGCTTGATTTCGCGGCTCGGCGAGAAGGGCCTGCCCCTCTATCGGCCCCTGAGAAAACAAGAGCGGTTCTCCTGGACCGTTGAGCCCCAGGAGGCGCATGATAAGCTGAAGGCGACCCTCACCCACGCCTCGATCCTAACGCCGCCCTAGGACGGTGAACCTCTGTACCTCTACGTCGCCGCGACCACTCAGGTGGTCAGCGCGGTCATTGTGGTAGAGCGCACGGAGGAGGGGCGCGCCCTGCCAGTCCAGCGGCCGGTATACTACATCAGCGAGGTCCTGTCCGAAACGAAGGCGCGTTATCCGCAGGTCCAGAAGCTGCTCTACGCGGTGGTCCTCGCGCGGCGTAAGCTCCGTCACTACTTCGAGGCTCACCCGGTCACGGTGGTCTCCTCCTTTCCGTTGGGAGAGATCATCCGAAATCCGGATGAGGCAAGCAGGATTGCCAAGTGGTCGGTAGAGATGATGGGAGAGACACTCGCTTACGCGCCACGCAAAGCGATCAAGTCCTAGATCTTGGCGGACTTTGTCGCCGAATGGACGGACACGCAGTTGCCGCCGCCACAGATCCAGGCCGAGTGCTGGACCCTGTACTTGGACGGGTCGGTGATGAAGACAGGCGCGGGCGCGGGCCTGCTTTTCGTTGCACCCCTCGGGGAACACATGAGATACGCAGTGCGTCTCCACTTCCCCGGGTCGAACAACATGGCCGAGTATGAGGCCATCCTTTGCGGCCTCAAAATCGCCATTGAGACAGGCATCAAACGCCTCGACGTGAGGGGAGACTCGCAGCTCATGATCGACCAGGTCATGAAGAACACAAGCTATCACGACGACAAGATGGAGGCGTACTGCAAAGCCGTGTGGGCCCTCGAGGACAAGTTCTACGGCATAGAACTCAACCATGTGCCTCGCCGGTACAATGAGGAGGCGGACGAGCTCGCCAAAATCACGTCGGGACGAATCACTGTTCCCCCGAACGTTTTTTGTGCGGGACGTCACCCAGCCGTCCGTCAACCTCGAAGCGTGCCCCTCGAGCCACGAAGAACCCTCGGGGACTCCCTCGAGTCCAACAGGCGCGGAGCCTATGGACGAGGACCCCTCGAACGAGGTGTATGTACTCTCCCTGCTCGAAGGGTACGGCGCCGGTGAGGTCGAGGCCATGGATACGGATCCAGCCCCCAGCGAGGGGGATTGGCGCGACAAGTACATCGCCTAGATGGATCGAGGGGAGCTCCCCTCGGACCGATCCGAGGCTAGGCGCATCGCCATGATGGCCAAGTCATTTGCTCTCGCCGACGGCGAGCTGTACAAGCGCGCCACGTCTGGCGTCCTGCAGCGATGCGTACCCATCCCTCAGGGGCGCGAGCTCCTTCGGGACATACACGCGGGCGTGTGTGGCCACCACGCAGCGCCACGCACCCTTGTGGGCAATGCGTTCCACCAGGGCTTCTACTGGCCCACCGCGGTCGCCGACACTAGCGAGATCGTGCGCACCTGCGAAGGGTGCCAGTTCTACGGCCGCAAGCCCAACCTCCCTGCGCACGTCCTGCAGACCATCCCCATCACATGGCCCTTTGCCGTGTGGGGGCTGGACATCGTCGGGCCCTTGCGAAAAGCGCCCGGGGGCTACACCCACCTACTGGTCGCCATCAACAAGTTTTCCAAGTGGGTAGAGGTGCGCCCCATCACGAATCTCAGGGCGGAGTAGGCTGTGACATTCTTCACCGACATCGTCTATCGCTTTGGAGTGCCCAACTCCATCATCACCGACAACGGGTCCCAATTCACAGGTAGAAAATTCTTAGAGTTCTGCGACAAATTCCACATCCTCGTGGCCTGGGCAGCCGTGGCGCATCCACAGAGCAACGGTTAGGTGGAGCGTGCCAACGGCATGATCCTACAAGGCCTCAAGCCTAGGATTTTCGGCTGACTGAACAAGTCTGGTCGAAAATGGCTCCAAGAGCTGCCAACGGTTGTGTGGAGCCTCAGGACCACCCCAAGCAGGGCCACTGGGTTCACCCCGTTCTTCCTGGTCTACGGCGCGGAGGCTATCCTCCCCACAGACTTGGAATACGGGTCGCCCAGAGTTCAAGGCTACGACGAGGGAACCAACCAGCGAGCCCACGAGGACTCGCTGGACCAATTGGACGAGGCCCGCACCGTGGCCCTGATGCACTCCGCAAGATACCAGCAAGCCTAAGGCGCTACCAAGCTCGAAAGGTACGGCGCTGAGACTTCAGCGAGGGGGACCTGGTCCTGAGGCTGCACCAGGACAATCGAGGCCGCCACAGGCTATCGCCCCTATGGGAAGGACCCTACATCGTAGTGAAGGTGCTCAAGCCCGGCACATACAAGCTGGCCAACGAAGATGGAGAAGAACTCACCAACACTTGGAACATCCAGCAGCTACGTCGCTTCTACCCTTAGCGAGGATTTCCAAGTTTTTTGTTGTAAATTACACGCCCAACACCCCAGTTGGCAGTCTAGATGTAAATATCAGCATGTTAATAAAGTTAAAGGGCAACTTGGCTTTCCCCAGAAAACCAAGTCACTCTCGGGGGCTACTACGGGGGCATCACCCCCCCCCCCCCCCGCGAAAAAATGGTCCCATTTTTTCGCAAAAACTCGCAAGTTCACCAACCACGCCTCAACCTAAGCCTCGGGCAAGTTCGGATAGAGCGCGGGTAGCCAAGCGGGAAAGACGCGCGAGCCGGAGATAGCCTATGCCTCCAGCAGGATATGACCCTTCTCCCTCGCCTCTGGACCAGCGGGCCACTCGTGAAATCGAAATTCTCTACCTCGGATTTGCCTAAGTCAAGGAAAGAGCAGCGGGACGGCTTGACAAGCGAAATAAAAAACTTTGCTTATATTTACAAGAAACGTCTCAATTAAGTAATTGTACATTACATGGCCACAAGGCTCAAACGCTAACACTTAAACAAAAAGGGCTCGACGCCCGGTGATCTTCAGGCTTGAGGGTCGTCGGCGCCGGGGGCATCTAGGAACAAGAACTCTATGAAGTCCTCAGCAAGCGCGTCAGCAACAGGGGCGGCGAGCGCGTCCGCACGATTCATCGCCTCCTCATCCTCGACGCCGACGTAGCCGGAGGACACAGCCTCAAAGTCCACCTGGTAGTGGGACCCCACCACGCCGAGGACCTTCCTAACGCCAAGGTGGAGGGCACGACGCATCCGCTGGGAGACGTGCCCCCCGAGGGCGCGCAGGCGGCTCGCTAGCGAGCTCCCGGCTTGCGCCTCGCCCTCCTCGATCTCTTGGCAGGTCTCGAGGGCGGCGGCCTGCAGCGCCTCCAACTCCTGTTGAGAGGAGTTGGAGGCTGTCTACACCTCCTCGGCCTAAGTAGTCACGTTCCCCAAGGCGGTCCGCAGGCCTGGAAGCCACGAACAAAGAAAAACAAAGTTGGGAGAGAATCCCTAAAGGACAAATCGACAAGCGAAAGGCGGGCGAAAGTGAACTTACCTTCGACCTGCTTCTTCTCCCCCACGAGGGACTGGCGCGCCTCCTCGGCCTGGCGCTGCAGGTTAAGGACCATGGCCTCCTGCTCCTCGAGGGACTGGCGCGGATCTTCATGCGAAATGCTGATCTAGACCAGCTCCCTGTTGAGCCTCGACACCTCGTCCTCCGCTGCTTGAGGGTGGCCTGCTCCCCCTCGAGCGCGACGCGCTCCTGCTGGAGTTGACCCAGCGCCTCCTCCCGCGCCAGGCGCTCTTGCTCGAGCGCGGCCCGAGCCTCGGCGAGAGCCGGACCCGCCGTTGTTGGAGCCGGGTCTCCTCCCCGCCGGCGCGCGGCCCCCTCCCCGACGGGAGCCGCTCCTCCGCCGCGGCGAGCGCAAAGCAGCCTTGTCCGCCGGGGCCGTGTTCAGCCCCTCAGCCTCCTCGAGGGCCGCGTGGTCCCATTGGAGCTGGGCGCGGGCAGTGACACCTCAGCCTCCCATGTCGCCGTGACGGAGTGCGCCCCTGCCAGGTCCTCGCGAGCCCTGCGCAACGCGTCGTCTCGCTCCACCAGCACCGTCCTCACCGTCTCGACCACGGAGGCGCCTCCCGCGGCTTGGGCGCCCTACTGTTGACGGTGAAAATCCGTCAACCTAGCCATGAGTTTACCTTCGGTGTTGGCATGAGTTTTATACTTTATCCATTGGTACTAACCCCCGTGGTATAACAAGTTCACGTGTGCATGTCGTTTTTGGAGTTTAATGTTTATGCAGGGATTTAGTGTTGAATGCAAGACTTTCGGGGTAAGTTCATCAAGCATCTCATGACAAGACTTTGAAGCCCTGAACAAGTCATGCAATGAAGTAAAATTAACTCCAAGAAGCCGGGGACTTGATCCGAGAAGACGACATACTCCGGGGACCCGACCGAGAAAAGTGTCGAATCTTCCAAGACAAGGAGTTGAGTCCAATTCGGAGAGAAACCGACGACATGGACCCGTATGCGAGAAGGGGGAAGCATCCGAGAAGCAAGGGAACCGACCTCGGGCAAAGGAGCCGCGGGCTCGGCCTAAATGGGCCCGGGCCGGCCGGCCCGGTCCGGTCGGCCCGGGCCCATTTAGGGCCCAAACGCGTCGTCCTTTGCCCTAGCCGCCAATCGGGCTATTTATAGTCCCCCGACCGAGAGCCACGGAGAGAGATTTCGTCTTCGGCCGCCGAGAAGCGAGTAAAAGAGAGGGACACCATCTAGGAGAGGAGAGGGTCGAGCTAGTTGACTAGGGTTGCCCTAGCCGACGTGGGAACCTTGCAAGGAAGACCACGTCGGAGTTCCCGGAGCTAGAAGCAAGATCAAGGAAGGATCCCGGTGGTGATCTTGTGTATGTATCATTGTTATAGTTGAATTATCAAGTTGAATCTTTTCTTAGCGATCAAGAGTTTCCTCGAAGATTTCGTTTTTCGATCGGCTTTGCTTATTCCAATTCTATTCTCGAGATAGATTACATAGGGTGTTCTTGTAGCCGCGGTGGCTAGAGGTACACGCCGGATCTTCCGAAAGAATCTCGACTTGTCTTTTGACTCGCCCTAAGCTCCCCGCATGAATAGGGATACGTTGTGACAGAACGGGGGTCTCGAAAGGCGGATGTTTTCGGATTTGGACGGGAAACCACGATTTAAAGAGGCTTTTATTAAGATTCGATTTGCTACTTCTTCTCTTGCTTGGAACTTCAACAAAAGGCTTACCCCGATCCCTCTAGATCGGTTTATCTACCCAATCTTACTTTGTTTTCTCCGGTTTTTAGTAGATTAGATCTGTTTTGTTTCTTTTACTTAGATGCATTTGGTTCTTTATTGAAGATTGCAGTTATTTGGCTTTAATAGATTAAGTCTTGCGTCACACATTTGTTCCACGGATTCGATACCTTGGGTTCACCACTCGAGGGAAGAAGGGTCCCTTGACTACGACGGGAGACTTGTACGCTTGCGAGTCACGAACGAACTTTGATACAACTATTAACCGTCAACAAGCCCCTTTTTCTGGCGCCGTTGCCGGGGAACAAGTGATCAAGATTTGATTTTTTATTGCTTTTTTTGTAATTTTCAGTACTGATTTTATTTTATTTTTGCATCTACTAAGCTTCGATCATCCTCAAAATACATCTAATCTAGTTTGTCTAACTCTAGTCTTTATAGATTTGTTTTGTTTTCTAGTTTTTTTTTTCATACTTTGTTTATTGCTAACCCTAACAGAGATGGACGGCCGCCTCTCCAACAAACCCAATAATTTTGTGGATGATCCGAGAAAAACTTTACGAGTGCTAAGGAGACGCGAAGCACATCAAGCTAAAAAGCTGGATTTTGTAGATTCGGAGTCGGAAGACAAAGGATCGGCAGGAATCTCCGGAGAATTCACCACCTCAAAGTCCGCGGGAGAACCGACGTCCACCGATGGGTGACCAACCACCGGAAGAACGCAAGATTGGGGAGCTATGCACCCAGACATCATCGACCTACCAATCTTGAACCTCGACGAGATCGGAAGACCGTTCGAGATCAAGACCTCAACAATCCGCATGGTGCAACACTCACCCTTCACCGGCAAAGAGGATCCGAACCTTCACCTCCAAGCATTCATTCAACTATGTCAGACTTTCAACATGGAGGGGGTGACTCAAGATCAAATGAGGGCAAGGCTTTTTCCGTTTTCACTACTCGGGAAGGCGTTGCAATGGTTCCACTCTCAACCGGCGGAGACGGTGCAAAATTGGAACACGTTGATGAAGGCTTTCATGAAGGAATACTACTCGCCGGTAAAACTCAAAGCTTGCGTAATAAGATTGCCACCTTTGTTCAATATCCTACGTAAACTATCTCGGAGGCATTCGAGCGCTTCAACGAGTACACTCGGGCGGTTCCACATCACAAGTTCCCGAAAGAAGACCTCGTGCAAAAGTTCTATCAAGGACTCACCATGGCGTCAAGGACGATCATCGATGCATCGACGGGAGGATCTATCATCGAGCTTACACCGACGGAAGCTTTCACGCTATTCAAGAAGGTCGCGGATAATGACACGTGGGCGTCATCCGGCGCCTACACCCGGCTCAACCTATGGGGAACGTCAAAGGAATCTTGCAAGTGGAGAAGGAAGACATACTCGAAGGCAAGATCGACTCGCTCATGAGGAGGTTGGAGAAGATGGAGATAGAAAAGAAAGAGGCTCAAGACTTGAAGGCCGCCGAAGCAAGGTCCACATGCGAAGAATGTGGAGAGTATGGCCATGTCCGCAAGGATTGTCCGGAGGAAGCCAAAGTGCTCGACTACATGAGGAAGGGAGAATTGCCGAACTTCCGCTACGGGCAAGGTAGGCCTCAATTTAATGCAAGCTCATCTATTCCTAACGCGGTTCCACTTCGAATACAATTGAAGGAGTTCATGGATGAGCAAGCTAAGATCAACAAGGACACCGTCACCAAGTTCAAGACCATAGACAAGGTGTTGGAGAACATCGATAGCAAAGTGACGGAGGTCGGAAGTTCCAATCATCAAGTGCTCAACATGATGAAGATGCTCGAGACGCAAGTTGGACAACTTGCGGGGCGCCTCACTAATGATGAAGGGAAGCTTCGGGACAACCCAAATGTCCCGAATCGGCGAAGGCCATTCAAACGCGTTCGGGGAAGGAGACTGAAGATCCGGAACGTTCCGCGGGAGCAAGGAAGCCTAAACCGTCCACCGAGGTGGAAGGAGCCGCTAAAGAGAAGGTTACGGGGATCGTCACCGAGGAACCCGAATTCGAGATGCCGGAAGATGACACGAGGATACCGCAACTCAAGCCACGCTACTTCCGAGGTAAACTTGACAACCACTTTGAGAAGTTTGTGGAAGTTGTGCGTAGACTTAGCATCAACATGCCGTTACTAGATGCCCTACAAGTACCTACATATTCTCGTTACTTTAAAGACATACTTGCAAATAAATATGAGATAGCAACACTCGGGGTAGATCATGTCAAAATGTCCGAGGAGTGTAGTGCGGCTATTGCTTATGGGCTAGAGAAGCAAAAAGACCCCGGTGCCCTACAATTCCATGTTCAGTTGGTTCTTTCAACTTCGAGAAGGCGTTATGCGACCTTGGAGCTAGTGTGAGTGTCATGCCGAGGGATGTGTTCGAGAAGTTACGCCTACCGATGGAGCCTACGGGAATATGTTTGGAGTTGGGTGACAACTCCATTCGCTATCCCTTGGGCATTGCTGAAGATGTATCCGTGAAGATTGGACACCACTTCATCCCCGTCGACTTCGTTGTGCTCGAGATGGGAGAGAGGGAGAAGCCACCGCTCATCCTAGGGAGGCCGTTCCTCAAGACCGTGGGAGCAACTATTGATGTTGGCAAGGGGGGAGATCATGTTCGATATCAACGGAGAAAGGAGTTCCTTCAAGTTCCGTCCAAGGATTGAGGCATGCAACATGATTGGAGTGAAGGGAGAACCAAAACAAACGGAGGGGCTGAAAAAGAAGAAGGAGCCGAAAAAAGTGAACGTAACGAAAATTAAAGAAGGTGTTGCATCCGTCAAGACAAAGGAAGAGAAGCCGCCCGTGAAGACCAAAAAAATGACTAAGCCGCCCAAGCCAAAAGACAAGCCCGCGCCCAAGATGGTGCGGAAGTTGGTACCCAAGATTGCAACGCCCGCAAAGAGCGTTGATCCGGAGTAATCAAGTGAAGAAGTCTAGCTATAGACTATAAACGAAGCGCTAGGCGGGAGGCAACCCGTTTCGTCAAGTCAAGTCAAGAATAAGCTACCGGGAGGACAACCCGATTCCAGGTTTTTCTAGTATTTTTAATAATTTAGTTTTTGAGTTTTATTACGCAAAGATATTAGACTTAGAAGTGGTTGAACAATATTAGAGACATAATTCTTGATTGAATGATTGCTTTATCATAAACCCTTTGCATGAACCCTCCTATGTGCTTGTTTGATTCTTTTCTTTTCGAGAAACCCCCCAACCAAATAATTTCAGAACCTTAGCTCAACCTTACACCCTCATTATGGTGCTGAGGTTGACTTATTTTTCATGCTAAAACCACACGAGTAGAGCCACGATTTATATTCAAGTGTTATAAAAATTCAGCACGTGGTAGGACTCGCGTGAACCTAGAAATCAAAGCTTTTGGTTGGTCTTAAAAATCTTTATCCTTGGTTTCTCTAGGATTAGAATTTTTCTAAGCCCATTCTAATTTTGTTTTATTCAAAATCTTTCTTATTTAGCCAAAATTAGAACCTAAACCTATGCCCCCATGATCAAGCCGGAAAACGTTCGCTCTCAACCGATGAAAGCGGACTTTACCGGTAAGACCAAAATCGACGTAGTCGAAAAATATTTTCGACTTACATTTGTTTTTAATGGTTTAAAAACTTCTCTAAAATTATGCTCGAGCTCTTGCATGGCTCTGAAAAATATTTTAAAATTCGAATTAGAGGAGTGCTTAACCTTAAACACACCTAAATGGAGGCAATCAAGTTTGAATTAATCATGCATGCACCATTGGATTCCCTTTTATCAACTTTCACCAATTCCACATGCAAAGGACAAGCATGGTGGGCAGCAAGCATCAACTTTGCAGGATTTTCATGGTGGCATGTGAAGCAAGTGGAGCTAGGGAGCATGGACATGACCCAAAGCATGGAGCATCAAGTGGGAGGACCAATGATTCAAGAAAAGGAGTGGACGAGAGCGTTTGGGCGGTGCAACTCGTGGAGCACGCGGGCGGGAAAGTTGCGAGAGGCGAAATGATCGTGCTTGGGAGAAAGACGCGCCGAGGAGGAGCCGGAGCACCCCCGGGCCGGCCGGCCTAGGCCGGCCGGCCTGCCCTATAAATGGCGTCCCCCGGCGCCCGTCTTCTGCAGGCAAGCTTCCCTCTCCTTCCCTTGTTTGTGTGTTCAAGTTTGTGTGCTCAGAACCTCCGTAGACTTAGCCAACCACCCAAGCTTGAGAGCTCAAGAAAAAAAAAAATCCACCTCCTTAATCCACTCCAAGTCCACATCCGAAGCAAAGAGTTTAAGTGCCTAGTTTACCGGTTGCAACCCGGATTTTTAGTTGAAGAGAGAGTGCAGCAAACATGTGGAAGAAGACCACAAGTCTCTTCTCTAAGAAGAAGAGTTCGTCGTCGTCCAAGCCGTCATCAACCACGTCTTCGAGGAGGCACTCGGTTTCCGAGTCTCCCGGAGCATGGAGACGGACACGGCACCACCGAGGAGGAACGACGCTCTCCTCCTTGGTGGTATGAGGGCTGCGAGAAGCACTTCCATGAGGTTCACCGAACCTCGTGGGCACACGGAGGAGCAGCCCGCGCCACCACGACGATCGACTCGCTCAACCGCACCACCTCCTTACACCCCGACACAATCTTCGTACGGCTTCATCATCTTGTCGGCGGAGGAGGAGGATAGGCTCGCAAATCTTGAGAAGAGGCTTGTGCCAAACGTCGAGCTCGACGACCAAGCACTCCACACCTTGGGTTTTCGCACCGACATATACTACATGTTGGGGCACCTCGGGTAGGTTCAGTTCTCCAACGGAATATCGGTGGACACCCACTTGGGTTACACCTTGGAAATTTTAATGACTATTGCACCCATCGTTGATGATGATGGGGTGCAAAGCTTGTCATTCCGTTTGGAGGGAATCCAACAAGTGGTTCCCTACGAGCACGTAAGGGAGCTGCTTGGATTCCACAAGGGCGCTCGGAGAAAGTTGACGTGCCTCCCGCATGTTGGCGGAATTTTGGGGCATGATCTCCGGAGATGCCCATCAACAACGCAAAAGCATCCGCAACCCCATTATCCGGATATTTCACTCTTGGATGTGCAAGAGGGTATTGGGGAGGATGAGGGAAACAAAGGTGACCGACACGGAGTTAAATTGGCTATACTCGGCTTTAATTGCCAGGCAGCCAATTGACCCCTCTTACCTCATGATCAACCGTTGGTGTTGTGAAGCAACATCGGGGGCTGGTGACATTGGTTCGGGGTGTTACCTCTCCATGTTGGCCTTTTCCTTGCGACCGGGGATCGCAAGAAACCCCGCTCACCTTTTGCGCGGTACCTCTCTCGGTTTTGAGTACTTGCGGCAAGGCAAGTACATTAGTGGAGATGAGAGAAGAGGTTACCGATTGGCCATTGTGAACCTCCCTCTTCCGGATGAGAGGCTTAGGCTTTTCACCGAAGGAAGGGAAGATTGGTTGGAAGAGGGACTACTTGTCCCCCGCAAGGAAGAACAAAAGAGGAAGAATCGTAGAAGAGGGAACATCCTCCGCACAAGCGGGTGGAGCACAACCCAATGTGCAACCATCCGGCGGGGTTCCTCCTCCGCCAAGTTATTACGGAGGGTCTCAACAACAAGCATGGGGGGTGGTGCACCGGTACCCCCACAAAATTATGTTGTGCCCAACGCTAACTTCGCGGAGTCCTACGCTCATCATCCCCAACCACAACAAAGCATGGCTATTATTGGAGGGTATGCTGCAAGAAATGCTCAAAATATCGCAGCCATCCAATCCAACGCAGCTCAACTCGGTGAAGGCAACGCAAATATTGCCTTTGAACTTGGACGCCTTCACCTTGTGGAGCCAAATCAATTCGACGGAGGAAGCGTTCATTCATATTATGAGCAAGGGTATTATTATCAAGACTACCAACATTACCGGCGGAGGACTAGAAGATTTAGGAACTTTTGTTTTCTTTTCTTTTCTATTTCTCTGTAATTTTCAGCTTTTGCTTATGTGTGTTTGCGTAGTATTTTTCTGTTTTTATTCAATTTTCAGCAAGCATGTATGTTTATTTTCAGTGTGTATTTCAACTTGATATCACCATTAATAAAGCCACCACCTTGATTATATCATTGGAAAAGTTACAAAATTCGTGCCATGTTGATATATGATTAAAATTGCAGCTTTGTTCATCTTTGTAGTTGATTTATGCATGTTTAAGCTAGTGCTCTCTTAAAAATACAGATCTGAATTTATTTAAATACTAGCTTATTTTTCAGCGGAGGTTATGATTAAAATAAAGACCCATAGTGCTTTATGTGCTCTCGAGTTATGAATGGATTGAAGATGTCTTTTATGCTCAAAAATATTGCTAACCTTGTCACAAATATCACTTGTGTGTTGCTCAACCTATCCAAAGCCTTATATATATTTGAGTGCATAAACCTTAGTGTACAAGATTTATTTTTGAGTGAGTTTTTGCAGGCCATGATTTCTCCGGCCCGAGACTAAGAAGCTGGTCATTCCGTTTTTGCGTATCTATCTTTTTGCTAGCCTTTTATCCGTGCATTGTGTATCCCCGCATCGGTGATCTCACAAACTTCGCCGGATATCCACCCTTAAACCAAATATCATCTTTTTGTGACTACCTCCTTGACCACAACCTATCATTGAGGATGGATCATCAATTCAAGGAAGATCGCAAGACGGTGCCAACGTTGAAGATTTCAAGTATCTCTCCAAGGAAAATTATCTCCGGTACCTACCTTATTTTTCGCCTCTTTGCTCGAGGACGAGCAACGTCTAAGCATGAGGGAGGAGGTAGGTACGGTGCAGTTTTAGAGTTCAAAAGGGAGTATTTAAAAAATATATATATAATGATGAAAGAAAAAAATCCAGTGATATTCATGACTTTCAAGGTATAAAAAAATCAAAACTTCGTTGTGAAAGTCATGGACTGAATATATGACGAGGCAAGAAAAAAATGAATGAATGAAAGAAAGAAAAGAATGAGAAAGAAAAAAATATATTTGTGCGTAAAGTGAACTCCCCGGTTCTCTAGGAGTGCATTCAAAGCTTCAAGATAAAAAGATCCATTCTCAATTTTCCAACCATGTGCAATCCGATAACGAGGACTTTCTTTGTGCCTCGGGATCACTCTTTGCCATTTGCACATGTCCATTCATCTAAAGTGTGTGTATTTTTCTCTTTCCCCTCCTTGATTTAACATTATTTTCCAATGACCTTTTTGACGAGTCTCGGTAAGACCATGAGAAGCTTGTCTTGTTTTGACAACACCTCATTTATAAATTCTTGTTAGGACTAAACTTTCCCAAAAGCTCCATATAAAGCCTACCACATATATATGAGAGGGAAAGGAGTAGAATATATAGGCTTGAGAGACAAGTGAGATGAGAGTTTATGAGCAATACATGAGATGATTTAAATTTGTGAATTTGGTTTAGCTTTTCTTATCTCGTTCTTCATTTCAAAAATTCGAGATCCATTTAAAACTTTGTGAGCATGTTAATACTTGTGGGATAAGCTTAATAAGAATCTACCCTCCGTGGAGATGAAGGCTAGTACATTATGGAACTTTAATTAATTAATATTTTGAGAGCATTATGTTTTCTCATGTATGATCAAATGCAAAGTTTAAACATTGTTTAGCAATGATGATATCCATCGAAGGCTTACTCGAGGACGAGCAAGGTTTAAGCATGGGGGAGATGTTGACGGTGAAAATCCGTCAACCTAGCCATGAGTTTACCTTCGGTGTTGGCATGAGTTTTATACTTTATCCATTGGTACTAACCCCCGTGGTATAACAAGTTCACGTGTGCATGTCGTTTTTGGAGTTTAATGTTTATGCAGGGATTTAGTGTTGAATGCAAGACTTTCGGGGTAAGTTCATCAAGCATCTCATGACAAGACTTTGAAGCCCTGAACAAGTCATGCAATGAAGTAAAATTAACTCCAAGAAGCCGGGGACTTGATCCGAGAAGACGACATACTCCGGGGACTCGACCGTAAAAGTGCTGAATCTTCCAAGACAAGGAGTTGAGTCCAATTCGGAGAGAAACCGACGACATGGACCCGTATGCGAAGGGGGAACATCCGAGAAGCAAGGGAACCGACCTCGGGCAAAGGAGCCCGCGGACTCGGCCTAAATGGGCCCAGGCCGGCCGGCCCAGTCCGGTCGGCCCAGGCCCATTTAGGGCCCAAACGCGTCGTCCTTTGCCCTAGCTGCCAATCGGGCTATTTATAGTCCCCTGACCGAGAGCCACGGAGAGAGATTTCGTCTTCGGCCGCCGAGAAGCAGAGAAGAGAGGGACACCATCTAGGAGAGGAGAGGGTCGAGCTAGTTGACTAGGGTTGCCCTAGCCGACGTGGGAACCTTGCAAGGAAGACCACGTCGGAGTTCCCGGAGCTAGAAGCAAGATCAAGGAAGGATCCCGGTGGTGATCTTGTGTATGTATCATTGTTATAGTTGAATTATCAAGTTGAATCTTTTCTCAGCGATCAAGAGTTTCCTCGAAGATTTCGTTTTTCGATCGGCTTTGCTTATTCCAATTCTATTCTCGAGATAGATTACATAGGGTGTTCTTGTAGCCGCGGTGGCTAGAGGTACACGCCGGATCTTCCGAAAGAATCTCGACTTGTCTTTTGACTCGCCCTAAGCTCCCCGCATGAATAGGGATACGTTGGGGTCTCGAAAGGCGGATGTTTTCGGATTTGGAAGGGAAACCACGATTTAAAGAGGCTTTTATTAAGATTCGATTTGCTACTTCTTCTCTTGCTTGGAACTTCAACAAAAGGCTTACCCCGATCCCTCTAGATCGGTTTATCTACCCAATCTTACTTTGTTTTCTCCGGTTTTTAGTAGATTAGATCTGTTTTGTTTCTTTTACTTAGATGCATTTGGTTCTTTATTGAAGATTGCAGTTATTTGGCTTTAATAGATTAAGTCTTGCGTCACACATTTGTTCCACGGATTCGATACCTTGGGTTCACCACTCGAGGGAAGAAGGGTCCCTTGACTACGACGGGAGACTTGTACACTTGCGAGTCACGAACGAACTTTGATACAACTATTAACCGTCAACACCTACTCCGGAGGCATGTCCAGCAGGGAATCAGCCCTGTACGCCAGCCACCGATCCGGCGACCTTAGGTCCTTGACGAGGGCGTTTAGGGCCTCGTACTGCCCCCGGTACCAGTGAAGGTCGGCGTCGAAGCGGTCGAGAGCGTCGTATCTCTCCCGGGCCCGGCGCTCCAGCTCCTTCCGCCAACGAGCAAGGCGAGACGAGCGGGCGTCAGGAAAGGCACGAACGCGAGAGAGAGCGGGAGGAGGAACTGCGAAACTTGACGAAACCCAACTTATTTTTTAAGACATGCCACGCGGGACCACTGTGGATCCGCAGCGCCTCGTTCAACGCCCGGTTGAGCGAAGCGCCGTGGTCACGGAGCTCCTGCCACAACCCCTGCTCCGCCTGGGCGTCGACGAAGTGGGCCGGCGGGGCGTCGGCATGCTCCCGCTCCTGCTCTGGGTGCACCAAGGGTCTAGCGCACGATGACGAGGCCCCGCGCCGTCCGCCGGGCGCCCAAAGGCCGCGCCGACATCGCCCCGATGAAGAGCGCCGCCGTCGGGGGCTCGGGGCCGATGCGGGCGGGCTCGCCAACCGGTCCCGCCCGGTGGCGGAATGTCGTCATCCGGAATCTCCACCACCACCGCCGCGGGCCGCCGCAACATCGACGGCGCGGTGACCGCCGCGGCCGTGGTCGCCGCCATGACCATCGCCACGTGCCGGGGCTCCGTTGTCGCGGCCGCCGCGCGTCTCGGCGACCGTCGTCGCTTGCTGCGGCCCCACAACAGCAGCCGCACCACGCAAGTCCTCACTCGCCGCCGTTGTCGTTCTCGCGGTCGCCCGCGACGCCCTCGACGAGCGCTGCCTGGTAGGGATAGCCGCGTTCGACCTCAGCACCTTGGCAGGTGCGAGAGGGGGCACGGTGGGCGCCACCCAGCAAATGCGAAGACGAGAAGGTTACACCCTCGCCAATCTAAAAGACACGGCTACGGGGGAGCGGTCGCCTACCTCAGGGTGGAGAATCCCCGCTTCCTCTTCCTCGGGGGCTCGGCGGACGTTGTTGCCGTCGCCGGCGTGGCCACCGCCTCGCCCCCGGCCGTCCCGGCGGCGCGCGCGCCGTGCCTCCGCGGCACGCGTCGCCTCTCTTGTAGGCGGCCGGCGGCGGGCGCTCCCGCGCCCGCCCCAAGCGCTATCTCCTCTGCCACCTCCGCGGCTCTGGGCGAGGGGGGGCGAGGGCTCCCACCTCTCGGGGGGAGACCGTCCCCCATCGCTCTCGTCCTCCTCCTCGTCCGACGACGAGTACTCCGAAGTCGCGGGGGAGGAGAGCCCCTGCTGCTCGTGCAGCCGGAACTCCTCACTCCTCCGTTCCCGGCGCTCCCGTCACCGGATCTTCTTCTCCTTCTTGCGCGCCGCCCGCTCTTGCTCCCCGCCGCGGGCGCGCGCGCGCGCTCCGGCTCGGGGCGTGGGCAGGTCGGACCACGCGGCGTTCACAGCCATCACCTGTAGGGAGCAAGTGAAACTCAAGATCACGACGATGCTCCATGAATCAAAAGACCGAAGAAGGGCGGGAACCCTACTCACCATCGGGCCTTCAGGGAGCATGGAGAACGCCCAGAGCGCAGTGTCGTCGGTCCTCATGGCCTTGAGGTTGATGGCGCGCCTGGCCCTCGTGGCGGCGTACTCCTGCGGCAAGAGATCGGGCAGTAGCCGCGACTGCACCAGCGCCACAAGATCGGCAGTCTCCTCCATCTCGAAGATGCGGAGTCGCCTCTCCATGAGGGGGACGATCCGACGGTGGTGGAGGTTGGCAAGAACCGAGGCCACGGTCAGCCCGGTGTCCGCCAGAGCCTTTAGAGCCTTCAAGGCCGAGTCCAGCCGGTCTTGACGCGAGGAAGGCGACACACCGTGCCACTAAGAGTCGGCCTTCTCCCTCACGACCTTGCCGGTCCAGGGCGGCAGGCCAGGCTCGTCGTTGCGGAGGTAGAACCACCCCCTCTCCTAGTCGGCGTTGTTGGAGGTCATCGTGCAGGGGATGTAGAGCTCCCTACGCGTCTCCCACACCACGATCATCACACCGCCGGCGTGGTGGTGGTGTGCAGCTCCGCATGGAATAGGTGGACCCAAAGATCCCAGTTCACTGGGATCCCCAGGAACCCCTCGCAGACGCCGACGAACGTGGCCGCCTGCAAGATCGCGTTCGGCGCGAAGTTGTGCAGCTCCACGCCGTAGTGGAAGCACAACCCACGCAAGAAGCGGCTCGCCGGCTCCGCGAAGCCGCGCTCATGAAAGCGGATGAAGCTGACGATGTACCCGTGCGGCAGGTTGGGCTCCCGGTCCGTCGCCGGCGGGTCAATCCACGCTGCGGGGCGCCCGTCCTCATTCGCCGCCAGCTGGCCGGCGGTCACCAACTCGCTCAGGGCTAGCCTCGTCGCCGTCGAGCGCCGCCACGGCAGCGGGTCGATAATGGTGATGGACTGTGAGGAGCCATGCGGATTGGTGAAGGAGCGCGGAGCGCGAAGCGAGTGCTACGCGATGGCGAAGAAGCGAGCGCAGCTCAGGGTCGGAAGAGGAAGGGGCGAGGACGACAGACGCTAAGTGTTGAGGTAAAGATTCACCTTGCCCTCCCCCTCGGATTTATAGATCCATGGAGCCACGCTCCCCGAATCGCATGCGCTGCGTGCATTAACTGCAAGCGAACGACCCAGCCACTGACGGACGGGACCCACCACGACCAGAGTGGCCAGGCGCACGCGCGCGCGCGATCATTACGGCGTGGCAACCGAAGAGCCGTGGCGGGCCGTCACATCCGCCCGCCCACGTCGCCCACTATGCGCGCGCGCGCCGGCCGGGAAAAGGCGCGCCGCAGCCGCGTGAACCGTGGACGCGACTGTGGGCATTAAATGGCCCGGACCATTACCAAGTAAGGACGACCCTCGAGCGGCCCGAGCACGAGGCTCGAAAAACCCGACCCTCGAAGGGTGCGATTACCGACTAGTGGCCTCAAAGCCCGCTCAGCGTAAACGGGCGCCACAGTTGCCCTCGATCTACGAAAATTACTGATCAGTGGTTCGAGGGCCGGCCCGGCTGCGAACCCTCGAAACCTGCAGATGTCAAAAGTCGGGGGCACCAGCTGCCACCCTGCAACGGCCCTACTGATCAGGGGTTCGAAACCTGACCCTCGAAGGGTTCGAACAGGTGCCCCAGATCGCCAGAGTCAGGGACGACGAGGGCGCGCGCATTAAAGCCTATCCTCGAGCCCACCGGCTCGAGGGCGCCCCACATGTCATGTTTCAGAGCCAGCGAGGGCAGCTAGTCGGGGGGATCCCATCGAGGCAGAGCTTCCGTGCCCTTGGTCCCTAGCAAACGGGACCGAGCCCCACCTAGAAAACCCGCGCGAGCGCTTTTATGGACAAGTCTCCGGACCACGAGCCAACCCTTATCGAACGGGGCATGGGCGTCCACTTGAACCACCCGATAGCAGCTCAACGAGGAATCCGCAATCCGCGACTCGATCGATAGGGGTTGTGGAAACCTCACCCTCCGCCCCGCGAAGGGACGGCGAGGGCACATTTGAAACAAGACGGAGAGCTCACCCCGACGCCTCGAACGGGCCCAGGCTCGGGGGCTCGACGCACGGGTACACCTCCTGGGGTGCACCGAACGCAAGAACTACCAGTCATGCGCGCGTGACCGAAGCCGGCTGGAACATCACTAATGCCGGTTGAAACAAATGCCCCGCACACTGGTAAAAGCTCGCGAAAAAACCCCTGCAGGAGCACTCACGCCCCTGCAGGGCTTCGGGGAGAGACCCGCGGGTCCGCTGACGCGGCCCCACGGAACATCATTGGCAACCAGAAGGGAAGAATGTCCCATCAGCAAGCGTCAACATCTGCGGGACCCTAACGGGTACACCCGTAGATGCTCGGGGGCTACTGTCGGGGACAGCCATAAGGGTCCCCTAAATAACCAGGGGAAACCCGCTTAAAACCCGCAAAAAAATGTGAATCACGGATCAACTCACGCACCTAAAGCACGTGCACGACACGACCATGACCACGACCCTGGTGGCCCCCGCGGCCCGCCAGGGCGGCACAGCGGAACGCCCCTCGAGTAAGGTCCGCCTCGCTCGAGGGCTACGCGCCCCCCTCGGGGCGGGGTCCGCCTCGCTCGAGGGCTCAACCCCCCCCCCCCCCCCCTCGAGCGAGGACCGTCCCGCTCGAGGGCACCTGCACGCACGTTGCCCACACTCCTGCCCCCGTGTACGGGCATTTAATGCTCTGACGCTGCAAGACGCGCGCCATGATCCTGACATCCCCGGGAATCGCGTCCCGGTGCTGTTTCACCAACTCCCTGGGGGAGGCCATCCCCGCCACTGTGTAGCTGTTGACGGTGAAAATCCGTCAACCTAGCCATGAGTTTACCTTCGGTGTTGGCATGAGTTTTATACCTTATCCATTGGTACTAACCCCCGTGGTATAACAAGTTCACGTGTGCATGTCGGTTTTGGAGTTTAATGTTTATGCAGGGATTTAGTGTTGAATGCAAGACTTTCGGGATAAGTTCATCAAGCACCTCATGACAAGACCTTGAAGCCCTGAACAAGTCATGCAATGAAGCAAAATTAACTCCAAGAAGCCGGGGACTTGATCCGAGAAGATGACAGACTCCAGGGACCTGACCAGAAAAGTGCTGAATCTTGCAAGACAAGGAGTTGAGTCCAATTCGGAGAGAAACCGACGACATGGACCTACATGCAGAAGGGGGAAACATCCAGGAAGCAAGGGAACCGACCTCGGGCAAAGGAGCCCACAGGCTGGGCCTAAATGGGCCCAGGCCGGCCGGCCCAGGCCCATTTTGGGCCCAAATTCGTCGTCCTTTGCCCTAGCCGCCAATCGGGCTATTTATAGTCCCCTGACCGAGAGCCACGCAGAGAAGATTTCGTCTTCGGCCGCCGAGAAGCAGAGAAGAGAGGGACATCATCTAGGAGAGGAGAGGGTCGAGCTAGTAGACTAGGGTTTCCCTAGCCGACGTGGGAACCTTGCACGGAAGACCACGTCGGAGTTCCCGGAGCTAGAAGCAAGATCAAGGAAGGATCCCGGTGGTGATCTTGTGTATGTATCATTGTTATAGTTGAATTATCAAGTTGAATCTTTTCCTAGCAATCAAGTGTTTCCTCGAAGATTTCGTTTTTCGATCGGCTTTGCTTATTCCAATTCTATTCTCGAGATAGATTACATAGGGTGTTCTTGTAGCCGCGGTGGCTAGAGGTACACGCCGGATCTTCCGAAAGAATCTCGACTTGTCTTTTGACTCGCCCTAAGCTCCCCGCATGAATAGGGATACGTTGTGACAGAACGGGGGTCTCGAAAGGCGGATGTTTTCGGATTTGGACGGGAAACCACGATTTAAAGAGGCTTCTATTAAGATTCGATTTGCTACTTCTTCTTTTGCTTGGAACTTCAACAAAAGGCTTACCCCGATCCCTCTAGATCGGTTTATCTACCCAATCTTACTTTGTTTTCTCCGGTTTTTAGTAGATTAGATTCGTTTTGTGTCTTTTACTTAGATGCATTAGGTCTTTTATCAAGTATTGAAGTTACTTGGCTTTAATAGATTAAGTCTTGCGTCACACATTTGTTCCACGGATTCGATACCTTGGGTTCACCACTCGAGGGAAGAAGGGTCCCTTGACTACGACGGGAGACTTGTACGCTTGCGAGTCACGAACGAACTTTGATACAATTATTAACCGTCAACAGTAGCACTGTGCGGTGAGGCCGGTGTCAGCTCCGTGACGCTGTGCCACCTACCCCCGTACGGCTAACGCACCGAGCCCTCGAAGGGGGCCAGCAGCACCCTCGAATGCCTTTTTTGTGATTACACAGGGCCACGTCGTGACATCAGGCCAGTGGGATCGGTCATCCCCGTCGCTGTCAACCCTGTGCGACCATCCCCACCACTGCCGCACCACGTCGGGCACTGTGACGACATCCCGACGCTGTTGGGGCACGCGGGGACAAGACGTCGCCACGACTGCCACTGTGCCACGTACGGACCCCCCGTTGGCGGCACCCTCGAATCGGCCCACGGACGGCGGCCAGACAACCAACCACTACGCCGCCACCCTCGAAGCCGCTCCTGTGTGAGCACAGGACGCGCCACGACGACTCGACTAGAGCAGGATTCGCTAGGACGGCCGTCAGCTCCGTGGCACTGCTCGCCATGCTTCCACACATAAGAGAATAGTGTGACGCACATGTAAATTGCTCCCTCCTTGGCGTAAAAGGAGGGGCATTCCCCCAGCCGCAGGGGACAGGGGACGATGGACAGCGATCACCCACACGCTCTCCGCCTTCTCCACGATATTGGCACTTGCCTCAATCTATACCTCTGGGACTTGGAGGCCCGGCCTCCTCTCCCACCACGCTTGTAGCCCCCCTCTATGAGCACCACGGTGCGAAGTAATACAGTGCTCAGAGCACACCACTGTTGGACGTACGGCCCCGGCCGGAACCAGGATAAACCTAGTGTCATTAGTTGCTAGCACCGGCCCATCGAGAGGCAGATCTCAGTGCTCATTACTAGTTAGTGTCAGGACTACTTTCCGCACCGACACAAGGTTTAAGCATGGGGGAGCTGTTGACGATGAAATTCTGTCAACCTAGCCATGAGTTTACCTTCGGTGTTGGCATGACTTTTGTATCTTATCCATTGGTACTAACCCCCGTGGTATAACAAGTTCACTTGTGCATGTCGGTTTTGGAGTTTAGTGTTTATGCAGGGTTTTAGCGTTAAAAGCAGGACTTCCGGGATAAGTTCATTAAGCACCTCATGACAAGAGCTTGAAGCCCGGTACAAGTCAAGCAATGAAGTGAACACGACTCCAAGAAGCCCAAGGACCAAGCCCGAGAAGATGACAAACTCCTAGGACCTAGCCAGAAAAGTGTCGAATCTTGCGAGACAATGAGCTTCGTCCAATTCGGAGAGAAACTGACGACAAGGGCCCACATGCAAAAGGGGGAGGATATAGAAGACTCGGGAAGCAACACCGGGCGAAGGAGGCCACGAACTTGGCTGAAGTGGGCCCAGGCCGGTCGGCCCAAGCCAGCCGGCCCAGCCCATTTCGAGGCCCAGTCGGCCCCCCTTTGACCTAGATGCATATCGGGCAATTTATAGCCCCCTGACCGAGAGACACGCATCAATCAATTCGTCATCCGCCGCCGAGGAGCAGAGAAGCTTGAGGGACACCATCTCGGAGATGAGGGTCGTGCTAGTTGTCTAGGGTCTCCCTAGCCGTGGGAACCTTGCATGGAGGACCACGTCGGAGCTCTGGAGCAAGGATCAAGATCGAGGTAGGATCCCGGTGGTGATCTTGTTCATGTAACCATTCATGGTGAAGTTTTTATAGTGAATCCGATTTCTAGTGATCAAGTGCCTTCTCGATGATTTTGTTTTCTTCTTGGTTTTGCTTCTTCCCCAATCTGTACTTAAGATAGATTGCTTAGGGTGCTCTTGTAGCCGCGGTGGCTAGAGGTGCATACCGGACTGACCAAGTGATTTCAACTTGTTCTTATCGAACTCGCCCTAGACTACCCGCATGAATAGGAGTACGTTGTGATAGAACGGGGGCTCTGAAAGGCGAGCGTTTTCGGAATCGGACCGAAGGCCACGGTTTAAAGATGCTTTTAATGAGATTCACTTTTCTATCTTCATCTATCTTGTTTGGAGCTACAACATAAGCATGATCTAGACTCTCTAGATCAGTTATCTCTTGCTTTCTTTTGCCACCTCTTTAGTAGATTAGATTAGATGTGTTTTCTTGATGATGTCTTAGATTAGATGCAATTTGGTTCTTCTTAAGATAGCTTTCCTTGCTTTACTAGATTGAATCCTTGCGTTGCACATTGCTCCACGGATTCGATACCTTGGGTTCACCACTCGAGGGAAGAAGGGTCCCTTGACTACGACGGGGGATTTGTCCGCTTGCAAATCCATATGAACTTTGATACGATAATCTACCGTCAACAACTACCGTCAGGTAAACTACTCGGCTTCATCATCAGCCATCGCGGCATCAAAGCCAATCCTGAGAAGATCTCCGCCATCACCAACATGAAAGCTCCCACGTGCGTCAATGACGTGCAGAAGCTCACCGGGCGCATGGCGGACCTGAGCAGATTCATCTCGAAGCTTGGAGAACGGGGGCTCCCCTTCTTCAAACTACTCAAGCATCAAGAGAAGTTCGTGTGGACTCCAGAGGCAGACCAAGCCCTTGCTCAGCTCAAGGACTTCCTATCCAAGCCACCAGTCCTCACGGCTCCTCGCAAAAAGGAGCAGCTATTGCTCTACATCGCTGCGACTACTCACGTGGTCAGTGCTGTCATCGTTGTTGAGCGGCAGGAAGACGGCCACACCTACCCAGTCTAGCGACCAGTCTACTTCGTCAGCGAGGTCCTTTCGGAATCTAAGGCACGCTACCAACCAGTACAGAAGCTACTATACGCAGTGCACATCACCTCGCGGAAGCTACGACACTACTTCCAAGAGTACTCGATCTCCGTCGTCACCAACTACCCGTTCGGCAACATCCTGCGGAACCAAGATGCTACTGGAAGAATCTCCAAGTGGGCAGTCGAACTCGGCGCCCTCAACATCGACTTCAAGCCACGAACATCCATCAAGTCGCAGGCACTAGTCGACTTCATGGCAGAGTGGCGGGAAAATCAGCTACCAACGCCAACCAAGCGCCCAGAGCATTGGGTGATGCACTTCGACGGCTCGCTCAAGCTTGAAGGTGCAGGTGTAGAGGTGCTCTTGATTTCTCCGACGGGCGAACAACTTAAGTACATCCTGCAGATCTTCTGAAAGGTCTCAAACAACGAAGCCGAGTACGAAGCTCTGCTACACAGGCTCCGCCTCGCAGCTTCATTGGGCATCAAGCGGCTACTAGTCTACGGCGACTCCACAGTGGTCATCAACCAAGTCAACAAGTCCTGGGACCGCAACAAGGAGAACATGGACGCCTACTGCCTAGAAATCCGCAAGCTCGAGAACAAGTTCTACGGTCTCGAGTCCCACCACGTCGTCTGCGACAACAATGTTGCAGCGGACGTCCTGTGAAAGCTTGGCTCTACTTGCGCTCAAGTACCAGCGGGTGTCTTCGTCCACGAGCTTCACGCGCTATCCATCCCGAAGCCGGCGCCTACGACCACTAGTCCAGCGCATCCCCCAGCTGGCCAGGAGGTCATGATGATAGATGTGGACTGGCGACAACCCTTCATCAACTACATCCGCGAGTATAAGGTTCCCACGGACAAGAACATGGCCGAGCAACTCGTCCACCGCGCCAAGTCCTACGTCCTAGTCAGAGACAAGCTCTGCAGGCGGGGTGCATCTTCTGGAGTACTCATGAAATGTGTCCCCCGAGAAGAAGGCAAGGGCATCTTGGAGGAGATCCACAAAGGCG
Organism: Cenchrus americanus; assembly: GCA_947561735.1. NCBI lineage: Eukaryota > Viridiplantae > Streptophyta > Magnoliopsida > Poales > Poaceae > Cenchrus > Cenchrus americanus. The sequence goes on along the minus strand of OX387242.1, from coordinate 97,424,130 downwards.
TCTGCGGCAACCACGCGTCTTCATGCACGCTGGTCAGCAAAGCCTTCCGACGAGCTTTCTATTGGCCCACAGCTCTGGGCGACGCCGAGGAACTCATCAGAAGGTGCCAAGGGTGCCAATACTTCGCCAAGCAACAGCACGTCCCGGCCTACAAGCTAGTCACCATACCACCAACTTGGCCCTTCGCCTGCTGGGGGCTCGACATGATTGGGCCTCTCCCGACTACGCCAGGAGGATTCATCAGAGTCTTGGTGGCCATCGACAAGTTCACCAAGTGGATCGAGGTTAAGACGGTCACATGCCCCAAGGCCGACAGAGTACTCGACTTCTTGGATGAACTCATGCACCGCTACAGACTACCCCATCGCATCATCACAGACCTGGGCTCCAACTTCAACAACCACCAGTTCTGGGAGTACTGCGAGAACAACGGGATCGACATCCGGTATGTCTCAGTCGCCCATCAACGGGCCAATGGACAAGTCGAGCGTGCCAATGGGATGGTACTCAACGCTCTCAAGAAGCGGCTGCATGATGCTGCTAATACCAAAGGAGGCAAGTGGATCAAGGAACTACCCAATGCACTCTGGGGCCTGCGTACTCAACCCTCCAAGCCAACGGGACAGTCGCCATATTTCCTGGTCTACGGCTCCGAAGCTATTCTACCTGCCGACGTCATGTGGGATTCGCTGGCAGTAGAGCAATACGACGAAGGCATATCTAAAGATAGCAGGCGAGTTGACATCGACGGACTCAAAGAAGCTCGCTGTGCCGCCCTCGTCCAATCAGCAAGGTACCTTGAGGGTATCCGACGCTACCATGATCGCAACGTCAAGGAACGCTCCTTCAACGTTGGTGATCTCATCCTCCGCTGTATCCGGAACATGGAAGGACTGCACAAGCTCAGCTCACCATGGGAAGGTCCCTTCACAGTTCCAAAGGTGATCGGACCAGGCTCCTATCGCCTACAGACACTTGAAGGCGAAGACATCAGCAACTCGTGGAACGTCGACCAGCTCTGTCGATTCTACACGTAGTCTCCCGACTACTCTGGGGCTCAAGTCTACATGACTACCTCAAGACCCCTTTGTTGTAAGCGGCCTCCGAGTCCAGGCACTAGTCTCCGGACTACTCTACTCCAAGGTCCAGCGTTAACGGCTACTAACGGATCTTGGGCTGCTCAGAGCGTTAGAGGACTCTAGCAGCTTTTTATCAAGAGACCATGTACTTCTAGATCCAGCCTATACAGCTACTAACAAATCTTCAGCTGTAAGCGGCCATGCGCCCTAGCACTACTTAGCCATAGGCGGCCTCCGGGTCCTGGCGACTACACTTGTAAACGGCCTTGGCCATCCAGGTGTACCTTTTCAGTAATAAAGTTTGATTTTTGATCAACTAACTTACTGACTCCCTTAACGGGTCTACCAGCGAGTACTCCTACTTGCGACAACTCCACGATGGGCACTCCGCACATATACACCGCAACAATGAGTACTCATTCATGGAAGTTTTTTCTCACTCAAATTTAAACAAGTTCATTAAAACTTCGTTTATATACAACTGCTGCTACAAGCTAACCCTACAGAACTACTGGAGGTTCAGCTTCTCGGCGACTTGTTCAGCTATCGGCGCCATCTGCTCCAGAAGCTCCGCGTACTGCTCATCAGTGCAATTGGCGGCTAGTCCACCCCGACTACTTCTACCGGAGCCTTGGGGAAATACGAATTCATATAAGCCAAGACTTGGTTTGGAATGGACTTCGCCAGATGCTTGGCATAAGTCGTCAGACGACCGGGAGCTTCTTTCAACCGGTCAACCAACGGAGCAATCTTCGGCCCGCCCGGATGAGGCACCAGTAGCCTCGCGATGGGAAGTGCGGCTTCTTAAAGTTCCTTGAGTTGTCCCCGCAACTTCTCGCAATCTTCGTTCAGCTTCTGCAGAGATTTGTAGCAGTTGACAAGATCATGATCTGAGGCAATCCGAAGCTCCATGTGCTTATTGCACTCATGGGCCAACTGCTTATAATCATACTCAAGTACTTCACAGGCATCCTTCTCCCGGTAGAAGAGATTCTTCATGTCGACTTCTGATGCCTTGAGCTGCTCAACACGGGTCCCAAGCTCTGCAAACAACACAAGTGATGATGTCAGACTACTACAGGGTGCTTCCATAAGTACTCAACAAGTCAGCGGCATACCTTTGTTCTTATTGCGGAGTGACTTGTTCTTCTGAACCAGCTCATCGCTCTTCGGCTGCATATCTTGCACTTTATTGTGGTACTGGGCGAAGGCACCATCAAGCTTGGACTGGACCAGGGCTGAGTGTTTCCTGGCCTTGGAGAGCTCTTTTTCTAGTGCTTCTGCCCAGAGCACCGCATCGCCATACCCCTGGAGCATTTCAGACTTCTGTCGGGACCTCTCCATGACATCCTGCAGAAGGAAACAATCATTTGAGTACTCTTTCTACTGGAACTTGACTACTCAAGGGTACAGTCATGTACCTTCATCCATTGCTCGGTCCGTCGCATCGCCTCCAAGTTGCGTGCTACTGTCGCCGGGTCGACAAGATCATCCGCCAGAAGCTCGAGTCCACCACAACTAGTCGCAGCAGCCTCGAACATCAGCACCGAACGGATCGGCTCCGCATCCTGAATTTCTGGTGAACGGACGACTACTTCCAGGTTTGACTCTGGCGGTACGTCGTCGCGCACTTCTTCGGCCACCCCGGGGGCTACTCCACTGGCTATCTCCGCCGGCTCAGATGTCGCTCCGGTGGCTACTCAGCTTCTGGCGCAATGCCTTCAACGGGCACAGCCTCGGGGATGATGCTTCCCTCGACTTCTGCCCCTGTCAACACAAGACGCGCGGGATCAGCTTCCCGGGGGCTACGACTACTACTCGAGGAAGGCTGCGTATCCGCAGTGTACTCACCTTCTACTACGCTGGCCTCTGGCAGCATTGCTTCTGCGGTTGGCGCCACGGTCTTGCCTTAGGGGAGGGGAGAGGACTCCTCGGTAGCAGGCGCAAAAGCTTCTTTCAGCCGCCGCCGTGCTGGGTTCATCTCCCTCCCAGGACAAGTCCATTGATTTCCTGCACAGTACATAATTGGTGGTCAACCAAGTAAGACTACCAAGCTACATTTACTACTCAGGAAAGATCATCACTTACAAGCTTGACCGGACAACAGTCACGGTCGGAGCGCCAAGTATGCTGGCGATGTCGACAAGCCCGGCTTCGGCAGGTGCCTCCTCTTCGTCTTGAGCTGTTGTTGTCTCTTCAGCAGCAGCAGTCGCGGTCCGTTCTGTCCCGCCCTCGACAACCGGCACCTGCGGCTCGACAACTGGTGTCGACCGTTGTGTCAATCGCGAAACAAGTTCTTCTACGGTGGGGGCTGGGCTGCGGCTTCTTTCAGTCGGCTCCCCCACCGTCTCCCAGTCGCCTTCGTCCCCTTGGTCTACAGGGTCGGAAGGCGGAATTTCCTGCAAGCACTCGGAATTGAGTTGTCAGAATAACACTATTGCAAGTCAAGTACTCGACTACTCTACTCAAGGAGTTTACCTCTTGAGACGTAGTCTCGGTGACTTTCAATTTTTTGGCGACACGCTTGCGTGCCACATTGCGCGGCCTCCTCGGTGGCGCAGGCAGACTAGCCTCCAGACTAGTCGAAGGATCGTTGATGAGGGGCACGTTGGGCAACCCAGGCCTGCTGAACTTGGATCACAACTGGAACCGCTCCTGAATCGTCTCCCCATCCTCCTCGTCAGACGTATCTTCAACGATGACGGCGTCGTCACCTTCGCCGACTTCGCGGCGTTCTTTGGCTTTGCCTTTCCCCTCTTCTGGGATGTGTACAAGTCGGGGAGGCGAAGCCGGCTCAGAGACAAACTTTACAATGTCATCCTGCAACAAGTACATTGGGTGGGCATGACTACTACCACACAACCAGTACTCGGACACTGAGTTCGGCTACTGACCTCATTCGGCGGATGAGCTGCGGAGTACTCGGGGACCGGGCAGGGCGTGTACGGTGGAATGTCCTTGAAGATCCAGCCCAACCTCTCGACGATGTCGTCATCATCGATCTCACCGCCGGGCATCCGCGACGTGTCGTCCTCGCCCGTGTACTGGTACCCGAGGGTATCACGCGCCATCAGTGGTTGTACCCTCTGAAGGATCAGATGGCGACTAGAGAGGGGGGGAGTGAATAGGAGCCGGTAAAAATTCTTCCCAAAGAACCCGGCCTATGCCCTACTCAAATCCCGGTCACACACAAGCGATGGATCGAATCACGCACCAATCGCCAAGACCACGAGGTTATGGATCAACCTCTAGCCTTAGGAACGATTCCTTGAAGCACACGCGGAAGCACTAGAAAGGGAGGGAGGAATCGAACCAAGAAGCAAAGCACACGAGCTCGGCGGACCGTCCGCGCGGGGAGGGGCGGACCGTCCGCACGAGGCCGCGCGGACCGTCCGGCCGGTACCGCGGACCGTCCGCACCCGAGCCGCGGACCGTCCGGCCTGAGCTGCGGACTGTCCGTTAAATCACACAGAACGGACCAAAGCCACCCACGAGCCACGGACCGTCCGCTGGGAGCACGAGGACCGTCCGCCAAGCACCCGCGGACCGTCCGCCCAACACCGAGGACCGTCCGAAACTCCGTCCAACCAAAAACCAAAATCGCGACGGATCGAAACAAAGGACGAGCAAGAACACGAAGAACACGAGACGAACTCGACCCACGCGGACCGTCCGCGACCTCCCCGCGGACTGTCCGCCAGGTGCGGACAGAGCGAGAAACGCCCCCCGACCCCGAAAGTCAACTCCCCCAAATCATCATCGGATTTCCCAAACGGTTGAAGCTATGGAGACAAGGGTTTGGGGACTTGAAAAGCGTCACACAAGGATGCTATAGCCCAAAAATCTTGCCTCCTAACTCCCTAAATCACCGGGAATCGCGAATCCTTTGAGCACCACCAAAAGCTAGAGCACCGCACAAAAACTCACGAATCGAAGTGGTTTCCCGGCGTTTGAGGGCACAAGATCAAGCACAAAGATGCACAAGACATCTATCCATGTTTCCCTCAAAGAAATCTGGGGAGAAACCCACTCAAATCCGCGGAATCACACCGGGAACAAAGGCACGAAAACAAGCACAAAAAGCCACGAAAAACAACCCCGAATCTTCTATACAAACCAGGAAAGATCCACAAGGTCTAGCATGCCGCCCTAGCATCCATCCCTCTCAAAAAATCTCTCATGAAGCTCTCATGCTAGCCTAGAGAAAATAGGAAGGAAAATAGCTACGAAAATGAGAAAGAGGAGGGAGCAAATGAAACCCTAAGTCGCGGAGAGAGAGAGCCATCAACACACACTCATGGCTTATATATCAGGTCCCGCCGGAGTGGTAAATGACTCGACTACCCCTAACTAAACTACTGGCGATACAACCCACGTAGGGGCATTTTGGTAATGTTTGTGGGTCTTCCCATCGGACGGCCACGCCTTTGCCGCACCCCGCGTCCTCCCGACGCAAGCCATGCGATCCCGCCGCGTGTCCTCCGCCTCGAAGCTTCCCGACACGCCCGGATCCCGTCTCCGTCGTGTTGGGCCCTCGGACTTGGTTTTGAGGCCCAAACCAAGAAAGCGTCCGCCGGTGGTTTTGTGGGCAAACCACCAAACCCCGCGTGCTCGGTCCGGCCTCCCGCCAAACCACTTGACTTGACCGCCACCGTGCACCGGCTCACTTGTCCATGACTTCGTCTTGCTTGTGTCGCCACCATGTGGCCCGCACCCGGCCCCGCCGTCCACCGGGTCCCTCGAACCGAGCCTACTTGTCTCTCCATCTCCCGGAGGCCCCTCAAGGCCGAAGACCTTTCGCGCCCGTTCTTCACCTCGCAACAACACGAACTAGGCCGCGGCCTACACCTCGCGCACTAAGCCAAGAGTCGGTCCAACACCCGTTGTCAATCACTCATCACCGAGGAGCGGTCATCCATCGACCACCGGGACGCTCCCCGGTCCTCAATCTCCCCCTTGATGAGTGCATTGACAACACTCAACGCGAAATGAAATTCAGAGAAAAAGAGAAAAGAAGAAGAAAGAAAACAAATAAGCTCAACTCATGACCAAAACCGAAGAAAGGCGAAGAAAGGTCACAAGCCAAGCAAAGCACAAAATCCACACCGAAAACAACAAGAAAGCTCCCCCTGAACAAATGCAAGCTCCCCCTGAACATGTGGATGCAAACTCATGCAAACTCCCAAATTTCAGCTCACCTCTTCTGAATTTTCATTAAGCTCACCTCTTCTCCCCCTTGTTGGCAATGTATGAATCAAGGTGAAAATGCAGAAATGCAAAAGCAAAGCATATAAACAACTACATGAGCTTCTCAAATAGGCCAAATTTAGTGTCAAAGGCTAAAAATGAGACAAAGATCACACACATGAATCATAGCATAGTCAAAGCATTGCCACAAGTAATATATGAAAATACAAGCATGTGACAAAGCAAAATTTTCAGATTTAAGTAGTTTTACCAAAAGAAGGCTCGCTTCACATGTAAAAGCCTATCCATGTCACACTTGAGCCACAAACATGCATACCATTCAAAGATCATACAAGGATATCAAATTCTCAGCAAAAGATCATGGCAAACACCCATAAAGCAAAGCATGTCATGTCAAAGCTCATGAGCCATGTGTCCACTTCGGGGAGACTTCTCCACTCGTGAACATCATGCAACATGTTTTGCACCCATATGTGAAAGATAAGACATTTTAAGCATAGACATGATGGATGGAGCATTTTTCAGGCATTTTACACTTCTTTTCAAGATTAAGTCATTTCATGGTACATGAAGTGCCTTTGCGGCAAAAAGAAGCTTATGCTCCTCCATGAATGCAACATAGGCTAAACATTCACAATGATATTCGGCCTTTGGCCCAAATGCAAGAACAAGCATCCAAGCACAATCTAAGCATGAAAAGCACATTTAGACCAAACTTGTGACATGGATACACAACTACACACGAGTGGAGCAAATTTCATCAAAAATTAGTCAAGTTTAGCATTTATTTCAAAAAGGGGCTATCTCACCACACATATATCTCAAATATTCCAAGAGCATAGCCTCACATCACCATTTCTCCACACATATAACCAATATCTCACAAATAGCCAAAGAGACTCAAATATGGCATATGAAAGAAGCTCATTGTCCTAAAATGCAATATATGACAAATGCAACATGATATGTGACAAGATGGCTATCCTACCATGGTTTATACATCAAGCAAAGCATGTAGATACATCAAAGTAAACATGGTATGATACATATGGTACAAAAAGGAAATCCCCCAAGAATCAACTAGAAAGGGCAACAAACTCCAAGTTCCCCCCGCAAGCGCACAAATGTAGCTTGGTCGAGAGGCTTTGTGAAAATATCTGCAAGCTGATCTTGGGTAGGGACATGGCTCAAAACAATGGTTCCTTTCTCCACATTGTCCCTCAGGAAATGATACCTCACCTCTATGTGTTTGGTTCGGGAGTGAAGCACCGGGTTTTTGGCTACGCTTATGGCACCGGTGCTATCACAAAGAAGTGGGATCCGGGTGCACTCCTCACCAAAGTCTCTCAAAGTGTAGGAAATCCACAACGGTGGGAACAAAGAACTCGCGGCGAAGAACATACTCCGCCTCGGTGGCGGACCGAGCTACACTAGACCGCTTTGCGAGAAGACCATGAGACCAACGAAGAACCAAGAAACCGACAAGTGCCGAAGTAGACTTCCTCTCGACTTGACAACCGGCAAAATCCGCATCGGAAAAACCATGAAGAGACAAGAGTCGAGGAGGAAGAATACCAAAGGCCAAGACCGAGGGCGGATCGTAGGTACCGAAAATCCTCTTGACGGCCCGTCGATGTGATGTCCTCGGCGAAGCTCGAAAACGAGCGCACGGACACACGCCGAACCGTATGTCCGGCCTCGTCGCCGTCAAGTAGAGGAGGGAGCCGATCATGCTCCCCGTACTCCCGCCGGTCCACCGGTTCTCCATCCTCATCCGCATCCAAAGTGGCCGTACTCCCCATGGGAGTCGACATCGGCTTCACATCTTGCATCCGGAACTTCCTCGCATGTCTTTCGTGTACTTGGTTTGGTGCACAAATGTACCGTCCTTCACTTGCTTGATCCCCGCCCCGAGAAAATACCGCAACTCACCCATCATGCTCATCTCGAACTCCCTGCTCATCTCATCTGCAAACTTGGCAACAAGGTTATGTGACGAGCCACCAAAGACAATACCATCCACGTATATCTGAACAATCAACAAGTCATTTCCATGCTTGAGGAGAAACAGGGTTCTATCCACGGTACCCATCACAAACCCTCTGCTCAAAAGAAAACCTCTCAATCTCCCATACCAAGCACGGGGCGCCCGTTTCAACCCATACGAGCCCTTTTCAACCCGTATACCCCGTGTGGGTACAACTCGCTCTCAAACCCGTGTGGTCGCTTCACATACACCTCCTCCTCTATGACCCCATTTAGAAAAGCACTTTTCACGTCCATCTGAAACAACTTGAACCCTTTAGCCACGGCAAAGGCTAGAAGGGTCCGAATTGCCTCAAGACGGGCCACAGGAGCAAAGGTCTCCTCATAGTCGATCCCCTCCTTCTGACTAAACCCCCCGAGCAACAAGTCCGGACTTGTTCCTCACAACCATCCCATTCTCTCCCTCTTTGTTCTTCCAAACCCACTTGGTTCCTATGGGATGGCAATTTGGAGGTGGTTCAACTAACTCCCACACCCGGTTCCTCTCAAAGTTTTCCAACTCCTCATGCATAGAATTGACCCGGTTTGCATCGGATAAAGCATGTCCAATGTCCTTGGGCTCAAAAGTAGCAACAAAAGCAAGATGAGCAAAATGAGAGGAATTCCCGGACCTCGACCGTGTAGTGCGTTCATCGATGTTCCCAATGATCTTCGACGGGGGATGCACTTCTTGAATCCGCGGGGGAGCCTCACGCCTCGAGACTACCTCCCCCTCAACTTCGCCTTCTCTCGCCTGGTCCTCTTGTTGCACCGTCGTTGACCATGAAGTAGACGGTCCATGCTCCAAAGTGGTCGTAGGGGAAGTAGTGGGTACATGCTCAGCTTCAGGCGCATGGTTCTCCCCATCATCATCTCCATCTTCATCTTTCTTCTCCTCAAAGAGGTCCTCGGCCATCTCTTCATCACCTGCACATTCAAAACCAAGAGAGGTACATGGCATTGTCTCGTCGAAGGTCACCTCGCAAGTCTCCATGATTTTGTTAGTCTCAAGGTTAAGCACCCTATAGGCTCTAGAGTGGTTAGAATATCCAAAGAAAATACCATCACTAGACCTAGCCTCAAACTTGTCGAGTTTTCCCTTCTTCAAAATAAAGCACTTGCAGCCAAAAACTCGGAAGTGACTCACCTTGGGTGCCCGACCATGCATAAGCTCATAACAGGTCTTCTTCTTGAAAGCTCTCAATAAAATCCTGTTGGAAACATGACAAGCCGTATTGACCGCCTCGGCCCAATACCTCCTAGGAGTCCTGTGCTCATCGAGCATCGTCCTAGCCATCTCACAAAGAGTCCGATTTTTCCTTTCCACAACTCCATTTTGAGGGGGCACATAAGGGGTCGAATACTGATGTTCAAGACCTAGATCACGACAAAAGGCATCAAAACGAGAGTTCTTGAACTCAGAGCCATTATCACTGCGGATAGCTCGAATAGCATTCCCATGCCTCTCGTTTTTCAACCTCACGATCAGATCTCGAACAAAGCCAAAAGTCTCACTCTTATCCTCCAAGAAGAACACCCAGGCATAGCGAGAGTAATCGTCCACCACAACAAGGACATACCACTTCCCACCCACCGAGCGAACTCGAGCTGGCCCAACAAGGTCCATATGCAACAGCTCTGTCGGACCCTCGGTCATGACATCGGTCAGGGGTGGATGGGGAGTGGCTACCATCTTGCCATGCCTACAAGGAGCACAAACCAAATCCTTCTCAAGCTTCAACCTCGGCAATCCTCGGACAAGGTCAAGACTACTCAAGCGGGAAACCAAATCAAAGCTCAAGTGTCCCAACCGCCTATGCCATTTCCACAAATCAGACGAAGGACCGGCCATCAAACAGCGAGCAGGACCCAAAGAACGAGAAAAATCAGCCCTGAAAATTTGACCCTCGGGGATGATCATACAGACAAGATCACCTCGAGAATCAAGCAAACGAGACTCGCCAGACTTGAAACGCACCTCAAAACCCTCATCAAGCAACTGAGAAACCGAAAGCAAATTAAAACCCAAAGACTTCACAAGAGCCACTCTCTTCAACGTTACCTTGTCACTCACATGCACAACACCCTCTCGAAAGCACCCTACCTCGTCCATTGTCCCCAAATGTGATGTACTTGCTTTTCCTTCACCGGGGTGAGGCCGGAGAACCACTTCTTATCTCCGGTCATGTGTCGAGAACACCGGAGTCGATCAACCAAATGTTCTCCAAGCCTCCCGCCCGCAGTCGGAAACAAGAACGAGAGTGAGCTAGCGACTCGACACCGGGGTTAGCACGAGAGAAAGTTAAACCAGTGTCGAGCCATCTGCTCAAAAGAGGGGTTAGTAAACATCACTCCCTTGCCACCAAACTTCCCATGTCCCATGGGAGGAGTACGAGCACCACGAGGGGGAAAACATGGTCCGTAGTTCCTCTGGAACCCAAAGCTGCGATCATCTCCCCTAAACCCGTACTGAGGACGAGTAGGAGGACGTCCAGCAAAACCACCACGAGCCCAACCAAACCTCTCACCAAAGACGCACACCATCCTCTCTCCTGACAAACCTCTCACCACCACCTTTCTGTGGGAACCTGCCAACACTCCTCACACTTCCCACACCCCGTGGAAGTGGCACTCTAGGCTCAGGAATACCATGAGGCTGGCGATACCTGTCCTGGTTAACTTGCTCCCTAGCAAGCTTCTCATCCCTCTTCCTCTTGTAGCAAAACTCTGCAAGATGCCTCTCCTTGCCACAATACTCACACCTGAAGGGGATGGGTTTTGGTTTTGGCTCTGGCTTCTCTCTAGGCTTCTCACCCTTCTCACCCACAAACTTCACTGGTTTATGGAAATCATTTGTCTTAGGTGGGAATTTGGGTGGATCTTGGGTTGTGTCAAGCTTGTTGCAAAGGTGGTTGGGCTTTGGTGTGAAAGAGTTCTTGGGTGCTTTTGGGAGTGGGACTTGGATCTCTCCGATTACCTCAAACCCGGGGTTAGACTCAACACACTTCTCGTACACACTCTCCCCCCTTTGTTCTCTCCCACTTTCTCACCCAACTTCTCAAACCCCAAACCACGACCATCGCCTCTCTTGAACTCCTCAATCATGATTTTCAATTGAGGTTCCCGCCGTACAACCAACCCAACACCTTCCTCAAATAATCATTTTCCTCATAAATGACATCCAAACGGGAAGTAAGTTCAAGATTACGCAAGGTGACTTCATCACAGCTAGAACATGCATTTGCAACAGGAGATTTCAAAGATGCTTCCAAAGAACTAATGGTAGAACGAGCATCGACAAGCTTAGCATGCATAGTAGGACATGATTTGCAAGCACCAAGCAAAGTGGGTCTAGCCTTAAGCTCATCATGTTCAGTCCTAAGAGCATCTAGTTGAGCCAAAATAGAAGCATTCTTCTCATTAAGCAGTTTGATCTCATTCAACCAAGCATCACATTCAACACATTCAACATCATCAGGAGGAGTAGGAGCAAGTTTCAAAGAGTCATTCTCAAGTTTCAATTCAAGCAATTTTGACTCTAACTCTCCTACTTTCTCGCTAGCATTCTCAAGTTGAGCCCTAAGATCTTTCCTCATCTTTTTGGCATCTCTCAGCACACTATCACGGTTATCGAGCAAACCATTCAACCTAGCAATCTCAGCAAGCAAAGAGTCGGGGTCACGGTTTACCTCATCCTCCGAGTCGGAGTCGCCGTCTTCCTTCACACTCTTCTTCTTTGCTCGAGCTATGGGCCATGCCACAAAAGCCCTCAAGCGCCACACGGCTCGCCCCGCCGAGGTTCCGCTTGCACTCTTCTTGCCATTGCGCCTCCCGGCATCTTCTTCTTCGCTGCTTGAGCTTGACTGCTCCTCGCTTGAGCTTGAGTCAACGTCACTCGCACCGGCCACCATCGCTCTCGCCTTGTTCTTCTTGTAGCCGCTCTTGCTCGGTCGCCGCTTGTCCTTGTCCTTGCTCTTGGACTTGTTGAAGTGCTTGCCCTTGGAGGAGTACTTGTCTTCACGCCTCGGGTGCGCCTTGTACTCGTTCACCTTGTACTTGTTCTCCTCCGCTTCCGGCACTCGGCGATGAAGTGGCCACGCTTGCCACACTTGTAGCACGTCCCTGAGCTCCGCCTTGCATTCCTCCGACTCTCGTGTAGTCGTTCAAACCTTCTTGAGAGCAAGGCCGGCTCCTCCTCGCCCAAAGACATCAAACTCCTCATCCGGAATGGACATAAGAGAGGACAAAGAAAACTGTCGACAGGAAGGGTTAGATTTGCCCTTTGATCCTCCCACAAGGGCAAGACTATGGTCAGTCGAGCTCTCATGCTTGGATAGCAACTTCCTGTCAACCTCAGCCGACTTGAGCTTAGAAAAGAGGTCATCCAACTCAATAGTCAAATAATGTACAGACTCCTTGATGGCCTCAACCTTAGCACCCCAAACATTTGGGTCCAAGACATGCAAGAGCTTCAAAGCCTGATCATGCTCGGAGTACGGAAAATCCTCAACATTAGCCTTCATGTTGTTCACGATGGCGGTGAACTTCTGAAACATCGCATCAATGTCCTCACCGGGAAGTGGAGTGAAATTCTCATATTGCATCCGGTAAGAGACAAAGAGGCAAGCCTTCACATGGTTATCACCACCGTGAGCAACCAACAACTTTTCCCAAATTTGCCAAGCAAGATTCAAATGGCGAACACGCTCAAACTCTGGATCACACAAGCTCCGGCACAAGTGATCAACGGCTTTTGCATTAGCCTCATACTTGGCCTTGGCATCGGCATCGGTCACCATAAGAGTATGGATGTTGACCGGAATAGCATAGGTCTTGTCAAGCACAATGAAATCCAACGAGCCTTCCCACGAAGAAAGATCATCATACGAGCCGCCCACTTGTGGTAACCGTTGCCATCGAAGTGCGGCGGACCGCCCCGCTCAACGTACGCCATCTTAGGATTCGAGACTTGTCAAAGTCGCAAAGAATCCGGCACCAAGCTCTGATACCAATTGAAGGATCAGATGGCGACTAGAGAGGGGGGGAGTGAATAGGAGCCGGTAAAAATTCTTCCCAAAGAACCCGGCCTATGCCCTACTCAAATCCCGGTCACACACAAGCGATGGATCAAATCACGCACCAATCGCCAAGACCACGAGGTTATGGATCAACCTCTAGCCTTAGGAACGATTCCTTGAAGCACACGCGGAAGCACTAGAAAGGGAGGGAGGAATCGAACCAAGAAGCAAAGCACACAGGCTCTGGCGGACCGTCCGCGCGGGGAGGGGCGGACCGTCCGCACGGGGCGCGCGCGGACCGTCCGGCCGGGCACCGCGGACCGTCCGCACCCGAGCCGCGGACCGTCCGGCCCGAGCCGCGGACCGTCCGTTAAATCACACGAACGGACCAAAGCCACCCACGAGCCACGGACCGTCCGCGGGGAGCACGCGGACCGTCCGCCAAGCACCCGCGGACCGTCCGCCCAACACCGCGGACCGTCCGAAACTCCGTCCAACCAAAAACCAAAATCGAGACGGATCGAAACAAAGGACGAGCAAGAACACGAAGAACACGGGACGAACTCGACCCACGCGGACCGTCCGCGACCTCCCCGCGGACTGTCCGCTAGGTGCGGACAGAGCAGAAACAACCCGACCCCGAAAGTCAACTCCCCCAAATCATCATCGGATCTCCCAAACGGTTGAAGCTATGGAGACAAGGGTTTGGGGACTTGAAAAGCGTCACACAAGGATGCTATAGCCCAAAAATCTTGCCTCCTAACTCCCTAAATCATCGGGAATCGCGAATCCTTTGAGCACCACCAAAAGCTAGAGCACCGCACAAAAACTCACGAATCGAAGTGGTTTCCCGGCGTTTAAGGGCACAAGATCAAGCACAAAGATGCACAAGACATCTATCCATGTTTCCCTCAAAGAAATCTAGGGAGAAACCCACTCAAATCCGCGGAATCACACCGGGAACAAAGGCACGAAAACAAGCACAAAAAGCCACGAAAAACAACCCCGAATCTTCTATACAAACCAGGAAAGATCCACAAGGTCTAGCATGCCGCCCTAGCATCCATCCCTCTCAACAAATCTCTCATGAAGCTCTCATGCTAGCCTAGAGAAAATAGGAAGGAAAATAGCTACGAAAATGAGAAAGAGGAGGGAGCAAATGAAACCCTAAGTCGCGGAGAGAGAGAGCCATCAACACACACTCATGGCTTATATATCAGGTCCCGCCGGAGTGGTAAATGACTCGACTACCCCTAACTAAACTACTGGCGATACAACCCACGTAGGGGCATTTTGGTAATGTTTGTGGGTCTTCCCATCGGACGGCCACGCCTTTGCCGCACCCCGCATCCTCCCGACGCAAGCCATGAGATCCCGCCGCGTGTCCTCCGCCTCGAAGCTTCCCGACACGCCCGGATCCCGTCTCCGTCATGTTGGGCCCTCGGACTTGGTTTTGAGGCCCAAACCAAGAAACCGTCCGCCGGTGGTTTTGTGGGCAAACCACCAAACCCCGCGTGCTCGGTCCGGCCTCCCGCCAAACCACTTGACTTGACCGCCATCGTGCACCGGCTCACTTGTCCATGACTTCGTCTTGCTTGTGTTGCCACCATGTGGCCCGCACCCAGTCCCGCTGTCCACCGGGTCCCTCGAACCGAGCCTACTTGTCTCTCCATCTCCCGGAGGCCCCTCAAGGCTGAAGACCTTTCGCGCCCGTTCTTCACCTGCAACAACACGAACTAGGCCGCAGCCTACACCTGCGCACTAAGCCAAGAGTCTGTCCAACACCCGTTGTCAATCACTCATCACTGAGGAGCGGTCATCCATCGACCACTGGGACGCTCCTGGTCCTCACCCTCCTCTTCATGAAGCTGAAGGCCACGTGTTCGGCCCTCAGCCCGGCTTCTCTCAAAGCCCTGATCTTCTGCAGCAGCTCGGGTAGCTGGATACCCTCCTGCATCGTCGGCTCTATGTTCCACCAGGGCCGATGCTTCGGCTGCTTCCCGCTTGGCTTCGGCAGCTCCAGGTGGTGGTTGGTGATGTAGAACCATTTCGACTTCCAATCTTGGTTGGAGTGAATCAGCTTGTACGCCAAGTACTGCTCGGTGGCGTCTTCGCGCATCTGGATGCCGGCCCCTCCGACTACTCTTGGGTCGTTTGCGCTCGGCTGGAGCTTCACGCGGAAGAACTTTCGGAATAGCACCCAATGCGGCTATCTTGGTTGGAGTCAATCAGCTTGTACGCCAAGTACTACTCGGCGGTATCTTCGCGCATATGTATGCCGGCCCCTCCGACTACTCTTGGGCCGTTGGCACTCGGCTGGGGCTTCATGTGGAAGAACTTTCGAAACAGCACCCAGTGCGGCTTGATCCCGAAGAATGATTCGCAGAAGTGGACGAAGACAGAGACATGGAAGATTCCATTGGGGTTCAAATTGAGGTACTCGATACCGTAATAGTCGAGAAGACCTTTGAAGAAGTCGCTCGCCGGAAGAGCCAACCCGCGCTCCACGAACCGCGTGAACATTGGGATCTCTTCCGGGTTATTCTCCATCGTATACGGATCCCCAGCGGCGGCACGCCACATATCCACCTCTTTCTCCTGGAGGAAACTGTTGTTCACCAGCGCTAGCAGGTCCTCAATCTTCGCCTTGGATTTTTCCACTCCTTGTTTGGATTCGGGCGTGGGGGAGACGCCGGCGGCGTTGACCCTTCAGCGGATCCAGTAGCCTCTTCACGGGATCTCTTTTTCCCAGCGGCGGTCTTCATGCTCTTCGACGGGGATGGCTTCATTCTCCAAAGGCAGCGGGTTTTCACTCGCATTCGCTCGGGGGCTGCGGCAGCGGCGCACGTGGATATGCAGTCTACATCGCGGTGGCAGTATGCACAAACGGCTAAGTCTTGGCTAGATCTATCTCAACCAACTGCGAATGCGGTGGATGAAAAACCCTAAGGGTTTCGGCTTCTATTTATAAGTCAACCGGCGGCTCCGCAACGGCCAGATGGATATGTATCGGCAGCTGACTTAGTGGCGGCCGCCTGACCTTTCAACTTCCAGTAGTCGACGCGCTCTATCTCGGGGGCTCGGCTACGTCTACTTAACTACCTGGGTGGCGACAAGAGCAACTCGGGACACATTATACATTCAAGATGACCCTTCAATTCGAGAGGAAGTGCTCGACTAAAGGCTCGGGGGCTCCATGCCATGTGTCCTTCAGTTTTTTCTCTGGATTTTACGGGATAATCTTGCCAGAACATCAAATTGACCCTCAGCTAGAGTCTACAACTCAACCTAAGGCTCAGGGGCTACTCCATATGGAGTGCGATTTTGCAACCGCACTTCCATATAAATTTCGGCTTCAAAACAACGCGGGTATTATTGAAGACCTTCAAGAGGAGAACTCGAAGATGCTTGCCAACTACTCAAGAAGACTTCAAGACTACTCAAGGATCAGTTGGAGTACCTTCCAGCCTCGGGATGCTTCAAGTATTCTTGAGGACTTTTGGCTTGTAGTACTCGGGGGCTTGTCGTCTGGACTTCCCTGGGCCCACTACCTCGGTGGGTACCAGGACCGACTACTCGGTGGGCCCCTGGGACTACTCGGCCTGTGCTACACGGCACCTGATGGCGTGAGGCACAAGGACTACATTGGAGAAGTACTCGGATAGAAAGCTATACATGTCATGTACTATGTAGAGAACTCCTAGACGTACCTGACTAGTACTCTCTCCTCAAATCGACTTGTAACCCTGCTTCCCGGGCTATATAAGGCGAGGTAGGGACCCTTCCCTCTCTCATACGCATCATCTTGTAAACACACCCAATAAATCCAGAGCTACACAGCATACAGGACGTAGGGTATTACGCACCTCGCGGCCCGAACCTAACTAAATTGTTTGCCACGTGTCTTTTCCTTCGAGTTACCGATCTCGGCGAGGCCACATTCATCTACCTTGGGTACTCCCCTTGGTAGGTTACCGGTCTAAAACACTAACAGCCATCTCTTGGAACCCTAGCTCATTTGGTTTTCCTATTTTCCCCTTCCATTTTCCTTTGCAATTTCCAGGACTAGCTTGAGAGCTTCATGGTGTGATCTTGTGAGAGAGTAGGATGATCGGGCGGAAGCTAGACCTTGTATGAACCTTTATGGTATGTATAGATGATTTGGCGTGGTTCCTCAAGGCTTGTTTGAGTTCTTCCCGGTTTTCCTTTTTTTGAACTGCGGAGCCATTTCTTGGCGTTCTTCTTGGAGTGATTTTGAGGCCTTTCTCTCTGCGATTTGTTGGGGCATATATGCATGAACCCTTTCGTGGTTCTTTTTCATTTGATTCCTCTCCCAAATCCGTGAGAAAAGGGGCTCGATTTTGGGGTTTTCGTTGTTCTAGGGTTTGTGGTGTTCTTGGCGGAAATCCTTCGATTCCTCTTGATTCAACAAGTTTTGGTGGACCATAACTTTGCCATGGAGTGCCCATGAGGTGTTCCTAGTATCCCCAAAGTCTTGTGCGAATCCGTGGAGTGAATCGAGAGATTGGGAGTTGAATTTGGGGGAGTTGACCCGCGGGTGCCGTTCATCCGGAGCTGCCCAGGTGTGACCGGTCTGACCGATGCTCGTGACTGGTCTGACTGGTGTGAGCCTTTTGTGGGATTTGCCTCGGGTGAGTCGCTCATTCCGTGTGTCTTTGGGTTGTGCTGTTGCTGGTCAGTTCTTGGCCCTTTTGGAGTTGTCTTTCTAGGCTTTGTGTAGGGTTCTTCTTCCTTGCAGGTTGTGTTTTGGGGGCGTTTTTGTTCCAGGGCCTAGAGAAGTCACTGAGGCTCTCTGGAACATTTGTTGTGCGGCTGCTATAGCCACCGGCCCGACCGGCTGCGCCACCGTCTCGTAGGTGTAGCACGAGCGACAAGCCGTGCAAGTTTCCGCTGTGCGTGTTGGTGAGTTTTGGCTCAGAAGGTTGTTTGTTGGTTCCTAGGATCAGTAGCACTCCAGTGGCTACGTGGTCTTGACCAACTGGGTAGTTGAGTCGGAGGCATGTGTTGGAAGTCGTGTTCGTCTCGTTGGAGTCTCTATCTCATTCGAGAAAATTTTTATCGGCTCTCATTCACTCCCCCTCTCTGGTTCGTCGTTTCGATCCTTCAGTCGTCTCGCCCGAGTGGGCATTTTGATCCGGTTGGCCGCACAGACCAACGAAGTATCGTGATTTGCAGCTCGGGTGCAAGTTGTTGGGCCTGTTGCCCAGTCCCAGAAGCAAAACGCCGTATGAGCCAGATCAAAACCGTCTCATTCGGGAAAACTAGAATTTTTTTTACATTTTGTTTCCTTTTTTAAAAAAATATATGGTCTGAAAATCTTTTGCAAAACTATACATCCGGCGTCGTGGGGGACGGCGGCAGGGACCTACCGCCATGCTCCACGGCGGTAGGAGGCGCGCGGTACTTGCGACTTCCTACCGCCGTGGGGCACAGTGGTAGGGGTTCGGTCTCTTTTCAGAAATTTGAAATTTTTTTGTTTGAACTCGGATGAAGGTAAACTTTATATGAAAATTGTATCTTTCGACGAGATCTACAACTTTGTAGTTCAAACTTTTCCATTTGAAGTCATCTTCATAGTCAAATAATTGATATACTATCTAGATCTCAGTTTTCATATTCAGACCTCAGTTTTCAGTTAACGTTCAAAAATTGTAACTTTTTTGCATGAACTCGGATGGAGGTAAACTTTATATGAAAATTGTAGCTTTCGACAAGATCTACAATTTTGTAGTTCAAAGTTTTTCCATTTGAAGTCATGTTCATACTCAAATAATCGATACACTATTCAGATCTGAAGACTGCAAACTGAGGTCTGGATAGTTTATCGATTATTTGACTATGAAGATGACTTCAAATAGAAAAATTTTTATCTACAAAGTTGTAAATCTCGTTGAAAGCTACAATTTTATTATAAAGTTTACCTTCATCCAAGTTCAAACAAAAAGAATACAAATTTAGACCCCTACCGCTGTGGCCCACGGCGACAGGAGGTGCTACAGTACTGACGTGGGGCACGGCGGTAGATCCCTAACGCCGCCCCCACGGCACCAGATGTATAGTTTTGCAATTTTTTTCGGACCATATATTTTTGCAAAATTGAGGTGGAAAAAATGCAAAAAAAAGAAAAAATTCGGAAAACTGCAGCTCACGTAACACTTTTTGCAGAAACACCTTTCTACTTAAAAAAAATGACATCTCATTACTCTAACTTTTACACAAACACCTCAAAAGTTTTGAGAAATCTCCTTCACACATCTCATCTCCAACTGAAAAATGCCTCGGCAACACCATTTTTTTTAAAAATTTTACATGACACAATTCATAGTCCCCCAACTTTCTTAACAAACAACCCGTCACATCTAAGGACCGCCAAATCGCACGATTCAATATTAATCTCACCGCATCTCACAAATACATTAAACTATTGCATACCTACGGTCCTCCCAAATTAAAAAAAAAATCCTTCTAAACAACTCAAAAAAATAAAATCAACACCTCAATCCTCCCAAATAAAAAATCCTTCTAAACAACTCAAAAAATAATTTAACGACCTCCTTGCTTCAAAATAAATGTCAGAAACAACCAGTATCTTCATTTACATACCAAATAACATATTACTTAGAACAATACACCTATGAAAACTCAGCGTACAAAGGAAACACTACCAATAGGTTCCAACCCACGATAGCAATGCGAAAGAAACCAGACAACATATTTATCTTACTCACGTTTTATACAACAAAATTTTCACAACTGTCTACACACACAACAACTACTATTTCATCTATGGAATAGAGGTTGCACCAACTACAATAATGCCATGACGGAATACGGGCACAGCGTGGCCCTTTCTAGTATAGAATGGAACATGCATGCATCGACAATCTTAGAATTGATCATTGATGTATAAGATTTTTTTAAAAGGACTGATGTATAACAGTATATAAGAATGTTTTTTTTGCGGGTACAGTATATAAGAATGTTACACCATATATGAGGAACGACAGTACCATCGAGCAGATTAATGCATCTGATTACTCATTACTAGATCACGGATTTTAATTGTGGATCAACCTGCTGATCCACGATGCATTTTCTTAAATTTATTAACTTACTAGGATCGTGCCCGTGCGTTGCTACGGGCATACTAATTTGAACAAAAAAGTTATTGTTCTAAAAAAGCATGCAAACTCATAAAGGGAATGCAAATTATAATGAAAAACATTATGGTCATATCATGCATAGTGGTTATTCAAGGAGAATTGAGCACTAACATTGCGCAGATCAAAGGAATGCAAATTATAATGACAAACATTATGGTCGTATCATGCATAATGGGAGAACTGATCGCTACCTTGCGTAGATCAAAGGAATGCAAATTATAATGGCAAACATTATGGTCGTATCATGCATAATGGACATTCCAGGAGACCTAGTCACTGACATTACGCAAATCAAAAGGTTATTTCATATAGATTGCAACACTTAAATTTCAGTTGCAACAAATGTGAACCCACCACCACGACAAAATTTCTTAAAACATTCACGACTGCAGCTTGAATGACATAAGAGCTCTGATTTGTTTTGTACCATTCATGAGAGAATAAGAAGTACAATACTTCGATGGCTCAAGATCTCGTGTCTCTTTACGTTCATGGAACCAATCAAAAGCATCGGGATTGTGTAATATTAACCAATGAATAAGAATACTAAGATGACCAATTTCTATAAAGAATAGCAAGAACCAAAGGATGAAATAAGACCAAGATTGTGATGATGATCATAAATCTGCGAGACACGATTTTGTATGCAATTAAAAATGGAAGAACTAAAACAAAAAGCTGGACGAGTCTTTTGAATGCAAAATTAAAATTTATTTGAGTTTAGGAGCAATAGCATATCATAAGAAAAAATTATCATTACTCCGGCCACGGATCAAGGAGCCCTTCACATATTATCAATGGCAAGTAAGCTGAAATCAAGATGCACCTATTCTTGTTTTTGGCATCTCTAAATCAAGTAGTATACCTTTCCTCACTTCTCTTAATTATATTCCACGACACCATCAGTCGTTTGAACTCCACATAGATCAACTGAAATAGGATGCTCAAACATCTTGCAAGCATGCCTTCCTCCATAACAACTTGTGGGCCGAATCAAGAACAAATAAGAGAGACTACTCATCATAGTCGAGGTACAACAAAAGCAATAAAAATTAGCATCGGCAAGAAAAATCCAAGTACTCAACCTCGGCGATCAAGTAAATAGCTTACCGTTTGAATTTGTAAGGCACTCAAGGCCTAACTTTTCAACCGATTATGCTACCAAGAGATATAGTTGCCAAGTAAAATATGGCATTGAACATGTTTGTCGAGTCCATTCGGTGCATTAATATAGTCTTCCGGATAATTGTGACGATTTCAGATGGATTGGCTAAAGGAAATGCCTCAATCTTCTGAAAGGTATCCAATGTTGGTTCCTACAATGACTCAAGGAATTGTAAAACACTGCCATCTGAACACCTTCAGTTTGAGATCTAAAGAGCGAGGCATTTTCAGTATAGTCACAATGGCACAGACATACATCTCCTTTGGAGTCATATGTGCTAAGCATCAGTGCCCAAATGCAATCCTACATATCATTGGTAATGTCATCAAACTAAGAATGAAATGGAAATTTCATGATGTAGATAGTGGCTTTGACAAGACAAAATATGCAAATAGAAGCATTTTGAATGGGGAAACATAGAAAACAATTCGGGAAGGAAATAAATGTACAAACAAATGTTCCACAAGTGTAAACTTTTAAAATCAAAACTGCAACTGAAAACTGCACTCGCCTCACCGATTCGGAGGTCCCTAACATAACCCAATAAACAAATTTCAGTCAAAAGAAATTGACAGGAAGCAGTCAATACATGATGGAAAATCTGGAACTGATACCACTAACTCCAACCAATGACACCTTCATTGCAGCTCTAATGCTGAAGCTTATTGTAGCTATTACTGTAGGATAAAGGGGTTACGCAATTAGGTTTGTACACATGCTGGTGGGTAACAGATAGGTTCCCTCCCAGTACATAAAGATATATAATGGGCAATACAAAAAGGCAGCCATTCAATTACATGATAAATTGCAAATCAAACATGAACTGAATCAATTATTTTACATTATAAACAATGAGAAAATTGTGAATAGGAACTCAAGGAGCTAGTGTTTAGGTCGTCGGCGTTCTTGGCCTAAAGCCTGAGATCGCTGCGGTTGCTTTGTTTTATTTTTGTGGCGCTAATATGCTGTTTTGTGTGGTGCCTTTGTTAGGCGCCTAGAGTGGTCCCTATAATTTTTTCTTCTACCTTAATGAAATGACGCGCAGTTCTCCTGTGCTATTCGAGAAAAAAATGTTCAATTCCCTTCTCAAGTGAGTCAGCCACCTAGTAACACAAGAAATTAACTGGTGGAATCAGAAAAAAAAATGTCAATAGTTTCAATCAGTCTAGCTAGTTTTCAGAGGCTGGCTTACGGCATGCAGCATGTTGTTGCTAAGGAACAAACATGAAAACAACGCAACACTCACGGCAATCCCTTGCTAATAGCAAAGTTCAAGCCCCAAGGACCACAAAAGATGTCCATCACTCCATTATGAGATCGAATAGGAATCGAAAAGAGATTCACAAGTAACATATTACCTTTCCAAATAGGACCTTCCATAAAGTGTTGTGAATGAATAATAAAATCCCAGAAGTCGTGTTTCTCGCCTATTCCCCTAAAATAATAACTCGGTAACATTACTAACTTCAATAACTCAAAATGAAAATGAAATACTAAGAAAAGAAATACAAATCACAAATATAAAAAACTGGAGATTGACTCTTTAAATATGGAGAGCACTTGTAGTCATTATAGACATTGCAGCATACGAATATTTCCTCCTATATAGTTAGTTAAAAGCATGAGCTGATACAGTGACACTACAACAGTTATATTCAATTAGTTTACGAAAATGCACTAAGGCTTATAAAATGTACACTGCTTGGATATCCATCTGTGATAAATATGACATGAGCTTCAAGAGTAAGTTCTGTTAAAAAACAAACTGTTATTGAAAAGAAATAAAACTATACAATGTTATCTGCAAACATGGAGCCAAGAAATGTTT
The DNA here is from genome assembly GCA_947561735.1 of Cenchrus americanus. Taxonomy (NCBI): domain Eukaryota; kingdom Viridiplantae; phylum Streptophyta; class Magnoliopsida; order Poales; family Poaceae; genus Cenchrus; species Cenchrus americanus. The sequence continues at coordinate 97,400,623 of OX387242.1, read as the reverse complement.
TATTTCATTCAGCCTTTTACATTACTAATATATAATGCATATAAAAAACGGGTAACAAACCTTCTCTCTGCGACAGAGAAGTTCAAGTACCCTTGCACCAACAGCATAACCAGCATCCTCCAATCTAAAAAGCAAAAAAAATATGTAGCCCAGATGATATTCAGAAGTAAAACAATTTTTAAGAATCTTCATTATGCTATTCAAAAGTTCAGGTCTACAACTACCTAGATAGATTTGAAGTTATATTTCTGAGTTTGGCTGATTTTTAGTTGCTTACAGAAAGGAGAGAAATTCAGTTAAAATACCTAACAATTTTTTCATATCTGAATAGCATGGCACTATCTGTGCCTCTAACAATATTAAACCAGAATGGACGGTGTTAAGCATAAAGGAAGGGTGCTTGCTAGGAATCCCTTATCAAATCATCCAAAGTACACTGTCCTGGACTCGGTTCTGAACTTATTCATAATATGCAAATATTGCTACTTGTGGTTCTGAATCTTAGTTGAAAAAATTGGAGATGGAACTTCTTGTACACAAGTAGGCAAAGTAGATTCTAACCTGGTGGCTTAACAATATCTTGAGAGGTGAGAACAGCATTAGTGGATTCCGCTTCTAAGAACATAATTCACCAGAAAGATCCTGTTAAAATAAATAAGATCCAAACAAGATGGTCAATGCAATCCTCCTTCATGATAAGTAATTGAAGCAATGATGCTCTTATGCAGTTGATTTCTTCACCATTTGCATACCTTTTTTAAAAAAACGCCTGCTTATCCATGATCACCACCTTAAGGCTGCAGGTCTTCAGCCACTGGTGCCATACTACAACAGCGGGATAACCCCCCAATTGAGAGATGGTTTGATGTAGTGCGAGAAGGAATCCCGGGAGTAATTAGGGTGTTAGTACATAATAACAAACATCTTGATGCTGCTATTTTTGGATCATAAATATGATCGGTTTGTTCTTTCGGCAAGCACACATCACTCGTTAGTAATGATTTGTTTTCTAAACAAGTTTGTAGGAAGGAAGGATTACTAATCGAGTGCCTAAAACTAATGTCAATGAGATGTGTAAGACAAAAAGCTCGATTGGTATTTGGTTAGATGTGCACTCACCTTGTGTTAGTGCACAGAACCACAACTCATGATCAAGGAAGAATTCCAGCTAATCCCTCGAAAGCTCTCAAATATCAACCTCTTTCCCTGCCCTATTTATGTCCTCCTTTGTCTCATCCATGTATGTCCAGAGTGACGATGGCTGATCAAGCAAATGTACATGATAAATTCTTCAGGAGGGCAACCTAATTGATCAATAACATAATATGTGATACATTTTCTACAATCATAAAGGAGAATTAGTGGACAATAGTTTGCTATCTATCATAAGCATTCTATCAAACACCTGGTGGGTAGACAGTAACATTGTAGACCAGGAGGAAGTCATTGTTGGTGAGGCTGGTACCATGCTTCAGGGGGTCGTTGCTGGCCACTATGCAGGAAGTGTGGAAACAAACATGATATACACTCAGTAATCCACTCGCAACAGTGAATCAAATCATACTCAAAAGTGAATTAGCTTATAGTTGAATGAGTACGGGGATTTGTCACTGCTTACTCTGTTGACCACGAAAGCAGCCCAGCCTGGGATGCCATGCAACAGGCTGTCACAATCGCTACCGCGGGCCGTGAGCCACCGCGGCGAGCAAGCACTCCAAGCACACAAGCACCGACAAGGCACCAACAAGCAACCGCCCAGCCCGTCACCGGTCGCAACGCTGGCCATCACCGAATCACGCATTTGTAGTGATCTGCCCCCTCCTCGCGGCTCCGGCGTGGGAGCGGGTCCATCTTATGAAGGCCAGGGCAGTGGCTCTAGCGCATCGATGATCCAACACGCGTCGGTTGCCGCTTCATCCGCATCCACCGCTTGCGCCGGCGCGCGCCACCACTAGATCTAGCGCCGGTCCATCCTCGTCAGATATCGCACGCGACGGATCTGAGAGCGTAGTGGAGGAATGACAGCGATGGCGAAGAGGAGCCATTCCGGTGGCATGGAGGAGTGAGGACGGTCGTGGGCCCTGAGGAAGTAGGTTTGGGGAGGCAGCAGCGGCGCCGGTGTGGCCGCAGGGTGCCCGCTGTGGCGGCTGGCGGAGGGAAAAGGGCGAGGGAGGAGCGGATGGTGCGGGATTTTGGGAGGAGGAGGCGCGAGAAACGACGCGTGGTTGGTGGGGATCATGCACGGGATTGGGGGAGGAGCGGAAAAACGACGCGTGAATGGTGTAGACGATGCACGGCAGGTGGCGGCGGACGGCGAAGGGCGGCGCACGGTGGACGGCGGAAGGCACGAGGGCGGTCAACAGAGGCGTGAATGGCGGCGAGGAGGATGGCGGCGGCGCGAAGATGGGATCGGCGGTGCGGTGGATTGGATTGGATTGGATTGGGGAGGGAGGGAGGTGCGGGATTCCTCGCGGAGCGGAGGGATGGTGGGACCGAGAGGGAGGCGCGGGCGGACGCAGGCGGACGCACGCGGAGAGGGTGGGGCGCGGGACGGGGTGGCACGCGAGGCAGTGAACGTACGTTCACCAGGGGTGGGAGTTTGACCAGGAAAAATTCTCCACTTCACACTTTTTAGTAGTAGAGATTGTAAATGGTCCATTGATTAATAAGGCCGTAGCGTAGAGGTAGCAACAGGAAGATCACCAGAGAGCTCTCCTTAGCCTCCTAGGCGCTCTCGTCCTGCTGCTGCAGGACGTGGAGCAGCGCGGCGCGGAGGCACCCCTCGTCCTGCAGCATAGCTTGCACGTCGACGAGAGTGCCCTGCACCGTCGCCGCGCCGCCGACGCGGCTCACGCACGCATGCTGCACCTGCAGGTCCAGCAACCGGAGCGCCACCATTAATTGGGCCTTGGGCCATTTAGTTTCAATTAATTCTAAGAATTAAAAGTACCACAAAATAAATGCTAGTGATTCAATCCCGCATTAAAAGTTAATGAGAATCTTAACTAACTTAAAGGGTGGACCAACGGTGGACCACTTGTGAAGTTGGTAAAAGGAGAAGGGCGTGCCACACGCACGCGTGCGCTCGCTCGCCGCGCCGGGGCCGAGTCGAGACCGTGACCATGTCGTTTAATGCGAATTATGGTGGTCAGCAGCGTTTTCATTCCCTTCTCTCTCCTCTGCGCCTATATAATGAGAATTATGGTTCTCCTCTCCTCTGCGCATACATATTCTCACATCTAGGTACTCTTGCTTAGGAGACCTCTCTCTTCTCCCTCTGTGTTGCTGCTCTCTGCCATTTCCAACGCAAGCTAGGTACTCCTGCTTAGGAGACCTCTCTCTTCTCCCTCTGTGTTGCTGCTCTCTGCCATTCCCAATGCAAGCTTTGCGCGCACACTGCTTGCGTGAGCAGTTGCCTCTGAACCTCGTCCGCCTAGCGATCCTGCTCGGGATAGGTGGGCGATAAGGTTTTTGGGGAGCGTACCCGTACGCGCCTGCTCGCTCTCCAGTACGACTACATCCACGTGAACAACTATTTCCAGTACAACTACATCCGCGTGAACGACTACTTCCCGAAGGCCGTTCGTGGGACTTCACTGCAACGACTCGTCACTGCATCGACTCTGAATGGCTACACCAAATAAGGTCCCTCCACGATTAGCATGTTTAATCCAAGGGATTACGGCGCACCGGTTGACTCCATCAACCGTCCCGCCTTTGGGTACAAACTAAATCTCTTCTGTGTATTTTTGTTCGAGTTTTATTTGAGATTTAACTTGAACACATGCACATGCTTTGCTCTCACGGGATCACTTATATTTGTCATGAACGTGTTAATAATTTCTGGAATTAAAATGTACCGAAAATTGCCTAATTGTCTAACAATCCAAAAACCTTATGTTGTTGTTGATAGGCTTTCGGTAACTAGTTTCGCTGCAACGCTCAAACCAAATGTTTTCGATGGTTCAAATTACAAGAGTTGGAAGCAAAGGGTTACGTATTGGTTGACAGCGATGGGCATCATGCATGTCATACAGGGGAAGCCCGAACAGTTTTCTCCAGAGGAGGAGAAGGCTTTCGAGGCAGCCGATAACCTGTTTCGTGGTGCCATCTTGAGTGTTCTCGCTGAAAACCTTGTGGACACGTACCTTCCGTCGCCAAGTGGCAAAGATATTTGGGATGCGCTTGAGGCTAAATTTGGGGTTTCTGATGCTGGTGGTGAGCTGTATGTCATGGAACAGCTCTATGACTACAAAATGGTTGAAGATCGTTCTGTGGTAGAGCAGGCCCATGAGATTCAGGCGCTAGCTAGAGATCTTGAGAACTATAGCAAGGATGCACCATGTAAGTTGACTGACAAGTTTGTGGCTGGAGGTATTATCTCCAAGTTACCACCTTCTTGGAAGGACTTTGGAACCTCTCTAAAACACAAGAGGCAAGAGTTTGTTGTTGTCGATCTTATCGACACTTTTGATGTTGAAGAGAAGGCGAGAGCAAAGGACAAGACACATGGTAAAGGGATTGTTGGGTCTTCTAGTGCTAATTTGGTGCAGAAGAAGAACAACAATGCATTCAAAAAGAAGAACAAGCCGCATCAAAACCAACCAAAGGCTAAGCAGACGGCTCAATTCAAGCACAAAAAGCCGCCAACTGGAAAGTGCTACTGCTGTGGTAGCACGGAACACTTTGATGCAAAGTGTCCGGATCGCAAGGATAAGAAAGATGGCAAGAGTGCCAACATGGTTATTAGTGAGACTGGTGGAACGTCGGGGTACGGTAATCTTTTAACTACAGTTCTTTCAGTATCTCAGTCACCTGACTGGTGGATTGATACTGGTGCTAATATTTATGTTTGTGCTGACATTTCCTTGTTTTCCTCTTACCAGGCGGGCGGAAATTCCTCCTTGTTGATGGGAAATGGATCACATGCGCGTGTTCTTGGTGTTGGTTCGGTCGATCTGAAGCTTACTTCGGGAAAGATCGTTCGATTGAAGAACGTGCAGCATGTCCCTACTATCAAGAAGAACTTAGTCAGTGGGTCTCTACTATGTAGAGACGGTTTTAAATTAGTCTTTGAATCCAATAAATGTTTAATTTCTAAGTTTGGAAGGTTTATTGGAGAAGGTTATGATAGCGGAGGTTTGTTCTGCTTTTCTTTGTCATATGATTGTAATAAAGTTGTGAACCATGTTTTGAATGTTAATGATGAGTCTAATGTTTGGCATTCGCGACTTTGTCATGTTAATTTTGGTTGTATGATGCGTCTTGCAAACTTGAGTTTAATTCCGAAATTTACCTTAGTCAAAAATTCTAAGTGCCACGTGTGCGTTGAATCAAAACAACCTCGTAAGCCTCATTTTTTGGCTGAGGCGAGAGACTTGGCACCTCTAGAACTAATTCATTCTGACTTATGCGAGATGAATGGTGTGTTGACGAAAGGTGGTAAAAAGTTTTTCATGACTCTGATAGACGATTGTACTAGATTTTGCTATATCTATTTGTTGAAGTCTAAAGATGAAGCGTTACAATATTTTAAAATCTATAAAGCTAAAGTAGAAAACCAACTTGAGAGAAAGATCAAAAGAATTAGGTCTGATCGTGAGGAGAGTATTTTTCTAATGTTTTCACTGCGTTCTGTGAGGAACACGAAATAATTCATGAGAGGACGCCTCCCTATTCACCTCAATCAAACGGGGTAGCCGAAAGAAAGAACCGCACTCTAACTGATTTGGTTAACGCCATGTTAGACACAGCGGGACTTTCCAAGGAATGGTGGGGTGAGGCTATATTGACTGCATGTCATGTCCTGAATTGTGTTGATATAAAGAACAAAGAGATAACGCCATTCGAGGAATGGGAAAAGAAAAGGCTAACTCTTTCATACTTATGGACTTGGGGATGTTTGGCCAAAGTGAATGTGCCTATAACCAAGAAACGTAAACTATGACCTAAAACTGTCGATTGTATCTTTCTAGGTTATGCTCTACACAGTGTGGGTTATAGGTTTTTAATAGTGAAGTCTGGAGTACCTGATATGCATGTTGGCACCATCATGGAATCTAGAGACGCTACATTTTTTGAGGACATTTTTCCTATGAAAGAAGTAGATAGCACATTTAGTCATGAATTGTCTATTAATAATGAACCCAATGAACCCGCTGTTTTGATAGAACACAATGAACAACCACATGAGGAAAATCCTGAGGAGGATGGCAATGAAGCTCTTAGAAAGAGCAAGAGACAGAGGATTACAAAGTCCTTTGGTGATGATTTCACTGTGTACCTCGTGGATGATACTCATAGAACCATTCAAGAGGCATATTCCTCTCCGGATGCTGACTATTGGAAGGAAGCAGTTCGGAGTGAGATGGATTCTATTATGTATAATGGTACTTGGGAGGTTGTAGAGCACCCCTATGGGTGCAAACTTGTAGGATGCAAGTGGGTGTTCAAGAAAAAGCTTAGGCCTGATGGTACTATTGATAAGTACAAGGCAAGACTGGTGGCTAAAGGCTATACTCAGAAAGAAGGAGAAGATTTTTTCGATACTTACTCACCGGTTGCCCGATTGACCACTATTCGAGTACTACTTTCATTGGCAGCTTCCCATGGTCTTATCGTTCATCAGATGGAAATTAAGACAGCTTTCCTAAATGGAGAGTTGGAGGAGGAGATCTATATAGATCAGCCAGATGGATTCGTAGTAAAAGGTCAAGAAGGGATGGTGTGTAGATTGGTAAAATCTTTGTATGGTCTTAATCAAGCTCCCAAGCAATGGCATGAGAAGTTTGACAAAACTTTAACATCAGTTGGCTTTGTTGTGAACGAAGCCGACAAATGTGTGTACTATCGCTCTGGTGGGGGCGAAGGAGTGATCCTATGTTTGTATGTAGATGACATACTGATATTTGGGACAAGCCTTAATGCGATTAAGGAAGTGAAAGAATTCTTGTCTCAAAGCTTCGAGATAAAAGATTTGGGGGAGGCTGATGTGATTCTAAACATTAAACTAGTGAGAGAAGGTGATGGTGGGGTTGTCCTTACACAATCTCATTATGTGGAGAAAATCTTGAGTCGTTTTGGTTACAACGACTGCAAGCCAGCACCAACACCTTATGATGCTAGTAAAATGTTAAGGAAAAACATAAGAATAATGAGAGACCAGCTGAGATACTCCCAAATCATTGGATCACTAATGTACCTAGCTAGCGCTACTAGACCCGACATCGCATATGCTGTAAGCAAACTGAGTCGATTCGTGTCTAACCCGGGAGATGCTCATTGGGAAGCTCTTGAACGGGTAATGCGCTATCTGAAAGGAACAGTGGACTACGCGATTCACTATACTGGGTATCCTAGGGTACTACAGGGTTATAGTGATTCGAATTGGATCTCTGATGCAGATGAGATTAAAGCCACAAGTGGATATGTGTTTACACTTGGAGGTGGCGCTGTCTGCTAGAAGTCTTGCAAGCGGACCATCTTAACGAGGTCAACTATGGAGGCAGAACTCACTGCATTGGACACCGCCACAGTTGAGGCTGAATGGCTTCGTGAACTCCTTATGGATTTACCGGTAGTTGAAAAACCGATACCGGCAGTCCTCATGAATTGTGATAATCAAACGGTGATTGTCAAGGTGAACAGTTCAAAGGACAACATGAAGTCATCTAGGCATGTAAAGAGGCGGCTGAAATCTGTCAGGAAAATGAGAAACTCCGGAGTGATAGCCTTGGACTACATCCAAACGGCTAAGAATCTGGCAGATCGATTCACAAAGGGTCTTTCACGTAATGTGATAGACAATGCATCTAGGGAATTGGGCTTGAGACCCATCAGCGTTATTCAGTAGTGGTAACCTGTTCTATGTGATCGGAGATCCCGTGAATTAGGATAGTGAAACAAACTACTGTTTAATAGAGAGAAGAGAACCTTTGTAAAGGGCTCATTCCAGTAGAGATGCATTTCTCTTCTAAAATCTGTATGGTAGGTTGGTGGAAAACCTTAATGTGATCCGAGTGGCTCAAAGAGGAGCAAAGATGTTGGCCTACAGAACATCTTAAAGGATTGCACCTATATGGGTCTGATTTCTAGTCACAATCTATGAGATAGGGTGATCTCTAGACACCCATGAAAGGCACGGAGTATGACTTATACGCTCCAACCCGAGGGGATGCTTATAGCAGTCTAGTACTGGCAAGGGGCTCTAGTCAAACTTGTTTGCACGAAACTGCCAATTCAAGGCATAGTCCATTGGTCATTTGTGAATGAGTGTAGCTTTTGTCTCAGGTGGATGTTCAACTTAACAGTCTCCACCATAAAGTCAGTATATCAAAACAAGAGTTGAGAAGAGGACATTTCTTTGTGTACCTTGAAATTCTTTGTGGGGATTGTTGGATTAATTGGGCCTTGGGCCATTTAGTCTCAATTAATCCTAAGAATTAAAAGGTCCACAAAATAAATGCTAGGGATTCAATCCCGCATTGAAAGCCAATGAGAATGTTAACTAACTTAAAGGGTGGACCAACGGTGGACCACTTGTGAAGTTGGTAAAAGGAGAAGGGCGTGCCACACGCGCGCGCGCTCGCTCGCCGCGCCGCGCCGCGCCGCGGCAGAGGCGAGGCGAGGCGTGTCGTGTCGTGTCGTGTCGTGTCTAGTCGAGACCGTGACCGTGAGCAGCGTCCAGGTTCATTCCCTTCTCCTCTCCTCTGCGCCTATATAAGAGGACTCCATCCTCTGGCACAGATACATATTCTCACATCTAGGTACTCCTGCTTAGGAGACCTCTCTCTTCTCCATCTGTGTTGTTGCTCTCTGCCATTCCCAACGCAAGCTTTGCGCGCACACTGCTTGCGTGAGCAGTTGCCTCCGAACCTCGTCCTACTAGCGATCCTGCTCGGGATAGGCGAGTGATAAGGTTTTTGGGGAGCGTACCCGTACGCGCCTGCTCGCTCTCCAGTACGACTACGTCCTCCACGTGAACGACTACTTCCAGTACGACTACATCCACGTGAACGACTACTTACAGTACGACTACATCCGCGTGAACGACTACTTCCCGAAGGCCGTTCGTGGGACTTCACTGCAACGACTCGTCACTGCATCGACTCTGAACGGCTACACCAAACAAGGTCCCTCCACGATTAGCATGTCTAATCCAAGGGGTAACAGCGCACCGGTTGACTCCGTCAACCGTCTCGCCTTTGGGTACAAACTAAACCTCTTCTGTGTATTTTTGTTCGAGTTTTATTTGAGATTTAACTTGAACACATGCACATGCTTTGCTCTCACGGGATCACTTATATTTGTCAGGAACGTGTTAATAATTTCTGGAATTAAAATGTACCGAAAATTGCCTAATTGTCTAACACCATGAGGCGCGCGGGGGCGTGGCGCGCCGCCGCCGTCGTCAGGCGCACCGCCGCCGCCTCGTGCCCGACCATCCGAACCTCCAGCTTCTCCTCCAGGCCCCCGAGGCCGGGCACGCCGCCGGATTCCCGCCGCCCTGCTTCCGCACCGCGGCCTGCTTGGCCGCGTCCTCCAGCTGCTCCACGCGCCTGCGCAGCTCGGCGATGTAGGCGGCAGCGTCGGCGAGCAGGGATGCGTTCTCCATCCGGGACACTGTTGGCACGGCGGCGCGGAGGTCGCAGAACCGGCGGTTGAGCTTCTCCCGCCGCTGCCGCTCCGCCTCGACGTGGCTGATGGTAGGGCGGTCGAACCGGGGCACGGGCGGCTTCCTGCCGCGCCTCCTCGCCGAGCGCTCGCACTTGGCCGCCGCCGCGTGCGGATTACCGGCGGATAGGTCGGAGCCCGCCGAGTGCGAGCCCCCGGAGACCCACTCGGAGCCGTCATACATGGTCTTACCGTCGACGTCGAGCGCTTCGTCGCCCATCAGCCATTGCTCCGGCAGGCCGCAGGAGTCGAACTGGAGTACTGAGTGGTGGTCTGCCGCGGACAAGAAGGAGGTAGGGGAGGCAACAGCGGGGCAGAAAGATGCTGGCGAAAACTAGCTCATCCATGGCACCGTCCTGTTGCATTTTCACTTCTTTTTGGCGCTTCGTTAGAAATGGCCAGATTGAACTAGGTGGTACTGTGGTAGCACTGTAGCATATCCGGAGAGCGGAGTAGGAAAGGTCGTTACATGCTAGCACATTTTTATAGCCATTACACATTTGCACTAAAGACCTCGTAATTATAGAAGTTTCTCCTCGAAAAAAAAAATTATAGAAGTTTCACCTGGAGCACGTAAACCATGGGAAAATTAAACATGACAAACTAATTCTTTCACCAGTTGCGCTTGCAATGAGGATGTGTTTGGATTTCAAAGTTAAAGAAAAGTGTATAAAGTTTAGACATTTAATGTCTAAAGAATCAAACACTCTAGTCTAAAACATGTCTAAACTTTTTGACACTTCTAGCACTCAAAGAGGTGTTAAAACTGTCTTCCGATCTCTCTTTCCACCCTCCCTCATACATTGGTCATTTAGCAAAGCATTAATTACAGAAGGAAGGGTACTTTAGTCATTGAACAGAGCATTAAGGGATAGTTTGGTTGCAGCCCTGGCAAAGCTGCCTGGCGCAGGCAACGTTCCTAGGCGTCCGATTTTGGTCGCCTGGGGCTGAGATCGCTGCCCGGTCGGCAAGCTGCCTGGCATAACTCGAACCAAACAAGCCCTAATTGCACTTTATATAGTTTTAGACAAGAATCCAAAACAGAGGGTACTCCCCTGGTTTGATAAAAAAAGTCGTTTAGAACAAAGACATAGTCTCCAAAACACAATTTTGACTTTTGCTTTTTTATGAAAATATTTATTGAAAAGTTATATATGTATAATTTTTTATGAAAATGATTTTCAAAATAAATCTATTCATATGATTTTCACAATTCTAAACTCAACAATTTAAAAGTTATTCATCATTTATATATTCAATATTTGATCTAAACATTATTGTCCAAAACGACGGCTTTTACCAAAATAGAGAGAGTATCTACTAGTTTTAGACAATTTTAAGACACTACAGTTTTAGCACTTGTTGGAATCCAAACATGTGTACATCGTTGGAAGGATTCCTCCCCTTCAGGCCACTGCCGGTGTGCTGTTGTGTTTGATTTTTTTCTTTCTTTTCTTTCCCTCAATTTTTATTTTTTTTGGACTAAACTTGGTTTTCTTAAACAGCCGCCTGCGCGGAAGGATTTACAACTCTCCTAGAGTTTTTTTTTTGCGAAAACTATCACTATCTTTTTCTTTTTCCTTTTTAGTACTCTTCATTTGTTTTCCGAAATCACACACATATGCACAGACCCCGTGATTGCAACTAATTACCACATATGAACTAGACCAATTGCAACTCTGTTACCATAATAATTGCAACTTGCCGGAAAATCATTTTGTACAACAAATGTACAGAATCACGCAGTTACAAATGTGTGACTTGTACCGATTGCAACTAGATGGACTTGCAATTGGATGCGGACCGATAGCAATCGAACCCAACTAGTTGTAACTAGGTGTTGAATGTGCGTGTAAACCAATTGCAACCGCGAGACTCGACCAATTGCAACTATGATACTGTACTACTTGCAACTTAACGGAACTAATTGCAACAGTTTTGACCTATTGCAACTTCCTATTGGATTTGAAACAATTGCCACTCGACCAGACCTGGTTGCAACCCGATGCGAACCAATTGCAACTAGAGTCAGTATAGTTGCAACTGAGCAAAACTTAATTGAAATCGGGGTGTTGAATCTATGTGTAAACCAATTGCAATCGCGAGACTAGACCAATTGCAACTACGATACTGTACTAATTGCAACTTGATGGAACTAATTGCAACAGTTTTGACCCGTTGCAACTTCCTACTGGATTCGAAATAATTGCTACTCGACGAGACCTGGTTGCAACCCGATGTGAAACAATTGCAACTAGAGTGGGTCTTATTGCAACTGAGCAAAAATTAATTGAAATCATGGTTGGTGCATTTTGTATAGAAAATGCACCCATGTGCATTATAGCAAAACAATATATATATACATATATATATATGTTTCCATGAATACACACGTCTCTTATCACTAAAGCAATAGGGCGGGTTAAATTACCAAGTTTTCCACTTCCTTACACCTGCAACCTACGGTGCACTGTATCTATGTGATGTATGTTTGCTATATATATATCATGCTAATATCTATATCACCAGCGTACATGCTCCACAGACGCAGCGAAGCGCGCCACTCTTCCCAGTGTACTTTTTTTCGAATTACACAGTAGATCAGATACACTCATAACGCGCACACACTCATCCCTATGAATACACGCGCAAACCCTATCTTTTTCCGGAATCACATTATTATAGACATAGATGTTCAAGTACACACATATATATTTATTTGTTTCTATGAATACTCACTTCTCTTATCACTAAACACTAGGTCAGAAATGATTTGTCCAGGCGGTTAAAACCGGTCTTTGCTGGCGGGCGCGACACCCGCCAGCAACTTTGAGCCAGTAGAAATGGCCCTTTGTGCTGGCGGGTGGGCCGCCCGGCAGCACAAAGCCATTTGTGCTGGTGGGTCACTTAAACGACCGCTAGCACAAGTGTCATCAGTATTGACGGTTACTTAAGCTGCCCGCCAGCACAAATGCCATCAGTGTTGGCGGTTTCTTAGGCAGCCTGCCAACACAATGATCATCTTTGCTGGCGGTTGCTTAGGGCGCCCGCCACAGAAAGCATTTTCCCCATTTCCTATATAATTCCCCATAATTGTTTATTATTTGTATATAATTTGTCATTTTCGTCTATTTTTTGTATTTGGCCTAATATTCGCCAGTATTTTTTTCATATTGGCATTTGTATGGCAAATTCACTTTAACTTATTGTAATCTGTATTTAACCGCCAAATCCAAATATGTCTCATAAACACATAATCCAAACTAAAATAAAAATATATACATAAGTCACATTAAAAAACATCGTGCATAATAGATAACTCTAAGACACCCATCTACGTAACCTTTTCGCATCATCTAATGACAAGACTCCTTCTTTATCGAAGAATTCTCCATCCTCGTGGCAAATCTCACGTAGGATGAATCTCGCCACTGTGACAACCCGCCCAGGAAAATACCGTACTATCGCCTAAAACCGATCCACTTTGGTCATTAAGCAATAATAAAGTATCATCCTATCGTTAGTTGTCGGGTTAACGCCCGGTAAATCACTTGAATAGCAACAAGGATCGAAAATATGCATTAAAACTCACTCGAAGGCGAGTCCAGAGATACAACATCATTAATATCTAAATTCGTACCCCGAAGGGTTTAATTATTACAAACCATAGTTTTTGCCATAACGAAATAGTTCAGAGTTTTGAAAGCAGCGGAAATAAACTAACGGAAGCGAAGACACCACGGGAGGCCATCCATGATGCTTTCAGTAGTCGTCCTCCACCCACTCCAGCTCCCAGCCGGGCGGGATCTCTCCGGGCCACACATCACCGAAAGCATTACCTGGATCAACATATTATAGCAAGGCTGAGTATACTAATACTCAGCAAGTCTTACCCGTCGGTGATAACTACTTCACTAAATCTAGACCATGAAAGGCTTTTTGGCTACTGGGTTGCCTTTGCTGAAAAGTAACAAAGAGTAGGTCCTTACTTTCAAGATTTTAGCACAAGTTCTAGTAGTTTAATCTTTACTACATTAGCCAACTAGTACAAACAAAGTTGTACAATACAATTAATCAAGCATAGTATTCATCATCTTCCATCATTAGGGATCTCATGACTAGTGGAGTAAGTAGTCTCGGATAACGGTGAGAGGCCGACAATCGATTGATTTAAACCTTGCAAGGTAAACCCAAACACACGGTAGGCTGCCCCCGAAGGGACAACTTTCCCAGGCCGTTTCCAAAAATCCTCGGGTCGGGATCGAATCTTACAGTCTTTGGTGCAGGCTATCCGGAATACCCCGCGAGATACCCGGACTCACCATACACCACCGGTAGCTAGCCGTGAGAGCGAATCCCAAGAGTAGTAATAGTAGGATCCCTTGCCGCCTCATTAAGGTACTAGGCTTACCGGTCCCATACCCGACATGTGCTTAGTACGTTCAAAACCTTAGCCCACATAACCACTGGACCGGAGCCCAGATCCAATGCTCTTACCACGTGAGCAATCCAATTAAGGATAAATTGTGATTCCTATATAGGAACCTATTCTCGCGAGTGAGGTCATCACTCAACTTGTAACGGTCCTATAACTTAGCAGCTATCGACCTATCATACTAGTAAGGACAAGGTACCTAGGGATCATGCATCTAGGGTTTCATTCAACTCCTGAACGTAAATGCACAATCATCCATAGATAATTGAATAAAGAATTTGAAAACTAGGTTAGATGCACCGGAGCTTGCCTTCGTCAGCTAGGTTAGCCTGGGCACCCTCGGTGTCGAGCACTTCCATGTACTGCAGCGAAGCTTCCGCTCCTCCTTCCTCGGTTTCCGGGACAAGCGAGTAATCACCGTCCGGAAGATCTACACGGAATGCAATGCAAGTTTAGGTGATGTGATAGTTTGTTGTCTTATCCAACTCTTGTTGGTCATATTCACCTTAACAAGCATCTAGCTAGTGTTTCTCTTTTAGGAAGGTTAGCAGTTGTACATAGGCTATTCTTTTATTGTACATTTGAATAAAGATTCTTAGTGTACTTATCATTTCATGTGAATGGGTAGTCCTTTTACTTTCACAAGCAAAGGTATAAATAATATTTTTATTTATGAATTAATTTCTTATCAGCAAGGATATTTAATTATGTTTTAATTATATCAAATAATACTTTCAAAAAGGAAAAGGAATTAATTAGGGGTTTTTCTTTATTTAACTTCTCTTTAATATTAAAAGGGCTTTTAAGCTTTTTATTAAGCAATTAAATTACCAAAAATTAAAGAAGTGTTTCATATGCATATCAGCACCTATCCTGGTCCATTGGACCCACATGTTGGATGCTAGGAATTTAAATATTATTGAAAATAACAAAGGCTAGCTTAGTGATTCAATTTAATGCATACCAAAAATAATTAAGCACTAAACTGATCCCAACTTTCTCATGCATGCTCTCTGGTCCTAAAAAAGCCTAAAGAACCAGCAGATTCACCTAGAAACTCTATTGATCTCAGCTCATTAATTACAAAGGAAAACATGCATAAATCAAGAATAAATATTTCTGGTAGGCCAAAAATCATGATTAATTCACAAGATGTGTATTTTGATATCACAAGACAGTGTGCACAAGTTGAGCTCAGAAACATAAATATATTTAGCAAGAAAAATCACCTAGCCAGTTTCTGCAGGAAAGGAAAACAATTTATTTAAAAAGATCCACTTCATAACTTTCTGCAATTTTTGGCACAGGAGCTAGTCATGACCTAACACATAACATATCCAAAAGTGGGATACAGAGGAGTTATAGATTTAAAGTTATGACAGATCTAGGTTTTTCACACTAGTATTTTTCATGCTAAAATTATTTAGAATCAAGCCATGTGAGAATAACAAAAGTTGTGGGATTTCTCTCCCTAAACCCTACAAAATTGGTTTGGCATTTTTCTGGTTTTTCTTTGAATTTCTAGAAATTTTCTAAGGCGGTGGACTGAATTGTAAGAAAACCTAGATAGAGTTCTTTACACCCAGGCCCTGAAATTTGCGTGAGGCACCCTAGAAAGATCTCAATCAATGCAATCAGGCCCTTGGCCGGGGAGGGCGGCGCGGGCGCGGCCAGCTCCGGCGAGCCGGGTGCGCGGGCCGGCCGGCAAGCGACCGGGCGCGACCGAGAGCTCACCTAGGGGCTGTAGGATGCCGGAGTTGGGGCGGAGAGGTGGTCGGCGATGGGTTTCAGCGGCAGCCGGCGGTGGTGGCCGCGGCGGCTCGGTGAAAGATGGCGTGGAGATGCAATGCTGGCAAACAAACGACTTGGGAAGGTTGGCGGGTACCTAAGGGTGCTACCAGATCAATTGGCCGGTGCCGAGCGCGAATGGCACGCGAGCTCGGGGCGGCGGCGGCAATGGCGGTGGTGCGGCTCGGGGGTGGCGCGCGGGGGGAACGGGGAGGAGCTTTTATAGGCCGGCGCGGGGCGTCCGTGGGTGACGAGGGATGACGGCGTAGATGCCCGCCGTGCTACGGCGGCTCGAGGCTCGCGCGTACGGCGGCGACGCCGCCGACGGACCGCCGGTCCGTGCGCGCGCGCGCGCGTACGGGCGGCGCTCCGGCGCGGACTCGGTGCACCTAGGGCGGGGAGGCGCGTTGGGGCGCGGGTCGGCTCGGGTAGCGCGCGCTTTGGGCCGGGTGCGACCTCGGGAGGTGTGGGCACGGAAGCCGGGAAAGGCGGCGCGCGGCCGGCGACGGGCGGCGCGTGGGGTGCGCTACGTCGCGGCGCGCGGCGCTCTGGCCCAAAACATTTCACTGGTGCTGACTTTGAAATGGAAAAGCTCTAGATTTTTGTATAGAAGTCGACCAAGTGCTGAATACCAAAGTTGTAGATCTAGTTACCCTTAACATTTTCTACAAAGGCTATATATGGTTTTTCTGCACAGAATTGGAATTATTTGAATGCCAAAGTGAATGTCAGTCTGTCTTGGTCAACAGTAATTTCTGCCTTGCAATGACTTTTTCAAGCTTTTCCACTCCAAGTTTGAAATGCCATTCTACATGAAAGTTGTGTCCCTCATCAAGATGGACAACTTTCATTAAGGTAGAATTTTAAGTGTTTAGGTGAATTTTGGAGAACGCCGCAAAAATTCCGGCAGACACCTGTGGACACTGGGGTGGCAAGGGGTTTGACCAAGCCTTTGACCATGGGTTGGCCCCACAAGTGTGTTTACTAGCCAAATGGGGTCACTAGGGTGGGTTAGTGAGTTTTTCGAGGTGAGGGCCCAGGTTGACCGTGGTTTGACCACTGTTGACTATTTGACCGGCTATTAAGGCTAATTAAAAACCTAGGGCGTCACAGCCATGTCCACACAAATGTTGGTGATTTGATTGTCACCAAGTTTCCCCCATGATCCCTAAATGCACGTAAACACAATAAATAAATATTGTTATGCATTACCATCAGGACCATAATTAGCACATACATAGTTGTGTACAAATAAAGGGCTTACGTCTTCTGCATTCGTCCGGTACCTCCCGTTATTTCTCAAAACCTCACACACATAATATCCACATAGCACACTGCCAAGAGGTTGTTTGTAGCAATGCAGACAAATAAAAAATGATCGGTACTTATTAACAGAAGTGTACAACTCTGATAAAAATGATTGGTACTTATTAACAGAAGTGTTCTTACCCATTTGGCATGTCGTATCACCAATTGTTTCTTCTTGTGCTGCCCGCCATTGACTATGTATAGCCTATACACACTTTAAGGATACAAAGACATAAGTTAGTAATACAATTTGAACTATAGCCGATACACGCAGTAGTAATTATATATTGCACTGAGTTGTCTTACTTTCTTATAATCTCAATAATTTTCTTGTAAGAAGCCTCTGAATAGTGAATGAGTCGAAGACCCCCTTAGTTCCCAACTTCGGACACATGTGAAAGCAAATGAAATGATCGTTGCATAAAATTAAAATAATTAATATAAATAGACTAAAAATGAAGGCAAATGATGAAATAGTTTGTTTGAAGGATCTTAATCAAAATTGTGAGCACACTTGATAGAATCCTTATGTTGGTTTTCCTCATTACCCTTGCAATGTATACTGACACCTCATGAAGTTTAGCTTTCTCGTAACCCTTTGTTAATTCTTCTTTCTCTTTTGGTGTTTTCGCTTCTTCCTCTGTTTGCTTTCTTAGATGATCCGACATTATGAATGTGTGTTGTGTCTTGCTTACTTGTTGCGGGTCAATATATGCTACCTTCCACCTCCCATTTATCTTCCTTTCATCCAACACTTGCATCCCGCAAAAAAGTTTACTTGATGGTAATAACAATACATATGGAATTGAATAGATTTGGATGTCGTATAGGGATGTTGACTTACATGGACCAAATGGTGATGAGATTGATGTCGAGTTTGTCACGACAGAACATCGCATACAAATCAGGAAAATCAATTGTAACCTTCCGTTCTAAAGAGCTACTGAACACCCATTTCGGAACATTGGCGGTGATAGTGTGAATGCCTTGCTTCATGGCGTGCCTGATCCAAGCATGCAACCTCATCAATTTTGACGACCCTTCGTTCAGTTGCCACCTAAACAAGAATGGTTTGCCTTGCTCATACTTGTCGGGCACCTCATTAGGTGATTCTTTATTGGATGCTGGAGCATGTTTAGGTTTATTCTTCAGTACTCTCAAGAACAAGTCAACATCAGATGATTTCGTCTTTGGTTCATATGAGTTTATCATCCGGTGCATTGCTGGCGTCTTGGTTGCTGGACATGGCAGAGGAGACAGTGGTCTTGGAATAGATTTTGGTGATGATGCCCCTTCATCGAGAGTTTGTTGGAGGGGTGCTTGTGGCATGTTGTTGTCATTATTGTTACCTTCCTGCTCCCCACCCATCGTAGGTTGTTCTGTGTTCCCGACATCTGCTTGGAGGGGTGCTTGTGGCATGTTGTTGTCATTATTGTTAACTCCCTGCTCCGCACCCATCATAGGTTGTTACGTGTTCCCGACGTCTGCAACATCTTGGAAGGTCATGTTGTTGTCATTGTTACCTCCATGTTCCCCACCCATCGTGTACTCGACCATTGCAACATTTGAATCCTGGGGGGAGGGGGTACTCCTTCTTGGCTAGGTTGCAAGGGACTTGGTGATGCATTAAGTATGATATCTCGACGATGCCACAGTACGTATTGGTTCCTCGCATCACTGAGAAGCTCAATCCCATCCTCAGTAGGGATATCAATCTCGCACGACTCCTTAGAAACCGAAACAACTTGAACCCATGCATACTCTAGCGGCGGTGGATTCGGAAACACATGACCCGTTAGTGCCATGGCCGTCCCAACTTCTCGAAACTTATCTAGTTTTCTTCCATATGGAATAACCAACTTGCATGGTGTATCCTCTACAATGTCATCCACAGGATGCTTCGCGTTAGCAATAGAACCAACACTACTTGGAGTCGGGATGGCTCTGATCTGGGCAAGCATCAAGTTTGGAGGGACCTGTCCAGAACTACCAGACATTATATTCTCTGCACTAGGCCCAATAGAAACTTGTTGTTGTTGTTGTATGAAGAAGCCTATCAACTCTTGTTTGGCAATTTCTCTCATCTTGTCTTCAAGCTGCTTCTTATAACGGTCCCGCTTCTTATAACTTGATCGGTGTTCACAAAATGCTTTACCCCAGGGCAAGGTAGAAGAAATCCCTCGGACACGACTAGAGTGCTCAGGTGTTCCGATCGCGGCGGTTAGCATATCTTTCTCCCTGTCGTGCATGAAAAGAGCATTCTTTTGCATTTCTGCAAGTCCTTCCAGCTTCTCATAAATTTGTTCTGTTGTGGGCTTATGGAATGAAACCTTGCCGTCAGGTGCTATAGCCGGAACTCGAGCAGGGCAGCAATTCCGCTACGCTCATCCATGCGTTCAAACAAAGCTAGTAAACCAGCTACCGTCCTTTCTTCTTCCTCCTTCCTCCATTTTGCCATTTATACACAATGCATAGTCAATTTTTATAAAATAAATCTATTTAAAAATTATACATAATAAATCTATTTATACACGATGCATAGTCCATTTTTATAAAATAAATCTATTTATCCACAATCCATAGTGCATATTTATACAACAAAACTAATTAAACTAAATCCATAAACCATTTTTATATAATAAATCTATTTAAAAATTATACACAATCCATACTTCATACTTATAATAAATCTATTTATACACAATGCATAGTCCATTTTGATAAAAAAATCTATTTAACCATAATCCATAGTCCATATTTAAAAATTATACACAATCCCATAGTCTATTTTTCTAAGTTACATGTAATTGCATTTTGAAAAAAGAAAAAAAAGAAAAAAACAAATCGAGCCTCGCGGGGGGCAGTCGTCGCTACGCCGCCGGCCCCATCCCGACCTCCATGCGTGCTGAGGAGACGAGGGG
Source organism: Cenchrus americanus (assembly GCA_947561735.1). Taxonomy (NCBI): domain Eukaryota; kingdom Viridiplantae; phylum Streptophyta; class Magnoliopsida; order Poales; family Poaceae; genus Cenchrus; species Cenchrus americanus. The sequence continues at coordinate 97,380,499 of OX387242.1, read as the reverse complement.
AGGAGATGAGGCGTTGGTGGCGAGCGGGAGTGGCGGAGCTGTCGGCAGCGACAGAGCTGTCCGCGATGACGGTTCGTGGGCGGCAGTTGGGGAAGCGGCCCGCGGGGAGGAAGACGTCATCCTGCTAGGGGAAGAGGGGCGGCGGCGCTCTGGGAGGAGGTCGGTGGGGCGCCCGCGGACGACGGTGGCGGTCCACGAGGAGAAGGGTGGGGCCCTAGCAGAAGACGGCGGCAGTCCACAGGGAGAAGGAGCGGGGCCCTCGCGAACGACGGCGGGGCCCTCTTGGAGGTTGGCGGGGCACTGCTGGAGGACGGCAGGGTGGTCAGAGGGGCGGCAACGCTCGGGGAGGACGGCGACGGCGCTCGGTGGGAAATTTTGGCAGCTGACGACGTTGTTTCGTTTCGCACTGAGACTTTGAAAATTTTCAGAGCACGACTGCTGTATATAAAGGGAAGCAACGCTGGCGGGCCACATTACACAACCGCCAGTGGTGAACATTAGCATAGGCGGGTGACTTAAGCGCCGCCAGTGGTGAGAATCCCCGCTGGCGGTTATCATAAGCGCTCGCTAGCACTGTGGTTTGCTAGAATTTGAACTAAACTTTTCAAATAGGAACATTTAACTAGGAGAAAACACTTCCTATACTTCAATTAATATATTTTCGGTGAATTTTGGAAGATTCACTGAATTGTGAACATTTTTAGGCTAGGATTTCAAATTTTCAGATTGAGTAAAATGCACCGGAGGTCCGTCAACTTGTAAGAAGGTGTCACTTAGGTCCATCAACTTTGAAAATGCACTTTTAGGTCCAGAAACTAGTTGAGTCGTTCACCGTAGGTCCATAACAGTTCAATATCCCTTCTACTGGTGACATGAGATAATGACTTGGATAGAAGAAGCATATCCTAATTGAGGCATTTCATGAAAAAAGCTTATGAGTGACACATGCTTGATATTTCCAAACCTAAACAACATCATCCTGCTCCTGTCATACACGCGAGGAGGCTACCGTTATTCAACCCAAAGAATGTCTAAGTACATGTGTCACCCATTTGTAACCTACTCATTGAAATGCCTCAGCTAGAAAATGCTTCTTGAGCCAAATCATCATGTCATGTCACCAATACAAGCATATGTGGATAGTTATTGACCTGCGGTGAATGACTCTACAAGTTCATGGACCCGAAAATGCATTTTGAGAGTTGATGGACCTAAGTGACACCTCCTTACAAGTTGATGGACCTCCGGTGTATTTTACTCTTTCAGATTTTGTCAAACCACTATGCTGGCGGTTGACTTATGATAACCGCCAACGATGAGTCTCACCGCTGGCGGGCACTTAAGACACCCGCCAGCATAGTGTTTTTCCATAATTTGCAAAATTTGAAACCATGGCTTAAATTGTTCAAATTTCATTGAAACATCCCAAAGTATCTTAAAATATTTGAATTCAAGTATATGAGGCGTGTCTCTTGTAAAAGAAGTCCTAGTTAGAAAAGGTTAGTTCAAATGGGACTCTAGGTTCATACACCTAAGGAGTTATAGGTTGTTTGACCCTAGAGTCTCATTTGAACTAACCTTTTCAAATGCAAACAATTTCTTATGACAAAACACCTCCTATATATAAATTCAAATATTTTATGATAACTTTTGGAGGTTTCAAAGAATCTTGAACATTTTTAGGCTAGGATTTCAAATTTTCAGATTTTGACAAACCAATGTGCTGGCGGTTGACTTATGATAACCACCAGCGGTGAGTCTCACCGCTGGCGGTCTCTTAAGACGCCCGCGAGCATAGTGTTTTCCATAATTTGGAAAATTTGAAACCATGGCTTAAATTGTTCAAATTTCATTGAAACTTCCCAAAGTATGATAAAATATTTGAATTTAAGTATAGGATGAGAGTTTTATTTCATCAAAACATCCAAAACTCTCCTAAATTGATTGAAAGTCTTACAATAACACTAATTATATAAAGTCTTACAAGTGATACATCAAGCCCAACTAATAAGAAGTGCAAGTTTATCCTTTAACAATTCTCCCTTCACAGTCTGTACGTAACCATGGCTTCTCCGATTTAGGAATGCTGGCTTCAATTTTTTTATTATTTTCTCATGATCTTTGAACAAGACTAGTTCCTCAAAGTGAGTGTAATCCTCAACATCAATTACACCTTCTACTCCTCGAATTCTTTGTTTTCTGGTGATGGCAATGTGCTTCTTCACAAGTTCACATTCATATGATCAGCTATGTAGAAAACTTGTGCAACATGCTCGGCGAGTACCCATGGATCATCTTTGTATCCTGCATTGTCAAGGTCTACAAGTGTCAACCCATAATTAACATCTGTGACGCCATTCGGGTGTTTGACCCATTGGCACCGAAACACAGGGACCTTATATTATCTCCATAGTCAAGTTCCCATATTTCCTCTATGAACCCGTAGTAAGTGATGTTGTTTCCGGATTTATCAATCGCATCTATGCTAACACCACTATTTTAATACGCGACACTCTTGTTGTCTTTCGCCTTCATATAGTAGGTGTACCCATTGATTTCGTATGCTTGCCATGAGGTCACATTGCTTGATGGACCAGCCGCCAACCTAGTCAACGTTGTGTCATCTATGAAATTTCCTTGAAATAGATGCCCATGTTCCTTTAACCATGATGCGAAATGATGCTTTTGCTCTTTGATGACCCAATCCTCGCTCCGACTATCATTTCTTCACGAATCTCATTTTCGTGTTGCACGATAAAGGGCTCCACTTTTGCAAGTTGTTGTAGAACACTAGCATGTGCTTTCTCCAGTTTTTGGTTGTCCTCGTCAATGAATCTTTTCCTTCTAATGGTCCCTTTCCCTGACAATCTGCCTTCGTGTCGAGATTCTGGTACACTGATCGCTCTCTTATCTTTTATGTAGTCTATGCAACAATCAACACTCTTCTGTATGGTAGCTCTCGATCATGCTTCCCTCTGGAAATGCCTTGTTTCTCATGTATCCATTGAGAATCGACATGAACGTTTGTATGTCCACATCTTATGAAAGTACATAGGTCCTAGTTAAGTAAATTGCTCGACCATGTGGATCATTAGATGTTCCATGATTTCAAAAAATGATGGAGGGAAGTACATCTCGAGCTGGGCTTGAGTTTCTGACATAAACAGCTGAAGCCTTGCCAACTCTACACAATCTACCACTTTCTGCGAAATGACATTGAAAAAGTAGCACATCCTTGTGATGACCATCTTGAGGAATACTGGTTTGACAGCTCAGATTGCAATCGCGAGAAAAACAGTAATCATCACATGACAATCATGAGAGTTACAACCAGTAAATGTCATGTCATTCAATGAGACAAATGATCTGGTTGGCACTTTCAGGACACACAAGCATTTATAGAGAGCCAACCTCTCATGTTGTGTTAAGTTGTAGCTAGCAGGTGGAAGTTACTGCTTACCATTAGCACATGGTTGTGGGTGGAGTTCTTGCCTAATTTTTAGGTCAACAAGATCCTTACGCGACTTCAGTTCGTCCTTTACCTTTCCTGTTAAGCCTAAGAATCCCATTGTGCTTTCAAACACATTCTTCTGAAGATGCATCCCATCGATGGCATGGCGCACTACGAAATGTTCCAAATATGGCAAATACTTAATAAATATAGACATCTTCTTGAAAGGCACTCCAATGTTTTTAGTAGTTTCAGCCTCCTCCCTTCCCCTTTTTGAATTATCATCAACATCACCTTTTGACTTCTTACCAAGTTTGAACTTGACCTTCTGGCACATTTCAAATACGGTTCTACCAGTGGCCGGTTGTGGGGCAAAAGAGTCTTTCTCAATCTTTCCATCAAAAGAGTCTGCCATCTTACGGTACTTGTGAGTCCTTATTAGCCAGCGTCTGTGCCCCACATACACTGCCTTCTGAGATCCTTTCAGGTTCACAAATATTGTACCATTCAAACAAACTACACAACCTGTTTTTCCTATTTTTCTGACCAGACAAAGAAAATAGGGCAGCATAATCATTAATGGTAACAATGATAATTGCCTTAAGTGTGAATGTCTCCCTTCTGTACTCATCCCACATCTTAACCCCAAGTTTCCAAAACTTCTCCATTTTTTCCATCAATGGCTCCAGGAAGACATATATATTGATACTAGGTTGCTTCAGTCCTTGGATTAGAATGGTAAGCAAAAGGAAGTTTCTCTTGTGACATAGCCAGGGGGAAGGTTGTATATGGTCATCAACACTGGCCATGTGTTGTGTGTGCTGTTTTTTTCACCAAATGGATTCATGCCATCTGTACTTAACACAAACCTTATATTTCTTTTTTCTTCTCTAAACTCTTTGTGCTTGGAATCAAAGGTCCTCCATTGTCGAGCATCAGAAGGATGTCAAAGCTTCCCATCAGACTTTTCTAGGCGATCTGCGTGCCAAGTCATTAGTTCAGCGGTCTTTGGGTTCGAGAACAATCGCTTTAGACGATCCTCCACCGGCAAGTACCACAACACCAATGCAGGGACTTTACGTTGACTAGTAGTGTCAGTACCAATACTATGCTCCTCTGCAACTTGAGAAAATCCACTTTTCTTTCAACCCACCTTCATCTTCACACCTTTAGATGCAATGACCCATTTCACAGCAAAATCAGCATTACTTTTGTAACGACTAGCATCGCAATTTGGACACTTCTGCAGTTCTGCATAGTCACCGCGGTACAATATGCAATGGTTCCTACATGCGGCGTGTATTCTTTGAACTCGCATCTTCAATGGGTTGATAATTTTCTTTGCTTCATATGTGTTTCTTGGGTCCAAGTTAGGCTTCGGGAGTAGATTGGCCAAAAAAGTAAGGAATTCATTAAAACTATTGTCTGACCATCCGAATTTTGCCTTCACAATCAAGAGATGGAGCATGAAACGCAACACGGTCCACTCCTTCTTACAACCCTCATACATACAGTCCTTAACTGCCTTCTTTAGTGTCTCAAAAATTTCTAACCCTTTAGCACTACCCAGCAACACCTCCGGTTCAATGTGGCGCAACATTTCTTCCATATCAACATCACATTCCTTGTCCACCTGTGGTGCATCTGTTTGATCATCATTTTGACCTTCGCAGCCAAAAGCATCATCCATCATGACATGATCATTTTCATCTGCATCTTCATCACCCACTCCATCATACCTGGTGCCGATGTCTGCATTGTTGAAAGTACTTTCTGCTTCACCATGGTTGGACCAAGTTTTGTATCCTTTCACAAAACCATGCTTTATCAAATGCATCTTGATGGCATTAATATCTTCCCACACAAGTTTGTTGCAACAATCACAACATGGAAAACATATTTGCTTTGTCCTAGAAATTTGGGCATGCTTCTGCGCAACCTCAAGAAAGTTTGTTAACTTTGTCAAGAATGTATATGAATTTCTCCTTATGCCATACATCCATCCTCTATGTTCCATCGTAAATAACCTATAAAGGATAATTCTATAATAAACTCACGTATAATCAAAACTGAATTATACAATTTCAAACTCAATTGTAACTTGCTTCATTTAATATGTAAAAACAGAAACAAAACTAAATTCTATAATTTTAATTAATGAAGCTAATAATTTTAATGACAAACTAATAACTTATATAATTTAATACGTAAACTTGATTCTATAATTGCAATAATTGTATTATGAACATTTAAATATTTTGCATTGACAAACTAATAATTTAAATCTAAGATATTTGAAAATAAATCTCTAAATCAATATCTCTCTTCACTCCCCCTCTCTCTCCTAGCTAACCCTAGGTCTAAATCTACATCTCCATCTACATAGAAATTATGAATAAAAGTAGAAAACTAAGGTTAAAATAGCACAAACCCACCTTATATAGCCACCTCCTCCAAGAAAATCAATAGCAAAACCTTCCCCCCTAGATTTGGTGTTTTTGGAGCTTTTCCCGAGCTCCTCTCGGGCAAAGCGCCATTGGAAGGTTGCTGGTAAGAAGGGGTTGTCCTAAATTTATAGCAGCCACAATGTTGCGGGTGGCATACATTACGTGAAAACCTCAAATAGGTCACGCAGCATTTGTAACGGGCCCTTAACACCTGTTACATGCACCAACATCTGTAACAGTTGTTACTTGGCGCCCGTTACAGATAAGCGCGGCAGGTTGACCCCAGGGCTGGCCTCCACAGCGCCTGTTACCAATGTGGACTTTTTGTAACAGTCTTCTTAAATGCCTGTTACATGAATTCTTTGTAACGGACATTAAATAGAGCCCGTTACAGAAGTTAAACCTATCGATAACGAGCTAGTAAAGTCCATTACTGATCAACAACCTACCGGTAACAGGCTGTTTAAGTCTGTTACTGATGACTCCGTATTTGTAACGTGCTATAAAGTCCGTTACGGATGAGCATTTGACGCCTGTTACTAGTTTGAGAGACCAATAATTGAAGTCTGAGAGCACTCAACTGCCGTGAAGCGGGAGCGCGACGTCAGTGAACAAATGAGACGGAGGTTTGTTAATCATCGTGTCCTTTGAGTCTGCCTTCATTGACAGGTCAACTCGATCCATCTCTCATTCTTTCATTTCGACATATAGGCACAATCAACACACATATCTTCTGAGACAAAACAGACATCATAAGAGAGATAACTTGTCCACAAAGATGAAGATAACTTGTCCATAGGAAAAAAGATAATTATTACAAAAGGTTAACTTGTCTATATATCAGGCTAGGACTTAACTTGTCCATCACATTATTTACTATGGTCGTGCTATCTGACCATACACATCAACAAAGGCATGCCCCTTGAACATCCACAAAAGTATGGCTACTGACCATGCACATCAACAAGCTTGAACTAGATCATGCCCCATCAGGATTATTAGCTCTTTTTGCAGCCTCTTCGTAAGCAACCAAGGATTCTTGAAGCCCTTCTAGAACACCTGCAATGGGCTTGAGATTTTGTTCAGTAGTATAACTGTAATCTCCTTATGTGCTTAGCCTTTTTGATGAGGATGTTCACTTCTTTAGTGATTTTTTCAAACTCAGGTTTCACATAATCCCAAACATTAAGGTTAAGAAGTAACTCAAGCTCTACTCGCGACTCAGAGTTTTTCCTGAAATAGGGTTAAACATGGTATAAGAACAACATAGTTAATTCAGAACTAATTTGCCTCAGAACTTGGAGCAGTATAGGAACAGACATAGGAAAATTATATAAGAACTTGAAAATTATCCGAGGCTTCATAGCAGGGTGTGACAAGTAAAAGTAGAACTTAGTTCAAAACTGATTTACCTCAGAACTTGGTATAATTAAGATCATGACAAGCATGGAAGACATCATCATAAGCACTAATTAACTTTATGAAGCTCAAGCTCAAGCTACCTTAAGCTCAAGCTCAAGCTACCTTAAGCTCCATCATAGGCTCAAGCCACCTTAACAAGTAACAAGGCAGTGAGATTCAGATGAACTTGCCTCGCCGTCGTCGTGGTCGTTGCCAGAGTCAGAGATGAGATCCGCTACACCTTCTTCGCTGCTCCCTCGACACCTCTTCATAGTTGCCAGACACTTGTGCTTGCAAACGTGAGGCAGGCCCCTCGCCCACTTCGCTTCCCCCTTGCTGGCACGCTCCTCCTTGCCGCTGCTTGGCCCCTTATCGGAATCCGAGAGGATCCAGTCGAGGACCCTCATTTCCAGCATTGGGTTCACTCCACCGCCGCTTGGCCCCTCTCCGGCGCTCATCGTCGTCTCCCTCTTCGCTGCCATCTCGCCGGCATGCGTGCGGATCCAGTTGCGGCACTACTTTGCGTTCCGGTTCTCCGCGATCCCGAGTGCGCGGGGTCATCCGCTGCTTGGCCCCTCGTCGGCGCTCATCGTCATCTCTGTCTCCACGCCTCCTCTCATGCCTCCTTTGTGCTTTTTTCAAGGAAAGTGTTGCGCTTATCCATTCGGAAAGAAGAAAGGGGTGGTTGAATATTCATTTTGTACCCTTTGACTTTTACAAATCACATTTGACCATTCGTCTTATTCAAAAAATTTGTGAAAATGTAGAAACAATTATGATATACTTAAAATATATATTATGATAAAAAATGTCATAGTAAAATAAATAATACTTTCACAATTTTTTCAAATAACACGAATGGTCAAACATGAAGCACGGAAGTCAACAAGTATAAATATTTGGGATGGAGGGAGTAGTAGTCAATGCCGACGCGGGTTAGCAAACCCGCGTCACTTTGTTGGCTGGTGCGCGGGCAATGGTTACCTTCTTTATACTAGGCTGCTGACGCTTTTTTTGAAATGACACTTAATTGCTTCCCTCAAAAATGTGGGACCACAAAGCAGCACCTAAAAATTAATAAAATTACGAACAATTCATAGTTTTTTTAAGAATCGAACAACTCATAGGAGTAGTTGGGCATTTGGTATAAAATATGAATAGTCACACATCTCCTTGTGACCACATGATTTTTTTGGCTAAGAGCTCTCCTGAGCGGACACGGGTTAAGTGAGCCATCAAGGAAGCGAGGGTGGGAGGAGGTGCCACCGCCCCCGCCCGTCGAGCCCGAGAAGGTGCCGCGGCCCCCGCCCGCCGAGCCCGAGGAGGTGCCGTGGCCCCCGCCCGAGGAGATGCCGCCGCCCACGCCCGCCGAGGTGAAGCCGCCCCCGCCTGAGGAGGTAAAGCCGCCCCGGTGCAAAGTGGCGCGACAGCCTGTGGTGCCCTTGCGTGCTCCTTCAGTAAATGTGGCAGATGCTTGTTGGTTAGTGAAGATGCTCCACCAGGCTTTCATGAGTCTTGGAAAGGTGACTGTTCATCTCGGGGTCCAACAACCCACTCACCCACTGCAAACGATCGTGATGGATTACACCTTCAAGATCAATGTCTTGGCTTGGGAGGTGGAGAGAGGAGTGCTCCCCCTGTCTACGACGACGACGACGACGATGGTAGCCTGTTGACAGTAGATTATCGTATCAAAGTTCATATGGATTTGCAAGCGAACAAATCCCCCGTCGTAGTCAAGGGACCCTTCTTCCCTCAAGTGGTGAACCCAAGGTATCGAATCTGTGGAACAATGTGCAACGCAAGGATTCAATCTAGTAAAGCAAGGAAAGTTATCTTATGAAGAACTAAGTTGCATCTAATCCAAGATATCATCAAGAAAACACATCTAATCTAATCTACTAAAGAGGTAGCAAGAGAAAGCAAGAGATAACCGATCTAGAGAGTCTAGATCATGCTTATGTTGTAGCTCCAAACAAGATAGATGAAGATAGAAAAGCGAATCTCATTAAAAGCATCTTTAAACCGTGGCCTCCGGTCCGATTCCAAAAACGCCCGCCTTTCGGAACCCCCGTTCTGTCACAACGTATTCCTATTCATGCGGGTAGTCTAGGGCAAGTTCGATAAGAACAAGTTGAAATCACTTGGTCGGTCCGGTATGCACCTCTAGCCACCGCGGCTACAAGAGCACCCTAAGCAATCTATCTTAAGTATAGATTGGAGAAGAAGCAAAACCAAGAAGAAAACAAAATCATCGAGAAGGCACTTGATCGCTAGAAATCGGATTCACTATAAAAACTTCACCATGAATGATTACACGAACAAGATCACCACCGGGATCCTACCTCGATCTTGATCCTTGCTCCGGAGCTCCGACGTGGTCTTCCATGCAAGGTTCCCACATCGGCTAGGGAGACCCTAGACAACTAGCACGACCCTCATCTCCGAGATTGTGTCCCTCAAGCTTCTCTGCTCCTCGGTGGCAGATGACAAATTGATTGATGCGTGGCTCTCGGTCAGGGGGGCTATAAATAGCCCGACATGCATCTAGGTCAAAGGGGGGGACTGGGCCTCGAAATGGGATGGGCCGGCCGGCCTGGGCCCACTTTGGCCCAGTTCATGGCCTCCTTCGCCCGGTGTTGCTTCCCGAGTCTTCTATATCCTCCCCCCTTCTGCATGTGGGCCCTTGTCATCAGTTTCTCTCCGGATTGGACGAAGCTCCTTGTCTCGCAAGATTCAGCACTTTTCTAGCTAGGTCCTCGGAGTTTTCCATCTTCTCGGGTTGGGTCCTTGGGCTTCTTGGAGTCGTGTTCACTTCATTGCTTGACTTGTACCGGGCTTCAAGGTCTTGTCATGAGGTGCTTAATGAACTTATCCTGGAAGTCTTGCTTTCAATGCTAAAACTCTGCATAAACACTAATGTCGGGGACCGCCCTAGGGGTCCCCTTAAACAACGGGGAATCCTCACTTAATCCCGGTATCAAAACACGCTAAGCCTAACCATGCAGGTAACTAACCATGCAGGACACGGCCCACGCCGGGATCCCGACGGCCCACCGAGACGGCCCACGGAGAAGACCCCTCGAGCAGGCTCCGCCTCGCTCGAGGACGCGCTCCCCCTCGGGCGGGCTCCGCCCCGTTCGAGGGGCAACCCTTTCCCTCGAGCGGTCCCGCCCCGCTCGAGGGATCGCCCCCCCCCTCGAGCAGGTCTCGACTCGCTCGAGGGTTCGCTCCGCCCTCGGCTGGGGCCCGCCACGCTCACGGGCGCGCCGCACGCGTGCGCTGGCCCCGTACTTGGGCATTTAACGCCCTGACGCTGCAGGACGGCGCCATCATGCGCCCTGGGCTCGCGCCCCGGTGCCGCCGCACCAACTCCCCAGGGAGGAGCCCATCCCCGCCACTGTGAGGGATGGACTGTGCGGTACGGCCGATGACAGTCCCGTGACACCGCGCGCCCACTACGGTACGGCTAACGCGCCCGACCCTCGAAAGGGGGCCGGCGCACCCTCGATCTCACTTTCCCGTGACCCTACGGGTTAGGTAGGGGGCGCCGGGCCGGTGGATGGCCATCCCGGTCACCGTAACGCATGCGGCCGCCGTACCCACGCGTGCGGACGCACGCCCGCACCGCAGCGCACGCCCGAGCACCGCAGCAACCACTCCGCTGCCGTGGAACGCATTGGGAAGGAACGCCGCTCCGCCCGCGCCCGTTCCCCCGTACCGGCCCATCATCGCACCTCCCCTCGAAGCCTATCGAGGACACCACCGCCATCCGCCGCCTTCCTACCCTCGAACCGTCACCGTTCGGGCACGGGTAGGCCATCATGGCCGGATCGCAGCGAAGATCATCCGGACGGCCGCCCACTCTACACCGTAGCGCGACGTGCTCCCTCACGTAGCTAGGTAGCGCGGCGTGCATGTAACCCGTCGCCCCCTTGGCCTATAAAAGGGGGAGGCGAGCCCCCAGCCGCGGGGGGGGGGGGGGGGGGGGGGGGACAAGTTGAGAGGAACACAACACACCGTGCACTCACTCTCTTATTCTCCCATAACATCTTCAGCCACTCTCCCAGGGACTTGGAAGCCACGCTTCCTCTCCCGCCTTGCTTGTACTTGCCCCACTACAAGCACCCCCGGTGCTGAGCAATATAGTGCCACGAGCACGCCCCTGCTGGACGTACGCCCCCCTCGGCCGGAACCAGGATAAAACCTTGTGTCATTTGTTGCTTAGCATCGACCATTGAGGGATAGACCTAGGCGTTATCTACTGGTTAGTGTCGGGACCATATTCCGCACCGACAGTTGGCGTGGGGCAAACGAGCGCCTAAGGTCATTTCGCCAACTCCCTCCATGGTGATTCGCACTGAGTACCGTGCTACGCGCTACATCATGGGTAGCTCGGACCCTCTCCCGGCCGGGTTCGAGATCCGCTTCGGAGACTTGAACTTCCAGGCCACGGGGAACGGCTATCTCATGCGCCTCACCAATCGTGAGGAGCTTCGCGCGCGCCGCGAGGCCGAGTCCGCTGCGGTCTCCGCCGCACGCACGACACCGCGCGACGCCCGCCGGCACGGATGCCGCGGGCCCATCAACGCCGCGACGCCGTCGTCGCTCCGGGCCGCGCTCACGCCGGGCGCGGTCCGAGCGGCGGCAAGCCGAGCGCGCCGCCGCCCAACGCGGTGCGCCCACCGTCACAGCGCCGCCACCGCCCCAGCGGGACCGCGTGCGGTCTCCGGACCACGCATCCCCATCGGGCTGCGCGGCGCCACGACGGCCCATAACGCCAACGTGAACACGACGATGCGCCGGGTTCCACCTGGCCGTCACGTCTTCGTCGCCAGGGACCCCGGCACCTCAGCAGCAGACGAGTCATCCCTGGGCTCCGTCGACACGATGCCACCCGCCAACCGCCATGGGTACGCGGAGTGGGACTTCTCCGGCGTGCCGGACCCAGTCGCGTTCAGGCGCTTCCTCGACGCCACGGACTACTGGTTTGGCTGCTCCGACGACTCCAGCACTGGGAGCTACGACCCCACGCGGGAGTGTTGCGCCGTCATCACCAACGACCCGGCCAACGCCGCGGTGCGGCGGGTGCCGGAGACGGGGGAAGTCACGCCGCCCCGGGGATCGCCACGCGCCTAGCCGCGGGGCCGAGCGCTCCCCGCCGGGGTCGACGTCGACGCACACCGGCCCAAGCCCGCGAGCTCGAGGCCAAGCCGGCGGAGGAGTACGGACAAAGGCGGCCGCTCCGCGCCTCGATGGCGGGGGGAGGCCTCCGCGCGCGGCGAACGCGCGCGGGAGCCGGGCCGACAGTCCGTGACCGCCTCAACCCCCGTCCCCAACGTCGACAACGCGGATACTCCGCCACGGGCGAGCCAAAAGCTCATCGCCGCCGCGACGTTGCTACGCGCCATGCCGGCACCCTCGACCCCCGAGGCTCGAGACATGCACCGCGAGGTGCAGACTCTCCTTGAGCAAGCGGCCGTCCAGCAGGCCGAGAGCTCAGCCTCACGCATCCGCCAACAGGGGGACGCACGGGGTGATGATCCTGCACCAGGAGGCGAACCCTCGGTGCACGTGGGCCAACCCGCTGACTAGGGACGCACGCCGGCCAAGGAACGGCTCCTCGACACGCGCAGGGCGCTGGATGGCGATGCCCGCAACGTCATCAACGCCAGGCGCACCAGCAAGGCGGACGCGCGAGCGGCTAGGGGTTACCACCCTCGAAGGGATGGACGCTACGACAGCGGTGAGGATCGCTCCCCGACGCCGAGCCCCCCGGCACCCGTGTGTTCGGCCGAGAGATCCGCACGGCGGCGTTCCCCCCGGCGCTTCCGTCGCGCCCCTCGACAATCGTCAAGTACAACGGGGAGACGGACCCCCGCGTCTGGCTCAACGACTACCGCCTAGCTTGTCAGCTGGGCGGGGCCACTAACGACGAAGTGATCATCCGCAACTTGCCCCTGCACCTGGGCGACGCGGCCGGACATGGCTAGAGCACTTGCCCGCCGCCGCATCGATAACTCGGGACGATCTAGTCCACACGTTCGTGGGCAACTTCCAGGGCACGTACGTGCGCCCTGGGAACTCCTGGGATCTACGCTCCTGCACGCAGAAGCCGGGCGAGTCGCTGCGGGACTTCATACGGCGCTTTTCCAAGCGCCGCACGGAGCTACCCGGCGTGGCACGCTCCGAGATCGTGCACGCGTTCCTCGAGGGCACCACGTGCCGGGGACCTTGTGCGCGAGGCCGGGACGCGGCCCGCCCACGGACTCGAACGAGCCGTTCGACATTGCCACCCGCCTTTGCCTCCGGGAGAGGAGGCCGTGGGGGCGATCTTCGACGGCAAGAAGGGCAAGCGCTCCGAGGACACGCCCGCGGAGGGCAGCGGGTCCAAGGAGCCGCGCCGCAACGACAAGCGGGGCAAGAAGGGGGAAGAAGCCGCGCCGCGAGGCGCGCGAGCGAGGGCGCAACGGCGGCAACGCCGAGGCCCTCGCTCGTTGACCCGGCCCGACGGGGCCCTCGACCGGCTCCTCGAGGCCCGGGGGTGTTTGACGACATGATGAAAAAACCATGCCCCTACCACAAAACTCCCGTGAACCACACTCTTGAGCAATGCGACATGCTCAAGAAGTTCTACGGCCGTGCCGCCGCGAAGGAGGCAGAGGCCAAGAAAGATGGGGGCGATGGCGACGCGGGCGGTTTCCCTGCTGTCGAAAATGTGTTCCTCATCTTTGGGGGACCTACTGTCGACATGTCGACCCGGCAACGCAAGAAAGAGCGGCACGAAGTCCTCACCGCAGAGAGGGCACCTCCGGCCTTTCTCAACTGGTCGAAGGACGCCATCACTTTTAGCCGGGATGATCACCCAAACCGCATCCCGAACCCGGGCCAGTACCCACTGGTGGTTGATCCCATCATTGGGAACGCCCGGTTTTCGAAGGTCCTTATGGACGGAGGCAGTAGCCTCAATATCCTCTTCGCGCATACATTGCGCCCGATGGGGATTGGGTGGACCACCGCGGCCCGGCACGAAGCCGTTTCACGGCATCGCGCCCGGCAAGCGGGGTTCAACCCCTCGGGCAGATCGATCTGCCCGTCTGGTTTGGGACCCCCAAGAATTTCCGCAAGGAAACCCTCACCTTCGAGGTGGTGGGATTCAAGGGGGCCTACCATGCCATCCTTGGGCGACCATGCTATGCCAAGTTCATGGCGGTCCCCAACTACACGTACCTGAAGATGAAGATGCCGGGTCCAAACGGCGTCATCACCGTCGGGTCGTCGATCGAGCACGCATTCGACTGTGACGTCGAGTGCGTGGAACATGCGGAGGCGCTAGCGCTGGATGAAGCGCTGGTGAACACGCTGGAGAAGATGGTCAACGACGACCTCAGCTCCGCCGCCAAGCACGTCGGCACCTTCGAGGCCGCCGAGCAAACCAAAGGGGCCCCCCTCGACCCGTCGGCCCCCGAGGGCAGGGCGTTGAGGGTCAGCTCGACCCTCGACCCCAAATAGGAAGCAGTGCTCGTGGACTTCCTTCGCGCCAACGCCGACATCTTCGCGTGGAGCCCCTCGGACATGCCAGGCATCCCGAGGGAGGTCGCCGAGCACTCCCTTGATATCCTGCCTAACGCTCGCGCTGTGCAGCAGCGGCTGCGCCGCTTCGACGAGGAGCGGCGACGGGCGATCGGAGCGGAGCTGCGGAAGCTCCTCGAGGCCGGATTCATCAAGGAAGTGTTCCACCCTACGTGGCTAGCTAATCCGTGCTTGTAAAAAAGAAAAATGGGAAGTGGAGGATGTGTATAGACTATACCGGTCTCAATAAAGCATGTCCAAAAGTTCCTTTTCCTTTGCCACGCATAGATCGGATCGTTGATTCCACGGCGGGTGTGAACTACTCGTTTCCTTGATGCCTATTCGGGATATCACCAAATAAAAATGAAGGAGTCCGACCAGCTCGCGACTTCGTTCATCACACCGTTCGGGACATTCTGTTACGTCACGATGCCTTTTGGCCTCAGAAACGCGGGCGCAACATATCAGCGCTGCATGCAGCACATTTTTGGGGACCATATCGGGCGGACGGTCGAGGCTTACGTGGACGACATCGTCGTCAAGACTAGGAAGGCGGATGACCTGGTTAACGACCTTGGCGTCGCGTTCAGCTGCCTACGGGCCAACGGGGTCAAGCTAAACCCCGAAAAATGTGTCTTTGGAGTGCCGCGGGGCATGCTCCTAGGGTACATCGTCTCCCAGCGGGGAATCGAGGCCAACCCTGAAAAGGTCGCGGCCCTCGAGCGAATGGGTCCAATTCGGGACCTCAAAGGGGTGCGAAGGTGTTGGGGTGCCTCGCCGCCTTAAGCCGCTTCATCTCGAGGCTCGGTGAGAAGGGCCTCGCCCTCTACCGGCCGCTCAAGAAGCACGAGCGCTTCTCTTGGACCGCCGAGGCCCGAGAAGCGCTCGACAAGCTGAAGGCGTCTCTGACGCACGCCCCAATCCTTACGCCGCCGCGAGACGGCGAACCCCTCCAACTCTACGTGGCCGCAACCACCCGGTGGTCGGCGCCGTGATCGTTGTGGAGCGCACGGAGGAAGGGCATGCCTTGCCCGTGCGAGAGGCCGGTCTACTACATCGGCGAAGTCTGTCGGACACGAAGACGCGCTACCCCCGTGTCCGGAAGCCGTTGTACGCGGTAGTCCTCGCGCGGCGCAAGCTCCGCCACTACTTCGAGGCCCACCCGGTTACGGTGGTCTCTTCCTTCCCCGCTAGGAGAGATCATTCGCAACCCCCGACGCGGCGAGCGGGAACTGCCAAGTGGTCCGTGGAGTTGATGGGCGAGACGCTCGCCTACGCTCCGCGCAAGGCCATCAAGTCGCAAATCCTAGCCGATTTCGTCGGCCGAGTGGACGGACACGCACCGCCGCCCCCTCGGATTCAAGCAGAGGCCGGACTCGTTCTTCGACGGCTCGGTGATGAAGACAGAGGAGCGGGCGCGGGCCCGCTCTTCGTGTCACCCCTCGGGGAGCACATGCGCTATGCGGTGCGCCTCCACTTCCCCGCATCTAACAATATGGCGGAATACGAGGCCCTTCTCTCGCGGCCTCAAAATCGCCATTGAGTTGGGCGTCAAGCGCCTCGACGTACGAGGGGATTCGCGGCTCGTGATCGATCAAGTCATGAAGAACGCGAGCCGCCACGATGACAAGATGGAGGCCTACCGTAAAGCCGTGCGGGCCCTCGAAGACAAGTTCTACGGCATCGAGCTTAATCATGTACCCCGCCGGTACAACGAGGAAGCGGATGAGTTGGCAAAAATAGCATCCGGGCGGATCACCGTTCCCCCCGAACGTTTTCGCGCGCGACATCGCGCGGCCCTCGGTCACCTTCGAGCCCTACCCCTCGAGCGACGGCGGACCCTCGGGGGCTCCCTCGAATCCGGGCGGGTGCGGAACCCATGGAAGAGGACCCCTCGAACGAGGCGTACGTACTCTCCCTTCTCGAGGGGTACGGCTCCCACGAGGCTGTCGCGATGGACATCGAGCCGGCTCCCGCCCAGGCGGACCGGCGGGAGAAATACATCGCCTGGATTGCTCGAGGGGAACTCCCCGCAGACCGGGCCACAGCCAGGCGCATCGCCAGGATGGCCAAGTCATTCACCCTCGTCGACGGCGAGCTGTACAAGCACGCCGCATCAGGCATCCTCCAGCGGTGTATACCCATTCCCGAGGGGTGCGAGCTCCTACGGGACATCCACGCGGGGATCTGTGGCCACCACGCCGCGCCACGCACCCTCGTTGGCAACGCGTTCCGCCAGGGCTTCTACTGGCCTACCGCGGTCGCGGATGCCAGTGAAATTGTGCGCACCTGCGAAGGGTGCCAGTTCTACGCCCGCAAGTCCAATTTGCCCGCTCACGCCCTGCAAACGATCCCCGTAACATGGCCGTTCGCCGTGTGGGGGTTGGACATCGTCGGGCCCCCGCGGAAGGCGCCGGGGGCTTCACCCACCCGCTTGTCGCGATTGACAAATTCTCCAAATGGGTGGAGGTGCGCCCCATCACGAATTTGAGGGCTGAGCAGGCGGTCACGTTCTTCACCGACATCGTCTACCGCTTTGGAGTGCCAAACTCCATCATCACGGACAATGGGTCCCGGCTCACGGCCGGAAGTTTTTGGAGTTCTCGCGACAAGTTCCACATCCGCGTGGATTGGGCGGTCGTGGCACACCCACGGACCAACGGCCAAGTGGAGCGCGCCAACGACATGATTCCGCAAGGCCTCAAGCCCCCGAATTTTTGACCACTCAACAAATCGGCCGAAAATGGCTCCAAGAACTACCAAGCAGTCGTGTGGAGCCTAAGGACAACCCCAAGCAGAGCCACCGGGTTCACCCCGTTTTTCCTAGTCCATGGCGCGGAGGCCGTCCTCCCCACGGACCTGGAATATGGGTCACCCAGGATTCGAGGGTACGACAAAGATGCTAACCAGCGAGCCCGCGAGGACTCGCTGGACCAGCTAGACGAAGTACGCCTCGTGGCGTTGATGCACTCCGCAAGGTATCAACAGTCCCTACGACGTTACCAAGCACGCAAGATACGTTGGAGGGATTTCAGCGAAGGGGATCTGGTCCTAAGGCTACGCCAAGACAACCGAGGGCGCCACAAGCTATCGCCCCCATGGGAGGGACCCTATGTCGTGGTGAAAGTGCTCAAGCCGGGCACGTACAAGCTGGCCAACGAGGACGGCGAAGAACTCACCAACGCTTGGAACATCCAACAGCTACGTCGCTTCTACCCTTAGCTAGGATTTTCCAAGTATTTTTTGTTGTTGTAAAATCACATGGCCAACGCCCCAGTTGGTGTCAACTATGTAAATACTCCAAGCCTAATAAAAGGGCAACTCGGCTTTCCCCTGAAACCCAAGTTACGCTCGAGGGCTACTGCGGGGGGGGGGGGGGCCCCCCCCCCCCCAAAATGGTCCCATTTTTCGCGCAAAAAACATAACAACACGCGCTAAGTTTGTTTCCTACTTCAACCTCGAGCCATGATTCGAACAGGGCGTAGGCGGCACAGTGGAAGGAGCGTGCGAGCCAGAGATAGCCTACGCCGCGTGGCTATGGCCCTTCTCTCTCGCCTCCAACCCAGCGGGCCCCCTGCGAAAATCGAACTCCCCTAACTAGAACCTACTCAGGAAGAAGGAGAAACAAAAAGCGTAATAAACAAGCAACTTCATTCACAGCAACTGCTCACGTTCACAAGACAATTTGTTTATTTACAAAAGGCCACGAGGCCAGAATTCTGATACACGTAAACAAAAAATGGGCCTAGCGCCCAACCGCTTTCGAGCGGGGAGGAGCAGAAGAGATCGGCGGCGTCCGGAAGAGGAATTCTTCGAAGGCCTCGGCGAGCGACCCGGCGGCGTCGGCGAGCAAGCGCGTCCGCGCGCTCCATGGCCACCTCGTCCTCGACGCCCTCGGCACGATGTAGCCCTCCGCCGCCGCCTCGAGGTTGACCTCGTAGTGGGATCGCACCACTCCGAGGGCCTTCCGGATGCCTAGGTGCAACGCCCGGCGCATCCGCTTCGTGACGTGGCCGCCTAGGGCGCGCGCGGCGGCCGGCCGAGCCGCCGCCTCGGGCCTCGCCTTCCTCGACGACGCGGCGAGTCTCGAGGGCCGCGTCACGCAGCTCCCGCAGCCTCCCCGCTCGAGGAGTTGTGGGAAGCCGCAGGGCCTCGGCCCGCCCAGCAGCGTGCCCCAAGGCAGTGCGCAAGCCTAGAATCAACAAGATGACAAGAAATCAGAAAGGGAGAAACGAACCCTCCAAAGCAAAAAAACCAGCAAACAGAGTCAAAAAGTGACTCACCCTCGACTTGCTTCCTCTCCAAATCGAGGTCGCGGCGCGCGGACTCGAGCGCCAACTCGAGACGCTGGACGGTCTCGCCTTGCTCGCGGAGGGCCAGCTCCTGGCCGGCGTTGCGCGAGGCTGAGCGCGAGCGCATCATCCTCAACCTTGGAGAATGCGGCGTTCCGCTCCTCCAGCGACTTCTCCGCCGCCTCGCGCGCGACGCGCTCCCGCTCCCGGCCGCCGTTCGGGCGTCGCCAAGGGCGGCCTCGCTCCCGCCGGAGCCGCCCCTCGGCCCCCGGCGGGCGATGCGCTCCCGCCGGAGGCCGCTCCTCGCCGGCAACGAGGGCCGCGGCCTTGGCGTCGAGGGCGGTCCTCGGTCATCGACCTCCTTGGCGCGTTGCTCCAACCCGCGCGCCCGCTCCTCGCATGGCGCCGCCGCGCCCGCGCCCCCTCGAGCGACGCGCGGAGCTCCCGGTCTCGGCGCGAGCGGTGGCCACCTCCGCCTCCCGGTTGGCGGCCGGCGTCCGCGTCTTATCCGTGTCCGCACGCGCGTTCCACGGCGCTTCGTCGCGATCAACAAGGGCCGCGCGGATCCGCTCGAGGCTCGAGCGGCGCGCCGCATCCCCGCCCGAGCTCTCCGGGAGCTCGTCGCACCACGCCATCGCCCGGTACGCTAGCCAGCCGTCCGGTGTCCTAAGAGCGTCCGCAAGCGCGTCGAAAGCGCTGCATCGCTCCCGGAGCTGGCGGGCCTCGGCGTTCACCCGGTCGAACGCGTCGTATTTGTCGTGGGCGCGACGCTCGAGCTCCTGGCATCCACACATCAATTCTCGTAAGTGTCAAGGCTTGAATGTAGCACACGGAGACGAAAAAGGAAGTGGGACGAGCAACTGTGGCTCACCTGGAAGACAAGCCAGGCCGGGCCGCCGTGGACTCGCGCCGCCTCGTTCAACGCGCGGTTGAGCGTGGCGCCGTGGCTCCGAAGCTCGCCCTGCAGCCCCCGCTCCCCCCGGCGTCGCCGAACGCAGGGGGATCCTCCACGGCCCCCCCACCGGGCGGGGCGGCCGGCGTGGGAGGACGAGGCCTCGGCACCGTGTCCTCGGCCCCCCACCACCATGTGACCCTCGTGCCGCCTCACGAGGGCCCCCTCCCCGGGGCTCGGGGGGAGTTCGTGGGCCAGCTGGCCCACTGATTCCACCCAGGCGGCGGGGAGTCGTCCGAGAGCTCCACCACCTCCGCCTGCAAATCGCCGGCGGGCGCAGCCGCTTGCGCCGCCTCCGCCGCACCTCCACCCGCGCCTCCGCGGCCACGGCGCCCGCCGCGCCGCCGTGGCCGCCACCTCTCCCGGCGGTACCGCCGCATCCACGGCGCTCCCGCAGTTGCGCCGGCTCCACCTCCTCCGCGGTGGCAGCCACCGCGGGCTCCACCACCACCGTCGCCGCCGCCGCGGCCCGCGCCTCCGTGGCGACCGCGCCGGCCGCCGCCCCCCGCGACCGCCGGCCGCGCCGCGGCGGCTGATCCGCCGGCCGGGCCTCGAGGCCCCGGCCCGGGCCTTGCGAGCTAGTGCCCGCCGCCACGCTTTCCCCGGGGCGCGACCCCCTCGACGAGCGCCGCCGGGTGGGGATCGACGCGTCCGTCCTCGCACCTTGGCCGGTGCAAGAGGAGGAACGGTTGGCACCGCCCGCGCGCAGCACGAACGGAGGGTTAGAGCACCTAATCACCAAGCAAACCAAACCAAACGAAGGAGGACAGCTCCTTACCTCGCGGAGGAAAAGGCCCGTTTCCTTTTCCTCGAGGCCTCGCGGGAGGGGCCGGCGCGGCCGGCCGCGCCCCGCCGCAGCCGCCTCCCCGACGGCGCCGCCGCACGCACGGGCACGCCCGCCCCGTGCGCGGGCGCGCCCGATGCCGCACCCCCGAAGACGCCACCGCGCGCGGGGGCACGCTCGCCCCGCGCGCAGCACGCCCGCCGACGCGCCCTCTTGACGATGACGCCGCGCGCGCGCGCACGCTCCCCCGCGCGCGGGCACGCTTGACGCGCGTGCGCGCGCTCGCGCGCGCGTGCCTCCGCGGCACGCGCCGGGCACCCCCCGCGCGCGTGCCGCCCCCGATGATGAGTGCCGGCGGCGGGCGCCGATGCGCCCGCCCCGACGAAGCCGCCCCCGACGCCGGCGCGGGTTCCGGCGACGGGGGCGCGGCCGCCACCGTCCGAAGGGCCCTCCCCCTCGGACTCTTCCTCCTCGTCCGCTCCGAGGACGAGGGCTCCTCGATATCCGGGGAGGAGAGCCCCGCCTCCTCGCGCCGCCGTACTCCGCGGACCGTCGGCCGCGGCGCGCTGGCGCCGCCTCGCGTGCTCCCTCTTGCGCGCCGCCCGCTCCCCGCCGCTCCCGCCGCGCCGCCCGCCGAGCGCACGGGAGTCGGGGGGTGGGTGGAACGGACTTGGCGGTGTTGAACTTCACCACCGTACACAGGAGCAACAAAGGCGTGTCAGGAGGCAAAGGCAACGCTAAAGAACCAAAACGAAATCGAGAACCACGCTCACCAACGGGCCGATGGGGAGCATCTCGATGTCCCACGGAGTCCGCCCCTCAGGCATCGGCGGCGTCCGGGTGTCGACGGCGCTCCGCGCCCGGGTGAGCGCATACGGCCGCTCAAGGGGCGTCGGGAGCATCCGCGACCTCGCCAGGTCGACGGGGTTGGCCGCCTCTGTCATCTCGAAGATGCAGAGCGGCCTCTCCATCAGAGGCACAACCCGCCGATGGTGGAGGAAGGCGAGGACGCCCATCGCGGTCAGCCCATGCTTCCTCAGTCGCTGCAGCGCGCCCAACACCGACTCCTGCCGCGTCCGATGCTGGGGTGGGGACACCCCGTACCCCCAGGAGGCGGGCCTCTCCTTAAACACCCGGCCGGTGTAGGGGGGAAGGCCGGGCTCGGCGTTGCGCAGATAAAACCATCCCCACTCCCAGCCGGCGTTGTTTGTCGTCATGGTGCAGGGGATGTAGACATCCTTGAACCGCGCCCCCGCAGGCGAGCGACATCCCGCCCGCGCGCATTGCGCGGCGGGTCCTGGCTCCGTCGTGGGCTGCGTGACGAGCTCCGCGCGGAAAAGGTGCACCCGCAGCTCCCAACCAATCGGGATCCCCGGTACCCTTCGCAGACGCCCACGAATGTGGCCGCCTGAGAGATCGTGTTGGGGGCGAAGTTATGCAGCTCCACCCCCGTAGTGGTAGCACATCGCCCGCATGAAGACGCTTGCCGCGCGTTGAAGCCACGCTCGTGGTAGCGGACGAAGCTCACCACGTAGCCCTCCGGCGGGTTAGGCTCGTGGTGCGCCGCCGGCGCACGATCCACTCCGCCGGGCGCCCTTCTTCGTTGGCCGACACCGGCCGGCAACGACCCGCGCTCGCCCAGGCGAGGCCGGGTCACCGTCGACTTCTCCCAGGCGTACGGCTCCAGGATCCTAATGGGAAGCTGAGGCGGCGCCATAAGGGGGGGCGAAGGAGTGCGAAGGCGTAGGACAAGGAACGGAGGAAAAAGCTCTAATGGCGAGACCGCGCGGTGGCGAGAGCGAGACGAAGGCGAAGGGACGGGGGACTGAAAGTGGTAAGATGCCAAGGTAAAAAACCGCCGTCCCCTCCTCCGCGCAGTTTTATAGGCTGACGGACGAGCTCTCCGAGCGGACGTCCCGCCGCATTACGGCGTGCGAGGAATCTTTCCATCGCGTCGACGGGCGGGCCCCACCACGACCGGCGGCCGGCAAAACTAAAGACTTTGCGGGCGGGTCATCATTACGGCAAGGACCGGCCGCGACCGAGGCAAAACCGTCACGTCCGCCCCCGTCGCGCCGCCCACCAAGCGCGCGCGGCGCGCGCCGGCCCAAAAAGGCGCGCCCGCGCCGCAAACCCGCGGCCACGACCGCAAGGCGCTTAAATGCCCGGTCCCTTGCCAAGCAAGGAGAACCCTCGAGCGGGGCGGACCCCCGGCTCGAAGCGAGGCGACCCTCGATGGGATATCGGCGTGAGAAGGTCGCCGGGACCTCGCTCGATGTAGAGCGTGCAACCGCGGCACCCATGCCACGTGAGACCCTCGAGCGGCATGACCCTCGGCTCCAAACAGAGGCAACCCTCGATGGGATATCGCCGTGAGAAGGCCGTCCGGACCCTCGCTCGATGTAGAGCGGTGCAACCGCGGGCACCCATGCCACGTGAGACCCTCGAGCGGCATGACCCTCGGCTCCAAACGGAGGCAACCCTCGATGGGATATCGGCGTGAGAAGGTCGCCGGGACCGCTCGATGTAGAGAGCAACCGCGGCACCCATGCCACGTGAGACCCTCGAGCGGCATGACCCTCGGCTCCAAACGAGAGGCGGCCCTCGATGGGGATATCGGCGTGAGAAGGTCGCCCGCACCTCGCTCGATGTAGAGCGGACGCCCGCGCGGCACCCATGCCACGCAAAACCCTCGAGCGGCCCGGCCCCCCGCCGAGACAATGTCAACCCTCCAAAGGGAGGCACACGCGTGAAGGGACCGCCTAGGTCACGCTTGAAATAGAGCGACACCGAAAGCACTCATACCGCGCCGTGCTGCCAACAAGCGCCTCGAGGGCTGACTCGCGCAGACCCCTCGACGGCCGCAAACGTGAAAAGACGGGGCTGTCCATGCACAGCCCCGCACGGCCTTACTGATCAGAGGTTCGAAGCCTGACCCTCGACGGGTTCGAACGGGCGCCCCGCATCACGAGTTAGGGACGACGAGGGCACGCGCATTCGAGCCGTTCCTCGAGCCCGTCGGCTCGAGGGTGCCCCACATGTCGTGTTCGAGAGCCGGTGAGGGCGCGCTAGCCGGGGGGATCCCACCGAGGGAGAGCTTCCGCGCCCTCGGTCCCTAGCGAACGGGACCGAGCCCCACCTAGCAAACCCACGCAAGCGCTTCCATGGACGTGTCTCCAGACCGCGCAGCCTACCCTTATCGAACGGGGCATGGACGTCCACTTGAACCACCCGCTAGCAGCTCGACGAGGAATCCGCGATTCGCGACCCGCTCGATGGGAGTCGTGGAGACCTCACCCTCCGTCCCGCGGAGGGACGGCGAGGGCGCGTTAAAAAACAAGTCGTCAGGCTCGACCCGATCGCCTCGAACGGGCCAAGGCTCGGGGGCTTGACGCGCGGCTACACCTCCTTGAAATTGCACCCGCCGGAGACAAAGGACGGGGGAGCGTGCACCCCCGAAGCCGCCGAAACACCGCCGATGCCGGTTGGCATATATGCCACGCCGTTCTGACCAAAGTTCTCGCGGTTAACCCCCCGGGGAGAACCCACACTCCCCCGCAGGCTTCGGGGCTAGACCCGCGGGTCCGCCGACGCGGCCCCACGGAAAGCGTTCGCAAACAAGGAGGGAAGAACGTCCTATCGCAGGTTCCGGCATCCGCGGGAGCCTCAATGGCAAACCCGCATGCTCGGGGGCTACCGTCGGGGACCGCCCTAGGGGTCCCCTTAAACAACGGGGAATCCTCACTTAATCCCGGTATCAAAACACGCTAAGCCTAACCATGCGGGTAACTAACCATGCAGACACGGCCCACGCCGGGATCCCGACGGCCCACCGAGACGGCCCACGGAGAAGACCCCTCGAGCGAGGCTCCGCCTCGCTCGAGGACGCGCTCCCCTCGGGCGGGCTCCGCCCCGTTCGAGGGGCAACCCTTTCCCTCGAGCGGTCCCGCCTCGCTCGAGGGATCGCCCCCCTCGAGCGGGTCTCGACTCGCTCGAGGGTTCGCTCCGCCCTCGGCCGGGGCCCGCCACGCTCACGGCGCGCCCGCACGCGTGCGCCGGCCCCGTACTTGGGCATTTAACGCCATGACGCTGCAGGACGGCGCCATCATGCGCCCGGGCTCGCGCCCCGGTGCCGCCGCACCAACTCCCCAGGGAGGAGCCCATCCCCGCCACTGTGGGGGATGGACTGTGCGGTACGGCCGATGACAGTCCCGTGACACCGCGCGCCCACTACGGTACGGCTAACGCGCCCGACCCTCGAAAGGGGGCCGGGCGCACCCTCGATCTCACTTTCCCGTGACCCTACGAGTTAGGGGTAGGGGGCGCCGGGCGGTGGATGGCCATCCCGGTCATCGTAACAGTGCGGGCTGCCGTACCCACGCGTGCGGACGCACGCCCGGCACCGCAGGCGCACGCCCGAGCACTGCAGCAACCACTCCGCTGCCGTGAAACGCATTGGGAAGGAACGCCGCTCTGCCCGCGCCTGTTCCCCGTACCAGCCATCATCAACACCTCCCTCGAAGCCTATCAGAGGACACCACCGCCATCTGCAGCCTTCCTACCCTCGAACCGCCACTGTTCGGGTACGGGGTAGGCCATCATGGCCGGATCGCAGCGAAGATCGTCCGGACGGCCGCGCACTCTACACTGTAGCGCGACGTGCTCCCTCACGTAGCTAGGTAGCGCGGCGTGCATGTAACCCGTCGCCCCCTTGGCCTATAAAAGGGGGAGGCGAGCCCCCGGCCGGGGGGGGGGGGGGGGGACAAGTTGAGAGGAACACAACACACCGTGCACTCACTCTCTTATTCTCCCATAACATCTTCAGCCACTCTCCCAGGGACTTGGAAGCCACGCTTCCTCTCCCGCCTTGCTTGTACTTGCCCCACTACAAGCACCCCCGGTGCTGAGCAATATAGTGCCACGAGCACGCCCCTGCTGGACGTACGGCCCCCTCGGCCGGAACCAGGATAAAACCTTGTGTCATTTGTTGCTTAGCATCGACCATTGAGGGATAGACCTAGGCGTTATCTGCTGGTTAGTGTCGGGACCATATTCCGCACCGACAACTAAACTCCAAAACCGACATGCACAAGTGAACTTGTTATACCACGGGGGTTAGTACTAATGGATAAGATACAAAAGTCATTCCAACATTGAAGGTAAACTCATGGCTATGTTGACGGAATTTCACCGTCAACACAGCCTCGACATCTCCGGCTCCGGCTCCAACTCTAACGGTGGGGCTCCTCCGGAGGCGACTACCTCTGCTTAATTAATTTGTTCCTCTGTTAATGTGTTCTTCAAGTGTGCTTGAACTTGTGATGGACTAGCTAGTAGATCCTCTCTTAATATGTTCCTCCTGTGTGTATGTTGAACTTGTGATGAACTAGTAGATCTAAGAGACACGGTAGATCAATCCATGTCTCCTATTTTAGAAGGCATTGCAATGTCTATGGTAGAAGCTTACAATGAATTGCAATGTGTATGCTAGAAGTTTGTTACTCTGTTTGTGTCATTATATGGCAACAGTTCACAATGAATTGCAATGTGTATGTATGCCAGAGTTATGCCAGAAGTTTGTTACTCTGTTTGTGTTAATAATCCCGTGCTGCAATGAAATGTCAACACAGATGAATTGATGAATTTTGTGATGTGTGATGCATTAAGATTTGTGACCCAATTGTCATTCCATCCATTCTTCATTCATACATTTAAGTTTGTCATATGTGACAAATTTTTCATTCTTCATCCACACAGATGAAGCAAAAGCACCACTTTTAACATCATAATTACTTATTTGCAGCATACATCCCTAGTAAACATCCAAATACAACACAAACAACAACCACAATAATCAAGTTCATGTTCCAGATCACATTGTCCATCTTCTCCTCCAGTGCTTTCTTCCTCTGCTTGTCCTTCAGTGCTTGCCTCTACTCGCCTCTCCCAATTTGACATTCCACTGAATCAACTACTTCATCGACCGCGTCTGCCCAGTTCGACGGTCGAAAAACAATGACGCCAACATCCTTCAGCATTTGGAGATACTCCTTGTGGAAATGATAAAATCCACAATTCTTGGCGTACTGCAGAATCAAAAGCACATAAAAACCCTAACTCAGATTTGGAATACACAGTAGACTACTCACCGAGTTTCTTGCACACTTGAAATAAAGATGACCATAGTTTTCACCTTCCTTCTGCGTCCGCCCCTACACCACCCAAGCCATACCACAGTCCGAGCAAGGGACCAGCGGAAAGCCGCTTAGCTCACTGACTGGATCCAAGACAATGGAGTGATTGCGGCTGCTCCGGCAACCTTGAACCCTGCTCCTCGCACGTGCACCTCCAGATGAATCGGCGTAGTGCGACATGTGTGTGACGGCGGGGAAGGATGGGCGGGCGGCGGCGGTAAAGCTCAGATCGGGGAAGAAGAAGGGGGCTGGGGTTGGGGCACCGGGGCGGATGCATATTCATTTGGCAAGGGGCATTTCTTACAATAGAGCACTTTTTGGCGACGATGGTTAGTGTACCACCGTCGCTGGGGCGGATGCCGGCTAGGGGCAAAATGGAGCACTTGTTGGCAATGATGGTTAGTCTACCCGCATCGCCTTTGTTGGTCGGGCAGGCTACGGTTATCTTTTTTATATAGGCTTCTAACGCTGACGCGTGGGCCCGACACTATTTTTTCTGAATTGAAACTTTCTTCCCTCAAATATCACTACGTGAAAAACTAGCTTTGGTAACGGGCGTAGATTGCCTTTGGTAACGGGCAATGCGCCCGTTACCGATCAAGTGTTACAAATAAGCCAAGAAAGGTAACGGGCAGATGCCCTTTACTGATAAGACATATTTGTAACGGGCATTAAACAACGACCGTTACCACAACTAGCCACCGGTCACGTGAAATGGCTGTTTTTCTGGGCCCACAGGGAACTTTCATAACGGGCACCAAAGCAAAGCCCGTTACAAAAGCTCAATATCAGAGACCCCTAATGTGAACCTGCGTCTCCACTATCTTGAGGAACTGAGACGCGTCTATTTCACGCGTGTCTCAGTACATATAGGATTCGTAACGGGCATCAAACAACGATTGTTACCACAACTAGTCACCGGTCATGTGAAACGGCTATTTCTCTGGGCCCACATGGAACTTTGGTAACGGGCATGAAATAGAGACCGTTACTATGAAATTAACTTCAGAGACGCGTTTGGTGAACCTGCATCTCCAATGTCTCAACGAAATGAGACGCATCTATTTCCACGCGTGTCTGCTTTCTCTCTATTAAAGGAGACGCTTGCTTTCAACCTGCGTCTCATATATCTCGATGAACGGGCCAGGTCCTAGGGCCCATCGGTCAGGACTGGTAACGGGCTTTTACACTGCCCATTACATTGTCGGCATTTTTGTAACGGGCTTTCCAAATGAAGCCCATCACTCACTGATCAGTGTTTGTAACGAGCTTTAATTAACGCCCGTTACAGATACGGTGGCGACAACTACAGTAACTTGCCCGGTTGCTGGCAGGATCATGGAACCAGCCAGGATTTGGCAGCCACCAGGGGCTGCATCCTGGAACCAGCCAGGATTTGGCAGCCACCACAGCAAGGAAACATCACAAACACATTCTCACATCACAGATATAGGCAAAGCAAGATCACATTTATAGACAAGATAGGATCACATCAAGTTTCAAGTTACTCTCATCAGGGCTTGTTTGGATGGAGTCATGAGAAAACTGCCTGAAGAACTGAACCAGGCAGTATCTGACCCCAACCAAGCAAGCCAAGCAAGTTTCTCAGGCAACAACACCTGACAAAAGAAGACTGAATGAGTTTCAAGTTTCTGGTCACAATAAACTCACAGTGCACCACTGTACAAGTTGCCCTTTCAGTCGATGGCCTCCTTAGGAATGTACTCGCACAGCATCTCCCGGACACGCTTTACATCTTCTATGGAAACATATACAGAAGGTTTGAAATCCTGCAAAATACAATCATTTATGAGAATACAAGTAGAAATCATTTCTATATAACTTACATCATCGAGTAGTCTTAACATATGGAATGCCACATGGAATCCACACAAAGAGGACCCCCGTGGCTGCTGAGCACACTGCATCGAGGTAGCAAAATGACAAGTTAATGCAGTACCAAATAGGTAAGAAGGGACCATAAAAAACCTCGGTCTTACAGCGAGATTTGTTTTGTGCTTGAGTGTGGCTTTTGGCTTTTTTCTTTCCTTTCGTCACTCTGTACTATGCATCACCAAAGGCCCTGCATGATCAGCACTACCAGTTAGAAACACTAAGAGATTGATTTTTTGTGAACAAAAAATAGTGTACCAAAGGCCCTGCATGGTTAGCAATACCAATTAGAAACACTAAGAGATTGAATTTTTGTGAACAAAACCTACAAGAAACTGACCAGTTCAAAACATTTTGGAGGTCTGAGAACTTTAGCGGGGGATGTTGTTTAGCAGAATCTAGATACCAAACCTCTGTGAACTTCATACAGACATACACAGTTCATATTTTACTTAATTAGCATACAGGGATAGGTGCTAACCATTTTGACAGGGACACAACAATATGCTTATATATCAAAGCAGAGAATAAATTCCTTCAACTGCTTCCTTGTCCAACTTGAGCAGCGATAGATTGTGTGTTCCATATGTACTAGCACGACCCTCATCTCCGAGATGGTGTCCCTCAAGCTTCTCTGCTCCTCGGCGGTGAATGACGAATTGATTGATGCGTGGCTCTCGGTCAGGGGGCAATAAATAGCCCGAGATGCATCTAGGTCAAAGGGGGGCCGACTGGGCCTCGAAATGGGCTGGGCCGGCAAGCCTGGGCCCACTTCAACCCAGTTCGTGGCCTCCTTTGCCCGGTGTTGCTTCCTGAGTCTTCTATATCCTCCCCCCTTCTGCATGTGGGCCCTTGTCGTCAGTTTCTCTCCGGATTGGACGAAGCTCCTTGTCTCGCAAGATTCAGCACTTTTCTGGCAAGGTCCTCAGAGTTTTCCATCTTCTCGGGTTGGGTCCTTGGGCTTCTTGGAGTCGTGTTCACTTCATTGCTTGACTTGTACCGGGCTTCAACGTCTTGTCATGAGGTGCTTAATGAACTTATCCTGGAAGTCTTGCTTTCAACACTAAAACCCTGCATAAACACTAAACTCCAAATCCGACATGCACAAGTGAACTTGTTATACCACGGGGGTTAGTACCAATGGATAAGATACAAAAGTCATGCCAACACCGAAGGTAAACTCATGGCTAGGTTGACGGAATTTCATCGTCAACATCCCCCCATGCTTAAACCTTGCTCGTCCTCGAGTAAGCCTTCGATGGATATCATCGTTGCCCTTCATTGTTTAAACATTGCACTTGATCATACATGAGAAAACATGATGCTCTCAAAAGTTTAGTTCGTTAAAGTTCCATAATGTACTAGCCTTCATCCCTACGGAGGGTAGATATGTAATTAAGCTTATCCCACAAGTATTAACATGCTCCCAAAATTCAAATGGACCTCAGAAATTTTGAAATAAAGAATGAGATGAAAAAGAGCTAAACCAAGTTCACAAATTTAAACCACCTTGCATCTTGCTCATGAACTCTCATCTCATCTTGTCTCTCAAGCCTATTTATTCTACTCCTTTCCCTCTCAAAACATATATGTAAGTGGTAGGCTTTATATGGAGCTCTTGGGAAAGTTTAGTCCTACCAAGATATTATAAATGAGATGTTGTCAAAACAAGACAAGCTTCTCATGGTCTTACCGAGACTCGTCAAAAAGGTCATTGGAAAATAATGTTAAATCAAGGAGGGGAGAGAAAAATACACACACTTGAGATGGGTGGACATGTGCAAATGCCAAAGAGTGATCCCGAGGCACAAAGGAAGTCCTCGTTATCGGATTGCACATGGTTGGAAAGATGAGTTTGGATCTTTTAATCTTGAAGTCTTGAAATTCCTAATGCACTTTAGAGAACCGGGGAGTTCACTTTATTTATTTTTATATCATACATACTCATATATTTTTTCCTTCTTTATTTTTCTCATTTTTTTTTTCTTTCTTATCAAATTTTTTTTATTTGCTCCCCTTGAACTCTAAAATTGCATTGTACCTACCTCCTCCCCCATGCTTAGGCGTTTGCTCGTCCTCGGGCAAAGAGGTGATAGAGATAAGGTAGGTACCGGAAATACTTTTCCTTTGGAGAGATACTTGAAATCTTCAATCTCAGCACTATCTTGCTATCTTCCTTGAATTGATGATCCATACTCAACGATAGGTTGTGGTCAAGGAGGTAATCACAAAAGATGATATTTGGTTTTAAGGGTGGATATCCGGCAAGGTTTGTGAGATCTCCGATGTGGGGATACACAATGCACGGATAAAAAGGCTAGCAAAAAGATAGATACGCAAAAAACGGAATGACCAGCTTCTTAGTCTCGGGCCAGAGAAATCAAGGCCTGAAATAACTCACCCAAAAATAAACCTTGTATACTAGGTTTTTGCACTCAAATATATATATGGCTCTGGATAGGTAGAGCAACACGCAAGTGGTATTTATGATAAGGTTAGCATTACTTTTAAGAACAAAAATAAATCTTCCTTAACCCTTCTAAAACTTGAGAGCACATAAAACACTATGGGTCTTTATTTTTATCATAACCTCCGCTAAAGTTTAAGCTAGCATTTAGATAATTTCAGATTTGTATTTTAAGAGAGCATTAGCTTAAACATGCATAAAACAATTACAAAGATAAACAAAGCGGCAATTATAATCATATATCATCATGGCACAAACTTTGTAACTTTACTAATGGTAAAAACTTAGTGGTGACTTTATTCATGATGAAAATAAACACTAACACACATGCTGAAATTTAAATAAAACTGAAAACACTACGCATAAATAGGCGCATACAAGCTGAAAATTAAAGAAAAGGGGTAGAGGAAAGATAACTTAAGCTCCTCCTCTCTCTAATCTTCCGCCGGTGGTTGATATTGATAGTCTTGGTTGTTGTACTCTTACTAATAATAGGATTGCACCGCTTCTCCTATGAATTGTATGACGGTGCTAAGCATAAGCGATGTTTGCATTACCTTCACCCATTTGGTTTGCATTGTTTAGGATGGCTGCAATAATTTGCATGTTCCTCACAGAGTATACTCCAATGATGGCCACATTTTGTTGTGGTTGAGGAAGGTGTGCATATGGCTCCGCAAAGACTACGTTGTGCACCGCAAAATTTGGTGGGGGTATGGCTGCACCACTTCCCCATGCTTGCATTGGTACACCACCGTAGTAACTTGGCGGCACCGGAATTCCTCAAACATTTTGTTGCGCACCTCCTTCTTGGGCCGTGGAAGAACCTTATGCTATAATCCTTCTCTTTTATTTTTCTTCACCGGCACAAGAAGTCCTTCCTCTAACCAATCTTCTTTCCCCTCAAGAAAAAGTCCTAATCTTCCATCCGATAGGGGCAAATTTACTTTGGCCACTTTGAAGCCTCCTCTCTCACTTTCACTTATATATTTGCTTTTCTTCATATATTCAATCCTAGGGAGGTCTCGGCTAAGAGATGCTTCGTGTTCCTTGTAATACCCGGTTTCAAAGAGATAGCGAACATGGAGAGGTAACACCCCGAACCAATATCTCTCGAACCCGATGTTGCTTCACAACACCACCGGTTGATCATAAGTTGAATGGGGTCGATTGGCTACCTGGCAATCAAAGCCGAGTAAAGCCAATTCGACTCCGTGTTGGTTATCTTTGTCTCTCTTATTCTCCCCAAAATCCTTTTGCACATCCATGAGTGAAACTCTTGGATGATGGGGTTCCGGATAAAATTTCTTTGTTGCTACGCTCTCCCGCGATCATACTCCAAAAACCTTCCCATGTGCCTCCATGCACATCCACTTGTTCCGGGGCTCCCTTTTGAAAACCAAAAAATTACCTAACATAGGGAACCGCTTGTTCAACCAAGATAGGAGACACTCGCCCATGGGTCTACGATACTAGAACATGCAATCGTCTGGAACATGAAAACCAATCTAATCTATCGGGGGTTGTGACCACGGTTTCGCCCTTTCCCTCCTCTCGTACTCACTACGCGAAGGTATTCATGACTAGACCTATGATGGACACGGCGTATTGAATGGATCCAAGGAAGCATTGGAGCTCTACTCCTTTATGGCATGGTAGCTAACCTTAAGCAATAAAGTATATTCAACACAAGATGATAGATAGATAATCCAACAAAGTATGATTACATCTCAAGATCGATTACAACCCATGGATGAATAAGGAGATTAACCCATCAAGGTGCTAGACATAGCACCGTTGATCACGGTTACCCTTCCGACGGTGTCTTCCTTCTTCTCCACTTGTGGGTGCTTCCTTCGAGGTGGTTGATCTCCCTCCGAAGATCTCCCTCCTCTCTCTCTAGTTTGTGGACGGCCTCCTGGTGCGAATGGTCTGTCCAAACGGAATGAGAGACTCAGCACTGCTTCATCAAGGATATGCACCATGGTCATGAGAATTTCTTAGGCGAATTCCTTGTGGGTGTTTGCCGACACTCCATTAGAGAATTGCACCCAACCTCGGTGTCCCGTATGAAAACCCAATATGTGGAGAGCTTGGTCGTCGAAGTCGACGTTCGCTACAAGCCTCTACTCAAGGCAAGCGAGCTTCTTCTCCTCCTCCTCCTCCGTCATGATGACAAACCCCTCGGAATACCGCGGAGCATATGGAGGTGGAGCGGATGATCGTGTCGAGTGGCAAGGTCGGACGGGCGGCTCCTCCATATGTCCTTGAGGTCTGGTGAACCTCATAAACGAGTTTCGTGTGGCCCTCATGCCACCGAGGAGAAGAGTGTGGTTCCTCCTCGGCGGTGCCGTTTCCTCCTCAATACTCCGAGGAGACTCGGAAACCGAGCGCCTCCTCGAAGAGGTTGTCGATGATGGCTTAGACGACGATGATCCCTTCTTCTTTGGTGGAAAAGCTTGTAGGTTTCTTCCATGATTGCAGCACTCTCCCTCACAAATATATATCCGGGGTTTTCCACCGGTAACAAGATACACAAATATTATTTTGGAGTCTAGACTTTGAGTGGAATTAGGATGTGTTTTGTTGCACGAAACAAGCGGGGTGGATGGCTAAGTATAAGGTGGTTCCGGACTACAAACTAGAGCACACGAACAAAGAGATGGATGAGAGACTTACCTTTCTCCTCCTCTTGGCTCGGTTCTTCTCTAGCGCACTCATTTTGCTTCATGACCGCGTGCACCTTCCAAACGTTCTCGTCCACTCCTTCGCTTGCATTATTATTCCTTCCACTTGATGTTTTCACTTTGACTCACTTCCAAACTCCCTTACCTCACATGCCTCCATGATATTCCTGCAAAACAAAGCCTTGGCTGCCCCCCATGTTTGTACTTTGCATGTCGTTTGATAAAAGATGTTGAAGGGGCACCCCGTGATGCATCATGGTGCATGTATGGTTAGGTTACTAGATTTCCTCCCTCTAAGCATGTTTTAATGCTAAGCACTCCTATAATTTCGAAAATAAAAAATGAAAGCAGAGATATTAATGAGTTAAAATATAAATTTATAGAAGTTTTTAAAGCATTAAAAACAAATGTAAGTCGAAAAATATTTCCGACTACTTTTATGTTGGTCTCACCGGCATTGTTTGCTTTCATTAGTTGAGAGCAAGCTTTTCCCGACTTGATCATGGGGGCATAGGTTTAGGTTCTAATTTTGGTTAGATGAAAAATATTTTGAATAAAATAAAATTAAATGAGCCTTACAAAAATTATAATGTTAGAGAAACCAAAGATATGGATTTTTAAACGAACCAAAAGTCAAGTTTCTAGGCTCACACGAGTCCTACCATGTGCTGAAATTTAAATAACATCTAGTTACAAGTCGTGGCTCTACTCGTGTGTTTTTAGCATGTAAAACAAGTCAACCAATAACATCATGAAGAGGATGAATGATTGAGATAGGTTCTGAATTTATGATGGTTCATGTCTCGAAAAAGAATTATGGTTCATGTAAAGGGTTTATGATCAAAACAAAATATTCAACCAAGAATTATGTCTCTAATATTATTCAACCATTCTAAGTCTAATGTTTTGCGTAGTAAAATTCAAAACTAAATTACTTGAAAAGACTCGAAAAACCTGGAATCGGGTTGTCCTCCCGGTAGCTTATTCTTGACTCGACGAAACGGGTTGCCTCCCGCCTAGCGCTTCGTTTATAGTCCATGGCTAGACTTCTTCACTTGATTACTTCGGATCAACGCTCTTTGCGGGTGTTGCGATCTTGGGTACCCACTTCTGCACCATCTTGGGCACGGGCTTACTCTTCGGCTTAGTCATATTTTTGGTCTTCACAGGCTGGCTTTGTCGTTTGGTCTTGACGGATGCAACAACTTCCTTCGTGTAATGGCTCGGCATCTCAAACTCCGGTCCTTCAGTCGTGATCTTCATGGTCTCCTTAGTGTGATCCTCCATCTCTCCCGAACGATTTTGAGTGGCTTTCGCGGTCTTGGAACCTTGGGGTTGTCTCAGAAATTCTTCTTTGTTACCCATCGGGCGCCCGGCAAGTTGTCCCACTCGCGTCTCTAGCATCTTCATCATGATGAACACTTCACGTATAGAGCTTCTGACCTCCGTCACCTTGCCATCTAAATTCTCCAATATTTTCTCCATAGCCTCGAACTTAATGACGGCGTCCTTGTTGAAATCGGGGTTTACCTTGGACATGGTCGTACTCCTCACACTCCTTGCATGTGGATCTTGCTTCGGCAGCCTTTAGGTGTTGAGCTTCTTTCTCTATCTCCATCTTCTCCATCCTCCTCTTAAGTAAACCGATATGACACTCAAGGAATTTGGCTCGTATGTATTCATTGAAACGCTCCAAAGCTCTCACAATCGTCATGTGGATAGTTGAGACCTTGATCTTGAACGGCCTTCCGGCGTCTTGAAGGTTTATGATAGGTAGATCAATGATGTCCGGGGTGCATAGCTCGATCTTGCGCTCTGGTTGTGGTTGCTCTCCCATGGGTGGCGGTTGAGGTTGATCTTTTTTTGGACTTGGAGGTGGTGATTCCCTTGGAGATTTCGACGGTCCTCCGACTTCAGCTTTTATCTAGGGTTTCCAACCATTTAGCTTGTGTTGCACGTCTCCTTTGCCTGTAAAGTTTTCCTGGATCATACACAAAAGAAAGTTTGGGTTTCTTGGAGAGGTAGCCAACCATCTCCGGTTAGGGTTAGCAAAAACAAAAATCTAACAAAAGAAAAATTAGGGTTAATCAAAACTAGATTAGATTGATTTTTTTTCTTTTGAGGATGATCAAACTTAAGAGATGCAAAAGAAAATCAAAAGAAAAACTGAAAAATAAGCGATACTAGATTGGATCTTGATTGCTTGTTCCCCGACAACGGCGCCAGAAAAAGGGGCTTGTTGACGGTAGATTATCGTATCTAAGTTCATATGGATTTGCAAGCGGACAAATCCCCCGTCGTAGTCAAGGGACCCTTCTTCCCTCGAGTGGTGAACCCAAGGTATCGAATCCCTGGAACAATGTGCAACGCAAGGATTCAATCTAGTAAAGCAAGGAAAGCTATCTTATGAAGAACTAAGTTGCATCTAATCCAAGATATCATCAAGAAAACACATCTAATTGTTGACGCAAAACGTGCACCTAGCGCCCAACACACAGCAAGCCGAACAAGCTGGCTTTACACGCGCAGAGAGTTACGAGACGTGCCAGTCAATTTTTTCCTGAAAATTAACAAAAGATAAAAGAGTTAGATACCAAAGTTTGGAACTTGCCGGGTGGTACGAGACAGTTCCATATTTACGGCTAGGAACCCAGATGGGATGACACATAGCTATAAAGAGCTATCTGCCAATAAACTGAAACCATTCGGGAACTTGTAAAAAGGGAAAAGTAACATTGCCGAATGGATGACGTAAGCATGATAGCGATCGGTCTTTGTTTAAACAAAGATGCACATGCACGAGGCCGTGACCGATCCCCACGATAATTAACATTAAATAAATGAATAAAGTAAAGCACGAACATAAACATGTGATAAACAAGTATGCATAGATCCAAAGCACTAGTCTACCGCATGTCTAGGTACTTTAAAACCCGTCGGGTACGATATCAAGCAAATCTATCCACCGCATGATACAACTTGCATGAAAACCGTACCACTTTCCACAAATAGATTCTATCCACCGCATGATACAATCTAAATATGGAAAGCTAAAAGCATACATTATTTAAAGCATGAATTACGCACGTGTTCTACTCGTGAAGAAACATAACCGAATACGGCCGATGTACCGATTCGGGGTCCATGAAGAAGGAACAAACATTACCAAGCGATTAAATCTATCAGATTGGTTTGGAATCTAATCCACCGGATGACTAGCTCCAAAGCAACCCAAAAACCTGCATCTACCGCATGATACTCAGTTCTTTCAAGATTTATACCAACGTTGGCAAGCTTGAACCCGCAACACGTAACAACCTAGATCGATTCGGTTTCGGCTATCGGAAAGCACAAGATCCACGTGTTAAAACACGAATTCGACTCGTACAAGGATCACGAGAGGGGTAAAGCCGATCCAAATCTATCTAGATTGGGCAAAAGTGTGTTACATGAATCTAAACATAAAGTAAAAACTCAAAGCAATACGGGGTAACTTAATGAATCTATTGGATCTTGCCAAAATCCAATAGAGCCGATAACTAGCTTCAAGCTAGATCTTAGCCTACCGCATGGCTCATGACCTAACAAGAAACCTTCTTGAACCAAGCATGAATCTACCGCATGACACGAAGCATGGTAACAAGACTACTTGCATCAGATCTAAATCCACCGCATGATACTAGACATGATACAAGGTTGCTGGTACTCACGGAGGTCGACGGATCGATGAACCCTCTTGAAGAACTCGACGACACGACAAAAGGACTCTAGGGTTTGGCGTAAGGCCGGTTTGTATTGAGGAATGATTATGTGTATTACATACAATCAGGGCTCATATTTATACCCTGCCAAGTACAATCTCGAATGGATTCGCTGCCTAACTTATCTCTAAGCTTGATCGCCTATCCATCCATTCGTCCTTCCTGCTTGAGCAACGTCACCGTCCAATCCCGCAAAATCAGCTCAACTGTTCCTCTACCGAACGGGAGCAGATAGCCGACCGCGGATCCTTCTGCCGAATACATCTAAGAAAACCTTTCCTTCCACCAGACGGACTCTCTACCGAGCTGGACCCACAAGTCAGACTCCTTACCAAATTTTGGTGTTAACACATGCCCCTTCAATTGCGGGATAAAAGTAATTTTGTTGCACAATTGACTCCAACCATGAACACTTTCAAATCGAATCTGTCAACACCTGTTCTTCTCGCTTCGCAATCCGCTAGAATCCTCATCTAGATCCAAATCCTAGATCCCCTTGTTCTAAGTTCAAATCCCCAATGGCGGCTCAAAACCAAGATGCTCAGGTAAATTCCCCTCCCGTAAGCTTCATTCGGCATTTAGGTTTTCAATTTTACCCGAGATTTCTTTTCCGCTTTTCCTTCAGGAGCCTTCCACTGAGCTTCTGATTCGCACTGAGGCCAATTCAAGATCCTATTACCTTGGTCCCGTGGGGAACTCTGATCCTCGAGATTTCATCGCGGCTGAATCTCAGAGGATCCCTTTCAAAGCGGCTCTGTCCCCACCTCCTCGGTGGCAAGATGCTTTCAAGAACTGGCCCTTGCCCCCAATCGCAGGCAGGAAAACTTGGTACCGGAGGGTTCTCGCAGACAAGAGTGCATTAACCCAAAACTGGGACATCCTCCGCATTGCTCAATGCTTGGAGTTATCCTTGGCCAATACCCCCAAGAATGAAGACCTTCTGATAGCAGCTTGCCATTTTTGGTCAAATGGCGTCAACGCCTTCCTCTTTGGCCACGGCCCGATGTCTCCAACTCTGGCCGATGTGTATATGATCACCGGCCTTGATATTACAGGATCCGTTCAACCCTGGGAATTCAAAAACTCTTCACGGCAAACAGGGGTGAAACAAGGGAGCGGATACAAGAACTACATCTTGAAACACATGAAGGACAAACCCCTTGGTGAAGTTGAATACAGGGCATTTCTGAACATGTGGCTATGCAGGTTCGTCTTCTGTGGTAAAGCCAATGAACCCACTTTGAATCACATCGCAATGGCTTCTCATTTGGTCAGTGGCAACCGCCTACCCCTTGGGAAATTCCTCCTAGGCAGTGTGTACCATATGCTTCACCAAACTGTCACCCAGATGTATACTAGCCAAAGGATAACATGTGTCAACGGCCCTTGGTGGTTTGTTCAAATGTGGCTGCAGCTTCACATGCACCAGATCGTTGGTGTCGATTTGAACACCAGGCTCTTCCCTTTATCCAATCACCCTGAAGGGGATCCTCAAGCCACCAGAGGATGCCAGAATTATGGAGAAGCGGCTTCCACTGTTCTCGTCCAGCAAGACATCAGTCAGCTTTTCGAGCTATTCTTCAAAGGTTTCCAGAATCCTCTCTGGCTCCCTTATCTGGACAATGACACCTTGATTTTCCCTTGTGAGTTCTCTTTTGAATCCGAACGCCAAGATGGGAGATTCTTAGAGATCCTCAACATCATAATCCGCCCATGTATGCTGCCAGCCGAATTCAATGGGGGAAGGCCGACTCGCAAAGCACTTATGAATATTATCGGCCCAATGTAATGGCTCGGCAATTTGGGTGTGGCCGGATGCCCCCAAGATCGTTCCCGCACGAATTCCTCAAGCCCGAGAGAGGAAATCAAAGAACTTATGCACAGTAGCAGAGTCTTCCATTATGTGTGCAGTCCCACTGTCTACACCTGGCCTTTTGTGCCCACAACCATAGCTCACTCCACCTTCAATTCCTGGTGGCAAGAATTCCATGATCATATCTTTAGTGAGCCTGTGCACTTGTTCTGTGCAGAGTTGATGCCTGACTTTCAACCAACTTCAGAGGTAATATAATCAACCTTTGGATCAGACACTTCCTCTTCCAATCATGATCCCGATCTCATTTCTTTTACTCACAGAACACAGTGCCTGCCCCTCGAGCCAGGAATATCACCTACAATGCTGTAGGCCAATCTCAGCACTGGGATTCGGGTCCCCAACTCTGGCTCAGCTAATGGCCAGGTTTGCCACGACAGACCCAAGCCTCTCCAGCCTTGCTACTGATAGGAGGCAAGGTTTGTCTCTGATTGCTCCTCCAAATGCCAAGAGGAGGAGAACTGTCAAGAAAGTTCTTGTTGAGGTAAAATCCTTTACTTTCTTGATCATAAGATTACTCTGTTCCTGATAAATCATATCTTGTGCATTTTCAGACCAGAGCCCAGCAACCTTCAGTACCAGAACCTGCCAATGTCCCATCCACTGGTATGACCTTTACTGTCCTCTTTTAAGGATGAACATTGGCATTTACCCTTTAATTTGACACTTGCAGAAGAAACAATGGAAGAGCAACTTGTGGACATCCCAGTGTCTCAACAAGCAAGTCCTCCTAGGGTTGAATTACCTATCCCAGTGGAGATCTCATCTTCATCAGGGACTCAATCACCCTCTGCAGAAGCAATGAATTCTCCAGAGATGAATCTCCCGGCCCAGCCAGAACCATCAAGTCCTCCAAGGGCACAATCACCTGTTGGTCATGCAGAGACACCAATCCCAACAGAGGTGGACCCATCTCCTCTTCAGCCAGAAGCCCATGAGTTGCCAGCATCTGCATCAACACCTTCTCACTTGGAAGCTTCGGCTCTACCTGGAGCACCTTCTTCACCTGTGATTGCTCTTGAACAAAATCTTGCCCCAGCTCAAGAAATCAGTCATGAGGTACTCATTTGCACTTAACTCTGCTACCTTTACTTTTAGCACTCCTAACTCGGCAATACTGCTTCTTAGGACCAGGCCCCATCATCATCAAGTCTGCCAACTGGGAACAATCCAATTGCTGAAGCGACGGAAGGAGTGCATCAATTTCTGCCAGAGGCGGTACTAGCGAAGCTCAAAGAAATCGTTGCCTGGCTAGAAAGAGATGCACAAGATCAGTTCAAGGATCTCGATCACTTTGAAGAGATGCTTGAATCTATTAGCCAAGAACTCCCTGAGGACATCAGTGCTTCTCTGGCATCTATCTGTGGCCTGGAAATCCATTATGTGCCCATAAGGCAGGCTTTGAGGAAATTGCGCTCCCGCCCGGCTATTGAAAAGAAGAAAGCCAGCGGTGAACAAGCCATGAACGGGGCGCAATCCCAAACAGAGAGCCACAAAGATACATTGGCCAATCTGCAAGCTTCTTGTGACCTGAAAATTGCCAGGAAAGCTGCTCTGGAGGCAGAACTGAGAAGCCTGTCAGCTGAGATAGAGGCTGATAAGAAGAAAATAGCCGAGCTCCCTGGATTGATAAAGAAGACCCAAGAGGAAGCAAAATCGGCTATAGCCAAGATGGAACAATGCGACGCAGAACTGACCACCTTGTCTAGCGCCCAGAAAGATTGCCAGGAGCGGTTGGACAATTTCCGTCAAACAACATTGAATGCCCGTGGTGTGATTGCGAAATACCTGAACATTTAGGCGCTTAAATTGATGTATAACCGAATTGGACGCTCTTGTAATATTCGTTCTTGCAATTTTATTTCCTTTTTCTTCTGCACACATTTAAGTGTAAATGCTGAATGACCCATTCGGCAAAGAAATAGCAACACCCGAACGGCACTTTGATTCCTCTTAGCCGAGCAAGTCAACTGAATGCGACTCGGCCTAGAACTCCAAGCGACCCGCTAGCGGGCTGGCCAAGGAAACCTTTCCACCTTCCGATTTTCTTGGGATATGCGCCACGATCCAAAGCCACGACTCGAGGCCACGATCTGTCTTGCCAGGCCTATAAAATGAAACCGTAGGTGCCCCTAGTTCTCCACCAAGCCTTTTAGCTCTCGAATCTTTGCCAATCTCAGTTCCTCTTCTCTCCAAACAGTGCACATCCCAAAACAACATGGTGCGCCGCCTCAACCGCCGCCGTGCCTCTGATGAGGCAGAGAGGAGCAGCGCCAATGCGCGCCGGAGGCAATGATCGTCGATTCCTTTCCCTTGATTCACCTTTGATCTTCTCTTGTTTTGACGATCATCTCCCTTTCAGGTTGATTCAGTGGAATCCGTCTCCTACGCCGGCCAATCAGCCCCTTCCGGACGACTCCTCGGAGTCCGACGGCCACTCCCCCGTGCCCTACGGGGAACTCGACGCCCTCCGCTTCAAGGCGGAGCTGGAGACGGCCCAGCGCGAGCTGGAGGACGTCTCCAAGAAGGCGGGCATAGCCGAGCTGGAGTGGGAGGACCAGCGCAAACAACTCTGGGAACTATCGACGGTACAGCTCTGAAATCAAATCTTCGATCCAACCCGGCTTTTGATGCTAATCTCCATTCTTCTTGCCCCTTGCAGCCCGCGATGCCGAGCTCAACCAGCTGAAGACGCTGGTGGAGCAGCTGGCCGACAAGGTGAATGCCCACGGTGACACGCCGGCGGAGCGCCTTGCTGCGGTGGAGCACCGCGTCGACGAGGTGGCCACCCATGGCGTTCGCTTGGGCACTACCCTGGGCTTGGCGGCCATGGCGACGCACACGGACGTCGACTACTGCACCAGGCCGCGCAGCTTCCGGGGCGGCGCGCCAGAGGACATTGAGGAGATCGAGCTCATCTTGGAGCGCCTCGATGGCCATGGCGACGCCATTGCCGAAATCACTCATCCCCAATCTGTGCTGAACAGGCTCTTTGACTAGATTGTATTAGGGATGTTTGAATATCAGCAATGAATGAAGGACTTCTGAATTCCGTGCTTGCTCTGTGATGATTTTTTCTTTACACTTGCATCCGTAAATCTTGTTTTTCCTCAAACGCATTCGGGAACTGTCTTGAGCCGAATACGCGCGAACAGATGCCCCTTGGCGTAAAGTCCATAGAAGATCCCTGAATCGGCAATCCGTAAGTACTGTTCAAGCAAAAACCCCTCGCATCCGGGAAAAAACCCTGCCGTTTGGTATTCCAACAGTGTGTACTGGCCGGTCATCACTTTCGATGCGCCCCTTCGGTCAATAAAATAGCCTGCTGGGATGCCCTGCAAATCCACTCGCACACTCATCCATCACTTCTCATCTCCTCCCCCGTCTCCAGAGGAAAAAACCCCAAGGCCATGAACAAGGGCAAACAGCCCCAGGAGAGCAGCCCTCCAAAGAAACGCACGATTCGAAGGTGAGTTTTCCCTTGATTTGCTTCCTGTTTCCCACATGATCTTGCGCTTTACCTCCTCTTCTTTTCCTCTTTCAGCCTTGATTTGCTCCCTGAAGAAGTCATCGGAACCGAAGACGTGCCTGAGTACATCTCCTCTGATTCCTCCCTCGAAGCAAAGGACGTCACGCCTGAACAGAGGACCAACCATCAACTGCGCCGCCGCGTTCAGCACTTAGAGCACAGCCTCAGGGACATCACTGCTCGTTGCCAAGCCGAGCACGAGCGCCGCATGGCTCTGGAGGCACTAGTGGGGGGTAAATGTTTCTGACTTCTTGTCGATTTCGTGCCCACATCTGGATTTCTTGCCCCTAACATCCACTCCTCTGTTTCAGATGTCTCTGAGAGGTACAACAACCTGAAAGCGGCCTGGGACAGCTTGGTAGAGGCCGCAAACCATGGTCACCCTCGTGCCTTCCAAGTTGCCGTCACGGTGGTCCTGGAGCAACTGAAGAGGGGGCAGCCGGAGAAGAAGCAAAGAAAAGATTGAATCATACTTTCGCTTCTTCCTCCACGCCTTCTGCTTCCCACCTCCTTGAGGTCCTGATCACCAGGGTTGTTGCAAACCTGCAAGAAGCAGTTGTAATGTAGTTTTTGTGCTAAGGGCAATGCATCTAGGCACTGGCCATTTCTTCCGTTTGTGAATTTTTTGTTCTGAAGGCGGCCTCGTTCTTGAGCGCCGGCTGTTTCTGTGCCAGATGTGTGTAATCCCGCTGCTGATGATCATCGATCGATCTCAATGCTAGGATAGTATTTCTTCAGATATCTTCCATTTATTGCAGTGGAAAATTCTTCTCCCAGTAAAGTTTTCAGTATATATGCATTACCAGGGACGCATCTGACCACACGAAAAGGTCCCTCCCAGTTAGGAGACCATTTGCCGAATTCACTATATTTAGTCCCAATCGGCAATAGCGCTTTCCACACCAGATCGCCTTCTACGA
Organism: Cenchrus americanus; assembly: GCA_947561735.1. Taxonomy (NCBI): domain Eukaryota; kingdom Viridiplantae; phylum Streptophyta; class Magnoliopsida; order Poales; family Poaceae; genus Cenchrus; species Cenchrus americanus. The sequence continues at coordinate 97,336,276 of OX387242.1, read as the reverse complement.
ACTGCCTGACTTTTACTTTCTTGTTATAGTATTTGGCAACCCGCAGCTTGTTTTTCTCGATGTTTTCTAGGGCTCTAAGACGGATCATATGCAAATCCTCTAGCTCATCCATCATTAGGACACTATAATCTTTGGAGCTCAAATCTTTTTGTAACACAATTCTCCTTGAATCTGATTGCATCTCCCAAGGTAGAACCGTGTGGTGTCCATAAACCAATTTATAAGGAGAGGTCTTTGTAGCTCCATGGGGGGCCATTCGGTAAGCCCACAGTGCCTCACTGAGTACCGAATGCCACTTTCTTGGCTTCTGGTCGATCTTCTTTTGTATCAGCTTGATCATGATCTTATTAGAAGCCTCTGCTTGACCATTAGCTTGGGCATAATAGGGAGAAGAGTTAAACAATTTGATCCCCATGCTTTCGGCAAACTCTCTGAACTCTAGAGACACGAATTGTGCCCCTTGATCAGTGGTGATTGTCTGAGGGATTCCAAACCGATAGATGATGTGCTCCTTGACAAATTCAACCATGTTTTCTGATGTCACCTTCTTCAGCGGGATCGCCTCAACCCATTTAGTAAAATAATCCGTAGCCAAAAGCACGAACTTATGCCCCTTGCTAGATGGTGGATTAATTTGGCCAATCAAGTCTATACCCCAGCCCCTGAATGGCCATGGCTTGATGATGGGATTCAATGCTGACGCGGGGACCCTTTGAATATTTCCAAACCTCTGGCAATCCTGACATCCCTTGTAATACTCAAAGAAATCCTCTAATATCGTCGGCCAAAAACACCCAGCTTGTCTAATAACCCATTTCATACGGTAGGCCGATTGGTGCGCTCCACATATCCCATCGTGCACTTCGCTCATCATGTTCTTGGCTTCTTCCTGACCCAGGCACCGTAACAATACCCCATCTAATGATTTATAGAACAAATTGTCATCCAGAAGAACGAATTTTATGGCCTTGTACCTGAGCTTCCTAGAGACCTTTCGGGATGGATCCTTCAAGTAATCAACGATCTCTTTCCTCCAATCATTTTCTGCAAGATCCGTCCCCAGTGCACACACCTCTGCAGCAAACGCTTCTTGACTCTCTTTGTAACCAGAGGCACTTTGAGCCAGCCTGTTTGCTTCTTCATTATGTTCCCTAGGAATATGCTGTAGAGTTACCAACGGGAAGCTCTTCAAGATTTCCCTGCATTCTTCGTAGTAACTCCTCAGCGCTTCACTTTTGCACTCGTATTGGCCGTTCAATTGCTTGATCACCAGCTCTGAATCTCCATAAACTTCAACTGAAACGGCCCCAGCTTCTCTCAAATATTGAAGCCCTCGAAGTAATGCTTCATATTCAGCCTGGTTATTTGTGACAGTGGGCTGTATAGGGATGGCAAATTCAAACATCTCACCTTTAGGCGAAATCAGTAGGATCCCTACTCCCCCACCTTTACCACATGATGATCCATCAAAAAATAAAGCCCAAGGGGTAATTTCAAGCAAATCAATTGACGGATCGCGGTGTTCAGTTATAAAATCGGCAATGATTTGTCCCTTGATAGCCTTTGCCGATTCGAACTTTAACTCGAACTCTGATAAGGCCAAGATCCATTTGCCAATCCTGCCATTCAAAATTGGCATAGATAACATGTGTTTTATTACATCGAACTTGGAATACACAGTGCATTCGGCATTTAACAAGTAGTGCCGAAACTTTGTACACGAGTAGTACACGCACAAGCACAGCTTTACCGTAGCCGAATACCTGGTTTCGGGATCAAGTAGTTTTCGGCTAAGATATGCTACTACCCGCTCCTTTCCTTCGAATTCTTGAATAAGGGCTGATCCAATGGTTTGGGTATCGGCCGCCACGTACAACTTGAAAGGCTTATCCAGTTGAGGAGGAACCAACACTGGTGGCTCCTTCATGTACTGCTTGATCTCATCGAAAGCCTTTTGTTGTTCGTCGCCCCATGTGAACTTCTGATCTTTCTTTAGCTTCAACAGTGGAGAGAATGGCAAAACCTTCTGTGACAAATTTGAAATGAACCTTCTCACGAAATTGATTTTGCCGAGCAGTGATTGTAACTCCTTGAGATTAGTTGGAGGAACAACTTCATCGATGGCCTTCATGCTCTTCTTGCCAACTTCAATTCCCCCCTCGTGGACTAGAAATCCCAAGAACTCTCCAGCTGATACCCCAAAAGCGCACTTGTTTGGGTTCATCTTCAGACCATGCTTCCGGGTGCACTCCAAGGTCCTCTTCACATCTTCCAAATGTGTGTCATGACTTAGAGATTTGATCACCACATCATCAATGTAGATTTCCACAACTTTGTCGATCAACTCGTGAAAAATGTAATTCATGGCCTGCTGATAACTTGCACCGGCATTCTTCAACCCAAAAGTCATGACTATCCATTCAAACAGGCCTATATGACCAGGACATCTAAAGGCCGTCTTTGATATGTCCTCTATTGCCATGAAGATTTGGTTGTAACCCGCATTACCATTCATGAAACTGATGACTTTGTGTCCAGCTGCGGCGTCAATCAACAAATTGGCAATAGGCATGGGGTAACCATCCATCGGAGTAGCTCTGTTCAGATCCCTGAAATCTATGCAGACCCTCATCTTTCCATTCTTCTTGTACACAGGGACGATGTTAGAAATCCACTCCTCATATCTGCATGGCCGAACGAAGTTTGCATCAAGTAATCTTTCAACTTCTTTCTTCACATCGGCCAATACCTCATCCTTGTAGATCTTCCGGGGTGGTTGCTTGTATGGTTTGAAACCAGATTTGATTGGCAACCGATGCTCAACGATAGAACGATCCAATCCAGGCATCTCCGAATAATCCCAGGCGAAGCAATCTTTGTATTCCTTGAGGATCTTGATTAATTCCCCCCTGAAGTCTGGCTGCAAGTTTGCGCTGATGAACGTCGGCCATGGCTTATCACCGCTTCCAATGTCAACCTCTTCTAATTTATCAGCCGACATGAATCCTCGCCCCAACTTGCCATCAGTGCCATCTACGGGGTTCTCCATTAAAAATTACTATAAGAGCCGACCGCTTGAATCGGCCGTTGATCACCGCCGACGGAGTTCAACAGACCTTCTTCCCGCCTTTCCCCGAGAAACAATCAATACCTTGGTATTCCCGAAGGCCGGTTCCATGTTCGCAACGCTCACGCAGTCATCCGCTTGGACGACCTCAATCTCATCATCCACCCATCGGATAAGCCGCCGGTGCATGGTGGATGGGACGCAACAATTGGCATGAATCCGGTCTTGCCCAAGCAAAAGAGGGTCGTAGGCTCCTTTACCTTCGATGACAAAGAAGGTAGTGAGCAGCGTCTTGGACCCGATCATCAAATCCACGTGAGCGCATCCCTTGGTATCTGAAGGATTCCCAGCGAAATCATTCAGTATTATGCTTGTAGGCGTCAGATCGCTCGGGCCCATGCCAAGTTTCCTGAAGGTGGTGTATGGCATTACGTTGACTGCCGCTCCACTGTCGACAAACATCTTAGTCAATGGCTTGCCATTGACGTATCCTCTCAAGTACAGCGGCCTCATATGTCGATTCTTGGCCGGTTTGTCGAAGATTGCCTGCTTGGCCAGCACCAGTTGTGCCATCATCCCCTCGACCTGCTCATCATCTAGGGATGCCTCTTCCTGCACAACCTGGTTAGCAGGAGCCAGGAATTCGTTCGGCAGAAAATATACCATGCATGTTGGAGCCGAATGCCTTGATCCTTCTGGTTGGCCCTTTGGACGCCACACCTGCTTTGTTTGGATCCCGACCTGCCTCAGTTCATGGTTCCTCAAGCATTGGACCCGTCTCTTTTGACTTTTGCGTAGGCCAGACGGGCACCATTGCCCCTTCTGCCAGATGTACTCGTCCTCGTCCTCCTCTTGATCAGCCCACCTCAGATCAGCCTGCCGCTTCCTGGGGTGATCAATGATTTCAATTTTTTGGCGCCGATCCTGGCTAGGGTGGATCCTTCCAATTCTCTCATGGACGGATCGGCGATTGGCAGACTCCTGCCTATACTCGAAATATCTGTCACTGCACTCAGGACAGTTCCTCAGCGTGGGCAGCTTCAAGCCCTCGTTCCAACAGTGCCTGAAGAACGCACATCCCCAGTTCTCGCGCTCCTGCTCGCGCGTGTATTGCTCCTGGTCTTTTCTGTGTGCTTCCTCTTCGGCTCTGCGCTTCTCCTCCTCGTATCTGCGCTTCTGGTAGCGCTCTTTTTCCATCTGGCGCTGCCACTTGTTGAGGAGGATGCGTGTGGTCACCCTAGGCTTGGCTCTGGATGATTCCCCAATTTCGATGTGGCTCTTGAGAATGCGGGGGGCTTCACCATGCACTTGTTCCAGAGTTACTTGGCGCTCTGGGTCCACTGTTCCGTCCTGTCTAGCCCTGGCTGAGGTCAAGACCTTGACCTTGCCCTTCTCCTCAGCCGTCACCATGTTGACAGAGAAGCCCACCATGTTCTGAGGGAAGGGGTGGCCATCCAGCTTCATCTTGTTGTCGAACTTGAGGTGCCCCTCCTGGATGGCTTTCTGGATCCTCATCCTGAAGACCCTGCAGTCGTTGATGGAGTGCGAATCCCTGTCGTGGAAGCCACAGTAACGTTTCCCTTTAACTCCATCGGGCCGAAGCATGGAATGCCCTTCAGGCAGTCTGATTCGGCCTTCCTTCACTAGGAGCTCAAACAGCTTGTCAGCCTTCGTGATATCGAAATCGTAGGTGCCCTTGGTCTGTTTGACCCAGCGCTGATTCATCGTTAAAGGCTCTTTCCCCCACATGATTTCGGCTGCGGCCACATCTAGTTCATCATCGGAATCCTCAATCAGGTCAGCCTTGTCTAAGAACTGGTTGTAGATGTCCGCCACGTCGTGCTGCTTGCCAAACCTGGCATCCTTCTTGAAGCCATACGCCTGGTTGCTCATCAACGATAGCTTCTGAGACAGCTGGCCCAGGTTTTCAAACTCCATGCCGAACAGCTTCTCACGCACAACCGGCAGCATCCCGGCGACGGCCATATCAGCCAACTGGTCATCTGGCAAGTTGAGTGAAAAGCACATGCCTTTAACCTCCCTGAATATCCTGAGAAATTCCAACGGCGTCTCGCTGTGCCTCTGTTTCAAGGTGGCAAGGTCGATCAACTTCTTCTCTGAGCTGCCGCTGAAATAGTGGGCGTGGAATTTCCTTTCCAGGTCTTTCCACCTGCTAACTGACTCAGGGGGCAGGGACGAAAACCACTGTAATGCTGGGCCTGTCAGTGACGCGAGGAAGTAGCGGACCCTGAATGTTTCCTCGGCCGAGCATTCTCCGAGCTGCATGAGGTAACGAGCGATGTGCTCCACTGTGCTCGTGTCGTCTTGCCCGGAAAATTTCGTGAACTCCGTCGGCGGCTTCACCCTTGGCGAAAGGAGCACGTTGAAGTACCATTCTGGGAAAGGCGGCTTGTAGGCAGGTCCCTGCATTTTTGGCTTGAGGCCGAACTGATTTTGCATCAACTCGGCCATCTTCCACGCCAGGGCGTCGTCCTCTTGTGCGTCTGCAGCTGGCGCGTAACCTGGATGCGGGAAGGCGTCAAATGCTCCATAGTTTCCCACCTCGTGGTAGCCTCCGCCGTAGAGATTTCTTTGTAGCCAATTGCTCGCCGGAGCAATCCTATGGCCGGAAGCAAGCGGGGCCCCAGGCGAGCCGAACGCTAGTTCTCCGTACGTGGGCTGGTACGGATTCGGCTATTGCACGGGTTGACCGGTGCTACCCCCGCGGTGGTGGCCGGATTGGTCGCCCTCCCGAGGCCTCGTAGTGGGGGGCCGAACCGGCCGACCCCCGGCCGCCCGTGGAGGAGGCTGGAAAGCTTGAGTTCCAGAGCTCTGAGGAGGAGATTGAATAGGCTGGCTCCGTAGTGGTGGTTGAGAGCTTGACTCGCCCAGCTCCACGGTGCCCCCTTGGACCGGTGCCTTGCTGAACGCCTGCTCCATCCCCGGGCCAAAGATAGCCACCATCATTTGCTGGAACGCACCAAGGAAAGCTTTGTTGTGCTTGCTCAGCATGTAGTCTGCAGATTCCCGGAACGCCTGCATGCACTCCTCTTTCTCTTGCTGTGTCGTGGCATCGCTCTCCCCCGGTAGCAATACCCTGGGCATCTCGTTCTTCAGGTACAGGACGCCACTTCTGTTTTTCTTGAAGGACAGCAGACATTTTTGCTGGAACTGGTCCATGGCGTCCTGGAGCTGCTGCCGCTGTTCGGGAGAGAGGTCCTCAATGTTGACGTCCATGATGTCCGCGATTTCAGGCATCTTGATCTATTCGGCTGTGGTCCCACCGAGCGTGCCAAAAAGTGTGTTGACGCAAAATGTGCACATAGCGCCCAACACACAACAAGCCGAACAAGCTGGCTTTACACGCGCAGAGAGTTACGAGATGTGCCAGTCAATTTTTTCCTGAAAATTAACAAAAGATAAAAGAGTTAGATACCAAAGTTTGGAACTTGCCGGGTGGTACCAGACAGTTCCATATTTACGGCTAGGAAGCCAGATGGGATGACACATAGCTATAAAGAGCTATCTGCCAATAAACTGAAACCATTCGGGAACTTGTAAAAAGGGAAAAGTAACATTGCCGAATGGATGACGTAATCATGATAGCGATCGGTCTTTGTTTAAACAAAGATGCACATGCACGAGGCCATGACCGATCCCCACGATAATTAACATTAAATAAATGAATAAAGTAAAGCACAAACATAAACATGTGATAAACAAGTATGCATAGATCCAAAGCACTAGTCTACCGCATGTCTAGGTACTTTAAAACCCGTCGGGTACGATATCAAGCAAATCTATCCACCGCATGATACAACTTGCATGAAAACTGTACCACTTTCCACAAATAGATTCTATCCACCACATGATACAATCTAAATATGGAAAGCTAAAAGCATACATTATTTAAAGCATGAATTACGCACGTGTTCTACTCGTGAAGAAACATAACCGAATACGGCTGAACAGCCGATTCGGGGTCCATGAAGAAGGAACGAACATTACCAAGCGATTAAATCTATCAGATTGGTTTGGAATCTAATCCACCGGATGACTAGCTCCAAAGCAACCCAAAAACCTGCATCTACCGCATGATACTCAGTTCTTTCAAGATTTATACCAACGTTGGCAAGCTTGAACCCGCAACACGTAACAACCTAGATCGATTCGGTTTCGGCTATCGGAAAGCACAAGATCCACGTGTTAAAACACGAATTCGACTCGTACAAGGATCACGAGAGAGGTAAAGCCGATCCAAATCTATCTAGATTGGGCAAAAGTGTGTTACATGAATCTAAACATAAAGTAAAAACTCAAAGCAACACAGGGTAACTTAATGAATCTATTGGATCTTGCCAAAGTCCAAAAGAGCCGATAACTAGCTTCAAGCTAGATCTTAGCCTACCGCATGGCTCATGACCTAACAAGAAACCTTCTTGAACCAAGCTTGAATCTACCGCATGACACGAAGCATGGTAACAAGACTACTTGCATCAGATCTAAATCCACCGCATGATACTAGACATGATACAAGGTTGCCGATACTCACGGAGGTCGACGGATCGATGAACCCTCTCGAAGAACTCGACGACACGACAAAAGGACTCTAGGGTTTGGCGTAATGCCGGTTTGTATTGAGGAATGATTATGTGTATTACATACAATCAGGGCTCATATTTATACCCTGCCAAGTACAATCTCGAATGGATTCGCTGCCTGACTTATCTCTAAGCTTGATCGCCTATCCATCCATTCGTCCTTCCTGCTTGAGCCACGTCACCGTCCAATCCCGCAAAATCAGCTCAACTGTTCCTCTACCGAACAGGAGCAGATAGCCGACCGCGGATCCTTCTGCCGAATACATCTAAGAAAACCTTTCCTTCCACCAGATGGACTCTCCACCGAGCTGGACCCACAAGTCAGACTCCTTACCAAATTTTGGTGTTAACACTAATCTAATCTACTAAAGAGGTAGCAAGAGAAAGCAAGAGATAACCGATCTAGAGAGTCTAGATCATGCTTATGTTGTAGCTCCAAACAAGATAGATGAAGATAGAAAAGCGAATCTCATTAAAAGCATCTTTAAACCGTGGCCTCCGGTCCGATTCCAAAAACGCCCGCCTTGGGAACCCCCGTTCTGTCACAGCGTATTCCTATTCATGCGAGTAGTCCAGGGCGAGTTCGATAAGAACAATTTGAAATCACTTGGTCGGTCCGGTATGCACCTCTAGCCACCGCGGCTACAAGAGCACCCTAAGCAATCTATCTTAAGTATAGATTGGGGAAGAAGCAAAACCAAGAAGAAAACAAAATCATCGAGAAGGCACTTGATTGCTAGAAATTGGATTCACTATAAAAACTTCACCATGAATGATTACATGAACAAGATCACCACCGGGATCCTACCTCTATCTTGATCCTTGCTCTGGAGCTCCGATGTGGTCTTCCATGCAAGGTTCCCACATCGGCTAGGGAGACCCTAGACAACTAGCATGACTCTCATCTCCGAGATGGTGTCCCTCAAGCTTCTCTGCTCCTCAGGGGGGCTATAAATAGCCCGAGATGCATCTAGGTCAAAGGGGGGGACTGGGCCTCGAAATGGGCTGGGCCGGCCGGCCGGCCTGGGCCCACTTTGGCCCAGTTCATGGCCTCCTTCGCCCGGTGTTGCTTCCCGAGTCTTCTATATCCTCCCCCCTTCTGCATGTGGGCCCTTGTCGTCAGTTTCTCTACGGATTGGACGAAGCTCCTTGTCTCGCAAGATTCAGCACTTTTCTGGCTAGGTCCTCAGAGTTTTCCATCTTCTCGGGTTGGGTCCTTGGGCTTCTTGGAGTCGTGTTCACTTCATTGCTTGACTTGTACCGGGCTTCAAGGTCTTGTCATGAGGTGCTTAATGAACTTATCCCGGAAGTCTTGCTTTCAATGCTAAAACCCTGCATAAACACTAAACTCCAAAACCGACATGCACAAGTGAACTTGTTATACCACGGGGGATAGTGCCAATGGATAAGATACAAAAGTCATGCCAACACTGAAGGTAAACTCATGGCTATGTTGACGGAATTTCATCGTCAACACAGCCTCGACATCTCCGGCTCCGGCTCCAACTCTGACGGTGGGGCTCCTCCGACGGCGACTACCTCTGCTTAATTAATTTGTTCCTCTGTTAATGTGTTCTTCCAGTGTGCTTGAACTTGTGATGGACTAGCTAGTAGATCCTCTCTTAATATGTTCCTCCTGTGTGTATGTTGAACTTGTGATGAACTAGTAGATCTAAGAGACACGGTAGATCAATCCATGTCTCCTATTTTAGAAGGCATTGCAATGTCTATGGTAGCAGCTTACAATGAATTGCAATGTGTATGCCAGAAGTTTGTTACTCTGTTTGTGTCATTATATGGCAGCAGTTCACAATGAATTGCAATGTGTATGTATGCCAGAGTTATACCAGAAGTTTGTTACTCTGTTTGTGTTAATAATCCCGTGCTGCAATGAAATGTCAGCACAAATGAATTGATGAATTTTGTGATGTGTGATACATTAAGATTTGTGACCCAATTGTCATTCCATCCATTCTTCATTCATACATTTAAGTTTGTCATATGTGACAAATTTTTCATTCTTCATCCACACAGATGAAGCAAAAGCACCACTTTTAACATCATAATTACTTCTTTGCAGCATACATCCCTAGTAAACAGCCAAATACAACACAAACAACAACCACAATAATCAAGTTCATCTTCCAGATCACATTGTCCATCTTCTCCTCCAGTGCTTTCTTCCTCTGCTTGTCCTTTAGTGCTTGCCTCTGCTCGCCGCTCCCAATTTGACATTCCACTGAATCAACTACTTCATCGACCGCGTCTGCCCAGTTCGACAGTCGAAAAACAATGACGCCAACAACCTTCAACATCTTGAGATACTCCTTGTGGAAACGATAAAATCCACAGTTCTTAGTGTACTATAGAATCAAAAGCACATAAGAACCCTAACTCAAATTTGGAAGACACTGTAGACTACTCACCGAGTTTCTTGCACACTTGAAATAAAGATGACCGTGGTTTTCACCTTCCTTCTGCGTCTGCCCCTACACCACCCGAGCCCTACCACAGTCCGAGCAAGGGATCAGCGGAAAGCCGCTTAGCTCACCGACTGGATCCAAGCCAATGGAGTGATTGCGGCTGCTCCGGCAACCTTGAACCCTGCTCCTCGCACGTGCACCTCCAGATGAATCGGCGTAGTGCGACATGTGTGTGACAGCGAGGAAGGATGGGCGGGCGGCGGCGGCGGTGCTCAGATCGGGGAAGAAGAAGGGGGCAGGGGTTGGGGCACCGGGGCGGATGCATATTCATTCGGCAAGGGGCATTTATGACAATGGAGCACTTTTTGGTGACGATGGTTAGTGTTGCTGGGGCGGATGCCGGCCAGGGGCATAATGGAGCACTTGTTGGCAATGATGGTTAGTCTACCCGCATCGCCTTTGTTGGTCGGGCAGGCTACGGTTATCTTTTTTATATAGGCTTCTGACGTTGACGCGTGGGCCCGACACTATTTTTTCTGAATTGAAACTTTCTTCCCTCAAATATCACTACGTGAAAAACTGGCTTTGGTAACGGGCGTAGATTGCCTTTGGTAATGGGAAATGCGCTCGTTACCGATCATGTGTTACAAATAAGCAAAGAAAGGTAACGGGCAGATGCCCTTTACTGATGAGACATCTTCGTAACGGGTATTAAACAACGACCGTTACCACAACTAGCCACCGGTCACGTGAAATGGCTGTTTTTCTAGGCCCACAGGGAACTTTCATAATGGGCACCAAAGCAAAGCCCGTTACAGAAGCTCAATATCAGAGACCCCTAATGTGAACCTGCGTCTCCACTATCTTGACGAACTGAGACGCGTCTATTTCACGCGCGTCTCAGTACATATAGGATTCGTAACGGGCATCAAACAACGACTGTTACCACAACTAGTCACCGGTCACGTGAAATGGCTATTTCTCTGGGCCCACATGGAACTTTGGTAATGGGAATGCAACAGAGACCATTACTGTGAAATTAACTTCAGAGACGCATTTGGTGAACCTGCATCTCCAATGTCTCAACAAAATGAGACGCATCCATTTCCACGCGCGTCTGCTTTCTCTCTATTAAAGGAGATGCTTGCTTTCAACCTGCGTCTCATATATCTCGATGAACGGGCCAGGTCCTAGGGCCCACCGGTCAGGACTGGTAACGGGCTTTTACACTGCCCGTTACATTGTGGGCATTTTTGTAATGGGCTTTCCAAATGAAGCCCATTACTCACTGATCAGTGTTTGTAACGAGCTTTAATTAACACCCGTTACAGATACGGTGGCGACAACTACAGTAACTTGCCCGGTTGCCGGCAGGATCCTGGAACCAGCCAGGATTTGGCAGCCACCACAACAAGGAGACATCACAAACACATTCTCACATCACAGATATAGGCAAAGCAAGATCACATTTATAGACAAGCTAGGATCACATCAAGTTTCAAGTTACTCTCATCAGGGCTTGTTTGGATGGAGTCATGAGAAAACTGCCTGAAGCCCTGAACCAGGTAGTATCTGACCCCAACCAAGCAAGCCAAACAGGTTTCTCAGGCAACAACACCTGACTAAAGAAGACTGAATGAGTTTCAAGTTTCTGGTCACAATAAACTCATAGTGCACCACTGTACGAGTTGCCCTTTCAGTCGATGGCCTCCTTAAGAATGTACTCGCACACCATCTCCCGGACACGCTTTACATCTTCTATGGAAACATCTACAGAAGGTTTGAAATCCTGCAAAATACAATCATTTATGAGCATACAAGTAGAAATCATTTTTATATAACTTACAGCATCGAGTAGTCTTAACATATGGAATGCCACATGGAATCCACACAAAGAGGACCCCCGTGGCTGCTGAGCACACTGCATCTAGGTAGCAAAATGACAAGTTAATGCAGTACCAAATAGGTAAGAAGGGACCATAAAAAACCTCAGTCTTACAGCGAGATTTGTTTTGTGCTTGAGTGTGGCTTTTGGCTTTTTTCTTTCCTTTCGTCACTCTGTACTATGCATCGCCAAAGGCCCTGCATGATCAGCACTACCAGTTAGAAACACTAAGAGATTGATTTTTTTGAACAAAAAATAGTGTACCAAAGGCCCTGCATGGTTAGCAATACCAATTAGAAACACTAAGAGATTGAATTTTTGTGAACAAAACCTACAAGAAACTGACCAGTTCAAAACATTTTGGAGGTCTGAGAACTTTAGCGGGGGATGTTGTTTAGCAGAATCTAGATACCAAACCTCTGTGAACTTCATATAGACATACACAGTTCATATTTTACTTAATTAGCATACAGGGATAGGTGCTAACCATTTTGACAGGGACACAACAATATGCTTATATATCAAAGCAGAGAATAAATTCCTTCAACTGCTTCCTTGTCCAACTTGAGCAGCGATGGATTGTGTGTTCCATATGTACATGCAACAAGAGGATAAAGCATGGTCATGACATTATATATGAAAGTAGTGAAACAATACTCACAACATATCATGACACCAAAAATAACAATATATATCATAGTAGTGAAACAATTAACACTCAAAACAAAGCATAAGACAGTCTAGTTATCACTACCTTATAAACCACTACGATGCAATTCCCACTAACATTATGTGGCCATCAGAATTAAAGTATGCTAACAGGTCCAAAGCATAAGTGTCGATATGGTACATTCAGAGCATAGCAGAATTAAAGTATGCTAACATCCTTTATGCTTTTCACGAATTTACAATGCAAAAATTATAGCACCAGGAACATGAAAATGAATTTCAACATTTTATATAACTTCATCTGTTAGCAACAATTTATTCAAAACAGACTTGGACCAACAAAATCGATCCATCAAATCCACAGTTAGTCAATTGAAGATGAACTATTAAGGCATGTCTCCCTAATCCACCTTGACCTGAATATATAGCAGATTGGGTGGACTACATTATAAACCACTACGATGCAATTCCCAATGACATTATGTGGCCATCAGGATTAAAGTATGCTAACAGGTCCAAAGCATAACTGTCGATCTGAGCATAGCAGATTAAAGTATATGCTAACAGGTCCAAAGCATAACTATCGATTTGGTACATTAAGAGCATAGCAGAATTAAAGTATGCTAACAGGTCCAAAGCATAACTATCTATCTTGTAGATTCAAAGCATAGCAGAATTAAAATATGCTAACATACATTATGCTTTTCATGAATTTACAGTGCAAAAATTATAGCACCAGGAACATGAAAATGAATTCCAACATTTTATATAACTTCATCTGTTAGCAACAATTTATTCAAAACAGACTTGGAGCAAAAAAAAATCCATCCATCAAATCCACAGTTTGTCAATTGAAGATGAACTACTAAGTCATGTCTCCCTAATCCACTTTGACATGAATATATAGCAGATTGGGTGGACTACATTATAAACCACTGCGATGCAATTCCTAATGACATCATGTGGCCATCAGAATTAAAATATGCTAATAGGTCCAAAGCATAATTGTCGATCTGGTACATTCAGAGCATAGCAGAATCAAAGTGTGCTAACAGGTCCATAGAATAAGTGTCGATCTGGTACATTCAGAGCATAGGAGAATTAAAGTATGCTAACATCCTCTATGATTCTCATGAATTTACAGTGCAAAAGTTATAGCACCAGGAACATAAAAATGAATTTCAACATTTCATATAACTTCATCTGTTAGAAATAATTTATTCAAAACAGACTTGGAGCAACAAAATCCATCCATCAAATTCACAGTTAGTCAATTGAAGATGAACTATTAAGGCATGTCTCCCTAATCCACCTTGACATGAATATATAACAGATTGGGTGGACTACATTATAAACCACTGCGATGCAATTCCCAATGGCATTATGTGGCCATCAGAATTAAAATATGCTAACAGGTCCAAAGCATAACTGTCGATCTGAGCATAGCAGAATTAAAGTATATGCTAACAGGTCCAAAGCATAACTGTCGATCTGGTACATTTAGAGCATAGAAGAATTAAAGTATGCTAACAGGTCCAAAGCATAACTGTCTATCTTGTAGATTCAAAGCATAGCAGAATTAAAATATGCTAACATCCTTTATGCTTTTCATGAATTTACAGTGCAAAAATTATAGCACCAGGAACATGAAAATGAATTTCAACATTTCATATAACTTCATCTGTTAGCAACAATTTATTCAAAACAGACTTGGGGCAACAAAATCCATCCATCAAATCCACAGTCAATCAATTGAAGATGAACTATTAAGGCATGTGTCCCTAATCCACTTTGACATGAATATATAGCAGATTGGGTGGACTACAATTAATATAAACCACTATGACACAATTCCCAATGACATTATGTGGCCAACATGAATTAAAATATGCTAACAGGTCCAAAGTATAATTGTCGATCTGAGCATAGCAGAATTAAAATATATGCTAACAGGTCCAAAGCATAACTGTCGATCTGGTACATTTAGAGCATAGCATAATCAAAGTATGCTAACAGGTCCAAAAAATAAGTGTCGATCTGGTACATTCAGAGCATAGCAGAATTAAAGTATGCTAACATCCTTTATGCTTTTCATGAATTTGCAGTGCAAAACTTATAACACCAGGAACATGAAAATGAATTTCAACATTTCATATAACTTCATCTGTTAGCAATAATTTATTCAAAACTGACTTGGAGCAACAAAATCCATCCATCAAATGCACAGTTAGTCAATTGAAGATGAACTAATAAGGCATGTCTCCCTAATCCACCTTGACATTTATATATAACAGATTGGGTGGACTACATTATAAACCACTGCGATGCAATTCCCAATGACATTATGTGGCCATCAGAATTAAAATATACTAACAGGTCCAAAGCATAACTGTCGATCTGAGCATAGCAGAATTAAAGTATATGCTAACAGGTCCAAAGCATAACTGTCGATCTGGTACATTTAGAGCATAGAAGAATTAAAGTATGCTAACAGGTCCAAAGCATAACTGTCTATCTTGTAGATTCAAAGCTTAGCAGAATTAAAATATGCTAACATCCTTTATGCTTTTCATGAATTTACAGTGCAAAAATTGTAGCACCAGGAACATGAAAATGAATTTCAACATTTCATATAACTTCATCTGTTAGCAACAATTTATTCAAAACAACTTGGGGCAACAAAATGCATCCATCAAATCCGGAGTCAATCAATTGAAGATGAACTACTAAGGCATGTCTCCCTAATCCACCTTGACATGAATATATTGCAGATTGGTTGGACTACATTATAAACCACTGCGATGCAATTCCCAATGACATCAAAATTAAAGTATGCTAACAGGTCCAAAGCATAACTGTCGATCTGGGCATAGCAGAATTAAAGTATATGCTAACATGTCCAAAGCATAACTGTCGATCTGGTACATTCAAAGCATGGAAGAATTAAATTATGCTAACATCCTCGATGCTTTTCATGAATTTATAGTGTAAAAATTATAGCACCAGGAATATGAAAATGAATTTCAACAGTTCATATAACTACATTTGTTAGCAACAATTTATTCACACAGACTTGGGGCAACAAAATCCATCAATCAAAACGACAGTCAATCAATTACTGATGAACTATCTCGGCACGTCTGCCTAATTAATCCACATTGACATGAATATATAGCAGATTGATTTTGGTGGCCGATGAGTGAGAGGGCGTTGGGGGTTCAAGCAGGACTAACCTCTGTCGCGAATGAAGTAGTTGTTCTCGTGATGGTCGGAGGGGCCGGATCCACGGCGGCTCGTGGCATGAGGCGGCCGGCTCGTCGTCGTGGCCGGGGACGACATCGACGGATCCACGTCAACCGTCTTTAGGTTGGCCGTACGTACGTCCGCACGCCAATAACCGCGTCCTCGTCACCGTCGTCACGCAGGGAGCGGTGGGGCTGGAGAAGAGCAGGGCTGCGGCGGGGAGAGAGCGGCGAAGGCGAGCGGGACGACTGGCGGCGGCGGTGGGGAGAATGCGGCCATTGTGGATCTGTCTAGCTAGGAGCCAAATATGAATGACGTGTGTAACTGTGTTTAATGAAACTACTGGCGTGCCCTTGACGGCTCTGTGCAGCAATTGGAATTTCATGGGCACTATAGTAAATATAGGTGGGAAATTTTGAGCAGCCCACGCACGGTTTGCCTGCTAACGCTGACGAGTGGGCCAGTGTCATGGGCGACGATGGTTAGTGAACCCGGATCGCCTTTGTTGGGAGTTGGGTCAGCAATTATCTTTTTTATATTGGCTACTGACGCTGACGCGTGGGCCTGTCACAATTTTTGTTGGAATGAAACTTACTTCCCTGATTTATTAGAGCCCATACAACATCACCTAAAATATCATAAAAATATGAACCATTCATATTTGGACATTCAATATTTGAATAAAATATCAACAATCACACTTGTGTGCCCAAAATTCATATATTTCGTTTTTGCACCCCATGGTAATTATATAATAATTCTAATAACATAAAATTTACTATAAAAAATCTACAAATTGACTTGGCAACATAATTTGGGTACCTAAACTTGTCTTCGAAATTTCAAGTGGTATCGATGAAGGAATAATATACTTGTGTACAAATGTCTTCATCTCTCACATAGTTTCCTAGAATGTTTGCCTGATTATTGATGTTTTCCACACTTTGCAACATATTCGAACTCATATGCATTTGAAAACGTAAGAAAATCTTGTGTTCACCTTAAGATTACGAAATGTAAATTTCCATTACTAATGGTTGTGTAAAACAAATATTATTTGTATGTTGTACTTACAAAGAACAAAATAAGGCATATAAACATCACTCAACAAACGGAATGTACACTAAACAATGAAATTAATGAATAGATGGTGATTTTAGAAAAGTTTAGAAAAAAAGTATCAAATTTGGACTAATAATGTTACAACATTTGATTGCAGATTAAAAGGAGAAATGGGAACTGTTCTTCATTTGAATAGAACTGGCCCCCACAACCATTTGAATAGAACAAAGGGGGGAGCAGAGGGCAGCGCCGCCTGCCGCCGCCGCCGCCGTGCCTGCTTCTGCGGTTTTGACACCCAAGAGGGCATCCCAGGACTCATCGGAGGCAGATGAGACCACCGCAACCTTCGATTTGACTAAAATGTGACAAATCAAATATTATCTATCAAAAACTGATTAAAAACCGACATCCCGATAAAATCAAATCTGCGTTTAGTAATATCTAATAATTTACATTCAAGATAGATAGTGTTCATTAATGCTTGCACCTACACCCGATGTTTATCCTGCTAACGGCGTACTCCACAGCAGGGCGGAAGCTACGCGTCCAGAGGTTGATCTCATGACGGATGCGACACTCGGTGCTGCAGTAGTGGATGATCTCTTTGGTATTCGGCCCGTAGCGCCTACATCCCGCTTCCCAAATGCAGATGTGGGGATTCTGGATGGGCAGCAATGGAATGTCGTCGTCATCGTCACCGTCATCAAGCCAGTACAACCATACAATGTTGTCGAGATCCTGCTTCATGAGGCAGCGCAGCCGCCGTAGGTTGTGGTTCTTCCACCGGCCGTCAAGGGGCGACGGGCCGCCGCTGATTTCCTGGAGTAGTGCCATGGCTTCAGGGTCCGCCGGGTTGCAATGGTACTTCAGCATCGCTAAAAAGTACTTGGCACCAGAGTCTTCAGCAGCGGTGGCATCTCCGATGAGCTTCAGACCCTTATCGAGATTCCGCCGCCTCATCAACCTCACCATCCCCTCGAAGCACAATGCCTTCGGATGATTGGCCTCGCGGAAGCGCCGCTCAAAGAACGACCTGACGTAGCGATTATTGCATGTCTCACGAAGATCACGCAGCGACACGTGCAGTAGTACCTCATCGGAGTTGCAGATGCACTGGAAGGTGCCGTAGATTTTATTGTGAAGGTTTAGAAAATGGAAAACGGCCACATCCTTTATGGAGTGGATGATGATCTTGGTGAGAAGTTCATCTGGTAGCAGCAGGATCAAGCACACCGTGGCGGCCATCAAGGAGAATGGAGGAAATAGCACAGCGACGGGGTTTGGAATTTGAATGGCGACGTGGGTTGAAGTTGGCGGCGACGAGGGATGAAGTTGGCAAGGAGGATTGAACTTGAAGAGGGATGAAGTTGGCGACGAGGATTGAAGTTGAAGGAGCGAGGTGACGAGCTCTAGGGTTGAAGGTTGAAGATGGCACCTCGGCCATGTCGTAATAAAACAATAAATGGTAATTGAAAGGGTGTCGTAGTTTGGCTGTTGCCTTTGACAAGTGGGCCCGACATCATTGCCCCACCCCTTCTCCTTCCCACGTAAGTGAAAGGCGACGCATGGCTTCGCGCCCGAGGCGGAGCCCGATGCACAATCGAGTGGCACATACTCGTAGTAATGGAGTAGTGGGTGGGGGCAGAGGCACCTGACGGTTCCGCCTCTTGTCAACTCCCTCGCCCAGTCGCCCTCCCCTGCTTTCCCCTGCTTCTTCCATAAGCTTATCATCTTTTTTCTTCACTTCTTCTTCCTCCTCACGATTCACCACTACAAATCTTCGGTCACCAAGAGAAGGAGGAGATGGTGTCGAGGAGCCCACCGCCGTCGAAGCGGGGACGAAGGGAGGACGACGAAAGCCTCCGTCGGAAGAAGTTGGAGAAGGGGAAGGAGCCGACGGCCAAGGACGTCGACGAGGAACCGCTCTTCGACGACAATAAGTTCGCCGCCGAGCTGTTCAAGAGCTCCTTCAGAAAGCTTCAAGGTGTTGGCGAGGCCTTCGACATCAAGGCAAATCATGATGTGTACAAGGACCCGACCTTGAAGGGTCTCGCCTTCAGGATCCACGGGTTGGCTGAGAAGCTCGAGAACCTCCCCATGGTCAAGCGGGCTGCCCACCGCCACTTTTTCTTCGATGATAGAGGCTCCGACGGTGACGATGGCAGCCACAGCAATGACGACGACGACGGTAGCCACGGCAGCGACGGCGGGACTCCGACTAATTGATAGACTCCTCTACCAATTAGTAACAATAATGTATGTGTGCTTTTGTGTCTTCGTCCGGTTCTTGGACATGAACTGCTTAGTTTGTCCATCAATCATGAACTACTTAGTTAATTAGCTTGGTTGTTAGATTTTGTATGTCATGAACTCGATCTAATATACGCGAGTAGATCCAACCGCATTGTGATGAACTGTGTTTTGTTGTAATTAACTGGAGATCTGTTGTAATGAATTAGATCTTATTAGAGTAGTCATTGCCGACGCAGGTTAGCCTGCTGACGCTGATGCTGATGTGTGGGCCATTGTCATTGGCGATGATGGTTAGTGAACCCGGATCGCATTTGTTGGCAGTTGGGTCCGGGTGGGCAGGAAACTGTTATCTTTTTTATATTGGCTGCTGACGCTGATGCGTGGGCCTGTTACAATTTTTTTTGGAATGAAACTTGCTTCCTTGAAGTTTTCTACACTTTGCAACGTGTTCGAACTCATATGCATTTGAAAACTTAACAAAACCTTGTGTTCACCTTAAGGTTACGAAATGTAAAGTTCCATCACTAATGGTTGTGTAAAACAAATATTATTTGTATGTTGTACTTACAAAGAACAAAATAAGGCATATAAACATCACTCAACAAACGGAATGTACACTAAACAATAAAATTAATGAATAGATGGTGATTTTAGAAAAATTTAGAAAACAAAGTATCAAATTTGGACTAATAACGATGAAGAAATACTCGTTACAACATTTGATTGCAGATTAAAAGGAGAAATGGGACCGTTATTTATTTGAATAGAACTGGGCCCCACAGTCATTAGCGATGTGGTGCTGATAACCCGCGTCGAATTTGCTGCTCTCCCAAAATTTTACACAGATAAATCGAGCATCATACAAAAGCTAATCTACTACTAATTTCCTATTCTCTGTGCGAACTTCACCATTTCGCAGTGCAGCCTACAGTCTTCGCTGCAAAAAAGAGAAATTCAAAGCCATCCTTTTTCCACGCTGCCGCCGGTGCCTGCGCACGGCTGATCACCGCGCATGTGTGCCAGAGGCAGCAGCGGTTCACCCCAAATGCGCCAAGTCGAGTAGTGGAGCGCACACGCGGCCTTCTCACGCAAAGGCAGACACCCCTCGTTGCTCAGCCATCTCGACGACGTCGTACTGCCGCCGCTCGCGACCCGCCTCATGTACCCCTTCACGATGTCATCGGCGGCGGCACCACCATTGTCTCTGTAGAGCAAGATGGCATATAGATAGGCCGTCACATCATGCCCACCCTCAGCGTCGCGCTGAAGATCATTGTATCCCCTGTGTTTGATGAAGAAGGCTTTGATTCCGAAGAGGAAACAAGCCTACGGATTCTCGAGACCGCTCATCATAGCAAGGAATGCTTTGTAAGCGGTGGGGTTCCACACCCAAGAAATCTCATCTCGTATCCCCTCTATTGAAAAACGCCGACCGACATCGCCGTGGCCGCACACGTGGCGCATGGTCGAGCAAGTACTGTGTAGGCTGCGGAGGTCAGCCAAGGGCCGCTCTGAGGTCGCACCAACGCACGCCGCAATCTCAATGCGGAGGTCTTGAGGGAGTCCCAGCAACAACGATGACGGTTGGTGCCGTGTGCTTCTTCCCGGCATGCTATCCATCTCCGGCCGGGAATGGTGACGATGAGGAGTAGGCAGTTGCTGTTTTTTCGGGGGTAGAGATGAAGGGGCATGGGATCTAATTGTTTTGGAAGGAGAAGATACAGGAGATTTGTTTCCAAACACGGTTTAAGTATGCAATGGAGATGACATTTGGCTAATCCGTGTTATCATTTAATTATCCATTAGAAACGACGTTTGGCTAATCCACGTAGAGATGATGTTTCGTTACCCCGCATATCATTTAATTCTACATTGGAATCACTACCTCTGCAGCTCTGCTCTCAGCCATTGACTGGCAACAGTTTCGCCATTGACCGTCTTGGGAACCTCTTCCCGTTTCCTGTGCTCTTGATCTTATCCCTTCCTCTCTATTTTTTGGAGAGTGCCTTACAAATTATCCATCACATCCCCGTAGGGGTCATTATTACAAACATCGTTCTTGTCATGAAAGTAAAAGGTTCAGAGTTTATTAAAAACAGCGGAAGATAACTAAACGATACGAATAGGCCTGTCCATGATGCAATCACTCTGCGTCATCCACCCATTCCAGCTCCCAGCCGGGTGGAAGTTCTCCGGGCCACATATCAGATGCATTACCTGGAACAACATTTATAAAGCAAGGCTGAGTATACTAATATTCAGCAATACTTACCCGTCTAAAAGAAAGACTTTACCTCTAATCATGCATGGCTTTTGGCTTGTGGGTTTGGTTTGCCAAAAAGCTGCTAAATGGTGAATCCTTACTTTCAATATTTTAGCTCATCTTCTAGTAGAATAATCATTTCTAGATAAGCAACTATTGCAACCAAAGTTGTACAAACAATTAATCATTGTAATAAACTTCACAAAGTTCCATCATAAAGGGATATCATGGCCAGTCGGGTAAGTAGTCTCAGATAACGGTGAGAGGCCGACAATCGATTGATTCATAACCTTGCAAGGTGGACCTAAACACACGGGAGGTGCCCTCACTAAGAGTTCACCAACCAGGCGGTTCCCATCATTCTTGGTTTGGGGATAATAGCTCACAGTCTTAAGTACAAGGTTTATCTAGGCTACGCCACTAAGGTCACCCAGCCTCACGCATGCACTCGGGGAGCAAGCCCGGGGCCGCAACCCTAAGAGTAGTGATAGTAAAACCCTGTACCGCCTCATTTAGGTACTAGGCTTACTGTGCCCATTTCCGACAAGTGTTTAGTACTTTCAAACACTTAACCAACGAAGCCATTGGACCGGAGCCCAAATCCCATGCTCTTACCACATGAGCAATTCATTAATTCATATGGGGGTTCCATAAAGGAAATCCTATGCTCGCGAGTGACGAACATCACTCGACTTTTACTGGGTCCTTAGAGCATAGCATCTAACGACCTAGCATGCTAGTAGAAGATCATAGGTACTTATGGGTCATGCAACTAGGGTTTCAACTCAACTCCTGAACGTAAATGCACATAAGATAACAAGAAGTAAATTCAAAAGTTTAAAGAAACACATGGGTTAATGAATAAACCGGGGCTTGCCTTCGTTGGCACAAGTAGTTAGACACACTTCCGGACTTTGGCCCGGGTCTTGTTCTATGGCGACGTAATGCACGTCTCCTCCAGCTCCCTCGTTCACGTCCGCTGGCACGAGCGTGTAGCTACCGTCGGGAACTTCTACATGGAGGATGCAATGCAAGACTTAAGTGACCATTTGATTATTACTTTCCAAACATCTTATGACAACCTGGGGTGCATGATTGAACACATTCACCTAGATAATAATATAGTCAGCATACCCTTCCTACAAAGGAACAATATGCAATGCTTGATTATCTAGACTTTTAATAGTGACTGTGTACATATATATGTAAATAATTTAATTTAAATTCACAAACAGTAGTGGGTGGGTGCATTTAACCTTTTAACAAGATTTGCAACAGCACACAAGTTTAGTAAGGGTGGTTTGTTGATTTTTCCCATTTAATGACTATTAAGCCTTTAATTGCTTCCATAGCTTTTATTCATGAAATTAATTAAGAAAATTCATTGGATGGGTGTGTTACACTCTAAACACCTATAACAAGCCACTGGACACCCATGCGAGCTTTGGATAGCCATAAATTAATTACTTTTGAAAAAGACAAAGGCTAGCTAGAAGGACAAGGTAAATGCACACAAAAATAATTACTCATCAAAATGATCCAAACTTTCTCACACATGTTATAAGGTTAAAATCTAGACTAGTGGCGCAGTACACACGCCTAGAACTACTGTGGAACTTGAGTTATGAATTTTGAAAGAAAAACAAGCATAATTCAATAATAAATACTTCTGGTAATTGTAAAACTGTGATTAATACATCAGAGTTGTGTTTTGGCATTACAAAACAGTGTGCAAAAGTTGGTTGCAAAAACCTAATTATTTTTAGCTAGAAAAATCATTTATGCACAGAAATGGAAAAACATTTTTATAAAAAGATTTATATAACAACTTTGTGCAATTTTTGGCATAGGATCTAGTCATGACCTAACACACAACATATCCAAACATTAGCTACAGAGGGTCTATGGTTTTTGAGATATGGTAGATCTAGGTTTTTCACATTTGTATTTTTCATGCAAAAACTATCCGGAATTAGCTCAGGCAAGAATAACAAAGGTTGTAGGATAATTCACAACGGATCCAACAAAATTGGTTTTGCATTTTTCTAATTTTGCTACGATTTTCTACACAATTTACAAGAAACAGCCAAAGGGTTTTACTATTTGAGTTAACCTTTTGCAGCAGGGACCCTGGAAAGATTGTTGGCTTTGCAATGTGGCCCCTGGATGCGGCTGGCCGGTGCGGGTGAGCCAATTCCGGCGACCTCACCGGCGACCTCGACCGGGGAGTGCTTGGGAAGGCTCTAGGGGTCGTGGGGGACCGGCTTGTGTGCTGTTTTTGGGTGACGACGACTGTCGGCGAGCGGCACGGCGAAGGCCGGCGGCGGGCGCCGCTGGAGCTTGGGGGTCGGCCAGGGCAACGCATGGGTTGGGAGGCTACGGGAGGTCCTAGTGGAGGTCCCGGGGCAGTCGGTTGGTCTCGGGCACACGCGGAAGATCGAGCTCGCCGGCGGCGGTAATGGTGGCCAAGGCGGCACTGTCCCGCGCGAGGAAGAGCAGCGAAGCCCCTTTCTAGATGGGTGCGAGCTGGAGAGGCGGTTCACGAATTCACCATGACAGCCAAGTCGCAGCATGGGTGTCGTACGGTGGCGACGTGGGGCAGGTACGGCGACGACGCCGTTGGACGGGCGGCGCACGGCGCGTGGCGCGAGCGGGATGGCGAGGGAGGGGGGGTGGCGGACGCGCCGTCCAATCGCCCGCGCAAGCCGCGTGGAGCCCGTGGGGCCTCGGCGTCCATGCCGGGCCCACGGTGGGGACACGGCGGCGGCCGCGCACGGCCCGGCGCTCGGGCGGCCGCGCGGCGGTCCGGAACGCCGGTGCCCGAAATTTTTCCAAGTGGCCCTGTTTGACTGAGCAAATCTCCA
The DNA here is from genome assembly GCA_947561735.1 of Cenchrus americanus. NCBI lineage: Eukaryota > Viridiplantae > Streptophyta > Magnoliopsida > Poales > Poaceae > Cenchrus > Cenchrus americanus. Next base: position 97,311,946 of record OX387242.1, on the reverse strand, counting down.
AAAAGTTGAATAGAAGTGGTCCAAGCAGTGAATAGCAAAGTTGTAGATCTCCTGACCCTCTACAACTTTCACAAAGGGCGTATGGTCTTTTTCTCAACCAGTTGTGCACAATTTGGATGCCAAGATGTCTGTTTTCTGGGCGCCAGTGAACAGTGTCGAGGAGCTTTGACCAAGCTTTTTCACCCATTTCCACTCCAAATCTCAAATGCCATTTAACATGAAAGTTGTGTTCTATGAAAAACTACACAACTTTCGTATTGGGAGAATTTGAAGTGTTTAGGGAAAATTTGGAGAACGCGGCAAAAGTTCCCGCTGACACTGGTGGGTCAAAAGGGGTTCAAGGGTTTTGACTAGGGTTTCGACCCAACCTTGACCATGAGTTGACCAAGGGGTGCCATTAGGGGTTATTGGTGATGTTTTCGAGGTGATGGCCCAGGTTGACCGTCGTTTGACCAAAGTCAACACTGTTGACCGGATCATTAGGGTTAATTAACCCGGCCGAAAACCTGGGGCGTCACAGCCTACCCCCCTTAAACAGAATCTTGTCCCGAGATTCGACAACAAAATTGGAGCAACATTTTCTGATGGGGCAAAGGCTACAAAGTGGAAGATATACTCTCTTATATTTCGAGACAGCGAGAATTCCTATAGGGCAAAAGATACATGGTGCTCTCCCCACTACCTCAACGCAGTTCATGAGGGAGTGGGCGATGGATGTGTGCATGGAAAACTAAAAGAAGACAGACTCCGCCGACGATGCAGAGGTACATCGCTGCAAGCGTCCAACGGAGAGACTCGAACCTCTCCACGAACTGAGGCATGGTCGGCGATGCAGCTGGGGTTCCTCTTCGGTCTTCTTCCAACTTCTTCTATAGATCGTCGATGAAGATGGCAACACAACTTGCTCGGCGAGTGAGCGAATCAACAACGGGGATCGGCTAGTGGCGGGTTGGCCAAAAACTAGCTGGAGGGGAAAACAAGAGCGGCGATTCTGACAAATTCGAAAGCAGGCGAGACTTGGCAGTGGCAACACCGTGGGAGGGTTTCCCTTTTATAGCTCAACGGAACGCAACAGTCATCCCAACCGTCTGGGGTAGGGGCTAGCAGAGCGATCCTGCGGCTGCCACACGGAGCTCGATAATGGTCGGCTCGTGAGGTCTCGGCGACGTGATCGTGGCCGCGGGAACGAGATGGCAGGGCGATGCTACGGCGTCGTACCATCGTGGCACTGAAAAGAATGGGGTCCAACGGTCGGGAGAATTGACCGTGATGGTGAGATTGTAATAAGGAGAATTTTGCAAAAGATTTAACCGATCCTTCGTTTGCTTGTTTTCCTGATTCCTAGGATTTGGAAGATATGCTCAACGGATCACAGATTGATAAGCGATGGAGGACTCTCTCGCCTTGACTATTCGAGAACCTTGACTGCTCCCAAAAACTTTGCTCAAACTTCCTTAACTTAGTCGGTTGATTTGATTTGATGCTAAGAGAACTTGAGATTAGGCGGAAAGAAACCAAATTGACAAGGGTGATTACCAAAAGAGATTTCTCTGAAGAAAGGGAAGGCTAGTAAACATATTGTTTACTAAGATTTCTGAATTTATTTTTGAAAGGCAACAAAGGTGTAAGGATGGATCAAGGTTCCACCCTTAGGAGTCCAAGGTTAGTTGTCCATAGCAACAACAAAGGATGGTAAGATCATAAGGAGCAATTGCACGAAGTTGTTTACGGGTAGCAATGAGAATGACTTAAAAGGAAGGGTTGGTACCACCATGTCAGAAGATCTTTGCTCACATAAACAATTTTAAATTGAATAAGCTATGCACCAATGAGGCATATGATGGAATGCCGATGAAGAGGGGATATTTTGTGCAACAATGGAGTGATACACATTTTAATGCTCATGGTGTGGTGCGTAGAGTGTGAGGCATATGCAGATGAGCACATGATGCTTGTGCATATGAACATATGATGCACTTGTCATGATGCCTAGTGAGAAATGCACATGTTCATGGGATATGATGCTCGTGATGCTTGTTAGCATGACTTGTTAACTCATGTAGTTAGCTGGACACAAGAGAGATAACATAGAGTGAAGCACATGGATTCGCGGTGAGTTGCATGCTCCCAACCAAGATACCTAGCGCACCCCTAGTGGTAATCACATGGCTGCAGCACACATGATGCACTAGGTTCCGTCGCGGCACTTGTGGTCATGGAACAACAATCTCAACAGCCATAAGGAGGATAGAGGAGGAAGGTTGAAAGCTTCAACGCGTATGCATGTTAGTCCATCCAAGGTTTCCAAATGCACATGCTATGCAATGCATTTCCATGCCCATGAACTTATTAAATTAAGAGTGCAACCCATGCATGACATGATGATGCTCAAAGCATACCAACATAATTTAATTCTTTCTATTCATGTTTTATACGTTCATAAAGTTGTGAGCAAGATCAAGATGAAGACGTTCAAGATTGCAAGGTCAAACACGATTGAGATAAGAATATCGCTAGCAAGGATAGCTTAGGGCATCAAGGGCACAAATAATACCATCAATAATCCATGGGGAAAGGTTCACAACCAACAATTGACGGAAAAACAAAGATATAGATGTTCTCAACTAGAAACACTACCCATGAAATTACGCTGATCTTGCTTTCCTTGCATATTTGACTTCTTGTTCTGATGACTCTTACTTGCTTCGGAACCTTGCCTTTGTGAACGGGGCTTGTTCAACCTAGAGTTCGGGCATGTATTGGCATAATGTCCGGGTTGTCTACATTTGTAACAAATGCGGGGTGGAAGTCCTTTAGGCTTAGAAGCTCGTTGACATGGCTTCTTACCGTTGTCGTCCCTTTGTTTGCCCTTGCGAGGACAAAATTCCTTGCAGGTAATTTCCCACTCACTCAAATCCATTTCAGGAAATGCTCGCTTGCGGTTCTGGCTTTTCCCTTCTTCCTTGGTAAGGTCCATTGGTAGCTTCAATGGTGGTAGTAGAGAATCAGAGGTGTTGAGTTGACTCTTCTTCATATGATCCGCCAACACATTGCATAAGTGGGCCTGCTCAACCACGGACGTAAATAACGCCTGGGAGAGACCATTAGTTAAACTAGTTTGAGATAACTCTTGATAACGATCCTGGAGGATATTGCCCACGATACGGCTTAACACTGGATTTTGCTCTTCCAACCTCTCAATTGCACCAGCAATGGTGTCTATATCACCCTGAGTAGGTACTCCGGGTGAGCAAGACTCAAAGGGTTGGGGTTTCTCCAGATCTTTTCCGATGGAGTTCATGGTCTGAGCGACCAAATTTGGTCTAGCTGGATTGGCACTAATGGTAGGTTGCTGCTGCAGCATCTGGACGAGCTGCTGCTGTGTTTGAAGGATTTGGCACAACATTTCCTTTTGAGCAGCCATGAATGCCTCTACCATCATTCTGTGTGGTAGTGGTGGTACGTTGTTACCACTACTTGACACACCAGAACCAACCGGGGAGCTGCATGTCGGTTCCACCATCTGAAAGAATTGAGCTTCCATTAAATACACATTCATACGCTTGTTTTCACAAGCAGAACATGTACGACGAAAAACTCAATTGGAACAAAAGTTCGACTTGGGCAAGCAATAGTCTAGAACTAAGAATTTCATGCACTCAGCTCAAGATTATGAGGATTCATGACTCAAAATTTCAAACCAATGCCAAAGTTTGGAGCAACTTGATATCCAACCTGGAATCAAAAGCTAAGGCTATCACGTGTGGAGAATTTGGTACGGGGGGTCATATTCTGGCGGTGGAAAACAAAAATTCCCACTCAAACACCAGAGTCCCGAAATTTTCCAAATTTTCACCAGCAACTCAGTGGCATAATTATGCACACTTTTGGTATTCAAAGGTAGATCTAGACTGGGTTAGAATATGCTCAAAAAATTTGCATTTTCAGAGGAAATACTGCTCTGAAAACAGCAGAACAAAGACTCACTAAACTGAGCATAACTCTCTGCAGAAAATTCCTAAAATCCTGGAAAATTCAAAGTGGATGCTCAACTTGATGAGGAACAACATTCCTAAAGGGTGTCTAGTCAGATTCCTTACAGATTTGGCTAGAAAAATTGAGAAATGACAGAGACAGAATCTGCCAGAATTTCTCTAAGCTCCAAGAGAGGAAAACCTGATCTAAGATCAAGCAATTCACCCTAGAAAAATGATTCAAGCAATTGGGAACCAATTTTAGGTTTATCAAGATTTTAATTATGCATGCACACGCCTTGAACGACCTCACAAAAATGGATCCAAAAGACATAGTTAGTGCCGGTGGCAAGCTTATAATCGGCTCTCCTTATAATAACTAGTCGGGCTATTCGATTCGCACTTAACGACTTACGAGCGTGGTTAGTGTACCTGCAGAAAACGAACCTGTCATGCCAGCACGTCACGAAAGCGTCCACATACATAACCGTTCACTTATAGAAACGGTATCCATGCGTCAAGCCGCTGCATGGACACCGTCCAACCTCGGAAACCCTTCATTTGAATGGAGTGTATCCTTGCCTCGCATGATCGACATGCGGAATGCACACGTATGAGACACGTGGCGACACCACAACTCATAACCAGACGCGAAGATGGGATCCGTGGAATGGATCACTCCATCAACCCTCGCAATTCCCGTGATGCGGAACAGCACACGTATTAAACACGTGGCTCATCTAGTTTGGTTGTGCAATAAAGTAAGTCTGACATAAAGTAAGGTGCTGGAAGTTAGCAAAATAAACCATAGATTCTTATGCCACATTAAAGAACCCAAAAATTCCCTCTAGGGCCTCTCGATCTAGATAATTCCTTAACGATCCAACGGATTTTCAAATCCAACCAATCTTGGCAAGTTTTATTGTAAAACATGTGATTAGTATTAAGCTAATCACTCCGGTGCATTCAATCGCTCTGATACCAGCTGTGACAACCCCACCCGAGATAATTCCATACTATCGCCTAAACCACTCCATTTGGTCATTAAGCGGTAATAAAGAAGCATCTCGTTGAGTGTTGCCGGGTTTACACCCGGTAAATCACTTGGAAACACAGAGAGGATCGAACGAATGCATTAAAACTCCCACGAAGGAGAGTCCAGAGTGCCTTACAAATTATCCATCACATCCCCGTAGGGGTCATTATTACAAACATCGTTCTTGTCATGAAAGTAAAAGGTTCAGAGTTTATTAAAAACAGCGGAAGATAACTAAACGATACTATCACATCATAGGAGGCCTGTCCATGATGCAATCACTCTGCGTCATCCACCCATTCCAGCTCCCAGCCGGGTGGAAGTTCTCCGGGCCACATATCAGATGCATTACCTGGAACAACATTTATAAAGCAAGGCTGAGTATACTAATACTCAGCAAGACTTACCCGTCTAAAAGAAAGACTTTACCTCTAATCATGCATGGCTTTTGGCTTGTGGGTTTGGTTTGCCAAAAAGCTGCTAAATGGTGAATCCTTAGTTTCAATATTTTAGCTCGTCTTCTAGTAGAATAATCATTTCTAGATAAGCAACTATTGCAACCAAAGTTGTACAAACAATTAATTATTGTAATAAACTTCACAAAGTTCCATCATAAAGGGATATCATGGCCAGTCGGGTAAGTAGTCTCAGATAACGGTGAGAGGCCGACAATCGATTGATTCATAACCTTGCAAGGTGGACCTAAACACACGGGAGGTGCCCTCACTATGAGTTCGCCAACCAGGCGGTTCCCATCATTCTTCGGTTTGGGGATAATAGCTCACAGTCTTAAGTATAAGGTTTATCTGGGCTACGCCACTAAGGTCACCTAGCCTCACGCATGCACTCGGGGAGCAAGCCCGGGGCCGCAACCCTAAGAGTAGTGATAGTAAAACCCCGTACCGCCTCATTTAGGTACTAGGCTTACCGTTCCCATTTCCGACAAGTGTTTAGTACTTTCAAACACTTAACCAACGAAGCCATTGGACCGGAGCCCAAATCCCATGCTCTTACCACAGAGCAATTCATTAATTCATATGGGGGTTCCATAAAGGAAATCCTATGCTCGCGAGTGACGAACATCACTCGACTTTTACCGGGTCCTTAGAGCATAGCATCTAACGACCTAGCATGCTAGTAGAAGATCATAGGTACTTATGGGTCATGCAACTAGGGTTTCAATTCAACTCCTGAACGTAAATGCACATAAGATAACAAGAAGTAAATTCAGAAGTTTAAAGAAACACATGGGTTAATGAATAAACCGGGGCTTGCCTTCGTTGGCACAAGTAGTTAGACACACTTCCGGACTTTGGCCCGGGTCTTGTTCTATGGCGACGTAATGCACGTCTCCTCCAGCTCCCTCGTTCACGTCCACTGGCACGAGCGTGTAGCTACCGTCGGGAACTTCTACACGGAGGATGCAATGCAAGACTTAAGTGACCATTTGATTATTACTTTCCAAACACCTTATGACAACCTGGGGTGCATGATTGAACACATTCACCTAGATAATAATATATTCGGCATACCCTTCCTATAAAGGAACAATATGCAATGCTTGATTATCTAGACTTTTAATAGTGACTGTGTACATATATATGGAAATAATTTAATTTAAATTCACAAACAGTAGTGGGTGGGTGCATTTAACCTTTTAACAAGATTTGCAACCGCACACAAGTTTAGTAAGGGTGGTTTGTTGATTTTTCCCATTTAATGACTATTAAGCCTTTAATTGCTTCCATAGCTTTTATTCATGAAATTAATTAAGAAAATTCATTGGATGGGTGTGTTACACTCTAAACACCTATAACAAGCCACTAGACACACATGCGAGGTTTGGATAGCCATAAATTAATTAGTTTTGAATAAGACAAAGGCTAGCTAGAAGGACACGGTAAATGCACACAAAAATAATTACTCATCAAAATGATCCAAATTTTCTCACACATGTTATAAGGTTTAAATCTAGTCTAGTGGCGCAGTACACACACCTAGAACTATTGTGGAACTTGAGTTATGAATTTTTAAAGAAAAACAAGCATAATTCAATAATAAATACTTCTGGTAATTGTAAAACTGTGATTAATTCGTCAGAGGTGTGTTTTGGCATTACAAAATAGTGTGCAAAATGTGGTTGCAAAAACCTAATTATTTTTAGCTAGAAAAATCATTTATGCAGATCTGACAGAAATGGAAAAACATTTTTATAAAAAGATTTACATCGCAACTTTGAGCAATTTTTGGCATAGGATCTAGTCATGGCCTAACACACAACATATCCAAAAATTAGCTACATAGGGTCTATGGTTTTTGAGATATGGCAGATCTAGGTTTTTCACATTTGTATTTTTCATGCAAAAACTATCAGGAATTAGCTGAGGCAAGAATAACAAAGGTTGTAGGATAATTCACAAGGGATCCAAAAAAATTGTTTTTGCATTTTTTTGATTTTTCTACGATTTTCTACGCAATTTACAAAAAACAGCCAAAGGGTTTTACTATTTGAGTTAACCTTTTGCAGCTGGGACCCTGGAAAGATTGTTGGCTTTGCAATGTGGCCCCTGGGCGCGGCTGGCCGGCGCGGGTGAGCCAATTCCGGTGACCTCGCCGGCGACCTCGACCGGGGAGTGCTTGGGAAGGCTCTAGGGGTCGTGGGGGACCGGCTTGTGTGCGGTTTTGGGGCGACGACGACCGTCGGCGAGCGGCACGGCGAAGGCCGGCGGCGGGCGCTGCTGGAGCTTGGGCTCCGGCGAGCTTGGTGGTCAGCCAGGGCAACGCATGGGTTGGGAGGCTACGGGAGGTCCTAGTGGAGGTCCCGGGGCAGTCGGTTGGTCTGGGGCACACGCGGAAGATCGAGCTCGCCGGCGGCGGTAATGGTGGCCACGGCGGCACTGTCCTGCGCGAGGAATAGCAGCGACGCCCCTTTATAGACGGGCGCGAGCTGGAGAGGCAGTTCACGAATTCACCATGACGGCCAAGTCGCAGCATGGGCGTCGTACGGCGGCGACGTGGGGCGGGTACGGCGACGACGCCGTTGGACGGGCGGTGCTCGGCGGCTCGGCCGCCAAGGTGCGCACGGCGCGTGGCGCGAGCGGGATGGCGAGGGAGAGGCGGCGGACGCGCCGTCCAATCGCCCGCGCAAGCCGCATGGAGCCCCCGGGGCCTCGCCGTCCGTGCCGGGCCCACGGTGGGGACGGCGGCGGCCGGCCGCGCACGGCCTGGCGCTCGACGTCGCGCGGCGGTCTGGAACGCCTGGTGCCCGAAATTTTTCCAAGTGGCCCTGTTTGACCGAGCGAATCTCCAAAAAGTTGAATAGAAGTGGTCCAAGCAGTGAATAGCAAAGTTGTAGATCTTCTGACCCTCTACAACTTTCACAAAGGGCGTATGGACTTTTTCTCAACCAATTGTGCACAATTTGGATGCCAAGATGGCTGTTTTCTGGGCGCCAGTGAACAGTGTCGAGGAGCTTTGACCAAGATTTTTCACGCATTTCCACTCCCAATCTCAAATGCCATTCAACATGAAAGTTGTGTTCTATGAAAAACTACACAACTTTCATATTGGGAGAATTTGAAGTGTTTAGGGAAAATTTGGAGAACGCGGCAAAAGTTCCGGCTGACACTGGTGGGTCAAAAGGGGTTCAAGGTTTTGACTAGGGTTTCGACCCAACCTTGACCATGAGTTGACCAAGCGGTGCCATTAGGGATTATTGGTGATGTTTTCGAGGTGATGGCCCAGGTTGACCGTCGTTTGACCAAAGTCAACACTGTTGACCGGATCATTAGGGTTAATTAACCCGGCCGAAAACCTGGGGCATCACAATTGGAGACGATGTTTGCTTACTCCGCGTATCATTTAATTCTACATTAGAATCACTACCTCTGAAGCTCTACTCTCAGCCATTGACTAGCAACAACTTCGCCATTGACTGTCTTGGGAACCTTCCCGGCTGTTCCTGTGCTCTTGATCTTATCCCTTCCTTGTTTTTTCTATAAAAAGGCACCGACGCCTATTGGTCCTCCTCACTTCAAGTTGCTTCCTTCTTCTCTAGTAGATCTATATCTAGCTATATGGTTCCTTCTTCTGATACAATAAAGTGAGTCACTTGCTTCCATCTTCTCTAGATCTAGATCTAGCTAGTATATGGTTCCTTCTTCTGATACAATAAAGCGAGTCACTTGCTTCCTTCTTCTCTAGATCTAGATCTAGCTATGGCGCAAAGAATAGATCTTGTAGGGTGCAAGCTTTTGCTTTTCTCTCTTTTTCCTCCTCCTCGATCTCTCAGTTGCTAGAAGAATTCTTGTGATAGGGGGTGATTGGGTTGCTCATCCCTCGAACACAGCTGCCAGAAGAATCCTTGTAACATACCCCTTGCTCGTAGCCGTGTCTGGGGAAGGTAGCCCAGAACCTCCTAGCATCGGGATGAACAAGCCGACGGAAAGCTTGCTGCAACTTTTCCGTCACACTTGGGCATCCTTTTGCTTTCTGTAACACCCTAATTCTATGAAAAATTTGGCTTTATTAAAAATTTGCTAGCAACCATTTATTTGCTTAAGGAATATAAGGTGGTTTCATTTATTTTTAGGCATTTAAAACTTTTCTAAAATAAAGTTAATAAAATATAGGATTTATTTGTTGCATACATGCTGAAGCATTATTTTGGTTGCCTAGAATTCAAATTCAAAATTTGAATTCCATTTGTTTGGTGCCTTTTCCTAAATCCCTAAAATCCCAAAACCTTTTTCTACTTACCCTTAACCCATAACCCTTTCTAACCCAACCCAGTAGCCGCCGCGGCCCACCAGCCGCGCAGCCCAGCAGCCTTAGCAGGCCGCCACGCTCGCTTCGGCCCCGCGTGCCGGCGTCTTTCGGCCCGGGGCCCGGCCCGGCCAGCCGCGCCCCGCCGCCGCCCTCGATCCGGCCGTCGGATCCGGATCCGATGCGCCCCGCCCCCGGCCAGCCCCGCCCCCGTGCCACCGACCCGTGGGGCCCCGCCGTCATCCCCGCCCGCGGCGTCGTCCCCCCGCGCCGACTCGACCCCCGAGTCCGACCCCCCCGCCGCCGCAACCGCGCGGTCCCGGCCGGCACGCACGCCAAGGAGGCCCCCGCCCGGGCTATTTAAGGCGCCGCCGCCCCCGGACCTCCCACCCGAGCCGCCCGAACCCAAGCCGCCGTCTTGCGCCCCCGCCGAACCCTAGCTCGAGATAGCCGCGCCGCCGCTTTCGGGTTTCGCCGCCGCCGTCGCTTCATCGTCGAGGAGCCGCACCAGGGACGCGCAAGGAGGTGAGGAACCCGCCGGCATCACGTGTCGCCGTCCCCATGCACCCCGTCGCCCTAGGGCCGTCGCCGGAGTCCGCGCCCCGCGCCGCCGCGCGTCGGCCGCCCGCGCCGCCGCGTCTTCGCCCGAGCCGCCGCCCTAGATAGGTTCGCGTGCTCGCGCACCGCGCCAGACGCCCTCCGCGTCCCAAACCGTGGCCGGAAACCCTAGATCGGGGTTCCCGCCGGCGAGTCCGCCGCCACCCGCCGCCTCTCGCCGCCGCCGGCCTCGCGTGCCGCCGCCCCGCCGCATGCGCAAGACCCCAGCCGCCGGATTGAAATCCGACGCCCAGATCTAAGCCGCGCCGCCGCAACCCGCCGCAGCCGTTAGATCCAGATCCAACGAATCTAGATCGGGTCAAAACCCTAGTCAACAGGTCAAACCCGCCAGCCCTGGCAATTTTGCAGAAAAGCCCCTGGATTTTCTTTATTTACAAAAATACCCTTCCACCGTATAAGTTTTCTTACAGTTTAGTCCTTTTTCTTTATTTTAGCCCGAAATCTTTTCAAATCTTCGCAGATTAGTCCCCAAACCTTCCCGAAGCCATAACTTGGTCGTTTTAGCTCCGATTTCAGCGTTCTTTATATCCACGCGTTCGTCTCGAAGCGTAGATTAGTTTTATGCTACTATTTAGATCTGTTTGATCTGTTTGGTGACTGTTTCTTATTTATTTCTATTGTATGCTTGTATGTGATGATTGTGGATCGTAGAGAGCGATTCGTTCGAGGGATTTGAAGATCCGGTCGTGCAAGAGTTTGAGCAGCAAGGCTTTGTTGAAGGCAAGTATTCCTTGATGCATGCCCGCTTGTCCTACATAACATGCATTTAAATTCACTGTTTTTACTTTTCGCTTGCATTAATTTGATGGGAACCTATTAAGGATCATGCCTAGCTTTTTACTACCTTTACCTTGATACCGGGAATTAAATTAATCTTGTGGTAGTTATTGCTTAGCATGCTCAATTGGGAATTGGTATTAATCAAACTTGGTTACCTTTTGTTATTCTATGTTCCGTTTATGATCTACTCTACAAGACCACTTTAATATGATAATCGGAACATGGAGAACCACCCAGGAAAACAGTACAACCACAAGAACTAATGGGCAATGGTCTTGGCTGAATAATAAGGAACTTTAGCTTGGGATGGTCTTACCTGATAAGGACAAGGGATCGGCGGTACTGTGGGGTATGGACTCGCTCTAGCAGGGGGTTGGGTGAGTTATTCTTTTTATGGTGGGGTATCGACCTGCTAGGGGACTTTATACCTTGCTAACTGATCCGGACCTTGTGGGTCATAACTTGCTGGGGAACCTTTGTAAAGGCCATGTAGCGTCCCTATGCAATCACACCTCGGAAGTGTGATATGGTGTCTTGCAAACACCGCATGGTTGGGTCCAAAGTTCTTCGGAGCTTTTACGCTGCTTGTGGGTAAAGATGTACAACCTCTGCGAGTTTTAAACTAATCGATTAGCCGTGCTCACGGTCAAGAGCGGCCTGGACACTCACATGATTAAATTATGGAACTTTAATGTTTAATTGCTGTTTTATTCCATATTTATGATGATTACATCTTATTAATGGGGTTGGTATGAACTTACACTCTTTAGTAATCAGGGTTGCTAATAAAACTTGACCAACTAAAATGCTAAAGTGCTTGAACCTTAGCCATCCACCATATGGCCTCGCATGTTATGTTGTTTCCCCTTCTTGCCGAGTACGATATGTGCTCACGCTTGTTTATTCTCTTGCATCTACAATACCCGGATTTGCTGCTCAGACTGGGAGAACTTTGAAGATATTCCAGAAGATTTCCGGGAGTTCTAGGTGTGCGTAGTCTTCGTCGGTACCGCCTGTGGAGGCTTTTTGTCCCATTGCGAGAACTCGTTTGTTTAAGTTTCGTTTAAGACTATGGTTTGTAATAACCCTTTATTCGTGTGGCACTCGTTTTTGGTATTCATCTTGTCTAAGCGTGTGTGTAACTTGATCCCGGCGCACACGTGATCAATGCATTCGGTTTTGCCTTTAAAACCGGGTGTGACAGAGTGGTATCAGAGCTGTGTTGACTGTAGGAACGCTAGCCTAGATAGAAAATGGTCGAATTAAGGATTTATTAATCATAGAAGCTTTCTTACACATGCTTGCTTTATTCCTACTAACCTTACTCTTGCCTTTTTGCTTCACTCTTGAGCTGCCTGCATTCTTTATCTTGTGCTTGCTTTAGCTCTCGTCCTTTTTGCCTTACCATCTTTCTCATTCCGCACTACACTACATATGGTTCATAGCTTGGAGACTTCTCGGGCTGGAGCAGTCCACCAGTATGCTCCACAGGAACAGTACCATGACTTGCACGATGGAGATACAGATGAGGAGATCGAGATGGAGCCAGCACCTGTGGTTTTCCCTAACATTATCACGGTGCCCGATGATGAGGAAAATCCGGAGGAGGTGATCCCAGAAGAAGATGAGCTAGCTGAACAACCCAACCTAGAGGAGCAAGCGCCAGAAGAAGATGAAGATTCCTCAGATCAAGAGATGGAGGAACAAGAGCAAGAGGAGGAAGAGAGGGAAGCGATCTGGGAAGTGTACCACTACAGAGCTGATGGAGTAGGCATTCCCATGGCAGACCACCTGAGGGCAATGGTACTTCGCCTAGGCTATGATAAGGCCCCTGTCTACCATTGTGAGCTGTGGACCCATCCGTGATTCGAGCCCTATTGGGAGGTTGCTGCCATCTTGGAGGAGTACATTCCATGCTATGGAGTGAAGGAGGTGTCCAAGCATCATGATGTGGCTCACAGGACTACTATGGATGCTGGGATAGCAGAGTCAGCTCGGAGGGCGCTCTATGTGCTCTCTCACAAGGAGCGTGACAGGTTGGAGGATACCCACTGCCGTCACACACCTTTCGAGCAAGTGGGGAAGCCAAGACTTACATCGCCCCAAGCACCAGCCTATGAAGGGACGCTCAACAATGTCCGGGGTCTACTTGCGGCCGTGAACACCGCATTGGATGATGCCAACAACACACCGTATGCGGCACGGCAGCAAATCTTCACTCCGGAGACGCAGAGGCGTGCCTTGGAAGCCGCACTTTTGAACGAGGGAGCGGCCGGAAGCCCATGAAGCCACAGAAGGATGTACCTCCCCATCACCCAAGAGGCCACACTACGACTCCCCTGACGCTCGCACAGATGATATGGCTGAAGGTAGTCCTTAGGTTTAAGATTAAGGATAGGATTTCTTTGTAATCGCTAGTAGACGATCGGTAAAGTGTGTTTAGTTTAGAGGTGTGGTTGAATGCTTGATTTTGTGCTTAATGTGTGAGTTGGATTTTTGGTTGAGTGCAATGTGTTGTGGAGTGATGACCACAACGACATTGGTTTAGTAGTAAGTTTGTGGGGGTTATCTTTCAGTCTCAATCAGTTATCTATCTTAATCTTTTTGTCCTCTTAAGTTTTCCCTTAATACAAATTCGAGATCCCAAAAATCTGTTCGCACAGTTTTCTGAGTCAGCAGTACTGTTTTAATTTTATCTCGGGCTACAGAACTCCGATTTCAGTAAAACCAATTGGAAAAGTTCAAGAATTTCATGACTGATTTTCTGTGAAAAATTCAGAATATTTGGATGGAAAAACAGAGAGATATGACTAAAACATTACAGCCTCACGAATCTGTTAAACACTGCCGACCTACCTGACTTGTTTATTTTATAACCAGAGCTACATAACTCCGATTGAGGTGATTCCAGTTGGAGTAGTTTCGTAATTTCATTACCTTTCATCAGTCCAAAACCCATAATTTTTGGTTACTCGTACAGAGAGCTATGCCTGATTGTTTGGAGTCAACAGAATCTGTCTTATCTGAATATCATTGCTATCTTATCTTCCTAAGTTTAAACCTTGGTGCAATCATCTAAAATAATGTCCCTAACACTCAGATGGTGAACACCAGGTCAGGATCAGGTGTTGATCAACCAGCAGGAAGAGCACCCCGGCCCGGTACAAATGGATCCCGCTATGCAGCAGTTCTGGAGGCACGGACCCGGCTCCTCCCGAACTTGACCACCACTGTGACAAACTTGCAAGCTCAGGTCAACAATCCGCCGGTGCCGCCACCTGCGCCTCGCAACAAGCACCGGGAGTTCATGAGTCATCACCCTCCCGTGTTTACTCACGCCGCTGATCCACCGGAAGCTGAAGATTGGCTCAAGACCATACCGAAGATGCTCACTACCGTCGGTGTGACGACAGAGAGAAGGTCCTGTATCTTTGCGGGATGACTTCAAGGCTGCGGTCGCTTGGTGGGATGCGTACTCCGCCGCTCATGCCGCCCCCGGACACTATCACTTGGGAGGAGTTTACCACAAACTTCGGGAGCCATCACATACCCTCCGGAGTCATGAAGATTAAGAAGAAGGAGTTCCTTTCTCTGAAGCGAGGGAGGAATGTTAGTGGCCGAGTATAGAGACAAGTTCATCGAGCTATCTCGCTATGCGGTACCGAGGAGGTTGCTTGAAGATAGGAAGAAGCGAGGAGCCGTTCCTGGATGGGTTGGTTGGTTCGCTGCGGTACCGCCGATGTCATATCCTTTTCCTAACTTTCAGCAGCTAGTTGATGCCGCTATCCGCTTGGAGCACAAGCGCAAGGAGCTCGGAGAGCAGAAGAGGAAGGCCGACAGCTCTGGGCAGTTTGGGAGTGCGTCTCGCCCGCGCTTTAACCCACCGCCGAACACCCCGTTCCGCTATGGGGGACCGGGTGGAAACTTTGGGCAGCAGCAGTCCCAGTGTCCTGTTGAGCAGTTCCAGCAGTCTGCTCAGCAGTTTCAGCGTCCTGTTCCTCAGACTCCCCGCCCAGCTTCCCAGCAGAGTCAGCAGAGAGCCCCAGTTGGCACACCTGTAAGGACCGTGGCACCGCCCAATTCTGCTACCACTACTTGCTTCAAGTGCGGAGAGCTTGGTCACTATGCCAATGCTTGTCCAAAGAGGAACCCTCCACACACCCCCGTGCGGACCCGGCGAGCAGACAAGGAGCGGAAGCCAAACCCCGCGGTCTAACAAAGGACAACGAGCTATGCACGAGGCAAGGCGATGCACGTTGATGCCGAAGTCGCCCGGAGAGAACCCCGAGTAGTGCTCGGTATGTTTCTAGTTAACTCTACTCCCCGCCTCGGTTTTGTTTGATTACGGAGCATCCCATTCTTTCATTACATCCCGGTTCGTAGCTCAACATAATCTACCTATCGGTCCCATGTCTCGCCACATGTTAGTTACCTCACCCGGGGGGGAATTGAAAGCTATCTATAAATGTGATAACGTCCATCTCAAGATTGTGGGCGAGAGATTTCCGTGCCAATCTTATAATCTTGGATTCAAAGGGGATCGATGTGATATTGGGAATGGGATGGTTGACCGCGTGTGATGCGGTGATTCGGTGTGCTAAGAGGTCAATCCTTCTTACAAGTCCAGCTGGTGAAAGGTTTGAGTTTGCGGCGGATCCCGCACCATCGGATGCCGGTGCCGTGAATAAGCTTGACGGAGCGAGCCTTGGAAGACATACGAGTAGTATGCGATTATCCCGATGTGTTTCCCGAGGAGTTGCCGGGTATGCCCCCCGACCGAGATGTTGAGTTCGTTATTGATCTTTTACCGGTCATTGCTCCTATCTCTAAGCGCCCATATAGAATGTCTAGTGATCGATTACAAGAACTTAAAGCTCGGATTAAAGAACTATTGGGTAAAGGGTTCATTCGTGCTAGTTCATCACCTTGGGGAGCACCCGTTATCTTTGTGGGTAAGAAAGATGGCACACGAGAGGATGTGTGTTGATTACGGGTCTCTTAATGATGTTACCATCAAGAACAAGTATCCTCTCGCCACGTATTGAAGATTTGTTTGATCGGATGAGAGGAGCAACGGTGTTTTCTAAGATCGATCCGCAATCTGGTTATCATCAGTTGAAGATTAGGCCTTCAGATATTCCTAAGACAGCTTTTACTACCAGGTACGGACTTTATGAGTACACAGTTATGTCTTTTGGGTTAACCAATGCACCCGCGTACTTTATGTACTTCATGAACAAGATCTTTATGGAGTATCTGGACAAGTTTGTTGTGGTATTCATTGATGATATTTTGATCTACTCCAAGAATAAGGAAGATCATGAGGAGCATTTGAGGCTTGTGTTGCAGAAGCTGAGAGAGCATGAGTTATATGCGAAGTTCAGCAAGTGTGAATTCTGGCTCAAGGAAGTGTCTTTTCTAGGTCATATCATCACCAACGGAGGTATTGCAGTGGATCCTAGCAAGGTTAGTGATGTGTTGAAGTGGGAAGCCCCTCGAACAGTGTCTGAGATTCGGAGTTTCCTTGGACTTGCTGGTTACTATCGTCGGTTTATTGAAGGATTCTCCAGGATTGTGAAGCCTCTCACTACATTGCTAGAGAAGGACAGGGAATTCAAATGGACCAATGCATGTCAGTCCAGTTTTGAAGAGTTAAAGAAGCGGTTAACCACAACACCTGTTCTAGTAATGCCTGATCTGCGGAAGAGCTTTGACATATACTGTGATGCATCTCGACAAGGTCTAGGATGTGTGTTGATGCAAGAAGGTCATGTTATAGCCTATGCATCTCGTCAGTTGAGGAAGCATGAGTTGAACTATCCTACGCATGATCTTGAGTTAGCAGCAGTGGTTCATGCATTGAAGATTTGGAGACACTACATTATGGGAACTAAGTGTCAGATCTATACTGATCACAAGAGTCTGAAGTATATCTTCACTCAGAAGGATCTTAATCTAAGACAGCGTCGTTGGTTAGAGTTGATCAAAGACTATGATCTAGAGATTCACTATCATCCGGGTAAAGCAAATCTGGTTGCTGATGCTTTGAGTCGGAAAGGCCACACTAATATGGCTATGACCATTCAGTTTCCTGAGGAGTTGGTAAAAGAGTTTGAAAGGCTCAACTTGAAAGTGGTTGCGCATGCAGAAGGAGTGACTTTGGAAGTACAGTCCACTCTGGAGCAAGAGATACGTAAGTGGAAGTTAGAGGATGCTGGAATACAAAAGATTAAAGAGAGTACGCAACAAGGAGAAGCCCCAGATTTCACAGAAGATGAGCAAGGAACCGTGTGGTTTAAGAACCGGTTGTGTGTACCAGAGACAGGAGATCTCAGAGAGAAGCTCTTGAAAGAAGCTCACGACTCAGCTTACTCTATCCATCCAGGCAGTACTAAGATGTACCAGGATCTCAAGCAGAGGTATTGGTGGTACGGCATGAAGAGAGACGTGGCCGCTCATGTGCCTTTGTGTGACACTTGCCACCGGGTTAAGGCTGAACATCAGAGACCCGCTGGTTTACTTCAACCTTTGAAGGTGCCTGAGTGGAAGTGGGAAGAGATCGGAATGGATTTCATAGTGGGTTTACCCCGAACCCGAGAGGGTTATGATTCGATTTGGGTTATCGTGGATCGTTTGACCAAGGTAGCTCACTTCATTCCGGTAAAGACTACTTACACAGGAGCTAAGTTGGCAGAACTATACATGTCGAGGATTGTATGTTTGCATGGTGTACCAAAGAAGATCGTCTCCGACAGAGGTACTCAGTTTACTTCTCGTTTCTGGGGGGAAGTTGCATGAATCTCTGGATACTAAGCTAAATTTCAGCTCAGCTTATCATCCACAGACGGATGGACAGACAGAGAGAACCAATCAGATCCTAGAAGACATGCTGAGAGCCTATGCGCTTAAGCATGGTTGTAGTTGGGATAAGAGCTTGCCGTATGCTGAGTTCTCTTATAACAACATCTACCAAGCTAGTCTCAAAATGTCACCCTTTGAGGCTCTATATGGAAGGAAGTGTAGAACTCCGTTATTTTGGAGTGAGACAGGCGAAAGGCAGTTGTTTGGAGCAGATATCATCAGAGAAGCGGAGAAACAAGTTCAGATCATCAGAGAAAACTTGAGGATCGCTCAGTCTAGACAGAAAAGTTATGCAGACGGCAAACGAAGGGATGTGGTTTTTCAGGAAGGCGATTATGTGTACCTAAAGGTATCACCTATCAGAGGTTTGCGTCGATTCAGAGTTAAAGGAAAGTTGTCACCTCGCTTTATTGGACCTTTCAAGATCATTGAGAGAGTGGGAGAAGTGGCTTACAGATTGGAGTTGCCAGTCCAGCTAGCTGATGTGCATGATGTGTTCCATATCTCTCAGTTGAAGAAGGGTTTTGGTCCTCATGACAAGGAGCCGTTACCCTTAGACGATCTAAACGTTAAAGAGGATCTCACTATTGATGAACACCCCATTCGGATATTGGAAACAATGACAAGGGTCACCAGGAATAGTGTGATTAGGATGTGCAAAGTACAGTGGAGTAATCATGCAGAGGATGAGGCAACATGGGAAAGAGAGGATGAGCTGAAAGCGAGTTTCCGGATCTTTTTCCCAACCGTCCGAATCTCGAGGACGAGATTCTTCTTAAGGGGGGTAGGATTTGTAACACCCTAATTCTATGAAAAATTTGGCTTTATTAAAAATTTGCTAGCAACCATTTATTTGCTTAAGGAATATAAGGTGGTTTCATTTATTTTTAGGCATTTAAAACTTTTCTAAAATAAAGTTAATGAAATATAGGATTTATTTGTTGCATACATGCTGAAGCATTATTTTGGTTGCCTAGAATTCAAATTCAAAATTTGAATTCCATTTGTTTGGTGCCTTTTCCTAAATCCCTAAATCCCAAAACCTTTTCTATTTACCCTTAACCCTTAACCCTTTCTAACCCAACCCAGTAGCCGCCGCGGCCCACCAGCCGCGCAGCCCAGCAGCCTTAGCAGGCCGCCGCGCTCGCTTCGCCCCCGCGTGCCGGCGTCTTTCGGCCCCCGGCCCGGCCGCCGGCCCCGCCCCCGCCGCTCGCCCTCGATCCGGCCGTCGGATCCGGATCCGACGCGCCCCCCGCCCCGGCCCGTCCCCGTGCCGCCGACCCGTGGGGCCCCGCCGTCATCCCCGCCGCGCGCGTCATCCCCGCGCCGACTCGACCCCGAGTCCGACCCCCGCCGCCGCAACCGCGCGTCCCGGTGCCGGCACGCACGCCAAGGAGGCCCCCGCCCGGGCTATTTAAGGCGCCGCCGCCCCCGGACCTCCCACCCGAGCCGCCCGAACCCAAGCCGCCGTCTTGCGCCCCTGCCGGAACCCTAGCTCGAGATAGTCGCGCCGCCGCTTTCGGGTTTCGCCGCCGCCGTCGCTTCATCGTCGAGGAGCCGCACCAGGGACGCGCAAGGAGGTGAGGAACCCGCCGGCATCACGTGTCGCCGTCCCCATGCACCCCGTCGCCCTAGGGCCGTCGGCCGAGTCCGCGCCTCGCGCCGCCGCTCGGCCGCCCGCGCCGCCGCGTCTTTGCCCGAGCCGCCGCCCTAGATAGGTTCGCGTGCTCGCGCGCCGCGCCAGACGCCCTCCGCGTCCCAAACCGTGGCCGAAACCCTAGATCGGGGTTCCGCCGGCGAGTCCGCCGCCACCCGCCGCCGCTCGCCGCCGCCGGCCTTCGCGTGCCGCCGCCCCGCCGCATGCGCAAGACCCCGGCCGCCGGATTGAAATCCGACGCCCGGATCTAAGCCGCGCCGCCGCAACCCGCCGCGCTCGTTAGATCCGCATCCAACGGATCTAGATCGGGTCAAAACCCTAGTCAACGAGTCAAACCCGTCGGCCCCCGGCAATTTTGCGAGAAAAGCCCCCGGATTCTCTTTATTTACAAAAATACCCTTCCACCGTATAAGTTTTCTTACGGTTTAGTCCTTTTTCTTTATTTTAGCCCGAAACCTTTTCAAATCTTCGCGGATTAGTCCCCAAACCTTCCCGAAGCCATAACTTGGTCGTTTTAGCTCCGATTTCGGCGTTCTTTATATCCACGCGTTCGTCTCGAAGCGTAGATTAGTTTTATGCTACTATTTAGATCTGTTTGATCTGTTTGGTTACTGTTTCTTATTTATTTCTATTGTATGCTTGTATGTGATGATTGTGGATCGTAGAGAGCGATTCGTTCGAGGGATTTGAAGATCCGGTCGTGCAAGAGTTTGAGCAGCAAGGCTTTGTTGAAGGCAAGTATTCCTTGATGCATGCCCGCTTGTCCTACATAACATGCATTTAAATTCCGTTTTTACTTTTCGCTTGCATTAATTTGATGGGAACCTATTAAGGATCATGCCTAGCTTTTTACTACCTTTACCTTGATACCGGGAATTAAATTAATCTTGTGGTAGTTATTGCTTAGCATGCTCAATTGGGAATTGGTATTAATCAAACTTGGTTACCTTTTGTTATTCTATGTTCCGTTTATGATCTTTTACTCTACAAGACCACTTTAATATGATAATCGGAACATGGAGAACCACCCAGGAAAACAGTACAACCACAAGAACTAATGGGCAATGGTCTTGGCTGAATAATTAGGAACTTTAGCTTGGGATGGTCTTACCGATAAGGACAAGGGATCGGCGGTATCGTGGGGTATGGACTCGCTCTAGCAGGGGGTTGGGTGAGTTATTCTTTTTATGGTGGGGTATCGACCTGCTAGGGGACTTTATACCTTGCTAACTGATCCGGACCTTGTGGGTCATAACTTGCTGGGGAACCTTTGTAAAGGCCATGTAGCGTCCCTATGCAATCACACCTCGGAAGTGTGATATGGTGTCTTGCAAACACCGCATGGTTGGGTCCAAAGTTCTTCGGAGCTTTTACGCGCGCTTGTGGGTAAAGATGTACAACCTCGCGCAGTGTTAAACTAATCGATTAGCCGTGCTCACGGTCAAGAGCGACCTGGACACTCACATGATTAAATTATGGAACTTTAATGTTTAATTGCTGTTTTATTCCATATTTATGATGATTACATCTTATTAATGGGGTTGGTATGAACTTACACTCTTTAGTAATCAGGTTGCTAATAAAACTTGACCAACTAAAATGCTAAAGTGCTTGAACCTTAGCCATCCACCATATGGCCTCGCATGTTATGTTGTTTCCCCTTGCTGAGTACGATATGTGCTCATGCTTGTTTATTCTCTTGCATCTACAATACCCGGATTTGCTGCTCAGACTGGGAGAACTTTGAAGATATTCCAGAAGATTTCCAGGAGTTCTAGGTGTGCGTAGTCTTCGTCGGTACACCGCTCGTGGAGGCTTTTTGTCCGCTGCGAGAACTCGTTTGTTTAAGTTTCGTTTAAGACTATGGTTTGTAATAACCCTTTATTCGTGTGGCACTGTTTTTGGTATTCATACTGTCTAAGCGTGTGTGTAACTTGATCCTGGCGCACACGTGATCAATGCATTCGGTTTTGCCTTTAAAACCGGGTGTGACAGAGTGGTATCAGAGCTGTGTTGACTGTAGGAACGCTAGCCTAGATAGAAAATGGTCGAATTAAGGATTTATTAATCATAGAAGCTTTCTTACACATGCTTGCTTTATTCCTACTAACCTTACTCTTGCCTTTTTGCTTCACTCTTGAGCTGCCTGCATTCTTTATCTTGTGCTTGCTTTAGCTCTCGTCCTTTTTGCCTTACCATCTTTCTCATTCCGCACTACACTACATATGGTTCGTAGCTTGGAGACTTCTCGGGCTGGAGCAGTCCACCAGTATGCTCCACAGGAACAGTACCATGACTTGCACGATGGAGATACAGATGAGGAGATCGAGATGGAGCCAGCACCTGTGGTTTTCCCTAACATTATCATGGTGCCCGATGATGAGGAAGATCCGGAGGAGGTGATCCCAGAGGAAGATGAGCTAGCTGAACAACCCAACCTAGAGGAGCAAGCGCCAGAAGAAGATGGAGATTCCTCATATCAAGAGATGGAGGAACAAGAGCAAGAGGAGGAAGAGAGGGAAGCGATCTGGGAAGTGTACCACTACAGAGCTGATGGAGTAGGCATTCCCATGGCAGACCACCTGAGGGCAATGGTACTTCGCCTAGGCTATGATAAGGCCCCTGTCTACCATTGTGAGCTGTGGACCCATCCGTGGTTCGAGCCCCATTGGGAGGTTGCTGCCATCTTGGAGGAGTACATTCCATGTTGTGGAGTGAAGGAGGTGTCCAAGCATCATGATGTGGCTCACAGGACTACTATGGATGCTGGGATAGCAGAGTCAGCTCGGAGGGCGCTCTATGTGCTCTCTCACAAGGAGCATGACAGGTTGGAGGATACCCACCGCCGTTACACACCTTTCGGAGCAAGTGGGGAAGCCAAGACTTACATCGCCCCAGCACCAGCCTATGAAGGGACGCTCAACAATGTCCGGGGTCTACTTGCAGCTGTGAACACTGCATTGGATGATGCCAACAACACACTGTATGCAGCACAGCAGCAAATCTTCACTCTGGAGACGCAGAGGCGTGCCTTGGAAGCTGCACTTTTGAACAGGGAGCAGCCGGAAGCCCATGAAGCCATAGAAGGATGTACCTCCCCATCACCCAAGAGGCCACACTACGACTCCCCTGACGCTCGCACAGATGCTATGGCTGAAGGTAGTCCTTAGGTTTAAGATTAAGGATAGGATTTCTTTGTAATCGCTAGTAGACGATCGGTAAAGTGTGTTTAGTTTAGAGGTGTGGTTGAATGCTTGATTTTGTGCTTAATGTGTGAGTTGGATTTTTGGTTGAGTGCAATGTGTTGTGGAGTGATGACCACAACGACATTGGTTTAGTAGTAAGTTTGTGGGGGTTATCTTTCAGTCTCAATCAGTTATCTATCTTAATCTTTTTGTCCTCTTAAGTTTTCCCTTAATACAAATTCGAGATCCCAAAAATCTGTTCGCACAGTTTTCTGAGTCAGCAGTACTGTTTTAATTTTATCTCGGGCTACAGAACTCCGATTTCAGTAAAACCAATTGGAAAAGTTCAAGAATTTCATGACTGATTTTCTGTGAAAAATTCAGAATATTTGGATGGAAAAACAGAGAGATATGACTAAAACATTACAGCCTCACGAATCTGTTAAACACTGCCGACCTACCTGACTTGTTTATTTTATAACCAGAGCTACATAACTCCGATTGAGGTGATTCCAGTTGGAGTAGTTTCGTAATTTCATTACCTTTCATCAGTCCAAAACCCATAATTTTTGGTTACTCGTACAGAGAGCTATGCCTGATTGTTTGGAGTCAACAGAATCTGTCTTATCTGAATATCGTTGCTATCTTATCTTCCTAAGTTTAAACCTTGGTGCAATCATCTAAAATAATGTCCCTAACACTCAGATGGTGAACACCAGGTCAGGATCAGGTGTTGATCAACCAGCAGGAAGAGTACCCAGCCAGTACAAATGGATCCCGCTATGCAGCAGTTCCTGGAGGCACAGACCCAGCTCCTCCAGAACTTGACCACCACTGTGACAAACTTGCAAGCTCAGGTCAACAATCCGCCGGTGCCGCCACCCGCGCCTCGCAACAAGCACTGGGAGTTCATGAGTCATCACCCTCCTGTGTTTACTCACACCGCTGATCCACTGGAAGCTGAAGATTGGCTCAAGACCATACTGAAGATGCTCACTACCTGTCAGTGTGACGACAGAGAGAAGGTCCTGTATGCTGCGGGACGACTTCAAGGCTGCGGCCGCTTGGTGGGATGCGTACTCGCCGCTCATGCCGCCCCCGGACACTATCACTTGGGAGGAGTTTACCACCAACTTCGGGAGCCATCACATACCCTCCGGAGTCATGAAGATTAAGAAGAAGGAGTTCCTTTCTCCGAAGGCGGGGAGGAATGTTAGTGGCCGAGTATAGAGACAAGTTCACCGAGCTATCTCGCTATGCGGCGAGGAGGTTGCTGAAGATAGGAAGAAGCGGGAGGAGCTGTTCATGGATGGGTTGGTTGGTACGCTGCGGTACCACCGATGTCATATCCTTTTCCTAACTTTCAGCAGCTAGTTGATGCCGCTATCCGCTTGGAGCACAAGCGCAAGGAGCTCGGAGAGCAGAAGAGGAAGGCCGACAGCTCTGGGCAGTTTGGGAGTGCGTCTCGCCCGCGCTTTAACCCACCGCCGAACACCCCGTTCCGCTATGGGGGACCGGGTGGAAACTTTGGGCAGCGGCGGTCCCGGTGTCTGTTGAGCGGTTCCGGCCAGCCGCTCGGCGGCAGTTTCGCCGTCTGTTCCTCGGACTCCCCGCCCGGCTTCCCGGCGGAGTCGGCGAGAGAGCCCCGGTTGGCACACCCGTAAGGACCGTGGCACCGCCCAGTTCTCGCTACCACTACTTGCTTCAAGTGCGGAGAGCTTGGTCACTATGCCAATGCTTGTCCAAAGAGGAACCCTCCACACACCCCCCGTGCGGACCCGGCAGCGGACAAGGAGCGGAAGCCAAACCCCGCGGTCTAACAAAGGACAACGAGAGCTATGCACGAGGCAAGGCGATGCACGTTGATGCCGAAGTCGCCCGGGAGAACCCCGAGTAGTGCTCGGTATGTTTCTAGTTAACTCTACTCTGCCTCGGTTTTGTTTGATTCGGAGCATCCCATTCTTTCATTACATCCCGTTCGTAGCTCAACATAATCTACCTATCGGTCCCATGTCTCGCCACATGTTAGTTACCTCACACGGGGGGGAATTGAAAGCTATCTATAAATGTGATAACGTCCATCTCAAGATTGTGGGCGAGAGATTTCCGTGCCAATCTTATAATCTTGGATTCAAAGGGGATCGATGTGATATTGGGAATGGGATGGTTGACCGCGTGTGATGCGGTGATTCAGTGTGCTAAGAGGTCAATCCTTCTTACAAGTCCAGCTGGTGAAAGGTTTGAGTTTGCAGCAGATCCTGCACCATCAGATGCCAGTGCCGTGAATAAGCTTGACGGAGCAGCCTTGGAAGACATACGAGTAGTATGCGATTATCCTGATGTGTTTCCCGAGGAGTTGCCAGGTATGCCCCCTGACCGAGATGTTGAGTTCGTTATTGATCTTTTACCACGGTATTGCTCCTATCTCTAAGCGCCCATATAGAATGTCTAGTGATCAGTTACAAGAACTTAAAGCTCAGATTAAAGAACTATTGGGTAAAGGGTTCATTCGTGCTAGTTCATCATCTTGGGGAGCACCCGTTATCTTTGTGGGTAAGAAAGATGGCACACAGAGGATGTGTGTTGATTACAGGTCTCTTAATGATGTTACCATCAAGAACAAGTATCCTCTGCCACGTATTGAAGATTTGTTTGATCAGATGAGAGGAGCAACAATGTTTTCTAAGATCGATCTGCAATCTGGTTATCATCAGTTGAAGATTAGGCCTTCAGATATTCCTAAGACAGCTTTTACTACCAGGTACGGACTTTATGAGTACACAGTTATGTCTTTTGGGTTAACCAATGCACCCGCGTACTTTATGTACTTGATGAACAAGATCTTTATGGAGTATCTGGACAAGTTTGTTGTGGTATTCATTGATGATATTTTGATCTACTCCAAGAATAAGGAAGATCATGAGGAGCATTTGAGGCTTGTGTTGCAGAAGCGAGAGAGCATGAGTTATATGCGAAGTTCAGCAAGTGTGAATTCTGGCTCAAGGAAGTGTCTTTTCTAGGTCATATCATCACCAACGGAGGTATTGCAGTGGATCCTAGCAAGGTTAGTGATGTGTTGAAGTGGGAAGCCCCTCGAACAGTGTCTGAGATTCGGAGTTTCCTTGGACTTGCTGGTTACTATCGTCGGTTTATTGAAGGATTCTCCAGGATTGTGAAGCCTCTCACTACATTGCTAGATAAGGACAGGGAATTCAAATGGACCAGTGCATGTCAGTCCAGTTTTGAAGAGTTAAAGAAGCGGTTAACCACAACACCTGTTCTAGTAATGCCTGATTTGCGGAAGAGCTTTGACATATATTGTGATGCATCTCGACAAGGTCTAGGATGTGTGTTGATGCAAGAAGGTCATGTTATAGCCTATGCATCTCGTCAGTTGAGGAAGCATGAGTTGAACTATCCTACGCATGATCTTGAGTTAGCGGCGAGTGGTTCATGCATTGAAGATTTGGAGACACTACATTATGGGAACTAAGTGTCAGATCTATACTGATCACAAGAGTCTGAAGTATATCTTCACTCAGAAGGATCTTAATCTAAGACAGTGTCGTTGGTTAGAGTTGATCAAAGACTATGATCTAGAGATTCACTATCATCCGGGTAAAGCAAATCTGGTTGCTGATGCTTTGAGTCGGAAAGGCCACACTAATATGGCTATGACCATTCAGTTTCCTGAGGAGTTGGTAAAAGAGTTTGAAAGGCTCAACTTGAAAGTGGTTGCGCATGCAGAAGGAGTGACTTTGGAAGTACAGTCCACTCTGGAGCAAGAGATACGTAAGTGGAAGTTAGAGGATCTTTGGAATACAAAAGATTAAAGAGAGTACGCAACAAGGAGAAGCCCCAGATTTCACAGAAGATGAGCAAGGAACCGTGTGGTTTAAGAACCGGTTGTGTGTACCAGAGACAGGAGATCTCAGAGAGAAGCTCTTGAAAGAAGCTCACGACTCAGCTTACTCTATCCATCCAGGCAGTACTAAGATGTACCAGGATCTCAAGCAGAGGTATTGGTGGTACGGCATGAAGAGAGACGTGGCCGCTCATGTGGCTTTGTGTGACACTTGCCACCGGGTTAAGGCTGAACATCAGAGACCCGCTGGTTTACTTCAACCTTTGAAGGTGCCTGAGTGGAAGTGGGAAGAGATCGGAATGGATTTCATAGTGGGTTTACCCCGAACCCGAGAGTGTTATGATTCGATTTGGGTTATCGTGGATCGTTTGACCAAGGTAGCTCACTTCATTCCGGTAAAGACTACTTACACAGGAGCTAAGTTTTCAGAACTATACATGTCCAGGATTGTATGTTTGCATGGTGTACCAAAGAAGATCGTGTCCGACAGAGGTACTCAGTTTACTTCTCGTTTCTGGGGGATGTTGCATGAATCTCTGGATACTAAGCTAAATTTCATCTCAGCTTATCATCCACAGACGGATGGACAGACAGAGAGAACCAATCAGATCCTAGAAGACATGCTGAGAGCCTGTGCGCTTAAGCATGGTTGTAGTTGGGCTAAGAGCTTGCCGTATGCTGAGTTCTCTTATAACAACAGCTACCAAGCTAGTCTCAAAATGTCACCCTTTGAGGCTCTATATGGAAGGAAGTGTAGAACTCCGTTATTTTGGAGTGAGACAGGCGAAAGGCAGTTGTTTGGAGCAGATATCATCAGAGAAGCGGAGAAACAAGTTCAGATCATCAGAGAAAACTTGAGGATCGCTCAGTCTAGACAGAAAAGTTATGCAGACGGCAAACGAAGGGATGTGGTTTTTCAGGAAGGCGATTATGTGTACCTAAAGGTATCACCTATCAGAGGTTTGCGTCGATTCAGAGTTAAAGGAAAGTTGTCACCTCGCTTTATTGGACCTTTCAAGATCATTGAGAGAGTGGGAGAAGTGGCTTACAGATTGGAGTTGCCAGTCCAGCTAGCTGATGTGCATGATGTGTTCCATATCTCTCAGTTGAAGAAGGGTTTTGGTCCTCATGACAAGGAGCCGTTACCCTTAGACGATCTAAACGTTAAAGAGGATCTCACTATTGATGAACACCCCATTCGGATATTGGAAACAATGACAAGGGTCACCAGGAATAGTGTGATTAGGATGTGCAAAGTACAGTGGAGTAATCATGCAGAGGATGAGGCAACATGGGAAAGAGAGGATGAGCTGAAAGCAGAGTTTCCAGATCTTTTTCCCAATCTGTCCGAATCTCGAGGACGAGATTCTTCTTAAGGGGGGTAGGATTTGTAACACCCTAATTCTATGAAAAATTTGGCTTTATTAAAAATTTGCTAGCAACCATTTATTTGCTAAGGAATATAAGGTGGTTTCATTTATTTTTAGGCATTTAAAACTTTTCTAAAATAAAGTTAATGAAATATAGGATTTATTTGTTGCATACATGCTGAAGCATTATTTTGGTTGCCTAGAATTCAAATTCAAAATTTAAATTCCATTTGTTTGGTGCCTTTTCCTAAATCCCTAAATCCCAAAACCTTTTTCTATTTACCCTTAACCCTTAACCCTTTCTAACCCAACCCGATGGCCGCGCGGCCACCGGCCCGCGCGGCCCGGCGGCCTTAGCGGCCGCCGCGCTCGCCGGCCGCGTGCCGGCGTCTTTCGGCCCGGGCGGCCCGGCCCGGCCGCGCCCGCCGCCGCCCTCGATCCGGGCCGTCGGATCCGGATCCGACGCGCCCCGCCCCGGCCGGCCCCGCCCCGTGCCGGCCGACCCGTGGGGCCCCGCTGTCATCCCCGCCCGCGGCGTCGTCCCCGCGCCGGACTCGACCCCCGAGTCCGACCCCCGCCGCCGCAACCGCGCGTCCGGGCCGGGCACGCACTCCAAGGAGGCCCCCCGCACGGGCTATTTAAGGCGCCGCCGCCCCTGGACCTCCCACCCGAGCCGCCCGAAACCAAGCCGTCGTCTTGCGCCCCTGCCGGAACCCTAGCTCGAGATAGCCGCGCCGCCGCTTTCGGGTTTCGCCGCCGCCATCGCTTCATCGTCGAGGAGCCGCACCAGGGACGCGCAAGGAGGTGAGGAACCCGCCGGCATCACGTGTCGCCGTCCCCATGCACCCCGTCGCCCTAGGGCCGTCGCCGGAGTCCGCGCCTCGCGCCGCCGCGTCGGCCGCCCGCGCCGCCGCGTCTTCGCCCGAGCCGCCGCCCTAGATAGGTTCGCGTGCTCGCGCGCGCGCCTAGACGCCCTCGCGTCCCAAGCCGTGGCCGGAAACCCTAGATCGGGGTTCCCGCCGGCGAGTCCGCCGCCACCCGCCGCCGCTCGCCGCCGCCGGCCTTCGCGTGCCGCCGCCCCGCCGCATGCGCAAGACCCCAGCCGCCGGATTGAAATCCGACGCCCAGATCTAAGCCGCGCCGCCGCAACCCGCCGCAGCCGTTAGATCCAGATCCAACGGATCTAGATCGGGTCAAAACCCTAGTCAACAGGTCAAACCCGTCAGCCCTGGCAATTTTGCAGAAAAGCCCCTGGATTCTCTTTATTTACAAAAATACCCTTCCACCGTATAAGTTTTCTTACAGTTTAGTCCTTTTTCTTTATTTTAGCCCGAAACCTTTTCAAATCTTCGCAGATTAGTCCCCAAACCTTCCCGAAGCCATAACTTGGTCGTTTTAGCTCCGATTTCAGCGTTCTTTATATCCACGCGTTCGTCTCGAAGCGTAGATTAGTTTTATGCTACTATTTAGATCTGTTTGATCTGTTTGGTTACTGTTTCTTATTTATTTCTATTGTATGCTTGTATGTGATGATTGTGGATCGTAGAGAGCGATTCGTTCGAGGGATTTGAAGATCCGGTCGTGCAAGAGTTTGAGCAGCAAGGCTTTGTTGAAGGCAAGTATTCCTTGATGCATGCCCGCTTGTCCTACATAACATGCATTTAAATTCACTGTTTTTACTTTTCGCTTGCATTAATTTGATGGGAACCTATTAAGGATCATGCCTAGCTTTTTACTACCTTTACCTTGATACCGGGAATTAAATTAATCTTGTGGTAGTTATTGCTTAGCATGCTCAATTGGGAATTGGTATTAATCAAACTTGGTTACCTTTTGTTATTCTATGTTCCGTTTATGATCTTTTACTCTACAAGACCACTTTAATATGATAATCGGAACATGGAGAACCACCCGGGGAAAACAAGTACAACCACAAGAACTAATGGGCAATGGTCTTGGCTGAATAATTAGGAACTTTAGCTTGGGATGGTCTTACCCGATAAGGACAAGGGATCGGCGGTGCGTGGGGTATGGACTCGCTCTAGCGGGGGGTTGGGTGAGTTATTCTTTTTATGGTGGGGTATCGACCTGCTAGGGGACTTTATACCTTGCTAATCGATCCGGACCTTGTGGGTCATAACTTGCTGGGGAACCTTTGTAAAGGCCATGTAGCGTCCCTATGCAATCACACCTCGGAAGTGTGATATGGTGTCTTGCAAACACCGCATGGTTGGGTCCAAAGTTCTTCGGAGCTTTTACGCTGCTTGTGGGTAAAGATGTACAACCTCTGCAGAGTGTTAAACTAATCGATTAGCCGTGCTCACGGTCAAGAGCGGCCTGGACACTCACATGATTAAATTATGGAACTTTAATGTTTAATTGCTGTTTTATTCCATATTTATGATGATTACATCTTATTAATGGGGTTGGTATGAACTTACACTCTTTAGTAATCAGGTTGCTAATAAAACTTGACCAACTAAAATGCTAAAGTGCTTGAACCTTAGCCATCCACCATATGGCCTCGCATGTTATGTTGTTTCCCCTTGCTGAGTACGATATGTGCTCACGCTTGTTTATTCTCTTGCATCTACAATACCCGGATTTGCTGCTCAGACTGGGAGAACTTTGAAGATATTCCAGAAGATTTCCAGGAGTTCTAGGTGTGCGTAGTCTTCAGTCAGCTGCCTGTGGAGGCTTTTTGTCCGCTGCGAGAACTCGTTTGTTTAAGTTTCGTTTAAGACTATGGTTTGTAATAACCCTTTATTCGTGTGGCACTGTTTTTGGTATTCATACTATCTAAGCGTGTGTGTAACTTGATCCTGGCGCACACGTGATCAATGCATTCGGTTTTGCCTTTAAAACCGGGTGTGACACTTTCCCCTTCTCCTCCAGGAGGAGAGATTTTTTATGGGATATGTTTCCATCCTCTCTGTATCTTTCTCTTGTGTTCACTTCTAAGATGAGGAAGCAGCCAAAATCTGGATGGAGCATATCTCATTATTTTTCCTTGTAAGATGAGCATAATTAAGGAAAGCTTTTGTCTTGCAAACCAAAATTAGGGTTGCAAGACAGAAGCTCTCTTTAATTAGTCATGCCAGGAATCAAGTCTCTAAGCCGTCGGCTGAAATGGAGCTTGTTCGATGTGTGTGTGTGTGTGATTTTGCATATCTCGTCATGAAGATATGACCACATTGTAACCTTGTTCTGATGTATCAATGATGACTGTAATCTGTGTGTGTGATTTTGCATCTCAAGAGACATGCTTTTGTGAAATTATGCCAGATTGTTGGAGATGAACTATTTTTTTACTTGGCATATCTTTTTAGAAGTTGGCAAAGCACAAGATTTTCCATGTAAAATTTGGCAAACTCTTTGAGATGCTCTAATCCGTGTCTCTTTTAATGTAATCTATTCGTGATTTCACGTATCTTGTTGCCCATAACAAAAGCGACGTTGGTTCGTTAGTCCTCGTCTCTTGCCCATAACAAAGGTGATGCTAGTTCGTTAGTCCTCATCTCTTGCCCGTAACAAAGGAGATGCTGGTTCGTTAGTCCTCGTCTCTTGCCCGTTACTGAACTGAAGTAGAATATAAACAGAGTATATATAGTACCTTTGGCAGAATATATTACAAGTAGGATTCAAATTCCACCACACCCCATATATTACAAAAAGATTGAAATTCCACCAATACATCGCATCCTTTATATTACAAAACGGATTCCATTTCCACCAATAGACACATCCTCCGGCATTACAAAAAGGATTCAGCAAAAATCAGGCTTGCTTTTTCTTCCTTGATTTCTGTATATGGATTTTTTCACTATGGTCGCTTCGCAAGTACGGTGTTTTGTTAGTTCCGAAGAGTTGGGGCTTGCATGAAGTGTCAAAGGATGGAATTTCGTCAAACTGGTTGTATTCCTCTTCCTCAACAACATTTTCAATCCCCACAATCCTTGCATGTGCATCTTTGCAAGCCAAACCCTACCACGGTTAGGGTTGTCTTCACATAGTTGTCGTTTGTGCTCATAGGCAAACGGTGTAATTAGGTGCAGCTGTTGTATCATGGTGAAATGAGCCTTTTCGAAGGCATCCGCATCCGGAGTGACTGACCTTTTCCCCACGGTCCCAACACCTGAAAGCAGTGGCGGATCCAGAGGGTATGCCGGGTATGCACCGGCATACCCTGCGATTCTGGCAACTTCAAGTATATGTATACGTATTTAGGGGTAAAAAAAATAAACATACACGTCAAACTGTCAAAGTCCAACCAAGCAGCAACAGCGTACTAGAGCAAGCAGGCCGAGTGTACGTCAGGCCCATGCGGCCACGAGGGGCACGCTACCTATGCGATGTGCGACGGCGGACGGAATGACTCACGCACGGACGGAATTACGAGAGACTCGGATCGCATCTTCAACACGCCATTCATGCGTCGTCGTCTCGCCGTGTGTCGTGCCGCCGTTACGATCCAGATCGACGCACCCCTCACAGGTCACCAGATCACCAAACGTCCCTGCCCTGCCATCCCTGTTGCATGCCAGTCCTTTGAGTGCACCGGCAGGCGACATCTAGTTGAATTTGTGATCACAATTGTTAAGGTGAGATTCAATTATCTTTGGCTTTAAAAAAAATCATGTGTTCTTTAAATTTGATGAAGATGATATAATCAATACATTTATGTCCATTCGAAAGTGTAGAATAAATTCGTCCGCAAAATAACATCGTAAGTCTTTGATACTCTATTGTGCCTATATACATTTATTAGTGTCTTTTGAAACTATTTATATTTGATGGTTTTACTTATTCCATGAATTTAAGTATTATTGTGTTATTTAGTGGATATATATACCAAATTACGTTATACAATATATACCGAATTGATAAAATGGATTTACCGAATTGTATATGAAATTTTTTGAGCGGCATACCCTAAGCTAAAATCCTAGATTCGCCACTGCCTGAAAGCCTACCTTCATGCCGTGAGAGAGGCACACCAATGGGGTTTTGTGGGTCCACATAACCCATGGCTTACTCCACTGCTTCGATGGTCTCGTAGCCACGAACAATGGCTCCCTCCGGAAATAACCGGTTATGTACCAATGATTTCAGGAATCCATAGAACCTCTCATATGGAAACATCTGATGAAGGTAAGATGGGCCAAGGAACCAGATTTCCCTCACGAGGTGTGTTGTTAGATGCAGCATGATATCATAGAATGACGGTGGGAAGGTAGCTTCAAGTAGGCATAGGGTCTCGAAACGCCTCCTCTCCAAGTCCAATAGTTTTTCCTCATCAATCACCGTCTGTTCTATTGCATTGAAGAATAAACACAAGCTCGTGACCGCGTCGCGAACCAGTTCTGTCTTGATACCTCTAAGTGCAGCAGGAAGAAGAGCTGTCATCAACACGTGGCAATCATGAGATTTCATCAAGTCGAAATTCATTTTCATGTCCTTCACTGACACTAGCCTGTTGAAGTTTGGTGAGTAGCCTGAAGGTACTTTCAAATCATGCAAAAACTGAAAAAATTATTTTCTCTCTGCTTTTGACAAGGTGGTTGCAGCAACGGGAAGGTTCATCCCCGTCTCTGTTTCATCTGCATAGAGCTCCAACCTAATGCCCAGCTCTTTAAGGTCCTCCCTTGCATTTTTATGATCTTTTCCTTTGGACTTCTATTGTAGCAATGTTCCTCAAGTAGCTTCACACACTTTCTTCTTGACGTGCATGTTGTCAATCGAATGATGCACATCCAGCATCGGCCAATACTCTAGCTCCATAGAATTGATTTCTTGTTCCACATTCCTTTTTCTTCTTCACCATCTCGTTTCTTTCTTTTGCCAAGGGTTTTTTCAGTCAGTCTGGGTAACTCCTCGATAGTTTTGATGTCCTTGACTTTCAAGTGGACCAGATCTCCAGTGACATGCAACGACACTTCTCGATTCTCCTTTTCCCCATTGAATTGACAATCCATGCCCAGGTATGGATGTTTCTTGACGAGGAAACGATGGTGCCCCATAAATACGTATTTCTTTGAATGTCTTAGCAATATTGCGCAAGTATCTTCCAAGCAGTGTGGGCAAGCTGCACCTTTCCTTTTACTCTAGCCAGAGAGGTTGCGCTGAGCCGGGTTGTCGTTGATGGTGGTAAACAACATACCATGCATTGTGAACTCCTCACGCTTGTACTCATCCCAAACCTCCGGCACACCAGGCTTCCACAATATCTTCAAGTCCTCAACTAGTGGCCTCAAGTAGACATCAATATGGTCGCTAGGTTGCTTTGGCCTGGAGACCAATATTGTCAGCATCATATATTTCTGTTTCTTGCATAGCCAGGGTGGAAGGTTGTACAACGATAGCACGACAGGCCAGGTGCTATGTGTTGAGCTCTGGTTATCGAATGGGTTCACGCCATCTGTACTCATAGCAAACCGTATGCTCCTTGGGTCGTCAAACCATGGGAAGTGGGTATTAATGTTACCCCATTGCGCTGCATCTGTGGGGTGCCTAAACTTTCTATCTTTCTTATAATTAAGCTCCTTTCGGCCTTCGTTATGCCAATGCAAGAGTTGGATCTGCTTTCGTGTTGCGAACCATCTTCTCAACCGAGGAATGATGCAAAAATACCATGCCACCCTCACAGGAGCCCCTTTGTTAGCCTTCTTCTTATTGCCTCTGATCTCGCCGGGCTCGTTCTCGTCATCAGCATTATTATCATCTCACCATCCTTTTTCCTCTTGTACCGATCATAGCCGCACTTGGGGCACTTGTCAAGGTCCGCATAATCTTTACGGAACAATACACAACTATTCTTGCATGCACAAACTCTATTCCCAGAGGACAGATTATCTTCTTCGCCTCATACACAAACTCTGCTATTTGGTTTCCTTTAGGTAGCATGTCTCTAAGCACATCTAATAGATGTTTGAAACTTTTGTTGCTCCAACCATGATCTGTCTTAAGCTGCAGAAGTTTTAGATCACCAGAAAGGCGAGAGTACTTCTGGCAATCACGATAGAGGGGTTTCTTTGATTCTTCAATGAACTGTTTCAGCCTCGCTAATTCAGAAGGTGTGTACACTTGTTGAAACTCAATATTACGCAACATTTGATCAACATTGTGCACACATTGCAACACCTCACCATCATCGAAGCCCCTAACTTCTTGATCAGTAATATCCTCAGGCCTCAACACATTTGGTGGGAATAATGGTTCATTTCCCTCAAAAAGTCCACTGTCATCAAGGTCTTCATCATGGTTAGCATGGTGTCGCATATTTCACCTTCATTTAGGTAGCCTGCTTCGAGTTCATTAAGGCCTTCCTCACCATGTTTATTCCAACACGTGTAATGTTTTGTGAAACCACATGTGACGAAATGATGAAAAATGATTTCCCGTTGTGCGCATTTCTTTTGGTTGAGACAATCAATACAGGGGCAAAGCATTGCTTGAACACCATGGTTTCTCATATCCGCATTTAATTGATTTAGAAAACCATTGACCCCGCTTAAGAAATTCTCCCAATCTTCTTGTGGTTGTCTGTACATCCAAGCCCGAGCAGCAGACGCCATCTGCATTCCATACACCAATGAGCATAATTCATCACACAAAAAGACAGCTGAAGAATTTCAATAAAATGGTCCAATTAATTTCCACCTTGACACGAGGACTTTCTATGAGGCGAGCACGGCCGAGGAGGAGGATCGGAGGCGTGGAGGACGACGTGGTCGACGTCTGCTCTGGCCCCTTTCGCCGTCTTGCGATCCTCAGAGCGCGCGCAGCTGGCGGCGGCGAACGGGACAGGCCGGCGGGGACATATGAGCACACAGATCGAGCGAGTGACCTTCTGAGGAGAGAGAGAGCGAGTGCTGTTGTCGGAACAGGAGTAGCCTAGCTTATGCGGAGAGAGAGCGAGTGGTGTCGAATGGATAAGACACAGGCACATAGACGAGATAACAACATGCGTCTCCGATGTGAGAAAAAAGGCGACCCTGGGTGCCAATCAAAGGAGACGCATCCTACAAGCATGAGTCTCCAGTACGAACTTATCAGTAACGGACTTTATAGCCCGTTACCAATACGGCAGCGATTAGTAACAGACTTAAGCAGCCCGTTACTGATAGGGCTTTGATCAGTAATGGACTTTACAAGCCCGTTACCGATAGGTTTGACATTTGTAACGGGCTCTTTTAACATCCGTTATAAAGAATTTATGTAACGAGCGTTTAAGAAGCCCGTTACCAAAAGTCCACATTGGTAACGGGTGTTGTGGAGGCCAACCCCAGGGTCGTCCTAGCGCGCTTATAGGTAACGGGCGCCAAACACCAACTGTTACAGATGTGGGTGGATGTAACGGGCGTTAAGGGCCCGTTACAGATGCTGTGTGACCTATTTGAGGTTTTCGCGTAGTGTATTATAGCCCATAAACAGCACCAAAAAGTTCGTAAAAAAACGAACAATTCATAGTTGGTAATTTAGTATTTGAATAAAATATCCACACTTGTCTAACCAAATTTCTTAAAATTAAAATTTTTATCTCTTGTATAAGATATAATAATTATAATAACGTCTTAGTGTGTTCTAAAAATTCTACAAATTGACTTGGCAACATAATTTAAGTCCCTAAGCGTGTCTATGAAAATTTAAATGGTTTCGAAAATGGAAGATTATACTTGTGTACTAATGTCTACATCTCTCACATAGTTTCTTAGAATGTTACTTTAACATTGAAGTTTTCCACACTTTAAAACATGTTCGAACTCATATGCATTTGAAAATTTAACATAACCTTATGTTCACCATAAGATTATGAAATGCAAAGTATAATTAGTAATGGTTGTGTAAAACAAATTTTATTTATATGTTGTACTTATAAGGAACAATATAAGGTGTATAAACAACATCCAAGAAATGGAATTACATACGAAAAAATGACATAAATGAATAGATGTTGATTTTAAAAAAATCAAACACAAATATCATCAAATTTGGATTACGGTTGACGGAGAAAAACGTGATACAAAATTTGATTGCAGATTAAAAGGGGAAAAGCAAATTGTTCTTCATTCGAACAAACCTAGCCCCGCCCCTTCATTAGCGACGAGTGTTTGTTAATCATTGTATCATTTGCACATCCGAACCTTTTTAATAAATGCTCCTCCCTGCCTTCCTCCTTCTGTCACCTTCTTCGGCTTCTGCTTTCCTCGTCTCCATCGCAGCCTCATCTCTGTCGCAGCTATGGCCCGCGACTCTAGGGGGAGGTTCTGCAAGGAGGAGGCCCCGTGACCATGTCCCCATCCATCTTCCTCGGTGCTGTCCACCGCCCCCGCCAAGAGAGTGAGGTCCCGCAATGATGTTGACGGTTAATAGTTGTATCAAATTTCGTTTATGACTTGCAAGCGGACAAGTCTCCCGTCGTAGTCAAGGGACCCTTCTTCCCTCGAGTGGTGAACCCAAGGTATCGAATCCGTGGAACAAATGTGTGACGCAAAACTTAATCTAATAAAGCCAAGTAACTTCAATCTTCGGTAAAAGAAACCCTAATGCATCTAGGTAAAAGACTCGAAACTAATCTAATCTACTATAGACCGGAGAAAACAAAGTAAGATTGGGTAGATAAACCGATCTAGAGGGATCGGGGTAAGCCTTTTGTTGAAGTTCCAAGCAAGAGAAGAAGTAGCAAATCGAATCTTAATAGAAGCCTCTTTAAATCGTGGTTTCCTGTCCAAATCCGAAAACATCCGCCTTTCGGAACCCCCGTTCTGTCACAACGTATCCCTACTCATGCGGGGAGCTTAGGGCGAGTCAAAAGACAAGTTGAGATTCTTTCGGAAGATCCGGCGTGTACCTCTAGCCACCGCGGCTACAAGAACACCCTATGTAATCTATCTCGAGAATAGAATTGGGATAAGCAAAGACGATCGAAAAACGAAATCTTCGAGGAAACACTTGATCACTAGGAAAAGATTCAACTTGATAATTCAACTATAACAATGATACATACACAAGATCACCACCGGGATCCTTCCTTGATCTTGCTTCTAGCTCCGGGAACTCCGACGTGGTCTTCCGTGCAAGGTTCCCACGTCGGATAGGGAAACCCTAGTCAACTAGCTCGACCCTCTCCTCTCCGAGATGGTGTCCCTCTCTTCTCTGCTCCTCGGCGGCCGATGACGAATTGTATTATCTGTGGCTCTCGGTCAGGGGGCTATAAATAGCCTGATTGGCGGCTAGGGCAAAGGGGAGCCTCACTCGGGCCCCGGACGGAGGCTGGGCCGACCGGCCCTGGGCCGGCCGGTTTGGGCCCATCCAGGCCCAGCCCGAGGCCTCCTTTGCTCTACGTCGGTTCCCTTGCTTCCTGGATGTTTCCCCCTTCTGCATGTAGGTCCATGTCATCAGTTTCTCTCCGAATTGCGCATAACTCCTTGTCTTGCAAGATTCAACACTTTTCTGGTCAGGTCCTCAGAGTTTGTCGTCTTCTCGGATCAAGTCCCTGGCTTCTTGGAGTTAAGTTTGCTTCATTGCATGACTTGTACGGGGCTTCAAGGTCTTGTCATGAGGTGCTTGATGAACTCATCTCGAAAGTCTTGCATTCAACGCTAAAACCCTGCATAAACACTAAACTCCAAAACCGACATGCACACGTGAATTTGTTATACCACGGGGGTTAGTACCAAAGGATAAGGTATAAAACTTATGCCAACACCGAAGGTAAACTCATGGCTAGGTTGACGGATTTTCACCGTCAACAACTCCCCCATGCTTAAACCTTGCTCGTCCTCGAGTAATCCTTCGATGGATATCATCATTGCCAAACAATGTTTAAACCTTACACTTGATCATACATGAGAAAACATAATGCTCTCAAAATTTTAATTCGTTAAAGTTCCATAATGTACTAGCCTTCATCTCTACGGAGGGTAGATTCTTATTAAGCTTATCCCACGAGTATTAACATGCTCACAAAGTTTAAATAGATCTCAGAATTTTTGAAATAAAGAACGAGATAAAGAAAAACTAAACCAAGTTCACAAATTTAAATCATCTTGCATATTGCTCATGAACTCTCATCTCTCTTGTCTCTCAAGCCTATATATTCTACTCTTTTCCCTCTCATAACAAATATACGTGGTAGGCTTTATATAGAGCTTTGGGAAAGTTTAGTCCTAACAAGATTTTATAAATGAGGTGTTGTCAAAACAAGACAAGCTTCTCATGGTCTTACCGAGACTCGTCAAAAAGGTCATTGGAAAATAATGTTAAATCAAGGAGGCGAAAGAGAAAAATACACACACTTTAGATGAGTGGACATGTGCAAATGGCAAAGAGTGATCCCGAGGCACAAAGGAAGTCCTCGTTATCGGATTGCACATGGTTGGAAAATGAGAATGGATCTTTTAAACATGAAGCCTTGAATGCATTCTTAGAGAAC
This sequence comes from Cenchrus americanus, assembly GCA_947561735.1. Classification (NCBI taxonomy): domain Eukaryota; kingdom Viridiplantae; phylum Streptophyta; class Magnoliopsida; order Poales; family Poaceae; genus Cenchrus; species Cenchrus americanus. The sequence continues at coordinate 97,272,402 of OX387242.1, read as the reverse complement.
CGGGGAGTTCACTTTACGCATACTCATATATTTTTTCTCTTTCTCTTATTTCTCATTCTTTTCTTTCTTTCTTTCTTTCTTTCTTTCATTCATTCATTCATTTTTTTTCTTGTAAGACTTTCACTTTGGAAGTCACGTACATCGCCTTTGAATTTTTCTTTCATTGATTATTTTTTTTAAAATACTCCCCTTTGAACTCTAAAACTGCACCGTACCTACCTCCTCCCCCATGCTTAGACGTTGCTCGTCCTCGAGCAAAGAGGCGAAAAATAAGGTAGGTACCAGAAATATTTTTCCTTTGGAGAGATACTTGAAATATTCAATGTCGGCACCGTCTTGCGATCTTACTTGAATTGATGGTCCATTCTCAACGATAGGTTGTGGTCAAGGAGGTAATCACAAAAGATGATATTGGGTTTTTAGGGTGGATATCCGGCAAGGTATGTGAGATCTCCAATGTGGGGATACACAATGCACGGATAAAAGGCTAGCAAAAAGATAGATACGCAAAAACGGAATGACCAGCTTCTTAGTCTCGGGCCAGAGAAATCATGGCCTGCAATAACTCACTCAAAAATAAATCTTTTACACTAAATATATATTAGGCTTTGGATAGGTTGAGCAACACACAAGTGATATTTATGACAAGGTTAGCGATATTTTTGAGCATAAAAGACATCTTTAATCTATTCATAACTTGAGAGCACATAAAACACCATGGGTCTTTATTTTAATCATAACCTCCTCTAAAGATTAAGCTAGCATTTAAATAAATTCAGATTCGAATTTTAAGAGAGCACTAGCTTAAACATGCATAAATCAATTACAAAGATAAACAAAGCGGCAATTATAATCATGTATCATTATGGCACAAATTTTTGTAACTTTTCCAATGATATAATCAAGGTGGTGTCTTTATTAATGATGATATCAAGTTGAAATACAAACTGAAAATAAACAAACATGCTTGCTGAAATTTAAATAAAAGCAGAAAATATTACGCAAACACACATAAACAAAAGCTGAAAATTACAGAGAAAAAGAAAAGAAAAAAAACTAAAGTTCCTAAATCTTCTAGTCCTCCGCCGGTGTTTGGTGTTGATGATCTTGATAATAATACCCTTGCTCATAATACGATTGGACATTCCCTCCGACGAATTGATTTGGCTCCACTAGGTGAAGGCGTCCAAGCTCATAGGCAATATTTGCATTGCCTTCACCAAGTTGAGCTGCGTTAGCTTGGATGGCTGCGATGTTTTGGGCATTTCTTGCAGCATACCCTCCAATTATGGCCATGTTTTGTTGTGGTTGGGGATATTGTGCGTAGGGCTCCGCGAAGTTAGCGTTGGGCACCATATAATTTGGTGGGGGTACCGGTGCACCACCCCCCATGCTTGCTCTTGTGGCCCTTCGTAATAACTTGGCGGAGGAGGAATCTCGCCGAATGGTTGCACATTGGGTTGTGCTCCACTTGCTTGTGTGGAGGATGTTCCCTCCTCTACGATTCTTCCTTTTTTGTTCTTCCTTGCAGGGACAAGGAGTCCCTCTTCCAACCAATCTTCCCTCCCTTCGGTGAAAAACCTAAGACTCTCATCGGGAAGGGGTAGGTTCACTATGGCCAAACGATAACCTCCTCTCTCATCTCCACTAATGTATTTGCCTTGCCGCAAATACTCAATGCCGAGAGAGGTACCACACAAAAGATGGTCGGGGTTCCTTGCGATCCCCGGCCGTAAGGAGAAGGCCAACATGGAGAGGTAACACCCCGAACCGATATGTCCTGCCCCCGATGTTGCTTCACAACACCAACGGTTGATCATAAGGTAAGATTGGTCTATTGGCTGCCTGGCAATTAAAGCCGAGTAGAGCCAATTCAACTCTGTGTCGGTGACCTTTGTCTCCTTCATCCTCCCCAATACCCTCTTGCACATCCAAGAGTGAAATATCTGGATAATGGGGTTGCGGATGCAATTGCGTTGTTGATGGGCTTCTCCGGAGATCATATTCCAAAATCCCGCTAACATGCTGGGTGGCACGTCAACTTTCTCCGGAGCTCCCTTGTGGAATCCAAGTAGCTCCCTAACATGCTCGTAGGGAACTACTTGTTGGACTCCCTCCAAACGGAATGACAAGCTTTGCACCCCATCATCAAGGATAGGTGCAATGGTCATTAAAATTTCCAAGGCGAACCCCTTGTGGGTGTCCGCCGATACTCCGTTGGAGAATTGCACCCATCCAAGGTGCCCTAACATGTAGTATATGTCGGTGCCAAAACCCAAGGTGTAGAGTGCTTGGTCGTCGAATTCGACGTTGGGCATAAGCCTCTTCTCAAGATGAGAGAGCCTCTCCTCCTCCTCTGACGACAAGATGATGAAGCCGTACGAAGAGTACATCGGAGTGTAAGGAGGTGGCGCGGTCAAACGGGTCGATCGTCGTGTTGGCGCGGGCTGCTCCTCCGTGTGCCCTTGAGGTTCGGTAAACCTCATGGACGTGCTTCTTGCAGCCCTCGTACCACCAAGGAGGAGAGCATCGTTCCTCCTCGGTGGTGCCATATCCGTCTCCATGCTCCGGGGAGACTCGGAAATCGAGTGCCTCCTCGAAGACGTCGTTGATGACGGCTTGGATGACAACGAACCCTTCTTCTTGGAGAAGAGACTTGTGGTTTTCTTCCACATGGTTGCTGCACTCTTCTCTTCTACTAAAACTCCGGGTTGCAACCGGTAACTAGGCACTAAAACTCTTACTTCGGATGTGGACTTTGAGTGGATTAAGGATGTGGATTTTTTTGAGCTATCAAGCTTGGGAAGGTTGGCTATGTCTACGGAGGTTTTGGGCACACAAACTTGAACACACAAACAAAGGAAGGAGAGGGAAGCTTGCCTGCAGAAAACGGGAGCCGGGGGGCTCCTTAAATAGGGTAGGCCAGCCGGCCTGGGCCGACTGGCCTGGGGGCCTCGGTGCACCTCCCCGCCTCATCTTTCTTCCCGCACGATCATTTCACCTCTGCAACTTTCCTTCCCGCGTGCTCCACGAGTTGCACCACCCAAACGCTCTCGTCCACTCCTTTTCTTGCATTATTGGTCCTTCCACTTGATGCTTCATGCTTTGGGTCATGTCCATGCTCCCTAGCTCCACTTGCTTCACATGCCACCATGAAATTCCTGCAAAGTTGATCCTTGCTGCCCACCATGCTTGTCCTTTGCATGTGGATTTGGTGAAAGTTGATGAAAGGGAATCCAATGGTGCATGCATGATTAATTCAAACTAGATTGCCTCCATTTAGGTGTGTTTAAGGTTAAGCACTCCTCTAATTCGAAATTTAAAATATTTTTCAGAGCCATGCAAGAGCTCAAACATAATTTTAGAGAAGTTTTTAAACCATTAAAAACAAATGTAAGTCGAAATTATTTATCGACTACGTTGATTTTGGTCTCACCGGTATAGTTTGCCTTCATCGGTTGAGAGCAAACTTTTCCCGGCTTGATCATGGGGGCATAGGTTTAGGTTATAATTTTGGCTAAATAAGAGAGATTTTGAATAAAACAAAATTAGATGAGGCTTAGAAAAATTCTAATCCTAGAGAAACCAAGGATATAGAATTTTAAACCAACCAAAAGTTTTGATTTCTAGGTTCACGCGAGTTCTACCACGTGCTGAATTTTATTAACACCTAAATATAAGTCGTGGCTCTACTCGTGTGGTTTTATCATGAAAAATAAGTCAACCTCAGCACCATAATGAGGGTGAAAGGTTGAGTTAGGTTCTGCAATTATTTGGTTGAGGTTTCCCGAAGAGAATCAAACAAGCACATAGGAGGGTTCATGCAAAGGGTTTATGATAAAGCAAACATTCAATCAAGAATTATGTCTCTAATACTGTTCAACCACTTCTAAGTCTAATGTCTTTGCGTAATAAAACTCAAGAACTAAATTATTAAAAATACTCGAAAAACCTGGAATCGGGTTGTCCTCCCGGTAGCTTATTCTTGACTCGACGAAACGGGTTGCCTCCCGCCTAGCGCTTCGTTTATAGTCTATAGCTAGACTTCTTCACTTGATTACTCCGAATCAACGCTCTTTGCGAGCGTTGCAATCTTGGGTACCCACTTCCGCACCATCTTGGGCACGGGCTTTTCTTCCGGCTTAGTCATTTTTTTGTCTTCACAGGCGGCTTTTCTTCCTTTGTCTTGACGGATGCAACACCTTCTTTGATTTTCTTTACATTTATTTTTTCGGCTCCTTGTTCTTTTTCAGCCCCTCCTTTTGCTTTGGTTCTCCCTTTACTCCAATCATGTTGCATGCCTCGATTCTTGGACGGAACTTGAAGGAACTCCTTTCTCCGTTGATATCGAACGTGATCTCCCCCTTGCCAACATCAATAGTACCTCCCACGGTCTTGAGGAAAGGCCTCCCTAGGATGAGCGGTGGCTTCTCCCTCTCTCCCATCTCGAGCACAACGAAGTCGACGGGGATGAAGTGGTGTCCGACCTTCACGGGTACATCATCAGCAATGCCCAAGGGATAGCGAATGGAGTTATCTCCCAACTCCAAACATATACCCGTAGGCTCCATTGGTAGGCGTAGCTTCTCGAACACATCCCTCGGCATGACGCTCACACTTGCTCCAAGGTCGCATAACGCCTTCTCGAAGTTGAAAGAACCAACCGAACATGGAATAGTAGGGCACCCGGGGTCCTTTTGCTTTTCTAGCGCATTAGCAATAGCGGCACTACACTCCTCGGACATCTTGACATGATCTACCCCGAGTGTTGCTATCTCATATTTATTTGCAAGTATGTCTTTAAAGTAACGAGAATATGTAGGTACTTGTAGGGCATCTAGTAATGGCTTGTTGATGCTAAGTCTACGCACAACTTCCACAAGCTTCTCAAAGTGGTTGTCAAGTTTACCTTGGAAGTAGCGTGGCTTGAGTTGTGGTATCCTCGTGTCTTCCTCCGACATCTCAAATTCGGGTTCCTTGGTGACGATCCCCGTAACCTTCTCTTTAGCAACTCCTTCCACCTCGGTGGATGGTTTAAGCTTCCTTGCTCCCGCGGAACGTTCCGGGTCTTCGCTCTCCTTCCCCGAACGTGTTTGAATGGCCTTCGCTGATTCGGGACTTTTGGGTTGTCCCGGAAGCTTCCCTTCATCATTAGTGAGGCGCCCCGCAAGTTGTCCAACTTGCGTCTCGAGCATCTTCATCATGTTGAGCACATGATGATTGGAACTTCCGACCTCCGTCACCTTGCTATCGATGTTCTCCAACACCTTGTCTATGGTCTTGAACTTGGTGACGGTGTCCTTGTTGATCTTAGCTTGCTCATCCATGAACTCCTTCAATTGTATACGAAGCGGAACCGCATTAGGAATAGATGAGCTTGCATTAAATTGAGGTCTACCTTGCCCGTAGCGGAAGTTCGGCAATTCTCCCTTCCTCGTGTAGTCGAGCGTTTTAGCTTCTTCCGGACAATATTTGCAGACATGGCCATACTCTCCACATTCTTCGCATGTGGACCTTTCTTCGGCGGCCTTCAAGTTTTGAGCCTCCTTCTTTTCCATCTCCATCTTCTCCAACCTCCTCATGAGCGAGTCGATCTTGCCTTCAAGTATGTCCTCCTTCTCCACTTGCAAGACTCCTTTGACATTCCCCGTGGGTTGAACCGGATGTAGGCGCCCGGACGACGCCCATGTGTCATTATCTGCAACCTTCTTGAATAGAGTGAAAGCTTCCGTCGGTGTAAGTTCGATGATGGATCCTCCCGCCGATGCATCGATGATCGTCCTTGACGCCATGGTGAGTCCTTGATAGAAGTTTTGCACGAGGTCTTCCTTCGGGAACTTGTGATGTGGAACCGCCCGGGTGTACTCGTTGAAGCGCTCGAATGCCTCCGAGATGGTTTCCGTAGGATATTGAACAAAGGTGGCAATCTTATTACGCAAGCTTTGAGTTTTACCCGGCGAGTAGTATTCCTTCATGAAAGCCTTCATCAACGTGTTCCAATTTTGCACCATCTCCGCTGGTTGAGAGTGGAACCATTGCAAAGCCTTCCCGAGTAGTGAGAATGGAAAAAGCCTTGCCCTCATTTGATCTTGAGTCACCCCATCCATGTTGAAAGTCTGACATAGTTGAATAAATGCTTGGAGGTGAAGGTTCGGATCCTCTTTACCGGTGAAGGGTGAATGTTGCACCATGCGGATTGTTGAGGTCTTGATCTCGAACGGTCTTCCGATCTCCTCAAGGTTCAAGATTGGTAGGTCAATGATGTCTGGGGTGCATAGCTCCCCAATCTTGCGTTCTGGCGGTGGTTGGTCACCCATCGGTGGAAGTCGATTCTCCCGAGGACTTTGAGGTGGTGAATTCTTCGGAGATTCCTGCGATCCTTTGTCTTCCGACTCCGAATCTACAAAATCCAGCATTTTAGCTTGATGTGCTTCGCGTCTCCTTAGCCTGTAAAGTTGAGGACCATGTGTGGTTCGAGGACCGGTGGATGGTCGCTTCCTTGTGTGATGAGTGATTGACAACGTTGTGTGGACTGATTCTTGGCTAAGTATTGCAGGTGCAGGTTGCGGCTTGACTGGTGTTGGTGCAGGTGAAGAACAAGCGCGAAAGGTCGTTGCCGGTGAGGCCTCCAGGTGTGGAGAAGACAAGTAGACTTCGTTCGAGGGACCCGGTGGCCGGGCGGGGTCAAGTGCGGGCCGCATGGTGGCATGAACAGCAAGATGAAGTCATGGACGGTTTCTTGGTTGAGCCTCAAAACCAAGGTCAAGCCGGGACTACGTGGGAGCCGAGTCATGAGTGGAGATTGGCGGAGGCTACACCGAGTTCGCGGGGTTTCCGGTGGTTCACCAGAAAACCACTGGGTTCCTTGGTTGATCCAAAAAGCCAAGACTGAAGAACCGAAGACGGTGCTGCAGCAGCGCCAGACCGGTCTGACCGGTGAGGAGCACCGGTCTGACCGGTGTGCGACGACGCAGTCCGGAATCTTCGAAGCGGAGGACACGCGTCGGGATCGCATGGCTTGCGTCGAGGCTACGCAGGGTGCGGTCGCCGGGCATCCGTCTGATGGTGAAGACATGAAAACTTCCAAATCCGCCCTTGAGGGGCTTGTATCCCTAGTTGTCAGAGAAGGGCATTTTAGACTTTCGGTTGCCTCCATATAACCCAAGAGGTGAGAGGATGGCAGCGAACTCTTGGAACCCTAGCTCATTTGTTTTCCCATTTTCCTCCCTATTTTCCTTAGGTTTTCCATAGGACTAGCAAGAGAGCTTCATGAAGAGATCTTGTTGAGAGGGATGGATGATCGGGCGGCTTGCTAGACCTTGTATGAACCTTTGTTTCATGTATAGATGATTCGGCGTGGTTCCTCAAGGTTTGGATGTGTTTTCCCCGGTTGTTCTTGGTGGTGATTTTCGGAGCCCTCTCTTGGTGATTTCTTTGGGTTGTTTTCGGGACCTTTCTCTTGGGGATTTGATGGGGGAAATTTGTGGGAACCCTTCGTGGTTCTTTGGGCTGTGATCCCCCTCCCAAATTCGTGAGTAAAGGTGCTCGATTTTGGGGTTTCTTGAGTTCTTGGGTTGGAAGTGCTCTTGGCGGGATTTCCTTGATTCCTCCTTTTTGGACGAGTTTTGATGGAATTAAACTTGGCTATGGACTCCTCATGAGGTGCTCCTTATATCCCCAAAGTCTTGTTCAATTCCGTGGAGCGATTCAGGAGATCGAGGTTTGGATTTGGGGGAGTTGACCCGCGGGTGCTGTTCATCCCGAGCTGCCCATGCTACACCGGTCTCACCGGTGCTCTTGACCGGTCTGACCGGTGCAACCCTCAGTGGGATTTTGCTCGGGTGAACGTCTTGGTGTGTTCGCTGTTGTCCTGTGGTGCTGCTGTTTCGAGTTTGGGTCAGTTTGGTGGTCGGTTGGCCTGTTTGGTGCCTTGGGGGCTTTCAGGCTGCGATCGGTCTGACCGGTGTGCCTCACCGGTCTGACCGGTGTAGAGCCACTTAGTGAAAGTTGCTCGGTTCACCGAGGGACCGGCCCCGACCGGTGGGTCTGACCGGTCTGACCGGTGTGGGTCTGTAGACTCGAGGTTTGGTGTTCCGCTGCGTTCTCGGGTCGGAAGATTGTGTGTGTTGGTTCCTAGGTCCAGTGGCACTCCAGTGGCTACGTGGGCTTGACCAACTTGGGTAGTGAGTCGGAGACGTGTGTTGGAAGCCGTGTTCATCTTGTAGGAGTTTCCATCTCCTTCGAGAAGAATTTTTATCGCCTCCCATTCACCCCCCCCCCTCGGTTCGCCATATCGGTCCTTCAAGTGGTATCAGAGCCGGTTCGGGTCTTTGTTGACTCTAACCAGTCTAAGATCCAAGGATGGCGTACGAGGAACGGGGTTCGGGTCCTCCACACTTCAATGGCAAGAACTACCAGATGTGGAGCAAGCGGATGGGTGCGTTTCTCCGCGGAAAGGGTCAGACTCTTTGGGATGTCACGGTGGACACAGGCTATGTCCAGCCGATGGACTTCCTCGCTCCAGGATCGAGGGACAGATTCGACGCCAACAATAAGGCGGTCAACTACTTGTTTCGTGCTTTGTGTTAGCCTGAGTTCGATCGGGTGCACACCGAGCACTTGGCTTGTAGGATCTGGGCGGTGTTGAAGGAGGTTCATGTTGGGAACGCCCAGGTTCAGGCACGGATGTATGCGACCAACCGGAGAGAGTACGAGAACTTCACTCATCTCCCCGGTGAGTCCATCAATGCCTTGTTTCAGAGGTTCACGGTGGTTGTGAACAACATGAGGGCCAATGTGGACGTGCTCCCGTACCATGATCATGATAGAGCGGTCAAGCTCTTACACTCCTTGGATCCTACGATTTGGGGCGGAAAGTTCGATGCCATTGTGGAGTCGGAGAAGTATGACACTCTGACGGTGAACGAGCTGTTCTCGAAGCTCAAGTTGGCTGAGGTGGATAGGGGCATGACTGCCAAGCTCGAGGGACCGACTGATTCCCATAGTTTTGCCCTCGTTGGTGGTTCCAAAGGAAAGGCTAACTCTAACCCATCCGCCAGGATGTTCTCTTTCTCCTCCTTGATGTCTATGGCAGATGAAGAGTTCGACGAGCTTGGAGAGGACGAGTTGGCGCTCCTGACGAGGCGGTTCGAGAGGCTGCACGAGAACCGTGTGAACATGAGGAGGAACACGAGGACTTGCTTCCAGTGCGGCAAGCCGGGACACTTGGTCGCCGACTGCCCGGAGAAGGCCGAGAACAAGGACAACTACAAGCACAAGTCGAGGACGGATGGCAAGTACCGGTCGAGGCGCGACCACAAGAGCAAGCACAAGAACAAGTACAAGGACGAGCGACGATCGAGGAAGAAGGAGAGCCGAGGCAAGGCCCGAGCGATGGTTGGAGCGAGCGACGTCAACTCCAGTTCCGCGTACTCCACCTCAAGCTCGAGCAGCAGTAAAGACGAAGGTGATCGTCGCAAGAACAAGAAGTCGTCCAAGAACTTGAGCGGGCTGAGCTGCTTCGCGAGAGATGGCTTCTGCACCATGGCGCTGAGCTCCGGCAGCAAGAAGAGCACACAGAGCAACTCGGACTCTGAGTCCAACGACGAGGTGGGAGACTTGAAGAATATTTGGTTGATCGACTCCGGTTGCTCGAGGCATATGACCGGAGACAGGGGGTGGTTCTCAAGTCTCGTCCCGGTGGTGACGAAAAGGTACATCACCTTTGGGGACAATGGGCGTGGGCGTGTGCTTTCAGAAGGTGAGATTAAAGTGAGTGACAAGATCACTCTGAGGCGTTTTGCTCTTGTTCAATCGCTGGGGTACAATTTGCTTTCGTGTCCCGGCTTGTTGGATGAGGGCTTTGAGGTGTTGTTTCGGCCGGGTGGTTCTCGGGATTGTGGACTCTCGAGGGGACCTTGTCCGTATGGTCGTTCCCGAGGGTCGGGTGTTTCGTGCTGATTTTTCTCAGTCTTCGGGTGTGGAGCGTTGCTTCTTGGCTGGTTCTTCGAGTGAGTTGTGGAAGTGGCATAGGAAGTTGGGTCACTTGAGCTTTGACCTTTTGTCGCGCTTGAGTAAACTCAATTTGGTCCGAGGATTGCCACGGTTGAGGCTTGAGAAAGAGTTGGTTTGTGCTCTGTGTAGGCATGCCAAGATGGTGGCCTCTTCTCACTCCCCTCTCACCGATGTGATGACTGAGCATCCATGCCAGCTGCTCCATATGGACCTTGTTGGCTGTGACGTCCCAAGTTTTTAATTACCGTCATTAACGCTAATGACCGGATCAGCCGAGTCAAACCGGTCAAACACCGGTCAAACCTAGGTCAACCTAGGTCATCACCCTGAAAACCTCGCCAATGAACCCTAATGAACCCCTTGACCAAGTTTGCACACACCCGTAGTCGACCCTTGGTCAAAGACACGGTCAAAACCGGCTTAACCGTTGACGTCAGCGAATGTCGTCCGGAACTTTTGCCGCGTTCCCCAAATTTCACCTAAACACTTGAAAATCTACCTTTATGAAAGTTGTCCATCTTGTTGAGGGACACAACTTTCATGTAGATTGGCATTTCAAATTTTGGGTGGAAATTAGCGAAAAACTTGATCGACTGACAGTACCCCTGTTTTCCAGAACATGCCGACATTCAATATTGGCACGACGTTCCTGCAAAATCCGTCGAGAAAAACACTAGACGACCTTTACAAAAGTTGTAGAGGGTAGCTAGATCTACAACTTTCGTATTCATCACTTCGTGCACTTGTATTCAAATTTTGAGAGAAAAACGTGCCCGAAGTGGTGCAGTCCGAAACGGGCAGCGCCAGAGCGCGGCCGCGCCGCGACGTCGCGCCGGCCACCGCGCCGCGCGCGCCGCGCGCGCGCGCGCCCCGCCGCGGGCCGGCGCCGCCTCGGCGTCTGGGCCCGCCAGCGCGTGTTCCCGAGGCAGGTCGTGCCTTCCCAAGGCCGTGGCACGCCTCCCGATGCCTTGGGCGCCGAGAACGCCTTGAAAACCGGGCGGCCGTGCGACCCCGAACGGACCAGCGGTTCCTACGACGTCGTACGGCGCACACGCGTTCCAAGGCCTCCCCGCCGGTCTGCTGGTCGCTAGGGAGCTTGCACGACACCTTATAAAGGGCGCCACGCCTTGGCCGCGGCACACGCTCGCCCCCTCCCGCTCGGACCGAGCCGCCGCCGGTGCCCGGCCCCCACAGCTCGCGCGAGCCGCCCGTTCCGCCAACCGCGAGCCCCCGCGACGCGCCCTCGCTCCTTCCCCTCGCCTCTCCCCTAGCTCGCCGCCCCTTTCTCACGGCCGGCCACCGAGCCCCCACCTCGCCGGACAGCGGCCGCGGCGGCCACCGCCGCCGGCCGCCGGTGTGCCCGCCCTCCGGCAGCTCCTTGCCCGCAATCGAGCCCCCAAACCGAACCCTAGAAGTCCCTAGGCCACTCCCCCACCCCCCCCGGCCGGAATCCGGTGATCCCCGGCCGGAATTGCCGCCGGACCGCCGCTGGCCGCGCCCAGGGACCACATTGCGAATCTGGAAATCTTTTCGAGGGCCTCCCTGCAATTGGTAACTCAAATAGTAAAACTGCTTTGGCTGCTTCTTGTAAATTGCGTAGAAAAACACAGAAAAATCAGAAAAATGCAAGGCCAATTTTTTTTGGATTTGTGGTGAATTATTCTACAACTTTCGTTATTCTGGCTTGAGCTAATTCATTATATTTTTTGCATGAAAAATACAAATGTGAAAACCCTAGATCTGAAATATCTCAAAATATATAAATCTTCTGTAGCTAATTTTTGGACATGTTGTGTGTTAGGTCATGACTAGATCCTATGCCGAAAATTGCACAAAGTTATGGTGTAAATCTTTTATAAAAATGTTTTTCTATTCCTGTAAGATCTGCTTAAATGATTTTCCTTGTTAATTATATTTATGCTCTTGTGCTCAACGTGTTCACACTGTCTTGTAATGCCAAAATACACATCTTGTGAATTAATCATAAATTTTAGATTAACAGAAATAATTATTCTTGATTTATGCATGTTTTCCTTTGTAAATTAATAAACCAAGTTCAGTAGAGATTCCATGTGAACATGCTGGTTCTTTACACTTGTTTAGGTTCAGAGAGCATGCACAAGAGAATTTGGGTCATTTTGATGCTTATTTATTTTTATATGCATTTACTTTGAATCACTAGCTAGCCTTTGTTATTTTCCATAATATTTAATTTCCTAGCATCCAACACTTACATGTGGGTCCAATGGACCAGGTTAAGTGCTGGTAGGCCTAAGAAACACTCATTTAATTTTTGGTAATTTAATTTATAAATAAATGGCTTAAATGCCATTTTAATATTAAAGGGAAATTAAATAAAGAAAAATCCCTAATTAATTCTTTTTCTTTTTTTTGAAAAATATTATTTAATATAATTAAAAGATAAGTAATTATCAATCACTGATAAGAAATTAATTCATATTAAAAATATTAATTACACCTTTGTTGGTGAAGATAAAAGGAAATGAAGCTTTCACATGAAATGATAAGCTTAATAAAAACCTTTATTCAAATGTGGAATAAAAGAGTAACCCATGTACAACCAATAACCTTCCTAAAAGAGAAACATTAGATGAATGCTTGTTAAGGTGAATATGACCAACTAGAGTTGGATAAGACAACAAACTATCACATCACCTAAATCTTGCATTGCATTCCGTGTAGATCTTCCGAATGGAGATTACTCCCTTGTCCCGGAAACCGAGGAAGGAGGAGCGGAAGCATCGCTGCAGTACGTGGAAGTACTCGACACCGAGGGTGCCCAGGCTAACCTAGCTGACGAAGGCAAGCTTCGGTGCATCTAACCCAGTTTTCAAATTCTTTATTCAATTATCTATGGATGATTGTGCATTTACGTTCAGGAGTTGAATGAAACCCTAGATGCATGATCCCTAGGTACCTTGTCCCTACGAGTATGGTAGGTCGCTAGCTGCTAAGCTTTAGGACCGTTACAAGTCGGGTGATGACCTCACTCGAGAGAATAGGTTCCTAGATAGGAATCATATTATATCCTAAATGGATTGCTCACGTGGTAAGAGCATGAGATCTGGGCTCCGGTCCAATGGTTATGTGGGTTAAGTCTTTGAACGTACCAAGCACATGTCGGGTATGGGACCGGTAAGCCTAGTACCTTAATGAGGCGGCAAGGGATCCTACCGTTACTACTCTTGGGATTCGCTCTCACGGCTAGCTACCGGTGGTGTATGGTGACTGCGGGTGTCTTGCCGGGTGGGACATGCCGATAGCCTCGCACCAAAGATCGTAAGATTCGATCCCGACCCGGGGATTTCTGGGGACGGCCTGGGAAAGTTGTCCCTCTGTGGGCAGCCTACCGTGTGTTTGGGTCTACCTTGCAAGGTTTAAATCAATCGATTGTCGGCCTCTCACCGTTATCCGAGACTACTTACTCCACTAGTCATGTGATCCCTAATGATGGAAGTTGATGAACTTTATGCTTGATTAATTGTATTGTACAACTTTGTTTGTACTAGTTGGCTAATGTAGTAAATATTAAACCTACTAGAACTTGTGCTAAAATTTTGAAAGTAAGGACCTACTCTTTGTTACTTTTTAGCAAAGGCAACCCAGTAGCCAAAAAGCCTTTCATGGTCTAGATTTGGTGAAGTAGTTATCACCGAGCGGGTAAGTCTTGCCGAGTATTAGTATACTCAGCCTTGCTATAATGTGTTGATCCAGGTAATGCCTTCAGTGATGTGTGGCCCGGTGAGATCCCACCCGGCTGGGAGCTGGAGTGGGTGGAGGACGACTACTGAAACATCATGGATGGCCTCCCGTGGTGTCTTTACTTCTGCTAGTTTATTTCCGCTGCTTTTCAAAACTCTGAACTGTTTCATCATGACAAAAACTATGGTTTGTAATAAATAAACCCTACGGGGTACGAATTTGGATATTAATGTTGTTGTATCTCTGGACTCGCCTTCGAGTGAGTTTTAATGCATATATTCGATCCTTGTGCTTTTCAAGTGATTTACCGGGCGTTAACCCGGCGACTTACGACAGGATGGTACTTTATTATTGCTTAATGACCAAAGTGGATCGGTCTTAGGCGATAGTACGGTACTTTCCTGGGCGGGTTGTCACAGTTGGCATCAGAGCTTATATGCACCAGAGATTAATTAATAAACCTTAATCACTGATTTTTGAATAAAATATGCCAAGATTTTCTGATTTTCCAAAATACGTTGGTCCGCTAAGGATAAACTAGAACCGAGAGGCCCTAGAGGGAATTTTGGGTTCTTTCAGGTGGCTTAACTAAACTTATGGTTTATTTTGCTAACTTCCAGCACATTACTTTATGTCAGACTTACCTTCATGCACAACCAAACTAGGAGCCACGTGTTTTATACGTGTGCTGTTCCGCATCACGGGAATTGCGAGCGTTGATGGAGTGATCCATTCCACGGATCCCATCTTCGCGTCTGTTTATGAGTTGTGTGTCGCCACGTGTTTCATACGTGTGCATTCCGCATGTCGCTCATTGTTGACGGTTAATAATTGTATCAAAGTTCGTTTGTGACTCGCAAGCGTACAAGTCTCCCGTCGTAGTCAAGGGACCCTTCTTCCCTCGAGTGGTGAACCCAAGGTATCGAATCCGTGGAACAAATGTGTGACGCAAGAGTTGATCTAGTAAAGCCAAGTAACTTCAATCTTTGGTAAAAGAGAAACCCTAATGCATCTAGATAAGAACACAAAACAAAGATAAATCTAATCTACTAAAGACCGGAGAAAACAAAGTAAGATTGGGTAGATAAACCGATCTAAAGGGATCGGGGTAAGCTTTTTGTTGAAGTTCCAAGCAAGAGAAGAAGTAGCAAATCGAATCTTAATAGAAGCCTCTTTAAATCGTGGTTTCCCGTCCAAATCCGAAAACATCCGCCTTTCGAGACCCCCGTTCGTCACAACGTATCCCTATTCATGCGGGGAGCTTAGGGCGAGTCAAAAGACAAGTCAAGATTCTTTCGGAAGATCCGCGTGTACCTCTAGCCACCGCGGCTACAAGAACACCCTATGTAATCTATCATACGAATAGAATTGGAATAAGCAAAGCCGATCGAAAAACGAAATCTTCGAGGAAACACTTGATCGCTAAGAAAAGATTCAACTTGATAATTCAACTATGACAATGATACATACACAAGATCACCACCGGGATCCTTCCTTGATCTTGCTTCTAGCTCCGGAACTCCGACGTGGTCTTCCATGCAAGGTTCCCACATCGGCTAGGGAAACCCTAGTCAACTAGCTCGACCCTCTCCTCTCCGACATGGTGTCCCTCTCTTCTCTGCTCCTCGGCGGCCGAAGACGAAATCTTCTCTCGCGTGGCTCTCGGTCGGGGGACTATAAATAGCCCGATTGGCGGCTAGGGCAAAGGAGAGCGAATTTGGGCCCAAAATGGGCCCTGGGCCGACCGGATCGGGCCGGCCGGCCCGGGGCCCATTTAGGCCCGGCCCCCGTGGGCTCCTTTGCCCCACGTCGGTTCCCTTGCTTCCCGGATGTTTCCCCCTTCGCATGTGGGTCCATGTCGTCGGTTTCTCTCCGAATTGGACTCAACTCCTTGTCTTGCAAGATTCAAGACTTTTCCGGTCAGGTCCCTGGAGTCTGTCGTCTTCTCGGATCAAGTCCCCGGCTTCTTGGAGTTAAGTTTGCTTCATTGCATGACTTGTACGGGGCTTCAAGGTCTTATCATGAGGTGCTTGATGAACTTATCCCGAAAGTCTTGCATTCAACACTAAAACCCTGCATAAACATTAAACTCCAAAACCGACATGCACACGTGAACTTGTTATACCACGGGGGTTAGTACCAATGGATAAGGTATAAAACTCATGCCAACACCGAAGGTAAACTCATGGCTAGGTTGACGGATTTTCACCGTCAACATCTCCCCCATGCTTAAACCTTGCTCATCCTCGAGTAAGCCTCCGATGGATATCATCATTGCCAAACAATGTTTAAACTTTGCATTTGATCACACATGAGAAAACATAATGCTCTCAAAATTTTAATTCATTAAAGTTCCATAATGTACTAGCCTTCATCTCTACGGAGGGTTGATTCTTGTTAAGCTTATCCCACAAGTATTAACATGCTCACAAAGTTTTAAATAGATCTCAGAATTTTTGAAATAAAGAACGAGATAAAGAAAAGCTAAACCAAGTTCACAAATTTAAATCGTCTCGTGTATTGCTCATGAACTCTCATCTCACTTGTCTCTCAAGCCTATATATTCTACTCCTTTCCCTCTCATATATATGTGGTAGGCTTTATATGGAGCTTTGGGAAAGTTTAGTCCTAACAAGATTTTATAAATGAGGTGTTGTCAAAACAAGACAAGCTTCTCATGGTCTTACCGAGACTCGTCAAAAAGGTCATTGGAAAATAATGTTAAATCAAGGAGGGGAAAGAGAAAAATACACACACTTTTAGATGAGTGGACATGTGCAAATGGCAAAGAATGATCCCGAGGCACAAAGAAAGTCCTCGTTATCGGATTGCACATGGTTGGAAAATGAGAATGGATCTTTTTAACTTGAAGCTTTGAATGCACTCTTAGAGAACCGGGGAGTTCACTTTACGCACATTTTTTTCTTTCTCATATTTCTCATTCTTTTCTTTCTTTCTTTCTTTCTTTCATATATATATTTATTTATTTATTTACCTTGAAAGTCATGAATATCGCTGGATTTTTTTCTTTCATCATCATTTTTTTAAAAATATTCCCCTTTGAACTCTAAAACTGCACCGTACCTACCTCCTCCCCCATGCTTAGACGTTGCTCGTCCTCGAGCAAAGAGGCGAAAAATAAGGTAGGTACCGGAGATATTTTTCCTTGGAGAGATACTTGAAATCTTCAACGTTGGCACCGTCTTGCGATCTTCCTTGAATTGATGATCCATTCTCAACGATAGGTTGTGGTCAAGGAGGTAATCACAAAAGATGATATTTGGTTTAAGGGTGGATATCCGGCGAAGTTTGTGAGATCACCGATGCGGGGATACACAATGCACGGATAAAAGGCTAGCAAAAAGATAGATACGCAAAAATGGAATGACCAGCTTCTTAGTCTCGGGCCGCAGAAATCATGGCCTGCAATAACTCACTCAAAAATAAATCTTGTACACTAAGGTTTATGCACTCAAATATATATAAGGCTTTGGATAGGTTGAGCAACACACAAGTGATATTTGTGACAAGGTTAGCAATATTTTTGAGCATAAAAGACATCTTTAATCTATTCATAACTTGAGAGCACATAAAACACTATGGGTCTTTATTTTAATCATAACCTCCGCTGAAAATTAAGCTAGCATTTAAATAAATTCAGATTTGTATTTTTAAGAGAGCACTAGCTTAAACATGCATAAATCAATTACAAAGATGAACAAAGCTGCAATTATAATCATATATCATCATGGCACAAATTTTGTAGCTTTTTCCAAAGATATAATCAAGGTGGTGTCTTTATTAATGATGACATCAAGTTGAAATACAAACTGAAAATAAACTAACATGCTTGCTGAAATTTAAATAAAAACAGAAAATACTACGCAAACACACATAAGCAAAAGCTGAAAATTACAGAGAAAAAGAAAAGAAAAGAAAACTAAAGTTCCTAAATCTTCTAGTCCTCCGCCGGTGGTTGATGTTGATGATCTTGATAATAATACCCTTGCTCATAATATGGTTGGACACTTCCTCCGACGAATTGATTTGGCTCCACAAGGTGAAGGCGTCCAAGTTCAAAGGCGATATTTGCGTTGCCTTCACCGAGTTGAGCTGCGTTAGCTTGTATGGCTGCGATGTTTTGAGCATTTCTTGCAGCATACCCTCCAATAATGGCCATGCTTTGTTGTGGTTGGGGATGATGAGCGTAGGACTCCGCGAAGTTAGCGTTGGGCACAACATAATTTTGTGGGGGTACCGGTGCACCACCCCCCCATGCTTGCTCTTGTGGCCCTCCGTAATAACTTGGCGGAGGAGGGACCCCGCCGAATGGTTGCACATTGGGTTGTGCTCCACTCGCTTGTGCGGAGGATATTCCCTCCTCTACGATTCTTCCTCTTTTGTTCTTCCTTGCAGGGACAAGTAATCCCTCTTCCAACCAATCTTCCCTTCCTTCGGTGAAAAGCCTAAGCCTCTCATTCGGAAGGGGTAGGTTCACTATGGCCAACCGATAACCTCCTCTCTCATCTCCACTGATGTATTTGCCTTGCCGCAAATACTCAAAACCGAGAGAGGTACCACTGAAGGATCAGATGGCGACTAGAGAGGGGGGGGAGTGAATAGGAGCCGGTAAAAAATTCTTCCCAAAGAACCCGGCCTATGTCCTACTCAAATCCCGGTCACACACAAGCGATGGATCGAATCACGCACCAATCGCCAAGACCACGAGGTTATGGATCAACCTCTAGCCTTAGGAACGATTCCTCAAAGCACACGCGGAAGCACTAGAAAGGGAGGAAGGAATCGAACCAAGAAGCAAAGCACACAAGCTCTGGCGGACCGTCCGCGCAGAGGGGCGGACCGTCCGCAAGAGCCGCGCGGACCGTCCGGCCGGCATCGCGGACCGTCCGCACCGGGCCGCGGACCGTCCGGCCTTAGCCGCGGACCGTCCGTTAATTTACACGAACGACCCAAAGACACCCCCGTGCCACGGACCGTCCGCGGGGAGCACGCGGACCGTCCGCCTAGCACCCGCGGACCGTCCGCCCGACACCGCGGACCGTCCGAAACTTCGTCCAACCAAAAATCAAAATCACAACGGATCGAAACAAAGGATGAGCAAGAACACGAAGAACACGGGATGAACTGGAGCCGCGCGGACCGTCCGCCTGGTCCTCGCGGACCGTCCGCCCCAGTGCGGACGAACGAAAAATAGCCCGACCCCGAAAGTCAACTCCCCCAAATCATCATCGGATTTCCCAAACGGTTGAAGCCGTAGAGACAAGGGTTTGGGGACTTGAAAAGCGTCACACAAGGATGCTATAGCCCAAAAATCTTGCCTCCTAACTCCCTAAATCACCGGGAATCGCGAATCCTTTGAGCACCTCCAAAAACTAGAGCACCGAACGAAAACTCACGAATCGAAGTGATTTCCCGGCGTTTGAGGGCACAAGATCAAGCACAAAGATGCACAAGGCATGTATCCATGTTTCCCTCAAAGAAATCCGGGAAGAAACTCACTCAAATCCGCGGAATCACACCGAGAACAAAGGCACGAAAATAAGCACAAAAAGGCACGAAAAACAACCCCGAATCTTCTATACAAACCAGGAAAGATTCACAAGGTCTAGCATGCCGCCCTAGCATCCATCCCTCTCAACAAATCTCTCATGAAGCTCTCATGCTAGCCTAGAGAAAATAGGAAGGAAAATAGCTACGAAAATGAGAAAGAGAAGGGGGGAAATGAAACCCTAAGTCGCGGAGAGAGGGAGCCATCAACACACACTCCAGGCTTATATATCACGTCCCGCCGGAGTGGTAAATGACTCGACTACCCCTAACTACACTACTGGCGATACAACCCACGTAGGGGTATTTTGGTAATGTTTGTGGGTCTTGCCATCGGACGGCCACGCCTTCGCCGCACCCCGCGTCCTCCCGACGCAAGCCATGCGATCCCGCCGCGTGTCCTCCGCTTCGAAGCTTCCCGACACGCCCGGATCCCGTCTCCGTCGTGTTGGGCCCTCGGACTTGGTTTTGAGGCCCAAACCAAGAAACCGTCCGCCGATGGTTTTGTGGGCAAACCACCAAACCCCCGCGTGCCCGGGTCCGGCCTCCCGCCAAACCACTTGACTTGACCGCCACCGTGCACCGGCTCACTTGTCCATGACTTCGTCTTGCTTGTGTCGCCACCATGTGGCCCGCACCTGGGCCCCGCCGTCCACCGGTCCCTCGAACCGAGCCTACTTGTCTCTCCATCTCCCGCAGGCCCCTCAAGGTCGAAGACCTTTCGCGCCCGTTCTTCACCCGCAACAACACGAACTAGGCCGCGGCCTACACCTGCGCACTAAGCCAAGAGTCAGTCCAACACCCGTTGTCAATCACTCATCACTAAGGAGCGGTCATCCACCGACCACTGGGACGCTCCTGGTCCACAATCTCCCCCTTGATGAGTGCATTGACAACACACAACGCGAAATGAAATTCAGAGTAAAAGATAAAGAAAGAAGAAAGAAAAACGAAGAAGCTCAACTCATGACCAAAACCGAAGAAAGGCAAAGAAAGGTCACAAGCCAAGCAAAACACAAAATCCACACTGAAAACAGCAAGAAGGCTCCCCCTGAACAAATGCCTCCCCCTGAACATGTGGATGCACACTTCCAAATTTCAGCTCACCTTTTTCTGAATTTTCATTAAGCTCACCTTTTCTCCCCCTTGTTGACAATGTATGAATCAAGGTGAAAAATGCAGAAATGCAAAGCAAAGCATATAAACATCTACATGAGCTTCTCAAATAGGCCAAATCTAGTGTCAAAGGCTAAAAATGAGACAAAGATCACACACATGAATCATAGTATAGTCAAAGCATTGCCACAAGTAATATATGAAAATACAAGCATGTGACAAAGCAAAATTTTCAGATTTTAAGCAGTTTTACCAAAAGAAGACTCGCTTCACATGTAAAAGCCTATCCATGTCACACTTGAACCACAAACATGCATATTACTCAAAGATCATACAAGGATATCAAATTCTCAGCAAAAGATCATGGCAAACACCCATAAAGCAAAGCATGTCATGTCAAAGCTCATGAGACATGTGTCCACTTCGGGGAGACTTCTCCACTGGTGAACATCATGCAACATGTTTTGCACCCATATGTGAAAGATACGACATTTTCAGCATAGACATGATGGATGGAGCATTTTTCAAGCATTTGACACTTCTTTTCAAGATTAAATTATTTCATGGTACATGAAGTGCCTTTGCGGCAAAAAGAAGCTTATGCTCCCCCATGAATGCAACATAGGCTAAACATTCACAATGATATCCGCCTTTGGCCCAAATGCAAGAACGGGGCATCCAAGCACAATCTAAGCATGAAAAGCACATTTAGACCAAACTCGTGACATGGATACACAACTACACACGAGTGGAGCATATTTCATCAAAAATTAGTCAAGTTAAGCATTTATCTCAAAAGGGGCTATCTCACCACACATATATCTCAAATATTCCAAGAGCATAGCCTCACATCACCATTTCTCCACACATATAACCAAAATCTCACAAATAGCCAAAGAGACTCACATATGGCATATAAAAGAAGCTCATCATCCTAAAATGCAATATGATATAAATGCAACATGATAGATGACAAGATGGCTATCCAACCATGGTTTATACATCAAGCAACGTATGTATGTACATCAAAGTAAAAACATGATATGATACAAATGGTACAAAAGGAAACCCCCAAGAATCAACTAGAAAGGACAACAAACCCCAAGTTCCCCCTGCAAGCGCACAAATGTAGCTTGGTCGAGAGGCTTTGTAAAGATGTCGGCTAGCTGATCTTGGGTAGGGACATGGCTCAAAACAATGGTTCCTTTCTCCACATTGTCCCTCAGGAAATGATACCTCACTTCTATATGTTTGGTTCTGGAGTGAAGCGCTGGGTTTTTGGCTACGCTAATGGCACTGGTGCTATCACAAAGAAGTGGGATCTGGGTGCACTCCTCACCAAAGTCTCTCAAAGTGTATGAAATCCACAGCAGCTGGGAACAACAACTCGCGGCAAGCAACATACTCCGCCTCCGTGGTAGACCGAGCTACACTAGACCGCTTGCGGGAAGACCATGAGACCAACGAAGAACCAAGAAACCGACAAGTACCGAAGTAGACTTCCTCTCGACTCGACAACCAAAGAAATCCGCATCGGAAAAACCATGAAGAGACAGAGTCGAGGAGGAAGAATACCAAAGGCCAAGACCAAGGGCGGCGATCGTAGGTACACGAAAATCCTCTTGACGGCCCGTCGATGTGATGTCCTCGGCGAAGCTCGAAAACGAGCGCACGGACACACGCCGAACCGTATGTCCGGCCTCGTCGCCGTCAAGTAGAGGAGGGAGCCGATCATGCTCCCGTACTCCCGCCGGTCCACCGGTTCTCCGTCCTCATCCGCATCCAAAGTGGCCGTACTCCCCATGGGAGTCGACATCTCGGCTTCACATCTTGCATCCGGAACTTCCTCAGCATGTCTTTCGTGTACTTGGTCCGGTGCACAAATGTACCGTCCTTCACTTGCTTGATCTCGCGCCCGAGAAAATACCGCAACTCGCCCATCATGCTCATCTCGAACTCCCCGCTCATCTCATCCGCAAACTTGGCAACAAGGTTATGTGACGAGCCACCAAAGACAATATCATCCACGTAAATCTGAACAATCAGCAAGTCATTTCTATGCTTGAGGAGAAACAAGGTTCTATCTACGGTACCCATCACAAACCCTCTGCTCAAAAGAAAACCTCTCAATCTCCCGTACCAAGCACGGGGCGCCCGTTTCAACCCATACAGCCCTTTTCAACCCGTATACCCCGTGTGGGTACAACTCGCTCTCCAACCCCGGTGGTCGCTTCACATACACCTCCTCCTCTATGACCCCATTCGAAAAGCACTCTTTACGTCCATCTGAAACAACTTGAACCCTTTAGCCACGGCAAAGGCTAGAAGGATCCGAATTGCCTCAAGACGGGCCACAGGAGCAAAGGTCTCCTCATAGTCGATCCCCTCCTTCTGACTAAACCCCTGAGCAACAAGTCTGGACTTGTTCCTCACAACCATCCCATTCTCTCCCTCTTTGTTCTTCCAAACCCACTTGGTTCCTATGGGATGGCAATTTGGAGGTGGTTCAACTAACTCCCACACTCGGTTCCTCTCAAAATTTTCTAACTCCTCATGCATAGAATTGACCCAGTTTGCATCAGATAAAGCATGTCCAATGTCCTTGGGCTCAAAAGTAGCAACAAAAGCAGCATGAGCAAAATGAGAGGAATTCCTGGACCTCGACCGTGTAATGCGTTCATTGACGTCTCCAATGATCTTCGAAAGGGGGTGCACTTCTTGAATCTGCCGGGGAGCCTCACGCCTCGAGACCACCTCCCCCTCAACTTCAGCTTCTCTCGCCTGGTCCTCTTGTTGCACCGTCGTTGTCCATGAAGTAGACGGTCCACGCTCCAAAGTGGTTGTAGGGGAAGTAGTGGGTACATGCTCGGCTTCGGTGCTCATGGTTCTCCCCATCATCATCTCCGGCTTCATCTTTCTCCTCTTCAAAGAGGTCCTCGGCCATCTCTTCATCACCGCACATTCAAAGCCAAGAGAAGTACATGGCATTGTCTCGTCGAAGGTCACCTCGCAAGTCTCCATGATTTTGTTAGTCTCAAGGTTAAGCACCCTATAGGCTCTAGAGTGGTTAGCATATCCAAAGAAAATACCATCACTAGACCTAGCCTCAAACTTGTCGAGTTTTCCCTTTTTCAAAATAAAGCACTTGCAGCCAAAAACTCGGAAATGACTCACTTTGGGTGCCCGACCATGCATCGGCTCATAACGGGTCTTCTTCTTGAAAGCTCTCAATAAAATCCGATTGGAAACATGACAAGCTGTATTGACCGCCTCGGCCCAAAACCTCCTAGGAGTCCCGTGCTCATCGAGCATCGTCCTAGCCATCTCACAAAGAGTCCGATTTTTCCTTTCCACGACTCCATTTTGAGGGGGCACATAAGGGGTCGAATACCGATGTTCAAGACCTAGATCACGACAAAAGGCATCAAAACGAGAGTTCTTGAACTCGCAGCCATTATCACTCGCGGATAGCTCGAATAGCATTCCCATGCCTCTCGTTTTTCAACCTCACGATCGCATCTCGAACAAAACCAAAAGTCTCACTCTTATCCTCCAAGAAGAACACCCGAGGGCATAGCGAGAGTAATCGTCCACCACAACAAGGACATACCACTTCCCACCCACCGAGCGAACTCGAGCTGGCCCAACAAGGTCCATATGCAACAGCTCTGTCGGACGCTCGGTCATGACATCGGTCAGGGGTGGATGAGGAGTGGCTACCATCTTACCATGCCTACAAGGAGCACAAACCAAATCCTTCTCAAACTTCGACTTCGGCAATCCTCGGACAAGGTCAAGACCACTCAAGCGGGAAACCAAATCAAAGCTCAAGTGTCCCAACCGCCTATGCCATTTCCACAAATCGAAGAAGGACCGCCCATCAAACGGCGAGCGGGACCCAAAGAACGAGAGAAATCAGCCACGAAAATCGACCCTCGGGGATGATCATACAGACAAGATCACCTCGAGAATCAAGCAAACGAGACTCGCCAGACTTGAAACGCACCTCAAAACCCTCATCAAGCAACTGAGAAACCGAAAGCAAATTAAAACCCAAAGACTTCACAAGAGCCACTCTCTTCAACGTTACCTTGTCACTCACATGCACAACACCCTCAGACAACACCCTACCTCGTCCATTGTCCCCAAATGTGATGTACATCTTTTCCTTCACTGGGGTGAGGCTGGAGAACCACTTCTTATCTCCGGTCATGTGTCGAGAACACCCGGAGTCGATCAACCAAATGTTCTCCAAGCCTCCCGCCCGCAAATCGAAACAAGAACGAGAATGAGCTAGCGACTCGACACCGGGGTTAGCACGAGAGAAAGTTAAACCGGTGTCGAGCCATCTCGCTCAAAAAAGGGGTTAGCAAACATCACTCCCTTGCCACCAAACTTCCCATGTCCCATGGGAGGAGTACGAGCACCACGTGGGGGAAAACGTGGTCCGTAGTTCCTCCGGAACCCAAAGCCGCGATCATCTCCCCTAAACCCGTACTGAGGACGAGTAGGAGGACGTCCAGCAAAACCACCACGAGCCCGACCAAACCTCTCACCAAAGACGCACACCATCATCTCTCCCCGACAAACCTCTCACCACCACCACCTCTCCGTGGGAACCCGCCAACACTCCTCACACTTCCCACACCCCGTGGAAGTGGCACTCTAGGCTCGGGAATACCGCGAGGGCCGGCGATACCTGTCCCGGTTTGCTTGCTCCCTAGCAAGCCTCTCATCCCTCTTCCTCTTGTAGCAAAACTCGCAAGATGCCTCTCCTTGCCACAATACTCACACCGAAGGGGATGGGTTTTGGTTTTGGCTCGGCTTCTCTCTAGGCTTCTCACCCTTCTCACCCACAAACTTCACCGGTTTCGGAAATCATTTGTCTTAGGTGGGAATTTGGGTGGATCTTGGGTTGTGTCAAGCTTGTTGCAAAGGTGGTTGGGCTTTGGTGTGAAAGAGTTCTTCGGTGCTTTTGGGAGTGGGACTTGGATCTCTCCGATCACCTCAAACTCGGGGTTAGACTCAACACACTTCTCGTACACACTCTCCCCACTCGTTCTCTCCCACTTTCTCACCCAACTTCTCAAACCCCAAACCACGACCATCGCCTCTCTTGAACTCCTCAATCATGATTTTCAATTGAGGTTCCTGCCCAGACAACCAACCCAACACTTTCCTCAAATAGTCATTCTCCTCATAGATGACATCCAACCGGGAAGTAAGCTCAAGATTACGCAAAGTGACTTCATCACAGCTAGAGCAAGCATTTGCAACAGGAGATTTCAAAGATGCTTCCAAAGAACTAATGATAGAACGAGCATCGACAAGCTTAGCATGCATAGTAGGACATGATTTGCAAGCACCAAGCAAAGTAGGTCTAGCCTTAAGCTCATCATGTTCAGTCCTAAGAGCATCTAGTTGAGCCAAAATAGAAGCATTCTTCTCATTAAGCATTTTGATCTCATTCAACCAAGCATCACATTCAACACATTCAACATCATCAGGAGTAGTAGGAGCAAGTTTCAAAGAGTCATTCTCAAGTTTCAATTCAAGCAATTTTGACTCTAACTCTCCTACTTTCTCACTAGCATTCTCAAGCTAAGCCCTAAGATCTTTCCTCATCTTTTTGGCATCTCTCAGCACACTATCACGGTTATCAAGCAAACCATTCAACCTAGCAATCTCAGCAAGCAAAGAGTCGGGATCACGGTTTACCTCATCCTCCGAGTCGGAGTCGCTGTCCTCCTTCACACTCTTCATGCCGCTCGAGCTATGGGCCATGCCACAAAAGCCCTCGAGCGCCACACGGCGCCGGCCCCGCCGAGGTTCCGGCTTGCACTCTTCTTGCCACTGCGCCTCCCGGCGTCTTCATCTTCGCTGCTCGAGCTTGACTGCTCCTCGCTTGAGCTTGAGTCGACGTCGCTCGCACCGGCCACCATCGCTCTTGCCTTGTTCTTCTTGTAGGCGCTCTTGCTCGGCCGCCGCTTGTCCTTGTCCTTGCTCTTGGACTTGCTGAAGTGCTTGCCCTTGGAGGAGTACTTGTCTTCACGCCTCGGGTGCGCCTTGTACTCGTTCACCTTGTACTTGTTCTCCTCCGCTTCCGGCACTCGGCGATGAAGTGGCCACGCTTGCCACACTTGTAGCACGTCCCTGAGCTCCGCCTTGCGTTCCTCCGACTCTCGTGTAGTCGTTCAAATCTTCTTGAGAGCAAGGCCGGCTCCTCCTCGCCCAAGACATCAAACTCCTCATCCGGAATGGACATAAGAGAGGACAAAGAAAAGCGTCGACGGGGAAGGGTTAGATTTTCCCTTTGATCCTCCCACAAGAGCAAGACTATGATCAGTCGAGCCCTCATGCTTGGATAGCATCTTCCTGTCAACCTCAGCCGACTTGAGCTTAGAAAAGAGGTCATCCAACTCAATAGTCAAATAACTCCCAGACTCCTTGATGGCCTCAACCTTAGCACCCCAAACATTTGGGTCCAAGACATGCAAGAGCTTCAAAGCTCGATCATGCTCGGAGTACGGAAAATCCTCAACATTAGCCTTCATGTTGTTCACGATGGCGGTGAACCTGCGAAACATCGCATCAATGTCCTCACCGGGAAGTGGAGTGAAATTCTCATATTGCATCCGGTAAGAGACAAAGAGGCGAGCCTTCACATGGTTATCACCACCGTGAGCAACCAACAACTTATCCCAAATTTTCCAAGCAAGATTCAAATGGCGAACACGCTCAAACTGCGGATCACACAAGCTCGGCACAAGTGATCAACGGCTTTTGCATTAGCCTCATACTTGGCCTTGGCATCGGCATCGGTCACCATAAGAGTATGGATGTTGACCGGAATAGCATATGTCTTGTCAAGCACAATAAACTCCAACAACTTTCCTCGAAGAAAGATCATCATACGAGCCGCCCACTTGTGGTAACCCTTGCCATCGAAGTGCGGCGGACCGCCCCGCTCAACGTACTCCATCTTAGGATTCGAGACTTGTCAAAGTCGCAAAGAATCCGCACCAAGCTACGATACCAATTGAAGGATCGGATGGCGACTAGAGAGGGGGGGGGGGAGTGAATAGGAGCGGTAAAAAATTCTTCCCAAAGAACCCGGCCTATGTCCTACTCAAATCCCGGTCACACACAAGCGATGGATCGAATCACGCACCAATCGCCAAGACCACGAGGTTATGGATCAACCTCTAGCCTTAGGAACGATTCCTCAAAGCACACGCGGAAGCACTAGAAAGGGAGGAAGGAATCGAACCAAGAAGCAAAGCACACGGAGCTGCGGCGGACCGTCCGCGCGGGAGGGGCGGACCGTCCGCAAGAGCCGCGCGGACCGTCCGGCGGGTATCGCGGGACCGTCCGCACCGGCCGCGGACCGTCCGGCCTTAGCCGCGACCGTCCGTTAATTTACACGAACGACCCAAAGACACCCCCGTGCCACGGACCGTCCGCGGGGAGCACGCGGACCGTCCGCCTAGCACCCGCGGACCGTCCGCCCGACACCGCGGACCGTCCGAAACTTCGTCCAACCAAAAATCAAAATCACAATGGATCGAAACAAAGGACGAGCAAGAACACGAAGAACACGGGATGAAGCGGAGCCGCGCGGACCGTCCGCCCGGTCCTCGCGGACCGTCCGCCGAGTGCGGACGAACGTAAAATAGCCCGACCCCGAAAGTCAACTCCCCCAAATCATCATCGGATTTCCCAAACGGTTGAAGCCGTAGAGACAAGGGTTTGGGGACTTGAAAAGCGTCACACAAGGATGCTATAGCCCAAAAATCTTGCCTCCTAACTCCCTAAATCACCGGGAATCGCGAATCCTTTGAGCACCTCCAAAAACTAGAGCACCGAACGAAAACTCACGAATCGAAGTGATTTCCGGCGTTTGAGGGCACAAGATCAAGCACAAAGATGCACAAGGCATGTATCCATGTTTCCCTCAAAGAAATCCGGAAGAAACTCACTCAAATCCGCGGAATCACACCGAGAACAAAGGCACGAAAATAAGCACAAAAAGGCACGAAAAACAACCCCGAATCTTCTATACAAACCAGGAAAGATTCACAAGGTCTAGCATGCCGCCCTAGCATCCATCCCTCTCAACAAATCTCTCATGAAGCTCTCATGCTAGCCTAGAAAAAATAGGAAGGAAAATAGCTACGAAAATGAGAAAGAGAAGGGGGGAAATGAAACCCTAAGTCGCGGAGAGAGGGAGCCATCAACACACACTCCAGGCTTATATATCACGTCCCACCGGAGTGGTAAATGACTCGACTACCCCTAACTACACTACTGGCGATACAACCCACGTAGGGGCATTTTGGTAATGTTTGTGGGTCTTGCCATCGGACGGCCACGCCTTCGCCGCACCCCGCGTCCTCCCGACGCAAGCCATGCGATCCCGCCGTGTGTCCTCCGCTTCGAAGCTTCCCGACACGCCCGGATCCCGTCTCCGTCGTGTTGGGCCCTCGGACTCGGTTTTGAGGCCCAAACCAAGAAACCGTCCGCCGATGGTTTTGTGGGCAAACCACCAAACCCCGCGTGCCGGTCCGGCCTCCCGCCAAACCACTTGACTTGACCGCCACCGTGCACCGGCTCACTTGTCCATGACTTCGTCTTGCTTGTGTCGCCACCATGTGGCCCGCACCCGCTCCCGCCGTCCACGGGTCCCTCGAACCGAGCCTACTTGTCTCTCCATCTCCCGGAGGCCCCTCAAGGCTGAAGACCTTTCGCGCCCGTTCTTCACCTGCAACAACACGAACTAGGCCGCAGCCTACACCTGCGCACTAAGCCAAGAGTCAGTCCAACACCCGTTGTCAATCACTCATCACTAAGGAGCGGTCATCCACCGACCACTGGGACGCTCCTGGTCCACAACCACGCAAAAGGTGAGCGGGGTTTCTTGCGATCCCCGGCCGCAAGGAAAAGGCCAACATGGAGAGGTAACACCCCGAACCAAAATTACCCGCCCCCGATGTTGCTTCACAACACCAACGGTTGATCATGAGGTAAGAGGGGTCTATTGTCTGCCTGGCAATTAAAGCCGAGTATAGCCAATTCAACTCCGTGTCGGTCACCTTTGTTTCCTTCATCTTCCCCAATACCCTCTTGCACATCCAAGAGTGAAATATCCGGATAATGGGGTTGCGGATGCAATTGCGTTGTTGATGGGCTTCTCCGGAGATCATATTCCAAAATCCCGCTAACATGCCGGGTGGCACGTCAACTTTCTCCGGAGCTCCCTTGTGGAATCCAAGCAGCTCCCTAACGTGCTCGTAGGGAACCACTTGTTGGACTCCCTCCAAACGGAATGACAAGCTTTGCACCCCATCATTATCAACGATGGGTGCAATAGTCATCAAAATTTCCAAGGCGAACCCCAAATGGGTGCCCACCGATACTCCGTTGGAGAACTGCACCCATCCGAGGTGCCCCAACATATAGTATATGTCGGTGCAAAAACCCAAGGTGTAGAGTGCTTGGTCGTCGAACTCTACATTCGGCACAAGCCTCTTCTCAAGATTAGAGAGCCTCTCCTCCTCCTCCACCGACAAGATGATGAAGCCGTACGAAGAGCATGTCGGGGTGTAAGGAGGTGGCGTGGTTGAGCGGGTCGATCGTCTTGGTGGCGCGGGCTGCTCCTCCGTGTGCCCACGAGGTTCGGTGAACCTCATGGAAGTGCTTCTTGCAGCCCTCATACCACCAAGGAGGAGAGCATCGTTCCTCCTCGGTGGTGCCGTATCCGTCTCCTTGCTCCGGGGAGACTCGGAAACCGAGTGCCTCCTCGAAGACGTGGTTGATGACGGCTTGGATGACGACGAACTCTTCTTCTTGGAGAAGAGACTTGTGGTTTTCTTCCACATGGTTGCTGCACTCTTTTCTTCAACTAAAACTCCGGGTTGCAACCGGTAACTAGGCACTTAAACTTTTTGCTTCGGATGTGGACTTTGAGTGGATTAAGGATGTGGATTTTTTTTCTTGAGCTATCAAGCTTGGGAAGGTTGGCTATGTCTACGGAGGTTTTGAGCACACAAACTTGAACACACAAACAAAGGAAGGAGAGGGAAGCTTGCCTGCAGAAAACGGGAGCCGGGGGGGGCTCCTTATGTAGGTGAGGCCGGCCTCGGTGATCCTCCCCGCTCGTCTTTCTTCCAAGACGATCATTTCACCTCTCGCAACTTTCCCCGCCCGCGTGCTCCACGAGTTGCACCGCCCCAAACGCTCTCGTCCACTCCTTGGTCCTTCCACTTGATGCTTCATGTTTTGGGTCGTGTCCATGCTCCCTAGCTCCACTTGCTTCACATGCCACCATGAAATTCCTACAAAGTTGATGCTTGCTGCCCACCATGCTTGTCCTTCGCATGTGAAATTGGTGAAAGTTGATGAAAGGGAATCCAATGGTGCATGCATGATTACTAGATTGCCTCCATTAAGGTGTGTTTAAGGTTAAGCACTCCTCTAATTCGAAATTTAAAATATTTTTCAGAGCCATGCAAGAGCTCGAACATAATTTTAGAGAAGATTTTAAACCATTAAAAACAAATGCAAGTCGAAAATATTTTTTTATTACGTCGGTTTCGGTCTCACCGGTATAGTTTGCCTTCATTGGTTGAGAGCAGACATTTTCCCGGCTTGATCATGGGGGCATAGGTTTAGGTTCTAATTTTGGCTAAATAAGAAAGATTTTGAATAAAACAAAATTAGAATAGGCTTAGAAAAATTCTAATCCTAGAGAAACCAAGGATAAAGATTTTTAAAACCAACCAAAAGCTTTGATTTCTAGGTTCACGCGAGTCCTACCACGTGCTGAATTTTATTAACACTTAAACATAAATCGTGGCTCTACTCGTGTGGTTTTAGCATGAAAAATAAGTCAACCTCAGCACCATAATGAAGGTGAAAGGTTGAGTTAGGTTCTGAAATTATTTGGTTGAGGTTTCTCGAAAAGAAAAGAACAAACAAGCACATAGGAGGGTTCATGCAAAGGGTTTATGATAAAGCAAACATTCAATCAAGAATTATGTCTCTAATATTGTTCAACCACTTCTAAGTCTAATGTCTTTGCGTAATAAAACTCAAAAACTAAATTATTAAAAAGACTCGAAAAACCCGGAATCGGGTTGTCCTCCCGTAGCTTATTCTTGACTTGACGAAACGGGTTGCCTCCCCGCCTAGCGCTTCGTTTATAGTCCATGGCTAGACTTCTTCACTTGATTACTTCGGATCAACGCTCTTTGTGGGCGTTGCAATCTTGGGTACCCGCTTTGGCTTAGTCAATTTTTATTTGGTCTTCACAGGCTGGCTTTGTCCTTTGGTCTTGACGGATGCAACAACTTCCTTGTGGCTCGGCATCTCGAACTCCGGTCCTTCGGTCGTGATCTTCATGGTCTCTAGTGTGATCCTTCATCTCTCCCGAATGAGCTTGAGTAGCCTTCGCCGTCTTGGGACCTTGGAGTTGTCTCGGATATTCTTCTTCGTTACCCATCGGGCGCCGGCAAGTTGTCCCACTTGCGTCTAGCATCTTTATCACGATGAACACTTCACGTATAGAGCTTCCGACCTCCGTCACCTTGCCATCTAAATTCTTCAATATTTTCTCCATAGCCTCGAACTTAGTGACGGCGTCCTTGGACATGGTCGTACTCCACACACTCCTTGCATGAGGATCTTGCTTCGGCGGCCTTTAGGTGTTGAGCTTCTTTCTCCATCTCCATCTTCTCCATCCTCCTCTTAAGTAAACCGATATGCCACTCAAGGAATCCGACTCGTATGCATTCAGCTCTCGCAATCGTCATGCGGATAGTTGAGCCTTTGATCTTGAACGGCCTCCCGGCGTCTTGAAGGTTTATGATAGGTAGATCAACGATGTCCGGGGTGCGCAGCGCTCCGGTGGTTGAGGTTGATCTTCCTTTGGACTTGGAGGTGGTGATTCCCTTGGAGATTTTGACGGTCCTTCGACATCAACTTTTGAATCTAGGGTTTCCACCCCTTTAGCTTGTGTTGCATGTCGCCTTTGCCTGTAAAGTTTTCTTGGATCATCCACAAAAAGGTTTGGGTTTCTTGGAGAGGTAGCCAACCATCTCCGGTTAGGGTTAGCAATAAGCAAAGTATGCAAAAACTAGAAAGGAAAAATAAATCTATGAAAACTAGGGTTAGACAAACTAGATTAGATGTAATTTGAGAATGATCAAAGTTTAGTAGATGCAAAAAGAAAGACAAAAAGAAAACTGAAAATTACGAAAAGGCAATAAAAAACCAAATCTTGATCACTTGCTCCCCGGCAACGGCGCCAGAAAAAGGGGCTTGTTGACGGTTAATAATTGTATCAAAGTTCGTTTGTGACTCGCAAGCGTACAAGTCTCCCGTCGTAGTCAAGGGACCCTTCTTCCCTCGAGTGGTGAACCCAAGGTATCGAATCCGTGGAACAAATGTGTGACGCAAGAGTTGATCTAGTAAAGCCAAGTAACTTCAATCTTTGGTAAAAGAGAAACCCTAATGCATCTAGATAAGAACACAAAACAAAGATAAATCTAATCAACTAAAGACCGGAGAAAACAAAGTAAGATTGGGTAGATAAACCGATCTAAAGGGATCGGGGTAAGCTTTTTGTTGAAGTTCCAAGCAAGAGAAGAAGTAGCAAATCGAATCTTAATAGAAGCCTCTTTAAATCGTGGTTTCCCGTCCAAATCCGAAAACAACCGCCTTTCGAGACCCCCGTTCTGTCACAACGTATCCCTATTCATGCGGGGAGCTTAGGGCGAGTCAAAAGACAAGTCGAGATTCTTTCGAAAGATCCGGCGTGTACCTCTAGCCACCGCGGCTACAAGAACACCCTATGTAATCTATCGTACGAATAGAATTGGAATAAGCAAAGCCGATCGAAAAACGAAATCTTCGAGGAAACACTTGATCGCTAAGAAAAGATTCAACTTGATAATTCAACTATGACAATGATACATACACAAGATCACCACCGGGATCCTTCCTTGATCTTGCTTCAAGCTCGGGAACTCCGACGTGGTCTTCCATGCAAGGTTCCCACGTCGGCTAGGGAAACCCTAGTCAACTAGCTCGACCCTCTCCTCTCCGACATGGTGTCCCTCTCTTCTCTGCTCCTCGGCCGGCCGAAGACGAAATCTTCTCTGCGTGGCTCTCGGTCAGGGGACTATAAATAGCCCGATTGGCGGCTAGGGCAAAGGAGAGCGAATTTGGGCCCAAAATGGGCCCGGGCCGCCGGACCGGGCCGGCGGCCTGGGCCCATTTAGGCCCAGCCCGTGGGCTCCTTTGCCCCACGTCGGTTCCCTTGCTTCCTGGATGTTTCCCCCTTCTGCATGTGGGTCCATGTCGTCGGTTTCTCTCCGAATTGGACTCAACTCCTTGTCTTGCAAGATTCAGCACTTTTCTTGTCAGGTCCCTGGAGTCTGTCGTCTTCTCAGATCAAGTCCCCGGCTTCTTGGAGTTAAGTTTGCTTCATTGCATGACTTGTATGGGGCTTCAAGGTCTTATCATGAGGTGCTTGATGAACTTATCCCGAAAGTCTTGCATTCAACACTAAAACCCTGCATAAACATTAAACTCCAAAACCGACATGCACACGTGAACTTGTTATACCACGGGGGTTAGTACCAATGGATAAGGTATAAAACTCATGCCAACACCGAAGGTAAACTCATGGCTAGGTTGACGGATTTTCACCGTCAACACTCATGCGAGGCAAGGATACACTCCATTCAAACGGAGGGTGTCCGAGGTTGGACGCTGTCCATGCAGCGGCTTAACGCATGGATACCGTTTCTATAGTGAACGGTAATGTATGTGGACGTTTTCGTGACGTGCTCGCACGAAAGGTTCGTTTTCTGCAGGTACATAACAACGCTTCGTTAGTCGTTAAGCGAGTACCGTATAGCTCTCGACTAGATATTATAGGGAGAGACGATTAAAAGCCTTGCCACCGGCACTAACTTCGATTTTTGGCTTGATTGCCATGTGAGGTCGAATAGGACGTCTTGCATGCATATTAAAAATCGAAATAACTAAAATGGACCCAAAAATCGGAATTCCATATGTTCTCTAAGGAAGTTATGCTAGTGTGTGCTTTTGGTAAACTAGAGTACCTTCCATCACTAGCCGTCATGCTGCCAAAATTTTGTGCAAAACTGTTTACCTTGTGCTAGGTTTAAATTAAAACCAAATAGTTAATTGCCCCTTAACTAGTTATCTTGTACTAGCAAGTCTCAATCCTAGTTCCGTTTGGTTTGGTTCACACTTTCCTAGGCACATCTAGGTTCTGACCATCCACCTTGTTTTTCTTATTCATGCTCAACCTTAAAATTTAATTAGGTGTTAAAGAATTTATTTTGAACCGGGAAAACTTGGGAAAGATTTGAGGTTTCTGGATATTTGGTTATGAATTTTTGTTCACAACTGCTGGAACCTCATGTCATTATGTATGTGTGCTCGCTTCGAGCTCTAACATACAGCTGTGCCTTTGTGCACATGAATACCCAGGAATGCTCAACCGGAAAAAGGAACTTATGCTATTCTACTACGTTAGAGGGAATGCCTTGATCTTAGAATTCAATCTTCAATGGTGATTCTCCTATCATCATGTCATTTCCGTCGGCTTGTATTTTCCCTTCAACCCCTTTTATCCTTAAACATGTTGAAGCCTTAGACATAGAAACTCTCTTGAGCAGTCAAGGTTCTCGAATAGTCAATGTGGAGAAGTCATCCATCATGTGTTCATTCTTGATCCCTGGTGGAATACCAACTTGAAGTACGTCTACGGACCATGAGTGAGAGTTTTTGGTGCATGAGCATCGATTCCCGAATTTGATGCTTATGGCCGTTGTGTTGTTCGGTTCCGTAAAAATTACCATAAATGAGCTTTCTTCGTACATATTCTACTTGTCAATATTATGAACAAGCTTATGAATGTGTGTTTAATGAAAACTCAATTTTTCAGATGGTC
This sequence comes from Cenchrus americanus, assembly GCA_947561735.1. Classification (NCBI taxonomy): domain Eukaryota; kingdom Viridiplantae; phylum Streptophyta; class Magnoliopsida; order Poales; family Poaceae; genus Cenchrus; species Cenchrus americanus. Next base: position 97,236,995 of record OX387242.1, on the reverse strand, counting down.
GAACCGACACGCAACACTCCCAATGGTTTTGGTGCCTCAAGTAGTAATGACCCACCCCCGCCACCATCCCTGACACCGACAGAGACACTTCTGACCACACAAACCGACTTATTGCGCCAGCTCCTGCAGATGCAACAACAGACAGACCAGCGTGTGCAGCTGTTGGGACAGAGACCTCCGCACGGGGCCAATCATGAGGGACCACATGCGGTCACTACCTATACCCAGTTTATTGGGATGAAGCCCCCAACATTCACTAAGGCTGAAGAACCGCTTGAAGCTGACGCATGGGTTAGGGCCATAGAGGCCAAGTTTTCTGCTTTTACCCTTCCTTGCTCCGAAGAGCACAAGGCAACCTTTGCAACCTTACAACTTCGGGGCGAAGCACTGTTGTGGTGGGAACATTTCAAGTCTATGCAACTTGCTGGACATGAAGTCACTCGGGTTGAATTCAAGCAAGCTTTCAAGGACCACCATATTCCTAAAGGACTTATGGACAGAAAAATGAGAGAGTTGTTGGCTCTGAAGCAAGGAGCTGACACCGTGTACCAATATGCACAAAAGTTTAATAGTCTCTGCCAGTACGGAGGACATCACGTGGACACTGATGCTAAGAAGATGGAACATTTCCGTGATGGTCTCGATGGCGACTTGTATGAAAGGCTAATACTGTTGGAACCCAATAGTTTTCACGAGTTAGTAAACAAAGCTATCTCTCAGGAGGATGCTATGAAGAAGGCACAGGAAGATAGGAAGCGAGAAGCTGATTTCACTTCCGGCAGTGAATCGAGCAAGCAGTTCCGCTTTGTCAAGAAGCGTACTCATGGGTCTTCGCAATCTTCGCCATCTGGTCAGCGGAGAATGACCCCACTCCAGGACAAGCCTTCGGGAAATCTCCGGTACCAAAAGAATCCACAGCATGTGCCCAAGCTTAAGGAACTCCCGCCCCGCATATGCTACAATTGTAGACAGCCCGGGCATTTTGCCAATGAGTGCCCGAACCCCAGACAGACAGCAGAAGCCCCAGTAGCAGAAGCAGAACCCTGGATCCATTAAGGGCAACCGCAACAAGAAGCCAAGCTTTCAAGTGAAGCAAAGCCAACCGAATTTCATAAGTAACCTCTCTACTCGGGAACCCTCCTTACTTTGTCTTTTACTTTCGAATCTCGGGACGAGATTCTGTTTAAGGGGGGTAGACTGTGACGCCCCAGGTTTTTAATTACCGTCATTAACGCTAATGACCGGATCAGCCGAGTCAAACCGGTCAAACACCGGTCAAACCTAGGTCAACCTAGGTCATCACCCCGAAAAGCTTGCCAATGAACCCTAATGAACCCCTTGACCAAGTTTGCACACACCCGTAGTCGACCCTTGGTCAAAGACACGGTCAAAACCGGCTTAACCGTTGACGTCAGCGAATGTCGTCCGGAACTTTTGCCGCGTTCCCCAAATTTCACCTAAACACTTCAAAATCTACCTTTATGAAAGTTGTCCATCTTGTTGAGGGACACAACTTTCATGTAGATTGGCATTTAAAATTTTGGGTGAAAATTAGCGAAAAACTTGATCGACTGACAGTACCCCTGTTTTCCAGAACATGCCGACATTCAATATTGGCACGACGTTCCTGCAAAATCCGTCGAGAAAAACACTAGACGGCCTTTACAAAAGTTGTAGAGGGTAGCTAGATCTACAACTTTCGTATTCATCACTTCGTGCACTTGTATTCAAATTTTGAGAGAAAAGCGTGCCCGAAGTGGTGCGATCCGAAACGGGCGGCGCCGAGCGCGGCCGCGCCGCGACGTCACGCCGGCCGGCGCGCGCGCGCGCGCGCGCGCTCACCCCCGCCGCGGGCCGGCGCCACCTCGGCGTCCGGGCCCGCCGCCGCGTGTTCCCCGAGGCAGGTCGTGCCTTCCCAAGGCCGTGGCACGCCTCCCGATGCCTTGGGCGCCGAGAACGCCTTGAAACCGGCGGCCGTGCGACCCCCGAACGGACCCGGCGGTTCCTACGACGTCGTACGGCGCACACGCGTTCCAAGGCCTCCCCGCCGGTCCGCCGGTCGCTAGGGAGCTTGCACGACACCTTATAAAGGGCGCCACACCTTGGCCGCGGCGCACGCTCGCCCCCCCTCCCCGCTCGGACCGAGCCGCCGCCGGTGCCCGGCCCGGCGGCTCGGCGAGGCCGCCCGTTCCGCCAACCGCGAGCCCCCGCGACGCGCCCCGCTCCTTCCCCTCGCCTCTCCCCTAGCTCGCCGCCCCTTTCTCACGGCCGGCCCGAGCCCCCACCTCGCCGGACGGGCGGCCGCGGCGGCCACCGCCGCCGGCCGCCGGCGTGCCCGCCCTCCGGCAGCTCCTTGCCCGCAATCGAGCCCCCAAACCGAACCCTAGAAGTCCCTAGGCCACTCCCCCACCCTCCCCTGGCCGGAATCCGGTGATCCCCGGCCGGAATTGCCGCCGGACCGCCGCTGGCCGCGCCCAGGGACCACATTGCAAATCTGGAAATCTTTTCGAGGGCCTCCCTGCAATTGGTAACTCAAATAGTAAAACTGCTTTGGCTGCTTCTTGTAAATTGCGTAGAAAAACACAGAAAAATCAGAAAAATGCAAGGCCAATTTTGTTGGATTTGTGGTGAATGATTCTACAACTTTCGTTATTCTGGCCTGAGCTAATTCGTTATATTTTTTGCATGAAAAATACAAATGTGAAAACCCTAGATCTGAAATATCTCAAAATATATAAATCTTATGTAGATAATTTTTGGACATGTTGTGTGTTAGGTCATGACTAGATCCTATGCCGAAAATTGCACAAAGTTATGGTGTAAGTCTTTTTATAAAAATGTTTTTCTATTCCTGGAAGATCTGCTTAAATGATTTTTCTTGTTAATTATATTTATGCTCTTGTGCTCAACTTGTTCACACTGTCTTGTAATGCCAAAATACACATCTTGTGAATGAATCATGAATTTTGGATTAACAGAAATAATTGTTCTTGATTTATGCATGTTTTCCTTTGTAAATTAATAAACCAAGTTCAGTAGAGATTCCATGTGAACATGCTGGTTCTTTACACTTGTTTAGGTTCAGAGAGCATGCACAAGAGAATTTGGATCATTTTTATGCTTATTTATTTTTATATGCATTTACTTTGAATCACTAGCTAGCCTTTGTTATTTTCCATAATATTTAATTTCCTAGCATCCAACACTTACATGTGGGTCCAATGGACCAGGATAAGTGCTGGTAGGCCTAAGAAACACTCATTTAATTTTTGGTAATTTAATTGATTAATAAATGGCTTAAATGCCCTTTTAATATTAAAGGGAAATTAAATAAAGAAAAATCCCTAATTAATTCTTTTTCTTTTTTTGAAAAATATTATTTAATATAATTAAAAGATAAGTAATTATCAATCACTGATAAGAAATTAATTCATAATAAAAATATTAATTACACCTTTGTTGGTGAAGATAAAAGGAAATGAAGCTTTCACATGAAATGATAAGCTTAATAAAAACCTTTATTCAAATGTGGAATAAAAGAGTAACCCATGTACAACCAATAACCTTCCTAAAAGAGAAACATTAGATGAATGCTTGTTAAGGTGAATATGACCAACTAGAGTTGGATAAGACAACAAACTATCACATCACCTAAATCTTGCATTGCATTCCGTGTAGATCTTCCGAATGGAGATTACTCCCTTGTCCGGAAACCGAGGAAGGAGGAGCGGAAGCATCGCTGCAGTACGTGGAAGTACTCGACACCGAGGGTGCCCAGGCTAACCTAGCTGACGAAGGCAAGCTCCGGTGCATCTAACCCAGTTTTCAAATTCTTTATTCAATTATCTATGGATGATTGTGCATTTACATTCAGGAGTTGAATGAAACCCTAGATGCATGATCCCTAGGTACCTTGTCCCTACTAGTATGATAGGTCGCTAGCTGCTAAGCTTTAGGACCGTTACAAGTCGGGTGATGACCTCACTCGAGAGAATAGGTTCCTAGATAGGAATCATATTATATCCTAAATGGATTGCTCACGTGGTAAGAGCATGGGATCTGGGCTCCGGTCCAGTGGTTATGTGGGTTAAGTCTTTGAACGTACCAAGCACATGTCGGGTATGGGACCGGTAAGCCTAGTACCTTAATGAGGCGGCAAGGGATCCTACCGTTACTACTCTTGGGATTCGCTCTCACGGCTAGCTACGGTGGTGTATGGTGACTACGGGTGTGCTTTGGGTGGGACATGCCAGATAGCCTGCACCAAAGACTGTAAGATTCGATCCCGACCCGAGGATTTACGGGGACGGCACGGGGAAAGTTGTCCCTTTGTGGGCAGCCTACCGTGTGTTTGGGTCTACCTTGCAAGGTTTAAATCAATCGATTGTCGGCCTCTCACCGTTATCCGAGACTACTTACTCCACTAGTCATGTGATCCCTAATGATGGAAGTTGATGAACTTTATGCTTGATTAATTGTATTGTACAACTTTGTTTGTACTAGTTGGCTAATGTAGTAAAGATTAAACCTACTAGAACTTGTGCTAAAATCTTGAAAGTAAGGACCTACTCTTTGTTACTTTTTAGCAAAGGCAACCCAGTAGCCAAAAAGCCTTTCATGGTCTAGATTTGGTGAAGTAGTTATCACCGACGGGTAAGTCTTGCTGAGTATTAGTATACTCAGCCTTGCTATAATGTGTTGATCCAGGTAATGCCTTCAGTGATGTGTGGCCCGGTGAGATCCCGCCCGGCTGGGAGCTGGAGTGGGTGGAGGACGACTACTGAAACATCATGGATGGCCTCCCGTGGTGTCTTTACTTCCGCTAGTTTATTTCCGCTACTTTTCAAAACTCTGAACTGTTTCATCATGACAAAAACTATGGTTTGTAATAAATAAACCCTACAGGGTACGAATTTGGATATTAATGTTGTTGTATCTCTGGACTCGCCTTCGAGTGAGTTTTAATGCATATATTCGATCCTTATGCTTTTCAAGTGATTTACCGGGCGTTAACCCGGCGACTTACGACAGGATGGTACTTTATTATTGCTTAATGACCAAAGTGGATCGGTCTTAGGCGATAGTACGGTACTTTCCTGGGCGGGTTGTCACATTGGCCCAGCTCGTGTGCGATCTGCGGGTGGGAAGTGGTATGTCCTTGTTGTGGTGGATGACTATTCTCGGTATGCGTGGGTGTTCTTTCTCGAGGAAAAGGGGGAGACGTTTGGTTTTGTTCGAGATCTAGTCTTGGGGTTGAGAAACGAGAGGCACGGAGATGCCATACGAGCTATCCGCAGTGATAATGGCTGGGAATTCAGAAACTCTCGTTTTGAAACCTTTTGCCATGACTTGGGTCTTGAGCACCAGTTTTCGAGTCCGTATACGCCTCCCCAGAATGGTGTTGTGGAAAGGAAGAACAGGACCTTGTGCGAGATGGCTCGGACGATGCTTGATGAGCATAGGACTCCGAGGAGGTATTGGGCTGAGGCGTGAATACCGCGTGCTATGTGTCGAACAGGATATACCTCAGAGTGCACAAGAAGAAGACATGCTATGAGTTGATGCATGGTCGCACACCCAAGGTGAGTCACTTCCATGTCTTTGGTTGCAAGTGTTTCATTCTGAAGAAAGGCAGGAAGTTGGATAAATTTGAGGCTAGGTCTGTCGATGGCATTTTCTTTGGTTATGCATCTCATTCTAGAGCATATCGTGTGCTCAATCTTGAAACTAACCAAATCGTGGAGACTTGCGAGGTAACCTTCGACGAGACAGAGCCACGTAGTTAGCTTGTCTTTGAGTGTGCAGGTGATGATGAGCTTGGTGAGGAGATCTTTCAGGAGGAGGAGCATGAACATGGAGATGATGAGGATGGCGGTGCGGTGCCCCCGGCTGAACATGTACCCACTACTTCGACTACGGTGATGGATGGACCCTCTACTACACCTACGACGACAAATCAAGAACAAGGAGAAGCTGATGTTGAGGGGGAGGTAGCATCGAGGCGAGAACCTCCCCGGCGAGTTCAAGTGGATCACCCAGCTTCGAGGATCATCGGTGACATGAATGAACGCACTACACGGTCGAGGGTTCGAAACGATTCTCATTTCGCTCATGCTGCATTTGTTGCTACTTTTGAGCCCAAAGACATTGGACATGCACTATCTGATCACAATTGGGTTAATTTGATGCATGAGGAGTTGGAGAATTTTGAGAGGAATCAGGTGTGGGAGTTGGTTGACCCTCCCCCAGGGTGTAAGCCGATTGGTACAGAGTGGGTGTGGAAGAACAAAGAGGGAGAGAAGGGTGAGGTTGTGAGGAACAAGTCGAGACTTGTTGCTCAAGGGTTCAGTCAGAAGGAGGGGATCGACTACGAGGAGACCTTTGCTCCTATAGCCCGTTTGGAGGCGATTAGAATCCTTCTAGCCTTTTCCGTGGCTAAAGGGTTCAAGTTGCACCAAATGGATGTGAAGAGTGCTTTTCTGAATGGTGTGCTGGTGGAAGAAGTGTATGCAAGGCAGCCTTCGGGGTTTGAGAGCGAGAAGTACCCCCACCGGGTGTACAAGTTGAGGAAGGCGCCGTATGGGTTGAAGCAGGCGCCTAGAGCTTGGTATGGCAGGTTGAGGGGGTTCTTGTTTGAGAGAGGTTTTGAGATGGGGAAGGTCGATCAGACCTTGTTTTTGCGAGGCGAGGGCGAGAGATATCTCGATTGTGCACGTGTACGTGGATGATATTGTCTTTGGTGGCTCGTCTAACTCTCTTGTTGCAAGGTTTGCAGATGATATGAGCAGGGAATTTGAGATGAGCATGATGGGCGAGTTGCAGTTCTTCCTCGGGCTACAAATCAAGCAATCAAAGGAAGGAACATTTGTGCACCAGGCTAAGAACACCAAGGACATTGTGAGGAAGTTCAAGATGGAGGATTCCAAGGCTATGACGACGCCGATGAGTACGACTACAGCTCTTGATGCGGACGAGGAAGGTGAACACGTGGACCAGAAGGAGTACAGGAGCATGATCGGGTCACTCCTCTACTTGACGGCGACGAGGCCGGACATACAGTTCTCGGTGTGTCTGTGCGCTCGTTTTCAAGCGTCTCCGAGGACTTCACATCGGCAAGTGGTGAAGCAAATTTTCAGGTACTTGCGTCAGACTCCCGACTTCGGCCATTGGTATTCCGCGTCCTCTTCTTTGGCGCTTCATGGTTTTTCAGACGCGGATTTTGCCGGGTGTCGGTTGGATAGGAAGTCCACTTCTAGGACTTGCCAGTTTTTGGGTTCTTCTATGGTATCTTGGGCTTCCCGCAAACAATCGAGTGTTGCTTAATCCACGACCGAGGCCGAGTATGTTGCCGCTGCTAGTTGTTGCTCTCAGCTCCTTCAATGTGATAGCACCAGTGCCATAAGCGTTGCAAAGAACCCAGTGCTCCATTCCAAAACCAAGCACATAGAAGTGAGGTACCATTTTCTGAGAGACAACGTAGAGAAAGGAAAGATAGCTTTGATCCATGTACCCACACATGACCAACTAGCCGATATTTTCACCAAACCCCTAGATCAAGCAACTTTTACCCGTTTGCGGGGGGAACTTGGTGTGTGTTTGATTTCTTGAGTTGGGTGTGTGGGAGCTCCTTTGTAGCATATGTATAGCTTTCCTTTGTGCATTTCTTGCATTTGGCATGGCATATGTAACATGATGTATAGGCATCCTTGTATCTTAGATTGCATGCATTTTGTATCATATGCATTGGTTAGGAAAAGATTCTCTCATATACATTGTTCACCATGGAATGAAATATATGTCTTTGTGAGCTTGTTTAGTATGCTATGGTTAGTTTGGCTTAGCTCTTGATGATCTTGATGAATAATTCATGGTTGATAGCTATGTTTTTGAAAATGTCACATGTATGCTCTCTCATGTGTAAATGCCTTTATATGCTCTTGACATGTTTTAGTGGCTTGGATATGCTTAATTTGTGGTTGGATGGCTAGTTTATTGATCCTATGGGGCCAAAGGCTCATTTGCCATCATGAATGTTTAGCCCTCTTGATTTATCTTGTGGAGGAGCACAAGTTCCTTTTTGTCGCAAAGACATTTCATGTACCATTTATCAATCTGAAAATGAAATGTAAAATGCTTGGAAAATGTGCTCCCATGTCATATGTGCTGAATTTAATTTGCTTTGGGTGCTAAACCGTTGCATGATGCCTACCAATGAGAAGTCTCATACATAGAAGTAGGCACATGGCTCGGTGGCTTTGACATGACATGAGGTGCTTGTGGGTGTTTGTGATGGTCTTATGGTTAGAATGGCTGTCCTAGCATGAAGTTTGTGTGGCTTTGCCATTTTGATATGCTTTGATCATGTTTAGGACTTTGCTCATGAGAGGCAAGTTTTTCGCAAAATTGCCAAAATCCATCTTAGCTTCGTCCAATGGTTGTGAAACTTGGTGATCTTGTAGTTGAGATCGATACGAAGCCATATAGTATCTAACTTGCTCATTTGGACACGTGTAGCATTCTTGGTTAAATTTTGTCTATTTGAGAAGCTCTAGGTTGAAAGTTTTGCATTTTTGGCTTGATTCATGCATTGCCAACAAGGGGGAGAAGTTTGAGATTGAAATGGCTTACTGGACGCATTTAGAAGGTTTTCAGGTGGTTTCGAGCCATTTCTGGGCTCTGTTGTGCACCGGTCTGACCGGTCAGGGTCACCGGTCTGATCAGTGTGAGTGCTGGTTCTGTTCACATGTTGCACACCGGTCGGCGGTGGTGTTGACCGGTCGACCGGTCGGTGGGCGAGTTGTTGCGGTGCCCCTGTTTCAAGTGGTGTCTTGCATGCATTCGTACGGGGGGGAGGTGCATTGGTTCAGGGGGAGCTTGCATGTGTGCAGGGGGAGCTCTTTGTGGTTGTTCGAGCTTTGCTTTGGTGGTTTGCACTCTTTGCTTGAGCTTTGCTTTGTCTCGGATGTGTCGAGCCGTTGCCCTTGCCTAAGGGGTCCGAGACTTGTCTTCTTCAAGTGATCTTGCTCTTTGCCTTTGTTTGGCTTTCAATCGCTTGTTGGAGTTTCTTTTTGTTCGTTTCTTTTCTTTTTTTTTCTCTCTTGTTACTTTCGTGTGGGTGTTGTCAATGCACTCATCAAGGGGGAGATTGAGGACCATGTGTGGTTCGAGGACCGGTGGATGGTCGCTTCCTTGTGTGATGAGTGATTGACAACGTTGTGTGGACCGATTCTTGGCTAAGTATTGCGGGTGCGAGGTTGCGGCTTGGTGGTGTTGGTGCGGGTGAAGAACAAGCACGAAAGGTCGTCGCGGTGAGGCCTCCGGGGTGTGGAGAAGACAAGTAGGATTCGTTCGAGGGACCCGGTGGCCGGCGGGGGTCAAGTGCGGGCCGCATGGTGGCATGAACAAGCAAGATGAAGTCATGGACGGTTTCTTGGTTGAGCCTCAAAACCAAGGTCGAGCCGGGACTACGTGGGAGCCGAGTCATGAGTGGAGATTGGCGGAGGCTACACCGAGTTCGCGGGGTTTCCGGTGGTTCACCAGAAAACCACTGGGTTCCTTGGTTGATCCACAAAGCCAAGACCGAACAACCGAAGACGGTGCTTCGCAGACGGCGCGGACCCGATCCCCGACCGGTGGGTCTGACTGGTCTGACCGGTGGGGACCGGTCTGACCGGTGAGGAGCACCGGTCTGACTGATGTGCGACGACGCAGCCCGAAATCTTCGAAGCAGAGGACACGCATCGGGATCGCATGGCTTGCGTCGAGGCTACGCAGGGTGCGGTCGCCGGGCATCCGTCCGATGGTGAAGACATGAAGACTTCCAAATCCGCCCTTCAGGGGCTTGTATCCCTAGTTGCCAGAGAAGGGCATTTTAGACTTTCGGTTGCCTCCATATAACCCAAGAGGTGAGAGGATGGCAGCCAACTCTTGGAACCCTAGCTCATTTGTTTTCCCATTTTCCTCCCTATTTTCCTTAGGTTTTCCATAGGACTAGCAAGAGAGCTTCATGAAGAGATCTTGTTGAGAGGGATGGATGATCGGGCGGCTTGCTAGACCTTGTATGAACCTTTGTTTCATGTATAGATGATTCGGCGTGGTTCCTCAAGGTTTGGATGTGTTTTCCCGGTTGTTCTTGGTGGTGATTTTCGGAGCCCTCTCTTGGTGATTTCTTTGGGTTGTTTTCGGGACCTTTCTCTTGGGGATTTGATGGGGGAAATTTGTGGGAACCCTTCGTGGTTCTTTGGGCTGTGATCCCCCTCCCAAATCCGTGAGTAAAGGTGCTCGATTTTGGGGTTTCTTGAGTTCTTGGGTTGGAAGTGCTCTTGGCGGGATTTCCTTGATTCCTCCTTTTTGGACGAGTTTTGATGGAATTAAACTTGGCTATGGACTCCTCATGAGGTGCTCCTTATATCCCCAAAGTCTTGTTCAATTCCGTGGAGCGATTCAGGAGATCGAGGTTTGGATTTGGGGGAGTTGACCGCGGGTCTTTGTTCATCCCGAGTTGCCCATGCTACACCGGTTTGACTGGGTGCTCTTGACGGGTCGACCGGTGCAACCCTCGGTGGGATTTTGCTCGGGTGAACGTCTTGGTGTGTTCGGTTGTTGTCCGTGGTGCTTCTTGTTTCGAGTTTGGGTCGGTTTGGTGGTCGGTTGGCTTTGTTTGGTGCCTTGGGGGCTTTCGGTGCGATCGGACGGCTCGACCGGTGTGCCTCACCGGTCTGACCGGTGTAGAGCCACTTAGTGAAAGTTGCTCAGTTTCACCAGCAGGGACCGGTCTGACCGGTGTGGGTCTGTAGACTCGAGGTTCGGTGTTTCGCTGCGTTCTCGGGTTGGAAGGTTGTGTGTGTTGGTTCCTAGGTCCAGTGGCACTCCAGTGGCTACGTGGGCTTGACCAACTTGGGTAGTGAGTCGGAGACGTGTGTTGGAAGTCGTGTTCATCTTGTAGGAGTTTCCATCTCCTTCGAGAAGACTTGTCCGCCGCCCCCGCCAAGAGAGTGAGGTCCCGCAATGATGTTGACGGTTAATAGTTGTATCAAATTTCGTTTATGACTTGCAAGCGGACAAGTCTCCCGTCGTAGTCAAGGGACCCTTCTTCCCTCGAGTGGTGAACCCAAGGTATCGAATCCGTGGAACAAATGTGTGACGCAAAACTTAATCTAATAAAGCCAAGTAACTTCAATCTTCGGTAAAAGAAACCCTAATGCATCTAGGTAAAAGACTCAAAACTAATCTAATCTACTAAAGACCGGAGAAAACAAAGTAAGATTGGGTAGATAAACCGATCTAGATGGATCGGGGTAAGCCTTTTGTTGAAGTTCCAAGCAAGAGAAGAAGTAGCAAATCGAATCTTAATAGAAGCCTCTTAAATCGTGGTTTCCCATCCAAATCCGAAAACATCCGCCTTTCGGAACCCCCGTTCTGTCACAACGTAACCCTACTCATGCGGGGAGCTTAGGGCGAGTCAAAAGACAAGTCGAGATTCTTTCGGAAGATCCGGCGTGTACCTCTAGCCACCGCGGCTACAAGAACACCCTATGTAATCTATCTCGAGAATAGAATTGGGATAAGCAAAGCCGATCGAAAAACGAAATCTTCGAGGAAACACTTGATCGCTAGGAAAAGATTCAACTTGATAATTCAACTATAACAATGATACATACACAAGATCACCACCGGGATCCTTCCTTGATCTTGCTTCTAGCTCCGGGAACTCCGACGTGGTCTTCCGTGCAAGGTTCCCACGTCGGCTAGGGAAACCCTAGTCAACTAGCTCGACCCTCTCCTCTCCGAGATGATGTCCCTCTCTTCTCTGCTCCTCGGCGGCCGATGACGAATTTTATTATCCGTGGCTCTCAGTCAGGGGGCTATAAATAGCCTGATTGGCGGCTAGGGCAAAGGGGAGCCTCACCGGGCCCCGGACGGGGGCCGGGCCGACCGGCCGGGCCGGCCGGCACGGGCCCATCCGAGTCCGGCCCCGAGGCCTCCTTTGCTCTACGTCGGTTCCCTTGCTTCCTGGATGTTTCCCCCTTCTGCATATAGGTCCATGTCGTCAGTTTCTCTCCGAATTGGGCATAACTCCTTGTCTTGCAAGATTCAACACTTTTCTGGTCAGGTCCTCGGAGTTTGTCGTCTTCTCGGATCAAGTCCCTAGCTTCTTGGAGTTAAGTTTGCTTCATTGCATGACTTGTACGGGGCTTCAAGGTCTTGTCATGAGGTGCTTGATGAACTCATCCCGAAAGTCTTGCATTCAACGCTAAAACCCTGCATAAACACTAAACTCCAAAACCGACATGCACACGTGAACTTGTTATACCACGTGGGTTAGTACCAATGGATAAGGTATAAAACTTATGCCAACACCGAAGGTAAACTCATGGCTAGGTTGACGGATTTTCACCGTCAATAGATGACGAAGAAGATCCCTCCCAGCGCGCTGCTCCCGTGTGTCTTCCTCGGCGCTCCATGGAAGAGGTCGGTTCTTCGTCGGCTTGGGGAAGAAAGCCGTACACGCGCGCAAAGGCCAAGTTGACAGACTCCAGCGACGCCCGCCATGGAGAGGCAGGGTTTTTTCCTCAACGCGTAGGAAGAAGCGGTCCACGCGCATTGAGGTGAGCACAGACTCCTCCAGCGACGACCCAAGCAGAAGAGTGGTGCTGGTAGACCTCATCTCCTCCGGCGACGACTCCGGCAACAACTCCAGCGACGATTCTGAAGACCATGAGGCAAGTTCTGAAACCATCACGCATGAGTTTTGTCCTTGGACCTTCACATCTTCACTGATCAATTGTTATAATGCATCAATTTCCATTTGTTGTAGGAAGTTGTTGCACATGACATTGATAGGATTTGGACTGAAATCAACAAGCTCAAGGAATCGGCTGAAGAGAAGCAGGCAAGTTTTGAAACGAGATAGAGCTCAAACAGCTTTCTTGTAAACTACAACTGTTATGAAGCCTTCAATGAAATTGCTGTGGGGAACTCCCCCACAGTCTTTATTGCTAAAAAATATAATTTTTTTCCTTTGGTTTAGGACCGTGCTGTTACTCGTGATGACATTGACTACATCTGGAAAGGAATCGACAAGCAGGATGAGCAGTTTAAAGCCGCACAAAAGAGGAAGGAAATTGAACTTCTAAAGAAGAATGCTGAACTGGTAGAAAGAGTTGCAAAACTAGAGAAGGCTAGCTGAACTTGAGGCAGCAGCACAAAAGAAGCCATCTAGCTAGCTAACTAGTTCCCTTGCAGCAACAATCTAGTTTGGTGATCCCCCAGCTGATGTAGTCTTATTTTGGTGATGTGCCCTACTGATGCATGTCAGATGTGAATATGTTTGTTATGACTTATGAGTTAGTTTGCTTGGTGACGTGAACTACATTACTCGTTTTAAGGCCCACACAAGCCCACTCGCGCTAGGTTAGTACTTAGTAGGGAATGATGCCTCCCTCACGCAGTCTCCTCCCACTCTACCCTCGCGCCGCTGCCGCCACTTTCTCCCCCTCGCCTTCGTCCCCCTCACCTCCCCCACACTGCTACCCACGCTACACCCCTTTGTTGAGATGCGTGCCACACCATGCTTGGCGCGACGCGCACCACACCTCTGACAGCGAGATCTAGAGGAGGAGGGACCCAGCAGCGGAGGCGACGACGACAACGACTAAAGGGATCCAGCGACGACGACGACGACTAGGAGGAGGAGGGATCCAGCCACGAGGTCGACGCGAGGACGAGGACATGGAGGCGAGCAGGCAGCGACGAGGAGTAGAGATCCCTCTGCTCCGGCAGTGCGAAGGTCAGTGGCGAATCTAGGATTTAAGTTTATGGTATGCCGATCTATAAATGTCTTATACAATTAGGTAGATGCATTCTACCAACTCGGTAATAATTGTAAAATTAACAACAATTCAGTAATAACGTAATTTAGTATATTTGCTCGAGTTTATGGAATTAGGCCAAGCGCGCTTTTGCAGCACACATGCGTTCAGGTAATCAAGTATACACCATATGTGTGCATATGGTTTTCTTTTTATATAAATGCGTATAATATACTTGTACTTGCGGGAACTGCAGGGTACGTTGTGGCTCCTTTGTATAAGTACATGTGGACATACTTAGCTGTCGATCGTTTACATACTTAGCAATTCCCTTTAGATTTACTCTTACATTTGGTTTTGCTCTTGTTCCTATGCACATCTGCACATTCTCTCCAAGTTGAATAAGTACCTCATCAGCAACCGAGGCAGCCTGCATCTTGCTCCTTAAAATTGTATGGTCGCTCTGCCTGCACTAATTTTGTGGTTACTGAATTTTCCATTTATGTTAATGGTTTACCAAGAACCAATGATATTACAGTGGGCTAAAGTAGTTACTGTAATTCTCTTGACTATTAAATCACAGGATAATTCTGATGAGGACTATAGACCTTGGCCAAAAGATGAAGAAGAAGGTTATGGCACTGCTAGTGCACAACAAGACCAGATAGGTGGGGCTCAGCGCCGAGGCGAGCGCCAAGGACATCCACAAAGTGGCCAAGTGACACAATGATAGTCACTGAGGTCGACATAGTGGGGATGCCAGTACCACTGACTCAAAACCGCAGGTTCAGGGTGCTTGTGGGGCTCGTTGCTAGACAAAAGACACCTTTGAACTTGTCGGAAATCAAAGAACTAGGCAATGATGAAAAGTGGGACTTGTTTGATAAGCATGTGCAGAAACACTTGAAGTTCCACGAAGATGCGAAACCGCATGCATTCAAGCTTTTCTGGAAGACGGCAGCCAAGGCATGGAGACAATTCAGATTTCAGCTTAGGCAAGATTTTATCAGAAAAGGACTTGAGCCATTTACAAGGCACCCATTTATTGTCTCGGAACAGTGGAAGGAGTTCATGAAACAGGCAAAAACCGAGCAAGCCTCATCTGCTAGTGTCAAGTTCAAAGAACTCCGAAGCCAAAACACAAGCGAGCACAATATGGGTCCAGCTGGTTATACTATGAAACTAGAACAATTGGAGGAAGAGGATAGACAATTAGGTGCAGCTGGTATCCCCAACCCATATGACGCCTACCCTGGCGATCGTTCCAAGAATTGGCTACAAGCAAGGAGTAAGCTAGTGATTAAAGACTGTGTTGCCGTGATAGTGTTCAACAACAAAGAGGTAGAAAAATTGGCTGCGGACATCAAGAAGAAGATTTCATGCGCAGAATCTTCAAGAATGGCAGGGCAGAGCGAGTATGATGTGCTAAGTAAGTGCTTGGGCCTCCCTGAACAACCAGGTCGTGTGCGTGGTGTCTCCAGCTACCAGGGCTAGAAGTATGCATGGCCTCAGCACGTCGAGATGTACAGGAAGAGGAAGAGGACGAAGACCGACACATCAGTTGATACGGAAAAGATAAAGGAACATGCAGATGCAGAGGTGGTGTTGTCACCAATGTCCAATCGTGCAAGCCCTTCACCCACCACACTGAAGAGCAGCTGTGCATCCATAGATGTAGGTTTGATCGATGGCACTGCAGAGTTGGCGACAGAGGTGCGTTGTGGCGATCGTACACATGAAGACCTTATAGGCATGTTGACTGAACCCACACACTGTGTCCTATGGATCACGTGGAGGGGGCTTCAATGTGAGGCTGCACTTGGTCTTGCTCATCCAGAGGAGACTACACTACAAACAGTCCAGATTCATGAAGACTGTGTTGTGGTTGAAGTGATCACTGTATATACTATCTTTGCGGATGAACTGTTGCAATACCCTCCTAATGATGAGGTGATGAAACTCGGACAAGCTCAAGGCCAGAGGTTACAGTGGAGAAGGTGTCGGATTGACATCAAAGGAGCACCAACATGTAAATCTCGTTCACAGGCTACGGTACATATTCCTTGTAGTTCACACATTACGGTACAGGTTCCTTATTCAGATGGTTCCCCTCCTCCTCCTCCTCCTGCTCCTCCTCCTCCTACTCTTCCTCCTCAATCCCCACATCCACAAGATGTTCCATCCCCACATCCGGAAGGTACACAAAATATTTCTTCCCACCTACTCCTAGTCCTGAAAAAATATAAAAACTTGCATCCCTACATCCGCAAGAGACACCAAATAGTCCATCCCAACGACCACGCCCACCACCTCCTCCTCCTTCTCCTCCTCATGATACAACAAAACCTACACCCCCAAACGGAAGTGCTCAAAACAATCATGTCAAAGCAGGTACATCGGTGCCTAATACCTCTGTAATAGGTCCTGGTGAGACACCACTAGGAAAGAAAGCCATTGATAAACCTTTGGCCATTTCAAATCAGCAAGGAAAGAAACTTGCCGAAAAATAAAATCTCTACACCATGTACAACAGGCAAGAAATCCCTTGAGAAACCTTCAGCCATTTCAAAGCTGCAAGAAGAGAAACTTGCCAAAAATAAAAGCTCTACACCACCTACAGCAGGCAAGCATGCCCTTAAGAAACCTTCTTCAGCCATCTCAAAGCAGCAGGAAAAGGAAAATGTTGTAAATAAAACCTTTAAGAGGCCTACTAGAAAGCGATCTAAGAGAAACACTAAGGAGAATCGTTGGTATATTACTAACCCAAAGCAATCTGAGAGTGACACCGAGAAGAATCCTTGGGCTATGGTTAACCCAAATTAAAAATTCGGAAAGAGACTTCTCAGTGATGGTGATCTCAAAAAGGCTGCTCCTTTTACCAGAAATCTCCACACATTCTACATGCAACGTGGTAAGTCAGATGATGAATCTATTTAACCACAATCCATAGTCCATATTTAAAAATTATACACAATCCCATAGTCTATTTTCTAAATTACATGTAATTGCATTTTGAAAAAAGGAAAAAAAGCAAAATAAAAAACAAACTGAGCCTCACGGGGGGTGGTCATCGCTGCGTCGTCGGCCCCATCCCCGGCCTCCATGCGTGCCGAGGAGACAAGGGGAGGAGATGAGGCGTTGGTGGCGAGCGGGGGCAGTGGAGTTGTCCGCTGCAGCGGTTCGTGGGCGGCGGTTGGGGAAGCGGCCCGCTGGGAGGAAGACGTCATCCTGCTAGGGGAAGAGGGGCGGCGACGCTCAGGGAGGAGGTCGGCGGGGCGCCCGCGGATGACGGCAGTGGTCCACGGGGAGAAGGGGTAGGGCCCTAGCGAAAGACGTAGGCGGTCCACAGAGAGAAGGAGTGGGGCCCTCGCGGACGACGACGGGGCACTGGTGGAGGTCGGCGGGGCACTCCTGGAGGCCGGCGGGGTGGTCGGAGGGGCAGCGGCGCTCGGTGGGAAATTTTGGCAGCCTGACGGTGTCGTTTCGTTTCGCACCTAGACTTTGAAAAATTTCAGAGCACAGTTGCTATTTATAAAGGGAAGCAAGACTGGCGGGCGACATTACACAACTACCCACGATGAACATTAGCACAGGCGGGCGACTTAAGCGACCGCCAGTGGTGTGAATCCCCGCTGGCGGTTATCTTAAGCGCCCGCCAGCACTGTGGTTTGCCAGAATTTGAACTAAACTTTTCAAATAGGAACATTTAACTAGGAGAAAACACCTCCTATACTTAAGTTAATATATTTTCGGAGATTTTTGGAAGATTCACTGAATTTTGAACATATTTAGGCCAGGATTTCAAATTTTCAGATTTTAGCAAACCACTCTGTTAGCGGTTGACTTGTGATAACCGCCAGCTGTGAGTCTCACCGCTGGCGGGCACTTAAGAGACTCGCAAGCATAATGTTTTTCCATAATTTGCAATATTTGAAACCATGGCTTAAATTGTTCAAATTTCATTGAAACTTCCCAAAGTATCTTAAAATATTTGAATTTAAGTATAGGAGGTGTGTCTTTTGTAAAAGAAGTCCTAGTTAGAAAAGGTTAGTTCAAATGGGACTCTAGGTTCATACACCTAATGAGTTATAGGTTGTTTGACCCTAGAGTCTCATTTGAACTAACCTTTTCAAATGCAAATCTTTTCTTATGACAAAACACCTCCTATACATAAATTCAAATATTTTATGATAATTTTTGGAAGTTTCAAAGAATTTTGAACATTTTGAGGCCAGGATTTCAAATTTTCAGATTTTGGCAAACCACTGTGCTGGCGGTTAACTTATGATAACCGCCAGCGGTGAGTCTCACCGCTGGCAGTCTCTTAAGACGCCTATCAACATAGTGTGTTTCCATAATTTGTAAAATTTGAAACCATTGCTTAAATTGTTCAAATTTCATTGAAACTTCCCAAAGTATCATAAAATATTTGAATTTAAGTATAGGAGGAGAGTCTCATTTCATCGAAACATCCAAAACTCTCCTAAATTGATTGAAAGTCTTACAACAACACTTATTATATAAAGTCTTACAAGTGATACATCAAGCCCGACTAATAAGAAGTGCAAGTTTATCCTTTAACAATTCTCCCTTCACAGTCTGTACGTAACCATGGCTTCTCCGATTTAGGAATGCTAGCTTCAATTTTTTTATTTCTTTTCTCATGATCTTTGAACAAGACTAGTTCCTCAAAGTGATTGTAATCCTCAACATCAATTACACCTTCTACTCCTAGAAATCTTTGTTTTCCGGAGACGACAATGTGCTTCTTCTCATTCATAGGATCAGCTATGTAGAAAAATTGTGCAACACACTTGGTGAGTACCCATGGATCATCTTTGTAACCTACATTGGCAAGGTCTACAAGTGTCAACCCATAATTGTCATCTGTGACGCCATTCGGGTGTTTGACCCATTAGCACCGAAACATGGGGAACCTGATATTCTCTCCATAGTCATGTTCCCATATTTCCTCTATGAACCTGTAGTTAGTGATGTTGTTTCCGGATTTATCAATCGCATCTACGCGAACACCACTATTTCAATACGCGACACTCTTGTTGTCTTTCGCCTTCGTATAGTAGGTGTACCCATTAATTTCGTATGCTTTCCATGATGTCACATTGCTTGATGGACCAGCCGCCAACCTGGTCAATGTTGTGTCATCTATGGAATTTCCTTGAAATAGATGCCCATGTTCCTTTAACCATGATGGGAAACAACGCTTTTGCTCTTTGATGACCCAATCCTTGGTCCGACTATCATTTTCTTCACGAATCTCATTTTCGTGTTGCACGATAAATGGCTCCACTATTGCAAGTTGTTGTAGAACACTAGCATGTGCTTTCTCCAGTTGTTGGTTGTCCTCATCAATAAATCTTTTCCTTCCAATGGTCCCTTTCCCTGACAATCTGCCTTCGTTTCGAGATTTCGGTAAACCGATCGCTCTCTTATCTTTTATCTAGTCTATGCAACAATCAACACTCTCTTCTGTATGGTAGCTCTTGATCATGCTTCCCTCTGGAAATGCCTTGTTTCTCATGTATCCATTCAGAATCAACATGAACCATTTGTCTGTATGGTAGTTCAGTAATTTGCTCGACCATGTGGATCATTAGATGGTCCATGATATCAAAAAAAGACGGAGGGAAGCACATCTCGAGCTGGGCTTGGGTTTCAGACATAAACAGCTGAAGCCTTGCCAACTCTACATAATCTACCACTTTCTGTGAAATGACGTTGAAAAAGTAGCACATCCTTGTGATGACCATCTTAAGGAATACTGGTTTGACAGCTCGGATCACAATCGTGAGAAAAACAGTAATCATCACATGACAATCATGAGAGTTAGAACCAGTAAGCGTCATGTCCTTCAACGAGACCAATGATCGGATGTTGGATGAGAATCAGGTTGGCACTTTCAGCCCACACAAGCATTTGCAGATAGACAACCTCTCGTGTTGTGTTAAGTTGTAGCTAGCAGGTAGAAGGTACTACTTACCATTAGGACGTGGTTGTGGGTAGAGTTCTTGCCTAATTTTTAAGTCAACAAGATCCTTACGTGACTTCAGTCTGTCCTTTACCATTCCTATTAAGCCTAAGAATCCCATTGTGCTTTCAAACACATCCTTTTGAAGATGCATCCCATCGATGGCATGGCGCACTGCCAAATCTTCCCAGTATGGCAAGTACTTAAAAAATATAGACATCTTGAAAGGCACATCAATGTTTTCTGTAGTTTCAGCCTCCTTCCTTCCCCTTTTTGAATTATCATCAACATCACCTTTTGACTTCTTATCAAGTTTGAACTTGACCTTCTGGCACATTTCAAATACAGTTCTACCGGTGGCTGGTTGTGGGGCAAAAGAGTCTTTCTCAATCATTCCATCAAAAGAGTCTGCCATCTTACGGTACTTGTGAGTCCTTATTTGCCAGCGCCTGTGCCCCATATACACTGTCTTCTGAGATCCTTTCAGGTACACAAATATTCTACCATTCAAACAAACTACACAACCTGTTTTTCCTTTTTTTCTGACCAGACAAATAAAATAGGGCAAGGTAATCATTAATGGTAACAAAGATAATTGCCTTAAGTGTGAATGTCTCCCTTCCGTACTCATCCCACATCTCACCCCATGTTTCCAAAACTTCTCCATTTCTTCCATTAATGGCTCCAGGAAGACATCTATATCGATACCAGGTTGCTTCGGTCCTTGGATTAGAATGGTAAGCAAAAGGAACTTTTTGTTGTGACATACCCAGGGGGAAGGTTGTATATGGTCATCAACACTGGCCATGTGCTGTGCATGCTGCTTCTTTCACCAAATGGATTCATACCATCTGTAGTTAACGCGAACCTTATATTTCTTTTTTCTTCTCTAAATTCTTTGTGCTTGGAATCAAAGGTCCTCCACTGCCGAGCATCAGAAGGATGTCGAAGCTTCCCATCAGACTTTTCTAGGTGATCTGTGTGCTAAGTCATTAGTTCAACGCTCTTTGGGTTCGAGAACAATCGCTTCAGATGATCCTCCACCGGCAAGTACCACAACACCAATGCAGGGACTTTACGTTGACTAGCAGTGTCAGTACCAATACTATGCTCCTCTACAACTTGAGAAAATCCACTTTTCTTTCAACCCACCTTCATCTTCACACCTTTAGATGCAATGACCCGTTCCACAGCAAAATCGGCATTACTTTTGTAACGACTAGCATCGCAATTTGGACACTTTTCCAGTTCTGCATAGTCACCGCGGTACAATATGCAATGGTTCCTACACGCGTGTATTCTTTGCACTCGCATCTTCAATGGGTTGATAATCTTCTTTGCTTCATATGTGTTTCTTCGGACAAAGTTAGGCTTCGGGAGTAGATTGACCAACAAAGTAAGAAGTTCGTTAAAACTATTGTCCGACCATCTGAGTTTTGCCTTCACAATCAAAAGATGGGGCATGAAACGCAACACGGTCCACTCCTTCTTACAACCCTCATACATACGGTCCTTAACTGCCTTCTTTAGTGTCTCAAAATTTTCTAACCCTTTAGCACTCCCTAGCAACACCTCCAGTTTAATGTGGCGCAACATTTCTTCCATATCAACATCACATTCATTTTGATCTCTGCAGTCAAAAGCATCATCCATCATGACATGATCATTTTCATCTGCATCTTCATCACCCACTTCATCCTACCTGGTGCCGATGTTTGCATTGTTGAAAGTACTTTCTGCTTCACCATGGTGGGACCAAGTTTTGTATCCTTTCACAAAACCGTGCTTTATAAAATGCATCTTGATGGCATTAATATCTTCCCACACAAGTTTTTTGCTGTAGCGAACATGGCCTCACATGCCATTAGTTCGGAGTTTGATTTTGGTGATTCATGACAACATGATCATTGGGACTAACCATATTGTTTGAGCATGTCTTTGTAGACACTTCTAGGTCCCAAGGATGCAAGGAAACCCCATGCAAAAATGCCAAAACAAAGGGTCAAAACCGAGCAAGAAAAGGAAAAGACAAGACACCGTCGGATGAACCGACGGTCCCTCAAATACAAGCGTCGGTGCAATCGTCGGACGAGTTGGTACACAGGGTGAAACCCTAGGTACCGTCGGATGAACCGACGGTCCATTTTCTACATGCGTCGGACGAGTTGCAGAGGAAGAGCAAGGAAGGCAGTAGCACCGGATGATCCGACGGTCTGAGTGAGGACCCCGTCGGTCTATCCGACGCTCAGTTTGAATCAAGACAGAGACGCGCCAAGTCGAAGCCTTCAGCACCGGATGATCCGACGCCTTGGTTAAGGCACAGCGTCGGTCTATCCGACGGTCTGTTGGAAGCTAACAGTACCGACCTGGACGCGAGGCCTTCAGCACCGGATGATCCGACGTAGCGTTGGAGCATAGCGTCGAGCGCTTGTGTCGAGAACCTCAACGGCTACGTGACGTGAGAGGGGCACCGGATGAACCGACGCCCGGAAAAGCATAGCGTCGGATCATCCGACGGTACCTTTTTCAGTGGACGTTAGCCAACGGCTAGTTTGATGCCTTGGGCTATTTATACCCCCCTCCACTCACTCATTTGAGGTTGCTGGATTGTGTGGAAGTGCAGAGGAGTTCAAGACACATTCAAGATCATATCCAATCCATCCAAGTGCTTATTTGCTCATCCTTAGACTTGCATATGCTTTGTGTATGTGCTTAGTGCTAGGCTTAGCTCAGAGCTGAGTGAGTGCAAGGTTGTGCCAACCTTGTGAGGTGATTCTTGAGTGAATCAAGTTGTACAAGGTTCGCCGGAAGCCTTGGGGCCTAAGTGGCTCACCGGCAATCGTCATCGACCCTCCGGCTTGGTGTGGAGCGGCGAGGACACTTTGTGCGGGGGACGTGGAGACCCTCTTCCTTGGTGGAGAAGCTCCTTAGTGGAGGCGGCATCAAGGTGACCAAGGGAGCTTGACAAGTGCCTAAGTGGCTAGCCTTTGTGGCAAGTCAAGTTGGTGCTCTTGGGAGAGACTTGGTGACCGGGAAGCAATACTCTTGTGTGAGTGCTTCAACAACGTGGACTAGGGGTGGCTTAGTGCCTACCGATACCACGGGATAAATCGCGTGTCAAGAGTTTGCTTCCTCTCATCCCCTTTACGTTTCCGCATTTACTCTCTTGCAATCTTTGCTTGCCTCTACATTCCTAGAGTAGTATCATGCTAGGATTGGCTATAGGTTGCAAACCTTCTTTTGGGATGGGAGTTTCACACTAGAACAACCGTAGTTGCACATATAGATAGTATGTTCTAGTTTACCTTTGCGCAAAATTAGTGAAGCCATAGGTTAAGGTTTTTAGTTGCCTAATTCACCCCCTCCCCCTCTTAGGCTAACGGGCATCCGATTCCTTACAAGTGGTATCAGAGCCGGGACTCACTTCCTTCACAAGGAAACGCCAATTCGATTGGTAAATTGTGAAAACCGGCTCATTGGAACGGTTAGGCTTCACCGCCTAGTGAGTTGCTCTATAGAGGAATGAAAGGGGTGGATACCTTAGGTTTGGCTCCACATTTTGATGGCACGGGCTATCCTCGGTGGAAGGTTCTCATGGAGGCCTATCTCCAAGCAAGGGATCTCGATGTTTGGAGAGTCACCGATGAGGGCATGAAAAATGGTACTAGGAAGGAAAAGCAATTTGATGTAATTGCTAAGAGTATCATTTTGTCCTCACTAGATGTAGGCGTTTTCAATAGAGTTTTTACTTGTGAAAATGCTCATGAGCTATGGAAAACCATCAAGGAGCAAAATGAGGGTTCAAAAGAAGTTGCTAATGAACGCTACGGTTGTCTCCTTGAGGAATTCAATAGCTTCAAGCAACTTGCTAATGAAAATGCCGAATCTATGTACTCACGCCTAAATGTGCTTGTCAATGAGATTAATGCCTTAGGTGTGAAGGACATCACGGACTTGAACATCAACCGCAAGATCCTACAAAGTCTCCGAAAGCCCGACTATGACTTGGTGAAAGCAATCATCTACGAGAAGAAGCTCGAAGATTTGAAGCCATCGCATATCTTGAGCAAGATTATGGCACATGAGCTTCAACTAATGCCCAAGTCAAAGAAGGCGCCCCAAGAAAAGCCCCAAGAACCATCTTCTCCAACCACAAGCCATGCTCTCTCAAGCCGACAAGAGAAAATGTTGAGTAGGATGGCTACTCGTGGAAGCTCAAGCGAAGATGATGGTGATGATTGTGATAATGAAGATTCCTCAAGTGATGAAGAGGTTGAATCTATGGTGGCCGAGTACGTGAAGAAGATCTTCAAGTATGTGAAGAAAGTCAACATGTACGGCTACAACATCCACTTGAGAGAAGGGCGCCATCATCAACACATCAAGTTCACCAAGATTGAGCACAAGCCCAAAAGGAAGGTGGTCAAGGAGAGAAGACCAAGGCAAGAAGCAACCTTCGCCGTTCGCGAGTGGACAAGTGGTGGATCAAGTTCTTCTAGCTCAAGCGATGAATCAAGAAAGAACTTCACCACCCGCTTCATGCAAGGTCCTTCATCATCACACATGTGCCTTATGGCCAAAGGTATGGAAAGCAATGTAAGTGATGACGAATCCGACACCACCTCTCTCAATGATCTTGTTGAGCTAATCCATGAGCAAAAAGGGATGCTTGAACAACAAGCTAATGAAATTAAAGAACTCAATGCTCTCAATGATCTTAGTGACACCCTTGCTACAAATTATGAACATTTGTTGTGCAAATTCAAATTGCTTAGCAAGGAGTGTGAGGAGCTAAAATCTAAGCTTGAGAGCAATGAGACTAAAACAAGTAATTCCTTTGAGCTTGATGAAACATCTATCCCTTGTGCAATTCCTATCTCCAAGGTAGATGCTTCAACTTCTTGCATTGATTTAATTGATGAATCTTGCTCACCATCTTGCCATGAGAATGTTGTTGTAGAATCATGTGATTATCTCATAGGCAAGGAAAATGATGAGCTCAAGCAAGAAGTGAAATGGCTCCGAGAAAGGTTGGCAAACTTGATGGGCAAGGGCAAGAATGATGAAGAACAAGTGGACATCTCTCAAGACATGAAGAGCCAAGTCCAACCTTCTCAAGATAACCGTGATCACATGGTGAAGAAGCTTGAGAAGGGTGCAACCGTGACTTGCTACAAGTGTCATGAGGAAGGGCACAAGTTCTACAAATGCCCCCAATTTGTCAAGAAGATGGACAAGGGCGCAAAGAAGAAATTGAAGCCCACCATCAAGAGCTCCCTCATCTACACCAAGCCCAACCGCAAGAACAAGACCAAGAGCAACACCTACGTCATCAAGAAGAAGGCAAATGGCAAGGTGGTTGCACACAAGGTTGGGAAGATGAAGGAAGAGCAGGGTTGGAACCAACCTATTTGGGTGCCCAAGGAAGTCATCACCAACATGAAGGGGCCTCAAATGGTTTGGGTTCCAAAGGCCACTTGAAGGCCTTAAGAGCGGGGACTTGGGAGGCTTGGCACAATCAAGATGAGAAGATTCAAGCCTATAAGCCAAGCTTGCAAATTGGACATGTGTTGCCCAAATTCCCCGATTGAGGTAATGGAAACTAGTACCTATCTCTTGCATCATTGTAGCTCCATTGCCTTGTTTAGGTTGCACTTGTTGCAATGTTTACATATGGTAGGTTGCTTGTGTCATGTGCTAACCCATGAGCAATCTACATGGTTTGATTAGTGTGTAGGAAAACTACACTTGTTCTTTCATGGTGCATGTTTTCATATATATCTCTTTGCATCATGAGCAAGCTATAGGGTAAGCTTCCCTTTTGTTATCATAAACAATGTGCATACATTTGGTTGGTGATTCAAACACTAAATGCACACATGTAGGGGGAGCTCATCCTATGGTTTGGTTATGGGACTAACATTGTTTCAAGCTTTTCTTATGTAGTCTCTTAGCGACGCGTTCGGTGCGGTGTTTCATTCTAAGAGAATGCTATTTCACTCTCAATGTGATCTAACATCTCTAAAAGAGTGAATATAGCAATATGAGCTTCATGCTATTGAGTCATGTCCTTGCGAGCTTATGTCTCTATATAAGTTCAAAGGAAATGTACTCATACATTCCTAATCCTTGTGGTACCCCAAGTGTCTTCTCTACAAGCTTCTTCCAAGTGGTGTCACCTAGTGATATCATTTCCAAGTGGCTCATCTCAATGTGGTGCCAACAAGGTAGAGAGAACCATCCCCCGGAGGTATGCAATGATCAAAAGACTACAAGTGATATCTACAAGTGGTAATGTAACAAGAACCCATTTGTTTTATCTCTTGTCCTTTAAGCTACCTCTTTGCATGATATGCTCTAAGCTTCCTTGTTTTACAAGCTTGTAGTTGTGCACTTGTTTCTCCTACCCTTGTCTTGCAAGTGGTATTCTTTTTATGCACACACTTAGGGGGAGCTTAGTTTGTATCATGTTAGTCTCATGAGCTTGTGATCCACCTTAGTTATTCACACATGTGGTATCTTCATTGATATCATACTTATGGATCATGGTTCATGCGGCTTTCTCCCTTGCATTTAACATCTCTCCTTTGAGCTATGGTTGCTAGATCTTGCTAGTTTCCTTGGACCCATTTGCTTTGGACTTTTTGGAGATTTTATTCCAAAGGGGGAGAATGTGAGACCAAAGCAAGCGTGTGGCGTAAGCTTACAAGTGGGCTCAAGGATGCTTACAAGTGATTTCAAGGATTTGAGACCAAAGGGGGAGAATGTGAACATAAGAGCAAAAAGGGGGAAGTTTGATCTAGGGGGAGTTTGGATGATGGTAAGCATCCAAGCAAGTGTAAGTAGTTCTAATTCTGTCAATTCTAGCAAATTTATGCTTGCTTTGGTTGTGTTGTCATAAATCACCAAAAAGGGGGAGATTGTAGCGAACATGGCCTCACATGCCATTAGTTCGGAGTTTGATTTTGGTGATTCATGACAACATGATCATTGGGACTAACCATATTGTTTGAGCATGTCTTTGTAGACACTTCTAGGTCCCAAGGATGCAAGGAAACCCCATGCAAAAATGCCAAAACAAAGGGTCAAAACCGAGCAAGAAAAGGAAAAGACAAGACACCGTCGGATGAACCGACGGTCCCTCAAATACAAGCGTCGGTGCAATCGTCGGACGAGTTGGTACACAGGGTGAAACCCTAGGTACCGTCGGATGAACCGACGGTCCAATTTCTACATGCGTCGGACGAGTTGCAGAGGAAGAGCAAGGAAGGCAGTAGCACCGGATGATCCGACGGTCTGAGTGAGGACCCCGTCGATCTATCCGACGCTCGCCTTGAATCAAGACGAGAGACGCGCCAAGTCGAAGCCTTCGAAGACCGGATGATCCGACGCCTTGGTTAAGGCACGGCGTCGGTCTATCCGACGCGTCCGTTGGAAGCTAACGCAGCCGACCGGACGCGAGGCCTTCGGCACGGGATGATCCGACGTAGCGTCGGAGCATAGCGTCGGAGCAGCTTGTGTCGAGAACCTCAACGGCTACGTGACGTGAGAGGGGCACCGGATGAACCGACGCCCTGGAAAAGCATAGCGTCGGATCATCCGACGGTACCTTTTTCAGTGGACGTTAGCCAACGGCTAGTTTGATGCCTTGGGCTATTTATACCCCCTCCACTCACTCATTTGAGGTTGCTGGATTGTGTGGAAGTGCAGAGGAGTTCAAGACACATTCAAGATCATATCCAATCCATCCAAGTGCTTATTTGCTCATCCTTAGACTTGCATATGCTTTGTGTATGTGCTTAGTGCTAGGCTTAGCTCAGAGCTGAGTGAGTGCAAGGTTGTGCCAACCTTGTGAGGTGATTCTTGAGTGAATCAAGTTGTACAAGGTTCGCCGGAAGCCTTGGGGCCTAAGTGGCTCACCGGCAATCGTCATCGACCCTCCGGCTTGGTGTGGAGCGGCGAGGACACTTTGTGCGGGGGACGTGGAGACCCTCTTCCTTGGTGGAGAAGCTCCTTAGTGGAGGCGGCATCAAGGTGACCAAGGGAGCTTGACAAGTGCCTAAGTGGCTAGCCTTTGTGGCAAGTCAAGTTGGTGCTCTTGGGAGAGACTTGGTGACCGGGAAGCAATACTCTTGTGTGAGTGCTTCAACAACGTGGACTAGGGGTGGCTTAGTGCCTACCGATACCACGGGATAAATCGCGTGTCAAGAGTTTGCTTCCTCTCATCCCCTTTACGTTTCCGCATTTACTCTCTTGCAATCTTTGCTTGCCTCTACATTCCTAGAGTAGTATCATGCTAGGATTGGCTATAGGTTGCAAACCTTCTTTTGGGATGGGAGTTTCACACTAGAACAACCGTAGTTGCACATATAGATAGTATGTTCTAGTTTACCTTTGCGCAAAATTAGTGAAGCCATAGGTTAAGGTTTTTAGTTGCCTAATTCACCCCCTCCCCCTCTTAGGCTAACGGGCATCCGATTCCTTACATTTGCAACAATCACAACATGGACAACATATTTACTTTGTCCTAGAAATTTGGGCATGCTTCTGCGCAACCTTAAGAAAGTTTGTTAACTCTATCAAGAATGTAGACAAATTTCTCCTTATGCCATACATCCATGCTCTATTCTCCATCTTAAATAACCTATAAAAGATAGTTCTATTATAAACTCATGTATAATCAAAACTGAATTCTACAATTTCAAACTCAATTGTAACTTGCTTCATTTAATAGTTCTATCAAGAATGTAGACAAATTTCTCCTTATGCCATACATCCATGCTCTATTCTCCATCTTAAATAACCTATAAAAGATAGTTCTATTATAAACTCATGTATAATCAAAACTGAATTCTACAATTTCAAACTCAATTGTAACTTGCTTCATTTAATATGTAAAAAACGGAAACAAAACTAAATTCTATAATTTTAATTAATGAAGCTAAAAATTTTAATGACAAACTAATAATTTATATAATTTAATATGTAAACTTGCTTCTATAATTGCAATAATTGTATTATGAACATTTAAATATTTTGCTTTGACAAACTAATAATTTAAATCTAAAGATATTTGAAAAATAAATCTCTAAATCAATATCTCTTTTCACTTCCCTCTCTCTCCCAGCTAACCCTAGGTCTAGATCTAGATTTCTATCTACATAGAAATCATGAATAAAAGTAGAAAACTAAGGTTAAAATAGCACAAACCCACCTTATATAGCCATCTCCTCCAAGAAAATCAATAGCAAAACCTTCCCCCCAAGATTTGGTGTTTTTGGAGCTTTTCCCGAGCTCCTCTCGGGCAAAGCGCCATTGGAAGGTTGCTGGGAAGAAGGGGCTGTCGTAATTTTATAGCAGCCACAGTGCTGGCGGGTGGCATACACTACATGAAAACCTCAGATAGGTCACGCAACATTTGTAACGGGCCCTTAACACCCGTTACATGCACCCACATTTGTAACAGTTGTTACTTGGTGCCCGTTACAGATAAGCTCGGCAGGCTGACCCCAGGGCTGGCCTCCACAACGCCCGTTACCAATGTGAATTTTTGGTAACGGTCTTATTAAATGCCCGTTACATGAATTCTTTGTAACGGACTTTAAATAGAGCCTGTTACACAAGTTAAACCTATCGGTAATGAGCTAGTAAAGTTGGATCGGTCGTATGGCGTCGCAGCTCTTCGTTAGTTGTTACATCGAGTTAGAGTGAGACGTCATACTTCGCTTGTATTTAAAATTATAGTTATAGTGCGAGAGCTTTCTGTGTGTTACATCGGGAGAGTTCGGCTGTCCGAGCACTTGAATGTTTTTTCTTTTTGACTTGTCTGGCTAGCCAGTTGTTTTCTCTTCTTTATAAATGAAATAGGCACTGTCATATGCCCGTTCATTCAATAAAAAGGTCTTGACTCTACCAGTGTGGTATGGCAGATCTCCGGACGGTCACAGCGATGACGGGCGATGAGCGTCGACGGAGGCGGCGGTGCTTCCCGCCGCTCTAGTGCTCCCTTGGTCGCTAGGGTCGTAGGTGGGGTTCTCTTTTTGATATCATTTTAATCAAGATTCTGAGGTGAACTGGTTCCACCTTTTAGGTTCGGTTTTCTGTTGTCCACCTAGGTTTTGTGAGGATTCAGGATTGGGTATGTACACTATTTTTTACCTATACATCAGAAGTTTCCTAAGCTAATCAGTTATGTTGTCCTTGTCATATATGAGGACCATGTGTGGTTCGAGGATCGATAGAAGATCGCTTCCTAGTTTGATGAGTGATTGACAACGCTGTGTGGACTAATTCTTGGCTAAATATTGCAGGTACAAGTTGCGGCTTGACTGATGTTGGTGCAGGTGAAGAACAAGCGCGAAAGGTTGTTACCGGTGAGGCCTCCAGGTGTGGAGAAGACAAGTAGGCTTCGTTCGAGGGACCCGGTGGCCAGTGGAGTCAAGTGCAACCCGCATGGTGGCAAGAACGGCAAGATGAAGTCATGGACGGTTTCTTGGTTGAGCCTTAAAACCAAGGTTAATCCGGGACTACGTGGGAGCCGAGTCATGAGTGGTGATTGGCGGAGGATACACCGAGTTCGCGGGGTTTCCAGTGGTTCACCAGAAAACCACTGGGTTCCTTGGTTGATCCACAAAGCCAAGACCAAAGAACCGAAGACGGAGGTGCAAAAGCATTGGACCGGTCTGACCGGTGGGTCTGACCGGTCTAATCGGTGGGTACCAATCGGACCGGTGAGGAGCACCGGTCTGACCGTTGCGCGACGACGCAGTCCGGAGACTTTGAAGCGGAGGACACGCATCGGGATCGCAAGGCTTGCGTCGAGGCTAAGCAAGTTTGCGGTCACTGGGCATCCGTCCGATGGAGCGATGACAAAGATTTCCGAATTCACCCTCGAGGGGCATGTATCCCTAATTAGCTAGTAAGGGTATTTTAGACTTTCAGTTGCCTCCATATAACCCTAGTGGTGAGAGGATGGCAGCCAGCTCTTGGAACCCGAGCTCATTTTGTTTTGCGATTTTCCTCTTCCTTTTCCCTTGGAATTTCTAGGACTAGCTTGAGAGCTTCTTGGTGGCGGAAGCTCGTCCTTGTATGAACCTTCATGGTATGTATAAATGATTCGGCGTGGTTCCTCAAAGCTTGTTTGAGTTCTTCCCGGTTTTCCTTTTTGGTGATTTTCGGAGCCTTTTCTTGGCGATTTCCTTGGAGAGATTTCGAGGCCGTTCTCTTGGGGATTTGTCGGGGGATGTATGCACGAACCCTTCCTGGTTCTTTTCCCTTTGATTCTCCTCCAAAATTCCCTAGACTCGATTTTGGGGATTTGGTTGTCCTAGGGTTTGTGGTGTTCTTAGTGGAAATCCTTCGATTCCTCTTGATTCAACAAGTTTTGGTGGACCAGTGGGCAGTCGAACTCGGCGTCCTCAACATCGACTTCAAGCCACGTATAGCCATCAAGTCACAAGCACTAGTCGACTTCATGGCAGAGTGGTGGGAGAACCAGCTGCCAACTCTAACCGAGCGACCAGAGCATTGTGTGATGTACTTCGACGGCTCGCTCAAGCTCGAAGGCGCTGGTGCAGGGGTACTCTTGATCTCTCCAACAGGTGAACAACTCAAGTACGTCCTACAGATCTTTTGGAAGGTCTCAAACAACGAAGCCGAGTACGAAGCTCTACTACACGGGCTCCGCCTCGCAGCTTCCCTGGGCATCAAGCGGCTACTAGTCTACAGCGACACTGAAGTGGTCATCAACCAAGTCAACAAGTCCTGGGACCGCAACAAGGAGAACATGGATGCTTACTACCTAGAAGTCCGCAAGCTCGAGAACAAGTTCTACGGACTCGAGTTCCATCATGTCGTCTGCGACAACAACGTTGCAGTGGATGTCCTATCGAAGGTTTGTTGTACTCGCGCTCAAGTACCAGCGGGTGTCTTCGTCCACGAGCTTCACGCGCTATCCATCCCGGAGCCGGCGCCTACGACCACTGATCCAGCGCATCTACCAGCTAGCCAGGAGGTCATGATGATCGACGTGGACTGGCGACAACCCTTCATTGACTACATCCGTGTGCAGAAAGTTCCATTGGACAAAAGCTCGGCCGAGCAGCTCATCCGCCGAGCCAAGTCCTACGTCCTAGTCGGGGACAAGCTGTACAGGTGGGGCACCACTTCTGAAGTACTCATGAAATGTGTTCCTCGAGAAGAAGGCAAGGACATCCTGGAGGAGATACACAAAGGCGTCTGCGACAACCACGCATCCTCACGCAAAAGGTGCCAAGGGTGCCAGTACTTTGCCAAGCAACGACACGTCCTGGCCTACAAGCTAGTCACCATACCACCAACTTGGCCTTTTGCCTGCTGGGGGCTCGACATGATTGGGCCTCTCCCAACTGCACTAGGAGGATTCAACAGAGTTCTGGTGGCCATCGACAAGTTCACCAAGTGGATCGAAGTCAAGCCGGTCACTTGCCCAAAGGCCGATATGGTACTCGACTTCTTGGATGAACTCGTGCATCGCTACAGACTACCCCATCGCATCATTACAGACCTGGGCTCCAACTTCAACAATCAACAGTTCTGGGAATACTGCAAGAATAGCGGGATCGACGTCCGGTATGTCTCAGTCGCCCATCCACGGGCCAATGGACAAGTCGAGAGTGCCAATGGGATGGTACTCGATGCTCTCAAGAAGCGACTGCACGATGCTGCTAACACAAAAGGAGGAAAGTGGATCAAGGAACTGCCCAACGCTCTCTGGGGGCTGCGTACTCAACCCACCAAGCTGACGGGACAGTCACCTTATTTCTTGGTCTACGGCTCCGAAGCTATCCTACCTACCGACGTCATGTGGGAGTCACCGGCAGTAGAGCAGTATGACGAAGGCATATCCGAAGACAACAGACGAGTTGACATCGACGGACTCGAAGAAGTTCGCTGCGCTGCCCTCGTCCAGTCAGCAAGGTACCTAGAAGGTATCCGACGCTACCACGACCGCAACGTCAAGGAACGCTCCTTCAACGTTGGAGATCTCGTCCTCCGTCGTATCCAAAACATGGAAGGACTACACAAGCTCAGCTCGCCATGGGAAGGTCCCTTCACAGTTGCAAATGCGACCGGACCAGGCTCGTATCGCCTCCAGACACTTAAAGGCAAAGACATCAGCAACTCGTGGAACGTCGACCAGCTCTGTCGGTTCTACGTGTAGTCTCTCGACTACTCTAGGGGCTCAAGTCTACATGATTACTCCCGAATCCTTCGTTGTAAGCGGCCTTCGGGTCGAGGCACTAGTCTCCGGACTACTACACTCCGAGATCCAGCGTTAACGGCTACTAACGGAACTCAGACTGCTTAGAGCGTCAAGGACTCTAGCAGCGGTCTATCAAGAGACCATGTACTTCTAGACCCAGCCTATATGGCTACTAACGGATCCACTGTTGTAAGCGGCTAAACGGCCTAGCACTACTCTAGTCGTAGGCGGCCTCCGGGTCCTGGAGAACTACACTTGTAAACTGCCCTAGCCATCCAGACGTACTTTCTCAGTAATAAAGTTTGATTATCGATCTACTCATTTACTGTGTCTCCCTCAATGGGCCTACTAGAGAGTACTACTACTCGCACATGACTCCTCAGATGGGCACTCCGCATACAATATCGCGACAATGAGTACTCATTCGATGGAAGTTTTTTCATTACACACTTAAACAAGTTCATTACAGCCTTGTTTTTATACAACTGCTGCTACAAGCTAACCCTACAGGCTAACTACCGGAGGTTCACCTTCTCCGCGACCTGCTCGGCGATCGGCACCATCTGTTCCAGGAGCTCTGCGTACTGCTCATCCATGCAGTTGGCGGCTAGTCCACCCGCGACTACATCAACCAGGGCCTTGGGGAAGTATGACTTCATGAAAGCTAAGACCTGGTTGGGGATGGACTTCGCTAGATGCTTGACATATGTCGCCAGACGTCCTGGGGCTTCCTTCAGCCGATCGACCAACGGAGCAATCTTTGGTCCGCCCGGGTGAGGTACTAGTAGCCTAGCGATAGGCAGCGCGACTTCTTCAAGATCCTTGAGTTGACCCCGCAGTTTCTCGCAATCTTCACCAAGCTTCACAAGGTCACGATCCGAGGCGATCCGAAGTTCCATGTGCATATTGCACTCATGGGCCAGCTTCTTGTAATGGTACTCAAGTACCTCGCGGGCATCCTTCTTTTAGTAGAAAAGATTCTTCATATCAACTTCGGATGCCTTCAGCTGCTCTACTCGGGCCTCAAGATCTGCAAACAACTCAAAGGGACATGTCAAACTACTATAGGGTACCTACAATAAGTACTTGACAAGATAGCATCAGCATACCTTTGTTATTCTGGCGCAACGACTTGTTCTTCCGGATCAGCTCATCGCTCTTCGCCTGCATATCTTGCACTTCATTGTGGTACTGGGCGAAGGCGCAATCGAGCTTGGGCTGGAGCATGGCGGAGTGCTTCCTGGCCTTGGCGAGTTCTTTCTCCAATGTCTCCGCCCGGAGAACCGTGCCACCGAACCCCTGGAGCATATCGGACTTCTGTCGGGATCTTTCCACGACATCCTGCAGAAGGCAACAACTCTTACTTAGGTACCCATTCCACTGGAACTCGACTACTCAGGGGTACAGTCATGTACCTTCATCCATTGCTTGGCACGCCGCATTGACTTGAAGTTTCGAGCTACCACTACAGGGCTAATGAGATCATCCGCCAGAAGCTTGAGTCCACCCCGACTAGTCGTGGCTGCCTCGGACATCGGGGCCGAACGGATCGGCTCCGCGTCTTGGATTTCTGGTGAACGGACGACTACCTCCAAATTCACCTCCGGCAGGGCATCGCCATGCCCCTCTTCGGTCACTCCGGGAGCTGCCATCTCCGCCAGCTCAGTTGCTGCTTCGATGGCCACCTCAGTTTCTGGCACAACGCCTTCAACCAACATAGCCTCAGGGATGGCGCTACCCTCAACTTCTACCCCTATCAACACAAGACATATGGGATCAGTTCCCTGGGGGCTTTGACTACTACTCAAGGAAGCTTGCATTACTGCAGTGTACTCACCTTCTACTACGCTAGCTTCTGGCTGCGTAGCCTCCGCGACCGACGTCACGGTCTCGCCCTGAGGGAGGGGAGCGGACTCCTCGGTGGCAGGCGCAGAAACTTCTTCAGCCCCCGCCGTGCTGGGTTCATATCCGTCCCAAGACAAGTCAGTTGATTTCCTGCATGGTACAAGATTGGTGGTCAACCAAGTAAGACTACCAAGCTACAAGTAATACTCGGGAAAGGTCTTCACTTACAAGCTAGACCGGACGACAGTCACAGTCGGAGCGCCAAGGATGCTGGTGATATCTACAAGACCGGCTTTGGCGGGCGACTCCTCTTCAGCTTGAGGCGTTGCCGGCTATTCAGCACCAGTAGTTGTGCTCAGTTCCGGCCTGCTCTCAACGGCCGGCGCTATGGCTTGACAACACTAGTCGACCGCTGTGTCATCCGTGCAACAAGTTCTTCGATGGTGGGGGCTGGACTGCGGCTTCTTTCAGCCGGCCCGCCCACCATGTCCCAATCCTCTCCTTCCCCTTGATCAACAGGGTCGAATGAGGCAATCTCCTGCGAAAACTCAGAAGTCATTCATCAGCATACAGAATACTTCAGTCAAGTACTCGACTACTCTACTCGAGGATCTCACCTCTTGAGACGTAGTCTCGGTCACCTTCAGCTTCTTGGCGACTCTTTTGCGCACCACATTGTGCGGCCTCCGCGACGGCGTAGGGAGACTAGCCTCTAGGCTAGTCGGTGGATCTTCGACAAGGGGGATGTGGGGCAACCCAGGTCGGCTGAACCTGGACCGCAGTTGGAACCACTCCTGGAGCATCTCCCCGTCCTCCTCGTCGGACGTGTCTTCTATGGTGACGGTGTCGTCACCCTCGCCGACTTCACGACACTCCTTGCCCTTGCCTTGCCCTCCTATGGAACATCCACAAGTTGAGGAGGGGAAGTTGGGTCGGAGAAAAAGTTTGATAGATCATCCCGCATCAAACACATTGGGTGAGCGAGTACTCAAAGACATAAGTTCGGCTACCAACCTTGTTTGGCGGACGAGCCGCTGAGTACTCCGGGACTGGGCAGGGTGTGTATTGTGGCATATCCTTGAAGATCCTCCCCAGTCTCTCGACGATGTCGTCATCATCGACTTCTGTGCCAGGCATTCTCGACGGGTCGTCATCGCCCGTATATTGGTACCCGAGGGTATCACGCGCCATCAGAGGCTGTACCCTCCTCTTCATGAAGCTGAAGGCCACGTGTTCGGCCCTCTGTTAACACCAAAACTTGGTATAGGAGAGAGGCTGAATTGTGGGCCAAACTTGGTAACAAATCCTGTTCAGCGGTGGGAAGATTGCTTCAGAAGATTCGGCAGAGATGCTTGCGGTCGGCAGTTTGTTTCCATTCGGCAAGAGGACTGTTTGCGCTGATTTAATGGGATCGCATGGTGACGTGGCCCGAACAGAAGGAAGGGACGAATGGATAGGCATTCGCACTTAGGCGTTAAATTAGGTATCAAATATTGTGCTCATAGTGCACCAGTAGTCGTGCTAGGACAGGGTATAAATATGAACCCTGGATGTATGTAATTGGAATCGAACATTCTCATAACAAACCGACTTTACGCCAAACCTTCGAGTCCTCTAGTCGTGTCGTCGAGTTCTTCGAGAGGGTTCATCGATCCGTCGACCTCCGTAAGTACCGGCAACCTTGTATCATGTCTAGTATCATGCGGTGGATTTAGATCGTGATGCAAGTAGTCTTATTACCTTGCTTAGTATCATGCTGTGGATTTAAGCTTGGTTCAAGAGGGTTTATTGTTAGATCATGAGCCATGCAGTAGGCTAAGATCTAGCTTGGAGCTGGTTATCGGCTCTATTAGATTTGGCAAGATCTAATAGATTCATTAAGTTACCATGTGTTGCTTTGAGTTTTTACTTCATGTTTAAATTCATGTAACACTCTTTTGCCTAATTTAGATTGGTTTGAATCGGCTTTATCTTGTTTAGTGATCTTTACATTGTACGCTCGCATCTTTACCTTAATAAGGCACGTGGATCACGTGTTCTCCAATAGCCGAAACCGAATCAATCTAAGTTGTCACGTGTTGTGGGTTCAAGCTTGTTAACCTTGTGTAAACCTTGACAGAACCGTGTATCATGCGGTAGATGCAGGTTTTTGGGTTGTTTTAGAGCTAATCATCCGGTGGATTAGATTTTGATTCAATCTGATAGGTTTATCATCTTTAGCAATGTTTGTTCCTTCTTCACGGATCCCGATTCGGCTGTTCATCCATATTCAGTTATGCTTTCACGAGTAAAACGTGTTTACGAGTTATGTTTTAAATAATGCATGCTTTTAGCTTTCCATAGTTAGATTGTATCATGTGGTGGATAGATCTTTTTGTGGTTGGTATTGTGATTTTAAAAAAGTTGTATCATGCGGTGGATTAACTTGTTTGAACTCATGCTCGACGGGTTTCAAAGTATCTAGACATGCGGTAGACTAGTGCTTTGGGCCTATGCATGCTTGTTCATTACATATTTGTAATCATGCTTTACTTCATTTATTTTTACTGTTATTTATCCTCGAGGATCGGTCATGATCTTGTGCACGAGCAACGTTATTTGGACAAAGACCGATTTTTCGTCATGCTTACGTCATCTATTTGGCTATGTTCTGTTTTATGCTTTAAAACTCCCGAATGCTTTTCAATCTGTTGACAGATAGCTTTTTGTAGCTATATGTCACTTTACATGGCTTTTAGCCGCAAATATGGAACTGTCTGGTACCACCTGGCAAGTTCCAAGCTTTGGCATCTAACTACGTTCTCCTTTGTTAATTTCAGGAAAATTGACACGCTTTGGAATCTGCTCGCGTGTTAAGCCAGCTTGTTCGGCTTGCTGTGTGCTTGGCGCGAGGTGCGAATTTTGCATCAACACACTTTTTGGCATGCTCGGTGGGACATTTAGCTGAATCAAGATGCCTGAAATCGGCGACGTCATGGATGTCACCATTGATGACCTAACTCCAGAACAACAAGCACAGCTGAAAGACGCTACTGAACAATTCCAGATGAAGTGCTTGATGTTGTTCGGCAAGAACAGGAGTGGCATCCCATACCTTAAATCTGAAATGCCCAGGGTTCTGTTGCCGGGGGAGCCTGACACCACGTCTTTCCAAGAGAAAGAAGAGGCTCTGCATGCTTTTCGGGAGACTACAGAAGCTGTGTTGGGTAGGCATCATACGGCCTTCTTGAGCATGTTCAAGCAGATTATGATCGGCGTGTTCGGCCCAGCAATGGAAAAGGTGTTTAGTCGAGTATCCCCTCACGCATATTCTGCAGAAGTCGGATAAACCAGTTCTGCTCAACCAATAGGAGCTCAACCGCCACTGCAGAGCCAGCCGATTCAGCCTCCTCCACAAAGCGTTGGGAGCCAGCCGATCCAGCCTCCTCCACAAAGCGTTGGGAGTCAGCCGATGCAACCTCCTCTACGAAGCATGGGGGGTCAGCCAGTCCAGCCACCTTTACAAAAAGGTCAACCAGTTCAACAGCCAAACCCGTATCAGCCTACATATGGGGACATGGCGTTCGGTTCGACTGGAATGCCGCCTAACTCCACTTACAAGATAGCCCCAACCAATAATAGGTTGCAGAAGAATATGTATGGTGGGGGATATCATGAGGTCAAGGATTATGGTGCTATAGATGCTCTCCCAAATCCTGGGTACGGTACAGCTGCGGGAATACAAGACGATGATATTCTGGTACAGAAAATGGCCGATCTGATGCAAAATCAATTCGGCCTTAAACCTAAAATGCAAGGACCAGCTTATACACCTCCCTTCCCGGAGTGGACTACAGGGTGATCTTGCCACCAAGGGTGAAGCCTCCTACGGAGTTTACAAAGTTCTCTGGGCAGGACGATACAAGCACTGTAGAGCATATTGCTCGATATCTAATGCAGCTTGGAGAAGCTTCAGCTGATGAGGCATTCAGGGTTAGATATTTCCCTCTGTCATTAACGGGCTCAACGTTCCAATGGTTTACTTCTTTGCCTCCTCAGTCAGTTGGCACATGGAAGGATCTAGAACAAAAGTTCCATGCCCATTACTTTAGTGGCAGCACAGAGAAGAAGTTGATTGATCTAGCCACCTTGAAACAAAGGCACAATGAGATGCCTTTGGAATTCCTCAGAAGATTCAGGGAAGTCAAGGGCATGTTCTTCTCTTTGACTTTGCCGGATGATCAGCTGGCTGATATGGCTATTGCAGGGATGTTGCCAGCTATTCGGGAGAAGTTGTTTAGCATGGAATTTGACAACCTTGGTCAGTTGTCTCAGAAGCCTTCATTGATGAGTAATCAGGCCTACGAGTTCAAGAAGGACAGCAGATTTGCCAAGCATCATGACATAGCTAACATCTACAACTAGTTCCTCGAGAAGGCTAACCAGGTGGAAGATTTTGATGATGACGAGGAAGTGGCCGCCGCTGAGATTATGTGGGGCAAGGAGCCCTTGACTATGAACCAGCGATGGATAAAGCAAACCAAGGGCACCTATGACTTTGATGTCACCAAAGCTGACAAGCTCTTCGAGTTCTTGGTGAAGGAAGGCCGAATCAAGTTGCCTGAAGGGCATTCTATGCTTCGGCCCGGTGGAGTTAAAGATAAACGTTACTGTGGCTTTCATGATAGAAACTCTCACTCCATCAACGATTGCAAGGTCTTCAGGATGAGGATCCAAAAGGCTATCCAGGAGGGGCATTTGAAATTTGATAATAAGATGAAGCTGGATGGCCACCCTTTCCCTCAGAACATGGTCGGCTTCTCTGTCAATATGGTGACTGCTGGGGAGAAGGGGAAAGTGAAGGTCCTAACTTCAGCCAGAGCAAAACGGGATGGATCAGTGGATCCCACGCGGCAAGTGACGGTGGAGCAAGTCCACAAGGAAACCCCACGTGCCCTCAAGAGCCAGGTTGAAGTTGGGGAATCATCCAGGACCAAGCCCAGGGTTACTACACGCATTCTCCTCAACAAGTGGCAGCGCCAGCAGGAAAAGGAGCGCTACCAAAAGTTAAGATATGAAGAGGAGAGGCGCAGGTTTGAAGAAGAGGCACGCAGGAAAAAATTGGAAGAGTACGCGTGGGAGCAAGAGCGTGCACACTGGGGATGAGCATTCTTCAGGCATTGCTGGAATGAAGGCTTGAAGCTCCCCACATTGAAGAACTGCCCTGAGTGCAGTGATAAGTACTCTGAATACATACAGGAAACTGTCAATCACCGATCCGTCCATGATAGAATTGGAAGGATGCATCCTAATGACGGTCGGCGTCTAAAAATAAATGAGGTCATTGATCACCCAAGGAAAAGGCAAGCTGACCAAAGATGGGCTAATCAAGAAGAAGAGGAACACGAGTACATCTGGCAAGAAGGACAGTGGTGCCCGCCTGGCTTGAGGAAAAGACAAAAGAGAAGGGTTCAACGCTTGAGGAACCGGGAATTGAAGCAGGCGGGGATCTAGAGAAAGCAAGTGTGGCGCCCAAAAGACAAGCCTGAAGGATCGGGTCGTTCGGCTCCAGCGTGCATGGTATACTTTTTGCCGAATGAGTTCATGGCTCCCGCTAACCAAGTTGTGCAGGATGAAACATCTCTAGATATCAATGATGATGAACATCTTGGGGGATTCATGGCGTAGCTGGTATTGGCGAAGCAGGCCACCTTTGACAAACCGGCCAAGAATCGACACATAAGGCCATTTTATTTGAAGGGATACATCAATGGCAAGCCATTGACCAAGATGTTTGTTGATGGCGGGGCTACGGTCAACGTGATGCCACACACTACCTTCAGGAAGCTTGGCATGGGCCCTGGGGACTTGACGCCAACGAGCGTAATTCTGAACGATTTTGCTGGGAATCCTTCAGATACCAAGGGTTGCGTACACGTGGACTTGATGATCGGGTCCAAAACTTTACTCACAACCTTCTTTGTCATTGAAGGCAAAGGAGCCTATAGCTTGCTGCTTGGGCGGGACTGGATCCATGCCAATTGTTGCATCCCATCTACCATGCATCAACAGCTCATTCAATGGGTAGATGACGATATTGAAGTGGTCCAAGCAGATGATTCAGTGAGCGTGGCAAACGTCGAACCAGCTTTCTGGGAATATCAAGGCAGCGATTGTTTCTCAGGAAAAGACTGGGGTGAAGGTCCTGTTGAACCTGTCAGCAGTGATCAACAACTGATTCAAGCAGTCGGCTCTTATAGTAATTTTTAAATGGATAATCTAGTTGAAGGAACTGATGGAAAGTTAGGGCGAGGATTCATGTCAGCTGACAAATTAGAGGAAATTGATATTGGAAATGGTGACAAGCCAAGGCCGACATTTATCAGTGCTAACTTGGAGTCAGGTTTCAGAGAGGAGCTAATCAAGCTGTTAAAAGAATATAAAGATTGCTTCGCTTGGGATTATTCGGAGATGCCTGGTTTGGATCGTTCTATTGTTGAGCATCGGTTGCCGATCAAACCTGGTTTTAGACCTTATAAGCAACCTCCCCGAAAAATCTACAAAGATGAAGTATTGGCTGATGTGATAAAGGAAGTTGAGAGATTACTTAATGCAAACTTCGTTCGGCCATGCAGGTATGCGGAGTGGATCTCTAACATCGTCCCTATCAACAAGAAAAATGGGAAGATGAGGGTTTGCA
This sequence comes from Cenchrus americanus, assembly GCA_947561735.1. NCBI lineage: Eukaryota > Viridiplantae > Streptophyta > Magnoliopsida > Poales > Poaceae > Cenchrus > Cenchrus americanus. The sequence goes on along the minus strand of OX387242.1, from coordinate 97,195,428 downwards.
TAGATTTCAGAGATTTGAACAGAGCTACTCCTATGGATGGATACCCAATGCCTGTTGCTGATTTATTGGTTGATGCTGCTGCTGGACATAAGGTTATCAGTTTTATGGATGGTAATGCAGGGTACAACCAAATATTTATGGCAATAGAAGACATATCGAAGATAGCCTTCAGATGTCCTGGTCATATAGGCCTGTTTGAGTGGATAGTCATGACATTTGGGTTGAAAAATGCCGGTGCAACTTATCAACGAGCCATGAATTATATCTTTCATGAGTTGATCGGCAAAATTGTTGAAATTTATATTGATGATGTCGTGATCAAATCTTTGAATCATGACTCACACTTAGGGGATGTGAAGAGAACTCTGGAGTGCACTCGAAAGCATGGATTGAAGATGAATCCAAACAAGTGTGCTTTTGGGGTATCAGCTGGAGAATTCTTGGGATTTTTGGTACATGAAGGAGGGATTGAAGTGTGCAAGAAAAGCATGAAAGCTATCGACGAAGTTGTTCCTCCAACCAATCTCAAGGAGTTGCAATCACTGCTTGGCAAGATCAATTTTGTGAGAAGGTTCATTTCAAATTTGTCACAAAAGGTTTTGCCCTTTTCCCCGTTGTTGAAGCTCAAGAAGGACCAAAAATTTGTATGGGGTGACGAACAACAAAAGGCTTTTGATGAAATCAAGCGATATTTGAAGGAACCACCAGTGCTGGTGCCCCCGCAGTTGAACAAGCCTTTCAAGTTGTACGTGGCGGCCGATACCCAAACCATTGGATCGACCCTTATACAAGAGTTTGAATGAAAGGAGCGGGTAGTAGCGTATCTTAGCCGAAAATTACTTGATCCTGAGACCAGGTATTCAGCTACAGAGAAGCTGTGTTTATGTGTGTACTACTCGTGTACAAAGTTTCGGCACTACTTGTTCAATGCTGAATGTGTTGTATACTCCAAGTTTGATGTAATAAAACATATGTTGTCTATGCCAATTTTGAATGGAAGGATTGGCAAGTGGATTTTGGCCTTATCTGAGTTTGAGTTGAAGTTCGAATCGGCAAAGGCTATAAAAGGTCAGATTATTGCCGATTTCATTACTGAGCATCGTGATCCATCAATTGATTTGTTTGAAATTACTCCGTGGGCTTTGTTCTTTGATGGATCCTCATGTGGTAAAGGTGGAGGAGTAGAGATTTTATTAATTTCACCCAAGGGTGAGATGTTTGAGTTTGCTATCCCTATTCAGCCTACTGTCACGAACAATCAAGCTGAGTACAAGGTGTTGCTTAGAAGCTCAGTACCTAAGAGAAGCCGGGGCCATTTCAGTTGAAATTGATAGAGATTCAGAGCTGGTTATAAAGCAATTGAATGGCCAATATGAGTGTAAAAGTGATGCCCTGAGGAATTATTATGAGGAATGCAGGGAAATCTTAAAGAGCTTTCAGTTAGTAATTCTACAGCATATTCCTAGAGAACACAATGAAGAGGCAAACAGACTAGCTCAGAGTGCTTCAGGTTATAGGGAAAATCAAGAAGCGTTTGCCATGGAGGTATATGCCTTCAGGAGTGATCTTGCAGAAGATGATTGGAGGAAGGAAATTGTTGATTATCTAGAGGATCCATCCAGAAAAGTTTCTAGGAAGCTCAGGTATAAAGCTATAAAATTTGTTCTTCTGGATGAAAGTCTATTTTACAAATCATTGGATGGGGTGTTGCTGCAATGCCTGAGTCCAGAAGAAGCAAAGAAAATGATGAGTGAGGTGCATGATGGGCTATGTGGAGCACATCAATTTGCCTATCGTATGAAATGGGTTATTAGGAAAGCTGGATGTTTCTGGCCGATGATGTTGGAAGATTGCTTTGAGTATTACAAGGGATGTCAAGATTGTCAGAAGTTTGGAAATATTCAAAGGGTTCTAGCGTCAGCACTGAATCCAATTATCAAGCCATGGCCATTCAGAGGCTGTGGTATAGATTTGATTGGCCAGATAAACCCACCGTCTAGCAAGGGGCATAAGTTTGTGCTTTTAGCGACAGATTACTTCACCAAATGGGTTGAGGCAATTCCATTGAAGAAAGTAACATCAGAAAACATGGTTGAGTTTGTTAAAGAACACATCATCTACAGGTTTGGAATTCCTCAAACAATTACAACTGATCAAGGAGCTCAGTTTGTATCCATGGAGTTCAGGGAGTTTGCCGAAAGCATGGGAATCAAGTTGTATAATTCTTCTCCTTATTATGCCCAAGCTAATGGTCAGGCAGAGGCTTCTAATAAGATCATGATCAAGCTTATACAAAAGAAAATCGATCAGAAGCCAAAGAGGTGGCATTCGGTACTCAATGAGGCTTTATGGGCTTACCGAATGGCTCCTCATGGAGCTACAAAGACTTCTCCTTATGAGTTGGTTTATGGGCATCATGCTGTTTTGCCTTGGGAAATGCAATCAGATTCTAGGAGAGTGGTCTTGCAAAAGGACTTAAGCTCCAAAGATTATAGTGGCTTAATGATGGATGAGTTAGAAGATTTGCATATGATTCGTCTTAGAGCCTTAGAAAACATTGAGAAGAACAAGCTACGAGTTGCTAAATATTACAACAAGAAAGTAAAGGTCAAGCAATTTGTAGAAGGGGATTTGGTTTGGAAAGCACTATTGCCGATTGGAACTAAGTATAGTACGTTCGGCAAATGGTCCCCGAATTGGGAAGGACCTCTTTGGGTAGTCAGATGCGTGCCTGGTAATGCTTACATGTTAAAAACTTTACTGGGAGAGGAATCTTCTGCTGCGATAAATGGAAGATATTTGAAGAAGTATTATCCTAGTATTGAAGTTGATCGTTGATCACAAGCACCAGGATTACAAGCGTTTGATACAGAAGGATAGCCGGCATTCAAGAGAAAAGCCGCCTTTAGAACAAAAATCCTGAACAAGGAAATGGCCAGTACTAAGATGTATTGCCCTTATCACGAAGATACATAACATTACAGATGTTTCTTGCAGGCTTTTATTTGATAGTCCAGCCGCTCAAGATTACAAGGGGGTGGGAAGCAGAAGGCCTGGCGAAAGAAGCGAAAGTATGCTTCATTCATTTTTCTTTCTTTGCTTCTTCAGCTCCTCCCTCTTCAACTATTCCAGGACCACCTTGACGGCAACCTGGAAGCTTCGGGGGTGGCCATGACTCGCAGCTTCCATTAGGCTGTCCCAGGCGGCCTTCAGGTTACTGTACCTATCAGAGATATCTAAGCAAGAAGAGTAGTTGTTAGAAAACGAAAGTCTGAGGCTAAACATGGAATCAAGTGAAGATGGAAGTTGTTACCCCCTACTAGCACCACTAAACTCATGCGGCGTTCACGTTCGGCGTGGCAGCAGGTGGTGATGTCTCACAGATCGTGCTCTAGATGCCGAACGCGGCGGCGCAACTAGTGATTGACCCTCTGTTCTGGCGTGGCGTCCTCTTCTTCAAGGGAGGAGTTAGACGAGATGTATTCGGGTGTTTCTTTAGTCCTAAGGATCTCTTCAGGAAGCAGGTCAAGGCTAGAGAAAAAGAGAAGGGGTGAACATAAGATTGCAAATGAGGGCAAGAAGCAGATTAAAAGAAAACTCACTCTTGAATGGTGCGCTTCTTTGGTGGAGTGCTGTCCTCCTTGATGGGTTGCTTGCCTTTGTCCGCCATGGCTTTGGAGTTTTCTCTTATGGAACGGGGGAGAAGATGTGAAGTGATGGATGAGTGTGCAAGTGGATTTGCAGGGCATCCCAGAGGGCTATTTTATTGACTGAGAGAGCGCATTGGGAGTGATGACTGGTTGGCGTACGTTATTGGAATACCAAGCGGCAGGGTTTTCCTCCCGAATGCGAAGGGTTTTCATTGAACAGTGTTTATGGTTCCCAAACTGAGAATTTGCTGCGGATTTTGCGCCAAGGAGCAGTTTTTTTCGCGTATTCGGCTCAAGTAAAGTTCCCGAATGCGTTTGAGAAAAGTAAGGTTCGCAGTTGCAAGCAGGAGGGAATCACCACAATACAAGCATGGAAATTAAAATTCTTTATTTATTTCCGAAGATCAAACATCCCTAGTACAATCTAATTGAAAAGCCTGTTTAGCACAAACTGGGGATGAGTGAGTTCGGCAATGGCATCGCCGTGGCCATCGAGGCGCTCCAAGATGACTTCGATCTCGTCGATGTCTTCTGGTGCGCTGCCCTGGAAGCCGCGCGGCTGGATGGAGTAGTTGATGCCGGTATGTGTCGCCATGGCGGCCAAGCCCAGGGTGGTGCCAAGGCGGATGCCGTGGGTAGCCACCTCGTCCACGTGATCTTCTACCGCGGCGAGGCGCTCCGCCGGCGTGTCTCCAGGAGCGTTCACCTTGTCGGCCAATTGCTTCACTAGCATTATCAGCTGGTCAAGCTCGGCGTCGCGAGCTGCGAAGTGCAAGGCAGTGATGATTAGTATCAAAAGCCGAATTGGACTGGAGGGTAATCTAAGGGATGTACCGTCGATGGTTGCCAGCAACTGTTTGCGTTGGTCCTCCCACTCGAGTTCGGCGATGCCAGCCTTCTGGGAGACATCTTCCAGCTTGCGCTGGGCCACCTCGAGCTCCGCCTTGAAGCGGAGGGCGTCGAGCTCCCCATAGAGCACGGGGGAATAGTTGTTCGACTCCGAGGAGTCGTACGGCAGAGGCTGATTCATGGCCGGCGCGGGGGCCCGGTTCCATTGGATGAGCCTAAAACAGAGAAGATCGTCAGAAATAGAGGAAAATCTAGAAAGAATCATGAGGGAAGTTGACGATCACTGCCTCCGACACGCGCCGACGCGGCTCCCTTCCGCCTCGTCGGTGGCACGACGCCTGTTGCTGCTACCCGCCATTGGTTCTTGAGGTTGCGCTAGTGGTGAAAAAGCAGGCTTGGGTTGGCAAAAGTTTGAAGGTTAAAGGCTTGATGAAAGGCTAGGGGCACCTACGGTTTTATTTATAGGGATGCGATGACCAGTAGCCAAATCTGTAGCCATGGCAATATGATTCAAAGTTGGCTCATTGGCTTTACCACAGAAGATGAATCTACACAGCCACATGTTCAGGAATGCTCTGTATTCGACTTCACTTAGAGAGCCATTGAAGGATCAGATGGCGACTAGAGAGGGGGGGAGTGAATAGGAGCCGGTAAAAATTCTTCTCAAAGAACCCAGCCTATACCCTAATCAAATCTAGGTCACACACAAGTGATAGATCGAATCACACAACAATCGCCAAGAAAACGAGGTTATGGATCAACCCCTAGTCTTAGGAACGATTCCTTGAAGCACACGCGGAAGCACAAAAGAAGGAAGGGAGGAATCGAACCAAGGAACAAAGCACTCAGGCTCTGGCGGACCGTCCGACCAGGTGGGGCGGACCGTCCGCACGGGCCACGCGGACCGTCCGGCCCGTCGCCGCGGACTGTCCGCACACACACCGCGGACCGTCCGGCCCTACGCCGCGGACCATCCAAAAAAGCAAACAGAACCTCCAGAGACGACCCCGAATAACGGACCGTCCGCGTGGAGCACGCGGACTGTCTGCCAGGCACCCGCGGACCGTCCGCCCGGTACACGCGGACCGTCCGAAACTTCACCCAACGAAAACTCAATGCCACGACGGATCGAAACAAAAGGCGAGCAAGAACACGAAGAACACCCGATGAACAAGGATGGCGCGGACTATCCACCTGGTCCTCGCGGACCGTCCGCGAGGTGCAGACAGAGCAGAAAGTCAACTCCCCCAAATCATCATCGGATTTCCCAAACGGTAGAAGCTATAGAGACAAGGGTTTAGGGACTTGAAAAGCGTCACACAAGGATGCTATATCCCAAAAATCTTGCCTCCTAACTCCCTAAATCACCGGGAATCGCGAATCCTTTGAGCACCACCAAAAGCTAGAGCACCGAACAAAAATCCTTGAATCGAAGTGGTTTCCCGGCGTTTGAGGGCACAAGATCAATCACAAAGATGCACGAGACATCCATCCATGTTTCCCTCAAAGAAATTTGGGGAGAAACCCACTCAAATCCGCGGAATCACACCGAGAACAAGGGTACCAAAAACAAGCACGAAAAAGACCACAGAAAACACAACGCCGAATCTTCTATACAAACCAGGAAAGATTCACAAGGTCTAGCATGCCGCCCTAGCACCCATCCCTCTCAACAAATATCTCATGAAGCTCTCATGCTAGCCTAGAGAAAAATGGAGAAGAAAAAAGCTACGAAAATGAGAAATGGGAAGGGGGAAAATAAACCCTAAGTCGCGGAGAGAGAGCCCCATCCACACACACTCATGGCTTATATATCGGGTCCCGCCGGTGTGGGAAATGACTCGACTACCCCTAACTCAACTACTGGCGATACAACCCACGCAGGGGCATTTATGTAATGTTTGTGGGTCTTGCCATCGGACGGCCACGCCTTCGCCGCACCCCCGCGTCCTCCCGACGCAAGCCATGCGATCCCGCCGCGTGTCCTCCGCTTCGAAGCTTCCCGACACGCCCGGATCCTGTCTCCGTCGTGTTGGGTCTTCGGACTTGGTTTTGAGGCCCAAACCAAGAAACCGTCCTCCGATGGTTTTGTGGGCAAACCACCAAACCCCGCGTGCTCGGCCCGGCCTCCCGCCAAGCCTCTTGACTCGACCGCCACCGTGCACCGGCTCGATCGTCCACGACCTCGTCTTGCTCGTCTCGCCACCATGTGGCCCGCACCTAGTCCCGCCGTCCACCGGGTCCCTCAAACCGAGCCTACTTGTCTCTCCATCTCTCGGAGGCCCCTCAAGACTGAAGACCTTTCGCGCCCGTTCTTCACCGGCAACAACACGAACTAGGCCGCAGCCTACACCGGCGCACTGAGCCAAGAGTCAGTCCAACACCCGTTGTCAATCACTCATCACTGAGGAGCGGTCATCCATCGACCACCAGGACGCTCCTGGTCCTCAAAGGCTGAAGACCTTTCGCGCCCGTTCTTCACCTACAACAACACGAACTAGGCCGCAGCCTACACCTGCGCACTGAGCCAAGAGTCAGTCCAACACCCGTTGTCAATCACTCATCATTGAGGAGCGGTCATCCATTGACCACCGGGACGCTCCTGGTCCTCAGCCATCTTTCATATGACTCTGGATATATGACTTGTATCCACTTCCTGTTTTCACTCCTTTCTGCCTAGTGGAGCCTTTGTATTGGTAGGGGTACATGGGTCCTGAAATATCAAGGCCGGTCATCATATATACATCGGCCAAGGTAGGAGACATTGGGTCGTGACCAAAGAGGAAGGCATAGACGCCATTTGACCAAAAGTGGCAGGCTGCTATCAAAAGATTTTCATTCTTTGGGGTTTCGGCCATGGATAACTCCAAGCATTGAGCGATGCGGAGGCTGTCCCAATTGCTGGTTTTGGCGCTATTATCTGCAAGTATCCTCTTATACCAATTTCTCCAACCTGCAATTGGGGGCAAAGGCGAGTTCTTGAAAGTATCTTGCCACAGGGGAGGCCTTGATAAAGCCGCTTTGAAAGGGATTCTCTTGGATTCAGCTTCAATGAACTCGCGGGGATCGAAAGTTCCCACAGGTCCGAGGAAATATGATGTTGAGTTGGCCTCAGTGTGAATCAAAAGCTCAGTGGAAAACTCCTATCAAGAGAAAACGGAAGGAGAAATCTGAGGTAGGAGTTGGAAAAATAATGCCGAATGAACCTTAAGGGGATGAAATTTACTTGAGCAGCTTGATTTTGATCCGCCATTGAAGATTTGAGCTTGGGGAAAAGATGACCTAGGGTTTGGATTTGAACGGAGGCCCCGATGGATTGCAAGGAGGAAGAATAGGTGTTGAACAGATTTGACTTGAAGACGTTGGCGTTTACAGTCAATTTTGGAATAAAATCACTTTTATCCCGTAATTGAAGGGGCATATGTTAACACCAAAAATTGGTACAGGAGAGAGGCTGAATTGTGGGCCTAACTTGGTAACAAATCCTGTTCAGCAGGGGGAAGATTGCTTCAGAAGATTCGACAGAGATGCTTGTGGTCGGCAGTTTGTTTCCGTTCGGCAAGAGGACTGTTTGCGCTGATTTCATGGGATCGCATGGTGACGTGACCCGAACGGAAGGAAGGGACGAATGGATAGGCATTCGCACTTGGGCGTTAAATTAGGTATCAAATATTGTGCTCGTAGTGCACCAGGAGTCGTGCTAGGACAGGGTATAAATATGAACCCTAGAAGTATGTAATTGGAATCGAACATTCTCATAACAAACCGGCTTTACGCCAAACCTTCAAGTCCTCTAGTCGTGTAATCGAGTTCTTCGAGAGGGTTCATCGACCCTTCGACCTCTGTAAGTACCGGCAACCTTGTATCATGTCTAGTATCATGCGGTGGATTTAGATCGTGATGCAAGTAGTCTTGTTACCTTGCTTAGTATCATGCGGTGGATTTAAGCTTGGTTCAAGAGGGTTTCTTGTTAGATCATGAGCCATGCGGTAGGCTAAGATCTAGCTTGGAGCTAGTTATCGACTCTATTAGATTTGGCAAGATCTAATAGATTCATTAAGTTACCATGTGTTGCTTTGAGTTTTTACTTCATGTTTAAATTCATGTAACACTCTTTTGCCCAATTTAGATTGGTTTGAATCGGCTTTATCTTGTTTAGTGATCTTTATGTTGTACGCTCGCATCTTTACCTTAATAGGGCATGTGGATCACGTGTTCTCCAATAGCCGAAACAAAATCAATCTAAGTTGTCACGTGTTGTGGGTTCAAGCTTGTTAACCTTGTGTATACCTTGACAGAACCGGGTATCATGCGGTAGATGCTGGTTTTTTTGGGTTGTTTTAGAGCTAATCATCAGGTGGATTAGATTTCAATTCAATCTGATATGTTTATCATCTTTAGCAATGTTTGTTCCTTCTTCACGGATCCCGATTCGGCTGTTCACCCTTATTCGGTTATGCTTTCACGAGTAAAACGTGTTTACGAGTTATGTTTTAAATAATGCATGCTTTTAGCTTTCCATATTTAAATTGTATCATGTGGTGGATAGATCTTTTTGTGGTTGGTGGTGTGATTTTAAACAAGTTGTATCATGCGGTGGATTAACTTGTTTGAATTCATGCTCGACGGGTTTCAAAGTATCTAGACATGCGGTAGACTAGTGCTTTGGGCCTATGCATGCTTGTTCATTACATATTTGTAATCATGTTTTACTTCATTTATTTTTATTGTTATTTATCCTCGAGGAACGGTCATGATATTGTGCACGAGCAACGTTATTTAGACAAAGACCGATTTTTCGTCATGCTTACGTCATCTATTCGGCTATGTTTTGTTTTATGCTTTAAAACTCCCGAATGGTTTTCAATCTGTTGACAGATAGCTTTTCGTAGCTATATGTCACTATACATGGCTTTTAGCCGCAAATATGGAACTGTCTGGTACCACCCGGCAAGTTCCAAGCTTTGGCATCTAACTATGTTCTCCTTTGTTAATTTCAGGAAAATTGACTGGCACGCTTTGGAATCTGCTCGCGTGTTAAGCCAGCTTGTTCGGCTTACTGTGTGCTTGGCGCGAGGTGCGAATTTTGCGTCAACACCCTCAGGCTGGCTTCTCTCAAAGCCTTGATCTTCTGCAGTAGCTCGGGTAGTTGAATACCCTCCTGCATGGTCGGGCCCGTCTTCCACTAGGGCTGATGCTTTGGCTGCTTCCCGCTCGGCTTCGGCAGCTCCGGGTGGTGGTTGGTGACGTAGAACCATTTCGACTTCCAATCCTGGTTGGAGTCGATGAGCTTGTATGAGAGGTACTGCTCAGCGGCATCTTCGCGCATCTAGATGTCGGCTCCTCCGACTACTCTTGGGTCGTTGGCACTCGGCTGCGGCTTCACGCAGAAGAATTTTCTAAACAGCACCCAATGGGGCTTGATCCCCACGAAGGCCTCGCGGAAGTGGACGAAGACGGAGACGTGAAAGATTCTGTTGGGGTTGAGGTTCAAGTACTCGATACCGTAGTACTTGAGGAGACCTTTGAAGAAGTCGCTCGCCGGGAGAGCCAGCCCGCGCTCCACGAACTGCGCGAACATTGGGATCTCATCGGGGTTCTTCTCCATTGGGTATGGATCTCCCGCGGCGGCACGCCACATGTCCATCTCATTCTCTCAGAGGAAACCGATGTTCACCAGCGCCAGCAGGTCTTCGGTCTTCGGCTTCGATTTCTTCCACTCCTTGATCGAATTCGGTCGCGGGGGAGAGGTCGGCGGTGTTGACTCTTGGGCGGATCTAGTCGCCTCGTCACGGGATCTCTTCTTCCCAGCGCCAGTCTTCATGCTCTTCGATGGAGAAGACTTCATCCTCCAAGTACACAGGGTTTTCACTCGCATTCGCTCGGGGGCTTCTCTGGAGGCAAGCAGTGGCGGCGCGCATGGATCTGCAGCCTAATGCACGATGGCAGTGTGCTCGGGTGGATGACTCTGGGCTAGATCTATTTCAAATGGCTGCAAGTGTGGAGGACGGAAAACCCTAAGGGTTTCGGCTTCTATTTATAAGTCAACCGACGGCACGGCAATGGTCAGATGGATAAGTATTGGCAGCTGACTCAGCGGCAGCCGCCTGGCCCTTCAACTTCCAGTAGTCGACGCGCTTCATCTCGGGGGCTCGGCTACGTCTACTCAATTCCCTGGGTGATGACAAGACTCTAGAGCAACTCAGGACACATTCTACAATCAAGATGACCCTTCAATTCGAGAGGAAGTACTCAACTCAAGGCTCGGGGGCTCGGTGCCACGTGTCCTTCGGTTTTTTCTCCGGATTTTGCGGGATAATCTTGGCAGAATTTCAGATTGACCCTCAGCTTGAATCTACGATTCGACCTAAGGCTCGGGGGCTACATTCCATATGGAATGCAATTCTTTGAATTGCATTTTCCATATGGTTTCTTCTTCAAGACAAAGCGAGTATTATTGAAGACCTTCAAGAGGAGAACTCGAGGACGCTTGGGAACTACTTGAGAAGACTTCAAGACTACTCAGAGATAAGCTGGAGTCCCTTCCAGCCTCGGGATGCTTCAAGTACTCTTGAGGACTTTTGGCTTGTAGTACTCGGGGACGCTTGAGGACTACTCGTCAAGGTCGTCAACACTACTTGAAACTATCCTACTCGACTACAAATTACTCGGGGGCTTGTCGTATGGACCTCCTTGGGCCCACTGCCTCGGTGGGTACCAGGACCGACTACTCGGTGGTCCCCTGGGACTACTCGACTTGTGCCACACGGCACCTGATGGCGTGGGGCGCAGGGACTACAGTGGAGATGTACTCGAATAGGAAGCTATACATGTTCTGTACTATGTAGAGAACTCCTAGCCGTACCCGACTAGTACTCTCTCCTCAAGCCGACTTGTAACCCTGCCTCTCGGACTATATAAGGCGAGGCAGGGACCCCTATCTCTCTCATACGCATCATCTTGTAAACACATCCAATTAATCTAGAGCTACGCAGCATACAGGACGTAGGGTATTATGCTCCTCGCGGCTCGAACTTGTCTAAATTGTGTGCCATAAGTTCATCAAGCACCTTGTGACAAGACCTTGAAGCCCGTACAAGTCATGCAATGAAGCAAACTTGACTCCAAGAAGCCAAGGACTCAACCCGAGAAGATGACAAACTCCGAGGAACTAACCAGAAAAGTGCCAAATATTGTGAGACAAGGAGCTACGTCAAACTCAGAGAGAAACTGACAACAAGGGCCTTCATGTAGAAGGGGGAAGCATCTAGAAGACTCGGGAACCGACACCACGCAAAGGAGGCGGGGGGGCTGGGCCTGGATGGGCGCAGGCCGGCCGGCCCAGCCCAGTCCAGGGCCCAATTCCCCCCTCCTTTGACCTAGCCGCCATTCAGGCTATTTATAGCCTTGGGGTCGAGAGTCACGGAGGATCCAATTCGTCATCGGTCGCCGAGTAGCAGAGAAGAGAGGGACACCATCTCGGAGAGGAGAAGGTCGAGCTAATTGACTAGGGTCTCCCTAGCCGACGTGGGAACCTTGCACGAAAGACCACGTCGGAGTTCCCGGAGCTAGAAGCAAGATCAAGGTAGGATCCCGGGGATGATCTTGTTTATGTATCATTGTCATATTTGAATTATTAAGTTGAATCTATTTCTAGCGATCAAGTGTTTCTTCGATGATTTCATTTTTCGATCGGCTTTGCTTATTCTAAATCTATTCTCGAGATAGATTACAAAGGGTGTTCTTGTAGCCGCGGTGGCTAGAGGTACACGCCGGATCTTCCGAAAGAACTCGACTTGTCTTTGTACTCGCCCTAGACTACCCGCATGAGTAGGGATACGTTGTGACAGAACGGGGGTTCCGAAAGGCGGATGTTTTCAGAGTCGGACGGGAAACCACAATTTAAAGAGGTTTCTAATAAGATTTGATTTGCTATTTCTTCTCTTGCTTGGAACTTCGACAAAAGGCTTAACCCGATCTCTCTAGATCGGTTTATCTACCCTATCTTTCTTTGTTATCTCCGGTCTTTAGTAGATTAGATTAGTTTCGTAGTCTTTATCTAGATGCATTAGGGTTTCTCTTTTAACCAAAGATTGAAGTTACTTGGATTTACTAGATCATCTTTTGCGTCACACATTTGTTCCATGGATTCGATACCTTGGGTTCACCACTTGAGGGAAGAAGGGTCCCTTGACTACGACGGGAGACTTGTCCGCTTGCAAGTCTAAACGAACTTTGATACAACTATTAACCGTCAACATATAGGCTTGAGTGACTTTATGAGATGAGTGTTTCCATGAGCTTTTGCAAGAGATTTTCACTTATGTTGGATATGCATCTTTTTGAAAATCTTCCATGTGACATGGTAATGGTTTGAAGTTCACTTAAGTTTGAGAGCATCATGTTAAATGTGGCTTGTTCTTTATTGTTAGTCTATCTTCCATAATGAAAAAGAAGTCTGTTACAACTTGAACTTTAAAAATAAATTCTTAAGAGAGAGCAATTTGTCTCGTCATGAATGACTAAGTGCAGGGATAACATTGGAAGGCAACACTGATTTCCCTTTTAAGTAAGGATTACTTACTCGAGGATGAGCAAGGTTTAAGCATGGGGGAGATGTTGACGGTGTATTTCCGTCAACCTAGAGTACTTGTTATACATTGGTTTCAATTATGATTTGCAACTAACCTGCCACTAGGCATACTAATGATGTAATAAGTTCACACTTGCATGTCGATTTCGGAGTTTGTTGTTTATGCAGGAAATTAACGTTAAAAAGGAGACTTTCGGGATAAGTTCATCAAGGACTTCAAGAGAAGATCATGAAGCCTGTCACAAGTCAAGACACGAAGTGAACAAGACTCCAAACAACCCAAGGACCGAAGCATCAACACGCAAAACTCCGGTGACTTGGATGTTTACCAACGAGATCAACTCCGCCCGAGAGATATTCACGCAGCTCAGGACAGCATGATCTTTGGGTACAGATTCGGAGACTTAAACGGTCTTTAATGTCAAAAGTTTGACTACAAAAGTTGTGTTCCCCGACGATACCTTCGATTTGGACATGTGGAAGGCCCAATTCGGATAAGGGAGCTAGGAGATATAGCCCCCGAAATCCCTGCTGCGCAGTCAGTCCGAAATCAGAACAGATTATCTTCCAAGGCCGGTTTGGAGATCTTATCTTCGTTTTTAAGGAAAGAAATGAATACCAAAGTTGAGTATAATTTCGTGGCACACAACCTGGACACCGAATTTGCATTATTTGGAGTCCGGACGTGGGAGATATAGCACAGGTAAAGAAGGGCTGCGAATCAGGAAAATCTGGACGAGGCTGATTTTATAGAAACCAAGTTTTTGCTTCCCTCCAAAGGAGGATCTCGTGCAAGGTAAGGTGGAGCACGCCCCAAGGCACCCCAAGGACATAAATACAACCCCTTAGGCACCCCAAGATGGTTACCCATTGACATCCATTCATCGGAGAGCCGCCAGAGATTACCACAAGGAGGAGGACGCCGAGGCCTTGCCGCGACGCCGCCGGAGTTGGAGGATGGTGCGGATTGATCTTCATCGGATGCATCTACCACATTCAACGGTACCATGCTTAGAATCTTGATGGAGTAGATTCATCGTTTGTCCACGGAGTTGTAATGGATGTTGATATGTAGTCACCAACTCTTGTTTATATCGTAATCTATTGTTCCTTTGTTGATGATGCTTAATGCTAAAGGTTTGGCCACCATGCTTTTCGGGTCCCTCCCGTGGATCACATAAACATACCATTATCATCAATAGGTTTAGCAAGGATTACCTTCGCGTAGTGACAGTACGCGGGGAGGGAAAATAATAAATCGTGGTCACATGTTTAGATAGATTAGATCGGTTTTATCATGTTTAGGTGATTGCATCTTCAAGTACCCTAGACACCATGTGCAAACGTTATCCATAACTTGTGTATCTCACATCTCTCATTTGACCTAGATTAGATTGGTTTTGTCTTGTCTTAGTTCATAGATTAGATTGCCTTTAGTTCATAGATTCATTTTTCATCCAAAGGTTTACATCAACTAGATTAGTGCTAGATCAAACGCTAGTTATCTCCTTGCTCCCCGGATTGATAAGAACCTAGGGAATCCCCATGGTGAAAAGGTGTAGATTTGTACGCTTGCAGATCACAGGTGGATACGAGTTTTATCCGTCAACAACGGTCCTTATAACAAATATTTGATCGTCATTATCTCAAGAATGAGAGGAGGATATAACAAACTTCATGCACATTTTAAGTACTAATGAGGTTCCACGAGCTTCGTTGGAATTTTTACTTATAGGTACACAAATATGGGAATAACAATGAACAAATGAACCTTAGAGGGCTGCACCAAAGTAATGATGCAGGGCCGGCCGCACCTGGCCAGGGCCGGCCGCACCACAACTAGGTCCAGCTGCACCACAGCTGGCCGCAGCTAGCCAGAGCCGGCCGCAGCTAGGCCACAACCGGCCACAGCTGGCCACAACTGGACACACCTGGCCAGGGCTAGGCTCGGCCGCACAAATAGGTGCACCCGCACCTCTAGGTGCACCCACACCTACCATATGCCACGTCTTGGGTCCACGTCACCAACAATCCCACGAAGAAGTCTGGATGGATGAGAAATATTGATTCTATGTCGGTTGGATCAAAAGGCTAAGGTTGGAAGCACTTGGATCGATGGACCCACACTTAACCACCACAACCGCCATCAAGGAGTGATCCTAGACGTCCCTCAACACCGTCGGTGCATCACACTGTGACTTGGGAGGTGCGCCCGCACCTATAGGGCCGGCCGCACCTATCAACTAGCGTGCCGGGTGAAACCGATCCAAGGAGCCGACCTACAACCGCCTCAAGAGCAAGGATCAGGGTCGTCCAAGTCCATAGGCGTTGGATCATAGGGCCGGCTGCACCTAGAGATATGGCTGCACCTCCTTGCTCGGCACTGCAGCTCCCTCTCGCCTACAAGTACCCCCTCCTGCAGCCACCGACCTACTGGGGCTATAAATTGATCCAAGCACCTCGTAGAAGAGTTTACAAGTCATTAGAAGCAAGTGGCGGAGCCCTTCAGAAGTTAGTATTCAGAGAGTAGGGAGAGAGAGTTGAGTGTTGGAGTAGAAGCCGGAGTCGGTCTTCTTCTTATACTCAGGCGGGTGCGGTACACCTTCGGTCGTCCACACCCAGGATACTTTGTAAGTTCAGATTCGTGAGTAACTAAGTCTCAAGTCATTTCATCATTCTCTCTTACGATCTTCGATTGCAATTAGTAGTTTCTACTTGTTGTGATTGCTTTGCTTTGGATCCGAGTAAAGTAGTGCTTGGTTAGTGTAGACACGGTATCTAGGCTTTCCAGTACCTTGGTGTTGACGGATAAAACTCGTATCCACCTACGATCCGGAAGCGTGCGGACCTACACCTTTTTCACCATGGGAATTCCCTAGTTCTTGTCAATCCGCAGAGCAAGGGGATTGCTAGCGCTTAACCAAGTACTAATCTAGTTGAATGGAAAACCTTTGAAAGAGAGTATTAATCTAAAGGTAAAGACAATCTAACCTAAGTTAATCTAAGTTGATCAAACAGATCTAGGGTTAAACTAGATGGTAAAGGGTGGACACAAGAGAGTGATTAAGAAAGATAAGCGTTCCCTCCCTAGGATCTAGGATAACATGGGTATGCATCTACTACACAAGAGTGGTAAACCAATCTAGCGGGGGTTGTGACAACGGTTTCGCCCTTTCCCTCCCGTCGCACTGTCACTACGCGAAGGTAATCGTGACTAGACCTATGATGGACACGGTATGTTGATGGAATCTTTGGGAGTAGCGGATATCATACGCCCTAAAAACATGGTAGCTAACATTAATCTTCAAAGCATCATCAACATGAAAGCAATAGATTGAAACCACGAATCAAGTAGCGATCACATAGCATGCATTCATCTAACCCTAGGAATGAACGGAGACATTACCCCATCATCTTACACGGATTGAAGCACATAGGGGTGATGGAGACTCCGGAGAAGATCGTTGATGAAGATGGCGGTGATGGAGCTTGGGAACACCCCTAGACCAGCGGCTTGGAGTCCTCCTCTTGCTTCCTTCTCTCCGCCGGCGTTGATCCTTGCGACGAGCTCATCTAACTCTCTCCCTCATCTTGCGGCGGCTCTCCGATAAATGGATGTCAATGGGTCATCATCTTAGGGCGCCTAGGGGGTTGTATTTATGTCCTTTGGGTGTCTTTGGGCGTGCTCCACCTTGGCTTGCACGAGATCCTCCTTGGGAGAGAAGCAAACTTGGTTTCCATAAAATCAGCCAGATTTTCCTGATTCGCAGTCCTTCCTTGCCAGCGCCGTATGCATTTCACATGCATGTGTGAACTTGTTACATCATTAGTATACCTAGTGGCGGGTTAGTTGCAAATCATAATCGAAACCAATGTATAATAAGTACTCTATGTTGATGGAAATTCACCGTCAACAACCGTCAGCAGACCGCACCTGGCATAGGCTCGACGCAAGCCATATGATCCCGACACATGTCCTCTGCTTCGAAGTCTCCGGACTGCATCATCGCACACTGGTCAGACTGGTGCACCTCACCGGTCAGACCAGTCTGATGTTGCTGCACCTCTGTCTTCGATCTTGGATTTGTGGATCAACTAAGAAACCTAGTGGTTTTTTGGTGAACCACTGGAAACCCCGCGAACTCGGTGTACCCTCCACCAATCACCACTCTTAAAGTGGCTCACACGAAGTCCCGGCTCAACCTTGGTTTTGAGGCTCAATCAAGAAACCATCCATGACTTCATCTTACCATTCTTGCCACCATGCAGCCCGCACTTGACTCCTCTAGCCACCAGGTCTCTCGAACCAAGCCTACTTATCTTCTCCACACATGGAGGCCTCACAGGCCACAACCTTTCGCGGTTGTTCTTCACCTGCACCAACACCAGTCAAGCCGCAACTTGCACCTGTAATATATAGCCAAGAATTAGTACACACCACATTTTCAATAACTAGTCACACTGGGAAGCGACCATCCACCAGTCCTCGAACCACACAGGTCCTCAGGTGTTGCAAACCTAGGGAAAAAGTCAGTCACAGCGGAACCAGATGCCTTCCAAAAGGCTCATTTCACCATGATACAACATCTGTACCTGATTACACCATTTGCCAATGAGCACAAGTGACAACTACGTCAAGACAACCCTAACCATGGTAGGTCTTGGCTTGCACAGATGCACATGTAAGGTTTCAGCAGGTGGCTTCGAGATTATGTGGAGACATGCAGCAATGTTGTAATAACCGAGGAGATAAGGAATCTAGCAGCGGGGCCATTGTTCACTGTTACAAAATATCAAGCAATGGGCATCAATGGATACACGTTCTACACCATGGCCCTAGATAAAAGAGCGTCTAACAAAATAGTGGTGTGCATGTACGGGTCGTCGTCGATGACAGTGATGACGACGGCTACATGGAGACATACACATATTATGGACAAATAGTGGAGACATAGGAGCTTGATTATGTAGGATTGAAGGTAGCCTTATTTCAGTGTAGATGAGTCACCAATGGGAAGAGAGCTATGAGCAAGGACAAATATGGTTATGTTAGTGTTGATCTCCGGGTCTTTGGTTACAAAAACGAACCATTTTTCTTTGCCAACGATGTTGAGCAAGTGTTCTATGTACCTGACCTTGCAAAGAACAACTGGTCTGTGGTTCTGCTTGGAAAAAAGGTATTGTTGGGGTTGAAAATATTGTCAAGGTGGAGGAATACAACTAGTTTGACGAAATTCCATACTTTGACACTGCATACAAGCCTCGACTCTTGGGAAGTAACAAAACACCGTACTTGTGAAGCGACCATAGTGAAAAAATCCATATACAGAAAACAAGGAAGAAAAAGCAAGCCTGATTTCTGCTGAATCCTTTTTGTAATGCAGGATGTGTCTATTGGTGGAAATGGAATCTATTTTGTAATATGAAGGACGTGATGTATTGTTGGAATTTGAATCCTTTTTGTAATATATTCTGCCAAAGATACTATATATATTCAGTTCAATAAGTATGTTGCAGGCTGCTAACATTATTATGATCAGTAACAGGAGTTAGTATAAAAGAGACGAGAATTAACCAACTAGCATTGCCTTTATTATGGGCAAGAGATGAGGATTAACCAACCCGTGTCGCCTTTGTTATGGGCAATAGATGCGAAATCACACACACATATACATCAAAAGAGACGCGGATTAGCCAGCCCCCGTCGGCTTGTTCTTCTTCATGCTTGCAAGTGAGTAGGTAAATCATACAAATAAATTGGACTGCACATAGATAAGCATGTATCTTAAGGTGCAAAATCACACACACAAATTACAGTCATCATTGATACATTAGGTTACAAAGCGGCCATCTATGTTCATCATCACTAGGCACTACCAGGATGAGGAATATAGATCTAAACTAAGCAAAAGAGATATACTTTTGTCGGCTTGTTCTTCTTCATGCTTGCAAGTGAGTAGGTCAATCATACAAAAAATTGGACTGCACACAGATAATCACACAAGCATGTCTCTTGAGATGCAAAATCACACACACAGATTACAATCATTATTGATACATCAGATAGGGAGGCCTCGGGATCTTGGCCAGCTGGGCAGCCTCGAACTCACGTACGGCTCCAGCTAAATCTCCGACTAGCCAGAGGTGAAAGACCACTGCGGTGGTGGGTGCTGACTTGGCGATGTTGAGGCTCAAAGTTCGATCTTGCTCCTTCCTTGCTCGTCAGTCGATCGTTGGAGGTGAAGAGAAAGGAGGCCACCGTCGGCTTGCTGTTCCTAACGAGATATGCTCTAGATTCTGGCTTCTTCTTCATGCTTACAAGTGAGCACAAGAGAAAGATACAACAGAGGGTGGAAACATATCCTCTTAAAAATCCTCCTCTTGGAGGAGGGAAAGCAAAAGGAAGCACAAGTTTAACGAGAAAGATACAACAGTTGGTTCTGGGCTTCTCTCCCCAAACTTGGTCTTTCTGTCGGCTTGTTCTTCTTGATGACAAGAGGTTCTGGGCTACCATCCATCGACAACTGATATATCATAAGGATTTTTCTAGCATCTGTGCTAGAGGGATGAGCAACCCAGTCACCCATATTACATGAATTCTTCTAGCAACTGAGAGAACAAGGAGGAGGAAGAAGAGAGAAAAGCAAAAGCTTGTGCCCTACAGGATCTATTCTTTGTGCCATAGCTAGATCTAGATCTAGAGAAGAAGGAAGCAAGTGAGTAGGACCAACAGGTGCTGATGCCTTTTTATAGCAAAAACAAGGAAGGTATAAGATCCGTTATCAAAAAAGAGGAAGGGATAAGATCAAGAGCACAGGAAACAGGAAGGTTCCCAATAAATTGATGCCAGATCCGGTCAATGGGGAAACAATTGCCCAGTCAATGGCAGAGAGTAGAGGCAGTGATTCCAATGTAGAATTAAATGATACACGGATTAACCACATGTCGTCTCCAATGTAGAATTAAAGGATACGAGGATTAGCCAAAAATCGTCCACAATGGAGAATTAAAGGATACACGGATTAGCCAAATGTCATCTCGATTACATACTTAAACTATGTTTGGAAGCAAATCTCCTATATCTTCTACTTCCAAAATAATTTAGATCCCCTGCCCCTTGATCTACCTGCGAAAAAACAGCAACTGCCTACTCATCGTCACCATTCCCAACCGGAGATGAATAGCATGCCGGGAAGAAGCAGGCGGCACCAGCCATCGATGCAGTTGGATCTCCCTCAAGACCTCCGCATTGAGATTGCGGCACGCGTCGGTGCGACCTCGGAGTGACCCTTGGCTGACCTTCGCATCCTACATGGTACTTTCTCGACCATGCGTCGCTTGTGCGGCCAACGCGACGTCGGCCAACATTTGTCGATAGAGGGGGATAAGAGATGAGATTTCTTGGGTGTGGGACCCCACTGCCTACAAAGCCTTCCTTGCTATGCTGACTGATCTCGGGAATTCGGAGGCTGGCTTCTTCTCAAAGATCAAAGCCGTGTTCATGGAAAATAGGGAAATAAGCAATGATCTCCGACACGCCGCCGAGGGTAGGCACGATGCGGGGGCCTATCTATACACCATCTTGCTCAACAGGGACAACGGCGGTCCTGCCACCGACGACACGCGAAGCGGTACATGAGGCGGGTCACGGGCGGTGGCAGTACGACATCGAGATGGCTGAGAAATGAGGGGTGTCTGCCTTTGCGCGAGAAGGCTGCAGTGCGATCCACTCCTCCACTTGGCACATTTGGGTGAACCGCTGCAGCTCTGGCAAAGGATCGTGATGATTAGCCGTGCGCAAGCAATGGCGTCAGCTGCGGTAATGATAAAGGATGGCTTGGAATTTCTCTGTTTTGCAACTATAGGCTCCACCGCGAAATGGAGAAGTTTGAACGGAGTATTGGAAAAGGAAATCAATAGTGGATTAGCTTTCATATGTTTCTCGTATTATCTCTGTAAATTTTTGACAGAGCAACAAAGCCGACGTGGGTTACCAGTCCCATGTCGCTAATGACTGTGGGACCCTGTTCTATTCGAATGAATAATAGTTCACATTTCTCCTTTTAATCTGCAATCAAATGTTGTAACATGTATTTCTTCGTCGTAACTAGACCAAATTTGATATTTTTTCTAAAATCACCATCTTTTCATTAATTTCATTGTTTATTGTATATTCCATTTCTTGAATAATGTTTATATGCCTTAATTTGTTTTTTTGTTAGTACAACATATAAATAATATTTGTTTTACACAATCATTAGTGATGAAACTTTGCATTTCGTAAGCTTAAGGTGAATACAGGGTTTTGTTAAGTTTTCAAATGCATATGAGTTCGATCATGTTGCAAAGTGTGAAAAATTTCAATGTTCAAGCAACATTCCAGGAAACTATGTGAGAGATGTAGACATTTGTACACAAGTATAATATTCCTTCATTGAAAACATTTGAAATTTTGAAGACAAGTTTGGGTACCCAAATTATGCTGCCAAGTCAATTTGTAGATTTTTAGAGCAAATTTGATGTTATTAGAACTATTATATCATTACCATGGGGTGTAAAAACGAATTATAAGAATTTTGGGCGCACTAGTGCGACTGTTGATATTTTATTCAAATACTAAATGTCCAAATATGAATTGTTCATATTTTTATGATTTTTAGGTGCTCTTTTATGAGCTCTAATATTTTAGGGAAGCAAGTTTCATTCCAAAAAAATAGTGATGGGCCCACGCGTCAGTGTCAACACCCAATATAAAAAACATTACCCGATCTCCATTATCTCTAACCAGCGTCGACAACGACTATCCATTGTCTCTAAGATCTAATTCATCACAACAGATCTCCAGTTCATCACAACAGATCTCCAGTTCATCACAACATAACACATATTATAGGAGACGCGGATGGATCTACTCGCATCTTTTAGATCGAGTTCATGACATACAAAATCTAACAACCAAACTAATTAAATAAGAAGTTCATGATCTACAAACAAACTAAGCAGTTCATGTCCAACAACCCGATGAAGACACAAACTTACACACACGTTATTACTATACATGGTAGAGGAGTCTCTCATTTAGTCGATCGTCGCCGTCGGAGTCCCGCCGTCATCGCCGTCGTGGCTGGTGTCAGAGCCGTCATCGCCGCCGTGGATGCCATCGAAGTCGTCGTCACCGTCGGAGCCGCCATCGTCGAAGTCGAAGTGGCTACCAGCCCTGTTGACCACGGGGAGGTTCTCGAGCTTCTCAGCCAACTCGTGGATCCCGAAGGTGAGACTCTTCATGTTCGGGTCTTTATCCACTTCATGAGGCGCCTTGATGTCGAAGGCCTCGCCAACATCTTGAAGAATTCTGAAGGCGCTCCTGAGTAGGTCGACGACGAATTTTGTGTCGTCGACAAATCGTTCCTCCTCGGCGTCCTTGGTTGCCGGCTCCTTCCCCTTCTCCACCTTCCTCTGACGGCGGCTTTCATCGTCGTCCTCCATTCATCCCTGCTTCGCCGGTGGTGGGCCCCTGGATGCCATCTCCTCCTTCGTGATCTCTCGGTGACCGGAGATTTGTAGTGGTGGAACGCGAAGAGGAAGAAGAAGCGAAAGAGATGATAAGCTTATGGAAGAAGTAGGGGAAGGTGGGGGAGTTATATTGACAAGACGTGGAACCGTCAGGCGCCTCTGCCCCCACCCACTACTCCACTCAATTGCGCATCAGGCTCCATTTCGGGTGCCAAACTGTCCAAAACCATGCGTCGCCTTTCAATTACGCAGGAAGGTGAAGGGGTATGGGAAATGATGTCGGGCCCACTCATTAGCGGCAGCAGCCAAACTACGGTGCCTTTTCAATTTCCATTTACTATTTTAGATGGCCGAGTCACCTTTTTCTATTTCCAAACCCCGTCACCTTCGATTTCGACCCTCGGTGCTTTTCAATTTCGACCCTCGGTGCTTTTCAATTTGAACCTCGTCACCTTTCAATTTCCAAACCCTGTCGCATTTCCATTTCCTCCCCTTCTCCTTGATGGCCGTGGTGCTTGATGCTGCTGCTGCCAGATGATCTTATCACCCAGATCATCATCCACTCCATCAAGGATGAGCCCATCATTTCTTTTCTGAACCTTCATAATCAAATCTGCGGCACCTTCTGGTGCATCTGTGACTCCGATGAGGTACTACTGCATGTGTTGCTGCGTGAGCTTTGTCAGGTGTGCAAGAATTGCTACGTCAGGTCGTGCTTTGAGCGGTGCTTTCGCGAGGCCAATCATCCAGAGGCATTATGCTTCGAGGGGATGGAGAGGTTGATGAGGCAGCGGAATCCTGATAAGGGTCTAAAGCTCGTCGGAGATGCCATTGTTGAAGACTCTGGTGCGAAGTACTTCTTAGCGATGCTGAAGTACCGTTGCAACCCTGTGGTCCCCGAAGCCATGGCACTGCTCTAGGAAATCAGCAGCAGCCCGTTGGCCCTGACAGGCGGTGGAAGAACCACAACCTACGGCGGCTGCGCTACCTCATCAACCGGGATCGTCACAACATTGCGTGGTGGTACTGGCTTGGTGACGGTAACGATGACATTCTGTTATTGCCCGTCTAGAATCCCCATGTTTCCATTTGGGCAACGGGATGTAGGCACTACGGGCTGGATACCTCAGAGATCATCCACTACTACAGCGCCGAGTGTCGCATCCGTCATGAGTTCGACCTCTGGACGCGTAACTTCAGTGTCGCCGTGGAGTACGCCGTCAGAAGGATGAACACTAGTATGTAGGCGCAAGCTTCAATGAACATTATCTATCTTAAATGTAAATTATTAGATATTACTAAATGCGGACTTGATTTTATCAGGATGTCGGTGTTTAATCAAGTTTTGAGTCAAATCGAAGGTTGCGGTGGTCTCATTTTCCGCCGACGAGGCCTAGGGTGCCCTATTGGGTGTCAAACCTGCGGAAGCGGGCATGACAGGGACGACGGCTAGGGGAGGTGCCCTCTGCTTCCTCCTTTGTTCAATTGGAGAATGAAGAATAGTTTATCTGTCTCGCGTCGCCGAAGAAATTTCTCTTTTTAATCTGCAATCAAATTTTGTAACATGTATTTCTCTGTCGTAATTATTCCAAATTTGATTATTTTTTCCTAAATTTTTCTAAAATCACCGTATTTCCATTAATTTCATTGTTTAGTGTATATTCTGTTTCTTGAATAATGTTTATATGCCTTATATTGTTCTATGTAAGTGCAACATATAAATAATATTTGTTTTCCACACCTCCTGTAATGAAACTTTGCATTTTCATAATAAGGTGAACACAAGGTTTTGTAAAGTTTTCAAATGCATATGAGTTCAAACATGTTGCAAAATATGGAAAACTTCAATGTTCAAGGAAATTTCTAGGAAACTATGTGAGAGATGCAGATATTCGTACACAAGTATATTATTCCTTCATCGAAACTATTTGAAATTTTGAAGACAAGACTAGGTACCCAAATTATGTTTCCAAATCAATTTGTAGATTTTTTGGAGAACACTAGATGTTATTAGAATTATTACATCATTAACATGGGATGTAAAAATGAATCCCCAGAATTTTGGGCACACAAATGTGACTATTGATATTTTATTCAAATACTAAATGTCCAAATATGAATTGTTTTTATTTTTATGATTTTTAGGTGCTATTTTATGGGCTTTAATATTTTAGGGAAGCAAATTTCGAAAAAATAGTGGCTGGCCCACGCGTCAGCATCAGCAGCCAAAATGAAAAGATAGCCGCCGCCCCGCCCGCCCGCCCGACCCAACCGCCAACAATGGCGATGCAGGTTCACTAACCATTGCCTCCAATGACACTGGCCCACGCGTCAGCGTCAGCAGCCAAAATAAAAAGATAACCATTGCCCGCCCGCCCGGACCCAACTGCGAACAAAGGTGATGCGGGTTCACTAACCATCGTTGCCAATAAAGTTGGCCCACATGTCAGCGTCAGTAGGCAAACCGTGCGCAAGTTGTTCAAAATTTGCCACCTATATTGACTATAATGCCCATGGAATTCCAATTCTACCAAAGAGTCGTTCAAGGGCACGCCAGTAATTTAACACGATATCACGCGCAGTTCCTCAGGGGACATATTCGTCTCCTCGCTAGATAGATCCAAAACGTCCGCACTCTCCCCACCGCCACCGCCACTCTCCCCGCTCACCTTCGCCGCTCTCTTCCCGCTCTCCTTCGCCGCTCTCTTCCCGCCGCAGCCCTGCTCTTCTACAGTCCCGCCACTGTCACACCCGTTTTTCCGAAGAAAACCGAATGCATCTCATATGTGTGCCAAGATCACAATTTCACACATATGATAGACAAATGAGTGTAATATCACAAGACATTACTCAAAACATACAGAAAAGGTTTATTAACTTTTATTACACTTACGAGGCTAGACTCGAAGGTCTTTTCACGAACAACGATAGCTATGACGATGCGACTCCATCTTCATCTTCCACAGGCATCTGATTGGTGGATCGCATTCCTCGAAACTCCTCGTAGTCACCGAAGTACTCCACTCTGGGGTTCTCCTCTGAATAGCGTAAGAAAGGATGAGTACACTTATGATTGGTACTTAGCAAGGCCACAAAAATAACCATAAAGCAATATTAAGTCCATCTTTAAGTTCATTAATCATGTGAGGGTCCAGGCCGCTCTTGACCATGAGCATCACTAATCGATCAGTTTTACACTCTGTAGAGGTTGCACACTTTCACCACAGTTCGAGTAAAAGTTCCGAAGAACTTTGAAACCAACCATGGTTGTGTTGATCAGGCATATTACCACACTTACAAGGTGTGATTGCATAGGGACGCTAGATATGCAAAAGCACCAAAAACTGAACGACCGATTAGGCGACCAGAGAGGGGGGAGCGAATGAGAGCTGATAAAAATTCTTCTCGAAGGAGATCGCAACTCCAGTAAGACGAACTCGATCGAACACCGAAAAGCACACGCTCCGCACTCAACCTTCCATTTGCCAAAACCACGTAGCCACTGAAGTGCTACTGGTCCTAAGAACAAACACTACCAGCAGCCTCAACTCCTACACGCACACGACAGTGGAAACAACTCGGGTGCCGACTGTCTGGAGGGGCGGCCAGACCGGGTATGGGGGGCGGTTAGTCCGCCTCCACCTAGTGATCGAGAATTCCTCCGAAACTCCTCTTCCGAGCACCAAAACACCTCACGATTTCACCAGCGGAAATCTCTGATCAAGGTCAAGCTGGCCATCAAGAAATCTTAGTGAAAACCAAAATTTCACCCCGGGGCCTAGGGGTGGTTAGACCGGCTACCAGGGGCGGTCTAACCTCCTGTACCCAGCAAAGAACTCAGAGCAAGAACTCCTATCAAACAGTGCCGAAACGAACCGAGATTTCACTTGAACGCTCCTCTGATCAAGGCGAACAAACTCACAGAGGAAAATCCAGAAAAATCAAAACCTTCACCTGGATGACCCAGGGCGGTTAGACCGCCCCCTAGGGGGTTAGACCACCCCACCCAGAAAACCTGGCTGCGGGTCAACCCTCAACTTCCCATCGCCCGATCTCTCAAATCACCCCACGGATTGTAGCAAAACTTCGGGGATGGCTGGGTTACCTCTAGGGCAACCTCTTCCTCAAAGGAATCGACCTTAAATGCTCACAATCAAAGGGAATCACGGATTTAGGCCCTCTAGGTCAAGAACTCGAGCAACTCGAAAAACCACCAAATCGAGACCGATTCAAGGGGGTTCTTGGGGAAAGGTCACCAGCCAAAGAGGCACAAGGTCCTCATACGTGACACCCAACAAGAATCCCGCAAGAAATTGTCCTCAAAACTCGGCCACAAAAATCACAACAAAGAGCTCCATAAATCACCAAAAAGAAGGACGGGAAAGGCAACACAAATCCTTGAGGAACCACGCTGAATCATCTATACATACCATGAAGGTTCATACAAGGTCTAGCTTGCCACCCATACATCCATCCCTCTCTCTAGATCTCACATGAAGCACTCAAGCTAGTCCTAGGAAGAACTAGAGGAAAATAAGAACAAAAATGGGAAAACAAATAAGCTAGGGTTCCAAGAGTTGGCTGCCATCCATCCCCTCATGAGTATATATGGAGGCACCCAAAAGACCAAACTACCCATACTTAATAACTAGGGATACATGCCCCTCAAGGGCGAATTTGGAAGTCTTCAAATTTTCTCCATCGGACGGATGCCTAGTGACCGCAATCTTTCTTAGCCTCGACGCAAGCCTTGCGATCCCGACGCGTGTCCTCTACTTCGAATCTTCTCGGCGGCAGCGACCCGAGCGGTCAGACCGCCCCCTAGGCGGTTAGACCGGCCCAGGCTGTCTAACCGCCCCTCCTGGGCGGTTGAACTAGCTTGGGTGGCCGCACCTCCTCATTGAGTCTCCGGCCTCGGTTTTGTGGCTCAACCGAGTACCCAGTGGTTTTCTGGTGAACCACTGCAAACCCCGCGAACTCGGTGTAGCCTCCGCCAATCACCACTCATGACTCGGCTCCCACGTAGTCCCGGCTCGACCTTGGTTTTGAGGCTCAACCAAGAAACCATCCATGACTTCGTCCTGCTGTTGAAGGACCGATTAGGCGATAAGAGAGGGGGCAGTGAATGGGAGCCAATAAAAATTCTTCTCCAATGAGAGAACCCGGCCTATGTCCCAATTTCACAACTAAGGATTCCTACACGAGTTTGCCAAGGTCACGTAGTCACAACGGACCTACAAACCCTAGGAACAAACCCCAAACAATCCCGAAGCGAAAGCACAACTCAAGAAGCAAACTTAGCAACCCTACATAGTGCCAGGCAGACGGTCCGCGAGCCTGGGGCGGACGGTCCGCGGACACCGGGCGGACGGTCTGCTACCCATGGGCGGACAATCTGTTAATCGCAACAGAACCACCAGACGCGCACCTCGAAACGCAGACGGTCCGTACCTGGTCCTCGGACGGTCCGCGAGCAACTGGTGCCGCGCGGACAGTCTGCGATCCTCAGGCGGACAGTCCGGCCCGCACGTGGACGGTCCGGTACCCCTACACGGACGGTCCGACAAACCTCCTGCAGCGAAACTTTGACACCTCAAAAGATCTACGCGCGAGCTCACATGAACTGGACGAACACGTGAAGAACTTGCACCTCGCGGATGGTCTGCAGGCTATAGGCGGACAGTCTGCCAACCCTTGAACAGAATAGCCCGAGGTGAAAATCGAGAAGTCAACCTCCCTTATCCCACCATGGATCTCCCAAATGGCTTGATCTCTTGAGGAAAGATTTGAGGAAGATGTGAAGCGTCTCTAGGGGATGTTATGCCCCAAAATTCGGGTCCTCAAACGAACTAGAGTCCAATCGAGATCCTTCATTCTGAGGCCAAATTCGAATTTTGGGGGGTCAAGATCAAGCACAAAGATGCACGAGGCAACTAGCCATGATCCCCACCAGCCAATTCGAACCCAAACACCTCAGAATCGAAGGAACAAGCCACGCATGAAAAATCGACGAAAATATCTCGAAAAAGACACGAGAATCCAAAGAGCTATAAACCGGGAATCGACGCAACCATGAAAGCTTCCATTCACTCGGAGGTCAGATTCTTTACAAATGGAGGAAAAATCTAATCCTATAGAGCAAGGAAAATGAGAAGCAGTCCAAATGGATGATTTGCCTGGAAACCCTAGAGGTAATATATGAGTCCCCTCCGGGCCAGCCAGAAGACCACACTACCCCTAGCACATAAGTTGTGATACAAGCCCTCAAGGGAAAATAGGTCATGTAGCACTCCTCATCATTGCACGGCCACACCGTCACCGCAGACTGCGTCCTCCCGACGTAAGCCCTGCGATCCCGCCACGCGTCCGCTGGCATCGAAGCTTCTCGACGCGCCCGGATCCCATCTCCGCCCGCCGAGCCTCCGGTCTTGGTTTTGTGGCTCAACCAGTAACCTGACGGTTTTCTGGTGAACCACCGCAAACCCCACGTGCAGAATCTGGTTGTGAGCCGCTACCCTGCACCGGCTCCAATCGACGACTTCGTCTTGCTTTTCTTGCCACCATGTGGCCCGCACTTGACCCCACTGGCCACTGGGTCCCTCGAGTCAGGCCTACTTGTCTCTCCACTCCTCGGAGGCCCCGCAAGGCATAGACCTTTCGCGCCCACTCTTCACCTGCACCAACGCAAATCAAACCGCAACCTGCACCTGCAATACTCGGCCAAGAGTCAGTCCACACCACGTTGTCAATCACTCATCACAGCCAGGAGCGACCATCCACCAGTCCTCAGACGCTCCGGTCCTCAATCTCCCTTTTGATGAGTGCATTGACAACACACACAAGTAACCAATTCAGAGAAAAGAGAAAAAGAAAAGAAATGAAAGAAAAACTCAAGCAAGTGATCAAAAGCCAAACAGAAGCCAAGAAAAGATCACTTGAGTGAGAAAGATCTCAGTCCCCTAAGGCAAGGGCAATGACTCGACACAACCGAGATAAGATGCTCCAAAATTGCCGACTCCTCAAGGTGAGGCAAAAGGGCTCGACACCATCGGCAAAAGAGCACAACTAAAATTCAGGCGAAAACGAACTCCCAAATGCATGAATGCAAGCTCCCCTTGAACAAATGCATTTCTCCCACTTTTTCTTCCCTTGATGCAAAACTCTGAGGACCATGTGTGGTTCGAGGACCGGTGGATGATCGCTTCCTTGTGTGATGAGTGATTGACAACGTTGTGTGGACTGATTCTTGGCTAAGTATTGCAGGTGCAGGTTGCGCTTGACTGGTGTTGGTGCAGGTGAAGAACAAGCGCGAAAGGTCGTCGCCGGTGAGGCCTCCAAGTGTGGAGAAAGACAAGTAGGCTTCATTCGAGGGACCGGTGGCGCCGCCGGGGTCAAGTGCGGGCCGCATGGTGGCATGAACAGCAAGATGAAGTCATGGACGGTTTCTTGGTTGAGCCTCAAAACCAAGGTCGAGGCGGGACTACGTGGGAGCCGAGTCATGAGTGGAGATTGGCGGAGGCTACACCGAGTTCGCGGGGTTTACGGTGGTTCACCAGAAAACCACTGGGTTCCTTGATTGATCCACAAAGCCAAGACCGAAGAACCGAAGATGGAGCCGCAAAGCGGCGCGCACCGGCCTCCGACCGGTGGGTCTGACCGGTCTGACCGGTGGGGAGCACCAGTCTGATTGGTGTGCGACGACGCAGTTCGGAGACTTCGAAGTGGAGGACACGCGTCGGGATCGCATGGCTTGCATCGAGGCTACGCAGGGTGCGATCGCCGGGCATCCGTCCGATGGTGAAGACATGAAGACTTCCAAATCCGCCCTTGAGGGGCTTGTATCCCTAGTTATTAGGAAAGGGCATTTTAGACTTTCGGTTGCCTCCATATAACTCAAGAGGTGAGAGGATGGCAGCTAAGTTTTGAAACCCTAGTTCATTTGCTTTCCTATTTTTCCCTTCCTATTTTCCTTAGGATTTCCATAGGACTAGCTTGAGGGCTTCATGGTGAGATCTTGTGAGAGGGTTGGATGATTGGGCGGCAAGCTAGACCTTGTATGAACCTTTGTTGCATGTATAGATGATTCGGTGTGGTTCCTCAAGGTTTGGATGTGTTGTTCCCGGTTGTTCTTGGTGGTGATTTTCGGAGCCCTCTCTTGGTGATTTCTTTGGGTTGTTTTCGGGACCTTGCTCTTGGGGATTTGATGGGGGAAATTTGTGGGAACCCTTCGTGGTTCTTTGGGCTATGATTCCCCTCCCAAATCCGTGAGTAAAGGGGCTCGATTTTGGGGTTTTCCGGGTCCTAGGGTTTGAGGTGTTCTTGGCGGGATTTCTTCGATTCCTCCTAGTTGGACGAGGTTTGGTGGGATTAAACTTAGCTATGGACTCCTCATGAGGTGTTCCTATTATCCCCAAAGTCTTGTTCAAGTCCGTGGAGCAATTCGGGAGATCGAGATTTGGATTTGGGGGAGTTGACCCGCGGGTGCTGTTCATCCCGAGCTTCCCAAGCTACACCGGTCTGACCGGTGCTCTTGACCGGTCTGACCGGTGCAACCCTCGGTGGGTTTTTGCTCGGGTGAACGTCTGGGTGTGTTCGCTGTTGTCCTGTGTTGGGGTTGTTTCGAGTTTAGGTCAGTTTGGAGGTCGGTTGGCCTGTTTGGTGCTTTGGGGGCTTTCAGGCTGTGACCGGTCTAACCGGTGTGTCTCACCAGTCTGACTGGTGTGGAGCCACATAGTGAAAGTGGCCCAGTTTCACTAGCAGGGACCGGTCTGACCGGTGGTGCTCACCGGTCTGACTGGTGTTGGTCTGTAGACTCGAGGTTTGGTGTTCCGCTGTGTTCTCGGGTCGGAAGGGTGTGTGTGTTGGTTCCTAGGTCCAGTGGCACTCCAGTGGCTACGTGGGCTTGGCCAACTTGGGTAGTGAGTCAGAGACGTGTGTTGTTAGCCGTGTTCATCTTGTTGGAGTTTCCATCTCCTTCGAGAAGAATTTTTATCGGCTCCCATTCACTCCCCCCCTCTCTGGTTCGCCGTATCGGTCCTTCAAGTGGTATCAGAGCCGGTTCGGGTTTTTGTTGACTCTAACCAATCTAAGATCCAAGGATGGCGTACCAGGAACGGGGTTCGGGTCCTCCACACTTCGATGGCAAGAACTACCAGATGTGGAGTAAGAGGATGGGTGCGTTCCTCCGCGGAAAGGGTCAGATCCTTTGGGATGTCACGGTGGACACAGGCTATGTCCAGCCGAAGGACTTCCTCTCTCCAGGATCGAGGGACAGATTCGACGCCAATAATAAGGCGGTCGACTACTTGTTTCGTGCTTTGTGTCAGCCTGAGTTCGATCGGGTGGACACCGAGCACTTGGCTTGTAGAATTTGGACGGTGCTGAAGGAGGCTCATGTTGGGAATGCCCAGGTTCAGGCACGGATGTATGTGACCTACCGGAGAGAGTACAGAACTTCTCTCATCTCTCCGGTGAGTCCATCGATGCCTGGTTTCAGAGGTTCACGTTGGTTGTGAACAACATGAGGGCCAATGTGGACGTGCTCCTGTACGATGATCATGATAGAGCGGTCAAGCTCTTACACTCTTTGGATAGTACAATATGGGGCAGAAAGTTTGAGGCCATTGTGGAGTCACAGAAGTATGACACTCTGACGGTGAATGAGCTGTTCTCGAAGCTCAAGTCGGCTGAGGTGGATAGGGGCATGACTGCCAAGCTCGAGGGTCCGACTGATTCTCATAGTCTTGCCCTCATTGGTGGTTCGAAAGGAAAGGCTAACACTAACCCATCCACCAGGATGTTCTCTTTGTCCTCTTTGATGTCTATGCCAGATGAGGAGTTCGATGTGCTTGGAGAGGACGAGCTGGCGCTACTAACGAGGAGGTTCGAGAGGCTGCACGAGAACCGGGTGAACATGAGGAGGAACACGAGGACATGCTTCCAGTGCGGCAAGCCGGGACACTTCGTCGCCGACTGCCCGGAGAAAGTCGGGAACAAGGACGGCTACAAGCACAAGTCGAGGACGGATGGCAAGTACCGGTCGAGGCGCGACCACAAGAGCAAGCACAAGAACAAGTACAAGAATGAGCGACGATCGAGGAAGAAGGAGAGCCGAGGCAAGGCCCGAGTGATGGTTGGAGCGAGCGACATCGACTCCGGTTCAGCGTACTCCACCTCGAGCTCGAGCAGCAGTGAAGACGAAGGTGATCGTCGCAATAACAAGAAGTCATCCAGGAACCTGAGCGGGCTGAGCTGCTTCGCGAGAGATGGCTTCTGCACCATGGCGCTGAGCTCCGGTAGCAAGAAGAGCACACAGAGCGACTCGGACTCTGAGTCTGACGATGAGGTGCGTGATGAACTTCCCTTCTTGTGCCAAGAGAATAAGAGGCTTGGCAGTTTGCTCGATAACCGTGATGACATGCTTAGAGAGGCCAAGAAAATGAGAAAAGAGCTTAGGGCTTCACTCGAGGATGCTAGGACTAGAGTGGCTGAGCTAGAAACACAGGTGCTTGATAGCAAGCTTGAGATTGATTCCCTTAAGGCTAGCCCTGTTGTTTCGGATGACGTTGATTGTGCTGATTGCTCCATCTTTCTTGCAGATCTTTCTTTGTTTAAGGAGAAGCATGCCTCCAAGTGTGAGGAACTAGATGTGCTTAGGGTTGAAGTGGCTGAGCTCAAGTCTAGACCTGCTTTGCTAGGTGCTTGCACTTCTTGCCCTATTTTGCATGCTAAGATTGATGAGATGCATGCTTACACTAGTTCTCTTGAGGCTAAGCTGAAAGAACCCATGCCTACATCATGCTCTACCTGTGAAATGCATGCTTTAAAAAATCTGGAACTTGCACATTATATTGATCATTTGCAGGATGAGAATGATGAGCTGAGGAAGTTGATGGGTTGGTGGTCTGGTCATGAGCCTCAGTTGAGGATGATGATCGAGGCATTTAAGAGGCAGGATGGTGAGGGACTTGGGGCAAACAAGGTTGGTGAAGGAAGTAGAGCCACCAAAAACCCACCACAAAAATGATTTCCCCCCAAAACCTAACCATCTTAGGAACCGACTAGACACAACCCCAGCTCCACCCGTGTTTCCTACACCCACAAATGATCTACAAAAGCCTATCAAGTTTGTGAGCACTTCGGGCAAAGTGTTCTTTGGGAAAGAAAGTGAGAAGGCTAGTGAGGGGAAACCGGTGGAGAAGTTGAGTGGAGAGAAACCAAGTGAGCAGCCACAGCCCAAGCCTAAGCCTAAGCTTGTGAGGTTCCATTGTGACTATTGTGGGAGAGATGGCCATAAAGATGAGTTTTGCTTCAAGAGGAAGCGAGAGGAGAGAATGGCAAAGGAGTGGGCTAACAAGGACAAGTACCACCTTTCCGATGGTGTACTTGAGCCTCGTGTGCAGATGCCCAGGGCCAAGGCGAGTGTGAGGACGGTTCGGGCTTGGGGAGAGCGGAAGGCTGTTGGAAGTGCTGCTTCCCAGGTCACACCGGTCAGACCGGTGCAGACCTGGACAGGCAGCAGTTCGGGTTTCGTGCTCGTACAGGTGCGAGGGTTGTTTCTGGAGGTCGTGGTTCTGGTGGTTGGGCTGGAGAGTTTGCAGGTGGTCAGGTTGCTAGGCGTTCTCCCCTCGAGTTCACTACGGGGATGGGAGGAGTCATAGCTTTGAGAAGGAGAGGAGGGACGGTCCACGGGTTCTCTTTCGTGGTTTTGGTCCACCTCCATGTAGAGAGGGGTGGTTCCCTCAGGGTGGTTACCGTGGTGGTGTTCGTGGAGGTAGCTTTGGTAGAAGAGATGCTTTGGTTGGTGCTAACCCCACTTTCGAGCAAATGGCTCGGCACTGGTTTTACTCTTTTGGTACTAACCCCAGTGTTGAGTCATTTGTTCGCTCATGTGCTCATTTTTTGAATTTCAGGTGGGAGACTTGAAGAACATTTGGTTGATTGACTCCGGTTGCTCGAGGCATATGATCGGAGACAGGGGGTGGTTCTCAAGTCTCGTCCTGGTGGTGACAAAGAGGTACATCACTTTTGGGGACAATGGGCGTGGGCGTGTGCTTTCAAAAGGTGAGATCAAAGTGAGTGACAAGATCACTCTGAAGCGTGTTGCTCTTGTTCAATCGCTGGGGTATAATTTGCTTTCTGTGTCCCAGTTGTTGGATGAGGGCTTTGAGGTGTTGTTTCAGCCAGGTGGTTCTCAGATTTTGGACTCTCGAGGGGACCTTGTCTGTTTGGTCGTTCTCGAGGGTCAGGTGTTTCGTGCTGATTTTTCTCAGTCTTCAGGTGTGGAGCGTTATTTCTTGGCTGGTTCTTCGAGTGAGTTATGGAAGTGGCATAGGAAGTTGGGTCTCTTGAGCTTTGACCTTTTGTCGCGCTTGAGTAAACTCAATTTGGTCCGAGGATTGCCACGGTTGAGGCTTGAGAAAGAGTTGGTTTGTGCGCCTTGTAGGCATGCCAAGATGGTAGCCTCTTCTTACCCACCTCTCACCGATGTGATGACTGAGCGTCCATGCGAGCTGCTCCATATGGACCTTGTTGGCCCAGCTCGTGTGCGATCTGCGGGTGGGAAGTGGTATGTCCTTGTTGTGGTGGACGACTACTCTCGGTATGCATGGGTGTTCTTTCTTGAGGATAAGGGGGAGACGTTTGGTTTTGTTCGAGATCTAGTCTTGAGGTTGAGGAACGAGAGGCACGGAGATGCCATACGAGCAATACGTAGTGATAATGGCTCGGAATTCAGAAACTCTCGTTTTGAAACCTTTTGCCATCACTTGGGTCTTGAGCACCAGTTTTCGAGTCCGTATACGCCTCCCCAGAATGGTGTTGTGGAGAGGAAGAACAGGACCTTGTGCGAGATGGCTCGGATGATGCTTGATGAGCATAGGACTCCGAGAAGGTATTGGCCTGAGGCGGTGAATACCGCGTGCTATGTGTCGAACAGGATCTACCTCAGAGTGCACAAGAAGAAAACATGCTATGAGTTGATGCATGGTCGCACACCCAAGGTGAGTCCCTTCCATGTCTTTGGTTGCAAGTGTTTCATTCTGAAGAAAGGAAGGAAGTTGGATAAGTTTGAGGCTAGGTCTGTCGATGGTCTTTTCTTTGGTTATGCATCTCATTCTAGAGCATATCGTGTGCTCAATCTTGAAACTAACCAAATCGTGGAGACTTGCGAGGTAACCTTCGATGAGACAGAGCCACGTAGTCAGCTTGTCTTTGAGTGTGCAGGTGATGATGAGCTTGGCGAGGAGATCTTTCAGGAGGAGAAGCATGAACATGGAGACGATGAAGATGGCGGTGCGGTGCCCCCGGCTGAACATGTACCCACTCTTCGACTACGGTGAGGGAAGGACCCTCTACTACACCTACGACGACAAATCAAGAACGAGGAGAAGCTGATGTTGAGGGGGAGGTAGCATCGAGGGGAGAACCTCCCCGGCGAGTACAAGTGGATCATCCAGCTTCTAGGATCACCGGCGATGTGAATGAACGCACTACACGGTCAAGGGTTCGAAACAACTCCCACTTTGCTCATGCTGCATTTGTTGCTACTTTCGAGCCCAAAGACATTGGACACGCACTATCTGATCACAATTGGGTTAATTCGATGCATGAGGAGTTGGAGCACTTTGAGAGGAATCAGGTTTGGGAGTTGGTTGACCCTCCCCCAGGGTATAAGCCGATTGGTACAAAGTGGCTGTGGAAGAACAAAGAGGGAGAGAAAGGTGAGGTTGTGAGAAACAAGTCGAGGCTTGTTGCTCAGGGGTTCAGTCAGAAGGAGGGGATCAACTACGAGGAGACCTTTGCTCCAATAGCCCGTTTGGAGGCGATTAGGATCCTTCTAGACTTTTCCGTGGCTAAAGGGTTCAAGTTGCACCAAATGGATGTGAAGAGTTCTTTTCTGAATGGTGTGTTGGAGGAAGAAGTGTATGCGAGGCAACCTCCGGGGTTTGAGAGTGAGAAGTACCCCCACCGGGTGTACAAGTTGAGGAAGGCGCTGTATGGGTTGAAGTAGGCGCCTAGAGCTTGGTATGGTAGGTTGAGGGGGTTCTTGTTTGAGAGAGGTTTTGAGATGGGGAAGGTCGATCAGACCTTGTTTTTGCTGAGGCGGGGCAGAGATATCCTGATTGTGCAGGTGTACGTGGATGATATTGTCTTTGGTGGCTCGTCTAACTCTCTTGTTGCAAGGTTTGCAGAGGATATGAGCAGGGAATTTGAGATGAGCATGATGGGTGAGTTGCAGTTCTTCCTCGGGCTACAAATCAAACAATCAAAGGAAGGAACATTTGTGCACCAGGCTAAGTACACCAAGGACATTGTGCGGAAGTTCAAGATGGAGGACTCCAAGGCTATGACGACGCCGATGAGTACGACTACAGCTCTTGATGCGGACGAGGAAGGTGAACACGTGGACCAGAAGGAGTACCGGAGCATGATCGGGTCACTCCTCTACTTGACGGCGACGAGGCCGGACATACAGTTCTTGGTGTGTCTGTGCGCTCGTTTTCAAGCGTCTCCGAGGACTTCGCATCGGCAAGCGGTGAAGCGAATTTTCAGGTACTTGCGTCACACTCCCGACTTCGGCCTTTGGTACTCAGTGTCCTCTTCTTTGGCGCTTCATGGTTTTTCAGACGCGGATTTTTCCGGGTGTCGGTTGGATAAGAAGTCCACTTCTGGGACTTGCCAGTATTTGGGTTCTTCTTTGGTGTCTTGGTCTTCCCGCAAACAATCGAGTGTTGCTCAATCCACTACCGAGGCCAAGTATGTTGCCGCTGCTAGTTGTCGCTCTCAGCTCCTTTGGATTTCATACACCATGAGTGACTTTGGTGAGGAGTATACCCATGTCCCACTTCAATGTGATAGCACCAGTGCCATAAGCGTTGCAAAGAACCCAGTGCTCCATTCCAAAACCAAGCACATAGAAGTGAGGTATCATTTTCTGAGAGACAGCATAGAGAAAGGAAAGATAGCTTTGATCCATGTACCCACACATGACCAACTAGCCGATATTTTCACGAAACCCCTAGATCAAGCAACTTTCACTCGTTTGCGGGGGGAACTTGGTGTGTGTTTGATTTCTTCAGTTGGGTGTGTGGGAGCTCTCTTTGTAGCATATGTATAGCTTTCCTTTGTGCATTTCTTGCATTTGGCATGGCATATGTAACATGATGTATAGGCATCCTTGTATCTTAGATTGCATGCATTTTGTGTCATATGCATTGGATAGGAAAAGCTTCTCTCATATACATTGTTCACCATGGAATGAGATATATGTCTTTGTGAGATTGTTTGGTATGCTATGGTTAGTTTGGCTTAGCTCTTGATGATCTTGATTAATAATCCATGGTTGATAGCTATGTTTTTGAAAATGTCACATGTATGCTCTCTCATGTATAAATGCCTTTATATGATCTTGACATGTTTTAGTGGCTTGGCTATGCATAATTTGTGGTTGGATAGCTAGTTTATTGATCATATGGGGCCAAAGGCTCATTTGCCATCATGAATGTTTAGCCCTCTTGCTTCATCTTGTGGAGGGGCATAAGTTCCTTTTTGTCGCAAAGACATTTCATGTACCATATATGAATCTGAAAATGAAATGTAAAATGCTTGGAAAATATGCTCCCATGTCATACGTGCTGAATTTAATTTGTTTTGGGTGCTAAACCGTTGCATGATGCCTACCAATGAGAAGTCTCATACATAGAAGTAGGCACATGGCTCGGTGGCTTTGACATGACATGAGGTGCCTGTGGGTGTTTGTGATGGTCTTATGATTAGAATGGCTGTCCTAGCATGAACTTTGTGTGGCTTTGCCATTTTGATATGTTTTGATCATGTTTAGGACTTTGCTCATGAGAGGCAAGTTTTTCGCAAAATTGCCCAAATCCATCTTAGCTTCGTCCAATGGTTGTGAAACTTGGTGATCATGTAGCTGAGATCAATACGAAGCTATAGAGTATCTAACTTGCTCATTTGGACATGTGTAGCACTCTTTGTTGAATTTTGTCTATTTGAGAAGCTCTAGGTTGAAAGTTTTGCATTTTTGGCTTGATTCATGCATTGCCAACAAGGGGGAGAAGTTTGAGCTTGAAATGGCTTGCTGGATGCATTTAGAAGGTTTTCAGGTGGTTTCGAGCCATTTCTGGGCTCTGTTGGTCACCGGTCTGACCGGTCGAGGTCACCGGTCTGACCGGTGTAAGTGGTGGTCCTGTGCACATCTTAGGCACCGGTCTGACCGGCGGTGATGACCGGTCTGACCGGTGTGAGCTGAAGTTGCTGCAGCTGCCCTGTTTTCAGCCGGTTTGCATGCATTTGTCCAGGGGGAGTTGCATTGGTTCAAGGGGAGCTTGCATATGTGTGGGGGAGCTCTTTGTGGTTTTTCGAGCTTAGGTTTGGTGGTTTGCGCTCCTTGCTTGAGCTTTGTTTTGTCTCAGATGTGTCGAGCTGTTGCCCTTGCCTAAGGGGTCCGAGACTTGTCTTCTTCAAGTGATCTTGCTCTTTGCCTTTGTTTGGCTTTCGATCGCTTGTTGGAGTTTCTTTTTGACCGTTTCTTTTATTTTTCTTTTCTCTCTTGTTACTTTCGTGTGGGTGTTGTCAATGCACTCATCAAGGGGGAGATTGAGGACCATGTGTGGTTCGAGGACCGGTGGATGATCGCTTCCTTGTGTGATGAGTGATTGACAACGTTGTGTGGATTGATTCTTGGCTAAGTATTGCAGGTGCAGGTTGCGGCTTGACTGGTGTTGGTGCAGGTGAAGAACAAGCGTGAAAGGTCGTCGCCGGTGAGGCCTCCAGGTGTGGAGAAGACAAGTAGGCTTCGTCCCAAGGACCTGGTGGCCAGCGGGGTCAAGTGCGGGCCGCATGGTGGCATGAACAGCAAGATGAAGTCATGGACGGTTTCTTGGTTGAGCCTCAAAACCAAGGTCGAGCCGGGACTACGTGGGAGCCGAGTCATGAGTGGAGATTGGCGGAGGCTACACCAAGTTCGCGGGGTTTCCAGTGGTTCACCAGAAAACCACTGGGTTCCTTGGTTGATCCACAAAGCCAAGACCGAAGAACCGAAGACGGAGCTGCAGCAGCGCCAGACCGGTCTGACCGGTGGGTCTGACCGGTGGGGAGCACCGGTCTGACCGGTGTGCGACGACGCAGTCCGGAGACTTCGAAGCGGAGGACACGCGTCGGGATCGCATGGCTTGCGTCGAGGCTACGCAGGGTGCGGTCGCCGGGCATCCGT
Organism: Cenchrus americanus; assembly: GCA_947561735.1. NCBI lineage: Eukaryota > Viridiplantae > Streptophyta > Magnoliopsida > Poales > Poaceae > Cenchrus > Cenchrus americanus. The sequence goes on along the minus strand of OX387242.1, from coordinate 97,155,590 downwards.
CCGATGGTGAAGACATGAAGACTTCCAAATCCGCCCTTGAGGGGCTTGTATCCCTAGTTATTAGGAAAGGGCATTTTAGACTTTCGGATGCCTCCATATAACCCAAGAGGTGAGAGGATGGCAGCTAAGTTTTTATACCCTAGTTCATTTGCTTTCCTATTTTTCCCTTCCTATTTTCCTTAGGATTTCCATAGGACTAGCTTGAGAGCTTCATGGTGAGATCTTGTGAGAGGGTTGGATGATTGGGCGGCAAGCTAGACCTTATATAAACCTTTGTTGCATGTATAGATGATTCGGCGTGGTTCCTCAATGTTTGGATGTGTTGTTCCCGGTTGTTCTTGGTGGTGATTTTCGGAGCCCTCTCTTGGTGATTTCTTTGGGTTGTTTTCGGGACCTTGCTCTTGGGGATTTGATGGGGGAAATTTGTGGGAACCCTTCGTGGTTCTTTGGGTTGTGATTCCCCTCCCAAATCCGTGAGTAAAGGGGCTCGATTTTTGGGTTTTCCGGGTCCTAGGGTTTGAGGTGTTCTTGGCGAGATTTCTTCGATTCCTTCTTGTTGGACGAGTTTTGGTGGGATTAAACTTGGCTATGGACTCCTCATGAGGTGTTCCTATTATCCCCAAAGTCTTGTTCAAGTCCGTGGAGCGATTCGGGGGATCGAGATTTGGATTTGGGGGAGTTGACCCGCGGGTGCTGTTCATCCCGAGCTGCCCAAGCTACACCGTTCTAACCGGTGCTCTTGACCGGTCTGACCGGTGCAACCCTCGGTGGGTTTTTGCTCGAGTGAACGTCTGGGTGTGTTCGCTGTTGTCCTGTGTTGGGGTTGTTTCGAGTTTGGGTCAGTTTGGAGGTCGGTTGTCCTGTTTGGTGCTTTGGGGGCTTTCAGGCTGTGACCGGTCTAACCGGTGTGTCTCACTGGTCTGACCAGTGTGGAGCCACTTAGTGAAAGTTGCCCAGTTTCACTAGCAGGGGCCGGTCTGACCGGTGGTGCTCACCGGTCTGACCGGTGTTGGTATGTGGACTCGAGGTTTGGTGTTCCGCTGTGTTCTCAGGTCGGAAGGGTGTGTGTGTGTTGGTTCCTAGGTCCAGTGGCACTCCAGTGGCTACGTGGGCTTGGCCAACTTGGGTAGTGAGTCAGAGACGTGTGTTGGTAGCCGTGTTCATCTAGTTGGAGTTTCCATCTCCTTCGAGAAGAATTTTTATCGGCTCCCATTCACACCCCCCTCTCTGGTTCGCCGTATCGGTCCTTCAAACTCCCCCTGGAAACATGAATTGGATACTTTCCTCCCCCTTGTTGGTAATACATGAATCAAGTCTAAAATGCAAGCTTGTACTTCTCAAATATACAAAGAGCACTGCAACATGCTAAAATTGAGACATAGACAAGCAAGATAGCCACAATTTGAGCACAAGCTTCACCAACAAGATAGAAAGGGACATACAAGCAAGTGATATAGCCATGATCAAAAAGAAACATTTTTCACAAAAAATTCCCTCTCATGAGCATAGGACCTAAACATGATGAAAAGGAGCACATACAACATATGACTCACAAACTTCATACAAGGTCACAAATTCTCATCACAAGGTCATCACAAACAGCTACAAGCTATCTCATGTCATGTCAAAGCCACTGAGCCATGTGTCCACTTCTAGATATGAGACTTCTAATTGGTGAATATCATGCAACGGTTTAGCACCCAAGATAAAGAATTTAAAGTATTTATGACATGGAAGCACATTTTTCAAGCATAGGCATCTCACATACCACTTTCATGATTTACAAATTAAGCATGGTACATGGAGTGCCTTTGCGGCAAAAGAAGCTTAGGCTTCTCCACAAGGTAGCATGTAGGCTAAACATTCATGATGATAAATGAATCTTTGATCCCAAATGAAAAGAACATGATTCCAAGCACAAATTAAGAAAGATATAGCCATAAGCACCCAAAATGAACATGAGAGGCATTCTACTCACAAGAGAGCATCATATAGCATTTCTACAAAAAAAGCCATTCACAAGCATATATATCCCAAAGCTACCAAGAGCATAGCTATACATCCCATGAGCATTACAAGCAAGGTCATAACCTCATCTCTAGCATTTCACGGTGAGCAAAGCATACAAGAGAAGCACATCAATATGGCATATGTTACAAATGCAGTCTATGATACAAAGATGCCAGCATGTTATGATGCATATATGAAAAATGCAACATGCATATGTACATCTGAAGGACCGATACTGCGAACCAGAGAGGGGGGGGAGTGAATGGGAGCCGATAAAAATTCTTCTCAAAGGAGATGGAAACTCCAACAAGATGAACACGGCTTCCAACACACGTCTCCGACTCACTACCCAAGTTGGCCAAGCCCACGTAGCCACTGGAGTGCCACTGGACCTAGGAACCAACACACAACCTTCCGACCTGAGAACGCAGCGGAACACCAAACCTCGAGTCTACTGACCAACATCGGTCAGACCGGTGAGCATCACCAGTCAGACCGGTCCCTGCTGGTGAAACTTGGCGACTTCCACTAAGTGGCTCCACACCAGTCAGGCCGGTGTAACACACCGGTCAGACTGGTCACAGCCAAAAAGCCCCTAGATCACCAAGCAGGCCAACCGACCTCCAAACAAACCCGAACTCGAAACAGCCCCAACACTGTACAACAGCGAACACACCCAGATGTTCACCCGAGCAAAAACCCACCAAGGGTTGCACCGGTCAGACCGGTCAAGAGCACCGGTCAAACCGGTGTAGCCTGGGCAGCTCGGGATGAACAACACCCGCGAGTCAACTCCCCCAAATCCAAACTTCGATCTCCCGAATCGCTCCACGAACTTGAACAAGACTTTGGGCAAAATAGGAACACCTCATGAGGAGTCCATAGCCAAGTTTAATCTCACCAAAACTTGTCCAAAAAGGAGGAATCAAAGAAATCCCGCCAAGAACACCTCTAACCCTAGAACTCGGAAAACCCCAAAATCGAGCCCCTTTACTCACGGATTTGGGAGGGGAATCACATCCCAAAGAACCACGAAGGGTTCCCACAAATTTCCCCCGTCAATTCCCAAAGAGCAAGGTCCCGAAAACAACCAAAAGAAATTACCAAGAGAGAGCTCCGAAAATCACCACCAAGAACAACCGGGAACAACATATCCAAACCTTGAGCAACCACGCTGAATCATCTATACATGCCACAAAGGTTCATCCAAGGTCTAGCTTGCCGCCTGATCATCCAACCCTCTCAACAAGATCTCGCCATGAAGCTCTCAAGCTAGTCCTATGGAAATCCTAAGAAAATAGGAAGGGAAAATAGGAAAGCAAATGAACTAGGGTTCAAAGAGCTTTGCTGTCATCCTCTCACCTCATGGGTTATATGGAGGCAACCGAAAGTCTAAAATACCCTTTCCTAATAACTAGGGATACAAGCCCTTCAAGGGCGGTTTTGGAAGTCTTCAAGCTTTCTCCATCGGACGGATGCCCGGCGACCGCAACCTGCTTAGCCTCGACGCAAGCATTACGATCCCGACGCGTGTCCTCCACTTTGAAGATTCCGGACTGCGTCGTCGCACACCGGTCAGACGGTGCTCCTCACCGGTCAGACCGGTACCCACCAGTCAAACCGGTTAGACCCACCGGTTAGACCTGTCTGGCACTGCAGCAGCACCGTCTTCGGTTCTTCGGTCTTGGCTTTGTGGATCAACCAAGGAACCAGTGTTTTTTTGGTGAACCACCGAAAACCCCGCGAACTCGGTGTAGCCTCCGCCAATCTCCACTCATGACTCGGCTCCCATGTAGTCCCGGCTCGACCTTGGTTTTCAGGCTCGACCAAGAAACCGTCCATGACTTCATCTTGCTGTTCATGCCACAATGCGGCCTGCACTTGACCCCGCTGGCCACCGAGTCCCTCGAACGAAGCCTACTTGTCTTGTCCACACTTGGAGGCCTCACCGGCGATGACCTTTCGTGCTTGTTCTTCACCTGCACCAACACTAGTCAAGCCGCAACCTGCACCTGCAATACTTAGCCAAGAATCAGTCCACACAACGTTGTCAATCACTCATCACACAAGGAAGCGACCATCCATCGTTCCTCGAACCACACATGGTCCTCAATCTCCCCCTTGATGAGTGCATTGACAACACCCACAAAAAGTAACAAGAGAGAAAAGAAAAAGAAAAGAAACGAACAAAAAGAAACTTCAACAAGCGATCGAAAGCCGAACAAAGGCAAAGAGCGAGATCACTTGAAGAAGACAAGTCTCGGACCCCTTAGGCAAGGGCAACGGCTCGACACATACGAGACAAAACAAAGCTCAAGCAAAGAGCACAAACCACCAAAGCAAGTCTCGAAAAAACACAAAGAGCTCCCCTGCACACATGCAAGCTCCCCCTGAACCAATGCAACTACCCCTGGACGAAGTAATGCAAACCACTTGAAAACAGGGTAGCTGCAACAACTTCAGCTCACACCGGTCAGATCGGTCATCACCACCGGTCAGACTGGTGTCCAACATGTGCACAGGACCAGCACTCTGACCGGTCAGGCCGGTGACCACGATCGGTCAGACCGGTGCACAACAGAGCCCAGAAATGGCTCGAAACCACCTGAAAACCTTCTAAATGCATCCAGCAAGCCATTTCATGCTCAAACTTCTCCCCCTTGTTGGCAATGCATGAATCAAGCCAAAAATGCAAAACTTCAACCTAGAGCTTCTCAAATAGACAAAATTCAACAAAGGATGCTACACATGTCCAAACAAGTAAGTTAGATACTCTATAGCTTTGTATCGACATCAACTACAAGATCACCAAGTTTCACAACCATTGGACGAAGCTAAGATGGATTTGGGCAATTTTGCGAAAAACTTGCCTCTCATGAGCAAAGTCCTAAACATGATCAAAACATATCAAAATGGCAAAGCCACACAAACTTCATGCTAGGACAACCATTCTAATTATAAGACCATCACAAACACCCACAAGCACCTCATGTCATGTCAAAGCCACTGAGCTATGTGCCTACTTCTATGTATGAGACTTCTCATTGGTAGGCATCATGCAACGGTTTAGCACCCAAAGCAAATTAAATTCAGCACATATGACATGGGAGCACATTTTCCAAGCATTTTTCATTTCATTTTCAGATTTATAAATGGTACATGCAATGTCTTTGCGACAAAAAGGAACTTAGGCCCCTCCACAAGATAAAGCAACAGGGCTAAACATTCATGATGGCAAACGAGCCTTTGGCCCCATATGATCAATAAACTAGCTATCCAACCACAAATTAAGCATAGCAAAGCCACTAAACCATGTCAAGATCATATAAAGGCATTTACACATGAGAGAGCATATATGTGACATTTTTCAAAAACATAGCCATCAACCATGGATTATTCATCAAGATCATCAAGAGCTAAGCCAAACTAACCATAGCATACCAAACAAGCTCACAAAGACATAAATAGCATTCCATGGTGAACAATGTATATAGGAGAAGCTTTTCCTATCCAATGCATATGATACAAAATGCATGCAATCTAATATACAAGGATGCCTATACATCATGTTACATATGCCATGCCAAATGCAAGAAATACACAAAGGAAAGCTATACATATGCTACAAAGGAGCTCCCACACACCCAACTCAAGAAAACAAACACACACCAAGTTCCCCCCGCAAACGAGTGAAAGTTGCTTGATCTAGGGGTTTGGTGAAAATATCGGCTAGTTGGTCATGTGTGGGTACATGGATCAAAGCTATCTTTCTTTTCTCCACGTTGTCTCTCAGAAAATGATACCTCACTCTATGTGCTTGGTTTTGGAATGGAGCACTAGGTTCTTTGCAATGCTTATGGCACTGGTACTATCACATTGAAGTGGGACATGGGTATACTCCTCACCAAAGTCACTCATGGTGTATGAAATCAAAAGGAGCTAAGAGCAACAACTAGCAGCGGCAACGTACTCGGCCTCGGTAGTGGATTGTGCAACATTCGACTGTTTGCGGGAAGACCAAGACACCAAAGAAGAACCCAAAAACTGGCAAGTCCAAGAAGTGGACTTCCTATCCAACCGATACCCGGCAAAATCCGCATCCGAAAAACCATGAAGCGCCAAAGAAGAGGACGCGGAGTACCAAAGGCCGAAGTCGGGAGTGTGACGCAAGTACCTGAAAATTCTCTTCACCGCTTGCCGATGCGAAGTCCTCGGAGACGCTTGAAAACGAGCGCACAGACATACCGAGAACTGGATGTCCGGTCTCGTCACCGTCCATTAGAGGAGTGACCCGATCATGCTTCGGTACTCCTTCTGGTCCACATGTTCACCTTCCTCGTCCGCATCAAGAGCTGTAGTCGTACTCATGGGCGTCGTCATAGCCTTGGAATCCTCCATCTTGAACTTCCGCACAATGTCCTTGGTGCACTTAGCTTGGTGCACAAATGTTCCTTCCTTTGATTGTTTGATTTGTAGCCCAAGGAAGAACTGCAACTCGCACATCATGCTCATCTCAAATTCCCTGCTCATATCCTCTGCAAACCTTGCAACAAGAGAGTTAGACGAGCCACCAAAGACAATATCATCCACGTACACCTGCACAATCAGGATATCTCTACCCTGCCTCAGTAGAAACAAGGTCTGATCGACCTTCCCCATATCAAAACCTCTCTCAAACAAGAACCCTCTCAACCTGCCATACCAAGATCTAGGCGCCTGCTTCAACCCATACAACACCTTCCTCAACTTGTACACCCGGTGGGGGTACTTCTCACTCTCAAACCCCGGAGGTTGCCTCACATACACTTCTTCCTCCAACACACCATTCAGGAAAGCACTCTTCACATCCATTTGGTGCAACTTGAATCCTTTAGCCACAAAGAAGGCTAGAAGGATCATAATCGCCTCCAAACGAGCTACGGGAGCAAAGGTCTCCTCGTAGTCGATTCCCTCCTTCTGGCTGAACCCCTGAGCAACAAGCCTCGACTTGTTTCTCATAACTTCACCTTTCTCTCCCTCTTTGTTCTTCCACACCCACTTTGTACCAATCGGCTTACACCCTGGAGGAGGGTCAACCAACTCCCAAACCTGATTCCTCTCAAAGTTCTCCAACTCCTCATGCATCGAATTAACCCAATTGTGATCAGATAGTGCGTGTCCAATGTCTTTGGGCTCAAAAGTAGCAATAAATGCAGCATGAGCGAAATGAGAATTGTTCCGAACCCCCGACCATGTAGTGCGTTCATTCATGTCGTCGATGATCCTCGAAGCTGGGTGATCCACCTGTACTCGCCGGGGAGGTTCTCGCCTCGATGCTACCTCCCCCTCAACAATAGCTTCTCCTCGATCTTGATTTGTCGTCGTAGGTGTAGGAGAGGGTCCGTCCACCACCGTAGTCGAAGTAGTGGGTACATGTTCAGCCGGGGGCACCACACCGCCATCTTCATCGTCCCCATGTTCATGCTCCTCCTGAAAGATCTCCTCGCCAAGCTCATCATCACCTACACACTCAAAGACAAGCTGACTACGTGGTTGTATCTCGTCGAAGGTTACCTCACAAGTCTCCACGATTTGGTTAGTTTCAAGATTGAGCACACGATATGCTCTAGAATGAGATGCATAACCAAAGAATATACCATCGATAGACCTAGCCTCAAACTTATCCAGCTTCTTCCCTTTCTTAAGAATAAAGCACTTGCAACCAAAGACATGGAAGTGACTCACCTTGGGTGTGCGGTCGTGCATCAACTCATAGCAAGTTTTCTTCTTATGCACTCTGAGGTAGATCCTGTTTGACACATAGCATGCGGTATTCACCGCCTCAGCCCAATACCTTCTCGGAGTCCTATGCTCATCAAGCATCGTCTGAGCCATCTCACACAAGGTCCTGTTCTTCCTTTCCACAACACCATTCTGGGGAGGCGTATACGGACTCGAAAACTAGTGCTCAAGACCCAAGTCATGGCAAAAGGTTTCAAAACGAGAGTTTCTGAATTCCGAGCCATTATCACTGCGGATTGCTCGTATGGCATCTCCGTGCCTCTTGTTCCTCAACCTCAAGACTAGATCTCGAACAAAACCAAATGTCTCCCCCTTATCCTCGAGAAAGAACACCCACGCATACCGAGAGTAGTCGTCCACCACAACAAGGACATACCACTTCCCACCCGCAGATCGCACACAAGCTGGGCCAATGTTAATGTAAAATCTGCACCTCACGCCAAGCACACAGCAAGCCGGAAAAGCTAGCTTCACACGCGAAGAGATCACGAGACGTGCCAGTCAATTTTCCCTGAAAATTAACAAAAGACAAAGTAGTTAAATTCCAAAGCTTGGAACTTGCCGGGTGGTACCAGACAGTTCCATATTTACGACTAGAGAGCCAAGTGAGATGACATATAGCTATGAAGAGCTATCTGCCAGCGGACTAGAAACCATTCGGGAGCTTCAAAGTACGAAAAGTAACACAGCGGAATAGATGCCGGGTGGTACCAGACGGTAGATCGGTCTTTATTTGGATAAAGATGCACGTGCGCAAGGCCATGACCGATCCCCGTGGTAAACAACATTAAATAATAAATGAAGTAAAAGCACGAACGTAAATATGTAATAAACAAGCATGCATAGGTCCAAAGCGCTAGTCTACCGCATGTCTAGGTACTTTAAAACCCATCAAGCATGATACCAAATAAATCTATCCACCGCATGATACAACTTGTTTGAGATCACGCCACCTTCCACAGATAGATCTATCCACCGCATGATACAATCTAAATATGGAAAGCTAAAAGCACACAATATTTAAAGCATGAATTATGAACATGTTTTACTCGTGAAAGCATAACCGGACGCGGCTGAACAGCCGATTCGGGGTCCATGAAGAAGGAACAAACATTACCAAACAAGATAGATCTATCAGGTTGGATTGAAATCTAATCCACCGGATGACTAGCTCCAAAACAACCCAAAAACCTGCATCTACCGCGTGATACCCAGTTCTTTCAAGATTTATACAAGATTTGGTAAGCTTAAACCCGCAACACGTGGCAACCTAGATCGATCCGGTTTCGGCTATCAGGGAACATGTGATCCACGTGCTATTTAAGCCAAGGGTACGAACTCTATTCGCATAAGGATCATCAAAGGAGATAAAGCCGATCCAAACCCATCTAGATTGGGCAAAGAAGTGTTACATGAATTTAAACATAAAGCAAAAACTCAAAGCAACACAGGATAACTTAATGAATCTATTGAATCTTGCCAAAATTCAATAGAGCCGATAACTAGGTTCAAGCTAGATCTTAGCCCACCGCATGGCTCATGACCTAACGAGAAACCCTCTTGAACCAAGCTTGAATCTACCGCATGACACTAAGCATGGTAACAAGACTACTTGCATCAGATCTAAATCCACCGCATGATACTAGACATGATACAAGGTTGCCGGTACTCACGGAGGTCGACGGATCGATGAACCCTCTCGAAGAACTCGACGACACGACAAATGGACTCTAGGGTTTGGCGTAAAGCTGGTTTGTATTGAGAATGATTTTTCGAATCTCCGTTACATACATTCAGGGTCCATATTTATACCCTGTTAAGCATGACCTCGAATGGATTCGATACTTAATTTATCTCTAAGTACGATCGCTTGCCCATCCATTCATCCCTTCCGCTCGGGCCACGTCACCATGCAATCCCACAAAATCAGCGCAACAGTTTCCTTGCCGAACGGAAGCAAATTGCCGACCGCGGACTCTTCTGCCGAATTCATCTGAAGAAACCTTCCTTCCGCCGGACGGATTCCTCACCGAGTTGGACCCACAAGTCAGACTCCTTTCCTTACCAAATTTTGGTGTTAACATATGCCCCTTCAATTACGGGATAAAAGTGATTTTATTCCGGAATTGACTCCAGCCACCAACGTCTTCAAGTTGAATCTGTTCAACACCCGTTCTCTCTCTTCGCAATCCGTCGGAGTCTTCGCCCAAATCCAAACCCTAGATCTTTTTCTGAGCTCAAATCCTCAATGGCGGCTCAAAATCAAGCTGCTCAGGTAAATTCCTCCACCATAAACTTCATTCGGCACTTAGATTTTCAATTTTTTACCTGAGATTTCTTCTCGGCCTACCCCCAGGAGCTTTCCACTGAGCTTTTGATTCGCACCGAGGCCAATTCGACTTCCTACTTCCTTGGTCCCGTGGGAGTCTCTGATCCTCGCGAATTCATCGCAGCCGAATCCCAAAGGATCCCCTTCAAAGTGGCTTTAACTAAGCCTCCCTTGTGGAAGGACGCCTTCAAGAACTGGCCCTTGCCCCCAATTGCGAGCTGGAGGAATTGGTACAAAAGAATTCTTGCGGATAAAAGTGTCAGGACCCAAAACTGGGATACCCTCCGTATTGCTCAATGCTTGGAGCTTTCTTTGGCCGAGACTCCCAAAAACGAAGACCTTTTGATAGCGACTTGCCACTTTTGGTCAAATGGTGTCAACGCCTTCCTTTTTGGTCACGGCCCAATATCCCCAACTCTGGCCGATGTATATATGATCACGGGCCTAGACATTTCAGGCTCTGTTCACCCCTGGGATTTCAAAGGTTCCTCAAAACAAACAGGAGTGAAACCATGGAGCAGATACAAAAATTATATCCAGAATCATATGAAAGATGGACCCCTTGGTGAAGTTGAATATAGGGCATTCCTGAATATGTGGCTGTGCAGGTTCATCTTCTGTGGTAAAGCCAATGAGCCCACTCTGAATCATATTGTAATGGCTACACAATTGGCTAGTGGTAAGCGACTCCCCCTTGGAAAATACCTCGTGGGCAGTGTATACCATATGCTTCATCAAACTGTCACCCAAATGTACACCAGCCAGAAGATAGCGTGTGTCAATGGCCCTTGGTAGTTTGTACAAATGTGGCTGCAACTGCACATGCACCAGATTGTTGGCATTGAACTCAACACCCGGTTTTTTCCTTCACCCAACTATCATGAAGGGGAAACCCAAGTCACCAGGGGATGCCACACCTATGGAGAAGCTGCTTCAACTATTCCCATCAAGCAGAATGTCAGCCAGCTCTTTGAGCTCTTCTTCAAAGGCTTTCCAAACCCTCTCTGGCTTCCTTATTTGGACAATGATAATTTAACTCTCCCTTGTGAGTTCTCCTTTGAAGCTGGGCGCCAAGATGGAAGATTTCTAGAAATTTTCAATATCCTCATCCATCCCTGCATTATGCCAGCTGAATTTAGTGGAGGGAGGCTAAACCACAGCACTTATGAATACTACCAGCCCAACATGATGGCTCGACAACTTGGATGTGACCAGATGCCCCCAAGGCTATTTCTGCATGAGTTCCTCAAGCCCAGAGAGGAAATCAAAGAACTCACTCAAACCAGCAGGGTTTTTTAGTATGTATGCAGTCCAACTGTTTACACCTGGCCCTTCACACCCACAACAGTAGCTCACCCCACCTTCAACTCCTGGTGGCAAGAATTCCATGACCATATTTTCAGTGAGCCTGTGCATTCATTTTGTATAGAACTGATGCCTGATTTTCAGCCAACTTCAGAGGTAATCATGATTATCCCTTTCCTCAAATCAGGCATTTCTTCCTTTAACCATGTTCTTGATTTTCTTTTTCTTTTTACCCACAGAACACAGTGCCTGCCCCTCTAGCCAGGGAGATTGCTTACAATGCAGTAGGCCCAATCTCAGCATTGGGATTTAGATCACCAACCCTGGCTCAATTAATGGCTAGGTATGCTACAACAGACCCAACTCTGTCCAGTATTACTGCTGACAAGAGGCAAGGCCTGTCTCTGATCGCACCTCCAACTGCTAAGAGGCGAAGAACCATCAAGAAGGTCCTTATTGAGGTAAAATTCCCTCTTCCTTGATCACAGGATTACCCCTTTTCTGATAAATCTTGTCTTGTGCGATTTCAGACTAAAATTCAGCAATCCTCAGCTTCAGAACATACCAATGCTACATCCACTGGTATGACTTTTATCACTCCTTCCTTTAAAGATCAGCACTAGCATTTATCCTTAATCTGGTACTTGCAGAGGAAGCAATGGTGGATCAACTTGTGGATGTCCCTATCTCTCAACATACAAGTCCACCAAGGGCTGAGCCATCTGTCCAAGTAGAGATCTCATCTTCATCAGGGACTCAATCACCCCCTGCTCAGATAGAATCACCAACCTCGCCAGAGATGAACTTCCCCATCCAACCAGAGCCTTCAAGTCCTTCAAGGGCTCAATCACCCATTGGCCAGGCAGAAACATCGACCTTAGCAGAGGTGAATCCATCTCCTCTCCAGCCAGAAGCTTCAGAGTCGCTAGAGACCGTATCAGCAACCTCTCACATCGAAGCTTCAGCTTTGCCACGAGTACCTTCTTCGCTAGTGGCTCCAGAAAATGCCCCTGAAACTGTCCAAAACCCTGTACTAGTTCAGGAAGTCAGGCATGAGGTAAACACTTGCACTTAACCCTGTTATCTTTTTATTTCCCAACACTCCTGACTCGGCAATACTACCCTCTCAGGATCAGGCTCCGTCATCATCAAACCCACCAATGGGGAACAATCCAATTGCCGAGACGAGAGAAAGGGTGCCTCAAGCCTTGTCAGAGGAAGTGTAAGAAAAGCTCAAGGAAATTTTTGCCTGGCTGCAAAGAGAGGCTCGAGATCAGATCAGAGACCTTGATTATTTCGAGGACATGCTTAGACCCATCAGCCAAGAACTTCCTAAGGATATCAGGGCCTCACTTGAACCCATCTCTGGCCTGGATGTTCATTATGTAGCCATAAGACGAGACTTGAGGAATGTGTCTTCCCGTCCGGCTATTGAACAGAAGAAAGCTAAAGCTGAACAAGCCGTAAAGGGAGCACAATCTCAGACTGAGAGCCACAAAGGGACATTGGCCAATCTGCGAGCTGCTCGTGAGTTGAAAATCGCCAGAAAGGCCGCACTGGAGGCAGAGCTGAAAAGCTTATGAGCAGAAATAGAAGCTGACGACAGGAAGATAGCCGAACTTCCTGGACTGATAGAGAAGATCCAAGAGGAAGCGACATCGGCCATAACTGAGGTGAACCAATGTGATGCAGAACTCGCCATCCTGTCTGACGCCCAGAAAGATTATCAAGAACGGATGGAGAACATCCACCAGACAACATCGAACGCCTCCAATGTAATTGCAAACTATTTAAACATCTAGATGTATTGATCGATGTGTAACCGAACTGGTCATCCTTGCAACATTTGCTCTTGCAATTTTATTTTCCTTTTCCTCTGCACGTCCTTAATTGCAACGCTGAACGACCCATTCGGTAATCAATAGCCAAAAAGTACCAATACCCGAACGACACCTCAACTTCCTTTTAGCCGAGCCAGTCAACCGAATACGACTCAGCCTTGAACTCCAAACGACCCGACGGCGGATCGGTCAAGGAAACCTCTCCACCTTCCAAGTTTCTTGGGATATGCGCCATGATCTAGAGCCACGACCTGAGGCCACGATCTATTTCGCCAGGCCTATAAATGAAAACCGTAGGTGCCCCCAGCTCTTCACCAAGCCTTTAGCTCTCAAATCTTCGCCAATCTCAAGTCTTCTTTTTCCAATCAGCGTAAATCCCAGAAGCATGGCGAGCAGCAACAACCGGCGCCGCGCCGCTGACGAGGCGGAGGGGAGTCGCGCCAGTGCGCGTCAGAGGCAATGATCGTCAACTTTTCTTTTACGATTCATCTTCGATTCCCTTTCGTTTTTGACGATAATCTTCGTTTCAGGCTTATTCAATGGAACCCATCTTCTGCGCCGGCCGGTCAGCCCCTGCCGGACGACTCCTCGGAGTCAGACCATTACTCCCCCGTACCCTACGGGGAACTTGATGCTCTCCGCTTCAAGGCGGAACTGGAGGTGGCCCAGCGCGAGCTGGAGGATGTCTCCAAAAAGGCTGGCATAGCCGAACTGGAGTGGGAAGACCAGCGCAAGCAGCTGCTGGCGACCATCGACGGTACGGCTCTGAAACCGCTTCTTAATCCAATCCGGTTCTTGACACTAATCACCTTTATCTTGCATTTTGCAGCCCGTGACGCCGAGCTCAACTAGCTAAAGATGCTGGTGGAGCAATTGGCTGACAAGGTGAACGCCCGCGGAGCCACGCCGGCGGAGCGCCTTGCCACGGTGGAGCGCCGCGTGGACGAAGTGGCCACCCATGGCATCCGCTTGGGCACCACTTTGGGCCTGGCCGCCATGGAGACGCACACCGACGTCAACTACTCCACCAGGCCGCGCGGCTTCCGAGGTGGCGCACCAGAAGACATCGAGGAGATCGAGATCATCTTGGAGCGCCTCGACGGCCAAGGCGATGCCATTGCCGAACTCACTCATCCCCAGTCTGTGTTAAACATGCTCTTTGATTAGATTGTATTAGGGATGTTTGATATCGGCAATAAATAAAGAATTTTTAATTTCCGTGCTTACACTGCGATGATTTTTTTGTGTTTGCATCTGTGAATCTTATTTCTTCTTAAACATATTCGGGAACTCGCTTGAGCCGAACACGCGAAAACAAATGCCCTTTGGTGCAAAATCCGCAGAAAATCCTTGAATCGGCAATCCGTAAGCACTGTTCAAACGAAAACCCTTCGCATTCGGGAAGAAAACCCTGCCGCTTGGTATTCCAATAATGCACGCCGGCCAGTCATCACTCCCAACGCACTCTCTCTGTCAATAAAATAGTCTGCTGAGATGCCCTGCAATCCACTCGCACACTCATCCATCACTTCTCATCTTCTCCCCTGTCCTCAGAGGAAAAAACCCCAAGGCCATGGACAAAGGCAAGCAGCCCCAGGAGGGCAGCATCCCGAAGAAACGCACGATTCGAGAGTGAGTTTTTCCTTTGATTTGCTTCTTGTTTCCTAATGTGGTCTTGTGTTTCACCTCCTCCCTGCTTTTTCCTCGTTCAGCCTTGATCTGCTTCCTGAGGAAATCATCGGGACCGAAGACATGCCTGTGTACATCTCCTCTGATTCTTCTCTTGAAGCAGAGGATGCCACGCCCGAGCAGAGAACCAGCCATCAACTGCGCTGCCGCGTTCGGCACCTGGAGCATGACCTCCGGGACATCACCGCTCGCTGCCAGGCCGAGCGCGAGCGCCGCATGGCTTTGGAGGCATTAGTAGGAGGTAAATATCTCTAACTCCTTCTTGACTCCGTGCTCACATCTGGATCTTGGCCCCCTAATGACCACTCCTCCGTCTCAGATGTCTCTGATAGGTACAATAACCTGAAAGCGGCCTGGGACAGCTTGGTGGAGGCAGCAAATCGTGGTCACCCCCACGCATTCCAAGTTCCCGTCACGGTGGTCCTGGAGCAACTGAAGAGGGAGCAGCCGAAGAATCAAAGAAAAGATTGAATCATACTTTCGCTTCTTACGCCAGGCCTTCTGCTTCCTGCTTCCTCGTAGTTCTGATCACTAGGGTTGTTAGATGTAAACCTGCAAGAAGCATTTGTAATGTAGTTTTGCGCTAAGGGAAATGCATCTAGGTACTGGCCATTCCCCCCTGTTCGAGAATTTTTGTTCTTAAGGCGGCCTCATTCTTGAGCGCCGGCTATTCCCGTATCAGATGCATGTAATCCCAATGCTGGTGATCACCGGTCGATTTCAATACTAGGATAATATTTATTCAAATATCTTCCATTTATCGCAGCGGAAAATTCTTCTCCTAGTAAAGTTTTCAACATGTAGGCATTGCCAGGCACGCATCTGACCACTCGAAAGGGTCCTTCCCAGTTAGGGGACCATTTGCCGAATTCACTGTATTTGGTTCCAATCGGCAGTAACGCTTTCCAAACCAAATCTCCTTCTGCAAATTGCCTAACTTTTACTTTCTTGTTATAATACTTGGCAACCCGCAGCTTGTTCTTTTCGATATTTTCCAGGGCCCTAAGACGGATCATGTGCAAATCTTCTAGCTCATCCATCATTAAGCCGCTATAATCATTGGGGCTTAAATCTTTCTGCAAAACCACTCTCCTAGAATCTGATTGTATTTCCCAAGGTAAAACCGCATGGTGTCCATAAACCAATTCATAAGGAGATGTTTTTGTAGCTCCATGAGGGGCCATTCGGTAAGCCCATAACGCTTCACTGAGTACCGAATGCCACCTCCTTGGCTTCTGGTCGATCTTCTTTTGTATAAGCTTGATCATGATCTTATTAGAAGCCTCTGCCTGACCATTATCTTGGGCATAATAGGGAGAAGAATTAAACAATTTGATTCCCATGCTTTCGGCAAACTCTCTGAACTCCAAGGACACGAATTGGGCTCCCTGATCAGTTGTGATTGTTTGGGGAATTCCAAACCGATAGATGATGTGTTTCTTGACAAACTCAACCATGTTTTCTGACGTCACCTTCTTCGGTGGAATTGCCTCAACTCATTTGGTAAAGTAATCTGTAGCCAAAAGCACAAACTTATGCCCCTTGCTAGATGGTGGATTAATCTGGCCAATCAAGTCTATACCCCAGCCCCTGAATGGCCACGGCTTGATAATGGGATCTAATGCTGATGCAGGAATTGTTTGAATATTTCCAAACTTCTGGCAGTCTTGACATCCCTTGTAATACTCAAAGAAGTCCTCCAATATCGTTGGCCAAAAGCACCCAGCTTGCCTGATAACCCATTTCATGCGGTAGGCCGATTGGTGTGCTCCACATATCCCATCATGTACTTCACTCATCATCCTTTTAGCTTCCTCTAGACCCAGGCATCGTAACAACACCCCATCTAATGATTTGTAAAACAAATTATCATCCAGAAGAACAAATTTTATGGCCTTGTACCTGAGCTTCCTAGAGACCTTTCGGGATGGATCTTTCAAGTAGTCAACAATCTCTTTTCTCCAATCATCCTCCACAAGATCCATTCCCAGCGCACATATGTTTGTGGCAAACGCTTCTTGATTCTCTTTATAACCAGAGGCGCTCTGAGCCAACCTGTTCGCTTCTTGGTTATGTTCCCTAGGAATATGCTGTAGAGTCACCAACAGAAAGCTCTTCAAGATTTCCCTGTGTTGACGGTGTATTTTGGTGCACCTAGCATGTTCATTACACTTTGGTTTGGATTTGATTATGGAACTAACCCGCCACTAGGCACACTAATCATATAACAAGTTCATCTTTGTGCATGCATTTGGAAGTGTTGTGTTTATGTAGGAAAACATGGACATAAAGGACGGATTCACAACAAGTTCAAAGGAGTATTCACGGAGTCTTGTTCGTGTTCATGAGCTTGATGAAATCACTTCCAATGGTGGCGAGGACCGAAGTGCTACGAGGAACACCCCCGGGGATTGAAGCGTAAAAGATCAAACTTCATGCAAAGAGAGCCTCCATCTTGGACGCGAGGATAACAACATCAAAATCATGCAAGTGAAGGGGGGCAAAGTACATAAGTGCACGAGGACCCACGGAGCAAAAGGGGCGACTGAACCGGGCCGGGTGGGCTGGGCCGGCCGGCCCGGCCGGCCGGCCCAGCCCAGTTCCGGCACCGGTTCGGTCCCGTTTTCCTTGCCCTCGAAGGATCTTCAACCCTAAAACCCTTGAGGCGCCGCCAACACTGAGGAGAGGAGTCATTCGCACCAGAAAGCCATCCATATGCTAGAGAGAGAGGAGGAGGATCTCCGGCGGGAGATCAACCACCTCGAAGGAAGCACCCTCTCGTGGAGATGAAGGAAGACACCGGCGGAAGGGAAACCATGATCAACGGTGCCATGATCAGCACCTTGATGGGGTAATCTTCTCATTCGTCCATGGGTTGTAATCGATATTGAGATGTAATCGCACTTTGTCGGATTATCTATCTATCATCTTGTGTTGAATATACTTTAATGCTTAAGGTTAGCTACCGTGCCGTAGAGGGAGTACGAGCTCCAATGCTTCCTTGGATCCATTCAATACGCCGTGTCCATCAAAGGTCTAGTCATGAATACCTTCGCGTAGTGACAGTACGAGAGGAGGGAAAGGGCGAAACCGTGGTCACAACCCCGATAGATTAGATTGGTTTTCATGTCTTTAAGCGATTGCATGCTCTAGTATCGTACACCCGTGGGCGAGTGTCTTCTACCTTGATATCTTAATCTTTCTCTCTAGTGTAGTTTAGTGTTTTCTAGTATAATAGTAGTTAGGGTTTTAGTAGCTAGTGTGTCGTTGTTGATCGAACGCTTGTAATCCCCTTGCTCTGCGGATTGACAAGAACCTTGGGAATCCCGTGGTGAAAAAGGTGTGGGGTCCGTACGCTTGCGGATCGTAGAGGGATACGTCTTTTATCCGTCAACAAGCCCCTTTTTACGGCGGCGTTGCTGGGGGAGCAAGTTAGTTTACATCGTTTGATTTGCATCTAACTTAGTTTTATATTTAGTTTATCTTTTATTTGCTATATCTAACATTTATCATCTAGAAAAACACTTGTTTCGTTTTTGTTTTTGTTTTTATCTTATTGTCTAGATGGAGTTCGTTAATCAACCCGTGGAAGAACTGGAGAAGTCATTAAGGGATTACGCTATCCCTCGATGTGAAGACATAAAAGTACAAGAGTCGGATTCGAAGCTCGAAGCGACCAAGTGTGAAATTAAATCCAAGATCATCAAGATGGTGGCGGAAAACCCATTTGAAGGGATGGTTACGGAGAACCCATATAGACACATAAGGGATTTCACGACAATATGCAACACGGCGCGTCAAGAAGGAGTGCCCGATGAATGGTTCAAATGGAATCTCTTTCCCTACTCACTTGCCGGCAAAGCAAAGACATGGTATTCGGTTGCGTCCTTTGAAGTTGAAGGCAATTGGAACAAGTTGACAAAGAAGTTTTGCGAGAAGTTCTTTCCAATTAGCAAGGTTCAACATCTAAGGAGGCAAGTGATCACTTTCATGCAAGGAGAAGAGGAAGGGATAGACCAAGCACTGGGATAGGTTTAATGAATTAATCGAACAAGGACCAAAACTCGGCTTCACCGGTGACGTACTCTTGCATACATTTTTCTTTTCCCTAACCCCTAGTTGCATGCGACACGTCGAAATGTGTGCAGGTGGGGATCTCATGGAGAAAACACTCACGGAAGCCACCCAACTTCTACAAAAAGTTAGTAAAGCGGCTGCCATGCGAAGAGATTGGGAAACAAGACTTGCGGAAGAGCCGGAATTCAATTCAAGGAAGAAGAAGCTTGCTGATTTTTCTAAAGAGGCAACCCCGGAAGTCACAAAAGAGGAACCGATCATGGAAAAGCTTGAATAAGGACACATCAAGTCGAGAACTACACCAAACGTCCACTTCGCCACACCAAATAAGACGAACAAGAGAAGCATGTCAAGCGCGAAGCCACTAAGGGAGTTCGAACCAATGGATTGGGTTCCTATTGATTACGGAGAAGTATTCGACAAGAGAAGACCGTTCCCTAATCAAAAGGGAATGGCAAGAGCATTGGAAGTGGATTTCCCACCGGAGAAGAAAGCTGAAAATTCATACGACCTCGAAACCACCGGTGAGATTTTTGAAAAGCTCTTTGGAGATGATATAGTGGATTCGGAACATATTGCCGAGGTGAAGAGAATCATGGGGATCAAGCCCGAAGCATCACCATACGCTCGCCTCGCTGAAATTTACTCGATAGGATCCGAAGAAGAAGAGAAGATGACGCCGCACTTGAGTTGCGAGATCAACGGAGTTCAATGCAAAGCTTTATGCAACATCGGAGCCCAAGTAAGTGTTCTATCTTCTAAAATTTACGATAAAGTTCAATACCACAACCTAGACTTAGCTCCAACATCAACGAAATTAATTATGGGAGATGGTAGAACTATCAAACCTCTAGGTATTGCTTGCAACATGAAAGTAAAAATCTCTAGAAACTATATACCAACCGATTTCTTTGTTATGGATGCTTACCATAGTAATTCTCATCATATAATCTTAGGTAGGCCTTTTCTTAAGTTGGTTGATGCCGTGTTAGATGCCTGAGAAGGCAATGTAACAATGAACCTTAACGGAACAAAGTACACATATAACTTTCTTCGTGCTTCTAAACACCTTACACCTTTTCCTCCCGATGATGAAGAAGTAGAAGAGATAGATAGTCTTTGTTTTGTTGAAACCCTTAGAGACCCACTGCAAAGAGCGATGGAAAATCAAATTAGTAATCAACAAGATGAAGAACTAGAGGAGGCAACAAAAGGCTTAGAGCCGCATGATGGTAGTGTGGAGGAAGAGAAATTCGAAGACATAGGAGAACTCAAACCCGAGGAGCCACAAGTGCCCGAGGTAGACCTTAAACCTTTGCCCAAGGGATTAAAATATGAATTTTTGGGCCCAGACAAAACTTATCCAGTCATTGTGAGCAACGAGTTGAGTCCCGAAGAAAATGAAGCGTTGCTGATTTTATTAAAAAAACATAGGAAGGTGATTGGATATTCAATTAATGATCTCAAAGGTATTAGCCCGGCCTTTTGCACTCATCGTATACCAATGGAAGACCAATGTAAGCCTGTAGTGGACCACCAAAGGAGGCTAACCCATGCCATGCGAGAGGTAGTAAAGAAAGAGGTTATCAAGTTACTTGATGCCGGAATCATCTACCCGGTTCCGCATAGCGAGTGGGTGAGCCCGGTACATTATGTACCGAAGAAAGGAGGTTTAACCGTGGTGAAGAACGAGAAGAACGAGTTGATACCGCAAAGAACCGTGACCGGGTGGCGGATGTGTATCGATTATCGTAAGCTTAACAAAGCGACGAAGAAAGATCACTTCCCCTACCGTTCATAGACGAGATGCTCGAGAGGTTAGCAAACCACGCTTATTTTTGCTTTCTCGATGGATACTCGGGGTTCATGCAAATTCCCATTCACCCGGAAGATCAACATAAGACAACGTTTACGTGCCCTGACGGAACGTTTGCATATAGGAGGATGCCCTTCGGCCTATGCAACGCTCCGGCCTCTTTTCAATGTTGCATGATGGCCGTGTTTTCGGAATTCATCGAAGAAATTGTTGAAGTGTTTATGGATGATTTTTCCGTTTACGGGAAGACGTTCATGGATTGCTTAGCAAACTTAGAAAAGGTCCTTACGAGGTGTGCGGAGGTAGATTTGGTTTTAAATTGGGAAAGGTGCCACTTCATGGTTAAACAAGGCATAGTGCTCGGACATGTTATATCCGAGAGAGGAATTGAAGTGGACAAGGCTAAGGTAGAGACGGTTGAGCAACTCCCACCTCCTACGGATGTTAAGTCCTTAAGGAGCTTTCTAGGCCATGCCGGATTCTATAGAAGATTTATAAAGGACTTCTCGAAGATCACTAAGCCTTTAACACATCTCCTTCAAAAGGATGTGGCTTTCGACTTTGACGAGAAGTGCCTAGCGGCATTCCGGACCTTGAAAAATGCGTTGGTGAGCGCTCCCATCATCCAACCTCTGGATTGGAGCCAACCTTTCGAGATCATGTGTGACGCAAGTGACTACGCCGTAGGCGCGGTCTTGGGTCAAAGAAAGGAAGGCCGAGTTCACGCCGTTTACTACGCTAGCAAAACTCTTAGTGGGGCACAATTAAATTACGCCACTACGGAAAAGGAGTTGCTAGCGGTGGTATTCGCTTTTGAAAAATTCAGATCTTACATCGTGAACTCGAAGGTCATTGTTTACACCGATCACGCAGCCATCAAGTATCTCTTGGCTAAGAAGGAAGCTAAACCACGTTTGATTCGTTGGATCCTTCTTCTCCAAGAGTTTGATGTTGAAATTCATGATAAAAAGGGGGTGGAGAATGTTGTGGCCGATCATTTGTCTAGGATGAATCATGGACAAGATGATAAAAAGCCCATAGAAGATAAGATGAGAGATGACCACCTCTATAGAGTGCTCGATAAAGATACTTGGATGATCGACATCATTCGAGCAATTCGGAAGATGCCCCTCGATCATTTAGATAAAAACACTCAAAGGAAGATAATCTCCGAAAGCAAGAAATATTTTTGGGATGCACCATACCTCTTCAAGCTTGGCAACGACGGAGTGATGAGAAGATGTGTGCCAAGAGAAGAGAGGGTTGAGATTCTAAGGAAGTGCCACTCGGCGGAGTACGGTGGGCACTATAGCCATTTTCGAACCAAAGCAAAAGTATGGTCGAGCGGATTCTATTGGCTGAAGATGCATGAAGATACTAAAAGATATGTTGCGTCATGCCCCGAATGCCAAAGAACCGGAAACATCTCTCAAAGAAATTCTATGCCTTTGAAATACAACTTACAAATCGACATATTCGATGTATGGGGCATAGACTTCATGGGGCCTTTTAAAAACTCATTTGGATTCGAATACATCCTAGTCATGGTTGATTATGTATCCAAGTGGGTAGAGGCAATACCATGTCGTAAAGCTTCCACGGAGGAGTCCATCACTATGATCAAGAACGTGATTTTTCCCCGTTTCGGTACACCGAGAATCTTGATAAGTGATGGAGGAACTCATTTCACCGGGAAGAACTTCAAAAAGTGCTTGTCCAAGTTGGGGATTGAGCATAGGGTCTCCACGGCCTATCACCCACAAACCAACGGACAAGCGGAGACGTCAAATAGGCAATTAAAAAGCATACTTAACAAGACCATAGAAAAGGGAGGCAAAGATTGGTCAAAGAAATTAGACGGAGCTTTATGGGCTTATCGAACAGCGTTTAAAACACCGATAGGTATGATCCCTTATCAATTCGTCTATGGAAAAGCTTGCCACCTTCCGGTTGAGTTGGAACATAAAGCCTATTGGGCGATTAAAGAGATGAACCTTGATCTCGATGCCGCGGTGGTGAAACGAAGAATTCAAATAAGCGAGCTAGAGGAGTTGAGGTTGAAAGCTTATGAAAACGCAAGCATATACAAGGAGAGAATCAAAAGGTGGTATGA
The DNA here is from genome assembly GCA_947561735.1 of Cenchrus americanus. Classification (NCBI taxonomy): domain Eukaryota; kingdom Viridiplantae; phylum Streptophyta; class Magnoliopsida; order Poales; family Poaceae; genus Cenchrus; species Cenchrus americanus. The sequence goes on along the minus strand of OX387242.1, from coordinate 97,132,629 downwards.
TAAAAGATTGAAGAAAAAAGAATTTAAAGAAGGAGATAAGGTCCTCCTCTACAATTCGAGGTTTAAAACCTTCGGAAAGGGGAAATTGCAAAGCAAATGGGACGGACCTTATGTTGTGCATTCGGTGTTCTCCAACGGAGCGGTAACCATTATGGATATAAATGGCGATCAATTTGTGGTGAATGGACAGCGGCTCAAGGTTTACTACGAACCCGATGTCGTCCCCCTTCACCATGTTGACGTCTTCACCATGGAGGAAGAGCCCGAACGTCCCGCCTAGGACGAAAAACAAGGCATCAACTTCGTAAATAATTTTTCTTTTAGTTTTACGGAGTTTTTCGCGAAGATTTGCGGGCCAACTTTTTCCCATGGGCTAAGGAAGAAAAAAAATAGGGCGGTGTGCAAAAACCGGACCGGCCCGCCCCCCGGCGGGGGTGGGCCGGCCGGCCCAGGCGGAACGGCCCAGAGGGGCCCGACATCCGATGATGCCGAATTTCGCCCGAATTGCTCCTTTTTGACTTCCTTGTTTGGTCGGAAAATTTTAAGGGAAGTGTAAAAAAGGAAAATAAGGTTCCCAGGGCTTTTCTCTCAGGACTATTTATTTGGCCGAATCGGGAGCTCGAGGATCAAACCTTTCAAGCAATGTGTTGCACCCTTGTAGCAGCCATTGTGCCTCCAAGAAGCTTAGAGTTGAAGCTAGAAGCCAAGAAGCCATCGATGGAGGATGCGATGTGATGCGAGCTCAAGCTACCCGTCAAGAGGACCGCACGCATCCGTTGCGGAGGGCGTGTCCCGACCGGAGCTCTTGCATCTCGCAACCCCGTCAAAGGAGAGAAGGTCCCTACACCCGTCCGAAGGTCGGCACGCATCCAAGGTATCAAGCGCAAAGACTACAAGGAGGTGTCACCAGAGCCTAAGGATTATGGGGATAGCGACTACTCCGACGATCGTAGCCCGAGCTCGTGGGCGGCTGCCGGTAGAGATGATGATGATTGGGATGAGCAGCCCAAGGAAAGGACTCCCGAAGGCCCCAATGGCGACGGCAACGATGGCAACGAAGGCGACGACAATGGAGGTGGCGACGACGGTGGTGACAACGGTGGAGATTATGGCGACGACGACCCCTTCGGATTGCATCCGATGTGTTGTCGAGCTTGCCGTCAATCCATCGCGGATCTCTACACGTCGGCCGACGAATGTCTCCAAGCCATGGAAGCGATGAAGTAGCTTATGGAGGACTTGGAGCGCGTAGTTGAAGATGACTACAAGTTCCTTAACCACAACGTGCGCAAACTTTTTGGCATGGTTGGAAACATGAGAGGCAAGTGGTGCAAAACTTGCTTGAAGTACCACTAGATCTAGTTTTCCCCTTAGGATTTTTGTAAGATACGACGAGGACGTCGTATGTTTTAAGTGTGGTGGAGAGCTAGCTCGCTAGCCTTAGTTTTTGAACTTCAAGTTTAGGTTCGGTTTAATTTTCGTGTGTGAGTCTTAGTGTTTTAATGAGTCTTTAGTTTTTGAGTGTGTTTTAAAATTTTTGCAAGTGTCTTAAATTAGTGTTGAGTCAAGAAAATCAAATAAAAAGAGTCTTTATATATATCTTTGAGTTTTATGTATTGTTTATCTTTATTTACTTGTTTGTTTAATCTTCGATTCTTGATATATGAACACAAGTATGTGGTTTGAAAAATGTTTACCGTGGTGCTTAGTGGAATTGCTACTACTTAAAGTACCCTTACCGCACTTCGATCTTGAGCTTCACATGTTAGTTGTGCTATGTTCGATGGTAAAATTGGAGGATTTCAGTTCTGAAAATTATCTTAAAACCCTTGTAATAAAGGTTAGCAAAACCTCTTTTTCCAAGTTGAGACTAAGAAAAAATTCCTATCCAAAGCCAAGTTTATTTTTTTTGCTCCACCATAAGTGTGATTAGCACGATGAGTTAGGCTAGGACCCTTCTCTCTTGGTGAGTTTTAATTTCGAGCAATGATCATGTCCTTGTGCTTATCTTTTGTTGCTAGCCTCGTCATATGTTCAGTACGTGACTTTCATAACGAAAGTCACGATTGTCGCCGGATTCCATACCCAACCCTATACATCTCTTTTGTACATCGTATTCCTTGAACACAACCTATTTTTCAAAGTTTCGTATCGTCTCTAGCATGATTTATTCAAAATTTCAGATTGTATGCATGCGAGGAAAGAGAGAATTGAAAGCTTTGAAAAGTTGTCAAGAGAGAGAAAAATAAAGAGAAAAAGTATGTGTATGGAAAAGAAAGAAAGAAAAAAATAAAAATCATATGTGAATGAAAAAAGAAAAAGAGAAAAAGATGAGGTAGCAATGAAGATATGAGAGGGATGGATCAAGTGAAAGAAAAGAAAAAAAATAAAGTGTAAGGAAGGGTGTCACGTTGATTGTGAGACGAAACTTTTACTCTATTTCCAACCATGTGCAATCCGACAACGAGGACATCATCGGTGCCTTGTAGTCACAATTTTCTTTTGCCCTTGCACATGTCCACCATTCTAAATCTTCTCAACCTTGATATCCCTACATATGGTTAATTCTCATGATCATTGGCTTTGAAAGGTAGACAACCATTAGAGGAAGTTCTTAGTTTGACAATACTTGTGTTGATTGCGCTAGCCCTACCTATAGCTCCACTTTACATGATATATGAGAGATTAATGGGAGGTGAGAGTTTTATAAAATTTGGTTAGGATAGCCACGTTATATGAGTGACTTGAGAGAGCTTGGAGAAAGGTTTTTGTCTAATACTTGTTGCAGGAATTTTTGTTTTGAAAATCATAAAAACCCTCCGATGGAAGCAAAGGAGTAAGCATGGCTGAAATTGAAGACTTCGAGTGAAGAGTTTGAGTTGTGGGGTAAAACTTGACGTGGTAAAAGTTCTAAACACCCATGTTTTGATTATCATTACTTTGTGTTTATGTATTAAAGATGAAAGGGTTGACTAACTTGTGAAGGAGGATTAATGATACACGATTACACACCATGGACGAAATTCTTTTACGAGTACTTGCTCGAGGACGAGCAAGAGCTAAGTGTGGGGGAGATGTTGACGGTGTATTTTGGTGCACCTAGCATGTTCATTACACTTTGGTTTGGATTTGATTATGGAACTAACCCGCCACTAGGCACACTAATCATATAACAAGTTCATCTTTGTGCATGCATTTGGAAGTGTTGTGTTTATGTAGGAAAACATGGACATAAAGGACGGATTCGCAACAAGTTCAAAGGAGTATTCACGGAGTCTTGTTCGTGTTCATGAGCTTGATGAAATCACTTCCAATGGTGGCGAGGACCGAAGTGCTACGAGGAACACCCCCGGGGATTGAAGCGTAAAAGATCAAACTTCATGCAAAGAGAGCCTCCATCTTGGACGCGAGGATAACAGCATCAAAATCATGCAAGTGGAGGGGGGCAAAGTACATAAGTGCACGAGGACCCACGGAGCAAAGGGCGGCGAACCGGGCCGGGTGGGCACTGGGCGGCCGGCCCGGGCCGGCCGGCCCGGCCCGGTTCCGGCACCGGTTCGGTCCCGTTTTCCTTGCCCTCGAAGGATCTTCAACCCTAAAACCCCCGAGGCGCCGCCAACACCGAGGAGAGGAGTCATTCGCACCGAGAAGGCCATCCACAAGCTAGAGAGAGAGGAGGAGGATCTCCGGCGGGAGATCAACCACCTCGAAGGAAGCACCCTCTCGTGGAGAAGAAGGAAGACACGGCGAGAAGGGAAACCATGATCAACGGTGCCATGATCAGCACCTTGATGGGGTAATCTTCTCATTCGTCCATGGGTTGTAATCGAAATTGAGATGTAATCGCACTTTGTCGGATTATCTATCTATCATCTTGTGTTGAATATACTTTAATGCTTAAGGTTAGCTACCGTGCCATAGAGGGAGTACGAGCTCCAATGCTTCCTTGGATCCATTCAATACGCCGTGTCCATCAAAGGTCTAGTCATGAATACCTTCGTGTAGTGACAGTACGAGAGGAGGGAAAGGGCGAAACCGTGGTCACAACCCCGATAGATTAGATTGGTTTTCATGTCTTTAAGCGATTGCATGCTCTAGTATCGTAGACCCGTGGGCGAGTGTCTTCTACCTTGATATCTTAATCTTTCTCTCTAGTGTAGTTTAGTGTTTTCTAGTATAATAGTAGTTAGGGTTTTAGTAGCTAGGGTGTCGTTGTTGATCGAACACTTGTAATCCCCTTGCTCCGCGGATTGACAAGAACCTTCGGAATCCTGTGGTGAAAAAAGTGTGGGGTCCGTACACTTGCGGATCGTAGAGGGATACGTCTTTTATCCATCAACACCCTGCATTCTTCGTAGTAACTCCTCAGCGCATCACTTTTGCATTGGTATTGGCCGTTCAATTGCTTTATTACCAGTTCTGAATCTCCATAAATTTCATCCGAAACGGCCCCGGCTTCTCTCAAATATTGAAGCCCCCGAAGCAATGCCTCGTACTCAGCCTGATTGTTTGTGACAGTGGGCTGTATAGGGATAGCAAACTCAAACATCTCACCTCTAGGCGAAATCAACAGAATCCCTATTCCCCCACCTTTACCACATGATGACCCATCAAAAAATAAAGCCCAAGGAGTAATTTCAAGTAAATCAATTGATGGATCACGATGTTCAATTGTAAAGTCGGCAATGATCTGACCTTTAATAGCTTTTGCCGATTCGAACTTTAACTCAAACTCTGATAAAGCCAAGATCCACTTGCCAATCCTGCCATTCAAAATTGGCATAGTGAAGGACCGATACGGCGAACCAGAGAGGGGGGGAGTGAATGGGAGCCGATAAAAATTCTTCTCGAAGGAGATGAAAACTCCAAAAAGACGAACATGGCTTCCAACACACGTCTCCGACTCACTACCCAAGTTGGCCAAGCCCACGTAGCTACTGGAGTGCCACTGGACCTAGGAACCAACACACAGAGCCTTCCGACTCGAGAACGCAGCAGAACAACAACCCCCGAGTCTACAGACCCACACCGGTCAGACCGGTGAGCACCCTGCCGGTCGGGCCGGTCCCTCGCTGGTGAGCGAGCAACTTTCACTAAGTGGCTCTACACCGGTCAGACAGGTGAGACACACCGGTCAGACCGATGGCAGCCTGAAAGCCCCCAAGGCACCAAACAGGCCAACCGACCACCAAACGGACCCAAACTCGAAACAGCAGCAACACGGGACAACAACGAACACACCAAGACGTTCACCCGAGCAAAATCCCACCGAGGGTTGCACCGGTCAGACCGGTCAAGAGCACCGGTCAGACCGGTGTAGCCTGGGCAGCTCGGGATGAACAGCACCCGCGGTTCAACTTGTCGGGGATTGCCCTAGGGGTCCCCTTAAACAATGGGGAGAACCTCACTTAAAGCCCGCAATGAAACCCAAATACGTTAAGCCTAACCATGCAGGCGCCTAACCATGCAGGACACAGCCCACAGGGACTCCGACGGCCCATCGAGGCGGCCCACGTAAGGATCCCCTCGAACAGGCTCCGCCTCGTTCGAGGATGCGCGCTCCCTTCGGGCGGGCGTCGCCCCGCTCGAGGGGCAGCACTTCCCTCGAACGGGCTCCGCCTCGCTCGAGGGTACGCCCGCCCTCGGCGGGGGTGCCGCCACGCTCGAGGGGTGCCCCTCACGCGTGCGCCGGCCCCGTACACGGGCATTTAACGCCCTGACGCCGCATGACGGCGCCATCATGCGCCCGGGGCTCGCGCCCCGGTGCCGCCGCACCAACTCCCCAGGGAGGAGCCCATCCCTACCAATGTGGGGAGGGACTGTGCGGTACGGCCGGTGTCAGTCCCGTGACACCGCGCGCCTACTACAGTACGGCTAACGCGCCCGACCCTCGAAGGGGGCCGGGCGCACCCTCGATTTCACTTTCCCGTGACCCTACAGGGTTAGGTGGAGGCGCTAGGCCGGTGGATTGCCATCCCGGCCACTGTAACGGCGTGGCCGCCGTACCCGCGCGTGCAGGCGCACGCCGGACCCTGTAGCAACGACTCCAGCCCCGTTAAGCGCGTTGGGAAGGAACGCCGTTCTGCCTACCCCTGTACTCCGTACAAGCTTGCGTCAGCACCTCCCTCGAGCCTACCAGAGGACATCACCGCCATCCGTTGCCCTCCTACCCTCGAACCGCCACTGTTCGGGTACGAGTCAGGCCATGATGACCAGATCGCTGCGAGGATCGCCCGGACGGCCGCCCACTCTACACCGTAGCACGTCGCGCTTCTCCACATAGCTAGGTAGCGCGGCGCGCATGTAACCCGCTGCCCCCTTGATCTATAAAAGGGGGGGCGAACCCCCAGCCGCGGAGGGAGAGGGAAAAACAGAGACACGAGAACACTTCACGCACCACGTACTCATTCTCATTCTCCCACAATATCTTCAGCCACTCCTCCAGGGACTTGGAAGCTACACTTCCTCTCCCGCCTTGCTTGTATTTGCCCCACTACAAGCACCCCCGGTGCTAAGTAATATAGTGCCCCGAGCACGCCCCTGCTGGACGTACGGCCCCCTCGGCCGGAACCAGGATAAACCTCTGTGTCACTTGTTACTTAGCATCGACCATTGAGGGATAGACCACGGCGCTATCTACTGGTTAGTGTCGGGACCATATTCCGCACCGACAGTTGGCGCCCACCATGGGGCGAGCGAGCGCCTAAGGTCATTCCGCCAACTCCCTCCATGGTGATCCGCGCTGAGTACCGTGGTACCCGCTACTGCATGGGTAGCTCGGACCCCCTCCCAGCCGGGTTCGAAATCCGCTTCGGGGACCTGAACTTTCAGGCCACGGGGAACGGCTATCTCATGCGCCTCACCAACCGCGAGGAGCTTCGCGCGCGGCGCCGGGCCGGGTCCGCTGCGGTCTCCGCCGCACGCACGACACCGGCGCGAGGCACCCGCGGGCACGGATGCCGCGGGTCCATCGACGCCGCGACGCCGCCGCCGCTGCGGGCTACGCTCGCGCCGGGGCGCGGTCCGGCGGCGGCGGGCGCGCGCGCGCCACTCGGCGCGACGCGCCCACCATCACCACTGCCGCCACCGCCCCAGCGAGACCGCGTGTGGTCTCCGGACCGCGCATCCCCATCGGGCTGCGTGGCGCCACGACGGCCTACAACAACAACGTCAACACCACGATGCGCCGGGTCCCGCCCGGCCGCCATGTCTTTGTCGCCAGGGATTCCGGTGCCTCAATGGCCGACGAATCGTCCCTAGGCTCCATCGACGCGTTGCCACCCGCCAACCGCCACGGGTACGCGGAGTGGGACTTCTCCGGCGTGCCGGACCCAGTCGCGTTCAGGCGTTTCCTCGACGCCGCGGACTACTGGTTTGGCTGCTCCGACGACTCCAGCACCGGGAGCTACGACCCCGCGCGGGAGTGTTACGCCGTCATCACCAACGACCCGGCCAACGCCGCTGGCGCGGCGGGCGCCGGAGATGGGGAGATCACCCCCCGCCCCGAGGGGATCGCCGCGCGCATGGCCGCGGGGGCCAAGCGCTCTCGCCGGGGCCGACGCCGACGCGCGGTGGCCCAAGCCCGCGAGCTCGAGGCCAAGGCGGCGGAGGAATGCGGACGGTGCGGGCCGCTCCGCGCCTCAATGGCGGGGAGAAGCCTCCGCGCGCGGCGAACGCGCGCGGGGAGGCGGGGTCGACGGGTCCGTGACCGCATCAACACCGTCCCCAACGTCGACAACGCAAACGCGCCCCCGCGGGCGAGCCAAAAGCTCATCGCCGGGCCGCGACGCCGCGCGCGCGCACCATGCGGCACCCTCGACCCCCGAGGCTCGAGACCCGCACCGCGAGGTGCAAACCCTCATCGAGCAAGCGGCCGTCCGGCGGGCCGAGAGCTCGGCCTCACGCATCCGCCAACGGGGAGATGCGCGGGGGTGACGAACCCGCACCGGGAGGCAAACCCTCGGTGCACGCGGGGGGACCGGCGGGGCAGCCCGCCGACCGGGGGGACGCACGCCGGCCAAGGAACGACTCCTCAATGCGCGGAGGGCGCTGGATGGCGACGCCCGCAACGTTATCAACGCCAGGCGCACGAGCAGGGCGGACGCACGAGCAGCAAGGGGCTACCACCCTTGAAGGGGTGGGCGCTACGACAGCGGTGAGAATCGCTCCCCGACGCCGGAGCCCCCGGGCACCCGTGTGTTCAGCCGGGAGATCCGCGCGGCGGCGTTCCCCCAACGCTTCCGCCAGCCCTCGACGATCGTCAAATACAACGGGGAGATGGACCCCCGCGTCTGGCTCAACGACTACCGCTTTGCTTGCCAGCTGGGCGGGGCCACTAGTGACGAAGTGATCATCCGCAACTTGCCCCTGCATCTGGGCGACGCGGCCCGGACATGGCTCGAGCACTTGCCGGCCCGCCCGGATCCATAAGCGGGACGATCTAGTCCACACGTTCGTGGGCAACTTCCGGGGGCACATACGTGTGCCCTGGAAACTCATGGGACCTGCGCTCCTGCACGCAGAAGCCCGGCGAGTCGTTGTGGGACTTCATACGGCGCTTCTCCAAGCGCTGCACGGAGCTCCCCAGCGTGGCACAGTCCGAGATCGTGCACGCGTTCCTCGAGGGCACCACGTGCCGGGACCTCGTGCGCGAGGCCGGGACGCGGCCGCTGCCGGACTCAAACGAGCCGTTCGACATCGCCACCAGCTTCGCCTCTGGAGAAGAGGCCGTGGGGGCAATCTTCGACGGCAAGAAGGGCAAGCGCTCGGAGGACGGCGCCCGCGGAGGGCAGCAAGTCCAAGGAGCCCCACCGCAACGACAAGCGGGGCAAAAGGGGGGAAGAAGCCGCGCCGCGCGGCGCGCGAGCGAGGGCACAACGGCGGCAATGCCGAGGCCCTCGCTGTTGACCCGGCTCGACGGGGCCCTCGACCGGCCCCTCGAGGCCCGGGAGTGTTCGACGACATGCTGAAGAAGCCATGTCCCTACCACAAGACTCCCGTGAACCACACCCTTGAGCAGTGCGATATGCTCAAGAAGTTTTATGGTCGTGCCGCCGCGAAGGAGGCAGAGGCCAAGAAAGATGGGGGCGACGGCGACGCCGGCGGCTTCCCTGCTGTCAAAAATGTGTTCCTCATCTTTGGGGGACCTACCGTCGACATGTCGACCCGGCAGCGCAAGAAGGAGCGGCACGAAGTCCTCGCCGCGGAGAGGGCGCCTCCGGCCTTCCTCAATTGGTCGGAGGACGCCATCACCTTTAGCCGGGATGACCACCCAAACCGCATCCCCAACCCGGGCCAGTACCCGCTGGTGGTCGATCCCATCATTGGGAACGCCCGGTTTTCGAAGGTCCTCATGGACGGAGGCAGTAGCCTCAACATCCTCTTCGCGCATACATTGCGCCTGATGGGGATCGGGTTGGATCAGCTGCGGCCCAGCACGAAGCCGTTCCACGGCATCGCGCCCGGCAAGCAGGTTCAACCCCTCGGGCAGATCGACCTGCCGGTCTGGTTTGGCACCCCCAAGAACTTCCGCAAGGAGACCCTCACCTTCGAGGTGGTGGGGTTCAAAGGGGCCTACCATGCTATACTTGGGCGACCCTGTTACGCCAAATTCATGGCGGTCCCCAACTATACCTACCTGAAGATGAAGATGCCCGGCCCAAACGGCGTCATCACCGTCGGGTCGTCCATCGAGCACGCATTCGACTGCGATGTCGAGTGCATGGAGCACGCAGAGGCACTGGCGCTGGATGAAGCGCTGGTGAACACGCTGGAGAAGATGGTCAACGACGACCTCAACTCCGCCGCCAGCAAACACGCCGGCACCTTCGAGGCCGCGGAGCAGACCAAAGGGGTCCCCCTCGACCCCTCAGCCCCCGAGGGCAAGGCGTTGAGGGTCAGCTCCACCCTCGACCCCAAATAGGAAGCAGTGCTCGTCGACTTCCTCCGCGCCAACGCCGACATCTTCGCGTGGAGCCCCTCGGACATGCCAGGCATCCCGAGGGAAGTCGCCGAGCACTCCCTTGACATCCTGCCAAACGCCCGCGCCGTGCAGCAACGGCTACGCCGCTTCGACGAGGAGCGGCGACGGGCAATCGGAGCGGAGCTGCGGAAGCTTCTCGAGGCCGGATTCATCAAGGAAGTGTTCCACCCTACGTGGCTAGCAAACCCTGTGCTTATAAAAAAGAAGAATGGGAAGTGGCGGATGTGTGTAGACTACACTAGTCTTAATAAAGCATGTCCTAAAGTTCCTTTTCCTCTGCCACGCATAGATCAGATCGTTGATTCAACGGCTGGGTGCGAATTGCTCTGTTTCCTTGATGCTTACTCCGGGTACCACCAAATAAAAATGAAGGAGTCCGACCAGCTCGCGACTTCGTTCATCACACCGTTCGGGACGTTCTGCTACGTCACGATGCCATTTGGCCTCAGAAACGTGGGTGCAACATATCAGCGTTGCATGCAACACGTTTTTGGGGACCACATCGGACGGACGGTCGAAGCCTACGTGGACGACATCGTCGTAAAGACCAGGAAGGCGGACGATCTGGTTGGCGACCTTGGCGTCGCGTTCAACTGCCTACGGGCCAACGGGGTCAAATTAAACCCCGAAAAGTGTGTCTTTGGAGTGCCGCGAGGCATGCTCCTAGGATACATAGTCTCCCAGCGGGGGATCGAGGCCAACCCAGAAAAGGTCGCGGCCCTCGAACGAATGGGTCCGATTCGGGACCTCAAAGGGGTGCAGAAGGTGTTGGGGTGCCTTGCCGCCTTGAGCCGCTTCATCTCGCGGCTCGGTGAGAAGGGCCTGCCCCTCTACCGCCTACTCAAGAAGCACGAGCGTTTCTCCTGGACCACCGAGGCCCAGGATGCGCTCGACAAGCTGAAGGCGTCTCTAACACACGCCCCGATCCTCACGCCGCCGCAGGACGACGAACCCCTGCAGCTCTACGTGGCCGCAACCACCCAGGTGGTCAGCGCCGTGATCGTCGTGGAGCGCACGGAGGAAGGGCACGCCTTGCCCGTACAAAGGCCGGTCTACTACATCAGCGAGGTCCTGTCAGACACGAAGACGCGCTACCCCCAGGTCCAGAAGTTGCTGTACGCGGTAGTCCTTGCGCGTCGCAAGCTCCGCCACTACTTCGAGGCCCACCCGGTCACGGTGGTTTCCTCCTTTCCGCTAGGAGAGATCATCCGCAACCCTGACGCCGCAGGCAAGATCGCCAAGTGGTCCGTGGAACTGATGGGCGAGACGCTCGCCTACGCCCCGCGCAAGGCCATCAAATCGCAAATCCTGGCTGACTTCGTCGCTGAGTGGACGGACACGCAGCTGCCGCCCCCACAAATCCAAGCGAGAATGCGTCGGACTGCGTTCTTCGACGGCTCGGTGATGAAAACGGGGAGCGGGGGCGCGGGCTCGCTCTTCGTGTCACCCCTCGGGGAGCACATGCGCTACGCAGTGCGCCTCCACTTCCCCGCGTCCAACAATATGGCAGAATACGAGGCCCTTCTCTGCGGCCTCAAAATCGCCATTGAGTTGGGCGTCAAGCGCCTCGACATGCGAGGGGACTCGCAGCTCGTGATCGATCAAGTCATGAAGAACGCGAGCTGCCACGACGACAAGATGGAGGCCTACTGCAAAGCCGTACGGGCCCTTGAAGACAAGTTCTACGGCATCGAGCTTAACCATGTACCCCGTCGGTAAAACGAGGAAGCAGACGAGCTGGCGAAGATCGCGTCCGGGCGGATCACCGTTCCCCCGAACGTTTTCGTGCGTGACATCGCGCAACCCTCGGTCGCCTTCGAGCCCTACCCCTCGAGCCACGACGGACCCTCGGGGGCTCCCTCGAATCCAACGGGTGCGGAACCCATGGACGAGGACCCCTTGAACGAGGTGTATGTACTCTCCCTCCTCGAGGGGTACGGCTCCCACGAGGCCGATGCGATGGACATCGAGCCGGCTCCTGTCCAAGCGGATTGGCGGGAAAAATACATCGCCTGGATCGCTCGAGGGGAACTCCCCGCGGACCGGGCCGCAGCCAGGCACATCGCCAGGATGGCCAAATCTTTCACCCTCGTCGATGGCGAGCTGTACAAGCGCGCCGCCTCTGGCATCCTACAGTGGTGCGTGCCCATTCCCGAGGGGCGCGAGCTCCTACGGGACATCCACGCGGGGATCTGTGGCCACCACGCCTCACCCCGCACCCTCGTCGGCAACGCGTTCCGCCAAGGCTTTTACTGGCCCACCGCGGTCGCGGACGCCAGCGAAATCGTACGCACCTGCGAAGGGTGCCAGTTCTATGCCCGCAAATCCAACTTGCCCGCTCACGCCTTGCAAACAATCCCCGTAACATGGCCGTTCGCCGTATGGGGGCTGGATATCGTCGGGCCCTTGCGAAAGGCGCCCGGGGGCTTCACCCACCTGCTGGTCGCGATTGACAAGTTCTCCAAGTGGGTGGAGGTGCGCCCCATCACGAATCTAAGGGCTGAGCAGGCAGTGACATTCTTCACCGACATCGTCTACCGCTTCGGAGTGCCAAACTCCATCATCACAGACAATGGGTCCCAGTTCACGGGCCGGAAGTTCTTGGAGTTCTGTGACAAGTTCCACATCCGCGTGGATTGGGGTACTGTGGCACACCCACGGACCAACGGCCAAGTGGAGCGTGCCAACGACATGATCCTACGGGGCCTCAAGCCCGGAATTTTCGACCGGCTCAACAAATCCGGGCGAAAATGGCTCCAAGAACTACCAGCAGTTGTGTGGAGCCTAAGGACCACCCCAAGCAGAGCCACCGGGTTCACCCCGTTTTTCCTAGTCCATGGCGCGGAGGCCGTCCTCCCCACGGACTTAGAATACGGATCGCCCAGGGTTCGAGGCTACGACGAGGATGCTAACCAGCGAGCCCGCGAGGACTCGCTGGACCAGCTAGACGAGGTACGCCTCGTAGCGTTGATGCATTCCGCGAGGTATCAACAGTCCCTACGACGTTACCAAGCACGCAAGATACGTCGAAGGGATTTCAGCGAAGGGGATCTGGTCCTAAGGCTGCGCCAAGATAACCGAGGCCGCCACAAGCTATCGCCCCCATGGGAGGGACCCTACGTCGTGGTGAAGGTACTCAAGCCGGGCACATACAAGTTGGCCAACGAGGACGGTGAAGAGCTCACCAACGCTTGGAACATCCAACAGCTACGTCGCTTCTACCCTTAGCTAGGATTTTCCAAGTATCTTTGTTGTAAAAATCACATCGCCAACGCCCCAGTTGGCAGCGACAATGTAAATACTTCAAGTCTAACAAAAAGGATAACTCGGCTTTCCCCTGAAACCCAAGTTACCCTCGGGGGCCTCTTGCGGGGGGGGGGCCCCCCCCCCCCCCAAAATGGTCCCATTTTTTGCGCAAGAAAACAAAACAACACGCGCTAAGTTTGTTTCCTACTTCAACCTCGAGCCACGATTCGAACAGGGCGCAGGCGGCACGGCGGAAGGAGCGTGCGAGCCAGAGATAGCCTACGCCGCGTGGACATGGCCCTTCTCTCTCGCCTCCAACCCAGCAGGCCCCCTGCGAAAATCGAACTCCCCTAACTAGAATCTACTCAGGAAGAAGGAGAAACAAAAAGCGTGACAAACAAATGACTTCATTTACAGCAGATGTTTATGAAACAGCTTGTTTATTTACAAAGGACACGAGGCCAGAATACTGATACACATCAAAAAATGGGCCTAGCGCCCAATCTGCTTTCAGGCGGGAGGAGCAGCAGCGTCTGCGACGTCGGGGAAGAGGAACTCCTCGAAGGCCTCGGCGAGCGATCCGGCGGCGTCGGCGGCAAGCGCGTCTACACGCTCCATGGCCACCTTGTCCTCGACGCCCTCGGGAACGATGTAGCCTTCCGCCAGCGCCTCGAAGTTGACCTCGTAGTGGGATCGCACCACTCCGAGGGCCTTCACGGACGCCCACCGCAACGCCGGCGCATCCGCTCGGTGACATGGCCACCAAGGGCACGCGGACGGCCGGCCGGGGGAGGCCGCCGGCCCGAGCCTCGCCCTCCTCGACGACGCGGCGGGTCTCGAGGGCCGCATCGCGCGGCTCCCGCGGCTCTGCTCGGAGGAGTTGTAGGAAGCTGCGGCGCCTCGGCCGCTCGGGCCGCGTGCCCCAGGGCGGTGCGCAAGCCTGGAAACGCCAAGGCAAGAAAGAAATCAGAAAAAGGGAATGCGAGTTCCCAAACGAAAAACCAACAAGCAAGAGTCAAACAGTGGCTCACCTTCGACTTGCTTCCTCTCCATCTCGAGGGCGCGGCGCTCGGCCTCGACCGCCAGCTCGAGGCGCTTGACGGCCTCGCTCTGCTCCTGGAGGGCCATCTCCTGGTTCGCGCTCGCAATGCTGAGCACGATGACCTCGCCCTCGACCTTGGAGAGCTTGGCGTCCCGATCCGCCAAGGACTTCCGCGACACCTCGTGGGCAACGCGCTCCTGCTCCAGCGCTGCACGGGCGTCGACGAGGGCAGCCTGCTCCTGCTGGAGCCGCCCCTCAGCCCCTTGGCGGGCGATGCGCTCTTGCTGGAGCTGCTCCTCAGCGGCGACGAGGGCCGCGGCCTTGGCGTCGAGGGCGGCCTTCAGGTCGTCGGCCTCCTTGGCGCGCTGCTCCAACCCGCGCGCCCGCTCCTCGGCCCCGGCGCCGTTGCGCCGCGCCCCCTCGAGCGACGTGCGGAGCTCCGGGTTTCGGTGCGAGCGGTGGCCACCTCCGCCTCCTAGTTGGCGGCCGGCGTCCGCGTCTTCTCCGGGTCCGCGCGCGCATTCCACGGCGCCTCGTCGCGATCGATGAGGGCCGCGCGGACCCGCTCGAGGCTCGAGCGACGCGCCGTGTCTGCCTCGAGCTCTCGGGGAGCTCGTCGGGCCGGAGCCGGGGGCCGTACGCCGGCCCGGTGTCCCGGCGTCCCTAAGGGCGTCAGCGAGCGCGTCGAAAGCGCTGCACCGCTCCCGGAGCTGGTGGGCCCTTGGCGTTCACCCGGTCGAACGCATCGTACTTGTCGTGGGCGCGGCGCTCGAGCTCCTGGCATCCACCCACCAAATTCCGTAAGCGCTACGGCACGAAAGCAGCACACGAAGACGAGAAGAAGAGGAAAGCAAGCGACGACACCCTACCTGGAAGACGAGCCACGCCGGGCCGCCATGGACCCGCAGCGCCTCGTTCAGCGCGCGGTTGAGCGTAGCGCCATGGCTCCGGAGCTCGCCCCAGAGCTCCTGCTCCCCCCTGGCGTCGGCAAACGCGAAGGGGGATCCTCGACGGCCCCCTCCACCCGGGCGGGGCGGCCGGCGCGGGGAGGACGAGGCCTCGGCCCCGTGTCCTCGGCCCCCCACCACCATGTGACCCTCGTGCCGCCTCACGAGGGCCCCCTCCGGGGCTCGGGGGGAGTTCGTGGGCCGGGCCCGGCCCACTGATTCCATCCAGGCGGCGGGGAGTCGTCCGAGACCTCCACCACCTCCGCCGCGGTTGACGACGGGCGCCGCCGCCCGTGCCGCCTCCACCGGCACCTCCACTTGCGCCACCGCGGCCGCGGGGCCCGGCGCGGCGCCGCGGCCGCCGCCTGCGGGCCGTGCTTTGCCGCGTCCACGGGCGCCCCCGCGGCCGCACCCGCTCCACCTCCTCTGCGGCCGGTGCCGTGGGCCGCGCCTCCACGGCGGCGCCCTCCGCGGGCCGTACCTCCACCACGGTCGCCGCCGCGGCCGCGTCTCCACGACGCCGGCGCCGGCCGCCCCCGGCGATCTGCGGCCGCGCCGCGGCGGGCCGATGCGCCGGCCGGGGCCTCGAGGCCCCGGCCCGGGCTCTCGCGAGCTCGTGCCCGCCGCCGTGCTTGTCCCCGGGCGCGACGCCCTTGACGAGCGCCGCCGGGTGGGGATCGATGCGTCCGTCCTCAGCACCTTGGCTGGTGCAAGAGGAGGAACGGTTGGCACCACCCTGCACAGGCACGGACAGAAGGTTAGGGCACCTGATCATCTACAAGTCAAACCAAACGAAGAAAAATAGGCTCCTTACCTCGAAGAAGAAAAGGCCTGTTTCCTTTTCCTCGAGACCTCAGCAGACGAGGCCGACGCAGCTGCCGCGCCTACCGTAGCGCCTCCCGACGGCGCCGCCGCACGCGCGGACACGCCCCGCCCGTGCGCGGGCGCGCGCCCGACGCCGCACCTCCCGAAGGCGCCGCCGCGCGCGGGGGGCACGCTCGCCCCGCGTGCGGGCACGCCGCCGTCGCGCCCCCCGACGATGGTGCCGCGCGTGCGGGCACGCTCGCCCCGCGCGCGGGGCACGCTTGACGCGCGCACCGGCGCGCTCGCCGCGCGCGCGCCTCCGTGGCGCGCGCCGGCGTCTCCGCGGCGCACGCCGCCCCCGATGTCGATTGCCGGCGGCGGGCGCCGGTGCGCCCGCCCCAGGCGAAGCCGCCCTTGTCGCCGGCGCTGGTTCTGGCGACGGGGGCGCAGGCTGCCACCTGTCAGAGGGGCCCTCCCCCTCAGCCTCTTCCTCCTCGTCCTCCTCCGAGGATGAGGGCTCCTCGATCTCCGGGGAGGAGAGCCCCAGCTCCTCGCGTCGCCGGTACTCCGCGGCCCGCCGGTCGCGGCGTGCTTGACGTCGCCTCGCGTGCTCCCTCTTGCGCGCCGCCCGCTCCTGCTACTGCCGCTGCGCCGCCCGGCCAAGCGCGCGAGAGTCGGGGGTGGGCGGAACGGACTTGGCAATGGTGAAGTTCACCAGCTGCACACGGGAGCACCAAAGACACGTCAGGAAACAAAAGCGAGACCAAGAACTAAAACGAAATCAAGAACCAAACTCACCAGGGGGCCCGTGGGGAGCATCTCAAGGTCCCATGGGGTCCGACCCGCAAGTGGCGGCACCTGGGTGTCGACGGCGCTCCGCGCCCGGGTGAGCGCGTACGGCCGCTCGAGGGGCGTCGGGAGCATCCGTGACCTCGCCAGGTCGACGGGGTTGGCCGCCTCTGTCATCTCGAAGATGCAGAGCGGCCTCTCCATCAACGGCACGATCCGCCGGTGATGAAGGAAGGCGAGGACGCCCATCGCGTTCAGCCCGTGCGCCGCCAGGCGCTGCAGCGCGGCCAGGACCGACTCCTGCCGCCTCCGATGCTGAGCCGAGGACACCCCGTAGCCCCAGGAGTCAGGACTCTCCTTGAACACCCGGCCGGTGTAAGGGGGGAGGCCGGGCTCGGCATTACGCAAGTAGAACCATCCCCGCTCCCAGCCGGCGTTGTTCGTCGTCATGGTGCAGGGGATGTAGACGTCCTTGAATTGCCCCCGCAGGGCAAGCGACATCCCGCCGGCGCGCATCGCGCGGCGGGTCCTCGGCTCCGTCGTGGGCTGCGTGATGAGCTCCGCGCGGAAGAGGTGTACCCAGAGCTCCCAATTGACTGGGATCCCCAGGTACCCTTCGCAGACGCCCACGAACGTGGCCGCCTGCGAGATCGCGTTGGGGGCGAAGTTGTGCAGCTCCACCCCGTAGTAGTGGCACATCGCCCGCACGAAGGTGCTCTCCGGCGCGTTGAAGCCCCTCTCGTGGTAGCGGATGAAGCGCACCACGTAGCCCTCCGGCGGGTTGGGCTCGCGGTCCGCCGCCGGCGGCACTATCCACTCCGCCGGACGACCGTCTTCATTGGCCGCCAGCTAGCCGGCAGCGAACAGCTCGCCAAGGGCCAGCTGGGTCACCGTCGACCTCTCCCAGGCGTACGGCTCCAGGATCGTGAGGGGAGGCTGAGGCGGCGCCATGAAGAAGGCGAAGAAAAGCAGGAGCGGAGGACAAGGAACGGAGGAAAAAGCGCTAATGGCGACGCCGCACGGTGGCAAAAGCCAGAGGAAGACGAAGGGGCGGGGGACTGAAAATGGTGAGATGCCAAGGTAAAAAACCGCCGTCCCCTCCTCCCCGCAGCTTTATAGGCCGACGGGCGAGCTCTCCGGAGCGGACGCCCCGCTAGCATTAACTGCAGGGAATCTTCCCATCGCGTCGACGGGCGGGCCCCACCACGACCGCAGCGGCCACGTCATTGCAGGCGGGCCATCATCACGGCGAAGACCGGCAGCGACCGAGGCGAAGCGGTTACGTCCGCCTGCCACGCCGCCCACTACACGCGCCGCGCGCGCGCGCGCGCCTAAAAAGACGCGCCCGCGCTGCAAAACCGCGGCCACGACCGCGAGGCACTTAAATGCCCGGGTCCCTTGCCAAGCAAGGAGAACCCTCGAGCGGGGCGAGCCCTCGGCTCCAAACAAAAACAACCCTCGACGGGATATCGACGTGAGAAGGTCGCCCGGGACCTGCTCGATGTAGAGCACGCACCGCGGGCACCCATGCCACGCAAAACCCTCGAGCGGCGTGAGCCCTCGGCTCCAAACAAAAGCAACCCTCGACGGGATATCGACGTGAGAAGGTCGCCCGGGACCTGCTCGATGTAGAGCACGCACCGCGGGCACCCATGCCACGTAAAACCCTCGAGCGGCGCGAGCCCTTGGCTCAGGATGACGTCAACCCTCTATGGGATATCAACGTGAGAAGGTCGCCCGGGACCTGCTCGATGTAGAGCAGGCACCGTGGGCACCCATGCCACGTAAAACCCTCGAGCGGCGCGAGCCCCCGGCTCGAGACAATGTCAACCCTCTAAAGAAGCCACGCGCGTGAGAGGGTCGCCCAGGGCCTGCTTGAAGTAAAGCGGGCACCGCAAGCACCCATGCCGCGCTGTGCTGCCAACCAGCGCCTCGAGGCGGCTCGCCCCGGATCCCTCGACGGCCGCAAACGCGAAAAGACGGGGCTGCCCAGGCACGGCCCCGCACGGCCCCTGCGATCGGAGGTTCGAAGCCTGACCCTCGACGGGTTCGAACAGGCGCCACATATCGCAGAGTTAGGGACGACGAGGGCACGCGCATTCGAGCCGTTCCTCGAGCCCATCGGCTCGAGGGTGCCCCACATGTCGTGTTCAAAAGCCAGCGAGGGCAGCTAGCAGGGGGATCCCACCGAGGGAGAGCTTCCGCGCCCTCGGTCCCCATCGAACGGGACCGAGCCCCACCTAGCAAACCCACGCAAGCGCTTCCATGGACGTGTCTCCGGACCGCGCAGCCTACCCTTATCGAACGGGGCATGGACGTCCACTTGAACCACCCGCTAACAGCTCGACGAGGAATCCGCAATCCGCGACCCGCTCGATGGGGGTTGCGGAAACCTCACCCTCCGTCCCGTGGAGGGACGGCGAGGGCACGTTAAAAAACAAGTCGCCAAGCTCGACCCGTTCTCCTCGAACGGGCCAAGGCTCGGGGGCTTGACGCACGGCTACACCTCCTTGAAACTGCACCCGCCGGAGACAGTGACAGCGGTGCGTGCACCCCCGAAGCCGGCTGAAATACCGCCGATGCCGGTTGGCATATGTGCCACGCCTCTCTGACCAAAATTCTCGCGGTTAACCCCCTGCGGGAGAACCCACACTCTGCGGGGCTTCGGGGGGCTAGACCCGCGGGTCCCCGCCGACGCGGCCCCACGGAAAGCGTTCGCAGAACAAGGAGGGAAGAACGTCCTATCAGTAGGTTCCAGCATCTGCGGGAGCCTCAATGGCAAACCCACAGATGCTCGGGGGCTACTGTCGGGGATTGCCCTAGGGGTCCCCTTAAACAATGGGGAGAACCTCACTTAAAGCCCGCAATGAAACCCAAATACGTTAAGCCTAACCATGCAGGCGCCTAACCATGCAGGACACGGCCCACGGGGGACTCCGACGGCCCATCGAGGCGGCCCACGTAAGGATCCCCTCGAACAGGCTCCGCCTCGTTCGAGGATGCACGCTCCCTTCGGGCGGGCGTCGCCCGCTCGAGGGGCGCACTTCCCTCGAACGGGCTCCGCCTCGCTCGAGGGGTACGCCCCGCCCTCGGCGGGGTCCGCCACGCTCGAGGGTGCCCCTCACGCGTGCGCCGGCCCCGTACACGGGCATTTAACGCCCGACGCCGCGGGGACGGCGCCATCATGCGCCGGGGGCTCGCGCCCGTGCCGCCGCACCAACTCCCCAGGGAGGAGCCCATCCCCACCACTGTGGGGAGGGACTGTGCGGTACCGCCGGTGTCAGTCCCGTGACACCGCGCGCCTACTACAGTACGGCTAACGCGCCCGACCCTCGAAGGGGGGCCGGGCGCACCCTCGATTTCACTTTCCCGTGACCCTACAGGGTTAGGTGGAGGCGCTAGGCCGGTGGATTGCCATCCCGGCCACTGTAACGGCGTGGCCGCCGTACCCGCGCGTGCAGGCGCACGCCGGACCCTGTAGCAACGACTCCAGCCCCGTGAAGCGCGTTGGGAAGGAACGCCGTTCTGCCTACCCCTGTACTCCGTACAAGCTTGCGTCAGCACCTCCCTCGAGCCTACCAGAGGACATCACCGCCATCCGTTGCCCTCCTACCCTCGAACCGCCACTGTTCGGGTACGAGTCAGGCCATGATGACCAGATCGCTGCGAGGATCGCCCGGACGGCCGCCCACTCTACACTGTAGCACGTCACGCTTCTCCACATAGCTAGGTAGCGCGGTGCGCATGTAACCCGCTGCCCCTTGATCTATAAAAGGGGGGGCGAACCCCCAGCCGCGGAGGGAGAGGGAAAAACAGAGACACGAGAACACTTCACACACCACGTACTCATTCTCATTCTCCCGCAATATCTTCAGCCACTCCTCCAGGGACTTGGAAGCTACACTTCCTCTCCCGCCTTGCTTGTATTTGCCCCACTACAAGCACCCCCGGTGCTAAGTAATATAGTGCCCCGAGCACGCCCCTGCTGGACGTACGGCCCCCTCGGCCGGAACCAGGATAAACCTCTGTGTCACTTGTTACTTAGCATCGACCATTGAGGGATAGACCACGGCGCTATCTACTGGTTAGTGTCGGGACCATATTCCGCACCGACACAACTCCCCCAAATCCAAATCTCGATCTCCCGAATCGCTCCACGGATTTGAACAAGACTTTGGGGATATCAAGAACACCTCATGAGGAGTCCATAGCCAAGTTTAATCCCACAAAATCTCATCCAAAAAGGAGGAATCGAAGAAATCCCGCCGAAAGCACTTCCAACCCAAGAACTCAAGAAACCCCAAAATCGAGCACCTTTTCTCACGGATTTGAGAGGGGAATCACAGCCCAAAGAACCACGAAGGGTTCCCACAAATTTCCCCCATCAAATCCCCAAGAGAAAAGCCCCGAAAACACCCCAAAGAAATCACGAAGAGAGGGCTCCGAAAATCACCACCAAGAACAACCGGGGAAAACACATCCAAACCTTGAGGAACCACGCCGAATCATCTATACATGAAACAAAGGTTCGTACAAGGTCTAGCAAGCCGCCCGATCATCCATCCCTCTCTACAAGATCTCTCCGTGAAGCTCTCTTGCTAGTCCTAAGGAAAACCTAGAGAAAATAGGTGGAAAATAGGAAAACTAATGAGCTAGGGTTCCAAGAGAGTTGGCTGCCATCCTCTCACCTCTTGGGTTATATGGAGGCAACCGAATGTCTAAAATGCCCTTCTCTACTAACTAGGGATACAAGCCCCTCAAGGGCGGATTTGGAATTCTTGATGTCTTCACCATCGGACGGATGCCCGGCGACCGCACCCTGCATAGCCTCGACGCAAGCCATGCGATCCCGACGCGTGTCCTCCGCTTCGAAGATTCGGACCGCGTCGTCGCACACCGGTCGACCGGTGCTCCTCACCGGTCGAGCCCGGTCCCCACCGGTCAGACCGGTCAGACCCACCGGTGAGACCGGTCCGTGCCGCCGCACCTCCGTCTTCGGTTCTCCGGTCTTGGCTTTGTGGATCAACCAAGGAACCCGGTGGTTTTACGGTGAACCACCGGAAACCCCGCGAACTCGGTGTAGCCTCCGCCAATCTCCACTCATGACTTGGCTCCCACGTAGTCCCGGCTCGACCTTGGTTTTGAGGCTCAACCAAGAAACCGTCCACGACTTCATCTTCTTGTTCATGCCACCATGCGGCCCGCACTTGACCCCCGCCGGCCACCGGGTCCCTCAAACGAAGCCTACTTGTCTTCTCCACACCTGGAGGCCTCACCGGCGACGACCTTTCGCGCTTGTTCTTCACCTGCACCAACACGAGTCAAGCCGCAACCTGCTCCTGCAATACTTAGCCAAGAATCAGTCCACACAACGTTGTCAATCACTCATCACACAAGGAAGCGACCATCCACCGGTCCTTGAACCACACATGGTCCTCAATCTCCCCCTTGATGAGTGCATTGACAACACCCACACGAAAGTAACACGAGAGAAAAGAAAAATAAAAGAAACGAACAAAAAGAAACTCCAACAAGCGATCGAAAGCCAAACAAAGGCAAAGAGCAAGATCACTTGAAGAAGACAAGACTCGGACCCCTTAGGCAAGGGCAACGGCTCGACACATCCGAGACAAAGCAAAGCTCAAGCAAAGAGCGCAAACCACCGAAACAAAGCTCGAAAATCCTCAAAGAGCTCCCCCTGCACACATGCAAACTCCCCCAGAACCAATGCAACTCCCCCTGGAAGAATGCATGCAAAACAGCTGAAAACAGGGCAGCTGCAGCAATTTCAGCTCACACCGATCAGACCGGTCATCACCACCGGTCAGACCGGTGCCTAACATGTGTACAGGACCAGCACTCACACCGGTCAGACCGGTGCTCTTCACCGGTCAGACCGGTGTACAACGAAAGCCCGAAATGGCTCGAAACCACCCGAAAACCTTCTAAATGCATCCACTAAGCCATTTCAAGCTCAAACTTCTCCCCCTTGTTGGCAATGCATGAATCAAGCCAAAAATGCAAAACTTTCAACCTAGAGCTTCTCAAATATACAAAATTCAACATAGGATGCTACACACGTCCAAATGAGCAAGTTAGATACTCTACGGCTTCGTATCGATCTCAACTACATGATCACCAAGTTTCACAACCATTGGACGAAGCTAAGATGGATTTTGGCAATTTTGCGAAAAACTTGCCTCTCATGAGCAAAGTCCTAAACATGATCAAAGCATGTCAAAATGGCAAAGCCACACAAACTTCATGCTAGGACAGCCATTCTAATCATAAGACCATCACAAACACCCACAAGCACCTCATGACATGTCAAAGCCACCGAGCCATGTGCCTACTTCTATGTATGAGACTTCTCATTGGTAGGCATCATGCAACGGTTTAGCACCCAAAGCAAATTAAAATCAGCACATATGACATGGGAGCATATTTTCCAAGCATTTTTCATTTCATTTTCAGATTTGTAAATGGTACATGAAATGTCTTTGCGACAAAAAGGAACTTATGCTCCTCCACAAGATAAATCAAGAGGGCTAAACATTTATGATGGCAAATGAGCCTTTGGCTCCATATGATCAATAAACTAGCTATCCAACCACAAATTAAGCATAGCAAGGCCACAAAAACATGTCAAGAGCATGTAAAGGCATTTGCACATGAGAGAGCATACATGTGACATTTTTCAAAAGCATAGCTATCAACCATGGATTATTCATCAAGATCATCAAGAGCTAAGCCAAACTAACCGTAGCATACCAAACAAGCTCACAAAGACATATATCTCATTCCATGGTGAACAATGTATATGAGAGAAGCTTTTCCTAACCAATGCATATGATACAAAATGCATGCAATCTAAGATACAAGGATGCCTATACATCATGTTACATATGCCATGCCAAATGCAAGAAATGCACAAAGGAAAGCTATACATATGCTACAAACCGGCTCCTCGAGGGGAGGCAAAATGGGCTCGACACCACCGGCAAAAGAGAGCTCCCACACACCCAACTCAAGAAATCAAACACACACCAAGTTCCCCCCGCAAACGAGAGAAAGTTGCTTGATCTAGGGGTTTGGTGAAAATATCGGCTAGTTGGTCATGTGTGGGTACATGGATCAAAGCTATCTTTCCTTTCTCAACATTGTCTCTCAGAAAATGATACCTCACTTCTATGTGCTTGGTTTTGGAATGGAGCACTGGGTTCTTTGCAACGCTTATGGCATTGGTGCTGTCACATTGAAGTGGGACATGGGTATACTCCTCACCAAAGTCACTCATGGTGTAGGTGATCCAAAGGAGCTGAGAGCAACAACTAGCAGCGGCAACATACTCGGCCTCGGTCGTGGATTGAGCAACACTCGACTGCTTGCGGGAAGACCAAGACACCAACGAAGAACCCAAAAACTGGCAAGTCCCAGAAGTGGACTTACTATCCAACCGACACCCGGCAAAATCCGCGTCTGAAAAAGCATGAAGCGCCAAAGAAGAGGACGCGGAGTACCAAAGGCCGAAGTCGGGAGTGTGACGCAAGTACCTGAAAATTCGCTTCACTGCTTGCCTATGCGAAGTCCTCGGAGACGCTTGAAAACGAGCGCACAGACACACTGAAAACTGTATGTCCGGCCTCGTCGCCGTCAAGTAGAGGAGTGACCCGATCATGCTCCGGTACTCCTTCTGGTCCACGTGTTCACCTTCCTCATCCGAATCAAGAGCTGTAGTCGTACTCATCGGCGTCGTCATAGCCTTGGAGTCCTCCATCTTGAACTTCCGCACAATGTCCTTGGTGTACTTAGCCTGGTGCACAAATGTTCCTTCCTTTGATTGCTTGATTTGTAGCCCGAGGAAGAAGCGCAACTCGCCCATCATGCACATCTCAAACTCCCCGCTCATATCATCCGCAAACCTCGCCACAAGAGAGTTAGACGAGCCACCAAAGACAATATCATCCACGTACACCCGCACAATCGGGATATCTCTCGCCCGCCTCAAGCAAAAACAAGGTCCGATCGACCTTCCCCATCTCAAAACCTCTCTCAAACAAGAACCCCCTCAACCTCGCCATACCAAGCTCTAGGCGCCGCTTCAACCCATACGGCGCCTTCCTCAACTTGTACACCCGGTGGGGGTACTTCTCACTCTCAAACCCCGGTGGTCGCCTCACATACACTTCTTCCTCCAACACACCATTCGGAAAAGCACTCTTCACATCCATTTGGTGCAACTTGAACCCTTTAGCCACGGAAAAGGCTAGAAGGATCCTAATCGCCTCCAAACGGGCTACGGGAGCAAAGGTCTCCTCGTAGTCGATCCCCTCCTTCCGACCGAACCCCCCGGGCAACAAGTCTCGACTTGTTCCTCACAACCTCACCCTTCTCTCCCTCTTTGTTTTTCCACACCCACTTGGTACCAATCGGCTTACACCCTGGGGGAGGGTCAACCAACTCCCACACCTGATTCCTCTCAAAGTTCTCCAACTCCTCATGCATTGAGTTAACCCAATTGTGATCAGATAGTGCGTGTCCAATGTCTTTGGGCTCGAAAGAAGCAACAAACGCAGCATGAGCAAAATGGGAATTGTTTCGAACCCTCGACCGTGTAGTGCGTTCATTCATGTCGCCGATAATCCTCGAAGCTGGGTGATCCACTTGAACTCGCCGGGGAGGTTCTCGCCTCGAAGCTACCTCCCCCTCAACATCGCCTTCTCCTCGTTCTTGATTTGTCGTCGTAGGTGTAGCAGAGGGTCCATCCATCATCGTAGTCGAAGTAGTGGGTACATGTTCCGGCGGGGCACCACACCGCCATCCTCATCATCTCCATGTTCATGCTCCTCCTCCCGAAAGATCTCCTCGCCAAGCTCATCATCACCGAACACTCAAAGACTAGCCGACTACGTGGCTCGTCTCGTCGAAGGTTACCTCGCAAGTCTCCACGATTTGGTTAGTTTCAAGATTGAGCACACGATATGCTCTAGAATGAGATGCATAACCAAAGAAAATGCCATCGACAGACCTAGCCTCAAACTTATCCAACTTCCTGCCTTTCTTCAGAATGAAACACTTGAAACCAAAGACATGGAAGTGACTCACCTTGGGTGTGCGGCCATGCATCAACTCATAGCATGTCTTCTTCTTGTGCACTCTGAGGTATATCCTGTTCGACACATAGCACGCGGTATTCACCGCCTCAGCCCAATACCTCCTCGGAGTCCTATGCTCATCAGGCATCATCCGAGCCATCTCGCACAAGGTCCTGTTCTTCCTTTCCACAACACCATTCTGGGGAGGCGTATACGGACTCGAAAACTGGTGCTCAAGACCCAAGTCATGGCAAAAGGTTTCAAAACGAGAGTTCCTGAATTCCGAACCATTATAACTACGGATAGCTCGTATGGCATCTCCGTGCCTCTCGTTCCTCAACCTCAAGACTAGATCTCGAACAAAACCAAACGTCTCCCCCTTATCCTCCGTAAAGAACACCCACGCATACCGAGAATAGTCGTCCACCACAACAAGGACATACCACTTCCCACCCGCGGGATCGCACACGAGCCGGGCCAACAAGGTCCATATGGAGCGGCTCGCATGGACGCTCAGTCATCACATCGGTGAGAGGCGGGTGAGAAGAGGCCACCATCTTGGCATGCCTACACGGAGCACAAACCAACTCTTTCTCAAGCCTCAACCGTGGCAATCCTCGGACCAAATTGAGTTTACTCAAACGAGACAAAAGGTCAAAGCTCAAGTGACCCAACTTCCTATGCCACTTCCACAACTCACTCGAAGAACCAGCCAAGAAACAACGCTCCACACCCGAAGACTGAGAAAATCAGCACGAAACACCTGACCCTCGGGAACGACCATACAAACAAGGTCCCCTCGAGAGTCCACAATCCGAGAACCACCAGGCCGAAACAACACCTCAAAGCCCTCATCCAACAACCGGGACACGTAAAGCAAATTGTACCCCGGCGATTGAACAAGAGCAACACGCCTCGAGTGATCTTGTCACTCACTTTTATCTCACCTTCCGAAAGCACACGCCCACGCCCATTGTCCCCAAAGGTGATGTACCTCTTTGTCACCACGGACGAGACTTGAGAACCACCCCCTGTCTCCGGTCATATGCCTCGAGCAACCGGAGTCAATCAACCAAATGTTCTTCAAGTCTCCCACCCGAAATTCAAAAATAGGCACGTGAGCGAACAAACGACTCAAAGACGCGGGGTTAGTACCAAAGGAGGAAAACCAAGTGCCGAGCCATTTGCTCGAAAGTGGGGTTAGCACCAACCAAAGCATCTCTCCTACCAAAGCTACCTCCACGAACACCACCACGGTAACCACCCCGAGGGAACCACCCCTCTCTCGCCCGGAGGAGGACCAAAACCACGCAAGAAAGCCCGTGGAACGTCCTTTCTCTCCAACTCAACGCCACGACTCCTCCAATCCCCGTATTGAGCACGAGGAGGAGAACGCCTAGCAACCCGACCCACCGCACCCTTTCCCGGCCCAACCACCGTAACCACGACCACCGAAACAACCCTCGCACTCGTACGAGCTCGAAACCCGAACACCGTCTCCGTCTGTGCCCGCCGCACCGGTCCGACCGGGTGCTCCACACCGTCCGACCGGGTGTGACCCGGGCAGCAAGCACCACCTGCAGCCTTCTTCTCTCCCCAAGCCCGAACTGTCCTCACAATCGCCTTGCCCCTGGGCATCTGCATACGAGGCTCAAGTACACCATCGGAAGGGTAGTACTTGTCCTTGTTAGCCCACTCCTTCTCCATTCTCTCCTCTCGCTTCCTCTTGAAGCAAAACTCCTCCTTATGGCCATCTCTCCCACAATAGCCACAATGGAACCTCACATGCTTAGGCTTAGGCTTGGGATGTGGTCGCTCACTCGGTTTCTCTCCACTCAAACCCTCCACTCGGTTTCTCACCACTAGCCTTCTCACTCTCCTTCCCAAAGAACACTTTCCCCGAAGTGCTCACAAACTTGATAGGCTTTTGTAGGTCATTTGTGGGTGTAGGAAACACGGGTGGAGCTGGGGTTGTGTCTAGTCGGTTCCTTAGATGGTTAGGTTTTGGAGGGAAATCATTTTTGTGGTGGGTTTTTGGTGGCTCCGGGATATTTTCTCCACTTCCTTCACCAACCCTGTTTGCTCCAAGCCCCTCACCATCTTGCCTCTTAAAGGCCTCGATCATCATCCTCAACTGAGGCTCGTGACCGGACAACCAACCCATCAACTTCCTCAAATCATCATTCTCATCCTGCAAACGATCAACATAATGTGCAAGCTCCAAATTTTTCAATGCATGCATTTCACGGGTAGAGCAAGATGTAGGCATGGGTTCCTTCAATTTAGCCTCGAGCGAACTAGTGTAAGCATGCATCTCATCAATCTTAGCATGCAAAACGGGGCAAGAAGTGCAAGCACCTAGCAAAGCAGTCTAGACTTAAGCTCACCCACTTCAACCCTAAGCACATCTAGTTCCTCACACTTGGAGGCATGCTTCTCCTTAAACAAAGCAAGATCAGCAAGGAATATGGAGCAATCAAGACAATCATTCTCATCGAAACAACGGGGCTAGACTTAAGCGAATCAATCTCAAGCTTGCTATCAAGCACCCGTGTCTCTAGCTCACCCACTCTAGTCCTAGCATCCTCGAGTGAAGCCCTAAGCTCTTTCCTCATTTTCTTGGCCTCTCTAAGCATGTCATCACGGTTATCAAGCAAAGAGCCAAGCCTCTCATTCTCCCGGCGCAAGAAGGGAAGTTCATCACGCTCCTCGTCGTCGGACTCGCAGTCCGAGTCGCTCCGTGTGCTCTTCTTGCCGCCGGAGCTCAACGTCATGGTGCGAAGCCATCTCTCGCGAAGCGGCTCAGCCCCGCTCGGGTTCTTGGACGACTTCTTGTTCTTGCGGCGATCTCCCTCGTCGTCGCCGGCCGCTCGAGCTCGAGGTGGAGTACGCGGAACTGGAGTCGACGTCGCTCGCTCCAACCATCGCTCGGGCCTTGCCTCGGCCCTCCTTCTTCCTCGATCGTCGCTCGTCCTTGTACTTGTTCTTGTGCTTGCTCTTGTGGTCGCGCCTCGAATGGTACTTGCCATCGTTCATCCTCGGCTTGTGCTTGTAGTCGTCCTTGTTCTCGGCCTTCTCGGGCGGTCGGCGACGAAGTGTCCCGCTTGCCGCACCGGAAGCAAGTCCTCGTGTTCCTCCTCATGTTCACGCGGTTCTCGTGCAGCCTCTCGAACCGCCTCGTCAACAGCGCCAGCTCGTCCTCTCCAAGGTCATCAAACTCCTCATCTGGCATAGACATCAGAGAGGAAAACGAGAACATCCTGGTGGATGGGTTAGAGTTAGTCTTTCCTTTGGAACCACCAATGAGGGCAAGACTATGGGAATCAGTCGGTCCCTCGAGCTTGGTAGTCATGCCCCTATCCACCTCAGCCGACTTGAGCTTCGAGAACAGCTCGTTCACCGTCAGAGTATCATACCGCTCCGACTCGACTATGGCCTCGAACTTTCCGCCCCATATCGTACGATCCAAAGAGTGTAAGAGCTTGACCGCTCTATCATGATCATCGTACGGGAGCACATCCACATTGGCCCTCATGTTGTTCACCACCACCGTGAACCTCTGAAACAAGGCATCGATGGACTCACCGGGGAGATGAGTGAAGTTCTCGTACTCTCTCTCCGTAGGTCGCATACAACCGTGCTCGAACTCCGGGCGTTCCCAACATGAGCCTCCTTCAACACCGCCCAAATCCTACAAGCCAAGTGCTCGGTGTGCACC
Organism: Cenchrus americanus; assembly: GCA_947561735.1. NCBI lineage: Eukaryota > Viridiplantae > Streptophyta > Magnoliopsida > Poales > Poaceae > Cenchrus > Cenchrus americanus. The sequence goes on along the minus strand of OX387242.1, from coordinate 97,103,006 downwards.
CGATCGAACTCAGGCTGACACAAAGCACGAAACAAGTAGTCGACCGCCTTATTGTTGGCGTCGAATCTGTCCCTCGACCCTGGAGCAAGAAAATCCATCGGCTAGACATAGCCTGTGTCCACCGTGACATCCCAAAGCAGCTGACCCTTTCCGCGGAGGAACGCACCCATCCGCTTGCTCCACATCTGGTAGTTCTTGCCATCGAAGTGTGGAGGACCCGAACCCCGTTCTGGTATGCCATCCTTGGATCTTAGACTGGTTAGAGTCAACAAAGACCCGAACCGGCTCTGATACCACTTGAAGGACCGATACGGCGAACCAGAGAGAGGGGGAGTGAATGGGAGCCGATAAAAATTCTTCTCGAAGGAGATGAAAACTCCAACAAGACGAAAACGGCTTCCAACACACGTCTCCGACTCACTACCCAAGTTGGCCAAGCCCACGTAGCTACTGGAGTGCCACTGGACCTAGGAACCAACACACACAGCCTTCCGACTCGAGAACGCAGTGGAACAACAACCCCCGAGTCTACGGACCCACACGGCCGGACCGGTGAGCACCACCGGTCGACCGGTCCCCGCCGGTGAAACCGAGCAACTTTCACTAAGTGGCTCTACACCGGCCGACCGGTGAGACACACCGGTCGGACCGATGGCGACCGAAAGCCCCCAAGGCACCAAACAAAGCCAACCGACCACCAAACGGACCCAAACTCGAAACAGCAGCAACACGGGACAACAACGAACACACCAAGACGTTCACCCGAGCAAAATCCCACCGAGGGTTGCACCGGTCAGACCGGTCAAGAGCACCGGTCAGACCGGTGTAGCCTGGGCAGCTCGGGATGAACAGCACCCGCTGTTCAACTCCCCCAAATCCAAATCTCGATCTCCCGAATCGCTCCACGGATTTGAACAAGACTTTGGGGATATCAAGAACACCTCATGACGAGTCCATAGCCAAGTTTAATCCCACAAAATCTCATCCAAAAAGGAGGAATCGAAGAAATCCCGCCGAAAGCACTTCCAACCCAAGAACTCAAGAAACCCCAAAATCGAGCACCTTTTCTCACGGATTTGAGAGGGGAATCACAGCCCAAAGAACCACGAAGGGTTCCCACAAATTTCCCCCATCAAATCCCCAAGAGAAAAGCCCCGAAAACACCCCAAAGAAATCACGAAGAGAGGGCTCCGAAAATCACCACCAAGAACAACCGGGGAAAACACATCCAAACCTTGAGGAACCACGCCGAATCATCTATACATGAAACAAAGGTTCGTACAAGGTCTAGCAAGCCGCCCGATCATCCATCCCTCTCTACAAGATCTCTCTCCGTGAAGCTCTCTTGCTAGTCCTAAGGAAAACCTAGAGAAAATAGGTGGAAAATAGGAAAACTAATGAGCTAGGGTTCCAAGAGAGTTGGCTGCCATCCTCTCACCTCTTGGGTTATATGGAGGCAACCGAATGTCTAAAATGCCCTTCTCTACTAACTAGGGATACAAGCCCCTCAAGGGCGGATTTGGAATTCTTGATGTCTTCACCATCGGACGGATGCCCGGCGACCGCACCTCGCGTAGCCTCGACGCAAGCCATGCGATCCCGACGCGTGTCCTCCGCTTCGAAGATTCGGACCGCGTCGTCGCACACCGGTCGACCGGTTCTCCTCACCGGCCGACCGGTCCCCACCGGTCGGACCGGCCGGACCCACCGGTCGGACCGGTCCGGTGCCGCCGCACCTCCGTCTTCGGTTCTCCGGTCTTGGCTTTGTGGATCAACCAAGGAACCCGGTGGTTTTTCGGTGAACCACCGGAAACCCCGCGAACTCGGTGTAGCCTCCGCCAATCTCCACTCATGACTTGGCTCCCACGTAGTCCCGGCTCGACCTTGGTTTTGAGGCTCAACCAAGAAACCGTCCACGACTTCATCTTGTTGTTCATGCCACCATGCGGCCCGCACTTGACCCCCGCCGGCCACCGGTCCCTCAAACGAAGCCTACTTGTCTTCTCCACACCTGGAGGCCTCACCGGCGACGACCTTTCGCGCTTGTTCTTCACCTGCACCAACACGAGTCAAGCCGCAACCTGCACCTGCAATACTTAGCCAAGAATCAGTCCACACAACGTTGTCAATCACTCATCACACAAGGAAGCGACCATCCACCGGTCCTTGAACCACACATGGTCCTCACATAGATAACATGTGTTTTATTACATCGAACTTAGAATATAAAACGCATTCGGCATTCAACAAGTAGTGCCGAAACTTTGTACACGAGTAGTACACACACAAGCACAGTTTCTCTACAGCCGAATACCTGGTCTCGGGATCAAGTAATTTTCGGCTAAGATACGCTACTACCCGCTCCTTTCCTTCGAATTCTTGAATAAGGGCCGATCCAATGGTTTGGGTATCGGCCGCCACGTACAACTTGAAAGGCTTATCCAACTGAGGAGGGACCAGTACTGGTGGCTCCTTCATGTATTGCTTGATCTCGTCAAAAGCCTTTTGTTGTTCGTCACCCCACGTGAACTTCTGATCTTTCTTAAGCTTCAGCAATGGAGAAAACGGCAGAACCTTTTGTGACAGATTTGAGATGAACCTCCTTACAAAATTAATCTTGTCGAGCAGTGATTGCAACTCTTTGAGATTAGTTGGAGGGACAACTTCATCAATGGCCTTCATGCTTTTCTTGCCAACTTCAATCCCCCCTTCGTGGACCAAGAATCCCAAGAACTCTCCAGCTGATACCCCAAAAGCGCATTTGTTTGGATTCATCTTCAAGCCAAGCTTTCGGGTGCATTCCAAGGTTCTTTTCACGTCTTCCAAATGCGTGTCATGATTTAGAGATTTGATCACGACGTCATCAATGTAAATTTCGACAATTTTGTCGATCAGCTCGTGAAAGATGTAGTTCATGGCTCGCTGATAAGTTGCACCGGCATTCTTCAACCCAAATGTCATGACTATCCATTCAAACAGGCCTATATGACCAGGACATCTGAAGGCTGTCTTTGATATATCCTCTATTGCCATAAAAATTTGGTTATATCCCGCATTACCATCCATGAAACTGATGACCTTGTGTCCAGCAACGGCGTCAACGAATAAATCGGCAACAGGCATGGGGTAACCATCCATAGGAGTAGCTCTGTTTAAATCCCTGAAATCTATGCAGACCCTCATCTTTCCATTCTTCTTGTAGACAGGGACAATATTAGAGATCCACTCCGCATATCTGCATGGCCGAACGAAGTTTGCATCAAGTATTCTTTCAACTTCTTTCTTCACATCGGCCAATACTTCATCTTTGTAGATTTTCCGGGGAGGTTGCTTGTATGGTTTAAAACCAGATTTGATTGACAACCAATGCTCAACAATGGAACGATCCAGTCCAGGCATCTCCGAATAATCCTAAGCGAAGCAATCTTTATATTCCTTAAGCAACTTGATCAATTCCTCCCTGAAGTCTGATTGCAAGTTTGCGCTAATGAATGTCGTCCTTGGTTTGTCACCGCTTCCAATGTCAACTTCCTCTAATTTATCGGCCGACATGAATCCTCGCCCCAACTTGCCGTCAGTACCATCGACAGGGTTATCCATTAAAAATTGCTACAAGAGCCGACTGCTTGAATCGGCTGTTGATCGCTGCTGACAGGCTCAAAAGGACCTTCTCCCCAGTCTTTTCCTGAGAAACAGTCAATGCCTTGGTATTCCCAGAAAGTGTCACACCCGATTTTACAAGGAAAACCGAATGCATCTCATATGTGCGCCAGGATCAATTTACACACACATGATAGACAAAACGAGAGTAATACCATTGCAGTAATAAAACGTTCAAGAGTTAAACCAGTACGATATTCATTATTACATCCGGAGAGGTGGAATCGAAGGTCCGAACACAACAATAACTAAACGGCGAGCAGCTTCATCATTGACTTCCACAGGCATGATGACTGGGGGATCCGCATGCCCTAGAACGCCTCGTAGTCACTCCAGTACTCGTCCTCGCCTCCGACGTTCTCCTCTGAACAGCGGTAAGCAAGGGTGAGCACACTTATGGTTGGTGCTCAGCAAGTGGGAGAAACAATGCAAGGCTATCAAGGATAGGCTATGGTTCACAGCGGTAAGCATTTTATAAGTTGGTCAAGTTTTATTAGCAAGCACCTAATTACTAGGTGTAAGTTCAAACCAACCCACTTAACCTTAAGAGAAACCTCAAACCAAACCCACAAACCCACGATTTACATTTAACTTCAAGTTTATTAATCATGTGAGGGTCCAAGCCGCTCATGACCGTGAGCACGGCTGATCGATCAGTTTTACACTCTGCAGAGGTTGTACACTTTACCCACAGTTCGTGTTCCCCATCTTGCCCGGGTTAGCTAGACCCTTAAACACTTCCAAGGTGAGTGGCTAGGGGTCCACTACGAAGCCTTTACAAAGGAAAGAAGAGAAACCAACAGCCCGCAACAAGTTACGGAAGCGGAGCGGACCATAACCCTCCCTAATGGTCAACACCTTAGCCAAGGCTGCTACCCCAAAAGGACCGGGCTATACCCCTTCAACTCCGGCCCCCTGTGCCCTTCTCGGAAAAGAGCTATCAGCTAACCCACTCCCCTAATCAATTGGCTAAGCCAGAGCCATGTGGACTGTGGTTGTACTGTTATCTTGGGTGGTTCTCCTTGTTCCGATTATAAATCAAGTTATCTTATTTTAAGCACAAACACATTATCTAAGCAAAACTGAGTTGTAAAACATAAACAAAGCATAACTAGACTCATGTAAAGCAAACTAAGCATTTATCTACCCCAAGCATATGTTTAAACAGGGTTGATCAAGGTAAAGTGGTAAAGCATCTAGTCAAGTCCTTAACTAGGTGTTTCCCATCAGGTTTATGCATAGCAACATGAATAGTAAACTTTGTTTAGCATGCAGTGTCATAGGTTCAAAAAGATAATGCAGAGGGGGAAAGCCACTTGCCTTCCTCTACAAGCTGGGTGAAATCTTCCTCGAAGACAGGCTCTTCCTGATCACCTCCGACAGGGAGCTCAGACGAAATAGGCACGCTATCTACGAGTCAAACATGAACAACAACCAATAAACAAAACAGTACACCAAACAGTAACAAAACTGGTAAATTTACTGTTTAAAAGATTCTACTCGTCGAGACGATCATTTCGGTATATAGAACGCTAAAAACGGAGTTAAAATGAAAAAGATATGATTAAAACAGTTTGCAGGGACCTATCTGCAAGAAAACTAAGTTTACAGGGCTGTTTATAAATAAAACCAGGGCTAAAACATAATTTCATATAAAAACTAAAGGGCTTAAGTGTTATTTCTTAAGAAAAGGACTCCTAACACTATTAACTAGGGTAGACAGGGGCTAGATCGTAAAAACCAGGACCTAACTGTAAAGATTCTTAAAGGTGGAAGGACCGGCTTGCAAAAGTTTAAAAGTTCAGGGGCTCTTAAAGAAAAGGGCCGCAGCCGCACCGTGGATCTCAGATCCAACGGCTGACGACGCGTGCGCGTGTCGTGGACCGCGCCGTGCACCCGGTGCACGGGTCCACGGTGAACCGCCCTTTCAAAACGAAGGGGTACGTGATCCCGTCCACACATCGCAGATCATACGGCTGAGATCGCGTGCAAGCAGGGGTGGCGGCGGACTCGCCGGAGTGCGGCGGCGCGCGGCGGGAGCTTGCCGGCGTTGGCCCTGGACGGCGTTTCCGGCCACCATCTCAACCACGAGCAGGTGCAAAACGATGCGGGGGCTCTTGCGCGCGTGACAGGGGGGTCTACGGGAGCAATTGTGCCTCACCAGCGGCCGGCACCGGAAAGGGGCGGAGCGGCCGCTCCGGCGAGCTTGCGGGTACGCTGCTGTGCACGAAGAGAAGAGAAATTGGGTGGGGGATATTTCTCACCGCACACAGAGGAAGACGGCGGGCTCACGGGCGGAGAGGAGGCGGCAGTGAAGGGGCTCGATGACGGCGGCGGCTCTGGCGGCGCTCCGGTGAGCTCGGGGCGCGGCTGCCATGGGCGTCGGGGGCGAAAACCTGCGACAGCACGAGCTTGTCAAGCTCCTGGTGATCCCAAAAATCAAAGGAAACGGGCAAGGGGTCCAATCCTTCACCGGCAATGACGGATCGACGGCGGCGGCGGGAACCCGAGGTGGCGGCGCGGGGAAATTGATGCTCGAGCGCATGTGCTAGCGTGTTGTAGAGGCAAAGGGAGGTGCAGGGGTTCGTGCGCGAGCTTAAATAGGAGCAAAGGGAGAAAGGCGAGGCGGGTAGGGGTCGGGACGGCCGGCGGCTTGCCATTGATGGCCGCGGCCATCACGGCTCGGTGCAACGAAAGGGGAAACGGCCCCAATTGATCGAGGGCGGTTAATTGACTTAATTGGCAAGCCTAGTGAGGAAATAAAGGAAGGGGAAGAGGCGGGGCGCGGCAGGATCCGCGGCTGCGACGGCGGCCGGCGGGGCAGGGGAGAAGAAGGAAAGGAAAGGGGGAGAGGGAGAGACTGACGAGTGGGGCCCAGGTGTCAGTGAGAGCAGGGAAAAAGAAAAGAGAGAGAGGACGCGGGCCGGCGCGGGGAGAGGGATGGTGGGCTGCTGGGCCGCCTGGGCCGAAAGGGGTGGCCGGCGCTGGTTTCTTTCTTTTTTTTTCTTTTTTTTCTAACTTCATTTTCAAACCAATATTCATTTCAAATTCAAATCAAACCTTTCAAACTTTTTCTCAAGAATTTTATAAACTTTTTAGAAACCTCACAAGCAACCAAAAACCATGCAAGCCAACTGATGATGCACAAACACTTGTTGTCTCTAAGTTTATTAAATTATATTTAATATTTTAGAGCTCAATTTAAATAGCAATTTAATTTCTTTTAAATCCTTAAGACTATTTTAAGTTGCTAAGTGATTTTAGTGATGGAATTTTAGGGTGTCACAAATCCTACCCCCTTAAAGAGAATCTCATCCCGAGATTCAGAAGACTTAGAGAACAGCTGAGGAAAGTCTTCCTTGAGTTCATCCTCTCTTTCCCAAGTGGCCTCTTCCTCAGTATGATGACTCCACTACACTTTACACATTCTGATGATCTTACTCCTGGTAACTCTTTCTGACACATCCAATATCTTAACAGGGTATTCTTTGTATGTCAGGTCATTCTCCATTTGAATATCCTCTAATTGTACCGGTTCTATCCTAACCTCACTTGTACATTTCTTCAGTTGTGATCATGAAACACATCATGAACTCCCGATAACTGTGCTGGCAACTCTAACTGGTATGCTACTTCTCCTTTCCGTTCCAAAATTTTGAAAGGTCCGATAAATCGAGGTGATAACTTCCCTCTGACATTAAACCTTCGTAATCCCCGAATAGGTGACACTCTGAGGTATGCATAATCACCGACTTCCAAAATCACTTCTGTCCTCCGAGGATCAGCATAACTCTTCTGTCGTGACTGTGCTGCTTTAAGATTCTCTCTTATGATTTCAACTTGCTTTTCTGCTTCTCGTATGTTGTCTGGTCCAAAGAGTTGTCTTTCACCAGTCTGGTTCCAAAACAACGGTGTTCTACACTTCCTTCCGTACAGAGCCTCAAAAGGTGCCATTTTGATGCCGGATCGATAGCCGTTGTTATAAGCAAACTCGCATAAGGCAAACTCTTATCCCAACCGCCACCTTCGTTCTTCAATGCACAAGCTCTCAACATATCCTCGAGTATCCGATTTGTTCTCTCCGTCCGCCCATCTGTCTGAGGATGGTATCGTCGAGCGAAGTTTAACTTCGTATCCATCGATTCATGCAACTTCTGCCAAAACCGTGAAGTGAACTATGTGCCTCGATCTGACACTATCTTCTTCGGTACCCCGTGTAAACACACTATCTTTGAATTATACAACTGAGCTAGCTTCACTCCTGTATAGGTTGTCTTCACTGGGATAAAGTGCGCTACCTTGGTTAATCTATTCACAATAACCCAAATAGAGTCATACCCATCACGAGTACGAGGTAATCCCACTATGAAATCCATACCGATTTCTTCCCATTTCCACTCAGGTACTTTCAGAGGCTGAAGCAATCCTGTCGGCCTTTGATACTCAGCCTTCACTCTTTGACACACATCACACAAAGCTACATGAGCTGCCACATCTTTCTTCATCCCATACCACCAGTATCTCTGCTTCAAGTCCTGATACATCTTGGTACTTCCAGGGTATATAGAGTAAGCTGAATAATGTGCTTCCTTCAAGATAGCTTCTCTCAACTCCTTGATCTCAGGTACACAGATTCTGTTCTTAAACCACACTGTTCCTTGCTCATCTTGTCTGAATTCCGGAACTTTGCCTAACTTAATCAACTTCCTGTATTCTGCAATCTTGTTATCAGTCAACTGTCTTTTCCTGATATCCTGCTCAAGTGTTGACTCAATTTCTAACGTCAAAGTCTCACTTGAAGCAACCATTCCCAAGTTAAGCTGTGCCATCTCACAACATAGCTCCTGAGGTAACAGGTGTCCTATCAGCATGCTAGTCTGTCCCTTCCGACTCAAAGCATCTGCCACAACATTTGCCTTTCCTGGATGGTACTGGATATCCAAATCATAATCTTTGATTAACTCTAACCATCTTCTTTGCCTCAAATTCAAATCCTTCTGAGTAAAGATATACTTCAGACTCTTATGGTCAGTAAAGATCTTGCACTTGTTCCCAATCATGTAATGTCTCCAAATCTTCAATGCGTGAACAACCGCAGCTAACTCAAGATCATGAGTAGGGTAGTTCTGCTCATGTTTCCTCAACTGTCTTGAAGCATAAGCTACTACCTTTCCTTCTTGCATTAACACACATCCCAAACCTTGCCAAGAGGCATCAAAGATACATCGAACCCTTTGTGTATGTCCGGCATGATCGACACGAGTGCCGTGGTCGGCCTCTTCTTCAATTCCTCAAAGCTAGCCTGACACTTCTCATCCCACTTGAATTCTCTTCCTTTCTCGAGCAGAGTGGTAAGTGGCTTCACTATCTTAGAAAATCCTTCAATGAACCTCCGATAGTATCCTGCAAGTCCAAGGAAACTTCTAATCTCCAGCACATTCTTAGGCGGACTCCAGTTCAATACATCCTGAACCTTGCTTGGATCGACTCCAATGCCTCCATCTATGATGATGTGTCCGAGAAAAGAGACCTCCTTCAACCAGAAAGCACACTTGCTGAACTTGGCATACAGCTGATGTTCCCGTAACTTCTGTAACACAAGCCTCAGATGTTCTTCATGTTCTTCCTCACTCCGAGAGAATACCAGTATGTCATCAATGAATACCACAACGATCTTATCCAGATACTCCATGAATACCTTGTTCATCAAATACATAAAGTATGCTGGTGCATTGGTCAAGCCAAAGGACATCACAGTGAACTCATACAACCCGTATCTAGATGTGAATGCTGTCTTTGGTATGTCCTCCACTCAGATTTTTAACTGGTGATAACCTGATCTAAGATCTATCTTAGAGAAGGCCTTAGCTCCTCTCATCTGATCAAACAAATCCTCAATCCGAGGTAAAGGGTATTTATTCTTGATAGTAACCTCATTAAGTGATCGATAGTCTATACACAACCTCCTAGATCCATCCTTTTTATCAACGAAGAGTGTGGGGGCTCCCCATGGTGATGAACTAGGACGGATAAACCCTTTACTGAGTAGTTCTTCGATTTGTTTCTTTAATTCAGCTAGATCTTTAACATCCATTCTATATGGTCTTTTAGATATGGGAGCAAGTACCGGGTATAAGTTCAATACTAAATTCAATGTCACGATCGGTGGCATACCCGGCAAATCCTCCGGAAACACATCGGGGAATTCATTCACTATCCTTATATCCTCCAAGGCCTTGCCTTCAACGAGTTCACAACTCCTTTGCTCGGATGAGGGTGCACTCATATATTCTACTCTCTCCCCTTGAGGACCGGTTAACAGATCGACCTCTTCCGACACCGGATAACTCCATCACAACTCCTTAACCAATCCATACCAAGAATGACATCTATTCCCCATGATTTTAGAACTATCGATTAGCAAGAAAGTCTACCCCCATGATATTAATCTTTACTTGTGGGCATATATGACCGCTTTTCATTTCTCCCCCGGAAGTGCTAACTATCGGTGGGTTCTTCATTATGCTCATAGATAAGTTATATTTTGCCACAAATTGATCGGTTATGAATGAATGTGATGCTCCCGAATCAAATAATACGGTAGCGAGTGTACAGAGTTGACGAAAAACGTACCCAATACCACGCCGGCATCATTTTGAGCTTGCTCCACTGATACATGATTAACTCGGCCACGCACATGACTCTGCTGGCCTCTCTTGCTGGGTGTCTGTGGAGTACGAGTCTGCGAAGATGGCTGCCCAGTCCTGTTTCCATTGTCTCTCTGCGGAGTTTGCATCACCCTCTTAGGACAATTGTTAGCATAATGCCCCGCTCTCCACACTTGAAGCATCCACCGAGCCGAACGGGGTTGGTGTTTCGACGGGTGCCCCGCAGTTATTGCTAGGACAACTCGACCGAGGGGTAGGAGCTCGGGTGTCCGAGGATTGAAGCGCCGTGGCCGAAACGAGCGCCTGCTCGCATGTTCTGTGGATACCTCCCGGCTTGACCACCGGGACGATATGGAGTCGAGCTCGCCGAGAACCGTAACGGGGACGGGTGTTGCCGCTAGATCGCCCATGAGACCGAAACTTGCGTTTCGTTCACCCATATCCTTTCTCTTGCTTTCCACCCCAATAGCTTTGTTCACCAGGCGTCCGAAAGTCCGGGAAGATGTGACTCTTAGCTTGATAGTTTAAAGGACCAATCAAGCCATCCAGAACCTTTCCGCCTCTTTGGATCGGTGTTGACTTCATCAGGTGCATAGCGTGACAAGTGAGTGAACTTGTCCAGATACTCAGTCACTGACATATTGCCCTGCCTCAGTGACAAGAACTCCCTCTGCTTAAGCTTGAGAACCCCTGAAGGAATGTGGTAAGTACGGAAGTTGTCACGGAACTCCTGCCAAGTGATGTTCTGCCTGTTGGGATGAGCAGTTGAGTACGCATCCCACCAGTCTGCGGCCTGCCCCACAAGTCTTCCAACAGCATACAAGACCATCTCCCTGTCAGTGCATTGCACGATCTCCAGCTTCTTAGTGATAGTTTTCAGCCAGTCGTCAGCATCCAGTGGATCAGACGAGTGGGAAAACGTAGGAGGATGGTGGCTCATGAACTCCTTGTGCCTGTCCCTTGGTAGCGGGGGTGGCGGAGGGATCGGCTGTGGTGGCTGGTTCTGTTAAGCTTGCATCTGCTGCACCGTGTTGGTAAGGTTCTGAATCAGTTGCATATGCGCTGGCAGAAACTGCTGCATGTTTGGGTCCATTGCTTGGTTGATCGGTGGGGGTGGTGCTGGGTTTTGCTGATTTGCGATATGTGCCCGGATCACAGGCGGCACGTCTTGACCTCCTCCAGACTTGGTGTTTACCATCTGACCATTAGAAAAATCATATCTCAGATAGTTGTACTTGAATCAATGCATAAGAGGATAACTCAAAATAAAATAACAGCATGTTCTTCAGTTAGGACAGATTCTGTTGACCTCAAAAAATTATGTATAACTTTCTGTGTAATTATCCAATGACTACGAATTTTTACCAGATTATGATGTATAAAATTATGGAACCATACCCACTGGAATCACCTCATTTGGACATCTATATCTCGAGATAAAATTCAAACAGTACAGCTATATCAGCAGAAATTTACAGATTCTGACTTGTTCATTACTTCATGCATAACTCCCAGAATATGTATTGTATACCGTTTAATTTTTGACAGAAATTCATCCTCTAAATTTGTGAACTAACCCAACTGGTTTCATGTCATTTGGAGTTCTGTAGCTTGAGTTATAAGTAAAACATTACTGGTATGTCATATGACTGCGAAAACAGATTTGATCCAATCAAACTTGCATAAGAGATTAAGCAATGACAACCGATAAAACCCAAACCATTCTTTAATTAACTTAAATATTCAGATTGCATAGTGGCCATCACTCCACCATACAATTCACAATCAATCAAAGATCCAACTCAAGCATGTTTGCAAACAACATTCATTATTACAAGCAATTACGTTCACGCAGGAACGATCTAACGAAAGGTAAATGATAAGGGCGAGTATCCTAGGATCCTAGCCAATACGAGTAGTAGCTTCATCGGTGCCGTAACGAAGCCTCTTGCGCGGAGGGAAAGCCGTGGTCTGATATGGCATAACTTCCTGAGGAAGTCGCTATCCTGCCAACTGTGCTTCCAGACGTGCTATCTTCGCCTGAGCAGCCTGCAACTCTTCATGATACTTGTTTATCTCCAAAGTTGCTCCCTCCAGATCTGTGTTCAGAGCAGCAGTCACCTGTGCCAAGACGTCGATGCGATCATTGCCTCCTGCTGGCACCACAGTCACTTCTGTGCCACTTGCACGTCGAGGCACATGGCGGTACTCCGATTGGAACAACTGCACCCGATTTGCATTGCAGATCGACCAGAGTGCCCTCCTTGCTGCATCATTCACCGCAACATCATCCGTAGAGAACTGAGCTGTGCTATGGTGAGATGAGCGATACCTCCATCCTTTTGTATCATTCAGAGGCTTCCTTATGTAATCTCTGTAGGTGTAGTAGTCTCTCATTCCTGGCTCGCTGAAGTGCTTAGTCACATAGAGAGGCCTTATGGTATATCCCAGCTACCTCAGAACATCCCACAAAAGAATGCAGAACTGTCCATTCTCAGCTTCAGTAGAATGTTTGTGGTATTCAGCTCCGTGATAGCGGGGGTTCTCATCCTCATCTTCCTCTGGGTTGCCAACAGCATTGTCACCATCATCTTCACCCACACTGTCATCACTGGAGTCATCCGGGTCACCTCCTTCACCATCTGGCACTGGATCAGCATGTGCAGGGGGTGCTTCCTCATTGTCCACAGGCGCCGGTGGGATCACAATGTCCCCATCAGCGTCTGCCTCCAGTACGGTGCCATCGTACAGCTGTGGCTGTTCCAATGGCTCATCTGGCTCCTCCTCCTCCATCTCAACCTCTTCAGGATCCTCCTCTTCTGGTTCCGGCTGAACCTCCTCTGGGTCTTCCTCCACTTCAACCTCTGGCTGGAACTCCTCCGGTTCCTCCTCAACATCATCAAGACGATGGCGAGGGGCCAGCTGTCCAGAAGGAACCCCACCAGTGCTCTTGCGAGGGGTCATGTAGGTTCTGGCCATCTGTCAAAGCAAAACCGATCTCAGAGTACAGAATAAATCAAAATGACAGTTTAAAATGATAAACAAAATCAAATTAGATTTTTAATGCATAAATAAGATGATTTGAAGCATGATAAGGCTTTCTAGAACATGAATCCTTAATTTCGTCCATTTCTAACTAAGGCTGCGACCTACAGTCATCACGGCTCTGGTACCACTTTGTCACACCCGATTTTACAAGGAAAACCGAATGCATCTCATATGTGTGCCAGGATCAATTTACACACACATGATAGACAAAACGAGAGTAATACCATTGCAGTAATAAAATGTTCAAGAGTTAAACCAGTACGACATTCATTATTACATCCAGAGAGGTGGACTCGAAGGTCCGAACACAACGATAACTAAACGGCGAGCAGCTTCATCATTGACTTCCACAGGCATGATGACTGGGGGATCCGCATGCCCTAGAACTCCTCGTAGTCACTCCAGTACTCGTCCTCGCCTCCGACGTTCTCCTTTGAACAGCGGTAAGCAAGGGTGAGCACACTTATGGTTGGTGCTCAGCAAGTGGGGACTATCAAGGATAGGCTATGGTTCACAGCGGTAAGCATTTTATAAGTTGGTCAAGTTTTATTAGCAAGCACCTAATTACTAGGTGTAAGTTCATACCAACCCACTTAACCTTAAGAGAAACCTCAAACCAAACCCACAAACCCACAATTTACATTTAACTTCAAGTTTATTAATCATGTGAAGGTCCAAGCCGCTCATGACCGTGAGCACGGCTGATCGATCAGTTTTACACTCTGCAGAGGTTGTACACTTTACCCACAGTTCGTGTTCCCCATCTTGCCCGGGTTAGCTAGACCCTTAAACACTTCCAAGGTGAGTGGCTAGGGGTCCACTACGAAGCCTTTACAAAGGAAAGAAGAGAAACCAACAGCCCGCAACAGTTACAGCAGCGGAGCGGACCATAACCCTCCCTAATGGTCAACACCTTAGCCAAGGCTGCTACCCCAAAAGGACCGGGCTATACCCCTTCAACTCCGGCCCCCTGTGCCCCTCTCGGAAAAGAGCTATCAGCTAACCCACTCCCCTAATCAATTGGCTAAGCCAGAGCCATGTGGACTGTGGTTGTACTGTTATCTTGGGTGGTTCTCCTTGTTCCGATTATAAATCAAGTTATCTTATTTTAAGCACAAACACATTATCTAAGCAAAACTGAGTTGTAAAACATAAACAAAGCATAACTAGACTCATGTAAAGCAAACTAAGCATTTATCTACCCCAAGCATATGTTTAAACAGGGTTGATCAAGGTAAAGTGGTAAAGCATCTAGTCAAGTCCTTAACTAGGTGTTTCCCATCAGGTTTATGCATAGCAACATGAATAGTAAACTTTGTTTAGCATGCAGTGTCATAGGTTCAAAAAGATAATGCAGAGGGGGAAAGCCACTTGCCTTCCTCTACAAGCTGGGTGAAATCTTCCTCGAAGACAGGCTCTTCCTGATCACCTCCGACACGGAGCTCAGACGAAATAGGCACGATATCTACGAGTCAAACATGAACAACAACCAATAAACAAAACAGTACACCAAACAGTAACAAAACTAGTAAATTTATTGTTTTAAATATTTTACTCGTCGAGACAATCATTTCGGTATATAGAACGCTAAAAACGGAGTTAAAATGAAAAAGATATGATTAAAACAGTTTGCAGGGACCTATCTGCAAGAAAACTAAGTTTACAGGGCTGTTTATAAATAAAACCAGGGGTTAAAACATAATTTCATATAAAAACTAAAGTGCTTAAGTGTTGTTTCTTAAGAAAAGGACTCCTAACACTATTAACTAGGGTAGACAGGGGCTAGCGTGTTGTAGAGGCAAAGGGAGGTGCAGGGGTTCGTGCGCGAGCTTAAATAGGAGCAAAGGGAGAAAGGCGAGGCGGGTAGGGGTCGGGACGGCGGCGGCTTGCCATTGATGGCCGCGGCCATCACGGCTCGGTGCAAGGAAAGGGGAAATGGCCCCAATTGATCGAGGGCGGTTAATTGACTTAATTGGCAAGCCTGGTGAGGAAAGAAAGGAAGGGGAAGAGGCGGGGCGCGGCGGGATCCGCGGCTGCGACGGCGGCCGGCGGGGCAGGGGAGAAGAAGGAAAGGAAAGGGGGAGAGGGAGAGACTGACAAGTGGGGCCCAGGTGTCAGTGAGAGCAGGGAAGAAGAAAAGAGAGAGAGGACGCGGGCCGGCACGGGGAGAGGGATGGTGGGCTGCTGGGCCGCCTGGGCCGAAAGGGGTGGCCGGCGCTGGTTTCTTTTTTTTTCTTTTTTCAAACTTCATTTTCAAACCAATATTCATTTCAAATTCAAATCAAACCTTTCAAACTTTTTCTCAAGAACTTTATTGAAGGATCTGATGGCGACTAGAGAGGGGGGGAGTGAATAGGAGCCGGTAAAAATTCTTTCCAAAGAACCCGGCCTATGCCCTAGTCAAATCCCGGTCACACACAAGCGATGGATCGAATCACACACCAATCGCCAAGACCACGAGGTTATGGATCAACCTCTAGCTTTAGGAACGATTCCTTGAAGCACACGCGGAAGCACGAAAGAAGGAAGGGAGGAATCGAACCAAGAAGCAAAGCGCGCAGCCCCTTGCGGACCGTCCGGCCAGACAGGGCGGACCGTCCGCGATGGGCCGCGCGGACCGTCCGGCCGGTACCGCGGACCGTCCGCACCCGAGCCGCGGACCGTCCGGGCCCGAGCCGCGGACCGTCCGTTAAAGCCAACGGAACCACCGGTGGCACACCGCGAACCACGGACCGTCCGCGGGGAGCACGCGGACCGTCCGCGGGCACCCGCGGACCGTCCGCCCGCTGCTGCGGACCGTCCGAAACTCCATCCAACCAAAACACAAAAGCGCGACAGATCGAAACGAAAGGCGAGCAAGAACATGAAGAACACGGGATGGACCCTAGCCGCGCGGACCGTCCTCCAGCACCTCACGGACCGTCCGCCAGGTGCGGACAGAGCAGAAAACGCCCGACCCCGAAAGTCAACTCCCCCAAATCATCATCGGATTTCCCAAACGGTTGAAGCTATGGAGACAAGGGTTTGGGGACTTGAAAAGCGTCACACAAGGATGCTATAGCCCAAAAATCTTGCCTCCTAACTCCCTAAATCACCGGGAAACGCGAATCCTTTGAGCACCACCGAAAGCTAGAGCACCGAACGAAAACTCACGAATCGAAGTAGTTTCCCGGCGTTTGAGGACACAAGATCAATCACAAAGATGCACGAGATATCTATCCATGTTTCCCTCAAAGAAATCTGGGGAGAAACCCACTCAAATCCGCGGAAACACACCGGGAACAAAGGCACGAAAACAAGCACAAAAAGACCACGAAAATACAACCCCGAATCTTCTATACAAACCAGGAAAGATTCACAAGGTCTAGCATGCCGCCCTAGCATCCATCCCTCTCAACAAATCTCTCATAAAGCTCTCATTCTAGCCTAGAGAAAATGGAAGGAAAATAGCTACGAAAATGAGAAATGGGAGGAAGGAAATGAAACCCTAAGTCGCGGAGAGAGAAAGCCATCCACACACACTCATGGCTTATATATCAGGTCCCGCCGGAGTGGTAAATGACTCGAGTACCCCTAACTTAACTACTGGCGATACAACCCACGTAGGGGCATTTAGGTAATGTTTGTGGGTCTTGCCATCGGACGGCCACGCCTTTGCCGCACCCCGCGTCCTCCCGACGCAAGCCATGCGATCCCGCCGCGTGTCCTCCGCCTCGAAGCTTCCCGACACGCCCGGATACCGTCTCCGTCGTGTTGGGCCCTCGGACTTGGTTTTCAGGCCCAAACCAAGAAACCGTTCGCCGATGGTTTTGTGGGCAAACCACCAAACCCCGCGTGCTCGGTCCGGCCTCCTGCCAAACCACTTGACTCGACCGCCACCGTGCACCGGCTCGATTGTCCATGACTTCGTCTTGCTCGTGTCGCCACCATGTGGCCCGCACCCGCCCCGCCGTCCACCGGTCCCTCGAACCGAGCCTACTTGTCTCTCCATCTCCCGGAGGCCCCTCAAGGTCGAAGACCTTTCTCGCCTGTTCTTCACCCCGCAATGAAGACGAACTAGGCCGCGGCCTACACCCGCGCACTAAGCCAAGAGTCGGGCCCAACACCCGTTGTCAATCACTCATCACTGAGGAGCGGTCATCCACCGACCACCGGGATGCTCCTGGTCCTCAATCTCCCCCTTGATGAGTGCATTGACAACACACAACGCGAAATGAAATTCAGAGAAAGAAAGAAAGAAAGAAGAAAGAAAAACAAAGAAGCTCAACTCATGACCAAAACCAAAGAAAGGCGACGAAAGGTCACAAGCCAAGCAAAGCACAAACTCCACATCGAAAACAACAAGAAAGCTCCCCCTGAACAAATGCAAGCTCCCCCTGAACATGTGGATGCAAACTTCCAGATTGCAGCTCACCTATTCTGAATTTTCATTAAGCTCACATCTTCTCCCCCATGTTGACAATGTATGAATCAAGGTGAAAATGCAGAAATGCAAAGCAAAGCATATAAACATCTACATGAGCTTCTCAAATAGGCCAAATCTAGTGTCAAAGGCTAAAAATGAGACAAAGATCACACATATGAATCATAGTATAGTCAAAGCATTGCCACAAGTAATATATGAAAACACACGCATGTGACAAAGCAAAATTGTCAGATTTAAGCAATTTTACCAAAAGAAGGCTCGCTTCACATGTAAAAGCCTATCCATGTCACACTTGAGCCACAAACATGCATACCATTCAAAGATCATACAAGGATATCAAATTCTCAACAAAAGATCATGGCAAACACCCATAAAGCAAAGCATATCATGTCAAAGCTCATGAGCCATGTGTCCACTTGTTGACGCAAAAAGTGCACTCAGCGCCAATCACACAGCAAGCCGAAAAGCTGGCTTCGCACGCGCAGAGAGAGAGTGATGTGCCAGTCAATTTTTCCTGAAAATTAACAAAAAGATAAAGCAGTTAGATACCAAAGCTTGGAACATGTCGGGTGATACCAGACAGTTCCATATTTGCGGCTAAGAAGCCAAACAAGTTGACATGTAGCTATGCAAAGCTACCTATCAAAGAACCATGACCATTCGGGTAACTGCAAAGGGAAAAAGGACGTTGCCGAATGGATGACGTAAGCGTGACGACGATCGGTCTTCGTATAGATAAAGATGCAAGCATGAAGTTATGACCGATCCCCGTGAGCTTTATCATTAAATAAAATGAGGTAAAGCACGGACATAATCATGTATTAAATGAGCACGCATAGATCAAAGCACTAGTCTACCGCATGTCTAGGTACTTTAAGATCCGTCGGGTACGATCACAAACAAATCTATCCACCGCATGATACAACTTGCATGAAAAACGTACCACTTTCCGCAAATAGATCTATCCACCGCATGATACAATCTAAATATGGAAAGCTAAAAGCATACGTCACTTAAGGCACAAACAATGCACGTGATCTACTCGTGAAAACATAACCGAATACGGCCGAACGTACCGATCCGGGTCCATGGAGAAGGAACAAACATTACCACGTGGACAAATCTATCAGACTGAATTGGAAATCTAATCCACCGGATGACTAGCTCCAAAGCAACCCAAAAACCTGCATCTACCGCATGATACCCGGTTCTTTCAAGATTTATACGCACAAAGCAAGCTTGAACCCGCAACACGTGACAACCTAGATCGATTCGGTTTCGGCTATCGGAGAGCACAAGACCCACGCGTCGAAGCGCGAAACCTGCTCGTACACAGATCTTAAAAGAAGTATAGCCGATCCAAACCTATCTAGATTGGGCAAAGGTGTGTTACATGAACTAAAACATAAAGTAAAACTCATGATAACACGGGATAACTTGATGAATCTATTAGATCTTTGCCAAAATCCAATAGAGCCGATAACTAGCTTCGAGCTAGATCTTAGCCTACCGCATGGCTCATGATCTAACAAGAAACCCTCTTGAACCAAGCTTGAATCTACCGCATGACACGAAGCATGGTAACAAGACTACTTGCATCGATCTAAATCCACCGCATGATACTAGACATGATACAAGGTTGCGGTACTCACGGAGGTCGACGGATCGATTGGCCCTCTCGAAGAACTCGACGACACGACAAGGACTCTAGGGTTTGGCGTAAGGCCGGTGTGTATTGAGGAATGAACGTATCCGTTACATACATCCGGGGATCGTATTTATACCCTGATGATTACAATTGCGAATGGATTCATTGCCTAACTAAACTCGATCGCCTATCCATCCATTCGCTTCCTCTGATTGAGCCACGTCACCGTCCAATCCCGCAAAATCAGCTCTACTGTTCCTTTGCCGAACTGGAGCAGATAGCCGACCGCGGATCCTTCTGCCGAAAATCTCTGAAAATATCTTTCCTTCCACCAGACGGACTCTCTTTTGAATCGGACCCATATGTCATAATCCTTACCAAATTTTGGTGTTAACACATGCCCCTTCAATTGTGGGATAAAAGTAATTTTGTTCCACAATTGACTCTAGCCACGAATCCTTGAGCCAAACCTCGTCAACACTCGTTCTTCGCAATCCGCCGGATTCTTCGTTCAGATCCAACCCTAGATCCCCTTCGTTCCGAGCTCGAATCTCCAATGGCAACTCAGAACCAAGCTGCTCAGGGAAATTCATCCCTCCAAACCTTTGTTCGGCATTAGGTTTTCAATTTTACCTGAGATTTTCCTCTTCCGCTCTCCTCCAGGAACCTTCTACTGCTCTTCTGATTCCTATTGAGGCCAATTCGCAGTCTTATTATCTTGGTCCCGAAGGGAATCCTGACCCTCGAGATTTTATTGCCGCTGAATCTCAGAGAATCCCTTTCAAGGTAGCTTTATCTCCACCTCCCCAGTGGCAAGATGCGTTCAAGAACTGGCCTTTGCCCCCAATTGCAGGCTGGAAGACTTGGTATCGAAGGATTCTTGCGGATAAGAGTGGATTGACCAATCTGTATGCTCTCCGCATTGCTCAATGTCTGGAGTTATCCGTAGCTGAGACACCCAAGAATGAAGATCTTCTGATAGCCGCATGCCACTTCTGGTCAAATGGCGTCAACGCCTTCCTTTTTGGGCATGGCCCAATGTCCCCAACCTTGGCCGATGTATACATGATCACCGGCCTTGATGTCACCGGATCTGTCCAGCCCTGGAACTTCAAAAATTCTTCACGCCAGACAGGGGTAAAACCAGGGAATGGCTACAAGCATTATATCCTGAAGCACATGAGAGATAATCCCCTTGGCGAAGTTGAATACAGAGCCTTTTTGAACATGTGGTTATGCAGATTTGTCTTCTGTGGCAAGGCCAACGAACCCACTTTGAATCATATCGCAATGGCGATCCATCTGGCTAGTGGCAATCGCCTTCCTCTGGGAAAATTCCTCTTGGGCAGTGTATACCATATGCTTCATCAGACCGTTACCCAAATGTACACCAGCCAGAGGATAGCATGCGTCAATGGCCCTTGGTGGTTTGTTCAAATTTGGCTGCAGCTTCACATGCATCAGATTGTAGGCGTCGACTTGAACTCCAGGTTCTTCCCCTGGTCCAATCCCCCCGAAGGAGAGCCTCAAGTTACCAGAGGATGCCAAAACTATGGAGAAGCAGCTTCAACTGTTATCGTTCAGCAGGACGTCATCCAGCTCTTCGAGTTGTTCTTCAAAGGCTTCTCCAATCCTCTTTGGCTTCCTTATCTAGGCAATGACACTCTGACCTTCCCTGTCGAATTCTCCTTTGAGCCCGGCCATCAAGATGGGAGATTCTTGGAAATCTTTAACATCATAATCCGCCCATGCATATTACCGGCCGAGTTCAATGGAGGGAGGCAGAATATCAGTACTTATGAGTATTACCAGCCCAATGTAACGGCCAGGCAACTTGGATGTGGCCAGATGCCCCCAAGATTGTTTTTGCATGAATTCCTCAAGCCCAGGGAGGAAATCAAAGAACTGATGCAGTGCAGCAGAGTTTTCAACTATGTGTGCAGTCCCACTGTCTACACATGTCCTTTTGTGCCTGCAACCATAGCTCACCCCACCTTCAACTCATGGTGGCAAGAATTCCATGACCACATCTTCAGTGAACCCGTTCATGTGTTTTGTGCAGAATTGGTGCCTGATTTCCTGCCGACTTCAGAGGTAACACAATGAGCCCTTGGATCAAACACTTCTTCTTCATTCATGGTTTTGACCTTCATCTTTTGTCCACAGAACACAGTGCCTGCCCCTCGAGCCAGGGCAATTGCTTACAATGCTGAAGGCCCAATTTCAGCATTAGGGTTCAAGTCTACCACCCTGCATCAATTAATGGCCAGGTATGCCATTACAGACCCCAGCCTTTCTAGCCTTGCTGCAGACAGGAGGCAAGGCCTGCACCTGATTGCCCCTCCAAGTGCCAAAAGGAGAAGAACTGTCAAAAAGGTGCTTGTTGAGGTAAAACCCTTTACCTTCTTGATTACCAAGTCACTCTGTCCTTGATGGATCATATTCATTGTGCATTTTCGGACCGAGCCCAACATTCTTCGAACCAAAGACTCGCCAATGCTCCACCCACCGGTATGTCCTTTCATCGTCCTTTCTCAAGGATGAGCACTGGCACTTACTCTTTTAATTGGACACTTGCAGAAGAAACTGCGGAAGAACAGCTTGTAGATGTTCCAGTGGTTCAACAGGCGAGTCCATCCAGGGTCGAGTTACCCATCCCGGTGGAGATCTCATCTTCGTCACCTTCTGCAGAAGCAATACACTCTCCAGAGATGAATCTCCCCACTCAGCTGGAGCCAGCAAATTCTCCCAGGGTGCCATCACCTGTTGATCAAACAGAGACAGCCGATCCACCAGAGGCGGCAGACCCAACTCCTCTCCAGCCGGAAACCCACGAGCTGCTAATGCCCGCATCGGCACCCCTTAGCTCGAAGTTTCGGCTCTTCCCGGAGCGTCCTCTTCACCTCGCGATTGCCCCTACTCAAGAAACCAGCCATGAGGTAACCACCCGCACTTAATTCTCGGTGCCTTGGTGTTTAGAATCCTTAATTCGGCAATGTTGTTTATCGGATCAAGTTCTATCATCGCCGATCCCCGCCATCACGAGAGCAATCCACTCGCCGAGGTGATGGAAGGAGTTTTCCGGCCCGCCGCCAAATGAAGTGCTGTCCAAGCTCACAGAAATTGCCGCCTGGCTAGAGAAGGATGCTCAGGATCAGTTCAATGATCTCCATCATTTCGAAGAAATGTTTGAACCCATTAGCCAAGAACTCCCTGAAGACATCAGAGCTTCTCTGTCATCCATCTATGACTTAGAGCCCCTTTATGTACCCTTGAGGCGTGCTTGGAGGAAATTGCGCTCCCGTCCGGCCATCGAGAAAAGGAAAACTGATGCTGAACAAGCCATGAACGGGGCACAAACCCAAGCGGAGAACCATAAAGATGCATTGGCTAACCTGCAAGCTTCTTATGATCTGAAAGCTGCTAGGAAGGCTGCTCTAGAGGCCGAACTGAGAAGCTTGTCAGCGGAGATGGAGATTGACCAAAAGAAAATAGCCGAACTTCCTGGATTGATGGCAAAGACCCAAGCGGAGGTAGAATCGGTCTGTCACCAGAATAAAGCAATGCGATGCGGAGCTCACTGACCTATCTGGTGCCCAACAAGACTGCCAGGAGATGCTGGACAATTCCCGTTTGATAATATCCAATGTTCGTCGTATACTTGCCAAACTCCTGAATGCCTGAATTCTCATTGATGTACAATTGAACTGGTCGCTCTCGTAATATCTCCTTGTGATTTGCTTCCTGAAGAGGTCATCGGGACCGAAGATGTTCCTGAGTACATCTCCTCCGATTCCTCCCCTGAAGCAGAGGACGCCACGCCTGAGCAGAGGGCCATTCATCAGCTGCGCCGCCGTGCCCGGCACCTGGAGCGTGACCTCAGGGACATGTCCGTCCGCTGCCAAGCCGAGCGCGAGCGTCGCATGGCGCTGGAAGCGCTAGTAGGGGGTAAATGCTTCTGACTCCTTCATGTTTGCATCTGGATTTCTTGCCCCTAACCTTGATTCCTCTGCTCCAGATGTTTCGACAGTGAAAGCAACCTGAAGGCGGCCTGGGATAGCTTGGTAGAGGCCGCCAATCACGGTCATCCTCGTGCGTTCCAAGTCGCCGTCACGGTGGTCCTGGAACAACTGAAGAGGGAGCAGCAGTTGAAGAAGTAAAGAAAAGACTGAATCATACTTTCGCTTCTTTCTCCACGCCTTCTGCTTCCCACCCCTTAGGGGACCTGACCCTCAGGGCTGTTATATGTAATCCTGCAAGAAATAGCTGTAATGTAGTATTTGAGCTAAGGGCAATGCATCCAGGCATTGGCCATCTTCTTTTGTTCATAGATTTTGTTCTAAAGGCGGCCTCACTCTTGAGCGCCGGCTATTTTTTGTGTCAGATGCGTGTAATCATCGATCGACCTCAATGCTAGGATAATATTTCTTCAGATATCTCCCATTTATCGCAGCGGAAAATTCTTCTCCTAGCAAAGTTTTCAATATGTATGCATTACCAGGGACGCATCTGACCACACGAAAAGGCCCCTCCCAGTTAGGGGACCATTTGCCGAATTCACTGTATTTAGTTCCAATCGGCAATAGCGCTTTCCAAACTAGATCGCCTTCTCGCGAATTGCTTTGCCTTTACTTTCTTGTTATAGTATTTGGCGACCCGCAGCTTGTTTTTCTCGATGTTCTCCAGGGCCCTGAGACGGATCATATGCAAATCTTCTAACTCATCCATCATTAGGCCACTGTAATCCTTGGAGCTCAAATCGCTTTGAAAGCACTACTCTCCTTGACTCGATTGCATTTCCCGGGGCGTGGATCGCATGATGCCCGTAAACCAACTCGTAAGGAGAAGTCTTTGTAGCTCCATGGGGGGCCATTCGGTAAGCCCACAATGCTTCACCGAGTACCGAATGCCACCTCCTTGGCTTCTCGATCGATCTTCTTCTCGTATCGGCTTGATCATGATCTTGTTAGAAGCCCTCGCCCGACCATTAGCCCGGCGTAATATGGAGAAGAATTAAATAACTTGATTCCCATGCTTTCGGCAAAATCTCTAAATTCCAATGACACAAATTGTGCCCCTTGGTCAGTGGTAATCGTCTGAGGGGTCCCAAATCGATAGATGATGTGTTCCTTGACGAACTCGATCATGTTCTCTGACGTCACTTTCTTCAGCGGGACCGCCTCGACCCATTTGGTGAAGTAGTCTGTAGCCAAAAGCACGAACTTATGCCCTTTGCTAGACGGCGGATTGATTTGGCCAATCAAGTCTATACCCCAGCCCCTGAATGGCCATGGCTTGATGATGGGATTCAATGCTGATGCAGGGACTCTTTGAATATTCCCGAACCTCTGGCAATCTTGACACCCCTTGTAATACTCAAAGCAGTCCTCTAATATCGTCGGCCAAAAGCATCCAGCTTGCCTAATAACCCATTTCATCCGATAGGCCGATTGGTGCGCTCCACATATCCCATCGTGCACCTCGCTCATCATGTTCTTGGCTTCTTCTGGACCCAGGCATCGTAGCAATACCCCATCTAATGATTTATAGAATAGATTATCATCCAGAAGAACGAACTTGATTGCCTTGTACCTGAGCTTCCTAGAGACTTTTCGGGATGGATCTCTTAAATAATCAACGATCTCTTTCCTCCAATCATCTTCCATAAGATCCGCTCCTAGTGCACTCACCTCTGCAAAGCAAATGCTTCTTGACTCTCTTTATAACCGAGGCGCTCCGAGCCACCGTTTGCTTCCTCGTTATGCTCTCTAGGAATGTGCTCGTAGGGTTACCGATGGAAAGCCCTTCAAGATTTCTCTCGCATTCCTCGTAGTAACTCCTCGGCGCCTCGCTCCCGCACTCGTATTGGCCGTTCAATTGCTTGATGACCAACTCGAATCTCCATAGATTTCAACCGAAACGGCCCGGCTTCTTTCAAATATTGAAGCCCTCGGCGTTGCCTCGTACTCACCGGTTATTTGTGACAGTGGGTTGTATAGGAATGGCGAATTCAAACATCTCACCTCGCGGGAGAAATTAGCGGGATCCCTACTCCCCCACCTTTGCCACATGATGACCCATCAAAAAATAAAGCCCAAGGGGTAATTTCAAGCAGATCAACTGAAGGGTCACGATGTTCAGTAATAAAATCGGCAATGACCTGACCTTTGATGGCCTTTGCCGATTCGAACTTCAACTCGAATTCTGATAAAGCTAAAATCCATTTGCCAATCCGTCCATTCAAAATTGGCATAGATAACATATGTTTTATCACATCAAACTTCGAGTATACAGTGCATTCGGCATTCAACAAGTAGTGCTTTGAAACTTTGTACACGAGTAGTATACGCAAAGACACAGCTTTTTCCATAGCCGAATACCTCGGTTTCGGGATCAAGTAATTTTCGGCTAAGGTAAGCTACTACCCGCTCCTTTCCTTCGAATTCTTGAATAAGGGCCGATCCAATGGTTTGGGTATCGGCCGCCACGTACAACTTGAAAGGCTTGTTTAGCCGAGGAGGAACCAAGACCGGCGGCTCCTTCATGTACTCGCTTGATCTCGTCAAAAGCCTTTTGTTGTTCGTCGCCCCATGTGAATTTCGATCTTTCTTTAGCTTCGGTAATGGAGAGAATGGCAATACTTTCGCGATAAATTTGAGATGAATCTTCTCACGAAGTTGATCTTGCCGAGCAGTGATCGCAATTCCTTGAGGTTGGTTGGAGGAGCGACCTCATCAATGGCTTTCATGCTCTTTTTGCCAACCTCGATTCCCCCTTCGTGGACCAAAAACCCCAAGAACTCTCCAAATCGACACCCCAAATGCACACTTGTTTGGATTCATCTTTAGGCCATGCTTCCGGGTGCATTCCAAGGTCTTCTTCACATCTTCCAGGTGGGTGTCGTGACTTAAGGACTTGATCACTACGTCGTCAATGTAGATTTCCACAGTTTTGCCGATCAACTCATGAAAAATGTAATTCATGGCCCGCCGATAGGTTGCACGGCATTTTTCAACCCAAATGTCATGACGATCCATTCAAATAGGCCTATATGACCGGGACATCTAAAGGCCGTCTTCGAGATGTCTTCTATTGCCATAAAGATCTGATTGTATCCCGCGTTGCCATCCATGAAGCTAATCACCTTGTGCCCAGCAGCGGCGTCAATCAACAAATCGGCAATAGGCATCGGGTATCCATCCATGGGAGTAGCTCTGTTTAGGTCCCTGAAGTCTATGCAAACTCTCATTTTTCCATTTTTCTTATACACGGGGACGATGTTAGAAATCCACTCCGCATATCGCAGGGGCCGAACGAAGTTTGCGTCAAGTAACCTTTCGATCTCCTTCTTCACATCGGCCAATACCTCATCCTTGTAGATTTTCCGGGCGCTTGCTTATATGGTTTGAAACCAAGGCTTGATTGGCAACCGGTGCTCGACGATGGAACGATCCAATCCGGGCATCTCCGAGTAATCCCGGGCGAAGCAATCTTTATATTCTTTGAGAAGCTCAATTAAGTTCCCCCGAAGTCCGGGCGCAAATTTGCACCGATGAACGTCGGCCTTGGCTTATCACCGTTTCCAATGTCAACTTCCTCCACCTTATCGGCCGACATGAATCCTCGTCCTAACTTGCCATCGGTGCCATCCACGGGGTTCTCCATTAAAAATTACTATAAGAGCCGACCGCTTGAATCGGCGTTGGTCACCGCCGACAGAGTTCAACAGGACCTTCTCCCCGTCCTTCCCCGAGAAGCAATCGATGCCTTGATACTCCCGAAGGCCGGTTCCATGTTGGCCACGCTCACGGAGTCATCCGCCTGGACGACCTCGATCTCGTCATCCACCCACTGGATAAGCTGCTGATGCATGGTGGATGGGACGCAGCAGTTGGCGTGAATCCAGTCCCGCCCAAGCAGCAGGCTGTAGGCTCCCTTGCCTTCGATGACAAAGAAGGTGGTGAGCAGCGTCTTGGATCCGATAATTAGGTCCACGTGAGCGCATCCTTTAGTATCTGAAGGGTTCCCGGCGAAGTCGTTCAGGATGATGCTCGTGGGTGTCAGATCGCTCGGAGTCATGCCAAGTTTCCTGAAGGTGGTGTACGGCATTACGTTGACTGCCGCGCCACCGTCGACGAACATCTTGGTCAATGGCTTGCCATTGACGTACCCCCCCTCAAGTACAGCGGCCTCATATGGCGATTCTTGGCCGGCTTGTCGAAGACGGCACGCTTGGCAAGTACCGACTGCGCCATCATCTCCTCGGTGCTCGTCGTCAAAGGAAGCTTCCTCCCGCATCACCTCGGTTAGCGGGAGCCATGAACTCGTTCGGCAGAAGTATACCATGCATGTAGGGGCCGAACGCTTCGATCCTTCCGGCTGGTCCTTGGGGCGCCACTTCTGCCTCGTCTGGATCCCGGCTTGCTTCATCTCGCGGTTCCTCAAGCGCTGGACCCGCCTCTTCTGGCTCCTGCGCAGGCCGGGCGGGCACCACTGCCCCTTCTGCCAGACGTGGACATCCTCGTCCTCTTCCTGATCAGCCCACCTGAGATCGGCTTGGCGCTTCCTGGGATGATCAATGATTTCAATTTTTTGCCGCCGATCCCCATTCGGGTGGATCCTTCCAAGTCTTTCATGGACGGATCGGCGATTGCGCTTTCCGCCCGTACTCGCGCATATCTGTCGCTGCATTCAGGACAGTTCCTTAACGTGGGCAGCTTTAGGCCCTCATTCCCAGCGTGCTCGAAGAAGGCGCACCCCCGGTGGGCGCGCGCTCGCGCGCGTGTGCTTGTTCTTGATTCCATCTGCGCGCCTCCTCTTCAGCCCTGCGCTGCTCCTCCTCGTGACGACGCTTTTGGTAGCGCTCTTTTTCCATCTGGCGCTGCCATTTGTTGAGGAGAATGCGTGACGTCACCTTGGGTTTAGGCCTGGACGATTCCCCAATCTCGATGTGGTTCTTGAGAACGCGGGGGGCGTCGCCCTGCACTTGTTCTAGGGTCACCTGGCGCTCCGGGTCAACTGATCCATCTTGCTTGGACCTGGCTGAGGTCAGGACCTTGACTTTCCCCTTCTCTTCGGCTGTTATCGCATTGATAGAAAAGCCGAGCATGTTCTGAGGGAAGGGGTGGCCATCCAGCTTCATCTTGTTATCGAACTTGAGGTGCCCTTCCGGATAGCCTTACGGATCCTCATCCTGAAGACCCTGCAATCGTTGATGGAGTGCGAGTCCCTGTCATGGAAACCGCAGTAACGTTTCGCCTTGACTCCATCAGGCCGAAGCATAGAGTGCCCTTCAGGCAGCCTGATTCGGCCCTCCTTTACCAAGAGCTCAAACAACTTATCAGCCTTGGTGATGTCGAAGTCGTAGGTCCCTTTGGTCTGCTTGACCCACCGCTGATTCATTGTCAAGGGTTCTTTACCCCACATGATCTCCGCTGCAGCTATCTCCAATTCATCGTCAGAATCTTCGCACAAATCAGCCTTGTCCAAGAATTGGTTGTAGATGTCAGCGATGTCATGCTGCTTGCCAAACTTGGGGTCTTTCTTGAGGCCATGTGCCTGATTGCTCATCAAGGATAACTTCTGCGATAGTTGGCCCAAGTTTTCAAACTCCATCCCAAATAGCTTCTCGCGCACGGCCGGCAACATCCCGGCGACGGCCATATCAGCCACCGATCGTCCGGCAAGTTCAATGAGAAGCACATGCCCTTAACTTCTCCGAATCTTCTAAGAAACTCCCGGCGGTGTTTCACCGTGCCTTTGCTTCAGGGTGGCGAGATCAATCAATTTCTTCTCAGAACTGCCGCTGAAGTAATGAGCGTGGAACTTACGCTCCAAATCCTTCCACCTGGCCACTGATTCAGGCGGCAAGGACGAGAACCACCGAAAAGCCGGGACCCGTCGGCCGAGGCGGGGAAGTAGCGAACCCTGAACGTCTCTTCGGCCGAACATTCCCCAAGCTGCATGAGGTAACGAGCGATGTGCTCGACCGTGCTTGTCTCGTCCTCGCCCGGAGAACTTTGTGAATTCCGTCGGCGGTTTCACCTTCGGTGGCAGGGGAGCACGTTATAGTACCACTCGGGGAACGGCGGCTCGTAGGTGGGGCCCTCGCATCCTTGGCTTGAGGCCGAACCGATTCCCGCATCAATTCGGCCATCTTGCGTGCTAGGGCGTCTTCCTCTTGAGCGCCCGCAGCCGCGCGCGTACCCCGGGTGCGGGAAGGCATCGAACGCTCCGTAATTTCCCACTTCATGATAACCACCACCGTACAAATTCCTCTCGGGGAGCCGGTTGGTCGACGGAGCTATCCTTCGACCGGGGTCGAGCGGGGCCCCGGATGAGCCGAACGCTAGGTCTCCGTACGTAGGGCCGGTACGGATTCGGCCGTTGCACGGCCGACCCGTGTTGCTCCGTGGTGGCGGCGAGATTGGTTGACCTCCTGAAGCTTGCAACGGAGGCTGAACTGGCTGCCCCCCAGCGCCCTGCGGAGGGGGTTGGAACGTTTGGCTTCGGAGCTTAGAGGAGGAGGTTGCTGCACCTGGCTCCGTAGCAGCGGCTGAGAGCTTGATTCTCCCAGCTCCATGGTGCTCTTTCTTGCGGACGCCCTCCCGAACGCTTGCCCCGCGCCCGGGCCAAAGAGGGCCACCATCATCCGCCGGAGTGATCCGAGGAAAGCCTCGGTTGTGCTTGGTGAGCATGTCGTCTACCGACTCCTGGAACATCCGTGCGCATTCCTCCTTCTCCCCGTTGGGTTGAGGCATCGCTCTCTCCCGGCAGCAGCACTCTGGGCAGGTCATTCTTTAGATACGGTACACCACTTCGATTCTTCTTAAACGACATGAGACACTTTTGCTGAAATTGATTCACGGCGTCTAGGAGCTGCTGATGCTGCTCTGGAGAAAGCTCTTCGATGTTGACATCCAGGAGGTCTGAGACTTCAGGCATCTTGAACCAATTCGGCTGTATCGTCCCACTGGGCGTGCCAAAAAGTGTGTTGACGCAAAAAGTGCACTCAGCGCCAATCACACAACAAGCCGAAAAGCTGGCTTCGCACGCGCAGAGAGAGAGTGACGTGCCAGTCAATTTTTCCTGAAAATTAACAAAAAGATAAAGCAGTTAGATACCAAAGCTTGGAACATGTCGGGTGATACCAGACAGTTCCATATTTGCGGCTAAGAAGCCAAACAAGTTGACATGTAGCTATGCAAAGCTACCTATCAAAGAACCATGACCATTCGGGTAACTGCAAAGGGAAAAAGGACGTTGCCGAATGGATGACGTAAGCGTGACGACGATCGGTCTTCGTATAGATAAAGATGCAAGCATGAAGTTATGACCGATCCCCGTGAGGTTTATCATTAAATAAAATGAGGTAAAGCACGGACATAATCATGTATTAAATGAGCACGCATAGATCAAAGCACTAGTCTACCGCATGTCTAGGTACTTTAAGATCCGTCGGGTACGATCACAAACAAATCTATCCACCGCATGATACAACTTGCATGAAAAACGTACCACTTTCCGCAAATAGATCTATCCACCGCATGATACAATCTAAATATGGAAAGCTAAAAGCATACGTCACTTAAGGCACAAACAATGCACGTGATCTACTCGTGAAAACATAACCGAATACGGCTGAACAGCCGATCCGGGGTCCATGGAGAAGGAACAAACATTACCACGTGGACAAATCTATCAGACTGAATTGGAAATCTAATCCACCGGATGACTAGCTCCAAAGCAACCCAAAAACCTGCATCTACCGCATGATACCCGGTTCTTTCAAGATTTATACGCACAAAGCAAGCTTGAACCCGCAACACGTGACAACCTAAATCGATTCGGTTTCGGCTATCGGAGAGCACAAGACCCACGCGTCGAAGCGCGAAACCCGCTCGTATACGTATCTTAAAAGAAGTATAGCCGATCCAAACCTATCTAGATTGGGCAAAGGTGTGTTACATGAACTAAAACATAAAGTAAAACTCATGATAACACGGGATAACTTGATGAATCTATTAGATCTTTGCCAAAATCCAATAGAGCCGATAACTAGCTTCGAGCTAGATCTTAGCCTACCGCATGGCTCATGATCTAACAAGAAACCCTCTTGAACCAAGCTTGAATCTACCGCATGACACGAAGCATGGTAACAAGACTACTTGCATCAGATCTAAATCCACCGCATGATACTAGACATGATACAAGGTTGCCGGTACTCACGGAGGTCGACGGATCGATTGGCCCTCTCAAAGAACTCGACGACACGACAAGGACTCTAGGGTTTGGCGTAAGGCCGGTGTGTATTGAGGAATGAACGTATCTGTTACATACATCCAGGGATCGTATTTATACCCCGTCGATTACAATTGCGAATGGATTCATTGCCTAACTAAACTCGATCGCCTATCCATCCATTCGCTTCCTCCGATTGAGCCACGTCACCGTCCAATCCCGCAAAATCAGCTCTCTCTTGTTCCTTTGCCGAACTGGAGCAGATAGCCGACCGCGGATCCTTCTGCCGAAAATCTCTGAAAATATCTTTCCTTCCACCAGACGGACTCTCTTTTGAATCGGACCCATATGTCATACTCCTTACCAAATTTTGGTGTTAACACCACTTCGGGGAGACTTCTCCACTGGTGAACATCATGCAACATGTTTTGCACCCATATGTGAAAGATGAGACATTTTCAGCATAGACATGATGGATGGAGCATTTTTCAAGCATACACACTTCTTTTCAAGATTAATTCATTTTATGGTACATGAAGTGCCTTTGCGGCAAAAAGAAGCTTATGCTCCCCCATGAATGCAACATAGGCTAAACATTCACAATGATATTCGTCCTTTGGCCCAAATGCAAGAACAAGGCATCCAAGCACAATCTAAGCATGAAAAGCACATTTAGACCAAACTGTGACATGGATACACCACTACACACGAGTAGAGCACATATCATCAAAAATTAGTCAAGATTAGCATTTATTTCAAAAAGGGCTATCTCACCACACATATATTTCAAATATTCCAAGAGCATAGCCTCACATCACCATTTCTCCACACATATGATCAATATCTCACAACTAGCCAAAGAGACTCAAATAAGGCATATGAAAGAAGCTCATCATCCTAAAATGCAATAAAATGCAACATGATATATGACAAGATGGCTATCCTACCATGGTTTATACATCAAGCAAAGCATGTATATACATCAAAGTAAACATGGTATGATACATATGATACAAAAGGAAACCCCCAAGAATCAACTAGAAAGGGCAACAAACCCCAAGTTCCCCCCCCCCCGCAAGCGCACAAAAGTAGCTTGGTCGAGAGGCTTTGTAAAGATGTCGGCTAGCTGATCTTGAGTAGGGACATGGCTCAACACAATGGTTCCTTTCTCCACATTGTCCCTCAAGAAATGATACCTCACTTCTATGTGTTTGGTTCTGTAGTGAAGCACTGGGTTTTTAGCTACGCTTATGGCACTGGTGCTATCACAAAGAAGTGGGATCTGGGTGCACTCCTCACCAAAGTCTCTCAAAGTGTATGAAATCCACAACAGTCGGGAACAACAACTCGCGGCCGCAACATACTCCGCCTCGGTGGTAGACCGAGCTACACTAGACCGCTTGCGGGAAGACCATGAGACCAACGAAGACCCAAGAAACCGGCAAGTACCGAAGTAGACTTCCTCTCGACTCGACAACCAAAGCAAAATCCGCATCGGAAAAACCATGAAGAGAAAGAGTCGAGGAGGACGAATACCAAAGGCCAAGACCGAGGGCGGATCGTAGGTACCGAAGATCCTCTTGACGGCCCGTCGATGTGATGTCTTCGGCCGAAGCTCGAAAACGAGCGCACGGACACACGCCGAACCGTATGTCCGGCCTCGTCGCCGTCAAGTAGAGAAGGGAGCCGATCATGCTCCTGTACTCCCGCTGGTCCACTGGTTCTCCGTCCTCATCCGCATCCAAAGTGGCCGTACTCCCCATGGGAGTCGACATCGGCTTCACATCTTGCATCTGGAACTTCTTCAGCATGTCTTTCGTGTACTTGGTCTGGTGCACGAATGTTCCATCCTTCACTTGCTTGATCTGCAGCCCGAGAAAATACTGCAACTCGCCCATCATGCTCATCTTGAATTCCCTGCTCATCTCATCTGCAAACTTGGCAACAAGGTTATGTGACGAGCCACCAAAGACAATATCATCCACGTATATCTGAACAATCAACAAGTCATTTCCATGCTTGAGGAGAAACAAAGTCCTATCCACGGTACCCTCAAACCCTCTGCTCAACAGAAAGCCTCTCAGTCTCCCATACCAAGGACGGGGCGCCTGTTTCAAACCAATACAGAGCCCTTTTCAACCTGTACACCCTGTGTGGGTACAACTCGCTCTCAAACCCAGGTGGCTGCTTCACATACACCTCCTCCTCTATGACCCCATTCAGAAAAGCACTCTTCACGTCCATATGAAACAACTTGAACCCTTTAGCAACGGCAAAGGCTAGAAGGATCCGAATTGCCTCAAGACGGGCCACAGGAGCAAAGGTCTCCTCATAGTCGATCCCCTCCTTCTGACTAAACCCCCGAGCAACAAGTCTGGACTTGTTCCTCACAACCATCCCATTCTCTCCCTCTTTGTTCTTCCAAACCCACTTGGTTCCTATGGGATGGCAATTTGGAGGTGGTTCAACTAACTCCCACACCTGGTTCCTCTCAAAGTTTTCCAACTCCTCATGCATAGAATTGACCCGGTTTGCATCAGATAAAGCATGTCCAATGTCCTTGGGCTCAAAGGTGGCAACAAAAGCAGCATGAGCAAAATGAGAGGAATTTCTGGACCTTGATCGTGTAGTACGTTCATCGATGTTCCCAATGATCTTCGACAGGGGATGCACTTCTTGAATCCGCCGGGGAGCCTCACGCCTCGAGACTACCTCCCCCTCAACTTCAGCTTCTCTCGCCTGGTCCTCTTGTTGCACCGTCGTTGTCCATGAAGTAGACGGTCCATGCTCCATAGTGGTCGTAGGGGAAGTAGTGGGTACACACTCGGCCTTCGGGCGCATGGTTCTCCCCATCATCATCTCCAGCCTTCATCCTTCTCCTCTTCAAAGAGGTCCTCGGCCATCTCCTCGTCACCGCACATTCAAAGCCAAGAGAGGTGCATGGCATTGTCTCGTCGAAGGTTACCTCGCAAGTCTCCATGATTTTGTTAGTCTCAAGGTTAAGCACCCTGTAGGCTCTAGAATGGTTAGCATATCCAAAGAAAATACCATCACTAGACCTAGCCTCAAACTTGTCGAGTTTTCCCTTCTTCGAATAAAGCACTTGCGCCTAAAGACTCGGAAATGACTCACCTTGGGTTCCCGACCATGCATCAACTCATAACAGGTCTTCTTCTTGAAAGCTCGCAATAAAATCCTGTTGGAAACATGACAAGCCGTATTGACCGCCTCAGCCCAATACCTCCTAGGAGTCCTGTGCTCATCGAGCATCGTCCTAGCCATCTCACAAAGAGTCCGATTTTTCCTTTCCACGACTCCATTTTGAGGGGGCACATAAGGGGTCGAATACTGATGTTCAAGACCTAGATCACGACAAAAGGCATCAAAATGAGAGTTCTTGAACTCTGAGCCATTATCACTGCGGATAGCTCGAATAGCATTCCCATGCCTCTCGTTCTTCAACCTCACGATCACATCTCGAACAAAACCAAATGTCTCACTCTTATCTTCCAAGAAAAACACCCAAACATAGCGAGAGTAATCGTCCACCACAACAAGGACATACCACTTCCCACCCACCGAACGAACTCGAGCTGGCCCAACAAGGTCCATATGCAATAGCTCTGTCGGACGCTCGGCCATGACATCGGTCAGGGGTGGATGGGGAGTGGCTACCATCTTGCCATGCCTACAAGGAGCACAAACCAAATCCTTCTCAAACTTCAACCTAGGCAATCCTCGGACAAGGTCAAGACCACTCAAGTGGGAAACCAAATCAAAGCTCAAGTGACCCAACCGCCTATGCCATTTCCACAAATCAGAAGAAGGACCGGCCATCAAACAGCGAGCAGGACCCAAAGAACGAGAGAAATCAGCCCTGAAAGTCTGACCCTCGGGGATGATCATACAGACAAGATCACCTCGAGAATCAAGCAAACGAGACTCGCCAGACTTGAAACGCACCTCAAAACCCTCATCAAGCAACTGAGAAATCGAAAGCAAATTGAAACCCGAAGACTTCACAAGAGACACTCTCTTCAACGTTACCTTGTCACTCACATGCACAACACCCTCCAAAAGCACCCTTCCTCGTCCATTGTCCCCAAATGTGATGTACAGCTTTTCCTTCACTAGGGTGAGACTGGAGAACCACTTTTTATCTCCGGTCATGTGTCGGGAACATCCGGAGTCAATCAACCAAATGTTCTCCAAGCCTCCTGCCTGTAGTCAGAAACAAGAACGAGAGTGAGCTAGCGACTCGACACTGGGGTTAGCACAAAGAAAGTTAAACCAGTGTCGAGCCATCTGCTCAAAAGAGGGGTTAGCAAACATCATTCCCTTGCCACCAAACTTCCCATGTCCCATGGGAGGAGTACGAGCACCACGAGGAGGAAAACGTGGTCCGTAGTTCCTCTGGAACCCAAAGCTGCGATCATCTCCCCTAAACCCGTACTGAGGATGAGTAGGGGGACGTCCAGCAAAGCCACCATGAGCCCGACCAAACCTCTCACCAGCACGCACACCATCATCTCACCAGCACGCACTACCATTCTGAGCCCCAACTCTACCAACACTCTTCACACTTCCCACACCCCGTGGAAGTGGCACTCTAGGCTCAGGAATACCATGAGGCTGGCGATACCTGTCCTGGTTCGCTTGCTCCCTAGCAAGCCTCTCATCCCTCTTCCTCTTGTAGCAAAACTCCGCAAGATGCCTCTCCTTGCCACAATACTCACACCTGAAGGGGATGGGCTTTGGTTTTGGCTCTGGCTTCTCTCTAGCCTTCTCACCCTTCTCACCCACAAACTTCACCGGTTTCTGGAAGTCATTTGTCTTAAGTGGGAATTTGGGTGGATCTTGGGTTGTGTCAAGCTTGTTGCAAAGGTGGTTGGGCTTTGGTGTGAAAGAGTTCTTGGGTGCTTTTGGAAGTGTGACTTGGATGTCTCCGATCACCTCAAACTCGGGGTTAGACTCAACACACTTCTCATACACACTCTCCCCACTGTTCTCTCCCACTTTCTCACCCAACTTCTCAAAACCCAAACCACGACCATCCGCTCTCTTGAACTCCTCAATCATGATTTTCAATTGAGGTTCCCGCCCGGACAACCAACCCAACACCTTCCTCAAATAGTCATTCTCCTCATAGATGACATCCAAACGGGAAGTAAGTTCAAGATTGCGCAAAGTAACTTCATCACAGCTAGTGCATGCATTGACAACAGGAGATTTCAAAGAAGCTTCCAAAGAACTAATGGTAGAACGAGCATCAACAAGCTTAGCATGCATAGTAGGACATGATTTACAAGCACCAAGCAAGGTAGGTCTAGCCTTAAGCTCATCATATTCAGTCCTAAGAGCATCTAGTTCAGCCAAAGTGGAAGCATTCTTCTCATTAAGCAGCTTGATCTCATTCAACCATGCATCACACTCAAAGCATTCAACATCATCAGGAGTAGTAGGAGCAAGTTTCAAAGAGTCATTCTCAAGTTTCAATTCAAGCAATTTCGACTCTAACTCTCCTACTTTCTCACTAGCATTCTCAAGTTGAGCCCTAAGATCTTTCCTCATCTTTTTGGCATCTCTAAGCACACTATCGCGGTTGTCGATCAAGCCATTCAACCTAGCGATCTCAGTAAGCAAAGAGTCGGGGTCACGATTTACCTCATCCTCTGAGTCGGAGTCGCTGTCTTCCTTCTCGCTCTTCTTGCTGCTTGAGCCATGGGCCATGCCACAAAAGCCCTCAAGCGCCACACAGCTCAACCCGCTGAGGTTCCGGCTTGCACTCTTCTTGCCCTCGCGCCTCCCGGCGTCTTCATCTTCGCTGCTTGAGCTTGACTGCTCCTCGCTTGAGCTTGAGTCAACGTCGCTCGCACCGGCCACCATCGCTCTTGCCTTGTTCTTCTTGTAGCCGCTCTTGCTCGGTCGCCGCTTGTCCTTGTCCTTGCTCTTGGACTTGTTGAAGTGCTTGCCCTTGGAGTACTTGTCTTCACGCCTCGGGTGCGCCTTGTACTCGTTCACCTTGTACTTGTTCTCCTCTGCTTCCGGGCACTCGGCGATGAAGTGGCCACGCTTGCCACACTTGTAGCACGTCCCTGAGCTCCGCCTTGCATTCCTCCGACTCTCATGTAGTTGATCAAACCTCCTTGAGAGCAAGGCCAGCTCCTCCTCGCCCAGCACATCAAACTCCTCATCTGGAATGGACATAAGAGAAGACAAGGAAAACTGTCGACAGGAAGGGTTAGATTTGCCCTTTGATCCGCCCACAAGGGCAAGACTATGGCCAGTCGAGCCCTCATGCTTGGATTGCAACTTCCTGTCAACCTCAGCCGACTTGAGCTTAGAAAAGAGGTCATCCAACTCAATAGTCAAATACCGCCGTACTCCTTGATGGCCTCAACCTTAGCACCCCAAATATTTGGATCCAAGACATGCGAGAGCTTCAAAGCCTGATCATGCTCGGTGTAAGGAAAATCCTCAACATTAGCTTTCATGTTGTTCACGATGGCGGTGAACCTCTGAAACATCGCATCAATGTCCTCACCGGGAAGTGGAGTGAAATTCTCATATTGCATCCGGTAAGAGACAAAGAGGCGAGCCTTCACATGGTTATCACCACCGTGAGCAACCAACAACTTCTCCCAAATTTGCCAAGCAAGATTCAAATGGCGAACACGCTCAAACTCTGGATCACACAAGCTTCGGACCAAGTGATCAACGGCTTTTGCATTAGCCTCATACTTGGCCTTAGCACCGGCATCGGTCACCATAAGAGTATGGATGTTGACCGGAATAGCATAAGTCTTGTCAAGCACAATGAAATCCAACAGCTTCCCACGAAGAAAGATCATCATACGAGCCGCCTACTTGTGGTAACCCTTGCCATCGAAGTGCGGTGGACCGCCCCGCTCAACGTACGCCATATTAGGATTCAAGACTTGTCAAAGTCGCAAAGAATCCGGCACCGAGCTCTGATACCAATTGAAGGATCAGATGGCGACTAGAGAGGGGGGAGTGAATAGGAGTCGGTAAAAATTCTTTCCAAAGAACCCGGCCTATGCCCTAGTCAAATCCCGGTCACACACAAGCGATGGATCGAATCACACACCAATCGCCAAGACCACGAGGTTATGGATCAAACTCTAGCCTTAGGAACGATTCCTTGAAGCACACGCGGAAGCACGAAAGAAGGAAGGGAGGAATCGAACCAAGAAGCAAAGCGCGCAGCCCCTTGCGAACCGTCCGGCCAGACAGGGCGGACCGTCCGCGATGGGCCGCGCGTACCGCCCGGCCGGCACCGCGGACCGTCCGCACTCGAGCCGCGGACTGTCCGCCCGAGCCGCGAACCGTCCGTTAAAGCCAACGGAACCACCAGTGGCACACCGCGAACCACGGACCGTCCGTGGGGAGCACGCGGACTGTCCGCTAGGCACCCGCGGACCGTCCGCCCGCTGCTGCGGACCGTCCGAAACTTCGTCCAACCAAAACACAAAAGCGCGACGGATCGAAACGAACGGCGAGCAAGAACACGAAGAACACGGGATGAACCCTAGCCGCGCGGACCGTCCGCCAGCACCTCGCGGACTGTCCGCCAGGTGTGGACAGAGCAGAAAACGCCCGACCCCGAACGTCAACTCCACCAAATCATCATCGGATTTCCCAAACGGTTGAAGCTATGGAGACAAGGGTTTGGGGACATGAAAAGCGTCACACAAGGATGCTATAGCCCAAAAATCTTGCCTCCTAACTCCCTAAATCACCGGGAATCGCGAATCCTTTGAGCACCACTGAAAGCTAGAGCACCGAACGAAAACTCACAAATCGAAGTGGTTTCCCAGTGTTTGAGGACACAAGATCAATCACAAAGATGCACGAGACATCTATCCATGTTTCCCTCAAAGAAATCCGGGGAGAAACCCACTCAAATCCGCGGAAACACACCGGAAACAAAGGCACGAAAACAAGCACAAAAAGACCACGAAAACACAACCCCGAATCTTCTATACAAACCAGGAAAGATTCACAAGGTCTAGCATGCCGCCCTAGCATCCATCCCTCTCAACAAATCTCTCATGAAGCTCTCATGCTAGCCTAGAGAAAATGGAAGGAAAATAGCTACGAAAATGAGAAATGGGAGGAAGGAAATGAAACCCTAAGTCGCGGAGAGAGAAAGCCATCCACACACACTCATGGCTTATATATCAGGTCCCGCCGGAGTGGTAAATGACTCGACTACCCCTAACTTAACTACTGGCGATACAACCCACGTAGGGGCATTTAGGTAATGTTTGTGGGTCTTGCCATCGGACGGCCACGCCTTTGCCGCACCCCCACGTCCTCCCGACGCAAGCCATGCGATCCCGCCGCGTGTCCTCCGCCTCGAAGCTTCCCGACACGCCCGGATCCCGTCTCCGTCGTGTTGGGCCCTCGGACTTGGTTTTCGGTGCCCAAACCAAGAAACCGTCGCCGATGGTTTTGTGGGCAAACCACCAAACCCCGCGTGCTCGGTCCGGCCTACCGCCAAACCACTTGACTCGACCGCCACCGTGCACCGGCTCGATTGTCCATGACTTCGTCTTGCTCGTGTCGCCACCATGTGGCCCGCACCCGATCCCCGCCGTCCACCGGGTCCCTCGAACCGAGCCTACTTGTCTCTCCATCTCCCGGAGGCCCCTCAAGGTCGAAGACCTTTCGCGCCCGTTCTTCACCCCGCAACAAGACGAACTAGGGCCGCGTGCCTATACCTGCGCACTAAGCCAAGAGTCAGTCCAACACCCGTTGTCAATCACTCATCACTGAGGAGCGGTCATCCACCGACCACCGGGACGCTCCTGGTCCTCATTTATAAACTTTTTAGAAACCTCACAAGCAACCAAAAACCATGCAAGCCAACTGATGATGCACAAACACTTGTTGTCTCTAAGTTAATTAAATTATATTTAATATTTTAGAGCTCAATTTAAATAGCAATTTCATTTCTTTTAAATCCTTAAGACTATTTTAAGTTGCTAAGTGATTTTAGTGATGGAATTTTAGGGTGTCACAGAAAGCTGGTTCCACATTTGCAACGCTCACGGAGTCATCTGCTTGGACCACCTCAATATCGTCATCTACCCATTGGATGAGCTGCTGATACATGGTAGATGGGACGCAGCAGTTGGCATTAATCCAGTCCCGTCCAAGCAGTAGGCTGTAGGCTCCCTTAACTTCGATGACAAAGAAGGTTGGGAGCAGTGTTTTGGACCCGATCATCAGATCCACATGGGCGCACCCCTTGGTATCTGAAGGATTCCTGGCGAAATCGTTCAGAATTATGCTTGTAGGTGTCAAGTCGCCAGGGCCCATGCCAAGTTTTCTGAAAGTGGTGTACGGCATTACGTTGACTGCTGCTCCACCGTCGACAAACATCTTGGTCAATGGCTTGCCATTGACATATCCTTTCAAGTATAGCGGCCTCATGTGTCGATTTTTGGCCGGTTTGTCGAAGATGGCTTGCTTGGCTAGCACCAGCTGCGCCATCAGTCCCTCAAGCTGCTCATCATCCAAGGACGTTTCTTCCTGCACAACCTAATTAGCAGGAGCCATAAATTCATTCGGCAGAAAATATAACATACATGCTGGAGCCGAACGGTTTGATCCTTCAGGTTTATCCTTCGGACGCCACACCTGTCTTGTCTGGATCCCTGCCTGCCTCAGTTCGCGGTTCCTCAAGCGTTGAACCCTCCTTTTTGACTCTTTTTTAAACCAGGCGGGCACCATTGCCCTTTTCCCAGACGTACTCGTCCTCGTCTTCCTCCTGATCAGCCCATCTCAAATCGGTTTGTCTCTTCCTGGGATGATCAATGATTTCAATTTTTTGACGCCGATCCTCACTAGGATGTACCCTTCCAATTCTTTCATGGACGGATCGGCGATTGGCAGTTTCCTGCCTATACTCAAAGTACCTATGCTGCACTCAGGGCAGTTTCTCAGCGTGGGAAGCTTCAACCCTTCGTTCCAGCAGTGCCTGAAGAATGCGCACCCCTAGTGTGCGCGCTCCTGCTCGCGCGTATATTGCTCCAGATCTCTCCTGCGCGCTTCCTCTTCGG
Source organism: Cenchrus americanus (assembly GCA_947561735.1). Taxonomy (NCBI): domain Eukaryota; kingdom Viridiplantae; phylum Streptophyta; class Magnoliopsida; order Poales; family Poaceae; genus Cenchrus; species Cenchrus americanus. The sequence goes on along the minus strand of OX387242.1, from coordinate 97,061,228 downwards.
CCCTGCGGCTCTCCTCCTCGTGCTTTCGTTTCTGGTAGCACTCTTTCTCCAGCTGGCGCTGCCACTTGTTGAGGAGGATGCGCGTAGTCACCCTGGGTTTGGCCCTGGACGATTCCCCGATCTCGATACGACTCTTGAGAACGAGGGGGGCTTCACCATGCACCTGCTCCAAGGTCACTTGACGTTCTGGGTCTACTGCTCCATCCTGCCTTGCCCTGGCTGAAGTTAAGACCTTGACCTTGCCCTTCTCCTCGGCTGTCACCATGTTGATGGAAAAGCTTATCATGTTCTGGGGAAAAGGGTGGCTGTCCAGTTTCATCTTGTTATCAAACTTGAGATGTCCCTCCTGGATAGCTCTCTGGATCCTCATCCTGAAGACCCTGCAGTCATTGATGGAGTGAGAATTCCTGTCATGGAACCCGCAGTAACGTTTCTCCTTTACTCCATCGGGCCGAAGCATGGAATGCCATTCAGGCAACTTGATTCGACCTTCCTCCACCAGGAACTCAAACAGCTTATCAACTTTAGTGATGTCGAAATCATAGGTGCCCTTAGTCTGTTTGACCCAGCGCTAATTCATGGTCAATGGTTCCTTCCCCCACATGATTTCGGCCGCAGCCACGTCCTGGTCATCATCAGAGTCCTCCATTTGGTCAGTCTTTTCCAGGAACTGATTGTAGATATCCGCCACGTCGTGCTGTTTGCCGAACCTGGCGTCTTTCTTAAAACCGTAGGATTGGTTGCTCATCAACGACAGCTTTTGGGACAGTTGACCCAGGTTATCGAATTCCATACCGAACCGACTTTTCACGTACGGCCGGCGGCATCCCAAAGAACGGCCATGTCGGCCAACCGATCATCCGGCGTATTCGGCCGAAAAACACATGCCTTTGATTTCCCTGAACCTCCTGAGGAACTCCAAGGGTGTCTCACTGTGTCTCTGCTTCAGGGTAGCGAGGTCGATGAGCTTCTTTTCCGTGCTACCGCTGAAGTAATGGGAGTGGAATTTCCGCTCCAGCTCCCTCCATGTACTAACTGATTGTGGAGGCAAAGATGAGAACCACTGGAATGCTGCGCCCATCAGTGACATGGGGAAGTACCTGACCCGGAACGCCTCTTCAGATGAGCACTCTCCAAGCTGCATCAGGTAGCGAGCAATATGCTCCACCGTGCTCGTGTCATCCTGCCCGGAAAACTTTGTAAATTCCGTCGGAGGCTTTACTCTTGGCGGCAGGATCACGTTGTAATACCACTCTGGGAACGGAGGCGTGTAGGTAGGTCCCTGCATTTTAGGTTTGAGGCCGAATTGATTCTGCATCAAGTCGGCCATCTTCTGAGCCAGGATATCATCCTCCTGCACGCCCGTAGCTGGGCCGTAACCCGGATTCGGGAGAGCATCAATGGCGCCGTAGTTCATCACCTCGTGCTAGCCTCCACCGTACAAATTCTTCTGCAGTCTGTTGCTAGCTGGTGCAATCCTGTAGCTGGAAGCAAGTGGGGCTCCAGACGAGCCAAATGCCAACTCCCCATATGTGGGCAGGTATGGGTTCGGCTGTTGCATAGGTTGACATGTGCTACCCTGCGGAGGTGGCCGGACTGGTTGCCCTCCTGCGGCCTGCAGAGGGGGTTGAAATGGTTGACCTCCAGCTCCTTGCGGAGGAGGCTGGATGGCTTGGCTTCCAACGCTCTGCGGGGGAGGCTGGACTGGCTGGCTTCGCAACGGTGGCTGAGAACTGGACTCCCAATCTCCACGGTGCCTCCCTGAAGGGGTGCTCGATTGAACACTTGCTCCATGCCCGGGCCGAAGACAGCCACCATCATCTGTTTGAACACACCTAGGAAAGCTCTATGGTGCCTGCTTAGTATGTCATCTGCGGTGTCTCGAAACGCTTGCATGCATTCCTCCCTCTCCTGCTGAGTCGTAGCGTCACTCTCTCCTGGTAATAAAACCCTAGGCATCTCATTTTTCAGGTATGGGACGTCACTCCTGTTCTTTTTGAATGACAGCAAACACTTCTGTTGGAACTGATCCGCAGCATCCTTTAGCTGTTGCTGCTGTTTCGGAGAGAGGTCTTCGATGTTGACATCCATAATGTCACCGATGTCAGGCATGTTGATTTTCGGTTGTTGTCCCACTGGGCCTGCTAAAAAGTGTGTTGACGTAAAATCTGCACCTCACGCCAAGCACACAGCAAGCCGGAAAAGCTAGCTTCACACGCGAAGAGATCACGAGACGTGCCAGTCAATTTTCCCTGAAAATTAACAAAAGACAAAGTAGTTAAATTCCAAAGCTTGGAACTTGCCGGGTGGTACCAGACAGTTCCATATTTACGGCTAGAGAGCCAAGTGAGATGACATATAGCTATAAAGAGCTATCTGCCAACGGACTAGAGACCATTCGGGAGCTTCAAAGTACAAAAAGTAACACAGCCGAATAGATGACGTAAGCATGACGGTAGATCGGTCTTTATTTGGATAAAGATGCACGTGCGCAAGGCCATGACCGATCCCCGTGGTAAACAACATTAAATAATAAATGAAGTAAAAGCACGAACATAAATATGTAATAAACAAGCATGCATAGGTCAGCGCTAGTCTACCGCATGTCTAGGTACTTTAAAACCCATCAAGCATGATACCAAACAAATCTATCCACCGCATGATACAACTTGTTTGAGATCACGCCACCTTCCAGAAATAGATCTATCAACCGCATGATACAATCTAAATATGGAAAGCTAAAAGCACACAATATTTAAAGCATGAATTATGAACAAGTTTTACTCGTGAAAGCATAACCGGACGCGGCTGAACAGCCGATTCGGGGTCCATGAAGAAGGAACAAACATTACCAAACAAGATAGATCTATCAGGTTGGATTGAAATCTAATCCACCGGATGACTAGCTCCAAAACAACCCAAAAACCTGCATCTACCGCGTGATACCCAGTTCTTTCAAGATTTATACAAGATTTGGTAAGCTTAAACCCGCAACACGTGGCAACCTAGATCGATCCGGTTTCAGCTATCAGGGAACATGTGATCCACGTGCTATTTAAGCCAAGGGTACGAACTCTATTCGCATAAGGATCATCAAAGGAGATAAAGCTGATCCAAACCCATCTAGATTGGGCAAAGAAGTGTTACATGAATTTAAACATAAAGCAAAAACTCAAAGCAACACGGGATAACTTAATGAATCTATTGAATCTTGCCAAAATTCAATAGAGCCGATAACTAGCTTCAAGCTAGATCTTAGCCCACCGCATGGCTCATGACCTAACGAGAAACCCTCTTGAACCAAGCTTGAATCTACCGCATGACACTAAGCATGGTAACAAGACTACTTGCATCAGATCTAAATCCACCGCATGATACTAGACATGATACAAGGTTGCCGGTACTCACGGAGGTCGACGGATCGATGAACCCTCTCGAAGAACTCGACGACACGACAAATGGACTCTAGGGTTTGGTGTAAAGCCGGTTTGTATTGAGAATGATTTTTCGAATCTCCGTTACATACATTCAGGGTCCATATTTATACCCTGTTAAGCATGACCTCGAATGGATTCGATACTTAATTTATCTCTAAGTACGATCGCTTGCCCATCCATTCATCCCTTCCGCTCGGGCCACGTCACCATGCAATCCCACAAAATCAGCGCAACAGTTTCCTTGCCGAACGGAACCAAATTGCCGACCGTGGACTCTTCTGCCGAATTCATCTGAAGAAACCTTCCTTCCGCCGAACGGATTCCTCACCGAGTTGGACCCACAAGTCAGACTCCTTTCCTTACCAAATTTTGGTGTTAACAGCCAACAAGGTCCATATGGAGCAGCTTGCATGGACGCTCAGTCATCACATCGGTGAGAGGCGGGTGAGAAGAGGCTATCATCTTGGCATGCCTACACGGTGCACAAACCAACTCTTTCTCAAGCCTCGACCGTGGCAATCCTCGGACCAAATTGAGTTTACTCAAGCGAGACAAAAGGTCAAAGCTCAAGTGACCCAACTTCCTATGCCACTTCCACAACTCACTCGAAGAACCAGCCAAGAAACAATGCTCCACACCCGAAGACTGAGAAAAATCAGCACGAAACACCTGACCATCGGGAACGACCATACAGACAAGGTCCCCTCGAGAGTCCAAAATCCGAGAACCACCAGGCCAAAACAACACCTCAAAACCCTAATCCAACAGTTGGGACACAGAAAGCGGATTGTACCCCAGCGATTGAACAAGAGCAACACGCCTCAGAGTGATCTTGTCACTCACCTTAATCTCACCTTCTGAAAGCACACGCCCACGCCCATTGTCCCCAAAAGTGATGTACCTCCTTGTCACCACCGGGACGAGACTTGAGAACCACCCCTGTCTCCGGTCATATGCCTCGAGCAATCGGAGTCAATCAACCAAATGTTCTTCAAGTCTCCCACCTGAAATTCAAAAATGAGCACGTGAGCGAACAAACGACTCAGCACTAGGGTTAGTACCAAAAGAGGAAAACCAGTGCCGAGCCATTTGCTCGAAAGTGGGGTTAGCACAAACCAAATCATCTCACCTACCAAAGCTACCTCCACAAACACCACCATGGTAACCACCTTGAGGGAACCAACCCTCTCTGCCTGGAGGAGGACAAAAACCACGAAAGAAAGCCCGTGGACCGTCCCTCCTTTCCTTCTCAAAGCTACGACTTCTCCCATGTCCGTAGTGAACTCGAGGGGGAGAATGCCTAGCCACCTGACCTCCTGCAAACTCTCCAGCCCAACCACCAGAATCACGACCTCCAGAAACAACCCTCGCACCTGTACGACCACAAAACCCAAAATGCGGCTGTCCGGGCCTGCCGTCGACAGGTGCCCCACCGCCGTACGCCAGGGGTGTAGCACAGCACCGGCACCTCAAACAGCCTTCCGCTCTCCCCAAGCCCGAACTGTCCTCACACTGACCTTAGCCCTGGGCATCTACACACGAGGCTCAAGTACACCATCAGAAGGGTGGTACTTGTTCTTGTTAGCCCACTCCTTCGCCATTCTCTCCTCTCGCATCCTCTTGAAGCAAAACTCATCCTTATGGCCATCTCTCCCACAATAGCCACAATGGAACCTTGCAAGCTTAGGCTTAGGCTTGGGCTGTGGCTGCTCACTTGGTTTCTCTCCACTCAACTTCTCCACCGGTTTCTCCTCACTAGCCTTCTCACTCTCTTTCCCAATGAACACTTTCCCGAAGTGCTCACAAACTTGACAGGCTTTTGGAGATCATTTGTTGGTGTAGGAAACACGGGTGGAGCTGGGGTTGTGTCTAGTCGGTTCCTAAGATGGTTAGGTTTAGGAGGGAAATCATTTTTGTGGTGGGTTTTTGGTGGCTCTAGGATTTTCTCTCCACTTCCCTCACCAACCTTGTTTGCCCCAAGTCCCTCACCATCCTGCCTCTCAAATGCCTCGATCATCATTCTCAACTGAGGCTCATGACCAGACAACCAACCCACCAACTTTCTCAGCTCATCATTCTCATCCTGCAATCGATCAACATAATGCGCAAGTTCCAAATTCTTCAAAGCATACATTTCACAGGTAGAGCAAGATGTAGGAATTGGTTCTTTCAGCTTAGCCTACATTAGTTCTCTTGAGGCTAAATTGAAGGAACCCATGCCTACGTCATGCTCTACCTGCGAAATGCATGCTTTGAAAAATTTGGAACTTGCACATTATGTTGATCATTTGCAGGATGAGAATGATGACTTGAGAAAGTTGATGGGTTGGTTGTCTGGTCATGAGCCTCAGTTGAGGATGATGATCGAGGCATTTAAGAGGCAGGATGGTGAGGGACTTGGGGCAAACAAGGTTGGTGAGGGAAGTGGAGAGAATATCCCGGCGCCACCAAAAACCCACCACAAAAATGATTTCCCCCCAAAACCTAACCATCTTAGGAACCGACTTGACACAACCCCAGCTCCACCCGTGTTTCCTACACCCACAAATGATCTACAAAAGCCTATCAAGTTTGTGAGCACTTCGGGGAAAGTGTTCTTTGGGAAAGAAAGTGAGAAGGCTAGTGAGGGGAAGCCGGTGGAGGAGTTGAGTGGAGAGAAACCTAGTGAGCAGCCACATCCCAAGTCTAATCCTAAGCTTGTGAGGTTCCATTGTGGCTATTGTGGGAGAGATGGCCATAAGGAGGAGTTTTTCTTCAAGAGGAAGCGTGAGGAGAGAATGGCAAAGGAGTGGGCTAACAAGGACAAGTACCACCCTTCTGATGGTGTACTTGAGCCTCGTGTGTAGATGCCTGTGGCTAAGGCCGGTGAGGACAGGCCGGGCTTGGGGAGAGCGGAAGGTCGTTTGAGGTGCCGCTGCCTGTGCTACACCGGCCGACCGGTGTGGGGCACCGCCGGGGACGGGGGCAGCCCGGACAGCAAGATTTTGGGTTTCGTGCTCGTACGTGTGCGAGGGTTGTTTCGGAGGTCGTGGTTCCGGTGGTTGGGCCGGGAGAGTTTGCAGTGTGGTGGTGTGGCTAGGCGTTCTCCCCCTCGAGTTCACTACGGGGATGGGAGGAGTCGTAGCTTTGAGAAGGAGAGGAGGGACGGTCCACGGGTTCTCTTTCGTGGTTTTGGTCCTCCTCCGTGCAGAGGGGTGGTTCCCCGGTGGTGGTTACCGTGGTGGTGATCGTGGAGGTAGCTTTGGTAGGAGAGATGCTTTGGTTGGTGCTAACCCCACTTTCGAGCAAATGGCTCGGCACTGGTTTTACTCTTTTGGTACTAACCCAGTGTTGAGTCGTTTGTTCACTCACGTGCTCGTTTTTTAATTTCAGGTGGGAGACTTGAAGAACATTTGGTTGATTGACTCGGGTTGCTCGAGGCACATGACCGGAGACAGGGGGTGGTTCTCAAGTCTCGTCCCGGTGGTGACGAAGAGGTACATCACCTTTTTGGGACAATGGGCATGGGCATGTGCTTTCAGAAGGTGAGATCAAAGTGAGTGACAAGATCACTCTGAGGCGCGTTGCTCTTGTTCAATCGCTGGGGTACAATTTTCTTTCTGTGTCCCAGTTGTTGGATGAGGGCTTTGAGGTCTTGTTTCGGCCAGGTGGTTCTTGGATTTTGGACTCTCGAGGGGACCTTGTCTGTATGGTCGTTCCCGAGGGTCAGGTGTTTCGTGCTGATTTTTCACAGTCTTCGGGTGTGGAGCGTTGTTTCTTGGCTGGTTCTTCGAGTGAGTTGTGGACGTGGCATAGGAAGTTGGGTCACTTGAGCTTTGACCTTTTGTCTCGCTTGAGTAAACTCAATTTGGTCCGAGGATTGCCACGGTTGAGGCTTGAGAAAGAGTTGTTTTGTCCGCCGTGTAGGCATGCCAAGATGGTAGCCTCTTCTCACCCGCCTCTCACCGATGTGATGACTGAGCGTCCATGCGAGCTGCTCCATATGGACCTTGTTGGCCCAGCTCGTGTGCGATCTGCGGGTGGGAAGTGGTATGTCCTTGTTGTGGTGGACGACTACTCTCGGTATGCGTGGGTGTTCTTTCTCGAGGATAAGGGGGAGACATTTGGTTTTGTTCGAGATCTAGTCTTGAGGTTGAGAAACGAGAGGCACGGAGATGCCATACGAGCTATCCGCAGTGATAATGGCTCGGAATTCAAAAACGCTCGTTTTGAAACCTTTTGCCATGACTTGGGTCTTGAGCACTAGTTTTCGAGTCCGTATACGCCTCCCTAGAATGGTGTTGTGGAAAGGAAGAACAAGACCTTGTGCGAGATGGCTCGGACGATGCTTGATGAGCATAGGACTCCGAGGAGGTATTGTGCTGAGGCGGTGAATACCGCGTGCTATGTGTCGAACAGGATATACCTCAGAGTGCACAAGAAGAAAACATGCTATGAGTTGATGCATGGCCGCACACCCAAGGTGAGTCACTTCCATGTCTTTGGTTGCAAGTGTTTCATCCCGAAGAAAGGCAGGAAGTTGGATAAGTTTGAGGCTAGGTCTGTCGATGGCATTTTCTTTGGTTATGCATCTCATTTTAGAGCATATCGTGTGCTCAATCTTGAAACTAATCAAATCGTGGAGACTTGCGAGGTAACCTTCGATGAGACAGAGACACGTAGTCAGCTTGTCTTTGAGTGTGCAGGTGATGATGAGCTTGGCGAGGAGATCTTTCAGGAGGAGGAGCATGAACATGGAGATAATGAAGATGGCGGTGCGGTGCCCCCGGCTGAACATGTACCCACTACTTCGACTACGGTGATGGATGGACCCTCTACTACACCTACGACGACAAATCAAGAACAAGGAGAAGCTGATGTTGAGGGGGAGGTAGCATCGAGGCGAGATCCTCCCCGGCGAGTACAAGTGGATCACCCAGCTTCGAGGATCATCGGCGACATGAATGAACGTACTACACGGTCGAGGGTTCGGAACAACTCTCATTTCGCTCATGCTGCATTTTTGCTACTTTTGAGCCCAAAGACATTGGACACGCACTATGTGATCACAATTGGGTTAATTCGATGCATGAGGAGTTGGAGAACTTTGAGAGGAATCAGGTGTGGGAGTTGGTTGACCCTCCCCCAGGGTGTAAGCCGGTAGGTACAAAGTGGGTGTGCAAGAACAAAGAGGGAGAGAAGGGTGAGGTTGTGAGGAACAAGTCGAGGCTTGTTGCTCAGGGGTTCAGTCAGAAGGAGGGGATCGACTACGAGGAGACCTTTGCTCCCGTAGCCCGTTTGGAGGTGATTAGGATCCTTCTAGCCGTTTCCGTGACTAAAGGGTTCATGTTGCACCAAATGGATGTGAAGAGTGCTTTCGTGAATGGTGTGTTGGAGGAAGAAGTGTATGTGAGGCAGCCTCCGGGGTTTGAGAGTGAGAAGTACCCCCACCGGGTGTACAAGTTGAGGAAGGCGTTGTATGGGTTGAAGCAGGAGCCTAGAGCTTGGTATGGTAGGTTGAGGGGGTTCTTGTTTAAGAGAGGTTTTGAGATGGGGAAGGTCGATCAGACCTTGTTTTTGCTGAGGCGGGGCAGAGATATCCTGATTATGCAGGTGTACGTGGATGATATTGTCTTTGGTGGCTCGTCTAACTCCCTTGTTGCAAGGTTTGCAGATGATATGAGCAGGGAATTTGAGATGAGCATGATGGGCGAGTTGCAGTTCTTCCTCGGGCTACAAATCAAGCAATCAAAGGAAGGAACATTTGTGCACCAGGCTAAGTACACCAAGGACATTGTGCGGAAGTTCAAGATGGAGAATTCCAAGGCTATGACGACGCCGATGAGTACGACTACAGCTCTTCATGCGGACGAGGAAGGTGAACACGTGGACCAGAAGGAGTACCGGAGCATGATCGGGTCACTCCTTTTCTTGACGGTGACGAGGCTGGACATACAGTTCTCGGTGTGTCTGTGCGCTCGTTTTCAAGCGTCTCCGAGGACTTCGCATCGGCAAGCGGTGAAGCGAATTTTCAGGTACTTGCGTCACACTCCCGACTTCGGCCTTTGGTACTCTGCGTCCTCCTCTTTGGCGCTTCATGGTTTTTCAGACGCGGATTTTGCCGGGTGTCAGTTGGATAGGAAGTCCACTTCTGGGACTTGCCAGTTTTTGGGTTCTTCTTTGGTGTCTTGGTCTTCCCGCAAACAATCGAGTGTTGCTCAATCCACTACCGAGGCCGAATATGTTGCCGTTGCTAGTTGTTGCTCTCAGCTCCTTTGGATTTCATATACCATGAGTGACTTTGGTGAGGAGTATACCCATGTCCCACTTCAATGTGATAGCACCAGTGCCATAAGCGTTGCAAAGAACCTAGTGTTCCATTCCAAAACCAACACTACTAGATTTTCCCCCTAATGCAACGCACAAAATGTGTTGCAATATGCCATATTTGGTTGCAATAGACACAATTGCAACCAAATTATTCTGTGGCCATGGGATGCGAAAGGCCGCATTGCATTAGGGTATTGCGTCGTTGTCCATCTAGTGGTTGCCAAAGTTTTTTTGTTGCAACGTAACGCAACGTTGCAATTAGGGTTTTTTACAACACTTGTTCTGGTTGCAAAGTGTACTATTGCGACACATCTGCGGTGTTGCCAATGGTGCAATTGCAACGTTTCGTTTCGTTGCAAGTTATAGTATTGCTACGCACCGACTTTGGTTGCTATTGGTTGAACCTCGTCTATTACCACGAAAGTAATTTGGTTGCAATATGTAGTATTGTCGATGCCACGAAATTGGTTAGTTGCTATAGGTGGTCTCCTCTATTGCCACAAAAGTTGATTTCGATGTGATAGGTAGCATTGTCTGATGCCACGATATTGGTTACGTTGCTTTAGGTGGTATCCTCTATTGCCACGTAATTTGATTGGTTGTAATATGTGGTCCTCTATTATTGCTTCGAAATTTGGTTGGTTTCCATAAGTTAAAGTCTTTATTACAACGTTTCTATTAGGGCACGCTCATTTTGTGTTGCTACAAGTTGAACTTCTTATTACCACGTTCCTATTAAGGGTTGCTTCAAGTACACCATACTATTGCCACGTTCCTTTTGTGTCGCTACAAGTTGAATTTCTTATTACCACGTTCTTCAGATTCCTTCTCCTATGAACCAATCATTTGGAAGGACAAGATTAGGCGTAATTTCATCAGTAACTGATGATATGTACTAGTAAAAAGTTGTGAATTCGAGAACAACCTGAGTACACGAGAGCACATTCCTGGAGTCTGGTTGTACATTCCCAGATGTAGGAATTGATGGTTCCGCCGCCACGTTGTCTGCGGATTCAGCGACAAGGTTGTTTTGCTGGGTGATTGATGCAACCGCCGCCACGTCGGCAGATTCAGTGACATTGTTGCTTGGGCATGGTTGTACAGATATTGGCTGGTCAACCTACCAAAGGATACAAACATTCATATATAGAACCCAAGGAAAGAAACCCATTCATGCAAATAGCTTGACCGAACTTGTGACTGTCCATTTGATGCTTGCAGCATTGATAGGAACTCTTGCCTAAGTCGTTGTAGATCCGCCTCGCCTTCTCTTTTCACTTTCTTCAAGTTGGCGTGCATGTTCTCTCCTTTCTGCTTCCCTTTCTTCTTCCCATCCTGACATTTTTTCTTGTAGCTGCCCAAATGCGTCCATGAGCTCGACGTGTTCCTCGTGCTGTAGCTCTTCTCTACGAATTTGTTCCTCGCACTCCGCATTGAGCAGCTGCCTTCTAGTTGGGTTTTTTGCCAGGTACCCGTTTCCATGCAACTTGGTTGATTTGCACTTCGTGACTTCTTTGTAGGCTTTTTGGAACATCTCGTTTTTTTTCCGTTTGGGAAACAAAGTTGTTGTCTGCATTTGATTCTGCCTCAGCAATAACGCTGCTTGCGGTGTCCTAACATTTGCAAGGCACAGGTGGAGGAGTTAGTTGAACAAGAGATTGGTTGCATTCTATAGTTGCATAAGCCTATGTATAGTAATGTATGAACTAATTCATTGAGAACTCACATAGATATTTTTAGATTGTTCGTCTGTCCAAGACCCCTGGTTAGTGTGAGTTATCCACCAAAGTTCCATATCATCGGGCTCTTCACCAGTTTTTGGGTCTCTCTGTTATGCCAAGAAAATAACAAATTAATGTTCTTCATCCTGCAAGACAGATTGGAGATGTGCTTGTCCAGTTATTACCTTCTCATAGCTGCTGTGAGAATAAGGCTTAGCGCCTGACAAATGTCTTGTCATTTGTTGGCATCGAATCGCAAAATTTTGTGTGCTCCTTTCCTATACAATGTAAAGTTATGAACAAAAATCTTAAATACTCAGACATCGCCATTTGAATGAAAAATGTAGTGGTCAGAAATCGTAATTAACAATGTGGAACAAACCTTGAATTTAGCAAGATGCGAAATACTTCAACGAGATAGTGCCATTCAACAATATCTAATTCTCGTAGGCTTATGTAACATTCTCCGGTGGTAGCTGTTGTATGTCTTGGCCGTAGCACCGAAAGTTGAACGCCATCCTTTGTAACGCTCCCTAGCAATGGCCCATATCTTTTCCCTTGATTCAAGCATTATCCTCCATGTCCCACTTTGCCTGTTATATAATCACAATAGCATTCAAATATTGTGTGAGTTCATATGTTAGTTTTTATTTGAATTGTATTGAAAAGCAAAGTCTATTATTACCAATACATCAGTTGCTATTGCATTTTTGACTTCTTCCCTAACATTTTTCCATGATTTCACTCCAATGATAGGAGCCCTTTTCCTTGTATACATGACCACTTCATCAACGAATGAGCGGTAGTTATCACCTACCGGTCCTCCATGTTTAGAGAATTGAATGTCTAACTGCTGCTTGCCCTCCTTGATTCTCTTGGCGATTACCGTCAATGGTCTTACGGGACCGCGTCCTCTTTTCTTAACTTTTTGTGAGCCTATTCCATGCAAACAACATGCATGTGGTAATACCCACAAAATAATTGTATGCACAGACAGGTAATTTCTATGGAACACATGTTACCAGATCCTTGCTCCTGTTGTTTCCAACGCCGAGCATGGGATGGAGGATGCACTGCAGGTGTTGGGTTCATTTCATTCCTGTGTTGCAAAATGAAGGTGGGGTCCACGTACCGTTCTGCAGAGAATTTAGTGGCATATGATGACCGATCATATTTTGTAGTATGACAAAAAATGGTAATTTGCTTGCAAATTAGGAGAGGGATATTACCGATGTCTTCAAGTAGTCCCGCAACATTCGGGTATTCTCTCGTATGTATCGATTGTGTCATCCCCGAAAATGTCTTTTAATTCTGAAATATAATCCATAATTAATTTCATTCATGTGACTGAACATGCAAATTCGGGAGTATAAGTACACAAATATTTGGTCAAGCAAATCTTACCCAAGGCTTTCTTCTCTTGATGCAAATCAGCTAGCCAAAGTTTGTATTCATCTAAGTCACATTCTTCTACTTCTTCTTCATCATCAGCATTTATGTAAGCACTTTTGGATTTCAAAGGTGTTATGGCCATGGTATGGTTTATAGGTATTGGCTCTCTGGAGATAACTAATCTGATCACCATCTCCTCCTCGTGAATCTGTTTCATTCTTTCTACGTCGACGTCATAGTCGATCTCAGTGAGTGTTGCTTCCGCAGTAGAGTCAGGAATTCTAGTCTTGTAGTAAACAATGTCCCTCATCCTGTACCCCAGTTTTTGTTTCAGGTTGTTTATGGTTTGTAGGGTGATTTGTGAACCACGAGGGTGACAAGTATGTGTTGTATCTGGCTCCCCATCTATACCCTTCTCAATCATATATACGGTCCAAGACTGATCATCTAATGATCTGCGCATTCATTTCGATGTCATATCAATAACATGTGAAGAAATTTGGTGTGCAAATCGCGTGATCAAATGCATGAAATCTAGGGTACCAGTGCGTGCACAGATGCATGAGATGTTGGATGCGGTACGAACGAGGGGAAAGATGGAACCACGATACGGCCGTACCCGGCCTCGGTCGTCTCGTCCTGAGATGAAGGTAAAACATCAGGGTCTGCACCTATGTCCACGTCGACGCGTGCTTCATCGTCGCCCGAAGGTGATGATGACCCAAAGAGAGCCCCCGTCGCCCTAGGCCTGGGGGCCATGGTGGCGGTAGGTTCACCAATCGCCGCACCAGGGGTTGTGAACATTCTAGGTAGCATGGCCGACGACGGTGTGCGCTGCGCTTCAGAGGACGTAGGGGTCACCCTTGCCGGCTCCCTCGACGACGGCATCCTCGTGTACGCGCGGCGAGAAGCAGCTTGGCGGCGGCGGCGGTAGTCGTATCGTCTACCCGACCCCTAACTGACCGAGTTGTAGATTTGTTTTGCGAGGGGATTCAGGAGGGAAAGTAAAGACGCGCGACTTTTTACTCTTGTAACCCGGCGTGGTGGCCCCAGTCATGGTTGCGCGGTAGTTTAGGCGAAAGTTAAATAATTCGGATGGGAAAAAACTGGCGCCACATTCCAAATTGCTGGCTACCCATTTTTTCTGAACGTTTGGCGTAATTGAGGGACGCGTTTTGGTGTGGCCAGCTGACGGGTGGGTCCCACAAAGTTTACTTCTTGTTTACCACAAAGTTATTGTATATTGGTTACACATTTTTTGATGTGGTCAGAGTAAATTTACGAATGTCATATTTGTATAAACTTTAGCAGACTACCATAAACCCTTTATCAGATTTGTACCAGAGTAAAATGCATCACACAAATATGTGTAACAAACATAAAGATCGGGTAGCAATCGGTAAGATTTATGATAACTGAGTTTACACAGGCTAGCTACCCGAGTCACGTTGACACCACACCAACTAAGGATCATCAAAAACATGCTCTACAAGGACACAAATTGTAAAGACACATACATAGTCGAAAGACACAACTTGAGAGACATGCTTTGTGTTTATTAGCTGGATTTCTTCAAAGATATGACTGAAATGACGCCGAGCCTCTCTCGCAAGGTCCCTCGTCGTTGGCGTATAAATTTCCCGAAAATGAAGAAAGCATTAAACGAACCGTCGAACAAATGATAACTGAAATCCTGTGCACTGAAACAATGTTTAGCAATCAGCTGAACTTGTAAAACACAAGAAAGAATGCAAACATGTACACTGAGATCCAGAATGTCTTTTAGGGTGCATCATGTGTGGAACAAATTTATCAAGAAATATCAGCAATCACAACTTTTATACCTTCTTTCAGATCATTAACGCTTCCTTGAGTGTGTAGAAGAACCAATCACACTCATTTCGGATCCTACACTCCTCGCTGCAGAACCTACGCCGAGAGTACCAAGCATGCCATCCTGCGTGGTTGCCACACCCGCGACCCGCACACTGCAAATTGTCGTGGCAAGGTACGGGCGCCGGCACCGGCGACACGGCAATCGCATTCGCATCTGTAAGCAGGTAGTCCCACGTCGACGCAATGATCCTGGAGCGGCGTTTTGTGCAAGTCAAATTTATCCAAGGAAGCACCGTCGCCCCCTCTTGGGGTGCCTCGACCAAGCGCAGGAGCCGCCTGGCCTCGTCGTTGTCGGCCTCGCCGCTGTTGGGTCTGTAGAGGAAGAGGGAGATGGCGTACATCGATTCCTTGTGACCCGCCTCCGCGGCGCGCCGTAGCTGGTCGAGGCACGGCGTGATGACGCCACGTGTGTTCCCCGATCGCGCGGCGCAAGCCGCCCGGGAACAAGGCCTCCGGTTGCCGACGTTGGCCAGTGTGTTGACGAGCGCCGCGCGATACTCATGGCTGAGGTAGAATCGACGCCACAGGACGCGTTTCAGGGCTAGGCGTCGTCCGACCGTGGCGGCGCCGCCCACCACGCACATTGCCTTGCATGTTGCGCGCAGGTTGCGGAGATCCACAATGGCATCCTCTGACTGCGCAGCGACGCGGGAGACGATGTCCATCGTCAGCTCCGTCGGCAGTTCCAGCAGCCTCGACGACGCCTCATAGCGAGCCACGAAGATCTTTTCCATGGAGTGGTTGCTGTTCGTCACGCGCGGTGGGTAATTGTATGTGCGACGCTGTTATCCCCGGCGAGGATGAGGGGAGATGGAAAAGAACCGCCGCCTCCAGATCATGTTGTAGATTGAATTTGGGGGGTCGCAGGGTTCATTGGGTTTTAAGGAAACTGCGCTTTCATAGGGAGGACACGGAATCACGGGGTCAATGACGGGTGTACCCGAGCACTTGTTGGCCCACAAATCGGTCTTTACGGAAATTTGACTGCGGGTGACCCCATCCGTGGACGGAGTTGCGGGACCCACAGCAGGATTGTTGCGCCAAGCGTCGGCCTGAACCCGCGAGAGATTTCCCCATTGGACAGAGTTGTGGGCCCCACCTGTCGGCACCCATATTGGGATGTGTTCTTGAGTTGTTCATGTTCATAATGAACTTGATCATTTGTATCATTTAATCATAACTTCAAAGTTGTTTATATTTGTCAAATGACGTCCAAATCAGGAAATTCTTTTTCCTAAATCCTTATGACAACATAATCTAGATCATGGTGTCCACTCCATATCTTGTCACAGCGTCTGAGCAATAATAATTTAAAAATAGAACATTTCATAACTAGATTCAAGATTTTCAATCAGTAGACGACGTCAATTTGAAATGAGATGAATACCAAAGTTTCATAGCTTGTCGAGATGAACAATCTTTATATTGATTGGATTCTCATTTGAAGAAGTGGTCCGACACATTGTTCGTTAATCCTAGGTTCACTCTCATTGTTTAAGAAACTTGGTCGGAGACATGTCATTTTTGTTCTACGTGATCGTACCCCTTCTTCAAATGAGAATCCAACAAATATAAAGTTTGTTCATCTCGACGAGCTATGAAACTTTGGTATTCATCTCATTTCAAATTGACGTCGTCTACTGATTGAAAATCTTGAATCTAGTTATGAAATGTTCTATTTTTAAATTATTATTGCTCGTACGCTCGTGACACGATATGGAGTGGACACCATGATCTAGATTATGTTGTCATAAGAATGTAGGAAAAAAATTTCCCGATTTGGACGTCATTTGACAAATATAAACAACTTTGAAGTTATGATTAAACGATACAAATGATCAAGTTCATTATGAACATGAACAACTCAAGAACACATCCCAATCTAGGTGCCGACAGTGGGGCCCACAACTCGTCCAATGGGGAAATCTCTCGCGGGTTCGAGCCGACAGCTTGGCGCAACAATCCTACCGACAGTGGGTCCCGCAACTCGTCCACGCATGGGGTCACCTAGAGTCAAATTTCCGTTTAAGATCGATTTGTGGGCCAACAAGTGGCCGGGTAGACCCGTCATTGACCCTTGGTAGCCGCCCCACCCCCGCCGAGTTAGTGGGGTCGCGTCCCTGCAATGGGATATTCTGCCTTTTAGTCATTGATCTGTCGGCCCCACACGGCAGTGGTACGAATGCAGTTGCCCCGACGCGAGTTATATAACCGCGGGGCCTCGCTGTGTTTTCCAATTCCGCTCCTTTGCACCGCGCTGCTCTCGTAGACGATTTGGGCCGGCATATCCTTGTTTTTATTACTCTCATCGGCCCATTTCACATTTTCACATCCTAGTCTCCAGTACCTTTAGTGCCACCCCATAAACTGAGAAGGGGGTATCCCAGCTTAAAAGGAGAGGCGTGCCTGCGTTTTCGAACTCTGTATTACCATCATCAACTAATGCTTGCTACTTGCGCTATGGGGCTTAATGGGCTGGCCAGTCCACTCGGGCTCCCGCTCGCCGGGCTTTACGCTCGCGGTTGAGCCTATTGTGGTCTGGCTTAGCCCACATCCCCATAGCACACAATTTTTTCATCTAAACAAATCCTCTCTTTTTTTCATGGTACATATAGTCTATACCATATTGTTAAAATTCAGATTTTTCATAATATAATTTATTTATTAAATCGCATTTTAAATTTCGCTACAACCCCATAGCAGATTTTTTTCATCAAAACAAATTTTGTGGCAATACGTACACAATATTCCTCCTTTAGGCTAGAAACGAAGCAGTAGCCTTCCTTGTTTTGCAACAACGCAAAGAGATATTTGCAACCCAAATAAGATGTTGCGTAAGGCCGTTCAAAAGCAACCAACCCTAGTATGGTAGCCATAGCAAGTTTATATTGCAACACCCAAATTTCTAGTGCAACGCAGAAATAGGGTAGCAATATTTCCTACCAAATGAAACACAATTTTGAATAATGGGTGCATTAGCGCCAACTTGTTGCAACATCGCAAAGATATATTTGCAACCAAAATTCTACGTTGCGACATACTTGTTCAAACGCAACCATCCCTAGTATGGTGGCTATAGCAACTTTCTGTTGCAACGCAAGGAATGCTAATGCAACACAAAATTGGGGTGGCATTATTTCCAACCAGATGCAACGGAAATCCTAAAAAAGGGTGCATTAGCGTCAACATGTTGCAACCGAACAAATAAATAATGCAACTCAAATTTTGTGTTGCAATAGACACACAAATTGCAACCAAATCACCGTTTTGGTGCAATAGTACCCCCCTATTGCAACCGAAATAGTGGTGTTGCCTAAGGGATTTGTTGCAATAGGGGGAAAACCTTGTAGTGCAAGCACATAGAAGTGAGGTACCATTTTCTGAGAGACAATGTAGAGGAAGGAAAGATAGCTTTGATCCATGTACCCACACATGACCAACTAGCTGATATTTTCACCAAACCCCTAGATCAAGCAACTTTCACTCGTTTGTGGGGGGGAACTTGGTGTGTGTTTGATTTCTTGAGTTGGGTGTGTGGGAGCTCTCTTTGTAGCATATGTATAGTTTTCCTTTGTGCATTTCTTGCATTTGGCATGGCATATGTAACATGATGTATAGGCATCCTTGTATCTTAGATTGCATGCATTTTGTATCATATGCATTGGTTAGGAAAAGCTTCTCTCATATACATTGTTTACCATGGAATGAGATATATGTCTTTGTGAGCTTGTTTGGTATGCTATGGTTAGTTTGGCTTAGCTCTTGATGATCTTGATGAATAATCCATGGTTGATGGCTATGTTTTTGAAAATGTCACATGTATGCTCTCTCATGTGTAAATGCCTTTATATGATCTTGACATGTTTTAGTGGCTTTGCTATGCTTAATTTGTGGTTGGATAGCTAGCTTATTGATCATATGGGGCCAAAGGCTCATTTGCCATCATGAATGTTTAGCCCTCTTGTTTTATCTTGTGGAGGGGCATAAGTTCCTTTTTGTCGCAAAGACATTTCATGTACCATTTACAAATCTGAAAATGAAATGAAAAATGCTTGGAAAATATGCTCCCATGTCATATGTGCTGGAATTAATTTGCTTTGGGTGCTAAACCGTTGCATGATGCCTACCAATGAGAAGTCTCATACATAGAAGTAGGCACATGGCTCGGTGGCTTTGACATGACATGAGGTGCTTGTGGGTGTTTGTCATGGTCTTATGATTAGAATGTCTGTCCTAGCATAAAGTTTGTGTGGCTTTGTCATTTTGATATGCTTTGATCATGTTTAGGACTTTACTCATGAGAGGCAAGTTTTTCGCAAAATTGCCCAAATCCATCTTAGCTTTGTCCAATGGTTGTGATACTTGGTGATCATGTAGTTGAGATCGATACGAAGCCTTAGAGTATCTAACTTGCTCGTTTGGATATGTGTAGCATTCTTTGTTGAATTTTGTCTATTTGAGAAGCTCTAGGTTGAAAGTTTTGCATTTTTGGCTTGATTCATGCATTGCCAACAAGGGGGAGAAGTTTGAGCTTGAAATGGCTTGCTGGGCGCATTTAGAAGGTTTTCAGGTGGTTTTGAGCCATTTCTGGGCTCTGTTGTGCACCGGTCTGACCGGTCGAGGTCACCGGTCTGACCGGTCAGAGTGCTGGTTCTGTTCACATGTTGCACACCGGTCTGACCGGTGGTGTTGACCGGTCTGACCGGTCAGGGCTGAGTTGTTGCAGCTGCCCTGTTTCAAGTGGTGTCTTGCATGCATTCGTCCAGGGGGAGGTGCATTGGTTCAGGGGGAGCTTGCATGTGTGCAGGGGGAGCTCTTTGTGGTTGTTCGAGCTTTGCTTTGGTGGTTTGCGCTCTTTGCTTGAGCTTTGCTTTGTCACGGATGTGTCGAGCCGTTGCCCTTGCCAAAGGGCTCCGAGACTTGTCTTCTTCAAGTGATTTTACTTTTTGCCTTTGTTTGGCTTTCGATCGCTTGTTGGAGTTTCTTTTTGTTCGTTTCTTTTCTTTTTCTTTTTCTTTTTCTTTTTCTTTTTCTCTCTTGTTACTTTCGTGTGGGTGTTGTCAATGCACTCATCAAGGGGGAGATTGAGGACCATGTGTGGTTCGAGGACCGGTGGATGGTCGCTTCCTTGTGTGATGAGTGATTGACAACGTTGTGTGGACTGATTCTTGGCTAAGTATTGCAGGTGCAGGTTGCGGCTTGACTGGTGTTGGTGCAGGTGAAGAACAAGCGCGAAAGGTCATCGCCGGTGAGGCCTCCAGGTGTGGAGAAGACAAGTAGGCTTCGTTCGAGGGACCCGGTGGCCAGCGGGGTCAAGTGCGGGCCGCATGGTGGCATGAACAGCAAGATGAAGTCATGGACGGTTTCTTGGTTGAGCCTCAAAACCAAGGTCGAGCCGGGACTGCGTGGGAGCCAAGTCATGAGTGGAGATTGGCGGAGGCTACACTGAGTTCGCAGGGTTTCCGGTGGTTCACCAGAAAACCACTGGGTTCCTTGGTTGATCCACAAAGCCAAGACCGAAGAACCGAAGACGGTGCTGCAGCAGCGCCAGACCGGTCTGACCGGTGGGTGTGACCGGTCTGACCGGTGAGGAGCACCGGTCTGACCGGTGTGCGACGACGCGGTCCGGAGACTTCGAAGCGGAGGACACGCGTCGGGATCGCATGGCTTGCGTCGAGGCTACGCAGGGTGCGGTCGCTGGGCATCCGTCCGATGGTGAAGACATGAAGACTTCCAAATCCGCCCTTGAGGGGCTTGTAGCCCTAGTTATTAGGAAAGGGCATTTTAGACTTTCGGTTGCCTCCATATAACCCAAGAGGTGAGAGGATGGCAGCCAACTCTTGGAACCCTAGCTCATTTGTTTTCCCATTTTCCTTCTTATTTTCCTTAGGTTTTCCATAGGACTAGTAAGAGAGCTTCATGGAGAGATCTTGTTGAGAGGGATGGATGATCGGGCGGCTTGCTAGACCTTGTATGAACCTTTGTTTCATGTATAGATGATTCGGCGTGGTTCCTCAAGGTTTGGATGTGTTTTCCCCGGTTGTTCTTAGTGGTGATTTTCGGAGCCCTCTCTTGGTGATTTCTTTGTGTTGTTTTTGGGACCTTTCTCTTGGGGATTTGATGGGGGAAATTTGTGGGAACCCTTCGTGGTTCTTTGGGCTGTGATTCCCCTTCCAAATCCGTGAGTAAAGGTGCTT
The DNA here is from genome assembly GCA_947561735.1 of Cenchrus americanus. NCBI lineage: Eukaryota > Viridiplantae > Streptophyta > Magnoliopsida > Poales > Poaceae > Cenchrus > Cenchrus americanus. Next base: position 97,040,276 of record OX387242.1, on the reverse strand, counting down.
GATTTTGGGGTTTCTTGAGTTCTTGGGTTGGAAGTGCTCTTGGCGGGGTTTCCTTGATTCCTCCTTTTTGGACGAGTTTTGGTGGGATTAAACTTGACTATGGACTCCTCATGAGGTATTCCTAATATCCCCAAAGTCTTGTTCAAGTCCGTGGAGCGATTCGGGAGATCGAGGTTTGGATTTGGGGGAGTTGACCCGCGGGTGCTGTTCATCCCGAGATGCCCAGGCTACACTGGTCCGACCGGTGCTCTTGACCGGTCTGACCGGTGCAACCCTCGGTGGGATTTTGCTCGGGTGAACGTCTTGGTGTGTTCGTTGTTGTCTTGCAGTGCTGCTGTTTCGAGTTTGGGTCAGTTTGGTGGTCGGTTGGCCTGTTTGGTGCCTTGGGGGCTTTCAGGCTGTGATCGGTCTGACCGGTGTGTCTCACCGGTCTGACCGGTGTAGAGCCACTTAGTGAAAGTTGCTCAGTTTCACCAACAGGGACCGGTCTGACCGGTGGTGCTCACCGGTCTGACCAGTGTGGGTCTGTAGACTCGAGGTTTGGTGTTCCGCTGCATTCTCGGGTCGAAAGGTTGTGTGTTGGTTCCTAGGTCCAGTGGCACTCCAGTGGCTACGTGGGCTTGGCCAACTTGGGTAGTGAGTCGGAGACGTGTGTTGGAAGACTTGTTCATCTTGTTGGAGTTCCCATCTCCTTCGAGAAGAATTTTTATCGGCTCCCATTCACTCCCCCTCTCTGGTTCGCCGTATCGGTCCTTCAAAGGGAAGCGTGTAAACATGAATCTCATCAATCTTAGCATGCAAAACAGGGCAAGAAGTGCAAGCACCTAGCAAAGCAGGTCTAGATTTAAGCTCGGCCACTTCAACCCTAAGCACATCTAGTTCCTAACACTTGGAGGCATGCTTCTCCTTGAACAAAGCAAGATCAGCAAGAAAGATGGAGAAATCAGCACAATCAACCTCATCCGAAACAACAGGAGTAGCCTTAAGGGAATCAATCTCAAGCTTGCTATCTAGAACCTGTGTTCCTAGCTCAGCCACTCTAGTCCTAGCATCCTCGAGTGAAGCCCTAAGCTCTTTTCTCATTTTCTTGGCCTCTCTAAGCATGTCATCACGGTTATCAAGCAAAGAGCCAAGCCTCTCATTCTTTTGGCGCAAGAAGGGAAGTTCATCACGCACCTCGTCGTCAGAATCAGAGTCTGAGTCGCTCTGCGTGCTCTTCTTGCTGCCGGAGCTCAGCGCCATGGTGCAGAAGTCGTCTCTAGCAAAGCAGCTCAGCCCGCTCAGGTTCTTGGACGACTTCCTGCTCTTGCGACGATCACCTTCGTCTTCACTGCTGCTCGAGCTCGAGGTGGAGTGCGCGGAACTAGAGTTGACGTCACTTGCTCCCACCATCGCTCGGGCCTTGCCTCGGCTCTCCTTCTGCCTCGATCGTTGCTCGTCCTTGTGCTTGTTCTTGTACTTGCTCTTGTGGTCGCGCCTCGACCGGTACTTGCCATCCATCTTCGACTTGTGCTTGTAGCCGTCCTTGTTCTCGACCTTCTCCGGGCAGTCGGCGATGAAGTGTCCCGGCTTGCCGCACTGGAAGCATGTCCTCGTGTTCCTCCTCATGTTCACTCGGTTCTCGTGCCGCCTCTCGAACTGCCTCGTCAGGAGCGCCAGCTCATCCTCTCCAAGCACATCGAAGTCCTCATCTGGCATAGACATTAAGGAGGACAAAGAGAACATCCTGGTGGATGGGTTAGTGTTAGCCTTTCCTTTCGAACCACCAACGAGGGCAAGACTATGGGAATCAGTCGGGCCCTCGAGCTTGGCAGTCATGCCCCTATCCACCTCAGCTGACTTGAGCTTCGAGAACAGCTCGTTCACCGTCAGAGTGTCATACTTCTCCGACTCCACAATGGCCTCGAACTTTCCGCCCCAAATCGTACGATCCAAAGAGTGTAAGAGCTTGACAGCTCTATCATGATCATCATACGGGAGCACGTCCACATTGGCCCTCATGTTGTTCACAACCACCGTGAACCTCTGAAACAAGGCATTGATGGACTCACCGGGGAGATGAGTGAAGTTCCTGTACTCTCTCCGGTAGGTCGCATACATCCGAGCCTAAACCTGGGCATTCCCAACATGAGCCTCCTTCAACACCAACCAGATTCTACAAGCCAAGTGCTCGGTGTGCACCCGATCGAACTCAGGCTGACACAAGGCACGAAACAAGTAGTCGACCGCCTTATTGTTGGCGTCGAACATGTCCCTCGATCCTGGAGCAAAGAAGTTCATCGGTTGTACATAGCCTGTGTCCACCGTGACATCCCAAAGGATCTGACCCTTTCCTCTGAGAAACGCAGCCATCCGCTTACTCCACATCTGGTAGTTCTTGCCATCGAAGTGTGGAGGACCCGAACCCCATTCCTGGTACGCCATCCTTGGATCTTAGACTGGTTAGAGTCAATAAAGACCCGAACCGGCTCTGATACCACTTGAAGGACCGATACGGCGAACCAGAGAGGGGGGAGTGAATGGGAGCCGATAAAAATTCTTCTTGAAGGAGATGGAAACTCAAACAAGATGAACACGGCTTCCAACACACGTCTCCAACTCACTACCCAAGTTGGCCAAGCCCACGTAGCCACTGGAGTGCCACTGGACCTAGGAACCAACACACAACCTTCCGACCCGAGAACGCAGCGGAACACCAAACCTCGAGTCCACTGACCAACACCGGTCAGACCTGTGAGCACCACCGGTCAGACCGGTCTCTGCTGGTGAAACTTGGAGACTTCCACTAAGTGGCTCCACACCGGTCAGGCCGGTGCAACACACCGGTCAGACCGGTCACAGCTAGAAAGCCCCCAGATCACCAAACAGGCCAACCGACCTCCAAACAGACCCGAACTTGAAACAACCCCAACACAGGACAACAGCGAACACACCCAGACGTTCACCCGAGCAAAAACCCACCAAGGGTTGCACCGATCAGACCGGTCCAGAGCACCGGTCAGACCGGTGTAGCCTAGGCAGCTCGAGATGAACAGCACTCGCGGGTCAACTCCCCCAAATCCAAACTTCGATCTCCCGAATCGCTCCACGGACTTGAACAAGACTTTGGGGAAAATAGGAACACCTCATGAGGCGTCCATAGCCAAGTTTAATCTCACCAAAACTTGTCCAAAAAGGAGGAATCAAAGAAATCCCGCCAAGAACACCTCTAACCCTAGAACTCGGAAAAACCCAAAATCGAGCCCCTTCACTCACGGATTTGGGAGGGGAATCACAGCCCAAAGAACCATGAAGGGTTCCCACAAATTTCCCCCATCAAATCCCAAAGAGTAAGGTCCCGAAAACAACCCAAAGAAATCACCAAGAGAGAGCTCCGAAAATCACCACCAAGAACAACCGGGAACAACACATCCAAACCTTGAGGAACCACACCAAATCATCTATACATGCCACAAAGGTTCATACAAGGTCTAGCTTGCCGCCCGATCATCCAACCCTCTCAACAAGATCTCACCATGAAGCTCTCAAGCTAGTCCTATGGAAATCCTAAGAAAATAGGAAGGGAAAATAGGGAAGCAAATGAACTAGGGTTCCAAGAGCTTTGCTGCCATCCTCTCACCTCACGGGTTATATGGAGGCAACCGAAAGTCTAAAATACCCTTTCCTAATATCTAGGGATACAAGCCCCTCAGGGGCGGTTTTGGAAGTCTGCAAGCTTTCTCTATCGGACGGATGCCCGGCGACCGCAACCTGCTTAGCCTCGACGCAAGCCTTGTGATCCCGACGCGTGTCCTCCGCTTCGAAGATTCCGGACTGCGTCGTCGCACACCGGTCAGACCGGTGCTCCTCACCGGTCAGACCTGTACCCACGGTCAGACCGGTCTGGCACTTCTGTAGCACCGTCTTCGGTTCTTCGGTCTTGGCTTTGTGGATCAACCAAGAAACCCAGTGGTTTTTTGGTGAACCACCGGAAACCCACGAACTCGGCGTAGCCTCCGCCAATCTCCACTCATGACTCGACTCCCACGCAGTCCCGGCTCGACCTTGGTCTTCAAGCTCAACCAAGAAACCGTCCATGACTTCATCTTGATGTTCATGCCACCATGCGGCACGTACTTGACCCCGCTGGCCACCGGGTCCCTCGAATGAAGCCTACTTGTCTTCTCCGCACTTGGAGGCCTCACCGGCGACGATCTTTCTCGCTTGTTCTTCACCTGCACCAACACTAGTCAAGCCGCAACCTGCACCTGCAATACTTAGCCAAGAATCAGTCCACACAACGTTGTCAATCACTCATCACACAAGGAAGCGACCATCCACCGGTCCTCGAACCACACATGGTCCTCAACATCAACCCTCCCAACCGAAGCTCAAAAAGGAAAAACAACTCCAAGATATCCTCGCAAACAAGCAAATGTAGCTTGGTCCAAAGGCTTGGTTAGGGTACCGGCAAGCTGCTTTTCTGTAGGTACATGAATGAGGTCTATGTTTCCCTTCGCAACATTATCTCTCAGAAAGTGGTACCTCACTTCTATGTGTTTGGTTCTGGAGTGAAGCATGAGGTTTTTTGCAACACTAATGGCACTCGTGCTATCACACATGAGGGGTACATGGGAACACTCCTCACCAAAGTCACTCAACGTGTATGTAATCCAAAGCAGCTGGGAGCAACAACTAGCGACAGCAACATATTCAGCTTCTGTAGTAGACTGAGCTACACTAGACTATTTGCGAGAAGACCAAGAAACAAGTGAGGACCCAAAAACTGGCAAGTACCTGAAGTCAATTTCCGATCGACTCGACACCCCGCAAAGTCGGCATCCGCAAAACCAAGAAGCGAAAGGGAAGAGGACGCCGAGTATCAAAGACCGAGCTCAGGAGTGTATCGAAGATACCTGAAGATCCACTTGACCGCCTGCCGATGTGAAGTCCTCGGCGACACCTAAAAACGAGCGCATAGACACATAGAAAACTGGATGTTCTGCCTCATCGCCGTCAAGTACAAGAGGGAGCCAATCATGCTTTGGTACTCCTTCTGGTCCACGGGCTCTCTGTCCTCGTCCGCGTCGAGCACTGTAGTCATACTTATTGGTGTCGACAGGGGCTTCGAGTCGTCCATCTTGAACTTCTTGAGGATGTCCTTCGTGTACTTGGCTTGATGCACAAAGGTTCCCTCCTTCGCCTGCTTGATTTGAAGCCCAAGAAAGAACTGCGATTCTCCCATCTTAGACATCTCGAATTCTTTGCTCATATCCTCTGCAAACCTCACAACCAAAGGGTGAGACGAGCCGCCAAAGACAATATCATCCACGTATACCTGAACAATTAGGATAGCATCACCCTGCCTAAGGAGAAAAAGTGTCTTATCTACCTTGCCCATCTCAAACCCCTTGCAGAACAAGAACCCCCTCAAACGGCCACACCAAGCACGGGGAGCTTGTTTCAGCCCGTACAACACCTTTCTCAACCTATACACCTTGTGGGGAAAATCAACACTCTCAAAGCTTGGTGGTTGATTCACATAAACTTCCTCTTCTAAAAACTCATTCAAGAAGGCACTCTGCACATCCATTTGGTACAATTCGAACCCTTTAGCCACAAAAAGCTAGAAGGATCCTAATTGCCTCCAAACGGGCCACAGGATCAAATGTCTCCTCATTGTCTATCCCCTCCTTCTGACTATAGCCTTGAGAAACCAACCTTGACTTGTTCCTCACCATTTTCTCTCTCTTTGTTTTTCCACACCCGTTTTGTCCCAATAGGTTTGCAATTTGGTGGTGGCTCCACTAACTCCCACACTTGGTTTCTCTCAAAATTCTCTAACTCATCATGCATAGAATTTACCCAATTAGGATCAGATAGAGTGTGTCCAATGTCTTTCGGCTCAAAGGTAGCAACAAAAGCTGAATGAGCAAAGTGAGAAGCATTTCTGAACCTCGACCGTGTCATACGCTCATTGATGTTGCCGATGATTCTTGAGGGTGGATGATCAACTTGAACGCGCCTCAGTGCCTCTCCCCTGGAGACAACCTCCCCCTCTGCAGCTGCTTCCACTTGATCTTGCTAGATCGTAGGTGGTGTAGGGGATGGACCATCCTGCACTGTATTCGTCGTAGTGGAAGTAGATGGTACATGCGTGGCTAGAGCTTCACCATCATCAATATCATCCTCTCCAGCATCATCCTCCTGGTCCTCAAAGATCTTCTTGCCAACTTCATCATCACCTGCACACTCAAAGACAGACGCATTGCATGGTTATGTCTCGTCGAAGGTCGCCTCGCAAGTCTCCATGACTAGGTTAGTATCAAGGTTGAGCACACGAAATGCTCTAGAATGACTAGCATAACCTAAGAAAATCCTATTGGAAGACCTCGACTCAAACTTATCAAGCCTATCCTTCTTGAGAATGAAGCACTGACAACCAAAAGCCCTGTAATGGCTCACTCTAGGTGCTCGCCCGTGCATAAGCTCATAGCACGTCTTGTTCAAGAAGGCCCTCAGAAAAATCCGGTTCCTGACATGGCAAGCGGTATTCACCGCCTTAGCCCAATATCTCCTCGGAGTCCTATGCTCATCAAGCATTGTCCAAGCCATCTCACGAAGGGAACGATTTTTCCTCTCAACCACACCATTCTGACAAGCCACATAGTGAGAAGAAAACTGATGTTCGAGACCCAAATCACGACAAAAGGTTTCAAAACGAAAGTTTTTAAATTCACTGCCATTGTCGCTACGAATAGCTCGAACAACATCACCATGTCTCTAGTTCTTCAACCTCAAGATTAGATCCCTCACAAAACCAAACGTCTCTCCCTTGTCAGCTAAAAAGAAGACCGAAGCATAGCGAAAATAGTCGTCCACAATCACAAGGACATATCATTTCCCACCCGCCGAGCACACACGAGCTGGACCAACCAAGTCCATATAGAACAACTCACATGGCCTCTCTGTCATAACGGATGTCAGAGGCGGATGAGAGGCGGCGACCATCTTGTCATGCCTAAACGGAGTACATACCAAATCCTTCTGGTATTTCAACTTTGGCAATCCTCAGACTAATCCTAGCCCACTCATGCGTGACAACAAGTCAAAACTCAAGTGACCTAGTCTCCTATGCCATTTCCAAAGCTCCGCCGAAACACCAGCAACTAAACAACGAGCAGAGCCAACACACTGAGAAAAATCGGCTCTGAACATTTGACCCTTGGGGACGATCGTACACACAAGATTGCCTCGAGAATCCAAAACACGAGAACAGCCCGTCTTGAAATGAACTTCAAAACCCTCATCAAGAAGTTGGGAGACTGAGAGAAGATTGTACCCCAAAGACTTGACAAGAGAAACACGCCTAAGAGTCACAGACTCACTCACCTTCACCGTGCCCACTGAAAGCACTCTACCTTTCCCATTATTCCCAAGAGTGATGTACTCTTTGGTCATCACCGGGGTGAGGCTGGAGAACCACCGTCGATCTTCAGTCATGTGTCAAGAGCAACCAGAGTCGATCAACCAAAAGCCCTCCATGCCTCCCACTTGCAAAATAAAAACGAGAGCGAGAGTAAGCAAAGGACTCAGCACTGGGGTTAGTACAAAACGAATCAAACCAGTGCCTCGCCATTTTCTCAAACGTGGGGTTAGCAAAATCCATCCTATCTCTCCTAGGTGGAACACCCACACGTCCCCTTGGAGGACTACGCGTACCATGAAGGGGAGATCATGGCCCGTAGCTCCTCTGGGACCTAAAGTTGTGATCGTTCCCCCCATACTCGTATTGGCCACGAGCAAAGGAACGTCCAGCAAACTCACCACACCCAAACCCAACACGCCTATCACCTTCTCCATGTGATGGCTCTGACCTCGAGGCACAAACTCACACTTCTCTCTCGAGGGTAAATGGTACGCACCATACCCTTGCCTCTCAGCACCAACCTAGTCTCAGGCACACCACAGGAAGGGCGGTACCTATCTTTATTGGCCAACTCTCTAGCCAACCTCTCCTCACGCTTCCTCCTGAAGCAAAACTCAGCAAGGTGCCCATCCCTCCCACAATGCTCACAATGGAAGGGCTTCGGTTCTGGCTTTGGTTTTGGGTTCTCTTTGGGCTCTGGCTTCTCCTCACTCGGTTTCTCCTCACCCGGTTTCTCTCCCTTCTTCCCAAAGAACTCATTCCCCAAGACACTCTTGAACTTGATGGGTTTCTGAAAGTTGTCGGTTTGTGGAGGAAACACAAGTGGAGCTGGGGTTGTGTCTAGTCGGTTCCTAATAAGATTCGTCTTAGGAATATGACTCTCACCACTTCCCTCACCAGCCTTCTTTGCCCCAAGCAATTCCCCATCTTGGCGCTTGTATGTCTTGATCATTATCCTCAACTGAAGCTCATGACCAGACAACCAACCCATCAACTTTCTCAACTCATCATTCTCATCCTGCAAACGATCAACATAATGTGCAAGCTCCATATTCTTCACAACATTTATTTCACAAGTGGAGCAAATTGTAGGAATAGGAGCTTTCAGCTGAGCCTCTAGAGATCTAGCATACACAAGCAAAACATCTAGCTTCTCATGCAAAACAGGACAAGAAGTACAAGCACCAAGCAAGGAGGGCCTAGATTTCATCTCATCTAGCTCAACCCTAAGCACATCTAGTTCCTCAACCTTGGAGGCATACTTCTCGTTAAGCACAGTCAATTCACCAAGAAAAGTGGATCAATCAGTGCATTCAGGTTCATTGATCACAACAGGAGCAGACTTAAGGGAATCTATTTGAGCCCTAGCATCAACAAGCAAAGACTCTAGCTCAACCACCTTTTCCTTAGCTTCCCAAGCAAAGATCTATACTCCCTCTTCTCCTTGTTGGTCTTTCTAAGCACATCGTCATGGTTGTCAAGCAAGTCATTCAACCTAGCATTATCCCTGTCAAGAAGGATGGTTCATTGTTTACCTCTTCCTCGGAGTCAGAGCCCGAGTCATCCTTGTTGCTCTTCTTGCTTTCGGAGCTATGTGACATGCCGTAAAATCCATTGATGTTCTTGCCCGACCGCTTGCCCTTGTGCCGGTTCTCTTTTTCATCTCTTGAGCTCGATGAAGAGTAGCAGGAGCTTGAGTCGATGTCACTTGCACCGGCCACCATCGCTCGCTCCTTCTTCTTGTGACCACCACTATTCCTTGGCCTCCGCTCGGACTTGTTCTTGCCTTTGTAGTCGTCCCTCGAGCGGTGCTTGTGGTCGGTCCTCGAAAGGTGCTTATGCTCGGGCTTGACCTCCATGGCTTCAGGGCACTCAGCGATGAAGTGCCCATGCTTCCCGCACTGGTTGCACATGCCCGAGCTCCTCCGAGCGTTCTTCCGGTTCGTGTACATGCGCTCGAACCGCCTGCTCAACAACACGAGGTCCTCCTCGCCCAGCACGTCGAACTCCTCATCTGGCATGGACACAAGGCAAGACAAAGAAAATTGTCTCTAAGACATGTTAGCATTAGTCCTTGAACGTGGTATGAGAGCCAAACTATGGGCATCAGTCAGACTCTCGATCTTTGCATGCACCCCATGGTCCACCTCGGACGACTTGAGCTTGGAAAACAGCTCGTCCACTATGAGGGTCTCATACTTCTCCGACTCTAGGATGGCCTCGACCTTCCCACTCCACACGGTACAATCTAGAGAATGCAAGAGCTTGACAGCCCTGTCATGGTCGTCATACTGGAGCACGACCACGTTAGCCCTCATGTTGTTCACGATCACTGTGAAACGCTGAAACATGGCATCTATGGACTCACTTGGGAGATGAGTGAAATTCTCGTACTCTCTCTGATAGGTCGCAAAGAGCCGAGCCTGAACCAGAGCGTTCCTGGCATGAGCATTGTTCAGCTGCTCCCAAATCCTGCACGCCAAATCCTCTATCCGAACCCGTTCTAATTTGGAATCACACAATGAACAGTACAAGTAGTCGACCGCCTTGTTGTTGGCGTCGAACATGTCCCTCAGTCCTGGAGCAAGGAAGTTCACCGGACGAATATAAGCTGTGTTCACCGTGACATCCCACAGGATCTGACCCTTGCCACGGAGGAAAGCAGCCATCCGTCTTTGCCACATATGGTAGTTGATGAGGACACCACGAGTACATCTACACCAGCAGCACCTTCTACTCCAGCACCTGCAGCACCGTCTTCGGCACCACCTTCTGGGCCAATTACTCGGGCCCGTGCAAGAGAGTTCAACTTTGTCATGATGCTGAAGAATGAAGGCCCGAAAGATTGAAGGCTAGCCCAACAGGAGGCCTTATGCGTGGGTGCCTAGGACTAGCCCAAGAGGGCGCCTAGGGTTGCACCCCTGCACCCACAACGCTAGGGGCGGTGCCCCCTTTGCTGGCCGCCCCTCCTAGGGGCTGCACCCCCTTTAATAGTCAGAGCCCTGTATCTTTTACAACTTGAGTTTTGTTTTACATCTAGCTTTAGCTACCCAGAACATGCACAAATACGTGTTGTCCTCTGTGATTCAGAACTCCACCTTCGAGTGATATTAAGATTGCTCACCTTAGATTCTTGTTCGTTCTTTGATTGCACACCGGAACTAATCTTCTTGATTAGGCTGATCTTGCGCCAGCAAGGTCGGTAACCACCAGGAGTTGGTTCAGCGATTGCATTGGCGCTTCGAGTCTAGCTCGTCGTAGTCAGATCGTGAGGGTCGCCTCCCACCAGATCAAAGTTATCTCCACTCACCGAAAGATCGGGCACTTCGCCTCTATCAAGTGTATCAGATTTCCAGGTTGATCAGTGATTTTTATCTAGTGTTTTCCCCTTCCTACAGTCCATAAAAAACCCAACTAAAATTTACTTTTAGGTTAGATACTTTTCCCCAGCAACCATTAGCCTTGCACATTCTATCAATAAGTGTCTTTGTTGAATTTGTGTGCTTACGCGTTCAATTGTTGCTGGCTACTTGTGTTTTCTACCTTTTGTTCCATCTTTTCTTGTAACCCTAGTTTCATCTCCGCTGCTCATCCATCCGCCACCTCGTGCGCACATCCGTCGTGCAGCCGCCTCTCGGTCGCCCCATCATTGTTCCGTGGTGCGGTAGGTCAAAAAAAGGAAAGAAAAAAAAAGAAAGAAGGAAATCAGTGAAAAAAAGAAAAAAAGAGAGTCCGCCGCACAGTCCAAGTGGGAAACAGGAACCGATTCGTCACGGTGAAGGAGTTTTGTGCCACAGTTTCTCCTGGCTCGCAAGCCTTCTGGTCTGCACCGTGCATGCCCTGGTAGCTATCTCTCCCTGATCGTGCTACGTATCCCCACACCGAGCCATCACCTCTCACTTTTCCAGTACCATATTCTGAGTTTGGCTTTACTCTAGAGAGAGAGAGAAAGTGTGTGTGGTAATTTGCTGTTGGAGATCCTCAGTGTTCATATTATCAGTTTTGAGGACTTCTGCAAAAAGAAGCAGAAGCAAAAAACAGCCATTTGCTGCACCCTCTCCACCATACTTGCTGTCCTTACGATTTCACTTATTGCCAGCAGCGTTTGTTTCGTGTCTAGCACTATCTTTCAACTTTGCATTATTGTTTGAGTGTGCTAATCCTTGACTTGAGTACAACCTACCTAGAACTCCACATATTCCTATGACGAGCAGATTTTGTTTCTCCAGGCAATCGCTCCTCCAATCTTTCGCGAGTTCCACCAGTTGATTGCAGGTCGCCCCTGTGTGCGTGGTAAGAACAGATAAGAATTTGATAACAGCATTAGTTTGAGTGCCTTTGTGAGCTGTTCCACCCCTGTGTTGGCATCTGTTTTTGTTTCGTGTTTGCGCTAACCATGGCAGGAGACGAGGACAAGAAACAGCTGCAGGACATGCGGGTTGAGATTGATGGCCTTGTCACAGACATCAAGACGATCCACGAGCGGGTGGATTCCACAGTTACTACGGCCAACGCGCGGTTCGACCAGCTTGATCTCGCGTAGACAGCCACCAAGACGACGCTCGATGCCATCTTGTCACGACTCGATGCATTGAACACAGTGGTCATGGATTTGGTGGCCCAAGGATGTGTGGGTGATGATGAGCAGGAGGATGCTGACCGCCGAGGCAAAGCCCGCCATGTACCACGCCGCACCGCTGGTAATGATTCCTTCTCTAAAATCAAATTTAAAATTCCACCCTTTAATGGCAAATATGATCCTGCTGCATATCTTGATTGGGAATTAGAAGTTGAACAAAAATTTCCATGTCATGATATTGCTGCTACCTCTCAAGTTAAGGCTGACATTAGTGAATTTACTGATTTTGTTTTAATTTGGTGGCGTGAGTATAAGAATAAAAATCCTACTGTTGTTCCGACCACTTGGGAGAAATTAAAAGCTGCTATGCGACATCGCTTTGTGCCGTAATATTATGATCGTGATTTGCTTAACAAAATGCAGCGATTTCAGCAAGGTTCTCAGTCTGTTGAGGACTACTACCAGGAGTTGCAAAAAGGTATGATTTGTTGTGGTATATTGGAGGAACCCGATGCTACAATGGCACACTTTCATGGTGGTTTGAACCGCGAAATTCAGGCATCGTTGATTATAAAGAATATGCTGACATGACCCAATTATTTGAGTTTGCTTGCAAAGCTGAATGCGAAGTGCAGGGAACCGCTCGAGGACATATTCTAACACTTTTGCAGGTAGAAACTCATTGTCCAGTTCAGCACCTACTCTCCCTGCGCCATCCACACCTACACCGCGTGAGAAGACAGCTACGCCGATAGGAGTCGCCCCAGCCACAGGCGCAGCATCCACCACTGGTCGTACACGGGATATCACGTGTTTTCGTTGCAGCGGACGTGGCCCTTCATAGGATTGTTTGTTGTTGTCTATTTTGATGATATCTTGATTTACAGCAAATCTATGGAAGACTATTTGAAACATTTGAGTGTTGTTTTTGATGCGTTGTGTGCTGCCCGCTTATTTGCTAACATGGATAAATGCATCTTTTGCACATAACGTGTCTCGTTTCTAGGTTATGTTGTTACTCCATAGGGCATTGAGGTCAATAGCAGCAAAATTTTTGCCATTCAGGAGTGGCCTACACCGACGACGGTCACACAGATTCGGAGCTTTCTTGGACTTGCATGTTTCTACCGTAGGTTTGTTCATGATTTTAGCTCCATTGCAGCACCTTTACATGAGCATACAAAGAGAGATGTGACATTCACTTGGAGTGATTCGCACGAGGTAGCATTTCATACTTTGAAAGATAAGTTAACTCATGCTCCCCTTTTGCAATTATCTGATTTTAATAAAGTGTTTGAGCTTGAATGCGATGCTAGCGGCATTGGACTAGGTGCTGTTTTATTACAAGAAGGAAAACCAATTGCTTATTCTAGTGAGAAATTAAGCAGTGCTAGTCTGAAATATTCTACTTATGATAAGGAGCTTTACGCTTTAGTGCGCACTTTGCATACTTGGCAACACTATCTATGGCATCGCAAGTTCATAATTCATTCTGATCATGAGGCTTTGAAACATATTTGTACCAAACAAATCTGAACCGTCGTCACGCTAAATGGGTAGAATTCATTGAGTCTTTTCCTTACAGTATTAAACACAAGAACAGGAAGGATAATGTTATTATTGATGCTTTGTCTTGTTGCTATACCATGCTGTCACAGTTAGATTTTAAAATCTTTGGCTTGCAAACTATGAAAGATCAATATGTCAACGATGCTGATTTTAAAGATTCTTTTGCCCGTTGTCTTCATGGCAAACCATGGGGCAAATTTCACATACTGGACGTGTTCCTGTTTCGCACTAACAAGTTGTGTATTCCATCTAGCTCGGTTCGTCTTTTGCTATTACAGGAAGCGCATGGAGGTGGACTCATGGGACACTTTGGCGTCTACAAGACGCATGGGGTGTTGACTGCCCATTTCTTTTGGCCCCGGATGCGTCTTGATGTTGAGCGCCTAGTTGCATGCTGCACTACTTGTCAGAAGGCTAAGTCACGGTTGAACAACCATGGTTTGTATATGCCTTTGCCTGTTCCTACTTCCCCTTGGATTGATATTTCTATGGACTTTGTTTTGGGATTGCCTAGAACTAAGAAGGGGAGGGATAACATTTTTGTGGTTGTTGATCGATTCTCCAAAGTGGCTCATTTCATTCCTTGTCATAAGACTTATGATGCTAGCAATATTGTTGAGTTGTTCTTTAGAGAGATTATTCGTTTGCATGGTATTCCAAATACAATAGTCTCTGATCGTGATGTTAAGTTTCTCAGTCATTTTTGGAGACCTCTGTGGAATAAATTGGGAACTAAATTATTGTTTAGCACAACTTGTCACCCTCAGACCGATGGGCAGACTGAGGTGGTTAATAGAACTTTGTCCACCATGCTTAGGGCTGTTTTATATCAGAATTTGAGACGTTGGGAGGATTGCTTCCCCCATGTTGAGTTTGCTTATAATCATGCAACACATTCCTCTACAAAGATGTGCTCTGTTCAGATTGTGTATGGTTACATCTTTGGGGCTCCTATTGATTTGTTTTCATTTGATACTGAAGATGCCCCACACTTAGATGTTGTTGCACATGTTGAACAAATGGTTAACTTGCATGAACAAACTCACCAAAACATTGCTGTTGCTAATGCTAAATATCAGGTTGCTAGTAGTAAAGGTAAAAAACATGTTACTTTTGAATCTGGTGATATGGTTTGGTTGCATTTGAGAAAGGATTGTTTTCCTACTTTGTGTCATTCTAAATTAATGCCTCGTGCTATTGGTCCTTTTAAAGTGCTAACCAAAATTAATTATAATGCTTATATCCTTGACCTACCTGCAGAGTTTGGTGTTTCCACTAGTTTTAATGTTGCAGATTTGAAGCCATATCTGGGTGAGGATGAAGAGTTGCCATCGAGGACGACTTCAGTTCAAAAAGAGGAGGATGATGAGGATAGCATGAGTACATCTACACCAGCAGCACCTTCTCCTACTCCAGCACCGGCAGCACCGTCTTCGGCAGCACCGCCTTCGGCACCACCTTCTGGGCCAATTACTTGGGCCCGTGCAAGAGAGTTTAACTTTGTCATGATGCTGAAGAATTAAGGCCCGAAAGACTGAAGGCTGGCCTAACAGGAGGCCTTGTGTGTGGGCGCCTAGGACTAGCCCAAGAGGGTGCCTAGGGTTGCACCCCCGCACCCACGACACTAGGGCCGGCGCCCCCTTTGCTAGCCGCCCCTTCCCTAGGGGCTGCGCCCCTTTATTAGTCAGAGTCCTATATCTTTTACAACTTGAGTTTTGTTTTACATCTAGCTTTAGCTACCTAGAACATGGACAAATATGTGTTGTCCTCTGTGATTCAGAACTCCACCTTCGAGTGATATTAAGATTGCTTGCCTCAGATTCTTGTTCGTTCTTCGATTGCGCACAGGAACTGATCTTCGTGATCAGGCTGATCTTGTGCCAGCAAGATCAGTAACCATCTGGAGTTGGTTCAGCGATTGTATTGGTACTTCGAGTCTCGCTCGTCGTAGTCGGATCGTGAGGGTCACCTCCCACCAGATCGAAGTTATCTCCACTCACCGAAAGATCGGGCACTTCGCCTCTATCAGTAGTTCTTACCATCAAAGTGTGGAGGACACGAACCCCGTTCCTCGTACACCATCTTTGGATCTTAGACTGGTTAGAATCACGAAGATCCGTAACCGGCTCTAATACCAAAAGGACCGATTATGCGACCAGAGAGGGGGGGAGTGAATGGGAGCCGATAAAAATTCTTCTCCAAGGAGAGAACCCGGCCTATGTCCCAATTTCACAAGTAAGGATTCCCACATGACTTTGCCAAGGTCACGTAGTCAGAATGGACCTACCAACCCTAGGAACAAACCCCAAGCAATCCCGTAGCAAAAGCACAACACAAGAAGCAAAGGACTTAGCAACCCTACGTAGTGCCAGGCGGACGGTCCGCGAGCCTGGGGCGGACGGTCCGCTACCCACGGGCGGACAGTTAATCGCAACAGAACTACCAGACGCGCACCCCGAAACTCGGATGGTCTGTACCTGGTCCTCGGACGGTCTGTGAGCAACTGGCGCTACGCGGACAGTCCGCGATCCCAGGCGGACAGTCCGGCCTGCACGCGGACGGTCTGGTACTCCTACACAGACAGTCTGACAAACCTCCTGCAGCGAAACTTTGACACCTCGAAAGAACTACGCACAAGCTCACAAGAACTAGACGAACACGCGAAGAACTTGCACCTCACAGACGGTCCGCGGGCTATGGGCGGACAGTCCGCCGGCCCTCGAACAGAACAGCCCGAGGTGAAAACCAAGAAGTCAACCTCCCCTATCCCACCATGGATCTCCCAAACAGCTTGATCTCTTGAGCGAAGATTTGGGGAAGATGTGAAGCGTCTCTAGGGGATGCTATGCCCAAAAAGTCGGGTCCTCAAACGAACTAGAGTCTGACCGAGATCCTTCATTCAGAGGCCGAATTCGAATTTTGGGCGGGGGTCAAGATCAACCACAAAGATGCACGAGGCAACTAGCCATGATCCCCACCAACCAATTCGAACCCAAACACCTCAGAATCGAAGGAACAAGCCACGCATGAAAAATCGATGAAAATATCTCGAAAAAGACACGAAAATCCAACGAGCTATAAACCGGGAATCGACACAACCATGAAAGCTTCCATTCACTCGGAGGTCAGATTCTTTACAAATGGAGGAAAAATCTAATCCTATAGAGCAAGGAAAATGAGAAGCAGTCCAGATGGATGGTTTGCCTGGAAACCCTAGAGCTAATATATGAGTCCCCTCCGGGCCAGGCAGAAGACAACACTACCCCTAGCACTTAAGTTGTGATACAACCCCTCAAGGGAAAATAGGTCATGTAGCACTTCTCTTCATCGCACGGCCACGCCGTCGCCGCAGACTACGTCCTCCTGACGCAAGCCCTGAGATCCCGCCACGCATCCGCTGGCATCGAAGCTTCTCGGCGCGCCCGGATCCCGTCTCCGCCCGCCTCCCGGTCTTGGTTTTGTGGCTCAACCAAGTAACCCGACAGTTTTCTGGTGAACTACCGCAAACCTCGCATGCAGACTCCGGTTGTGAGCCACTACCCTGCACCAGCTCCAATCGACGACTTCGTCTTGCTTTTCTTGCCACCATGCGGCCCGCACTTAACCGCGCTGGCCACCAGGTCCCTCGAGTCAAGCCTACTTGTCTCTCCACTCCTCGGAGGCCCCACAAGGCATAGACCTTTCACGCCCACTCTTCATCTGAACCAACGCAAATCAAACCGCAACCTGCACCTGCAATACTCGGCCATGAGTCAGTCCACACCATGTTGTCAATCATTCATCACAGCCAAGAGTTAGTCCACACCACGTTGTCAATCACTCATCTACAACAGCTCCAAAATAATGTTGGGTGCTTGGTGCCGGACCTTTCCTATTTTAAATTAAGGCAACTCGAGACGGGTGAAGGAACTGTGATTGAGACTACAGAGAGGCTTTGCGGGGCTCATCAAGATGTGGTAATGTACATTTATATATAAAAGAATTTCTATTCATTATTAATTAATTTGTTTTTGGTACATATATCTCATCATCATCTGATTGTGTGCAAGATCACTCTGGTTCTACCTATGCTTCAATTAGCTTTCGTGCGATTCTGAATCAAGTCGTGGAAAGAGTTGGGGTGGATTACTATGGTGGGGAGCCGTTTGTCGTATGGACCTCCCTTGGCCCACTACCTCAGTGGGTACCAGGACCGACTACTCGGTGGGCCCCTGGGACTACTCGGCTTGTGCCACACGGCACCTGATGGCGTGAGGCGCAACGACTACGGTGGAGAAGTACTCGGATAGAAAGCGATACATGTCTTGTACTATGTAGAGAACTCCTAGCCGTGCCCGACTAGTACTCTCTCCTCAAACCGACTTGTAACCCTGCCTCCCGGGCTATATAAGGCAAGGCAGGGACCCCTCTCTCTCTCATACGCATCATCTTGTAAACATACCCAATAAATCCAGAGCTATGCAGCATACAGGACGTAGGGTATTGCGCACCTCGCGCCCCGAACCTGTCTAAACTGTGTGCCATGTGTCTCTTCCTTCGAGTTACCAATCTCGGCGAGGCCACATTCATCTACCTCGGGTACTCCCCTTGGTAGGTTGCCGGTCTAAAACACCGTCAGCTAGCGCGCCAGGTAGGGGATCTCACCGCAGGTCTCATGGCGAACTCGACGGCTTCAATCTCCATCAAGCCAATCGTCGCTTTCAAGCGCGACGACACCTTCGTCTTCGGGTCTTGGGTGTACACCGCTGGCGGCGCCGGATCCTTCCAATGCCGCCTCACCATGACTCCCAACCCAAGCACTGGGTTCGTGACGCTTCCTGAAGTAGTCACGGGCGAACTCAACGGAAAATTCGGCGAAATATCGTTCTACAACCAACACGCCGACTTCGAGCTTGGATCCGACTTCAACTCGAACTCGACGTCCCCGTGGGCCATCGCATGCGAGCTGGCTACTGTGCCATCGTGTGCGGAGTTCCCACTCCACGAGCACTTCCCATATGGGCTCTGCAACGCTAGCAAGGCCCATGCGAAGGCTCTTACTGCGCGTCGGGCCGGCAAGGAGATCGTCTCTGACTACACCTCGGACTCCAACCCGGTCTCTAGCTACTACTCGGAGTCCTCCTACGAGTTCGACTTCGAATCGGACCCCGACGAGCCCGAGTCCGAGATCCCCACGACTGAGCAACCACTGCCTGGGCTGGCTACTGGCCTAGTTATAACATCTACACCCGCCGGGAGATTCGTCTACTGGCCAGACTGCAAGCCTGCATACCTAACAGACGGGAACTCACGCTGCATCGCCAACCTCGACTCATTTCCCTTCCATGAGGGAACACCACTAGCTCCAGCAGAGGAGTACACTCCAATAGAGGTGGCGACTACTGACTCCAGTCTCGGCTCTCCTGATCGCCAAGTCTTCATGACTACCAACGAGACGCCGGGACCCTCAGGGACACGACTTGACCGCTACCTCGAAGATATCTCAGCAGACGAGTTGTCTGCCAATGCACCCGCAAACGAAACCAGTGACGACAAGAACGCCCGACGTGAGCGCAACAGGAAGCATAACAAACGGCGTCGACGTCTCCGTGAGAGCCTCCCCATACGGAACCTCACAGAGGCACTTAACCAAGTCGAAAGCCAGGTGCTGAATAGTGCCTCATGTCTATCACCACGATAGCACGTCATGCTCAGGGGATGCGCGCGGGAGAAGTCATCGCTAAGCTTGTGGAGGACGCCTACTTCATGAGAGTTGACAACAGAGTCACTCAAGTGCCTCCCCTCAGACCTCGCGAAGCCGACCATGAAGCCACAAGTCGCAGTCCAGTAGACAACGGATGTAACCGTACTCGAGGAGAACTACCACAGAACCCCAACCGCACTAGGGCATCAGTTGGTGGACCTTCTCAGGGCGGCAACAGCACCGGTGACGCTGGCGACAGTCGCGCCGTGGTGGCTCATGGTGACGCCGACGGTGGAGGCAGTGGCGGAGGCAGCGGCGGCGGGAGCTCCTCACACGGGGCTGGAAGAAGAGCCGGTGGCATAGACGATCGCGGAGGCCGAGGCCATGCAGACAACCACGTCACCGGTATCTCACGCGGTGGCTACGACGTCCGCCGCAGAATTGAAGAAATTCGACGAAAGAAATCCTCCACGATAGGCGAGAACGACGGCTTCCCTGCCTTCTCTGCTCGACTTCGCAGTTTGCTCCTCCCAGAGAAATTCAAGCCTCTGGGGATCACCAAGTACGATGCGAAGAAAGATCCAGTACAGTGGCTCACATGCTATGCCCTCTCCATCGAAAATGCTGGTGGCAACAACGACACGAAGTGCCTCTACTTCCCCTTCTGTCTGGACCAAGCTCCACTCAAATGGCTCGAGTCTCTCGAGAAGTACTTGATCGACAAGTGGGACCAGCTCAAGGAATAGTTCACCAGCAACTTCGCGGGCGCCATGGGACGCTCGGGTACTCGCATGGACTTGGCTATGGTGAAGCAGGAACAGGGCGAGACCTTACGTATGTACATGCGGTGCTTCTTCGACAAGCGCGCCACTGTAGTCGATGTCACCGACAAGGAGGTCCGCGACCTTTTCCAAGACCGTCTCTACCATCGTCACACCTTCGAAGACTTCGGTCACCTCCACCTGAGGTCCATCACCAAGCTCAAAGACATGATCACTTCATGGGCCGACGAAGAAGACAAGGCGAATGCCAAGTACGACGCTATTCGTGGCAAGCGCAAGCAAAACACGGGCAACAACAACAATAACAACCGGGATCAAGGCGGTCGCAACAACAACAACTCGGGTACTAATCGCAAGCGCAAGCCATACTATATAGTCACGACTATTCAGCACCCTGCGAAAGACAACTCGAATAAGACCTCCGGTGGCTTCAAGGACTTGCTGAAAGAGAAGTGCTCGTGGCATCTGGAGGGCAACCACACTACCGAGCAGTGCTACCAACTCCGACGAGCACTCAAGGACTCTCCAGACCCACGGCCTCCTCACGACAAGAAAGCAAGAAAAAAGCCGACGAAGGCAACGACGACTTCCAAGAACCCGGCAAGACGGTGAACGTCCTCTTCGGCGGACTACCCACCAAACGGTCTCAGAAGGCCACTCGACGGGAAGTCTTGAACATTGAACCAGCGGTTCCGACCCCTCTCAGGTGGTCGGAGGTACCGATCACCTTTTCCCACGCGGATCAATGGAAAAGATTCTCTGAACCAGGGCAGTTTCCTCTCATCCTGAAGCTGGTAGTCGCGGGCTCCAGACTCAACAAGGTACTCATCAACGGTGGGAGCGCGCTCAACGTCCTTTTCACTAAGACCTTGAAGAAGATGAAGCTCGACATCACTCACATGCTCACTGTTGACGGTTAATAATTGTATCAAAGTTCGTTCGTGACTCGCAAGCGTACAAGTCTCCCGTCGTAGTCAAGGGACCCTTCTTCCCTCGAGTGGTGAACCCAAGGTATCGAATCCGTGGAACAAATGTGTGACGCAAGACTTAATCTATTAAAGCCAAGTAACTTCAATCTTCGATAAAAGACCTAATGCATCTAAGTAAAAGACACAAAACGAATCTAATCTACTAAAAACCGGAGAAAACAAAGTAAGATTGGGTAGATAATCCGATCTAGAGGGATCGGGGTAAGCCTTTTGTTGAAGTTCCAAGCAAGAGAAGAAGTAGCAAATCGAATCTTAATAGAAGCCTCTTTTAATCGTGGTTTCCCGTCCAAATCCGAAAACATCCGCCTTTCGAGACCCCCGTTCTGTCACAACGTATCCCTATTCATGCGGGGAGCTTAGGGCGAGTCAAAAGACAAGTCGAGATTCTTTCGGAAGATCCGGCGTGTACCTCTAGCCACCGCGGCTACAAGAACACCCTATGTAATCTATCTCGAGAATAGAATTGGAATAAGCAAAGTCGATCGAAAAACGAAATCTTCGAGGAAACACTTGATCGCTGGGAAAAGATTCAACTTGATAATTCAACTATAACAATGATACATACACAAGATCACCACCGGGATCCTTCCTTGATCTTGCTTCTAGCTCGGGAACTCCGACGTGGTCTTCCGTGCAAGGTTCCCACGTCGGCTAGGGAAACCCTAGTCAACTAGCTCGACCCTCTCCTCTCCGAGATGGTGTCCCTCTCTTCTCTGCTTCTCGGCGGCCGAAGACGAAATCTTCTCTGCGTGGCTCTCGGTCAGGGGACTATAAATAGCCCGATTGGCGGCTAGGGCAAAGGAGAGCGAATTTGGGCCCTGTTGACGGTTAATAATTGTATCAAAGTTCGTTTGTGACTCGCAAGCGTACAAGTCTCCCGTCGTAGTCAAGGGACCCTTCTTCCCTCGAGTGGTGAACCCAAGGTATCGAATCCGTGGAACAAATGTGTGACGCAAGACTTAATCTATTAAAGCCAAATAACTTCAATCTTCGATAAAAAACCTAATGCATCTAAGTTAAAGACACAAAACAGATCTAATCTACTAAAAACCGGAGAAAACAAAGTAAGATTGGGTAGATAAACCGATCTAGAGGGATCGGGGTAAGCCTTTTGTTGAAGTTCCAAGCAAGAGAAGAAGTAGCAAATCGAATCTTAATAGAAGCCTCTTTAAATCGTGGTTTCCCGTCCAAATCCGAAAACATCCGCCTTTCGAGACCCCCGTTCTGTCACAACGTATCCCTATTCATGCGGGGAGCTTAGGGCGAGTCAAAAGACAAGTCGAGATTCTTTCGGAAGATCCGGCGTGTACCTCTAGCCACCGCAGCTACAAGAACACCCTATGTAATCTATCGTACGAATAGAATTGGAATAAGCAAAGCCGATCGAAAAACGAAATCTTCGAGGAAACACTTGATCGCTAAGAAAAGATTCAACTTGATAATTCAACTATGACAATGATACATACACAAGATCACCACCGGGATCCTTCCTTGATCTTGCTTCTAGCTCCGGGAACTCCGACGTGGTCTTCCATGCAAGGTTCCCACGTCGGCTAGGGAAACCCTAGTCAACTAGCTCGACCCTCTCCTCTCGACATGGTGTCCCTCTCTTCTCTCGCTTCTCGGCGGCCGAAGACGAAATCTTCTCTGCGTGGCTCTCGGTCAGGGGACTATAAATAGCCCGATTGGCGGCTAGGGCAAGGGCGACAGCTTTGGGCCCAAAATGGGCACGGGCCGACCGGACCGGGGCCGGCCGGCCGGGGCCCATTTAGGCCCGGCCCGCGGGCTCCTTTGCCCGAGGTCGGTTCCCCTTGCTTCCTGGATGCTTCCCCCTTCGCATGTAGGTCCATGTCGTCGGTTTCTCTCCGAATTGGACTCAACTCCTTGTCTTGCAAGATTCGACGCACTTTTCTCGGTCGGGTCCCCGGAGTCCGTCGTCTTCTCGGATCGAGTCCCCCGCTTCTTGGAGTTAAGTTTGCTTCATTGCATGACTTGTTCGGGGCTTCAAGGTCTTGTCATGAGGTGCTTGATGAACTTATCCCGAAAGTCTTGCATTCAACACTAAATCCCTCGCATAAACATTAAACTCCAAAAACGACATGCACACGTGAACTTGTTATACCACGGGGGTTAGTACCAATGGATAAGGTATAAAACTCATGCCAACACCGAAGGTAAACTCATGGCTAGGTTGACGGATTTTCACCGTCAACATCTCCCCCATGCTTAAACCTTGCTCGTCCTCGAGTAAGCCTTCGATGGATATCATCATTGCTAAACAATGTTTAAACTTTGCACTTGATTACACATGAGAAAACATAATGCTCTCAACATTTTAATTCATTAAAGTTCCATAATGTACTAGCCTTCATCTCCACGGAGGGTAGATTCTTATTAAGCTTATCCCACAAGTATTAACATGCTCACAAAGTTTTAAATAGATCTCAGAATTTTTGAAATAAAGAACGAGATAAAGAAAAGCTAAACCAAGTTCACAAATTTAAATCATCTCATGCATTGCTCATGAACTCTCATCTCGCTTGTCTCTCAAGCCTATATATTCTACTCCTTTCCCTCTCATATATATGTGGTAGGCTTTATATGGAGCTTTGGGAAAGTTTAGTCCTAACAAGATTTTATAAATGAGGTGTTGTCAAAACAAGACAAGCTTCTCATGGTCTTACCGAGACTCGTCAAAAAGGTCATTGGAAAATAATGTTAAATCAAGGAGGGGAAAAAGAAAAATACACACACTTTTAGATAAGTGGACATGTGCAAATGGCAAAGAGTGATCCCAAGGCACAAAGGAAGTCCTCGTTATCGGATTGCACATGGTTGGAAGATGAGAACGGATCTTTTTAACTTGAAGCCTTGAATGCACTTTTAGAGAGCTAGGGAATTTACTTTACGCACATCTTTTTTTTCTTTCTCATATTTCTCATTCTTTTCTTTCTTTCATTCATTCATTTTTTTTTCTCGTCATATATTCAGCCCATGACTTCCACAACGAAGTTTTGATTTTTTTTTATACCTTGAAAGTCATGAGTATCACTGGATTTTTTACCCAACCCTATACATCTCTTTCATCATTTTTTTTAAAAAAATATTCCCCTTTGAACTCTAAAACTGCACCGTACCTACCTCCTCCCCCATGCTTAGACGTTGCTCGTCCTCGAGCAAAGAGGCGAAAAATAAGGTAGGTACCAGAATAAATTTTCCTTGGAGAGATACTTGAAATCTTCAACGTTGGCACCGTCTTGCGATCTTCCTTGAATTGATGATCCATTCTCAACGATAGGTTGTGGTCAAAGAGGTAATCACAAAAGATGACATTTGGTTTAAGGGTGGATATCCGGCGAGGTTTGTGAGATCTCCAATGCGGGGATACACAATGCAAGGATAAAAGGCTAGCAAAAAGATAGATACGCAAAAACGGAATGACCAGCTTCTTAGTCTCGGGCCAGAGAAATCATGGCCTGCAATAACTCACTCAAAAATAAATCTTGTACACTAAGGTTTATGCACTCAAATATATATAAGGCTTTGGATAGGTTGAGCAACACACAAGTGATATTTGTGACAAGGTTAGCGATATTTTTGAGCATAAAAGACATCTTTAATCTATTCGTAACTTGAGAGCACATAAAACACTATGGGTCTTTATTTTAATCATAACCTCCGCTGAAAATTAAGCTAGCATTTAAATAAATTCAGATCTGTATTTTTAAGAGAGCACTAGCTTAAACATGCATAAATCAACTACAAAGATGAACAAAGCTGCAATTTTAATCATATATCATCATGGAACGAATTTTGTAACTTTTCCAATGATATAATCAAGGTGGTGTCTTTATTAATGATGACATCAAGTTGAAATACAAACTGAAAATAAACTAACATGCTTGCTGAAATTTAAATAAAAACAGAAAATACTACGCAAACACACATAAGCAAAAGCTGAAAATTACGAGAGAAAAAGAAAAGAAAAGAAAACTAAAGTTCCTAAATCTTCTAGTCCTCCGCCGGTGGTTGATGTTGATAGTCTTGATAATAATACCCTTGCTCATAATATGGTTGAACGCTTCCTCCGTCGAATTGATTTGGCTCCACAAGGTGAAGGCGTCCAAGTTCAAAGGCAATATTTGCGTTGCCTTCACCGAGTTGAGCTGCGTTAGATTGGATGGCTGCGATGTTTTGAGCATTTCTTGCGGCATACCCTCCAATAATGGCCATGCTTTGTTGTGGTTGGGGATGATGAGCATAGGACTCCGCGAAGTTAGCGTTGGGCACAACATAATTTTGTGGGGGTACCGGTGCACCACCCCCCCATGCTTGTTGTTGAGACCCTCCGTAATAACTTGGCGGAGGAGGAATCCCGCCGAATGGTTGCACATGGGTTGTGCTCCACTCGCTTGTGCAGAGGATGTTCCCTCCTCTACGATTCTTCCTCTTTTGTTCTTCCTTGCAGGGACAAGTAGTCCCTCTTCCAACCAATCTTCCTTTCCTTCGGCGAAAAGCCTAAGCCTCTCATTCGGAAGGGGTAGGTTCACTATGGCCAACCGATAACCTCCTCTCTCATCTCCACTAATGTATTTGCCTTGCCTCAATGCCGAGAGAGGTACCACGCAAAAGGTGGTCGGGGTTTCTTGCGATCCCCGGCCGCAAGGAAAAGGCCAACATGGAGAGGTAACACCCCGAACCAATATTACCCGCCCCCGATGTTGCTTCACAACACCAACGGTTGATCATGAGGTAAGAGGGGTCTATTGGCTGCCTGGCAATTAAAGCCGAGTATAGCCAATTCAACTCCGTGTCGGTCACCTTTGTTTCCTTCATCCTCCCCAATACCCTCTTGCACATCCAAGAGTGAAATATCCGGATAATGGGGTTGCGGATGCAATTGCGTTGTTGATGGGCTTCTCCGGAGATCATGTTCCAAAATCCCGCCAACATGCCGGTGGCACGTCAACTTTCTCGGAGCTCCCTTGTGGAATCCAAGCAGCTCCCTAACGTGCTCGTAGGGAACCACTTGTTGGACTCCCTCCAAACGGAATGACAAGCTTTGCATCCCATCATCATCAATGATGGGTGCAATAGTCATCAAAATTTCCAAGGCGAACCCCAAATGGGTGTCCACCGATACTCCGTTGGAGAACTGCACCCATCCAAGGTGCCCCAAACATATAGTATATGTCGGTGCCAAAACCCAAGGTGTAGAGTGTCGAACTCGACGTTGGGCACAAGCCTCTTCTCAAGTTTAGAGAGCCTCTCCTCCTCCACCGCCGATAAGATGATGAAGCCGTACGAAGAGTATGTCGGGGTGTAAGGAGGTGGCGCGGTTGAGCGAGTCGATCGTCGTGGTGGCGCGGGCTGCTCCTCCGTGTGCCCACGAGGTTCGGTAAAACCTCATGGAAGTGCTTCTTGCAGCCCTCATACCACCAAGGAGGAGAGCATCGTTCCTCCTCGGTGGTGCCGTATCCGTCTCCATGCTCCGGGGAGACTCGGAAACCGAGTGCCTCCTCGAAGACGTGGTTGATGACGGCTTGGACGACGACGAACTCTTCTTCTTGGAGAAGAGACTTGTGGTCTTCTTCCACATGGTTGCTGCACTCTTTTCTTCAACTAAAACTCCGGGTTGCAACCGGTAACTAGGCACTTAAACTCTTTGATTCGGATGTGGACTTTGAGTGGATTAAGGGTGTGGATTTTTTTTGAGCTATCAAGCTTGGGAAGGTTGGCTATGTCTACGGAGGTTTTGAGCACACAAACTTGAACACACAAACAAAGGAAGGAGAGGGAAGCTTGCTCGCAGAAAACGGGAGCCGGGGGGCTCCTTATGTAGGTGAGGCCGGCCTCGGTGCTCCTCCCCGCCTCGTCTTTCTTCCAAGCACGATCATTTCACCTCTCGCAACTTTCCCTGCCCGCGTGCTCCATGAGTTGCACCGCCCAAACGCTCTCGTCCACTCCTTGGTCCTTCCACTTGATGCTTCATGTTTTGGGTCGTGTCCATGCTCCCTAGCTCCACTTGCTTCACATGCCACCATGAAATTCCTACAAAGTCGATGCTTGCTGCCCACCATGCTTGTCCTTTGCGTGTGGAATTGGTGAAAGTTGATGAAAGGGAATCCAATGGTGCATGCATGATTACTAGATTGCCTCCATTAAGGTGTGTTTAAGGTTAAGCACTCCTCTAATTCGAAATTTAAAATATTTTTCAGAGCCATGCAAGAGCTCGAATGTAATTTTAGAGAAGTTTTTAAACCATTAAAAACAAATGCAAGTCGAAAATATTTTCTTTTTACGTCGATTTCGGTCTCACCGGTATAGTTTGCCTTCGTTGGTTGAGAGCAGACATTTTCCCGGCTTGATCATGGGGGCATAGGTTTAGGTTCTAATTTTGGCTAAATAAGAAAGATTTTGAATAAAACAAAATTAGAATAGGCTTAGAAAAATTCTAATACTAGAGAAACCAAGGATAAAGATTTTTAAAACCAACCAAAAGTTTTGATTTCTAGGTTCACGCGAGTTCTACCACGTGCTGAATTTTATTAACACTTAAATATAAATCGTGGCTCTACTCGTGTGGTTTTAGCATGAAAAATAAGTCAACCTCAGCACCATAATGAGGGTGAAAGGTTGAGTTAAGGTTCTGAAATTATTTGGTTGAGGGTTTCTCGAAAAGAAAAGAATCAAACAAGCACATAGGAGGGTTCATGCAAAGGGTTTATGATAAAGCAAACATTCAATCAAGAATTATGTCTCTAATATTGTTCAACCACTTCTAAGTCTAATGTCTTTGCGTAATAAAACTCAAAAACTAAATTATTAAAAAGACTCGAAAAACCTGGAATCGGGTTGTCCTCCCGGAGCTTATTTTTTACTTGACGAAACGGGTTGCCTCCCGCCTAGCGCTTCGTTTATAGTCTATAGCTAGACTTCTTCACTTGATTACTCCGGATCAACGCTCTTTGCGGGCGTTGCAATCTTGGGTACCCACTTTGGCTTAGTCAATTTTTTGGGTCTTCACAGGCTGGCTTTGTCCTTTGGTCTTGACGGATGCAACAACTTCCTTGTGGCTCGGCATCTCAAACTCCGGTCCTTCGGTCGTGATCTTCATGGTCTCTAGTGTGATCCTTCATCTCTCCCGAATGAGCTTGAGTAGCCTTCGCCGTCTTGGGACTTTGGAGTTGTCTCGGATATTCTTCTTCGTTACCCATCGGGCGCCCGGCAAGTTGTCCCACTTGCGTCTAGCGTCTTCATCACGATGAACACTTCACGTATAGAGCTTCCGACCTCCGTCACCTTGCCATCTAAATTCTTCAATACTTTCTCCATAGCCTCGAACTTAGTGACGGCGTCCTCGTTGATCTTAGCTTGCTCGTTCATCAAGTCCTTGAATTGTGCACAAAGAGAAGCCAAAACTTGAATCGACGAACTTGCATTAAATCGGGGTTACCTTGGACATGGTCATACTCCACACACTCCTTGCATGAGGATCTTGCTTCGGCGGCCTTTAGGTGTTGAGCTTCTTTCTCCATCTCCATCTTCTCCATCCTCCTCTTAAGTAAACCGATATGCCACTCAAGGAATCCGACTCGTATGCATTCAGCTCTCGCAATCGTCATGCGGATAGTTGAGACTTTGATCTTGAACGGCCTCCCGGCGTCTTGAAGGTTTATGATAGGTAGATCAACGATGTTGGTAGGTTGATCTTCCTTTGGACTTGGAGGTGGTGATTCCCTTGGAGATTCCGGCGGTCCTTCGACTTCAACTTTTGAATCTAGGGTTTCCACCCCTTTAGCTTGTGTTGCATGTCACCTTTGCCTGTAAAGTTTTCCTGGATCATCCACAAAAAAGTTCGGGTTTCTTGGAGAGGTAGCCAACCATCTCCTGTTAGGGTTAGCAATAAACAAAGTATGCAAAAAAACTAGAAAACAAAACAAATCTATAAAGACTAGAGTCAGACAAACTAGATTAGATGTATTTTGAGGATGATCGAAATTTAGTAGATGCAAAAATAAAACAAAATCAGTACTGAAAATTACAAAAAAAGCAATAAAAAATCAAATCTTGATCACTTGTTCCCCGGCAACGGCGCCAGAAAAAGGGGCTTGTTGACGGTTAATAATTGTATCAAAGTTCGTTTGTGACTCGCAAGCGTACAAGTCTCCCGTCGTAGTCAAGGGACCCTTCTTCCCTCGAGTGGTGAACCCAAGGTATCGAATCCGTGGAACAAATGTGTGACGCAAGACTTAATCTATTAAAGCCAAATAACTTCAATCTTCGATAAAAAACCTAATGCATCTAAGTTAAAGACACAAAACAGATCTAATCTACTAAAAACCGGAGAAAACAAAGTAAGATTGGGTAGATAAACCGATCTAGAGGGATCGGGGTAAGCCTTTTGTTGAAGTTCCAAGCAAGAGAAGAAGTAGCAAATCGAATCTTAATAGAAGCCTCTTTAAATCGTGGTTTCCCGTCCAAATCCGAAAACATCCGCCTTTCGAGACCCCCGTTCTGTCACAACGTATCCCTATTCATGCGGGGAGCTTAGGGCGAGTCAAAAGACAAGTCGAGATTCTTTCGGAAGATCCGGCGTGTACCTCTAGCCACCGCAGCTACAAGAACACCCTATGTAATCTATCGTACGAATAGAATTGGAATAAGCAAAGCCGATCGAAAAACGAAATCTTCGAGGAAACACTTGATCGCTAAGAAAAGATTCAACTTGATAATTCAACAATGACAATGATACATACACAAGATCACCACCGGGATCCTTCCTTGATCTTGCTTCTAGCTCCGGGAACTCCGACGTGGTCTTCCATGCAAGGTTCCCACGTCGGCTAGGGAAACCCTAGTCAACTAGCTCGACCCTCTCCTCTCTCGACATGGTGTCCCTCTCTTCTCTCGCTTCTCGGCGGCCGAAGACGAAATCTTCTCTGCGTGGCTCTCGGTCGGGGGACTATAAATAGCCCGATTGGCGGCTAGGGCAAAGGGCGACGGTTTTGGGCCCAAAATGGGCTCCGGGCCGACCGGACTAGGCCGGCCGGCCCGGGGCCCATTTAGGCCCGGCCCCGCGGGCTCCTTTGCCCGAGGTCGGTTCCCTTGCTTCCGGATGCTTCCCCCTTCTCGCATGTAGGTCCATGTCGTCGGTTTCTCTCCGAATTTGACTCAACTCCTTGTCTTGCAAGATTCAAAGCACTTTTCCGGTCGGGTCCCCGGAGTCCGTCGTCTTCTCGGATCGAGTCCCCGCTTCTTGGAGTTAAGTTTGCTTCATTGCATGACTTGTTCAGGGCTTCAAGGTCTTGTCATGAGGTGCTTGATGAACTTATCCCGAAAGTCTTGCATTCAACACTAAATCCCTGCATAAACATTAAACTCCAAAAACGACATGCACACGTGAACTTGTTATACCACGGGGGTTAGTACCAATGGATAAGGTATAAAACTCATGCCAACACCGAAGGTAAACTCATGGCTAGTTGACGGATTTTCACCGTCAACAGGCCCAAAATGGGCCTGGGCCGACAGGACTGGGCCGGCCGGCCTGGGCCCATTTAGGCCCAGCCCGTGGGCTCCTTTGCCCCACGTCGGTTCCCTTGCTTCCTGGATGTTTCCCCCTTCTGCATGTAGGTCCATGTCGTCGGTTTCTCTCCGAATTGGACTCAACTCCTTGTCTTGCAAGATTCAGGCACTTTTCCGGTCGGGTCCCCGGAGTCCGTCGTCTTCTCGGATCAAGTCCCCCGCTTCTTGGAGTTAAGTTTGCTTCATTGCATGACTTGTTCGGGGCTTCAAGGTCTTGTCATGAGGTGCTTGATGAACTTGTCCCGAAAGTCTTGCATTCAACACTAAATCCCAAGATAAACATTAAACTCCAAAACCGACATGCACACGTGAACTTGTTATACCACGGGGGTTAGTACCAATGGATAAGGTATAAAACTCATGCCAACACCGAAGGTAAACTCATGGCTAGGTTGACGGATTTTCACCGTCAACATCTCCCCCATGCTTAAACCTTGCTCGTCCTCGAGTAAGCCTTCGATGGATATCACCATTGCCAAACAATGTTTAAACTTCGCACTTGATTACACATAAGAAAACATAATGCTCTCAAAATTTTAATTCATTAAAGTTCCATAATGTACTAGCCTTCATCTCTACGGAGGGTAGATCTTTATTAAGCTTATCCCACAAGTATTAACATGCTCGCAAAGTTTTAAATAGATCTCAGAATTTTTTGAAATGAAGAACGAGATAAAGAAAAAGCTAAACCAAATTCACAAATTTAAATCATCTCGTGTATTGCTCATAAACTCTCATCTCACTTGTCTCTCAAGCCTATATATTCTACTCCTTTCCCTCTCATATATATGTGGTAGGCTTTATATGGAGCTTTGGGAAAGTTTAGTCCTTGTCGGGGACAGCCCTAGGGGTCCCCTTAAGCAACGGGGAAATCCTCACTTAAATCCCGGTATCGAAACACGCTAAGCCTAAACATGCAGGTAACTAACCGTGCAGGACATGGCCTACGCAGCGGGACTCAGACGGCCCACCAAGACGGCCCGCTCAGAAGACCCCTCGAGCAGGCTCCGCCTCGCTCGAGGGCGCGCTCCTCCTCGAGGGGGCTCCGCCCCGTTCGAGGGGCAACTCTTCCCTCGAGCGGTCCCGCCCCGCTCGAGGGCTCGCTCCCCCTCGAGCGGGTCTCGTCTCGCTCGAGGGTTTGCTCCGCCCTTGGCCGGGGCCCGCCACGCTCACGGGCGCCCCGCACTCGTGCGCCGGTCCCGTACACGGGCATTTAACGCCCCGACGCCGCGGGACGGCGCCATCATGCGCCGGGGCTCGCGCCCGGTGCCGCCGCACCAACTCCCCGGGGAGGAGCCCATCCCCACCACCGTGGGGATGGACCGTGCAGGGGCGGCCGGTGTCGCCCCGTGACACCGCGCGCGCGCCCGGCACGGCTAACGCGCCGAGCCCTCGAAAGGGGGCCGGCGCACCCTCGATGTACTTTCTTGTCACCCTACGGGGGGTTAGGGTGGAGGCGGTAGGCCGGTGGACCGCCATCCCCGCCACCGCAACGCCGTGGCCGCCGTACCCGCACGCGCAGCGCACGCCGGACCCCGTAGCAATGACTCCGGCCCCGTGAGGCGCGTTGGGAAGGAACGCCGTTCGCCAACTCCCCGTGCGCCGTACGGGCCGGCGTCGCACCTCCCTCGAGCCTATCGAGGACATCACCGCCATCCGCCGCTCTCCTACCCTCGAACCGCCACCGGTTCGGGCACAAGTCGAGCCATGATGACCGGATCGTGGCGGGGATCGCACGGACGGCCGCCCACTCTACAGCGTAGCACGACGTGCACCCCCACTTAGCTGGATAGCGCGGCGTGCATGTAACTCGCCGCCCCCCTTGGCCTATAAAAGGGGAGGCGAGCCCCCAGCCACGGGGGGGAACACAAGACACCGTGCACTCACTCTCTTATTCTCCCACAACATCTTCAGCCACTCCACTAGGGACTTGGAAACCACACTTCCTCCCCCGCCTTGCTTGTACTTGCCCCACTACAAGCACCACCGGTGCCGAGCAATACAGTGCCACGAGCACACCCCCCGTCGGACGTACGGCCCCCTTGGCGGGAACCAGGATAAAACCTTGTGTCATTTGTTGCTTAGCATCGACCATTGAGGGATAGACCACGGCGCTATCTATCGGTTAGTGTCGGGACCATATTCCGCACCGACGCGTTGGCGCCCACCGTGGGGCAAGCGAGCGCCTAAGGTCATTTCGCCAACTCCCTCCATGGTGATCCGCACTGAATACCGTGCTACACGCTACTGCATGGGTAGCTCGGACCCCCTCCCCGCCGGTTCGAGATCCGCTTCGGGGATCCGAACTTTCGTGCCACGGGGGAATGGCTATCTCATGCGCCTCACTAACCGTGAGGAGCTTCGCGCGCGGCGTCGGGCCGAGTCCGCCCCGATCTCCGCCGCACGCACGACACCGCGCGCACGCCCGCGGGCACGGATGCCGCGGGTCCGTCGGCACCACGGCGCCACCGTCGCTCCGGGCAATGCTCGCGTCGGGCGTGGTCCGAGCGGCGGCGGGCCGAGCGCGCCGCCGCCCAACGCGGTGCGCCCACCGTCACGACCGCCGCCACCACCCCCAACGGGACCGCGCGCGGTCTCGGACCACGCATCCCCATCGGCCGCGTGGCGCCACGACGGCCTACAACGCCAACGTCAACACGACGATGCGCGGGGTTCCACCGGCCGCCACGTCTTCGTCGCCGGGGACCCCGCACCTCGGCCGAGCGGATGAGTCGTCCCCGGGCTCCGTCGACACGATGCCACCCGCCAACCGCCATGGGTACGCGGGAGTGGGACTTCTCCGGCGTGCCGGACTCGGGCCGCGTTCGGGCGCTTCCTCGACGCCACGGACTACCGGTTTGGTCGCTCCGACGACTCCCAAAGACCGGGAGCTACGACCCCACGCGTGAGTGTTGCGCCGTCATCACCAACGACCGGCTAACGCCGCCGGTGCGGGGGCGCGCCGGAGACGGGGGAAGTCACGCCGCCCTGGGGATCGCCGCGCGCCCGGCCGCGGGGCCAAGTGCCCCCGCTCGGGGCCGACGTCGACGCACAGCTGGCCCAAGCTCGCGAGCTCGAGGCCAAGCTGGCGGAGGAATACCGGACAGTGCGGTTGCTCCGCGCCTCAATGGCGGGGGAAGCTTCTGCGCGTGGCGAACGCGCGCGGGAGCTGGGCCGACAGGTCCGTGACCGCCTCAACACCGCCCCCAACGCGGACAACGTGGACGTCCCGCCGCGAGCAAGCCAGAAGCTCGTCGCCGCCGCGACGCTGCTACGGGCCATGCCAGCACCATCGACCCCCGAGGCTCGAGACATGCACCGCGAGGTGCAAACTCTCATCGAGCAAGCGGCCGTCCAGCAGGCCGAAAGCTCGGCCTCACGCATCCGCCAACGGGGGGATGCGCGGGGTGACGAAGCTGCACCAGGAGGCGAACCCTCGGTGCACGCGGGGGGGACCGGCCGGGGCATCCCACCGAGCAAGGACGCACGCCGGCCAAGGAACGACTCCTCGACGCGCGCAGGCGCTGGATGGCGACGCCCGCAACGTCATCAACGCCAGACGCACGAGCAAGGCGGACGCACGAGCGGCCAGGGGCTACCACCCTCGAAGGGGTGGACGCTACGACAGCGGTGAGGATCGCTCCCCGACGCCGGAGCCCCCGGGCACCCGCGTGTTCAGCAGGGAGATCCGCGCGGCAGCGTTCCCCCAACGCTTCCGTCAGCCCTCGACGATCGTCAAGTACAACGGGGAGACGGACCCCCGCGTCTGGCTCAACGACTACCGCCTAGCCTGTCAGCTGGGCGGGGCCACTAACGACGAAGTGATCATCCGCAACTTGCCTCTGCATCTGGGCGACGCGGCCCGGACATGGCTCGAGCACTTGCCCGCCAGCCAGATCCATACCTGGGACGATCTAGTCCACACGTTCGTGGGCAACTTCCAGGGCACATACGTGCGCCCTGGGAACCCGTGGGGATCCGCGCTCCCCGCACGCGAAGCCCGGCGAGTCGCCGCGGACTTCATACGGCGCTTCTCCAAGCGCCGCACGGAGCTCCCCGGCCGTGGCACGGTCCGAGATCGTGCACGCGTTCCTCGAGGGCACCACGTGCCGGGACCTCGTGCGCGAAGCGGGGCGCGCCCCCGCCCGCGGACTCAAACGAGCCGGCTCGACATTGCCACCGCCCCTTCGCCTCCGGGAGAGGAGGCCGTGGGGGCAATCTTCGACGGCAAGAAGGGCAAGCGCTCCGAGGACACGCCCGCGGAGGGCAGCGGGTCCAAGGAGCCGCACCGCAACGACAAGCGGGGCAAGAAGGGGGAAGAAGCCGCGCCGCGAGGCGCGCGAGCGGGGGCGCAACGGTGGCAACGCCGAGGCCCTCGCTGTCGACCCGGCTCGACGGGGCCCTCGACCGGCTCCTCGAGGCCCGGGAGTATTTGATGACATGCTGAAGAAGCCATGTCCCTACCACAAGACCCCCGTGAACCACACTCTTGAGCAGTGCGACATGCTCAAGAAATTCTATGGCCGCGCCGCCGCGAAGGAGGCAGAGGCCAAGAAAGACGGAGGCGATGGCGACGCGGGTGGATTCCCCGCTGTCGAGAATGTGTTCCTCATCTTTGGGGGACCTACTGCCGATATGTCGACCCGGCAGCGCAAGAAGGAGCGGCACGAAGTCCTCGCCGCAGAGAGGGCGCCTCCGGCCTTCCTCAACTGGTCGAAGGATGCCATCACCTTTAGCCGAGACGACCACCCAAACCGTATCCCGAACCCGGGCCAGTACCCGCTGGTGGTCGATCCCATCATTGGGAACGCCCGGTTTTCGAAGGTCCTTATGGACGGAGGCAGTAGCCTCAATATCCTCTTCGCGCACACATTGCGCCTGATGGGGATTGGGCTGGACCAGCTGCGGCCCAGCACGAAGCCGTTTCACGGCATCGCGCCCGGCAAGCAGGTTCAACCCCTCGGGCAAGTCGATCTGCCGGTCTGGTTTGGTAACCCCAAGAACTTCCGTAAGGAAACCCTCACCTTCGAGGTGGTGGGGTTCAAAGGGGCCTACCATGCCATACTTGGGCGACCTTGCTATGCCAAATTCATGGCGGTCCCCAACTACACGTACCTGAAGATGAAGATGCCCGGGCCAAACGGCATCATCACCGTCGGGTCGTCGATCGAGCACGCGTTCGACTGCGACATCGAATGCGTGGAGCACGCAGAGGCACTGGCGCTGGATGAAGCGCTGGTGAACACGCTGGAGAAAATGGTCAACGATGACCTCAGCTCCGCCGCCAAGCACGTCGGCACCTTCGAGGCCGCCGAGCAGACCAAAGGGGTCCCCCTCGACCCATCGGCCCCCGAGGGCAAGGCGTTGAGGGTCAGCTCGACCCTCGACCCTAAATAGGAAGCAGTGCTCGTCGACTTCCTCCGCGCCAACACCGACGTCTTCGCGTGGAGCCCCTCGGACATGCCAGGCATCCCGAGGGAAGTCGCCGAGCACTCCCTTGATATCCTGCCAAACGCCCGCGCCGTGCAGCAGCGGCTGCGCCACTTCGACGAGGAGCGGGGACGGGCGATCGGAGCGGAGCTGCGGAAGCTCCTCGAGGCCGGATTCATCAAGGAAGTATTCCACCCTACGTGGCTAGCCAATCCTGTGCTTGTAAAAAAGAAAAATGGGAAGTGGCGGATGTGTGTAGACTATACGAGTCCTAATAAAGCATGTCCAAAAGTTCCTTTTCCTTTGCCACGCATAGATCAAATCGTTGATTCAACAGCTGGGTGTGAACTGCTCTGTTTCCTTGATGCCTATTCGGGATATCACCAAATAAAAATGAAGGAGTCCGACCAGCTCGCGACTTCGTTCATCACACCGTTCGGGACGTTCTGTTACGTCACGATGCCTTTTGGCCTCAGAAACGCGGGCGCAACATATCAGCGCTGCATGCAGCACGTTTTTGGAGATCACATCGGGCGGACGGTCGAAGCCTACGTGGACGACATCATCGTCAAGACCAGGAAGGCGGATGACCTAGTTAGCGACCTTGGCGTCGCGTTCAGCTGCCTACGGGCCAACGGGGTCAAGCTAAACCCCGAAAAATGTGTCTTTGGAGTGCCGCGGGGCATGCTCCTAGGATACATCGTCTCCCAGCGGGGAATCGAGGCCAACCCTGAAAAGGTTGCAGCCCTCGAACGGATGGGTCCAATCCGGGACCTCAAAGGGGTGCAGAAGGTGTTGGGGTGCCTTGCCTCCTTAAGCCGCTTCATCTCGAGGCTCGGTGAGAAGGGCCTGCCCCTCTACCAGCTGCTCAAGAAGCACGAGCGCTTCTGTTGGACCGCCGAGGCCCAGGACGCGCTTGACAAGCTGAAGGCGTCTCTGACGCACGCTCCAATCCTCACGCCGCCGCGAGACGGCGAACCCCTGCAGCTCTACGTGGCCGCAACCACCCAGGTGGTCAGCGCCGTGATCGTCGTGGAGCGCACGGAGGAAGGGCACGCCTTGCCTGTGCAGCGGCCCGTCTACTACATCAGTGAGGTCCTCTCGGACACGAAGACGCGCTACCCCCAGGTCCAGAAGCTGCTGTACGCGGTAGTCCTTGCGCGGCGCAAGCTCCGCCACTACTTCGAGGCCCACCCGGTCACGGTGGTCTCCTCCTTCCCGCTAGGAGAGATCATTCGCAACCCTGACGCGGCAGGCAGAATTGCCAAATGGTCCATGGTGCTGATGGGCGAGACGCTTGCCTACGCCCCGCGCAAGGCCATCAAATCGCAAATCCTAGCCGATTTCGTCGCTGAGTGGACGGACACGCAGCTGCCGCCCCCACAAATCCAAGCAGAGGCCGGACTCGTTCTTAGACCGCGCTCGCAATGAAGACGAGAGCGGGCGCGGGTCTCCGCTCTTCGTGTCACCCCTCGGGGAACACATGCGCTACTCGGTGCGCCTCCACTTTCCCCGCGTCCAACAATATGGCAGAATACGAGGCCCTTCTCTGCGGCCTCAAGATCGCCATTGAGTTGGGCGTCAAACGCCTCGACGTGCGAGGGGACTCGCAGCTCGTGATCGATCAAGTCATGAAGAACGCGAGCTGCCACGACGACAAGATGGAAGCCTACTGTAAGGCCGTGCGGGCCCTCGAAGACAAGTTCTACGGCATCGAGCTTAATCATGTACCCCGCCGGTACAACGAGGAAGCGGACGAGCTGGCAAAGATCGCGTCAGGGCGGATCACCGTTCCCCCGAACGTTTTCGCGCGTGACGTCGCGCAACCCTCGGTCGCATTCGAGCCCTACCCCTCGAGCCACGACGGACCCTCGGGGGCTCCCTCGAATCCAGCGGGTGCGGAACCCATGGATGAGGACCCCTCGAACGAGGCGTACGTGCTCTCCCTTCTCGAGGGGTACGGCTCCCACGAGGTCGATGCGATGGACATAGAGCCGGCTCCTGTCCAAGTGGATTGGCGGGAAAAATACATCGCCTGGATCGCTCGAGGGGAACTCCCCGCGGATCGGGCCGCAGCCAGGCGCATCGCCAGGATGGCCAAATCCTTCACCCTCGTCGATGGCGAGCTGTACAAGCGCGCCGCCTCTGGCATCCTCCAGCGGTGTATACCCGTTCCCGAGGGGCGCGAGCTCCTACGGGACATCCACACGGGGATCTGTGGCCACCACGCCGCACCCCGCACCCTCGTCGGCAACGCGTTCCGCCAGGGCTTTTATTGGCCTACCGCGGTCGCGGACGCCAGCGAAATCGTACGCACCTGCGAAGGGTGCCAGTTCTACGCCCGCAAGACCAACTTGCCCGCTCATGCCCTGCAAACGATCCCCGTGACATGGCCGTTCGCCGTGTGGGGGTTGGACATCGTCGGGCCCCCGCGGAAGGCGCCGGGGGCTTCACCCATCCGCTTGTCGCGATCGACAAATTCTCCAAGTGGGTGGAGGTGCGCCCCATCACGAATTTAAGGGCCGAGCGAGGCGGTCACGTTCTTCACCGACATCGTATACCGCTTTGGAGTGCCAAACTCCATCATCACGTACAATGGGTCCCAATTCACGGCCGGAAGTTCTTGGAGTTCGTGATAAGTTCCACATCCGCGTGGATTGAGCAACCGTGGCACACCCACGGACCAACGGCCAAGTGGAGCGCGCCAACGGCATGATCCTACAAGGCCTCAAGCCCCGAATTTTCGACCGCCTCAACAAATGCGGGCGAAAATGGCTCCAAGAACTACCGGCGGTCGTGTGGAGCCTAAGGACCACCCCAAGCGGAGCCACCGGCTCACCCCGTTTTTCCCGGTCCATGGCGCGGAGGCCGTCCTCCCCACGGACTTAGAATACGGGTCGCCCGGGGTTCGAGGCTACGACGAGGATGCTAACCAACGAGCCCGCGAGGACTCGCCGGACCGGCTAGACGAAGTACGCCTCGTGGCGTTGATGCACTCCGCAAGGTATCAACGGCCCCTACGACGTTACCAAGCACGCAAGATACGTCGGAGGGATTTCGCCGAAGGGGATCCGGTCCTAAGGCTACGCCAAGACAACCGAGGGCGCCACAAGCTATCGCCCCCATGGGAGGGACCCTACGTCGTGGTGAAGGTGCTCAAGCCGGGCACGTACAAGCTGGCCAACGAGGACGGCGAAGAACTCACCAACGCTTGGAACATCCAACAGCTACGTCGCTTCTACCCTTAGCTAGGATTTCCAAGTACTTTCTGTTGTAAAATCACATGGCTAACGCCCCAGTTGGTGTCAACTATGTAAATACTCCAAGTCTAATAAAAGGGCAACTCGGCTTTCCCCTGAAACCCAAGTTACCCTCGGGGGCTACTGCGGGGGCCCCCCCCCAAATGGTCCCATTTTTTCGCGCAAAAAACAAAACGACACGCGCTAAGTTTGTTTCCTACTTCAACCTCGAGCCACGATTCGAACCGGGCGCAGGCGGCACAGCGGAAGGAGCGTGCGAGCCAGAGATAGCCTACGCCGCGTGGCTATGGCCCTTCTCTCTCGCCTCCAACCCAGCGGGCTGTTGACGGTGTATTTTGGTGCACCTAGCATGTTCATTACACTTTGGTTTGGATTTGATTATTGAACTAACCCGCCACTAGGCACACTAATCATATAACAAGTTCATCTTTGTGCATGCATTTGGAAGTGTTGTGTTTATGTAGGAAATCATGGACATAAAGGACGGATTCGCAATAAGTTCAAAGGAGAATTCATGGAGTCTTGTTCGTGTTCATGAGTTCGCTGAAATTACTTCCAATGGTGGTGAGGACCGAAGTGTTACGAGGAACACCCCCGGGGATTGAAGCGTAAAAGATCAAACTTCATGCAAAGAGAGCCTCCAAATTGATCGCGAGGATAACAGCGTCAAAATCATCCAAGTGGAAGGGGCAAAGTAGATAAGTGCACGAGGACCTACGGAGCAAAAAGGGCGACCGAACCGAGCCGAAACTGGGCCTGGGCCGGCCGGCCCAGTCGGATCGGCCCAGCCCACTTCGGGCACCGGTTCGGTCCCGTCTTCCTTGCCCTCGAAGGATCTTCGACCCTAAAACCCCCGACGCGCCGCCAATAGACAGAGAGGAGTTTATTCGCACCAGAAGGCCATCTACAAGCTTGAGAGAGAGGAGGAGGATCTCCGACGGGAGATCAACCACCTCGAAGGAAGCACCCTCTCGTGGAGAAGAAGGAAGACACCGGCGGAAGGGAAACCATGATCAACAGTGCCATGACCAAGCACCTTGATGGGGTAATCTTCTCATTCGTCCATGGGTTGTAATCGATCTTGAGATGTAATCACACTTTGTCGGATTATCTATCTATCATCTTGTGTTGAACATGCTTTAATGCTTAAGGCTTGCAACCATGCCGTAAAGGGAGTAAGGCCTCAATGCTTCCTTAGATCCATTCAATACGCCGTGGCCATCAAAGGTCTAGTCATGATTACCTTCGCGTAGTGACAGTACGAGAGGAGGGAAAGGGCGAAACCGTGGTCACAACCCCGATAGATTAGATTGGTTTTTCATGTCTTTAAGCGATTGCATGCTCTAGTATCGTAGACCCGTGGGCGAGTGTCTTCTCTCTTGAACGTTTATCATTCTCTCTAGTGTAGTTAAGTGTTTTCTAGTATAATAGTTGTTAGGGTTTTAGTAGCTAGTGTGTCGTTGTTGATCGAACGCTTGTAATCCCCTTGCTCCGCGGATTGACAAGAACCTTGGGAATCCCGTGGTGAAAAAGGTGTGGGGTCCGTACGCTTGCAGATCGTAGAGGGATACGTCTTTTATCCATCAACAAGCCCCTTTTTCTGGACATAAAGGACGGATTCGCAATAAGTTCAAAGGAGCATTCATGGAGTCTTGTTCGTGTTCATGAGTTCGCTGAAATTACTTCCAATGGTGGTGAGGACCGAAGTGTTACGAGGAACACCCCCGGGGATTGAAGCGTAAAAGATCAAACTGCATGCAAAGAGAGCCTCCATCTTGATCGCGAGGATAACAGCGTCAAAATCATCCAAGTGGAAGGGGCAAAGTAGATAAGTGCACGAGGACCTACGAAGCAAAAAGGGCGACCGAACCGAGCCGAAATCGGGCTCGGGCCGGCCGGCCCGGTCGGATCGGCCCAGCCCACTTCGGGCACCGGTTCGGTCCCGTCTTCCTTGCCCTCGAAGGATCTTCGACCCTAAAACCCCGACGCGCCGCCAACAGACAGAGAGGAGTTTATTCGCACCAGAAGGCCATCTACAAGCTTGAGAGAGAGGAGGAGGATCTCCGACGGGAGATCAACCACCTCGAAGGAAGCACCCTCTCGTGGAGAAGAAGGAAGACACCGGCGGAAGGGAAACCATGATCAACGGTGCCATGACCAAGACCTTGATGGGGTAATCTTCTCATTCGTCCATGGGTTGTAATCGATCTTGAGATGTAATCACACTTTGTCGGATTATCTATCTATCATCTTGTGTTGAACATGCTTTAATGCTTAAGGCTTGCAACCATGCCGTAAAGGGAGTAAGGCCTCAATGCTTCCTTGGATCCATTCAATACGCCGTGGCCATCAAAGGTCTAGTCATGATTACCTTCGCGTAGTGACAAGACGAGAGGAGGGAAAGGGCGAAACCGTGGTCACAACCCCGATAGATTAGATTGGTTTTTCATGTCTTTAAGCGATTGCATGCTCTAGTATCGTAGACCCGTGGGCGAGTGTCTTCTCTCTTGAACGTTTATCATTCTCTCTAGTGTAGTTAAGTGTTTTCTAGTATAATAGTTGTTAGGGTTTTAGTAGCTAGTGTGTCGTTGTTGATCGAACGCTTGTAATCCCCTTGCTCCGCGGATTGACAAGAACCTTGGGAATCCCGTGGTGAAAAAGGTGTGGGGTCCGTACGCTTGCGGATCGTAGAGGGATACGTCTTTTATCCGTCAACAAGCCCCTTTTTCTGGCGCCGTTGCCGGGGAGCAAGTTAGTTTACATCGTTTGATTTGCATCTATCTTAGTTTTATATTTTAGCTTATCTTTTATTCGCTATATCTAACATTTATTATCAGAAAAACACTTGTTTCTTTTTTTTGTTTTTTGTTTTTATCTTATTGTCTAGATGGAGTTCGTTAATCAACCCGTGGAAGAACCGGAGAAGTCATTAAGGGATTACGCTAGCCCTCGATGTGAAGACATAAAGGTACAAGAGTCGGATTCGAAGCTCGAAGCGACCAAGTATGAAATTAAATCCAAGATCATGAAGATGGTGGCGGAAAACCCATTTGAAGGGATGGTTACGGAGAACCCATATAGACACATAAGGGATTTCACGACAATATGCAACACGGTGCGTCAAGAAGGAGTTCCCGATGAATGGTTCAAATGGAATCTCTTTCCCTACTCACTTGCCGCAAAGCAAAGACATGGTATTCGGTTGCGTCCTTTGAAGTTGAAGGCAATTGGAACAAGTTGACAAAGAAGTTTTGCGAGAAGTTCTTTCCAATGAGCAA
Source organism: Cenchrus americanus (assembly GCA_947561735.1). Lineage (NCBI taxonomy): Eukaryota > Viridiplantae > Streptophyta > Magnoliopsida > Poales > Poaceae > Cenchrus > Cenchrus americanus. The sequence goes on along the minus strand of OX387242.1, from coordinate 96,997,710 downwards.
GGTTCAACATCTAAGGAGACAAGTGATCAATTTTATGCAAGGAGAAGAGGAAGGGATAGACCAAGCCTGGGATAGGTTTAATGAATTAATTGAACAAGGACCAAAACTCGGCTTCACCGGTGACGTACTCTTGCATACATTTTTCTTTTCCCTAACCCCTAGTTGCATGCGACACGTCGAAATGTGTGCGGTGGGGATCTCATGGAGAAAACACTCACGTAAGCCGCCCAACTTCTACAAAAAGTTAGTAAAGCGGCTGCCATGCGAAGAGATTGGGAAACAAGACTTGCGGAAGAGCCGGAATTCAATTCAAGGAATAAAAAGCTTGCTGATTTTTCTAAAGAGGCAACCCGGAAGTCACAAAAGAGGAGCCGATCATGGAAAAGCTTGAACAAGAACACATCAAGTCAAGAACTACACCAAACGTCGACTTCGTCGCACCAAATGAGACGAACAAGAGAAGCATGTCAAGCGCGAAGCCACTAAGGGAGTTCGAACCAATGGATTGGGTTCCTATTGATTACGGAGAAGTATTCGACAAGAGAAGACCGTTCCCTAATCAAAAGGGAATGGCAAGAGCATTGGAAGTGGATTTCCCACCGGAGAGGAAAGCCGAAAATTCATACGACCTCGAAACCACCGGTGAGATTTTTGAAAAGCTCTTTGGGGATGACGTGGTGGATCCGGAACATATTGCCGAGGTGAAGAGGATCATGGGGATCAAGCCCGAAGCATCACCATACGCTCGCCTTGCTGAAATTTATTCGATCGGATCCGAAGAAGAAGAGAAGATGACGCCGCACTTGAGTTGCGAGATCAACGGAGTTCAATGCAAAGCCTTATGCGACATCGGAGCCCAAGTAAGTGTTCTATCTTCTAAAATTTACGATAAAGTTCAATACCACAACCTAGACTTAGCTCCAACATCAACGAAATTAATTATGGGAGATGGTAGAACTATCAAACCTCTAGGTATTGCTTGCAACATGAAAGTAAAAATCTCTAGAAACCATATACCAACCGATTTCTTTGTTATTGATGCTTACCATGGTAATTCTGATCATATAATCTTAGGTAGGCCTTTTCTTAAGTTGGTTGATGCCGTGTTAGATGCCTGAGAAGGCAAAGTAACAATGAACCTTAATGGAACAAAGTACACATATAACTTTCTTCGTGCTTCTAAACACCTTACTCCCTTTTCCTCCCGAAGATGAAGAAGTAGAAGAGATAGATAGTCTTTGTTTTGTTGAAACCCTTAGAGACCCGCCGCAAAGAGCGATGGAAAATCAAATTAGTAATCAACAAGATGAAGAACTAGAGGAAGCGACAAAAGGCTTAGAGCCGCATGACGGCAGCATGGAGGAAGAGAAGTTCGAAGACATAGGAGAAATCAAACCCGAGGAGCCACAAGTGCCCGAAGTAGACCTTAAACCTTTGCCCAAGGGATTAAAATATGAATTTTTGGGGCCAGACAAAACTTATCCAGTCATTGTGAGCGACGCGTTGAGCCCCGAAGAAAATGAAGCGTTGCTGATTTTATTAAAAAAACATAGGAAGGTGATTGGATATTCAATCAATGATCTCAAAGGTATTAGCCCAGCCTTTTGCACTCATCGTATACCAATGGAAGACCAATGTAAGCCTGTAGTGGACCATCAAAGGAGGCTAACCCATGCCATGCGAGAGGTAGTAAAGAAAGAGGTTATCAAGTTACTTGATGTCGGAATCATCTACCCGGTTCCACATAGCGAATGGGTGAGCCCGGTACATTGTGTACCGAAGAAAGGAGGTTTAACCGTGGTGAAAAATGAGAAGAACGAGTTGATACCGCAAAGAACCGTGACCGGGTGGCGGATGTGTATTGATTATCGTAAGCTTAACAAAGCGACGAAGAAAGATCACTTCCCCCTACCATTCATAGACGAGATGCTCGAGAGGTTAGCAAACCACGCTTATTTTTGCTTTCTCGATGGATACTCGGGGTTCATGCAAATTCCCATTCACCCGGAAGATCAACATAAGACAACGTTTACGTGTCCTTACGGAACGTTTGCATATAGGAGGATGCCCTTCAGCCTATGCAACGCTCCGGCCTCTTTTCAACGTTGCATGATGGCCGTTTTTTCGGAATTCATCGAAGAAATTGTTGAAGTGTTTATGGATGATTTTTCCGTTTATGGGAAGACGTTCATGGATTGCTTAGCAAACCTAGAAAAGGTCCTTACAAGGTGTGCGGAGGTTGACTTGGTTTTAAATTGGGAAAAATGCCACTTCATGGTTAAGCAAGGCATAGTGCTCGGACATGTTATATCCGAGAGAGGAATTGAAGTGGACAAGGCAAAGGTAGAGACGGTTGAGCAACTCCCACCTCCTACGGATATTAAGTCCTTAAGGAGCTTTCTAGGCCATGCCGGATTCTATAGAAGATTTATAAAGGACTTCTCGAAGATCACTAAGCCTTTAACGCACCTTCTTCAAAAGGATGTGGCTTTCGACTTTGATGAGAAGTGTCTAGCGGCATTCCGGACCTTGAAAAATGCGTTGGTGAGTGCTCCCATCATCCAACCTCCGATTGGAGCCAACCTTTCGAGATCATGTGTGACGCAAGTGACTACGCCGTAGGCGCGGTCTTGGGACAAAGAAAGGAAGGCCGAGTTCACGCCGTTTACTACGCTAGCAAAACTCTTAGTGGGGCACAATTAAATTACGCCACTACGGAAAAAGAGTTGCTAGCGGTGGTATTCGCTTTCGAAAAATTCAGATCCTACATCGTGAACTCGAAAGTCATTGTTTACACCGATCACGCAGCTATAAAGTATCTCTTGGCTAAGAAGGAAGCTAAACCACGTTTGATTCGTTGGATCCTTCTTCTCCAAGAGTTTGATGTTGAAATTCGTGATAAAAAGGGGGTGGAAAATGTTGTGGCCGATCATTTGTCTAGGATGAATCGTGGGAAAGATGATAAAGAGCCCATAGAAGATAAGATGAGAGATGACCACCTCTATAGAGTGCTTGATAAAGATACTTGGATGATCGACATCATTCGAGCGATTCGAAAGATGCCCCTCGATCATCTAGACAAAAACACTCAAAGGAAGATAATTTCTGAAAGTAAGAAATATTTTTGGGATGCACCATACCTCTTCAAGCTTGGCAATGATTGAGTGATGAGAAGATGTGTGCCAAGGGAAGAGAGGCTTGAGATTCTAAGGAAGTGCCACTCGGCGGAGTACGGTGGGCACTATAGCCATTTTCGAAACGAAGCCAAAGTATGGTCGAGCGGGTTCTATTGGCCGGAGATGCATGAAGATACTAAAAGATATGTTACGTCATGCCCCGAATGCCAAAGAACCGGAAACATCTCTCAAAGAAATTCTATGCCTTTGAAATACAACTTGCAAGTCGACATATTCGATGTATGGGGCATAGACTTCATGGGGCCTTTTAAAAACTCATTTGGATTCGAGTACATACTTGTTATGGTTGATTATGTATCCAAGTGGGTAGAGGCTATACCATGTCGTAAAGCTTCCACGGAGGAGTCCATCACTATGATCAAGAACGTGATTTTTCCCCGTTTCGGTACACCGAGAATCTTGATAAGTGATGGAGGAACTCATTTCACCGGGAAGAACTTCAAAAAGTGCTTGTCCAAGTTGGGAATTGAGCATAGGGTCTCCACGGCCTATCACCCACAAACCAACGGACAAGAGGAGACGTCAAATAGGCAATTAAAAAGCATACTTAACAAGACCATAGAGAAGGGAGGCAAGGATTGGTCAAAGAAATTAGACGGAGCTTTATGGGCTTATCGAACGGCGTTTAAAACACCGATAGGTATGACCCCCTATCAATTCGTCTATGGAAAAGCTTGCCACCTTCCGGTCGAGTTAGAACATAAAGCCTATTGGGCGATTAAAGAGATGAACCTTGATCTCGATGCCGCGGTGGTGAAACGAAGGATTCAAATAAGCGAGCTAGAGGAGTTGAGGTTGAAAGCTTACGAAAACGCAAGCATATACAAAGAGAGAATCAAAAGGTGGTATGATAAAAGATTGAAGAAAAAAGAATTTAAAGAAGGAGATAAGGTCCTCCTCTACAATTCGAGGTTTAAAACCTTCGGAAAGGGGAAATTGCAAAGCAAGTGGGACGGACCTTATGTTGTGCATTCGGTGTTCTCCAACGGAGCGGTAACCATTATGGATATAAACGGCGATCAATTTGTGGTGAATGGACAGCGGCTTAAGGTTTACTACGAACCCGACATCGTGCCCATTCATCATGTTGACGTCTTTACCATGGAGGAAGAGCCCGAACGTCCCGCCTAGGACGAAAAACAAGGCACCAACTTCTCGTAAATAATTTTTCTTTTAGCTTTCTCGGAGTTTTTCGCGAAGATTAACCGGGCCAACTTTTTCCCACGGGCCGAGGACGAAAAAAATAGGGCGGTGTGCAAAAAACCGGACCGCCCCGCCCCCGAGGCGGGGTGGGCCGGCCGGCCCGGCCGGATCGGCCCGTGGGGGGCCCGACGCCCGATGTCCCCGAATCTCGCCCGAACTCGCTCCTTTTCGACTTCCTTGTCCGGTCGAAAATTTTAAGGGAAGTGTAAAAAAGGAAAATAAGGTTCCCGTGGCTTTTCTCTCAGACTATATATTTGGCCGAATTGGGAGCTCGAGAATCAATCCTTTCAAGCAATGTGTTGCACCCTTGTAGCGACCATTGAGCCTCCAAAAAGCTTAGAGTTGAAGGTAGAAGCCAAGAAGCCATCGATGGAGGAGGCGATGCGATGCGAGGTCAAGCTTCCCGTCAAGAGGACCGCACGTATCCGTTGCGGAGGACGTGTCCCGACCGGAGCTCTTGCATCTCGCCACCCCCGTCAAAGGAGAGAAGGTCCCTACACCCGTTCGAAGGTCGGCACGTCTCCAAGGCATCAAGCGTAAGGATTACAAGGAGGTGTCGCCGGAGCCTAAGGAATATGGGGATAGCGACTACTCCGACGATCGTAGCCCGAGCTCGTGGGCGGCCGCCGGTAGAGATGATGATGATTGGGATGAGCATCCTTATGAAAGGACTCCCGAAGGCCCCAACGGCGACGGCAACGGCGGTGGCGAAGGCGACAACAATGGAGGTGGCGACGACGGTGGTGACAACGGTGGAGATTATGGCGACGACGACCCCTTCGGATTGCATCCGGTGTGCTGTCGAGTTTGCCGTCAATCCATCGCAGCTCTCTACGCGTCGGCCGACGAATGTCTTCAAAACATGGAAGCGATGAAGCAGCGTATGGAGGACTTGGAGCGCGTAGTTGAAGATGACTACAAGTTCCTCAACCGTAACGTGCGCAAGCTTTTCGGCATGGTTGGAAACATGATAGGCAAGTGGTGCAAAGCTTGCTCGAAGTACCATTAGATCTAGTTTTCCCCTTAGGATTTTTGTAAGATACGACGAGGACGTCGTATGTTTTAAGTGTGGGGGAGAGCTAGCTCGCTAGCCTTAGCTTTTGAACTTCAAGTTTAGGTTCGGTTTAATCTTCGTGTGAGAGTCTTAGCGTTTTAATGAGTCTTTAGTTTTCGAGTCTCCGTTTTTAAATTTTTGCAAGCGTCTTAAATTAGTGTTGAGTCAAGAAAACCAAATAAAAAGAGTCTTATATATATCTTTGTGTTTTATGTATTGTTTATCTTTATTTACTTGTTTGTCTAATCTTCGATTCTTGATATATGAATACAAGTATATGGTTTGAAAATCGTTTACCGTGGTGCTTAGTGGAATTGCTACTAATTAAAGTACCCATACCGCATTTCGATCTTGAGCTTCACATGCTAGTTGTGCTATGTTCGATGCTAAAAAATTGGAGGATTTCAGTTCTGAAAATTATATTAAAACCCTTGTAATAAAGGTTAGCAAAACCTCTTTTTCCCAGTTGAGAGTATGAAAAAAATTCCTATCCAAAGCCAAGTTTGTTTTTTTCGCTCCACCATAAGTGTGATTAGCACGATGAGTTAGGCTAGGACCCTTCTCTCTTGGTGAGTTTTAATTTCAAGCAATGATCATGTCCTTGTGCTTATCTTTTGTTGCTAGCCTCGTCATTTATTCAGTTCATGATTTTCATAACGAAAGTCATGTATATCACTGGATTCCATACCCAACCCTATACATCTCTTTTGAACATCGTATTCCTTGAACACAACCTATTTTCAAAGTTTCGTCTCGTCTCTAGCATGATTTATTTAAAAATTTCAGATTGTGTGCATGCGAGAAAAGGGAGAATTGAAAGCTTTGAAAAGATGTCAAGAGAGAGAAAAATAAAGAGAAAAAGTATGTGTATGGAAAAGAAAGAAAGGAAGAGAAAAACAAATCATATGTGAATGAAAGAAGAAAAAAAAGAGAGAAAGATGAGTTAGCAATGAAGATATGAGAGGGATGGATCAAGTGAAAGAAAAGAAAAATAATAAAGTGTAAGGAAGGATGTCACGTTGATTGTGAGACGAAACTTTTACTCTATTTCCAACCATGTGCAATCCGACAACGAGGACATCATTGGTGCCTTGAAGTCACAATTTTCTTTTGCCCTTGCACATGTCCACCATTCTAAATCTTCTCATCCTTGATATCCCTACATATGGTTAATTCTCATGATCATTGGCTTCGAAAGGTAGACAACCATTAGAGGAAGTTCTTAGTTTGACAATACTTGTGTTGATTGCGCTAGCCCTACCTATAGCTCCGCTTTTACATGATATATGAGAGATTAATGGGAGGTGAGAGTTTTATAAAATTTGGTTAGGATAGACACTTCATATGAGTGACTTGAGAGAGCTTGGAGAAAGGTTTTTGTCTAATACTTGTTGCAGGAAATTTTGTTTTAAAAATCATAAAAACCCTCCGATGGAAGCAAAGAAGTAAGTATGGCTGAAATTGAAAGCTTCGAGTGAAGAGTTTGAGTTGTGGGGTAAATCTTGACGTGGTAAAAATTCTAAACGCCCATGTTTATGGTTGATTATCATTACTTTGTGTTTATGTATTAAAGATGAAGGGATTGACTAACTTGTGAAGAAGGATAAGTGGTACACGATTACACACCTTGGACGAAGTTCTTTTACGAGTACTTGCTCGAGGACGAGCAAGAGCTAAGTGTGGGGGAGATGTTGACGGTGTATTTTGGTGCACCTAGCATGTTCATTACACTTTGGTTTGGATTTGATTATTGAACTAACCCGCCACTAGGCACACTAATCATATAACAAGTTCATCTTTGTGCATGCATTTGGAAGTGTTGTGTTTATGTAGGAAATCATGGACATAAAGGACGGATTCGCAATAAGTTCAAAGGAGCATTCATGGAGTCTTGTTCGTGTTCATGAGTTCGCTGAAATTACTTCCAATGGTGGTGAGGACCGAAGTGTTACGAGGAACACCCCCGGGGATTGAAGCGTAAAAGATCAAACTTCATGCAAAGAGAGCCTCCATCTTGATCGCGAGGATAACAGCGTCAAAATCATCCAAGAGGAAGGGGCAAAGTAGATAAGTGCACGAGGACCTACGGAGCAAAAAGGGCGACCGAACCGAGCCGAAACCGGGCCCGGGCCGGCCGGCCCGGTCGGATCGGCCCGGCCCACTTCGGGCACCGGTTCGGTCCCGTCTTCCTTGCCCTCGAAGGATCTTCGACCCTAAAACCCCCGACGCGCCGCCAACGGACGAGAGAGGAGTTTATTCGCACCAGAAGGCCATCTACAAGCTTGAGAGAGAGGAGGAGGATCTCCGACGGGAGATCAACCACCTCGAAGGAAGCACCCTCTCGTGGAGAAGAAGGAAGACACCGGCGGAAGGGAAACCATGATCAACGGTGCCATGACCAGCACCTTGATGGGGTAATCTTCTCATTCGTCCATGGGTTGTAATCGATCTTGAGATGTAATCACACTTTGTCGGATTATCTATCTATCATCTTGTGTTGAACATGCTTTAATGCTTAAGGCTTGCAACCATGCCGTAAAGGGAGTAAGGCCTCAATGCTTCCTTGGATCCATTCAATACGCCGTGGCCATCAAAGGTCTAGTCATGATTACCTTCGCGTAGTGACAGTACGAGAGGAGGGAAAGGGCGAAACCGTGGTCACAACCCCGATAGATTAGATTGGTTTTTCATGTCTTTAAGCGATTGCATGCTCTAGTATCGTAGACCCGTGGGCGAGTGTCTTCTCTCTTGAACGTTTATCATTCTCTCTAGTGTAGTTAAGTGTTTTCTAGTATAATAGTTGTTAGGGTTTTAGTAGCTAGTGTGTCGTTGTTGATCGAACGCTTGTAATCCCCTTGCTCCGCGGATTGACAAGAACCTTGGGAATCCCGTGGTGAAAAAGGTGTGGGGTCCGTACGCTTGCGGATCGTAGAGGGATACGTCTTTTATCCGTCAACACGGGCCCCTTGCGAAAATCGAACTCCCCTAACTAGAATCTACTCAGGAAGAAGGAGAAACAAAAAGCGTAATAAACAAACGATTTCATTTACAGCAAATGCCCATGTTCATGAAACAACTTGTTTATTTACAAAAGGCCATGAGGCCAGGGTACTGATACACAACAAAAAAACGGGCCTAGCGCCCAACTGCTTTCAGGCGGGAGGAGCAGCAGCGTCAACGGCGTCCGGGAAGAGAAACTCCTCGAAGGCCTCGGCGAGCGAACCGGCGGCATCAGCAGCGAGCGCATCCATACGCTCCATGGCCACCTCGTCCTCGACACCCTCGGGTACGACGTAGCCTTCCGCCAGCGCCTCGAAGTTTACCTCGTAGTGGGACCGCACCACTCCGAGGGCCTTCGGACGCCCACAGCGCCGCCGCCGGCGCATCCGCTCGGTGACGTGGCCACCAAGGGCACGCAGACGGCTGGCTAGCGAGCTCGGCGCCCGTGCCTCGCCCTCCTTGACGGTGCGGCAAGTCTCGAGGGCCGCATCGCGCGGCCTCCCGCAGCCTCTGCTCGAGGAGTCGTAGGAGGCTGCGCGGCGCCTCGCCCGCCCGGCCCGCCGTGCCCCGTGGCGGTGCGCAAGCCGGAATCGACAAGACGAAAAGAAATCGAAAGGGGGAAGCGAACCCTCTAAAGCAAAAACCAACAAGCGAGAGTCAAACGTGGCTCACCCTCGACTTGCTTCCTCTCCAAATCGAGGTCGCGGCGCGCGGACTCAATCGCCAACTCGAGGCGCCGGACGGTTTCGCCTTGCTCGCGCAGGGCCGCCTCCGGTTGGCGTTGTCGATGCCGAGCACGAGCGCCTCGTCCTCAACCTTGGAGAATGCGGCGTTCCGCTCCTCTCCGGTGACTTCTCCGCCGCCTCGCGAGCGACACGCTCCCGCTCCCGCCGCCGTCCGGCGTCGCCAAGGGCAGCCACGCTCTCGCCGGAGCCGCCCCTCGCGCCCCGGCGAGCGATGCGCTCTTGCCGGAGCTGCTCCTCGGCGGCGACGAGGGCCGCGGCCTTGGCGTCGAGGGCGGCCCTCGGGGTCGTCGGCCTCCTTGGTGGCGCCGCTCCAACCCGCGCGCGCCCTCTCCTCGGCCCGGCGCCGTTGCGCCCGCGCCCTCTCGAGCGACGTGCGGAGCTCCCGGTTTCGGCACGAGCGGTGGCCACCTCCGCCTCCCGGTTGGCGGCCGGCGTCCGCGTCTTCTCCGCATCCGCGCGCGCGTTCCACGCGGCGCCTCGTCGCGATCGAAGAGGGCCGCGCGGACCCGCTCGAGGCTCGAGCGACGCGCCGTGCCCTGCCTCGAGCTCTCGGGGAGCTCGTCGGGCCGAGCCGGGGCCGCGCGCCCGCCGCCCGTCCGGCGTCCTAAGAGCGTCTGCAAGCGCGTCGAAAGCGCTGCACTGCTCCCGGAGCTGGTGGGCCTCGGCGTTCACCCGGTCGAACGCGTCGTACTTGTCGTGGGCGCGGCGCTCGAGCTCCTGGCATCCACACGCCAAAACCCATAAGCACCAAGACTTGGGCGCAACGTACACAAACGAAAAAGAAAAAACGGGCAATTATAGCTCACCTGGAAGACGAGCCAGGCCGGGCCGCCATGGACCCGCAGCGCCTCGTTCAGCGCGCGGTTGAGCGTAGCGCCGTGACTCCGGAGCTCGCCCCAGAGCTCCTGTTCCCCCTGGCGTCAGCAAACGCCGGGGGATCACCGACGGCCCCTCCACCTGGGCAGGGCGGCCGGCGTGGGAGGACGAGGCCTCGGCACCATGTCCTCGGCCCCCCACCACCATGTGACCCTCGTGCCGCCTCACGAGGGCCCCCTCCTGGGGCTCGGGGCGCGTTCGAGGGCCGCCCGGCCCACCGATTCCACCCGGCGGCGGAGAGTCGTCCGAGACCTCCACCACCTCCGCCTGCAAATCACCGGCGGACGCAGCTGCTTGCGCCGCCTCCGCCGGCACCACCACCGCGCCTCCGCGGCCACGGGCGCCCGTCGTGCCGCCGTGGCCACCACCTCCGGCCGTACCACCGCATCCGCGGGCGCTCCCGCGCGGTTGCGCCCGCTCCACCTCCTCCGCCGCGGTGGCGCCCACCGCGGGCCGCACCTCCACCGTGGCCGCCGCCGCGGCCCGTGTCTCCGTGACGGGCGTGCGGAGCCGCCCCCCGGCGACCTCCCGCGGCCGCGCCGCGCGGCGGCTGATCCGCCGGCCGGGCCTCGAGGCCCCGGCCCCCGGTCTTGCGAGCTCGTGCCCGCCGCCGTGCTTGTCCCCGGCGCGACCCCCTTGACGAGCGCCGTCGGGTGGGGATCGATGCGTCCGTCCTCGGCACCTTGGCCGGTGCAAGCGGAGGAACGGTTGGCACCACCCCGCGCGGTACACGAACGAAGGGTTAAATCACCTAATCGCCGCCGAGCCAAACCAAACGAAGAAGGACAGGGCTCCTTACCTCGTGGAGGAAAAGGCCCGTTTCCTTTTCCTCGAGGTCTCGGCGGCGAGGCCGGCGCGAGGCCGCGCCGCCGTAGCGCCTCCCGACGGCACCGCCGCGCGCACGAGCACGCCCGCCCCACGCGCGGGGCGCGCCCGACGCCGCGCCTCCCGAGGGCGCCGCCGCGCGGGGGCACGCTCGCCCGCGCGCGCGGCACGCCCGCCGTTGCGCCCCTCGACGATGACGCCGCGCGCGCGCGGGCACGCCCGCCGTTGCACCCCTCGACGATGACGCCGCGCGCGCGGGCACGCCTCCCCCGCGCGCGGGCACGCTTGACGCGCGCACGCGCGCGCGTCCGCCGCGCGTGCCTCCGTGGCGCGCGCGGCGCGCCTCCGCGCGCGCGTGCCGTCCCCGATGTCGATTGCCCGGCGGCGGGGGCCGGTGCGCTCGCCCCGGGCGAAGCCGCCCGCGACGCGCCGCCGGTTCGGGCGACGGGGGGCGCCGGGTCGCCACCGTCCGAGGGGCCCTCCCCCTCGGCCTCTTCCTCCTCGTCCTCCTCCGAGGATGAGGGCTCCTCAATCTCCGGGGGAGGAAAGCCCCGGCTCCTCGCGCCGTCGGTCATCCGCGGCCCGCCGGCCGCGGCGAGCTTGACGTCGCCTCGCGTGCTCCCTCTTGCGCGCCGCCCGCTCCTGCCGCTCCCCCGCTGCGCCGCCCGGCCGAGCGCACGGGAATCGGGGGTGGGTGGAACGGACTTGGCGATGTTGAACTCCACCAGCTGCGCACAGGAGCGACAATGGCGCATCAGGAAACAAAGGCAGGACCAAGAACTAAAACAAAATCAGGAACCCAACTCACCCGCGGGCCCGTGGGGAGCATCTCAAGGTCCCATGGGGTCCGACCCGCAGGTGGCGGCGCCCGGGTGTCGACGGCGTTCCGCACCCGGGTGAGCGCATACGGCCGCTCGAGGGGCGTCGGGAGCATCCGCGACCTCGCCAGGTCGACGGGGTTGGCCGCCTCCGTCATCTCGAAGATGCAGAGTGGCCTCTGCATCAGAGGCACGACCCGCCGGTGGTGGAGGAAGGCGAGGACGCCCATCGCGTTCGGCCCCGTGCTTCGCCAGCCGCTGCAGGGCGGCGAGGACGGACTCTTGCCGCGCCCGATGCTGGGCCGTAGACACCCCGTAGCCCCCGGGAGTCCCGCCTCTTCTTGAATACCCGGCCGGTGTAGGGAGGAAGGCCAGGCTCGGCATTGCGCAGGTAGAACCATCCCCGCTCCCGGCGGCGTTGTTCGTCGTCATGGTGCAGGGGATGTAGAAATCCTTGAGCTGCCCCCGCAGGGCAAGCGACATCCCGCCGGCGCGCACCGCGCGGCGAGTCCTCGACTCCGACGTGGGCTGCGTGATGAGCTCCCCACGGAAAAGGTGAACCCAGAGATCCCAGTTGACTGGGATCCCCAGGTACCCTTCGCAAACGCCCACGAACGTGGCCTCCTGCGAGATCGCGTTGGGGGCGAAGTTGTGCAGCTCCACCCCGTAGTAGTAGCACATCGCCCGCATGAAGGTGCTCGCCGGCGCGTTGAAGCCACGCTCGTGGTAGCGGACGAAGCTCACCACGTAGCCCTCCGGCGGGTTGGGCTCGTGATGCGCTGCCGGCGGCACGATCCATTCCGCCGGGCGCCCTTCTTCGTTAGCCGCCAGCTGACCGGCGGCGACCAGCTCACCAAGGGCGAGCTGGGTCACCGTCGACCTCTCCCAGGCGTACGGCTCCAGGATCCTGAGGGGGAGCTGAGGCGGCGCCATGAGGGGGGACGAAGGAATGCGAAGGCGGAGGACAAGGGAACGGAAAAAAGAGCTCTAACGGCGAAACCGTGCGGCGGCAAGAGCGAGATGAAGACGAAGGGGCGGAGGACCGAAAATGGTGAGACACTAAGGTAACAAACCGTCGCCCCCTCCTCCCCGCAGCTTTATAGGCCGACGGGCGAGCTCTCCGGAGCGGACGCCCCGCTAGCATTAACTGCAGGGAATCTTTCCATCGCGTCGACGGGTGGGCCCCACCACGACCTCAGCGGCCACAACACTGCAGGCGGGCCATCATTACGGCAAAGACCGGCAACGACCGAGGCGAAGCCGTCACTTCCGCCTGCCACGCCGCCCACTACGCGCGCGCGCGGCCGCAACGCCTAAAATGACGCGCCCGCGCTGCAAAACCGCGGCCACGACCGCAAGGCACTTAAATGCCCGGGTCCCTTGCCAAGCAAGGAGAACCCTCGAGCGGGGCGAACCCCCGGCTCGAAACAAAGGCGACCCTCGATGGGATATCAGCGTGAGAAGGCCGTCCGGGACCTGCTCGATGTAGAGCAGGCAACCGCGGGCACCCATGCCACGCAAAACCCTCGAGCGGCATGACCCTCGGCTCGAAACAAAGGCGACCCTGAAGGACCGATAAGGCGACCAGAGAGGGGGGGGAGTGAATGGGAGCCGATAAAAATTCTTCTCGAGGGAGATTGAAACTCCGACAAGACGAACTAGCTCGGTCGAACCCCCGAAATCACACGCTCCGCACTTCTACCTCCCGTTTGCCAAAACCACGTAGCCACTGGAGTGCTACTGGTCCTAGGAACAAACTCTACCAGCAACCACAACACACACGCGGCACCGACAGCGGAAACAACTCGAAAGCCGGCTAACCAGAGGGGGCGGTTAGACCGGGTATAGGGGGCGGTTAGACCGCCTCCACCTGGCAACCAAGAAATCCTCCGAAACGCCTCTTCCGAGCACCAAAACACACCACGGTTTCACCAACAGAGATCTCTGGTCAAGGCCATGCTAGCTACCAGAAAATCTTGGCGAAAACCAAAACTTCACCCAAGGGCCTAGGGGCGGTTAGACCGGCTACCTGGGGCGGTCTAACCTCCTGTACCCAGCAACGAACCCCGACCAAGAACACCTAGCAAACTACACTAAAACGAGCCAAGATTTCACCAGAACGCTCCTCTGATCAAGGTGAACAAACTCACAGAGAAAGGTCCAGCAAAATCAAACTTTCTTCGGAAAGGCCTAGGGCGGTTAAACCTGGTGCCAGGGGCGGTTAGACCTCCCTCTCCTGAGCACAAAGATCCAAGTGAAAACCCAAGCAAACGGACTCGAAACGCTCCAAGATTTCAACCATACAATCCCCTGGTCAAGGCCAACATGCTACCAGAAGATCTCGGCCAAAATCAAAACTTTCTCCGGACGAGCCCGGGGCGATTAGACCGCCCCTCCTACGCGGTTAGACCGCCCTCCCCAGACAGAACGGGAGAAAGGGGAACCGCGGGTCAACCCTCAACTTTGCATCACCCGATCTCCCGATTCACCCAACGGATTGCAGCGAAACTTTGGGGATGCCTGGGTCACCTCATGGACGACCTCTCCCTCAAAGGAATTGCACCGAAACGCTCTCAATCATGGGGAATCGCAAATCTCGTGACCAAACCTCAAGAACTCGAGTTCCAACGAAAACCACCAAATCGAGTCCGATTCAAAGAAGATTTGGGGGCAAAGTCACCGCCCAAAGAGGCACAAAAACCTCATACGTGACACCCACCAAAAACCCCAAGAAATCGTCCTCAAAACACCGCCAACAAAGAGCTCCGAAAATCAACACAAAAGAGACGGGAAAACCACCGTGATGAACAACGCCGAACCATCTATACATGCCATGAAAGGTTCGTACATGGTCTAGCTTGCCACCCAAACATCCATCCCTCTCTCTAGATCTCACATGAAGCTCTCAAGCTAGTCCTCTAAAAACCTAAGGAAAAATGGAGAACGAAAATGGAAAAACAAATGAGCTAGGGTTCCAAGGGTTGGCTGCCATCCACCCCTCTAATGAGTATATATGGAGGCACCCAAAAGACTAAAACGCCCTTCACTAATAACTAGGGATACATGCCCCTCAAGGGCGGATTTGGAATTCTTGATGTCTTCACCATCGGACGGATGCCCGGCGACCGCACCCTGCGTAGCCTCGACGCAAGCCTTGCGATCCCGACGCGTGTCCTCCGCTTCGAAGCTTCTCGGCGCCGGCGGCCAGGGCGGTCAGACCGCCCCCCTAGGCGGTTAGACCGGCCCCGGGAACCCGACCGACCCCGGGCGGTCCGACCGCCCCTCCCGGGCGGTTGAACCGGCCCGGGTGGCCACACCTCCTCGTCGAGTCTTCGGCCTCGGTTTTGTGGCTCAACCGAGTAACCCGGTGGTTTTACGGTGAACCACCGCAAACCCCGCGAACTCGGTGTAGCCTCCGCCAATCTCCACTCATGACTCGGCTCCCACGTAGTCCCGGCTCGACCTTGGTTTTGAGGCTCTACCAAGAAACCGTCCACGACTTCATCTTGCCGTTCATGCCACCATGCGGCCCGCACTTGACCCCGCCGGCCACGGGTCCCTCGAACGAAGCCTACTTGTCTTCTCCACACCTGGAGGCCTCACCGGCAACGACCTTTCGCGCTTGTTCTTCACCTGCACCAACACGAGTCAAGCCGCAACCTGCACCTGCAATACTTAGCCAAGAATCAGTCTACACAACGTTGTCAATCACTCATCACACAAGGAAGCGACCATCCACCGGTCCTCGAACCACACATGGTCCTCAATCTCCCCCTTGATGAGTGCATTGACAACACACTCACATGATTTGTAACCAAGGAGAAAAAGAAAAGAAAATAAACTACTAAAAGAAAAACTCCAACAAGTGATCGAAAGCCAAAGAAAGGCAAAGAGCAAGATCACTTGAAGAAGAACAAGTCTCGGACCCCTTAGGCAAGGGCAACGGCTCGACACATCCGAGACAAAACCATGCTCAAGCAAAGAGCAAAAACCACCAAAAGCACACAAGGCCACGAGCCAAAAACTCACACAAGAGCTCCCCCTGCACATATGCAAACTCCCCCTGAACCAATGCATGCAAGAAGGTCACTTGGAAATGCATGACAAAGAGCAAACCAAGCTCACACTGCATAGGGCGGTTAAACCGCCTGCACAGGCCGGTTAAACCGCCCCTGGTCATGTGACCGCCCCAGGGGAGGTTAGACCGCCCCATGTGACCGCCCTGCAAAAACTTCTCTCGAAAATTGCCGAACCACTTTGGACACCTTCCATTAGCTCCCAGGTGCCCAAATCATGCACACACTTCTCCCCCTTGTTGACAATGCATGAATCAAGGCAAAATGCGAAAACTTTCAACATATAGCTTGTCAAATATACAAAATTCATCACAAGGAGCTACACAAGTCCAAATGAGCAAGTTAGATACTCGACAGGTTCGTAATGACTTTAACTACGTGATCACCAAGTTTCACAACCATTGGACAAGGCTAAAAAAGATTTGAGTAATTTTGCGAAAAGTTACTCTCTCATAAGCAAATACCTAAACATGAGCAAAACATATCAAAATGGCTAAGCCACTCAAATTTCATGCTAGGACAGCCATTCTAATCATAAGACCATCATAAACACCCAAAAGCACCTCATGTCATGTCAAAGCCACCGAGCCATGTGCCTACTTCTATGTATGAGACTTCTCATTGGTAGGCAACATGCAACGGTTTAGCACCCAAAGCAAATTAATTTCAGCACATATGACATGGGAACATATTTTCCAAGCATTTTTCATTTCATTTTCAGATTTATAAATGGTACATGAAATGTCTTTGCGACAAAAAGGAACTTATGCCCCTCCACAAGATTAAGCAAGAGGGCTAAACATTCATGATGGCAAATGAGCCTTTGGCCCCATATGATCAATAAACTAGCTATCCAACCACAAAGTAAGCATAGCAAAGCCACTAAAATATGTCAAGATCATATATAGGCATTTACACATGAGAGAGCATGTATGTGACATTTTTCAAAAATTAGCCATCAACCATGGATCATTCATCAAGATCATCAAGAGCTAAGTCAAACTAACCGTAGCATATCAAACAAGCTCACAAGAACATATATAGCAACCCATGGTAAACATTGTATATAGGAGAAGCTTTTCCTATCCGATGCATATGATACAAAATGCATGCAATCTAAGATACAAGGATGCCTATACATCATGTTACATATGCCATGCCAAATGCAATAAATGCACAAAGGAAAGCTATACATATGCTACACAAGGAGCTTCACCACCAACTTAGGAAACCAACCACACACACAAAGCTCACAAAAGACCGGCTCCTCGAGGGGAGGCAAAAAGGGCTCGACACCTCCGGCAAAAGAGCAAAGGAGCACAAAACTCACAAGCTCCCCCTAAACACATGCACTAGGGCCAAAGAGCATACAAAGCTCACCCTACACACATAATATAGAGAAGGAGCAAAACAAACCAAGTGGCTTGACCAAGGCCACACACTCGAAGGTCACAAAGCACTTACCTTTATCATTTCTTCACAATTCACTCATCCTTGTCCACCATCCCCGAAAGTGATGTACCTACATGTCACCACCGGGGTATGAGGCCGAAGAACCACCCCCGATATCAACCAAATGTTCTCTGGGCCTCCCACCTGCAACTCAAAACCAAGAGCGAGAACGAGCAAATGACTCAACACTGGGGTTAGTCCCAAAAGTGTGAAACCAGTGTCGGGCCATTTCCTCAAAAGTAGGGTTAGCAACATTCATCCTACTCGCCTATCAATACGGCGATCCATCCCGTCAAACCTATCAAACCCGGAACCACCATGGGAACACCACTCCCGTCTCACCGGAGGAGCACGAGTACCACGAAAGGGAAAGCATGGTCCGTAGCCCCTCCGAGACTCAAAACTCGCGACCTCTCCCAAACTCGTATTGATCACGAGGTGGAGAACGTCCAAACAAACTCAACGCCACTAGACTCAAAGTGTCTACCATCCGCACCATGACCAAGGGAACCGAAACCACCAAGCATCACGACCTCGAAAACAAGCGCCGATAATGCGGGGAGGGCCGGTCCCCGACCGCCAGCCGCACCGGTCCGACCTCCCTTCCCCGGGCGGGGGCCGGCCCGACCGCCTAGCCGGGCCGGTCCGACCGCCCTCTCCGGACCACCACCGCGGCTACGGGATTTCTCATATCCCCATGCCGGATCCTTACGCACAAAGCCCTTTCCCTTAGGCGGTGGCATACGAGGCTCGGTGCACACCATGAGAAGGGTGGTACCTGTCCTTGTTCGCCCACTCTTTAGCCATTCTCGCCTCTCTCTTTCTCTTATAGCAAAACTCTCTCTTGTGACCATCCTTCCCACAAAACTCACAATGGAAAAGGATTGGTTTGGGCTTAGGCTTGGGGTGAGACTCTTCACTTGGTTTCTCACTAGGCTTTTCACTAGGTTGGTTTGGCTTGGATGCTAACTTGTCTTTGGGTGTGGGTTGTGGTGGAGCTGAAACATTCCCAAATTTCCTTTCTCTCTCACCACTGCCCTCACCAACCTTATCCAATCCCAAGGCCCAACCATCAAAGCGCTTACAGCTAGCAATCATCATACCAAGCTGAGGTTCTTGACTCGACAACCAACTCAGTGCTTCACGCAACTTATCATTCTCATCTTGCAAGCGACCAACACATTTTGCAAGATCCAAATTCTTCATAGCATGCATCTCACATGTAGAACAAGAAGTAGGAATAGGCACTTTCAAATCAGCCTCTAGCGAACCAATGCGAGAACGAAGCTCAATAATTTTCTCATGCAAACCCGGGCAAGAAGTGCAAGCACCAAGCAAAGTGGGTCTAGATTGTAGCTCAGCCAACTCAACCCTAAGCACATCTAGTTCCTCACACTTGGAGGCATACTTCTCCCTAAGATCGGTCAAGTCGCCTAGGAAAGCGAGCAATCAGCACAATCATTTTCATCGAAACAACGGGGCTAGCCTTAAGCGAATCAATTTCAAGCTTGCTATCAAGAACCCGTGTTTCTAGCTCAGCCCACTCTAGTCCTAGCATCCTCGAGCAAAGATCTAAGCTCCTTTCTAAGCTTCTTAGCCTCTCTAAGCATGTGATCGCGATTATCAAGCAAGTCAACCAACTCCTCATTCTCCTTGCGCAAAGAAGAGAGCTCATCACATACCTCATCCTCGGAATCCAAGTCCGAGGCGTCCTTCCGGCTTCTCTTCTTGCTCGAACCGCGAGCCATGCCGCGAAGTCGTCCCTGAGGCTTAGGCCCGTCACACAAAGGCCGTTGAGATACTTGCCAAGGTTCTTCTTCTTCTTCCTCTTCTTCTCATCCTCTTCGTCTTCATCACTCGAGCTTGAAGACGTGTCCTCGGAATCAGACTCGATGTCGCTTGATCTCTTCATCTTCTCTCGAGACCAAGCCTTCTTCCCACGTCCATGATCCTTCTTCTTGGACTTCTTCCTCTTGTCCTTGAACTTGTGCTTGTCGTGGTTGTTCACCTTCGGACACTCGGCGAAATAGTGTCCGAGTCTTGCCGCACTTGAAGCATGTCCTCGTGTTCCTCCTCATGTTCACCCGGTTCTCGTGCAGCCTCTCGAACCGCCTCGTCAGGAGCGCCAGCTCGTCCTCTCCAAGCACGTCGAACTCCTCATCTGGCATAGACATCAAAGAGTACAAAGAAAACATCCCGGTGGATGGGTTAGTGTTAGCCTTTCCTTTCAAACCACCCACGAGGGCAAGACTATGGGAATCAGTCGGTCCCTCGAGCTTGGCAGTCATGCCCCTATCCACCTCAGCCGACTTGAGCTTCGAGAACAGCTCGTTCACCGTCAGAGTATCATACCTCTCCGACTCGACTATGGCCTCAAACTTTCCGCCCCATATCGTACGATCCAAAGAGTGTAAGAGCTTGACCGCTCTATCATGATCATCGTACGGGAGCACGTCCACATTGGCCCTCATGTTGTTCACCACCACCGTGAACCTCTCGAAACAAGGCATCGATGGACTCACCGGGGAGATGAGTGAAGTTCTCGTACTCTCTCCGTAGGTCGCATACAACCGTGCCCGAACACGGGCGTTCCCAACATGAGCCTCCTTCAACACCGCCCAAATCCTACAAGCCAAGTGCTCGGTGTGCACCCGATCGAACTCGGCCGACACAAAGCACGAAACAAGTAGTCGACCGCCTTATTGTTGGCGTCGAATCCGTCCCTCGACCCCGGAGCAAGGAAATCCATCGGCTGGACATAGCTTTGTGTCCACCATGACATCCCAAAGCGGTGACCCTTTCCGCGGAGGAACGCACCCATCCGCTTGCTCCACATCCGGTAGTTCTTGCCATCGAAGTGTGGAGGACCCGAACCCCGTTCTCGGTACGCCATCCTTGGATCTTAGAGCGGTTAGACTCAATAAAGACCCGAACCGGCTCGATACCACTTGAAGGACCGATAAGGCGACCGAGAGGGGGGGGAGTGAATGGGAGCCGATAAAAATTCTTCTCGAGGGAGATTGAAACTCCGACAAGACGAACTAGCTCGGTCGAACCCCCGAAATCACACGCTCCGCACTTCTACCTCCCGTTTGCCAAAACCACGTAGCCACCGGAGTGATGCGGTCCTAGGAACAAACTCTACCAGCAACCACAACACACACGCAGCACCGACAAGCGGAAACAACTCGAAAGCCGGCTAACCGGAGGGGGCGGTTAGCCGGGTATAGGGGGCGGTTAGACCGCCTCCACCGGCAACCAAGAAATCCTCCGAAACGCCTCTTCCGAGCACCAAAACACACCACGGTTTCACCAACAGAGATCTCTGGTCAAGGCCATGCTAGCTACCAGAAAATCTTGGCGAAAACCAAAACTTCACCCAAGGGCCTAGGGGCGGTTAGACCGGCTACCCGGGGCGGTCTAACCTCCTGTACCCAGCAACGAACCCCGACCAAGAACACCTAGCAAACTACACTAAAACGAGCCAAGATTTCACCAGAACGCTCCTCCGATCAAGGTGAACAAACTCACAGAGAAAGGTCCAGCAAAATCAAACTTTCTTCGGAAAGGCCTAGGGCGGTTAAACCTGGTGCCGGGGGCGGTTAGACCTCCCTCTCCGAGCACAAAGATCCGAGTGAAAACCCAAGCAAACGGACTCGAAACGCTCCAAGATTTCAACCATACAATCCCCTGGTCAAGGCCAACATGCTACCGAAGATCTCGGCCAAAATCAAAACTTTCTCCGGACGAGCCGGGGCGATTAGGACCGCCCCTCCTACGCGGTTAGACCGCCCTCCCCGCACGAACGGGAGAAAGGGGAACCGCGGGTCAACCCTCAACTTTGCATCACCCGATCTCCCGATTCACCCAACGGATTGCGGCGAAACTTTGGGGATGCCGGGTCACCTCATGGACGACCTCTCCCTCAAAGGAATTGCACCGAAACGCTCTCAATCATGGGGAATCGCAAATCTCGTGACCAAACCTCAAGAACTCGAGTTCCAACGAAAACCACCAAATCGAGTCCGATTCAAAGAAGATTTGGGGGCAAAGTCACCGACCAAAGAGGCACAAAAACCTCATACGTGACACCCACCAAAAACCCCAAGAAATCGTCCTCAAAACACCGCCAACAAAGAGCTCCGAAAATCAACACAAAAGAGACGGGAAAACCACCGTGATGAACAACGCCGAACCATCTATACATGCCATGAAAGGTTCGTACATGGTCTAGCTTGCCACCCAAACATCCATCCCTCTCTCTAGATCTCACATGAAGCTCTCAAGCTAGTCCTCTAAAAACCTAAGGAAAAATGGAGAACGAAAATGGAAAAACAAATGAGCTAGGGTTCCAAGGGTTGGCTGCCATCCACCCTCTAATGAGTATATATGGAGGCACCCAAAAGACTAAAACGCCCTTCACTAATAACTAGGGATACATGCCCCTCAAGGGCGGATTTGGAATTCTTGATGTCTTCACCATCGGACGGATGCCCGGCGACCGCACCCTGCGTAGCCTCGACGCAAGCCTTGCGATCCCGACGCGTGTCCTCCGCTTCGAAGCTTCTCGGCGCCGGCGGCGGGCGGTCGGAGGCCGCCCCCTAGGCGGTTAGACCGGCCCCGGGGCCCCGACCGGCCCCGGGCGGTCGACCGCCCCTCCCGGGCGGTTGAACCGGCCCGGGTGGCCGCACCTCCTCGTCGAGTCTTCGGCCTCGGTTTTGTGGCTCAACCGAGTAACCCGGTGGTTTTTACGGTGAACCACGCGCAAACCCCGCGAACTCGGTGTAGCCTCCGCCAATCTCCACTCATGACTCGGCTCCCACGTAGTCCCGGCTCGACCTTGGTTTTGAGGCTCTACCAAGAAACCGTCCACGACTTCATCTTGCTGTTCATGCCACCATGCGGCCCGCACTTGACCCCCGGCGGCCACCGGGTCCCTCGAACGAAGCCTACTTGTCTTCTCCACACCTGGAGGCCTCACCGGCAACGACCTTTCGCGCTTGTTCTTCACCTGCACCAACACGAGTCAAGCCGCAACCTGCACCTGCAATACTTAGCCAAGAATCAGTATACACAACGTTGTCAATCACTCATCACACAAGGAAGCGACCATCCACCGATCCTCGAACCACACATGGTCCTCAGACCCTCGATGGGATATCAGCGTGAGAAGGCCGTCCGGGACCTGCTCGATGTAGAGCAGGCAACCGCGGGCACCCATGCCACGCAAAACCCTCGAGCGGCATGACCCTTGGCTCAAAATGACGTCAACCCTCGATGGGATATCGACGTGAGAAGGTCGCACGGGGCCTGCTCGACGTAGAGCAGGCAACCGCGGGCACCCATGCCACGCCAAACCCTCGAGCGGCACGAGCCCTTGGCTCGAGACAATGTCAACCCTCTAAAAGAAAGCACATACGCTGTGCTACCAACCAGCACCTCGAGGGCTGGCACGCCCAGACCCCTCGACGGCCGCAAACGTGAAAAGACGGGGCCGCCCAGGCGCCACCCCGCACGGCCCTACTCGATCAGAGGTTCGAAGCCTGACCCTCGACGGGTTCGAACAGGCGCCCCAGATCGCAGAGTTAGGGACGACGAGGGCACGCGCATTCGAGCCGTACCTCGAGCCCGTCGGCTCGAGGGTGCCCCACATGTCGTGTTCGAGAGCCAGCGAGGGCAGCTAGCCGGGGGGATCCCACCGAGGGAGAGCTTCCGCGCCCTCGGTCCCTAGCGAACGGGACCGAGCCCCACCTAGCAAACCCACGCAAGCGCTTCCATGGACGTGTCTCGGACCGCGCAGCCTACCCTTATCGAACGGGGCATGGGCGTCCACTTGAACCACCCGCCACCAGCTCGAAGAGGAATCCGCAATTCGCGACCCGCTCGATGGGAGTTGCGGAAACCTCACCCTCCGTCCCGCGGAGGGACGGCGAGGGCGCGTTAAAAAGCAAGTCGTCAGGCTCGACCCGATCGCCTCGAACGGGCCAAGGCTCGGGGGCTTGACGCACGGCTACACCTCCTTGAAATTGCACCCGCCGGAGACAGTGACAGGGGAGCGTGCACCCCCGAAGCCGGCTGAAATACCGCCGATGCCGGTTGGCATATGTGCCACGCCTTTCGACCAAAGTTCTCGCGGTTAACCCCCGCGGAGAGCCCACACTCTGCGGGAGGCTTCGGGGCTAGACCCGCGGGTCCGGCGACGCGGCCCCACGGAAAGCGTTCGCAAACAAGGAGGGAAGAACGTCCTATCGGTAGGTTCCGGCATCCGCGGGAGCCTCAATGGCAAACCCGCGGATGCTCGGGGGCTGCGTCGGGGGACAACCCTAGGGGTCCCCTTAAGCAACGGGGGAAATCCTCACTTAAATCCCGGTATCGAAACACGCTAAGCCTAACCATGCGGGTAACTAACCATGCGGGACATGGCCTACGCCGCGGGACTCGGACGGCCCCACCAAGACGGCCCGCTCGGAAGACCCCTCGAGCGAGGCTCCGCCTCGCTCGAGGGCGCGCTCCCTCCTCGAGCGGGCTCCGCCCCGTTCGAGGGGCAACTCTTCCCTCGAGCGGTCCCGCCCCGCTCGAGGGCTCGCCCCCCTCGAGCGGGTCTCGTCTCGCTCGAGGGTTTGCTCCGCCCTTGGCCGGGGCCCGCCACGCTCACGGGCGCCCCGCACGCGTGCGCCGGTCCCGTACACGGGCATTTAACGCCCGACGCCGCGGGACGGCGCCATCATGCGCCGGGGGCTCGCGCCCGTGCCGCCGCACCAACTCCCCGGGGGAGGAGCCCATCCCCACCACTATGGGGATGGGCGTGCGTGCGGCCGGTGTCGGTCCCGTGACACCGCGCGCGCGCGCCCGTGCGGCTAACGCGCCGAGCCCCTCGAAAGGGGGCCGGCGCACCCTCGATGTACTTTCTTGTGACCCTACAGGGTTAGGTGGAGGCGGTAGGCCGGTGGACTGCCATCCCTGCCACTGTAATAGCGTGGCCGCCGTACCCGCACGCGCAGGCGCACGCCGGACCCTGTAGCAACGACTCCGGCCCCGTGAGGCGCGTTGGGAAGGAACGCCATTCTGCCAACTCATGTGCGCCGTACGGGCCAGCGTCAGCACCTCCCTCGAGCCTATCAGAGGACATCACCGCCATCCGCTGCTCTCCTACCCTCGAACCGCCACTGTTCGGGTACATGTCAGGCCATGATGACCGGATCGTGGCGGGGATCGCACGGACGGCCGCCCACTCTACAGCGTAGCACGACGTGCACCCCCACTTAGCTGGATAGCGCGGCGTGCATGTAACTCGCCGCCCCCCTTGGCCTATAAAAGGGGAGGCGAGCCCCCAGCCGCGGGGGGGGAACACAAGACACCGTGCACTCACTCTCTTATTCTCCCACAACATCTTCAGCCACTCCACTAGGGACTTGGAAACCACACTTCCTCTCCCGCCTTGCTTGTACTTGCCCCACTACAAGCACCACCGGTGCCGAGCAATACAGTGCCACGAGCACACCCCTGCTGGACGTACGGCCCCCTTGGCCGGAACCAGGATAAAACCTTGTGTCATTTGTTGCTTAG
This sequence comes from Cenchrus americanus, assembly GCA_947561735.1. NCBI lineage: Eukaryota > Viridiplantae > Streptophyta > Magnoliopsida > Poales > Poaceae > Cenchrus > Cenchrus americanus. Next base: position 96,972,897 of record OX387242.1, on the reverse strand, counting down.
CATCGACCATTGAGGGATAGACCACGGCGCTATCTACTCGTTAGTGTCGGGACCATATTCCGCACCGACAGTCCTGACAAGATTTTATAAATGAGGTGTTGTCAAAACAAGACAAGCTTCTCATGGTCTTACCGAGACTAGTCAAAAAGGTCATTAGAAAATAATGTTAAATCAAGGAGGGGAAAGAGAAAAATACACACACTTTTAGATAAGTGGACATGTGCAAATGCCAAAGAGTGATCCCAAGGCACAAAGGAAGTCCTCGTTATCGGATTGCACATGGTTGGAAAATGAGAATGGATCTTTTTAACTTGAAGCCTTGAATGCACTTTTAGAGAGCTGGGGAGTTTACTTTACGCACATTTTTTTCTTTCTCATATTTCTCATTCTTTTCTTTCTTTCTTTCTTTCTTTCTTTCATATATATATTTATTTATTTATTTACCTTGAAAGTCATGAGTATCGCTGGATTTTTTTTCTTTCATCATCATTTTTTTTAAAATATTCCCCTTTGAACTCTAAAACTGCACCGTACCTACCTCCTCCCCCATGCTTAGACGTTGCTCGTCCTCGAGCAAAGAGGCGAAAAATAAGGTAGGTACCGGAGATATTTTTCCTTGGAGAGATACTTGAAATCTTCAATGTTGGCACCGTCTTGCGATCTTCCTTGAATTGATGATCCATTCTCAACAATAGGTTGTGGTCAAGGAGGTAATCACAAAAGATGATATTTGGTTTAAGGGTGGATATCCGGCGAAGTTTGTGAGATCACCGATGCGGGGATACACAATGCACGGATAAAAGGCTAGCAAAAAGATAGATACGCAAAAATGGAATGACCAGCTTCTTAGTCTCGGGCCAGAGAAATCATGTCGTGCAATAACTCACTCAAAAATAAATCTTGTACACTAAGGTTTATGCACTCAAATATATATAAGGCTTTGGATAGGTTGAGCAACACACAAGTGATATTTGTGACAAGGTTAGCAATATTTTTGAGCATAAAAGACATCTTTAATCTATTCATAACTTGAGAGCACATAAAACACTATGGGTCTTTATTTTAATCATAACCTCCGCTGAAAATTAAGCTAGCATTTAAATAATTTCAGATCTGTATTTTTAAGAGAGCACTAGCTTAAACATGCATAAATCAACTACAAAGATGAACAAAGCTGCAATTTTAATCATATATCATCATGGCACGAATTTTGTAACTTTTCCAATGATATAATCAAGGTGGTGTCTTTATTAATGGTGACATCAAGTTGAAATACAAACTGAAAATAAACAAACATGCTTGCTGAAATTTAAATAAAAACAGAAAATACTACGCAAACACACATAAGCAAAAGCTGAAAATTACAGAGAAAAAGAAAAGAAAACTAAAGTTCCTAAATCTTCTAGTCCTCCGCCGGTGGTTGATGTTGATGATCTTGATAATAATAGCCTTGCTCATAATATGATTGGACATTCCCTCCGACGAATTGATTTGGCTCCACAAGGTGAAGGCGTCCAAGTTCAAAGGCAATATTTGCATTGCCTTCACCAAGTTGAGCTGCGTTAGCTTGGATGGCTGCGATGTTTTGAGCATTTCTTGCAGCATACCCTCCAATAATGGCCATGCTTTGTTGTGGTTGGGGATGATGAGCGTAGGACTCCGCGAAGTTAGCGTTGGGCACAACATAATTTTGTGGGGGTACCGGTGCACCACCCCCCCCCCATGCTTGTCCTTGTGACCCTCCGTAATAACTTGGCGGAGGAGGGACCCCGCCGAATGGTTGCACATTGGGTTGTGCTCCACTCACTTGTGTGGAGGATGTTCCCTCCTCTACGATTCTTCCTCTTTTGTTCATTCTTGCAGGGACAAGTAATCCCTCTTCCAACCAATCTTCCCTTCCTTCGGTGAAAAGCCTAAGCCTCTCATTCGGAAGGGGTAGGTTCACTATGGCCAACCGATAACCTCCTCTCTCATCTCCACTAATGTATTTGTCTTGCCGCAAATACTCAAAACCGAGAGAGGTACCACGCAAAAGGTGAGCGGGGTTTCTTGCGATCCCCGGCCGCAAGGAAAAGGCCAACATGGAGAGGTAACACCCCGAACCAATATTACCCGCCCCCGATGTTGCTTCACAACACCAACGGTTGATCATGAGGTAAGAGGGGTCTATTGGCCGCCTGGCAATTAAAGCCGAGTATAGCCAATTCAACTCCGTGTCGGTCACCTTTGTTTCCTTCATCCTCCCCAATACCCTCTTGCACATCCAAGAGTGAAATATCCGGATAATGGGGTTGCGGATGCAATTGCGTTGTTGATGGGCTTCTCCAGAGATCATGTTCCAAAATCCCGCCAACATGCCGGGTGGCACGTCAACTTTCTCTGGAGCTCCCTTGTGGAATCCAAGCAGCTCCCTAACGTGCTCGTAGGGAACCACTTGTTGGATTCCCTCCAAACGGAATGACAAGCTTTGAACCCCATCATCATCAACGATGGGTGCAATAGTCATCAAAATTTCCAAGGCGTAACCCAAATGGGTGTCCACCGATATTCCGTTGGAGAACTGCACCCATCCGAGGTGCCCCAACATATAGTATATGTCGGTGCAAAAACCCAAGGTGTAGAGTGCTTGGTCGTCGAACTCGACGTTCGGCACAAGCCTCTTCTCAAGATTGGCGAGCCTCTCCTCCTCCTCCGCCGACAAGATGATGAAGCCGTACGAAGAGTGTGTCGGGGTGTAAGGAGGTGGTGCGGTTGAGCGAGTCGATCGTCATGGTGGCGCGGGCTGCTCCTCCGTGTGCCCACGAGGTTCGGAGAACCTCATGGAAGTGCTTCTTGCAGCCCTCATACCACCAAGGAGGAGAGCATTGTTCCTCCTTGGTGGTGCCGTATCCGTCTCCATGCTCCGGGGAGACTCGGAAACCGAGTGCCTCCTCGAAGACGTGGTTGATGACGGCTTGGACGACGACGAACTCTTCTTCTTGGAGAAGAGACTTGTGGTCTTCTTCCACATGGTTGCTGCACTCTTTCTTCAACTAAAATTCCGGGTTGCAACCGGTAAACTAGGCACTTAAACTCTTTGCTTCGGATGTGGACTTTGAGTGGATTAAGGATGTGGATTTTTTTCTTGAGCTATCAAGCTTGTGATGGTTGGCTATGTCTACGGAGGTTCTGAGCACACAAACTTGAACACACAAACAAGGGAAGGAGAGGGAAGCTTGCCTGCAGAAAACGGGAGCCAGGGGGCTCCTTAAGTAGGTCGAGCCGGCCGGCCCGGGCCGGCCGGCCCGGGGGTCTCTTGGCTCCTCCCCGCCGCATCTTTCTCCCAAAGACGATCATTTCGCCTCCGCAACTTTCCCCGCCCGCGTGCTCCACGAGTTGCACCGCCCAAACGCTCTCGTCCACTCCTTTTCTTGAATTATTGGTCCTCCCACTTGATGCTCCATGCTTTGGGTCATGTCCATGCTCCCTAGCTCCACTTGCTTCACATGCCACCATGAAAATCCTGCAAAGTTGATGCTTGCTGCCCACCATGCTTGTCCTTTGCATGTGGAATTGGTGAAAGTTGATAAAAGGGAATCCAATGGTGCATGCATGATTAATTCAAACTAGATTGCCTCCATTTAGGTGTGTTTAAGGTTAAGCACTCCTCTAATTCGAAATTTAAAATATTTTTCGAGCCATGAAAGAGCTCAAGCATAATTTTAGAGAAGTTTTTAAACCATTAAAAACAAATGTAAGTCGAAAATATTTTTCGACTACGTCGATTTCGGTCTCACCGGTATAGTTTGCTTTCATCGGTTGAGAGCGAACATTTTCCCGGCTTGATCATGGGGGCATAGGTTTAGGTTCTAATTTTGGCTAAATAAGAAAGATTTTGAATAAAACAAAATTAGAATAGGCTTTGATTTCTAGGTTCACGCGAGTCCTACCACGTGCTGAATTTTATTAACACTTAAACATAAATCGTGGCTCTACTCGTGTGGTTTTAGCATGAAAAATAAGTCAACCTCAGCACCATAATGAGGGTGAAAGGTTGAGTTAAGGTTCTGAAATTATTTGGTTGAGGGTTTCTCGAAAAGAAAAGAATCAAACAAGCACATAGGAGGGTTCATGCAAAGGGTTTATGATAAAGCAAACATTCAATCAAGAATTATGTCTCTAATATTGTTCAACCACTTCTAAGTCTAATGTCTTTGCGTAATAAAACTCAAAAACTAAATTATTAAAAATACTTGAAAAACCTGGAATCGGGTTGTCCTCCCGGTAGCTTATTCTTGACTCGACGAAACGGGTTGCCTCCCGCCTAGCGCTTCGTTTATAGTCTGTAGCTAGACTTCTTCACTTGATTACTCCGGATCAACACTCTTTGCGGGCGTTGCAATCTTGGGTACCCACTTCCGCACCATCTTGGGCGCGGGCTTGTCTTCCGGCTTAGTTGGCTTAGTCATTTTTTGGTCTTCACAGGCGGCTTCTCTTCCTTTGTCTTGACAGATGCAACACCTTCTTTGATTTTCGTTACATTTATTTTTTTCGGCTCCTTCTTCTTTTTCAGCCCCTTCGTTTGTTTTGGTTCTCCCTTCACTCCAATCATGTTGCATGCCTCAATCCTTGGACGGAACTTGAAGGAACTCTTTTCTCCGTTGATATCGAACATGATCTCCCCCTTGCCAACATCAATAGTAGCTCCCACGGTCTTGAGGAACGTCATCCCTAGGATGAGCGGCGGCTTCTCCCTCTCTCCCATCTCGAGCACAACGAAGTCGACGGGGATGAAGTGGTGTCCAATCTTCACGGGTACATCTTCAGCAATGCCCAAGGGATAGCGAATGGAGTTGTCTCCCAACTCCAAACATATTCCTGTAGGCTCCATCGGTAGGCGTAGCTTCTCGAACACATCCCTCGGCATGACACTCACACTAGCTCCAAGGTCGCATAACGCCTTCTCGAAGTTTAAAGAACCAACCGAACATGGAATTGTAGGGCACCGGGGTCTTTTTTGCTTCTCTAGCCCATAAGCAATAGCCGCACTACACTCCTCGGACATTTTGACATGATCTACCCCGAGTGTTGCTATCTCATATTTATTTGCAAGTATGTCTTTAAAGTAACGAGAATATGTAGGTACTTGTAGGGCATCTAGTAATGGCATGTTGATGCTAAGTCTACGCACAACTTCCACAAACTTCTCGAAGTGGTTGTCAAGTTTACCTCGGAAGTAGCGTGGCTTGAGTTGCGGTATCCTCGTGTCTTCCTCCGGCATCTCGAATTCGGGTTCCTCGGTGACGATCTCCGTAACCTTCTCTTTAGCAACTCCTTCCACCTCGGTGGACGGTTTAAGCTTCCTTGCTCCCGCGGAACGTTCCGGATCTTCGGTCTCCTTCCCCGAACGCGTTTGAATGGCCTTCGCCGATTCGGGACATTTGGGTTGTCCCGAAGCTTCCCTTCATCATTAGTGAGGCGCCCCGCAAGTTGTCCAACTTGCGTCTCGAGCATCTTCATCATGTTGAGCACTTGATGATTGGAACTTCCGACCTCCGTCACTTTGCTATCGATGTTCTCCAACACCTTGTCTATGGTCTTGAACTTGGTGACGGTGTACTTGTTGATCTTAGCTTGCTCATCCATGAACTCCTTCAATTGTATCCGAAGCGGAACCGCGTTAGGAATAGATGAGCTTGCATTAAATTGAGGCCTACCTTGCCCGTAGAGGAAGTTCGGCAATTCTCCCTTCCTCATGTAGTCGAGCACTTTGGCCTCCTCCGGACAATCTTTGCGGACATGGCCATACTCTCCACATTTTTCGCATGTGGACCTTGCTTCGGCGGCCTTCAAGTCTTGAGCCTCTTTCTTTTCCATCTCCATCTTCTCCAACCTCCTCATGAGCGAGTCGATCTTGCCCTCAAGTATGTCTTCCTTCTCCACTTGCAAGACTCCTTTGACGTTCCCCATGGGTTGAACCGGATGTAGGCGCCGGACGACGCCCACGTGTCATTATCCGCGACCTTCTTGAATAGCGTGAAAGCTTCCGTCGGTGTAAGCTCGATGATAGATCCTCCCGCCGATGCATCGATGATCGTCCTTGACGCCATGGTGAGTCCTTGATAGAACCTTTGCACGAGGTCTTCTTTCGGGAACTTGTGATGTGGAACCGCCGGGTGTACTCGTTGAAGCGCTCGAATGCCTCCGAGATAGTTTCGTAGGATATTGAACAAAGGTGGCAATCTTATTACGCAAGCTTTGAGTTTTACCGGTGAGTAGTATTCCTTCATGAAAGCCTTCATCAACGTGTTCCAATTTTGCACCGTCTCCGCCGGTTGAGAGTGGAACCATTGCAAAGCCTTCCCGAGTAGTGAAAACGGAAAAAGCCTTGCCCTCATTTGATCTTGAGTCACCCCATCCATGTTGAAAGTCGACATAGTTGAATGAATGCTTGGAGGTGAAGGTTCGGATCCTCTTTGCCGGTGAAGGGTGAATGTTGCACCATGCGGATTGTTGAGGTCTTGATCTCGAACGGTCTTCCGATCTCCTCGAGGTTCAAGATTGGTAGGTCGATGATGTCTGGGGTGCATAGCTCCCCAATCTTGCGTTCTTCCGGTGGTTGGTCACCCATTGGTGGAAGTCGATTCTCCTGCGGACTTTGAGGTGGTGAATTCTTCGGAGATTCCTGCGATCCTTTGTCTTCTGACTCCGAATCTACAAAATCCAGGTTTTTAGCTTGATGTGCTTCACGTCTCCTTAGCCTGTAAAGTTTTTCTGGATCATCCACAAAATTATTGGGTTTGTTGGAGAGGTAGCCGTCCATCTCCTGTTAGGGTTAGCAATAAACAAAGTATGCAAAAAACTAGAAAGTAAAAACGAATCTATAAAAACTAGAGTTAGACAAACTAGATTAGATGTAATTTGAGGATGATCAAAATTTAGTAGATGCAAAAATAAAAACAAAAAGAAAACTGAAAATTACAAAAAGGCAATAAAAAAATCAAATCTTGATCACTTGTTCCCCGGCAACGGCACCAGAAAAAGGGGCTTGTTGACGGTTAATAATTGTATCAAAGTTCGTTCGTGACTCGCAAGCGTACAAGTCTCCCGTCGTAGTCAAGGGACCCTTCTTCCCTCGAGTGGTGAACCCAAGGTATCGAATCCGTGGAACAAATGTGTGACGCAAGACTTAATCTATTAAAGCCAAGTAACTTCAATCTTCGATAAAAGACCTAATGCATCTAAGTAAAAGACACAAAACGAATCTAATCTACTAAAAACCGGAGAAAACAAAGTAAGATTGGGTAGATAAACCGATCTAGAGGGATCGGGGTAAGCCTTTTGTTGAAGTTCCAAGCAAGAGAAGAAGTAGCAAATCGAATCTTAATAGAAGCCTCTTTAAATCGTGGTTTCCCGTCCAAATCCGAAAACATCCGCCTTTCGAGACCCCCGTTCGTCACAACGTATCCCTATTCATGCGGGGAGCTTAGGGCGAGTCAAAAGACAAGTCGAGATTCTTTCGGAAGATCCGGCGTGTACCTCTAGCCACCGCGGCTACAAGAACACCCTATGTAATCTATCTCGAGAATAGAATTGGAATAAGCAAAGCCGATCGAAAAACGAAATCTTCGAGGAAACACTTGATCGCTGGGAAAAGATTCAACTTGATAATTCAACTATAACAATGATACATACACAAGATCACCACCGGGATCCTTCCTTGATCTTGCTTCTAGCTCGGGAACTCCGACGTGGTCTTCCGTGCAAGGTTCCCACGTCGGCTAGGGAAACCCTAGTCAACTAGCTCGACCCTCTCCTCTCCGAGATGGTGTCCCTCTCTTCTCTGCTTCTCGGCGGCCGAAGACGAAATCTTCTCGCGTGGCTCTCGGTCGGGGGACTATAAATAGCCCGATTGGCGGCTAGGGCAAAGGAGAGCGAATTTGGGCCCAAAATGGGCACGGGGCCGACCGGGCCGGGCCGGCCGGCCCGGGCCCATTTAGGCCCGGCCCGTGGGCTCCTTTGCCCCACGTCGGTTCCCTTGCTTCTGGATGTTTCCCCCTTCGCATGTAGGTCCATGTCGTCGGTTTCTCTTCGAATTGGACTCAACTCCTTGTCTTGCAAGAATCAGCACTTTTCTGGTCAGGTCCCTGGAGTCCGTCGTCTTCTCGGATCAAGTCCCCGGCTTCTTGGAGTTAAGTTTGCTTCATTGCATGACTTGTTCAGGGCTTCAAGGTCTTGTCATGAGGTGCTTGATGAACTTATCCCGAAAGTCTTGCATTCAACACTAAATCCCTGCATAAACATTAAACTCCAAAACCGACATGCACACGTGAACTTGTTATACCACGGGGGTTAGTACCAATGGATAAGGTATAAAACTCATGCCAACACCGAAGGTAAACTCATGGCTAGGTTGACGGATTTTCACCGTCAACACTCGCCAAGAGCACATCGCCTTTCTACGGCATCGTCCCCGGGAACGCGGCTATCCCACTGGGCTCAGTGGTCCTGCCAGTTACCTTCGGGGAAACTAGAGAAAACTACCGCACCGAGTACATCAAGTTCGAAGTCGCAAACTTCGAGACTTCCTACCATGCCATCCTCGGCAAACCAGCTATCGCCAAGTTCATGGCGATACCCCACTACACGGACTTGGTACTCAAGATGCCAAGTCCGGCCGGTGTACTCTCACTACAAGGGGACTTGAAGATATCATTCGACCGTGTCACAAAAGCTGTGGAACTCGCAGCCACCAACCAAGTAACCAATACCATGATGGAGATCTATGTTGTATCAAAGAAGCTTGCCCCAAGTGAACTCGACATCCTAGAGAAGTCAGACAAAGAAAACAAGCCTCAGCCATCCGAGGAAGTGCAAGTCAAGGCAATTGATCTTGGGACAGGCGACAACAGCAAGACTACCATGATCGAGGCGGGCCTTGACCCGAAATAGGAAGACGCGCTCGTCAGCTTCCTTTGGGCTAACCGAGACATCTTCGCTTGGAAACCAGCGGACATGCCAGGGGTGCCCAGGAATCTGATCGAGCACTCACTCAACGTCAACCCTAAAGCTACCCCGAAACGACAACACCTCCGTCGTTTCGCCGACGACCGACGGGATACCATCAAGAAGGAACTCGCCAAACTACTCATGGCTGGCTTCATCAGAGAAGTCTTCCATCCTAAGTGGTTCGCCAACCCCGTCCTCATCCGCAAGAAGAACACCAACGAGTGGAGGATGTGCGTCGACTACACCGACCTCAACAAACACTGCCCCAAGGACCCTTCAGGTTGCCGCGGATAGATCAAGTCATCGACTCCGCGGCAGGCTGCGACATGCTCTGCTTCCTTGACTGCTACTACGGGTACCACCAGATTGCTATCAAGGAAGAAGACCAGGAGAAGACCGCGTTCATCACCCCGTTCGGCGCCTACTGCTACACGACCATGTCGTTCAGGTTGAAGAACGCCGGCGCTACCTACCAGCAAGCTATCCAGGCCTATTTCAAGATATAACTCAACAAGAACGTCGAGGCTTATGTGGATGATGTGGTCGTCAAGACCAAAAACTCCGACACGCTCATCGCCGATCTTGAAGAGACTTTCGCATCACTGCGAGAGTACCGCTGGAAGCTCAACCCGAACAAGTTCGCCTTCGGCGTACCGTCGGGAAAACTACTCGACTTCATCATCAGCCATCGCGGCATCGAAGCCAACCCCGAGAAGATCTCCGCCATCACCAATATGAAAGCTCCCACCTACATCAAAGATGCGCAGAAGCTTATCGGGTGCATGGCGGCCTTGAATAGATTCATCTCGAAGCTTGGAGAACGGGGGCTACCCTTCTTCAAACTACTCAAGCATCAAGAGAAGTTCGTGTGGACTCCAGAGGCAGATCAAGCTCTCGCTCAGCTCAAGGATTTCCTATCCAAACTGCTAGTCCTCACGGCTCCTCGCAAAAAGGAGCAGCTACTGCTTTACCTCGCTGTGACTACTCACGTGGTCAGTTCTGCCATCGTTGTCGAGCGGCAAGAAGACGGCCACGCCCACCTAGTCCAGTGACCAGTCTACTTCGTCAGCGAGGTCCTGTCAGAATCTAAAGCACGCTACCAACCAGTACAGAAGCTACTGTATGCAGTGCTCATTACCTCGCGGAAGCTACGACACTACTTCCAGGAGTACTCGATCTCCGTCATCACCGACTACCCGCTCGGTGACATCCTGTGGAACCAAGATGCTACTGGAAGAATCTCCAAATGGGCAGTCGAACTCGGCGCCCTCAACATCGACTTCAAGCCATGAGCTGGCAGAATAGCGGGAGAATCAGCTACCAACTCCAACCGAGCGACCAGAGCATTGGGTGATGTACTTCGACAGCTCACTCAAGCTCAAAGGTGCGGGTGCTGGGGTACTCCAGATTTCTCAAATAGGCGAACAACTCAAGTACGTCCTGCAGATCTTTTGGAAGGTCTCAAACAATGAAGCCGAATACGAAGCTCTACTACACGGGATCTGCCTCGCAGCTTCTCTGGGCATCAAGCCACTACTAGTCTAAGGCGACTCTGCAGTGGTCATCAACCAAGTCAACAAGTCTTGGGACCGCAACAAGGAGAACATGGACGCCTATTGCCTAGAAGTCCGCAAGCTCGAGAACAAGTTCTACGGTCTCGAGTTCCACCACGTCGTCCGTGACAACAACATTGCCGCGGACGTCCTGTCAAAGCTTGGTTCTACTCGCGCTCAAGTGCCAGTGGGTGTCTTCGTCCACGAGCTTCACGCGCCATCCATCCCGGAGCCGGCGCCTATGACCACCAACCCAGCGCATCCGCCAGCTAGCCAAGAGGTCATGATGATCGATGTGGACTGGCGACAACCCTTCATCGACTACATTCGCGAGTAGAAGGTTCCCACAGACAAAAACTTGGCTGAGCAACTCATCCGCCGGGCCAAGTCCTACGTCCTAGTCGGGGACAAGCTCTACAGGCGGGGCGCCACTTCTGGAGTACTCATGAAGTGCGTTCCCCGAGAAGAAGGCAAGGACATCTTGGAGGAGATACATAATGGCGTCTACGGCAACCATGCATCTTCACGTACGCTGGTCAGCAAGGCCTTCCGATGAGCTTTCTACTGGCCCGCAGCTCTGGGCGATGCCGAAGAACTTGTCAGAAGGTGCCAAGGGTTCTAGTACTTCGCCAAGCAACAACACGTCTTGGCCTACAAGCTAGTCATCATACCACCAACCTGGCCTTTCGCCTGCTGGGGGCTCGACATGATTGGGCCTCTTCCAACTGCGCCAGGAGGATTCAATAGAGTTCTAGTGGCCATCGACAAGTTCACCAAGTGGATCGAAGTCAAGCTGGTCAACTGTCCCAAGGCCGACAGGGTACTCAACTTCTTGGATGAACTCGTGCACCGCTACGGACTACCCCATCGTATCATCACAGACTTGGGCTCCAACTTCAACAATCACCAGTTCTGGGAGTACTTCGAGAACAGCGGGATCGACGTTCGGTATGTCTCAGTCACCCATCCACGAGCCAACGGACAAGTCGAGCGCGCCAATGGGATGGTACTCGACGCTCTCAAGAAGCGACTACACGATGCTGCTAACACAAAAGGAAGCAAGTGGATCAAGGAACTGCCCAATGCACTCTAGGGGCTGCATACTCAACCCACCAAGCCATCGGGATAGTCACCCTATTTCCTGGTCTATGGCTCCGAAGCTATTCTACCTGCCGATGTCATATGGGAGTCACCGGTAGTAGAGTAGTATGACGAAGGCATATCCGAAGATAGCAGACGAGTTGACATCGATGGACTCGAAGAAGCTCGCTGCACTGCCCTCGTCCAATCAGCAAGGTACCTAGAGGGTATCTGACGCTACCACGATCGCAACATCGAGGAACGCTCCTTCAACATTGGTGATCTAGTCCTCCGTCGCATCCAGAACACGAAAGGACTACACAAGCTCAGCTCGCCATGGGAAGGCCCTTCACAGTCGCAAGGGAGATCGGACCAGGATCGTATCACCTCCAGACACTTGAAGGCGACGACATCAGCAACTCATGGAATGTCGACCAGCTCTGTCGATTCTACGCATAAGTCTTTTGACTACTTTGGGGGCTCAAGTCTACACGACTACTCCCGGGCCTTTCACTTAAGCGGCCTCTGGGTCCAGGCACTAGTCTCCGGACTACTCTACTGCAAGATCTAGCGCTAACGGCTGCCAACGGATCTCGGGCTGCTCAGGGCGTCAAGGACTCTAGCAGCAGGTCTATCAAGAGACCATGCACTTCTAGATCTAGTCTATATGGCTACTAACGGATCTACAACTGTAAGCGGCCACGCGCCCTAGCACTACTCTAGCCGTAGGCGGCCTCCGGGTCCTGGAAACTACACTTGTAAACGGCCCTGGCCATCCAGGTGTATTCTTTCAGTAATAAAGTTCGACTCGTGATCAACTCATTACTGTGTCACCCTCAACGGGTCTACTACTGAATACTATTACTCGCGACAACTCCACAGATAGGCACTCCGCATACAACATCGCGACGAGTACTCATTCGATGGAAGTCTTTTCATTAAAACTTAAACAAGTTCATTACAAATTTGTTTATATTACAGTTGCTACTACAAGCTAACCCTACAGGATAACTACTGGAGGTTCAACTTCTCCGCGACTTGCTCTGCGATCGGCGCCATCTGCCCCAGAAGCTCTGTGTACTACTCATCTGTACAATTGGCGGCTAGTCCACCCGCGACTACATCCACCAGAGCCTTGGGGAAGTATGACTTCATGAAAGCCAAGACTTGGTTTGGGATGGACTTCGCCAAATGCTTGACATAAGTAGCCAGGCGTCCGGGGGCTTCCTTCAGCCGGTCAACCAGAGGAGCTATCTTTGGCCCGCCCCGGTGTGGCACCAGCAGCCTTGCGATGGGGAGCGCGGCTTCTTCGAGTTCCTTAAAATGCCCCCGCAACCTCTCGCAGTCTTCATTCAGCTTCTACAGAGATTTATAGTAGTTGACAAGGTCACGATCCGGGGCGATCTGAAGCTCCATGTGTATTACACTCATGGGCCAGCTGCTTATAATCGTACTCAAGTACCTCGCGGGAATCCTTCTCTCGGTAGAAGAGGTTCTTCATATCAACCTCCAATGCCTTCAGCTGTTCCACTTGGGCCTCAAGATCTGCAAGCAACTCAAGGGGAGATGTCAGACTACTATAGGGTACCCACAATAAGTACTTGATAGGCTGACATCGGCATACCTTTGTTCTTTTGGCGCAGCGACTTGTTCTTGCGGACAAACTCATCGCTCTTCGCCTGCATGTCTTGTACCTCGTTGTGGTACTAGGCGAAGGCACCATCAAGCTTGGACTGGAGCATGGCGGAGTGCTTCCTGGCCTTATTGAGTTCTATCTCCAACATCTGTGCTCGAAGCACTGTATCGCCATACCCCTGGAGTATATCGGATTTCTGTCAGGATCTCTCCACGACATCCTGCAGAAGGCAATAATCATTACTCGAGTACTCAAGTATGGCGGAATTCAACTACTCAAAGGTCCTGTTGCATACCTTCATCCATTGCTCAGCCCGGCGCATCGACTCCAAGTTGCGGGCTACCGTCGTCAGGTTGATAAGGTCATCTGCCAGAAGTTCGAGCCCATCGCGACTAGTCGCTGTGGCCTCGGATATCGGTGCCGAATAGATCAGCTCCGCATCTTGGATTTCCGGCGAGCGGACGATTACGTCCAAGCTCGTCTCTGGTAGTGCATCGTCACGCACCTCCTCTGCCACCCTGGGGGCTGCTGTCTCCGCCGGCTCGGTCGCGGCTTCTGTGATCACCTCGGCTTCAGGCACGACGCCTTCAACCGGCACGGCTTTGGGGATTACGCTTCCCTTGGCTTGTGCTCCTGTCAACACAAGACATACAATATCAGTACCCGGGGGCTATGACTACTACTTGAAGTAGGCTGCGTCAGCGCAGTCTACTTACCTTCTACTACACTGGCTTCCGGCAGCGTAGCCTCTGTGACCAGTGCCACGGTCTCGGCCTGAGGGAGGGGAGTGGACCCCTCGGCAGCAGGCGTGGGAATTGCTTCAGCCGCCGCCGTGCTGGGTTCATCTCCTTCCCAGGACAAATCAGTCGACTTCCTGCACAGTACAAAATTGGTGGTCAACCAAGTAAGATTACCAAGTTACAAGTACTACTCAGGAAAGGTTTTCACTTACAAGCTAGATCGGATGACAGTCACGGTCGGAGCACCAAGTATGCTGGCGATGTCTACAAGCCCAGCTTCGGCAGGTGCCTCTTCTTCAACCTGAGCTACCACTGGTTCTTCGACTCCAGTAGTCGCGCTCGGTTCTGGCCTGCTCTCCACGGCGGGCGCCTGTGGCTCGACAACTCTAGTCGTCCGCTGTGTCATTTGCGACACAAGTTCTTCTACGGTGGGGTCTGGGCTGCGGCTTCTCTCAGCCTGCTCACCCACCGTCTCCCAGTCATCTCCTCCCCTTGATCAACAGGGTCGGATGGTGGAATCTCTTGCGAGAACTCAGAATTCAATTGCCAGCATATACAATACTTCAAGACAAGTACTCAACTACTCTACTCGAGGAGCTTACCTCTTGAGACGTAGTCTCGGTGACCTTCAACTTTTTGGCAACACATTTGCGTGCCACATTGTGCGGCCTCCTTGGCGGCGCAGGGAGACTAGCCTCTAGGCTAGTCGGTGGATCCTCGATGAGGGCCACATTGGGCAGTCTAGGACGGCTGAACCTGGACCACAATAGGAACCTCTCCTGCAGTGTCTCCCCGTCCTCCTCGTCGGATGTATCTTCAATGGTGACAGTGTCGTCACCCTCACCGACTTCACGGCGCTCCTTGGCCTTGCCCTTTCCCTCCTCTGGAATATCTACAAGTCGAGGAGGGGGAGTTGGGTCGGAGACAAACTTCGTAACGTCATCCTGCAACAAACAGTTTGGGTGAGCACGACTACTACAATACAATCAGTGGTGGGAGACAAAGTTTGATTACCAACCTTGTTTGGCGGACGAGTTGTGGAGTACTCGGGGACTGGGCAGGGTGTGTATGGTGGCATATCCTTGAAAATCCTACCCAGTCTCTCAACAATGTCTTCATCATCGACTTCATTACCATGCATCCTCGACGTGTCGTCGTTGCCAGTATACTGGTACCCGAGTGTGTTGCGCGCCATCAGCGGCCGCACCCTCCTCTTCATGAAGCTGAAGGCCACGTGTTTGGCCCTCAGCCCGGCTTCTCTCAAAGCCTTGATCTTTTGCAGCAGTTCGGGTAGTTGAATAACCTCTTGAATCGTCGGCTCCGTGTTCCACTAGGGCCGATGCTTCGGCTGTTGCCCACTCGGCTTCGGCAGCTCCGGGTGGTGGTTAGTGATGTAAAACCACTTCGCCTTCCAGTCTTGATTGGAGTTGATAAGTTTGTACGACAAGTACTGCTCGGCGGCATCTTCTCGTATTTGAATGTCGGCTCCACCGACTACTCTTGGGTCGTTGGCGCTTGGCTGCGGCTACAAGCGGAAGAATTTCCGGAACAAAACCCAGTGGGGCTTGATCCCCACGAAGGCTTCACAGAAATAGACGAAGATGGAGTCGTGAAAAATCCTGTTAGGGTTCAAGTTCAAGTACTCAATATCGTAGTACTTGAGGAGACCCTTGAAGAAGTCGCTCACCGGGAGGGCCAGCCCGCGCTCCACGAACCGGGCGAACATCGGGATCTCATCGGGGTTCTTCTCCATCGGATACGGGTCGCCCGCGGTGGCGCACCACATGTTCATCTCCTTCTCCCGGAGGAACCCGCTGTTCACCAACGCCAGCAAATCTTCGGTCTTCGCCTTGGACTTCTTCCACTCCTTGTTTGGATTGGGGCGTGGGGGAGATGTCGGCGGCGATGAATCGCAAGCAGATCCTTCCGGCTCCCTACGGGATCTTTTCTTCCCGGCGCCGGCACCGGTCTTCATGCTCTAGGACGGGGAAGACTTCATCCTCCAAGTGCACCTGGTCTTCACTCGCATCCGCTCGGGGGCTTCACTGGTGGCAAGCAGTAGCGGCGCGCGTGGATCTGCAGACTAAGGTGCGGCGGCAGTGGCACAGGTGGCTGACTCTTGGCTAGATCTGCTTCAAATAGCTGCGAATGTGGGGGTGGAAAACCCTAAGGGTTTCTACCTCTATTTATAACCCAACTGGCGGCGCTACAACGGCCAGATGGATAAATATTGGCAGCTGACTTAGCGGTGGCCGCCTTTCCCTTCATCTTCCCGTAGTCGACACACTGCATCTCGGGCGCTCGGCTACGTCTACTCAACTTCCTGGGTGACGACAAGATTTAAGGGCAAACTCAGGGCACATTCTACAATCAAGATGACCCTTCAATTCGAGAGGAAATACTCGAATCAAGGCTCGGGGGCTCCGTGCCACGTGTCTTTTGGATTTTTCTCCGGATTTTGTGGAATAATCTTAGCAGAACTTCAGATTGACCCTCAGCTTGAATCTACGATTCAATCTAAGGCTCGGGGGCTACATTCCATATGGAATGCGATTCTTTGAATCACATTTTCCATATGGTTTCTTCTTCAAGACAAAGCGAGTATTATTGAAGACCTTCAAGAGAAGAACTCGAGGACGCTTGGGAACTACTCGAGAAGACTTCAAGACTACTCAAGAATCAGCTGGAGTACCTTCCAGCCTCGGGATGCTTCAAGTACTCTTGAGGACTTTTGGCTTGTAGTACTCGGGGATGCCTGAGGACTACTCGTTAAAACCATAGAGACTACTCGAAACTATCGTACTCGACTACAAAGTACTTAGGGGCTTGTCGTATGGACCTCCCTGGGCCCACTGCCTCGGTGGCTACCAGGACCAACTACTCGGTGGGCCCCTGGGACTACTCGGCTTGTGCCACACGGCACCTGATGGCGTGAGGCGCAAGGACTACGGTGGAGAAGTACTCAGATAGGAAGCTATACATGTCCTGTACTATGTAGAGAACTCCTAGCCGTACCCGACTAGTACTCTCTCCTCAAACGGACTTGTAACCCTGCCTCCCGGGCTATATAAGGTGAGGCAGGCACCCCTCTCTCTCTCATACGCATCATATTGTAAACACACCCAATCAATCCAGAGCTACACAGCATACAAGACGTAGGGTATTACGCACCTCGCGGTCCGAACCTGTCTAAACTGTGTGCCACGTGTCACTTCCTTCGAGTTACCGATCTCGACGAGACCACATTCATCTACCTCGGGTACTCCCCTTGGTAGGTTGACGGTCTAAAACACCGACACCATTTTCACCAACAATTGGAAGAGTCAAGCAATTCTAACTTTCTAAAAGCCAACAGAACATGAGGCTCCATTGTTTGATGTCCGCAGTGGTGTTTGTGACACTCCTGCGGAAGCGGAGGAGAGTGCACTAGTACGCGCTCTAGCTTATTTTGAGGGAGTTCTAGGCTAGAGGATTGCAGACATTAACCATGTTTCATATCTGCAAGTGCGTGTTGCTCATCAGTAAAATTATGCATTGTTGACGGTGAAAATCCGTCAACCTAGCCATGAGTTTTATACCTTATCTATTGGTACTAACCCCCGTGGTATAACAAGTTCACGTGTGCATGTCGGTTTTGGAGTTCAATGTTTATGCAGGGTTTTAGCGTTGAATGCAAGACTTTCGGGATAAGTTCATCAAGCACCTCATGACAAGACCTTGAAGCCCCGTACAAGTCATGCAACGAAGCAAACTTAACTCCAAGAAGCCATGGGCTTGATCCGAGAAGACGACAAACTCCGAGGACCTGACCAGAAAACTGCTGAATCTTGCAAGACAAGGAGTTGTGTCCAATTCGGAGAGAAACTGACGACATGGACCTACATGCAGAAGGGGGAAACATCCAGGAAGCAAGGGAACCGACGTAGAGCAAAGGAGGCCTCAGGCTGGGCCTGGATGGGCCCAGGCCGGCCGGCCCAGGCCAGTCGGCCCAGCCCTGTCCAGGGCCCAGTGAGGCACCCCTTTGCCTAAGAAGCCAATCAGGCTATTTATAGCCCCCTGACTGAGAGCAACGCATCATAGAATTCGTCATCGGCCGCCGAGGAGCAGAAAAGAGAGGGACACCATCTCGTAGAGGAGAGGGTCAAGCTAGTTGACTAGGGTTTCCCTAGCCGACGTGGGAACCTTGCACGGAAGACCACATCGGAGTTCCCGGAGCTAGAAGCAAGGTCAAGGAAGGATCCCGGTGGTGATCTTGTGTATGTATCATTGTTATAGTTGAATTATCAAGTTGAATCTTTTCCTAGCGATCAAGTGTTTCCTCGAAGATTTCGTTTTTCGATCGTCTTTGCTTATTCCAATTCTATTCTCGAGATAGATTACATAGGGTGTTCTTGTAGCCGCGGTGGCTAGAGGTACACGCCAGATCTTCAGAAAGAATCTCGACTTGCCTTTTGACTCGCCCTAAGCTCCCCGCATGAGTAGGGATACGTTGTGACAGAACAGGGGTTTCGAAAGGCGGATGTTTTCGGATTTGGACGGGAAACCACGATTTAAAGAAGCTTCTATTAATATTCGATTTGCTACTTCTTCTCTTGCTTGGAACTTCAACAAAAGGCTTACCCCGATCCCTCTAGATCGGTTTATCTACCCAATCTTACTTTGTTTTCTCCGGTCTTTAGTAGATTAGATTGGTTTCGTGTCTTTGACTTAGATGCATTAGGGTTTCTTTTATCGAAGATTGAAGTTACTTGGCTTTATTAGATTACGTTTTGCGTCACACATTTGTTCCACGGATTCGATACCTTGGGTTCACCACTCAAGGGAAGAAGGGTCCCTTGACTACGACGGGAGACTTGTCCGCTTGCAAGTGACAAACGAACTTTGTTATAACTATTAACCGTCAACAAGCCCTTTTTTCTGGCGCCGTTGCCGGGGAACAAGTGATCAAGATTTGATTTTTTATTGCCTTTTTGTAATTTTCAGTTTTCTTTTTGTTTTTCTTTTTGCATCTACTAAACTTTGATCATCCTCAAAATACATCTAATCTAGTTTGTCTAACCCTAGTTTCTATAGATTTGTTTTTACTTTCTAGTTTTTGCATACTTTGTTTATTGCTAACCCTAACAGGAGATGGACGGCTACCTCTCCAACAAACCCGATAATTTTGTGGATGATCCAGAAAAACTTTATGGGCTAAGGAGACGTGAAGCACATCAAGCTAAAAAGCTGGATTTTGTAGATTCGGAGTCGGAAGACAAAGGATCGCAGGAATCTCCGAAGAATTCACCACCTCAAAGTCCTCGGGAGAATCGACTTCCACCGATGGGTGACCAACCACCGCAAGAACGCAAGATTGGGGAGCTATGCACCCCAGACATCATCGACCTACCAATCTTGAACCTTGAGGAGATCAGAAGACCGTTCGAGATCAAGACCTCAACAATCCGCATGGTGCAACATTCACCCTTCACTGGTAAAGAGGATCCGAACCTCCACCTCCAAGCATTCATTCAACTATGTCAGACTTTCAATATGGATGGTGTGACTCAAGATCAAATGAGGGCAAGGCTTTTTCTGTTTTCACTTCTCAGGAAGGCTTTGCAATGGTTCCACTCTCAACCAGCGGAGACGGTGCAAAATTGGAACACGTTGATGAAGGCTTTCATGAAGGAATACTACTCGCCGGGTAAAACTCAAAGCTTGCATAATAAGATTGCCACCTTTGTTCAATATCCTACGGAAACTATCTCGGAGGCATTCGAGCACTTCAACGAGTACACCCGGGCGGCTCCACATCACCAGTTCCCGAAGGAAAACCTCGTGAAAAAGTTCTATCAAGGACTCACCATGACGTCAAGGACGATCATCGATGCATCGGCGGGAGGATCCATCATCGAACTTACACCGATGGAAGCTTTCACTCTATTCAAGAAGGTCACGGATAATGACACATGGGCGTCGTCTGGGCGCCTACATCCGGTTCAACCCACGGGGAACGTCAAAGAAGTCTTGCAAGTGGAGAAGGAGAACATACTTGCAGGCAAGATCGACTCGCTCATGAGGAGGTTGGAGAAGATGGAGATGGAAAAGAAAGAGGCTCAAGACTTGAAGGCCGCCGAAGTAAGGTCCACATGCGAAGAATGTGGAGAGTATGACCATGTCTGCAAAGATTGTCCGGAGGAAGCCAAAGTGCTCGACTACATGAGGAAGGGAGAATTGCCGAACTTCCGCTACGGGCAAGGTAGGCCTCAATTTAATGCAAGCTCATCTATTCCTAACGCGGTTCCGCTTCGTATACAATTGAAGGAGTTCATGGATGAGCAAGCTAAGATCAACAAGGACACCGTCACCAAGTTCAAGACCATACACAAGGTGTTGGAGAACATCGATAGCAAATTGACGTAGGTCGGAAGTTCCAATGATCAAGTGCTCAACATGATGAAGATGCTCGAGACGCAAGTTGGACAGCTTGCGGGGCGCCTCACTAATGATGAAGGGAAACTTTCGGGACAACCCAAAAGTCCCAAATCGGTGAAGGCCATTCAAACACGTTCGGGGAAGGAGACCGAAGATCCGGAACATTCCGCGGGAGCAAGGAAGCTTAAACCATCCACCGAGGTGGAAGGAATTGCTAAAGAGAAGGTTACGGGGATCGTCACCGAGGAACCCGGATTTGAGATGCCGGAGGAAGACACGAGGATACCGCAACTCAAGCTACGCTACTTCCGAGGTAAACTTGACAACCACTTTGAGAAGTTTGTGGAAGTTGTGCGTAGACTTAGCATCAACATGCCATTACTAGATGCCCTACAAGTACCTATATATTCTCGTTACTTTAAAGACATACTTGCAAATAAATATGAGATAGCAACGCTCAGGGTAGATCATGTCAAGATGTCCGAGGAGTGTAGTGCCGCTATTGCTAATGGGCTAGAGAAGCAAAAGGACTCCGGGTGCCCTACAATTCCATGTTCGGTTGGTTCTTTCAACTTCGAGAAGGCGTTATGCGACCTTGGAGCTTGTGTGAGCGTCATGCCAAGGGATGTGTTCGAGAAGCTACGCCTACCAATGGAGCCTACGGGTATATGTTTGGAGTTGGGAGACAACTCCATTCGCTATCCCTTGGGCATTGCTGAAGATGTACCCGTGAAGGTCGGACACCACTTCATCCCCGTCGACTTCGTTGTGCTTGAGATGGGAGAGAGGGAGAAGCCGCCGCTCATCCTTGGGAGGCCTTTCCTCAAGACCGTGGGAGCTACTATTGATGTTGGCAAGGGGGAGATCATGTTCGATATCAACGGAGAAAGGAGTTCCTTCAAGTTCCGTCCAAGAACCGAGGCATGCAACATGATTGGAGTAAAGGGAGAACCAAAGCAAATGGAGGGGCTGAAAAAGAACAAGGAGCCTAAAAAAATGAACGTAAAGAAAATCAAAGAAGGTGTTGCATCCGTCAAGACAAAGGAAGAGAAGCAGCCTGTGAAGACCAAAAAAATGACTAAGCCAGAAGACAAGCCAGCGCCCAAGATGGTGCGGAAGTGGGTACCCAAGATTGCAACGCCCGCAAAGAGCGTTGATCCGGAGTAATCAAGTGAAGAAGTCTAGCTATAGACTATAAACGAAGCGCTAGGCGGGAGGCAACCCGTTTCGTCGAGTCAAAGAATAAGCTACCGGGAGGACAACCCGATTCCAGGTTTTTCGAGTATTTTTTATAATTTAGTTTTTAGTTTTATTACGCAAAGACATTATACTTAGAAGTGGTTGAACAATATTAGAGACATAATTCTTTATTGAATGTTTTGCTTTATCATAAACCCTTTGCATGAACCCTCCTATGTGCTTGTTTGTTCTTTTCTTTTCGAGAAACCTCAACAAAATAATTTCAGAACCTAACTCAACCTTTCACCCTAATTATGGTGCTGAGGTTGACTTATTTTTCAAGCTAAAACCACACGAGTAGAGCCACGATTTATATTTAGGTGTTAATAAATTCATCACGTGGTAGAACTCGCGTGAACCTAGAAATCAAAACTTTTGGTTGGTTTAAAAATCAATATCCTTGGTTTCTCTCGGATTAGAATTTTTCTAAGCCTCATCTAATTTTGTTTTATTCAAAATCTCTATTATTTAGCCAAAATTAGAACCTAAACCTATGCCCCCATGATCAAGCCGGGAAAAGTTTGCTCTCAACCGATGAAGGCAAACTATACCGGTGAGACCAAAATCAACGTAGTCGAAAAATATTTTCGACTTACATTTGTTTTTAATGGTTTAAAAACTTCTCTAAAATTATGTTTGAGCTCTTGCATGGCTCTGAAAAATATTTCAAATTTCGAATTAGAGGAGTGCTTAACCTTAAACATACCTAAATGGAGGCAATCTAGTTTGAATTAATCATGCATGCACCATTGGATTCCCTTTCATCAACTTTCACCAATTCCACATGCAAAGGACAAGCATGGTGGGCAGCAAGCATCAACTTTGCAGGAATTTCATGGTGGCATGTGAAGCAAGTGGAGCAAGGGAGCATGGACATGACCCAAAGCATGAAGCATCAAGTGGAAGGACCAATAATGCAAGAAAAGGAGTGGACGAGAGCGTTTGGGCGGTGCAACTCGTGGAGCACGCGGGCGGGGAAAGTTGCGAGAGGCAAAATGATCGTGCTGGAAGAAAGACGAGGAGGGGAGGAGCACCGAGGCCCCCAGGCTGGTCGGCCCAGGCCGGCCGGCCTACCCTATTTAAGGAGCCCCCCGGCTCCCGTTTTCTGCAGGCAAGCTTCTCTCTCCTTCCTTTGTTTGTGTGTTCAAGTTTGTGTGCCCAAAACCTCCGTAGACATAGCCAACCTTCCCAAGCTTGATAGCTCAAGAAAAATCCACATCCTTAATCCACTCAAAGTCCACATCCGAAGTAAGAGTTTTAGTGCCTAGTTACCGGTTGCAACCCGGAGTTTTAGTTGAAGAAAAGAGTGCAGCAACCATGTGGAAGAAAACCACAAGTCTCTTCTCCAAGAAGAAGAGTTCGTCGTCATCCAAGCCGTCATCAACCACGTCTTCGAGGAGGCACTCGGTTTCCGAGTCTCCCCAGAGCATGGAGACGGATACGGCACCACCGAGGAGGAACGATGCTCTCCTCCTTAATGGTATGAGGGCTGCAAGAAGCGTGTCCATGAGGTTTACTGAACCTCGAGGGCACACGGAGGAGCAGCCCGCGCCACCATGACGATCGACCCGTTCAACCGCGCCACCTCCTTACACTCCGATATACTCTTCGTACGGCTTCATCATCTTGTCGTCGGAGGAGGAGGAGAGGCTCTCTCATCTTGAGAAGAGGCTTGTGCCCAACGTCGAATTCGACGACCAAGCACTCTACACCTTGGGTTTTGGCACGGACATATACTACATGTTGGGGCACCTTGGATGGGTGCAATTCTCCAACGGAGTATCGGCGAACACCCACATGGGGTTCGCCTTGGAAATTTTGATGACTATTGCACCTATCCTTGATGATGGAGTGCAAAGCTTGTCATTCCATTTGGAGGGAGTCCAACAAGTGGTTCCCTACGAGCACGTTAGGGAGCTACTTGGATTCCACAAGGGAGCTCCGGAGAAAGTTGACGTGCCACCCGGCATGTTAGCGGGATTTTGGAATATGATCTCCGGAGAAGCCCATCAACAACGCAATTGCATCCGCAACCCCATTATCCGGATATTTCACTGTTGGATGTGCAAGAGGGTATTGGGGAGGATGAAGGAGACGAAGGTGACCGACACGGAGTTGAATTGGCTCTACTCGGCTTTAATTGCCAGGCAGCCAATAGACCCCTCTTACCTTATGATCAACCGTTGGTGTTGTGAAAAAACATCGGGGGCGGGAAATATTAGTTTGGGGTGCTACCTCTCCATGTTGGCCTTCTCCTTACGGCCGGGGATCGCAAGGAACCCTGACCATCTTTTGCGTGGTACCTCTCTCGGCATTGAGTATTTGCGGCAAGGCAAATACATTAGTGGAGATGAGAGAGGAGGTTATCGTTTGGCCATAGTGAACCTACCCCTTCCCGATGAGAGGCTTAGGCTTTTCACCAAAGGGAGGGAGGATTGGTTGGAAGAGGGACTCCTTGTCCCTACAAGGAAGAACAAAAGAGGAAGAATCGTAGAGGAGGGAACATCCTCCGCACAAGCGAGTGGAGCACAACCCAATGTGCAACCATTCGGCTGGATCCCTCCTCTGCCAAGTTATTACGGAGGGCCACAAGAGCAAGCATGGGGGGTGGCACACCGGTACCCCCACCAAATTATGTGGTGCCCAACGCTAACTTCGCGGAGCCCTACGCACATCATCCCCAACCACAAGAAAGCATGGCCATAATTGGAGGGTATGCTGCAAGAAACACCCAAAACATCGCAACCATCCAAGCTAACGCAGCTCAACTAGGTGAAGGCAATGCAAATATTACCTATGAGCTTGGACGCCTTCACCTTGTGGAGCCAAATCAATTCGTCGGAGGGAATGTCCAATCATATTATGAGCAAGGGTATTACTATCAAGATCATCAACATCAACCACCGGGGGAGGACTAGAAGATTTAGGAACTTTAGTTTTCTTTTTTCTTTTTCTCTGTAATTTTCAGCTTTTGTTTATGTGTGTTTGCGTAGTATTTTCTGTTTTTATTTAAATTTCAGCAAGCATGTTTGTTTATTTTCAGTTTGTATTTCAACTTGATATCATCATTAATAAAGACACCACCTTGATTATATCATTGGAAAAGTTACAAAAATTTGTACCATGATGATATATGATTATAATTGCAGCTTTGTTTATCTTTGTAATTGATTGATGCATGTTTAAGCTAGTGCTCTCTTAAAATACGAATCTGAATTTATTTAAATGCTAGCTTAATCTTCAGTGGAGGTTATGATTAAAATAAAGACCCATAGTGTTTTATGTGCTCTCAAGTTATGAATAGATTAAAGATGTCTTTTATGCTCAAAAATATCGCTAACCTTGTCACAAATATCACTTGTGTGTTGCTCAACCTATCCAAAGCCTAATATATATTTGAGTGCATAAACCGTAGTGTACAAGATTTATTTTTGAGTGAGTTATTGCAAGCCATGATGTCTCTGGCCCGAGACTAAGAAGCTGGTCATTCCGTTTTTGCGTATCAATCTTTTTGCTAGCCCTTTATCCGTGCATTGTGTATTTCCGCATCGGAGATCTCACAAACCTCGCCGGATATCCACCCTTAAAACCAAATATCATCTTTTGTGTTTACCTCCTTGACCACAACCTATCGTTGAGAATGGATCATCAATTCAAGGAAGATTGCAAGACGGTGCCAACATTGAAGATTTCAAGTATCTCTCCAAGGAAAATTATTTCCGGTACCTACCTTATTTTTCGCCTCTTTGCTCGAGGATGAGCAACGTCTAAGCATGGGGGAGGAGGTAGGTACGGTGCAGTTTTAGAGTTCAAAGGGGAGTATTTAAAAAATGTATGAAAGAAAATTCAAAGGCGATGTACGTGACTTCCAAGGTGAAAGTCTCACAAGGAAAAATATATATATAATGAATGAAAAAAAAAGAAAAGAATGAGAAATACGAGAAAGAGAAAAAAATATATATGCGTAAAGTGAACTCCCCGGTTCTCTAAGAGTGCATTCAAGGCTTCAAGTTTAAAAGATTCATTCTCATTTTCCAACCATGTGCAATCCGATAACGAGGACTTCCTTCGTGCCTCGGGATCACTCTTTGCCATTTGCACATGTCCACTCATCTAAAGTGTGTGTATTTTTCTCTTTCCCCTCCTTGATTTAACATTATTTTCCAATGACCTTTTTGATGAGTCTCGGTAAGACCATGAGAAGCTTGTCTTGTTTTGACGACACCTCATTTATAAAATCTTGTTAGGACTAAACTTTCCCAAAGCTCCATATAAAGCCTACCACACATATATGTTATGAGAGGGAAAGGAGTAGAATATATAGGCTTGAGAGACAAGCGAGATGAGAGTTCATGAGCAATATGCAAGATGATTTAAATTTGTGAACTTGGTTTAGCTTTTCTTTATCTCGTTCTTTATTTCAAAAATTCTGAGATCTATTTAAACTTCGTGAGCATGTTAATACTTGTGGGATAAGGTTAAAAAGAATCTACCCTCCGTAGAGATGAAGGATAGTACATTATGGAACTTTAATGAATTAAAATTTTGAGAGCATTATGTTTTCTCGTGTATGATCAAGCGCAAGGTTTAAACATTGTTTGGCAATGATGATATCCATCGAAGGCTTACTCGAGGACGAGCAAGGTTTAAGCATGGGGGAGATGTTGACGGTGAAAATCCGTCAACCTAGCCATGAGTTTACCTTCGGTGTTGGCATGAGTTTTATACCTTATCTATTGGTACTAACCCCCGTGGTATAACAAGTTCACGTGTGCATGTCGGTTTTGGAGTTTAATGTTTATGCAGGGTTTTAGCGTTGAATGCAAGACTTTCGGGATAAGTTCATCAAGCACCTCAAAAGTGCTGAATCTTGCAAGACAAGGAGTTGTGTCCAATTCGGAGAGAAACTGACGACATGGACCTACATGCAGAAGGGGGAAACATCCAGGAAGCAAGGGAACTGACGTAGAGCAAAGGAGGCCTCGGGCTGGGCCTAGATGGGCCCAGGCCGACCGGCCCGAGCCGGTCGGCCCGGCCCGTCCGGGGGCCCAGTGAGGCTCCCCTTTGCCCTAGCCGCCAATCAGGCTATTTATAGCCCCCTGACCGAGAGCCACGCATCATAGAATTCGTCATCGGCCGCCGAGGAGCAGAGAAGAGAGGGACACCATCTCAGAGAGGAGAGGGTCGAGCTAGTTGACTAGGGTTTCCCTAGCCGACGTGGGAACCTTGCACGGAAGACCACGTCGAAGTTCCCGAAGCTAGAAGCAAGATCAAGGAAGGATCCCAGTGGTGATCTTGTGTATGTATCATTGTTATAGTTGAATTATCAAGTTGAATCTTTTCCTAGCGATCAAGTGTTTCCTCGAAGATTTCGTTTTTCGATCGGCTTTGCTTATTCCAATTATATTCTCGAGATAGATTACATAGGGTGTTCTTGTAGCCGCGGTGGCTAGAGGTACACGCCGGATCATCCGAAAGAATCTCGACTTGTCTTTTGACTCGCCCTAAGCTCCCCGCATGAGTAGGGATACGTTGTGACAGAACGGGATTTCCGAAAGGCGGATGTTTTTGGATTTGGACGGGAAACCACGATTTAAAGAAGCTTCTATTAAGATTCGATTTGCTACTTCTTCTCTTTCTTGGAACTTCAACAAAAGGCTTACCCCGATCCCTCTAGATCGGTTTATCTACCCAATCTTACTTTGTTTTCTCCGGTCTTTAGTAGATTAGATTGGTTTCGTGTCTTTGACTTAGATGCATTAGGGTTTCTTTTATCGAAGATTGAAGTTACTTGGCTTTATTAGATTAAGTTTTGCGTCACACATTTGTTCCACGGATTCGATACTTTGGGTTCACCACTCGAGGGAAGAAGGGTCCCTTGACTACGACGGGAGACTTGTCCGCTAGCAAGTCACAAACGAATTTTGATATAACTATTAACCGTCAACATGCATGCATGGATCAGGCTTTGTACCGTACCCTATTATGTGAAACTTGTATTAATTATTAGCTAGCTATGTGAACCTTTATGAACTTCTTATCAATTATTGTTAATTACGTACTTTATTATGAATTCATGTGTTGTCTTCAACATGTTTAGTAAGCATGTTTATTAAGCATATATATACTAGAATTCATATGCGAATTTATAAATGTGTTTGAAGCAGAGGTTCAAAAGCTAGAAGCTGACCAGCTTCAGCTTGGACCATCAGGTATTAATTATGTCGTGCCTTGTAATAACCATCAGGTGACCTCTGTACGTATACGTAAGCCATTGTAGTTATATGGATCATTATATCAAAAAGACAATACGCGAATTCATAAATTTGTTTGAAACAGAGATTTTTCTGAGTACGTTTACTAATATTTTCAATTTAATTTATTTTCCCCTTCAAATTATGAATAAAAAATAGTAATAATTGTTTCAACTCTTCAAACAATATGTGCATAGAAAAGTAGGTATTTTTTTGTGTTAACATAATATAATTTTGCGTGGCACAAATATTTTAAGTAATGATTTATTTTAAATGTTGAAAGCAAAAAGGAATGAGATAAATGAGCAAGGAAAATAGAAAAAGCCCGCGAATGAAATGAAAGAGATAAATGAGCAAGGAATGAGCATGTTGATCATTCGAAGACAATACGCAAATTCATAAATTTGTTTAAACCATAGATTTTTCTGAGTAGGTTTACTAATATTTTCAATTTAATTTATTTTCCACTTCAAATTGTAAACAAAAATAGTAATATTTGTTTGAACTCTTGAAATAATATGTCCATAGAAAAGTAGGTATTTTTCTGTTAACATAATATAATTTTGCATGGCACAATTATTTTAGCTAATGAATTTTTTAATGTTCAAAGCAAAAAAGAAATGAGATAAATGAGCAAGGAAAAGAGAAATATTAATTTCCAACGCAAAATTGCCCTTTAGTGGTGCTTGGGAAAAAAGTGTGTTGACGTAAAATCAGCACCTCACGCCAAGCACACAGCAAGCCGAATCAGCTGGCTTAACACACGTGGCCCGAGCGTCAGAATCCGGAAGTGTGCCAGTCAATTTTCTCTGAAACTGACAAAGGATGAAAGAGGTTAGATAAAACCTGGAACGTGCCGGGTGGTACCAGACAGTTCCGTATTTACGGCTACAAAGCCAATCAAAATGGCACATAGCAACAACAAGCTATCTGTCAGCAATCTGAACATCATTCGGGAACTGATAAAACATGTAAACAGGGTATAGCCGAATGCATGACGTAATCATGATGAAAAATCGGTCTTTATTTAAACAACGTTGCAGCACGTAACCGTGACCGATTGTCAAGGATAAATTATAATAAAATAAATAAAAGCGAAGCACAATCATAATTTTGCAGTAAAAATGCATGCATAGACCAAAAGCACTAGTCTACCGCATGTCTAGGTACTTTCAAATCCGTCGAGTGTAACACCAAACAAGTTAATCTACCGCATGAAACAACTTGTTTGAAATCACACCACCAACCAAGAATAGATCAATCCACCGCATGATACAATCTAAACATGGAAGGCTAAAAGCATACATTATTTAAAGCAAACCCATGAACACGTTTCACTCGTGATAGGGTTGCCGAATACAGCTATACAGCCGATTCGGGTTCCACGGAGAAGGAACAAACTACGCTAGATTAACAAGCTTGAAGCCGCAACACGTGGAAATCTAGATTGATTCGAATTCGGCTATTAGGGAGCACGTGACCCGTCCACCACGTCGAGTCAAAGATTTGAGCATAAAACACGCGGATCACAAACAAGATAGAACCAAATCTAGTCAATCTAAATTGGGCAATAAGAGTGTTACATGAATTAAACATAAAAGCAAAATTCAAAGCAACACACCGTAACTTGATGAATCTATTAGATCTTGCCAAATCTAATAGAGCCGATAACTAGCTCCAAGCTAGATCTTAGCCCACCGCATGGCCCATGATCCAACAAGAAAGCCTTCTTGAACCAAGCTTAAATCCACCGCATGATACTAAGCATGGTAACAAGACTACTTGCATCACGGTCTAAATCCACCGTATGATACTAGACATGATACAAGGTTGCCGATACTTATGGAGGTCGGTGGATCGATGGCTCCTCTTGAAGAACTTGACGACTCGACTAGAAGGACTCGAAAGTTGGCACGGGGCCGGTTTGTTGTGAAATTGTTTGATCCCTATTACAAACACTAGGGGTTCATATTTATACCCTTGTTCTAACACGACTCCTAGTCGACCACGATTACAACATTTATTGTCCAATAGCATCATGTCCGTCTCGTACCCGCCATCAATTCATCCCTTCTTTATATTCAAGCCACGTCATCACGCACTCCCGAATGCTTCCTCTTCCAAGCGTGAAACATCTCTTCTACCGAATGATGGCGTATTCCCGACCGCAGACGCCTTTACAGAATGTTTTGAGGAAAACCTCTTGCCGAATGGTGCTCTTCTACCAATCTTGGCCCACAGGCCAGTCTCCTCACTGTACCAATTTTTGGTGTTAACACCAGCCATGCAGTCGTCGCACACCTGCTCCACCTGCTCGATTGGTGGGAGCCCACGCACCATCTCCTTCCTCGCTAGTAGCCGCAGTCCTTGGAATCCCAGGTGCCCATACCAGGCGTGCCAGCGCCAAGCCGCCTCTGAGCTCCTCGCCGCTAGACAAACCGGCTTGTCGATGTTTAGGTTGAGGATGTAGAGGCGATTCAGCGCACGTGGGACCTTCGCCAGGAGCCACCGGCGCTGATCACAGATGCGGAGGAAGCCGTTCTCCATCAGCACCTTGTACCCATCCTCCTCCAGTTGGCCGAGGCTGACGATGTTCACTGTCATCTTGGGGATGAGATACATGCCAGCGAGTGCCTGATGTTCGCCGTTCTTGCACGCGAAAAGGATGGTGCTGCACCCCTCGATGTCCACCATGGAGCCGTCTCCGAAGCACACGGTGCCGCGGACGCCGGTGTCGAGGTTGGAGAAGGCATAGCGCGCCGCCGTCATGTGGTTCGTCGCCCCTACGTCGAGGATCCATCGAGTGCTCTCCCCCTCACCGGTGCCGCCAAGCTGCATGAACAGCTTGCTCTCCTCCAGGTGGATCGGGGGAGCGGCCACTTCCGCCGCTGCCGATCTGAGTGGAGGGGGAAAATTCCCCTCATTGACTTCTGTTGATGCCACTAACAGGGTGGGTTCTTTCTCTTCTTCAGCTTGGGTCGCATGGGCTGCCTGATCTTTTTTCTTCTTGCCGCATTCAAGGGCCCAATGACCCGTCTTCTTGCAATAGCGGCACTGGTCGTCGGCTAGCTCCTGCCCGCCGTGCCCGCCATTGCCGCCGGACTAACCGCCCGCCCAACGCGGCCTAGGACCACCACGACCTCCGCCGCTGCCATGGCCATCACTGCGACCATGACCGCGACCGTGACCTCGCCTCTGACCTGATGGTGACGAGGAGCCCCTGTACTGCCCCGACGACCCTTCACCGGAGACCTGCATTTTGGCGGCGACGCGCGCGACGAGCTCGTCCTCCGTGAGGTTGAGGCCTGCAATGGAACCACCGAGGTTGTACCTTTCCTCCGACGACTTGAGGCGCGCAAACAACTCCTCCATGGACATTGCGCTCAGATTGAGTAGGGTCTCGATGGCGACGGCGATCTGGTGGTACTTCTCCGGGAGCGCCGCCGGAGTCTTGCAGATGAGCTCCTCCTCCGTGCACCCGTCGTTGAGAAACAGCGAGCTCGTGCGCGATCATGTTGATGCGGATGAAGAAATCGTCGAGCGATTCCCCATCCTTGAACCTAAGGGCGTCGAACTCCCGCCGGAGAGTGCCCGCCTTGGCCTTGCGCACCCACTCCACGCCGACGTACATGGTTCTGATCGCATCCCATGCGATCTTTGCCATCGCCTTGGTGGCGATGGAGCCCATCATCTCCGCTGGGACCACCTTGGCAATCACCTCTAGCGCCATGCGATCCTCGGTGTAGTCGTCCGTCCCCATGCTCACAACGATCCACAGGCCTATTGCCTGCAGCATCACGTGCATCAGGGTCGCCCAGTCGAGGTAGTTCGTCTTTGTGAGCACCGGGAACTTGGCATTGCTCGTGACCTTATTCATGATCCTGTGAATCACGATGCCACGTTCCGGTTCGCCATGGTCGTTGTCGGCCATCCCGGTGCACTTCTTCCCATACCCACTCGGCCCGCCATGGGTGGGCGACACCGACCGCCGCCGCACCATGAATGCCCACTCGATCGCCGGATCACGCGCCCAAGCCTTGTACCTGGCTCTGATACCACTTGTCGTCACCCTCGCCGGTGGTGCCGCACCGGAGCCGAGGAAGACACCACTGGAACACCCACGAGCACACACGAACACAAGTGGAACTCAATGGATTTTTTGTGCCACAAACTTGCAGCGTTTTCTGGACTCTATATTGCTTTAAATAGAAGGAAAACAAGAGGTGGCTGTTGGCCACGAACACCACGAACGCCCGCACACCATGCTCCCCGGACTTGCCGCGCCATCCCACGACGAGGTTGCATGTCGTGCGCTGCGGACAGATTTTGACCCAGCTCCTGTGCTGGCTCTCTTCTTCATCACTCAAGCTCGATGAAGAGTAGCAGGAGCTTGAGTCGATGTCGCTTGCGCCGGCCACCATCGCTAACTCCTTCTTCTTGTGACCACCACTCTTCCTTGGCCTCCGCTCGGACTTGTTCTTGCCCTTGTAGTCGTCCCTCGAGCGGTTCTTGTGGTCGGTCCTCGAACGGTGCTTGTGCTTGGGTTTGACCTCCATGGCTTCCGGGCACTCGATGATGAAGTGTTCGTGCTTCTCGCACCGGTAGCACATGCCCGAGCTCCTCCGAGCATTCTTCCAGTTCGTGTACATGCGCTCGAACCGCCTGCTCAACAACGCGAGGTCCTCCTCGCCCAGCACGTCGAACTCCTCATCTAGCATGGACACAAGGCAAGATAAAGAAAATTGTCTCAAAGACATGTTAGCATTAGTCCTTGAACCAGATACTATGGAGATTAGTCGGGTTCTCGATCTTTGCACGCACCCCACGGTCCAGCTCGGACGACTTAATCTTGAAAAACAGCTCGTCCACCGTGAGGGTCTCATACTTTTCTGACTCTAGGATGGCCTCGACCTTCCCACTCCACATAGTATGATCCAAAGAATGCAAGAGCTTGACAACCATATCATGGTCATCATATGGGAGCATGGCCACGTTAGCCCTCATGTTGTTCACGATCACCGTGAAACGCTGAAACATGGCATCTATGGACTCACTGTTGGGGAATTCAGGAAAACCCATCACCCTCGAAACGTTGAGCTTAACAAAGTTCTTAAAGTATGTTTTTCAGGAGCAGGGAATTCGCGATTCTCGGGAGCTTGGAACCTGTGAAGTCTCGAATTCGCGAATGTGCTGAGTTCGGGAATCTTGATTCGGCAAGGAGGCGGAGTCGCAAGTGTGCGGAAGCCCGGAATCTCATCTGACGATAGCCCGAACTTCAGGGAACTACCGATTCGGGAATCTGATGAAGACCCTGTTCGGGGATCAGGCGCGTGAACATCCACGAACCAGCGGGAGAGTAAGGACCAATTCAGGAATCTGTTGAAGACCTAGTTCGGGAGTTTCGTGCGAAGATATTCACGAACCAGGGGAGAAGCAAAGTCAAAGTTGTAGTCCCAAAAAGTCCGGGTTTAGAGTGTGAACTAGTGGCAGATTTGTGAATGTGTTAGGTAAAAAAGACAATCATGTATGCGTTCACACTGGGAATATTCTCTGAGGCTAGGGGTGTTATCGGTATGTAAAAGTCCCTTCATCTCCCTATAAAAGGGGGCGCAAGGGCACGTGTAAACGGATTCAGACTTTTTTGGAACTTGTGCTACTTGCAGAGAGAATCACAGTCTCTTTGCGCTCTAACTTTGCACTTGAACGTGTTGAGAATTCATACTCGTGTTAGGGTAATTATCCGAAATTTTCGGGTACCCCTCAACATTGGCGCCCACCGTGTCTCAGCCGAAAAAGAAGCTCACGATGCCACCTCAAAAGAAATCCAAGAAGACTGCTCCAGCACAGGCAAACCAGGATGATCGCCTTCCTACCCAAGGGAATGAAACCTCGTTCATTCCTGAACCCTCGAACATAACAGACCAAGAACGAAGAGAAAAGCTCGAGGCCCTCATGAAGGGAAGAGCAGAAAAGACAGCTCACATCCAAGAACAACCTGCTGAACAGCAAGAGTTTGAGAATGTTGATGATGATGATGATGCCATAGACAGACAGCTAGCCATGGTTCACCAAAAGATACAGCAGCTACAAAAAGACAAGGAAAAGTTCGCAGCTCAGTTACAAGCGAAGAGAAAAATCTCTGAAAAGCTAGAGCAGCTCAACAAAGCAAAAGAGCAAATCGAAGCGATACAGAGAGAAATTGACGAGATGAAAGAACAAGAGAACAGTTCCCTGTGGCAGGAATCACCGCACCAGAACTCTGGGCCAGCAAGAGAACTCCCGAAAGAAAACTTCTTCGCGGGAAACGGAGTATCACATTTCGTGGATCCTGAATCACCACTGTCTGTTGGGCTGCAAACAGCACCTTGGCCGCCGAAGTTCAAGCCTGTCTCTCTCCCAAAATACAACAGCTTCGGAAACTCTAGGCAATTCCTCATGAGATACGAATCAGCTGTGAATTCGGCAGGAGGAGATGATGTTGCATTGGCCAAATCATTCATCATTGCTTGAGAAGGGCCGGTACTGAATTGGTACTCACTACTGCCTCCTCACTCGTCTACGGTACCGGGTAGACCTCAAGACAAAGTTCATGCAAGCATTTCGGATGTTTCATGACACAACGACGGAAGCGTCGGATCCGTACAACCGTAAGCGAGAAGAGAGAGAGCCACCCGCGGAACTTCGTGAGAAGGTTCATGCAACAGAGGTCTCAAATCCCCAAAGCGGATGACAAAACAACAATCAAGGCACTGATCAAAGGTCTCACCCCAGGGCCAACTGCTTCCCATCTCACGAGAAAGAAACCCAAGACGGTTGAGGAACTTTTTCACGAATTGGAGGAGTACATTTTGTCTGATGACGACCATCGCAAGAGGTTAGCTGAGCGAAACGAGGCAAGACAGGGCAACAGAGACATGGCATGGCAGGCACCACCCCAACATTCGCGAAACGTCAACAACGTCGGAAACTCGCAACTAGAACAAGGCAACAGTCCAAGCACCAGGGGAGGATTCAATCCCGGAGGAAGGGGGAGAGGCGAGGAGGCCCCCCGGGACTCACGAACCACAACCCAAAAGATCCTCACTTCTCTCGCCGTATCATGGGAGGGGTCACAAGACCGAAGGGTGTCCGGAAACAAAGAAGAACATGGCAAGAATCCAACAAGAGAAGGCACTAATGAGCATCGCATCCTCAATGCCGAGCCGGTTTCGTCCGAATTTCCGGCGCCCGCAATTCGCGAATCCACGGTCGAGTTCGTCTCGGTTCGACGAATTCCCGCAACCACAGTCAGCATGGCAGCCGTCGCAGCAATTTTTCCCTCAGTCGCAAGCGATCCAGTCAATCCAGCAACCACAACCCATTCGGGAAATCTTGCCACCACCTCCAGAAAGTTCATCAATACCCCAGTTAGGTTCGGGACCTCAGAACTCCAAGGCATTGCCATCGTTCGGGACTATCATGCCAATCACGGGCGGATCTGCTATGGAGTTCGAAACCAAGAAGCAGAGAAGCAATTTCTTCAGATCTGTGAACACCATCATCAATGATGGCCCAGCTGCTCGCCCGGAGTGGGCAAAGGTGCCAATCACCTTTACAGAAGAAGATTTCAGGCTGAAATCTGCGAAACACAATGACGCCATGGTCATTGAGGTGAATATTGTTGGGTGGGTCATAGGAAAAGTCCTAGTTGATAATGCGAGTTCAGCGGACATCCTATTCCTGAAAGCTTTCGAAAAGATGAATCTGAGCCAGCACATGTTAGACCCCCCAGAATAACCACTGCAAGGGTTCGAGGAAAGCCCATCAAGCCGGTCGGAAAAATATCGCTCCCGGTTTCCTTCGGAGATCTCGAGAATGCCAGAACGGAGAGTCTCAAGTTCGATGTAGTCGACATCTACCATCCATACCTCGCGATTTTTGGCAGAGGGTTCATGAACAAGTTCGACGCAGTCATAAGGCAACAGTTCCTATGTATGAAAATGCCCGCACCTAAGGGAGTCATCACGGTGTATGGCAATCAACAAGAGGCCGAAACATAGAAAAGGGACATACACCCGGGCAAACAAACGTATACCGGTACCGAGAACGTACCGATGACCATAACCAAACTTTGTCCTCCTGAACCAAAATCGCCACTTCTGTTGTGGCAGAACATAGCATGCAGGTTTGAGGCTCCCAGAGAACTAACGGTTGACAATGGAAAACAATTCGACTGTTACATCTTCAAAGAATACTGCAAAAACTCGGGCACTCAAGCGAAATTTTCGTCAATCTATCACCCGCAGTTCGTGGAATGCCGACAGCCTAAAAGGTATTACTCATGAAATCCCAGTTGCATCTAGGTGTAATATACAGTACTTTTTCTATTTTCGTAAGTTTGAATTCTAAAAACCTAAAATCCGAATCACGTGTCTATAAGTAATTTCGGGAGAAAAAATCAGCTTTCCTTTTTCTAGTCGTATTAGAATAAGAAGGACCGTACTCTATTCCTTGCAAAGGAGGTTCTAAATCAAGAGGCAAGGTTTTTAACGAGGCGGATCCTATGTAAATACTCTTTCTGATATATATATGAAAAGAGTCTTCCCCCAATTTGCGTGTTTCGTATTTCGTGTCTCGAAAATTCCATCGTGAAAAAAGAAAAAGTTCGTGAGAAAGGCTCCGTAATAGCCAGAGTTCCATCATGAAAAAAGAAAAGTTCGTGAGAATGGTTTCGTGATAGCCGGAATTCCATCGTGAAAAGAAGAAAAAGTTTGTGAGAATGGCTTCGTGATAGCCGGAATTCCATCGTGAAAAGAAGAAAAAGTTCGTGAAAAAGGCTTCGTGATAGCCAGAATTCCATCGTGAAAAAAGAAAAAGTTCGTGAAAAAGGCTTCGTGATAGCCAGATTTTCACCTTGAAAAGAAAAAAAAAGTTCGTGAGAAAGGCTCCGTGATAGCCAGAATTCCATCTTGAAAAGAGAAAAAGTTCGTGAAAAAGGCTTCGTGATAGCCAGAATTCCACCTTGAAAAGAAAAAAAAAGTTCGCGAGAAAGGCTCCGTGATAGCCAGAATTCCATCTTGAAAAGAGAAAAAGTTCGTGAAAAAGGCTTCGTGATAGCCAGAATTCCATCGTGAAAAGAGAAAAAGTTCGTGAAAAAGGCTTCGTGATAGCCAGAATTCCATCGTGAAAAGAGAAAAAGTTCGTGAAAAAGGCTTCGTGATAGCCAGAATTCCATCGTGAAAAAAGAAAAAGTTCGTGAAAAAGGCTTCGTGATAGCCAGAGTTCCAATGTGAAAGAAGAAAAAGTTCGTGAAAAAGGCTTCCCGATAGCCAAAATCCCATCCATCAAGGGATTCCCACCAAAGAGGCCTGAGACAACAACAAGTTGTGGCCCAGAAAATTCCATCCATCAAGGGATTCCCACCAAAGAGGCCTGAGACAACAACAAGTTGTGGCCCAGAAAATCCCATCCATCAAGGGATTCCCACCAAAGAGGCCTGAGACAACAACAAGTTGTGGCCAAGAAAATCCCATCCATCAAGGGATTCCCACCAAAGAGGCCTGAGACAACAACAAGTTGTGGCCAAGTAAATCCCATCCACGAAGGGATTCCCATCAAAAATTTGTACGAAGATTTCGAGAAAATGAATGCCCAAGGGGTTACCCGTAGGTTTTTATTTAGTAAGGATTGTTGAAAGTTATTTGAACTTCATCTAAGAAAAGGGCAAGGGGCTCGTTCAGGAATCGCAGAACGTCTTGGTTGAAGCAACTGAGGGTTGCTGTATCAACTGGGGCAAGTCTGCCAGTCGGGTCAAGTCCACAAAATTCGAAACAAATTTTGTCGACTTGCGCAGTAGCAATCGGGATTCACAAAAACTAAGGAAGACTTTTCCTAGAAAGATATGCTAGAAATTCGAGAATAGTAAGATTCGTGAACTTGCCATCTAGTTTTCATGCGAAACGGCAAGGTGGGGGAGGGTGACGTTTTTTCAAGAAAAAACATTCATTGCCTTATTCGCATAAAAACTCCCGAATAGTTCCTCGATAATTACAACAATCAGTACGAAACTTAGAATGAAAGTTCTACAACATGTCTTGGTTTACAAACGCTGTTGTCAGCCATATCGCTAGCATAAGAGAAGTCAGACGAACCGGCTAAGGGGCTAAGGGGCTCCGTCTTCGGAATTCTCGTGGATCGCGAAGTAGAGGACGCAGAACGACTCTTTTTATGAAGCAAGAAAAACGAGGAGAGATCAAAACAACCTATAGAAAACTTAAGCGAGGCCTCAAGCCAAAAATCGGAAAAATCTTGTTCGGGATGCGCTCGCTTGAACAGGCGCCACGCTTCACCACTAACGAACATTTTATCCCGATGAATTCGCAGCGGTAGCACGTCCTGCGCAGGCCCAGCTTGCAGGACCTGCGCAGGTTAAAATATACAAAACATCTGTTCAGAAAAGTTCGACAAATCCACACGAATGTACAACCAATATCCAATTCAACCAAAAGTTCGAATGTGTCATTCAGTTCGTGACATCCAACTTCGGCGAATCCTCCTCCCGTTCGGGGACTTGTTCGCCGTCGTCGCCATCACCGCTGCTGCTGCTACTGCTGCCGCCGCTACCATCTGAGCCTTCTTCGTCGGTTTCGCTCGAACCCTCGCCGGAGTCCGATCCTTCGGGAGACGCGGCGGGGCCCTCTCGGTTCTCCTCCTCCCTCAGCTGACAAAGGAAGGAAAAAGTGAGAAAGATTTAAGAAACTGGAACATCTGTGACGAACATAAGTCACGAAATCGAGCAAAAGAAAATACCTCAGCAAGCTTCGCTCGCGCAATGGTCTTAACGATATCCGCCCCGCCAGCCAGCCAGAACTCCTTTGCGAATTTCGTTTTGATAGCCACAACGTCGGGGTTCGCTCGAAGTATCGCATCGCTAGTAACGCTGGGGAACAGAGAGAGGTTCGCGCGAAACTTCGCCAAGTCCACACACTCATAATCGTGAAGGATCTTCAGGATACTCTCCACAGAGAAAGCAACAGCGAAGTTGCTGGCGCCAGAAATCACCTCGGTAAGAGCCTTGAACTCATCCTCCAGCCAGTCCATGAAATCGGGAATATCAATGTCATCGGGAAGAGGGGCTGGGCGAACACCGTATTCATTCAAGGATTTATGGTACTCAGCATAGAGCAGTTTCAACTTTCTCAGAATTTCCGAAGTGTTCTTCTTCGAAGCTTCACCTTGTTCGGCCAGTGCTTTCTCAAGATCTACAATTTTCCGATCCTTTGTGCTCAGTGACTTGGCGAGGCTGGCGTTGTTGATGCGAAGGTCTTCGGCGATTTTCGTAGCTCGCTCTTGTTTTTGCCGAAGCTTTTCGATCACGCTCAGATCATCTTCGTGAGATTTTTGAACTTTTTCAAGCTCTTTCTTGGATTCCTCGAGCGCGGCCTCTGCGATTTTCTTTTCGTCATGACTCCTCTTCAAAGCCTCCGCTAGCTCAGCCACCTTCCTCTCCAGTTCCAGGTTTGTAGATTGCGCAAGAGTAAAGTTACGTTCCAGTTCTTTGGACTTCTGAGAAAGTTCTTCATTAATCTTCTACTGTTTAGAAAGCCGGTCTACGGCAACCTTCCCAAGCATTGAGTACTTGAGGGCATAGTCTTCGTGGAAGCGTGCGAGCTTTGAAGGAGAGTACGAGTGCAACAAATTCTTGAATTCTGCGAAGTTCAAGAGTAAGTCTCAGACTAAGCTTCAACAACTGGGAAACGTATGAAAAGATAGTGTGAAGGAACGAGCCTTCTTTAGAAAACTGTTGCATGGTAACTTGTTTGGTCGAACCTGAAGAAGTTTTCCCTCGAGGCGAAGGAGTGGTTTCGGAGACAGAGAGGGGCCTTCTCTCGGAGCCTTGAGCGGCCTCTTCGGGTCGTTCGGGCGCCTCCTCTCCTGTTTCATCAACAATGGCGGACGATTTCCACAGAGTTAAAAACTTGGACGTCTTGCCCCCGACGCCACTTGTCTCGAAACCAACACGCAATAGCTTGCCGCGATGGGACGTACCAAAGCTTTTGTTAAAAGCAGCTAAGGAAGGAGAAGGCGTCTGGTCTTCGGGGACGACCTCCCGAACTTCGACCAAAGGAATATTTTCGGCAGGATGGCCCCCCCTTTGAATAGTGCGCTCAAGGTCCCGGGCGAATTTGGAGGAGGCTTGGTCAGCGGCAGGGACCTCAGCAACAGGGCTTTTGGCAGCAGTAGGGGACTCAGTGCGAACAACAACTTCAGCAGCAACAACAGGCTTCTCAGCAACAGCAGGGGATGTCTCCTTTCGGATTTCGGGGGCAGCATCTGAAAAGGAATCAACATCCACAAATTCATTTTCGGAACCAGCAGGACAACTGTCTTGAAAGTTAGGTACTAGCCAGAAGAAAACACCTTTAAGACTATCTGTCTCTGTGAGGGTGTCGTCGTCGAAGGCGGATGGAACCCGCCGAACTCCGGTGGAAGAAACCTTCTTCACAGCTTTCTTCAATTTTTTGCGGCTCATCTGGGCAAGCCCCGAAGCAGCCTGGAGTTCAGCTTCTGAAGTCCGAGGTTCGGAGGTTTTTCGCTTCCGCTTCGACGATTCAAGCGATCTGGTCCTTGAAGGCTTCATTCCCGAAGAGGTTCCCTCGGTGGCAGGCGACGAGCTTCGCTTCGACGACCTGATTCGGGGAGCGTTGATGGGCGCGGCTGAGCAGCTGGCCACGGCGACGGCGGGAAGTTTCAACTTGGGACCAGGGCCTCGAGAGCTGAAAAACTTATCACCGCTAATTTCGGAAAAGACGCGGTTGATCTTCTTCTTATGTTTCACCAGGGCTTTATATGCCTTGTACTCGTTCATCGTGTATTCGCCCACCATAACATTCACCCTTTTCTCCACTTCGTCCATAAAGTCTTTGGCGCTCTGGCCTTCGCGAAGTTTGATCCCGAATTTCGGGAAAGGCACCTTCTGGTCAGCCCAGTTGACAGTGTGGTGCACGAGCTCAGCAGGGGACCAACCATTCGAGATAGGCCAGACCCGGGCGGCGACGAATTCTTCGATAATGTCACGGCCGCCAAGTATTGTGCTGGCCAGGTAGAATGCATTCTCACAGTTCCTGATCCCCACGGCCCGTTGGTTATATCTCCCTACATTCACCGCGGCGAGAGGTGCAATCGGGCACGACATCTTCGGCTCATCAACTTTCAAGTAAAACCAGTAAGATCTCCAGTCATCCGTAAGGTTGGTCTTGCAGCAAGGAGCGATCTGGATTCGAGTGATTCCTTGACGAGTGTTCTGGCATCGCGTATTAAAGGTACAGCACGCGTGCTGACTGTGGTAGAACTGCCCATTGTCACCCTTGACAACTTCGGGAATGATCACCAGCTCGTAGAACCGGGTAAAACCGTCGACGATTGGACTGCAGCCGAAGGTCTTCAAGATCCAGATAAACTTCGACACTTCGAGGAAGGATGTCGGAATAAGTTGGTGGATTTTCACTGAAAATGCATCAAGAATCGCTGGTAGCACGGGGTCACAAGGGAACCTCAATCCATAGATGAATAAGTCCTGAAACACCACAATTTCTCCCTCCTTGGGAGTGGGAATCAGCTCATCAAGCGGGGCGCGCCCAGCGCCAGGGGAGAAGAATCCGGCCTTCTCGTACTCGCGAATCATGTTGCTTGTGACCTTCGATTCTCCGAAGGCGAGCGAAGGCGGCAGTGGGCCGGAGGTCCTTAACATGATGAGATCGTCGACACCGGCGTCTACATCCCCGACGTCTTCGCCGCCGTCAGACCCAACCTCCCCATCTTCGCGACTTCGGGAGCCGCTGGGCGAACCAGAATCTTCGGCCGGTGTAGCGCGATCCGCGCTTTCGGCAGCTGGGTCAAGTGGGAGACCGGCAGCGATGAGCTCTTCGGTAGTCATGGGCCTAGCTGTACTTTTGACGCGAGCCACCTAACCAACAATTACAAACATTCAGACAGGTAAGAGTAATGTTCGAGAATAATACTCGCGAAATCGAGACATCACTACACCAAAGTTTAACGAACTAACGAATCGACAAAGCAAAGATAAGGGAATACCTTAGAGGAGCGCGAACAAGACCTGGAGTTCGCAAGCTTTCTAGCAGAAAAACCAAATTCTGCGAAAAAAGAGAGATGTGTGAATCGTGAAAAGCTCGAGAGCAGTAAAAAATTTTAACAGCGCCAGCCCGCTATTTATAGGGCCGGGGAGGGGTAGTTCCGCGAAGTGCGCCTCGATTTAACCGCCTTTGGCTCCCCGGGCGACGCGTGTCCCCTCCGACGTTCCGAGGGTGACGTTTTTTACTAAATTTCCGAAAGGATCGTGGAATCGGATCGTCGGAGTCAACCCGCTTCCCCGAGGGGCTAGTGTTGGGGAATTCAGGAAAACCCGTCACCCTCGAAACGTTGAGCTTAACAAAGTTCTTAAAGTATGTTTTTCAGGAGCAGGGAATTCGCGATTCTCGGGAGCTTGGAACCTGTGAAGTCTCGAATTCGCGAATGTGCTGAGTTCGGGAATCTTGATTCGGCAAGGAGGCGGAGTCGCAAGCGTGCGGAAGCCCGGAATCTCATCTGACGATAGCCCGAACTTTGAGGAACTGCCGATTCGGGAATCTGATGAAGAACCTGTTCGGGGATCAGGCGCGTGAACATCCACGAACCAGCGGGGGAGTAAGGACCAATTCAGGAATCTGTTGAAGACCTAGTTCGGGAGTTTCGTGCGAAGATATTCACGAACCAGGGGAGAAGCAAAGTCAAAGTTGTAGTCCCAAAAAGTCCGGGTTTAGAGTGTGAACTAGTGGCAGATTTGTGAATGTGTTAGGTAAAAAAGACAATCATGTATGCGTTCACACTGGGAATATTCTCTGAGGCTAGGGGTGTTATCGGTATGTAAAAGTCCCTTCATCTCCCTATAAAAGGGGGCGCAAGGGAACGTGTAAACAAATTCAGACTTTTTTGGAACTTGTGCTACTTGCAGAGAGAATCACAGTCTCTTTGCGCTCTAACTTTGCACTTGAATGTGTTGAGAATTCATACTCGTGTTAGGGTAATTATCCGCATTTTTCGGGTACCCCTCAACACTCACCGGGGAGATGAGTGAAGTTCTCGTACTCTCTCCGGTAGGTCGCAAACAGCTGAGCCTGAACTTGAGCGTTCCTGGCATGAGCATTCTTCAAGTGCTCCCAAATCCTGCACGCCAAATCCTCTGTCCGAACCCGTTCGAATTCGGATTCACACAAAGAACGGTACAGGTAATGGACCGCCTTGTTGTTGGCGTCGAACATGTCCCTCGATCCTGGAGCGAGGAAGTTTACCGGATGAACATAAGTAGTGTTCACCGTGACATCCCACAGGATCTGACCCTTACCGCGGAGGAAAGCGGCCATCCTCCTTTGCCACATATGGTATTTCTTACCATCAAAGTGTGGAGAACCGGAACCCTGTTCCTGTTACGCCATCTTTGGATCTTAGACCGGTTGGAATCACGAAGATCTGTAACCGACTTTGATACCAATTGAAGGACCAATTAGGTGACCAGAGAGGGGGGAGTGAATGGGAGCCGATAAAAATTCTTCTCCAAAGCGAGAACTCAGCCTATACCCCAAATTCACAACCAAGGATTCGCA
The DNA here is from genome assembly GCA_947561735.1 of Cenchrus americanus. Lineage (NCBI taxonomy): Eukaryota > Viridiplantae > Streptophyta > Magnoliopsida > Poales > Poaceae > Cenchrus > Cenchrus americanus. The sequence goes on along the minus strand of OX387242.1, from coordinate 96,929,352 downwards.
CACGGGTTTGCCAAGGTCACGTAGTCACAGCATACATACCAACCCTAGGAACAAACCCCAAATGATCCCAAAGCGGAAGCACGACTCAAGGAGCAAAGGACTTAGCTGTCTTACGAAAGCCCTGGCGGACGGTCCGCGAGGCAGGGGCGGACGGTCCACGAGGACCAAGCGGACAATCCGTGACCCTCGGGCGGACGGTCCGTTAAACGCAACAGGACCACCAGCAGCGCGCCTCGAAACACGGACGGTCCGTACCCTACACGCGGACTGTCCGAGGGCAACTTGTGCCGCGCGAATGGTCTGTGGCCTCTAGGCGGATGGTCCGGCCTACACACGGACGGACCGGTACCCGTACGCGGACGGTCCAACAAACCTCCTGCAGCAAAACTTTGACACCTCGTAAGATCTACATGTGAGCTCACAAGAACTGGACGAACACGCGATGAACTTGCACCTCGTAGACAGTCCGCGGGCTATGGGTGACAGTCTGCCAGCCCTCGAACAGAACAGCTCGAGGTGAAAACTGAGAAGTCAACCTCCCCTATCCCACCATGGATCTCCCAAATGGCTTGAGCTCTTGAGGAAAGATTTGGGGAAGATGTGAAGCGTCCCTAGGGAATGCTATGCCCCAAAACTTGGGTCCTCAAACGAACTAAATCGTCGGGAATTGAATCGCCACCAAACTCAACCAAAAACCTAGGTTCCAACTGAAATCCTTCAATCGGAGGCCGAACTCGAAGTTTGCGGAATCAAGATCAAGCACAAAGATGCACGAAGCAACTATCCATGATCCCCACCAACAAATCCGAGCCCAAAACACCTCAGAATCGAAGGAACAAGCCGCACACGAAAAACCGACGAAAATAGCTCGAAAAATACACGAAAATCCAACTAGCTAGAAACGGGGAATCGACGCAACCATGAAAGCTTCCATTCACTCGGAGGTCAGATTCTTTACAAATGGAGGAAAAATATAACCCTATAGAGCAAGGAAATGAGAAGCAGTCTGGAAGGATGGTTTGCCTAGAAACCCTAGAGGTAATATATATGAGTCCCCTACGGGCCAGATAAAAGACCACACTACCCCTAGCACTTAAGTTGTGATACAACCCCTCAGGGGTAAATAGGTCATGTAGCACTCCTCTTCATCGCACGGCCACGCCGCCACCGCAGACCGCGTCCTCCCGACACACGCCTTGCGATCCCGCCATGCGTCCGCCGGCATCAAAGCTTCTCGGCGCACCTGGATCCCGTCTCCGCCCGCCGAGCTTTCGGTTTTGGTTTTATGGCTCAACCAAGTAACCCGATGGTTGTGTGGTGAACCGCCACAAACCTCGCGTGCAGACTCCGGTCGTGATCCGCTACCCTGCACCGGCTCCGATCGACGACTTCGTCTTGCTTTTCTTGCCACCATGCGGCCCGCACTTGACCCCGCTAGCCACCGGGTCCCTCGAGTCAGGCCTACATGTCTCTCCACTCCTCGGAGGCCCCGCAAGGCATAGAGCTTTCGCGCCTACTCTTCACCTGCACCAACGAAAATCAAGCTGCAACCTGCACCTGCAATACTCAGCCAAGAGTCAGTCCACACCATGTTGTCAATCACTCATCACAGCCAGGAGCAACCATCCACCAGTCCTCAGACGCTCCGGTCCTCATCCACTCGGGTGTGGACCGTCTATTGGTCCTCTCGGGCAGGGTGAGCTGCTTGTCGCGAGCTCGAGCCCACACTCTTGTCGCGCGCGGCTGTCTGTGGCCGCCGCAATGACGACGCTTCTATGGCGCGGGGAGGCGACGACGAGGATGACCCTGACATCTCGCTCCAGTCCACCAACGTGCTAGGTGCGTCGCCGCTCCACGACGGCTCCGACGACGGATCTTCATAAGAGGAGGCGCCACGCTCCCCCGCCTTCCGCCTCTTGATGCAGTTGTCGTTTCGATCGCGCTTGGCGATCTGGCGTTCTTTGTCTTGTGCCTTGCGCGCAGCGCACCGCCTCTCTGCGGCTGCCTTGTTCCGATTGAAGATAACCTCCTCTAGGAGAGGTGCCTTGGCTGGGACGAGGTGAGTACACTTCAACTGCAATGACAAGAAGGCAAAAGGTCAGCCAGAGTAGAAGGCTTCTGAGAAGATTGACATCACGACAAAAGCATGCGAGAAGCATCGAGATGATGATAACTCACAAATTTTTCTGTCCCCTCATTGGGGACCTTCGGGAGCAGCCACGACGACAGCCGCAAATAGGTTGACCTCCTGATCGCCTGCGCCACGTGGCGCTGGACCTCGAGTGGCGACGGGAGGGACGGTGCGGTCACGGTCCCTATACAGGGGGCCCGATCGGCCATCACCTCGCAAAGACGAAGCGGCTGCCTCCGGAGCGGGACGACTCCTCGGGCGTGGTACTGACTGACCACCTCCGCCAGGGTGATCCCGGCTCCTCAGAGACGTCGGAGCACCGCCTAGTGATCCCTGAGCATCTTCTCCTACTCCGTCTTCTCCAGGCCGTCAGACCAGCTCCTCCGCGACTCTGCGATAGAACCACCCCTTGTGCTAGCCGCTGTTCGAGCTGGTCATGGTCATCGAGATGTAGTCGTCACCCCGACCCTGCTTCATCTGGAGGTTGGCGCAATCGATCGTCGCCGCCCGGGAACCATCCTTCAGGCACGCGAACTTGAAGAAGTACCAGAAAAGGTGCCAATGGGCACTAATTCTGAGGTAGCCCTCGCACATCGCCTCGAACGTCACCATCTGTTGGATGCTATTCGAGTTGAGGTGATGCAGTTGGAGCCTGTACTCGAAGAGGACGCCGCGGATGAACCGTTCGGCAGGGACGGAGAAGCCGCGCTCGTGGAAGGCCATGAATGACACCACGAACCCCTTGGGGGGTGCGGCACGGACTCGTCGCCGGGAACCCTCCACTCCACGGCAGCAGTGGGCGGAGGAAGCTCGCCTGCCTCGACGAGATGGAGGAGCTGCTCGCGAGACATGTTGGAACACGTCTAGTTCGACATTGCAGTGCACGGGGTCTCAGGCGGGCTAGGAGCACAAGAACCAGCAGCGCTGCTGATGCCAGAGAGCGCGAAGAGCGGGATGCAAGCGCGAGAGGAAGAAGATAATGGGGAGAAAAGTCCTGAACCCGTGCCCGACGCACGATTTTAAAGGGGCAAGCACGACTCCTCGCCTTCGGCGCTAGGCCCATCGTGTCAGCGAAACTTTCACCCAGTTGCACGACGTCTCGATCCCATAGAATACGGACCTGCAACGTCTCCGCGCGGTAATGATGGAACGGTGTTGACGGATAAAAGATGTATCCACCTACGATCCGCAAGCGTATGGACCTACACCTTTTTCACCACGGGATTCCCAAGGTTCTTGTCAATCCACGGAGCAAGGGATTACAAGCATTTGATCTACCTCTACTCACTAACTACTCCAACCCTATCTAAGGTCAAACTAGAAAACTACTACACTACACTAGAGAGAACGATTAAGCAATCAAGATAGGAGACACTCGCCCATGGGTCTATGATACTTGAACATGCAACCTCTTTAAACATGAAAACCAATCTAATCTATCGGGGGTTGTGACCACGGTTTCGCCCTTTCCCTCCCCCCGTACTATCACTGCGCAGAGGTATTCGTGACTAGACCTATGATGGACACGGCGTATTGAATTGATCCAAGGGAGCATTGGGATCCATACTTCCTTTACGGCATGGTAGCTAACCTTAAGCATCTAAGCACATTCAATAGATATTCCAACAAAGTATGATTACATCCTCAAGACCGATTACAACCCATGGACGAATAAGGAGATTACCCCATCAAGGTGCTAGACAAGGCATCGTTGATCATGGTCACCCTTTCGACGGTGTCTTCCTTCTTCTCCACTTGTGGGTGCTTCCTTCGATATGGTCGATCCTCCTCCAGAGATCTCCCTCCTCTCTCTCTAGCTTGTGGATGGCCTCTCGGTGCGAATGGCTCTCTCTTTCACGAATGGCGTCGCCTCCAGCGACTTAGGGGTGAAGATCCTTTGGGTGCAAGGAAAGGGGGGTCGAACCGACCCCGGGACTGGGCCAGGCCAGCCGGCTTGGGCCGACCGGCCCAGGCCCATCCCGGCACGGCTCAGGCCCCTTCTCTCCCGTGGGTCCTCAGATGATTATGCACTTTGCCCCTTCCACTTGCATGATTTTGACGATGTCATCCTCGCGTCTAAGATGGAGGTTCTCCGTGCATGAAGTTCGGTCTTTTACGCTTCAATCCCCGGGGGTGTTCCTTCGTAGCACTTCGGTCCTCGCCACCATTGGAAGTGATTTCATCAAGATCATGGACACGAACAAGACTCCGTAAATGCTTCTTTGAACTTGTTGCGAATATGTCCTTTATGTCCATGTTTTCCTTCATAAACACAAGACTTCCAAATGCATGCACAAAGATGAACTTGTTATATGATTAGTGTTCCTAGTGGCGGGTTAGTTTCATAAACAAATCCAAACCAAAGTGTAATGAACATGTTTGGTGTACCAAAATACACCGTCAACATCTCCCCCACGCTTAGCTCTTGCTCGTCCTTGAGCAAGTACTCGTCAAAGAACTTCGTCTAAGGCGTTGCAATCGTGTTCCGCTAAATCCTTCTTCACAAGTTAGTCAATCTTTTAACTTTAATACATAAACATAAAGTAATGATCATCATACATAAACATGGGCATTTAGAATTTACCACGTCAAGATTTACCCCACAACTCAAACTCTTCACTCGAAGCCTTCAATCCCAGCCATGCTTACTTCTTTGCTTCCATTGGAGGGTTTTTATGATTTTCAAAATAAAATTTCTGCAACAAGTGTTAGACAAAAACCTTTCTCCAAGCTCTCTCATGTCGCTCATATAAAGTGGCTATCCTAAACAAGTTTTATAAAGCTCTCACCTCCCATAAGTCTCTCATATAACATGTAAAGTGGAGCTATAGGTATGGCTAGCACAATCAACACAAATATTGTCAAACTAAGAACTTCCTCTAATGGTTGTTTACCTTTCTAGGCCAATGATCATGAGAATTAATCCATATGTGGGGATATCAAGGATGAGAAAATATAGAATGGTGGACATGTGCAAGGGCAAGAGAAAATATGACTACGAGGCACCGATGACATCCTCGTTGTCGGATTGCACATGGTTGGAAAAAGAGTGAAAGTTTCGTCTCCCAACAACGTGACATCCTTCCTTGCACTTTATTTTTCTTTTCACTTGATTCATCCCTTTCATATATTTCTTGCCACTCCTCTTCTCTCTTTTTCTCTTTTTTCAATCACTCTCTTTCATTGTCTCATACACACATATTTTTTTCTTTACTTTTCTATTTTTCTTTCTTTCTTTTCCATACACATACTTTTCTCCTCATTTTTCCCTCTCTTGACATCTTTTTCTCTCTTTCCGAAGCTCTCAACTCCTCTCTTTCTTGCATGCACACATTCTGAGTTTTAAACAAAAACCATGCTAGAGACGAGACAAAACTTTGAAAGTAGGTTGTGTTCAAGGAATGCGATGTACAAAAGAGATGTATAGGTTTGGGTAAGGAATTCGGCGATGTACGGGACTTCCGATGTGAAAGTCACGTTACAGAATGCATGACGAGGCTAGCAACAAAAGATAAGCACAAGGACATGATCATAGCTTGAAATTAAAACTCCCCAGAGAGAAGGGTCCTAGCCCGACTCATTGCGCTAATCGCACTTATGGTGGAGGGAAAAATAAGTTTGGCTTTGTATAGGAATTTTTCTTACTCTCAACTTGGAAAAAGAGGATTTGCTAACCTTTATCACAAGGGTTTTTAGATAATTTTCATAACTGAATTCCTCCAATATTTAGCATCGAACATAGCACAACTAAAATAAAAAAGCTCAAGATCGAAGCACGGTATGGGTACTTTTAGTAGTAGCAATTCCACTAAACACCACGGTAAACGTTTTTCAAACCACACACTTATGTTCATATATCAAAAACTAAAGACAAACAAACAAGTGAATCAAGATAAGCATCACACAAGACCCAAAATTTAAAGGACTCTTTTTATTTGATTTTCTTTGACGCAACACTAAATTAAGACACTTCAAACTTGCAAAAATTTAAAAGCACACTCAAAAACTAAAGACTTTTAAACTCTAAAACTCTCTCGAAAACTAAACTCTCACAAAGACTAAACCGAACCAATCTAAACTTGAAACTAAAGGCTAGCTAGCTAGCTCTCCCCCACGCTAAAATCATACGACGTCCTCGTCGTATCTTACAAAAATCCTAAGGGGGGAAACTAAACCTAGTGATACATTCCGCAACTATTGCACCACTTGCCCTTCATGTTCCCCACCATGCCAAATAACTTGCGCACATTGTGATTCAGGAACTTGTAGTCATCTTCGACCATGCGTTCCAAATCCTCCATACGCTGCTTCATCGCCTCCATGGCCTGGAAACATTCGTTGACCGATGCGTAGAGCTCCGAGATGGAGTGACGGCAAGCCGCACAACACATCGGATGCATCCCGAAAGTGTCGTCATCACCAGGGTCTCCTCCGTCGTCACCGCTGTCGTCGCCATCATCATTGTCGTCACCGCCGTCATTGTTAACGCCACCGTTGGGGCCTTCGAGAGTCTTCTCTTTGGGCACCTCTTCCCAAATGTACAAATCATTATCATCTCTTCCTGGGGCCGCCCACGAGCTCGGGCTACGATCATCGGAATAATCACTATCCCCATAGTCCTTAGGCTCAGGCGACACCTCCTTGTAATCCTTCCGCTTCATGCCACGGATGCGCGCCGACCTTCGAACGGGAGTAAGGATGTTCTCCTCTTTGACGGGGTTGCGTGATGCGATAGCTCCGGTCGGGACACGCCCTCCGCAACGGATGCGGGCGGTCCTCTTGATCTCCACGGGTAGCTTGAGCTTGCATCGCTTTGCCTCCTCCATCGATGGCTCCTCGGCGCCTTGCTTCAACTCTACGCTCTTCGGGGACACCATGGCTGCTGCGTGGGTGCAAAAAAATGCTAGATGGGATGGACTCCCGAGCTCCCAATTCGGCCTAATAAATAGTCCGAAAAGGAATGTTCCTTAAAATGTTTTGATCAAAGAAGGAAGTCGAAAATGAGCAAATCGGGGAAAAACTGGGGTGAACCGCCGCCGAGCCCCCACTGGGCCGGTCGGACTAGGCCGGCCAGCCCACCCTATTCCGGGGGCCGGTCCGGTCCCGTTTCCCGTATACCTCCCTTTTTTCGCATTCTTAGCCCTTAATAAAAAGTTGTCCTAGTAAATATTCGCGAGAAACTCCAGAAAAATAAAAGAAAAACTATTTATAGAAATCAGTGCCTTGTTTTACGTCCTAGGCTGGACGTTCGGGCTCTTCTTCCATGGTGAAGACATCAATATGGTGAAGAGGCACAACGTCGGGTTCATAGTAAACCTTAAGCCGTTGACCATTCACCATGAGTTGATCACCTTTCACATCCATAATGGTTACCGCTCCGTTGGAGAGCACCGAATGAACAACATAAGGCCCATCCCACTTGCTTTGCAATTTCCCCTTTCCAAAGGTTTTAAACCTCGAATTATAGAGGAGGACCTTATCTCCTTTTTTTAAACTATTTCTTTTTGAACTTTTATCATACCACCTTTTAATTCTCTCTTTGTATATACTTGCATTTTCATATGCTTTCAACCTCATCTCCTCTAGCTCGCTTATTTGAATTCTTCGTTTTACCATCGCGACATTGAGATCAAGTTTCATCTCTTTGATCGCCCAATAGGCTTTATGTTCCAACTCAACCGGAAGGTAGCAAGCTTTTCCATAGACGAATTGATAAGGGGTCATACCTATCAGTGTCTTGAATGTCGTTTGATACACCCACAAAGCTCCGTCTAATTTCTTTGACCAATCCTTGCCTCCCTTCTCTATGGTTTTGTTGAGGATGCTTTTTAATTTCCTATTCGACATTTCCGCTTGTCCGTTGGTTTGTGGATGATAGGCGATAGAGATCCTATGTTCAACTCCCAACTTGTACAAGCACTTTTTGAAATTCTTCCCGGTGAAGTGAGTTCCTCCATCGCTAATCAAGATTCTCAGTGTACCGAAATGAGGAAAAATCATCCTCTTGATCATTGCAATGGACTCCTCCGTGGAAGCTTTACGACATGGCATGGCCTCTACCCACTTGGATACATAATCAACCATGACTAGGATATGCTCATATCCATGCGAGTTTTTGAAAGGCCCCATGAAGTCTATTCCCCACACATCGAATAAATCGATTTGTAGATTATATCTCAAGAGCATAGAATTTCTTTGAGAGATGTTCCTGGTTCTTTGGCATTCGGGGCATGATGCAACATATGTTTTAGTATCTTCATGCATCTCCGGCCAATAGAATCCGCTAGACCACACTTTTTCTTGGGTCCTAAAATGGCTATAGTGTCCACCGTACTCCGCCGAGTTGCACTTTCTCAAAATTTCTAGCCTCTCTTCTCTTGGCACACATCTTCTCATGACTCCATCATTGCCAAGTTTGAAGAGGTAAGGTGCATCCCAAAAGTATTTTTTACTTTTGGAGATTATCCTCCTTTGAGAGTTTCTATCTAGTTGGTCAAGAGGCATCTTCCGAGTCGCTCGAATGATATCAATCATCCAAGTGTCTTCATCGAGCACTCGATAGAGGTGGTCATCTCTCATCTTGTCTTCTATGGGCTCTTTATCATCTTGTCCACGATTCATCCTAGACAAATGATCGGCCACAACATTCTCCACCCCCTTCTTATCACGAATTTCAACATCAAACTCTTGGAGAAGAAGGATCCAACAGATCAAATGTGGTTTAGCATCCTTCTTATCCAAGAGATACTTGATGGCCGCGTGATCGGTGTAAACAATGACCTTCGAGTTCACGATGTAAGATTTGAATTTTCAAAGGTGAATACCACCGCTAGCAACTCTTTCTCTGTAGTGGCATGATTTAATTATTCCTCATTAAAAGTTTTACTAGCGTAGTAAATGGCGTGAACTCGGCCTTCCTTTCTTTGACCCAAAACCGTTCCTACGGCGTAGTCACTTGCGTCACACATGATCTCAAAAGGTTGGCTCCAATCCAGAGGTTGAATAATGGGAGCACTCACCAAAGCGCTTTTCAATGTCCGGAATGCCGCTAGGCACTTCTCATCGAAGTCAAAGGCCACATCCTTTTGAAGAGATGCGTTAAAGGCTTAGTGATCTTCAAGAAGTCCTTAATAAACCTTCTATAGAATCCGGCATAGCCTAGAAAGCTCCTCAAGGACTTAACATCCGTCAGAGGTGGGAGTTGCTCAACCGTCTCTACCTTAGCCTTGTCCACTTCAATGCCTCTCTCGGATATAACATGTCCGAGCGCTATTCCTTTCTTAACCATGAAGTGGCACTTTTCCCAATTTAACACTAAGTCTACCTCCGCACACCTCGTGAGGACATTATCCAAGTTTGCCAAGCAATCCATGAACGACTTCCCATAAACGGAAAAATCATCCATGAACACCTCGACAATTTCTTCGATGAATTCCGAGAATACGTCCATCATGCAACATTGAAAAGAAGCCGGAGCGTTGCATAGACCGAAGGGCATCCTTCTATATACAAACATTCCATAAGGGCATGTGAATGTTGTTTTGTGTTGATCATCCGAGTGAATGGGAATTTGCATGAACCCCGAGTACCCATCGAGAAAGCAAAAATAAGCGTGGTTTCATTTTTCTTCCTCCACGTTTCTATCTTGTGGTTCTAATCCTTTCGTTGCTTCATCTAATTCTTCATCTTGTTGATCATTAACTTGATTCTACATCGCCCTTTGTAGCGGGTCTATAAGGGTTTCAACAAAACAAAGACTATCTACCTCCTCTACTTCATCTTCGGGAGGAAAAGGTGAAAGGTGTTTAGAAATATGAAGAAAATTATATGTGTACTTTCCATTAAGGTTCATTGTTACTTTGCCTTTTCCGGCATCCAACACGGCATCAACCAACTTAAGAAAGGGCCTACCTAGGATTATGTGATCATGATTACTATGGTAAGCATCAATAACAAAGAAATTGGTTGGTATACATTTTCCAGAGATTATTACATTCATGTTGCAAGCAATACCTAGAGGTCTAATAGTTCTACCATCTCCCATGATTAGTTTCGTTGATGTTGGAGCTAAGTCTAGGTTGCGGTCTTGAACTTTATCGTAAATTTTAGAAGATAGGACACTTACTTGGGCTCCGATGTCGCGCAAGGCTTTGCATTGAACTCCATTGATCTCACAACTCAAGTGCGGTGCCATCTGCTCCTCTTCTTCGGATCCTATCGTGTAAACTTCGGCGAGGTGAGCATATGGCGATGCTTTGGGCTTGATCCCCATGGTTCTCTTCACCTCGGCTATGTGTTCTGGATCCACTTCATCATCTCCAAAGAGCTTTTGAAAGATCTCACCAGCGGTTTCGAGGTTGTATGAATCTTCCACTTTCTTCTCCGGTGGGACATCCACTTCCAATGCTCTTGCCATCCCCTTTTGATTAGGGAACGATCTTCTCTTATCGAATACTTCTCTGTAATCGATTGGAACCCAATCCATTGGTTCGAACTCCCTTAGTGGCTTTGCGCTTGACATGCTTCTCTTGTTTGCTTTATTTGATTCAGCGAAGTCAATGCTCGGGGTAGTTCTTGACTTGATGTGCTTTTCTTCAACCTTTTCCGGGATTGGCCCCTCTTCTGTGACTTCCGGGTTTGCCTCTTTAGAAAATTCAGCACACTTCTTCTTCCTTGAATTGTATTCCGACTCTTCCGCAGGTATTGTTTCCCAATCTCTTCGCATGGCCACCACTTTACTAATTTATAGAAGTTGAGGGGCTTCCGTGAGTGTTTTCTCCATGAGATCCCCACCTGCACACATTTGGACATGTTGCATGCAACTAGGGGTTAGGGAAAAGAAAAAGGTATGCAAGAGTACGTCACCGGAGAAGCCGAGTCTTGGTCCTTGTTCGATCAACTCATTGAACCTATTCCAAGCTTGGTCTATCCCTTCCTCTTCTCCTTGAGTGAAAGTGATCACTTGCCTCCTTAAACGTTGAACCTTGCTAATTGGAAAGAACTTCTCGCAAAACTTCTTTGTCAACTTGTTCTAATTGCCTTCAACTTCAAAGGATGCAAACGAGTACCACGTCTTCGCTTCACCGGCAAGTGAGTAGGGAACGAGATTCCATTTGAACCATTCATCGGGAACTCCTTCTTGACACACCGTGTTGCATAGCGTCGTGAAATGCCTTATGTGTCTATATGGGTTCTTCGTAACCATCCCTTCAAACGGGTTTGCCGCCGCCATCTCGATGATCTTGGAGCTGATTTCATACTTGGTCGTTTCGAGCTTCAAATCCAACTCTTGTACTCTTATGTCTTCACATCGAGGACTAGCGCAATCCCTTAGCGATCTCTCCGGTTCTTCCATGGGTTGATTGACGAATGCCATCTAGACAACAAAACAAAAACAAAAACATAAACAAAACAAAGTGGTTTTCTAGGCAATATGTGTTAGATGTTAGCAAACAAAAGGTAAACTAAAAGATAAAACAAAGTGAGATGAAAACCAAATGATGTAAACTAGCTTGCTCCCCGGCAACGACGCCAGAAAAAGGGGCTTGTTGAAAGATAAAAGACGTATCCACCTACGATCTGCAAGTGTACGGACCTACACCTTTTTCACCACTGAATTCCCAAGGTTCTTGTCAATCCGCGGAGCAAGGGGATTACAAGTGTTTGATCTACCTCTACTCACTAACTACTCCAACCCTGTCTAAGGTTAAGCTAGAAAATGACTACACTACACTAGAGAGAACGATTAAGCAATCAAGATAGGAGACACTCGCCCATGGGTCTACGATACTTGAACATGCAACCACTTTAAACCTTAAAACCAATCTAATCTATCAGGGGTTGTGACCAAAGTTTCTCCCTTTCCCTCCCCCCGTACTGTCACTACGCGGAGGTATTCGTGACTAGACCTATGATGGACACGGCATATTGAATTGATCCAGGGGAGCATTGGGATCCATACTTCCTTTACGGCACGATAGCTAACCTTAAGCATTTAAGCACATTCAACACAAGATTATAGATAGATATTCCAACAAAGTACGATTACATCCTCAAGACCAATTACAACCCATGGATGAATAAGGAGATTACCCCATCAAGGTGATAGACAAGGCACTTTTGATCATGGTCACCCTTCCGACAGTGTCTTCCTTCTTCTCCACTTGTGGGTGCTTCCTTCGAGATGGTCGATCCTCCTCTGGAGATCTCCCTCCTCTCTCTCTAGATTGTGGATGGCCTCTTAGTGCAAATGGCTCTCTCCTTCGCGAATGGCAGCGCCTCCACGGACATAGGGTTGAAGATCTTTAGGGTGCAAAGAAAGGGGGGCCGAACCGACCCCAGGACTGGGCCAAGTCGGCCGGCTTGGGCGGACCGGCCCAGGCCCATCCCGACCCAGCTCGGTCGCCCTTCGTGCCCGTGGGTCTTCAGGTGATTATGCACTTTGCCCCTTCCACTTGCATGATTTTGATGATGACATCCTCGCGTCCAAGATGGAGGTTCTCCGTGCATGAAGTTCGGTCTTTTACGCTTCAATCCCCAGGGGTGTTCCTTCGTAGCACTTCGGTCCTCGCCACCATTGGAAGTGATTTCATCAAGATCATGAACACGAACAAGACTCCGTAAATGCTCCTTTGAACTTGTTGCGAATCCGTCCTTTATGTCCATGTTTTCCTTCATAAACACAAGACTTCCAAATGCATGCACAAATATGAACTTGTTATATGATTAGTGTGCCTAGTGGCGGGTTAGTTCCATAAACAAATCCAAACCAAAGTGTAATGAACATGTTTGGTGTACCAAAATACACTGTCAACAAATGGTCACGTCCGTCACGTCGGCCGAAATGCCCGCTCCCATTACTGCGCCCACATTTACCACGACGACCACGACCACCTCGATGAAGCATTCCCAAGCTACAATGGCTACAATGACACATAAAAGCTCGTGAGCGAGTCTCCAATACACTCACGAGCTCGGGGGCTAGATCCGGTGGATGCGCTCGTGCGCACCCATCGAGAACTCGAAGAACACCAGCAACCTCAGAATCATCTAGCTGAGCCTGAGCGCGACTCCTTCACTCTCTCTCTCAGGCTCGGGGGCTACTAATGAGGGCCCAGATTAGGGCCCCCTTTGACGGTGAAAAGATCTTCCTTAAACACAAGGTAACTCAACACCATTGACAACGTGAAGGCGAAGATTGACAATGTCAAGGCCAAGATTCAGGACAAGGAGGACTGAGGACCCTGGTCAAGACCCTCACTGGCAAGACGTCCAGTCTCCGGCCAGTTGGCTGCATCTCCGACCAGTTCCCCACAAGAGGGATCCCCACGACAAGTCTCTGCCTCGCACGAGAAGTCTCCGCCTCGCACGACAAGTCTCTGCCTCGCGCGACCACCCTCCGGCTCCGACTGGTACGTGGGCCATGGCGCGCGACGCGAGTACAGGGCACAAACACCACCACCGACGCGCATGGGGGAACGATTCCCCATGCCATGCAAGTACAACAGCTGGCGGCCATGCAAGCAGCTCACCCCGACAAGAGCCTTAATGCTGGCCTGACCGGCTGCACGGCCATCCCATCGCCATCATCTCTGACTCTGCCACACGCAAGCTCAGCCCGAGGCACTCAAACACCCTCTACGACATGCACAAGCCTAGACTTAGGCTCGGGCGTGGCAGGCTAGTTAGGTACTCGGGCGGGCTAAGGCAAGCGCAAACTACTCAAAGGAGAAGCCAGGCGTCCTGGGATGAACAGTCACACCCGGCCACGCGGAGGCTCCCATGACCAAGCATCGCGACTCAGCTTCAATGCATCCTGCCAACAGCGACGTGCGACGGGACGTCCCAGCAACTGAGCATTGTACCTTTTTTCTACTTCCCCCTTGTGCCCCTCCCCTTGTGATTATAAAAGGGAGAGGAGGGCAACGGTTACAAGGGTTAGACTTTCGATAGCTCAAACGTCACTCCAAGGGACTTGGGCTCGACACCCTCTCCCGACCAGCTTGTAACCCCTACTACAAGCACCCCTAGCTCGGGAACACGGCAACTCGACACTAGACGTAGGGTAGTACTCCTCGGAGGCCTGAACCAGTCTAAATCCCGTTGTCTCCTGTGCTAACCATCTGAGCCCGACGCACGATCGATACAAATTTACTGCCGGCGGTAGAGAACCCCGACACCTTCTTTCTTTTTTTATTTATTCTTCCTTTTTTTCCTTACTTTTCTTTTCTTCTCATCATATTTTTTATATTTTTCATTTTTTTCTTTTGCTCTTCAGAACTTTTTGCAACATAATACTTACATAGCATGTCAAAGATGATGTAATAACCCCCCCCATGCTTGAACGATGCTCATCCTAGAGCATAAAAGAGGGGGGAAATGACTGCTGAAGTAAGCATAAATTCCATAATCTTGCGGAATATTTGAATCTCCATCGAGAGTTTCACTCCATACTCAAATTGGGTTGTGGACAAGGAGGTGATCACAAAAAGATGTTTTTGGTTTAGGTGGATGCCCAGTGAAGTTTGTGAAATTTTTGATGTGAAAACCCACAATGCATGGACAAAAAGGCTAGCATGAAAAGTTACACAAAGGAATGACCAGCTTCTTAGTCTCGAACCATGGTTGTGGAATATTTGAATCTCCATCGAGAATTTTACTCTTTCTCAAATTGGGTTGTGGACAAGGAGGTGATCACAAAAAGATGTTTTTGGTTTAGGTGGATGCCCAGCGAAGTTTGTGAAATTTTTGATGTGAAAACCCACAATGCATGGACAAAAAGGCTAACATGAAAAAGTTACACAAAGGACCATGGAAATCAATCCTAATCCAACTCATCAAAACATATGTTTGCAATCTACGGGTTTTGTTATCATAGAACATATATGTATATGGCTTTGGTAGGTAGAACTTTGCAAGAGCATCACAAACATTTAGATAGCATAAAAGTTAAGTTTTCATAAAAACAACAAGTTATCCGGCTATCCATAAACTTAAAACAAAGAGCAAAGAAATGTATGTGGGTCTAGAGCATAGTCATTTCACCACCACAAATAAAAGAGCTGGTATTTAAATTAATTTTAGATCATATTATCGAGAGAAATTAGCCAAGACATGTATAACTTCATGTAGGTAAAACAAAGCGGCAACGTTCATCATTTTTCCGTAAGCATAAGAAATATAAAACATCGAGGTGGACACATGGTCATGTCTATCTATGTAGACATGTTATTATTGGAAGAGAAAAACAAAATGTTGCACATAAGGTTGAAGGCATACTTACAAGCATTTATATTCGGAAAAGAGAAGGTCCATGGAGATGTTAGCATCCCTTGTAGTTCTTCGTTGCCTTCTTCCGACATCTCCATGTATCTATGTGGCTTTTGCTTTTGTCTTGATTTATCAATGCTCATAAACTTCTGAATTTGATCTTGTATGCTTAATGTAGTTATTGGTCGCTCTTTTCTTCAATGTTGTCATCACCATCTCCTCTTTCTTGTTCTCATCATCTCCTTGCTGTCTCTTTTTCATGGATTTTCCCTCTGTCCAGAACAAAACATATATCGAAATATAGCTCTATTGAAAAGTTTATGAAATTACCTTTCCAACGTGTGGTCATTCATCTAAAACAGAGTTCAAACAAGGGAGCTATGTCCGTTTTACTTCAGCACTGCGTGCTGTCCAAAACTGATTTCAGGACGTGTTGCACTCGGTGATTTGGGCATAACCGCTTGTAGGTACCTCTGATTGTCTTGATTCTTGATTTGTTGGAATTGTAACTTCATGGAGCTTCTAAATATCCAAAAATATTTTGTGTTTTCCCTTTGAGACCATGCATAATTTTGATGAGATCAGTGGTTCTTTTTTTTTGAGCAAAATACTGTGGGGGAGTTCCCCACAGCTGAATTAAACAAAAAGGAGTTTATGTACAAGCAGGAAAAAGAGGGAAGAGCGGGGAGGAGGGAGACTACCATTACATTAAGAGATACTCTTCAAAATCGAAATAAAAGAAGCCTGCCTATCACTCTTCACTATCACGATGTGAAGAAAACCCTGAGCCTTAAACTTCCTAACCCAAAGGCTAACAGAAGCTAAACCATTATCAAAGATGACAGCATTTCTGAGATTCCAGATCTCCCAACTTGCCATGATGAAGGCCTCCATGAAAAATTCTAGGGTGGACATCTGAAGAGCTTGAAGAACCCTTTCATCAACAGGGAGGTTCATGTTCCAGCTAATACCAAGTTTTGCCCCGCAACTGAGAGCAAAATCACAGGAAAAGAAAAGATTATCAATGTCTTCCTCCTCATTAGCAGTGCATAAGACGCAGCAAGCATTGGGTTGCACATTATAATTCCTCCGTAAAAGCATATTCCTTGTATTCAAACGATCCACCAGGACCAACCATATGAAGAATTTGATCCTGTTAATACACTTAGACTTCCAGCTAAGCGTAAAAATCCGAGAAGACTGAAAGTTCTCAAACACCATTCGATAATACCTTATAGAGGTGTATTTTTGGTTTCCCCAAGAAAAAGTCCAAGAATCATGATCAACTGGATCCAGGTCCACAGAAAGCAAAAGCACATCAAGTTGTAGCAATTCCTCATAAGCTTCAATTGACAAAGGTAAGGCAAACAGAGTGTCTAGATCATCCGCTTGCGCAAAATTTTGGACAGAGATGGCAGCATTCCTGGCAAAAGAAAAAAGCCTTGGAAACTTATGAGCCAAAATTTCACCACACCACAAGTCTTCCCAAAAAGTAACAGTAGAGCCATTCCCCAAGACACAATAGGCAATCCCTCTGAAAAGGATATTTAAGCGTAAAACATCTTTCCACCAAAAGGAACCAATCTCCGAAGAAGCATGAGGAACTTTCCCAAGATAATATTTATTCCAGATTAAGTTAACCCAAGGGATATCCATATGATTATAAAATTTGTTGAGTTGCTTGAGAAGCAAAGCCTCATTTTGTAGTCTCAGATTAATGATACCCAGTCCTCCCTTGGATTTTGGCCTCTGAACCATAGACCAAGCAGCCAAGTTACCCCCCTTCTTTTTTTGGATGATTACCTCTCCACAAACATTACTTTCTCATTCTATCTATATTCTATTTATATTCTCAATCACTACCAGTGTATGAAAGGAATATCGAACAAGCATTTAGTCTCCTCTCAACTCTATCCATTAGTGGAGTGAGATCTTCCATTCGAGGTTTGGTCGTTCCCATTGGGAGAACCAAATAGGTAAAAGGCATGCTGGCAATTTGACAACCAAAAGCTGTAGCTAGTTCTTGCATCTTAGTTTCAGACACATTCAAGGTGATCATAGAAGACTTCTGGAAATTAACTCTCAAACCTGTGGAATCAGCAAAAATTTGTAGGAGGCCCTTAAGATGAAGTAGTTGTGCTCTATCAGCTGGTAGGATCAAGATAGTATCATCTGCATATTGCACAACTGGGAAGTCATTGGTGGCATGAGGGATTGGCAAAGACAAGTGATTATTTCGGAGTGCATCATTGATAACATACTGAAGTAACTCAGCAGCCAGAACAAATAACATGGGGGAGAGAGGATCACCCTGTCTAACTCCCCTTTTACATTTAAATTTCCTTCCAGGGGTACCATTAAGCAGAATTGAAGAAGTGCCAGAAGAGAGAATAGCTTTAATCCATGTCAACCATTTTTCAGGAAAGCCTAAAGCCTCCAACATACAAAGTATGGCATTGTGTTCAACAGTATCAAAAGCTTTTGCAAAATCAAGCTTTAGGATCACAATCTCCCTCTTGCTTTGCTGACACTGATGGATATATTCAAAGCACCAAGCAATGCAGTCTTGAATGGATCTTGATTTTATAAAACCATATTGATTAGCATGGAGCAAATGCAAGATTACGACCGTAGCCTCTCTCGCAAGAATCTTAGTGAGCAATTTGATACTACCGTTGAGGAGGGAGATAGGCCGAAAATCATTAACGAGCTTCGGGTTATTTTTCTTTGGCACAAGGGTGATGAAGGATTCATTCAAGCAAAGCCTAGATTAATATTGCAATCAAAGAAATCTTGGCAAAGTTTGTAAAAATCCTTTTTGATGATCCCCCAACACTTCTTTAGAAATAAACCATTAAAACCATCCGGCCCCGGAGCTTTGTCTATGGGAACCATGTTGATAATATTATCAATCTCCCGTTGCAAGAAAGGTGCAACTAGACCGTCCGCATCCGAGTAATGGAGACTAGTTGTGACAAATCAAAGAGCATATCCTATGAAGAGAAATTCCCATTCTATTTTTGTATTCCTGTAGAAGAAGAGCAGCTTTCCCTTCATGATCATGAACTTGATTTCCAGTGTCATCTCTTAGGTAAGTGATGGAATTTTTCCTATGGGAGACTGTAGCCATGGCATGAAAGAACTTAGTACATTCATCCCCAAACCGTATTCTGTTGACAGTGAATCTCTTCCTCCAGTATAAGTTTTTGTATCTCAAAAGCACTTGCAGTTGTCTTTTAATAGTCAATCTCAAATTCCATTCTGTTAGAAGAAGCTGTCTGCATTCCTCTAGAGAGTCTAAGAAAAAAATCACCTTGTTACAGTTCTTGATCAATGAGGAAAGCTGGGACAAACTTTTACTCCAGTTCTTCAATTTAAACCTTGTATTCTTTAATTTTCCTGCCAAAACACTAGCTGAAGAGTTAGAATTCCTAACCGGTTCATCCCAAGCAGAAACCACAGCTTCTATAAACCCTGGATGCTCAGGCCAGAAATTCTCAAAGCGAAAAAATGTTTGCCTTGGGGATGTCAGTACCAGTAGTAATCTTACAAGGAATATGATCTGAAGTAATTTTGGCCAAAGGAAGCACTAGTGTATTTGGATAGTCAACTGTCCAATTTGCAGATGTGAAGAACCAATCCAATTGTTCTAGAAGCGGGTCCTGTTGCATATTGGACCAAGTAAAGGCTCTTCCTTTTAAAGGCAGTTCCAGCAAACCCAAGTGCCCCAAAAGATCATTAAAAATCAAAGTATTTGATAGATTTCCTCCAGGCTTGTTTCTATCTTCCAGGGATCTATAAAAGTTAAAGTCGCCAAGAAATAACCAATTCTCATCATCATCAATAACATGAGAGCGCATCCAATGAACAAAAGCAGATCTCTCAGGGTCATGGCACGGTCCATAACCGTGGTGAGTTTCCACATCGCTGAGTTGAATTGGGAGGTGAAGGAAATTGTAAGACCAAAAGGCTGCTTATCTAAAGACATCCCGAGAAAATGAGCACTATTCCATATCACAAGGATTCCACCAGAAGCACCCAGAGAGGGAACGAAATCGAACTTATCATAGCGCCTCGGGGCAAATTTCCTTACAATTTGCATATCAACACTTTGCAGTTTTGTTTCTTGTAGGCAGATAATATAGCAACCACTCTCTTCGATTTTATTTCTAACAGCATCATGCTTGTCAGTGGCATTAAGACCCCTTATGTTCCAACACAAAATATTCCAATTTCTGTTATTCATTTGGAACCGAGGTATTAAAATGAGGGATTAATGCTACCAGAGCATAACCCAAACACAGCCATGAAATTATATCTAAAAGATGCCAGGAGAAAACCCATAACCAGACAACAGATGCACACCAGAAAAATAGCATAGGTCCAACAAAGAAACACAATAAAGTCTGAAAGGTCCACAGGCACCACAGAGTCAAGACATAGTAGCTAAAACTACTTAAGTCCACCATAAGGAAGATAATCCAGGCTAAACAGAGAAGCCAAAAAGAAACAAAATAAAAATTGGACAATAGGAGATTAAGGCGCAGCATCCTGTCCATCATTTGTCTTCCTTGTCATAAGTTCATCAGTTGTGAGCTCACTAGGAGACACATTGCAAAAAAGCCCCCAATCTTGAAGAGTCTCAATTGGGACCAGGGCAGGGACTACTTCAGAAGGCCTAGGAGGGTTGTCCAAAAGGCGAAGTGCAAGACCTGGTCCGGGACCTTCCTCTTCTTCCCCGGGAGTCTTGTCAGGTAGCTGAGAATGCTTAAACCCTTCAGAGATGTTGAGCCTACTGCTTCTCCTACACCCTTGTGTTACAAGAGGCTTCTTACTGTTTCTTTTAGAAACTGTCTTCGGCAGGGACAAAGCCTTCCTAGTTCCCTGAGAAGTTGAGGCCCCATCCTGAGAGACTGCATCCAGAAAAGGTTCAAGACAACGTTTGGCAGGGACTTGCACCTCCACATCTGTCCTACTACTGCTTGGGTGTGCCTGGTTGTCACTGTGCCAAAAAGCCCAAAGATGCAGAAGAACAGAGTGCCTACTAGGGGGTTTAACAGGAACAATTGCAAGTGAATCATCCCTAGTGTGCTGGACCGTAGTAGAACCAGGGAGGAGAGTTTGCATAAGAGAAGTATTGACAGTTACTGAAAAATGCAGGACTAGAGGAATACTGGGAATCAACAGCTGCTGAAAAGCTGTCATCTCAACTAACTGTAGAGTAGGGTGAAGCATGCTCTGAACCTCAGGCTCAACTGGAGAAGATGCATCAGATGAAGTGGAAGAAGAGGAACCTGCCCTGAACTTCCCAGCTAGAACATCTTCTAGATTCAAGACAATGTCGTGACCATGAGCCCTCGTGTACTCACCGAAGAGCCAGACTGATCAAAAGTGACTGATTCTTGCTGTTGAACAGGTTCTACCATAACCTGATCCACTTCCTCCTGCCAGTCATTCTCCCCGTCGTCGCTCAACATCAAGCCAAGCATCCCAGCTAGCCAACTCATGATCAGGGACAGGTTGGGCCTGCAATTCTTGTTGGACATCAGCCATCTGTTGATCATTTAAACCAAAGTCTGCATGGACATGGTGACCAGCTCCATTGAGGTCATGCCGCCACCCCCGTGCCCCGAAGCAACATTACCAGCCGAACATCCCCATTAACTGGGTGTGGGTTACCATCCACTGGCACCGGGTCCTCATCTTGAGGAAATCCATCTGGAAAGTTTCCATTCAGAAGAAAAACAGGCACCGTCCAGGATCTCCCTGCACCGCCAAGCATGGTGCCTTGAGAAACCACCAAGCTACGAGGTACACGATCAGGGGACAGAATTAAGCAACGTGCAATCACTCTTGACTTGTTAGCTCCCTCAAACCATCTAATCAATCTACCAAAAGGAGCAACTGCTGCCTGGATGAAGTCTTGAGTCTGATAATATAGCGGAAAAGCCAAAAACATGATCCATGAGTCTCTGATATAGTTGCAAGTTCTAAAGTTGCGAGGAGCCTCATCATGTTTATGCACCGACATGACCCACTGACCAAAATTAATTGGAGAAGCATCTAGCAATTCTTCACGCTGAACAGGATTGGCAAACTGAAAAACCCCCAAACCCAGCGGAGATGGGAACGATGAAACCACATCAACGTGAAAGTTGTGCTCCAAGAACTCACTGACTTGCTGGAGGAGACCAGGCACTTGATCTTGCTGCGGTTCGGGCTCCAAGGAGATGATGGCGTACTGTTCATGTCGACGAGGCGGCTCGCCTCCCAAGGCGACGCGAGCTCGGGCAGGGCGATGCCATCCATGCTCCACATGAAGCCTGGCTGGGAGAAAGAGCATTGGGTTGCACGGGAAGTTGGCCATGTCGTCGGGCTCGGGAGGGGGCGGAGGAGGTGGTGGCGGCGGTGGGGGAGATGCAAATGGCAGCGACGAGGAGGAGCGATCAGCGCTGAAGCTTGGGAAAGTTGAGAAACTTCCGGGATTGCTATTTCCTTGGGAGTCGTGGAAGGCAGGGGAAGAAACAGAGCTTGACCCTTCATCTTCAACGGGCCGCCCCGGGCACGTTCCTTTGGGGGCCCAAAAGACTTTGGGCTTAGTCTGTGTAAAATACCAGCGCTCTTTATGTCCATACCCAAAACAGGCCCGACATCTCCACGGGCTTTGACAAGAAACAGCCCGATGGCCCACCGCAAGACATTTGCCACACAAAGGAGATTTGGCCTTTGAATTTGAAATTTGAACGGGGACATCAGCGCCCGAAGAACACGCCCTGGAAGCCGGATCTGATTGAAGGAGATCAGCAAAAATTCTTCCAAAAACAGTTGAGAAACTAACTTTAGTGGGTACCACAAGGGAACCAACCACAAACGAATTCACTGGATCAGGGCGATGCAATGGAGGATCATGAGTAACATCAGGAGCAAAGTGAACTCGGCGACCATGAGAACGAGAAGAAAGTTTCTTTTGCCTCTTACATTGCACATATTGCCATTCTTTCAATTGTTCTTGCTCCCACAAATATTTTTCTCTCTCCCAATGAGGAGCCCCATTACTCCACAGAAAGAAATAAACATCAAAACAATCACCAATGAATCGTTTGAGATTGTAGATCATAAAGCCCACTGCCTTGCAAGACACCGAGAAACGAAAATGCCGATCACTTTGAAATTGAACATGAAAACCAAAGAACGACCCACCAAGGCTTGATTGAAGCATCCAAGCAACTGAATCCTCCGTCAAACGGACCGTAAAGCGACGGAAAACAGCCAAAAGGAAGAAAGAACCATTCGGAGAAGAGGAGGGGTGATGCACGGACTTGCGATGACGTACCAGCACTAGATCTTGGAAAAACTTCCCATGGTTGAAATCCAAATTGCCAACCAGATCCGAAGGCACCTCCATGAGAGGAAGATCCAAGAAGGGAGACCAATCACCAATCACCAGCGGGGGATCGCCAAGATCGCCGGGAGCCTACAAGGGTGGAGCACCATTGCCCTTAGACCGTCCCATGCATGGGACAGTGGTTCTTGCGCATTGATTCGGTGATGTTAATGATCTTGATCATTCTATCTTCTAGAGCGTCATGTTGCACTTCCGTGTTAAAGATTCAGGGTCCCCCCCATGCTTAGCATTTTGCTAGGCATGGAAGAAGAAGACAAAGCATTTTTATCTTAGCCATCCTTCAATTTCCTTGTAGTGAGAGTCTTTATCTTGCCTACAAGACGTTTTAAGCGCACATTCTACCTCCAAGTGACGGTTGGGAGTAAATAGAATTGCCAACAATCCAACAATGTATCCTAAGATTCTTAACTTATGGCATAATTAGTCTAATGAGAAATAAAAACGTAATGAGTGTACGTGGTGCAAAGTGTGTATGCACATAATAGGAAAGCATATAAACAAAGACAATGTTTTCACCTAATTCTAAACACCATGTTTACAACTAGGTTACCGAATTTCTCCATAGCCATAAGGGTTGATAAATCTAGGGTTAAAACACCATGTCTATCCCTAAATCAATAACTCTTATAGAACAAGAAAAATTAAGCGCATTGCAAAGCTTATAAACTAACTAATGCAACATGAAAACATATGAAAAGCTAGCAAGGTTTGTCGAACTTAACGATGATGGTCCGCAATCATGTTTAAACACCACGTTTACACAAGATCACAAAAGGAAAATGCCCTCTAAGCATTAACATGGAAGCTGAAGCATACACAATTAAGTATATAAAACAACCAAGCCAACTATGTGCAAAACATGTATATGCAAAGAAACATCACGTTGATAACAAAATGCAATGCATGCAAATAAATAAATATGATCATGAACATGATAATGGTAAAAAACTAAACTTAGATTAATAACCACAAGTTGATCATCATAAGATGGTGCCATTCTTTATTATCTCTAAGGAAGGAATAAAAACACAAAGAAACGGGTTGCCTCCCGAAAAGCTCTTCATTTAAAGTCATAAAGCTCGACTTTCTCACATACCTTCTTTTCATCGCATAGACATAGCCCTTCTTGCAAGAAGAAAAGGTACCAATGCAGCTTTAATTTACTTCCCATGTTGTGCTTGATCACTTATAGAAGACTTGCCCAAGGCATCCTTTTGCTTCATCGCTATCTCCTTCTTTATCACCCTTCTGTGCTGTCTTCACTCCATGAATTTTTATTTAATGTCCAGAACAGAAAGTATACCCAAGCTCTACTCCATTACACAGTGCACAAATTTCCTTTCCAACGAGTCTTTATTTGCCCAAATCAGACTCAAGATAAGAGAGTTACATCTGTTTTACTTCGGTGATGAAATCTGTCCTGAAATTTTAGAACGTGCAACGCTCAATGTTTTCTTCATAACTCCTTGCATGGGTCTTCAAACTCGTTGGTTCTTGATGTGTTGGAATGGAAACTTCATGGAGCTTCTGAATATCTCATTTTCTTCATTTGTACACTTCTTAACAAGTTCTAAAATTGAAAAATACAGCAACATCCATCGCGGGATTTGGAGAGATTGATGATTTATCTTGCAACTCTTTAGGCATGACTTCTCTTTTCATTATTCAAGCCTTATCTATGTGGTTAGTGAAAAGCAGGCCTCCTCCTGAAATGTGCTTCTTTAAGGTCATTAGCTTGATCAAGCATAAAGCGTGATCGAGATTTGCAAAACTTATTGTAAACATACACATCCATAATCAACACCACATGCAAATTGTAGCAACAAGTCAAAGTGTAATTAAAAGAAGCATACGTTTTATGCGTAGCACTTAGCTCATCATTAGGCAAAGGCTCTTTAGGCGTGAGATTAATTGGTTCGAACATAAACATTACCTCATCATCATTTTCAAGTAAATCTAGCCTATCAACATGATCATTATTGGAACAAGGCATAGAATTTAAACTATCATTCATACTATTGGTCCAACATGAATATTTGACTATATCATCGTTAATACCAATAATATCTTGAGATTTTAGTGTGTACCTTTTCCTTGGAGCTTCCTTGATAAGAGTGATTTTTTGTTCATTTTTTGGCATTGAAAGCAAGTCAATCTCAACAAGTGGAGTTGCCTCTTCATCACCATCTTGCAATTTATTCAACTCATCATGTGGAACACATAATCCTTCAACTATGTATGCATTCATATTTTCTTTGAATTCTTCTTTATCAACCAAATCTTCATCTTCAAAGTCTTATATGTTGCTTTCTTTATTTCCCGTGTACCACATGTCGTCAAGACCGCTCATCGTTGATTGACTCTTTCCTTCATCCTTGGGTACTTCCATATCTTGCTTTGCTAGTGTGTGGGCTTCAATAGCTCACAAGCTATAACCTTCTAGCTTGAGTCCTATCTTCTCCCATTTGTCCTTCGAGTCACTAGGCTCGTCACGGTTATACTCTTCTCTTTCTTCGTCATAAATCATTTTTGAGTTGTCAAATCGGTCAATCCATGCTTCATCATCTTCTTCTATTTCTTCTTCAAACATATTTTGGATCGATTCTCCAATCATCACTTGATGAAATATATTCTCAACTTGTTTGGCAACGTGTCGGCTTTCCTCCTTCCTTCAGTAGTTGATTAGTGGGGCAAAATCAACCTGAATCCAACCAGATTGATTGAACTCCGCCAATGGTCTAGCATTCCACATACTTCGGCCTACATTCATGTTAGTTTCAACACTTTTAATATCTGAAATGACTTCTCTTACCTTGGGAAGTGGATCTTCAATTTCTTGTATGGTCGGTTCATCTTCCTTGACCTCTGATTCATCTTTTTCAGAAAATTCAGAAAGCACCTGGGGCTTGCTTTTGTCGTTTTGCTCCTCCCGAAAACGTCTTTGTCAATCTCGTTGCGTTCTTTGTCCATTGCTTATCCTTTGTAAGATTTGTGCAGCTTCACTAATTGTTTTGTCCATTATATCACCGCCAGCACACATGCTTACAAACGAGATGATTTAGGGGTTATTAATGAAAAATAAAAGGTATGCAACATCAAGTCATCGGAAAATCCCAAGTTCGGGACTCGCTCAAGTAGTTCATTAAAATGGTCCCATGCTTCATCAATTCCTTCATCCTCTCCTTGCTTGAAAGTGAGTACTTGCCTCCTTAAGTGTTGGACCTTGCTTATGGGAAAGAACTTCAAAAGAAACTTCTTCACTAGCTCATCCCAATTTCCTTTTGCTTCAACAGACGCAAGTGTGTACCATCTTTGCGCTTCATCTTTGAGAGAGAACAGAAAAAGATTCCACTTGAACTAAGCGGCCGGAACTCCTTCTTGTCACACCGTGTTGCATATCATCGTGAATTCCTTAATGTGTCTATATGGGTTGTCATCCTCCAATCCTCTAAAGGGGTTTGTCGCCACTAAGTTGATGATTCTAGGCTTCACTTCGTAGTGGGTTGTAGCAAGTATCAAATCTGATTTTTGCATATCAATGTCTTCCATTGATGGCATTGCTAGTTCCCTTAGAGACATCTCTTCGTCTTCCAATGGTGAGGTGAACAAATCCATCTAGGCACTAAAATAAAAAAAGAAAAACACAAAAGGGTTTTTTTCTAGAAAATGAGGGTTAGATGTTAGTAATCAACAAAACTAATACAAGATTAAACGTAGCAAACTGGCTTGCTCCTCGGCAACAGCACCAGAAAAAGGGGCTTGTTGACGGATAAAACTCATATCCGCCTACGATCCGCAAGCGTTCGGATCTACACCTTTTTCACCATGGGGATTCCCTAGGTTCTTATCAATCCGCAGAGCAAGGGGATCACTAGCGTTTGATCTAGCACTAATCTAGTTGATGTAAACCTTTGGATGAAAGATTAATCTATGAACTAAAGGCAATCTAATCTATGAACTAAGATGAGACAAAACCAATCTAATCTAGGTCAAATGAGAGACGTGAGGTACACAAGTTATGGATAACGTTTGCCCATGGAGTCTAGGGTAATTGAAGATGCAATCACCTAAACATGATAAAACCGATCTAATCTATCTAAACATGTGACCACGGTTTAGCATTTTCCCTCCCCCGTACTGTCACTACACGAAGGTAATCTTTGCTAAACCTATTGATGATCATGGTATGTTGACGCGATCCACGGGAGCGACCCGAAAAGCATGGTGGCCAAACCTTTAGCATTAAGCATCATCAACAAAGGAACAATAGATTACGATATAAATAAGAGTTGGTGACTACATATCAAGATCCATTACAACTCCATGGACAAATGATGAATCTACTCCATCAAGATGCTAAGCATGGTACCGTTGAATGTGGTAGATGCATCCGATGAAGATCAATTCTCGCCGTCCTCCAACTCCGGCAACGTGGTGATCTTCGGCGGCTCTCCGATGAATGGATGTCAATGGGTTACCATTTTGGGGCGCCTGGGGGGTTGTATTTATGTCCTTGGGGTGCCTTGGGGCGTGCTCCACCTTGCCTTGTACGAGATCCTCCTTGGGAGAGAAGCAAACTTGGTTTCCATAAAATCAGCCTCATCCAGATTTTCCTGATTCGCTGCCCTTCCTTGCCGGTGCCATATGTCCCAAATAATGCAAATTCGGTATCCCGTTATGTGCCACGAAATTATCTTCAACTTTGGTATTCATTTCTTTCCTTGGAAATGAAGATAAGATCTCCAAATCGACCTTGGAAGATAATCTATTCTGATTTCGAACTGACTGCGCAGCAGGGATTTCGGGGGCCATATCTCCTAGCTCCCTTATCCAAATTTGGTCTTCCACATGTCCAAATCGAAGGTATCGTCGAGGCCCACAACTTTGGTAGTCAAACTTTTGCATTAAAGGCCGTTTAATTCTCCGAATCTGCACCGAAAGATCATGCTGTCCTGGGCTGCAAAAATATCTCTCGGGTTGAGTTGATCTTGTTGGTAAACATCCAAGTCCTCGGAATTTACGTATTGATACTTTGGTCCTTGGATTTTTTGGAGTCTTGATCACTTCGTGTCTTGACTTGTGATGGGCTTCATGATCTTCTCTTGAAGTGCTTGATGAACTTATCCCGAAAGTCTCCTCTTTAACATTAATTTCCTGCGTAAATAACAAACTCCAAACTCGACATGCAAGTGTGAACTTGTTACATCATTAGTATGCCTAGTGGTGGGCTAGTTGCAAATCATAATCGAAACCAATGTATAACAAGTACTCTAGGTTGATGGAAATTCACTGTCAACAGGGCTTCATTCGGAAAGCTCGTTACAAACATGCCCACAATGTAACGGGTAGTGTAAAAGCCCGTTACCAATCTTGACTGGTGGGCCCTAGGACTTGGCCCGTTCATCGAGATATAGGAGACACAGGTTGAAACCACGTGTATCCTTTAATCGAGATAAAGCAAACACACGTAGAAACAGATGTGTCTCATTTCGTCGAGACAGAGGAGACATAGGTTCACGAAACGCATCTCTGATGTTAATTTCATAGTAACGGACTCTGTTTTCATGCTCGTTACCAAAGTTCCCTGTGGGCCCAGAGAAATAGCCATTTCACGTTACCGGTGACTAGTTGTGGTAACGGTCATTGTTTGATGCCCGTTACGAATCCTATATGTGCTGAGACGCGAGTGAAATAGACGCGTTTCAGTTCGTCAAGATAGTGGAGACACAGGTGCACAATAGGCGTCTCCGATATTGAGCTACTGTAACGGGCTATGCTTTGGTGCCCGTTACGAAAGTTCCTTGTGGGCCTAGAGAAACAGCCATTTCATGTGACCGGTGGCTAGTTGTGGTAACAATCGTTGTTTAATGCCCGTTACGAATATGTCTTATCAGTAACGGGCATCTGCCCGTTACCTTTCTTGGCTTATTTGTAACATGTTTTCAAAATCACAGAGTAAAAAATATATTAGAACTTTTTATCAAAAATGTTAAAATGCATTTTTAGAATATAATAAAAAATCATTTTAGAACATCATGCACATTAAAATTATTCCATAATAAACCTAACTCATTCCATAATTACATTCCTTGGTTTATTTCTTCTATTGATTTTTTATAATAACTTTTTGTACGCAAATTAACTAACTTTTGTAATCATGAAGATTTTTTTGAGGTGGATGTTATCATGGAGATGAATGACCAATTTTTCAACATGTCTTTTCATTAGTTAACATACTTATGAAACAATGTCTCGTACTGTTAGCCGCATCGTTTGTTGACCCAGCTTTTTTAGCACCATTTTGAAGAGTGGATTCGGTATAGTCGGGTGACAGACAAAGATACAGAGTCTAAGGCTTCGTTCGACTTCTTTCACAATATTTTTCTCCCACAACAAATCTGTCGTACAAATCAGCAGTTGAACACTCTAAGTACGTACTCAAATGAAAACAATAATAGGAGGTGATGAGTTTCGATAGGACGACGTTCAGACAATGTTGCCACAATCGCCATGCTAAATGAGGCTCTCCACAAAGAGAAGCGCATGGGGGCGGGTGAAATTGGTCCACTCCGGTCGTCTCCTTGTAGTCCCTTCGTACACCGCGAGTAAGGATGGATGTGAGAGGATGCGGGGTATTTGACATCACTCCATGTAAAAAACCAGCTCCACTCCACCAACTACACTTTCTCTGTTTCATTCCACCAAAATTAGAAAAACATGGAGTTGTTGTATGTGTTTGGCCAACTACAGTGCTCTAACTCAGGAAACATAAAGATCTTGTTGTGAAAAGTCCATTTTACCCATTATAAATGACTCCACATGTCATCTACTTGTTTTTTCTCCCGTCCTCTTCCCCCTCTCTTTTCTATTCTGCCTAATCTCTTCTCCACTATTCGCTTGTTGAACCTCACCGACGGTGTCAAGCAAGGAGTATGCGTACTGAGGACGGCATAGCCCCGGCGCGGCCTGACACGAGGCACAACGGCGGAACGGCACGTGGCAAGTAGTGATAGTACAGTGACAGGACCATGCAGGACTGCATCCACAGCATGGTGGCTAGGACACCCATGGCCGCCGCCGCGGCGAACTCCCACGTAGCGAACAGGTTGGCCAAGACGAACGTCACAGGTCGCCCGGCGCCGGCCTGGCGCCGGATGAGCTCCACGAGCACGGCGGTGGCCACGTAGTCTAGGTGGGGCGCCACCTCGTCAGGGTTGTGGTGGCGTGGTCGTCCATGGCCCATACCGCACCGCCAGGCCGCCGCGCCCGACGTCTCCGTCCTCCATGGTGCTTCCCACATGCTTGTGTCTAAGCTTCAGGACCTCGTGGGGAACGGTGGTGGTCAGGGTAACGAGAAGGCCCTTGGAGGCGAAGGCTGACGCTGGTGGGACCGGTGCGTGGTCGAGTGCGGGTGCGGCACGGGCGCGCTAGACCGGCGCAGGTGGGCCCACGCGGGTACAAGAGGTGGGTAAAGCGAGGTTGGGTGAGAAAAACAATTCGTTTTTTGCAAAAACGCTCTCCGAATAGCAATTTTTTAGTACTTCATAGTCCTTCCACCCTATCTACTTTCAAAACCGTATGACTAGTGGGTCCAACGTGAGGGGTAAGGCGGATCCGATTTGGGTGAGAAAAGTTTCCATTGTCTTCACTCCTTATAGTATAGACTTGATGGGTAAAGGGCGTACCAAAGTCAATCTATGCCTGTTATCAAAGCGAGTTTTTCACGTAGGGTTCAAATTTTGAAATCCACCGGTTCGAATACCCGTCGGAACCGCTGCCGTGCCGGACCGGTATTGCCGTATTTGCGAAATTTTGACCGGTATCAAATGGAAATTAAAACCATGGTCGTGGACGACATGGATCTGCAAATCGATCTCCGAGAGCACTTTCAGTCTCTTTTCCCTTTCCTTTAATTTCAATAGACATTGCTGAAAATGGCAGGGTTTGGGTGATGTTGTGTGGTAGCTAGGGATGTATTCGGATCGGATACGCACGGATACGAATTCAGATGTCACTATTTACCACATTTTATTTCGAATTCGGATACGAATACGAATATTATCGAATACGGATACAAAACGGATATTTCAAATTCGGATTCGCATTCGAATACTTACTCGATTTATAGCATAGAGTCATGATGAGTATCAATTTTATTTTTCGATGGTTTTATAATTGATCAAATCATGTTACAAGTAGAGAGTAATTTATGATCATTATTGTAATAGATATCTTATTGCAAATAACATATTAATTAATTAATTAATTAATATATCACAACAAATATAGATAAGTAACTTTGTAAATATATAAACATATTTTATTAGTAAAATAAATACACAAATACATTTAAATATAGTTTATTTATTTGCTAAGTAATATAATGTATTTAAAATTACTATGATTAGACACATCAAAATTAATTAAAAATATCATTATATAATTTCGTAATATTAGGTTAGCATAATTAGTTAGTTGTCATATATATAATTGTTAATAGTTAAAATGGTGTAAATTAATTATTTTACTAGTAATATTAAAATTAACATCATTTGTAATTAGTATTTAGTAATATAAATAAATTTTAGATGGTTTCCATGGGACTTTATTCTTGCGGATACGAATAATGTCGGATATGTCGGATTTTTGTCGAATAATTCGGATAATGTCGAATTCGGATAATATTGAAAATCGGATTCGAATACATCCATCTGACATCCATATTAAATACGAATACGAATACGGATATTCATATTAACGTTTTTAGCGGATACAAATACGGATAATTCGGATTTCCAGACATCCGAATCCATCCCTAATGATAGCGGGAAGAATCATGCTGTTTTGGGCAGCTAGCAAGCTGCAAGTTGCGACTCCAAATTATTTGTTATTTGACGGGACACCGATTTGACATTAGTATTATCACAAACTAGGCTAATTTACATGTTAATGATTGCTATATCTGTACTTATTCATGTTACAGTAGGAAATTTTCAAACCTCAAAGTGATACTGAAATATAATCAAAGTTTAACTGGCACAATAGCTGACGGTTAATGAAACCACTAAATCCTCTCTGCAAATGAAACCACTTTACTTCTCAGAGAATAAACTCCTGTGACCACGCACCATAATAAAAACAAATCAGAATTCGTATTTTGCTTTAACAGCCAAAACATGTACTGGTAATCTGGTATATTATTAATGGGATTGACATGTATATGGAATTATGGATATATATGCTAAGGAAAAAAATAGTGACTAATATGAGTCAATGCATGTCCACGAACAAGAGGAGTGCAGCGAGCTTGATTTGGTGACGGAGCAGATCAGCTCAAATTAAACCTTGGTTCCGGTATCAACGGGGCTAGCTAGACGCTCCGCTGGAGCTTGTGGAGCAGCGCGGCGCGGAGGCCGCGCTCGTCCCGCAGCGCGGCGGGCACGTCGACGACGGCGTCCTGCACGGTAGCACCGCCCGCGCGGCACACGCACGCGTGCTGCACGGTCAGGTCCAGCGACCGGAGCGCGAGCATGAGGCGCGCGGGGGCGTGGCGCGCCGCTGACGTCAGGCGCAGCGCCGCCGCCTCCCGCCCAAGCATCCGCACCTCCAGATTCTCCTCGAGGCCGCCGGCGGCGAACGGGTGGGCTGCCGCCACTGTGGTGGCGGCGGTGGCCTGCTTCGCCTCGGCCTCGAGCTGCTCCACGCGGTCCCGCAGCTCGGCGATGTAGGAGGCGGCGTCGGCGAGGAGGGACGCCTTGTCCATGCGGGACACGGTGGGCACGGCGGACCGGAGCTCACAGAAGCGGCGGTTCAGCTTGTCCCGCCGCTGCCGCTCCGCCTCCACGTGGCTGATGACCGGGCCGTTGGTCCGGGGGCCGGGCTTCCGGCCGCGCCGCCTTTTCGGCGCGGGCGGCGGCGGCGGCTCGCCGTACACGTCGTCGTTGCCCGCCGCCGAAGCGGAGCCGCCCGAGCCCTCATCGGCCCACGCGGCGGCGCTATCCAGGTGCAGGGGCTCGTGAAGCCAGTCTTGGCCCCCCATCCATTGGTCCGGGACGACGTCGCAGGACACGAAGTCGAGCTCCAGGAGGTTGCCGACGGGGGAGAAGATGGGGGCGGGGGACGAGGGAGAGTTGCTGGAGGAGACGAGCGCATCCATGGGCATCGGGCAGCTGGAGTGTCACGTCCGTTTATGGTTATTGCTAAAAATGGCCAACAGGGGGCATGGAGGTGGT
The DNA here is from genome assembly GCA_947561735.1 of Cenchrus americanus. Lineage (NCBI taxonomy): Eukaryota > Viridiplantae > Streptophyta > Magnoliopsida > Poales > Poaceae > Cenchrus > Cenchrus americanus. Next base: position 96,896,315 of record OX387242.1, on the reverse strand, counting down.
TGGTTGCAGACAGCTGCACTAGCAGCAGCTTCATCACTCCCAATCAATCTATATACGTTAAGGTCCTCGCTATTTTGAGGATTTAGACAAGAGCATACTAATTCCAGATTTTCTAAGGGCCTCTAACATAGTTGTAACATAATCCATTTGTTTCATATTACTTGTCATTTTGATTTTTCTAAATTCATTTATTTTGTTTTGTATTTAGATATAATTGTATATATCTAGGTGCATAGAAAAGAGAATGTAAGTTAAAAAGTCAAAACGACAAGTAATACGAAACGTAGGGATTAGTAAACAAGCTACAAGCTAAAATAATGCAACAAGTAATTCCATCATGCATCCACAATAGTAGAAGAGTAGTAGCCTTGGGCAAAATCAACCGAGAACCGACCCGGAAAAAACGGAACTGAGAAATTCAGTTCTATGGTTGGTTTTGTTTCTCAGGAACCGAAATTCCTCAGTGAATTCGGTTTGGTTCCCAATTAACTGAGAGAACCGAACTATTACACAATAACAGCCCAACTAGCCAAAGCCCAAAGGAAACCCTAGCTTCCACCCTCCTGAATCCGGATCCCCTTCCGAGCCAGTCCCTCCCCACTGCCCATCACCTGGTCGCCCGCAGCATTCACATCGGCGCATGGGGTGCGGTCAGCGTCCATGACGCCGAGGGCCGATGCCTCTACTTGGCCAGCTCGCCGACCTTCCGACCTCCGCCGCCGGCCATCCACCATCCCGGATGGGCGCATTCACTCCCTCCACTCTTCGTCCTCCCTCAAATCCCAGCGAAATGGTGCCCTGATGGCTGCTGTGAAGAGGAGCGGCGCAGCGTCGACATGCTGGGCGAGCGCCGACGCAGAGCCGGCGAAGCTGTAGGCAGAGCGCGGCACCACCCGAGAAGCACACGATGGCGTCCCCAGCTTGCACCCCGACCGGCCACCGCCCAACACATGACGGCTCGCTGACAGCACCAAGGTACATTTTTCCTTTTCTGGATTTTCGACTCGGTTAGTTCGAACCGAACTAACCGTAATCGATTTGTCCTGGTTCTCATTTCTCAAAAGAACTGATCTGTGCCTGTTCATTGAGAACCGGATTTGTGTGGGAACCGAGGAACCGATCCGATCGGTTCGGTTAGAACCGAATGCCCAGGGCTAAAGAGTAGCTTCGCATTAGTACTTGCAAATGATAAAAATGGGGGAATCCGATGTTCTCGGGGGATAGGGGTGTTTTGTGCAAATTAAGGAATGTGCATGGATAAGACTATAAGAGCCAATGAGTGCCAAATCGGGTACTATACCTAAGTTTGAAAAGTCTCAGCATGCACTAGTGTCTGCATGTACGTGGCATGTGCCCGTACATGAACAAGAACAAAAGCAGAATGCTTTCTTCGTGTGGTCCATGGGATTTGAATAATGGAGAGAATTTCATTTTCTTTCCATCATGATTTTGATGGGTCTGGACGCGGCTACTTGCTTGTGTCCTTGTTTTCGTCCGGCCTTTCCAAGACTAGCAAAACGCACTACTCCCTTTATCTCAGCAGTTACTAATTATTGTAGTACATTTGTATTTAATCTTTATGACGCGTGCTAGGGGAAAAAGAGGGAAAATCCTTAGAATGCAAATAATGAAATAATCCTACACGTAATGGTCTTCCTTTATAGTCTAAATCGATCATTGTTGGCATCAAAATTTGTGGACCTAATTGCATATTACGTGAAAATGATAAAGTACCTCAAGTCCTCAATATATTCTTGTATATTGAGAAAATATAAAGTAGATACACTCATACTTTCTTGGCACACACAAAAAATGACATTTTGGGCTCGGTTAATTTGTGGTGTAGTCTGAATACCGAAATGCATGCATATGCTATCGTGGTAACTAAAAGTGTAGTATGGGACCTAATAAAATATAGATTCTTGATATAGTACAAATAAGACCTTGTTAATAAGAGTACGTGTAATTAACCGCACAAGTAATCTCTTAACCATATTGTGAAATATGTGGATGGTTCATTAAATCGCATCTTTCTTTATTATTTGGTGTGTGAAGAGGGAATATAGACCATACATTACAACGAGCTACATTAGCGAGCGTTAATCTTGCTAGCTCTAGGGATCGTTCAAGGGTACGACGATAGAAAAAACGTTGCAAAATTATTATTAAGCGCGTGTCTTCATAATTAGCGATCGATGCAGGTAGTCGTGTTCACATAATAAGCTTGCGATGGGAAAAGTTAAGTGTCACTGCACCGGCCGTTTGTCTTTCATGTTCTTGTCGCAAACGGCATTCAGGACCACGGCGCTTGCATTATTGAACGACGGCTTCTTTTGCTTCTCTGCGTGTCCGGTAGCTCTCTCTGTCACATACTTAATTTTTCTACAGGAATCCTATGGCTCTGGCGAAATCCTACGACGTTGCCAATAAAAAATCATGGCCAAGCAATATATATGGCGTATTTTATATATAGCTTGACTTTTCTTCTCTTTTCTTTTAGAAAAGAAAGCTTGACTTTTCCTATCGTACGTAGTACGAGCTACGTATACCAAGTATAAGGCTCATGATCACCAGCGACAGCGAAAGCTTCAGGATATGACACCACACGCTGTAAAGCACATTCAAGGAAGTAAAGAACTTTCTCAGGAGAAATTTGCAGCAGAAGCAGCACGTAACTAGCCAAAACATGCACCTTCGCTTGACTAATTGTTGGTGGTTGGTGTTCATGTATTGTGAGAGTCTGAGAGAAAATATACGGCTTGCTGGTTAGTGCTGATTTGATGTGAGAGAAAAATATTGGTGGCTGATGCTGATGATTTGTTCTAAGAGAAATGTACTGCTGGCTAGGTGTTGGCGGCTGATTTGTTCAGAGAGAAAAGTACTACTGTCTGGATGGCTGATAAGTCAGATGAATAGGATGATGCTAAATTAAAAGAAAATTGCAGGAGAATAGGAAGCAGCAGCAGCTAGCCAGAAAAATGTATGTAGGAATTATCACTAGCTATATATTGCATGCACTCCACACTCCTAATTAATTTGGTAAGAAAATTTTGAACCGACGGGTCTGATATTTGGTGTTGTTTATTAAGGAATTGAAGATATGAAATGTAGGGTAATTATTGTAGCCATTGAAAGTGTGAAAAAATAGAGGTTTTTAGGTACACAATACGATCCATCGGTCGTACAGTCATATTATCGGTTTTCTCTGTTGATAAATGGTAATTTGATAGATATATATTATTATTTGGAAAAAAATTCCACGCGGCCCCCTTACTATCTAACGCATTTCATATATTTCATTTCCTATATTACAACAATACCATTTTACATTTTTGATAATACCTTTGTACTACTCATGCGACCTTTGAATACTACCGTACAACGGCTAAAAACCAGTCGTATAGAATTCATCTCAAACGTCGGATCCTTACATATAGGTCCTTTACTATTACATACAAGTCCTTTTCAACCGGTCGTACAGGTCGTATTGTGTATTGTAAAAAACCTCAAAAAGTATGAGATTTTTTACGGTACACAATACGATCCAAATGGTCGTACGGTCGTATTATCGATTTTCTCTATGGGTAAAATGGTAATTTGATAGATATATATTATTTGGAAAAAAATTCGCGGCTACCCCTTTATACTATCTAACACATTTAACACATTTAGTATATTCTACTATGGTAGAATCAGTAGTTTTGTGAGTTCAAATCGTGAAGTCGAAGTGCAATGTCCCGACAGTAGCAAAATCACAAGCGAGCGATTAATCGCGAGCAGTGGAGTTTGCTTGTGCTCCCACAACTGGCAAGTCAAGTGACCCCTGAGTCCCTGACCACACGCAGACACGCAGTAATGATATGATCAATCATATCAATCATCCGCCTGTTCGCTAGGCTGGTGGCTGGTGGCTGGTGCTGGTTTGTTCTGAGAGAAAAGTACTGCTGGCTGGTGGCTGATAAGCCAAACGAACAGGGCGTATTTATTTGTGTCTTTGTGATGATCACATATTAGAGCAACTCCAACAGTTTGGCAAACCAACTTGGCATTCATATAATTTTGGCAAAACAAGAAAAATTGGCCTCCAATAGTTTGGCAAACCAACTTGGCAAAAATAGAAACTTGGCAAAACTCACCTCCCCACGCGCATATATGCGCGCGCGGATCGTGGTTGACATCGTTGTTTCCCTCTAGGTGGGAGGGTGAAAAAGAAATAAAGAATAGAGAAGGATTCCTGATGTAAGTTTTTCAAGAGGTGGAAGGGCACATACATAATTTTGTTTCTCTCAGGATTCCTGATGTAAGTTAGATCTGGATTTGGCAAGTGAATTATGCCAAATTGTTGGAGATGAATTCTTTTTTTTACTTTGCATAGCTTTTTAGAAGTTGGCAAAACACAGGATTTGCCAAGTAAATTTTGGCAAACTCTTGGAGATGCTCTTAGAGCTATGTATCTATAGAAAAGTCAAATTGAATTGTGGTATAGTTTGGGAGCGAAGGAGGAACGCTAGCCTCTGAAGCAACACCGCGCGGAGGCGGCCTTCGTCCCGCAGCACGGCGGGCACGTCCACGACGGCGTCCTGCGCGGTCATTGTATCGCCCACGCGGCACACGCGGGCGTCCTGCACCTGCAGGTCAGCGAGCGTAGCGCCACCATGAGGTGCTCCGGGGCCGCCAACATCAGGCGCTGCACAGCTGCATCCCGCCCGAGCATCTGCACCTCCAGATTCTCCTCGGCGTCGAGGTCGCTGGCGGCGAACGAGTGGGCGGCCGCTGCCACCGTGGTGCCAGCAACGTAGTCAATGGCCTTCTTGGACTCGGCCTCGAGGTGTTGAACGCAGCCACGCAGCTCGGCGATGTAGGCACGCGGCGGCGGCGGCGGTGGGGAGGGACGCCCTGTCCATCTTTTTTTAGCAAGCAAAAGAAGCACCCTCTTTATTAATGTGTAAAGATATAAGTGTTACAAATGCCGTCAGGCGGCTCAAGAAACCAAACATGACGACCCAAAGAAGCATAAGTTAAGCTCCTCGCTAACACATGAGCATCAACATTTGATGCCCTGTTTTCCTGAACAAACTCAGAATGAACAAAGACGCTAGCTCTAGCCTTGATCTCACGCACTACATGCCCATAAGCACCCATGCCCATCCCTGACAAACTCCTGATAACATTCTTGTTGTCACATGCCAACCTGACCTGTTGCAAATTGAGGTCCATGGCTGGTGAAAGCCCCCCACGACATGCCAATGCCTCAATTGTCTCTGGGTCGAATATGCTTTCCAGAACAAAGGCCGACGCACCCAGGAAACTGCCTGCTGCATCTCTTGTTATTGCCGCTACCGATGCAACCCCAGTGTTCTTTGATAGCGCGGCATCGACATTTATCTTCTGCATGTCCGACGGTGGTGGGATCCATGGAGGCCTCCCTCTTGCCGGCATAGTTTCTGTTCTTTGAACAGTTGGTTGATTCAACTCACTAATAAATTTGGACACAAAACTATGAGTAGATAAAGGACTTTGAAAAATCTGTTCATGAATTGCTTTTCTTCTCGCTTACCAGATTTCCCAAAGAGTGACTGCTACTCGGACGAGCTCGTCCTGGGAAAGCGAGGACATCATCACGACAAGCCAACTCTTCGCATCCCGTGCCGAGTTCTCGCACATATGTTCAGTGATAGCCTCATCCTCTAAAGCCCAGACACATCTCACCATATGACACTCTATAAGAGAATGCCTCCATGAATCAACTGCACCACAGATAGAGCATGCACTGTTGTCCGCCATATGTCTATGGTGAAGTACATCCTTCGACGGCAGTGAACTTCTTGCTAATCTCCATAGGAACACCTGAATCTTAGATGGCACTTTAATTCCCCATAGGGTAGTCCACTCTTTCTCCTCTGCACGTACATTTGATCTACCTTTTATGTTCTCCAGAGATCGATTTGTTATCAACATCCTATAGGCTGACCTTACACTAAAGACTCCTCTTTTCTCGTGGTGCCACGCCCAAAAATCCTCCTAGTGTCGCGTACTCAGCGGGATTTTGGTGATTGTCTCGACACCACTCGGGTTAAACCACTTATGCAACTCTGCCTTGTCCCACGAAACAGTAGACATATCAATCAGCTCACTCACTAGTTGGGGTGGGTTCGGCTTATTACTACTCACCGGCCTCCTTAACCCTTGTACCGGCAACCAATCCATGGACCAAATATTCGTATTCTCACCAGAACCAATACGTCTGATGAGGCCCTGCATCAAGACTTCCGTCCCATCAATGATGGAGCGCCATATCCGAGAGGGAGATGAACCCAGTTGTGCTGCAAGGAAGTCAACATCAGGAAAATACACCACCTTCAACACTCTGGCACTCAAGGAGTCTGAGTCCTACAACACTCTCCATGCTTGTTTAGCCAATAAAGCAAGATTAAACAATTCCAAATCTCTGAAACCCAAACCTCCCATATACTTTGGCTGAACAATATTATCCCAAGCTACCCAACAAGTTTTTCTCTTGTCGTTCTCATATCCCCACCAGAAATTCCATAAAAGGCCATCTATATGTTGGCACAAACCACGTGGTAGCCTGAAACACGACATTGAGAAGGTAGGAATCGCCTGAGCCACAGATTTTATTAGCACTTCTTACCCCCTGCCGATAGACATTGCTCCATCCATCCTTGGACCTTATACCACACTTTGTCTTTTAAATATTGGAAGGCCCCAATGGTAGCAATACCTACATCTGTAGGAATCCCCAAGTACTTCTGGTTAAGTGATTCGTTATGCACATCCAGAATATCCATGATCTCCGCCCGCAGGCTTTGGCGGCACCCCTTTGCAAAGTGGATCGACGATTTGTCAACATTAATTTGCTGCCCCGAAGCCTTACAGTAAATGTCCAGAACTTGTTGCATCTCCACCGCACTCTCCCTGTTAGCTCTAAAAAATAGCAGGCTGTCATCTGCAAAGAGAAGGTGGCTTACCATCGGAGCCGACAGAGCCACTTTAATACCATTGAGAACTGATGATTGGTTTCTTGATTTTAAAAGGCACGAAAGGCCTCTGCTGCTAATAGAAACAAATAGGGGGAGATTGGGTCACCCTGACGAATGCCCCTTGACGGTATGAACTGCTCCAAGCACTCGCCATTCAACAATACAGAGAAGGAGACTGATGTAACCAGCCTCAATACTGTCGTTACCCACATCGGGTGGAACCCCAGACGTTGCATCATGGCACGCTCCAATCAACACAGTCATATGCCTTCTTCATGTCGAGTTTGAGTGCACAACACCGTAAATCCTTAGCTCTCTTCTTCTTCATGAAGTCTAAACATTCATAAGCAGTAATAATGTTATCTGTAATCAACCTTCCTGGAACAAAAGCCGACTACTCCTCAGAAATAATTTCAGGAAGTATCACCTTAAGCCTGTTAATGACCACCTTAGAAGCAATCTTATAAATTACATTACACGGGCTTATAGGGCAAAATTGGCCCAATTCCTGTGGACTCGCAACTTTCGGTATAAGAACTATAAAAGTGTCATTGATCGTCTTCGCATCGTCCTCTCCCCGCAAAACTCTCAACACTATTGTTGTCACTTCAAAACCATACAAATCCCAATGGTGCTGGAAAAAATGTGCAGGGAATCCATCTGGACCGGGAGATTTTGTGGGAAACATTTGAAATAGAGCTTCTTTTACCTCAGCCTCTGTATAAGGAGCAATAAGCTTAGCATTCATCTTTGGTGAGACTTTGACTGGGACTGTGTCCAGCACGGCCTCCATATTTTCAGTGTCGTCAGACGTGTACAGAGTCTTATAAAACCCAGTTGTTATCTCACCCAATTCTCGCTCGTTCACCGTGAACTGACCATCAAGCTTCTTCAGCTTTAATATTTTGTTTCGCTGTGACGACTGCTAGCTCGGATATGAAAAAACCGGGTATTCCTATCCCCAGCCGACAGCCACAATATTCTTGACCTTTGACGCCACATTACCTCTTCCCTGTGATTTAATTCCATGATCTTTTCTGATATTTTCAACTCAACATGAGAAGGCCCTGTACGCAGAGGATGAGATTGCATTCTATCTAGCTCCATCTTTAAAGCTTGCAATTCCCTGCGGACGTTACCAAAAGTGGCCCTGTCCCAGCGAACTAGATGGCCCGACACTTGCTTAAGCTTCTGCTGAAAATCATGCAAATTGCCAGCCCCACGGTTCTCGTTCCGCGAATCTGTAAGTGACTGTTTGAACTCCACATGGTCCTCCCACATCACCCCATATCTGAAATGTTTTTTCTTCTTGCGTACCTGTGTCGTCTCCTGTTGCCAAGATAGAACAATCAGACTGTGATTCGATGCTGCCGCCGAGTGATGCTTTACTATCACCGAAGGGAACTGTGTACACCACTCGGCCGTAGCGAGAGCCCGATCAAGCCGTACACGACAGTAAGACCCTCCAGCTACTTTTTTCTCAAAAGTCCATGCCCGACCTTCGAAACTGAGGTCGTTCAGCTCACATACATCCATTGCATCACGGAAGCCTGTGATTTGCGAGTAGCTTATTTCTTGTACACCTTGATGCTCGGAACGCTGGAGTACTTTAAAATCTCCGATTCACAACCATGGTAACGGAGATGAGGCCTTGATAAATTTCAACATGTCCCAAGTTTTGTGCCTCTCACTTGTTTGTGCCTCCCCGTACACGCAAGTCAACCTCCACGGATCAGCTTGCCCCTCATTAACGATCATGTCAATATGATACTGCGAGTATGGTAAAATAGTCATTCTTATATCATTATTCTAGAAAATTCCTAGGCCTCCACTGCGGCTTTGACTACTAATAACAAACACTGACAGGGCAAATTGCTTCGCTAGATCACGAAGCTCCTTAACTGTCGCGGCATTGCCAAGTCCGCGGCAGTTCCAACTTAGGCAACTCAATTTGATTGGCGGCGCCCCTCGAGGGAGCCCGCCCCGTTTTTGGATGGTGAGTTTTCCTTGTTGGTCTTCTCCACAACCTTCTTCGTCCTTTTTTGATCACGCGGGGAGACATACTGCGGGGATGGAGGTGGCACTGCATCCACAATTTGAAACAATTGTTTATGTGTCGCCCTGTCCATCTGGGACACCGTGGTGTGAAAAACCAGCCCCCCTCCTCTCGTGGGCCACGTACCAGCACAAGGACCAATTTTCCCAACTAAAGGCTAGTAGACATTGAATGGGTTGTGTGAGTTAGCGTATGCTTGCTATTTTGGGCACAACCCATGTATCGCTTACATATAGTTCTTTGTTGCGTGTGTGGCTGGGTATGATGTAACAAACTACTATTAGCTTTGGCTAAAGCCTTCCTTCTCATGAACAACTCTGTGCTTCCTTTGTCCTTGTTCTTTGCTTCTCCTTCCTAGAATTCCTTTCTCCCTTCTATCCCCAACCATCTGCTATTCACAATTTGTATCAGAGACAACGATTTACCTGGGATTGTGCCAAAACTCTCCTGGATTGCATCTCACAGTCACAGCCGTGTTTGGGGATATGTTGGTGAGCGTGTTGACGGATAAAAGACGTATCCCTCTACGATCCGCAAGCGTACGGACCCCACACCTTTTTCACCACGGGATTCCCAAGGTTCATGTCAATCCGCGGAGCAAGGGGATTACAAGCGTTTGATCTACCTCTACACACTAGCTACTCAAACCTTAACTAATATTAAACTAGAAAACAACTAAACTACACTAGAGAGAATGATTAAGCAATCAAGATAGGAGACACTCGCCCACGGGTCTACGATACTAGATCATGCAATCGCTTAAAGACATGAAAACCAATCTAATCTATAGGGGTTGTGACCACGGTTTCGCCCTTTCCCTCCTTTCGTACTGTCACTACGCGAAGGTATTCATGAGTAGACCTATGATGGACACGGCGTATTGAATGGATCCAATGAAGCATTGGAGCTCTACTCCCTTTACGGCATGGTAGCTAACCTTAAACATTAAAGTATATTCAAAACAAGATGATAGATAGATAATCCGACAAAGTACGATTACATCTCAAGATCGATTACAACCCATGGATGAATAAGGAGATTACCCCATCAAGGTGCTAGACATAGCACCGTTGATCATGGTTTTCCTTCCGACGGTGTCTTCCTTCTTCTCCACTTGTGGGTGCTTCGTTTGAGGTGGTTGATCTCCCTCCGGAGATCTCCCTCCTCTCTCTTGAGCTTGTGGATGGCCTCCTGGTGCGAATGGCTCTCTCCCCTCTGAATGGTGGTGCCTCCAGGGTTTTAGGGTTGAAGATCCTTCGGGTGCAAGGAAAGGGGGGCCGAACCGACCCCCGGAGTGGGCTGGGCCGGCCGGCCTGGGTCGACCGGCCCAGGCCCATCTCAGCCCGGTTCGGTCGCCCCTTCGCTCCCGTGGGTCCTCAGGTGATTTTGCACTTTGCCCCCTCCACTTGCATGATTTTGACGATGTCATCCTCACGTCCAAGATGGAGGTTCTCCGCGCATGAAGTTTGGTCTTTTACGCTTCAATCCCCGGGGGTGTTCCTCGTAGCACTTCGGTCCTTGCTACCATTGGAAGTGATTTCATCAAGCTCATGAACACGAACAAGACTCCGTAAATGCTCCTTTGAACTTGTTGCGAATCCGTCCTTTATGTCCATGTTTTCCTACATAAACATAACACTTCCAAATGCATGCACATAGATGAACTTGTTATATGATTAGTGTGCCTAGTGGCGGGTTAGTTCCATAAACAAATCCAAACAAAAGTGTAATGAACATGCTTGGTGTACCAAAATACACCGTCAACAGAGCGTGATTCGTCATGACCAACATCATCCCTCAATTCCGGTTATGGGTGTGAATTGTGAGTGTTCCTTAGATCGGACAGCAACAGGATTTGGTCGGTTCATGTGATTTTGGTTCCGTAGTGAATTGAATCCGACCGTAATTCCAATCCAGCTATCTGATTGGGAACAAATTCTCTCAGCCATTAGCGTAGATACCAAGGCCATCATCAATGAGATCAGCAAGGAGATCAACAAGAGGTTCGATGAGCTCTCGTTGGAAACGAAGGAGAAGTTCGAGCTGCTCGACGAGAAGCTCGACACAAAGTTGGGCGAAGTCGTTGACCAGTACGAGCGCCGATTGTTCGATCTGAAGATCTAGTAGGATCTGCGGCTCGAAGCCTTGGAGAAGGCGGCAGCCACTGCTGCGTCTCGTGAGGAGCGGATCGGGATCCTCGAGAAGATTGTCGCGTCATACCAAGACTGTCAGCCTGGGATCGAGGGATCAGTCAACAATATCTATGTAACATACCATAAAATAGGTGTGCAAAATTTGCGAAAATTTAAAACTTTTTGGTTGAATTGGAGTCTTACCAAATTTTGAAACAAACTTGCTAGCCCTCCCCTAAATTCTCCACAAACTAAACCCATTTATAAAAATATAAATTCAAATTATGGTAAAATATGTGAGTTGGATTTTTTCCAGGATTTTATTTGGATTTAAATGTGTGTGGTTTGAATTTGAATGTAATTCAAACTCAAACAGTAATTCAAAACTATTTTCAAACTATTTATAAAACCTCAACTTCTAACTTGGGCCTGCTACCCTCAGTGAAAGTCTGCAAGACCACCCTCTAGTTTCAACCGAGAAGCAAATCAACACCCTGACCTATCCGTCGGCCTAGCCCAGCAGCCCAGCGGATGCAGCCCAGCAACCCAACCTTGCTAACCTTTTTTCTCTCTCGCTGACGCCTGGGCCCCGTGTGTCAGCCACACCATGTCGTCTTCCTCACCTTTTTCTCTCCCGCAGCCGACCGCGCCGCGCTGGCCCGTGCCTGCGTGCGTGATGGGACGGCCGGGGGCGGGCCGGCGTGCACGTCGAGCCGCGCCGCGCCACGCCGCGCCCGAGCTAACCCACCCGGGGGCCGGTTCGCTAGGGGAAATTCCCCTTTAGCCCCTGCTGGTGACGCTAGAGGAGCGGTGGCAAACATTGGTGGCCGGCCACATTGCCGCCCTGGGCGATTCCACTAATGGGAGCGCCTCCTGCTCTTCTTTGCCCCTGCACCGCCTTGACCAAGCGCATATACCCCAGGACCGAGCCCTTCCCTGCTAGCATCTCACCTACCCGCTTGGGGTTTCCCCCTTCTCTATCCCGCCACCGCAAGGGGAAGAAGGACGGGAAGGTGGAGGAAGAGTGGAGGAAGGAGAGGGAGAAGCCGAGCACCGTGTCGCCGCTAACGCACTAGGAGCCGTCCGAGGGAGCCGCGTCGGGACACCGTAGCGGGGAAGGAGAAGCAGAGCAGGGACCTCGCCACCGTGAACCTCTTCCTCACCGTTGTGTACCCCTGCACCGAGCCGGCGACGACTTGTTGACGGTTAATAGTTATATCAAAGTTCGTTTATGACTTGCAAGTGCACAAGTCTCCCGTCGTAGTCAAGGGACCCTTCTTCCCTCGAGTGGTGAACCCAAGGTATCGAATCCGTGGAACAAATGTGTGATGCAAAAGTTGATCTAGTAAAGCCAAGTAACTCCAATCTTCGGTAAAAGAGAAACCCTAATGCATCTAGGTAAAAGACACGAAACTAATCTAATCTACTAAAGACCGGAGATAACAAAGTAAGATTGGGTAGATAAACCGATCTAGAGAGATCGGGGTAAGCCTTTTGTTGAAATTCCAAGCAAGAGAAGAAGTAGCAAATCGAATCTTATAAGAAACCTCTTTAAACTGTGGTTTCCCGTCCAAATCCGAAAACACCCGCCTTTCGGAACCCCCGTTTTGTCACAACGTATCCCTACTCATGCGGGGAGCTTAGGGCGAGTCGAAAGACAAGTCGAGATTCTTTGGGAAGATCCGGCGTGTACCTCTAGCCACCGCGGCTACAAGAACACCCTATGTAATCTATCTCGAGAATAGAATTGGAATAAGCAAAGCCGATCGAAAAACGAAATCTTCGAGGAAACACTTGATCGCTAGGAAAAGATTCAGCTTGATAATTCAACTATGACAATGATACATACACAAGATCACCACCGGGATCCTTCCTTGATCTTGCTTCTAGCTCCGGGAACTCTGACGTGGTCTTCCGTGCAAGGTTCCCACATCGGCTAGGGAAACCCTAGTCAACTAGCTCGACCCTCTCCTCTCCGAGATGGTGTCCCTCTCTTCTCTGCTCCTCGGCGGCCGATGACGAATTGGATTATTCATGGCTCAAGGTCAGGGGGCTATAAATAGCTTGAATGGCGGCTAGGGCAAAGGAGGGGGCAAACAGGCCCTAGACAGGGTTGGGCCGACCGGCCTGGGCCGGCCGGCCTGGGCCCATCCAGGCCCAGCCCGCGGCCTCCTTTGCTCTACGTCGGTTCCCGTGTCTTCTAGATGTTTCCCCCTTCTGCATGTAGGTCCATGTCGTCAGTTTCTCTCTGAATTGGGCATAACTCCTTGTCTTGCAAGATTCAGCACTTTTCTGGTTTGGTCCTCGGAGTTTGTCATCTTCTCGGATCAAGTCCCTGGCTTCTTGGAGTTAAGTTTGCTTCATTGCGTGACTTGTACGGGCTTCAAGGTCTTGTCATAAGGTGCTTGATGAACTTATCCCAAAAGTCTTGCTTTCAACGCTAACACCCTGCATAAACACTAAACTCCAAAACCGACATGCACACGTGAACTTGTTATACCACGGGGGTTAGTACCAATGGATAAGGTATAAAACTTATGCCAACACCGAAGGTAAACTCATGGTTAGGTTGACGGATTTTCACCGTCAACATCTCCCCAATGCTTAAACCTTGCTCGTCCTCGAGTAAGCCTTCGATGTATATCATCGTTGCCAAACAATGTTTAAACCTTGCACTTGATCATACATGAGAAAACATAATGCTCTCAAAATTTTAATTCGTTAAAGTTCCATAATGTACTAGCCTTCATCTCTACGGAGGTAGATTCTTAATTAAGCCTATCCCACAAGTATTAATATGCTCCCAAAGTTTAAATAGATCTCAGAATTTTTGAAATAAAGAATGAGATAAAGAAAAGCTAAACCAAGTTCACAAATTTAAATCATCTTGCATATTGCTCATGAACTCTCATCTCACTTGTCTCTCAAGCCTATATATTCTACCCCTTTCCCTCTCATAACATATATGTGTGGTAGGCTTTATATGGAGCTTTGGAAAATTTTAGTCCTACCAAAATTTTATAAATGAGGTGTTGTCAAAACAAGACAAGCTTCTCATGGTCTTACCGAGACTCGTCAAAAAGGTCATTGGAAAATGATGTTATATCAAGGAGGGGAAAGAGAAAAATACACACACTTGAGATGAGTGGACATGTGCAAAGGGCAAAGGGTGATCATGAGGCACAAAGGAAGTCCTCTTTATCGGATTGCACATGGTTGGAAAATGAGAATGGATCTTTTAATCTTGAAGCCTTGAATTTCCTAATGCACTTTAGAGGACCGGGGAGTTCACTTTACGCATACTCATATTTTTTCTTTTTCTCATATTTCTCCTTGTTTCTTTCTTTCATTCTTTTCCTCATATTTCTCCTTCTTTCTTTTCCTCATCATTTTTTCTGTCATACATTCAGTAACGAGACTTTCACATCGGAGTTTTGATTTTTTAATTTGCACCACTTTGGACCTTTTTTTAATTGCTCCCCTTTGAACTCTAAAAATTGCATCGTACCTACCTCCTCCCCCATGCTTAGACGTTGCTGGTCCTCGAGCAAAGAGTCGATAAATAAGGTAGGTACCAGAAATATTTTTCCTTGGAGAGATACTTGAATTCTTCAATGTTGGCACCGTCTTGCGATCTTCCTTGAATTCATGATCCATTCTCAATGATAGGTTGTGGTCAAGAAGGTAAACACAAAATATGATATTTGGTTTTAAGGGTGGATATCCGTCGAGGTTTGTGAGATCTCCGATGCGGGGATACACAATGCACAGATAAAAGGCTAGCAAAAAGATAGATACGCAAAAACGGAATGACCAGCTTCTTAGTCTCGGGCCAAAGAAATCATGGCCTGCAATAACTCACTCAAAAATAAATCTTGTACACTAAGGTTTATGCACTCAAATAGGCTTTGGATAGGTTGAGCAACATACAAGTGATATTTATGACAAGGTTAGCGATATTTTTGAGCATAAAAACCATCTTCAATCTATTCATTACTTGAGAGCACATAAAACACTATGGGTCTTTATTTTAATCATAACCTCCGCTAAAGATTAAGCTAGCATTTAAATAAATTCAGATTCGTATTTTAAGAGACCACTAGCTTTAACATGCATAAATCAATTACAAGGATAAACAAAGCGGCAATTATAATCATATATCATTATGGCACAAATTTTTGTAACTTTTCCAATGGTATAAATAAGGTGGTGTCTTTATTAATGATGAAATCAAGTTGAAATACAAACTGAAAATAAACAAACACACTTGCTGAAATTTAAATAAAAACAGAAAATATTACGCAAACACATACAAACAAAAGCTGAAAATTACAGAGAAAGGGAAAAGAAAAGAAAACTAAAGTTCCTTAATCTTCCTAGTCCTCCGCCGGTGGTTGGTGTTGATAATCTTGATAGTAGTACCCTTGCTCGTAGTAAGGTTGGACATCCCCTCCAACGAATTGATTCGGCTCCACTAGGTGAAGGTGTCCAAGCTCATAGGCAATATTTGCATTGCTCTCACCAAGTTGAGCCGCATTGGCTTGGATGGATGTGACGTTTCGGGCACTTCTCACAACATACCCTCCAATTATGGCCACGCTTTGTTGCGGTTGGGGATATTGTGCGTAGGGCTCCGCGAAGTTTACGTTGGGTACCACATATTTTGGTGGGGGTACCGGTGCACCACCCCCCATACTTGCTCTTGTGGCCCTCCGTAATAACTTGGCGGAGGAGGAATCTGAAGGACCGATACGGCGAACCAGAGAGGGGGGGAGTGAATGGGAGCCGATAAAAATTCTTCTCGAAGGAGATAGAAACTCCAACAAGATGAACGCGGCTTCCAACACACGTCTCCGACTCACTACCAAGGTTGGTCAAGCCCACGTAGCCACTGGAGTGCCACTGGACCTAGGAACCAACACACCACCTTCCGACCCGAGAAACGCGGCGGAAAAACCAAACCTCGAGTCTACGAGACTCACACCGGTCGACCGGTGAGCACTACCGGCCGACCGGTCCCCGCCGGTGAAACCGAGCAACTTTCACTAAGTGGCTCTACACCGGCCGGACCGGTGAGACACACCGGTCGACCGATGGTACCGAAAGCCCCCATGGCACCAAACAAGCCAACCGACCACCAAACGGACCCAAACTCGAAACAAGAAAGAACACGGGACAACGACGAACACACCAAGACGTTCACCCGAGCAAAAACCCACAAGGGCTCGCACCGCCGGGGACCGGTCAAGAGCACCGGTCGACCGGTGTAGCACGGGCGACTCGGGATGAACAAGCACTCGCGGGTCAACTCCCCCAAATCCAAATCTCGATCTCCCGAATCGCTCCACGGACTTGAACAAGACTTTGGGGATATCAGGAACACCTCATGAGGAGTCCATAGCCAAGTTTAATCCCACCAAATCTCGTCCAAAAAGGAGGAATCGAAGAAATCCCGCCGAAAGCACTTCCAACCCAAGAACTCAAGAAACCCCAAAATCGAGCACTTTTACTCACGGATTTGGGAGGGGAATCACAGCCCAAAGAACCACGAAGGGATCCCACAAATTTCCCCCATCAAATCCCCAAGAGAAAAGTCCCGAAAAGAACCCAAAGAAATCACCGAGAGAGGGCTCCGAAAATCACCACCAAGAACAACAGGGGAAAACACATCCAAACCTTGAGGAACCACGCCGAATCATCTATACATGAAACAAAGGTTCGTACAAGGTCTAGCAAGCCGCCCGATCATCCATCCCTCTCTACAAGATCTCTCCGTGAAGCTCTCTTGCTAGTCCTAAGGAAAACCTAGAGAAAATAGGTGGAAAATAGGAAAACTAATGAGCTAGGGTTCCAAGAGTTGGCTGCCATCCTCTCACCTCTTGGGTTATATGGAGGCAACCGAATGTCTAAAATGCCCTTCTCTACTAACTAGGGATACAAGCCCCTCAAGGGCGGATTTGGAATTCTTGATGTCTTCACCATCGGACGGATGCCCGGCGACCGCACCTCGCGTAGCCTCGACGCAAGCCATGCGATCCCGACGCGTGTCCTCCGCTTCGAAGATTCGGACCGCGTCTTCGCACACCGGCCGACCGGTGCTCCTCACCGGTCGGACCGGTCCCCACCGGCTAGGACCGGTCGGACCCACCGGTCGGGACCGGTCCGTGCCGCCGCACCTCCGTCTTCGGTTCTCCGGTCTTGGCTTTGTGGATCAACCAAGGAACCCGGTGGTTTTCTCGGTGAACCACCGAAACCCCGCGAACTCGGTGTAGCCTCCGCCAATCTCCACTCATGACTTGGCTCCCACGTAGTCCCGGCTCGACCTTGGTTTTGAGGCTCAACCAAGAAACCGTCCACGACTTCATCTTGCCGTTCATGCCACCATGCGGTCCGCACTTGACCCCCGCCGGCCACCGGTCCCTCGAACGAAGCCTACTTGTCTTCTCCACACCTAGAGGCCTCACCGCAACGACCTTTCGCGCTTGTTCTTCACCCGCACCAACACGAGTCAAGCCGCAACCTCGCACCCGCAATACTTAGCCAAGAATCGGTCCACACAACGTTGTCAATCACTCATCACACAAGGAAGCGACCATCCACCGGTCCTCGAACCACACATGGTCCTCAATCTCCCCCTTGATGAGTGCATTGACAACACCCACACGAAAGTAACAAGAGAGAAAAGAAAAAGAAAAGAAACGAACAAAAAGAAACTCCAACAAGCGATCGAAAGCCAAACAAAGGCAAAGAGCAAGATCACTTGAAGGAAACAAGTCTCGGACCCCTTAGGCAAGGGCAACGGCTCGACACATCCGAGACAAAAGCAAACCACCAAAACAAAGCTCGAAAAACCACAAAGAGCTCCCCCTGCACACATGCCAGCTCCCCCCTGAACCAATGCAACTCCCCCTGGACGAATGCATGCAAGACACCACTTGAAAACAGGGCAGCCGCAACAAACCAGCCACGACCGGTCGGGACCGGTCAACACCACCGGTCGACCAGTGTGCAACATGTGTACAGAACCGCACTCACACCGGTCAGACCTGTGACCCCGACCGGTCAGACCGGTGCACAACAGAGCCCATAAATGGCTCGAAACCACCTGAAAACCTTCTAAACACGTCCAGCAAGCCATTTCAAGCTCAAACTTCTCCCCCTTGTTGGCAATGCATGAATCAAGCCAAAAATGCAAAACTTTCAACCTAGAGCTTCTCAAATAGACAAAATTCAACAAAGAATGCTACACATGTCCAAATGAGCAAGTTAGGTACTCTACGGCTTCGTATCGATCTCAACTACATGATCACCAAGTTTCACAACCAAAGTGGACGAAGCTAAGATGGATTTTGGCAATTTTGCGAAAAACTTGCCTCTCATGAGCAAAGTCCTAAACATGATCAAAGCATATCAAAATGGCAAAGCCACACAAACTTCATGCTAGGACAGCCATTCTAATCATAAGACCATCACAAACACCCACAAGCACCTCATGTCATGTCAAAGCCACCGAGCCATGTGCCTACTTCTATTTATGAGACTTCTCATTGGTAGGCATCATGCAACGGTTTAGCACCCAAAGCAAATTAAATTCAGCACATATGACATGGGAGCATCTTTTCCAAGCATTTTTCATTTCATTTTCAGATTTGTAAATGGTACATGAAATGTCTTTGCGACAAAAAGGAACTTATGCTCCTCCACAAGATAGATCAAGAGGGCTAAACATTCATGATGGCAAATGAGCCTTTGGCCCCATATGATCAATAAACTAGCCAGCCAACCACAAATTAAGCATAGCAAGGCCATAAAAACATGTCAAGAGCATGTAAAGGCATTTACACATGAGAGAGCATACATGTGACATTTTTCAAAAGCATAGCTATCAACCATGGATTATTCATCAAGATCATCAAGAGCTAAGCAAAACTAACCATAGCATACCAAACAAGCTCACAAAGACATATATCTCATTCCATGGTGAACAATGTATATGAGAGAAGCTTTTCCTAACCAATGCATATGATACAAAATGCATGCAATCTAAGATACAAGGATGCCTATACATCATGTTACATATGCCATGCCAAATGCAAGAAATGCACAAAGGAAAGCTATACATATGCTACAAACCGGCTCCTCGAGGGGAGGCAAAACGAGCTCGACACCACCGGCAAAAGAGAGCTCCCACACACCCAACTCAAGAAATCAAACACACACCAAGTTCCCCCCGCAAACGAGTGAAAGTTGCTTGATCTAGGGAGGTGAAAATATCGGCTAGTTGGTCATGTGTGGGTACATGGATCAAAGCTATCTTTCCTTTCTCAACATTGTCTCTCAGAAAATGATACCTCACTTCTATGTGCTTGGTTTTGGAATGGAGCACTGGGTTCTTTGCAATGCTTATGGCACTGGTGCTATCACATTGAAGTGGGACATGGGTATACTCCTCACCAAAGTCACTCATGGTGTAGGTGATCCAAAGGAGCTGAGAGCAACAACTAGCAGCGGCAACATACTCGGCCTCGGTCGTGGATTGAACAACACTCGACTGCTTGCGGGAAGACCAAGACACCAAAGAAGAACCCAAAACTCGGCAAGTCCCGAAGTGGACTTCCTATCCAACCGACACCCGGCAAAATCCGCGTCCGAAAAACCATGAAGCGCCAAAGAAGAGGACGCGGAGTACCAAAGGCCGAAGTCGGGAGTGTGACGCAAGTACCCGAAAATTCTCTTCACCGCTTGCCGATGCGAAGTCCTCGGAGACGCTTGAAAACGAGCGCACGGACACACCGAGAAGCGTATGTCCGGCCTCGTCGCCGTCAAGTAGAGGAGTGACCCGATCATGCTCCGGTACTCCTTCTGATCCACATGTTCACCTTCCTCGTCCGCATCAAGAGCCGTAGTCGTACTCATCGGCGTCTTCATAGCCTTGGAGTCCTCCATCTTGAACTTCCTCACAATGTCCTTGGTGTACTTAGCCTGGTGCACAAATGTTCCTTCCTTTGATTGCTTGATTTGTAGCCCGAGGAAGAACTGCAACTCACCCATCATGCTCATCTCAAACTCCCCGCTCATATCATCTCGCAAACCTTGCAACAAGAGAGTTAGACGAGCCACCAAAGACAATATCATCCACGTACACACCGCACAATCGGGATATCTCCGCCCTCGCCTCAGGCAAAAAAACAAGGTCGATCGACCTTCCCCATCTCAAAACCTCTCTCAAACAAGAACCCCCTCAACCTCGCCATACCAAGCTCTAGGCGCCCGCTTCAACCCATACGGCGCCTTCCTCAACTTGTACACCGGTGGGGGTACTTCTCACTCTCAAACCCCGAGGTCGCCTCACATACACTTCTTCCTCCAACACTCCATTCAGAAAAGCACTCTTCACATCCATTTGGTGCAACTTGAACACTTTAGCCACGGAAAAGGCTAGAAGGATCCTAATCGCCTCCAAACGGGCTACGGGAGCAAAGGTCTCCTCGTAGTCGATCCCCTCCTTCGATCGAACCCCCCGGGCAACAAGTCTCGACTTGTTCCTCACAACCTCACCCTTCTCTCCCTCTTTGTTTTTCCACACCCACTTGGTACCAATCGGCTTACACCCGGGGGAGGGTCAACCAACTCCCACACCCGATTCCTCTCAAAGTTCTCCAACTCCTCATGCATCGAGTTAACCCAATTGTGATCAGATAGTGCGTGTCCAATGTCTTTGGGCTCGAAAGAAGCAACAAATGCAGCATGAGCAAAATGGGAATTGTTTCGAACCCTCGACCGTGTAGTGCGTTCATTCATGTCGCCGATGATCCTCGAAGCTGGGTGATCCACTTGAACTCGCCGGGGAGGTTCTCGCCTCGAAGCTACCTCCCCCTCAACATCAGCTTCTCGTTCTTGATTTGTCGTCGTAGGTGTAGCAGAGGGTCCATCCATCATCGTAGTCGAAGTAGTGGGTACATGTTCAGCCGGGGGCACCACACCGCCATCTTCATCATCACCATGTTCATGCTCCTCCTCCTGAAAGATCTCCTCGCCAAGCTCATCATCACCTGCACACTCAAAGACAAGCTGACTACGTGGCTCTGTCTCGTCGAAGGTTACCTCGCAAGTCTCCACGATTTGGTTAGTTTCAAGATTGAGCACACGATATGCTCTAGAATGAGATGCATAACCAAAGAAAATGCCATCGACAGACCTAGCCTCAAACTTATCCAACTTCCTGCCTTTCTTCAGAATGAAACACTTGCAACCAAAGACATGGAAGTGACTCACCTTGGGCGTGCGGCCATGCATCAACTCATGGCATGTCTTCTTCTTGTGCACTCTGAGGTATATCCTGTTCGACACATAGCACGCGGTATTCACCGCCTCAGCCCAATACCTCCTCGGAGTCCTATGCTCATCAAGCATCGTCCGAGCCATCTCGCACAAGGTCCTGTTCTTCCTTTCCACAACACCATTCTGGGGAGGCGTATACGAACACGAAAACTGGTGCTCAAGACCCAAGTCATGACAAAAGGTTTCAAAACGAGAGTTCCTGAATTCCGAGCCATTATCACTGCGGATAGCTCGTATGGCATCTCCGTGCCTCTCGTTCCTCAACCTCAAGACTAGATCTCGAACAAAACCAAACGTCTCCCCCTTATCCTCGAGAAAGAACACCCACGCATACCGAGAATAGTCGTCCACCACAACAAGGACATACCACTTCCCACTGCCGCGGATCGCACACGAGCCGGGCCAACAAGGTCCATATGGAGCGGCTCTCATGGACGCTCAGTCATCACATCGGTGAGAGGCGGGTGAGAAGAAGCCACCATCTTGGCATGCCTACACGGAGCACAAACCAACTCTTTCTCAAGCCTCAACCGTGGCAATCCTCGGACCAAATTGAGTTTACTCAAGCGAGACAAAAGGTCAAAGCTCAAGTGACCCAACTTCCTATGCCACTTCCACAACTCACTCGAAGAACCGGCCAAGAAACAACGCTCCACAACCGAAGACTGAGAAAAATTAGCACGAAACACCTGACCCTCGGGAACGACCATACAGACAAGGTCCCCTCGAGAGTCCACAATCCGAGAACCACCTGGCCGAAACAACACCTCAAAGCCCTCATCCAACAACTGGGACACAGAAAGCAAATTGTACCCCAGCGATTGAACAAGAGCAACACGCCTCAGAGTGATCTTGTCACTCACTTTTATCTCACCTTCTGAAAGCACACGCCCACGCCCATTGTCCCCAAAGGTGATGTACCTCTTTGTCACCACCGGGACGAGACTTGAGAACCACCCCCTGTCTCCGGTCATATGCCTCGAGCAACCGGAGTCAATCAACCAGATGTTCTTCAAGTCTCCCACCTGAAAATCAAAAATAGGCACGTGAGCGAACAAACGACTCAGCACTGGGGTTAGTACCAAAGGAGGAAAACCAGTGCCGAGCCATTTGCTCGAAAGTGGGGTTAGCACCAACCAAAGCATCTCTCCTACCAAAACTACCTCCACGAACACCACCACGGTAACCACCCTGAGAGAACCACCCCTCTCTGCCTGGAGGAGGACCAAATCCACGCAAGAAAGCCCGTGGAACATCCTTCCTCTCCAACTCAACGCCACGACTCCTCCAATCCCCGTATTGAGCACGAGGAGGAGAACACCTAGCAAACTGACCACCTGCACCCTTTCCAGCCCAACCACCAGAACCATGACCACCAGAAACAACCCTCGCACCTGTACGAGCTCGAAACCCGAACATCCGTCCGTCCGGGCCCGCACTGGTCCGACCGGTGCCCCCACCGGTCTGACCGGTGTGACTGGGCAGCAACACCACCGCAGCCTTCTTCTCTCCCCAAGCCCGAACTGTCCTCACAATCGCCTTGCCCCTGGGCATCTGCATACGAGGCTCAAGTACACCATCGGAAGGGTGGTACTTGTCCTTGTTAGCCCACTCCTTCTTCATTCTCTCCTCTCGCTTCCTCTTGAAGCAAAACTCCTCCTTATGGCCATCTCTCCCACAATAGCCACAATGGAACCTCACAAGCTTAGGCTTTGACTTGGGATGTGGCTGCTCACTCGGTTTCTCTCCACTCAAACCCTCCACCGGTTTCTCACCACTAGCCTTCTCACTCTCCTTCCCAAAGAACACTTTCCCCGAAGTGCTCACAAACTTGATAGGCTTTTGTAGGTCATTTGTGGGTGTAGGAAACACGGGTGGAGCTGGGGTTGTGTCTAGTCGGTTCCTTAGATGGTTAGGTTTTGGTGGGAAATCATTTTTGTGGTGGGTTTTTGGTGGCTCGGGATATTCTCTCCACTTCCCTCACCAACCTTGTTTGCCCCAAGCCCCTCACCATCTTGCCTCTTAAAGGCCTCGATCATCATTCTCAAGCGAGGCTCGTGACCGGACAGCCCAACCCATCAACTTCCTCAAATCATCATTCTCATCCCGCAAACGATCAACATAATGTGCAAGCTCCAAATTTTTCAATGCATGCATTTCACGGGTAGAGCAAGATGTAGGCATGGGTTCCTTCAATTTAGCCTCGAGCGAACTAGTGTAAGCATGCATCTCATCAATCTTAGCATGCAAAACGGGGCAAGAAGTGCAAGCACCTAGCAAAGCAGGTCTAGACTTAAGCTCAGCCACTTCAACCCTAAGCACATCTAGTTCCTCACACTTGGAGGCATGCTTCTCCTTAAACAAAGCAAGATCAGCAAGGAATATGGAGCAATCAGCACAATCATTCTCATCAGAAACAACAGGGCTAGCCTTAAGCGAATTAATCTCAAGCTTGTTATCAAGCACCTGTGTCTCTAGCTCAGCCACTCTAGTCCTAGCATCCTCGAGTGAAGCCCTAAGCTCTTTCCTCATTTTCTTGGACTCTCTAAGCTTGTCATCACGGTTATCAAGCAAAGAGCCAAGCCTTTCATTCTCCTGGCGCAAGAAGGGAAGTTCATCACGCACCTCGTCGTCGGACTCAGAGTCCGAGTCGCTCTGTGTGCTCTTCTTGCTGCCGGAGCTCAACGCCATGGTGCAGAAGCCATCTCTCGCGAAGCAGCTCAGCCTGCTCAGGTTCTTGGACGACTTCTTGTTCTTGCGGCGATCTCCCTCGTCTTCGGCTGCTTGCTCGAGCTCGAGGTGGAGTACGCGGACCGGAGTCGACGTCGCTCGCTCCAACCATCGCTCGGGCCTTGCCTCGGCCCTCCTTCTTCCTCGATCGTCGCTCGTCCTTGTACTTGTTCTTGTGCTTGCTCTTGTGGTCGCGCCTCGAACGGTACTTGCCATCGTTCATCCTCGGCTTGTGCTTGTAGGCGTCCTTGTTCTCGGCCTTCTCCGGGCGATCGGCGACGAAGTGTCCGGCTTGCCGCACCGGAAGCAAGTCCTCGTGTTCCTCCTCATGTTCACGCGGTTCTCGTGCGGCCTCTCGAACCGCCTCGTCAACGGCGCCGGCTCGTCCTCTCCAAGGTCATCAAACTCCTCATCGGCATAGACATCAAAGAGGAAAACGAGAACATCCTGGTGGATGGGTTAGAGTTAGTCTTTCCTTTGGAACCACCAACGAGGGCAAGACTATGGGAATCAGTCGGTCCCTCGAGCTTGGCAGTCATGCCCCTATCCACCTCAGCTGACTTGAGCTTCGAAAACAGCTCGTTCACCGTCAGAGTATCATACCTCTCCGACTCGACTATGGCCTCGAACTTTCCGCCCCATATCGTACGATCCAAAGAGTGTAAGAGCTTGACCACTCTATCATGATCATCGTACGGGAGCACGTCCACATTGGCCCTCATGTTGTTCACCACCACCGTGAACCTCTGAAACAAGGCATCGATGGACTCACCGGGGAGATGAGTGAAGTTCTCGTACTCTCTCCGGTAGGTCGCATACAACCGTGCTCGAACACGGGCGTTCCCAACATGAGCCTCCTTCAACACCGCCCAAATCCTACAAGCCAAGTGGTCGGTGTGCACCGATCGAACTCGGCCGACACAAAGCACGAAACAAGTAGTCGACCGCCTTATTGTTGGCGTCGAATCCGTCCCTCGACCCCGGAGCTAGGAAATCCATCGGTGGACATAGCCTGTGTCCACCGTGACATCCCAAAACGGTGACCCTTTCCGCGGAGGAACGCACCCATCCGCTTGCTCCACATCCGGTAGTTCTTGCCATCGAAGTGTGGAGGACCCGAACCCCGTTCTGGTACGCCATCCTTGGATCTTAGGCCGGTTACGATCAACAAAGACCCGAACCGGCTACGATACCACTTGAAGGACCGATACGGCGAACCGAGAGGGAGGGGGGGAGTGAATGGGAGCCGATAAAAATTCTTCTTGAAGGAGATAGAAACTCCAACAAGATGAACGCGGCTTCCAACACACGTCTCCGACTCACTACCAAGGTTGGTCAAGCCCACGTAGCCACTGGAGTGCCACTGGACCTAGGAACCAACACACCACCTTCCGACCCGAGAAACGCAGTGGAAAAACCAAACCTCGAGCCTACAGACTCACACCGGTCAGACCGGTGAGCACTACCGGTCAGACCGGTCCCTGCTGGTGAAACTGAGCAACTTTCACTAAGTGGCTCTACACCGGTCAGACCGGTGAGACACACCGGTCAGACCGATGGCAGCCTGAAAGCCCCCAAGGCACCAAACAAGCCAACCGACCACCAACGGACCCAAACTCGAAACAGCAGCAACACGGGACAACGACGAACACACCAAGACGTTCACCCGAGCAAAAACCCACAAGGGCTCGCACCGGTCAGACCGGTCAAGAGCACCGGTCAGACCGGTGTAGCCTGGGCAGCTCGGGATGAACAGCACTCGCGGGTCAACTCCCCCAAATCCAAATCTCGATCTCCCGAATCGCTCCACGGACTTGAACAAGACTTTGGGGATATCAGGAACACCTCATGAGGAGTCCATAGCCAAGTTTAATCCCACCAAATCTCGTCCAAAAAGGAGGAATCGAAGAAATCCCGCCGAAAGCACTTCCAACCCAAGAACTCAAGAAACCCCAAAATCGAGCACTTTTACTCACGGATTTGGGAGGGGAATCACGGCCCAAAGAACCACGAAGGGTTCCCACAAATTTCCCCCATCAAATCCCCAAGAGAAAAGTCCCGAAAACAACCCAAAGAAATCACCGAGAGAGGGCTCCGAAAATCACCACCAAGAACAACCGGGGAAAACACATCCAAACCTTGAGGAACCACGCCGAATCATCTATACAAGAAACAAAGGTTCGTACAAGGTCTAGCAAGCCGCCCGATCATCCATCCCTCTCTACAAGATCTCTCCGTGAAGCTCTCTTGCTAGTACTAAGGAAAACCTAGGGAAAATAGGTGGAAAATAGGAAAACTAATGAGCTAGGGTTCCAAGAGTTGGCTGCCATCCTCTCACCTCTTGGGTTATATGGAGGCAACCGAATGTCTAAAATGCCCTTCTCTACTAACTAGGGATACAAGCCCCTCAAGGGCGGATTTGGAATTCTTGATGTCTTCACCATCGGACGGATGCCGGCGACCGCACCTGCGTAGCCTCGACGCAAGCCATGCGATCCCGACGCGTGTCCTCCGCTTCGAAGATTCCGGTCGCGTCGTCGCACACGGTCGGGCCGGTCGGACCCCACCGGTCGGACCGGTGCGGTGCTGCTTGCACCTCCGTCTTCTGTTCTCCGGTCTTGGCTTTGTGGATCAACCAAGGAACCCGGTGGTTTTACGGTGAACCACCGGAAACCCCGCGAACTCGGTGTAGCCTCCGCCAATCTCCACTCATGACTTGGCTCCCACGTAGTCCCGGCTCGACCTTGGTTTTGAGGGTCAACCAAGAAACCGTCCACGACTTCATCTTGCTGTTCATGCCACCATGCGGTCCGCACTTGACCCCGCTGGCCATCGGGTCCCTCGAACGAAGCCTACTTGTCTTCTCCACACCTAGAGGCCTCACCGACAACGACCTTTCGCGCTTGTTCTTCACCTGCACCAACACGAGTCAAGCCGCAACCTGCACCTGCAATACTTAGCCAACAATCAGTCCACACAACATTGTCAATCACTCATCACACAAGGAAGCGACCATCCACCGGTCCTCGAACCACACATGGTCCTCAGAATCCCGCCGAAAGGTGGCACAACATTGGGTTGTGCACTACCTGCTTGAGCAGATGTGGATCCTTCCTCTACGATTCTTCCTCTTATTTTTCCTTGTCGGGACAAGGAGTCCCTCTTCCAACCAATATTCCCTCCCTTGGATGAAAAGCCTAAGCCTCGCATTCGGAAGGGGTAGGTTCACCGTGGCCAAACGAAAACCTCCTCCCTCATCTCCTGCCTTGTCGCAAATACTCAATGCCGAGAGAGGTACCACGCAAAAGATGTTCGGGGTTTCTTGCGATCCCCGGCCGTAGGGAGAAGGCCAACATAGAGAGGTAGCACCCCGAACCAATATGTCCCGCTCCCGATGTTGCCTCGCAACACCAACGGTTGATCATAAGGTATGAGGGGTCTATTGGCTGCTTGGCAATTAAGATCGAGTAGAGCCAATTCAACTCTGTGTCGGTCACCTTCGTCTCCCTCATCCTCCCCAATACCCTCTTGCTCATCCAAGAGTGGAATACTAGGCTAATGGGGTTGCAGATGCAATTGCATTGTTGGTGGGCTTCTCCGGAGATCAAATTCCAAAATCCATCTAACACGCCGGGTGGCACGTCAACTTTCTTCGGAGCTCCCTTATGGAATCCAAGTAGCTCCCTAACGTGCTCGTAGGGAACTGCTTGTTGGACTCCCTCCAAACGAAATGATAAACTTTGCACCCCATCATCAAGGATAGGTGCAATGGTCATCAAGATTTCCAAGGCGAACTCCTTGTGGGTGTCCGCCGACACTCCGTTGGAGAATTGTGTTGACGGATAAAACTCGTATCCACCTACGATCCGCAAGCGTACGGACCTACACCTTTTTCGCCACGTGATTCCCAAGGTTCTTGTCAATCCGCGGAGCAAGGGGATTACTAGAGCTTAACCAAGTACTAATCTAGTTGACTAAGGAAACCTTTAAAGAGAGTATTAATCTAAAAGTAAAGACAATCTAACCTAAGTTAATCTAAGTTAAGTTGATCAAACAAATCTAGGGTTAAACTAGATGGTAAAGGGGTGAACACAAGCGAGTGAGTAAGAAAGATAAGCGTTCCCTCTCTAGGATCTAGGATAACATGGTATGCATCTACTACACGAAAGCGGTAAACCAATCTACCGGGGGTTGTGACCACGGTTTCGCCCTTTCCCTCCTCTCGTACTGTCACTACGCGAAGGTATTCATGACTAGACCTATGATGGACACGGTATGTTGATGGAATCTATGGGAGTAGCGGATATCATACACCCGAAAAACACGGTGGCCTACCTTAATCATCAAAGCATCATCAACATGAAAACAATAGATTGAAACCACGAATCAAGTAGCGATCACATAGCATGTATCCATCTAATCCTAGGGTTGAACGGAGACATTACCCCATCATCTTACACGGATTGAAGCACATAGGGGTGATGGAGACTCCGGAGAACGTCGTCGATGAAGATGGCGGCGATGGAGCTTGGGAACACCCCTAGGCCAGCGGCTTGGAGTCCTCCTCTTGTTTCCTTCTCTTCGTCGGCGTTGATCCTTGCGACGAGCTCATCTAACTCTTTCCCTCATCTTGCGGCGGCGGTTTTCTGGTGATTGGCGCCGGTAGGATGATTTGTTCGATGTGGCGGCCGACGACGGCGGAGGCAATAAATAGACGAACACCTAGGGCAAAGGGGGGACCGAACCGACCCTAGAGTGGGCTGGGCCGGTCGGCCAGGCCGGCCGGCCCAGGCCCATTTCGGCCCGGTTCGGCCCTGGTTGCTTCTCGCGTGATCCCTTATTTGTGTGCACTTGCATGTGGGCCTTTTACATCGTTTCTTCACGGTTAAGACTTGAATCCTTTCTATGCAAGCTTCGCTGTTTTCTGGTTGAGTCCCTGAAGACTTGCACATTGACGCTTCGGTCCTCGGGTCATTTGGAGTCATGTTCATCGCGTGTCTTGACTCTTGTCGGGCTTCATGATTTTCTTCCAAAGTGCTTGGTGAACTTATCCCGAAAGTCTCCTCTTTAGCATAGATTTCCTGCGTAAACAACAAACTCCAAAATCGACATGCAAGTGTGAACTTGTTATATCATTAGTATGCCTAGTGGCGGGCTAGTTGCAAATCATAATCGAAACCAATGTATAACAAGTACTCTAGGTTGACGGAAATTCACCGTCAACAAATTGCACCCATCCAAGGTGCCCCAACATGTGGTATATGTTGGTGCCGAAACCCATGTAGTAGAGTGCTTGGTCGTCGAACTCGACGTTGGGCACAAGCCTCTTCTCAAGACGAGAGAGCCTCTTCTCCTCCTCCTCCGACAATATGATGAAGCCATACAAGGAATATATCGGAGTGTATGGAGGTGGCGCAGTTGAACGGGTCGATCATCGTGGTGGAACGGGCGGCTCCTCCGTGTGCCCTTGAGGTTCGGTAAACCTCATGGACGTGCTCCTTGTTGCCCTCATGCCACCGAGGAGGAGAGCATCGTTCCTCCTTGGTGGTGCCGTATCCGTCTCCATGCTCCGAGGAGACTCAGAAACCGAGTGCCTCCTTGATGACGTCGTCGACGACGGCTTGGATGACGATGAACCCTTCTTTTTGGAGAAGAGACTCGTGGTTTTCTTCCACATGGTTGCCGCACTCTTCTCTCCACTAAAACTCCGGGTTGCAACCGGTAAATAGGCACTTAAAATCTTACTTCGGGATGTGGACTTTTAGTGGATTAAGGTTGTGGATTTTTTGAGCTATCAAGCTTAGGAAGGTTGGCTATGTCTACAGAGGTTATGGGCACACAAACTTGAACACACAAACTAAGGAAGGAGAGAGAAGCTTGCCTGCAGAAAACGAGAGTCGGGGGGCTCCTTAAGTAGGGAGACCGGCCGGCCTGGGCCGACCGGCTTGGGTGGCCTCTGGCTCCTCCCCGCCTCGGTTTTCTTCGAGCACGATCATTTCTCCTCTGCAACTTTCCTGCCCGCGTGCTCCACGAGTTGCACCGCCCAAACGCTCTCGTCCACTCCTTTTCTTGCATTATTAGTCCTTCCACTTGATGCTTCATGCTTTGAGTCATGTCCATGCTCCCTTGCTCCACTTGCTTCACATGCCACCATGAAATTCCTGCAAAGTTCATGTTTGCTGCCCACCATGCTTGTCCTTTGCATGTGGTCTTGATGAAAGTTGATGAAAGGGTATCCAATGGTGCATGCATGATTAATTCAAACTAGATTGCCTCCCTTTAGGTGTGTTTAAGGTTAAGCACTCCTCTAATTCGAAAATTAAAAATATTTTCAGAGCCATGCAAGAGCTCAAGCATAAATTTAGAGAAGTTTTTAAACCATTAAAAACAAATGTAAGTCGAAAATATTTTCCGACTACGTTGATATCGGTCTCACCGGTATAGTTTGCCTTCATTGGTTGAGAGCAAATTTTTCCCGTCTTGATCATGGGGGCATAGGTTTAGGTTCTAATGAGAGAGATTTTGAATAAAACAAAATTATATGAGGCTTAGAAAAATTCTAATCCTAGAGAAACCGAGGATATGGATTTTTAAATCAACCAAAAGTTTTAATTTCTAGGTTCACGCGAGTCCTACCACATGCTGAAATTTAAATAACACCTAGGTATAAGTCGTGGCTCTACTCGTGTGTTTTTAGCCTAAAGAATAAGTCAACCACAACAACATAATAGGGGTGAAAGGTTGAGTTAGGTTCTGAAATTATTTGGTTGTGGTTTCTCGAAAAGAAACAAACAAACACATAGGAGGGTTCATGCAAAGGGTTTATGATAAAGCAAAATATTCAATCAAGAATTATGTCTCTAATATTGTTCAACCACTTCTAAGTCTAATGTCTTTGCGTAATAAAACTGAAAACTAAATTATTAAAAAGACTCGAAAAACCTTGAATCGGGTTGTCCTCCCGGTAGCTTATTCTTGACTCGACGAAACGTGTTGCCTCCCGTCTAGCGCTTCGTTTATAGTCTATAGCTAGACTTCTTCACTTGATTACTTCGGATCAACGCTCTTTGCGGACGTTGCAATCTTTGGTACCCACTTCCGCACCATCTTGGGCACGGGCTTGTCTTCTGGCTTAGTCATTTTTTTGGTCTTCACAGGCGGCTTTTCTTCCTTTGTCTTGACGGATGCAACACTTTCTTTGATTTTCTTTATGTTCATTTTTTCGGCTCCTTCTTCTTTTTCAGCCCTCCTTTTTCTTTGGTTCTTCCTTCACTCCAATCATCTTGCATGCCTCGATTCGTGGTCGAAACTTGAAGGAACTCCTTTCTCCGTTGATATCAAACATGATCTCCCCTTGCCAACATCAATAGTAGCTCCCACGGTCTTGAGGAAAGGCCTCCCAAGGATGAGCGGCAGCTTCTCCCTCTCTCCCATCTCGAGCACCACGAAGTTGACGGGGATGAAGTGGTGTCCGACCTTCATGGGTACATCTTCGGCAATGCCCAAGGGATAGCGAATGGAGTTATCTCCCAACTCCAAACATATACCCGTAGGCTCCATTGGTAGGCGTAGCTTCTCGAACACATCCCTTGGCATGACGCTCACACTAGCTCCAAGGTTGCATAACGCCTTCTCGAAGTTGAAAGAACCAACGGAACATGGAATAGTAGGGCATCCGGGGTCCTTTTGCTTCTCTAGCCCATTAGCAATAGCGACACTACACTACTCGGACATCTTGACATGATCTACCCCGAGTGTTGCTATCTCATATTTATTTGCAAGTATGTCTTTAAAGTAACGAGAATATGTAGGTACTTGTAGGGCATCTAGTAATGGCATGTTGATGCTAAGTCTACGCACAACCTCCACAAACTTCTCAAAGTGGTTGTCAAGTTTACCTCGGAAGTAGCGTGGCTTGAGTTGCGGTATCCTCGTGTATTCCTCCGGCATCTCAAATTCGGGTTCTTCGGTGACGATCCCTGTAACCTTCTCTTTAGCAACTCCTTCCACCTCAGTGGATGGTTTAAGCTTCCTTGCTCCCGCGGAATGTTCCGGATCTTCGGTCTCCTTCCTCGAACGTGTTTGAATGGCCTTCGCCGATTCGGGACTTTTAGGTTGTCCCGGAAGCTTCCCTTCATCATTAGTGAGGCGCCCCGCAAGTTGTCCAACTTGCGTCTCGAGCATCTTCATCATGTTGAGCACTTGATGATTGGAACTTCCAACCTCCGTCACCTTGCTATCGATGTTCTCCAACACCTTGTCTATGGTTTTGAACTTCGTGACAGTGTCCTTGTTGATCTTCGCTTGCTCGTCCATGAACTCCTTCAATTGTATACGAAGCGGAACCGAATTCAGAATAGATGAGCTTGCATTAAATTGAGGTCTACCTTGCCCGTAGCGGAAGTTCGGCAATTCTCCCTTCCTCATGTAGTCGAGCGTTTTGGTTTCCTCCGGACAATCTTTGCGGACATGGCCATACTCTCCACATTCTTCGCATGTGGATCTTGCTTCGACGGCCTTCAAGTATTGAGCCTCTTTCTTTTCTATCTCCATCTTCTCCAACCTCCTCATGAGCGAGTCGATCTTGCCTTCAAGTATGTTCTCCTTCTCCACTTGCAAGACTCCTTTGACGTTCCCCGTGGGTTGAACCGGATGTAGGCGCCCGGATGATGCCCATGTGTCATTATCCGCGACCTTCTTGAATAGAGTGAAAGCTTCCGTTGGTGTAAGTTCGATGATGGATCCTCCCACCGATGCATTGATGATCGTCCTTGACTCCATGGCGAGTCCTTGATAGAACTTTTGCACGAGGTCTTCTTTCGGGAACTTATGATGTGGAACCGCCCGAGTGTACTCGTTGAAGCGCTCGAATGCCTCCAAGATAGTTTCCATAAGATATTGAACAAAGGTGGCAATCTTATTACGCAAGCTTTGAGTTTTACCCGGTGAGTAGTATTCCTTCATGAAAGCCTTCATCAACGTGTTCCAATTTTGCACCGTCTCCGCCGGTTGAGAGTGGAACCATTGCAAAGCCTTCCCGAGTAGTGAGAACCGAAAAAGCCTTGCCCTCATTTGATCTTGAGTCACCCCATCCATGTTGAAAGTCTGACATAGTTGAATGAACGCTTGGAGGTGAAGGTTCGAATCCTCTTTACTGGTGAAGGGTGAATGTTGCACCATGCAGATTGTTGAGGTCTTGATCTCGAACGGTCTTCCGATCTCCTCGAGGTTCAAGATTGGTAGGTCGATGATGTCCCGGGTGCATAGCTCCCCGATCTTGCGTTCTTGCGGTGGTTGGTCACCCATCGGTGGAAGTCGATTCTCCCGAGGACTTTGAGGTGGTGAATTCTTCGGAGATTCCTTCGATCCTTTGTCTTCCGACTACGAATCTACATAATCCAGCTTTTTAGCTTGATGTGCTTCGTGTCTCCTCAGCCTGTAAAGTTTTTCTGGATCATCCACAAAATTATCGGGTTTGTTGGAGAGGTAGCCGTCCATCTCCTGTTAGGGTTAGCAATAAACAAAGTATGCAAAAACTAGAAAGTAAAAACAAATCTATAAAAACTAGGGTTAGACAAACTAGATTAGATGTATTTTGAGGATGATCAAAGTTTAGTAGATGCAAAAAGAAAAACTAAAAGAAAACTTAAAATGACAAAAAGGCAATAAAAAATCAAATCTTGATCACTTGTTCCCCAGCAACGGCGCCAGAAAAAGGGGCTTGTTGACGGTTAATAGTTATATCAAAGTTCGTTTATGACTTGCAAGCGGACAAGTCTCCCATCGTAGTCAAGGGACCCTTCTTCTCTCGAGTGGTGAACCCAAGGTATCGAATCCGTGGAACAAATGTGTGACGCAAAAGTTCATCTAGTAAAGCCAAGTGACTCCAATCTTCGGTAAAAGAGAAACCCTAATGCATCTAGGTAAAAGACACGAAACTAATCTAATCTACTAAAGACCGGAGATAACAAAGTAAGATTGGGTAGATAAACCGATCTAGAGATATCGGGGTAAGCCTTTTGTTGAAGTTCCAAGCAAGAGAAGAAGTAGCAAATCGAATCTTATAAGAAGCCTCTTCAAACCGTGGTTTCCCGTCCAAATCCGAAAACATCCGCCTTTCGAAACCCCCGTTCTATCACAACGTATCTCTACTCATGCGGGGAGCTTAGGGCGAGTCCAAAGACAAGTCGAGATTCTTTCGGAAGATCCGGTGTGTACTACTAGCCACCGCGGCTACAAGAACACCCTATGTAATCTATCTCGAGAATAGAATTGGAATAAGCAAAGCCGATCAAAAAACGAAATCTTCGAGGAAACACTTGATCGCTAGGAAAAGATTCAACTCGATAATTCAACTATGACAATGATACATACACAAGATCACCACCGGGATCCTTCCTTGATCTTGCTTCTAGCTCCGGGAACTCCGACGTGGTCTTCCGTGCAAGGTTCCCACGTCGGCTAGGGAAACCCTAGTCAACTAGCTCGACCCTCTCCTCTACGAGATGGTGTCCCTCTCTTCTCTGCTCCTCGGCGGCCGATGAAGAATTGGATTATTCATGGCTCTCGGTCAGGGGGCTATAAATATCCCGAATGGCGGCTAGGGCAAAGGAGGGGGCAAACGGGCCCCGGACGGGGGGGGCCGGGCCGACCGGCGGCTGGGCCGGCCGGCCCGGGCCCATCCGAGCCCGGCCCCGCGGCCTCCTTTGCTCTACGTCGGTTCCCGTGTCTTCTAGATGTTTCCCCCTTCTCCATGTAGGTCCATGTCGTCAGTTTCTCTCCGAATTGGGCATATTTCCTTGTCTTGCAAGATTCAGCACTTTTCTGGTTTGGTCCTCGGACTTTGTCATCTTCTCGGATCAAGTCCCTGGCTCCTTGGAGTTAAGTTTGCTTTATTGCATGACTTGTACGGGCTTCAAGGTCTTGTCATAAGGTGCTCGATGAACTTATCCCGAAAGTCTTGCTTTCAACGCTAAAACCCTGCATAAACACTAAACTCCAAAACCGACATGCACACGTGAAATTGTTATACCACGGGGGTTAGTACCAATGGATGAGGTATAAAACTTATGCCAACACCGAAGGTAAACTCATGACTAGGTTGACGGATTTTCACCGTCAACACGACTCCACCGCCGACCCGTGGTGAGTAACGTCGTCTCCCCTTGCCAAACCTTGCTGCCTGTGTTGAATGGAGCGCACCCCAGCACTGCATTGGTCGATCGTCGCGTCGTGCCCCAAGCCGAGAGCTCACCGCCGTGTTAGCCTATGTCCGGCCTTCGTGCTGTAGTGATCTTGGGCAAGGACCGTGGGTGAGAGTGCTGTGGCCCTGCGCACCTCGGCGCCAAGGTCAAGCCCTCGCCTGTGAACCACCATTGCCGCTCGTCGATTGCATCCATCCATGTCGCCACGCCACGGTGTCGAGCGCCGCTCGCCACGCCGCCCTTTCCTGTGAGCTGGCCTTTGTGCCGTGCGCCTATCTCTCTTGCAGGTGTTCGCGCACGCCGTGGCAGCCTCGCCAAGCGCACCCCAACGCCCAAGGCCAAGGCCTCACCGTTGAAACACCATCGCCGCTGGCCAGTGGTTTCGCTCGACGCCGCCGCGGTTCGGTGTTGAACGTCGCGCGCCGTGCCTTTCGTTCTTCAGAGCTGGCCTTCGTGCCGAGCGGTTTCTCTTCTTGCAGCGGCTCGCGCACGCGGTGGCAGCCGAGCCAAGTGCACCCCATCGCTGACCCGAGCTGCGACGTGCACCACGACGCCGCATGCGTGGTGGCTGGGCGTGCGGAGCCACGTGCTGCTCGCCGCGAGTGGGCGCCGAGGTGTGTAGCGCGTAGCTGTTGAACTTCACCTCTGCCTAGATCTGACCTGAGCCTACCCCGGGCCCCCTTTTTTGTATCAACCTCACTGTCACCGCCGGGAGGCACGACGACGCGGGCGCGCGCCTGAGGAACCGAGCGGTGGCCGGCATTTTTCTGTAACCGGTTAGATCTAACCAGGTGCTGATGGGCTTCAAGTGGTGTTTCGGCCCACCAGAGCTCGACAGAAGCCCATTGTCCCTTTTTGGACTAAAGGTGGATAGTCCATGGATGTTTGGTGGACTTCGGTCCACTGGGCCAGTTGGGCTGAGTCCATTGGGCCACGTTCGGCCCATTGACACTTTCGACTCATTAAAGGCCCATCAAACCGCTGACCGCTGATGTCATGTTGACATTAGCATCTTTTTAATAAAAATCCTTTTCTATTTTCTAATTGTTTTCAGAAATGTTTTATAAATGATTTAACCTTTGAAAAATCATAATTATTTATAGGAAGCTCAGAAATCTAAAACCAACTCCTATAATTTCGTAATTTTGAAACCTTGCTGCTTGTAGATAGTTTGAGCTCTTTTGGGTTCTATAAAAAGAGGTTTCTATTTGGAGTTAATGCTTAGATGTGTACCCGATTTCTTACTCGCGCGTTGAATCTCGTGCCACAGACCCAAGCTTCGACCAGGAGGACGCGGAGGACCCGGAGTACAGCGTCCCTGAGAACGAGTGCTCCAATGGCAATGAAGGTGTCATGTCACTCCCAACCATGTACATCCCATGTTGATATTTAGATGCTAGTGCTTTCCTTTATATGCATTGCTTGGATGAATTGCATAGCCATTTGATTAGCCTTGCCTTAATTATTTGATACATCCCGATTCCTTGTTTTACCTACTTCGGGACTAGCTACAGTCCCCTAGCTAGTCCCATATACCAACTGTCCATAATTTTGTTGCTTGATTATGGATGACATTCTGGGCTTGGTCTAAGATGCGGGAGATCTTGGTGTGTTCTAGCGTGAGTTCTGGGTGCGTTCTTCCTTGACGTGTTTTGGTGGGAGCGAGCCATTAGGTTACTTTTGAACGCCTACCTCAGGAAGATGCGATCTGGCCTCTTACCCGAGTGGCGTGTCGGACGGGATGGAGATGGGGAGTGCTCGCTCTCGACCCTTAAGGACCGATCGTCAGTCTAACGATGCTTCTTTGGACTCTTACCGTACAAACTGCCCGCCTTGTTATGGGTGGGGTGCGAGGCGAGACTCGTTGTGGATAGCACCCCTCCTGTAGGCGGATCGGCGTGATCGTGATGGGAGACAGCGTTCCTCCTTAGAAGACTTCGCCCCAGCAAGGCCGGGTAAGGGTTCCACAGCTTTGAGGGACCTCTCACTGGCAGTACGAGCTCTACAGCGGAGGCTGCGCCAGACTTAGAGACGCGCGGGGGGGGGGGGGGGGGGGGGGTACTATCTACTTACTTGGACTTCAACCGTATAGTAGGGTGTGGAACCGGTGACGGCCGGTTTCGGTCCTATTCGTGCGGGTACAGTTGTACAACCTCTGCAGAGTGTTTAAAGCTATAGTTGTAGTCTGTGTCCACTGGTTATGGACAGTCCTGAGATCTGTTATTCTAGCTAGACATACTTTTCTTGTGCTTCTTCTCTCCCCCGAGTTTGTGAGCCCGGCTAAGGCCGTTGAGATGTGGGGATAGGAGCAGGTGGTCCCCACATCATAGATGAGAGTTGGGAGTTGGATCGTGGTTGCGATTCGGTGATTTGGTGTGGTATCCTTGAGCGGGGTGTGGACCTCATAGGCATGAGCCTCCCCCGAGGTGTTGACCTCGATGCTTATTCTGCTTACCTTGAATGTTGCTTCACTGCTTTGCTTAAGCCTTTTACAGCCAGAGTAGGAATATATCCTGCATAGTTGAATATACACCACTTTTGCCTCTTTGTTGTGAAGCTAACATGACCTACCCACTTATCAGGTAGATCCTGGTCTCTCTGACACAGAGCCGGACTACGACTTTGACAACGACATATGGGATGACTAGAGCTCTTCCTACGCCTGAGTTGCATATGGATATGGAGTCTCCCGTGCTGCTAGACGATTTCTTTCTGTTTGATTCAGTCATGTTGGACTTGTACCCGACATGTGCCGAAGAGATGTACTCTGATTAATGTAATAAATAAATGTTGTACTCTATTTGTTTCCTTTTGTATGGATTTTTGGTATTGCTGAGACAGGGGATTGCACGTGGTAGCCCTCCTGGGACTACCTCCAAGGTGCAGAGGGTCGGGTTTCCGTTCGCGGAAAACCGGTTCGTTTCAGTTGGTACCAGAGCCATGCTTGACCGTATGACAAGCCATAGAAATGGTTGATAGCATAGGAAGCCGTTTCTGAACTTTGAAACTCTATATAAACCCCTTGACTTCTGTGTGTATATATCTATACGTATATATATGCATTCCTTATTTAACTTTAACTAACTCCTTACTAACTACCCTCTAACAATGATGTGCAGATGGCGGAACAATCGTGGATCCCACTCAAGACGGACGACAAGTGGGCTGAAGGGTTCTGCCTCATCCTGCGGGAGTGCTTGGAGATGGCAGGAGTGGAGGTTGACCAGGTGTGCTATGAGGGGAAGACCATGGGACCGTTGGACAAGTCCTCCACATTCTTGACACTCACCATACCAGAGGATCCACGAGTTCCATAGTTCAGGGGAGTGAAGGTGCACTGCTTCGAGAGTTCCACCATGGAGGCGCACCAGGTCTGTGCACGTCGGGCACTCAAGGAGGTCTATAACCAGCTCAGAGAGAGACTCAAGGACACCTCGTTCAGCATTCTACCAATGATGGTCTACGACCCTAGTCACTGGGACACTTACGACAATGCCAAGTACCTCGAGGTGACCACGGAGATGGAGGACAAGAAGTTGCACATGGCCAATCGGTGCATCCTAGCACAGGACCAGGCACTTTACTGGGCAGACAGTGAGATCATCTTCCTGAGGGGGAGGTGGGATGCAACCTTGGAGCTCGCCCAACAACTGGAGAGAGAGAAGCTAGACTTGGAGAGTCGACTTGAGCAGGCCCACTTAAGGAACGACGAGTTGGTGCAGCTTGGACTAGCAGCCGCCAGGGCTAGCTCAGAGTGCGACGCCGTGGAGATCGCAACTTTGGAGGCACAGCTGAGGACCGCTGAGGAGAGGCACCGAGTCACTGTGGATGCCACCCGCACAGACAGGGAGCGGTTGGCAGAGGCTGAGTACCTGATCGAGTCCCTCGGAGCTGCAGTGGTAGACTACCATGAGAGGGTCTGGGACTTGGAGGAGATGAGCCGTCACAACTACTACCACCTTTGTCACCTGGGAGGCCGAGTGTACGAGGAGCAAGACCGTGCTACCAGGACCCACACGGCCTAGGAGCGTTCTAACCAGTGGAGACTGGAGGAGTTGGAGGAGATCTCAGCACTGCTACCACCGAAGAAGAGGCCACGGCTGCGAGCGGAGACCTTTGAGCTGCCACTACTAGATTTTCCCCCTAATGCAACGCACAAAATGTGTTGCAATATTCCATATTT
The DNA here is from genome assembly GCA_947561735.1 of Cenchrus americanus. NCBI lineage: Eukaryota > Viridiplantae > Streptophyta > Magnoliopsida > Poales > Poaceae > Cenchrus > Cenchrus americanus. The sequence goes on along the minus strand of OX387242.1, from coordinate 96,856,668 downwards.
GGTTGCAATAGACACAATTGCAACCAAATTATTCCGTGGGCCATGGGATGCGAAAGGCCGCGTTGCATTAGGGTATTGCGTCGTTGTCCATCTAGTGGTTGCCAAAGTTTTTTTGTTGCAACGTAACGCAACGTTGCAATTAGGGTTTTTTACAACACTTGTTCTGGTTGCAAAGTGTACTATTGCGACACATCCGCGGTGTTGCCAAAGGTGCAATTGCAACGTTTACGTTTCGTTGCAAGTTATAGTATTGCTATGCACCGACTTTGGTTGCTATTGGTTGAACCTCGTCTATTACCACGAAAGTAATTTGGTTGCAATATGTAGTATTGTACGATGCCACGAAATTGGTTAGTTTCTATAGGTGGTCTCCTCTTCGCCACAAAAGTTGATTTCGATGTGATAGGTAGCATTGTCTGATGCCACGATATTGGTTACGTTTCTTTAGGTGGTATCCTCTATTGCCACGTAATTTGATTGGTTGTAATATGTGGTCCTCTATTATTGCTTCGAAATTTGGTTGGTTGCCATAAGTTAAAGTCTTTATTACAACGTTTCTATTAGGGTTGCTACAAGTCCACTATCTATTGCCACGCTCATTTTGTGTTGATACAAGTTGAACTTCTTATTACCACGTTCCTATTAAGGGTTGCTTCAAGTACACCATACTATTGCCACGTTCCTTTTGTGTCGCTACAAGTTGAATTTCTTATTACCACATTCGTATTAGGGGTGCTACAAGTGCACCTTACTATTGCCACGCTACTTTTTGGCAACGGAAAACACTGGTTGTGATATCATGATTTATCATTTGCAACGTATGGTGTATTCTGCCACACTCATTTATGTAGCAGCAGTAATTGCAACATTAATTAACATCAGCAGATAAATATAACAATGCATCTATAGTTAATTAACCAACATTGAACCATCCACTGAGTTAATTACATGACTCATGAAGTACTTAAATACTGAATAGTTTGGCACAGGACATTGTTTCAACACATAGTAGACAAATTTGCTAGGACATGAAGAACTTGGTCTGCCAATTGTGACTTGGAGATGATCCCAACACTTGATCAGCAAAGGGGATTCAATGCAAGGAGGTCGCATCACCTGTAAAGAATCAACAAAATTTTTAAGCTAGCATCAATTAATCTCTAATATTGGAATTTGTGAAACAACAACATATAGCAAACCAAAGATTGATTGTGATTCATAAAAATAGCATAATGACATCAAATAATTACCACAACCATAAACACACTTTGACAGCTGAAACATGAATTACATTCACAACAGTAAGAGTTGTTGAAAAAAGCTTCACCTCATGTCTTTTTGGTGCTTTTTCGTCTCCTTTGTGCAACTTGTACCTGTAGCTGTTGAGAAGAAATTTATATAACAGTGGATTGTGTTTCAGGATTGTTAACACCACCTTTAGTGCTTCTGGTTTTGCGAAATACTTGTTTTCGAGCTTCTTCAGATTCCTTCTCCTATGAACCAATCATTTGGAAGGACAAGATTAGGCGTAATTTCATCAGTAACTGATGATATGTAATAGTAAAAAGTTGTGAATTCGAGAACAACCTGAGTACACGAGAGCACATTCCTGGAGTCTGGTTGTACATTCCCAGATGTAGGAATTGATGGTTCCGCCGCCATGTTGTCTGCGGATTCAGCGACAAGGTTGTTTTGCTGGGTGATTGATGCAACCGCCGCCACGTCGGCAGATTCAGTGACATTGTTGCTTGGGCATGGTTGCACAGATATTGGCTGGTCAACCTACCAAAGGATACAAACATTCATATATAAAACCCAAGGAAAGAAACCCATTCATGCAAATAGCTTGACCAGTACCTGTGGAACTTGTGACTGTCCATTTGATGCTTGCAGCATTGATAGGAACTCTTGCCTAAGCTGTTGTAGATCTGCCTGCCTTCTCTTTTCACTTTCTTCAAGTTGGCTCGCATGTTCTCTCCTTTCCGCTTCCCTTTCTTCTTCCCATCCCGACATTTTTTCTTGTAGCTGCCCAAATGCGTCCATGAGCTCGACGTGTTCCTCATGCCGTAGCTCTTCCCTACGAATTTGTTCCTCGCGCTCCGCATTGAGCAAAGTTGCCTTCTAGTTGGGTTTTTTGCCGTGTACCCGTTTCCATGCAACTTGGTTGATTTGCACTTCGTGACTTCTTTGTAGGCTTTTTGGAACATCTCGTTTTTTTCCTTTTGGGAAACAAAGTTGTTGTCGCATTTGATTCCGCCTCAGCAATAACGCTACTTGCGGTGTCCTAACATTTGCAAGGCACGGGTGGAGGAGTTAGTTGAACAAGAGATTGGTTGCATTCTATAGTTGCATAAGCCTATGTATAGTAATGTATGAACTAATTCATTGAGAACTCACATAGACATTTTTAGATTGTTCGTCTGTCCAAGACCCCTGGTTAGTGTGAGTTATCCACCAAAGTTCCATATCATCGGGCTCTTCACCAGTTTCTGGGTCTCTCTGTTATGCCAAGAAAATAACAAATTAATGTTCTTCATCCTGCAAGACAGATTGGAGATGTGCTTGTCCAGTTATTACCTTCTCATAGATGCGCTGAGAATAAGGCTTAGCGCCTGACAAATGTCTTGTCATTTGTTGGCATCGAATCGCAGAATTTTGTGTGCTCCTTTCCTATACAATGTAAAGTTATGAACAAAAATCTTAAAGACTCAGACATCGCCATTTCAATGAAAAATGTAGTGGTTCGAAATCGTAATTAACAATGTGGAACAAACCTTGAATTTAGCGATCTTGAAATACTTCAATAGATAGTGCCATTCAACAATATCTAATTTAGTAGGCTTATGTAACATTCTCTCGGTGGTAGTTGTTGTATGTCTTGGCTGTAGCACTGAAAGTTGAACGCCATCCTTTGTAACGCTCCCTAGCAATGGCCCATATCTTTTCCCTTGATTCAGCATTATCCTCCATGTCCCACTTTGCCTGTTATATAATCACAATAGCATTCAAATATTGTGTGAGTTCATATGTTAGTTTTTATTTGAATTGTACTGAAAAACAAAGTCTATTATTACCAATACATCAGTTGCTATTGCGTTTTTGACTTCTTCCCTAACATTTTTCCATGATTTCACTCCAATGATAGGAGCCCTTTTCCTTGTATACATGACCACTTCATCAACGAATGAGCGGTAGTTATCACCTACCGGTCCTCCATGTTTAGAGAATTGAATGTCTAACTACTGCTTGCCCGCCTTGATTCTCTTGGCGATTACCGTCAATGCTCTTACGGGACCGCGTCCTCTTTTCTTAACTTTTTGTGAGCCTATTCCATGCGAACAACATGCATGTGATAATACCCACAAAATAATTGTATGCACAGACAGGTAATTTCTATGGAACACATGTTACCGGATCCTTGCTCCGTTGTTTCCAACGCCGAGCATGAGATGGAGGCCGCACCTTGCAGGTGTTGGGTTCATTTCATTCTGTGTTGCAAAATGAAGGTGGGGTCCACGTATCTTGTTCGCAAAGAATTTAGTGGCATATGATGACCGATCATATTTTGTAGTATGACAAAAAATGGTAATTTGCTTGCAAATTAAGAGAGGGATATTACCGATGTCTTCAAGTAGTCCTGCAACATTCAGGTATTCTCTGTATGTATCGATTGTGTCATCCCTGAAAATGTCTTTTAATTCTGAAATATAATCCATAATTAATTTCATTCATGTGACTGAACATGCAAATTCAGGAGTATAAGTACACAAATATTTGGCTGAAGCATATCTTACCCAAGGCTTTCTTCTCTTAATGCAAATCAGCTAGCCAAAGTTTGTATTCATCTAAGTCACATTCTTCTACTTCTTCTTCATCATCGGCATTTATGTAAGCACTTTTGGATTTCAAAGGTGTTATGGCCATGGTATGGTTTATAGGTATTGGCTCTCGGAGATAACTAATCGATCACCATCTCCTCCTCGTGAATCTGTTTCATTCTTTCTACGTCGACGTCGTAGTCAATCTCGGTGAGTGTTGCTTCCGCGAGAGAGTCGGGGAATTCTAGTCTTGTAGTAAACAATGTCCCTCATCCTGTACCCCAGTTTTTCTTTCAGGTTGTTTATGGTTTGTAGGGTGATTTGTGAACCACGAGGGTGACAAGTATGTGTTGTATCTGGCTCCCCATCTATACCCTTCTCAATCATATATACGGTCCAAGACTGATCATCTAATGATCTACGCATTCATTTCGATGTCATATCAATAACATGTGAAGAAATTTGGTGTGCAAATCGCGTGATCAAATGCATGAAATCTAGGGTACCAGTGCGTGCACAGATGCATGAGATGTTGGATGCGATACGAACGAGGGGGAAAGATGGAACCACGATACGGCGTACCGGCCTCGGTCGTCTCGTCCGAGATGAAGGTAAAACATCGGGGTCTGCACCTATGTCCACGTCGACGCGTGCTTCATCGTCGCCCGAAGGTGATGATGACCCAAAGAGAGCCCCCGTCGCCCTAGGCCTGGGGGCCATGGTGGCGGTAGGTTCACCAATCGCCGCACCAGGGGTTGTGAACATTCTAGGTAGCATGACCGACGACGGTGTGCGCTGCGCTTCAGAGGACGTAGGGATCACCCTTGCCGGCTCCCTCGACGACAGCATCCTCGTGTACGCGCGGCGAGAAGCAGCTTGGCGGCAGCGGCGGTAGTCCACGTCTACCCGGCCCCTAACTGACCGAGTTGTAGATTTGTTTTGTGAGGGGATTCAGGAGGGAAAGTAAAGACGCGCGACTTTTTACCCTTGTAACCCGGCGTGGTGGTCCCAGTCATGGTTGCGCGGTAGTTTGGGCGAAAGTTAAATAATTCGGATGGGAAAAAACTGGCGCCACATTCCAAATTGCTGGCTACCCATTTTTTCTGAACGTTTGGCGTATTTGAGGGATACGTTTTGGTGTGGCCAGCTGACGGGTGGGTCCCACAAAGTTTACTTCTTGTTTACCACAAAGTTATTGTATATTGGTTACAAATTTTTTGATGTGGTCAGAGTAAATTTACAAATGTCATATTTGTATAAACTTTAGCAGACTACCATAAACCCTTTATCAGATTTGTACCAGAGTAAAATGCATCACACAAATATGTGTAACAAACATAAAGATCGGGTAGCAATCGGTAAGATTTATGACAACTGAGTTTACACAGGCTAGCTACCCGAGTCACGTTGACACCACACCAACTAAGGATCATCAAAAACATGCTCTACAAGGACACAAATTGTAAAGACACATACATAGTCGAAAGACACAACTTGAGAGACATGCTTTGTGTTTATTAGCTGGATTTCTTCAAAGATGTGACTGAAATGATGCCAGAGCCTCTCTGCAAGGTCCCTCGTCAGTGGCAGATAAATTTCCTGAAAATGAAGAAAGCATTAAACGAACTGTCAGAACAAATGATAACTGAAATCCTGTGCACTGAAACAATGTTTAGCAATCGGTGAACTTGTAAAACACAAGAAAGAACGCAAACATGTACACTGAAATCCAGAATGTCTTTTAGGGTGCATCATGTGTGGAACAAATTTATCAAGAAATATCAGCAATCACAACTTTTATACCTTCTTTCAGATCATTAACGCTTCCTTGAGTGTGTAGAAGAACCAATCACACTCGTTTCGGATCCTACACTCCTCGCTGCAGAACCTACGCCACGAGTACCAAGCATGCCATCCTGCGTGGTCGCCACACCCGCGACCCGCACACTGCAAATCGTCGTGGCGAGGTACGGGCACCGGCACCGGCGACACGGCAATCGCATTCGCATCTGTAAGCAGGTAGTGCCACGTCGACGCAATGATCCTGGAGCGACGTTTTGTGCAAGTCAAATTTATCCAAGGAAGCACCATCGCCCCCTCTTGGGGTGCCTCGACCAAGTGCAGGAGCCGCCTGGCCTCGTCGTCGTCGGCCTCGCCGCTGTTGGGTTTGTAGAGGAAGAGGGAGAGGGCGTACATCGATTCCTTGTGACCCGCCTCCGCGGCGCGCCGTAGCTGGTCGAGGCACGGCGTGATGACGCCACATGTGTTCCCCGATCTTGCGCGGCGCAAGCCGCTCTGGAACAAGGCCTCCGGGTTGCCGACGTTGGCCAGTGTGTTGACGAGCGCCGCGCGATACTCGTGGCCGAGGTAGAATCGACGCCGCAGGATGCGTTTCAGGGCTAGGCGTCGTCCGACCGTGGCGGCGCCGCCCACCACACACATTGCCTTGCATGTTGCGCGCGAGTTGCGGAGATCCACAATGGCATCCTCTCGAGCGCGCGGCCGACGCGGGAGACGATGTCAATCGTCAGCTCCGTCGGCGGTTCCAGCAGCCTCGACGACGCCTCGTAGCGAGCCACGGAGATCTTTTCCATGGAGTGGTTGCAGTTCGTCACGCGCGGTGGGTAATTGGATGTGCGACGCTGTTATCCCCGGCGAGGATGAGGGGAGATGGAAAAGAACCGCCGTCTCCAGATCATGTTGTAGATTGAATTTGGAGGGTCGCGGGGGTTCATTGGGTTTTAAGGAAACCGCGCTTTCATAGGGAGGACACGGAATCACAGGGTCAATGACGGGTGTACCCAGGCACTTGTTGGCCCACAAATCAGTCTTTATGGAAATTTGACTCTGGGTGACCCCATCTGTGGACGGAGTTGCGGGACCCACTCGTAGGATTGTTGCGCCAACGCGTCGGCCGAACCCGCGACGGATTTCCCCATTGGACGAGTTGTGGGCCCCACTGTCGGCACCCGCATTTGGATGTGTTCTTGAGTTGTTCATGTTCATAATGAACTTGATCATTTGTATCGTTTAATCATAACTTCAAAGTTGTTTATATTTGTCAAATGACGTCCAAATCAGGAAATTCTTTTTCCTACATTCTTATGACAACATAATCTAGATCATGGTGTCCACTCCATATCGTGTCACAGCGTCTGAGCAATAATAATTTAAAAATATAACATTTCATAACTAGATTCAAGATTTTCAATCAGTAGACGACGTCAATTTGAAATGAGATGAATACCAAAGTTTCATAGCTCGTCGAGATGAACAATCTTTATATTGGTTGGATTCTCATTTGAAGAAGTGGTCCTACACATTGTTCGTTAATCCTAGGTTCACTCTCATTGTTTAAGAAACTTGGTCGGAGACATGTCATTTTTGTTCTACGTGATCGTACCCCTTCTTCAAATGAGAATCCAACCAATATAAAGTTTGTTCATCTCGACGAGCTACGAAACTTTGGTATTCATCTCTTTTCAAATTGACGTCGTCTACTGATTGAAAATCTTGAATCTAGTTATGAAATGTTCTATTTTTAAATTATTATTGCTCAGACGCTGTGACACGATATGGAGTGGACACCATGATCTAGATTATGTTGTCATAAGAATGTAGGAAAAAAATTCCTGATTTGGACGTCATTTGACAAATATAAACAACTTTGAAGTTATGATTAAATGATACAAATGATCAAGTTCATTATTGAGGACCATGTGTGGTTCGAGGACCGGTGGATGGTCGCTTCCTTGTGTGATGAGTGATTGACAACGTTGTGTGGACTGATTCTTGGCTAAGTATTGCAGGTGCAGGTTGCGGCTTGACTGGTGTTGGTGCAGGTGAAGAACAAGCGCGAAAGGTCGTCGCCGGTGAGGCCCCAGGTGTGGAGAAGACAAGTAGGCTTCGTTCGAGGGACCCGGTGGACAGCGGGGTCAAGTGCGGGCCGCATGGTGGCATGAACAGCAAGATGAAGTCGTGGACGGTTTCTTGGTTGAGCCTCAAAACCAAGGTCGAGCCGGGACTACGTGGGAGCCAAGTCATGAGTGTAGATTGGCGGAGGCTACACCGAGTTCGCGGGGTTTCCGGTGGTTCACCAGAAAACCACTGGGTTCCTTGGTTAATCCACAAAGCCAAGACCGGAGAACCGAAGACGGAGGTGCGGCGGCACGGACCGGCCCGGCCGGTGGTGGCCGGCCCGACCGGTGAGGAGCACCGGTCGACCGGTGTGCGACGACGCGGTCCGGAATCTTCGAAGCGGAGGACACGCGTCGGGATCGCATGGCTTGCGTCGAGGCTACGCAGGGTGCGGTCGCCGGGCATCCGTCCGATGGTGAAGACATCAAGAATTCCATATCCGCCCTTGAGGGGCTTGTATCCCTAGTTAGTAAAGAAGGGCATTTTAGACTTTCGGTTGCCTCCATATAACCCAAGAGGTGAGAGGATGGCAGCCAACTCTTGGAACCCTAGCTCATTAGTTTTCCTATTTTCCACCTATTTTCTTTAGGTTTTCTCTAGGACTAGCAAGAGAGCTTCACGGAGAGATCTTGTAGAGAGGGATGGATGATCGGGCGGCTTGCTAGACCTTGTACGAACCTTTGTTTCATGTATAGATGATTCGGCGTGGTTCCTCAAGGTTTGGATGTGTTTTCCCCGGTTGTTCTTGGTGGTGATTTTCGGAGCCCTCTCTCGGTGATTTCTTTGGGTTGTTTTCGGGGCCTTTCTCTTGGGGATTTGATGGGGGAAATTTGTGGGAACCCTTCGTGGTTCTTTGGGCTGTGATTCCCCTCCCAAATCCGTGAGTAAAGGTGCTCGATTTTGGGGTTTCTTGAGTTCTTGGGTTGGAAGTGCTCTCGGCGGGATTTCTTCGATTCCTCCTTTTTGGACGAGTTTTTGTGGGATTAAACTTGGCTATGGACTCCTCATGAGGTGTTCTTGATATCCCCAAAGTCTTGTTCAAGTCCGTGGAGCGATTCGGGAGATCGAGATTTGGATTTGGGGGAGTTGACCCGCGGGTCTTTGTTCATCCCGAGTCGCCCGAGCTACACCGGTCGACCGGTGCTCTTGACCGGTCTGACCGGTGCGAGCCCTTGTGGGTTTTTGCTCGGGTGAACATCTTGGTGTGTTCTTTGTTGTCCCGTGTTGCTGCTGTTTCGAGTTTGGGTCCATTTGGTGGTCGGTTGGCCTGTTTGGTGCCTTGGGGGCTTTCAGGCTGCCATCGGTCTGGCCGATGTGTCTCACCGGTCTGACCGGTGTAGAGCCACTTAGTGAAAGTTGCTCAGTTTCACCAGCAGGGACCGGTCTGACCGGTGGTGCTCACCGGTCTGACCGGTGTGGGTCTGTAGACTCGGGGTTTGTTTTTCCGCTGCGTTCTCAAGTCGGAAGGCTGTGTGTGTTGGTTCCTAGGTCCAGTGGCACTCCAGTGGCTACGTGGGCTTGACCAACTTGGGTAGTGAGTCGGAGACGTGTGTTGGAAGCCGTGTTCATCTTGTTGGAGTTTTCATCTCCTTCGAGAAGAATTTTTATCGGCTCCCATTCACTCCCCCCCTCTCTGGTTCGCCGTATCTGTCCTTCAAGTGGTATCAGAGCCGGTTCGGGTCTTTGTTGACTCTAACCAGTCTAAGATCCAAGGATGGCGTACCGGGAACGGGGTTCGGGTCCTCCACACTTCGATGGCAAGAACTACCGGATGTGGAGCAAGCGGATGGGTGCGTTCCTCCGCGGAAAGGGTCGGTGCTTTGGGATGTCACGGTGGACACGGGCTATGTTCGGCCGATGGACTTCCTTGCTCCGAGGGTCGAGGGACGGATTCGACGCCAACAATAAGGCGGTCGACTACTTGTTTCGTGCTTTGTGTCGGCCGAGTTCGATCGGGTGCACACCGAGCACTTGGCTTGTAGGATTTGGGCGGTGTTGAAGGAGGCTCATGTTGGGAACGCCCGGGTTCGAGGGCACGGTTGTATGCGACCTACGGAGAGAGTACGAGAACTTCACTCATCTCCCCGGTGAGTCCATCGATGCCTTGTTTCGAGGTTCACGGTGGTTGTGAACAACATGAGGGCCAATGTGGACGTGCTCCCGTACGATGATCATGATAGAGTGGTCAAGCTCTTACACTCTTTGGATCGTACGATTTGGGGCGGAAAGTTCGAGGCCATTGTGGAGTCGGAGAAGTATGACACTGCGACGGTGAACGAAGCTGTTCTCGAAGCTCAAGTCGGCCGAGGTGGATAGGGGCATGATCGCCAAGCTCGAGGGACCGACCGATTTCCGCAGTCTTGCCCTCGTTGGTGGTTCGAAAGGAAAGGCTAACACTAATCCATCCACCGGGATGTTCTCTTTCTCCTCTTTGATGTCTATGCCGGATGAGGAGTTCGACGAGCTTGGAGAGGACGAGCCGGCGCTCCGACGAGGGCGGTTCGAGAGGCTGCACGAGAACCGAGTGAACATGAGGAGGAAGACGAGGACATGCTTCAAGTGCGGCAAGGCTGGACACTATTTCGCCGAGTGTCCGAAGGTGAACGACCCCGACAAGCACAAGTTCAAGGACAAGAAGAAGAAGCCCAAGACGAAGGATCATGGACATGGGAAGAAGACACGGTCTCGAGAGAAGATGAAGAGATCAAGGGACATCGAGTCTGATTCCGAGGACACGTCTTCAAGCTTGAGTGATGAAGACGAAGAGGATGAGAAGAAGAGGAGGAAGAAGAAGAACTTTGGCAAGTATCTCAACGGCCTTTGTGTGACGAGCCTAAGCCTCAAGGACGACTTCTGCGGCATGGCTCGCGGTTCGAGCAAGCAAGAGAAGCCGAGAGGGACGCCTCGGATTTGGATTCCGAGGATGAGGTATGTGATGAGCTCTCCTCTTTGCGCAAGGAGAATGAGGAGTTGGTTGACTTGCTTGATAATCGCGATCACATGCTTAGAGAGGCTAAGAAGCTTAGGAAGGAGCTTAGATCTTCACTCGAGGATGCTAGGACTAGAGTGGCCGAGCTAGAGACACGGGTGCTTGATAGCAAGCTTGAGATTGATTCCCTTAAGGCTAGCCCTGTTGTTTCGGATGAGAACGATTGTCTTGATTGCTCGTTTTCTGGCCGACTTGGTCGATCTTAGGGAGAAGTATGCCTCCAAGTGTGAGGAACTAGATGTGCTTAGGGTTGAGTTGGCTGAGCTACAATCTAGACCCACTTTGCTTGGTTCTTGCACTTCTTGCCCTAGTTTGCATGAGAAAATTCTTGAGCTCGTTCTCGCATTGTTTCGCTTGAGGCTGATTTGAAAGTGCCTATTCCTACTTCTTGCTCTACATGTGAGTTGCATGCTATGAAGAATTTGGATCTTGCAAAATGTGTTGGTTGCTTGCAAGATGAGAATGATAAGTTGCGTGAAGCACTGAGTTGGTTGTCGAGTCAAGAACCTCAGCTTGGTATGATGATTGCTAGCTGTAAACACTTTGACGGTTGGGCTTTGGGATTGGATAAGGTTGGTGACGACAGTGGTGAGAGAGAAAGAAAATTTGGGAATGTTTCAGTTCCACCACAACCCACACCCAAAGACAAGTTTGCATCCAAGCCAAACCAACCAAGAGAAAAACCGAGTGAGAAGGCAAGTGAAAAGCCTAGTGAGAAACCAAGTGAGAAGTCTTGTGAAGAATCTCATCCCAAGCCTAAGCCCAGATCGATCCGTTTCCATTGTGAGTTTTGTGGAAAGGATGGTCACAAGAGAGCGTTTTGCTTCAAGAGGAAGCGTGAGGAGAGAATGGCGAAGGAGTGGGCTAACAAGGACAAGTACCACCCTTCCGATGGTGTACTTGAGCCTCGTGTGCAGTTGCCCAGGGCCAAGGCGAGTGTGAGGTCAGTTCGGGCTTGGGGAGAGCGGAAGGCTGTTGGAGGTGCTGCTGCCCAGGCTACACCGGTCAGACCGGTGAGGGGCACCGGTCAGACCGGTGCAGGCCTGGACAGGCAGCAGTTTGGGTTTCGTGCTCGTACAGGTGCGAGGGTTGTTTCTGGAGGTCGTGGTTCTGGTGATTGGTCTGGAAAGTTTGCAGGAGGTCAGTTTGCTAGGCATTCTCCCCCTCGAGCTCACTATGGGGATGGGAGGAGTCATGGCTTTGAGAAGGAGAGGAGGGATGGTCCACGGGCTTTCTTTCGTGGTTTTGGTCCTCCTCCAGGCAGAGAGGGTTGGTTCCCTCATGGTGGTTACCGTAGTGGTGTTCGTGGAGGTAGCTATGGTAGGAAAGATGGTTTGGTTTGTGCTAACCCCACTTTCGAGCAAATGGCTAGGCACTGGTTTTACACATTTGGAACTAACCCCAGTGTTAAGTCATTTGCTCGCTCTCGCTCTTTGTTTTGAGTTGCAGGTGGATAGCCCGGAGAACATTTGGTTGATATCGGGGGGTGGTTCTTCGGCTTCATATCCCGGTGGTGACATGGAGGTACATCACTTTCGGGGATGGTGGACAAGGATGAGGGAATTGTGAAGAAATGATAAAGGTAAGTGTATTCGTGACCTTCGAGTGTGTGGCCTTGGTCAAGCCACTTGGTTTGTTTTGCTCCTTCTCTATCTCATGTGTCTAGGGTGAGCTTTGTATGCTCTTTGGCCCTAGTGCATGTGTTTAGGGGGAGCTTGTGAGTTTTGTGCTCCTTTGCTCTTTTGCCGGTGGTGTCGAGCCCGTTTTGCCTCCCCTCGAGGAGCCGGTGGTAGCATATGTATAGTTTTTCTTTGTGCATTTCTTGCATTTGGCATGGCATATGTAACATGATGTATAGGCATCCTTGTATCTTAGATTGCATGCATTTTGTATCATATGCATTGGATAGGAAAAGCTTCTCCTATATACATTGTTCACCATGGGTTGCTATATGTGTTATTGTGAGCTTGTTTGGTATGCTACGGTTAGTTTGGCTTAGCTCTTGATGATCTTGATGAATAATCCATGGTTGATAGCTATGCTTTTGAAAAATGTCACATGTATGCTCTCTCATGTGTAAATGCCTTTACATGCTCTTGACATGTTTTTGTGGCCTTGCGATGCTTAATTTGTGGTTGGATAGCTAGTTTATTGATCATATGGGGCCAAAGGCTCATTTGCCATCATGAATGTTTAGCCCTCTTGATTTATCTTGTGGAGGAGCATAAGTTCCTTTTTGTCGCAAAGACATTTCATGTACCATTTACAAATCTGAAAATGAAATGAAAAATGCTTGGAAAATATGCTCCCATGTCATACGTGCTGAATTTAATTTGCTTTGGGTGCTAAACCGTTGCATGATGCCTACCAATGAGAAGTCTCATAAATAGAAGTAGGCACATGGCTCGGTGGCTTTGACATGACATGAGGTGCTTGTGGGTGTTTGTGATGGTCTTATGATTAGAATGGCTGTCCTAGCATGAAGTTTGTGTGGCTTTGCCATTTTGATATGCTTTGATCATGTTTAGGACTTTGCTTATGAGAGGCAAGTTTTTCGCAAAATTGCCAAAATCCTTCTTAGCTTCGTCCAATGGTTGTGAAGCTTGGTGATCATGTAGTTGAGATCGATACGAAGCCGTAGAGTATCTAACTTGCTCATTTGGACATGTGTAGCATTCTTTGTTGAATCTTGTATATTTGAGAAGCTCTAGGTTGAAAGTTTTGCATTTTTGGCTTGATTCATGCATTGCCAACAAGGGGGAGAAGTTTGAGCTTGAAATGGCTTGTTGGACGCGTTTAGAAGGTTTTCGAGTGGTTTCGAGCCATTTCTGGGCTCTGTTGTACACCGGTCAGACCGGTGATGAGCACCGGTCTGACCGGTGTGAGTGCTGGTCCTGTACATATGTTGGGCACCGGTCTGACCGGTGGTGATGACCGGTCTGACCGGTGTGAGCTGAAAGTGCTGCAGCTGTCCTCTTTTCAAGTGGTGTCTTGCATGCATTCGTCCAGGGGGAGTTGCATTGGTTCAGGGGGAGCTTGCATGTGTGCAGGGGGAGCTCTTTGTGAGTTTTTGAGCTTTGTTTCGGTGGTTTGCGCTCTTTGCTTGAGCTTTGTTTTTGTCTCGGATGTGTCGAGATGTTGCCCTTGCCTAAGGGGTCCGAGACTTGTCTTCTTCAAGTGATCTTGCTCTTTGCCCTTGTTTGGCTTTCGATCGCTTGTTGGAGTTTCTTTTTGTTCGTTTCTTTTCTTTTTCTTTTCTCTCTTGTTACTTTCGTGTGGGTGTTGTCAATGCACTCATCAAGGGGGAGATTGAGGACCATGTGTGGTTCGAGGACCGGTGGATGGTCGCTTCCTTGTGTGATGAGTGATTGACAACGTTGTGTGGACTGATTCTTGGCTAAGTATTGCGGGTGCGAGGTTGCGGCTTGACTGGTGTTGGTGCAGGTGAAGAACAAGCGCGAAAGGTCGTCGCCGGTGAGGCCTCCAGGTGTGGAGAAGACAAGTAGGCTTCGTTCGAGGGACCCGGTGGCCGGCGGGGGTCAAGTGCGGGCCGCATGGTGGCATGAACAAGCAAGATGAAGTCGTGGACGGTTTCTTGGTTGAGCCTCAAAACCAAGATCGAGCCGGGACTACGTGGGAGCCAAGTCATGAGTGGAGATTGGCGGAGGCTACACCGAGTTCGCGGGGTTTCCGGTGGTTCACCAGAAAACCACTGGGTTCCTTGGTTGATCCACAAAGCCAAGACCGGAGAACCGGAGATGGAGGTGCGGCGGCACTGCACCGGCCGTCGACCGGTGGGTCCGACCGGTCGACCGGTGGTGACCGGTCCGACCGGTGAGGAGCACCGGTCTGACCAGTGTGCGACGACGCAGTCCGGAATCTTCGAACCGGAGGACACGCGTCGGGATCGCATGGCTTGCGTCGAGGCTACGCAGGGTGCGGTCGCCGGGCATCCGTCCGATGGTGAAGACATCAAGAATTCCATATCCGCCCTTGAGGGGCTTGTATCCCTAGTTAGTAGAGAAGGGCATTTTAGACTTTCGGTTGCCTCCATATAACCCAAGAGGTGAGAGGATGGCAGCCAACTCTTGGAACCCTAGCTCATTAGTTTTCCTATTTTCCACCTATTTTCTTTAGGTTTTCTCTGGGACTAGCAAGAGAGCTTCACGGAGAGATCTTGTAGAGAGGGATGGATGATCGGGCGGCTTGCTAGACCTTGTACGAACCTTTGTTTCATGTATAGATGATTCGGCGTGGTTCCTCAAGGTTTGGATGTGTTTTCCCCGGTTGTTCTTGGTGGTGATTTTCGGAGCCCTCTCTCGGTGATTTCTTTGGGTTGTTTTCGGGGCCTTTCTCTTGGGGATTTGATGGGGGAAATTTGTGGGAACCCTTCGTGGTTCTTTGGGCTGTGATTCCCCTCCCAAATCCGTGAGTAAAGGTGCTCGATTTTGGGGTTTCTTGAGTTCTTGGGTTGGAAGTGCTCTCGGCGGGATTTCTTCGATTCCTCCTTTTTGGACGAGTTTTTGTGGGATTAAACTTGGCTATGGACTCCTCATGAGGTGTTCTTGATATCCCCAAAGTCTTGTTCAAGTCCGTGGAGCGATTCGGGAGATCGAGATTTGGATTTGGGGGGAGTTGACCCGCGGGTGCTTGTTCATCCCGAGTGCCCGAGGCTACACCGGTCTGACCGGTGCTCTTGACCGGTCTGACCGGTGCGAGCCCTTGTGGGTTTTTGCTCGGGTGAACATCTTGGTGTGTTCTTTGTTGTCCCGTGTTGCTGCTGTTTCGAGTTTGGGTCCGTTTGGTGGTCGGTTGGCCTGTTTGGTGCCTTGGGGGCTTTCAGGCTGCCATCGGTCTGACCGGTGTGTCTCACCGGTCTGACCGGTGTAGAGCCACTTAGTGAAAGTTGCTCAGTTTCACCAGCAGGGACCGGTCTGACCGGTGGTCTTCACCGGTCTGACCGGTGTGGGTCTGTAGACTCGGGGTTTGTTTTTCCGCTGCGTTCTCAAGTCGGAAGGCTGTGTGTGTTGGTTCCTAGGTCCAGTGGCACTCCAGTGGCTACGTGGGCTTGACCAACTTGGGTAGTGAGTCGGAGACGTGTGTTGGAAGCCGTGTTCGTCTTGTTGGAGTTTTCATCCCCTTCGAGAAGAATTTTTATCGGCTCCCATTCACTCCCCCCTCTCTGGTTCGCCGTATCGGTCCTTCAATTATGAACATGAACAACTCAAGAACACATCCCAATCTGGGTGCCGACAGGTGGGGCCCACAACTCTGTCCAATGGGGAAATCTCTCGTGGGTTCAGGCCGACAGTTTGGCGCAACAATCCTACCGACAGGTGGGTCCCGCAACTCTGTCCACAGATGGGGTCACCCAGAGTCAAATTTCCGTTAAAGATCGATTTGTGGGCCAACAAGTGGCCGGGGTAGACCCGTCATTGACCCTTGGTAACCGCCCCACCCCCGCCGAGTTAGTGGGGTCGCGTCCCCGCAATGGGATATTCTCGCCTTTTAGTCATTGATCCGTCGGCCCCACACGGCGGGGTACGAATGCGGTTGCCCCGACGCGAGTTATATAACCGCGGGGCCTCGCTGTGTTTTCCAATCCTCGCTCCTTTGCACCGCGCCGCTCTCGTCGATCTTGAGTAGCCGCTCGTCTCCCCCCTCGACTCCCTGCGCGCATCTATGGCCGGAGAGAAGCGCCCCCGCGAAGAGGCCCCTGGGGGTTCGTCGCCGTCGGTCCCGCCGCGTCTCCGTCGGTAGCTTTCTCGCCGGGGGTGAGTGTCTTCCTCGTCTCCATAATTTCCGTGCTCGCCGAGGATCCGATGTCGTCATTCTTCTTCTGTTTCCTAGTGCGACATATGGCCCGGGTCCTTCAGCCGGCGCGGCGCCTCCGTCCGGTGGATCTTCGTCGTCGGAATCCTGGAGCTTGTCTTCTTCCTTGTCTCGGGGCGACGCCCCCGTTCGTCAGGAGGCCGGGGACTCGGCAGAGGAACTGGCGAGGACGCGACGTCGTCTAGACGTCGCGCTGCGCAAGGTACGGGACCTGGAGGGGACCTGGGATGCGATGCATACCGCCCTTCAGGCGGCTGAGACGGAGACAGCCGAAGTTCGCAGCGCCAAGGCCGATGTGGAGGCCCACTGCTTTGGTGAGTTCCTGTATTCCGTCAGTGCACGCCGCCCACTAGGCTCTTGTTTGACTCGTCGCCATTGTTTCTTGCCTCGGCCCGAGGAGGCGGAGGCGTCTTTCCGCCGCGAGCAGGCGGAGGAGCTGCGCGCCGCCGCCCGAACGATGCGGAGGATCGCCACGATGAACTTATGCGCGCGGCGGAGGTCGCCGTCGCGGTGGTCGTCCCGGGGCTCCGGCCGGCCGCCCGACCGTCTTCGCGCGCTCCCAAGGCGTGTCAAGGAGGCGGTGCATGCCGGTGCGCGCCGGGGGGAGCCGCCCGCGCGCTCGCGATGGCGGACATTCAAGTCGACTTTCCCTTGGGCGATCGCGGCCGGAGTGGCCGTTACCGCCGGATCGGCACCGGCACTACGCGCCGCACTTCCCCATTGCGGCCGATGCCACCGCCGCGGGGGTTGACATCGACGGCGTGCTTCGCGACGCGCGCCGCCGCCGACATTGGCGGCCCGTAACTCACCTTTCTAAGATTAATCCGTAGGCGGCCCCTCGTGGCCGAGGAAATCGAACTTCGCATTGTTCCTTGTCTGTGCCATTGCGATTTTTGTTCACCGCCGCGGGGGGGGGGGGGGGGGCGTGGTCGGGTGTACGAAGCAAACTACTCCGGCCCCCCGTGCCGTCTTGTCACCCATCACAGCACCTGACGCGTGCTCAGTAGGAGGCTAGGAGCTTCGTTGAACAGGCGTCCAGGGTACTCGAGTAGTGTACGTAGGACTGAACGCGTGGGAGATTTATTAGCCGTTCCTTCTTCCGTTCGCATCTAAATAAAATTAGCCCCAAGAATCTTTCATAAATGGAACACTAAATTTAATTTATTTGTAAAACCTTTTCACGTGTAAGCGTAACTTTGTGTGACGAATCTAATGAACCTACTTAATCCATATTTAGCTACAGATTTTGAAAGTAGTTTTGAAAATAACTTACTTTAATACGCCGCCAAGGATGCATTTCTGTCTTTTGAGATTGCTAATCAGCTTGAGATCAAGCATGGTTACCGATTTCTGCCAGATGCTAATTTGTAGAATCATGTAAATAATGTACTAACCAAAAGTAGCAAGTAGAATTTCTTGGTTTTCGGAACAAGTATATGTGTACATATTAGTAGTAATTCAGTGGTGGATTGAAACTAGGAGGCCTTGTTTATTTGGGCAATTTTGAGATAATTTCCATATTACTCTAATTATTTGTTGATTTACTAAAGATTAATTTGTATCATTTGTTAGTCAATTTTTATTTTCTATATCAACATATTAAAAGCAACAAGACATATGCAAATTATCAATGTGCCCTTTTGTTAGAAAAGGATTGCGACCGAGATTGGGCCGACCCATTTGTCCTTATTACTTCCGGTGTGTGCGAAGCGGCCGCACAGCAAAGACATCAAGATAATCTTTAGTGCCACACCGCTACCTCAAGCGGGCGCACCACAACTTAAAAGGCGAGGCGTGCTTGCCATCCCGAACTCCTCCTCGAACACTGCTTCCTCTCTACTAACCTCCGGCTTGTTGGGCTGGCCGGCCCATCGGGCTCCCGCTCGCTGGGCTTCACGCTCGCCGGTAGAGCCTGTTGGTGACCTGGCCTGCCCTACAGCCCCCTATTTTTGTTTGTCATACCAATTTTTAGATTCATATTTTAAATATTAAGATTTATGCAAAAGTCTTCCAGAAGTAGTAAATAATGGCAACATAGAAGTCATGACTACGGTCGAGTAAGTATCAATTGAAAAACTCATCATCTTGGGCATCTTGAACTATTGGTGCAACAATTCCATCATCAATGTACGTGTCATCCGCATCATGTTCATCATCAACATCAAATACTTCATCGTCCGGTTCGTCAACCGCCTCGGCCCAAACCCGATTAATAATCGAGACATCGCCGGTTGTGCCTTCCTTGTCCGATCTAGACCAATTTGTCAAAACCTCGGTGTTCACCGAGCAAATTAATACCTTCGATACCCACAGCAAGTGAGTCCTCGAGATCTAATTCGAGCATGGCAAACAAGTTCCTTGGTTTCATTGAAATAACACTTGCTCCGGCCCGGGGTTTGTTCACCGCATTCACATAAAACACCGGTTCCGCTCGTGTTGCCGAATATAGGGTTCATTGCTAAACTTGTGTCGAGTAGTATCGATGTCAATGACCCCATATTTATCTTTATCGTATCCTTTGCCTCTCGTTGGTACTTGTGACAAGAGGCACATCAAACCAATCACACCGGAACGGAATAACTTCTTTTTGTCCAGGGAATTCCAGTGAGATCATTCTTTTAATCACCCCATACAAATTTGTGCCTTCGCCTCACCCTTGACAAGCACACCACCGTTTTGTGTCACAAGGGTTCTCTCGATGTTAACGGTACGAAACAGCCAATTGTTGATATGACATCTATTCAATGTACGAGGTCGGGGATCCGGTCCTTGAGCAAGTGCAAACAAATCTGAACTTACTTCCCCTCTAGCATGTAAACCTGTGATCTTGCTTCCAAACCATCTTACGAGTTGAGCCTCATGTCGCTTTTAAGATTTCTGAATCCATGTGCCCTCAGTTCTTCCAAATGCTCACTGCACACAAAAGAATATTACCTTATAGTTTGATATTTAAAATTAAAAGCAATAATGATGTTCAGTAGTGCATCTTACTCGACATATGGTCTAGCTTCATCACAATTGCAAATTATGTAGTGCCTCATCTTTCGAAACTCATTTGGTGGTATTTCTTCAACCGTCTGTCCTCTCCTCTTGTAATCCATTTCTGAAAAAATGCTCAAACCAGATGGTGGCTCATTAACAGTAACCATTTCATGTCGATCAACACGATTGTCTTTGGTGTCCACGTCCAAGAATTCTTGAGCGAGAATGTAAGGCACTCCTCGAGTATGTATCCCTCAAAGCAATTGAACCTTCGGGGTGAGCCTTGTTCCTCACATATCCTTTCACGGTGCGTAGGTACCGTTCCACTTGGGTACATCCATCCGTAACACACCTGGCCCCCCAAGTTTAGCTTCTTCGACTAGATGAACGAGCAAATGGATCATGATATCAAAAAATGCGGTGGGAATATCATCTCAAGTCGACAAACAACCTCCCTAATTGAACAGTGAGCCCGTCCAATTCGATTCCACCAACTCCTTTGAACATAGTGCATCGAAGAAATTACTAAGCTGAATCAATCCAATGACAACAAATTTTCGGCAAAATCCTACGCACCACTAAGGGTAAAAGTTTCGTAGAATTAGATGGTAGTCATGCGTTTTCAAGCCTGACACCTTACGTGACTTTACATCAACACATCTTCTTATATTCGAGGAAACCCCATCAGGCATCTTCACTCCATATAGAAATTCACACAAACTTTCCCTGGCATCCTTATCTAACTCGTACAAGGCTGATGGAAAGGTATACTTATCATCTTTAATCACAGGGTGCTGATCTAGTCGTATCCGTAGATGCTCCATGTCAAGCCGAGCATTCTCCCCGTCCTTACATTTGCCATCCAACTTAAGCAGAGTGCCTAGTATGCTCTCGCATATATTTTTCTCAATGTGCATCACGTCCAAATTATGCCCGATGAGCAAAGAAGACCAAGTAAGGGAGCTCAAAAAAATACTCTTCTTCCTCCGGTTGTGCCATCCGTTGTCTTCGTCACGCTTCCTTTTTTTTGATAACAATGTCTTTCCAAATTCTACTTGTTCAAAAGTAGAATATCGCTCAAGTACCCGTGCACCGGATAGTGGTTCCGGTGCCTCCCCGGTTTCGACCTTGTTGTTGAAGCTGACCGCATTGTTGCGCCATGGATGGTCAGGGGCCAAAAAACGTCGATGTGCCATGTAGCAGTGCTTCCGCCCATGTTTCAACCACAAATACTCAGTATGTTTGTGGTAGTATGGACATGCAAACTTTCCTTTAGTGCTCCAACCAGACAACATAGCATAGGCCGGGAAGTCATTAATTGTCCAAAGAAGTATAGCACGCAATCTAAAATTCTTCTTAGTCCCTGCATCTCTTGTTTTAACACCATTATTCCAAAGCTCCTTGAGCTCCAGTATCAGGGGCCTCAAATATACATCAATATCCATTCCAGGAGATTTTGGACCAGGAATCAACATTGACAAAATCCAGTTAGATTGTTTCTGACACATCCATGGACGCAAATTGTAAGGAACCAGGATGACAGGCCAAATGGAATACGTAAGACTTTGCATGCCAAAGGGATTGAACCCATCAGAAGCAAGACCCAGCCTAACGTTAAGACCTCCTCCTTCTGAAAACCATTTAAACTCTGAATCCACGTGCTTCCATGCCTTTGAGTCAGCAGGGTGACGCATTTTCCCATCATTCACCAATTCATTCTTGTGCCACTGCATATCCTTTGACATTTGCTTTGACATATACATTCTTTGAAGCCAAGGAATAAGAGGAAAGTAGCGTAGGATCTTAACTGGTAACCGCTTCTTAACAGAAGTAGCACCCACTGCACTGCAATTATTATCAGAGGTTTTATCTACAACTTTCCACCTTGACTCCTTACAAATGGGACATGTTTCTAGATTTGCGTATTTATCAAAAAATAACACACAATCATTTTGGCATGCGTGTATCTTGACATAGTCCAAGCCCAGGTCTCGAATCACCCTTTGCACTTTATCCAAGGAGTCAGGAATACAATGCCGGTCAGGGAGAACCTTTCCAAAGAGCTTAAGTATGGCCTCCAATGACATGTTACTTAAGCCATACATGCACTTTATCTGAAAAAGCTCCACAATAAAAGAGACCTTCGTTGCATTTTTGCATCCCGGATACAATTCCTTCTTTGCCTCGCTCTAATAGTTTCAAAAAGATCTCTCGCTCGCTTATCCGCCTCTTCCTCATCTCTCGGTTTGTCCATGATGTATAGTGCCACCGATAATGTTTCTAATCGAGTATTGGTGGCAGGGGGTTATCATCCAAACCATCTTCTTCATCGTCTTCTACAAATAAATGTGTTGTATCATCAGCTGTAGGTAGTGCATCATGATTATTGAGATCAGCAGTAACATCTTCATTCACAGGACCCTGAGAAGAAGTATTAGTTTGGTTTTGAATGTTACCAGCATCGATGAAACAATCAGCAAACCCTCTATTGAGTAAATGAATTTGAATGGGACCCACGGTGGAATGTCTGATCATGCATTGACACAAATTACATGGACACGCAATAGATCCACCTCGCGCTGATGAGGCCGTAAATTTTTGCAAAAAAATTCGAAAATTGTTCTGCCAATCCGCTGAGTGTCGAGGCAAGCGCATCCAACTTCGATCTTCGTCTGATGCCATTAGTTAATTTGCATTGTTCATGTTTCAATCGACCTTGATCACGATATATATACCAATATGCATATATATGCAGCGAACGATTGGATATATATACGAGATCAAGACATCGGTACGTACCGGCCGTGGCCGTAGCGTCGCTCAGATCTCCGCAACAAGAATCACATGGAGATCGCCGTGGAGATCGATCCCCTAGAGGCCCTCGTGGAGATCTCCGCAACAATAACCAGGTTGTCGAAGACGGAATTTTGGAATGGTCCAGATCGGAAGAGCCCCTATCTGATCGTGGCAATACATACACGATAGGCAAAATTTTATTACAACCAAGGAATACCTGGTTTCAATATTTCTGAGGTTGTACGTAGTATGACCTTTCTCAGGGTTTTCAACATATGCGTAATTCATTATTTTTCTTTTCTGATCGGCTACTATAGAGGCTAACAATAATACACAAAATTCAGGAGTTCTAGTGAAGAGTCTCCAAATTGTTGATCAGAATGCTTTGTGAATATACACATGAATAGCATAAACAATAGCATGTCGCAATTCTGAAAACAGACAGATGGTTAGTCCAAATATGCATGACAGGACCCAATAGATTTCAATTTGTGTCACTCATAAGTTCAAATATTTTGCAAGGGCTCATCCAGATCCAAACACATAGACATACAAAGATGCATATATAAAGGTTCAAAGTTATTACTTAGATGTTGCCACATACACATCCATTCTTAGACCATTCACCAACATCTGCATAACATTCACCTAGGACTTGGTTATGTTACGTACTAAGCTAGATTACTACTACTTGCGATTGACTTTATCCTGAAGCTTGCGGATCTTCTTCGCCATCACTTCTAACTTGTCGCCAACGTCTCCATGAATTCCTTCGGGGTCATCTCCATGTCTTCCGCGTTCCAAAGCAATGTCGACGCTTAGGTTCACAATTCGCTCCCGCAAATCATCATAGCGCTCCTTCGACCGTTGAACCATTTGGCGCAAGGGCATTTGCTATGGCGGACAACAAACACAAGTTACTAACATGAAATGTGTTACAACAATTTGTGGCCAATGCAGCAAAATAGTCAAAAAATGCACCTTTCTTTTCGATGATCCCGAAGCTTTCGATGGAGATGGTTTCTTGCTATTGTCCCGCTCATCATCCGAGTCCGGAATGATGATCCTCACCGATTAGCGGTGTTCACTAGCCCGAGCAAACAAAACAATTTGTCGTTTTTCGGTTTTAAACAGCCTATTCAATCTCTTGACTCATAATGTATACCAATTTACCCGTGATCCCCCGACTACACCGCCGAGAAAAGGCCTAACCTACCGAATGGGACACTGCGTTCATTTGGCCGGCTTTGTTTTCGGATTGTGATCAAATGTACACAAGTCAGATTCACAGCAAAAGATGGCAAGAAATCAAGCCAATGATCATTATCATTATCTAGTATGGGGTGAGATGGATCCGCACAAAAACACAATTATCATTATCTAGTATGAAATTTTGATTACTATGAACTACTAACATTTTTCTAATTGCAAAAGGAGTCACACGATTCCTGGAAAATCAAAGAGGGTAGGGCAGTGTACCTCACTTCTCTTCTGGAACGCTTGCATCCGACTAGGGCCTGCTTACCCTTACCGGATGGATCGACTTGGCGATGTGGGCCGTCAGACGACGACGACGAGGTGGCGGTGTCGTCCGTACCAGAGGACGACAGAGTTGGGGTGCCGTCGACTATACCGGAGGACGACGAGGTAGGTGGTGTGGAACACTTGAACCGCCCGCGTGCATCGCGCTTCTGCGTGGTGGAGTAGTGGCACCTCCGTACGACGCCGCCGCCGCCCGAAAACCCTCGGTGCGGCCCCCGCCGTCCGGCCGCCGCTCTCCGGGATCCCCTCGATGCGGCCCCGCGCCGCCGTGGCGGGCCGCTCGGCCGTGTTACGGCGGCCGCGGCCCCTTTGTCCGCGCCCGCCACTGGTCTGGGAAGGCTCGATGCGGCCACTCCGGCCGCTGTCGCCGCTTGCCGCAGGGGAAACCGCGATGTGGGGCATCTCGATGTGGACGCGACGGTCAGAGCCGACGAGGGGGATGGTTGGGAGCAAAAGTGTATTGGGGGTGGGGGAGCTGAAAGTTATAGATGATTTGGGCCGGCATATCCTTGTTTTTATTACTCTCATCGGCCCATTTGACATTTTCACATCCTAGTCTCCAGTACCTTTAGTGCCACCCTGTAAACTAAGAAGGGGGTATCCCAGCTTAGAAGGAGAGGCGTGCCTGCGTTTTCGAACTCCGTATTACCATCATCAACTAATGCTTCTACTTGCGCTATGGGGCTTAATGGGCTGGCCGGTCCACTCGGGCTCCCGCTCGCTGGGCTTTACGCTCGCCGGTTGAGCCTATTGTGGTCTGGCTTAGCGCATATCCCCATAGCACACAATTTTTTCATCTAAACAAATCCTCTCTTTTTTTCATGGTACATATAGTCTATACTATATTGTTAAAATTCAGATTTTTCATAATATAATTTATTTATTAAATCGCATTTTAAATTTCGCTACAACCCCATAGCAGATTTTTTTCATCAAAACAAATTTTGTGGCAATACGTACACAATATTCCTCCTTGAGGCTAGAAACGAAGCAGTAGCCTTCCTTGTTTTGCAACAACGCAAAGAGATATTTGCAACCCAAATAAGACGTTGCGTAAGGCCGTTCAAACGCAACCAACCCTAGTATGGTAGCCATAGCAAGTTTATATTGCAACACCCGAATTTCTAGTGCAACGCAGAAATAGGGTAGCAATATTTCCTACCAAATGCAACACAATTTTGAATAATGGGTGCATTAGCGCCAACTTGTTGCAACATCGCAAAGATATATTTGCAACCAAAATTCTACGTTGCGACATACTTGTTCAAACGCAACCATCCCTAGTATGGTGGCTATAGCAACTTTCTGTTGCAACACAAGGAATGCTAATGCAACACAAAATTGGGGTGGCATTATTTCCAACCAAATGCAACGGAAATCCTAAAAAAGGGTGCATTAGCGTCAACATGTTGCAACCGAACAAAAAAATAATGCAACTCAAATTTTGTGTTGCAATAGACACACAAATTGCAACCAAATCACCATTTCGGTGCAATAGTACCCCCCTATTGCAACCGAAATAGTGGTGTTGCCTAAGGGATTTGTTGCAATAGGGGGAAAACCTTGTAGTGTGCCCCTGACACTTCTTCCATGACTATGTCCGTACCTGAGAGGTGCTCAGGACACGGCTGAGATGGACCATGCTCTCGAGGACGTCCGAGACTACTACGGAGGGCCAGTGATCAGGTTGCCGGGTTACCCAGGAGTCAACTCACCACCATTCTACTCCGTACCCCCAGACTTCAGTCTAGAGGCACCCCAGTGCACCTCATTCCTAAGAGTAGAGTTCTAGTAGTAGATCCAGAGTTGTATTGATGATCTAGCTGTATCTGTTTCCACCCATGATGTTATGTCAGTAGTAGCTACCCCATGATGTACCATGCATTAGCGTGATGTGTTGTCATGTAATCTCGAAGGTTGTTGGAGTAAACCTCGAGATACACCCCTTTTGTATGGTGGCATTGATTGAGTGTCATGGATCTTCATGGTTTTACTTCGGAGTTCATGCTTCTTACATGTTTGTTTGAAATTGTCTGACTGTTAGTAGGATTACTCCTTTATAATTAATAACACCATAATTTCTCTCCCTACCAATACTGATTCTTAAACATAGAACAGATGTCGGGAGCAAGGAGGTTCGGACGACTCCTGGCCCGCTTCGAGGAGGTCGCCGGAGACAACGGAGGGGAGAATACCCCTAACCTAGTCGGAGCGAGAGCACACGGGAGGTCACCATGGTGGCTGAGGAGGATGAGGAGGCCGGGCGGCCAAGGAGGGCGTGGACCCACGAATGACACCGAGGGAGGTCTGGAGCAAGAGCCTGAGCCTGAGCAAGAACCCGAGCCTGAGGGAGGAGCAGGCCAAGAGCAAGAACAGGAGGTGCCACCACCGCCACCTCCGCCAAACTTGGCCGACGTGATGGCAGTGCAGACCCAGCTGATGCAGACAATCACTCACATGCTAGCTCAGAATAGCAACAACAACAACCATAGGGCACATCACTGCAACGTACCAGAGGGTTCCCAGAAGAAGATTGAGAACTTCAATAAGCTGTGTTGACGGTTAATAATTGTATCAAAGTTCGTCTGTGACTCGCAAGCGTACAAGTCTCCCGTCGTAGTCAAGGGACCCTTCTTCCCTCGAGTGGTGAACCCAAGGTATCGAATCCGTGGAACAAATGTGTGACGCAAAACTTAATCTAATAAAGCCATGTAACTCCAATCTTCGATAAAAGAAACCCTAATGCATCTAAGTAAAAGACATGAAACGAATCTAATCTACTAAAGACCGGAGAAAACAAAGTAAGATTGGGTAGATAAACCGATCTAGAGGGATCGGGGTAAGCCTTTTGTTGAAGTTCCAAGCAAGAGAAGAAGTAGCAAATCGAATCTTAATAGAAGCCTCTTTAAATCGTGGTTTCCCGTCCAAATCCGAAAACATCCGCCTTTCGAGACCCCCGTTCTGTCACAACGTATCCCTATTCATGCAGGGAGTTTAGGGCGAGTCAAAAAACAAGTCGAGATTCTTTCGGAAGATCCGGCGTGTACCTCTAGCCACCGCGGCTACAAGAACACCCTATGTAATCTATCTCGAGAATAGAATTGGAATAAGCAAAGCCGATCGAAAAACGAAATCTTCGAGGAAACACTTGATCGCTAGGAAAAGATTCAACTTGATAATGCAACTATAACAAAGATACATACACAAGATCACCACCGGGATCCTTCCTTGATCTTGCTTCTAGCTCCGGGAACTCCGACGTGGTCTTCCGTGCAAGGTTCCCACGTCGGCTAGGGAAACCCTAGTCAACTAGCTCGACCCTCTCCTCTCCGAGATGGTGTCCCTCTCTTCTCTGCTCCTCGGCGGCCGATGACGAATTCTTCTCTCCGATGCTCTCGGTCAGGGGGCTATAAATAGCCCGATTGGCGGCTAGGGTAAAGGAGGGGGCATTTGGGCCCTGGATGGGCCTGGGCCGACCGGACTGGGCCGGCCGGCCTGGGCCCATCTAGGCCCAGCCCGAGGGCTCCTTCGCTCCACGTCGGTTCCCTTGCTTCCTGGATGTTTCCCCCTTCTGCATGTAGGTCCATGTCATCGGTTTCTCTCCGAATTGGACTCAACTCCTTGTCTTGCAAGATTCAGCACTTTTCTGGTCAGGTCCTCGGAGTCTGTCGTCTTCTCGGATCAAGTCCCTGGCTTCTTGGAGTTAAGTTTGCTTCATTGCATGACTTGTACGGGGCAAGGTCTTGTCATGAGGTGCTTGATGAACTTATCCCGAAAGTCTTGCATTCAACACTAAAACCCTGCATAAACATTAAACTCCAAAACCGACATGCACACGTGAACTTGTTATACCACGGGGGTTAGTACCAATGGATAAGGTATAAAACTCATGCCAACACCGAAGGTAAACTCATGGCTAGGTTGACGGATTTTCACCGTCAACATCTCCCCCATGCTTAAACCTTGCTCGTCCTCGAGTAAGCCTTCGATGGATATCATTATTGCCAAACAATGTTTAAACTTTCCACTTGATCACACATGAGAAAACCTAATGCTCTCAAAATTTTAATTCATTTAAAGTTCCATAATGTACTAGACTTCATCTCTACGGAGGTTAGATCCTTATTAAGCTTATCCCACAAGTATTAACATGCTCACAAAGTTTAAATAGATCTCAGAATTTTTTAAATAAAGAACGAGATAAAGGAAAGCTAAACCAAGTTCACAAATTTAAATCATCTCGTATATTGCTCATGAACTCTCATCTCACTTGTCCCTCAAGCCTATATATTCTACTCCTTTCCCTCTCATATATATGTGGTAGGCTTTATATGGAGCTTTGGGAAAGTTTAGTCCTAACAAGATTTTATAAATGAGGTGTTGTCAAAACAAGACAAGCTTCTCATTGTCTTACCGAGACTCGTAAAAAGGTCATTGGAAAATAATGTTAAATCAAGGAGGGGAAAGAGAAAAATACACACACTTTTAGATGAGTGGACATGTGCAAATGGCAAAGAGTGATCCCGAGGCACAAAGGAAGTCCTCGTTATCGGATTGCACATGGTTGGAAAATGAGAATGGATCTTTTTAACTTGAAGCCTTGAATGCACTTTTAGAGAACCGGGGAGTTCACTTTACGCATACTCATATTTTTTTTCTCTTTCTCATATTTCTCATTCTTTTCTTTCTTTCTTTCTTTCATTCATTATATATATATATTTTTTTTCTTTCTTCACCTTGAAAGTCATGATCATCGCCGGATTTTTTTTTCTTTCATCGTTTTTTTAAATATTCCCCTTTTAACTCTAAAACTGCACCGTACCTACCTCCTCCCCCATGCTTAGACGTTTGCTCGTCCTCGAGCAAAGAGGCGAAAAATAAGGTAGGTACCGGGGTATTTTTCCTTGGAGAGATACTTGAAATCTTCAATGTTGGCACCGTCTTGCGATCTTCCTTGAATTGATGATCCATTCTCAACAATAGGTTGTGGTCAAGGAGGTAATCACAAAAGATGATATTTGGTTTAAGGGTGGATATCCGGCGAAGTTTGTGAGATCTCCGATGCGGGGATACACAATGCACGGATAAAAGGCTAGCAAAAAGATAGATACGCAAAAATGGAATGACCAGCTTCTTAGTCTCGGGCCAGAGAAATCATGGCCTGCAATAACTCACTCAAAAATAAATCTTGTACACTAAGGTTTATGCACTCAAATATATATTAGGCTTTGGATAGGTTGAGCAACACACAAGCGATATTTGTGTCAAGGATAGCGATATTTTTGAGCATAAAAGACATCTTTAATCTATTCATAACTTGAGAGCACATAAAACACTATGGGTCTTTATTTTAATCATAACCTCCGCTGAAAATTAAGCTAGCATTTAAATAAATTCAGATTTGTATTTTTAAGAGAGCACTAGCTTAAACATGCATAGATCAATTACAAAGATGAACAAAGCTGCAATTTTAATCATATATCATCATGGCACGAATTTTGTAACTTTTCCAATGATATAATCAAGGTGGTGTCTTTATTAATGATGACATCAAGTTGAAATACAAACTGAAAATAAACAAACATGCTTGCTGAATTTTAAATAAAAACAGAAAATACTACGCAAACACACATAAACAAAAGCTGAAAATTACATAGAAAAAGAAAAGAAAAGGAAACTAAAGTTCCTAAATCTTCTAGTCCTCCGCTGGTGGTTGATGTTGATGATCTTGATAATAATACCCTTGCTCATAATATGATTGGACATTTCCTCCGACGAATTGATTTGGCTCCACAAGGTGAAGGCATCCAAGCTCAAAGGCAATATTTGCGTTGCCTTCACCAAGTTGAGCTGCGTTAGCTTGGATGGCTGCGATGTTTTGAGCATTTCTTGCAGCATACCCTCCAATTATGGCCATGCTTTGTTGTGGTTGGGGATGATGAGCGTAGGACTCCGCGAAGTTAGCGTTGGGCACAACATAATTTGGTGTGGGTACCGGTGCACCACCCCCCCATGCTTGCTCTTGTGGCCCTCCGTAATAACTTGGCGGAGGAGGGACCCCGCCGAATGGTTGCACATTGGGTTGTGCTCCACTCGCTTGTGCGGAGGATGTTCCCTCCTCTACGATTCTTCCTCTTTTGTTCTTCCTTGCAGGGACAAGTAGTCCCTCTTCCAACCAATCTTCTCTCCCTTCGTTGAAGTCTAAGCCTCTCGTTGGGAAGGGGTAGGTTCACTATGGCCAACCGATAGCCTCCTCTCTCATCTCCACTAATGTATTTGCCTTGCCGCAAATACTCAATGCCGAGAGAGGTACCACGCAAAAGGTGGTCGGGGTTTCTTGCGATCCCCGGCCGCAAGGAGAGGGCCAACATGGAGAGGTAGCACCCCGAACCAATATTACCTGCCCCCGATGTTGCTTCACAACACCAACGGTTGATCATGAGGTAAGAGGGGTCTATTGGCTGCCTGGCAATTAAAGCCGAGTATAGCCAATTCAACTCCGTGTCGGTCACCTTTGTCTCCTTCATCCTCCCTAATACCCTCTTGCACATCCAAGAGTGAAATATCCGGATAATGGGGTTGCGGATGCAATTGCGTTGTTGATGGGCATCTCCGGAGATCATATTCCAAAATCCCGCTAACATGCCGGGTGGCACGTCAACTTTCTCCGGAGCTCCCTTGTGGAATCCAAGCAGCTCCCTAACGTGCTCGTAGGGAACCACTTGTTGGACTCCCTCCAAACGGAATGACAAGCTTTGCACCCCATCATCATCAATGATGGGTGCAATAGTCATCAAAATTTCCAAGGCGAACCCCAAATGGGTGTCCACCGATACTCCGTTGGAGAACCGCACCCATCCAAGGTGCCCCAACATATAGTATATGTCGGTGCCAAAACCCAAGGTGTAGAGTGCTTGGTCGTCGAACTCGACGTTGGGCACAAGCCTCTTCTCAAGATTAGAGAGCCTCTCCTCCTCCTCCGCCGACAAGATGATGAAGCCGTACGAAGAGTATGTCGGGGTGTAAGGAGGTGGCGCGGTTGAGCGGGTCGATCGTCGTGGTGGCGCGGGCTGCTCCTCCGTGTGCCCACGAGGTTCGGTAAACCTCATGGAAGTGCTTCTTGCAGCCCTCATACCACCAAGGAGGAGAGCATCGTTCCTCCTCGGTGGTGCCGTATCCGTCTCCATGCTCCGGGAGACTCGGAAACCGAGTGCCTCCTCGAAGACGTGGTTGATGACGGCTTGGATGACGACGAACTCTTCTTCTTGGAGAAGAGACTTGTGATCTTCTTCCACATGGTTGCTGCACTCTTTTCTTCAACTAAAACTCCGGGTTGCAACCGGTAACTAGGCACTTAAACTCTTTGCTTCGGATGTGGACTTTGAGTGGATTAAGGATGTGGATTTTTTTTCTTGAGCTATCAAGCTTGGGAAGGTTGGCTATGTCTACGGAGGTTTTGAGCACACAAACTTGAACACACAAACAAGGGAAGGAGAGGGAAGCTTGCCTGCAGAAAACGGGAGCCGGGGGGCTCCTTAAGTAGGTGAGGCCGGCCGGCCTGGGCCGGCCGGCCCGGGGTCCTCCCCGGCTCCTCCCCGCCTCGTCCTTCTTCCGGCACGATCATTTCGCCTCCGCAACTTTCCCCGCCCGCGTGCTCCACGAGTTGCACCGCCCAAACGCTCTCGTCCACTCCCTTTCTTGCATTATTGGTCCTTCCACTTGATGCTCCATGCTTTGGGTCATGTCCATGCTCCCTAGCTCCACTTGCTTCACATGCCACCATGAAATTCCTGCAAAGTTGATGCTTGCTGCCCACCATGCTTGTCCTTTGCATGTGGAATTGGTGAAAGTTGATAAAAGGGAATCCAATGGTGCATGCATGATTAATTCAAACTAGATTGCCTCCATTTAGGCATGTTTAAGGTTAAGCACTCCTCTAATTTGAAATTTAAAATATTTTTCAGAGCCATGCAAGAGCTCGAACATAATTTTAGAGAAGTTTTTAAACCATTAAAAACAAATGTAAGTCGAAAATATTTTTCGACTACGTCGATTTCGGTCTCACCGGTATAGTTTCCCTTCATTGGTTGCGAGCAGACATTTTCCCGGCTTGATTATGGGGGCATAGGTTTAGGTTCTAATTTTGGCTAAATAAGAAAGATTTTGAATAAAACAAAATTAGAATATGCTTAGAAAAATTCTAATCCTAGAGAAACCAAGGATATAGATTTTTAAAACCAACCAAAAGTTTTGATTTCTAAGGTTCACGCGAGTTCTACCACGTGCTGAATTTTATTTAACACTTAAATATAAATCGTGGCTCTACTTGTGTGGTTTTAGAATGAAAAATAAGTCAACCTCAGCACCATAATGAGGGTGAAAGGTTGAGTTAGGTTCTGAAATTATTTGGTTGAGGTTTCTCGAAAAGAAAAGAACAAAAAAGCACATAGGAGGGTTCATGCAAAAGGGTTTATGATAAAGCAAACATTCAATCAAGAATTATGTCTCTAATATTGTTCAACCACTTCTAAGTCTAATGTCTTTGCGTAATAAAACTCAAAAACTAAATTATTAAAAAAAACTCGAAAAACCTGGAATCGGGTTGTCCTCCCGGTAGCTTATTCTTGACTCGACGAAACGGGTTGCCTCCCGCCTAGCGCTTCGTTTATAGTCTATAGCTAGACTTCTTCACTTGATTACTCCTGATCAACGCTCTTTGCGGGCGTTGCATTCTTGGGTACCCACTTCCGCACCATCTTGGGCGCGGGCTTGTCTTCCGGCTTAGTCGGCTTAGTCATTTTTTTGGTCTTCACAGGCGGCTTCTCTTCCTTTGTCTTGACGGATGCAACACCTTCTTTGATTTTCTTTACGATCATTTTTTTCGGCTCCTTCTTCTTTTTCAGCCCCTCCGTTTGTTTTGGTTCTCCCTTCACTCCAATCAAGTTGCATGCCTCTATTCTTGGACGGAACTTGAAGGAACTCCTTTCTCCGTTGATATCGAACATGATCTCCCCCTTGCCAACATCAATAGTAGCTCCCACGGTCTTGAGGAACGGCCTCCCTAGGATGAGCGGCGGCTTCTCCCTCTCTCCCATCTCGAGCACAACGAAGTCGACGGGGATGAAGTGGTGTCCAATCTTCACGGGTACATCTTCAGCAATGCCCAAGGGATAGTGAATGGAGTTGTCTCCCAACTCCAAACATATTCCCGTAGGCTCCATTGGTAGGCGTAGCTTCTCGAACACATCCCTCGGCATGACGCTCACACTAGCTCCAAGGTTGCATAACGCCTTCTCGAAGTTGAAAGAACCAACCGAACATGGAATTGTAGGGCACCCGGGGTCTTTTTGCTTCTCTAGCCCATTAGCAATAGCGGCACTACACTCCTCGGACATCTTGACATGATCTACCCCGAGTGTTGCTATCTCATATTTATTTGCAAGTATGTCTTTAAAGTAACGAGAATATGTAGGTACTTGTAGGGCATCTAGTAATGGCATGTTGATGCTAAGTCTACGCACAACTTCCACAAACTTCTCAAAGTGGTTGTCAAGTTTACCTCGGAAGTAGTGTGGCTTGAGTTGTGGTATCCTCGTGTCTTCCTCCGGCATCTCGTATTCAGGTTCCTCAGTGACGATCCCCGTAACCTTCTCTTTAGCAACTCCTTCCACCTCGGTGGATGGTTTAAGCTTCCTTGCTCCCGCGGAACGTTCCGGGTCTTCGGTCTCCTTCCCCGAACGTGTTTGAATGGCCTTCGCCGATTCGGGACATTTGGGTTGTCCCGGAAGCTTCCCTTCATCATTGGTGAGGCGCCCCGCATGTTGTCCAACTTGCGTCTCGAGCATCTTCATCATGTTGAGCACTTGATGATTGGAACTTCCGACCTCCGTCACTTTGCTATCGATGTTCTCCAACACCTTGTCTATGGTCTTGAACTTGGTGACGGTGTCCTTGTTGATCTTAGCTTGCTCATCCATGAACTCCTTCAATTGTATATGAAGCGGAACCGCGTTAGGAATAGATGAGCTTGCATTAAATTGAGGCCTACCTTGCCCGTAGCGGAAGTTCGGCAATTCTCCCTTCCTCATGTAGTCGAGCACTTTGGCTTCCTCCGGACAATCTTTGCGGACATGGCCATACTCTCCACATTCTTCGCATGTGGACCTTGCTTAGGCGGCCTTCAAGTCTTGAGCCTCTTTCTTTTCCATCTCTATCTTCTCCAACCTCCTCATGAGCGAGTCGATTTTGCCTTCAAGTATGTTCTCCTTCTCCACTTGCAAGACTCCTTTGACGTTCCCCGTGGGTTGAACCGGATGTAGGCGCCCGGACGACGCCCACGTGTCATTATCCGCGACCTTCTTGAATAGCGTGAAAGCTTCCGTCGGTGTAAGCTCGATGATAGATCCTCCCGCCGATGCATCGATGATCGTCCTTGACGCCATGGTGAGTCCTTGATAGAACTTTTGCACGAGGTCTTCCTTCGGGAACTTGTGATGTGGAACCGCCTGGGTGTACTCGTTGAAGCGCTCGAATGCCTCCGAGATAGTTTCCGTAGGATATTGAACAAAGGTGGCAATCTTATTACGCAAGCTTTGAGTTTTACCGGTGAGTAGTATTCCTTCATGAAAGCCTTCATCAACGTGTTCCAATTTTGCACCGTCTCCGCCGGTTGAGAGTGGAACCATTGCAAAGCCTTCCCGAGTAGTGAGAATGGAAAAAGCCTTGCCCTCATTTGGTCTTGAGTCACCCCATCCATGTTGAAAGTCTGACATAGTTGAATGAATGCTTGGGGGTGAAGGTTCGGATCCTCTTTACCGGTGAAGGGTGAATGTTGCACCATGCGGATTGTTGAGGTCTTGATCTCGAACGGTCTTCCGATCTCCTCAAGGTTCAAGATTGGTAGGTCGATGATGTCTGGGGTGCATAGCTCCCCAATCTTGCGTTCTTGCGGTGGTTGGTCACCCATCGGTGGAAGTCGATTCTCTCGAGGACTTTGAGGTGGTGAATTCTTCGGAGATTCCTGCGATCCTTTGTCTTCGGACTCCGAATCTACAAAATCCAGCTTTTTAGCTTGATGTGCTTCGCGTCTCCTTAGCCTGTAAAGTTTTTCTGGATCATCCACAAAATTATTGGGTTTGTTGGAGAGGTAGTCGTCCATCTCCTGTTAGGGTTAGCAATAAACAAAGTATGCAAAAACTAGAAAGTAAAAACAAATCTATAAAAACTAGAGTTAGATAACTAGATTAGATGTATTTTGAGGATGATCAAAATTTAGTAGATGCAAAAAAAAACAAAAAGAAAACTGAAAATTACAAAAAGGCAATAAAAAATCAAATCTTGATCACTTGTTCCCCGGCAACGGCGCCAGAAAAAGGGGCTTGTTGACGGTTAATAATTGTATCAAAGTTCGTTCGTGACTTGCAAGCGTACAAGTCTCCCGTCGTAGTAAAGGGACCCTTCTTCCCTCGAGTGGTGAACCCAAGGTATCGAATCCGTGGAACAAATGTGTGACGCAAAACTTAATCTAATAAAGCCATGTAACTCCAATCTTCGATAAAAGGAACCTTAATGTATCTAAGTAAAAGACATGAAACGAATCTAATCTACTAAAGACCGGAGAAAACAAAGTAAGATTGGGTAGATAAACCGATCAAGAGGGATCGGGGTAAGCCTTTTGTTGAAGTTCCAAGCAAGAGAAGAAGTAGCAAATCGAATCTTAATAGAAGCCTCTTTAAATCGTGGTTTCCCGTCCAAATCCGAAAACATCCGCCTTTCGAGACCCCCGTTCTGTCACAACGTATCCCTATTCATGCGGGGAGTTTAGGGCGAGTCAAAAGACAAGTCGAGATTCTTTCGGAAGATCCGGCGTGTACCTCTAGCCATCGCGGCTACAAGAACACCCTATGTAATCTATCTCGAGAATAGAACTAGAATTAGCAAAGCTGATCGAAAAACGAAATCTTCGAGGAAACACTTGATCGCTAGGAAAAGATTCAACTTGATAATTCAACTATAACAATGATACATACACAAGATCACCACCGGGATCCTTCCTTGATCTTGCTTCTAGCTCCGGGAACTCTGACGTGGTCTTCCATGCAAGGTTCCCACGTCGGCTAGGGGAACCCCAGTCAACTAGCTCGACCCTCTCCTCTCCGAGATGGTGTCCCTCTCTTCTCTGCTCCTCGGCGGCCGATGACGAATTCTTCTCTGCGAGGCTCTCGGTCAGGGGGCTATAAATAGCCCGATTGGCGGCTAGGGCAAAGGAGGGGGGCAATTGGGCCCTGGATGGGCCCGGCCGGCCGACCGGGGCCGGCGGCCCGGGCCCATCTAGGCCCGGCCCCCGAGGGCTCCTTTGCTCCACGTCGGTTCCCTTACTTCCGGATGTTTCCCCCTTCGCATGTAGGTCCATGTCGTCGGTTTCTCTCCGAATTGGACTCAACTCCTTGTCTTGCACGATTCGAAGCACTTTTCTGGTCAGGTCCTCGGAGTCTGTCGTCTTCTCGGATCAAGTCCCTGGCTTCTTGGAGTTAAGTTTGCTTCATTGCATGACTTGTACGGGGCTTCAAGGTCTTGTCATGAGGTGCTTGATGAACTTATCCCGAAAGTCTTGCATTCAACACTAAAACCCTGCATAAACATTAAACTCAAAAACCGACATGCACACGTGAACTTATTATACCACGGGGGTTAGTACCAATGGATAAGGTATAAAACTCATGCCAACACCGAAGGTAAACTCATGGCTAGGTTGACGGATTTTCACCGTCAACATGAACCCAAGGTATCGAATCCGTGGAACAAATGTGTGACGCAAAACTTAATCTAATAAAGCCATGTAACTCCAATCTTCGATAAAAGAAGCCCTAAGGCATCTAAGTAAAAGACATGAAACGAATCTAATCTACTAAAGACCGGAGAAAACAAAGTAAGATTGGGTAGATAAACCGATCTAGAGGGATCGGGGTAAGCCTTTTGTTGAAGTTCCAAGCAAGAGAAGAAGTAGCAAATCGAATCTTAATAGAAGCCTCTTTAAATCGTGGTTTCCCGTCCAAATCCGAAAACATCCGCCTTTCGAGACCCCCGTTCGTCACAACGTATCCCTATTCATGCGGGGAGTTTAGGGCGAGTCAAAAGACAAGTCGAGATTCTTTCGGAAGATCCGGCGTGTACCTCTAGCCACCGCGGCTACAAGAACACCCTATGTAATCTATCTCGAGAATAGAATTGGAATAAGCAAAGCCGATCGAAAAACGAAATCTTCGAGGAAACACTTGATCGCTAGGAAAAGATTCAACTTGATAATTCAACTATAACAATGATACATACACAAGATCACCACCGGGATCCTTCCTTGATCTTGCTTCTAGCTCCGGGAACTCCGACGTGGTCTTCGTGCAAGGTTCCCACGTCGGCTAGGGAAACCCTAGTCAACTAGCTCGACCCTCTCCTCTCCGAGATGGTGTCCCTCTCTTCTCTGCTCCTCGGCGGCCGACGACGAATTCTTCTCTCCGAGGCTCTCGGTCAGGGGGCTATAAATAGCCCGATTGGCGGCTAGGGTAGAGGAGGGGGCATTTGGGCCCTGGATGGGCCTGGGCCGACCGGACTGGGCCGGCCGGCCTGGGCCCATCTAGGCCCAACCCGAGGGCTCCTTCGCTCCACGTCGGTTCCCTTGCTTCCTAGATGTTTCCCCCTTCTGCATGTAGGTCCATGTCGTCGGTTTCTCTCCGAATTGGACTCAACTCCTTGTCATGCAAGATTCGAGGCACTTTTTCGGTCGTGTCCTCGGAGTCTCGTCGTCTTCTCGGATCAAGTCCCCGGCTTCTTGGAGTTAAGTTTGCTTCATTGCATGACTTGTACGGGGCTTCAAGGTCTTGTCATGAGGTGCTTGATGAACTTATCCCGAAAGTCTTGCATTCAACACTAAAACCCTGCATAAACATTAAACTCCAAAACCGACATGCACACGTGAACTTGTTATACCACGGGGGTTAGTACCAATGGATAAGGTATAAAACTCATGCCAACACTGAAGGTAAACTCATGGCTAGGTTGACGGATTTTCACCGTCAACAAGCTGCGACCGCCGACCTTGGACCACTCAGCGGATCCCATGGATGCGGACAACTGGCTGAGGGAGATAGAGAAGAAGCTGGAGTTGACTGAGCTTACAGAGGAGGAGTGCGTGACCGTGGCAGCGCACCAGCT
Source organism: Cenchrus americanus (assembly GCA_947561735.1). Lineage (NCBI taxonomy): Eukaryota > Viridiplantae > Streptophyta > Magnoliopsida > Poales > Poaceae > Cenchrus > Cenchrus americanus. Next base: position 96,818,583 of record OX387242.1, on the reverse strand, counting down.
AATCGGCACCACAAGTACTTGGTGGGACAGTTACTGTGACTCACACCCGGACCCGTTGCACATCGGGTGGGATGAGTTTGTGGAGGCCTTCAGGGACCACCACATTCCCAAGGCTGTGATGGACAGGAAGGCTGACAAGTTCCGACACCTCAAGATGGGAGGAATGTCTGTGCAGAAGTACGCAAACCGCTTTCAGGAACTGATGAGGTACGTGCCAGACTATACCAACACTGAGAAGAAAAAGGTATACTGTTTAGGAATGGACTACACAACGGGATGGCTCACCACTTGGCTGCTCACGACTGCCCGACACTTCGCTCCATCATCGACAAGGCACTGATCGTTGAGAGGTTGAGGCTTGAGTACGTGGAGGTCCGTGGGAGCAAAACAAAGCGCACTGACCAGGCATGATGCTCAAGTCCACCCCAGAGGCAGAGGACAGGTTTTCCACAGGGCCACCAGTCACAGCCGAGGCACTACTCTACCCAGCCACAGTAGCAGAACAGAACCAGCCCAGGAGGGAGTGGAGGACCAAGCAACTGGAGGCCGAGACCGCCACCGCAAGCAGCAGGTAGAGCTAAGGTGACCTGCTTCAACTGCCGTCAGGTTGGACACAAGTCGTTCAAGTGCCCGCAGCAGATGCAACCAGGAGGTCAGAACCGCAGCTCGCAGTACCAGACACCAGCCAAGGCACCAGCACCGGGAGGACAGCCACCCCGTACCCAGCAGAGGTCCGCACAGCCACCAGCTACGCGTGGATGCCTGAACCACCTCACCGCCGAGGAGGCTGCAGTCGCACCTGACGTTGCACTCGGTCAGTTCCTTGTTGACTCAGTTTTGGCAACCATTATGATCGATACCGGAGCTCAGTTTTTGTATATCTCTACCAAGTTTGTTAAAGAAAGGTTGTTACCAACTAAGCCTCGACCAAGGCCTATCTTAACTAGCTCTCCGCTAGGAGAAAAGAGGAGTACGTTAGAGTGCAGAGGGGTGAAGTTGGCTTTTGAGGGACAACTGTTCACGGCAGACTTGACAGTTTTGGAGTCAACTGGCATAGACGTGATCTTAGGGATGGATTGGTTGGCAAAGCACAACAGAATGGTTTCTTGCAACCCCAGGTTCAAACAGCTAGAACACCCCAGTGGAACGAAAGTGCGGATTGAACCTCAGAGTCCGAAAACTGCAACAATGCTATGCAACATGAGTGGGAAAGAAATTGAGGAGATCCTAGTGGTCTGTGAGTTTTCGGACGTGTTCCCAGAGGATCTTACGGAGCTACCTCCTAACCAAGACGTAGTTTGTGATTAAGCTGATGCCGGGAGCCGGACCCGTTGTAAAGAGTCCACATCGGATGTCATCTGAGAAGTTAGATGAGTTGAAGAAGCAACTCAAGAAGTTGCTAGAGCAAGGGTTTGTTCGACCGAGTGCCTCACCGTGGGGTTCATATGTACTCTTCGTGGAAAAGAAAGATGGCACCAAGAGGATGTGCATATACTACCGTACGCTCAACTCGATGACGGTCAAGAACTAATACCCACTACCAAGGATTGAGGACCTATTGGATAGGCTCAAGAAAGCAAAGTTCTTCTCCAAGATCGATCTGAGGTCAGGTTACCACCAGATGAAAATCCGAGTGCAGGATAACCCCAAGACGGCTTTTACCACACAGTACAGTTTGTACGAGTTTGTGGTTATTTCTTTCAAGCTGACCAACACTCCTGCCTATTTCATGAACTTGATGAACAAAGTCTTTATGGAGGAGTTAGATAAGTTCGTGGTGGTGTTCATCGACGATATCCTGATTTACTCTGAAACAACGGAGGAGCACGAGGAGCACCTGAGGATCGTGCTAGAAAGGCTTAGGCAGCAAAAGCTCTACGCCAAGTTCAGCAAGTGCGAGTTTTGGATGGAGGAGGTCGCGTTCTTGGGACATGTGTTGTCAGCAGAAGGGATCGCCGTGGATCCGTTTAAGGTGGAGTCGGTTACCAAGTGGGAGCAGCCGTTGAATGTGACTGACGTCAGGAGTTTCCTTGGGATGGCAGGATACTACCGAAGGTTCATTGAAAACTTCTCCAAGATTGCTAAGCCGATGATGGAACTGCTAAAGAACAACACCAAGTTCGAGTGGTCAGAAGCATGTGAGAGAAGTTTCCAGGAGCTGAAAAGAAGACTCACCACAGTCCTAGTGCTTACTTTGCCAGATATTAAGAAGGATTTCGTGGTCTACTATGACGCTTCAAGACAAGGACTCGGATGCGTCCTCATGCAAGTAGGAAAAGTTGTGGCATATGCTTCGAGGCAGTTGAAGAAACACGAGGAGAACTACTCGACTCAGGACTTGGAGTTGGCAGCTGTTGTGCACGCACTTAAGATCTGGAGGCACTACTTGATGGGAAACAAGTGTGGGTTGTACACCGATCACAAAAGCATGAAGTACTTCTTTACCCAGATGGAGTGGAACATGAGGCGAAGGAGGTGGTTAGAGCTGATCAAGGACTACGGCATGGAGATCAACTACTACCCGGGAAAAGCTAACGTCGTGGCCGACGCACTGAGCCGAAAGACGTACTGCAACAACCTCATGGTGAAGGAAGAGCAACCTGCCTTACACGAGGAGCTAGAAAAACTATGGATTGAGATCATGGACCGAGGTCAAGCCAACAAACTATGTGTGACCTACGACCTGAAGGATCGTATCTGAAGAGCCTAGAAGTCATGTGTAGAAATCAAAGCTATGCGGGAACTAATGAAAGAAGGAAAAGCAGAGGATTACCGCTTGGATGAACAAGGCACAGTGTGGCTGAAGGATCGGATTTGTGTACCGCAAGATAAGGAACTCTTGGATCAGATCATGAGAGAAGCTCACAACTTGAGGTACTAGATCCACCTTGGGAGCACGAAAATGTACAAGGATTTGAAGACAAGGTGCCGGTGGAAAGACATGAGGAGAGATATAGCTCACTACATGACCTATTGTGATACCTGTAGCAGAGTGAAGATCGAGCACCAAAATCCTGCCGGCTTGCTCAAGCCGTAGGAAATTCCGGTTTGGAAGTGGGAGGACATCTCTATGGACTTCATTGTGGGTTTGCCCCGAACATCGAAGGGAAACGATTCGATTTGGGTCATAGTGGACCGACTGACCAAGGTGGCTGAGGACCATGTGCGGTTCGAGGACCGGTGGATGGTCGCTTCCTGGTGTGATGAGTGATTGACAACGTTGTGTGGACTGATTCTTGGCTAAGTATTGCAGGTGCAGGTTGCAGCTTGACTGGTGTTGGTGCAGGTGAAGAACAAGCGCGAAAGGTCCTCGCCGGTGAGGCCTCCATGCGTGGAGAAGACAAGTAGGATTTGTTCGAGGGACCCGGTGGCCAGCGGAGTCAAGTGCGGGCCGCATGGTGGCATGAACAGCAATATGAAGTCATGGACGGTTTCCTGGTTGAGCCTCAAAACCAAGGTCGAGCCGGGGCTACGTGGGAGCCGAGTCACGAGTGACGATTGGCGGAGGCTACACAGAGTTCGCGGGGTTCCAGTGGTTCACCAGAAAACCACTGGGTTCCTTGGCTGATCTACAAAGCCAAGACCGAAGAACCGAAGATGGAGGTGCAGCAGCATTGGACCGGTCTGACCGGTGAGGAGCACTGGTCTGACCGGTGTGCGACGACGCAGTCCGGAGACTTTGAAGCGGACGACACGCATCGGGATTGCAAGGCTTGTGTCGAGGCTAAGCAAGTTTGTGGTCGCTGGGCATCCATCCGATGGAGCGATGACAAAGATTTCTGATTTCGCCCTTGAGGGGCATGTATCCCTAATTAGCTTGTAAGGGTATTTTAGACTTTTGGTTGCCTCCATATAACCCAAGAGGTAGAGGATGGCAGCCATCTCTTGAAACCCTGGCTCATTAGGTTTTCCTATTTTCCCTTCCTATTTTCCTTAGGATTTCTATAGGACTAGTTTGAGAGCTTCATGGTGAGATCTTGTGAGAGGGATGGATGATCGGGCGGCAAGCTAGACCTTGTATGAACCTCTTTGTGATTTATAGATGATTCGATGAGGTTCCTCAAGGCTTGAATGTGTTGTCCCCATTCGTTCTTTTTGGTGATTTCCATAGCCCTTTCTTGGCAATTTTCTTGGAGCGATTTCGGGACTTTTCTCTTGGGTATTTTGTGGGGGTGTATGCATGAACCCTTCGTGGTTCTTTTCCCTTTGATTCCCCTCCCAAATCCGTGAGCAAAGGGGCTCGATTTTGGGGTTTTCAGTGTTCTTGGGTTAGAGGAGTTCTTGGCGGGATTTCTTCGATTCCTCTTGATTTGGCAAGTTTTGGTGGACAAAAACTTGGCTATGGACTACCCATGAGGTGTTCCAACTATCCCCAAAGTCTTGCGCAAATCTGTGGAGTGATTCGGGAGATCGGGAGTTGGATTTGGGGGAGTTGACCCGCCGGTGCTGTTCAACCCGAGAGCCCAGGCCACACCGGTCTGACCGGTGCCTCTCACCGGTCTGACTGGTGCAGACCCCAGTTGGGATTTTGCTCGGGTGAACGTTTGGGTGAGTTCGCTGTTGTCCAGTGTTGCTGCTGTTTCGAGTTTGGATCAGTTTGGGGCTCGGTAGGCCTGTTTGGTAGATTGGGGGTTTCCACGCTTGAACTGGTCTGACCGGTGAGCTACACCAGCCTGACCAGTGTAGGGGCTATTCTATGGAAATTTCCAAGTCTCACCAGTAGGGACCGGTCTAACCGGTGGCGCTCACCGGCCTGACTGATGTAGGTCAGTGAGGCTCGAGTTTGGTGTTCCGCTGCGTTCTCGGGTCAGTGAAGTTGGTTGTTAGTTCCTAGGGCCAGTAGCACTTTAGTGGCTGCGTGGTCTTGGCCAATTTGGGTAGTGAGTCGGAGACGTGTGTTGGAAGCCGTGTTCATCTTGTTGGAATCTATATCTCTTTCGAGAAGAATTTTTATTGGCTCCCATTCACTCCCCCCTCTCTGGTTCGCTGTTTCGGTCCTCCAAGTGGTATCAGAGTCGGTTACGGGTCTTGATTGACTCTAACTAGTCTAAGTTCCAAGGATGGCGTACCAAGAACGGGGTTCGGGTCCTCCACACTTTGATGGCAAAAACTACCAGATGTGGAGTAAGCGGATGGCAGCGTTCCTCCGCGGAAAGGGTCAGATCCTTTGGGATGTCACGGTGGACACAGGCTATGTCTAGACGATAAACTTCCTTGCTCCAAGATCGAGGGACATGTTCGACGCTAACAACAAGGCAGTCGACTACCTGTTTCGTGGTTTGTGTCAGCCTGAATTTGATCGGTGCACACCGAGCACTTGTCTTGTAGAATCTGGTTGGTGTTGAAGGAAGCTCATGTTGGGAATGCCCAGGTTCAGGCTCGGATGTATGCGACCTACCGGAGAGAGTACGAGAACTTCACTCATCTCCCCGGTGAGTCCATCGATGCCTTGTTTCAAAGGTTCATGGTTGTGGTGAACAACATGAGGGACAATGTGGAAATGCTCCTGTACGATGATCATGATAGGGCTGTCAAGCTCTTACACTCTTTGGATCATACGGTTTGGTGCGGAAAGTTCGAGGCCATTGTGGAGTTGGAGAAGTATGGCACTTTTACCGTGAACGAGCTGTTCTCGAAGCTCAAGTCGGCTGAGGTGGATCGGGGCATGACAGGGTCTGACCGACTCTCATAATCTCGCCCTCATCGGTGGTTCGAAAGGAAAGACTAACGCTAACCCATCCACCAGGATGTTCTCCTTGTCCTCTTTGATGTCTATGCCAGATGTGGAGTTTGACGTGCTTGGAGAGGACAAGTTGGCGTTGCTGACGAGGTGATTTGAGAGGTTGCACGAGAACCGGGTGAACATGAGGAGGAACACGAGAACATGCTTCCAGTGCGGCAAGCCGGGACACTTCGTCGCCGACTGCCCGGAGAAGGTCGAGAACAAGGACAACTACAAGCACAAGTCATAGACGGATGGCAAATACCTGTCGAGGCGTGACCACAAGAGCAAGCACAAGGATGAGCGACGATCGAGGAAGAAGGAGAGCCGAGGCAAGGCCCGAGCGATGGTTGGAGCGAGCGATGTCGACTCCAGTTCCGCATACTCCACGTCAAGCTCGAGCAGCAGTGAAGATGAAGGTGATCGTCACAACGGCAAGAGGTCGTCCAAGAACCTGAACGGGCTGAGCTGCTTCGCTAGAGACTACTTCTGCACTATGGCGCTAAGCTCCGGCGGCAAGAAGAGCACACAGAGCGACTCGGACTCCGACTCCGATGACGATGTGGGAGACTTGAAGAACATTTGGTTGATTGACTCCGATTGCTCGAGGCATATGATCGGAGACAAGGGGTAGTTCTCAAGTCTCGTCCCAGTGGTGACAAAGAGGTACATCACTTTTGGGGACAATGGGTGAGGGCGTGTGTTATCAGAAGGTGAGATTAAGGTGAGTGACAAGATCACCCTCAGACGTGTTGCTCTTGTTCAATCACTTGGATACAATTTGGTTTCTGTGTCCCAGACTGGATGAGGGTTTTGAGGTGTTGTTTTGGCCTGGTGGTTCTCAGATTTTGGACTCTTGAGCGGACCTTGTTTGTATGGTCGTTCCTGAGGGTCAGGTGTTTCGAGCTGATTTTTCTCATTCTTCTGGTATTGAGCGTTGTTTCTTGGCTGGTTCTTTGAGTGAGTTGTGGAAGTGGCATAGGAAGTTGGGTCACTTAAGCTTTGACCTTTTGTCTCGCTTGAGTAAACTCAATTTGGTCCGGGGATTGCCACGGTTGAGGTTTGAGAAAGAGTTGGTTTGTGCGCTGTGTAGGCATGTCAAGATGGTAGCCTCTTCTCACCTGCCTCTCACCGATGTGATGACTGAGCGTCCATGCGAGCTACTCCATATGGACCTTGTTGGCCCAGCTCGTGTGCGATCTGTGGGTGGGAAGTGGTACGTCCTTGTTGAGGACCATGTGTGGTTCGAGGACCGGTGGATAGTCGCTTCCTTGTGTGATGAGTGATTGACAACGTTGTGTGGACTGATTCTTGGCTAACTATTGCAGGTGCAGGTTGCGGCTTGACTGGTGTTGGTGCAGGTGAAGAACAAGCACGAAAGGTCATCGCCAGTGAGGCCTCCAGGTGTAGAGAAGACAAGTAGGCTTCGTTCGAGGGATCCAGTGGCCAGCAGGGTCTAGTGCAGGCCGCATGGTGGCATGAACAGCAAGATGAAGTCATGGACGGTTTCTTGGTTGAGCCTCAAAACTAAGGTCGAGCCGGGACTACGCGGGAGCCGAGTCATGAGTGGCGATTGGCAGAGGCTACACCAAGTTCGCGGGGTTTCCAGTGGTTCACCAGAAAACCACTGGGTTCCTTGGTTGATCCACAAAGCTAAGACCGAAGAACCAAAGATGGTACTTCAGCAGCGCCAGACCGGTCTGACCGGAGGGTGCCAGTCTGACCGGTGGAGAGCACCGGTCTAACCGGTGTGCGACGACGTAGTCCGGAATCTTCGAAGCGGAGGACACGCGTCGGGATCGCAAGGCTTGCGTCGAGGCTAAACAGGTTGCAGTCGCCGGGTATCCGTCCGATTGAGAAAACTTGGAGACTTCCATAACCGCCCTTGAGGGGCTTGTATCCCTAGTTGTTAAGTAATGGTATTTTAGACTTTCGGTTGCCTCCATATAACCCATGAGGTGAGAGGATGGCAGCCACCTCTTGGAACCCTAGTTCATTTGCTTTCCTATTTTTCCCTTCCTATTTTCTTAGGATTTCCATAGGACTAGCTTGAGAGCTTCATGGTGAGATTTAGTGAGAGGGTTGGATGATCGGGCGGCAAGCTATACCTTGTATGAACCTCTTTGGTATGTATAGATGATTCGGCATGGTTCCTCAAGGCTTTGGTGCGTTGTTCCCGGTTGTTCTTGGTGGTGATTTTCGGAGCCCTCTTTTGGTGGTTTTCTCGGTGTGTTTTTGGGACCTTGCTCTTGGGGATTTGGTGGGGGAAATTCGTGTGAACCCTTCGTGGTTATTTTGCCTTTGATTCCCCTCCCAAATCCGTGAGTTAAGGGGCTCGATTTAGGGGTTTTCGGTGTTCTAGGGTTCGAGGAGTTCTTGGCGGGATTTTTTCGATTCCTCTTGATTTGGCAAGTTTTGGCAGACAAAATCATGGCTATGGACTCCTCATGAGGTGTTCCTATTATCCCCAAAGACTTGTTCAAGTCCATGGAGCGATTCGGGAGATCAAAGTTTGGATTTGGAGGAGTTGACCCGCGGGTGTTGTTCATCCCGAGCTGCTGTTGACGGTTATTAGTTGTATCAAAGTTCGTTTAGACTTGCAAGCGGACAAGTCTCCCGTCGTAGTCAAGGGACCCTTCTTCCTTCGATTGGTGAACCCAAGGTATCGAATCCGTGGAACAATGTGCAACGCAAGGAATCAATCTAGTAAAGCAAGGTAAGTTATCTTATGAAGACAAGTTGCATCTAATCTACTAACTCATAAAGGAAACACATCTAATCTAATCTACTAAAGAGGTAGCAAGAGAAAGCATGAGATAACCAATCTAGAGAATCTAGATCAAGCTTATGTTGTAGCTCCAAACAAGATAGATGAAGATAGAAAAGCAAATCTCATTAAAAGCATCTTTAAATCGTGGCCTTCCATCCGACTCCGAAAACGCCCGCCTTTCGGAACCCCCGTTCTATCACAATGTATCCCTACTCATGCGGGTAGTCTAGGGCGAGTTCGATAGAACAAGCTGAAATCGCTTGGTCGGTCCGGTATGCACCTCTAGCCACCGCGGCTACAAGAGCACCCTAAGCAATCTAGCTATAAATAGATTGGGGAATAAGCAAAACCAAGAAGAAAACTAAATCATCGAGAAGGCACTTGATCGCTAGAAATCGGATTCACTATGAAAACTTCACCATGAATGATTACATGAACAAGATCACCACCGGGGCCCTACCTTGAAGGACCGATACGGCGAACCAGAGAGGGGACGGGGAGTGAATGGGAGCCGATAAAAATTCTTCTCGAAGGAGATGGAAACTCCAACAAGATGAACACGGCTTCCAACAAACGTCTCCGACTCACTACCCAAGTTGGTCAAGCCCACGTAGCCACTGCAGTGCCACTAGACCTAGGAACCAACACACAACCTTCCGACCCGAGAACGCAGCGGAACACCAAACCTCGAGTCTATAGACCCACACTGGTCAGACAGGTGAGCACCACCGGTCAGACCGGTCCCTGCTGGTGAAACTGAGCAACTTTCACTAAGTGGCTCTACACCGGTCAGACCGGTGAGACACACCGGTTAGACCGATCACAGCCTGAAAACCCCCAAGGCACCAAACAGGCCAATCGATCACCAAACTGACCCAAACTCGAAATAGCAGCACCACAGGACAACAGCGAACACACCAAGACGTTCACCCGAGCAAAATCCCACCGAGGGTTGCACCTGTCAGACCGGTCAAGAGCACCGGTCGGACGGGTGTAGCCTGGCGACTCGGGATGAACAAGACACCCGCGGGTCAACTCCCCCAAATCCAAACCTCGATCTCCCGAATCGCTCCACGGACTTGAACAAGACTTTGGGGATATTAGGAACACCTCATGAGGAGTCCATAGCCAAGTTTAATCCCACCAAAACTCGTCCAAAAAGGAGGAATTAAGGAAATCTCGCCAAGAGCACCTCCAACCCAAGAACTCAAGGAACCCCAAAATCGAGCACCTTTACTCACGGATTTGGGAGGGGAATCACAACCCAAAGAACCACGAAGAGTTCCCACAAATTTCCCCCATCAAATCCCCAAGAGAAAGGTCTCGAAAACAACCCAAAGAAATCACCAAGAGAGGGCTCCGAAAATCACCACCAAGAACAACCGGGGAAAACACATCGAAACCTTGGGGAACCACGCCGAATCATCTATACATGAAACAAAGGTTCATACAAGGTCTAGCAAGCCGCCCGATCATCCATCCCTCTCAACAATATCTCTCCATGAAGCTCTCTTGCTAGCGCTATGGAAAACCTAAGGAAAATAGGAAGGGAAATAGGAAAACAAATGAGCTAGAGTTCCAAGAGTTGGCTGCCATCCTCTCACCTCTTGGGTTATATGGAGGCAACTGAATGTCTAAAATGCCCTTTCCTAATAACTGCCCCTCAAGGGCGGATTTGGAAGTCTTCATGTCTTCACCATCGGACGGATGCCCGGCGACCGCACCCTGCGTAGCCTCAACGCAAGCCATGTGATCCCGACGCGTGTCCTCCACTTCGAAGTCTCCGGACTGCGTCGTCGCACACCGGTCAGACCGGTGCTCCCCATCGGTCAGACCGGTCAGACCCACCGGTCGAGCCGGCCTCGGCACTTCTTTGCGGCTCCGTCTTCGGTTCTTCGGTCTTGGCTTTGTGGATCAACCAAGGAACCCGGTGGTTTTACGGTGAACCACCGGAAACCCCGCGAACTCGGTGTAGCCTCCGCCAATCACCACTCATGACTCGGCTCCCACGTAGTCCCGGCTCGACCTTGGTTTTGAGGCTCAACCAAGAAACTCGTCCATGACTTCATCTTCTTGTTCATGCCACCAGGCGGCCCGCACTTGACCCCGCTGGCCACCGGGTCCCTCGAACGAAGCCTACTTGTCTTCTCCACACCTGGAGGCCTCACCGGCGACGACCTTTCGCGCCTGTTCTTCACCTGCACCAACACCAGTCAAGCCACAACCTGCACCTGCAATACTTAGCCAAGAATCAGTCCACACAACGTTGTCAACCACTCATCACACAAGGAAGCGACCATCCACCGGTCCTCGAACCACACATGGTCCTCAATCTCCCCCTTGATGAGTGCATTGACAACACAAACACGAAAGTAACAAGAGAGAAAAGAAAAGAAACAAAACGAACAAAAAGAAACTCCAACAAGCGATCGAAAGCCAAACAAAGGCAAAGAGCAAGATCACTTGAAGAAGACAAGTCTCGGACCCCTTAGGCAAGGGCAACGGCTCGACACATCCGAGACAAGGCAAAGCTCAAGCAAAGAGCGCAAACCACCAAAGCAAAGCTCGAACAACCACAAAGAGCTCCCCCTGCACACATGCAAGCTCCCCCTGAACCAATGCACCTCCCCCTGGACGAATGCATGCAAACCAGCTAAAAACAGGGCAGCTGCAGCAATTTCAGCTCACACCGGTCAGACCGGTCACCACCACCGGTCAGACCGGTTCCCAACATGTGCACAGGACCAGCACTCACACCGGTCAGACTAGTGCTCCTCACCGGTCAGATCGGTGTACAACAGAGCCCAAAAATGGCTCGAAACCACCTGAAAACCTTCTAAATGCGTCCAGTAAGCCATTTCAAGCTCAAACTTCTCCCCCTTGTTGGCAATGCATGAATCAAGCCAAAAATGCAAAACTTTCAACCTAGAGCTTCTCAAATATACAAAATTCAACATAGGATGCTACACATGTTCGAATGAGCAAGTTAGATGCTCTACGGCTTCGTATCAATCTCAACTACATGATCACCAAGTTTCACAACCATTGGACGAAGCTAAGATGGATTTGGGCAATTTTGTGAAAAACTTACCTCTCATGAGCAAAGTCCTAAACATGATCAAAACATATCAAAATGGCAAAGCCACACAAACTTCATGCTAGGACAGCCATTCTAATCATAAGACCATCACAAACACCCACAAGCACCTCATGTCATGTCAAAGCCACCGAGCCATGTGCCTACTTCTATGTATGAGACTTCTCATTGGTAGGCATCATGCAACAGTTTAGCACCCAAAGCAAGTTAAATTCAGCACAAATGACATGGGAGCATATTTTCCAAGCATTTTTCATTTCATTTTCAGATTGATAAATGGTACATGAAATGTCTTTGCGACAAAAAGGAACTTATGCTCCTCCACAAGATAAATCAAGAGGGCTACACATTCATGATGGCAAATGAGCCTTTGGACCCATATGATCAATAAACTAGCTATCCAAACACAAATTAAGCATGGCCAAGTCTGTAAAACATGTCAAGATCATATAAAGGCAATTACACATGAGAGAGCATACATGTGACGTTTTCAAAAACATAGCTATCAACCATGGATTATTCATCAAGATTATCAAGAGCTAAGCCAAACTAACCATAGCATACCAAACAAGCTCACAAAGACATAAATAGCATTCCATGGTGAACAATGTATATAGGAGAAGCTTTTCCTATCCAATGCATATGATACAAAATGCATGCAATCTAAGATACAAGGATGCCTATACATCATGTTACATATGCCATGCCAAATGCAAGAAATGCACAAAGGAAAGCTATATATATGCTACAAAGGAGCTCCCAAACACAAAACTCACAAACCACCGGCTCCTCGAGGGGAGGCAAAAAGGGCTCGACACCACCGGCAAAAGAGCAAAGGAGCACAAAACTCACAAGCTCCCCCTAAACACATGCACTAGGGCCAAAGAGCATACAAAGCTCACCCTACACACATGAGATAGAGAAGGAGCAAAACAAACCAAGTGGCTTGACCAAGGCCACACACTCGAAGGTCACAAATACACTTACCTTTATCATTTCTTCACAATTCACACATCCTTGTCCACCATCCCCGAAAGTGATGCACCTACATGTCACCACTGGGATATGAAGCCGAAGAACCACCCCCAATATCAACCAAATGTTCTCCGGGCCATCCACCTGCAACTCAAAACCAAGAGCGAGAGCGAGCAAACAACTCAACACTGGGGTTAGTTCCAAAAGTGTAAAACCAGTGCCTAGCCATTTGCTCGAAAGTGGGGTTAGCACAAACCAAACCATCTTTCCTACCAAAGCTACCTCCACGAACACCACCACGGTGACCACCACGAGGTAACCAAACCTCTCTACCTGGAGGAGGACCAAAACCACAGAAGAAAACCCGTGGACTGTCCCTCCTCTCCTTCTCAAAGCTAAGACTCCTCCCATCCCCGTAGTGAGCTCGAGGGGGAGAGTGCCTAGCAAACTGACCTCCTGCAAACTCTCCAGCCCAACCACCAGAACCACGAACTCCAGAACCAAACCTCACACATGTATGAGCACGAAACCCAAACTGCTGCCTGTCCAGGCCTGCACCGGTCTGACCGGTGCCCCTCACCTGTCTGACCGGTGTAGCCTGGGCAGCAGCACCTCCAACAGCCTTCCGCTCTCCTCAAGCCCGAACTGACCTCACACTCGCCTTGGCCCTGGGCAACTGCACACGAGGCTCAAGTACACCATCGGAAGGGTGGTACTTGTCCTTGTTAGCCCACTCCTTCGCCATTCTCTCCTCACGCTTCCTCTTGAAGCAAAACGCTCTCTTGTGACCATCCTTTCCACAAAACTCACAATGGAAACGGATTAATCTGGGCTTAGGCTTGGGATGAGGCTCTTCACAAGGCTTCTCACTTGGTTTCTCACTAGGCTTTTCACTAGCCTTCTCACTCGGTTTTTCTCTCGGTTGGTTTGGCTTGGATGCAAACTTGTCTTTGGGTGTGGGTTGTGGTGGAACTGAAACATTCCCAAATTTCCTTTCTCTCTCACCACTGCCCTCACCAACCTTATCCAATCCCAAAGCCCAACCGTCAAAGCGCTTACAGCTAGCAATCATCATACCAAGCTGAGGTTCTTGACTCGACAACCAACTCAGCGCTTCACGCAACTTATCATTCTCATCTTGCAAGCGACCAACACATTTTGCAAGATCCAAATTATTCATAGCATGCAACTCACATGTAGAGCAAGAAGTAGGAATAGGCACTTTCAAATCAGCCTCAAGCGAAACAATGCGAGAACGGAGCTCAACAATTTTCTCATGCAAACTAGGGCAAGAAGTGCAAGCACCAAGCAAAGTGGGTCTAGATTGTAGCTCAGCCAACTCAACCCTAAGCACATCTAGTTCCTCACACTTGGAGGCATACTTCTCCCTAAGATCAGTCAAGTCAGCTAGGAAAGCAGAGCACTCAGCACAATCATTCTCATCAGAAACAACAGGGCTAGCCTTAAGAGAATCAATTTCAAGCTTGCTATCAAGAACCTGTGTTTCTAGCTCAGCCACTCTAGTCCTAGCATCCTCGAGCAAAGATCTGAGCTCCTTCCTAAGTTTCTTAGCCTCTCTAAGCATGTGATCGCGATTATCAAGCAAGTCAACCAACTCCTCATTCTCCTTGCGCAAAGAAGAGAGCTCATCACATACCTCATCCTCGGAATCCAAGTCCGAGGCGTCCTTCTGGCTTTGCTTGCTGCTCGAACTACGAGCCATGCCGCAGAAGTCGTCCTTGAGGCTTAGGCCCGTCACACAAAGGCCGTTGAGATACTTGCCAAGGTTCTTCTTCTTCTTCTTCTTCTTCTTCTTCTTCTTCTTCTTCTTCTTGTCATCCTCTTCATCTTCATCACTTGAGCTTGAAGACGTGTCCTCGGAATCGGACTTGATGTCGCTTGATCTCTTCATCTTCTCTCGAGACCGAGCCTTCTTCCCATGTTCATGATTCTTCTTCATGGATTTCTTCCTCTTGTCCATGAACTTGTGCTTGTCGTGGTTGTTCACCTTCGAACACTCGGCAAAATAGTGTCCAGTCTTGCCGCACTTGAAGCATGTCCTCGTGTTCCTCCTCATGTTCACCCAGTTCTCGTGTAGCCTCTCAAACCGCCTCGTCAGGAGCGCCAGCTCGTCCTCTCCAAGCACGTCGAACTCCTCATCTGGCATAGACATCAAAGAGGAAAAAGAGAACATCCTAGTGGATGGGTTAGTGTTAGCCTTTCCTTACGAACCACCAACGAGGGCAAGACTATGGGAATCAGTCGGTCCCTCAAGCTTGGCAGTCATGCCCCTATCCACCTCAGCCGACTTGAGCTTCGAGAACAGCTCGTTCACCGTCAGAGTGTCATACTTCTCCGACTCCACAATGGCCTCGAACTTTCCGCCCCAAATCGTACGATCCAAAGAGTGTAAGAGCTTGACCGCTCTATCATGATCATCGTATGGGAGCACGTCCACATTGGCCCTCATGTTGTTCACAACCACCGTGAACCTTTGAAACAAGGCATCGATGGACTCACCGGGGAGATGAGTGAAGTTCTCGTACTCTCTCCGGTAGGTCGCATACATCCGTGCCTGAACCTGGGCATTCCCAACATGAGCCTCCTTCAACACCACCCAAATCCTACAAGCCAAGTGCTCGGTGTGCACCCGATCGAACTCAGGCTGACACAAAGCACGAAACAAGTAGTCGACCGCCTTATTGTTGGAGTGGAATCTGTCCCTCGATCCTGGAGCGAGGAAGTCCATCGGTTGGACATAGCCTGTGTCCACAGTGACATCCCAAAGGATCTGACCCTTTCCGCGGAGAAACGCACCCATCCGCTTGCTCCACATCTGATAGTTCTTGCCATCGAAGTGTGGAGGACCCGAACCCCGTTCCTGGTACGCCATCCTTGGATCTTAGACTGGTTAGAGTCAATAAAGACCCGAACCGGCTCTGATACCACTTGAAGGACCGATACGGCGAACCAGAGAGGGGGGTAGTGAATGGGAGCCGATAAAAATTCTTCTCGAAGGAGATGGAAACTCCAACAAGATGAACACGGCTTCCAACACACGTCTCCGACTCACTACCCAAGTTGGTCAAGCCCACGTAGCCACTGGAGTGCCACTGGACCTAGGAACCAACACACAACCTTCCGACCCGAGAACGCAGCGGAACACCAAACCTCGAGTCTACAGACCCACACCGGTCAGACCGGTGAGCACCACCGGTCAGACCGGTCCCTGCTGGTGAAACTGAGCAACTTTCACTAAGTGGCTCTACATCGGTCGAGCCGGTGAGACACACCGATCGGACCGATCACGGCACCGAAAGCCCCCAAGGCACCAAACGAGCCAATCGACCACCAAGCCGACCCAAACTCGAAACAGGCGGCACCACAGGACAACAGCGAACACACCAAGACGTTCACCCAAGCAAAATCCCACCGAGGATTGCACCGGTCAGACCGGTCAAGAGCACCGGTCAGACCGGTGTAGCCTGGGCAGCTCGGGATGAACAGCACCCGCGGGTCAACTCCCCCAAATCCAAACCTCGATCTAACGAATCGCTCCACGGACTTGAACAAGACTTTGGGGATATTAGGAACACCTCATGAAGAGTCCATAGCCAAGTTTAATCCCACCAAAACTCGTCCAAAAAGGAGGAACCAAGGAAATCCCGCCAAGAGCACCTCCAACCCAAGAACTCAAGAAACCCCAAAATCGAGCACCTTTACTCACGGATTTGGGAGGGGAATCACAACCCAAAGAACCACGAAGAGTTCCCACAAATTTCCCCCATCAAATCCCCAAGAGAAAGTTCCCGAAAACAACCCAAAGAAATCACCAAGAGAGGGCTCCGAAAATCACCACCAAGAACAACCGGGGAAAACACATCCAAACCTTGGGGAACCACGCCGAATCATCTATACATGAAACAAAGGTTCATAAAAGGTCTAGCAAGCCGCCCGATCATCCATCCCTCTCAACAAGATCTCTCCATGAAGCTCTCTTGCTAGCCCTATGGAAAACCTAAGGAAAATAGGAAGGGAAATAGGAAAACAAATGAGCTAGAGTTCCAAGAGTTGGCTGCCATCCTCTCACCTCTTGGGTTATATGGATGCAACCGAATGTCTAAAATGCCCTTTCATAATAACTAGGGATACAAGCCCCCCAAGGGCGGATTTGGAAGTCTTCATGTCTTCACCATCGGACGGATGCCCGGTGACCGCACCCTGCGTAGCCTCAATGCAAGCCATGCGATCCCGACGTGTGTCCTCCGCTTGGAAGTCTCCGGACTGCGTCGTCGCACACCGGTCAGACCGGTGCTCCCCACCGGTCAGACCGGTCAGACCCACCGGTCAGACCGGTCTGGCACTGCTACAGCTCCGTTTTCGGTTCTTCGGTCTTGGCTTTGTGGATCAACCAAGGAACCCAGTGGTTTTCTGGTGAACCACCGGAAACCCCGCGAACTCGGTGTAGCCTCCGCCAATCACCACTTATGACTCGGCTCCCACGTAGTCTCGGCTCGACCTTGGTTTTGAGGCTCAACCAAGAAACCGTCCATGACTTCATCTTGCTGTTCATGCCACCATACGGCCCGCACTTGACCCCGCCGGCCACCGGGTCCCTCGAACGAAGCCTACTTGTCTTCTCCACACCTGGAGGCCTCACCGGCGACGACCTTTCGCGCTTTTCTTCACCTGCACCAACACCAGTCAAGCCGCAACCTGCACCTGCAATACTTAGCCAAGAAACAGTCCACACAACGTTGTCAACCACTCATCACACAAGGAAGCGACCATCCACCGGTCCTCGAACCACACATGGTCCTCATACCTCGATCTTGATCCTCGCTCCGGAGCTCCGACGTGGTCTTCCATGCAAGGTTCCCACGTCGGCTAGGGAGACCCTAGACAACTAGCACGGCCCTCATCTCCGAGATGGTGTCCCTCAAGCTTCTCTGCTCCTCGGTGGCGGATGACGAATTGGATGATGTGTGGCTCTCGGTCAGGGGGCTATAAATAGCCAGAGATGCAACTAGGTCAAAGGGGAGGCCGGCGGGCCCCGAAACGAGCTAGCCCGACCGGCACCGGGCCGACCGACCGGGCCCCTTTCGGCCCAGTTCGTGTCCTCCTTCGCCCGGTGTTGCTTCCCGCGTCTTCTAGATCCTCTCCCCTTTTGCATGTGGGCCCTTGTCGTCGGTTTCTCTCCGAATTGGACGAAGCTCCTTGTCTTGCAAGATTCAGCACTTTTTCTGGTTCGGTCCTCGGAGTTTATCTTCTTCTCGGGCTTGGTCCTTGGGATCTTGGAGTCATGTTCACTTCATTGCTTGACTTGTATCGGGCTTCAAGGTCTTGTAATGAGGTGCTTAATGAACTTATCCCGGAAGTCTTTCTTTCAACGTTAAAACCCTGCGTAAACACTTAACTCCAAAACCGACATGCACAAGGGAACTTGTTATACCACGGGGGTTAGGACCAATGGATAAGATACAAAAGTCATGCCAACACCGAAGGTAAACTCATGGCTAGGTTTACGGATTTTCACCGTCAACAGCTCCCCCATGCTTAAACCTTGCTCGTCCTCGAGTAAGCCTTCGATGGATATCATCGTTGCCCTTCATTGTTTAAACCTTGCACTTGATCATACATGAAAAAAAACATAACGCTCTCAAAAGTTTAATTCATTAAATTTCCATAATGTACTAGTCTTCATCCCTACGGAGGGTAGATATTTAATTAAGCTTATCCCACAATTATTAACATGCTCCCAAAATTCAAATGGATCTCGGAAATTTTGAAATAAAGAACAAGATGAAAAAGAGCTAAACCAAGTTCACAAATTTAAACCACCTTGCATCTTGCTCATGAACTCTCATCTTATCTTGTCTCTCAAGCCTATTTATTCTACTCCTTTCCCCCTCATAGCATTTATTTATGTGGTAGGCTTTATATGGAGCTTTTTGGAAAAGTTTAGTCCTACCAAGATTTTATAAATGAGATGTTGTCAAAACAAGACAAGCTTCTCATGGTCTTACCGAGACTCGTCAAAAAGGTCATTGGAAAATAATGTTAAATCAAGGAGGGGAAATAGAAAAATACACATGCTTGAGATAGGTGGACATGTGCAAATGGCAAAGAGTGATCCCGAGGCACAAAGTCCTCGTTATCGGATTGCACATGGTTGCAAAATTGAGTATGGATCTTTCAATCTTGAAGCCTTGAATTTCCTAATGCACTTTAGAGAACTGGGGAGTTCACTTTACGCATACTCATATTTTTTTTCTCTTTCTCATATTTCTCCTTCTTTTCTTTCTTTCTTTCTTTCTTTCAATCATTCATTTTCTCTTGTCATTCATTCGGTCACGAGACTTTCACCTTGGAGTTTTGATTTTTTTTATTTTGCTCCCCTTTGAATTTTTTTTATTTACTCCTTTTTGAACTCTAAAATTGCACCGTACCTACCTCCTCCCCTATGCTTAGACGTTTGCTCGTCCTCGAGCAAAGAAGCGATAAATAAGGTGGGTACCGGAAATACTTTTCCTTTGGAGAGATACTTGAAATCTTCAATCTTGGCACCATCGATCTTCCTTGAATTGATGATCCATACGCAACGATAGGTTGTGGTCAAGGAGGTAGACACAAAAGATGATATTTGGTTTTAAGGGTGGATATCCGGCGAGGTTTGTGAGATCTCCGATGTGGGGATACACAATGCACGGATAGAAAGGCTAGCAATAAGATAGATACGCAAAAACGGAATGACCAGCTTCTTAGTCTCGGGCCAGAGAAATCAAGGCCTGAAATAACTCACCCAAAAATAATACTTGTATACTAAGTTTTTGCACTCAAATATTTATATGGCTCTGGATAGGTAGAGCAACACGCAAGTGGTATTTATGACAAGGTTAGCTTTACATTTAAGAACAAAAATAAACCATCTTTAATCCATCTAAAACTTGAGAGCACATAAAACACTATGGGTTTTTATCTTTATCATAACCTCCGCTAAAGATTAAGCTAGCATTTAGATAATTTCAGATTTGTATTTTTAAGAGAGCACTAGCTTAAACATGCATAAATCAATTACAAAGATAAACAAAGCGGCACTTTTAATCATATATCATCATGGCACAAACTTTGTAACTTTACCAAAGGTAAAAACTAGGTGGTGACTTTATTCATGATGAAAATAAAAACTAACACACATGCTGAAAATTAAAGT
This sequence comes from Cenchrus americanus, assembly GCA_947561735.1. Classification (NCBI taxonomy): domain Eukaryota; kingdom Viridiplantae; phylum Streptophyta; class Magnoliopsida; order Poales; family Poaceae; genus Cenchrus; species Cenchrus americanus. Next base: position 96,798,806 of record OX387242.1, on the reverse strand, counting down.
AAAAACTAAAAATTAAAGTAAAACTGAAAATACTACGCATACATAGGTGCAAACAAGCTGAAAATTAAAGAAAAGGGGGTAAAGGAAAGATAACTAAAGCTCCTCCTCTCTCTAATCTTCCGCCGGTGGTTGATATTGATAGTCTTGGTTGTTGTACCCTTACTCATAATAAGATTGCGCCTCTCCTCATATGAATTGTCTGACGGTGCTAGGTGAAGGTGTCCAAGCACATAAGCAATGTTTGCATTTCCTTCACCCATTTGGTTTGCATTGGTTTGGATGGATGCAATAATTTGCATGTTCCTTGCAGCGTATCCTACAATGGTGGCCACATTTTGTTGTGGTTGAGGAAGGCGTGCATATGGCTCCGCAAAGGCTACGTTGGGCACCGCAAAAATGGTGGGGGTATGGCTGCACCACTCCCCCGTGCTTGCATTGGTACACCACCGTAGTAATTTGGCGGCGCCGGAATTTCTCCAAATGGTGGCACATAATTTTGTTGTGCACCTTCTTCTTGGGCCATAGAAGATCCTTCTCCTATAATCCTTCTCCTTTATCTTCCTTCGACGGCAGAAGAAGTCCTTCCTCTAACCAATCTTCTTTCCCCTCAAGAAATCTTCCATCCGAAAGGGGCAAATTTACTTTGGCCACTTCGAAGACTCCTCTCTCATCTTCATTTAAATTTCCTTTCTTCATATACCTAGGGAGGTCCCAGGTAGGAGATGATTCGGGTTCCTTGTAATACCCGGTTTCAAAGAGATAGCCAACATATAGAGGTAACACCCCGAACCAATATCTCCCGAACCCGATGTTGCTTCACAACACCACCGGTTTATCATGAGGTAAGAGGGGTCTATTGGCCACTTGGCAATCAAAGCCGAGTAAAGCCAATTCAACTCCATGTTGGTTGTCTTTGTCTCTCTCATTCTCCCCAAAAATCCACTTGCACAACAAAGTGACATACTTGAATGATGGGGTCCGGATACTATTTCTTTGTTGATGGTTTCCTCCCGTGATCATACTCCAGAAACCTTCCCATGTGCCTTCATGCACATCCACTTGTTTCGGAGCTCCCTTTTGAAAATAGGAGACATTCGCCCATGGGTCTACGATACTAGAACATGCAATCGTTTTGAACATGAAAACCAATCTAATCTATTAGGGGTTCTGACCACGGTTTCGCCCTTTCCCTCCTCTCGTACTCTCACTACGCGAAGGTATTCATGACTAGACCTATGATGGTCACGGTGTAAGATGATAGATAGATAATCCAAAAAAGTTCGATTACATCTCAAGATCGATTGCAACCCATGGACTAAAGGAGATTACCCCATCAATGTGCTAGAAATAGCATCGTTGATCAAGGTTACCCTTCCGACGGTGTCTTCCTTCTTCTCCACTTGTGAGCTCCCTCCAAACGGAATGAGAGACTCAACACTCCTTCATCAAGGGTATGCGCCATGGTCATGAAAATTTCCTAGGCGAATTCCTTGTGGGTGTTTGCCGACACTCCGTTAGAGAATTGCACCGGTGTCCCGTATGAAAACCCAATATGTGGAGAGCTTGGTCATCGAAGTCGACGTTCGCTACAAGCCTCTACTCAAGGCGAGCGAGCTTCTTCTCCTCCTCCTCCGTCATGATGACATACCCCTCGGAATACCGCGGAGCGTATGGAGGTGGAGTGGATGATCGTGTCAAGTGGCGAGGTTGGACGGGCGGCTCCTCCATATGTCCTTGAAGTTTGGTGAACCTCATAAACGAGTTTTGTGTAGCCCTCATGCCACCGAGGAGAAGAGTGTGGTTCCTCCTTTGCGGTGCTGTGTCCTCCTCCATACTCCGAGGAGACTCGGAAACCGAGTGCCTCCTCGAAGTCGTTGATGGCTTAGACGATGATGATCCCTTCTTCTTTGGTGAAAAGGCTTGTAGTTTTCTTCCATGATTGCAGCACTCTCCCTCACAAATATATATCCGGGGTTTTCACTCGGTAACAAGGTACACAAATATTATTTTGGAGTGTGGACTTTGAGTGGATTAAGGGTGTGGAATTTTTTTGAGCTATCAAGCTTGGGAAGGTTGGCTATGTCTACGGAGGTTCTGGGCACACAAATTTGAACACACAAATTGATGAAGGAGAGGGAAGCTTGCCTGCAGAAAACGAGAGCCGGGGGGGCTCCTTAAGTAGGGGAGGCCGGCCGGCCTGGGCCGACCGGCCTGGGTGTCTTGGTGCTCCTCCCCGCCTCGGCTTTGTTCCAGCACGATCATTTCGCCTCTACAACTTTCCTGCCCGCGTGCTCCATGAGTTGCACCGCCCAAACGCTCTCGTCCACTCCTTATTGGTCCTTCCACTTGATGCTTCATGCTTTGAGTCATGTCCATGCTCCCTTGCTCCACTTGCTTCACATGCCACCATGAAAATTCCTGCAAAGTTCATGCTTGCTGCCCACCATGCTTGTCCTTTGCATGTGGACTTGGTGAAAGTTGATGAAAGAGTATCCAATGGTGCATGCATGATTAATTCAAACTAGATTGCCTACCTTTAAGTGTGTTCAAGGCTAAGCACTCCTCTAATTTCGAAATTTAAAAATATTTTACAGAGCCATGCAAGAGCTCAAGCATAAATTTAGAGAAGTTTTTAAACCATTAAAAACAAATGTAAGTCGAAAATATTTTTCGACTACGTTGATATCGGTCTCACCGGTATAGTTTGCCTTCATTGGTTGAGAGCGAACTTTTCCCGGCTTGATCATGGGGGCATAGGTTTAGGTTCTAATTTTGATTAGATGAGAGAGACTTTGAATAAAATAAAATTAAATGATGTTTAGAAAAATTCTAACTCTAGAGAAACCAAAGATATAGATTTTTAAACCAACCAAAAATCAAGTTTCTAGGTTCACGCGAGTCCTACCACGTGTTGAAATTTAAATAACATCTAGATAAAAGTCGTGGCTCTACTCGTGTGTTTTTAGCATGGCAAGTCAACCACAGCATCATAAAGAGGATGAATGGTTGAGTTAGGTTCTGAAATCTTTTTGGTTGTTGTTTCTCGAAAAAGAAGCAAACAATCACATAGGATGGTTCACGTAAATGGTTTATGACCAAGCAAAATATTCAACCAAGAATTATGTCTCTAATATTATTCAACCATTCTAAGTCTAATGTTTTGCATAGTAAAATTCAAAACTGAATTATATTTAAAAAGACTTGAAAAACCTGGAATCGGGTTGTCCTCCCGGTAGCTTATTCTTGACTCGACGAAACGGGTTGCCTCCCGCCTAGCGCTTCGTTTATAGTCCATGGCTAGACTTCTTCACTTGATTACTTCGGATCAACTCTCTTTGCGGGCGTTGCAATCTTGGGTACCCACTTCGGCTTAGTCATTTTTTTGGTCTTCACGGGCTAGCTTTGTCCTTTGGTCTTGATGGATGCAACAACTTCCTTGTGGCTCGGCATCTCGAACTCCGGTCCTTCGGTCGTGATCTTCGTGGTCTCTAGTGTGATCCTTCATCGCTCCCGAATGAGTTCGAGTAGCCTTTGCCGTCTTGGGACCTTGGAGTTGTCTCGGATATTTTTCTTTGTTACCCATCGGGCGCCCGGCAAGTTGTCCCACTTGCGTCTCTAGCATCTTCATCATGATGAACACTTCGCATGTGGATCTTGCCTTGGCAGCCTTTAGGTGTTGAGCTTCTTTCTCTATCCCCATCTTCTCCATCCTCCTCTTGACTTTGGACTTGGAGGTGGTGAATCCCTTGGAGATTCCGACGGTCCTTCAACTTCGGTTTTTGAATCTAGGGTTTCCAACCCTTTAGCTTGTGTTGCACGTCTCCTTTGCCTGTAAAGTTTTCCTGGATCATCCACAAAAAAGTTTGGGTTTCTTGGAGAGGTAGCCAACCATCTCCGGTTAGGGTTAGCAAAAACAAAAATCTAACGAAAGAAAGATTAGGGTTAATCAAAAACTATATTAGATTGATTTTTTTTTTCTTTTGAGGATGATCAAACTTAAGAGATGCAAAAGAGAAACAAAAGAAAAAACTGAAAATAAGCGATACTAGATCGGATTTTGATTGCTTGTTCCCCGGCAACAGCGCCAGAAAAAGGGGCTTGTTGACGGTTAATAGTTGTATCAAAGTTCGTTTAGACTTGCAAGCAGACAAGTCTCCCGTCGTAGTCAAGGGACCCTTCTTCCCTCGAGTGGTGAACCCAAGGTATCGAATCCGTGGAACAATGTGCAATGCAAGGATTCAATCTAGTAAAGCAAGGTAAAGCTATCTATTGAAAAATCAAATTGCATCTAATCTAAGATATCATAAGGAAAACGAATCTAATCTAATCTACTAAAGAGGTAGCAAGAGAAAGCAAGAGATAACCGATCTAGAGAGTCTAGATCATGCTTATGTTGTAGCTCCAAACAAGATAGATGAAGATAGAAAAGTGAATCTCATTAAAAGCATCTTTAAATCGTGGCCTTCCATCCGACTCCGAAAACGCCCGCCTTTCGGAACCCCCGTTTTGTCACAACGTATCCCTACTCATGCGGGTAGTCTAGGGCGAGTTCGATAGAACAAGTTGAGATCACTTGGCCGGTCCGGTATGCACCTCTAGCCACCGCGGCTACAAGAGCACCCTAAGTAATCTAGCTGCAAACTAGATCGTAGAAGAAGCAAAACCAAGAAGAAAACAAAATCATCGAGAAGGCACTTGATCGCTAGAAATCGAATTCACTTACAAACTTCACCACGTCGGCTTGGGAGACCCTAGACAACTAGCACGACCCTCAAGCTTCTCTGCTCCTCGGCGGCGGATGACGAATTGGATGATGTGTGGCTCTCGGTCAGGGGGCTACAAATAGCCAGAGATGCAACTAGGTCAAAGGGGAGGCCGACTGGGCCCCGAAACAGGCTAGGCCGACCGGCCTGGGCCGACCAACCTGGGCCCGTTTCGGCCCAGTTCGTGTCCTCCTTCGCCCAGTGTTGCTTCCCGCGTCTTCTAGATCCTCTCCCCTTTTGCATGTGGGCCCTTGTCGTCGGTTTCTCTCCGAATTGGACGATGCTCCTTGTCTTGCAAGATTCAGCACTTTTTCTGGTTCGGTCCTTGGAGTTTATCATCTTCTCGGGCTTGGTCCTTGGGCTCTTGGAGTCATGTTCGCTTCATTGCTTGACTTGTATCGGGCTTCAAGGTCTTGTAATGAGGTGCTTAATGAACTTATCCCGGAAGTGTTGCTTTCAACGTTAAAACCCTGCGTAAACACTTAACTCCAAAACCGACATGCAGAAATGAACTTGTTATACCACGGGGGTTAGTACCAATGGTTAAGATACAAAATTCATGCCAACACCGAAGGTAAACTCATGGCTAGGTTGACGAATTTTCACCGTCAACAGCTGCCCAGGCTACACCGGTCTGACCGGTGCGAGTCACTTGTAAGATTTGCCTCGGGTGAACTGTTTGACTCGTGTGTCTTTGAGTCTTGGTGCTACTGGTCAGTTCTTGGTTTGTTTGGAGTTGGTTTGTTAGGTTTTGTGTAGGGTTTACCTTCCGTGCAGGTTGTGTTTTGGGGGTGTTTTTGTTCCAGGGCCTAGAGAAGTCACTGAGGCATTCGGGAACGCTTGTTGTGCGGCTGCTGTAGCCACCGGTCTGACCAGCTCTGTCCACCGGTCTGACCGGCGCAAGCCATCGGTCTGACCGGTGCAGCACAGGCAGCAAGCTGTGCAAGTTTCCGCTGTGCGTGTTGGTGTGTTTTGCCTCGGAAGGTTGTGTGTTGGTTCCTAGGTCCAGTGGCACTCCAGTGGCTACGTGGGCTTGGCCAACTTGGGTAGTGAGTCAGAGACGTGTGTTGGAAGCTGTGTTTGTCTTGTTGGAGGCTCCATCTCCTTCGAGAAGAATTTTATCGGCTCCCATTCACCCCCCTCTCTGGTTTGCCGTATCGGTCCTTCAAGTGGTATCAGAGCCGGTTCGGCTCTTTATTGACTCTAACTAGTCTAAGATCCAAGGATGGTGTACTAGGAATGGGGTTCGGGTCCTCCACACTTCGATGGCAAGAACTACCAGATGTGGAGTAAGCGGATGGCGGCGTTCCTCCGCGGAAAGGGTCAGATCCTTTGGGATGTCACAGTGGATACAGGCTATGTCTAACCGATGGACTTCCTTGCTCCAGGATCGAGGGACATGTTCGACGCCAACAATAAGGTGGACGACTACTTGTTTCGTGCTTTGTGTCAGTCTGAGTTCGATCGGGTGCACACCGAGCACTTGGCCTGTAGAATCTGGTAGGTGTTGAAGTAGGCTCATGTTGGGACTGCCCAGGTTCAGGCTCGGATGTATGCGACCTATCGGAGAGAGTACGAGAACTTCACTCATCTCCCCGGTGAGTCCATCGATACCTTGTTTCAGAGGTTCACGGTGGTTGTGAACAACATGAGGGCCAATGTGGACGTGCTCCCGTACGATGATCATGATAGAGCTGTCAAGCTCTTACACTCTTTGGATCGCGATTTGGGGCGGAAAGTCGAGGCCATTGTCGAGTCGGAGAAGTATGACACTCTGACGGTGAATGAGCTTTTCTCGAAGCTCAAGTCGGCTGAGGTGGATAGGGGCATGATAGCCAAGCTCGAGGGACCGACTGACTCTCATAGTCTTGCCCTTGTTGGTGGTTCGAAAGGAAAGACTAACACTAACCCATCCACCAGGATGTTCTCTTTGTCCTGTTTGATGTCTATACCAGCTGAGGACTTCGATGTGCTTGGAGAGGACGAGCTGATGTTGCTGACGAGGAGGTTCGAGAGGCTGCACGAGAATCGGGTGAACATGAGGAGGAACACGAGGACATGCTTCCAGTGCGGCAAGCTGGGACACTTCATCGCCGACTGCCCGGAGAAAGTCGAGAACAAGGCTGGCTACAAGCACAAGTCAAGAACGGACAGCAAGTACCGGTCGAGGCACGACCACAAGAGCAAGCACAAGGACGCGCGACGATCGAGGAAGAAGGAGAGCCGAGGCAAGGCCCGAGCGATGGTTGGAGCGAGTGATGTCGACTCCAGTTCCACGTACTCCACCTCGAGCTCAAGCGGCAGTGAAGATGAAGGTGATCGACGCAAGAGCAGGAAGTCGTCCAAGAACCTGAGCGGGCTGAGCTGCTTCGCTAGAGACGGCTTCTGCACCATGGTGCTGAGCTCCGGCAGCAAGAAGAGCACACAGAGAGACTCGGACTTTGATTTCGACGACAAGGTGCGTGATGAACTCCCCTTCTTGCATCAGGAGAATGAACGTCTTGGTTTGTTGCTTGATAATCGTGATGACATGCTTAGAGAGGCCAAGAAAACGAGGAAAGAGCTTAGGGCTTCACTTGAGGATGCTAGGACTAGAGTGGCTGAGCAAGAAACGCAGAATTTGGATGCTAAGCTGGAAATTGATCCTCTGAAAGCTTCACCTATTGTTTCTGATGATGTTGAATGTGCTGATTGCTCTATTTTCTTTGTTGATCTTGCCTTGTTTATGGAAAAGCATGCCTCCAAGTGTGAGGAACTAGATGTGCTTAGGGTTGAAGTGGCTGAGCTTAAATCTAGATCTGCTTTGCTAGGTGCTTGCACTTCTTGCCCTGTCATGCATGCTAAAATTGATGAGATGCATGTTTACACTGGTTCTCTTGAGGCTAAGCTGAAAGAACCAATTCCTACATCTTGCTCTACCTGTGAAATGCATGCTTTGAAGAATTTGGAACTTGCAATTTATGTTGATCGCTTGCAAGATGAGAATGATGAGCTGAGAAAGTTGATGGGTTGGTTGTCTGGTCATGAGCCTCAGTTGAGGATAATGATCGAGACATTCAAGAGGCAGGATGACGAAGGACTTGGGGCAAACAAAGTTGGTGAGGAAAGTGGAGAGAATATCCCAGAGTCACCAAAAACCCACCACAAAAATGATTTCCCTCCTAAACCTAACCATCTTAGGAACCGACTAGACACAACCCTAGCTCCAACCGTGTTTTCCCCACAAACAAATGATTTCCAAAAGCCTATCAAGTTTGTGAGCACTTCCGGGAAAGTGTTCTTTGGCAAGGAAAGTGAGAAGGATAGTGAGGAGAAACTGGTGGAGAAGCCGAGTGGAGAGAAACCAAGTGAGTAGCCCAAACCCAAGCCTAAGCCTAAGCTTGTGAGGTTCCATTGTGGCTATTGTGGGAGAGATGGTCATAAGGATGAGTTTTGCTTCAAGAGGAGGCGAGAGGAGAAAATGGCAAAGGAGTGGGCTAACAAGGACAAGTACCACCCTTCCGATGGTGTACTTGAGCCTCGTGTGTAGATGCCCAGGGCCAAGACGAGTGTGAGGACAGTTCCGGCTTGGGGAGAGCGAAAGGCTGTTAGAGGTGCTGCTGGCCGGGCTACACCGGTCAGACCGGTGAGGGGCACCGGTCATACTGGTGCAGGCCTAGACAGGCAGCAGTTCGGATTTTGTGCTCGTACAGGTGCGAGGTTTGGTTCTGGAGGTTGTGGTTCTGGTGGCTGGGCTGGAGAGTTTGCATGAGGTCAGTTTGCTAGGCGTTCTCCCCCTCGTGCTCAATACGGGGACGGGAGGATCCATAGCTTTGAGATGGAGAGGAGGGACGGTCCACGGGCTTTCTTTCGTGGTTTTGGTCCTCTTCCATGTAGAGAGGGTTGGTTCCCTCATGGTGGTTACCGTGGTGGTGTTCGTGGAGGTAGCTTTGGTAGGAAAGATGGTTTGGTTTGTGCTAACCCCACTTTCGAGCAAATGGCTCGGCACTGGTTTTACTCTTTTGGTACTAACCCCGATCTTGAGTCGTTTGTTCGCTCACGTGCTCGTTTTTGAATTTCAGGTGGGAGACTTGAAGAACATTTGGTTGATTGACTCTGGTTGCTCGAGGCATATGACCGGAGACAAGGGGTGGTTCTCAAGTCTCGTCCCGGTGGTGACAAGGAGGTACATCACTTTTGAGGACAATGGGCGTGGGCCTGTGCTTTCAGAAGGTGAGATTAAGGTGGGTGACAAGATCACTCTCAGGCGTGTTGCTCTTGTTCAATCGCTTGGGTACAATTTGCTTTTTGTGTCCCAGCTGTTGGATGAGGGTTTTGAGGTGTTGTTTCGGCCCGTTGGTTCTCAGAGTTTGGATTCTCGAGGGGACCTTGTCTGTATGGTCGTTCCCGAGGGTCAGGTGTTTTGAGCTGATTTTTCAGTGTCTTCTGGTGTTGAGCGTTGTTTTTTGGCTGGGTCTTCGAGTGAGTTGTGGAAGTGGCATAGGAAGTTGGGTCACTGTTGACGTAAAATCAGCACCTCACGCCAAGCACACAGCAAGCCGAATTAGCTAGCTTCACACACGTTGCTCGGGTGTCCAATCCGGAAACGTGCAAGTCAATTTTTCCTGAAACTCACAAAGGATGAAAATAGTTAGATAAAACCTGGAACTTGCCGGGTGGTACCAGACAGTTCCGTATTTACGGCTATAAAGCTAGTTAGAACGACATATAGCTATAAACAAGCTATCTGTCACACCCTGAAATTTCCAATTTCAGGATGTGAATAGAGGGAATAATTAAATAACAATTTTCTCATAATTTTAAAATTTTTCCAACATTTATTTTTCTCTACAAGAAATACAATATAGGAAAAAAATCCTTGTTTGATTTCCTAAAATCAAAATAAAAAGTTGTCAATGTTGCACTCATGTCGTTGCATCTTGGAGCTTCTTGAGTGGAAAAGGTTTCAAAAATGCGTTTAGGAGCTATCCAAATCCTTCCAAGAATTTTCCAGATTTTTCTGGAATTTATTCTCATTTTCCTTGAGCTATTTCTATTTATTAGAAGGCTCTAAAATTTTTTTCATGATCTCCAACTACTTTATTTGGATTGTTCATGCTCCAATCTAGCTCTAGGAAATTTCCTGGAATTTTTGGGATTTTCAGAATATTTTTTTCGTGACTCTAATGAATTATCTAGCTATTACTAGATTATTTTTTTTCACGAAAATGTTTTCTGAAAATGAAAAGGAATTTCCTTTTCCCCTTCCTTTTTCGGGCCACAGCTGCTTCCGGCCCATCTATCCGAAGTCTACTGTCGCCCCCTTAGCTTCTTCGTGAGGCCACTCAAGATCCCTCAGGTTCTCAGGCCGCAGCCCAGCAACCGAACCCGCCGGCCCGGCCCCGAGCCCGCCCGTGGAACCAATCTGGGCCCAGGCGCAGTCCGCTCCGGACACGACTCCGCCGGAGTCCGCACGGCCGCCGTCGGCTATCCTTGGCGTGCGCGCCAAGGGAGCCCGAGGCTCCGCGCCCAATAAAAGGGAGCTCCGGGGTGGTGCGAGCCCAAAAGCCGCCCGCGTGCTCGCGCCGGTCTTTGCCGGAGGGCCGACCCGCGGAGCGCCAGAGCTGACCGCCGCCGCCCCTCCTTCGATTCCGGCCGCTCCCGCCCCTCCTACGCCGGTGAGCACATCATTAAGTTCTCCTCGATCTACTCTTCTCATTCCCCTATTTATTCGAGCCCGTAGCCGCTCCAATCGTCGGCGCCCCCGCCAGCCAGGACCTCCATGCGCGTGTGCGGGTTCTGTCTACAGGTAGGAGAAGACATGGCCGGTTTGCATCTAGGCCCCTGGCCTTCTTTGTAATTTTTAAATCTTTCCATGTGTCTTGCAAACCTTGGAGAAAACCCCCTAGATCTATTAGATTCCTTAGATTCAATCGAACCGAGCACTTTTTCAGATCTAAACCCTGTATTTTATCTTTTTCGTGAGCACTGTTGAATGTGCCTTGAAAATCTTATCAGCTACTCCCTGAAATCTATAGATAATTGCAGATAGGTCCCTGCAATCTTGTTTTGCTCATAGTTTCTTTGTTTTAGCTCCGATTTAATCCGTTCAAATTGCGTTAGGTTCATAATAATGTAAAGCATGTGTTACTGGTGTGTTTTCACCATGTTTTGTTATATGAAAATAAAATTAATATTAATTTTGATTAATGTCTAGTTATACAGGCCTTTCATAAATAAAAGTAATATAGATCTATATATCGTTTTTCATAATCAAATTAAATTTGATTAATGTTTCTATCACATGTTTTCGTATATAAACGTTAATTAGATCTTTATCTCAGTTTTCGTAAACCAAATGTTAATTTGTTTAATAGTTAATTAATCTTTTCTAATTGAAAGTTGATTAGGCTTTTACATCGGCTTTTATAATAAATATCAATTTCGTTAATGCCAATACCATAATGTTTTAAATAATGATATGATCTACTCGAATTACAAAGTTTCGTTTAGATTGTTCATATAGTTTAGTTTTTCTAAATTAAATGTTTAATCGGTTTAATCAATATATGAATCTTTATTAATAAAACTTGACTAGTTCTTTACACCGGTTTCGTAAATAAAGTTTAATATTGCATTAATGCCAACCTAGGGTATTTTATTTGTAAAATATCCTTTACATTTGTTTTGCTAATTAAAATAAACCTAGCTCGCATAACCTTTTTCCATCATAAATGCAAATCATTCGTTAGACGTTCGGTGTCAGCTTTATCTTCGTATCTCTTTTGATCAAGTTTATCAGAAGCTCTAAACCTTTCTAGTGTTAGCTGCCCAAGCTAAACTGTGTGCATCTACTCAAGCCTTAGAGTTTCTGTTTAGCTTAGTAGCTTTATCTGTGTGAGTAGTTTGCACTGCTCATTTGCCTATCAAGTAATCTTATCACTCTTGTTTCATGTTTATCATAGAATGTTGTTTAGCAGCATCTAGCTAGTTGATGTCTATCTCATCTCTGTTAGGTTGTCCTTTTATAAATCAGCTATGTTCTTATGCCCAATCTTTCGCAGCTATACCTTTCTTAGAGCTAATTTTGTTATCGGTTCCTTTACCAACTAGCTTAGCTTACTTTTTGTTCAATTGTTGCCCTTCGGTCTAGTTCTTTTCGTAGACTAGTTTTCCTAAACCTAGCCTAAGGTTTCTTATGCGCTTGATAGTTCATTGCTACCGTTCTCGTTCGTTTCACCTTAACCTGTACGTTAGCATGTGTATCACCTGTTATTTATTTTAATACTAAAGATGCATGTTAATCTTTACTAATTCTTATTCCAATGCTTTTATAAATAAAAAGTGATTAGGTTCTAATCCGGTTTTCTTTAATCATGATGTAATTGGTTAATCCCTATTCATAACTAGTTTTTTCTAAATAAAAGATGTTAGAGTAAATATCGGTTTTTATAATAAAGTTAATGTGCCTAATGACATCATAAATGCCTTTTCAATATTAAATATGTTTAGTTGAATATGTGACATAAAGTTACTCGTTTAGATATCTCATACCTGCTTCATCTTTCGAAAGTAATTGTTAATTTGACATAACTTCTACTCGAATGTTATAAATAAAATATGATTAGGTTTATCGTGATTTCTTTAATTAAATGTAACTTGTTTAATGGTAACATAGAGTGTTTCTCTGAAATATTCTTTCACATAATGCCAAGTGTAGTCTCTTGTTGTTTGATAATGATCTCACGATAGTTTCGAGCTTAGTTTTGTTTTCAGCGTTTCTTGCGTTTGCGTAACCAATAGGATCAAGCTCTATCTCAGTGTGATCTTTCCGGTCCTTGCTCAATCTTCCGTGACCATCTCCTCAAAGTTAACCAAGCCTTTCCCTTCCAAGCACGCTTTGTGTTCTTTAGTGATCCATCTGATCCAGCCTGTCCTTTAGTGCGTTCTTTTAAAGTTTCGTTTTTGATTGGTGCTTTGTTCTTAGTATGCTTGTTTGTTTGCTTTATGTATATTTGTGATTGATGATTGATGCGAGTAGAATGAACGTGGTTCGAGAGCTTGGAAGAGCGTGAAGGTGAAAACAATCTGAGCAACTACTCTTTGGTTAAAGGCAAGTGTGTCCTTGATCTTTTGTCCCAATACCTTTATTAATCACTATTGCATGTGCCTTGCATTAATTTTGATAGGTTCCTATTAACGATGACTAGCCTCTTTTGACCATTATCTTGAACCCGGTTTTAATTAATTTTGATGGTAGATGTTGCTTAATGTGCTCAACTGGGTTGGTAATCATCAACATGGTTATCATTTTATGCTCTATGTTCCTTTATGATAATTGTAATACAAGATCACTATGCATTAATCGGAACATGGAGAACCACCCAGGAAAACAGTACAACCACAAGAACTAATGGGCAATGGTCTTGGCTGGATAATTAGGAACTTTAGCTTGGGGTGATCTTACCTGATAAGGACAAGGGATCGGCGGTACTGCGGGGTATGGACTCGCTCTAGTAGGGGGTTGGGTGAGTTATTCTTTTTATGGTGAGGTATCGACCTGCTAGGGGACTTTATACCTTGCTAACTGATCCGGACCTTGTGGGTCATAACTTGTTGGAGAACCTTTGTAAAGGCCATGTAGCATCCCTACGCAACCACACCTCGGTAGTGTGGTATAGTGCCTGCGCAGCATCGCATGGTTGGGTTCAAAGTTCTTTAGAGCTTTTATGCTGCTTGTGGTGAAAGTGTACAACCTCCGTAGAGTGTAAAACTAACTGGTTAGCTGTGCTCACGGTCAAGAGCGGCTTGGACCCTCACATGATAATTAAACTTGAAGATGGACTTAAATTGTGATATGTGTTATGGTTATCCTTGCCATGTTCTCATGGCGTATCTCTTATCTTTATGCTTAATTGAGGGTTGGTATAAACTTATACTTTTATTAGTAATCAGATGCTAATAAAACTTGATCAACTAAAATGCTAGATGCTTAAAGCCCAGTCCACTATAAAGCCTTTGCATTCATTCTTCCCCCACACTTGCTGAGTACGACAAGTGCTCACCCTTGCGATAAACAATGTTGCTCAGAAAGAGGAAGCTGCTTTGAAGTCGTTGTGAAGATGTTGCTGAAGCTAGGCGTACGAAACCCCCAGTCGACAAGTGCTCTCCCTTTTTCTTTCGTGATATTGTTTCTGCTATTCACTTATGTCAACTATATGCATGAAAATTGATCCTGGCATGCATATAGGTTTGCACATGGTTTTCTTTGGAAAAACAGGTGTGACACTATCTGTCGGCAATTTAAACCTCATTCGGCAATTGATAAAAGCATGTAAACAGAGTATTGCCGAATGTATGACGTAAGCATGATGAAAAATCAGTCTTTATTTAAACAATGTTACAGCACATAATCATAACCGATTATTCAGGATAAATCATGATAAAATAAATAAAAGCGAAGCATGATCATGAATCTGCAGTAAACAAGCATGCATAGATTCGAAAGCACTAGTCTACCGCATGTCTAGGTACTTTCAAACCCGTCGGGCATGACGTTAAACAAGTTAATCCACCGCATGATACAACTTGTTTCAGATCACACCACCATCCAAGAATAGATCAATCCACCGCATGATACAATCTAAACATGGAAGGCTAAAAGCATACATTATTTAAAGCAAGTCTCACGAACACGTTTCACTCATGAAGGAATTGCCGAATACAGCTGTACAACCGAATCGGGTTCCGTGGAGAAGGAACAAACTATGCAAGATTAACAAGCTTGAACCCACAACACGTGACAATCTAGATTAATTCGAATTTGGCTATTAAAGAACGCATGACTTGCTTGCTGCATCAAGCCAAAGATTTGAACATGCAACACGTGGATCACAAACAAGATAGAGCCGAATCTAATCAATCTAAATTGGGCAATAAAGTGTTACATGAATTAAACACAGAAGGTAGAATTCAAAGCAACACATGGTAACTTGATGAATCTATTAGATCTTGCCAAATCTAATAAAGCCGATAACTAGCTCCAAGCTAGATCTTAGCCTACCGCATGACTCATGATCCAACAAGGGAACCTTCTTGAACCAAGCTTAAATCCACCGCATGATACTAAGCATGGTAACAAGATTACTTGCATCACGGTCTAAATCCACCGCATGATACTAGACATGATACAAGGTTGCCGGTACTTACGGAGGTCAACGGATCGATGATGGCTCCTCTCGAAGAACTCGACGACTTGACTAGAAGGACTCGAAAGTTGGCATGGGGCCGGTTTGTTGTGAATTTGTTCGATACCTATTACAAACACTAAGGGTTTATATTTATACCCTGACTTTAACACGACTCCTAGTCGACCACAATTACAACATTTATTGCCTAAAATTAATACCATGGCGTCATGTCCGTCTCGTACCCGTCATCAATTTGTCCCCTTCTTTATATTCAATCCACTTCATCACGCGTTCCCGAATGCTTTCCTTTTTCACCCGTGGAACAATTCTTCTGCCGAATGATGACGTACTCCCGACCGCAGACGCCTCTACCAAATGCTTTAAGGAAAACCTTCTGCCGAATGGTGCTCTTCTACCAAATTCGGCCCACATGTCAGTCTCTTCCCTGTACCAATTTTTGGTGTTAACATATGCCCCTTCAATTACAGGATAAAAGGTGATTTTATTCCGGAATTGACCATAAATACTCAACGTCCCTAGGCCGAATCTGTTCAACACCCGTTCTTTCCTCCTTCAAACGGTTGGAGCCTTCGCCCAGATCCAAACCCTAACTCATCAACTTTTTCGAGCTTCAATCCTCAAATGGAAAACCAATAACAAGCTCTTCAGGCAAATCTTATCCTCCTTAAGCTCATTCGGTATTACTTTTCTTGAATCCCATCTCAAAATTTCCTTTTGCCCTCTTTTGTTCTTGATTGGCTCTAGTTGCCGAAATCTTCATTCCTGTCGAGGACCAATCAACATTTATTTCCTCGGGCCCGTAGGGATTTCCTATCCTTCTGAGTTCATTGCAGCCGAATCCCAGAGGATCCCCTTCAAGACATCACCGACGAAGCCCCACGAGTGGCAGGACACTTTTAAGAACTGGCCTCTGCCCCAGTTGCAGGCTGGAGAAATTGGTATAAGAGGATACTTGATGATGACAGCCCCAAGACCAAAAACTGGGACAACCTTCGTATTTCTCATTGCTTAGAATTGTCCTTAGCCGAAACACCTAAACATGAGAACCTTCTGATTGAACCTGCCACTTTGGGTCTAATAGCGCAAATGCCTTCCTTTTTGGCCATGGGCCAATGTCCCCCACTTTGGCCGATGTGTACATGATAACCGGCCTGAGAGTCACAGGAGCTGTGTATCCATACAAGTACAAGGGCTCCTCCATGCAAACAGGAGTGAAAACAGGAGTTGGATACAAGAGATATATCCAAAACTATATGTATGATGGCCCTCTGACTGATGTTGAATACAGAGCCTTTTTGAATATGTGGTTATGCAGATTTATCTTCTGTGGCAAAGCTAATGAGCCAACCCTGAACCACATTGTGATGGCTGAGGACCTGGCTGCTGGTACACCCATCCCCCTCGGGAAATACCTTATAGGAAGTGTCTACCATATGCTCCATCAAACCACCTATCTGATGTACACCAGCAAGAAGATCCCCTGTGTTAATGGCCCTTGGTGGTTTGTCCAGATGTGGTTAAAATTATGCATGCACCAGATTGTTGCCATCGATGTCAACAATCGGCACTTCCCTTCAACCAACTACAAGGAAGGAGAAACCCAGAGCACCAAAGGCTGTCAAACCTATGGAGAAGCTGCTTCCACTGTGTCTATCAACAAAGACATTGGCCAATTATTTGTGCTCTTCTTCAGAGGTTTTGTCAACCCTCTTTGGTTCCCATATCTAGACAATGACAACTTGACCCTTCCTTGTGAATTCAGTTTTGAAACTGGATGTAATGATGTGCATTCTATAGCAATCTTCAATGCTTTCATTCATCCTTGTATCCTGCCAGCAGAATTTTGTGGAGGAAGGCAGGTTCAGAGTACCTTTGAGTACTACCCGCCAAACATGATGGCCGGGCAGTTAGGATGTGGCCAAGTGCCCCCAAGACTATTTCTTCATGAATTTCTCAAGACCAGAGAGGACATCAAGGAATCCATAGAAGTAAGAAAAAATTTTTAGTACAAGTGCAGCACAACCTTTTATGCACCCAAGCCCTTTGTGCCAATAACACTTGCTCATCCTTCTTTCATTCCTTGGTGGCAAGAACTTCATAATCATATCTTTAATGTGCCAGTACACCCTCTCTGCCTTGAATTAATGCCTGACTTTCAACCAACTTCAGAGGTAAAACTTTCATCTCCCTTTCTTACATCTGTTTTTAATCATACTCCTCCTTACTGACTATGATTCTGCCATTTTCCAGGAAACAGTACCTGCCCCACTTGCCAGGACAATCCCTTATAAGATTGAAGGCCCAATCTCTGCCTTGGGATGCCGATCTCCCACTCTGGCACAACTGATGTCTAGACAGGCCACGCTAGATCCAACTCTCATCAAGACAGCTTTTGACAAAAAGAAAGCTCCATCTCTGATTGCTTCTCCAGCTGTTAAGAAGAAAAGAACAAGCAAAAAGCTACTCATTCAGGTCAGAACACCTTCCCTTCTCGAACACAATGTCATTCATCATTCTGATCATCTTTATCTTTGCATGATTTTAGACCAGAACTCAACAATCAGTGGTCATTACAGATTCTGCCAATGCTTCATCTACTGGTAAAATTTTCACCATCTTATTCTTCAATCATTCTTCTTCATTAGCACTTATCCACTACTTGTTAGTTGCAGAGGAAACTTTGGTGAGCCAAACTGTGGGGAGTTTTTCTCCTCAGCATGATTCAATTCCAGCCTCACCAAAGATCCAACCATCTTCTCCTCAACCAAGAGTCTCAGCTTCACCAAGGATTCATCCATATTCTCCTCAACTAGAAGTCTTAGCCTCACCAAGGACTCATCCAGCTTCTCCTCAACTAGACATACAAGAGCCTTCCCTTGAGCCTGAAAAACTTCCGTCCTCCGCTCGGGAAGCTAGGAATGATGTAAGTATGAACACCCATCTTTCTATTTTCATTTAATAGATCATCACTAATTCGTCAAGAACTTCTTTTCAGGAGAAAACTGTGTCATCACCAAATTATTCCTTTGCCGTGGATGACTTGGTTGCCGAAAAAGGAGATGAAGCATCTTCTAGCCTAGCTTTATCAGAGGAAAACTGAAGGACCGATTAGGCGACCAGAGAGGGGGGGAGTGAATGGGAGCCGATAAAAATTCTTCTCGAAGGAGATTGAAACTCCGACAAGACGAACTCACTCGGTCGGACCCCCGAAATCACACGCTCCGCACTCCTACCTTCCGTTTGCCAAAACCACGTAGCCACTGGAGTGCTACTGGTCCTAGGAACAAACTCTACCAGCAACCTCAACACACACGCACCCACGACAGCGGAAACACCTCAAAAGCCGGCTGTCCAGAGGGGGGCGGTTAGACCGGGTATAGGGGGCGGTTAGACCGCCTCCACCTGGTAACCAAGAAATCCTCCGAAACAGCTCTTCCGAGCACCAAAACGCACCACGGTTTCACCAACAAAGATCTTTGGTCAAGGCCATGCTAGCTACCGAGAAAATCTTGGCGAAAACCAAAACTCCACCCGGGGGCCTAGGGGCGGTTAGACCGGCTACCGGGGGCGGTCTAACCTCCGTACCCAAAGAACGAACTCCAACCAAGAACACCTAGCAAACAACACGAGAACGACCCCAAATTTCACCCGGACGCTCCTCTGATCAAGGCGAACAAACTCACAGAGGAAAATTCGGCAAAACAAAACTTCAACCTGGAAACACCCAGGGCGGTTAGACCGCCCCCCGAGGCGGTTAGACCGCCTCTTCCAGAAAAACAGCCCGCGGGTCAAACCCTAAAATCCTCGCGCCCGATCTCCCGAATCACTCCACGGATTGCAGCGAAACTTCGGGATTAGCTGGGTTACCTCATGGGCAACCTCTACCTCAAAGAAATCGACCCGAAACGCTCACAATCTAGAGGAATCGACGAAATCGCCTCTCTAGGTCAAGAACTCGCCCAACTCGAAAAACCACCAAATCGAGTTCGATTCAAGGGAGATTTGGGGGCCAAGTCACCAGCCAAAGAGGCACAAGAGCCTCATACGTGACACCCACCAAAAACCCCAAGAAATCGTCCTCAAAACACCGCCAACAAAGAGCTCCGAAAATCAACACAAAAGAGAGCGGGAAAACCACCTTGAGAAACAACGCCGAACCATCTATACATACCATGAAGGTTCGTACAAGGTCTAGCTTGCCACCCAAACATCCATCCCTCTCTATAGATCTCACAGGAAGCTCTCAAGCTAGTCCTAGGAAAAACTAGGGAAAAAAGGAGAACCAAAATGGAAAAACAAATGAGCTAGGGTTCCAAGAGTTGGCTGCCATCCACCCATTCAATGAGTATATATGGAGGCACCCAAAAGACTAAACTACCCTTCACTAATAACTAGGGATACATGCCCCTCGAGGGTGGATTTGGAAATCTTAGGAATTTCTTCATCGGACGGATGCCCGGCGACTGCAACCTGCTTAGCCTCGACGCAAGCCTTGCGATCCCGACGCGTGTCCTCCGCTTCGAAGCATCTTGACGCCGACAGCCAGGGCGGTCAGACCGCCCCCCTTGGGCGGTTAGACCGGCCCCGGAGATCTGACCGGCCCCAGGCGGTCTGACCGCCCCTCCTGGGCGGTTGAACCGGCCTGGGTGGCCGCACCTCCTCGTCGAGTCTTCGACCTCGGTTTTGTGGCTCAACCAAGTAACCCAGTGGTTTTCTGGTGAACCACTGCAAACCCCGCGAACTCGGGGTAGCCTCCGCCAATCTCCACTCATGACTCGGCTCCCACGTAGTCCCGGCTCGCCCTTGGTTTTGAAGCTCTACCAAGAAACCGTCCACGACTTCATCTTGCTGTTCATGCCACCATGCGGCCCGCACTTCACCCCACTAGTCACCGGGTCCCTCGAACGAAGCCTACTTGCCTTCTCCACACCTAGAGGCCTCACCGACAACGACCTTTCGCACTTGTTCTTCACCTGCACCAACACGAGTCAAGCCGCAACCTGCACCTGCAATACTTAGCCAAGAATCAGTCCACACAACGTTGTCAATCACTCATCACACAAGGAAGCGACCATCCACCGGTCCTCGAACCACACATGCTCCTCAATCTCCCCCTTGATGAGTGCATGGACAACACACATGATTTGTAACCAAAGAGAAAAAGGAAAAAGGAAAGAAACAAATAAAAAGAAATCTCAACAAGCGATCGAAAGCCAAAGAAAGGCAAACAGCAAGATCACTTGAAGAAGACAAGTCTCGGACCCCTTAGGCAAGGGCAACGTCTCGACACATCTGAGACAAAGCAAAGCTCAAGCAAAGAGCGCAAACCACCAAAGCGAAGCTCGAACACCACAAAGAGCTCCCCCTGCACATATGCAAGCTCCCCCTGAGCCAAAGCACATTCCCCCTAAACAAATGCAGCAATGCAACACGAGAATGCAACAAAGAGCAAAAACCTTCTCACACTGCCCAAGGCGGTTAGACCGCCTGCCCCAGGCGGTTAGAGCGCCTACCACTCATATGACCGCCTGGGGGCGGTTAGACCGCCCCATGTGACCGGCCCTGCACCAAACTGCACAAAATTTGCCCGAACCAATTGGAACACCTTCCAAACACTCCCAGGTGCCCAAAGCATGCTCAAAATTCCCCCCTTGTTGACAATGCATGAATCAAGGCAAAATGCGAAACTTTACAACATATAGCTTCTCAAATATACAAAATTCATCACAAGGAGCTACACAAGTCCAAATGAGCAAGTTAGATACTCTACAGATTCGTAATGACCTTAACTACATGATTACCAAGTTTCACAGCCATTGGACAAGGCTAAAAAGGATTTGAGTAATTTTGCGAAAAGTTACTCTCTCACAAGCAAAAACCTAAACATGAGCAAAACATGTCAAAATGGCAAAGCCACACAAACTTCATGCTAGGACAGCCATTCTAATCATAAGACCATCACAAACGCCCACAAGCACCTCATGTCATGTCAAAGCCACCGAGCCATGTGCCTACTTCTATGTATGAGACTTCTCATTGGTAGGCATCATGCAACAGTTTAGCACCCAAAGCAAATTAATTTCAGCACATATGACATGGGAACATATTTTCCAAGCATTTTGCATTTCATTTTCAGATTTATAAATGGTACATGAAATGTCTTTGCGACAAAAAAGGAACTTATGCCCCTCCATAAGATAAATGTTGACGGTTAATAATTATATCAAAGTTCGTTTGTGACTTGCAAGCGGACAAGTCTCCCGTCGTACTCAAGGGACCCTTCTTCCCTCGAGTGGTGAACCCAAGGTAACGAATCCGTGGAACAAATGTGTGATGCAAAACTTAATCTAATAAAGCCAAGTAACTTCAATCTTCGGTAAAAGAAACCCTAATGCATCCAAGTAAAAGACACGAAACGAATCTAATCTACTAAAGACCGGAGAAAACAAAGTAAGATTGGGTAGATAAACCGATCTAGAGGGATCGGGGTAAGCCTTTTGTTGAAGTTCCAAGCAAGAGAAGAAGTAGCAAATCGAATCTTAATAGAAGCCTCTTTAAATCATGGTTTCCCGTCCAAATCTGAAAACATCCGCCTTTCAGAACCCCCGTTCTGTCACAACGTATCCCTACGCATGTGGGGAGCTTAGGGCGAGTCAAAAGACAAGTCGAGATTCTTTCGGAAGATCCGGCGTGTACCTCTAGCCACCGCGGCTACAAGAACACCCTATGTAATCTATCTCGAGAATAGAATTGGAATAAGCAAAGCCGATCCAAAAACGAAATCTTCGAGGAAACACTTGATCGCTAGGAAAATATTCAACTTGATAATTCAACTATAACAATGATACATACACAATATCACCATCGGGATCCTTCCTTGATCTTGCTTCTAGCTCCGGGAACTCCGACGTGGTCTTCCGTGCAAGGTTCCCACGTCGGCTAGGGAAACCCTAGTCAACTAGCTCGACCCTCTCCTCTCCGAGATGGTGTCCCTCTCTTCTCTACTCCTCGGCGGCCGATGACGAATTCTCTCATGCATGGCTCTCGGTCAGGGGGCTATAAATAGCCCGATTGGCGGCTAGGGCTAAGGAGGGGGCAAATGGGCCCTGGATGGGCCTGGGCCGGCCGGCCTGGGCCCATCCAGGCCCAGCCCGAGGCCTCCTTTGCTCTACGTCGGTTCCCTTGCTTCCTGGATGTTTCCCCCTTCTGTATGTAGGTCCATGTCGTCAGTTTCACTCCGAATTGGACTCAACTCCTTGTCTTGCAAGATTCGGCGCTTTTACGGTCGGGTCCTCGGAGTCCGTCGTCTTCTCGGATCAAGTCCCTGGCTTCTTGGAGTTAAGTTTGCTTCGTTGCATGACTTGTACGGGGCTTCAAGGTCTTGTCATGAGGTGCTTGATGAACTTATCCCGAAAGTCTTGCATTCAACACTAAAACCCTGCATAAACATTAAACTCCAAAGCCGACATGCACACGTGAACTTGTTATACCACGGGGGTTAGTACCAATGGATAAGGTATAAAACTCATGCCAACACCGAAGGTAAACTCATGGCTAGGTTGACGGATTTTCACCATCAACATCTCCCCCATGCGTAAACCTTGCTCGTCCTCGAGTAAGCCTTCGATGGATATCATCATTGCCAAATAGTGTTTAAACTTTGCACTTGATCACACATGAGAAAACATAATGCTCTCAAAATTTTAATTCATTAAAGTTCCATAATGTACTAGCCTTCATCTCTACGGAGGGTAGATTCTTATTAAGCTTATCCCACAAGTATTAACAAGCTCACAAAGTTTAAGTAGATCTCAGAATTTTTGAAATAAAGAACGAGACAAAGAAAAGCTAAACCAAGTTCACAAATTTAAATCATCTTGTATATTGCTCATGAACTCTCATCTCACTTGTCTCTCAAGCCTATATATTCTACTCCTTTCCCTCTCATAACATATATGTGTGGTAGGCTTTATATGGAGCTTTGGGAAAGTTTAGTCCTAACAAGATTTTATAAATGAGGTGTTGTCAAAACAAGACAAGCTTCTCATGGTCTTACCGAGACTCGTCAAAAAGGTCATTGGAAAATAATGTTAAATCAAGGAGGGGAAAGAGAAAAATACACACACTTTAGATAAGTGGACATGTGCAAATGGCAAAGAATGATCCCGAGGCACAAAGGAAGTCCTCGTTATCGGATTGCACATGGTTGGAAAATGAGAATGGATCTTTTAAACTTGAAGCCTTGAATGCACTCTTAGAGAACCGGGGAGTTCACTTTACGCATATATTTTTTTCTCTTTCTCATATTTCTCATTCTTTTCTTTCTTTCTTTCTTTCTTTCTTTCATTATATATATATTTCTTTTTCTTTCTTCTTGTGAGACGTTCACCTTGGAAGTCACGTACATCGCCGAATTTTTTCTTTCATCATCATTTTTTTAAATACTCCCCTTTGAACTCTAAAACTGCACCGTACCTACCTCCTCCCCCATGCTTAGATGTTGCTCGTCCTCGAGCAAAGAGGCGAAAAATAAGGTAGGTACCGGAAATATTTTTCCTTGGAGAGATACTTGAAATCTTCAATGTCGGCATCGTCTTGCGATCTTCCTTGAATTGATGATCCATTCTCAACAATAGGTTGTGGTCAAGGAGGTAATCACAAAAGATGATATTTGGTTTAAGGGTGGATATCCGGCGAGGTTTGTGAGATCTCCAATGCAGGGATACACAATGCACGGATAAAAGGCTAGCAAAAAGATAGATACGCAAAAATGGAATTACCAGCTTCTTAGTCTCGGGCCAGAGAAATCATGGCCTGCAATAACTCACTCAAAAATAAATCTTGTACACTAAGGTTTATGCACTCAAATATATATTAGGCTTTGGATAGGTTGAGCAACACACAAGTGATATTTATGACAAGGTTAGCGATATTTTTGAGCATAAAAGACATCTTTAATCTATTCATAACTTGAGAGAATATAAAACACTATGGGTCTTTATTTTAATCATAACCTCCGCTGAAAATTAAGCTAGAATTTAAATAAATTCAGATTTGTATTTTTAAGAGAGCACTAGCTTAAACATGCATAGATCAATTACAAAGATGAACAAAGCTGCAATTATAATCATATATCATCATGGCACAAATTTTGTAACTTTTCCAATGATAAAATCAAGGTGGTGTCTTTATTAATGATGACATCAAGTTGAAATACAAACTGAAAATAAACAAACATGCTTGCTGAAATTTAAATAAAAACAGGAAATACTACGCAAACACACATAAGCAAAAGCTGAAAATTACAGAGAAAAAGAAAAGAAAAGAAAACTAAAGTTCCTAAATCTTCTAGTCCTCCGCCGGTGGTTGATGTTGATGATCTTGATAATAATACCCTTGCTCATAATATGATTGGACATTTCCTCCGACGAATTGATTTGGCTCCACAAGGTGAAGGCGTCCAAGCTCAAAGGCAATATTTGCATTGCCTTCACCAAGTTGAGCTGCGTTAGCTTGGATGGCTGCGATGTTTTGGGCGTTTCTTGCAGCATACCCTCCAATTATGGCCATGCTTTGTTGTGGTTGGGGATGATGTGCGTAGGACTCCGCGAAGTTAGCATTGGGCACAACATAATTTGGTGGGGGTACCGGTGCACCACCCCCCCATGCTTGCTCTTGTGGCCCTCCGTAATAACTTGGCGGAGGAGGGATCCCGCCGAATGGTTGCACATTGGGTTGTGCTCCACTCGCTTGTGCGGAGGATGTTCCCTCCTCTACGATTCTTCCTCTTTTGTTCTTCCTTGCAGGGACAAGGAGTCCCTCTTCCAACCAATCTTCTCTCCCATCGGTGAAAAGCCTAAGCCTCCCATTGGGAAGCGGTAGGTTTACTATGGCCAAACGATAACCTCCTCTCTCATCTCCACTAATGTATTTGCCTTGCCGCAAATACTCAATATCGAGAGAGGTACCACGCAAAAGATGGTCGGGGTTTCTTGCGATCCCCGGCCGTAAGGAGAAGACCAACATGGAGAGGTAGCACCCCGAACCAATATTACCCGCCCCCGATGTTGCTTCACAACACCAACGGTTGATCATAAGGTAAGAGGGGTCTACTGGCTGCCTGGCAATTAAAGCCGAGTAGAGCCAATTCAACTCCATGTCGGTCACCTTCGTCTCCTTCATCCTCCCCAATACCCTCTTGCACATCCAAGAGTGAAATATACGGATAATGGGGTTGCGGATGCAATTGCGTTGTTGATGGGCTTCTCCGGAGATCATATTCCAAAATC
Organism: Cenchrus americanus; assembly: GCA_947561735.1. Classification (NCBI taxonomy): domain Eukaryota; kingdom Viridiplantae; phylum Streptophyta; class Magnoliopsida; order Poales; family Poaceae; genus Cenchrus; species Cenchrus americanus. Next base: position 96,773,564 of record OX387242.1, on the reverse strand, counting down.
CCGCTAACATGCCGGGTGGCACGTCAACTTTCTCCGGAGCTCCCTTGTGGAATCCAAGCAGCTCCCTAACGTGTTCGTAGGGAACCACTTGTTGGACTCCCTCCAAACGGAATGACAAGCTTTGCACCCCATCATCATCAAGGATAGGTGCAATAGTCATTAAAATTTCCAAGGCGAACCCCAAGTGGGTGTCCACCGATACTCCATTGGAGAACTGCACCCATCCAAGGTGCCCCAACATATAGTATATGTCGGTGCCAAAACCCAAGGTGTAGAGTGCTTGGTCGTCGAACTCGACATTGGGAACAAGCCTCTTCTCAAGATTAGAGAGCCTCTCCTCCTCCTCCGATGACAAGATGATGAAGCCGTACGAAGAGTATGTCGGAGTGTATGGAGGTGGCGCGGTTGAACGGGTCAATCGTCTTGGTGGCGCGGGCTGCTCCGTGTGCCCACGAGGTTCGGTAAACCTCATGGACGTGCTTCTTGCAGCCCTCATGCCACCAAGAAGGAGAGCATCGTTCCTCCTCGGTGGTGCCGTATCCGTCTCCATGCTCCGGGGAGACTCGGAAACCGAGTGCCTCCTCGAAGACGTGGTTGATGACGGCTTGGACGACGACGAACTCTTCTTCTTGGAGAAGAGACTTGTGGTCTTCTTCCACATAGTTGCTGCACTCTTTTCTTCAACTAAAACTCCGGGTTGCCACCGGTAACTAGGCACTTAAACTCTTTACTTCGGATGTGGACTTTGAGTGGATTAAGGATGTGGATTTTTTCTTGAGCTATCAAGCTTGGGAAGGTTGGCTATGTCTACGGAGGTTTTGAGCACATAAACTTGAACACACAAACAAAGGAAGGAGAGGGAAGCTTGCCTGCAGAAAACGGGAGCCGGGGGGCTCCTTAAGTAGGTGAGGCCGCCGGCACCGGGCCGGCCGGCCTGGAGTCCTCGGTGCACCTCCCCGCCTTGTCTTTCTTCCAGCACGATCATTTCGCCTCTACAACTTTCCTGCCCGCGTGCTCCACGAGTTGCACCGCCCAAACTCTCTCGTCCACTCCTTTCCTTGCATTATTGGTCCTTCCACTTGATGCTCCATGCTTTGGGTCATATCCATGCTCCCTAGCTCCACTTGCTTCACATGCCACCATGAAATTCCTGCAAAGTTGATGCTTGCTGCCCACCATACTTGTCCTTTGCATGTGGAATTGGTGAAAGTTGATAAAAGGGAATCCAATGGTGCATGCATGATTAATTCAAACTAGATTGCCTCCACTAAGGTGTGTTTAAGGTTAAGCACTCCTCTAATTCGAAATTTAAAATATTTTTCAGAGCCATGCAAGAGCTCAAACATAATTTTAGAGAAGTTTTTAAACCATTAAAAACAAATGTAAGTCGAAAATATTTTTCGACTACGTTGATTTCGGTCTCACCGGTATAGTTTGCCTTCATCGGTTGAGAGCAAATTTTTCCCGGCTTGATCAAGGGGGCATAGGTTTAGGTTCTAATTTTGGCTAAATAAGAAAGATTTTGAATAAAAAAAAATTAGAATAGGCTTAGAAAAATTCTAATCCTAGAGAAACCAAGGATAAAGATTTTTAAAACCAACCAAAAGTTTTGATTTCTAGGTTCACGCGAGTTCTACCACGTGTTGAATTTTATTAACACTTAAATATAAATCGTGGATCTACTCGTGTGGTTTTAGCATGAAAAATAAGTCAACCTCAGCACCATAATGAGGGTGAAAGGTTGAGTTAGGTTCTGAAATTATTTGGTTGAGGTTTCTCGAAAAGAAAAGAACAAACAAGCACATAGGAGGGTTCATGCAAAGGGTTTATGATAAAGCAAACATTCAATCAAGAATTATGTCTCTAATATTGTTCAACCACTTCTAAGTCTAATGTCTTTGCGTAATAAAACTCAAAAACTAAATTATTAAAAATACTCGAAAAACCTGGAATCGGGTTGTCCTCCCGGTAGCTTATTCTTGACTTGACGAAACGGGTTGCCTCCCGCCTAGCGCTTCGTTTATAGTCTATAGCTAGACTTCTTCACTTGATTACTTCGGATCAACGCTCTTTGCGGGCGTTGCAATCTTGGGTACCCACTTCCGCACCATCTTGGGCACGGGCTTGTCTTCCGGCTTAGTCATTTTTTTGGTCTTCACAGGCGGCTTCTCTTCCTTTGTCTTGATGGATGCAACACCTTCTTTGATTTGGTTCTCCCTTCGCTCCAATCATGTTGCATGCCTCGATTCTTGGACGGAACTTGAAGGAACTCCTTTCTCCGTTGATATCGAACGTGATCTCCCCCTTGCCAACATCAATAGTAGCTCCCACGGTCTTGAGGAAAGGCCTCCCTAGGATGAGCGGCGGCTTCTCCCTCTCTCCCATCTCGAGCACAACGAAATCGACGGGGATGAAGTAGTGTCCGACCTTCACGGGTACATCTTCAGCAATGCCCAAGGGATAGCGAATGGAGTTGTCTCCCAACTCCAAACATATACCCGTAGGCTCCATTGGTAGGCGTAGCTTCTCGAACACATCCCTCGGCATGACGCTCACACTAGCTCCAAGGTCGCATAACGCCTTCTCGAAGTTGAAAGAACCAACTGAACATGGAATTGTAGGGCACCCGGGGTCTTTTTGCTTCTCTAGCCCATTAGCAATAGCGGCACTACACTCCTCGGACATCTTGACATGATCTACCCCGAGTGTTGCTATCTCATATTTATTTGCAAGTATGTCTTTAAAGTAACGAGAATATGTAGGTACTTGTAGGGCATCTAGTAATGGCATGTTGATGCTAAGTCTACGCACAACTTCCACAAACTTCTCAAAGTGGTTGTCAAGTTTACCTCGGAAGAAGCGTGGCTTGAGTTGCGGTATCCTCGTGTCTTCCTCCGCATCTCAAATTCGGGTTCCTCGGTGACGATCCCCGTAACCTTCTCTTTAGCAACTCCTTCCACCTCGGTGGATGGTTTAAGCTTCCTTGCTCCCGCGGAACGTTCCGGATCTTCGGTCTCCTTCCCCGAACGTGTTTGAATGGCCTTCGCCGATTTGGGACTTTTGGGTTGTCCCGGAAGCTTCCCTTCATCATTAGTGAGGCGCCCCGCAAGTTGTCCAACTTGCGTCTCGAGCATCTTCATCATGTTGAGCACTTGATGATTGGAACTTCCGACCTCCGTCACTTTGCTATCGATGTTCTCCAACACTTTGTCTATGGTCTTGAACTTGGTGACGGTGTCCTTGTTGATCTTAGCTTGCTCATCCATGAACTCCTTCAATTGTATACGAAGCGGAACCGCGTTAGGAATAGATGAGCTTGCATTAAATTGAGGCCTACCTTGCCGTAGCGGAAGTTCGACAATTCTCCCTTCCTCATGTAGTCGAGCACTTTGGCTTCCTCAGGACAATCTTTGCGGACATGGCCATACTCTCCACATTCTTCGCATGTGGACCTTGCTTCGGCGGCCTTCAAGTCTTGAGCCTCTTTCTTTTCCATCTCCATCCTCTCCAACCTCCTCATGAGCGAGTCGATCTTGCCTTCAAGTATGTTCTCCTTCTCCACTTGCAAGACTCCTTTGACGTTCCCCGTGGGTTGAACCGGATGTAGGCGGCCGGATGACGCCCATGTGTCATTATCCGCGACCTTCTTGAATAGCGTGAAAGCTTCCGTCGGTGTAAGCTCGATGATAGATCCTCCCGCCGATGCATCGATGATCGTCCTTGACGCCATGGTGAGTCCTTGATAGAACTTTTGCACGAGGTCTTCCTTCGGGAACTTGTGATGTGGAACCGCCTGGGTGTACTCGTTGAAGCGCTCGAATGCCTCTGAGATAGTTTCCGTAGGATATTGAACAAAGGTGGCAATCTTATTATGCAAGCTTTGAGTTTTACCCGGTGAGTAGTATTCCTTCATGAAAGCCTTCATCAACGTGTTCCGATTTTGCACCGTCTCCGCCGGTTGAGAGTGGAACCATTGCAAAGCCTTCCCGAGAAGTGAGAACGGAAAAAGCCTTGCCCTCATTTGGTCTTGAGTCACCCCATCCATGTTGAAAGTCTGACATAGTTGAATGAATGCTTGGAGGTGAAGGTTCGGGTCCTCTTTACCGGTGAAGGGTGAATGTTGCACCATGCGGATTGTTGAGGTCTTGATCTCGAACGGTCTTCCGATCTCCTCGAGGTTCAAGATTGGTAGGTCGATGATGTCTGGGGTGCATAGCTCCCCAATCTTGCGTTCTTGCGGTGGTTGGTCACCCATTGGTGGAAGTTGATTCTCCCGAGGACTTTGAGGTGGTGAATTCTTTGGAGATTCCTGCGATCCTTTGTCTTCCGACTCCGAATCTACAAAATCCAGCTTTTTAGCTTGATGTGCTTCACGTCTCCTTAGCCCGTAAAGTTTTTCTACGGATCATCCACAAAATTATTGGGTTTGTTGGAGAGGTAGCCGTCCATCTCCTGTTAGGGTTAGCAATAAACAAAGTATGCAAAAACTAGAAAGTAAAAACAAATCTATACAAACTAGGGTTAGACAAACTAGATTAGATGTATTTTGAGGATGATCAAAATTTAGTAGATGCAAAAAGAAAAACGAAAAGAAAACTGAAAATTACAAAAAGGCAAGAAAAAATCAAATATTGATCAGTTGTTCCCCGGCAACGGCGCCAGAAAAAGGGGCTTGTTGACGGTTAATAATTATATCAAAGTTCGTTTGTGACTTGCAAGCGGACAAGTCTCCTGTCGTAGTCAAGGGACCCTTCTTCCCTCGAGTGGTGAACCCAAGGTATCGAATCCGTGGAACAAATGTGTGATGCAAAACTTAATCTAATAAAGCCAAGTAACTTCAATCTTCGGTAAAAGAAACCCTAATGCATCTAAGTAAAAGACACGAAACGAATCTAATCTACTAAAGACCGGAGAAAACAAAGTAAGATTGGGTAGATAAACCGATCTAGAGGGATCGGGGTAAGCCTTTTGTTGAAGTTCCAAGAAAGAGAAGAAGTAGCAAATCGAATCTTAATAGAAGCCTCTTTAAATTGTGGTTTCCCGTCCAAATCCGAAAACATCCGCCTTTCGGATCCCCCGTTCTGTCACAACATATCCCTACTCATGCGGGGAGCTTAGGGCGAGTCAAAAGACAAGTCGAGATTCTTTCGGAAGATCCGGCGTGTACCTCTAGCCACCGCGGCTACAAGAACACCCTATGTAATCTATCTCGAGAATAGAATTGGAATAAGCAAAGCCGATCGAAAAACGAAATCTTTGAGGAAACACTTGATCGCTAGGAAAAGATTCAACTTGATAATTCAACTATAACAACGATACATACACAAGATCACCACCGGGATCCTTCCTTGATCTTGCTTCTAGCTCCGGGAACTCTGACGTGGTCTTCCGTGCAAGGTTTCCACGTCGGCTAGGGAAACCCTAATCAACTAGCTCGACCCTCTCCTCTCCGAGATGGTGTCCCTCTCTTCTCTACTCCTCGGCGGCCGATGACGAATTCTCTCATGCGTGGCTCTCGGTCAGGGGGCTATAAATAGCCTGATTGGCGGCTAGGGCAAAGGAGGGGGCAAATGGGCCCTGGATGGTCCTGGGCCGACCGGACTAGGCCGGCCGGCCTGGGCCCATCCAGGCCCAGCCCGAGGCCTCTTTTGCTCTACATCGGTTCCCTTGCTTCCTGGATGTTTCCCCCTTCTGTATGTAGGTCCATGTCGTCAGTTTCTCTCCGAATTGGACTCAACTCCTTGTCTTGCAAGATTCATCACTTTTCTGGTCAGGTCCTCGAAGTCTGTCGTCTTCTCGGATCAAGTCCCTGGCTTCTTGGAGTTAGGTTTGCTTCGTTGCATGACTTGTAGGGGCTTCAAGGTCTTGTCATGAGGTGCTTGATGAACTTATCCCGAAAGCCTTGCATTCAACACTAAAACCCTGCATAAACATTAAACTCCAAAACCGACATGCACACGTGAACTTGTTATACCACGGGGGTTAGTACCAATGGATAAGGTATAAAACTCATGCCAACACCGAAGGTAAACTCATGGCTAGGTTGACGGATTTTCACCGTCAACAATAAAGCAAGAGGGCTAAACATTCATGATGGCAAATGAGCCTTTGGCCCCATATGATCAATAAACTAGCTATCCAACCACAAATTAAGCATAGCAAAGCCATTAAAACATGTCAAGATCATATAAAGGCGTTTACACATGAGAGAGCATATATGTGACATTTTTCAAAAATATAGCCATCAACCATGGATCATTCATCAAGATCATCAAGAGCTAAGCCAAACTAACCATAGCATACCAAACAAGCTCACAAAAACATATATAGCATCCCATGGTAAACAATGTATATAGGAGAAGCTTTTCCTATCCAATGCATATGATACAAAATGCATGCAATCTAAGATACAAGGATGCCTATACATCATGTTACATATGCCATGCCAAATGCACGAAATGCATAAAGGAAACTATACATATGCTACAAAGGAGCTCCCACACACCCAACTCAAGAAATCAAACACACACCAAGTTCCCCCGCAAACGAGTGAAAGTTGCTTGATCTAGGGGTTTGGTGAAAATATCGGCTAGTTGGTCATGTGTGGGTACATGGATTAAAGCTATCTTCCCTTTCTCTACGTTGTCTCTCAGAAAATGATACCTCACTTCTATGTGCTTGGTTTTGGAATGAAGCACTGGGTTCTTTGCAACGCATATGGCACTGGTGCTATCACATTGAAGTGGGACATGGGTATACTCCTCACCAAAGTCACTCATGGTGTATGAAATCCAAAGGAGCTGAGAGCAACAACTAGCAGCGGCAACATACTCTGCCTCGGTAGTGGATTGAGCAACACTCGATTGTTTGCGGGAAGACCACGACACCAAAGAAGAACCCAAAAACTGGCAAGTCCCAGAAGTGGACTTCCTATCCAACCGACACCCGGCAAAATCCGCGTTTGAAAAACCATGAAGCGCCAAAGAAGAGGACGCGGAGTACCAAAGGCCGAAGTCGGGAGTGTGACGCAAGTACCTGAAAATTTGCTTCACCGCTTGCCGATGCGAAGTCCTCGGAGACGCTTGAAAACGAGCGCAAAGACACACCGAGAACTGTATGTCCGGCCTCGTCGCCGTCAAGTAGAGGAGTGACCTGATCATGCTCTGGTACTCCTTCTGGTCCACGTGTTTACTTTCCTCGTCCGCATCAAGAGCGGTAGTCGTACTCATCGGCGTCGTCATAGCCTTGGAATCCTCCATCTTGATGTTCCTCACAATGTCCTTGGTGTACTTAGCCTGGTGCACAAATGTTCCTTCCTTTGATTGCTTGATTTGTAGCCCGAGGAAGAACTGCAACTCGCCCATCATGCTCATCTCAAATTCCCTGCTCATATCATCTGCAAACCTTGCAACAAGAGAGTTAGACGAGCCACAAAAGACAATATCATCCACGTACACCTGCACAATTAGGATATCTCTCCCCTGCCTCAGCACAAACAAGGTCTGATCGACCTTCCCCATCTCAAAACCTCTCTCAAACAAGAACCCCCTCAACCTACCATACCAAGCTCTAGGCGCCTGCTTCAACCCATATAGCGCCTTCCTCAACTTGTACACCCGGTGGGGGTACTTCTCACTCTCAAACTCCGGAGGTTGCCTCACATACACTTCTTCCTCCAACACACCATTCAGAAAAGCACTCTTCACATCCATTTGGTGCAACCTGAACCCTGTAGCCACGGAAAAGGCTAGAAGGATCCTTATTGCCTCCAAACGGGCTACGGGAGCAAAAGTCTCCTCGTAGTCGATCCCCTCCTTCTAACTGAACCCCTGAGCAACAAGCCTCGACTTGTTCCTCACAACCTCACCTTTCTTTCCCTCTTTGTTCTTCCACACCCACTGGGGGAGGGTCAACCAACTCCCACACCTGATTCCTCTCAAAGTTCTCCAACTCCTCATGCATCGAATTAACCCAATTTTGATCAGATAGTGCGCGTCCAATGTCTTTGGGCTCAAAAGTAGCAACAAACGCAGCATGAGCGAAATGGGAATTGTTTCGAACCCTCGACCGTGTAGTGTGTTCATTCATGTCGCCGATGATCCTCGAAGCTGGGTGATCCACTTGTACTCGCCGGGGAGGTTCTCGCCTCGATGCTACCTCCCCCTCAACATCAGCTTCTCCTCGTTCTTGATTTGTCGTCGTAGGAGTAGTAGAGGGTCCATCCATCACCGTAGTCGAAGTAGTGGGTACATGTTCAGCCGGTGGTGCCGCACCGCCATCCTCATCGTCTCCATGTTCATGCTCCTCCTCCTGAAAGATCTCCTCGCCAAGCTCATCATCACCTGCATACTCATAGACAAGCTGACTACATGGCTCTGTCTCGTCGAAGGTTACCTCGCAAGTCTCCATGATTTGGTTAGTTTCAAGATTGAGCACACGATATGCTCTAGAATGAGATGCATAACAAAAGAAAATGCCATCGACAGACCTAGTCTCAAACTTATCCAACTTCCTGCCTTTCTTCAGAATGAAACACTTGCAACCAAAGACATGGAAGTGACTGTCAGTGTTTTAGACCGGCAAACCTACCAAGGGGTACCCGAGGTAGTAGATTGTGCGGTGAGGATCGTGATCGGTTGACCGAGAACTCGAAGGTATGCGCAAGGACACGGGACACAAGATTTATACAGGTTCGGGTTGCCAAGGTGGTGAGCCCTACGTCCTGTTTGGGGAATCAAGTATGGCGCCCTGCGCTTGGTGTTGGGTTGTCCCCGGAGGGATTGGGGATGTGTGGCTAGGTACCCGGCCCTCCCTTATATAGTCCAGGGGGCGGGTTCCTAGTCGGTTACAAGGCAGGAGTCCTAGTAGGAGTACACAGAACGAGTCCTAGTAGGAGTACGGGGGGAATTCTACCGGGAGTCCGTCTTCTACTTATTCTTCCTTCCTTACATGAGTACCGGGGAGTATGCCCGACAAGCCCCCGAGCACGTTGGAGTCGAGAGTAGTAGTTCGAGTAGTCTTGAAGCCTCTTCGAGTAGTTCTTGAGCGTCCTCGAGTACGCTTGGAGAAGTCTTCAATAGTACTTGAACCCGCCGCGAGGCTGGAAGGTGGTCCAGCTCATCAGTCTTTAAAAAATTCGAATGATGGGTGTAGCATAGCAGCCCCCGAGCCTTGAAATGATTAGGTAATCAATCCAAGGGTCTTCAGTGTTCGCGAAGCCATCATCTGAGTACTCCTGCAGGGTGTAGCCCCCGAGATAAGAGAGCCGTATGAGCCACGTCGAGTAGTGATTGGTGAGGAGCCCCCGAGCTTGAGAGCGAGCGAAGCATGCTGAAGTTATCTTCAAGTAGTATGTGAAATGCAGCCCCCGAGCTAGAGAGATTCCAAGTAGCAGTTTGGCGTCAAGCCGTGGAGCTTGAGAAGTAGTCGTGCCGTTAGAGCGGACTTTAGTTGCGACCGAAGTCGACTTTAGATGCCGGCAGAGCGGACTTTAGAATGCGACTTAAAAACCGAAGTCGACTTTGTGCCGCGCGGAGCGGACTTTGAGATGCGATTTGAAATCCGAAGTCGACTTTGTGCCGCGCGGAGCGGACTTTGAGATGCGACTTGAAAACCGAAGTCGACTTTGTGCCGCGTGGAGCGGACTTTGAGATGCGACTTTAGAAGTCGACTTTAGAATGCCGCGCGGAGCGGACTTTGATATGCGACTTTAGAAGTCGACTTTAGTTGCCGCGTAAAGCGGACTTTAGGTGCGACTGCAGTAGTCGACTTTGTGCCACGCGGGGTGGACTTAAGATGCAAAAAACGAAAGCACTTTCCGGAAAGCCAAAGCGAATAAAAAATCAGAAAAAACGAGTAGTTTTGCCGCCGGAGCGGGCTTAAGATTGCGACCGGAGTCGGCTTGTGCCACCGGAGTGGGCTTGGGTGCGACCGGAGTCGGCTTGTGCCACCGGAGTGGGCTTAAGTACCTGAGCCATGGATTTCAGACCCAAGGTACGATTGCCGCCAGAGCGGGCTTGTGCCACCGGAGTGGGCTTAAGTACCTGAGCCATGGATTTCAGACCCAAGGTACAGTTGCCGCCGGAGCGGGCTTGAAGGTGCGACCGGAGTCGGCTTGTGTACCTAGGCCATGGATTTCAGACCCAAGGTACGGGTGCCACCGTAGTGGACTTGAAGGTGCGACCGGAGTCGACTTGCGTACCTGGGCCATGGATTTCAGACCCAAGGTACGGAGCGCGAGTACTTAGGGCACTTGGACCCATGGTACAGGGCGTGAAGACCACGTGCAGCTAGGTTCCATCGTCGCCGGGACTCCGAGGGCCGCTTGCGCCTAGGTTCCATCGAAGCTTACACACGTAGTATGCCACTGAAGCAGGCGAAGATGCGACCGGAGTCGACTTTAAGTTGCCGCACGGAGCGGACTTTAGAATGCGACTTTAGAAGTCGTCTTTAGATTGCCGCGCGTAGCGGACTTTAGAAACTTCCTCCTAGGGATAGCCCCCGAGTTGATGAAGTAGACTCGCGGCGACTTGATTGATATGCCCCAAGAGTAGTCAGCAGAGTGTAGCTCCCGTGAAAACCCGCCGAGAAGCATACACAAATGAGTAGTCGGCAAGCAGTCCTACATGATGAGGAGAACAAGCCAAGAAAACAGCAATCATTTAGATAAATGACTTAGCTGTTGCTGCCTGGGCAGACTTGTTGATGAAGCCGTGGCGATCGGCGATGGAGCCGCGACGGTTGTTGTTGAAGTCGACTAGTCAGAGTTGATTCCGGCTAGTTACTGGGGGTGTGACTGCCGTTCTCGACTAGTTTGGAAAACTAGTCGAGATGAATGGTCGACGCGATGCGACCGAGGAAGATGACGTCATGGCAGCATGCGGCGCACTCGAAGTAGAGCCAGTGTTGCCGCGAGACAAGTAGTCACCACGCACGGTGTGGGCGAAGTAGAACCGCCGTGGCCGCAAGACGAAGTCGCGGCGCACCGGAGTAGTCGATGACGAGCCGTGTGACGGGGCCGCGCGACGTGCCGAGGCACCCAGACGTGTAGCGTAGGCGGAGTAGTCGACGACGAGTAGTCGACGACGAGCGGCACAACGAGCCGCGTGACGAGCCGCGCGACGTGCCGAGGCACCCGGGACGCGCGGTGAAGACGAAGTAGTCGACGACGAGCCTGGGAGAGGCGGAGTAGTCGACGACGAGTAGTCGACGACGAGCGGCACGACGAGCCGCGTGACGAGCCGCGCGACGTGCCGAAGCACCCGTACGCGCGACGAAGGCGATGTAGTCGACGACGAGCGGCGCGACAAGCCGCGTGACGAGCCGCGCGACCGCCGAGGCACCCGGACGCGCGGCGGAGGCGAAGTAGTTGACGACGACGAGCTCGCGCGAGGCGAAGTAGTCGACGACGAGCGGCGCGACGAGCCGCATGACGAGCCGCGCGACGTGCCGAGGCACCCCGGACGCGCGGCGAAGGCGATGTAGTCGATGACGAGCAGACGACGACGAGCGGCGCGACAAGCCGCGTGGACGAGCCGCGCGACGTGCCAAGGCACCCCGGACGCGCGGCGAAGACGAAGTAGTCGACGACGAGCCCGGGCGAGGCGAAGTAGTCGACGACGAGCGGCGCGCGACAAGCCGCGTGACGAGGCCGCGCGACGTGCCGAGGCACCCGGACGCGCGGCGGAGACAAAGTAGTCGACGACGACGAGCCCGGGCGAGGCGGAGTAGTCGACGACGAGCGGCGCGACAAGCCGCGTGACGAGCCGCGCGACGTGCCGAGGCACCCCGGACGCGCGGCGGAGACAAAGTAGTCGACGACGACGAGCCCGGGCGAGGCGGAGTAGTCGACGACGAGCCGCGCGACAAGCCGCGCGACGAGCCGCGCGACGTGCCGAGGCACCCCGACGCGCGGCGGAGACAAAGTAGTCGACGACGACGAGCTCGCGCGAGGCGGAGTAGTCGACGACGAGCCGCGCGACAAGCCGCGTGATGAGCCGCGCGACGTGCCGAGGCACCCCGGACGCGCGGCGGAGACAAAGTAGTCGACGACGACGAGCTCGCGCGAGGCGGAGTAGTCGACGACGAGCGGCGCAACGAGCCGCGTGACGAGCCGCGCGACGTGCCGAGGCACCCCGACGCGCGGCGGGAGACAAAGTAGTCGACGACGACGAGCCCGGGGCGAGGCGGAGTAGTCGACGACGAGCGGCGCGACAAGCCGCGTGGACGAGCCGCGCGACGTGCCGAGGCACCCCCGGACGCGCGGCGGAGACAAAGTAGTCGACGACGACGAGCCCGGGGCGAGGCGGAGTAGTCAACGACGAGCGGCGCGACAAGCCGCGTGACGAGCCGCGCGACATGCCGAGGCACCCGGACGCGCGGCGGAGACAAAGTAGTCGACGACGACGAGCGCGCGCGAGGCGGAGTAGTCGACGACGAGCGGCGCGACAAGCCGCGTGACGAGCCGCGCGACGTGCCGAGGCACCCGGACGCGCGGCGGAGACAAACTAGTCGACGACGACGAGCTCGCGCGAGGCGGAGTAGTCGACGACGAGCGGCGCAACGAGCCGCGTGACGAGCCGCGCGACGTGCCGAAGCAACCGAAGCGCGGCGTAGCCAAAGTAGCCGACGACGACGAGCTCGCGCGAGGCGGAGTAGTCGACGACGAGCGGCGCGACGAGCCGCGTGACGAGGCCGCGCGACGTGCCGAAGCAACCGGAAGCGCGGCATAGGAAAATTGATTCCACTTTGACAAGAGCAAGGCGACTTGCTTCAATGGATCTTCGGCGAGTCGACGAGTAGATTGATCTTTTTGACGAGGGTCCTTCGAATTCGCCCGGCGGTGATGATCACCCCTACCTGGCGCGCCAGCTGTCGGTGTTTTAGACCGGCAAACCTACCAAGGGGGTACCCGAGGTAGTAGATTGTGCGGTGAGGATCGTGATCGGTTGACCGAGAACTCGAAGGTATGCGCAAGGACACGGGACACAAGATTTATACAGGTTCGGGTCGCCAAGGTGGTGAGCCCTACGTCCTGTTTGGGGAATCAAGTATGGCGCCCTGCGCTTGGTGTTGGGTTGTCCCCAGAGGGATTGGGGATGTGCGGCTAGGTACCCAGCCCTCCCTTATATAGTCCAGGGGGCGGGTTCCTAGTCGGTTACAAGGCAGGAGTCCTAGTATGAGTACACAGAACGAGTCCTAGTAGGAGTACAGGGGAATTCTACCAGGAGTCCGTCTTCTACTTATTCTTCCTTCCTTACATGAGTACCCGGGGAGTATGCCCGACAGTGACTCACCTTGGGTGTGCGACCATGCATCAACTCATAGCATGTTTTCTTCTTGTGCTTTCTGAGGTAGATCTTGTTTGACACATAGCACGCTGTATTCACCGCCTCAGCCCAATACCTCCTCGGAGTCCTATGCTCATCAAGCATCGTCCGAGCCATCTCGCACAAGGTCCTGTTCTTCCTTTCCACAACACCATTCTGGGGAGGCATTTACGGACTCGAAAACTAGTGCTCAAGACCCAAGTCATGACAAAAGGTTTCAAAACGAGAGTTTCTGAATTCCGAGCCATTATCACTACGGATTGCTCGAATGGCATCTCCATGCCTCTCGTTCCTCAACCTCAAGACTAGATCTCAAACAAAACCAAACGTCTCCCCCTTATCCTCGAGAAAGAACACCCACGCATACCGAGAATAGTCGTCCACCACAACAAGGACATACCACTTCCCACCCGCAGATCGCACACGAGCTAGGCCAACAAGGTCCATATGGAGCAGCTCGCATGGACGCTCAGTCATCACATCGGTGAGAGGCGGGTGAGAAGAGGCTACCATCTTGGCATGCCTACACGGCACACAAACCAACTCTTTCTCAAGCCTCAACCGTGGCAATCCTCGGACCAAATTGAGTTTACTCAAGCGAGACAAAAGGTCAAAGCTCAAGTGACCCAACTTCCTATGCCACTTCCACAACTCACTCGAAGAACCAGCCAAGAAACAACGCTCCACACCCGAAGACTGAGAAAAATCAGCACGAAACACCTGACCCTCGGGAATGACCATACAGACAAGGTCCCCTCGAGAGTCCAAAATCCGAGAAGCACCGGCCCGAAACAACACCTCAAAGCCCTCATCCAACAACTGGGACACAGAAAGCAAATTGTACCCCAGCGACTGAACAAGAGCAACACGCCTCAGAGTGATCTTGTCACTCACTTTTATCTCACCTTCTAAAAGCACACGCCCACGCCCATTGTCCCCAAAGGTGATGTACCTCTTCGTCACCACCGGGATGAGACTTGAGAACCACCCCCTGTCTCTAGTCATATGCCTCGAGCATCCGGAGTCAATCAACCAAATGTTCTTCAAGTCTCCCACCTGAAATTCAAAAATGAGCATGTGAGCGAACAAACGACTCAGCACTGGGGTTAGTACCAAAAGAGTAAAACCAGTGCCGAGCCATTTGCTCGAAAGTGGGGTTAGCACACATCAAGCAATCTTTCCTACCATAACTACCACCACGAACACCACCTCGGTAACCACTCCAACGAAACCACCCCTCATTGCCTGGAGGAGGACCAAAGCCACGGAAGACAACCCATGGACCGTCCCTCCTCTCCTTCTCAAAGCTATGACTCCTCCCATCCCCGTAGTGAACTCGAGGGGGAGAATGCCTAGCAAACTGACGACCTGCTGTCTCTCCAGACCAACCACCAGCAACTTCACCTCCAGACCTGAAACCTCTTGACTCACCACCTCGAAAACCACTCCGCCCAGAATTCTGGGGGGGCGGTTGAACCGCCTAGCCAGGCCGGTCTAGCCGCCCCCCTCTGGGCAGGGCCGGTCTGACCACCTAGCCAGGCCAGTCTGACCGCCCCCTCCAGGATTGCTCCTCGGCTACGGGAACTCACATCTCCCCATGCCGGAACACTTCTCACCACAGCTTTACCCCTGGGCAGTGGCATACGAGGCTTAGGTACACCATGGGAAAGGTTGTACCTATCCTTGCTCGCCCACTCCTTTGCCATTCTCTCTTCCCGCTTCCTCTTGAAGCAAAACTCATCCTTGTGACCCTCTTTCCCACAATAGCCACAACGGAACCTCACAAGCTTAGGTTTAGGCTTGGATTGGGGCTGCTCGCTTGGTTTCTCTCCACTCAACTCCTCCACCGATTTCTCCTCACTAGCCTTCTCACTCTCTTTCCCAAAGAACACTTTCCCGGAAGTGCTCACAAACTTGATAGGCTTTTGGAGATCATTTGTGGGTGTAGGAAATATGGGTGGAGCTGGGGTTGTGTCTAGTCGGTTCGTAAGATGGTTAGGTTTTGGGGGAAAATCATTCTTGTGGTGGGTTTTTGGTGGCTCTGGGATATTCTCTCCACTTCCCTCACCAACCTTGTTTGCCCCAAGTCCCTCACCATCCTGCCTCTTAAATGCCTCGATCATCATCCTCAACTGAGGCTCATGACCAGACAACCAACCCATCAACTTTCTCAAGTCATGATTCTCATCCTGCAAACGATCAACATAATGTGCAAGTTCCAAATTTTTCAAAGCATGCATTTCACAGGTAGAGCATGATGTAGGCATGGGTTCCTTCAATTTAGCCTCAAGAGAACTAGTGTAGACATGCATCTCATCAATCTTAGCATGCAAAACAGGGTAAGAAGTGCAAGCACCTAGCAAAGCAGATCTAGACTTAAGCTCGGCCACTTCAACCATAAGCACATCTAGTTCCTCACACTTGGAGGCATGATTCTCCTTAAACAAAGCAAGATCAGCAAGAAATATGGAGCAATCAGCACAATCAACCTCATCCGAAACAACAAGGCTAGCCTTAAGGGAATCAATCTCAAGCTTGCTATCAAGCACCTGTGTCTCTAGCTCAGCCACTCTAGTCCTAGCATCCTCGAGTGAAGCCCTAAGCTCTTTTCTCATTTTCTTTGCCTCTCTAAGCATGTCATCACGATTATCAAGCAAAGTACCGAGCCGTTCATTCTCCTGGCGCAAGAAGGGAAGCTCATCATGCACCTCGTCGTCGGACTCAGAGTCCGAGTCGCTCTGTGTGCTCTTCATGCTGCCGGAGCTCAGCGCCATGGTGTAGAAGCCGTCTCTCGCGAAGCAGCTCAGCCCGCTCAGGTTCTTGGACGACTTCTTGTTCTTGTGATGATCACCTTCATCCTCACTGTTGCTCGAGCTCGAGGTGGAGTACGCGGAACTGGAGTCGACGTCGCTCGCTCCAACCATCGCTCGGGCCTTGCCTCGGCTCTCCTTCTTCCTCGATCGTCGCTCGTCCTTGTACTTGTTCTTGTGCTTGCTCTTGTGGTCGCGCCTCGACCGGTACTTGCCATCGTTCCTCGGCTTGTGCTTGTAGCCGTCCTTGTTCTCGACCTTCTCCGGGCAGTCGGCGACGAAGTGTCCTGGCTTGCCGCACTGGAAGCATGTCCTCGTGTTTCTCCTCATGTTCACTCGGTTCTCGTGTAGCCTCTTGAACCACCTCGTCAGAAGCGCCAGCTCGTCCTCTCCAAGCATGTCGAACTCCTCATCTGGCATAGACATCAAAGAGGAAAAAGAGAACATCCTGGTGGATGGGTTAGTGTTAGCCTTTCCTTTCAAACCACCAACGAGGGCAAGACTATGGGAATCAGTCGGGCCCTCGAGCTTATCAGTCATGCCCATATCCACCTCAGCCGACTTGAGCTTCGAGAACAGCTCGTTCACCGTCAGAGTGTCATACTTCTCCGACTCCACAATGGCCTCGAACTTTCCGCCCCATATTGTATGATCCAAAGAGTGTAAGAGCTTGACCGCTCTATCATGATCATCGTACGGGAGCACGTCCACATTGGCCCTCATGTTGTTCACAACCACCGTGAACCTCTGAAACAAGGCATCGATGGACTCACCGGGAAGATGAGTGAAGTTCTCGTACTCTCTCCGGTAGGTCGCATACATTCGTGCCTCGAACACGGGCATTCCCAACATGAGCCTCCTTCAAAGACTCGTCCAAATTCTACAAGCCAAGTGCTCGGTGTGCACCGATCGAACTCAAGCCGACATAGAGCACGAAACAAGTAGTCGACCGCCTTGTTGTTGGCGTCGAATCCGTCCCTCGATCCGGAGCGAGGAAGTCCATCGGCCGGACATAGCTCGTGTCCACCGTGACATCCCAAAGGATCTGACCCTTTCCGCGGAGGAACGCACCCATCCGCTTACTCCACATCTGGTAGTTCTTGCCATCGAAGTGTGGAGGACCCGAACCCCATTCCTGGTACGCCATCCTTGGATCTTAGACTGGTTAGAGTCAACAAAGACCCGAACCAGCTCTGATACCACTTGAAGGACCGATTAGGCGACTAGAGAGGGGGGGAGTGAATGGGAGCCGAAAAATTCTTCTCTAAGGAGATTGAAACTCCGACAAGACGAACTCGCTCGGTCGGACCCCCGAAATCACACGCTCCACACTCCTACCTTCCGTTTGCCAAAACCACGTAGCCACTGGAGTGCTACTGGTCCTAGGAACAAACTCTACCAGCAACCTCAACACACACGCACCCACGACAGCGGCAACACCTCGAAAGCCGGCTGTCCAGAGGGGGCGGTTAGACCGGGTATAGGGGGCGGTTAGACCGCCTCCACCTGGTAACCAAGAAATCCTCCGAAACACCTCTTCCGAGCACCAAAACGCACCACGGTTTCACCAACAAAGATCTCTGGTCAAGGCCATGCTAGCTACCTGAAAATCTTGGCGAAAACCAAAACTCCACCCAGGGTCCTAGGGGCGGTTAGACCGGCTACCAGGGGCGGTCTAACCTCTTGTACCCAACAACGAACTCCAACCAAGAACACCTAGCAAACAGCACGAGAACGACCCCAAATTTCACCCGGACGCTCCTCTGATCAAGGCGAACAAACTCATAGAGGAAAATCCGGCAAAACAAAACTTCAACCTGGAAACACCCAGGGTGGTTAGACCGCCCCCCAAGGTGGTTAGACCGCCTCTTCCAGAAAAACAGCCCGCGGGTCAAACCCTTAAATCCTCGCGCCCGATCTCCCGAATCACTCCACGGATTGCAGCAAAACTTCGGGATTAGCTGGGTTACCTCCTGGGCAACCTCTACCTCAAAAGAATCGACCCGAAACGCTCACAATCAAGAGGAATCGACGAAATCGCCTCTCTAGGCCAAGAACTCGCCCAACTCGAAAAAACCACCAAATCGAGTTCGATTCAAGGGAGATTTGGGGGCAAAGTCACCAGCCAAAGAGGCACAAGAGCCTCATACGTGACACCCACCAAAAACCCCAAGAAATCGTCCATAAAACACCGCCAACAAAGAGCTCCGAAAATCAACACAAAAGAGAGCGGGAAAACCACCTTGAGGAACAACGCCGAACCATCTATACATACCATGAAGGTTCGTACAAGGTCTAGCTTGCCACCCAAACATCCATCCCTCTCTCTAGATCTCACATGAAGCTCTCAAGCTAGTCCTAGGAAAAACTAGGGAAAAAAGGAGAACGAAAATGGAAAAACAAATGAGCTAGGGTTCCAAGAGTTGGCTGCCATCCACCCATTCAATGAGTATATATGGAGGCACCCAAAAGACTAAACTACCCTTCACTAATAACTAGGGATACATGCCCCTCGAGGGTGGATTTGGAAATCTTAGGAATTTCTTCATCGGATGGATGCCCGGCGACCGCAACCTGCTTAGCCTCGACGCAAGCCTTGCTATCCCGACGTGTGTCCTCCGCTTCGAAGCATCTTGACGCCGGCAGCCAGGGCAGTCAGACCGCCCCCCTTGGGTGGTTAGACCGGCCCCGGAGATCTGACCGGCCCCAGGCGGTCTGACCGCCCCTCCTGGGTGGTTGAACCGGCCTGCGTGGCCGCACCTCCTCGTCGAGTCTTCGGCCTCGGTTTTGTGGCTCAACCAAGTAACCGAGTGGTTTTCTGGTGAACCACTGCAAGCCTCACGAACTCGGTGTAGCCTCCGCCAATCTCCACTCATGACTCGGCTCCCACGTAGTCCCGGCTCTCCCTTGGTTTTGAGGCTCTACCAAGAAACCTTCCACGACTTCATCTTGCTGTTCATGCCACCATGCGGCCCGCACTTGACCCCACTAGCCACCAGGTCCCTCGAACGAAGCCTACTTGTCTTCTCCACACCTGGAGGCCTCACCGACAATGACCTTTCGCACTTGTTCTTCACCTGCACCAACACGAGTCAAGCCGCAACCTGCACCTGCAATACTTAGCCAAGAATCAGTCCACACAACGTTGTCAATCACTCATCACACAAGGAAGCGACCATCCACCGGTCCTCGAACCACACATGGTCCTCAAAAACCAAGCAAAGCTGAAGGGAATCCTCTCCTTGCTGCAAAGGGATATTCAAGGCCAAGTCAGGGATGCTGATCTTCTAAGAGAAGCACTTGAACTCATCGATCAAGATCTCCCTGCTGATATCAAGGCTTCTTTGGAACTTGTTTCTCAATTGGATAATCACTTCGCAGCAGTAAAGCAGGCTTTGAAGAACCAGTCCTCCCAACCAGCTCTAGAACAAAGGAGAGCTACAGCCAAGCAATCCGTAAAAGACTTGCATGTTCAAATACAGAACAATAAGGAATTGCTAGCTAAATTGCAGCCTGCACTCGAGCTGAAGAAAGCCAGAAAAGCTACACTGGAGGCTGAGTTGAGAAATCTGACAGCTGAGATTGAAGCTAATGAAAAGAAGATGGCCGAACTTCCCGAATCAACAGAGAAAATTGGAAAGGAAGCTTCAGCAGCCATGAATGCTGAAAGGCAACTCAAGACAAAGCTTTCTGCTCTGTCTAAAACCCAAGAAGTTGATCAGAGATTGCTGGAGAACATTAACAAGATCAAATCAGATGCCTCCAATGTAATCTCAAAATACTTGGGTGTATAATTGTAACAAACAATTTGTAGCCGAATTCCTCATCAGCTCTGTAGTTTTGCTCTCTGTTAGTCTTTATTTTTCCATATTTGTCTTGCCCTATTTTGACGAGCATCTTCTGGATGACTCATTCGGCAATTCTGACCATAACAGTGTCAGACCCCAAAAACGACCTGACCGCAACACAGCCGAATCTAAACCAGTCAAACCAAATATGACTTAGCATGAATCCCAAACGACTCGGTGACGGTTCGGCCGAAGGAGTCTCTCCACTTCCCTAATTTCTTGGGATATGCGCTACGATCTCCGGCCATGATCTCTTCGTCAGTTCCATAAATAAGGACTTTGGGTGCCCCTAGCCTTTCACCAAATCCTCTGCTTCCCAAGCCTTTGCCAACCCGAGCTCTTTCTCCTCAAGTACTAGTACTCCCAAGAACTCCATGGCCAACGGCGGCAACAGGCGTCCAGCCAATGACGAGGCTGAAGGGAGCCGCACCGGCGCTCGTCGGAGGTGGTGATCATTAGCTTCTTCACAACTTTCTTTTAGATTTTGTTTCACCCCTGACGATTTTCTTTATGTTTCTAGGCTCATCCGATGGAATCATGCCCCTGCTCCAGCTACAACTCCGGCCATGGTGAGTGACTCCTCGGGGTCGTCCAGCCGCTCCTACTCTTCCAGGACTTCTGGTGGGAACTCCCGCTATTCTGACAGTGACGCCCGCAGATTCAAGGAGGAACGCGACGCAACTCGGCACGAACTGGAGATCATCTCCAAACAGGCCGAGATTGCTGAGCTCGAGTGGCAGCATTAACGCAAGCAGCTGCTCGAGGCCATCGATGGTGAGTCCTGCAACTTGCTCAATTTCAACTTAATCTTGAACTAACTGCCGTTGCGCTGTGACCCCCGCAAACCGCGATGTCGAGCTCAATCGGCTGAAGGCGCTGGCCGAGAAGCTGGCGGACAAGGTGAACGCTCCCAGAGACACGCCGGAAGCTCGCCTTGGCGCGGTGGTAGGCCGCGTCGATGAGGTGGCCCTGCATGGTGTCCATTTGGGCACCGCCTTAGGCCTGGCCGCCATGTCGACGCGCACCAGCGTCGACTACTCCAGGCAGCCGACCGGCTTCGACGGTGGCGCGCCGAAGGACCTTGACGACATCGAGGCCACTGTGGAGCGCCTCGATGGCCATGGCGTCGCCATTGCCGATTCTATCCACCCCCAGTCTGTTCTGAACAGGTTGTTTACTAGGGGTTATGGATTTTCGGCAATGAAATAAAATTTATCTTTTGCACTTGTTTTGTGATGACTTTCTTAATTTGTGCATATGAATCTTCATTGTTTTGAACGCATTCGGGAACCTTTCCTCTAGTCGAATACGCACAAACTCTTGCCCGTTGGCATAGAATCCGCAGAGAACCCCCTTTCGGGAACCATGAACACTGTTTCGTCGAAAAAACCTTCGCATCCAAGGAAAAAACCCCGGCCGTTTGGTATTCTCATCAATGCACGCCGGCCAGTCATCACTCCCAATGCATCTCCACTACTAATAAAATAGCCTCTCTGGTGCTCTGCAAATCCACTCGTACACACTTCTATCATTTCACTCCTTCTCGTCCTTCTCCAGAAAAAAACCCCCAAAGCCATGGCGGACAAGGGGAAAATACCACGTGAGGAGAACAGCCTCCCATCAAAGAAGCGAACCATCCGAGAGTAATTTCTTCTTCTCATCTCTTCTCTTGATCTTGATTGCAATCTCGTGATTCATCTTTCTTTGATTTCAGCTTCGACCTGCTGCCGGAGGACATCTTCGGCACCGAAGAAATCCCAGAACACATCCCCTCTGATTCCTCGACTGAAGAAGCAGATGCTACTTATGAGCAGAGGACCAACCATCAACTGCGCCGTCGCATTCGGCATTTAGAGCATGATTTGCGGGACATCACTGCCCGCTATTGTGCCGAACGCGAACGCCGCATGAGCTTGGAGGCGTTGGTAGGCGGTAAGATCTTCATCCTCATTTGAATCTAATGTTCAAGTTCAGATCCCGTGTTTGATGATAATGTGTTCTTCTTCTTCAGATGTGTCCGACAGGTACAACAACCTAAAGGCCGCCTGGGACAGCTTGATGGAAGCTGCAGAACACGCCAGCCCCCAAGGTTTCTGCGTCGCCGTCACGGTGGTCTTGGAGCAGCTGAAGAGAGATGAGCTCAAAAGGTAAAGTGCCGAGCCAAAGAAATGAAGATACTTTTGCTTCTTCCTCCAAGCCTTCTGCTTCCTGCAGGCCTTCTTTTGTAATCTTAGGCAGTTGCATTGTTAATAGAAGAACCTGCAAGAACGTTTGTGATGCAAAAAACATTTTGTGCTAAGGGCAATACACTTTAGTATTAGCCATTTTTCCTTTGTCGGATTTTTTGTTCTTAAGGCGGCTTCTTCCCGAACACCGGCTATTTCCATGTTTCTGACGCTTGGAACAGCAATCAACGATCAACTTCAATACTAGGATAATATTTCTTCAAGTATCTCCCATTTATAGCAGTAGTGAATTCTTCTCCTATCAGAGTTTTCAAGATGTATGCATTTCCAGGCGTGCACCTAACCACTCGAAAAGGACCTTCCCAATTCGGAGACCAGTTGCCGAATGTACTGTACTTAGTCCAAATCGGCAATAACGCTTTCCAAACCAAATCTCCTTCTGCAAATTGCTTGACCTTTACCTTCTTGTTATAGTACTTAGCAACTCGCATTTTGTTTTCTCAATATTCTCCAAGGCCCTAAGACGAATCATATGCAAGTCTTCTAATTTGTCCATCATTAAGTCATTGTAATCCTTGGAACTTAAATCCTTTCGCAATACTACTCTCCTTTAGTCTGACTGCATCTCCCATGGCAAGACAACATGATGTCCATAAACCAACTCATAAGGAGATGTCTATGTAGCTCCATGAGGGGCCATTCGGTAAGCCCACA
This sequence comes from Cenchrus americanus, assembly GCA_947561735.1. Classification (NCBI taxonomy): domain Eukaryota; kingdom Viridiplantae; phylum Streptophyta; class Magnoliopsida; order Poales; family Poaceae; genus Cenchrus; species Cenchrus americanus. The sequence continues at coordinate 96,750,678 of OX387242.1, read as the reverse complement.
AGGCTTCATTGAGTACTGAATGCCACCTTTTTGGCTTCTGATCAATCTTCTTTTGTATAATCTTGATCATGATCTTGTTAGAAGCTTCTGCCTGACCATTAGCTTGGGCATAATAAGGAGAAGAATTTAATAATTTGATCCCCATACTTTCAGCAAAATCTCTGAACTCTGAAGATGTAAACTGAGTTCCCTGATCTGTTGTAATTGTTTGAGGAATCCCAAATCTGTAAATGATATGCTCGTTGACAAACTCAACCATATTTTCTGATGTCACCTTCTTCAATGGAATTGCCTCAACCCACTTAGTGAAATAATCTGTCGCTAAAAGCACAAACTTATGCCCCTTGCTAGATGGAGGATTTATTTGGCCAATCAAATTTATTCCCCATCCCCTGAATGGCCATGGCTTGATAATAGGATTTAGAGCTGATCCTGGAACTCTTTGAATATTTCCAAACTTCTGACAATCTTGACATCCCTTGTAATATTCAAAACAATCTTCCAGCATTGTCGGCCAATAACACCCAGTTTTCCTAATAACCCACTTCATTCGGTAAGCCGACTGATGTGCTCCACATAGCCCATAATGCACTTCACTCATCATCCTCTTCGCTTCTTCTTGACCCAGGCATTGAAGCAACACCCCATCCATGGATTTGTAATATAAACGTCCATCAAGAAGAACAAACTTTATAGCTTTGTGCCTGAGCTTCCTAGAGACCTTTCGGAATGGATTCTTCAAATAATCAACAATTTCTTTTCTCCAATCACCTTCTGCCAGATCACTCCCAAAAGCATATACATTGATGGCAAACACTTCTTGATTCTCCCTATAACCCGAAGCACTTTGAGCTAGCCTGTTTGTTTCTCCATTGTTCTCCCTAAGAATATGTTGTAGAATTACTAACTGAAAGCTTTTTAGGATTTCTTTGCACTTTTCGTAGTAATTCCTCAGGATATCATTTCTGCATTCATATTGGCCATTCAATTATTGAAGCCCTCTGAGCAACGCTTCATACTCAACTTTGTTATTTGTGACGGTAGGTTGAATAGGAATAGCAAATTCAAACATTTCTCCCCTAGGTGAAATCAATAAAATACCTACTCCACCACCTTTGCCACATGAAGATCCGTCAAAAAATAAAGCCCAAGGAGTTACCTCAAGTAAATTAAATGACGAATCACGATGTTTGGTAATAAAATCAGCTATAATATGTCCTGTAACAGCTTTTGCCGACTCAAACCTTAATTCAAACTCAGACAGAGCTAAACTCCATTTTCCAATCCTTCCATTCAAAATTGGCATAGACAACATGTGTTTAATTACATCAAATTTCGAATATACAACGCATTCAGCATTCAACAAATAGTGCTGAAACTTTGTACATGAGTAATAAACACACAAGCGAAGTTTCTCTGCAGCCGAATATCTTGTTTCGGGATCAAGCAATTTTCGGCTAAGGTATGCAACTACTCTTTCCTTTCCTTCAAATTCTTGAACGAGGGACGATCGAATGGTTTGGGTATCGGCCGCCACGTACAACTTAAAAGGCTTGTTCAATTGTGGAGGTACCAATACTGGTGGTTCCTTCATGTATTCCTTGATTTCATTGAAAGCCTTTTGTTGTTCGTCACCCCATACAAACTTCTGATCCTTTTTGATTCTTAACAGTGGAGAAAAAGGCAACACCTTTTGTGACAAATTTGATATGAATCTTCTCACAAAATTGATCTTGCCAAGCAGTGACTGCAATTCCTTAAGATTGGTTGGATGAACAACCTCATCAATAGTTTTCATGCTCTTCTTGTCAACTTTTATTCCTCCCTCATGCACCAAATATCCCAGGAACTCTCCAGCTGAAACTCCAAAACCACATTTGTTCGGGTTCATCTTAAGCCCATGCTTCCTAGTACATCCAGAGTTTTCCTCAAATCTGCCAAATGTGATTCATGATCCAGTGACTTGATTACGACATCATCAATATATATCTCCACAATTTTGTCGATCAACTCGTGAAAAATATCGTTCATGGCTCTTTGATAAGTTGCACTAGCATTTTTCAACCCAAACATCATGACAATCCACTCAAATAACCCTATATGTCTGGGACATCTGAAGGCTATTTTTGATACATCTTCCAGTGCCATAAAAATCTGATTGTATCCTGCATTGCCATCCATGAAGCTAATAACTTTATGCCCAGCAGCAGCATCAACCAACAAATTAGCAACAGGCATTGGATATCCATCCATGGGTGTAGCCCTGTTTAGATCTCTAAAGTCTATGCAAACCCTCATCTTTCCGTTTTTCTTGTAAACAGGAACAATATTAGAGATCCACTCTGCATATCTGCATGGCCGAATGAAATTTGCTTCTATTAATCTCTCAACCTCTTTTTTCACATCGGCCAATACTTCATCATTGTAAATTTTTTAGGGCGGTTGCTTGTAAGGTCCAAAACCAGGCTTGATTGGCAACCAATGCTCAACAATGGAACGATCCAAACCAGGCATCTCCGAATAATCCCAAGCGAAGCAATCTTTATATTCTTTTAATAGCTCCATCAACTCTTTTCTAAAACTTGAATCCAAGTTAGCACTGATGACGGTCGGCCTTGGCTTGTCGCCATCCCCAATGTCTATTTCTTCCAATTTATCGGCCGACATAAATCCACGTCCCAACTTTCCATCAGTTCCATCAATTGGAATCTCCATTAAAAATTGTTATAAGAGCAGACTGCTTGAATCGGCCGTTGATCACTGCTGTCTGGTTCAATAGGACCTTCACCCCAGTCCTTGCCTGAGAAGCAATCTATGCCTTGATACTCCGAGAAGGCTGGTTCCACGTTAGCCACGCTTACCGAATCATCTGCTTGAACAACTTCCACGTCATCATCTACCCACTGAACAAGTTGTTGATGCATAGTAGATGGAATGCAGCAGTTCGCATGGATCCAATCCCTTCCAAGCAGCAAGCTATATGCCCCTTTGCCTTCAATGACGAAAAAGGTTGTAAGTAGAGTTTTAGACCCGATCATCAAATCCACATGCACACAACCTTTGGTGTCTGAAGGATTTCCAGCAAAATCATTCAGAACTATGCTTGTTGGTGTCAAATCTCCAGGGCCCATGCCAAGCTTTCTGAATGTAGTATATGGCATCACATTGATAGCAGCTCCACCACCAACAAACATTTTGGTCAATGGCTTCCCGTTGACGTATCCTCTTAAGTACAGCGGCCTCATGTGCCGATTCTTGGCTGGCTTATCAAAAGTTGCTTGCTTAGCCAACACTAACTGTGCCATCAATCCAAATTGCTCGGCCTCATCCATATCTGGCAATACTTCCTCCTGCACAATTTGATTAGCTAGAGCCATTAATTCATTCGGCAAGAAGCATACCATGCATGTATGAACCGAACGACCAGATTCATTAGGTTTGTCTTTTGGGCGCCACACTTGTTTCTTCCTAATCCCTGCCTGCTTCAGTTTCTGATTCCTCAAGCGATGTACCCTTCTATTCTGGCTTTTCCTTAAACCAGGTGGGCACCACTGTCCCTTTTGCCAGACATACCCATGATCTTCTTCTTCTTCATGATCAACCAACCTGTGATCAGCATACCTTTTCCTCGGTTGATCATAAATCTTATTTATTTTAAACACCGACCATCGCTAGGATGCACCCTTCCAATTCTTTCATTGACGGATCGGCGATTGGCAATGTCTTGCCTGTATTCGGTATACTTGTCGCTACATTCGGGACAGTTATTCTGTGTGGGAAGCTCTAAACCCTCGTTCCAACAGTGTCTGAAGAAGGCACATCCCCAATGTGCACGCTCTTGTTCTCGCATATATTCCTCTTGTTCTTTCCTGTACATCTCTTCTTCATACCTCCTCTTCTCCTCTTCGTACTTATGCTTCTGGTAGCGCTGCTTCTCTTGCTGAAGCTGCCATTTATTGAGGAGAATACGTGAAGTCACTATGGGTTTAGAGGATTCACCCACTTCAATTTGACTTTTCGGGAAGTGAGGCTATTTCTTGTAAATCTGTTCAATTGTGACCTGTCGAGTAGGATCAACTGAGTCATCCTACTTTGCTTTTTCCGAAGTCAAAACTTTCATCTTTCCTTTCCCTTCAGCAACGTTCACCATGTTGATTGAGAACCCGACCATGTTCTGAGGGAAAGGGTTACCATCCAATTTCATCTTATTATCAAACTTCAGATGACCTTCTTGGATAGCTTTCTGAATCCTCATTTTAAAGACCCTGCATTCATTAATGGAATGAGAATTCCTATCATGAAACCCACAATACTTTTTATCTTTAACTCCATCAGGCCGAAGCATAGAATGCCCTTCTAGCAACTTGATCCGGCCTTCTTCCACTAGGAAATCGAAGAGCTTATCTGCCTTGGTTATATCAAAATTGTAGGTGCCTTTAGCTTGCTTGATCCACCTCTGATTTATTGTCAATGGCTCCTTGCCCCACACAATTTTTGCCGCAGCTATTTCCTCTTCATCATCATACTCACTTCCTTGATCTGCCCTTTCAAGGAGTTGATTGTAGATGTCAGCTATATCATTGTTCTTGACAATCTGGAGTCTTTTTTGAAACCATATGCTTGATTGCTCATCAATGACAATCGGTGTGACAGCTGGCCAAGGTCATCGAATTCCATCCTGAATAGCTTCTCCCGAATGGCTGGCAACATCCCTGCTACAGCCATGCCAGCCAATTGATCATCTGGTATGTTCAGAGAGAAGCACATGCTTTTTGTCTCTTTAAATCTCCTGAGGAACTCCATTGGTGTTTCATTGTTCCTCTGTCTCAAGGTAGTCAGATCAATTAGCTTTTTCTCATTACTGCCAGTATAATAATGAGCATGGAACTTTTGCTCCAAATCTTTCCAGGAGCAGATTGAATGAGCAGGTAGAGAAGTGAACCATGTAAACGTTGGGCCCGTCAAGGACAGAGGGAAATATCTAATTCTGAAGGCCTCATCAGCAGAAGCTTCCCCAAGCTGCATTAGGTACCGGGCTATATGTTCCACGGTACTGGTATCATCTTGCCCTGAGAACTTAGTGAACTCCGTGGGAACTTTAACCCTGTTTGGTAATGCCACCCTGTGGTACCATTCTGGGAAGGGAGGTGTATACACGTGTCCTTGAAGGATCGATACGGCGAACCAGAGAGGGGGGGAGTGAATGGGAGCCGATAAAAATTCTTCTCGAAGGAGATGGAAACTCCAACAAGATGAACACGGCTTCCAACACACGTCTCCGACTCACTACCCAAGTTGGCCATGCCCACGTAGCCACTGGAGTGCCACTAGACCTAGAAACCAACACACAACCTTCCGACCCGAGAACGCAGCGGAACACCAAACCTCGAGTCTACAGACCAACACAGTGTAGCTCTTCTGTCTACTCTGAGTTATCTTCAGATTCTCCCTGACCTTCGCAACATTTTTTTCGTCTTCTACAATGGTGGCGAGACTGAAGAAGGTCCACTCCCCCACCTCGGACCACATCAACGGTGTCCGACACTTTCTGCCATATAGAGCTTCGAAAGGGGCCATCTTCAGACTTGCCTGAAAGTTGTTGTTTTACGAGAACTCAGCATAAGGCAAACTCTTCTCCCAGTCAGTGTTGTAGGTCCGCACACAAGTCCTTAGAAAATTTTCAAGCACTTGATTCACTCTCTCTGTTTGTCCATCAGTCTGCGGGTGAAAGGCGGAGCTATAGTCGAGAGACGTGCCTAGGGAACCATGCAAACTCTTCCAGAACTGAGCTGTGAACTGTGACCCTCGGTCGGAGACAATACTACGGGGAACTCTGTGTTATCTCAGAATGTGTTCTATATAGAGGTCCACAAGCTTCATCACTCGGTGGTCCTCCCATACTGGTATGAAGTGGGCTACCTTGGTAAGTCTGTCAACAATCACCCATATGGCATCATGTCATCTCTGTGTGCGAGGCAAACCCACTATGAAGTCCATGCTGATATCATCCCACTTCCACATGGGTATCTCTAGCGGCTGAAGCAAACCGGTAGGTCTCTGGTGTTTTGCCTTCACTCTCTGACACGTGTCGCATCGAGCGACATACTCGGCAATGTCTTCCCTCATCTTCTCCCACCAGAATAGTACCTTCAGATCTTGGTACATTTTTTGTAACCTAGGTGTATCGAGTAGCGAGAATCGTGAGCTTCCTTCAGAATCGAGTCTCGGATCTCCTTGCTTTGGGGTACGCAGATGCAGTCCTTTAACCACAGAGTGCCTTGCTCGTCGAGGCGGTAGTTGGGTGCTTTTCCTCTGGCCATCAGGGACTTCACTTCTTCAATCTTTGGACATCCCTTCTGAGCTTGCCGAATCTAGTCTTTGAGCTTGTACTTTACCCTCAACTCGTTTAGCTGGCCTTTCTCAACTATCTCCAATTTCAGCTTCTCCATTTCCTCATACAGTGTCGGTTGCTCTTTCTGCACCATCAGGTTGTTGCAGTAATGCTTGAGACTCAGTGCATCGGCTACGACGTTCGCTTTGCAGGGTGGTAGTGAATGTTCAGATCGTAGTCCTTGATCAGCCCTAACCATCTTCTTTGCCTTAGGTTCAACTCTGACAGTGTAAAGATGTACTTCAGACTCTTGTGATCGATATAAATGTTGCACTTGTTGCCCATCAAGTAGTGCCTCCAAATCTTCAAAGTGTGAATGACAGCAGCTAGCTTGAGGTCATGTGTGGGGTAGTTCTCTTCATGTTTTCGAAGTTGTTGCAAGACATAGGCAACAACATTGCCTCTGTGCATCAGCACGCAACCGAGTCCCTGTCTCGATGCGTCACAGTACACCACGAAGTCCTTGCCCGTATCGGGAAGAGTCATGACTGGTGTAGTGGTGAGGCGAGTCTTGAGCTCCTGAAAGCTGGCTTCACACTTGTCCAACCACACATACAACATGTTTCCCTTCAACAGTTCTGTCATGGGATTTGCAATCTTGGAGAAGTTCTCGATAAACCGGCAGTAGTATCCGGCTAAACCGAGAAAACTGCGGATCTCTATCACAGACTTTGGTGACTGTCACTTGGACACTGCTTCTATCTTTCTCGGATCTACGACCACTCCTTCAGCTGACAACACGTGACCGAGAAAAGCGACTTCTTCCATCAAGAACTCACACTTGCTGAACTTGGCATACAGCTGTTGTTGCCTGAGCTTTCCCAACACGATCCTCAGGTGCTCTTCATGCTCCTCTACGGTCTTGGAGAAGACCAGTATGTCGTCAATGAAGACAATGACACACTTGTCCAACTCATCCATGAACACCTTGTTCATCATGTTCATGAAGTACGTCGAGGCGTTTGTAAGACCGAACGATACGACAGTGTACTCATACTGTCTGTACCGGGTCACAAACGTGGTCTTGTAGATGTCCCCCGGTCAAATCTTCATCTGGTGATAGCGTGATCGGAGATCAATCTTGCTGAAGAACTTGGCTTGCCTTAGCTGATCCATCAGGTCATCGATCCGGGGTAGCGGGTACTTGTTCTTGATGGTTACCGCATTGAGTGTGTGGTAATCAACACACAGTCGCTGGATCCCATCCTTCTTTGGCACGAACAGAGCGGGTGAACCCCACAGTGAAGCACTCGGTCGGATGAACCCCTTCTCCAACAGTGAGTCTACCTCTTCCTTCAACAGCTTCAGCTCAACATCTGCCATGTGATACGGACTATAGGCTATAGGTGCAGTCCCCGGTACCAAGTTGATCACAAACTCCACGTCACGGTCTGGTGGTAAACCCGTCAGCTCTTCTGGAAACACATCCTCGAACTCGCAAACCACTGGTACATCTGAGATGGCTTTCTTGTGAAGACTGTACACAACTAGTATGTCTCGAAACTTCATTGGCTCGAAGGTGACTTTCGTTCCGTCAGGGTGTACTAAGGTCACAAGTCGCGGTGAAGTGGAGAAGACACCGTTGTGAGTGGTGATCCAATCCATCCCTAGTATCACATCGATGCCATTGGAAGGCAACACTGTCAGATCCCCCAAGAACTTGTGGTCCTGGATGACCACATCCACACCCTTGCACAGCAAGGTGCATCGGATATCTCCGAGAGGTGAACTCGTGTCGATAGGAATTGATCGGGTGGTTGTAGGGAGGGAGAGTTTGTTCACGAATCTAGAGGTAATATACGACCCGGTTGCACCAGTATCAAAGTGAACCAAAGCAGTAGTACCACAAACTAAAAACTCATCGATCACGACGTTAGGAGCGTCAGCAGCCTCCTCCTCGGTGAGGTGGTTCAGCCTCCCACGGCCGGCAGTTGGCGGTGGTGCATCCTGAGGAGATCGGCCTCTTGGAGCAGGTGCTCTCGCGAGTGTAGCTACGGTCTTCTTGTCCGGGCAATCGTAGGACTTGTGGCCAGGCCTGCCACAGGTGAAGCAGGTGACGGTGAAGCCTCCCGCGGTAGGTCTCGCGGCGCTCGGTGGCGGATGGGTGTAGCCTCCATTCTGCTGGGGTAGCCGGGGTTCCTCCCTCCGGGGAATAGGCTACATCCTCCACCTCCGAAGCTGTGCCCAGGCTGGTTGTGCCCCGAGTGGTAGCTCCCCCTCAGCATGTTGCTCTGTCCGCTCCTTGGCTTCTGAAAGGATCAGTCTTGGTGGTCCTGATCTCCCATCCTCTTCTTGCCCTTCATGCGCTCCTCGTGGCCCCTCCTCTAGTCCTCGACCGCGATGGCGCGGTTGACGAGGTGGCGAAGGGACTTGTGCTCGCTCGCCTTCAGTCCCTGGCGAAGGCCATGGTGAAGGCCTCGCAGGAACCAAAACTACTTCTTCTGGTCGGTGTTGGTGTCGTCAGGGGCGTACCGCATCATCTTCATGAAGTGGCGCTCGTACTCCTCGACCCTCATTGCACCCTGTGCGGAACTCTTGCGTCTTCTGGATGAGCAGATCGCTGGGTAGGTACTGCTCACGAAACGCCTCGTAGAACTCCAGCTAGGTGATGAACACTGGGTTCGGGTGGTTGGCGGTGTAGTTGTCCCACCAAGCCTTGGCAGGACCCTCCAGCTGGTGCGTGGCGATGGCAACACACTCCTCGTTAGAGCAGACGGTGAGGTCGAGCTTGGTCTCGATCACCCTAAGCCAGTCGTCGGCGTCGAGCGGGTCATCCGAGTAGCTGAAGGTGGGGGCCTTCAGGCGGATGAACCTCTCGATCTACCTCGTGAGGTCCTCGTCCTGCGGAGCGGCGCGGTTCCCACCATTGCCACGGTGGTCTATGGCTTCTGCTATCGTCTGCATCAGCTGAGTCTGGACCATCATCACATCCACCAAATTAGGTGGGGGTGGCGGAGGCTAGTCCGGCTCAAGCTAGTCTTGCTCCTGATCTTGCTCGGCTTCTCCATCCTTAGCTTCAGCTTCTGGGCCCTCGGGCGGCGGTGGTTGTCCTCCGGCACCCCGTCCTTGAGCTCCCAAAGCTTCTCCACGTAGGGGCGGGCATCCACGGCCACGGATAGGTGCACGACAGCGTCCACGAGCGGCGTCACAGCCACGACCGTAGCCACGACCCTATGGGGCTTTCTTCTTGGCAGCAGCCTCCTTGAGGCGTGCCATCAGACAGATGGATCAGCGGATCGACATCCTTCTGAAAGCACAAGCGGGGAAGAAAAGATCTTTACACAATGTCACTCACCAACACACATATGAGTCTGATACAAACATGAAAATAAGACTATGTATATAACCAACACACAATGAGAAAAAGCATTAAGACACGAATAACTCCATTAAGATCCAAGCATACATCAAGCATGAGTAGTACATATGCTTCCCGGAGGCTGACTCAGACCTTAGGGGTAGCAGCTCAAATCAACTCTCTAATACATCGATACATGCTCAAAAGGGTGGTGCCTACAAGGTGTGACATGACTCTCTTCATGCACCAGAACATGCTCACGGCTGCATGGAACAACTCATGGAAGCTACTAACATACAACCCTACTCTAGGTCATTCCCTCACCCTGCACTCTACTCGGTGCGAGCCCTCTTGTACGAGACAGGGTAACGGTCCTAAGTGGGGTAGTCCAGCGGAATGATCCGGGACACCAAGGTGTGTGCCTTTCGAACCTCCTTAGTCTCTACGGGGGTCGGCAGCCGAGCCATCGCGCATAGGTGTAGCTTCAGGAGGGATTGGTGCAGCTCAAAGGTCTCGGCGCGGATCTCACGCTGCGACTCGAAGGGCAGCTCTCTGTTGAGCTCTGTGAGCTCATCCACGCGGAGAGAGTCGGCGTCCTCCCAAGTCCTCCTCAGTGTCTCGGCCTTGTCCCTCAGGTAGACGGCCATGCGCGTAAGACACGCGAGGTTGGCAACATTCTTCCGCCCTGCTCTTCTCCAGCTTCTCCACCTTGATCCGCTAAAAGACGAGCAGGTGGGCGCGCACTATGAGCAAGTTTTCCTTGCTCTGAAGTCTATCCTTCAGCCTGTTCTGACTCACAGTCAGCCTACGGAGGTCCTCCCTGATGTGCAGTAGCTCCTCACGGGTGTCCACACGCTCCCTCTCAGACTGCAGCAGGACAGTGGTCGAGTGGTCGAGGCTCTGCTCGAGCTGGCGAACACGGAGGCGTAGCGTGCTATTCTCTCTCTGCAATGGAACACAGCGCGGCTGGTACTGGTGGGTGTCGACGGTGGCGTCTCTGATCTTGTCGAAGAGGGTCCATGACTCGTCCTCCAGGCAGCATGCGTACTTGTCAAGGTCGACCAAGTAGTTGACCGTCTCCACCAAGGTCTCATCGGTCTCGCTGAAAGGTGCGGCGTCAACGTCGTCCTGGATCCCCTCGTGCGAAGGGACTCCGTCCACGAGCGGTACGAGGCGCCAGTAGCCCCTGGGTAGAAGTTGGAGCATCCAAGACTTGAAGGTGGCGCGGTACTGATCGAGAAGGCAGCCCAGTGCGTGATGGCTGGCAACGTCCAGCGCGGTCGCGACGGCGAGCGCGGTGTTGTAGCAGACCTCTCCCTTGAACCTCGGAAGGCTCGGGTGAGGAAGGATGGCGACCGTGCAGAGCACCATCCACCCTGTCACGGCAGGTACGTACTTGGCATGGTACGTGCCGTAGGTAGGAGGGACCCCAAGCCTGAGAAGGGCACTCTCCATCTAGTGGCACATCGCCCCCCATGTCTCGGGGGTGATCTCAGCAACATGGTGCTCCATCTCCTGTGAAACGTAAGAAATTTTAGTTAGCGCAGGTGAGTAAGATGTTTTCAAAAAGGGATAAGTTTTTATAACATAGCTCAACGGTATAGATATAGAAATAGAACGTATAGAGTCCTATCTCTATCGGCCGATACATGCTACGGTCAAGTATGGCTCTAGTACCACCTTTAAAACCCTAGATTTTCATAGAAAACCTAAATCCCTATAACATTGCGATAGTCCCTAGATTAGTAGCTATCGCATACAGAATGCCTCACAGACAATATCACAAAGTCATACATCGTATCACATAAGAGCATTAGTACAATATTTATTACATGTTCATTATGGAGTACATCATTACTAGCCTCTCGGCTGAATCAGATAGAAATTCTAGGCACCGGTAGCTAGCTTCTCAGAAGGGTCTCCATCTTTTACTCTTCTTACCACAGGCATCCTTGAGCGAAGCGACGCATCCCTCAATTGTACCCTGCATCGACATTGTTGTCATACTCGGACTCGTACCCTGCACACCCAAAGTCTATCCCCAAGGAGTGGGATAGGTCCACATCACCAACTGTTTGTAGCTTTAAGTGGCCTAACTTCTAAAGGGTGAAAAAGGGACAAGGAAGAGGCTTGGGTTTCCTATGCAGCAGCAGTAGAATAGTATCAAGATATCTCCATCAAGATCCCAACCCAAAGCTCTAAGCACAGCTCGGAACCACCTGGTCACCCAGGACACTGGCTCCACAACCTACTCCCGTCTTGGGTTGATGCAAGGACTTCCTCTCCTCGCACCTCAATGATTGCAATCGGATCAATGAGGTAGATGGAGCCTCTCTCATCTAACCTTCTGCAACCACGGCTCACCATACACTCAACTATAGGGGGGAGGTAGAAATCCCAAAACATGAGAACAAAGCTATCAGGGGACATGTCCATATCCGAGGACACGGATATAGCTATAAATAGAACTACTCTGTAGAGCGTGTACACCTGAACCCAACCAGGAATGGCACTCGGCCGGTGTACGGCCGACCGAGCCCATCCTATCGTGCGAACTCTCGGTAGTTACAGTCCCCTCCTGCATCCGGGCCTCAAAACGGTCCCCCCTCAGAAGGGATGGCACCAGAACTTTGAAATGCCCCCGTGTGGCCACATGGGAGTCACTTTGAGAGAGTGGTGTCACCTCCACCTCTCCCCCACTGATGCCCCGCTATCCTACTGGCAGGTATGGTTCCGCACTTGCCGAGCTCAACTCGGCCCTAACCCTACGCTCGGCGGGGTGGTGTGTAGATAAAGGTCCTATGAAAAGGTCTGTCCACTCGGTTTCAAACCGGGGCGAGCTCATGTCCTCCAAGCGCAAGTAAAACCTCAACACCTAGGCTTGGAAAACCATCAAAGTAGGGCCACACTAAGGAGTGCACTCCTATCCCCGATCCCAGATCGGTTTGTTTCGAGCTCACCCCTGCCTAAGTACCCAAAATGCCTTCTCCTGCCGGTTTTATCCCACTCACGCCAAGAACCACTATTCCTATCCCAAAACACATGCATCGCGTAGCTCAGCGTATATACATGCTTATATAATGTAAAGCGCTAGCATTCTATTTGCAATGTCTATTAGGTTTCCAAAGTCAGTCGGGCGTGAACCTAGGGCCTCGTAGTCCTCCGCGGCGAAGTCGTTGGTGTAGTAGTACTCCGGGATCAGCTCCTTGTTGACGGTTAATAGTTGTATCAAAGTTCGTTTAGACTTGCAAGTGGACAAGTCTCCCGTCGTAGTCAAGGAACCCTTCTTCCCTCGAGTGGTGAACCCAAGGTATCGAATCCGTGGAACAATGTGCAATGCAAGGATTCAATCTAGTAAAGCAAGGTAAAGCTATCTATTGAAAAATCAAATTGCATCTAATCTAAGATATCATAAGGAAAACGAATCTAATCTAATCTACTAAAGAGGTAGCAAGAGAAAGCAAGAGATAACCGATCTAGAGAGTCTAGATCATGCTTATGTTGTAGCTCCAAACAAGATAGATGAAGATAGAAAAGTGAATCTCATTAAAAGCATCTTTAAATCATGGCCTTCCATCCGACTCCGAAAATGCCCGCCTTTCGGAACCCCCGTTTTGTCACAACGTATCCCTACTCATGCGGGTAGTCTAGGGCGAGTTCGATAGAACAAGTTGAAATCACTTGGCCGGTCCGGTATGCACCTCTAGCCACCGCGGCTACAAAAGCACCCTAAGTAATCTAGCTGCAAACTAGATTGTAGAAGAAGCAAAACCAAGAAGAAAAAAAATCATCGAGAAGGCACATGATCGCTAGAAATCGAATTCACTTACAAACTTCACCATGAATGATTACATGAACAAGATCACCACCGGGGCCCTCCCTCGATCTTGATCCTCGCTCCGGAACTCCGACGTGGTCTTCCATGCAAGGTTCCCACGTCGGCTAGGGAAACCCTAGACAACTAGCACGACCCTCATCTCCGAGATGGTGTCCCTCAAGCTTCTCTGCTCCTCGGCGGCGGATTACGAATTGATTGATGTGTGGCTCTCGGTCAGGGGGCTATAAATAACCCGAGATGCAACTAGGTCAAAGGGGAGGCCGATTGGGCTCCGGAACAGGCTGGGCCCACTGGCCTGGGCCGACCGGCCTAGGCCCGTTTCGGCCCAGTTCGTGTCCTCCTTCGCCCGGTGCTGCTTCTCTCGTCTTCTAGATCCTCTCCTCTTTTGCATGTGGGCCCTTGACGTCGGTTTCTCTCCGAATTGGACTCAACTCCTTGTCTTGCAAGATTCAGCACTTTTTTGGTTCGGTCCTCGGAGTTTATCATCTTCTCGGGCTTGGTCCTTGGGCTCTTGGAGTCATGTTCACTTCATTGCTTGACTTGTATCGGGCTTCAAGGTCTTGTCATGAGGTGCTTAATGAACTTATCCCGGAAGTCTTTCTTTCAACGTTAAAACCCTGTGTAAACACTAAACTCCAAAACCGACATGCACAAGTGAACTTGTTATACCACGGGGGTTAGTACCAATGGATAAGATACAAAAGTCATGCCAACACCGAAGATAAACTCATGGCTAGGTTGACGGATTTTCACTGTCAACAACTCCCCCATGCTTAAACCTTGCTCATCCTCGAGTAAGCCTTTGATGGATATCATCGTTGCCCTTCATTGTTTAAACCTTGCACTTGATCATACATGAAAAAAAACATAATGCTCTCAAAAGTTTAATTCGTTAAAGTTCCATAATGTACTAGCGTTCATCCCTACGGAGGGTAGATATTTACTTAAGCTTATCCCACAAGTATTAACATGCTCCCAAAATTCAAATGGATTTCAGAAATTTTGAAATAAAGAACAAGATGAAAAAGAGCTAAACCAAGTTCACAAATTTAAACCACCTTGCATCTTGCTCATGAACTCTCATCTCATCATGTCTCTCAAGCCTATTTATTCTACTCCTTTCCCTCTCATAACACATATATATGTGGTAGGCTTTATATGGAGCTTTTTGGGAAAGTTTAGTCCTACCAAGATATTATAAATGAGATGTTGTCAAAACAAGACAAGCTTCTCATGGTCTTACCGAGACTCGTCAAAAAGGTCCTTGGAAAATGATGTTAAATCAAGGAGGGGAAAGAGAAAAATACACACGCTTGAGATGAATGGACATGTGCAAAGGGCAAAGGGTGATCCCGAGGCACAAAGGAAGTCCTCGTTATCGGATTGCACATGGTTGGAAAATGAGAATGGATCTTTTAAACTTGAAGCTTTGAATTTCCTAATGCACTTTAGAGAACTGAGGAGTTCACTTTACGCATACTCCTATATTTTTTCTTTCTCATATTTCTCCTTCTTTTCTTTGTTTCTTTCTTTCATTCATTCATTTTTTTCTTGTGAGATTTTCACCTTGGAAGTACCGCACATCGCCTTTGAACTTTCTTTCATTCATTTTTTAAAATACTCCCCTTTGAACTTTAAAATTGCATCGTACCTACCACCTCCCCCATGCTTAGACGTTGCTCGTCCTCGAGCAAAGAGGCGATAAATAAGGTAGGTACCAGAAATATTTTTCCTTGGAGAGATACTTGAATTCTTCAATGTTGGCACCGTCTTGCAATCTTCCTTGAATTGATGATCCATTCTCAATGATAGGTTGTGGTCAAGGAGGTAAACACAAAAGATGATATTTGGTTTTAAGGGTGGATATCCGGCGAGGTTTGTGAGATCTCCGATGCGGGGATACACAATGCACGGATAAAAGGCTAGCAAAAAGATAGATACGCAAAAACGAAATGACCAACTTCTTAGTCTCGGGCCAGAGAAATCAAGGCCTGAAATAACTCACCCAAAAATAAATCTTGTATACTAAGTTTTTGCACTCAAATATTTATACGGCTCCGGATAGGTAGAGCAACAAGCAAGAGGTATTTATGACAAGGTTAGCTTTACATTTAAGAACAAAAATAAATCATCTTTAATCCATAACATAAAACACTATGGGTCTTTATTTTTATCATAACCTCCGCTAAAGATTAAGCTAGCATTTAGATAATTTCAGATTTGTATTTTTAAGAGAGCACTAGGTTAAACATGCATAAATCAATCACAAAGATAAACAAAGCAGCAATTATAATCATAGATCATCATGGCACAAACTTTGTAACTTTACTAATGGTAAAAACTTGGTGGTGACAATATTCATGATGAAAATAAAAACTAACACATACGCTGAAAATTAAACTAAAAACTAAAAATTAAAGTAAAGCTGAAAAATACTACGCATACATAGGTGCAAACAAGCTGAAAATTAAAGAAAAGGGGGTAAAGGAAAGATAACTAAAGCTCCTCCTCTCTCTAATCTTCCGCCGGTGGTTGATATTGAAAGTCTTGGTTGTTGTACCCTTACTCATAATAGGATTGCGCCTCTCCTCCTATGAATTGTCCGACGGTGCTAGGTGAAGGTGTCCAAGCACATAAACAATGTTTGCATTTCCTTCACCCATTTGGTTTGCATTGGTTTGGATGGCTGCAATAATTTTGCATGTTTCTTGCAGCGTATCCTCCAATGGTGGCCACATTTTGTTCTGGTTGAGGAAGGTGTGCATATGGCTCCGCAAAGGCTACGTTGGGCACTGCAAAATGGTGGGGGCATGGCTGCACCACTCCCCCATGCTTGCATTGGTACATCACCGTAGTAACTTGGCGGCGCCGGGGTTCCTCTAAATGGTGGCACACAATTTTTTTGCGCACCTCCTTCTTGGGCCGTGGGAGAACCTTCTCCTATAATCCTTTATTATTTTTTTTCTCCGCCGGCACAAGAAGTCCTTCCTCTAACCAATCTTCTTTCCCCTCAAGAAAAAGTCTTAATCTTCCATCCGATAGGGGCAAATCTACTTTGGCCACTTTGAAGCCTCCTCTCTCATCTTTAAATCTTAAGGACGTCCGGGTAGGAGATGCTTCGGGTTCCTTATAATACCCGGTCTTAAAGAGATAACCAACATGGAGAGGTAACACCCCGAACCAATATCTCCCGAACTCGATGTTGCTACACAACACCACCGGTTGATCATGAGATAAGAGAGGTCGATTGGCCACTTGGCAATCAAAGCCGAGTAAAGCCAATTCAACTCTGTGTTGGTTATCTTTGTCTCTCTCATTCTCCCAAAATCCTTTTGCACATCCATGAGTGAAACACTTGGATGATGGGGTTCCGGGTAGTATTTCTTCATTGATGGTCTTCTCCCGCGATCATACTCCAAAAACCCTCACTTCCATACTCCCTTGCCTTACATGTGTCCATGATATTCCTACAAAACAAGACCTTGGCTGCCCCCCCCATGCTTGTACTTTGCATGTGGTTTGATAGAAGATGTTGGAGGGGCATCCCGTGATGTATCATGGTGCATGTATGGTTAGGTTAACTAGATTGCCTCCCTCTAAGCATGTTTTATGGTTGAGCACTCCTCTAATTTCGAAATTTAAAAATATTTTTCAGAGCCATGCAAGAACTCAAGCATAAATTTAGGGAAGTTTTTAAACCATTAAAAACAAATGTAAGTCGAAAATATTTTCCGACTACGTTGATATCGGTCTCACCGGTATAGTTTACCTTCATTGGTTGAGAGCAAACTTTTCCCGGCTTGATCATGGGGGCATAGGTTTAGGTTGTAATTTTGATTAGATGAGAGAGACTTTGAATAAAATAAAATTAAATGAGGCTTAGAAAAATTCTAATCTTAGAGAAACCAAGGATAAGGATTTTTAAACCAACCAAAAGTTTTAGTTTCTAGATTCACGCGAGTCCTACCACGTGCTGAAAATTAATTAACACCTAGGTATAAGTCGTGGCTCTACTCGTGTGTTTTTAGCATTAAAAATTAAGTCAACCACAGAACCATAATGAGGGTGAAGGGTTGAGTTAGGTTCTGAAATTATTTGGTTGTGATTTCTCGAAAAAGAACGAACAAACACATAGGAGGGTTCATGCAAAGGGTTTATGACAAAGCAAAATATTCAACCAAGAATTATGTCTCTAATATTGTTCAACCATTCTAAGTCTAATGTTTTGCGTAGTAAAATTCAAAACTGAATTACTTGAAAAGACTCGAAAAACCTGGAATCGGGTTGTCCTCCCGGTAGCTTATTCTTGACTCGACGAAACGGGTTTCCTCCCGCCTAGCGCCTCATTTATAGTCCATGGCTAGACTTCTTCATTTGATTACTTTGGATCAACGCTCTTTGCGGGCATTGCAATAATCTTGGGTACCCACTTTGGCTTAGTCATTTTTTTTGGTCTTCACAGGCTGGCTTTGTCCTTCGGTCTTGACGGATGCAACAACTTCCTTCATGTAGTGGCTCAGTATCTCAAACTCCGGTCCTTCGGTCGTGATCTTAATGGTCGCCTAGTGTGATCCTCCATCTCTCCCGAATGAGTTTGAGTAGCCTTCGCCATCTTGGGACCTTAGAGTTGTCTCAGATATTCTTCTTTGTTACCCATCAGGCGCCCGGCAAGTTCTCCCACTTGCGTCTAGCATCTTCATCACGATGAACACTTCACGTATAGAGCTTCCGACCTCCGTCACCTTGCCATCTAAATTCTTCAATATTTTCTCCATAGCCTCGAACTTAGTGACGGCGTCCTTGGACAAGGTCGTGCTCCACACACTCCTTGCATGTGGATCTTGCTTCGGCGGCCTTTAGGTGTTGAGCTTCTTTCTCCATCTCCATCTTTTCCATCCTCCTCTTAAGTAAACCGACATGCCACTCAAGGAATCCGGCTCGTATGCATTCAGCTCTCGCAATCGTCATGCGGATAGTTGAGACCTTGATGTTGGACGGCCTCCCGGCGTCTTGAAGGTTTATGATAGGTAGATCAACAATGTTCGGGGTGCATAGCTCGATCTCGCGCTCCGGTGGTTGAGGTTGATCTTCCTTTGGACTTGGAGGTGGTGATTCCCTTGGAGATTTCGATGGTCCTTCGAGTTTGACTTTTGAATCTAGGGTTTCCACCCCTTTAGCTTGTGTTGCACGTCTCCTTTGCCTGTAAAGTTTTCCTGGATCATCCACAAAAAAGTTTTGGGTTTCTTGGAGAGGTAGCCAACCATATCCGGTTAGGGTTAGCAATAAAACAAAAATCTAACAAAAGAAAAATTAGGGTTAATCAAAACTAGATTAGATTGATTTTTTTTTGAGGATGATCAAACTTAAGAGATTCAAAAGAAAATCAAAAGAAAAACTGAAAGATAAGCGATACTAGATCGGATCTTGATTGCTTCTTCCCCGGCAACGGCGCCAGAAAAAGGGACTTGTTGACGGTTAATAGCTGTATCAAAGTTCGTTTAGACTTGCAAGCGGACAAGTCTCCCGTCGTAGTCAAGGGACCCTTCTTCCCTCGAGTGGTGAACCCAAGGTATCGAATCCGTGGAACAATGTGCAACGCAAGGATTCAAACTTGTAAAGCAAGGTAAAGCTATCTATTGAAAAATCAAATTGCATCTAATCTAAGATATCATAAGGAAAACGAATCTAATCTAATCTACTAAAGAGGTAGCAAGAGAAAGCAAGAGATAACCGATCTAGAGAGTCTAGATCATGCTTATGTTGTAGCTCCAAACAAGATAGATGAAGATAGAAAAGCGAATCTCATTAAAAGCATCTTTAAATCGTGGCCTTCCATCCGACTCCGAAAATGCCCGCCTTTCGGAACCCCCGTTCTGTCACAACGTATCCCTACTCATGCGGGTAGTCTAGGGCGAGTTCGATAGAACACGTTGAGATCACTTGGCCGGTCCGGTATGCACCTCTAGCCACCGCGGCTACAAGAGCACCCTAAGTAATCTAGGTGCAAACTAGATCGTAGAAGAAGCAAAACCAAGAAGAAAACAAAATCATCGAGAAGGCACTTTATCGCTAGAAATCGAATTCACTTACAAACTTCACCATGAATGATTACATGAACAAGATCACCACCGGGGCCCTCCCTCGATCTTGATCCTCGCTCATAAGCTCCGACGTGGTCTTCCATGCATGGTTCCCATGTCAGCTAGGAAACCCTAGACAACTAGCACGACCCTCATCTCCGAGATGGTGTCCCTCAAGCTTCTCTGCTCCTCGGCGGCGGATTATGAATGGATTGATGCGTGGCTCTCGGTCAGGGGGCTATAAATAACCCGAGATGCAACTAGGTCAAAGGGGAGGCCGATTGGGCTCCGGAACAGGCTGGGCCGACCGGCCTGGGCCCGTTTCGGCCCAGTTCGTGTCCTCCTTCGCCCGGTGCTGCTTCTCTCGTCTTCAGATCCTCTCCCCTTTTGCATGTGGGCCCTTGACGTCGGTTTCTCTCCGAATTGGACTCAACTCCTTGTCTTGCAAGATTCAGCACTTTTCTGGTTCGGTCCTCGGAGTTTATCATCTTCTTGGGCTTGGTCCTTGGGCTCTTGGAGTCAGGTTCACTTCATTGCTTGACTTGTATCGGGCTTCAAGGTCTTGTCATGAGGTGCTTAATGAACTTATCCCGGAAGTCTTTCTTTCAACGTTAAAACCCTGCGTAAACACTTAACTCCAAAACCGACATGCACAAGTGAACTTGTTATACCACAGGGGTTAGTACCAATGGATAAGATACAAAAGTCATGCCAACACCAAAGGTAAACTCATGGCTAGGTTGACGGATTTTTACCATCAATACTCCTCAACTCCATCTGCTCCTATTAACGCATAAAAGAAAATAAACAGTGATCCTATTACAATTAACTCCAAAAGAATGACAATTAAGAGCCAAAAGAGGGCAAACACTGGCCTCGCACAAATTTTAAGATTTTTGAGAATTTCTGAAAAGGTTTGTATTTTCGGAGAAAAAATGGATTTACTAGGATTTTTGAAAGATAAATAGTTTTCTGAAAATAAAATACGCATACACAATAGCACAGACTCTAGGCTGACTACAGACTAGCTCTAAGGGACTTAAAGCTAGCTCTAAGGTGTCTGCAAGCCAGCTATTGGAGCTGACGCGGTGGCCTCATCAGCGACTTTAAGCCCAGCTGTAGCCGTCTTGGCTGCTGACGTGGTCAGCAGCCCGTGATCCTTGCGGGATTCTTTGCGGCGCGGTGCGGTGCAGGCAAGCGTGCGTCAAGGGATGCGGTTGGTTGGCCGCACCGAATCCAGTGGATCGGCTACGGACAGAACCACGTGTGGTCCAGCGTGCAAAAGAAAAACCCCCCTTGGGTTTTTAGAGGCGAGTGCCAGGTGCTCGACGTTTTGTCCCAAAGGGACGGTGTCTCGGCCACAGCTAGCCGACGGCAAGGTTCCACGGCGGTGACTCAACCCGCTCCTCAACAAGGTATGACCGAATCCAAGACTCGCCAAGGAAAAGGAAGGGAACGGCCCTTGGACGGGCGTCGGCGCACGACGGCGAGACGGCGCAGCGCAGCGACTCGGCACGGGATGGTTGGCTGCACAGTGGCGGCGTTCACGCGGGCGAGGGCGCATGGGGGCATCCAGATACTCAGCGCTTATGCATGGGAAACAAGTGAGTCAAAAAGAGTCTAAAGGTCGGGGCTTTTACCCCTTGCCCGGTCGTGCACGGCGACTTGTCCATGGCGGAGCAGGGGTCGGCGTTCACTGCGACTGAAACAAGACAAGGCGCTCGTGGCAGACAGTGACGTACGAGCGTACGCGGCCGCATCGGCAGGAAGGGCACACGAAGGACCCTAGATGCCGCACCTTTTCCCCTGTCCGCGCGTGCGCTATGGCAACCCACGTGGCAAAGGCCACGGCGGCACCGTGAGTAGGACGACGAGGTTCGGAGCAAGGAAACAAAGACAAAGGCTCAGCCTTGGCCTTCAAGGAGGCGTGCGCGCATGTGCGGGTGCACGGCGGCATGATGACGCGTGAGGAATTACAGGTGCGCGGGTGTGTGCATGCCGGCGGCTCGGACACGGCGGCGAACCGGAGCAGCGGCGCACGACATGGCAGCCCAAGGAAGAAAGAAACGTGACAAGGCACTACGCGCACGCGGTGGGGATGGCAGCGACACCTGCAAGAGATTGATTCCTAGTGTGGCTCGATGGTCGACATCACAAGCGCATGCGCGTCGACACGGTGGCGTTCGGGGACACGACGACCATGCCCTTGGTTCGATGGCGGGGCTTAACAGAGGGAAGGAGGAACCTTTCCTCATCTCGGTGGCCACGGGACAAAGCGCAGGCGTCGGTGAAGAGATGGTCGACGTGGTGAAGTCCGGCTTGGAGCGGGGGAAGACGAGGAAGCGGGGGTCATAGGCGTGCGCGGCTACGGCGGGTCCGGCTCCTCACAGGCGGCTCTGGTCTTCGCGGCGGGCGGCGCTCCCTCGGACGGCTCCCTGCCTCCTTCACCTCCTCTCCACCCTTGACGTCACTGGCGGCGTGGACAGGGAGCAAACTCCCGGTTGGCTAGGTTTCGAGGCGAGGCTCCCGCAGTGGCTCTTATAGCGGGTGGTAGGTAGAGCGGACGGTGCGATGTGCCTCAACACACGTGGAGGCATCCACCGGCGGCGGGATCGGCCGGCCTTTCCACAGCGGCGGTGCGGGGCTAAGAGAGTAAAAGAAGAAAAGGGGGGAAAGGGAGGAGGAAAAAAGAGATGAGGTGGCGACCTGACGAGTGGGACCCACGGGTCAGCGGCTCGGGCGCGCTACTGAGCTAGCAGGCGGGTTCGGCAGCGCGCTGGTAGGTTGTGTCTGGGCCAAAAGCGGGTGCAAGCTGGATGGTTGGTTGGCGGCCCACGAAGGAAGGAAAGGGTTTTCCTATTAACCTTAGCCCTATAAACTAATAAATTCAAATTTGAATCCACTCAAGCAAAACCAAATAAATTCCAAATGAAAATCTAACTTCTCACACAAGCATTTTATAAACCCTAGTATTATTGATTGAATTAAATTAAATCTAAAATTTTAGGGAAGGGGAAAAGGAAGACATCCATAATGATTTCATAAGCACCCAAATTCAAAGCAAGTTTTTTGAAATCCAACATTTTTACACTCAAGCAATCAATGATGTTACAATGACGACCCTTTCGGGATGCATCCGATGTGTTGTGCGGCTTGCCGTCACTCCATCTTGGAGCTCTACGCATCGGTCGATAAGTGTTTCCAGACCATGGAGGCGATGAGGCAGTGCATGGAAGATTTGGAACAAGTGGTTGAAGACGACTATAAATTTCTGAATTGCAACGTGTGGAAGTTGTTCAGCATGGTGGGGAACATGAAGGGCAAGTGGTGCAATAGCTGCGGAAAGTACCATTAGATAAATTTTTCCTCCGTAGGTTTTCTGTAAGATACGACGAGGACTTCGTATGATTTTAGCGTGGGGGAGAGCTAGCTAGCTAGCCTTTTGCTTTGAGATTAGTTTTGGTTCGGTTTAGTTTTCACGAGAGTGTGAGAGTCTTAGAGTCTTAAGTTTTAGGAGTGTGCTTTAAATTTTTTTTCGAAAGTTTAAAGTGACTTAAAGTTAGTGTTCGTATCAAGAAAATCAAATAAAAAGAGTCATTTAAATTTTTGTCTCTTGTGATGCTTTTCTTGTTTTACTTGTTTGTTTGTCTTTAATTTTTGATAAATAAGCATAAGTATTTGGTTTGAAAAATTTACCGTGGTGCTTAGTGGAGTTTTTACCTCTAAAAGTACCCGCATCATACTTTGATCTAGAACTTCGTTTTGGTTGTGCTATGTTTGATGCTAAAATTTGGAGGAATTTAATTCTGAAAATTAATGAAAAACCCTTGTAATAAAGGTTAGCGAATTCTATTTTTCCAAGTTGAGAGTTTAAAAAAAATCCTATACAAAGCCTAATTTAATTTTTGCTCCACCAAAAGTGCGATTAGCATAATAAGTTGGGTTATGATCCTTCTCTCTTGGAACTTTTAATTTGAAGCAAAGATCATGTCCTTGTGCTTATATTTTATTACTAACCTCGTCATGCATTCGATAACGTGACTTTCACATCGTAAGTCTCGTACATCGCCGAATTCCATACCCAAACCTTTATATCTCTTTTGTACATCGAATTCCTTGAACACAACCTATCATCGAAGTTTTGTCTTGTCCCTAGCACAGTTTTTGTTTTAAAATTCAGATTGTGTTTCTGCAAGAAAGAGATGAGTTGAGAGCTTTGAAAAGAGATAAAGATGTCAAGAAAAAGAAAAGTAAAGAAAAAAATATGTGTATGGAAAAGGGAAAGAAAAAAGAAAAGAAGAAGGAAAGAGGAATGGCAAGAAAGATATGAAGTGGATGAATCAAGTAAAAGATAGATAAAGTGCAAGGAAGGATGTCACATTGTTGAGAGACAAAACTTTCACTCTTTTTCCAACCATGTGCAATCCAACAATGAGGACGTCATCGGTGCCTCGTAGTCTTATTTTCGCCTTTGCACATGTCCACCATTCTATATCTTCTTATCCTTGATATCCCCACATATGGTTTAATTCTCATGATCATTGGCGTTGAAAGGTAGACAACCATTAGAGGAAGTTCTTAGCTTGACAATACTTGTGTTGATTGTGCTAGCCATACCTATAGCTCCACTTTACATGTTATATAAGAGACTTATGAGAGGTAACAATTTTATGAAAATTGTTTAGGATAGCCACTTCATATGAACGACATGTGAGAACTTGGAGAAAGCTTTTTGTCTAATACTTGTTGCGGGAATTTATCTTTTGAAAATTCATGAAAGCCTCCAATGGAAGCAAAGAAGTAAGCATGGCTAAAATTGAAGACCTCGAGTGAAGAGTTTGAGTTGTGAGGTAAACTTTGATTTGGTAAAAGTTCTAAACGCCCATGTTTATGTATGATGATCATTGCTTTATGTTTATTGTATTAAAGATAAAGGATTGACTAACTTGTGAAGAAAGAATTAGCGGAGCACGATTTCAACACCTTGGACAAAGTTCTTTTCCGAGTACTTGCTCGAGGATGAGCAAAATCTAAGTGTAGGGGAGATGTTGACAGTGTACTTTGGTACACCAAAAATGTTTACTACACTTTGGTTTGCATTTGGAAGTGTTATGTTTATGTAGTAAAACATGGACATAAAGGGAGGATTCACAACAAGTTCAAAGGAGCAATTAAGGAGTCTTGTTCGTCTTTATGAGCTTGATGAAATCACTTCCAATGGTGGTAAGGACCGAAGTGTTACAAAGGAACATCCCCGAGGATTGAAGCGTAAATACCGCTCAACTCAAAGCAAGCACCCACAAGTGGAGAAGAAGGAAGACATCTAGAACCTTGATGGGGTAATCTTCTCATTTGTCCATGGGTTGTAATCGATCTTGAGATGTAATCGCTACTTTGTTTGGATATCTATCTATCATCTAGTAAAGCCAAGAAACTTCGATTTTCGAAAGGTGAGTCTAATGCATCTAGTCTTAAGAATCAACACAAGAATGAATCTAATCTACTAAAGACCGGAGGTAGCAAGAGATAGAGGGGGATAGATAAACCGATCTAGAGAGATCGGATCAAGCCTTTTGTTGAAGTTTCGAGCAAAAGAATAAGTAGAAAGTTCAATCTCATTAGAAGCCTCTTTAAACCATGGTTTCCCATCCGACTCTAAAAACGCCCGCCTTTTGGAGCCACCGTTCTGTCACAACGCACCCCTATTCGTGCGGGTTAGTCTAGGGCAAGGCATGCACCTCTAGCCACCACGGCTACAAGAACTTCCTATGTGATCTATCTCAAGAAAAGTCGGTCGAAAATGAAGACTTCGGAGAAACACTTGATCACTAGAAATCAGATACAACTTGATACATCAACTAGTACATGATACATGAACAAGATCACCACCGTGATCCTACCTTGATCTTGCTTCTAGCTCCGAGAACTTTGACGTGGTCTTCCTTGCAAGGTTCCCACGTCGGCTAGGGAGACCCTAGTCAACTAGCTCGACCCTCTCCTCTCAGAGATGGTGTCCCTCTCTTCTCTGCTCCTCGGCGGCCGATGACGAATGGATTTATGCGTGGCTCTCGACCCCAGGGCTATAAATAGCCCGAATGGCGACTAGGTCAAAGGGGGGTGACTAGGCCCCAGAATGGGCCGGGCCGACCGTCCTGGGCCCACCTCGGCCCAGTTAGCTCCCTCCTTTGCCTTACGTCAGTTCCTGAGTCTTCTAGATCCTTCCCCCTTCTGCATGTGGGCCCTTGTCGTAAGTTTCTCTCCGAGTTGGACGTAGCTCCTTCTCCCGCAAGATTCAGCACTTTTCTGGTTAGGTCCTCGGAGTTTGTCATCTTCTCGGGTTTGGTCCCTGGGCTTTTTGGAGTCAAGTTTGCTTCATTGCATGACTTGTATGGGCTTCAAGGTCTTGTCACAAGGTGCTTGATGAACTTATCCCGGAAGTCTTGCTTTCAACATTAAAACCCTTCATAAACACTAAACTCCAAAACCGACATGCATGAATAAACTTGTTATACCAAGGGGGTTAGTACCAAAGGATAAGGTATAAAAGTTATGCCAACACCGAAGGTAAACTCATGGCTAGGTAGAAAGGAATTTCACCATCAACATCTCCCCCATGCTTAAACCATGCTCGTCCTCGTGTAAGACTTCAATGGATATCATTGTTGCCCTTCATTGTTTAAACCTTACACTTGATCATACATAAGAAAACATAATGCTCTCGAAAATTTAATTCGTTTAAAGTTTCATATTGTACTGGCCTTCATCCTTATGGAGGGTGAGGACCATGTGTGGTTCGAGGACCGGTGGATGGTCGCTTCCTTATGTGATGAGTGATTGACAACGTTGTGTGGACTGATTCTTGGCTAAGTATTGCAGGTGCAGATTGCGGCTTGACTGGTGTTGGTGCAGGTGAAGAACAAGCGCGAAAGGTCGTCGCCGGTGAGGCCTCCAGGTGTGGAGAAGACAAGTAGGCTTCGTTCGAGGGACCCGGTGGCCAGCGGGGTCAAGTGCAGGCCGCATGGTGGCATGAACAGCAAGATGAAGTCATGGACGGTTTCTTGGTTGAGCCTCAAAACCAAGGTCGAGCCGGGACTACATGAGAGCCGAGTCATGAGTGGTGATTGGCGGAGGCTACACCGAGTTTGCGGGGTTTCCGGTGGTTCACCAGAAAACCACTGGGTTCCTTGGTTGATCCACAAAGCCAAGACTGAAGAACCGAAGACGGCGCTGCAGCAGTGCCAAACCGGTCTGACCGGTGGGTACCGGTCTGACCGGTGGTCAGCACCGGTCTGACCGGTGTGCGACGACGCAGTCTGGAGACTTCGAAGCGGAGGACACGCGTCGGGATCGCATGGCTTGCGTCGAGGCTACGCAGGGTGCGGTCGCCGGGCATCCGTCCGATGGTGAAGACATGAAGACTTCCAAATCCTCCCTTGAGGGGCTTGTATCCCTAGTTATTAGGAAAGGGCATTTTAGACTTTCGGTTGCCTCCATATAACACAAGAGGTGAGAGGATGGCAGCCAACTCTTGGAACCCTAGCTCATTTGTTTTCCTATTTTTCCTTCCTATTTTCCTTAGGATTTCCATAGGACTAGCTTGAGAGCTTCATGGTGAGATCTTGTGAGGGTTGGATGATCGGGCGGCAAGCTAGACCTTGTATGAACCTTTGTTGCATGTATAGATGATTCGGCGTGGTTCCTCAAGGTTTGGATGTGTTGTTCCCGGTTGTTCTTGGTGGTGATTTTTGGAGCCCTCTCTTGGTGATTTCTTTGGGTTGTTTTCGGGACCTTTCTCTTAGGGCTATGATGGTGGAAATTTGTGGGAACCCTTCGCGGTTCTTTGGGCTATGATTCCCCTCCCAAATCCGTGAGTAAAGGGGCTCGATTTTGGTGTTTTCCGAGTTCTAGGGTTTGTGGTGTTCTTGGCGGGATTTCTTCGATTCCTCCTTTTTGGACAAGTTTTGGTGGGATTAAACTTGGCTATGGACTCCTCATGAGGTGTTCCTAATATCCCCAAAGTCTTGTTCAAGTCCGTGGAGCGATTCGGGAGATCGAGGTTTGGATTTGGGGGAGTTGACCCACGGGTGTCGTTCATCCCGAGTCGCCGAGCTACACCGGCTCGACCGGTGCTCTTGACCGGTCTGACCGGTGCAACCCTCGGTAGGGTTTTTGCTCGGGTGAACGTCTGGGTGTGTTCGCTATTGTCCTGTGTTGCTGCTGTTTCGAGTTTGGGTCAGTTTGGTGGTCGGTTGGCCTGTTTGGTGCTTTGGGGGCTTTCAGGCTATGACCGGTCTAACCGGTGTGTCTCACCGGTCTGACCGGTGTGGAGCCACTTGGTAAAAGTTGCCCAGTTTCACCAGTAGGGACCGGTCTGATCGGTGGTGCTCACCGGTCTGACCGGTGTTGGTCTGTAGACTCGAGGTTTGGTGTTCCACTGCGTTCTCGGGTCAGAAGGTTGTGTGTTGGTTCCTAGGTCCAGTGGCACTCCAGTGGCTACGTGGGCTTGACCAACTTGGGTAGTGAGTTGGAGAAGTGTGTTGGAAGCCGCGTTCATCTTGTTGGAGTTTCCATCTCCTTCGAGAAGAATTTTTATCGGCTCCCATTCACTCCCCCCTCTCTGGTTCGCCGTATCGGTCCTTTAAGTGGTATCAGAGCCGGTTTGGGTC
Organism: Cenchrus americanus; assembly: GCA_947561735.1. Taxonomy (NCBI): domain Eukaryota; kingdom Viridiplantae; phylum Streptophyta; class Magnoliopsida; order Poales; family Poaceae; genus Cenchrus; species Cenchrus americanus. The sequence goes on along the minus strand of OX387242.1, from coordinate 96,722,405 downwards.
TTTATTGACTCTAACCAGTCTAAGATCCAAGGATGGCGTACCAGGAACGGCGTTCGGGTCCTCCACACTTCGATGGCAAGAACTACCAGATGTGGAGTAAGAGGATGGGTGCGTTCTTCCGCGGAAAGGGTCAGATCCTTTGGGATGTCACAGTGGACATAGGCTATGTCCAGCCGATGGACTTCCTCGCTCCAGGATCGAGGGACAGATTCGACGCCAACAATAAGGCGGTCGACTACTTGTTTCGTGCTTTGTGTCGACCGAGTTCGATCGGGTGCACACCGAGCACTTGGCTTGTAGAATTTGGACGGTGCTGAAAGAGGCTCATGTTGGGAATGCCCAGGTTCAGGCACGGATGTATGCGACCTACCGGAGAGAGTACGAGAACTTCACTCATCTCCCCGGTGAGTCCATCGATGCCTTGTTTCAGATGTTCACGGTGGTTGTGAACAACATGAGGGCCAATGTGGACGTGCTCCCATACGATGATCATGATAGAGCGGTCAAGCTCTTACACTCTTTGGATCGTACGATTTGGGGCGGAAAGTTTGAGGCCATTGTGGAGTCAGAGAAGTATGATACTCTGACGGTGAACGAGCTGTTCTCGAAGCTCAAGTCGGCTGAGGTGGATAGGGGCATGACTGCCAAGCTCGAGGGACCGACTGATTCCCATAGTCTTGCCCTCGTTGGTGGTTCGAAAGGAATGGCTATCACTAACCCATCCACCAGGATGTTCTCTTTGTCCTCCCTAATGTCTATGCCAGATGAGGAGTTCGATGTGCTTGGAGAGGACGAGCTGGCACTTCTGACGAGGCGGTTCGAGAGGCTTCACGAGAACCGAGTGAACATGAGAAGGAACACGAGGACGTGCTTCCAGCGCGGCAAGCCGGGACACTTCGTCGCCGACTGCCCGGAGAAGGTCGAGAACAAGGACGGCTACAAGCACAAGTCGAGGTTGGATGGCAAGTACCGGTCGAGGCGCGACCAAAAGATCAAGCACAAGAACAAGTACAAGGACGAGCGACGATCGAGGAAGAAGTAGAGCCGAGGCAAGGCCCGAGCAATGGTTGGAGCAAGCGACGTCGAATCCAGTTCCGCGTACTCCACCTCGAGCTCGAGCAGCAGTGAAGATGAGGGTGATCGTCGCAAGAACAAGAAGTCGTCCACTGAGCGGGCTGAGCTGCTTCGCAAGAGACGGCTTCTGCACCATGGCGCTGAGCTCTGGCAGCAAGAAGAGCACACAGAGCGACTCGGACTCCGATTACGACGACGAGGTGCATGATGAACTTCCCTTCTTGCGCCATGAGAATGAGAGGCTTGGCTCTTTGCTTGATAACCGTGATGACATGCTTAGAGAGGCCAAGAAAATGAGAAAAGAGCTTAGGGCCTCACTCGTGGATGCTAGGACTAGAGTGGCTGAGCTAGAGACACATGTGCTTGATAGCAAGCTTGAGATTGACTCCCTTAAGGCTAGCCCTGTTGTTTCGGATGAGGTTGATTGTGCTGATTGCTCCATCTTTCTTGCTGATCTTGCTGATCTAGTGTGAGGAACTAGATGTGCTTAGGGTTGAAGTGGCTGAGCTTAAGTCTAGACCTGCTTTGCTAGGTGCTTGCACTTCTTGCCCTGTTTTGCATGATAAGATTGATGAGATGCATGCTTACACTAGTTCTCTTGAGGCTAAGCTGAAAGAACTCATGCCTACATCATGCTCTACCTGTGAAATGCATGCTTTGAAAAATTTGGAACTTGCACATTATGTTGATCGTTTGCAGGATGAGAATGATGAGCTGAGAAAGTTGATGGGTTGGTTGTCTGGTCATGAGCCTCAGTTGAGGATGATGATCAAGGCGTTTAAGAGGCAGGATGGTGAACGACTTGGGGCAAACAAGGTTGGTGAGGGAAGTGGAGAGAATATCCCAGAGCCACCAAAAACCCATCACAAAAATGATTTCCCCCCAAAACCTAACCATCTTAGGAACCGACTAAACACAACCCCAGCTCCACCCGTGTTTCCTACACCCACAAATGATCTACAAAAGCCCATCAAGTTTGTGAGCACTTCGGGGAAAGTGTTCTTTGGGAAAGAAAGTGAGAAGGCGAGTGAAGGGAAACCGGTGGAGGAGTTGAGTGGAGAGAAACCTAGTGAGCAGCCACATCCCAAGCCTAAGCCTAAGCTTGTGAGATTCCATTGTGGATATTGTGGGAGAGATGGCCATAAGGATGAGTTTTGCTTCAAGAGGAAGCGAGAAGAGAGAATGGCAAAGGAGTGGGCTAACAAGGACAAGTACCACCCTTCCGATGGTGTACTTGAGCCCCGTGTGCAGATGCCCAGGGCCAAGACGAGTGTGAGGACAGTTCGGGCTTGGGCAGAGCGGAAGGCTGTTGGAGGTTCTGCTGTCCAGATCACACCGGTCAGACCGGTGTGGGGCACCGGTCAGGCCGGTGCAGGCCTGAACAGGGAGCAGTTCGGGTTTCGGGCTCGTACAGGTGCGAGGGTTGTTTCTGGAGGTCGTGGTTCTGGTGGTTGGGCTGGAGAGTTTGCAGGTGGTCAGGTTGCTAGGCGTTCTCCCCATCGAGTTCACTACGGGGATGGGAGGAGTCGTAGCTTTGAGAAGGAGAGGAGGGACGTTCCACGAGCTTTCTTTCGTGGTTTTGGTCCTCCTCCAGGCAGAGAGGGGTGGTTCCCTCAGGGTGGTTACCATGGTGGTGTTCGTGGAGGTAGCTTTGGTAGGAGAGATGCTTTGGTTTGTGCTAGCCCCACTTTCGAGCAAATGGCTCGGCACTGGTTTTACTCTTTTGGTACTAACCCAGTGCTGAGTCGTTTGTTCGCTCACGTGCTCATTTTTGAATTTCAGGTGGGAGACTTGAAGAACATTTGGTTGATTGACTCCGGTTGCTCGAGGCATATGACCAGAGACAGGGGGTGGTTCTCAAGTCTCGTCCCGGTGGTGACAAGGAGGTACATCACTTTTGGGGACAATGGGCGTGGGCGTGTGCTTTCAGAAGGTGAGATCAAAGTGAGTGACAAGATCACTCTGAGGCGTGTTGCTCTTGTTCAATCGCTGGGGTACAATCTGCTTTCTGTGAACCAGTTATTGGATGAGGGCTTTGAGGTGTTGTTTCAGCCCGGTGGTTCTCGGATTTTGGACTCTCGAGGGGACCTTGTCTGTATGGTCGTTCCCGAGGGTCAGGTGTTTCGTGCTGATTTTTCTCAGTCTTCGGGTGTGGAGCGTTGTTTCTTAGCTGGTTCTTCGAGTGAGTTGTGGAAGTGGCATAGGAAGTTGGGTCACTTGAGCTTTGACCTTTTGTCGCGCTTGAGTAAACTCAATTTGGTCCGAGGATTGCCACGGTTGAGGCATGAGAAAGAGTTGGTTTGTGCGCCTTGTAGGCATGCCAAGATGGTAGCCTCTTCTCACCCGCCTCTCACCGATGTGATGACTGAGCGTCCATGCGAGCTGCTCCATATGGACCTTGTTGGCCCAGCTCGTGTGCGATCTACGGGTGGGAAGTGGTATGTTCTTGTTGTGATGGACGACTATTCTCGGTATGTGTGGGTGTTCTTTCTCGAGGATAAAGGGGAGACGTTTGGTTTTGTTCGAGATCTAGTCTTGAGGTTGAGGAACGAGAGGCACGGAGATGCCATACGAGCTATCCGCAGTGATAATGGCTCGGAATTTAGAAACTCTCATTTTGAAACCTTTTGCCATGACTTGGGTCTTGAGCACCAGTTTTTGAGTCCGTATACGCCTCCCCAAAATGGTTTGTAGAAAGGAAGAACAGGACCTTGTGCGAGATGGCTCGGATGATACTTGATGAGCATAGGACTGCGAGGAGGTATTGGGCTGAGGCGGTGAATACCGCGTGCTATGTGTCAAACAGGATCTACCTCAGAGTGCACAAGAAGAAAACATGCTATGAGTTGATACATGGTCGCACACCCAAGATGAGTCACTTCCATGTCTTTGGTTGCAAGTGTTTCATTCTGAAGAAAGGCAGGAAGTTGGATAAGTTTGAGGCTAGGTCTATCGATGGTATTTTCTTTGGTTATGCATCTCATTCTAGAGCATATCGTGTGCTCAATCTTGAAACTAACTAAATCGTGGAGACTTGCGAGGTAACCTTCGACGAGACAGAGCCACGTAGTCAACTTGTCTTTGAGTGTGCAGGTGATGATGAGCTTGGCGAGGAGATCTTTCAGGAGGAGGAGCATGAACATGGAGACGATGAAGATGGCGGTGTGGTTACCCCGGCTGAACATGTGCCCACTACTTCGACTACGGTGGTGGACGGACCCTCTCATACACCTACGACGACAAATAAAGAACGAGGAGAAGCTGATGTTGAGGGGAGGTAGCATCGAGGCGAGAACCTCCCCGGCGAGTACAAGTCGATCACCCAGCTTCGAGGATCATCGGCGACATCAATGAACGCACTACACGGTCGAGGGTTCGGAACAATTCTCATTTCGCTCATGCTGCGTTTGTTGCTACTTTTGAGCCCAAAGACATTGGACACGCACTATCTGATCACAATTGGGTTAATTCGATGCCTGAGGAGTTGGAGAACTTTGAGAAAAATCAGGTTTGGGAGTTGGTTGACCCTCCTCCAGGGTGTAAGCTGATTGGTACAAAGTGGGTGTGGAAGAACAAAGAGGGAGAGAAAGGTGAGGTTGTGAGGAACAAGTCGAGGCTTGTTGCTCAACGGTTCAGTCAGAAGGAGGGGATTGACTACGAGGAGACCTTTGCTCCCGTAGCCCGTTTGGAGGCGATTAGGATCCTTCTAGCCTTTTCCGTGGCTAAAGGGTTCAAGTTGCACCAAATGGATGTGAAGAGTGCTTTTTACGAATGGTGTGTTGGAGGAAGAAGTGTATGTGAGGCAACCTCCGGGGTTTGAGAGTGAGAAGTACCCCCACCGGGTGTACAAGTTGAGGAAGGCGCTATATGGGTTGAAACAGGCGCCTAGAGCTTGGTATGGTAGGTTGAGGGGGTTCTTGTTTGAGAGAGGTTTTGAGATGGGGAAGGTCGATCAGACCTTGTTTTTCCTGAGGCAGGGCAGAGATATCCTGATTGTGTAGGTGTAAGTGGATGATATTGTCTTTGGTGGCTCGTCTAACTCTCTTGTTGCAAGGTTTGCAGAGCATATGAGCAGGGAATTAGAGATGAGCATGATGGGCGAGTTGCAGTTCTTCCTCGGGCTACAAATCAAACAATCAAAGGAATGAACATTTGTGCACCAGGCTAAGTACACCAAGGACATTATGCGGAAGTTCAAAATGGAGGACTCCAAGGCTATGACGACGCCGATGAGTACGACTACAGCTCTTGATGCGGACGAGGAAGGTGAACACGTGGACCAGAAGGAGTACCGGAGCATGATCGGGTCACTCCTCTACTTGACGGCGACGAGGCCGGACATACAGTTCTCGGTGTGTTTGTGCGCTCGTTTTCAAGCGTCTCCGAGGACTTCGCATCGGCAAGCAGTGAAGCGAATTTTCAGGTACTTGCGTCACACTCCCGACTTCGGCCTTTGGTACTCCGCGTCCTCTTCTTTGGCGCTTCATGGTTTTTCAGACGCGGATTTTGCCGGGTGTCAGTTGGATAGGAAGTCCACTTCTGGGACTTGCCAGTTTTTGGGTTCTTCTTTGGTGTCGTTGTCTTCCCGCAAACAATCGAGTGTTGCTCAATCCACTACCGAGGCAGAGTATGTTGCCGCTGCTAGTTGTTGCTCTCAGCTCCTTTGGATTTCATACACCATGAGTGACTTTGGTGAGAAGTATACCCATGTCCCACTTCAATGTGATAGCACCAGTGCCATAAGCGTTGCAAAGAACCCAGTGCTCCATTCCAAAACGAAGCACATAGAAGTGAGGTATCATTTTCTGAGAGACAACGTAGAGAAAGGAAAGATAGCTTTGATCCATGTACCCACACATGACCAACTAGCCGATATTTTCACCAAACCACTAGATCAAGCAACTTTCACTCATTTGCGGGGGGGGGGACTTGGTGTGTGTTTGATTTCTTGAGTTGGGTGTGTGGGAGCTCTCTTTGTAGCATATGTATAGTTTCTTTTGTGCATTTCTTGCATTTGGCATGGCATATGTAACATGATGTATAGGCATCCTTGTATCTTAGTTTGCATGCATTTTGTATCATATGCATTGGATAGGAAAAGCTTCTCCTATATACATGGTTCACCATGGAATGCTATTTATGTCTTTGTGAGCTTGTTTGGTATGCTATGGTTACTTTGGCTTAGCTCTTGATGATATTGATGAATAATCCATGGTTGATGGCTATGTTTTTTGAAAAATTGTCACATGTATGCTCTCTCATGTGTAAATGCCTTTATATGATCTTGACATGTTTTAGTAGCTTGGTTATGCTTAATTTGTGGTTGGATAGCTAGTTTATTGATCATATGGGGCCAAAGGCTCTTTTGCCATCATGAATGTTTAGCCCTCTTGATTTATCTTGTGGAGGGGCATAAGTTCCTTTTTGTCGCAAAGACATTTAATGTACCATTTATAAATCTGAAAATGAAATGAAAAATGCTTGGAAAATGTGCTCCCATGTCATATGTGTTGAATTTAATTTGCTTTGGGTGCTAAACCGTTGCATGATGCCTACCAATGAGAAGTCTCATACATAGAAGTAGGCACATGGCTCGGTGGCTTTGACATGAGATGAGGTGCTTGTGGGTGTTTGTGATGGTCTTATGATTAAAATGGCTGTCCTAGCATGAAGTTTGTGTGGCTTTGCCATTTTGATATGCTTTGATCATGTCTAGGACTTTGCTCATGAGAGGAAAGTTTTTCGCAAAATTGCCCAAATCCATCTTAGCTTCGTCCAATGGTTGTGAAACTTGGTGATCATGTAGTTGAGATCGATACGAAGATGTAGAGTATCTAACTTGCTCATTTGGACATGTGTAGCATTCTTTGTTGAATTTTGTCTATTTGAGAAGCTCTAGATTGAAAATTTTGCATTTTTGGCTTGATTCATGCATTGCCAACAAGGGGGAGAAGTTTGAGCTTGAAATGGCTTGCTGGATGCATTTAGAAGGTTTTCAGGTGGTTTCGAGCCATTTCTGTGCTCTGTTGTGCACCGGTCTGACCGGTTGGGGTCACAGGTCTGATCGGTGTGAGTGCTGGTCCTGTGCACATCTTAGGCACCGGTCTGGGTGATGACCGGTCTGACCGGTGTGAGCTGAAGTTGCTGCAGCTGCCCTGTTTTCAGCTGGTTTGCATGCATTCGTCCAGGGGGAGGTGCATTGGTTCAGGGGGAGCTTACATGTGTGCAGGGGGAGCTCTTTGTGGTGGTTCGAGCTTTGCTTTGGTGGTTTGCGCTCCTTGCTTGAGCTTTGTTTTGTCTCGGATGTGTCGAGTCATTGCCCTTGCCTAAGGGGTCTGAGACTTGTCTTCTTCAAGTGATCTTGATGTTTGCCTTTGTTTGGCTTTCGATCGCTTGTTGGAGTTTCTTTTTGTTCATTTCTTTTCTTTTGCTCTTCTCTCTTGTTACTTTCGTGTGGGTGTTGTCAATGCACTCATCAAGGGGGAGATTGAGGACCATGTGTGGTTCGAGGACCAGTGGATGGTCGCTTCCTTGTGTGATGAGTGATTGACAACGTTGTGTGGACTGATTCTTGGCTAAGTATTGCAGGTGCAGGTTGCGGCTTGACTTGTGTTGGTGCAGGTGAATAACAAGCGCGAAAGGTCGTCGCCGGTGAGGCCTCTAGGTGTGGAGAAGACAAGTAGGCTTCGTTCGAGTGACCCGGTGGCCAGCGGGGTCAAGTGCGGGCCGCATGGTGGCATGAACAGCAAGATGAAGTCATGGACGGTTTCTTGGTGAGCCTCAAAACCAAGGTCGAGCCGGGACTACGTGGGAGCCGAGTCATGAGTGGTGATTGGCGGAGGCTAAACCGAGTTTGCGGGGTTTCCGGTGGTTCACCAGAAAACCACTGGGTTCCTTGGTTGATCCACAAAGCCAAGACTGAAGAACCGAATATGGCGCCGCAAAGAAGGCTGCGGACCGGTCGACCGGTGGGTACCGGCTCGACCGGTGGTCGCGGCACCCGCTCCGACCGGTGTGCGACGATGCAGTTCGGAGACTTCGAAGCGGAGGACACACGTCGGGATCGCATGGCTTGCGTCGAGGCTACGCAGGGTGCGGTCGCCGGGCATCCATCCGATGGTGAAGACATGAAGACTTCCAAATTCGCCCTTGAGGGGCTTGTATCCCTAGTTATTAGGAAAGGGTATTTTAGACTTTCGGTTGCCTCCATATAACCCAAGAGGTGAGTGGATGGCAGCCAACTCTTGGAACCCTAGCTCATTTGTTTTCCTATTTTTCCTTCCTATTTTCCTTAGGATTTCCATAGGACTAGCTTGAGAGCTTCATGGTGAGATCTTGTGATAGGGTTGGATGATCGGGCAGCAAGCTAGACCTTGTATGAACCTTTGTTGCATGTATAGATTATTCGGCAAGGTTCCTCAAGGTTTGGATGTGTTGTTCCCGGTTGTTCTTGGTGGTGATTTTCGGAGCCCTCTCTTGGTGATTTCTTTGGGTTGTTTTCGGGACCTTTCTCTTAGGGATTTGATGGGGGAAATTTGTGGGAACCCTTCGTGGTTCTTTGGGCTGTGATTCCCCTCCCAAATCCGTGAGTAAAGGGGCTCGATTTTGGGGTTTTCCGAGTTCTACGGTTTGTGGTGTTCTTGGCGGGATTTCTTCGATTCCTCCTTTTTGGACAAGTTTTGGTGGGATTAAACTTGGCTATGGACTCCTCATGAGGTCTTCCTAATATCCCCAAAGTCTTGTTCAAGTCCGTGGAGCAATTCGGGAGATCGAGGTTTGGATTTGGGGGAGTTGACCCGCGGGTGCTGTTCATCCCGAGTCGCCGGAGCTACACCGGTCTGACCGGTGCTCTTGACCGGTCTGATCGGTGCAACCCTCGGTGGGTTTTTGCTCGGGTGAACGTCTGGGTGTGTTCGTTGTTGTCCTGTGTTGCTGCTGTTTCGAGTTTGGGTCAGTTTGGTGGTCGGTTGGCCTGTTTGGTGCTTTGGGGGCTTTCAGGCTGCGACCGGTCTAACCGGTGTGTCTCACCGGTCTGACCGGTGTGGAGCCACTTGGTGAAAGTTGCCCAGTTTCACCAGCAGGGACCGGTCTGACCGGTGGTGCTCACCGGTCTGACCGGTGTTGGTCTGTAGACTCGAGGTTTGGTGTTCCGCTGCGTTCTCGGGTCGGAAGGTTGTGTGTTGGTTCCTAGGTCCAATGGCACTCCAGTGGCTACGTGGGCTTGACCAACTTGGGTAGTGAGTTGGAGAAGTGTGTTGGAAGCCGCGTTCATCTTGTTGGAGTTTCCACCTCCTTCGAGAAGAATTTTTATCGGCTCCCATTCACTCCCCCCCCCTCTCTGGTTCGCCGTATCGGTCCTTCAGATGGTAGATTATAAGTTAAGCTTATCCCACAAGTATTGACATGCCCCAAAATTTAAATAGATCTCAGAAATTTTGAAATAAAGAATGAGACGAAAAAGAGCTAAGCCAAGTTCACAAATTTAAATCATCTTGCATATTGCTCATGAACTCTCATCTCATCTATTTATTCTACTCCTTTCCCTCTCACAACATATATATATGTTGCAGGCTTTATATGGATCTTTTTGGGAAAGTTTTGCCCTACCAAGATATTATAAATGAGATGTTGTCAAAACAAGACAAGCTTCTCATGGTCTTACCGAGACTCGTCAAAAAGGTCATTGGAAAATAATATTATATCAAGGAGGGGGAGAGAAAAGTACACACACTTGAGATAGGTGGACATGTGCAAATGGCAAGAGTGATCCCGGGGCACAAGGGAAGTCCTTGTTATCGGATTGCACATGGTTGAAAAATGAGTATGGATCTTTTAATCTTGAAGCCTTGAAATTCCTAATGCACTTTAGAGAACCGGGGAGTTCACTTTATTTCATTTTTACACATACTCATATTTATGATATTTGGTTTTAAGTGTGGATATCCGGCGAGGTTTGTGAGATCTCCGATGTGGGGATACACAATGCACAGATAAAAAGCTAGCAATAAGATAGATACGCAAAAACGGAATGACCAGCTTCTTAGTCTCGGGCCAGAGAAATCATGGCCTGCAATAACTCACTCAAAAATAAATCTTGTACACTAAGGTTTATGCACTCAAATATATATAAGGCTCTGGATAGGTAGAGCAACACACAAGTGATATTCATGACAAGGCTAGCATTACTTTTAGGAATAAAAACCATCTATAATCCATCTAAAACTTGAAAGCGTATAAAACACTATGGGTCTTTATTTTTATCATAACCTCCACTAAAGATTAAGCTAGCATTTAGATAAATTCAGATTTGTATTTAAGAGAGCATTAGCGTAATCATGCATAAAATAAATACAAAGATAAAAAAAGCGGCAATTTATAATCATATATCATCATGGCACACATTTTGTAACTTTACCAAAGGTAAAAACAAGGTGGTGACTTTATTCATGATGAAAAGAAACTAACATACATGCTGAAAATAAACTAACACACTTGCCGAAATTTAAATAAAAACTGAAAACACTACGCAAACACAAGTAAACACAAGCTGAAAACTAAAGAAAAAGGCAAAAGAAAAGAAAACTAAAGATCCTCCTTCTTCTAATCTTCCGCCGGTGGTTGGTATTGATCATCTTGGTAGTTGTACTCTTGCTCATAGTAGGTTTGGACATCCCCTCCAACGAATTGATCCGGTGGTACTAGGTGAAGACGCCCAAGCTCATAGGCAACATTTACATTGCCTTCACCCAATTGAGCCGCGTTGGATTGGATGGCTGCGACATTTTGCATGTTTCTCGCAGCATACCCTCCAATTATGGTCATGCTTTGTTGTGGTTGGGGGTATTGTGTATAGGGCTCCACAAAGATTACGTTGGGCACCACATAATTTTGTAGGGGCATGGCTGCACCACTCCCCCATGCTTGCATTGATGGCCCTCTGTAATAACTTGGCGGAGTAGGGATTCCTCCGAACGGTGGCACATAGTTTTGTTGTTCACCACCCTCTTGTGCGGAGGAGGATCCCTCCCCTACAATTCTTCCTCTTTTATTCTTCCTTGCCAGCACAAGGAGTCCTTCCTCCAACCAATCTTCCTTTCCTTGAATGAAGAGCCTAAGTCTTGGGTCCGGAAGGGGTAAGTTCACTTTGGCCATATGAAAGCCTCCTCTCTCATCTCCACTTATGTATTTCCCTTGCTTCAAGTATTCAAATCCGAGAGAGGTCCCAGGTAAAATATGTTCAGGATTTCTTGAGATTCCCGGCCTTAAGGAGATGGCCAACATGGAGAGGTAGCACCCCGAACCAATATCTCCCGATCCTGATATTGCCTCGCAACACCATCGGTTAATCATGAGGTATGAGGGGTCTATTGGCTGCCTGGCAATTAAGGCCGAGTAGAGCCAATTAAACTCTATGTCGGTCACCTTCATTTCCCTCATCCTCCCCATAATCCTTTTACACATCCATGAGTGGAATATTTGGATAATGGGGTTCCGGATGGAATTTCGTTGTTGGTGGGCTTCTCCGGAGATCAAATTCCAAAATCCATCCAACATGCCTTCCGGCACGTCAACTTTCTCCGAAGCTCCCTTTTGGAACCCATAGGGAACCACTTGCTGAATTCCCTCCAATCGGAATGATAAACTTGGCACCCCCTCATCAAGGATAGGTGCCATAGTCATCAAAATTTACAAGGCAAACTCCTTGTGGGTGTTTGCCGAAACCCCGTTGGAGATTGCACCCATCCAAGGTGCCCCAACATATAATATATGTCCGTGCCAAAACCCAATGAGTTGAGGGCTTGATCGTCGAAATCGATGTTTGTCACAAGCCTCTTCTCAAGACAAGAGAGTTTCTTCCCCTCCTCCTTTGACAAGATGATGAAGCCATATGCGGAGTATCGCAGAGTGTATGGAGGTGGAGCGGATGAACGGGTCGTTCGACGAGGTGGGACGGGCGGCTCCTCTGTACGCCCTTGAGGTTCGTTAAACCTCATGGACGAGCTCCTTGTATCTCTCATGCCACCGAGGAGGTGAGTGTCGTTCCTCCTTGGCGGTGCCGTATCCTCCTCCATGCTCCGAGGAGACTCGGAAACCGAGTGCCTCCTCGAAGACGTCATCAAAGATGGCTTGGACAACGATGTGTCACACCCGGTTTTAAAGGCAAAACCGAATGCATTGATCACGTGTGCGCCAGGATCAAGTTACACACACGCTGAGACATTATGAATACGAAAATCAGTGCCACACGAATAAAGAGTTATTACAAACCATAGTCTTAAACGAATCTTAAATAAACGAGTTCTCGCAGCGGACAAAATGCCTCCACAGGCAGCTGACTGAAGACTACGCACACCTAGAACTCCTGGAAATCTCCTGGAACGTCTTCAAAGTTCTCCCAGTCTGAGCAGCAAATCCGGGTATTCTAGATGCAAGAGAATAAACAAGCGTGGGCACATATCGTACTCAGCAAGGGAAAACAACATAACATGCAAGGCCATATGGTGGATGGCTAAGGTTTAAGCACTTTAGCATTTTAGTTGATCAAGTTTTATTAGCAACCTGATTACTAAAGATGTAAGTTCATACCAACCCAATTAATAAGATATAAGCATCATAAATAAAGAATGAAACAACAATTTAAACATTAAAGTTCCATAATTTAATCATGTGAGTGTCCAGGCCTCTCTTGACCGTGAGCACGGCTAATCGATTAGTTTAACACTCTGCAGAGGTTGTACACTTTCACCACAAGTAGCGTAAAAGCTCCGAAGAACTTTGGACCCAACAATGCGGTGTTTGCAAGGCACCATATCACACTTCCGAGGTGTGATTGCATAGGGACGCTACATGACCTTTACAAAGGTTCCCTAGAAAGTTATGACCCACATGGTCCGGATCAGTTAGCAAAGTATAAAGTCCCCTAGCAGGTCGATACCCCACCATAAAAAAGAATAACTCACCCAACCCCCTGCTAGGGCGAGTCCATACCCCACAGTACCGCCGATCCCTTGTCCTTATCAGGTAAGACCATCCCAAGCTAAAGTTCCTAATTATTCAGCCAAGACCATTGCCCATTAGTTCCTGTGGTTGTACTGTTTTCCTGGGTGGTTCTCCATGTTCCGATTACATATTAAAGTGGTCTTGCAAAGTAAAAGATCATAAACGGAACATAGAATAACAAAAAGGTAACCAAGTAGATTAATACCAATTCCCAGTTGAGCATGCTAAGCAATAACTACCACAAGATTAATTTACTTCCCGGTATCAAGGTAAAGGTAGTAAAAAAACTAGGCATGATCCTTAATAGGTTCCCATCAAATTAATGCAAGCGTAAAAGTAAAAACAGTGAATTTAGATGCATGTTATGTAGGAAAAGCGGGCATGCATCAAGGAATATTTGCCTTCAACAAAGCCTTGCTGCTCAAACTCTTGCACGACTTGATCTTCAAATCCCTCGAACGAATCGCTCTCTACGGTCCACAATCATCACATACAAGTATACAATAGGAATAAATAAGAAACAGTCACCAAACAGATCAAACAGATCTAAACAGTAGCAGGAAACTAATCTACGCTTCGAGACGAACGCGTGGACATAAAGAACGCTAAAATCGGAGCTAAAACGACTAAGTTATGGCTTAGGGAAGGTGTAGGGACTAATCTGTAAATATTCGAAAAGGTTTTGGGCTAAAATAAAGAAAAAAGGACTAAACTGTAAGAAAACTTCTAAGGTGGAAGGGTATTTTTGTAAATATAAGAAACTCAGGGGCTTTTCTGCAAAATTGCCAGGGCTGGCGGTGGGTTTGACCTAGTTGACCGGGTCGGGTTGATCTAGATCCGTTGGATCTAGATCTAGCGGCCGCGGTTGTTTGCGGGCGGCGCGGCTTAGATCGATCCATTGGATCTCGATCCGGCGGCCGAGGACACGAGCAAGCGGCGGGCGGCGGGGAACACAGGCCGTAGGCGGCGAGCGGCGGCGGGCGACGGCGGACTCGCCGGCGGGGACCCCGATCTAGGGTTTCGGCCACCGGGCTAGGACGCGGAGGGCACCTACGCGATGCGCGCAACACGGCGAACCGATCTAGGGCGGCGGCTACGGCGGAGGGGCGGCGATGCGAGCGGTCGGCGCGGCGGCGCGGGGGCGCGAACTCCGGCGAGCAACTGCGGGCGGTGCAAAGCACGAGGACGTCCACAAGCGGCGTAGTCGACTTCCTCACCTCCTTGCGCGTCTCCGGTGCTGCTCCTCGACGATGAGGCGACGGCGGCAGCGAAAACCGAAAGCGGCGGCGCGGGCTAGGGTTTCCGGTGGGCGTAAGACGGCGTCTTGGCTCGGGCGGCTCGGGTGGGAGGTTCAGGGGCGGCGGCGTGCCTTAAATAGCCCGGGCGGGCTCCTTGGCGTGCGGGCCACGCACGGGGACGCGTACCCCGGCCGGACTCGGCGGCGCGGCGGTGGAGTCCGAAGCGGAGACGACGCGGGGTAGGTGGTGACGTGTGGGCCCCGGCGGTCGGCGGGCAGAGGGCGCGGGAGCACGGGGCGGCGCCGGCGGGCGGCGGCTGCGGGGCGGCCGGGCCGCGAAGCCGCACGCGCGCGGGCCGGGCCGCGGCCGCCGCCGCCGGGCCGCCGCGAGGCCGGTGGACTGGCAAGGGCCGATGGGCTGGTTTAGGAAGGGGAAAGGGTAGAGGGTTTTGGGAATTTAGGGTTTTTAGGAAAAGGCTTCAAACACAATAGAATTCAAATTTGAATTTGAATTCCAACAACCAAAAATAGTGCACCAGCATGAATGCCACAAATAAGTCCTATATTTCATTAACTTTATTTTAGAAAAGTTTTAAATGCCTAAAATTAATAAACAACCTTATATTCCTTAGGCAAATAAATGGTTGCTAGCAAATTTTAATAAAGCCAAATTTTTAATAGAATTAGGGTGTTACAAATCCTACCCCCCCCCCTTAAGAAAAATCTCGTCCTCGAGATTCGGACAGATTGGGAAAAAGATCTGGGAATTCTGCTTTCAGCTCATCCTCTCTTCCCCATGTTGCCTCATACTCTGCATGATTACTCCACTGTACTTTGCACATCTTAATCACACTATTCCTGGTGACCCTTGTCATGGTTTCCAGTATTCGAATGGGATGTTCAACAATAGTGACATCCTCTTTAACGTTTAGATCATCCAAGGGTAACGGCTCCTTGTCATGAGGACCAAAACCCTTCTTTAACTGAGAGATATGGAATACATCATGCACATCAGCTAGCTGGACTGGCAACTCCAACCTGTAAGCCACTTCTCCCACTCTTTCAAGGATCCTGAAAGGTCCAATAAACCGAGGTGACAACTTTCCTTTAACTCTGAATCGACGCAAACCTCTGATGGGTGACACCTTTAGGTACACATAATTGCCTTCCTAAAAGACCACATCCCTTCTTTTGCCATCTGCATAACTTTTCTGTCTAGACTGAGCAATCCTCAAATTTTCTCTGATGATCTGAACTTGTTTCTCCGCTTCTCTGATGATATCTGCCCCAAACAACTGCCTTTCGCCTGTCTCACTCCAATATAACGGGGTTCTACACTTCCTTCCATACAGGGCCTCAAAGGGTGACATTTTGAGACTAGCTTGGTAGCTGTTGTTATAAGAGAACTCAGCGTATGGCAAGCTCTTATCCCAACTACAACCATGCTTAAGCGCACATGCTCTCAGCATGTCTTCTAGGATCTGATTGGTTCTCTCTGTCTGTCCATCTGTCTGTGGATGATAAGCTGAGCTGAAATTTAGCTTAGTATCCGGAGATTCATGCAACTTCCCCGAAACGAGAAGTAACTGAGTACCTCTGTCTGACACGATCTTCTTTGGTACACCATGCAAACACACAATCCTGGACATGTATAGCTCTGCCAACTTAGCTCCTGTATAAGTAGTCTTTACCGGAATGAAGTGAGCTACCTTAGTCAAACGATCCACGATAACCCAAATCGAATCATAACCATCTCGGGTTCGAGGTAAACCCACTATGAAGTCCATTCCGATCTCTTCCCACTTCCACTCAGGCACCTTCAATGGTTGAAGCAAACTAGCGGGTCTCTGATGTTCAGCCTTAACCCGGTGGCAAGTGTCACACAAAGCCACATGAGCGGCCACGTCTCTCTTCATACCGTACCACCAATACCTCTGTTTGAGATCCTGGTACATCTTAGTACTGCCTGGATAGATAGAATAAGCCGAGTCGTGAGCTTCTCTCAAGATCGTCTCTCTGAGATCTCCTGTCTCTGGTACACACAATCGGTTATTAAACCACACGGTTCCTTGCTCATCTTCTGTGAAATCTGGGGCTTCTCCTTGTTGCATACTCTCCTTAATTTTCTGTATTCCAGCATCCTCTAACTGCCACTTACGTATCTCTTGCTCCAGAGTGGACTGCACTTCCAAAGTCACTCCTTCTGCATGTGCAACCACTTTCAAGTTGAGCCTTTCAAACTCTTTTACCAACTCATCAGGAAACTGAATGGTCATAGCCATGTTAGTGTGGCCCTTCCGACTCAAAGCATCAGCAACCAGATTCGCTTTACCCGGATGATAGTGAATCTCTAGATCATAGTCCTTGATCAACTCTAACCAATGACGCTGTCTTAGATTAAGATCCTTCTGAGTGAAGATATACTTCAGACTCTTGTGATCAGTATAGATCTGACACTTAGTTCCCATAATGTAGTGTCTCCAAATCTTCAATGCATGAACCACTGCTGCTAACTCAAGATCATGCGTAGGATACTTCAACTCATGTTTCCTCAACTGTCGAGATGCATAGGCTATAACATGACCTTCTTGCATCAACACACATCCTAGACCTTGTCGAGATGCATCACAATATATGTCAAAGCTCTTTCGGAGATCAGGCATTACTAGAACAGGTGCTGTGGTTAACCGCTTCTTTAACTCTTCAAAACTGGACTGACATGCACTGGTCCATTTGAACTCCCTGTCCTTCTCTAGTAATGTAGTGAGAGGCTTCACAATCTTGGAGAATCCTTCAATAAATCGACGATAGTAACCAGCAAGTCCATGGAAACTCCGGATCTCAGACACTGTACGAGGGGCTTCCCACTTCAATACATCACTAACCTTGCTGGGATCCACTGCAATACCTCCGTTGGTGATGATGTGACCTAGAAAAGACACTTCCTTGAGCCAGAACTCGCACTTGCTGAACTTCGCATATAACTCATGCTCTCTCAGCTTCTGCAACACAAGTCTCAAATGCTCCTCATGGTCCTCCTCATTCTTGGAGTAGATCAAAATGTCATCAATGAATACCACAACGAACTTGTCCAGATACTCCATAAAGATCTTGTTCATCAAGTACATAAAGTACTCGGGTGGATTGGTTAACCCAAAAGACATAACTGTGTACTCATAAAGTCCGTACCTGGTAGTAAAAGTTGTCTTAGGAATATCTGAAGGCCTAATCTTCAACTGATGATAACCAGATCGCAGATCGATCTTAGAAAACACTTTAGCTCCTCTCATCTGATCAAACAAATCTTCAATACGTGGCAGAGGATACTTGTTCTTGATGGGTAACATTATTAAGAGACCTGTAATCAACACACATCCTCTGTGTGCCATCTTTCTTACCCACAAAGATAACGGGTGCTCCCCAGGGTGATGAACTAGCACGAATGAACCCTTTACCCAATAATTCTTTAATCTGAGCTTTAAGTTCTTGTAACTGATCACTAGACATTCTATATGGGCGCTTAGAGATAGGGGCAGTACCAGGTAAAAGATCAATAACGAACTCAACATCTCGGTCAGGGGGCATACCTGGCAACTCCTCGGGAAACACATCAGGATAATCGCACACTACTCGTATGTCTTCCAAGGCTGCTCCATCAAACTTATTCACGGCACTGGCATTTGATGGTGCGGGATCTACTGCAAACTCAAATCTTTCACCAGCTGGACTTGTAAGAAGGATTGATCTCTTAGCACACTGAATCACCGCATCACACGCGGTCAACCATCCCATTCCCAATATCACATCGATCCCCTTTGAATCCAAGATTATAAGGTTGGCACGGAAATCTCTGCCCACAATCTTGAGATGGACGTTATCACATTTATAGATAGCTTTCAATTCCCCCCCAGGTGAGGTAACTAGCATGTGGCGAGACATGGGACTGATAGGTAGATTATGTTGAGCTACGAACTGGGATGTAATGAAAGAATGGGATGCTCCAGAATCAAACAAAACTGAGGCAGGAGTAGAGTTGACTAGAAACATACCGAGCACTACTCTGGGGTTCTCCTGAGCGACTTCAGCATCAACGTGCATCGCCTTGCCTCGAGCATAGCTCTGTTGTCCTTTGTTAGACTGCGGGGTTTGGCTTCCGCTCCTTGTCCGCGCCGGGTTCCCGCACAGGGGTGTGTGGAGGGTTCCTCTTTGGGCAAGCATTGGCATAGTGACCAAGCTCTCCACACTTGAAGCAAGTAGTGGTGGCAGGATTGGGCGGCGCCATGGACCTTACAAGTGTGCCAATTGGGGCTCTCTGCTGACTCTGCTGGGAAGCTGGGCGGGGAGTCTGAGGAACAGGACGCTGAAACTGCTGAGCGGACTGCTGGAACTGCTGAGCAGGACGCTGGGACTGCTGCTGCCCAAAGTTTCCACCCGGTCCCCCAAAGCGGAACGGGGTGTTCGGCGGTGGGTTGAAGCGCGGGCGAGACGCACTCCTAAACTGCCCAGAGCTAGCGGCCTTCCTCTTCTGCTCTCCGAGCTCCTTGCGCTTGTGCTCCAAGCGGATGGCGGCATCAACTAGCTGCTGAAAGTTAGGGAAAGGATAGGACATCAGCTGGTACTGCAGCGAACCAGCTAACCCATCCAGGAACAGCTCCTGCTTCTTCCTATCTTCAGCAACCTCCTCAGCTGCATAGCGAGACAACTCAGTGAACTTGTCTCTATACTCAGCTACTGACATTCCTCCCTGCTTCAGAGAAAGGAACTCCTTCTTCTTGATCTTCATAACTCCAGAGGGTATGTGATGGCTCCTGAAGTTGGTGGTAAACTCCTCCCAAGTGATAGTGTCTGGGGCGGCATGAGCGGCAGAGTACGCATCCCACCAAGCGGCTGCAGATCCTTGAAGTCGTCCTGCAGAATACATGACCTTCTCTCTGTCGTCACACTGACAGGTAGTGAGCATCTTTAGTATTGTCTTTAGCCAATCTTCCGCTTCAAGTGGATCAGTAGCGTGAGTAAGCACAGGAGGGTGATGACTCATGAACTCCCGGTGCTTGTTGCGAGGCGCGGGTGGCGGCACCGGCGGATTGTTGACCTGAGCTTGCAAGTTTGTCACGGTGGTGGTCAAGTTCTGGAGAAGCTGGGTCTGTGCCTCCAGGAACTGCTGCATAGCGGGATCCATTTGTACTGGCTGGGGTGCTCTTCCTGCTGGTTGATCAACACCTGATCCTGACCTGGTGTTCACCATCTGAGTGTTAGGACATTATTTTAGATGATTGCACCAAGGGTTAAACTTAGGAAGATAAGATAGCAATGATATTCAGATAAGACAGATTCTGTTGACTCCAAAAAATCAGGCATAGCTCTCTGTACGAGTAACCAAAAATTATGGATTTTGGACTGATAAAAGGTAATGAAATTACGAAACTACTCCAACTGGAATCACCTCAATCGGAGTTGTGTAGATCTGGTTATAAAATAAACAAGTCAGGTAGGTCGGCAGTGTTTAACAGATTCGTGAGGCCGTACTGTTTCAGTTATAACTCTCTGGTTATCCATCCAAATATTCTGAATTTTTCACAGAAAATCAGTCACAAAATTCTTGAACTTTTCCAATTGGTTTTACTGCAATCGGAGTTCTGTAGCTCGAGATAAAATTAAAACAGTGGAGCTGACTCAGAAAACTGCGCGAGCAGATTTAGGGATCTCGAATTTGCATTAAGGGAAAACTTAAAGGGACAAAAAGATTAAGATAGATAACTGATTGAGACTGAAAGTTAACCCCCACAAACTTACTACTAAACCAATGTCGTTGTGGTCATCACTCCACAACACATTGCACTCAACCAAAAATCCAACTCATACATTAAGCACAAAATCAAGCATTCAACCACACCTCTAATCTAAACACACTTTACCGATCGTCTACTAGCGATTACAAAGAAATCCTATCCTTAATCTTAAACCTAAGGACTATCTTCTGCCATGGCATCTGTGCGGGTGTCACGGGAGTCGTAGTGTGGCCTCTTGGGTGACGGGGAGGTACATCCTTCTGTGGCTTCATGGGCTTCTGGCTGCTCCCTGTTCTGAAGTGCAGCTTCTAATGCACGCCTTTGCGTCTCCAGAGTGAAAATCTGCTGCTGTGCTGCATATAGTGTGTTGTTGGTATCATCCAATGCAGTGTTCACAGCTGCAAGGAGGCTCCGGACGTTGTTGAGCGTTCCTTCATAGGCTGGTGCTGGGGCGATGTAGGTCTTGGCTTCCCCACTTGATCTGAAAGGTGTGTAACGGCAGTAGGTATCCTCCAACCTGTCACGCTCCTTGTGAGAGAGCACATAGAGCGCCCTCCGAGCTGACTCTGCTATCCCAGCATCCATAGTAGTCCTGTGAGCCACGTCATGATGCTTGGACACCTCCTTCACTCCACGGCATGGAATGTACTCCTCTAAGATGGCAGCAACCTCCCAATGGGGCTCGAACCACGGATGAGTCCACGGCTCACAATGGTAGACGGGGGGCTTTATCATAGCCCGGGCGAAGTACCATTGCTCTCGGGTGGTCCGCCATGGGAATGCCTACTCCATCGGCTCTGTAGTGGTACACTTCCCAGATCGCTTCCACATCTTCCTCCTCTTGCTCTTGTTCTTCCATCTCTTGATCCAGGTGATCCTCATCTTCTTCTGGCGCTTGCTCCTCTAGGTTTGGTTGTTCAGCTAGCTCATCCTCCTCTGGAACCATCTCCTCCGGATCTTCCTCATCGTCAGGCACCATGATAAGGTTAGGCAAAACCACAGGTGCAGGCTCCATCTCAATCTCCTCATCTGTATCTCCATCATGCAAATCATGGTATCTTGTTCTTGTGGAGCATACCGATGGACTCGCTCCGACTTTCGAGAGGTCTTCAAGCTACGAACCATCTGTAGTGTAGTGCAGAATGAGAAAGATGGTAAGGAAAAAGGACGAGAGCTAAAGCAAGCACAAGGTAAAGAATGCAGACAGCTCAAGAGTGAAGCAAAAAGACAAGAGTAAGGTTAATAAGAATAAAGCAAGCATGTAATAGAAAGCTTCTATGAGTATAAAATCCTTAGTTCGACCATTTCTATCTATGCTAGCGTTCCTACAGTCAACACAGCTCTGGTACCACTCTGTCACACCCGGTTTTAAAGGCAAAACCGAATGCATTGATCACGTGTGCGCCAGGATCAAGTTACACACACGCTTAGACATTATGAATACCAAAATCAGTGCCACACGAATAAAGAGTTATTACAAACCATAGTCTTAAACGAATCTTAAATAAACGAGTTCTCGCAGCGGACAAAATGCCTCCACAGGCAGCTGACTGAAGACTACGCACACCTAGAACTCCTGGAAATCTCCTGGAACGTCTTCAAAGTTCTCCCAGTCTGAGCAGCAAATCCGGGTATTGTAGATGCAAGAGAATAAACAAGCGTTAGCACATATCGTACTCAGCAAGGGAAAACAACATAACATGCAAGGCCATATGGTGGATGGCTAAGGTTTAAGCACTTTAGCATTTTAGTTGATCAAGTTTTATTAGCAACCTGATTACTAAAGATGTAAGTTCATACCAACCCAATTAATAAGATATAAGCATAATAAATAAATAATAAAACAACAATTTAAACATTAAAGTTCCATAATTTAATCATGTGAGTGTCCAGGCCGCTCTTGACCGTGAGCACGGCTAATCGATTAGTTTAACACTCTGCAGAGGTTGTACACTTTCACCACAAGTAGCGTAAAAGCTCCAAAGAACTTTGGACCCAACCATGCGGTGTTTGCAAGGCACCATATCACACTTCCGAGGTGTGATTGCATAGGGACGCTACATGGCCTTTACAAAGGTTCCCTAGCAAGTTATGACCCACAAGGTCCGGATCAGTTAGCAAGGTATAAAGTCCCCTAGCAGGTCGATACCCCACCATAAAAAGAATAACTCACCCAACCCCCTGCTAGAGCGAGTCCATACCCCACAGTACCGCCGATCTCTTGTCCTTATTAGCTAAGACCATCCCAAGCTAAAGTTCCTAATTATTCAGCCAAGACCATTGCCCATTAGTTCTTGTGGTTGTACTGTTTTCCTGGGTGGTTCTCCATGTTCCGATTACATATTAAAGTGGTCTTGCAAAGTAAAAGATCATAAACGGAACATAGAATAACAAAAAGGTAACCAAGTAGATTAATACCAATTCCCAGTTGAGCATGCTAAGCAATAACTACCACAAGATTAATTTAATTCCCGGTATCAAGGTAAAGGTAGTAAAAAAACTAGGCATGATCCTTAATAGGTTCCCATCAAATTAATGCAAGCGTAAAAGTAAAAACAGTGAATTTAGATGCATGTTATGTAGGACAAGCGGGCATGCATCAAGGAATACTTGCCTTCAACAAAGCCTTGCTGCTCAAACTCTTGCACGACTTGATCTTCAAATCCCTCGAACGAATCGCTCTCTACGGTCCACAATCATCACATACAAGCATACAATAGGAATAAATAAGAAACAGTCACCAAACAGATCAAACAGATCTAAACAGTAGAAGGAAACTAATCTACGCTTCGAGACGAACGCGTGGACATAAAGAACGCTAAAATCGGAGCTAAAACGACTAAGTTATGGCTTAGGGAAGGTGTAGGGACTAATCTGTAAAGATTCGAAAAGGTTTTGGGCTAAAATAAAGAAAAAAAGACTAAACTGTAAGAAAACTTCTAAGGTGGAAGGGTATTTTTGTAAATATAAGAAACTCAGGGGCTTTTCTGCAAAATTGCCAGGGCTGGCGGTGGGTTTGACCTAGTTGACCGGGTCGGGTTGATCTAGATCCGTTGGATCTAGATCTAGCGGCCGCTTGTCGTTTGCGGGCGGCGCGGCTTAGATCGATCCATTGGATCTCGATCCGGCGGCCGAGGACACGAGCAAGCGGCGGGCGGCGGGGAACACGGGCGGCGGCGGCGGCGGCGGCGGGCGACGGCGGACTCGCCGGCGGGGACCCCGATGCGGGGTTTCGGCCACGGGCTGGGACGCGGAGGGCACCTACGCGATGCGCGCAACACGGCGAACCGATCTAGGGGCGGCGGCTACGGCGGAGGGGCGGTGATGCGAGCGGTCGGCGCGGCGGCACGGGGCGCGAACTCCGGCGAGCAACTGCGGGCGGTGCAAAGCACGAGGACGTCCACAAGCGGCGCAGTCGACTTCCTCACCTCCTTGCGCGTCTCCGGTGCTGCTCCTCGACGATGAGGTGACAGCGGCAGTGAAAACCGAAAGCGGCGGCGCGGGCTAGGGTTTCCGGTGGGCGTAAGACGGCGGCTTGGCTCGGGCGGCTCGGGTGGGAGGTCCGGGGGCGGCGGCGTGCCTTAAATAGCCGGGGGCGGGCTCCTTGGCGTGCGGGCCACGCACGGGGACGCGTACCCCGGCCGGACTCGGCGGCGCGGCGGTGGAGTCCGGGGGTGGAGACGGCGCGGGGTAGGGGGATGACGTGTGGGCCCCGGCGGTCGGCGGCGGGAAGGCGCGGGAGCACGGGGCGGCTGCGGCGGGTGGCGGCTGCCGGGCCGGCCGGCGGGCCGGGCCGCGGCGCTGGCTGGCTGGGGCCGGGGCTGCTGCGAGGCCGGTGGGCTGGCAAGGGGCGATGGGCTGGTTTAGGAAGGGGAAAGGGTAGAGGGTTTTGGGAATTTAGGGTTTTTAGGAAAAGGCTTCAAACACAATAGAATTCAAATTTGAATTTGAATTCCAACAACCAAAAATAGTGCACAAGCATGAATGCCACAAATAAGTCCTATATTTCATTAACTTTATTTTAGAAAAGTTTTAAATGCCTAAAATAAATAAACAACCTTATATTCCTTAGGCAAATAAATGGTTGCTAGCAAATTTTAATAAAGCCAAATTTTTAATAGAATTAGGGTGTTACAGACCCCTTCTTCTTGGTGAAGAGACTTGTGATTTTCTTCCACATGATTGCAACACTCTTCTCTCTAGTATAATTTCGGGTTTCAACCGGTAACTAGGCACTTCAAAAATTACTTCGGAATGTGGACTTTGAGTGGATTAAGGGTGTGAATTGTTTGAGCAATCAAGCTCAAGAAGGATGTCTATGTATATGGTGGTTCTGCGCACAAAAACTTGAGCACACAAACAGAGGAAGGAGAGAGCTACTTGCCTGTAGAAAATGGGCACCGGGGGTGCCATTTATAGAGCAAGCCGGCCGGCCTGGGCCGACCGGCCTGGGGTGGCTCTAGCCCTCCTGGCTCGGTTCTCTCCCAGCACGATCATCACCCCTTTGTGCCTTTTGTGCCTGCGTGCTCCACTTGTTGCACCGCCCAAACGATCTCGTCCACTCCTTTGCTTGCATTATTGGTCCTTCCACTTGATGCTCTTGCTTTGAGTCATGTCCATGCTCCCTTGCTCCACTTGCTTCACATGCCACCATGAATTTCCTGCAAAGTCATGCTTGCTGCCCACCCATGCTTGTCCTTTGCATGTGGTCTTGATGAAAGTTGTTGGGAGGGCATCCAATGATGCATCATGGTGCATGCATGATTTGTTTAACTAGATTGCCTCCCTCTAAGCATGTCTTAAGGCTAAGCACTCCTATAATTTCAAAAATTAAAATTATTTTCAGAGCTATGGCAGAGCTCAAGCATAAATTTAAAGAAGTTTTTAAACCATTAAAAACCAATGTAAGTCGAAAATATTTTCCGACTACATTTATATTGGTCTCACCAATATAGTTTGCCTTCATTGGTTGAGAGCAAACTTTTCCTGGATTGATCATGGGGGCATAGGTTACGTTCTAATTTTTGCTAAATGAGAGAGATTTTGAATGAAATAAAATTAAATGAGGCTTAGAAAAATTCTAATATTAGAGAAACCAAGGATATAGATTTTTAAACCTATCAAAAGTTTAGTTTCTAGGTTCACGTGAGTCCTACCACGTGCTGAAAATTAAATAACATCTAGATACAAGTCATGGCTCTACTCGTGTGTTTTTAGCATGGGAAACAAGTGAACCACAACATCATAAAGGCGATGAATGGTTGATTTAGGTTCTGAGTTTATTTGGTTGTGGTTTCTCGAAAAGAAGCAAACAAACACATAGGAGGGTTCATGTAAAGGGTTTATGATCAAAGCAAAATACTCGACCAAGAATTATGTCTCAAATATTGTTCAACCACTTCTAAGTCTAATGTCTTTGCATAGTAAAATTCAAAACTAAATTACTTGAAAAGACTCGAAAAACCTGGAATCGGGTTGTCCTCCTGGTAACTTATTCTTGACTCGATGAAACGGGTTGCCTCCCGCCTAGCGCTTTGTTTATAGTCCATGGCTAGACATCTTCACTTGATTACTTCAGATCAACGCTCTTTGTGGGTGTTGCAATATTGGGTACCCACTTCCGCACCATCTTGGGCACGGGCTTATTTTCTGGCGTAGTCATCTTTTTGGTCTTCACAGGCGGTTTTTGTTCCTTTGTCTTGACGGATGCAACAACTTCTTTGATCTTCTTCACGACCTTCTTCTTCGGCTCTTCCTTCTTCTTCAGCTCTTCCTTCTCCCTTGGTTCTTCCTTAACAACACGACGATGAGGTGGAACATATTTAACTTCAATCATATTACATACCTCGAGGCGTGGTCGAAACTTGAAGGAACTCCTTTCTCCGTTAATGTCGAAGACGATCTTCCCCTTGCCAACATCAATGGTAGCTCCCACGGTCTTGAGGAAAGGCCTCCCAAGGATGAGTGGTGGCTTCTCCCTCTCTCCCATCTCGAGTACCACAAAGTCGACGGGGATGAAGTGGTGTCCGACCTTTACGGGCACATCTTCGGCGATGCCCAAGGGATAGCGAATGGAGTTATCACCCAACTCCAAGCACATACCCGTAGGCTCCAATGATAGGCATAGCTTCTCGAACACATCCCTCGGAATGATGCTCACAATTGCTCCAAGGTCACATAATGCCTTCTCGAACTTGAATGAACCAACGGAACATGGGATTGTCGGGCATCCGGGGTCTTTTTGCTTCTCTAGCCCATTAGCAATAGCGGCACTACATTACTCGGACATATTGACATGATCTACCATGAGTGTTGCTATCTCATATTTATTTGCAAGGATGTCTTTGAAGTAACGAGAATAGGTAGGAACTTGAAGGGCATCTAATAACGGCATGTTGATGCTAAGTCTACGCACAACCTCCACAAACTTCTCAAAGTGGTTATCAAGTTTACCTCGGAAGTAGCGTGGCTTGAGTTGTGGTATCTTCTTGTCTTCTCCCGACATCTCAAACTTGGGCTCTTCAGTGACGATCTCCGTAACTTCCTCCTTAGCAAATTCCTCCACCTCGGTGGATGGTTTAGGCTTCCTTGCTCTCGCGGAACGTTCCGGATCTTCAGTCTCCTTTCCCGAACGTATTTGAATAGCCTTCGCCGATTCAGGGCCATTAGGTTGTCCTGGAGGCTTCCCTTCATTAGTGAATAGGCGCCCGGCAAGTTGTCCCACTTGCGTCTCGAGCATCTTCATCATGTTGAGCACTTGATGGTTGGAGCTTCCGACCTCCATCACTTTGCTATCGATGTTCTCCAACACCTTGTCTATGGCCTTGAACTTGGTGACGGTGTCCTTGTTGATCTTAGCTTGCTCGTCCATGAAGTCCTTCAATTGTATACGAAGATGAACCGAATTTGGAATGGATGAACTTGCATTAAATTGAGGTCTACCTTGCCCGTAGCGGAAGTTCGGCAAATCTCCCTTCCTCATGTAGTCGAGCACCTTGGTTTCCTCCGGACAATCTTTGTGGACATGGCCATATTCTTCGCACTCTTCACATGTGGATCTTGCTTCGGCAGCCTTTACATCTTGAGCCTCTTTCTTTTCTATCTCCATCTTCTCCAACTCATAAGTGAGTCGATCTTGCCTTCGAGTATGTCTTCCTTCTCCACTTGCAAGACTCCCTTGATGTTCCCCGTGGGTTGAAATGAAAGTAAGCGTCCGGACGACGCCCACATATCATTGTCCGCGACCTTCTTGAATAGAGTGAAAGCTTGAGTCGGTGTAAGCTCGATGATAGATCCTCCCGCCGATGCATCGATGATCGTCCTTGATGCCATGGTGAGTCCTTGGTAGAACTTTTGCATGAGGTCCTCCTTCGGGAACTTGTGATGTGGAACCGCCCGAGTGTACTCATTGAAGCGCTCGAACGCCTCCGAGATGATCACCATAGGATATTGAGCAAAAGTGGCAATCTTATTATGCAAGCTTTCAGTTTTACCCGATGAGTATAGTATTCCATTATGAAGGCCCTCATCAAAGCATTCCAATCTTGCACTGTCTTCACCGGTTAGGAGTGGAACCATTGCAAGCCTTGCCCTCATTTGATCTTGAGTCACCCCGTCCATGTTGAATGTTTGACATAGTTGAATGAACACTTGGAGGTGAAGGTTCAGATCTTCTTTACCGGTGAAGGGTGAATGTTGCACCATGCGGATTGTTGAGGTCTTGATCTCGAACGGCCTTCCGATCTCTGTGAGGTTCAAGATTGGTAGGTCGATGATGTCCAGGGTCCATAGCTCCCCGATCTTGCGTTCTTGCTATTCTTCTCCCATCGGTGGAAGTCGATTCTCCTGAGGACTTTGAGGTGGTGAATTCTTCGGAGATTCCAACGGTCCTTCGTCTTCCGACTTCGAATCTACAAAATCCAGCTTCTTAGCTTGTTGTGCTTCGCGTCTCCTTAGCCTGTAAAGTTTTTCTGGATCATCCACAAAATTATCAGGTTTGTTGGAGAGGTAGTCGTTCATCTCCTGTTAGGGTTAGCGATAAATAAAATATACAAAAAACGAAAAGTAAAAACAAATCTATGAAAACTAGGGTTAGACAAACTAGATTAGATTGATTTTGAGGATGATCAAAATTTAGTAGATGCGAAATGAGAAACCAAAAGAAAACTGAAAATTACACAAAAAGCAATAAAAGATCGAATCTTGATCACTTGTTCCCCGGCAACGGTGCTAGAAAAAGGGGCTTTTTGATGGTGTATAATCGTATTAAACTTCAAGTAGACTTGCAAGCGTACAAGTATCCCGTCATAGTCAAGGGACCCTTCTTCCCTCGAGTGGTGAACCCAAGGTATTGAATCCGTGAAACAAATGTGTGATGCAAGAGTTGATCTAGTAAAGCCAAGAAACTTCGATTTTCGAAAGGTGAGTCTAATGCATCTAATCTTAAGAATCAACACAAGAACGAATCTAATCTACTAAAGACCGGAGGTAGCAAGAGATAGAGGGGGATAGATAAACCGATCTAGAGAGATCGGACCAAGCCTTTTGTTGAAGTTCCGAGCAAAAGAAGAAGTAGCAAGTTCAATCTCATTAGAAGCCTCTTTAAACCATGGTTTCCCATCGGACTCCGAAAACGCCGGCCTTTTGGAGCCACCGTTCTGTCACAACGCACCCCTATTCGTGCGGGTTAGTCTAGGGCGAGTTTGAGGACAAGTCGAGATCTTTCAGAAGGTCAGGCATGCACCTCTAGACACCACGGCTACAAGAACATCCTATGTGATCTATCTCGAGAATAGATCTAAGATAAGAAAAGCCGATCGAAAATGAAGACTTCGGAGAAACACTTGATCGCTAGAAATCAAATACAACTTGATACATCAACTAGTACATCATACATGAACAAGATCACCACAGGGATCCTACCTTGATCTTGCTTCTAGCTCCGAGAACTTCGACGTGGTCTTCCTTGCAAGGTTCCCACGTCGGCTAGGGAAACCCTAGTCAACTAGCTCGACCCCCTCCTCTCCGAGATGGTGTCCCTCTCTTCTCTGTTCCTCAGCGGCCGATGACGAATGGATTGATGCGTGGCTCTCGACCCCGAGGCTATAAATAGCCCGAATGGCGGCTAGGTCAAAGGGGGTGACTGGGCCCCGGAATGGGCCGGGCCGGCCGGCCCGGGCCGACCGGCCTGGGCCCACCTCGGCCCAGTTAGCTCCCTCCTTTGCCCTACGTCAGTTCCTGAGTCTTCTAGATCCTTCCGCCTTCTGCATGTGGGCCCTTGTCGTAAGTTTCTCTCCGAGTTGGACGTAGCTCCTTGTCCCGCAAGATTCAGCACTTTTCTGGTTAGGTCCTCGGAGTTTGTCATCTTCTCGGGTTTGGTCCCTAGGCTTCTTGGAGTCAAGTTTGCTTCATTACATGACTTGTACGGGGCTTCAAGGTCTTGTCACAAGGTGCTTTATGAACTTATCTCGGAAGTCTTGCTTTCAACATTAAAACCGTTCATAAACATTAAACTCCAAAACCGACATGCACGAATAAACTTGTTATACCAAGGGGTTAGTACCAATGGATAAGGTATAAAAGTTATGCCAACACTGAAGGTAAACTCATGGCTAGGTTGACGGAATTTCACTATCAACATTCGTCAACCACCCCGTGGAAGAACCGGAGAAATCGCTAAGGGATTACACTAGCTCTCGATGTGAAGACATAAAAGTAAGTCGGATTCGAAGCTCGAAGCGACCGAGTATGAAATCAAATCCAAGATCATCGAGATGGCGGCGGCAACCACGTTTGAAGGGATGGCTGCGGAGAACCCATATAGACACATAGGGCATTTCACGATGATATGCAACACGATGCATCAAGAACGAATTCTCGATGAATGGTTAAAATGGAACCTCTTTCCCTACTCACTTGCTGGTGAAGCAAAGACATGGTACTCGTTTGCGTCCTTTGAAGTTGAAGGCAATTGGAACACATTGACAAAGAGATTTTGCAAGAAGTTTTTTCCAATTAGCAAAGTTCAACATCTAAGGAGGCAAGTGATCACTTTCATGCAAGGAGAAGCGGAAGGGATAGACCAAGATGAATAGATTTAATGAGTTGGTTGAACAAGGACCAAGACTCGGCTTCTCTGGTGACGTACTCTTGCATACATTTTTCTTTTCCCTAACCCCTAGTTGCATGCAACACATCCAAATGTGTGCAGGTGGGCATCTCATGGAGAAAACACTCACGGAAGCCGCTAAACTTTTACAAAAGATTAGCAAAGCGGCGGCCATGTGAAGAGATTGGGAAACAAGACTTGTGGGAGAGCCGGAACACAATTCAAGGATGAAGACGTGTGCTGAAATTTCTAAAGAGGCAACCCTGGAAGTCAAGAAATAGGAGCCAATCCCGGAAAAGCTTGAAGAAGTACATATCAAGTCAAAAACTACCCCGAGCGTTGACTTCGCCGAATCAAATGAAACAAACAAGAGGAGTATGTCAAGTGCGAAGCCATTAAGGGAGTTCGAACATATGGATTGGGTTTCGATCGATTATGGAGAGGTATTCGACAAGAGAAGACCATTCCCTAACCAAAAGGGGATGGCAAGAGCGTTGGAAGCGGATTTCCCACCGAAAAAGCAAGCGGAAGATTCATACGACCTTAAAACCACCGGTGAGATCTTTGAAAAGCTCTTTGGTGATGATGAAGTGCATCCGGAACACATAACCGAGGTGAAAGAATGATGGGGATCAAGCCTGAAGCATCACCATACGCTCGCCTCGCCGAAGTCTACGCGATAGGATCCGAAGAAGAGGAGAAGATGGCACCACACTTGAGTTGCGAGATCAATGGAGTTCAATGCAAAGCTTTATGCGACATCGGAGCCCAAGTATGTGTCCTATCTTCTAAAATTTACGATAAAGTTCAAGACCACAACCTAGACTTAGCCCCAACATCAACAAAGTTAATTATGGGAGATGGTAGAACTATTAGACCTCTAGGTATTGCTTGCAACATTAATGTAATCATCTCTGGAAAATGTATACCAATCAATTTCTTTGTTATAGATGCTTACCATAGTAATCATGATCATATAATCCTAGGTAGGCACTTTCTTAAGTTGGTTGACGCCGTGTTGGATGCCGAAAAAGGCAAAGTAACAATGAATCTTAATGGAAAGAAGTACACATATAATTTTCTTCACGTTTCTAAACACCCTTCACCTTTTCCTCCCGAAGACGAAGAAGTAGAGGAGGTAGATAGTCTTTGTTTTGTTGAAACCCTTAGAGACCCACTACAAAGAGCGATGGACAATCAAGCATGATCAACAAAACAAAGAACTAGAGGAAGCAACGAAAGGATTAGAACCACAAGATGGAAGCGTGGAGGAAGAAAAATTTGAGGACATTGGAGAAATTAAACCCGAAGAGCCGCAAGTGCCCGAGGTGGATCTTAAACCTTTGCCCAAAGGATTAAAGTATGAATTTTTGGGCCTATATAAGACTTATCCCGTCATCAAGAGCGATGAATTGAGTCCCGAAGAAAATAAGAAGTTGCTATATTTATTGAAAAAAGCATAGGAAGGTGATTGGATATTCGATTAATGATCTCAAAGGACTTAGTCTAGCCTTTTGCACTCATCGTATACCTATGGAAGACCAATGTAAGCCCATAGTGGACCACCAAAGTGTGACAGAACTGCCCAAAATAATTCCATATTATCACCTAAGCCGGTCCACGTGGCCATTAAGCAATAATAAAGAACTATTCTGTCGCCTCTGTCGGGTAAAGCCCGGTAAATCACTTACAACGGGATTGAGATATGCGCTAAGCCCACACGAAGGCGGGACCAGAGTACATCATTACATTACATAAAAGTCCACAAGTACTTAAAATTACAAACCAGGTTTTGAGTACATAAAAGTAAACATGGTTCAGAGTTTTAAACGGCGGAAAGTAAACTAAACACATGATACACACAGGAGGCCATCCATGCATATCACTCCTCATCATCGTTCTCCCATTCAATCTCCCATCCATCTGGAATAACACCAGGCCAGCTAGGGTTACCTGAAAACAACAAATTAAGCAAGGCAGAGTATATTAATACTCAGCAAGACTGACCCGTCAAAATAAAGACACAACTAGACATGCAAAGCTTTTTGGCTGGTGGGTTTGTTTTGCCAAAAGCATCTAAGAGTTGAGCCTTACTTTCAAGCTTTAGCTCAAGTTCTAATATGTTAACCATTCTAGATAAGCACCTATCTAAACAAGTATGGTTGTACAAACAAGATTAATCATCCAACAATATTAATCCAAAATGTTCCATAAATAAATATGGGGTAGGCAGTGGTCAAGCCGACTCAGATAACGGCGAGTGACTGACGATCGATCGATTTATATCCTTGCAAGGTAAACCCAAGATACACGGAAGAAGATAGACCCCAAGAATGTGGGGTCTACCCCGACTAGGCGGTTCCCGTCATTCCCCAGATTAGGAAAAGATGCTACAGTCCTAAGTACAAGGTTACTGGAACGCCCTCACACGACATGTCTAAGATCACACTTGCACTACCGGGAGCAAACCGGGAGACGCATCTCAAGAGTAGTAGCAATAAAATTATCGCACTATTTCATTAGGTACTAGGCTTACCGGTCCCATTCCCGACAAGCACTTGGTACGTTCAATAGCTTAGACCAGCACCATGCTACTCGGTCGAGACCTAATCCATTGCACTTACCACATGAGCGAGTCGATTTAATCAACTTATGATTCCAACATAAGCATCCTATATCTCGCGAGCAATGAGTCATTACTCGACTTCTACCGTATCCTTAGAGCATGGCACTAGCATTCCTAACATACTAGTAAAAGAGCATAAAAGATCATGCATCTAGGTTTGAAAGCAACTCCTGAAACTTAAATGCGCAAAGTAATCAATAAAAGCTGAAAATTAATGGGGGAGATTTTATCACAAAAGGGTTATATGAAACCGGTGCTTGCCTTTCAAGAGGAGAGTTAGTGCTAACTAGGCCTTAGGCCCTTCGAAACTTTTGTTTGGGTCTTGTTGTACTCCAACGTCATTCACTTTTTCCTCGAACGGTCCTTTGTCTCGTTCCAGCACGAGCTTGCAGCCACCATCAGGAGTTCTACACGATATGCATATGCATAGATTTCTTATATTCATAAATAAACAAAAGAATTCAGTTCTGAATTGAAAGTTAAAACAAGTTGGTTTAATGTTGGTCATGTTCACCTCGACAAAGAATTATTAAACTTTTCTTCACAAAAGAAAAGAGGAGGTGTGTGTGTAAAACATTATGCTTATTTGATGGTGATTGGGTACACTTCTAACATATGAACATATTACTTCACCAAGTAAGGAGTACTGTTTGGGGGTGCGTTTAAATGGTTACAAACAGGAACAATTCATAAACTCCTTAATTATCTTAAAAACTGAGAAAAACAAATTTAATTGCTTGCTAGCTAGTCTTTCATCAAAAATTTCATAATAAAAGAAATGTAACTCCAACTGCCCTAAACTTTTGTACACAACAACACATGCCTATTTTAAGCTCACAACCCAAAATTTAGCTTAAGATCATTTATAAATTAATTTATATGAAAAAGACAAATTTCAGCTTAGCTTAACTTAAATAAATCTTATAAGAAGATTTATTAATCTTTTTGTCTCAGCTTTCTACTACAAGTCATACATATCAAATATAAGCCTCTGGACAAACCATAGGTGCAGATTTAAATCATTTTTCAAATTTTGAATTTACACTCCTACACAAGATTAAATCCAAAACATAAATCAAAGCACATCCTAAAATCATATCCAACCTACAAGGGATACTACTCACCAAGGCAAAACCTTAGGTGCACTGTTGCTTAAAGAAAAGTTTACTAAAGGGGCTATAAAAAGCATCAAGCTTAATCTAGCATAAAGCCTAATAAATCATAGCTAAAAATCTACACATCAAAATCATGCCAACTTTGGTCAAAAATCTAGAAATGTCGTAAAGAGCAACATATCCAAAATTCAAGTCCATAGCATGTGTATATTTTAAACTACGCTAAAAACACATCAAACTGAATTTGAATTTTAATTCAAAAAATACACAGAAAAATCCTAGACATGCTTTCTAGAAAAGGCAGATTTATTCACTAGAAAACCAACAAAATTAGATTTGCAATTTTATGATTTTTTTACGATTTTTAATGATTTGTCTTAGTTGCAGCAGAAACCCTAAAGAAGCTTATTACAACCAAGTCCCTGGGTTTTACAGATAGGCCCTCGAAAATTACAACTAGGTCCCTAGGTGAGAATCTCAATCACAAACAGGTCCCCAGGCGCCATGGCCGGTGATGGAGGTCAAAATTCGGCGAGCTCGTCCCCGGGATGAACCGGGGAAGTGGTGGGGAGCGTCGAGGAGCTCACCCTCGACCAATTTTTTGCGTTTGTTGGGGCAGTGGAGTTTACGGTGGCGGGCGGCAGCAGCGAGGTGACCAGCAGTCCGTCACGGCTCTAATTGCCGGCGGGGCATTGGTTCCGCAGGGCAAGACGGCGCACTGGAGGCTTCGGTGGTTGGTTGAGAAGGTGTGCGAGCGACGGGAACTCGATGGGGAGGAGCAAGATAGCGGCTCGGCAGCAACGTGGCTATGGCGAGCGGTGGAGCGGCCTCGCAATGCCGACCTTGTTCTGCTCGATTTGAGAAAGAGGGGAGGGGAGAACGAGGAGGCGAGGAGGCCGTGTAGTGTGACTCAGGGGAAATCTACTCGTCCTCGAGGTCAACTGGATCGAAGCATGCACGGGTGGACGCGGGTGTCGACGGCGGACGCGGCGCGTGGCCCAAGACCGGTCGCTCCGCCTCCCTAGGCGCGGAGCAGGGGTCCAGTGGGTCTGTGAAGTTCCCACGGCGCTTCATGGTCCATCGCGGAGCCATCGAAGAGTCTGTACACCGGACGGAGTCGCGGACGCCACGTGGATGAAATGGCTGCGGACATGCGCGCGCTGGAAGTCGCAGCGACGACGTCGGCACCCGTTTCTATTTCAACAGCCATCTTTCAAAATTGCATAACTCCCAAAAATGTCAACATACTTGAAAATCTCCAAACATAAAAGTTGTAGAGGAGCTATAGACCTACAACTTTCACAAAGGGTGTCATATGTTTTGATCAACGGATTCGTGGCAAAAACGCGTTGAACTTTCAGGAATTCTCGGCCCCAGTTTACTATGTGCAGAAACTTCAACTCAACTTTAAGCGGCTTTGCACTCAAAATTGGAATGTTCGCCAATTATAAAAAATGTGTTCCCAGAGGTAATGAAGAACTTTTATATTGGCCGATTTTGAACTTCTACAGTGAAATTTCGAGAAAGCGCAAGAAAACCAAATATCCCTTTTGGATCTATAGGGGTTTGACCTAGAATTATGACTTTGACCAAGGTCTTTTGTGCAAATGTGTGTCAAATCATGTCAGACATGTTGAGGAGCCACATAAACTTGATTAACACAATTAATTAAGGTATTCATCTTTAATAAACACTTGGGGTGTTACAGTCTACCCCCCTTAAAAGAAATCAAGTCCTGAGATTTGATAACAAGATTAGAGGGAAACCTCCAGGGGAGATAACAGGCTTGATGAGGGTATCAATGTCGCTCGTGCAGGGGCAGGCGATGAATCTACACATGAAAAGCTAAAACCATCAAGAACTGGAACACAAAGCAGACATACAATCCTACTAGAGTCCAACAGACGGAATCAAACATCTCCAGAAAACAATCCATAGTTGGTGATGTGGGGTTGGATCCCTCTTGTGGCTTTCTTCTCGAGCTTTAGAGAAAAGCTCGGACTGACACCAATAGCTGGAGGAGCTTGACTCTTCTTCACATTGCTGAGGAAGATAGAGGAAGAGCTTAATCGACGAGGAATGTCGTAAGCGGTCAAAATGGTCTGTCGGGGACAGCCCTAAGGGTCCCCTGAATAACCGAGGATTACCTGCTTAAACCTGCAAAAAACGCAAACACAAATCGATTTGCACACCTAACGCACGTACACGGCACAAACACGGTCCTGGTGGCCCTCGCGGGCCGCTAGGATAACACAGCAGACGCCCCTCGAGTGAAGTCCGCCTCGCTCGAGGGGTGGACGCTCCCTCGGGCGAGGTCCGCCTCGCTTGAGGCCCTCACACCCCCTCGGGCGGGGTCTGCCTCGCTCGAGGGCACCCGCGCACGCCTTTCCCGTGCACCCGCGCGCACCTGCTCCCGCACGCGTGTACGGGCATTTAATGCTCTGACACAGCAGGTCGCGCCACTACTCGGACGCGCCTGGGAATCACGCCCCGCGCTGTTTCGCCAACTCCCGGGGGGAGGCCATCCCTGCCGCTGTTCGGCACTGTGCGGCAAGGCCAGTGTCAGCTCCGTGACACTGTGTCGCCTGCCCCCATACGGCTAACACGCCACGCCCTCGAAGGGGGGACGACAACACCCTCAAATATCTTCTACGTGCTTATGCAAGACTCACCGTGACGTCGGGCCAGCGGGATCGGGCATCCCCGTCGCTGTCAACCCTGTGCGATCATCCCCACCACTGCAGCACCACGCCGGGCGTTGTGGCGACATCCCGGCGCTGTTAGGACGTACGGGGACAAGACGTAGCTGCGACGACCGCTGTGCTACGTGTGGCTCGCGCCAGCGGCACCCTCGAACCCCCTTCTCGTGACTATGCAGGTTCAAACCGTGACGTCAGGCCGGCGGCAACACCGTCCCCGTCTCTGTCAACCCCGTGCGGCTGTCCCTGCCACTGCCGCGCCATGCCGTGCACTGCTCCAACGCTGTTGAGCACGCGGGGATGGGACGCCGTCACGCCTGCCACTGTACCTCATACGGGCCACTGTCAACGGCCCCCTCGAGCCCTCTCGGAGCCGCTCTGGTCAACCACTACGCCTCTACCCTCGAAGTCGCTCCTGTTCGGGCACAGGACGCGCCACGACGCTGCGACTGGAGCAAGGTTCGCCAGGGCGGCCACCAACCCCACGACACTGTTCGCCATACCGCTACACGTGTAGGAAAAGCACGGCATGCATGTAACCTGCTCCCTCCTTGGTCTATAAAAGGAAGAGCAGCCCCCAGCCGCAGGGGACGAACACGGGGACAACGGACAGCAAACGCTCACACGCCCTCCGCCTTCCCCACGATATTGGCACTTGCCTCAATCACTTCCTTTGGGACTTGGAGGCCATGCCTTTTCTCCCGCCTTGCTTGTAGCCACCCCTCTACGAGCACCACGGTGCAAGCAATACAGTGCTCGAGCACACCTCTGCTGGACGTACGGCCCCGGCCGAAACTAGGATAAACCAAGTGTCTTTAGTTTCTTAGCACCGGCCATCGAGAGGCAGATCTCAGCGCTCATTACTAGTTACTGTCGGGACTACTTTCCGCACGGACATGGTCGTTGTGTGCTCAAGAAAATAGTTGGAGAGAAGGGAAGGTGACGGGAGGCAGTGGCACAGGTGTATGCAACTCTGAGCGTGAATGTTGATGGGGAGGTGCTCCTTTTACTTCTGCTCATTGTGATGTAGTGGCGGTGGTGCTTGCGCCACTTGGGTAGGGGTCGGTGGCAAGGAGGTTGTTGACGGTTAATAGTTGTATCAAAGTTCGTTTAGACTTGCAAGCGGACAAGTCTCCCGTCGTAGTCAAGGGACCCTTCTTCCCTCGAGTGATGAACCCAAGGTATCGAATCCGTGGAACAAATGTGTGACGCAAAAGATGATCTAGTAAAGCCAGGTAACTTAAATCTTTGGTAAAGTGAAACCCTAATGCATCTAGATAAACAACATAAAACTAATCTAATCTACTAAAGACTGGAGGTAACAAAGATAGATAGGGTAGATAAACCGATCTAGAGAGATCGGGTTAAGCCTTTTGTTGAAGTTCCAAGCAAAGGAAGAAGTAGAGAAATGAATCTCATTAGAAGCCTCTTTAAATCGTGGTTTCCCGTCTGACTCCGAAAACGCCTGCCTTTCGGAACCCCCGTTCTGTCACAACGTATTCCTATTCATGCGGGTAGTCTAGGGCGAGTCCAAGGACAAGTTGAGTTCTTTTGGAAGATCTGGCGTGTACCTCTAGCCACCGCGGCTACAAGACAACCCTATGTGATCTATCTCGAGAATAGATCTAGAATAAGCAAAGCCGATCGAAAAACGAAGACATCGAAGAAACACTTGATCACTACAAATCGGATTCAACTTGATAATTCAACTAGTACAATGATACATAAACAAGGTCACCACCGGGATCCTACCTTGATCTTGCTTCTAGCTCCGGGAATCCGACGTGGTCTTCCTTGCAAGGTTCCCACGTCGGCTAGGGAGACCCTAGTCAACTAGCTCGACCCTCTCCTCTCCGGGATGTTGTCCCTCTCTTCTCTGCTCCTCGGCGGCCGATGACGAATTGATCGATGCGTGGCTCTCGACCCCGGGGCTATAAATAGCCCGAATGGCGGCTAGGTCAAAGGAGGGGGCAAATGGGCCCTTGACTGGGCTAGGCCGGCCGGCCTAGGCCGACCGGCCTGGGCCCATCTAGGCCCAGTACCCGGCCTCCTTCGCGTGGCGTCAGTTTTCAAGTCTTCTAGATCCTTCCCCCTTCTGCATGTGGGCCCTTGTCATCAGTTTCTCTCCGAGTTGGACGTAGCTCCTTGTCCCGCAGGATTCGGCACTTTTCTGGTTAGGTCCTCGGAGTTTGTCATCTTCTCGGGTTAGGTCCCTGGGCTTCTTGGAGTCAAGTTCGCTTCATTGCATGACTTGTACGGGGCTTCAAGGTCTTGTCACAAGGTGCTTGATGAACTTATCCCTGAAGTCTTGCTTTCAACGCTAAAACCCTACATAAACACTAAACTCCAAAACCGACATGCACAAGTGAACTTGTTACACCACGGGGGTTAGTACCAATGGATAAGGTATAAAACTTATGCCAACACCGAAGGTAAACTCATGGCTAGGTTGACGGATTTTCACCATCAACATCTCCCCCATGCTTAAACCTTGCTCGTCCTCGAGTAAGCCTTCGATGGATATCATCGTTGCCCATCAATGTTCAAACCTTGCACTTGATCATACATGAGAAAACATAATGCTCTCGAAATTTTAATTCGTTAAAGCTCCATAATGAACTAGCCTTCATCTCTACGGAGGGTAGATTCTTAATTAATCTTACCCCAGAAGTATTAACATGCTCCCAAAATTTAAATAGATCTCAGAAATTTTGAAAATAAAGAACTGGATGAAAAAGAGCTAAACCAAGTTCACAAATTTAAATCACCTTGCATATTGCTCATGAACTCTCATCTCATC
Source organism: Cenchrus americanus (assembly GCA_947561735.1). Taxonomy (NCBI): domain Eukaryota; kingdom Viridiplantae; phylum Streptophyta; class Magnoliopsida; order Poales; family Poaceae; genus Cenchrus; species Cenchrus americanus. The sequence continues at coordinate 96,682,957 of OX387242.1, read as the reverse complement.
TTGTCTCTCAATCCTATATATTATATTCCTTTCCCTCTCATAACATATACGTATGTGGCAGGGTTTATATGAAGCTTTTTGGGAAAGTTTAGTCCTACCAAGATATTATAAATGAGATGTTGTCAAAACAAGACAAGCTTCTCATGGTCTTACCGAGACTCGTCAAAAAGGTCATTGGAAAATAACGTTATATCAAGGAGGGGAAAGAGAAAAATACACACACCTGAGATAGGTAGACATGTGCAAATGGCAAAGAGTGATACCGAGGCACAAAGGAAGCCCTCGTTATCGGATTGCACATGGTTGGAAAATGAGTATGGATCTTTTAATCTTGAAGCCTTGAAATTCCTAATGCACTTTAGAGAACAGGGGAGTTCACTTTATTTTTATTTTTACACATACTCATATTTTTTCTCTTTTTCCCATATATATATATATATTGTTTTGCTATAGTGCACCTGGGTGCATTCTGTATACAGAATGCACCCACCCTTGTTGCAAATAGGTCTTGTCCAGTTGCAACTGGGGCTCATTCTGGTTGCAATTTGTTCACGTCGGGTTGCAACTAGGAGTCTAGTTGCAATTGGTTCGTGTCCAATTGCAGCAGAGTCAGATTCATTGTAATTAGTTCCGTCGAGTTGCGATTAGTGTAGTGTCACAGTTGCAATCAGTTAGCCTCTTTGTTGCAATTCGTTCGCGCCTAGTTGCAGTTCGGCTGGGTCTAGTTGCAATTGGTTCGCGTTGAGTTGCAATTGGTTCTTCAAGTTGCAATTGGTTCGCGTCGAGTTGCAATTGGTTCGTCATGTTGCAATTGGTTCAGCTGCGAAGTTGCAACCGCAGGGTCTGTGCATTTGCTATACAGAATGCACCTAGGTGCATTTTAGTGTATATACATATATCTTTGAATAATTGTTTTATTGGCTCCCCTTTGAACTCATCGTACCTACCTCCTCCCCCATGCTTAGACGTTGCTCGTCCTCGGGCAAAGAGGTGATAAATAAGGTAGGTACCGGAAATACTTTTCCTTTGGAGAGATACTTGAGATCTTTAATAGTGGCACTGTCTTGCAATCTTCCTTGAATTGATGATCCATCCTCAACGATAGGTTGTGGTCAAGGAGGTAATCACAAAAGATGATATTTGGTTTTAAGGGTGGATATCCGGCGAGGGTTGTGAGATCTCCGATGCGGGGATACACAATGCACGGATAAGAGGCTAGCAAAAAGATATATATGCAAAAACGGAATAACCAGCTTCTTAGTCTCGGGTTAGAGAAATCATGGCCTGCAATAACTCACTCAAAAATAAATCTTGTACACTAAGGTTTATGCACTCAAATATATATAAGGCTCTGGATAGGTTAAGCAACACACAAGTGATATTCATGACAAGGTTAGTTATTTTTTTGGCATAAAAACCATCTTTAATCATGGCCTGCAATAACTTGAGAGCACATAAAACACTATGGGTCTTCATTTTAATCATAACCTCCGCTAAAGATTAAGCTAGCATTTAGATAAATTCAGATTCGTATTTTAATAGAGCACTAGCTTTAACATGCATAAATCAATTACAAAGATAAACAAAGCGGCAATTATAATCATATATCATCATGGCACAAATTTTGTAACTTTTCCAATGATGTAAACAAGGTGGTGTCTTTATTAATGATGAAAAGAAGCTGAAAATAAACTAACACACTTGCTGAAATTTAAATGAAAAGCTGAAAATACTACGCAAACACAAGCTGAAAATTACAAAAAAGGGAAAAGAAAAGAAAACTAAAGTTTCTCCTTCCTAATCCTCCGCCGGTGGTTGGTATTGGTGGTTTTGGTAGTTGTACGCTTGCGTAGTAGGTTTGGACATCCCCTCCAACGAATTGTTCCGGCGGTACTAGGTGAAGACGCACAAGCTCCTAGGCAACATTTGCATTGCCTTCACCAAGTTGAGCCGCGTTGGTTTGGATGGCTACGACGTTTTGCATGTTTCTCGCAGCATACCCTCCAATTATGGTCATGCTTTGTTGTGGTTGGGGGTATTGTGTGTAGGACTCCGCGAAGACTACATTGGGCACCACATAATTTGGTGGGGGCACCGGTGCACCACCCCCCATGCTTGCATTTGTAGCTCTTCGTAATAACTTGGCGGAGTAGGGATCCCGCCGAATGGTGGCACATAGTTAGGTTGTGCACCACCCGCTTGCGTGGAGGAAGATCCCTCCTCTACAATTCTTCCTCTTTTATTTTTCCTTGCCGGGACAAGGAGTCATTCCTCCAACCAATCTTCCCTCCCTTGAATGAAAAGCCTAAGTCTTGGGTCCGGAAGGGGTAGGTTCACCTTGGCCACATGAAAGCCTCCTCTCTCATCTCCACTAATATATTTTCCTTGCTTTAAATATTCGAATCCGAGAGAGGTCCCACGTAAGAGATGTTTGGGATTCCTTGTAATCCCCGGCCTTAAGGAGATGGCCAACATAGAGAGGCAGCACCCCGAACCAATATCTCCCGATCCTGATGTTGCCTCGCAACACCATCGGTTGATCATAAGGTATGAGGAGTCTATTGGCTGCTTGGCAATTAATGCCTAGTAGAACCAATTCAACTCCGTGTCGGTCACCTTCTTCTCCCTCATCCTCCCCATAATCCTCTTGCACATCCAAGAGTGGAATACTTGGATAATGGGGTTGCGGATGGAATTGCGTTGTTGGTGGGCTTCTCCGGAGATTAAATTCCAAAATCCATCCAACATGCCATCCGGCACGTCAACTTTCTCCGGAGCTCCCTTTTGAAACCCAAGTAGCTCCCTAACATACTCATAGGGAACCACTTGTTGGATTCCCTCCAAACGGAATGATAAACTTTGCACCCCATCATCAAGGACGGGCGCCATAGTCATCAAGATTTCCAAGGCAAACTCCTTGTGGGTGTTTGCCAACACCTCGTTAGAGAATTGCACCCATCCAAGGTGCCCCAACATATAATATATGTCTGTGCCGAAACCCAAATAGTTGAGTGCTTGATCATCGAAATCGACGTTTGCCACAAGCCTCTTCTCAAGACGAGATAGTTTCTTCTCCTCCTCCTCCGACAATATGATGAAGCCATATCTGGAATACCGCGGAGTGTATGGAGGTGGCACGGATGAACGGGTCGGCTCCTCCGTGCGCCCTTCAGGTTCGGTAAATCTCATGGACGTGCTCCTTGTTGCCCTCATGCCACCAAGGAGAGTGTCGTTCCTCCTTGGTGGTGTCGTGTCCTCCTCCATGCTCTGAGGATACTCGGAAACTGAGTGCCTCCTCGAAGACGTCGTCGAAGATGGCTTGGATGATGATGACCCCTTCTTCTTGGTGAAGAGACTTGTGGTTTTCTTCCACATGATTGCAGCACTCTTCTCTCTACTAAAATTCCGGGTTTCAACCGGTGACTAGGTACTTCAAAGATTATTTCGGGATGTGTACTTCGAGTGGATTAAGGGTGTGTATTGTTTGAGCTATCAAGCTTGGGGAGGTTGGCTATGTCTATGGTGGTTCTGGGCACTAAAACTTGAGCACACAAACTGAGGAAGGAGAGGGAAGCTTGCCTGCAGAAGACGGGAGCCGGGGGGCTCCTTTTGTAGGAGAGGCCGGCCGGCCTGGGCCGACCGTCCTGGGTGGCCGCGTGCCTCCCCAGGGCTCCATTTTTTCTCTAGCACGATCATTTCTCCTCCATGACTTTTTTCCCCGCGTGCTCCATGAGTTGCGCCGCCCAAACGCTCTCGTCCACTCCTTTTCTTGCATTATTGGTCCTTCCACTTAATGCTTCATGCTTTGAGTCATGTCCATGCTCCCTTGCTCCACTTGCTTCACATGTCACCATGAATTTCCTGCAAAGTTATGCTTGCTGCCCACCCATGCTTGTCCTTTGCATGTGGTCTTGATGAAAGTTGATGAAAGGGCATCCAATGGTGCATGCATGATTAACTTTAACTAGATTGCCTCCCTCTAAGTATGTTTAAGGCTAAGCACTCCTCTTATTTCGAAAATTAAAAATATTTTCAGAGCTACGGAAAAGCTCAAGCATAAATTTAGAGAAGTTTTTAAACCATTAAAAATAAGTGTAAGTCGAAAATATTTTCCGACTATATTGATATCGGTCTTACCGGTATAGTTCGCCTTCATTGGTTGAGAGCAAACTTTTCCCGGCTTGATCATGGGGGCATAGGTTTAGGTTCTAATTTTGGCTAAATGAGAGAGATTTTGAATAAAATTAAATTAAATGAGGCTTAGAAAAATTCTAATCTTAGAGAAACCAAGGATATAGATTTTTAAACCAACCAAAAGTTTAGTTTCTAGGTTTACGCGAGTCCTACCACATGCTGAAATTTAATTAACACCTAGGTATAAGTCGTGGCTCTACTCGTGTGTTTTTAGCATGAAAAACAAGTCAACCACAACATCATAATGGGGATGAATGGTTGAGTTAGGTTCTGAATTTATTTGGTTGTGGTTTCTCGAAAAGAAACAGACAAACACATGGGAGGGTTCATGTAAAGGGTTTATGATCAAGCAAAATATTCAACCAAGAATTATGTCTCTAATATTGTTCAACCACTTCTAAGTCTAATGTCTTTGCGCAATAAAATTCAAACCTAAATTATTTAAAAAGACTCGAAAAACCTGGAATCGGGTTGTCCTCCCGGTAGCTTATTCTTGACTTGACGAAACGGGTTGCCTCCCACCTAGCGCTTCGTTTATAGTCCATAGCTAGACTTCTTCACTTGATTACTTCGGATCAACGCTCTTTGCGGGCGTTGCAATCTTGGGTACCCACTTCAGCACCATCTTGGGCGCGGGCTTATCTTCCGGCTTAGTCATTTTTTTGGTCTTCACAGGCGGCTTTTCTTCTTTTGTCTTGACAGATGCAACAACTTGCTTGATTTTCTTTACGTCCTTCTTCTTCGGCTCTTTCTTCTTTTTCAGCCTTTCCTTCTTCCTTGGTTCTTCCTTAACCACACGACGTTGAGGTGGAACATTTTTAACTTCAATCATATTGCATGCCTCGAGTCGTGGTCAGAACTTGAAAGAACTCCTTTCTCCGTTGATATCGAACATGATCTCCCCCTTGTCTACATCAATAGTAGCTCCCACGGTCTTGAGGAAAGACGTCCCAAGGATGAGCGGAGGCTTCTCCCTCTCTCCCATCTCGAGCACCACGAAGTAGAAAGGGATGAAGTGGTGTCCGACCTTCACGGGTACATCTTCGATGATGCCCAAGGGAGAGCGAATGGAGTTATCTCCCAACTCCAAACACATACCCGTAGGCTCTAATGGTAGGCGTAGCTTCTCGAACACATCTCTTGGCATGACGCTCACACTTGCTCCAAGGTCACATAACGCCTTCTCGAAATTGAATGAACCAACGGAACATGGAATTGTAGGGCATCCGGGGTCCTTTTTCTTCTCAAGCCCATTAGCAATGGCGGCACTACACTCCTCGGACATCTTAACATGATCTACCCCGAGTGTTGCATCTCATATTTATTTGCAAGTATGACTTTAAAGTAACGAGAAAATGTAGGTACTTGTAGGACATCCAATAATGGCATGTTGATGCTAAGTCTACGCACAACCTCCAAAAATTCCTAAAGTAGTTGTCAAGTTTACCTCAGAAGTAGCATGGCTTGAGTTGTGGTATCCTTGTGTCTTCTCCCAGCATCTCAAACTCGGGCTCTTCTGTGACGATCCCCGTAACTTTCTCCTTAGCAATTTCCTCCGCCTTGGCAGATGGTTTAGGCTTCGTTGCTCCCGCGGAACGTTCCGGATCTTCGGTCTCCTTTCCCGAACACGTTTGAATAGCCTTCGTTGATTCAGGACCGTTAGGTTGTCCCGGAAGCTTCCCTTCATCATTAGTGAGGCGCGCCGTGAGTTGTCCAACTTGCGTCTCGAGCATCTTCATCATGTTGAGCACTTGATGGTTGGAGCTTCTGACCTCCGTCACCTTGCTATCGATGTTCTCCAACACCTTGTCTATGGCTTTGAACTTGGTGACGGTGTCCTTGTTGATCTTAGCTTGCTCGTCCATGAATTCCTTCAATTCTATACGAAGCGGAACCGAATTCGGAATGGATGAGCTTGCATTAAATTGAGGTCTACATTACCCGTAGTGGAAGTTCGGCAATTCTCCCTTCGTCATGTAGTCTAGCACTTTGGCTTCCTCCGGACAATCTTTGTGGACGTGGCCATACTCTCTGCATTCTTCGCATGTGGATCTTGCTTCGGCGGCCTTCAAGTCTTGAGCCTCTTTCTTTTCTATCTCCATCTTCTCCAACCTCCTCATGAGTGAGTCAATCTTGCCTTCAAGTATGTTCTCCTTCTCTACTTGCAAGACTCTTTTGACATTCCTCGTTGGTTGAACCGGATGTAGGCGTCCGGATGACGCCCATGTGTCATTATCCGCGACCTTCTTGAATAGAGTGAAAGCTTCCGTCGGTGTAAGCTCGATGATGGATCCTCCCGCCGATGCATCGATGATCGTCCTTGACGCCATGGCGAGTCCTTGATAGAACTTTTGCATGAGGTCTTCCTTCGCGAACTTGTGATGTGGAACCACCTGAGTGTACTCATTGAAGCGCTCGAATGCCTCCGAGATAGTTTCCGTAGGATATTGAGCAAAGGTGGCAATCTTATTACGCAAGCTTTGAGTTTTACCCGGCGAGTAGTATTCCTTCATGAAAGCTTTCATCAACGTGTTCCAATTTTGCACCGTCTCCGTCGGTTGAGAGTGGAACCATTGCAAAGCCTTCCGAGTAGTGAGAACGGAAAAAGCCTTGCCCTCATTTGATCTTGAGTCACCCCATCCATGTTGAAAGTCTGACATAGTTGAATGAATGCTTGGAGGTGAAGGTTCGGATCCTCTTTACCGGTGAAGGGTGAATGTTGCACCATGCGGATTGTTGAGGTCTTGATCTCGAACGATCTTCTGATCTCCTCAAGATTCAAGATTGGTAGGTCGATGATGTCCGGGGTGCATAGCTCCCCGATCTTGCGCTCTTGCGGTTGTTCACCCATCGGTGGAAGTCGATTCTCCCGAGGACTTTGAGGTAGTGAATTCTTCGAAGATTCCTTTGATCCTTTGTCTTCCGACTTCGAATCTACAAAATCCAGCTTTTTAGCTTGATGTGCTTCGCATCTCCTTAGCCTGTAAAGTTTTTCTGGATCATCCACAAAATTATCGGGTTTGTTGGAGAGGTAGCCGTCCACCTCCTGTTAGGGTTAGAAATAAACAAAATATGTAAACACTAGAAAGTAAAAACAAATCTATGAAAACTAGGGTTAGGCAAACTAGATTAGATTTATTTTGAGGATGATCAAAGTTTAGTAGATGCAAAAAGAAAAACTAAAAGAAGACTGAAAATCACAAAAAAGCAATAAAAAATCAAATCTTGATCACTTGTTCCCCGGCAACGGTGCCAGAAAAAGGGGCTTGTTGACGGTTAATAGTTGTATCAAAGTTCGTTTAGACTTGCAAGCGGACAAGTCTCCCGTCATAGTCAAGGGACCCTTCTTCCCTCGAGTGATGAACCCAAGGTATCGAATCCGTGGAACAAATGTGTGACGCAAAATATGATCTAGTAAAGCCAAGTAACTTCAATCTTTGGTAAAGTGAAACCCTAATGCATCTAGATAAAGAACACAAAACTAATCTAATCTACTAAAGACCGGAGGTAACAAAGATAGATAGGGTAGATAAACTGATCTAGAGAGATCGGGTTAAGCCTTTTGTTGAAGTTCCAAGCAAAGGAAGAAGTAGCGAATTGAATCTCATTAGAAGCATCTTTAAATCGTGGTTTCACGTCCGACTCCGAAAACACCCGCCTTTCGGAACCCCCGTTCTGTCACAACGTATTCCTATTCATGCGGGTAGTCTAGGGCGAGTCCAAGGACAAGTCGGGTTCTTTCGGAAGATCCGGCGTGTACCTCTAGCCATCGCAGCTACAAGAACACCCTATGTGATCTATCTCGAGAATAGATCTAGAATAAGCAAAGTCGATTGAAAAATGAAGACATCGAAGAAACACTTGATCGCTAGAAATCGGATTCAACATGATAATTCAACTAGTACAATGATACATAAACAAGATCACCACCAGGATCCTACCTTGATCTTGCTTCTAGCTCCGGGAACTCCGACGTGGTCTTCCTTGCAAGGTTCCCACGTCGGCTAGGGAGACCCTAGTCAACTAGCTCGACCCTCTCCTCTCCGGGATGGTACCCCTCTCTTCTCTACTCCTCGGCGGCCGATGACGCATTGATCGATGTGTAGCTCTCGACCCCAGGGCTATAAATAGCCCGAATGGCGGCTAGGTCAAAGGAGGGGGCAAATGGGCCCTGTACTGGGCTGGGCCGGCCGGCCTGGGCCGACCGTCCTGGGCCCATCCAGGCCCAGTTCCCGGCCTCCTTCGCGTGGTGTCAGTTCCCGAGTCTTTTAGATCCTTCCCCCATCTGCATGTGGGCCCTTGTCGTCAGTTTTTCTTCGAGTTGGACGTAGCTCCTTGTCCCGCAAGATTCGGCACTTTTCTGGTTAGGTCCTCGGAGTTTGTCATCTTCTCGGGTTAGGTCCCTGGGATTCTTGGAGGCAAGTTTGCTTCATTGCATGACTTGTACGGAACTTCAAGGTCTTGTCACAAGGTGCTTGATGAACTTATCCCGGAAGTCTTGCTTTCAACGCTAAAACACTGCATAAACACTAAACTCCAAAACCGACATGCACAAGTGAACTTGTTATACCACGGGGGTTAGTACCAATGGATAAGGTATAAAACTTATGCCAACACCGAAGGTAAACTCATGGCTAGGTTGACGGATTTTCACCGTCAACAGAGGTAATAGCAAGTTGTATAGGACAAGTTCGATGGCGATGGCGGATTGCTACCACTTGCCTCTCTATCAAGTACTTCTACGGAACTAAGGAGAGGGTTTCCGTCCATCGAAACTATGTGATCTTCGCTTAGATATGCATCCATAATCTTGCCAAGAAAATGACAAGTAGGCATGTCTAAGGAAACTTCAAATGGAAATTCCCAGAATTTGGACAGCAACAACTCTGAAAAATAAATTCCTATCTCTCAGATCAAATGTCAAAAAACTATAAATTTTGGTCAGAATGTGTAGAATTTCATAAGCCACAGATTTGGTATTCAACTTAGAGCCAATTTCCAAAGTTAAAGTGGTTGAAAAATTCAAAAACTCATCCTTTGTCTAGCTGTCAAAAACAACATACATGTGTGGACCAAAAATTCAATGATGATCATTATACGCATGCATAAATGCTGAAATTTTGTGAGAATTTCCATCACAAAACTATGAGCCAATATGGTATTCAAGGTTTGCTCTATATCCCAAAGGAAGAAGACCTAAAAATTTGAATTTCAGAGATCACTTGTTCTGAAATTCAGCAGGACAAAGACCTAATGTTTTGGGCATAACTCCCAAACTAAAAATATAGTGACCTTGAGATTTCTACAGCATGTAGATAGCTACCTAAGGAGCATTTTTGGTACACAAAGGTCGAACCAATTCAGATTGGAAAAGGGTCTAACTGATCAAGTTTTAGAGTGCTATTGCCCAGAAATTTTCAGCAGGACAGAGCTTCACTAAAAAGATCATATCTCAAAAATAAAGAACCCTATGACAATGAGATTTTTACAGAACAAAGTAGGCTATATAAGAAACATTTTTGGTATAGATTGTCTAGGAAGAATCTGTTTGGAACTATATTTAAAAATTCAAGTTTTCAGCCTAACTCAGGATTTTGTCAGAATTTCAGCATGACCTAGGCTTAGTGATTTGAGCATAGCTTAAGTTTTATTCATCCTAAAATCATGAAAACTTCATGGAAGAATCTTAACTAGATGATGAGAAATTTTTATAAAGATCACCTAGCCAAAAACTTTCTAGATCATCCTTTGAAAAATTAAGATAGCAACCAGACATTGTTTTTTAACACAACACATAATTTATCAAACTAGCATGATTGGTCTTTAAGAAACACAAATTAAAAAGAGATCAAGAAACACATGATTTAAGTTCAGTTTTGGTTTGATAGCTTTTACATGATGCAAAATTAATCCTAAACGTTCTTACCAAGCATTTAAGCTTAAAATCGAAGTTAGTGTCGGTGGCAGGGCATATATACATCTCTCCCTATAATAGCTAGTCGAAAACTATTCGTTTCTTAATTACTGTACCTAACAATCGTGGTTAGTGTACCTACAGAAAATCACATAACATTCAAAACCTTTCGTGCCAGCACTCACGAAAGTGTCCACATACATTACCGTTCACTATAGAAACGACATCCATGCATAAAGTCGTTGCATGGACAGCATCCTATTTAAGACTCTGACGCAACGTGAGTGCCCATTGGAATAGGCCCCACTCATCCCTTACGGACTTTCTCGTGGTACCATCACGTATGGCAAAACGAGACGAGACGCAGACGCGATGTGGCACCCATTGGAATAGGTCCCACTAGTCCCTCACAGGACTTCCTCCTGGTACCACCACGTATGGCAAAACATGATGAACTAGTATGGTTGTGCAAGAAAGTAAGTTTTGACGAGAATAAAATGTGCTAGAAGTCAGTTTAAATACACCATAGTGTACTAGCCACCTGAAAGAACCCAGAAATTCCCTCTAGGGCCTCTCGGACTAGTTTAACCCTTAACGTCCTACGCACTTAGCAAAATTCTTATCATTGGAAAATTTTATTCCAAAAACAAGTTATTAAGGTATTATTAATACTCTGGTGCATATCATCGCCCTGGTATTAGCTGTGAAAGAACCGCCCAAAATAATTCCGTATTATCGCCTAAGCCTGTCCACGTGGCCATTAAGCAATAATAAAGAACTATTTTGTCGTCTCTGCCGGATAAAGCCCGGTAAATCACTTACAACAGGAACGAGATATGCGCTAAGCCCACACGAACGCGGGACCAGAGTACATCATTACATTACATAAAAGTCCACAAGTACTTAAAATTACAAACCGGGTTTTGAGTACATAAAAGTAAACATGGTTCAGAGTTTTAAACAGCGGAAAGTAAACTAAACGCATGATACACACAGGAGGCCATCCATGCATATCACTCCTCATCATCATTCTCCAATTCAATCTCCCATCCATCTGGAATAACACTAGGCTAGATGGGGTTACCTGAAAATGACAAGTTAAGCAAGGCTGAGTATACTTGTCGGTGCGGAAAGTAGTCCCAACACTAACTAGTAAGAGCACTGCGATCTATCTCTCGATGGCTGGTGCTAAGCAACACAATGACACGGGTTTATCCTGTTTTGCAGAGGGGAGCTACAAGCAAGGCGGGAGAGGAGTAGAAGCCTCCAGGAACCTGAGGTTTGATTGTGGGTGGAAATGTGCAAGTGTGCCGCTATCCGTCATCCCCTGCAGCCAGGGGACCGCCTCCTCCTTTTATAGGCCAAGGGGAGATGGTTTACAGTCATGTCGCACGACTCTAGGTGCTACGTATGGCAGCATGGCGCACAGTTTCGCGGAATTGATGGTTGTCCTGGTGAATCTTACTCCCGACGGGCGTCGTGGTGAGTCCTGTATCTGTCCAGGAGTGGCTTCAAGGGTAGCAGAGTGGGGGCTTCCCGTTTGGTTGCCATCCGTACGCCAACTTGAGGGCTCAGCTGACAGAAGGCCGGAGGATGCACAGCAGCGGGCGTGGCGATGTCTCATCATCCCGAGCTTCCACAATGTCGGGGATGGCGCTGTAGTGCCTGGGATGGCGCTGTAGCGCCTGGGATGGTGCCACAGTGGTGGGCATGGATGCACAGGGCTGGAGGTGACAAACGGAACGCACTCCCCTGGTCCGACGTCATTGTGCCGTCGTGAGCAAGCACGGGGCAGGCGGCCGTACCCTTTTTGATGGTTCCACAGTCCTCTTTCGAGGGCTGCGACGTGGTGGCGGTACGTGAGTAGGCGGCACAGTGCCACGGACTTGACACTGGCCTTCCCGCACAACACTCGCACAATGCCAGGGATGGCCGCACAGGGCGGGTTAGTGAAGCAGCGCCGGGATATGATTCCCAGGCGGTGTCACAGGGCCGGCGTGGCAGGAATTTGCCTTTGACCCGAGCGCCCACGACGTGCCAGAGCATTTAATGCTCTGGTCGGGGGAGTAGGCGTGGTGTCGTGGGCCCAGGGAGGCCTCGAGCGAGGTGGAGTCTCGCCCGACGGAGCGTCACGCCCTCAAGCGAGGCGGAGTCAAGCCCGAGGGGGCGCCCTGTCCTTGAGTGAGGTGGAGTCTCGCCTGAGGGGGCGTTAGGCCCTCGAGCGAGGCGAAGAATAAGCGGTGCGGCGCCCGGTCCTCGAGCGAGGCGGAGACTCGCCTAGGGGGCACCACGGCCAATCATTTGGTGGGTCGTCGTGACTCTTGGTCCGTGGGCCCTTCTTTGCCTTGAGTCGTGACCACACGGAGCGTTTTTTGGATTTGTGGGCATATTCGTTTGTGTTTCATTACCTTTTCGAAAGGGGGTTTTCCCTGGTCATTAGGGGACCCTTATGGTTGTCCCTGATAATAGCCCCCGAGCCTCTGTAGTGGTATTCGTTAGGAACCCGCAGAGGCTGGTGCTTGCTGATGAGACTTTCTTCCCTCCTGGTTGCTGTGTTGTTCCATGGGGGCGCACTAGCACACCCGCGGGTGTGACCCCTGAAGCCTTGGAGAAGCGTGGATGCTCCTGCAAGGTTTTTCCACAGCATCCTGTCAATGTGCGAGGTGTTAGTTTCAGGCGGCATCGGTAGTGTTTCAGGCGGCCTCGACGGTGCAGTATGCACGTATTGACATTCGCCTGCATTCGGTGCATGCCCAAGAGGTGTAGCCGTGCGTCGAGCCCCCGAGCCTGGGCCCATTCGAGGCGATCGGGACGAGCTCTCTGACTTGTTTGTACGCCCCTTCGCCGTCCTTTCGTAGGACGGAAGGGTGAGGTGTCCGCGACTCCCATCGAGCAGGTCGCGAATCGCAGATCCCTTGTTGAGCTATTAATGGGTGGTTCAAGTGGACGTCTCTGCCTCATTCGATAAGGGTCGGCTTGTGGTCCGGAGACACGTCCATAAAAGCACTTACGCAGGTGTGCTAGGCAGGGCTCGGTCCCGTTCGATGGGGACCGAGGGCGCGGAAGCCCTCCCTCGATGGGATCCCTCGACTAGCTACCCTCTTCGGCCTTAAACCCGATCCTCCCACAGCTACGTCGTCAGCTTTGTCCAACTACATGAACGCGTCTTCACTGCCCTGGCGAGCCGCTTCATGCGGGGGTTGTGCTACCACTACGGGGTGGAGCTCCACAACTTCGCCCCCAATGCCATATCGCAGGTGGCCACCTTTGTCGCCATCTGTGAGGGGTTCTTTGGGATCCCAGTGAACTGGGATCTCTGGGTCCACCTCTTCCGTGCGGAGCTTCAACCCTCACCATGGGCAAGGTGCGGACGCGTAGGGCAGTCCATGCCGGCGGTTTGACGCTCGCGCTGCGGGATACGCGCAAGGAGCGGTACCCGTTCTGCACGACGACCTCCAACAACGCATATTGGGAGAAGGGGTCGCTCTACCTCTGCAACAACGGCACCGGCCTCCCACCGTACACTGGGAAGGTGTTGATGGCGAAGACTGACGCCTGGCATCACGACGTGTCGCCTCCCGCGTGGTAGCGGAGGTCGGAGTCGCTCACCACCGCTTTGCGGCGCCTGGCGGACGCCGGGCTGGGGGCGGCCTCGATCATCGCCAACTTCCACCACCGGCGGGTCGTCCCCCTCAAGGAGAGGGAGCTCTGCATCATCGAGATGAGCGACGCAGACAACCCTGTGTCGCTGGCGCGCTCTCAACTGCGGTAGGAGCGCTTCCCCAAGGAGTACGCGGCCACGAGGGCGAGGTGCAGCCTCAAGTCAGTGCCGCACAGTGACGACGGCCTTTGGTCATTCGTGACGCTTCCCGACGGCCAACCGGTGAGCACGGTTTTTCTTTTTTTCGATCCGTTGTGCCGAATTTTTGTTTGTCCTGACGACCTCCACCCACAGTTGGTTGCCGTGAGCGCCGCGCGGTCGGACCCGCCGACACCGCGGGCTCGGGCCGCCGGCCGCACCGCGCGGCGGCGGGGAGCGAGGAGCGGGCAGCGCACGGGAAGGAGCAAAGGATCAGGCGGCGGGAGCGCCTGGAACAGTATAACGAGGAATACCGGCTGCGCGAGCAGCAAGGGCTTTCCCCTCCGCCACCATTGGCAAACTCGTTGTTGGACGAGAAGGAGGAAATTGATGGGGGACGGGCCGTCCCCGACAAGTGGGAACCCGCACCCCCGTCACCTCAGGCAGAAGGAGCGGCTGTGGAATTGGCCCCTGAAGCAGGCGTGGAACCGCCCGCCGTCGAGCCGTCAGAGGAGGTGCCAGCGGGTGCCGCAGAGGCGCCAGTGAGAACGATGGAGGTACCTCCAGCCCTCGATGAAGAGGAAGCGGGGATTCTCCAATTTGAGGTGAGCAGCGTCTCACCCCTCGCACCTTCAATTTCGAGGGGTGATGGCTGAACCTTTCCCTTCTTTTGCTGTCAGGGTGACACCGACTCTCCCTGCCCTTGCGCCCGTTAAAGTGCTCAAGCTTAGGACGTCCGCGATGACAGGGCGGCGTTCAGAGAGGGTGTCGCGGGCGGTGGCAAGTGCGGCGGTGGTGGGCGAGCCGTCACGCGTCACAACTGCGGCCACAAGGCCGCATCAAGGAGAGGTGGAGGCGGCTGCCTCGCGGGCATTGGTCCCCCACGACCCTCATCAAGGGCGCAGGCAGGCTCGTTCGGGGAGCCGGCCCACCAGGGACCGCGGGGCGGCAGGAGCCCCTGTTGATGGTGATTCTGCCTCTGGGAGGGGACGATCTGGGTTAGCCCTCGAGCAGACGTCCGAGGTGCTGGAGATGCGGGAGGACAGCTGTGTGATGTCGCAGTGCCCGGCGAACGACGTCGAGGCTTCGATGTCCCACGCTGTGCCGCCCGCGTCTGATGTCACCGTTCCGCACCCGGAGCAGGGGCTGTGCCGTCCCGCCGCGCCTCCTACCCATATTGACGAGGCCCAAGCCGAGCAGGTGTTGTGGCAGAAATTTCGTGACCACGGTGTCTCGAGCAACAATGCTCTGACCAAGGCACTGCGGATCCACGGCGGTCCTTCGATACAGCTTTTTGAGGTAGGTGTCTTACTCGAGGCTTGTTCCCCATCTTTTTCGCATTCGAGTGTTCCTTGATCTGATTTTTCCCTCGTGTCCTCTACTGCTGTTTCACAGGAGCTGGAGAACTGGGTGTGAGCGAGGTATGACCGCCTCACCCAGTTGACCTCGGAGTTCAACTAGTACCGAGGGCAGTACGACGCCCTGGTTGAGGCTCTGCGAACGGACAATGGTTGGTTGGAGTACCGGCTGCGGGACGTGTAGGATGCGCTCCTGGACCAGCGCACTTAGACCTTGGAGGGTGCCTCTGCAGTCGATCGAGTGAAGGTCGCGCTGCTGGAGAGTGAAGGCCAAAGAGGCCGAGAAGTTGGGAGCAGAAAAGACAACTGCGCTCGCTGTGATGGAGGACCAACTCCGCCAGGAGCAGAGCGCACGTCATCAGGCGAAGAGCCGACTCCAGCAGGAGCAGTCCGCCCTCAAGGAAGCTCAAGCCACCCTCGAGCGCGAGTGCTCAGCTCAGGAGGAGGCGCAAGGCCAACTCCAGCGGGAGCACGCCGCGTTGGAGAAGGCGCAGGCCACGCTCAAGCTCCAGGACTCGGAGATTACGTGGCTGACTGGAGACCTAGTCTAGGAGGGTGTGTCTTATGAGGAGTTCTGGCAGGCCGGTGAGGAGAAGGACGTCGCGACCCTCCAACTGCAGCAGGCGGCCGAGACCACGCGCGCCGCCCCGAGACGGAGAAGAAGCAGGTTGAAGATAGGTTGCCTTTCTTGCTTTTTGCTTCCCGACACAATTCGTCAAGATCCGCTCTTGACTTGATTCGCGTTCTCACTCTCATGCATGCGGACAGCTCTTGGGACGTCGACGACCCAGGCCGAGGCGATCCAGACGGCCTACAATTCCTCCCAGCAGGAGCTAGAGGACCTGCGAGATGCGGCTCTCAAGGCGTGCCAGGGCGCTAAAGAGGGTGACATGCAGGCCAGGAGCTCCATGGCGAGCTGTCTCCATGCCTTGGGCGGTCATGTCACTCGGCGAGTGCAACGTGCGCTTCGCCTGGGGTTCCAGAAGGCCCTCGGCGTGGTGGTGTCGCACTACCGGGTCAACCTCAGAGCGATATCCACAGGCTACGTTATCCCCGAGTGTTTTGATGACGAGGGTGTTGAGGTTGAGATGAACCGCGTGGACGCGCTAGCCACCCCTGCCGCCAACATCCTTGCCGACGATTTCGTGGAGATCCTGTTCCCGGACGCTCCTCCGGCTGGCCCCCTCAAGCCCTGAGAGTGATTGGGCAATTAAGCCCTTTAGGCTTTTGTTAGAACATGGGTCGCGCGACTCGTGTAATAAGTACAATTTATTTAGGATATTTGTAAGTTTTAGTGCTTGTTTCATTTTATTGGTTGTGTTGTTCTGTCTTTCTCCTTTGCTTGGGCGAATTTTAGCTGGATTGATTCATTTTCGCGAGTAGCTTATAGGTAAAATGGCAAGGGGGAAGGGTTGTATCCTACTGGAGGCGTGGGCTATCCCCAACTCGTGTGTCTTCGCCCTGTTGGCCGCTCGCGTCCTGCGTAAATTCGCTCAAAGTTTGGGTCGAGACGTACTTGGCGCATTTACAATGAAGTTTTTCCGAAAAAATGGGACCATTTTTTGGGGGGAATACCCCCCGCAGTAGCCCCCGAGGGGGACTTGGTTTTCGGAGGGAAAGCCAAGTCGCCGTTGACTTTATTCAAAGTAAAATTTTCATTTGTACAACCGACTAGGGCATCGGATATGTGCAAAAGACTTGGAAATCCTTTCTAAGGGTAGAAGCGACGTAGCTGTTGGATATTCCAAGCGCTGGTGAGTTCCTCGCCATCTTCGTTCGCCAGCTTGTATGTGTCAGGCTTGAGCACCTTGATGACAACGTAGGGCCCCGCCCATGGTGGTGATAGCTTGTGGCGGCCTCGATTGTCTTAGCGCAGCCTTAGGACTAGGTCGCCCTCGTTGAAGTCTTGACGCCGGACCTTCTGGGCTTGGTACCGCCTTAGTGTCTGCTGGTATTTTGCTGAGTGCATCATGGCCACATCGCGAGCTTCGTCAATTTCATCCAGCAAGTCCTCGCGGGCTCGCTGGTTGGTGTTTACGTCGTAGCCCTTGATCTTAGGCGACCCGTATTCCAAATCTGTGGGGAGAACAGCCTTCGCGCCACAGATTAGGAAAAACATCATGAATCCTGTGGCTCTGCTTGGGGTGGTCCTGAGGCTCCAGATGACCGATGGCAACTCCTGAAGCCATTTCCGGCCGGACTTGTTCAGTCTGTCGAAGATCCTGGGCTTAAGGCCTTGTAGAATCATGTAATTGGCATGTTCACTTGACCATTAGTCTGTGGATGGGCGACGGCCGCCCAATCGACGCGGATGTCGTGACTGTCGCAAAATTCCAGGAACTTTCTGCCGGTAAATTGGGAGCCGTTGTCGGTGATAATGGAGTTCGGCACCCCAAATCGGTTCCACATAGTGAATGGGTGAGCTTGGTACATTGTGTACCAAAAAAGGAGGTTTAACCGTGGTGAAGAATGAGAAGAACGAATTAATACCACAAAGAACCGTGACCGGGTGGCGGATGTGTATCGATTATCAAAAGCTAAACAAAGCAACGAAGAAAGATCACTTCCCCTTAACATTCATTGACGAGATGCTCGAGAGATTAGCAAACCACGCTTATTTTTGCTTTCTCGATGGGTACTCGGGGTTCATGCAAATTCCCATTCACCCGGATGATCAACACAAAACAACGTTTACATGCCCTTATGGAATGTTTGCAAATATAAGGATGCCCTTCGGTCTATGCAACACTCCGGCCTCTTTTCAACATTGCAATGGTCGTATTCTCGGAATTCATCAAAGAAATTGTCGAGGTGTTCATGGATGATTTTTCCGTTTATGGGAAGACATTCGTGGATTGCTTGGCAAACTTGGATAAGGTCCTCACGAGGTGTGTGGAGGTAGACTTGGTGCTAATTGGGAAAAGTGCCACTTCATGGTAAAGCAAGGCATAGTGCTCGGACATGTTATATCCGAGAGAGGAATCGAAGTGGACAAAGCTAAAGTGGAGACGGTTGAGCAAGTCTCACCTCCAACGGATGTTAAGTCCTTGAGGTGCTTTCTAGGCCATGACGGATTCTATAGAAGATTTATTAAGGACTTCTCAAAGATCACTAAGCCTTTAACACATCTCCTTTAAAAGGATGTGACTTTTGACTTTGATGAGAAGTGCTTAGCGGCATTCCGGATCTTGAAAAGTTCTTTGGTGAGTGCTCCCAATATTCAACCCCCGGATTGGAGCCAACCTTTCGAGATCATGTGTGATGCAAGTGATTACGTCGTAGGAGCAGTTTTGGGTCGAAGAAAGGAAGGTCGAGTTCACGCCATTTACTACGCTAGTAAAACTCTTAATGAGGCACAATTAAATTATGCCACTATGGAGAAAGAGTTGCTAGCGGTGGTATTTGCCTTTGAAAATTTCAGATCTTACATCGTGAACTCGAAGGTCATTGTTTACACCGATCACGTAGCTATCAAGTATCTCTTGGACAAGAAGGATGCTAAACCAAGATTGATTCGTTGAATCCTTCTTCTTCAAGAGTTCGATGTTGAAATTCGTGATAAAAGGGGGGTGGAAAATGTTGTGGCCGATAATTTGTCTAGGATGAACCGTGGACAAGATGATAAAGAGCCCATAGAAGACAAGATGAGAGATGACCACCTCTATCGAGTACACGACAAAGATACTTGGATGATCGATATCATTCGAGCAATTCGGAAAATGCCTCTTGATCACTTAGATAAAAACACTCAAAGGAGGATAATCTCTGAAAGTCGAAAAAATACTTTTGGGATTCACCTTACCTCTTCAAATTTGGCAATGATGGAGTCATGAGAAGATGTGTGCCAAGAGAAGAGAGGTTAGAAATTTTGAGAAAGTGCCACTCGGCGGAGTACGGTGGACACTATAGCCACTTTCGGACCCAAGCAAAACTGTGGTCCAGCGGATTCTATTGGCCGGAGATGCATGAAGATACTAAAAGATATGTTGCGTCATGCCCGAATGCCAAAGAACCGGCATGGATTTGAGCATATCCTAGTCATTATTGATTATGTATCCAAGTGTGTAGAGGCCATGCCATGTTGTAAAGCTTCCACGGAGGAGTCCATTGCAATGATCAAGAGCATGATTTTCCCTCGCTTCGGTACTCCGAGAATCTTGATAAGCGATGGAGGAACTCACTTCACTGGAAAGAATTTCAAAAAGTGCTTGTCCAAGTTAGGAATTGAACATAGGATTTCTACGGCCTATCATCCACAAACCAACGGATAAGCGGAAACATCGAATAGGCAATTAAAGAGCATCCTCAACAATGCCATAGAGAAGGGAGGCAAGGATTGATCAAAAAATTTAGACGGAGCTTTGTGGGCGTATCGAACGGCGTTCAAGATACTGATAGGTATGACCCCTTATCAATTATCGACGGCAAAGCTTGCTACCTTCCGGTTGAGTTAGAGCATAAAGCCTATTGGGCAATTAAAGAGTTGAACCACGATCTATATGCCACGGTGGTAAAGCGAAGAATCCAAATAAGCGAGCTAAAGGAGATGAGGTTGAAAGCATATGAAAATGCGAGCATATACAAAGAGATGATTAAAAGGTGGTATGACAAAAGATTGAACAAAAAGGAATTCAAAGAAGGATATAAGGTCCTCCTCTACAATTCGAGGTTTAAAACCTTCAAAAAGGGGAAATTGCAAAGCAAGTGGCACGGACCTTACATTATTCATTCGATGCTGTCCAATGGAGCGGTAACCATCATGGATGTGAAAGGTGATCAATTCATGGTGAATGGTCAACGGCTTAAGGTTTATTATGAACCCGACGTTGTGCCTCTTCACCATTGAGGAAGAGCCCGAACGTCAAGCCTAGGACGTAAAACAGGGTGAGGATTTTGTAAATAGTTTTTCTTTTATTTTTCTGGAGTTTCCCACGAAGTTTTACCGGGTCATCTTTTTCTCATGGGCTGAAAATGCGAAATAAAAGGGACACGCGAAAAACCAGACCGCACCGGACCGCAAACCGAGGCAAGCCGGCTAGCCCGGTCCAACCGGGCCCAAAGGGCCCAAGCAGCAGTTCGTCCTGGTTTTCCTCTGGGATGCGCGTTTTTGACTTCCTTCTTTGGTTAGAAAATTTTAAGAGAAGTTTAAAAAAGTAAAAGGAGGTTTCTAGGGTATTCCTTCTCGGACTATTTAATTGGCCGAGATGGGAGCTTGGGAATCCATCCCAACTCGCATCCTTTAGCACCCACGCAGCAGTCATGACGTCCCCGAAGAGCGTAGAGTTGAAGCTACCCATGGAGATCAAGAGGACCGCCCGCATCCGTTGCAGAGGGCGTATCCCGACCGGTGCAATCGCATCTCGCTACCCCGTCAAGGAGGAGAAGGTCTCTACTCCCATTCAAAGGTTGGAGCGCATCCGAGGCATGAAGAGGAAGGATTACAAGGAGGTGTCGCCCGAGCCTAAAGACTATGGGGGGAGTGACTATTCCGATGATCGTATCCCGAGCTCGTGGGCGGCCACCGGAAGAAAAGACAATGACTTGTATTATAGAGAAGAGGTGCCCAAGGAGAAGACTCCCGAAGGCCCTAACGGCGGCGGCAACAACGATGGCAGCAACAACGACGGCGGCGTTGATGGCGACGACGACGACGGCGGAGACCCTGGCGATGACGACCCTTTCGGGATCCATCTGATGTGTTGTGCGGCTTGCCGTCACTCCATCTCGAAGCTCTACGCATCGGTCGACGAGTGTTTCCAAGCCATGGAGGCGATGAGGCAGCGCATGAAAGATTTGGAACGCGTGGTTGAAGACGACTATAAATTTCTGAATCGCAATGTGCGGAAGTTGTTCGGCATGGTGGGGAACATGAAGGGCAAGTGGTGCAATAGCTGCGGGAAGTACCATTAGATAAATTTTTCCCCCTTAGGTTTTTTGTAAGATACGATGAGGACGTCGTATGATTTTAGCGTGGGGAAGAGCTAGCTAGCTAGCCTTTTGCTTTAAGATTAGTTTTGGTTCGGTTTAGTTTTCGCGAGAGTGTGACAGTCTTAGAGTCTTAAGTTTTAGGAGTGTGGTTTTGAATTTTTTTCGAAAGTTTAAAGTGTCTTAAAGTTAGTGTTAGTGTCAAGAAAATCAAATAAAAAGTCATTTAAATTTTTATCTCTTGTGATGCTTTTCTTGCTTTACTTTTTGTTCGCCTTTAATTTTTGATAAATAAGCATAAGTATTTGGTTTGAAACATTTACCGTGGTACTTAGTGGAGTTTCTACCTCTAAAAGTACCCGCATCATTCTTTGATCTAGAACTTTGTTTTGGATGTGCTATGTTTGATGCTAAAATTTGGAGGAATTTATTTCTGAAAATTATAAACCACTTGTAGTAAAGGTTAGTGAATTCTCTTTTTCCTAGTTGAGAGTTTAAGAAAAATCCTATACAAAGTCTAATTTAATTTTCGCTCCACCATAAGTGCAATTAGCATAATGAGTTGGGTTATGATCCTTCTCTCTTGAAAGTTTTAATTTCAAGCAATGATCATGTCCTTGTGCTTATCTTTTATTGCTAGCCTCGTCATGCATTCGGTAATGTGACTTTCACATTGTAAGTCTCATACATCGCCGAATTCCATACCCAAACCTTTATATCTCGTACATCGAATTCCTTGAACACAACCTATTCTCGAAGTTTCGTCTCGTCTCTTGCATAGTTTTTGTTTTAAAATTCTTATTGTGTTTATGCAAGAAAGAGATGAGTTGAGAGCTTTGAAAAGAGATAAAGATGTCAAGAGAAAGAAAAGTAAAGAAAAAATGTGTGTATGGAAAAGGGAAAGAAAAAAAGAAGGAAAGAGGAATGGCAAGAAAGATATGAAGTGGATGAATCAAGTGAAATATAAATAAAGTGCAAGGAAGGATGTCACGTTGTTGAGAGATGAAACTTCCACTCTTTTTCCAACCATGTGCAATCCAACAATGAGGACGTCATCGGTGCCTCGTAGTCTTATTTTCTTTTGCCTTTGCACATGTCCACCATTCTATATCTTCATATCCTTGATATCCCCACATATGGTTTAATTCTCATGATCATTGTCTTTGAAAGGTAGACAACCATTAGAGGAAGTTCTTAGCTTGACAATTGTCACACCCGATTTTCCGAAGGAAACCAAGTGCAAACCTATATGCATGCCAGGATCAAGTTTCATGCATATAGTGACATATAAGTGAATACAGAAATAGTATCACGTAAGAAAAAAAGAGATT
This sequence comes from Cenchrus americanus, assembly GCA_947561735.1. Classification (NCBI taxonomy): domain Eukaryota; kingdom Viridiplantae; phylum Streptophyta; class Magnoliopsida; order Poales; family Poaceae; genus Cenchrus; species Cenchrus americanus. The sequence continues at coordinate 96,660,436 of OX387242.1, read as the reverse complement.
ATCAGAGATTTACGCTTAAATCCTGAAGGACCGATTAGGCGACCAGAGAGGGGGGGAGTGAATGGGAGCTGATAAAAATTCTTCTCGAGGGAGATTGAAACTCCGACAAGATGAACTGGCTCGGTCGAACCCCCGAAATCACACGCTCCGCACTTCAACCTCCCGTTTGCCAAAACCACGTAGCCACTGGAATGCTACTGGTCCTAGGAACAAACTCTACCAGCAACCACAACACACACACAGCAACGACAGCAGAAACAACTCGAAAGCCGGCTAACAAGAGGGGGCGGTTAGACCGGGTATATGGGGCGGTTAGACCGCCTCCACCTGGTAACCAAGAAAACCTCCGAAACGCCTCTTTCGAGCACCAAAACTCACCCCGGTTTCACCAACAAAGATCTCTGGTCAAGGCCATGCTAGCTACCAGAAAATCTTGGCGAAAACCAAAACTTCACCCAAGGGCCTAGGGGCGGTTAGACCGGCTACTAGGGGCGGTCTAACCTCCTGTACCCAGCAACGAACTCCAACCAAGAACACCTAGCAAACTGCACGAGAACGACCCCAAATTTCACCCAGACACTCCTCTGATCAAGGTGAACAAACTCACATAGGAAAAACCGGTGAAACAAAACTTTGACCTGGAAACACCCAGGGCGGTTAGATCGCCCCCTGTAGGCGGTTAGACCGCCCCTTCCGAAAACGAACCCGCGGGTCAAACCTCAACTTCCTCGCGCCCGATCTCCCGAATCACTCCACGGATTGCAGCAAAACTTCGGGAATAGCTGGGTTACCTCCTGGGCAACCTCTACCTCAAAGGAATCGACCCGAAACGCTCACAATCAAGAGGAATCGAAGAAATCGCTTCTCTAGGTCAAGAACTCGCCCAACTCGAGAAACCACCAAATCAAGTCCGATTCAAAGGGGATTTGGGGGCAAAGTCACCAGCCAAAGAGGCACAAGAACCTCATACGTGACACCCTCCAAAAACCCCAAGAAATCGTCCTCAAAACACCGCCAAAAAGAGCTCCGAAAATCAACACCAAAGAGACGGGAAAACCACCATGATGAACAACGCCAAACCTTCTATACATGCCATGAAAGGTTCGTACAAGGTCTATCTTGACACCCAAACATCCATCCCTCTATCTAGATCTCACATGAAGCTCTCAAGCTAGTCCTCTAAAATCCTAAGGAAAACGGAGAACGAAAATGGAAAAACAAATGAGCTAGGGTTCCAAGAGTTGGCTGCCATCACCCATCTAATGAGTATATATGGAGGCACCCAAAAGACTAAACTACCCTTCACTAATAACTAGGGATACATGCCCCTCGAGGGCGAATTTGGAAGTCTTCATGTCTTCACCATCGGACGGATGCCCGACGACCGCAACCTGCTTAGCCTCGACGCAAGCCTTGCGATCCCGACGCGTGTCCTCCGCTTCGAAGCTTCTCGGCGCCGGCAGCCAGGGCGGTCAGACCGCCCCCCGGGCGGTTAGGACCGGCCCGGGGGATCCGACCGGCCCCGGGCGGTCCGACCGCCCCTCCCCGGGCGGTTGAACCGGCCCGGGTGGCCGCACCTCTTCGTCGAGTCTTCGGCCTCGGTTTTGTGGCTCAACCGAGTAACCCGGTGGTTTTCGGTGAACCACCGCAAACCCCGCGAACTCGGTGTAGCCTCCGCCAATCTCCACTCATGACTCGGCTCCCACGTAGTCCCGGCTCGACCTTGGTTTTGAGGCTCTACCAAGAAACCGTCCACGACTTCATCTTGTCGTTCATGCCACCATGCGGCCCGCACTTGACCCCCGGCGGCCACCGGGTCCCTCGAACGAAGCCTACTTGTCTTCTCCACACCCGGAGGCCTCACCGCAACGACCTTTCGCGCTTGTTCTTCACCTGCACCAACACGAGTCAAGCCGCAACCTGCACCTGCAATACTTAGCCAAGAATCAGTCCACACAACGTTGTCAATCACTCATCACACAAGGAAGCGACCATCCACCGGTCCTCGAACCACACATGGTCCTCAATCTCCCCCTTGATGAGTGCATTGACAACACACTCACAAGAAGTAACACAAGAGAAAAGGAAAGAAAAGAAACAAATAAAAAGAAACATCAACAAGCGATCGAAAGCCAAAGAAAGGCAAAGAGCAAGATCACTTGAAGAAGACAAGTCTCGGACCCCTTAGGCAAGGGCAACGGCTCGACACATCCGAGACAAAAACACAGCTCAAGCAAAGAGCGCAAACCACCAAAGCAAAGCTCGAACACCACAAACAGCTCCCCCTGCACAAAGCACACTCCCCCTGAACAAATGCAGCAATGCAACGCGGGAATGCTACAAAGAGCAAAAAGCTTCTTACACTGCCCAGGGCGGTTAGACCGCCTGTACAGGGCGGTTAGACCGCCTATGCCTGATCTGACCGCCTGGGTGGCGGTTAGACCGCCCCAAGAGACCGGCCCTGCACCAAACTGCTCAAAATTTGCCCGTACCAATTGGAACACCTTCCAAACACTCCCAGGTGCCCCAAACATGCACAAACTTCTCCCCCCTTGTTGACAATGCATGAATCAAGGCAAAATGCAAAACTTTACAACATATAGCTTCTCGAATATACAAAATTCATCACAAGGAGCTACACAAGTCCAAATGAGCAAGTTAGATACTCGACAGATTCGTAATGACCTTAACTACGTGACCACCAAGTTTCACAACCATTGGACAAGGCTAAAAAGGATTTGAGTAATTTTGCGAAAAGTTACTCTCTCATAAGCAAATACCTAAACATGAGCAAAACATATCAAAATGGCAAAGCCACTCAAACTTCATGCTAGGACAGCCATTCTAATCATAAGACCATCATAAACACCCAAAAGCACCTCATGTCATGTCAAAGCCACCGAGCCATGTGCCTACTTCTATGTATGAGACTTCTCATTGGTAGGCATCATGCAACGGTTTAGCACCCACACTACAAGGTTTTCCCCCTATTGCAACAAATCCCTTAGGCAACACCACTAATTCGGTTGCAATAGGGGGGTACTATTGCACCGAAACGGTGATTTGGTTGCAATTTGTGTGTCTATTGCAACACAAAATTTGTGTTGCATTATTTATTTTTTCAGTTGCAACAGGTTGACGCTAATGCACCCATTTTTAGGATTTCCGTTGCATTTTGTTGGAAATAATGCCACCCCATTATTGTGTTGCATTATCATTCCTTGCGTTGCAACAGAAAGTTGCTATAGCCACCATAGTAGGGATGGTTGCGTTTGAACAGCTATGTCGCAACGTAAAATTTTGGTTGCAAATATGGAACAACTATATTGCAACTTATAATTTGGGTTGCTGTTATGTCTTTGTTTTGTTGCAATACATGGAGGGCTATTGCTTCGTTTGTAGCCTAAAGATGCAATATCGTGTATGTATTGCCATGAAATTTAGTCGTTGCATTATTTTTCGTGATCGTTGCAACTGTATAAAAATTATTGCAACGAGGTATTCCTTGGTTGCACTGTAATGTGTCTATCGCAATGTTTATGCAGGAGATCAATAAGACGATCAGATAGGGGCTCTTCCGATCCGGACCATTCCAAAATTCCGCCAGTTTCGGAAAACGTCACTATTTTGCCTTGAGGCCAGATAAGCCCAAAGAAGCCCAGAAAATTGTGACGTTTTTTCAATTCCGTCTTTCAATTCTGTCACGGTTCGGCCCAAAACACTGTGACGTTTATACAAATCCGTCACGAACATAAATTAAAAAAATTTCATTTCCCATATGACCCAACAAATAAAAAAGTAGTCATATTTATGAATGGAGAAAATTGATAAATTGAAAAAAATCTAAAAAAGTAAAAAATTGGGTGAAGCATGGCTTGAACCGAAGACATATGTCTTCAATCAACAACACCTTACCACTAGACTACTTCACAACTATTGCTTCCACTTGCATTTGGATCTCTTTTTAATCGAAATCTAACCACAAGAGTACTGGGCCGCAAGCTGCTCCTAGCCTGCCGCACGCTGGGCTCGCTCGCGCGACTGGGCCACGCAGCTGGTCACGCTCGCTTACTGGGCCGCGAGCGCTGGTCGACAATAATCCCAAAAAGAAGCGTCCGAAGGACTCGCACCGCGCCACTGGGTTTAGAAAGAGGATGCTCTACCACTCAGATACAAGTGTGTTTGTGGTTAGAGGGCTGACACAGAACTTTTATCCTGTACGCAAGCGGTCCACCAGATGGCAATGGGAGATTGGCCCAGTTCTATTGGAATCATGGTTCGCATTTCTTCTTTTAATTTGTAATTAAATTTTGTATCTAGTTTTTCTCCATTATACTTACCAAATTTGATGATTTTTTCTAAAATTGTCATATTTTCATTAATGACATTTTTTAGTACAGATTTTCATTATACGTATTTTATTTATATACCTTATGTTGTACCTTATTAGATTTTAGAAAACTATAATAGAGATGTATCCATTTGTAAATAATGTGGGTTTCTCCATTATCGAAATCATTTGAAAATTTTATGTAAAGTTTAAACATCCATAAAATCATTCCATGTTAATTTTTAGAATTTTTGGAGAAGTTTTAGGTATTATTATCATTATTTTATAACAAGGTGACTAGTATAAGTTCGAGTTTTCTCTGCAAGTCAATTGAATTTTTTGTCAACCTCCAAGATGTGGCCTAGAATGGACCATAAACACTTAAATATATTTTTTGAATTTGTTTGAATCTTATTATATATACGTATAAGTCAGTTTGGAATTACTTTCGGTAAACATCTAGAAATTCAACTAAATGATAGAAAATAGCAAATCTATTCAGAAAATCTTGAAACACCTAGAGCAAAACTTAAATATTGTCTGATACGTGTGAAAATGCATTAGGGGTATATAAGGTAATTAATTTTCAAGTTACTTCATAAAGGTGTCTTAATTAAGTATTTAAAAATAGAAAACCAACTTTTTAATAAAAAATGGCAATGCAACTTCATATTTGCTAATGTTATGGTTAACATAAGGTCGTGGCCAAAATTTAGATGTATACGAGTCCAAAATAATTATGAGGTATTCAAATCTCAAAGTTTGACTTTGGGTTTTAGAAAACTATAAGAGAGATGTATCCATTTGTAAACAATGTAGGTTCCGCCTTTACCGAAATCATTTGCAAATTTTATGTAAAGTTTAAACATCCATAAAATGATTCCATATTTATGAATGGAGAAAAATGATGAATTGAAAAAAATCTAAAAAAACAAAAAAAGGGCAAAGTGTGACTCGAACCTAAGACCTCATCCTTCAATGCACAATGCCTTCCCACTAGGCTACCTCACAACTATATTATTGTTAAGCATTTGGTTTGTTTTTATCAATTCTAAAACACTCGTTGGGATTGCTCACTCGCTGGGCCTCCGCTAGGCCTGCTTGCCACGCATTGGGCCGCGAAGCACCTCCTCTAGCCCAGCTCGCGCCAGCAGTCGCGGCCCAATCATACTTGCGGCCCACTTGTGAGGGAGAGAGGAGGAAGAGAGTTGACCATGCAGCAAACATGTTTGACTAAGATTTCCTAAGATTTTTATGTTGAAACTCAAATTTTGGTCAAAACAAAAGTTTCTTAGAATTCAAAACCCTACAACTTTCATATTTACCCGAGGTTTATGTAGTAAAATAAATTTAGGAGAGTTGACCCTAGGTCAAATGATGTTTGACCGAGATTTAAAGAGAAAAACATGTTGAAACTTGAAAATCGGTCAAAACAAAAGTTTCTTATAATTAAAAGTTCTACAACTTTCATGTTGAAATGTTTTTTATTTAAGCTCATAATTTAGGAGAAAAATTGAGTTTCCTTTAAACTTCTTTAAATGAATTTGAATTTGAATTTCAAATTGAAGTGGAACCAACTTTTTGAAGAACAAATGGTAATGTAACTTTATATTTGCTGATATTATACTAAATGTGAGCCTGTGTCCAATTTGTAATTGTATATGAGCAATATAAGACTTGAGTTGTATGGAATTTCAAAGGTTGAGTTGAGTTGTATGAAACAATATGAGAGAACAATCTAGTTTATGAACAATGTATACTCCAATTTGCATAAAATCTCGTGAATCTTTTATGTGAAGATTGTACATTCATATAACGATTCTATTCCAATTTACATACTTTTTGGAGAAGTTTTAGATATTATTATCATTATTTTATAATAAGGTGACCAGTAGAAGTTTGAATTTTCCCCATGAGTTAATTGAATTTTTGTCACTATACAAGATGTGGGCTACAATGGACCATAGCCGTCTAAATATAATTTTAATTTTTTTATGCTTATTAGAGGTACATATAGGTCAATTTCGAATTACTTTCGGTAAACACGCAGAAATTCATTTAAATGGTATAAAATAGCAAATGTACTTGAAAATTCTTGAAACTTCTAGAAGATAACTCATATGTATTCTATTACATATAAAAAATGAGTTGGTGTATGTAAGATAATTATTTTGGTGTGCTACTTCATAATGGTGCAATAAAAAGAAAAAGAAAAAGAAAAATGTTAAATGGAGAATGAATGAAACAAGGACTGTTCGGCCAAAATGGCCCAATAATTTATGGTTGTTGATCTCCGATCCGATGGCTCCAATCGTGTTTCCTCAGTATAAAATGGGGTCGAACCCTAGCTCCTCCCCGCACACACGCCTGCCGCCCGCTCCCTCTCCCCCGTCGCCTGTCGCCCGCTCCCTCTCCCGCTCCCTCTCTCCCATCGCCTGCCGCCGAGACGGCCGCCGAGCTGCCGCCGCCTGCCAGCCCGCAGTCTCTCCATCTCGCTCCTCACTCCCAAGCCCCCCTGGCCGCTTCCCCACCACCCGCTTCCCCAGAGGTCCAGACCATTTGACCACCCCAACCGCTGCGGCGGTGGCGCGGCGCGACCTGCTCTCCTGTCGCCATGGACTATTCGCTTGCGGCGCTGAAGATCTTCGGCTCCCAGCTCGCCAGCGCCACCGAGGCGCCGTCCTCCGAGGGCGCCTCCCCGCGCGGATGCTGTCGGCATCCGCTTCCGGCGCGTCCGGATACGGGTCCCCCCCGAGGTCGCTCGGTTGTGGCCCTCCCTCCTTCCCCTGTCTCTACCCCCATTTCCTTGGAACAGGCGTCAAATAACGTTCGTTACAGCCAAACAATGCCTGTTACCTATAACATCTTATTGGATCTTTCAACCCACTAAGATCACATATGTAACGGATATTTGTCGCCCGTTACTGGATAAGAATCCCGAACCCGATTTTTGATTCAATGAAGTTTATTTAGCTAGCTTGGGGTCCGTCTCACTCTCCAACCCTTGCGTCCACCCACAGATGCCCGCCTCTCCCTCCCCCTTCCCCTTCCTCTCCCTAACCCAACCCTCTCGTAGAGCGCTCGCCTCCTCCCTGCCTCCACCGCCTCCGCGGCAGCAACCTCGCCCCCTGCCTCCACCGGTCTTGCCCTGCCTCCTTCAACCGCCCCCTCCCTCCCCCGGCCTACCTCCCCACCGGATCTAGAGTAGCACGAGCTGCTGCAGTGGGCAGATCCGCTCCCCCTACCATTACGCGATCCGATCAATCCGCGTGGTGGCGCGTCGCATCTGCGGTTCCTTTCGCTCTCTCTTATTCGGTGGATCTCGTTGGCGCGCGTGACATCCATCCATCCTGCAGGATCCGCGGCGGCGAGCGGGCGGGCGGGCGGTTGTCGGTCGGTCGGCCAGTGATGGCGCACCGGGTGGACAACGAGTATGACTACCTCTTCAAGATCGTGCTCATCAGCGACTCCAGCGTCAGAAAGTCCAACATCCTCTCGCGGTTCACCCGCAACGAGTTCTGCCTCGAGTCCAAGTCCACCATCAGCGTCGAGTTCGCCACCCGCACTCTCCAGGTAAACCCACTCCCTTCCTTCCCCCGCCCTCGAATCTCGAGACGTGGAGTCGAGAGATTTATTGCATTGGGTGTGTTCTGGTCCGAGGCGATTGTTTCGACTTGCAGAGCAGAAATTTGGGATAGCTATATCATTGTGGCTGATGGGTCTATTACGATGAATTGGAGGATGTGCTGCGCTATGCACAACAGGAGTATTAGCATGTGCCAGATCTGTGAAGTTTCTTGGGTTGTTATTAATGATTGTAAATGATAGGTGGAAACTAGCATTGTATGGATAATATTTATGCACGCAGAGAAGAAAACGATGAATTATGGTTGGGGGTATATATAGGGCAAAATTTAAGTCTAGACTAGACCAGTGATGTGATGTCACTAATTAGGCGGACTATATTCAGATTCAATTCTGAGGATCTTCCTTCTTTGAAATAGTGAGTTCCTAGGATCTAGGAATACTTACCAGACTTCAGAATCAGAATAGGGACACCGTCCTAGTACCTTACAGTTGCCGCTACTTGCCCATTCTAAGATGCATCGATCATAACTCTAATTTGGAGAAATATGTCTACCAGAGCTAGAAAAATAAATTTGTGTACCTAACTTGATACTGGCGCAAATATTTACATTCATACTCGGTATAATTTTTTGAATATTCATGTATAGAATAGTAGTGCATGAGTAAAGGAAAAGCAACAAGCTGCCATTGACAAGGATATAAATGTGTTAGTATTTTCTCCAAAGAAAACCACCTTCGGTCATACAATGTGCATACAAGATATGTATAGAGGATACTATCATAAGATGATAGCCTTTTAACTTTTTCTTAAAAGGTCAGTAGTTATCCTTTGAGCAAAAAATCGTCATCTGTTGCAGTAAGAAGAATTTGTCGGCTGGAGACCAAGGCTGGACCCCGACATGTCCTCAGCTAGGTTTGCAGCACTACAACAGCGTTAATCAGGTCTGTAATTTTTTGGTGGAATTGTTTGAGATATTTTTTCTTGACATACCATTGCTTGATTATTCCTCTCTAGATTTTTAGTAGTACATATTAAATAAGTTGATGATTGTTTAGTTTGTTGCAAAATTATTGTGATGTTCCTGTCATTTGTTCATTTAGGACATTTTTCATGGGCATATTGTCAATTCACAAAACTGTTTGATTGTGTATGTTTCTTGGAGAATGTGATTTTCTTGATTTACTTGGTTAGTATGAAGCGCTTCAGTTCTTGTTTTGTTCATTTTTCCTGTTGGCTTTTATTTGTCGATAACATTCAATGATGGAAGGACTGTGAGGTTCTTCGGCTTTATATGGACTAGCCATGAGACTTTGTCTCATATTCCATTGCCCTAGGTAGCGGTGTTGCTGTCATGAAACTTTGGGAGTAGCCATGAGACATATATTTCTTATAATCCCTTATCAGTTTCTTGTGCACGTGTGACTCTTTTTAGCCTTCCGTTAATCTGCAGCCCGCTGGACTGCATGTTTGGACATTTCCCTTCAAGAATGTAAATACTACTTGGCTAGTACCTAGTACTTCATTGCTATTTTGTTGTGTTCTTGTTGACTTTACTTTAGCACTATGCACTCAGTGATAGTCAATGACGGAAGGACTATTAAGGTTCTTCATTTCTATGGAGCAAACTTTGCATGTTTGCATATTTCTAAGCAAACGTCATATATGAAGCTTCTCGGTGTTGAGCCTTTCTTTTTAAGAATTTCTCCATCAGGATGTGGTCTCATATTCCATCGCCTTAGGTAGTGGCGTTGCTGCCATGAAACTTTGGGACTGTCCATGAAACATATATCTCTTGAATTGTATTTCAATGTACCATGTCTCCTTCAGGTTCTGACACTGTGATTAACCTTTTGTGATCTACAGTCTTGCCTCATCATGCTTGTTTCATCTCTTTGTTGTTTTAGTTTTGCCTGATTGTAGTACACCCAATTGTGATTTTAGTGATGATCTAATGTGGATTATCATAGAGCTTAAAATGTACTTTCTATGGAATCTGAATTCCTGATTCTGGTATTTGTCCCCCATAAGAACTTACTCTAGGATCATGTTGCTGTTTATTTGAGCTAATAATTCCATATTGTGGTATATGATTCAGAACTTGCTTTTGCAGACAACTCTATCTAACGGCCAGGCTTGCATTGCATATTTTGTGGCTTAGTTGCATAGCACTAAACCTGCACCTGGTCAATATGATTTGATTAGCACTGCAAAGTTGAGTACACAATGTTTTTTTGCCAGGATCATTCTAGTGATGGCTAATTGTAAAATGTTCATGTTTTATGCTTTCATGTACATCATTATTTATGATGACTAGGAAAAGTGCATGTACACAAATGTCACAGCTGTAGTTCTTTTATCTGAACAAAATAGACCCTTACTAATACACCTTCCTTTTTAATTCCTTATTCAGAGGACAAAGGCATTCTAAGTCTTGAGGGGAAAACTAATTGAAGCATTGGGGCATTCCAGGTCATAATATCTATTTCATCTGAGTGAAATGCTGAGTGTCTGAATGTATGGATGAAATTGAGTGTATGTAATTGTATACTTGTGTATGCAACTGTGTATACTTGTGTATGCATGTATGTATAAAATAAAAGAATGGAATGTATTTTTTGTTTTTTAATTCAACATTGGTAACGGGCAAAGATTGTTGCCCCAGTTACTGATATTGTGGCCCAGGTCACTTGTACCAACAGATTGGTAACATGCTTCTTTTTAATGCCCGTTACCTTTGTTGTTATTGGTAACGAGCAAAGATTGTTGCCCGTTACCAATATTGTGGCCCAGGTCACTGTTACCAACAGATTGGTAACGGGCTTCTTTTTAATGCTCGTTACCTTTGTTGTTTTGGTAACGGGCAAAGATTGTTGCCCGTTACCAATATTGTGGCCCAGGTCACTGGTACCAGCAGATTGGTAACGGGCTTCTCTTTAATGCCCGTGCCAGTTATTGGTAACAGGCATTTGCCCGTTACCGATGTTGGGATATATGTAACGCTTGAAAGGTAACGGGCACAATAGCGGTTCGCGCCGTTACCAAAGCGGGTTTTTCACGTAATGGTCATCGTCCACGTAGGTAGCCATGTCATTGTCCCGGTCGCGTTAGCATCAATGTGCGTAACAATCCATTACGACCGGTCAAACTACGTGGCAATAGAGGATACCACCTATAGCAACGTAACCAATATCGTGGCATCAGACAATACTACCTATCGCAGCGAAATCAACTTTTGTGGCAATAGAGGAGACCACCTATAGCAACTAACCAATTTCGTGGCATCGGACAATACTACATATTGCAACCAAATTACTTTCGTGGTAATAGAGAAGGTTCAACCTATAGCAACCAAATTCAATGCGTAGCAATACTATAATTTGCAACGAAACAGAAACGTTGCAATTGCACCTTTGGCAACACCCTAAATGCGCCGCAATAGTACACTTTGCAACCAGAACAAGCGTGGTAAAAAAACCTAATTGCAACGTCGCGTTACGTTGCAACAAAAATACTTTTGCAACTACATGATGGACAACGTCGCAATACCCTAATGCAACGCGGCCTTTCGCATCCCATGGCCCACGGAATAATTTGGTTGCAAATGTGTCTATTGCAACCAAATATAGCATATTGCAACACATTTTGTGCGTTGCATTAGGGGGTAAATCTAGTAGTGCCAAAGCAAATTAAAATCAGCACATATGACATGAGAGCATATTTTCCAAGCATTTTTCATTTCATTTTCAGATTCATAATTGGTACATGAAATGTCTTTGCGACAAAAAGGAACTTATGCCCCTCCACAAGATGAAGCAAGAGGGCTAAACATTCATGATGGCAAATGAGCCTTTGGCCCCATATGATCAATAAACTAGCTATCCAACCACAAATTAAGCATAGCAAAGCCACTAAAACATGTCAAGATCATATATAGGCATTTACACATGAGAGAGCATATATGTGACATTTTTCAAAACAATTAGCCATCAACCATGGATCATTCAACAAGATCATCAAGAGCTAAGCCAAACTAGCCGTAGCATACCAAACAAGCTCACAAGAACATATATAGCAACCCATGGTGAACAATGTATATAGGAGAAGCTTTTCCTATCCAATGCATATGATACAAAATGCATGCAATCTAAGATACAAGGATGCATATACATCATGTTACATATGCCATGCCAAATGCAAGAAATGCACAAAAGAAAGCTATACATATGCTACAAATCGTCGGCTCCTCGAGGAGAGGCAAAACGGGCTCGACACCACCGGCAAAAGGGAGCTCCCACACACCCAACTCAAGAAATCAAACACACACCAAGTTCCCCCCGCAAACGATTGAAAGTTGCTTGATCTAGGGATTTGGTGAAGATATCGGCTAGTTGGTCATGTGTGGGTACATGGATCAAAGCTATCTTCCCTTTCTCTACGTTATCTCTCAGGAAATGATACCTCACTTCTATGTGTTTGGTTTTGGAATGGAGCACTGGGTTCTTTGCAACGCTTATGGCACTGGTGCTATCACATTGAAGTGGGACATGGGTATACTCCTCACCAAAGTCACTCATGGTGTAGGTGATCCAAAGGAGGCGAGAGCAACAACTAGCGAGCGGCAACATACTCGGCTTCGGTCGTGGATTGAGCAACACTCGACCGCTTGCGGGAAGACCAAGAGACCAAAGAAGAACCCAAAAGCTCGGCAAGTCCCGAAGTGGACTTCCTATCCAACCGACACCCGGCAAAATCCGCGTGCGAAAAGCCATGAAGCGCCAAAGAAGAGGACGCGGAGTACCAAAGGCCGAAGTAGGGAGTGTGACGCAAGTACCGAAAATTCTCTTCACCGCTTGCCGATGCGAAGTCCTCGGAGACACTTGAAAACGAGCGCACGACACACACCGAGAAGCGTATGTCCGGCCTCGTCGCCGTCAAGTAGAGGAGTGACCCGATCATGCTCCGGTACTCCTTCTGGTCCATGTGTTCACCTTCCTCGTCCGCATCAAGAGCTGTAGTCGTACTCATCGGCGTCGTCATAGCCTTGGAGTCCTCCATCTTGAACTTCCTCACAATGTCCTTGGTGTACTTAGCCAGGTGCACAAATGTTCCTTCCTTTGATTGCTTGATTTGTAGCCCGAGGAAGAACTGCAACTTGCCCATCATGCTCATCTCAAATTCCCTGCTCATATCATCTGCAAACCTTGCAACAAGAGAATTAGACGAGCCACCAAAGACAATATCATCCACGTACACCGCACAATCGGGATATCTCCGCCCGCCTCGGAAAAAACAAGGTCCGATCGACCTTCCCCATCTCAAAACCTCTCTCAAACAAGAACCCCCTCAACCTACCATACCAAGCTCTAGGCGCCGCTTCAACCCATACGGCGCCTTCCTCAACTTGTACACCGGTGGGGGTACTTCTCACTCTCAAACCCCGGAGGCTGCCTCACATACACTTCTTCCTCCAACACACCATTCAGAAAAGCACTCTTCACATCCATTTGGTGCAACTTGAACCCTTTAGCCACAGAAAAGGCTAGAAGGATCCTAATCGCCTCCAAACGGGCTACGGGAGCAAAGGTCTCCTCGTAGTCAATCCCCTCCTTCTGACTGAACCCTTGAGCAACAAGTCTCGACTTGTTCCTCACAACCTCACCCTTCTCTCCCTCTTTGTTTTTCCACACCCACTTTGTACCAATCGGCTTACACCACGGGGGAGGGTCAACCAACTCCCACACTTGATTCCTCTCAAAGTTCTCCAACTCCTCATGCATCGAGTTAACCCAATTGTGATCAGATAGTGCGTGTCCAATGTCTTTGGGCTCAAAAGAAGCAACAAACGCAGCATGAGCAAAGTGGGAATTGTTTCGAACCCTCGACCGTGTAGTGCGTTCATTCATGTCGCCGATGATCCTCGAAGCTGGGTGATCCACTTGAACTCGCCGGGGAGGTTCTCGCCTCGAAGCTACCTCCCCCTCAACATCAGCTTCTCCTCGTTCTTGATTTGTCATCGTAGGTGTAGCAGAGGGTCCATCCATCATCGTAGTCGAAGTAGTGGGTACATGTTCGGCGGGGGCACCGCACCGCCATCTTCATCATCACCATGTTCATGCTCCTCCTCCCGAAAGATCTCCTCGCCAAGCTCATCATCACTTGCACACTCAAAGACAAGGCCGACTACGTGGCTCGTCTCGTCGAAGGTTACCTCGCAAGTCTCCACGATTTGGTTAGTTTCAAGATTGAGCACACGATATGCTCTAGAATGAGATGCATAACCAAAGAAAATGCCATCGACAGACCTAGCCTCATACTTATCCAACTTCCTGCCTTTCTTCAGAATGAAACACTTGCAACAAAAGTCATGGAAGTGACTCACCTTGGGTGTGCGACCATGCATCAACTCATAGCATGTCTTCTTCTTGTGCACTCTGAGGTATATCCTGTTCGACACATAGCACGCGGTATTCACTGCCTCAGCCCAATACCTCCTCGGAGTCCTATGCTCATCAAGCATCGTCCGAGCCATCTCGCACAAGGTCCTATTCTTCCTTTCCACAACACCATTATGGGGAGGCGTATACGGACTCGAAAACTGGTGCTCAAGACCCAAGTCATGGCAAAAGGTTTCAAAACGAGAGTTCCTGAATTCCGAGCCATTATCACTGCGGATAGCTCATATGGCATCTCCGTGCCTCTCGTTCCTCAACCTCAAGACTAGATCTCAAACAAAACCAAACGTCTCCCCTTCTCCTCGAGAAAGAACACCCACGCATACCGAGAATAGTCGTCCACCACAACAAGGACATACCACTTCCCACCCGCGGATCGCACACGAGCTGGGCCAACAAGGTCCATATGGAGCAGCTCGCATGGACGCTCAGTCATCACATCGGTGAGAGGCGGGTGAGAAGAGGCCACCATCTTGGCATGCCTACACGGAGCACAAACCAACTCTTTCTCAAGCCTCAACCGTGGCAATCCTCGGACCAAATTGAGTTTACTCAAGCGTGACAAAAGGTCAAAGCTCAAGTGACCCAACTTCCTATGCCACTTCCACAACTCACTCGAAGAACCAGCCAAGAAACAACGCTCCACACCCGAAGAGCGAGAAAAATCAGCACGAAACACCGACCCTCGGGAACGACCATACAAACAAGGTCCCCTCGAGAGTCCACAATCCGAGAACCACACGGCCGAAACAACACCTCAAAGCCCTCATCCAACAAGCCGGGACACGAAAGCAAATTGTACCCCGAGAGATTGAACAAGAGCAACACGCCTCGAGTGATCTTGTCACTCACTTTGATCTCACCTTCTGAAAGCACACGCCCACGCCCATTGTCCCCAAAAGTGATGTACCTCTTCGTCACCACCGGGACGAGACTTGAGAACCACCCCCGGTCTCCGGTCATATGCCTCGAGCAACCGGAGTCAATCAACCAAATGTTCTTCAAGTCTCCCACCTGAAATTCAAAAACAAGCACGTGAGCGAACAAACGACTCGACCGGGGTTAGTACCAAAAGAGGAAAACCAGTGCCGAGCCATTTGCTCGAAAGTGGGGTTAGCACACATCAAGCCATCTTTCCTACCATAACCACCACCACGAACACCACCTCGGTAACCACTCTGAGGAAACCACCCCTCACTGCCTGGAGGAGGACCAAAACCACGGAAGACAACCCGTGGAACGTCCCTCCTCTCCTTCTCAAAGCTACGACTCCTCCCATCCCCGTAGTGAACTCGAGGGGGAGAATGCCTAGCAAGCCGACCACCGCCGTCTCTCCGGACCAACCATCGACAGCCTCCACCTCCAAACCCGAAACCTCTTGACTCACCACCTCGAAAACCACTGCGCCCGGAGGTCGGGGGGCGGTTAAACCGCCTAGCCGGCCGGTCTAACCGCCCCCCTGCGGGCTGGGCCGGCCCGACCGCCTAGCCGGCCGGTCCGACCCCCCCCTCCGAATCGCTCCTCGACTGCGGGAACTCGCATCTCCCCATGCCGGAACACTTCTCACCACGGCCTTACCCCCCGGGCGGTGGCATACGAGGCTTAGGTACACCATGGGAAGGGTTGTACCTATCCTTGTTCGCCCACTCCTTTGCCATCCTCTCTTCCCGCTTCCTCTTGAAGCAAAACTCATCCTTGTGACCCTCTTTCCCACAATGGCCACAGCGGAACCTCACAAGCTTAGGTTTAGGCTTGGATTGGGGCTGCTCGCTTGGTTTCTCTCCACTCAACTCCTCCACCGATTTCTCCTCACTTGCCTTCTCACTCACTTTCCCAAAGAACTCTTTCCCGGAAGTGCTAACAAACTTGATAGGCCTACGGAGATCATTTGTGGGTGTAGGAAATATAGGTGGAGCTGGGGTTGTGTCTAGTCGGTTCCTAAGATGGTTGGGTTTTGGAGGGAAATCATTTTTGTGGTGGGTTTTTGGTGGCTCTGAGATATTCTCTCCACTTCCCTCACCAACCTTGTTTGCCCCAAGTCCCTCACCATCTTGCCTCTTAAAGGCCTCGATCATCATCCTCAAGCGAGGCTCATGACCGACAACCAACCCATCAACTTCCTCAAGTCATCATTCTCATCCTGCAAACGATCAACATAATGTGCAAGTTCCAAATTTTTCAATGCATGCATTTCACAGGTAGAGCATGATGTAGGCATGGGTTCCTTCAATTTAGCCTCAAGCGAACTAGTGTAAGCATGCATCTCATCAATCTTAGCATGCAAAACAGGGCAAGAAGTGCAAGCACCTAGCAAAGCAGGTCTAGACTTAAGCTCGGCCACTTCAACCCTAAGCACATCTAGTTCCTCACACTTGGAGGCATGCTTCTCCTTAAACAGAGCAAGATCGGCAAGGAATATGGAGCAATCAAGCACAATCATTGTCATCCGAAACAACGGGGCTAGCCTTAAGCGAATCAATCTCAAGCTTGCTATCAAGCACCCGTGTCTCTAGCTCGCCCACTCTAGTCCTAGCATCCTCAAGTGAAGCCCTAAGCTCTTTTCTCATTTTCTTGGCCTCTCTAAGCATGTCATCACGGTTATCAAGCAAAGAGCCAAGCCTCTCATTCTCGGCGCAAGAAGGGAAGTTCATCACGCACCTCGTCGTCGGACACAGAGTCCGAGTCGCTCTGTGTGCTCTTCTTGCTGCCGGAGCTCAGCGCCATGGTGCAGAAGCCATCTCTCGCGAAGCAGCTCAGCCCACTCAGGTTCTTGGACGACTTCTTGTTCTTGCGACGATCACCTTCATCTTCACTGCTGCTCCAGCTCGAGGTGGAGTACGCGAAACTAGAGTCAACGTCGCTCGCTCCAACCATCGCTCGGGCCTTGCCTCGGCTCTCCTTCTTCCTCGACCGTCGCTCATCCTTGTACTTGTTCTTGTGCTTGCTCTTGTGCTCACGCCTCGAACGGTACTTGCCGTCCTTCCTCGGCTTGTGCTTGTAGCTGTCCTTGTTCTCGGCCTTCTCCGGGCAATCGGCGACGAAGTGTCCCGGCTTGCCGCACTGGAAGCACGTCCTCGTGTTCCTCCTCATGTTCACGCGGTTCTCGTGCAGCCTCTCGAACCGCCTCGTCACCGCCGCCGGCTCGTCCTCTCCGAGGTCATCAAACTCCTCATCTGGCATAGACATCAAAGAGGAAAAGCAGAACATCCTGGTGGATGGGTTAGAGTTAGCCTTTCCTTTGGAACCACCAACGAGGGCAAGACTATGGGAATCAGTTGGTCCCTCGAGCTTGGCAGTCATGCCCCTATCCACCTCAGCTGACTTGAGCTTCGAGAACAGCTCGTTCACCGTCAGAGTGTCATACTTCTCCGACTCGACAATGGCCTCGAACTTTCCGCCCCACATCGTACGATCCAAAGAGTGTAAGAGCTTGACCGCTCTATCATCATCATCGTACGGGAGCACGTCCACATTGGCCCTCATGTTGTTCACAACCACCGTGAACCTCTGAAACAAGGCATCAATGGACTCACCGGGGAGATGAGTGAAGTTCTCGTACTCTCTCCGGTAGGTCGCATACATCCGTGCCTGAACCTAGGCGTTCCCAACATGAGCCTCCTTCAACACCGCCCAAATCCTACAAGCCAAGTGCTCGGTGTGCACCCGATCGAACTCAGGCTGACACAAAGCACGAAACAAGTAGTCGACCGCCTTATTGTTGGCGTCGAATCTGTCCCTCGACCCTGGAGCAAGGAAATCCATCGGTGGACATAACCTCGTGTCCACCGTGACATCCCAAAGAAGCTGACCCTTTCCGCGGAGGAACACACCCATCCGCTTGCTCCACATCTGGTAGTTCTTGCCATCGAAATGTGGAGGACCCGAACCCCGCTCCTGGTACGCCATCCTTGGATCTTAGACTGGTTAGAGTCAACAAAGACCCGAACCGGCTCTGATACCACTTGAAGGACCGATTAGGCGACTAGAGAGGGGGGGAGTGAATGGGAGCCGATAAAAATTCTTCTCGAGGGAGATTGAAACTCCGACAAGATGAACTGGCTCGGTCGAACCCCCGAAATCACACGCTCCGCACTTCAACCTCCCGTTTGCCAAAACCACGTAGCCACTGGAGTGCTACTGGTCCTAGGAACAAACTCTACCAGCAACCACAACACACACGCAGCAACGACAGTGGAAACTCGAAAGCCGGCTAACCAGAGGGGGCGGTTAGACCGGGTATAGGGGGCGGTTAGACCGCCTCCACCTGGTAACCAAGAAAACCTCCGAAACGCCTCTTTCGAGCACCAAAACTCACCCGGTTTCACCAACAAAGATCTCTCGGTCAAGGCCATGCTAGCTACCGGAAAATCTTAGCGAAAACCAAAACTTCACCCAAGGGCCTAGGGGCGGTTAGACCGGCTACCGGGGGGCGGTCTAACCTCCCGTACCCGGACGAACGAACTCCAACCAAGAACACCTAGCAAGCGCACGAGAACGAGCCCAAATTTCACCCGGACACTCCTCCGATCAAGGCGAACAAACTCACGAGAGGAAAATCCGGTGAAACAAAACTTTGACCGGAAACACCCGGGGCGGTTAGACCGCCCCACCGTAGGCGGTTAGACCGCCCCTTCCCGTAAAAACGAACCCGCGGGTCAAACCTCAACTTCCTCGCGCCCGATCTCCCGAATCACTCCACGGATTGCAGCAAAACTTCGGGAATAGGCCTGGGTTACCTCCGGGCAACCTCTACCTCAAAGGAATCGACCCGAAACGCTCACAATCAAGAGGAATCGAAGAAATCGCTTCTCTAGGTCAAGAACTCGCCCAACTCGAGAAACCACCAAATCGAGTCCGATTCAAAGGGGATTTGGGGGCAAAGTCACCAGCCAAAGAGGCACAAGAACCTCATACGTGACACCCTCCAAAAACCCCCAAGAAATCGTCCTCAAAACACCGCCAAAAAGAGCTTCGAAAATCAACACTAAAGAGACGGGAAAACCACCATGATGAACAACGCCAAACCTTCTATACATGCCATGAAAGGTTCGTACAAGGTCTAGCTTGCCACCCAAACATCCATCCCTCTCTCTAGATCTCACATGAAGCTCTCAAGCTAGTCCTCTAAAATCCTAAGGAAAATGGAGAACAAAAATAGAAAAACAAATGAGCTAGGGTTCCAAGAGTTGGCTGCCATCCACCCATCTAATGAGTATATATGGAGGCACCCAAAAGACTAAACTACCCTTCACTAATAACTAGGGATACATGCCCCTCGAGGGCGAATTTGGAAGTCTTCATGTCTTCACCATCGGACGGATGCCCGGCGACCGCAACCTCGCTTAGCCTCGACGCAAGCCTTGCGATCCCGACGCGTGTCCTCCGCTTCGAAGCTTCTCGGCGCCGGCGGCCCGGGGCGGTCGGACCGCCCCCACGGGCGGTTAGGACCCGCCCGGGGGATCCGACCGGCCCCCGGGCGGTCTGACCGCCCCTCCTGGGCGGTTGAACCGGCCTGGGTGGCCGCACCTCCTCGTCGAGTCTTCGGCCTCGGTTTTGTGGGTCAACCGAGTAACCCAGTGGTTTTCTGGTGAACCACTGCAAACCCCGCGAACTCGGTGTAGCCTCCGCGCAATCTCCACTCATGACTCGGCTCCCACGTAGTCCCGGCTCGCCTTGGTTTCGAGGCTCTACCAAGAAACCGTCCACGACTTCATCTTGCTGTTCATGCCACCATGCGGCCCGCACTTGACCCCGCTGGCCACCGGGTCCCTCGAACGAAGCCTACTTGTCTTCTCCACACCTGGAGGCCTCACCGGCAACGACCTTTCACGCTTGTTCTTCACATGCACCAACACGAGTCAAGCCGCAACCTGCACCTGCAATACTTAGCCAAGAATCAGTCCACACAACGTTGTCAATCACTCATCACACAAGGAAGCGACCATCCACCGGTCCTCGAACCACACATGGTCCTCAAATACTGGAAACGAAGGCTCCAAACATCACAGGCAATTGACTGGGGGTTGTGTACGCCTAGCTCCAGCAACATCTTCATAGCAGCTTCCTCTTTCTAAGCAACATTGTTTATAGCAAGGGTGAGCACTTGTCGTACTCAGCAAGTGTGGGGAAAGACATTAATGCAAAGGCTTTATAGTGGACTGGGCTATAAGCATTTAGCATTTTTAGTTGGTCAAATTTTATTATCACCTGATTACTAATAAAGTATAAGTTTATACCAACCCACATTAAGCATAAGGTAAGAAATACGCCATAAGCATATGGCAAGCATAACCAGAGAGTACGATTTAAGTCCATCTTCAAGTTAAATTATCATGTGAGGGTCCAGGCCGCCCGTGACCGTGGGCACAGCTAACTAGTCAGTTTTACACTCTGCAGAGGTTGTACATCTTTACCCACAAGTCGCGTAAAAACTCCGAAGAGCTTTAGACCCAACCACGCGATGCTGATCAGGCATCATACCACATTGCTGAGGTGTGATTGCATAGGGACGCTACGAGGCCGTTACAAAGATCCCCAGATGCAGGATGCTCGCTGGGTTACTTGACAGCGCAATGCATAAACCTCTCTCAGTTGCGAAACTACCATAGAGCAGATCAGTCTGAGGGTCAGGCTATACACCAACTACCGGCAACCCCCAACCCTTATCAGGTAAAGCATACCTAACACCTAGTTCACTAATTATTAAGCCAAGATAGAGCCATATGTCTTGTGGTTGTATTGTTTTCCTAGGTGGTTCTCCATGTTCCGATTAAACATATGGTCTTGTATTAAACATCCAAAGACATAACATAAAGGTATAACGTGATTCATCATTATTGTTCATTAAAACCACCATAACCCAGATATAGCAACTAAGCATAGCTACCCAACATAAACATAAACCCAGGTTAACAAGGAGTGATCATAAATACTAGGTAATCCTTAATAGGAACCCATCAAAATTAATGCAAGCAATGTAATGAATGAGTAAGTATAATTCTTAGGACAAAGATCAAGGACACACTTGCCTTTAACCAAAGTAATGTCGTTGCTCAGAATATCTTCAACCTCTTGCTCTTCAAAGCTTCTCGAACGGTGTTCACTCTAAGCGCATCAATCATCGGGCACAAACATACATAAAGCAAACAAACAAGCACATACTAAGAACAAAGCACCAATCAAAAGAAAACTTTAAAAGAACGCACTAAAGGATAGGCTCGATTAGATGGATCACTAAAGCACACAAACCGTGCTTAGAGGAAGAAAGGCTTGGTTTGCTTTAAAGAGATAGTTGTGGAAGATTGAGCAAGGACCGGAAAGATCACACTTAGAGAGAGCTGTGAAAAGAACGTCTAACGAACGTTTTGCATATATGAGAGAACAAGGCTATGAGCTAGGTTCATTTTAATTAACAAAACAAATATAAAGGATATTTCAGAAATAAAATACCCAATGTTGACATTAATGCAATATTAAACTTTATTTATGAAACTGGTGTAAAGAACTAGTCAAGTTTTATTAATAAAGATTCATATATTGATTAAACCGATTAAACATTTAATTTAGAAAAACTAAACTATATGAACAATCTAAACGAAACTTTGTAATTCGAGTAGATCATATTATTATTAAAAACATTATGGTATTGGTATTAATCAAATTAATATTTATTATAAAAGCCGATGTAAAAGCCTAATCAAATTTTAATTAGGAAAGATTAATTAATTATTAAACAAATTAACATTGGGTTTACGAAAACCGAGATAAAGATCTACTTAACTTTTATGTATAAAAACATGTGATAGAAACATTAATCAAATTAAATTTGCTTATGAAAAACGATATATAGACCTATATAGCTTTTATTTGTAAAAGTCGTGTATAACTAGACATTAATCAAAATTAATATAAATTTTATTTTCAGAAAACAAAACATGATGAAAACTCACCACTAACGCGTGCTTTACATTATTATGAACCTAACGCAACTTGAACGGATTAACAGAGCTAAAACGAAGATTTTACGAGATAAACAAGATTGGAGGACCTATTCGCAATTAACTATAGATTTCAGGGACTAGCAGAGAAGAAACCCGAGACACAAGAAACAGTGCTCGTGAAAAGAATAAAATACAGGGTTAGATCTATAAAAGGATGCTGGTTGGTTTTAGATGCAGGAATCTATTCTTATCAGGGGGTTTTCAAAGAAAGGTGCAAGACTCAAGAAACAAATCTAGGCATTATGGCTTTCCTCAGGGGGTTATGTGTAAAACCGCCACTTCATCCCCTACCTTTGGACTTTGACCGGCGGCGGACAGGGAGGTTTGGCCGGCGGGATTGGGGAGCTCCGGCAACCCTAGAGCTTGGCTGAGGTGGGGAAAAGGGAGAGGAGATCAAGGGGAATATGTGGAGGTGCTCACCTGCGGCGGAGAGACCCTGAGTCGGCCGGAACCTGGCCGGCGGCGAGCTCGGGCGGCTCGGCTTCCGGGCGGCGGGCACCGGCTCTACGCGAGGAGGTGGTGCGTCGCGAGGCAAAGGGGCGCGGCTAGGACTCGCGGGTCCCCCTATATAGGGGCGCGAGGCACGGGGAGGCGCCGGGCGCGCACGCCCGGGGGCGGCGGTGCCGTGGCTCCCCCGCCTCGGCCGATGGGCCACGCGCGGGCCAGGCAGCTGGGCCGGCGTGGGAGCGGGTGGCCCGGAGCGGGTCGAGCCTTCGGGCTCAGCCTGTTTCAGAAGGATAGTTTTTTTCCTTTTTTCGAATTTATTTTTAATGCGAAAACAATTCCAGAAAAACCTAGAAATTGTTTAAAGGCACGAAAAATACTCTGAAAATCACAAAACTTCCAGGAAAATTCCTAGAGATAGATTAAGACATGAACAATCCAAATAAAGCATTTGGAGCTCATGAAAAGGATTTTAGAGCCTTCTAATAAATAGAAATAGCTCGGGGAAAATGAGAATAAATTCCAGAAAAATCCGGAAAATTCTCGGGAAAATTAGGACAGCTCCTAAACGCATTTTTGAAACCTTTTGCACTCAAGAACCACTAGATCCATCAGCATGAATGCAACACTCACAACTTTTTATTTGATTCAGAAAAATCAAACAAAGATTTTTCCTATACTATATTTCTTGTAAAGAAAAATAAATGTTGGAAAAGTTTTAAAATTATGAAAAAATCGTTATTTAAATATTCTCTCTATTCACATCCTGAATTTGGAAATTTCAGGGTGTGACAACAATACTTGTGTTGATTGTGAAGCCATACCTATAGCTCCACTTTACATGTTATATGACCAACATGTGAGAACTTGGAGAAAGTTTTTGTCTAATACTTGTTGTAGGAATTTTATCTTTTGAAAATTCATGAAAACCCTCCAATGGAAGCAAAGAAGTAAGCATGGCTGAAATTGAAGACCTCGAGTGAAGAGTTTGAGTTGTGGGGTAAATCTTGATTTGGTAAAAGTTCTAAACACCCATGTTTATGTATGATGACCATTGCTTTATGTTTATTGTATTAAAGATAAAGGATTGACTAACTTGTGAAGAAAGAATTAGTGGAGCATGATTTCAACACCTTGGACAAAGTTCTTTTACGAGTACTTGCTCGAGGACGAGCAAGATCTAAGCATGGGGGAGATGTTGACGGTGTATTTTGGTACACCAAACACGTTCATTACACTTTGGTTTGGATTTGATTATGTAACTAACCCACCACTAGACACACTAATCATATAACAAGTTCATCTTCATGTGTGCATTTGGAAGTGTTATGTTTATGTAGTAAAACATGGATATAAAGGACGGATTCACAACAAGTTCAAAGGAGCAATTAAGGAGTCTTGTTCGTGTTTATGAGCTTGATGAAATCACTTCCAATGGTGGCAAGGACCGAAGTGTTACAAAGGAACGTCCCTGAGAATTGAAGCGTAAAAGACCAGACTTCATGCGAGGAGAACCTCCATCTTGGACGCGAGGATGACATCTTCAAAATAGTGCAAGTGGAGAGGGCAAAGTGCATAAATACATGAGGACCCACGAAAGTGAAGGGGCGACCGAACCGGGCCGGAATGGGCCTGGGCCGATCGGCCCAAGCCGGCCGGCCTGGCCCACTCTAGGGGTCGGTTCGGCCCTCCTTTTCTTGCACCCGAAGATCCTTCAACCCTAAGTTCGTGGAGGTGCCGCCATTTGCAAGACAGAGAGCCATTCGCACCGAGAGGCCATCCACAAGTTAGAGAGAGAGGAGGGAGATCATTCGGGAGAAGGATCGCTCAACTCAAAGGAAGCACCCACAAGTGGAGAAGAAGGAAGACATCTAGCACCTTGATGGGGTAATCTTCTCATTTGTCCATGGGTTGTAATCGATCTTGAGATGTAATCGCTACTTTGTTCGGATATCTATCAATCATCTAGTGTTGAAGAAGCTTTGATGTTTAAGGTTATCTACCATGCCGTAAAGGGAGTAAGATCTCAATGCTCCCTTGGATCCATTCAATACGTCGTGTCCATCATAGGTCTAGTCACGAATACCTCTGTGTAGTGACAGTACAGGGGGAGGGAAAGTGTGAAACCGTGGTCACAACCCCCGATAGATTAGATTGGTTTTCATATCTTAAGCGGTTGCATGTTCAAGAATCGTAGACCCTTGGGTAAGTGTCTTTTATATATCTTGTTGGTTTAATCATTCTCTCTAGTGTAGCATAGTTGTTCTCTAGTTTAACCGTAGATTAGGTTTTGGTAAGTTAGTAAGTAGAGGTAGATCAAACGTGTGTAATCCCCTTGTTCCGCGGAAGGATAAGAACCTAGGGAATCCACGTGGTGAAAAAGGGTGTAGGTCCGTAAGCTTGCGGATCGTAGGTGGATACGAGTTTTATCCGTCAACAACATCCATCGGCCTTTATCAGCAAGGCTTTGAGTCCCAAATCACAAGGGTTATCCACTTATGAAAAGTAATACTTAGCTATTCTCTTGGCAGTCCAGCAATGGAGATCCTATTTGCAGCATGAAGAGTTCATTATATATATTGATCAAAAGAGTCTTTCCCAACTCAATGAACAAAGGCTTCACACTCATTGGCAACAGAAGGTATTCACTAAATTGCTTGGCTTGCAGTATAAGGTGATTTACAAGAAGGGTGCTGACAACAATAGAGTGGCTGATGCCCTCTCTAGGAAGTCATCACATGACTCCTGCTCTGCAATATCTGTTTCCACTCCTCTTTGGTTACATGATGTGATAAAGGGGTATCAGTCTGATCATGCTGCCCTGGATTTAATCTCCAAGCTATCCATTAATTCTGCTACTATACCTAACTATACTCTATCTGATGGGTTGCTCAGGTATAAGGGTAGAATCTGGATTGGTGGCAATTCTGCCTTACAGCAGAAACTGTTGGCTGCTTGTCACTCGAGTGCTCTTGGGGGCCATTTTGGAGTACCTGTAACTTACATGAGAATGATAAAGCTTTTCGCTTGGAAAGGGATCAAATCTGTTGTGCATAGATTTGTGAAGTGTTGTTTGATTTGCCAGCAATCAAAGCCTGATAGATCTAGGTTGTCTGGCCTTCTTCAACCCCTCCCTGTTCCTTCTCAGGCATGGCAGTCAATTTCAATGGATTTTGTTAACGACCTTCCCATGTCAGGTCAGTACAATTGTGTGTTGGTGGTGGTCGATTACTTCACCAAGTACGCGCACTTCATACCCATGCATCATCCTTTCACGGCTGCTATTGTTGCTAAGGCTTTTATGAAGGAAGTTTACCGTCTCCATGGTATGCCTGGGGTGATTGTGTCTGATCGAGACCGGATATTCACTAGCAACTTATGGAGAGAATTATTCAAATTGTCTGGTGTAGAGCTGCACATGTCCTCTTCCTACCACCCTCAATCTGATGGACAGACAGAGAGGTTGAATCAGACAATGGAAACTTTCTTAAGGTGTTTTGCCAACGCTTGTCCCTCCAAGTGGTGTCAGTGGCTACACCTGGCCGAGTTTTTGGTATAATAACTGTCATCACTCAGCCATTGGTCGCTCCCCATTCCAAGCTCTCTACGCTTATGAACCCAAGCACTTTGGTATTTATCCTGAAGAGGTTGTATCAGTTCCTGAATTGTCAGTCTGGTTCCAAGATAGACAAGTGATGCATGCCTTGATCAAACAACACTTATCAAGGGCTCAGCTCCGTATGAAAAAACAGCTTGACAAGCACCGTTCAGAACGGCAGTTTGAAATTGGTGACAAGGTTTTTGTTAAGCTCCAACCATATGTCCAATCCTCTCTTGCACCAAGATCAAATCAACAACTGGCTTTCAAGTTCTTTGGCTCGTATAAAGTACTATCTCGAGTCGGCTCTGTGGCTTATAAGTTGGTTCTTCCACTGTCTTCATCTATCCACGTGGTCTTTCATGTATCTTAGCTAAAGAAATGCAACACTGAGGTTTGTCAGGTATCTCCTTCTCTTCCTTCTGATGTTGATCTTCCTCGTGTGCCTGAAAGAGTGTTGCAGTCCAAGCTGGTGGCTCGTGGAGATCGTTTTGTTTAGCAACTGCTCATCAAGTGGTCAGATTGGCCTGAAGATCTGGCTACATGGGAAGACATGGAATGCCTTAGCCAATGCTTTTCTGATGCTCCTGCTTGGGGACAAGCAGGATTTCAAGACCCGGGGAATGTGAACAACCACCCCACACCTCCTCTCGTGGGCCGCGTACCAGCACAAGGCCCAAGTGTCCCGACCAAAGGCTAGCAGGCAATGAATGGGTTGTGTGAGTTAGTGTATGCTATTCCGGGCGCAGCCCATGTATCGCTTACCTATAGTTCCCTGTTGCGTGTGTGGCTGGGTATGATGTAACAAACTACTATTAGCTTTGGCTAAAGCCTTCCTCCTCATGAACAACTTTGTGCTTCCTTCATCCTTGTTCTTTGCTTCTCCTTCATGAATTCCTTTCTCCTTTGTATCCCCAACTATCTGATGTTCACACATGGACACGGCGGCCCGAAGCTCGCAGAACCGGCGGTTAGCTTGTCCCGCCGCTGCCGCTCCGCCTCTACGTGGCTGATGACAGGGACGTTGGTTCGGGGGCCCAACTTCCTGTCGCGCCGCCTTATCGTCGGAGCAGGTGGCGCTGGCGGGTTGTCAGACGGGTGTTTCCCTACCAAGGGCAGCGAGCCCCCGTCGCACCACACTGCATCGTCGTCGTTGTCACCCTGCTGCAGACCTTCGCCGTCATCCTCCAGCCACTGCTCGGGGACACCGCACGACTCGAACTCGAGCACCACCGGGTGGTGGCCGCCGGTGAAAGAGAAGGAGACCGGGGAGTGATGTCTGCAGGAGGAGCTGGGACAGGGAAGCTCGTCCATCGCGCACTGCGGATGCGTTTGAGCTAGAAATGGCATGGTTGTTACTTACCATTAACAGATGTTGCTTAAAATCGGCATACTCCTACGTGGCTGTTGTGGCAGTTGTGGATGTGACTGTGGTTGCAGCACGGGGAAAATTCATGCCGATTATTGGGGCAGTGACGTGCATGATCTGGACTGAGGTGATTATATTTGATGGATCGGACGCTAACGGGTACGTAATAATATCGATGTCGAAGGTTTCATTCCAAACAAATTTTTAGTATATATGATGACTACATATAATACATATACGTTGGTCTAAGAATATATGTTAGCTTTTTGTTCTATAAAATTAACTTCGCTCTGATTGAAAGTAGTATGCTCTATGTTGTCTTGAAATGCTCATGTTCATCTATGTGACTTCATCTTTAACCAAAGTACATACTGCTTTCAATGCGCGGTGTGCGGTTCGTATTACCAAATTAATAATAAACAGCCTAGCAACTCCAGTATATATGGCCTATATATCCAAGACCACTGGCTAGTGTGACAACAAGCCAACAGTACACTGTTGTGATGATGAGTTCTGGCCTTCTAGGACAGCGAGATTATGGCAGAGTTACTAGAGCTTGCAGCGTCTAGGTTTAATCTAGGAGCTCTGTCAATCAGTGATTTCATGTTGATTCCGTCAAGCGATTTTGGGAAATGAATTAAGGGGCTATGATGAGTTGGGAAAACTAGCTTCTTCTAATTCACTTGGTTCTCGCATAGAAACTCTTTTATCCATGAAGGTTATCATAAAGAATCATTTAATTTTCAACCATGAAATCACTAATCAAGACAGCAGTGCAATGCTATATATCAACAGGGATATATATAGCACAGTACTAAAGTCTAGAACATTGTCTACATTGTCACTCAATATCGATATCATATAACCCATTTCCATCCCTGAGCATATTGTAGCATTCAACTCTACACCAGAATCGATTTGTGCTGGCACGTGGAAAATATATTGCTGGCACATAGCTATTAACACCCGCCAACACAGTAGGCACAATTAATGTTGTCGGGTGTAAACACAGTGCTGGCGGGCACTTATGTGTGCTGGCGGGTGCCTTATGACACCCCTCGGCACTGTGCCTTTGCAAAAGCAACAATCCTTTTTTAAAGCAGTAATAAGTTGTCAAATAAAAAATTGTGAACTACAAAGTTCCATAAATTCTCAAGATGTACAACTTTTGTTTGGGTTGTTTCTCCATTTGACAAAGTGGCAGTAATTTTGTTAAAAACATATCTCTCTAATATTGTTTCATGAATTATATGAGAGATGTATAAGATTTGTGAAGAATGTTACTACCACTATACTTAATGATCAAATGACCAAAATAAAAGTTGTTCGTCTTCAAAATTTATAGAACTTTGTAGTTGGACCATTTTTAATTTGAATTAATTTTGCCAACGAAAAGTACGTCTGTTTTTTTTTAATTTGAAAATTTGAATTTTTCAAACGACCTCAAATGAAGAAACATTCAAAATAAAAGTTGCAGATCTTGAGAAGGTATGAAACTTTGTAGTTTTTTCTATTTGAAATCATATTGTCAACGAAAAAACTAAGTTTGAATCTCTCAAATTTGAAATTCAAATTTTGTAAACGACCTCAAATGGAGAAACACCCAACATGAAAGTTGTAGATCTCAGAAAGTTATGAAATTTTGTAGTTGACAAGTTTTTTATTTGAATCCATTTAAAGCCCCAAAAGAATGATTTACAGTCGGTCTAGTATAATATGAGTAGAATGAAAACTGGATATGGACGCATATGAGTGGGTGTAGTGGTAAAGGAGGCTTTGGAGAGGGTGGAGGTCACAGGTTTGAGTCTTGGAGACCGTGTAGAAACGCGACTTTATGGGGATGGGTGGGTGGGTGGGTGGCCGGTGGGAACCCTCCCTAAAAAATTTTCTGTTTATTTTGAACTTTTTTTTTGCGCTGGCTGAAAAACCTAAGTGCTGGCGGGCGACTTAAGCAGCCGCCGGCACTGAGACAATTTGTGTTGGCACAAAGTCGTTGGCGGGCGCTCCACCCGCCAGCAAAGACCCCTTTTAGTCGCCAGCACACATCATTTGTGGCCTAGTGCAATTTACCCCAATAACAGCACACAAGTCTATACATGCACTAATATTATGAGGAAATATTTGGTGGAAATAATTTTTTCATTGGAAACATGAAAAGCTCCCTAAACAACACACTTAAAAGTCTTTGAAATATTTGAAACAATGCACATTTGTAATTTATCCGTATATGCACTTTGTTGCAAAAGTTAAGATGCAAACTCGTTATATAAAAACTCATATGAGAATAAATTTTGAGTGCATATGCATTGGAATATACATGTCCAGAATTTTTGTTTTGTTGTGCACTTTCATCACTTGAATTTGTCATTTTCCTAAGAAGTTTCCTAAATTGAGTTTGCATCTCATCTTTTGGAACAAAGTGCCCTAAAAAAACTTTAGCAACAAAGTAAATCTATAGATACATAACGGATGTGCATCATTTCAATTTTTTGACAACTTCTAAGTATGAAGTTTAAGATGGTTTTCCCGTTTTCACCAAGACGGTAGCTTCCACCGAATATTTTCTTAGTATACTTATGCCCAAATTGCAAGTTGCAGCGGCAAACACTACTTTATATGACTTTATTACATCCTATTGCATGTAGCATTCAGGCCTTTTTGGGCCAATTAATTAGAGGATCCTCGTGTCGTGTGGCCCATGGTCCATGGATAGAGCAAACAATTTTACATTGCATTTCTCTGAATTTTTTTATATTTATTTTATCACGATTTTGCAAAAATATATGGTCCGGCACAAATTTTGCAAAAATATATATTTGGCGTCGTGGCCCACGGCGTTAGGTACATAACGTCGTGGGCTGCGGCGCTAGGTGTCGCCAGGAGTGGGCCCTTAGCCCTAACGCCAAGGGCCATGGCGTTAGGGCCCTGACGTTGTGGCCCTCGGCGTTAGGAGCCTAACGCCTGGCGTCAGCGTGGTGCTGAGGTAACGTTGTGGCCCACGGCGGTATCTATTCCTTGCCGCTGTGGGCTGCGGTGGTAGGACCTTTTTAATTTAAATTGTTGAAGGATTGATAAAACAACCAACCATTAATACTTAACGACGAATTTAGATAAACGATACATTTGCAATGGCACGTGTGACACAATTGCCCTAACTTTGTGACGTTGTTGGTAGTCCTAACGTGCCTTAGGGAATTTAGATAAACGATTACAACAATTGTAGTCTAATTGCACTAATAATACCCAGAGAACACGGCATCATAGACCCGCCGGACTGCTGGGAGGGCATGTAGTACCCCGTCGGGGGTGGAGTTGGATCAGATGGTGGCGGGGGTGGAGTGTTGTCCTTCTTTTCGTGGCACGGACAGCACCAGTACTTGTCCTCACAGCCGGTGTTCGTCTTCACCACCATTGGTCCGGTCACCGGTCCATCGTCGTTGTTGGTAGATGTCAAATTTGGAGAAGCCAATGCCGACGCGAGTTCTTGCCTCGGGTTGAATATGACAACATCCTCGAGGTAGTTGATGTACTCTTGATACGGGTGAATAGCTAGGGGATCCACCCGTTGCACGAAACCACAGTTATCTAGTTGTTCGGAGTACTGCAGAAACCGTGATTAAATTAGTAAATAATAAATAAAATGATGAAGTACAGAGGTCATGGATTTTTGCCTACCATGCTCGTGAGCAATGCCAGAAGCAGCGAGCTAAGTTGTCCCATCCCTGATAAACCTGCATCACACAGAACTTACCATGTGCACACCTTGGCCAGTTCACCATTTGATTTGGTGCGTACTTTCTAACATCATGCATGGATTTGAAATCTCTCTTGTCTAAGACTGGAAAGTTGGTGTTGAACTTTAGATCTTGCTAGCTCCACAGTGCTGGACCGAGGGAGTCATCATCATCAGCCCCAGTCCAGGAACTCATTGTTGCTTGTTGTGTTGTGAAGTGAGAATGGTGAAGAGTGGTCACATATATGTAGGCGCAGACTGGATGGTGGGCTATTCAATCCGGGGCAAGCAAAAGGCCAGTGACTCAGAGGAAACACACCCTAGTACTAGGTACACTGTTTGGTGCAGTGACTCACTGAAAACACACCCTATGTGTTCAATATTTGGAGCAATTCACAGAAAACACTTACTACTAGGAGTTTTAATGTTTGCATCTGAAATGCATCTTAAATCAAGTTCTTAAAGATACAACCCGACTCTAGTGAATGATGAAATGAAATCATAATTTTCTATGGATACAGCAGCACTCGGCGTCAAGTACTCTACGCCTACTGGGTACAACGGGGGTATTTCCCTTTCCTCATAGCATCCGGCCCAGCTTCCTTAGCCCGGCGAGCTCTCTCCCTCTTCCTCTCTCTATCTGATTCATGGGTCGCGGCCGCTTCACGTTCTTTGATCTCCCGGCAAATGCGAATTTCCTCTTGCTGCTCCTTACGTTTTTGTTCTTGTTTTTCTGCCTCAACCATTCTTTGCCACCTCTCACGTGCTGAACGACCCGTCTCCTCGACGTATCGCTTGTCTTGTTCGGACTGCTCACAATCTAGTCACTGCATAAAATCACAGAGAGGAGGTGGAGTCTTTTTTTCAAAGACAAGTTAGCACATAATAAAATAGCAATGACATAATATTTATTTAGTAATTCAGTTAGTTCTTACTTTTGGTCTAACATTGCGACATGGTGGGAGGGGGTCATGCTCGTAGTTCTCGCACATGAAGAACCTCATCCCGTAGCGGTACCCGAGAACGTTGCTCTTGACAAGCTTACAGTTGTCACCGCAGTAGCACATATGAGTGTGGATCCCCTTTGGCACCTCAATCTTGTCCTTCCTACTGGTGAGGAACTCCAAATCCAACTCAGGACCCGTTGAAGCCATTGAAAGCCTACAAAACAGATGAGCAATATGATAATACTTGTTTCATTTGAAATTATAGAACAAAACATAACCGGATATGATAAGAAATTCGACGGCAAGAATAAAACAGCAAGCAAAAGAAAAGGTAGTTCAATTATTACAACACGATAACATGCATAAGTTCAAATATTAAAAGACGATAACCAGCCTAAGTAGTTCAATTATTACAACACGGTAGCACAAACAAGTATTGTCACTGCATTCCTTCATTGTAGCGGTTGGAACGACGTCCACGTGCACTAGATGAAGGTAGTGTAGAAGTGGCAGTGGAAAAGTAAGATGCTTCGGTGCATTTCTTGTCGGAGTGTCCAGGATTGTTGCACTTGGAGCATATCTTCCCTTGAGGTCCAGCTTCAGCCTGATCCATGTTGTTCCTAATCCTCTTCTTCTTGCGTCGACCGACACCTTGACACATGGCTAGATCTGGATTTGGTATGTACAATGCACTGTCTTTGGGGTCTTGAGTGAAAGTTCCAAGATGCAGGTAACCCTCAATAGTGTGTTTCCAAGTGTCTAGAACGGTTTGCTTCAGAAAGTATTTAGGCATGTAGCGGCCCCAATGCTGATTTTTTTTGTTGCAAGGCATGCAACAATCACATGTGAGCAGGGGTAGTGCAGGAGTTGTGGCTTCTGGCAAGAGCATGAGCATGTATGATTGCCAATAACTGTTTTATGTATTGTTATTTCACCATTGGCCTTTTGTGATTTGGATTGACAGCTTATCTGATATTTCCACTGCACTTCATCACCAGGCTCACGACATAGAGGTTCTGGGTAAGCTCTGTGACAAAGAGCAACCTTCTATTTTTTGTTCAAGTACTCAGTCATCCATGTTGAATACACCTTCTGAGGGTCCTGCATTGCTGCATGTGCTGCATTAGCACACTCAAGAAAGTACTTCATTATGTGGTACAAGAAGAACTCAATGATACCAACAAGAGGTTGAGCTCTGGCACCACGCAAAACAGCGTTGTAGACCTCAGCAAAATTTGTTGTCATTATCCCATGCCTCACACCTCCCTTATCAAATAGGAGGGACCATTTCTCCTTAGGCTCATTCTGAATCCACTGGCTGAAGGTCTTCACAGCACGTCCCCTTCTCCTTCTGACATTTGGAGCATCTAGCCCAACGTCCTCCAGAGAAACTGGCTCTTCCCCGGGTTCAGTACTTACAGGTTTCTTAGCTATCTCTGCTGATGCTTCTTCGTCAGATCATCTAATTTTTTCCACATGTCAAAGAATTTCTTCTACTGATTGGTCGAACATAGGCACTTCAACAATTTTGTAAGTTCTTTGTTCTTGAACTGGCTATGAATGTTTGCTCCCATATGCCTCATGCACCACCTGCTATGCACATCTGGCCATTATGTTGCTCTGTAATGCTCGACTACCTTCTTTGATGTCACGAATGACCTGCAAAATACCTTTGCGTCTATCGTGTATCACACACACGTCTAACACATCTCCCACCACCATCTGCTTTAATCTCTCCATAAACCAATACCAACTATCACCATTCTCTCCCTCTGCAAAAGCTGCCAGTGGCAACAACTGATTGTTGCCATCTGCAGCCACAGCTGTAAGGATTATGCCCTTGTATTTTCCTGTTAGGAATGTGCCATCTATGTAAATAACTGGTTGACAGTGTTTGAATGCAGCAATAGCAGGACCCAATGCTAAGAATGCCTGCTGCAAGACTTGCTTCCCTGGCCTTGATACATGATCATAAGCCTTGATATCATATAACTACCAGGATTTAGCGCGACAATTGTGTTAAGCAATCGAGGCAGATTGTCATAGGATGCTTCATAAGTTCCCACCTCATCTCCATTACCTTCTTCTTTGCCATGTATGCCTTACCATAACTTATGTGATACCTAAATTTCTCCTCAATTGCCAAGATAGTGGACTTAGGCTCAAAAGCAGGATTTTCCACAATCTTAGCAAACATCTGGCTAGCCACAAAACCAGATGACAAATTACGATGGCTTGCATCCAACTGCTCAAGTACACAAGTGTGATCCACAACAGATTTGATCTCCCAATAATTTTTCCACTTGTCCTTGGAAGCATACACTCGAAAAGGACAGGTGGGCTTCAGACAGTGTACATCATATATATGTGGAGAACTCTTCACTACCCTGAACTCTCTCTGCAGAGTAAGGGTGGACCACCTCTTCACTGCATCCTTCACCTCTGCTGCATTTTCTCTATACTCCCAGGCCACATTCTCACCAGCATTGACAGATAGTTGTGAGAAATTGTAATTGTCCCAATCCCTTGGAACTAGCGGGTCATCCTCATCATCTGAGGAGTCCTCTTCCAATCCACGTTCATCTCCATTGGCCTCCATTTCGAACAGCTTGAGTGGTTCTTCATTAACTTCCCCCTCGTCAATTGCACCCTCAAAGTGTGTGTGACCATGTCCTTCTTATTCCACATCGGAACCACCATCTCCTTCTTCTTGTGTCTCAGTTGCAGGACCATCTCCTGCTTGTACTTCAGCCTCACCCTGGTGAGCATCACTCACAGGCACTTGACTACTAGACCCAGCCTTATGAACAACTTGGATAAACAGCATCACAGGCAAACCAATATCACATGTTGTTTTGATATAACTCCTCCAATGTCTAGGACCTTGAAGTGGCATAAGCTCCCAATATAATGACTCACTTATGTTGATTAGAGCCATAATGGACAAGTCATGTTGCTCTGCATCTACATGAAATGCCCTTAAAAAACTGGGTAATGGACCCAAAAGTTCTTGAGGCTGTTTTTTAATCATATGGTCAACAGAATTAAATTCTGACAAGTCAACTGCATGTTCACCATATCTAATCTACTCATTACCGAAATATAACTTGACACTGAGATCATCTGACATTTCTGACAGCATGAAAAAATAAAACGCTATTAACAAGTGGATCTGCAAGTACAAAATATATCTACTCAGATCTACACTATAACTATAATTTTTCTAGGAAAATCTACACTACAACTATAATTTTACTAAACAGATATATACTAAACTATGTATTTACTAAGCAGATCTACACAAAAACCATATATTAACTAAGCAGATCTACACTAGAACACTAAGCACATCTACACTAAACTATTAAGTTTCAGAGTATTACCTCTAACGAGACGAAAAACTGGCAGAGCTTCGCACCTTCACCACCTCCTCCCTCACTCCCTTCTCCTCTTCCTCATCCCTTTTCTTTTTTCGAATTATTATGACATTTTCGGCTGAATTTCGGTGTTACATAGGCGTGGGAACCCTAGCGCCGAGGCTCTCGGCGCTAGGGGGCATGCTGCCGCCGTGGGCCGTGGCGCTAAGACCTAACGCCGCGGCCCAGGGCGTTAGACCTCTAACGCCGCGGCTTACGACGCTAGGTCTGGGCCACGTCAGGGCCCACTCCTGGCGGCACCTAGCGCCGCGGCCCACGGGGTTATGTCCCTGACGCCGTGGGCCACGGCGCCAGATGTGTATTTTTGCAAAATTTATGCCGGACCATATATTTTTGCAAAATCGTGATAAAATAATATATAAAAAAATCGCATTTCTCTCTTTTAATGGCCCGCAATGCCCAAACTGTCCCGTATACTTTGTCGTGTTCTCATAACTCAACATATATATTTCTATATTGTTCGCAGATACTTATTGCACGAGAAATTTAAAAAAAAGATTTGGAGTCTTCCATACACCTAGTGGCTGAAGAGATATTTTTTATGGAACCCAGTGAGTATTATCATATTGTTTATTGCTACAATAATCCAAAACACGTAATGTCTGCATGTTCGTTATTTCACGTGCAAGAAGTTTGATACATTAAATAATCCAACCAACTTTTTTATTCTTATGAATCAAATGTACTACCAGTATAAGGGCGCGTTTGAATGAACTAAAACTAAAACCCAGCATTGACTAAAGTTTAGATGTCTAAACTCTAGCCGGCCGGTTAAAATTAGCCTTGCGTTGTTTGGAACCGGATCTAATCTTTAACCTATTTATTGGTAAAAGATCATTCTGTCCTTAGGGGATGTGGGAAAAAAATGGTAAGATTTAGGAACAGTGTAGTTTTAGTCTTTTACCATTTATGTCTAAAATTACTCTGATTGGGTGCAGCTTTACATCACCACGGTGACGCGTGTTTGGCAGAGCTCCGCGCAGCTCCAGATCCAAAGAATCAACTCCGCTCTAAAAATTGTCAGCCAAACACAACCAGCTCCAGCAGCTCCACCGTGGATCTACTCTAGAAAACCGTGGAGCAGGTCCCAACTCCATGATGTTCGCACCAAATCTAAATTTCGTGAAATTAGGGTAAATTACCCACCGCTGCCACGGTTAAGTGGAAAATGACGGTTTCCCTTTTTCCCCCTCCCCGTCGCCTCCTTCTTCCTCTGCAGTGGACTACCGGAGCCATCCGCCTTCCCTCGCAGCGAGGAGGCCGTGCGCCCGGCAGTGAGGAACGGGGCCTTCAGTGGCGGCCTGCAGCGAGCTGGGGGCGCTGGGACGCGGGCGGATCAGCGGCGGTCTGCGGCGAGCTGGGAGTGTTGCGACGCTCCTGAAACGTCTGCGGCGTAGGGCTGCCGGCTGCGGCGGCGCTCGGAGCGCGTGTTGCACGGGTCGTGGGGGCAGGCCGACGGGCAGAAGCGGCGCGGGGAGGCGCCCCGGGAGGCCCATGACCGTCGAGCGGCGGCATGCATGAGCTCCAGCTCAAATCTCGATCTGATCTGAATCATCATTTCAACTGTTGGGTGCGCGTGAGACTACAGCCCACATGTGAGTGGCCTGCGAGCACGTGATGAAAGGCAGGCGACCTGCGAGCACCGGATCCCGATTGGGAAGACGATGCTGCGAACAGTCTTCAGCGAGCTGGAGCTCAAATCCCACCAAAAACATCGATCTGCAGGTGAGCGTCCTGCAACCTGATAGTAGTTTGACCAAGCTAATGCGGCATGCATCCCCTGTTATTTTCCTGAGATGAAAGCTTAATTTCTCTCACTAATTGTGTTGTAAATTAAGTGTTTGTTAAACAATTTCTGTGTCACTAGATCTCCGTCGGGTGCTTGCGAGGCATGCCTCCGCCGTCGCTGGAGCCCGCGCAGGATTGGGAGAGCTCGCCATCTCTGGCAGAGGCCGTCATCGCGGCTGCCCTGCACCGGCGACCCCGCGCCCGCCCGAGGCCACGCCCGCCCGTCCCCCCGCGAGTCTGCAGAAGGAAGAAGAAGCAACGCTAGGTGATTTTTTCGAGACTTTTACCAGTACGTCATTAAAAAAAAAAGTTGCTCGTGACCTGTGTGCCACTAAAAGTTGAGTTCGCACCTACATGCCACTAACTCAAACTTTTGAGACGCTCGTGCCATTCCGTCGATGATCTGTTAGATTTCTACCGATAGTGATGGCTGACATGTGGGACCGGGCATGATAATTGTCTGTTTTGCCCTTGAGTCACTGCGAGTGAGTCCCACCTGTCATTGTCTTCTATTTTTATTTTTTGTTTTATCCCCGTCCAACGCACGCCCCGCCGTCTAGGAGCTGGCCTTCTGACGCGCCATCCCCCGGTCGCCGCGGCGCCGTCCGCCTCGACCCCGCTAGCACGGTTGAGCCAGTTCCGGCTCGCCGTCCTCGGCCACGGAACGGCGGCACCATGTACAATGTGCGCCACCGCGAGACCTCCGCGCTCTACGCGCTCAAGGCCCTATACCAGGGCACCACCACCACCGCTGAGGTGGACATCCTTAGCCGCACCGCCTCGCCGTTCGTCTACTAATGTCGGCGCCCACGTCGGGCTACGTCGCCATGCTCGTCATGCTGGCGAACGGTGGGTTGCTGGACGCCGTCGTGGCCATCGGCGGCCTGGCAGAGGTCGCCCCTGGCGGCCGGGCATAGATCTCCCGCGGCGGCAGGAGAGCGCGAGGGTGAGGTCGCGGTTGTTGGCGGCCACCAGGAGGAGCATCTACTATCCTAGGCGCCAATTCATCCTGGGCAACAATTTGTTCTCTGCTCGAGCACGGCGGCCGGGGCATGGAGAGCACCTCCCCAATCCGAGCCAGTGGCTGCTCTTTTTCCTTATTCCCCTCCTCTGATTTTCCATCGCAAGACCAAGCATCAGCAGCCGCATCGTCCATTTGTGATTTTCTCCAGCACAACAGCAAAAATCACAGCTCGTCTTTTCTCCTGCCAAAGCAACCAACGCCAGCAAACAAGCAAGCTGCAAGGAGCAAACTAGCTTTCTCCCATATATGTAGTCTTCCTTGCAAGAACAGCAGCACGCAGATCCCTTGCTCGTCTACTCCAGTACTCCTATCAACACCCTGCGGATGCCGGCGCCGGGAATGCAAGCTGCGGCGGTGTCGCTGTAGAAGATGGGCGGCCCGGCAGAGCTCGGCACGCACGCCTGCGGCGGTCGAGGCAGAGCTGGCCTCTGGCGGTCAGCCAAAACTCGCATGCGCACTCGCCCGTGGTGCCTGGGCGGCCGTGCACCACGCGGAGGGGACGAGCAACGGCGGTCGGTGCACATGAGAAGAGGGTGAAGGGGAGGGGATGAGCAATGCCGAGGCCTCCACTCCCTCGCGGAGGAAGAGGAGAATGGGGGCGGACGACGGCAGGAGGAAGAGGAGAAAAGGGTGGCCGACAAATGGACCATTAAAGGGTAAAATGGTCATTTTACACGTTCATTTTACACCGTTTGGAGGAAAACTGGATGGAATGGCACGAGGGTCTTAAAAATTTGAGTCAATGGCATATAGGTGTGAACTCAACTTTCAGTGGCACATAGGTCACGAGCAACTTTTTCAGTGGCATACAGATAAAACTCTCATTTTTTTCTCTTCTACTCTCCTGACATGTGGGACCTAGATGTCATAGGGATGGTGGAAAATCAGGAGTTATACCAAACGTTTTGCGAGATTTCAGATCCATGGTGGAGCTGCTCCACGGTGGAGCTTTGTGGATCTGGAACTCTGGAGCTATTTTTTCTAGAGTCGGAGCTCTACCAAACACGCCAAAAAAACACATCATCATGTTGGGCCTACGCAGCTGTGGAAAAAATCAATATCATTTGTGGAGGGACTAGTTGGTGTTGGGCCACATGCATGTTGCATGCATGGAGAACATGATGAAATAGATGGCATCATCTAGATGCAAAATAATTGTGAAAGAAAAAATCTATAAATTCGAACCGTGTATCAAAATTAAATTCTCGCATCATTAGATTTCTAATAGTAAAAGCTTCGTAACAAGGTCTCACTAGATTGTAATTTCAGAAACTGTTTTATTTTTATTTTTTTGAAAATTAAATATTAGGCACGACATATATCGATGGGACACATTTACAAACTAACGGGACAAAATATGTGTACATACAAAACAATTTATTTGAACTGGTGAAACAAATATGTATACTTGCAGTACAGATAGTGATACGTACTAAACAACTGTATATACTTACTAAACAAATATATCCATGAATAAATTATAAAAGCTCACCAAACTAATATTACATAGGGGAACTTATGTATTGCATAGCTTTTTCTTTATAATTTTTAATCAAAGTTGTATATTTAGTGTGACATATATCTATGGAACAAATTCTAAGAACTCACGAGACAAAATATTTGCACGTATATAACAACTTTTTTTGAAAAGAAAACTATAAGGGAGTGCCCCAAAGAGCAAATTTCAAAGAAATGGTTGCACCCAGGATGGATTTGAGCCCCCCCCCCCAGCCAATGGCCTTCACAAGATTAGTAAATATTTGCAATGGAAGAAGCGAATAGTTACAAATGAATTAAATGATAAAAAAAATAGAAAATGAAATAAAATAATAAAGATAGTATAACAAACAAAAGGAAAGACTAATAAATTAATAATTAATATAACCTGTAGAACCACATGCAAACAAGTTATTATTAATAAAACTAATTAATATATAACACCAGACAAATATTATAATCACATGAACAAATGAATTTTACTAACTGACATTTACTATGTAAAACAATTAATATTGGACAAATTATTTATTAACTACAAAATATTATTTCTAGTGAAAAGATAGTTTTCTAACAAAAAATAAATATGAACAAAAATCATTATGAATAGTAAATGAAATACTAAACATCACGAAGATTACATGATGTGAAATAAACATCACAAAGATGAAAAAGATAATTGTGTAAGATAAGCAGTAGAGTGTGAACATCAAGAAAATATATAAGCTAGAATTAAAAATAAAAATGAGGGAAAAATGTAACCACATAATGATAAAGAAAAAGAAAAGAAAAGTACACAATCACATATAAAAAGACAAAAAATATATAAAATATGGAGAAACCAAAAATTAAAAGCGAAGAGACAAAAAAGATAGTAAAAACAAAAACAAAAACAAAGAAAAGAATAGATAAAATTCAATATTAAAAAGAGGAGGGAAGGAATAGAAATATATATGAGAAAAAAGAAAAAAATGAAAGAATGGGAAAACAAATAAAATGAAAAAGAAACGGAAGAAAGTACGTACCTGCTCCTTCCCACGCACGGAAGCGCACAGATGTGGGCCCACTTGCCCTCATGTGCGCTCGCGACGGCCCACACGCCAGCATGTGTCCTCACGGCCCACTCGCCCCCCTTCGGCAATATATATAGAGGGTGCTTGATAGCTTTTAGTCCCATGACTGAAATTAGTCATGCTAAAAGTTGCTAGTCTCACCTATGCTTAGATCCAAATCCTAAAGAGACTAAAATGTAGTAAATGAGCATTAATTATCTCTTTTCCTCTCTCCCTTTTCTCCCTCTCTAGCCAATAGATGGGGCATGCTACAGATTTCTATGAGAATAAATGAAGAGAGAGAGCTAAAATAAAGTTTAGTAGGGTTCTCCTTACTGAAACATTTTAGTCCCAAGACTAGTTTTAGCCCCTCTTTAGTCATGGGTGCTTGGAACTTTAGCCTCTCAAATAGACTAATTTTAGTCAGACTAAATTTAGTCCCATGGATCCAAGCACCC
Organism: Cenchrus americanus; assembly: GCA_947561735.1. Lineage (NCBI taxonomy): Eukaryota > Viridiplantae > Streptophyta > Magnoliopsida > Poales > Poaceae > Cenchrus > Cenchrus americanus. The sequence goes on along the minus strand of OX387242.1, from coordinate 96,618,718 downwards.
CATAGTCCTGGGGCTGTTGTTCGGGTGAACTAAATTTTAGTGCACCCTTGACCGCTAATTAAAGGTACTTCCTATGTTCTTATTTACATGATGCCCATTAGTTCAAATTTGGACTGTGCAACGTCAAATAAAAAAGGACGGAAATAAGTCATTTTACAAAACTATGAGGTTGTTCGGCTGGCATATCTCGGCTTATCCCGGATTGTCTTGAATTTTTTTATTTTTTAATCCTTTTTAAAGTAAAATTTTAAAAATAACTCACCCCAAACTATATTTGCAAGAACTAGCCCTTTTGGTCGCGTCAAGCTGCATGGCGCGACTAATAGTTGAGTCACGCCACATGACGTGGCGCGACTAGTGTACACAGTGGCATTTAAAAAAGTCATAGCTGACATGACAGATCTAGTCATGCCACACGGCATGGCGTGACTCTAGAACGAGTCATGCCACAAACCGTGACGTGACACTGGAACGAGTCACGCCACGGTTCCCGAACAGGGAGTTCCTGCTATCGTTTAGCCATATTTCCTTCATCATTTAAATTAGGAAATAAGCTCCTAAATTTGTGAAATTTGAGGTGTATGATCTATAGAGTGTATACATTCCATTTTGACTATTTGCACTCCAAACCATGGTGGATACAATGAGAAATCTATTTTTAAAATAGGCTAAGTGTAATTACATCGACACATCACATTTGCTAAGCCCCAAAAATGAGTCAACTAATCAACTTTGGATCTACTTTTTGCTAGATTTTACACTAAGACCTTGAACTTTTTTTGATTATAAGTGAATTTTGATGTTCATAGAGTATTTCGGGTAAGCTGTTTGTTAATAAAAATGAAGAATTCATAAAATAAAGCAGGCTTAAAGTTGGAAAGTTGTGTTGTTTTACAAGTGTACAAAACAGCACACCTTTCCAATTTTAAGCCTCCTTTAAATTATGATTTCTTTGTTTTTCTTGACAAACATCTTATCTAAAATACTCTGTGAATGTCAAACTTCGCTTATAGTCCAAAAATACCCAAGATCTTAATGTAAAATTTATCAAAAAGTAGGTCCAAATTTGAATAGCTAGCTCATTTTTGGACTTAGCATATTTGATACGTTCGTCTAATTACACTTAGCCTATTTCAAAAATGGATTTATCATTGTATCCACCATGGTTTGGAGTGCAAATAGTCAAAATGGAACGTATACACTCTATAGATCATACACCTCAAATTTCACAAATTTAGGAGCTTATTTGCTAATTTAAATGATGAAGGAAATATGTCTAAACGATAGCAGGAACTCCCACTTCGTGAGTCACCCCACTCCGTGTGGCGCGACTAGATCTGCCATGTCATCCATGACATTTTTTCAAATGACTTTTTCAAATGCCACCGTGTACACTAGTCGCGCCACGTTATATGGCGTGACTCAACTATTAGTCGCGCCACGCAGCTTGGCGCGACCAAAAGGGCTAGTTCTTGCAAATACAGATTGGGGTGGGTTATTTTTAAAATTTTACTTTAAAACGGGTTAAAAAATAAAAAAATTCGATTGTCTTGGCTTATTTCCTCTCACAGAATACTATTCATTCTACCAGTCGAGCACTATTCATTCTAGCAGTCGAACACCCTCTATCTCCACAACCCTATGCAAATTCACGAGACGAATCTAATAAGGTTTTGACCTTGATTAGAATACAATTACTGTAGCAAATATGGATAAATTAGACTTATTAGATTCGTCACGCAAAGTTGCACTCATCTGTGAAAAGGTTTTGTAACTATACTTTAGTTAGTATTTCATGCAAGCAAGATTCCTTGGAGTTAAAATTTTGCCCCTAAGAACCAAACACGCCTTAAATTTTAACCCACATTTACCCAGCCCTTGGATCCATTCAAAATCTAATTTAGGAAATTCTAATATTCAATCTCAAACTGTAGTAGAAAGTCCCGTAACTACAAAACTAGATAGGGAGGGACACCAAGTGACAAAACTAAGCAAATTTGGCCCTTTGGGTGGTTTTGCATTTTCTAAAAATGTAAAAGCTTTGATTCGATAAAAAATCCTAATTTATTACAAATCCAATGAAGTTGGTGTCAAAATTTTCTAAAATGTAGGGATTTCCTTTTGTGTAAAAACATTGTAGGCTTCTATTAATACTCCATTTGGTGTTGTTTACATCATATTCCTTGTTACTATTCCAAGTATTTTATTGTTCATAATACAACACAAGGAACATCGACAACTAAGAATCAAATACTTCCAAACATAACACCAATAGATAGGTTAGATCTTTAGAAAAAAATTTACCAGCACTTTGATATTTTTCTAATTTGAAATGAGCTGTTTATGACATTTCCATTAAACCTAAACTTTTTAGAAAATACAAAACCATTCTTGAAACCCCCAAAGGTTCAAATCTGCCTGGTATTGGCAATTGGATGGCTCTTTGTGTCCGGTTTTGTAGTTATCATTCCTGGTTTACAAATTGATAGAACGAAAAAAATGGGTGTGCACGGGCGCACCGCAGCCCCAGTGCGCACCCCCTTGTGTCCTCGGGTGATTCGCTAGAGCACCGGGCCCCGCACGTCCCGCCCTCACAGGACCAGGCTCCACCCCGCACGGCTCGATGCCGGCCCTCTGATCCAATCGGCTTGCTTCTGACCCCTTAGTCTGGCATTTAGTGTTGAAATCAATATTAGGAGGTCTTTTAAAATTACTTAAATCCAAAATCTAGCTCAACAAACGAGAGTACATGTTCACCAATATTTAGCGATCCTATTTTGCTACTGTGGATCCAAAGTTTAGATGTAAAGTTACTCAGAAATGATTTTTGAAAACAGCTAAATGATGTTGCTTCAGACTTTACTCCTGTCCCATAAGTCTAGCGCTCAGTGCAGAAATCAAATTTTGGAGCTCTCTTAAAATGACTTAACTCCAATTCTAGCTCAACAAATCAGAGTACATGTTCACCAATGTTCATAGATCCCATTTTGCTACTGTGAAGCCAAAGTTTAGATGCAAAGTTGCTCAGGAATAATTTTCGAAAACAGCTAAATGATGTTGTTTCACACTTTACTCCTCCACCCCCCCCCCCACCCAAGTCTGACGCCCAGTGTGGCAATCAATTTTGGAGCTCTCTTAAAATTACTTAACTCCAACATCTAGCTCAACAAATGAGAATACATGTTCATCAATGTTCATAGGTAAAATGTTGCTATTGTGGAGCCAAATTTTAGATGCAAAGTTGCTCATAAATAATTTTCAAAAACAGCTAAATGATGTTGTTTCAGACTTCACTAATTCTCTGAATTTTTAGATTGCGAATAATAACCTCTTGTCATCAACTTGTGATTTATGTGATATTGTAATGGTCAAATTGTGAGTTATGACTAAGGTTACTATTCCCAATCTGAAACTTGTAGAATAGTTAAGTGTGGAACAACATCAGTTAGCTGTTTTTAAAATTTATTTCTAAGCAACTTTGCATCTAAACTTTGGTTCCAAAGTAGCAAAATGGGATCTTTGAACATTAGTGAACCTGTACTCTGATTTGTTGAGCATGATGTTGGAGTTATGTAATTTTAATTGAAGTCTGAAGTTCGAATTTTGTCACTATTTGAGAGTTACTGAAGGTTGCCATTCAGCCCACATTGCAGGAGCCGAGCAAACGAGCCTCGCGAGCCGATCGCCACGCTGTGGAGTCGAGCGAGTAAAAAGCCACGGGATTGCGGAGGGCGGCTTCGCGCGGGGTAGACCGACGTCGGCTGGGCAACTGACGTCGCATCACCGGGGGCGCCGTACACGCGGCGCGCACGTAATTTTTTTCCGATAGAACAATCATTTTTTTCCTGGTGGAATTATTTTTCGTTGGTGCCGTTTACATATGAGGATGGCTACAAATAATTAGAATGGGCGTCTCTCCTGCTGATTTTTTTTAAATTCTTTGTTAAATTGTTCAGTGTATGAAGCTCATAGTACACGGCACATACGGAATGAAACATGCATGCTGCCTGTGTGTCTGCAAAACAAAATTTGGAACAACTCATCATGGACGACTGAAATACTAGACAACACACGATTGATCATTGTTGTTTAAGATCTTTTAAAAAAAAAGATTGATGTATAAGGTGTTGTAAATATGCCCTAAAGCCAACTGTATTTGATCTACTAGTGGGCTCAGATGGATTTGATCCATTATGGTGTAAAAGTTCTAATGGGCCGCAAATGTTATAAAGTCCATTAGCGTTGGAGGGGTACACCATCTATTGGTCCCGTATTGCTAATGGATGATGGTGCGGGGGCTTTTCTCCCAATAAATATGGACCACACCCCTCCCGAAAAGGCACGACTTTTTCAAGTAGCAGTCGCGCCGCCAACGCTCTCTCTCCTCGTCGCACTCGCGGACCTAGCAGGGCGTGCGTCGCTTCCTTCTCCGTACGTGTGGATACCTTGGAGGTGTTGCATCTGGAGCACTTGGATCGGACAAGCCACACGTGCAAGTCAAGAAGGACGTGAGCAACTGCACTGTCTGCTACCCTCGACGCGTTCGTCTACATCGAGACGGTTTCGCTGCATCTGCGCGTCTAGTGGTAATCTCGTGATCTCTGACAGCAGCAGTTCATGTTTTGCGGGGAAAAAAGTTTTGTTTTGCGCTAGCATAGCCACCCCGTATCTCTTCAGTGGTACCAGAGCCGTAGCTGCTAAGTTTTACATTCGGGATGTGTGCATATGGAGATATGAATCAAAGTTTTGATCGGCTTCGTGTTCTTGCCGTGATGGTCGTGTAACGAATTACTCCTACCGGTCGGAATTCCGCCATCGGAGTTAAGTGATACACGTAAACCCAGTCACAACGAGAAGGAGCTCAATTGGATTGGTCGAATCGAAGCTAGGTCAAGTGCCAGGCACATGGGATGCGTGGCGGCGGCAGATTGGATCTGCTGCCGACTCGGGAAAACCAGAAAACATGTTGTTCGGTAAAACAGTCATAACTTTTCGTGGTTAACTCATATGAAGACGTTTTCTATACGAAAATTGATCTACAGAATATTTTACACGTGTGATAAACCAGCTATGCTAGTCTCGGCGAAATTAGTTTTGCCTAATTCGGCTTGCAAGATGGGTTTTCGGGCGTTTTAAGTTTGGATGTCGGAATTGTGATAATCTGTTTTTGCAGGTTTTGTGATCGGTATGGCCTATATGTGTATGTGATGCATGTGTGTAATTTATTCGTGACCTGCGTGTCACGCGTACGGAAATACGGCTGGAGCCACATGTATTGTCAAAATTAATGTAATGGTCTGCGTACCAATTTGTGATGATATAATGCGTGATTGTGTAACTTTCATTACTAACACGCGTTATATAGTTCTTGGAGGACTCGTCACATGGAGGATGGCACACACAGATCATGGAGATGGAGACCAGCATGATGTACAGGTCAATGGAGATGGAGATCACCATGTGACAATAGGCCATACCGTGTTACAATTGTGTGAATGTCGTTCTTACCGTTCTACTTTTACATGCGACAATGTTTTTTCCTTGCGTGTGATGTTGCGAGTACAACGATCCCTTTGGAATTTTAAGTTAACATGCCCTCCCAACACTTGCCACCGTCCCACATCTCATACAATTAGTGGTGGGTCTATGAAATTAGGGTGCCACTAGTTTTCCTTGACTAGACGGGTTTGTATCAGATACTTACACGCATAAGTGTTGGTTTGCTTATCAAAGTCATCTTAACGGTTAAGGACTTTGGGGCATAAAGGTTTGGAGCCTTGACATAGAGATGTCACCCAACAACAGGAGTTATATGTGATATGATTAGCAAAGAGTTGCTTACCGATCTACCTTGTTTACTAGCGGTGACGCAAAAGCTCACTAGTAGACTTGTTAGTTCTGGATTTTGAATCACTAAGTATCAATGTAGGGATATTGATTGTAGTGGGAGTAAATTCTTTTATTTTACTCAGTCATGGATATTTTGTCTTAGTATTTTGCATTTATTATTTTTTTTATAGATGGCACCTAGTAAGGAATTTTTTTTTGCGTACGATCCTTGAGAAGGACAAGTTGAATGGAACGAGCTTGTCGGGGACAGCCCTAGGGGTCCCCTTAAACAACAGGGAAATCCCCAATTAAAAACCCGCAACTAAGCCAAACACGCCTAACCATGCAGGACACAGCCCACCAAGGCGGCCCACTCGAAGACCCCCTCGAGCAAGCTCCGCCTCGCTCGAGGATGCGCGCCTCCCTCGGGCGGGCTCCGTCTCGTTCGAGGGGCCGCTCCCCCCTCGAGCAGGCTCCGCCTCGCTCGAGGGTCCGCTCCCCCTCGAACGGGGTCCGCCTCGCCCGAGGGCGCCCTGCACGCGTGTGCCTGCTCCCGTACGCGAGCATTTAATACCCTAACACCGGTGGGGCGGCGCCATCATGCGCCTAGGGCTCGCGCCCCGGTACCGCCGCACCAACTCCCCAGGAGGGATCCCATCCCCGCCACTGTGGGAAGCACTGTGCGGCGTGGCCGACGCCAGTCCCGTGACGCCGCGCCGCCCGCTCCGCACGGCTAACGCGCCGAGCCCCTCGAAGGGGGGCCGGCCGCACCCTCGAGTTGCTTTCTTGTGACCTTGCGGGGGTTAGGTGAAGGCGCTAGGCCGGTGGGACGCCATCCCTGCCACTGTTAACAGCATGGCTGCCGCCCCCGCCCGTACGAGCGCACGCCAGGCGCTGTGGCAACAACTCCAGCACTGTGGAGCGTGTGGGAACGGGGTGCCGCCTTACCTGCCACTGTGCTCCGTACGGACCAACGTCAGCAACCCCCTCGAGCCCGTCTGAGGACATCGCGGCCGTCCGCTGCCCTTCTACCCTCGAAGCCGCTACTGTTCGGGTACAAGATACGCCATGATGACTGGATCGCTGCAAGGATCCCCCAGGCGGCCGCCTACTCTACAGCATAGCACATTACCCTCTCTCACGTAGCTAAATAGTGCGGCGCATGTGATTCGCTCCCTCCTTGATCTATAAAAGGAGGACGAACCCCCCAGCCGCAGGGGGGGAGAGACAGGAGACAACAGAACACAACCCGAGTCAAGCTGCGCCACGCACTTGCTCTCCAATTCTCCCACAATATCTTCAGCCACTACACCAGGGACTTGGAAGCCACGCTTCCTCTCCCGCCTTGCTTGTAGCAGCCCCACTACAGGCACCCCCGGTGCTGAGCAATATAGTGCCACGAGCACACCGCTGCTGGACGTACTGCCCACCGGCCGGAACCAGGATAAACTCTGTGTCCCTTGTCGCTTAGCATCGATCATTGAGGGATAGACCTCGGCACTTACTACTGGTTAGTGTCGGGACCACATTCCGCACCGACAGTTGGCGCCCACCGTGGGGCAATCGAGCGCCTAAGGTCAATCCAACAACTCCCTCCTTGGTGATCCGCACTGAGTACCGCGGTACACGCTACTGCATGGGCAGTTCGGACCCCCTCCCCGCCGGGTTCGAAATCCGGTTCGGGGGCCTAAACTTTCAGGTCACGGGGAACGGCTACCTCATGCGCCTCACCAACCGTGAGGAGCTCCGCGCGCGGCGCCGGGCCGGGTCCGCTCCGGCCCCGCGCGCGCGCGCCACCACGCGCGCGACGCCCGCCGCCGCGGACACCGCGGGCCCGTCAACGCCACGACGCCGCCGTCGCTCCGGGACGGCGTTCGCGCCGGGCACGGTCCGAGCGACGGCAGGCCGAGCGCGCCGCCTCTCGGCCGCGACGCGCCCGTCATCACGCAACCGCCACCCCAACGGGCAGCGCACCGGCCTCCGACCGCGCTTCCCCATTGGGCTGCGTGGTGCTACAACGGCCCACAATGCCAACGTCAACACCACGATGCGCAGGGTTCCCTCTGGCCGTCACGTCTTCGTCGCCAGGGATCCCAGCACCTCAGCCGGTGACGAATCGTCCCTGGGATCCCTTGACGCGCCTCCCCCCGCTAACCTCCACGGGTACGCGGAGTGGGACTTCTCTGGCGTGCCGGACCCGCCATGTTCGGCGTTTCCTCGACGCTACGGACCACCGGTTTGGTCTGCTCCGATGACTCAAAGACCGGGAGCTACGACCCCGCGCGGGAGTGCTACGCTTTCATCACCAACGACCCGGCCCAATGCCGCCGCGCGGTGGGCGCCGGGAGACGGGGAGGTCACGCCCGCCCCGGGGATCGCTCCGCGCCGGCCGCGGGGGCCAAGCGCTCTCGCCGGGGCCGACGCCGACGCGCGCCCAGCCCGGAGCCCGTGAGCTCGAGGCTAGCCGGCGGAGGAGTACCGAACAATGCGGCCGCTCCGTGCCTCGATGGCGGGGGGGCCTCCGCGCGCGCGGCGAACGCGCGCGGGAGCTGGGAAAATAGGTCTGTGACCGCATCAACAACGTCGACAACCCGGACGCACCTCCGCGGGCGAGCCAAAAGCTCATTGCCGCCGCGACGCTGCTGCGGGCTATGCCGGCACCCTCGACCCCTGAGGCGCGAGACCTGCACCACGAGGTGCAGACTCTCATCGAGCAAGCGACCGTCCAGCAGGCCGAGAGCTCGGCATCACGCATCCGCCAACAAGGGGATGCGCGGGACGACGGAGCCGCACCGGGGGGGGGGGGGGGGGGCGAACCCTCGGTCCACGCAGAGGAGCGGCGGGGCGACCCGCCAACCCAGACGCACGCAGGTCAAGGAGCGGCTCCTTGACGCGTGCAGGGCGCTAGACGGCGACACCCGCAACGTCATCAACGCCCGGCGCACGAGCAAGGCGGACGCGCGAGCGGCCGGTGGGCTACCACCCTTGACGGGGTGGACGCTACGACGGCCGACGAAGACCGCTCTCCGACGCCGCAGCCCCCCAGGGACCCGTGTGTTCGGGGCGGGAGATCCGCGCGGCGGCCTTCCCCCAACGCTTCCGCCAACCCTCGACTATCGTCAAGTACAACGGGGAGACGGATCCCCGCGTGTGGCTCAACGACTATCGCCTGGCGTGCCAGCTGGGCGAGGCCACCAGCGACGAGGTTATCATCCGCAACTTGCCCTGCACCTCGGCGATGCGGCCCGGACGTGGCTCGAGCACCTCGCCCGCCCCCGCATCCACAACTGGGACGACCTAGTCCGCACGTTCGTGGGCAACTTCCAGGGCACGTACGTGCGCCCTGGGAACTCCCGGGACCTCGCGCTCCCCGCACCCGAAGCCCGGCGAGTCGCCTGCGGGGAGTTCATACGACGCTTCTCCAAGCGCCGCACGTAACTCCCCGCCGTGGCGCGTCCCGAGATCGTGCATGCCTTCCTCGAGGGCACCACGTGCCGGGACCTTGTGCGAGAGCTGGGGCGCAGCCCGCCCGCGGACTCCAACGAGCTGTTTGACATCGCCACCAGCTTCGCCTCAGGAGAGGAGGCCGTGGGGGCGATCTTCGACGGCAAGAAGGGAAAGCGCTCGGAGGACGCGCCCGCGGAGGGCAGCAAGTCCAGGGAGCCCCACCGCAACGATAAGCGGGGCAAGAAGGGAAAGAAGCCGCGCCGCGAGGCGCGCGAGCAAGGGCGCGACGGCGGTGACGCCGAGGCTCTTGCTGTTGACCCGGCTCGACGGGGCCCTCGACCGGCACCTCGAGGTCCGGGGGTGTTCGATGACATGCTGAAAAAGCCATGTCCTTACCACAAGACCCCTGTAAACCACACCCTTGAGCAATGCGACATGCTCAAGAAGTTCTACGGCCGCGCCGCCGCGAAGGAGGCGGAGGCCAAGAAAGACGGGGGAGATGGCGACGCCGGCGGTTTCCCCGCCGTGGAAAACGTGTTCCTCATCTTCGGGGGACCAACCGTCGACATGTCGACCCGCTAGCGCAAGAGGGAGCGGCACGAGGTCCTCGCCGTGGAGAGGGCGCCTCCATCCTTCCTCAACTGGTCGGAGGACGCCATCACCTTCAACCGAGAGGACCACCCGAACTGCATCCCCAACCGGGGCCAGTACCCGCTGGTGGTCGACCCAATCATCGGGAATGCGCGGTTCTCGAAAGTCTTGATGGACGGAGGCAGCAGCCTCAACATCCTTTACGTGCATACGCTGCACTTGCTGGGGATCGGGTTAGACCAGCTGCAGCCTAGCACGAAGCCGTTCCACAGCGTCGCGCCCGCAAGCGGAGTCCGCCCCTCGGGCGCATCGATCCGCCGCCTTGGTTCGGCACCGCGAAGAATTTCTGCAAGGAAACGCTCACCTTCGAGGTGGTGGGGTTCAAGGGCGCCTACCACGCCATACTTGGGCGGCCCTGCTACGCCAAATTTATGGCGGTCCCCAACTACACCTACTTGAAGATGAAGATGCCAGGACCGAACGGCGTCATCACTGTCGGCTCGTCCATCGAGCACGCATTCGACTGCAACGTCGAGTGCGTAGAGCACGCAGAGGCGCTAGCGCTGGACGAAGCACTGGTCACCACTTTGGAGAAGATGGTCAACGAGGACCTCGACTCCACCGCCAAGCACACCGGCACCTTCGAGGCCGCGGAGCAGACCAAGGAGGTCCCCCTCGACCCAGCTGCCCCCGAGGGCAAGGTGTTGAGGGTCAGCTCCACCCTCGATCCCAAATAGGAAGTGGTGCTCGTCGACTTCCTCCGCGCCAACGCCGACATCTTCGCGTGGAGCCCCTCGGATATGACAGGCATCCCGAGGGAGGTCGCCGAGCACTCCCTTGACATCCTGCCTCACGTCCGCGCCGTGCAACAACGGCTGCGCCGCTTCGACGAGGAGCGGCGACGGGCTATTGGAGTGGAGCTGCGGAAGCTTCTAGAGGCCGGGTTCATCAAGGAGGTGTTCCACCCAACGTGGCTAGCAAACCCTGTACTTGTAAAGAAAAAGAATGGGAAGTGGCGGATGTGTATAGACTATACCAGTCTTAATAAAGCATGTCCTAAAGTTCCTTTTCCTTTGCCACGCATTGATCAAATTGTTGACTCAACGGCTGGGTGTGAACTGCTCTGCTCCTTGATGCCTACTCCGGGTATCATCAAATAAAAATGAAGGAGTCCGACTAGCTCGCGACTTCGTTCATCACGCCGTTCGGGATGTTCTGCTACGTCACGATGCCGTTCGGCCTCCGAAACGCGTGTGCGACATACCAGCGCTGCATGCAGCACGTCTTCGGAGATCACATCGGACGGACGGTCGAGGCGTACGTGGATGACATCGTCGTGAAAACCAGGAAGGCGGACGACCTGGTTGGCGACCTTAGCATCGTGTTCGGCTGCCTACGGGCCAATGGGGTCAAATTAAACCCCGAAAAGTGTGTCTTTGGAGTGCCGCGAGGCATGCTCCTGGGATACATCGTCTCCCAACGGGGAATCGAGGCCAACCCCGAGAAGGTCACGGCCCTCGAACGAATGGGCCCGATCCTGGACCTCAAGGGGGGTGCAAAAGGTGTTGGGGTGCCTTGCCGCCTTGAGCCGCTTCATCTCGCGGCTCGGCGAGAAGGGCCTGCCCCTCTATCACCTCCTCAAGAAGCACGAGCGCTTCTCCTGGACCGCCGAGGCCCAGGAGGCTCTCGACAAACAGAAGGCGTCCCTGACGCACGCCCTGGTCCTCACACCGCCGCAAGACGGCGAACCTCTGCAGCTCTACGTGGCCGCGACCACCCGGGTGGTCGGCGGCGCGTGATCGTGGTGGAGCGCACGGAGGAAGGGCACGCCCGCCGGTCCAGCGGCCGGTCTACTACATCAGCGAGGTCTTGTCTGACACCAAGACGCGCTACCCTCAAGTCCAGAAGCTGCTGTATGCGGTGGTCCTTGCGCGGCGCAAGCTCCGCCACTACTTCGAGGCCCACCCCGTCACGGTGGTCTCCTCCTTCCCGCTGGGGGAGATCATCCGCAATCCTGACGCGGCAGGCAGGATCGCCAAGTGGTCCGCGGAACTGATAGGCGAGACGCTCGCCTATGCCCCGCGCAAGGCCATCAAGTCCCAGATCCTAGCGGATTTTGTCGCTGAGTGGACGGATACGCACGCCGCGCCGCCGCAAATCCAAGCAGAGTGCTGGACTCTGTACTTCGACGGTTCGGTGATGAAAACATGGGCGGGCGCGGGCCTGCTCTTTGTGTCACCCCTCGGGGAGCACATGCGGTACACGGTGCGCCTCCACTTCCCCGCCTCGAACAACATGGCCGAGTACGAGGCCCTTCTTTGCGGCCTCAAGATCGCCATCGAGTTGGGCGTCAAACGCCTCGACGTGCGAGGGGACTCGCAGCTCGTAATTGACCTAGTCATGAAGAACGCGAGCTGCCATGACGACAAGATGGAGGCCTACTGCAAGGCCGTGCGAGCCCTCGAAGACAAATTCTACGGCATCGAGCTCAATCACGTGCCCCGCTGGTACAACGAGGAGGCGGACGAGCTGGCCAAGATCGCGTCCGGGCGAATCACCGTCCCCCCGAACGTTTTCGCCCGCGATATCGCTCAGCCCTCGGTCGCCCTCGAGCCTCACCCCTCGAACCACGCGGAACCCTCGGGGGCTCCCTCGAATCCGTCGGGTGCGGAACCCATGGATGAGGACCCCTCAAACGAGGCGTACGTGCTCTCCCTCCTCGAGGGGTATGGCGCCTATGGGGCTGACGTGATGGACATCGAGCCGGCCCCCGTCAAGGCTGACTGGCGCGACAAGTATGTGGCCTGGATGGCCGGAGGGGAACTCCCCACGGACCGGGCCGCGGCCAGACGCATCGCCAGGATGGCCAAGTCATTTGCCCTCGTCGACAGCGAGCTATACAAGCGCGCCGCCTCCGGCATGTTGCAGCGGTGCGTGCCCATCCCCGAGGGGCGCGAGCTCCTGCGGGACATCCACGTCGGGATTTGCGGCCATCATGCGGCGCCGCGTACTCTCGTTGGCAACGCGTTCCGCCAAGGCTTCTACTGGCCCACCGCGGTCGCGGACGCCAGCGAAATCGTACGCACCTGCGAGGGGTGCCAGTTTTACGCCCGCAAGTCCAACCTTTCCGCTCACGTCCTGCAGACCATCCCCATAACATGGACGTTCGCTGTGTGGGGGCTGGACATCGTCGGGCCCCTGCGAAAGGCGCCCGGGGGCTTCACTCACTTGTTGGTCGCGATCGACAAGTTCTCCAAGTGGGTGGAAGTGCGCCCCATCACAAATCTCAGGGCTGAGCAGGCGGTGACGTTCTTCACCGACATCGTCCACCGTTTTGGAGTGCCAAACTCCATCATCACCGACAACGGGTCCCAGTTCACGGGCAGGAAATTCTTGGAGTTTTGCGACAAATTCCACATCCGTGTGGACTGGGCAGCTGTGGCACACCCACAGACCAACGGCCAAGTAGAGTGTGCCAATGGCATGATCCTACAAGGCCTTAAGCCCAGAATTTTCGACCAGCTGAATAAGTCTGGTCAAAAGTGGCTCCAAGAGTTGCCAGCAGTCGTGTGGAGCCTAAGGACCACCCCAAGCGGAGCCACCGGGTTCACTCTGTTTTTCCTAGTCCATGGCGCGGAGGCCGTCCTCCCCACGTACTTAGAATACGGGTCGCCCAGGGTTCGAGGCTACAACGAGGATGCCAACCGGCCGAGCCCGCGAGGACTCGCCGGACCGACCGGATGAGGCACGCCTCGTGGCCTTGATGCATTCCGCGAGGTACCAACAGTCCCTCAGGCGCTACCAAGCACGCAAGATACGCCGGCGGGATTTCAGCGAAGGGGATCTGGTCCTAAGGCTACGCCAAGACAACCGAGGACGCCACAAGCTATCGCCTCCGTGGGAGGGACCCTATGTCGTGGTGAAGGTACTCAAGCCCGGCACGTACAAGCTGGCCAACGAGGACGGTGAAGAGCTCACCAACGCTTGGAACATCCAACAGCTACGTCGCTTCTATCCCTAACTAGGATTTCCAAGTACTTTTTGTTGTAAAAATCACATGACCAACGCCCCAGTTGGTGACAACTATGTAAACACCACAAATCTAATGCAAAGGGTAACTCGGCTTTCCCCCGAAACCCAAGTTACCCTCGGGGGCTACTGCGGGGGGCATCCCCCCAAAATGGTCCCATTTTCGCGCAAAAACGAAGCAACCCACGCGCGCTAAGTTTGTTTTCTACTTCGACCCCGAGCAACGATTCGAACAGGGCGCAGGCAGCCCAGCGGAAGGAGCGCGCGAGCCAGAGATAGCCCACGCCGCGAGGATACGGCCCTTCTCTCTCGCCTCCAACCCAGCAGGCCACCCGCGAAAATCGAACTCCCCTAAGTAGAATCTACTCAGGAAGAAGGAGAAACAAAAAGGCGCAATAAACAAAAGACTTCTTTTCGCATCAACAAATGTTTACGTCAAAAATAACTTGTTTCTTTACAAAAGCCGCACGGGCAGCGTACTGATACATCAAACAAAAATGGGCCTAGCGCCCAACTGTCTTCAGGCGGGAGGAGCGGCGGCGTCAACAGCGTCCGGGAAGAGGAACTCCTCGATGGCTTCAGCGAGCGTCCCGGCGGCGTCGGCAGCGAGCGCGTCCACACGCTCCATCGCTACCTCGTCCTCAACACCGTCGGGGACGACGTAACCCTCGCGGCGCCTCGAAGTTGACCTCGTAGTGGGACCGCACCACTCCGAGGGCCTTCTCGGACGCCCGGACGCAGCCGCCGGCGCATCCGCTCGGTGACGTGGCCGCCAAGGGCGCGCAGTACCGGCCGCCGAGCCGCCGCCCGTGCTTCGCCCTCCTCCACGGCTCGGCGGGTTTCGAGGGCCGCACCGCGCAACTCCCCGCAGGCTCCTGCTCGGAGGAGTTGTAGGAAGCCTCGCGGCGCCTCGGCCCGCTCGACCGCGTGCCCCGCAGCGGTGCGCAAGCCCGGAGTCGCCAAGACAAGAAAGAAATCGAAAAAGGGAATGCGAACCTTCTAACGTAAAACCAACAAAGCAGAGTCAAACGACGGCTCACCTTCGACTTGCTTCCTCTCCACCTCGAGGGCACGGCGCTCGGCCTCGACCGCCAGCTCGAGGCCCTTGACGGTCTCGCCCTGCTCCTGGAGGGCCAGCTCCTGGCTCGCGCTATTGATGCTGAGCACCATCAGCTCGCCCTCGACCTTGGAGAGCTTGGCGTTCCGCTCCTCCAGCGACTTCTGCGCCGCTTCGCGAGCGACGCGCTCCTGCTCTAGCGCCGACCGGGCGCCAGCAAGGGCGGCCTGCTCCTGCTGGAGCCGCCCCTCAGCCCCTTGGCGGGCGGTGCGCTCTCGCGGGCCGGTCCTCGCAGGCGACGAGCACCGCGACCTTGGCGTCGAGGGCGGCCTTCAAGTCGCCGGCCTCCTTGACCCTTTGCTCGAGCGCGCGCGCCCGCTCCTCGGCCGGCGGCCGCCGCGCCCGCACTCCCTCGAGCGACGAGCGGAGCCCCCGGTTCTCGCCGCGGACGCCGGCCACCTCCGCCTCCCAGTTGGTCGCCAACGTCCGCATCTTCTCCGGAGTCCGAGCGCGCGCCGCCGCAGCGCCTCATCACGGTCGATGAGGGCTGTGCAAACCCGCTCGAGGCTAGAAGGAAGCGCCGGGTCCTGCCTCGTACTCTCGTGGAGCTCATCGCGCAAGGCCATCGCCCGATACGACAACCAGCTGTCCGGGGTCCTGAGGGCGTCGGCGAGCGCGTCGAAGGCGTCGCATCGCTCCCGGAGCTTATGGAGCTCGGCGTTCACCTGGTCGAAGGCGCTGTATTTGTCGCGGGCGCGGCGCTCGAGCTCCTATCACCCACAAGTCAGAGGCAGTAAGCGTCATGATAACAAAGACAGCGTGCGAAAGCAAGAAAAAGAGGAAGACAAGCAACGACGCCCTACCTGGAAGACGCGCCATGCGGGGCCGCAATGGACCTTCAGCGCCTCGTTCAGCGCACGGTCAAGCGTGGCGCCGTGGCGCTGGAGCTCTTCCCACAGCCCCTGCCCCCCTGGGCGTCGGCGAACGCGAGCGGATCGCCGCCGACCCCCCTCCACCTGGTCGGAGTGGCCGGCGCGGGAAGATGAGGCCTCGGCGCCATGTCCCCGGCCCCCCGCCACCATGTGGCCATCGCGTCGCCTCACGAGGGCCCCTTCCTGGGACTCCGGGGAGAGCGTGGAGAAGCTGACCCACTGATCCCACCCGGGCGGTGGGGAGTCGTCGTCCGGGACCTCCACCACCACCGCCGGGGCCGCCGGCGGCGCCGGCCCCCGTGTCACCTCCGCGGGCGCCTCCACTCGCGCCTCCGTGGCCACGGGCGCCGGCGCGGCGCCGTGGCCACCGCCTCCGGCCGCGCCCCCACGACCACGGCGCGCCGTCCGCCCTCCTCGGCCGCAACCACGGGCGCCACCGCGGCCGCGCCCGCTCCGCCTCCGCCGCGGCCGGCGCCACGGGCCGCGCCTCCGTCGCGGCCGCCCACCGCCACCGCGTCTGCGCGGCCGCCGCCGCAAGGCCGTGCCTCCGCCACGACCGGCGCCCCGCCGCTCCTCGACGACCACCGGCCGCACTACGGCGGGGAGCCGATCCGTCGGCCGGGGCCCCGAGGCCTCGGCCCGCTCCTCGCGAGCCCTCGCCCGCCGTCGCCGTGCTTGCCCCCGCCCGCGCGCCTCGACGAGCGCCGCCGGGTGGGGACGGACGCGTCCGCCCTCAGCACCTTAGCCGGTGCGAGGGGAGGAACGGTTGGCACCACCCTGCCCAAGCATAAGCAAAAGTCAGAACGCCTGGCCGCCAAAAAACCAAACCCAGCAGAAGAGCAAGCCCCTTACCTCGAAGAGGAGAAGGCACGCTTCCTCTTCCTCGAGGCCTCGGCGGATGAGGCCCGCGCGGCCGACGCGCCGGTCGCCGCACCCCCCCCGACGCCTCCGCCACTCGCACGGGCCCCGCCCGCGCGCGCGCGCGCGCGCCGGCACCTCCGCGGCTCGCGCCACCTCCGTCGTTGATTGCCGGCGGCGGGCGGCGCTGTTGCGCCCGTCCCGGCGATGCCGCCCCCGCCGCCGGAGGCCGGCTCCGGCGACGAGGAGCGAGGCTCCCACCTATCGAGGGGCCCCGCCCCCGGCTTCTTCCTCCTCGTCCTCCTCCGAGAACGAATACTCCTCGGTCCCCGGCGAGGAGAGCCCCCTCGCCGCTCGCGCGGCCTGCTCCTCGCTCCGCCGCTCGCGGCGCTCGCGGTGCCGCCTCGCGCGCTCCCTCCCGCGCGCCGCCCTCGCTCCCCGCTCCGTTCGTCGCGCCGCCCGACCGACCGCGCGGGAGTCAGGGGTAGGAGGGACGGACTTCGCGGCGCTGAAGGTCACCAGCTGCAGGCGAGAACATCAAAGGCACGTCAGGGGCCAGGAGCATCTTCAAGAACGAAAACAAGGCCAAGAACCATACTCACCAGATGACCGGTGGGGAGCATTTCGAGGTCCCACGGGGACCGGTCCTGGCGCAGCATCCGGGTGTCGACGGCGTTCCGCGCCCGTGTGAGCGTGTACGCCCGCCCGAGGGGGGTTGGGAGCATCCGCGACCTCGCCGGCGCGGCGGGGGTCCGCCTCCTCGTCATCTCGAAGATGTAGAGCGGCCTCTCCATCGGAGGCACAACCCGTCGGTGGTGGAGGAAGGCGAGGACGCCCCGCCGCGGTCGGCCCGCGCGCCGCCGTGCTCCTCAAGGCGTCCGGACCGAGCCCGGCCCGCCTCCGATGCCGAGGCGTGGACACCCCGTAGCCCCGGGGAGTCGGGCTTCTCCTTGAACACCGGCCGGTGTAGGGGGAGGCGGGCTCGGCGTTGCGCGGATAGGGAACCACCCCGCTCCCGGCCGGCGTTATTCGTCGTCATGGTGCGGGGGATGTAGTCGTCCTTGAACGCGCGCCCGCACGGCGAGCGACATCCCGCCGGCGCACCGCGCGGCGGGTCCTCTCGCTCCGTCGTGGGGGCGCGTGAAGAGCTCCGCGCGGAAGAGGTGCGGCCCGAGCTCCCAGTTGGATCGGGATCCCTAGGTACCCCTCGCGGACGCCCACGAACGTGGCCGCGGGCGAGGTCGCGTTCGGCGCGAAGTTGTGCAACTCCACGCCGTAGCGGTGGCGAGCGCCCGCATGAAGCGGCTCGCCGACGCGGCGAAGCCGCGCTCGTGGAAGCGGATGAAGCTCACCACGTAGCCCTCGGTGGGTTGGGCGCGTGGTCCCCCGGCGGCGGCACGATCCACTCCGCCGGACGGCCCTCCTCGTTCGCCGCCAACTGGCCGGCAGAGACCAGCTCGCCAAGGGCCAGCCGGGTCACCGTCGACCGCTCCCAAGCGTACGGGTCGAGGATCGTGAGGGGCGGAAGCGGCGCCATGAGAGAAGATAAGGGATGCGAGAGCGGAGGACAAGAAGGAGAGGAGGAGCTCCAATGGCGAAGGGCTGCGGTGGCGAGAGCAAAGCGAAGGCGAGAGCGTAAGGGGCGATAACGGCGAAACGCTAAGGTAAAAAGCCGCCGTCTTCCCCTCCCCTCAGATTTATAAGCCACGGGAGAGCTCTCCGGAGCGGACGCCCCGCGCGCATTAACTGCAGGGAATCTTCTTTCTCGCTGACGGGCAGGCCCCACCACGACCGCGGCGGCCACGCCACCGCGAATAAGCCATCATCACGGCGAAGAATAGCAGGGACCGTGGCAGCGGTCACGTCCGCCTGCCACGCCGCCCACTACGCGCGCGCGCGCGGCTGCAACGCCTAAAAAAGCGCGCCCACGACGCGAAATTGCAGCCTCGACTGTGGAGCATTTAATGGCTCGGTTCCTTGCAAGGTACGCAGAACCCTCGAAAGGGCACAACATGAGAAGGTCGCCTCGGGCCCGCTTTGAGACAAAGCGGGCACCGCAAGCACCCATGCCACGCAGAACCCTCGAGCGACACGAGCCCCTGGCTCGGTGTAATTTCCACCCTCGACAGGGAACAGGTGTGAGAAGGTCGCCTCGGGGCCCGTCTTGAAGCAGAGCAGGCACCGCAAGCACCCATGCCACGCAGGACCCTCGAGCGGCACGAGCCCCTGGCTCGGGACGATTTCAACCCTCTAAAGGGCACAGGCGTGAGAAGGTCGCCTCGGGGCCTGCTTGAAACAGAGCAGGCACCGCAAGCACCCATGCCGCGCTGTGTTACTGATCAGCGCCTCGGGGGCTGGCTCGCCCAGGCCCCTAGATGGTCGCAGATGCCAGGCCGGGAGCGCTTAGCCGCCGCCCCGCACCATTGTTACTAATCAGCACCTCGAGGGCCGGCTCGCCGGGCCCCTCGACGGCCGCAGACGCAAAGACGGGGCCGCCCAGGCGCCGCCCCGCACGGCCCTACTGATCAGAGGTTCGAAGCTTGACCCTCGATGGGTTCGAACAGGCGCCCCAGATCGCAGAGTCAGGGACGACGAAGGCACGCGCATTCGAGCCGTTCCTCAAGCTCGTCGGCTCGAGGGTGCCCCATATGTCGTGTTCGAGAGCTAGCGAGGGCAGCTAGCCGGGGGATCCCACCGAGGGAGAGCTTCCGCGCCCTCGGTCCCTATCGAACGGGACCGAGCCCCACCTAGCAAACCCACGCAAGCGCTTCCATGGACGTGTCTGCGGACCCACGCGGCCTACCCTTATCGAACGGGGCATGGGCGTCCACTCGAACCACACCGCCGGCAGCTCAACGAGGAATCCGCAATCCGCGACCTGCTCGATGGGGTTTGCGGAAACCTCACCCTCTGTCTCGCGGAGGGACGGCGAGGGCGCGTTAAAAAACAAGTCGTAAAGCTCTACCCGATCGCCTTGAACGGGCCCAGGCTCGGGGGCTTGACGCACGGCTACACCTTCTGGATTGCACCCACCGGAGATAGTGCCAGCGGCGCGTGCGTCACCGAAGCCGGTTGAGACAGTGCCGACGCCGGTTGAAACATGTACCATGCCCCCTAGCCAACTCTCACGGTTAACCCCTCCAGGAGCACCCACGCTCCTGCAGGGCTTCGGGTGCTAGACCCGCGGGTCCGCTGACGTGGCCCCACGGAAAGCATTCGCAAAACCAGAAGGGAAGAATGTCCTATCAGTAGGTTCCAGCATCTGCGGGAGCCTCAATGGCAAACCCACAGATGCTCGGGGGCTGCGTCGGGGACGAGCCCTAGGGGTCCCCTTAAACAACAGGGGAAATCCCCAATTAAAAACCCGCAACTAAGCCAAACACGCCTAACCATGCAGGACACGGCCCACCAAGGCGGCCCACTCGAAGACCCCCCTCGAGCAAGCTCCGCCTCGCTCGAGGATGCGCGCCTCCCTCGGGCGGGCTCCGTCCCGTTCGAGGGGCCGCTCCCCCTCGAGCAGGCTCCGCCTCGCTCGAGGGTCCGCTCCCCCCTCGAACGGGGTCCGCCTCGCCCGAGGGCGCCCTGCACGCGTGTGCCTGCTCCCGTACGCGAGCATTTAATACCCTGACACCGGCGGGGTGGCGCCATCATGCGCCTAGGGCTCGCGCCCCCGCACCGCCGCACCAACTCCCCGGGAGGGATCCCATCCCCGCCCGCCGCGGGGAAGCACTGTGCGGCGTGGCCGGCGCCAGTCCCGTGACGCCGCGCCGCCCGCTCCGGTACGGCTAACACGCCGAGCCCTCGAAGGGGGCCGGCTGCACCCTCGAGTTGCTTTCTTGTGACCTTGCAGGGTTAGGTGAAGGCGCTAGGCCGGTGGGACGCCATCCCTGCCACTGTTAACAGCATGGCTGCCGCCCCCGCCCATACAAGCGCACGCGAGGCGCTGTGGCAACAACTCCAGCACTGTGAAGCGTGTGGGAACGGGGTGCCGCCTTACCTGCCACTGTGCTCCGTACAGACCAACGTCAGCAACCCCCTCGAGCCCGTCTGAGGACATCGCGGCCGTCCGCTGCCCTTCTACCCTCGAAGCCGCTACTGTTCGGGTACAAGATACGCCATGATGACTGGATCGCTGCAAGGATCTCCCGGGCGGCCGCCTACTCTACAGCATAGCACATTACCCTCTCTCACGTAGCTAAATAGTGCGGCACATGTGATTCGCTCCCTCCTTGATCTATAAAAGGAGGACGAACCCCCCAGCCGCGGGGGGGGGGGGGGGGGGGAGACAGGAGACAACAGAACACAACCCGAGTCAAGCTGCGCCACGCACTTGCTCTCCAATTCTCCCACAATATCTTCAGCCACTACACCAGGGACTTGGAAGCCACGCTTCCTCTCCCGCCTTGCTTGTAGCACCCCCACTACAGGCACCCCCAGTGCTGAGCAATATAGTGCCACGAGCACACCGCTGCTGGACGTACGGCCCACCGGCCGGAACCAGGATAAACTCCGTGTCCCTTGTCGCTTAGCATCGACCATTGAGGGATAGACCTCGGCGCTTACTACTGGTTAGTGTCGGGACCACATTCCGCACCGACAGAGCTATACGGATTGGATCTGTAACCTTAGAATTATTCTCAAGGCTAAGAAAAAGGAAGAGGTTCTAGACACCCCTTTACCAGAGGAGCTTGATGAAAATGCAACACTCGCTGAAAAGAACGCTTACAAGAAGGCATGGGATGTCGATCTTGAAGTGGGCTGCCTTATGCTTGCGTGTATGGAACCTGACTTGCAAATGCAGTTTGAGTCAGTCCATGTGCACGATATTGTCATGGCACTCAATGATATGTTCGCCACACAGGCTAGGACTGAAAGGTTCAATGTCTCTAAAGCCTTTGTCGAGTGCAAATTGGCAGAAGGCGTGCCAGTAGGACCACATGTAATCAAAATGGTTGGTTACGTTCAGAGGTTGGAGAAGCTAGGCTTCCCACTGGGCAAGGAGTTGTCCACTGACTTCATTCTCACGTCTCTTCCGCCTAGCTATGGGAACTTTATCTCAAACTTGTTGACGGTTAATAGTTGTATCAAAGTTCGTTTATACTTGCAAGCGGACAAGTCTCCCGTCGTAGTCAAGGGACCCTTCTTCCCTCGAGTGGTGAACCCAAGGTATCGAATCCGTGGAACAATGTGCAACGCAAGGATTCAATCTAGTAAAGCAAGGTAAGCTATCTTATGAAGACAAGTTGCATCTAATCGACTAACTCATAAAGGAAACACATCTAATCTAATATACTAAAGAGGTAGCAAGAGAAAGCAAGAGATAACCGATCTAGAGAGTCTAAATCATGCTTATGTTGTAGCTCCAAACAAGATAGATGAAGATAGAAAAGTGAATCTCATTAAAAGCATCTTTAAATCGTGGCCTTCCATCCAACTCCAAAAACGCCCGCCTTTCGGAACCCCCGTTCTGTCACAACGTATCCCTACTCATGCGGGTAGTCTAGGGCGAGTTCGATAAGAACAAGTTGAAAACACTTGGCCGGTCCGGTGTGCACCTCTAGCCACCGCGGCTACAAGAGCACCCTATGTAATCTATCTTAAGTATAGATCGTAGAAGAAGCAAAACCAAGAAGAAAACAAAATCATCGAGAAGGCACTTGATCGCTAGAAATTGAATTCACTTAAAGACTTCACCATGAATGATTACATGAACAAGATCACCACCGGGGCCCTACCTGGATCTTGATCCTTGCTCCGGAGCTCCGACGTGGTCTTCCATGCAATGTTCCCACATCGGCTAGGGAGACCCTAGACAACTAGCACGACCCTCATCTCCGAGATGGTGTCCCTCAAGCTTCTCTGCTCCTCGGCGGCGGATGACGAATTGGATTCTGCGTGGCTCTCGGTCAGGGGGCTATAAATAGCCAGAGATGCAACTAGGTCAAAGGGGGGCTGACTGGGCCCCGGAACAGGCTGGGCCGACCGGCCTGGGCTGACCGGCCTGGGCCCGTTTCAGCCCAGTTTGTGTCCTCCTTCGCCCGATGTTGCTTCCCGCGTCTTCTAGATCCTCTCCCCTTTTGCATGTGGGCCCTTGTCGTCGGTTTCTCCCCGAATTGGACGAAGCTCCTTGTCTTGCAAGATTCAACACTTTTCTGGCTAGGTCCTCGGAGTTTATCATCTTCTCGGGCTTGGTCCTTGGGCTCTTGGAGTCATGTTCACTTCATTGCTTGACTTGTACCGGGCTTCAAGGTCTTGTCATGAGGTGCTTAATGAACTTATCCCGAAAGTCTTGCTTTCAACGTTAAAACCCTGCGTAAACACTTAACTCCAAAACCGACATGCACAAGTGAACTTGTTATACCACGGGGGTTAGTACCAATGGATAAGATACAAAAGTCATGCCAACACCGAAGGTAAACTCATGGCTAGGTTGACGGATTTTCACCGTCAACAGAACTACCATATGCATGGGGCGGAGAAGGGCTTGAATGAACTATGTGGTATGCTAAAGACAGTAGAGAGTGACATCAAGAAAGATGCTGGCAGCAGTCATGTGATGGCGATCCAAAACAAGCCGACCTTTAAAAGGAAGGGCAAATCTTGGGAAGTAAGGGTACTTCCACTTCAGGTACACTTCATGTTTATGTTACAGATCATATTTTCCTCGCTGATACTATCATTAATTCTTGGGTATTTGATACCGGATCGGTTGCTCACATTTGCAATTCGATACAGGGAATGATAAGAAGTAGAAGCGTGGAAAGAGGAGAAGTTGATTTCCGCGTGGGCAATAATGCAAGAGTTGCTGCGTTGACCGTCGGGACAATGCAACTCCACCTCCCGTCAGGATTTATTATGGAGTTGAATAATTGTTATTTTGTTCCTAGTTTGAGTCGAAACATTTTATCCCCTTCATGTTTGATGAAGGATGGTTATTCATTTGTGAGTGAAAACAATGGTTGTGTGATCTCTAAGGATAATATGTTTGTGGCTTGTGCATCCATTGTGAATGGCTTATTTGTTTTAAATCTTGATGATTCACCTATCTGTAACATAAGTGCTAAAAGGTCTCGACCTAATGATTTGAGTCCTACCTACATATGGCATTGTCGTTTGGGTCACATCAGTGAAAAGCGCATGAAGAAGCTCCATAACGATGGACTTTTAACTTTGTTTGATTTTGAATCCTACGAGACATGTGAAGCTTGTTTGCTAGGTAAGATGACCAAGATGCCTTTCTCAGGTTTTCTTGAGAGAGCCTCAAACTTACTAGAACTCATACATACGGATGCGTGCAGACCAATGAGTACGACAGCTAGAGGTGGGTACCAATACTTCATAACATTCACTGATGATTTAAGTAGATATGGTTATGTCAATTTAATGAAGCACAAGTCTGAAACTTTTGAAAAGTTCAAAGAATTTCAGAGTGAAGTAGAAAATCAACGTGACAAGAAAATCAAGACCTTGCGATCTGATCATGGAGGTGAGTATTTGAGCCATGAGTTTAGTAGTCATTTAAAGAGTTATGGAATTGTTCCACAACTTACACCACCTGGAACACCTCAAAGAAATGGTGTATCCGAGCAACGTAATCGAACCTTGTTGGACATGGTCCGATCAATGATGAGCCAGTCGGACCTACCATTATCATTTTGGGGTTATGCTCTAGAACCACAGCTTTCACTTTAAATAGAGTACCTTCTAAGTCCGTAGTTAAGACACCATATGAGATGTGGACTGGTAAGACTCCCAGTTTGTCTTTTCTGAAAATTTGGGGTTGTGAGGTTTATGTGAAGAAACTTCAATCAGATAAATTAACACCTGAATCGGACAAGTGCATATTCGTGGGATATCCAAAGGAAACCTTGGGATATTATTTCTACAACTGGTTAGAAGGCAAAGTGTTTGTCGCTCGGAACAGTGTTTTCTTAGAGAAAGAGTTTCTTAAAAGAGAAAAATCTAGACAGAAGGTGTATCTTGAAGAAGTTCAAGATGAGTCGCTTGGGCAAGATTTCACAAGTGATGCTAATATAGCTAAACGAGTTGAGATGCCCGTGGCAAGTGAAGCACCACCACAACCACGAAGGTCTGAAAGGGCACGTCGCACAAATGACAAGCTCAATCTCATAGTCATGGGAGAACGCGACATATTCTTGTTAGACAATGATGAACGTATGACATATGCGGAAGCAATGATGGACCCAGATTCCGCGAAATGGCAAAGTGCCATGAGATCTGAAATAGATATCATGGATGATAATCAAGTTTGGAACTTGGTTGACCCGCCAGATGGTGTTAAACCCATAGAGTGCAAATGGATCTATAAGAAGAAGAGAGGCATGGATGGAAATGTTCACATCCATAAAGCTCGACTTGTTGCAAAAGGTTTTCAACAAGTTCAAGGAGTTGATTACGATGAGACATTCTCACCCATAGTGATGCTTAAATCTATTCGGATCATTCTAGCTATAGCTGCATATTTCAATTATGAGATATGGCAGATGGATGTCAAAACAGCTTTCCTAAATGGAAATCTGACCGAGGATGTGTATATGACACAACCTGAGGGATTTGTTGATCCAACCAATGCTAGAAAGGTGTGCAAACTTCAAAAGCCCATTTATGGATTGAAGCAAGCATCTCGGAATTGGAACCTTCTCTTTGATGAAGTGGTCAAAGGGTTTGGCTTCATTCAAAGTGGAGAAGAGCGTTGTGTTTACAAGAAGGCAAGTGGAAGCTCTGTAGTATTCCTAATCTTGTATGTGGATGACATATTGCTGATTGGAAATGACATTCCTATGCTTGAGGCCGCTAAGACCTCATTGAAAAATAGTTTTTCGATGAAGGAATTAGGTGAGGCGGCATACATTTTGGGCATCAAAATCTATAGAGATAGATCAAAAAGGCTTATAGGATTAAGCCAAGACACTTACATTGATAAAGTGTTGAAAAGGTTCAACTTGGAAGAGGCGAAGAAAGGGTTCTTGCCTATGTCACATGGCATACATCTTAGCAAGACTCAGTGTCCTTCGATAACTGATGAGCGGGAACGCATGAGTAAAATATCGTATGCTTCGGCCATCGGATCTATTATGTATGCAATGATATGTACACGTTCAGATATTTCGTATGCACATAGTGTTACAAGCATATACCAATCTGATCCAGGTGAGGGTCACTGGACAGTGGTTAAAAATGTTTTTAAGTACTTAAGAAGGACTAAAGGCATGTTCCTAGTCTATGGTGGTGAGGATAAGCTCGTTGTAATGTGTTACACCGATGCTAGTTTCCAAATTGACCAAGACGATTCAAAGTTGCACTCAGGATATGTATTTACGATAAACGGTGGAGCTGTGAGATGGAAGAGTTCCAAGCAGGAGACAGTGGCTGATTCTATAACAGAAGTCGAGTACATCGCGACTTCGGAAGCTGCAAAGGAGGGTGTTTGGATAAGGAAGTTCCTTTCTGAACTTGGTGTGTTTCTGAGTGTCCCTAGACCATTGGATCTTTATTGTGACAACAATGGGGCTATTGCGCAAGCAAAGGAGCCTAAGAACCACCAAAAGAATAAACATGTATTGCGGAAATTTCATCTGATACGAGAGATCGTTAGACGAGGTGATATTAAGATATGCAAAGTACACACGGATTTGAATGTTGTAGATCCTTTGACAAAACCCCTTCCACAGCCTAAGCATGAGCCACACATGAGAGCTATGGGTATTAGATATATTCTAGATTAGCTCAAGTGCAAGTGGAAGAATGTTAGAAATATGTCCTATAAGGAATCATAGAGATGATTATATTTCATTATATCCATGACACTTTGTTCTTTTATTGAATATCCATGAAAGGTGACTTGTATTTGATTGGCAATTATGTGAATTGTTTGTGAAACTCTTTTACTTGTATGGTTATTCAAAAGTTATCCCTAGTATGATTTAATGACTAGCACATGTATTAGTTGATGACTATGTTTCACAAGTCATGAACATGGAGATGTATAACTATTAACTAATAATGTGGGCACATGTATGACATGGGGCAGGACCAACCCAATTTGAGACTTTGTTCTCTGTTTACACAACGTATACGCTATGTCCTTAGACTTGAGATTGTCGCATGTACTCAAGATGTGAATTGACCTACTTAGGGGCTATCAACCGCTACTCCGTAACTGGGTAGTCATAAAGATGGCTTTCGGGTTTGTCATGAAGCATGTTGTGAGGCATGGTCAATCAAGATAGAATTTGCCCCTCTCTAATTGAGAGAGATATCTCTGGGCCCCTCGAGTGATCGGATCAAGAAATGCATGGCCGTGCTGGGTTAAGAGTTAACCCCCTTTTGATGATCCGAATCACAGTGTCGAGAAAGAGAGGTCAGCTTGGAGCTAGACCAAATATCGTGAGGCTAAGGGAATAGCATGTATGAAATGTTGTGATGGTTTGTTTGATAAGATCTTTACGTATGCATAGGAGTTGACACGTCTTGCTAGAGGCCGCTATCAATTATTAATCGAGTAAAGTACTCAGGTCAAGTCTATGTGTACGTGAACCTATAGGGTCACACACTTAAGGGGTTGGAAGCCGAATGAGGATGAATATACTTGCATAGTTGACTCTAGTGCAAGTGGGAGACTGTTGGAAATATGCCCTAGAGCCAACTGGATTTGATCCACTAGTGGGCTCAGATGAATTTGATCCATTATAGTGTAAAAGTCCTAATGGGCCACAAATGTTGTAAAGCCCATTATCGTTGGAAGGGTACACCATCTATTAGTCTCGTATTGCTAATGGATGATGGTGTGGGGGTTTTCCTCTCAATAAATATGGACCACACCCCTCCCGAAAAGGCACAACTTTTTCAAGTAGCAGCCGCGCCGCCAACGCTCTCCCTCCTCATCGCACTCGCGGACCTAGCAGTCTGACGTGCATCGCTTCCTTCTCCGTACGTGTGGATATCTTGGAGCACTACCGGAATCCGCGGCTGTGCCGAGAGCCCGATCCTCTCGGCACAGGCCTGAATGCTCTCGGCACAGCTTGTGCCGAGAGGGAACTCTCGGCAGAGCCCTCCCGGCACCGCTG
This sequence comes from Cenchrus americanus, assembly GCA_947561735.1. Lineage (NCBI taxonomy): Eukaryota > Viridiplantae > Streptophyta > Magnoliopsida > Poales > Poaceae > Cenchrus > Cenchrus americanus. The sequence goes on along the minus strand of OX387242.1, from coordinate 96,590,888 downwards.
GGCCGGCATAGGCCGCTCTGCCGTGAGCTACGGGCCAAACACTCAGCACAGCTGTGCCGAGAGCCCATTTAGCTCTCGTCACAGGGCCATTCACAGCTGACGGAGTGAGTTGCGGGCCCCACCCCCTGTGCCGAGAGTGAGGGGCTAGGCTCTCGGCACAGATGGAAGATCTACCAAGAGCGCCTCGGTGGCTCTCGGCATAGGCAGGACGTCGGGTGGCCCCTGTCGGAGGTGGGCCCCACTCCTGTGCCGAGAGCCGTTGACTCCGCTCTCGGCACAGAGCTGTCAAGCGGGCCCGAGGATGGCTCCTTTGCCGAGAGTTGGGTCAACAGGCTCGCGGCACAGAGCCTATCTGGGCTGCCAGTCAAGCCCTCTGTGCCGAGAGCTAACGCCATTGCTCTCGGCACACGGCCTTTTTTGCCGAGAGCCTTGGCTTTAGCTCTCGGCACAGCTTCCTTTTTTTCAGCAAGCTCATAGTTACCCTCATCACTTATACATCATCACAGGCAGATTATACTCATCACAGGCAGTTAATATTCATCACAGGAAAATTATACTCATCACAGGCAGGTAATATCCATCACAAGCACATAAAACATAACCACCACATCCACATGAAGATCCAAATCAAAGTGCAATTCATGAAGGTCCAAATGCATGTACAATTCACGAAGGTACATAGTCATCACATGGCACATGCAAGTTTGGCGGTCGAAATGCAAATAAAAGTTGCTAAGTCCAGAAACTCACTGCGGTGGTTGATGCTGTGGCCACGACCCCCAACCAGACCCCGGTGGCTGTTGTGGTACCCCCGGCCAAGAGAAGGACGATCCGTGAGGCGGGGGCTGAGCGCCAGCCATCGTCAACGGGCCACGCGACATCCCCCACGAAGTCTGCTGAGCTGGCAGCGACATGTTGTGTCCTGTCGACGGGCCATGCGGCATCCCCCACGGGCCATGCGACATCCCCCACTGAGTCTGCGGAGCTGGCGATGACATGTCGTGTCCCGTAGGCCCGTCATTTGATGCCGTCAACACATTCTGCATATGATTGAAAATCAGAAATGATAATACAAGATTATGAGCATGTATACCAAGTCATTTTCAATCTCTACGTCATTCTAGGTGTCTCTAACATTATAAGTTATATACAACAATAAGAAACAAAAGTACAAGGTTTTCTAGCTCACTACGAGTAATTCTAGGTCATTCTAGTGTTTAAGCATCTATATCAAGTCATTCTAGCTCAATACGAGAAACAAAAGAGCAAGCTAGGTTGGAAAGCAACTCACAGAAGAAAGAGCAGCCGGCCGAGGAGGTGGAGCAACCAACACCTGCGGTGGTGGAGGGAGCTGCACCTGTGGCGCTACCACGTGGCCAAGGTTCTGCATGTACTGGAGCACGGCGGCCATCTGCTAATTGTTGGCCTCTTGCATCGCATCTAACTGCTTCTGGTAAGTCTTGTGCCAATACTGCATCTGCCTCTGCGACTCTTCTGCCTGCCTCTCTCGCTCTGCCCTCTCTGCTGCAAGTTGGGCCTACAATATTTGATCCAAACATTAGGCTACAAGAAAACATATGTAAACGTCAATGAAGGACGGATAGAACAGAAATAACCTGGAAGGTAGCATGCAAGGTCTCCGTAACATTGGGTCGTCGTTCTATGGGCGGGGCTGAGCTCGTGACCCTGTCTCGAGATCGAACCTGCGAGAGAGTCGGAACATCACGCGGGACCAGGAGAGAGTTGCCAACGAAGTACCTTCCATGTTTCCTGCTTTCTCCAATCCTGACGACGGATTCTGGATCCAAAGGTTCTCTCACCGGATCGAAGTCTGGCCCACGAACCTGCCTTGCCACCGTGGTGTACTTTACGATGCGGGGCTGGATTGTCGGGTTGGTGTACGTTCTACGGGCCTTGTTCTGGAACGTCCTCTGTGTCAGATCAGGCAAATCGATCATGAGGGTGTAGTGGTCAAACGTCATCACCAACACCCCTCGAGCATCTTCTCCCTCCCCAACTGTCATGAACCCAGGGTAGTGCTGCCTGCACAAAACGCCCAAGATGCCATTGGGAAGACGATTATGAGAACCTGGAGTCACGACCTCCCACCCCCTGCCAAAATGATTTCACACAAATTATTACTTTCAATCGTTAGTTTGAACAGAACGGATGAAAAAGTTGTGATAAGTTACCGTAGTCCCTCTGGTTTAATAACCGGTCGGTTCGCAAGCGGTATGGGTCGATCCGGAAGCCGAGGGGGCCTTGGATATAGACCTTCGGCACAGCCCCTGCCCCGCCCCCCAGCTCCCCATCCTCCTCCTCAGCCTCATATGCCTCCTCATCCCGATGGGCCTCCCCCTCATCCTGATGCGCCTCCTCCCCCTCAGCCTCCTCCCCCTCATCACTCTCCTGCTGCACCTCATCCTCCTCATCCCCCTCATCCGACAACGACGACACCAAAGTGGGTGCACCTTTGCGAGGCCTGGATCCAGACGACGAGGTGCGTGCCTCAGATGGGGACATGATAAAATTGAATTGCATTAGATGTATGAAAACAAAAAATTAGAGACATGATAAAATTGAATTGCATTAAAGGCATCTCTTCCTATAAAATTTGATGGGTGTGTAAACATCTTTGAAATCCAATTGGAATAACATGGCATCAAAACATTTAAATAGCACATAACTTTTGCAAGAACCTACTATTTCAGAAGCTTTAGTTATTAGTGAAAGTGAATTTAAACTTTGCTTCACAGTTCACACAATTATGTATGTGGCTTTGCTATCGTTGTTGGTTTAATAAAACATTACAGTTTAGTAGGTTTGTTCATTTCACTAATGTGAGAAATATGAAATCCTTTTGTTAAAGCCTAAAGTAGATGGAAATGGAACATGGCATGGGTTATGTCTCGTGGGTATTGGTTATTTTCGAAGTAGATGGAAATGGAGCATTGCTTCACCATGATTTGTGTTTTATGCAGGTCTAAATTTGAAAACCAAAACTTGTGTTACCTGTTACAAGAGCAGCAGGAGGAGGCCGTAGCAGGGCCGGCCTCCCCCACGGCTACGGTCGCGAGGGGGCGCAGGCCGGGGGGAGGAGGACGGCCCGCCGGTGCCGAGGAGGAGGACGGCCCGACGGCGGCCGGGGCCGGCGCGGGCGGGGTCGGCGGGGCGTGGTGAGCCGACGCGGGGGCGGGGGCGGGCGCGGTGAGCCGGCGCGGCGGGGCGGGGTGGGCGGCACGGGACGGACGAGGCGCGGCGCGACGAGCCGGGAGCGGCGAGGCGAGGCGGCGCGACGACGGTGGAAAAACGGCTAAGTGTTGTGTGGGTTGTGTGTGTGGTTGCGTGTGTAGTGGAGACGACAACACTGACAAGTGGGCCCCATCCTCCCTCTGTGCCGAGAGCCAGATTTACTTCTCTCGGCAGAGCCTGTGCCGAGAGCTTTGGATCTGGCTCTCGGCACAGAGGGAGGACGGGGCCCACTTGGCAGCGCCTGTAGCTATATGTGCCGAGAGCTTTGGATCTGGCTCTCGGCGCAGAGGGAGGGTGGGGCCCACTTGGCAGTATCGCAGGAGGAGATGCACTTGGCACATGCTCCCATCTGTGCCGAGAGCGGGAGTGTCCACCTCTCGGCACAGTACCTCGATGGGCCCACCTGCAACTTCTTTGCCCAGAGCCATGCTCTCGGCACAGAATATTTATTTACTCAAAAAATTAGAAAATAGCAAACAACCACGAAAAATTCCAAAATTCAATATGTCACCACTGATGATGTGTATTACTTATAAAAATGTTCTTGTACTCAAAGTCAATTTTGAATTTCCCTTATATTCCAAACCTAGTGACATTAGTTTAAATTCCTTAGGCCAGAAATGATTTGTCCTGGCACTAGCAAATTAGCGTGCTGGCGGGTGCAACTATCAACCGCTAGCAAAGTGGGGCGCAGGGGCACCAGGACAGCGGTTGGCTGGCGACATAAGCGACCCGCCAGCAAAAATGGTACCATTTATGCTGGCGGACGAGTTACGTCGACCGCCAGCATAGAAGGTTTAGTGGGGGCGGCCTACATAAGCCAACCGTCAGCACAAATAGTCCCATTTCTGCTGGCGGGTGGCTTATATCGACCGCCAGCATGGATCCTTACTACTGGCGGCTTTCATATGCACCCGCCAACACAGTGAAGCTAAAAATAGCTTCAAATTGATACAAGGCACCAATATTTCAACATGCATGGACAACAACAACAAGTAAAATTCAAACAGAAATATCAACACAAACAACACCTTAGAAAGGTTTATTTCACACAAACAACATGCATGATGACAAATGTTTCAAAGCACACTTAAAACCAACACAAATTAAAGTACACTACAATGGGGGCCTCACTCACAAATCAACACAACTTTGCCTCACTCAAATTTATTAGACAGTCCGACTGTGATATAGCTACCAAGCACTAAACCTATTATCAAGACCACAACAGCGATGATGGTGCCCTACATGCAGAATCCTTGATTTTTGTTGTGCTTCTTCCGATAGCCAATTTCCGCCATAATGTCATTAAGTTGCCCTCTATGGTCTGCAAGTTCAAGCCTCGTTTCATTACTCGTTATCTTCAAATCACTCATTCCCACCTTCAGATCAGAAATGACACACTTCATCTGATTCCATTATTCCAGAAATTCTGATCCCCGTGAGATGTTCGAGTTTCTAAACAACGTACGTGTCCCGGTGTTCAAAATGTTGTCAAATTTTTTTCTCAATTTCCTCAGATGATATATTAGTGCTCGACAAAAGTCGTGATTTTCAAACTTTATTTGAATTTTATACAATTTTTAAATTGTTCTATCTCACGATGTTCATCGCGATGAGAGAGTCAAATGTCAAAAATTTAGCGTTATTTCATGTAAACGGTCTTAAACATGCCTCATGAACATGAATATCATTTTTTCACTAACTTTACTTCGTGATTTCATGCACCTCCAATTCATATTGGAGCTCTACAGTGAAACTAGCTAGACTGAAATAAAATTGTTAAATACAAAATAAATATTTATTTTTATCCGAAATTTGAGCATGTGCTTTGTAGGGGTGTAGGTTGATGAAGCAAAAGGTTTGGATGTGTGAATTTGATTTTTTAATTCTTTACCGAGAGTTTTGAAAATGCACTCGGCACAGAATTCTTTGCCGAGAGCCAAAGGTTGGGCTCTCGGCACATTTGACGGCTGGGCCAACGGCCGTGACGGCTGTTCCATTGTGCCGTGAGGTCTCGGCTGTGCCGAGGGCCTGCTTCTGCCACTCTCGCCATAATGCCTCTGTGCCGTGAGTGCGTGGCTGTGCCGAGAGCCTGCTGTGTTCCCTCTCGGCACAGACTCTCTGTACCGCGGGTTTTTCTGTGCCGAGAGCTCGATCTGGTGCTCTCGGCAAAGCGGCCCTGTGCCGTGAGCTTTAGTTTTGGCTCTCGGCACATACTTGAGCTCTCGGCAGATGCTGCGTTTCCGGTAGTGGAGGTGTTGCATCTGGAGCACTTGGATCGGACGAGCCACACGTGCAAAGTCAAGAAGGACGTGAGCAACTGCACTGCCTGCTACCCTCGACGTGTTCGTCTACATCGAGACGGTTCCGCTGCATGTGCGCGTTTAGTGGTATAATCACGTGATATCTGACAGCAGCAGTTCCTGTTTTGCGGGGAAAACAAATTTTGTTTTGCGCTAGCTTAGCCACCCCGTATCCCTTCATAAGAATAAGAATGTTACACTACTTGCACATTGCTTCTGACACCACCCTGCTATTGGTCGTGGCCGGTTGATTATTCAACTTCCACATGAGGAACATACAGATTTTAATTGAGGATCAACCTGGTTATTAGATTTAATTTGATTGCTCCATTATTGATTAATAAGGCCGTAGCGTAGACTAGCAACAGGAAGACCACCATTGCTAGGCGCTCTCGTCCTGCTGCTGCAGGACGTGGACCAGCGCCGCGCGGAGGCACCCCTCGTCCTGCAGCGCCGCCGGAACGTCGACGAGGGCGTCCTGCACCGTTGCCGCGCCGCCGACGCGGCTCACGCACGCGTGCTGCACCGGCAGGTCCAGCGACCGGAGCGCCACCATGAGACGCGCGGGGGCGTGGCGCGCCGCCGCCGTCGTAAGGCGCACCGCCGCCGCCTCGCGCCCGACCATCCGCACCTCCAGCTTCTCCTCCAGGCCTCCGGAGGCCGGGCACGCTGCCGGGTTCCCGCCGCCCTGCTTCCGCGCCGCGGCCTGCTGCCTGGCCGCGTCCTCCAGCTGCTCCACGCGCCCACGCAGCTCGGCGATGTAGGCGGCGGCGTCGGCGAGCAGGGACGCCTTGTCCATACGGGACACCGTCGGCACGGCGGCGCGGAGGTCGCAAAACCGGCGGTTGAGCTTCTCCCGCCGCTGCCGCTCCGCCTCGACGTGGCTGATGGTGGGGCCTTCGGACCGGGGCCCGGGCTTCCTGCCCCGCCTCCTCGCCGGGCGCTCGCACATGACGGCCGCCGCGTGTGGGTTACCGGCGGACAGGTCGGAGTCTACCGAGTGCGAGCCCCCGGCGGAGACCCACTCGGCGTCATCATGCATGGTCTTATAGTCGAGCGCTTCGTCGCTCATCAGCCATTGCTCCGGCAGACCGCTGGAGACGAACTCGAGGACTGAGTGGTGGCCTACCGCGGAGAAGAATGAAGCAGGTGAGGCAGGTGAGCAGAAGAATGCTGGGGAGACGAGCTCATCCATGGCACCGTCCTGCTGCATTTTCATGCACTTTCGTTTAGCGCTTCGCCAGAAATGGCCAAGTTGCAACTACCGTACCTTAGAGGTGGTAGCACGCGGAGTAGGAATGGCAGTTCCGCGCTAGCACATTTTTATAGCCCATTATTCTACATTTGCAGTAAGGACCTCGTAATTATAGAAGTTTCACTTGAAGCATGCTAACCCTGAGAAAATTAAACATCACAATTCGTTACCAGTTGCACCTGCTATACATCCCAGTAGAAAAGAAAAGCAATTTGTTACTTTATCAATGGCGCGGCACGCACCGTGATTCTTTATCATTCTTGCGAAACGGCACACAGCTGAGTAGCGCTAGGACCTCCGGTGGAGGTCGTGGGTTTATCCCCCTTTGGGGTGAACTGTTGAAAAAAAAAGGAAAACTTATAGCTCACATGAGTGATTTGGAGGGGTCTCACACAATTTTTTCTCACCTCCATCTTCACCTCCACCCACATTCTCCAACTCAGGCGACACTCTGGCGAAGGTTAGGGGTTCGGGGTTTCTGGGGGGCTGTTGTTAGGGTTCACGAAACCGGTGGGAACCGGGCCGGTTCGGCCGGTTCCCGGTGGAACCGGTTCGGCCTGGTACATGAACCGGTCCGGTTCTCACACTAAAACCGTGCCTATAATTTAGATGCCTCGGTGAACCGGCTGGTTCCACCGGTAAACCGGATCGATTTTTTTCTTACCGGAAACTAGCCGGTTCACAGTATAATTAACCCTGGCTGTCACCACCGGACCTAGAGGGAAGATCGGCGGGGTAGGCCGACCCGGCGAAGGCGGTGGCTCGAGGGGCGGCGAGGCCCGCGGCGGGGGCGGCGACGGCCGGGTGGTGGAGGACGGCGATTGGGGCCGGGGGTCGGGCGGGGGAACTCACCGGCGTTGGAGAAAAAGACCTCGTCGGTGCCGGGAATCGGAGGAGGCGGCGGCGGTACGAGGGGCGGCGGTAGGGACGCGGGCGGGGCGGCCGGCACCGGCCGACTAGGGTCCGCCGGAGCTCCGTGCCGGCCGCGCCGTGCGGAGCTCCGGCGGACCCTAGTTCGCCGGCGCCGGCCGATGCGGCGGAGGGGCTGGGCGGGGGCGGCGGGCGCGGGATCCCACGCGAGGCGTCGGGAGGAACGCGGAGGGTAGAAACGGAGAAGAAGGTAGGGTAGATGGATAAGGTTGAGCTGGGGATGATCTGTACCGTCCGATTTTGATCCTATGGTCAAAAAATTCGTGTGAGAGAGGTCTTTATTTCACCTAGGTGAGGGATAGACACTCCAAAAAAAATACTACCTCGCCTATCTCACGGGCGGTGGGGCAACGTAAGGTTGGGGTAGAGTTTCAGGGTTTTCTCGACTTGCGTCAGAATATCTTTCTTTTTTAATACAATACCGTGGGGTGGTCTTACCCAACATAGGTTGAGTTTTTTCTTTATGATTCTTTTATTTTGCGAAATAGGCACCCTGAAACACACAACATGCTCGATTCTACGAATACATACACAGCTCTAACGTAACTAGATCGACTGAGCCAACATATATTTTCAAGATTGATAAAAATACTAGCACCTCGCCATCGACGGTCACGTCGCCTGGCACTAAAAGAACAACGTCGGTTAGATCTTCAATAAATATAGAAAAAATACGAGCATGCATGCCGAATCTAGAACTAAATCCGGGTGGACATGTTAGTTTTTTTAGAATGACACAGTACAACGCAGATGCTCACAACACGCAGGCACACTCACCCCTATGAATACACGTACGCAAACCCTAGCCCTATGAGCACCTTTGAAGGACTGAGCACCGGCAGATCTGGAGATTCCCGAAGTCACCAATGGCGCCTCGTTGTCGACGGGAACGTCACTTACCACTTAACGCATAACGCCGGACATGTTAGTTAGAAATTAAAAGTAAACTTTTTCATTCTCTGTTTATCTCTCCCCTATAGTTTAGGTTTCTCTAATAAAAATTAAGGATTGGAATCACATATATCTTCATTTTTCTTCAAACACAAAACACATCCTTGGGCGGTGTCAAGGCCTTGTCAAGTTGCTGTCAATTTTCAGTGACAAACATATCTATTATCGCAAACTTAGCACCATGATGTGTTTAGTATATCCTTTTTTTTGCAAAAAGAAAGTTTGATATATCCTCAAGCAAAAGTTGCAAAAGTTTTTTTTCTGCAAAGTATATGAGAAATACTACCGTTTCAAGGCAATGCGTGGTTTTCTTTTTTTTACGGATGGTAAAAGCTCCTGAATTTTTATTAGAAGAAGAGAGTTGACCCAAATTATAAGGAAAATCAGGCCGAAAACCACACAACTTCGGTCCGAAGACCATACAACTAGGGAGGTATAGCATCATCCCTCACAACTTCGGTACACCGACCATACAACTCAGGGGGCAGAAAACCCCGAACAACTCGGGTCCGTAGACCAAACAACTCCGGTGAGTTGGATTGGGATATCAACCATCACCGCACAACTCAACTGAAGTGACTCGGTGGGTTGGATTGGAACATCAACGCACACCGCTGAGATAACTTAAAAACTCGGTGGGTTGGATTGGGACATCAACACGCACTGCTCACGACAACTCAAAACAACTCCACTAAACACCGATCAGTCTGATTGGGGCATCGACCATTGCCAAGGACCGAAACCTCTCTTCTTCTCAAATTCTCTAAACTAATAAAAAGACAAAGACAACAGAGGAAGGAAAACGAAAAACTGAGGAGGAGGAAGCATATACCGTCGAAGAAGCAACCAAAGCCGAGGTGTCTGACCGGAGAAGTCATTGCGGGACTTAGACAGGACATGAGTCTCCTCGCCAAAAAAGCACAACACTGCCTTCAGGAAGAAACATGATGCCAAGAGACGTCATCAACATTGTCCCAAGAAGGGAAGGTGGTTTACACCCGCTCCATGACGCGTAGAGAGATGGTCGGCACCACCAGCCACACCATGCCGAGGTGCTATTGGTTGGCCGCCGCACGGCCGTGGCAACCATACCACCATGGCTTGGTTGACAACAACCGCGCAAAAATCATCGTCGGCATGCCACCACGACACCACCGACACACCACTGCCTGAGAATGCGGCACGGAGCAACCAGTACGCCACCATGATGCCCCTGGTGCGTCGTCGCTTGGTTGCCGCAAGCCACACCACCGTGGTGTCGCCAGCACACGCCGAAACAAGCCGCCACCAGCCGCGCCACCAAGAGGCCGCTGACACTAACCTCCATCGAAGCCACTGCCATGAGCACCCCACACCTGAGGCGCCGAGGGAGCAGATATCGCTGGGCCCCTCCGACGTCCAACCGCACCGCCATGGAGCCGCAGAGTGGCACCGCACGCCGACCACGAGAGTCGCCGCCGTCGCATGCTGCGAGTGCCATCGCAAGGCTCAGCCCGGCCTGCAGCTGCGGGAGCCGAGCGGCTGGCCGCCACCGCGACGGCGCAGCCCGGCAAACCGCCTGTTGGTGGAAATCGGGCCCGAAGGGTGGACGCCGACACAACAGCCCCCTGAGTTCTCTCCCTCCCTTCGACCTCTTCCCCTAGGCTACTACTTCTACTTATGCGAGGAGAGGAAACACGAATCTTAATAGAACAGTAAAGGAAACAAGCAAATGCTCAACAGACCGAAGACCGCTCGTCTTGCGGAAGCCTTCGGAGCTCTCTTCTCATTACAGTGTGTCCGTTTCATTACAAGGGGTTCACTATTTATAGGAGACCCCTGGGTATAGTCATTTGCCTCAATTACACCTTTTCCGTTCCTGACAAACCGCTTTAAACACTTTACAAGGGTATAACAGTAAGTCCCCGCGTCGTACAGGCCTCCAGCGTGTCTTTGTACGGCCGAAACGCCTTTACACGCGGCCGCCCTTGTCTCTGCCTTGTCCGGAGCCCACTTTACACATTGGCAGTGGCCACGTGTCCAGGGCCGTCGCACCTTCGGTGACGAAGCAGCGACCCTGGACCAGGGGCGTCGAGCCTCCGCAGACGCTTTGTCCGCGCCGCCGCCGCCCGGGACGCGGTGTCCTCGGCCGGCGCTCCCCGCTCCTGGCCCTCCCGGGCCTTCGTCGCCGGAGCACGGCCGTCAGCACCTTCGGCGCCGAAGGTAGGCGCCGCCACAAGGGGTCACTCCTGCACAACGAGACTTATGAGGCACAGGCGGTGTTAGTGTTTCATTAGTGTCCTGTGCAGCGAAGGGCCGTCCCGCCAGACCGAAGCCGTAAGCAGACCGAGGGTGCCAGCGCGGGCGGACGGGGGCGATGCTTCCGAAGGCCAACTTCCCCAACAGTAGCCCCTCGTCAGTGAGGGCCGTCCTGAAACTGCGAAGGGCCGAACTTACGATCAACTTCAGCCGGGTGAAGGACGGTCTTCGGAACTCCCCCGGACGGCCCACGCTGACATGGTGGTCCGGAAAAAGACGTGCGCTGCCCTCTGCCAAAGTTACCGTTGAGAGGGGCCGTCCTTTGGGTAAAAAGGTAATTTCGGTCGTCGCCGGCGCGATTATCGGGACTCATTACTATATAAAGGGGGGCCGTCCTTTGGGTTGCCCCACCCAGCGGCTGGAGCCCAGAGCTTTCGACGCGCGAGAGCTCCGAAGGCCTACTGTAAGATTTTCTCCAGCCCCCTTGCTTCTGCTTTCACTTCGTGCGTGGTTAGCGTTGATGGCACCGAAGCGTAGACGCGATGCTGTCGCGAGGGAGATCGCGAAGACCTACACGTTCGGTCGAAGCCAAATCGACAAGACCGACGTGGAGGCGTTGGTGAAGAACCGCATGGTTGGGGCCGGCCGAGCCCCCGGCCGTGAGACCGTGCCGCGGCCCCGGGACAACGAGGTCGTCATCTTCCGCGACCTCCTGTACGCGGGGCTTCGGTTCCCACTTCATCCCGCCGTCGTCGACATACTGCGGTACTTCGATATCTACCTTCATCAGCTCACCCCAAACGCCATCCTCCGGCTGTCGGTATACATGTGGATATGCCGGACAACGAAGATCAAGCCCTCCGCCGAAGGATTCGCTTCGGCGCATCAAGTGCATCACCGAGGCGGACGGTCTTCGAGGAGGAGGGGGACCAATCCGTGGAGAAGGACCGTCGGCTTGGTCGTCTCAACTTCTCTTATAAGGCCGGCGTAGTGAGCCCGGTCACCGCATACAGGAACAAGTGGCCTACGGACTGGCAACAGCACTGGTTCTACTATGCCTTGAGCCCCCTTCTTCCGGAGGCACTCACCCGCTAGCGACGAAGGAGCTCCCGCCCCTGCACGAGTCCTACGCGAAGAACCCTTCGTGTCCGGAGGGCGACGAGTTCGTTATGATGCTGCGTCGGTTCGCGCGGAAGTACGGTACTAGCGACATCGTGGAGGAGTACCGCAGCATCCCCGTGTGCCCGCTGGTCGACAACTGGTCCGTGGCCGAAGACGAGTGGGCGGAAGACATCGGTGGCATCCCCTGCCCCGATTGGACAAAGGTCTTCGGCTTCACAGCCGACCGTAAGTTGCTCTGCATCCTTCGAGAGAATCGTTCCTCGCCATGTTCTTAGCAAACGAGAAGCTAACGGACTTGGCTGTTTTTCTGTAGTTTTGAGGAGGAGGAAGGTGGAGGCGCACGGGGACTTCATCCTCGGCCCCGTCTCGCCGAAGGAGTACAAGGACACCGTTGCGGAGCCGAACGGGTCCGGACAAACCGTATTTTTGAGTTTTTCAAGATCGCGCCGCCCGAGCGCGTCGGTTTCGCCAAACACCGCGAGGCGGCCGAAAAGAAGGCGGCGGCGGTCGCGGCCGCCGAAGCGGATGCGGAGGAGACGGCGACGTCGCCGCGCGCCGCTCCGCGCAGAGCCGGCCAAAGGGCCGCACCTGCTGCGGCCACTGCGGCCGCTGAAGGGAAGGCGCGGAAGAAGCGGGGCGGGCGGCCTGTGGATTCGCCCCCGTCCCCTAAGAGGACCCGCATCATGGACGTGGAAACTGGTCTTGTTGGAGACGTGATAGCTGCCGTGCCGCTGCGAGCGGCCGCGCCTTCGGATGTACCCTCCGGCGCACCTCCGGCGAGGGCTGGGCAGGGGACCGCCGGGCCGCTACTTGTTCCCCTCAGCCCGCCGGAGAAGGACAGTGACGACAACAGCGATGTTCGCATCGTGTCCTCCGTTGGTGATGCGCCGCGCAAGCCAAGCCCTGCCGCCTTCGGCGCCGAAGCCCCCCAAGACAAAGGTGACTCCGGCTCCACCTCCAGCAGCTCGTCTGACACATCTTCCGACGGCACCGAGCAGTCCGCCTCCCCTTCGGCCCCCGCCTCCGAGAAGAATGATGTCGTCCCCGAAGCGGAGGAGGAAGAGGATGAGGGGCCCGAAAGCAGCAGCTACCGGGTGACACCTGAGGAGCCCCGGGCCGCCGCTGTTCGTCTTCAAATCCCTGCCGAAGCCAAGCTGATTGGCGGGAAGACAATCCGCTTTCTAGGGCTGACAAGCGGCGGACATGAGCGCCAGTTTCTGGAAGAGGCCGGGGCAAGCTTTGCGATACCTCACGAAGAGGAGTACTTCGGGAAACTCACCGCCGCAGATCTCACGACGGCGTGCGGGGACCTGTCCCTGAAGGCCTTCATCGCCTCTCGGTGCCTCTCGCGAAGGTTGGAGCAGGAGAGCAAGGAGGCAAAGGAGAAATCGGTGGCCTCCATCTCTTCGCTTGAGAACAGAGTGGCAGAGCTGGAGGGGCGGCTGGCTGCGGAGCAGGAGCGCTCCCGGAAGCTGCAACAGGAGAAGGAAGATTCTGCGAGATCCTCCGAAGCCCTCCTCAATACGCTGCGGCACGATGTGGAAGTCCTTAGCACTGCCAAGGAAGACATGCGCGTTCAGCTCACCGACAAGGAGGTCAAACTGACCGAAGCGCAGAAAGGGTTAAGCGAGCTGAGCGAAGCGCTGGATCGGTACCGCACAGACCACATCCGGAGCGCCGAAGCCCTTCGCGACGACATACTGCAACTGCTGGAGCAGTGCAACCTGAGTGCTCCGCCTGTCCCGCTCCCTCGCTGCACTGTTGAGTCGTTTTACGAGTGGGTGAACGCCTGCTTTGACGTCATCTCGATGAACACAAAGATCTTCGGGGAGCTTGGGGCTGCGGTGGGGGTTCGCACCCTGGCGTATTCGGTGTGCTCGCTAGTGCCCTCAGATCGCCCATCTTCGGAGAAGACAATCAGCAAGGGCGATCTTCGTCGGCTTACGAAGGAGAACTTTGAATGGCCTAGCGACGCAGAGCTAGACGTTGGACAGCTTCCTGTGCTCCCCAAGAATCTTGCAAAGAATTTTATGAACACCTTCTTCGCCCGACGTGGCTATCAGCTTACCTTGGACGAGTCCGCTCGCCTCAGCGCCCAGGTACGCCGAAGCTGCTTCCTCCCTTTGCCTGTACTTCGCTGAAAACACGTCGTCGTCAATGTTTTGACACATTGCCCTCGCCGTTTTTGCAGATAGGGTCTCAGCTGCAGGAACGCGTTTACGCTCGACTTCTGGCTCGGTATGGCGGCGCTCCACCCCTGCCCCAGTTCATGATGGATGGGTACTGGATTGCCATGCCCGGTGTTCCCCTTATCACCGCCGCGGGCCTGGGAGCTGCGGCACCGGAGGGGAGGGCGGCCGCTGGCATTGCCGAAGACGCGATGGCTCCCGACGCCGAAGGAAGGCACGGGGACGCGACGGGGCCCGCCACCGAAGAAGAGCGCGCCGAAACGACCACGGAGGCTGCCCCTTCGGCTCCCGCCGGCCTTGAAGCTGCTCCCGCCTCCGAGGGAGGGGTCGCACCCGAAGCTGGAGACGCCGAGGGGGCAAAGGTCTCCGCCGGGGACGCCACGGTGGAGGCTTCGGATGCGGCGCACGCGGCGGAACTTGAAGCTACTCTGTTGGCTGCCAGCTCTCCCGGCGGCGAAGGCCCCGCTGAAGCGGCGGTCGAGGCCACCGAAGCAAGCGCCGTTGTGGACGAAGCCGCCGTCGTCGCCGAGGGAGCCGAGGTGTGAAAACGCGTCGCCGCGGGACTTATGATGGAATGAACTATTCTCCCCTTTGAAGGGATGAAATTTTTGTAAAGTAAACTGATGCACGGTATCTCTGCGCAGGTTCCTTCGGTGGTTCCTGCGCAGAGGTCCGAAGGTGCGAGCAACGCAACTCTGCCCCTTGACTCCCTTTTTGTCGCGCCAAATGTTTGGACGAAGTTTAGCATTCGCCATCCTGATGTTTCGTACGCCGAGTTTTTGTCGTATCGCGCGGAGCGTTACCGCCTTCACAATGAAGCGGCTAAGCGTTTTTTCGCGGATTTTTCAAAGGACCCCGCTCGTCGGGATGCCATTCTTAGAGAGCGGGCCGCCCGTAGGGCGGCCAAGCGTAACTTAGCTGACCCCTTCGTGACCGAAGGGGTCGTTCCAAAGGTAGAGCCGATCGAAGAGGGGGTTCTTGGGCCACCCGAGTACGTGTATTTGATTCCTGACGCCTCGTCGGAGAGCTTTGCGGCAGTGAAGGTGGAGACGGAGTAGTCGCCTTCACGTGGACTCTAACCCCGTCTTCGGCGCAGGACGGATGCCTACCGACAGCGAACTTCGGGAGATGGCTCTGGAGATCATAGACATGGCATATCTTCGGTTGATCGACGAGATCTGTGAAGACGTGCTGAACGAAGATTGATTGTCAAGTACGGCTACGGCTGGCGCGAAGACTTGAAGCATAGGACTTCGGAACTCCCCCCCCGGAAGTGTTCGCGGCATGCCCGGAGCCTACTTTGTACTTGTGTTGTTTTTTCCCTTCTAAGGTTGTATTATTTTTAGGAAGGATGTTGTATATTGAAAGATTAAGAGAGGCGTGATGACGAGGAGTGCTTCATTGTTTCGTCTCCTAACTGGTTTAACAAGTTCGTCCTAAGTGCGCTGGGACGAAGCAGCATCGCGCTTCCCCTTCGGAGTCAATTTGCGAACAGGTCGCCCCCTTGGCTGAAAAACGCCACCATATTTGAGATGTGCATCTTCCGCAGACCACTTTTGGCGTGCTTACTCGAACCGGGACGGGTATTTATTCCACGCAGAGTGGGCTTCCCTTCGGTCGGGTCAGGGACAAAGCACTCGCTTTAGGTACGCGCTTAGGTTGGCCAAGTCGTGGCCTTGCGTCGCGTTAAGCAGTTTTCCTCTTCGGTCGAATCGTGACCGGCGCATCGCTCCAGGCGTGCGCTTACTCCGGCCCAATCGTGGCCTCGCACCGCGTCAAGCGGTTTGTCTCTTCGGTCCAATCGTGACCGACGCATCGCTCCAGGCGTGCGCTTACTCCGGCCCAATCGTGGCCTCGCACCGCGTCAAGCGGTTTGTCTCTTCGGTCCAATCGTGACCGACGCATCGCTCCAGGCGTGCGCTTACTCCGGCCCAATCGTGGCCTCGCACCGCGTCAAGCGGTTTGTCTCTTCGGTCCAATCGTGACCGACGCATCGCTCCAGGCGTGCGCTTACTCCGGCCCAATCGTGGCCTCGCACCGCGTCAAGCGGTTTGTCTCTTCGGTCCAAACGATAAGTGACGGGCTTGGTGCGCGCGCCCCTAAGGCGAACCGTGCCTAGGCTGTCACTTACTGCGCCGAAGGCCTCCTCGAAGACTAGGCCCCCCTTGAAGGTGGTGGCCTAGCTTCGAAAGAGTGGCGAAGGCATTCTTTGTAAAGAAAGTAAACTGCAGTACGAAGGTATGGGGGAACACTGACTTATATTACATGTCAGAAAATCGGAGGGATACAAGGGGCCGCCTCGTTAAAAACCTCACACTTCGCGGATCCGGAGGGGAACCACGAAGTCTCCCCCGTGAGGAAAAGAGTACGCCCCCCACTAATTTAATGTACATAGGATACAAAGTCGGTATCTCGACTTAAAAGAAAGAGAAACTATTGAAACTCAAAGACTATACTAAAACTTGCGACTGCTTCAGACGAAGTACTTCTGAAGCATGTCCACATTCCAGGTGTATGGCTCTTCGTCGCCTGTTAGCCGGCGCAGTTTGAAGGCTGCTTCGTTTGCGGTTGCCGTCGCTATGAACGGGCCTTCCCATTTCTCGTGCATCTTGCCCTTCAGTTTGCCCTTCGGCACCTTGCGTAGCACCAGGTCCCCGGACCGTATGAGCTTCGGTCTGATCTTTTTGTTTTTCCACCTTCGGGTCTCGTCTTGATAGTCTGAAAGGTTTCTGGCCGCCTGTAAGCGGACCTCCTCAATGTTCTGAACCGAAGCCTTGAGGTCTTCGTCTCCGGAGGGTGTGCTCCTCCAGGTGCCCAGACACAGCTCTTCGGGCAGCATGGCCTCCTCCCCGTATAGCAATTTGAAGGGGGAGAACTGGGTAGTTCTGGAAGTGGTGGTGTTGTGGGACCAGACTACCCTCCGTAACTCCTCGGCCCACTTGCTCTTGGGTAAGTCAGTGATGTTCCTCTTGATCCCTGCGAAGATGATCCCATTGGCCCGCTCAACCGCCCCATTGGACTGAGGGTGGTAGACCGAAGCGAAGCACAACTTTGTCCCCAAGTACGCACAGAATTCCTTGAACTCCGCGCTGTCAAACTGTTTGCCGTTATCCACTGTGACCTCGTGGGGGACACCGAAGCGGCATACTATGTTCTGCCAAAAGAACTTCTAAATTGTTGCCGAAGTGATGCTCAACAATGGCTTCGCCTCGACCCACTTGGAGAAATATTCAACCGCCACCACCGCGTGAGTGTAGTTTCCGGGCGCCGTGGGCAGCGGGCCGACGATGTCGATACCCCACCGTGCGAAGGGCCAGACTGGCGGCAACAACTGTATCTCATTGGAGGCGAACTTGCTGTAGGGTGCGTGGCGTTGGCACTCTGGACAATGGCGCACAATGTCATGGGCATCTGCGACCGCCGAAGGCCAGTAGAAACCCTGGCGGAAGGCTTTCTGCACCAATGCTCTGGTGCCGAGGTGATGTGAGTACATGCCACTATGGATTTCGTGGAGCAGTTGTTTTCCCTCGGTGGCCGAAATGCACCTTAACATTGGGGCACACACCCCTCTTCGGTACAGGTTGCCGTCGGCGAGGTGATAGTTCCTCGCCCTGATGGCTACTCGCTTGGCGGTGAGCCCATCTTCGGCCTCATAGTAACCTTTGAGCGCTGCAACTATTGGGGCGCGCCAATCCTCGCTCTGTATGGCATTGACGAATTTGGGAGGTGCTGCTTCGTCGACTGCGGACCTCGATGTGGTTGTTTCGTAAAAGACATCCGGTGGCAGAGGCTCAAGTAATGCGGTTGCCTTCGCGATAGCATCGGCCTCCTTGTTGTGGTTCCTGGGAAAACTTCTCACTGTGATACCGATGAAGAACTTTTCCATGCTCCGGACGGCCTGCAGGTACTTCATCATATCCGGGTTCTTTGCCTTGTAAGTTTTCCCAATGTGGCAGGCGACAAGTTCGGAGTCCGTCAGGATGACGAGCCTTCTTGCCCCTACGGCCCTGGCCTTCCGAAGTGCAAGCAGCAGGCCTTCGTACTCTGCCACGTTGTTTGTGCAGTTATCATAATTCAGCCGCAAGGCATATCGGAGTTTGATGCCCGAAGGGGACTTTAAGACCGCTGCGGCCGCCGACCCAAGGTGGCAGTATGCGCCATCGCACTGGACTTCCCATATTGGCTCTATGACCACTGCTTCCCCCTTCGGCGCCGAAGGCGTCCAATCAGCTACAAAGTCAGCGAGGACTTGAGACTTTATCGCGCTGCGGGCGACGAAACTTATGACGTGCTCCGCCAACTCCGAGGCCCACTTGCCCATCCTGCCCGTTGACTCCTTGTTCTCGAACATATCCCGAAGGGGGAAAGCGGTGGGCACCAAAACGTTGTGTCTCTGGAAGTAATGCCGAAGCTTCCTTTTTGCCATTACCACAGCATATGCCATCTTCTCCATCTCGGAGTAGAGCAGTTTTGAGCCGCTCAGAGCTTCGGAGACATAATATATAGGAAATTGCCTCAGAACATCCGCCTCTTTGCGCTCTTCCACGAGCACTGCACTAACCGCTGTGTCGGTTGCCGCAATGTACAACAAGCGGAGTCGGGCCTTCGGTGACGGCTTGGTCATGACCGGCAGCGTCTTCAAGGTATTTCTTGAGTTCATCGAAGGCTTGCTGCGCTTCCGGGCCCCATTGGAAGGCCGAGTTTGCTCGGAGGACCTTGAAAAAAGGCGAGGCTTCGCTCGGCGGCTCTTGAGATAAAACGGTTCGGGCCGAGGCGATTCTCGCCGCAAGCCTTTGGACTTCCTTGCGGGTGGTCGGGGGCCGCATCCTTCGTAGGGCCTCAATTTTTTGGGGGTTCGCCCGGATGCCCCGCTTGGAAACCATGCACCCCAACAATTGCCCTTTTCGGATGCCGAAGATGCATTTCTCTGGGTTGAGCTTGAGGCCATTTTGCCTCATGTTGTCGAAGGTCTCCGTTAGATCTGCAATGTGATCTTGCTCTTTCTCGCTCATGATGACGATGTCGTCGACGTACGCCGAAGCGTTGCGCCCCACCGGTCGCCCGGGGATCGCTTCATCATGCGGTTGAAGGTGGACCGGCGTTGCGCGAGGCCTTCGGGCATTCGACGAAGCGGGAGAAGACGCCGAAGGGGGTTGTGAATCCGGTTTTTGCTTCGTCTTCCCTTCGCATCCACACTTGGTGATAGCCGGAGAAGCGATCTAGGAGGCTCAACATGTCACAGCCGGCGGCCTGATCGATAATGACGTCGATCCTTGGCAAAGGGAAGGGGTCCTTCGGGCATGCTTTGTTGAGTTCAGTGAAGTCAATACACATTCTCATGTTGCCGTTCTTCTTTGGAACCATGACCACGTTTGCCATCCAGACGGGGTATTGGACTTCTCTGATGATTCTTGCGTCGAGCAACTTTTGCACTTCGGCCTCCGCGGACTTGACCCTGTCTGCTGACATGGGCCGCTGCCTCTGCAGTTTCGGTTTGACCCTTGGGTCGGTATTGAGTGCATGCTCTATGACCGAGCGATGAACGCCTGTCAAGTCGGACTTGGACCATGCGAAGACATCTTGGTTGTTACGAAGGAACTGCAAGAGTCGGCCTTCGTCCTCTCGTGCCGATCTCGCCGCCTATCATCACAGTTCTGCTTGGCACATCTGCGCATAAGGGGACTGTCTTTGTGACATCGACAGCCTTCATGCGTTCGGCTTCGGCCCCCTTCATGGACTGCCTCATTTGGGCTTCGGCCTTGTGCTCTTCGGCCACTGCAGCTTCGTTGCTCTCATCTTCGTTGATGACATGGACTTGTCTGTTGTGGACCGAAGTGTTGTGCTCGGCTCTTCGGGCCTCCTCCTGGCTGCCATAGACTGATATTACTCCTGCCGCCGTCGGTATTTTCATCAGCAGGTACCCTTGGTGGATAACCGCCGCGAACTTGTTTATGGTGTTGCGGCCGAAGATGGCGTTATACGGGTACGTGAAGTCCACAACATCGAATGTTATGACCTCGGTTCTCATTGTGGCGTCTTGGCCGAAGGATACATTGACATCAATCTTGCCGAGGGCTTCGATTTTCTTATTGCCGAAGCCGTACAGCGGGTGTTCTGCCTTCTTCAGGTCTTCCTTTTTGAAACCCATGCTGGTGAAACATTGCCAGGTCAGGATATCCGCTGAGCTGCCGTTATCAACGAGGATCCTTCCCACGTCGTTGCCGAAGTAGTACTTTGTGTTCTTGCCGATGTTGGCCCTTATGACGAGCGGATCGTTGTGCGGGTAGTGCCGCACTCGATATCACCGCCGTGAAGGTTATGGGGACATGGGACCACGACAAGTGAAAGTACTTGCCGGAGCAGATATGTGACACGCTTCGGTAGTAATCTTGGCGCTGCCTCTTTGTCTCGTGCGTTGGTTCATTTGATCCGCCGGAGATCGCATTGATGATGTTGAGCATGCCCGTGATCCCCGAACTGCTTGAGTCAGGGACCTCTTGCTTTGGCGGGGGCGGGGGTGGCGGTTGGGTGTGGGTGTAATGCACTTGGTGGTGGGCAGGTGGGTTGGGCCACGAAGGCACGAAAACCGAAGGTTGTTGCGCGAGCGGGGGAGGAGGTGGAAGCAGCTGCGGCGCGGAGGGTGCGTATGGCTGTGGTGGGTGGAATGCATGCGCAGGTGCCGAAGGTTGGTAAGGCTGGTGGTGGTATGGTGGTGGCAGGGCCTTGAACTGACCCGCATTTTGGTACTTCATGACATGGTTCACGGCCATGCCTGCTGCCTTCGCCTTCTCCTCCGCCTCCCACTCCATCTTCATCTTGACCGCCGAAGGGCACTGGTGCGTGTGGTGCTGGGCATCGATCCCGTGGAGCCAGCAGAAAAAACGCTCACCTCCGCCCTCTCGCCGGTTATCTTTGTTGCGGCTTCGGCCCCTTGTTATGTTTGTATCCACCCTTGTGCCCGCCGCCCCTGTTCGGTTCTCGGTCTCGGGGGGCGCGGACACGTTGTTGATCTGGCGGTTCGCTTGCTTCGGCGGCCGGTTTTGCCACCCCTTCGGGCCGGTCCCACTGCCCCTGTTGTTTCTGCTTCTTTGCCGCGTTTGCCCGGTCGAGCCTTCGGCGGCGGCCTTTGTCGGACTTGCAGTATTCTTGCATGACCTCAAATAATTCTTGCACGGACTTCGGCTTGACCCTGTCGAGCACATCTTGACAGTTTCCAACCCTCAGGCCACCGACGATGGAGTCGATGATGCTGCTTTCGGACACCGTGGGCGCGCGTGCTGTTAGTTTGACAACCCTGTGCATGTACTCTTGCAGTGATTCACGGTCCCCTTGGACACACATGTTGACGAGGTCGTTGGAGTCCAGCTCTTCGACCCGCATGCCTTTGAAGCCGGGACGCAGCCTTGTTCCGTGCACCTGGAACCATGATGTAATGTACCCCTTCGGTATGTTGGCATACCAGTACTGGACTTCTCCCTTGAGCGCGAGCACGAGGGCCTTCGCCTTTGTGGTGGCATCACCCCCGTTGGACTCAACCGCCGCTTCGAACTTCATCAGGAACTCCTTGGGATCGTAGTCTCCGTCATACTGGGGCAGGGTGTTGGCGTTGAATCGACGAGGCCACTGCGCGCTCTCAAGCTCGACCGAAAGCGGGGACACCGGGACCACGTTACGGGGTGGAACGTCGTCGGGAACGAAGTGCTCGTGCACCTGCCCCCTGTCTTGGCGGTGCCCTATGCTTTGTCCTTCGGAGGCATCCTTCGCCGCCTCCACCGATCCGCCCGGCGAGCCCGCATGGCTGCGCAGGTGAGCCGGGAGCATGCCGCCGGGGCCGCCGGCACGGCATGCGCGGCGGGCGTCGGTGTCGGTGCGGGCGGCGTCGGAGCAGCCTTGGCCGTGGCGGCGTCGCGCGCGGCGATCCGGCTTTGCGGCATGGCGAGGTAGCGCTCGGCCCGCCCGATGTTGAAGTCGATGGCGTCGGAGGCGGTGTGGGGCGGAGGCCGCATCCCGGTGCCGGGATGGCCGCACCCGCGACGAGGATGGACGCGTCTCTGCTCAGCCGAGCCGCACGGACTTGCCGGCCGATGAGGGCCGGATCCTTCGGGAGGGCCTCGATGTCTTGCGCCGAAGCCCCCAGCCCCTCAAGGCTGACCTCGAACATCCCCGAAGCGGTGTGCTCTACCTCCGGGGCGCTCGGCCCGGCGCCGGTCCCCGCCGAAGGCTGGACGGCCGAAGCAGATGGGTTGGCGGGCTCCGATGCGGGTGGAGGGATGGACGCCTGAGCCGTTGTGGCTTCGGTGCCTGCCGAACGTGTTCTAGCCATGTGGTCTTGAATTCTTCCACGAGGTGGGCGCCAAACTGTTGGTGGAAATCGGGCCCGAAGGGTGGACGCCGACACAACAGCCCCCTGAGTTCTCTCCCTCCCTTCGACCTTTTCCCCTAGGCTACTACTTCTACTTATGCGAGGAGAGGAAACACGAATCTTAATAGAATAGTAAAGGAAACAAGCAAATGCTCAACAGACCGAAGACCGCTCGTCTTGCGGAAGCCTTCGGAGCTCTCTTCTCATTACAGTGTGTCCGTTTCATTACAAGGGGTTCACTATTTATAGGAGACCCCTGGGTATAGTCATTTGCCTCAATTACACCTTTTCCGTTCCCCGACAAACCGCTTTAAACACTTTACAAGGGTATAACGAGAAGTCCCCGCGTCGTACGGTGCCTCCGGCCGTGTCTTTGTACGGCCGAAACGCCTTTACACGCGGCCGCCCTTGTCTCGCCTTTGTCCGAGCCCACTTTACACATTGGCGGTGGCCACGTGTCCGGGGCCGTCGCACCTTCGGTGACGAGCGGCCGACCCGGGACCGGGGGGCGTCGAGCCTCCGCAGACGCTTTATCCGCGCCGCCGCCGGCCCCGACGCGGTGTCCTCGGCCGGCGCTCCCCGCTCCCCGGCCCTCCCGGCCTTCGTCGCCGGAGCACGGCCGTCGCGCACCTTCGACGCCGAAGGTAGGCGCCGCCACAAGGGGTCACTCCTGCACAACGAGACTTATGAGGCACAGGCGGTGTTAGTGTTTCATTAGTGTCCTGTGCAGCGAAGGGCCGTCCCGCCAGACCGAAGCCGTAAGCAGACCGAGGGTGCCAGCGCGGGCGGACGGGGGCGATGCTTCCGAAGGCCAACTTCCCCAACACCGCCGTCACCGTCCGCCCGACCACTGCCGAGGACGGAGAGTCCCCACCGGAGCCGACCGAGACGAGCTCGCAACGCGTAGATCTGGACCACCACGACACAGATTGGGGCCTCTCCGGAGCGGATCCGGCCTCTCCGGAGTGATTTAGGCCGATGGCCAAGGCGAAGACGTTGAGGGGAGGAAAAGAAAGGAAAAGGGAGATGAGGAGAGAGGGGAGAAGGGATGCCCCACACCGCCGCCTTCCTCGCAGCCCACCGGACGGTCAGCGGGCAGCTCCGACGGCAGCGCAGGCTGGTGGCGGTGGTGGAGGGAAGGTATCTCGACAGGGCTGGGAGAGTCACCCAAGTCACCCAGGAGAACGACGCCAATGTCAACCCCCAAAATTCTAGTCGTTGACTAGGAACATGGAGTGTGCTTGGATTGATTCCATTGTTAGCAGGCCAAAGACCAATGTCCCCGCTGCAATTGTTCTTTCATACCTACCGGTATGGATGGATTTGCGTGCCCTGCCCAATCCATCCATACCGGTAGCCTTTTTAGAGAATAAAAAAAGTATTTTAACCTAGGACCTTCAGTTTGTTGGGAGCATGCGGTAGAGCCTATAGCCTAGTGGTTAGAGCACCCGATAAGGCCAGTTTCACTCCTCGTGAGAGTGAATTAAACAGATCTAGAGTAAAAAAAAAGTAAGAGCTTTCTGTGCTGACTTTGGTTTGGAAGTAGTATATAACATGTACAACAAATATAGTATGAAATATTCTCAAAAGTTAGTATACATTCATATATGTCCGGTAGCTTTTTTAAGTACACGTGAGAGACATAATTCCACGCTATTTGTTAACAGTACTAGATGTCAGTATTTTTTAAGGGAATACTACTAGAAGTCAGGATCATGTCTTTCCGTATTAAAACTTTTCCTGACAATGTGACACATAAACAAAATGCTAATGTAAGCAACCTTATAGCTACTGGTTTAGAGCAATGGAAGACGTCTAACTAATATTTCCTTCATTTTAAACGTATGATAGCTTGTTAATTTATTTTTAACAGAAACGGAGGGAACATGCTGCAATACTATCGAACATTTATTTCAACTATTACTCAGTAGAATGAGTACGAACTAACCCATACCGATTGGCATATCAAGTTTGGTACGATTGTCCCTAGCACACAAGAAGTCCTCATCAAATATCTAATGACTCGATGTGAGTCGATTTGAGCAGCTAACCGATTGATGCAAACATCTTAGCTTCGTGTATATGTGTGTTCTAGTCTTCTAGATGAATTATCAGCCGGCAATGCTCACCAATAATGTACGTGCTTAACCACAAGTAGTGAGATCGTACACGCTCTGCCTCACACACAGTGATTTATGCATAAAGAGAGCGCAGAAATAAATTGTGTTGTAGTGGGTCCTTTTTTTGACGAAATTGTCAAAATGCGGCGATGTGGATTTGATGTGAGGGAAAATTTGCACGCTCTGTACCACCTCGATCATATGCATCTTTATTTTTCTGATCTAACAAAAGACAGCATGATCAATACTCACGCGCAAAAAGCCTATATTGGTCATGTAATCATGTTGTCTCTTAGATCGACTATGTTCATTTTCTAGTGTTGGAATTGTAAAACCCATTATTGTAAGTGATAATGCTAGCAAGGATCTGTGCTTCCCACACGCAATTTTGATCACAAGATTTTAACCATTAGGTGTTTTGTTGCTGCGACGACTAACAACTCCTACATGATTTTCTTGGAGTCTTCTTTTTTGTCTTAGGGTTTTTCTTTTCCTGTTTCTTTCTTTTCCTCAGTGTGAGGTTTAGAGTCTAAGTATTCTGGTTTCGTGTAACCTTTGGCCGTATATATCCACTTGTGGATATAGAGGTTGGATTTTAATCCTTATTCTAAAACCATGATTTTGTTGAAATAAAATCACCGCGACACACACGGGCTTAGTCAATTTTGCCTAGTTTTGACATGTTTCTTCAATTGCTAGCAGGCAAAGGAAATTTGGTGAACTTATTGATTATTGCTCAATATTTTTTCTCTTTGATATATGCAAATTATCGCTATTTGTCCCTACTTGGATCTATTTGGAACTCAGGAATGGAAAACAAAAGAATTAAGGAAACATGATAATAGAATATAAATGCAATGATAAAAGCATTCAAAACCTAGATGACGACCACCACTATAGTTGTTGTAAATTCAACTGAGGCAAGATTCTCCCTTTGGTCTTTATATAATTGTAGCTCATTATCAGAGATTTTAATTGGAAAATGTAAAATAATTTATAAATTTCAATTCAAACTTAAATAAATAATTATGATTTTGGTGCTTAATTAATTAAATTCTTTTATACGATAGTGAATTTGTGGACCCATCTAGTATGGAATTATCATGGTAGCCTTCATAGTTTGTACGTGTGTGATGTGAACACAATTTGAGTATTTAAGAGCATCAGGATACTTTTAAGTAGACAACGAAAACTAAGATATAGTGTTACTTTTGGGGCTAGACCTTCAGCCTATTCGTTTAACTGGTAGCTGGTGGTTAGTGTTGATTTGTTCTGAGAGAAAAATATTTACTGATTGTCGGGACTACCGACTAGTTTGTTCGGAGAGAAAATTATTGCTGACTGATAAGCGAAACCAACAAAGCGCTTGCATGCATCATCCAGTGACCCCTACGTGGTGTATCGAGCAGTCAGGTACGGATTTCCAATTCACAAGTGATGAGCATGCCGATAGTAGAGATCAAACGATCGAGCATCAATACATTGTCCTAGCAAAAATTGCATCAATATATTTTCGCGAAAACTGTATTAAACACTGTAGAAGATTCAGATACAGAGTGCATGAGGTGTGTTTATTGTGTATGACGTTCTCCTCATACACGTACAATTCGTGGTTTTGCTAATTCATTCAAGTCCTTGCATTGTGGGTGATCTGGAATAACAAATGATAAGATGGGCGAGAATAATAAGGACTACTTATAAAGATTAAATGTATTATATGCGAAAGGGCCTGTAGCCTAGTGGTTACAAGAGCCCCGGTAGCACCTAAGGTACTGGGTTCGACTCCCCGTGGGAGAGAATTTCTCAGGATTTAACGGCGTTTGTGCTTTCAGTGGTAGGCGTTCCCGTCGACAGCGAGCCGGCACAATCTTCCAAGATACTCCTAGGGGTAGGGTTTGCGTGTGTGTATTTATAGGGATGAATGTGCGTGCGTTGTGAGTGTCTCCAATGTATTGTGTAATTCGAAAAAAATGTATTATATGTTCCTTTTACATTCGATAACTAATATCATAAATATTTTTCTTCTCGTCAAAGATGGTATACTAAAATCAAAAGGGAAAAGTACAATTTTCAACTTTCAACTATAATATAAGTCTGATTTTCAACCCACAATTACAAAACTAGACACGAGGGTCATCCAACTCTCAAAATATGACAAGTTTGGGCAGTGGCGGAGTTAGGATCCATGCTAAGGAGGGGCCAATTTGCCTAGTGAAAACTAACATGTACAGATATAAGGAGCAATTAGTCACTAACTGAAAATTTGCAAATCATATAACCAGCGACTTAGCCCAAGATGCTTAATGTCAGTTATTTTAGTTCGTTTCTCCCGAACTGTCAATTTGTTCAAGGTCTTTGCGTGTGCTATTTATTCAAGTTTTATTGGTTATAAATATCGTAGTTCATATTTGCATTGGAAAATATATTGACATCAAGTCTAAATGCATCAATTTTGTATTCATAAAGACCAAAACAGCATACCTTTTTGCAACAATCTGTGCAGCTAGGACTATTTCAGACTACCTTGCATTTTGAGGTGCTAGTAAAACTAAACTGCAATAGAACAGGATGAAAAAAATTCATGCGGCCAAGGAATAGTCTCCAGTTGCTTGAGAAATCCTTGCGGCAAGGGGGGCTCGTGTTCCACCTTGGACAAGCTTTAGTTCCACCAGTGAGTTTGGCCCTTTGGGTGGTTTCACGAGTAGTTTTGCATTTTCTAGAAATGTAAAAAGTTTTGGTTTAACTAAAAATTGTAACCAATAAAAAATCAAATTGGTGCCAAATTTTTTTTAAAAATATCCGTTGGTGTTCTACTTGACATTATTTCAATCCTAATTTTCATGTTTCTTGTACTTTATTACGAGCAATAAAACACTAGAAATTAAAAAAATATGATGTAAACAATTCCAAATATCAAAAAAAATCTAAAAATGTAGGCTATTTGTTTACATCATAATTTGATACCGTACCAACACGATATTTTTAGATTTAAAATGAATTAGAGGTTTTTATTAAAGCGAAATATTTAAAATTCTAGAAAAAGCAAAACCACCCTCGAAACAACGCAAAGGATCAAACATATTGTCTGGTTTTTTACAGTTGATAGTCCTTCCTGACCGATTTTTTAATTAGTTGTGGGTTGAAATTTGGACTTATGTTATAGTTGGAGGGAGAAAATAGTACTTTTCCCATATGAAAAAGGTTATTGTTCTGTTTATACCATCATCGTACCACTTCGAGTGTATCGGAACGAATTGAATCTAACAAGCTAATTTCACAATAAAAAATGGTATTGATGGTGGCATAAATGAAAATATGAAATAAGGCAAACATGAAACCATAGTTGGAATAATGGTACAGACATAACTTTTCTCGATTCTTAGTTGTAAGCTCGATCACTATCAATATCCTAATAGTGTAACTCTAGCTGCTGGTCCTGGTGCAGCCGGCCATAATTAAATCCAGCAGAATGCACATAGCATAGAGTAATTGTTGTTGTACCTTCTTGCAGTCTGTTCGTTTGGCTGGTGGCTGGTGCTGATTGTTCTGATAGAAAAGTATTGTTGGTTGGTTTCTAGTGACCGGTTTGTTCTGATAAGCCAAACGAATAGGGCGCAGGCTCCATCACGAGTACTGGCTCGCCGGTTGGGCGTGCATAAGCATATAAGAGGCAGGTGATGTATAAAGTTGATTATTATTATTTTTTACTTCTAAAATAAAACATAGGGTTTTAGCTTAAATAATCCTACTAATAGATTAATATGAACGTTATTACCCTCTAATAAACGTTTGGAAAAGACCTTTCACATCACCTTATGCAATAGAGATGGGTGCACACCGTGTTCGTTTGGCTTATCAGCCACCAGCCAGCGGTACTTTTCTCTCGGAACAAACCAGCCATTAGTATTTTTCTCTCAGAACAAATCAGCACCAACCACCAACCAAATGAATAAGCTTGTAGTGTGTTGTAAACTAAAATCGTGACTGTAATTTATATACCTCGGTGAACCAGCCGGTTCCACCGGTAAACCGGACCGGTTTTTTCCTTTCCGGAAACCGACCGGTTCACGGTATAATTAACCTGCTCGCGACTTCTCCTCCTTCCTGTCACGACAAGTGCATGCACTCCGTCACCACTGTGTTATCCTCCCCCATGTGAAGCCCCCATGTGACCAGCATGTATCCCCTGACTCCGTCTCTCCTCTTTCTTTTTGGGAAGCGGCGGCGCCCCGCGCCCCCAAGGCTGGGCGGCAACCGGCCGCAAGCAGGGTAGCGGCCGCCCGCGGCCACCCTGGCGAGTTCTCTCACGGGGGAGCGCGAGCTCCATCAGCGGGGCCAACATGGGAGCCCCCATGGCGAGCTTACCAGTCGGGAGCGGCGCTTCGCGGCTTCCCAGGGCGTGCTCTCCCGACGGCTACAGCTTCAGGCCCCCCATGGCGACCTCACATGCCGAGAGCGGCGGCCGCAGCATCCCTGGCTGCCACCGGATGCGGCGCCAGGGCGATTCAGTTTTTTGTTTTTTCCTCTTTCGTTTCTTTTTTTCAAAACATTTTTCTCTAATACATTGTTTTCTAGATTTTTTCATGACAAAATTTTTACTCACATTTTTTTTGTTATTTTTAAAAAAGCTTTCGTAAAGTTTCTTCAAAACTTTTCTGTCCAATATTTTCATACAGTTTCGTTCAGATTTTCAGAATTTGTTTTTACAAAAGTTTGCTTTGCACGAATTTTTTTTCCTGGAAATTTTATTTTTCTTTTTCATCATTTAAAAAGGCGGGACGGAGGTGCACGTGCGGACTGTGTAAGTGGGGATGACGCCGTCGGGAATCGACCGGACCAAGGCTTCCGCGTCCCAGCGCCTCTAAACTTTTTTTCTTCGAATTACACGTACGTCGGAGACAATCACAACGCACGCACACTCATCTCTATTGATACACGCATGCAAACCCTATACTTATGAGCATCTTCGAAAACTGTGCAGGCAAATTCTCAAAATTGACGATGTCACCATAAGCCCCCGTAAACTTGACACAGCCCGTGTTGTACTCTGTACCACGCACGATTATCCCATTGAGGATTCCAAAAAACGAAACATCAACTCTTTAAGATCCAGAGGCAGGACGGTTTGTACACAGCTAGCTGCCTAGCTGTACGTGTGTAGCTGGATAGCGATCAAGCTACTACAGTGGCCAAGATCAGGGCGCGATCGATCGATCGGAGTAATAGCAACGGCCGGAGATGGATAGCTCGATCGGTAGCACTCCATGCGTACCAGCAGGTCGATCTCTATAGTTCTTCTACTTTGTAATACCTTGCGAGCATAGAGGCGGAGACTATTTGTCGCTTCAGCATATAGGAAACCATCACGTCAAGAGCAATCAATTGAGAGAAGGCTGCATGCACATGGCCCCATGTACAATATCAGGTCTACTTCGAAATTAAAAAGTTGTAAATCTTAAATCGAGCATCAAATTAAAATTTTAATTTTACCATTATGCTTGTTATAACAAGGTCTTCAAAACAAGCCGCTCGACTATATTTGGAGAAAATATTTTATAAAAACATTTTTCATGGAAGATTATTTATTAAGTGTGGAGTGTCCTTTGTAAATATCTGTTTGCCCTCTCATAAATATTTGTTTGCCTTTTATAAATATCTTTTGTCCTTTGTAAATGATTGTTTTGTGAGTTTGTATAATTTATTCCATATGTATGTTTGATTTGTTCCATCGGTTCATATAATTTGTTTAGTATGCACAAACATTTTGTTTCGCCAGTTTGTCAAATTTGTATGTTGCATAGAAAATACACAACATTCAGGAAAAAATATGAATAAAAAATTCATCCAAATATAGTCTGGTTGAATCTTGTTGTGAAGTTTTATTATCACAAATCCGATAGTTTAATCAAAATTTAATTTTGATACTCAGTTAACATTTATCGATTTTTAAGCTTCAAACTTTTTGTGTGTGGGATGACATCTCCTCTGCATGCTCACAACTACTTAGACCACTTGGCTCAATCTCGCTTGCCCCTAATATGTTGCCACAACTACAACTAATCGCATCCCACCGCCATGGCTGCACCCCGCTCTCAGCCCTGATGCCGGCCCCGCACCAACCGACTGATTTCAAGCCACTGGCATCGGATCCGATCCGGTCATTGGGATCCCTGATCCGACTTCGACGACATCACACAGGCTGTCCACACACGTCTCTCTCTCTCTCTCTCTCTCTCTCTCTCTCTCTCTCTCTCTCTCTCTCTCTCCCTCCCTGTGATAGGTTCTAACCCGGCGTTAGAACGAGGATGGCCCGATCTTCACGACAGCATGTCTTGAACTTGAAGACCGACGATGGGGTAGCGGAAATAGGATGCTAACTTACTGGAATTAGAAGATAACTTGCTCAAGATCAGAGGATAACTAGCTTTATACCTAGCCAAGGTTGGATGTGACCCAAACGACGGGGAGAGAGACACCGAAACCACGAAGACTTCGACTCGATCTCCAAACGACCGCAGAACCACAACCGGAGCTAATCCACACAAGGCGAGGCAACCGTACTGGAACTCACAAAGCACGAACTAGTGGACCTCAGAGAGATCTCTTCACAAGTCCAAGTAAAACGAGGAAGAACAAGAGATGAGTAAGCACTCGGGCAGCTCGGCTGCAATATCACTGGATTAATCTCAAATCATCGAAAGCTATCCATAGATTACATATTGGGAGGGTATTTATATTAGGAACAACCCTTCTAGGTGGGTGGAAACACGAAAACAAACCAAATACGTCGCTAGTGTGAAAGGATCTCCCGAGACGGCCTTCTGAGTTGTTTCTGCGTAACTGTTTGACTTCTGAGCAGTCTTCAATGTTTCGATCATAACTTCTTCTAGGAATCTTCAAATGACGTGGGGCTGGATGCGATGGAAAGATAACTTGATAAGCTTTCCAACGGTGTATAGCATGCTATGTGAAACTTCGTAGATTGGTACAATTTAATGCCCGAATTTCAGACTCAGGACCTTGCCGAATGACTTGCTGATTGCTGGAACTTACCGAATGACCTTGCCGAATGACGAGAACTTAGCCGATTCTAGCTTCGAGACCTTCGTATTGATGATTCTCTTCAACGTACCTAAGTAGTATCAACATACAAGACTTAGGTAGCATAAAGTTGTTGACGGTGAAATTCCGTCAACCTAGCCATGAGTTTACCTTCGGTGTTGGCATGAGTTTTATACCTTATCCAGTGGTACTAACCCCCCGTGGTATAACAAGTTCACTTGTGCATGTCGGTTTTGGAGTTTAGTGTTTGTGCAAGGTTTTAGCGTTGAAAGCAAGACTTCCGGGATAAGTTCATTAACCACCTCATGACAAGACCTTGAAGCCCGGTACAAGTCAAGCAATGAAGTGAACATGACTCCAAGAGCCCAAGGACAAAGCCCGAGAAGATGACAAACTCCGAGGACCTAGCCAGAAAAGTGCTGAATCTTGCGAGACAAAGAGCTTCGTCTAATTCGGAGAGAAACTGATGACAAGGGCCCACATGCAAAAGGGGAGAGAATCTAGAAGACTCGAGAAGCAACACCGGGCGAAGGAGGCCGCGGACTGGGCCGAAGTGGGCCCAAGCCGGTCGGCCCAGGCTGGCCGGCCGAGCCTATTTCGAGGTCCAGTCGCCCCCCCTTTGACCTAGATGCATCTCGGGCTATTTATAGCCCCCTGACCGAGAGCCACGAATCAATCAATTCGTCATCCGCCGCGGAGGAGTAGAGAAGCTTGAGGGACACCATCTTAGAGATGAGGGTCGTGCTAGTTGTCTAGGATCTCGCTAGCCGATGTGGGAACCTTGCATGGAAGACCATGTCGGAGCTCCGGAGCATGGATCAAGATCGAGGTAGGATCCCGGTGGTGATCTTGTTCATGTAATCATTCATGGTGAAGTTTTTATAGTGAATCCGATTTCTAGCGATCAAGTGCCTTCTCGATGATTTTGTTTTCTTCTTGGTTTGGCTTCTTCCCCAATCTAGTCTATAGCTAGATTGCATAGGGTGCTCTTGTAGCCGTAGTGTCTAGAGGTGCATACCGGACCGACCAAGTGATTTCAACTTGTTCTTGTCGAACTCGCCCTAGACTACCCGCATGAATAGGAATACGTTGTGACAGAACGGGGGTTCCGAAAGGCGGGCGTTTTTGGAATCGGACCAGAGGCCACAGTTTAAAGATGCTTTTAATGAGATTCGCTTTTCTATCTTCATCTATCTTGTTTGGAGCTACAATATAAGCATGATCAGACTCTCTAGATCGGTTATCTCTTGCTTTCTTTTGTTACCCCTTTAGTAGATTAGATTAGATGTGTTTCCTTTATGAGTTGGTAGATTAGATGCAACTTAGTTCTTCATAAGATAGCTTTCCTTGCTTTACTAGATTGAATCCTTGCGTTGCACATTGTTCCACGGATTCGATACCTTGGGTTCACCACTCGAGGGAAGAAGGGTCCCTTGACTACGACGGGAGACTTGTCCGCTTGCAAGTCTAAAAGAACTTTGATACAACTATTAACCGTCAACAAGCCCCTTTTTCTGGCGCCGTTGCCGGGGAACAAGCAATCAAGATCCAATCTAGTATCGCTTATTTTTTAGTTTTTCTTTTGATTTTCTTTTGCATCTCTTAAGTTTGATCATCCTCGAAAGAAAAAAACAATCTAATCTAGTTTTGATTAACCCTAATTTTTCTTTTTTTTAGATTTTTGTTTTATTGCTAACCCTAACCGGAGATGGTTGACTACCTCTCCAAGAAACCCAAACTTTCTTTTGTGGATGATCCAGGAAAACTTTACAGGCAAAGGAGACGTGCAACACAAAGCTATAGGGTTGGAAACCCTAGATCCAAATGTCGAAGGACCGTCAAAATCTCCAAGGGAATCACCACCTCCAAGTCCAAGTGAAGATCAACCTCAACCGCCACCCGTGGGAGAACAACCACAACCGGAGCGCAAGATCGAGCTATGCACCCCGGACATCGTTGATCTACCTATCATAAACCTTCAAGATGCCGAAAGGCCGTTCAAGATCAAGGCCTCAACTATCCGCATGACGATTGCAAGAGATTTGGAGCGTTTCAATGAATACATACGAGCCGGATTCCTTGAGTGGCATATCGGTTTACTTAAGAGGAGGATAGAGAAGATGGAGATAGAGAAAGAAGCTCAACACCTAAAGGCTGCCAAGGCAAGATCCACATGCGGGATTTTCAGGAGCACGACCATGTCCAAGGTAACCCCGATTTAATGCAAGTTCGTCCATCCAAGATTTGGTTCCTCTTTGTACACAATTCAAGGACTTCATGGACGAGCAAGCTAAGATCGACAAGGACGTCATCACTAAGTTCGAGGCTATGGAGAAAATATTGAAGAATTTAGATGGCAAGGTGACGGAGGTCGGAAGCTCTATACGTGAAGTGTTCATCATGATGAAGATGCTAGAGACGCAAGTGGGGCAACCTGCGGGGTGCCCGATGGGTAACAAAAAAGAATTTCCGAGACAACTCCAAGGTCCCAAGACGGCGAAGGCTACTCAAACTCATTCGGGAGAGATGAAGGATCACACTAAGGAGACCATGAAGATCACGACCGAAGGACCGGAGTTTGAGATGCCGAGCCACTACATGAAGGAAGTTGTTGCATCTGTCAAGACCAAAGGACAAAGCCAGCCCGTGAAGACCAAAAATACGACTAAGCCGAAGAATAAGCCCGTGCCCAAGATGGTGCGGGAGTGGGTACCCAAGATTGCAACACCCGCAAAGAGCGTTGATCCGAAGTAATCAAGTGAAGAAGTCTAGCCATGGACTATAAATGAAGCGCTAGGCGGGAGGCAACCCGTTTCGTCGAGTTAAGAATAAGCTACCGGGAGGACAACCCGATTCCAGGTTTTTCAAGTCTTTTTAATAATTCAGTTTTGAATTTTACTACGCAAAGCATTAGACTTAGAATGGTTGAACAATATTAGAGACATAATTCTTGGTTGAATATTTTGTTTTGATCATAAACCCTTTACATGAACCATCCTATGTGTTTGTTTGCTTCTTTTCGAGAAACCACAACCAAATAAATTCAGAACCTATCTCAACCTTTCATCCACTTTATGATGTTGTGGTTGACTTGTTTTTCATGCTAAAAACACACGAGTAGAGCCACGTCTTGTATCTAGATGTTATTTAAATTTCAGCACGTGGTAGGACTCTCGTGAACCTAGAATTTTGACTTTTGGTTGGTTTAAAAATCCTTATCCTTGGTTTCTCTAGAGTTAGAATTTTTCTAAGCCTCATTTAATTTTATTTTATTCAAAATCTCTCTCATCTAACCAAAATTAGAACCTAAACCTATGCCCCCATGATCAAGCCGGGAAAAGTTTGCTCTCAACTAATAAAGGCAAACAATACCGGTGAGATCAAGATAAAAGTAGTCGGAAATATTTTTCGACTTACATTTGTTTTTAATGCTTTAAAAACTCCTCTAAATTTATATTTTAACTCATTAATATATCTGATTTTATTTTTTATTTTCTAAATTAGAGGAGTGTTTAGCATTAAAACATGCTTAGAGGGAGGCAATCTAGTTAACCTAACCATACATGCACCATGATACATCATGGGATGCCCCTCCAACATCTTTTATCAAACCACATGCAAAGTACAAGCATGGGGGGCAGCCAAGGCCTTGTTTCGTAGGAATATCATGGAAGGCATGTGAGGCAAGGGAGTATGGAAGTGAGTCAAAGTGAAAACATCAAGTGGAAGGAGCAATAATGCAAGCGAAGGAGTGGACGAGAACGTTTGGGAGGTGCACACGGTCACGAAGTGCGCTAGAGAAGAACCGAGCCAAGAGGAGGAGAGAGGTAAGTCTCCCATCCAGCTCTTTGTTCGTGTGCTCTAGTTTGTAGTCCGGAACCACCTTAGACTTGGCCCTCCACCTCGT
The DNA here is from genome assembly GCA_947561735.1 of Cenchrus americanus. Classification (NCBI taxonomy): domain Eukaryota; kingdom Viridiplantae; phylum Streptophyta; class Magnoliopsida; order Poales; family Poaceae; genus Cenchrus; species Cenchrus americanus. Next base: position 96,555,194 of record OX387242.1, on the reverse strand, counting down.
TTGTTTCGTGCAACAAATCACATCCTTAATCCACTAAAAGTCCAGACTCCAAAATAATATTGGTGTACCTTGTACCGGTTCAAAACCCCAGATTTATATTTGTGAGGAAAAGAGTGCTGCAACCACAGAAGAAAACTACAAGTCTTTGCACCAAGAAGAAGGGATCATCGTCGTCTAAGCCATCATCGACAACCTCTTCGAGAAGGTGCTCGGTTTCCGAGTATCCTCGAAGTATTGAGAAGGACACGACACCGCCGAGGAGAAACCACACTCTTCTCCTCGGTGGCATGAGGGCCACACGGAACTCGTTTATGAGGTTCACCAGACCTGAAGAACATATGGAGGAGCCGCCCGTCCGACCTTGCCACTCGACACGATAATCCGCTCCACCTCCATACGCTCCGCGGTATTCCGAGGGGTTTGTCATCATGACGGAGGAGGAGGAGGAGAAGAAGCTCGCTCGCCTTGAGTAGAGGCTTGTAGCGAACATCGACTTCGACGACCAAGCTCTCCACATATTAGGTTTTCATACGGGACACCGAGGTTGGATGCAATTCTCTAACGGAGTGTCGGCAAACACCCACAAGGAATTCGCCTAGGAAATTCTCATGACCATGGCGCATATCCTTGATGAAGGAGTGCTGAGTCTCTCATTCCGTTTGGAGAGAGCCATTCGCACCAGGAGGCCATCCACAACTAGAGAGAGAGGAGGGAGATCTCCGGAGGGAGATCAACCACCTCGAAGGAAGCACCCACAAGTGGAGGAGAAGGAAGACACCGTCGGAAGGGTGACCGTGATCAACGGTGCTATGTCTAGCACCCTGATGGGTTAATCTCCTTTCATCCATGGGTTGTAATCCATCTTGAGATGTAATCATACTTTGTTGGATTAGCTATCTATCATCTTGTGTTGAATATACTTTAATGCTTAAGGTTAGCTACCATGCCGTAAAGGGAGTAAGGGTTCCAATGCTTCCTTGGATCCATTCAACACGTCGTGTCCATCATAGGTCTAGTCATGAATACCTTCGCGTAGTGAGTACGAGAGGAGGGAAAGGGCGAAACCGTGGTCACAACCCCCGATAGATTAGATTGGTTTTCATGTTCGAAACGATTGCATGTTCTAGTATCGTAGACCCTTGGGCGAGTGTCTCCTATCTCGATTGAACAAGCGGTTCCCTATGTTAGGGAATAACTCGGTTTTCAAAAGGGAGCCCCAGAATGCGTGGATGTGCATGGAGGCACATGGGAAGGTTTTTGGAGTATGATCACGGGAGAAGCGTAGCAACAAAGAAATTTTATCCGGAACCCCATCATCCAAGTGTTTCACTCATGGATGTGCAAAAGGATTTTGGGGAGAATGAGAGAAACAAAGGTAACCGACACGGAGTTGAATTGGCTTTACTCAGCTTTGATTGCCAGGTAGCTAATCGACCCCACTCACCTATGATCAACCGGTGGTGTTGTGGCAACATCGAGTTCGGGAGATATTGGTTCGGGGTGTTACCTCTCCATGTTGGCTATCTCTTTAAGACCGGGTATTACAAGGAACCCGAAGCATCTCCTACCCGGACTTCCCTAAGAAAGGAAAATATATAAGTGAAGATGAGAGAGGAGGCTTCAAAGGGGCTAAAGTAAATTTGCCCCTATCGGATGGAAGATTAAGACTTTTTTTAGGGGAAAGAAGATTGGTTAGAGGAAGGACTTCTCGTGCCGGCGAAGAAAAATAAAAGAGAAGGATTATAGGAGAAGGATCTTCTATGGCCCAAGAAGGAGGTGCACAACAAAATTATGTGCCACCACTTGGAGGAATTCTGGCGCCGCCAAGTTACTACGGTGGTGTACCAATGCAAGCATGGGGGAGTGGTGCAGCCATACCTCCACCAAATTTTGCGGTGCCCAACGTAGCATTTGCGGAGCCATATGCACAACTTCCTCAATCACAACAAAATGTGGCCATCATTGGAGGATACACTGCGAGAAACATGCAAAATATCGCATCCATCCAAACCAATGCAAACCAAATGGGTGAAGGAAATGCAAACATCACTTATGAGTTTTGACACCTTCACTTAGCACTGTCGAACAATTCATAGGAGGAGTAGTGCATTCCTATTAAAGGGTGCAACAACCAAGACTATTAATATCAACCACCGGCAGAATATTAGAGAGAGGAGGAGCTTTAGTTATCTTTCCTTTACCCCTTTTTTTAATTTTCAGCTTGTTTGCGCTTATGTATGCGTAGCATTTTCAGCTTTTACTTTAATTTTTAGTTTTTACTTTAATTTTCAGCATGTGTGTTAGTTTTTATTTTCATCATGAATAATGTTACCACCTAGTTTTTACCTTTGGTAAAGTTACAAAGTTTGTGCCATGATGATATATGATTATAATTGCCGCTTTGTTTATCTTTGTAATTGTTTTATGCATGATTAAGCTAATGCTCTCTCAAAATACAAATCTGAATTTATCTAAATGCTAGCTTAATCTTTAGCGGAGGTTATGATAAAAATAAAGACCCATAGTGTTTTATGTGCTCTCAAGTTTTAGATGGATTAAAGATGATTTATTTTTGTTCTTAATAGTAATGCTAACCTTGTCATAAATACCACTTGCATGTTGCTCTACCTATCCAGAGCCATATAAATATTTGAGTGCAAAAACTTAGTATACAAGGTTTATTTTTGGGTGAGTTATTTCAGGCCTTGATTTCTCTGGCCCGAGACTAAGAAGCTGATCATTCCGTTTTTGCGTATCTATCTTTTTGCTAGCCTTTCTATCTGTGCATTGTGTATCCCCACATCGGAGATCTCACAAACCTCGCCAGATATCCACCCTTAAAACCAAATATCATCTTCTGTGATTACCTCCTTGATCACAACCTATCATTGAGAATGGATCATCAATTCAAGGAAGATCGATGGTGCCAATATTGAAGATTTCAAGTATCTTTCCAAAGGAAAAGTATTTCCGGTACCTACCTTATCTCTATCACCTCTTTGCCCGAGGACGAGCAACGTCTAAGCATGGGGGAGGAGGTAGGTACAATGCAATTTTAGAGTTCAAGGGGAGCAAATAAAAAAATTGATGAGAAAGAAAAAGAAAAAAATGAGAAATAAAGAAATAAAGAAAAATATATGTATGAAAAAAAAAGAAAAAAAATATATGAGTATGTATGATATAAAAATAAAATAAAGTGAACTCCCCGGTTCTCTAAAGTGCATTAGGGATTTCAAGGACTCAAGATTAAAAGATCCAAACTCATTTTCCAACCATGTGCAATCCGATAACGAGGACTTTCTTTGTGCCTCGGGATCACTCTTTGCCATTCGCACATGTCCACCTATCTCAAGTGTGTGTACTTTTCTCTTTCCCCTCCTTGATATAACATTATTTTCCAATGACCTTTTTAACGAGTCTCGGTAAGACCATGGAATCTTGTCTTGTTTTGACAACATCTCATTTATAATATCTTGGTAGGACTAAACTTTCCCAAAAAGCTCCGTATAAAGCCTACCACATATATGTGTTATGAGAGGGAAAGGAGTAGAATAAATAGGCTTGAGAGACAAGATGAGATGAGAGTTCATGAGCAAGATGCAAGGCGGTTTAAATTTGTGAACTTGGTTTAGCTCTTTTTCATCTCGTTCTTTATTTCAAAATTTCTGAGATCCATTTGAATTTTGGGAGCATGTTAATACTTGTGGGATAAGCTTAATTATTAATCTACCCTCCGTAGGGATGAAGGCTAGTACATTATGGAACTTTAATTAATTAAACTTTTGAGAGCATTATGTTTTCTCATGTATGATCAAGTGCAAGGTTTAAACAATGAAGGGCAACGATGATATCCATCGAAGGCTTACTTGAGGATGAGCAAGGTTTAAGCATGGGGGAGATGTTGACGGTGAAATTCCGTCAACCTAGCCATGAGTTTCCCTTCGGTGTTGGCATGAGTTTTATACCTTATCCATTGGTACTAACCCCTGTGATATAACAAGTTCACTTGTGCATGTTGGTTTTGGAGTTTAGTGTTTATGCAGGGTTTTAGCGTTGAAAGCAAGACTTCCGGGATAAGTTCATTAACCACCTCATGACAAGACCTTGAAGCCCGGTACAAGTCAAGCAATGAAGTGAACATGACTCCAAGAGCCCAAGGAACAAGCCCGAGAAGATGACAAACTCCGAGGACCTAGCCAGACAAAGAGCTTCTTCCAATTCGGAGAGAAACTGACGACAAGGGCCCACATGCAAAAGGGGAGAGGATCTAGAAGACTCGGGAAGCAACACCGGGCGAAGGAGGCCGCGGACTAGGCCGAAGTGCGCCCAGGCCGGCCGGCCCAGCCCATTTCGAGGCCCAATCGGCCCCCCTTTGACCTAGATGCATCTCGGGCTATTTATAGCCCCCTGACCGAGAGCCACTGATCAATTAATTCGTCATCCGCCGCCGAGGAGCGGAGAAGCTTGAGAGACACCATCTCGGAGATGAGGGTCATGCTAGTTGTCTAGGATCTCCCTAGCCGACGTGGGAACCTTGCATGGAAGACCGCGTCGGAGCTCCGGAGAAAGGATCAAGACCGAGGTAGGATCCCGGTGGTGATCTTGTTCATGTAATCATTCATGGTGAAGTTTTTATAGTGAATCCGATTTCTAGCGATCAAGTGCCTTCTCGATGATTTTATTTTCTTCTTGGTTTTGCTTCTTACCCAATCTGGTCTATAGCTAGATTGCATAGGGTGCTCTTGTAGCCGCAGTGGCTAGAGGTGCATACCAGACCAACCAAGTGATTTCAACTTGTTCTTGTCGAACTCGCCCTAGACTACCCGCATGAATAGGAATACGTTGTGATAGAAAGGGGGTTCCGAAAGGCGGGTGTTTTTGGAATCGGACCGGAGGCCACGGTTTAAAGATGCTTTTAATGAGATTCGCTTTTCTATCTTCATCTATCTTGTTTGGAGCTACAACATAAGCATGATATGGACTCTCTAGATCGGTTATCTCTTGCTTTCTCTTGTTACCTCTTTAGTAGATTAGATTAGATGTGTTTCCTTTATGAGTTAGTAGATTAGATGCAACTTAGTTCTTCATAAGATAGCTTTCCTTGCTTTACTAGATTGAATCCTTGCGTTGCACATTGTTCCACGGATTCAATACCTTGGGTTCACCACTGAGGACCATGTGTGGTTCGAGGACCGGTGGATGGTCGCTTCCTTGTGTGATGAGTGATTGACAACGTTGTGTGGACTGATTCTTGGCTAAGTATTGCAGGTGCAGGTTGCGGCTTGACTCGTGTTGGTGCAGGTGAAGAACAAGCGCGAAAGGTCGTCGCCGGTGAGGCCTCCGGGTGTGGAGAAGACAAGTAGGCTTCGTTCGAGGGACCCGGTGGCCGGCGGGGTCAAGTGCGGGCCGCATGGTGGCATGAACAAGCAAGATGAAGTCGTGGACGGTTTCTTGGTTGAGCCTCAAAACCAAGGTCGAGCCGGGACTACGTGGGAGCCGAGTCATGAGTGGAGATTGGCGGAGGCTACACCGAGTTCGCGGGGTTTCGGTGGTTCACCGAAAACCACCGGGTTCCTTGGTTGATCCACAAAGCCAAGACCGGAGAACCGAAGACGGAGGTGCAAAGCAGACTGCACCGGTCCGACCGGTGGGTCCGACCGGTCCGACCGGTGGGGGACCGGTCGCCGGTGAGGAGCACCGGTCCGACCGGTGTGCGACGACGCGGTCCGAATCTTCGAAGCGGAGGACACGCGTCGGGATCGCATGGCTTGCGTCGAGGCTACGCGAGGTGCGGTCGCCGGGCATCCGTCCGATGGTGAAGACATCAAGAATTCCGAATCCGCCCTTGAGGGGCATGTATCCCTAGTTAGTAGAGAGGGGCATTTTAGACATTCGGTTGCCGCCTATATAACCCAAGAGGTGAGAGGTTGGCGACCAACTCTTGGAACCCTAGCTCATTTGTTTTCCTATTTTCCACCTATTTTCCTTAGGTTTCTCTTAGGACTAGCAAGAGAGCTTCACGGAGAGATCTTGTAGAGAGGGATGGATGATCGGGCGGCTTGCTAGACCTTGTACGAACCTTTGTTTCATGTATAGATGATTCGGCGTGGTTCCTCAAGGTTTGGATGTGTTTTCCCCGGTTGTTCTTGGTGGTGATTTTCGGAGCCCTTTCTCGGTGATTTCTTTGGGTTGTTTTCGAGGCTTTTCTCTTGGGGATTTGATGGGGAAAATTTGTGGGAACCCTTCGTGGTTCTTTGGTCTGTGATTCCCCTCCCAAATCCGTGAGTAAAAGTGCTCGATTTTGGGGGTTTCTTGAGTTCTTGGGTTGGAGGTGCTTTCGGCGGGATTTCTTCGATTCCTCCTTTTTGGACGAGTTTTGGTGGGATTAAACTTGGCTATGAACTCCTCATGAGGTGTTCATGATATCCCCAAAGTCTTGTTCAAGTCCGTGGAGCGATTCGGGAGATCGAGATTTGGATTTGGGGGAGTTGACCCGCGGGTGCTTGTTCATCCCGAGCCGCCTGTGCCACACCGGCTCGACCGGTGCTCTTGACCGGTCTGACCGGTGCAAGCCCTTGTGGGATTTTGCTTGGGTGAACGTCTTGGTGAGTTCGTTGTTGTCCCGTGGTGCCGCTTCGTTTCGAGTTTGGGTCCGTTTGGTGGTCGGTTGGCCTGTTTGGTGCCTTGGGGGCTTTCGAGGTCGCTACCGGTCCGACCGGTGCGTCTCCCGCCTCGACCGGTGTAGAGCCACTTAGTGAAAGTTGCTCAGTTTCACCAGCAGGGACCGGTCTGACCGGTGGTGCTCACCGGTCGACCGGTGTGGGTCCGTAGACTCGAGGCTTGGTTTTTCCGCCGCGTTTCTCGGGTCGGAAGGTGGTGTGTTGGTTCCTAGGTCCAGTGGCACTCCAGTGGCTACGTGGGCTTGACCAACCTTGGTAGTGAGTCGGAGACGTGTGTTGGAAGCCGTGTTCATCTTGTTGGAGCTTCGATCTCCTTCGAGAAGAATTTTTATCGGCTCCCATTCACCCCCCCCCCTCTCTGGTTCGCCGTATCGGTCCTTCAAGTGGTATCAGAGCCGGTTCGGGTCTTTGTTGACTCTAACCAGTCTAAGATCCAAGGATGGCGTACGCGAACGGGGGTTCGGGTCCTCCACACTTCGATGGCAAGAACTACCGGATGTGGAGCAAGCGGATGGGTGCTTTTCTCCGCGGAAAGGGTCGCATCCTTTGGGATGTCACGGTGGACACAGGGCTATGTCCGGCCGGTTGATTTCCTCGCTCCGGGGTCGAGGGGACGGATTCGACGCCAACAATAAGGCGGTCGACTACTTGTTTCGTGCTTTGTGTCGACCGAGTTGGATCGGGTGCACACCGAGCACTTGGCTTGTAGGATTTGGGCGGTGTTGAAGGAGGCTCATGTTGGGAACGCCCTGTGTTCGGGCACGGATGTATGCGACCTACGGAGAGAGTACGAGAACTTCACTCATCTCCCCGGTGAGTCCATCGATGCCTTGTTTCGTAGGTTCACGGTGGTTGTGAACAACATGAGGGCCAATGTGGACGTGCTCCCGTACGATGATCATGATAGAGCGGTCAAGCTCTTACACTCTTTGGATCGTACGATTTGGGGCGGAAAGTTCGAGGCCATAGTCGAGTCGAGAGGTATGATACTCGACGGTGAACGAGCCGTTCTCGAAGCTCAAGTCGGCCGAGGTGGATAGAGGCATGATCGCCAAGCTCGAGGGACCGACTGATTCCCATAGTCTTGCCCTCGTTGGTGGTTCGAAAGGAAAGGCTAACACTAATCCATCCACCGGGATGTTCTCTTTCTCCTCTTTGATGTCTATGCCGGATGAGGAGTTCGACGAGCTTGGAGAGGACGAGGCCGGCGCTCCCGACGAGGCGGTTCGAGAGGCCGCACGAGAACCGCGTGAACAAGGAGGAGGAACACGAGGACATGCTTCAAGTGCGGCAAGACTGGACACTATTTCGCTGAGTGTCCAAAGGTGAACAGCCACGACAAGCACAAGTCCAAGGACAAGAAGAAGAAGTCCAGGAAGAAGGATCATGGACATGAGAAGAAGACGCGGTCTCGAGAGAAGATGAAGAGATCGAGCGACATCGAGTCTGATTCCGAGGACACGTCGTCAAGCTCGAGTGATGAAGACGAAGAGGATGACAAGAAGAGGAGGAAGAAGAAGAACATCGGCAAGTATCTCAACGGCCTTTGTGTGACGGGCCTAAGCCTCAAGGACGACTTCTGCGGCATGGCTCGCAGTTCGAGCAGCAAGAGAAGCCAGAAGGACGCCTCGGACTTGGATTCCGAGGATGAGGTATGTGATGAGCTCTCCTCTTTGCGCAAGGAGAATGAGGAGTTGGTTGACTTGCTTGATAATCGCGATCACATGCTTAGAGAGGCTAAGAAGCTTAGGAAGGAGCTTAGATCTTCACTCGAGGATGCTAGGACTAGAGTGGCCGAGCTAGAGACACGGGTGCTTGATAGCAAGCTTGAGATTGATTCCCTTAAGGCTAGCCCCGTTGTTTCGGATGAGAACGATTGTGCCGATTGCTCTGTTTTCTGGCCGACTTGACCGATCTTAGGGAGAAGTATGCCTCCAAGTGTGAGGAACTAGATGTGCTTAGGGTTGAGTTGGCTGAGCTACAATCTAGACCCACTTTGCTTGGTGCTTGCACTTCTTGCCCTAGTTTGCATGAGAAAATTGTTGAGCTCCGTTCTCGCATTGTTTCGCTAGAGGCTGATTTGAAAGTGCCTATTCCTACTTCTTGCTCTACATGTGAGTTGCATGCTATGAAGAATTTGGATCTTGCAAAATGTGTTGGTCGCTTGCAAGATGAGAATGATAAGTTGCGTGAAGCACTGAGTTGGTTGTCGAGTCAAGAACCTCAGCTTGGTATGATGATTGCTAGCTGTAAACGCTTTGACGGTTGGGCTTTGGGATTGGATAAGGTTGGTGAGGGCGGTGGTGAGAGAGAAAGGAAATTTGGGGATGTTTCGGTTCCACCACAACCCACACCCAAAGACAAGTTTGCATGCAAGCCAAACCAACCAAGAGAAAAACCGAGTGAGAAGGCAAGTGAAACGCCTAGTGAGAAACCAAGTGAGAAGCCTTGTGAAGAGCCTCATCCCAAGCCTAAGCCCAGATCGATCCGTTTCCATTGTGAGTTTTGTGGGAAGGATGGTCACAAGAGAGCGTTTTGCTTCAAGAGGAAGCGTGAGGAGAGAATGGCGAAGGAGTGGGCTAACAAGGACAAGTACCACCCTTTCGATGGTGTACTTGAGCCTCGTGTGCAGTTGCCTAGGGCCAAGGCGAGTGTGAGGTCAGTTCGGGCTTGGGGAGAGCGGAAGGCTGTTGGAGGTGCTTTCGTCGCCGAGGCTACACCGGTCGGACCGGTGTGGAGCACCGGTCGGACCGGTGCGAGCCTAGACAGCGTGCAGCTTGGGTTTCGTGCTCGTACGGAGTGCGAGGGTTGTTTCGGAGGTCGTGGTTCGGTGGTTGGTCTAGAAAGTTTGCGGGAGGCCGGTTGCTAGGCATTCTCCCCCTCGAGCTCACTACGGGGATGGGAGGAGTCATGGCTTTGAGAAGGAGAGGAGGGATGGTCCACGGGCTTTCTTTCGTGGTTTTGGTCCTCCTCCGGCACAGAGAGGGTTGGTTCCCTCATGGTGGTTACCGTGGTAGTGTTCGTGGAGGTAGCTTTGGTAGGAAAGATGGTTTGATTTTTGCTAACCCCACTTTCGAGCAAATGGCTAGGCACTGGTTTTACACATTTGGAACTAACCCCAGTGTTGAGTCGGTTGCTCGCTCTCGCTCTTGGTTTTGAGTTGCAGGTGGATGGCCCGGAGAACATTTGGTGGATATCGGGGGGTGGTTCTTCGGCTTCATACCCCGGTGGTGACATGTAGGTGCATCACTTTCGGGGATGGTGGACAAGGATGAGTGAATTGTGAAGAAATGATAAAGGTAAGTGTATTTGTGACCTTCAAGTGTGTGGCCTTGGTCAAGCCACTTGGTTTGTTTTGCTCCTTCTCTATCTCATGTGCGTAGGGTGAGCTTTGTATGCTCTTTGGCCCTAGTGCATGTGTTTAGGGGGAGCTTGTGAGTTTGGTGCTCTTTTGCTCTTTTGCCGGTGGTGTCAAGCCCTTTTTTGCCTCCCCTCGAGGAGCCGGTGGTTTGTGAGCTTTGTGTGTGGGAGCTCCTTTGTAGCATCTGTATAGCTTTCCTTTGTGCATTTCTTGCATTTGGCATGGCATATGTAACATGATGTATAGGCATCCTTGTATCTTAGATTGCATGCATTTTGTATCATATGCATTGGTTAGAAAAGCTTCTCTCATATATATTGTTCACCATGGAATGAGATATATGTCCTTGTGAGCTTGTTTGGTATGATACGGTTAGTTTGGCTTAGCTCTTGATGATCTTGATGAATAATCCATGGTTGATAGCTATGCCTTTGAAAAATGTCACATGTATGCTCTCTCATGTGTAAATGCCTTTACATGCTCTTGACATGTTTTTGTGGCTTTGCTATGCTTAATTTGTGGTTGGATAGCTAGTTTATTGATCATATGGAGCCAAAGGCTCATTTGCCATCATGAATGTTTAGCCCTCTTGTTTTATCTTGTGGAGGAGCATAAGTTCCTTTTTGTCGCAAAGACATTTCATGTACCATTTACAAATCTGAAAATGAAATGAAAAATGCTTGGAAATGTGCTCCCATGTCATACGTGCTGAATTTAATTTGCTTTGGGTGCTAAACCGTTGCATGATGCCTACCAATGAGAAGTCTCATACATAGAAGTAGGCACATGGGTCGGTGGCTTTGACATGACATGAGGTGCTTGTGGGTGTTTGTGATGGTCTTATGGTTAGAATGGCTGTCCTAGCATGAAGTTTGTGTGGCTTTGCCATTTTGATGTGCTTTGATCATGTTTAGGACTTTACTCATGAGAGGCAAGTTTTTTCGCAAAATTGCCAAAATCCATCTTAGCCTCATCCAATGGTTGTGAAACTTGGTGATCATGTAGTTGAGATCGATACGAAGCCGTAGAGTACCTAACTTGCTCATTTGGACATGTGTAGCATTCTTTGTTGAATTTTGTCTATTTGAGAAGCTCTAGGTTGCCTCTTTTGCATTTTTGGCTTGATTCATGCATTGCCAACAAGGGGGAGAAGTTTGAGCTTGAAATGGCTTGCTGGGCGTGTTTAGAAGGTTTTCAGGTGGTTTCGAGCCATTTCTGGGCTCTGTTGAGCACCGGTCTGACCGGTCAGGGTCACCGGTCTGACCGGTGTGAGTGCTGGCTCTGTTCACATGTTGCACACCGGTCTGACCGGTGGTGTTGACCGGTCTGACCGGTCAGGGCGGTTTGTTGCGGTACTGCCCTGTTTTCAAGTGGTGTCTTGCATGCATTCGTCCAGGGGGAGTTGCATTGGTTCAGGGGGAGCTTGCATGTGTGCAGGGGGAGTTCCTTGTGGTGTTCGAGCTTTGTTTCGGTGGTTTGTGCTCTTTGCTTGAGCTTTGCTTTGTCTCGGATGTGTCGAGCCGTTGCCCTTGCCTAAGGGGTCCGAGACTTGTCTTCTTCAAGTGATCTTGCTCTTTGCCTTTGTTTGGCTTTCGATCGCTTGTTGGAGTTTCTTTTTGTTCGTTTCTTTTCTTTTCTTTTCTCTCGTGTTACTTTCATGTGGGTGTTGTCAATGCACTCATCAAGGGGGAGATTGAGGACCATGTGTGGTTCGAGGACCGGTGGATGGTCGCTTCCTTGTGTGATGAGTGATTGACAACGTTGTGTGGACTGATTCTTGGCTAAGTATTGCGGGTGCGAGGTTGCGGCTTGACTCGTGTTGGTGCGGGTGAAGAACAAGCGCGAAAGGTCGTCGCCGGTGAGGCCTCCGGGTGTGGAGAAGACAAGTAGGCTTCGTTCGAGGGACCCGGTGGCCGGCGGGGTCAAGTGCGGGCCGCATGGTGGCATGAACAAGCAAGATGAAGTCGTGGACGGTTTCTTGGTTGAGCCTCAAAACCAAGGTCGAGCCGGGACTACGTGGGAGCCGAGTCATGAGTGGAGATTGGCGGAGGCTACACCGAGTTCGCGGGGTTTCGGTGGTTCACCAGAAAACCACTGGGTTCCTTGGTTGATCCACAAAGCCAAGACCGGAGAACCGAAGACGGAGGTGCAGCAGCGGCACGGACCGGTCCCCGACCGGTGGGTCCGACCGGTCGGCCGGTGGGGACCGGCTCGGCGGTGAGGAGCACCGGTCGACCGTGTGCGACGACGCAGTCCGGAATCTTCGAAGCGGAGGACACGCGTCGGGATCGCATGGCTTGCGTCGAGGCTACGCGAGGGTGCGGTCGCCGGGCATCCGTCCGATGGTGAAGACATCAAGAATTCCGAATCCGCCCTTGAGGGGCATGTATCCCTAGTTAGTAGAGAGGGGCATTTTAGACATTCGGTTGCCGCCTATATAACCCAAGAGGTGAGAGGTTGGCAGCCAACTCTTGGAACCCTAGCTCATTTGTTTTCCTATTTTCCACCTATTTTCCTTAGGTTTCTCTTAGGACTAGCAAGAGAGCTTCACGGAGAGATCTTGTAGAGAGGGATGGATGATCGGGCGGCTTGCTAGACCTTGTACGAACCTTTGTTTCATGTATAGATGATTCGGCGTGGTTCCTCAAGGTTTGGATGTGTTTTCCTTGGTTGTTCTTGGTGGTGATTTTCGGAGCCCTTTCTCGGTGATTTCTTTGGGTTGTTTTCGAGGCTTTTCTCTTGGGGATTTGATGGGGAAAATTTGTGGGAACCCTTCGTGGTTCTTTGGTCTGTGATTCCCCTCCCAAATCCGTGAGTAAAAGTGCTCGATTTTGGGGGTTTCTTGAGTTCTTGGGTTGGAGGTGCTTTCGGCGGGATTTCTTCGATTCCTCCTTTTTGGACGAGTTTTGGTGGGATTAAACTTGGCTATGAACTCCTCATGAGGTGTTCATGATATCCCCAAAGTCTTGTTCAAGTCCGTGGAGCGATTCGGGAGATCGAGATTTGGATTTGGGGGAGTTGACCCGCGGGTGCTGTTCATCCCGAGCCGCCTGTGCCACACCGGCTTGACCGGTGCTCTTGACCGGTCTGACCGGTGCAAGCCCTTGTGGGATTTTGCTTGGGTGAACGTCTTGGTGAGTTCGTTGTTGTCCCGTGGTGCCGCCGTTTCGAGTTTGGGTCCGTTTGGTGGTCGGTTGGCCCTGTTTGGTGCCTTGGGGGCTTTCGGCCGCTACACGGTCCGACCGGTGCGTCTCACCGGTCCGACCGGTGTAGAGCCACTTAGTGAAAGTTGCTCGGGTTCACCGGCAGGGACCGGTCCGACCGGTGGTGCTCACCGTCCGACCGGTGTGGGTCTCGTAGACTCGAGGCTTGGTTTTTCCGCTGTGTTTCTCGGGTCGGAAGGTGGTGTGTTGGTTCCTAGGTCCAGTGGCACTCCAGTGGCTACGTGGGCTTGACCAACCTTGGTAGTGAGTCGGAGACGTGTGTTGGAAGCCGTGTTCATCTTGTTGGAGCTTCGATCTCCTTCGAGAAGAATTTTTATCGGCTCCCATTCACTCCCCCCCCTCTCTGGTTCGCCGTATCGGTCCTTCAACCACTCGAGGGAAGAAGGGTCCCTTGACTACAACAGGAGACTTGTCCGCTTGCAAGTCTAAACGAACTTTGATACAACTATTAACCATCAACAAAAGTTATCATTGGTATTGAGTTGAAACTCATAAAGTAGCGCGTGCACCTCTTGTTGGATCTTTTTATCTCGGCTACGTGTAATTGGTCCATTAAGGGCCGGTGACAACGTTGGTGAAGTCACTGGAGTGGTCGCCTAGGATGTCGACGTGGTCGACGCTGGTGTGCTCATATCACTCTGGTTGCCCCACGCACCGTCGTTGATGGTGGTGAGAAGAAGGATGGTCAGAGCACGACGCACGGGGAGGGAGGGCTCGAGTCACTCTCGACTGTCGCAGTGCCGGGTGGTGGAGTGCGCACAATCGGGGATGGGCCAACGATGTGGTGGGCGGAGGAGGAGGTGAGGAGAATAAAATCACTTGGGTGAGATGAGAACAAAGAAACAAGAAAGGGAAAGAGGGTATCATTGCGGGTTTCATTAACCACTGAAAGTGCATCTAGGCCCCTAAGTGGATTTTGGTGAATTGAATGACAAAGCGATTAAAGGTCTAACTTGTTTGTCTAAGAATATGAGCATGTTTTTACTTAATTATTCATGAGTTAATATTGCATATATTTGAGGATGAATATTATTTTGCTCACATTGAAGACGGCAAGCAAGTGTGTGATCCTAATGCAAAGTGATAGATGTCAAAATTAAAGATAAGTATTGGAGATATTTTGCAAAGATTAATTTGAAGTCTCCAATAATTATGGTACCTTGATTGAAAATAAAAGGGATCATAAAAAAGAAACTGGTAATTCTCTCTAAACTAAGTGCAAGGCTTCATGTGGTGATTGCAAAAAGGATATTAACGATGAGTGTATATTTGATGATCATTAAATGGAAGCTTACATATTCGTTGTCAATCAATAACAAGCATTTGAAGCGGTTTTTCAAATGAAGACTAAATTGTTGATGAAGTAAAGCCAAACTCAATGTGGCTTGGGTAAGTGGTGAAGAGATCAACCGAGATAACTAGGGGAGGTACTAAACATCTGAGGTGTTTGCTAGGTGAAGTAACTAGTATCCATGGGGTCTCGAAGAATCATAATCATGCCTTAGCCGAGGGAATCAATGCAACTCATCTACGTGTTATGATTGGCAATATGAGTGACTTAAGGATTTAAGTGTGCACTCTTATGGCAAATGGAAAAGTCCTAAGTCATTAGCTCAAGTATGGATGTGCTCAATACAATGTCTAAGTTGAAAGCCCTCAAGTGGAAATTGTTCAAGTATGGCAAGATTGAAGACATTCAAGCTCAATAGGTTGACATGATGTTTTTATTTATTCTTGAGTATAGGAATGACGTACTATAAAGAGGGATGCAACATTAGCTTTATGACAAAAATCAAAAGTGCTCATTAGATGGCCTATGTGAGAAATAGCCTTGAGAGAGTCCCTGAGCGATCTAACAATCCTTTAAACCCAACCTTAGCTACTTCATCTCGTTAGTGAAGTGTTGGTGAGAAGTGAAAGGGGTTTTGGGCTCTGTCTACCCAGGGCGGTCTAACCGCTCCAGAGAGCAGTCTAACCGCCACAAACAGCCAACGACTAGTTTTTCAAACTGCTCGGGAGCAGGTAGTCTAACCGCCTTGGCCAGTTCTCTAACGGCTACTTTTCCTTGAGTGAGGTATAAATACCCCACGAGCTACACTTGTTGGGATTGGTGCTTCTAGGGTTGCTGAGGTGCTTCCCTTGCTGTTTTTCATAAGCCAAAGCCAAATGAACTCTCCCCAACCCTCTCTTTGTGAGATTTGTGATTCAAGACATATCCTTGTGTTGGGTTGAGAGATTGAGACTTTGTGAGCTCTTTGTGAGGTGAGAAAGAGAATCCCATAGCTTGAGCACTTGTGATTTGCGTCAGAAAGCCTTTGAAGCATTTGTTACTCTTGGAGGTTCGCCTCCTAGTAGACGGCTAGGCATCGCCGGCTAGCTCCCAAGGTTGGGGTGAGCAGCGGCAAGTTTGTGAGATTGTGATCTTGCCTCTTCATGGAAAAGATCGCCTTAGTGGAAAAGAGGCGGTTGAAAGAGACCCGACTTATTGTGGGAAAGATCCCTTACAAGCTCCTCAACGGAGATGTAGCCTTTCCTTGGTGGGAGGTGAACTTCGGGAAACAAATCCTCTTCTCGCCTTTGTGGTTTGCCTCACAAGTTGATTTACAGCTTATTTACTTTACTTTCGCTCGATCTACTTGGGTGTGCTTGTCTTTGAGTGCAAGGATCATTACCCTGCTGGTGATCATCTACTGAAGCCACTCAAGAACTTTGGTTCGCGCTAGAAGTCAAGAGAAGCTTGAGTTATGTTTTTGCAGGGTCACTGTGTGGAGGCGGTCTAACCGCCCTCGGGAAGCGGTATAAACCCCCCATCCCCCGCCCCCCCTGCTCAGGGCAGCTAGGGCGGTCTAACCGCATGGTGAAGACAGTCTGACCGTCGTGCTAAGCAATGTCTGGACCAAGGCACATTCCAATGTCGTGGGCTGGCCCATGACTCGCAGGAAAAAACAACAAACAAATGCACAAAAACTAGAACTAAAGAGAGATCACAACGGCCTCAAAGGCCACACGCCAAGGAGACGAGCTAGGGGGAGGAAGCTAGCACGGCCCAGATCTTGGCTTCCTCCAAGATTGTCGGCGCAAGGGCTACTGGCATGAGAGCCTCCTTATCGTGGACTCATCTATTGCGCTCCTTCCAAAACGACCAAGCGACCAGCCAGACAAAGGTGTCGAAGCCTTTTCTCTGAGCTTTAGTGACCAACTTCTGAGCGGAGCAGCACCAGGTGGCAAGAATCATCGGGCGGTCTGGGCGAGAGCAGGGAGGAGGGTAGGTACGAGGGTCCGGAACCAAGTCTCTCAACTGTAGACTGTAGGTGGTCCAGGGTTTTGACCTCGTGTCCACAGAGGGGACAGGTATCAAAGTCCTTCAAGCCATGTCGGTGAAGCCTGTCCGAAGTCCAACAGCGACCCGGGCATTTGAACCTTCCAAATTTGACGGGCTCCCAGGACATCCACGCAACCAAGAAACAGAGCAGAATAGGTGGAGGTCGAAGAGTATTGGCCATTGGGCAATCATTTTCAGATAAACTTGTCAGGCTCCACTGACAACCTCACAGTCCGCACAATGTCCCAGATAGTAGGTACTGAATGATAATATGTACAGTCCGAGCGTGCGTGCTAGCTCCCACGCTTAGTCCCTCATGGACCGTGAGAGAGCGCCTGATTCTCGGCGAGATGGCAGCCCAAAGATTGGGGGCTAAGTACTTGACAGAACAACCGACGAGCCAATTATCCTCCCAAAACAAGGCTCGGGCTCCGACCTCAACGACATCTCTATACATCGGTAGATCCCTGTTCAAGTTTCCATCATTGCAAACATGACTGGCCGGTGATAGGTGATGTATAAAAATCTTTTTTTCGACCAGTAGAATAAAACATGGAGGTTAAATAATCCTGCTAGAATAATATGAACGTTAGTACTGCTTGACTACTTCTGTTCTTAAATATATATGGTTTAGAATAAGCCTATTTAGTTCAAAATAACATATATTTAAGAACGGAGAGAATACCACCCAATCGCTTGAAAAAGAGCTTTCACAACCTTTTGACTGTAATGAGATCGGTGTGCTGTACTCTGTACTACGCACGTTTATCTCATTGCGACAGAGAATTCCAAAACCCCAGCAGGGTCGATCAGCAGGATGTGATCGCACTCTAGTTCTAGTTAGTAGCTTTCTAGTAGCTTGCATTGCCTGCCCAGAGGGTTAGGCATCAGTCTGGGTCGTGGGATGATAGATCTCTAAGTAGCATCTTCTAGACCTTGCCTGCCAAGAGGCAGTCGTCGTCGAGCAGCTTGGACGAGCTGTCGTTGCTGATCTTAAAGGACGAGACGAGGAGCCGCCGTGGTGGTGCCGCCGTAGGAGGATGAGGTCGCGGACGTGCAGTGGCGGGCTGAGCCCCATCGAGGCGCGCGGTCCCACCGCCGGAGCCGCGTGACGCTAATGCACGGGCCGTAGGACGTGTCCATGTCAAACTGCCGGAGCGCCTCCTCCTCTGCATCTTCTTCCACTGTAACGCACGCAATGGATGTCGTATGATTAGGTATATAGAGAGAGAGGTCGTCGAGCAGGCGGTCGATGGCGGCGCGCGGGCATTACCTGCGGCGACTCACTGCTGCGGCAGTTGGGCGCTCTGTTGGAAATAAGCACGCCATGGCAAGTTCCAGGTGTGCATGTGTGCGTGTTCGAGTCGTGTACGTGTGCGGGGACGCCGGCAGGGATGCTGCGGCAAGATCCGACGCGAGCCCGACGCGTCCTAGAGTCCAGGTCAAGGTGCGGTCCGTGTGCAAGTGCATTGCGTGCGGGATGCTGTGTTAGTTGCGTCGTGGAGTAGGGTGAGTGGTGTGCGTGGCGCACATCTTGCGGGAGGAGGCCGCCATGACCGAAAGAGCGAACGGCTCCTGGACATGGACGAGCGGGTCCTGCGGAACGCGTGCATCAGGCACGGCGGAGGAGAGCTCCCCGGCCTACAAGTAGTCCCTGTGCTCCCCAGTTGTACGCAACCGGTTTCCATTTGCTTGTGAGTAGGCCAAGATACAGGAGCAGTGGCTCCGCGGCGTTCGTCGTTGTTCGTCTACTATTCATCATCTTCCTCCTCGGTTTCCCTGTGTGTGAGTGCTAGAGTGAGCGAGGCGAGGTACGAGCTCTGGGAACGGGCGTTCCCGGCCATCTCCAACACGTGGCATCAGAGCCAGATCGCGATGGTGAAGGGCGAGATCGGCGACAGCTCGAGTCCGGCCGACGGTGCCGTGGTGCGCGACGCGCCTAATTCCGGCGTGGTGGAGCTGCCACTGCTAACCAAGGGCAACTACTAGGAGTGGTCTCTCGTTATGCAGGTTTCATATGAGGCACTGGAGCTGTGGGATGTGATCGAGGATGCGAGCAAGGATCGCGCCAAGGATCGTCGGGCGCTGGCCGCGATCGTCCGCGGCGTTCCATCGGAGATGAGGGCTGGGCTCGCTGTGAAGAAATCGGCGAAGGAGGCCTGGGACTCCGTGAAGAAGATGCGCGGCGGCGACAATCGCGTGAAGGCGGCCAACGTGCAGCACCTGATGAAGGAGTTCAACTCCTGAGCTTCCACGACGGCGAGACCATGGCGGACTTCGCCGTGCGTGTCGATCGGCTGACTGCGCGCCTGGGAGATGACGGGGAGGTGCTAGATGACTCTCGCGTGGTGAGGAAGGTGTTGCATGCTGTCCCGAGGCGGTTGAAGCAGGTGGCGGTCTCCATTGAGATCCACGGCGACCTCGACGCCATGACGCTGGACGAGCTCGTCGGGCAGCTCCAAGTCGCGGAGGATGCGGACGCCGAGGACGAGCCGGCGGCCAAGGGCGGGAGCGGTGATGAGCTGCTGCTCACCAAGGGCCAATGGGAGGCTCGTTCTCGCCAGCATGGAGGCGGCGGGCGTCGCGGCGGCGGCGGCCATGGAGGTGACCGCGACGAAGACGACGACGACGCGAGCAGCACGAGTTCCGGGCGCAGGGGGAGTCTCTACCGAGGTCGGTGCTTCGATTGCGGAGCACGCGGACACATGGCAAGGGAGTGCCCAAAGAAGAACGAGAAGGCTCTGCTCGCCGGCGTCGACGAGGAGGCGACGCTCCTGTGAAGTCCATCTCCGCCATGTCGTGTTTAGGGGGGATTGTTGGAAATAAGCACGCCATGGCGAGTTCCAGGTGTGCATGTGTGCATGTTCGAGTCGTGTACGTGTGCGGGGACGCCGGCAGGGACGCTGCGGCAAGGTCCGACGCGATCCCGACGCGTCCTAGAGTCCAGGTCAAGGTGCGGTCCGTGTGCAAGTGCGTTGCGTGCGGGCTACTGTGTTAGTTGCGTCGTGGAGTAGGGTGAGTGGTGTGCGTGGCGCACGACTTGCGGGAGGAGGCCTCCATGACCGGAAGAGCGAACGGCTCCTGGACATGGACGAGCGGGTCCTACGGAACGTGTGCGTCAAGCACGGCGGAGGAGAGCTCCCCGGCCTACAAGTAGCCCCTGTGCTCCCCAGTTGTACGCCGCCGGTTTCCATTTGCTTGTGAGTAGGCCAAGATACAGGAGCAGTGGCTCCGCGGCGTTCGTCGCTGTTCGTCTACTATTCATCGTCTTCCTCCTCGGTTTCCCTGTGTGTGAGAGTGCTAGAGTGAGCGAGGTGAGGTACGTGTCGTATGGACCTCCCTGGGCCCACTACCTCGGTGGGTACCAGGACCGACTACTCGGTGGGCCCCTGGGACTACCTGACTTGCGCTGCAGGGTACCTGATGGCGTGAAGCACAAGGACTACAAAGGAGAAGTACTCGGTTAGGAAGCTGTACATGTCCCGCACTGTATGGAAGACTCCTAGGCGTACTTGACTAGTACTCTCTCCTTATTCCGACTTGTAACCCTGCCTCCCGGACTATATAAGGCGAGGCAGGAACCCCTCTCTCATCATCTCATCCCACGACGTACAATTGCACCATCTTGTAATTGTACCCAATCAATCCAGAGCTACGCGGCATACAGGACGTAGGGTATTACGCACCTCGCGGCCCAAACCTGTCTAAATTGTGTGCCACGTGTCTCTTCCTTCTAGTTACCGATCTCAACGAGGCCACATTCATCTACTTCAGGTACTCCCCTTAGTAGGTTGCCGGTCTAAAACACCGACAGCTGGCGCGCCAGGTAGAGGCTCTCGCCCGAGATCACATGGCGAACTCGACGGCTCCTGTCTACTTCAAGCCAACCGTCGCCTTCAACCGCGGCGACACCTTCGTTTTCGGTGCTTGGGTCTGCACTGCTGATGGTGCGGGGTCCTTCCAGCACCGCCTCACCATGCCGCCCAACCCGGAGACCGGCTTCGTGACGCTCCCTGAAGTTGTCACAGGCAAACTCGCTGGCAAGTCCGGCGAAATTTCACTCTTCGACCATCACGCTGACTTCGACCTCGGGTCCGCTTCCAACTCGAACTCGACGTCTCCGTGGGCTATCGCATGCGAGCCGACTACTCAGCCATCGCATGTGGTCCCACCACCCAGCGAGCACTCCACGCGTGGCCCTCGCAACGTCAGCAGGGCCTGCACGGAGGCTCTCTCTTCACGCCGGGCCAGCAAGGAGCCCGTACCTGAGTACAACTTGGACTCCGACACCGCCCCTGGCCACGCTTCGGACTCCAACCCCCTCTCCGGCTTCTACTCGGACTCTGCGTATGAGTTCAACTTCGGGTCGGACCCAGAGGATCCCGAGTCCGAGGACAACACTCCAGAGCACCCTTTATCAGGCCCGGCCTTTGGGCTGGTCATAACGTCCACACCGGCCGGGAGATTCATCTACTGGCCAGATCGTAAGCCCGCAGACCTGATAAGTGGAGACTCACGCTACGTCGCCTACCTCGACTCACTCCCGTTCCAAGAGGGAACACCACTTGCCCGAGCTGATTCGTACACCCCAACTGAGGTGGTGAGTTCTGAATCCAGTCTTGGTAACTGAAAGGATCAAGGCAATATGGCCTAGAGGGGGGGTGAATAGGCCTGCACACAAAATTTAAACTTTTTCTTCGAAAACACTATCAGACTCCGGAACCTCCGAGATTATTCTCGGAACCTCCGAACGAGGCAGCCTCCGAGAATAAACTCAGAACTTCCGGCAACTGTTAGAACATAGCATAAATAACTTTGAGCTGAGAATAACTTGATGAAAACCAGATATACTAAATTCTAGGAGGTACTTAGGATCTAGCAAGAAGATTTCTAAGCAAGAAACAAGCTAGGAAGGTACCACAAAGTAGATCGGGAGCAAACCCTAACAGATCTAGTCAAGAACAAGCATGAACAAGTAAGTAAACAAGAGCAAGCACGAGACAAAGATTTATCCCGTGGTGCAGCTCGCCACAAAGGCTTGCTTACGTCCACGTTGTTGAGGAATCCACAAAGGCTAAGGACCACAAAGGTCAACTCCTCTCTCACACCTATCACTTTGGGTAATAGGTGGAAACTTTCCACTAGAATCACAAAGGGTAATACAAACACCTTGGAGCTTCCACAAATCGGTTTGGAGAGCTTCCAAGAACCTCTATCCGTCTAGGAGCAAGGCTCCAAGAGTAATAGATCCACCAAGCTTGCTAGGGTTCTTCCAAGTGCTCAAGTACCAAGGAGAGAGAGATTGGCTCACTAACTCACTTCAAGAAACCACTCTCAATCAATGCTAGGCAAGGATTTGGAAGAGAGTTGGTTAGGAGTGAATGCAAGGTGAGAGAAACAAGTTGGAACAGCGTTCTGTGCAGCAGGAAGAAGAAGATAACCGTTGGGGGACTAAGGGGTATAAATACCCCCAGATCCAGAACAGTAACGGCTATATTCTAGAGTTCGGAACCTCCGAGAAAAATCTCGGAACTTACGACTTTTGAAAGCTCCGCAGACTGTAGCCCGTACGGTCGGAACCTCCGAGAAAAACTTCGGAACCTCCGAACAACAAACGACGAGGGCAAAACAAATGGCAGTTACTTCCCTTGGTGTGAGGATTAGGGTTTAAGAAAGATAGATTATGAGCACTTCAAACCACCCTAACTCACCATTAGTATCCCTCTTGATAGTACGGATTGTCCTATACTCAAATTCAAAATATAAAATAAATAAACTCCTCCAAGTAGCATAGGTATCCTTCTTTATTCAGTTGAGGGGTCTCCAATTTTTCTTTTGCACATGTGACAATAACTCTATGCTGCACAATAGTCTCAAGAGCTCATTAGCTCTTTAATTGTGTGGTCAACATCACCAAAACCCTCATAGGGCTTGATTGCACTTACAATCTCCCCTTTTTGGTAAATGTTGACAACTCAATTAAAGTTTACAATTTAATTTGAAAGATTGAGCTTTTGATGATTTGAGTACAAGTCTCCCCCTCAATGTATGCATGTACCTTTTGAATAGGGTGAAATGTCTGAACTGACATTTAATTTGCATACATTGTGAGTAAAAGTGTCAAGAAAGTTGTACTCAAGCCATCGAGGGGGGAAAAAGAAGTGTAACAGATAATACGTGATGCATATGCCATGTGAAAACAATCAGAGTTATCTGTTAGCAGAGTTCGGAACCTCCGAGAAACTTTCCGGAACCTCCAGGAGTTGGAGCCTCTGGAAAAATTCTCAGAACCTCCGAGGTCTGCAACAGATACTCCAACAAACAACAATACACAGGCAGAGCAACAAAATGACCAGAAATAGCAGCTAGATAAAGATAACAGCATCCAACTCATCTAGCCCTATTACAACCATCACAAAGGTTTTAAAGTTTTCAAGTCCCACTCTAATGACCATGACCAGAACCTGCTTGCCAACAGAGGCAAGCTAAAAGCATTACAGCAGTTCAACATTAACCACTAGGAGTTTATGAGAGAATAGTTAGCACTCTCATCTCACCAAAAGAACAAAAGAATTTGTTAGCCAGCCACCAGAAGAAGCTCCAGGTCTTCAGATTCTTCTCAATCTTCATATCTCTCCCCCTTTGTCAACAGTTTAACAAAAAGGAGAGGAAAGAAGAGAGGAAGTAAGAACAGGACCTGGATAAATTACTCCTCATCACTGAAGTCAGAGACATCCTCCTCCGCTTCAGGGACTGTGCTGTCAGATCCAAGGTCAGAGCCAGATCCAGAGGACAAGTCTATGGGCCTTCTGACAGGTCTTGCAGCAGTGGCCTTCCTTCTGGGCCTAGCACCAGATGAAGAACCCATGGCCTTCTTACCAGCAGCTTCCTTCCTAAGTCTGGCCATCTTGGCACCGAGTGGCTCAGCATCTTCTTCATCTTCCTCAGAGTGAGCAGCAGGCACATCTTCAGCCATAGGACTGGCAGGATCCTTCTCACCCTCCTCCTCACTAGTAGTATACTCTGGAAAATCAGGAAATAGGGGTGGAGGATGGTGCATGGCATTGAAAGACAGTCCCTGGTGCTTCAGCAGCCTGTTCATGTCCTCCCTGAGCTCAAACAGCTGATGTGATGTCCATCTACAGTACCTCCAGGTGTCCCTCACCATGCCCCTCAGCTTGTGCAGTCCAGCAGGCAGGGTGCCTTGCTGGGTCCTTCTTCTGGACCAGATTTGTGCTGCTTGGTACTGGCCTTCTTCAAAATGTGCTCCTCAACCACTTGCTGCTTTTTCTGATGCTGCCACTGCTTGACCTGGTAAGATGCATGCTCAACATCTTTCTTGAAGCTGACATCGGAGACCATCTCTATCATGTACATAATGTATGGAGCATAGGGCAGGTTGCACTTCCCACTTTCTGTCACTTCCACCAAGTTGTACCAGATAAACCTGCTAACAGAAAAGGGTCTTGCTCCTGGCAGCAACCTAGCTAGCAGATTTGGTGCAAATCTCCTAAGGCTGGTTGAGTCACTTCCCCCTTTTGGATAGATGGTTTCCCTAAACATGTTGTTGAGCACATAGTACACAGATTTCAAGGCAGTGGTGGAGCCATCTGCCAGCTCATCATACTCATAGGTGGCAGCAATCTTGTTAGGGTTCATATGAGCCTCAAAGTGAATGATATTAGCCTCCCTGTCTTCCTTGCTGAACCCAAAAAGCCTAGCAAATGTAACAAAGTCAATCTTGTAGTGCATACCTTCAGTCATCCAATGAATGGTCTCCTTGTTGTCTTCATGAAAGAAGGTTGCATGAAACTGAGCTAAGACTTCTATGTTCCAATCATACTTGAAGCTCATGATATCTCTCATTTTGTACTTGTCTACCAGCTCAAGCACATCTTCCTTTACAGGTTCCTCTGCTGCTTCTAGATGGGTAAAGTCGATCCACTTCATCTTGATCAGCTTCATCTTGGTGTTCAGAACTGTCTCATAAAACTTGAAATGAAAAACAGACCAAAACCTATAGTCTATTGCTGCCATCTTGGGGTTCACATATGGATTCTCTTCTCTGGCCTTCTTGACCAAGAACCCTGCTCCATCATAATTTGTGTGCTCAATGTACATAGAGTTGTCATACTTCGTTGGAGGGTGTCTCTTGAGCAGCCCCTTGTGATACTTCAAGTAGGTGGAGTCTATTTCCCCTAATGGTATGTCATCCTCAAGCTCTATGGGAATGGTCTTTCCCTCTGTGTCGGTGTTTTAGACCGGCAACCTACTAAGGGGAGTACCCGAAGTAGATGAATGTGGCCTCGCCGAGATCGGTAACTCGAAGGAAGAGACATGTGGCACACAATTTAGACAGGTTCGGGCCGCGAGGTGCGTAATACCCTATGTCCTGTATGCTGCGTAGCTCTGGATTGATTGGGCACGATT
Organism: Cenchrus americanus; assembly: GCA_947561735.1. Taxonomy (NCBI): domain Eukaryota; kingdom Viridiplantae; phylum Streptophyta; class Magnoliopsida; order Poales; family Poaceae; genus Cenchrus; species Cenchrus americanus. Next base: position 96,530,177 of record OX387242.1, on the reverse strand, counting down.
ACAAGATGGTGTAATAGTGCGCCGTGAGATGAGATTGGATGCTAGAGAAGGGTCCCTGCCTCGCCTTATATAGTCCGGGAGGCAGGGTTACAAGTCGGAGTAGGGAGAGAGTACTAGTCGAGTACGTCTAGGAGTCTTCCATACAGTGCGGGACATGTACAGCTTCCTAACCGAGTACTTATCCTCCGTAGTCCTTGCGCTCCACGCCATCGTGTGCCGTGTAGCGCAAGCCGGTAGTCCTGTGGGCCCACCGAGTAGTCGGTCCCGGTACCCACCGAGGTAGTGGGCCCGGGGGAGGTCCATACGACAAGCCCCCGAGTACTTTGTAGTCGAGAAGGATAGCTTCAAGTAATCTTGACGGCCTTAACGAGTAGTCCTCAAGCGTCCCCGAGTACTACAAGTCAAAAGTCCTCAAGAGTAGTCGAAGCATCCCGAGGCTGGAATGTACTCCAGCTGATATCTGAGCAATCCTGAAGTCTTCTCGAGTAGTCCCAAGCGTCCTCGAGTGCTGCCCTCGAAGGTCTTCAAAAAATGCCAGCGTTGACTTGAAGCTGAAGCTGATATGGAAGTGCGATTGCAAAATCGCACTCCATATGGAGTAGCCCCCGAGCCTTAGGTTGAGTCGTAGGCTCTGGCTGAGGGTCCATCTGAAGTTTTGGCAAGAATATCCCAAAAAATCCGGAGAGAAAAAACCGAAGGACACGTGGCACGGAGCCCCCGAGCCTTGAGTCGAGTACTTCCTCTCGAATTGAAGGGTCACCTTGTAGAATGTGTCCTGAGATGCTCCTGAGTCTTGTCGCTTCCCAGGTAGTCGAGTAGAAGTAGCCGAGCCCCCGAGGTGAGGCGCGTCGACTAGTAGAATGCGAAGAGTCACGCACGGCCGCTGAGTCAGCCGAGCGCGGACTTATCCATCTGGACGTTGGAGGGCCGTTTTGACTTATAAATAGAAGCCAAAACCCTTAGGGGTTTCCACCCATCGCTGTTGTAGCCATTTCGAATACATCGTTGATAGGCTGACGCGCATCTTCAAGGACATGCCACCGTACACGGCGTGCCCCGTCCTAGAGTACTCCGCCGCACGCCCGCCAAAGGAGGTAAGTAGCCGTACCCCCTAGTCGAGTACCCATCCTTGTGAGTAGTCGCGCTGATGTCTTGTGTCTTGCAGGACGACTTGAAGAAGTTCATCTCCGAGCCGCAGCCGCCCCCTCAGGAAGTCGAGATCCCGGAGGAGGGAAAAACTAAAGCCAAGGAGCGGCGGGAAGTCGGCGAAGGAGATGACACCGTCATCGTAGAAGACACGTCTGACGAGGACGACGACGAGGAGACGCTGCAGGACCTCTTCCAGCTGCGGTCGAGATTTAGCCGTCCCGGCTTACCTCATGTACCCCTCGTGCAAGACCCGCCGGCTAGCCTGGAGGCTAGTCTGGCTGCGCCACCACGGAGGCCGCGCAACCCCGCCCGCAAGCGGGTGACGAAGAAGATGAAGATCTCAGAGACCATGCCTCAAGAGGTAAGTTGTCTTGACTAGTGTAGTCGAGTACTAGTCGCTCGAGTTCACTTGCTGATGTCCAAGCTTCCTTTGCTTGCAGGAGGTGCTGCCAACGGAGCCCGTCGATTAGGGCGACGAAGGCGAGTGGGATACAGTTGGGAAGCCCGCTGGGAGTCGTAGCCCAGCCCCCAGTGTTGAAGAGCTCATAGCGCGGTTGGAGCGCCAGCCCCCTGCTCCTCAGGGGAGCACGGATCCCGCAGCCACTGCTGTTGAAGAAGTGGTGGCCGCAGGAGCGCAGGAGGGCGCTGCACCGGCTGCCGTCGCTACGGAAGAGGCAGTGGCCGTCGAGGCGCAAGAGGGAGCGCCCGCCGAAGGTGGACTGGTAGACATTGCCAGCATCCTTGGTGCCCCGACTGTGACGATAGTCCGGTCAAGCTTGTAAGTGCTGAGCCTTCCCGAGTAGTATTTGGTGTAGTAGTCGAGCTTGATTGACAACCAATTTTGTGTACTTCTGCAGGAAATCAACAGACCTGTCCTGGGAGGGAGATGAGCCCTCTACGATGGTGGCGGAGGAAGAAGCCGCGCCGCCCGCCGAGGAGCCCACTCCTGCCCCTCATGCGGAGTCAGAAGCGCCGGCTGCTGGAGCTTCATTGCCCGAGGCCAGCGTGGTCGAGGGTGAGTACTCTAATGAGGCTTTAGCATTCCCCATAGAGTAGTCGTAGTTGCTAATGCACCTGTCTTCTTCCTGACAGGTACCAAGGCCAAAGGGAGCGACATCCTGGCGGCGGTGCCCATGCAGAACTTGACACCACAGGAGCTGGAGGCTGCCCAAGGAGCCCCCGAGCAGATGGAGGAAGCCGCCGAAGAGGTCGCCGTGGCCACCGGAGGAGAGGAGGCCACCGTGCAGCCGGAGGCTGCTCTGGAGGTGGTTGTCCGCTCCCCAGAGATCCAAGACGCAGAGCCCATCCGCTCTGCGCCGATGACTGAGGCCGCCGCGAGTAGTCGTGGCGGGGTGGAGCTGCTGGCAGACGACCTGGTCGACCCGGCGACGGTGGCCAGGCACTTGGAGGCGGTCCGCCAGGCTGAAGAATGGATGAAGGTGAGTAGTCTTAACTCCTGAGTAGACAATCCCCTGTTGTTGAGTACTCATTTGACATGTGTTGTCTGTGCAGGACGTCGTGGAGAGGTCCCGCGAGAAGTCCAACATGCTACAAGGCTTCGGCAACGCGGTGCTCCGGGCTGAAGCACTGGAAAATCAACTCTTGAAGTCGCGGAAGCACGCGGCCGCCATGCAGTCCAAGCTCGATGCCGCCTTTGCCAAATATCATAATGATGTCCAAGAGATGCAGGCAAAGAGCGACGACTTGGTGCGGAAAAACAAGACACTTCGCAACAATAACAAAGGTACACCGCTTGACTTGTTGAGTAGTTGTTGGAGGTCGAGAGGTAGTCTAACCCACTGCGCCTTGTTGTTTTGCAGAGCTTGAGACCCGGGTGGAGCAGTTGAGGACCTCAGAGACAGATATGAAGAACCTCTTCTACCGGGAGCAGGAGGCCCGCCAGGTACTCGAGCTTGACTATAAGGAACTTGCCTTCGAGTGCGACAAGCACATGGAGCTTCGCATTGCTTCCGATTGTGATCTCGTCAACTGCTACAAATCGTTGCAGAAGCTGAATGAAGATTGCGAGGCGTTGCGGGCCTAGCTGAAAGAACTTGAGGAAGCCACGCTGCCGATTGCAAGGCTGTTGGTGCCTCATCCTGGTGGCCCCAAGATCGCGCCGCTCGTGGATCGCCTCAAGGAAGCCCCCAGCCGGCTGGCGACGTATGTGAAGCATCTGGCGAGGTCGATCCCGAACCAGGTGCTGGCCTTCATGAAGTCTTACTTCCCGAAGGCACAAGTGGAGGTAGTCGCTAGTGGGGTAGCCGCCAATTGTACAGACGAGCAATATGCGGAGCTGCTGGAGCAAATGGCGCCCATTGCGGAGCAAGTCGCCGACAAGCTTAACCTCCAGTAGCCCTGTAATAGTTAGCTCATAGTAGCATGTGTACAAAACAATTGTAATGTAATTGTTCAAGTGTTAATGAAAGAAAAGTTCCATCAATTAGTACTCGTAGTCGCGACCTTAGAGTGCGGAGCCCCATCGTGGAGTTGATGCGAGTAGTCGTACTCGGCGGTAGTCCCGTTGAGGGAATTAGACAGTAAAGAAGTTGATGATCAATCATACTTTATTACTGAAGAAGTACACCTGGATGGCCAGGGCTGTAGTTACAGAGTAGTCGCCTGGACCCGGAGGCCGCTTACAGCTAAGTGGTGCTAGGGCGAGTAGCCGCTTACAACAGTAGATCCGTAAGTAGCCGTATAGGCTGGATCTTGGAGTAAATGGTCTCTTAGTAGACCGCTGCTAGAGTCCTTTGTCGCTCGTCGCAGCCCAGGATCCGTAGGTAGCCGCGCGGGCTAGATCTTGGAGATGAGTTGTCCGGAGACTGGAGCCTGGGCCCAGAGGCCGCTTACGGCGGAGGGGTGTTGATGTAGTCGTGTAGACTTGAACCCCGGAGTAGTCGTGTAGACTAGGCGTAGAACCGACAGAGCTGGTCGACGTTCCACGAGTTGTTGATGTCTTCGCCTTCAAGTGTCTGGAGGCGGTAGGAGCCCGGCCCGGTCACCTTTGCCACGGTGAAGGGACCTTCCCAGGGGGAGCTGAGCTTGTGTAGTCCTTCCGTGTTCTGGATACGACGGAGGACAAGATCACCAACGTTGAAGGAGCGTTCCTTGACGTTGCGATCATGGTAGCGTCGGATACCCTCCAGGTACCTTGCTGACTGGACGAGGGCAGCGCAGCGAGCTTCTTCGAGTCCGTCGATGTCAACTCTTCGCTCGTCTTCGAGAGACGCCTTCGTCGTAATGCTCCACTGCTGGTGAGTTCCATATGACATCGGCAGGGAGGATTGCTTCGGAGCCGTAGACCAGGAAGTAAGGGGATTGCCCCGTTGGCTTGGAGGGTTGAGTACGTAGCCCCCAGAGTGCGTTGGGTAGTTCCTTGATCCACTTGCCTCCTTTGGAGTTAGCGGCATCGTGTAGCCGCTTCTTGAGAGGGTCGAGCACCATCCTGTTGGCGCGCTCGACTTGTCCGTTGGCCCGAGGATGGGCGACTGAGACGTATCGGACGTCGATCCCGCTGTTCTCGCAGTACTCCCAGAACTGGTGGTTGTTGAAATTGGAGCCCAGATCTGTGATGATGCGGTGGGGTAGTCTGTAGCGATGTACGAGTTCATCCAGGAAGTCGAGTACTCTGTCAGCCTTGGGGCATGTGACCGGCTTGACCTCGATCCACTTGGTGAACTTGTTGATGGACACCAATACTCTATTCAAACCACCTGGCGCAGTTGGCAGTGGCCCAATCATGTCGAGCCCCCAGCAGGCAAAGGGCCAGGTTGGCGGTATGGTGACTAGCTTGTAGGCTGGGACGTGTTGCTGCTTGGCGAAGTACTGGCATCCTTGGCACCTTTTGACGAGTTCTTCAGCGTCGCCCAGAGCGGAGGGCCAGTAGAAAGCTCACCGGAAGGCCTTGTTGACCAGCGTGCGGGAAGACGCGTGGTTGCTGCAGACGCCCTTGTGGATCTCCTCCAAGATGTCCTTGCCTTCTTGCCGAGGGACACACTTCATGAGTACTTCGGAAGATGCGCCCCGCTTGTAAAGCTTGTCTCCGACCAGGACGTAGGACTTGGCGCGGAGGATGAGCTGCTCGGCCAAGTTCTTGTCCGAGGGAACCTTCTGCTCGCTGAGGTAGTCGATGAAGGGTTGCCTCCAGTCCACGTCGATCATCATGACCTCCTGTCCAGCCAGTGGGTGCGCTGGGACAGTGGTCGGTGGCGCCGGCTCCGGGATGTATGGCACGTGAAGCTCATAAATGAAGACACCCGCTGGTACTTGAGTGCGGGTAGATCCAAGCTTCGAGAGGACGTCCCCTGCAACGTTGTTGTCGCGGACGATGTGGTGGAACTCGAGACCGTAGAACTTGTTCTCGAGCTTGCGGACTTCTAGGCAGTAGGCGTCCATGTTCTCCTTGTTGCGGTCCCAGGACTTGTTGACTTGGTTGATGACCACCGCGGAGTCGCCGTAGACTAGTAGCCGCTTGATGCCCGGTGAAGCCGCGAGGCGGAGCCCGTGTAGGAGAGCTTCGTACTCGGCTTCGTTGTTTGAGACCTTCCGGAAGATCCGCGGGACGTACTTGAGTTGTTCGCCCGTTGGAGAGATCAGGAGTACCCCTGCACCTGCGCCCTCGAGGTTGAGTGAGCCGTCGAAGTACATCACCCAATGCTCTGGTCGCACGGTTGGAGTAGGTAGTTGGTTCTCCCGCCACTCTGCCATGAAGTCGACTAGCGCCTGCGACTTGATGGCTATGGGTGGCTTGAAGTCTATGGTGAGGGCGCCGAGCTCGACTGCCCACTTGGAGATTCTTCCAGTAGCATCTTGGTTCCACAGGATGTCGCCGAGCGGGTAGTCGGTGACGACGGAGATCAAGTACTCCTGGAAGTAGTGTCGTAGCTTCCGCGAGGTGATGAGTACTGCGTACAGAAGCTTCTGCACAGGCTGATAGCGTGCCTTGGACTCTGATAGAACCTCGCTAACGAAGTAGACTGGGCGCTGGACTGGGTAGGCGTGGTCGTCTTCCTGCCGCTCAACGATGATGGCAGTGCTGACCACGTGAGTAGTCGCAGCGAGGTAGAGCAGTAGCTGCTCGCCTTTGCGAGGAGCCGTGAGGACCGGTGGCTTCGATAGGAAGTCCTTGAGCTGGGCAAGGGCTTGATCCGCCTCTGGAGTCCACACGAACTTCTCTTGGTTCTTGAGTAGTTTGAAAAAGGGGAGCCCCCGTTCTCCAAGCTTCGAGATGAATCTGTTCAGTGCCGCCATGCACCCGGTCAGCTTCTGGACGTCTTTGATGCTCGTGGGAGCTTTCATGCTGGTGATGGTGGAGATATTCTCGGGGTTGGCTTCGATGCCGCGTTGGCTGATGATGAAGCCGAGTAGTTTGCCCGAAGGTACGCCGAAGACGCACTTGTTCGGGTTGAGCTTCCAGCGGTACTCGCGCAGAGATGCGAAAGTCTCTTCAAGGTCGTCGATGAGGGTACTGGAGTTTCTGGTCTTGATGACCACGTCATCCACGTAGGCTTCGACGTTCTTGTTGAGTTGCCTCTTGAAGCAGGCCTGGATAGCTCGTTGGTAGGTGGCGCCGGCGTTCTTCAACCCGAAGGACATGGTCGTGTAGCAAGACGCGCCAAACGGGGTGATGAACGCGGTCTTCTCCTCGGTCTTCTTCCTTGATCGCGATCTAGTGGTACCCGGAGTAGCAGTCGAGGAAGCAGAGCAGGTCGCAGCCCGCCGTGGAATCGATGACTTGATCAATCCGCGGCAACCCGAAGGGGTCCTTGGGCCAGTGCTTGTTGAGGTCGGTGTAGTCGACGCACATCCTCCACTCGTTCGAGTTCTTCTTGCGGACGAGGACAGGGTTGGCGAGCCACTCAGGATGGAAGACTTCTCTGATGAATCCAGCCGTGAGTAGTTTGGCGAGTTCCTTCTTGATGGCATCCCGTATGTCGTCGGCAAAGCGTCGGAGGTGTTGTCGCTTCGGGGTGGCCTTAGGATCGACGTTGAGGAAGTGCTCGATCAACTCCCTGGGCACTCCTGGCATGTCCGCTGGCTTCCACGCGAAGATGTCGCGGTTAGCCCAGAGGAAGGTGATGAGCGCGTCTTCCTATTTGGGGTCGTGGCCGGCCCCGATGGTGGTGGTCTTGCTGGGGTCGCCTGTTCCGAGGTCGATCGTCTTGACAAGAACCTCCTCAGGTGGCTGAGGCTTGTTGGCGCTGTCAGACTTCTCCGGGATGTCGAGTTCGCTTGTAGCAAGCTTCTTCGACGCAGCGTAGACCTCCATCATAGCATTGGGTACTTGATTTGTAGACGCGATCTCCACAGCTTCTGTGTCACAGTCGTGGGAGATCTTCAAGTCCCCTTGAAGAGAGAGTACACCCGCTGGGCTTGGCATCTTGAGTACCAAGTAGGTGTAGTGGGGCACCGCCATGAACTTGGCGATGGCCGGTCTGCCGAGGATGGCATGGTAGGAAGTCTCGAAGTCCGCGACCTCGAACTTGATGTACTCGGTACGGTAGTTGTCCCGAGATTCCCCGAAGGTGACTGGCAAGACCACTGAGCCCAGTGGGATAGCCGCGTTACCAGGGACGATGCCGTGGAAGGGCGTGCTGCTCTTGGTGAGCATGTGGGTGATGTCGAGCTTCATCTTCTTCAAGGTCTTGGTGAAAAGGACGTTGAGCCCGCTTCCACCGTCGATGAGGACCTTGTTGAGTTTGGAGCCCGCGACCACCGGCTTCAGAACGAGAGGAAACCGTCCTGGTTCGGAGAAGCTGGTCTATTGATCCGCGTGGGAGAAGGTGATGGGTACCTCCGACCACCTGAGAGGGGTCGGAACCGCTGGTTCGATGCTCATGACTTCTCGACGGGTAGCCTTCTGCTCCCGCCTGCTGGGTAGTCCGCCGAAGAGGACATTGATGGTCTTATCGGGTTCCTGGAAGTCGTTGTTGTCTCCGTCGTTCTTTTTCTTGCCCTTTTTGTCGTGAGGGTGCGGTGGCTCTGGAGTACTCTTGAGTGCATGCCTGAGCTGGTAGCACTGCTCGGTGGTATGGTTGCCGTTCAGATGCCACGGACACTTCTCCTTCAGCATGTCTTAGAAGCCGCCGGAGTTCTTCTTCGAGTTCTCCTTCGCAGGGCGCTAGATAGCCGCGATAGTGTTGTCTGGCTTGCGCTTGCGGTTGGGACCCGAGTAGTTGTTGTTGTTGTTGTTGCGACCACCTTGGTTCCCGTTGTTGCCGCTGCCGCCGCCCGTGTTCTGCTTGCTCTTGCCACGGATGGCGTCGTACTTGGCGTTGGCCTTGTCTTCTTTATCCGCCCAGGACGTGATCATGTCCTTGAGGTGGGGGATGGACTTGGGGCGGCGACGACCGAAGTCTTCAAAGGTGCGGCGGTGGTAGAGGCCGTCTTGGAAGAGGTCGATGAGCTCCTTGTCAGTGACGTTGACCACAGTAGCGCGCTTGTCGAAGAAGCGGCGCATGTACTTGCGGAGGGTCTCGCCTTGTTCCTGCTTGACCATGGCTAGGTCCATGCGAGTACCCGATCGGCCCATGGCGCCCGCGAAGTTGCCGGTGAACTCGCTCCTTCGACCGGTCCCACTTGTCGATCGAGTGCTTGTCCGGCCGACTCGAGCCATGTGAGTGGAGCTTGATCCAGGCAGAAGGGGAAGTAGAGGCACTTGGTGTCGTTGTTGCCGCCAGCGTTCTCGATGGAGAGGGCGTAGCACCTGAGCCACTAGATGGGGTCCTGCTTCGCGTCGTACTTGGTGATCCCCAAAGGCTTTAACTTGTCGGGGAGGAGCAAGTTGCGAAGTCGAGGTGAGAAGGCGGGGAAGCCGTTGTTGTCACCTACAGTGGCTGACTTCTTCTGCCGCAGCTCCTCAATCTTCTGGCGGGCGTCGTAGCCGCCCTGTGAGGCACCAGATGCGTGGCTATTCGCATGGCCACGGCCGCCGCGACGGCCGCTGCCGCCGGCCCTCCTGTTGGCTCCGTGGTTGGAGCTTCCACCGTAGCTACCGCCGCCGTCAGGGTCGCGGCCACCGCCGCCGGCAGGAGCACAGTGAGGGACGACGTCGCGGTTGCTGTTGCCACCTTGTGGAGGTCCGCCGGCGTTTGAGCGAGTGCGGTTAGGCTGAGCCGGAAGCTCAGCTCAAGTACGGTTGGGACCGTTGTCCGCGCTGCGACTTGTAGCTTCGTTGTCGCGGTGACTGGTGGGAGGAGGCTGGTTGACCCTATTGTCGACCCGCATGAAGTAGGCATCTTCGGCGAGCTTGGCGATGACCTCTCCAGCGCGTATGCCCTGAGCCTGGCGTGCGATCACTGTGATCGACATGAGGCATTGCTCAGGGGTGGTGTGTACTCTGCTCTCGACCGCCTCGAGAGCTTCCGTGAGATTGCGGATGGGGAGGTTGTCCCGGAGACACCAGCGCCGTTCGTTGCGTTTTCTGTTACGCTCGCGTCGAGCGTCCCTGTTCGCGGGGGTCTCGTCTGCTGGTGCATCAGCAGACAGCTCGTCGGAGGAGATGTCTTCAAGATACCTGTCCTGAGCCGTCCCTGAAGGTCCTGGGGTGTCGCCGGCAGCCATGAAGACTTGGCGATCAGGGGTGCCGAGGCTGGACTCAGAAACCGCCACCTTAGTTGGGGTGTTCGAGTCAGCTCGGGCGAGTGGTATTCCCTCCTGGAACAGGAGCGAGTCGATGTAGGCGACGTAGCGTGAGTCTCCGCTTATCAGGTCAGCAGGCTTACGGTCTGGCCAGTAGACGAATCTGCCGGCCGATGTGGATGTTATAACCAGCCCAGAGGCCGGCCCTGACAAGGGATGCTCAGTGGAGTTGTCCTCGGACTCGGGATCCTCAGGGTCCGACCCGAAGTAGACGGGAGTCGTCGAGTTCGCCATGTGATCTCGGGCGAGATCCCCTACCTGGCGTGCCAGCTGTCGATGTTTTAGACCGGCAACCTACTAAGGGGAGTACCCGAAGTAGATGAATGTGGCCTCGCCGAGATCGGTAACTCGAAGGAAGAGACAAGTGGCACACAATTTAGACAAGTTCGGGCCGCGAGGTGCGTAATACCCTACGTCCTGTATGCTGCGTAGCTCTGGATTGATTGGGCACGATTACAAGATGGTGTAATAGTGCGCCCTGAGATGAGATTGGATGCTAGAGAAGGGTCCCTGCCTCGCCTTATATAGTCCGGGAGGTAGGGTTACAAGTCGGAGTAGGGGGAGAGTACTAGTCGAGTACGTCTAGGAGTCTTCCATACAGCGCGGGACATGTACAGCTTCCTAACCGAGTACTTCTCCTCCGTAGTCCTTGCGCTCCACGCCATCAGGTGTCGTGTAGCGCAAGCCGGGTAGTCCCAGGGGCCCACCGAGTAGTCGGTCCTGGTACCCACCGAGGTAGTGGGCCCAGGGAGGTCCATACGACACTCTGTACCTCCATTGTCCTCTACATGGGCAGCAGACCCAGATCCTCTTCCTCCAGACAGACTGCCCCCTTTGCCTCTCCTAGGGGTTGCCTTCCCTCTGCTGCCACTGCCACCACCAACTCCTCTTGCTGCAAGTTTAAATGCTCTTTCACCAGCAGGTGTTTCAAAAGGTGGCCTCTGCCTCTCGGTATAAGTCTTGTCAGCAGGAGAGCCAGACATCTGCCAGGGAGAAACATGAGTAGCAGATAAGAATGGAATCAAGACAGATAAGGACTGTGGATCAAGATAGGCATGAACTTCAGTTCATTAATCTTCAGTGGAATTTTGAATCATAGACTGTCACTTGTTAGTACAGACTTCGGAACCTCCAAGGATTTTCTCGGAACCTCCGAAGTCAATGTACTGACAGGGGACAGTTTATTGATTCAACTTTCAACTGAATCTTAACCAAAAGAGCAGAGATGATGCAATTTGGCTTACGACAGATATGAGATAAAGTGTTGCAGGTGAAGTGAAATTCAGTGGAACTTTGAATCAAGGTCAGCCTACAGTAGGTTACAGGGTTCGGAACCTCCAAGAATTTTCTCGGAACCTCCGAGACTCTGTCTACCTTACTGCACTCTGAATTTTGATTCAACTTTCAACTGAGCCTAAACTACACTTGCATCACAGGCATTCAGGACAGGGCACAAGGCAGCATTCTACAATTCCAAGATCTGGAACCCTAAGAGCAGATGGATCTAGGAATTAGGGTTAGGGTTTGGTCACGGATTACCTTGAGTGGGAGGAAGGGGATGGAGAGCGATGATCTTGAGATCGACGACACAGATGCGTAGAGACGCAGAACGAGGCTTCTTCCTTCTTCTCCGTACAGAACCGAGCGGACCTAGGACTTCTGGAGCGGTTCCTTCCTTCCTCCTCACCTGCGACCCACCAATGACGAGAGATGCACGGCCTCGCACGTGTGACCCACGTGGAGTGCGGTCAACGACGGCGAGGGAAGCGGCGGCAGTGGCACGATGGAGAAGAGAGGTGTGGTGCGGTTGCCTTCGGGAGAGAGAAAGAGAGAGGGTAAACTGGATCTGAGAGAATTGACTGCGCGGTGAAAGGGAACGGCGGGTTAACCCTAGGTAAAGGAATATTCTCTGCAGATGCTTTATTCCTTTTAACTCCCCTTCGGTTGAGATTGAGCGTTAAGCCTGTAAAGATTGGAACTTCCGATGATTTTCTCAGAGCTTCCGAGGCTCGGAGCCTCCGAAGATTTCCTCGGAGCTTCCGAAATTTGAATTCCAGAGACAATTAACTTTTACTCCTTTGAGATTTTGAACTTTCTATCAACTGAGATCCTTAGGTCATGGTACCCTTGACTCAAGTGGCTAGAAAAACAAGTAATCATACACACAACTATAGCCACTTAAGACAAGTTAGGGATATGAAAATAGATTTTGACAAACCCTTTAAGATAGTGTTTTCACACACACTTTTTCAAACAAATTTACAATGAAAACTAAACAGTTTGAAGCAAACAATTAAGGCATGCTAGAGATCAAACCACGCAACGAGAATCAAGAATATTTAGTTCATTCCTTAAGCTACAAAACCTTGACTCATCGAGAGGTTTAGTGAAGATATCGGCTAGTTGTTTGTCGGTGCTCACATGACTTAAAATGATATCTCCTTTGGCTTCATGGTCTCTCAAAAAGTGATGACAGATGTCTATATGTTTTGTGTGAGAATGGCTTACGAGGTTGTTTGCAAGCTTTATGGCACTTTCATTGTCACACAAAAGTGGGATATGGGAAAAGTGACATCCGTAATCTTTTAAGGTTTGCTTCATCCAAAGTAGTTGAGCACAACATGCGCCGACTGCAACATACTCGGCCTCGGCGGTGGAAAGGGCTACTGAGTTTTGCTTTTTAGAACACTAGAGACCTACCAAGGAATTGGCAAGTCCCCGATGTACTCTTTCTATCTACTTTGCAACCGACATAATCAGAATTCGAATAGCCAAGTAGATCGAAAGTGGAGCGCTTAGGATACCACAAGCCAAGGTTAGGGGTATGCACTAGATATCTCAAGATTCTCTTTATGGCCATGAGATGACACTCTTTCGGGTTAGCTTGAAATCTAGCACACATGCACACACTAAGCATAATATCCGGCCTAGATGCACATAAGTAGAGAAGAGAGCCGATCATGGAGCGATATACCTTTTGGTCCACGGATTTCCCTTCTTCATTGAGGTCCATGTGTCCATTGGTAGGCATTGGAGTCTTTATGGGCTTTGCCTTGTCCATGTCAAACTTCTTTAACATATCTCTTGTATACTTGGTTTGATATATGAACGTCCCTTCTTTAGCTTGTTTGATTTGAAATCCAAGAAAGAACTTGAGTTCACCCATCATGGACATTTCAAACCTCTTTGTCATCACCCTACTAAACTCTTCACAAAAAGTTTCATTAGTACTACCAAATATTATGTCATCGACATATATTTGGCACACAATGATATGACCATCAACTTTTCTAGTGAAGAGAGTAGCATCGGCTTTGCCTATTTCAAAGCCTTGCTTAAGCAAGAAATCCTTAAGGCATTCATACCATGCTCTTGGTGCTTGCTTTAGCTCATAGAGCGCCTTATGGAGTTTGTAGACATGATTAGGACGCTTGGGATCTTCAAAACCCGGTGGTTGCTTAACATATACTTCTTCGGAGAGTGGTCCATTGAGAAATGCACTTTTGACATCCATTTGATAGAGCTCGAAGTCATGATGGGCAGCGAAAGCTAGTAGAAATCGAATTGCTTCAAGTCTTGCTACCGGTGCATATGTTTCTCCAAAGTCTAGTCCTTCAACTTGGGTGTACCCTTGAGCAACCAATCTTGCTTTGTTCCTAGTCACAATACTAAACTCATCTTGCTTGTTCCGAAAGATCCATTTGGTGCCAATGATGTTTGTGTTTGGTCTCTCCACCAACTCCCACACTTGGTTTCTTTCAAAGTTGTTCAACTTCTCTTGCATAGCCACCACCCAATCCGGATCCTCAAGAGCTTGCTCTACCTTGGTTGGTTCAAGAGAGGAAACAAATGAGTAAAATGCACAAAAATTCTTAAGATGAGATCGTGTTGTTACCCCTCTCCTTATGCTCCCAAGAATATTGTCAACGGGATGATCCCGTTGTATGACTTGATGTACACGAGGATGTGATGGTCCAAGAGGTTGGTGTAGAGGTTGATCTTCATCATCTTCATCAGCTTGGGGCTCAGATGTGCTTGCTTGGACATCCCCTTGCTGATCAACTTGCTGGTTCAGGGTGTCTTGTGGTGTTGGACTTCCAGACCCCGGAACCTCCAGGGAATTTCTCGGAGGTTGGATTTCAGTGCCAGTTCCCGGAACCTCCGAGGAATTTCTCGGAACCTCCGAAGTCCGCACGGCCTCCCGAACCCGGTGGCTTCTGGCCCTTCGAGTGGTGTTGAAGCTTGTGCTTGGTTTTCATCTTCCTCTTGTGCCTCAACTGGTCTAACATCACCTATGGCCAATTTCTTGATTGCTTCACAAGATGGCTTCTCATTACCTACAACATTCAAGTCAACTTGCTCCACTTGAGAGCCATTAGATTCATCAAAGGTTAAATCTACCGTGACTTCAATCCTCCCGGTGGTTAGATTGAGGACTCGATAAGCATGCTCATTTGGACCATAACCAAGAAGAAATCCTTCGTCAACCTTTGGTGCAAACTTAGAGGTTCGGGGCCTCTTGTTTAGAATGAAACATTTGCACCCGAACACTCTAAAGTAAGACACCTTGGGCTTTTTACCGGTGATAAGCTCATAGGAGGTCTTCTTGTGAAACTTGTGAAGATAGAGGCGGTTGATGGCATGGCAAGCCGTGTTAATAGCTTCGGCCCAAAAGATGTCTTGAGTCTTGTACTCATCCAACATGGTTCTTGCCATCTCAATAAGAGTTCTATTCTTCCTTTCAACCACCCCATTTTGTTGAGGGGTATAAGGTGCTGAAAATTCATGCTTGATGCCCTCTTCATCAAGAAATTCTTCAACATAGGTGTTCCGGAACTCCAAGCCATTATCACTTCTCACTTTCTTGATTGGTAGCCCGAATTCCCTTTGTGCTCTTCTAATGAAGGTCTTCACCTTTCCTTGTACTTCACTCTTGTCAAACACAAAGAACACCCATGTGAAGCGAGAATAATCATCAACAATTACCAAGCCATATTTGTTACTGCCAATGCTTATGTAGGCCACCGATCCACATAAATCCATGTGAATGAGCTCCAATGGGCTTGAAGTAGTGAGGATGCTATTTGGTGGGTGAGGTGCTCCTACTTGCTTTCCGGCTTGGCATGCTTTGCAAATCCTATCTTTCTCAAAATGTACATTCGTTAGTCCAAGGATGTGTTCATCTTTCAAAAGTTTGGCCAAGTTCCTCATGCCAACATGGGCTAGTCGGCGATGCCATAGCCAACCCATGCTAGATTTTGCCACTAGACAAGTCTTAGGAGAAACTTTACTTTTGTTGAGACCAACTAGGTAAAGCTTCCCCCTCAAGTGACCCGTAAGGACAATAGAGGAATCCTCCCTTCTTATGATGGACACACCCTTATCCGAGAAGTGGCAATCAAAACCAATCTCACTAAGTTGTGAAACCGATAATAGATTGTAACCCAACGGATCAACATGAAGAACATTTGAAATTGAATAATTTAGAGATATAGGGATATCACCTACGCTGATGACTTCTCCTTTTGTATCCCCTCCATATGCAATGGTTTCCTTTGGTCCTTCCAAATGGAGATAAGAAGAGAACATACTCTTTTCTCCGGTCATGTGATGTGTACATCCGCTATCAAGCACCCAACTTGATCCACCGGAGGAGTATGCCTACAAAACAATTTAGTTCCTTCTTTTAGGTCTGCAATTTGACTTGGGGGCCTCCACGTTAGCAACCAAAACCTTTGGAACCCATAGAGATCTTTTCACATATATGTTGGACTCATTTCCAACATACGTGGCAACAACTTTACCAACATTGTTGCGTCTCAACACATAACTAAGAGGTATGTCTCTAGATGCATGGGCCTTGCTCTTGTTGGGACTCAAGTTTCTTCTAGGCATAATTGGATGATTTTGAACCTGCATACAAGTGTTAGATGCCTTGAAAACATGCTGCTTCTGAGTCTTGCTCTTTTTCTTTGTCTTGTCTTTGGACGGCCTCGAACTTCCGAGAATTTTCTCGGAACCTCCGAGTTTGGTCGTGTCGTGTGGCTCGAGGCTTCCAGACTTCGGAACCTCCGGGCTTGGAGGTCGGAACCTCCGGGGTCTGAGAGAACAGGAATCCAGAGCTCTTGAATTCAAGGCATTCTTTTTCTTTGATGATTTTTCTTTCATTGGTCTTGCCACCTTCAACATATCCAAAGCCTGGATTCTTGCTTTTCTCTAACACTTTCCTCTTGGTGAATCTTGCCCTTTTGTTTTCTTCACCCATGCATCCTCTAGCTATGATTGAGTTCAACCTAGCAATTTCTTTCTTTAAAGCTTCCATGTTAGCAAGGTTAGTAGCATAAGATTCAATGTCAATATGATAACATCTATCACAGCCCTTGCTAGTAGAAGCACTAGAGTCGCCTTTTACCTTCGAGGGATGTGAGGTGCTACTCCAAAGGAGACTATATTGCTCCTCAAGCTCTTCATTCCTCAACTTGAGAGAATTACATTGAGCTTGAGTGGCAGCAAAGTCTTCCTTGAGAGTAGCTATGACACTCTCCGCTTGGTTGACTTCCAAACGCAAAGCCTCAATCTCACTTCTATCGGAGATAATAGTGTCTTGGCTTTTCTCTAGTTCTACTATTAGCCTAGCCATAAAATCTCTAGATTGCTCATCCATTTTACGAACAAGTTGGTTTGCTTCTTCATCACTAGTATCATCACTAGAGTCCATTTCCGACTCATCACTAGGTTGAGGAGAGGATTTTGGGTTAGTTTTTACCTTCTCTCCCTTGGCCATGAGACAATGAATGGATGTGCTCTCTTCATCATCGGTTAAATTGTTGAACAACCTTGAGGTAGAGGGAAGCCTCTTGATAGCCACGGTTGCAATTTTCTTCCCTTCCTCTTCACTAGAGCTTTCATCTCCGGAATTCCATTCATGACCAATATGAGCCTCTCCACCATAGTTTCTTCTCTTGTAATGTGGCTTTTGATCTTTCTTGTAGTTTCCCTTGCCTTTGTCATTCCTATTTTCTCTCTTCTCATTAGGGCAATCAGCAATAAAATGCTCGATGCTTCCACAATTGTAGCAAGTCCTCTTCTTCTTGTTGGGAAACTTCCTCTTGGCAAACTTGTATCCTTGCTTCTTTAATTCTCTCTTGTATGTCTTCATGAACAAGGCCATATCTCCAATCTCAACATGTGAGCCTTCATCTTCATCTTCACTTGAGTCACTTGTTGAGCTCTCTACTTCCACTTTCTTGGATTTTGACTTAGTGGGCTTGGATGGAGTGGAATGCTTGGATGAAGAGGTAGGCTTGCTTGTCTTGTTGGAATGGAGAGCAACCTCTTTGACCTTCAAGTTGTTCAACTTAGCTTCTAGCTCACCAATTTTCTTTCTATGTTGAATCTCCTTGTCCATTAGCTCATGAGTGAGAATTCTTCCAAGAACATCATTTGGGGAGAACTCTTCAAATCTCTTCTTCTCTCTAATCAATGTGACTAGTGTGGGATTCCTTGGAGCAAAGGCCTCCAACATCACCTTCACAATATAGTGATCATCCAACTCATCACCACCTAAGCCACGTATCTTTCCAACTATGACCATCAATCTATCAAACATCTCTTATGGCCCTTCTCCATCAAAGATAGTGAACCTATTAAGCTCGGACATCAACATGTTGATCTTGGACTTCTTCACTTCGTCAACACCCTCATGAGCAATGTGAAGGGTGTCCCATATTTCTTTGGCAATCTCTAGTCCATTAACCCGATTGTACTCTTGAGCATTCAAAGCACTAAGAAGTATACTTGTAGCTTGAGCATTTCTTTTGATGTTGTGACAATCACGTGGAGTGAGGTTTTCAAAGTCTTCGGGATCATCAAAACCTACACACACAATGTTCCACAACTCCAAACTCAAACCGGTTAGATAGGCTTTCATCATGTGCTTCCATTTAGCAAAGTTAGTCCCATCAAATTGGGGTAACTTGCTAATGGGTATAGTGATATCATTTTTAGATTTTGTTTCCAATGAATCATAGTTAAAGGATACGCTTCTATAGTCATTCTTGGACTTAGACTTGGGTTTTGGCTTGAGTGTTCTCTTGGGAATTCTTGTGCCATAGTACTCGTCATCCCCATCTCCATTCTCACTAGATGAAGATGATGATGAGGATGATGAGGATGGTGATGGAGAAGGTGAAGGTGTTCTCTTTCTTCTCTTCTTTTCTTCTTTCTTCCCTTTCTTCTTCCTTTCTAGCTTGCTGTCCTCTTTCTTCTTTACCTCTTCTTTCTCTTTCTTCTTTTCCTCTTTCTTGCTTTTCTTGCTTCCTTCCTTGGAGCCTTCCTTCACAGCCTTTTTGAGCTTTTCGAACTTCTCTTGGGCTGATGTGTTGCCCACTTCCGAGGCATCACTTTCAGCCTCACTTGGTATGTCCTCAAACTCCTCTTCTTCTTGCTTGTCATCATTACTTGCCATATCCTCACACGGTTAGGTGTTTACGAGGATAACCCGCTCTGATACCAATTGAAAGGATCAAGGCAATATGGCCTAGAGGGGGGGTGAATAGGCCTGCACACAAAATTTAAACTTTTTCTTCGAAAACACTGTCAGACTCCGGAACCTCCGAGATTATTCTCGGTACCTCCGAACGAGGCGGCCTCCGAGAATAAACTCAAAACTTCCGGCAACTGTTAGAACAGAGCATAAATAACTTTGAGCTGAGAATAACTTGATGAAAACCAGATCTACTAAATTCTAGGAGGTACTTAGGACCTAGCAAGAAGATTTCTAAGCAAGAAACAAGCTAGGAAGGTACCACGAAGTAGATCGGGAGCAAACCCTAACAGATCTAGTCAAGAACAAGCATGAACAAGTAAGTAAACAAGAGCAAGCACGAGACAAAGATTTATCTCGTGGTTCAGCTCGCCACAAAGGCTTGCTTACGTCCACGTTGTTGAGGAAGCCACAAAGGCTAAGGACCACAAAGGTCAACTCCTCTCTCACACCTATCACTTTGGGTAATAGGTGGAGACTTTTCACTAGAATCACAAAGGGTAATACAAACACCTTGGAGCTTCCACAAATCGGTTTGGAGAGCTTCCAAGAACCTCTATCCGTCTAGGAGCAAGGCTCCAAGAGTAATAGATCCACCAAGCTTGCTAGGGTTCTTCCAAGTGCTCAAGTACCAAGGAGAGAGAGATTGGCTCACTAACTCACTTCAAGAAACCACTCTCAATTAATGCTAGGCAAGGATTTGGAAGAGAGTAGGTTAGGAGTGAATGCAAGGTGAGAGAAACAGGTTGGAACAGCGTTCTGTGCAGCAGGAAGAAGAAGATAATCGTTGGGGGACTAAGGGGTATAAATACCCCCAGATCCAGAACAGTAACGGCTATATTCCAGAGTTCGGAACCTCCGAGAAAAATCTCGGAACTTTTGACTTTTGAAAACTCTGCAGACTGTAGCCCATACGGTCGGAACCTCCGAGAATAACTTTGGAACCTCCGAACAACAAACAGCAGGGGAAAAACAGCTGCAGGTTACTTCCCTTGGTGTGAGGATTAGGGTTTAAGAAAGATAGATTATGAGCACTTGAAACCACCCTAACTCATCATTAGTATCCTTCTTGATAGTACGGATTGTCCTATACTCAAATTCAAAATATAAAATAAATAAACTCCTCCAAGTAGCATAGGTATCCTTCTTTATTCAGTTGAGGGGTCTCCAATTTTTCTTTTGCACCTGTGACAATAACTCTATGCTGCACAATAGTCTCAAGAGCTCATTAGCTTTTTAATTGTGTGGTCAACATCACCAAAACCCTCATAGGGCTTGATTCGACTTACAGTAACCCTGATCGCCAAGTATTCATGGCTGCCGGCGACACGCCAGGACCCTCAGGGACAGCTCAGGACAAGTACCTCGAAGACATCTCTGCAGACGAGTTGTTTGCTGATGCACCTGCAGACGAGACCGCCGCCAACAGGGACGCTCGACATGAGTGTAACATGAAGCGCAACGAACAGCGCCAGCGTCTCAGAGACAACCTCCCCATCCGCAACCTTGCGGAAGCTCTCGAGGCAGCCGAGAGCAGAGTACACATTACCCCCGAGCAATGCCTCATGTCGATCACAGCGATCGCACGCCAGGCTCAGGGAATACGCGTTGGAGAAGTCATCGCCAAGCTCGCTCAAGACGCTTACTTCATGCGGGTCGACAACAGGGTCAACCAGCCTCCCCCCGCCAAGAACCGCGACAACGAAGCTACAAGTCGCAGCGCGGACCTTGGCCGCAACCGTACTCGAGCTGAGCTCCCGGCTCAGCCCAACCGTACTCGTGCAAACGCCGGTGGACCCTCACAGGGTGGCAACAGCAATCGTGAGGTCGTCCCTCACCCCGCTCCTGACGGCGGCGGCCGCGACCCTGACGGCGGCGGCGGCCGACGGCGGAAGCTCCAACCACCGAGCCAACGAGAGGGCCGGCGGCGGCGGCGGCCGCGGCGGTCGAGACCACGCGAACGGCCCACACCTCCGGAGCCTCGCGGGGGTGGCTACGACGCCCGCCGAAGATTGAAGAGCCGCGGCGGAAGAAGTCGCCCTCGCGAGGGGCGACAACGACGGCTTCCCCACCTTCTCACCTCGACTTCGCAACTTGCTCCTCCCCGACAAGTTCAAGCCTTTGGGGATCACCAAGTACGACACGAAGCAGGACCCCATCCAGTGGCTCAGGTGCTACGCCCTCTCCATCGAGAACGCTGGCGGCAACAACGACACCAAGTGCCTCTACTTCCCCTTCTGCCTGGACCAAGCACCACTCACATGGCTCGAGTCGCTGGATAAGCACTCAATCGACAAGTGGGACCAGCTGAAGGAGCAATTCACCAGCAACTTCGCGGGCGCCATGGGCCGCTCGGGTACTCGCATGGACCTGGCCATGGTCAAGCAGGAACAAAGCGAGACCCTCCGCAAGTACATGCGCCGCTTCTTCGACAAGCGCGCTACCGTAGTCGACGTCACCGACAAGGAGGTCATCGACCTCTTCCAAGACGGCCTCTATGACCGCCGCACCTTCGAAGACTTCGGTCGTCACTGCCCCAAGTCCATCCCCCACCTCAAGGACATGATCACGTCCTGGGCGGATGAAGACGACAAGGCCAATGCCAAGTACGACGCCATCCGTGGCAAGAACAAGCAGAACACGGGCGGCGGCAGCAGCAACAACGGGAACCAAGGCGGTCGCAACAACAACAACTACTCGGGTCCCAACCGCAAGCGCAAGCCAGACAACACTGTCGCGACGATCCAGCGCCCTGCGAAGGAGAACTCGAAGAAGAACTCCGGCGACTTCAAAGACTTGCTGAAAGAGAAGTGCTCGTGGCATCTGGACGGCAACCACACTACCGAGCAGTGCTACCAACTCAGGAGAGCACTCAAGAGTACTCTAGAGCCACCACACCCTCACGACAAGAAAGGCAAGAAAAAGAACGACGGAGACAACGGTGACTTCCAGGAACCCGACAAGACTGTCAACGTCCTCTTCGGCGGACTACCTAGCAGACAGGAGCAAAAAGCTACTCGTCGAGAAGTCATGAGCATTGAACCAGCGGTTCCGACCCCTCTCAGGTGGTCGGAGGTACTCATCACCTTCTCCCGCGCGGATCAATGGACCAGCTTCTCCGAACCAGGGCGGTTCCCTCTCGTCCTGAAGCCTGTGGTCGCAGGCTCCAAGCTCAACAAGGTTCTCATCGATGGTGGAAGCGGGCTCAACGTCCTTTTCACCAAGACCTTGAAGAAGATGAAGCTCGACATCACCCACATGCTCACCAAGAGCAACACGCCTTTCTACGGCATCGTCCCCGGTAACGCGGCTATCCCACTGGGCTCAGTGGTCCTGCCAGTTACCTTCGGGGAATCTCGGGACAACTATCGTACCGAGTACGTCAAGTTCGAGGTCGCGGACTTCGAGACATCCTACCATGCCATCCTCGGCAGACCGGCCATCGCCAAGTTCATGGCGGTGCCCCACTACACCTACTTGGTACTCAAGATGCCAAGCCCAGCAGGTGTACTCTCTCTCCAAGGGGACTTGAAGATCTCGCACGACTACGCACTACTAGATTTTCCCCCTAATGCAACGCACAAAATGTGTTGCAATATGCCATATTTGGTTGCAATAGACACAATTGCAACCAAATTATTCCGTGGGCCATGGGATGCGAAAGGCCGCGTTGCATTAGGGTATTGCGTCGTTGTCCATCTAGTGGTTGCCAAAGTTTTTTTGTTGCAACGTAACGCAACGTTGCAATTAGGTTTTTTTACAACACTTGTTCTGGTTGCAAAGTGTACTATTGCGACACATCTGTGGTGTTGCCAAAGGTGCAATTGCAACGTTTCTGTTTCATTGCAAGTTATAGTATTACTACGCACTGACTTTGGTTGCTATTGGTTGAACCTCGTCTATTACCACGAAAGTAATTTGGTTGCAATATGTAGTATTGTCTGATGCCACGAAATTGGTTAGTTGCTATAGGTGGTCTCCTCTATTGCCACAAAAGTTGATTTCGATGTGATAGGTAGCATTGTCTGATGCCACGATATTGGTTACGTTGCTTTAGGTGGTATCCTCTATTGCCACGTAATTTGATTGGTTGTAATATGTGGTCCTCTATTATTGCATCGAAATTTGGTTGGTTGCCATAAGTTAAAGTCTTTATTACAACGTTTCTATTAGGGTTGCTACAAGTGCACTATCTATTGCCACGCTCATTTTGTGTTGCTACAAGTTGAACTTCTTATTACCACGTTCCTATTAAGGGTTGCTACAAGTACACTATCTATTGCCACGTTCCTTTTGTGTCGCTACAAGTTGAATTTCTTATTACCACGTTCGTATTAGGGGTGCTACAAGTGCACCTTACTATTGCCACGCTACTTTTTGGCAACGAAAAACACCGGTTGTGATATCATGATTTATCATTTGCAACGTATGGTGTATTCTCGCCACGCTCATTTATGTAGCAAATAGTAATTGCAACATTAATTAACATCAGCAGATAAATATAACAATGCATCTATAGTTAATTAACCAACATTGAACCATCCACTGAGTTAATTACATGACTCATGAAGTACTTAAATACTGAAAAAGTTTGGCACAGGACATTGTTTCAACACATAGTAGACAAATTTGCTAGGACATGAAGAACTTGGTCTGCCAATTGTGACTTGGAGATGATCCCAACACTTGATCAGCAAAGGGGGATTCAATGCAAGGAGGTCGCATCACCTGTAAAGAATCAACAAAATTTTTAAGCTAGCATCAATTAATCTCTAATATTGGAATTTGTGAAACAACAACATATAGCAAACCAAAGATTGATTGTGATTCATAAAAATAGCATAATGACATCAAATAATTTCTACAACCATAAACACACTTTGACAAATTTGAAACATGAATTACATTCACAAGCAGAAGAGTTGTTGAAAAAAGCTTCACCTCATGTCTTTTTGGTGCTTTGTCGTCTCCTTTGTGCAACTTGTACCGTAGTCGTTGAGAAGAAATTTGTCTAACGGTGGATTGTGTTTCAGGATTGTTAACACCACCTTTAGTGCTTCTGGTTTTGCGTAATACTTGTTTTCGAACTTCTTCAGATTCCTTCTCCTATGAACCAATCATTTGGAAGGACAAGATTAGGCGAAATTTCATCAGTAACTGATGATATGTACTAGTAAAAAGTTGTGAATTCGAGAACAATCTGAGTACACGAGAGCACATTCCTGGAGTCTGGTTGTAGATTCCCAGATGTAGGAATTGATGGTTCCGCCGCCACGTTGTCTGCGGATTCGGCCGACAAGGTTGTTTTGCTGGGTGATTGATGCAACCGCCGCCACGTTGGCGGATTCGGTGACATTGTTGCTTGGGCTTGGTTGCACGGATATTGGCCGGTCAACCTACCAAAGGATACAAACATTCATATATAGAACCCAAGGAAAGAAACCCATTCATGCAAATAGCTTGACCGCACTGTGGAACTTGTGATTGTTCATTTGATGCTTGCGCATTGATAGGAACTCTTGCCTAAGTCGTTGTAGATCCGCTCGCCTTCTCTTTTCACTTTCTTCAAGTTGGCGTGCATGTTCTCTCCTTTCTCGCTTCCCTTTCTTCTTCCCATCCCGACATTTTTTCTTGTAGCTACCCAAATGCGTCCATGAGCTCGACGTGTTCCTCATGCGTCGTAGCTCTTCCCTACGAATTTGTTCCTCGCGCTCCGCATTGAGCGTACCGCCTTCTAGTTGGGTTTTTTGCCGTGTACCCGTTTCCATGCAACTTGGTTGATTTGCACTTCGTGACTTCTTTGTAGGCTTTTTGGAACATCTCGTTTTTTCCTTTTGGGAAACAAAGTTGTTGTCCGCATTTGATTCCGCCTCTCAAAGAATAACGCTGCTTGCGGTGTCCTAACATTTGCAAGGCACAGGTGGAGGAGTTAGTTGAACAAGAGATTGGTTGCATTCTATAGTTGCATAAGCCTATGTATAGTAATGTATGTACTAA
Source organism: Cenchrus americanus (assembly GCA_947561735.1). Taxonomy (NCBI): domain Eukaryota; kingdom Viridiplantae; phylum Streptophyta; class Magnoliopsida; order Poales; family Poaceae; genus Cenchrus; species Cenchrus americanus. The sequence goes on along the minus strand of OX387242.1, from coordinate 96,505,843 downwards.
TTCATTGAGAACTCACATAGACATTTTTAGATTGTTCGTCTGTCCAAGACCCCTGGTTAGTGTGAGTTATCCACCAAAGTTCCATATCATCGGGCTCTTCACCAGTTTCTGGGTCTCTCTGTTATGCCAAGAAAATAACAAATTAGTGTTCTTCATCCTACAAGACAGATTGGAGATGTGCTTGTCCAGTTATTACCTTCTCATAGCTGCGCTGAGAATAAGGCTTAGCGCCTGATAAATGTCTTGTCATTTGTTGGCATCGAATCGCAGAATTTTGTGTGCTCCTTTCCTATACAATGTAAAGTTATGAACAAAAATCTTAAAGACTCAGACATCGCCATTTGAATGAAAAATGTAGTGGTCAGAAATCGTAATTAACAATGTGGAACAAATCTTGAATTTAGCAAGATCGAAATACTTCAACAGATAGTGCCATTCAACAATATCTAATTCTGTAGGCTTATGTAACATTCTCTGGTGGCAGCTGTTGTATGTCTTGGCTGTAGCACTGAAAGTTGAACGCCATCCTTTGTAACGCTCCCTAGCAATGGCCCATATCTTTTCCCTTCATTCAGCATTATCCTCCATGTCCCACTTTGCCTATTATATAATCACAATAGCATTCAAATATTGTGTGAGTAGATATGTTAGTTTTTATTTGAATTGTACTGAAAAGCAAAGTCTATTATTACCAATACATCAGTTGCTATTGCATTTTTGACTTCTTCCCTAACATTTTTCCATGATTTCACTCCAATTATAGGAGCCCTTTTCCTTGTATACATGACCACTTCATCAACGAATGAGCGGTAGTTATCACCTACCGGTCCTCCATGTTTAGAGAATTGAATGTCTAACTACTGCTTGCCCACCTTGATTCTCTTGGCGATTACCGTCAATGCTCTTACGGGACCGCGTCCTCTTTTCTTAACTTTTTGTGAGCCTATTCCATGCGAACAACATGCATGTGATAATACCCAAAAAATAATTGTATGCACAGACAGGTAATTTCTATGGAACACATGTTACCAGATCCTTGCTCCTGTTGTTTCCAACGCCGAGCATGGGATGGAGGCTGCACTGCAGGTGTTGGGTTCATTTCATTCCTGTGTTGCAAAATGAAGGTGGGGTCCACGTACCCTTCTGCAGAGAATTTAGTGGCATATGATGACCGATCATATTTTGTAGTCCGACAAAAAATGGTAATTTGCTTGCAAATTAGGAGAGGGATATTACCGATGTCTTCAAGTAGTCCCGCAACATTCGGGTATTCTCTCGTATGTATCGATTGTGTCATCCCCGAAAATGTCTTTTAATTCTGAAATATAATCCATAATTAATTTCATTCATGTGTCCGAACATGCAAATTCGGGAGGATAAGTACACAAATATTTGGTCGAAGCATATCTTACCCAAGGCTTTCTTCTCTTCATGCAAATCGGCTAGCCAAAGTTTGTATTCATCTAAGTCACGTTCTTCTACTTCTTCTTCATCATCGGCATGTATGTAAGCACTTTTGGATTTCAAAGGTGTTATGGCCATGGTATGGTTTATAGGTATTGGCTCTCCGGAGATAACTAATCCGATCACCATCTCCTCCTCGTGAATCGTTTCATTCTTTCTACGTCGACGTCGTAGTCGATCTCAGTGAGTGTTGCTTCCGCAGGAGAGTCAGGAATTCTAGTCTTGTAGTAAACAATGTCCCTCATCCTATACCCCAATTTTTGTTTCAGGTTGTTTATGGTTTGTAGGGTGATTTGTGAACCACGAGGCTGACAAGTATGTGTTGTATCTGGCTCCCCATCTATACCCTTCTCAATCATATATACGGTCCAAGACTGATCATCTAATGATCTGCGCATTCATTTCGATGTTATATCAATAACATGTGAAGAAATTTGGTGTGCAAATCGCGTGATCAAATGCATGAAATCTAGGGTACCAGTGCGTGCACAGATGCATGAGATGTTGGTTGCAGTACGAATGAGGGGAAAGATGGAACCACGATACAGTGTACCTAGCCTCGGTCGTCTCGTCCTGAGATGAAGGTAAAACATCAGGGTCTGCATCTATGTCCACGTCGACGCGTGCTTCATTGTCGCCCGAAGGTGATGGTGACCCAAAGAGAGCCCCCGTCGCCCTAGGCCTGGGAGCCATGGTGGCGGTAGGTTCACCAATCGCCGCACCAGGGGTTGTGAACATTCTAGGTAGCATGGCCAACGACGGTGTGCGCTGCGCTTCAGAGGACGTAGGGGTCACCCTTGCCGGCTCCCTCGACTACGGCATCCTCGTGTACGCGCGGCGAGAAGCAGCTTGGCGGCGGCGGCGGTAGTCGTATCGTCTACCCGACCCCTATCTGACCGAGTTGTAGATTTGTTTTGCGAGGGGATTCAGGAGGGAAAGTAAAGACGCGCAACTTTTTACTCTTGTAACCCGGCGTGGTGGCCCCAGTCATGGTTGCGCAGTAGTTTGGGCGAAAGTTAAATAATTCGGATGGGAAAAAACTGGCGCCACATTCCAAATCGCTGGCTACCCATTTTTTCTGAACGGTTGGCGTATTTGAGGGATGCGTTTTGGTGTGGCCAGCTGACGGGTGGGTCCCACAAAGTTTACTTCTTGTTTACCACAAAGTTATTGTATATTGGTTACACATTTTTTGATGTGGTCAGAGTAAATTTACGAATGTCATATTTGTATAAACTTTAGCAGACTACCATAAACCCTTTATCAAATTTGTACCAGGGTAAAATGCATCACACAAATATGTGTAACAAACATAAAGATCGGGTAGCAATGGGTAAGATTTATGACAACTGAGTTTACACAGGCTAGCTACCCGAGTCACGTTGACACCACACCAACTAAGGATCATCAAAAACATGCTCTACAAGGACACAATTGTAATGACACATACATAGTCGAAAGACACAACTTGAGAGACATGCTTTGTGTTTATTAGCCGGATTTCTTCAAAGATGTGACCGAAATGACGCGAGCCTCTCCGCAAGGTCCCTTGTCGTTGCGTATAAATTTCCCGAAAATGAAGAAAGCATTAAACGAACTCGTCGTAACAAATGATAACTGAAATCCCGTGCACCGAAACAATGTTTAGCAATCAGCCGAACTTGTAAAAAACAAGAAAGAACGCAAACATGTACACCGAAATCCGTAATGTCTTTTAGGGTGCATCATGTGTGGAACAAATTTATCAAGAAATATCAGCAATCACAACTTTTATACCTTCTTTCGGATCATTAACGCTTCCTTGAGTGTGTAGAAGAACCAATCACACTCATTTCGGATCCTACACTCCTCGCTGCAGAACCTACGCCACGAGTACCAAGCATGCCATCCTGCGTGGTCGCCACACCCGCGACCCGCACACTGCAAATCGTCGTGGCGAGGTACGGGCGCCGGCACCGGCGACACGGCAATCGCATTCGATACCCACAGCAAGTGAGTCCTCGAGATCTAATTCAGGCATGGCAAACAAGTTCCTTGGTTTCATTGAAATAACACTGCTCCAACCAGGTTTGTTCACCAGATTCACATAAAACACCGGTTCGCTCGTGTTGCCGAATATAGGGTTCATTGCTAAACTTGTGTCGAGTAGTATCGATGTCAATGACCCCATATTTATCTTTACCGTATCCTTTGCCTCCGTTGGTACTTGTGACAAGAGGCACATCAAACCGATCACACCGGAACGAATAACTTCTTTTTGTCCAGGGAATTCCAGTGAGCTCATTCTTTTAATCACCCCATACCAATTTGTGCCTTCGCCTCACCCTTGACAAGCACACCACTCGTTTTGTGTCACAAGGGTTCTCTCAATGTTAACGGTACGAAATGACCCAATTGTTGATATGACATCTATTCAATGTACGAGGTCGGGGATCCGGTCCTTGAGCAAGTGCAAACAAATCTGAACTTACTTCCCCTCTAGCATGTAAACCTGTGATCTTACTTTCAAACCATCTTACGAGTTGAGCCTCATGTCGCTTATCAAGATTTCTGGATCCATGTTCCCTCAGTTCTTCCAAATGCTCGCTGCACACAAAAGAATATTACCGTTAGTTTGATATTTAAAATTAAAAGCAATAATGATGTTGAGTAGTGCATCTTACTCGACATATGGTCTAGCTTCATCACAATTGCAAATTATGTAGTGCCTCATCTTCCGAAACTCATTTGGTGGTATTTCTTCAACCGTCTGTCCTCTCCTCTTGTAATCCATTTCTGAAAAAATGCTCAAACCAGATGGTGGCTCATTAACAGTAACCGTTTCATGTCGATCAACACGATTGTCTTTGGTGTCCACGTCCAAGAATCTTGAGCAGAATGTAAGGCACTCCTCGAGTATGTATCCCTCAGCAATTGAACCTTCAGGGTGAGCCTTGTTCCTCACATATCCTTTCACAGTGCGTAGGTACCGTTCCACTGGGTACATCCATCTGTAACACACTGGCCCCCCAAGTTTAGCTTCTTGACTAGATGAACAGGCAAATGGATCATGATATCAAAAAATGCGGTGGGAATGTCATCTCAAGTCGACAAACGGCCTCCCTAATTGAACAGACTAAGCTTTGTCCAATTCTAATTCCACCAACTCCTTTGAACATAGTGCATCGAAGAAATTACTAAGCTGAATCAATCCAATGACAACGGCTATTCGGCAAAATCCTACGCACCACTAAGGGTAAAAGTTTCGTAGAATTAGATGGTAGTCATGCGTTTTCAAGCCCGACACCTTACGTGACTTTACATCAACACATCTTCTTATATTCGAGGAAACCCCATCGGGCATCTTCACTCCATATAGAAATTCACACAAACTTTCCCCGGCATCCTTATCTAACTCGTACAAGGCCGATGGAAAGGTATACTTATCATCTTTAATCACGGGGTGCCGATCCGGTCGTATCCGTAGATGCTCCATGTCAAGCCGAGCATTCTCCCCGTCCTTACATTTGCCATCCAACTTAAGCAGAGTGCCTAGTATGCTCTCGCATATATTTTTCTCAATGTGCATCACGTCCAAATTATGCCTGATGAGCAAAGAAGACCGCAAGGGAGCTCAAAAAAATACTCTTCTTCCTCCGGTTGTGCCATCCGTTGTCTTCGTCACGCTTCCTTTTTTTGATAACAATGTCTTTCCAAATTCTACTTGTTCAAAAGTAGAATACCGCTCAAGTACCCGTGCACCGGATAGTGGTTACGGTGCCTCCCTGGTTTCGACCTTGTTGTTGAAGCTGACCGCATTGTTGCGCCATGGATGGTCAGGGGCCAAAAAACGTCGATGTGCCATGTAGCAGTGCTTCCGCCCATGTTTCAACCACAAATACTCAGTATGTTTGTGGTAGTATGGACATGCAAACTTTCCTTTAGTGCTCCAACCAGACAACATAGCATAGGCCGGGAAGTCACTAATTGTCCAAAGAAGTATAGCATGCAATCTAAAATTCTTCTTAGTCCCTGCATCTCTTGTTTTAACACCATTATTCCAAAGCTCCTTGAGCTCCAGTATCAGGGGCCTCAAATATACATCAATATCCATTCCAGGAGATTTTGGACCAGGAATCAACATTGACAAAATCCGGTTAGATTGTTTCGACACATCCATGGAGGCAAATTGTAAGGAACCAGGATGACAGGCCAAATGGAATACGTAAGACTTTGCATGCCAAAGGGATTGAACCCATCAGAAGCAAGACCCAGCCTAACGTTACGACCTCCTCCTTCTGAAAACCGTTTAAACTCTGAATCCACGTGCTTCCATGCCTTTGAGTCAGCAGCGTGACGCATTTTCCCATCATTCACCAATTCATTCTTGTGCCACTGCATATCCTTTGACATTAGCTTTGACATATACATTCTTTGAAGCCGAGGAATAAGAGGAAAGTAGCGTAGGATCTTAACTGGTAACCGCTTCTTAACAGAAGTAGCACCCACTGCACTGCAATTATTATCAGAGGTTTTATCTACAACTTTCCACCTTGACTCCTTACAAATGGGACATGTTTCCAGATTTGCGTATTTATCAAAAAATAACACACAATCATTTTGGCATGCGTGTATCTTCACATAGTCCAAGCCCAGGTCTCGAATCACCCTTTGCACTTTATCCAAGGAGTCAGGAATACAATGCCGGTCAGGGAGAACCTTTCCGAAGAGCTTAAGTATGGCCTCCAATGATGCGTTACTTAAGCCATACATGCACTTTATCTGAAAAAGCTCCACAATAAAAGAGACCTTCGTTGCATTTTTGCATCCTGGATACAATTCCTTCTTTGCCTCGCTCTAATAGTTTCAAAAAGATCTCTCTGCTCGCTTATCCGCCTCTTCCTCATCTCTCGGTTTGTCCATGATGTATAGTGCCACCGATAATGTTTCTAATCGAGTATTGGTGGCAGTAGGGGTTATCATCCAAACCATCTTCTTCATCGTCTTCTACAAATAAATGTGTTGTATCATCACCGTAGGTACCGCATCATGATTATTGAGATCAGCAAGTAACATCTTGATTCACGGGACCCCGAGAAGAAGTATTAGTTTGGTCTTGAATGTTACCAAGCATCAATGAAACAATCGCAAACCCTCTATTGAGTAAATGAATTTGAATGGGACCCACGGTGGAATGTCTGATCATGCATTGACACAAATTACATGGACACGCAATAGATCCACCTCGCGCTGATGAGGCCGTAAATTTTTTAAAAAAATCGAAAATTGTTCTGCCAATCCGTTGAGTGTCGAGGCAAGCGCATCCAACTTTGATCTTCGTCTGATGCCATTAGTTAATCTGCATTGTTCATGTTTCAATCGACCTTGATCACGATATATATACCAATATGCATATATATGCAGCGAACGATTGAATATATATATACGAGATCAAGACATCGGTACGTACCGGCCGTGGCCGTAGCGCCGCTCAGATCTCCGCAACAAGAATCACGTGGAGATCGTCGTGGAGATCGATCCCCTAGAGGCCCTCGTGGAGATCTCCGCAACAAGAACCAGGTTGTCGAAGACGGAATTTTGGAATGGTCCAGATCGGAAGAGCCCCTATCTGATCGTGGCAATACATACACGATAGACAAAATTTTAGTACAACCAAGGAATACCTAGTTTCAATATTTCTGAGGTTGTACGTAGTATGACCTTTCTCAGGGTTTTCAACATATGCATAATTCATTATTTTTCTTTTCGATCGGCTACTATAGAGGCTAACAATAATACACAAAATTCGGGAGTTCTAGTGAAGAGTCTCCAAATTGTTGATCACAATGCTTTGTGAATATACACATGAATAGCATAAACAATAGCATGCCGCAATTCGAAAACGTACGGATGGTTAGTCCAAATATGCATGACAGACCCAACAGATTTCAATTTGTGTCACTCATAAGTTCAAATATTTTGCAAGGGCTCATCCGGATCCAAACACATAGACATACGAAGATGCATATATAAAGGTTCAAAGTTATTACTTAGATGTTGGCATACTTAGATGTTGCCACATACACATCCATTCTTAGACCATTCACCAAAGCATCCGCATAACATTCACCTAGGACTCGGTTATGTTACGTACTAAGCTAGATTACTACTACTTGCGATTGACTTTATCCTGAAGCTTGCGGATCTTCTTCGCCATCACTTCTAACTTGTCAGCAACAGTCTCCATGAATTCCTTCAGGGTCATCTCCATGTCTTCCTGTGTTCCAGAAATGTCGATGCTTAGGTTCTCAATCTTCTCCCGCAAATCATCATAGCGCTCCTTCAGCTGTTGAACCATTTGGCGCAAGGGCATTTGCTATGGCAGACAACAAACACAAGTTACTAACATGAAATGTGTTACAAGAGCTGTGGCCAATGCAGCAAAATAGTCAAAAAAATGCACCTTTCTTTTCGATGATCCCGAAGCTTTCGATGGAGACGGTTTCTTGCTATTGTCCTGCTCTTCATCCGAGTCTGGAATGATGATCCTCACCTGATTAGCAGTGTTCACTAGCCTGACCAAACAGAACAATTTGCTGTTTTTCAGTTTAAAACAGCCAATTCAATCTCTTGACTCATAATGTATACCAATGTACCCGTGATCCCCCGACTACCCCGCGTAAAAAAGGCCTAACCTACTAAATGGGACGACTGCGTTCATTTGGCCGGCTTTGTTTTCGTGATTGTGATCAAATGTACACGGAGTCGTATTCACAACAAAAGATGGCAAGAAATCAAGCCAATTATCATTATCATTATCTAGTATGGGGTGAGATGGATCCACACAAAAACACATTTATCATTATCTAGTATGAAATTTTGATTACTATGAACTACTAACATTTTTCTAATTGCAAAAGGAGTCACACGATTCCCGGAAAATCAAAGAGGGTAGGGCGGTGTACCTCACTTCTCTTCTCGGGAACGCTTGCATCCGACTAGGGCTCGCTTACCCTTACGGATGGATCGACTTGGCGATGCGGACCGCCGACGACGACGAGGTGGCGGTGTCGTCCGTACCGCAGGACGACAGGGTTGGGGTGCCGCCGACCTTCCCGGAGGACGACGAGGTAGGTGGTGTGGAACACTTGAACCGCCCGCGTGCATCGCGCTTCTGCGTGGTGGAGTAGTGGCACCTCCGTACGCCGTCGCTGCTCGCCTGAAAACCCTCGGTGCGGCCCCGCCGTCCGCTGCCGCCGCTCTCCGGGATCCCCTCGATGCGGCCCCCGCCGCCGTGGCGGGCGCTCGGCCGGGGCGTGTTGCCGCGCCGCGGCCCCTTCGTCCGCGCCCGCCACCGTTGCGGGAAGGCTCGATGCGGCCACTCCGGCCGCTGTCGCCGCTTGCCGCAGGGGAAACCGCGATGCGGGGCATCTCGATGTGGACGCGACGGTCAGAGCCGACGAGGGGGATGGTTGGGAGGAAAAGTGTATTGGGGGTGGGGGAGCTGAAAGTTATAGACGATTTGGGCCGGCATGTCCTTGTTCTTATTACTCTCATCGGCTCATTTGACATTTTTACATCCTAGTCTCCAGTACCTTTAGTGCCACCCCGTAAACTGAGAAGGGGGTATCCCAGCTTAAAAGGAGAGGCGTGCCTGCGTTTTCGAACTCCGTATTACCATCATCAACTAATGCTTGCTACTTGCGCTATGGGGCTTAATGGGCTGGCCGGTCCACTCGGGCTCCCGCTCGCTGGGCTTTACGCTCGCCGGTTGAGCCTATTGTGGTCTGGCTTAGCCCACATCCCCATAGCACACAATTTTTTCATCTAAACAAATCCTCCCTTTTTTCATGGTACATATAGTCTATACCATATTGTTAAAATTCAGATTTTTCATAATAAAATTTATTTATTAAATCGCATTTTAAATTTCGCTACAACCCCATAGCAGATTTTTTTCATCAAAACAAATTTTGTGGCAATACGTACACAATATTCCTCCTTGAGGCTACAAACGAAGCAGTAGCCTTCCTTGTATTGCAACAGCGCAAAGAGATATTTGCAACCCAAATAAGACGTTGCGTAAGGCCGTTCAAACGCAACCAACCCTAGTATATGGTAGCCATAGCAAGTTTATATTGCAACACCCGAATTTCTAGTGCAACGCAGAAATAGGGTAGCAATATTTCCTACCAAATGCAACACAATTCTGAATAATGGGTGCATTAGTGCCAACTTGTTGCAACATCGCAAAGATATATTTGCAACCAAAATTCTACGTTGCGACATACTTGTTCAAACGCAACCATCCCTAGTATGGTGGCTATAGCAACTTTCTATTGCAACGTAAGGAATGCTAATGCAACACAAAATTGGGGTGGCATTATTTCCAACCAAATGCAACGGAAATCCTAAAAAAGGGTGCATTAGCGTCAACATGTTGCAACCGAACAAATAAATAATGCAACTCAAATTTTGTGTTGCAATAGACACACAAATTGCAACAAAATCACCGTTTCGGTGCAATAGTACCCCCCTATTGCAACCGAAATAGTGGTGTTGCCTAAGGGATTTGTTGCAATAGGGGGAAAACCTTGTAGTGGCGACACGGAAGCTGTGGAAATCGCCTCCACAAATCAAGTACCCAACGCTATGATGGAGATCTACGCCGCGTCGAAGAAGCTTGCCACAAGTGAACTCGACATCCCTGAGAAGTCTGACAAAGCCAACAAGCCTCAGCCAGCTGAGGAGGTTCTGGTCAAGACGATCGAACTCGGGACAGGCGACAGCAGCAAGACCACCACCATCGGGGCCGGCCTCGACCCCAAATAGGAACACGCGCTCATCAACTTACTCCGGGCTAACCGCGACATCTTCGCGTGGAAGCCAGCGGACATGCCAGGAGTGCCCAGGGGTTGATCGAACACTGCCTCAACGTCGATCCTAAGGCCACCCCCAAGCGACAACACCTCCGCCGTTTTGCCGACGACAGACGGGATGCCATCAAGAAGGAACTCGCCAAACTACTCGCGGCGGGCTTCATCAGAGAAGTCTTCCATTCTGAGTGGCTCGCGAACCCCGTCCTCGTCCGCAAGAAGAACTCGAACGAGTGGAGGATGTGCGTCGACTACACCGATCTCAACAAGCACTACCCCAAGGACCCCTTCGGGTTGCCGCGGATTGACCAGGTCATCGACTCCACGGCGGGCTGCGACCTGCTCTGCTTCCTCGACTGCTAGTCCGGGTACCACCAGATCGCGATCAAGGAAGAAGACAAGGAGAAGACCGCGCTCATCACCCCGTTTGGCGCGTACTGCTACACGACCATGTCCTTCGGGTTGAAGAACGCCGGCGCCACCTATCAACGAGCTATCCAGGCCTGCTTCAAGAGGCAACTCAACAAGAACGTCGAAGCCTACGTGGATGATGTGGTCGTCAAGACCAGGAACTCCAGTACCCTCATCGACGATCTTGAAGAGACTTTCGCATCCCTGCGCGAGTACCGCTGGAAGCTCAACCCGAACAAGTGCGTCTTCGGCGTACCTTCGGGCAAACTACTCGGCTTCATCATCAGCCAGTGCGGCATAGAAGCCAACCCCGAGAAGATCTCCGCCATCACCAGCATGAAAGCTCCCACATGCATCAAAGACATCCAGAAGCTGACCGGGTGCATGGCGGCCTTGAATAGATTTATCTCGAAGCTTGGAGAACGGGGGCTCCCCTTCTTCAAACTACTCAAGCACCAAGAGAAGTTCGTGTGGACCCCAGAGGCGGACCCAGCCCTTGCCCAGCTCAAGGACTTCCTATCAAAGCCACCAGTCCTCACGGCTCCTCGTAAAGGCGAGCAGCTACTGCTCTACCTCGCTGCGACTACCCATGTTGTCAGTACTGCCATCGTTGTCGAGCGGCAGGAAGACGGCCACGCTTATCCAGTCTAGCACCCAGTCTACTTCGTAAGCGAGGTCCTGTCAGAGTCCAACGCACGCTACCAGCCTATACAAAAGCTTCTGTACGCAGTACTCATCACCTCGCGGAAGCTACGACACTACTTCCAGGAGTACTCGATCTCTGTCGTCATCGACTACCCGCTCGGTGACATCCTGCGGAACCAAGATGCTACTGGAAGAATCTCCAAGTGGGCAGTCGAACTCGGCGCCCTCACCATCGACTCCAAGCCACGCACAGCCGTCAAGTCGCAGGCGCTAGTCGACTTCATGGCGGAGTGGCGGGAGAATCAGCTACCTACTCCAGCCGTGCGACCAGAGCATTGGGTGATGTACTTCGACGGCTCACTCAACCTCAAGGGCACAGGTGCAGGGGTACTCCTGATCTCTCCAACGGGTGAACAACTCAAGTACGTCCTGCAGATCTTCTGGAAGGTCTCAAACAACGAAGCCGAGTACGAAGCTCTCCTACACGGGCTCCGCCTCGCGGCTTCACTGGGCATCAAGCGGCTACTAGTCTACGGCGACTCCGCAGTGGTCATCAATCAAGTCAACAAGTCCTGGGACCACAACAAGGAGAACATGGACGCCTACTGCCTAGAAGTCCGCAAGCTCGAGAACAAGTTCTACGGTCTCGAGTTCCACCACATCGTCCGCGACAACAACGTTGCAGCGGACGTCCTGTCGAAGCTTGCTACTCGCGCTCAAGTACCAGCGGTTGTCTTCGTCCACGAGCTTCACGCGCCATCCATCCCGGAGCCGGCGCCATCGACCACTGTCCCAGCGCATCCGCCAGCTGGCCAGGAGGTCATGATGATCGACGCGGACTGGAGGCAACCCTTCATCGACTACCTCAGCGAGCAGAAGGTTCCCTCGGACAAAAACTTGGCTGAGCAGCTCATCCGCCGCGCCAAGTCCTACGTCCTCGTCGGAGACAAGCTTTACAAGCGGGGTGCATCTTCTGGAGTACTCATGAAGTGCGTCCCCAGGCAAGAAGGCAAGGACATCTTGGAGGAGATCCACAAGGGCGTCTGCGGCAACCACGCGTCTTCTCATACGCTGGTCAGCAAGGCCTTCCGGCGAGCCTTCTACTGGCCCACAGCTCTGGGAGACGCTGAAGAACTTGTCAGAAGGTGCCAAGGATGTCAATACTTCGCCAAGCAGCAACACGTCCCAGCCTACAAGCTAGTCACCATACCGCCAACCTGGCCCTTTGCCTGCTGGGGGCTCGACATGATTGGGCCACCGCCAACCGCGCGGGTGGATTCAACGGAGTATTGGTGGCCATCGACAAGTTCACCAAGTGGATCGAGGTCAAGCCTGGCCACATGCCCCAAGGCTGATAGAGTACTCGACTTCCTGGATGAACTCGTGCATCGCTACGGACTACCCCACCACATCATCACAGACCGGGGCTCCAACTTCAACAACCACCAGTTCTGGGAGTACTGCGAAAACAGCGAGATCGACGTCCGATATGTCTCAGTTGCCCATCCTCGGGCCAACGGACAAGTCGAGCGCGCCAACAGGATGGTGCTCGACGCTCTCAAGAAGCGGCTACACGATGCTGGAGGCAAGTGGATCAAGGAACTACCCAATGCACTCCGGGGGCTACGTACTCAGCCTTCCAAGCCAACGGGGCAATCCCCTTATTTCCTGGTCTACGGCTCCGAAGCAATCCTCCCTGCTGATGTCATATGGAATTCACCAGCAGTGGAGCACTACGACGAAGGCGTCTCTGAAGACAGCAGACGAGTTGATATCTATGGACTCGAAGAAGCTCGCAACGTCAAGGAACGCTCCTTCAATGTTGGTGATCTCGTCCTCCGTCGCATCCAGAACACGGAAGGACTACACAAGCTCAGCTCCCCCTGGGAAGGTCCCTTCACAATCGCAAAGGTGACCGGGCCGGGCTCCTACCGCCTCCAGACACTTGAAGGCGAAGATGTCAACAACTCGTGGAACGTCGACCAACTCTGTCGGTTCTACGCCTAGTCCACAAGACTACTCCGGGGCTCAAGTCTACGTGACTACATCAAGACCCTCTGCCGTAAGAGGCCTCCGGGCCCGGGCTCTAGTCTCCGGACTACTTCTTCGCTGTAAGCGGCCTCCGGGTCCAGGCACCAGTCTCCGGACTACTCTTCTCCAGAATCCAGCCCATGCGGCTACCTACAGATCCTGGGCTGCGACGAGCGACAAAGGACTCTAGCAGCGGTCTATTGAGAGACCATGTACTTCTAGATCCAGCCTACACAGCTACCTACGAATCTACTGCTGTAAGTGGCTACTCGCCCTAGCACCACTTAGCCGTAGGCGGCCTCTGGGTCCTGGCGACTACTCTGTAACTACGGCCCTGGCCATCCAGGTGTACCCCTTTAGTAATAAAGTTCGATTGTTCATCAACTTCTTTACTGTCTACTTCCCTCAACGGGACTACTACCGAGTACAACTACTCGCGACAACTCCACGATGGGACTCCGCACTCTGAGATTGCGGCTACGAGTACTCATTGATGGAACTTTTCTTCATTAATACTTAAACAATTACAATTGTTTTTGTACATCTACTGCTACGAGCTAACTATTACAGGACTACTGGAGATTAAGCTTGTCGGCGACTTGTTCCGCAATGGGCGCCATCTGCTCCAGCAGCTCCGCATATTGCTCGTCGGTACAGTTGGCGGCTAGTCCGCCAGCGACTACATCTACAGGGGCCTTCGGGAAGTATGACTTCACGAAAGCTAGCACCTGGTTCGGGATCGACTTCGCCAGATGCTTCACATAGGCTGCCAGCCGGCTGGGGGCTTCCTTCAGTTGATCCTCCAGTGGCGCTATCTTGGGACCGCCAGGGTGAGGCACCAGCAGCCTCGCGATGGGGAGTGCGGCTTCTTCAAGCTCCTTCAGCTGGGCCCGTAGCTTCTCACAGTCCTCGTTCAGCTTCTGCAACGATTTGTAGCAGTTGACGAGGTCACGATCGGATGCAATATGGAGCTCCATGTGCTTGACGCACTCGTAGGCAAGCTCCTTATAATCTAACTCGAGTACCTGGCGGGCCTCCTGCTCCCGGTAGAAGAGAATCTTGAGATCCGTCTCTGAAGTCTTCAACTGTTCTACCCGGGTCTCAAGCTCTGCAAACAACAAGGCACAGCGGGTCAAACTACCTCTCGACCTCCAACAAGTACTCAACAAGTCAAGAGGCGCACCTTTGTTCTTGTTGCGAAGCGACTTGTTCTTCCGCACCAAGTCGTCACCCTTCGCCTGCATCTCCTGGATGTCGTTATGGTACTTGGCGAAGGCGGCGTCCAGCTTTGACTGCATCGCGGCGGCGTGCTTTCGAGACTTCATGAGTTGGTCCTCCAGCGCCTCGGCCCGAAGCACTGTGTCGCCGAAGCCTTGAAGCATGCTGGACTTCTCACGGGACCTCTCTGCGATGTCCTGCACAGACAACATATGTCAGATGGGTACTCAACGCTAAAGGATTGACTACTCAAGAGCTACGGCTACTCACCTTCATCCACTGGTCGGCCTGGCGGACCGCCTCCAGATGCCGAGCCACCGTTGCCGGGTCTACCAAGTCGTCCGCCAACAACTCTATCCCGCCACGACTACTCATGGTGGCTTCGGTCATCGGTGCAGATCGGATGGGCTCCGCGTCTTGGATCTCCGGGGAGCGAACCACCACCTCCAGAGCGAGTTCTGGCAGCGTTGTAGTTTCCTCCCCTCCAATCGTCGCGGCGACTCCTCCGGCGGACACCTCCATCAGGTCGGGGGCTCCTCCGGTAGCCTCCTAAGTCTCTGGTGTCAAGTTCTCCACGGGCACCGCCGATGGGATGTCGTTCCCGTCGGCCTCAGCGCCTGTCAACGAGAAGACAAGTGCATCAGTCATATCTGACTACTACGACTACTCTTCGGGGATACTACAACCTCAACAGAGTACTCACCTTCAACTACGCTGGCTTCAGGCAACGTAGCCTCAACGGCCGGCGCTTCAGGCTCCGCCTGAGGGCGGGAGCGGACTCTTCAGCGGGCGGCACGGCTTCTTCTTTCGCCACCGCTGCAGAGGGTTCATCCCCTCCCAAGACAGATCCGTCGACTTCCTGCAGAGTACACAAGCCGGTTGTCAGTCAAGTTCGACTACCACATCAAGTACTACTCGGGAAGACTCAACACTTACAAGCTTGACTGGACCACCGTCACGGTCGGGGCGCCGAGGATGCTGGCGATGTCCACCAGTCCAGCCTCGACGGGTGCCTCCTCCTGCGCTTCTGCTGCCACCACCTCTTCTGCAGCAGCAGCAGCAGCAGGCTCCGTGCTCTCTTGCGCAGCAGGGGGCTGGCGCTCCATCTGCGCCAAGAGTTCTTCGACGGTGGGGGCTGGGCTGCGACTCCCAGCGGCTTCCCCCATCGTGTCCCACTCGCCTTCGTCGCCCTGATCAACGGGCTCCGTAGGCGGCAACTCCTGCAAGCAAGGAAACTTCTTCATCAACAAGTGAACTCGAGACACTAGTACTCGACTACACTACTCAAGACGGCTTACCTCTGGGGACATGGTCTCAGTGACCTTCAACTTCTTCGTCACGCGCTTGCGGGCCGGGTTGCGCGGCTTCCGCGGCGGCGCGGCCAGACTAGCCTCCAGGCTAGCCGGCTGATCCTGGACAAGAGGGACATGAGGTAGGCCAGGACGGCTGAACCTCGACCGCAACTGGAAGCGGTCCTGCAACGTCTCCTCGTTGTCGTCCTCGTCGGACGTGTCCTCCACGACTACGGTGTCGTCTCTTTCGCCGACCTCACGCCGCTCCTTGGCCTTGGTCTTCCTCTCCTCTGGGATCTCGACTTCCTGAGGGGGCGGCGGCGGCTCGAAGACAAACTTCTTCAGGTCATCCTGCAAGACACAACTCATCAGTGTGACTACTCACACAGAATGGGTACTCGACTATGGGTGCGACTACTTACCTCCTTTGGTGGGCGCGCGGCAGAGTACTCCGGTACGAGGCACGCCGTGTACGGCGGCATGTCCTTGAAGATCCGCGCCAGCCTATCGACAATGTCGTCGTCGTCGACTTCGTCTCCAGGCATCCGCGATGTATCGTCATTGCCAGTGTACTCGAACCCCAGGGTGTCGCGAGCCATTAGCGGCTGCACCCTGCGCTTCATGAAGCTGAAGGCCACGTGTTCGGCCCTCAGCCCGGCTTCCCTCAGCGCCTTGATCCGCGCCAACAACTCGGGGAGCTGGATCCCTTCCTGCATCGTCGGCTCTGTGTTCCACCACGGGCCGTGCTTGGGCTGCTTCCCGCTCGGCTTCGGCAACCCCGGATGGTGGTTCGTGATGTAGAACCACTTTGCCTTCCAGTCTTGGTTGGAGTCTATGAGCTTGTACGAGAGGTACTGCACGGCGGCGTCCTCCCGCATCTGGATCCCCTCTCTAACTACTCGCGGGTTGCTGGCGCTGGGTTGCGGCTTCACCCGGAAGAACTTCCGGAACAGGATCCAATGGGGCTTGATCCCCAGAAAAGCTTCGCGGAAATGTACGAAGACGGCAGTGTGGAAAATACCGTTGGGGTTGAGGTTGAGGTACTCGATGCCATAGTACCCCATGAGCCCCTTGAAGAAGTTGCTCGCCGGGAGAAAAAGCCTGCGCTCCGCAAATCGCGCGAACATCGGGATCTCGTCTTCATTCTTCTCCATCGGGTACGGATCCCCGGCAACGGCCCTCCACATGTCCACCTCCTTCTCCCGGATGAATCTGCTGTTGAGAAGGGCTAGAAGGTCTTCGGTCTTGGCCTTTGACTTCTTTCACTCGCGGTTTAGATCTGGCCGCGGCGGGGACACCGGCGGTGATGTCCCTGCGGCAGATCCGGTGGCCTCTTCACGGGACCTCTTCTTCCCCGCGGCGGTGGCCTTCGCATTCTTCGACGGAGACGGCTTCATCCTCCAAGTGCACGGTGTCTTCATGCGCATTCGCTCGGGGGCTACTCTGGTGGCTCTCAGCGGCGGCGCACTCAGATCTACAGTGGCGGCGGTGTGCACTGTGTGGCGATTCTTGGCCAAGATTTACTGGGAATGGCTACTGCTGCATTGGGTGAAAAACCCTAAGGGTTTCGGCTTCTATTTATAAGTCAAAACGGCCCTCCAACGGCCGGATGGATAAGTCTGCGCTTGGCTGACTCAGCGGCCGCGCGCGACCTTTCGACTTCTACTAGTCGACGCGCCTCACCTCGGGGGCTCGGCTACTTCTACTCGACTATCTGGGAAGCGACAAGATTCAGGAGCATCTCAGGACACATTCTACAAGATGACCCTTCAATTCGAGAGGAAGTACTCGACTCAAGGCTCGGGGGCTCCGTGCCACGTGTCCTTCGGTTTTTTCTCCGGATTTTTCGGGATATTCTTGCCAAAACTTCAGATGGACCGTCAGCTAGAGTCTACAACTCAACCTAAGGCTCGGGGGCTACTCCATATGGAGTGCGATTTTGCAATTGCACTTCCATATCAGCTTTAGCTTCGAGACAACGCGGGCATTGTTGAAGACCTTCAAGGGCAGCACTCGAGGACGCTTGGGACTACTCGAGAAGACTTCAAGATTGCTCAAACATCAGCTGGAGTACGTTCCAGCCTCGGGATGCTTCGACTACTTTTGAGGACTTTTGACTTGTAGTACTCGGGGACGCTCGGGGACTACTCGTTAAGGCCGTCAAGATTACTTGAAGCTATCCTTCTCGACTACAAAGTACTCGAGGGCTTGTTGTATGGACCTCCCTAGGCCCACTACCTCGGTGGGTACCAGCACCGACTACTCGGTGGGCCCCTGGGACTACCTGACTTGCGCTGCACGGTACCTGATGGCGTGAAGTACAAGGACTACAGAGGAGAAGTACACGGTTAGGAAGCTGTACATGTCCCGCACTGTATGGAAGACTCCTACACGTACTCGACTAGTACTCTACTTATTCCGACTTGTAACCCTGCCTCCCGGACTATATAAGGCGAGGCAGGGACCCCTCTCTCATCATCTCATCCCACGGCGTACAATTGCACCATCTTGTAATCGTACCCAATCAATCCAGAGCTACACAGCATACAGGACGTAGGGTATTACGCACCTCGCGGCCCGAACCTGTCTAAATTGTGTGCCACGTGTCTCTTCCTTCGAGTTACCGATCTCGGCGAGGCCACATTCATCTACTTCGGGTACTCCCCTTAGTAGGTTGCCGGTCTAAAACACCGACAGTACGAGCTCTGGGAATGGGCGTTTCCGGCCATTTCCAACACGCTCTTGGGTTTCTTTTTGGGCGCCGGCTTGGGTTTCTTCCTCTGTCGGTACAAACCCTTCAGCCCGCCCCGCGGCGGCTCCATGGGATGGGATCCAACCGACCTCCTTCGCCGATCCCACCTTGTTACGACTTACGACGACGCTATGAATGATACGATCGACCTGCCGAGATCCTTCTCCTTGCTTGCGAAAAAAAGAAAACGAAAAGTCCATATGCAATTGCCGTCGAGTTGAATACGAACTCCTCTTGCTTCCCAAGGGTTGTGGACGGACATTTCAACAATCGATGGGCGGCCAAGGGCAGTGCTCCTCCGGTTTGGTAAAAGAAGACGTTTTGGACAAGATTTGAGTCAAACATTGCGAATATAAATCATGAATAACTTTTACGTTGTTGAGTTTAGAAATGTGAAAACCACATGAGTAGATTTGTTTTGTAAAATACTTTCATAAAAGTATACATATGTTAGTTTTTAATAATTATTTTTGTAAAAATAGGAAGTCAAAGTTGCACTTTGGAAACCGTGTCCTTTACCAAACTGGAGGGAGTAATAACAACATCCAAAAGGACGGGAAGCTCTCTCTTTCGGCCTTGCAGGTGGATACACTAGTAGAAAACTTCACATCCATGACCATTTCCCAGTGACCATTTATGTATTGGTCATGGAAGTGTAGTCTTCAGTGACGATTTACATAATTTGGTCATAGATGAGGTCTTACGCCGTCAGGCCACTAAGGAATAATGACGAATAGGAAAAAATGGTCACAGAATAATAATCCTATTGGTCACAGTTGTCTGGCCTTTCTCCACACCTGCCTGGCCTTTCTCCCCCGCAGCCCGCTCGGCCTGCTCGGCCCACCAGCCGGCCACCTAGGTTGGTGCGCGAGTGGGAGAAGGTAGTCTGGGCCGGTGGAGGCGAGTCGGCTGGGGGTTATGGGCTTCTTTCTCTTTTCCTTTTCTTCTTTTCTTTTCTTTCTATTTTCTTTATTTTGTAAACATTTGAATTCAAATTTCATTTACAATTTTGATTTTTTCCACTCTTTCTTTCTTTTTGAATTTGATTTACAAATTCAATTTTCAAAACTAGTACGTGGAAGTTTAGCGCAAGAAAGGATGGTGAGCATGATAATTTTATGTCGATACTTTTTCCTATTTTTTTCTAAAATCTCTCGTGCCAACTTTTCTAAAAAAATATATTTGTTAAATACAAAAAAACTTTGTCGCCCAGCCGTCCAAAGCCAGGCCAGCCTGGTCATGCTCAACCATGCCAACTTTTCAATGTATAATTCACCATATTTTGTCTCACACAACACGAAAAAAATTATAAAAATTAAAATAATTGTCGGAAAAATGTAAGTTCTTGTGAGGGACCGTATTTTTGCTACAAATGACTACCAAAAAAATCTCAAGTCATTTCAAAAAAGTTGAGTGTTATGTAGTCCAAATATAACAAGTCACTCACATAGTTCCTTGAACTATGTGAGTGACTTGTTATATTTAGACTACATAATATCACCACTTCCTCAAATGGAAATTTGACCTACACAAAGTTTGTTAGTCTCGACAAGTTATGAAACTTTTGTGTTCAAAAGATTTTCATCCGAGTTCATTTCGTGATTCGTTTGACTGAGTTTTGACCGAGTCAAACTTGGATTTTAAAATTTGAACTGCTCATGTTTTGTTGCATGAAGAAATGATTGAATCCAACACCATAACTTGATAAATCATGATTTTAAAAATTTTTGGGAAGAAGAATCACCTCATTTTGAGTTCGTATGAGGGAGAACGACTAGTTACAAGTTTTAATCCGAGGAAAAAAAGAAAAATCAATCAGTTCATTCCAGTTCGTCACGTGTTCATGAAGAAGGACTGATTTCTCTTTTTTCCTCAGATTAAAACTTGTAAACTGTTTTTCTTCCTCATACAGACTCCAAATCGGTTGATTCTTTTTTCTAATTTTTTATAAAATCGAGATGTTTTACTCAGTGTCATTTGTTTGTATCTTAATTACTATTTCTTGATTGCTTTTCATACAACATATCTTTTTCAACTAAAAAGAGAATATAAAAACATGTTTTTTCATAATAATTGCTAATATAACTTAATATTCTCTAATGTTATGGTCAACACAAGGTTGCATCCAAATTTGAGGTGCCCATGAGTAAGAAAGTATTTGAGTGTGTAAAAACTTTGAAGTTTAAGTTGAGTTGTATGAAACAATGTGATGATCTAGCTAGTTTATGAACAATGTATACTCCAATTTTCACAAAATCTTATGAAACTTTTTTTGTCAAGCTTGTACATTGACAAAATGATCCTATGCCAATTTACATAATTTTTTGATAAGTTTTATTTATTATTATCATTATTTTATAACAAGGTGACTAGTAGAAGTTTGAAATTTCCTACAAGCCAATTGAATTTTTCGTCAATATCCTAGATGTGGCCTAGAATGGACCATAGGCGCCTAAATATAATTTTTTTTGAATTTTTAAAACTTATTAGATGCACATATAGGTCAATTTTGAATTACTTTCGGTAAACACGTAGAAATTCCTTTAAATGATAGAAAATAGTAAATCCAATCAAAAAATCTTGAAACTCCTAGATGAAAACTAGTATCCATACTGTTGTATATAAAAATATATTTGTACATATAACATAACTATTTTTTAGTGTTACTTCACAATGGTGCAATAAAAAGGAAAAAAGAAAAAGAAAAACAATAAAAAGAGAAGCCCATGTCGGCCCAAATAGCCCAACGATTTGCAGCCATCGATCGTCGATCCAATGGTTCTCATCGTGTTTTCTTCAGCATCCAACCCTAACCCTAACCCCATCCCCCTCCTCCCGCAGTCCCTCCTCACCTCTCCCGCCTCACCCATCCCCCTCCCTAGCCGCCGCCCCTGCTCCCACTCTCCCCCGCAGATCCACCTCAAGCTCGCCTCCCCAATCCCCCAAGCCCCACAGAAGAAACAATCGGGGGCTCGCGCTGCTAGCTGCCTCCCACTCTCCCAAACCGTGCCGCACCACCGCACCAGCCTTTTACTAGCTCCCCACGCGTCGCCGCCGACCGCAACGCCGCCGGCGACAGCGAGGCGGCCCCTCTCCCTCTGACGCCGCCGGGATCATCCACCCGCCGCGCCCATCTCCGGGTCCATTGGGGGGGACACAGATCCGTTCGCACGAGGACTGGTCCATTCTTGGGTTGGTAAGCAACCTCTAGCTCACTTTCTCGGATGGATTCCTTCCAATCAAACCCTGATTCCCCCCTCCCCATTGGATGTTGGCGCGGGGTTTTTGTGCTGTGTGGCGCGCTGCTAACCCGATCCGTCCATCCATGGCTCGATTAGGTGTCTCCTCCACCACCGCGCGAGATCGACACCGGTTGGCACCGGGCCGGAGCACTTTGTGGCGCCCGATTGGGGGTGCGGTTTGAAGAAATTTTGGGGGTTTGGTTCTGCCGAACCCCCATGGCCCGCACGAAGTCTACTCCCGGAAGAAGGAGATGGGCGGGCACGGTCGCCGGAGCCGCTCGATTTCTTCATCTGGACTGTCGAGGTGCTCATCTGTGTTTCCCCTCCTTTGCTTTTGATCGCTATTTTTTCGCAAATCAGCGGTTTTAATTTTGTGTGTTGCTGTCATGTAGGCTTTAGTTTGGGAGAATTATGTAGGAGATTTGGGAATGTGGAACCTGTCATTCTGTATTCGCCCCCTGATGATCCTTTGACTTTAGATTTTGCTTCTGCCCTTCTTTGGAGGAATGGAGTATAGAGTTATGCACATCTGCATTTTTACTCTGTTGATTTTGAAAGGAAACCTTTTCAAGGGGACGTGATGATTATGGTTATACACCTTGCTTTTAAGTCATCACTCAGGTTAGGTGTTTGATAAATCATAGTGTGGTTTCTTAAAAAAAGAAGTCATAGTGCCTTGGTATTTATATGCTATTGTTCCTTTCATGTACGTCCTCCAATGGACTACTGTCTACTGGGTAATGGGTATTGATGTTGCAGTTGTAGAATTACTGTCTTCTTGCCCTGCAGTTGTTATTTGGTACATTTGTGAATTTTGTTTGCGTCTTCTATAATCCTGGGTTCTTTTGTGTCAATGCCTTTGGATCTTCTCCATTAGAGTATATCTGGTTTAGTCTTGTAAGTCAACGGGTTGGGGGGTTATTGTGACCTTTTACTAGACTGTTGTACCTAGCACCAGTGTGATGATGTTATTACTAGATGTTCAGTTAATTGGCACACTTGTTTCCCATGCAATCCTGATTATGGGAATCAATGCAGGTTGGTTTACTAATTAGAAAAGCTGGTGAAACAATCAGGAACTTGCAAATGAGCTCAAGTGCAAAGATCCAAATAAGCTTGGTGGGAATGTGGCTTTTTATCTGTTTTGGAACTATCTGTTCTGCAGGCAGAGTTAGTCCAGAGAGAGTTGTTTACAGTTTTGGCACTGTCTTGATTGATCTCCTGAGTGGAAAGCACATCCCACCAAGTCATGTAAGTTTTCCTGCTCTCTGTGTGCCTTTTCATATTCTCCAACTATAATACATTAGCATGCTGTTAGTATTTGAATTATCTGTGAGCTGAATATTTCTGTATGATTGGGGATCACATGTTGGGTTTCATCTCTAGCCTACCCTAACTTGTTTGGGACTGAAAGGCTTTGATGTTGTTATTTAAGGGATCACTTATTTAAGGAATCCTGTTTGTGACACGGCCTGGTCCCTTATAGTTTGTTGCAATATTTAGCTGGCACTTAACAGTATACTCACCTTTGGTTGGCTTGGCCATGTCAAATTCGAAATTGCATAGTGGGTCAGCATAGTTAGTTTACTTGCCATCATGGCATGTGCATTCCCTAAATTGCATAGTTACATTACATGCCCATTTTCAATTACAGGTGGAACGTTCCAATGCTTATTCATGATTTCTTACTTGGATGAAGAAATACTGGTACGTTTCTTTGATGATTGAAGTGATAGTAAATTCATATGTACCAATATCTACTTCAACAATCGCATTCAAGACAGTGTTGGTTAGTGCACTTTTTAAAAATGAAATAGAGACAGCATATAGACTATCATGAACTTATTGAACTTCTGGTTCAATTAGTAATCGAACTTCAGTTACTAAGCACATTGAGTTGAAGCTCAGATGGGCCAACTAAGCCAAAATGCTGCAAAGTATCATTTATTGTCATTGTGCACAGTGAAAGTGCATCTTGGCCCCTAATTATTTTGATGATAATGACAAGCACAATTTGTGGTATTTAATGCTTGCTCAAGGCGTGTGCAGGTCTTAAGTGAATAAAACTCTTATGGGTTGATCAAAGGAAGGCCCCCAATTTCAAGTCGTTGTTTTCAACTCGAATCAAGGCTTAATTTCATTTTATTTTTGAATTTGAGTATAGGAAACACCATACTATAAAAGGGGATGCAAATCGATAGCCAAGAGATGCTAAAAGTGCTCTAGAAGGTAACCCAAGTGAGTGAGAGGAGATGAGAGTTGGCACGTGCACATTTTCTATTCTTTTCCCAAACTCTCAGTCCTGGTCGGTTGAACCGACACCCTGTCGGTACTACCGGCAACCTTCCATCGGTATTACCAGGCTGGGGCCGGTATACTGATATGGCTTCACTAGCGAGTTTTAGCCAGGGGGTCGGTACTACCGACCTAGCGTCGGTACTACCGATGAGCCAGTACTATTAGGGTTCTGAAACACCCCTCGGTAGTACCGACACCATGTCGGTAGTACCGGGGAAACACGATTCTGCACAGTAACGGCTAGTTTTTGAGCCTTAGTATATAAACCTCTTTCTCCCTCCTCACTCATTGCTGACCAACCACAAGACAAACACTTCCTTGAGCATTCACTCCACCTCTCCCCTCTCCTCTAGAGCTAATCCTTGGTTCCCTTGAGCTAGGGTTTGAGTAGAGAGGTGATCTCGAGTGAAGTGTGCCCAAGCTTTGAGAGCCACATCGTTCTTCTCCTTCTCAAGAGCACTTGAAGCATCTCTGGGGTTTTTGGTTTTGCATTTGTTACTCTTGAACGTTGCTTCTAGATGGTTAGGTGTCGCCCGCGAGTGCCCTCTTGGTGTGGTGCACCCGGGATCGTTTGTATTGCCCTCTCCTTTGTGGAGAATTTTTAGTGAGCACCAATCTTCCTTTGTGGGGGTTGGAAGAGGAAAAGAGGCTCTTGGTGATAGCTCTCCCTTTGTGGGATCCTCAATGGAGACGTAGCATCCTTTGTGGGTGTGAACTTCGGATTAAATCTTGTGTCTCCTTTGCTTGCTTGATTTCTTTGTCTCTAACTAACCCTAGAACTTGTTTTAGCCCGATCTATCTTTGGTTGCTATCCAACTTATCTCTGTGGTTGCAGGTGGTTCTTAGCCTCTAAACTAAGACTTTGATTCAAGTAGAATTGCTAGAAACCCTGCAGAATTCAAATTTTGTTTTAAGTCAACTCTACCCTGTCGGTAGTACCGACCTGGTACCGGTAGTACCGAGCCCCTCGGTAGAACCGGCACCACGTCGGTAGTACCGACAGGTGCTTTAACCACTGCTTTTGTTTCAGAAATTTGAAGTGATCCTATTCACCCCCCTCTAGGCATCACAAGGTCCTTTCAATTGGTATCAAAGCCTAATCCCTTTATTTAGGCTTAACCGCTAAGGGATCAAGATGTCGGGGATTGGAAACAATCCAACCGCCGAAGAAATTGCCGCAAAAGAAGCTCAAGAGAGAGAGCTCAAGGCAGCTCATGTCGGCGACCTCGTCGGCAGGGCCCCAAGCCGAACACCTTCCAACGTCGATAGCTCCGACGACTCATCATCGGATTCCGACTCCGACTCGGATTCCGACTCAAGCGATGAGGATGTCAAGGATGATGACCATGCGGCAAAGAAGGCGGCAAAGAAGAGAAGAAAGGCCAAGAAGAAGAAGAAGGCCAAGAAGATGGCAAAGAAGCTCCTTAAGAAGATGATCAAGAAGGAGCAAGCCAAGTACTCTCACTCCGGCTTCTACGAAGTGCCCCACAACTACGGGCAAATTCCGGGCAACAACTCTAACGACAAATTTTATTCCGTGCATTTGGGAAAGCCTCCTCATTTCGATGGGAAGGACTATCCAATTGGGCTTATGATATGCAAATGCACCTCTACGGGCTTCACCCTTCTCTTTGGAAGATTGTGGTTGTAGGTGTTACAATACCCGCCGAAGGAGAAGCCCTCACTATCGAGCATGAGCAAGACCTTCACCGCAATGTACAAGCCACAAGAGTCATCACGGGATCCTTGTGTGCACAAGAGTTCAACAAGGTGCAGAACATCCAAATTTCCAAAGTAATTTGGGATACACTCAAGGAAGCACATGAGGGAACCGAGCATGTGAGACAAGGGAAGATGGACCTAATCAACGGAGAGCTTGAGCTATTTTTCATGAAGGATGGAGAGACCGTACAAGAAATGTATGATAGGCTCATGGTACTTGTCTCGGACATTAGAGCTCTTGGAAGTAAAGATTGGGATGACTCAACGGTCACAAAGAAGTTGCTAGGAGCTTTTGCCCCTAAGGACAAGAACTTGACGCAAATGATAAGAAGAGATCCAAGATATCCAACAATGACTCCCACTCAACTTCTTGGAGAAATATTGCATCAAGAACTTGTTGACCAAGATGTAGAGAAATCTCTAACCTTGAAGATGGGCAAGAGTCTAGCTCTCAAAGCTAGCTCTAGTGAAGTAGTTGAAGAGAAGCCCAAGCCCTCCAAGAGCAAAAAGGAGGACACTAGCGATGAAGAAAGCACGGATGAAGAAACCGCCTTTGCTATAAGGAAGTACAAGAAATTCTTGAAGTCAAGAAACTCAAGAAAAGGTGGGGATGATAGAAGGAAGAAGTCACAAAGGAAGTATTATGAGTGTGGAGAGTATGGACACTTTATTGCCGAGTGCCCCAAGAACAAGAACAAGAATGAGGAAGAGAGGAAGTTTAAGGAGAGGAGCAAGGAGTACAAGAACAAGTACCAAGGGCGTGCACACGTGGGTCAACAATGGGACTCAAGTGATGAAGATGAAGAACCAAAGAAGCAAGGGATGACAACAATTGCCATGGCACAAGGCTCATCCTCACCACGCCTCTTCAACAACCTCTCCAATGATGAAGACCACTCTCACTTTTGCCTCATGGCAAGGGGGAGCAAGGTACTAGAATCTTCCGTCTCATCTTCTCCAACCTCCTCTTCATCCACACCTAGTAGTGACATAGAAAACATAGATGAGGAAAAGGAAATAGAGAATAACATGATAAAGAAATTTGGTAAAAAGGGCCACAAGGAAATTAAAAGGCTTTTGGACAAACTAGAGAAAAAGAAAGAGATTCTTCATGAGCAAGAAGACTTGCTTATCCTTGAAAAGGAAAGAAAACCTTGCTCTAGAAAAATCTCTTGCCGAAGAGAAGGCTAAGGTTGAAAAGTTGACCATGGACTTGTCCTTGGTCAATGATTCTAACAAGAGGATGTCAAAGGATTACACCTTGGCAAATGAATCTCTAGCTTCCCTAAAGGCTACTCATAGTGAGCTTCAATCAAGCTTCTCATGATTGACGAAGAAATACAAAACTCTTGAAGCCAACTTTAGTAGTCTTTGGGAAAGCACCAAAGCCACTCCAACGGTAAGATTGGACTCTAGTGCCTCCACTAGCAAAACTTGCTCTTCTTGCGCTAACATTGATATGAATGCTATAAAGACTAACCATGCAAGGCTTGAAGAGAAAATTAAGAGCAAGGACAAGGAAATTGCCCGATTGAACATGTTGTTCACACAAGGCAACATTAGTGCCAAGTCCATACCCAAGGTAGTGGACAAACAAGGACTTGGGCATCGCAAGAACAACAAGGCCAATGGAAGAGTGGCGGTGAAAGGGCATGAGATTCCCTTGTGGAACAAGGGGGGCTACCTCAACACAATCATGGATATTGCTCATGGAGTCACCACATCTACCACAACCAAGGACATTCCAAAGATAGTGCAAACCACAAAGGGAAGTGGGGGGGTAACACTCCACCTAAGGCATCGAAGAATGTGGTTGAGCACAAACCCTCACCCAACTACACTTGTGATTACATCGTAACCTTGGACCATAATGGTAAAATGGTTGTCAAGTATGTTGGGGCCTATGCCATGAAGGCCATGAGGAAGAGTGTGTGGGTTCCAAAAGTTTATGCATCTAACCTCCAAGGACCCAAATCATTTTGGGTACTTAAACCAAGAGCTTAAACTTGTTTTGTAGGCCTACTCCTCTGGTGGAAGCGCATGGTTGATTGATAGTGGTGCCACTAATCATATGACCGGAGATGAAGGCTTATTTGCATCCCTTGATCATTATGACAACCCTACGGAAACTATCATCTACGGAGACAATGGTCAAGGAGATGTTATTGGTTTAGGTAAAATTGCTATCTCAACAACAAATTCAATTGAAGATGTTTATCATGTGCAAGGGTTGGGGTACAACTTGTTGTCGGTTTCACAACTTTGTGAGAAAGGCTACAATTGTCTCTTTACTCATGAGGGTGTGACCGTCTCTAGAAGGGAGGATTCCTCTATTGTCTTTGTGGGTCATTTACGGGGAAAGCTTTACTATGTGGATTTCACAAAAGTAAAGGTGGACCCTAAGGCTTGCTTAGTGGCAAAATTCGACTTGGGTTGGCTATGGCATCGCCGACTAGCCCATGTTGGCATGAGGAACTTGGCCAAACTTCAAAAGGACGAGCACATCCTAGGACTAACGAATGTTGTTTTTGAGAAAGATAGCTTGTGTAGCGCTTGTCAAGCCGGGAAGCAAGTTGGAGCTTATCATCTTGCCAAGAACATTCTATCCTCGTCAAGACCATTGAAGCTACTACACATGGATTTATTTGGACCAATTGCCTACATAAGCATCGGTGGTAACAAATATGGTTTAGTAATTGTTGATGATTTTTCCCGTTTCACTTGGGTATTCTTTTGCAAGATAAAAGTGAAGCAAAGGGGATTGTGAAGAAGTTCATTAGAAGAATTCAAAATGAGTTCGAGCTCAAGGTCAAGAACATAAGGAGTGACAACAGCTCGGAGTTTAGGAACACACAAGTTGAAGAGTTCCTAGATGAAGAAGGCATCAAGCATGAACTCTCCGCTCCATATACACCTCAACAAAATGGCATCATTGAGAGGAAGAACCGTAAATTGATAGAAGCGGCAAGGACAATGCTTGATGAGTACAAGACTCCGGACTCATTTTGGGCGGAAGCCATCAACACCGCATGTCATGCTGCCAACCGACTCTACCTCCACAAGTACTTGAACAAGACTCCATACGAAATCATCACCGGTAAGAAGCCTAGTGTGCATTACTTTAGAGTCTTTGGGTGTAAGTGTTTCATACTTAACAAGAAATCCAAAGCCTTAAAGTTTGCATCCAAGGTTGATGAAGGTTTTCTACTTGGTTATGGAACTAACGAGCACGCCTATCGTGTTTTCAACAAAACCACTGGTTGTGTTGAGACCACGGTAGATGTGAAATTTGATGAATCCAACGGCTCTCAACGAGAGCAAGTTAGTGAAAACCTTGTAGATGATGAAGAGCCCCCAAGCGTATCCATCTTTAGAATGGGGACCGGTGAAGTGATGCCTCGTGAGATTCAAGTACAAACTCCGGTTGACACAAACACTCAAGATCCATCATCATCAACAAGAGTGGAACCACCTAGTTCTCAAGTTCATCAAGATGAAAGCCAAGTTCATGGTGACGATCATGGACGGGGCTTTGATCAAGGGGGAGAACTAAGTGATGAAGCTCAAGAAGATACTCCACAAGTTGAAGATGATGATGATGGACCCATCCAACGTCAATCTCAAGAACCACACCCAAGGGTACATCAAATGGTTTAACGAGATCATCCCGTTGACAACATTCTTAGGAGTATTCAAAGAGGGGTAACAACTCGATCTAGATTGTCAAATTTTTGTGCATTTTACTCGTTTGTTTCCTCTTTGGAACCTCTTAGTGTGGAAAAAGCTCTTGAGGACCCGGATTGGATTATTGCCATGGAGGAAGAATTGAACAACTTCAAGAGAAATGAAGTTTGGGAGTTGGTACCAAGACCCAAGCAAAATGTGATCGGCACCAAATGGGTTTTTAGGAACAAGCAAGATGAATTTGGTGTCGTCACAAAGAACAAGGCAAGGCTTGTTGGCAAGGGTTACACGCAAGTTGAAGGCTTGGACTTTGGAGAAACTTATGCACTGGTAGCAAGGCTCGAGTTAATTCGTCTTCTTTTGGCCTATGCTACTCATCATGGTTTCAAGCTTTATCAAATGGATGTGAAGAGTGCTTTCTTGAATGGACCTCTCCAAGAAGAAGTGTATGTAGATCAACCACCGGGCTTTGAAGACTTAAGATTTCCAAACCATGTGTACAAGCTCCATAAGGCGCTCTACGGGCTCAAACAAGCTCCTAGAGCATGGTATGAATGCCTTAAGGATTTTCTTCTCAAGAACGGCTTTGAGATAGGCAAAGCCGATTCTACTCTCTTCATACAAAGAAATGGAAAAGATATTTTCGTTTGTCAAATTTATGTCGATGATATCATTTTTAGGTCTGCTAATGATAAATTTTGTGAAGAATTTAGTAGGATCATGACCAAGAGATTTGAGATGTCTATGATGGGAGAATTGAAGTTCTTTCTTGGATTTCAAATCAAGCAAATGAAGGAAGGGACTTTCTTGTGTCAAACCAAGTATGTGAAGGATATGCTCAAGAGGTTTGACATGGCCGATTCCAAGCCCATCAAAACTCCCATGGCATTAAATGGACATTTTGATCTCAATGAAGAAGGGAAGTCCGTCGACCAAAAGGTATTCCGTTCCATGATTGGCTCTCTCCTTTACCTTTGTGCATTGTTGACGGTGAAAATCCGTCAACCTAGCCATGAGTTTACCTTTGGTGTTGGCATGAGTTTTATACCTTATCCATTGGTACTAACCCCCGTGGTATAACAAGTTCATGTGTGCATGTCGGTTTTGGAGTTTAATGTTTATGCAGGGTTTTAGTGTTGAATGCAAGACTTCCGGGATAAGTTCATCAAGCACCTTATGACAAGACCTTGAAGCCCCGTACAAGTCATGTAACGAAGCAAACTTAACTCCAAGAAGCCAGGGACTTGATCCGAGAAGACGACAGACTCCGAGTGCTGAATCTTGCAAGACAAGGAGTTGAGTCCAATTCGGGAGAAACTGACGACATGGACCTACATGCAGAAGGGGGAAACATCCAGGAAGCAAGAGAACCGACGTAGAGCAAAGGAGCCCTCGGGCTGGGCCTGGGTGGGCCCAGGCCGGCCGGCCCGGTCCGGTCGGCCCGGTGCCCATCCGGGGCCCATTTGCCCCCTCCTTTGCCCTAGCCGCCAATCGGGCTATTTATAGCCCCCTGACCGAGAGCCACGCAGAGAAGAATTCGTCATCGGCCGCCGAGGAGCAGAGAAGAGAGGGACACCATCTCGGAGAGGAGAGGGTCGAGCTAGTTGACTAGGGTTCCCCTAGCCGACGTGGGAAACTTGCACGGAAGACCACGTCGGAGTTCCAGGAGCTAGAAGCAAGATCAAGGAAGGACCCCGGTGGTGATCTTTTGTATGTATCATTGTTATAGTTGAATTATCAAGTTGAATCTTTTCCTAGCCATCAAGTGTTTCCTCGAAGATTTCGTTTTTCTATCGGCTTTGCTTATTCCAATTCTATTCTCGAGATAGATTACATAGGGTGTTCTTGTAGCCGCGGTGGCTAGAGGTACACGCCGGATCTTCCGAAAGAATCTCGACTTGTCTTTTGACTCGCCCTAAGCTCCCCGCATGAATAGGGATACGTTGTGACAGAACGGGGGTTCCGAAAGGCGGATGTTTTCGGATTTGGACGGGAAACCACGATTTAAAGAGGCTTCTATTAAGATTCGATTTGCTACTTCTTCTCTTGCTTGGAACTTCAACAAAAGGCTTACCCCGATCCCTCTAGATCGGTTTATCTACCCAATCTTACTTTGTTTTCTCCGGTCTTTAGTAGATTAGATTCGTTTCGTGTCTTTTACTTAGATGCATTAGGGTTTCTTTTATCGAAGATTGAAGTTACTTGGCTTTATTAGATTAAGTTTTGCATCACACATTTCTTCCACGAATTCGATACCTTGGGTTCACCACTCGAGGGAAGAAGGGTCCCTTGACAACGACGGGAGACTTGTACGCTTGCAAGTCACAAACGAACTTTGATACAACTATTAACCGTCAACAAGCCCCTTTTTCTGGCGCCGTTGCCGGGGAACAAGTGATCAAGATTTGATTTTTTTATTGCCTTTTTTTAATTTTCAGTTTTCTTTTTGTTTTTATTTTTGCATCTACTAAATTTTGATCATCCTCAAAATACATCTAATCTAGTTTGTCTAACCCTAGTTTTTATAGATTTGTTTTTACTTTCTAGTTTTTGCATACTTTGTTTATTGCTAACCCTAACAGGAGATGGACGACTACCTCTCCAACAAACCCAATAATTTTGTGGATGATCCAGAAAAACTTTACAGGCTAAGGAGACGCGAAGCACATCAAGCTAAAAAGCTGGATTTTGTAGATTCGGAGTCGGAAGACAAAGGATCGCAGGAATCTCCGAAGAATTTGTCGGGGACCGCCCTAGGGGTCCCCTCAAACAACGGGGAATCCTCACTTAATCCCGGTATCAAAACACGCTAAGCCTAACCATGCAGGTAACTAACCATACAGGACACGGCCTACGTCGAGATCCCGACGGCCCACCAAGACGGCCCACGGAGAAGACCCCTCGAGCAGGCTCCGCCTCGCTCGAGGACGCGCTCCCTCTCGGGCGGGCTCCGCCCCGTTCGAGGGGCAACCCTTTCCCTCGAGCGGTCCCGCCCCGCTCGAGGGATCGCCCCCCCTCGAGCAGGTCTCGACTCGCTCGAGGGTTCGCTCCGCCCTCGGGCCGGGGCCCGCCACGCTCACGGGTGCGTCGCACGCGTGCGCTGACCCCGTACTTGGGCATTTAACACCCCGACGCCGGGACGGCGCCATCATGCGCCCTAGGCTCACGCCCGGTGCCGCCGCACCAACTCCCCGAGGAGGAGCCCATCCCCGCCACTGTGGGGGATGGACTGTGCGGTACGGCCGGTGCCGGTCCGTAACACCGCGCGCCCACTACGGCACGGCTAACGCGCCCGACCCTCGAAAGGGGGCCGGCGCACCCTCGATCTCACTTTCCCGTGACCCTACGGGTAAGGTAGGGGGCGCCCGTGCCGGTGGATGGCCATCCCGGCCAGCGCGCGGTGCGGCCGCCGTACCCACGCGTGCGGACGCACGCCCGCACCGCGGCGGGCGCACGCCCGAGCACCGGCAACCACTCGCGCCGCCGCGGAACGCATTGGGAAGGAACGCCGTTCGCCCGCGCCGTTCCCCGTACCCGGCCATCATCAGCACCTCCCTCGAAGCCTATCAGAGGACGCCACCGTCATCTGCCGCCTTCCTACCCTCGAACCGCCACTGTTCGGGTACGGGGTAGGCCATCATGGCCGGATTGCAGCGAAGATCGTCCGGACGGCCACCCACTCTACACCGTAGCGCGACGTGCTCCCTCACGTAGCTAGGTAGCGCGGCGTGCATGTAACCCGTCGCCCCCTTGGCCTATAAAAGGGGGAGGCAAGCCCCCAGCCGCGGGGGGAACAAGTTCGGAGGAAGGAAGACACCGTGCACTCACTCTCTTATTCTCCCATAACATCTTCAGCCACTCTCCCAGGGACTTGGAAGCCACGCTTCCTCTCCCGCCTTGCTTGTACTTGCCCCACTACAAGCACCCCCGGTGCTGAGCAATATAGTGCCACGAGCACGCCCCTGCTGGACGTACGGCCCCCTCGGCCGGAACCAGGATAAAACCTTGTGTCATTTGTTGCTTAGCATCGACCATTGAGGGATAGACCTAGGCGTTATCTACTGGTTAGTGTCGGGACCATATTCCGCACCGACAGTTGGCGCCCACCGTGGGGCACACGAGCGCCTAAGGTCATTTCACCAACTCCCTCCATGGTGATTCGCACTGAGTACCGTGGTACCCGCTACAACATGGGTAGCTCGGACCCTCTCCCGGCCGGGTTCGAGATCCGCTTCGGAGACTTGAACTTCCAGGCCACGGGGAACGGCTATCTCATGCGCCTCACCAATCGTGAGGAGCTTCGCACGCAGCGCGAGGCCAGGTCCGCTCTGGTCTCCGCCGCACGCACGACACGGGCGCGAGCGCCCGCGAGCACGGATGCGCGGGTCCGTCGACGCCGCGACGCCGTCGTCGCTCCGGGCCGCGCTCACGCCGGGCGCGGTCCGAGCGGCGGCAAGCCGAGCGCGCCGCCACCCAACGCGGTGCGCCCACCGTCACAACGGCCGCCACCACCCCGGCGGGACCGCGTGCGGTCTCGGGACCGCGCATCCCCATCGGGCTGCGTGGCGCCACGACGGCCCATAACGCCAACGTGAACACGACGATGCGCCGGGTTCCACCGGCCGTCACGTCTTCGTCGCCGGGGACCCCGCACCTCAGCAGCAGACGAGTCATCCCTAGGCTCCGTCGACACGATGCCACCCGCCAACCGCCACGGGTACGCGGAGTGGGACTTCTCGGCGTGCGGACCCCGGTCGCGTTCGGGCGCTTCCTCGACGCCACGGACTACCGGTTTGGTCGCTCCGACGACTCCCGGACCGGGAGCTACGACCCCACGCGGGGAGTGTTGCGCCGTCATCACCAACGACCGGCTAACGGCGCCGGTGCGGCGGGTGCCGGGAGACGGGGAAGTCACGCCGCCCCGGGGATCGCCACGCGCCCGGCCGCGGGGGCCGAGCGCTCCCGCCGGGGCCGACGTCGACGCACGCGGGCCCAAGCCCGCGAGCTTGAGGCCAAGGCGGCGGAGGAGTACGGACGGTGCGGCCGCTCCGCGCCTCGATGGCGGGGGAGGCCTCCGCGCGCGGCGAACGCGCGCGGGAGCTGGGCCGACAGGTCCGTGACCGCCTCAACCCCGTCCCCAACGTCGACAACGCGGATACTCCGCCACGGGCGAGCCAAAAGCTCATCACCGCCGCGACGTTGCTACGCGCCATGCCGGCACCCTCGACCCCCGAAGCTCGAGACATGCACCGCGAGGTGCAGACTCTCCTTGAGCAAGCGGCCGTCCGGCGAGGCCGAGAGCTCGGCCTCACGCATCCGCCAACGGGGGGGGACGCACGGGGTGATTATCCCGCACCAGAGGCGAACCCTCGGTGCACGTGGGTCAACCCGGCGACCGGGGGCGCACGCCGGCCAAGGAACGGCTCCTCGACACGCGCGGGCGGCCGGATGGCGATGCCCGCAACGTCATCAATGCCGGGCGCACCGGCAAGGCGGACGCGCGAGCGGCTAGGGGTTACCACCCTCGAAGGGGTGGACGCTACGACGGGCGGTGAGGATCGCTCCCCGACGCCGGAGCCCCCGGCACCCGTGTGTTCAGCCGAGAGATCCGCACGGCGGCGTTCCCCCAGCGCTTCCGTCAGCCCTCGACAATCGTCAAGTACAACGGAGAGACGGACCCCCGCGTCTGGCTCAACGACTACCGCCTAGCTTGTCAGCTGGGCGGGGCCACTAACGACGAAGTAATCATCCGCAACTTGCCCCTGCACCTGGGCGATGCGGCCCGGACATGGCTAGAGCACTTGCCCGCCAGCCAGATCCATAACTGGGACGATCTAGTACACACGTTCGTGGGCAACTTCCAGGGCACGTACGTGCGCCCTGGGAACTCCTCGGGATCTCGCGCTCCGCACGCGGGAAGCCGGGCGAGTCGCCGCGGGACTTCATACGGCGCTTTTCCAAGCGCCGCACGGAGCTACCCGGCGTGGCACGGTCCGAGATCGTGCACGCGTTCCTCGAGGGCACCACATGCGGGACCTTGTGCGCGAGCCGGGACGCGGCTCGCCCACGGACTCGAACGAGTCGGTTCGACATTGCCACCGGCTTCGCCTCCGGGAGAGGAGGCCGTGGGGGCAATCTTCGACGGCAAGAAGGGCAAGCGCTCCGAGGACACGCCGCGGAGGGCGGCGGGTCCAAGGAGCCGCGCCGCAACGACAAGCGGGGCAAGAAGGGGGGGGGGAAGAAGCCGCGCCGCGAGGCGCGCGAGCGGGGGCGCAACGGCGGCAACACCGAGGCCCTCGGCCGTTGACCCGGCCCGACGGGGCCCTCGACCGGCTCCTCGAGGCCGGGGGTGTTTGACGACATGATGAAAAAACCATGCCCCTACCACAAAACTCCCGTGAACCACACTCTTGAGCAATGCGACATGCTCAAGAAGTTCTACGACCGTGCCGCCGCGAAGGAGGCGGGAGGCCAAGAAAGATGGGGGCGATGGCGACGCGGGGCGGTTTCCCGCCGTCGAAAATGTGTTTCTCATCTTTGGGGGACCTACGTCGACATGTCGACCGGCAACGCAAGAAGGAGCGGCACGAAGTCCTCGCCGCGGGAGAGGGCACCTCCGGCCTTCCTCAAGCCGGTCGAAGGACGCCATCTCTTTTAGCCGGGATGATCACCCAAACCGCATCCCGAACCCGGCCGAGACCACCGGTGGTCGATCCCATCATTGGGAACGCCCGGTTTTCGAAGGTCCTTATGGACGGAGGCGTAGCCTCAATATCCTCTTCGCGCATACATTGCGCCCGATGGGGATTGGGGGACCGACCTCGCGGCCCGGCACGAAGCCGTTTCACGGCATCGCGCCCGGCAAGCGGGTTCAACCCCTCGGGCGCATCGATCCGCCCGTCTGGTTTGGGACCCCCAAGAATTTCCGCAAGGAAACCCTCACCTTCGAGGTGGTGGGATTCAAAGGGGCCTACCATGCCATCCTTGGGCGACCATGCTATGCCAAGTTCATGGCGGTCCCCAACTACACGTACTTGAAGATGAAGATGCCGGGTCCAAACGGCGTCATCACCGTCGGGTCGTCGATCGAGCACGCATTCGACTGTGACGTCGAGTGCGTGGAACATGCGGAGGCGCTAGCGTTGGATGAAGCGCTGGTGAACACGCTGGAGAAGATGGTCAACGGCGACCTCAGCTCCGCCGCCAAGCACGTCGGCACCTTCGAGGCCGCCGAGCAAACCAAAGGGGTCCCCCTCGACCCGTCGGCCCCCGAGGGCAGGGCGTTGAGGGTCAGCTCGACCCTCGACCCCAAATAGGAAGCAGTGCTCGTCGACTTCCTCCGCGCCAACGCCGACGTCTTCGCGTGGAGCCCCTCGGACATGCCGGGCATCCCGAGGGAGGTCGCCGAGCACTCCCTTGATATCCTCGCCTAACGCTCGCGGCGTGCGGCGGCGGTTGCGCCGCTTCGACGAGGAGCGGCGACGGGCGATCGGAGCGGAGCCGCGGAAGCTCCTCGAGGCCGGGTTCATCAAGGAAGTGTTCCACCCTACGTGGCTAGCTAATCCGTGCTTGTAAAAAAGAAAAATGGGAAGTGGAGGATGTGCATAGACTACACTAGTCTCAATAAAGTGTGTCCAAAAGTTCCCTTTCCTTTGCCACGTATAGATCAAATCATTGATTCAACGGATAGGGTGTGAACTCGCTCGTTTCCTCGATGCCTACTCGGGATATCACCAAATAAAAATGAAGGAGTCCGACCAGCTCGCGACTTCGTTCATCACACCGTTCGGGACGTTCTGTTACGTCACGATGCCTTTCGGCCTCAGAAACGCGGGCGCAACATATCAGCGCTGCATGCAGCACGTTTTTGGGGATCATATCGGGCGGACGGTCGAGGCTTACGTGGACGACATCGTCGTCAAGACTAGGAAGGCGGACGACCTGGTTAACGACCTTGGCGTCGCGTTCAGCTGCCTACGGGCCAACGGGGTCAAGCTAAACCCCGAAAAATGTGTCTTTGGAGTGCCGCGGGGCATGCTCCTAGGGTACATCGTCTCCCAGCGGGGAATCGAGGCCAACCCTGAAAAGGTCACGGCCCTCGAGCGAATGGGTCCAATTCGGGACCTCAAGGGGGTGCAGAAGGTGTTGGGGTGCCTCGCCGCCTTAAGCCGCTTCATCTCGAGGCTCGGTGAGAAGGGCCTGCCCCTCTACCGGCTGCTCAAGAAGCACGAGCGCTTCTCTTGGACCGCCGAGGCCCAGGAAGCGCTCGACAAGCTAAAGGCGTCTCTGACGCACGCCCCAATCCATACGCCGCCGCGAGACGGCGAACCCCTCCAACTCTACGTGGCCGCAACCACCCAGGTGGTCAGTGCCGTGATCGTTGTGGAGCGCACGGAGGAAGGGAATGCCTTGCCTGTACAGAGGCCAGTCTACTACATCAGCGAAGTCCTGTCGGACACGAAGACGCGCTACCCCCGGTGTCCGGGAAAGGCTGTTGTACGCGGTAGTCCTCGCGCGGCGCAAGCTCCGCCACTACTTCGAGGCCCACCCAGTTACGGTGGTCTCTTCCTTCCCGCTAGGAGAGATCATCCGCAACCCCGACGCGGCGAGCGGAATTGCCAAGTGGTCCGTGGAGTTGATGGGCGAGACGCTCGCCTACGCTCCGCGCAAGGCCATCAAGTCGCAAATCCTAGCCGATTTCGTCGGCCGAGTGGACGGACACGCAGCCGCCGCCCCCTCGGATTCCAGCGAGGCTCGGACTCGTTCTTCGACGGCTCGGTGATGAAGACGGAGGAGCGGGCGCGGGCTGCTCTTCGTGTCACCCCTCGGGGAACACATGCGCTACGCGGTGCGCCTCCACTTCCCCGCATCTAACAATATGGCGGAATACAAGGCCCTTCTCTCGCGGCCTCAAAATCGCCATTGAGTTGGGCGTCAAGCGCCTCGACGTACGAGGGGATTCGCGGCTCGTGATCGATCAAGTCATGAAGAACGCGAGCTGCCACGATGACAAGATGGAGGCCTACTGTAAAGCCGTGCGGGCCCTCGAAGACAAGTTCTACGGCATCGAGCTTAATCATGTACCCCGCCGGTACAACGAGGAAGCAGACGAGCTGGCAAAAATAGCGTCTGGGCGGATCACCGTTCCCCCGAACGTTTTCACGCGCGACATCGCGCAGCCCTCGGTCACCTTCGAGTCCTACCCCTCGAGCGACGGCGGACCCTCGGGGGCTCCCTCGAATCCAGCGGGTGCGGAACCCATGGACGAGGACCCCTCGAACGAGGCGTACGTGCTCTCCCTCCTCGAGGGGTACGGCTCCCACGAGGCCGTCGCGATGGACATCGAGCCGGCTCCCGTCCAGGCGGACTGGCGGAAGAAGTATACTGCCTGGATTGCTCGAGGGGAACTCCCCGAAGACCGGGCCGCGGCCAGGCGCATCGCCAGGATGGCCAAATCCTTCACCCTCGTCGACGGCGAGCTGTATAAGCGCGCCGTGTCAGGCATTCTCCAGCGGTGTATACCCATTCCCGAGGGGCGCGAGCTCCTACGTGACATCCACGCGGGGATCTGTGGCCACCACGCCGCGCCGCGCACCCTCGTTGGCAACGCGTTCCGCCAGGGCTTCTATTGGCCTACCACGGTCGCGGATGCCAGCGAAATTGTGCGCACCTGCGAAGGGTGCCAGTTCTACGCCCGCAAGTCCAATTTGCCCGCTCACGCCCTGCAAACGATCCCCGTGACATGGCCGTTCTCCGTGTGGGGGCTGGACATCGTCGGGCCCCTGCGGAAGGCGCCCGGGGGCTTCACCCACCTGCTTGTCGCGATTGACAAATTCTCCAAATGGGTGGAGGTGCGCCCCATCACGAATTTGAGGGCTGAGCAGGCGGTCACATTCTTCACCGACATCGTCTACCGCTTTGGAGTGCCAAACTCCATCATCACAGACAACGGGTCCCAGTTCACGGGCCGGAAGTTTTTGGAGTTCTGCGACAAGTTCCACATCCGCGTGGATTGGGCGGCTGTGGCACACCCACAGACCAACGGCCAAGTGGAGCGTGCCAACGGCATGATTCTCGCAAGGCCTCAAGCCCCGAATTTTTGACCGGCTCAACAAATCGGCCGAAAATGGCTCCAAGAACTACCGGCGGTCATGTGGAGCCTAAGGACAACCCCAAGCGAGCCACCGGGTTCACCCCGTTTTTCCTAGTCCATGGTGCGGAGGCCGTCCTCCCCACGGACTGGAATATGGGTCGCCCGAGATTCGAGGGTACGACGAAGATGCTAACCGGCGAGCCCGCGAGGACTCGCCGGGACCGGCTAGACGAAGTACGCCTCGTGGCGTTGATGCACTCCGCAAGGTATCAACGGTCCCTACGACGTTACCAAGCACGCAAGATACGTCGGAGGGACTTCAGCGAAGGGGATCTGGTCCTAAGGCTACGCCAAGACAACCGAGGGCGCCACAAGCTATCGCCCCCATGGGAGGGACCCTATGTCGTGGTGAAAGTGCTCAAGCCGGGCACGTACAAGCTGGCCAACGAGGACGGCGAAGAGCTCACCAACGCTTGGAACATCCAACAGCTACGTCGCTTTTACCCTTAGCTAGGATTTTCCAAGTACTTTCTGTTGTAAAATCGCATGGCCAACACCCCAGTTGGTGTCAACTATGTAAACGCTCCAAACTTAATAAAAGGGCAACTCGGCTTTCCCCTGAAACCCAAGTTACCCTCGGGGGCTACTGCGGGCCCCCCCCCCAAAAAATGGTCCCATTTTTCGCACAAAAGTAAAAAAACAACTCACACGCGCTAAGTTTGTTTCCTACTTCAACCTCGAGCCATGATTCGAACAGGGCGTAGGCGGCACAGCGGAAGGAGCGTGCGAGCCAGAGATAGCCTACGCCGCGTGGCTATGGCCCTTCTCTCTCGCCTCCAACCCAGCGGGCCCCCTGCGAAAATCGAACTCCCCTAACTAGAATCTACTCAGGAAGAAGGAGAAACAAAAAGCGTAATAAACAAGCAACTTCATTTACAACAACTGCTCATGTTCACAAAACAATTTGTTTATTTACAAAAGGCCACGAGGCCAGAATTCTGATACACGTAAACAAAAAATGGGCCTAGCGCCCAGCGCTTCGAGCGGGGAGGAGCGAGCAAAGCATCGGCGGCATCCGGGAAGAGGAATTCTTCGAAGGCCTCGGCGAGCGACCGGCGGCGTCGGCGGCAAGCGCGTCCGCGCGCTCCATGGCCACCTCGTCCTCGACGCCCTCGGGCACGATGTAGCCCTCCGCCAGCGCCTCAAGGTTGACCTCGTAGTGGGATCGCACCACTCCGAGGGCCTTCCGAACGCCTAGGTGCAACGCCCGGCGCATCCGCTCCGTGACGTGGCCGCCTAGGGCGCGCGAGCGGCCGGCCGGCCGAGGGCCGCCGGCCCGGGCCTCGCCTTCCTCGACGACGCGGCGGGTCTCGAGGGCCGCGTCACGCAGCTCCTGCGCGGCTCCTTCTCGGAGGAGTTGTAGGAAGCTGCGGGGCCTCGGCCGCCCGGCCCGGCGTGCCCCAAGGCAGTGCGCAAGCCTGGAATCAACAAGACGACAAGAAATCAGAAAGGGAGAAACGAACCCTCTAAAGCAAAAAACCAGCAAGCAGAGTCAAAAAGTGACTCACCCTCGACTTGCTTCCTCTCCAAATCGAGGTCGCGGCGCGCGGACTCGAGCGCCAACTCGAGACGCTGGACGGTCTCGCCTTGCTCGCGGAGGGCCAGCTCCTGGTTGGCGTTGCTGATGCTGAGCACGAGCGCCTCGTCCTCAACTTTGGAGAGCGCGGTGCTCCGCTCCTCCAACGACTTCCGCGTCCCCTCGTGGGCGGCGTGCTCCCGCTCCAGCACTGCACGGGCATCGACGAGGGCGGCCGCCCCCTCGCTGCGGCCGCTCCTCGGCCCCTTGGCGGGCGGCGCTCTCTTGCGGGGAGCCGCTCCTCGGCGACGACGAGGGCCGCGGCCCTTGGCGTCGAGGGCGGCCTTCGGGTCATCGGCCTCCTTGGCGCGCTGCTCCCGGCCGCGCGGCCGCTCCTCGGCGCGGCGGTGCAGCGCCTGCGCCCCCTCGAGCGACGTGCGGAGCTCCCGAGCTTCGGCGCGAGCAGTGGCCACCTCCGCCTCCCGGTTGGCGGCCGGCGTCCGCGCCTTCTCCCGAGGTCCACGCGCGCATTCCACAGCGCCTCGTCGCGATCGACGAGGGCCGCACGAATCCGCTCGAGGCTCGAACGCCGCGGGGCGTCCTGTCCTGAGCTCTCCCGGGAGCTCGTCGCACCATGCGCCGTCGCCGATACGCCAGCCAGCCGTCCGGCGTCCTAAGAGCGTCTGCAAGCGCGTCGAAAGCGCTGCATTGCTCCCGAAGCCGCTGGGCTTCGGCGTTCACCCGGTCGAAGGCGTCGTACTTGTCATGGGCACGACGCTCGAGCTCCTGGCAATTACAGAATCGAAGCCCGTAAGCGCCAAGACTTGAATGCAGTATACGAAAACGAAAGGGAAAAAGAGCGAACGATCGTGGCCTACCTGGAAGACGAGCCAGGCCGGGCCGCCATGGACCTGCAGCGCCTCGTTCAGCGCGCGGTTAAGCGTGGCGCCATGGCTCCGGAGCTCGCCCCAGAGCTCCTGCTCCCCCCTGGCGTCGGCAAACGCAGGGGGATCCTCCACGGCCCCCCCACCTGGGCGGGGCGGCCGGCGTGGGAGGACGAGGCCTCGGCACCGTGTCCTCGCCCCCCCACCACCATGTGACCCTCGTGCCGCCTCACGAGGGCCCCCTCCTGGGGCTCGAGGAAGTTCGTGGGCCAGCTGGCCCACTGATTCCACCCAGGCGGCGGGGAGTCGTCCGAGAGCTCCACCACCTCCGCCTGCAAATCGCCGGCGGACACGGCCGCTTGCACCGCCTCCGCCGGCACCTCCACCCGCGCCTCCGCGGCCGCGCGGCGCCCGCCGCGCCGCCGTGGCCGCCACCTCCGGCGGTACCGCCGCATCCACGGGCGCTCCCGCGCGGTTGCGCCCGCTCCACCCTCCTCCGCGGTAGCGCCCACCGCGGCCGCACCTCCACCGTCGCCGCCGCCGCGCCCGTACCCCCGTGGCGACCGGGCG
Source organism: Cenchrus americanus (assembly GCA_947561735.1). Classification (NCBI taxonomy): domain Eukaryota; kingdom Viridiplantae; phylum Streptophyta; class Magnoliopsida; order Poales; family Poaceae; genus Cenchrus; species Cenchrus americanus. The sequence goes on along the minus strand of OX387242.1, from coordinate 96,463,106 downwards.
CCGGCCGCCCCCCGGCGACCGCCGGGCCGCGCCGCGGCGGGCCGATCCGCCGGCCGGGGCCTCGAGGTCCCGGCCCGGGCCTCGCGAGCTAGTGCCCGCCGCCACGCTTGTCCCAGGGCGTGACCCCCTCGACGAGCGCCGCCGGGTGGGGATCGATGCGTCCGTCCTCAGCACCTTGGTCGGTGCAAGAGGAGGAACGGTTGGCACCGCCCTGCGCAGGCACGAACGGAGGGTTGGAGCACCTAATCACCAGCAAACCAAACCAAACGAAGGAGGACAGGCTCCTTACCTCGCGGAGGAAAAGGCCCGTTTCCTTTTCCTCGAGGCCTCCGCGGACGGAGCCGGCGCGGCGGCCGCGCGCCCGCCGCGGCGTCTCCCCGACGCGCGCCGCCGCACGCACGGGCACGCCCGCCCCATGCGCGGGCGCGCCCGATGCCGCACCTCCCGAAGGCGCCACCGCGCGCGGGGCACGCTCGCCCGCGCTCGGGCACGCCCGCCGTCGCGCCCCGTGATGATGACGCCGCGCGCGCGCGGCACGCTCCCCCGCGCGCGCGGCGCGCTCGACGCGCGCACGGCGCGCGTCCGCCGCGCGCACCCCCGTGGCGCGCGCCGGCACCTCCGTGGCGCGTGCCGCCCCCGACGACGATTGCGCGGCGGCGGGCGGCGCGCGCGCCCGCCCCGACGAAGCCGCCCCTGACGCCGGCGCGGGTTCCGGTGACGGGGGCGCAAGCTGCCACCTATCAGAGGGGCCCTCCCCCTCAGCCTCTTCCTCCTCGTCCTCGTCCGAAGACGAGGGCTCCTCGACATCCGGGGAAGAGAGCCCCGGCTCCTCGCGCCGCCGTACTCCGCGGCCCGCCGGTCGCGGCGCGCTTGGACGACGCCCGGCGTGCTCCCTCTTGCGCGCCGCCCGCTCCCTGCTGCTCTCGCTGCGCCGCCCGCCGAGCGCACGGGAGTCGGGGGGTGGGCGGAACGGACTTGGCGATGTTGAACTTCACCGACCGCGCACGGGAGCAACAAAGGCGTGTCGGAGGCAAAGGCAACGCTAAAGAACCAAAACGAGATCGAGAACCACACTCACTAACGGGCCGACGGGGAGCATCTCGATGTCCCACGGGGTCCGCCCCGCGGCGGCGGCACCGGGGTGTCGACGGCGCTCCGCGCCGGGTGAGCGCGTACGGCCGCTCGAGGGGCGTCGGGAGCATCCGCGACCTCGCCGGTCGACGGGGTTGGCCGCCTGCGTCATCTCGAAGATGCAGAGCGGCCTCTCCATCAACGGCACGATCCGCCGGTGATGAAGGAACGCGAGGACGCCCATCGCGTTCAGCCCGTGCCTCGCCAGCCGCTGCAGGGCGGCAAGGACGGACTCCTGCCGCCTCCGATGCTGGGGTGTGGACACCCCGTAGCCCCAGGAGGCAGGCCTCTCCTTGAACACCCGGCCGGTGTAGGGGGGGAGGCCGGGCTCGGCGTTGCGCAGATAAAACCATCCCCGCTCCCAGCCGGCGTTGTTCGTCGTCATGGTGCAGGGGATGTAGACATTCTTGAATTGCCCCCGCAGGGCAAGCGACATCCCGCCGGCGCGCATCGCGCGGCGGGTCCTTGGCTCCGTCGTGGGCTGCGTGACGAGCTCCGCGCGGAAAAGGTGTACCCGAGCTCCCCGGTTAACCGGGATCCCCGGGTACCCTTCGCGGACACCCACGAATGTGGCCGCCGCGAGATCGCGTTGGGGGGCGAAGTTGTGCGGCTCCACCCCGTAGTAGTAGCACATCGCCCGCATGAAGGTGCTCGCCGGCGCGGTGAAGCCCCGCTCGTGGTAGCGGATGAAGCTCACCACGTAGCCCGCCGGCGGGTTGGGCTCGTGGTCCGCGGCCGGCGGCACGATCCATTCTCGCCGGACGCCCGTCTTCGTTGGCCGCCGGTGGCGGCGGCGACCAGCTCGCCAAGGGCCAGCCGCGTCACTGTTGACCTCTCCCAGGCATATGGCTCCAGGATCCTGAGTGGAGGCTCGGGCGGCGCCATGAAAAGGACGAAGGCGAGCAGAGGCGGAGGACAAGAAACGGAGGAAGAAGCTCTAACAGCGAGCCCGCACGGCAGCGAGAGCAAGACGAAGGCGAAGGGGCGGGGGCTGAAAACGGTGAGAAACCAAGGTAAAAAACCATCTCCCCTTCCTCCCCGCAGTTTTATAGGCCGACGGGCGAGTTCTCCGGAGCGGACGCCCCGACTAGCATTAACTGCAGGGAATCTTCCCATCGCGTCGACGGGCGGGCCCCACCACGACCGCAGCGGCTAAAACACTGCAGGCGGGTCATCATTACAGCAAAGACCGGCAGCGACCGAGGCAAAACCATCACGTCTGCCTGCCGCGCCACCCACTACGCGCGCGCGCGCGGCTGCAGCGCCTAAAAAGGCGTGCCCACGCTGCAAAACCGCGGCCACGACCGCGAGGCATTTAAATGCCCGAGTCCCTTGCCAAGCAAGGAGCACCCTCGAGCGGGGCGGACCCCCGGCTCGAAGCAAAGGCGGCCCTCGATGGGATATCAGCGTGAGAGGGCCGCCCGGGACCTGCTCGATGTAGAGCAGGCAACCGCGGGCACCCATGCCACGTAAAACCCTCGAGCGGCATGACCCTTAGCTCAAAATGACGTCAACCCTCGATGGGATATCGACGTGAGAAGGTCGCCCGGGACCTGCTCGATGTAGAGCAGGCAACCGCGGGCACCCATGCCACGCAAAACCCTCGAGCGGCACGAGCCCTTGGCTCGAGACAATGTCAACCCCCTAAAAGAAAGCACATACGCTGTGCCACCAACCAGCACCTCGAGGGTCGGCACGCCCAGACCCCTCGATGGCCGCAAACGTGAAAAGACGGGGCTGTCCATGCACGGCCCCGCACGGCCTTACTGATCAGAGGTTCGAAGCCTGACCCTCGACGGGTTCGAACAGGCGCCCCAGATCACAGAGTTAGGGACGACGAGGGCACGTGCATTCGAGCCGTTCCTCGAGCCCGTCGGCTCGAGGGTGCCCCACATGTCGTGTTCGAGAGCCAGCGAGGGCAGCTAGCCGGGGGGATCCCACCGAGGGAGAGCTTCCGCGCCCTCGGTCCCTAGCGAACGGGACCGAGCCCCACCTAGCAAACCCATGCAAGCGCTTCCATGGACGTGTCTCGGACCGCGCGGCCCTACCCTTATCGAACGGGGCATGGACGTCCACTTGAACCACCCGCTAGCGGCTCGACGAGGAATCCGCGATTCGCGACCCGCTCGATGGGAGTCGTGGAGACTTCACCCTCCGTCCCGCGGAGGGACGGCGAGGGCGCGTTAAAAAACAAGTCGTCAGGCTCGACCCGATCGCCTCGAACGGGCCAAGGCTCGGGGGCTTGACGCGCGGCTACACCTCCTTGAAATTGCACCCGCCGCAGACAAACGGTGACGGGGGAGCGTGCACCCCCGAAGCCGGGCCGAAACACCGCCGATGCCGGTTGGCATATGTGCCACGCCTTTCTGACCAAAGTTCTCGCGGTTAACCCCTGCAGGAGAACCCACACTCCTGCAGGGCTTCGGGGGCTAGACCCGCGGGTCCGCTGATGCGGCCCCACGGAAAGCGTTCGCAAACAAGGAGGGAAGAACGTCCTATCAGTAGGTTCCAGCATCTGCGGGAGCCTCAATGGCAAACCCGCGGATGCTCGGGGGGCTGCGTCGGGGACCGCCCTAGGGGTCCCCTCAAACAACGGGGAATCCTCACTTAATCCCGGTATCAAAACACGCTAAGCCTAACCATGCAGGTAACTAACCATACAGGACACGGCCTACGTCGAGATCCCGACGGCCCACCAAGACGGCCCACGGAGAAGACCCCTCGAGCGAGGCTCCGCCTCGCTCGAGGACGCGCTCCCCCCCTCGGGCGGGCTCCGCCCGTTCGAGGGGCAACCCTTTCCCTCGAGCGGTCCCCCCCCCGCTCGAGGGATCACCCCCCTCGAGCGGGTCTCGACTCGCTCGAGGGTTCGCTCCGCCCTCGGGGCGGGGCCCGCCACGCTCACGGGTGCGTCGCACGCGTGCGCCGACCCCGTACTTGGGCATTTAACGCCCCGACGCCGCAGACGGCGCCATCATGCGCCACGGGCTCACGCCCGGTGCCGCCGCACCAATTCCCCAGGGAGGAGCCCATCCCCGCCACTGTGGGGGATGGACTGTGCGGTACGGCCGGTGACAGTCCTGTGACACCGCGCGCCCACTACAGTACGGCTAACGTGCCCGACCCTCGAAAGGGGGCCGGGCGCACCCTCGATCTCACTTTCCCGTGACCCTACAGGTAAGGTAGGGGGCGCCAGGCCGGTGGATGGCCATCCCGGTCACTGTAACGGTGCGGCTGCCGTACCCACGCGTGCGGACGCACGCCCGCACCGCGGGGCGCACGCCCGAGCACCGCGGAAGAACCACTCCGGCGTCGCGGAACGCATTGGGAAGGAACGCCGTTCGCCCGCGCACGTTCCCCGTACCGGCCATCATCGCACCTCCCTCGAAGCCTATCAGAGGACGCCACCGTCATCTGCCGCCTTCCTACCCTCGAACCGCCACTGTTCGGGTACGGGGTAGGCCATCATGGCCGGATTGCAGCGAAGATCGTCCGGACGGCCACCCACTCTACACCGTAGCGCGACGTGCTCCCTCACGTAGCTAGGTAGCGCGGCGTGCATGTAACCCGTCGCCCCCTTGGCCTATAAAAGGGGGAGGCAAGCCCCCAGCCGCGGGGGGGAAGAGGTTCAGAGGAACGAAGACACCGTGCACTCACTCTCTTATTCTCCCATAACATCTTCAGCCACTCTCCCAGGGACTTGGAAGCCACGCTTCCTCTCCCGCCTTGCTTGTACTTGCCCCACTACAAGCACCCCCGGTGCTGAGCAATATAGTGCCACGAGCACGCCCCTGCTGGACGTACGGCCCCCTCGGCCGGAACCAGGATAAAACCTTGTGTCATTTGTTGCTTAGCATCGACCATTGAGGGATAGACCTAGGCGTTATCTACTGGTTAGTGTCGGGACCATATTCCGCACCGACAGAATTCACCACCTCAAAGTCCTCGGGAGAATCGATTTCCACCAATGGGTGACCAACCACCGCAAGAACGCAAGATTGGGGAGCTATGCACCCCAGACATCATCGACCTACCAATCTTGAACCTTGAGGAGATCGGAAGACCGTTCGAGATCAAGACCTCAACAATCCGCATGGTGCAACATTCACCCTTCACCGGTAAAGAGGATCCGAACCTTCACCTCCAAGCATTCATTCAACTATGTCAGACTTTCAACATGGATGGGGTGACTCAAGACCAAATGAGGGCAAGGCTTTTTCCATTCTCACTTCTCGGGAAGGCCTTGCAATGGTTCCACTCTCAGCGGCGGAGACGGTGCAAAATTGGAACACGTTGATGAAGGCTTTCATGAAGGAATACTACTCACCGGGTAAAACTCAAAGCTTGCGTAATAAGATTGCCACCTTTGTTCAATATCCTACGGAAACTATCTCGGAGGCATTCGAGCGCTTCAACGAGTACACCTGGGCGGTTCCACATCACAAGTTCCCGAAGGAAGACCTCGTGCAAAAGTTCTATCAAGGACTCACCATGGCGTCAAGGACGATCATCGATGCATCGGTGGGAGGATCTATCATCGAGCTTACACCGACGAAAGCTTTCACTCTATTCAAGAAGGTCACGGATAACGACACGTGGGCGTCATCCGAGCGCCTACATCCGGTTCAACCCACGGGGAACGTCAAAGGAGTCTTGCAAGTGGAGAAGGAGAACATACTTGAAGGCAAGATCGACTCGCTCATGAGGAGGTTGGAGAAGATGGAGATGGAAAAGAAAGAGGCTCAAGACTTGAAGGCCGCCGAAGCAAGGTCCACATGTGAAGAATGTGGAGAGTATGGCCATGTCCGCAAAGATTGTCCGGAGGAAGCCAAAGTGCTCGACTACATGAGGAAGGGAGAATTGTCGAACTTCCGCTACGGGCAAGGTAGGTCTCAATTTAATGCAAGCTCATCTATTCTTAACGCGGTTCCGCTTCATATACAATTGAAGGAGTTCATGGATGAGCAAGCTAAGATCAACAAGGACACCGTCACCAAGTTCAAAACTATAAACAAGGTGTTGGAGAACATCGATAGCAAAGTGACGGAGGTCGGAAGTTCCAATCATCAAGTGCTCAACATGATGAAGATGCTCGAGACGCAAGTTGGACAACTTGCGGGGCGCCTCACTAATGATGAAGGGAAGCTTCCGGGACAACCCAAATGTCCCGAATCGGCGAAGGCCATTCAAACACGTTCGGGGAAGGAGACCGAAGATCCGGAACGTTCCGCGGGAGCAAGGAAGCTTAAACCATCCACCGAGGTGGAAGGAATTGCTAAAGAGAAGGTTACGGGGATCGTCACCGAGGAACCCAAATTCGAGATGCCGGAGGAAGACACGAGGATACCGCAACTCAAGCCACGCTACTTCCGAGGTAAACTTGACAACCACTTTGAGAAGTTTGTGGAAGTTGTGCGTAGACTTAGCATCAACATGCCATTACTAGATGCCCTACAAGTACCTACATATTCTCGTTACTTTAAAGACATACTTGCAAATAAATATGAGATAGCAACACTCGGGGTAGATCATGTCAAGATGTCCGAGGAGTGTAGTGCCGCTATTGCTAATGGGCTAGAGAAGCAAAAAGACCCCCGGTGCCCTACAATTCCATGTTCAGTTGGTTCTTTCAACTTCGAGAAGGCATTATGCGACCTTGGAGCTAGTGTGAGCGTCATGCCGAGGGATGTGTTCGAGAAGCTACGCCTACCAATGGAGCCTACGGGAATATGTTTGGAGTTGGGAGACAACTCCATTCGCTATCCCTTGGGCATTGCCGAAGATGTACCCGTGAAGATTGGACACCACTTCATCCCCGTCGACTTCGTTGTGCTCGAGATGGGAGAGAGGGAGAAGCCGTCGCTCATCCTAGGGAGGCCTTTCCTCAAGACCGTGGGAGCTACTTTTGATGTTGGCAAGGGGGGAGATCATGTTCGATATCAACGGAGAAAGGAGTTCCTTCAAGTTCCGTCCAAGAATCGAGGCATGCAACATGATTGGAGTGAAGGGAGAACCAAAACAAATGGAGGGGCTGAAAAAGAAGAAGGAGCCGAAAAAAATGAACGTAAATAAAATCAAAGAAGGTGTTGCATCCGTCAAGACAAAGGAAGAGAAGCCGCCTGTGAAGACCAAAAAAATGACTAAGCCGACTAAGCCGGAAGACAAGCCCGTGCCCAAGATGGTGCGGAAGTGGGTACCCAAGATTGCAACGCCCGCAAAGAGCGTTGATCCAAAGTAATCAAGTGAAGAAGTCTAGCTATAGACTATAAACAAAGCGCTAGGCGGGAGGTAACCCGTTTCGTCGAGTCAAGAATAAGCTACCGGGAGGACAACCCGATTCCAGGTTTTTCGAGTATTTTTAATAATTTAGTTTTTGAGTTTTATTACGCAAAGACATTAGACTTAGAAGTGGTTGAACAATATTAGAGACATAATTCTTGATTGAATGTTTGCTTTATCATAAACCCTTCGCATGAACCCTCCTATGTGCTTGTTTGTTCTTTTCTTTTCGAGAAACCACAACCAAATAATTTCAGAACCTAACTCAATCTTTCACCCTCATTATGGTGCTGAGGTTGACTTATTTTTCATGCTAAAACCACACGAGTAGAGCCACGATTTATATTTAGGTGTTAATAAAATTCAGCACGTGGTAGAACTCGCGTGAACCTAGAAATCAAAACTTTTGGTTGGTTTTAAAAATCTTTATCCTTGGTTTCTCTAGGATTAGAATTTTTCTAAGCCTATTCTAATTTTGTTTTATTCAAAATCTTTCTTATCTAGCCAAAATTAGAACCTAAACCTATGCCCCCATGATCAAGCCGGGAAATGTTTGCTCTCAACCGATGAAGGCAAACTATACCGGTGAGACCGAAATCGACGTAGTCGAAAAATATTTTCGACTTACATTTGTTTTTAATGGTTTAAAAACTTCTCTAAAATTATGTTTGAGCTCCTGCATGGCTCTGAAAAATATTTTAAATTTCGAATTAGAGGAGTGCTTAACCTTAAACACGCCTTAATGGAGGCAATCTAGTTTGAATTAATCATGCATGCACCATTGGATTCCCTTTCATCAACTTTCACCAATTCCACATGCAAAGGACAAGCATGGTGGGCAGCAAGCATCAACTTTTCAGGAATTTCATGGTGGCATGTGAAGCAAGTGGAGCTAGGGAGCATGGACATGACCCAAAGCATGGAGCGTCAAGTGGAAGGACCAATAATGCAAGAAAAGGAGTGGACGAGAGCGTTTGGGCGGTGCAACTCGTGGAGCACGCGGGCGGGGAAAGTTGCGGGAGGCGAAATGATCGTGCTTGGAAGAAGGACGAGGCGGGGAGGAGCCGGGAGGACCCCGAGCCGGCCGGCCCGAGCCGGCCGGCCTCACCTACTTAAGGAGCCCCCCGGCTCCCGTTTTTCGCAGCAAGCTTCCCTCTCCTTCCTTTGTTTGTGTGTTCAAGTTTGTGTGCTCAAAACCTCCGTAGACATAGCCAACCTTCCCAAGCTTGATAGCTCAAGAAAAAATCTACATCCTTAATCCACTCAAAGTCCACATCCGAAGCAAAGAGTTTAAGTGCCTAGTTACCGGTTGCAACCCGGAGTTTTAGTTGAAGAAAAGAGTGCAGCAACCATGTGGAAGAAAACCACAAGTCTCTTCTCCAAGAAGAAGAGTTCGTCGTCGTCCAAGCCGTCATCAACCACGTCTTCGAGGAGGCACTTGGTTTCGAGTCTCCCGGAGCATGGAGACGGATACGGCACCACCGAGGAGGAACAATGCTCTCCTCCTTGGTGGTATGAGGGCTGCAAGAAGCACGTCCATGAGGTTTACCGAACCTCGTGGGCACACGGAGGAGCAGCCCGCGCCACCACGACGATCGACCCGTTCAACCGTGCCACCTCCTTACACTCCGACATACTCTTCGTACGGCTTCATCATCTTGTCGGCGGAGGAGGAGGAGAGGCTCTCTAATCTTGAGAAGAGGCTTGTGCCCAACGTCGAGTTCGACGACCAAGCACTCTACACCTTGGGTTTTGGCACCGACATATACTATATGTTGGGGCACCTTGGATGGGTGCAGTTCTCCAACGGAGTATCGGTGGACACCCACTTGGGGTTCGCCTTGGAAATTTTAATGACTATTGCACCCATCCTTGATGATGATGGGGTGCAAAGCTTGTCATTCCGTTTGGAGGGAGTCCAACAAGTGGTTCCCTACGAGCACGTTAGGGAGCCGCTTGGATTCCACAAGGGAGCTCCGGAGAAAGTTGACGTGCCACCGGCATGTTAGCGGGATTTTGGAATATGATCTCCGGAGAAGCCCATCAACAACGCAATTGCATCCACAACCCCATTATCCGGATATTTCACTCTTGGATGTGCAAGAGGGTATTGGGAAGGATGAAGGAGACAAAGGTGACCGACACGGAGTTGAATTGGCTATACTCGGCTTTAATTGCCAGGCAGCCAATAGACCCCTCTTACCTTATGATCAACCGTTGGTGTTGTGAAGCAACATCGGGGGCGGGTAATATTGGTTCGGGGTGCTACCTCTCCATGTTGGCCTTCTCCTTGCGGCCGGGGATCGCAAGAAACCCCGACCATCTTTTGTGTGGTACCTCTCTTGGCATTGAGTATTTGCGGCAAGGCAAATACATTAGTGGAGATGAGAGAGGAGGTTATCGTTTGGCCATAGTAAACCTACCCCTTCCCAATGAGAGGCTTAGGCTTTTCACCGAAGGAAGAGAAGATTGGTTGGAAGAGGGACTCCTTGTCCCTGCAAGGAAGAACAAAAGAGGAAGAATCCTAGAGGAGGGAACATCCTCCGCACAAGCGAGTGGAGCACAACCCAATGTGCAACCATTCAGCGGGATCCCTCCTCCGCCAAGTTATTACGGAGGGCCACAAGAGCAAGCATGGGGGGTGGTGCACCGGTACCCCCACCAAATTATGTTGTGCCCAACGCTAACTTCGCGGAATCCTACGCTCATCTATTCTTAACGCGGTTCCGCTTCATATACAATTGAAGGAGTTCATGGATGAGCAAGCTAAGATCAACAAGGACACCGTCACCAAGTTCAAAACTATAAACAAGGTGTTGGAGAACATCGATAGCAAAGTGACGGAGGTCGGAAGTTCCAATCATCAAGTGCTCAACATGATGAAGATGCTCGAGACGCAAGTTGGACAACTTGCGGGGCGCCTCACTAATGATGAAGGGAAGCTTCCGGGACAACCCAAATGTCCCGAATCGGCGAAGGCCATTCAAACACGTTCGGGGAAGGAGACCGAAGATCCGGAACGTTCCGCGGGAGCAAGGAAGCTTAAACCATCCACCGAGGTGGAAGGAATTGCTAAAGAGAAGGTTACGGGGATCGTCACCGAGGAACCCAAATTCGAGATGCGGAGGAAGACACGAGGATACCGCAACTCAAGCCACGCTACTTCCGAGGTAAACTTGACAACCACTTTGAGAAGTTTGTGGAAGTTGTGCGTAGACTTAGCATCAACATGCCATTACTAGATGCCCTACAAGTACCTACATATTCTCGTTACTTTAAAGACATACTTGCAAATAAATATGAGATAGCAACACTCGGGGTAGATCATGTCAAGATGTCCGAGGAGTGTAGTGCCGCTATTGCTAATGGGCTAGAGAAGCAAAAAGACCCCGGGTGCCCTACAATTCCATGTTCAGTTGGTTCTTTCAACTTCGAGAAGGCATTATGCGACCTTGGAGCTAGTGTGAGCGTCATGCCGAGGGATGTGTTCGAGAAGCTACGCCTACCAATGGAGCCTACGGGAATATGTTTGGAGTTGGGAGACAACTCCATTCGCTATCCCTTGGGCATTGCTGAAGATGTACCCGTGAAGATTGGACACCACTTCATCCCCGTCGACTTCGTTGTGCTCGAGATGGGAGAGAGGGAGAAGCCGTCGCTCATCCTAGGGAGGCCTTTCCTCAAGACCGTGGGAGCTACTTTTGATGTTGGCAAGGGGGAGATCATGTTCGATATCAACGGAGAAAGGAGTTCCTTCAAGTTCCGTCCAAGAATCGAGGCATGCAACATGATTGGAGTGAAGGGAGAACCAAAACAAATGGAGGGGCTGAAAAAGAAGAAGGAGCCGAAAAAAATGAACGTAAATAAAATCAAAGAAGGTGTTGCATCCGTCAAGACAAAGGAAGAGAAGCCGCCTGTGAAGACCAAAAAAATGACTAAGCCGACTAAGCCGGAAGACAAGCCCGTGCCCAAGATGGTGCGGAAGTGGGTACCCAAGATTGCAACGCCCGCAAAGAGCGTTGATCCAAAGTAATCAAGTGAAGAAGTCTAGCTATAGACTATAAACAAAGCGCTAGGCGGGAGGTAACCCGTTTCGTCGAGTCAAGAATAAGCTACCGGGAGGACAACCCGATTCCAGGTTTTTCGAGTATTTTTAATAATTTAGTTTTTGAGTTTTATTACGCAAAGACATTAGACTTAGAAGTGGTTGAACAATATTAGAGACATAATTCTTGATTGAATGTTTGCTTTATCATAAACCCTTCGCATGAACCCTCCTATGTGCTTGTTTGTTCTTTTCTTTTCGAGAAACCACAACCAAATAATTTCAGAACCTAACTCAATCTTTCACCCTCATTATGGTGCTGAGGTTGACTTATTTTTCATGCTAAAACCACACGAGTAGAGCCACGATTTATATTTAGGTGTTAATAAAATTCAGCACGTGGTAGAACTCGCGTGAACCTAGAAATCAAAACTTTTGGTTGGTTTTAAAAATCTTTATCCTTGGTTTCTCTAGGATTAGAATTTTTCTAAGCCTATTCTAATTTTGTTTTATTCAAAATCTTTCTTATCTAGCCAAAATTAGAACCTAAACCTATGCCCCCATGATCAAGCCGGGAAATGTTTGCTCTCAACCGATGAAGGCAAACTATACCGGTGAGACCGAAATCGACGTAGTCGAAAAATATTTTCGACTTACATTTGTTTTTAATGGTTTAAAAACTTCTCTAAAATTATGTTTGAGCTCCTGCATGGCTCTGAAAAATATTTTAAATTTCGAATTAGAGGAGTGCTTAACCTTAAACACGCCTTAATGGAGGCAATCTAGTTTGAATTAATCATGCATGCACCATTGGATTCCCTTTCATCAACTTTCACCAATTCCACATGCAAAGGACAAGCATGGTGGGCAGCAAGCATCAACTTTTCAGGAATTTCATGGTGGCATGTGAAGCAAGTGGAGCTAGGGAGCATGGACATGACCCAAAGCATGGAGCATCAAGTGGAAGGACCAATAATGCAAGAAAAGGAGTGGACGAGAGCGTTTGGGCGGTGCAACTCGTGGAGCACGCGGGCGGGGAAAGTTGCGGAGGCGAAATGATCGTGCCGGAAGAAGGACGAGGCGGGGAGGAGCCGGGGAGGACCCCGGGCGGCCGGCCCAGGCCGGCCGGCCTCACCTACTTAAGGAGCCCCCCGGCTCCCGTTTTCTGCAGGCAAGCTTCCCTCTCCTTCCTTTGTTTGTGTGTTCAAGTTTGTGTGCTCAAAACCTCCGTAGACATAGCCAACCTTCCCAAGCTTGATAGCTCAAGAAAAAATCTACATCCTTAATCCACTCAAAGTCCACATCCGAAGCAAAGAGTTTAAGTGCCTAGTTACCGGTTGCAACCCGGAGTTTTAGTTGAAGAAAAGAGTGCAGCAACCATGTGGAAGAAAACCACAAGTCTCTTCTCCAAGAAGAAGAGTTCGTCGTCGTCCAAGCCGTCATCAACCACGTCTTCGAGGAGGCACTTGGTTTCTGAGTCTCCCCGGAGCATGGAGACGGATACGGCACCACCGAGGAGGAACAATGCTCTCCTCCTTGGTGGTATGAGGGCTGCAAGAAGCACGTCCATGAGGTTTACCGAACCTCGTGGGCACACGGAGGAGCAGCCCGCGCCACCACGACGATCGACCCGTTCAACCGTGCCACCTCCTTACACTCCGACATACTCTTCGTACGGCTTCATCATCTTGTCGGCGGAGGAGGAGGAGAGGCTCTCTAATCTTGAGAAGAGGCTTGTGCCCAACGTCGAGTTCGACGACCAAGCACTCTACACCTTGGGTTTTGGCACCGACATATACTATATGTTGGGGCACCTTGGATGGGTGCAGTTCTCCAACGGAGTATCGGTGGACACCCACTTGGGGTTCGCCTTGGAAATTTTAATGACTATTGCACCCATCCTTGATGATGATGGGGTGCAAAGCTTGTCATTTCGTTTGGAGGGAGTCCAACAAGTGGTTCCCTACGAGCACGTTAGGGAGCCGCTTGGATTCCACAAGGGAGCTCCGGAGAAAGTTGACGTGCCACCCGGCATGTTAGCGGGATTTTGGAATATGATCTCCGGAGAAGCCCATCAACAACGCAATTGCATCCACAACCCCATTATCCGGATATTTCACTCTTGGATGTGCAAGAGGGTATTGGGAAGGATGAAGGAGACAAAGGTGACCGACACGGAGTTGAATTGGCTATACTCGGCTTTAATTGCCAGGCAGCCAATAGACCCCTCTTACCTTATGATCAACCGTTGGTGTTGTGAAGCAACATCGGGGGCGGGTAATATTGGTTCGGGGTGCTACCTCTCCATGTTGGCCTTCTCCTTGCGGCCGGGGATCGCAAGAAACCCCGACCATCTTTTGTGTGGTACCTCTCTCGGCATTGAGTATTTGCGGCAAGGCAAATACATTAGTGGAGATGAGAGAGGAGGTTATCGTTTGGCCATAGTAAACCTACCCCTTCCCAATGAGAGGCTTAGGCTTTTCACCGAAGGAAGAGAAGATTGGTTGGAAGAGGGACTCCTTGTCCCTGCAAGGAAGAACAAAAGAGGAAGAATCCTAGAGGAGGGAACATCCTCCGCACAAGCGAGTGGAGCACAACCCAATGTGCAACCATTCGGCGGGATCCCTCCCTCCGCCAAGTTATTACGGAGGGCCACAAGAGCAAGCATGGGGGGTGGTGCACCGGTACCCCCACCAAATTATGTTGTGCCCAACGCTAACTTCGCGGAATCCTACGCTCATCATCCCCAACCACAACAAAGCATGGCCATAATTGGAGGGTATGCTGCAAGAAACGCTCAAAACATCGCAGCCATCCAAGCTAACGCAGCTCAACTTGGTGAAGGAAATGCAAATATTGCCTTTGAGCTTGGACGCCTTCACCTCGTGGAGCCAAATCAATTCGTCGGAGGGAATTTCCAATCATATTATGAGCAAGGGTATTATTATCAAGATCATCAACATCAACCACCGGCGGAGGACTAGAAGGTTTAGGAACTTTAGTTTTCTTTTCTCTTCTTTTTCTTTGTAATTTTTAGCTTTTGCTTATGTGTGTTTGCGTAGTATTTCCTGTTTTTATTTAAATTTCAGCAAGCATGTTTGTTTATTTTCAGTTTGTATTTCAACTTGATGTCATCATTAATAAAGACACCACCTTGATTATATCATTGGAAAAGTTACAAAATTCGTGCCATAATGATATATGATTAAAATTGCAGCTTTGTTCATCTTTGTAATTGATCTATGCATGTTTAAGCTAGTGCTCTCTTAAAAATACAAATCTGAATTTATTTAAATGCTAGCTTAATTTTCAGCGGAGGTTATGATTGAAATAAAGACCCATAGTGTTTTATGTGCTCTCAAGTTATGAATAGATTAAAGATGTCTTTTATGCTCAAAAATATCGCTAACCTTGTCATAAATATCACTTGTGTGTTGCTCAACCTATCCAAAGCCTAATATATATTTGAGTGCATAAACCTTATTGTACAAGATTTATTTTTGAGTGAGTTATTGCAGGCCATGATTTCTGTGGCCCGAGACTAAGAAGCTGGTCATTCCATTTTTGCGTATCTATCTTTTTGCTAGCCTTTTATCCGTGCATTGTGTATCCCCGCATTGGAGATCTCACAAACTTCGCCGGATATCCACCCTTAAACCAAATATCATCTTTTGTGATTACCTCCTTGACCACAACCTATCGTTGAGAATGGATCATCAATTCAAGGAAGATTGCAAGACGGTGCCGACATTGAAGATTTCAAGTATCTCTCCAAGGAAATATACCCCGGTACCTACCTTATTTTTCACCTCTTTGCTCAAGGACGAGCAACGTCTAAGCATGGGGGAGGAGGTAGGTACGGTGCAGTTTTAGAGTTCAAAAGGGAGTATTTTTAAATATATATATATATATATATATATATAATGATGAAAGAAAAAATTCGGCGACGATCGTGACTTCCAAGAGAAAATATATATATATATATAATGAATGAAAGAAAGAAAGAAAGAAAGAAAGAAAAGAATGAGAAATATGAGAAAGAGAAAAAAAATATATGCGTAAAGTGAACTCCCCGGATCTCTAAGAGTGCATTCAAGGCTTCAAGCTAAAAAGATCCATTCTCATTTTCCAACCATGTGCAATCCGATAACAAGGACTTCCTTTGTGCCTCGGGATCACTCTTTGCCATTTGCACATGTCCAGTTATCTAAAGTGTGTGTATTTTTCTCTTTCCCCTCCTTGATTTAACATTATTTTCCAATGACCTTTTTGACGAGTCTCGGTAAGACCATGAGAAGCTTGTCTTGTTTTGACAACACCTCATTTATAAAATCTTGTTAGGACTAAACTTTCCCAAAGCTCCATATAAAGCCTACCACACATATATGTTATGAGAGGGAAAGGAGTAGAATATATAGGCTTGAGAGACAAGCGAGATGAGAGTTCATGAGCAATATGCAAGATGATTTAAATTTGTGAACTTGGTTTAGCTTTTCTTTGTCTTGTTCTTTATTTCAAAAATTCTGAGATCTATTTAAACTTTGTGAGCATGTTAATACTTGTGGGATAAGCTTAATAAGAATCTACCCTCCGTAGAGATGAAGGCTAGTACATTATGGAACTTAAATGAATTGCTCAGCACCGGGGGTGCTTGTAGTGGGGCAAATACAAGCAAGGCGGGAGAGGAATCGTGGCTTCCAAGTCCCTGGGTGAGTGGTTGGAGATGTTGTGGGAGAATAAGAGAGTCAGTGCACAGTGCGCTGTGTTCCTCTGAATTTTTCCCCCCGCGGCTGGGGGCTCGCCTACCCTTTTATAGGCCAAGGGGGCGGCGAGTTACATGCACGCCGCGCTACCTAGCTACGTGTGGGAGCACGTCGTGCTACGGTGTAGAGCGGGCGGCCGTCCGGTCGATCTTCGCTGTGATCCGGCCATGATGGCCTACCTCGTACCCGAACAGTGGCGGTTCGAGGGTAGGAGGCGGCGGATGGCGATGGCGTCCCCCGATGGGCTTCGAGGGAGGTGCGATGATGGGCGGGTACGGGGTACGGGAGCGGGCGAACGGCGTTCCTTCCCAATGAGCTCGCGGTGGTGGAGTGGTTCTTTGCGGTGTTCGGGCGTGCGCCGCGGAGTCGGGCGTGCGCCCGCACGCGTGGGTACGGCGGCCGCGCGCGTTACGGTGGCCGGGATGGCCACCCACCGGCCAAGCGCCCCTTACCTAACTGCGGGATCACGGGAAAGTGGAGTCGAGGGTGCGCCGGCCCCCTTTCGAGGGTCGGGCGCGTTAGCCGTACGGTAGCGTGCGCGCGGTGTCACGGGACGACACCGGCCGTGCCGCACGGTCCATCCCACGGTAGCGGGGATGGGCTCCTCCACGGGGAGTTGGTGCGGCGGCACGGGGCGTGAGCCCGGGCGCATGATGGCGCCGTCCCGCGGCGTCGGGGCGTTAAATGCCCAAGTACGGGGCCGGCGCACGCGTGCGGGGCGCCCGTGAGCGTGGCGGGCCCCGGCCGAGGGCGGAGCGGACCCTCGAGCGAGACGGGACTCGCTCGAGGGGAGCGCGCCCTCGAGCGGGGGCGGAACCGCTCGAGGGAAGGGTCGCCCCTCGAACGGAGCGGAGCTCGTTCGAGGAGGGGGTTGCCCCTCGAACGGGGGCGGAACCCGTTCGAGGAGGAGCGTGCCCTCGGGCGGGCGGAGCTCGCTCGAGGGGTCTTCCCGACGGGCCGTCTTGGTGGGCCTCACGGAGTCCTGTCGCATAGGCCAAGTCCCGCATGGTTAGTTTTTCTGCATGGTTAGGCTCGGCTCATTTCGATGCGGGGATTTAAGTGAGGGTTCCCCCCATTGTTTAAGGGGACCCCTAGGGGCGGTCCCCGACGGTAGCCCCCGAGCATCCGCGGGTTTGCCATTGAGGCTCCCGCGGATGCCGGAACCTACCGATAGGACGTTCTTCCCTCCTTGTTTGCGAACGCTTTCCGCGGGGCCGCGTCGGCGGACCCGCGCGGTCTAGCCCCGAAGCCCTGCGGGGAGTGTGGGTTCTCCTGCGAGGGGTTAACCGCGAGCAATTCGGTCGAAAGGCGTGGCACATAGGCCAACCGGCATCGGCGGTGTTTCGGCGGCATCGGGGGGTGCACGCTCCCCTGTCACCCTTGTCTCCCGGCGGGTGCAATTTCAAGGAGGTGTAGCCGTGCGTCAAGCCCCCGAGCCTTGGCCGTTCGAGGCGATCGGGTCGAGCTCGACGACTTGTTTTTTATCGCGCCCTCGCCGTCCCTCCGCGGGTCGGAGGGTGAGGTTTCCACGACTCCCATCGAGCGGGTCGCGAATCGCGGATTCCTCTTCGAGCTGCTAGCGGGTGGTTCAAGTGGACGTCCATGCCCCGTTCGATAAGGGTAGGGCCGCGCGGTCGGAGACACGTCCATGGAAGCGCTTGCGTGGGTTTGCTAGGTGGGGCTCGGTCCCGTTCGCTAGGGACCGAGGGCGCGGAAGCTCTCCCTCGGTGGGATCCCCCCGCTAGGCGCCCTCGGCGGCTCTCGAACACGACATGTGGGGCACCCTCGAGCCGACGGGCTCGAGGAACGGCTCGAATGCGCGTACCCTCGTCGTCCCTAACTGCGTGATGCGGGGCGCCTGTTCGAACCCGTCGAGGGTCAGGCTTCGAACCTCGATCGGCAAGGCCGTGCGGGGCCGTGCCCTGGCCGGCCCCGTCTTTTCTCGTTTGCGGCCGTCGAGGGGCTCGGACGTGCCGGCCCTCGAGGTCTTGGTTGGTGGCATGGCGCGGTATGAGTGCTTTCGGTGTCGCTCTATTTCAAGCGTGACCTGGGCGATCCTCTTACGCGCGTGCCTTCTTTTAGAGGGTTGACATCGTCTCGAGTTGGGGGTCATGCCGCTCGAGGGTCCTACGTGGCATGGGTGCCGTGGTGGTGCGCTCTACGTCGAGCGAGGTCCGGACGACCTTCTCACGCTGATATCCCGTCGAGGGTCGCCTCTGTTTCGAGCCGAGGGTCATGCCACTCGAGGGCCTCACGTGGCATGGGCGCCGCGCCGCCCGCTCTACATCGAGCGGGTCCGGGGGCGACCTTCTCACGTCGTCATCCCATCGAGGGTCGCCTTTGTCTCGAGCCGAGGATTCGCCTCGCTCGAGGGCTCTCCTTGCTTGGCAAGGGGCCCGGGCATTTAATTGCCTTGCGGTCGTGGCCGCGGTCTTGCGCCGCGGGCGCGCCTTTTTTAGGCGGCGCGCGCGCGCGCGCGCGCGCGTAGTGGGCGGACGTGGCGGCGGACGTGACGGTTTTGCCTCGGTCGCCGCCGGTCTTGCCGCAATGATGACCCGCCCTGCGGTGTTAGAGCCGGCGCGGCCGTGGTGGGGCCCACTCGTCGACGCGACGGAAAGATTCTGCGGTTAATGCGGCGGGGCGTCCGCTCCGGAGAACTCGCCGTTGCCTATAAAAGCTGCGGTGAGGAAGGGACGGCGGTTTTTTACCTTGGCTCCTCACCGTTTTCAGTCCTCCGTCCCTTCGCCTTCGCCTCACTCTTGCCGTTGCGCGGGCTCGCTGCTTAGAGCTTTTTCCTCGTTTCCTTGTCCTCCGCCTTTGCACTCGTTCGTCCCCCCCCATGGCGCCGCCTCAGCTTCCGATTAGGGTCCTGGAGCCGTACGCACGGGAGAGGTCGGCCGTGACCCGGCTCGCCACGGGTGAGCCGGTCGCCGCCGGCCGGTGTCGGCCAACGAAGAAGGGCGCCGGCGGAGTGGACCGTGCCGCCGTCGTCGCACCTTGAGCCCAATCCGCCGGAGGGTTACGTGGTGAGCTTCCTCCGCTATCACGAGCGCGGCTTCAACGCGCCGGCGAGCACATTCATGCGGGCATTGTGCTACCACTATGGGGTGGAGCTGCACAACTTTGCCCCCAATGCGATCTCGCAGGCGGCCACATTCGTGGGCGTCTGCGAAGGGTACCTGGGGATCCCAGTCAATTGGGAGCTGTGGGTACACCTCTTCCGCGGGGAGCTCATCACGCGGCCCACGTCGGAGCGGGGACCCGCCGCGCGGTGCGCGCCGGCGGGATGTCGCTCGCTCCGCGGGGGCGGCTCAAGGATTTCTACATCCCCCGCACCATGACGACGAACAACGCCGGCCGGGAGCGGGGATGGTTTTATCCGCGCAACGCCGAGCCCGGCCTCCCTCCCTACACCGGCCGGGTGTTCAAGAAGAGGCCGGACTCACGGGGCTACGGGTTGCCTACGGCCAATCATCGGGCGCGGCAAGAGTCCGTCCTCGCCGCCTGCGACCGGGCGGCGAGGGAAGGGCTCAACGCGATGGGCGTCCTCGCCTTCCTTCATCACCGGCGAATCGTGCCGTTGATGGAGAGGCCGCTCCGCATCTTCGAGATGACGAGGCGGCCAACCCCGTCGACGTGGCGAGGTCGCGGATGCTCCCGACGCCGCCGGAGCGGCCGTACGCGCTCACCGGGGCGCGGAGCGCCGTCGACACCGGACGCCGCCACGCGGGTCGGACCCCGTGGGACATCGAGATGCTCCCCGTCGGCCGTTGGTGAGGTGTGGTTTTTTTGATTATGTTTTAGTCCTTGTTCTTGCTTCCGTTTCTCCGATGCGCCATCGTTGCTCTCGCGCGCGGCGGTGCGGTTCAACGCCGCCAAGTCCGTTCCACCCACCCCCGACTCCCGTGCGCTCGGCGGGCGGCGCGGCGGGAGCGAGCGGGGAGCGAGCACGCAAGGCGGCGCCAAGCGCGCCGCGACGCACGGTCCGCGGAGTACCGGCGGCGGGAGGAGGCGGGGCTCTCCTCCCGGACATCGAGGAGCCCTCGTCCTCGGAACGGGACGAGGAGGAAGAGTCCGAGGGGGAGGGCCCCTCGGACGGTGGCGGCCCGCGCCCCCGTCGGCCGAACCCGCGCGCGGCGTCGGGGCGGCTTTGCTCGGGGTGGGCGCACCGGCGCCCGTCGCCGAGCAATCATCGTCGGGGGCGGCACGTGCCGCGGAGGTGCCGGCGCGCGCCACGGAGGCGCGCGCGGCGGACGTGCGCGCGCGCGCGTCCAAGCGTGCCGCGCGCGCGCGGGGAGGGCGCGTCGCGCGCGCGCGGCGTCATCGTCAAGGGGCGCGTCGGCGGGCGTGCCGCGCGCGGGCGAGCGTGCCCCCCGCGCGCGGTGGCGTCATCGGGGGGGTACGGCATCGGGCGTGCCCACGCGTGAGGCGGGCGTGCCCGCACGCGCGGTGGCGCCGTCAGGAGGCGCTGCGGCAGGCGCGACCCCTGCGCCGGCCTCGTCAGAGGCCTCGAGGAAAAGGAAGCGGGCCTTTTCCTCCGCGAGGTAAGGAACCTGTTCTTCCTTTGCTTGGCTTTAGTTTGCTGGTTATTAGATGCTCTAACCCTCCATTCGTGCTCGCGCAGGGCGGTGCCAACCGTCCCTCCTCTTGCACCGGCCAAGGTGCTGAGGACGGACGCGTCGATCCCCACCGGCGGCGTTCGTCGAGGGGGTCGCGCCCAGGGACAGGCGCGGCGGCGGGCACGAGCTCGCAAGGCCGGGCGGGGCCTCGAGGCCCCGGCCGGCGGATCGGCCCGCCGCGGCGCAGCCCGGAGGTCGCCGGGGGCGGCGGCGCCGGTCGCCACGGAGGCGCGGGCCGCGGCGGTGGCTACGGTGGAGGTGCCGCCCGCGGTGGCGGCCACCTTGCGGAGGAGGCGGAGCGGGCGCAACCTTGCGGGGGCGCCCGCGGATGCGGCGGCACGGGCGGAGGTGGCGGCAACGGCGCCACGACGGGCGCCCGTGGCCGCGAGGCGCGGTGGAGGCGCCGGCGGAGGCGGAGCGAGCGGCTCCTCCCGCCGGCGGTCTCCCGGGCGGAGGTGGTGGAGCTCTTGGATGACTCCCCGCCGCACGGGTGGAACCGGTGGGCCGGGCGGCCCACGACCTCCCCCGAGCCCCGGGGAGGGGGCCCTCGTGAGGGCGGCGCGAGGGTCACCGACGGTGGGGGGTCAAGGGCACGGTGCCGAGGCCTCGTCCTCCCACGCCGGCCGCCCCGCCCGGTGGGGGGGGGGGGGGGCGTGGAGGATCCCCCCCCTGCGTTTGCGACGCCGGGGGGGAGCGAGAGCTTTGGGGCGAGCTCCGGAGCCACGGCGCCACGCTCAACCGCGCGTTGAACGAGGCGGCGGCGGGTCCCACGGCGGCCCGGCCTGGATCGTCTTCCAGGTGAGCCACGGTTGCTCTTCTCCCTTCCTTTTTTCGTTTTCGCGTGCGCATTCAAGACTTGGCGCTCACGAGGTTCGATGTGTGGATGCCAGGAGCTCGAGCGCCGCGCCCATGAGAAGTACAGCGCGTTCGACCGGGTGAACGCCGAGGCCCGCCGGCCTCCGGGGAGCGATGCGGCGCTTTCGACGCGCTTGCGGAAGCTCTCGGGACGCCGGACGGTGGGCGGTGTGCGGGCGATGGCGTGGTGCGACGTGCTCCCCGAGAGCTCGGGCGGGGCACGACGCGTCATGCGAGCCTCGAGCGGATCCGCGCGGCCCTTGTCGATCGCGACGAGGCGGCGTGGAACGCGCGTGAGGACACGGACAAGACGCGGTCGGCCGGCCGCCACACGGGAGGCGGAGGTGGCCACCGCTCGCGCCGAGACCCGGGGGCTCCGCACATCGCTCGAGGGTGCGCGGCGCGCGGCGCCGCCGGGCGAGGAGCGGGCGCGCGGGTTGGAGCGACGCGCCAAGGAGGCCGACGACCGAGGGCCGCCCTCGACGCCAAGGCCGCGGCCCTCGTCGCCACCGAGGGGCGGCCGGCGGGAGCGCATCGCCCGCCGTGGGGCGAGGAGCGGCTCCGGCGAGGAGCGAGGGCGCCCTTGGCGACGCCCGGCGGCGCCGGAGCGGGAGCGCGTCGCGCGCGGGCGGCGGAGAGGTCGGCCGGAGGAGCGGAACGCCGCGTTCTCCAAGGTTGAGGACGAGGCGGCGGCGCTCGGCATCGGCGGTGCCGGTCGGGGAGATGGCCCTCGTCGAGCAAGGCGAGACCATCCCGCCGCCTCGAGGCGGCGGAGTCCGCGCGCGCGACCTCGATGCGGGGAGGAGACAAGTCGAGGGTAAGTTGCTATTTGACCCCGCTTGTTAATTCTTGCTTTAGAGGGTTAGTTCCCCCCTTTCGATTTCTTGTCGTCTTGTTGGTTCCGGGCTTGCGCCGCCTTGGGGCACGGCTGGCCGGGCGGGCCGAGGCCTGCGGGCTTCCTACAACTCCTCCGAGCGGGAGGCTGCGGGAGGCTGCGTGACGCGGCCCTCGAGACTGCCGCGTCGTCGAGGAAGGCGAAGCCCGGCCGGCGGCTCGGCGGCCGGTCGCTGCGCGCCCTCGGCGGCCACGTCACGGAGCGGATGCGCGGGCGTTGCACCCGGGCGTGCGAAGGCCCTCGGAGTGGTGCGATCCCACTACGAGGTCAACCTCGAGGCGGTGGCGGAGGGCTACATCGTGCCCGAAGGCGTCGAGGACGAGGTGGCTATGGAGCGTGCGGACGCGCTTGTTGCTGACGCCGCCGGGTCGCTCGCCGAGGCCTTCGAAGAATTCCTCTTCCCGGACGCCGCCGATGCTGCTGCTCCACCCGCCTGAAAGTGTCTGGGCGCTAGGCCCATTTTTTTTGTTTATGTGTATCAGAATTCTGGCCTCGTGGCCTCTTGTAAATAAACAAGTCATCTCATGAATCATGGACAGTTGCTTGTAAGTGAAATCGTTTGCTTATTACACTTTTTTTGTTTCTCCTTCTTCCCGAGTAGATTCTAGTTAGGGGAGTTCGTTTTCGCGGGGGCCCGCCGGGGTTGGAGGCGAGAGAGACGGGCCATAGCCACGCGGCGTAGGCTGTCTCTGGCTCGCGCGCTCCTTCCGCTGTGCCGCCTACGCCCTGTTCGAATCGTGGCTCGTGGTTGAAGTAGGAAACAAACTTAGCGCGTGTGAGTCGTTTTTTATTTTTGCGCAAAAAGTGGGACCATTTTGGGGGGGGGTGCCCCCCCGCAGTAGCCCCCGAGGGTAACTTGGGTTTCAGGGGAAAGCCGAGTTGCCCTTTTATTATACTTGGAGTATTTACATAGGTGACACCAACTGGGGCGTTGGCCGTGCGTTTTTACAACAGAAAATACTTGGAAATCCTAGCTAAGGGTAGAAGCGACGTAGCTGTTGGATGTTCCAAGCGTTGGTGAGTTCTTCGCCGTCCTCGTTGGCCGGCTTGTACGTGCCGGTTTGAGCACCTTCACCACGACGTAGGGTCCCTCCCATGGGGGCGATAGCTTGTGGCGCCCTCGGTTGTCTTGGCGTAGCCTTAGGACCAAGTCCCCCTCGCCGAAATCCCTCCGACGTATCTTGCGTGCTTGGTAACGTCGTAGGGACTGTTGATACCTCGCGGAGTGCATCAACACCACGAGGCGTACTTCGTCTAGCTGGTCCAGTGAGTCCTCGCGGGCTCGCTGGTTAGCATCCTCGTTGTAGCTTCGAACCTTGGGTGACCCGTATTCCAGATCCGTGGGGAGGACGGCCTCCGCGCCATGGACTAGGAAAAACGAGGTGAACCCGGTGGCTCTGCTTGGGGTGGTCCTTAGGCTCCACACGACCGCCGGGCAGTTCTTGGAGCCATTTTCGGCCGATTTGTTGAGCTGGTCGAAAATTTTGGGTTTGAGGCCCTGTAGAATCATGCCGTTGGCACGTTCCACTTGGCCGTTGGTCTGCGGGTGCGCCACAGCTGCCCAATCCACTCGGATGTGGAACTTGTCGCAGAACTCCAAGAACTTCCGGCCCGTGAACTGGGACCCGTTGTCTGTGATGATGGAGTTTGGCACTCCAAAGCGGTAGACGATGTCCGTGAAGAACGTGACCGCCTGCTCAGCCCTCAAATTCGTAATGGGGCGCACCTCCACCCACTTGGAGAACTTGTCGATCGCGACAAGCAGGTGGGTGAAGCCCCCGGCGCCTTTCGCGGGGGCCCGACGATGTCCAACCCCCACCACGGCGAACGGCCATGTTACGGGGGATCGTTTGCGAGCATGAGCCGGCAAGTTGGTCTTGCGGGCGTAGAAGCGGCACCCTTCGCGGGTGCGCACGATTTCGTTGGCGTCCGCGACCGCGGTAGGCCAATAGAAGCCCCGGCGGAACGCGTTGCCAACGAGGGTGCGTGGCGCGGCGTGGTGGCCGCGGATCCCCGCGTGGATGTCCCGTAGGAGCTCGCGCCCCCTCGGGAATGGGTATACACCGCCGGAGGATGCCCGACGCGGCGCGCTTGTACGGCTCGCCGTCGACGAGGGTGAATGACTTGGCCATCCCGGCGATGCGCCCGGGCGTGGCCCGGTGCGTGGGGGAGTTCCCCTCGAGCAATCCGGGCGGTGTACTTTTCACGCCAATCCGCTTGGACGGGAGCCGGCTCGATGTCCATTGCGACGGCCTCGTGGGAGCCGTACCCCTCGAGAAGGGAGAGCACGTACGCCTCGTTCGAGGGATCCTCTTCCATGGGTTCCGCACCCGATGGGTTCGAGGGAGCCCCCGAGGGTCCGCCGTCGCTCGAGGGGTAAGGCTCGAAGGTGACCGAGGGCGCGCGATGTCGCGCGCGAAAACGTTCGGGGGAACGGTGATCCGCCCGGACGCTATTTTTGCCGGCTCGTGCGCTTCCTCGTTGTACCGGCGGGGTACATGATTAAGCTCGATGCCGTAGAATTTGTCTTCGAGGGCCCGCACGGCTTTGCGGTAGGCCTCCATCTTGTCGTCGTGGCGGCTCGCGTTCTTCATGACTTGATCGATCACGAGCGCGAATCCCCTCGCACGTCGAGGCGCTTGATGCCCAACTCAATGGCGATTTTGAGGCCGCGAGAGAAGGGCCTCGTATTCCGCCATATTGTTAGACGCGGGGAAGTGGAGACGCACTGCGTAGCGCATGTGCTCCCCGAGGGGTGACACGAAGAGCAGGCCCGCGCCCGCTCCTGTCTTCATCACCGAGCCGTCGAAGAACGAGTCCCGGCCACTGCGCTTGAATCTGAGGGGGCGGCAGCTGCGTGTCCGTCCACTCAGCGACGAAATCGGCTAGGATTTGCGATTTGATGGCCTTGCGCGGAGCGTAGGCGAGCGTCTCGCCCATCAACTCCACGGACCACTTGGCAATTCTGCCTGCCGCGTCGGGGTTGCGAATGATCTCTCCTAACGGGAAGGAAGAGACCACCGTAACTGGGTGGGCCTCGAAGTAGTGGCGGAGCTTGCGCCGCGCGAGGACTACCGCATACAACAGCTTCTGGACCTGGGGGTAGCGCGTCTTCGTGTCCGACAGGACTTCGCTGATGTAGTAGACCGGCCTCTGCACGGGCAAGGCATGTCCTTCCTCCGTGCGCTCCACAACGATCACGGCGCTGACCACCTGGGTAGTTGCGGCCACGTAGAGTTGGAGGGGTTCGCCGTCTCGCGGCGGCGTAAGGATTGGGGCGTGTGTCAGAGACGCCTTCAGCTTGTCGAGCGCTTCCTGGGCCTCGGCGGTCCAAGAGAAGCGTTCGTGCTTCTTGAGCAGCCGGTAGAGGGGCAAACCCTTCTCACCGAGCCTCGAGACGAAGCGGCTCAAGGCGGCAAGGCACCCCAACACCTTCGCACCCCTTTGAGGTCCCGAGGTGGACCCATTCGCTCGAGGGCCGCGACCTTTTCGGGGGTTGGCCTCGATTCCCCGGCCCGGGAGACGATGTATCCTAGGAGCATGCCCCGCGGCACTCCGAAGACACATTTTTCGGGGTTGAGCTTGACCCCCGATTGGCCCGCGGGCGGTACGGAACGCGATGCCGAGATCGCCAACCGGGTCGTCCGCCTTCTCGGTCTTGACGACGATGTCGTCCACGTAAGCCTCGACCGTCCGCCCGATATGGTCCCCAAAAACGTGCCGCATGCGGCGCCGATATGTTGCGCCCGCGTTTCGAGGCCAAAAGGCATCGTGACGTAACGAACGTCCCGAACGGTGTGATGAACGAAGTCGCGAGCGGGTCGGACTCCTTCATTTTTATTTGATGATATCCCGAATAGGCATCAAGGAAACGAGTAGTTCACACCGGCGGTGGAATCAACGACCCGATCTATGCGTGGCAAAGGAAAAGGAACTTTTGGACATGCTTTATTGAGGCCGGTGTAGTCAATACACATCCTCCACTTCCCATTTTTCTTTTTTACAAGCACGGGGATTAGCTAGCCATGTAGG
Organism: Cenchrus americanus; assembly: GCA_947561735.1. Lineage (NCBI taxonomy): Eukaryota > Viridiplantae > Streptophyta > Magnoliopsida > Poales > Poaceae > Cenchrus > Cenchrus americanus. The sequence continues at coordinate 96,436,490 of OX387242.1, read as the reverse complement.
GTGGAACACTTCCTTGATGAATCCGGCCTCGAGGAGCTTCCGCGGCTCCGCTCCGATCGCCCGTCGCCGTTCCTCGTCGAAGCGGCGCGGCCGGCCGCCGAACGCCGCGAGCGTTAGGCGGGATATCAAGGGAGTGCTCGGCGACCTCCCTCGGGATGCCGGCATGTCCGAGGGGCTCCACGCGAAGACGTCGGCGTTGGCGCGGAGGAAGTCGACGAGCACCGCTTCCTATTTAGGATCGAGGGTCGGCCGACCCTCAACACCTTGCCCTCGGGGGCGTCGGGTCGAGGGGGACCCCTTTGGTTTGCTCGGCGGCCTCGAAGGTGCCGATGTGTTTGGCGGCGGAGCTGAGGTCGTCGTTGACCATCTTCTCCAGTGTGTTCACCAGCGCTTCATCCAGCGCTAGCGCCTCTGCATGTTCCACGCATTCGACATCGCAGTCGAATGCATGCTCGATCGATGACCCGACGGTGATGACGCCGTTTGGACCTGGCATCTTCATCTTCAGGTACGTGTAGTTGGAGACCGCCATGAACTTGGCATAGCATGGTCGCCCAAGGATGGCATGGTAGGCCCCTTTGAATCCCACCACCTCGAAGGTGAGGGTTTCCTTGCGGAAATTCTTGGGGGTCCCGAACCGGACGGGCGGATCGACTGCCCGAGGGGTTGAACCCCGCTTGCCGGGCGCGATGCCGTGAAACGGCTTCGTGCTTGGGCCGCGCCTCGGTCCGGCCCAATCCCCATTAGGCGCAATGTATGCGCGAAGAGGATATTGAGGCTACTGCCTCCGTCCATAAGGACCTTCGAAAACCGGGCGTTGCCAATGATGGGATCGACCACCAGTGGGTACCGGCCCGGGTTCGGGATGCGATTTGGGTGATCATCCCGGCTAAAGGTGATGGCATCCTTCGACCAGTTGAGAAAGGCCGGAGGTGCCCTCTCTGCGGCGAGGACTTCGTGCCGCTCCTTCTTGCGCCGCGGGTCGACATGTCGACGGTGGGTCCCCCAAAGATGAGGAACACATTTTCGACGGCGGGAAAACCACCCGCGTCGCCATCGCCCCCATCCTTCTTGGCCTCTGCCTCCTTCGCGGCGGCACGGCCATAGAACTTCTTGAGCATGTCGCCTTGCTCAAGAGTGTGGTTTACGGGGGTCTTGTGGTAGGGGCATGGCTTCTTCATCATGTCGTCGAACACCCCCGGGCCTCGAGGAGCCGGTCGAGGGCCCCGTCGGGGGCGGGTCAACGGCGAGGGCCTCGGCGTTGCCGCCGTTGCGCCCTGCTCGCGCGCGCCTCGCGGCGCGGCTTCTTTCCCCTTCTTGCCCCGCTTGTCGTTGCGGCGCGGCTCCTTGGACCCGCCGCCCTCCGCGGGCGTGTCCTCGGAGCGCTTGCCCTTCTTGCCGTCGAAGATTGCCCCCACGGCCTCTTCTCGGAGGCGAAGCTAGTGGCAATGTCGAACAGCTCGTTCGAGTCCGTGGGCGGGCTGCGTCCCAGCTCGCGCACAAGGTCCCGGCACGTGGTGCCCTCGAGGAACGCGTGCACGATCTCGGATTGTGCCACGGCGGGGAGCTCGTGCGGCGCTTGGAGAAGCGCCGTATGAAGTCCCGCGGCGACTCGCACGGCTTCTCGCGTGCGGGGAGCGCAGATCCCAGGAGTTCCCAGGGCGCACGTACGTGCCCTGGAAGTTACCCACGAAGGTGTGGACCAGATCGTCCCAACTATGGATCTGGCTGGCGGGCAAGTGCTCGAGCCATGTCCGGGCCGCGTCGCCCAGATGCAGGGGCAAGTTGCGGATGATTACTTCGTCGTTGGTGGCCCCACCCGAGGCGACGGAGCCGGGGCGATAATCGTTGAGCCAGACACAAGGGTCCGTCTCCCCGTTGTATTTGACGATCGTCGAGGGTTGACGGAAGCGGCGGGGGAACGCTGCCGTGCGGATCTCCCGGCCGAACACGCGGGTGCCGGGGGGCTCGGCGTCGGGGAGCGATCCTCACCGCTGTCGTAGCGCCCACCCCTTCGAGGGTGGTAGCCCCTAGCCGCCCGCGCGTCCGCCTTGCTGGTGCGCCTGGCGTTGATGACGTTGCGGGCATCGCCATCCAGCGCCCTGCGCGTGTCAAGGAGTCGTTCCTTGGCCGGCGTGCGTCCCTGGTCAGCGGGGTTGACCTACGTGCACCGAGGGTTCGCCTCCCGGTGCAGGATCATCTCCTCGTGCGTCCCCCTGTTGGCGGATGCGTGAGGCTGAGCTCTCGGCCTGCTGGACGGCCGCTTGCTCAAGGAGAGTCTGCACCTCGCGGTGCATGTCTCGAGCCTCGGGGGTTGAGGGTGCCGGCATGGCGCGTAGCAACGTCGCGGCGGCGATGAGCTTTTGGCTCGCCCTTGGTGGCGTATCCGCGTTGTCGACGTTGGGGACGGGGTTGAGGCGGTCACGGACCTGTCGGCCCAGCTCCCGCGCGCGTTCGCCGCGCGCAGAGGCCTCCCCTGCCATCGAGGCGCGGAGTAGCCGCACCGTCCGTACTCCTCTGCGCCGGCTTGGCCTCGAGCTCGCGAGCTTGGGCCGCCGCGCGTCGACGTCGGCCCCGGCGGGGGCACTCGGCCCCGCGGCCGGGCGCGTGGCGATCCCCGGGGCGGGCGTGACTTCCCCGTCTCGGCGCCCACCGCACCGGCGGCGTTGGCCGGGTCGTTGGTGATGACGGCGCAGCACTCCCGCGTGGGGTCGTAGCTCCCGGTCTTTGGAGTCGTCGGAGCGAGCCAAACCGGTAGTCCGTGGCGTCGAGGAAGCGCCCGAACGCGGCCGGGTCCGGCACGCGGAGAAGTCCCACTCCGCGTACCGTGTCGGTTGGCGGGTGGCATCGTGTCGACGGAGCCCGGGGACGACTCGTCCGTGGCCGAAGTGCCGGGATCCCCGGCGACGAAGACGTGCCGACCGGGCGGAACCCGCGCATTGTCGTGTTGATGTTGGCGTTGTGGGCCGTAGTGGCGCCACGCGGCCCGATGGGGATGCGTGGTCCGGAGACCGCACGCGGTCCCGCCGGGGCGGTGGCGGCCGTCGTGACGGTGGGTGCACCGCGTTGGGCGGCGGCGCGCTCGGCCCGCCGCCGCTCGGACCGCGCCCCGACGCGAGCGTAGCCCGGAGCGACGACGGCGTCGCGGCGTCGACGGGCCCGCGGCATCCGTGCCTGCGGTGCCCGCGCGGTGTCGTGCGTGCGGCGGAGACCCGAGCGGACCGGCCTCGCGGCGCGCGCGGAGCTCCTCACGGTTGGTGAGGCGCATGAGATAGCCGTTCCCCGTGGCCTGGAAGTTCAAGTCCCCGAAGCGGATCTCGAACCCGGCCGGAAGAGGGTCCGAGCTACCCATGTTGTAGCGGGTGCTACGGTACTCAGTGCGAATCACCATGGAGGGAGTTAGCGAAATGACCTTAGGCGCTCGTTTGCCCCACGGTGGGCGCCAAGCGTCGGTGCGGAATATGGTCCCGACACTAACCGGTAGATAACGCCTAGGTCTATCCCTCAATGGTCGATGCTAAGCAACAAATGACACAAGATTTTATCCCGGTTCCCGCCGAGGGGGCCGTACGTCCGACAGGGGCGTGCTCGTGGCACTATATTGCTCAGCACCGGGGGTGCTTGTAGTGGGGCAAATACAAGCAAGGCGGGAGAGGAATCGTGGCTTCCAAGTCCCTGGGTGAGTGGTTGGAGATGTTGTGGGAGAATAAGAGAGTCAGTGCACAGTGCGCTGTGTTCCTCTGAATTTTTCCCCCCGCGGCTGGGGGCTCGCCTCCCCTTTTATAGGCCAAGGGGGCGGCGAGTTACATGCACGCCGCGCTACCTAGCTACGTGTGGGAGCACGTCGTGCTACGGTGTAGAGCGGGCGGCCGTCCGGTCGATCTTCTTCGCCGTGATCCGGCCATGATGGCCTACCTCGTACCCGAACGGTGGCGGTTCGAGGGTAGGAGGCGGCGGATGGCGATGGCGTCCCCCGATGGGCTTCGAGGGAGGTGCCGATGATGGCCGGTACGGGGTACGGGGAGCGGGCGAACGGCGTTCCTTCCCAATGAGCTCGCGGTGGTGGAGTGGTTCTTTGCGGTGTTCGGGCGTGCGCCGCGGAGTCGGGCGTGCGCCCGCACGCGTGGGTACGGCGGCCGCGCCGTTACAGTGGCCGGGATGGCCACCCACCGGCCAAGCGCCCCTTACCTAACCTGCAGGATCACGGGAAAGTGGAGTCGAGGGTGCGCCGGCCCCCTTTCGAGGGTCGGGCGCGTTAGCCGTACAGTAGCGTGCGCGCGGTGTCACGGGACTGACACCGGCCGTACCGCACAGTCCATCCCACAGTAGCGGGGATGGGCTCCTCCCTGGGGAGTTGGTGCGGCGGCACCGGGGCGTGAGCCCCGGCGCATGATGGCGCCGTCCTGCGGCGTCAGGGCGTTAAATGCCCAAGTACGGGGCCGGCGCACGCGTGCGGGGCGCCCGTGAGCGTGGCGGGCCCCGGCCGAGGGCGGAGCGGACCCTCGAGCGAGACGGGACTCGCTCGAGGGGGAGCGCGCCCTCGAGCGGGGGCGGAACCGCTCGAGGGAAGGGTCGCCCCTCGAACGGAGCGGAGCTCGTTCGAGGAGGGGGTTGCCCCTCGAACGGGGCGGAACCCGTTCGAGGAGGAGCGTGCCCTCGGGCGAGGCGGAGCCTGCTCGAGGGGTCTTCCAGACGGGCCGTCTTGGTGGGCCTCCGGAGTCCTGTCGCATAGGCCAAGTCCTGCATGGTTAGTTTTCCTGCATGGTTAGGCTCAGCTCATTTCGATGCGGGGATTTAAGTGAGGGTTCCCCCATTGTTTAAGGGGACCCCTAGGGCGGTCCCCGACACCTCTTGCTCAACCCGCGTGGGGATTTCAAAATCCAACCGTGGAAAAGTGTTTGTAGCCACTCCATTCGATTCTCCACCCTCCGGAACATCCGATCCTCGCCGGAAGTTCGTCGATTCGCGCGGGAAACTTCTAAAGGTATTCATTCAAAATCTCTGTGGATCGATCTCTCAATGTAGTTGGTCCTAGAGGGAATGCTTTAGGGAATCATCGTTTTATCCATCCTAGAACCCGTATCTATGATTTCGTAGCTTTTGGTTGGGCAAATCTTCCTGATTCAAAGGATTGCGCCCGGAGTCGACCCCCATCGATAGTACCGACCCTGTGTCGATAGTACCGATGGGGGGCTGACAAAAGCACCCTCTCTTGAATCAAGCTATCTCTTTCCATTGTCAACACATCCATCTCATGCACACATGTCTTATCCTCCAGATAGGTCGTGCCGGCAAGCAAGTGGTTCGCGAAGGCTCCGATGAAGATGAAGTTCCTCTCGCTCAAAGGAAGAGGAAAGTGGGAGGTAGCTCTCAAGCTCCTCGTGGACGTGGTCGTACCAATCCACCTACTGCTCCTTGTCGCTCCACGGGACAAGGTCATCGAGCCCGTACAAAGCAAGCTCATCAACCGAATGAGCATTATGATGACTATGAGGATATCTCTTTGGAAACCCTCTCATCCTTCATCCTTCGACCATCGGTGCCCCCTCGTCCAGCAACTCAAATGGGAATTGTCACGATGGTGGACTATACAAGGGGATCTCACGTGTACAAGGAGAGGTACTCCGATCCCGCTCAGTGGCAAAAGGAGTTTGATGCGGACATCCCTTTTGGCTCAAGTTCAATGCAGATTGGTATGAGTCCGTCATTCTTAGCAAGGACCACATGACTGTCGATATGAAGTCTATCAATTGGGAGCTTCTTAGGTCACTCGACATCCCGGTGGTCAATGATGCTATTGATATTTGCCATGCCAAGGGAATGACCAACGTGATGGCAATCAACTATGATTGGAATGAAGAAGTGGTCGCCCAATTCTATGCCAATCTCTATATCTATCATGAGACAAGGACCTTCCATTGGCTCCTCCAAGGCAAGCCCCTCTCCGTTTCATATGAGCGATTTGCTCAAATCCTTGGTTTTGGTGAGAAGGATCTTGCTCGTCCCAAGCTTCATGGTGGGGAGTTTCCGCTTGACAGTGAAATGGCTTTCATGTATGATTCCGTATATGGAAAAGTGGAGTTTGGTACCACACATGGGATGACACCGGTCTATAGGATGTTGAACCAACTTTTCCGCTATACCCTCACTCCTAAGATCGGCGACAACACCAACATCTCTAATGTGGCCAAAGAGATTCTAGTGAGGATGGCACCGGGTAAGGAAGACTTTAGCATCTTTAACTTTATTTGGGAGGAAATCATTGTGTGCTCCGTGTCCGCCAACAAGAGTTGCCAATATGCTCCTTGGATCTTCAAGATGATTTGTGAGGTGGCGGGGGTTGATATTCTCCCCGACAAGTCTCACTCTTGGTATAAGCCAAACAAGGGGAACATTGAGCATCTTCTCAAGTTGCAAAAGCATGCCCCTCCTCGTCCCGCTCCTGTGGGTGGCACTTCCTCCGGTGGCCCATCTTCCTATGATCCACCCTCATCTTCTCGTGGGCCATCCGCATCTAGAGGCACTGTTCCCCCCGGCAAGAAGAAGAGTATATTCAACTTTCTATCTCAAGGCCTCTTTGCTTGCTTCAATGTGGGAAAGCACAATGCATAAGAGATTCGTGCACACCAGCAGCATGTTGATGAGCATCTCATCAAGTTGGAGACGCGTCAAAAGGCATTGCTCGCCCAACACAACATCGAGCACTCCCCCGTCCGCGAGCCTATGGATTTTCCTCCTCCACCAAACTTCTACAACCCTTGGGAGATCTACAGCGACACCTCCATGATGTATGGAGCTCCCCCGGGCGACATCGACGATGAGGACTTTGGTGGTGGTGAGACCGACGACGACGACGACTCTCCACCGGCTGCCCACTCTCCACATGAGTATGATGATTGAAGGGCCTCCCCTTTTTGGCACTTGATGCCAAAGGGGGAGTGAGCTCACAATTTATCCATGTGGGGGTGGCGTGTATCTCCATATCTATCCATCTATCTATCCTTGTATTATGGACATGTATGAACTATTCGGTGTGATGAACTTTGTGTGATGTAATGCTTGGTAAAGTACCTAGAACTCTTTTAAATTTGTAAGACCTAATTGTGCTTGTGAGGAACCTTGCTTGTGAAGAACCTTGTCTATCTATTTGTGATGCTTGTTGTTTCTCACTTTATTGTCTTGTATATCATGTCATATGCATCACGGTTCATATATCTCACTCATGCACTTGTGTATACAATTTGAGAGTGAAAAGTTCTCTAAGTGTGTGATAGGCATTTGAGGCCTTCATAAAAGTCAAAGCACACATTTAGGGGGAGTTTCATTTTCAAATTGTCAAATACTCACATCTTTTATATAAACAAATTGTGGTTGTCATCAATCACCAAAAAGGGGGAGATTGAAAGTGCATCTTGGCCCCTAATTATTTTGGTGATAATGACAAGCACAATTTGTGGTATTTAATGCTTGGTCAAGGTGTGTGCAGGTCTTAAGTGAATAAAACTCTTATGGATTGATCAAAGGAAGGCCCCCAATTTCAAGTTGTTGTTTTCAACTCGAATCAAGGCTTAATTTCATTTTATTTTTGAATTTGAGTATAGGAAACACCGTACTATAAAGGGGGATGCAAATCGATAGCCAAGAGATGCTAAAAGTGCTCTAGAAGGTAACCCAAGTGAGTGAGAGGAGATGAGAGTTGGCACACGTGCACATTTGCTATTCTTTTCCCAAACTCTCAGTCCTGGTCGGTTGAACCGACACCCTATCGGTACTACCTTCAACCTTCCATCGGTAGTACCGGGCTAGGGCCGGTATACCGATATGGCCTCACTGGCGAGTTTTAGCCAGGGGGTCGGTACTACCGACCTAGCGTCGGTACTACCGATGAGCCAGTACTATTAGGGTTCCGAAACACCCCTCGGTAGTACCGACACCATGTCGGTAGTACCGGGGAAACACGATTCTGCACAGTAACGGCTAGTTTTTGAGCCTTAGTATATAAACCTCTTTCTCCCTCCTCACTCATTGCTGACCAACCACGAGACAAACACTTCCTTGAGCATTACTCCACCTCTCCCCTCTCCTCTAGAGCTAATCCTTGGTTCCCTTGAGCTAGGGTTTGAGTAGAGAGGTGATCTCGAGTGAAGTGTGCCCAAGCTTTGAGAGCCCCATCGTTCTTCTCCTTCTCAAGAGCACTTGAAGCATCTCCGGGGTTTTTTGGTTTTGCATTTGTTACTCTTGAAGCTTGCTTCTAGACGGTTAGGCGTCGCCCGCGAGTGCCCTCTTGGTGTGGTGCACCCGGGATCATTTGTATTGCCCTCTCCTTTGTGGAGAATTCTTAGTGAGCACCAATCTTCCTTTGTGGGGTTGGAAGAGGAAAAGAGGCTCTTGGTGATAGCCCTCCCTTTGTGGGATCCTCAACGGAGACGTAGCATCCTTTGTGGGTGTGAACTTCGGATTAAATCTTGTGTCTCCTTTGCTTGCTTGAATTCTTTGTCTCTAACTAACCCTAGAACTTGTTTTAGCCCGATCTATCATTTGGTTGCTATCCAACTTATCTCTGTGGTTGCAGGTGGTTCTTAGCCTCTAAACTAAGACTTTGATTCAAGTAGAATTGCTAGAAACCCTGCAGAATTCAAATTTCATTTTAAGTCAACTCTACCCTGTCGGTAGTACCGACCTGGTACCGGTAGTACCGAGCCCCTCGGTAGAACCGGCACCACGTCGGTAGTACCGACAGGTGCTTTAACCGCTGCTTTTGTTTCAGAAATTTGAAGTGATCCTATTCACCCTCCCCCTCTAGGCATCACAAGGTCCTTTCACACAGTTGAAATACATGCTCTTAATTCTCTTAACTATTTATACAAGCTGCCTTCAGGAGAATGTTATCCACAACAGCGAACAGAGAACTGGTTTGAACACTCGTACATTTCAGGATTTTTTCAGCCACGAAATAAGATGCTTGTACTCATTTGCCTTTTAGCTTTACTGTCGACTGTCTTCTCTAATCCTTCTGATGCGAACTGTCCCCATCAACATCATTATCCACCAGATTGCTGAGCACAACTTTTGTCGCGAAGCATTTGATTTGGATGGTTTGTTTGCACATGCTACATGAATCCACAAATGGTTTATTTAAATATCGTGCTAGTTACTTTGAGTATTTGTGAAGTGTTGAAAAAGAAGAAAAATACAACTTCTCATGGTCGTGTTGTTTACCTTAAGTATTTCTGAAGTGTGTAAACAGATAAAACAAAACTTCTTATGGTTGTGTTGTCTATTTTTTTCAGATTATAAGAGATGCTGCTGGAGCACCTGATGTCTTGACCAGATTGGAGGGGCCACAACCAAATCCAATTGATGGTATATTTGTTACATTGAATCATTGAAATGGTTTCCTTTCCATATATGAATAAGTACTATTAGTTTGAATTAGAAATGCTATTTCCTTTGAGCTAATTGTTGCATTACACTTTGATGATGGCAGGCTGCCATGGAATCTTTGAACGATCAGCCTCTTCCTGGAAGTTTTGTTTTGCTGGAACTTGAAGACTTGTGCTTTGTCGGATCCGAACTTGTCTTGTGTTCGCTTTAGTCGTATGTGTTTTCTGTGAACATGATTGTGTCGTCTGTGAACATGGTTGTGTCGTTTGTGAACATGGTTGTCTTGCGAGTCCAAAACATGTTTGTGTCGTCTGTTATATGCCTTGTGTCATATGAATATGTTATATATGCAGAAATTCCTGTCTCCTGTGAATTGTATGTGTATTGACAGTGAAACCAGAAAGAGACACGTGGTGCATTTAGAAGCAACCACGTGTCGCAACTTGAATCAAACGCGTAGCCCAACCAAAAATGAAAAGGTGGCCCAACCAAAAATGACACGTGGACAAACCGCAGCGCGACACATGGACAAACCTGAGTGCGACACGTGGACCATTCAGAGCTCGACACGTGGACAAACCGCAGCGCGACATGTGGCGTCATATCCATGTCAGCACGCACCTTGCCACGTCAGCAGCCAGCATGGGCCGTGCCACGTGGCATCCCCTTCCGTGACCAATTTCGTGACCATTTGGCTTGGTCATAGAAGAAATACACTTCTATGATGAAAAACGTGTTGGTCATGGAAAAGTTCCACTTCTATGACCAAAATGACCGATTGGTCATGGTAGACCAAATGTGACGGAGCTTCTGTGACCAATTCAATTTGGTCATAAGTTGGTCATAAAAAAGTGTTCCGTGACCAAATTTGCATGTACCGTGACCAAACCGTTTGGTCACTGATGTTGAGTATTGTACTAGTGATATGGGCCTATGTGCATCACGCCAGGCTAATAGGCTTTCCTAGTCTATGTTCGAATTCCGGAATTTTTTTAAGTTTATTTTGCTTTGATTTTCGGAAAATAAATGGTCGAACCAAAAATTTCGAGAAATAAACATCTCGCGCCATACCCCACGGCGCCAGGTCCCTACCGCCGCGCCTCACGGCGTTAAGTCCCTGCCACCATGGGGCACGGCAGCAGGATTGCACTTCTCGTGGTAGGGCGGCGCGGCGCGACGCCAGGACCCTGCCGCCAAGCGCCACGACGGCAGGACCCTACCGTCGTGCCACGCGGCGTTAGGTTTTTTAAATTTTTTTAGTTTTTCATTTTTAAAACATTTTTAACCTTTTTAAAAACAACAAACTGATAAATGTAAGCATAATCACAAGGGATTATCCGAATTAACGAGTAGATGAAAATAGTTTATACAAAATTATGGTAAAAGTAGTACTACATCTAAATGTGTCGGCCCGTCTTCGGCCTAACAGCTCTAGCGCCAGCATAGGTCTGGTCCCGGTCGTACGTCCAGGGGTCAGGTGCCCTGACCACCCGCGGTCCTAGGTGGTCGGGAGACAGTGTCACCATGGCCGCCTGCGATGAGCCTGCAGCATCCGGTGTCGCTCCGCCCGCTGGTGTCGCTCTGCCGACCGTCGGGGTCGCTCCGCCCTGTGGCTGTGTCGGCTGAGTCCAAACCGGTGGTGCCTGTGTCAACTATGACGCGCCAACCTCCTCGGCCTGCTGCGGGGAATCTAGGGTCGCGAGAACGTCGCAGAACTCCATCTGATCCCCTCCCAGGTGCTCCTCGGTGGTCGTGTCGAAAGTAGGCTGGAACATAGGCAGAGTGGACGAGGAAGGAATATTTGTCGTTGGAAACTGAAAGGCCGGCGGTCTGGAACCTCCTAGCGCATAGATCGGCGACGGCTCCTTCTGTCGAGGCCCGGCTGTCGGAAAAGGCGGCGGTCGCACTATACGATTAGAATATAGTATAATCACAAACACACAATAATTGTGTGCATTAGTTGAAAATAAGGTCTATTGAAAGTACCTGCGCCGGGGAGAACAAATAGCCGCTGCACGTAGGTGTGTGGGCCCTACGCCTGTGGCTGCTGTTGTACCCTCGGAGCCAAGAAGCTGCCGGCAAAGGTGGCAGGCGTCAGCTGCGAAGCCGCTGTCGAGGCGGAGCTCGAGGACTACGCTGGGTGGCGCGAAAGGAGAGGAATCTCTACGGCCCCGGCGTAGTTCACAATGGCGGAGTACCTCATGGCAGCAACGATGATCCTGTCGTACATGCTCTGGTGCTGCTGGGCCCCCAGGTAAAGCACTGCTCCCTCGCGGCCGATGCGAGCCGCACGATATCAACCAGCACGTCGTGTTGTGTACAAAATTAGAAACACATGTTATAATAAAAAGTCATATGAATGTAATATGTTTGCAGTATCGTAGCTTACCGTTGTGTCGGCGGTCTGGTCTCGACACACCGGGTACGTCGCGTCCGGCAGGATCCTGTCGTAGTCCAGGACAGGTGGCGGTGGTGGGGTAGCAGGCACAACGTCACCCGCGTCCACGTCCTCGGGAGGTACCACTGAAGGTACGCTACCCAGGGGGCGCCGTCGTGAAGCGGTGCTCGGTGACGACGTTATGCTCGTGCGCCGCGGACACCTACTCGACCACGTACGACTACAGCTTGTCGACGAACGACGTCACCGCAGGCATGCCCTTACGCGTCCACCTAGCATAGATGAAATGTAAAATTATTGGCAACTGAATATTTGTAACTGGAATTAATTAGAACTGGCAAATGGTAGCTCACCTATGCGCGGTAGGCGGCAGACGTGGTGCAGCGGGTACTAGCGCCTGCTGGAAGAGGCCGAATTACCTCATCACACAGTGGACGGCGTACTCCTTAACGTATACGTCAAAGACCAGTTGTCACCGTGTCATCCAATACACCTGGTCTCGAGAGCACAGGGACGATAGCCCCTGTTGTGCACGGGCAGCGACCATGGCAGGAGCGTACGGCATCCACCGAACCAAGGCATCGACCATCCGGTCGATCTGACCAACGAAATCCTTGTACGCCTTCTTCGCCTACTCCCCAGCCCAAACGTGCTAAAAAAACAAGAAAAGTTAGGTGAATCGAACTAAAGAACTCATAATGCGAAGAATCACGAAAAGGGAGGTCATTACCTTCCGGAGGCACCACTGAGAACCCATGGTGGGGAGGTCCGCTGGGTCGGTGCCGTCAGGTAGCAGCTCGTACTCCGAGAGGTTGGCCCTGGGCCGACCAATATCGAACCGCTCGTGGATCCACATCTGCAGCAAGAGAGGGCACCCTAGGAGGATCGTCTCTCTACTCGCCGGCCTCATCACTACCGAACACAGCCCCCTGTAGGTAGCTGCCAGAACAGCGTTGCCCCAGCTGATCTGGGGCATCTGCTCGAGGGGTGCGTCGGCGATCCTCTGAGCCCAGGGGATCATGTACCGCAACACGGAGTCTCCCGCTGACTCGCATAACAGCACCCACCCGAACAGCCAGAGCAGGTAGACCTCCAAAAACTTTTCTGACGTCGGGTCGTTGGCATCTTCCACCATGTAGTCAGCCTGCACACACACACAAAGGTCCATCGTCACATTCTTTTAAAATGCATACAAACGTTGAAAATAAGAGTTAGAATCACGTACGTTGAACTGCTGGATCCAAGTCCAGGTGGGCCCGTGGGTGTCGGCGAAGGCCACGTACGGTGCCGACGCGCGATTGTTCCGAGGAACGTCCGCGAACCAAGCAAGGAAGTCAGTGTGCCACGTCGCGGGGATGTCGGTCGGCCCCATCGCCTGGCCAGCACACAGCAGTCCTCCACACATCGCGGCGTCCTCCAGACTGAGGGTCATCTCGCCGACGAGGAAGTGGAACGTGTGTGTCTCTGGTCGCCACCGGTCCATATGAACGCGGCGATCAGCGGGGCGTTGTAGCTAAACCGCGTCAACCGCTCCGCCCGGGGAACCTCAGCTCGTAGGCTGTCCCCTCGACCAACTGCGCAACAGGGAGAAATCCTGCAGTGCGTAGCATGAAAAAATATTAATTTACTTAACGCGATTACTATTGTAAAGAAACAGAAATAAATAATAAATATGAATTATGTACTTCGGAATCCACCGCTGGTGTATCGACATCAACGTGCGGGTTGTCCGACAACGTATGGTTCTGAGCGACTGTTCGAGAACAGCCGACACGTACAAGCGGTGGTGCCGGTCCACCGCCTCATCGAACAACTCCGGTCGTACGTACTCCAGAGGTGCAGTCATAACTGCAAAAAAATAACATAATTGAATCAATTTTTCCAATTGTACTAATTATAAACGAATTTTGTAAATTTAAACCATTTTCTAGATTTTTATTTCAATTTAATGAGACCTAGGAAATTTAAATGAAGTGAAACGAATTATGTGAATTTAAACCCTTTTTTACTAAGTTTACAACAAATTTAATCTAATTATATGAATTATAACCATTTATTGGAAATTTAAAACCAACTTAAACGAATTATGTGAATTTAAAATATTTTCTACATGTCAATTTAATCTAGTTATGTCAATTATTACCATTTCCTAGAAGTTTAAAACAAAATTAAATGAATTATGTGAATTTATATAATTTTCTACAATTTTATATAAATTTAATCTAATTATGTCAATTATTACCATTTCCTAGAAGTTTAAAACAAAATTAAACGAATTACGGGAATTTATATAATTTTCTACAAATTTCATATAAATTTAATCTAATTAGGTCAATTATAACCATTTTCTAGAAGTTTAAAACAAAATTAAACGACTTATGTGAATTTATATAATTTTTTATGAATTTATATTAATTTTCTATGCCAAGGCGGCACTAATTGCCTTTCTCCCTTGGTGCCTTGGCTGGAACCTGGGAGAGACCGGGACGACAGCATGTTCGTTTGGATTATCACCACCAACCAAATAAAGTATTTTTCTCTCGTGAACGAACCGTACCCACCAACAACCACCCAAAGAAGATTTTCTCTCGTAACAAATAAAGACTACCATCAGTCACCAGCCAAACGAACACGCCACGAGTCCGTCCGTCCGTCGTCACCGGGGGATGGGCGGCGACACCGAAAGCGACGGCGGAAAGCGTGGTTTGTCGCGGCGCTCGACCGACGTGCCGCCTCACCGGCCGCGAACCGGCGGCGAGAACGAGACCCCCTCCCTGTCCCAAGTGCACGCGGCGGTCAGGGGCCACGCGATTAATCAGCAGCCAACCGATGGAGCCGAAATTAAAATTAAGAGCGCGACCGCCCCCCGGCCACCGCGCCGTCCCTCTCGCACACGTCCCGCCCAGCGCCGCCGCAGACCACGTTGCGTTTGCATGGACACTGACGCCGGCCGGCCACGGCCATCCATCCGTCCGTCGCCGACGGCTGCTCCCAAGTCGCAGCAGCACCGCCGGGATTCTCTTTTCCGTGCTCCTCTCGCGGTCTCGCTTTCCGCGGGCGTCAGCCTCTCGACACCGGCCGCCGGGCCCTGCAGGTGAACCGGCCGGTGGCCGCGGGAACGGGACGGCGACGAGTGGCGCCGGCGCCGGCCGCCGGTTGGATTTTTTTAATTCGGTCAATTCCAATTCCTCTCCGCGGGGGATCGTCTGGAACGTGCAAGATTCTTTCCTTTTTCCTCTCGCTGTGCCTCTCTCTCTCTGCCGTGAATGGGATTGCCTGACTCAGCAAGGCACGCGTCGAGTTCATCGGTTTGATTACCAAGACTCCAAGAGATTAGAGAGAGAACAGCAGCATGCATCACGAATTGGTTAGGCCCCGTTTGGTTCCCATAAGTAGGGTGACTTATAAGTCACCCGACTTATAAGTCACGCCACTTTAAGTCAATCCTGTTTTGGTTGCGCAGTGACTTATAAGTCGTGGGCCCACACATGCGGGTGGTAAGAAGAAAAGTGGAAATAAGTCACTTTAAGTAGGGGTGGAGCTACTTATGCAACTTATAAGTTGGATCACTTTAAGTCAGGGCTGTTTGGTTTGATAGATGACTTATTTTACACTTTTTGCACTTTAAGTCACCCTACTTATGGGAACCAAACGGGGCCTTAGTTTAATGAGAATTAAAATGCAGCATCGCCCAATTCCCGGCGCACATCGCGGTGCCATCCCCCGCCGGCGTACGTCAAAAGCCCCTGGCTCGTGAATCCATATGGCAATGGGTAAATCCCCATCGGATAGGGACTCCCCAGATCCATCCCGTGCTAACAATATGACACCACGGATATCCCCATATACAATCACGTCTGGGGGATTTCCTTAGACCCATACCCGGACGGGTAAACTAGACTCGGCGGGTCACCCATACCCGCCAAACATCAGAAATTCACAAGCATGGTAACATAATAATTTCTACTGCAACCACTAATCACAACACCATAATAGTTCATGATCCATACACATTACGTAGTAGAGAGTAGTAATTTGCTACCACCTAGCAGTAGTCGCTAGCATTTAAGACATTACAATTAGCAAGTTTTGGGCCAGAGTTTTGGGCCGGGTATTTTTCACCCATGGGTAAATGGGTATGTGGACTACTAGAACGTCCCCATACCCGTGTACCCAATGGGTGAAAGGTTTGCTCCATTTATATACCCATGGGCACTAGTTTTACTCCATATTAGCACCCTAATGGAGTAAATACACATCGGGTCGCGGGTCACGAGCCCTCATTGCCATTTTGACTCGTGTATTACCCGGTCATGTTGTTTCTCGGCTGCACGAACGTTTCCAGAACGGTCTAGAAGTTCCGTAAGTGAAAGATGGTCTACAAGGCTTCTCAGAATAACTTATTTTAACTGCTAAACATCCTCAAATGTCTTGCTTTTTACTCAGCATGACCAGAGTAAAACATTCTCATCACTAACTTATTTTTTGGAGGAATAGTTGTCCAACTTTCTTTATGTGCATAATACATTCCTTTTTTAAAAATGGTCTGCCAAAGGACATCTTAAGATGGAGTGCACATACGTCGTATCCTACTATGGAGACAACACTGGTTTCGATTTGAGTCATTCATCCGCATATGACTCGAGGTTCGTCCGTTCGTCTGGATTCAACCACTGCACACCCAACAATTTGTTGACATGTTAAACTATCGACACATATTCCTTCCGCCCACTCTTTCCCCATGTAGTTGGAACAAAAACCATCTAGCAGGATGAACTCATGCTAGACCTAAGTATTTGTTTATCTACAAGATGGAGCAAACCCAATTTTTTGAGTACAGTGTTTAGGTTTGTGGAGATAATTGCTTAATTTTAAGCTATTTATTTTGTTTGTAGAATAAGTTATATGAGTTTTGTTAAATATTTTCATATGAGAGAGAAGTTTGTTAAAGATGACACATTTTGACGATTAAAAAAAAAGAGGTAGGCACATCTATGAATCCTAATTGTTTGCTCAATTATTTATCTCTTTCCCCCAAGGTAAGATATTAAAAAATTTTAAACTTTTTTTACTCAACTCTGAGATTAGCGGTTGATTCAGCCTCGGTGAGGGTCAATTTATTGCCGCCTCCAAAATATCCATGTACAACTTTATCATTGATAGTTGTGTCCGGAATCCAAGACAACATCTGCCAGGATGACATAAGGTTAGTCTTGCCAATGTCACTCTTCCAGATGCGCACCCCGCCAACTAAGCATCGATTTTCCATATGGAGTTATCTATCTGCTTATGCAGCCCTCACACTCATCAACAATCCGTTGCCGCCCAAAATATCGATGCACGACTCTGCCGCTTTTGGATGGGCTAGCAATACAAGACAACATATGGTATGGTGACATAATTCTAAACCAGCCAATTATTGACATTTACAAATAACACATCTATCTCCAAACATGGCTGGAGGCTCGTCAAGGTACACCCGCCGGGTACTCTATTAGCATGTCAAACCATCAACGCACATTCTTTCCGTCCATAGTCTAGAAGGAGTACAAAATATGGCTAGGCATGAAAAATATTGTCACTCATCCAAACGACCAAACATACCGTGTCCCGTCGAGTCAGCAGCCCAGCACCCATTGCTTGTTTGGTTAAGAGGACCACCAATAAAATTCGATGTTATTTAAAATGATTGATTATGCAATCAAAGAATCCAAGTCTCCATGCAAATACGATCAACCATGCCCCAAACAACGTACTCACTGCTTCGCACAAAACGAATGCACAAAAAAAAATGCCCAATGCTACAACAAATTAGCAACCATGAGTAGCGCTATTTCACTCCAATCACGGGGCAAGTCAAGAGTCAAGGCCCCCATGTGGTGGCGGACGATCGATCGAAAGCGTAGTCTACACACTGTGGAATGATACACGAGAGAGACGGTCCTAACCCCACGCAAACGCACCCACTAATTGCGGCGCCATCAATCATTAACAACCAAACCCAACACTAAAATTATCGGAATTGCCCCTCCGATTGCGCCATGGTCAATCAATGAGACAACGCGGAAAGGAAGATAACCGCCGGAAAGGAGGGGCTGATTGGACATTTCCTCCAATAGGATCACGCGTCACGTAACCCGGCGTCGGGCCACATGCACACGCGAACCCACCACCGATTAACCACGAGCCCCCCTGAGCAAAAAAATAATTCCAATTGCTTCCGCGGAAAAACCATCTGCTTCCATTTCTTTCTTTTTTTTCTTTCTGGTTTTCGTTTCCTAGCGATAGCTTGCTGCTCTCTCCTCTCCTCGCTCTCCATCCTCGGCTGGGCGTGGGCGGCTGGACTGCGTGCGCGTCCATCCACTTCTTCATCTCCTCCTCGAGGCTCGAGCTGCGCCTCCTCGGCTTTGCCTCCCCCAAATCCGGCATTCCGGCGGTTCTTGCCGCACGCGCGGGGGGCTTCCGGAACCGCGATGGACGACTCGGGAGCCGCCGACCCCGGCGCCGCGCGCCACCACCTCTCGCCGCAGCTCGGGGGGCAGCAGCAGCCGCCGGTGCCGCGCTCGCCGACCCCGCTCGACCTGGCGTCCGCCGCCGGGTACCGCCGGCTCTCGCCGTCGCTCCGGCCGCCGGCGCACCCGCAGGCGCGCCTCCCGTCGCCCTACGGCCAGATCCCCGCACCGGGGGGCGGGGGCCACCACGCGCGCTCGCTCTCCCAGCCGCTTTTCTTCTCCCTCGACTCGCTCCCGCCGCCGCCGTACGCCGATCTGGGCGCCGCGCCGCACGCGGTGCCGCCGTCCCCGCCGTCGTCCAGCTCCGACCCACACCAGCCGCCGCCGCCGCCGCTGCTCGGGCTGCCGCCCCGGAAGGGCGGCCACCGGCGCTCCCACAGCGACATCCCCTTCGGCGGCTTCGCGCAGCTCAGCCCGCCGCTGCCCCCGCCGGCGCCGGTCAAGCGCGAGGTCACCATCGCGGCGGAGGGGTGCAGATCGGACGGCGGGGACGACGCCGCCCTCTACGACCTCGTCAACGCATACATGGACCTGGACGGCTTGGACCCGCTCAACTCCTCTGAGGACCGCCACGACGACCGCGACAGCCGCGCCAGCGGCACGCGCGCGGGGAGTGCGGCCGAGAGCAGCGAGAACGAGGCGGAGAGCCAGTCCACGTCCGTGGACAGGAAGGATGGGGGCAAGTCCCGGCATTGTCGCAGCCTGTCCATGGACAGCTTCATGGGGAAGCTCAACTTTGCTGCTGGTGATGAGTCTCCCAAGCTGCCACTGCCTTCTCCTGGCGGCAGCCTCACCAGGAGTGGGAGCGGCTCCCTGGAAGGTGGTGCTGTAGCACTGTTTGATATGGAGTTTGCCAATGGAGAGTTCACTGAGTCTGAGAAGAAGAAGATCATGGCAAATGAGCGGCTTGCTGAGATAGCTCTGACTGATCCTAAGAGGGTCAAGAGGTGTGCATCCATTTCTTTGCATCGTGTGTAAATTTTTCTCCTTTCCTGAAATTGAGCATCTTGTTTTGTGGAAAATTTCAGGATTCTGGCGAATCGACAGTCTGCAGCAAGGTCAAAGGAGCGCAAGATGAGGTACATTCAGGAGCTTGAGCACAAGGTGCAGGTATTGCAGACGGAGGCTACGACACTCTCAGCACAGTTGACAATGCTGCAGGTTTGTCCTGTAGAGCTACCGAGCTGGTGGAGATTATATTTTGTGTTATGGTTCTCATGGTTTAAGTTATCTTGTTCTGCTTGTTTGCAGAGGGACTCAGCTGGACTGGCCACTCAGAACAATGAGTTGAAAATCAGGCTGCAAGCAATGGAACAACAAGCACAGCTGAGAGATGGTAAGCTTCTTGCAGTTGTGACCCTTGTCTGCGTTGGTTCTAAGTTTACTAGTAACAATGAAAAATATGCTTTCCCCCTTCAAAAGCTAGCATGATGACTAATGTACCTTGCATTCTAGCACATTGTCCATTCTGTTTGATTTCCAAAATCCACTTGTCAAGTTGCTCGCAAAAGTTACATATGCATCAGTTGCTTGCTGTTGTAAATCTTGTGGTATTGTTTTTTGTTGTTGATGTATTTCATGCTCAACTTTACTTTGGTGCTTGCCAGCTTGGTAGTGCTAGTGTTACACATTTTTTGGAAATTTTCCATGTGGGATTATTAAAACTGTCTTGATTGAGTGTACCTATTATCACTTAAGCTTCATCCTTGACAATGTAGTCTCTACGTCAGAAGTCAGAACTGGATGCATACTAAAAAAAGTCTTACCAACTAACCTAGCTGCATTATAAAAATTATGAATCCTCATGCATAGGGGAAAAAACATGATTGTTTTTTTCTTGATCAACTGCAGAGCAAACTCACAATGACACTACTGTGTATTGATTCCCTTAATGCTACTATGTGAAATTGGCCTTGCAATACTCAGTGTTTTAAATATATGATGATGTTTAGGACAAGCTAATAAATTAAAAAAAAAAAGACACCTGCACCTCACATCTCAGCAGAGTGGAGTGTGCAACCCTCCTGATTTGCAAGTCAACCCCGTAATTTCCTGTAATGCGTAGCACCTGACAGAAACAACAGCTTACACTGTATTTTTAAAAAGGGAGGGTGTAATTTTTTAGTTATTTGGTAAATACCTGGCATTTTTTTCATGGGTGTTTGATAAAAACTTTGAAAATAATTTTCTTAGTTCCAGATATATCAAACACTTCAAAGTTGATAGGACGATCAGAGATCGCAAATAGCACTCTAGTTTAGGGTTGTGCAGCAATTACACATGATGACTTCTAGCATCTGCAAAGAACCCATTAGTGGATTCATTTAAAATTTGTTATATATATATATTGCATGGTCTTTGACAAATGATGGAAGTATCGTTTGTAGATTATCACAATGATTAGATAATATTTCGGCCACAGCCATATTCAGTTTAGTTAAGCACGCACACATGTATGTTGTGTTTTGTTTTTTTCTGTCCATTGATTATCTTGAGAGGTATAAATGTGCATTTGCTTACTTGTGGTTGGTAAAAGACTTGGCTTTCCTTTTCTGATTAATCAGATAAAGATAATTTAGTTTAGTGATTATCAAAATATAGTTTGCTAGATAGATGTATTCTGAACGGCAAACGATTTTTCTGTACAACTTATTGTTTCTGAGATCTAACATGAGGATACTTACTGTTTTTTCTCCCTCACCCCGCGCCCTGCATGCCCTATCTTTTATGCTTATTTATTGGTTTTTGGTGTATCACAATTGGTTTCAGGAAATGCTGCGCCGAGGCTAGGATTTCTCTGTCAGTGCTATTGGTTAATTTTAAAGTTCACAGCTCAAATTGTATTTATCTGCTTGCAGTGTGACCGGTACTTACATATATTAAACTCTGATAAAGCTAGGCAGAAGTACTGTTTTGCCAGTCATTTTCCTTGAACACCTGTTTTGCCAATCATAGTGTTGAGTGTACTTGGCGTGATAAATTGTTGATGGCTGTGTACAACAAGGTGCGGTTTTTTCCTCTTAATGACGGTACTATTTAGCGACTGCCTACCTTTAGAACTTGCATGCGTGTTTGTGAAAAGATCTTGTACGGTGTTGTGTTATCACCATGTTTGGTGCCGCACACGCTACTTGCCGCTTGTAAAGGGTGTTTCTTTCTTTCGAGATTCTAGATTCAGTCAGTCAAGTTGCAACGTTCTCTCAATTACAAATGTAGCCACTTTTCTTGCTTGCTTTTGAAATCCATATCCTAGCCTTCTGTCGGGTGAGAACTGTTACAATGATGTATGGACGCCTGCTGTATAATTGCTGATTTGCTGCACTATCTACAGTCGCGTGTACCTCTTTCTTGTTGTGATCTGATCCATGTGTACCCACTATGTATGCAGCCCTGAATGAAGCGTTAACCGGCGAGGTCCAGCGTCTGAAGCTCGCTACTGGTGAGATAAGCGATGGTCGCATGCCAAAGAGCCTACAGCAGCAGATGAGCTCCCAGATGCTCCAGTTCCAGCAGCTGCAAATACAGCAGCAGCAGCAGCACCAGCACCAGCACCAGCGGGCACCGCAGACTCAGCAGCAAGGCCAGCGGCAGACTCAGCAGCAGCAGCCTCAGAAATCAGCGTAGGATGCTGATGCTGATTGAGCATGGCGTATTGAAGGATGGCCGGGATGAGGGATGGAAACAAAAAACAGAGAAAAGAGAAAGAAACCTTTTGCGTATATCAGACAGGTTGTAGGAATAGCCCATGAGTTGCTTTGGTTGAATGCCTTAGTTGGTTGGAGTATATGCCAGTGGTGTCGTCGTACTACACATGAGATGAGACGAGTCCCCCGTGTGCCTGAGTGTTGAGGCGTCGATCGCTCCCTGAACGTTTTTTCAGTACTGTTGTCCAGAAGAGGGTTAGAGAAGGGTGTCAGTCACAGATGTAATAGTGTAATTATCTATAGCCTACCTTAGTGTCCGTCGTCAAATGGTTCCCGTGTACTTTGGGGGTGCTGGTTCCTGTCGGTCTTGGCACATGAGGATTTGAAAGGCAAGTCAAGCTCACAGTCCCTGATTGTGCTGCAACCGTGTCATGTGGCTCGTGGTATGCTTGTTGTTGGAATGTGTTTGTGCTTTGTGGAGTCCTGATGTGGAGCTGCTGCACAAGTGCAGTATCTGAAGGTGGCCACGGCAGGGCGGCGCAATATGGAGTGCTGTACCTGTTCGGTGTACCATGGACGCGTTTGCTTGCTTGTATGCGGCCTAACCAGGCTCGGCTCGTGCACCACATGATTGTTTGGTACGCTGTAGCACCGTCAGCCAGGCTCAGTGCGTGCATCTGGGGCCCGTTTGGTTGCCTGTACAAGGCTCGACCAGGCTGGCCAGATGCAGCTTTTGGCTGATTGGTTGCCCGGTTGAAGGCCTGAGCCTGTCCAGCCACATGCAAAAGTGCATGCACCGCCTGGATCCCGGGAAACAAGTTTCAATTCCGTTTCCCACGGGCCAGGCTGGCTGCGTGCAAGTTGGTTAGTGGCTAATGATTATATTAGTATGTGATTAGTATATATTAATTAATATTAGTGTTTTTTAAATTTGATTAAGACTTGATAATGCAAATTAAGAGATATTAAACTACATTCATATAAAATAAATATTGTTATGATAATTATTTTCAATTTTTCATCTCATGCAACGTGTTATCGTACAGCCAACCAAACAACTTCCATCTGCAGCCTGGCTGGACAGAAACAGACAACCAATCGAACCACCATTGTCTCACACAAGCCTGACCACCATGAGCCTGGCTCTGATATGCGAGCCAGGCTAGGCTCAACAACAAACCAAACGCCGCCCTGAAGAGTGATTCAGCCTGTTCGTTTGGCTGGTGGCCGATGGTGAGTCTTTGGTTTGTTTTGAGAGAAATCTTCTTGGCCGGTTCTCGATGAACGATTTGTTCTGAGAGAAAAGTACTGTTGACTGGTGGCTGATAAGCCAAACGAACAGGGCGATTGGCTGCTTGCATTTTCATCTGACTTGTGTCTTTGTGTGCAGAAATCGGCGTTCAGCCTGGCTCATGGAAACGAAACTCGATCTCGTTTTTTGGAGCCTGACTTGCTTGCTCCTGACTCGTGAGAGCCTGTCCCACGAGAACCGAGCCAGCCACTACACGGACGAAAACCAAACGCGCCCCATATAGCTGTTCTCTGCACGGACGATGATGACTCTTGTGGTCCGTGCTAAAAAATGTGTAGCGGGCCGGAGTCTCCTTTCTGTGTGGGGTTCTCTCTTAATTTTTATAAAATTTATTTTGTATGATTTTTATTACAAAAATATTTGCGTTTAACTAAATTTTGCAGAAATAACACCCGCCGTCGGATGAAACTGGCGCAATTATTTTTTTGTAAAATCGTAAATAAAATAAATAAATCATTTCTCTTGCACACACGGAGTTGCAAGGGCCACCGCGCCGAGGAAAGCAGCCCAACAACCCAAAATACGACAAGGGGCAAGAGCAAAGTACGGAAACATAGCCCAAGTTACCGCGGGATTATATATATATAGCGCTATTCAAATTCCATACCCGAGCCCCCTGCCGAGCCATCCGTCTGATTCCGTGCGGCGTGCGTTCCGTGCGCCACTCCGCGGTTTCTGTTGGTTCCTACGGTCCACGCGCCCTCCGCGATTTCTGCTGGTTTGTCCGACGCGGTCTACTCGTCCGGTTTTTCTCGATGTGCACACCGTGGCTGCCGAATACAATCAATTTTCGTATGGACGAGAGTGGAGTGCGGCCAATTTTCTGAAACATACTTCCCAATAACACAGTTTCCAAGAAAAGAGCTCGCATCTTTGTGAATATTTGTTCATTCAATTCAATTAGAGACAACCAGATCACGTTGCAACAGTCAAGAAACTGCGCTTCGAGCTTTTTCTTGTCTACAAAAGTTATGTGAAAACTAGTACCACCATGTGCCAACTGCCAAGCACGTACCAAAATTTGCTCCATATACCTTATGCTGTTTTTGTTTGTCAAAACGATTGCTTCGTTTTTGTTTGCAAATACTTCTGAACATTACAGCCAAAATTGCAAATTTTGCTTGAGTCTCAAATGCATAGATTATCTATTTACACCGAAACAAAGTTTACAATAAAAAAGACCAAAATCTGCAGTGAAGGCCATATAAGCTCCTTGTGGAATAGGCCAGCTCCAGGTGCAATCGATATCGTTATGCTATTTCAATTATCATATGTAATCGCAGCTCATGATTTTGTCCCTTAGAACTCAGTAGACTGCTATCTCATTAATCCTGTTTTCACAATTTGGGGAACTACAATGAACAAAATGAAAATTCAACAGACATGTAGCAATTGACCATCCTGCGTGCAAGTAACCAGCACCCATGATGCAATCTGCAAATGAGTTAAGCATTATTAGTATATGCAGGTTAAAGACAGCCCATATACATTGCGGGAGATTAAAACTTCCGACGATAGATTGGCATGCTTGTTGTAGCAAGCTTTGTAACTGCTTATTGTGATTACAAATTTTGGATCTCGCCAAGATATGCAACCATATACTCCCTCCCTTCTCATTTATAAGGCGCGCACGTATAACAAGATTCAAACTTTACAATCTGACTACTAATTTACTAATCATATTTTTTGTTTTGTAATGTAAATTTGACATGGTTGAATTTGTATTCAAATGTAGTTTCTAATGATTATACATTCATAACCACAAATAAAATAATATAAGAGGAATTAGTGGTCAAAGTATAGTTTGGAAGACCGTGTCGTGTCTGCCCGCGCCTTATAAACGAGAAAGGAGGGGGTAGCTCTAAAAGAGGAACATATGCATATAGCAAAAGATCTTTAGGTCCAGTCACATATAACTATCTTCCTCTGCTAGTATGAAGTCAACCAAATAACCAAAATAGTAGTTTAGAATTGCCTAGTTTAGAATCTAAAGACAACTGAAAGAAATTTGTGAACTGAACAATAACAAGGTAACTTAAACCTCTATATACCTGAAAGCCGCAACCTTTAGACATTGTGCATTGGTTTAATCCATCTAAACATGGTAATCATGCATATTAGCAGTTTTTCTATTAAGTGTTTGTTGACTGCAAGACTTACCAGCAGGAGAATCAATATGTTTCCGTATGCTGAATATCAATTCGTTTCAGAAATGTGTCATGGGTTGCTTAATTTGTGTTCCATTCATCTACACATGTCAGCCATGATACCAAAATCATGAAATTGTTGACTTCATAATGCAGGGATTTTTTCAGCCCATGAAATTGTTAACAAAATAAGGAAACATGGTCTTAACTTATGTAAAAAAGAAGTGCATAGTTGCTGTTGGAGGCTAGTTTCTAGCCCTGTTGGCATGTATATCAAAATGCTTGGCAAGGCAAAAGGCGCCTAGCAGGATGCCATCTTGTACACTACTATAGAAAAAGAATTATACACCTATTTTTTAGAGGCATACAGCTACAACACCATCATAGAACGAATAGCTGTACGCTAAATTTTCAGAGGCATATAGCTGCAATGCTTAACCATCCTTTGGTCAGCCCTCATACCAGAGAACGAATAGTTGTACCCTAATTTTTTATGGCCTATTCAGAGCCCCTAATAAGGTTTTAGGCAATTTTATTAACAGTAAAATTGGTCATGTTTCATATGAGGGATTTGGAATGGTATGAGCTAGCAACTTGCAATCATCTAGTTGTTCTAAAATCAGCTGCAGCGCCCCCCCCCCCCCCCCCCCCAAAAAAAATAGTACACGCCAAATGCAGTGGATTTCGTGCTGTGTCGGTAGAATTTGCAAACTGAACCTTATCGCAAAATGTCAATTCTTCTAAAACTCAGAGATGGAAGCAGGGGCCTGCCCCCCTGACGATCCTGTTTGTCCATAGACCAAAGGGTATATCTGGCTAATTACCAAGATTATTAAGTAACAAAGAAACGTTGCCTCCGTGCCATGCTCAGGTGATTTAGCCCAATAATATGCACCATAATTGATTGGCCCAACAGGCCAACATCATCCCATCCAGACTCTTGGCCAGACTGCCGCATAAGTTCAACTCTCTGACCAAATTTTAACTTCATCTCGTGGTCAATCTGCTGCTTTTGTGCTCCACGGCTCCACTACCTTTGAACTCCTTTATGGCATAATAAGCACATGACAGTTTTTTTCTCTATACATATTATTTTCTGGCATTTTAGTTATGCAATGGAGTGTATCTACAGATAGAACAAATCAGAAAAAAATTAAACGGTGTCGTCTAGCACTATCGAGAGCTATGGTTAGGTGGCCACTTAGCCCCCCCCCCACCTAAATCCTGGCTATTTCCTTGGATGGAAGCAAGGTAAACAAAAACACTGCAACAATGAAATAAGGAATTTTAAGATTGGACAAGCAAAGTTCATTGCGACAATTACAGGAAATAAAGCAACTTTAAATTTGGCAAGAATAGGAGCTAACAACAATGAAATTTGGCAAGTAAAATCATGCATGAGCTGCTACGGGGCCATACCAGTCTGAACTGCCAGAAGACAATTCAGTCACAACGGATGCACCAAGACACATCCCTAACCACCATGCACTGGCGACAGGACAGGGCCCTAGAGTAAGCTCGTTAGGCAACTTGTTGACACTGTTTTCAGATGAAAATTTAATGCTGCTCAGTCCTCATCTCTGCTGATAAGAGCCTGCAATGCAAACATAATTATAATAATGGAACATGAATATTATGACTAATAGATGAAACTAACATACTCTGACTAATTGAAGTATAAAAAAGTGCTGGAATCAATAACATGGGCCTGAATCCACTGAGCGGCATTTTTATTTATAGTGGAACAAAAAGTCAGCATGGGGAACCATGACTATAATGATGTCGGATATAAAATGATTTGGTAAGAAATGATTCACAAATGTAGAACCATTGAAAGTTCCAAATTGGTGAAACAGTAAAAAAAATACCTTTGTCAAAGGAATGGTCAGTGATTTATTAAACATAAAAACCTTTTAAAATAGTGTTTATGGAAAGAAAGATAATTAGTATTTCAAGAACGGTAGTGTTAGATCCTTCCAAAATCCCTGTCATATGAACATTTTGAATGTCATAGCTACTTGCACATCAAATAAATTAGCTGAAACTTCACCAGTTCTAAGGAAATAAGTGACTTACCTGATGCTTGAGGATCGGAGGATCGGTCGTCAGTTTATTGAATATCAAAACGCTGGCCACTAGTATCTACCAGTCTACCACTTCATGGTGTCTTGATGAGGAGATCGTAGCAGGGAGCTGCCCGACAAGCCAATGTAAAGTTCAAACTTAAAAGTACAGATAATAGTTTGCCATCCACCAACCCAAAACCGCAAGCTTTGTAGCTAGTTATTGAGATTAAAAATGTTCCTACATCAGCAGCCAGATGTGAGAATGCACAATGTCATAGGTAGGGTGGTACACACATATTAGCACAATAGCCAGGAAGCATCATCTGTACTTTAACACCACGTCCGCATTTCTGTCATGGTAAGGTTAGGATTGTCTGTTTCTTTTACACTAATATAGAACAAATATAATTTCTACATTACTAAGAGAATTCATCAGAGCAGTGCAATTGTTCTAGTGAGGATGTATATAGGTCTAAGAAAACATAAGTAAACATCTAGGTTGTATTGTATCACTAGCAGCACAATAGAACATCTAGTTTTTTATCAATAAATTCAGACTAAAAATAATAGAAGTTTATAGTTCAAAACACATACTCTGTTCAGCTCAGTTGACATTTACAGGTTATAGAAACAAGGATCGAATTTCGTTTGGGTGTAGGAAAAGGAAAACAAGACAAAAATAGCCCCTATGCTGGCAATAATTATTATTCTAATAGGCAAGCATATTCCATCCATTAATCTATATATATGATTGTACAAATTATCACCATCATGGTTCTAGATAGTCATACCATCATGGTTCTAGATAGTCATAATTGTGCATATAAAGAATCTGAATAAAGGTAGTTTCTCTATCATATTACTAAGACTATGCACATCAACACATCCAAACCTTTCTAACTCTGAACAAGAATATATTACATATCTGAATTTCTGGTACTCATCTAAAAAGAAAACCTGATAGTTGTATATGAACAGGGATTGATCCATACTTTTGAATCTCATTAACCTGAGAAAAGAATTAAGCATACTACTTCATGCATGTCTGTAATCAAAAGAAATAACACAAAACTGGGATATTTCATTTGTGCATTGCAATAAGACTAGTCGAAGATGCATACATGGCTAAAAAATATAAATAAACAACTAGGTTGTATTGTATCAATAGCAGCGCATAGAACATCTAGTTATAATAATCAATTAATTCGGGCAGAGAAAAATAGAAGTACAAACAAAATACTTTGTCTAGCATAATTGACATTTGCAGGTTGTAGAAACAAGAATAAAATCAGGCAATCATCTAGGTATCAAATTCACAATAGAAGCTACGGAACGAACCTGTAGACCAACTCAAATCGACAATGTACAGTATGGTTCTGACCAATCGAATTCTCCACTGAATCACACATGTATGCAATCCCATAAAAAAATCAATTTGTGACCGTGAGAGATGGCGAGAGGGACGAGGAAAGATACAGTCATACCGTGCTAGAACTGGAAATCGTCCCGATGTGCAGGCTCGCGGCCACGGCGTCCAGTAGCACTGATGCCGAGCAGGGGAGGCGCCTCCCTCCTCGAAGGTGATGTGGACGACGCGCGGGGCGGGGGCCGCCGTGGTGGCTCGACGACTGCTCCTGCTCGAGCTCCGACCTTTAAATCCCGGGTTGTGGGTGGGAGAACCGGAGGGCGGCCCCTCCCCTGCTCGGCATCGGTGCAGCAGGGGCTAGAGACGCCCCCGAGCTCCACAGCGACGGAGAAACCGAATCCTGCCGGCCGCACTTCCTCCCTCCTGCTCCCTCGGCTAACAGCGGCGACGGCGACCGGATCCGCCCCACCGTGGCGCTCCGGACTCCGGCAGAGGCCGGATCTGGTGCCGCGGGGGAGGAGCAGGACTGCAGGGCCCTCTTCTTCCTCCGCCAGCCGATGGTGGGCGCAGAGAGCAGGAGGCGACGGCGATTCATTCTCCTCCGCTACGAGAGGTGGAAGGCGGCGGACGAACTCCAGCTCAGGGAGGCGGGAATAGCGAGAAGCATGCTGGTGGAGGAGCCGTCAAGTGGCGCGGGTGGTCTCGTCCTCGGCGCGAGATGGAGCTCGAAGGTGAGGCCGGGCTGCCGCGGGGTTGACGGGCTTCCAGCGCCGACGGCGGCGGCGGTTGTGCGCGAGCATGCCGATGCAAAACTGCCAATGTTGGCCCACGAAGCCACGCTCTCCGACTTTGCCCACATAAATTATGATGATGAGAAAATAAAAAACCATCGGGAGAGAAAAACCGGTGCGTTAGATGCGAGGCGGGTTGGGTACCGTGGGTGGGTCGGGTATGGAATAGGTATTCCATATCCAGAGTACAGAATAACAGAATATAACAAATATATATATATATAGATATATATAATTTGCAAAATTATACGATCGTTTGAAATTTTAGCAGGTTTGGCAACCAACCGTCGTGCGTCACGGCGGATTGTAACGCGACCGCCATGGCTCACGACAGCATGGGGGCCGCCAACCCGGTCCGTTGCGGGGAGCGGGCCCCGCGGCAACCTACCGTCGTGGGCCACCTACCGCCGTGGGGGACGACAGCAGTTGTGCCTATATAAGGGACGACGGCGCCCGCCCCCCAACCCCTGCCGCCACCTCCTTCGACGGACGCCCCCCACAGGTAATTAGTTTTGTAGTTTAGAAAATTTAGAAAATTAGTTTTTAGAAAATCTAGAAAATTAGTTTTCTAGTTTAGAAAATTTAGAAAATTAGTTTTTTAGTTTAGAAAATCTAGAAAATTAGTTTAGATTTACAAAATTAGTTTTCTAGTTTAGAAAATCTAGAAAATTAGTTTAGATTTAGAAAATTAGTTTTCTAGTGTAGAAAATTTAGAAGTTAGTTTATATTTAGAAAATTAGTTTTCTAGTTTACAAAATCTAGAAATAAGTTTAGATTTAGAACATAAATTTTCTAGTGTAGAAAATATAGAAAACTAGTTTATATTTATAAAATTAGTTTTCTAGTGTAGAAAATCTAGAAAATTAGTTTATATTTAGAAAATTATTTTTGTAGTTTAGAAAATATAGAAAATTATTTTTGATTTAGAAAATTAGTTTTTTAGTTTAGAAAATCTAGAAAATTAGTTTTCTAGTTTAGAAAATCTAGAAAATTAGTTTAGATTTAGAAAATTAGTTTTCTAGTGTAGAAAATCTAGAAAATTAGTTTATGTTTAGAAAATTAGTTTTCTAGTTTAGAAAATCTAGAAAATCAGTTTATGTTTGGAAAATTAGTTTTCTAGTTTAGAAAATCTAGAAAATTAGTTTATATTTAGAAAATTAGTTTTCTAGTTTAGAAAATCTAGAAAATTAGTTTATATTTAGAAAATTAGTTTTCTATTTTCAAAATCTAGAAATTTAGTTTATATTTAGAAAATTAGTTTTCTAGTGTATAAAATCTAGAGGCGTACGTGATGCCTCAATTGCTGGACAGGGATATCCACTGCAGGCACCGCTCGTTCCTGTCCGCCGTCCTCGGAGAGGATGATGGACACGTGCGTTCCCGCACTACGCGCACGTTGCTGCCGATCCACGACCGTTGGGTTCCCAAGTACGTGAATTGATGCTCTATTATTGTTTGTACCTTCATTTATCCTTTTGTTGTAACTTATAAATTACGTTATTTGTTTCAGGCTACGCGCTGCAGGACTCCTGTGTCACACATGATTTTCCGAAGAAAACCAAATGCATGTGCGCCTGGATCAAGTTTACACATATATGATAGACATCATGAGTGAAATATCATAAACAATAATCAAAACGTACAAAGTTAAACCATTACATTATCTCTTTATTACACTCAGACGTTAGACTCGAAGGTCTTAAAAACGAACAAATGATAATTAGACGAAGCAACTCCATCTTCAGCTTCCACAGGCATATGACTGGGGGCACGCAGGACTCGGAACTCATCGTAGTCGCTGAAGTACTCTTCTCTAGTGTTCTCCTCTGAACAGCAGGTAAGCAAGGGTGAGCACACTTATGGTTGGAGCTCAGCAAGTGGGGAAAGATGCAAGGCTATCAAGGATAGGCTAAGAGTTTGCTGCGGTTATCATTTTAATGCTGGTCAAATTTTATTAGCAAGCACCTATTTACTAGGTATAAGTTTATACCATCCCATTTAAAAAGACTTTTAGAAAACTTTCCATCTCAAACCATACATAAACTACAATTTAATTCCATCTTCAATTTTATTATTCATGTGAGGGTCCAGTCCACTCTTGACCGTGAGCACGACTGATCGGTCAGTTTTAACTCTGCAGAGGTTGTACACTTTCACCACAGCTCGTGTTCCCCATGTTACCCGGGTTGATCAGACCCTTAAGCACTTCCGAGGTGAGTGGCTAGGGATCCACTACGAAGCCTTTACAAAGATATGCAGAAGACCAACAACCCGCAACAGTTACAGCAGCGGAGTGAACCATAACCCTCCCTAGTGGTCAGCACCTTAGCAAAGGCTGCTAGCCCAAAAGAACCAGGCTATACTCCTACAACTCCGCCCCCCTGTGCTCCTTTCGGATAAGGCTGTCAGATAATTCCACACACCTAATTAATTGGCTAAGTCAGAGCCATATAGACTGTGGTTGCACTATTTTCCTGGGTGGTCCTCCATGTTCCAATTATAATGTATGATCTTGTTATTAACCATAAGCATCATCTTTCACCATAGTTATCATGATCAACATTCATCATAATGTAAAAGATTCATTTGAACCATCCCAAGTTATAGCAACTAAGAATTTCTACCCAAAACATTTATTTAAAAGGGTTGTCCAAGGCAGTAGGGATAAAGTTCTAGTCATGTCCTTAAAAAGGTGATTTCCCATCAAATTTATGCAATACAACAATTAAAAGTAAACTTAGTTATCATGCAAGTTGTGTGGGACAAATAGAATATGCAGGGGGAGAAGTCCACTTGCCTTCCTTGCTTAAACACTGGGGTTCTTCTTCAAAAACTTGCTCTTGATCCGCTCCAACTGGCTGCTCACTTGAAACTGGCATGATGTCTACGAGCACACAAGAATACATACAATAAAAGAAACAATACATCAAGCATGAAAAGCTTAAAGAGAAAACAAGGTGTGGCTCTAGGAACGCGAACACAAAAACACTCGGAACTATCGGGGAGATTTGCATGATCACAAACAAGAGCTAGCTATGTGCTAGGTATCTTTTAATTAAGTAAAATCGTGTGCATAGGTTATTTTAGAGAAATACCCTATTTAAAAGTAAGCAAGTTATATTTGTTTTTAAAAGATGATGTAAGCCTAGTCTAATTTTATTTATAAGTATTCAAGTATGATTTATGCAATTTAAATATTTAATTTAAAAGAAGCATGTATAAGCATCTAGGCGTTCATCTTTATATTTCGAGTTGAACTAATCAAATTATAATTTAAGACACATTTATATTCATATTAATTAAATTAACAATTAATTAAGAAAACTCAGGATATAACCTATGTTACCTTTTATTAGAAAGCAAATTGCATAATCATTAATCAATTTAAGTTTGATTATGAAAACCAAGGTATACATCTAATTAACTTCTAATTATAAGAAATATTTAACTAGTATTAATCATATTAACTTTCTTATGAAAACACGTGTTAACCTCTAATTAGATTCTAATTAGAAAACATGTGTATAAGGATTTAATCATATTTAATATTTAAATGAATTATAAAACATAAAACATGTTCAGCATTGGCCCTAACACGTAGTTTGAGTTAATATGAACCTAACGCAACTTGAAACGGTGGAAATGGAGCTAAAACGCAAAAGATACGGCCAAAACAAGGTTCAGGGGCTTTTCTGTGAAGAAACAGGGCTTCCAGGGGCTTAACTGCAAGAAACCAGGGGCTAAAACCTAATTATGTGTATAAACCGAAGGGTTTATGCGCAAAAGAACCTATTAAGGGCCTCGGGTGCTAAAACAGAGAAGATTAGGGGCTTAAACAAAAGAAACAGGGACCTATTCGAAAGTGTTTATATAGGTGGAAGGGTATATATGTGATTATAAATAGCACAGGTGGTTTTCGTAAAATGCTGGCTGACACAACAGCTTGGCTGAGGTGGTGCCACGCGACGCGCTGTGATTGGGCGAACAGCCGATGGGACCGTGGACCAGTGGACCTGGTCCACGGTCGACCGGTTGCATATGGGCGAAAGGGTACGTGATCTGGGCCACTGATGCCTGATCCAACGGCTGAGGTGGTGTATGAGCGATGCACGAGAGGGTTGCGGCCTCGGCTACGTGCTCCTGGGCGTCACAGTGAGGTCCTGGTAGTCTCGCGAGTGCCACAGAAGAAAGAGGAGGGTGAGAGAAGGACGGACAGCGGCAGAAGGTGGTGGCGGCGGTGCGCTTCACCTCGACGACGGCGGTGTACCCGTGCGGCTCGGTTGGCGGGGAGAAGAAGGGTTATGGGGTCCTCGGGTGCGGCACATGCGACAAGGAAAGAAGAGGGAGCTCTAGGGGGTCCGCTGGCGATGATGAGCTCCGAGTGCCGGCAATTGCTCGACAGTGGAGGAGTTCAAGGTGGCGGCACGTGCACGAGGGTGGAGAGAGATGAGGGGCTCGGGAGAGGGAAGGACGAGGCAGAGGGTCGAGCTTGGTTTTTAAAGTAGGGGAGAGGAGAGGCCGGCAGCCAATTGGCCATCAATGGCAGGGGAGGCGCCGACGACGACGTTTCAACTTGAAATTGAGGAAGAGGGGTAACGGAAGGAGAGATTTAAGGCGGAGGGGTGGTGCCGGGGCTTCACTGCTCCTTCAATCCCGGATTGAAGGAGGGAGGAGTTAGGAAGACCGGGATAATGGCCGGCGGGCGCGACTGTAAAGGAGCAGGGGAGGCGCCGGGGCATGGAGGATGGATCTTTCACGCGGGGCCCGGCTGGCAGTGGAAGAAGGGAAGGGGAAAGGCAAGCGGGTCGCACGAGGGCGAGTTGGGTCGGAAGGGGAAGCAGGCCAACGACCTGGTTGGGCTATGCGGGCCAAAACGGGGAAAAGGGTGAGGGGGTTTGGAGAGGGGTTTTTTCCTTTTTCTAAACCTTTACAAACTTTTAAATTCTTTTCAAACACTTTTCATACCTCAACACTTCAAACTCTTTTCAAATTTTCAAAACATTTTAAAAACTTTTAAAACTTCACACCAACAAACAATAAACACTATGCAACCAAACGATGATGCACAAACACTTATTGCTTCTAAAATTATTCAAAAGTGATATTTAATTATTTTAGAGCCAAATTTATTTGATAATTCATTTATTCCTTTGAAAACAAAAACTAAACACCATGTTGCTTATATTTATTTGGTGATGGAAATTTAGGGTGTTACTCCTCCCTGTAGCGCGGTTAATCCAGGGGGACAGCCAGCGTGACGCGATTCTTCGGAAGGATCGCATGACACGCTTCCAGTATGACTTGTCCCTCCTCAGCACGCTTCTGGACCACTGGAGGCCCGGGACCCACACGTTCCACTTCACCGTCAGCGAGATGACGGTGACCCTTCAGGACACGTCACTGCTGATGGGCCTTCCCTGTGAGGGCGAGCCGCTGAGGGCCACAGAAATCTCCGCTGACTGGCGTACGGAGTTCCTCACTCGGTTCGCAAACGTTCCTCGGAACGATCGCGCGCCCGCCCCGTACCCAGAGTTCGCGAACGCTCACAGACCCACCTTGACTTGGTTGCAGCAGTTTAGCATACGTATCTTTACCTCATATTTTTCTTCGGCTTTGATTATATGGAGACAATAAAACTAATGTTTGATTTTGTTTGTACAGGCTGATTACCTAGCAGATGACGCCAAGCAGGAGACAGTCGACAGGTTCTTCGAGGCGTACTTGTTGTGGTTGTTTGGGTTCGTGTTGTTCTGCAGTTCGCAGGGTGACGTGGTGGCGAGGTACCTGATCCCCATGCTCGGAGGATCGCCGACGCGCCCTTGGACGCTGTGCCCCAGATCAGTTGGGGCAACTCTGTTCTTGCGAGCACGTACAGGGGGCTGTGCTTGGGGGTGTCGAAGGGTCGTGCGGTGGAGCCGATCCTTCTCGGCTGTCCTCTCCTTCTTCAGCTCTAGTGCCACGCGCGGTTTGTGATTTGTCGACCAGTCGTGCCCCTCTACGCGTATGAGCTCCTGCCAGAGGGCCACGACCCGCGAGACCGTTTCACCATGGGCTCGTTGTGGTGCCTTCAGAAGGTAATTTCTTACCTTTCACTTTTTATTTGTCTTTCCATTTCATCTAGTTTGTTCTATCGACATTTATGGTTCACATTTGGTTTGTATGCAGACCTCGTACGCCCACGACCAGACGAAGAGGGTGTACAAGGACTTCGTCGGGCAGTTCGATGCTCTCACGGACGCGGACGTCAAGTGGACGCCCTACTCTGAGGATGTTGTCGCGGCCCGCGCACCACAGGGCATCTCGACTTTGTGCTTCTGCAACCAGCAGTACTGGATGACCAGGTCGCTGTTGTTGTTCGACATGTACGTGGAGGAGTACGACGTCCACAGGGTGCTGAGAAAGTTCGGTTGCTACCAGGAGTGGCTTGTGCCTGTGGTGCACACTGTTCCGAGCGCCCACCATAGGTGAGTTCTCGTAAATTTTTAAATTTAATTCAGCGTTCGAAGATTTTAGACGCTAACAAATATGTTTAATTCGTCGTAGGTGGTGTCGTATGGACCTCCCTAGGCCCACTACCTCGGTGGGTACCAGGACCGACTACTCGGTAGGCCCCTGGGACTTCTCGGCTTGTGGCACTCGGCACCTGATGGCGTGGGGCGCAAGGACTGTGGTGGAGGAGTACTCGAATAGGAAGCTATACATGTCCTGTACTGTGTAGAGAACTCCTAGACATACCCGACTTGCACTCTCTCCTCAAACCGACTTGTAACCCTACCTCCCGGGCTATATAAGGCGAGGCAGGGACCCCTATCTTTCTCATACGCATCATCTTGTAAACACACCAAATCAATCCAGAGCTACACAACATACAGGACGTAGGGTATTACGCACCTCGCGGCCCGAACCTATCTAAATTGTGTGCCATGTGTCTCTTCCTTCGAGTTACCGATCTCGACGAAGCCACATTCATCTACCTCGGGTACTCCCCTTGGTAGGTTGCCGGTCTAAAACATCGACAGCTGGCACGCTAGGTAAGGGCTCTCGCCGAAGATCTCATGGCGAACTCAACGGCTTCAATCTCGATCAAGCCAATCGTCGCCTTCAACCGCGACGACACCTTCGTCTTCGGGTCCTGGGTTTGCACTACTGACGGCGACGAATCTTTCCAACGCCGCCTCACTGTGGCTCCCAACCCGAGCACTGGGCTCGTGATGCTTCCCGAAGTGATCACGGGCGCACTCGCCGAAAAATTCGGTGAAATTTCGCTCTACAACCAACACGCCAACTTCGAGTTTGGATCCGCCTCCAACTCGAACTCTACGTCCCCGTGGGCCATCGCATGCGAGCCGGCTACTGAGCCATTGTGTGCGGATTTCCCACTCCATGAGCACTTCCCATACAGCCTCTGCAATGCTAGCAAGGCCCATGCGAAGGCTCTCACTGCACACCGGGCTGGCAAGGAGATCGTCTCCGACTACACCTCAGACTCCAACCCTGTCTCCGGCTACTACTCGGACTCTTCCTACGAGTTCGACTTCGGATCGGACCCTGACGAGCCCGAGTCTGAGAACTCCACGACAGAACAACCGCTGTCAGGACCAGCTACCGGCCTGGTTATAACATCTACACCTGCCGGGAGATTCGTCTACTGGCCGGACCGCAAGCCTGCAGACCTGATAGACAGGAACTCACGTTGCGTCACCTACCTCAACTCGCTTCCCTTCCAGGAGGGAACACCACTAGCTCCAGCAGAAGAGCACACTCCAACAGAGGTGGCGACTACAGACTCCGGCCTCGGCACTCCCGATCGCCAAGTCTTCATGGCTGCCGATGAGACACCGGGACCCTCAGGGACTCGCCCTGACCGTTACTTTGAAGATATCTTAGCAGACGAGTTGTCTGCAAATGCACCTGTGGATGAAAGCAACGACGACAAGAACGCCCGGCGTGAGCGCAACAGGAAGCAGAATGAATGGCGTAGACGTCTCCGTGAGAACCTTCCCATACGGAATCTTACAGAGGCCCTTGACCAAGTCGAAAGCCGGGTGCACACTACCCCAGAACAGTGCCTCATGTCTATCACCACGATAGCACGTCAGGCTCAGGGGATGCGCGCGGGAGAAGTCATCGCCAAGCTCGCGGGGGACGCCTACTTCATGAGAGTCGACAACAGAGTCGCTCAAGTGCCTCCCCTCAGAACTCATGAACCCGGCCATGAAGCTACAAGCTGTAGTCCAGCAGACAATGGACGCAACCGTACTGAAGGAGAACTACCGTAGAACCCCAACCATACTCAGGCATCGGCCGGTGGACCTTCTCAGGGCGGCAACAGTGCTGGCGCGCAGGTAGTAGTCGCGACGCTGCTGCTTATGGTGATGCTGGAGGTGGAGGCAGCGGCGGTGGGAGCTCCTCACACAGAGCTGGCAAGAGAGCTGGTGGCGGAGGCGACCGCGGAGGCCCAGGCCACGCAAACAGCCACATCACCGGCACTTCACGCGGCGGCTACGATGCCCGTCATAGAATTGAAGAAATACGACGCAAGAAGTCCTCCACGGCGGGCGACAACGACGGCTTCCCCGCCTTCTCTGCTCGACTTCACAATTTGCTTCTCCCAAAGAAATTCAAGCCTCTGGGGATAACTAAGTACGATGCGAAGCAAGATCCAGTCCAGTGGCTCAGATGCTACGCCCTCTCCATCGAAAATGCCGGCGGCAACAACGATACAAAGTGCCTCTACTTTCCCTTCTGCTTGGACCAAGCTCCACTTACATGGCTCGAGTCACTCGAGAAGTACTCAATCGACAAGTGGGACCAGCTCAAGGATGAGTTCACCAGCAACTTCGCGGGTGCAATGGGTCACTCGGGTACTCGCATGGACCTGGCAATGGTGAAGCAGGAACAGGGCGAGACCCTACGCAAGTACATGCGGCGTTTCTTCGACAAACGCGCTACCGTAGTCGACGTCACCGACAAGGAGGTCATCGACCTCTTCCAAGACGGTCTCTACCATCGTCGCACCTTCGAAGACTTTGGTCAATGCCGCCCGAGTTCTATAACCAAGCTCAAGGACATGATCACTTCATGGGCCGACGAAGAAGACAAGGCTAACGCCAAGTACGACGCCATCTGTGGCAAGAGCAAGCAAAACCCGAGCGGCAGCAATAACAACAACAAGGATCAAGGGGATCGCAACAACAACTATTCGGGTCATAATCGCAAGCGCAAGCCAGGCAACACAGTCGCGGCTATACAACACCCTGCGAAAGACAACTCGAAGAAGACCTCTGGCGGCCTCAAAGACTTGCTTAAAGAGAAGTGCTCGTGGCACGTGGAGGGCAACCACACCACTGAGTAGTGCTACCAACTGCAGCGAGCACTCAAGGACTCTCCAGACCCACGACCTCCTCATGACAAGAAGGGCAAGAAAAATGCTGACGAAGGCAACGGCGACT
The DNA here is from genome assembly GCA_947561735.1 of Cenchrus americanus. Classification (NCBI taxonomy): domain Eukaryota; kingdom Viridiplantae; phylum Streptophyta; class Magnoliopsida; order Poales; family Poaceae; genus Cenchrus; species Cenchrus americanus. The sequence continues at coordinate 96,397,418 of OX387242.1, read as the reverse complement.
TCCAAGAACCCGACAAGGCGGTGAACGTCCTCTTCGGCGGACTACCCACCAAGAGGTCTCAGAAGGCCACCAGGCGGGAAGTTTTGAACATTGAACCAGCGGTGCCGACCCCTCTCAGGTGGTCGGAGGTACCCATCACCTTCTCCCGCGCGGATCAATGGACAAGCTTCTCCGAGCCAAGACGATTTTCACTCGTCCTGAAACCAGTAGTCGCGGGCTCCAGACTCAACAAGGTACTCATCGATGGTGGGAGCGGGCTCAATGTCCTATTTACCAAGACCTTGAAGAAGATGAAGCTCGACATCACTCACATGCTCACCAAGAGCACATCGCCTTTCTACGGCATCGTCCCCGGGAACGCGGCTATCCCACTGGGTTCAGTGGTCCTGCCAGTTACCTTCGGGGAAACCAGGGAGAACTACCGTACCGAGTACATCAAGTTCGAAGTCGCGGACTTCGAGACTTCCTACCATGCCATTCTCGGCAGACCAGCTATCGCCAAGTTCATGGCGGTACCCCACTACACATACTTGGTACTCAAAATGCCAAGTCCGGCCGGTATACTCTCGCTACAAGGGGACTTGAAGATATCCTTCGACTGTGACACAGAAGCCGTGGAACTCGCAACCACCAATCAAGTACCCAATGTCATGATGGACATCTATGCTGCATCGAAGAAGCTTGCCCCAAGTGAACTCGACATCCCAGAGAAGTCGGACACAGCCAACAAGCCTCAGCCATCCGAGGAAGTGCAAGTCAAGGTGATCGATCTTGGGACAGGTGACAACAGAAAGACTGCCATGATCGGGGCGGGCCTTGACCCGAAATAGGAAGACGCGCTCGTCAGCTTCCTTCTGTCTAACCGAGACATCTTCGCTTGGAAACCAGCGGACATGACAGGGGTGCCCAGGAATCTAATCGAGCATTCACTTAACGTCGATCCTAAACCCGAAACGACAACACCTCTGCCATTTCACCGACAACCGACGGGATGCCATCAAGAAGGAAGTTGCCAAACTACTCGCGGTCGGCTTCATCAGAGAAGTCTTCCATCCTAAGTGGCTCACCAACCCTATCCTCGTCCGCAAGAAGAACACGAACGAGTGGGGGATGTGCGTCGACTACACCGACCTCAACAAGCACTGCCCTAAGGACCCCTTCGGGTTGCCGCGGATAGATCAAGTCATCGACTCTACGGCGGGCTGCGACCTGCTCTACTTCCTTGACTGCTACTCCGGGTACCACCAGATCGCTATCAAGGAAGTAGACCAGGAGAAGACCATGTTCATTACCCCGTTCGGCACCTACTGCTACACGACCACGTCGTTCAGGTTGAAGAACCCTGGCGCTACCTACTAGCGAGCTATCCAGGCTTGTTTCGAGAGATAGCTCAACAAGAACGTTGAAGCCTACGTGGACGACGTGGTCGTCAAGACCAGAAACTCCGACACGCTCATCGTCGATCTTGAAGAGACTTTCGCATCCCTGCGAGAGTACCGCTAGAAGCTCAACCCGAACAAGTGCGTTTTCGGCGTATCTTCGGGAAAACTACTAAGCTTCATCATCAGCCATCGCGACATCGAAGCCAACCCCGAGAAGATCTCCACGATCACCAAGCTGAAAGCTCCCACCTGCTTCAACGACGTGTAGAAACTTACTGGATTCATGGCGGCCTTGAACAGATTCATCTCGAAGCTTGGAGAACGAGAACTACCCTTCTTCAAACTACTCAAGCACCAAGAGAAGTTCGTGTGGACCCCAGAGGCGGATCAAGCTCTGGCTCAGCTCAAGGACTTCCTGTCCAAACCACCAGTCCTCACGGCTCCTCGCAAAAAGGAGTAGCTACTGCTTTACCTCGCTGCAACTACTCACGTGGTCAGTACTGCCATCGTTGTCGAGCGGCAGGGAGATGGCCACGCCTACCCAGTCCAGCGATCAGTCTACTTCGTCGGTGAGGTCTTGTCAGAATCTAAGGCACGCTACCAACCAGTACAGGAGCTACTGTACGTGGTGCTCATCACCTCGCGGAAGCTACAACACTACTGCCAGGAGTACTCGATCTCCGTCTTCACCGATTACCCGCTCCGTGACATCCTGTGGAACCAAGATGCTACTGGAAGAATCTCCAAGTGGGCAGTCGAACTCGGCGCCCTCAACATCGACTTCAAGCCACGAACAGCCATCAAGTCGCAAGCACTAGTCGACTTCATGGCAGAGTGGCGGGAAAATCAGCTACCAACTCTGTCTGAGCGACCAGAGCATTAGGTGATGTACTTCGACGGCTCGCTCAAGCTCGAAGGCACGGGTGCAGGGGTACTCCTGATTTCTCCAATGGGAGAACAACTCAAGTACGTCCTACAGATCTTCTGGAAGGTCTCAAACAAAGAAGCTGAGTACGAAGCCCTGCTACATGGGCTCCGCCTCGCAGCATCTCTGGGCATCAAGCGACTACTAGTCTACGGCGACTCCGCAGTGGTCCTCAACCAAGTCAACAAGTCTTGGGATCGCAACAGGGAAAACATGGATGCCTACTACCTAGATGTCCGCAAGCTCGAGAACAAATTCTATGGTCTCGAGTTCCATCATGTCATCCGCGACAATAATGTTGCAGCGGACGTCCTGTCGAAGCTTGGTTCTACTCGCGCTCAAGTACCAGCGGGTGTCTTCGTCCACGAGCTTCACGCGCCATCCATCCCAGAGTCGGCGCCCACGACCACTGACCCAGCGTCTCTCCCAGCTGGCTAGGAGGTCATGATGATAGATGTGGACTGGCGACAACCCTTCATCGACTACATCCGTGAGTAGAAGGTTCCCATGGAAAAAAACTTGACTGAGCAAATCATCCGCCGGGACAAGTCCACGTTCTAGTCGAGGACAAGCTCTACAGGCGGGGCGCCACTTCTGGAGTACTCATGAAGTGTGTTCCCCGAGAAGAAGGCAAGGACATCTTGGAGGAGATCCACAAAGGCGTCTGCGACAACAACACGTACTCATGCACGCTGGTCAGCAAGGCCTTCCGACGAGCTTTCTACTGGCCCACAGCTCTGGGCGATGCCGAGGAACTCGTCAGAAGGTGCCAAGGGTGCCAGTACTTCGCCAAGCAACAGCACGTCCCGGCCTACAAGCTAGTCACTATACCACCAACTTGGCCTTTCGCCTGCTGGGGGCTCGACGTGATTGGGCCTCTCCCAACTACGCCAGGAGGATTCAACAAAGTTCTGGTGGCCATCGACAAGTTCACCAAGTGGATCGAAGTCAAGCCAGTCACCTGCCCCAAGGCCGACAGGGTACTCGACTTCTTGGATGAACTCGTGCACCGCTACGGACTACCCCATCGCATCATCACAGACCTGGGTTCCAACTTCAATAATCACCAGTTCCGGGAGTATTGCAAAAACAGCGGGATTGATGTCGGTATGTCTCAGTCGCCCACCCACGGGCCAATGGACAAGTCGAGCGCGCCAATGGGATGGTACTCGACGCTCTCAAGAAGCGACTGCACGATGCCGCTAACACAAAAGGAGGAAAGTGGATCAAGGAACTGCCCAATGCACTCTGGGACTTGCGTACTCAACCCACCAAGCCGACGGGACAGTCACCCTATTTCCTGGTCTACGGCTCCGAAGCCATTCTACCTGCCGACGTCATGTGGGAGTCGCCGGCAGTAGAGCAATACGACGAAGGCATATCTGAAGATAGCAAACGAGTTGACATTGACGGACTCAAAAAAGCTCGTTGCGCTGCCCTCGTCCAATCAGCAAGGTACCTCGAGGGTATCCGACGCTACCACGGTGCAATGTCAAGGAACGCTCCTTCAACGTTGGTGATCTAGTCCTCCGTCACATCCCGAACACGGAAGGACTACACAAGCTCAGCTCGCCATGGGAAGGTCCCTTCACAGTTGCAAAGGTGATCGGATCAGGCTCGTATCGCCTCCAGACACTTGGAGGCGACGGCATTAGCAACTCGTGGAACGCCGACTAGCTCTGTCGATTCTACGAATAGTCTCACGACTACTCTGGGGGCTCAAGTCTGCACGACTACTCCCGAGCCCTTCGCCGTAAGCGGCCTCCCGGTCCAGGCACTAGTCTCCGGACTACTCTACTCCAAGATCCAGCGCTAAAGGCTACTAACGGATCTCGGGCTGCTCAGGGCGTCAAGGACCCTAAAAGGATCAAGATGTCGACTAGAGGGGGGGTGAATAGTCGAGCCTGGAAAATCACAACTTTTTCGCAGTTGCTAAATTCAGGTACGGAGTTTCCGGATATTTTTCCGGATACTCCGGGAAATCCAGAGAATCCGGGAAAATGTCCGGATATTCCGGCCTGTCAAGGGGAATCAAATTCGACAGAAATTAAAGTTGCTCAAATGTAAATCTGTGAAAATAGGTTATGCACTGAGATGAGACAAGCCTGTTTATCCACTCCAATCTTGTAGAAACCTCACCACGACGTAGATCGGCACCAAACCCTAGATATGTGCTCAAGAGAGAAACAAGCATACAACAAGAAGAACAAACACACGAGACACAAGGATTTGTTACCGGAGTTCAACCTCACACCTTGAGGTCTACGTCTCCGTTGAGGTACCCACAAAGGGTGGACCTTTACACCTAGGTCACTTCCTCCCTCTAGCGACCACAAAGATCAAGCTAGAGTTACTTACTCAAAGTCGGGGTGATACAAACTTCCTTGGGCAGCCACAATCATTGGATGCTCCAAGGCAACGCCTAGCCGGCTAGGAGCTCAAAGCTCCAAGAGTAACGAACACAAATTTTGCCAACCAAGCGAAGAACGAGGTGCTCTAGAGATGGGAAATCAGATCACTAGCACTCTCCAAGCTCTTGCTCTCAAACCCTCTTAAATCCCCACAACAAATTTCACCAAACTTGAGCCAAAGGGAGTAAAGGAGGGAGTAAATGAGGTCTGAAGAGTTCAGGACGAAAATGGCAGGAGAGTGAAGTAAAGGAAGGGGTGGAGGGGGCTTTTATACCCCCTCACCCAGAATATAGCCGTTGAGGCTTTAAGACCCGGAGTATCTGGGGTAAACCCGGAAACTCCGGGAAGTCCGGAGATTCCGGGGTAAACCTGGATACTCCGGCCTCCCAAGGTCAGCACCCAAGAAAGGATCCCCGTGAAAGTGTTGGTGCAAAGGTGTCTCTCATAGGTTTTGTTTTAGCAACTAGAGCACCTGTTCGACTCTTGGAAGACACAATTCCTGTCCCTCTTGATAGTACGGCATTCCAAGGACTCAAATTCAAAAGTGTAAAATAAATAAAGCCTCTTAGGAACCCTTTGTAGCATCATTTTATTTTTGTAGTGTCAATGGACTGCACTTGATGCCAGAAATAATTTTAATCCCTGCTCATGGACTAGATAAATCATTAGCTACTTAAGTGTGTGTCATTAAACCACCAAAACCCACTTAGGGGGCAAAGATACTCTTCAATCTCCCCCTTTTTGGTGATTGATGACAACACATTTAAGTCTTACAATGGATAAACAATGAATATCAAAAACTTTTGTAATACTCCCCCTTAATATGTGCATTTTGATCTTGAATATCAATGGTCCTTTTAGGGCCAAATTTTGCACAAAAGAGAGAAGAATGAGAGTATTACACTAGTGGGGTGCTTGTGACGTGCAACAGATAATAGTGAGATGCTCATGAAAGATTATGCACTCAATCAAGGAAGAAAAAGAAACCTGAGGCTGAAAGTCTGGACTGTCCGAGGAGAACCCAGAATGTCCTGGAAATCTGGAAACTCCGGAAAATTCTCCGGACTCTCCGGGCTTTCAGCACACCAGTGAAAAACAGAAATCACACAGATTTTCAATCTAGCATAAAACATCCTTAGAGAGTAAAAATAGAGTAGAACATCACAAGCACACAACCAAATGTCTCAAGCTCACATAGTCTTACACACATATGAATTTAGAGTTATTACAAGCCAAAGTTCCAAATCCAAATACATGAAGTTCGAAGTTCATTGTTCCAACACATAGATAGATAAATTCACTCCCCCTTTGGCATCAAGCACCAAAAAGGAAGTGTAGAGCAGCTGGATCACGCGGAGTCGTCGTCGTCCTCCTCTTCTTCTTCTTCATTGTCCTCCTCCGCTTCTTCCTCTTGTCTTTCTCCCGCATCTTGAGCGTCCCACTCCGCAAATGGATCATCAAACTCGGGAAGCTCACTGTAGGGATCGGTGGGAAGGCCAAGATGGGACTTGATTTCAATGATATCCCAGCGGTTCTCATTTGTCTCCGTGGCTATAGTCTTGCACATACTAAAGATGCTCTTAAGCACCCTCTTGATCATGGAGCCACGGTGCCGACGGGGAGGCCTAGGAGGAGAGCGTGCAGCGGGCAAGTCATCATGGCGAGGAGCTGCACTGGAGGAGCCAACATACTTGCGACCTTTTGGAGGCCTCTTGGCTTGATCACGGAGGTGACGAAACGGCTCATGCACAACATCCTTGGGATAGCGAACATTGGTGACTCTCTCAATCATGTACATAAGATAAGGGGCATAGGGGAGATACTTCATGGGATCGTTCATAGCCCTTCTCAACTCATTCCAAATGAAGTCAAATATGCAAAAAGCCTTCCTCATCCGGTGCCATCCTATTAAGGAGTTTGGGAGCGTAGTACCTCAAAGCGGTGGCATCTCCTTGCTTGGGATCAATGGTGGCACGAAAGAATTGGTTGAGGTAGTAGTAGTATGGATTGAGTTGATCCGCCTTGCCCTCTATAGCCAAATCACGACTAGAAAACATGAAAGGGAGCTCCTTGGGCTTGTACTTGTTCTCATTGTGCATGGGAGTGCGCCTTTCATCCTTAGAGACAAGTCCCAAGAGCCTAGAGAAAGTCATGTAATCTATGGTGCACTTGTTCCCTTGTGTTGTCCATGTGATTGTGTTGTCATAAGGGTTGTAGTAGTAAGAGCAATGGAATTGAGCAAGAATCTCCTTGTTCCAATTATACCTAAACCCCATGAGATCATAGAGACCAACCTCCTTGCACTTCTCAATCACGGAGTTGAACACGGTGTTGTTGAGTTCTTCATAGTACTTCCAATCAATATACCTCATTTGCACTATTGGAGCCATGTTCTTTGAAGCTATCTTAGGATTCCGGATGACGGATTGATAGAAATCTCTATGGAAGTCACACCAAAATCTTGCTTCTAGCCCTTCTCCTTTGAGATACAAATACATGTTCTCCTCCCTTTGCTCCCTCACTGCTAGAGCATTCTTGGAATAGTCCCTTATCATATGCTCTGCAAAACTAAGGACGGAACCAGGATCCCTAAGCTTGATAGGAGTGTCAACTACTCGGACGTTTGGTGGAAGGGTAGGAATGAGTCTAGGAGGTGTCTTTGGGCAAATGTGGGCTGCTACTCCTTGCTTGTGTTTGGGAGGAATGCGAGTAGAGGCACGGGTTTGGTGGACATAAGGGGCTTGGTGGCTCTTTTTGGGGGTGAGGCTTGTAGCGGGATTTCTCTTTTGCCGGCCCCTTTCCATGGCGACGAGGAGGTTCAGGGGGCTGCTCATAGGTTTCGTCTTCCTCATCACCACCATCACTTTCGGTCCTCTCCTCCTCCTCCTCCTCCTCCTCCTCTATCTCTTCTTCACTCCCTTCAGCATAGGAGGGAGGAGGGTCACCTCTTCTTGGCCTTGAACTGCGCTGAGATCCCTCTTGTCCCAAGGCCTCTTGCACGGCCCGCAAAGCGGCGGGGTCATGCCTAGCCTTGGTCCTTTTTTGGGTAGAGGGCTCCTCGGTTTCGCAATGGATCTTCACCCTCGTTTTCTGGATAGGTAAAAGGATATGGAAGTGAGAGATGATCAATAGAAGAGATGCACAACACTTGTGAATTAGGGTTTTCAGTGTGAACCCCGGAGACTCCGGGAAAAAGTCCGGATACTCCGGAAAGTCCGGAGAATCCGGGTCTTTCAACCCCGGAGTTTCCGGGTTTCGCAGCCGAAACCCTAACTCACTATGCAGCACAAATCATCCATCCAAACTGAGAGATATTGCAGATCTAGAGCCTAAGGAGTATTCCCTACCTATTCCCTAAGAGGATACAACAAGAGCTACTCTAGGAAAATAGATCGGGAAAAGCTCCTAAAGAGATACCTTGGGAAGAGAGAGGGAGAGACTTCAATCCTTCGAAACTTGACTAGATCTTCGATCTCCACTCCTTGGAGCCCTCAATCCCTCACTCTCACTCGATTTGGACGGTGGAAAGTGAAAAACGCCCAAGGGCTAAGAGGGAGGCGACGGTGAGGGAGAGGGCGCAGTCAAACTGTAAAAAGGGGGGAATGAGGCCTGTTGACTGCGGTAAAAAGGTATTTATACCTTTATAACTCGGAATCTCCGGACCAGGTCCGGACTATCCGGGAAACCCGGACATTCCGGGAAAAAACCCGGAGACTCCGCTCCCCCTGAGTCCAGCGAGTAGATTTGCAAGGAATTTAATTTTGGATAGATTTGGAGGATTGTATATGTAATATATGTGAGCCTGAGTAGTATCAACATTTTGGACTAGACACAAACAAGCAATGGGAACAATAGTTCAAGTGTTGTACTCTAAAGATCCAATTTTTTCAAAACAAATTCAACACAAGTTTTTCACAAATCTTTTGCTTTCAAAATTCTACACTAGGTCATTCAAACATGTGCATGATCTCAAGCCAAGTTACAAGAATCCAAGATATTTAGCTCACTCCTCAAAGCACAAAACCTTAGTTCATCAAGAGGCTTTGTGAAGATATCGGCTAGTTGCTTATCAGTGCTCACATGGCTTAAAGCGGTATCTCATTTGGCTTCGTGGTCTCTCAAGGAATGGTGTCTTATGTCTATGTGCTTTGTTCTTGAGTGGTTTACGGGGTTGTTAGCTAGCTTAATGGCACTCTTGTTGTCACACAAGAGTGGCACCTTGCTAAACTTGCAACCAAAGTCTCTCAAAGTGAGCCTCATCCAAATTAGTTGTGCACAACAAGCGCCGGCTGCAACGTACTCGGCCTCGGTGGTGAAAAGGGCAACGGAGTTTTGTTTCTTGGAACTCCAAGACACCAAGGATCTCCCAAGAAATTGGCAAGTCTAGGATGTACTCTTTCTATCTACTTTGCAACCGGCATAGTCCGAATCGGAGTAGCCAAGTAGATCGAAAGTGGAGCCCTTAGGATACCATAAACCAAGGTTAGGAGTATGAACCAAGTATCTAAAAATTCTCTTAATGGCCATTAGATGGCACTCCTTAGGATTAGCTTGAAACCTTGCACACATGCACACACTAAGCATAATATCGAGCCTAGATGCACAAAGGTAGAGCAAGGAACCAATCATGGAGCGATATACCTTTTGGTCGATGCTTTTGCCTTCCTCATTTAGATCAAGATGTCCATTGGATGGCATAGGTGTTTTGATGGGCTTGGCATTGTTCATGTCAAACTTCTTGAGCATATCATTGGTGTACTTGGTTTGACTTATGAATGTGCCATCCTTGAGTTGCTTGATTTGAAAACCGAGAAAGAACTTCAACTCGCCCATCATAGACATCTCAAATCTTTTGGTCATGATCCTACTAAACTCATCAACCCAAGATTGATTAGTAGACCCAAATATGATGTCATCAACATATATTTGACATACAAATAAATTGTTACCTCGTTTATGAGTGAAGAGAGTAGGATCGGCTTTGCCTATTTCAAAGCCTTTCTTTAAGAGAAATTCCCTAAGGCATTCATACCATGCTCTAGGGGCTTGCTTGAGCCCATAGAGCGCCTTAAGGAGCTTGAAGACGTGGTTAGGAAATTGAGGATCTTCAAAGCTCGGTGGTTGCTCAACGTAGATGTCACACCTGGTTTTCCAAAGAAAACCAAATGCATCTCATATGTGTGCCAGGATCAAGTTTACACACATATGATTGACGTCATGAGTGAAATATCAATAACAGCAATAAAAATGTACAAGAGTTAAACCATTACATTATCTTTTTATTACACTCAGATGTTAGACTCGAAGGTCTTTACAACGATCAAACGATAACTATGAAGACGTAACTCCATAGTCATCTTCCACAGGCATCTGACTGGGGGCACGCGAGCCTCAAAACTCTTCGTAGTCACAGAAGTATTGTTCTCCAGTGTTCTCATCTGAACAGCGGTAAGCAAGGGTGAGCACTCTTATGGTTGGAGCTCAACAAGTGGGGGAAGAAGCAAGGCTGTCAAGGATAGGCTAAGAGTTTGCTGCGGTTAGCATTTTAATGTTGATCAACTTTTATTAGCATGCACCTATTTACTAGATGTAAGTTTATACCAACCCACTTAAGCATTTAGGAAAGCATCTCCTCTCAAAAACCCACAAGAAACCATGATTCAATTCCATCTTTATGTTTGATTATCATGTGAGGGTCCAGGCCGCTCTTGACCGTGAGCACGGCTGATCGATCAGTTTTACACTCTGCAGAGGTTGTACACTTTCACCACAGCTCGTGTTCCCCATGTTGGCCGGGTTGATCAGACCCTTAAACACTTCCGAGGTGAGTGGCTAGGGGTCCACTACGAAGCCTTTACAAAGATATGTAGAAGACCAACAACCCGCGACGATTCGACGGCGGAGCGGACCATAACCCTCCCTAGTGGTCAGCACCTTAGCAAAGACTGCTACCCCAAAAGAACCGGGCTATACTCCTTCAACTCCGGCCCCCTGTGCTCCTTTCGGATAAGGCTGTCAGATAATTCCACACACCTAATTAATTAGCTAAGCCAGAGCCATATGGACTGTGGTTGCACTGTTTTCCTGGGTGGTTCTCCATGTTCCGATTATAACATATGATCTTGTGATTAAGCACACACATATATATGTCACCAAAGTTATCATGATCAACATTCATCATATTGCAAAAGATTCATTTAAACCATCCCAAGGTATTGCAACTAAGCATTTCTACCCAAAACATTTATTTAAAAGGGTTGTACAAGGTAAAGGGGATAAAATTCTAGTCATGTCCTTAAAAAGGTGATTTTCCCATCAAATTTATGCAATACAACATTTAAAAGTAAACTTAGTTATCATGCAATTATTTAGGACAAAGAAGAACATGCAGAGGGAGAAGTCCACTTGCCTTCCTTGCTTAAACACTGGAGTTCTTCTTCTTCAAACACTTGCTCTTGATCTACTCCAACTGGCTGCTCACTTGAAACTGGCACGATGTCTACGAACACACAAGAATACATTCAATAAACAAAACAATACACCAATCATGAAAAGCTTAAAGAGAGAACAAGGGTTGACTCTAGGAACGCGAACACAAAAGCACTAGCAACTATCGGGAGCTTGGATGATCACAAACACGAGCTAGCTATGTGCTTGGTATATTTTAATTAAATAAAGTCATGTGTATAGGTTATTTCAAAGAAATACCCTATTTATAATTAAGCAAGTTATATTTGTACTTAAAATACGATGTCAGCCTAATCCCATTTTATTTATAAATATTCAAGTTTGATTTATGCAGATTATACATTTAATTCAAAAGAAGCTTGTAGAAGCATCTAGGCATATAACTTTATATTTTGAGTTATTCTAATCAAATTACAACTTAAAAACACATTTATATTCATATTAATCAAATTAACAATTTAATTAAGAAAGCCCGAGATAAACCTATATTGCTTTTATTTAGGAAGCAAATTGCATAAACATTACTCAATTTAAGTTTGATTATAAAAACCGAGGTATACATCTAATTAACTTTTAACTAAAAGAAATATTTAATTAATATTAATCATATTAACTTTCTTATGAAAACACGTGTTGAACTCTAATTAGATTTTAATTAGAAAAGCAGGCATAATAAGATTTAATCATATTTAACATTTAAATAAATTATAAAACAAAGAACATGTACAACATTGGTCCTATCACGTAGTTTTAGTTGATATGAGCCTAACGCAACTTGAAATGGTGGAAACAGAGCTAAAACGCACAAGATACAGCCAAAACAGGGTTCTAAAACTGATGGGCTCAAAAAGACGGTCGCGTGGACACCAAGAACGCTTGAAACGGATAAAAGACGGGAAAGATACGGCTGAAACAAGGTTTAGGGGCTTTTCTGCAAGAAACTGGGCTTCCAGGGGCTTAACTGCAAGAAACCAGGGGCTGAAACATAATTACACATATAAACCCAAGGTTTATAGTGTAAAAGATCAAGGATGGACCTCTGATGGGAAGAACTAAAAAATGACAGGGGCTTAAACGTTGAAAATAGGACCTAACTGAATGGATTCTTAAAGGTGGAAGGCTATGGTTGTGATTTTGGGAAAGACAGGGGCCTTTTTGCAAAGTGGTGGCGACCACTCGTGTTTGACTGGGGCGGGCTGGATATCAGCCGTGGATCACAGATTCAATGGCAGGGTTGAACTGCATGCTAAGTTGCAGCGACGGCTTGTTGATAGGGGGGTTGGGCCGATCCAGGCTATCCACCGCGGATCGGGCGGCTGACACAGCCGTGGACCGCGCCGTGGACCACGGTCCACGGGTCCACCGTGAACCGACCAAATGGGTACGCCCCGAACTAATCTACGCCGTCCACTGGCAATCGGGCGGCCCGGGTGATCCGCAGGCGATGCGCGGCGATGCAAAGGCCGGAGATGGGTGGCGCACGGCGACACTTCACCGGAAGCTCGCCGGAGAAGGCGTTCTCGAGCTACGGTGCACCATTCATGACGCGGTTTAGACCGGGAGGAAGAGAAGAATGGCGCGAAGCTCACCAGGGGGTCGTGGGAGGCGGTGGGACACCGGAGTGGACGTGCGCCAAAGAGGGGCAGTCGGGAGACCAGGCACTCGCCGGGGAGGGGGTTGCGGCCTCGGTTGCGTGCTCCTGGGCGTTGCGGTAGGGTCCTGGTGGTCCTGCGAGTGCAACGGGAGAAAGAGAAGGGTGAGAGCAGGACGGACAGCGGCAGGAGATGGCGGTGGCAGAGCGCTTCACCTCGGCGGTGGCGGCGATTCATCGACGGCGAGAGCACTAGAGAGGAGGGGTGCTCTAAGAGGTGAAAAAGGAGAAGCAGGGGCTCTGGCTCGGCTTATATAGGGGAAGGAAGGGAGAGGAACCAGCGGCCGAGGCGGAGAAATGCCATCAATGGCTAGGGACGTCGACGGTGTCGGTGAGGAATATGGTCCCGACACTAACCAGTAGATAGCGCCGTGGTCTATCCCTCAATGGTCGATGCTAAGCAACAAGTGACACAGAGATTTTATCCTGGTTCCGGCCGAGGGGGCCGTACGTCCCGACGAGGGGGTGTGCTCGGGGCACTATATTACTTAGCACCGGGGGTGCTTGTAGTGGGGCAAATACAAGCAAGGCGGGAGAGGAAGTGTAGCTTCCAAGTCCCCGGTGGAGTGGGCGAAGATATTGTGGGAGAATGGGAATGAGTACGCGGTGTGGTGCGAAGTGTTCTTCTGTGTTGAACTAAATCTGTCCCCCCCACGGCTGGGGGTTCGCCCCCCCTTTTATAGATCAAGGGGGCGGCGGGTTACATGCACGCCGTGCTACCTGGCTACGTGAGGGATGCACGTCGTGCTACGGCGTAGAGCGGGCGGCCGTCGGACGATCTTCGCGGCGATCCGGCCATGATGGCCTACCCGTCCCGAACAGTGGCGGTTCGAGGGGTAGGAGGGCGGCGGATGATGGTGGCGTCCTCTCGATAGGCTTCGAGGGAGGAGGCGACGATGGGCGGTACGGGGCACGGGGAGTAGGCGAACGGCGTTCCTTCCCAACGTGCTTCACGGTGTAGGAGTGGTTGCCGCAAAGGCCGGGCGTGCGCTCGCACGCGTGGGTACGGCGGCCGCGCGCGTTACGGTGGCCGGGATGGCCATCCACCGGCCTAGCGCCTCCACCTAACCCCGTAGGGTCACGGGAAAGTGAAATCGAGGGTGCGCCGCCCCCCCTTCGAGGGTCGGCGCGTTAGCCGTCTCGTAGTGGGCGCGCGGTGTCACGGGACCGACACCGGCCGTGCCGCACGGTCCATCCCCACGGTGGTGGGGATGGGCTCCTCCCCGGGGAGTTGGTGCGGCGGCACGGGGGTGCGAGCCCGGGCGCATGATGGCGCCGTCCCGCGGCGTCGGGGCGTTAAATGCCCGTGTACGGGGGCCGGCGCACGCGTGCGGGGGCGCCCGTGAGCACGGCGGGCCCCGGCCGAGGGCGGGGACGGACCCTCGAGCGAGACGAGACCCGCTCGAGGGGGGAGTGAGCCCTCGAGCGGGGCGGGACCGCTCGATGGAGGAGTTGCCCCTCGAACGGGGCGGAGCCCGCCCGAGGGGGCGCGCGCGTCGAGCGAGGCGGAGCCTATTCGAGGGGGCTTCTAAGAGGGCCGTCTTGGTGGGCCGTCGGGGTCCGTGGCGTGGGCGTGTCCTGCATGGTTAGTCACCGCATGGTTAGGCTTAATGTGTTTCGGTGCGGGATTTAAGTGAGGTTTTTCCCCATTGCTTAAGGGGACCCCCGGGGCCGTCCCCGACACGGTAGCCCCCGAGCATCCGCGGGTTTGCCATTGAGGCTCCCGCGGATGCCGGAACCTACCGATAGGACGTTCTTCCCTCCTTGTTTGCGAACGCTTTCGGGTGGGGCCGCGTCGGCGGACCCGCGGGTCTAGCCCCGAAGCCCTGCGGGGAGTGTGAGTTCTCCTGCGGGGGGTTAACCGCGAGAATTTTGGACGGGAGAGACGTGGCACATATGCCAACCGGCATCGGCGGTATTTCGGCCGGCTTCGGGGGTGCACGCACCGCCGTCCTTTGTCTCGGGCGGGTGCAGTTTCAAGGAGGTGTAGCCGTGCGTCAAGCCCCCGAGCCTTGGCCCGTTCGAGGCGATCGGGTAGAGCCTGACGACTTGTTTTTTAACGCGCCCTCGCCGTCCCTCCGCGGGATGGAGGGTGAGGTTTCTGCAACTCCCATCGAGCGGGTCGCGAATTGCGGATTCCTCTTCGAGCTGGTAGCGGGTGGTTCAAGTGGACGCCCATGCCCCGTTCGATAAGGGTAGGCTGCGCGGTACGGAGACACGTCCATGGAAGCGCTTGCGTGGGTTTGCTAGGTGGGGCTCGGTCCCGTTCGCTAGGGACCGAGGGCGCGGAAGCTCTCCCTCGGTGGGATCCCCCCGCTAGGCGCCCTCGGTGGCTCTCGAACACGACATGTGGGGCACCCTCGAGCCGACGGGCTCGAGGAACGGCTTGAATGCGCGTGCCCTCGTCGTCCCTAACTCTGCGATCTGAGGCGCCTGTTCGAACCCGTCGAGGGTCAGGCTTCGAACCTCGATCGGTAGGGGCCGTGCGGGGCCATGCACGGACGGCCCCGTCTTTTCGCGTTTGCGGCCGTCGAGGGGTCTGGGCAAGCCAGCTCTCGAGGCGCTGGTTGGCAGCACAGCGCGGCATGGGTGCTCGCGGTGCCCGCTTTATTCCAAGCAGGCCCTAGGCGACCCTCTCACGCGCGTGCCGTCTTTAGAGGGTTGACATTGTCTCGAGCCGGGGGCTCGCGCCGCTCGAGGGTTTTGCGTGGCATGGGTGCCCGCGGTTGCCTGCTCTACATCGAGTAGGTCCCGGGCGACCTTCTCACGCTGATATCCCATCGAGGGTTGACGTCGTCCTGAGCCGAGGCCTCGTGCCGTTCGAGGGTTTTACGTGGCATGGGTGCCCGCGGTTGCCTGCTCTACATCGAGTAGGTCCCGGGCGACCTTCTCACGCTGATATCCCATCGAGGGTTGACGTCACCTTGAGCCAAGGGCTCGTGCCGCTCGAGGGTTTTGCGTGGCATGGGTGCCCGCGGTTGCCTGCTCTACATTGAGCAGGTCCCGGGCGACCTTCTCACGCTGATATCCCATCGAGGGTCGCTTTTGTTTCGAGCCGGGGGTTCGCCCCGCTCGAGGGTTCTCCTTGCTTGGCAAGGGACCCGGGCATTTAAGTGCCTCGCGGTCGTGGCCGCGGTTTTGCGACGCGGGCGCGTCTTTTTAGGCGCGCGCGCGCCGCGCGCGCGCGTAGTGGGCGGCGTGGCGGGCGGCGGACGTGACCGTTTCGCCTCGGTCGCTGCCGGTCTTTGCCGTAATGATGGCCCACCTGTAATGACGTGGCCGCTGCGGTCGTGGTGGGGCCCGCCCGTCGATGCGATGGAAAGATTCCCTGCAGTTAATGCTAGCGGGGCGTCCGCTCCGGAGAGCTCGCCCGTCGGCCTATAAAGCTGCGGGGAGGAGGGGACGGCGGTTTTTTACCTTGGCATCTCACCATTTTCAGTCCCCCGCCCCTTCGTCTTCCTCTAGCTCTTGCCACCGCGCGGTGTCGCCATTAGAGCTTTTCTTCCGTTCCCCGTTCTCCGTCTTCGCATTCCTTCGTCCTTCCTCATGGCGCCGCCTCAGCTTCCCCTCACGATCCTGGAGCCGTACGCCTGGGAGAGGTCGACGGTGACCCAGCTCGCCCTTGGCGAGTTGGTCGCCGCCGGCCAGCTGGCGGCTAATGAAGATGGACGCCCGGCGGAGTGGATAGTGCCGCCGGCGGCGGACCGCGAGCCCAACCCGCCGGAGGGCTACGTGGTGAGCTTCGTCCGCTACCACGAGCGCGGGTTCAACGCGCCGGAGAGCACCTTCATGCGGGCGATGTGTCACTACTACGGGGTGGAGCTGCACAACTTCGCCCCCAACGCGATCTCGCAGGCGGCCACGTTCGTGGGCGTCTGCGAAGGGTACCTGGGGATCCCAGTCAATTGGGAGCTCTGGGTACACCTTTTCCGCGCGGAGCTCATCACGCAGCCCACGACGGAGCCGAGGACCCGCCGCGCGGTGCGCGCCGGCGGGATGTCACTTGCCCTGCGGGGGCAATTCAAGGACACCTACATCCCCTGCACCATGACGACGAACAACGCCGGCTGGGAGCGGGGATGGTTCTACCTGCGCAATGCCGAGCCCGGCCTTCCTCCCTACACCGGTCGGGTGTTCAAGAAGAGGCCGGACTCCTGGGGCTATGGAGTGTCCACGGCCCAGCACCGGGCGCGGCAGGAGTCCGTCCTCGCCGCCTGCCGGCGTGCGGCGGCACACGGGCTGAACGCGATGGGCGTCCTCGCCTTCCTTCATCACCGGCGGATCGTGCCGTTGATGGAGAGGCCGCTCTGCATCTTCGAGATGACAGAGGCGGCCAACCCCGTCGACTTGGCGAGGTCGCGGATGCTCCCGACGCCCCTTGAGCGGCCGTATGCGCTCACCCGGGCGCGGAGCGCCGTCGACACCCGGACGCCGACGCCTCCAGGGCGGACCCCATGGGACCTTGAGATGCTCCCCACGGGCCCGCTGGTGAGTTTGGTTCCTGATTTTGTTTTAGTTCTTGGTCTCGCTTTGTTTTCTGATGTGTCTTTGGCACTCCTGTGTGCAGCTGGTGAACTTCAAGATCGCCAAGTCCGTTCCGCCCACCCCCGACTCCCGTGCGCTCGGCCGGGCGGCGCAGCGGCAACAACAGGAGCGGGCGGCGCGCAAGAGGGAGCACGCGAGGCGACGTCAAGCGCGCCGCGGCCGGCGGGCCGCGGAGTGCGGCGGCGCGAGGAGGCGGGGCTCTCCTCCCGGGAGATCGAGGAGCCCTCATCCTCGGAGGAGGAAGAGGAGGAAGAGGGCCGAGGGGGAGGGCCCCTCGATAGGTGGCGCCTGCGCCCCGTCGCCGGAACCGCGCACGGCGACAAGGGCGGCTTCGCCTGGGGGCGGGCGCGCGGCGCCCGCCGCCGGCAATCGTCATCGGGGGCGGCGCGCGCCGCGGGCGGTACCGGCGCGCGCCACGGAGGCGCGCGCGGCGGCGCGCCGTGCGCGCGTCAAGCGTGCCCGCGCGCGGGCGAGCGTGCCCGCACGCGCGACACCATCGCGGGGGCGCAACGGCGGGCGTGCCCGCACACGGGGCGAGCGTGCCCCCCGCGCGCGGCGGCGCCTTCGAGCGGTGCGGCGTCGGGCGCGCCCACGCATGGGGCGGGCGTGCCCGCTCGTGCGGCGGCGCCGTCGGGAGGCGCTACGGCGGGCGCGGCGGGCCGCGCCGGCCTCATCCGCCGAGGCTTCGAGGAAAAGGAAACGGGCCTTTTCCTCTTCGAGGTAAGGAGAGCTTTGTCCTTTTTCGTTTGGTTTGGTTCGTTGGTGATCGGGCGCCCTAACCTTCGCTCGTGCTGTGCGGGGGTGGTGCCAACCGTCCCTCCTCTTGCACCGGCCAAGGTGCTGAGGACGGACGCATCGATCCCCACCCGGCGGCGCTCGTCGAGGGCGTCGCGCCGGGGACAAGCACGGCGGCGGGCATGAGCTTGCAAGGCCGGGCCGGGGCCTCGAGGCCCCGGCCGGCGGTCGGCCGCCGCGGCGCGGCCCGGAGGTCGCGGGGGGCGGCCGGCGCCGGTCGTCGCGGAGACACGGGACGCGGCGGCGGCCGTGGTGGAGGTGGAGCGGGCGCAGCTTGCGGGGGCGCCCATGGACGTGGCGGCACGGCGGAGGTGACGGCCGCGGCGCCGCGCCCGGCGCCCGCGGCCGCGGTGGCGCGAGTGGAGGTGCGGTGGAGACGGCACGGGCGGCGGCGCCCGCCGTCAATCCACAGGTGGAGGTGGTGGAGGTCTCGGACGACTCCCCGCCGCCTGGATGGAATCGGTGGGCCGGGCGGCCCACGAACTCCCCCGAGCCCCAGGAGGGGGCCCTCGTGAGGCGGCACGAGGGTCACATGGTGGTGGGGGCCGAGGACATGGTGCCGAGGCCTCGTCCTCCCGTGCGGCCGCCCCCGCCCGGTGGAGGGGGCCGTTGAGGATCCCCCTGCGTTCGCCGACGCCGGGGGGGAGCAAGAGCTCTGGGGCGAGCTCCAAAGCCACGGCGCCACGCTCAGCCGCGCGCCGTACGAGGGCGGCGCGGGTCCACGGCGGTCCGGCCTGGCTCGTCTTCCAGGTGAGCCATGGTTGCTCGTCCTTTTTCCCTTTTCGTTTTCGTACGCTGTATACAAGTCTTGGCGCTTACGGAATTTGGCGTGCGGATGCCAGGAGCTCGAGCGCCGCGCCCACGACAAGTACGACGCGTTCGACCGGGTGAACGCCGAGGTTCACCAGCTCCGGGAGCAATGCAGCGCTTTTGACGCGCTTGCTGACGCCCTTGGGACGGCGGACGGTGGCCGGCGTGCGGGCCCGGCACGGCCCGACGAGCTCCCCGAGAGCTCGAGGCGGGACACGGCGCGTCGCTCGAGCCTCGAGCGGGTCCGCGCGGCCCTCATCGATCGCGACGAGGCGGCGTGGAACGCGCGCGCGGACACGGAGAAGACGCGGACGGCGGCCGCCAATTGGGGAGGCGGAGGTGGCCACCGCTCGCGCCGAAACCCGGGAGCTCCGCACGTCGCTCGAGGGGGCGCGGGCGCAACGGCGCCGGGGGCGAGGAACGGGCGCGCGGGTTGGAGCGGCGCGCCAAGGAGGCCGACGACCCGAGGGCCGCCCTCGACGCCAAGGCCGTGGCCCTCGCCGCCGCCGAGGAGCGGCTCCGGCAAGAGCGCATCGCTCGCCGGGGGGCGAGGGGCGGCTCCGGCGAGAGCGAGGCCGCCCTCGGCGACGCCGGGACGGCGGCCGGAGCGGGAGCGCGTCGCTCGCGAGGGCGGCGGGAGAAGTCACGCGGAGGAGCGGAACGCCGCGTTCTCCAAGGTCGAGGACGAGGTGCTCGCGCTCAGCATCAGCAACGCCAACCAGGAGCTGGCCCTCCGCGAGCGAGGCGAGACCGTCCAGCGCCTCGAGTTGGCGATCGAGTCCGCGCGCCGCGACTTCGAGTCGGAGAGGAAGCAAGTCGAGGGTGAGCCACTGTTTGACTCTTGCTTGTTGGTTTCTTCGCTTTAGAGGGTTCGCTTCTCCCTTTCTGATTTCTTTTTGTCTTGTCGATTCCAGGCTTGCGCACCGCCCTGGGGCACGCAGCTGAGCGGGTCGAGGCTCTGCAGGCCTCCTACAACTCCTCCGAGCAGGAGCTGCGGGAGCTGCACGATGCGGCCCTCGAGACCTGCCGCGTCGTTGAGGAGGGCGAGGCCCGGGCGGCGCTCGGCTCGGCCGGCCGGCCGCGCGCGCCCTCGGCGGCCACGTCACTGAGCGGATGCGCCGGGCGTTGCAGCTGGGCGTCCAGAAGGCCCTCGGAGTGGTGCGATCCCACTAGGAGGTTAACTTTGAGGCGCTGGCGGAAGGCTACATCGTTCCCGAGGGCGTCGAGGACGAGGTGGCTTTGGAGCGTGTGGACGCGCTTGCCGCCGATGCCGCCGGGTTGCTCGCCGAGGCCTTCGAGGAGTTCCTCTTCCCAGACGCCGCAGACGCTGCTGCTCCTTCCGCCTGAAAGCAGTTTGGGCGCTAGGCCCATTTTTTGATGTGTATCAATATTCTGGCCTCGTGGCCTTTTGTAAATAAACAAGTTGTTTCATGAACATGAGCATTTGCTGTGAATGAAGTCGTTTGTTTATCACGCTTTTTTGTTTCTCCTTCTTCCTGAGTAGATTCTAGTTAGGGGAGTTCGATTTTCGCAGGGGGCCCGCTGGGTTGGAGGCGAGAGAGAAGGGCCATATCCACGCGGCGTAGGCTATCTCTGGCTCGCACGTTCCTTCCGCTGTGCCACCTGCGCCCTGTTCGAATCGTGGCTCGAGGTTGAAGTAGGAAACAAACTTAGCGCGTGTTGTTTTGTTTTTTGCGTGAAAAAATGGGACCATTTGGGGGGGGGGGGGTGCCCCCTCAGTAGCCCCCGAGGGTAACTTGGGTTTCAGGGGAAAAGCCGAGTTACCCTTTTTATTAGACTTGAAGTATTTACATAGTCGCTGCCAACTGGGGCGTTGGCGATGTGATTTTTACAACAAAGATACTTGGAAAATCCTAGCTAAGGGTAGAAGCGACGTAGCTGTTGGATGTTCCAAGCGTTGGTGAGCTCTTCACCGTCCTCGTTGGCCAGCTTGTATGTGCCTGGCTTGAGTACCTTCACCACGACGTAGGGTCCCTCCCATGGGGGCGATAACTTGTGGCGCCCTCGGTTATCTTGGTGCAGCCTTAGGACCAGATCCCCTTCGCTGAAATCCCTTCGACGTATCTTGCGTGCTTGGTAGCGTCGTAGGGACTGTTGATACCTCACGGAATGCATCAATGCTACGAGGCGTGCCTCGTCTAGCTGGTCCAGCGAGTCCTCGCGGGCTCGCTGGTTAGCATCCTCGTCGTAGCCTCGAACCTTGGGCGACCCGTATTCTAAGTCCGTGGGGAGGACGGCCTCCGCGCCATGGACTAGGAAAAATGGGGTGAACCGGTGGCTCGCTTGGGGTGGTCCTTGGGCTCCACACAAGCTGCCGGGTAGTTCTTGGAGCCATTTTCGCCGGACTTGTTGAGCTGGTCGAAAATTCGGGCTTGAGGCCCTGTAGGATCATGCCGTTGGCACGCTCCACTTGGCCGTTGGTCTGTGGGTGTGCCACGGCTGCCCAATCCACGCGGATGTGGAACTTGTCACAGAACTCCAGGAACTTCCGGCCGTGAATTGGGACCCATTGTCCGTGATGATGGAGTTTGGCACTCGAAGCGGTAGACGATGTCGGTGAAGAACGTGACCGCTGCTCGGCCCTTAAATTCGTGATGGGGCGCACCTCCACCCACTTGGAGAACTTGTCAATTGCGACCAGCAGGTGGGTGAAGCCCCCGGGCGCCTTCCGCGAGGGCCGACGATGTCCAACCCCCACACGACGAACGGCCATGTTACGGGGATCGTTTGCAGGGCATGGGCGGGCAAATTGGATTTGCGGGCATAGAACTGGCACCCTTCGCAGGTGCGTACGATTTCGCTGGCGTCCGCGACCGCGGTAGGCCAATAGAAGCCTTGGCGGAACGCGTTGCCGACGAGGGTGCGGGGTGCGGCGTGGTGGCCACAGATTCCCGCGTGGATGTCCCGTAGGAGCTCGCGCCCCTCGGGAATGGGTACACACCGCTGTAGGATGCCAGAGGCGGCGCGCTTGTACAGCTCGCCGTCGACGAGGGTGAAAGATTTGGCCATCCTGGCGATGCGCCTAGGCTGCGGCCGGTCGCGGGGAGTTCCCCTCGAGCCATCCAGGCGATGTATTTTTCCCGCCAATCCGCTTGGACAGGAGCCGGCTCTATGTCCATCGCATCGGCCTCGTGGGAGCCGTACCCCTCGAGGAGGGAGAGTACGTACGCCTCGTTCGAGGGGTCCTCGTCCATGGGTTCCGCACCCGTTGGATTCGAGGGAGCCCCCGAGGGTCCGTCGTGGCTCGAGGGGTAGGGCTCGAAGGCGACCGAGGGTTGCGCGACGTCGCGCGCGAAAACGTTCGGGGGAACGGTGATCCGCCCGGACGCGATCTTTGCCAGTTCGTCTGCTTCTTCGTTGTACCGGCGGGGTACATGATTGAGCTCAATGCCGTAGAATTTGTCTTCGAGGGCCCGCACGGCTTTGCAGTAAGCCTCCATCTTGTCGTCATGGCAGCTCGCGTTCTTCATGACCTGGTCGATCACGAGCTGCGAGTCCCCCCTTACGTCGAGGCGCTTGACGCCCAACTCAATGGCGATCTTGAGGCCGCAGAGAAGGGCCTCGTATTCAGCCATGTTGTTGGACGCGGGGAAGTGGAGGCGCACTGCGTAGCGCATGTGCTCCCCGAGGGGTGATACGAAGAGCAGGCCCGCGCCTGCTCCCGTCTTCATCACTGAGCCGTCGAAGAACAGGGTCCAGCACTCCGCTTGGATTTGTGGGGGGCGGCAGCTGCGTATCCGTCCACTCGGCGACGAAATCAGCTAGGATTTGCGATTTGATGGCCTTACGCGGGGCGTAGGCGAGCGTCTCGCCCATCAGCTCCACGGGCCATTTGGCAATCCTGCCTGCAGCGTCAGGGTTGCGAATGATCTCTCCTAGCGGGAAGGAGGAAACCACCATGACCGGGTGGGCCTCGAAGTAGTGGCGGAGCTTGCGCCGCGCAAGGACTACCGCGTACAGCAGCTTCTGGACCTGTGGGTAGCGTGTCTTCGTGTCCGAGAGGACTTCGCTGATGTAGTAGACCGGCCTCTGTACGGGCAAGGCGTGCCCTTCCTCCGTGCGCTCCACGATGATCACGGCGCTCACCACCTGGGTGGTTGCGGCCACGTAGAGCTGCAGGGGTTCGCCGTCCTGCGGCGGCGTGAGGATCGGAGCGTGCGTCAAAGATGCCTTCAGCTTGTCGAGCGCATCCTGGGCCTCGGTGGTCCAGGAGAAGCGCTCGTGCTTCTTGAGTAGGCGATAGAGGGGCAGGCCCTTCTCGCCGAGCCGCGAGATGAAGCGGCTCAAGGCGGCAAGGCACCCCAACACCTTCTGCACCCCTTTGAGGTCCCGGATCGGACCCATTCGCTCGAGGGCCGCGACCTTTTCAGGGTTGGCCTTGATTCCCCGCTGGGAGACGATGTACCCCAGGAGCATGCCACGCGGCACTCCAAAGACACATTTTTTGGGGTTTAGCTTGACCCCGTTGGCCGTGGCGGTGACCGAACGCGACGCCAAGGTCGCCAACCGGGTCGTCCGCCTTCTGGTCTTGACGACGATGTCGTCCACGTAGGCTTCGACCGTCCGCCCGATGTGGTCCCCAAAAACGTCTCGCATGCGGCGGTAGGTTGCACTGCGTTTACGAGGCCAAAAGGCATCGTGACGTAACGAACGTCCCGAACGGTGTGATGAATGAAGTCGCGAGCGGTCGGACTCCTTCATTTTTATTTGGTGATACCCGGAATAGGCATCAAGGAAACAGAGCAGTTCGCACCCAGCCGTTGAATCAACAATTTGATCTATGCGTGGCAAAGGAAAAGGAACTTTTGGACATGCTTTATTAAGACTAGTGTAGTCTATACACATCCGCCACTTCCCATTCTTCTTTTTTACAAGCACGGGATTAGCTAGCCACGTAGGGTGGAACACTTCCTTGATGAATCCGGCCTCGAGGAGCTTCGCGCGGCTCCGCTCCGATCGCCGTCGCCGCTCCTCGTCGAAGCGGCGCGGCCGGCTGCCGCACGGCGCGGGCGTTTGGCGAGGATGTCAGGGGAGTGCTCGGCGACTTCCCTCGGGATGCACGGCATGTCCGAGGGGCTCCACGCGAAGATGTCGGCGTTGGCGCGGAGGAAGTCGACGAGCCTTGCTTCCTATTTGGGGTCGAGGGTGGAGCGACCCTCAACGCCTTGCCATCGGGAGCTGATGGGTCGAGGGGGACCCCTTTGGTCTGCTCAGCGGCCTCAAAGGTGCCGACGTGCTTGGCGGCGGAGTTGAGGTCGTCGTTGACCATCTTCTCCAGCGTGTTCACCAGCGCTTCATCCAGCGCTAGCGCCTCCGCATGTTCCACGCACTCGACATCGCAGTCGAATGCGTGCTCGATGGACGACCCGACGGTGATGACGCCGTTTGGACCGGGCATCTTCATCTTCAGGTAGGTGTAGTTGGGGACCGCCATGAATTTGGCGTAGCAAGGTCGCCCAAGGATAGCATGGTAGGCCCCTTTGAACCCCACCACCTCGAAGGTGAGGGTTTCCTTGCGGAAATTCTTGGGGGTACCAAACCAGACCGGCAGATCGATCTGCCCGAGGGGTTGACACCTCGCTTGCGGGCGCGATGCCGTGAAACGGCTTCGTGCTGGGCCGCAGTTGATCCAACCCGATCCCCATCAGGCGCAATGTATGCGCAAAGATGATGTTGAGGCTACTGCCTCCGTCCATAAGGACCTTCGAAAACCGGGCGTTCCCAATGATGGGATCGACCACCAGCGGGTACTGGCCCGGGTTTGGGATGCGGTTTGGGTGGTCATCCCGGCTAAAGGTGATGGCGTCCTTCGACCAGTTGAGGAAGGCCGGAGGTGCCCTCTTCGCGGCGAGGACTTCGTGCCGCTCCTTCTTGCGCTGCCGGGTCGACATGTCGACGGTAGGTCCCCCAAAGATGAGGAACACATTTTCGACAGCAGGGAAGCCACCCGCGTCGCCATCGCCTCCGTCTTTCTTGGCCTCTGCCTCCTTCGCGGCGGCACGACCGTAGAACATCTTGAGCATATCGCACTGCTCAAGTGTGGTTCACGGGGGTCTTGTGGTAGGGACATGGCTTCTTCAGCATGTCGTCAAATACCCTCGGGCCTCGAGGAGCCGGTCGAGGGCCCCGTCGGGCTGGGTCAACAGCAAGGGCCTCAGCGTTGCCGCCGTTGCGCCCCTGCTCGCGCGCCTCGCGGCGCGGCGCTTCTTCCCCCTTCTTGCCCCGCTTGTCGTTGCGGTGCGGCTCCTTGGACCCGCTGCCCTCCGCGGGCGTGTCCTCGGAGCGCTTGCCCTTTTTGCCGTCGAAGATTGCCCCCATGGCCTCCTCTCCCGGAGGCGAAGCGGTGGCGATGTCGAACGGCTCGTTTGAGTCCGCGGGCGGGGGCTGCGTCCCAGCTCGCGCACGAGGTCCCGGCACGTGGTGCCCTCGAGGAACGCGTGCACGATCTCGGACTGTGCCACGCTGGGGAGCTCCGTGCAGCGCTTGGAGAAGCGCCGTATGAAGTCCCGCAACGACTCGCCGGGCTTCTGCGTGTAGGAGTGTAGATCCCATGAGTTTCCAGGGCGCACGTATGTGCCCTGGAAGTTGCCCACGAACGTGTGGACTAGATCGTCCCAGTTATGGATCTGGCTGGCGGGCAAGTGCTCGAGCCATGTCCGGGCCGCGTCGCCCAGATGCAGGGGCAAGTTGCGGATGATCACTTCGTCGTTAGTGGCCCCGCCCAGCTGACAGGCTAGGCGGTAGTCATTGAGCCAGACACGGGGGTCCGTCTCCCCGTTGTACTTGACGATCGTCGAGGGCTGGCGGAAGCGTTGGGGGAACGCCGCCGCGCGGATCTCCCGGCTGAACACACGGGTGCCAGGGGGCTCCGGTGTCGGGGAGTGATCCTCACCGCTGTCGTAGCGCCCGCCCCTTCGAGGGTGGTAGCCCCTGGCCGCCCGTGCGTCCGCCTTGCTGGTGCGTCTGGCGTTGATGACGTTGCGGGCGTCGCCATCCAGTGCCCTGCGCGCGTCAAGGAGTCGTTCCTTGGCCGGCGTGCGTCCTTGGTCAGCGGGTTGACCCGCGTGCACCGAGGGTTCGCCTCCTGGTGCGGGTTCATCACCCCGCGCATCCCCCTGTTGGCGGATGCGTGAGGCCGAGCTCTCGGCCTGCTGGACGGCCGCTTGCTCGATGAGAGTTTGCACCTCGCGGTGCATGTCTCGAGCCTCGGGGGTCGAGGGTGCCGGCATGGCACGCAGCAACGTCGCGGCAGCGACGAGCTTTTGGCTCGCACGCGGCGGAGCGTCCGCGTTGTCGACGTTGGGGACGGTGTTGATGCGGTCTCGGACCTGTCGACCCCGGCTCCCGCGCGCGCGTTCGTCGCGCGCGGAGGCCACCCCGCCGCCATCGAAGCGCGGAACGGCCGCCGCGTCGGTATTCCTCCGCCGGCTTGGCCTCGAGCTCGCGGGCTTGGGCCGGGCGTGCGTCGATGTCGGCCCCGGCGGAGCGCTTGGCCCCGCGGCCGGGCGCGCGGCGATCCACGGGGCGGCGTGACCTCCCCGTCTCCGGCGCGCGCCGCCGGCGGCGTTGGCGGGTCGTTGGTGATGACGGCGCAACACTCCCGCGTGGGGTCGTAGCTCCCGTGTCTTGGAGTCGTCGGAGCGACCAAACCGGTAGTCCGCGGCGTCGAGGAAACGCCGTAACGCGGCCCCGGGTCGGCACGCCGGAGAAGTCCCACTCCGCATATCCGTGGCGGTTGGCGGGTGGCATCGTGTCGACGGAGCCCGGGGGACGACTCATCTCGCGCGGAGGTGCGGGGGTCCCCGGCGACGAAGACGTGGCGGCCGAGGTGGAACCCGCGCATCGTCGTGTTGACGTTGGCGTTGTAGGCCGTCGTGGCGCCACGCGGCCGGAGAGCCGCACGCGGTCCCCCGGGGGCGGTGGCGGGCGTCGTGTCGGTGGGCGCACCGCGTTGGGCGGCGGCGCGCTCGGCCTGCCGCCGCTCGGACCGCGCCCGGCGCGAGCGTAGCCCGGAGCGACGGCGGCGTCGCGGCGTCGACGGACCCGCGGCATCCGTGCCGCGAGCGTCCGCACCGGTGTTGTGCGTGCGGCGGAGACCGGGGCGGACCGGCTGGCGCCGCGCGCGCGGCTCCTCACGGTTGGTGAGGCGCATCGGATAGCCGTTCCCCGTGGCACGAAAGTTCGGGTCCCCGAAGCGGATTTCGAACCCGGGCTGGGAGGGGGTCCGAGCTACCCATGCAGTAGCGCGTAGCACGGTACTCAGTGCGGATCACCATGGAGGGAGTTGGCGAAATGACCTTAGGCGCTCGTGTGCCCCATGGTGGGCGCCAACTGTCGGTGCGGAATATGGTCCCGACACTAACCAGTAGATAGCGTCGTGGTCTATCCCTCAATGGTCGATGCTAAGCAACAAGTGACACAGAGATTTTATCCTGGTTCCGGCCGAGGGGGCCGTACGTCCAGCAGGGGTGTGCTCGGGGCACTATATTACTTAGCACCGGGGGTGCTTGTAGTGGGGCAAATACAAGCAAGGCGGGAGAGGAAGTGTAGCTTCCAAGTCCCTGGTGGAGTGGCTGAAGATATTGTGGGAGAATGGGAATGAGTACGCGGTGTGGTGCGAAGTGTTCTTCTGTGTTGAACTAAATCTGTCCCCCCACGGCTGGGGGTTCGCCCCCCCTTTTATAGATCAAGGGGGCGGCGGGTTACATGCACGCCGTGCTACCTGGCTACGTGAGGGATGCACGTCGTGCTACGCTGTAGAGCGGGCGGCCGTCCGGACGATCTTCGCAGCGATCCGGCCATGATGGCCTACCCGTACCCGAACAGTGGCGGTTCGAGGGTAGGAGGGCGGCGGATGATGGTGGCGTCCTCTGATAGGCTTCGAGGGAGGAGCTGACGATGGCTGGTACGGGGCACAGGAGTAGGCAGAACGGCGTTCCTTCCCAACGTGCTTCACAGTGTAGGAGTGGTTGCTGCAGTGCCGGGCGTGCGCCTGCACGCGTGGGTACGGCGGCCGCGCCGTTACAGTGGCCGGGATGGCCATCCACCGGCCTAGCGCCTCCACCTAACCCTGTAGGGTCACGGGAAAGTGAAATCGAGGGTGCGCCCGCCCCCCCTTCGAGGGTCGGGCGCGTTAGCCGTACTGTAGTGGGCGCGCGGTGTCACGGGACCGACACGGCCGTACCGCACAGTCCATCCCCACAGTGGTGGGGATGGGCTCCTCACCGGGGAGTTGGTGCGGCGGCACGGGGTGCGAGCCCGGGCGCATGATGGCGCCGTCTGCGGCGTCGGGGCGTTAAATGCCCGTGTACGGGGGCCGGCGCACGCGTGCGGGGGCGCCGTGAGCGCGGCGGGCCCCGGCCGAGGGCGGGGACGGACCCTCGAGCGAGATGAGACCCGCTCGAGGGGGGAGTGAGCCCTCGAGCGGGGGTGGGACCGCTCGAGGGAGGAGTTGCCCCTCGAACGGGGGCGGAGCCCGCCGAGGGGGCGCGCGCCGTCGAGCGAGGCGGAGCCTATTCGAGGGGGCTTCTAAGAGGGCCGTCTTGGTGGGCCGTCGGGGGTCCGCGGCGTGGGCCGTGTCCTGCATGGTTAGTCACCTGCATGGTTAGGCTTAATGTGTTTCGGTACCGGGATTTAAGTGAGGTTTTTCCCCATTGCTTAAGGGGACCCCCAGGGCTGTCCCCGACAGACGGCTTTAAGATGGCATTCAAGGGGCGCTTGATTGGAGGAGAAACGGATGAGAGTTAAGGAGGGAGAGGAGGCCGGTGCTTCAATTGCCCTTTGATGGTGCGCAAGATGGCAGGGAGAGGCGGGAAAGGTGGAGAGATTGGCCGGCGGCGGTGCAAGACGCGGGGCAGAGGAGGCGCTGAGGTGGGAGGAGGTGCTGACATGCGGGGCCAAGCTGTCAGCCACTGGAGAGAGAAGGGAGGTGGAGTGCTGGGCCGCGGAGAGGAAATGGGCCGAGCAAGAGAAGTGGGCCGGCGGCCTGCTAGAGAGAGAGGAAAGGTGGAGTGGCTGAACGGGCCGGCGGTGGATAGCAGGCCAGCGGGCCGAAATGGGAGGGGGTAAAGGGAAGGGGTTAAAGAAGTTTTGTTGTTTTTTTCAAAACCTTTTTCTTTTAAAACCCTTTTCTCAAATTCTTTTCAAACTTCAAATTCTTTCAAAATTTAAACACTTCAAACCTTTTGCCAGCTTTCAATTTTATTTTGAGACTTTTCAAAACAACACACTATCAAACAAAAAAACATGCATTTCAAATCATGATGCACAAACACTTATTGCTTCTAAAATTATTACAATGATATTTAAATATTTTAGAGCCAAATTTATTTGATAATTTATTATTCCTTAGTAAATAAAATCTAAACACCTTGTTTCTTACATTATTTTAATGATGGAATTTTAGGGTGTTACAGTAGACTTCTTCGGAGATTGGACCATTTAAGAAGGCACTCTTGACATCCATTTGATGTAGCTTGAAGTTGTGATGGGTGGCAAAAGCTAAGAGTATACGAATTGCCTCAAGCCTTGCCACAGGTGCATAAGTTTCTCCAAAGTCTAAGCCTTCTATTGGAGTGTATCCTTTTGCCACTAATCTAGCTTTGTTCTTGGTCACCACGCCATCTTCATCTTGCTTGTTGCGAAACACCCACTTGGTTCCAATCACATTTTGTTTGGGGCGTTCCACCAAGGACCAGACTTCATTCCTAGTGAAGTTGTTGAGCTCTTCTTGCATGGCCATCACCCAATCGGCATCTCCAAGAGCATCTTCAACCCTAATAGGTTCCAACATGGAAACAAACGAGTAATGTTCAAAAAAATTGCTAATCTTGAACGAGTTGTTAGCCCTCTACGGATGCTTCCAAGAATGTTGTCAACGGGATGATTTCGTTGAACACTTTGTCGAACTCTTGGATGTGGGTCAGACATTTCTTGTTGGATCAATTCCTCAGTTTCTTGACTGTCTTGTGAAGCCTCAGCAGCAGGTCTGGAATGTCCGGACAATTCTCCAGAGTTTCAGGAAAACCTGGAATCTCCGAATTTTTCTCCGGACACTCCGGGGTTCGCAACGGGAGTCAGAATTGTTGTTTCTTCTATTTCGCAGTCCTTTTAATCTCCTTCTCGAGGCTTGATTTCTCCAACGGCCATCTTTCTTATAGCCTTTTCAACAGGTACATTCTTGCCTACACACAATTCGTCAACTTGCTCCTCTTGAGAGCCATTAGATTCATCAAACATCAAGTCACACGTGACTTCAACACAACCGGTGGTTTTGTTGAGGACATGATAGCCATGAGCGTTTGAGGCGTAACCAAGAAAGGTACCTTCATCAACTTTAGATGCAAACTTAGAGTTTTTGGGATTCTTGTTAAGAATGAAGCACTTACAACCAAAAACTCTAAAGTAAGAAACGTTAGGCTTTTTTACCGATTAGGAGCTCATAAGCGGTCTTGTGGCGAAGCTTGTGAAGATACAAACGATTGATAGCATGACAAGCCGTGTTGATTGCTTCTGCCCAAAAACTATCCGAAGTCTTGTACTCATCAAGCATGGTTCTTGCGGCTTCAATGAGAGTTCTATTCTTCCTCTCCACTATCCCATTTTGTTGTGGAGTATATGGGACGGAGAGCTCATGACCAATGCCTTCTTCTCAAGATACTCTTCAATGTTGGTGTTCTTGAACTCGGTGCCATTGTCACTTCTTACTCTCTTGATCTTCATATCAAATTCATTTTGGGCTCTTGTGGCAAACTTCTTGAATATTTCATGAACTTTGCTCTTGTCTTTCATAAAGAATACCCAAGTATACCGAGAATAATCATCAACAATGACAAATCCATACTTGTTCCCACCAATGCTAACATAAGCCACCGGACCAAAAATATCCATGTGAAGTAATTCCAATGGCCTTGTGGTAGTGACTACATTCTTGGCGGGATGAGGGGCACCAACTTGCTTTCCGGCTTGACAAGCACTACAAATTCTATTTTTCTCAAAATGAACGTTTGTTAGTCCTAGGATGTGTTCCCCCATTTAGAAGCTTATTGAGATTATTCATCCCAACATGAGCCAGTCGGCGATGCCAAAGCCAACTCAAGCTAGACTTGGCCAATAAGCATGTGTCAAGTTGGGCTTTATCCGATGAAAAATCCACCAAGTAAAGCCTTCCCTTGAGTTCACCCTTAAAGGCAACGGAGTCATCGCCCCTTCTAAAGACGGTCACACCCTCATTGGTGAACAAACAATTGTAGCCCATCTCACAAAGTTGTGAAACAGACAACAAGTTGTAGTCCAAAGATTCAACCAAATAAACATCGAAAATTGAATGATTGATTGAGATAGCAATTTTACCAAGACCAACAACCGTTCCTCCACCATTGCCTCCAAAGGCAATTCTTTCCGTAGGATTTTTAATCATATCACAAGATGTAAACATTTTCTTCTCCCCGGTCATATGATTTGTACATCCACTATCAATCACCCATTTTGTTCCACCGGAGGAGTATGCCTACAAAACAAGTTATACTTGTGTTTTAGGTACCCAACTGGATTTGGCTCCTAGAGTGTTAGTCACAAGAATTTTGGGCACCCACACATTCCTTTTGATCAATGTCCCTTTTGTGCGGGGTCCCACATACTTAGCAACCACCTTACCCTTGTGGTTCCAAGTCAACACATAATCGGCATAGAAGCTATCTTGTGATGCATGTGGTTTGGGCTTCTGGCTCAACTTGTTTAGCTTTGATTGTGGTGCTTGTGTTGTAGCTTGGGTGCTCTTGAACTTGATAGGAGTGTTGTATCTAACTTGGTTGTCATAGTTCTTGACACCCAATTGCTTCTTGCCGTGCACCACATTTTTTGTTCCCATACCTTTGGTGTGGTAGTTCTTGATGAATGGGATGGGGTCTTTTGTACCTTGTTCTTGCTTACCAAGCCCCTTCCCATCCGCAAAGCCAAATTTCTTCATGTAGCTTGACCCAAAGCCTTTGGTGTGGTTTTCAAACTCACCTCTCTTGGGTTCTTTCTTCTTTTCATCAATGAGAGAGTTTGACAACCTAGCAATTTCTTTCTTCATGGCATTCATCTCGGCAATATTAGTAGCACAAGCATTTATATCAATTTTATAACATCTAGTACAACCATTGCTTGTTGATTTTTGAGAGTTGGAGGAAAAGCATCATTAGATGAAGTTGTAGCATTATTCTTAAGGTTGTCAAGTTGAACTTCTAATGCTATGTGACTAGTCTTTAAGCTATCAAAGCTCTTTTGAAGTTCAAGCTTTTCACCCTCAAGTTTCTTGCAAGCATCCTTAGCTAGGAAAGATTCCCTAGTTAATTCATCTACTATCAACTCATCTTTAGCTAGGGATTTCTTGAGGCTAAGAATTTCTATCTCCTTTTCTTTGAGCGAGTCCTCTTGCACCTTGAAACCCTTCTTTTCAATTACAAGGGCATTCTCAAGGCAATGGTTTTCTCCCGCTCAAGTCTAAAGAGCTCTTCTTGCACCTCTAGAGTCCCTTCTCTATTCTCTATTTCTTTCATTAAAAACATGATTTTCTTAGTTGCCTTTTTACCAAAGCTAGTGATCATTTTTTCAAAATCAAAATCACTTTCACTATCATCATCTAGGGGCGGGGTGGGAGTGTCTACCTTGGAGCCCCTAGCCATGAGGCAAGTGTGGGTGAAGTCATCTTCATCATCGGTGAGATCTTCAAAGAGTGATGACTTGATGATTGGTTCTCTGATGGATATGGTAGCTAGACCCGCTTCAACGTCGGAGTCGGAGCTATCATCATTTGAATCCCATTCTTCACCCAAATGAGCTTCACCAACTTCCTTCTTCTTGTTCTTGTCAAACTTGTTGGTGTCTCTTCTCCTTACTTTTACATTGGGGCATTCCGCAATGAAATGACCCTCTTTGCCACAGCCAAAGCATGGTCTCTTGGAAGTCCTCTTCGTCTTGATCTTGTCTTTGTCCTTGTTCTTGTTGAAGAAGCCACTCTTTTTGAACATTTTGTCATTTTGTTGAACTTCCTCACAAAGAGAGCCATTTGCTCGGGAGTCATGTTCATGTCACTATCTTCATCACTATCTTCCTCGACCATGGTCTTTGAAGTTGATGAGCTTGACCTCTTCTCCTTGCTAGATGCATTGAGGGCCACTCCCTTGTTCTTCTTAAGTTGTTCATGCATCTTTGACATTTCT
Source organism: Cenchrus americanus (assembly GCA_947561735.1). Classification (NCBI taxonomy): domain Eukaryota; kingdom Viridiplantae; phylum Streptophyta; class Magnoliopsida; order Poales; family Poaceae; genus Cenchrus; species Cenchrus americanus. The sequence goes on along the minus strand of OX387242.1, from coordinate 96,364,206 downwards.
TGTGAAAGCTTTGACTCCTTGACGGTGATGAGGTGTTCTTCCATTCTTCCAATCACATCCGCTGGAGTGAACTTGTTGAAGCCTCTCTTCTCCCTTATGAGTTTTGGGAGTTGAACATCCCTTTCCATATATGCGGAGAGAATCTTGTCGACCACTTCTCTTCTTCCCCATCTTGTGCTTCCAAGGGACTTGATTTTGTTGATGATCTTGTTCAAGCGGTTGTACATGTCTTGAGGAGACTCATCATCCTTGATGACAAACCGATTGAGCTCACTTTCCAAGGCTTGAATCCTTCCTTCTCTTACTTGCTTTGTCCCTTCATGGTTGATGAACAATGTGTCCCACACTTCCTTGGCGGACTTCAACCCATCCACCTTGTCATATTCTTCGGACGTAAGTGAACTCTTGATGATACGTATGGCTTGATAGTTTCTTTGTATCTCATTTGCTTGATCTTGAGTTAGCGTCGCATCACCACTAGGAAAGGTAATGCCCCTGTTCACAATAGTCCAAAGTGCGGTATTCACCGCCATCAAATACTCCTCCATCGAGTTCTTCCACTTGGAATAGCCGGTTCCATCAAATTGGGGTATCTTCCCAATGTGGCTAGAACCCGATGGATGGTTAAAGGATAAGCGAGAGTAATCGAAAGAGGTTCGAGTATAGTCCCTTGATGGTCGTCGAGTGGAGCGGTTGGACCTTGCATCATCGAACTCATCCTCACTATCGGAGGACTCATCACCATGTCCATGCGCTTGATGACTCGTGCTTGCGCCATGGGTGTTGCCTCCTTGAGGTAGGACGGGAGGTGTGCCAACAACATTGTTGACGGGATCACCTTCGGCGAGAGGTGGAGCTTGATCACTTGGATTCGACATCTTCTTAACTCCAAGCGGTTAAGCTTCAAATGTGGAGCACTTGGCTCTGATACCAGTTGAAAGGATCAAGATGTCGACTAGAGGGGGTGAATAGTCAAGCCTGGAAAATCACAACTTTTTCGCAGCTGTTAAATCCAGGTTCGGAGTTTCCGGATATTTTTCCGGATACTCCGAGAAATCCGGAGAATCCGGGAAAATGTCCAGATATTCCGGCCTGTCAGGGGGGAATCAAATTCGACAGAAACTAAACTCGCTCAAATGTAAATCTGTGAAAATAGGTTATGCACTGAGATGAGACAAGCCTGTTTATCCACTCCAATCTTGTAGAAACCTCACCACGAGGTAGATCGACACCAAACCCTAGATATGTGCTCAAGAGAGAAACAAGCATACAATAAGAAGAACAAGCACACGAGACACAAGGATTTGTTACCGGAGTTCAACCTCACACCTTGAGGTCTACGTCTCCGTTGAGGTACCCACAAAGGATGGACCTTTACACCTAGGTCACTTTCCTCCCTCTAGCGACCACAAAGATCAAGCTAGAGTTACTTACTCAAAGTCGGGGTGATATAAACTTTCTTGGGCAGCCACAATCTTTGGATGCTCCAAGGCAACGCCTAGCCGGCTAGGAGCTCAAAGCTCCAAGAGTAACGAACATGAATTTTGCCAACCAAGCGAAGAACGAGGTGCTCTAGAGATGGGAAATCAGCTCACTAGCACTCTCCAAGCTCTTGCTCTCAAACCCTCTTAAATCCCCACAACAAATTTCACCAAACTTGAGCCAAAGGGAGTAAAGGAGGGAGTAAATGAGGCCTGAAGAGTTCAGGACGAAAATGGCAGGAGAGAGAAGTAAAGAAAGGGGTGGAGGGGGCTTTTATACCCCCCTCACCCAGAATATAGCCGTTGAGGCTTTAAGACCCGGAGTATCTGGGGTAAACCCGGAAACTCCGGGAAGTCCGGAGATTCCGGGGTAAACCCGGATACTCCGGCCTCCCAAGGTCAGCACCCAAGAAAGGATCCCCGTGAAAGTGTTGGTGCAAAGGTGTCTTTCATAGGTTTTGTTTTAGCAACGAGAGCACCTGTTCGACTCTTGGAAGACACAATTCCTGTCCCTCTTGATAGTACGGCATTCCTAGGACTCAAATTCAAAAGTGTAAAATAAATAAAGCCTCTTAGGAACCCTTTATAGCATCACTTCCTTTTTGTAGTGTCAATGGACTGCACTTGATGCCACAAATAATTTTAATCCTTGCTCATGGACTAAATAAATCATTAGCTACTTAAGTGTGTGTCATTAAACCACCAAAACCCACTTAGGGGCAAAGATACTCTTCAATCCTCCCCCTTTTTGGTGATTGATGACAACACATTTAAGTCTTACAATGATAAACAATGAATATCAAAAACTTTTGTAATACTCCCCCTTAATATGTGCATTTTGATCTTGAATATCAATGGTCCTTTTAGGGCCAAATTTTGCACAAAAGAGAGAAGCATGAGAGTATTACACTAGTGGGGTGCTTGTGACGTGCAACAGATAATAGTGAGATGCTCATGACAGATTATGCACTCAATCAAGGAAGAAAAAAATCTGAGGCTGAAAGTCCGGACTGTCCGAGGAGAACCCGGAATGTCCGGGAAATCCGGAAACTCCAGGAAAATCTCGGGACTCTCCGGGCTTTCAGCACACTAGTGAAAAACAGAAATCACACAGATTTTCAATCTAGCATAAAACATCCTTAGAGAGTAAAAACAGAGTAGAACATCACAAGCACACAACCAAATGTCTCAAGCTCACATTGTCTTACACACATACGAATTTAGAGTTGTTACAAGCCAAAGTTCCAAATCCAAATACATGAAGTTCGAAGTTCATTGTTCCAACACATAGATAGATAAATTCACTCCCCCTTTGGCATCAAGCACCAAAAAGGAAGTGTGGAGCAGCTGGATCACTCGGAGTCGTCGTCGTTCTCCTCTTCTTCTTCATTGTCCTCCTCCGCTTCTTCCTCTTGTCCTTCTCCCGCATCTTGAGCGTCCCACTCTGCAAATGGATCATCAAACTCGAGGAGCTCACGGTAGGGATCGGTGGGAAGGCCAAGATGGGACTTGATTTCAATGATATCCCGACGGTTCTCATTAGTCTCCGTGGCTATAGTCTTGCACATACTAAAGTTGCTCTTAAGCACCCTCTTGATCATGGAGCCACGGTGCCATCGGGGAGGCCTAGGAGGAGAGCATGCAGCGGGCAAGTCATCATGGCGAGGAGCTGAACTGGAGGAGCCAACATACTTGCGACCTTTTAGAGGCCTCTTGGCTCGATCACGGAGGTGACAAAACGGCTCATGCACAACATCCTTGGGATAGCGAACATTGGTGACTCTCTCAATCATGTACATAAGATAAGGGGCATAGGGGAGATACTTCATGGGATCGTTCATAGCCCTTCTCAACTCATTCCAAATGAAGTCAAATATGCAAAAACCTTCAGGGATCATGGTCCCTTCGACTTGTGTCCCTGCCATTACAAGACATGCGACGTCAGTTCCCGGGGGCTACGACTACCTGGGGCAAACGGCGTCATCAAGCTGTACATACCTTCTACCACGGTGGCCTCCGGCGGCGTAGCCTCTGAGCCCGGTGCCACGGTCTCGCTCTGGGGAATGGAAGCGGATTCTTCGACAGCCAGCGACAGATTTTCCTCTGTAGCTGCCACGTCCGGCTCTTCTCCCTCCCAGGACAGATCGGTCGATTTCCTACACAGTACAGATTTGGTGGTCAGCCAAGCAAGATTACCAAAGTACAAGTACTACTCGAAAATGGTTTTCACTTACAAGTTGGACCGGACAACAGTCACGGTCAGAGCGCCAAGTATGCTGGCGATATCGACAAGCCCGGCTTCCGCGGGCGCCTCTTCTTCAGCCTGGGCTGCTACGTGTTGTGCGGATCCGGTAGTCACGCTCGGCTCTGGTCTGCTCCCCTCTGCCGGCACCTGCGGCTCGGCAACTCTAATCGTCCGCCGTGTCATCTGTGACACAAGCTCTTCCATGGTGGGGGCTGGACTGCGGCTTCTTTCAGTCGGCTCGCCCACCGTGTCCCATACATCTCCTTCCCCTTGATCAATGGGGTCGGACTATGGAATTTCCTGTGACAACTCAGAACTCAATTGTCAGCATGCAATACTTCGAAGACAAGTACCCGACTACTCTACTCGAGGAACTCACCTCTTGGGACGTAGTCTCGGTCACCTTCATCTTCTTGGCGACACGTTTGCGCGCCACATTGCGCGGCCTCCTCGGCGGCGCAGGGAGACTAGCCTCTAGGCTAGTCGGTGGATCCTTAATGAGGGGGACATTGGGCAGCCCAGGTCGGCTGAACTTGGACCGCGGCTGAAATCGCTCCTGCAGCGTTTCCCCGTCCTCCTCGTCGGGCGTATCTTCAGTAGTGACGGTGTCGCCACCTTCGCTGACTTCGTGGCGTTCTTTGGCCTTGCCCTTACCCTCCTCTGGAATATCTACAAGTTGAGGAGGGGGAGTTGGGGCGGAGACATACTTCGCAATGTCATCCCGCAGCAAGCGACTGGGGTGAGTGTGACTACTCCAATTCAATCAGTACTCGGGGGTAGCGGTCATCGGCTACTAACCTTGTTCGGCGGACGAGACGCGGAGCACTCAGAGACTGGGCAGGGTGTGCACGGTGGCATATCCTTGAATATCCTGCCCAGCCTCTCGACAATGTCTTCATCGTCGACTTCGTTGTCGGGCATCCTCGACGTATCCTCGTCACCTGTATACTAGTACCCGAGGGTGTTGCGTGCCATCAGCGGCTGTACCCTCCTCTTCATGAAGTTGAAGGCCACGTGTTTGGCCCTCAGTCTGGCTTCCCTCAAAGCCTTGATCTTCAGCATCAACTCGGGGAGTTAAATACCCTCCTGCATTGTCGGTTCAGTGTTCCACCACACCTGATGCTTCGGTTGCTTCCCACTGGGCTTCGGTAGCTCTGGGTGGTGGTTCGTGATATAAAACCACTGGGCCTTCCAGTCTTAGTTCGAGTCGATGAGCTTGTATGACAAGTACTGGTCGGCGGCATCTTCACGCATCTGAATGCCGACTCCTCCAACTACTCGAGGGTCGTTGGCGCTCGGCTGCGGCTTCACACGGAAAAATTTCCGGAACAAGATCCAGTGGGGTTTGATCCCCACGAAGGCTTCGCGGAAGTGGACAAAGACGGAGACGTGGAAAATGCCATTTGGGTTCAAGTTCAAGTACTCGATACCGTAGTACTTGAGGAGACCCTTGAAGAAATCGCTCGTCGGGAGTGCTAGTCCGCGCTCCGCGAACCAGGCGAACATAGGGACCTCATCGGGGTTCTTCTCCATGGGGTACGGGTCGCCCGCGGCGGCGCACCACATGTCCATCTCCTTCTCCCGGATGAACCCGCTGTTCACCAGCGCCAGCAGATCTTCAGTCTTTGTCTTGGACTTCTTCCACTCATTGTTTGGATTGGGGCGTGGGGGAGACGTCGGCGGCGTTGACCCCCGGGCATATCCCTCCGCCTCATTGCGGGATCTCTTCTTCCTGGCACCAGCACCAACCTTTGCACCCTTGGACGGAGAAGGCTTCATCCTCCAAGTGCACGGGGTCTTTACTTGCATTCGCTTAGAGGATTCACTGGTTGCGAGCAACGGCGGCGCGCGTAGACTTGCAAACTTCAGCGCGGCGATAAAAGCACGGGTGGATGGTTGGCCAGATCTACTCCAACGGCTACTAATGCGGGGAATGAAAGACCCTAAGGGTTTCGGCCTCTATTTATAACCTAACCAGCGGCACTGCAACGTCCGGATGGATAAGTATCGACGGCTGACTCAGCGGCAGTTGCCTGACTCTTCGGCTTCCAATACTCGATGCACTCCATCTCGGGGGCTCGGCAACATCTGCTAGATTTCCTGGGTAGCGACAAACTCAAGAGCAACTCAGGACACATTCTTCAACCAAGATGACCCTTCAATTCGAGAGGAAGTACTCGACTTAAGGCTCGGGGGCTCCGTGCCACGTGTCCTTCGGTTTTTTCTCCGGATTTTACGGGATAATCTTGGCAGAACTTCAGATTGACCCTCAACTTGAATCTACGATTCGACCTAAGGCTCGGGGCTACATTCCATATGGAATGTGATTCTTCGAATCGCATTTTCCATATGGTTTCTTCTTCAAGACAAGGCGAGTACCATTGAAGACCTTCAAGAGAAGAACTTGAAGACTTCGAGACTACTCAAAGATCAACTGGAGTACCTTCCAGCCTCGGGATGCTTCAAGTACTCTTGAGGACTTTTGGCTTGTAGTACTCAGGGACGCCTGAGGACTACTCGTCAAGACCATCAAGATTACTTGAAACTATCCTGCTCGACTACCAAGTACTCAGGGGCTTGTCGTATGGACCTCCCTGGGCCCACTACCTCGGTGGGTACCAGGACCGACTACTCGGTAGGCCCCTGGGACTACTCGGCTTGTGCCACTCGGCACCTGATGGTGTGGGGCGCAAGGACTGCGGTGGAGGAGTACTCGAATAGGAAGCTATACATGTCCTGTACTATGTAGAGAACTCCTAGACGTACCCGACTTGTACTCTCTCCTCAAACCGACTTGTAACCCTGCCTCCCGGGCTATATAAGGCGAGGCAGGGACCCCTATCTTTCTCATATGCATCATCTTATAAACACACCCAATCAATCCAGAGCTACGCAGCATACAGGACGTAGGGTATTACGCACCTCGCGGCCCGAACCTGTCTAAATTGTGTGCCACGTGTCTCTTCCTTCGAGTTACCAATCTCAGCGAGGCCACATTCATCTACGTCGGGTACTCCCCTTGGTAGATTGCCGGTCTAAAACACCGACAGGTGGTCGCGGAGGGGAGTTGCGAGCATTTTTTTCCTGGGTTGAGAGGGTGCAGCCGTACGTGGACGGTTGGGTTGTCGCGTTGCAGAACTTGGTCGAGGAGGTCCGGCCCCACGACGAGACGGCGTGGGAGGTGTACATCTAGTGGTACACCCCGAGGACTCGGCCGCGTGTGATGTACGTCCCACCATAGCCTGCAGCGCCGGTTCCGGACGCGGCGAGGGTGCTTGCTAGTACCGCGTACCCGGTTCGACGGGATCAGCACTACGACACGGTGGTGAGTTTGAAAATTCACCGCCTATCTCTTATGGTACTTTACATTCTACCATTTACTAATAATTTCTTTTGTGGTTCGACGTGATTGCGGACCTGTCACATATTATAGAGGACTCGACGGCGAGGCTGGACCAGATGTCACACCAGGAGATCGCAGAGACGTTCCTCAGGATGGGTGCCATCACCAGGAGGTTCCTTGTGCGGTGAACTGTCGCGGTAACCCGGCTCTACCACTGTTTCCACGGTACCCCCTACCCCCGGTCGTCCTCCAACTCCGCCTCGACTGGTCGTTCCCACGCGGCACCGTCGTCCTCGTCACGGCCACCCTACCAGGCAGCTTTCTACCCGGCGCGCCCTCTGTCGCATCCTCCCTTGAGGATGTCTCCGCTGGGGGGGCGCTCCTCTCAGAGGTCCTGCACCTACACATGCACCAGCACCAGCACCACGAGGACCCGCACTAGCACCAGTACTACCAGTTACAGCACCAAAAGGCCCTGCTCTTCAGCTAGGTATTGACCACTAATCTATAATACTACATTGTATTAATTAGGAAACGTGATTTAATATTACTATTTCTTCCGGTTTTTGACTGCAGCATCGACCTTCCTGACTCCACCATAGGGGACCAGACTGGAGCGTCCGGGTTTGGCTTCGACGACTTGGCCCTCGACTGGTTGCAGGGTTTGCAGTCGCAGTCGCAAGACGAGCTCGCAAGGTCGCAACTTGGAGGCGCGCCACCCACGTGGACTCAGGAGGGAGCAGGGACGCAGCCAGGAGGCTCCCAGTTGCCAGGAGCGACCGGTGGGGCACAACCTGGAGCCTCACAGTTGCCAAGCACGAGCGGTGGGCCGCAGTCGTCTCCAGGAGGCTCGCAGCTGCCCGTGGCGGTGGGGCACAACAGTCTCCAGGAGGCTTGCAGCTGCCCGGCGCGAGTGGTGCGGTACAACAGTCTCCAGGAGGCTCGCAGCTGCCCAGCGCGAGCGGCGGGGCACAGCCTGGAGCCTCGCAGGTACCAGGCGCTAGCGGAGGGCAACCAGGTTCGTCCCACGAGGTTGCAGGGTCGACGGCGGCGGTGGCGACACCGCAGCCGACTGGTGATGCTAGGCGTCGGCAGATCCACCCTCCTGACCCGTTGACGTACACTCGCGAGCAGACGCACGCCGCAGATCGAGCTGCCATGCTGCTCAAGAAGCCCAGGCGATGCTAGATTAGGTCTAGTATTGTTTGTACAGGAGCATTATTATACGTGATCATGACTATTTTTTAGTATGTCTCTTTTCTTTTTACAACGTAATGTTTTTCCTTAAATTAAAAAAAACAACCGCAGTACGGTAGGTATTAGAGCAACTCCAAGAGTCTCTCTAAATATCACTAACTAAATTACTGATTTGGATAGTATGCAAAATGAAATAGCTTGTAAAAAGTTGATGAAATCCAACAGACTAGCTAAAATCAACTCTCCATATGTTCCACTGCTAGTGGGTCCCGCCTGCCATACTCATGTACAAGGGGATAGCTAGCGGGATTAGCTAGCAAAAAATGGCTAGCGAAGCCCCCGGTTTAGCTAGTGGAGGATAGCTAGGACAAGTTTAGCTAGTCTGTTGGATTGAGTTTTTGACAAATTTTCTATTTTTTAGCTAGTTAAGCCAAAATAACTAGTCTTTTGGAGTTGCTCTTAGGTTGGGGATCGTGTCCTAAATTTCCATTTTCTACTAGATTTATTAAAATCAAAAGAAATTAAATGATCCTAGCCGCCGTGGGCCACGACGGCAGGGCCTAGCCGTCGTGGCCCACGGTGTTTTATACTAGCCACGATGGCCCATGGCGGTTAGACCCAACCGGCGTGGGCCGCTGCAAACCGCCGTTGCCGGCCTCCAACCGCCGTGCGCTACGGCGGTTTGTTCTTAAACGTCGTGGCGCATGGCGGTTGGTTGCCAAATCTTCTAAAATTTCAAACAGTCGTATAATTTTGCAAAATGATTAAAAATATATATATATAAATTCGTCGGAGGACAGCCAACGTATTTTCACCACTAAAATTAAAAGTAAATAGTAAATTCGAGACTGTATGGTGTGTTTAAGTGTTTAACAGTAAGTTACTTGGATGGACGCCCAAAAATTTGCAGTCAAGCTTGATCTCTAATCCTTCCTGTACTGTTCTAAAATAACTGCTACTTCCACAACAACATCAACCGTACGTTCAACGCCTTCCCACAGATCTCAAATGTTCGAAGACAACTAACCAAATTTAATCTGGAAGATGTTGTAAGGATTCCCGGCATCGTCCAGCAACAACTAGAGATGGGTTCCGTCCAGCAGCAACTAGAGAAGTAGAGATGGGCCGCCGGAACCCACTGGCACTGGCGGCGTGGCGGCGCTTGCCGTCGATCAGAACGAAGCATTTACGTGCGCGCGCGCATTGCCGGCGCTGGATCGATGCCGTGCCGGCGGGATCGGCGGCGGCGACCGTACGTCCCCCGCGGTCAGAACACAGAACTCGCAAAGGCTGGTCTGCGGCCACGTGCGTGTTCGGCAAGTGCCTGATCGCGCTTGGTCACCCACCTGAGTGACCTGGACGACCTGCGAGCTACTCCTCATCCACACGAGAGACGAGAGACGGAGACGACGGCACGTGCCCGGCCGTGCTCGCTCGCCGCGCGTGGGTGTGATGTGCATGCACTTGCACCGTTAGCTTGGCCGCCGGCCGGCCAAGTTGGACCAGCGCGTACATACATACAACCAGCCTGCCGTGCCCCTACGTGGCAAACAAATGCAGGAGCCGGCGCCGGCCGACGACCGTGATTAGTGTCCTCGTTGTTATCCTGTGATGAGAAGGAAGGGAAAAAAAACACGAGTTCCAGGCGCGGGTTACACTACACGTAGTACGTGTGCTACGCGACAAGGCGAGGGTATAGCTACAACAAGCTACCGAGATCGACGATCTGTGTGTATGGAGTACATCCGACGATGACCTGCGGCATACTGCTGCCACGCAAGGAATGAAGGAAACAACATGCAAGGGCCGGAAAGTAAGCTGATGGATGCAAACACCGTTGGCCGGATGCCCTGCATCCGAGGGAGGGCATGCATGTGCATCCGAGGGGCGAGGGCATGCATGCAGATCATCGATAGATCTCCCTGCAGGCTGCAGCATAGCAGCCTATCTAGCAGGTGCCATGCAGCCGGCCGTGTCCGTTTCTAGGCAAGCACGAAAGCCTAGTAATATTTCACTTGCTTCTTGTTGCATTGTAATTGCTGCTATATACGAGTACTACATGTACTGTGCAGGGGCAGCTGGTTGTGGAAAAAGAAAAAGTTTGGCGCGAGTCCCTGTCGCCTTCCGGCGGCCGGCGGCGGCCGCTAGAGCTTCTCCATGAATCACGCCCTCAACCTTGTCTTTTTGTGTCATATATACAGTATATATACACGTGGACTCGATGCCCTTCACATGTATACTCATCGTCGTCATCAAAATTATGAAGAGATAATCCTAGGACGGACGATCTCCTTATTAAATTTGGTCTAATCCAAATAATAATAACAACCTCGAATTTACTATTTTTTGTGATGAACAAATCTGTAATATAATATATGCTAAACAAGATCCATCTTGTGTGTATTTTCAGGGAATGATCGAGGGACAATTAATAAGTAATAGCGCGGGAATCATCCGATCGATCATTCCTGTCCTTGAAAAACGGAGGGCGGGAGAAAGTCAACGCGAGCTCTGCCAAAGTAGTTTTTCCACAACTGGGAGGTGTACCTCTCTTTATCGTGCGGTGGTGGCTGCCTCGAGATTCGCACTGCAGCACATGTGAGTGGGACAATCAGCCAACAATCAATATATTAGTGTGCTAGCACGAATCTCGATGCATGATTGAATGGTTGGAGATAAGAAAAGGTGCACCTTCCGGTTGTGGGAAGGATTTTTCGGAGCTCCGCGGAAGAATTTCCTACCAGCTGACCGCGTGCATGCAGTGCGTGCACACGCGAACGCTACGGTTCATTTTGGATCGGAGCTGCAATTGTCAAACCGGTGATCTGACTTGCTAATTAATCCATCGTCGATTCCCTTCCCGTAATGGCACCCGGTGACGTGTACTCCATCACTACCCTATCTGACTATCTGCGTATCACCATATATAGTACAGTACGTGCGTATGTAGCTCGATCTGCATTACATACGGCACTTGGTCTACACTACTGTAGACATACGGCCCCTCTAAGCCTCTCCTACGAATTTGAGGGAAGAACCGAAGAAGAAGATGGAAAGGAGGGGCCAGAGCTAAAGAAAGAATTGAAGAAGGAGCATACATCGTCCCTGAACCTCATTCTTAGCTTCGCCACTGTGCACACGTACAAGATGCAAATGCAAGAGCAGCAGCAGCAGAATACATGCGTGCTATTATGCTACTCCCTCCGTCTCTAAATATAAGCATTCTTCTGTTTCCGTGTTGCACGTTTGACCATTCGTCTTATTCAAAAAAATTGTGAAAATATAAAAATAATTATGATATACTTAAAATATACATGATGATGAACCATGTCACAACAAAATAAATAATATTCTCATAAAGTTTTTGAATGGGACAAATGATAAAACACGATCAGCAAAAGTCACCAAATGTTTACAGAGGGAGTACTCGCTATGTAAAGTACTGAGAACTTGGACTGATCGAGAACACGTACAGTGCAGGCAGGCTTTGCAGAAGATAGATAGAAGCTGCATGCAGGTGGCAGGTGGACGACAGGCCTAACTTGCCCATGCTGGCTGCTTGCATTTATCCATCGGAAGTTGCCATCGTCGATCGATCGATCGAGCTACTAGTCCTCAAATGCATGAAGGGGCTCATCGTATATATGTATATATGTGTTCTCTCGCATTATATTCATCGAACATATATACTATGATGAATAATTGAATACTACCCATAATCGATATGTAGATGGACGACTACACGCCTTTGTGGCCCTATAGCTAGCTAGCTGCTTGACCAAATTAATTGTAGCACGTTGCACGATGGACGACTTTTGTATGTAAACTTCGTCGGGATCAGTTTAATTAATTCCCTTTGTTTCAAATTATTAGAGCATCTTATATTTTGTCAACTTCTAAAAAAATATGGTAAGTAAAAAAAGAGTTCATCTCCAATAATTTGGCATAATTCACTTGCCAAATCAAATCTAACTTAAATCAGGTTTCTTGGGAAAAACAAAATTATGTTTATGGTCTTCCACCTCTTGAAAACTTACGTCAGGAATCATTCTCTTTTCTTTATTTTTTTCACCCTCCCGCCTACAGGGAAACACCGAGTGACCGATGTGAGTTTTGCCAGGATTCTATTTTTTGCCAAGTTGGTTTGTCAAACTATTAGAGGTCAATTATTCTTATTTTGCCAAAATTAGATGGATGACAAGTTGGTTTGTCAAACTCTTCGAGTTGCTCTTAATTGACAAGTCCTTTTGAGTTTATCCTAATTTAAACAACAAAATTAGAAAAGCATTGGCTTATATTACTGCAAAACTTAAACGACCTATATATATTTGAAATGATGAAGGGGTTGTTATTATTAGCTGACCGTAGTTATTTTTCAAGCACATACTACGTACTATATACATTCTTTATTCATCGTGCTTACTACTAGGATTAGGAAAGTCAACTCTACACACACACACCACTAGGGATGGCAGTCCGACCCGTGGGTGCGGGTGCCCACGGGTGCCAGACCCATTGGGTGTGGGTGTGGGTGTCACATCGCACCCGTGGGTGCACCCACACCCGCACCCATAATAAACCGGGTTGGGGCCGGGTGTGGATTTCCACCCGTGGGTGACCCATGGGGCCCGTAAAATAGCAAATCTCCACAGTTACACCTATTGAATGTATTCCCAATCTACTTTGATTGTCTTGTACTGAGTGTTGATGACCTTTTATTCTGCATCATGATGTACTGATGTACTATAATCTACTTGGATTGTCTTGTACTGAGTGTTGATGACCTTTTATTCTGCTTGATTATGTACTGATGTACTATGATTATGATGAAAGTTTGATTTGCTACCATTATATTTATACATTGAATGTTGTATTGTCAGACCCAACGGGCGCCCAGCACCCGGCGGGTGACCCGAGGGTGTGGGTGTGGGTGTGAAAATCCACCCTTTAGCATGATGGGTGCGGGTGTGAATTTCTTTGACGGGTGTGGGTGTGGGTGTGATTTTGCTACACCCGACCCACATCCACCCATTGCCATCCCTACACACACCACACACACACAGCTCTCATGCATGCTTCCACTAGCCACTAGCTAAAAACTTGTTCTGTGTGTATATGCAGCGTATGTATGGAGTATGGGCGCGTGTATGTGATGACAGATGGAAGACGAGCTGAGGTCATCATTTCATCACTTGCATATGCATGAATAATTAATAAATGGTGCCGTTAATTGTTTGCTGATGAGTCAGTGTTACTGTGTACTGAGTGCTGACAACTACTGAGTCGTCGTATGTATGGCTTTGGCTAGTACACACACATCTCAATCCAAGTCAACGTTATAGCTACAGTAGTACTGCAGTGTAGTGTAGCAGCCCTGCACAGATGCAGATGTGTTGCATCAGCCAGTCATTCAGTCATTCATCAACCCAGCTGCAGATGTGCAATGTGTTGCATCAGTCAGTCAGTCCAGGTTCCACTAGAGATGCAGACATGCATGCATGCTCTCGATCCCACCGATCGATGAGATCGATGCGTTCCCCTTCGCTAGCTGCAGGGCAGCTGCACAGGTGCTTATATATGGATCCATACAGATTGTCTCCACCAATTTCTTAGCTAGTTTCCGTGGTATGCGTGGCCAAACGCACGCAAAGTGCGCAGGGCCGCCGCCGGCCGCCCGGCCGGAATCGAAGACGACGATGACGACGGAAGGAGTAATTAAGCTGCTTGTGCATCTATTTACACGTACGCGTACGGTGAGCAGTTGCAGCGGCGTGCTTGCGGTGGTGCCACCATCTCGGCTCTTGCCGCCGGCCATCGTCTCGTCGTCCTAGCTATAGCTAGCTGCTTACTAACCAACCACCCTGCGTGACTAACGCCTCTTTGCTGCTAGGACGCCGGCCGGCCAGCGCTGTGTACTCACTCCGTTCTGAAAAACCTGACGTTTAGGGACAAGGTTTTGGTCAAATATAGGAATCTAAATCATCAATAACTCTGTTGAGTTTGCAAATGTGAAAACTATACGAATAGATTTGTCTTGAAAAATACTTTCATAAAGTATAGAAAAATACTTCATACAAGTATAGATATATCACTCTTTGATAAATAGTTTTATAATGACAAGATGTCAAAGTTGTGTTTGGAGACCGTGTCGATGTCCTAAATGTCAGGTTTTTCAGAACGGGTGGAGTATACGCCAGCTGCTTATCTATCTATATATCCCCTCCAATAATCCATTCTATCTTAAAAAAGGAAAACTTCTTCAAGTATATATTGCTAATTTCTATGTGCAATAACATATGCGATGATGTAACTATTCTGGTTTAACATCGTTAATTAAAAAAGAAACACCAATTACGTGGTGTTAATACTTGGGGAGCTGAGGGACATGTACACTACACTGACGGCAGCGATGACGTACACGTATGATATGCATAGCACGCAGTAGCAGACGACGAAAATAACCGTCTCGTCGTTAGCTACTACTCCCTCCGTTTTATACATAGTACTCGTCATTATTTTGACTTTTCTAGATGCATTCCTTTTGCTATGCACTTAGATATATTTTTATCTAGATACATAATATAAACATATGTCTAAAAAAGTCAAAACGACAAGTATACGAAAATGGAGGAGTAGCTTAGTTGTCGTAAACAGTCTCTGTCCATGTCACACGCACTGTGCATTATGCATGTAGTGCCAGGTACGCCACTCCTACGACTCAGCTGTGCTTATATATAGGTGGGATGGACTAACTACAGGCTGGAATTAAAACAAACAGATCGACAATAATCCGATCCACTGTATAATTTCCCGGCCGGCGATTATAGCAGTCAGCAAGGACGACATATACACGGATAGATGTCCTTCTTCCAAGCTAGTTGGAGGGAAGAATTCATTACATAATTAAGTAGTGCTCATTCCTTAGTGCTTATCTATATATACACACACCAAACTATCTAGTACGGTCTAACCGAAGATCGCCGATGAGACAGAATAATTATATTAATCAGAGTGGCAGAATAATATAATTAACCATCAGAACAATATAATTCCTCAAGAAAAGAGTAACCAGAGCATGCACCAGCCAGCAGAACGTATATACTGGCTGACAGCAAGCATATATATGTATCCAAAGGACTAGACGACTAGCTGGCAGAAGAGGACAAAGCATAACTCTGGCGTCGACGCCGCCGCCGCCTAGTTTGAATTGAACGTGCAATACAAAGCGGTATCCCGCGAGCAGCTGACATGGATATATTCATATATCGCCTCACCTTGTTTGGCTCGTATATATACACGCTCCCTCCGTGTCAAATTACTAGCTATTTGTTCTGGCTTTATAGTTACATAACTTTTGCTTTATATCTGGACAAAATCTAAGTGGGTAGCAAAAGTTATGTCGTGGAAAACTCAAAAAATGACTAGTAATTTGGGACGGAAGGTCGAAGGAGTAGTTTCAGTCGGTCGAGCAGCCGATCCTGAGAAAAGATGAACTACTAGCTACATTTGAGTGTATGTATATCGTCCGAGATCATCCGGGAACGACGGACGAACGAACGAAGAGAACCTTCATATCATCTATAGCATTATTATTGTTATTTAATCTTTTATATATATTTCTTCACTAATTATTAGCTAGCTACCGCGTCAATAGTAGTATATAGCTAGGAGTAGCTAGCTAGGAATTGAAGCAATGCATATGCATGCCTTGCGATAGTCGTCTGATGCTACTGTTGCTCATGTCATCGCCGAATGCATGCATGAAGGAGATCAGTAGATGGCCGCTGGCCGGCGACGAGAGCAGCTACATACCTGCAGGCGGCAAGCTCTTTTAATGGGGGATGGCCATGGACGGCGGGCGCGCGCGAACGACTGAACACGTTCGGGGAGCATGGCCCCGAGCGGATGTGTCCTTGCTCATGGCGGCAGTCTGCAAGGAGCACCGTATGATTCTAATTTTGGCCTCTCACTCGATCTCAGTGGATCTCATATATACTACTATATGCTATAGTATAGCTTGACACAATTTTTTCCCTTCATTTTCTCAATTGCATGTAGTGCGCTGGCTGTAGTGATAACTGCGCGCATTTCATGCGCACGTAGTGAACAGTGTAGAGATCGAATGAATGAGTCGCACTAGTACTGACGGTCATCGTCCTCCGTGGCAGCAACAAGCTAAATAATAATACATGAACACTGTTGCCACAACTATATAGGATTACTATGCACAATGTACGTAACACAAACAACAAAAAGTGGCAACAAAATTGGGGTTGGAAGGCATCTAAAGACGTGCAAATTAAAGCCTTTTCCTATAAAGAAATTACGCTTTACTAATTTTTTCAAGATCATTTCATCCAAGTGTAAAAGAAAGTGAGATGAACCAGCAAACACGATGATAGCCCTCAATCAGTAGATAGTAGACCGCCATGCATCCATAAGTCTGGTTAAAAAAACTACAAAAGTATAATGGAGAATAATAACCTGCAAATAAAAGAGAAGAAGAGTTAATAAGTTTCTTTTCAAAAAACATTATCACTTATGTGTAACCACATATAACGATCAATAAGAAGCGGCATGCATGAAATACTCCATCGACGATCGATATATCCCGCCCCGCTGATAGAGACGAGAGGATGGCGTTGGCGTCGACCGACGGCCGGGGAGGAGTTGACCAATGCTAGCGGCGGTGCATGCATGCACGCACGGCACTGCGCAGATAAATCATCGATCGATCATCAGAGACTAGCTACATCATCATCAATTGATCGATGCACCGTGATGATGCATGGCCCAACATCTCACGTCGTCGTCGTCACAGTGGTGTACATGCATGTGCGTACACGTGACACCAGTACACCACACATGCCTATGCATGCTAGCTGCAGGATATGATCTCGATCGAGGATGCCTGATAAAGTATTCTTTTTACAGTGTCATTATTGAAGGATACGATTTGAAATTAAAGGCATAACGCTGTTTTAATCTGCTGACGACCGGGGCGGAGAATGGAACTTGAATTTTGCAAGAAATTGAATAATGTAGTATCCTTTTTCTCTACGTTTCCAGCCACACCGCTTTTATGTGCACCGTCGATCAGCCTTATTTGTCAATGACAGGTGGGACCTAGGCCGCACACATTCATCCATTAACTAGCAAGCATGGTTTATTGTTGTCATGTATCCCAATCTCTTGACTTCTAACTTTCTTTTAATATAAATATAACCGGCAGCTCTTTGCTTGGTCAGTGCCTTAGTGTTATTCCATAGTAGTATTGGCGTTGGTCATTAGTTTAATTTTGAACTAACCAACATATAATAAGGGGTTGCAGTGCGTGGTACATCTTAACTGGTCGGTGGCGCCGGCATGGATGCGAAATTTTGTTATACGGATTATCTCTTATCAACTAGGAAGTTAATTAGCTTAGATAAAACCAAATGGGATGTCCTACTCACTAGGAACACATCTTTACCATTACCGCCGGGGAAGAGTGACTGTCGAGAGCAAAAAGATGTTTGGACACGGGTTTATTACATCATGCCCGAAACAGGGGAGGAAACAACAATTGTAAAGAGGGAAAAGGAGACCAAAAAAAAAAAACCGGGATATTGCTGCATTGTCGTCGGCCGGACGGCCGGCGGGGGGACGGAGTGCATCCACTGATATCTATCCGTGTGGTCGTTAGCTGTTGGGAAACGATTCCATTCGCCTTAAAACTCCCCCATCATCTCCAAACACCCCCTACCTCCGGGTTCAAAACACATACTGCCTTTAATCGCTCTCTGCTTATATATATCCAATCATCCCTCTGCAGATATACACGAGCACACACACACAAACGTATGTACAGACGTCATATCGATCGACACCGTGCGTGTTAAATTAGTTTCTGCCGAGTGCCGACCACCGTTCATCGATCTTCATGCGCGTGTATTAGGACAGGGTGTAGTAGCGACTTCGTTCGCCGCTCAACTAGCTAGCTAGCCGGCGATGGAGTACAGGGAGGCGGCGGCGGCGGTCGTGGAGCTGACCGCCGGACGGGAAGACGACGAAGGGTGGTGCGAGGTGACGGCGGCGGCGGCGGGGAGTAGGAGGGAGCCGCCGCCGCTCACCCACGACGACAACCGCGGGTTCCTCCGCATGCTTCGCGACAAGAAGGAGAGGTACTACTACTCATCCATGCACCACCACGAATTGCCCATGCATGCATGTGCGATGATGAACTGAATCGGTGATATGATCCACCATGGATCGGATGGACGATGTGCATATATGCAGGCTGGGCGTGGAGGCGGCGAAGGTGGAGGTGCGGTTCGAGAGGCTGACGGTGGAGGCGGACGTCCGCGTCGGCCACCGCGCCGTGCCGACGCTGCTCAACTGCGCCGTCAACGCCGCCCAGGTATATATCGATCGACGATCCCTCCTCGCCCAAATAATCACATGCATGCATGCTGCTGCCTTCCCGATCTGCTTGTTGCTTCTCCGCTTGGGTTTTCGATCTGTGGCTTTGTCCTTCTTCCTACTTCCTCGCCCTCGGTGGGTGCATGCATTGCGTCAAGCTGCAACTGCAAGCCACTTTCCTTTTCTTTTTTCTTCTTTTTCAAAGACTTTTCCCCTTTGTTTGTAAGTAATTTGTTAGAGAGAGGAGAGAGATATATAGGGGTGGTGTTGGGATTTGGTGAGACACGTCGAATGGATTGTCGTCGTCGTTGAGGTGTGCCACGCACAGACCAAAGCTTAGCTTCTCGAGCAACAAATGCATGAGGAAGAAGCTCGCTATTGAAGAATCTATCTGGTTAGTTAGCAGGCGCTTCCGTACCGCTAGATTAATTACCCTCTCCCTCTCCTGCCGTCCTGCGTGTGTTTACTAATTCGCCGGAACCGTGCATCATTTTTTGATTTGTACAAGGCCAGACTTTGCAAGAGGTTTTCTTTTAAAGCAGTGTTAATTTTATAGCATAATTAACACGCTGGATTGAGAAACCAAAGAACATCTGCGTTCGTAAAAGTTCCCCAAACCACCAAAATACAAAGGGGCGGAGTAGGCGTTTTTCGGAATTTAATAGCGTCCAGTAGCTGAAAATCCGAGGAATTTGTCCTAGTAAGACAAGTAGAGTCTTGTCGTCGAGCATCAGCAGCTAAGCTGGAGCGGATGATGGGTCGATCATGCCATAAATTCTTCAATAGGAGTATATCTTGCTAGTTTGCTAGAGGAAGGAAAAGGATACACATGCACATGCAACAGGAGTACACAGGACCACAACAGCTCCATGCAATATTAATACGGTACCATAACGTAGCTCAACTGATGGAGCACTAGAGTACTGTCATGGGCGGGGCAGGAGGAGAGGCTCTCTGATGCATATCCAGCTCTGGCGACAGGCCCCCCATGTCCTGATCGAGATTTCCGACGGAGACACACACACAGAGCCACGTAGCCAGCTCAGCCGGGACCCTCTGCATGGTTAGTTTAGGTCAGCCTTCAAGCAAAGCAAACCCACGTCTGGTTACCTCAGACAACCTTCAACAACCTAATCTCCATAAATTCCTCCTCCTGCTCCTGGTCGTAGGAAGCAACGCATACAGAGTGAACGCTGGTGTCCTGTGTGTGAGCTGTGAGCATGCATCTGGAGAGATGTTGTGGTTACCTGATCCGGCCAGTCCGACCTCGGTCATGAAACGGTGTCAATGGCGGCAACAACAATGACGATGCCGCCTTCAATGCGACCTTGTCCGTATACCCCGGCCTGGCCTGCTGCTTGTTGCTTTCTCCCGTGCGACTGTCAAAGGAAATCAAAGGAAGAAACATCACGTCTCTGTTATTTAGATTTCTCGTAACGATTCCCCCTTCCAAGTGATTAGTCATGATTGATGAGGTTTCATGAATTCCTGATGAAAAGATTCTCAAAAGTATTCAATGCGCGACGTGGGCTACGGCCAGACTCCCAACCGTACCTATAAATGTTCCCTCGGCTTGACTGCCGGCCTGCCGCATGAGCACAGTATTTGCAGTGCACAAAGACAAAAATATGGACTACTACTGTGCACAACAGCACTACTAGCCACAGTGCTATGCAGAGCTGGTGGCATGATGAGCACAACGAAATTGCAACAGTACTTAGGAAGTCAAATGTTTTAGTACAACTGATAGAGGTAAATATATATGCTGAGGATAGAAGTAAATATATATGCAGCCTAATTAGACATTTAGTCCAGTTTGGATCGAGCACATTGAGTCTATAATCCAGAATCAAAAGGATACTGCATCTTTGTTATACTACTGTGTGTACTTTAGCAAGAGCAAAAATACATGTGTTTGTTTTCCAATTCAGAGCCGCTAGGCCAACATGTTTCTAAATGAGATTTTACTTTTTGTTACACAGGAATTAGCAACATCTGTTCATGTGTGTGTTACAAGGAAAAGGCCTATGAGAATCATAAATGAAGTAAGCGGGGTCCTTCGACCCTCAAGGTAAGCAACTGCCAACCGTTCTACACTTCTACCTGAAAACTAAGTACTTGCTCAAATTTAGCAGAGAAATACTAAATACAGCTGTAAGAGTTTGTTAGCAATTTTGTGTTTTCCCTCCTCTTCGTCTTCAACAAAAATGGCCCCTTCTGTCTAGTCTAACACTTGAGCATCTATTGTCTTTATTAAGATATTGAAACAAAAATTTACCCTTTCTGTCAGGATGACACTTCTTCTAGGAGCGCCAGGTTCAGGGAAAACAACTTTTTTAAAAGCTTTGGCAGGAAAATTGGACTCTTCTTTAAAGGTAGACTAAGTTACCTACATGCATGCTATCAGAAGTGTCTGTTAAAAACAAAAGGGGGGAAAGGAGATAACCTGACAAAAAAATGCATTTTTCTTAATGACGCAATGATTCAGTTCAAAGGAAAGGTACTGTACAATGGGCAAGAAATGAGCTCCTCAACACCACAGTACCTGCGTGCTTACGTTAGCCAGTATGATCTTCACCATGCGGAGATGACAGTAAGAGAGACGATCGACTTCTCTTCCAAGATGCTGGGAACCAATAATGAATTTGGTAAGACATCCTCTTGTACATATTGATCTATTCATTTTGAACATCATCGCAATGCAATGTGCTGCAGTTAACTTAATGCAAACACTGTAACTCAAGAAGGAAGTATGGATAGAATGTTTCGAGATTTATCAAATTTTCCATGGCACAAATACTGATACAATCATGTTTGCTTGATCTCAGAGATGCTAGGAGAAGCAATAAGAAGAAAAAAAGGTGTCATCAACAAAGTCGATCAAGATCTTGATTCATTCATTAAGGTATTTTCATATTGCACTGCTTCTCTTCTTGTAACATTGGATTATATTTTGTTCGGTTACTCAAAAAACTTTCCTCTGCAGGCTACCACCTTTGGAGAAGGAAGCAACCTTACAACAAACTACATTATCAAGGTAACCTGGTTACTTGTTCAGTTTGCTATATAACTTGACAACATAATAGTAACAGTTGATTATATGCAGATACTTGGCTTGTCTGAGTGTGCTGATACCCTAGTAGGAGACGACCTGAGAAGAGGAATATCAGGAGGGCAAAAGAAAAGAGCCACAATTGGTAAGCATAACACTTCCAAATCAGTCAAGTAAAGTACATATATAGCTATAGGTTTTGCATAAGCAGCACGTGATTTGATCTGAAATAATGCATAACACCCTAAAAACAGAGTGCTTATAACTATCAAGCCAGATAGAAAGCAGCTAGCCAGAAAGTTAGAATGGGAACAGAGTAAGGAGAGACTTAACTGGCTAACTGAAGGAACATTTGAACTTGAAATCAAGTGGTAATATATCAGAATTATATGATCATATCATTGTCTTCCTGTCCAAAAGTATCAAATGTGAACTTTAGTTAGATGATATGCTCAATTTCCAAACCAGAAAAAAAAAGAACCAATATATCTCAGATCCAAGGGCAAATAGCATGAAGAAAAAAAATCAATTGAATTATGGAAGCGTTATATTACAGGGCAATAGTGTAGTATTTCTCTCCTTAATATATTAAAACTCAACAATTGATTCCAATGTACCAGACCAAGCATCCATCAATGTGCTATAACTAGATAAACTTGGTGTGCATTCTCACTGCACTATATACTTTCCAGTAGTGACATTCGCATGAGACTATGAGAGAGCATTCCATGCAAATCAATATGCCAATAACATTGAAGAAAATTTCTATAGCGATAGTGCCAACTACAGAGAAGTTTGGATGCTGACAAAGTTGACAGGTTTATTTGTAAATTTATTAACAATGTTTTTTTAATGCAGGGGAGATGCTAGTTGGTCTTGCAAGATGTTTTTTTATGGATGATATATCAACAGGTCTAGATAGCTCCACCACATTTGAGATCATGAAATTTCTCCAACAGATGGCACATTTGATGGATCTCACAATGGTTATTTCCTTGCTGCAACCACCTCCCGAGACATTGGAACTATTTGACGACATTATACTTTTATGTGAGGGGCAAATTGTGTATCATGGTCCTCGAGAAAATGCTACAAACTTCTTTGAAACTATGGGATTCAAATGCCCCAGCAGGAAGAATGTAGCGGATTTCCTTCAAGAGGTACTCAATTAGTAATTGTAACTACAAGGAATAGCTAAATATAGCAGCAGGCTAGTGCTAACTGATAAAAAATGACTAACTAGGGTATCTACAAGGAATAGCTAAATATAGCAGCAGTCTAGTGCTAACTGATAAAAAATGACTAACTAGGGTATCAAAGTGTAGTATAGACTTTTGATAAACCGAATACACTAAATCCACAATATGGGCAGATGGCTTACAATTCCACGCAGTAGTGCAGAATATCAGTATTCTGTAATATATTTACATGTGCAAAATAATGTAATATTTTTCTCCAATTAACCACTAACCAGGTAACATCAAAGATGGACCAAAAACAATACTGGGCTGGTGATCAAAATAAGTATCAGTACCAATCAATTGAAAGATTTGCAGAAGCCTTCCGAATGTCATATCTCTCTCGACTAGAAGAAGAAAAACTGTGCAGTTCAAACAATACTGGAGAGAACAAGGAAGTAAAAATGAATGCAAGTCGCCAGATCTCCAGATGGAATATTTTCAAGGCATGCTTTTCAAGAGAAGTATTGCTCCTAAAACGGAACTCTCCAGTACATATATTCAAGATCATACAGATAACTGTTATGGCTTTGGTGATCTCCACGCTTTTCCTGAGAACAAAAATGAGCCACAAAACTGTACTTGATGCTAATAAGTACATGGGAGCGCTTTTTATGGCTGTTGTGATAGTAAACTTCAACGGCATGACTGAAATTGCGATGACAATAAAGCGACTTCCCACCTTCTACAAGCAAAGAGAACTACTAGCATTGCCAGGATGGGCACTCCTTTCTTCTGTTTTCCTTATTAGTATCCCGATATCACTTGTTGAGACAGGCCTTTGGACAGGCTTAACCTACTACGTGATTGGATATGCACCTTCCCCTATCAGGTACTCATCTCTTGACACTTACATACCTAATGATCTCTGGTACTTCAATAGGACAAAGTAAGAAAAGTCCCTTGCCTATGGCAGGTTTATCCAGCACTTTCTGGTACTTTTTGCCATGCATCAAATGTCAATGGGCCTGTATCGCTTCTTAGCGGCCATAGGAAGGACACAAGTGATGGCCAACATGCTAAGCACTGCAGCTCTGATAGCAATCTACATACTTGGAGGCTTCGTCATATCAAAAGGTTAGATGACTTAGGCTAGCATGCACCATGAAGCATGAGAATATAACATACTCTGTATTACAGGATAAGAGTTTTGTGCAAAAAAGTTGCTCAAATGTTCTGTACATTGAAACAGATGCTCTCCAACCATGGTTGCGCTGGGGATATTGGACGTCCCCATTTACCTATGCACAGAACGCAATCGCCCTCAATGAATTTCTTGACAAAAGATGGGCTACAGTAAGAACTAATTTCAATAGTTGGTTGCTAACTATATGCCAGAATGTTCTTTTTCAAATTAAAATAAAAAATTATGTTTGGTATTGATAGGAATTTCATTATGCTGATGCAACCACCGTCGGAGAAACTATTCTCAAGATCAGGGGGCAGTTCACGGAGTGGCATTGGTACTGGGTTTGTGTCGGTATTTTATTTGGATACTCTCTGGTCTTCAACATCCTCACCATATTTGCGTTGGAGTTCATGAATTGTATGTATACTAATCTATCACTAACCCTGTAAAAATTGAATATAAATAAAAGATAACGATATGTCTTCTTTACTGTGTGCAGCTCCACACAAGCATCAAGTTAACATCAAGACCACAAAGGTAAACTTCGAGTACCACAGCCAGATGGTTGGAAATGGCATTTCGTCAAATGATAAAGTTATCCTACCATTTCGACCCCTCTCCCTTGTATTTGATCACATCAACTATTTCGTTGACATGCCTAAGGTAATCTCTTGACCACTTCAAACTTTAACCAGTAGCTGCATCAATTCCTATTTTGAAGAAAATAATGCAAATGTCCCACCAGGAGATGACAAAAAATGGAGTAACAGAGAAAAAGCTTCAGCTGCTACAAGATGTCAGTGGCGCTTTTAGGCCAGGAGTGCTAACAGCTCTGATGGGCATAACTGGTGCCGGCAAGACAACATTGCTTGATGTATTGGCTGGAAGAAAAACTGGGGGATATATTGAAGGAACTATAAAAATAGCAGGTTACCATAAGAAGCAGGAGACGTTCTCAAGGATCTCAGGTTACTGTGAACAGAGTGATATTCACTCCCCTAATCTCACTGTTTATGAGTCACTGAAGTTTTCTGCATGGCTTCGCCTGCCTTCAAATGTTAAACCTCATCAAAGAGATGTATGTGTATCAACCTTGCCCCCTCTTTATCATTGCTAAAATCTAGCACCTGAAACAATATTTCTCTTCAAATTCATTTCAGATGTTTATTGATGAAGTCATGAGTCTAGTTGAGCTCACAGACTTGAAGAATGCCATGGTTGGAATTCCAGGGGCAACAGGCCTGTCAGCTGAGCAGCGGAAAAGATTAACAATAGCTGTGGAACTGGTAGCTAGTCCCTCCATTATATTTATGGATGAGCCAACCACTGGCTTGGATGCTCGTGCTGCAGCAATTGTCATGAGAACAGTACGAAAGACAGTAGACACTGGACGAACTGTTATCTGCACAATTCATCAGCCAAGCATTGAGATATTTGAATCTTTTGATGAGGTATGAAGAAGCTGAAATGGTATATAATTATAAGTGTGTAGAAAAGGTATGCAGTTAGCACAACAACTACAAAACATGATAGTCCAGCGCTCAAGTGATGTCAGGGTGAGAAGGTACCAATTAATAGAGTTCTTACAGCCAAAAACAGCAAAACAAGTTGGCCAAGTCAATAGTAATATGCTAATGTCTATAGTGTTTGACGTAAAGTAGGAAAAGATCGAGGAAATGCATGATATTGTCCTTTCACACGAGTAGGCACTACAAAATCACCTCCTGACTTTCCGCTCAATTTGGCCAATTGCAGCTTCTACTTATGAAAAGAAGAGGTGAGCTCATATACAGTGGATCGCTAGGACCATTATCTTGCAACATGATAAAGTATTTCGAGGTAAGATTGCCTGAGAACTATTTTTACTTGTGAGATGCAGCAGAAAGAAAATATTAAATTACTTTTTCCAGGCTATACCTGGCGTTCCTAGGATAAACAAGGGCCAAAACCCAGCAGCATGGGTGCTAGACATCAGTTCACATATAACAGAATATGAGATTGGGGTGGATTATGCAGAAATTTACCGTAACTCCTCCCTATACAGGTATAGACAGTACTACAGCCATACAGCTGCCATCCACTTTATTATTATCTTTTTTTTAATCTACAAGGTGAAAGTGAATCTAATGGAATTCCTGGTGATTTCTACAGGGAGAATAGGCTTCTAATTGATGAGTTGAATCAACCAGAACCAAACACAGAGGACCTACATTTTCCTCAGCGTTACTGGCAAAACTTCACGACACAATGTGTGGGTTGCCTGTGGAAGCAAAGTTGCGCGTACTGGAAAAACTCGGAACACAATGTCGTTCGGTTCATAAACACTTTTGCTGTTTCAATCATGTTTGGAATTGTCTTCTGGAAAATCGGCTCAACCATGTAAGTGGACTTCTTCTGATACATAATAATGGCTATCTTTCATGAACACTTCAGTTATTAAGGTCTAATGTGTGGAACAGCAAGGACCAGCAAGATGTATTCAACATACTAGGAATCGTTTACGGGTCAGCACTGTTCCTGGGTTTCATGAATTGCAGCATCCTACAGCCGGTGGTGGCGACCGAGAGAGTCGTGCTCTACCGTGAAAAGGCGGCAGGAATGTACTCCACCATGGCCTACGCCATTGCTCAGGTAGCAACGCACTTCACTACCGATGGATCTAATCAGGCTTCTATCCTTCATTGATGGATTATGAACCTAAGCTGCTCTGGTATGTTTCATTTGTTGCAGGTGTCGGTGGAGTTACCTTACATGCTGGTGCAGGTGCTGATCTTCTCGTCGATCGTGTACCCGATGGTGGGGTTCGAGGTGGCGGCGGGCAAATTCCTGTGGTTCTTCCTGTACCTGGTGATGAGCTTCATGTACTACACGCTGTACGGGATGATGACGGTGGCGCTGACCCCCAACATCGAGATCGCCATGGGGTTGTCGTTCCTCATCTTCATCTTCTGGAACGTCTTCTCCGGCTTCATCATCTCCAGAGAGGTGCACGGCTTTTACTTTTTTTTCTTCTTCTTCTCCCCCGTCCCTAAATCGATTGAGAAATTGACGGATCCATTACCAACTGCGGATGCGGGATGCGGATGAGAGAATCCCTCACTCCCCCGTGTCCCGAGAGAAAAAAAAATCAAAATACCTGACGAACGGGAATGGGTTGGTGCCTGCAGCTGATGCCGTTGTGGTGGCGGTGGGTGTACTGGGCGGACCCGGCGGCGTGGACGGTGTACGGGCTGATGTTCTCGCAGCTGGGGGACCGGACAGAGCAGATTTCGGTGCTGGGGTACGGGACGCAGACGGTGCGCGACTTCCTGGAGGGGTACCTGGGCCTGCAAAACCGCTACTTCGAGCTGGTGACCTGCCTCCACCTCGCCATCATCGGCCTCTTCGCCTTCCTCTTCTTCCTCGCCATCAAGCACCTCAACTTCCAGCGCAGGTAGAGAAGGGCCGAAGGGCGAGGGGCTCTGGGCTCTGGCTGTTGGCTGGTGAGTGTGGTGGCCTCTTGCTTGCTGACAAGAAGTGTATGTAGACGAAAAGCTGTGAATGAAGAAGACGAACAAATTAAAATGGGGACGAAGATGAGCCTGGTGTTCCCCGTTGCAAAGTGTGCACAGATTTAAATGATTAATTACCACTACTAGTACAAGTACAGAGGAATGGGATTGGTAGGGGGTGCAGTAATTAGCTGTTGTTAGATTCAAATTTGAACTGGAAAAGGATAATGCAAATGCAATTGTACCAACGTGATCAGCATCTTGTGAATTATATCATCAGCACCTCCTGCTTCTCTCTGTCAGTTTAATTGAACGGCAGGAAAGACCTTTGGATTTTTCACTGCTGCATTGCGTCTGATGTTGCCGGATATTCTTCTTGATCCCCGCCCGTTTCTCATTGCCGTTTCCCAAGAAATGAAGTGAAGAAAACGAAAATGATGAGCACTGAATATGCTACTTTTTTAAAATCAAATACTATGTCTGCCTTCTTTGCTGGACAAGGGGAAATTTTGAAAAAAAAATAATAAAAAACTCACCGAATTCACAAGCCTTCAAGATTTGAAACCACGACTCACATGTTTAGAGCATGTTTGGATCATAGGGACTAAAATTAGCTTTTAGCAGGAGCTAAACTTCCAAACATGTGAGGCTAAAGCGAGGCTAAAATTAGTCTCGAGGCTAAACTTTGCTAGTAGGGGGTGGGGGAGAGTCTCCTCTTCCTCTTTCCTCGTTAATGACCACATGCATGCTGCCAATAGCCCCAAGCCATGCCCACCGTGGGAGAGGAGAGAGGGGAGAAAGGGAGAGGAGAGAGAAGAGAAAGGGATAGATAAATATGGACTTTAATGCTCTTTTAATACACTTTAGCTCTTGCTTCCAAACTAGGGGTGACTAAAACTTTTTAGTCTGACTAATTTTAGTCATGAGACTAAAGGTGATCCAAACATGCTCTTAGTAAATGAAGTCGTTTAGGACAACGACACAGTATTCAAAGTACAACTTTGACTTCTTATTTTTATAAAAATATTTATTAAAAACTAATGTATGTATACGCACTACACGACCTGGTACAACACTACACTGGGGTACAAAAGCTAAACTGGGACCACAGACTTCCTTCCTTGGGTGCAACTAGGAGCGGGGTATTCTACTCGTCGCGGGGCGAGTCTTCACCCTGAACGGAGTGATCCTCGAGTGGGATGAGAAGTGAAAACATGTCACTCTGCCCCGGGGACGGCTCAACTACTTCAGGGCTTTCTCCAGGAGCTTATGTTGGCGGTGGTGCAGGTGGAGCTTCAGGGCTCTTCCTCTTGCTACTCCCATGGATGACGGGAATCCCATCCAAGATCGGGGGTTCTTCATCTGGAAAGTCTCGCATCCTTCTCCTAGCACGACCCACGAGGTGAGCATCCCTCAACTCCTGAACGTGTTGTTCCTTGGCTTCCTTGAGGTCTTCGATTGCAGCGGCCTCTTGCTTTCGGCGGCTGCGGCACGTGCTTCAGCGACAACCAACTTCACTTGGAGTCTTCTCACCATGACCTTTGCGTCTTCGACCCTGTGGATCTGCTGCCTCAGCTTTGCCTGCTGCTTGTCATAAAGATCGTCTAGGGTAAGGAGGTAGGCAGACATGTGAAGCACAGTGGGGTCATACTCGCGCTGTCCACGTCCTTCCAAGGTCTTCATCCGAGCTAGCCAAACCTGGTGATTCTTCTTGACCGGCGGGAAGAACCTCATTGGTGTGCGGCCGAGGTGCTTCTCATAAATCTGGCACAAGTAGCGTAGGGCCTTCCGAGCAGCCACTTGGTAAGTATCGTGAAGACGAAAGCCGGTGGCCGTCACATTGAAGGGATCAATGTCGGGGAAACGACGGCTCCTTCCAACGAAGATGATCATCTCACACCAAAGGGTGCCACGGTCCTCATACTCCCTGCTGGAATACTTTGGGCGCTCATAAATGCCAACGCGGTCCATGCAGGCGAACAACAACTTGGGAAAACCGGGCTCCTCCAAGTACTGGATGTTGGTCTCTCTCTCTCTCTCTCTCTTCGGCCATCTGTAAAGAAACCAGGTGTAAATTATTTTTTGCAAAAGAGCAAAGGGGGCAAGAAATTTTGTAAATCATGTTTTAGGTCAAAAGGGCTGGTCTGATCCTAATGGTCGCGTCCTACAGCCAACCACGGCTCTGATACCACCTGAAGCGTCCCCACATAAGTAGAGACTAAATGTGATACAATTATCAGTCTCAGGAGGCTGATACACATTTATTCAACAGATGGTTCATAACCGTTACAACTCCTATGAAGGAGCACAATGAAGAAACACTATTATGATAAGCAAGATAGCAACAGTGATGCTCCAAAGCACAATCCAAACTGGGTCCAGATCGGGATCTAGAACATCAGAGAAACTACACGCCAGCGGAAGCATTCTGCAAGTGCCAACACCACAGGTAATGTTGGGTGCGGAAACAACCACCTACTCGATGTCCTCGGCAATGAAGTCCGGGTCTTCCACTGAAGCAACATAAGTAACAAGTGTGAGTACAAAAGTACTCAACAAGTCCAACCACACCCATGGAGGGGGATGATACAAGAAGATGCATGAGGTATATATCAAGGATAAGGCTAAGGTTCATTTGCAATAAAGCTAGATTTTACACATGCCATGGTCCATTTTCAAAGGATTTTCATAAAACATTTCTTTAGTAGTGGGGGTTGATCCACACGAGGATCCAAGTTTTAATGCCACCGGACTCCCCGTCCGCAGTAGCTCACGGCACAACTGCCAGACACTTCCAAAATCAACTCACACCACAAAATCATCCTTCCCACAAACACTAGCTATGTGCCCAAACCATAACTCGTCCAATACCATGGACATGGCTATTCGAATAGGTTTTACCCTTTGCAGAGGTTGTACATCTTTACCCACAAGTAGGGTACCACAAACGAACACCTTAGTGTCGATGCAGATCCTAACAAAGCCATTATCCACCATAGCTAAATTAGAGTAGCCAACACAAAAGCAAACCAAGAGGCTGAATATCACCAAGAACCTCAATCAGGATGTAAGTCATAAAGACCTTACTCCTACTCCATGATCTCCCGTTGCTCACCAGCTCTCCTTTTGGCTAATTAACTAGCTAGTGGGATTTATGCTAAGCCGTTGACTCACACAACGGTCGAGTGGTTGCACGATAAAATGGGTTAGGCAAGATGACACATCAACTCGATCCTTACACATGACAAGATGGATATCTCCCAACCAATCTCAACCACAAAGGTACGAGTTCTCCACATAAGGCATTTCACACAAGAAAATACCATCCATCTCATCTAGGCAATTCTTTCCTTTATTTTCCAAAATCCCATTTTTATCTTTAAAAACACTCACACCTTTATTCTTTCATAAATCACATTGCATAGTTTGAGGTTGTAATGAAAGAGTAACATGGTCCTAAGCATTTCTAGCATTAACTATCATCCAAATAGAGCACATCATATTTAGAGATAATTACAGGCAATCAAGGAATAGTCATAACAATCAAGGGGTGGCTACCCAACCATGTTTCAGCAGTAAAACAATGCAATTTGTAAATTAGGCTAATAGGTTGTGTCTCAAAAACATAGGATAAAAATATGCATCAAAGGGTGGAATTGGACTTGCCGTCCTCAAAGCCTTCCGGGAGTTCCTACTCGCGGTACGGGTCCTCGGGCTCCTGCTCGCGGTACTCGGCTCCAAACTCCTGCTTGCGGTACTCCTCCTTGTTCACTCCGTCAGCTACGGCACACACAAGAAATCACACAATAAATAAAAGAAAAATAAGATTTTACCTTTCGAGCTGAAAAGAAGATTAAATAGAAAATGGAGGATAAAATATTATTTTGAAGGAAATTGACATATGGCTCGGTGAGAATATATCCAAGAAGGGTGTGGTGGAAGTTGGGATTAAATTGAGATGAGTTGGCGCATAAAATGATAGATCAAAGAGTGTTTTAAAGGAAATAGGATTGATCTGTAGAGAACTTAAGAGTTCAGGGGGCTCTGGTGGAAAGGGACAAGAGAGGGGGTGCGTGGGGCAAAAGAAAATAGAGGAGGGGGTTCCTGGGCAAACTGCTCTTCTTCCTCATGGAAAGAAACAGAGGGGGCGGACAGGGGCGACCTGGCCGGAGGCGGCAGTGCTGGCCGGCGCCTCCAGGCACGGCTGTGGCCAAGAAGTGGGGGAATCGAGAGAGGAGCTCGAGGGCAACCGATTCCCTTGCTCACCTCGGGCGGAGATGGTCCAGAGAGGGAGATCTACAAGCGGCGGCGGGCTGCGGCAATGGTGGCTGATGGGCGGCGGCACTGCGAGCTTTGGGAGGGAGATGGAGGTGGCCGGAGAGCACTGTGGTGCGGTGGAGAGCGACGGCCTGGCATTTATAGGCCGGAGGTGAGGGGGAGGCGGTCGGCCGGTGGTTGGCACAGGCGAGCTCGCAGGAGCTCAGTATTGGCGGGTCGTTGGTGTAGCTCGGGACCGAAGGGGTCATCGACACAACAGTACTCTTCTCCTCCGAAGGGGCAAGGAACCAAAGAGCCCCTCCAGAAGACTACACCTTCTTCCACTACTGCTAACTCTACTACTACTGCAACTACTAAGCAGGAACTAGAGAAGACAACAATCGCTTACTACCTCGGAGTTCTTCACTATTTAATTGCTTGTCCCCTCAGTTACAATGGCCCTCCCATATTTATAGGAATGGGGATAGATGATAATTTCCCCCAAGCCCCTAGTGGTTATTTTCTTCCGAGCCCCTGGTGGACGCGGTATTTACAAGAAACCCCTCGAGCTCACACAAAGGCCCATTAACCCTTACATGGGCTGGGCCACTCCCCCAACAGTAGCCCCTCAGCTACTTCGGTTTGGCTGGCACAACAAAGCGAGTAGCTGAATACATATGGATTGGCCCAGACCTTCCTACACCTTCGGCCATGAGGAACGCCCTCAAGACCCTCCGCCGGTACGCCTCACTAAAAACTCCATTCCGAAAAACCCAGTGGGAAAAACCGGAGTGGAGAAAATAGCACGTACGCCTAGCGGATTTACACACACACCGACCTTGCTAATGGTCATCTTCGGACTCGCTTCAACAGTGAAGGGCGCCTTCGGTGATGATGTCAGCTTCGGCGTTGTCACTAAGATGGCCTTTATCCTCAATGCTTCTCCTCCATTTGCTTCGGTCTTGCCTTCGGGGCCTCCATGCATTTCTCTTTTCGCTCTTGTTCTTTCAGAACGCTGTCATGTGATGATTAGCTGCCTCTTCCCCTTCGGTCACGATCACCGGGCAAGACTTCACGCTTCGGGGTGACGCCGCTCATCCCGATGCCACTAGCCCCTCTTGTCCGGTGATTGTGACGAAGGCCCTGGTCCTGTGCATCGCATGCAACAAAGTACGTGTTGATGAAAACAATGCTGGAGTCGACGTCGGTGAGGTACACGATGAAGCCCCTTGAGCCACAGCCCAGTCGGCGTCGGTGTAGTAGATGCCGAAGACGAAGTCGAAAGTCGATGTCGACAAGGTAGACGACAAAGCCCCACGAGCCGGAGTCCTGTCGACGTCGTGTAGTAGACGCCGAAGACGAAGTCGGAAGTCGATGTCGACCAAGTCGATGTTGATGTTGCCGAAGTAGACGAGGAAGCCCCTCGAGCCGAACACATGTCGACGAAGATGTAGTTGAAGAAGCCCCTCATGTCGAACCATGTCGACGACGAAAGTGGTGGTGTAGTTGTTGTGGTAGTCGAATAACATTGATGAAGTACTCGAGGAAGCCCCTCGTGCTAGATATTCGCCGAGTTGAACCTGTCGGTGACAAAGTAGACAATATAGACGAAGTCCACTTCCTGTTCAACACTCCATTTGAGGCGAATCATTTTTATTCAAGAAACTCAAGAAACTTGTTAGACAAGAAACAATCTATCTCAATTTGCATCGCACGAACAAATCCGAAGCCAATCTCGGGCCTTCGGGGTGTCTCAGATCTGAAGCCACTCTCGGGCCTTCGGTGTGTCTCAGCTCAACTCCGGTCATCACATGACCGGTCGTTTGCTTCCTGCAAACGGAACTGTCGGGCATACACCCCGGGTACTCATGCAAGGAAGAAAGAATAGTAGAAGACGGACTCCTGGTAGAATTCCCCTGTGCTCGTACTAGGACTCGCTCTGTGTACTCCTACTAGGACTCCTGCCTTGTAACCGACTAGGAACCCGCCCCCTGGACTATATAAAGGAGGGCCGGGTACCTAGCCGCACATCCCCAATCCCTCCGGGGACAACACCAAGCGCAGGGCGCCATACTTGTTCCCCAAACAGGACGTAGGGCTCGCCACCTTGGCGGCCCGAACCTGTATAAATCTTGTGCCCCGTGTCCTTGCGCATACCTTCGAGTTCTCGGTCTCCCGATCACGATCCCCACCGCACAATCTACTACCTCGGGTACCCCCTCGGTAGGTTTGCCGGTCTAAAACACCGACAGCTGGCGCGCCAGGTAGGGGTGATCATCACCACCGGGCGAATTCGAAGGACCCTCGTCAACAAGATCAATCTACTCGTCGAATCGCCGAGATCCATTGAAGCAAGTTGCCTTGCTCTTGTCAAAGCGGAATCAATTTTCCTACACCGCGCTTCCGGTTGCGTCAGCACGTCGCGCGGCTCGTCACGCGGCTTGTCGCGCCGCTCGTCGTCGACTACTCCGCCTCGCCCAGGCTCGTCGTCGACTACTTCACCTCCGCCGCGCGTCGGGGTGCCTCGGCACGTCGCGCGGCTCGTCACGCGGCTTGTCGTGCGCTCGTCGTCGACTACTCCGCTTCGCCCGGGCTCGTCGTCGACTATTTCACCTCCGCCGCGCGTCCGGTGCCTCGGCACGTCGCGCGGCTCGTCATGCGGCTCGTCGCGCCGCTCGTCGTCATCGACTACTCCGCCTCGCGCGAGCTCGTCGTCGACTACTGCGCTCGCCCGGGCTCGTCGTCGACCACTCCGTGCGCCGCGACTTCGTCTTGCGGCCACGCCGGCTCTACTTCAGCCACGCCGTGCGTGGTGACTACTTGCCTCGCGGCAACACTGGCTCTACTTCGAGTACGCCGCGCGCCGCCACGACGTCATCTTCCCCGGTCGCATCGCGCCGACCATTCATCTCGACTAGTTTTCCAGACTAGTCGAGAACGGCAGTCACACCCCCAACAACTAGTCGGAATCAACTCTGACTAGTCGACTTCAACAACAACCGTCGCGGCTCCATTGCTGATCGCCACGGCTTCATCATCAGTCTGCCCAAGCAGCAACAGCTAAGTCATTTATCTAAATGATTACTGTTCTCTTGGCTTGTTCTCCTCATCATGTAGGACTACTTGCCGACTACTCATTTGTGTATGCTTCTCGGCGGGTTTTCACGGGAGTTACACTCTGCTGACTACTCTTGGGGTATATCAATCAAGTCGCCACGAGTCTACTTCATCAACTCGGGGGCTATCCCTAGGAGGCAGTTTCTAAAGTCCGCTACGCGCGGCAGTCTAAAGTCGACTTCTAAAGTCGCATTCTAAAGTCCGCTCCGTGCGGCAACTTAAAGTCGACTCCGGTCGCGTCTTCGCCTGCTTCGGTGGCATACTACGTGTGTAAGCTTCGATGGAACCTAGCTGTAAGCGGCCCTCGGGTCCTGGCGACGATGGAACCTAGCTGCACGTGGTCTTCACGCTCTGTACCATGGGTCCAAGTGCCCTAAGTACTCGCGCTCCGCACCTTGGGTCTGAAATCCATGGCCCAGGTACGCAAGTCGACTCCGGTCGCACCTTCAAGTCCACTACGGTGGCACCCGTACCTTGGGTCTGAAATCCATGGCCTAGGTACACAATCCGACTCCGGTCGCACTCAAGCCCGCTCTGGCGGCAACTGTACCTTGGGTCTGAAATCCATGGCTCAGGTACTTAAGCCCACTCCGGTGGCACAAGTCGACGCTAACGGTCGCATCCAAGCCCACTCCGGTGGCACAAGCCCGCTTCCGCGGCAACTGTACCTTGGGTCCGAAATCCATGGCTCAGGTACTTAAGCCCACTCCGGTGGCACAAGCCGACTCCGGTCGCAATCACAAGCCCGCTCCGGCGGCAAAACTACTCGTTTTCTCTGATTTTTTATTCGCTTTGGCTTTCTGGAAAGTGCTTTTTGTTTTTTGCATCTTAAAGTCGACTTCTAATAGTCGCACCTCAAAGTCCACCCCGCGTGGCACAAAGTCGACTATTGTAGTCGCATATCAAGTCCGCTCCGCGCGGCATCTTAAAGTCGACTTCAAAAGTCGCACCTCAAAGTCCACCCCGCGTGGCACAACGTCGACTATTGTAGTCGCATATCAAGTCCGCTCCGCGCGGCATCTTAAAGTCGACTTCTAAAGTCGCACCTTAAAGTCCGCTCTACGCGGCAAACTAAAGTCGACTTCGGTTTTCAAGTCGCATCTCAAAGTCCGCCCCGCGCGGCACAAAGTCGACTTCGGCTTTCAAGTCGCATCTCAAAGTCCGCTCCGCGCGGCACAAAGTCGACTTCGGTTTTCAAATCGCATCTCAAAGTCCGCTCCGCGCGG
Organism: Cenchrus americanus; assembly: GCA_947561735.1. NCBI lineage: Eukaryota > Viridiplantae > Streptophyta > Magnoliopsida > Poales > Poaceae > Cenchrus > Cenchrus americanus. Next base: position 96,328,029 of record OX387242.1, on the reverse strand, counting down.
CACAAAGTCAACTTCGGATTTCAAGTCGCATTCTAAAGTCCGCTCTGCCGGCATCTAAAGTCGACTTCGGTCGCAATTAAAGTCCGCTCTGACGGCACGACTACTTCTCAAGCTCCACGGCTCGACGCCAAACGCGCTACTTGGAATCTCTCCCGGCTCGGGGGCTACTTGAAGATAACTTCGACATGCTTCGCTCGCTCTCAAGCTCGGGGGCTCCTCACCAATCACTACTCGACGTGGCTCATACGGCTCTCTTATCTCGGGGGCTACACGCGCAAGAGTACTCGGATGATGGCTTCGCGAACACCGAAGACCCTTGGATTGATTACCTAATCATTTCAAGGCTCGGGGGTCGCTATGCTACACCCATCATTCAAATTTTTTCAAGACTGATGAGCTGGACCACCTTCCAGCCTCGCGGCAGTTCAAGTACTATTGAAGGCTTCTCCAAGCAGTACTCGAGGATGCTCAAGAACTACTCGAAGAGGCTTCAAGACTACTCGAACTACTACTCTCGACTCCAACGTGCTCGGGGGCTTGTCGGGCATACACCCCAGGTACTCATGCAAGGAAGGAAGAATAGTAGAAGACAGACTCCTGGTAGAATTCCCCTGTGCTCGTACTAGGACTCACTCTGTGTACTCCTACTAGGACTCCTGCCTTGTAACCGACTAGGAACCCGCCCCCTGGACTATATAAAGGAGGGCCGGGTACCTAGCCGCACATCCCCAATCCCTCCGGGGACAACACCAAGCGCAGGGCGCCATACTTGTTCCCCAAACAGGATGTAGGGCTCGCCACCTTGGCGGCCCGAACCTGTATAAATCTTGTGCCCCGTGTCCTTGCGCATACCTTCGAGTTCTCGGTCTCCCGATCACGATCCCCACCGCACAATCTACTACCTCGGGTACCCCCTCGGTAGGTTTGCCGGTCTAAAACACCGACAGGAACCTCGGCTATAACGGAGCCAGATACTTGCCTTTGCAAGTTCAACTTCGGTCATTACGGGACCGATCGTTTGCCTCATGCAAACGATACTTCGGCTGTAACGGAGCCGACTACTTGCCTTTGCAAGTTCAACTCCGGTCATCACGGGACCGGTCGTTTGCCTCATGCAAACGAAACCTTGGCTATAATGGAGCCAACTACTTGCCTTTGCAAGTTCAACTCCGGTCATCACGGGACCGGTTGTTTGCCTCATGCAAACGATACTTCGGCTACAACGGAGCCTGCTACTTGCCTGTGCAAGTTCAATTCCGGTCATCACGTGACCGGTCGTTTGCCTCATGCAAACGGAGCATTTGACCCCACTCGGGCCTTCGTCGTGAGCACTCTGGGCTCCATGCTTCGGTGTTATGCATGTATATATGTATGAAGGAGTGTATGATGGTAAGCTTTTGCATGAAGGCTAGTACGAAAATGTTAGCCAAAATAACGCAAAATGTGTCTATTGGTCAAATTCTCAACTTGAGTGGTGAAACCATGAGATGACTGAAATCCGATAAAACCGAAGTCCATATGGAAATCCCAGCAACCACCTGATGAAGTTCAATAGACATTGAAACCAATTGATATGGCCTAGCCATTCCCAAATCAATAATAGAGTCACTATCTTCGGGGTGAAAACTGATGACTCAAAAGCCATAACCTGCAATAGACGTGACGAAATGCCCACACAAAACATACTAGCTGCATACAACCAATCATTATGAACAGGGTACAAAGTATAACTAAGGACATGCACTTAGCATATTTGAGATGAAGGTGCAGCAACATGTGATATACGAAGGGTCAGAGTGCCCATTAAAAACGGATAGTAGGTTGTGAGAGAGGAGGGTGCGATACTTACATATGGTAATTGACCCTGCATTCAAGAGATATAAATACTTCATATGAAGGGTTAGATTAAGAAGGCGAAGCAAACTTCGGTCAAATTGATACAATCACTTTTTGTTTAGCCGAGCTTCAATCATAACGGGACTGACACAATTTCATTATACGAAGTAAGTGACGGGCGGCCCTTGGATGCGTCCAACGGCCTCCGAGGGGCGCCGTTACTTACCCACAAAATATGAACTCCGAAGACTACACCCCCCGCACCATGGAGGGGGATGTTGCTTCGGAAACGTGCGAACGGATAAATACACGAAACTTTCGGGGAAAAAACGTCTTGCGATGAGCATCAACATGTGACTAACACTAAGTACCCGCAAGCTAGGGATTGGTCTGTTAAAACCAGAGATGAAGGGTACTTCGTCATTAAACCGAAAAAGGTTTATTCGTGGCCAAAACTAAAAAAGTAGACCACACCCAGCACTACCCCGTGATGGTGATAAAGTTGTATAAACACATAACAACATAATACCCTTCGGTGGTTGCTAAATGAAGGGTGGACAAACAGTCCATAAACAATGAGATGAAATTATGATACTGGAGACATGACTTGCTGCAAGTTTTAATTGAAGCATTAGAGAAAAATAAATGTTCACATGCCATGCTTCACCGAAGTGCACATCTAAAAGCTTAACCAGCTCCTTCGTACGTTGTTGCACTTCACTTAATAAAAGATAGAAAAAATTATTCTTGATACAAGGATGTACAAACCGGTTAGCTCACTCACCAAAAAGATTTATTGACATACTTAAAAGCAAAAAGGACAGGTGCAACCCCTTCGGTGCCGAAGCTAACTAAGAAAATGCTTGAGATGCAACCTCCTGCTAACTGAACACAGGACAATTAAAACCCATGGAATCGAAACCATTCTCGACACGCAGCCCAGTTTGTGTCGTCTGTCTGCTGGACCGAAAAGGCTGCCAGCCCATAGACGAAGCCCAATATCTGAACATACCGAAAGAAAAATGGTCCACTACTAAAACGAAGGGTCCACTTCGGACCAGCTTGTTTTTAATCACAATTGTATGTGGTTACGTACATACCTCCCAGTTTGCAGTTTAAAAAACCTTGTCGCCTTGATTGATCCCTAAGCTTCATTTTCTTGGCCCATGAAAAACCGAAACGGCAAGTGCAAACCGCGCTTCGCAGTACGACGAAGTGGGAACCCCAAACCGAAGATGGTGGCCTCGGTAATGTTGGACGCAGAAACCTCCGAACAAATACTTTTGAAAACTCAAAACTTAGTTTCCGAAGGATGAAGTCCGACTTTGTAATCGATTCCGAAAAGTGAAAAGAAAAATTGGCTGCCCCAATCGATTCCAAAGATGAAACAACAATCTCGTGAAATCCCACCGAGATGATTTCGAAGGTGAAAAATCCACCAATATTATTCTGAAGGTAAAAATATCAATTTCGTCAAATCCCACTGAGATAGTTCTAAAGGTGAAAAATTTACTGAGATGATTCCGAAGGTGAGAAAATTGTGTATCACAAAATCCCGACGAGATGATTCCGAAGTATAAAAACCGGAGTTCAGTTCACCTGTATGATAAAACTCACTAGATATGCGAAGCAAATTCCTCCGCACTAGGATAATAAGTATCATTAATAAACAAAGAAAATGATAGAGTGACACACGAAGGTACACATGACATGAACGTTGTCTTCCTTCGGAGCACCAACATAAATAACTGATATTAAAATAGTAAGTAAATAGAGCAGTGTTGAAGTGTATCATAATGAGACATTCGAAGGATACTTTCTGCAAAACAGAGGTTAGATCTTAACTGAGACAAATAGTTTGCTAAAGCACTGATACTTTGCTAGGCCCCTTCGGCGCCATGGACCGGCTTAACAGGACTAAAAGATAAGCTGACTGCGCTGGCTGCCACACATTTGGTGCACGAGGAAAGAGGAATGTTGCTAGCTATTCACATAAGGTTTTCAACTTTATGCACAGACAAGCAGACCTTCGTCACTCACATACGAAGGGCCCGGTTGGCATGGTCATAAAGGCCTGGTACTTCAGTCTAAAAAAATGGAGCTGATAAGCCAAAGTGGGCTTCGGTATATTAGGCCGAAGGGTAAAAACTAGTTACCAGCACGTGTATTTGCTGAGCAGCTTTTCTTGAGCAATACATTTACTGAAGTGGGCTTCCTTAAGTCGGCGATGAACCCGCCCTGATGCCGAAGGTCAACAGCAAACGGGCCTCGGCCTAGAGTGACCCAGGTTACGATGGGCTTCGTAATGCGAAATGGCTATTGCTCAGAATGGGCCTCATCACTACAGCACTTCTGATGATTGACCCATTTTTTTCAATCGAAAAGCCTTGTCGTGTGTCATGCCCAGGCTTCGTTTACTCGGCCGATGACTAACCGTCTGACAGAAACGACATGTGTAGACTGGGCGTTTCCGAAGGTGGTGATAGACTTTGACTTTTGAGCTGGCTCATGATCACATCCATCCGGGCTGTGTGGCCGTGTGAGACACGACCGCGAGTACCTTCCGCATGACGAGCGCATTCGTTATACCCTCCGAAGGTGGCTTCGTCCCCGAAGGGTGCAGCCAGCCTGGTGCTTTCTTCCCACAGGTCCAAGAAATTTGTGACCCTACGAAGGAGCCCATATGCCGGCCACTGTGACGAGGGAAACCTTTGGCTCTCGGTGCACAGGCTCAATGCAATGAGCCGATGTTGCCGTAAGGTCGGTCTTCTTCGTGACCGAAGGTACCTTCGTTCATGCCGAGATTTCGTTTTCAATTCGAGCCCACCTAACAATGGAAAGAGATAAGAAAAACAAAGATATGGCAAGTGACCGCAACAACAAATGTGTGTGGTACTGTAGCAATGATCGAAGGCTGATTTTTATTGCTTCGGATTATCTCTCGAGACAAAGGAGTTGAAAATGAGACTTATCTCTTTGAACCCTCTCTCTTCGGATCTTTTCCTTGTCTTGTAGTTGTGAGTTCTTCCACGAGGTGGGCGCCAAACTGTTGGTGTAGCTCGGGACCGAAGGGGTCGTCGACACAACAGTACTCTTCTCCTCCGAAGGGGCAAGGAACCAAAGAGCCCCTCCAGAAGACTACACCTTCTTCCACTCACCGCTAACTCTACTACTACCGCAACTACTAGCGAGGAACTAGAGAAGACAACAATCGCTTACTACCTCGAGTTCTTCACTATTTAATTGCTTGTCCCCTCGATTCAATGGCCCTCCCATATTTATAGGGATGGGGATAGATGATAAGTTCCCCCGAGCCCCTAGTGGTTATTTTCTTCCGGCGCAGTGGACGCGGTATTTACTGGAACCTCCGAGGCCACACACAGCGCCCATTAACCCTTACATGGGCTGGGCCACTCCCGAACATGGGTGAGGGCGGCACGGCAAGGTGTCGGGCTGTCCGTGCGGTCGCGTCGCGGATAGGACGGCGGCGTGGACGCGTGCGCGGCAGCGGCGGTGGTGCTGAGGCGACGACGTCATTGACGACGCGTGCGACGTGCGTGGTGCCAGGCAGCAGTGCAAGGCGTGCAGGCAGGCGGCACGGCGAGGTACTGGAGGCAGTGCGCGGTCAGGTTGTGGGGCTGAGCTGTCGCTGGAGTTGAGCGAGGCGGCCATGGCAGGGGCCTGGCGTGTGAGATTGAACGCGGTGCCTCTGTTGCTTTGTGTGTGTGTGCTGGGCTGCTGTTCGAAGGATAAAGCAAAAAAAAGAAAAGACTGTGTGCTATAGTGTTTGCATGTGCATGGCTACGAGGCTTGGTTGCAAGCTCGTGAGAGCTCCGGAAGTGATTAGCATGTGGTTTATGAGAAACAATAAAGATTAGATTGATACTATAGGTAGCTGATTGGGTGCATAGATGGTGAGTTATTTAAGGAAGATTGGGCTTGATAAAGGTTATGGGTACACAAGGGTTGAGCTCAAACGATGAAAAATATTTTGAAAACATTTTTAGCAAGTGATTTAATAGGTGATTTAGTTGGAGAAATTTTCCGGGCGTTACAGCCGACTTCCTTGGCAGGGCTCGGGCGGGCGCAGGTGAATCTCCGGCGGCCGCCTCGGGCGCGGCCGTGAGCGGATCTCCACCGCCGCCTCGGGTGCGGTCGCGGGACGGGCCCCACCGGCCTCCTCGGGTGGGCGCAGGCGGATCTCTGCCAGTCGCCTCGAGCTAGCTGCCGCGCTGCAACCGACCGCCGCCCCAGGAGATGTTCTCGGGCACGCGGGAAAAGTGGTTGTTGGCCTCACCAGCGGATGAGGGCTCCCGTCGGGAGCCCCTATAGGTGAGGGTCGAGGGGGGGATAAGGGTCTCTCATCCGTCATGGGGCGGATGAGAGTTGGGTTGGAGAGATTTTTTTGCCTGTGAGCTCTTAAAGATAAGGTGAGGGTGGAGAAAAGGGGCCGGTTGGAGTTGCCCTTATCCAAGTAGGCTAGAGGAACTTTGATCTTTTCTCAGAACAAATCAGCGTCAGCAACCCGAACAAGTAGGACATCCACCAGCCAAATGAGCAAGAGGGACATGTTCCATTCTCACTGCACTGTACACACAAGGATCACCGAATCTTTACAAGACCTAAAACGGGGGGAGACTTTGCCCCACCATTGCGCCACATCATCAAGAAATCCACGGCCGTCAGATCACGCGTTGATGGCTCGGATCATCCAGAGATACTGTTCATGCGGGACCTAGTATGTTTAGGTGGGACGCACATGCCCCACCTCGCATCTCCACCTCAGAATGGATGTGCTCCCTCGTCCGTCATTCATGGTTACACATTGCATCATCATGGACGTACTACTCAGCGATCTTACAAATCTCCGCAAATAATTGAAGGACCGATACGACGAACCAGAGAGGGGGGGGGGGGAGTGAATGTGAGCCGATAAAAATTCTTCTCGAAGGAGATGGAGATTCCAACAAGACGAACACGGCTTCCAACATACGTCTCCGACTCACTACCCAAGTTGGCCAAGCCCACGTAGCCACTGGGGTGCCACTGGACCTAGGAACCAACAAACAACCTTTCGAGCCAAAACACACCAACACGCACAGCGGAAACTTGCACGGCTTGCTGCCTATGCTGCACCGGTCAGACCGATGGTCTGCGTCGGTCAGACCGGTGACACCGGTCAGACCGGTGGACAGTGCTAGTCAGGCCGGTGGCTACAGCAGCCGCACAACAAGTGTTACAGAGAGCCTCAGTGACTTCTCTAGGCCCTGGAACAAAAACACCCCCAAAACACAACCTACACGGAAGGAAACTCTACACAAAACCTAACAAAACAACTCCAAACAGACCAAGAACTGGCCAGCAGCACCAAGACCCAAAGACACACGAGTCAAGCAGTTCACCCGAGGCAAATCCCACAAGTGGCTCACGCCGGTCAGACCGGTCAAGAGCACCGGTCAGACCGGTGTAACCTGGGCAGCTCGGGATGAACAGCACCCGCGGGTCAACTCCTCCAAATCCAAACTTCGATCTCTCGAATCACTCCACGGACTTGAACAAGACTTTGGGGATAGTAGGAACACCTCATGAGGAGTCCATAGCCAAGTTTAATCCCACCAAAACTTGTCAAATCAAGAGGAATCGAAGAAATCCCGCCGAGAACTCCTCTAACCCTAGAACAGCGAAAACCCCAAAATCGAGCCCCTTAACTCACGGATTTGGGAGGGGAATCAAAGGCAAAAGAACCACGAAGGATTCCCACATATTTCCCCCATCAAATTCCCAAGAGCAAGGTCCCGAAAATTGTAAGTGCAATCAAGCCCTATGAGGGTTTTGGTGATGTTGACCACACAATTAAAGAGCTAATGAGCTTTTGAGACTGTTGTGCAGCATAAAGTTATTTTACAGGTGCAAAATAAAGAATGGAGACCCCTCAACTGAATGAAGAAGAATACCTATGCTCTTTGGAGAAGTTTATTTATTTTATCTTTTGAATTTGAGTATAGGACAATCCATACTATCAAGAGGGATACTAATGGTGAGTTAGGGTGGTTTCAAGTGCTCATAGTCTATCTTTCTTAAACCCTAATCCTCTCTCAAAGGGAAGAGATCTGCTGCTGTTTTGCCCCTGCTGTTTGTTGTTCGGAGGTTCTGAGGTTTTTCTCAGAGGTTCCGACCGTACGGGCTACAGTCAGCAGAGATTTCAAAGGTCGGAAGTTCCGAGATTTCTCTCGGAGGTTCCGAACTCTGGAATATAGTCGTTATTGTTCTAGATATGGGGGTATTTATACCCCTTGGTCCCCCAACGGCTATTCTCTCCCTGACCCTGAATAGAACGCTGTTCTAACTCATTTCTCTCACCTTGCATTCACTCCTAACCTACTCTCTTCCAAATCCTTGCCTAACATTGATTGAGAGTGGATTCTTGAAGTGAGTTTGTGAGCAAATCTCTCTCTCTCTTGAACTTGAGCACTTGGACAAGCCCTAGCAAGCTTGGTGGATCTATTACTCTTGGAGCCTTGCTCCTAGACGGATAGAGGTTCTTGGAAGCTCTCCAACCCGATTTGTGGAAGCTCGTGGTACCTTCCTAGCTTGTTCTTTGCTTAGAAATCTTCTTGCTAGGTCCTAAATACCTCCTAGAATTTGGTAGATCTGTTTTTCATCAAGTTATTTGCTGCTCAAGTCCTATATGTTCTGTTCTAACAGTTCTCGGAAGTTCTGAGTTTATTCTCGGAGGCTGCCTCGTTCGGAGGTTCCGAGAATAATCTCGGAAGTTCCGGAGTCTGACAGTGTTTTCGCAGAAAAAGTTTAAATTCTGTGTGCAGGCCTATTCACCCCCCCTCTGGGCCATATTGCCTCGATCCTTTCATCTGGTATCAGAGCAGGTTATCCTTGCGAACACCTAACCGTGTGAGGATATGGCAAGTGGAGATGACAAGCAAGAGGAGGAGGAATTTGAGGACTTGCCAAGTGACGTTGAAGGTGATGCCTCGGAGGTAGGGAACACCTCAGCCCAAGAGAAATTTGACAAGCTCAAGAAGGCTGTCAAAGAAAGCTCCAAGGACAATGGCAAGAAAAGCAAGAAAGAGGACAAGAAGAAAGAGAAAGAAGAAGAAAAGAAGAAAGAGGACAGCAAGCAAGAAAAGAAGAAGAAAGGAAAGAAAGAAGAAAAGAGAGAAGAAAGAGAACACCTTCACCATCTCCATCACCATCCTCATCATCCTCATCATCGTCTTCATCTAGTGAGAATGGAGATGGGGATGACGAGTACTATGGCACAAGAATTCCCAAGAGAACACTCAAGCCCAAGCCAAAGCCCAAGGCTAAGTCCAAGGATGACTATAGAAGTGTATCCTTTAACTATGATTCTTTGGAAACAAAATCTAAGGATGATATCACTATACCCGTTGGCAAATTACCCCAATTTGATGGGACTAACTTTGCTAAATGGAAGCATATTATGAAAGCTTATCTAACCGGTTTGAGTTTGGAGTTGTGGAACATTGTGTGTGTAGGTTTTGATGATCCCGAAGACTTTGGAACCCTCACTCCACGTGATCGTCGCAACATCAAAAGAAATGCTCAAGCGACAAGCATACTTCTTAGTGCTTTGAGTGCTCAAGAGTACAACCGGGTTAATGGGCTAGAGATTGCCAAAGAAATTTGGGACACCCTCCTCATTGCTCACGAGGGTGTTGACAAAGTGAAGAAGTCCAAGATCAACATTTTGATGGCCGAGCTTAATAGGTTCACTATATTTGATGGAGAAGGGCCACAAGACATGTTTGATAGATTAATTGTCATGGTTGGAAAGATACGAGGTTTAGGTGGTGATGAGTTGGATGATCACTATGTTGTGAAGGTGATGTTGGAGGCCTTTGCTCCAAGGAATCCCACTCTAGTCACATTGATTAGAGAGAAGAAAAGATTTGAAGAGTTCTCCCCAAATGATGTTCTTGGGAGGATTCTTACTCATGAGCTAATGGACAAGGAAATCCAACATAGAAAGAAAATTGGTGAACTAGAAGCCAAGTTGAACAACTTAAAGGTCAAAGAGGTTGCTCTCCATTCGAACAAGTCACGCAAGCCTACTACTTCATCCAAGCATTATACTCCATCCAAGCCCACCAAGTCAAAATCCAAGAACGTGGAGGTAGAGAGCTCTACAAGTGACTCAAGTGAAGATGAAGATGAAGGCTCTCATGTTGAGATTAGGGACATGGCCTTGTTCATGAAGACATACAAGAGAGGATTAAAGAAGCAAGGATACAAGTTTGCCAAGAGGAAGTTTCCCAACAAGAAAAAGAGAACTTGCTACAATTGTGGAAGCACCGAGCACTTTATTGCGGATTGCCCTAATGAGAAAAGAGAAAATAGGAATGACAAGGGTAAAGGAAACTACAAGAAAGACCAAAAGCCACATTACAAGAGAAGAAACTATGGTGGAGAGGCTCATATTGGTCATGAATGGAATTCCGGAGATGAAAGCTCTAGTGAAGAGGAAGGGAAGAAAATTGCAACCGTGGCTATCAAGAAGCTTCCCTCTACATCAAGGTTGTTCAACAACTTGACCGATGATGAAGAGAGCACATCCATTCATTGTTTCATGGCCAAGGGCGAGAAGGTAAAAACTAACTCAAAACCCTCTTCTCAACCTAGTGATGAGTCGGAAATGGACTCTAGTGATGATTCTAGTGATGAGGAAGCAAAGCAACTTGTTCGTAAGATGGATGAGCAATCTAGAGATTTTCTGGCTAGGCTAATAGTAGAACTAGAGAAAAGCCAAGACACTATTATCTCCGATAGAAGTGAGCTTGAGGCTTTGCGTTTGGAAGTTAACCAAGCGGAGAGTGTCATAGCTACTCTCAAGGAAGACCTTGCTGCCTCTCAAGCTCAATGTAATTCTCTCAAGTTGAGGAATGAAGAGCTTGAGGAGCAATATAGTCTCCTTTGGAGTAGCACCTCACATCCTTCGAAGGTAAAAGGCGACTCTAGTGCTTCTACTAGAAAGGGTTGTGATAGATGTCATCATATTGATATTGAATCCTATGCTACTAATCTTGCTAACATGGAGGCTATGAAGAAAGAGATTGCTAGGTTGAACTCAATCATAGCTACATGATGCATGAGTGAAGAGAACAAAAGGGCAAGATTCACCAAGAGAAAAGTGTTAGAGAAAAGCAAGAATCCAGGCTTTGGATATGTTGAAGGTGGCAAGACCAATGAAAGAAAAATCATCAAGGAAAAAGAATGCCTTGAATTCGAGAGCACTGGGTTTCTGTTTGCCCAGACCCCGGAGGTTCTGACCTCCAAGCCCGGAGGTTCCAGAGTCTGGAAGCCTCGAGCCACACAGACAGCCAAACTCAGAGGTTCCGAGAAAATTCTCGGAAGTTCCGGGGTCTGTAAAGACAAGTCAAAGAAAAAGAACAAGGCTCAGCACCAGCATATTTCCAAGGCATCTAACACTTGTATGCAGGCTCAGAATCATCCAATTATGCCCAGAAGAAATTTGAATCCCAACAAGAACAAGGCTCATGCATCTAGAGACATACCCCCTAGCTATGTGTTGAGACACAACAATGTTGGTAAAGTTGTTGCCACGTATGTTGGAAATGAGTTCAACATATATGTGAAAAGATCTCTATGGGTTCCAAAGGTTTTGGTTGCTAACGTGGAGGGCCCCAAGTCAAATTGGGGACCTAAAAGAAGGAACTAAATTGTTTTGTAGGCATACTCCTCCGGTGGATCAAGTTGGGTGCTTGATAGCGGATGTACACATCATATGACCGGAGAAAAGAGTATGTTCTCATCCTATCTCCATTTGGAAGGACCAAAGGAAACCATTGCATATGGAGGGGATACAAAAGGAGAAGTCATCGACGTAGGTGATGTCCCTATATCTCAAAATTATACAATTACAAATGTTCTTCATGTTGATCCGTTGGGTTACAATCTATTATCGGTTGCACAACTTAGTGAGATTGGTTTTGATTGCCACTTCTCGGATAAGGGTGTGTCCATCATAAGAAGGGAGGATTCCTCTATTGTCCTTACGGGTCGCTTGAGGGGGAGGCTTTACCTAGTTGATCTCAACAAAAGTAAAGTTTCTCCCAAGACTTGTCTAGTGGCAAAATCTAGCATGGGTTGTCTATGGCATCGCCGACTAGCTCATGTTGGCATGAGGAACTTGGTCAAACTTTTGAAAGATGAACACATCCTTGGACTAACAAATGTACATTTTGAGAAAGATAGGATTTGCAAAGCGTGCCAAGCCGGAAAGCAAGTAGGAGCACCTCACCCACCAAATAGCATCCTCACTACTTCAAGCCCGTTGGAGCTCATTCACATAGATCTATTTGGACCGGTAGCCTACATAAGCATTGGCGGTAACAAATATGGCTTGATTATTGTTGATGATTATTCTCGCTTCACGTGGGTGTTCTTTGTGTTTGACAAGAGTGAAGTACAAGGAAAGGTGAAGACCTTCATAAGAAGAGCACAAAGGGAGTTCGGGCTACCAATCAAGAAAGTAAGAAGTGACAATGGCTCGGAGTTCTGAAACACCTATGTTGAAGAGTTTCTTGATGAAGAGGGCATCAAGCATGAATTTTCAGCACCTTGTACCCCTCAACAAAATGGGGTGGTTGAGAGGAAGAATATAACTCTTATTGAGATGGCAAGAACCATGTTGGATGAGTACAAGACTCAAGACATCTTTTGGGCCGAAGCTATTAACACGGCTTGCCATGCCATCAACCGCCTCTATCTTCACAAGTTTCACAAGAAGACCTCCTATGAGCTTATCACTGGTAAAACACACCAAGAAAACCACCAAAAGAGGGCTCCGAAAATCACCACCAAGAACAACTGGGAACAACACAGCAAAGCCTTGAGGAACCACACCGAATCATCTATACATACCAAGGAGGTTCATACAAGGTCTAGCTTGCCGCCCGATTATCCAACTCTCTCACAAAATCTCACCATGAAGCTCTCAAGCTAGTCCTATGGAAATCCTAAGAAAATAGGAAGGGAAAAAGGAAGGCAAATGGACTAGGATTCCAAGAGATGGCTGCCATCCTCTCACCTTATGGGTTATATGGAGGCAACCGAAAGTCTAAAATACCCTTACTTAATAACTAGGAATACAAGCCCCTCAAGGGCGGTTTTGGAAGTCTTCATATTTTCTCCATCGGACGGATGCCCGGCGACCGCACCCTACTTAGCCTCGACGCAAGCCATGTGATCTCGACGCGTGTCCTCCGCTTCGAAGATTCCAAACTGCGTCATGGCACACCAGTCAAACCGGTGCTCCTCACCGGTCGGACCCGATACCCACGGTCGGGCCGTGCGGAGCCGCTTGCAGCGCCGTCTTCGGTTCTTCGGTCTTGGCTTTGTGGATCAACCAAGAAACCCAGTGGTTTTCTGGTGAACCACTAGAAGCCCCGCGAACTCTGTGTAGCCTCCGTCAATCGCCACTCATGACTCGGCTCCCATGTAGTCCCGGCTCGACCTTGGTTTTGATGCTCAACCAAGAAACCGTCCATGACTTCATCTTGCTGTTCAGCCACCATGCAGCCCGCACTTGACTTCGCTGGCCACCGGGTCCCTTGAACGAAGCCTACTTGTCTTCTCCACACCTGGAGGCCTCACCGGCGACGACCTTTCACGCTTGTTCTTCACCTGCACCAACACCAGTCAAGCCGCAACCTGCACCTGCAATACTTATCCAAGAATCAGTCCACACAACGTTGTCAATCACTTGTCACACAAGGAAGCGACCATCCACCGTTCCTCGAACCACACATGGTCCTCAATAATTTGTTTCCATGATCACTGGAATGTCTCCAACTTGTGTATCTTTTCCTTCCATAACGTGAGGCCTCTCAATTTAGGCCCTGTTTGGTTCCCATAAGTAGGTCTTGTTTGGTCACCTGACTTATAAGTCACTCCACTTTAAGTCGGTCCTGTTTGGTTGCAGTGTGTTGGGGGAGTGGCCCAGCCCATGTAAGAGTTAGTGGGCCTTTGTGTGGTCTCAAGGCGCTTCTTGTAAATATTGCGTCCACCAGGGGCTCGGAAGAAAATAACCATTAGGGGCTTGGGGGAAATCGCCGTCTACCCCCATCCCTATATATAGGAGGGTCATTGTAATTGATGGGACAAGCATTAAATGGTGAAGAGCTCCGCAGTAGTAAGCTATTGTCGTCTTCTCTAGTTTCTGCTCAGTGGTTGCAGTAGTAGTGGAGTTAGTAGTAGTGGAAGAAGGTGTAGTCCTCCGAAGGGGCTCTTTGGTTCTTTGCCCCTTCGAAGGAGGAGAGTACTGTTGTGTCGATGACCCCTTCGGTCTTGATTTACACCAACAGTTTGGCGCCCACCTCGTGGAAGGATTCATGACCACATGGTGAGGAAGAGGCAACCGTGGACGAAGGGCACCAGTGAACAACCTATGGCATAAGCTAAGTTTTCTCTTACTCATTTATTTTATCTCAAAAGAAAGGTTTAATCTGAAGGAGAAGTCGATACAAACATGGAGGCCGGTTACAATTTTACGAGAGCCGAAAGCAACTTATCCATTAATTACATGACACGCAAGTGTCTGACATTCTTATCTTCTTTTCTTGTATGTTCCAAGGGATTTCATTAGGAGACCCACATATTTGCGAATTTCTCTATTGGTCTGAAGACCCCTTCGGTGAGCTCAACCAGATTTTGTCCTGATTGCACAGGGTGACACCCAAGCCTCCCTTCGTCATAGTGGCCCGCACATGGGCTCCTTCGTCGACCCTCTCTCCCCCCGCAGTCACAAGCATCATGGGCTGGCGGGATGGAATGCACCAGGCGGACTGCCCCCTTTGTGACCGAAGGCACCCTCGGAGTAGTACAAAGTGAAGTTGCAATACCTCCATTCCGTACAGCTGCACGTACTCTTTTAAAAAAGGAACGGCCACTTGCTTCGATCGATCTCGTGTGCTAGCATTGTTAAAGTGCAGGGTCATGCTGTTGCAGTTCACTTCGGAGGAAAACAGGATTCAGGGGCCCAAGGCCACTCAGAATTTGCTTCGTCAGTCTTCCACTTAAGCCAGAATGCATATGACAACAGGGTGTCAGACGGCATCAGGCCACACTCCTCTAGGAGGAGTACGAGCTGCGGGCAGAACTCATACGAAGAGGAAGGGCGTCATGCTGACATGCTAGTCCGCTTCGGAGTCTCAGTCCAGCTGGCCACCTGTACCGTCCAAGGCAGCTCGTTGATGAATTTCTCCCTTCGGAAAAATCTTTGTTGACTGCTCACCTTCCGAATGATCTCGGTGGGTTTTCACGAGATTGATGTTTCACCTTCAGAATTATTTTTGTGAATTTTCACCTTCGGAATCATCTCCGTGAGATTTCCCGGGATTGTTGTTTCACCTCCGGAATTATCTTTGTGAATTTCTCACCTTCGGAATTATCTTGGGTGAAGTTTCTGTACTTCGGAATCATCCCGGCGGGATTTCACGAGATTTGATTTGTATCTTCAGAATTATCTCGAGTGAAGTTTTTGTACTTCGGAATTATCCCAGTGGTTTTTCACGAGATGAATTTTTTTGCACTTCGGAATTATCTTATTGGATTTTTCACCTTCGGAGTAATGTTAGGCCAAGTTATGCTCTTCAGAATCATCTTGCAAGCTCTCAAGTGAATGAGCCTAGTTTGAAACTGCAGCACGAGTGAACGACCTCTGATCATTTGACAACCCCCAGTCTGGCTCACCTTCGCCACGGACTACGAAACCCAGATTTCTCCTTTGGGCAGCGGCAGGAAAATCAACGCCATGCATTAAGCTGTAACCTCCAGTTCGGTAGCAAAGGTACGTACATTCGGAGGGTCAGCTAGCCCAGGAACTTTCTTTTTTCCATCCATACTTTCGCGGCGTGCACAAATCGTATTGGTTAGCACGCAATGCAAAGCTGGCTAATGAAGCTACTCCTAGCCAGCCCCACAACACACCTTTTTTCTATTCGGGTCGAAGCTCATGCGGGAGCCGGTTTTTCGTGCACGTCGCCATGAAAGACAACACCAAGCACAGCAGATTACCTTCAGCAACCTCGGGTGGCAGTTGCCAAGGCAGAAGGAAGCGGCCGGCTGCGGCTTCGTGCGCCAGCGCTGCGTTGTTCACCACCAGGTTGTAGGGCCCTTCGTGCACGACGCTGCGCTCGTGCACGTTGACGTCGGAGATGCGCTCGTCGAGGGTGAAGTAGACCAAGAGTGGCCCGAACAGGTTTAGCCTAGTTATCTTTGCTAACCCCCTTTTGAATATGACTAGTGTGATTAGTAATCCTAGTTTGCATATGTTTCACACTAGTAAGAGCTACCTTCGAAGCCGAAGGGTCACAGTTCTTTAGTTTTTTTATTGTGGTTTTGCGCCTGATTATTTTGTCACCCAAGCAACCTTCGTCTTTTGTGACAACTTTGGTGTGTTGTTATCATCTCCAGTATGCTGTTGTCAGCTTAAACCATTAGTTTAAGGCATTAGCTTGCTATATCGTGCTTTTGTTTGTGCAAGATTGGCTTCGGCACCGAAGGGTTGCACCACTGTTTTTTTTTGCTTTTAAGTATGTCAATAAATCTTTTTGATAAATGAGCTAACTAGTTAGTACATCCTGGCATCAAGATTAATTTCTCTATTTATTTATCTTTTATTAAGTAAAGTTAACATACGAAGGGGATGGTGCAATTTCCTGGTGCACACTTTGGTGGTCTCATAGCTGGAGAATTTTTGTTTATTTATTTTCTCTAGTAAAACTTGTAGCAAGTCATGTCTCCAGTATCATAATCTTATCTCGTTGTTTATGGATTGCTTGTCCACCTTTCGTTTAGCAACCATCAAAGGGGCATTATGCAGTTATGTTATTATACAACTTTGTCACCGTCACAGGGTAGTGCTTGGTGTGGTCTGCATTTTTATTTTTGGCCACCAATAAACCTTTCTTGGCTTAATGGCGAAGTACCGTTCATCTCTGGTTTTAGCAAACCAATCCCTAGCTTGCGAATACTTAGTGTTAGTCACATGTTGATGCTTCTCGCAGGGAGTTTTTCTCAAAAGTTTCGTGTATATTTCGTTCACACGTTTTTCGAAGCAACATCCCCCCTCCATGGTGCGGGGGGTGTAGTCTTCGAGGTTTATTTTTGGTGGGTAAGTAACGGCGCCCCTCGGAGGCCGTTGGACGCATCCAAGGGCCGCCCGTCACTTACTTCGTATAATGGAATTGTGTCGGTCCCTTTATGACCGAGGTCCAACTTCGCAAAAAAGTGATTGCGTCAAATTGACTGAAGGTTGCTTCACCTTCTTAATCTAACCTTCATATGAAGTATTTATATCTCAGAATGCAGGGTTAACTACCATATGTAAGTATCGTTCCCCCTCTCTCATAACCTACATTCCATTTTTAGTGGACACTCTAACCCTTCGTATATCATGTGCTGTCGCACCTTCATCTCAAAATGTGCTAAGTGCCTGTTCTTAGTCATACTTTGTATCTTGTTCATAATGACTAGTTGTATGCAGCTATTATGTTTCGTGTGTGCATTTTCGTCACGACTATTGCAGGTTATAGCCTTTTGAGTTCTCGGTTTTCACCCCGAAGATAGTGACTCTATTATTGATTTGGGAATGACTACGCCATTGGTTTCAATGTCTATTGAACTTCATCAGGTGGTTGCTGGGATTTCCATATGGACTTCGGTATTATCAGATTTCAGTCATCTCATGGTTTCACCACTCAAGTTGAGAATTTGATCATTGGATGTCATTTGCATTATTTTGGCTAACCTTTTCATCTTAGAATTCATGCAAAAGCATACTTTCATGCACACTTTCATACATATATACATGCATAACACCGAAGTGTGGAGCCAAGAGCGCTCGCGCCGAAGGCCTAAGTTTGGTCGAAGGCTCCGTTTGCATGAGGCAAACGACCGGTCCCGTGATGATCGGAGTAGAACTTGCAAAGGCAAGTAGTTGGCTCCGTCATAGCCGAGGCTCCGTTTGCATGAGGCAAACGACCGGTCCCGTGATGACCGGAGTTGAACTTGCACAGGCAAGTAACTGGCTCCGCTATAGACGAAGTACCGTTTGCATGAGGCAAACGACCGGTCCCGTGATGAACGGAGTTGAACTTGCAAAGGCAAGTAGTCGGCTCCGTTATAGCCGACGTATCGTTTGCATGAGGCAAACGATCAGTCCCGTAATGACCGAAGTTGAACTTGCAAAGGCAAGTATCTGGCTCCGTTATAGCCGAGGTTCCGTTTGCAAGAAGCAAACGACCGGTCGTGTGATGACCGGAGTTGAGCTGAGACACACCGAAGGCCCAAGAGTGGCTTCGAATCTGAGACACCCCGAAGGCCCGTTGCAAGTGGAGATAGATCGTTTCTTGTCTAACAAGTTTTTGAGTCTCTTGAATAAAAATGTTTCACCTCGAATGGAGTGTTGAACATGAAAGCATGGACTTCGTCTATATTGTCTACTTCGTCACTGTCGTATGGACCTCCCTGGGCCCACTACCTCGGTGGGTACTAGGATCGACTACTCGGTGGGCCCCTGGGACTGCCTGACTTGCATTGCACGGCACCTGATAGCGTGAAGCACAAGGACTACGGAGGAGAAGTACTCGGTTAGGAAGTTGTACATGTCCCGCACTGTATGGAAGACTCCTAGACGTACTCGACTAGTACTCTCTCCCTACTCCGACTTGTAACCCTGCCTCCCGGACTATATAAGGCGAGTCAGGGATCCTTCTCTCATCATCTCATCTCACGGCGTACAATTACACCATCTTGTAATCGTACCCAATCAATCCAGAGCTACGCAGCATACAAGACGTAGGGTATTACGCACCTCGCGGCCCGAACCTGTCTAAATTGTGTGCCACGTGTCTCTTCCTTCGAGTTACCGATCTCGGCGAGGCCACATTCATCTACTTCGAGTACTCCCCTTAGTAGGTTGCCGGTCTAAAACACCGACAGCTGGCGCGCCAGGTAGGGGCTCTCGCCCGAGATCACATGGCGAACTCGACGGCTCCTGTCTACTTCAAGCCAACCGTCACCTTCGTTTTCGGCGCTTGTGTCTGCACTGCTGATGGCGCGGGATCTTTCCAGCGCCGCCTCACCATGCCACCCAACCCGGAGACCGGCTTCGTGACGCTTCCTGAAGTTGTCACAGGCGAACTCACCGGCAAGTTCGGCGAAATTTCGCTCTTCAACCATCACGCTAACTTCAAGCTCGAGTCCGCTTCCAACTCGAACTCGACGTCCCCATGGGCTATCGCATGCGAGCCGGCTACTCAGCCATCGCATGTGGTCCCACCACCCCGTGAGCGCTCCACGCGTGGCCCCCGCATCCTCAGCAGGACCCGCACGGAGGCTCCCTCTTCGCGCCGGGCCGGCAAGGAGCCCGTACCCGAGTACAACTCGGACTCCGACACCGCCCCCGGTGACGCTTCGGACTCCAACCCCCTCTCCGGGTTCTACTCGGATTCCGCATACGAGTTCGACTTCGGGTCGGACCCAGAGGATTCCGAGTCCGAGGACAACACTACTGAGCATCCCTTATCAGGGCCGGCCTCTGGGCTGGTTATAACGTCGACGCCCGCCGGTAGATTCGTCTACTGGCCAGACCGCAAGCCCGCTGACCTGATAAGTGGAGGCTCACGCTACGTCGCCTAAGTCGACTCGCTCCCGTTCCAGGAGGGAACACCTCTTGCCCGGGCTGACTCAAACACCCCAACTGAAGTGGCGAGTTCTGAGTCCAGCCTTGGCACCCCCGATCGCCAAGTCTTCATGGCTGCCGGCGACATGGCAGGACCTTCAGGGACGGCTCAGGACAAGTACCTCGAAGACATCTCCGCGGACGAGCCGGCTCGCCGACGCGCTGCGCGGACGAGACCGCCGCCAACAGGGACGCTCGACGTGAGCGTAACAGGAAGCGCAACGAACGGCGCCGGCGGCTCAGAGACAACCTCCCCATCCGCAACCTTGCGGAAGCTCTCGAGGCGGTCGAGAGCAGAGTTCACACTACCCCTGAGCAATGCCTCATGTTGATCACAGTGATCGCACGCCAGGCTCAGGGTATAAGCGCCAGAGAAGTCATCGCCAAGCTCGCTGAAGGCGCTTACTTCATGCGGGTCGACAACAGGGTCAACCAGCCTCCTCCCGCCAGGAACAGCGACAACGAAGCTACAAGTCGCAGCGCCGACCTCGGTCGCAACCGTACTCGAGCCGAGCTCCCAGCTCAGCCCAACCGTACTCGCTCAAACGCCGGCGGACCCTCACAGGGTGGCAACAGCAACCGCGAGGTCGTCCCTCACCGCGCCCATGGAGGCGGCGGCCGTGACCCTGACGGCGGCGGCAGCGACGACGGAAGCTCCAACCACGGAGCCAACAAGAGGGCCGGCGGCAGTGGCAGTCGCGGCGGTCGAGACCACGCGAACAGCCATGCCTCCGGAGCCTCACAGGGCGGCTACGACGCCCGCCAGAAGATTGAGGAGCTGCGGCAGAAGAAGTCAGCCACTGTAGGTGACAACAACGGCTTCCCCGCCTTCTCACCTCGACTTCGCAACTTGCTCCTCCCCGACAAGTTAAAGCCTTTGGGGATCACCAAGTACGACGCGAAGCAGGACCCCATCCAGTGGCTCAGGTGCTACGCCCTCTCCATCGAGAACGCTGGCGGCAACAACGACACCAAGTGCTCTACTTCCCCTTCTGCCTGGACCAAGCCCCACTCACATGGCTCGAGTCGCTGGACAAGCACTCGATCGACAAGTGGGACCAGCTGAAGGAGCAGTTCACCAGCAACTTCGCGGGCGCCATGGGCCGATCGGGTACTCGCATGGACCTGTCCATGGTCAAGAAGGAACAAGGCGAGACCCTCCGCAAGTACATGCACCGCTTCTTCGACAAGCGCGCTACTGTAGTCGACGTCACTGACAAGGAGGTCATCGACCTCTTCCAAGACGGCCTCTACCACCGCCGCACCTTTGAAGACTTCGGTCGTCACCGCCCCAAGTCCATCCCCTACCTCAAGGACATGATCACGTCCTGGGCGGATGAAGAAAACAAAGCCAACGCCAAGTACGACGCCATCCGTGGCAAGAACAAGCAGAATACGGGCGGCGGCAGCGGCAACAACGAGAACCAAGGCGGTCGCAACAACAACAACAACAACAACAACAACAACTCGGGTCCCAACCGCAAGCGCAAGCCAGACAACACTGTCGCGGCTATCCAGCGCACTGCGAATGAGAACTCGAAGAAGAACTCCGGTGGCTTCAAAGACTTGCTGAAGGAGAAGTGCCCGTGGCATCTGAACGGCAACCACACCACCGAGCAGTGCTACCAACTCAGGCATGCACTCAAGAGTACTCCAGAGCCACCGCACCCTCACGACAAAAAAGGCAAGAAGAAGAACGACGGAGACAACAACGACTTCCAGGAACCCAACAAGACTGTCAACGTCCTCTTCGGCGGACTACCCGGCGAGCGGGGAGCAAAAGGCTACCCGTCGAGAAGTCATGAGCATTAAACCAGCGGTCCCGACCCCTCTCAGGTGGTCGGAGATACCCATTACCTTCTCCCGCGCGGATCAATGGACCAACTTCTCTGAACCAGGGTGGTTCCCTCTCGTCCTGAAGCCAGTGGCCGCGGGCTCCAAGCTCAACAAGGTCCTCATCGATGGTGGAAGCGGGATCAACGTCCTTTTCAACAAGACCTTGAAGAAGATGAAGCTCGACATCACCCATATGCTCACCAAGAGCAACACGCCTTTCTACGGCATCGTCCCCGGTAACACGGCTATTCCACTAGGCTCAGTAGTCTTGCCAGTTACCTTCAGGGAATCTCAGGACAACTATCGTACCGAGTACATCAAGTTCGAGGTCGCGGACTTCGAGACATCCTACCATGCCATCCTCGGCAGACCGGCCATCGCCAAGTTCATGGCGGTGCCCCACTACACCTACTTGGTACTCAAGATGCCAAGCCCAGCCGGTGTACTCTCTCTCCAAGGGGACTTGAAGATCTCACACGACTGCGATACGGAAGCCGTGGAGATCGCCTCTACAAATCAAGTACCCAACGCCATGATGGAGGTCTACGATGCGTCGAAGAAGCTTGCTACAAGTGAACTCGACATCCCTGAGAAGTCTGACAACGCCAACAAGCCTCAGCCAGCTGAGGAGGTTCTAGTCAAGACGATCGACCTCGGAACAGGCGACTCCAGCAAGACCACCACCATCGGGGCCGGCCTCGACCCCAAATAGGAAGACGCGCTCATCAACTTCCTCCGGGCTAACCGCGACATCTTTGCGTGGAAGCCAGCGGACATGCCTGGAGTGCCCAGGGAGTTGATTGAGCACTGCCTCAACGTCGATCCTAAGGCCACCCCCAAACGACAACACCTCCGCCGTTTCGCCGACGACAGACGGGACGCCATCAAGAAGGAACTCGCCAAACTACTCGCGACTGGCTTCATCAGAGAAGTCTTCCATCCTGAGTGGCTCGCCAACCCCGTCCTCGTCCGCAAGAAGAACTCGAACGAGTGGAGGATGTGTGTCGACTACACTGATCTCAACAAGCACTGCCCCAAGGACCCCTTCGGGTTGCCGCGGAATAATCAAGTCATCGACTCCACGGCGGGCTGCGACCTGCTCTGCTTCCTCGACTGCTACTCCGGGTACCACCAGATCACGATCAAGGAAGAAGACCAGGAGAAGACCGCGTTCATCACCCCGTTTGGCGCGTACTGCTACACGACCATGTCCTTCGGGTTGAAGAACGCCGGCGCTACCTACAACCGAGCTATCCAGGCCTGCTTCAAGAGGCAGCTCAACAAGAACGTCGAAGCCTATGTGGATGACATGGTCGTCAACACCAGAAACTCCAGTACCCTCATCGACGACCTTGAAGAGACTTTCGCATCCCTGCGCGAGTACCGCTGGAAGCTCAACCCGAACAAGTGCGTCTTCGGCGTACCTTCGGGCAAACTACTCGGTTTCATCATCAGCCAACGCGACATCGAAGCCAACCCCGAGAAGATCTCCACCATCACCAGCATGAAAGCTCCCACGTGCATCAAAGACGTCCGAGAAGCCGGAGGGTGCATGGCGGCCTTGAACAGATTCATCTCGAAGCTTGGAGAACGGGGGCTCCCCTTCTTCAAACTACTCAAGCACGAAGAGAAGTTCGTGTGGACTCCAGAGGTGGACCAAGCCCTTGCTCAGCTCAAGGACTTCCTATCAAAGCCACTAGTCCTCACGGCTCCTCGCAAAGGCGAGCAGCTACTGCTCTACCTCACTGCGACTACTCACGTGGTCAATACTACCATCATCGTTGAGCGGCAGGAAGACGGCCATGCCTATCCAGTCCAGCGCCCAGTCTACTTCGTCAGCGAGGTTCTGTCAGAGTCCAAGGCACGCTATCAGCCTGTGCAGAAGCTCCTGTACGCGGTACTCATCACCTCGCGGAAGCTACGACACTACTTCCAGGAGTACTCGATCTCCGTCGTCACCGACTACCCGCTCGGCGACATCCTGCGGAACCAAGATGCTACTGGAAGAATCTCCAAATGGGCAGTCGAACTCGCACCCTCACCATCGACTTCAAGCCACGCACAACCATCAAGTCGCAGGCGCTAGTCGACTTCATGGCAGAGTGGCGGGAGAATCAGCTGCCTACCCCAACCGTGCGGCCAGAGCATTGGGTGATGTACTTCGACGGCTCACTCAACCTCGAGGGTGCAGGTGCAGGGGTACTCCTGATCTCTCCAACATGCGAACAACTCAAGTACGTCCTGCAGATCTTCTGGAAGGTCTCAAACAACGAAGCCGAGTACGAAGCTCTCCTACACGGGCTCCGCCTCGCGGCTTCACTGGGCATCAAGCGGCTACTAGTCTACGGCGACTCCGCAGTGGTCATCAACCAAGTCAACAAGTCCTGGGACCGCAACAAGGAGAACATGGACGCCTACTGCCTAGAAGTCCGCAAGCTCGAGAACAAGTTCTATGGTCTCGAGTTCCATCACATCGTCCGCGACAACAACGTTGCAGCGGACGTCCTGTCGAAGCTTGGATCTACCCGCGCTCAAGTACCAACATGTGTCTTCGTTCACGAGCTTCACGCGCCATCCATCCCGGAGCCGGCGCCACCGACCACTGTCCCAGCGCATCCACCAGCTGGACAGGAGGTCATGATGATCGACGTGGATTGGAGGCAACCCTTCATCGACTACCTCAGCGAGCAGAAGGTTCCTTCAGACAAGAACTTGGCTGAACAGCTCATCCACCGTGCCAAGTCCTACGTCCTCGTCGGAGACAAGCTTTACAAGCAGGGCGCATCTTCTGGAGTACTCATGAAGTGCGTCCCCAGACAAGAAGGCAAGGACATTTTGGAGGAGATCCACAAGGGCGTCTGTGGCAACCACGCGTCTTCCCGCACGCTGGTCAGCAAGGCATTCCGGCGAGCTTTCTATTGGCCCACAGCTCTGCGCGATGCTGAAGAGCTCGTCAGAAGGTGCCAAGGATGCCAATACTTCGCCAAGCAGCAACACGTCCCAGCCTACAAGCTAGTCACCATACCGCCAACCTGGCCCTTCGCTTGCTGGGGGCTCGACATGATTGGGCCATTGCCAACTGCGCCAGGTGGTTTCAACAGAGTACTGGTGGCCATCGACAATTCACCAAGTGGATCGAGGTCAAGCCGGTCACATCACTACAAGAAATCCTTTGATCCATGGCGAAATTCTCATGACGTTTTTTGATTTCGTCATAGATCACACTATATCGATGACAAACAGTCAGATTTCGTCACAGATTCGCAGTGCTGGATATGAAGCCCGATATGAAGTCCAAACACTACGACTTTGTGCCAATTTCGTAACAGATTTCGTCACAGATTACATTACATCCATGACAATAGTCAGATTTCGTCATAAATTACCAGTGTTGGATATGAAGCCCGATGTGAGGTCCAAATAATATGATGTTGCGTCAATTTCATCATAATCCGACCCATATTGCATTTCAATATTTCCTCATGATCAATAAATTTTAAAAGAATCATATAATGTGTGAAAAGAATTAGAGATAATCGCATTTAGTAATTTAAAAATCTAAATTTATTTTTTTTCTAAAGCATATAATACTACATATTCAGTATACAGATATACTTATATAAAGACAAACAAAATTGGATTTCCATTTTATGATTTATTATAATTTACTATGATTTTCTAAATATTCAGCCGAATTGAAAAAAAAAGACAAAACCGTTTTTAAATCACGCATAGACAATCTCGAGATGTAATCTGGACCATTTCAAAGGTTGAAGGATATGCATTGCAAAGCTACAAAGTTTAGGGATGTAAACCAAACTTTTACGAAAATTGAATAGGAGTCTAGTGCCATGGGCTTGCGAACCAAAGACAAAGCCTGCTGGTGGCCCTCTAAATCATTAACAAACCTGGAAACCACTCATACCAGCCCGCACAGGCCCACTTGGCGGCCCAGCTTTGCATCCCAATAGGCCGGCCCATACTGCAAAAATGGAGGGCCACCAGCAGACTTTTTGACATATATGTAGTTCGAAATTTATTTTTTTTCCAAGAAACCTGCATAAATTCATTTAAATGGTAGAAAATAGCAAATTTGCACGAAAAATCTTGAAATTTCTAGAAGACAACACAAATGTATCCTTTTACATGTGAAAAATATGTTTGGGGTATATAAGATAATTATTTTTTTTATTAATGCATAAAGGTGTCTTGATTAGGTATTTTAAAATAGAAAAATATATTTTTTGCATAATAAATGATAATGTGAATCCCCATGTGTTAATAGAATTGTAAATGTAAGGTTATGTCCTGAATTGAGGTGTACATGAGCAAGAAAATACGTTAGGGTATACAAACTTCAAAGTTTAAGTTGAGTTGTAAGAAACAGTATAAGAGACCTATATAGTTTATGAACAATGTATACTCCAATTTTTGTAAAATCTTATAAAACTTTTCTGTCAATCTTTTACATCCATAAAATGATTCTATGCAAGTTTACATAATTTTCAGAGATGTTTGAAGTATTGTTACTATTAGTTTATAACAATATGACTAATAAAAGTTTGAGTTTTCCCTATAAGTTGATCGATTTTTCACCAATATCTTAGATGTGGGATAGAATGAAATGTATGAGTTTAAATATAGTTTTTTTGAAGTTTTTTAATCTTATTAGACGTACACATAGTTCAATTTGGAATTACTTTCCGTAAACAGGCTGAAATTAATTTAAATGATAAAAAATAGTAAATCTACTTGAAAATTCTTGAAACTCCTACATGAAAACTTATATGTTGTTTTTAATATGTGAAAAATATATTTGGGGCATATAAGATAACTATTTTGCAACTTACTTGACAAGAGTGTATTTATTAGTGATTTAAAAATAGAAAAATAACTTTTCTCACAACAAATGGCAATGTAAATCCTCGAATATTAATAACATGTTAAAAGTAAGGTTTTGTTAAATTTTGAAGTCCGTATGAGTCTAAACATGTTGTAAGCTATTGAAATCTTAAAGTTTGAGTTGAGTTATATGAAACAATGTGTTGGAAGTATCTAGTTTATGAAAAATGTACACTCCAATTTTCACAAAATCTTATGAAACTTTTTATTCATGTTTGTACATCCATAAAATGATTTTATCCCAATTTACAAAAAATTTGGAGAAGTTTTAGGTATTATTATCACTATTTTATAACAAGGTGACTAGTAGAAGTTCGAGTTTTCCCTATAAGCCAATTGAATTTTTCGTCAATCTCCTAGATGTGGGCTAGAATGCACCATAAGCACCTAAATTTAGTTTTTTTATTTTTTTATTCTTATTAGAGGTACATATAGGTCAATTTGGAATTAGTTTCGATAAACATGCAAAAATTCATTCATATCATAGAAAATAGCAAATCTACTTGAAAATTCTTAAAACTCCTAGGTGACAACTTATATGCATACTATTATATATATATAATATATTTGTGCATATAAGATATTTAATTTTAAGTGTTACTTCACCATGGTGCAAGAAAAAGAAAAAAGAAAAAGAAAAACGATAATCAGAGAAGCCCAATTCGGCCCAAATAGCCCAACTATTTATGGACGTCGATCGTCGATCTGATGGTTCTGATCGTGTTTGCTCGGTATATAAGGCACTTTCCATCCAAACCCTACACCCAACCGCACTCCCCTCAGTCCTAACCTAGCCGCACGATGCACTGGCATCTCTCTACCTCGCCACCGCCAGCGGCGGATATCCTCGCCCCGGCCGTCTCCACCCTAACCAGCGATAGATCCTCACTCTCCTCTGCGTGACCTCTCTATCCATCCCAACCTCAGCCCCCTCATGACATAGCTTCGGGGGGAGATGACTAGCAATTTCAGGTCTCCCTGTTGCGGCAGCGGGAGAGGAAGCGGATGCCATCGAGCTCTCGCCCCCGAATCCGATCCAGGGGAAGAGCCGCGAGCACGGGTGAGTGTGCACCTCTCAGTCCCATCCATCTTGGTCCGCATCCAAACCTAGCCTAGATTCATGCCTGTATCACCTTGGTCCAAAACGCGGTGCAAGGTATGCGCCTTCTCGTTTTCCCTTTTTGAAATTTCCTGAGAGAGTAGCGGTATTTGCTGCTACTATTCCATTCGGCAAGGGTACTCTAGCTGCAGTCTTCTTTGCTGTGTTAAATCCTACAGAGAGAGCCCTAATTTGTAATTTCTAGTCGTGCGATGTGAACTGCTGGTGGAACCCTAGTTAGAAATGCAGCCCATGATGCAGTCTAGTCGTCATAATCTTCTCTCTTTTTTTTGCAATATGGGTTCTTGATTAGTCTCCATTTTCATGTGGCTGTCTTCTGGTTGTTTTCTCAAATCGGGTCCAAGCATATGTAGTTGAATCATAACATGATATCGGCCTTGACTCCTGGTATGTTTGCAGGTTAAAGTTCTACTCATTCAATTGGTGGCCACAAACGAGGTACATATTTCTCACCTTGAGATTCTCTAATTGTGATTTGTATGTTCTACGATCAGCCAATTCCAGTGCATACATGGTTCTTTTAGATGCACCTGCTCTCGGCATATTCTTCATGGTTGCGAAATTTTTAATTCCACATTAATGTGTTATCTGTATCGCCCTGGAGATTGGCAATGTTTGTTGTTTTGTGCTGTAAGAGGTGCTGTGAACTACCAATTTGGTTTCTGTAAAAAAAGTCTGAAATATAGCATTCTGCTTGTAATGTGTACTGTTTTAGGCTGCAACGCTGCAGTAATGAGGTTGATTGGTTAAGACGTTTGTTGTAACTGAGTGATTAAGTTGGGGGAGTTTGATGCAATGTTTAGTTCTCACAATGCTTTTTGGTTGGTTGTTTCGTGTCCACACTGTACATTGCTTGGTTGAAAACTAATATAATCAAGTCAATTTGAAAAGTATCTGCTTGTGCTTATGAAATTCAAATCATGTGTGTCTGAGTACATCCATCCAACTTTAACTAGTCGTTTGTGCTTATGAGTTTAATATAGTGTGTGTGTGTGTTTGTGTTGACTGCATAAATGCGTGTGTTGCCTCACTGGTAGAGTAGTTGTCTGCGTGTAAATTGATTGTATTGTGCTCACAAGCCAGTAGCTACTTGACTTCTATTTTCATGTGTGTTGTGTTGCCTCAATGAGACTTATCTTATTTTCCTGGGTGCAATATTCAGGGTTGAATGTGCTCATTTCTATAGTGTTGAATCTGCAGCTTCTACACCTTGTTAATGGAGGCAGGAATTTGTTTGTAACTAGAATTTCCAGTTGGCTTAACCCCAGTGTGATTTGCTCATTAATTTGGAGTACCATATGAACTCATTATTTTTATCACTGTCTGTGCTTTAAAAGAATAATTGTTGAGATTGTTCATGTCACCAATGGATCTGTTTGTTTTTTGCGATATGCATGCTTCAGAGATCGAATTTCATGATTGAAGTATAGTGTTAGTTTGCTTCGAGCTGATTTGTACTGGGTCACTCATCTATTCAGTACTTGTACTTCTTTGTTCAAGATATAATTTCGATTGCCATATGATGTTAGATTATTATTGTGGTATCAGTTATCCGTTTTATTGAATTTACTCAAACAATGTTCTTTTCCTGCCAAAGTGAAATTGGTGTCAAAGTTATTTTGTATTTTGCTGCAGAAATGAATACAGCACACCATAATTTAGTTGCACAAGTCCACTGTCCTTATATGAATAGCAAGGTCCAGCTAAGTCAGCAATTCAGATGTGACGTCCCTTTTTTGTACTGTGAATAGACCAGTAAAAGATCTGTTGGGGTATACTTGCAGGAGCAACAAAACTGGATCCGCTATGGCCCGAGGTTAGTTGATCTGCCTCCATCTTGTTTTCCCTTAATTATTCTATTCATGCCTTTTCACCCCTGGTTTGGTCCTAGGAACAAAGAAAGCATTACTTAGTATTTAAATTTGATAATCCCTGCCTTCATGAATGATATGGTTTATATCTGATGATTTTTACAGGCTTGAGTCACACTTGGTACAACACAGTTAAACTTTGGGGAGCCAGATTCAGCTATACTATCATTTGACAAGGCACTAGCAATCAAGGTAGTTCCATTTTTAGGTGCAGCTCACAGGTTGTTGTATCTGCATCATTAGCCATCATATGTGATCTTTTTTTGCATAATTGATCTGCTGGATGTTTTGCACAGCCCGACCATAATGGTGTGAAAGTGGACCTGAAACTGCATCTCGCCTTGTCAAGAAGCGAGGGCAACTACAACTTGCTCTCCACCAGGTCGTCCTCTCTTCCCCCACATGTCCTTGATGTTTTGCATCTCGTTCTCAGTGCTAGTGCTGCCGCAGCTGATACGGATAGTAGCATAGTTGCTCAAGTAAAAAACATTTTGATTGTATCTGGCCAATGGCTGTTGGTAGCTATCACTGTTTTGCATAACAATGCAACAATTTTATGTATAGGATTTGGTTGATTCATCAACTGTTTCGAGTTCAAGTATTGCCCATACGATCTGTACTTCATGTCCATAAAAGTTCTTCGATATGCTTTGGGAAATGTCTACTTCATTGTTGAACAGATCTTACCTTATTATTTCTGTGAGCTGCAATCAAATTCTGGTATCAGGGAAGTAGTTTGTTTTTTGTAGATAAGTATGCATAAGAAAGTCCTGTCGATTTCAACATTAGTGTGTCAGTCTACAAATTCCTGATAGCCAATACCGAGACTGAGCATTGTCAACTTCTATTTTCATGAACACATTTTTTATCTAACAGATCATTGGGAAAAGAATGCATACTGCTATGTGAAAAGGATTAAAAAGATGCTTACATGGACTCAACTGATGTAGTTGCTACTTTGGCGGCCATTGAGTCCTAGCTCCATTTTGACCCATTTGAGATATCGATTTGTTATTCTCTTATCAGTCTTGTCTAACTCATAAATATTGTTGTGTTCATTTTCAACATTGCATTGAGTTCTTTTTCACACGTCAATTTCTAATTCAGCTTATTGTGCTGTTGCCATTCATTCCTAATGATATTATGCTCAGACACTCAGTTATATGTATAGGTAATTTTGTAAGTACTGAAAGCATGCCTTACTTATAACTCATGTTTTGCTGATTCTGTAAAAATGGGTGGTTTGGTCCTAATTTTCACTGTGACTTTGCAGTCATATTGTATATAAAGGGTGCAGCTCAGATCATTATCAAGCATGTCACTCCTCTCGAAGTTGCGCTTGATCATGGTGGATGTGACTGGTACACTGATCGCTGACAAAGGTCATCTTGGGGATTGCTACTTTATGGCAGCTAAGTCAACTGGAATGTCGTGTCCTGATTAGAACCGCAAGCATGATGGATTCAAGTTTGCATACACTGAGATGGCAAGATAGTATCCGTGCCCTTGATTTGTTTGCAGGTTCATGGCAGGCAGTAGAATTTATTCTTCCTTTTTAGCTAGTTTGCAAATAGGGTGTCTCTGTGAATTACACCGAATCTTAGTTGATTATGCTTTGTTGACAAATTATATTTTGTTTGCCATTGAGGAGGTGTGAATGTACTAGAAATTTATTAATTTAAGAATTATTATTGAATTGTGTGGCTTTGTTGTTGTATTCTGGCTTGTGGAATTACAACCAGTATTGAATCTGGCATCAGTGCCACGTCATTTGACACGTGGCAGCCACGTCATCTGCCATGTGCCACCACATCACCTCACACGTGGCAGCCACGTCATCTGCCACGTGGCAGCCACGTCACCTGCCACCTGGTTGCCATTGCCACGTCTGCATCCACGTCAGCAGCCAATTCATCTCTACGAGTGACGTGGCAAGTTAATCTATGACGATCAATTTCGTCATAGAATTTGGGCTTCGGGCTGGGTTCAATGGGCTTTAGACAAATTTATGACGACGTGAGAACGTCATGGATCACGTTAATCTATGACGAAAACTTAAGGACGTCACGAGAAGGGATCTGTGACGCTCAATACATGACGTTCTCAAATTTTGTCATAAATACCGTTTTATGACGAAAATTTGATGATCCGTGACGAAAATCGACCGTCATGGACCACAACATTTTTTGTAGTGCATGCCCCAAGGCTGACAGAGTACTCGACTTCCTGGATGAACTCGTGCATCGCTACGGACTACCCCACCGCATCATCACAGACCTGGGATCCAACTTCAACAACCACCAGTTCTGGGAGTACTGCGAGAACAGCGGGATCGACATCCGATATGTCTCAGTTGGCCATCCTCGGGCCAACGAACAAGTCGAGCGCGCCAACGGGATGGTGCTCGACGCTCTCAAGAAGCGGCTACACGACGCTGCTAACTCTAAAGGAGGCAAGTGGATCAAGGAACTACCCAATGCACTCTGGGGCTACGTACTCAGCCTTCCAAGCCAACGGGGCAATCCCCTTACTTCTTGGTCTACGGCTCCGAAGTAATCCTCCCCGCTGATGTTATATGGAACTCACCAGTAGTGGAGCACTACGACGAAGGCGTCTCTGAAGACAGCAGATGAGTTGACATTGATGGACTCGAAGAAGCTCGCTGCGCTGCCCTCATCCAATCAGCAAGGTACCTGGAGGGTATCCGACGCTACCATGACCGCAACGTCAAGGAACGCTCCTTCAACGTTGGCGATCTCGTCCTCCGTCGTATCCAGAACACGGAAGGACTACACAAGCTCAGCTCCCCCTGGGAAGGTCCCTTCACAGTTGCAAAGGTGACCGGGCCGGGCTCCTACCGCCTCCAGACACTTGAAGGCGAAGATGTCAACAACTCGTGGAACGTCGACCAGCTCTGTCGGTTCTACGCCTAGTCTACACGACTACTCCGGGGCTCAAGTCTGCACGACTACATCAAGACCCTCCGCCGTAAGCGGCCACTGGGTCCTGGCTCCAGTCTCCGAACTACTCCTTCGCTGTAAGCGGCCTCCGGGTCCAGGCACTAGTCTCCAGACTACTCCTCTCCAGGATCCAGCCCGCGCGGCTACCTACGGATCCCGGGCTGCGACGAGCGACAAAGGACTCTAGCAGCGGTCTACTGAGAGACCATGTACTCCTAGATCCAGCCTACACGGCTACTTACGGATCTACTGCTGTAAGCGGCTACTCGCCCTAGCATCACTTAGCTGTAGGCGGCCTTCGGGTCCTGGCAACTACTCTGTAACTACGACCCTGGCCATCCAGGTGTACTCCTTCAGTAATAAAGTTTGATCGTTCATCAACTTCTTTACTGTCTACTTCCCTCAACGGGACTACTGCCGAGTACGACTACTCGCGGCAACTCCACGATGGGACTCCGCACTCTGAGATCACGACTACGAGTACTCATTGATGGAACTTTTCTTCATTAATACTTAAGCAATTTCATTACAATAGTTTTTGTACATCTACTGCTATGAGCTAACTATTACAGGACTACTGGAGGTTAAGCTTATCGGCGACTTGCTCCGCAATGGGCGCCATCTGCTCCAGCAGCTCCGCATACTGCTCGTCTGTATAGTTGGCGGCTAATCCGCCAGCGACTACATCCACGGGCGCCTTCGAGAAGTAAGACTTCATGAAGGCCAGCACCTGGTTCGGGATCGACTTCGCTAGATGCTTCACGTAGGCCGCCAGTCGGCTGGGGGCTTCCTTCAGTCGATCCACCAGCGGTGCTATCTTGGGGCCGCCAGGATGAGGCACCAGGAGACTTGCGATGGGGAGTGCGGCTTCTTCAAGCTCCTTCAGTTGGGCCCGCAGCCTCTCGCAGTCCTCGTTCAGCTTCTGCAACTATTTGTAGCAGTTGACGAGGTCACGATCGGAGGCAATACGAAGCTCCATGTGCTTGTCGCACTCGTAGGCAAGCTCCATATAATCTAACTCGAGTACCTGGCGGGCCTCCTGCTCCCAGTAGAAGAGGTTCTTGAGATCCGTCTCTGAAGTCTTCAATTGCTCTATTCGGGTCTCAAGCTCTGGAAACAACAAAGCAAAGCGGGCCAGGCTACCTCTCGACCTCCAACAAGTACTCAACAAGACAAGTGAGTGTACCTTTGTTCTTGTTGCGGAGCGACTTGTTCTTCCGCACCAAGTCGTCACTCTTCGCCTGCATCTCCTGGATGTCGTTGTGGTACTTGGCGAAGGCGGTGTCAAGCTTGGACTGCATGGCGGTCGCGTGCTTCCGGGACTTCACGAGTTGGTCCTCCAATGCCTCAGCCCGAAGCGTCGCGTCGCCGAAGCCTTGAAGCATGCTAGACTTCTCGCGGGACCTCTCCACGACATCCTGCACAAACAACATATGTCAGTGGGGTACTCAACGCTAGAGGATTGACCACTCCAAGAGTTACGACTGCTCACCTTCATCCACTGCTCGGCTTGGCAGACCGCCTCCAGATGCCGAGCAACCGTTGCTGGGTGGACCAAGTCGTCCGCCAGCAACTCTACCCCACCATGACTACTTGTGGCGGCTTCTGTCATCGGCGCAGAGCGGATGGGCTCCGCGTCTTGGATCCGGGGAGCGGACAACCACCTTCAGAGCGGGTTCTGGTTGCGGTGGCCTCCTCTCCTCCGGTTGCCGCGGCGGCCTCTCCGGCGGCCACCTCCATCAGCTCGGGGGGTCCTCCAGTAGCCTCCTGCACCTCTGGTGTCAAATTCTCCATGGGCACCGCCGCTGGGATTTCGCTCCCTTCGGCCTCAGCGCCTGTCAATGAGAAGACAAGTACATCAGCGCCATCTGACGACTACGACTACTCTTCAGGGGTACTACAGCCTCAGCAGGGTACTCACCTTCGACTACGCTGGCTTCAGGCAACGTAACCTTGGTAGCCGGCGCTTCGAGCTCCGTCTGAGGGACGGGAGCGGACTCCTCGGCGGGCGGCGCAACTTCTTCTTCCGCCACCTCCGCAGAGGGTTCATCCCCCTCCCAGGACAGGTCCGTCGACTTCCTGCAGAGTACACAAGTTGATTGTCAGTCAAGCAAGACTACTACATCAAGTACTACTCGGGAAGATCCAACACTTACAAGCTTGACCGGACTACCGTCACGGTCGGGGCACCAAGGATGCTGGCGATGTCCACCAGCCCAGCCTCGGCGGGCGCCTCCTCTCGCGCCTCTGCGGCCGCTGCCTCTTCTGCAGTAATAGCAGCGGGCGCAGCACTCTCCCGCGCTTCTGCGGTCACCATTTCTTTCGCAGCAGCAGCTGCGGGCTCCGTGCTCGCCTGAGGAGCAGGGAGCTGGCGCTCCATCTGCGCCAAGAGTTCTTCAATAGTGGGGGCTGGGCTAGCGACCTCCCCCACCGTGTCCGAGTCGCCTTCGTCGCCCTGATCAGCGGGCTCCGTAGGCGGCACCTCCTGCAAGCAAGGAAGCTTAGTCGTCGACACATCAACTCGAGACGCTACTACTCGACTACACTACTCAAGACGGCTTACCTCTTGGGGCGTGGTCTCCGAGACCTTCAACTTCTTCGTCACGCGCTTGCGGGCGGGGTTGCGCAGCTTCCGCAGCGGTGCTGCCAAACTAGCCTCCAGGCTACCCGGTGGATCCTACACGAGGGGAACGTGAGGTAGGCCAGGACGGCTGAACCTCGACCGCAGCTGGAAGCGGTCCTGCAGCGTCTCCTCGTCGTCGTCCTCGTCGGACGTGTCCTCCACGACTACGGTGTTGTCGGTGCGGAATATGGTCCCGACACTAACCAGTAGATAGCGCCGTGGTCTATCCCTCAATGGTCGATGCTAAGTAACGAGTGACACAGAGGTTTATCCTGGTTCCGGCCGAGGGGGCCGTACGTCCAGCAGGGGCGTGCTCGGGGCACTATATTACTTAGCACCGAGGGTGCTTGTAGTGGGGCAAATACAAGCAAGGCGGGAGAGGAAGTGTAGCTTCCAAGTCCCTGGTGGAATGGCTGAAGATATTGTGGGAGAGTGGGAATGAGTACGTGGTGTGGTGTTGAACTCCGTCCCCCCACGGCTGGGGGTTCGCCCCCCCTTTTATAGATCAAGGGGGCGGCGGGTTACATGCACGCCGTGCTACCTGGCTACGTGAGGGATGCACGTCGCGCTACGCTGTAGAGTGGGCGGCCGTCCGGACGATCTTCGCAGCGATCTGGCCATGATGGCCTACCTCGTACCCGAACAGTGGCGGTTCGAGGGTAGGAGGGCGGTAGATGGTGGTGGCGTCCTCTGATAGGCTTCGAGGGAGGTGCTGACGACGGCTGGTACAGGGCACAGGAGTAGGCAGAACGGCGTTCCTTCCCAACGCGCTTCACAGTGTCGGAGTGGTTGCTGCAAGGCGGGCGTGCGCCTGCACGCGTGGGTACGGCGGCCGCGCCGTTACAGTGGCCGGGATGGCAATCCACCGGCCTAGCGCCTCCACCTACCCCTGTAGGGTCACGGGAAAGTAAAATCGAGGGTGCGCCCGGCCCCCCTTCGAGGGTCGGGCGCGTTAGCCGTACTGTAGTGGGCGCGCGGTGTCACGGGACTGACACCGGCCGTACCGCACAGTCCCTCCCCACAGTGGTGGGGATGGGCTCCTCCCCCGGGGAGTTGGTGCGGCGGCACCGGGCGCGAGCCCCCGGCGCATGATGGCGCCGTCCCGCCCGTGTCGGGCGTTAAATGCCCATGTACGGGGGCCGGCGCACGCGTGCGGGGTGCCCGTGAGCGTGGCGGGCCCCGGCGCAGAGGGCGGGACGGACACTCGAGCGAGACGAGACCCGCTCGAGGGGAGTGAGCCCTCGAGCGGGGGCGGGACCGCTCGAGGGAAGAGTTGCCCCTCGAACGGGCGGAGCCCGCCCGAGGGGGAGCGCGCCCTCGAGCGGGGTGGAGCCCGCTCGAGGGGACTTCTAAGAGGGTCGTCTTGGTGGGCCGTCGGGGTCCCGCGGCGCGAGCCTTGTCCTGCATGGTTAGTCACCTGCATGGTTAGGCTTAACGTGTTTGGGTTTCGTCGCGGGCTTTGTGTGAGGTTTTCCCCCATTGTTTAAGGGGACCCCTAGGGCTGTCCCCGACAGTAGCCCCCGAGCATCTGCGGGTTTGCCATTGAGGCTCCCGCAGATGCTGGAACCTACTGATAGGACGTTCTTCCCTCCTTGTTTGCGAACGCTTTCCGTGGGGCCGCGTCGGCGACCCGCGGTCCCTAGCCCCGAAGCCCTACACGGAGTGTGGGTGCTCCGTAGGGGTTAACCGCGAGAATTTTGGTCGGAGAGGCGTGGCACATATGCCAACCGGCATCGGCGGTATTTCAGCCGGCCGGGGGTGCACGCACCGCTCGTCACCGTTCTCCGGCGGGTGCAATTTCAAGGAGGTGTAGCCGTGCGTCAAGCCCCGAGCCTTGGCCTGTTCGAGGCGATCGGGTCGAGCTTGGCGACTTGTTTTTTAGCGCGCCCTCGCCGTCCCTCCGCGGGACCCGGGAGGGTGAGGTTTCCGCAACCCCCATCGAGCGGGTCGCGGATTGCGGATTCCTCGTCGAGCTGCTAGCGGGTGGTTCAAGTGGACGCCCATGCCCCGTTCGATAAGGGTAGGCTGCGCGGTCCGGAGACACGTCCATGGAAGCGCTTGCATGGGTTTGCTAGGTGGGGCTCGGTCCCGTTCGCTAGGGACCGAGGGCGCGGAAGCTCTCCCTCGGTGGGATCCCCCTGCTAGCTGCCCTCGCTGGCTCTCGAACACGACATGTGGGGCACCCTCGAGCCGACGGGCTCGAGGAACGGCTCGAACGCGCGTGCCCTCGTCGTCCCTAACTCTGCGATCTGAGGCGCCTGTTCGAACCCGTCGAGGGTCATGCTTCGAACCTCTGATCAGTAGGGCCATGCGGGGCCGTGCCTGGACAGCCCCGTCTTTTCACGCTTGCGGCCGTCGAGGGGTCTGGGCGAGCCAGCCCTCGAGGCGCTGGTTGGCAGCACAGCGCGGCATGGGTGCTTGCGGTGCCCGCTTTACTTCAAGCAGGCCCTCGGCGACCCTTCTCACGTGTGTGCCTTCTTTTAGAGAGTTGACATTGTCTCGAGCCAAGGGCTCGCGCCGCTCGAGGGTTTTGCGTGGCATGTGTGCCCGCGGTGCCTGCTCTACATCGAGCAGGTCCCGGGCGACCTTCTCACGTCGATATCCCATCGAGGGTTGACGTCATCTTGAGCCAAGGGCTCGTGCCGCTCGAGGGTTTTACATGGCATGGGTGCCCGCGGTTGCCTGCTCTACATCGAGCAGTCCCGGCGACCTTCTCACGCCGATATCCCATCGAGGGTCGCTTTTGTTTCGAGCGGGGGGTTCGCCCCCGCTCGAGGGTTCTCCTTGCTTGGCAAGGGACCCGGCATTTAAGTGCCTCGCGGTCGTGGCCGCGGTTTTGCGCCGCGGGCGCGTCTTTTTAGGCGCCGCGCCGCGCGCGCGCGCGCGTAGTGGGCGGCGTGGCGGGCGGACGTGACCGCTTCGCCCTCGGTTGTCGCCGGTCTTTGCCGTAATGATGGCCCGCCTGCAATGACGTGGCCGCTGCGGTCGTGGTAGGGCCCGCCCGTCGACGCGATGGAAAGATTCCCTGCAGTTAATGCTAGCGGGGCGTCCGCTCCGGAGAGCTCACCCGTCGGCCTATAAAGCTGCGGGGAGGAGGGGACGGCGGTTTTTTACCTTGGCATCTCACCATTTTTAGTCCCCCGCCCCTTCGTCTTCCTCTAGCTCTTGCCACCGCGCGGTGTCGCCATTAGAGCTTTTCTTCCGTTCCTCGTTCTCCGTCCTCGCATTCCTTCGTCCTTCCTCATGGTGCCGCCTCAGCTTCCCCTCACGATCCTGGAGCCGTACGCCACGGGAGAGGTCGACGGTGACCCGGCTCGCCCTTGGCGAGCCGGTCGCCGCCGGCCACCGGCGGCTAATGAAGACGGACGCCCGCGGAGTGGATAGTGCCGCCGGCAGCGGACCGCGAGCCCAACCCGCCGGAGGGCTACGTGGTGAGCTTCGTCCGCTACCACGAGCGCGGTTTCAACGCGCCAGCGAGCACCTTCATGCGGGCGATGTGTCACTACTACGGGGTGGAGCTGCACAACTTCGCCCCCAACGCGATCTCGCAGGCGGCCACGTTCATGGGCGTCTGCGAAGGGTACCTGGGGATCCCAGTCAACTGGGAGCTCTGGGTTCACCTTTTCCGCGGGGAGCTCGTCACGCAGCCCACGTCGGAGCCGAGGACTCGCCGTGCGGTGCGCGCCGGCGGGATGTCACTTGCCCTGTGGGGGCAATTCAAGGACACCTACATCCCCTGCACCATGATGACGAACAACGCCGGCTGGGAGCGGGGGTGGTTCTACCTGCGCAATGCCGAGC
Source organism: Cenchrus americanus (assembly GCA_947561735.1). Classification (NCBI taxonomy): domain Eukaryota; kingdom Viridiplantae; phylum Streptophyta; class Magnoliopsida; order Poales; family Poaceae; genus Cenchrus; species Cenchrus americanus. The sequence continues at coordinate 96,289,337 of OX387242.1, read as the reverse complement.
CCGGCCTTCCCCCCTACACCGGTCGGGTGTTCAAGAAGAGGCCGGACTCCTGGGGCTATGGAGTGTCCACGGCCCAGCATCGGGCGCGGCAGGAGTCCGTCCTCGTCGCCCTGCAGCGTCTGGTGGCGCACGGGCTGAATGCGATGGGCGTCCTCGCCTTCCTTCATCACCGGTGGATCGTGCCGTTGATGGAGAGGCCGCTCTGCATCTTCGAGATGACAGAGGCGGCCAACCCCGTCGACCTGGCGAGGTCGCGAATGCTCCCGACGCCCCTCGAGCGGCCGTACGCGCTCACCCGGGCGCGGAGCGCCGTCGACACCCGGGTGCCGCCACCTGCAGGTCGGACCCCATGGGACCTTGAGATGCTCCCCACGGACCCGCTGGTGAGTTTGGCTCTTAATTTTGTTTTAGTTCTTGGTCTTGCTCTCGTTTCCTGATGCGCCATTGTCGCCCCCGTGTGCAGCTGGTGAACTTCACCATCGCCAAGTCCGTTCCGCCCACCCCCGACTCCCGCGCGCTTGGCGGGCGGCGCGGCCAGCGGCCAGCGAGGCGCGCGCGCGCGCAAGAGGGAGCACGCGAGGCGACGTCAAGCGCACCGCGACCGGCGGGCCGCGGAGTACCGGCGGCGCGAGGAGCTGGGGCTCTCCTCCCCGGAGATCGAGGAGCCCTCATCCTCGGAGGAGGACGAGGAGGAAGAGGCTGAGGGGGAGGGCCCCTCCGACAGGTGGCAGCCAGCGCCCCCGTCGCCGAACCCGCGCGCGGCCAAGGGCGGCTTCGCCCGGGGCGGCGCACCGGCGCCCGTCGCCGGCAATCGACATCGGGGGCGGCACACGCCGCGGAGGTGCGCGCGCGCGCCACGGAGGTGCGCGCGCGCGCCACGGAGGCGCGCGCGGCGAGCGCGCGCCCGTGCGCGCGTCGGGCGTGCTCGCGCGCGCGGGGGAGCGTGCCCGCGCGCGCGCGCATCATCGTCGGGGCGCGACGGCGGGCGTGCCCGCACGCGGGGCGAGCGTGCCCCCGCGCGCGCGGTGGCGCTTTCGGGAGGCACGGCGTCGGGGCGCGCCCGCGCACGGGGCGGGCGTGCTCGCGCGTGCGGCGGCGCCGTCGAGGGGTGCTACGGCGGGCACGGGCAGGCCGCGCCGGCCTCGTCTGCTGAGGCCTCGAGGAAAAGGAAACGGGCTTTTTCCTCTTCGAGGTAAGGAGCCTGTCCTTTTTCGTTTGGTTTGGTTCGTTGGTGATCAGGTGTTTTAACCCTTCGTTCGTGCCTGCGCAGGGTGGTGCCAACCGTTCCTCCGCTTGCACCAGCCAAGGTGCTAAGGACGGACGCATCGATCCCCACCTGGCGGCGCTCGTCGAGGGCGTCGCGCCCGGGGGCAAGCACGGCGGCGGGCATGAGCTCGCAAGGCCCGGGCCGGGGCCTCGAGGCCCCGGCCGTAGATCAGCCCGCCGCGGCGCAGGCCGCAGGTCGCGGGGGCGGCGGCGCCGGTCGTCGCGGAGACAGCCGGGGCGTGGCGGCGGCCGTGGTGGAGGTGGAGCGGGCGCACCCTCGCGGGGGCGCCGTGGGACGCGGCGGCACGGCGGCCGGAGGCGACGGCCGCGGCGCCGCGCCGGGCGCCCGCGGCCGCGGTGGCGCGAGTGGAGGTGCCGGTGGAGACGGCACGGGCGGCGCGCCCGCCGTCGGTCCGCAGCGGAGGTGGTGGAGGTCTCGGACGACTCCCCGCCGCCTGGATGGAATCAGTGGGCCAGCTGGCCCACGAACTCCCCCGAGCCCCAGGAGGGGGCCCTCGTGAGGCGGCACGAGGGTCACATGGTGGTGGAGGGCCGAGGACAAGGTGCCGAGGCCTCGTCCTCCCGTGCCGGCCGCCCCGCCCAGGTGGAGGGGGCCGTCGAGGATCCCCCTGCGTTTGCCGACGCCAGGGGGAGCAAGAGCTCTGGGGCGAGCTCCGGAGCCATGGCGCTACACTCAACCGCGCGCTGAACGAGGCGCTGCGGGTCCATGGCGGTCCGGCCTGGCTCGTCTTCCAGGTGAGCCATGGTTGCTCGTCCTTTTTCCCTTTTCGTTTTCGTACGCTGCATTCAAGTCTTGGCGCTTACGGGCTTCGATCCTGTGATTGACAGGAGCTCGAGCGTCGTGCCCATGACAAGTACGACGCCTTCGACCGGGTGAACGCCGAGGTTCACCGCCTCCGGAGCGGTGCAGCGCCTTCGACGCGCTTGCCGACGCTCTCGGGACGCCGACGACGGGCGGGCGTACGGGCGATGGCGTGGTGCGACGAGCTCCCGGGAGAGCTCGGGACGAGACGCACCGCGGCGCTCGAGCCTCGAGCGGGTCCGCGCAGCCCTCGTCGATCGCGACGAGGCGTTGTGGAATGGCGCGCGCGGACCCGGAGAAGACGCGGACGCCGGCCGCCAACGCGGGAGGCGGAGGTGGCCACCGCTCGCGCCGGAACCCGGGAGCTCCGCACGTCGCTCGAGGGGGCGCAGGGCGCGCCGCTAGGGCCGAGGAGCGGGAGCGCGGGTTGGAGCAGCGCGCCAAGGAGGCCAACGACCCGAGGGACGCCCTCGACGCCAAGGCCGCGGCCCTCGTCGCCGGCCGAGGAGCAGCTCCAGCAAGAGCGCATCGCTCGCCAGGGGGCTGAGGGGCGGCTCCAGCAGGAGCAGGCTGCCCTCGGCGACGCCCGGACGGCGCTGGAGCGGGAGCGCGTCGCTCGCGAGGCGGCGGAGAAGTCACTGGAGGAGCGGAACGCCGCGTTCTCCAAGGTCGAGGACGAGGCGCTCGTGCTCAGCATCAGCAACGCCAACCAGGAGCTGGCCCTCCGCGAGCAAGGCGAAACCGTCCAGCGCCTCGAGTTGGCGATCGAGTCCGCGCGCCGCGACTTCGAGTCGGAGAGGAAGCAAGTCGAGGGTGAGCCACTGTTTGACTCTTGCTTGTTGGTTTTTCGCTTTAGAGGGTTCGCTTCTCCCTTTCTGATTTGTTTTTGTCTTGTCGATTCCAAGCTTGCGCACCGCCCTGGGGCACGCAGCTGAGCGGGCCGAGGCTCTGCAGGCTTCCTACAACTCCTCCGAGCAGGAGCTGCGGGAGCTGCGCGATGCGGCCCTCGAGACCGCCGCGTCGTCGAGGAGGGCGAGGCCCGGCCGGCGCACGGGCCGGCCGCCCGCCTGCGCGCCCTTGGCGGCCATGTCACGGAGCGGATGCGCCGGGCGTTGTAGCTGGGCGTCCAGAAGGCCCTCGGAGTGGTGCGATCCCACTACGAGGTCAACTTCGAGGCGCTGGCGGAAGGCTACATCGTTCCCGTGGGCGTCGAGGATGAGGTGGCCATGGAGCGTGTGGACGTGCTTGCCGCCGACGCCGCCGGGTTGCTCGCCGAGGCTTTCGAGGAGTTCCTCTTCCCCGACGTCGCAGACGCTGCCGCTCCTCTCGCCTGAAAGCAGTTTGGGCGCTAGGCCCAATTTTTGATGTGTATCAGTATTCTGGCCTCGTGGCCTTTTGTAAATAAACAAGTTGTTTCATGAACATGAGCATTTGCTGTAAATGAAGTCGTTTGTTTATCACGCTTTTTTGTTTCTCCTTCTTCCTGAGTAGATTCTAGTTAGGGGAGTTCGATTTTCGCAGGGGGCCCGCTGGGTTGGAGGCGAGAGAGAAGGGCCATATCCACGCGGCGTAGGCTATCTCGGCTCGCACGCTCCTTCCGCCGTGCCACCCGCGCCCGTTCGAATCGTGGCTCGAGGTTGAAGTAGGAAACAAACTTAGCGCGTGTTGTTTTGTTTTTTGCGCGAAAAAATGGGACCATTTTGGGGGGGGGGGGGGCCCCCCCTCAGTAGCCCCCGAGGGTAACTTGGGTTTCAGGGGAAAGCCGAGTTGCCCTTTTATTAGACTTGAAGTATTTACATGGTCGCTGCCAACTGGGGCGTTGGCGATGTGATTTTTACAACAAAGATACTTGGAAAATCCTAGCTAAGGGTAGAAACGACGTAGCTGTTGGATGTTCCAAGCGTTGGTGAGCTCTTCACCGTCCTCGTTGGCCAGCTTGTATGTGCCCGGCTGCAGTACCTTCACCACGACGTAGGGTCCCTCCCATGGGGGCGATAGCTTGTGGCGCCCTCGGTTATCTTGGCGCAGCCTTAGGACCAGATCCCCTTCGCTGAAATCCCTTCGACGTATCTTGCGTGCTTGGTAGCGTCGCAGGGACTGTTGATACCTCGCGGAATGCATCAACGCTACGAGGCGTACCTCGTCTAGCCGGTCCAGCGAGTCCTCGCGGGCTCGCTGGTTAGCATCCTCGTCGTAGCCTCGAACCCTGGGCGATCCGTATTCTAAGTCCGTGGGGAGGACGGCCTCCGCGCCATGGACTAGGAAGAACGGGGTGAACCCGGTGGCTCTGCTTGGGGTGGTCCTTAGGCTCCACACAACTGCTGGTAGTTCTTGGAGCCATTTTCGCCCGCATTTGTTGAGCCGGTCGAAAATTCTCGGGCTTGAGGCCCCGTAGGATCATGCCGTTGGCACGCTCCACTTGGCCGTTGGTCCGTGGGTGTGCCACGGCGCCCAATCCACGCGGATGTGGAACTTGTCACGAGAACTCCAAGAACTTCCGCCCGTGAACTGGGACCCATTGTCCGTGATGATGGAGTTTGGCACTCCGAAGCGGTAGACGATGTCGGTGAAGAACGTGACCGCCTGCTCAGCTCTTAGATTCGTGATGGGGCGCACCTCCACCCACTTGGAGAACTTGTCAATTGTGACCAGCAGGTGGGTGAAGCCCCCGGGCGCCTTCCGCAGGGGCCCGACGATGTCCAACCCCCACATGGCGAACGGCCATGTTACGGGGATGGTTTGCAGGGCATGAGCGGGCAAGTTGGTTTTGCGGGCATAGAACTGGCACCCTTCGCAAGTGCGTACGATTTCGCTGGCGTCTGTGACCGCGGTGGGCCAGTAAAAGCCTTGGCGGAACGCGTTGCCGACGAGGGTGCGGGGTGCGGCGTGGTGGCCACAGATCCCTGCGTGGATGTCCCGTAGGATCTCGCGCCCCTCGGGAATGGGCACACACCGCTGTAGGATGCCAGAGGCGGCGCGCTTGTACAGCTCGCCATCGACGAGGGTGAAGGATTTGGCCATCCTGGCGATGCGCCTGGCTGCGGCCCGGTCCGCGGGGAGTTCCCCTCGAGCGATCCAGGCGATGTATTTTTCCCGCCAATCCGCTTGGACAGGAGTCGGCTCGATGTCCATCGCATCGGCCTCGTGGGAGCCGTACCCCTCGAGGAGGGAGAGTGCGTACGCCTCGTTCGAGGGGTCCTCGTCCATGGGTTCCGCACCCGTTGGATTCGAGGGAGCCCCCGAGGGTCCGTCGTGGCTCGAGGGGTAGGGCTCGAAGGTGACCGAGGGTTGCGCGATGTCGCGCGCGAAAACGTTCAGGGGAACGGTAATCCGCCCGGACGCGATCTTTGCCAGTTCGTCTGCTTCTTCGTTGTACCGGCGGGGTACATGATTGAGCTCAATGCCGTAGAACTTGTCTTCGAGGGCCCGCACGGCTTTGTGCGATGCGGAGGCCTCCATCTTGTCGTCGTGGCAGCTCGCGTTCTTCATGACCTGATCGATCACGAGCTGCGAATCCCCCCGTACGTCGAGGCGCTTGACGCCCAACTCAATGGCGATCTTGAGGCCGCAGAGGAGGGCCTCGTATTCAGCCATGTTGTTGGACGCGGGGAAGTGGAGGCGCACTGCGTAGCGCATGTGTTCCCCGAGGGGCGACACGAAGAGCAGGCCCGCGCCCGCTCCTGTCTTCATCACTGAGCCGTCGAAAAACAGAGTCCAGCACTCTGCTTGGATTTGTGGAGGCTGCGTGTCCGTCCACTCAGCGACGAAATCAGCTAGGATTTGCGATTTGATGGCCTTGCGCGGGGCGTAGGCGAGCGTCTCGCCCATCAGCTCCACGGACCACTTCGGCAACTCCCGCTCGCGGCGTCGGGGTTGCGAATGATCTCTCCTAGCGGGAAGGAGGAGACCACCGTGACCGGGTGGGCCTCGAAGTAGTGGCGGAGCTTGCGCCGCGCAAGGACTACCGCGTACAGCAGCTTCTGGACCTGGGGGTAGCGCGTCTTCGTGTCCGAGAGGACCTCGCTGATGTAGTAGACTGGCCTCTGTACGGGCAAGGCGTGCCCTTCCTCCGCGCGCTCCACGACGATCACGGCGCTGACCACCTGGGTGGTTGCGGCCACGTAGAGCTGCAGGGGTTCGCCGTCTCGTGGCGGCGTGAGGATCGGAGCGTGTGTTAGAGACGCCTTCAGCTTGTCGAGCGCATCCTGGGCCTCGGTGGTCCAGGAGAAACGCTCGTGCTTCTTGAGTAGGCGATAGAGGGGCAGGCCCTTCTCGCCGAGCCGCGAGATGAAGCGGCTCAAGGCGGCAAGGCACCCCAACACCTTCTGCACCCCTTTGAGGTCCCGGATCGGACCCATCCGTTCGAGGGCCGCGACCTTTTCTGGGTTGGCCTCGATTCCCCGCTGGGAGACGATGTACCCCAGGAGCATGCCTCGCGGCACTCCAAAGACACATTTTTCGGGGTTTAACTTGACCCCATTGGCCCGTAGGCAGCTGAACGCGACGCCAAGGTCGCCAACCAGGTCGTCCGCCTTCCTGGTCTTTACGACGATGTCGTCCACGTAGGCTTCGACCGTCCGTCCGATGTGGTCCCCAAAAACGTGTTGCATGCAACGCTGATATGTTGCACCCGCGTTTCTGAGGCCAAAAGGCATCGTGACGTAACAGAACGTCCCGAACGGTGTAATGAACGAAGTCGCGAGCTGGTCGGACTCCTTCATTTTTATTTGGTGATATCCGGAATAGGCATCAAGGAAACGAGCGAGTTCGCACCCGGCCCGTTGAATCAACGATTTGATCTATGCGTGGCAAAGGAAAAGGAACTTTTGGACATGCTTTATTAAGACTAGTGTAGTCTATACACATCCGCCACGTCCCATTCTTCTTTTTTACAAGCACGGGATTAGCTAGCCACGTAGGGTGGAATACTTCCTTGATGAATCCGGCCTCGAGAAGCTTCCGCAGCTCCGCTCCGATTGCCCGTCGCCGCTCCTCGTCGGAGCGGCGCGGCCCGTTCTCGCACGGCGCGGGCGTTTGGCGGATGTCAGAGGGAGTGCTCGGCGACTTCCCTCGGGATGCCTGGCATGTCCGAGGGGCTCCACGCGAAGATGTCGGTGTTGGCGCGGAGGAAGTCGACGAGCACTGCTTCCTATTTGGGGTCGAGGGTGGAGCTGACCCTCAACGCCTTGCCCTCGGGGGCTGACGGGTCGAGGGGGACCCCTTTGGTCTGCTCGGCGGCCTCGAAGGTGCCGACGTGCTTGGCGGCGGAGTTGAGGTCATCGTTGACCATCTTCTCCAGCGTGTTCACCAGCGCTTCATCCAGCGCCAGTGCCTCTGCGTGTTCCACGCACTCGACGTCGCAGTCGAATGCATGCTCGATGGACGACCCGACGGTGATGATGTCGTTTGGCCCGGGCATCTTCATCTTCAGGTAGGTGTAGTTGGGGACCGCCATGAATTTGGCGTAGCAGGGTCGCCCAAGTATAGCATGGTAGGCCCCTTTGAACCCCACCACCTCGAAGGTGAGGGTTTCCTTGCGGAAGTTCTTGGGGGTGCCAAACCAGACCGGCAGGTCGATCTGCCCGAGGGGTTGAACCTGCTTGCCGGGCGCGATGCCGTGGAACGGCTTCGTGCTGGGCCGCAGCTGGTCCAACCCGATCCCCATCAGGCGCAATGTATGCGCGAAGAGGATATTGAGGCTACTGCCTCCGTCCATAAGGACCTTCGAAAACCGGGCGTTCCCAATGATGGGATCGACCACCGACGGCATCGTGGCCCGGTTGGGGATGCGGTTTGGGTGGTCATCCCGGCTAAAGGTGATGGCGTCCTTCGACCAATTAAGGAAGGCCGAAGGCGCCCTCTCCGCGGCGAGGACTTCGTGCCGCTCCTTCTTGCGCTGCCGAGTCGACATGTCGACGGTAGGTCCCCCAAAGATGAGGAACACGTTTTCGACAGCAGGGAAGCCACCCGCGTCGCCATCGCCTCCGTCTTTCTTGGCCTCTGCCTCCTTTGCGGCGGCACGGCCATAGAACTTCTTGAGCATATCGCATTGCTCAAGAGTGTGGTTCACGGGAGTCTTGTGGTAGGGACATGGCTTCTTCAGCATGTCGTCGAACACCCCCGGGCCTCGAGGAGCCGGTCGAGGGCCCCGTCGGGCCGGGTCAACAGCGAGGGCCTCAGCGTTGCCGCCGTTGCGTCCTCGCTTGCGCGCCTCGCGGCGCGGCTTCTTCCCCCTTCTTGCCCCGCTTGTCGTTGCGATGCGGCTCCTTGGACCCGCTGCCCTCCGCGGGCGTGTCCTCGGAGCGCTTGCCCTTTTTGCCGTCGAAGATTGCCCCCACGGCCTCCTCTCCGAGGCGAAGCTGGTGGCGATGTCGAACGGCTCGTTGGAGTCCGTAGGTGGGGCGCGTCCCGGCCCCGCACGAGGTCCCGCACGTGGTGCCCTCGAGGAACGCGTGCACGATCTCGGACTGTGCCACGCTGGGGAGCTCCGTGCAGCGCTTGGAGAAGCGCCGTATGAAGTCCCACAACGACTCGCCGGGCTTCTGCGTGCAGGAGCGCAGGTCCCATGAGTTTCCAGGGTGCACGTATGTGCCCTGGAAGTTGCCCACGAACGTGTGGACTAGATCGTCCGGTTGTGGATGCGGGCGGCGGGCAAGTGCTCGAGCCATGTCCGGGCCGCGTCGCCCAGATGCAGGGGCAAGTTGCGGATGATCACTTCATCGCTAGTGGCCCCGCCCAGCTGGCAAGCCAAGCGGTAGTCGTTGAGCCAGACACGGGGGTCCGTCTCCCCGTTGTATTTGACGATCGTCGAGGGCTCGCGGAAGCGTTGGGGGAACGCTGCCGCGCGGATCTCCCGGCTGAACACACGGGTGCCAGGGGGCTCCGGTGTCGGGGAGCGATCCTCACCGCTGTCGTAGCGTCCACCCCGTCGAGGGTGGTAACCCCTTGCTGCTCGCGCGTCCGCCTTGCTCGTGCGCCTGGCGTTGATAACGTTGTGGGCGTCGCCATCCAGCGCCCTGCGCGCGTCAAGGAGCCGTTCCTTGGCCGGCGTGCGTCCTTGGTCAGCGGGTTGACCCGCGTGCACCGAGGGTTCGCCTCCCGGTGCCGCTTCATCGCCCCGCGCATCCCCTTGTTGGCGGATGCGTGAGGCCGAGCTCTCGGCTCTGTTGGACGCCGCTTGCTCGATGAGAGTCCGCACCTCGCGGTGCATGTCTCGAGCCCTCGGGGGTCGAGGGTGCGGCATGGCGCGCGCGCAACGTCGCGGCGGCGATGAGCTTTTGGCTCGCCCGCGGCGGAGCGTCCGCATTGTCGACGTTGGGGACGGTGTTGATGCGGTCACGGACCGTCGACCCGGCTCCGCGCGCGTTCGCCGCGCGCGGAGGCCTCCCCCGCCATCGAGGCGCGGAGCGGCCGCACCGTCCGGTATTCCTCCGCTAGCTTGGCCTCGAGCTCGCGGGCTTGGGCACTGTGCGTCGACGTCGGCCCCGGCGGAGAGCGCTTGGCCCCGCGGCCGGGCGCGTAGCGATCCCCGGGGCGGGGCGTGACTTCCCGTCTCCGGCGCTCGGCCGCACCGGCGGCGTTGGCCGGTCGTTGGTGATGACGGCGTAACACTCCCGCGCGGGGTCGTAGCTCCCGGTCGGGAGTCGTCGGAGCGGACCAAACCGCAGTCCGTGGCGTCGAGGAAACGCCTGAACGCGACTGGGTCCGGCACGCCGGAGAAGTCCCACTCCGCGTACCCGTGGCGGTTGGCGGGTGGCAACGCGTCGACGGAGCCTAGGGACGATTCGTCGGCCATTGTGGCGCCGGAATCCCTGGCGACAAAGACATGGCGGCCGGGCGGAACCCGGCGCATCGTGGTGTTGACGTTGTTGTTGTAATCCGTCGTGGCGCCACGTAGCCCGATGGGGATGCGCGGTCCGGAGACCGCACGCGGTCCCGCTGGGGCGGTGGCGGCAGTCGTGATGGTGGGCGCGTCGCGCCGAGTGGCGGCGCGCTCGGCCTGCCGCCGCTAGGGACCACGCCCGACGCGAGCGTAGCCCGAGCGGCGGCGGCGTCGCGGCGTCGATGGACCCGCGGCATCCGTGCACCGCGGGTGCCTCGCGCCGTGTCGTGCGTGTGGCGAGACCGGTGCGGACTCGGCCCGGCGCCGCGCGCGAAGCTCCTCGCGGTTGGTGAGGCGCATGAGATAGCCGTTCCCCGTGGCCCGAAAGTTCGGGTCCCCGAAGCGGATTTCGAACCAGCGGGGAGGGGGTCCGAGCTACCCATGCGAAGAGCGGGTACCACGGTACTCGGTGCGGATCACCATGGAGGGAGTTGGCGGAATGACCTTAGGCGCTCGCTTGCCCCACGGTGGGCGCCAGCGTCGGTGCGGAATATGGTCCCGACACTAACCGGTAGATAGCGCCGTGGTCTATCCCTCAATGGTCGATGCTAAGTAACGAGTGACACGAGAGGTTTATCCCGGTTCCGCCGAGGGGGCCGTACGTCCCGGCGGGGCCGTGCTCGGGGCACTATATTACTTAGCACCGAGGGTGCTTGTAGTGGGGCAAATACAAGCAAGGCGGGAGAGGAAGTGTAGCTTCCAAGTCCCTGGTGGAATGGCTGAAGATATTGTGGGAGAGTGGGAATGAGTACGTGGTGTGGTGTTGAACTCCGTCCCCCCACGGCTGGGGGTTCGCCCCCCCCCCCTTTTATAGATCAAGGGGGCGGCGGGTTACATGCACGCCGTGCTACCTGGCTACGTGAGGGATGCACGTCGTGCTACGCTGTAGAGTGGGCGGCCGTCCGGACGATCTTCGCAGCGATCTGGCCATGATGGCCTACCTCGTACCCGAACAGTGGCGGTTCGAGGGTAGGAGGGCGGCAGATGGTGGTGGCGTCCTCTGATAGGCTTCGAGGGAGGTGCTGACGATGGCTGGTACGGGGCACAGGAGTAGGCAGAACGGCGTTCCTTCCCAACGCGCTTCACAGTGTCGGAGTGGTTGCTGCGGTGCCGGGCGTGCGCCTGCACGCGTGGGTACGGCGGCCGCGCCGTTACAGTGGCCGGGATGGCAATCCACCGGCCTAGCGCCTCCACCTACCCCTGTAGGGTCACGGGAAAGTAAAATCGAGGGTGCGCCCGGCCCCCCTTCGAGGGTCGGGCGCGTTAGCCGTACTGTAGCGGGCGCGCGGTGTCACGGGACTGACACCGGCCGTACCGCACAGTCCCTCCCCACAGTGGTGGGGATGGGCTCCTCCCTGGGGAGTTGGTGCGGCGGCACCGGGGCGCGAGCCCCGGCGCATGATGGCGCCGTCCCGCCTGTGTCAGGGCGTTAAATGCCCATGTACGGGGGCCGGCGCACGCGTGCGGGCGCCCGTGAGCGTGGCGGGCCCCGGCGAGAGGGCGGGACGGACCCTCGAGCGAGACGAGACCGGCTCGAGGGGGGGGAGCCCTCGAGCGGGGGGCGGGACCGCTCGAGGGAAGAGTTGCCCCTCGAACGGGCGGAGCCCGCCGAGGGGGCGCGCGCGCCCTCGAGCGGGGCGGAGCCCGCTCGAGGGGACTTCTAAGAGGGTCGTCTTGGTGGGCCGTCGGGGTCCCGCGGCGCGGGCCTTGTCCTGCATGGTTAGTCACCTGCATGGTTAGGCTTAACGTGTTTGGGTTTCGTCGCGGGCTTTGCGTGAGGTTTTCCCCCATTGTTTAAGGGGACCCCTAGGGCTGTCCCCGACAGGTGTCGTCTCCTTCACCGACCTCCCACTGCTCCTTGGCCTTGGTCTTCCCCTCCTCTGGGACGTCGACTTCCTGAGGGGGGGCGGCGGCTCGGAGACGAACTTCTTCAAGTCATCCTACAAGACACAACTTATCAGTACGACTACTCACACGGAATGAGTACTCGGCACGGGGTACGGCTAGTTACCTCCTTTGGCGGGCGCGCGGCGGAGTACTCCGGGACAGGGCACGCCGTGTACGGTGGCATGTCCTTGAAGATCCGCGCCAGCCTGTCGACAATGTCGTCGTCGTCGACTTCGTCTCCAGGCATCCGCGACGTGTCATCATCGCCGGTGTACTCGAATCCTAGGGTGTCGCGAGCCATCAGTGGCTGCACCCAGCGCTTCATGAAGCTGAAGGCCACGTGCTCGGCCCTCAGCCCGGCTTCTCTTAGCGCCTTGATCCGCGCTAGAAGCTCGGGGAGCTGGATCCCCTCCTGCATCGTTGGCTCCATGTTGCACCACGAGCGATGCTTGGGCTGCTTCCCACTCGGCTTCGGCAACCCTGGGTGGTGGTTCGTGATGTAGAACCACTTCGCCTTCCAGTCCTGGTTGGAGTCGATGAGCTTGTACGAGAGGTACTGCTCGGTGGCGTCCTCCCGCATCTGGATTCCTGCTCCTTCGACTACCCGCGGGTTGCTGGCGCTTGGTTGCGGCTTCACCCGGAAGAACTTCCGGAACAAGATCCAATGGGGCTTGATCCCTAGAAAAGCCTCGCAGAAATGAACGAAGACAGCGGTATGGAAAATATCGTTGGGTTTGAGATTGAGGTACTCGATGCCGTAGTACCCCATGAGCCCCTTGAAGAAGTTGCTCGCTGGGAGTGAGAGCCCGCGTTCCGCGAATCGCGCGAACATCGGGATCTCGTCTTCATTCTTCTCCATCGGATATGGATCCCCGGCGGCGGCCCTCCACATGTCAATCTCATTTTCACGGATGAATCCGCTGTTGAGGAGGGCGAGCAGGTCTTCGGTCTTCGCCTTCGACTTCTTCCACTCGCGGTTTGGATCTGGCCGCGGTGGGGACATCGGTGGTGATGTCCCTGCGGCAGATCCGGTGGCCTCCTCACGGCCCCTCTTCTTCCCGCCGGCGGTCTTCATGGACTTGGACGGCGATGGCTTCATCCTCCAATTGCACGGCGTCTTCACACGCATTCGCTCGGGGGCTTCTCCGGTGGCTCTTGGTGGCGGCGCACTCAGATCTACAGCGGAGGCGGCGCGCACTGGTGGTGATTTCTGGCCAAGATGTGTTTGGAATGGCTGCGACTGCGTGGGGTGAAAACCCTAAGGGTTTTGGCTTCTATTTATAAGTCAAAACGGCCCTCCAACGGCCGTATGGATAAGTCTGCGCTCGGCTGACTCAGCGGCTGCGCGTGCCTCTTCAACTTCAACTAGTCTACGCGCCTCAGCTCGGGGGCTCGGCTACCTCTACTCGACTACCTGGGAAGTGACAAGACTCAAGAGCATCTCAGGACACATTCTACAAGATGACCCTTCAATTCGAGAGGAAGTACTCGACTCAAGGCTCGGGGGCTCCGTGCCACGTGTCCTTCGGTTTTTTCTCCGGATTTTTCGGGATCTTCTTGCCAAGACTTCAGATGGACCCTCAGCGAGAGCCTACGACTCAACCTAAGGCTCGGGGGCTACTCCATATGGAGTGCGATTTTGCAATCGCACTTCCATATCAGCTTCGGCTTCAATACAACACGGGCATTGTTGAAGACCTTCAAGGGCAGCACTCGAGGACGCTTGGGACTACTCGAGAAGACTTCAAGATTGCTCAAACATCAGCTGGAGTACATTCCAGCCTCGGGATGCTTCGACTACTCTTGAGGACTTTTGACTTGTAGTACTCGGGGACGCTTGAGGACTACTCGTTAAGGTCGTCAAGACTACTTGAAGCTATCCTTCTCGACTACAAAGTACTCGGGGGCTTGTCGTATGGACCTCCCTGGGCCCACTACCTCGGTGGGTACCAGGACCGACTACTCGGTGGGCCCCTAGGACTGCCTGACTTGCGCTGCACGGCACCTGACGGCGTGAAGCATAAGGACTACGGAGGAGAAGTACTCGGTTAGGAAGCTGTACATGTCCCGCACTGTATGAAAGACTCCTAGATGTACTCGACTAGTACTCTCTCCCTACTCCGACTTGTAACCCTGCCTCCCGGACTATATAAGGCGAGGCAGGGACCCCTCTCTCATCATCTCATCTCACGGCGTACAATTACACCATCTTGTAATCGTACCCAATCAATCCAGAGCTACGCAGCATACAGGACGTAGGGTATTACGCACCTCGCGGCCCGAACCTGTCTAAATTGTGTGCCACGTGTCTCTTCCTTCGAGTTACCGATCTCGGCGAGGCCACATTCATCTACTTCGGGTACTCCCCTTAGTAGGTTGCCGGTCTAAAACACCGACAGTCACCGACAGGTTCAACTCGGCGAATATCTAGCACGAGGGGCTTCCTCGAGTACTTCATCAACGTTATTCGACTACCTCAACAACTACACCACCACTTCCGTCGTCGACATGGTTCGGCATGAGGGGCTTCCTCAACTACCTATTCGTCAACATGTGTTCGGCTCAAGGGGCTTCCTCGTCTACCTCGGCAACATCAACATTGACTTGGTCAACATCGACTTCCAACTTCGTCTTCGGCGTCTACTGCATGACGTCGACAGGACTCCGGCTCGTGGGGCTTCGTCATCTACCTTGTCGACATCGACTTTCGACTTCGTCTTCGGCGTCTACTACACCGACGCCGACTGGGTTGTGGCTCAAGGGGCTTCATCATTTACCTCACCGACGTCGACTCCAGCTTTGTTTTCATCAACTTGTACTCTTCGCACGTGATGCACGGGACCAGGGCCTTCGTCACAATCACTGGACAAGAGGAGCTAGTGGCATCGGGATGAGCGGCGTCACCCCGAAGCATGAAGTCTTGCCCGGTGATCGTGACCGAAGAGGAAGAGGCGGCTAATCATCATTCGACGGCGTTCTGAATGAACAAGAGCGAAAAGAGAAATGCATGGAGGCCCCGAGGCAGGACCAAAGAAAATGGAGGAGAAGCATTGAGGATAAAGGCCATCCTAGTGACAACGACGAAGCTGATGTCTCCACCGAAGGCGTCGTTCACCTTTGAAGTAAGACCGAAGACGACCGTTAATAAAGTCGATGTGTGTAAATCCGCTAGGCGTACGTGCTCTTTTCTCCACTCGGTTTTTCTCACTGGGTTTTTCGGAATGGAGTTTTTAGTGAGGCGTACCGGCGGAGGGTCTTGAGGGCGTTCCTCATGGCCGAAGGTGTAGGAAGGTCTGGGCCAATCCATATGTATTCAGCTACTCCGCTTTGTTGTTCCAGCCAAACCGAAGTAGCTGAGGGGCTACTGTTGGGGGAGTGGCCCAGCCCATGTAAGGGTTAGTGGGCCTTTGTGTGGGCTCAAGACGCTTCTTGTAAATACCGCGTCCACTAGGGGCTCGGAAGAAAATAACCACTAGGGGCTTTGGGGAAAATCACCGTCTACCCCCATCCCTATATATAGGAGGGTCATTGTAATTGATGGGACAAGCATTAAATGGTGAAGAGCTCCGAAATAGTAAGCTATTGTCGTCTTATCTAGTTTCTGCTCAGTGGTTGCAGTAGTAGTGGAGTTAGTAGTAGTGGAAGAAGGTATAGTCCTCCGAAGGGGCTCTTTGGTTCTTTGTCCTTTCGAAGGAGGAGAGTACTGTTGTGTCGAGGACCCCTTCGGTCTCAATTTACACCAACACAGTGACTTATAAGTCAGTGGGCTCCACACAGGGTGCTAGAGGAAAAAGTGGAAATAAGTCACTTTAAGTAGGGGTGGAGCTACTTAGAGCAACTCCAGCAGTTTGGCAAATCAACTTGGCATCCAACTAATTTTGGCAAAACGAGCAAAATTGTCCTCCAACAGTTTGGCAAACCAACTTGGCAAAAATAGAAACTTGGCAAAACTCACCTCCCCACACGCATATATGCGCGCGCGTATCGTGTTGCCATCGGCGTTTCCCTCTAGGTGGGAGGGTGAAAAAAGAAATAAAGAATAGAGAAGGATTCCTGGTGTAAGTTTCCAAGAGGTGGAAGGGCATACAAAAATTTTTGTTTCTTTCAGGATTCCTGATGTAAGTTAGATATGTGTTTGGCAAGTGAATTATGCCAAATTGTTGGAGATGAACTCTTTTTTTACTTGGCATACCTTTTTAGAGGTTGGCAAAACACAAGATTTGTCAAGTAAAATTTAGCAAACTCTTGGAGATGCTCTTATGCAACTTATTTGGAGCACTTTAAGTCAGCGCTTTTTGATTTCACATGTGACTTATTTTGCACTTTTTACACTTTAAGTTCACCCTACTTACTACTTATGGAAAGATGCGAAAGTTACTTTCTACGGTGACCTACGAACGCCGACATACCGCCGCAGTTTGCGTGACCTGAGCTGGTCAATCTTTCCCCTCCATGTAAAGCAGGAAGGCATCTCGCATCGCAGCATGCATGCACGAAGAAGGAAGGGAAGAAGTACTCCGTAATTTTCAAAAAAGAAAGGAAGTGAAGGAATGATGATGCGCACGTATGGCCTCCCATAGCCCAAACTAGGCCTTCCACGGCCCAACGGCGCAGCTAACTCGTCTGCACGGCATCAACAAGATATCCATATTGCTTCAAAAAAAAACAAGATATCCATATTCATTCTCCGCAACCCGCATCCGCACCCGCACATCCATCCGTCATTCCGTCCCCGAAGCCTCGAGATGGTGTCGTTCGTAGTTTTTTTTGATGTGCAGGTGCAGAAATAATGAATTACTGCTACATCATGCATGATCTGGTAGACGGGCAGAGAGAAGTACTGTCACGTACGTACACAGAACCCACCATAACGAAATTATCAAGGACCAGACGAAGCTGCCATCGCCGGTTCGCCATGCTGCCGGTGGCCAGCTCGCCGCCGCCGCACGCCCCGCAACGAAGCAGAATGATTCGGGGCACCCGCGGTCGCCCCACGAGGCCACGAAACCCCTATGCGGACCGAGAGGGAAAAGGTGAGATGAGATGCAGAGAATTGGAGCATGTTCATTTGGATTGTGGCCGGTGGTTGATGTTGATTTGTTCTGAGAAATACTGCTGGTTGATTTCTTATGGATGGTTTGTTCTTAGAGAAAAGTACCGCTGGCTGGAGGTTGATAAACCAAGCGAACAAGACGTGCATCATTGGTTCCTAAAAAGCGCCTCACCGTTCCGTTCCGCTTCGCACGCAGCACGGGGAGGAAGCATCATTCCCCATCCGGGGCGGCGGGCGGGCGCACGAGCACAATCCATGAAGCGAGCCTCCTGCTCGCACCGCATCGGCGCCTCATCGCAGTTCTTAAAAGCCCATCGGTTTTGGCCTCACCACAGCGCTCCACGCTGTCGTGGCTCCTCCGCGGCTCGACACGTAGCGGCCGGGGCGACCGCGCGCGCGGCGCCCGGCGCGCGCGCCGCGCGCTTCTCCTCGCGCGGTCCGCGCGCACGGGCCGGCCGCTCGGCTCGCCGCAGAGGGCCGACGGGCCGGGGTCGGATGAGTGGTGGCCCCGCTTGCATAGAGACGTGGGTGGCTCGGAGCGTGGTGGCTCACGGCGCTCGGCCGCCGCGCGTCGCTTCTTCCGCGCGGGTCCGCGCACGGGGACGCTCCTCGGTTGCGAGGCCGACGGGCGGGTCCCGGCGGAGAGGTGGCCCCGCTTGCAGAGAGATGTGGCCGGGTGAGAGCGGGGGTGCCTCGCGGAGGCTCGGCGGGTGGAAGCTGGGTCCTCGGTTTCATCATTGCGTGCGCGCCGTCCGCCCGTCCCGGTCTTTTGCTGCCCGTTCTCTCTGTGCGGTGGGCCATGCGGGTGTTCTGGGCCCAGATGTCATTGGTTTTGCCTGGTGGAGTGGGAGGTCAGGGGAGGTCGGGCCTGCACCCGCGGACGCGGAGTCGCCGACGCTATGATTGTTGCCGCGACCCGCGACGCCTCCCATCCCGTCCGCGCGCGGCGCGGCCTTTCGCTTTTCCCCGCCGGAACGGTTCCGGGCGGGGGGGGGGGCGCGGCGGACGTGCGCATGCGCGCCACTCCCCTCGCCGCGCGGTGATGCCGAGGCGGGCCGTCACGTCGGAGCGTCGGGAGGAGAGCGGCGCGTCCTCGCGGGCCTCCGGCTCCGCCGAGATAAGTGTGCCTCCCTCCCCCTTTCTTGCCCTACCTCTCCTCTCTCATCTTCTCCCGCGTTTTGCTCCGGTCTCGGATCTAGACTCTCTCTCCGTCCCTCTCTAGCTCGCTCGGCCGAAACCCTAACCCTCAAAGCTCGCGAGGTTTAGATCCATGCCCTTCCGCCGGTTTATGTGACTTCGGCTCTCCCTCTTCCGCCGCTGTGCTTTGAGTCTACCTAACACCGTGGATGCGGTGCGGGCATGTGCAGGTGGCCGCGGCGACATGGCGGTGACCTGAGTTCGGAGAGATCTCGTCGTCGTGGGAAGAAGGTGAGATTCGCGGCTGCGATTTGTCTGATCTCCTTTGTTTTGTGGTGATTGATGGCGCCGTCTTCTTTTTCTTGTGGTTCCAGTGAAGTTCGTGACATCGGTTGGCGATATTTCACGTGAGTCATTCCTTCCTTGTCCCTTTCCTTTGTATTTGCAGCCAGTGAGATGTGGTTCCTGTCTCTTGGTGTGTTGTGCGTGCCTCTTGTCAGGAGCAGTGTGTATATTCGAGAGCCTTGCTTTGCTTTGGTTGCCTGCTGCGTCTTTGCTAGCATGATGTGTAGTTGGTTCTGGTAGCGTTTGCTATGACAGGATATGTTAGGACATCCATATCAAATTCGTGATCGTAGAGTAGCCTAATGTTAGATTATGCGCTTTTATTTAGTGCTCTATTGCTTGCCTTTGAACAAATCTGACTGTTCAGGGTCCTAGAGCAGTATGTTGTATAATAGTTTGTTTTGCTCTGTTACTTGGCTTTCAGTAAGGCTAGCTGTTCGGTTATGACTGCTTGTTCGTGGTCATAGAGGAGCCTAATATTAGATTATGTGCTTTTATGTAGTGCTTTGTTGCTTGCCTTTGAACGGATCTACGGATACGTACGTCGCAGTCATAGAGCATTATGTTGTGCAATGGTTTATTTTGCTGTTACTTGCCCTTGAATAAGGCTAGTTGTTCGGTGTCTAAAGTTTTGTGAGCATCTTGGGCGCATCCAAGATTTGTAGGTGCAACGATGTGGTTTTGTGTTTTCCTTGGCAAGGTTGAAGGTGTTCTTGGCCTCGATCAGTGCGGGTTGAGGACCTGCTTGTCCCTTGAGCTGCCTTCCTCGCATTGGAGAGGTACGAAACCTATCATAAACTTGTGTGATGTCCTGGTTTTATCTCATAAGCTCGTGTGTTTTGATTTTGTCTCATAAACTTGTATGATGTTACGATTTTTTCTCATAAACTTGTGTGATTTTTGTCTTCTGGTGTGCTTGTCCGATCGATCCGTTATCCCCTGCCTTTACGGCCTTGGTGGGGAAATATTTTAAGTGAGAAGAGCTAAAAGAGTGGCGTATCTATAGAGTGGCTGTAGTGCAAGGAACCGCCTATATATATTCTTCCCTTATTCTCTATGCTCATTTCTTTTCTTGCTGTCTTAGGTTCTCTTGTATGTATTTCTTCTCTCCTATCTACGGACCTGCGTGGTTCAGGTCCCCTCGCTTGTCACCGCACCAGATCACAGTTGTAGGCCCGGCCCGGCACACGTCGGCAAAGTCCCCTGTGTAGGAGTGGGACAGTAGTTCGGGGCTTTCTCATCTGTTTTCTTGCTGTCTCTGGGCTGTCTTTGGGGCGTAAAAGGGGTATCCCTTGCCTTAACAGGCTTGGTAGGGAAAATAAAAGGATATCCTCTGGTTTCTTCCTTCTGTGCTGCTCTCTTTTCCTGTGCGGTTTCTTTCCTGATTATAAATGCTTTTGTTTTCCTTTCTATGAATGCTTTTTCTTTACTATGTGAGACTGTTTGTTAACTGCTTACCCCTCTGCATGCTTTGATGTGCTGGTTTTATCTGTTCATGGTATGTTTGCTACTTATCTGTTCATGGTATGTTTGCTACTTATCTATTCCTGGTATGCTTTCTACTTATCTGTCCATCTGAGATTACATTCACTGTCTTTATGCAACAAAATGAAAAAGCTGAGGCCAATACCATCTTCTTTTAGCCCATGATGATACATTTTGTTTGCCAGTTAATTAATGAACTTGAACTTGTGAGGGATCGGAGCTCGTTATTCATGTCTGTCATCAAACCATGGGACACATCGATTCCCGGGCAATGCGTCATGACTGGGATCGACGTGTCCCATGGTTCCATGCCTGCCATGAGAACCTCTTCTTTCTTGCTTTCTATCCTTAAGCTCCAAGTTCAAGTTCATATGAAATGCAAACTTATCCGAGGTCGATGTTCTGTGTTCTTCCTTTGCTCCAATTTTTCCTATGATGATGATCAGATGTATATAACCTCTCATGGCACTCATCAAACCATGGGAGACATCCATGCCCATGTTTTTCAAATACTGGGCTGGATGTGTCCCATGGTTCCATGGTTGCCATGAATCATTTGTTACTGCTTTTAATATCAAATCATCTGAGGCCAATTTGTTCTTGCCATGGTTGCCTATGATGATTCTATTTGTTTGCCAGTTAATTGATAAACTTAAACTTGTGAGGGACTGGAGCTATGAAACTTCACTTGTTCTTTTTCTCATGTCTGTCATCAAACCGTGGGACACATCGATTCCCAGGCAATCTGTCATGACTGGGATCGACGTGTCCCACGGTTCCATGCCTGCCATGACAACCTCTTTCTTCTTGCTTTCTATCCTTAAGCTCCAAGTTCAAGTTCATATGAAATGCAAACTTATACGAGGCCGATGTTCTATGTTCTTCCTTTCCTCCTCTCTTGCCTATGATGATGATCGGATGTATATAACCTCTCATGGCAATCATCAAACCGTGAGACACATCCATGCCCATGTTCTTCATATGCGGGGCTGGATTTGTCTCACGGTTCCATGGTTGCCATGAAACATTTGTTACTGCTTTTAATATCAAATCATCTGAGGCCAATTTGTTCTTGCCATGGTTGCCTATGATGATTCAATTTGATCATGCATAGAGGGATGACCTTGATCTGTGTGTTGTATCCTTCTCATGTCTCCCATCAAAATGTCAAACTCATCCATGCCCAATGTTTTCTACCCTGGGCTGGATGTGTACTTAGTGATCATGGCTTTATTAGTATTCTTGGCTGATCTGGCTTTGTCTAGGATTCTTTCTTTGTTTTATGTTTGCATAGGGTAGTTCTAGGTTCACCATGTTTTGGTTTACGATCTGTGTTGTTGCGTGGTTTATTAGCGATGCCGGTCCTTCGTGTGAGAGGGTTGCACGCCGCCGTGAGAAGAGTCGGAGGAGAAGGGTTGCGGTTCCACGGGGGTTTTCTTAGACGACCGCTTTTTCCTACCATAGGTGCATCCTGCGGCTCGCTTGGCCGGCCATTCCGGCTCGCTCGGGAAACGACAACAAGTGAGTAGGCTGCGAGGTTTCGGCCATTCCATGCGGTCTAGATAGTTAACTTATGCGTGACCTAAGCGGACGAGAAAAAGAGGCTTGATGGATTTTCCTATAGAGGTGGCAAGGGCTAATCGACGTCGTCGTCTTTGTAAGATGCGCTGCAAGAGGGCCTCCGCTGCAGGCTTGTCTATGCCTGCAGTGCCTCCTCTTAGTAGACCATCCATAGAAGAGCTGAAAGGTTCGTGGGTATTTATTTTCGGTAGGGTATTATTTTTCCACTGCTGCTGTGTTTTCTCTGATTCCCCTGTATGCATCTGTAGATTCTTACGAAGAACGGTCTTACTATGGTGGGCCTACGCATGAGTGTCCATACTGTGGTGCAGTTTTTTGGTTTCAGGAAAGAGTAAAGACCATTTCTAATGTGTCAAAAAGAAAAATCGTGTACAACTCATGTTGTAGAGGGGCCAAGATCAATGCGAAACCTTATGCGAAACCACCGCGCCTCTTGCCGAACCGTTGAGATTCAATGGCGATTCGCGGTCTAGGAAGTTTCTTGGCGGATACGATCCTACAACTCTTTGTTTGCGTTCACCTCTTTAGGTGCCTCTCGTTGACAAGACGATAAATAATGGAACCGCACCTTATGTTTTCAAAATAAATGGGGTTGTTCACCATCGTATTGGCTCCCCGCTCGCCCAAAAATGGCTCACGACCGAAGTTTGCGCGGCTTTACATATACGATACCGAGCACGAATCAAGCAACCGTCTAGGCCTTTTTCGGCCGATGACCTTGCTTCCGACGATCCGGACCTCGATATTGTGCGGTCCCTCTTAGACATGCTAAATGAGCATAATAACCTTGTCAAAGCGTTTGCACTTGCTAGGGAACGTTTAGAGCGGTGGCGATCGAGAGTGACACTTGCGATTGCTAGGCCGCAACTCGCGTCATGATGTCCGGTACAACCTACCTACAAGTGGTGAAATTGCGGCGATAATAGTGGGAGACTACTCGGTGAGGAATACACTTATGATGTCCTTGTGCATGATAGAGACCATGGCCTTAAGCGAGTTTTCCTGCTTGCATCCATCCTACTTAGCCCTGCAGTATCCTCTGCTGTTTCCCTACGGAGAGCATGGTTTCCATCTTGGCATGAAGTATTCAGATGCCGATGAGGCTGGTACGACACGTAGATACATTACTATGCTTGAATTTGGTAGGTTTCACATGCACTACAGACTAAATGAAGCGAATCCATTCACATGTTATGGCAGATTGAGTGACCAGTTAGTTGTTGACTTCTATTCTACAGTTGAGGGCTCTAGGCTTAAGTGGTTAGCTGACCACCAAAAAGATCTACGATCCGAGTCTGTACAAGGAATAACTGATGCGATTGGTAAAGGTATTACGAGTGCGAGTTCTGTTGGTGAAATAGTTATCATGCCTCGCCTCTTTCACGGTGGAAGGCGGTATCCGGTAATGAATTACCAAGATGCCATGGCCATATGTAGGGTATACGGCCCTCCCGACCTTTTTGTGACGTTCACATGCAACTCTAAGTGGAGAGAAATAGCCGACGCGTTGAGATTTGAACCGGCCGGGGGCCGAGCGGCCGTTCGATCTCGATTGTGCGAGTCTTTCATATGAAAGTCGACGAATTTATAGATGACATTAAGGAGGGGAGGACGTTTGGTGCAATCCGAGCAGGTGAGCCTTGCTACAGCCTGCCTGTTAGTCTTCCTCTTCGGCCTTTGTTGTAAGCCTGCATAATGTGCGCCATTGTCTGTGCAGTTTTGTACACCGTAGAGTTCCAGAAGCGTGGCCTGCCACATATCCACTGCCTTGTTTGGTTGGCTGATTCAAGCCCTGAATTCAATGCTTCAGCCATTGATACTTTCATTTGTATCTGGATGTGGATCTCCTGTTATTTCTGTTTGTGTGCTGATGGCCTTAACTGTCTGCAGATGGGGGACCAGTTGCTTCCACACCTTATGGAAGGAGACATCAACGAGCGCATATGCGTTCGTGTCGCCAGGTTCTGGGAGCTGTACAGTCCTCAAGATGAGTCAAGGCTGCTGCATACGGACATGGTCCTTATTGATGAGGAGGTACACATCATCCCTTAGCATGTTACTCTAGCAAATTGTTCCCAGCTGGCCTGGTTTGCGCCTGCATATATATATTTGGTTGTGTTTGTTTTTTTCCTTTTGCGGGGCAATACCATGCATGCTCGGGTTTATCCCCTGCTCACGGTGAGGTGTTCAACCGGATGGTGCGGGAAGGCGGGGTCTACAACATTTCCTACTTCCGAGTCAAGAAGTCCGGTGCCTACGAGCCGGTTCCGAACAATCTCATGGCTACCTTTTCCAAGTGGACCAGTGTAGAAGAGGTGACTGAAATTCCTCCTGCATTCCCAAAGTATGCATACACACTTGCTTCCATGGAGGAGATACAATCACGTGTGGATAGCATAGCTTTGTTCACAGGTACAGTGTCCCTTTTTTTATCTATGCTGTTGATTTGGTTTGTTCAGATAGTTTATAGTGTTGTGTTTCAAAATAGATGTCATCGGAGTGATCACCTCTATCTCCAAAGTTGATACCATACAAACAAGGATGAGGCAGGGTGATACTCTAAGGAGGACGGTCATGATACGTGAGACAAGGTATTGATGGTTCGGTTCATATGCTTCTGTATGTGTGTGCTTGTGTATGATGTTCGGTTCTAATACTTGCTTTTGCTCCTGCTCCAGTGGTACACTGCTGAAAGTAGTGCTCTGGGGAGAGCGGGCCACTTCCTTCCCCGCTGAAGAGACACACAGTAATGGTCAGTCCTCGCCGCAGATTGTCATCTTTGTTGGTACGCTTGTCAAGAGCTTTGGTAGCCTCTCTCTTACTGGTGGCTCGCCGTGCAAATGGTACATAAACCCTGAAGTCCATGAGGTGAAGAGGCTCATGACTAGGTATGATCTGTTCTGTTACATATGTTTTGTGCTTGCTCTGTGCCTTTTTGGTCATGACAGTGTCTCTTTGAGGGTTTAACTTCTACTTGGTTTGCTGGACAGTGCAAAGGCTGTGCATCAGCCGATTAGCTGGGCTGAGGATGCGGTTCTATCTCAGACAAAGACTGCTGGTGAAGAAAAGAAAATTTCAGAAATCAAGAACCTTAACCCTTTTCAGTGCAAGGTGCTATAGATAACATTCAAATTTGGTGATGCCCTTTTCTCTGGCCTAACCATATCCTAACTGCTGTCTACTTGGTATTCCCGTAAAGATGAGTTTCGGTTACGGTGACTATAAAGAAGATTGAGAGCTCGTGGTGGTACAATGCATGCAAGAAATGCATCAAGACGACTAAACGTCATGGTGATTCTTACAAGTGCACCAATCTGGGCCGTGCTATCGTTGGGATGCCCACTCGAGGTTAGATATCGGCCCTCTTTTCTCTCGCTAATGAGACCTCTTCCCACATAATATGTTTGCTTATTCTGTTCACATTAGGCAATTTTGTCTCTCATCTACACCGGGAAAATATTTTCTAATGAACTAGGAGCTGGTGTGCTTACAGAAACCAACCGAGCTGCATAGTTTGTTCCTAGCTTCCTACTCTGAATTTCTTAGCTGCTAGCCTCATACTCATATAGTGCATAGTGTTGCTAGCTCTTTTCTTCTACTGTTGCTCAACAAAGAGCACTTCTAGACCATTTATAATTTACTACGATATGCTACCTAATAGTCTTGCTTAATTTTAAGACGATGATCAGATTACACAATACTGATTTGTGTTTATCTATTTATTTTTTTCGAAATGTAGTGCTTCTGTTTCAGTTTATTCTGAAAAAGTTCTTCTATTTTACTTGAAAGACAAAAGTGTTCCTCTAGAAACGTGTTATATGTGTGCCTGTGTTGCCTCTTTTGTTTCCCATAGGGAATGATAATGATTTCACAAACTTCCTTTTAGTGTCTCTGGTTGCTGCCCAACCTTCCTGACCAAAATTAGTGTCTCTGATTGTGTGCGTGAGCTTTATTATTGTGTGCATGAGCTTTATTATTGTGTGCATGAGCTCATTTCCTATTCAGATCTTTGTGTGGTGTGCTGGTCTCTTGTCCTTGATTGATCCTTCTCTTTGTGCAGGTACAAGCTTTCAATCCTCGCTGGAGACGAGACTGGTGACACAAATTTCATTCTTTTTGGAAGAATTGCTCAGCGACTGACCAAGAAACCGGCTGACAGCCTCATTGCTGATAACCCAATTGGGTTCATCCCTGATGAAATTACGAAGCTCCTTGAGAAGACCTACATATGGAATGTCAGCTTCACTGACAGCACAATTGAGTCAGGAAACATCACCTTCCAGGTTAATGCGGTGGTGGTAGAGATAAACGATGGAAGTGTTGTTATACCAACGACACCAGCAGGGTCCCAAACATCGTCTCTTATACTCTCAAGAGGTGCAGGCCCGAGTGTGCAGGACACTCCTTAGAGCAGCAACCCCCTGCCTCCGTCGCGGTGCCCGCCACCGCTTCGATGCTAGCCTTGCCTCGAGTGCTACACCAAGCAAGATGGGAATGCTTGGAGCTGAACTGATAGACACACCGCAGGAAGGGAAGGACCCCGCCGGTGATGAGGTAAGACTCGTCCCCGTTGTGGTGCTTCCGGTAGTTCAACATCCAAACTTAATTCATTTAGGATGACTATAATCTTGGTCTTGTGTTCTATCACGGCCGATACCTTGGCATCCGCTGTCGTCTTGCCCGATAAATCATCGACGCAAAAGGGGTGGCTCCTACCAAAAAAAGGTTAGTTACGCCAAATTCTTGTGTTGATCCCTCTTTGCTTTCTTTGCCGTACACCGACCACACGCATCCACCTACGAAACCGCCCATCCCCTAACAAAAAGGTTGTTAAGGGGCTCTTTACTGGGGAACAGACTGGAGATCACACTTCGTTGAAGATGATGTTCTTGTGTCGGCCGTCGCTAAGACCGAGGTAATACTCTACGCGGCGACTGCCCTTTGCCTCACATGCTTGCCAATGCATTTGGGCGCCTGTAACAACTGATCCTGCGGTTTGATGATTCCTGGGCTCAAATCCATTGGATGATCCGTTATTGCAGTATTCAGATGTTGCCTAGGAATTTATGCTTCTCGCTCGTTGGTGACCTCCACGTTATGCTAGCATTGTGCAAATTGGTTTTGTGTCTGGTCTTGCAGTACCCGTAGCCGATACCCTTCGTCTATTGCATCCGCGAATATTTCCGGGGCTCGCCCATCAACCAACAAAAGGATTGGTAAGGGGTTGTCTGCTTGGGAGAAGAAGCTGGAGAGTATGTTGCGTGTACCGGTGGAAGTGCGGGTCTTTGCGCTGAAGGCGGAGGTTAGTCATGATGATGTTAATTCGTATTGAGCGGAGTTTTATAATATGGCTAATGGTTAGTAGTCTATACTGGTAGGATTGTATCCAATATTTGTTGGCTGGTGTTTTCCATCTTGTCCGGTCATTCTTGTTGGGTGGCGTGTTTACTTCGTTGAATTTTGGTTAAAAGCTTCGAATTTACATGTAACGAGTCCGGTGTATAGCTTCTTGATACATTCCTCTTTCCTTGCTAATTGAATTATTAATGCTGCGGTATTTAAATATATGTACATGTGCCACTTTCTCGAGTCACAAGTTGGATATATTGGTCTTTCCGAGTAATTAAAAGCCACTGTTATATAGTCGGACTCGGATTTCGTTACACCGAGTGACGAGTCATTGTGGTTTTTTTACTTTGGCTTCACCATATTTGCTGGTTTGTTTTGTTCCTGAAACATGAATCTTTCTTAGTATGACACTAGATGACTAGAACCAAGGAATTATCGTTTCCGGTAGTCCTATTGCGGTTGGTTTCCTATGTAGTTCTACCGCACTTAATTTTTACTTTCCCGGCTTGCGGTGGCACAACTTCCATTCGGAGAAACAAGGTAGTTTCCTTCTCTTAGTAGTTAATTCCTACATGATATATAGATGGGTTTAAATCTGTCTATGAGGAAAGCCATTTAGTTTCGAAATGATATGCTACTCTCGAGATGTTTGATCCGCACTAAAATTACTGCGAGCCTTCTCTCAAGTAGTGGTATTTAAATTGCTATGATACTTGGAAAATATAAGTTTGAAAGTGCATATACGAATGCTTGAATGAGGTTTGTCACTATTTTATTTGGTTCTGCGACATGCTAGCTTAGTTATGTGAGTAGTTGTTTGTTCCGGAACTTATCGTTATTTCTTTTTTCGGCCACAGACCGATGCATGAGCGGGGAGCTCATGCCCATTTTGTCGCTTTCCGTGTTGAACCGGCATGTCCAATGCCGTTCGGGTTCGTCGACATGTCGTCTTCATCTACTTCCACTTTCAACACGTCGAGTTTTGTGTTAGTATCAAAAGCTACCAACTATGATGTTTGCGGCTCGTGGGAACTTGTCTTTGTGGTGATCGGATGTCTTGTAATAGCGCTTATGTTTATGCGGACGGACACCTAAGTCTTTGTTGATGCGGCGCTTGGTAGCTAGGGATACTATTCTTAGTGTTTAGGATTGGTGATTGGATGTGTAAACCGTAATCTCCATTTGCCGGACAAACACCTCATAGCTGCTCTTGAACGATGCTGCCTTGGTAGGATGTGATCTGATGTGGTCTATGAAACCATGGAATGGACATTTCGTGCAACAATGTGCTGCTTTATGTTATTGTTATTTCTTTATGTTATGTTTTTTTTCTTAACTTTTCTTCGCTGACATAATTGTAGGGCGCGCAATGCGCGCCCGCCCGTTCTAGTGTCACAAAAAGGGAAAAGAGCTCGAGCGCCACTTCGCCAACAGCAAAAGCCACCCGCTTTCTTCCTCCTCCTGCAGTTTACAGTAGTACTTGTGCAGCTCATTCACCCAATCATTCCGACAAAGCACGCAGATGCGTTTACAGTAAACCCCCAACACCTTTTCCTTCCCCGAGCATGTCGGCTGCCAAATGCCGACGCCTTTCGTCCTTCCTTCTTCAACGCCTCATCTGCAAGTAACCAACGGTACGGAGTACTGAAGAACGGGCGCGAGCGGCACCGTACCGTGTAGAGGAACTGGATTTGGATTGATTCGGAATCCTGCGTGCGGATATTCGCGGGACCCGCGGCGCGTCCACGGCCCCACCGGAGACCCGGTCCCCACGCGCGGGGGGGAGAGCGGGGACGCCGGCATGGCACGGCACGCTTGGCGGGGCCACCGGACCCCACCACCCGGCCCCACGACACGTGTCCGGGGGCCCCCCGTGCCCCCCCACCGCCGCGCGCGCGCCCCGAGTCCGCCGGGCGGGCGGGACGGCGAGGGACCCCCACGGCCCCACGCCTCCCGCGCGCGCCGCCGCGCGGGCCCCCACCACGCGGAGCCCCACCGCCCCCACCCCCGAGGCGGGTCCCGCGCCACCGGTCACGTGACGGGCAGCGCGTGTCCGGCTGGCTTGGCTGCCTGGCTGTCCCCACCAACCCCCCGAGCCGGCCGGCGCGCCATCCGTCTGCCTGGGATGAGTCTCCTCTGCAGTACTGCAGAGGGACTACTTTCACTGACATGTGAGATCGGATCCACATGTAAGTGGCAGTGAGTCCCTCTAATTACTCCAGAGGATTGGGTTCCGTCTGCCTGCGAGGCTGCGACTCTGCGCGCGCGAGAGCAAGCTAGGGAGAGGCGGCGAGGCAGCCGCACGGTCCGCGAGGGCGCGCGCTTTGACCCACCACCACACCACTTTGCTTGCGCGCGCCTGGGCCCCCCACACCACACCGGTGCCGCACCTCGCCGAACCATCACCCGCCCGCTCCCGTCCCGGCCCCACCAAAGGAAAGCACCCGGCCCCACCCCTCCTCCGGCCGTGTGCGTTAAATTTTGCCCCCACGTACGCACGTGCTCGCCGCTCCGCCTTCGCTTCCCTCCCTCCCCACTTCGTCTCCGTGCAGAGCAGAGCAAAAATGGCGACACGGCGAAAACACACATGAAATTCTCATCTCGGGTTGTAAATTGGGGAAAAGGTCGTTAATTAACTGAATGAAATCAGCTGCTCATTTCGTTTTGCAAATTACATTAAATGCTGCTTGCGTCTTCTACTACCTCTTTCATCATCGTCTTCTCTTCTCTTCTCTTCTCTACCACTAAACACTGGGTCACTGAGCTACCACGGAAAAGCACACTCGTCGCGTAATTACTAGTTCATCATAAGGAGGATTGCGAAAGGGGGGAGGAAAGGGAAACGGGGATTTTTTAAAATTAGAAGAGGGAAAAGGGAACCTAAAGCTTTCGGGTCGGACTTTCTGGCCGCCGCCGGCGCCGCCCGCCGCAACCGCCGTGTCTACTCCTCCGGGCTGGAGTCGGACACCGGCTCCTCGTCGTCGTCGTCCTCG
Source organism: Cenchrus americanus (assembly GCA_947561735.1). NCBI lineage: Eukaryota > Viridiplantae > Streptophyta > Magnoliopsida > Poales > Poaceae > Cenchrus > Cenchrus americanus. Next base: position 96,259,536 of record OX387242.1, on the reverse strand, counting down.
TCCTCCTCCGGGTGGTCGACGTCGTTCCGCCCGCCGACGCCGCGCTGCTGGTCGTGGGACCCCGGGTGCGAGTTGCTGTTGTGGGACATGGTGGAGGCTTGCTGCTGCTGGTGGTGGAAGTCCGCCACGTTCACCGCCGTCGGGAACACCGCGGCGGTCTGCGCGCCGCCGAGGTTGATGAGCTGCGGCGCCGACTGGATGGCCCAGAACTGGGTGGGCTGGGCGGCCGCGCCCCCCGCCGCGGTGCCGCCGGGCTGGGGGACCATCCACACGGCGGTCGCCTGCGGGATCATGCGGTTGCCTCCGCCTCCGCCGCCTGGGCTGCCGGCGGCCGGGACCGCGAACACCGGGACGAGGCCCTGCGGCGCGCCGGAGGCGGTGACGGGGGCGAGGCCGCTCGGGACGGAGATGGCCGCCGCGCCGGCCGTGCCCTGCAGGAGCGGGTCGGCGATGACGGGGTAGTAGGCCGCGGGCGCGGCGGTGGCGAGCGGGGACGCGCCCGCCGCGGCGCGCGTGGGCTGCAGCTTCCGGCGGCGCTTGTTGGCGGGGGACTCGTCGCCGTCGACCATGGCGAGGGACGAGGGGCTGGAGGAGGAGGACGACTGCGTGGGGATGCGGAGGACGCCGTCAACGGTGGTGGCGATCGCCGGGACCGTGCCGGTGCCGGTGGCCGCGATGATGGCGGGCTCCGACTGCTGCAGCAGCCACCGGATGGTCTCGCCGTCCGACTTGTGCCCTAGCTCCCGCGTCAGCTGGAAGATCCTGGCCGCGCACGCCGCCGGCATGCGGATCCGGCGCCCGCGGCCCTCCACCTTGGTGTGCCGGTCGCGGTTCCGCGGCGGGGGCTTGCCACGCACCACCGCCATCCCGCCGAAGTACTCCACCGGCTCCGGCTTGGGCACCATGAACCCGTGCATGGGGATCGCGCCCATCGCCGCCGCCGTCGCCGCCCCCACCACGTGCTGCTGCTGCTGCTGCCGCCGCGCGGCCTCCCCCTCCTCCGCCCTGTCCTGCGCCTGCGCCTCCATGGCGCGAATCGAAACGAGAGGGGGGGAGTGTGGGAGGGATTGGAATGGATTGCGCTCTTGTGTAATCGGTCGCTCGAGCCCGCCCGCCCGCGCTCTCCTCCTCGCCGCGTGTGAACGCGGAGGTGGTGGGGCTCCGCCTCGGACGGTTTACTTGGCTCGCTGCCTTCGCGACGGGCGAGAGCTAGATTTATCGGGCGGTGTCACTTGGCGGTGGGACCATGCCCGGGGCCACCGCCCCACCGGGTCACGGTGCGGGGCCCAGCTGACCTGTACACGGGCCCGCCGCATTAATCCGCGCGCACGGCGCGCATCCGACGGCCCAGGGCGCGTTGTCGCTTGCCCCCAGCTTCCTGACGCGAGGGCCCCGGCGCGCATTCTGGTCAAATTTGCAACGCATTCATGAATAATTAAGGTGTATTATGGGAGAGGCCATCCGGATTAGGGCAAGCAATTAGCATGGGCATGGCCTCAAGATTCGCATCCGTGCCTGACTCGTGACCTCCCAGCTACTCCAAAGCCTTTCTGACATGTTGGACCAGTGGTGGAGATTAAAAATATAGCGTGGGGGCTTTTAATGACAGGTGGCCCCGGCACGGGGTTAGTGGGGCTGTGGTTGTGGTGCAGGGGCCCCCATCGTCGCGGGACCGGGCTATTTCAGGGACACGCGCCGGGAGACGAGTGGTGGTTGCTGTCCGTGTAGCGTGTGTGGGACTCTGCTGCATCGAGAGCAGCGGATCCGGAGCGGGACCCCCGGGGTTGCGGTGGGCCCCGTATAGTTCCAGCTGGATCCAACGCGAAAAGTGGGGACCACCTGCCGGTAACCGAGGTCTGGGCCCGTCCATCTCGATATGGTGAGGGGGTCCATTTCGCAGTGGATGAGTGCAGACTGCGTGCGTTTATTGCCGTTTTGGTTGGACTTGGGATCCGTACTCAAACAAACCTTTGGGATAGATAGTTCGTCCGTTCCTCAAAATTAACATTGAGAATTTGAGTGATGAATCTGTTTATGAACTTGCAGCCGGTTCGTTTGGCTGGTGAATGATGACTGGTGCTGGTTTGTTCTGAGAGAAAAGTATTGTTGGCTTATTGCTGGTGGCTGGTTTGTTCTGAGAGAAAAGTACTGCTGGCTCGTGGCTGATAAGCCAAGCGAACATAATACCATGGTTTTTCTTTAGTTGGGAGGTTTGTTCCTCGATCTCAGCCTGTTCATTTGGCTGGTGGCTGGTGCTGATTTGTCTGAGAGGAAAATACTGCTGACTGGTTGCTGGTGATTGGGTTTGTTCTGAGAGAAAAGTATTACTGACTCGTGGCTGATAAGCCAAACCAACAGGACGGGAGGTGGCAAGCCTTTGTCGTAAAAGTTATTTGGGTTTACTCTATTACTCTATAGCACATGCGTGCTCCCTCTTTTTTCTTGTTTTTAAAAGGGTGATTCTAAAAGACTGTAGTGCATAACTTATTGTAATATTTTCACTACGTCATGTGCACAAGAGGTATTATCGCAATGGTATAAGCTTAGTGTTAATCACTAATGATAATATGTATGATGCATTAGAGATACGTCAAAAACAAAAATAGAAAAATTCCTTGTAGCATGAGGGCGTGTGCCCACCTAGTTGGAAGCTCACGCTGGGGTTTATTTGGTCTTTTGGCTAACCGAGTCAAGCCAAAACGTGCATTGCCCGCCGTTTGATCCATCTACATTGCCATGTCATGTACTTGGGAAAGACAAAACTTACCTATATGCAATTGCCATAGCTCACGCTAGTGAGAACACCCAATTTCAGAGGAGGCAAGTCGAACAATTTTGTTTTGCCATTGCTTGTTGTTGTTGGTATGCATTTTGAATGGATTTTGATTGGAGGTTCTCACAAAAAAATGTTCCTATATAAGAAAAAAATGTAAAGAAACCAAGTATTTTTGGATTAAAATGGAACATACACAAATATTGAGGAATCAATCTAGTTTTTCATCTTATTCCAAATTGCTCACTATTGGATGAAGACATGATTTTGTGAAAATGCCAAAACATTTCTTTTTATAAAAATAATGAGCAAAAGGTACAAACCGTATTTATAAAAGTACCTAAATCATCTGCCTTCTTCCTCTAATTATGGGTTCTTCCTCTAATACCATGGTTTTTCTTTAGGTTTGCGTGGGAGGTTTGTTCTCGGTTCTTGAGTGTATGTGGCAAGACTCCATCCGAGTATAATGGTCAAATTATCTAGGTTTACTCTACAACATATGTGTACCTTTTTTATTTAATTTAGGGTACTTCTAAAAGACTGTAGTAATAACTTATTGTGATTTTTATACTAGGCCATGTGCACAAGTTGTATTATTCAGGCTCGTCGATTGGGCGGCGCAATGTGAGCGACAGTGCCAGGCTGCCCATTTTCAGGGGCCGCCAAAACACAGTCATGCTTGCAGCGAGTCCACTAATTACTCTATGCATGCATGCATGCAGTCATGCACCGCACGGCCCCATTAATAATTTTCAACTACACAACACAAAGTCAGTGCAAAGCAAATCTAGCTCATGCATGCAGCTGTGGATGTAAAATTTAGGTGCACCTCCGATCCGCATAGGTGTAATTATCTGTACCGGTAACATTGACACATTTAATATACTAAAACAAAATAAAAAACTGACATACACCGTAGAAATAAATAGGAACGAGGGAGTAATCTTCTAAGTTTATAACTTTCATGCTAGCTATTAAACACGTTATCAAATTGCACTCATCAGTAAACTGGCTCACATCTCGACACCTAAAAGAGTCTCCAATAATGGTATGAGCTAACACTAGCTCTAATAAATTATAAATTTGAAGGAGAGAGAGTATACAACAACTACTTTTGAATATTTATATTAATTATATTATTATCTATACATATATTTTTGTTATTTGCATTTTAAATTATGGGGACACCATTTTATATTTGCTCCAGGGCCTTGTAGCAGGGTTTTCTTACCGGTGGTAACCGCGCGATATACCGCGGTTACCGCTGCTACCGCTGGGGTAGGCTAACGGTACCCAGCGGTAGCAACCGGTCCCAAAATTCAAATTTGAATTTGAATTAAAAAATGAAAAAATCAATAAAATCACCAAAAAATAGTTCATGATTTGTAGAGTCTTATGGTGTTGAAAGTTTTTAAATTTGAGTGCATTTGGTATTTATTTGGAGCTTTAGAAGTTGAAAACAAAAAAGAAAAAGAAAAAACATGGGCCGGCCCGTTAAGGCCCATGAAGCCCAAATGAACTAGATGACCTAGCTCGTGCCCAACCGCGTTCCCCCGAGCATCCAGAGCCTTCCTTCTTCCCCGTCCGCAAGCTTCCAAGCGTCGTCCGCCACCGCTTCGCCCCTACCGCGTCGCCGCCGGCGGTTTACCGCGCCCGACCGCGGTTTACCACGCGGTAGCGGCGGTGGGCCGTGCGCGCGGCGGATCTACCCCTTACCGCGCGGGCGGCGCGGTTAGCCGCGCGGGGAGCGAGATATGCGCGGGCGACGCGCGGTATACCGCGGTTAGGTAATTTTTTTTGCTTTTGAGTAGATTTAGGCTTTAGGAATTGTGTTAGGATCTAGGATTTGTGTTAGGATTTAGGTTTACTTTGGTTTAGGATTTTTGGTAGGATTTAGGATGTGAGGTAGAGGTAGAAATAGAATTGTTGCTTTAGGTAGAAATGGAATTGTTGCTTTAGCTTTTAGGTTTAGGGGGATAATCTGTGGCATGATGTAGGATTTGTGGTAGGATCCAATTTTAGCTAGGATTTGTTTCGGAATTAGGTACATTTTCATTAGGTATAGTATTAAGGAAGTGTTTTGCTTAGGACGAGAGGCTTAGGACGAGAGGCTTGAATGTCATGTCCATCGCCGAGTACCACTCCGCGACCCAACTAGGGATCTTTCCTTTCTACCATTGAACTTGTGTTGTATGAACTATTTGTATGAATTATTTGTACGAACTATTTGTATTTGAACTACCAACTCACTTATGCACGGCTAGTATTATTGTGTTTGGTGTAGTATTTCTATGTATAACTATAAATCATTGATTGGGGTGCTATTTAACACTAATTTGTGCCAACACCATGCCAAAATTTTTATTTATTCGAAGTCGGGTGGTCTTTTTATTTGCAGCGGTATAAATAGTTTATACCGCGGTATAAATAGTTTATACCGCGGTATAAATAATTTATACCGCGGTATACCCCTCCATACCGTTTGAACTAGCGGTTTTAAGCGGTTTTGGCTTGACATTTGAATTCGAACGGTATTTAGCGGTATACCGCGGTACCAACCGTTACCGCTCCCTAGCGGTAAAAATGCAACGGTTGGTAAAAAAACCCTGCCTTGTAGGCTTAGGTACAGGCCTGGTATTATTGCAACTATATAAGCTTGAGTTATTGCAATATGTATGAAGCATTAGGCCAGTCTCAGTGGAGCTGTCATGAACACGATTACCTAGAATGACACATCATCTAAAAACATTTGAAACTATAATGAAACTCCTCTCTCTCAATGCATAGTTTCATCTGTTGTTGTTTTCTAGGTTGCATGCAAGACACAAGTTTTCTAGGTAACTGTGTAGGGAGGGTTTCATCCTCATGAAACTCATATTATCTCTCTTCATTAATACACTGCAACATCACCGAGTGCCTACATGCAACCTATTTAATGTCCATGTAACCCCCCATTGAGACTGGCCTTAGGGATCCGGTAAGAAGAAAAATAGAAAACATAACATTAAAGGCGAAAAGAGAAAATTCCTTGTAAGCATGGGGGCATGCGCCCACCTAGCTAGAAGCTTATGTGGGGATTTATTTTGTTTTTTTGGCTAACTAAGTCAGGTCAAAGAGTAAAGTATATGATAGGGTCGAGTGACACTTTTTGGAGGACATGATGTATAGATTGGGCTTCTGTCATAAATGGACACAACTGATCATGAAGTGTGTATCATCGGTGAAATACAGGATAAAAGGGAATGGTGAATTATCCAATGAACTAATACCGGAAAGGGGGCTGGGACAAGGGGATCCCTTGTCTCCATATCTGTTTCTCATTTGTGCAGAGGGATTTTTAGCCTTGTTGAACCAGGCTGAAAGAGATGGCAGCCTAAGGGGAATTAAAGTATGTCCTAACGCTCCTAGTGTCTCCCATTTACTATTTGTTGATGACTCTCTGATACTTTGCCGAGCAAAGGTGGGGGATGCACAAAAGCTACAAGGTATCTTGCAGTTATATGAAGAATGTTCAGGGCAAATGATCAATAGGGACAAGTCGACAATTGTGTTCAGTCCGAACACTGGGGAAGTGGGGAGGCTGATCGTGAGCAAGTGATGCGAGAACTAAACATCCAGAAGCAAATCATGAACGACAGGTATCTGGGTATGCCAGTACATGTGGGGCAATGCAGGACAAAGGTTTTTCCGTATTTGAAGAAAAGGATTTGGCTAAGAATACAAGGCTGGAAGGAAAAGATGCTTTCTTGGGTTGGAAAAGAAGTCCTAATTAAGGTTGTAGCACAAGCAATTCCAACCTTTGTTATGAGTTGTTTCGATATTACTAAAGAAATGTGTGACCAGATAAGCACAATGATAGGGACATACTGGTGGAGTAATCTAGACAAAGATAATAAGATCCACTGTATCAGCTGGGAAAAGCTAACTCGATCAAAAATGGAGGGGGGCTTGGGGTTCAGAGACATTCATATTTTTAATATGACAATGTTAGCTAAACAAGGATGGCGATTGATACATAATCCTGACTCTCTATGTGCCAAAGTCTTAAAAGCAAAATACTACGAATGTTGATATTCTAAAAGCGGAGCTACCTAGAAACTATTCATATACTTGGAGAAGTATCCTGAAAGGTCTGGAGGTGGTGAAGAATGGTATGATATGGAGAATTGGAGATGGAAGCAATGTTAGTATTTGGCATGAGCCCTGGCTACCAAGGGAATGGTCAAGGAGACTAGTTGCCCCAAAAGGAAACTTTTTGCTTACGAAGGTGAATGAACTGATCGACCCAATTAATGGAAGCTGGGACGCAGAACTGGTGATGCAAAACTTCTTATCACAAGATGCTGAGATGATTTTGGCAACCCCGGTTCACACTGAATTAGAAGATCTTGTAGCCTGGTACTATGACCCAAGGGGTCTGTTCTCTATCCACTCGGCGTACAAGGTACATATAGAACACCTAAGAAGGATTGGGCGAGGAGGGGCAGCAACAACTGTAGATGATGATTTGTTGCAGAAAAAGCATTGGAAACTTATTTGGAGCCTGAAATGCCCGGGAAAGGTGAAGCAATTCCTTTGGCGTTTCACACATAACAGCTTGGCTATAAGAACAAATCTAGAAAGAAGGGGCATGGAACTCGAGAGTGCAAAGTGTGTCATGTGCAGCAGGATAACTGAGGAGGGGTGTCACCTGTTCTTCACCTGCAAGTATGTGAAGAACTTATGGAGAGAACTTTACCTGGAAGAGCAACGTTGCACACTGGCAGGCAAATCATCAGCAAGATATGTGGTCACTCACATTCTGCAGCTGGAGGAAGGATTGCAAATGAAGGTGGTGTTGCTGCTATGGCTCTGGTGGGGTGAAAGAAATGTTGTTAGAGAAGGACAACGCCGAAGATCAGCAAGCGTTCTCGCCTATATGGTACACAGAAATGCAGAAGATTTCTTGGAGCTCCACAAGAAGCCGACTACAAGGATAAATAACACAAGGAAATGTTGGACTAAACCACCCCAGGAATGGCTGAAAGTGAACTTAGATGGGGCCTTTTCTGTTGAACTGGGAGAGGGGGCTGGGGCTATGTGATCAGGGATGATGGGGGAGATGTTGTGGCAGCAGAAGCAGGGGCCTTAAAACATATACGTGATGCTTTCATGGCAGAAGTACATGCCTGCTTACAGGGAGTCCGGGCAGTAGTTGATAAAGGGATAAACAAAATCATCTTGGAGACGGACTGTCTGATGCTAAAACAGGCGCTCGACAATGACTCCTACAGATTGGCTGAAGCGGGTGGACTTATATACCAGCTGAAGTCCCTGATAAGTGAGAGTTTCAGTGGTTACTGTTGTACTTGCACTCCTAGATTGTGTAATAAGGTAGCTCACGCCCTTGCTGCAGAGGGGAGCTTATGCAACCATGGTGCAGATGTCCATTGGGACTTCACACCAGCCTGTGTAGAGATGGCAACGGGTAGAAACCCGTCGGGTAGTGCCGTTCCATACCCGCACCCGCCAACTCTAACTCCTAGCCGCTAAAAATCCATACCCTATTGCGGGTTTGAGTTCTTACACATACCCGTACCCGTGTGGGTTTTTTTACCTGTCGGGTAACCCATACCCGATAGCATACCTGTTGTAAACTAATATATTTGAGAACATAACACGTGATAACATGCATACATCAATGAGTTTAATTGATAAAAAAGATAAATGATAATTGTTAACTAATTAATAGTCTAATAAAGCGTAAGATTTTTTTGTTAGTTATCACTATTAAGTTATCCTTCACTAACAATGTACTATTTTACACGTTTATCACATATTGTAGACGGGTTTATTTTACCCGCGGGTATGCGGGTATGGGTAGTATGTACCCGCACCCGCTTACCCGATGGGTACATGATGTTGCCCATTTATGTACCCGCGGGTAGAAATATAATTCCATACCCGTCTCCTTATCGGGTAAAAACCGTCGGGTACTCGGGTTTCAGGTACCCATTGCCATCCCTAAGCCTGTGTACGAGACCTTGTGGCCAGCAACTTAGCTGAGCCTGCCAGTTAATGGAAGCCTCTTTCCATGCAAAAAAAAAAGTCAGGTCAAAGAGTATGTTGCCTGCCGTTTGATCCATCTACATTGCCATGTCACATGCTTGTGAAAGACAAAATTTGTGCTAGCAACTTGCTTCGTGTCAGAGCATCTCCAAGAGTTTGCCAAAATTACTTGGCAAATCTTATGTTTTACCAACTTCTAAAAAACTATGCAAAGTAAAAAAAAGTTCATATCCAACAGTTTGGCATAATTCACTTGCCAAATCCAGATCTAACTTACATCAGGAATCCTGAGAGAAACAAAATTATGTCTGTGCCCTTCCACCTCTTGCAAAACTTATATCAGGAATCCTTCTCTATTCTTTATTTCTTTTTCACCCTCCCACCTAGAGGGAAACACGATGGCAACCACGATCCGCGCGCACATATATGCGCGTGGGGAGGTGAGTTTTACCAAGTTTCTATTTTTACCAAGTTGGTTTGTCAAACTGTTGGAGGCCAATTTTTCTTGTTTTGCCAAAATTACATGGATGCCAAGTTGATTTGCCAAACTGTTGGAGTTGCTCTCACCAATGCAAGAACTCCCAATTTCAGAGGAGGCAAGTCAGAATATTTTTTTGAAACTTTGCTTGGTGTTGGTGTGCCTTTTGGATGGATTTTGAGGGGGGGGGGGGTTCTCACATAAATTTGTTCCTAGACAAGAAAAAGGTAAAGAAGCCAAGTGTGTTTTTTTATTAAGATGGAACATACACAAATAATTAGAAATCAATCTAGCCTTTTATCTTATTCCAAATTGCTCGCTATTAGATGGAGGCGTTATTTTGATAAAGTACCAAAAAATGTTTTTATATAAATGTAATAAGCAAAAGGTACAAACTGCATTTTATAAGAGCATCTCCAAGAGTCTCTTTATTTTGTTAGTTAAATTTGGAGGTTGTAGGTCAAGTTGTAGCTCTTTTGTTAACACAAAAGATCACATAATTCTATGAGAAATCCAAGAGATTAGCTAAAACATAGGCTTTATTTTGAAATATAGGCCCACACCATCTAATTAACAATCATAATTCCCTTCCTTCCCGCGGGATAGCTAGTGTTCAGCCTATTCTATATTTGGCGTGTGAGGAGCAGGGTTTTTTTACCGGTGGTAACCGCGCGGTATACCGCGATTACCGCTGCTACCGCTGGGGTACGGTAACGGTACCCAGCGGTAGCAATCGGTCCTAAAATTCAAATTTGAATTTGAATTAAAAAAATGAAAAAATCAATAAAAATCACCAAAAAATAGTTCATGATTTGTAGAGTCTTATGGTGTTGAAAGTTTTCAAATTTGAGTGCATTTGGTATTTATTTGGAGCTTTAGAAGTTGAAAACAAAAAAGAAAAAGAAAAAACATGGGTCGGCCCGTTAGGGCCCATGAAGCCCAAATGAACTAGATGACCTAGCTCGTGCCCAACCGCGTTCCCCCGAGCATCCAGAGCCTTCCTTCTTCCCCGTCTGCAAGCTTCCAAGCGTCGTCCGCCGCCGCTTCGCCCCTACCGCGCCGCCGCCGGCGGTTTACCGCGCCCCGACCGCGGTTTACCGCGCGTAGCGGCGGCGCGCGCGCGCGCGCGGGCGGATCTACCCCTTAGCACGCGCGGGCGGCGCGGTTAGCCGCGCGGGAGCAGCGGTATGCGCGGCGACGCGCGGTATACCGCGGTTAGGTAATTTTTTTTTGCCTTTGAGTAGATTTAGGCTTTAGGAATTGTGTTAGGATCTAGGATTTGTGTTAGGATTTAGGTTTACTTTGGTTTAGGATTTTTGGTAGGATTTAGGATGTGAGGTAGAGGTAGAACTAGAATTGTTGCTTTAGGTAGAAATGGAATTGTTGCTTTAGCTTTTAGGTTTAGGGGGATAATTTGTGGCATGATGTAGGATTTGTGGTAGGATCCAATTTTAGCTAGGATTTGTTTCGGAATTAGGTACATTTTCATTAAGTATAGTATTAAGGAAGTGTTTTGCTTAGGACGAGAGGCTTGAATGTCATGTCCATCGCCGAGTACCACTCCGCGACCCAGCTAGGGATCTTTCCTTTCTACCATTGAACTTGTGTTGTATGAACTATTTGTATGAATTATTTGTACGAACTATTTGTATTTGAACTACCAACTCACTTATGCACGGCTAGTATTATTGTGTTTGGTGTAGTATTTCTATGTATAACTATAAATCATTGATTGGGGGTGCTATTTAACACTAATTTGTGCCAACACCATGCCAAAATTTTCATTTATTCGAAGCCGGGTGGTCTTTTTATTTGCAGCGGTATAAATAGTTTATACCGCGGTATACCCCTCCATACCGTTTGAACTAGCGGTTTTAAGCGGTTTTGGCTTCAAATTTGAATTCGAACGGTATTTAGCGGTATACCGCGGTACCAACCGTTACCGCTCCCTAGCGGTAAAAATGCAACGGTTGGTAAAAAAACCATGGCGAGGAGGTGTGGATAGCTAGCATGGTCGGATAGCTACGGGGATAGCTGTTGGATGCTGTTTTTGAGATATTTTCTAATTTTTTTGCTAGAAGAAACAAAATAAAGAGTCTTTTGGAGTTGCTCTACTAGGACCCACCATCTGTCTTCTTCCTATAGTGGGAAAACTAGTACGAGATTAGTGTTTGTTTCAAATTATCTCATGATCTCAAAGCGAATCTCGGATGAGAAACATATTAATCTGAAATCTCAAAGCGGGTACGAGTGATGGCTGAAGACTGAACTTGACGATCGTATCAGTACATTGCCCAGTGTCCGTCTTATGTCTACATCATTTGTGCCTGGTGTTTTTCACGCCGTGCACTCTGTGCGAGCGACGTGTCGTGCACTACGCGGGTGGCAACCACACCCGATCAAAAAATGTGCAAGTTGTATCGGTGTATTTGGGCCTAATGACATGTCATAATACTACCAAAGTTTTGGTTGGTATCGGGCTGCCGAGGTCGTGAGCCCATTTGAGGAGCAAGTGGCCTACCCCGATTTCATCGTATAATTCATAACTTAACCGCTAGTGTTCGCAAATCCTCGAGACCGGATCTGGCTTCCTGTTTCTCGGAGCGCAGCACCACCACCACGGCGTCACGACCTCGCCGCGGCGGCAGGGGGAGGAGGGCTATCCGATCGGCGCCTCGCCATGGACTTCCTTCAGAACTAGGGGAAGTATTAACTAAGAAAACTAGGGAAGTACACAATTGGGCTTGAGCAAGATTGTATGGCTTTCTTCAGCGATGTGGAAGATGCATGTAATCTGTATGAGGTAATGCCCATAACTCCTAGCTAGTTCCCTCCTCTTTTGTTGGAAACTTGGAATTAGTCCTTGTATTAAGAGTACTAAAAACTAGCAAGCGATCATCGCAAAGGTTCATGTTCCTCGTGTAAATTCTCTCAGCTTGACAATTGCTGCAAAAGTGCAATGTTGATGCTAACCTAAATTGGGCGCCTGGAGGTTGCATTGGTAGGGGAGACAGTGATATACGAAAGCAAGTCCATCAAAACATGGCCCATGCCAATTTTTTTAGGTTTGTCCCCCCGGCAACTCAATTTGCCCCAAAACGAAAAGAAAACAAACTCCGCCTAACCCAAAGTTGCAATGTGACATTTCATCATGTACTAGCTTTCAGTTCACCTAATATTTTGTCATTGTCAACATTTGTTTGAGAATATATACGAACACTGGAAAGTGATAATACTGACATTGAAGCAAGGAGTTCACTCGAGCAACGCAGTGCTACGGTGGAACAGCTTCCCTGTTAAACTCTCTGAACTGGGTCGAAAGTAAATCATGCGATGGACGTTATGGCTTTGTCATCGGCACAGATAGCGCGGTTTGTCACCCTAAATCACGTAGTTGCTTTTTTTTGCGAATTTAAAAATCAACTAGTTGCTAATGCTTTCGTTTTATCCTTTTTTGTCCGGTGCAACTACCTTTAGCACTCAACAGTCTTATACAATTATTTATGTTCAGGTTTATGCAAAAGGACCAGCTGATCGCAGGGGCTGCTGCTGCTATTGCAATGCTTTGGTCCGGACAATCCTAGACATCTCTTCTGAAAGAAAATCTAACCGTATGTTTGGTTGGAGAGCGACGGGAGCGGAGCGGAGCCAACCCACGTTTTGGGGACGGCTCCGACCCTTCTCATATTTGGTTGGAAATGTTGGGTTGGAGTGGCTCCGACCCCTTTTTTGTTTGGTTGAAGGAATGAGATTGGAATGGATGGGAGATTTCACTCCGTTAGTTGGTCCCACATGTCATAGGGTTTGCATTTTTTAGTGGGTCCCACGTGTCATACATGTCTTCTTCCCTCAGCTTCCTCTGCCGGCCGCCCGCGTTGACCTGCCCCACCGCATCCCGCTGCCCGCCGGCCCGAGCCGAGCATGGACGCGGCGGATCCCCATCGCGCCGCCGGCCGACCCGAGCCGGGCATGGACGCGGCGGATCGCACCCCCACCGCCGCCCGCCGGCCCGAGCCGGCCATGGACGCGGCGGATCCGGCGCGCCTCGTCGCGGGCCCGGGTTCCGCCGCCGGGCGCCTCGTTGCGGGGGCCGGGGTGAAGCGTCCCCTCATCAGAGGTGACCAAATGTGACACAAATACCAGTCCCAGGAGGCTGGTAGCACATTTATTACAACAGGTGGAATCAGTCTTTTACATTACGGTTACAAAAAGGGCACGGTAGTGCCAACGCTACAATGAACAACACAAACGCTAGCGACCACACTACGATAGCAAAGGCTTCCATAGCCTCCTCAGAGTACCACACCATGGAAGCTTTCGGTAGGGCCCTGGTACACAGGCACGGTTGGGTGTAGGGCACAACCTACTCAACGTCTTCGGGGATGTAATCGGGATCCTCCTCTGTAACATAGTTAGTAAACAAGAGTGAGTACATACGTACTCAGCAAATCCAACCCCACCCACGGAGGGGGGCTTATAAGCAGTATCATGCACAAGGTATAACAAGGATCAGGTTAAGGTTCATTTTGCAAACTTACACATGCAGGGGTTCATTTCAAAAAGGTTTTCGCAAATCATTTTCATAACCCAAGTAACTCAAATGTTTTAGGAAAAACCACTGTGGAACTACCGGACTTCCCGTCCGTCGTAGCCCGGGCACACAGCCACACACACACCACCAGAAAACAACTCACACCAGAAAACATCCCATCCCAAACACTAGTTTTTGTGACCACACCGTGACTCGTCCAATACCGTGGACACGGCTATTCGAATAGGTTTGACACTGCGAGAGGTTGTACATCTTTACCCACAAGTAGGGTACGCGTCACACGGACACCTCGGTGCGGTACGGATCCTATCAAAGCCATTACCCACCTTAGCTAACACTACGAGCCACCACGGAAGCACCCAAGGGGTTATCCCACATAACCGGGGCGTACCTCACACGGAGCGTACCCCGACTCCTTGGTCTCCCGCCGCTCACCCGCACACCGGATGGCAAGTAGATTAACTAGTGGGGTTTATGCTAAGCCGTTGCCACATACAACGGTCGAGTGGTTGTACGATGATTTGGGTCAGGTGAGATGTCACGCAACCCGGTCCTTAACCGACAAGATGGACAACTCCCAACACGCTCAACCACACAGGTACGAGCTCACCCATACTCCTGACACACACGTCCATCCCGTCTCCCCAGTTCAGTACTCATTTTCCAAAAATACCCCATTTCCATTTTAAAGCACTCACACCTTTTGAAAGCACTCACACATTTTTAAAGCACTCATTTAGGCCAAAACAAGGTTCAATCATGGCAATCAAGGGTGGCTATCCTACCATGTTTTGCAGTAAAACAATATGCAATTTATAAAACGGGTATAGAGTGTATTTATAAAACTAGGTCAGAAGCATGCATCAAAGGGGGAGATTGAACTTGCCGTCTTCGAAGTCTTCGGGGAGTGCCGGCTCGGCGTCCGGGACCTCGGGCTCCTGCTCGCAGTAGTCGGCTCCGACCTCCGGCTCGGGGTACCTTACTCCGTCTACTCCGTCGGCTAAGGCATACACACACACAAGCAAGCAATATTAGCACTCACGGTTCCGGCCGAGCTCGGGGAGGGAAAGGTGAGCGGAGAAGGGGTATATATATAAGCCCTAGGGGGTGGTGGTTCCGCGGGGTGAGGTCTGGGTTTAATCGTGAATGTTGGGTCACAGGGGTGGTATAGGAGTTAGGGACCTATTAGCAATCCCTACAAATGGTAAGAAGGGTGTTTATGCTAATATAAACTAAGTTAGAGTCATTTTGTAATTTATTCTAGGGTCTAACAGTGTTTACCCTTTGATTAACTATTAACCTAGGGACTTAATTGGAAAAAAATAAAGAGAAATAAGAAAGGGGGCTCGGTTTTGAAGTAATAAGGAAAACAGGGGGGTTCATGGCAAAATGCCACCTTCTTCCCCCTTTCCCCCCTTCGATTCAGCAGAGAACAGGGGGAGGGGGCGCGGCGCGCGGCCTCGGTCGGCGGCGGGGGCGGCGAGCTCCCGGGGTCGGTGGCGGTCGGGGATAGGGGGGAAAAGAAAGAGGGATGCGAGGGCTTGCTACTCTCATGCTTACCTCGGTCAGGGGTTGCTCGAGGGGGTTCCTTCGCGGCAAGGGGCGGCCGGCGGGGAAAGGTTGAGGGCGGCGGCGCGAATGGTGGCGGGGCGGCGCAATTGGATGCTCCTGGAAGCCTGCGGCTGGGGTGGGGAGCGGCGAGGAGGGGTGCCACCCTTTTATAGGCCGAGCAAGGCGGTTCGGGGCTAGATTTTTCGGCGAAGGGGGGGGGGGTCGCGGCGGCTCGGGCTCCTTCTCGAAGTCCGGCCGGCGGGGGCCGGTCGCCGGCGACGGGACGGCACGGGGGCGGGGACGGAGGCCGTCGAGCGCGGTTGGGTCTTTTCGGGCGTGGGGCGCGGTGGTGGTAGGCCGGCGGGACCGACGGACGGCCGGGCGGCGGCAACACCACGGTGCGGCGACCCGGGTGTAATGGCGTCCGGCAGGGTCTCGTCTCGTCCGGGCGGATGGGATGCTATGACGGCCGGTCAAGTGCGGGGGGAAATCGGACGAGACCCGTCGGCGGGGGGTGGCGAGTCGTCGTGGCGGGCGGCGAGGCCGGCCGCCGGACGCGACGGCTCGGCGGCCGGCCGGTGCGGGCGGTGAAGGGAGTGGGGGAGGCGGTGGCGTGCTTGTGTGGGTGGCGTGGTCGTCGCGCGGCCACGCGGCGGGCAAGGCACGCCGCCGGCCGGCCGGTCAACGGCGCCGGGCGCGGCGCGGCCGTCGGGGGGGAAGAGTAGGAGGAGGGGGGTTGCGACGCGGCGGCGTGTCGCCGGCCGGGCGCGGGCCCGCGTGTGCCGCCCGCCCGGCCGGCCCTCGGCGCTGTGAAGGATGTGGGCCCGGGGTCAACGTGTGCCAGGCGGTGGTCGGGGGGGGGACGCTGGGTGCTGCCGCGCGGGAGGAAGGAGAAGGGAGGGGGAGGAAAGAAAGAAGGAGAAAGGAAAAAGAAAAGAGGAAAAAGGAAAAAGGAAAAAGAGAGAAAAGAAAGAAGGAAAAGGGAAGGAAAGAAAAGGGAAAATGGGAAAAAAAGATAGGGAAGGAATTGGGAAAATTTAGAAAATTAGGAAAAATTGTTAGGGGAATTAGGGGAGGGTTTTGTGGGGTTTTTCCGTCTTTCCGGGCGTCGGCGTGTTTTTCGGGACGGCGGTGATGGCGAGGCGGACCGGCTGGCGGGACCGCGGCGTGCGCGGGATTCCCGGCCGGTGGCCGACCGCGGCGTTGGGAAGGCGCGGGGGGGGGGGGGGGGGGTGCGGCCGTGGTGCGGTGCGGCGGAAAATGCGGCACGCGCGTCGGGGAGAGAGAGAGAGAACAGCGGCTAGGGTTTGAATGGTAACTGAGCTCGGCGGATTGGTTTTTTGAAATTACGCATGATTTAATAGGTGATTTATTTAGGGCTAAAAACGCGGGCGTTACAAACCTACCCCACTTAAAATGAATCTCGTCCTCGAGATTCGGCTAAGTCTCGAATAGGTGGGGAAATTCTTTCCTCAGTGCATCCTCTCGTTCCCACGTAGCTTCTTCCACCCCGTGTCTACTCCATTGGACTCTGCATACCCGTACTTCGGTCGTTCTTGTCCGCTTGACCACAGTGTCTAAGATCTTGACGGGCACCTCCCGGTACCTAAGGTCCGGGCCGTAGATCGATGGACTCTGCGGTACTCGCTTTTCTTCCGGAACCTTCAAACATCGGCGTAGCTGAGAGATGTGGAATACTGGGTGTATATCTGCCATCTCCTCGGGTAGCTCCAGTCGATATGCTACTGCTCCGACTCTCTTGAGCACTTTATACGGGCCGATGTACCGAGGGGCCAACTTCCCGTGCACTTGAAATCTTCGAGTCCCTCGGATAGGTGAAACCTTGAGGTAGACGAAGTCTCCTGGGTTGAAGCTCGCTTCACGCCTTTTCTTGTCTGCGTAGCTCTTTGTCGGGACTGAGCGGCTTTCAACTTTTCTCGGACATCAGCTACTCGCTCCTCGGCTTCTTTTATCAGCGCGGGCCCAACCAGGGCACGCTCTCCTACCTCTGACCACATCAGGGGTGTCCTGCATTTTCTCCCGTATAGAGCTTCGAATGGCGACATTCCCAGACTTGCTTGGTAGCCATTGTTGTAGGAAAATTCTGCATATGGCAGGCTCTGCTCCCAATCTTTGCCGTAGGTGAGGACGCATGCTCTCAACATATCTTCCAAAATTTGATTCACCCTTTCGGTCTGTCCGTCCGTCCGTGGGTGGTATGCGTCGAGCCGAAGTCTAGCTTGGTGCCCATGGCTTTGTGCGAAGCTTTTCCGGAACCTAGAGGTGAACGCGGGTCCCTCTATCTGAGACTATTCTGCTAGGCACTCCGTGCAGTTTCACTATATTTTCTATGTAGAGTTTCGCCAATTTCTCTCCACCATAAGTGGTCCGTACGGGTAGAAAGTGAGCGACTTTAGTGAGTCGATCCACGATTACCCATATGGAGTCATGTCCCTTCTGAGTCCTTGGCAACCCTACTATGAAGTCCATACCTATCTCGTCCCACTTCCATACTGGGATTGGTAAAGGTTGCAGCAATCCTGCGGGCTTCTGATGTTCGGCTTTGATCCTCTGACAAGTGTCACAGTGGGCGACGAACCGTGCAATGTCTGCCTTCATCCCATTCCACCAGTACTTCTGCTTTAAGTCCATGTACATCTTGGTGGATCCCGGGTGAATGGAGTATGCTGAGTTGTGTGCCTCATCCATGATGGTCTGTCGAAAATCTCCACCTTCGGGCACGCATATCCCGTTCTTGTACCACGGGGTGCCTTGGTCATCTACCCCGAAGTCGGGGGCCTTGTTCTCTCCGTATGCTTGCGGATCCTCATCGGATCTTCATCGGTCTCTTGGGCCTTCGGATCTTTTCCTCTAGGGTAGGTCGAACACTCGACCGGTGGACGTAGCCTTGGGGAACGATATGTACGTTGAGCCGAGCCATCTCCTCTTGCAACTGGGCATTCTTGGGTGCTGCCTTCTCGTAGGTTTTCCGGCTTAGGGCATCAGCTACCACGTTGGCTTTCCCGGGGTGGTAGTGAATTTCTAGGTTGTAGTCCTTGACTAGCTCTAGCCATCTTCTCTGCCTTAGGTTCAGGTCGGGCTGAGTGAAAATGTACTTTAGACTCTTGTGGTCTGTGTAGATTTCACACTTGTTCCCGATCAAGTAATGTCTCCATATCTTCAGGGCATGCACTACGGCTGCAAACTCCAGATCATGGGTGGGATAGTTCTGCTCATGGGGTTTAAGCTGACGGGAGGCATATGCCACTACCTTCCCATCTTGCATGAGAACACATCCCAACCCCTGTCGGGAGGCGTCGCAATACACGACAAAGTCCCGTTGAATGTCCGGCGGGGGTCGACCGGGGCCGTGGTCAACCTCTTCTTCAACTCTTGGAAACTTCTCTCACGGTGCCTCGGTCCGGTTAAACTTCTTCTCTTTCTTGAGCGGCTCGTCATGGGCCGGGCGATCTTGGAGAATCCCTCGATAAACCTCCGTAGTATCCGGCTAAACCTAGGAAACTCCCCGATCTCACTTACGTTGGTGGGTTCTTGCCCGGTTGGAGACCTGTCTCAACTTTCCCGGGTCTACGCCTACTCATTCGCAGTCAATATGTGCCCAAGGAAGGATATTTTCTCTAGCCAAAATTCACACTTGTTGAACTTGGCGTATAGCTTGTGTGCCCTCAATTTTCCCAAAGCACTACTCGAAGATGTTGTTCATGCTCCTCCATGCTCTTGGAATAAACAAGTATGTCGTCAATGAAGACCACGACAAACTTGTCCGCCTCTTCCATGAACACCTTATTCATGAGGTTCATGAAGTATCTTTGGTGCATTGGTTAGTCCAAAGGACATCACCGTGAACTCATATTGCCCGTAGCGAGTGACAAAGGCAGTCTTGGGGATGTCACTTTCCCTGATCTTGAGCTGGTGGTACCCCGATCTTAGATCCACCTTCGAGAAATATCTGGCTCCTTTCAGTTGGTCAAACAGGTCATCTATTCTGGGAAGAGGGTACTTGTTCTTGATAGTGACCTCGTTCGGCCGAGCGATAGTCCACACACATCCTCATGCTCTTATCCTTCTTCTCCACGAAAAGCACTGGGGCTCCCCATGGTGATGAGCTCGGTCGATGAACCCGCTTCGCCGAAGCTCGCTAGTTGCTTCTTCAATTACGCCAACTCGGGGGCTGCCATCCTATAGGGTCTCTTGGCTATGGGAGAGGTTCCGGGGATAAGGTCGATCACGAACTCTATGTCCCTCGTCGGGTGGCATCCCGGGGAGTTCTTCGGGGAACACATCCGAGTATTCTCGTACTACCGGGACATCTTCTATGGACTTGGCTTCTATGTTGAAAACCATTATATCCGGCTTGTGTCCCGGGTGTGGCGGAGTCACTTGTATCCCGTCCGGGTTGGTCGGGTGCACTACTTTATCGGCGCGACTTATGAGGCCATGGTGTTGGCTTAACCGGTCCATACCAAGGATCACATCTATCCCCTTGGATTTCGGTACTACCGGGTACGCGCTAGGAACTCTACCCCACTTAAAATAATCCTTACCGGGGGCATCCCGGTTGACGAGTTAATGTCACCTCGGGCGTTCGAGTTATTAGGGGTGCTTTTAGTAGTCTCGTGGGTATGCTATGCTTTTCCACAAAGCTCGAGGATATGAATGAGTGTGATGCTCCCGAATCGAACAAGTATGGTAGCCAAAGCGAGGCGACCGGAGGAACTCACCGAGTACTACTCCTTGTGCTTCTGCGCCTCCCGCGCATTGATGTGATTCACTCGGGCGCGTCCATACGACCGCCGGGGGCCGCCTCATCCGCCGGTTGCGGGGTTGTTGCCGAAGTTGTTGTTGCCGCGCACCGGCATGCGGTTGGCTCCCGACGCCGGTGGCCTTGGCCCGTTCACCGAGTTGGAGTAGGTGGTGGTGGCGGCTTTTTATCATAGGGGCGGTTGGCGATGAAATGCCCGGTTTCCCGGCAGTTGAAACACACTCGGGAGTTGTTGTTGTTGTTGTTGGTAGTGATGCGGGCCGGTGTTGTTCTGTGGGGGCTTCATGGCACTCTGGTTGTAGGAGGGCTTGAACTGGGCTCTGGGGGCTTGTGAGTTCGTGGCTTGGGATTGGGTTCTGTACTGCATAGGGGCTTGGAACCTGGACATGGGGTGTCCAAAGTTTCTCGGCCTCTGGGACCGCTCTTGCTGCTTGGCCTTGTGCTCCATGAACTTGCGCTTGTTTTCCTTCTTTTCCTCGGCCTTTGCTCTCTCCGTGAGTATTGCCATGTTCATAAGGGTGTTGAAGTCCGGGTAAATCTGAGGAGTCAGCAGTGTCCTCAGTTCCGGAGTCAGCCCCTTCTTGAACATCTCTTGCTTTTTGGAGTCTTTATCCACCTCCTCGGGGGCATAGCGTGCCGGCTCTATGAGCGGTATGTGTATTCCTCCACGGACATGTTGCCTTGGCGGAGTTCGCGGAACTCGTCCGCCTTCCGCTTCGGTGTGGCCTCCGGGATGTGGTAGCGGCGGAACTCCTCCACGAATTCATCCCATGTGATGGCGGAGGGATCCTTGGGCGCGGTGCGGTAATTCTCCCACCGAGCTAGGGGCGTGTCCGGTGAGCCGGGTGAGCCGCCGAGAGAACCTTGTCATGGTCCTCGCGGTGGAGGGGCTCCGGTTCCCTCGAGATGGCTCTCGGCCAATCGTCGCATCCAGAGGATTCACCGACCCGCTGAAGGTGGGCGGCTTAGTCCTGAGGAACTCGATCAGCTTCTCATTCATGCTCATGGCACGGGGTCTTGGGCGGTTGATGGCGTTGAAGATAGCCTCCATCAGGACAGTCTGGTTGGGCAAGACTTGAGCCAAGTCAATAGGAGGGGGTGGTGGTGGCAGGACCACGTTTTCTCCTCCATCTTCATTTTGGTTAACCTCCTGTTCGGGGAGACGCTCCCTCCGATCGGCTTGCGATCCCTCAGCATCCGACCGGTGGGTCCTGACAGGGCGCCTGGAAACCATCTGTAAAGAAGCGGGTTTCTAAGAGATCTAGTTTTATGTGATGTTTAAGTGGATTATAACGGATTTCTTTTTGAAAAGGCGGGATTTATTCGCCGGTAAGCACACAACAAGCACATAGCAAACAAGCAAACACAAACAAGTTTTTATTACAAACCAAGTGAGGAGGATACATCCCGACTACGCGGACACACTACACGGCTAAAGGCTAAGGGCGCGACTTGGACCGTACGGCTTCATTCCCACGGGTCTTGGGACACACTACTCGCGAGGGGAGGCTGTCTTTCGGGGTCGAGTGTTCTTCCGGTGGGATGAGCAACTCGTCATCGTTTCCGCCTTCGGGGTCTCCGTTTTCCGGGGCCGTGCCGCGGCTTCGGTGGTAGGCCGTTGGGGGTTCGGTGACCGCTGGTGGTCTTGGTGGGACTTCTATGGCTCCTCCCCATCCTACAAGGGGTGTTCCCGGCGGGACTTGAGGTTCTCCAATGGCCGGAACGGGCGTTCCGCCGTGGGTCCATTCTTGCATGCGTTGGTCCCTGGATCCTTCCGAGGCTTTCCGGGCAACGGCTTCCTTGCTTATGGCGCGGCGGTCCTTGCTTCGGCTTGAGCCACTCGGACTTGGTGCATCCGCACCGTGACTTCAGCTTGCTCGGCCGGCGATCTGTTCCCTCAAGTGTCCGGCTCCGGTCATCAAAGAGCTTGTCCGGGGAGACAAGGTAGGCGACTACGTGGTATAGCGAGGTCTTCCTGGTGGCGGCGTCGCTCCAAGTTCCTCATGCGGGCACCGCCAAACCGGGGTCCCGATGGCGGGAGGGAAGTACCTCATCGGTGTGGGGACGAGGTGCTCTTCGTAGATTCGGCACGAGTAGCGGAGGGCTTTTCCGAGGGCCAAAGGATAGGTATCCCGGTGTCGGAACCCCGTGGCGGTCACGCGCCATGGCTCGATGTTGGTGTGGCGGTTGCTTCTAGCGACGGAGAGGACCACTCTACGGCGAAGAGTGCCGAGTTGCTCGTACTCTCTGTCGTAGTACCTAGGGCGCTCAGTGATACCGAGGCGCTCCAGGGAGTGGATGAGCAGGCGAGCAAAACCAGGCTCCTCCTGGCACACGCCTTGGGTCCATCCATCTTCCGCCATCTGAAAACAAAGATAGGGTTGAACAGGTTGTGGTGGGGTACAAAAGATGGATAACTTTATTTAGTAGGAGGGTTGGGGTACATCCTTCGGGGTACACTTATTATTACTAGGACTCAACTTCTAGCCTAGCACACTCTAGTCTTATCCTCATGGTGATTCTTCCTCTAGCGGATACGACGCTTCTTCGACGGAAGATCTTGCTCCCGTATCTCATCCTCGCTCCGAGTTCCTTTGTCCCGGTGGGTTTCTTCGGGTTCATTCTCTTCTCGCTCCGGCTCCTTCATCTCTCGCTTCTACGCTCCTTCGGTTCATCCCATAGGGCTTTATGGGCCAACGGCGTGCGCTCTCTTTCCCCGAGGTATTCCTGCTCGGTGTTGTGTAGTTCAACTTCTCGCTATGGTTGTCTTCACCCTTTCTAGTTCTATTCTCTGTTCTCGCTCTTTCCGCCCGTCGATCCGCCGCTTCTCACTTTGCCGGGCTTGCTCCCGATAAAGGTGGTCTAGGCCTCCGAGGTATATGGATAGGTGGGAAAGCGCCTCTTCTAAGTCTTCTTCCTCTCGTTCCAAACCTCTCATGCGATCAATCCACGAGCGTCCTCTTCCTCCGGAGGGTGGAAAGAATCCCATTGGAGTCCTTCGGAGGTGCTTTGTCTATAGACCACTCGTAGGCGACGCAAGGCCTTCCGAGCAGCCTTGGGGTAGGTGTCGGCAAAGCGAAAACCAGTGGCGTTGACGTACCATGGCTCAATGTCGGGGTAAAGCGTGCTTCTTCCCACAAAGATCGGCGGCTTACACTTCGAAGGGTGCCGAAGCGTTCGTACTCCCGGTAGACGAACTGCGGCGGGTCCCTTACTCCGACGCGTTCTAGGCCGAGTAGCAACGGAGTTAGGGAGGCCGAGCCGGACGGGGCAAATTCCTCCGTTCCACTCGGGGTTAGGCATCCGGAAACGAGGCAAGAATCAAGGTAAGGATTTGGGAAAAGATGAGCTTAGCAAAGGAAAGGTTAGGGGAGGGCCGGAGGAGGTCTCGTATCCTAGGGGTCATGTCCTACGGCCAACCTACGGCTGCGATACCACCGAAGCGTCCCCTCATCGAGAGGTGACCAAATGTGACACAAATACCGGTCCCGGGAGGCGGTAGCACATTTATTACAACAGGTGGAATCAGTCTTTTACATTACGGTTACAAAAAGGGCACGGTAGTGCCAACGCTACAATGAACAACACAAATGCTAGCGACCACACTACGATAGCAAAGGCTTCCATAGCCTCCTCAGAGTACCACACCATGGAAGCTTTCGGTAGGGCCCTGGTACACAGGCACGGTTGGGTGTAGGGCACAACCTACTCAACGTCTTCGGGGATGTAATCGGGATCCTCCTCTGTAACATAGTTAGTAAACAAGAGTGAGTACATACGTACTCAGCAAATCCAACCCCACCCACGGAGGGGCTTATAAGCAGTATCATGCACAAGGTATAACAAGGATCAGGTTAAGGTTCATTTTGCAAACTTACACATGCAGGGGTTCATTTCAAAAAGGTTTTCGCAAATCATTTTCATAACCCAAGTAACTCAAATGTTTTAGGAAAAACCACCGTGGAACTACGGACTTCCCGTCCGTCGTAGCCGGGCACACGGCCACACACACACCACCGAGAAAACAACTCACACCGGAAAACATCCCATCCCAAACACTAGTTTTTGTGACCACACCGTGACTCGTCCAATACCGTGGACACGGCTATTCGAATAGGTTTGACACTGCGCAGAGGTTGTACATCTTTACCCACAAGTAGGGTACGCGTCACACGGACACCTCGGTCTTGGGTACGGATCCTATCAAAGCCATTACCCACCTTAGCTAACACTACGAGCCACCACGGAAGCACCCAAGGGGTTATCCCACATAACCGGGCGTACCTCACACGCAGAGCGTACCCCGACTCCTTGGTCTCCCCGCCGCTCACCCGCACACCAGATGGCAAGTAGATTAACTAGTGGGGTTTATGCTAAGCCGTTGCCACATACAACGGTCGAGTGGTTGTACGATGATTTGGGTCAGGTGAGATGTCACGCAACCCGGTCCTTAACCGACAAGATGGACAACTCCCAACACGCTCAACCACACAGGTACGAGCTCACCCATACTCCTGACACACACGTCCACCCCGTCTCCCCAGTTCAGTACTCATTTTCCAAAAATACCCCATTTCCATTTTAAAGCACTCACACCTTTTGAAAGCACTCACACATTTTTAAAGCACTCATTTAGGCCAAAACAAGGTTCAATCATGGCAATCAAGGGTGGCTATCCTACCATGTTTTGCAGTAAAACAATATGCAATTTATAAAACGGGTATAGGGTGTATTTATAAAACTAGGTCAGAAGCATGCATCAAAGGGGGAGATTGAACCTGCCGTCTTCGAAGTCTTCGGGGAGTGCCGGCTCGGCGTCCGGACCTCGGGCTCTGCTCGCAGTAGTCGGCTCCGACCTCCGGCTCGGGGTACCTTACTCCGTCTACTCCGTCGGCTAAGGCATACACACACACAAGCAAGCAATATTAGCACTCACGGTTCCGGCCGAGCTCGGGGAGGGAAAGGTGAGCGGAGAAGGGGTATATATATAAGCCCTAGGGGGTGGTGGTTCCGCGGGGTGAGGTGCGGGTTTAATCGTGAATGTTGGGTCACAGGGGTGGTATAGGAGTTAGGGACCTATTAGCAATCCCTACAAATGGTAAGAAGGGTGTTTATGCTAATATAAACTAAGTTAGAGTCATTTTGTAATTTATTCTAGGGTCTAACAGTGTTTACCCTTTGATTAACTATTAACCTAGGGACTTAATTGGAAAAAAATAAAGAGAAATAAGAAAGGGGGCTCGGTTTTGAAGTAATAAGGAAAACAGGGGGGGTTCATGGCAAAATGCCACCTTCTTCCCCCTTTCCCCCCTTCGATTCAGCAGAGAACGGGGGAGGGGGCGCGGCCGCGCCGGCCTCGGTCCGGCGGCGGGGCGGCGAGCTCCCGGGGTCGGTGGCGGTCGGGGATAGGGGGAAAAGAAAGAGGGATGCGAGGGCTTGCTACTCTCATGCTTACCTCGGTCAGGGGTTGCTCGAGGGGGTTCCTTCGCGGCAAGGGGCGGCCGGCGGGGAAAGGTTGAGGGCGGCGGCGCGAATGGTGGCGGGGCGGCGCAATTGGATGCTCCTGGAAGCCTGCGGCTGGGGTGGGGAGCGGCGAGGAGGGGTGCCACCCTTTTATAGGCCGAGCAAGGCGGTTCGGGGCTAGATTTTTCGGCGAAGGGGGGGGGGGGGTCGCCGGCGGCTCGGGCTCCTTCTCGAAGTCCGGCCGGCGGGGGCCGGTCGGCCGGCGACGGGACGGCACGGGGCGGGGACCGGAGGCCGTCGAGCGGCGGTTGGGTCTTTTCGGGCGTGGGGGCGCGGTGGTGGTAGGCCGACGGGACCGACGGACGGGCGCGGCGGCAACACCACGGTGCGGCGACCCGAGGTGTGGCGTCCGGCGGGGTCTCGTCTCGTCCGGGCGGATGGGATGCTATGACGGCCGGTCAATGCGGGGGGGGGAAATCGGACGGGACCCGTCGGCGGGGGGTGGCGAGCCGTCGTGGCGGGCGGCGGGCGGCCGGCCGGACGCGACGGCTCGGCGGCCGGCCGTGCGAGCGAAGGAAGGGAGTGGGGGAGGCGGTGGCGTGCTTGTATGGGTGGCGTGGTCGTCGCGCGGCCACGCGGCGGGCAAGGCACGGCTGCCGGCCGGCCGGTCAACGGCGCCGGGCGCGGCGCGGCCGTCGGGGGGGAAGAGTAGGAGGAGGGGGGGTTGCGACGCGGCGGCGTGTCGCCGGCCGGCGCGCGGGCCGGCGTCTGCGCCGGCCCGGCCGGCCCTCGCGCCGTGAAGGATGTGGGCCGGGGTCAACGTGTGCCGGGCGGTGGTCGGGGGGGGGGGGGGACGCCGGGTGCGCGCCGCGCGGGGAGGAAGGAGAAGGGAGGGGGAGGAAAGAAAGAAGGAGAAAGGAAAAAGAAAAGAGGAAAAAGGAAAAAGGAAAAAGAGAGAAAAGAAAGAAGGAAAAGGGAAGGAAAGAAAAGGAAAAATGGGAAAAAAAGATAGGGAAGGAATTGGGAAAATTTTAGAAAATTAGGAAAAATTGTTAGGGGAATTAGGGGAGGGTTTTGTGGGGTTTTTCCGTCTTTCCGGGCGTCGGCGTGTTTTTCGGGACGGCGGTGATGGCGAGGCGGACCGGGGGCGGGACCGCGGCGTGCGCGGGATTCCCGCCCGTGGCCGACCGCGGCGTTGGGAAGGCGCGCGGGGGGGGTGCGGCCGTGGTGCGGTGCCGGCGGAAAATGCGGCACGCGCGTCGGGGGGAGAGAGAGAGAGAACAACGGCTAGGGTTTGAATGGTAACTGAGCTCGGCGGATTGGTTTTTTGAAATTACGCATGATTTAATAGGTGATTTATTTAGGGCTAAAAACGCGGGCGTTACACGGGGTCCGCTTCGTGCCGGTGGACCCGATGCGCCTCGTCGCCGGCAGCCGAGCTCCGGGGGCGGGCAAGGCGCGGGTGCGGGCGAGCGCCGCCGGCCGCGGGCGGCGCGCGAGCACCGTCGGCCACGCGCGGGCGAGCGCCGTCGGGGGCGGGCGCGCGGGCGCGCGCGCGGGCGAGCCGTGGGCGAGCGCCGCTGAGGGTGGGCAGGCGAGCTCCAGGGGCGCAAGAGAGGAGAGACGGAGGGAGACGGGAGAGACACGGGAGAGGAGGAACTGGAGCGGAGCGGCTCCGTCCCTCGAATTCTGAGGGATGGAGCCAACCCGCATCTGGAGGGTATATTTGCTCGGGAGCGGCTCCACTCCCGCCGCTCCCCATCCAAACAGCCGTGGGAGCGGATCCGCTCCCGCGGCTCTCCAGCCAAACACACGGTAAAGCTTCTCATATAAATGCTTACTTTGGATGCTAATTTGGGTTTCTCTGAATCAAAAATATTACTTTTGGTTATTTTTTTTGAAAAGAATACTTTTTGTTATTCATCTATCAGACTGTAGACTTTTGCCAGTGCATTGCTTATTTTTTGGACTTGAGTAGGTTGTTGATGGAAAGCTATCTCAAACACGCATGCTACCTGATGGCTCTGGATTCATGTTATAGACAATTTTGCACCAAGTAAGAATGCTGTCATCATTAAGATCATCAGTAACATCCTAGTCAAGCATTGTGGTCATAAAATTAGGTATGAAAAGCTAGTGGGAGAGCAATTCTCAATATCCGATACAGATTATTGTGTTTCGTTCTCCATATAATTAGGTACGGTGAGTTAGCAGTTGTTCAAAGACCAGCAAATATTTTGTAGCTGACTTATTCTTCACACTTTTCTTTTATTACCACAGCTCGTGCAGAAGAGTTTTGGTCGACTTTTCATTAACGATTTCGTGCCCAGATGCAGGTCCATTTTCTTCTCGAGCTTATATTGCAATCATTTTCCTACTTAAAATGTTTTTTTTTCTGAAGGGGCTACGGCCGGCAAGGAGCCAGCCTGAACGATTGTATTAACTGCACATGCACGAGTACAGAGTATTCGTGAACAAAAGGGGTGCTAGGGGTGCTACTCAACCCAGCTAATTTACATGAAAGAGGGAGAGTCACATGTGAAGGGAGCGCCGGTCCCTAGGAGCTAAGCGGTGGATCCACAAGGTTAGGTCGAGCTTCGCGTTGTGGATTACCACAGCTGGGGGGAGGCGGATAGCTTGGAAGTTCCTTTTGATCTGTCAAACAAATCATGTTCTGTAGTTCTAAGACCTCCCATTTTGGGGCTACAAGTTACCCTTTTTATTTATTTAACACATAAAGTTTCTTGTCTGTTTCCTTTTCTTTCTTGGACAATAACTCAGTTGATAATGATGCTGAAGAGAAGAAGCTTCTACCTTTTGCAAATTTGACATAGTCAATAAATTTACCAAAGCTATCACTTAGAAAAGGTTCTTTCTTATTTGGAGTGCAATAATTCTTAAAGCTTAATTGGTAAGCAGTAAGCACTAAGCCAATTCTACCAAACTTTGATGCCTCAACAAGTATCAAAGCATTTGTCTGTGATCTACAACAAGCACACCAGTCTAGTGGCTTCAGATCTGCATTGTTCTCATTGAGATTACATGAGGGCCAGCATCCCTTCATCCTAGCAAACATGGTATGCTTGGTGTTACAGCAAAGCTCGAGTCAAGACTTGTGGTGTTCACAACAACAAAAAAAAAAAGTCAAGACTTGTGGTATGGTCTTCCATCCCTTAATTCTTCACTCAGTCTGATACTAGATATTGTCTTGTTGAAAGGATAGGAACTCATCCTGTATTTCATTACCATGGACCAAACTATTAACGCATATGGTATCTTGGAGGCATATAACGCTTCAAAACTCATTTCAGAGTGAATCACTTTGGCATGTCAGCAGCACTGTAGCTTCTAGCTAATTGCTCAGGACCTGATTAAATATTTTAAGTGTTCTGTGACCATAACACCAGGTACGAAAACTCAGGAAGGAAACATTGCGTGCCTACATAGGTTTCCTTTTCACTTCTTTTTTTCTTTGTTGTTGTTGTTGTTTTTGGCTAAGCTGTCTAACTTGATCACTTGTTTGTAACTAGACACCACCTGAGAAGTTTGTGAGTTTATAGAGACAATGAAGCTGGTGGAAGAGCGTTATGGAGCAAAGACAAACAAAGACATAAGCCTGTTGCTACCTGGTACATTCTACCTTTCAAAAGTCGATTCCATGTATAGAAGGTTCCATGACAAGAAGGCGTCCGATCAAAAGGCTTATAGTGGTGAGAACATATAACAAAATAATGTTGCTAGGTTATTGGAATTATTAACTATAACTATTGTTCAGTTTGGTGTATATTATGTTCAGAATAGCCAGTTCAACCATCCTGTAAATGATTAACTAAGACTATTCACCCTTTTTCCCCCTCTGCTCTTATCGTTGTTATTCTGAACTTATGAGCTCATATTCCAGATAATTTTATTAGGAAAGCAAACTACACTACACATCTTACAGTTTACACCGGAAGAATGGCTGGAATTGGAAGGAAGAGCACGGCGCACACTGACAGTGCCGAGCTGACCCCAAAAGAATGCTGCTTTACAGTGAACTGAAAGTGTACCAATATGTGCCAAGCTGCCGGCTGCAATCTGCACTCCTACACCTCGACCGTCCTCTGGTTGAGCGCGGTGTACCTCCACCTCTCCTTCTCCACGAAGTCGGCGTCCAAGAACTTGGCCACAAACGCCCACAGCCTGTATGCGTCCTCGAAGTTGCTCAGGAACCCCAGCGACGCGTTCACCACGAGGATTCCCAGGTCGCCGGCGGCGGCGTCCTTCCTCCTCTTCCCGGGCGTGACCGGGATCGCGGCGCCGTCGTCGCCGATGTGCTCGAGCACGGCGGCCCTGTCGGCGTCGTACTTGTCGGAGAACCAGATGTTGCGCAGGAATCCGCTGGTGAGGGAGATGCCGTGGCGGTCGGCGAGCTTCTGCACCAGCAGCGGCGCCACCCGCTCGCTCTTCCAGTCGAACACGTTGAAGGCAAGCGACGGGCCCCGGTCGAACTTGACCCGTGGGCCGTACAGCCTCACCAGCTGGTGGCCGCCGCCCTCGGCGTGCGGGTGCCGCAGCTTCAGCAGCGCCACCACCAGCCAGTTGCTGATGCACCGCAGCCGGTTTCCGATGGCGATCAGCCCCAGCGCGTCGGCGTGGTCCAGCCCCCGGCACTCCACCTCAATCGTGGCGCTCTCTTCCTCCTCCTTGGCCATCTGCTCTGTTTCATGGCCGTCGCCGTTCTCTGCTCCCGGCTCCTCCTGGTAGAGGAAGCCGTTCTCCTCGCGGATCTCCGCGGAATCGTCGGGCTGCAGGGTCATGCTGCGGGTGATTAAGGTGGAGCTGAGCGGCCCGGAGAAGGAGCTGGTGGTCTCGACGTCGGCGTCGTCCAGCGGCGCCGCCGGGTCTGCGAGCTTGGGGAAGCTGCGCGAGTACTCGAGCTCGGTGGAGTAGCCGTCGTGGAGCGACCAGCGTCGGGCGGGCACGATGCTGACGATGCCGATGCTGCGTGCGATGACGGAGCGCTCCAGCGCGGCGAGGCCGGTGGACCTCTTGACGAAGAGCCCCGCGAAGCCGGAGGGGTTCTCCCCGAACACCTTGAAGAAGTTGCAGACGATGAAGTCCGGGCGGATGAGGGAGAGGCCGAGCGTGTCGAGGTCCTTGGTGCCGAGCGCGCAGGCGTCGAGCGCCACGTGCCAGCCCTGCTCGTGCGCCGCGCTCATCCACAGGTACGGGTACCTGGCGCCCGTCACGCGGGAGGCCAGCGGGAACACGAAGAGCCCGCGCCGGCCGCCGCGCCGCCGACCGCGGCACAGCTTCTTGCGGAGGTCGGCGCCGTGGATCCGCATGCTGGGCCAGGCGAAGCTCGCCGGCGTGACCTCCGCGCCGCGGCGGCGCGCGCTCTCGGCCATGGCGGCCACTGCCTCGCTCTCGTAGTCGTACACGGGGAGCAGCTGCTTCCCGGACTGGAACGAGTAGGACTCCGCCAGGAGCCGGAACGCGGTGGTCCGGTTTGCGGTGCACACCATGGCGTACTCGTCCTCGGGGATCTTGAGCGACGCCATGATGCGCCGCGTCACGGCGGCGCCGACCCCCGCCGCGGCGTCCCCGCATTGCACCTGCGCACGCAGGCTCGCCGACTTGTACGCGATGTCGAAGAAAGGCGGCTGCCACGCGACGGACGACGCCGATGCCGCCGCCGCCGACGTGGACGGGAGGGACGAGTTCATCTGCGCGTGGGAGAAGAGGTTGATGCCGGTGTAGTCGAGGCACACGTGGCGGTCGAGGTGCCCGTACTCCTCGCCCCGGATGGCGTCGGCCCGGGCCAACGCGCCGTACAGCGGGAACGCGGTGGCGAACTCGGCGTAGGCGTCGGGGAGCGACGGGAGCGACTCGTGGTTGGTGAACTGCGCCCCCGTGAGCAGGCCCAACGCCGCGGCCTTGACGAAGTTGTGCCGCGACGTCCGCGTCGTGGTGGTGGTGACTGTCGCCGCGGCGGCGGCGGCGTTCTCCCCGCGCTTGGCGCGCACCGGCACGCAGCCGGGCAGGCACATGTAGAGGTCGCGGTCTCGGTCGCGGTCTCGGTGCTCCCCGTTGGACGCCGCCGGCGCCATGTCGTCTCCGCCTCCTCCTCCCGCCGGGGCGTTCTTGGTCCTGAGGTACTTGTTGATGAGTACGAGCATGGTTGCCTCATGGATGGGGGGAGCTCTTGTCCCCGCGCTCGGCGAGATGCCGTCCGCGAGCTGTCACGGCGCGGGCGACAGCGATGGCGCGGCCGCCCAGTGGCCGCATGCGGCGGGCCGGCCCCCTTGCCGGGTCGCCTCCTCCCTTGTTGCTGGCTAGCTAGCTAGCTTGCTGGCTGGTGGCTTGATCAACGCCGGGATGCGCGCCAGTGGGCTCTCCCGTAGTCCCGCTGCCGAGGAAAGCTTTGTTTTCTTTTTGCTACCGGTTTTCAGGTAGCAGCTGGGAGTGTGTGTGCGTGGCTCGCGGCCTCATCAGAGTGACAGCAACCTAAACCAAAAGCTTGAAGCATCCTCATCGGGTCAATGACATCGTGCTGACCGGTGACATGATTACTCCTATCATTATAAATAGGATGCATAGGATAGGATTTTCCGCATTTTTATTTTTGAAAAAAAATAAAAAATCAGGAACAGATTTTTTTGATTGGGTGTGAATGGCATCGAGCCATCGACTCGCACAATCCACGGTTTTCTTCCACCTCTCGCGGCGCCGGCGCTGACCGGCCTTTCGTCCGTCCGCTTTTTCTGTATCTCCATCCATGGCAGCCGTCGAACCGTACACTACATCATATCATGTCTGAATCCAAAGGAATTACGGCGCGGCTTTTTCTGTATTAACTCCCCTGATGGTGAAAAGTGAAAACGTCGAGCCGTGCAGTAGGTCGTCGTTCTCCAGCGCCAGCGGCGTGTGGCGGAAAATCGAAACAAGGGAGAGGAGAAAAATTCTCGATAAATCGGTAAGAAAGCAACCGCCGCCCGGGGGACGATCGGACGGCGACGGCGACGGCAACTCCGACCACGCGAGGCGGCGATCTCTGCCGCTGACCGGTTCAACATGGTACGGCCGGCGATGTGGCGTGGAGATGGCGCTACTAGAGGTGCGTGCCAAGACAGATGATGCCTCTGTTCGTGCCAAGACAGATTATGCCCCGCTTCAGCGGCAAATAGTGAGGCGTCGCGGAAGGTTTGAAGTTGGACTGCACGGAAGCAAAAGAAAACAAAATTTTTGATATCAGACACATGCAACATTAATTGAAACTAAAAAATCTGTACATCACACACCAAACATCAAAATTAAATTCTGATCGCATCATTGGATTTCTGACAATAAAAACTTCGAAACAAGATTTCACTTGACTATATTTTGACAAATTTTATTTTATTCGTATTTTTAATTACGGTTATATATTTTGTTATCGCTAGAACAAAATGAATGAAGTGCTAGAACACAACTGTCAGAACAAGTTTATATGTTATCCCGAACAATAAATGTGGTGTCAGAACAAATCAGAACAAGGGTCAGACACATGTTATTATAATATAGCCAGAACAAAATATTACTATAGCCAGAACAAGTTTGTATGCCATCTCGAACAAAAAATGTCAGAACAAATTAGAATAATTGTTAGAACAAAATCCTATTATAGTCAGAACAATTTTATGTGTCATCTCGAACAAAAACAGATGTATTATCAGAACAAATCAGAACAAGGGGTCAGAACAAGTTGTTATTATAGCCCGAACAATTTATTATTCTAGCGAGAACAAATTTACATCTTATCTCGAACAATAAAAATATTAATGAAAGAAAAATATTAAAAAGGAAAGAGTATAAAAAATGGAAAAAAAAGAAAAAATAAAGTAGAAAGTAAAAAAAGAATAAATAAAAAGAAAAGAGACATAAAAGTGAAATAAGAAATAGAATAAAAAAGAAGAATAAAAAGAAATAAAGAAAAAATGAACAGAAAAAATAATGTTAGAAAAGGAATTAAAAGAAAAGGAAAAACAAGAAAAAAAAGAAAAACAGAAAAGTATTTATAAATAAAAAAGAAAACAAAAAAGAAATAGAAATAGAAAAGGAAAGGAAAGGAAATGAATAATAAAAAGAAAGAAACAAAGAAAAACAGGAGGAAAAAAAGAAAAACAGAAAAGCGTTTATAAATAAAAAAAGAAAACAAAAAGAAGAAGAAATAGAAAAGAAAATGAAAAGAATAATAAAAAGAAAGAAACAAAAAACAGAAAAAAGCACCCCCAGCTGCGGCCGCGACTCCCCCGCGCTTCAGCGATAGAAGAAGAATACATAGGGTCTGTTTGGGAGGGCTCCGGCTCCGGCTCCACGAGCGGCTCGGCGGAGCCCTGCCAAACAGTGGAAACTGCACCGGCTCCGGGTGTGGAGCCGGAGCTGGAGCCCCTCGCGGCTTTCAAAGGGGAGGTGGAGCCACGTTTTGGTGGTTTCACCTGGATCCAACTAGAAATCCACCAGAGGAGCTATTTCGCCAAACGTTTTTTAAAACAACTCAACTCCACCAGAGAAGCCACTTCACCAGAGGAGTCAGAGGCGGAGCCGTTTTTGGAGGAGCCGAAGCCCTGCCAAACAGACCCATAGTACTCCGCGCGTTTCCTCTGTGACTCTGTCGTCTACTACTACAGGGCGGCCTTAACGAGAGGTGGCGGCGAGAAAGGAAAAGAGCAGCGCTGCGGTAGTTCGTGGGGCGGTAAGAAAAACACGCACGGCCGGAGAAGAGAGCGGAGGTCATCGCCGGTGACAGAAAAGGTGACAGCGCCGTGTGCCGGCCGGGAGCGCCGCCCCGGACCAGTGACCGGCAACCGCGCGCGGCTCTGGCCAAGCATGAATTGACGGGGCCTTCTTCCACTGATCGATCGGGGCTGCCGGCCGGCGTTGCAACTTGTAACATGCAAATGTGGGGCGTGACGGCGGCGGCCGGGAGGGTGGTCGTGGCTAGTGGCCAGTCCACGTCGGGGAAAGGGAAGCCGCACCCCCGGTGGCCGAACGGCACGTTCTGAAACCGGTGTCTGTTGCGTGCAGGAGTGTTGACAGTAGACGGCACGCTTCCTGCCGATGGATGGATGGATGATGACGCTGTCTACAGTAGCAATCAACGTCTGGTATGTGTGTGCGGTTTGCCGGAGATCGAGCGCAGTAGGGAGGGCTATACTAGGGTCCCGTTGACTGTTGACCCGAGAGTGGCTGTGGCTGGCTGGTACCAGCCTACAATGACATGCACTCGTTCAGACTTGCGACGCCTTTGGTTGGTTTTTCGCGTTGTGTTGCACGTACAGCCGCCTGAAAAGGCACGAGGGGCGGCAGCACCAGCGCCATGGGATGGAGGTCGCGGGAGGGAGCCAACCGAGGTCGAGCTCTAGCGTGATTGATCGGAGCCGACAGCCGAGCGAGAGGGCAAAGGCCACGGCGATCGGCGAGGGAGAGGGCAAAATGAAGTGCCAACTGCCAAGTTCCAAGTGGTGGTGGTGGTGGTGGCCTGCTGGTGGGTATAGATGGTCAAATGGGCGGCACGACACTACACGACACGAACACGAATTGGCACGACACGATTAGGCACGACACGGTTGGGCACGACACCTTAATCGTGTCGTGCCGTGCTACCACGCTGTGCCGGCTCGTCGGCCCAAACACGACACGATGAAGGTTTAACCGTGTCGTGCCGGCATGGTGACACGACCAACACGGCGTGCTAGTGCCGGCGAAGACACTACAAGCAGTGAAAGAAAAGCGATCCGAATCAAGATGGAAAGAAGAAATTCGTCTGCAAGTATCACAAGTTCATCAATCCATCACATACAAACAAATCAAATCGATAAATACACACAAATAAATTACATCGCTTCGTGGCCGCGCCGCGAGCGACGAGACCCGGAGCCCCCCGCCCGCATCCGCCTCCCGGCTCCTCCTCCGCCACCGCCGCCCCGACCGCCCGCCCCGGCGCCGCGGCGCCCGAGTTCACCCCCCCGATCCACCACCCAACACCACGGCAGCAAGGCCGGGGGGGGAGAGGGGACGTCGGTCGGTGGGGGGGGGGGAGGGGCGAGCCGGGGAGCTTGCCGCCGGCCGCGCGCGAGAGGGCCGCACGCGGGAGGGTCGCCGGCGAGGAGGGCGCGGAGCGCGGACGCCATGGAGGGCCGCCGGCGGGAGCCGGTCCATCTTCGTCGGGAGGAGGGGCGGCGGGAGGATGCGGCACCCCATAGACGACGGAGGAGGTTGCGGCTGCGGGGGAGGGCGGGCGGGGGGTGGGGACTGGGGAGAATGGGGGTGGGGATTAGGGTTTTGGAGTATATATGCAGGATTCATGGGCCGGCCAGGTTCGTGGGCTGGGCAGGCCGGTGTTTGGATGGGCCTCTTTCGTGCTTCAATGGGCCACTATCGTGTTTAAATGGGTCGCCTTTTCGTGTCATGTTCGTGCTGGCACTGCGTGCCGAGATCGTGGCCCAGACACGGCCCATCATCGTGTCGTACCGGCACTGACACTACGTCCATCGTGTCGTGCCCGTGTTCGTGTCGTGTTTTTAGTGTCGTGCGTCGTGCCGCCCGTCGTGTCTGGCCCATCTGGACATCTATACTGGTGGGGGAGGGGTGTTGCGTCCCACTCGGAGTGGACCCACTGCGCACGACCGGTTCAACGATGGCGACGCCCGGACAAAAATATCCCACGCGGTTTCCCCGGGCCGGCCGCCGGCGGCCTCTGGTCCGCACGGTGCGGCCGCGGGGCATGGGCGCATGGCCGTCTGCCGCGACCTGCACGAGCACCGCCGCCAGTTCGCCACGGCGAAGATGCCGATCGGGGTTGATTGGGATGGTAAAATACCACGGTGACTTCGCTGTCCACCGCACGCTACTACGACCGTCAACGATTGAACTATACTCCCACGTCCAACCAGTGACTCCCCTCTCCTGCAGAATCTTTTTAATATAATTTTTTATGATTTTTTCAAAAATATATGATCCATCAGGAATTTTTGCAAAAGAGTAAAATGCATGGATAGTCATTTTACTTGGCGTGTTTCAATTTAGCCATCGTATTTAGAAAAGTGTAAATCCTGGCCGTTAAGGTTGGTCAACTATGTCAGATACGGTCATTGGCTCTTTAACAATACATTTTTAGATACGGATCTATTTTGTAATTTTGCATTTTACCCCCTCCTCTCTTAATTCTCTTGACTCCATTGAGCCATCAGCAGAAAGGGATCGTAGTCCCCTCGCTCCTCGTGCGGGTGAGTGTTGCTGGTTCCTTGCCGTCGTTGCTCCCTGCCGCCAACGGTGGTCACGATCTTTAGCCGCATGATAGGGGAACCTAGGCAACGTAGTGCATCTCATGTTTATTGGAGTCAAGAGAATTAAGACGGAAGGGGGTAGAAGTGAAAGCAGAATTACAAATGGATAGTATCCAAATACGTATTGCTAGAAAGTCAATGACGGTATGGATAGAGTCGACCGACTTTAATGGTCAAGATTTACACTTTTCTAAGTACATGGCTAAACTGAAACACACCGACAAATACAATTATCCATGCATTTCACTCTTTGCAAAACTATACTATATGTCGTTACTCGTTACAGTTGGTGGTTGAGAGCGTTGCCGCCATTTTAAATAGCAGGAGTGAAAAGTAACCCTACGGCGGTACCGTAGCACTCCCATCTGCCGAAACGGCTGTAGAAGACAGTCCGTTTTCAAAAAGCTATAACTTTTTTTATGAACTCGCATGAAGATAAATGATGGTAGGTTGGGATGGTACGGGTCCAATGTTGAGGTCGGGAAGGCAGGAACGACAGTATGACTGTGTGAATGATGACGAGGCTACGTAGGTGTGGACGGTAGGGGGTGAGATCGGGTTAGCACATATGACAGTGAGGTTCAAAACGCACATATGACATCTGACGAGGTTAGGGTGGCGCGAGTGCGAAAGCGGCGGTGAGGTCGAGGAGCCGGGGGTGATGATAAGGGCCCCACGCCATGTACCACGTCCGCCGACGGAGGAGTTCCTCGATCCCACTTGGAATGAAGGAATCATGATGACCATGGACTATCCCGTTCCGCTTGCAGTAGACCGTTGCAGAGAACTTCCTTTACATCTTCCTCCAGTGATTTTTCAGTAGACTGATGCAGATAGTCTTAAATCAAAGAAACAAGATCGTCTCGATGTTGTAGTTGCGGGGGGCAGGTATACATATTTTTTAGATGATGGAATTTTCTAACCTCTACGGTTTCGCATACACATCATTTAATTATTACACCCTTTTAGCTTGAATCGTTGAATAAAAGGGGAGTCAAAAAGAAAAATTAAGTCCGACAAAGTCTATTATTACACTTTCATCCATGACTCCCAAACATTTCTAAGGCTACCATCTCCAAAGAAGTGCTCGTCTTCATGAATTGCTCCTTTGTCTTCCCTTACGTTGCAATATTGACAAAAAATGCACCCAATAGGTTCCCTTGAAAATAACATATATAAAGGACGAGTGTTTAACTTTATCAACGATAATACCATTTCGACAACGTCATATTGCCCAACATAGAACCGCCACTCCTGTTAGAATAGTAATGACCTCTCGTGTATTAAACTTTGAAGTCAGTTCCTTAGCATGTGGGTTACTGATCTAGGTGGGGTTAAACTAGTAGCAATTTGGACAGTTCTCCATATTACTTTTGCGTGTTAAAAAATAAGCCTTTAATTGTTTCATTACAATTGCAATAGCTACACTTTTGACTGCCCTTTCAGTTTTTCCTCAAAGATTATCCTTGGTAAGAATGACCTCTTTTTTTAAGTACCAAAGGCAAATCTTAATCTTTAGGGGACAAGTACAGTAGCAAGATCTTTTTCAGAACGACGGTACAGTGGCACTATCACGTTGATTAAAAACCTTATGCAACGACATGCGTAATGTACCTTAGCGGCGAGGCATGTTTATCATGGTGCAGTGTCACCATCGACGCATGTTTTTTTTCTACGCATTCTACGACACTAGCTAAGCGGTTTGGGCTTGATAGCAAAGCAAGCATGGGCAGTTACAAAATTAATTGCGGCATGCCATTGTACGTGACGTCGACTTTGGGTCATGCACGCGGAAGCAAAACGTCGCTCTATGTCGCTGTATGGCTGTTGAAGGCTTGAAGCGGATATGCAACCATGCCGCAGATGAATTCTATCTGTTCTATAATTTGATCCGGCAAGATCGGTGCCACATACTTGAGATCACCATCTCGTTCTCATGGCGCGGTGCAGCACTGGATATGTTGGTGTTATATTTGGCATTATTTGAAACTTAGTTGCAAGTGTTCCTTGTATTTTATTACAAGCAACAAAACACTAAGAATAGCAGCAAATGTTATGTAAATAACACTAAATAGAGTACATACATTTTTAGAAAACTTTTGATATCAGCTTCATATTTTTCTGGATTTGATACGAATTAGTTATGGATGTTGACCAAATAAAAAAGAATTAACATTCCTAGAAAATGCAAAACCACCCAAAAGGTCAAATTTGTCCGGTTTTGACTTATCGATAACCCTCCCGATCCGGTTTCGTAGTTGCAGGTTAAAAATCAGAATTTTGTTATATAGCCAGAGGTTGAAAATTAGACTTTCCCTATCTAGGGATCGAGGGAGTATTTATGAATAGTTAATTCAGCATGCCGATCGAATTTACTGTGCCGTAGTGCTGCCCATGCCGCCAATCACGTCCCGGTTATCCCTTGGTTACCTTTCGACGTGTATTGGGCCGAGTCTGTTCCCTCCTAAGGGCCCATAATCTCTCGGTGGCCCATGTTGTTACCCGATGCCGATGGACGAACGGCCCATCTCAGGAAGCAAACCGTCGGCGGGTAGCAGACAGACAATGACCAATGATGATCTCCAGAGCAGGAGAAGAAAGCCGTCGGTAGGAGACATTGACAGACAGTGCATACGCATCGTCCTAATCAGAGTTTGAGGACTGACTGCGTCATTCTGTTGAAACAAGCTTTATTTATTTTATTTATTATAGTATAAATAATGAGAAGTCCAACTCCTGCAACGGCCATCAGATAGTACATATAATCACATTTTCTAAAAAAATCTTAAGGATGCGTCTCGTTCGTCGTCACCAGGCTGCTATCGCCGGTCGCCGTCTGCACCCTGACGCGACGGAACCCCAAAGCTATGGCCCCTGCCACGAGGATACGTGGACACGATACCCATCTCGCGCGTGCGTGAGTGACATGCACTTATCCCAGGATCAGGATCACGCAACAGATATCGTGGCAGACATGTAACAAAAGATTTTTGCGGCCGGAGCCAAAACCACCGTGCCAGCGCCGCGGATGCCAACAAGTGAGCCCGCCCCGCCGGCGGCGCGACCACGGGAACCGGAGCGCCTGCGCCTCATCCCGGTGGGCGGGCGGTGCGGACCGCGCGAGAGGCGAGGCCAAAAATCTCACGCGCACCTTGCCTGTCCCGTTCTCAACAGATAAGCATGACACCGCAGGCCGCGGCGTGGCGTGGACTCTTGTGGCCGAAAGATCGAAAGATGCCGCCCGCGCCTGCGTCTCGGCGCCGGCGTCACGCCCGCGCTATAAATTCGTCACGTCGCCCCCACCTGCTCCACAACTCATTCAGTGCTCTGAGCAAGGAGGTCAGTGAGATCAGTAGGTGAGTGAGTGTCGGTGAGCGAGGAGCAGGGCGAAGAGAAGGGGAGAGGGAGATGGGGAAGGGAGGGCAGGGGAGCGACGCGGCGGCGGCGGCCGGGGCCGGCGAGGTGGAGGAGAACATGGCGGCGTGGCTGGTCGCCAAGAACACCCTCAAGATCATGCCCTTCAAGCTCCCGCCCCTCGGTACGCGACGCGTCTCTGTCTGATCTTGTTCTACTAGGATTTTTGTTCCCCCTCTAGAAATCGATATGCTATCGCGCAAATCGCCCCCCCCCCCCCCCTGCTGTGCTGAGATCTAGGTAGCTCTGGCAAGATTCAGTCCCGTTTTACATTATCTCGTCTGGTTGCACGTGTGGAATGTGCAGATGTAGTAGTACTAGTCAGGAATCTAGATCGAGGATTTGGATCGGCCATGGTGTTCTTCCCCCTTTTAGAAATTATTACCTTTCCTCTGCGAAATGTGTGGTTAAAGGAGAAGAAGGGGATAATCCGATATGGCACTGCAGTGTCAGCGTGTCAGGCAGTAGTGCTGTTTTGGATAGTCTGTCAGAGACAGTCGTGTTCAGGCATGCTGACAGTGAGAATTTGGCAATTTCAGGCGCTCATGATGTCCGTGTGCGCATGAAGGCGGTGGGGATCTGCGGCAGCGACGTGCACTACCTCAGGGTACGTGCGTGTTGTGTTGTTCATTGATGATCCCATGGATTGATTTCATCAGAGCACTGACCCGAACTGAATCACACACATGTCGCAGGAGATGCGCATCGCGCACTTCGTGGTGGAGGAGCCGATGGTGATCGGGCACGAGTGCGCGGGCGTGGTCGAGGAGGTCGGCGCCGGCGTGAAGCACCTGTCCCCCGGCGACCGCGTGGCGCTGGAGCCCGGCGTCAGCTGCTGGCGCTGCCGCCACTGCCGGGGCGGGCGCTACAACCTGTGCGAGGACATGAAGTTCTTCGCCACCCCTCCCGTGCACGGCTCCCTGGCGCACCAGGTGGTGCACCCGGCGGACCTGTGCTTCAAGCTCCCGGACAACGTGTCCCTGGAGGAAGGCGCCATGTGCGAGCCCCTCAGCGTGGGCGTCCACGCGTGCCGCCGCGCTGGGGTCGGGCCGGAGACGTCGGTGCTCGTCATCGGCGCCGGTCCCATCGGCCTCGTCGCGCTCCTCGCCGCGCGCGCCTTCGGCGCGCCGCGCGTGGCGGTCGTGGACGTCGACGAGCACCGCCTGTCCGTGGCCATGTCCCTGGGCGCCGACGCGGTGGTGCGGGTGTCGCCGAGGCCGGAGGACGTCGGGGAGGAGGTGGAGCGGATCCGGGCGGCTCTGGGCGGCGCGGAGATCGACGTGAGCCTGGACTGCGCAGGGTTCAGCAAGACGGTGGCGACGGCGCTGGCGGCGACGCGTGCGGGGGGGAAGGTGTGCCTGGTAGGGATGGGGCACAACGAGATGACGGTGCCGTTGACGTCGGCGGCGGTCCGGGAGGTGGACGTGGTGGGGGTGTTCCGGTACAAGGACACGTGGCCGCTCTGCATCGAGTTCCTCCGCAGCGGCAAGGTGGACGTGAAGCCGCTCATCACCCACCGCTTCGGCTTCTCGCAGCGGGAGGTCGAGGAGGCCTTCGAGGTCAGCGCGCGCGGACGCGACGCCATCAAGGTCATGTTCAACCTCTAGGCCGCCGGCTGCTTCGGCAGTTCGGCTGCGCGCCGCCGTGCGCCATGCGCCTCCGAGAATAAAATAAAGTGTACTATGTCGGTGGCCAGAATGTGATGATATGGCGTTGGATTAGATTGGAATATATAGACTTGGTTTACATGCTTCTTTGGCTTGCTTGTCGCCGTTTGTGTTCGTGCTGTGCGACCGATGTGCAAGTTTTGTTGCTGTTTGTTCTTTGCGCTGCTTTTAAATGATCCCCAATTTTTTGTTGGGCCAAACGTCGTCGCCTCCAACTAAAGAAGAATGGGCCTTTACTTTGCTTCGTTCGGTCTGCTGCAAAGGTCGGTCCGCAAACTATCCAGCCCATAGGCCTGCGAAAGATCTATGATCCGTGTCAAGTGTGTGATCGCGGCGGCGGGGGACGCGACGTGTGAGGTGTGACAGACACCGCCGGCCGCTGCTCGCTCAGTCGATGCGCGGCGGAAGACGACACGGGTCGCCTTTTTTCAGGAGCCCGCCCGCCCATGCCGCAGCGAGCGGCCGAGAGCAAATGTTTCACATGCGATCGACGCCCGAAAAGGACGCTCCGGATGGAATAGCTCGGCGGCGCATGACTTCGGGGTTAAGAGATCTCTGCAGTGACAGGTTTCGACCCCGTGTTGGATTCGACGGCTGCACCGAGT
Organism: Cenchrus americanus; assembly: GCA_947561735.1. NCBI lineage: Eukaryota > Viridiplantae > Streptophyta > Magnoliopsida > Poales > Poaceae > Cenchrus > Cenchrus americanus. Next base: position 96,216,893 of record OX387242.1, on the reverse strand, counting down.
GCACGGGAACGGCCGTCTCCCCTGTCGCGTCCGGCGCCCAGCAGGCAGGCCGGCCGGGTGTTCCGATCCGGCACCGCCCGCGACGAGAGAGAGACACCAGTTGTGGCCTCGCGCTCGCGGCGCACAGGACAAAAGCCACCTTTCCCTTCCCGGCCACCCGTTTCGCCGGCCGGGTTGCGAGGACGCGGGGGCGCTCGCTAGCTCTCCTCTGCGTCAAGTACCCAAGACCGCCGGCGCCGGCGCCGTCGACCCGATCGATCGAGTGGAGCCGCACGCGCCCACGTCGTGGGTGATGGGTCCTCCCACTTGCGTTAGTGTTGCTTGCCGACTCCAAAGGCAAGTGGAGTGGTCGCCTCGCGCTCTGACTCTCTGAGTGATGCATGTAGCAGTTGATTCATTAGCAGGCACGTAATGCTACTTGGACTTGGTTTCATCACTAGTGATTCGAATCAAATTCGCAACTCTTGTTTGGTGGATAAAATGGTTTCTTGTTCCTCGTTCAAAAAAAAAGAGAAAGTTTTCTTCAGGTCCAAGTAACGATTCAACAAAATTCCATCACCCGCAGTCAGGGCAGATTATGGAATGCAATGTAATAGTAGAAAATTCTGATTGCCCGATTAATTGAGTAAAATTCATTAGCGGTCCCTAAACTTGCTTGGATATGTCATCTGGGTCCCAAACTCAGGATTTTTGATATTTGGGTCCCTAAACTTGCACGGTTGTATCATCTAGGTCCCAAACTCATGATCTATAGTATTTGCGTCCCTAAACATGCATGGTAGTGTCATCTAGGTCCCAAACTCAAATTTTTTTATTGGAAAAGGTTTGATTTACACCTAATTTATGAAACTTTAAAGAAAACTATGTGTTAATCTAAAAGTCATAACTATTTTTTAATAATAAAAATACGGAATAGGTACCAAATTTCTTATAAAAATGTCACTGGGTGTTCTATTTGAAGTTATTTAGTTATTATATATTCAAGGTACTATTTTTATTACTTTCTTAAAAATAATAGGGTGAAAATTGAACCTTTTATTCTATATAAATGCTGAAATTTGGGACCTAGATGACATTATCGTGCAAGTTTAACGATCAAATACAAGTCATTTTGAGTTTGGGACCTAGATGACACAACCCTCCAAGTTGAGGGACCCAAATTTCAAAAATCCTAAGTTTGAGACCTAGATAACACAACCGTACAAGTTTAGGCACCGCCACTGAATTTTACTCCGATTAATTTGATGTGTGGGGCAAAAGGCCCAACACGAAACGGGTTCTACTCCTACTGCTCGATCCACGGGAGCTAGCTCCACAGCTCGACTTCGCCGGCTTCGCAGTCGTCGTCCTCCTCCTCCGGGCACTCCACGGCCGTCGGCGGCGGCGGGTCGATGAGCAGCCCCTGCGCCAGGCTCGCGTAGTAGGAACCGGCGTCCATGCCGCCGAACGCGTCCAGCTCCAGCGTGCCGGCATTGTCGTCCATCACCGACGCCGTCGCCGCCGTTCCTCCAGAGGACGCCACCGAATTAGCGGCATTGCGCGCGGGCTGCGTCGCGGCCGTCGCGTTCCCGCCGTGGCGCCGGAGGAACCCCGCGACGGCCTCGGTGGCGGCGCGCTGGACGTCGGGCAGCGGCGGCAGCTCGGGGCCGCCAGCAGCACGGGCGCCGCCCGGGTCGACGACGAGCAGCCAGGCGGAGTCGGGAAGTTGATGGTGGCGGCACTGTCGCAGAGGGCGAGCATGGCGGTGTTGTGCTCGCGCGCGGCGGCCTCGGGGGTGTCGAAGGTGCCGACCCAGAGGCGGTCCCCGCGGCTGCCCGGGACGCGGACCTCGCACACCCACCGCCCCGCCCGGCCACGACGCCGCACCCCGCGGAACACCGGGTGCCGCGTCTCCTGGAACTTGGTCCGCCCCGCGGGGCGCTTCGGCGGGGACGGGCGACCCGACCCCGACTCGGTGGTCGTGGTGGTGGAGCCGCCCGGAGGCTCGGTACCAGTGGTGTGCAAGTAATCCATGGCTTCGCCTTCGCTTGCTGACAAGTTGGTCTCGGGCGGCGATGGCGAACTCGAAGCCTATACAAGTTGGAGCGCGCGTATTTGTAGGCACTCCTCCGGCGGCGGTGAATGGCAGAATGGGAACACGGGTTGGTTTTCGCCGCGCGGAAATCCAGGAACTGCCGCTGACACGACGCTTGCCTGGTGATGACGACAGAAGAGGAGTGGCAGCTTGCGATTTGCAAGCAGCAAGTTCAAGTTGCCCCGGCGAGACCTTGTCCGGTTTGACATGTTCCGGCGGATGGGAAGGAACCTTCGCGAGGGAAGGAATCGGGCACAGACAGTATTGTAAGCACAAACGGGGTGCGGGTGCGGAGACTGGAAGCGGGGCGGCGTCGTCGCCTTCGCCGCGGCCGCCGGTTGCTTAGCCGCTTGGAATGCGCGGTCGGCGGCCTCGGCCAGCCGAGCCAACGGCGTCGCGGCCTGCCCTGGTTTCCGGGACCCGGCATTTGTTTATTGGGCCTGGCAGGCTGGCAGCCACGCGACGGATAGGGTTGGGTGGTGACAGCCGCTGCGGATACGATACTCTCCCGTCTCCGTCCGTACCAGCATGCCGCAGCACCTGATTTGCCAGCTCCGAAGATTTCCTTTTTCCGGTCTGAGGAGGCGACCGTGGGCGCGGCCGCCGCTGCTGTTTTCTTTTGTCCCTTTTGCTTTTGGGAAGGCTGGGGCTTGTGGCTCGTACGTGAGGAAAGGCATGGCAAAGTTGTACACTTGTGGTAGTATCGCAAATGCAAGGATTCTTTATGATACGGTAGGGTTTTTTAGATGCGTAAATTTGTGTGGTTAAAGCGTTTGCAGTGTAAGAGTGTTGCAAAAGTGTGTGTTGATGTGACTCGATGTGATGGGTGAATGATACATTTGCAGTGTAACTTTGCATATCTAAACATCTCAATGTCTACCACTCTCATGTTATTGAAAAAAAAGTATTGGCAACACACCCCCTCTGTTTCTGCTGCTCTTCTAGTCTTCTTTCTCTGCGCACACGCAAAAGCGGCCACTGCACGAATTTTCTTGCTCTTTTCTCTTTCCATTTTTTCTCGCACTTTCTTTCTCCTCCTCCTTTTTTCACTTATTTCTTCAAATTCAAAACGGAGGGAAAATTTAATGAGAGAGTATCTGTTATACGTGGAGAGGTAGGGAGGAGGAAGGGGCTTGAGCCCCCTACCCGGCTACCCCATCGTAATTTCTTTTCTCAGTGTTGCCTCCTTCAACTTACATTTTTTTCTTAGCACAACTAGTTCTCAGTTGACCATGACCAAACATCCTGATGCCATCACATGACCGCCTTCCTGAACCACACGAGATGAGGAGAAGAGACCCCCCCTAAGAGGAGGAGGGAGAGGAGGACTGAAGGAGCCGAGGAGGAGAGCAACAACGACATGCATGCTGGGGGGGCTCGAGGGGAGGGCAAGACGCAATGGCGGAGGCAACCAATGAAGAGTTTTGTAAGCTTGGACTCCTACTCCTTCCATCTCGAAATGACTGTCATTTTCGCTCCTCGAGAAACAATTTTGATTGAATATATAACTATATTAATATTTACAATACAAAATTAATATCATTAGATGGATGTTTAAATCTAGTTTTTTATAAATTTATTTATTCATCCAAATGTTGCACATATTATTTACAAACGCAGTAAAACTTGTGGCACGGAAACCAACAACGATAATCATTTTGCGACAGAGGCTCTCTTGGACTGTGGAGGGTTAGAGGGACTAGGGTCCCCAACTCCGTATCACCATTAGCGATCACCTCCCATCTCTCCATCACCATCTCCTTTCTCATGAGGTCAAGCTAGCATTGCCTCCTTCAGCTCACCTTGTTCCGCGAGCAAAACCTATCCTTTGAGCTTTCAAGAGCGCCAATCGTGATAAAAAATCACAATTATGTAAATAAGACCATGCGATCTTGATAGAGTGCTTTATTATATACGATTCTACTCCCGTTCCAAATTATTTGTCGTTTTAGCTTTTCTGGATACGTTCCTTTTGTTATGCACCTATACATAAATATATATCTAGATGCATAACAGAAAAATTGTATCTTAAAAAAGCCAAGGTAGTAGTATAGAACGAATCACAATATAATTTATGTTTCTCCCATTTTATTTAAGATTCTATATATGGTTGTGATTCGATTTAAGGACCTCTGATCTAGTATGGAATCAGGATTATTTCGACCACTTCTGTTAGCACACTGCAAAGTGCAAACTATGAGCCTGTTCGGCTGGCTGATTCAATAGTGCTCGGCTGGTAGATTGAATAGTGTTGTGTGAGAGGGAATAAGCCGAGATAAGTCATGCCAAGATCAGCCAACGGGCTCTATCTTTTTGTTTGAGATGATAAGGCCGCCAATGTGCCAACGCGTAGTCACCTACTCAGCTCACCGAAGGAGAGACGAAAGGGAAGTCCCCAACACCCACCGTTGCTAAAGAATTTCATCCCACTTGGAGCTGGGATATCTGGTTATTACATGAGATGGTCAGCAAGAACACTGAGCCTACTCAATTTCATCAGGATTCGTTGACCAAAATTTACCTTCAGTCGTAGTTATATTCTGCTTGTTCAGAGTGCATACAGTAATTCTATAAGAGTTTCATGCAAAAACTAAACTACATCAGTGAAATCAAAACCTGAAATCGCACATGGTTTATCAGAGACTCACTGGACCCAGGAATCGCAGTACTGCAGTGCTGGTGCAACAGAATGTTCAGAAACCTTTGCCACGATTAGGATTTTGGAATATTCACACTGCCTAAAGTAGCAAAGCGTACAACACAAGCGCTGAATCCCAGAAAGGAAAGACCGTACGCATCGACCTGGGTTTCAGTAGCTCCATAGCGGCACGACAGCGACTCCGCAGTCGGGGTCGTCGCAGTACAACGCGTCGTCTGACGCCGGCGGCTCCACGAGCAGCCCTTGCGCCAAGCTCGCGTAGTACAAACCCGCGCCCATGTCGCTGAGAACGTCCAGCTCAAACGGCGAGGCCTCGTCGTCGCCCTTGGAGGAGGAGGACGCCTCCGTCTCCGTGGCCGCGTCGTCGTCGACGGCTGGCGGCGGCGGCTCCGAAGTGGCGGACATGGCGTCGTCGTCGTCGGCTGCGGGCCGCAGGCGGAGGAACCCGTCCACCGCCCGCGCCACGACGCGCCGGACGTCGGCGGCCTCGCCACGGAGCGCGGCGGGTGGCGGCACGTCGAGCAGCCACGCCGAGTCCGGGAAGTTGAGGCACCCTGCAGCGGCGCAGGCCCCGCGGAGCGCCAGCATGGCGGCGTCGTGCGCGCGCGCGGCGGCCTCGGGCGCGCCGAAGGTGCCGAGCCAGAGCCTGCACCCCCGTCGGCCCGGCACGCGGACCTCGCACACCCACCGCCAGCGCCCGCCCGTCGCGCGTCCGCGCTGCCGCACGCCGCGGAACACCGGGTGCCGCGTCTCCCGGAACTTGGTGCGCCCCGCGGGGCGCTTCGCGCGGGCGGTCGTGGCCGGCGTCGTTGAGGTCGAAGCGATGGACGAGCTCGTCGACTCCCACGACGAGCTCGGTTGTTCTTGTTTGATCCGGCACATCGGACGAGGTGCACGCCGGCCGGTCCGAGTCGCAACTCGCAAAGCTTGGAGTGTGGTGGTGACTGGTGAGTGAGGGTGACTGAGATCGGGGACGAGGTATTTGTAAGTGACCGGTGGTGAGGAAGACAAGACACAGAAACTGCCTTGTCGTCCAGTGGGCGAGGCAACCAGCCGAGCATACAGGTGCACTGCAGAGCCATGGAGGCAGGGTCCCCGTCCCCGTTGCGTGCAGGCCACCAATGCAATGACCAGACTGCTGTGCCTAACCGGCTAACCGTTCGGGTCGCTCGTGCCCACTCGCTCGCTCGCCGCCAAACCGTGCCCCCAAACAGGCGCGCGTCCATCCGCGGAGGCCGGAAAGTGAACGGCTCATTACCCGTTTCGGCCGCCGTGGGAGGTGGACTCACCCGGGCCAGGGAAACCAGCGGTGTGGCCAGGATTGGAAAACGCCCACAAACCTGCGTGCCCCGCCACTTGCACAGCAGCCGGAAAACAGAGGATGGGTCAGTAGTGCCACTTGCTGGCTTCCAGCCAAGCTTGTCGGAGGAAGCCATTGACGCCGCCGGGGCGGACGTCGCCCTTCGTCTCGAGCTGACGAGAGCTCCACCGCTGTGGTGACATGCGTGCTGACGCGTTCTTTATTACTAGTAATAGTATTTCACCATTTTAACCATTCTGTCGGGAAAGGGCAGGGGGCGCCGGCGGCGGCAGCGGGGCAGCTGGATGCAGCGGCGTCGTCAAGATCAAGGACCATTGACCCAGGGACTATCTTATGCTTTTACTTAGCCAGTTAAGTAGGGTTCCTTCAGCAGATATTGAGGACCATGTGTGGTTCGAGGACCGGTGGATGGTCGCTTCCTTGTGTGATGAGTGATTGACAACGTTGTGTGGACTGATTCTTGGCTAAGTATTGCAGGTGCAGGTTGCGGCTTGACTCGTGTTGGTGCAGGTGAAGAACAAGCGCGAAAGGTCGTTGCCGGTGAGGCCTCCAGGTGTGGAGAAGACAAGTAGGCTTCGTTCGAGGGACCGGTGGCCGGCGGGGGTCAAGTGCGGGCCGCATGGTGGCATGAACAGCAAGATGAAGTCGTGGACGGTTTCTTGGTAGAGCCTCAAAACCAAGGTCGAGCCGGGACTACGTGGGAGCCGAGTCATGAGTGGAGATTGGCGGAGGCTACACCGAGTTCGCGGGGTTTGCGGTGGTTCACCGAAAACCACCGGGTTACTCGGTTGAGCCACAAAACCGAGGCCGAAGACTCGACGAGGAGGTGCGGCCACCCAGGCCGGTTCAACCGCCCGGAGGGGCGGTCGGACCGCCCGGGGGCCGGTCGGATCCACCGGGCCGGTCTAACCGCCCGTGGGGGGGGGTCCGACCGCCCGGCCGCCGGCGCCGAGAAGCTTCGAAGCGGAGGACACGCGTCGGGATCGCAAGGTTTGCGTCGAGGCTACGCGAGGTGCGGTCGCCGGCATCCGTCCGATGGTGAAGACATCAAGAATTCCAAATCCGCCCTTGAGGGGCTTGTCTCCCTAGTTAGTAGAGAGGGGCATTTTAGACATTCGGTTGCCGCCTATATAACCCAAGAGGTGAGAGGTTGGCAGCCAACTCTTGGAACCCTAGCTCATTTCGTTTTTCCATTTTCGTTCTCTTTTCCCTAGGTTTTTAGAAGGCTAGTTTGAGAGCTTCATGTGAGATCTAGAGAGAGGGATGGATGTTTGGGTGGCAAACTAGACCTTGTACGAACCATTCATGGCATGTATAGAAGGTTCGGCGTGGTTCTTGATGGTGGTTTTCCCGTCTCTTTGATGTTGATTTTCGGAGCTCTTTTTGGCGGTGTTTTGAGAACGATTTCTTGGGTTTTTGGTGGGTGTCACGTATGAGGTTCTTGTGCCTCTTTGGCTGGTGACTTTGCCCCCAAATCCCCTTTGAATCGGACTCGATTTGGTGGTTTTTCGAGTTGGGCGAGTTCTTGACCTAGAGAAGCGATTTCTTCGATTCCTCTTGATTTTTCGGGTCGATTCCTTTGAGGTAGAGGTTGCCCAGGAGGTAACCCAGCTATCCCCGAAGTTTGGCTGCAATCCGTGGAGTGATTCGGGAGATTGAGCGCAAGGAAGTTGAGGTTTGACCCGCGGGTTCCTGTTCTGGAAGGGGCGGTCTAACCGCCTGCAGGGGGCGGTCTAACCGCCCGGGGTGTTTCCGGGTCAAAGTTTTGTTTCGCCGGATTTTCCTCTGTGAGTTCGTTCGCCTTGATCGAGGAGTGTCCGGGTGAAATTTGGGGTCGTTCTCGTGCGGTTTGCTAGGTGTTCTTGGTTGGAGTTCGTTGCTGGGTACGGGAGGTTAGACCGCCCCGGTAGCCGGTCTAACCGCCCCTAGGCCCTTGGGTGAAGTTTTGGTTTTCGCCAAGATTTTCCGGTAGCTAGCATGGCCTTGACCAGAGATCTCCGTTGGTGAAACCGTGGTGTGTTTTGGTGCTCGGAAGAGGCGTTTCGGAGGATTTCTTGGTTGCCGGGGTGGAGGCGGTCTAACCGCCCCCTATACTCGGTCTAACCGCCCCCTCCGGTTAGCCGGCTTTCGAGTTGTTTCCGCTGTCGGTCTTGCGTGTGTGTTGTGGTTGCGTTGGTAGAGTTTGTTCCTAGGACCGGTAGCACTCCGGTGGCTACGTGGTTTTGGCAAACGGGAGGTAGAAGTGCGGAGCGTGTGATTTCGGGGGTTCGACCGAGCTAGTTCGTCTTGTCGGAGTTCCAATCTCCCTCGAGAAGAATTTTTATCGGCTCCCATTCACTCCCCCCCCCTCTCGGTCGCCTTATCGGTCCTTCAAGTGGTATCAGAGCCGGTTCGGGTCTTTGTTGACTCTAACCAGTCTAAGATCCAAGGATGGCGTACCAGGAACGGGGTTCGGGTCCTCCACACTTCGATGGCAAGAACTACCAGATGTGGAGCAAGCGGATGGGTGCGTTCCTCCGCGGAAAGGGTCAGACTCTGTGGGATGTCACGGTGGACACAGGATATGTCCAACCGATGGATTTCCTCGCTCCAGGGTCGAGGGATAGATTCGACGCCAACAATAAGGCGGTCGACTACTTGTTTCGTGCTCTGTGTCAGCCTGAGTTCGATCGGGTGCACACCGAGCACTTGGCTTGTAGGATTTGGGCGGTGTTGAAGGAGGCTCATGTTGGGAACGCCCGGTGTTCGAGCACGGTTGTATGCGACCTACGGAGAGAGTACGAGAACTTCACTCATCTCCCTAAGTGAGTCCATCGATGCCTTGTTCCAGAGGTTCACGGTGGTTGTGAACAACATGAGGGCCAATGTGGACGTGCTCCCGTACGATGATCATGATAGAGCGGTCAAGCTCTTACACTCTTTGGATCGTACGATATGGGGCGGAAAGTTCGAGGCTATAGTCGAGTCGGAGAGGTACGATACTCTGACGGTGAACGAGCCGTTCTCGAAGCTCAAGTCGGGCCGAGGTGGATAGGGGCATGACCGCCAAGCTCGAGGGACCGACCGACTCCCATAGTCTTGCCCTCGTTGGTGGTTCCAAAGGAAAGACTAACTCTAACCCATCCACCAGATGTTCTCGTTTTCCTCTTTGATGTCTATGCCGGATGAGGAGTTTGATGACCTTGGAGAGGACGAGCCGGCGCCGTTGACGAGGCGGTTCGAGAGGCCGCACGAGAACCGCGTGAACATGAGGAGGAACACGAGGACTCGCTTCCGTGCGGCAAGCCGGGACACTTCGTCGCCGACCGCCCGGAGAAGGCCGAGAGCAAGGACGGCTACAAGCACAAGCCGAGGAAGAACGACGACAAGTACCGTTCGAGGCGCGACCACAAGAGCAAGCACAAGAACAAGTACAAGGACGAGCGACGATCGAGGAAGAAAGAGGGCCGAGGCAAGGCCCGAGCGATGGTTGGAGCGAGCGACGTCGACTCCGGCCCGCGTACTCCACCTCGAGCTCGAGCAGAGCCGACGACGAGGGAGATCGTCGCAAGAACAAGAGGTCGTCCAAGAACCCGAGCGGGCCGAGGCCGCTTCGCGAGAGACGGCTTCTCGTACCATGGCGCCGAGCTCCGGCAGCAAGAAGAAGAGCACACGGAGCGACTCGGACTCTGAGTCCGACGACGAGGTGCGTGATGAACTTCCCTTCTTGCGCCAGGAGAATGAGAGGCTTGGCTCTTTGCTTGATAACCGTGATGACATGCTTAGAGAGGCCAAGAAAATGAGGAAAGAGCTTAGGGCTTCACTCGAGGATGCTAGGACTAGAGTGGCTGAGCTAGAGACACGGGTGCTTGATAGCAAGCTTGAGATTGATTCGCTTAAGGCTAGCCCTGTTGTTGCTGATGAAAATGATTGTGCCGATTGCTCCATATTCCTTGCTGATCTTGCTTTGTTTAAGGAGAAGCATGCCTCCAAGTGTGAGGAACTAGATGTGCTTAGGGTTGAAGTGGCCGAGCTTAAGTCTAGACTCGCTTTGCTAGGTGCTTGCACTTCTTGCCCTGTTTTGCATGCTAAGATTGATGAGTTGCATGCTTACACTAGTTCGCTCGAGGCTAAATTGAAGGAACCCATGCCTACATCCTCGCTCTACTTGTGAAATGCATGCATTGAAAAATTTGGAGCTTGCACATTATGTTGATCGTTTGCGGGATGAGAATGATGATTTGAGGAAGTTAATGGGTTGGTTGTCCTGGTCACGAGCCTCAGTTGAGGATGATGATCGAGGCCTTTAAGAGGCAAGATGGTGAGGGGCTTGGAGCAAACAAGGTTGGTGAGGGAAGTGGAGAGAATATCCCGGAGCCACCAAAAACCCACCACAAGAATGAGTTCCCTCCAAAACCCAACCATCTTAGGAACCGACTAGACACAACCCCAGCTCCACCTATATTTCCTACACCCACAAATGATCTCCAAAAGCCCATCAAGTTTGTGAGCACTTCGGGGAAAGTGTTCTTTGGGAAAGTGAGAGAGAAGGCAAGTGAGGAGAAATCGGTGGAGGAGTTGAGTGGAGAGAAACCAAGCGAGCAGCCCCAATCCAAGCCAAAACCTAAGCTTGTGAGGTTCCGTTGTGGCCATTGTGGGAAGGAGGGTCACAAGGATGAGTTTTGCTTCAAGAGGAAGCGGGAAGAGAGGATGGCAAAGGAGTGGGCGAACAAGGATAGGTACAACCCTTCCTATGGTGTACCTAAGCCTCGTATGCCACTGCCCAGGGGTAAGGCTGTGGTAAGAAGTGTTCCGGCATGGGGAGATGCGAGTTCCCCGGCGCCCGAGGAGCCGTTCGGGAGGGGGGCGGTCGACCGGCCCGGCTAGGCGGTCGGAGCCGGCCCAGCCCGGAGGGGGGCGGTTAGACCGGCCCGGCTAGGCGGTTTAACCGCCCCCCGCACTCCGGGCGGAGTGGTTTTCGAGGTGGTGAGTCGAGAGGTCTCGGTGTCCGGGAGGTGGAGTTACCGGTGGTTGGTCCGGAAAGACAAAGCGGGTGGTCGGTTGCTAGGCATTCTCCTCCTCGAGGTCACTAAGGGGATGGGAGGAGTCGTAGCTTTGAGAAGGAGAGGAGGGACGCTCCACGGGTTGTCTTCCGTGGTTTTGGTCCTCCTCCAGGCAGTGAGGGGTGGTTTCCTCGGAGTGGTTACCGAGGTGGTGTTCGTGGAGGTAGCTTTGGTAGGAGAGATGCCTTGGTTGGTGCTAACCCCACTTTCGAGCAAATGGCTCGGCACTGGTTTTCCTCCTTTGGTACTAACCCCAGTGCTGAGTCGTTTGTTCGCTCATGTGCTTGTTTTTGAATTTCAGGTGGGAGACTTGAAGAACATTTGGTTGATTGACTCCGGTTGTTCGAGGCATATGACCCGGGAGACGGGGGGTGGTTCTCAAGTCTCGTCCGGTGGTGACGAAGAGGTACATCACTTTTGGGGACAATGGGCGTGGGCGTGTGCTTTCGAAGGTGAGATAAAAGTGAGTGACAAGATCACTCGAGGCGTGTTGCTCTTGTTCAATCGCCGGGGTACAATTTGCTTTCGTGTCTCGGTTGTTGGATGAGGGTTTTGAGGTGTTGTTTCGGCCTCGGTGGTTCTCGGATTGTAGACTCTCGAGGGGACCTTGTTTGTATGGTCGTTCCCGAGGGTCGGGTGTTTCGTGCTTGATTTTTCTCGGCCTTCGGGTGTTGAGCGTTGTTTCTTGGCCGGTTCTTCGAGTGAGTTGTGGAAGTGGCATAGGAAGTTGGGTCACTTGAGCTTTGACCTTTCGTCTCGCTTGAGTAAACTCAATTTGGTCCGAGGATTGCCACGTTTGAGGCTTGAGAAAGAGTTGGTTTGTGCTCCGTGTAGGCATGCCAAGATGGTGGCCTCTTCTCACCCGCCTCTCACCGATGTGATGACCGAGCGTCCATGCGAGCCGCTCCATATGGACCTTGTTGGCCCGGCTCGTGTGCGATCCGCGGGTGGGAAGTGGTATGTCCTTGTTGTGGTGGACGACTTTTCTCGGTATGCATGGGTGTTCTTTCTTGAGGAGAAGGGGGAGACGTTTGGTTTTGTTCGAGATCTAGTCTTGAGGTTGAGGAACGAGAGGCACGGAGATGCCATACGAGCTATCCGAAGTGATAATGGCTCGGAATTCAGGAACTCTCGTTTTGAAACCTTTTGTCATGACTTAGGTCTTGAGCACCAGTTTTCGAGTCCGTATACGCCTCCTCAGAATGGTGTTGTGGAAAGGAAGAACAGGACCTTGTGCGAGATGGCTCGGACGATGCTTGATGAGCATAGGACTCCGAGGAGGTATTGGGCTGAGGCGGTGAATACCGCGTGCTATGTTTCGAACAGAATATATCTCGCAGTGCACAAGAAGAAGACATGCTATGAGTTGATGCATGGTCGCACACCCAAAGTGAGTCACTTCCATGTCTTTGGTTGCAAGTGTTTCATTCTCAAGAAAGGCGGGGAAGTTGGATAAGTTTGAGGCTAGGTCCGTCGATGGCATTTTCTTTGGTTATGCATCTCATTCTAGAGCATATCGTGTGCTCAATCTTGAAACTAACCAAATCGTGGAGACTTGCGAGGTAACCTTCGACGAGACAGAGCCACGTAGTCGGCTTGTCTTTGAGTGTGCGGTGATGATGAGCTTGGCGAGGAGATCTTTCGGAGAGGAGGAGCATGAACATGGTGATGATGAAGATGGCGGTGCGGTGCCCCGCTGGACATGTACCCACTACTTCGACTACGATGATGGATGGACCCTCTCGCTACACCTACGACGACAAATCAAGAACGAGGAGAAGCTGATGTTGAGGGGGAGGTAGCTTCGAGGCGAGAACCTCCCCGACGAGTTCAAGTGGATCACCCGGCTTCGAGGATCATCGGCGACATGAATGAACGCACTACACGGTCGAGGGTTCGAAATAATTCCCATTTTGCTCATGCTGCGTTTGTTGCTTCTTTTGAGCCCAAAGACATTGGACACGCACTATCTGATCACAATTGGGTTAACTCGATGCATGAGAAGTTGGAGAACTTTGAGAGGAATCGTGTGTGGGAGTTGGTTGACCCTCCCCCGGGGTGTAAGCCGATTGGTACAAAGTGGGTGTGGAAAAACAAAGAGGGAGAGAAGGGTGAGGTTGTGAGGAACAAGTCGAGACTTGTTGCTCGGGGGTTCGGTCGAAGGAGGGGATCGACTACGAGGAGACCTTTGCTCCCGTAGCCCGTTTGGAGGCGATTAGGATCCTTCTAGCCTTTTCTCGTGGCTAAAGGGTTCAAGTTGCACCAAATGGATGTGAAGAGTGCTTTTCCGAATGGAGTGTTGGAGGAAGAAGTGTATGTGAGACGACCTCCGGGGTTTGAGAGTGAGAAGTACCCCCACCGGTGTACAAGTTGAGGAAGGCGCCGTATGGGTTGAAGCAGCGCCTAGAGCTTGGTATGGCAAAGGTTGAGGGGGTTCTTGTTTGAGAGAGGTTTTGAAATTGGGAAGGTCGATCGACCTTGTTTTTGCCGAGGCGGGGGCGGAGATATCCCGATTGTGCGGGTGTACGTGGATGATATTGTCTTTGGTGGCTCGTCTAACTCTCTTGTTGCGAGGTTTGCAGATGATATGAGCAGGGAGTTCGAGATGAGTATGATGGGTGAGTTGCAGTTCTTCCTCGGGCTACAAATCAAGCAATCAAAGGAAGGAACATTTGTGCACCAAGCTAAGTACACCAAGGACATTGTGAGGAAATTCAAGATGGAGGACTCCAAGGCTATGACAACGCCGATGAGTACGACTACGGCTCTTGATGCGGACGAGGAAGGTGAACACGTGGACCAGAAGGAGTACCGGAGCATGATCGGGTCACTCCTCTACTTGACGGCGACGAGGCCGGACATACGCTTCTCGGTGTGTCCGTGCGCTCGTTTTCAAGCGTCTCCGAGGACTTCGCATCGGCAAGCAAGGGAAGCGAATTTTCGTGTACTTGCGTCACACTCCCGACTTCGGCCTTTGGTACTCCGCGTCCTCTTCTTTGGCGCTTCATGGCTTTTCGGACGCGGACTTTGCCGGGTGTCGGTTGGATAGGAAGTCCACTTCGGGACTTGCCGCTTTTTGGGTTCTTCGTTAGTGTCTTGGTCTTCTCGTAAGCGGCCGAGTGTTGCTCAATCCACGACCGAAGCCGAGTATGTTGCCGTCGCTAGTTGTTGCTCTCGGCTCCTTTGGATCACCTACACCATGAGTGACTTTGGTGAGGAGTATACCCATGTCCCACTTCAATGTGATAGCACAAGTGCCATAAGCGTTGCAAAGAACCCAGTGCTCCATTCCAAAACCAAACACATAGAAGTGAGGTATCATTTCCTGAGAGACAACGTAGAGAAAGGGAAGATAGCTTTGATCCATGTACCCACACATGACCAACTAGCCGATATTTTCACCAAACCCCTAGATCAAGCAACTTTCACTCGTTTGCGGGGGGAACTTGGTGTGTGTTTAATCTCTTGAGTTGGGTGTGTGGGGGGCCTTCTTTTGCCGGTGGTGTCGAGCCCGTTTTGCCTCCCCTCGAGGAGCCGGTTTGTAGCATTTGTATAGCTTTCCTTTGTGCATTTCTTGCATTTGGCATGGCATATGTAACATGATGTATAGGCATCCTTGTATCTTAGATTGCATGCATTTTGTATCATATGCATTGGATAGGAAAAGCTTCTCCTATATACATTGTTTACCATGGGTTGCTATATATGTTCTTGTGAGCTTGTTTGGTATGCTATGGTTAGTTTGGCTTAGCTCTTGATGATCTTGTTGAATGATCCATGGTTGATGGCTAATTTTTGAAAAATGTCATATACATGCTCTCTCATGCGTAAATGCCTATATATGATCTTGACATGTTTTAGTGGCTTTGCTATGCTTACTTTGTGGTTGGATAGCTAGTTTATTGATCATATGGAGCCAAAGGCTCGCTTGCCATCATGAATGTTTAGCCCTCTTGCTTAATCTTGTGGAGGGGCATAAGTTCCTTTTTGTCGCAAAGACATTTCATGTACCATTTACAAATCTGAAAATGAAATGAAAAATGCTTGGAAAATATGTTCCCATGTCATATGTGCTGAAATTAATTTGCTTTGGGTGCTAAACCGTTGCATGATGCCTACCAATGAGAAGTCTCATACATAGAAGTAGGCACATGGCTCGGTGGCTTTGACATGACATGAGGTGCTTTTGGGTGTTTATGATGGTCTTGTGATTAGAATGGTCTGTCCTAGCATGAAGTTTGAGTGGCTTTGCCATTTTGATATGTTTTGCTCATGTTTAGGTATTTGCTTGTGAGGGAGTAACTTTTCGCAAAATTACTAAAATCCTTTTTAGCCTTGTCCAATGGTTGTGAAACTTGGTGATCACGTAGTTAAGGTCCTTACGAACCTGTCGAGTATCTAACTTGCTCATTTGGACTTGTGTAGCTCCTTGTGATGAATTTTGTATATTCGAGAAGCTATATGTTGCAAGTTTTCGCATTTTGCCTTGATTCATGCATTGTCAACAAGGGGGAGAAGTTTGTGCATGTTTTGGGCACCTGGGAGTGTTTGGAAGGTGTTACCTGGGAGTGTTTGGAAGGTGTTCCAATTGTCTCGGGCAGTTTTTGAGCAGTTTGGTGCAGGGCCGGTCTCTTTGGGCGGTCTAACCGCCCCCAGGCGGTCAAGTCAGGCAGAGGCGGTCTAACCGCCCTGGGCAGGCGGTCTAACCGCCCTGGGCAGTGTGAGCAGGTTTTTGCTCTTTGTTGCATTCCCGAGTTGCATTGATGCATGTGTTCGGGGGGGAGTGTCTTGTGGCTCGGTGGGGAGCTTGCATTTGTGCAGGGGGAGCTCTTTGTGGTGTTCGAGTTTTGCTTTGGTGGTTTGCGCTCTTTGCTTGAGCCGCGTTTTGTCTCGGATGTGTCGAGCCGTTGCCCTTGCCTAAGGGGTCCGAGACTTGTCTTCTTCAAGTGATCTTGCTCTTTGCCTTTCTTTGGCTTTCGATCGCTTGTTGGGGTTTCCTTTTATTTTGTTTCTTTTCTTTTCCTTTTCTCTTATGTTACTTCATGTGAGTGTGTTGTCAATGCACTCATCAAGGGGGAGATTGAGGACCATGTGTGGTTCGAGGACCGGTGGATGGTCGCTTCCTTGTGTGATGAGTGATTGACAACGTTGTGTGGACTGATTCTTGGCTAAGTATTGCAGGGTGCGGGTTGCGGCTTGACTCGTGTTGGTGCGGGTGAAGAACAAGCGCGAAAGGTCGTTGCGGTGAGGCCTCCGGGTGTGGAGAAGACAAGTAGGCTTCGTTCGAGGGACCGGTGGCCAGCGGGGTCAAGTGCGGGCCGCATGGTGGCATGAACAGCAAGATGAAGTCGTGGACGGTTTCTTGGTAGAGCCTCAAAACCAAGGTCGAGCCGGGACTACGTGGGAGCCGAGTCATGAGTGGAGATTGGCGGAGGCTACACCGAGTTCGCGGGGTTTGCAGTGGTTCACAGAGAAAACCACTGGGTTACTCTGTTGAGCCACAAAACCGAGGCCGAATACTCGACGAGGAGGTGCGGCCACCCAGGCCGGTTCAACCGCCCAGAGGGGCGGTCGGACCGCCCGGGGCCGGTCGGATCCACCGGGCCGGCCTAACCGCCCGGTGGGGGGCGGTCTGACCGCCCTGGCCGCCGGCGCCGAGAAGCTTCGAAGCGGAGGACACGCGTCGGGATCGCAAGGTTTGCGTCGAGGCTACGCAGGGTGCGGTCGCCGGGCATCCGTCCGATGGTGAAGACATCAAGAATTCCAAATCCGCCCTTGAGGGGCTTGTCTCCCTAGTTAGTAGAGAGGGGCATTTTAGACATTCGGTTGCCGCCTATATAACCCAAGAGGTGAGAGGTTGGCAGCCAACTCTTGGAACCCTAGCTCATTTCGTTTTTCCATTTTCGTTCTCTTTTCCCTAGGTTTTTAGAAGGCTAGTTTGAGAGCTTCATGTGAGATCTAGAGAGAGGGATGGATGTTTGGGTGGCAAACTAGACCTTGTACGAACCATTCATGGCATGTATAGAAGGTTCGGCGTGGTTCTTGATGGTGGTTTTCCCGTCTCTTTGATGTTGATTTTCGGAGCTCTTTTTGGCGGTGTTTTGAGAACGATTTCTTGGGTTTTTGGTGGGTGTCACGTATGAGGTTCTTGTGCCTCTTTGGCTGGTGACTTTGCCCCCAAATCCCCTTTGAATCGGACTCGATTTGGTGGTTTTTCGAGTTGGGCGAGTTCTTGACCTAGAGAAGCGATTTCTTCGATTCCTCTTGATTGTGAGCGTTTCGGGTCGATTCCTTTGAGGTAGAGGTTGCCCGGGAGGTAACCCGGCTATCTCCGAAGTTTGGCCGCAATCCGTGGAGTGATTCGGGAGATTGAGCGCAAGGAAGTTGAGGTTTGACCCGCGGGTTCCTCGTTCGGGAAGGGGCGGTCTAACCGCTCGCAGGGGGCGGTCTAACCGCCCGGGTGTTTCCGGGTCAAAGTTTTGTTTCGCCGGATTTTCCTCCGTGAGTTCGTTCGCCTTGATCAGAGGAGTGTCCGGGTGAAATTTGGGGTCGTTCTCGTGCAGTTTGCTAGGTGTTCTTGGTTGGAGTTCGTTGCTGGGTACGGGAGGTTAGACCGCCCCGGGTAGCCGGTCTAACCGCCCCTAGGCCCTTGGGTGAAGTTTTGGTTTTCGCCAAGATTTTCCGGTAGCTAGCATGGCCTTGACCAGAGATCTCTGTTGGTGAAACCGTGGTGTGTTTTGGTGCTCGGAAGAGGCGTTTCGGAGGATTTCTTGGTTGCCGTGTGGAGGCGGTCTAACCGCCCCCTATACCCGGTCTAACCGCCCCCTCCGGTTGGCCGGCTTTCGAGTTGTTTCCTTGTCGGTGCTGCGTGTGTGTTGTGGTTGCTGGTAGAGTTTGTTCCTAGGACCAGTAGCACTCCAGTGGCTACGTGGTTTTGGCAAACGGGAGGTAGAAGTGCGGAGCGTGTGATTTCGGGGGTTCGACCGAGCTAGTTCGTCTTGTCGGAGTTCCAATCTCCCTCGAGAAGAATTTTTATCGGCTCCCATTCACTCCCCCCCCTCTCTGGTCGCCTTATCGGTCCTTCAGATATGCGGATGCCACAACCATGAGCCGTGACGGCCAAGGCCACGCTTTATATGGCTGGCTGACATCAGGATTTGCATTTGCAATTACGTGCTAGGCGCATATACACTCGTCAGGACTTGTAGCCATCTCCAGTATTATAACCAACTAGCAATACTTTTCTCTCAGAACATATCAGCACTAGTCGATAAACAGGCCTACGATGCAAACGTGCTAGGATCATTCTCGTCTTCTGCAAATCTACCATGCACACAGCCTATAAAAGATAAAAGAAAAAAAATACATGGCATCATACATACCATGTACAAAGTTGATGTTTTAGATTACAAAATAGCCCACCAATTTATTTTATAGCATCCCAACGGTTGCAAATATATGTATCTGATTACACTCATCTTCTCTTTTACTGCATAAGAGAAAAGAGAGAAAGAGAGAGAGCCATCTTCTATGTGAAAAAGGAACTTCATAGGGCTTCTTTTTTTTTGTTTCCACTCACTTGAGCCGCTCCTTATCTACAGCTCTTGCCGTCTTCGAGAGCTTCCTTCTCTATTACAAAAAAGAAGAAGAAAATTTGTCATCTAACAGAACTTGTTTCTTGAAGCAGGTATCAAGTCAAGAGGGAAACAAACAAACTTACTTTACTTTTAGAGAAGAACACATTCCTCCAGTCTATCTTGTTTGTTGGGTTGTTGACACATTCAAAAAGAACATTCTTTCTCAATTTCATCTCATTGTATCCTATGAGCTTTGGCAACCTACTCCCATCCCAATATTCTATTGCCTTAAGGGTGAACAACCCACAGTCGTGGCTGGAATAAACAAGGAAGAAAGAAAAAAAGAGAAACACGACATGATGAGAAATGTCATTAGTTTTAAAAAAAATCTTAAAAATGGATGCCGAGAGGGCAACAAATTTTGTACTTACATTCCAAACTGCTTCAATCCTGTGATAAACTCTAGCTCAAATGTGGAAATTGTAGAGATCGTGCATCCCATGTGTTTTGATGTATACTCATCCCATAGTTTGATCACTTTGGTACGAACCTCATTTGCTTCGTCTATCAAATCAATATTGTTTGGGGTTCTCATTGAGTCAATGACCTGGAACTTTTTAGCTTCCATGTTTATTGCAATTGTAAACCAGTGGCCATCTACGCTTTTTATCACCTTGATGAATTGGGAATAAGATCTGTAAAAGAAAACCATAAGTTGTCGGTTTAAAACATGTCAATTTAGCAAAACAAAAGTTGCAAGTACAAGGTAGAATAATTTATCAATTTAGCAATTCTTAGTCTAGCAAAAAGAGCATAAGTTGTCAATTTAGAAAAAGCACAAAAGGTGCTAATTAGATAAAGGCATGAGTTGCTAAGGACAAAATAGAGAGTAATGAAAGAGGGCTATATTAATTACCATATCATAATCTGTGTTTAAGAAGTCAAAAGCCTTCTCGATCATCTTGCTGTGTGTTTCACTTGACATCATCCACAACTATATTTTTGTGTGTGGCAAAAAAACACCCAAAGAGGCATGAATGTAAGAAATACAAACGATGTAAGAAAGTAAGGATAACTAATTGTTGATTACCCCAATCCAAGGAGACATTATCATTTTCCTCTTTTGCTTTGGATCTTTTGATAACACATAAGTTCCCATTTCAAGGGCATTGGTGTCTAAAGATCTGCCCATCAACATACTTTTTGCTATTTCATATGCAGTGTTGGTGACTTTATTGGATTTGAATAGAATTGGGCTACATCATTGTCATAGATAATGCTCACATTAGTTGTTAGAATTATATAACAAAATTCTTAGAAAAAGGAGGTAGAAAAACTTAAAAATGCTCACACACCTTGTGTCATCGCCAGCTATTCTCCTATTGTACTTGCACAATTCTTTGTATAGTTCATCCATTTCTGGCTTTGACACGTACTTCAAATACATAAAATGCTCGTCACCTAGTTCATTATCTTCATGTGCAACTTGTTCACCAGTTTCTTCTCCTTTCTTCTCACTTGAAATCTTCATTGCTTGTTCATAAGTCTGATTGCTAGCTGAGTCTTTCTTCACAATTTCCTAAAAAATAGTACATTTACCTTAATTCAGTTCATGTGGGTTGTACTTGGTAGAATAACATACAGATTGTGCAAATTTGGGGAAAAAGGTTTTGATGGTAAACTATATATGTTTCTTTATATAGTTTTCTACTAGGTTGCTCTTGACTAAATCAAACAAACAATGTCAATTGACAAGGAACTTTCAACCAGCAGACATATATATAGTTTACATTTTGTTTTATTGTTACCTTATATTGTTTGATTAGTTGATCATATTCTTCTAGTCGACTTTCCTCCTTTGGTTCATATTCTGCGTTGACTTCTCTTTCTAACTCTTTCCTCTTCCTGGCATTTGCAATTTCTTTCTTACTGTTCTTCTGCCACCTAGTCATCCTTTGATTTTTATGTGCCGCCACGTGGTTTTGTAATTCATCCAACCTTTGCACTCTAGAGTAAGCTCTAGTCACTCTCCTTGAAGAGGGGGCCACATCAACATCTTCAACTTTGTGCTTTATTTCCTTACTAAGAATTGAGAATACAACAACAAATCATTTTGACAATGATGCATATAACATACAAGTTATTAATGATAGAATAAAATATACATATTATGAATGACTGTGAATGTACAAAATGATTCTATAAAATAGAAAACAACTCAAATGTCGACAAAGTTATTTTTGGATGCCGATAAAAGTTGTAGGAGTTGGATATGTAACATGAGTGCATTTGATTTCATAGCATGCTTTGCAGAAGTTGCTACCCACAATTACCATAGCATCTAAACTTAATGTCCTAAAGTGCTGCCATTATGCTAGAAATGAAGTCCTTAATCATCCTTCGGACTTCGCTGCCCCCTCTAACCCTAATCCGAGCGATCCCCATCCAAACTCGTCGCTTACATGGAGCAAAAAGAAAAATCAAAGAGGGAGAATATGGGGAAAACTTGCCTAGATTTGTCATCTGGAGGAGCCCTGCACCCCGCACCAGCCGCACCATCATCCACATTTCCTTCAGTTCCCATGGACGATGCTAGCATTTGGGCATCGCCGCCTACCCTCGCTTGCGCGTGGCTGGGAAGCCCGATAGTCATGTTCCCTGCGGTGTCCGCAACATGAATCACCATATCTCCCTCTCGTCCGATGCTCATGGAAGCCGCCGGTATGGGATCTAGTTGTGGTGTTGCGCTCTCCGCTCGGCGTATCTGGCTAGCTAGGAGCACGACGGCGCAATCTGTTTTTTGCTAGCAAACCAATGGTCAACACTCTTTTATGGATGGGAATGGGCTGGGCATCTCATTTGGGTAGCTAGCCCGACCCACATGCTATAAAAGGTCAACAGGCTATGTGGGTCAGCCTCAAATAAAAAATGGGTCCATAGGCCCGAAGTTTATTGACCGATTTGGTAATATGGGTTGACCTAAAAACATACTTCATTAGCATAGTGTGGGGGATATACTCCTGAGGTACCATAGGATGCTAGAAGGTGGAACCCAACTGGGATTCTCTGTAGACAATTGTAATTCAGGTAGATCTCTTGTATTGTAATCGTCTAAGACTTTTCATGTAACTCAACTCCACTAGAGTATACAAGGAGAGGTAGGTGTCCTTAGATCAACATAACCAACCTCAGGCTTACGAGTCTAGACCCCCCAATATACATGAGCGCCAGACGCAATACAATCCACCCTAACAGGACATAGGGTATTAGTATTACGCTAATCTGTTGGTCCGAACCTGTAGAAATCCTCGTGTCTTTGTGTTTCTACGTTACCATCTTGCTCGTAATCCAGCTACCCCTCCACACAATCTACCTCCATGGATAGTCTCATGGTGGACTGATGATACTATTCTCCGACACATAGCATAGCCGAAGGTGACATTAATTTGGTTGTATAAGAAGCGAATCAAAGTTGTGATTCTCGAAGAAAGCATAGTCGTTATGTGTTGCTTCCAGATGGGTCGACTCGAAAACATACTTCATTATCGTTTTGCTTCCATCCATATATGTGCTTGAGATTCTACGATTCGTTTCCTCCATCTTTTTCTATCTAGTAATCTTCACGGACCGCATACTAACATGGGAAAAAGAGAAAATATCTAAACTTTCAACATTATAATTTAGATTTTTTTCTCAAATACGCAGGAGAGCTACGTATCATTGTATTAAGGAGAAAAAGATTTTTTGTTTGTTATGCAACACATGGTCAGGGACACACTGAAAGTGCATCTTGGCCCCTAATTGTTTTGGTGATAGTGACAAACACAATTTGTGGTATTTAATGCTTGATCAAGATGTGTGCAGGACTTAAGTGAATAAAAATCATGGTTTTGACCAAAGGAAGGCCCCCAACTCCAAGTTGATGTTTTCATCTTGAATCAAGGCTTAATTTTATTTTCGATTTTGAATTTGAGTATAGGAAACACCGTACTATAAAGGGGGATGCGAATTGATAGCCAAGAGATGCTAAAAGTTCTCTAGGAGATGATACAAGTGAGTGAGAGGAGTTTGGAGTCAACACGTACACGTTTGCTTTTCTTTCCTGAAAAAATCAGCTTTTACCGCTAGTATCGACGCCGGGTCGGTACTTTCGATAAGCCTTTTCTGGCGAGTTTTTGCCAGGGGCTCGGTAGTATCGACCCCGGGTCAGTACTACCGATAAGCCTTCACTGTTGAGTTTCTAGGAAACCCCTTGGTAGTACCGACACCGCGTCGGAAGTACCGAGGGTACTCGTTTCAGCACAGTAACGACTAGCTTTCAGCCTTAGTATAAAAGCCCCCCCTTCTCCCTCCTCACTCATTGCTGACCAACCACGAGAAACACTCACTTGAGCATTCATTCCACCTCTCCCCTCTCCTCTAGAGCTAATCTTTGATTCCTTTGAGCTAGAGCTTGAGTGGAGAAGTGATTCCTAGTGAGAATTAGAGAAGTTTTGAGAGCCCCGTCAAATCTCCCCATCTCAAGAGCACTTGAAGCATCTCCGAGCTTTTGATTTGCATTTGTTACTCTTGAAGCTTGCTTCTAGACGGTTAGGTGTCGACCGTTGAGTGCCATCTTGGTTTGGTGCACCCAAGATCGTTTGTATTACCCTCTCCTTGGTGGAGAATTCTTAGTGAGCACCAATCTTCCTTTGTGGAGGTTGGAAGAGGAAAAGAGGTTCTTGGTGATAGCCCTCCCTTTGTGGGATCCTCAACGGAGACGTAACATCCTTTGTGGGTGTGAACTTCGGATTAAACCTTTGTGTCTCCCTTTGCTTGCTTGAATTCTTTGTATCTCACTAACCCTAGAACTTGTTTTAGCCCGATCTATAAACTGGTTGTGTTCCAACTCATATCTTTGGTTGGAGGTGGTTCTTAGCTTCTAAACTAAGACTTTGATTCAAATAGAATTGCTAGAATCACTGTAGTTTTTCAAATTTTGTTTTAGTTCTCTCTGCCTTGTCGGTAGTACCGACCTGAGCCTCCTCGGTAGTTCCGGCACCATGTCGGTAGTACCGACAAGAGTTTTAACCGCTGCATTTGTTTCAAAAATTTGAAGTGATCATATTCACCCCCCTCTAGGCATCACAAGGTCCTTTCACACACACACACACAATGCCTTATTGTTGTAATTATACAATTGGACAACCAACCGTCTAGAGCGTTATGTGTAGGGAGTTATTACTCACTCAACAAACAACCCAAGTGCTTTGCCCCGATAGTGATCCAGTGTCTCCTTCGAACTTGATCATGCGTAGTAGTGCCACTGACTCGGTCTCATCATTCTGGAAGACCCTCGAGTTCCACTCCATCCATAGCTGCCAGGCAATTAGGTCTTAAAGGGTGCGAAGCCTTTCCACTTCTTTCTTTGAAGTTAGCCTTTCAAGTGTAGCCACCATTCTTGCATTGACTCGATGGCTCCTGGCGCCAAGTTGGAGGGTGTGTCAGAGGTTTAGGTCTGAACAGTCCACAGGGGGGTTAACCCTAGTGGTTTATTTGTTCGGTGGGAGGAGATCTAGGGCTAAGAACTCAATGGTTATGCAATGGTACACGGAACAAGAGGGACACAATGAGTTTATACTGGTTCAGGCCTTCGGAATGTAAAACCCTACGGCCAGTTCTTGATTGTATTGATGAAAGTGTGGCGAGATTACATGGTCCTCAGAAGGATGCCCTTGGCCGCCTTATATTGGCCAACAGACAAGGTCGGTGGAGTTGAGTCCAATTCGGTTACAACATGGAAACCTATCTATTGTAGATTACAACATAATCCCATGATCTCCAGACTATCTGGCGGCGCAACCGTCTTTATGTCTTGTATTGCACACCAAGTTACTCGAACGAATTGGATAAAGTTGTATGGAGGAATCTTCTGGAAGGTCTTCGGGGCCACAAATCAGGTCTGTTGGGCCCACTGTCATGTCGACGAGTCTTCTGATGGGCCGGAACCACTTGTCAGGGATGACCATAAGCCTGGTCGATGGGGACCCAGGGGTACCCATGTCTCACAAGCCCCCCAAATGATGTGTAGGCACAACAACCTCAAGGGGGGGTCATGACGAAGTCGTGGAGCCATCGACAGGTCGAATAGCGTGCACATCGGTCCAAAAAATAAACAAATCAGCTTAGCGGCCGACCTGTTTGTAGTTTTGCCGAACGCAGCGAGGTCAAGTGACGACCTATAGGAAGTGGACTTCCAATAGTGTGGAAAGAACACTATGTGAATAAAATGTAATTGCACATGGGCAATTTGTCAACGACAAGTTCGTGAATTGTGGCCCAATCTACCACACTTCCCGCATTCATATAGCTCAGGGTCAGTACAAAAAGGAGTTGCTCTCCCCCTCTTAGTTCTTCTAGAAACCTGATCCATGACCATCTTGTGTATCGACCTCTTCCTTGAGCCACGCTTCTGCCATTTATAATCTTCATCAACGATGTACTTAGGGCCGTCGTATGGAGGCCACTCTCCAGATTCACGAAATGGCACAAATCTAGGACTCCAGGTGAGAATAAGGTTCTCAACACTAAACTCACGAGGTATCAAGGTCTCCCAACTAAAGTTGCGATGGTTGCACGCTGCCACCATATGAGAACATGGAAAGTGGTATTGCCTTGGTCCACCACAAGTGCATGAAAAATCATCGATGACCACAACATGTCGCCTCGACTCTCGGACCTCACAGTCTGGTGTTGTGCCACCCCTTTGTACTACCTCATAGGAACCTGTTTCATGATCGAAACATGTAGCTTCATGTGTGTACGCTCTTTCTAATGCTTTAGTGATATGATTTGTGGCCTTCCAACCCCATCTATGTCCAACACTCTGCAACTCCAATGCCTTTTCATGTCTATCATTGAAAAACTCATTAAGCTTATAGAAGCTGAAGATTACAATAGCATTCACATGCATCACACGTATCCCAAACAACAATTTATTGAATGACTCTACCATGTTGCTGCATTGAAACTCATACCTCCAACCACCCTTGTCATGAGCCCTAGTCCATTTGTCCACATCTTTCATCAATCTGGACAACCACTGTCTACCTTCTGCATTTGATGTTGTTATGATTTTTTCCAAAATCTCAAGAAAGTGCTTATCCTCAAGTTGACATCATGCTATCACAAAGCGATCGAAATTATCCTTAACACCGTCCTTCCGAAGTAGATTCTCTGCAAGGTGCCGAGTACACCATCGATGGTGTATAGGTGGATATCCCTCTATCTGCTCACACACAACATTAAGTATGCCTCGTGCCTATCAGATATGACACCCACCTCCCTACCAGGCCCAACCACATGTCTCCGGACAAGCCTCAAGAACCATCACCAGCTGTCATTGTTCTTTTCAACAAAAGCAAAGGCCAAAGGAACCAACGTATTGTTTGCATCACCTGATATGGCTATAAGAGTGCGCCTTAGTACTTGCCTATAAGAAATGTGTCATCGATCGAGAACACGGGACGACAATACTTAAATGCCTTGACACATTGAGGGAAGCACCAAAATGCATGAAAAAAATTTGTCACCCACCCTTAGTTTTGTTTGGATTTGCCATGTACTCATAATGCATGCCGGGATTGACCGCCTTGATTGCATTCAGAACTTCTGGTAACCTCTCATACGCAGTCTCCCAATCTCGTTATATCATATTTTCCATGTCGCCTGCTTTGCCCTCCAAGCTTTACTATAGGTAATCTGATAACCATCATAAATCTCCCTTACTGTGTTTATAATTGTCGACACCTTCATATTGGGTTGTCCCTTCAAGATATGCAGCATGCGCTTGGCAATTAGTGTGGAGGTCAACTACTGGTGCCTTCTTCTGAGCTCCAGTTAAACACAAGTGTGTGGGCCAACAACCCTTGTGATCTTACACTTACCGGTGAGCTTTTGTTTCCTTCCACAAACCCTCAAATTACAACCTTCCTTGTCACACACAATTGTGGACCGCTGTTGACGGATAAAACCCGTATCCACCTACGATCCGCAAGCGTACGGACCTACACCTTTTTCACCACGGGGATTCCATAGGTTCTTATCAATCCGCGGAGCAAGGGGATCACTAGCGTTTGATGTAGCACTAAACTAGTTGATGTAAACCTTTGGATGAAAGATTAATCTATGAACTAAAGGCAATCTAATCTATGAACTAAGACAAGACAAAACCAATCTAATCTAGGTCAAATGAGAGACGGGAGGTACACAAGTTATGGAGAATGTTTGCCCATGGAGTCTAGGGGTACTTGAAGATGCAATCACCTAAACATGATAAAACTGATCTAATCTATCTAAACATGTGACCACGGTTTAGCATTTTCCCTCCCCCCGTACTGTCACTACGCGAAGGTAATCTTTGCTAAACCTATTGATGATCATGGTATGTTGACGTGATCCACGGGAGCGACCCGAAAAGCATAGTGACCAAACCTTTAGCATTAAGAATCATCAACAAAGGAACAATAGATTACGATATAAACAAGAGTTGGTGACTACATATCAAGATCCATTACAACTCCATGGACAAACGATAAATCTACTCCATCAAGATGCTAAGCATGGTACCATTGAATGTGGTAGATGCATCCGATGAAGATCAATCCTCGCCGTCCTCCAACTCTGGCGGCGCCGCGGCAAGGCCTCGGCGTCCTCCTCCTTGTGGTGATCTCCGGCGGCTCTCCAATGAATGGATGTCAATAGGTAACCATCTTGGGGCGCCTAAGGGGTTGTATTTATGTCCTTGGGGTGCCTTGGGGCGTGATCCACCTTGCCTTGCACGAGATCCTCCTTGGGAGAGAAGCAAACTTGGTTTCCATAAAATCAGCCTCGTCCAGATTTTCCTGATTCGCAGCCCTTCCTTGCTGGCGCCATATCTCCCACGTCTGGACCCCAAATAATGCAAATTTGGTGTCAGGTTGTGTGCCACGAAATTATCTTCAACTTTGGTATTTATTTCTTTCCTTGGAAACGAAGATAAGATCTCTAAATCGGCCTCGGAAGATAATCTGTTCTGATTTCGGACTCACTGCGCAACAGGGATTTCGGGGCCATATATCCTAGCTCACTTATCCGAATTGGGCCTTCCACATGACCAAATCGAAGGTATCATGGAGGCTCACAACTGTGGTAGTCAAACTTTTGCCATTGAAGGCCGTTTAAGTCTCCTAATCTGCACCGAAAGATCATGCTGTCCTGGGCTGTGAGAATATCTCTCGGGCTGAGTTGAACTCGTTGGTAAACATCCAAGTCCCCGGAGTTTTGTGTGTTGATGCTTCGGTCCTCGGGTTGTTTGGAGTCTTGTTCACTTCGTGTCTTGACTTGTGATGGGCTTCATGATCTTCTCTTGAAGTGCTTGATGGACTTATCCCGAAAGTCTCCTCTTTAACGTTAATTTCCTGCGTAAACAACAAACTCCAAAATCGACATGCAAGTGTGAACTTGTTACATCATTAGTATGCCTAGTGGTGGGTTAGTTGAAAATCATAATCTGTCCCTACACTTAGTCATTCATGACGAGGCAAATTGCTCTCTCTTAAGAATTTATTTTTAAAGTTCAAGTTGTGACCGACTTCTTTTTCATTATGGAAGATAGACTAACAATAAAGAACAAGTGACATTTAATAAACACGATGCTCTCAAACTTAAGCAAACTTCAAACCATTACTTTGTTACTCCCTCTGTTCTGAAAAACCTCACGTTTAGGATAGCGACACGGTCTCCAAAACACAACTTTGACATCTTGTCATTATAAAACTATTTATCAAAGAGTGATATATCTATACTTTTATGAAAGTATTTTTCAAGACAAATCTATTCGTATAGTTTTCACATATGCAAACTCAATAGCTTAAAAGTTATTGATGATTTAGATTCCCAATGTTTGACCCAAACCTTGTCCTAAACGTCAGGTTTTTCAGAATGGAGGGAGTATATGGAAGAATTTTCAAAAAGATGCATATCCAATATAAGTGAAAATCTCTTGCAAAAGCTCATGGAAACACTCATCTCATCAAGTCACTCAAGCCTATACTAGATTATTTTCAACCTACTCTACTCATATGTGATAGTGGAAGGCTTATGTGGAGCTTGGAAGGTTAAAAACAATCCTAGCAAACCATACATCTGAAATATTGTCAAATTAAGACAGAGATCTATTGGAATTACCGAGACTCGTCAAAAAGGCCATGGAAAATAAATGTTGGAAAAAGAGATGGATGAAACACACACATTTAGATAGGTGGACATGTGCAAGTGGCAAATGGATGATCCCGAGGCACGAGTGAAGTCCTTGTTATCGGATTGCACATGGTTGGAAGATTTGAATATGAATTTGTCATCAAGGCACTTGAGAACTTATGAAGCAAAAAGAACCGAGGAGCATATATATATTACTTTTATTTTATTTCCTTCTCATTTCTCTCTCTCTCTCTCTCTTTCTTTCTTTCTTTTTTCTCTATTCTTCCTTTTTTCCTTACTTTTTCTTTTCTTCTCATCATAATTTTTTTCATTTTTCATTTTTTTCTTTTGCTTTTCAAATTTTTTTGCAACATGATACTTACATAGCATTTGTCAGAGATGATGTAACGACTCCTCCCCCATGCTTGAACGATGCTCGTCCTCGAGCATAAAAGAGAGGGGGGAATGACTTCTAAAGTAAGCATAAATTTCATAATCTTGCGAAATATTTGAATCTCCATCGAGAATTTTACTCCATACTCAAATTGGATTGTGGACAAGGAGGTGATCACAAAAAGATGTTTTTGGTTTAGGTGGATGCCCAACGAAGTTTGTGAAATTTTTGATGTGAAAACTCACAATGTGTCGGTGCGGAATGTGGTCCCGACACTAACCAGTAATAAGCGCCGTGGTCTATCCCTCAATGGTCGATGCTAAGCAACAAGAGACACAGAGTTTATCCTGGTTCCGGCCGGTGGGCCGTACGTCTAGCAGTGGTGTGCTCGAGGCACTATATTGCTCAGCACCGGGGGTGCCTGTAGTGGGGCTGCTACAAGCAAGGCGGGAGAGGAAGCGCGGCTTCCAAGTCCCTGGTGTAGTGGCGGGGGGTGTTATGTTGTGTTGCGTCGAGTCTCTGTGTTCTGTGTGTGTGTTCGTGTCCCCTGCGGCAAGGGGGTTCGTCCTCCTTTTATAGATCAAGGAGGGAGCGAATCACATGCGCGCTGCGCTATTTAGCTACGTGAGGGAGCGTGATGTGCTATACTGTAGGGTAGGCGGCCGCCCGGGCGATCCTTGCAGCGATCCGGTCATCATGGCACATCTTGTACCCGAATAGTGGCGGCCTCGAGGGTAGAAGAGCGGCGGACGGCTGTAATGTCTTCTGATAGGCTCGAGGGAGTCGCTGACGTCGGTCCGTACGAGGCACAGCGGCAGGTACGGCGGCATCCCGTTCCCGCACGCTCCACAGTGCTGGAGTCGTTGCCGCAGCGCCTGGCGTGCGCCCGTATGCGCGGGGGCGGCAGCCATACTGTTAACAGTGGCAGGGATGGCGTCCCACCGGCCTAGCGCCTCCACCTAACCCTGTAAGGTCACGAGAAAGCAAATCGAGGGTGCAGCTGACCCCCCTTTGAGGGCTCGGCGCGTTAGCCGTACCGGAGTGGGCGGCGCGGCGTCACGGGACTGGCACCGGCCACGCCGCACAGTTCCTCCTACAGTGGCGGGGATGGGATCCCTCCTGGGGAGTTGGTGCGGTGGCACCGGGCGCGAGCCCCGGGCGCATGATGGCGCCGCCCTCGCCGTCGTCGGGGCATTAAATGCCCGTGCACGGGCGCGGGCGCACGCGTGCGGGGCGCCCTCGAGCAAGGCGGACCCCGTTCGAGGGCGGAGCGGACCCTCGAGCGAGGGCGGAGCCTGCTCGAGGGGGAACGGGCCCTCGAGCGAGGCGGAGCCTGCTCGAGGTAAGCGCACCCCTTCGAACGGGACAGAGCCCGCCCGAGGGAGGCGCGCATCCTCGAGCGAGGCGAGGCCTGCTCGAGGGGATCTTCAAGAGGGCCACCTCGGTGGGCCGTCGGGGCCCCTGCGGCGTGGGCCGTATCCTGCATGGTTAGGCGAAGTGTGTTTGGCTTTGTTGCGGGTTTTAAATGGGGATTTCCCAGTTGTTTAAGGGGACCCCTAGGGTTGTCCCCGACAGTAGCCCCCGAGCATCTGCGGGTTTGCCATTGAGGCTCCCGCAGATGCTGGAACCTACTGGTAGGACGCTCTTCCCTTCTGGTCTCGTGAACGCTTTCCATGGGGCCGCGTCAGCGGACCCGCGGGTCTAGCCCCCGAAGCCCTGCAGGAGCGTGGATGCTCCTGTAGGGGTTACCGCGAGAGCTGGTCAGAGGGCGTGGTACATGTTTCAACCGGCATCGGCAATGTCTCAGCCGGCTTCGGTGACGCACGCGCTGCTGGCACTGTCTCCGGCGGGTGCAATCCAGAAGGTGTAGCCATGCGTCAAGCCCCCGAGCCTGGGCCCGTTCGAGGCGATCGGGTAGAGCTTTACGACTTGTTCTTTAACGCGCCCTCGTCGTCCCTCCGCGGGACGGAGGGTGAGGTTTCCGCAACCCCCATCGAGCGGGTCGCGGATTGCGGATTCCTCATTAAGCTGCTGGCAGGTGGTTCGAGTGGACGCCCATGCCCCGTTCGATAAGGGTAGGCTGCGTGGTCCAGAGACACGTCCATTGAAGCGCTTGCATGGGTTTGCTAGGTGGGGCTCGGTCCCGTTCGATAGGGACCGAGGGCGCGGAAGCTCTCCCTCGGTGGGATCCCCCGGCTAGCTGCCCTCGCTGGCTCTCGAATACGACATATGGGGCACCCTCGAGCCGACAGGCTCGAGGAACGGCTCGAATGCGCGTGCATTCGTCGTCCCTGACTCTGTGATCTGGGGCGCCTGTTCGAACCCGTCGAGGGTCAGACTTCGAACCTCTGATCAGTAGGGCCGTGCGGGGTGGCGCCTGGGCGGCCCCGTCTTTGCGTCTACGACCGTTGAGGGGCCTGGGCGAGCCAGCCCTCGAGACGCTGATTAGTAAAAATGGTGCGGGGCAGCGGCTAAGCGCTCCCGGCCTGGCATCTGCGACCATCGAGGGGCCTGGGCGAGCCGGCCCCTGAGGCACTGATCAGTAATACAACGTGGCATGGGTGCTTGCGGTGCCCGCTTTGTTTCAAACGGGCCCCAAGGCGACCTTCTCACGCCAGTGCCCTTTAGAGGGTTGACATCGTCTCGAGCCAGGGGCTCGTGCCGCTCGAGGGTTCTGCGTGGCATGGGTGCTTGCGGTGCCCGCTTTGTTTCAAACGGGCCCCGAGGCGACCTTCTCACGCCTGTGCCCTTTCGAGGGTTGAAATTATCCCGAGCCAGGAGCCCGTGCCGCTCGAGGGTTCTCCTTGCTTTGCAAGGAGCCGGGCCATTAAATGCTCCACAGTAGAGGCTGCGGTTTCGCGTCGCGGGCGCGCTTTTTTAGGCGTTGCAGCCACGCGCGCGTGTAGTGGGCGGCGTGGGCAGGCGGACGTGACCTCCTGCCACGGTCCTGTTATTCTTCGCTGTGATGATGGCTCGTTCGCGGTGGCGTGGCCGCCGCGGTCGTGGTGGGGCCCGCCCGTCGGCGAGAGAAAAGATTCCCTGCAGTTAATGCGCGCGGGACGTCCGCCCCGGAGAGCTCGCCCGCGGCTTATAAATCTGAGGGGAGGGAAAAACGGCGGTTTTTTACCTTAGCGTTTCGCCGTTCTCGCCCCTTGCGCTCTCGCCTTCGATTTGCTCTCGCCACCGCGGCCCTTCGCCATTAGAGCTCTTCCTCATCTTCTTGTCTTCCGCTCCCGGATCTCTGGTCCTTTCTAATGGCGCCGCCTCCGCCCCTCACGATCCTCGACCCGTATGCCTGGGAGCGGTCGACGGTGACCCGGCTGGCTCTCAACGAGCTGGTCTCCGCCGGCCAGCTGGCGGCGAACGAGGAGGGCCGACCGGCGGAGTGGATCGTGCCGCCGGTGGGAGACCACGCGCCCAACCCGCCGGAAGGCTACGTGGTGAGCTTCGTCCGCTTCCACGAGCGTGGCTTCGCCGCGCCTGCGAGCCGCTTCATGCGGGCGCTCTGCCACCGCTACGGCGTGGAGTTGCACAACTTCGCGCCGAACGCGATTTCGCAGGCGGCCACATTTGTGGGCGTCTGCGAGGGGTATCCTGGGGATCCCAGTCAATTGGGAGCTCGGATACACCTCTTCCGCGCGGAGCTCTTCACGCAGCCCCACGACGGAGCGAGAGGACCCGCGCGCGGTGCGCGCCGGCGGGATGTCGCCAGCCCCGCGGGGGCGCAGTTCAAGGACGACTACATCCCCTGCACCATGACGACGAATAACGCCGGCTGGGAGCGGGGGTGGTTCTACTTGCGCAACGCCGAGCCCGGCCTCCCCCCTACACCGGTCGGGTGTTCAGGCGGGGAGAAGCCCGACTCCCCGGGGCTACGGGGGTGTCCACGCCCCAGCATCGGAGGCGGCTGGGCTCGCTCCTGGCCGCCTTGAGGAACCTGGCGACGCGCGGGCTGACCGCGGCGGGCGTCCTCGCCTTCCTCCACCACCGTCGGATCGTGCCTCTGATGGAGAGGCCGCTCTGCATCTTCGAGATGACGGAGGTGGCGGACCCCGTCGCGCTGGCGAGGTCGCGGATGCTCCCGACCCCCCTCGGGCGGGCGTACGCGCTCACGCGGGCGCGGAACGTCGTCGACACCCGGATGCTGCGCCAGGACCGGTCCCCGTGGGAACTCGAGATGCTCCCCACCGGCCCGCTGGTGAGTATGGCTCTTGGCTCTGTCTTTGTCTTCAATGTTGCCCCTGGCGTCTGACGCGCTTTTGACGTTCATGCAGCTGGTGACCTTCAGCGCCGCGAAGTCCGTTCCGCCTACCCCTGACTCCCGCGTGCTCGGTCGGGCGACGCAGCAACGGGAGCAGGAGCGGGCGACGCACAAGAGGGAGCGCGCGAGGCGGCACCGCGAGCGGCGGAGCGAGGAGTACCGGCTGCGCGAGCAGCAGGGGCTCTCCTCTCCGGGGACCGAGGAGTATTCGTCCTCGGAGGAGGACGAGGAGGAAGAAGCTGGGGGGCAGGGCCCCTCTGATAGGTGGGAGCCTGCTCCCCCGTCACCGGAGCCGCCCTCCGTGGCAAGGGCGGCATCGCACGGGGCGGGCGCAACGGCGCCCGCCGCCGGCAATCAACGACGAGGGCGGGCGCGAGCCGCGGAGGTGCCGGCGCGCGCGCCGCGGAGGCGCGCGCGCAAGCGCGCGCCGCGCGCGGGCGGGGGCCCGTGCGCGAGGCGGAGACATCAGGGGGCGCGGCGACCGGTGCATCGACAGCGCGGGCCTCGTCCGCCGAGGCCTCGAGGAAGAGGAAGCGCGCCTTCTCCTCTTCGAGGTAAGGGGCTCGCTCTTCTGCTGGGTTTGGTTTTCTGGCGACCATGCGTTCTGACTTTTTGCTTGTACTTGTGCAGGGTGGCCCCAACCGTGCCTCCCCTCGCACCGGCCAAGGTGCTGAGGGCGGACGCGTCCATTCCCACCCGGCGGCGCTCGTCGAGGGCGCCGCGGGGGGGGCGAGCACGGCGGCGGCGGGCGAGGGGCTCGCAAGGCGCGGGCGAGGCCTCGAGGCCTCGGCCGGCGGGTCGGCCGCCGCGGCGCGGCCCTGGGTGGCCGCCGAGGAGCGGCGGCGCGGCGGCGTGGCGAGACGCAGCCCGCGGGCGGCGGCCGTGGAGGAGATGCGGCCGTGGTGGGCGCCGCGACGGAGGCGCGGCCCGTGGCGCCGGCCGTGGCGGAGGCGGAGCGGGCGGCGGCGGCCGAGGAGGGGAGGACGGGCGCCCGTGGTTGTCGAGGCGCGGCCGGAGGCGGTGGCCGCGGCGCCGCGCCGGGCGCCCGTGGCCACGAAGGCGCAAGTGGAGGCACCGGCGGAGGTGGCGCGAGGGGCCGGCGCCGCCCGGCGGCTCCCGGGCGGTGGTGGTGGAAGTCCCGGACGACGACTCCCCGCCGCCCGGGTGGGATCAGTGGGTGAGCTTCCCCACACTCTCCCCAGAGTCCCAGGAGGGGGCCCTCGTGAGGCGACGCGATGGCCACATGGTGGCGGGGGGCCGGGGACATGGCGCCGAGGCCTCGTCTTCTCGCGCCGGCCACCCCACCCAGGTGGAGGGGATCGCCGACGACCCGCTTTGCGTTTGCGCGACGCCCGGGAGGAGCGAGGAGGCGCGGGGGGAGCTCCGCAGCCACGGTGCCACGCTCGACCGTGCGTTGAACGAGGCGCTGAGGGTTCACGGCGGCCCCGCATGGCGCGTCTTCCAGGTAGGGCATCGTTGCTCGTTTTCCTCTTTCCCTCGTTTTTGCGCGCTGTCTCTGTATCGTGGTGCTTACGGGTTTCGAATTGTGGGTGACAGGAGCTCGAGCGCCGTGCCCGCGACAAGTACGACGCCTTCGATCAGGTGAACGCTGAGCTCCACCAGGTCCGGGAGCGATGCGGCGCCTTCGACGCGCTCGCCGACGCCCTCAGGACTCCGGACGGCTGGTTGTCGTACCGGGCCATGGCCTTGCGCGACGAACTCCACGAGAGCACAAGGCAAGACCCGGCGCGTCCCTCTAGCCTCGAGCGGGTTTGCACAGCCCTCATCGACCGTGATGAGGCGCTGCGGCAGGCGCGCTCGGACCTGGAGAGGATGCGCACGCTGGCGACCAATTAGGAGGCGGAGGTGGCCGGCGTGCGCAGCGAGAACCGGGGGCTCCGCTCGTCGCTCGAGGGGGCGCGGGCACGGCGGCGTCGGGCCGAGGAGCGGGCGCGGGCGCTCGAGCAAAGGGTCAATGAGGCCGACGACCCGAAGGCCGCCCTCGACGCCAAGGTCGCGGCGCTCGCCGTTGTCGAGGAGCGAGCTCCGCGGGAGCGCACCGCCCGTCGGGGAGGGCGAGGGCGGCTCCAGCAGGAGCAGGCCGCCCTCGTCGACGCTCGGTCGGCCCTGGAGCGGGAGCGCGCTGCCCGCGAGGTGGCGCAGATGTCGCTGGAGGACCGGAACACCGAGTTCTCCAAGGTCGAGGGCGAGCTGATAGTGCTCAGCATTACGAGCGCGAACCAGGAGCTGGCCCTCCAGGAGCAGGGCGAGACCGTCCGGGGCCTCGAGCAGGCGGTCGAGGCCGAGCGCCGCGCCCTCGAGGTGGAGAGGAAGCAAGTCGAAGGTGAGCCGCTGTTTGACTCCTGTGTTGTTGGGTTTTCCTTAGGGGGTTGCACCCTTTTTCTGAGTTCTTTCTTGTCTTGGCGACTCCAGGCTTGCGCACCGCTCTGGGGCACGCGGTTGAGCAGGCCGAGGCGCTGTAGACCTCCTACAACTCCTCCGAGCAGGAGCTGCAGGAGTTGCACGATGCGGCCCTCGAGACCTGTCGATCCGTGGAGGAGGGCGAGGCGCAGGCCGGAAGCTCGCTGGCCAGCCGCCTGCGCGCCCTTGGCGGCCACGTCACCGAACGGATGCGCCGGGCGCTGCATCTTGGCGTCCAGAAGGCCCTCGGAGTGGTACGGTCCCACTACGAGGTCAACTTCGAGGCGCTGGCGGAGGGTTACATCGTCCCCGACGGTGTTGAGGACGAGGTGGCGATGGAGCGTGTGGACGCGCTCGCCGCCGACGCCGCTGGGACGCTCGCTGAGGCCTTCGAGGAGTTCCTCTTCCCGGACGCTGTTGACGCCGCCGCTCCTCCCGCCTGAAGACAGCTGGGCGCTAGGCCCGTTTTTTGTTTATGTATCAGTACGCTGGTCGTGCGGCCTTTGTAAATAAACAAGTTATTTTTGTCGTAAACATTTGTTGATGCGAAATGAAGTCTTTTGTTTACTACGCTTTTTGTTTCTCCTTCTTCCTGAGTAGATTCTAGTTAGGGGAGTTCGATTTTCGCGGGTGGCCTGCTGGGTTGGAGGCGAGAGAGAAGGGCCGTATCCTCGCGGCGTGGGCTATCTCTGGCTCGCGCGCTCCTTCCGCTAGGCTGCCTGCGCCCTGTTCGAATCGTTGCTCGAGGCCGGAGTAGAGAACAAACTTAGCGCGTGTGAGTTGCTTCGTTTTTGCGCGAAAATGGGACCATTTTGGGGGGGATGCCCCCCGCAGTAGCCCCCGAGGGTAACTTGGGTTTCAGGGGAAAGCCGAGTTGCCCTTTTCATTAGACTTATGGCGTTTACATAGTTGTCACCAACTGGGGCGTTGGTTATGTGATTTTTACAACAAAAATACTTGGAAATCCTAGCTAGGGGTAGAAGCGACGTAGCTGTTGGATGTTCCAAGCGTTGGTGAGCTCTTCACCGTCCTCGTTGGCCAGCTTATATGTGCCGGGCTTGAGTACCTTCACCACGACGTAGGGTCCCTCCCATGGAGGCGATAGCTTGTGGCGTCCCCGGTTGTCTTGGCGTAGCCTTAGGACCAAATCCCCTTCGCTGAAGTCCCGTCGGCGTATCTTGCGTGCTTGGTAGCGCCTGAGGGACTGTTGATACCACGCGGAGTGCATCAAGGCCACGAGGCGTGCCTCGTCCAGCTGGTCCAACGAGTCCTCGCGGGCTCGCTGGTTGGCATCCTCGTCGTAGCCTCGAACTCTGGGCGATCCGTATTCCAAGTCCGTGGGGAGGACGGCCTCCGCGCCATGGACTAGGAAAAACGGGGTAAACCTGGTGGCTCTGCTCGGGGTGGTCCTTAGGCTCCACACGACTGCTGGTAACTCTTGGAGCCATTTCCGACCAGATTTGTTTAGCTTTCCACAGCTGCCCAATCCACACAGATGTGGAACTTGTCGCAGAACTCCAAGAACTTCCTACCCGTGAACTGGGACCCGTTGTCGGTGATGATGGAGTTTGGCACTCCAAAGCGGTGGACGATGTCGGTGAAGAACGTCACCGCTTGCTCCGCCCTGAGATTCGTAATGGGGCGTACCTCCACCCACTTGGAGAACTTGTCGATCGCGACCAGCAAGTGGGTGAAGCCCCCGGGCGCCTTCCGCAGGGGCCCGACGATGTCCAGCCCCCACACGGCGAACGGCCATGTTATGGGGATGGTCTGCAGGACATGAGCGGGAAGGTTGGACTTGCGGGCGTAGAACTGGCACCCCTCGCAGGTGCGTATGATCTCACTGGCGTTCGCGACCGTGGTAGGCCAGTAAAAGCCTTGGCGGAAAGCATTGCCAACGAGGGTGCGAGGCGCTGTATGATGGCCGCAGATCCCGGCGTGGATGTCCCGCAGGAGCTCGCGCCCCTCGGGGATGGGCACGCACCGCTGCAAGATGGCGGAGGCGGCGCGCTTGTACAACTCGCCGTCGACGAGGGCAAAGGACTTGGCCATCCTGGTGATGCGTCTGGCCGCGGCCCGGTCCGTGGGGAGTTCCCCTCGGGCCATCCAGGCCACATACTTGTCACGCCAGTCAGCCTTGACGGGGGCCGGCTCGATGTCCATCACATCAGCTCCATAGGCGCCATACCCCTCGAGGAGGGAGAGCACGTACGCCTCATTCAAGGGGTCCTCATCCATGGGTTCCGCACCCGCTGGATTCGAGGGAGCCCCCGAGGGTTCTGCGCGGTTCGAGGGGTGAGGCTCGAGGGCGACCGAGGGTTGAGCGATATCGCGGGCAAAAACGTTCGGGGGGACGGTGATCCGCCCGGACGCGATCTTGGCTAGCTCGTTCGCCTCCTCGTTGTACCGGCGGGGCACGTGGTTGAGCTCGATGCCATAAAACTTGTCTTCGAGGGCTCGCACGGCCTTGCAGTAGGCCTCCATCTTATCGTCATGGCAGCTCGCGTTCTTCATGACTTGATCGACTACGAGCTGCGAGTCCCCCCGTACGTCGAGGCGTTTGACGCCTAACTCGATGGCGATTTTGAGGCCGCAGAGGAGGGCCTCATATTCAGCCATATTGTTAGATGCGGGGAAGTGGAGGCGCACCGCGTACCGCATGTGCTCCCCGAGGGGTGACACAAAGAGCAGGCCCGCGCCCGCCCATGTTTTCATCACCGAGCCGTCGAAGTACAGAGTCCAGCACTCTGCTTGGTTCTGCGGCGGCGGCAGCTGCGTATCCATCCATTCAGCGACGAAATCCGCCAGGATCTGGGACTTGATGGCCTTGCGCGGGGCCAGGGGCGTCCTTTGGGCCGTGCGGGCTGGGCGACCGAACAGGGCCCCCAAAAAATAAGGGCCCCAAGATTTACCAAGTTTACATATTATGTATAATAGTTTTGGGCTTTGTTTTAATTAAAATCAGCTGTTAGTTGGCCCAAAATCGTGGCCTATTGGAGCTACGTGGGAGTGGGGAGGCAGGAAGTCACGATGGATCGTGCGCTCAAAAAAAAGGAAGTCACGATCGTGAGTTTTTCCTAGGAGTCGGACCTATCAGCCGCCAACGCCAGGGAGACTACCAGTACGACGCGTTGCCACTGGACTTGAGACCCTTTGACTTCGACTCGAGACGCCTGTTCGTCATCTGGATCGTGGCCTGCAGCTTCGTGGCCTGTTCGTCGTCTAGAGTTCACATTCCGGCCTCGCCGTTGCTCTCGACTGCTATCCAGTCCAGCCAGAACGCTAGATCAGATTCAGAGACCAAGATCATCACCAAGGTCAGGTAAATTCCATGTCCAACCCGTTTTATTCAGTTAATGTTAATCTTTCCTGCAACATACGAACTGATCTAGGGTAATTGTTTCAATTTGCAAGTCATGTCTTCTTCAAATCGGATTAGAAAATATGAATCGGGACATCAAAAGTTAGGCCTCCACTTGGTTTTTTGAACTGGGCCTCGGATTTTTCCGGGACGCCGCTGGCGGGGCGTAGGTGAGCGTCTCGCCCATCAGCTCCACGGACCACTTGGCGATCCTGCCCGCCGCGTCTGGGTTGCGGATGATCTCTCCTAGCGGGAAGGAGGAGACCACCGTGACGGGGTGGGCCTCGAAGTAGTGGCGGAGCTTGCGCCGCGCGAGGACTACCGCGTAAAGCAGCTTCTGGACCTGAGGGTAGCGCGTATTGGTGTCAGACAAGACCTCGCTGATGTAGTAGACTAGCCGCTGGACCAGCAAGGCGTGCCCTTCCTCCGCGCGCTCCACCACGATCACGGCGCTGACCACCTGGGTGGTTGCGGCCACATAAAGCTGCAAGGGCTCGCCGTCCTGCGGCGGCGTGAGGATCGGGGCGCGCGTTAAGGACGTCTTCAGCTTGTCGAGCGCATCCGGGGCCTCGGCGGTCCAGGAGAAGCGCTCGTGCTTCTTGAGTAGGCGGTAAAGGGGCAGGCCCTTTTCGCCGAGCCGCGAGATGAAGCGGCTCAAGGCGGCAAGGCACCCCAGCACATTTTGCACCCCTTTGAGGTCCTGGATCGGGCCCATTC
Organism: Cenchrus americanus; assembly: GCA_947561735.1. Taxonomy (NCBI): domain Eukaryota; kingdom Viridiplantae; phylum Streptophyta; class Magnoliopsida; order Poales; family Poaceae; genus Cenchrus; species Cenchrus americanus. The sequence goes on along the minus strand of OX387242.1, from coordinate 96,176,848 downwards.
GTTCGAGGGCTGCAACCTTCTCAGGGTTGGCCTCGATTCCCTGTTGGGAGACGATGTACCCCAGGAGCGTGCCTCGCGGCACTCCAAAGACACACTTTTCGGGGTTTAATTTGACCCCATTGGCCCGTAGGCAGCCAAAAGCGATGCTAAGGTCACCAACCAGGTCGTCCGCCTTCCTGGTTTTCACGACGATGTCGTCTACGTACGCCTCGACCGTCCGTCCGATGTGATCTCCGAAAACGTGCTGCATGCAGCGCTGGTATGTCGCACCCGCGTTTCGGAGGCCAAACGACATCGTGACGTAGCAGAACATCCCAAACGGCGTGATGAACGAAGTCGCGAGCTGGTCGGACTCCTTCATCTTTATTTGATGATACCCGGAGTAGGCATCAAGGAAGCAAAGTAGTTCACACCCAGCCGTTGAATCAACGATTTGATCAATACGCGGCAAAGGAAAAGGAACTTTAGGACATGCTTTATTAAGACTAGTGTAGTCTATACACATCCGCCACTTCCCATTCTTTTTCTTTACAAACACAGGGTTTGCTAGCCATGTTGGGTGGAACACCTCCTTGATGAACCCGGCCTCTAGAAGCTTCCGCAACTCCGCTCTGATAACCCGTCGCCGCTCCTCGTCGAAGCGGCGCAGCCGTTGTTGCACGGCGCGGGCGTGAGGCAGGATGTCAAGGGAGTGCTCGGCGACCTCCCTCGGGATGCCTGGCATATCCGAGGGGCTCCATGCGAAGATGTCGGCGTTGGCGCGGAGGAAGTCGACGAGCACCACTTCCTATTTGGGATCGAGGGTGGAGCTGACCCTCAACGCCTTGCCCTCGGGGGCAGAAGGGTCGAGGGGGACCTCCTTGGTCTGCTCCGCGGCCTCGAAGGTGCCGGTGTGCTTGGCGGTGGAGTCGAGGCCCTCGTTGACCATCTTCTCCAAGGTGGTCACCAGCGCTTCATCCAGTGCCAGTGCTTCTGCGTGCTCTACGCACTCGACGTCGCAGTCGAATGCGTGCTCGATGGACGAGCCTACGGTGATGATGCCGTTCGGTCACGGCATCTTCATCTTCAAGTAGGTGTAGTTGGGGACCGCCATGAACTTGGCGTAGCAGGGCCGCCCAAGTATGGCGTGGTAGGCGCCCTTGAACCCCACCACCTCGAAGGTGAGGGTTTCCTTGTGGAAATTCTTCGCAGTGCCGAACCAAACCGGCAGATCGATCTGCCCGAGGGGCTGGACCTGCTTGCCGGGCGCGACGCCATGGAACGGCTTCGCGCTGGGCTGCAGCTGGTCCAACCCGATCCCCAGCAAACGCAGCGTATGCGCGTAGAGGATGTTGAGGCTGCTGCCTCCGTCCATCAAGACTTTTGAGAACCGCGCGTTCCCAATGATGGGGTCGACCACCAGCGGGTACTGGCCCGGGTTGGGGATGCGGTTCGGATGGTCCTCCCGGCTGAAGGTGATGGCGTCCTCCGACCAGTTGAGGAAGGAGGGAGGCGCCTTCTCTGCGGCGAGGACCTCGTGCCGCTCCCGCTTGCGCTGGCGGGTCGACATGTCGACGGTGGGTCCCCCAAAGATGAGGAACACGTTCTCCACGGCGGGGAAGCCGCCGGCGTCGCCATCTCCTCCGTCTTTCTTGGCCTCTGCCTCCTTCGCGGCGGCGCGGCCATAGAACTTCTTGAGCATGTCGCACTGCTCAAGGGTGTGGTTTACTGGGGTCTTGTGGTAAGGACATGGCTTTTTTAGCATGTCATCGAACACCCCCGGACCTCGAGGGGCTGGTCGGTGGCTTCTTTCCCTTCTTGCCCCGCTTGTCCTTGCGGTGGGGCTCCCTGGACTTGCTGCCCTCCGCGGGCGCATCATCCGAGCGCTTGCCCTTCTTGCCGTCGAAGATCGCCCCCACGGCCTCCTCTCCTGAGGCGAAGCTGGTGGCAATGTCTAACAGCTCGTTGGAGTCCGCGGGCGGGCTGCGTCCCAGCTCCCGCACGAGGTCCCGGCACGTGGTGCCCTCGAGGAAGGCATGCACGATCTCGGATTGCGCGACGCTGGGGAGCTCTGTACAGCGCTAGGAGAAGCGCCGTATGAAGTCTCGCAGCGACTCGCCAGGCTTCTGGGTGCAGGAGCGCAGGTCCCAGGAATTTCCAGGGCGCACGTACGTGCCCTGGAAGTTTCCCACGAACGTGCGGACCAGATCGTCCCAGTTGTGGATCTGGCTGGCGAGTAGGTGCTCGAGCCACGTCCGGGCTGCATCGCCGAGGTGCAGGGGCAAGTTGCGGATGATGACCTCGTCGCTGGTGGCTCCGCCCAGCTGGCACGCCAGGCGGTAGTCGTTGAGCCACACACGGGGATCCGTCTCCCCGTTGTACTTGACAATGGTCGAGGGTTGGCGGAAGCGTTGGGGGAAGGCTGCCGCACGGATCTCCCGGCTGAACACACGGGTCCCCGGGGGCTCTGGCATCGGAGAGCGGTCTTCGTCGCTGTCGTAGCGTCCACCCCGTCGAGGGTGGTAGCCCACCGCTGCTCGCGCGTACGCCTTGCTCGTGCGCCTGGCGTTGATGACGTTGCGGGCATCACCGTCTAGCGTCCTGCGCGTGTCGAGGAGCCGCTCCTTGGCCGGCGCACGTCCCAAGTTGGCGGGACGCCCCGCAGCTTCGCCTGCGTGGACCGAGGGTTCGCCCCCCTGAGCAGCCCCGTCTCCTCGCGCATCCCCCTGCTGGCGGATACGTGAGGCCGAGCTTTCGACCTGCTGGACGGCCGCTTGCTCGATGAGGGCCTGCACCTCGCGTTGCAGGTTCCGCGCCTCAGGGGTTGAGGGTGCCGGCATAGCCCGCAGCAGCGTCGCAGCGGCGACGAGCTTCTGACTTGCCCGTGGAGGCGCGTCAGGGTTGTCGGCGTTGATGCGGTCGCGGGCCTGTCTGCCCGGCTCCCGCGCGCGTTCGCCGCGAGCGGAGGCTTCCCCCGCCATTGAGGCACGGAGCGGCCCGGGCCCGGGCCCCGGTGCGCATCGGCGTCGGCCCCGGCGGGGAGTGCTCGGCCCCCGCGGCCAGGCGCGGAGCTATCCCTGGGGCAGGCGTGACCTCCGCGTCGCCGGCACCTACCGCGCCGGTGGCGTTGGCTGGGTCGTTGGTGATGACGACACAGCACTCCCGCACGGGGTTGTAGCTCTTGGTGCTGGAGTCGTTGGAGCAGCCGAACCAGTAGTCCGTAGCGTCGAGGAAACGCTGGAACATGACTGGGTCTGACACGCCAGAGAAGTCCCACTCCGCGTACCCGTGGAGGTTAGCGGGCGGCGGCGCGTCGAGGGAGCCTAGGGACGATTCGTCACCGGCTGAGGCGCTGGGATCCCTGGCGACGAAGACGTGACGGCCTGGGGGAACCCTGCGCATCGTGGTGTTGACGTTGGCGTTGTAGGCCGTCGTGGCACCACGCAACCCAATGGGAAAGCGCGGTCCGGAGACCGCGCGCTGTCCCGTTGGGGTGGCGGTTGCCGTGGTTGCGGGCGCGCCGTGCCGAGAGGCGCGCGCGCTCGGCTGCCGTCGCTCGGACCGTGCCTCGGCGTGAATGCGACCGCAGCGGCGGCGGCGTCGTGGCGTCGACGGGCCCGCGGCATCCGCGCTGCGGGCGTCTGCGCCGTGATGGTGTGCGCAGCGGGAGCCGGAGCAGACCCGGCCTGGCGCCGCGCACGGAGCTCCTCACGGTTGGTGAGGCGCATGAGGTAGCTATTCCCCGTGGCCTGGAAGTTTAGGCCCCCGAACCGGATTTCGAACCCGGCGGGGAGGGGGTCCGAGCTGCCCATGCAGTAACGCGTACCGCGGTACTCAGTGCGGATCACCATGGAGGGAGTTGGTGGAATGACCTTAGGCGCTCGATTGCCCCATGGTGGGCGCCAACTGTCGGTGCGGAATGTGGTCCCGACACTAACCAGTAATAAGCGCCGTGGTCTATCCCTCAATGGTCGATGCTAAGCAACAAGAGACACAGAGTTTATCCTGGTTCCGGCCGGTGGGCCGTACGTCCAGCAGTGGTGTGCTCGAGGCACTATATTGCTCAGCACCGGGGGTGCCTGTAGTGGGGCTGCTACAAGCAAGGCGGGAGAGGAAGCGCGGCTTCCAAGTCCCTGGTGTAGTGGCTGGGGGTGTTGTGTTGTGTTGCGTCGAGTCTCTATGTTCTGTGTGTGTGTTCGTCTCCCCTGCGGCAAGGGGGTTCATCCTCCTTTTATAGATCAAGGAGGGAGCGAATCACATGCGCGCCGCGCTATTTAGCTACGTGAGGGAGCGTGATGTGCTATACTGTAGGGTAGGCGGCCGCCCAGGCGATCCTTGCAGCGATCCGGCCATCATGGCACATCTTGTACCCGAACAGTGGCAGCCTCGAGGGTAGGAGAGCGGCGGGCGGCTGTAATGTCTTCTGATAGGCTCGAGGGAGTCACTGACGTCAGTCCGTACGAGGCACAGCGGCAGGTAAGGCGGCGTCCCGTTCCCGCACACTCCACGGTGCTGGAGTCATTGCCGCAGCGCCTGGCGTGCGCCCGTACGCGCGGGGGGGCGGCGGCCATCATACCGTCAAGGGTGGCAGGGATGGCGTCCCACCGGCCTAGCACCTCCACCTAACCCTGTAAGGTCACGAGAAAGCAAATCGAGGGTGCAGCCGGCCCCCTTCGAGGGCTCGGCGCGTTAGCCGTACCGGAGTGGGCGGCGCGGCGTCACGGGACTGGCACCGGCCACGCAGCACAGTTCCTCCTACGGTGGCGGGGATGGGATCCCTCCCGGGGAGCCGGTGCGGCGGCACGCGGGGCGCGAGCCCCGGGCGCATGATGGCGGCGCCTCGCCGTCGTCGGGCATTAAATGCCCGTGCACGGGCGCGGGCGCACGCGTGCGGGGCGCCCTCGAGCGAGGCGGACCCCGTTCGAGGGCGGAGCGGACCCTCAAGCGAGGCGGAGCCCCGCTCGAGGGGGAACGGGCCCTCGAGCGAGGGCGGAGCTCGCTCGAGGTAAGCGCACCCCTTCGAACGGGACAGAGCCCGCCCGAGGGAGGCGCGCATCCTCGAGCGAGGCGAGGCCTGCTCGAGGGGATCTTCAAGAGGGCCGCCTCGGTGGGCCGTCGGGGCCCCTGCGGCGTGGGCCGTATCCTGCATGGTTAGGCGAAGTGTGTTTGGCTTTGTTGCTGGTTTTAAATGGGGATTTCTCAGTTGTTTAAGGGGACCCCTAGGGCTGTCCCCGACACAATGCATGGATAAAAAGGCTAGCATGAAAAGTTACACAAAGGAATGACCAACGTCTTAGTCTCGAACCATAATAATCAATCCTAATCCAACTCATCAAAACATATGTTTGCAATCTACGGGTTTTGTTATCATAGAACATATATGTATATGGCTTTGGTAGGTAGAACTTTGCAAGAGCATCACAAATATGTAGATAGCATAGAAGTTAAGTTTTCATAAAAACAACAAGTTATCCGGCTATCCATAACTTAAATCAAAGAGCAAAGATATGTATGTGGGTCTAAAGCATAGTCATTTCACCTCCATAAATAAAAGAGCCGGTATTTAAATTAATTTTAGATCATATTATCGAGAGAAATTAGCCAAGACATGTATAACTTCATGTAGGTAAAACAAAGCGACAACTTTCATTATCTTTCCGTAAGCATAGGCAATATAAAACATCGAGGTGAACACATGGTCATGTCTATCTATTGAAAATAAAAAGAACCTAGGTTGTCCTCATAGTAGCCATGTTATTGTTGGAAGAGAAAAACAAAATGTTGCACTTAAGTTTGAAGGCATTCTTACAAGCATTTATATTCGGAAAAGAGAAGGTCCATGGAGATGTTACCATCCTTTGTAGTTCTTCGTTGCCTTCTTCCGACATCTCCATGTATTTATGTGGCTTTTGCTTTTGTATTGATTTATCAATGCTCCTAAACTTCTGAATTTGATCTTGTATGCTTAATGGAGTCATTGGTCGCTCTTCTCTTCAATGTTGTCATCACCATCTCCTCTTTCTTGTTCTCATCATCTCCTTGCTATCTCTTTTTCATGGATTTCCCCTCTGTCAAGAATAGAACATATATCGAAATATATCTCTATTGAAAGTTTATGAAATTACCTTTCCAACGTGTGGTCATTCATCGAAAACGGAGTTCAAACAAGGGAGCTATGTTCGTTTTACTTCAGCGCTGCGTGCTGTCCAAAACTGATTTTAGGACGTGTTGCACTCGGTGATTCGAGCATAACCGCTTATAGGAACCTCTGATTGTCTTGATTCTTGATTTGTTGGAATTATAACTTCATGGGTCTTCTAAATATCCAAAAATATTCGGTGTTTTGCCTTAGAGACCATGCAAAAGTTTGATGAGATCAGTGGCTTCTTGCGCATTGATCCGGTGATGTTAATGATCTTGATCATTATATCTTCTAGAGCATCATGTTGCACTTCTGTGTTCAAGATTCAGGGTCTTCCCCATGCTTAGCATTTTGCTATGCATGGAAGAAGAAGACAAAGCATTTTTATCTTAGTCATCCTTCAATTTCCTTGTAGTGAGAGTCTTTATCTTGCCTGCAAGACGTTTTAAGCGCACATTCTACCCCCAAGGTGACGGTTGAGAGTAGATAGAATTGCCAACAATTCAACAATGTCTCCTAAGATTCTTAACTCGTGGCATAATTAGTCTAATGAGAAATAAAAACCTAATGAGTGTATGTGGTGCAAAGTGTGCATGCACATGATAGGAAAGCATATAAACAAAGACAATGTTTTCACCTAGTTCTAAACACCATGTTTACAACTAGTTTGCCGAATTTATCCATAGCCATAAAGGTTGATAAATCTAGGGTTAAAACACCATGTCTATCCCTAAATCAATAACTCTTACAACACAAGAAAAATTAAATGCACTACAAAGCTTATAAACTAACCAATGCAACATGAAAACATATGAAAAGCTAGCAAGGTTTATCGAACTTAACGATGATGGTTTGGAATCATGTTTAAACACCACGTTTACACAAGATCACAAAAGGAAAATGCCCTCGAAGCATTAACATGGAAACTGAAGCATACATCATTAAGTATATAAAACAACCAAGCCAACTACGTGCAAAACATGTATATGCAAAGAAACATCACGTTGATAACAAAATGCAATGCATGCAAATAAATAAATATGATCACGAACATGATAGTGGTAAAAAAGAAAACTAAACTTAGATTAATAATCACAAGTGATCATCATAAGATGGTGACATTCTTTATTCTCTCTAAGAAAGGAATAAAAACAAAAAAAATGGGTTGCCTCCCGAAAAGCGCTTCATTTAAAGTCATAGAGCTCGACTTTCTCACATACCTTCTTTTCGTCGCATAGCCATGGCCCTTCATGCAAGAAGAAAAGGTACCAATTCAGCTTTAATTTACTTCCCATGTTGTGCTTGATCACTTATAGAAGACTTGCCCAAGGCATCCTTTTGCTTCATCACTATCTCCTTCTTTATCACCCTTCCGTGCTGCCTTCACTCCATGAATTTTTATTTAATGTCCATAACATAAAATATACCCAAGCTCTACTCCATTGCACAGTGCACAAAATTTCCTTTCCAACAAGTCTTTATTTGCCCAAATCGGACTCCGGACAAGAGAGTTACGTCCATTTTACTTCGGCGGTGAAATTTGTCCTAAAATTTCAGAACGTGCAACGCTCAATGTTTTCTCCATAACTTCTTGCACGGGTCTTCAAATCCGTTGGTTCTTGATGCGTTAGAATTGAAACTTGATGGAGCTTCTGAATATCTCATTTTCTTCATTTGTACACCTCTGAACAAGCTCTCAAATTGATGAAGACAATAACATCCATCGCGGGATTTGGATAGGTTGATGATTTATCTTGCAAATCTTTAGGCATGACTTCTCTTTTAATTATTCAAGCCTTGTCTACATGGTTAGTGAAAATTGGGCCTTTCCTGACATGTGCTTCTTTAAGGTCATTAGCTTGATCAAGTGCAAAGCATGATCGAGATTTACCAAACTTATTGTAAACATACTCGTCCATAATAAACACCACATGCGAATTGTAGCAACAAGTCAAGGTGTAAACAAAAGAAGCATATGTTTCATGCATAGCACTTTGTTCATCATTAGGCAAAGTTTCTTTAGGAGTGAGATTAATCGGTTCAAACATAAATGTTTTCTCCTTTTCATTCTCAAGAAAATCTAGCCTATCAACATGATCATTATTGGAACAAGGCATATAATTTAAATTATTATTCATACTATTGGTCCAACATGAATATTTGAACATTTCATCATTAATACCAATAATATCTTGATATTTCAGCGTGTACCTTTTCCTCGGAGCTTCTTTAACAAGAGTGATATTTGATTCATCTAGTGGTGTTGAAGTCAAATCAATATCAACAAGTGTAGTTGCCTCTTCATAACCATCGTGCAATTTCTTCAACTCATCATGTGGAACACGTAATCCTTCAACTATGTACGCATTCATCTCTTCTTTGAAGTCTTCTTTATCAACCAAATCTTCATCTTCAAAGTCTTGTATGTTGCTTTCTTTATTTCCCGTGTAGCACATGTCGTCAAGACCGCTCATCGTTGATTCACTTTTTCCTTCATCCTTGAGTACTTTCATGTCTTACTTTGCTAGTGTGTGGGCTTCAATAGCACACAAGCTTTAACCTTCTAGATTGAGTCCTATATTCTCCCACTTGCCCTTCGAGTCACTAGGCTCGTCACAGTTGTACTCTTCTCTTTCTTCATCATAAATCATCTTTGAGTTGTCAAATCGGTTGATCCATGCTTCATCATCTTCTTCTCTTTCTTATTCAAACATATTTTGGATCGATTCTCCACTCATCTCTTGATCAAATATATCCTCAACTTGTTTGGAAATGTGTTGGCGTTCCTCCTTACTTTGGTAGTTGATTAGTGGGGCAAAATCAACTTGAATCCAACCGGATTGATTGAACTCTGCCAATGGTCTAGCATTCCACATACTTCGGCCTACATCCATTCAGTTTCAACACTTTTAATATAAAAAATGACTTCTCTTACCTTGGGAAGTGGATCTTCAATTTCTTGTATGGTCGGTTCATCTTCCTTGACCTCTGGTTCATCTTTTTCAGAAAATTCAGCAAGCACCTTGGGCTTGCTTTTGTCATTTTGCTCCTCCCGACAACATCTTTGCCAATCTCATTGCGTTCTTTGTCCATTGCTTATCCTTTGTAAGATTTGTGCAGCTTCACTAATTGTTTTGTCCATTATATAACCGCCTGCACACATGCTTACAAAACAAGATGTGTTAGGGGTTAGTGAAAAATAAAAGGTATGCAACATCAAGTCACCGGAAAATCCCAAGTTCAGGCCTCGCTCAAGTAGTTCATTAAAACGGTCCTATGCTTCATCAATTCCTTCATCCTCTCCTTGCTTGAAGTGAGCACATGCATCCTTAAGTCTTAGACCTTGCTTATGGGAAAGAACTTCAAAAGAAATTTCTTCACTAGCTCATCCCAATTTCCTTTTGCTTCAACGGACGCAAGTGTGTACCATCTTCGTTCTTCATCTTCGAGAGAGAACGGAAAAATATTCCACTTGAACTAAGCGGCCGGAACTCCTTCTTGTCGCACCGTGTTGCATATCATCATGAATTCCTTAATGTGTCTATATGGGTTGTCATCCTCCAATCCTCTAAAGGGGCTTGTCGCCACTAAGTTGATGATTCTAGGCTTCACTTCGTAGTGGGTTGTAGCAAGTATCAAATCTGATTTTTGCATCTCGGTGTCTTCCATTGACAACATTGCTAGTTCCCTTAACGATATCTCTTCGTATATCAATGGTGAGGTGAAAAAATTCATCTAGGCACTAAAAAAAGAAAAACAAAAAAGGGTTTTTTTCTAGAAAACGAGGGTTAGATGTTAGTAATCAACAAGACTAATACAAGATTAAATGTAGCAAACTGGCTTGCTCCCCGGCAACGACGCCAGAAAAAGGGGCTTATTGACGGATATAACTCGTATCCACATGATCCACAAGCGTATAGACCTACACCTTTTTCACCACGGGGATTCCCTAGGTTCTTATCAATTCGCGGAGCAAGGGGATCACTAACGTTTGATCTAGCACTAAACTAGTTGATGTAAACCTTTGGATGAAAGATTAATCTATGGACTAAAGGCAATCTAATATATGAACTAAGACTAGACAAAACCAATCTAATCTAGGTCAAATGAGAGACGGGAGGTACACAAGTTATGGAGAATGTTTGCCCATGGAGTCTAGGGGTACTTGAAGATGCAATCACCTAAACATGATAAAACTGATCTAATCTATCTAAACATGTGACCACGGTTTAGCAATTTTCCTCCCCCCGTACTGTCACTACGCGAATGTAATCTTTGCTAAACCTATTGATGATCATGGTATGTTGACGTGATCCACGGGAGAGACTCGAAAAGCATAGTGACCAAACCTTTAGCATTAAGAATCATCAACAAAGGAACAATAGATTACGATATAAACAAGAGTTGGTGACTACATATCAAGATCCATTACAACTCCATGGACAAATGATGAATCTACTCCATCAAGATGATAAGCATGGTACCATTGAATGTGGTAGATGCATCCGATGAAGATCAATCCTCGCCGTCCTCCAACTCCGGCAGCGCCGTAGCAAGGCTTCGGCGTCCTCCTCCTTGTGGTGATCTCCGGCGGCTCTCCGATGAATGGATGTCAATGGGTAACCATCTTGGGGTGCCTAAGGGGTTGTATTTATGTCCTTGGGGTGCCTTGGGGCGTGCTCCACCTTGCCTTGCACGAGATCCTCCTTGGGAGAGAAGCAAACTTGGTTTCCATAAAATCAGCCTCATCCAGATTTTCTTGATTCGCAGCCCTTCCTTGCCGGCGCCATATCTCCCACGTCCGGACTCCAAATAATGCAAATTTGGTGTTAGGTTGTGTGCCACGAAATTATCTTCAACTTTGATATTCATTTCTTTCCTTGGAAACGAAGATAAGATCTCCAAATCGGCCTTGGAAGATAAACTGTTCTTATTTCGGACTGACTACATAGCAGGGATTTCGGGGGCCATATATCTCCTAGCTCCCTTATCTGAATTGGGCCTTCCACATGTCCAAATCGAAGGTATCATCGAGGCCCACAACTTTGGTAGTCAAACTTTTGCCATTAAAGGCCGTTTAAGTCAACAAATCTGCACCGAAAGATCATGATATTTTGGGCTGCGAGAATACCTCTCGGGCTGAGTTGATCTCGTTGGTAAACATCCAAATCCCCGGAGTTTTGCGTGTTGATGCTTCGGTCCTTGGGTTGTTTGGAGTCTTGTTCACTTCGTGTCTTGACTTGTGACGGGCTTCATGATCTTCTCTTGAAGTGCTTGAGGAACTTATCTCGAAAGTCTCCTCTTTAACGTTAATTTCCTACGTAAACAACAAACTCCAAAATCGACATGCAAGTGTGAACTTGTTACATCATTAGTATGCCTAGTGGCGGGTTAGTTGTAAATCATAATCGAAAGCAATGTATAACAAGTACTCTAGGTTGACGGAAATTCACCGTTAACAACCGCTGCTCAGCATATGAATGTAAGACCTTGTATGGCCTCTTCCGTATCACTGCATAATGTTGCAACCACCTCTTCAATGCAGGAAGGTCATTGAAAACTAGGCCTTTCTCAATAACCATGTCGTGACTGACCTCAGGAGCATCTAGAAGATCATCATCCCATCCTTCTACAATTGCCTAACTGGATAGTTCAAGATTTCTAAATTCATGTACCCTAATGTCAACACTAGGGAGAAAACACTTCATTATCTCAACATCACTCTCTGTAAGCTCCCCAACTGGGTGGTCATCATCGGAATCACTGCCCCTAGCAATGTCATGAGGCTCCTCCTCATTCATGTAATTAATAAGGCTCATCATCCTCCATGTCATGAGCCTCCTCTGCATTCATAGCTTGAGGTTCAAATTTGACACTATTTGAAGTGTGAAATCCATCTTCAAGATGCTCACTTGGGGGAATGGGAAGTGCATGTGCATTTCAGCAACATTTCCTACAACACATGACAAAACACAAAACACAAGTACTAAATGAGAGAAATGATTGACGAGAAAACCCTAAAATTCGAAGAAATTTGTGCCTGCAATACTTACTGGGATAATTATGTGTCAAAGGAATCTCCTTAGGAGGAATTGCCCCACCATCATGTCCCAGTGCCTGAGAAATATTGACCCTATTTGGTGCTGATTGAGCATCAACCAAACTTCACACGACCTCATTACAAACATGAGAGACAGTGCATAGCAGATGGGTGCGAGCATTAAGCAATGGGTGCATGACCACGTCCAAACATTGCAACTGGCTCGAGTGTCGATCTCACATAATTATCCCACTGATTCTCACACTCAATTAGCATGATGCGCCTCAGATTGTTAGGTGGACCACCTAAGTGAATTACACCCTCCACTGCAATGTCAACATCACATCTAGGACAATGTAACTCCTCCCTTGCAATCACCTCATTCAAACTTGGTTTATCATTGAATAGCATAGGCACACATTGCATCTCAACAAACTCAACATTTCCATAACAGTCTCTTTCCATACTACCTCCATGATATATGGTCACTAGGTTGTCCATCTATAATTTCAACAAAAATGCACAAAAGTAAGTTGGAAGTAAATTTCTTTGTCCATGACTAACACTACCTACCTGATTGCCTAAGTCTATAAATATATCTCTCTCTAAGTCTAAAAACGTATCTCTCTAGGTCTATAAAATCAACACATATATATCTAAGTAATTTTTCTATTTCCCAAGTCTCTGAATTATGTAACCAGGTTTAATATCTAAATTCAAATGAAAATCTTAAGGTTTTAGGGTTTACCTTGCTAATGGAGGAGAGGGATCAGGGGGTCGTGCCGCGGGAGCCCGCCCGAGCCGTTGCGGCCCATAGGCACCCGCACCGAGTCGCGGGACGCGCTCAAGCGCCACGGAGCGGCGGCCGGGGGGTGGGGCGGCTCGGGTGACGGACGGGGGTGTAGTGGGTCAGGGCAGCTTGGCCGGCTTGGCACGCCCGGGCATAGGGTGCGGGGGAGGCGGCACCAGCATGGTTGGGGTGGCGGCAGGGCAAATAAGAAGAACGATTCGAATGGGGTCGCGGGGAATGGATGAAGGGTATGGGACCAGGTGGAAGGAAGCTCGACGCCACGAATCAGGGCACCGAGGTTGGCACTGTGGATCAGGGCGCCGACCCTTCGGCCACGTCAGACACCACATCTACACACATCGACCGGGAATCCTACCACCTCGGCGTCGAGATCCATAGCGCCGAGGCATGTAAGTTCGGCTCCACGGTCCACGGTGCTGAGATCGGGGTCCATTTTTTGAAATCTTTCCAAACAAGACACATTTGTGAGAAATTTTCCCCAAAAGGGCCAACAAGCAAAAAAGTCAGTCTAAACAGCTCAATGGCTACCACTCATGTTATTGAAAATAATATTGCGAACACCCCCTATTTCTACTGCTCTTATAGTATTCTTTCTTGACGCACACGTAAAGAAAAACATCACGAGATCATGGATTTTCTTGCTCTTTTTTTCTTTTCATTTTTTCGCACATATGTTATCCTTGGAGAGGTAGGGAAGAGGAAGGGGCTTGAGCCCCCCTACCCCATCGTAATTTATTTTCTCGGTGTTGCCTCCTTCAACTTACTTTTTTTTCTTAGCACAACTAGTTCTCAGTTGTCCATGACCGAATATCCGGACACCATCACATGATTGCCTTCCCGAACCACACGAGATGAGGTGAGAGGAGCATACATAAAGAAGAGATGCCCTCTACGAGGAGAAGGGTGAGGAGGATTGAAGGGGCCGAGGAGGAGAGCAACAACGACATGCATGTAGGGGGGCTCGAGGGGAGGGCAGGATACAATGGCGGAGGTAGCCTATGAAGAGTTGTGTGAGCTTGGACTTCTACTCCATCCCTCTCGAAATGACTGTTGGTTTCGCTTCTCGAGAAACAAATTTGATTAAATATATATAAATACATTAATATTTACATCACAAAATTAATATCATTAGATAGATATTTAAATCTAGTTTTTTTATAAATTTATTTATCGATTTAAATGTTGCACATATTTTTTACAAACTCGGTCGAACTTGTGGCACGGAAACGACGATAATCATTCTGAGACGGAGGCAGTAGTTCATGTTGTGTGATCTTGGACTGTGGAGGGTTAGAGGGACTAGGGTCCCCAACTCCGTATCACCATTAGCGATCACCTCCCGTCTCTCCATCACCATCTCCTTTCTCATCAGCTCACCTTCTTCCGCGAGCAGAACCTACCCTTTGAGCTTTTAAGAGCGCCAACCATGATAAAATAATCACAATTATGTACTTAAGACCTTCGTGCCAGGAATGGAAAACACCCACAAACCTTCGTGCCCCGCCAATTGCACAACAGTCAGGAAAGAAAACAGAGGACCGATCTGTGGTGCCACTTGCAGGCTTCCAACCAAGCTTGTCGGAGGGAGCCCTTGACGCTGTCGGGGCGGCCGTCGTCTCGAGCTGACCAGAGCTCCGCCGCTGAGGTGACATGCGTGCTAACACGTTCTTTATTACTAGTAATAGTATTTCACCATTTTAACTGTTTTGTCGGGAAAGGGCAGGGACGCCGACGGTGGCAGCGGGGCAGCTGGAGGCAGCAGCGTCGTCAAGATCAAGGATTTCGTATACGTTTTAGGCGCATATACGACTCGTCAGACTTGTAGCCATCTCCAATTTCATAACAAATCTAGCTTATCAGCCGCCAACCACCAATCATCAGTATTTTTCTCTCATAACAAATCATCCACCAATTATTTTTCTCTCAGAACAAATCAACACCAGCCGATAAACTGGCCTACGATGCAAACGTGTTAGGATCATTCTTGTGTTCTGCAAATCTACGATGCACACAGCCTATAAAAGGTAAAAGAAAAAAATTACATGGCATCATACATACCATGCTGCAACAAGCTACAACACACAACTTAATCTTCAAATTTGCTCCCATTAAACAAGTGATAGAGCAAAATAGCCCCACCAAATGTACAAAGTTGATGTCTTAGATTACAAAATAGCCCACCAATTTATTTTATAGCATCCTAAGGATTGCAAATATGTGTATCTGATTACACTCATCTTCTCTTTTTACTGCATAGGAGAAAAAAGAGAAAGAGAGTGTCATCTTCTATGTGAAAAAGGGACTTCATAAGTCTTTTTTTGTTTCCCCTCACTTGAGCTGCTCCTTATCTATAGCTCTTGCCGTCTTCGAGAGCTTCCTTCTCTATTACAAAAAGAAGAAGAAGAAAATTTGTCATCTAACAGAACTTGTTTCTTGAAGCAGGTATCAAATCAAGAGGGAAACGAACAAACTTACTTTACTTTACTTTTAGAGAAGAACATATTCCTCCGGTCTATCTTGTTTGTTGGGCTGTTGACACATTCAAAAAGAACATCCTTTCTCAATTTCATCTCATTGTATCCTATGAGCTTTGGCAACCTACTCCCATCCCAATATTCTATTGCCTTAAGGGTGAACAACCCACATTCGTGGCTGGAATAAACAAGAAAGAAAAAAAGGAACACGACATGATGAGAAATGACATTTGTTAAAAAAAACTTAAAATGGATGCCGGGAGGGCAACAAATTTTGTACTTACATTCTAAACTGCTTCAATCCTGTGATAAACTCTAGCTCAAATGTGGAAATTGTAGAGACCGTGCATCCCATGTGTTTTGAGGTATACTCATCCCATAGTTTGATCACTTTGGTACGAACCTCATTTGTATTGTCTATCAGATAAATACTGTTTGGGGTTCTCAGTGAGTCAATGACCTGGAACTTTTTAGTTTCCATGTCTATTGCAATTGTAAACCAGTGGCCATCTACGCCTAGTTTCTTTTTATCACCTTGATGAATTGCGAACAAGATCTGTAAAAGTAAATCATAAGTTGTCAGTTTAAAACATGTTAGTTTAGCAAAACAAAAGTTGCAAGTACAAGATAGTATAATTTATCAATTTAGCAAAAGCTTAGTGACGGGACCCAATATTATCGGTACCCAAAGACAGTGATTACGAGCGACTGTCTCGGCCACGATGGCCTCGGAGTATTTTTTTGGTGGCTTTCTAGATTTATTTTCATGAAGGAAAATGACCCCAAATCAACTAGTGTTCCGGTAATTATTTTTGTGAGGGAAAACGGCAAAAAACCATGGCCACCCCCGTCATGGGCTCAACTACCAGGACCTGACTCTAGCAATCATGCGGCCAACTGTAATACCGGGACCCACAACATGGAAAAAGGCTCCCCCCTACACTTGTTGAGCATGCACAGTCTCCGTCTCTCTTTCTCTCTCCCTCTCCTGACATGTCCCATCTCATTAATGTAACCTGCTCCCCTTGTCTGATAAAAGGGAGAGCAGGGGTCCTCTCGTGGAGAGCTCTCTCGCTTTTTTACTTCCTCCTCCTCCCGGGAGGGGCTCTCTTTTTCTTCTTCTACCTCCCGCCATCCATGGCTCTCACACTACAGAGACTTGGGGCCAAGTTTCCTCTCTCACCCATTTGTACCCCCTACTACAAATCAGTGCAAATAACACAACACCGCAAACTAGACGTAGGGTGTTACTCTTCGGAGGCCCGAACCAGTATAAATCCTTGTGTACCCCCATTTGCGCAACCGTCCAAGGCCCGACACACAATCTGATACAAATTACTATCGGTGGTAGAGAACCCCTACAGTAGGCGCGTCAAGTAGGGGCCTTTTGCATGTCAAGATGTTTTTTCAAGTCTCGGACGACCAGCTACGACGACAACGGTGCCACCAATGATGATCGGTGCGGAAACTACTCAGACGGAGCGGGCGAACCGGCTGTCTGGACAGAGAAAACTACTCAGACGAAGACAATGTTGGGCGCAGGCCCACGAAGGCATTGGGACCGAGTGAGGGCGAAGCGGCGGACCTCCTCCTCGGTGTGGCGGGCGAAGCGGCGGCATCCGTCTTCGGCTCTCCCTCGGGATCGCCTCTTCCATCCCGTCGGGCACCGCGCCGCCACCATCTTCTCGCCGCCCGGCTGCGCGCCGCGCCGCCATCATCCCAGCGCCACCCGGTGGCCTTGCGACACACGTCACCTCCTCTTCCTCAGCTCCACCACGGCGGACCCTCTCCTTCGGTGCGACAGGCAAAATGGCGTCCCACCTCCCTCGGCTTAGCTCCTCCTCAGTGCGGAAGATGAGACGGTGCGCGGCCCCATCTTCCCCATCCCGTGGCGCCTCCTACCTCACCTCTACCCCTGCGCGTGGGCGGGAGGCGCCCAGACCCGACAGCCGCTTCGTCTCCACCTCCTCGCGGCGGGCGAGCGGCGCCTAGTCGCGGCCTCCTCCTTCCTCAGCTTCAACACACGGCGTGCCCACAACCCGCCTCTGCCCCTTCTTTCACACCACGCGGTGCACCATCTCCATCTCTCCGCCTCCAGGCGTCCCACCTCGACTCCACCGCTGGGCGGTGGCGCCATACCGTCTCGACACCTCCATCGCGCGGCGGCCCCGTGTGGCCTCAACACCACCGCCGGGCAGAGGCCCCGTGCGGCCTTAGCTCCATCACCTGTCAGCGATGCGTGCTGTGGCGGAGCCCCGCCACCTCGTCATCACCTTGAGCTGCGTGACTAGCCCCACCTCCTCGATGCGCGCCGTGGCGGAGCCCCATCTCCTGCTTGGGGCACGACCGCCCACGATGGCACCCGCGGCTCACTCCTCCTCGACGCCCGTGACAGCGTCCGCGACCCCACCTCCTTCGAACGCACAACAATGCCTACCACTCCAACTTGCCAACTCCATCACCAACACCTTATAGTTTGCATGAAGGACCAGCAAAATCGATTGGCCATGGCCTCCTCTGTCTTCTGCTCTCAAATTTCATGGAATTTGCTTAATTGTTTCTTTGGCTGCCAGCGGAATTGATTGCCCATGTTCCTCGATGGTGACTGGCCAGGAAGAGCCCATGGTGATGACGAGCAAAACAATACGGTGGAAAGATGGGTGGAGAAGTTCCACGACAGCGGCCCCGGTGGTCGGGCGGGCTTCTCTTTGTTTTTTACAGGACCATGTACTCAGAGAAACTACTCGAAGACGGAAACTTCTCATGCGAGTCATTCCTACTCAGGGATGGACACAGATCTACTCGAGTGAGGCACCCCTACTTAGAGACGAAAAGTACTCGTTCAAATCGGAGCTTTCTCGGAGAAACAAGTCGGAGGTGGGGAGCACTCGTGCGAGGCAGAAACTTCTCGTGCGAGTCATTCCTGCTCGGAGATGTACACAAGTGTACTCGAAGCGAGGCACCCCTTCTTGTGCGAGGTGGAAACTTCTCGAAGCCTTCTCAGAGAAACAAGTCAGAGGCGGAAGGAAGTCATGTGAGTGGATCCCCTCGGAGAAAGAGGTGGAAAGTACTCGTGCGAATTGGAGCCTTCTCGGAGAAACAAATCGGAGGTGGAAGGAAGTCGTGCAGACGAATCTACCCCGAGAAACTCTTCGGGGATGGAAAAAACAACTCGAGCAAATGGAGTTCCCGCTTGAGAACATCGCCTTTCTGACCTAAAAACATAATTTTCTTGTCAGTATCCAAGTTCTTGTGTGTAGGTAACAAACTATAGCACCGGTTGCGGCCACACTGATCAGGACAAAGTCGTTTCAAGAAACGTGATGGGTGGCGGTAGCCCGAGACCGATTGTTGTGTCACTACTCGTCGTCGTACCTTATCCTTCTTCGCATACCTCACTGCGACGACCTAGCTCGCACCACCATCGCTCACGCCCCGAATCATCTCGAAGGACGCTCGTGTCGTCGTGACCCTCACCACCATGAAATTAACAGCGATCGCCGCTGCCGAGCCAAACATTTGTGATGCCTCCCACGTGCAACGAGCGGCCGTATGGTAACTGCCTTGACCGAGCTCGTGGCATCTCCCGCACACGAGACCAATGACGACCCCGACAAATCGTCGACCACCGCGACAGTCGCCCACTTGACTGCCACGGGCAACACGAAGCCCGAGGGATTATCAGAGTGGGTCCGGGAACGACACGGCGACTCCTCCGACATAAATGCGAATCAAGCTAAGTGTAACTCCAGCACCACCGTTTTTCTAGCTATTTCATACCCCAGCACGCGTCGTTGGGTCCGCCAACTACCCTTGACATGTCCCCGGTTGCACATATAGCCTGAGCGCTATAGGAGCAGTCGGGGCACGGCCGACGGGCGCAGCGCGCGAGCACTTTACCTTCGTCAGCGTGCTTTCTTTTTTCCTCTCTCGCACAAGTCGTTAAAAGTACTTGGGGAGCACATGCCTTAAACTGTGATACCTCAAGCACTTCCTACGCGTGCATGCGGCCAGCTCCCTCCGCTACTGATGCAGTCGTCGGGTCCCAGGTGCATAAAAATAACAGGATAACTCCCCATGGAAATTAAATAGACTTAAAAGAGCCGGAAGTAGAATTCACGCTGGGTGTTGTCAAATGATTTTTTCTTCTATATTAGTATTCGTCGCACCGCATGCTGTTTTCCTCCTGTCTTCTATTGCAGGAATAGGGCAGTAGACTCGTACCTCGCACTTGGGGTTTGGGAAATGATGACTACACGACCCTCACGCTCGGGGGCTAAATGACTACTCGGCCCTCGCGCTCGGGGTTGGGAGACGACTAATCTGCTGTCACGACGACCACACGACATTCCTCCAATGGACCCATTGGCTCCTCGCGGCTCTGCACCCAAGGGCCGGCGCCACACACTGACGACTAGGAGTTCGAAGGCTGGCCCGTCGAAGGGTTCGACAGCCGCTCCTAGACACCCGAGCGAGGGGTGACAAGGGATGGACCCCAGCGGCCAGAACTCAGTCGCACGAGCGCCACGGGCATCGTGAGCTGCATTCGAGTCTTATTGGAAAATGAGGCCATGGTCTTTACCCAACAGAAAGGCAACGAGTCGCCGAGTCCAACCGAACAGGCTCGGTAACTAAATGACTTCACCATCAGGAATCAGAGTTCGATCACCAGCTGATTCATTCGGAACCCAGGGAATGGGATTCCGAGTCTTCACTCAAGCTCACCCGCACGCAGCTCACGGGGTGTCGAGGCACCGATCAGCAAGGCAAGCTTCGACATCACCCAGCCCCTCCATCCTAACCAAAAGGATCCGCGAGGGAGACGCAATGAAAAGGGAAACCGACTCCCCGACTAGTGCCTCACATCGTGTGAGGTCACCAAAAATTAATCTCCTCTCGCAAGTTCTAGTGCAATGACACATCCAACGAAACGATGTTCAGCTCCAAAATCACTAACCCTGCGAGCAAGTCCCCCCCCCCCCCCCCCGCGGGCTCGGGGGCTACACCCGGCGGGTGCGCTCGCGTGGCCCCACTGTACGAACGATGAGTCTGCAACTCCCTCCTAGGCTCGGGGGCTAATGACGGGACCCAATATCATGGGTACCCAAAGACAACGATTACGAGCGACTATCACGGTCACGATGACCCCCAGAGTATTTTTGGTGGCTTTCTGGATTTATTTTCATGAAGGAAAACAACCCCAAATCAACTGGTATTTCAGGAATTATTTTTATGAGGGGAAACAGCCAAAAACCAAGGCCACCAGCTCACAGGCTCACCTACCAGGACCTGACTCAAGCAATCATGCGACCAACAGTAACACCATGACCCACAACAAGGGAAAAGGTTTCCCCCTGTACACCTGTTGAGCATGCACACTCTCCCTCTCTCTTTCTCTCTCCCTCTCCTGGTTTGTCCCATCTCATTAATGTAACCTGCTCCCCTTGTCTGATAAAAGGGAGAGCAGGGGTCCTCTCGTGGAGAGCTCTCTCGCCTTTTTCTTCTTCCTTCTCCTCCCGGGAGGGGCTCTCTTTTTCTTCTTCTACTTCCAGCCATCGAAGGCTCTCACACTATAGAGACTTGGGGCCAAGTTCCCTCTATCACCCATTTGTACCCCCTACTACAAATCAGCGCAAATAACACAACAATGCAAACTAAACGTAGGGTGTTACTCTCTGGAGGCCCGAACCAGTATAAATCCTTGTGTACCCCCATTTGCGCAACCGTCCGAGGCCCGACACACAATCCGATACAAATTTACTGCCGGTGGTAGAGAACCCTGACACTCGGGTTTCTTAGTCCATAGAAAAGATCATAAGTTGTCAATTTAGAAAAAGCACAAAAGGTGCTAATTAGCTAAAGGCATGCGTTGCAAAGGATAAAATAGAAGAGTAATGCAAGAGGGCTATATTAATTACCATGTCATAATCTGTGTTTAACAAGTCAAAAGCCTTCTCGATCATCTTGTTGTGTGTTTCACTTGACATCATCCGCATCTATATTTTTGTGTGTGGCAAAAAAACACCCAAAGAGGCATGAATGTAAGAAATATAAATGATATAAGAAAGTAAAGAAAACTAATTATTGATTACCCCAATCCAAGGAGACATTATCTTTTTCCTCTTTTGCTTTTGGTCTTTCGATAACACATAAGTTCCCATTTCAAGGGCATTGGTGTCTAAAGATCTGCCCATCAGTATACTTTTTGCTATTTCATATGCAGTGTTGGTGACTTCATTGGATTTGAATAGAATTGGGCTACATCATTGTCATAGATAATGCTCACATTAGTTGTTAGAATTGTATAACGAAATTCTTAGAAAGAGGAGGTAGAAAAATACTTAAAAATTCTCACACACCTTCTGTCATCACCAGCTATTCTCCTATTGTACTTGCATAATTCTTTGTATAGTTTATCCATTTCTAGCTTTGACACGTACTTCAAATCCATAAAATGCTCGTTACCTAATTCATTATCTTCACATGCAACTTGTTCACCAGTTTCTTCTCCTTGCTTCTCACTTGAAATCTTCATTGCTGGTTCATAAGTCTGATTGCTAGCTGAGTCTTTCTTCACAATTTCCTAAAAAAGTACATTTACGTTAATTTAGTTCATGTGGGTTGTACTTGGTAGAGTACATATAGATTGTGCAAATTTGGGGAAAAGGGTGTTGATGGTAAACTATATATGTTTCTCTATATAGTTTCCTACTAGGTTGCTCCTAACTTGATCAAACAAATAATGTGAGTTGACATGGAAATTTCAACTAGCAGACATATATATAGTTTACATTTTGTTTTATTGTTACCTTATCTTGTTTGATTAGTTGATCATCTTCTTCCAGCCGACTTTTCTCCTTTGGTTCATATTCTGTGTTGACTTCTCTTTCTAACTCTTTCCTCTTCTTGGCATTTGCAATTTCTTTCTTATTGTTCTTCTGCCACCTAGTCATCCATTGATTTTTATGTGCCACCTCGTGGTTTTGTGATTCCTCCAACTTTTACATTCTAGAGTAAGCTCTAGTGACTCTCCTTGAAGACGGGGCCATATCAACATCTTCAACTTTGTCCTTTATTTCCTTACTAAGAATTTAGCATACAACAACAAATCATTTTGGCAATGATGCATATAACATATAAGTTATTAATGCTAGAATAATAATATACATATTCTGAATGACTGTGAATGTACAAAATGATTTTATAAAATAGACAACTCAAATGTTGACAAAGTTATTTTTGGATGCCGGAAAAAGTTGAAGGAGTTGGCTATGTAACATGAGTGCATTTGATTTCATAGCATGCTCTGCTGAAGTTGCTACCCAAAATTACCATAGCATCTAACTTAATGTCCTTTAGTGCTGCCATTATGATAGAAAATGAAGTCCTTAATCATCCTCTAAACTTCGCTACCCCCTCTAACCCTAATCCGAGTGATCCCCATCCAAACTCACCGCTTTCATGGAGCAAAAGAAAAATCAAAGAGGGAGAATATGGGGAAAACTCACCTAGATTTGTCATCCGGAGGAGCCCTGCATGCCGCATGTTGTGGGGTAGCGAAGCTACCTTACACAAACAATGAAAGGAAACTAAAACTCAAGAACCAAAACCAGAACCCGAACACAAACAAGGAGAAACCAAAAACTCTTTCTCAACAGTAGATTTCTCAAAAGCCGATCCCCTTTACAAGTGCTGGTCCGTCTCCTTTTATAGGGGAGGCGAACAGACTTTTTACATATCGAGAATACCCTCATGTAAAACGAACCAAAATAGAATATGCTAGGCTATTTTTGGGAAGTCTCCAATTAGGTCTTCATGTAACCAGCGCCCCGTGACGTCACGCCGCAAATCGCGATGCCTTTTTTGCTATCATTCACACGCGCTTGTCGGGAGAAGACCTCGAATTTTTTGGAGAGCTCTCTTTCGCGTGGCACATCCCTGAAACACAAGTCACAGCCAAACTTAAAAGCGTTAACCATTAGGGACGACGAAACCCCCCGGATGAAACCCAGGTTGTAATAAATTGGGGAGGCAGGATTCGCCCCCGGGGTTTCGTCTCGGAGAAAACCGAACAGCCCAACCAAAACTCCAACACTTTGAATCCCTGCGCTAACTTGGCCTTTATGCTGCCAACGAAAGGTCCTAGCCGAAAGATAGAATCGGGAAAATGAAGACGGACTTATGGGCTCCCGGGGCTTCGCGTCTGAGCCTTTCGAATTGAGCCTGACTAACTGCAAAGATCTCTCAATTCGCCGTACGAAAGGCCTGATTCCGAATCCCCCCAACACCGCACCAGCCGCACCATCGTCCACCTTCCCTTCAGATCCCATGGACGATGCTAGCATTTGGGCATCGCCACCTACCCTCGCTTGCACATGGCTAGGAAGCCCGATAGTCATGTTCCCTGCAGCGTCCGCGACATGAATCACCATATCCCCCTCTCGTCTAATGCTTATGGAAGCCGCCATCATCGGATTTAGTTGTGGTATCGTGCTCTCCGCTCGGCGTATCTGGCTAGGAGCACGGCAGCGGGATTTGTTTTTAGCAAACTAATGGTCAACACTCTCTTATGAATGGAATGGGTCGGGTCATCTCATTTGGGTAGCTAGCCTGACCCACATGCTATAAAAGGTCAATGGGTCATGTGGGTCAGCCTCAAAAATAAAATGGGTCCATAGGGCCGAAGTTTATTGACACAATGGGTAAAATGGGTTGACCTAAACCCATACTTCATTAGAATAGTGTGGGGGATATACTCCTCAAGTACCATAGGACGGTAGAAGGTGGAACCCAAGTAGGATTCTCTATAGACAATTGTAATTTAGGTAGATCTCTTGTATTGTGTCCGATTAGGGCTTTTCATGTAACCCAACTCCACTAGAGTATACAAGGACTCAAGGAGAGGTAGGGGTCCCTAGATCGGCATAACCAACCTCAGGCTTATGAGCCTAAACCCCCCAACATATATGAGCGCCAGATGCAATACAATCCACCCTAACAGGACATAGGGTATTACGCTAATCTGTCAGTCCAAACCTATAGAAATCCTTGTGTCTTTAAGCTTTTACATTACCATCTTTCTCCTAATCTATCTACCCCTCCACACAATGTACCTCCATGGATAGTCTCATGGTGGACTGATGGCACTATTCCCCGACACATAGCATAGCCTGAATGTGACATTAATTTGGTTGTATAAGTGGATCAAAGTTGGGATTCCTGAAGAAAGCATCATTGTTATGTGTTGCTTGTAGATGGGTCGGCCTGAAAACATACTTCATTATCATTTTTCTTCCATCCATATACGTTCTTGAGATTCTACGATTTGTTTCCTCCAACTTTTCTATCTAGTAATCCTCACATACTGCATATTAACATGGAAAAAGAGAAATTATCTAAATTGTCGACATCATATTTTAGATTTTTTTCTCAAATACATAGGAGAGTTGCGTATCATTGTATTAAGGAGAAAACAATTGTTTGTTTGTTACACAATGCATGGTTAGGACCACACACAATGCCTTATCGTTGTAATTATACGATAGGACAACCAGCAGTCTAGAGTGCTATATGTAAGGAGATATTACTCGCTAAACAAACAACCCAAGTGCTTTGCCTCGGCAACGATCTAGTGTCTCCTTCAAACATGATCGTGTATAGTAGTGTCGCCGACTTGATCTCATCATTCTGGAAGACCCGCTCTTTCCACTCCTTCCATAGTTGCCACGCGATTAGGGCGAAAAGGGCGTCGATCCACTTCTCTCTTGGAAGTTGGCCTTTCATGTGTAGCCACCATTCTTGCACTGACTCGATGGCTTTTGACACCAAGTTGAAGGGTGCAAGCCTCAAAAGGATGAGCCACCATACCTTCCGCACATCGGAGTAGCCGAAGGCCCCATCCCCTCGCGTCATCCTCCCGAGGGCGACTCCGGGATCCCCCATCGCACTGCCGAAGCACCCTCTCCCCCCGCTCGTGGTCGGTGATGGATGCAGGCGGTGGCCAACCCCCTCCTCCCTCTCGTACCCCACCTTCCTTCCCCTTATTTTATGAGCACCCGATCATTCCTTAGTTGTTCACCACTACTTTCTTCTCCCTCGCCCCCCTGCCGGTCCCGATGAGCTCCTGGGCAACGCTGCCCTTCCTCCCTTTCCTCCCCTTCCTCTTCCCGTGGGCAGCCTGGAAAACCTAGTTTTGGGTCGGGCTTGGGGCGCCGATGCGGCCTTCCGGCCTCGTCGCCACGGTCACCTCCATCCCCTTCTTCATTCCCTCCCCTCTCCCTCCTCCAACCCCATATCTGGGTCCAGAGTCGGTGGCGCCCGCCGTCGCTGCCACCGCCATCACCTCCTCTGCCAACAAGCTTCTGGAGTGGGACTGGCTGCTGGTGCCCGTCTCCTGTTGTTCTCAGCATGCGTTGCCTCCTCTACCTTCGACATCGACGGGCCGTGTTGGGCGTCTGGTCTCGACGCCACTCCTACTCGGTTTCTAGGGCGTTGGAGCAGTGGTGGACTCGGTTCCACTCAACGGGCTCGAGTGGATCGCGGCGGGTTCGACTGCGGTCCTGCACCTGCGGCGGGCACATCTCCAGTGACCCTGGGCTGCTGCTTCTAGCGTGGTGGATGCAGGCAGTGCTGACTCGGGTGGGTCGCGGCAACCTCCAATGCCACAGCAAGGTTTGGGACCTCCCCTGCCCCCCCTGGGCTGCCAAGTTGCTACGTTTAGATGGGCGATGTCCTCATCCAAGTTTGGCAGGAAATTTGAGGGTCCGCCCTTCACCGCTTGAGGACACCCTTGTCGCCGTCATCACCTCCTCTGCTGTCGACCGCATCCCCCTTTGTCGGCATTGGCGGCGACGAGGCTAGCTTCTGCATGTGCCCCTCCTTCTAGCGTGTTGCTCTGTTGTGGTTAGGGGTAGGTGGTCAGGGTCACGCGTCCCAGAATGGCCTCTCTTCACTCGGTGCCACCATCATTGTCGATCGCCTCCGCCGACTTGAGCTTCACCCGGCTTTCAGCACTTGCTGTTCCTCTTTCCTGTCTCATCGTTGGTTCGTTGCCAATTGGCGGACGTGGTCCATTGTCTTGTTGGTCGCTGACCTGATGTTGTTTCCTGTTGCTCTTGCGTCATGGTTTGCACTGTTTTTCCATCAATATGCTTATCTTCCGAGCCTTAATGTATGCTGTGTGGAGTCGGATTTGAAGCCTGGTGAAAGTCTCGCCCGACCAACGGTATGTCTTATAGGAGATGAGCCAGATATACAGCTCAGATTGAACCCTCCATGACTGCAAGGTACTAGACAACGTTTTCGCTGTTGGATGTCTAGTGTCAGAAGCATTCGCATCACAATTAAACCTCCAAAGCCGGTGGCTGTGGCCGCACGGAGGTGGCATGGGCTGCCGTGGCTGGTCGGCGGTGGTCGGGGCTGGCCTTGGCCGTGGCCGGACGTGGGTTGGTCGTGGGCGGTCCGTGGCCGTGGGTGGCGGCCGGCGGCCGTGGCTTCTCGCGGTCGTGACTAGCGGTGGCGGCCATGGCTGGGTGGCGGCTGGCCGAGTGCCTCCGGCTCTACCAGATCTAGGCCATGGAGGGGCGGATGATGGTGGGGTCGAGGGTGTGCTGCACGCAGGTGACAGATGCAGAGGTTTGGAGGTAGTGTTCCCCTTCCCTCCTCTGTTGGTGCTTCTGGTACGGTGTCACAGTGGTGGTGAGGCTGGGGCCGACTGGCGCTCGCTGGTGGCATCGTGGTGGTGCTTCAGGCCGTGCCGGGTCTTCTGAGGCGCCTTAGAGGTGTTGGGTGCACTAATGTCTTGCCAAGGTTTATGCAACGTGCATGTTGCTGATCGAGCGTAAGCCTTCACTGACACTCTGTCAGTGGCAAATGGTGGCGGTGCACTGGTGGCATCGTTCTCCCTGTTGAGGGTACTGTCGGTGTTTTAGACCGGCAACCTACCAAGGGGAGTGCCCGAGATAGATGAATGTGGCCTCGCCGAGATCGGTAACTCGAAGGAAGAGACACGTTGCACACAATTTAGACAGGTTCGGGCCGCGAGGTGCGTAATACCCTACGTCTTGTATGCTGTGTAGCTCTGGATTGATTGGGTGTGTTTACAAAATGATGCGTATGAGAGAAAAGGGTCCCTGCCTCGCCTTATATAGTCAGGGAGGCAGGGTTACAAGTCGGTTCAGGGAGAGAGTACTATTCGGGTACGTCTAGGAGTTCTCTACACAGTACAGGACATGTATAGCTTCCTATCCGAGTACTTCTCCACCGTAGTCCTTGCGCCTCACGCCATCAGGTGTCGTGTGGCACAAGCCGGGTAGTCCCAGGGGCCCACCGAGTAGTCGGTCCTCGTACCCACCGAGGTAGTGGGCCCAGGGAGGTCCATACGACAAGCCCCCGAGTACTTTGTAGTCGAGCAGGATAGTTTCGAGTAGTCTTGATGGCCTTGACGAGTAGTCCTCAAGCATCCCTGAGTACTACAAGCCAAAAGTCCTCAAAAATACTTGAAGCATCCCGAGGCTGGAAGGTACTCCAGCTGATCCTTGAGTAGTCTTGAAGTCTTCTCGAGTAGTTCCCAAGCATCCTCGAGTCCCCCTCTTGAAGGTCTTCAACAATACTCATGTTGTCTTGAAGCCAAAATTTATATGGAAGTGCGATTGCAAAATCGCACTCCATATGGAGTAGCCCCGAGCCTTAGGTTGAGTCGTAGACTCTGGCTGAGGGTCAATCTGAAGTTCTGGCAAGATTATCCCGCAAAATCCGGAGAAAAAACTGAAGGACACGTGGCACGGAGCCCCCGAGCCTTGAGTCCAGTAATTCCTCTCGAATTGAACGGTCATCTTGAATGTAGAATGTGTCCTGGGTTGCTCTTGAATCTTGTGGCCACCCAGGGAGTTGAGTAGACGTAGCCGAGCCCCCGAGATAGGGCGCAACGACTACTGGAAGTTTGAAAGGTCAGGCGGCCGCTGGTGAGTCAGCTGTTGAAACATATCCATCTGGCCGTTGCGGAGCCGCCGGTTGACTTATAAATAGAAGCCGAAACCCTTAGGGTTTTCCATCCTCTGCATTCGCAGTCGGTTGAAATAGATCTAGCCAAGACTTAGCCGCTCGAGCACACTGCCACTGCGTCTTAGGCCAGAGATCCACTCGCGCCTCCGCTGCTTGCCTCCAGAGCAGCCCCCAAGCGAATGCGAGTGAAGACCCGCTATTTTTGGAGAATGAAGCCATCCCCGTCAAAGAGCATGAAGACCGCCGCCGGGAAAAAGAGGTCCTGTGAAGAGGCTGCTAGATCTGTTGAAGGTCAACGCCGCCGGCGTCTCCCCCGCGCCCGAATCCAAACAAGGAGTGGAAAAAATCCAAAGCGAAGACCGAAGACCTTCTGGCGCTGGTGAACAGCAGTTTCCTCCGCGAGAAGGAGGTGGATATGTGGCGTGCCACCGCGGGAGATCCATATCCGATGGAGAAGAACCCCGACGAGATCCTGATGTTCGCCCGATTCGTGGAGCGCGGGTTGGCTCTTCCGGTGAGCGACTTCTTCAAAGGTCTTCTCGACTATTACGGTATCGAGTACCTCAACTTGAACCCCAATGGAATCTTCCACGTATCTGTCTTCGTCCACTTCTGCGAAGCATTCTTGGGGATCAAGCCCCACTAGGTGCTATTCAGAAAGTTCTTCCGCGCGAAGCCCCAGCCAAGTGCCAATGACCCAAGAGTAGTCGGAGGGGCCGGGATCCAGATGCACGAAGATGCCGCCGAGCAGTACTTGGCATACAAGCTGATTGACTCCAACCAAGATTGGAAGTCGAAATGGTTCTACATCACCGACCACCACCCGGAGCTGCCGAAGCCAAGCGGGAAGCAGCTAAAGCATCGGCCCTGGTGGAACACGGAGCCGACGATGCAGGAGGGTATTCAACTACCCGAGCTGCTGCTGAAGATTAAGGCTTTGAGAGAAGCCGGGCTATGGGCCGAACACGTGGCCTTCAGCTTCATGAAGAGGAGGGTGCAGCCACTGATGGCTCGCGACACCCTCGGCTACTAGTACACCGGCGAGGACGACACGTCAC
Source organism: Cenchrus americanus (assembly GCA_947561735.1). Lineage (NCBI taxonomy): Eukaryota > Viridiplantae > Streptophyta > Magnoliopsida > Poales > Poaceae > Cenchrus > Cenchrus americanus. The sequence goes on along the minus strand of OX387242.1, from coordinate 96,147,342 downwards.
GGATGCCTGGCGGTGAGATCGATGACGACGACATTGTCGAGAGGCTGGGCAGGATCTTCAAGGACATGCCACTGTACACGCCCTGCCCGGTCCCCGAGTACTCCGCAGCTCATCCGCCGAACAAGGTAAGTAGCCGCACTCAGTGTCCGAGTACTAGTTGTATGGTAGTAGTCATGCTCACCCAAGCTGTATGTTTGTTGACGGTTCAAAACCGTGCTCAAGTTCACCGCAAGCCTACGGGTGACTTGGTGCCTTTTTCACCAAGGAGGGTCCTCCCAAGATTTGTCAATCCAAGGATCGGAAGCAAACTCCTAGGATTCTCCATCTAACCAATTGATCTAGCCTAGCATGAAGCATTGATTGCATAAAGGTAATCATACAAACACGAAAGGATGTATGGATCACATCCACCTAGCCATAAAGGTAAGCAAACCAAAGGTAAACCTAGCCTATCGTCTTCTAGTCGTAGTTCCAGCCAAAAGAGCAAGCACGACATGCGTCTCATCCAAAGCCATCTTTAAACTACTATCCTCCGGCCTGATTCCGAAAACGCCCGCCTTTCGGGGCAATCGTTCTGTCACAACAGACTCCTATTCATGCGGGTAGTCTAGGGTGAGTCCAAAAGAACCAGTTGAAATCACTTGGTCAGTCTGGTATGCACCTCTAGCCACCGCGGCTACAAGAGCATCCTATGCAATCTATCTTAAGTATAGATTAAGGAAGAAGCAAAACCAAGTGAGAGCAAAATCATAAAGGGAGGAATCGAGTCGCTAAAAGATAGGATGACATGAAGTACTTGACTCACATAATAAATGCGTTTAGATCATCTCCACCGAGTACATACCGTTGATGACCTCAACTAGCTTCGGAACTCCGCCATGGCTCAACCGTGCAAGGCGGCCATGGCGGCTAGGGTAGGCCTAGGCCATCTCCTAGACGACTTCGAGGACTCGCGGCGGCCGTCGTCGCCCTGTCCTAGGTTTCGCCGAGTTCCTGTGGATGGATGGATGTGGCAGCCGGCGGAGGCAGAGGCAATAAATAGACAAGCACCTAGGGCAAAAGGGGGTCGCGAATCGGGCCTGGAGTAGGCTGGGCCTGTCGGCCCAGGCCCATTTCGGCCCGGTTCGGCTTCCGGTTTCCTCCCCGGCTGCTTCTCGTGTGATCCCTTATTTGTGTGCACTTGCATGTGGGCCTTTGACGTCGTTTTCTTCACGGTTAAGGCTTGAATCCTTTCTATGCAAGCTTCGCTGTTTTCTGGTTGAGTCCCTGAAGACTTGCACGTTGACGCTTCGGTCCTCGGGTCATTTGGAGTCATGTTCATCGCGTGTCTTGACTTGTGACGGGCTTCATGATCTTCTCTTGAAGTGCTTGATGAACTTATCCCGAAAGTCTCTGCGTAAACAACAAACTCCAAAATCGACATGCAAGTGTGAACTTGTTACATCATTAGTATGCCTAGTGGCGGGTTAATTGCAAATCATAATCGAAACCAATGTATATCAAGTACTCTAGGTTGACGGAAATTCACCGTCAACATCTCCCCCATGCTTAAACCTTGCTCGTCCTCGAGTAAGTTTTCAATGGATATCAGCATTACCTTTCATTGTTTATACCCTGCACTTGATAACACATGAGAAAGCATAATTCTCTCCAAGTTTATATTTGTTAAAATTTCCATAATGTAACTAGCTTTCATCTCTATGGAGGGTAGATATAATTTAAGCTCTTTCCACAAGTAATCAATCATGCTCCACAAAATTCGAATAGGTCTTAGAAACTTTTGAAGTGAAGAACGAGGTGAATAAAAGAGCTAAACCAAGTACAAAAATTTAAACCTTCTTGCATCTTGCTCAAGAACTCTCTCATCTCACAACACTCTCAAGCCTATTTGATCTATATCCTTTCCCTCTCATGTTTGTAGGTGGAAGGGTTTTATTTGGAGCTCATAGGAAAGTTTTTATCCTACCAAGATGCTAAAGTTGAGACTATTATCAAAACAAGGCAAGCTTCTCAAGGACTTATCATGACTCGTCAAAAAGGTCATTGGAAAAATAATGTTCACAAGAAGGGGGAAGAGAAAGAACTCAGACTTTTAGATAGGTGGACATGTGCAAATGGCAAAGAATGATCCCGAGGCCCCAACGAAGTCCTCGTTATCAGATTGCACATGGTTGGAAAAATGAGTATGGGTCTTGATCTTGAAGTCCTTGGAAAATCCTTAAGCAACTAGAGAACCGGGGGGAGATTATTATTACTCTATTTTTCCTTTTTATTTTTCTTGTTTTCTTCCTTTTTTCTCTTTTTTTCTTTTTGACATGTGAGGTACTTGGATTTTTTTATTTTGTCCTCTTATCTTGTTCATTTTTTATCTCCCCTAGAACTCTAATTTTCATAGTACCTACCTCCTCTCCCATGCTTAGACATTTGCTCGTCCCCGAGCAAAGAGGAAGTGGTGTTAAGGTAGGTACCAGATGTCTTGATGAGAGGGAACTTGAATATTCCCTTTGAAGCACCTTCTTGTGATGTGTCGTTTCCATACTCAAGTGATAGGTTGGTCAAGGAGGTTAACACAAAAGATGATGTTGGTTTAAAGGGTGGATATCCGGCGAGATTTGCAAAGCTTCCGATATGGGAGCTCACAATGCACGGATAGAAGAGGCTAGCAAAAGATAAGTTACACAAAAAAATGGAATGACCAGCTTCTTAGTCACGAGCCAAAGAATCGAGCCTTGAATCAATTCACCCAACAATAACTCTTGTAATCTATGGTTGCACTCAATATTTAAGGCTTTGGATAAGTAGAGCAAAATGCAAGAGGTATTAATGACAAGGTTAGCATTACTTTTAAAAGCAAAAAGTAATATGTTCTTCGACCCATCCAAAGTTGAGAGCATAAAAGAAACCATGGGTCTTTATTTTTATCATGACCTCCACAAAATATTAAGCTAGTATTTAATTAATTTCAGATTTGTATTAGAGAGAGCAATAGCTTAATCATACATAAACAAGCACAAAGTTTAAACAAAGTGGCAACAGTCATCATATATCAACGAGCAAGATCAAGCCAAAATTATTTCATCATGGTGAGTACAAGGTGATGACAATAAACAAAAACTAAAACTAGGTTGTACTCCTAGAAGCCATGTTATTTAACAAGAGAGACATACAAAAGTTGCATCTAAGGTTGTTGAAGGCATATACATATATACAAGCATTTAGAAAGACAAGGACAAAGAGAGGGTTTAGGAATTGTTACCGTCCTTTGATGCTTGTGATGTAGCGCACCCTCCCCCATGCTTACGCATTGTGCCTATCATGGAAGAAGGAAGATCGGCATCCGTAGCAACCGTGATCCTTGAACTCCATGCGATCTTCTTTCATCCACCAAGTCTTCCCCCATGCTTAGCATGTTGCTAGGCACGGAAGATGATGAACCATCTTAAAATTCTTGAAGTCCTACCGTCATGCAAGGAGATCATCATCCCATTGTTGCCTTTGTTCGTCCTTCAATGTCCGCCCTTTACCACGAGCCTTGATCCCAAATGTTTCTCATCTCATCTTCTCCTCCTTCCATGTTGTCCTTTATTGCTGGTTCATCTTCCACGAGTTTTTCTTCTACTTTCAGAACTGAGTATGTACTAAACCATCACTCCATTGCAAAGTGCTTGAAATTATCTTTCCAACGAGTGGTAATTCATCCCGATCGGACTCCGAATAAGAGAGTTACGCCCTTTTTACTTTGTTGGTGCAAGCTGTCCCAGGCTGATTTCAGAATGTGTGACGCCCAAAGATTTGGTTGTAACTTCTTGCACCGGTCTCCTCAAATGGTGATTCTTGATGCATTGGAAAGTAGACTTAATGGAGCACTTGAATATCCAATTTTTTCCCTTTTGTACATCTCTGAACATGTGCTTAATCTTGATGAAAACAGCAGTACTCCTTTCGGGATTTTGGAGGTGTTGATGATCTTGATTTCAACTTTTATCAAGAACTCATGGGAGTGATTCACCATGCCTGCAAAAAAACTATAATGCACAAAGTACCCCCGAGGTTACGGTCGGGAATACTCACTCTATGCCAACAAACCATGACATCCCTACGATCTTCACTCGTGGCATAGTTAATCTAGCGAAAATCCTAATGGGTGTACGTGAGTACAAGCGTGCATGCAAATGATAGGATGGTATAAAAACAAAACAATGTTTACACCAAATTCTAAGCTCCATGCTTACAAAGTGGTTGCCAAACTTTCTATTCCCATAGAGATTTGTTAACCAAGGTCAAAACACCATGTTCATCCCAAGATCAATAATTCTTTATAGTGCAAGAAAAGTATGGTGCATTGCTAAGTTTATAAACCAATTAATGCAACATGATAGCTCAGGATATAAGACTAAATGATGGTGGTATACAATCATGTCTAAACACCATGTTTACACAAGATTGCAAAAAGTAGTGTCGGTGCGGAATGTAGTCCCGACACTAACTAGTAATAAGCGCTGAGATCTCTCCCTCGAGGTCGGTGCTAAGCAACTAAAGACACTTGGTTTATCCTGGTTTCGGCCGGAGCCGTACGTCCAGCAGGGGTGTGCTCGAGGCACTGTATTGCTTTGCACCGGGGTGCCTGTAGTGGGGCGGTTACAAGCAAGGCGGGAGAGGAGGCGTGGCCTCCAAGTCCCAAGTGGAGTGATTGAGGCGAGTGCAAATATCGTGGGAGAGACGGGGAGCGTGTATGATGTCTTCTTCCCGTGATCCGTGTGTGATGTCTTCTTCCTGTGATCCGTGTGTGATGTCTTCTTCCCGCAGCGAGGGGGATCACCTTCCTTTTATAGACCAAGGTGAGGGTGATTTACAGGCATGCCGCACTGTTTAGCTACATGTGGAGGTATGGCGTACAACGCCGGGGAGTTGGCGGTTGTCCCGGCGGTCCTTGCCCCGGTCTTGTCGTCGTGGCGTGTCCCGTACTTGAACAGGGGCGGCTTCAGGAGTGAAGGCGTAGTGGTTGGCCGGGGCGTCTTCAGACGGGCTCGAGGAAGCCGTTGACGGTGATCCGTACGGGGTACAGTGGCAGGCGTGGCGGCGTCCCGTTCCCGCGTGCTCAACAGCGCCGGAGTTGTTGTAGCAGTGCCCGGCGTGGCGCTGCAGGGGCGGGGATGCTTGTGCAGGACTGACAGTGACGGGGATGGCGCTCCCGCCGGCCTGACATCATGGTTTGACCCTGCAGAGTCATGAGAGAGGGGTTCGAGGGTGCAGCCGGCCCCCCTTCGAGGGCGCGGCGCGTTAGCCGTATGGGAGTGGGCGGCACAGTGTCACAGAGCTGACACTGGCCATGTTGCACAGTTCCCTACAGTGGCGGGGATGGGTTCCCCCTAGGGAGTTGGCGGAACAGCGCCAGGGCGTGATTCCCAGGCGCGTTATGGCGCGGCTCTGCTGCGTCAGAGCATTAAATGCCCGTACCCTCGTGCGGGAGCAGGTGCGCTCGTGGGGGAGCCCTCGAGCGAGGTGGAACCCGCTCGAGGGAGGTGTTAGCCCTCGAGCGAGGCGGAACCCGCTCGAGGGGGCGTTTGATTGGGCCACTCCGGCGGGCCGCGGGGGCCACTGCAGTGTGGGCCGTGCACTGTGTGCGTGTTTAGGTAAGAGGTGCGTTTTGCTTTTGTTTTTTGCAGGTTTTAAGCAGGATTCCCCCGGTTTCTTAGGGGACCCTCAGGGCTGTCCCCAACAGTAGACCCCGAGCATCTGTGGGTGTGCCGGCTAGGCTCCCGCAGATGCTGAAGCCTACTGATAGGACATCCTTCCCCCTGGTTGCAAATGCCTTCCGTGGGGCCGCGTCAGCGGACCCGCGGGTCTAGCCCCCGAAGTCGGGGGTTTTTTTGCGGAATTTCGCCAGTGGGCGTGGTACGTGTTCCAACCGGCGTCGGCGGTGTTTCAGCCGGCTTTGGTGACGCACACGCGATCGTGTCCGGTGCATCCCAGGAGGTGTAGCCATGCGTTGAGCCCCCAAGCCTGGGCCCATTCGAGGCGATCGGGGCGAACTCTTCGTCTTGTTTTAAACGCGCCCACGCCGTCCCTCCGCGGGACGGGGGGTGAGGTTTCCGCAACCCCCATCGATCGGGTCGCGGATTGCGGATTCCTCGCTGAGCTGTTAGCGGGTGGTTCAAGTGGACGCCCATGCCCCGTTCGATAAGGGTAGGCTCGTGGTCCGGAGACTCGTCCATTAAAGCGCTTGCATGGGTTTGCTAGGTGGGGCTCGGTCCCATTCGCTAGGGACTGAGGGAGCGGAAGCTCTCCCTCGGTGGGATCCCCCCGACTAGCTGCCCTCGCTGGCTCTCGAACACGACATGTGGGGCACCCTCGAGCCGATGGGCTCGAGGAGAGGCTCGAATGCGCGTGCCCTCGTCGTCCCTGACTCTGGTGATCTGGGGCACCTGTTCGAACCCGTCGAGGGTCAGGCTTCGAACTCCTGATCAGTAGGGCCGTGCGGGGTAGCAGCGGAGTGCTCCCGTCTTTCGCATCTGCAGGTTTCGAGGGTCCCTGGCTGTGCCGGTCCTCGAACCGCTGATCAGTAGTTTCCGTGAGTCGGGGGCACCTATGGCGCCTGTTTATTTCAAACGGGCTTCGAGGCCACTGGTCGGCATTCGCACCCTTTGAGGGTCGCACTTATTTGAGCCAGGGGCTCGGGCCGCTCGAGGGTCTCTCTTACTTGGTAAGGGACAGGGCCATTTAAAGCCCGCAGTCGTGGCTATAGTCACGCGCCGCGGGCGCGCCTTTTCAGGCGCCGCGGCCGCGCGCGTAGTGGGCGGAGTGGGCAGGCGGACGTGACCGCCTTCCGCGGCCCTCCAGTTACCGCGCCGTGATGATGGCGCGCGTGCGGTTATGCGGCCGCCGCGGTCGTGGTGGGCCTCGCTTGCTAGTGAGCGAGCATTTCACCTGCAGTTAATGCGCGCGGGGCGTGCGCTCCAGAGAGCACGCCTCGCGGCCTATAAATCTGATAGGCGGAGAAGGGGCGGTTTTTTACCTTTGCGCTTAACGTTTGCTGTCCTTGCCTCTTGCACTCCAGCCGCCGAGCTGTTCTTGCCCTTGCGATCCTGCTCTCGGAGCCACTCTCGCTTCCAGTTCCTTGTCCCCCCACCCGTTCGTATGGCCCCCCAGCAGCCCCTCACCATCATCGACCCGCCGGAGTGGGAGCGCTCAACGGCGACGATGCTGGCCCTGAATCAGCTGGTCGCCGACGGTCAGCTGGCGGTGAATGTGGACGGGCAGCCGGTGGAGTGGATTGTGCCGTCGGAGAGGGAGCGAGCTCCCAACCCTCCGTACGGATACATCGTCAGCCTCATGCGCTTCCACGAGCGCGGCTTCACAGCGCCGGCGAGCCGCTTCTTGCGGGGGTTATGCTACCACTACGGCGTGGAGCTGCAAAACTTCACGCCGAACGCGATCTCACAGGCGGTCACATTCATCGGCATTTGTGAAGGCTTCCTGGGGATCCCAGTAATCTGGGATCTTTGGGTCCACCTTTTCCGCACAGAGCTGCACACGTTGCCGACGTTGGAGCCGAGGACTCGCCGCGCGGCGCGCGCCGGTGGCTTGGCGCTCGCGGTGAGGAGCTCACGCAGGGAGGAATACATCCCCTGCACGATGACCTCCAACAACGCGGACTGGGAGCAAGGATGGTTCTACCTTCGCAGCGCCGAACCCGGCCTCCCCTACACCGGCAAGGTGCTCCTGGAGAGGGCCGCCTCCTGGTACCATGGGGTGTCTCTGCCCTCGCACCAGGCGCGGCTGGACTCGCTCGTGGCCACGCTGAAGAAGCTGGCGGACCGCGGGCTGACTGCAGGGTGCGTCCTCGCCCACCTCCACCACCGGCGGGTCGTCCCTTTGATGGAGAGGCGGCTCCACATCTTCGAGATGAGCGAGGACGCGGACCCCATCGTGCTGGCCGAGTCGTGGCTGCTGCGGGATCCCTTCCCGCGGTCGTACGCGGCCACCCGGGTGCGGCGCGCCATCGAACTCAGGCCGAGGCGTTGCGACGACGCATCCCTGTGGGCGCTCGAGATGCTCCCCACCGACCAATTGGTGAGCGGAATTCTTGATTTCCTCTCTAGCTTAGACGGTTTTTCGGGTTGTCGATGCGTTTTAAGGCTTTGCTTGACCCCTGCAGATGGTGTGCGTGAATGCCGCAAAGTCTGAGCCACCCACGCCTCGGTCTCGTGCGCTTGCGCGCGCGGCGCAGCGGTGAGAGCTGGAGCGGGCGGACTGTAAGAGGGAGCGCGACGCGCGGCGACGGGAGCGCCGCGAGCGGAGGAGCGAGGAGTTCCGACTGCGCGAGCAGCAGGGACTCTCCTCGCCTGGGACAGAGGAGTACTCGTCATCGGACGAGGAGGAGGAGGAAGAGGAGGAAGAAGAAGTCAGGGAGCAGGTTCTCCCCGATAGGTGGGAGCCTGCACCCCCGTCACCGGAGCCGGCTGGGGCGGGCGCAGAGGCGCCCGCCACCAGGCAATCTACGACGGAGGTGACACGAGCCACGAGGGGCCGGCGCGCGCCACGGAGGCGTCCGTGCGCGTGGCGGAGGTGGTTGGAGGCGCGGCGGCGGCCGCGCCGGCTGCGCCCGCGACGTCGGCGGGGACCTTGAGGAAGAGGAAGCGGGCCTTCTCCTCCTTGAGGTAAGGAATAACCTTTCGAGGGGTAGCGCGCCCGTCGGGTGGGGGTCTGACGGTTCGTTTCCGTGTCCGCAGGGTGGCGCCAACCGTGCCCCCCTCGCACCGGCTAAGGTGCTGAGGGAGGATGCATCCATCCCGACCAGGCGGCGCTCGTCGAGGGCGCCACGGGTGGGTGCAAGCACGGCGACAGCAGCGAGCGGGGGCTCGCAAGGCTCGCCCGAGGCCTCGAGGCCACGACCGGTGACATCGTCCACCGAGCCGCGGCCGGCGGCCGCGGGGGGGTACGGCGAGCGCCGGCCGTGATGGAAGCGCGGCAAGCACCGGCCGCGGCGGAGGCGCGGCCGGCGACGGAGGTACACCGACGGGGGCCGCCGGGGCCGTGGTGGCGGCCGGGCGACGTCGGGACGTGGAGACCCGTCCCGGCGCCCGCGGCCGCCGAGACGCGGGCCGGAGGCGGCGGTCACGGCGCCGCGGCGAGAGCCTCGCAACCGCGGAGGCGCGGCGGAGGCGGTCGCGGTGGTGCGGCGAGAGCCCGCCCCTCGCCGGCGCCTCCCGGGCGACGGCGGTGGAGATCCCCGACGACGATGTCCCGCTGCCGGGTGGGACCGGTGGGCAAGCTCGCCCACCGCCGGCCCCCGCGCCCTAGGCGCCCCCCGCTCGTCAGACGGTGGGACGACCACATGGTGACCGGGGCCGGAGGCACGGAGCTGAGTCTTCTTCTTCCCGCGCCGGCCCCCTGCCTCGGGCGAGGAGCGCGTCGACGAGCCGCCCCCACTTCACCGACGCCCAGGAGGAGCAGCAACTGTGGGAGGAGCTCCGCGATCATGGCGCCTCGCTCAAAAGGGTGCTGAACGAGGCGCTGCGAATTCACGGCGGCCCGGCGTGGCGTGTCTTCCAGGTATGATATCGTTACTTTTTTCTTTGATCTCGCCGTTTTCGTGTTTGTCTTTGTGGTGTGGCACTCATGGGTTTCGTCTGCTGGCAGCAAGAGCTGGAGCACCGCGCCCGCGATAGGTACAACTCCCTCGACCAGATGAGCGTCGAGCTCCGCCAGCTTCGCGAGCAGCGCGACGCTTTTGACGCCCTCGCGGAGGCCCTGAGGACCCGGGACGGTTGGCTGTCGTACCGGGCGGAGGCCCTGCGCGACCAGCTCTTGGAGCTAGAGGGGCAGGCCACGGCGCGTCCCTCCACCATCGAGCGGATTCGCACGGCCCTCATCAACCGGGATGAGGCGCTACAGCAGGCGAGGGGGGACCTGGAGAGGGCGCGGACCGTGGCGACGAACTGGGAGGCGGAGGTGGTCTCCATCCGGACCCAGAACCTGCAGGCCCGCGCGGCGCTCCTGGCGGCGTAATGTCAGCAGAGTCGGGCCGAGGTGAGGGCGTGGGAAGCCGAGCAAAGGGCTAAGGAGGCCGAAGAATTGAAGGCCGCCCTCGCCGCCAAGGTCGCCGCGGTCGCCACAGCGGAGGAGCTGCTCCGGCAAGAGCGTGCCGCCCGCCGAGGAGGCCGAGGGTCAGCTCCAGCAGGAGCGGGCTGCCCTCGCTGATGCCCAGTCGGCGCTCGAGCGGGAGCATGCTGCTCTCGAGGAGGCGTGGACGTCGCTGATGGAGCGGGAGGCCGACGTCTCGAAGCTTGACGGGGAGCTGATCGCCCTCAGCATCTCGAACGCGGACCGACGAACGGTCCCTCGAGGAGCGAGAGCGCCACGGTCGTCGGCCCTTGCGGCGGGCGGTCGAGGCCGAGCGCCGGGCTCTCGAGGTGGAAAAGAAGCAGGTTGAAGGTGAGTTGCCACTTCATTTCTCGTTTTGTTGATCTTCCCTTCGGGGGTCCGTTCCCCTTTTGATTTCTTTTGCTCGCGTCGTCCAGGCCTGCGCACCGCGCTGGGGCATGCGACCAATCGGGCCGAGACGCTGCAGGCCGCCGACAACTCCTCCGAGCAGGAGTTGGTGGAGCTGCGCACTGCGACCCTCGAGGCCTGCCAGGCGGTCGAAGAGGGCGAGGCGCAAGCCGGAAGCTCGCTGGCCAGCCGTCTGCACGCCCTTGGCGGGCATGTCTCCAGACGCATGCGTCGCGCACTCCACCTAGGTGTCCAGAAGGCCCTCGGCGTGGTGCGATCCCACTACGAGGTGAACTTCGAGGCCGTGGCATCGGGCTACGTCGTCCCGGAGGGCGTCGAGGATGAGGCGGTGATGGAGCAAGCGGACGCACTTGCTGCTGATGCTACCGAGGCGCTCACAGAGGCCTTCACGGAGTTCCTGTTCCCGGACGCTGCCGACGCCGACGAGCCTCAGGCCTGAAGACCGCTGGGCACTAGGCCCATTTTTAATTAAATGTTAGTATCTGGGCCATATGGACATGTAAATAAACAAGTGAAACTTGTGGGATATTTAAGCACTTGTAAATTTAAGTGGTGCCTTTTATTTGTTGCGCTTTTCTGTTTTTTCCCTTTTGCTCGAGCGAATTCGGGTTAGGGAAGTTCGATTTCGTGAGTAGTCTGCTGCGCCGGAGGCAAGAGAGAAGGGCCGTATCCTCGCGGAGGCGTAGGCTATCTCTGACTCGCGCGTCCTTCCCGCATGACCATCCACACCCTGCCTTGATTTGCTCGAGGCTTCGGTCCAAACATACTTAGCACGCTTGCAAGTTAGAATTTTGCAAAAAAATGGGACCATTTTTTGGGGGGATGCCCCCCGCAGTAGCCCCCGAGGGTGACTTGGTTTTCAAGGGAAAGCCAGGTGCCCTTTAACTTTATTGACTTGCTGCTATTTACATTGTGCTTCCAACTGGGGTGTCGGGTGTGTAATTTACAACAAAAGACTTGGAAATCCTAGCTAAGGGTAGAAGCGGCGTAGCTGCTGGATGTTCCAAGCGTTGGTGAGTTCCTCGCCGTCTTCGTTCACTAGCTTGTATGTGCCGGGCTTGAGCACCTTCACCACGACGTAGGGTCCCTCCCATGGGGGTGATAACTTGTGGCGTCCTCGGTTGTCTTGGCGTAGCCTTAGGACCAAGTCCCCTTCACTGAAGTCCCGCCGGCGCACCTTTCGAGCTTGGTAGCGCCTTAGGGACTGCTGGTACCTTGCGGAGTGCATCAGGGCCACGAGGCGTGCTTCATCCAACTGGTCCAGTGAGTCCTCGCGGGCTCGCTGGTTGGCGTCTTCGTCGTAGCTCCGTACTCTGGGTCACCCATATTCCAGGTCCGTGGGGAGGACGACCTCCGCGCCATGGACCGAAAAAAACGGGGTGAATCCGGTGGCCCTGCTTGGGGTGGTTCTGAGGCTCCATACGACCGCTGGTAGATCCTGAAGCCATTTCCGACCAGACTTGTTCAGCTGGTCGAAGATTTTGGGCTTGAGGCCTTGTAGAATCATGCCGTTGGCACGCTCCACTTGGCCATTGGTCTGTGGGTGTGCCACGGCTGCCCAGTCCACACGGATGTGGAATTTATCGCAAAACTCCAGGAATTTCCGGCCTGTGAATTGGGACCCATTGTCGGTGATGATGGAGTTCGGCACTCCAAACCGATAAACGATGTCGGTGAAGAACGTCACCGCTTGCTCCGCCCTGAGATTTGTAATGGGGCACACCTCCACCCACTTGGAGAATTTGTCAATTGCGACCAACAGGTGGGTGTAGCCCCCGGGCGCCTTCCGCAGGGGCCCGACAATGTCCAGCCCCCACACGGCGAAAGGCCACATGATGGGAATGGTCTGCAAGACGTGTGCGGGGAGGTTGGACTTGCGAGCGTAGAATTGGCACCCTTCATAGGTGCGTACAATCTCGCTGGCGTCAGCGACCGCGGTGGGCTAGTAGAAGCCCTGGCGGAACGCGTTGCCCACGAGGGTGCAGGGTGCGGCATGGTGGCCGCACACGCCCGTGTGTATGTCTCGGAGGAGCTCGCGCCCCTGGGGGATGGGCACGCATCGCTGCAGGATGCCGGAGGCGGCATGCTTGTACAGCTCGCCGTCGACGAGGGTGAAGGATTTGGCCATCCTAGCGATGCGCCTGGCCTCGGACCGGTCCGAGGGGAGTTCCCCTCGGTCAATCCAAGCAATATATTTGTCGTGCCAGTCTACCTCGCTAGGGGCTGGCTCGACGTCCATGGCTTCGGCCTCGTTGGCACCGTACCCCTCGAGGAGGGAGAACACGAATGCCTCGTTCGAGGGGTCCTCGTTCATGGGTTCTGCGCCCGCTGAGTTCGAGGGAGCCCCCGAGGGTTCTGTGCAATCCGAGGGGTGCGGCTCGAGGGTGACGGACGGTTGGGCGATGTCCTGAGCGAAAACGTTCAGGGGGACGGTGATCCGTCCCGATGCGATCTTGGCGAGCTCGTCCGCCTCCTCGTTGTACCGGCGGGGCACGTGATTAAGCTTAATGCCGTAGAACTTGTCCTCGAGGGCCCGCACGGCCTTGCAGTACGCCTCCATCTTGTCGTCGTGGCAGCTCGCGTTCTTCATGACCTGGTCGATTACGAGCTGCGAGTCCCCCCGCACGTCGAGGCGTTTGATGCCTATCTCAATGGCGATCTTGAGGCCGCAAAGTAGGGCCTCGTACTCGGCCATGTTGTTCGATGAGGGGAAATGGAGGCGCACAGCGTACCGCATGTGCTCCCCGAGGGGTGAGACGAAGAGCAGGCCCGCGCCCGCCCCTGTTTTCATCACCGAGCCATCGAAGTACAGAGTCCAGCACTCCGCCTGGATCTGTGGCGGCGGCAATTGTGTATCCGTCCACTCGGCAACGAAATCCGCCAAGATTTGGGACTTGATGGCCTTGCGCGGGGCGTAGGCGAGCGTTTCACCCATCAGCTCCACCGACCACTTGGCAATCCTGCCCGCCGCATCCGGGTTGCAGATGATTTCTCCTAATGGAAAGGAGGAAACCACCGTGACAGGATGGGCCTCGAAGTAATGGCGGAGTTTGCGCCGCGCGAGAACCACTGCGTAGAGAAGCTTCTGGACTTGCGGGTAGCGCGTCTTGGTGTCGGACAAGACTTCGCTGATGAAGTACACCGGCCGTTGAACCGGCAAGGCGTGTCCCTCCTCCGTGCGCTCTACCACGATCACGGCACTGACCACCTGGGTGGTCGCGGCCACGTAGAGGTACAGAGGCTCACCGTCTTGCGACGGTGTTAGGATCGGGGCGTGGGTAAGGGACGCCTTTAGCTTATCAAGTGCCTCCTGGGCCTCGGCGGTCCAGGAGAAACGCTCGTGCTTCTTGAGGAGCCGGTAGAGGGGCAACCCCTTTTCGCCGAGCCGCGAGACGAAGCGGCTCAGGGTGGCAAGGCATCCCAACACCCTTTGGACCCCCTTGAGGTCCCGAATCGGACCCATCCGCTCGAGGGCCGCAACCTTTTCGGGGTTGGCCTCGATGCCTCGCTGGGAGACGATGTATCGTAAAAGCATACCCCGCGGCACGCCAAAGACACATTTTTCTGGGTTTAACTTAACCCCATTGGCCCAAAGGCAGCCGAACGCGATGTTGAGGTCGTTAACCAGGTCGTCCGCCTTCCTGGTTTTTACGACTATATCATCTACGTACGCCTCAACGGTTCGCCTGATGTGGTCTCCGAAGACGTGCTGCATACACCGTTGGTACGTTGCGCCTGCGTTTCGGAGGCCAAACGGCATCGTGACATAGCAGTACATCTCGAACGGTGTGATGAATGAAGTCGCGAGCTGGTCGGACTCCTTCATATTATTTGGTGATACCCGGAATAGGCATCAAGAAAGCAGAGCAATTCACACCCGGCGGTCGAATCAACGATCTGATCGATACGCGGCAAAGGAAAATGAACTTTAGGACATGCTTTATTAAGGCTAGTATAGTCTACACATATCCACCACTTCCCGTTCTTCTTTTTCACTAATACAGGATTAGCTAGCCAAGTCGGGTGGAACACTTCCTTGATAAACTCAACCTCGAGGAGCTTCCGCAGCTCCACTCCGATTGCCCGGCGCCGCTCCTCGTCAAAGCAGCGCAGCCGTTGCTGCACGGCGCGGGAGTGAGGTAGGATGTCAAGGTAGTGCTCGGCGACCTCCCTCGGGATGCCTGGCATGTTCGAGGGGCTCCACGCGAAGATGTCGGCGTTGGCATGGAGGAAGTCGACGAGCACCACTTCCTATTTCAGGTCGAGGGTAGAACTGACCCTCAACGCCATGCCCTCGGGGGCAACAGGGTCGAGGGGCACCTCCTTGGTCTGCTCGGTAGCCTCGAAGCTGCTGGCATGCTTGGCAGTGGAGTCGAGGTCCTCGTTGACCATCTTCTCCATGTTGGCCACCAGCGCTTCGTCCAGCGCTAGGGCCTCTGCATGCTCCACGCACTCGATGTCGCAGTCGAAGGCGTGCTCGATGGATGAGCCCACGGTGATGACGCCGTTGGGCCCCGACATCTTCATCTTGAGGTAGGTGTAGTTGGGGACCGCCATGAACTTGGCGTAGCAGGGCCGCCCGAGTATGGCGTGGTACGCGCCCCTGAACCCCACCACCTCGAAGGTGAGCGTCTCCTTGCGGTAGTTGTCCGGCGTGCCGAACCAGACAGGCAGGTCGATCTGCCCGAGGGGCTGGATGCGCTTGCCCAGCGCGACACCATGGAACGGCGTCATGCTGGGCCGCAGCTGGTCCAACCCGATCCCCAGCAGGCGCAGTGTGTGCGCGTAGAGGATGTTGAGGCTGCTGCCTCCGTCCATTAGGACCTTCGAGAACCGCGCATTCCCGATGACTGGGTCAACCACCAGCGGGTACTGACTCGGGTTGGGGATGCGGTTTGGGTGATCCTCGCGGCTGAAGGTGATGGCGTCCTCCGACCACTCGAGGAAGGAAGGAGGCGCCTTCTCTGCGGCGAGAACCTCGTGCCGCTCCCGCTTGCGTTGGCGGCTGGACATGTCGATGGTCGCCCCCCCGAAGATGAGGAAGACGTTCTCCACGGCGGGGAAGCCGCCGGCATCACCATCACCCCCGTCCTTGGCCTCGTCGTTCTTCGCGACGGTGCGGCCATAGAACCGCTTGAGCATGTCGCACTGCTCGAGGGTGTGGTTGACCAGTGTCTTGTGGTAGGGACATGGCTTCTTTAGCATGTCATCGAAAACCCCCGGGCCTCGAGGGGCCGGTCGAGGGCCCCGTTGAGCCGGGTCAACAGCAAGAGCTTCGCCGTCGTCGTCGTCTCGCCCCTGCTCGCGCACCTCGCTGCGCGGCTTTTTTCCCTTCTTGCCCCGCTTGTTCATCTGGCGGAGCTCCTTGGACTTGCTGCCCTCCGCGGGCGTGTCGTCCGCGCGCTTGCCCTTCTTGCCGTCGAAGATTGTCCCCACCGCTTCTTCGCCCGAGGCAAAGCTGGTGGCGATGTCGAACAGCTCGTTTCAGTCGACCGGCGGGCTGCGCCCGAGCTTGCACACGAGGTCTCGGCATGTAGTGCCCTCGAGGAAGGCGTGCACAATCTCAGACTGCGCTACGCTTGGAAGCTCTGTACAATGCTTGGAGAAGCGCCGTATGAAGTCCCGAAGTGATTCGCCGGGCTTCTGGGTACAAGAGCGCAGGTCCCAGGAGTTCCCAGGGCGCACGTACGTGCCCTGGAAATTTCCCACGAACGTGCGGACCAAGTCGTCCCAGTTGTGGATCTGGCTGGCAGGTAGGTCCTCGAGCCACGTCCGCGCCGAGTCGGCGAGGTGCAGGGGGAGGTTGCGGATGATGACCTCGTCGCTGGTGGCTCCGCCCAGCTGGCACACTAGGCGGTAGTCGTTGAGCCACACACGGGGATCCGTCTCCCCGTTGTACTTGACGATTGTCGTGGGCTGGCGGAAGCGCTGGGGAAAGGTCACCGTGCGGATCTCCCGACTGAACACACGGGTTCCTGGGGGCTCCAGCATCGGTGAGCGATCTTCCCCGCTGTCGTAACGTCCACCCCGCCGAGGGTGGTAGCCTGCCGCCACCCGTGCCTCTGCGTTGCTTGTCCGTCGGGCGTTGATGATGTTGCGGGCGTCGCCGTCTCGGGCTTGCCCGCGCCTGTCGAGGAGCCGCTCTTTGGCCGGCGTGCGTCCCGGTTGGCGGGGCGCTCCATCGCTCTACCCGCATGTACCGAGGGTCGAGGCCTTGCGCGCCCCCATCATCCCTCACGCTTCCCTGTTGGCAGATGCGGGACGCCGAGCTCTCGGTCTGTTGGACGGCCGCTTGCTCGATGAGCGCCGCGCCCGCGCCTCGCGGTGCGGGGTTCCGCGCCTCGGGTGTCGAAGGGGCGGGCATGGCCCGCGCCGGTTGTCGCGGCGGTGATGAGCTTTTGGCTCGCTCGCGGGGGCGTGTCTGGATTGTCGACGCTGAAGTCGGTGTTAATGTGATCGCAGGCTTGCCTGCCCAGCTCTCGCGCGCGTTCGCCACGCACAGAGGCTTCCCCCGCGATAGAGGCGCGAAGCAACCGCACCGTGCAGTACTCTTCCGCCAGCTTGGCTTTGAGCTCGCGCGCCTGGGCCAGCTGCGCGTTGATGTCGGCCCCTCTCGGCGGTGAGGGAGGAGGGGCGCTTGGCCCCGCAGCCAGGCGCCATCCAGTCCCTAGGGCGGTAGGAATCTCTCCGTCACCGGCGCCCGCTGCGTCGGTGGCGTTTGCTGGGTCGTTGGCGATGACGACGCAACACTCTCGCGCGGGGTCGTAACTCCCAGCTCTGGAGTCGTCGGAGCAGCCGAACCAGTAGTCCGTGGCGTCGAGGAACCGCTTGAACATCACTGGGTCCGGTACGCCGGAGAAGTCCCACTCCGCGTACCCATGCGAGGTGGCGGGTGGTAGCGCGCCGACAGAGCCTAGGGATGACTCGTCACCGGCAAAGGCGCTAGGGTCCCTGGCAACCAAGATGTGGCGGCCAGGGGGAACCCTGCGCATCGTGGCGTTTGGCGTTGGCGTTGGTGTTGGCGACGTAGGCCGCCGTGGCACCGCGCAGACCGATGGGGAAGCGTGGTCCGGAGACGGAGCGCTCCCCCACCGGGGCGACGACCGTCACGCCGGTGGGCGCGACGCGTTGTGAGGCGATGCGCGTAGCATGCGGCGCTCCGACCGCGCCCGACGCGAGCGCCGGCCGGAGCGGCGGCGGCGCCGTGGCGCGATGGACCCGCGGCGTCCGTGCCGGCGGGTGTTGGTGTCGTGGCGACGCGTGCAGCTGCGACCGGGGCGGACCCGGCTTGGCGCCGCGTGCGGAGTTCCTCACGGTTGGTGAGGCGCATCAGGTAGCCGTTCCTAGTGGCCTGAAAGTTCAGGCCCCCGAACCGGATTTCGAATCCGGCGGGGAGGGGGTCCGAGCTGCCCATGGAGTAACGCTGACCGCAGTACTCGGTGCGAATCACCATTGAGGGAGCTGATGACGGGTTGACCTTCAGCGTGCGTGCCAGCCCCACGGTGGGCGCCAACTGTCAGTGCGGAATGTAGTCCCGACACTAACTAGTAATAAGCACTGAGATCTGTCCCTCGATGGTCGGTGCTAAGCAACTAAAGACACTTGGTTTATCCTGGTTCCGGCCGGAGCCGTACGTCCAGCAGGGGTGTGCTCGAGGCACTGTATTGCTTTGCACCGGGGTGCCTGTAGTGGGGCGGCTACAAGCAAGGCGGGAGAGGAGGTGTGGCCTCCAAGTCCCAAGTGGAGTGATTGAGGCGAGTGCCAATATCGTGGGAGAGACGGGGAGCGTGTGTGATGTCTTCTTCCCGTGATCCGTGTGTGATGTCTTCTTCCTGTGATCCGTGTGTGATGTCTTCTTCCCGCAGCGAGGGGGATCACCTCCTTTTATAGACCAAGGAGAGGGTGATTTACAGGCATGCCGCACTGTTTAGCTACATGTGGAGGTATGGCGTACAACGTCGGGGATTTGGCGGTTGTCCCGGCGGTCCTTGCCCCGGTCTTGTCGTTGTGGCGTGTCCCGTACTTGAACAGGGGCGGCTTCGGGAGTGAAGGCGTAGTGGTTGGCCGGGGCGTCTTCAGACGGGCTCGAGGAAGCCGTTGACGGTGATCCGTACGAGGTACAGTGGCAGGTGTGACGGCGTCCCGTTCCCGCGTGCTCAATAGCACCGAAGTTGTTGTAGCAGTGCCCGGCGTGGCGCTGCAGGGGCGGGGATGGCCGCGCAGAACTGACAGTGACGGGGATGGCGCTCCCGCCGGCCTGATGTCATGGTTTGACCCTACAGAGTCATGAGAGAGGGGTTCGAGGGTGCAGCCGGCCCCCCTTCGAGGGTGCGGCGCGTTAGCCGTACGGGAGTGGGCGGCACAGTGTCACGGAGCTGACACTGGCCATGTCGCACAGTTCCCTGCAGTGGCGGGGATGGGTTCCCCCTAGGGAGTTGGCGGAACAGCGCCTGGGCGTGATTCCCAGGCGCGTGATGGCGTGGCTCTGCTGTGTCAGAGCATTAAATGCCCGTACCCATGTGCGGGAGCAGGTGCGCTCGTGGGGGAGCCCTCGAGCGAGGCGGAACCCGCTCGAGGGAGGTGTTAGCCCTCGAGCGAGGTGGAACCCGCTCGAGGGGGCGTTTGATTGGGCCACTTCGGCGGGCCGCGGGGGCCACCGCAGCGTGGGTCGTGCCCTGTGTGCGTGTTTAGGTAAGAGGTGCATTTTGCTTTTGTTTTTTGCAGGTTTTAAGCAGGATTTCCCCGGTTTCTTAGGGGACCCTCAGGGCTGTCCCCGACAAGTAGTAACGCATGTCGACAAGCATTAACATGGATATGAAAGCGTTCATCATAAAGTTTCACAAAAGGTCCCAAGCTAACATAAAGTGGATGATGACAAAGAGATGGATGTAAAATACAAATGCAGAAAGTTAGCACAAACAAACATTAGCAAGGTTTGAAAAACACTTTCGATGTGGTCTATAACTAGGAAGTAACCCATCGAAAAGAATCAATCAACCAAACTAACAAGGTTTAAGGGTAGGTTATGGGTATCTTATATTTTGACTCAAACGAGGATTTTCAAGAGAGAAAGTCAAGTATAGAAATTCTAACTAAGGTGGTCCTAGAGTCTTTCTACAAACCTATGGTTTTAGGATGTCTATAGGTAGGGGAAGTTTTCCTAAGGATTTTATGGGGAGACTAGTCAAAGTTTTTAATTAGAAAAGAGGAAAGGGATGTACTTGTTCAACCCGGAGGGTGAGAGCCCTCGGTCAACTCAAGAAATCCTACCTCTATAGGCTATGGTTTTTGGTGGGGGGTTATAGGAAGGCTTAGGTTGGTTGGACAAAGAGTTAGATTAACACAACATGCAATGCAATATAACATGGATGAACAAAGCAACATGATATGGAGGTTGTCTAAAACAAAAGTTAGCCTAAATTAACTAGCCACAAGTTTAGAATCAAAGGATGGTGCCAACTTCATATACATCTCTAAAAAACAAAAGAAAAAAGACTCTAAACTTTAATAGGCACACAAAAGGGTCTACAAGTTTTCCATGATCAAATAACAAAGTGCTCCCTCAATAGCAATTAGAACATACAACATGGTATTGTGGTTTTTGTCGGGGACAGCCCTAGGGGTCCCCTTTAACAACCGGGAAATCCCCACTTAAAACCCGCAACAAAGCCAAACACACTTTGCCTAACCATGCAGGATACGGCCCATGCCGCAGGGACCTCAACGGCCCACCAAGACGGCCCTCTTAAAGATCCCCTCGAGCAGGCTTCGCCTCGCTCGAGGATGCACGCCTCCCTCGGGCAGGCTCCGTCCCGTTCGAGGGGGTGCGCTTCCCTCAAGCAGGCTCCGCCTCGCTCGAGGGCCCGCTCCCCCCCGAGCGGAGGCTCCGCCTCGCTCGAGGGTCCACCCCGCGCGCGTGCGCCTGCCCCCGTACGCGGGCATTTAACGCCCTGACACCGGCGGGACGGCGCCATCATGCACCGGGGCTCGCGCCCCGCATGCGCCGCACCAACTCCCCAGGAGGGAGCCCATCCCCATCACTGTGGGGAGGGACTGTGCAGCGCGGCCGGTGTCAGTCCCGTGACGCCGTGCGCCTGCTCCGGTACGGCTAACGCGCCGAGCCCTCGAAGGGGGGCCGGCTGCACCCTCGATTTGCTTTCTTGTGACCTTACAGGGTTAGGTGGAGGCGCTAGGCCGGTGGAACGCCATCCCTGCCACTGTTACGGTATGGCTGCCGCCCCCGCGCGTGCGGGCGCACGCCAGGCGCTGTAGCAACGACTCCAGCACTGTGGAACGTATTGGAACGGGACGCCGTTTTACCTACTCCTGTACCCCGTACGGGCCGACGTCAGCAGCTCCCTCGAGCCTATCAGAAGACGCCACAGCCTTCCGCCGCCCTTCTACCCTCGAAGCCGCCACTATTCGGGTACAAAAAAGGCCATGATGGCCGGATCGCTGCGAGGATCGTCCGGACGGCCGCCAACTCTACAGCATAGCACGCCACGCCCCTTCACGTAGCCAAATAGCGCGGCGCGCATGTGATTCGCTCCCTCCTTGATCTATAAAAGGGGGACGAACCCTCCCTGCCGCGGGGGGAGAGAGACACAGAAACAACACAACAGGAGATAGGCTGCGCCACGCACTTGCTCTCCAATTCTCCCACAACATCTTCAGCCACTACACCAGGGACTTGGAAGCCGCGCTTCCTCTCCCGCCTTGCTTGTAGCAGCCCCACTACAGGCACCCCCGGTGCTGAGCAATATAGTGCCTCGAGCACACCCCTGCTGGACGTACGGCCCCCTCGGCCGGAACCAGGATAAACCCCTTGTCTCTTATTGCTTAGCATCGACCATTGAGGGATAGACCACGGCGCTTACTACTGGTTAGTGTCGGGACCATATTCCGCACCGACAGTTGGCGCCCACCGTGGGGCAATCGAGCGCCTAAAATCATTCCGTCAACTCCCTCCATGGTGATCTGCACTGAGTACCGTGGTACGCGTTACAACATGGGCAGCTCGGACCCCCTCCCTGCCGGGTTCGAAATCCGGTTTGGGGGCCTGAACTTCCAGGCCACGGGGAATGGCTACCTCATGCGCCTCACCAACCGCGAGGAGCTCCGTGCGCGGCGCCAGGCCGGGTCCGCCCCGATCCCTCGCCGCGCGCACCACCACGCGCGCCGACGCCCGCGCGGCACGGACGCCGCGGGCCCGTCAACGCCACGACGCCGCCGTCGCTCGGACCGCGTTCGCGCCGGGCACCGGTCCGAGCGACGGCAGTCGAGCGTGCCGCCTCTCGGCCGCGACGCGCCCGCCATCACGGCATCCGCCACCCCCAACAGGACAGCGCGCGGTCTCCGGACCGCGCCTTCCCATTGGGCTGCGCGGAGCCACGACGGCCTGCAACAACAACGTCAACACCACGATGCGCAGGGTTCCCCCCGGCCGTCACGTCTTCGTCGCCAGGGATCCCAGCGCCTCAGCCGATGACGAATCGTCACTGGGTTCCCTCGACACGTTGCCGCCCGCCAACCACCATGGGTACGCGGAGTGGGACTTCTCCGGCGTGCCGGACCCAGTCATGTTCAGGCGTTTCCTTGACGCTACGGACTACTGGTTCGGCTGCTCCGATGACTCCAGTACTGGGAGTTACGATCCCACGCGGGAGTGTTGCGTCGTTGTCGCCAACGACCCGGCGAACGCCACCGGCGCCGTGGGCGCTGGGAACGGGGAGATCACGCCTGCCCCAGGGATCGCTCCACGCCAGGCAGCGGGACCAAGCACCCCTGCTGGAGCTGACGCCGACGCACACCGGCCCAAGCCCGCGAGCTCGAGGCTAAGCCGGCAGAGGAGTACCGCGAGGGTGCGGCCGCTCCGCGCCTCGATGGCCGGAGAAGCCTCCGCTCGCGGCGAACGCGTGCGGAGCCGGGCGGCAGGGTGCCCGCGACCGCATCAACGCCGACGACCCTGACGTGCCGCCGCGGGCAAGTCAGAAGCTCATTGCCGCCGCAACGCTGCTGCGGGCTATGCCAGCACCCTCGACCCCTGAGGCGCGGAACCTGCAGCGCGAGGTGCAGGCCCTCATCAAGCAGGCGGCCATCCAGCAGGCCGAAAGCTCAGCCTCACGTATCCGCCAGCAAGGGGATGCGCGGGATGACGGGGCCGCACAAGGGGGCGAACCCTCGGTCCACGCGGGAGAAGCTGCGGAGCGCCCCGCCAACTCGGGACGCGCAGCGGCCAAGGAACGGCTCCTTGACACGCGCAGAGCGCTGGACGGTGACGCTCGCAACGTCATCAACGCCCACCACACGATCAAGGCAGACGCCCGAGCAGCGGTGGGCTACCACCCTCGACGGGGCGGACGCTACGACAGCGGCGAGGACCGCTCCCCGACGCCGAAACCCCCGGAACCCGTGTGTTCAGCCGGGAGATCCGCGCGCGGCGGCCTTCCCCCGCCGCTTTCGCCAACCCTCGACCATCGTCAAGTACAATGGGGAGACGGATCCCCGCGTGTGGCTCAACGACTACCGCTTGGCTTGCCGCCGGGCGGGGGCCACCGGCCGACGAGGTCATCATCCGCAACTTGCCCCCGCACCTTGGCGATGCGGCCCGACATGGCTCGAACACTTGCCCGCGCCCGCATCCACAACCGGGACGATCCGGTCCGCACGTTCGTGGGTAACTTCCGGGGCACGTACGTGCGCCCCGAAATTCCCCGGGACCGCGCGCTCCCCGCACACGAGGCCCGGCGAGTCGCTGCGGGACTTCATACGGCGCTTCTCCAAGCGCTGCACGGAGCTCCCGAGCGTGGCGCAATCCAAAATTGTGCACGCCTTCCTCGAGGGCACCACATCCGGGACCTCGTGCGAGAGCTGGGACGCAGTCCGCCCGCGGACTCCAACGAGCTGTTTGACATCGCCACCAGCTTCGCCTCAGGAGAAGAGGCCGTGGGGGCGATCTTTGACGGCAAGAAGGGCAGGCGCTCGGACGATGCGCCCGCGGAGGGCAGCAAGTCCAAGGATCCCCACCGCAACGACAAGCGGGGCAAGAAGGGAAAGAAGCCGCGCCGCGAGGCGCGCGAGCAGGGGCGCGACGGCGGTAATGCCGAGGCCCTCGCTGTTGACCCGGCTCGACGGGGCCCTCGACCGGCCCCTCGAGGTCCGAGGGTGTTTGATGACATGCTGAAAAAGCCATGTCCTTACCATAAGACCCCAGTGAATCACACCCTTGAGCAGTGCGACATGCTCAAGAAGTTCTATGGCCGCGCCGCCGCGAAGGAGGCGGAGGCCAAGAAAGACGGAGGAGATGGCGACGCCGGCGGCTTCCCCGCCGTGGAAAACGTGTTCCTCATCTTTGGGGGGCCAACCGTCGACATGTCGACCCGCCAGCGCAAGAAGGAGCGGCACGAGGTCCTCGCCGCTGAGGGTCCAAAGCTGATTTCAGCCTGCACGTCCCTCAATGTTTTTACCATATCTTCTTCTACGGGTCTTCAAATTCATCGATCTTAGATGCGTTGGAACCTGCACTTGATGGAGCTTTTGATTTTCAACTTTTTCTTCCTTGAACATGTCTGACCAGGTCCTCAAAATTGATGAAAACAGCGACATCTGTTTTTGAGGTTCGGTGACGGTGGTCCACGGGTTTGCAATTCCTTTGGGTATGATTCTCTCATCTTAATTTATATTTAATGCCCTGAATGGTTAGTGAAACTTGGGATTTCTCCCACAATTTGCTCTTTTAAGGTCACTAGCTTAACCGAGCACAAAGCAAGTCCAAGATTTACAAATCATATTGCAAACAAACGCATCCATAACCACAACTTATGACAAAGTAAGTTGTGATTAATTATAGCATAAGTTTTCTTGCTCAGCACTAAGCTCTCATTAGGAAAAGGTTCATTAGGCATGTAACAAATTTTAAGCACATCAAAGCCTCTTTATCACTCTCAAGAAATTCTAGCCTATCATGATTATCATAAGAACAAGGCATAGAATTGAATCAACCTCACTATTGGATATGAATCATAGATATATCAAAGGAATATTATCAGCTCCAAAAGTGTCTTGAGAGGTTAATTTGTACCTTGGCCTTCGAGCTTTTCATCGTGAGTGGTCTCTAGGAGTTGAAAGCAAACAATCTTCAATGATCGGTGGCTTGTATCGTCTTTTCGCAATTCCTTCATTCGTGCCACACATCATCAAGGTTGCCTTGTGTGGACTCACTCTTCTTATTCATTTGTGGGACTTCAAACATGTCTCAAATATCTTCATGTAACTCCATGATCCTTCGTGTGAGAACCCAGAGTATCCGCGCCATTGGATGCCATCATTTGTGTGTAATCCATGATGATTTGCTTCTAACATCTCCTAGCGTCGGATGTTGCCAACTTGTGCCTTCTTTTGCCAATGCTCTTGGGGTCTTTGTTTTGTTCCAAACTTCTGAATTTCATCTCGTGTGGTCCAATGGAAGTGTTGCCCAAGCTTCACTTCGTTGTCGTCGTCCTCATCTCCACTATCTTGTTCTCATCATGTGCTGCTGCCTCTTTTTCGTAGATTTTCCCTGTGTACATAACAGAACATATACCAAAATATTATTCCATTGAAAACTTTACAAAATTACCTTTCCAACGGGTATTCATTTATCTTAATCGGAGCCCAAATGAGGGAGCTATGGCCGTTTTGTTTCTGCTCTTGCATGCTGTCCAGAAAATTTCAGAACGCGCAACCTTCGGTAATTCGGCCATACCCGCTTGTAGAAACCTCCGATTGACTTGATTCTTGATTCGTTGGAAGTGAAACTTCATGGGGCTTCTAAATATCCAAATATATCCTGTTGTTCTCCCTTTAGTTTGTGCATAAATTGATGGGAACAGAAACTTCTTGTGAATTGATCCGAATATGTTGACGACCTTGATCTTGTGGTCTTCGGGGCGTTACATCATGTCTCCTTTGGCTTTAAGTCCTCACCAATGCTGGACCAGCGAGTAGCAAGATGGCAATGGTGTGTCTTCTTCATGATTTTGCTTTAGCCAAAGTGACGGGTGCTTCTCTCGCAACGTGATTGCTTCCAACACCTATTGCTTGGACAAACAAACCTCCACAAAACATTAGTCTTAAAACTTTAATTGACACAATGGAATACCTTGTTTAACATCACTCGTGTAGGGTGTGGACTCAATAGCGGATGATGGGACACTAACAAAAGTTAGCACCTACCACTAAACAGTGATGTAGTCATCATCTTGTCGGAGTGGATGTGAATTTCTCGAACGTCTTGTGTCTAGCTTTTCACCTACTTTCAAGGACACAAACAAGAAAGCAAGCATGTATGCAATAATAAAAATTAGGGTTAGTCAAAGAGATAGATAGATCTCCCTAGGGTTCGAGTTGTCGATCCCCGGCAACGGCGCCAGAAAAAGGGGCTTGTTGACGGTTCAAAATTGTGCTCAAGTTCACCGCAAGCCTACGGGTGACTTGGTGCCTTTTTCACCAAGGAGGGTCCTCCCAAGATTTGTAAATCCAAGGACCGAAAGCAAACTCCTAGGGTTCTCCATCTAACCTATTGATCTAGCCTATCATGAAGCATTGATTGCATGAAGGTAATCATACAAACACGAAGGGATGTATGGATCACATCCACCTAGCCATAAAGGTAAGCAAATTAAAGGTAAACCTAGCCTATCGTCTTCTAGTCGTAGTTCTAGACAAAAGAGCAAGTGCGACATGCATCTCATCCAAAGCCATCTTTAAACTACTATCCTCCGGTCCGATTCCGAAAACGCCCACCTTTCGGGGCAATCGTTCTGTCACAACGGACTCCTATTCATGCGGGTAGTCTAGGGCGAGTCCAAAAGAACCAGTTGAAATCACTTGGTCGGTCCGGTATGCACCTCTAGCGACCGCGGCTACAAGAGCACCCTATGCAATCTATCTTAAGTATAGATTAAGGAAGAAGCAAAACCAAGCGGGAGCAAAATCATAAAGGGAGGAATCGAGTCGCTAAAAGATCAGATGACATGAAGTACTTTACTCACATAATAAATGCGTTTAGATCATCTCCATCGAGTACATACCATTGATGACCTCAACTAGCTTCAGAACTCCGCCATGGCTCAACCGTGCAAGTCGGCCATGGTGGCTAGGGTAGGCCTAGGCCATCTCCTAGACGACTTCGAGGACTCGCGGCGGCCGTCGTCGCCCTCTCCTAGGTTTCGCCGAGTTCCTATGGATGGATGGATGTGGCGGCCGGCGGAGGCAGAGGCAATAAATAGACAAGCACCTAGGGCAAAAGGGGGTCGCGAATCGGGCCCAGAGTGGGCTGGGCCGATCGGCCCAGGCCGGCCGGCCCAGGCCCATTTCGGCCCCGGTTTCCTCCTCGGTTGCTTCTCGTGTGATCCCTTATTTGTGTGCACTTGCATGTGGGCCTTTGATGTCGTTTCCTTCATGGTTAAGGCTTGAATCTTTGCTATGCAAGCTTCACTGTTTTCTGGTTGAGTCCCTGAAGACTTGCACGTTGACGCTTCGGTCCTCGGGTCATTTGGAGTCATGTTCATCGCGTGTCTTGACTTGTGACGGGCTTCATGATCTTTTCTTGAAGTGCTTGATGAACTTATCCCGAAAGTCTCCTCTTTAACATTAATTTCCTGCGCAAACAACAAACTCCAAAATCGACATGCAAGTGTGAACTTGTTACATCATTAGTATGCCTAGTGGCGGGTTAGTTGCAAATCATAATTGAAACCAATGTATAACAAGTACTGTAGGTTGATGGAAATTCACCGTCAACAATGTTGCAGGATGATATTGTAAAGTTTGTCTCTGAGCCAGCTTCACCACCCCGACTTGTAAATATCCCGGAGGAGGGGAAAGACAAGGCCAAGTAGCGCCGCGAAGTCGGCCAAGGTGATGACTGTCGGTATTTTAGACCGGCAACCTACCAAGGGGAGTACCCGAGGTAGATGAATGTGGCCTCGTCGAGATCGTTAACTCGAAGGAAGAGACACGTGGCACACAATTTAGACAGGTTCGGGCCGCGAGGTGCGTAATACCCTATGTCCTGTATGCTGCGTAGCTCTGGATTGATTGGATGTGATTACAAGATGATGCGTAATCTCAGAGAGAAGGGTCCCTGCCTAGCCTTATATAGCCCGGTGTTGACGGATAAAACTCGTATCCACCTACGATCCGCAAGCGTACGGACCTACACCTTTTTCGCCACGGGATTCCCAAGGTTCTTGTAAATCCGCGGAGCAAGGGGATTACTATCGCTTAACCAAGTACTAATCTAGTTGACTAAGGAAACCTTTAAAGAGAGTATTAATCTAAAAGTAAAGACAATCTAACCTAAGTTAATCTAAGTTAAGTTGATCAAACAAATCTAGGGTTAAACTAGATGGTAAAGGGGTGAACACAAGAGAGTGAGTAAGAAAGATAAGCGTTCCCTCCCTAGGATCTAGGATAACATCGTATGCATCTACTACACGAAAGCGGTAAACCAATCTACCGGGGGTTGTGACCACGGTTTTGCCCTTTCCCTCCTCTCGTACTGTCACTACGCGAAGGTATTCGTGACTAGACCTATGATGGACACGGTATGTTGATGGAATCTATGGGAGTAGAGGATATCATACACCCGAAAAACACGGTGGCCTACCTTAATCATCAAAGCATCATCAACATGAAAACAATAGATTGAAACCACGAATCAAGTAGCGATCGCATAGCATATATCCATCTAATCCTAGGGATGAACGAAGACATTAACCCATCATCTTACATGGATTGAAGCACATAGGAGTGATGGAGACTCCGGAGAACGTCGTCGATGAAAATGGCAGCGATGGAGCTTGGGAACACCCCTAGGCCTGCGGCTTGGAGTCCTCCTCTTGCTTCCTTCTCTCCACCGGCGTTGATCCTTGCGACGATCTCATCTAACTCTCTCCCTCATCTTGCGGCTGCGGTTTTCTGGTGATTGGCGTCGGTAGGATGATTTGTTCGATGGGTAACCATCTTAGGGCGCCTAGGGGGTTGTATTTATGTCCTTGGGGTGCTTTTGGGCGTGCTCCACCTTGCCTTGCACGAGATCCTCCTTGGGAGAGAAGCAAACTTGGTTCCCATAAAATCAGCCAGATTTTCCTGATTCGCAATCCTTCCTTAACAGCATCATATCTCCCACGTCCGGACTCCAAATAATGCAAATTTGGTGTCCAGGTTGTGTGCCACGAAATTATCTTCAACTTTGGTATTCATTTCTTTCATTAAAAACGAAGATAAGATCTCCAAATCGGCCTTGGAAGATAATCTGTTCTGATTTCGGACTGACTGCGCAGCAGGGATTTCGGGGGCTATATCTCCTGGCTCCCTTATCCGAATTGGGCCTTACACATGTCCAAATCGAAGGTATCGTCGAGGCCCACAACTTTGGTAGTCAAACTTTTGCCATTAAAGACCGTTTAAGTCTCCGAATCTGTACCGAAAGATCATGCTGTCCAGAGCTGCGAGAATATCTCTCGGGCTGAGTTGATCTCGTTGGTAAACATCCAAGTCCCGGGAGTTTTGCGTGTTGATGCTTCGGACCTTGGGTTGTTTGGAGTCTTGTTCACTTCGTGTCTTGACTTGTGACAGGCTTCATGATCTTCTCTTGAAGTGCTTGATGAACTTATCCCGAAAGTCATCTCTTTAACATTAATTTCCTGCGTAAACAACAAACTCCAAAATCGACATGCAAGTGTGAACTTGTTACATCATTAGTATGCCTAGTGGTGGGTTAGTTGCAAATCATAATCGAAACCAATGTATAACAAGTACTCTAGGTTGACGGAAATTCACCGTCAACACCCGGGAGGCAGGGTTACTAGTCGGTTTAGGGAGAGAGTACTAGTCGTGTACGTCTAGGAGGCCTCTACACAGTACATGGTATGTATAGCTTCCTATCCGAGTACTTCTCCACCGTAGTCCTTGCACCTCACGCCATCAGGTACCATGCGGCACAAGTCGGGTAGTCCCAGGGGCCCACCGAGTAGTCGATCCTGGTACCCACTAAGGTAGTGGGCCCAGGCAGGTCCATACGACAAGCCCCCGAGTACTTTGTAGTCGAGCAGGATAGCTTCGAGTAGTCTTGACGGCCTTGACGAGTAGTCCTCAAGCATCCCCGAGTACTAGAAGCCAAAAGTCCTCAAGAATTTTTGAAGCATCCCGAGGCTGGAAGGTACTCCAACTAATATTTGAGTAATCCTGAAGTCTTCTTGAGTAGTCCCAAGCGTCCTCGAGTGCTGCTCTTGAAGGTCTTCAAAAATACCTGTATTGTCTTGAAGCCGATGCTGATATGGAAGTGCGATTGCAAAATCGCACTCCATATGGAGTAGCCCCCGAGCCTTAGGTTGAGTTGTAGACTCTGGCTCAGGGTCCATCTAAAGTTCTTGGCAAGATTATCCCGAAAAATCCAGAGAAAAAACCGAAGGACACGTGGCACGGAGCCCCCGAGTCTTGAGTTGAGTACTTCCTCTCGAATTGAAGGGTCATCTTGTATGTAGAATATGTCCTGAGTTGCTTTTTAGTCTTGTCGCTACCCAAGGAATTGATTAGATGTAGCCGAGCCCCCGAGATGAAGCGCGTCGACTACAAGAAGTTCAAGGGTCAGGCGCTGCCGCTGAGTCAGCCGTCTGGAGACTTATCCGTCCGGCCGTTGAGGAGCCGCCCGTTGACTTATAAATAGAAGCCGAAACCCTTAGGGTTTTTTCCACCACACGCGCTTGCAGCCATTCCGAGAAGATCATGCCTAGAATCCACCGCCAGTGCGCACTGCCACCTCAGAGGAGATTGTAGATCCAAGCGCGCCGCCGCCGGAAGCCACCGCCGTAGCCCCCGAGCGAATGCGAGTGAAAAACCGGTGCACTTGGAGAATGAAGCCCTCGCCGTCCAAGAGCTTGAAGACTGCCGGCGGGAAGAAGAGATCCCGAGAGGAAGCCGCCGGATCCGCCACAGGGTCAACACCGCCAGTGTCTCCACCACGCCCAAACCCCAACCAAGAGTGGAAAAAGTCAAAGGCGAAGACTGAAGATCTGTTGGCGTTGCTGAACAATGGATTTTTTCGGGAGAAGGAAGTCAATATGTGGCGCGCCGCCGCGGGAGATCCGTACCCCATGGAGAAGAATCCGGATGAGATCCCGATGTTCACGCGGTTCGTGGAGCGCGAGTTGGCTCTCCCAGCAAGCGATTTCTTCAAGGGACTCTCGGAGTACTACGGCATCGAGTACCTCAACCTCAACCCCAACGGTATCTTCCACACCTCCGTCTTCATCCACTTCTGCGAAGCCTTCTTGGGGATCAAACCCCACTGGGTACTCTTCCGGAAGTTTTTCCGAGTGAAGCCCCAGCCGAGTGCCAACAACCCCTGAGTACTTGGAGGAGCCGGCATCCAGATGCGTGAGGATGCCGCGGAGCAGTACCTTGCATACAAGCTGATCGACTCCAACCAATATTGGAAGTCAAAGTGGTTCTACATCACCAACCACCACCGGAGTTGCCGAAGCCCAGCGGGAAGCAGTCGAAGCACCGACCCTGGTGGAACTCCGAGCCGGCGATGCAGGAGGGTATCCAGCTACCTGAACTGCTGGCGAAGATCAAGGCTTTAAGAGAAGCCGGGCTGAGGGCCGAGCATGTGGCCTTCAGCTTCATGAAGAGGAGGGTGCAGCCGCTGATGGCTCGCGACACCCTGGGCTACCAGTACACCGGCGACGACGACACGTCACGGATGCCCGGTGATGAAATCGACGACGACAACATCATCGACAGGCTGGGAGGAATCTTCAAGGATATGTCGGTGTACACGCCTTGCCCCGTGCCTGGGTACTCCACCGCGCGTCCGCCGAATGAGGTCAGTAGCTGTACTCAATGTCGAGTACTGATTATGTAGTAGTAGTCGTGCTCACCCAATGTGCTTCTTGCAGGATGACATAGTGAAGTTTGTCTCCGAGCCGGCGTCACCTCCTCGACTTGTCGAAATCCCAGATGAGGGGAAGGGCCAGGCCAAGGAGCGCCGCGAAGTCGGTGAAGGAGATGACATAGTAGTTGTCGAAGACACATCGGACGAGGATGACGAGGAGACGCTTCAAGAGCGGTTCCAGCTACGGTCAAGATTCAACCGCCCTAGACTGCCCAACGTCCCTCTCGTTCAGGATCCACCAACTAGCTTGGAGGCTAGTTTGCCTGCGCTGCCAAGGAAGCCGCGCAACGTGGCCTGCAAGCGCGTGGCCAAGAAGCTTAAGGTCACGGAGACCACATCCCAAGAGGTAAGCTTCCTTGAGTAAGCCATCCTTGAGTAGGGTAGTCGAGTACTTGTTTCTCGATGTTGTGTATGCTGACGACGAAATTCCGTTGCTTGCAGGAGATTCCGCCTTTCAACCTTGTAGACCAAGGGGACGAAGGTGACTGGGATACGATGGGAGAGCCGGCTGGAGCCAGCCACAGCCCAGCCCCCACCGTAGAAGAACTTGTGGCACAACTGACGCGCCAGCCCCCAGTTGTTGAGGGGAGTACTGAACCGGCCGTGGCTGTTGCGGAAGAGCCAACAGCTACTGAGGCCCAAGAGGAGGCGTCTGCTGAGGCTTGACTGGTTGACATCACCAGCATCCTTGGCGTCCCAACCGTGACAGTAGTCTGGTCGAGCTTGTAAGTGAAGATCTTTCCTGAGTAGTACATTTGGTTTGGTAGTCGTACTTGGTTGACAACCAGTTGCATACTCTGCAGGAAATCCACGGACTTGACCTGGGATGGGGATGCACCCAGCGAAGCGGTGGCTGAAGAGGAATCTGCGCCAGCTGCTGAGGAGTCCGCTCCCGCCCCTCAAGCAGAGTCCGAGGCGCCGGCCGTGGAGGCTACATTGCCAGAGGCCAGCATTGTAGAAGGTGAGTGCTAAGCACGCACACAGTTATCCTCAAGGAGTAGTCGTAACCGCCAAGGGTGACTAATCCAGTTGTCTTCTCGTTGACAGGGGCCGAAGCCGAGGGAAACACTATCCCCGAGGCGGTGCCCGTTGAAGGCCAGGCACCGGAGACTCAAGGAGTCGCCGGAGAAGCCCCCGAGCTGATGTAGGTAGCCAGTGGAGAAGCCCCCGCGATGGCCGGAGAGGAACGCAACGATGTACTGCCAGAATCAACCCTGGAAGTAGTCGTCCATTCGTCGAAGATCCACGATGTAGAGCCAATCCGCTCGGCGTCAATGTCTGGAGCCGCCACGAGTAGTCGTGGTGGGGTTGAACTCCTGGCAGACGACCTTGTCGACCCGGCGGCGGTAGCACGGCACTTGGAAGCGATGCGCCAGGCCGAGCAGTGGATGAAGGTGAGTTGTCGATGCCCTTGAGTAGTCAATCTGCCGTAGAATGCTGAGTACCCGGTTGACCGTTGTCCGCTGCGCAGATGTCGCGGAGAGATCCCGACAGAAGTCTGGCATGCTCTAGGGGTATGGCGACGCAGTGCTCCAGGCAGAGGCCTTGGAAGAACAACTCGTGAAGGCCCGGAAGCACTCCACCATGCTCCAATCAAAACTAGACGACGCCTTTGCCCAATATCACAACGAAGTCCAGGATATGCAGGCGAAGAGCGACGAGCTGGTGCGGAAGAACAAGTCGCTCCGCAACAAGAATAAAGGTACGTCTTGTCTTGTCGAGTACTCATTGGAAGTACCTTGCAGTAGTCTGACCCGCCTTGCTTGTTGATTGCAGAGCTTGAGACTCGTGTCGAGCAGCTGAGAGCTTCGGAAGTCGACATGAAGAACCTCTTCTACCGGGAGGAGGTCCGTGAGGTACTTGAATATGACTATAAGCCGTTGGCTTACGAGTGCAATAAGCATATGGAGCTTCGAATCGCCTCAGATCGTGACCTCGTCAACTACTACAAATCTCTGCAGAAGCTGAACGAGGACTGTGAGAAGCTGCGGGCCCAGCTGAAGGAACTCGAGGAAGCCGCACTTCCCATTGCGAGGCTACGGGTGCCTCATCTGGGCGGACCGAAGATAGCTACCTTGGTGGACCAGCTGAGAGAAGCTCCCAGTCGTCTGGCGAAGTACGTCAAGCACTTAGCAAAGTTGATCCCCAACCAGATCTTGGCATATATGAAGTTGTACTTCCAAAAGGCTCCAGTTGATGTAGTCACCGGCGGACTAGCCGCCAACTGTACGGATGAGCAGTACGTGCAGCTCCTGGAGCATACGACGCCAATTGCTAAGCAGGTCGCCGAGAAGCTTAACCTCCAGTAGTCCTGTAGGGTTATCTTGTAGCAATAGTTGTATAAACAGACTTGTATTGAACTTTAAGTATGAAATGAGAAAAATTCTCAGAAATGAGTACTCGTTGTCGCAAGGTGTGCATGCGGAGTTCTCATTGTGGAGTTGTCACAATTAGTCGTACTCGCCAGTAGACCCGTTGAGGGAAAAACAGTAAATCAGTTGATAGATAATCAAACTTTATTACTGAAAGAAGTACACCTGGATGGCCAGGGCCATTTTACAAGAGTAGTCGCCAGGACCCGGAGGCCGCCTACGGCTAAATGGTGCTAGGGCGTGTAGCCGCTTACAGCAGTAGATCCGTTAGTAGCCATATAGGCTGGATCTAGGAGTACATGGTCTCTCAGTAGACCGTTGCTGGAGTCCTTTGTCGCTCGGAGCAGCCCAAGATCCGTTAGTAGCCGTTAGCACTGGATCTTAGAGTAGAGTAGTCCGGAGACTAGTGCCTGGACCCGGAGGCCGCTTACAGCGAAGGGGTCTTTGAGTAGTCGTGTAGACTTGAGCCCCCAGGGTAGTTGGTAGACTAGGCGTAGCATTGACAGAGCTGGTCGATAATCCACAAGTTGTTGACATCTTCGCCTTCGAGTGTCTGGAGGCGATAGGAGCCCGGTCCGGTCACTTTTGCAACTGTGAAGGGACCTTCCTAGGGTGAGCTGAGCTTGTGTAGTCCTTCCGTGTTCTGAATGCGGCGGAGGACAAGATCACCAACGTTGAAGGAGCGTTCCTTGACGTTGCGACCATGGTAGCGTCGGATACCCTCAAGGTACCTTGCTGATTGGACGAGGGCGGCACAGCGAGCTTCTTCGAGTCCATCGATGTCAACTCGTCTGCTGTCTTCAGATATGCCTTCGTCGTATTGCTCTACTACTGGTGAGTCCCACATGACATCAGCAGGGATGATTGCTTCGGAGCCGTAGACCAGGAAGTATGGCGATTGTCCCGTTGTCTTAGAGGGTTGAGTGTGTAGCCCCCAGAGCTCATTGGGTAGTTCCTTGATCCACTTGCCTCCTTTGGTGTTGGCAGCGTCGTGTAGCCGCTTCTTGAGAGCGTCGAGCACCATCCCATTGGCTCGCTCGACTTGTCCATTGGCCCGAGGATGGGCAACTGAGACATATTGGACGTCGATCCCGCTGTTCTCGCAATACTCCCAGAACTGATGATTGTTGAAATTGGAGCCCAGGTCTGTGATGATGCGGTGGGGTAGTCCGTAGTGATGTACGAGTTCATCCAGGAAGTCGAGTACTCTGTCGGCCTTGGGGCATGTGACCGGCTTGACCTTGATCCACTTGGTGAACTTGTCGATGGCCACCAATACTCTGTGGAATCCACCTGGTGCAGTGGGGAGTGGCCCAATCATGTCGAGCCCCCAGCAGGCGAAAGGCCAGGTTGGCGGTATGTTGACTAGCTTGTAGGCCAGGACGTGTTGTTGCTTGGCGAAGTATTGGCACCCTTGGCACCTTCTGACGAGTTCATCGGCATCGCCCAGAGCTGTGGGCCAATAGAAAGCTCGTCGGAAGGCCTTGCTGACCAGCGTGCGAGAGGACGTGTGGTTGCCGCAGACACCTTTGTGGATCTCCTCCAAGATGCCCTTGCCTTCTTCTCGGGGAACGCACTTCATGAGTACTCCAGAAGATGCACCCCGCCTGTAGAGCTTGTCTCCGACTAGGACATAGGACTTGGCGCGGCAAATGAGTTGCTCGGCCAAGTTCTTGTCCGAGGGAACCTTCTGCTCACTGAGGTAGTCGATGAAGGGTTGCCTCCAGTCCACGTCGATCATCATGACCTCCTAGACAGTCGGGGGGTGCGCTGGATCAGTGGTCGGTGGCGTCGGCTTCGGGATGGATGGCGCCTGAAGCTCGTGGACGAAGACACCAGTTGGTACTTGAGCGCGAGTAGAACCAAGCTTCGACAGGACGTCCGCTGCAACGTTGTTGTCGCGGACGATGTGGTGGAACTCGAGACCGTAGAACTTGTTCTCAAGCTTGCGGACTTCTAGGCAGTACGCGTCCATGTTCTCCTTGTTGCGGTCCCAGGACTTGTTGACTTGATTGATGACCACTGCGGAGTCGTCGTAGACTAGTAGCCGCTTGATGCCCAGTGAAGCCGCGAGACGGAGCCCGTGTAGCAGGGCTTCGTACTCAGCTTCGTTGTTTGAGACCTTCCAGAAGATTTGCAGGACGTACTTGAGTTGTTCGCCCATTGGAGAGATCAAGAGTACCCTTGCACCTGCGCCTTCAAGCTTGAGTGAGTCGTAGAAGTACATCACCCAGTGCTCTAGGCGCTTGTTGACGGTGAAAATCCGTCAACCTAGCCATGAGTTTACCTTCGGTGTTGGCATGAGTTTTATACCTTATCCATTGGTACTAACCCCCGTGGTATAACAAGTTCACGTGTGCATGTCGATTTTGGAGTTTAGTGTTTATACAGGGTTTTAGCGTTGAATGCAAGACTTTCGGGATAAGTTCATCAAGCACCTCATGACAAGACCTTGAAGCCCCGTACAAGTCATGCAATGAAGCAAACTTAACTCCAAGAAGCCAGGGAATTGATCCGAGAAGACGACAAACTCCGAGGACCTGACCAGAAAAGTGTTGAATCTTGCAAGGCAAGGAGTTGTGTCCAATTTTGAGAGAAACTGACGGCATGGACCTACATGCAGAAGGGGGAAACATCCAGGAAGCAAGGGAACCGACGTAGAGCAAAGGAGGCCTCGGGGCCGGGCCGGATGGGCCCGTGCCGGCCGCCCCGGCCGGCGGCCCAGCCGGTTGGCCCAGCCTTGTCCAGGGCCCAGTGAGGCTCCCCTTTGCCCTAGCCGCCAATCAGGCTATTTATAGCCCCCTGACCGAGAGCCACGCATTAGACAATTCGTCATCGGCCGCCGAGGAGCAGAGAAGAGAGGGACACCATCTCGGAGAGGAGAGGGTCGAGCTAGTTGACTAGGGTTTCCCTAGCCGACGTGGGAACCTTGCACGGAAGACCACGTCGGAGTTCCCGGAGCTAGAAGCAAGATCAAGGAAGGATCCCGGTGGTGATCTTGTGTATGTATCATTGTTATAGTTGAATTATCAAGTTGAATCTTTTCCTAAGCGATCAAGTGTTTCCTCGAAGATTTTGTTTTTCGATCGGCTTTGCTTATTCCAATTCTATTCTCGAGATAGATTACATTGGGTGTTCTTGTAGCCGCGGTGGCTAGAGGTACACGCCGGATCTTCCGAAAGAATCTCGACTTGTCTTTTGACTCGCCCTAAGCTCCCCGCATGAGTAGGGATACGTTGTGACAGAACGGGGGTTCCGAAAGGCGGATGTTTTCGGATTTGGACGGGAAACCACGATTTAAAGAAGCTTATATTAAGATTCGATTTGCTACTTCTTCTCTTGCTTGGAACTTCAACAAAAGGCTTACCTTGATCTCTCTAGATCGGTTTATCTACCCAATCTTACTTTGTTTTCTCCGGTCTTTAGTAGATTAGATTAGTTTCATGTCTTTTACCTAGATGCATTAGGGTTTCTTTTATCGAAGATTGAGATTACTTGGCTTTATTAGATTAAGTTTTGCGTCACACATTTGTTCCACGGATTCGATACCTTGGGTTCACCACTCGAGGGAAGAAGGGTCCCTTGACTACGACGAGAGACTTGTCCGCTTGCAAGTCACAAACGAACTTTGATATAACTATTAACCGTCAACAGCGCTCAGTTGGAGTACATAGCTGATTTTCCTTGCCACTCTGCCATGAAGTCGACTAGTGCCTGTGACTTGATGGTTGTTCGTGGCTTGAAGTCAATGTTGAGGGCGCTGAGTTCGACTTCCCACTTGGAGATTCTTCCAGTAGCATCTTGGTTCCGCAGGATGTCGCCGAGCAGGTAGTCGGTGATGACGGAGATCGAGTACTCCTAGAAGTAATGTCGCAGCTTCCGCGAGGTAATGAGCACTGCATACAGTAGCTTCTGTATTGGTTGATAGCGTGCCTTAGATTCCGACAGGACCTCGCTGACGAAGTAGACTGGTCGCTGGACTGGGTAGGTGTGGTCGTCTTCCTGCCGCTCGACAACGATGGCAGTACTGACCACGTGAGTAGTCGCAGCGAGGTAGAGCAGTAGCTGCTCCTTTTTGCGAGGAGTCATGAGGACTGGTGGCTTGGATAAGAAGTCCTTGAGCTGAGCAAGGCCTTGGTCTGCCTCTGGAGTCCACGCGAACTTCTCTTGATGCTTGAGTAATTTGAAGAAGGGGAGCCCTCATTCTCCAAGCTTCGAGATGAATCTGTTCAGGGCCGCCATGCACACAGTGAGCTTCTGTACGTCTTTGATGGACGTGGGAGCTTTCATGTTGGTGATGGTGGAGATCTTCTCTGGATTGGCTTTGATGCCGCGATGGCTGATGATGAAGCTGAGTAGTTTACCCGACGGTACGCCAAAGACGCACTTGTTCGGGTTGAGCTTCCAGGGGTACTCTCGCAGGGATGCGAAAGTCTCTTCAAGATCGGTGATGAGCGTGTCGGAGTTTCTGGTCTTGACGACCACGTCATCCACGTAGGCTTCGACGTTCTTGTTGAGCTGTCTCTTGAAACAGGCCTGGATAGCTCGCTGGTAAGTAGCGTCGGCTTTCTTCAACCCGAAAGACATGGTCGTATAGCAGTACGCGCCAAACGGGGTGATGAACGTGGTCTTCTCCTGGTCTTCTTCCTTGATAGCGATCTGGTGGTATCTGGAGTAGCAGTCGAGGAAGCAGAGCAGGTCGCAGCCTGCCGTGGAATCGATGACTTGGTCTATCCGCCGCAACCCGAAGGGGTCCTTGGGGCAGTGCTTGTTGATGTCAGTGTAGTCGACGCACATCCTCCACTCGTTCGAGTTCTTCTTGCGGACGAGGACAAGGTTGGCGAGCCACTCAGGATGGAAGACTTCTCTGATGAAGCCAGCCACGAGTAGTTTGGTGAGTTCCTTCTTGATGGCATCCCGTCGGTCGTCGGCAAAACGGCGGAGGTGTTGTCGCTTCGGGGTAGCTTTAGGATCGACATTGAGTGAGTGCTCGATCAGATTCCTGGGCACCCCTGGCATGTCCACTGGTTTCCACGCGAAGATGTCTCAGTTAGCCCGGAGGAAGCTGACGAGCACGTCTTCCTATTTCGGGTCAAGGCCCACCCCGATGGTGGTGGTCTTGCGGCTGTCACCTGTCCCGAGGTCGATCGTCTTGACTTGTACCTCCTCAGCTGGCTGAGGCTTGTTGGCGTTGTCCGACTTCTCTGGGATGTCGAGTTCACTTGGGGCAAGCTTCTTGGATGCAGCGTAGATCTCCACATTGTGTTGGGTAGTTGATTTGTGGCTGCGAGTTCCACAGCTTCTGTGTCGCAGTCGAAGGATATCTTCAAGTCCCCTTGTAGCGAGAGTACACCGGCCGGCGCTGTTGCCACCCTGAGAAGGTCCACCGGCCGATGCCCGAGTACGGTTGGGGTTAGCCGGTAGTTCTCCTCGAGTACGGTTGCGTCCGTTGTCAGCTGGACTGCGACTTGTGGCTTCGTTGTCTGGTTGGCAAGTCCTGACGGGAGGCACTTGAGCAACTCTGTTGTCAACTCTCATGAAGTAGGCGTCCTCCGCGAGCTTGGCGATGACTTCTCCCGCGCGCATCCCCTGAGCCTGACGTGCTATCGTGGTGATAGACATGAGGCACTGCTCTGGGGTAGTGTGCACCCGATTTTCGACTTGGTCGAGAGCCTCTACGAGATTCTGTATGGGTAGGGTCTCACGAAGACGTCGATGCCGTTTGTTCCGCCTTCTGTTGCGTTCACGTCGGGCGTTCTTGTTGTCATCGGTTTCGTCTGCGGGTGCATTGGCAGATAATTCGTCTGCTGAGATGTCCTCGAGATATCGGTCAGGGCGTGTCCCTGAGGGTCCCAGCATCTCGTTGGTAGTCATGAAGACTTGACGATCAGGAGAGACAAGGCTGGAGTCGCTAGTCGCCACCTCTGTTGGAGTGTGCTCCTCAGGTGGAGCTAGCAGTGTTTCCTCCTGGAAGGGAAGTGAGTCGAGGTAGGTGACACAGCGTGAGTTCCCGTCTGTCAGGTCTGCGGGCTTGCGGTCTGGCTAGTAGACGAATCTCCCAGCGGTGTAGATGTTATAACCAGGCCGGAAGCTGGTCCTAACAGCGGTTGCTCAGTCGTGTGGTTCTCGCACTCGGGCTCGTCAGGGTCCGCCCCGAAGTCGAACTCGTAGGAGGAGTCCGAGTAGTAGCTGGAGACGAAGTTGGAGTCCGAGTTGTAGCCGGGGACGGTGTTGGAGTCTGAGTTGTACTCAGAGACGATCTCCTTCCCGGCCCGGCGCGCAGAGAGAGCCTTTGCATGGGCCTTGCTGGCGTTGCAAAGGCCATATGGGAAGTGCTCATGGAGTGGGGAGTCTGCACACGATGGCTGAGTAGTCGGCTCACATACGATGGTCCACGGGGACGTCGAGTTCGAGTTGGAGGCGAATCCAAACTCGAAGTCGGAGTGTTGG
The DNA here is from genome assembly GCA_947561735.1 of Cenchrus americanus. Classification (NCBI taxonomy): domain Eukaryota; kingdom Viridiplantae; phylum Streptophyta; class Magnoliopsida; order Poales; family Poaceae; genus Cenchrus; species Cenchrus americanus. The sequence goes on along the minus strand of OX387242.1, from coordinate 96,107,064 downwards.
TTGTAGAGCGAAATTTCACCGAATTTTTCGGCGAGATCGCCCGTGACTACTTCAGGAAGCGTCACGAGCCCAGTCTTCGGGTTGGGCGTCATGGTGAGGCGGGGTTGGAAGGATCCGGTGCCGTCAGCAGTGCAAACCCAGGAGCCGAAGACGAAGGTGTCGCCGCGATTGAAGGCGACGGTTGGCTTGATGAAGATTGAAGCCGTCGAGTTCGCCATGAGATCTTCGGCGAGATCCCCTACCTGGCGCGCCAGCTGACGGTGTTTTAGACCGGCAACCTACCAAGGGGAGTGCCGAGGTAGATGAATGTGGCCTCGCCGAGATCGGTAACTCGAAGGAAGAGACACGTGGCACACAATTTAGACAGGTTCGGGCCGTGAGGTGTGTAATACCCTACGTCTTGTATGCTGCGTAGCTCTGGATTGATTGGGTGTGTTTACAAGATGATGCGTATGAGAGAGAAGGGTCCCTGCCTCGCCTTATATAGTCCGGGAGGCAGGGTTACAAGTCGGTTCAGGGAGAGAGTACTATTCGGGTACGTCTAGGAGTTCTCTACACAGTACAGGACATGTATAGCTTCTTATCCGAGTACTTCTCCACCGTAGTCCTTGCGCCTCACGCCATCAGGTGCCGTGTGGCGCAAGCCGGGTAGTCCCAGGGGCCCATCGAGTAGTCGGTCCTGGTACCCACCGAGGTAGTGAACCCAGGGAGGTCCATACGACAAGTACCATTGCGATGCACCGTGTCCTTTGCACGGGGTCCTCAAGGGTGTAATCCCTGTCCATCATGGACATGCGACGACGCCGCCACTGGTGTCATGCCCTTCTTGGAGGCATCACATCTTGAGTCCCGACTTGGCTAGACTGTGCTGGTGGTTGGTTGGTCGTGTTGCTTGCGCGCGACGGTAGATGAGGTCTGTGTTAGTAGGAAGGTGCAAAGGAATCAGGAGTACTTGAGGTTTTAAGTTGGTGTGCATGGTGCGGTGATGACTCTGGTGACAGCGGGGTGGATGTGTTGCTCTCCTAGTAGCCTTAGATGTCTAAGTCTTTGGCGGAGGAGTAAGGTGGTGGAAGAGGTGGCCCCACGTAGTGGCCGAAATCAGTGGTTTTCATTGGCACTACGACGGGAGTTTTATGCTGAAGCTTCACTAGGGCAGGGGATTGTCATTCGTGTGTGGCTTGAGGGGGGATGGCCCCTTGGTGGAGGAGCTCGAGTTGTCGCTCATGCTTGCAGCGGGCCGCGACACTCGGCGCGACACAGCGTTGGCGAAAACGGCGCAGTTGTTGAGTGACTTATTTAGGCTTCTCTCCCAATTTCTTGTGGTGGAGTAGTGTTTTATTGTATGTGTTGTTCGCGTGTGTTGTTTGTGTGGTGTGTCCGCTTCAGCGCGTTGTGTAACAACTAGCAAGTTAGCCCGCACTAATAGCGCGGCTAGATTTGATAAAATATATTAATTTTTAAAATACTATGTTAGCATAATATATTTCTTTATCCTTTTGAAATCATCAATACTCAATCTTCATATAGATAGTGGTCCCCCGATTTTGAAATTGGTATTGGTACACCCGAATTTTGTTGTTTGGGTGGTCTTAGATTGGTGGATGGAAATCCAATAGCGAATGACGTAATCAACGCTTTACTGCACCCTCGCATACATTGCAAGCTCCACAACTTTATATATTGGATTGAAATCGCAAATCACCCTCTTTAGCATCTCTCGGTCCCTCTGCGAATCTCTCTCTGCTTATCTTTTTCTATTTTTTGTCAGGTGAACTATGTTGGTCTGATTCCACGGCTTCTGAGATGTTGACCTTTGTGTAGAGTCTCGATGCTCCACCTCTTGATGCGTGGATCCAACTCCTCTCAGCTAGTTCATCGTACCTAGCAACGATGCCAGCTGGTAATGCATGCGACTTTGAAGGTTCTTCTCGATCTAGGGATATGCTAGTGTAGCGGTGACACATGTCCCTTCATCCCTCCTCTCTCTATACGCGCGCACTCTCTCTCTACACACTGAAAATGTCTCTTTGTCCCCTACTTTTGTCATGCGAACTCTGCTTCTCTGATTGCGCAGCTTCCGAGTCTGACTCAGGCATTGTCCTTATGTAGAGTTTCAATGCTTCACCTCCCAACGCGTGGATTCAACTCCTTCAGGCAAGCTCGCGGTACATGGCTACGATGCCAGATGTTGGCGTAGGAAACTTTGAAAGGTCCTCTTAATCTAGGTACTGGCTCAGGCAATAGTTGCATAGGTCCCTCCGATCTCCCTCCTCTTCCTCTCCACCTTGACAACACCTTTTTCTCGGTGTCTCCCCAACTTTCGTCGGGCGAACTATGCTGCTCTGATTTCGCGGCTTCTAAGTCCATCTAAGACGTTGACCTTGTGTAGAATATCAAGTGCTCCACCTCCCAGCATGTGGATCTAACTCCTTCGGGTGAATTCGTCGTACCCAGCGGCGTTGATAGTTACTAGCATAGGCGATCTTGAAGGTTCCTCTTGATATAGGGACAGACTCGTGTAGTGGTGACACATGACCCTTCATCCCCCCTCTTTTTCTCAGTTTCTCCCATATTTTTGTCAGGTGAACTCTGTCTCCTTGATTCTGCGACTTCTGAGTCTCAGGTGTTGACATTGTGTAGAATCTCGGTGCTCCACCTCACAGCGTGAGGATCCAACACCTTTCGACGAGCTTGTCGTACCGATGCCAGTTGCTAGCTCTGATCCTATCGTGCGTTGGGTGTTGTTGATCTGATCACAAACAACTACTAATTGGATTTGACTATTTATCTTTTTATATCAAAATACATTATGGTATATTATTTTATTCAAATTTAGATATTAACTAATCATATTGTAAATGAGATGTTTATTAAAGGAACGTTCCAATATAAACTCGTAAAATCACAACATACCACCACATGCATGACACATGCACACACTCATTGACATGTAATGTACTTACAATTGTGTCAACTCTCCCCGTTTTTAACATTAACCAAAGACAATTAGCAATTGTCTATAGGATAAATATGCATGGTCATTCATATTATGGGATCTATAATTTTTTCACTCCAAGTGCACATATGGACGCTGACCTTGACAACGTTATTCTCACATTAATTAGCATGGTTTCCAAAGGTAGAGAAGGAATTAAGGACATATCAAATACTCGCAATTGATTTGTGATGGTCAAGCATATTATTTATAAACACAATATTAACTTTCCTTATTTTTATAACAAATTTAGTTATTTATTAATTATATTTGGTATGGACTCTTTTATTTAGCTATTCCCTTCTCAACCCATACAAAATCTGCTTCTAATTTTCATGTTTTTTGAAATCTTGAATTTTTTATATATATTTATTAGTTATATTATAAATGGTGGATTCTTTGGATTGATCTAGACTGTCAAACCAGTGGTGAGTTCATCTATCTTGAGGATTTGCTGACTCACTCAAAAGTGCTCAGAGGGGGAGGGCGAGTGTGTGTTGTGTATGTGAGCGTACCATGTGATTAAAAAAACTTGATTTCATGCACTTTGTAGAGTCGTATTGATCTATATTCCTCTTTTAATTTCAAGTACGTGACATACTCCATGATCCATTAAGCAGAAGTCTCAAAAACTTACCAAAGTTTGTTAGAAAAATAAAAAATATCCGTATGCGGCACGCAATGTTAGGTAATAAAAAATATTTCATATGTATTTAAGTACGGAGTGATGTAAGGAAAGGAAGTTATAAAAACATATTTCAATTTTTTCAGAATAATATGAATCATTAGATCTTCATAAAATCCAATGATTCAAACTCTTCTCTTTTTAGATTAACGTGGAAATTTCTAGACCCTCGCGGCGGATGTGGCGGCTTCTTTTAACATTGAAGTATTAAGAGATTGATTTTTATTTTCTAACAGAAATTTATTTTCATCATGTGCCATGTCTTATCAATGTTGGCATTTAGAGGCTTGCAACGCTACACGCCTATGTGAATAAATATTTCATGAGCTTCATAATTAGTACTTCAGCAGGGATAGAGAACTAATTTAATGCCCATCGTGTGAAACTTTCTAAATTATAATTGTATTTGTTATTTACTCTTCAGTTAGTTATTTTTTTGTTTTCCCCATATGTGTAAACATTAACTACTATTTTTCTTAATTTTAATTCTGAATTTATGTATTTATTAATTGTACTTTTAACGAATATAGACTTTTTGGATTTGCTTATTTTAATTCCTAATTTATGTATTCTTTGGATTAATCTAGACCTTCAGATCTTCATAAAATCCTACGATGTATATTCTTCTCTTTTTTGGATTAACGTGAGAATTTCTAGACCCTCTCGACGAACGTGATGACTTCTTTTAACACTCAAGTATAAAGATAATAGATGCTTCTCCTGCTTTTTATATTAACTAGCATCGTGCCCGTGCGTTGCTACGGGCAACAATTATATTAACTCAAATTATTTGCGCAAGAACTATTCGTGACTTCATGCAAAATACAATTCAAGCGATACAAAACATAAGCAAACAATTTATTTAATAGCGAGTGGTTTGGTATACAAATACATTGGAGGGCCTCATCCATTTCACATGGCTAAACATCAGATGTAGACTAAAATTTTAGACAGTAATCACATTGGTGGAATTTTCCCTAGTGTTGCTCTCAGACTGCATCGACTGAATTGACTGCTCAAGGCCACAAACTAAGGTCCATAAACTGATGAGTAGTCTTATCCGCAGGTGATTGATTAATTTCCTTCAGGGCAAAAAACACAAAGGCAACCAAAATTTACCATTCAGTGGGGTTCAGATGTGTACAATGGATAATATTCAGGATATTGATGATTTCTGAGACAGTATGCCCATACGCATATACCTCTTTGACTGGAAGAACTACATCAAGTTGTGAATCTTCATCATCGTTGCCCAAGGGAACAGCAGGAACATAATCCTTCTGGAACCATTCGTGAGTCTTGATCTCATCCATTGTGATCCGTTTCACTGGGTTGGGCTCAAGAATCCTCTGAAGAAGTTTTTTTGCTCCAGGAGATAGGCAATTTGGGATCTGAGTGCCACCCTTGAAAATCTAGAACAAGTAAGGTCAATAGTAATGTCATTGAAGTGGCCTCAGAAATGTGCTATAACTGAACAATAAAGACCGTTCAGTTTTTATTCAGTTTTATCTCAATATAGGAACGTGCCCGTGCGTTGCTAAGGTCAATAGTAATGTCATTGAAGTGGCCTCAGAAATGTGCTATAACTGAACAATAAAGACCGTTCAGTTTTTATTCAGTTTTATCTCAATATAGGAACGTGCCCGTGCGTTGCTACATACAAACACCATAAGGTAGACGGAAAAAGATAAAATACTTTTATCATATTACATGGCATATATGGGAGCACCCTACTGAACGATACATGACACACCAGAATGCTAAATTTGAACGCCTCGTATAGAATTAATTGGCCGAACCAAATTGATATAAATCCCTGTGACCTACAATCTCAGGTGTAAGAGATGCAACCGCAACTTTGAATGAAATGGACATAAAATTGATTGAATGAATGCATACCTTTGGGTGTGAACAAGAAACATTTAAACATAATATATGTACACAAGGAATATGTCATATGACAATGTGTAAATAGTAAAGAATGTATCAGTTATTTTCGCAGCAAATCAAAGAATACTAATGCGGTTGGTTTCTCACAGCAGGACACCTGCAGATTGCATGCTTTATTCAGAAGCAAATATGTCCATGTTATTACTTTCAATCAAAATTACAACATGAACTTGTAGCCATTTATTCGGGCTTTTTTCCCATGAGGATATAATTCTAATATTAAAACATGCCAAATCTGATTTGTATGTGATATGATTACTCAAATTGGGCTTATTTCCAAATGTGAGAACAAATACATATGCAGGACAGAATGGTAGCAGCCAAATGTTTTGGAACTGATTTAAACAATGCAACCGATTTTTTCAGTAGCTGTAAAGTGCTATTATAACTCGGAAGAACCATATGAAGCATCCAGTTGAAGCCTTGCTCATTTAAACAGCATGGTGTCATCCCATGAAGTTTGCATTTTTCAGGTCCTTGTACTGCTATCCTGATGCTGCCAAAGTAATGCCAAAATCAGAAAAGAATAAAACAAAGAAGAGCTTCAGAAAATCATAGTTAACTTGATCGTATGATTTACCTCTCAACATCTAAACTATCTTGTTTTCTTCGCAATGACTTTAATGTTGCTCAACAAATCTGACTGGAACAGGTGAACAGACAGACTGCAAATGCTACTAGTAACCACAACATGCTCCTTAATCCATCAAATAGCACACCAACCCAAAAAATTGTAGAACTGAACAATTAGCTTCCAGGATTTACAATACTTTCCATTTGTTGAACAATAAGCTGACTGGACTTGATATGGATTAATTGTGAAGTAAAGACACCTTGACATATTAACTCAGCTTAAGAACTTAACACTCATGCTATGGAAATAGTCGTAGATGAGAATTGCGATAAAGAATGGAATTAAAATAGACACACATAGATTTAGTGACCGGTATTGTTTAACCATACATGGAATGCATTAGCTAGTGATAATAATTAGGCATAGAGAAACACTGATGAAACATTTCCAAAAATGGTCCTCAACATGTTCCCAAAGCATTCAATAACCTCGAAGGCACCAGGGCTTCATAAAACAAACTGATTACTTCTCTCTAGAAATTCTATGCACCACCAATAAAAAACCATATTTATAAATACCCCATTTTGTTAAAACTCCAAAGGACAGTAGTAGAAGTAGGGAGCTGTGACACAACCGCCCAAAATAATTCTGTATTATCGCCTAAGCCGATCCACATGGTCATTAAGCAATAATAAAGAATTATTAAGTCGCTTCCGCCGGGTAAAGCCCGGTAAATCACATAAAACGGGATCGCTGATATGCGCTAAGCCCACACGAAGGCAGGACCAGAGTACAACATTACATTACATAAAAGGTTCACAAGTTCAACATTATTACAAACCAGATTTTTCGTAAATAAAAGTAAACATGGTTCAGAGTTTAAACAGCGGAAAGTAAACTACACGCATGATACACATAAGAGGCCATCCATGCATATCACTTATCATCATCGTTCTCCCATTCAAGCTCCCAACCATCTGGGATAGAGCCAGGCCAGATGGGGTTACCTGAAAACCACAAATTAATCAAGGCTGAGTACTAATACTCAGCAAGACTTACCCGATAAAGAAAAATACAACTAGACATGCAAGGCTTTTTGGCTGTTGGGTTTGTTTTGCCAAAAGCGACTAAGAGTTGATCCTTATTTTCAGATTTTAGCTCAAGTTCTAGTATGTTAACCATTCTAGGTGAGCACCTGCACTAAACAAGCATGTTGTGCAAACAATATTAAACAGGTAACAATATTAATCCAAAATGTTCCATAAATAAACATGGGGTAGCCAGTGGTCAAGCCGACTCAGATAACGCCGAGTGACCGACGATCGATCGATTTTTATCCTTGCAAGGTAAACCCAAGATACACGGAAGAAGTAGACCCCAAGAATTCAAATAAAAGCAAATGCGGAGTCTACCCCATCCAGGCGGTTCCCAACATCCCACAGTTTGGGATCAGACGCTACAAACTCTGGTACGGTTATCCGGAGGGTCTAACCCGACCAGTCCGGACTCACACACTATACCACGGGTAGCTAGCCCGGAGACACATCCCAAGCGGGTAGCTAGAAAGATCCCGCCCCGGTTCAGAAGGTACTAGGCTTACCGGTCCCATTCCCGACAAGCACTTGGTACGTTCAATAGCTTAGGACCAGCACCATGCTACTCGGTCGAGACCGAACCCATTGCTCTTACCACATGAGCGAGTCAATTTAACCAACTTATGATTCCAACAAGAATAACCTATATCTCGCGAGCAATGAGTCATTACTCGACTTGTACCGTGTCCGTAAAGCATGGCACTAGCGTTCCTAACATACTAATAAAAGAGCATAGGAGTCCTAAGAATCATGCAACTAGGTTTCAAAACAACTCCTGAAACTTATATGCACAAGTAAATCAATAAAGTACTGAAAGGTAAAGGACATGATTTTAATTTTTAAAAATGGGTTAGATGAAACTGGTGCTTGCCTTCCTCAGACTCAACACCAACACAAGCCTTGGGCGCTTCTGTACTTTGGTCCAGGTCTTGCTGCACACTTGCTTGATTCAACTCTCCACTAGCTGCTCCCTACTCCTCCTGGGTGAGCGTGTATGTCCCGTCAGGAAGATCTACACGTTTACATGCACATGCATTAGATTATGGTGAAGGTGGGAGAATTACCACAAAACCAACTCTTGTTGGACACATTCATCCAAACATTATTATTTTCTCACAGAAATTATTAGGGTGTGTGATGATAAACAAAACACTACTTTGATGGTGATTGTGTGCACATCTAAGCAATTTAAGTTACTTAACTTCACCAAACAAGAAGGGGGTGTGTCTAAATTAATAAAAACAGAAACAAACATGATTTCACAATTTAGCACTTTTAATTTCCATTTCTTTCTTTAATTATTCAAAACAAGCCTTTCAATTATAAATCCAAATTAAATTAAAAGTACTTCAAATGAGCCTAATCTTTTGCACACAGCAACATATGCCTATTTTAAGCTCTCAAACCAAAATTTGGCTTAAGATCATTTATGCATTAATTTATATGAAAAAGACAAATTTCAGCCTATTAAATCACCATTAATTCATATAAAAAGATTTAATAAACTTTTTGATCTCAACTTTCTCCTACAGGTCATGTATACCAAAAATGAGCTTCTGACCAAAGTATGAGTGCAGATTCAAATTATTTTTCAGATTTTGAATTTAAACTCCTACACACGATTAAATCCAAATCACCTATTAAACAATTCCCTAAAATCACATCCATTTCAAAATCCAAATCACCAGAGGTACTAATCATCAAGGCAAAGTCCTAGGGTGCACATGTGGTTACAGAAAAGTTCATTAAAGGGGTTATAAAAAGCATCAAATTAAATTAGCATAAAGCTTACAAAAATCATAACTGAAAATATGCACATCAAAATCATGCAAATTTTTGTCACAGATCTAGACATGCCATAAAGAGAAACATATCCAAAATTCAAGTTCATAGCATTTGTATATTTTAAACTACACTAGAAACACTTCAAACTGAGTTTGAACTTTTAATTTAAAAACTGCACAGAAAAACCCTATACATGTTTTCTAGAAAAGATAGGTTTCTTCACCGGGAACCCAACAAAATTGGTTTTGCATTTTTCTGATTTGTCTACGATTTTCAATGATTTTTCGAAGTTGCAGCTGAAAACCCTAAAGATACATTTACAGACAGACCCTCGAAAGAAGTTTCCGAAATTACAGATATGCCCTTCTTCACGGAAAACACCTTGGAAAGACTGAAATCAAAGCAATGTAGCCCCCGGTCGCCATGGCCGGCGGGGAGGACCAAAATCCGGTGAGCTCATCGCCGAGATGGACCGGGAAAGTGGTGGGGAGTGACGAGGAATCACCTAGGGTTCGATTCTTAGGCTCCGGCGGTGTTGAGGTGGTCCGGAGGATGGCCGGCAGCATGGCTGTCACGGACTGGCCGCTGCTGCTACCTGCGACCGCCGTCGGCACGGTCTGGCAGGCCGGCGGTGCCATGGTGGAGTGTAGGGAGGTGCAGCAGGACGGGAAGGTGGAGGTGGCCCGCTCGCGGCAGGGAAGACCGACTCGACCTTACCCAAGAACGGGCGGCGGCGGAGCTCGGCTTCGCTCGGCTGGAGCTCTGTACATGCGCAAACGAAACAGAGTCGAGAAGGGCGAGGATGGGGCTGGGTCTAGGTGTGTGCCGTGTGTGTCGCGGTTTGGAGTGGCCCCGGTGGCCGGGCCGCATGCGCGGGGCGTGCGCGAGCGCACACGCGCACGGCCGCGTGGCCGGCCGGCGCGGACGGGCGCGTGAATGCGGCGCACGACGAACCGTTCGGGCGGGGACTCCACTGCGGGGCCTTGGGTCCATAGCGCTGTACACGAAGCGTCCGTACGCCAGTAAACGCTCGGTTCGGCGCGTGGCAGTGCCGGAATGCAGATGCGCGCGCTGTGGCTCTGTGTCCGTGATGTCGTCGTCCGTTCTAATTTCGCGAGCCTGCTTTCAAAACTCCGTAACTCCAAAAAGTGTCAACATACTCGAAAATCTCCAAAAATAAAAGTTGTAGAGGAGCTATAGATCTACAACTTTCCCAAAGGGCGACATATGTTTTGATCAACGGTTTGTCTGGGAACGTCAGCCGAAGTTGGCAGAATTCTCGGCCCCAAGTTACTGTTCACAGCGCGTTCAACCTGATTTTTGGCCAATTTGTACTCAAAATTGGAATGTCCGCCAATTACGAAAAATGTGTTCCCGGAAATAACGAACAACTTTCGTATTGGCCGATTTTGAACTTCTATAGTGAAATTTGGAGAATGCGCAAGAAAACTGAATCAGCCTTTTTGAGATCTAGGGTTTTGACCACGATTTGGGATTTTGACAAAGGTCTTTTGTGCAAATGTGTGCCCAATCATGTCAAACATGTTTAGGAGCTAATTAACCCTGATTAACACAACTAAATGAGGTATTTATCTTTAATAAACACCTGGGTGTTACAATCTACCCGCCTTAAAAGAAATCTCGTCCTGAGATTTGATAACAAGATTAGAGGTAAGTATCCAGGGGATATAACATGCTTGATGAGGATATCAATGTCGCTCGTGCTGGAGTGGCGATGAATGTACACATGAAAAGCTAAAATCATCAAGAACTAGAACAGAAGCAGACGTACAGTCCTGCTACAGTCCAGCTGACGGGATCAAACATCTCCAGAAAACGATCCATAGTTGGCCACATCGGGTTGGATTCTTCTTGTGGCCCTTTTAACGCTGAATGTCGCAAATGAAGATAGTTGGCATGAGCGTTGAAAGAGCAGTGGGATGAAAAAGATGGTGATGGAGGTTTAAAGCTCGAGTGGAGGTCTGGCTCAGAGGTGGTACAAAACGACGAGCGATACTCTCCTTTTATCGAGGGTCACCATGGTGCAACAGCGATGTCATACCAGCCACTTGTGATAGGATTGGCGGAGGTTTTGGAGCGATGGCTGCTACAGTGAGGGGTGACGAAGTGATAGACGACACAAGACAGATGGAGCACGTATATGTAGGTGGTCAAACGACTGTCAAGACTTGGTCGTGGTGCAAGAAATGAGATGAGAAAAACATCAATGGTTGAGAACTCTCTATATTTTCTTTGATGAGATCATAGTCCTGAATTTATGATGATTGGATCAGTTTGCCCAGTACAACCAAAAATCCAGTTATGGTCGTTTCTTAGAAACTCCATAACAATATGTCGGAAGAATTTTAAGAACTAGATCATCTCTTTATGATCCCTTTCTATTGATACCTAATAAGAATGCCAATTTCTTATGGTATCTACGGAGAACATCCTTCAGTTTCCAAAACAATTTCGGATGAGAAAATAGTTTCTTGAGTTTAACATACTCGGAAAAGAAAGCGAATGGAGTGTTCTGTCGTTAACTCCTTCATTTCGTGCATGGGTCACCTATTGGGTCAAAAGAGGTGACACTTGTCATAGATGATCGCCTGTGATATAGTGACAGGGATGTACGATAGTCGAGGTGCCATTGGCGACATGGCAACGATGTTGCTATGATGCATAGGCGGCGGTCAGCAGCTTTGACAAAATATGGCAAAGTGACGATGCTGTGCAATGCTGGCATGGTACTGAAAAGGATGGGTTCAAACGATTCGAGAGAAAGGACCGTGACTTTGAAGAAAACGAGAAGAGACTGGGGATCTACCATCTAGGAATGAGATTTATCGAGGAAAAATTAGCGAAGGATTTTTATCTATCTATTGTTTGCTCAAACCCTGATTCCTTGAATTTGAAAGAAATGTGTAAACGGATCATGGATCGCTGATCGATAGAAAACTCCTCATACCTGGACTTATGCAGAACCTGGAATGCTTATGAAAAACTTTTGGTCATCCTCTTTCAATTTAACTCGGCTGATTGGATTAGGTATTAAGCAAACTCTGAGATTTTGGAAAGAAGAGACCAATCGAAAGGTTCCATAAAGATGTTTCTGAAGATGAAGTCCGGTAAACAATCATGTGGTGAAGCTCCTTTACTAAGATTTCTGAACTCTACTTTTAGAAGAGCACAAGGATTTCAACTCTGGGATTGTCTTTGGTTGTATAAATTGTCAAATGGCAAGAACAAGATTTTGGAAACAAAATTCGGATGAGAGTGAGGAAAGTACCCTTGCTCAAGGTTTATCTTAATGAAGTATTTTAATAACTTTATGCACCACACCAGGGAGTAATGATTTTGAGCTGGAACTCATGCACTTGATGAGTCATGGGATGACAATGCTTATGCATATGGGAAATGACTCGTGCAATAATGGGATGGTGCACATGTGGATGCTCATGATGAAGTGCATATGGTATGATGTACATGTATATGAGCATATGATGTTTATGCATATGAACTTATGGTGCATATGCATAGTGAGAGATGCACATGATGTGTGCTTGATGTAGTGCACACACGATGATGCATATGCTGATGAACGAGTGATGCATATGCTTATGAGATATGGTGCTCATGATGCAATGTCAGCATGACTTGCTTCACCCATGAGGTTAGTCAAGGTAGAGAGGATAAACATAGAGTTGAGAAGTAATAGGTGCGGTGAGTCGCATTCTCAAAAACCAAGATACCTAGCACGCTCCTAGTGGTAATCACATGGCTGCAGCACACATGATACCCTAGCTTCCGTCGCGGCACCTTCGTTTATGGAACAACAACATCACCAGCAAAAGGGCGATAGAGTAGAAAGATGGAAAACCATCAGGACATATGCATGTTAGTTCATCCAATGTCCCAAATGCACATGTTGTGCAATGCATTTCCCATGCTCATGATTTATGTTATTAAGGTTGCAAGATATGCATGCGGTGATGATGCCCATGTGCTTACCAACAGATTTTTGATGCCTTGTAACCATGTTCTCTTTTATTTATTTGTGAGCAAGCATAAGGAGGGCTGAGAATTGATAGTGATCAATGTAGGAGTATCGATGCAAGGAAAGTGGAGTGATCACCTTTATATAGACATAGGAAGTTGGTGGATCGCCTCTAAATTGAAGAAAAGGCGTATAAGCAATTAGGAGAGTACAACGGGGTTCCACTTGACTCGGCAAGGATATGAGTATGCTTCTATTAGATACCATTCTAAGAGAAGATGGAGGTAGGTGGATCTTGCACTGATTGTGTTCATCTATGGATATAAACTTCAAAAACATATGTAGCATTCTTCCACCACCTAAATATCATCATCTTTAGGCAGGGGATGTAACTCGCACCTTCCAATAATGGTATTCAATTTTAAAGATAAAGCTGAGGCTACCATGCCCGAAAATTCAGATATTGCTTTGCTGTCAGGGTTGTTGGACAGCAGGCAGAGGATCACTAAGAATTCCATATCTCTCAGCTCAAGTGTCGAAAAATTCTGAATTTTGGTCAGCATGTGTAGAATTTATAAGCTTCGCCTTTGGCATTCAACCCCAGGACAGATTCAACTTTTACAGAGGTCGAAAAATTCATTTACCAAAGCTCCGTCTAGAAGTTTTGACAGCAAACAGAAGCTTACTAAAAATTCGATATTTCTCAATATACACATGCATACATGCTGAAATTTTGTGAGAATTGCCATCACAAAATTATGAACTAATATAGTATTCAATGTTTGCCCTACATCCCAAAGGAAGATGACCTAAAAATTTGAATGTTAGAGATTACTAGTGCTGAAATTCAGCAGGACAGAGACCTAAAGTTTTGGGCATAACTCCCAAACTAAAACTCTAGTGACCTTGAGATTTCTACAGGAGGTAGGTAGATACCTAAGGAGTAGTTTTGGTATTCAAAGGTTGAATAATATCAGATTGGAAAAGGGTCTAATAGATCCATTTTCAGAGTGTTGTTGCCCAGAAATTTCAGCAAGACAACGCTTCACTAAAAGGATCATATCTCTAAGAATAAGAACCCGATGACCATGAAATTTTGACAGCACAAAGTAGGATATATAAGAAACATTTTTGGTACAGATTGTCTAGGAAGATTCTGATTGGAACTATATTTAAAAATTCGAGTTTTCATCCTAACTCAGGATTTTGACAGAATTTTCAGCATGACCTAGGCTTAGTGATTTGAGCATAGCTTCAGTTTTATTCATCCTAAAATCATGAGAAATTCAGGGAGAAAACTTAACTAGGTGATGAACAATTTCCCTAAAGAACACCTAGCCAGACATTTTTAGATAATCCTTAGGAAGATTTGGACAGCAGCTAGTTAAATTTTCGCTTAATCACCACATCAAAGCATCAAACTAGCATGATTGGTCCTTAAGAAACACAATTTAACTAAAGACCAAATGACACATGATTTAAGTTCATTTTTGATTCAATAGCTTTTACATTATGCAAAAAGCGTCATAAACTTCCTCACAAAGCTTTTAAGCTTAAAAACGAAGTTAGTGCCGGTGGCAGGGCATATATAAACGTCTCTCCCTATAATAACTAGTCGGAAGCTATTCATTTCTTAATTACCGTGCCTAACAACCGTGGTTAGTGTACCTGCAGAAAATCACAGATATTCAAGACCTTTTGTGCCAGCACTCACAAAAGCGTCACATTCATTACCGTTCACTATAGAAACAGTATCCATGCATAAAGACGCTGCATGGACAACGTCCTAATTAAGACTCTGACGCGACGTGAGTGCCCATTGGAATAGGCCTCATTAGTCCCTCACATGACTTCCCTATGGTACCACCACGTATGAAACACGTGACGAGACTCAGACGCGACGTGGCACCCATTGGAATAGGTCCCACTAGTCCCTCACAGGACTTCCTTGTGGTACCACCACGTATGAAACACGAGATGAACTAGTATGGTTGTGCAAGAAAGTAAGTTTTGTCAGGAATAAATGTGCTGGAAGTCAGACTAAATACACCATAGAATACTAGCCACCTGAAAGAACCCAAAAATTCCGTCTAGGGCCTCTCGGACTAGATTAGACCTTAACGTCCTACTCTTTTAGAAAGATTATTAATCTTGGCAAATTTTATTCCAAAAATAAGTTTGTTAAGGTATTTTAATTACTTTGGTGCATATCATTGCTCTGGTACTAGCTGTGACAGAACCGCCCAAAATAATTTCGTATTATCGCCTAAGCCGATCCACGTGGTCATTAAGCAATAATAAAGAATTATTAAGTTGCTTCCGCCGGGTAAAGCCCGGTAAATCACATACAACAGGATCGCTGATATGCGCTAAGCCCACACGAAGGCAGTACCAGAGTACAACATTACATTACATAAAAGGTTCACAAGTTCAACATTATTACAAACCAGATTTTTCGTAAATAAAAGTAAACATGGTTCAGAGTTTAAACAGCGGAAAGTAAACTACACACATGATACACATAGGAGGCCATCCATGCATATCACTCATCATCATCGTTCTCCCATTCAAGCTCCCAACCATCTGGGATAGAGCCAGGCCAGATGGGGTTACCTGAAAACCACAAATTAAGCAAGGCTGAGTACTAATACTCAGCAAGACTTACCCAATAAAGAAAAATACAACTAGACATGCAAGACTTTTTGGCTGCTGGGTTTGTTTTGCCAAAAGCGACTAAGAGTTGATCCTTATTTTCAGATTTTAGCTCAAGTTCTAGTATGTTAACCATTCTAGGTGAGCACCTGCACTAAACAAGCATGTTGTGCAAACAATATTAAATAGGTAACAATATTAATCCAAAATGTTCCATAAATAAACATGGGGTAGCCAGTGGGCAAGCCGACTCAGATAACGGCGAGTGACCGACGATCGATCGATTTTTATCCTTGCAAGGTAAACCCAAGATACACGGAAGAAGTAGACCCCAAGAATTCAAATAAAAGCAAATGCGGAGTCTACCCCGTCCAGGCGGTTCCCAACATCCCACGAGTTTGGGATCGACGCTACAAACTGCGGTACACGGTTATCCGGAGGGTCTAACCCGACCGGTCCGACTCACACACTATACCACGGGTAGCTAGCCGGAGACACATCCCAAGCGGGTAGCTAGAAAGATCCCGCCCCGGTTCGAAGGTACTAGGCTTACCGGTCCCATTCCCCGACAAGCACTTGGTACGTTCAATAGCTTAGGACCAGCACCATGCTACTCGGTCGAGACCGAACCCATTGCTCTTACCACATGAGCGAGTCAATTTAACCAACTTATGATTCCAACAAGAATAACCTATATCTCGCGAGCAATGAGTCATTACTCGACTTGTACCGTGTCCTTAAAGCATGGCACTAGCGTTCCTAACATACTAGTAAAAGAGCATAGGAGTCCTAAGAATCATGCAACTAGGTTTCAAAACAACTCCTGAAACTTATATGCACAAGTAAATCAATAAAGTACTGAAAGGTAAAGGACATGATTTTAATTTTTAAAAATGGGTTAGATGAAACCGGTGCTTGCCTTCCTCAGACTCAACACCAACACAAGCCTTGGGCGCTTCTGGACTTTGGTCCAGGTCTTGCTGCGCACTAGCTTGATTCAACTCTCCACTAGCTGCTCCCTCCTCCTCATGGGTGAGCGTGTATGTCCCGTCAGGAAGATCTACACGTTTACATGCACATGCATTAGATTATGGTGAAGGTGGGAGAATTACCACAAAACCAACTCATGTTGGACACATTCATTCAAACATTATTATTTTCTCACAGAAATTATTAGGGTGTGTGATGATAAACAAAACACTACTTTGATGGTGATTGTGTGCACATCTGAGCAATTTAAGTTACTTAACTTCACCAAACAGGAAGGGGTGTGTCTAAATTAATAAAAACAGAAACAAACATGATTTCACAATTTAGCACTTTTAATTTCCATTTCTTTCTTTAATTATTCAAAACAAGCCTTTCAACCATAAATCCAAATTAAATTAAAAGTACTTCAAATGAGCCTAATCTTTTGCACACAGCAACATATGCCTATTTTACTCTCAAACCAAAATTTGGCTTAAGATCATTTATACATTAATTTATATGAAAAAGACAAATTTCAGCCTATTAAATCACCATTAATTCATATAAAAAGATTTAATAAACTTTTTGATCTCAACTTTCTCCTATAGGTCATGTATACAAAAATGAGCTTCGGACCAAAGTACGAGTGCAGATTCAAATTATTTTTCAGATTTTGAATTTAAACTCCTACACACAATTAAATCCAAATCACCTATTAAACAATTCCCTAAAATCACATCCATCCTATCAGAGGTACTAATCATCAAGGCAAAGTCCTAGTGTGCACATGTGGTTACAGAAAAGTTCATTAAAGGGGTTATAAAAAGCATCAATCTTAAATTAGCATAAAGCTTACAAAAATCATAACTGAAAATATACACATCAAAATCATGCAAATTTTTGTCACAGATCTAGACATGCCATAAAGAGAAACATATCCAAAATTAAAGTTCATAGCATTTGTATATTTTAAACTACACTAGAAACACTTCAAACTGAGTTTGAATTTTTAATTTAAAAACTGCACAGAAAAACCCTATACATGTTTTCTAGAAAAGATAGGTTTCTTCACCAGGAACCCAACAAAATTGGTTTTGCATTTTTCTGAATTGTTTATGATTTTCAATGATTTTTCGATGTTGCAGCTGAAAACCCTAAAGATACATTTACAAACAGGCCCTCGAAAGAAGTTTCCGAAATTACAGATATGCCCTTCTTCACGGAAAACACCCTGAAAAGACTGAAATCAAAGCAATGTAGCCCCCGGGCGCCATGGCCGGCGGGGAGGACCAAAATCCGGTGAGCTCGTCGCCGGGATGGACCGGGAAAGTGGTGGGGAGTGACGAGGAATCACCTAGGGTTCGATTCCTAGGCTCCGGCGGTGTTGAGGTGGTCCGGAGGATGGCCGGCGGCATGGCTGTCACGGACTGGCCGTCGCTGCTACCTGCGACCGCCGTCGGCACGGTCTGGCAGGCCGGCGGCGCCATGGTGGAGTGTAGGGAGGTGCAGAGGGGTGCAGGACGGGAAGGTGGAGGTGGCCCGCTCGCGGCAGGGAAGACCGACTCAACCTTACCCAAGAACGGGCGGCGGCGGAGCTCGACTTCGCTCGGTTGGAGCTCTGTACGTGCGCAAACGAAACAGAGCCGAGAAGGGCGAGGATGGGGCTAGGTCTAGGTGTGTGTCGTGTGCGTCGCGGTCTGGAGTGGCCCCGCCGGCCGGGCCGCATGCGCGGTAGTGCCGTGCGCGGTGCACACGGCACGGCCCGCGTGGCCCGGCCGGCGCGGACGGGCGCGTGAACGCGGCGCACGACGAACCGTTCGGGCGGGGACTCCACTGCGGGGCCTTGGGTCCATAGCGCTGTACACGAAGCGTCTGTACGCCAGTAAACACTCGATTCGACGCGTGGCAGTGCTAGAACGCAGATGCGCGCGCTGTGGCTTTGTGTCCGCGATGTCGTCGTTCGTTCTAATTTCGCGAGCCTGCTTTCAAAACTCCGTAACTCCAAAAAGTGTCAACATACTCGAAAATCTCCAAAAATAAAAGTTGTAGAGGAGCTATAGATCTACAACTTTCCCAAAGGGCGACATATGTTTTGATCAACGGTTTGTCTGGGAACGTCGGCCGAAGTTGGCAGAATTCTCGGCCCCAAGTTACTGTTCACAGCGCGTTCAACCCGATTTTTGGCCAATTTGCACTCAAAATTGGAATGTCCGCCAATTACGAAAAATGTGTTCCCAGAAATAACGAACAACTTTCGTATTGACCGATTTTGAACTTCTATAGTGAAATTTGGAGAACGCGCAAGAAAACTGAATCAACCTTTTTGAGATCTATGGTTTTGACCACGATTTGGGATTTTGACCAAGGTCTTTTGTGCAAATGTGTGCCCAATCATGTCAAACATGTTTAGGAGCTAATGAACCCTGATTAACACAACTAAATGAGGTATTTATCTTTAATAAACACCTGGGTGTTACATGAACAACCTTTTTCTTGGCCTTGCCACTAGGCAGACATTTCACCTCTTCCGAGTTTGTTGATAATCCATGGAAGTAGCCTATAACGAATGGAAATCTTTAATCAGATAGACACGGGCATTATTAGAATGTTTAAACCTTTCTTAGGCAAGGACATTCTCAAAGTGACCAGGGCTCAACAATTAAATATCCATAGTACTTTGTTTTAAGCAATCATTGACAACACGAAGAAGGTTTCAGTTCTATGCTACGTTTCCATGTTACTCTAATATTCTTTTTACTTCTACAAACAACAAAGAAATCAACAGTAAATTTTATGCCAATTTGATAAGAAAGATAATGAGTCATCTGATTTAAAACTGCAACAGTAAATTCGTTTAGAGAATTGCGTCTTATATGCATTAGCAAGCAAGCAGCAGCTCTGTACCTCCTGAAAGAGTCTCTCGTCATCATTCTCTGTAATTGTATTTCACCAAGCAGCATAAAACCAAATAAATCAAGTGAGATTTGATCAAACAAATAATTAACCACGTGTGACAATGCAGTATGGTATCTTAGGAGTACAAGAGGAGGTCCAAAGACAATGGATCAAGGCCTAACATACCAAGGCAGTGACACAATTGATATGCAAAACAAAGGCACTCTTGTCTTCCATTGTTATCAAATCTTAGAGAGGTGGTATGTCACAGATCAGACTGCCATACTAAAACTGATAAATTTCTCAGCTTTACCTGAAGTCCTGAACATTTCCGCGAGGATCCCTTTCAAACAGAAGTTGCTCTTGAATGTTTTTTTCGCAAAAAGTCAAATAACTACCTGGACTCTGGCTCAAGAACATGTGCCAAGATTTCGGTCAATTCTTCAATGAATTTTTCAACCTGCAAAAGAAAATGAGTGGTGTTGGTCATACAGTCTATGGCAACACAAAATGAGAGAGCATAAACAGTGTCAAACCTCTGGGATGAAATCAATCACCAGATTGCCCAAACTCACATTAGTGAAAGCATTTCCAAGCATGCGGATGAAAGCAAGAGGCGGGAGGCGGGATCTTTGCGTACTGAATCAACAAACAAAAACAACAACTGATGAAATTATTCACATGGATGAACCAATTATATTATGGTCAAATGTAATATTCAGTGAGATGCTAGGGAAAAATAATTAGTAATCTACCTTTTGTTTATTACCTGTTTAAGGGAGGGGTGCGAACTGGAAGGTGATGATGGTACATGGCCTCGCCATGGCCCCGTGTGGGTAGGACATCGCCGGCACCAGCGCGTTGACGCGCCTGAAACCAGCGCTTGCTAGGTGCCTTGGCATGCTAGTGAGCATGGTGATGCACTGATGCAGGAGGTGCAACTGGAGGTGGAATTCCCGGCGGTGGAGGTCACGGTGAGGCCAGAGAACGCGAAGGTCGTGACAACCGCCAGGACGAGTGCCTGGCCGAGGCCATTCCCGCACCTCCACCGCTTAGATCCGTTCGCTAAAGGCCGCGTGCCCCGCAGGAGGTCGGACCCCGCTGGCCGCTGGCGTCAGTGCTCCCGCAGAAGGCTACGCCGTCGAGGTGGCGCCGCTGGGGGCTATGATGTCGTCACATAGGTCTCGTGGGAACGCACGGGCCGGCGTCGTAGGCAGGGGTGGCCACTGGCATCGTGGCGAGTTGGCGTCGGGGCCGGGGGAGGGCACCGGCGTCGCGGGTAGGGAACGAGACGGCCTCGCTGTTGGAGGAGGGAGCCGGCGTCGAGACAGGGGACGGCGGGGGCAACACGCTGCCGGCGGGATGAGGCGAGGGATGGATGGGTGGCGACAGGGTGGGGAAGTGGCGGTGGCGCGGCTGAGGAGAGGGGAACGGTAGCGGCGGCGGACCAGGATCGAGATGGGCGCGCGATGGAGAAGAGGTTAGGGTTAGAGTTTGAGTAGAGAAAGGCTTGTAGGCGGCAGGTGTGCTAGTGGTGGGGCGAAGATGCGCGTGGGGAAGGTGGGGCTGTAGTGGGGCCGCTGTGAGGAACTAACGGTGGAGGAAAGAAAGAGCGATCGGGTGCGGATCGGACGGTGGGAATTGATTACGGAGAGTGGGGAGCGGAAGGCATGCGGGATGGGAGCGCGAGGGAGCGGTGAACGTACGTAGAGGCGGGGGTGGACGCACGAGAGCAGAAAAATGATGTACCATTTTTTATCTTAAGTTCATTCTTTTCAAGCGTTCGCACCAGCACCGCGGGTGCGCGAAGAAGAAAAAAAATCTAATCGCGACCCCGACCCCGACCAGCACGACGCGACTGGCGGCGAACTCATCGACGCCGTCCGTCACCCGATGCCGATGGCAACGCACCGCAGCCGCTTAATCCCGGCCCCATCTCATATCCTCTCGCCGCGCGGCGCCGGAAGCGCACAGCCGAGCGGCCAGGATGGCAGCGGGGCCCACCCCATCCGCCACGGCGGCGTCGTTCCGGCCGCCGATCCCGCCGCCGCCTCCGTGCTTCGACTACCGCGCGGCCGTGCTAGCAGACACGCGTGCCGCCGCTGTTGCCGCAGGCAACCCGGCGCTGGCCACGCTGGTCGAGTCCGGTGAGCTTGTGCGCGTCCCGCGGCGGCGGTTCGGCCCGGTCCCGGCGTGGCGCCCGCCGGACTTCGTGGAGCCCGAGGAGGTTTGGATACTCGGCACCTCGCACCTCTCCCCGGGGTCTGTCGCGGACGTAGAGCGCGTCCTCCGCGCCGTCCAGCCCGACAACGTCGTCGTCGAGCTCTGTCGGAGCAGGCAAGAACTCGGTAGACTTGACTCGATCGATCAAGCATGGCCGCCATTTCTTGTTCAGTTGTTCCGGAGCTTATTGATGCCGTTGCAGAGTCTTCACTGCAGAGCTGGGATTATGTACGTGTCCGATGCTTCCGACGAGCCGCTCTTGAAGTCCAACATGTTCTCTCTCGGTGGGGCCAAATTTTTCGGAGCAGTCAACCGAAGCATCAACCTGGGTATAGGAATTAAGAATCCTCCCAGTGACTTGCGTTCGTCACTCGTCCTCGGTCATGGAGTTAACTGAGCCCTGCTAATTTTGGGGATCTCTCTGGATGCTGCAGGTGGACAGAGTGCTCTAGCTCTGCGTTTGCTCCTCGCTATTTTCTCTTCAAAGATCTCTTCCGGAGCGAACCGGCCGTTCGGTGAGGAGGTCAGTCTTGATTGCCATTGAGTCCTGTAGCCTGTAAGTTATATTAAGATGCTATGCGAAAATATAAGAGCTAAATTCTGTTACCGCATCTCCTGTCAGTTTCGAGCAGCTAGGAAGGTGTCTGAAGATATTGGAGCTCAGCTTGTTCTTGGGGATCGTCCAATTGAAATAACTGTATATGAATGCTTTTTCCCCCTTCAATAGTATCTCTACAGTAATGTTGGATTGCAAGCTCTGCAAAAGTTTATTGCTAGAGTTGCTGAAGCTCATGTCTGATTCTTCCTGCAGCTTGAACGAGCATGGAAATCCCTCACCTGGGATCAAAAGACAAATCTAGTAATTTCATTGTTCCGTGGAATTACTGCAACAACTGACACACCGGTAAGTACTAGCCTTAACATTTTTCATTTTTATTTGCCTGTACAAGTTCAGTAGAAGAGGATGCGAGTAGGATGCATAATGTACCACGAATAAATGTTGAGGAATCAACCATTATTGCCATTGTCTGTTGAAGTTCTTGTTTGGTTGTTACTTACTCAGCAGGATGCGAAAACTGCTGTCAGCCCATACGAGCTATACGAGAAAATAAGCACATCATATCCCTCACTGCTGCAACCTCTCATACATGAACGCGACATGGTATGACTTATGAGCACTCAACAGCCTATCCGAAACTATGATTCTTTCAGTTTTGCAGAACATGCAACTATTTGAAGTTTTCCTCGAAAAGTTTCCAGCACTTGAGTTAAACAGCTGGTGCTTTGTTTCAGTTCCTTGCATGGTCACTGAAGAGGAGCAAAGCAGTGAACAAGAGCAAAACTGTCGTCGGAGTTGTAGGGAAGGGACACATGAATGGCATCGTGTATGCACTAATATCTGATCAAGGGGACTTGAGGTTCCGCGACCTCGTCGGTAGAGAACCATCTGATACATGGGCTACCTCACTCATCAAGGGCCTGGTCAGGGACACCATAATAGGATTGGTTCTCTGGGCCTTGTATGAACAGCTGCAGGCTCTGCTGTAGACATTTCACACGGAGTCGCCTAGCTGAACTTCAGCAGAAATTTGAAACTACAACAGTACTGAATATTGTCTTTTGGGATAATTGCAATGCAATACTCGACAATGCTTCACTAGTTCACTGTCAGTGTGATTGGGCAATGCTTCATATTTGATTGGGACATGCCGCTGGCCCTCGAGTCCTCGACAATGTATGTACTAGGGAGTTCACAGGGCATTGTAATGGCGAACGGTGGAGCTTGAAGTTCATGCGCAGGGGGACCGATGGCCGCGGGCTCGGTGGTGGCCGCCACTCTGGCGTGCGGCGGTGGTAAGGAGGCCGGTGGCGGGCGCACTGACCTGCGATGCTGCACGGTCTCGCGCGGAGTTAACCATGTTCATGCCAACCCATTAGTACTTGCTTGTTCCTCGGATCAGAGAGCACGCACCTTTACCGTTGAGACCCTCGGGAGATTGCAGGCAGCTCAGACCGCCGGCACCGTGGCGTCAAACCGCGCTGCCGCGACGGCGTCGACCACCTTGATGAATGCAGCCGATGGCAACTTGTCCCTGGGAAGCTGGAAGCCTGGAACACGCTTCGAACCATCTTGACCCCGGGAGGCATGGACGGCCGACGGCGCGGCCGTTGCCAATGGCGCCACAGGACGCTGGATCGAGATTGTACGGCCCAGATCGCCGCGGATATCTGGAAACCCCCACCGCTAGCGAAGGTCTCTCCGCTTTCCCCGCGCGACGCGATGCGCGCCTGCGTTCTCCGACGGGCTGAGCTCTCGTGCGCCGCGGCGCGCGCCACCGCCCAAGAAGGCAGCGCCGGCACGGCATTTCGAGTGCTCAGACGCCGCCCGGCAATGGATGGAGCTCCTCCCATGCTCGCCGTCGGCTTCTTCCACGATGCCTCGATGAGTACCTGCGGCGTATTCCCTCCGACGGAATGGCTACGGTTCCGCCCTCCCACCGCCGCCGCCGGCAACCGAAAGCCCCGCCGTCGCTTACGGAAGCCCGTTTCACGGCGTTCCTCCGCTAATTAACGTCATCCCGCCTCCGTTTCACCTCCTCCTCCACTGCAATCGCAAGCATGGAGCCCTGATTGGGGAGGGGGGGGGGGGGGGGGGGGGGGCGGAGGATACGAGTCCGCTGCCGCTCACAGGCCGTAGCGATCCTGAACTCCTCAGTGGCTCAACCTGCAATCGTGACCCCCAACAGTGGCCAAATAAGAGGAGATCGCGGCGGCAACAACGGCTGCCGGATGCAGGATGCTGATGCCAGCGCCAGCGCAATGCCTTCGGTCTTTGGCTTGGTCTGCTGAGAGTGAGACTGGGAATGGTATGAGGAACGCTACCGCTAGTCTCTGCTATGGGGGTACTGTTTTTTCCAATTTGCAGAAGGTGTTCGAGGTAATGCCTATCAATCTGTGTGCTTTCTCCATGAATGATCTTGCCATCAAGGCATGCTCATTGCCCAGCCATGGGAAGAATTCAAAAGAGTTGGATAATGTCATGTTAATGTCAGCGCCCTTGGCGTTTCTGTTATTGGTTAACCCAGAGATTTTCCGTGTATGGAGTGTTTAAGCACTGGCAGAGCAACCATGGCCATCACCTCTACCAGTGGAGTTTTGGGGCAGCAACATCGAGGTACATCCAACACCATGGCCTTCCTATGCTTACATTCGAGCCAAAATACAGTTGATCTCTCCCATGACCACAACAGCGCCACCTGCTGCTAGCATTTGGTTGTAGACATTCACAAGGCCGGATATTATTTTCCTTAGTCTAAAAAAAACTGCTGTGTTTACACAGCTAGACGGGTCAGTAGGTTATTGTTAATCTGTTACAGTGTTGCTGTCAATTGATCAGGAGAGGAGTTGTGGCAGTAGAATATTAAGACTGCAATCAAATGCTAATCATATGAGTTTGGTGGCCTGTTGGTTTGTGTATTGGTATGTGCTTTCATCAGGAGGAGAATTGGAAAAGCATGGTGTCTGGAAATTGAATTGTTTGAAGATTTTAGTAGACAAGCTGGTTACAGTGACCATTAGAATGGGGCAACAAGCTGATTACAGTCCGATCATTTTATGTCCTTTCTTCCATTTCAGCGAATCTGGTAGCTATTTGCTTGTATTTCAGTGAACCTGGTAGCTGACTTGAGTTGTGCAAAGATTGACACTGTAGGGTTATTTGATTGTCTAGATGGTCAAGAATGCAGGGGTCTAGATTTTGAAGCAAAACTGGTTGGGGGCCCTTGTTACCTTTTGAAGTATTGTTCATTCTAATACGGTTCAGGAGTCCGTGAAATGTTGTGTGTGTTATCAACAAGTGCATCTACTGTCGGAACAAATAGTTTGCTGCAAGAATGTGCCGTTTCAGTTCATGAGAATCTCATCTATTATTATCTTTATACTTGAGTGTTAAAAGAAGTTACCACGTTCGCCGCGAGGGTATAGAAATTCCCACGTTAATCAAAAAAAGAAAAATATACACCATTGGATTTTATAAAGATCTGAAGGTCTAGATTAATCCAAAGAATAAATAAATTCAGAATTTAAATAACGAAATCCAAAGAGTCCATATGCAGTATAGATACCATTAATAAATACATAAATTCGGAATTAAAAATAAGAAAAATAGTAGTTAATGTTTACGCAGATTGAGAAAGCTTATGAAGATCTGAAAGTCTAGATTAATCTAAGGAATACATAAATTTGGAATTAAAATAAGGAAATCCAAATAGTCCATATTCAATATAAATACAATTAATAAATACATAAATGTGGAATTAAAAATATGAAAAATAGTAGTTAATGTTTACACAGATTGGGAAAGAAAAAACTAACTGAAGAGTAAATAACAAATACAATTATAATTTAGAAAGTTTCACACAATGTGCATTAAATTAGTTCTCCGTCCCAGCTAAAGTACTAATTAGGAAGCTCATAAAATGTTTATCCGCATAAGTATGTAGCCTTGCAAGGCTCTAAATGCCAACACTGATAAGACATGGCACATGATGAAAATAAATTTCTGTTAGGAACTAAAAACCAATCTCTTTGTTGAGCCTCACATGATTCTAATATACATTAGAGATGGAAATAAAATTGTTTTCTCAAATAAAGAAGCGAGGAACCGTGACCCTAAGTTTGGCCTCATGATGACTTTAGTGACAACCAAAAAGCTCTTCCCTAAATTATACTTCGTAGAAAACCACTAATATATGTAAAAAAATCGCTAGATGAAAATACATACGGGAGTTGGATAGTCCGTTGTTCTCCCTCAAAGTAAGGGATTATAGTGTGGTGCCCTCGAGCGGGCGATCAATTAATCTAATCGGCAACATCTTCATGCGAAAAAGAGGGTGCAAGGAGGACAGAGCGTAACTGATGTACTGCTTTGTTTATTTATTTTCATCCAGTAGTTTAATTCACTCAATGTCGAAAGTCGAAGAAGAAGACGGAGCGGAGCATAAAGCGTGGCAAGAGATGTTTAGAGCACGAACTAGGTAGACTATTTAGAGAAAGCAACCATGGGTGTGGAGAGATAGCGACAAGAGACTGTTCAATCACTCAAGGAGACAAAGATTGTAAATATGACGGTTGATTGGCAATACCAGAACTTTTAGCTTGTTCTTAGGTTTGGATCGATCTGAATTCTCATCGATTTTTATTTTTGAAATTATAATTTGAGCTAGTTCTTAGGTTTGTTCTTAGTTCCTTCTGTTCCACAACGGAGCTTTGAAATTATCTTTCTATTTACTATGTACGTCTCTGTAGGGTGCGGCTTTGATCAGAAAAGCCATTACTGTAATGGTTTGCAAAAGAACATCTTTGGTCCATGTTCATAACATCAAAATACGAACTCTGAAGTCCATGTGAGCTACGTACCTCTCGATGTTTCCTTCAGCGTGAAGCAGAACATAACCACCTTTGTTGAAGCAGCAGCCTAAATGGGCCCTTGCTCTCTATTGGACCAATTTTGGCCCATGCCTCTGATTTTCTGACGTCGTTGTTTGCTTTCCCTCTCCCTCGAGCCACCGCCGCCCTCTTCTTCCCCCTCCCGGAGCCCGCCTCCTTCGGTGTCGGATCTGGCGGCGGCGCTCCCTGGCCCGCGCTCATTCCTCCACCGGCTGCCCTCTCCCTCGAGCTGCCACCACTCTCTTCTCCCTTTCCCTCCCGAAGCCGGACGGCGGCGTATCAGAGCTCAACCACCGGCGGTGCGAGGCGGCGTCCGCGGGGCTCGCCCGTGGCCGTCGGTGTCGATTCGAGGCTTGAGGGCATTGATTCGGGGCTTGATTTGGCGAGTGAAGCTCGAGGGCCAACAGATCGGGATCCGACCGGGCGCGGTGCAGACGTGTGCGAGGGCTCGGCAGAGCTTGGGGTTAGCAAAAGCTCGCGTGGCGCTAGGCTTGGGTGGCGCCGGCCATGGAGGTCGAGCTGCGGTCCGCGCCGGCCATAGAGGTCGAGATGCAGTCCGCAACCGACAGCTCTGCCCCCTCCAGGTGCGGCGGCAACGACGCGGAGGAGCACAAGTCAGGCGTCCGGGCATGGCACGGAGGAGCACGAGCTCCGTCCGGGGTGGCGTGGACGAGCGCGAGCTCCAGCCCGTCGGCGGTGGAGGAGGCAAGGGAGGGTGGGGAGCCGGCGACGAGACGAAATCCGTGCGGGCGCGGGCGCGGGGGGTGAACTGTTGTACTGGTGGAGTAGGGGCTCCTCACTCCACCCGCAGGAGAAGGGGCCGGCGGGGTTGATTTGGGTGCCCAGCTAAACTAGGCGCCCTAGTAGGGGGCCTGCTGGAGTGCGTTTTTTTCTTCCAGCCCCTACTTTTTGAGTTGGGGCTTAAGTAGGGAGGCTGTTGGAGTTGCTCTTATGACTGTATGGATGGAAATGCAATTGCACAATCATTAATTGTGTAACTAGAAATGCGGTTTAAAGTACTCCCATTATTTTTTACAAGTTAGGGCAGTGGCAGGGTCGTCAACAATTAATAAACTGTCACATAACTTCTTTGATGACATGACACCAACTTAATGAAGGGAGAGAATATCACAGGGACATGATGTGATGATCCTAGGTGAGTACAATTACTAATACTCATGACCCTGCATCGAGAGAAGATCACAGAGTTATGGTGATGACAAATACAAAATTAAAATGTTGCATTCTATCTTTAAAATTGTGCCCATGAGGCCATGAACTTGTGTATTGTGAGTGAAAGGGTCATCATACTGAAACGTTGACGTGGCAGACCTGCCCAAGATATGTTTCGAGAAAGAAAAAGGCTACATGCTCACATTTATCTTAACAATTGTGTCCCTTAAAAATTAAAATTAACTAGCACACAGAGGAGCGCCATTTATATTTTAATTCATCGAGTGGCTTCTCGAGCGAGGAAAGGACAGTCCAAGTTGGGAGAAAGATGTGATCAACGCCAAAGGCCATATATACTTAATTTCTTTGAAATCAATGAAGATTCATAATGCATGCGAACAGCTGGATCAGACAAGGTATAACCTTTTATTTTGTTAAAAAGAATCAACTTGACTAGTATATTGAATATTCAAATGTACTCCCTCCGTTCCAAATTATAGTTGGGTTGATTCTTTCTAACTTTAAGGTGACTACTCATGTTATTCGAAAAATTATGCAAAACATCATATTTTTTGTTGTGGCTTATTATTAATAAAAAATATCCAAAAAATGACTTAAATTTAACTATGCTTGCACAAATTTTTTGAATAGGACAAATGATAAAACTTGGAATTTAAAAGTCAAACCACCTGTAATTTGAAACGGAGGGAGGGGTAAAGAGTCTAATAGCGCACAACGTGATCCTTGTACTGATCCTCTTAGGTATACGTAGTAGCTGACGTACGCCTTTAAACATCTCATGTGGATGATGATTCAAAGGAAACAACAGATGAAGCTTTGGACAAAATAAATGTGAAAAAAATCATCTCCCTGATCGAGCACTCCTGGCCTGCAGATTCGTTCATGATGATGATGTGAAATCGATGGTCAACCTGAGATGTACATATATAATAACGTACGAGGAATAATCATGTAGTACGTACAATAATCAGGTACAAAATATTATTAAAGTAATTGAACAGAATAAAGAAGAGGTACCAAATATCTGGTGTGGTGCTGCGTACCTGTATACGTTGACGACGACGCAATCGAAATGGACGATGAGCTTCAAAAGAACAGAAAAGCCACCATCACATCAGCCGTTCAAGTACTCTGTCGGTGTTTTAGACCGGCAACCTGCTAAGGGGAGTACCCGAAGTAGATGAATGTGGCCTCGCCGAGATCGGTAACTCGAAGGAAGAGACACGTGGCACACAATTTAGACAGGTTCGGGCCGCGAGGTGCGTAATACCCTACGTCCCGTATCTTTGCGTAGCTACGGATTGATTGGGCACGATTACAAGATTGTGCAATAGTGCGCCGTGGGTTGTATGAGATGAGGTGTGTTGAGGTGATCCTAGAGATCGGTCCTGCCTCGCCTTATATAGTCCGGGAGGCAGGGTTACAAGTCGGAGTAGGGAGAGAGTACTAGTCGAGTACGTCTAGGAGTCTTCCATACAGTGCGGGACATGTACAGCTTCCTAACCGAGTACTTCTCCTCCACAGTCCTTGTGCTCCACGCCTTCAGGTGCCGTGTAGCGCAAGCCGGATAGTCCCAGGGAGGTCCATACGACAAGCCCCCCGAGTACTTTGTAGTCGAGAAGGATAGCTTCAAGTAGTCTTGACGGCCTTAACGAGTAGTCCTCAAGCGTCCCTGAGTGTTACAAGTCAAAAGTCCTCAAGAGTAGTCGAAGCATCCCGAGGCTGGAATGTACTCCAGCTGATGTTTGAGCAATCTTGAAGTCTTCTCGAGTAGTCCAAAGCGTCCTCGAGTACTGCCTTCGAAGGTCTTCAAAAAATGCCCGTCTTGTCTTGAAGCCAGAGCTGATATGGAGGTGTGATTGCAAAATCGCACTCCATATGGAGTAGCCCCCGAGCCTTAGGTTGAGCCGCAGGCTCTGGCTGAGGGTCCATCTGAAGTCTTGGCAAGAAAATCCCGAAAAATCCGGAGAAAAAACCGAAGGACACATGGCACGGAGCCCCCGAGCCTTGAGTCGTATACTTCCTCTCGAATTGAAGGGTCATCTTGAAGAATGTGTCCTGAGATGCTCTTGAGACTAGCCGCTTCCCAGGTAGTCGAGTAGAAGTAGCCGAGCCCCCGAGGTGAGGCGCGTCGACTAGTAGAATACGAAGGGTCACGCTTAGCCGCTGAGTCAGCTGCGCGTGGACTTATCCAGCCGGCCGTTGCGGAGCCGGTTTGACTTATAAATAGAAGCCAAAACCCTTAGGGTTTTTCACCCATCCGAGCTGCAGTCATTTCGATTCCATCTGAGGTAGATCCACTCCCAGCGCACGCTGCCGCCGTAGTAGATCCAAGTGCGCCGCCACCCAGAGCTTTTAGGGTAGCCCCCGAGCGGATGCGCGTGAAGACGCCCTGTACTTGGAGAATGAAGCCGTCACCGTCCAAGTCGTCGAAGGCCGCCGGGAAGAAGAGGGGCCGCGAAGAGGCCGCCGCGGCCGCCACCGGAGTAGCGCCGCCAATGTCTCCACCGCGGGCTGATCCAAGCCGCAAGTGGAAGAAGTCCAAGGTGAAGACGGAAGATCTGTTGGCCCTCCTGAACAGCGGGTTCATCCGGGAGAAAGAGGTCGACATGTGGAGGGCCGCTGCTGGAGATCCATATCCAATGGAGAAAGCCGAATACGAGATTCCAATGTTCGCGCGGTTCGTGGAGCGCGGGCTTGCGCTCCCGGCCAGCGATTTCTTCAAGGGTCTCCTCGGGTACTATGGAGTCGAGTACCTGAATCTGAACCCCAACGGTATCTTCCACGCCGCGATCTTCGTGCACTTCTGCGAGGCCTTCCTTGGGATCAAGCCGCACTCGATCCTTTTCCGGAAGTTCTTCCGGGTCAAGCCGCAGCCAAGTGCCACCAACCCAAGGGTAGTCGGAGGAGCCGGCATCCAGTTGAGAGAAGACGCCGCGGAGCAGTACCTAGTGTACAAGCTTGTTGACTCCAACACTGACTGGAAGACAAGGTGGTTCTACATCACGAACCACCACCCCGGCCTACCGAAGCCGAGCGGACGGCAGCCCAGGCACCGCGAGTGGTGGAACACGGAGCCCACCATGCAGGAGGGGATCCAGCTTCCCGAGCTGCTGGCACGCATCAAGGTGCTCAGGGAAGTGGGACTGAGGGCCGAGCACGTGGCCTTCAGTTTCATGAAACGGAGGGTGCAGCCATTGATGGCTCGAGACACCTTGGGCTTCGAGTACACCGGCGACGATGACACGTCGCGGATGCCGGAGGCGAGCCGGGACGACGGCCGACATCATCGAGAGGCTGTCGCGGATCTTCAAGGATATGCCGCCGTACACGGCGTGCCCTGTCCAGGAGTACTCCGCCGCGCGCCCGCCAAAGGAGGTGAGTAGTCGTACTCCCTTAGTCGAGTAGTCCTTACTTGGAGTAGACGTGCTGATGTCTTCGTGTCTTGCAGGATGACTTGAAAAAGTTCGTCTCCGAGCCGCAGCCGCCCCCGAGCGGGATCGAGATCCCGAAGGAAGGGAAGGCAAAAGAGCGGCGAGAAGTCGGTGAAGGCGATGACACCGTCATCGTGGAGGACACCACCGACGACGACGACGACGACGAGACGTTGCAGGACCGCTTTCAGTTGCGATCGAGGTTTAGCCGTCCAGGCTTACCTCATGTGCCTCTGGTGCAAGACCCTCCGGCTAGCCTGGAGGCTAGCCTGGCTGCGCCGCCACGGAAGCCGCGCAACCCCGCCCGCAAGCGGGTGGCAAAGAATCTTAAGGTCTCAAAGACCACGCCTCAGGAGGTAAGATGTCTTGACTAGAGTAGTCGAGTACCCATCGCACGAGTACCCTTGCCGATGAGTAGTTTTCCTTGTATGCAGGAGGTGCCGCCCGCGGAGCCCGTCGAGGAGGGCGACGAAGGCGTATGGGACATAGTGGGGGGCTGGCCGGAAGTCGTAGTCCTGCCCCCACTGTTGAGGAGCTTTTGGCGCAGTTGGAGCACCAACCCCCTGCTCCACAGGGGAGCACGGAGCTCGTAGCCGCCGCCGTTGAAGAGGTGGTGGCTTCGGGAGCGCAGGAGAGCGCTGCGCCGGCCACCATTGCTGCAGAAAAGGCGGTAGCCACAGGGGCACAGGAGGAGGCGCCCGCCGAGGGTGGACTGGTCGATATCGCCAGCATCCTTGGTGCCCCGACCGTGACAATAGTCCGGTCGAACTTGTAAGTACTGCATCTTCCCGAGTGGTACTTGTTGTAGTAGTCGAGGTTGACTGACGACCAATTGTGTGTGCTTGCGAGAAATCCACGGATGCGTACGGGAGGGGGGATGAACCCTCTTCAGCGGTGGCGGAAGAAGTCGCGCCGCCCGCCGAGGAGTTCGCTCCTGCTTCCCAGGCGGTGCCCGAGCCGCTGGCTACCGAAATGCCGCTGCCGGAGGCCAGCGTAGTCAAAGGTGAGTACTCTTCTGAAGCTATGGAGCTCCTCGAGGAGTAGTCGTAGTCACTGATGCACTTGTCTTCTCTTTGACAGGCGCTGAGGCTGAAGGTAGTGACATCCCTGCGGGGGTGCCGATGCAGAAGTCGACACCGGGAGATCCGGAGGGCCGCGGGAGGAGCCCCCGAGCCTATGGAAGAAGTCGTCGAGGAGGCCGCCGTGGCGGCTGGGGGAGAGGGGGTCACCACGTCACCAGAGGTCGCTCTAGAGGTGGCTATCCGCTCCCCGGAGATCTAGGATGCAGAGCCCATCCGTTCTACGCCGATAACGGTGGCCACCGCGAGTAGTCGCGGCGGAATAGAGCTGCTCGCGGACGATCTTGTCGAGCCAGCAACGGTGGCTAAGCACCTGGAGGCGATCCGCCAGGCCGAGCAGTGGATGAAGGTAAGTAGCCGTAGCTTCTGAGTAGCCAATCCTCTATCGTTGAGTACTCGTGAAACTGAGTTGTCTATGCAGGACGTTGCGGAGAGGTCCCGCAACAAGTCCAATATGCTGCAAGGCTATGGTGACGCGGTGCTCCGGGCTGAGGCGCTGGAAGAGCAACTTGTGAAGTCGCGGAAGCACGCGGCTGCCATGCAGTCGAAGCTCGACGCCGCCTTCGCCAAATACCACAACGATGTCCAAGAGTTGCAGGCGAAGGGCGACAACTTGGTGCGGAAGAATAAGGGCCTCCGCAACAAGAACAAAGGTACACCGCTGGACTTGTCGGGTAGTTGTTGGAGGTCGAGAGGTAGTCGACCCCGATGTCTTGTTGCCGTGTTGCGAGCTTGAGGGCCGGGTGGAGCGGTACCGAAGTCCTCGGAGACGAGCATGAAGAACCTCTTCTACCGGGAGCAAGAAGCCCGCCGCAGGGTACTCGAGCTCGACTACAAAGAACTTGCCTTCGAGTGCGAGAAGCACATGGAGCTCCGGATTACATCTGACCGCGATCTCGTCAACTGCTACAAATCCTTGCAGAAGTTGAATGAAGACTGTGAGGCACTGCGGGCCCAACTGAAGGAGCTTGAGGAAGCCGCACTGCCGATCGCAAGGCTCCTGGTGCCGCACCCGGGCGGCTCCAAGATTGCTCCACTGGTGGATCGCCTCAAGGAAGCTCCAAGCCGGCTAGCGGCCTATGTGAAGCACATGGCGAGATCGATCCCAAGGCAGGTCTTGGCCTTCATGAAGTCGTACTTCCCGAAGGCCCCAGTGGAAGTAGTCGCCGGCGGGGTAGCCGCCAACTGCACTGATGAGCAGTATGCGGAGCTGCTAGAGCAAATGGCTCCCATCGCGGAGCAAGTAGCTGAGAAGCTTGACCTCCAGTAGCCCTGTAATAGATAGCTAGTGGCCAGGGTTGTACAAAAAACAATTGTAATGAATTGCTTAAGTATCAATGAAAGAAAATTTCCAGCAATGAGTACTCATAGCCGCGATCTCAGAGTGCGGAGCCCCCATCGTGGAGTGGATGCGAGTAGTCGTACTCGGCAGTAGTGGTCCCGTTGTAGGGAGTAGACAGTAAAGAAGTTGATGAACGATCAAACTTTATTACTGAAGAAGTACACCTGAATGGCCAGGGCCGTAGTTACAGAGTAGTCGCTTGGACCCGGAGGCCGCTTACAGCTGAGTAGTGCTAGGGCAGGTAGCCGCTTACAACATTAGATCCGTAGGTAGCCGTGTAGGCTGGATCGTAGATCCGTAGGTAGCCGTGCAGGCTGGATCTTGCAGTGTGGTCTCTCAGTAGACCGCTGCTAGAGTCCTTGACGCTCGTCGCAGCCCAGGGTCCGTAGGTAGCCGCGCGGGCTGGAGCCTGGAGAGGAGAAGTCCGAGAGGCGGAGCCGGGACCGGAGGCCGCTTACGGCGGGGGGGGGTGTTGGTGTAGTCGTGTAGACTTGAACCCCGGAGTAGTCGTGTATACTAGGCGTAGAATCGACAGAGCTGGTCGACGTTCCACGAGTTGTTGATGTCTTCGCCTTCAAGTGTTTGGAGGCGGTAGGAGCCGGCCGGTCACCTTTGCGATGGTGAAGGGGCCTTCCCAGGGGGAGCTGAGCTTGTGCAGTCCTTCCGTGTTCTGGATACGGCGGAGGACGAGATCTCCAACGTTGAAGGAGCGTTCCTTGACGTTGTGATCATGGTAGCGTCGGATACCCTCTAGGTACCTTGCTGATTGGACGAGGGCAGCGCAGCGAGCTTCTTCGAGGCTGTCGATGTCAACTCGTCTGCTGTCTTCTGTGATGCCTTCGTCGTAGTGCTCCACTGCTGGCGAGTTCCATATGACGTCGGCGGGGAGGATTGCTTCGGAGCGCGTAGACCGAGAAGTAGGGGGATTGCCCCGTTGGCTTGGATGGCTGAGTCCGTAGCCCCCAGAGTGCGTTGGGTAGTTCCTTGATCCACTTGCCCCCTTTGGAGTTAGCAGCGTCGTGTAGCCGCTTCTTGAGAGCGTCGAGCACCATCCCATTGGCGCGCTCGACTTGTCCGTTGGACCGTGGATGGGCAACTGAGACGTATTGGACGTCGATCCCGCTGTTCTCGCAGTACTCCCAGAACTGGTGGTTGTTGAAGTTGGAGCCCATGTCTGTGATGATGCGGTGGGGTAGTCCGTAGCGATGTACGAGTTCATCCAGGAAGTCGAGTACTCTGTCAGCCTTGGGGCATGTGACCGGCTTGACCTCGATCCACTTGGTGAACTTGTCGATAGCCACCAATACCCTGTTGAATCCTCCTAGCGCAGTTGGTAGTGGCCCAATCATGTCGACCCCCCAGCAAGCGAAGGGCCAGGTTGGCGGTATGGTGACTAGCTTGTAGGCTGGGACGTGTTGCTACTTGGCGAAGTACTGACATCCTTGGCACCTTCTGACGAGTTCTTCGGCATCGCCCAGAGCTGTGGGCCAGTAGAAAGCTCGCCGGAAGGCCTTGCTGACCAGCGTGCGTGAGGACACATGGTTGCCGCAGACGCCCTTGTGGATCTCCTCCAAGATGTCCTTGCCTTCTTCACGAGGGACGCACTTCATGAGTACACCGGAAGATGCGCCCCGCTTGTAAAGCTTGTCTCCGACGAGGACGTAGGACTTGGCGCGGCGGACGAGCTGCTCAGCCGAGTTCTTGTCGGAGGGGACCTTCTGCTCGCTGAGGTAGTCGATGAAGGGTTGCCTCCAGTCCACGTCGATCATCATGACCTCGTGCCCAGCTGGTGGATGGGCTGGGACAGTGGTCGGTGGCGCCTGCTCCGGGATGGATGGCGCGTGAAGCTCGAGAACGAAGACACCCGCTGGTACTTGAGCGTGGGTGGATCCAAGCTTCGAGAGGACGTCCGCTGCAATGTTGTTGTCGCGGACGATGTGATGGAACTCGAGACCATAGAACTTGCTCTCGAGCTTGCGGACTTCTAGGCAGTAGGCGTCCATGTTCTCCTTGTTGCGGTCCCATGACTTGTTGACTTGGTTGATGACCACTGCGGAGTCGCCGTAGACTAGTAGCCGCTTGATGCCCAATGAAGCCGCGAGGCGGAGCTCGTGTAGGAGAGCTTCGTACTCGGCTTCATTGTTTGAGACCTTCCGGAAGATGCACGGGGACGTACTTGAGTTGTTCGCCCGTTGGAGAGATCGAGAGTACCCCGCACTGCGCCCTCGAGGTTGAGTGAGCCGTCAAAGTACATCACCCAATGCTCTGGTCGCACGGTGGGAGTAGGTAGCTGGTTCTCTCGCCACTCTGCCATGAAGTCGACTAGTGCCTGCGACTTGATGGCTGTGCGTGGCTTGAAGTCGATAGTGAGGGCGCCGAGCTCGACCGCCCACTTGGAGATTCTTCCAGTAGCATCTTGGTTCCGCAGGATGTCGCCAAGCGGGTAGTCGGTGACGACGGAGATCGAGTACTCCTGGAAGTAGTGTCGTAGCTTCCGCGAGGTGATAGCGGGCCTTGGACTCTGATAGAACCTCGCTGACGAAGTAGACTGGGCGCTGGACTGGGTAGGCGTGGCCGTCTTCTTGCCGCTCGACAACGATGGCAGTACTGACCACGTGAGTAGTCGCAGCGAGGTAGAGTAGTAGCTGCTCGCCCTTGTGAGGAGCCGTGAGGATCGGTGGCTTCGATAGGAAGTCCTTGAGCTGGGCAAGGGCTTGATCTGCCTCTGGAGTCCACACGAACTTCTCTTGATGCTTGAGTAGTTTGAAGAAGGGGAGCCCCCGTTCTCCTAGCCTCGAGATGAATCTGTTCAGTGCCACCATGCACCCTGTCAGCTTCTGGACATCTTTGATGCTCGTGGGAGCTTGCATGCTGGTGATGGCGGAGATCTTCTCGGGGTTGGCTTCGATGCCGCGCTGGCTGATGATGAAGCCGAGTAGTTTGCCTGAAGGTACGCCGAAGACGCACTTGTTCGGGTTGAGCTTCCAGCGGTACTCGCGCGGTGATGCGAAAGTCTCTTCAAGGTCGTCGATGAGGGTACCGGAGTTTACGGTCTTGACGACCACGTCATCCACGTAGGCCTCGACGTTCTTGTTGAGCCGCCTCTTGAAGCGGTGCCCGGATAGCTCGTTGGTAGGTAGCGCCGGCGTTCTTCAACCCGAAGGACATGGTCGTGTAGCGAAGACGCGCCAAACGGGGTGATGAACGCGGTCTTCTCCGGTCTTCTTCCTTGATCGCGATCCGGTGGTACCGGAGTAGCGGCCGAGGAAGCAGAGCGAGTCGCGGCCCGCCGTGGAGTCGATGACTTGATCAATCCGCGGCAACCCGAAGGGGTCCTTGGGGCTGTGCTTGTTGAGGTCGGTGTAGTCGACGCACATCCTCCACTCGTTCGAGTTCTTCTTGCAGACGAGGACAGGGTTGGCGAGCCACTCAGGATGGAAGACTTCTCTGATGAAGCCAGCCGCGAGTAGTTTGGCGAGTTCCTTCTTGATGGCGTCTCGTCTTTCATCGGCAAAGCGTCGGAGGTGTTGTCGCTTGGGGGTGGCCTTAGGATCGACATTGAGGCAGTGCTCAATCAGCTCCCTGGGCACTCCTGGCATGTCCGCTGGCTTCCACGCGAAGATGTCGCGGTTAGCCCGAAGGAAGCTGATGAGCGCGTCTTCCTATTTGGGGTCGAGGCCTGCCCCGATGGTGGTGGTCTTGCTGGGATCGCCTGTTCCAAGGTTGATCGTCTTGACGAGTACCTCCTCAAGTGGCTGAGGCTTGTTGGTGCTGTCAGACTTCTCTGGGATGTCGAGTTCACTTGTGCAAGCTTCTTCGACGCGGCGTAGACCTCCATCATCGCGTTGGGTACTTGGTTCGTAGAGGCGATCTCCACAGCTTCTGTGTCGCAGTCGTGAGAGATCTTCAAGTCCCCTTGAAGGGAGAGTACACCAGCTGGGCTTGGCATTTTGAGTACCAAGTAGGTGTAGTGGGGCACTGCCATGAACTTGGCGATGGCCGGTCTGCCGAGGATGGCGTGGTAGGAGGTCTCGAAGTCCGCGACCTCGAACTTGATGTACTCGGTACGATAGTTGTCTCGAGATGCCCCGAAGGTGACTGGCAGGACCACTGAGCCCAGTGGAATAGCCGCGTTGCCGGGGACGATGCTGTAGAAGGGCGTGTTGCTCTTGGTGAGCATATGAGTGATGTCGAGCTTCATTTTCTTCAAGGTCTTGGTGAAGAGGACGTTGAGCCCGCTTCCACCGTCGATGAGCACCTTGTTGAGTTTGGAGCCCGCCACCACCGGCTTCGGGGACGAGGGGGAACCGTCCTGGTTCGAGAAGCTGGTCCATTGATCCGCGCGGGAGAAGGTGATGGGTACCTCCGACCACCTGAGAGGGGTCGGGACCGCTGGCTCAATGGACATCACTTCACGATGGGTAGCCTTCTGCTCCCGCCTGCTGGGCAATCCGCCGAAGAGGACGTTGACGGTCTTGTCAGGCTCCTGGAAGTCGTTGTTGTCGCCGTCCTTCTTCTTGCCCTTTTGGTCATGAGGGTACGGTGGCTCTGGCGTATCCTTGAGTGCATGCCTGAGTTGGTAGCACTGTTCGGTGGTGTGGTTGCCGTTTGGATGCCACGGGCACTTCTCCTTCAGCAGGTCTTTGAAACCGCCGGAGTTCTTCTTCGAGTTCCCTTTCGCAGGGCGCTGGATAGCCGCGACAGTGTTGTCTGGCTTGCGCTTGCGGTTGGGACCCGAGTAGTTGTTGTTGTTGTTGCGGCCGCCTTGGTTTGCGTTGCTGCCGCTGCCACCGCCCTGGTTCTGCTTGGTCTTGCCACGGATGGCGTCGTATTTGGCATTGGCCTTGTCTTCTTCATCCGCCCAGGACGTGATCATGTCCTTGAGGTGGGGGATGGACCTGGGGCGGCGACGACCAAAGTCTTCGAAGGTGCGGCGGTGATAGAGACCGTCCTGGAAGAGGTCGATGACCTCCTTGTCGGTGACGTCGACGACGGTAGCGCGCTTGTCGAAAAAGCGGCGCATGTACTTGCGGAGGGCCTCGCCTTGTTCCTGCTTGATCATGGCCAGGTCCATGCGAGTACCCGATCGGCCCATGGCGCCCGCGAAGTTGCTTGTGAAGCGCTCCTTCGGCCTGGTCCCACTTGTCGATCGAGTGCTTATCCGGGCGACTCGAGCCAAGTGAGTGGTGCTTGGTCCGTGCGAAGGGGAAGTAGAGGCGCTTGGTGTCGCCGTTGCCGCCGCCGTTCTCGATGGAGAGGGCGTAGCACCCGAGCCACCGGATGGGATCCGCTTCGCATCGTACTTGGTGATCCCAGAGGCTTGAATTTGTCGGGGAGGAGCAAGTGCGAAGTCGAGGTGAGAAGGCGGGGAAGCCGTCGCCCTCGACCGCGGTGGTCGACTTCTTCCGCCGTAGCTCCTCAATCTTCTGGCGAGCGTCGTAGCCGCCCTGCGAGGCGCCGGAGGCGTGGCTGTTCACGTGGCCTCGGCCGCCGCGGCCGCCACCGCCTCTAGCCCTCCTGTTGGCCCCGTGATTGGAGCTTCCGCCGTCGCTGCCGCCGCCGTCGGGATCGTTGCCGCCCCCGCCGGCCGGAGCGAGGTGAGGGACGACTTCTCGGTTGCTGTGGTCACGCTGTGGA
Organism: Cenchrus americanus; assembly: GCA_947561735.1. Lineage (NCBI taxonomy): Eukaryota > Viridiplantae > Streptophyta > Magnoliopsida > Poales > Poaceae > Cenchrus > Cenchrus americanus. Next base: position 96,067,111 of record OX387242.1, on the reverse strand, counting down.
GGTCTGCCGGTGTTGGAGCGACGATGGTTGGGCTCCGCTGGGAGATCAGCTCGAGTACGGTTAGGGCCGTTGTTGGCGCTGCGACTTGTGGCTTTGTTGCCACGGGGTCTGGCTGGAGGAGGCTGGTTGACTCTGTTGTCGACCCGCATGAAGTAGGCATCTTCAGCGAGCTTGGCGATGACCTCTCCAGCGCGTATGCCCTGGGCTTGGCGTGCGATCACTGTGATCGACATGAGGCACTGCTCAGGGGTAGTGTGTACTCTGCTCTCGACCGCCTCGAGAGCTTCCGCAAGGTTGCGGACGGGGAAGTTGTCGCGGAGGCGCCGATGACGTTCGCTGCGCTTCCAGTTACGTTCACGTCGAGCGTCCCTATCTGCAGGGTTCTCGTTCGGTGGAGCATCAGCAGAGAGCTCGTCGGAGGAGATGTCTTCCAGGTACTTGTCCTGAGCCGTGCCTGAAGGCCCTGGGGTGTCGCCGGCAGCCATGAAGACTTGGCGATCGGGGGTGCCAAGGCTAGACTCAGAGGGTGCCACCTCAGTTGGTGTGCTTGAGTCAGCCCGGGCTAGGGGTGTTCCCTCCTGGAACGGTAGCGAGTCGATGTAAGCGACGTAGCGTGAGTCTCCCCTTATCAGGTCGGCAGGCTTGCGGTCTGGCCAGTGGACGTATCTCCCGGCTGGTGTGGATGTTATAACCAGCCCAGAGGCTGGCCCTGACAAGGGAAGCTCAGTGGAGTTGTCCTCGGACTCGGGCTCCTCAGGGTCCGACCCGAAGTCGAACTCGTAATCCGGGTTCGAGTAGAACTCGGAGAGAGGGTTGGAGTCCGAAGCGCGATCGTGGGCGGCGTCGGAGTCCGAGTTGCACTCGGGTACGGGCTCCTTGCCGGCCCGGCGCGAAGTGGGAGCCCCCGTGCGGGCCCGGCTGAGGATGCGGGGGCCACGCGCGGAGCGCTCGCGAGGTGAGGGGACCGCCTGCGATGGCTGAGCAGCCGGCTCGCATGCGATGGCCCATGGCGACGTCGAGTCCGAGTTGGAAGCGGACTCGAGCTCGAAGTCAGCGTGGTGGTTGAAGAGCGAAATTTCGCCGAATTTGCCGGCGAGTTCGCCTGTGACGACTTCTGGAAGCGTCACGAGGCCGATCTTCGGGTTGGGTGGCACGGTGAGGGCGGCGGCTGGAAGGAACCCGCGTCGTCAGCGGTGCAGACCCAGGCGCCGAACACGAAGGTGTCGCCGCGGTTGAAGGCGACGGTTGGCTTGAAGTAGACGGGAGCCGTCGAGTTCGCCATGTGATCTCGGGCGAGATCCCCCTACCCGGCGCGCCGGTGTCGGTGTTTTAGACCGGCAACCTACTAAGGGGAGTACCCGAAGTAGATGAATGTGGCCTCGCCGAGATCGGTAACTCGAAGGAAGAGACACGTGGCACACAATTTAGACAGGTTCGGGCCGCGAGGTGCGTAATACCCTACGTCCTGTATGCTGCGTAGCTCTGGATTGATTGGGCACGATTACAAGATTGTGCAATAGTGCGCCGTGGGTTGTGTGAGATGAGGTGTGTTGAGGTGATCCTAGAGATCGGTCCCTGCCTCGCCTTATATAGTCCGGGAGGCAGGGTTACAAGTCGGAGTAGGGAGAGAGTACTAGTCGAGTACGTCTAGGAGTCTTCCATATAGTGCGGGACATGTACAGCTTCCTAATCGAGTACTTCTCCTCCACAGTCCTTGTACTCCACGCCTTCAGGTGCCGTGTAGCGCAAGCCGGGTAGTCCCAGGGGCCCACCGAGTAGTCGGTCCTGGTACCCACCGAGGTAGTGGGCCCAGGGAGGTCCATACGACATACTCCATACGTTTCAAATTGAGGGCCATTCCAAATTTCTCGACCATTTTTTATGTTTGATCAAAATTATAGAGAGGATTACAAAGATTAAATATATTTAATGAAAAATGTAATAGTAGTAATTTGGTATCATAAACGTTAGTACTTTAATGTATACTAGCAAAGTGCCCGTGTGTTGCTATGATAATAGTATTTTTTGAAGCTCATATTTTTTCTATTTCTGTCACCATTTATATTTTCATACACGTAGTGGATCTTACAAATTTTCTAGGTTCATAATTTTTCTTATTCACCTAAATGTACATTATATCTTAATACATAATAAAAGCAAATAATCTAGAAATTTTAAAACAACCTACATTTAGATAAAATAAATAGATACAATGATATTGTGATGTACAGTTCGATCACATTTCTAATTGCAAAATTTATGCACCTGCTAGTTGAGTGTAGTGTGCTTGGCTTAGTAGGCGTGAATCTATTTCTACCCACAAGTAGTGTATGACCAATTCGCAAGATGCTGCTTAACATGCGATATTTCTATCATATTGTATAACATTTCTACTTCAGTATAAAAATGTTATATTCTAAAAAAAGTATGGAGCATTTATCAATATTTTGAAGAAAAACTTAGAGCAACTCCAAGAGCGAGGCTCGATAAAACCCATGAACTCGGTAAAAAAAGGAAAACATCGACAATTTTGGCTTCCACAATACTCACTTTCTTTCTCCAAACTTTATCTCGCTTGCAATCCGAACCCATCTGCTTGGGATCTTTGGCGAGCAACATCGCCTCGCCATCCCTCCTTCCGCACGCCCTCTGCCTCCCTACGCTCGTGACAATGTCATCCCATGTGCTGCCATCGCTCTCGTGCCTGTCATTGTCGTTGTTGTATGTAGGACGTGCTACCCCTGCCTTCCCGTCCTTTCCCGCGCACCAAGATCAACCAACAACCATCCTTACCATCGGGATCTCATCGTCGTCGGAGGAGGAACTCGGGTGGCGCCCGGCGGAGGCCGAGCTCGGGTGATTCCGGGGGAGGAGGTCGGGCAGAGCCGGGGAAGAGGAGCTTGGGCGGAACCGTGGGCCTGGGAAGGCGAAGCTCGGACGACGTCGGGGAGAGGAGGTCGAGCGGTGTCAGGAGGAGGAGGAGGAGGTTAGGCGGCACCGCTGCCCCCATGGACGCCGGTCTTGGAGGGACGGGGGCCTTGCCTAGCCGCCGCAGCGGTGACTCCACATTAGGTGGGGCAGCTGTTGCGAGGGGGGGGAGGTCATGTGGCGCCACCGCCTCCATGAACATCAGCCCTTGAGGGGGCAGGATCGGCGGGGCCTGGCCAAGCCGACGTCTTCAGTTGGGCGCCTCGGCGGAGAGAGGCGGGTGGGGAGTCACCACATGGGAATAAATAAGGCTAGCCTGTTGGGGGTGGGGGTGGGGGTGGAGGATGACACGCACGTGGGGTTGGGAGAGGGAAAGAATGACATGAGGGGGCCACTTATTATGGAGAGCCCAAATTAAAGAGTATGTTGGTTTATCTTTGAGTTTAACAAACTTTATTTTTTTAGCTAGTCTCTAAATCTCTAAATTTAACATAAATTATTGCTAATCTCTTGGAGATGCTCCTAATGTTATGTGTTGATGCATACACGTACATCCTTTGTGGCTTATGACGTAGCTTGATCCAAAATGCAAAAGATAATAATAGTTTAATATATGTTATCATAGCACAATCGGTGCAAAAAAATGTTATTATAGCACAAACAATACACACTCCAGTCCGACACCCTCCCTCTTCAGGCACTGAGGCACCCTCCGCAGCTCGGTTTCCAGTTCAAAGAGCAGGCGGTTGGGTCCGTTGCGGAGCCGGCATCGGTTTTTCTGGGTCCATTGCCGATCGGGCCGATACATGAGTCTTTTTTTCTCGGTTTTGCATCTTGTGCCTCCGGTTCACACGGTTTTTTTCCGGTTCTAGGTGACGGACGAAAATTAGAGGCAGAAACAATCCTTATTTTAATATTAGGCAGAGATTTCGATTAACTTTGACTTTCCAAGAAAGTTAAAGCGACTTACACTTTGAAATGGAGAGATCAGAGTATATACATGAACAATAAAAGTTCAAAAAAAATCATCTCCTCGATCGAGAGCACTCCTCCATATTCGTGATGAACTGATGATGAACTCGATGGCCAACCTCAGATGCATATAATAACGTACGAGGAATAATCGTGTAGTACAATCATCGATCAGGTACAAAAACGTTAGTAGAGTATTTTAACATGACGATGGAATGGGCGATGAGCTAGCTGCAAAAGAATCGAAAGGCCACCCTAGCCGTGTGCCCGTGTGTTGACGGTTACATATGTGACCCATTGCACGTTGTTGATAGGACCGTATATCAGCACGTGTGTGTCATTGCATATGATATTTGTGAGTAATTGTTCGTTAGTAATGTACTTCTTCCATCCTAAATTACTGGTCGTTTTAATTTTTCTAGATATATTCTTTTTGTTATATACACTTATGTATAGATGCATAACAATAAATAATAAATGTATCTAGAAAATTCAAAACAACAAGTAATTTGGAACAAAGGGAGTACCAATTTTTTCTTGCAAAGAATGTAGCTACATGTATAAATGTTAGAATTAAAAAAAAGAACATAAGAAAATCGCACACTAGTTATATTGTAGCAGTAGCCAAAAGGCGACGCAATCGGTGTAGGTTGAAAACGGACAGTTTGTACCTTGTTCTGTTTTGACCGTTTTTCTACATTATGATTTTGTTCCCGCTTTTACCGAATTATGAAAAGTTATCACATTCAATTAATTTTAATATCATTTTTCATTATTTTGTAGTAGTTTACTTTCATAAATGTAGAAAAGAAAAATCTCGTTCGGTTCCGACCTTTTTTCTACCTTTATGATTTCATGTTTGACCTTTTTCGACCGTTTTCATCCCTACTAGAGCAGGTGCAAGCAATCGGTGTGCAGCTACTAGCAGGGTTTTTTGTACCGTTGGTAACCGCTGCGGTTACTGCGGTAACCGTTGTTACCGCCGCGGCGCGGTAACGGTACCGCGCGGTAGAAACCGCTAGGATTTTTCAAATTTGAATTTGAATTCAAAAAAATGAAAAATCAATAAAAAATCTCAAAAAAATAGTTCATGATTTATAGAGTCTGATGGTGTTTAAAGTTTTCAAATTTGAGTGCATTTGGTATTTATTTCGAGGTTTAGAAGTTATAGAAAAAGAAAAAGAAAAAATGGGCCGGCCCGTTAAGGCCCATGAAGCCCAAATTGCGTGGACGACCCTAGAAGCACCCTGACCGACTCCTCCCATGACCAACCCTCGCTCAGTCCCCCCGTCCGCAACTCAAAAGAGCAAGTCCGCCACCGCAACTCGTCGTCCACGCCGCCGCCGACGGTATACCGCGGCCCGGGTGCGGTATACCGCGCGGGAGGCCGCGGTGGCCGCCCCGCGGCCGGATCCGCTTGCTCCCGCTCAGCCGGGGCGGCTAACCGCGCGGGAGCAGCGGTATACCGCGGTGAGGTCGGCGGTATACCGCGGTCAGGTATGTTTTTTCATTTGTGTAGCTTTAGGATTTGGTATCATTTGCATTCAGGTAGGATTTGTGTTAGGATTTAGGTTTATTTTGCTTTAGGATTTTAGGTAGGATAGGATGTGAGGTAGAGGTAGAAATAGAATTGTTACTTTAGGTTGAAATAGAATTGTTGCCTTAGGTAAGATAATTTGTAATAGGAATGTAGGATTTGTGGTAGGATCCAATTTTAGTTAGGATTTGTTTCAGATTTAGGTACATTTTCTTTAGGTATAGATTAAGTAAGTCTTTTGTTTGTGTTGGCATTTATGTAGGTAGACAATGTCAGGCAGGCCTAAAGATCCCATATGGCAACATGGTGACAATCTAGCTCCCGGATGGCGATGCAACTATTGTGGTATGCAGAAAAGTGGTGGTTCTACTAGATTCAAACAACATTTGGCCGCGCTCGGATCATCGGTGCTCCATTGCAGCAGGGTGCCACCACCTGTGCGAGAGTGTGATCAATTTTTGATATATTGCAATGGGGTCATGTGGTTTCACAAGTCTATTGATGCAACTGGAAAATCTCAGGATTCAGACTATCTCAAGACGGTAACCCTTAAACCTGTGCTTATTTACTATCAAACATTGAGGATGTCTTGGGAGGTAACTAAATGTTGTGCTTATTTTTGCAGGAGATTCGTAAGGTGGTGAAGGAGATCGGCGCGGAGCATATCGTGCATATAGTCACAAACAACGGGTCCAACTACAAGAAAGCATGCAAGGCACTTGGACGGGAATTTGCACACATTACATGGACACCTTGTCTAGCACACACCGTCAATTTGATGTTGAAGGATATCGGTGAAGGCCGGAACATGTAGGTGTGATCTCGTCATGCAAGCGAATTTCAGCTTGGTTACACAACCACAGTCAGTTGAATGCAATGATGAGAAAGGCTATCGGTGGTGGTGGTGGTGGTGCTGGAATTCATTTCACATGTATACACACGTACATTTACACACAAGTATGATGTTTCTAACTATATGTACTAATTATCATCCATGGTTGACTGTAGGGGAGACTGAATTCACACATGCTACTCAGGATCGCGACCATGGAGCACCGGAGTCGCAGAGGAGAACGGTTGGAGCGTCGCAATACGACCCGACGCACTCTTCTTCCTCCCACAGTGATACCTCCCAGTCACGGTCTTTTTATCCCATTCCTGACATCAACGCGCAGCCACAGACGACATGAGTGTATGAAGGGAAGACCCCGATTTTTACAACATGTTAGTCAGTGAATGCCAGACAACATCGGTGTGGATGGGCCTAACTTGGCAACAGTACAAGGGTGAGTTGCTTAGGACGAGAGGCTTGAATGTCATGTCCATCGCTGAGTACCACTCCGCGACCCAATGGGGATCTTTCCTTTCTACCATTGAACTTGTGTTGTATGACTTGTATGATACCGCGGTTATTTGTGTTTGGTGTAGTATTTCTATGCATAACTATAAATTATTGATTGGGGGTGGTATTTAACACTAATTTGTGCTAACAGCATGCCAAAAATTTTTTCTTTCAAGCCGGAGGCCCTTTTCCATTGCATCGGTTTGAATTCAATACCGAGCGGTTTAAAGCCTTACCGCAGTGGTATAAATACTTTATATCGCGGTATACCGCTGGATACCATTTGTATAGGCGATTTTGGTTTGGATTTTGAATTCGAGCGGTAAGAAGCGGTATACCATTTATACCGCTCCGGTCGCTAATAAAAACCCTGGCTACTAGACGCACAGGGTGGGTGATGCTAAATGCGGGCGCCGCCGCCCCGCGAGCGGCGACCGGCGCGGGGCCGGGCCGGTGGCCGTGTCCCTTCGCAAAAGGCGACGGGTCTCTATTATTGGCGCAGCAGCAGCAGGTAGCAAAGCACGGCCGGCCCCATGTCAACTCGATCACGGCCTTTTCCCCTTCCCCAGCCGGGGACAATTTTTTAATTTTAACCTTTTTTTAATTTATTTTTAAAAATAACCCCTGTCAAACTTTTTTTTGCACCCGGTGACCCCTTTGGCCGCGCCTAGCGGCTTGGCGCGGCAGACCGGCCACCTGCCGTGCCACATGCGGCGGCGCGGTAGCGCCGCCACGGCCGGCCGCGGCGCGCGCGCGCCGGGCGTGGGCCGGTCATGCCGCGCCTGGTCTAGAGGCCCCGCGCGGCCCCCTTTCTTCTTCCTCCTCCCTCTCTTCTCTCCCAGGCCCGACCTTGCTCCTGTCCGAACCGCCGCCGGCGGCCGCCGCCCCCCAATCCGGCCCCAAATCGGTGGATGTGGGGTGGGAAAAGTGGGGGAATTCGTTCCCCGCGTCCTTGTGAAGGTATTCACCTACTTCTCTCCCTCTTTTACCGTTGCATTGTATAGATCGGAGTAGATGTTTGTGACCTAGGGTTAGGTATAAAAATTTGAAATTTAGACGAAATGCAATTAGTTTTATTGTAAATGATGATTAGTTAATACGCAGTAGTATCTCTGCCCGTGTTATTGACGTGTAGAACATGTTGCATGAATCGATTTAATGATATTATTGATGTCAAATGTTTAGGGTAGTTGATAATGGGTGTAGCTATTATATGGATGCACGTTTATTAGGGGGGATACCTAACAATTTTGTTGAATAACACAATATGCAAAATGTGTACATGCATTTATATATATATATAACTAATCGAGATGGATATAATTTTTGGTGAACACAATTCTAATTTTGCATGTATATTTATAATAAATCATCTATTCTAGTACTATGTACTTATGAAACAAGTTAGTTCATGAAGTTCTTTAAATTTTGTAGATGGACTGTTTAGTTCGCATGTTTCATGGGGGCGTAGTTAAAGAAAATGGAGAGTTTGAGAATATGACAGAGTTAGTAGAAACATTTGATGGTCCGCCAAGCTTTAAGGATGTAGTTGATTGTGCAATGGTCAACTATGGAGTTGGAATGCATGAGTTGACATTTAGAGGTCGTTTTGATTGTGGGAAGGCTAGAGCTCATTATGTGTTGATCAGCTTGTCAAGTGAAGAAAATTGGAATCGGTATAAGAAGGTAGTTGGTCAAGCTAATGTGTCATGTCTGGAGGTTGTGGTAGATATTACTCGTGGGCCTAGTGGTAATGTTAACATGAATGAGGAAGTGTCGTTTGAGGTTCTAAAAGGTACACAAGAGTCTACAATTTTAGAGGAGGACTTTGGTTGTAGGGAACCTAGTCGGGATGTTGGGATGGTGAATGATGATTTTCCCAATGATTGTTTTGAGCGGGAGGAAGAAACCATGGACGATGATGATATATCTGACAGCTCTGAAGAAGGTGATTCTGAAGATGAGTCTGATGAGGAGCATGCGGAAGAGCAAAATGATGCCAATGCACATGCGGCTGAAGCACTCCTTGGTTTAAGTGAGGTTAACTTGGATGGTGTTCAACATGATTATGTTGCAGGACCCTAGGTGAACCATAGAACCTTTGAAAGGGAAGTGCACATAAGTAGGCCGCAAGTGAACACTAGAAATGGTGAAAGTGAAGAACACGTACCTAGGTTCCCGGACAACACTAGAATTGGTGAGAGTGCTGAACACTACACCCAAGCTCAGTACCAATTTGGAATCCCTTCTGTTCGTAATGACAGAGACTTGAGTAGGATCGATAGAGCCATTTGTGATTCTACTGGGTTGTTCACAGAAGGAATAAGTTTTACCAGTGAGCCTGAGATACATGAGAAAATGATGTTTGACTCCCTGCATGAACTTAAGTTTTTCTTGGCTGACTATGCAGTGAAGCATTATAGGCCTTTCACTGTGGTCCATTCGGACAAGAACCTTAGGTATGAAGTAATGTGCAAACAAGGGTGCATGTGGCGTGTATGGGCACGGCTGCAGAGAGGGCAGGGAAATGGAAGATTACAAAGGTTGTGGGACCTCACACATGTCGTTCGAGTCAGGTGAAGGGAGTTCACGCACAATTGACTGCAAGTTACATTGGAAGGTGTATCTTAGGTGTTGTTCGTGAGAATAGTGAGGTGACGGCCAGCAATTTGATAGAGCAGATATTGATGTTTGCTGGATATCGTGTGAAGTATTCTAAGGCATGGCGGGCTAAACAACATGCAATTGCCTTGCTATGGGGCGATTGGAAAGAGTCATATGCAAAAATTCCAAGGGTCTTGAGAGCCATGAACCACTTCAATCCTGGGGTTAAATGGTTCCCTTACATGACCGGTTCTCGTGTTCTCGACGGTTGTGTTTTGAAGCCCGTCCTTCTACGTGTTTTTTGGTGCTTTCCACAATGTAAAGTGGCTTTCCAACACTGTCGTCCGATGATACTTGTAGACGGAACCTTCTTGACCGGCAAGTACAGAGGTACACTCATGATGGCAGTTGCTGTAGATCCTGAACAACAACTTGTGCCTTTAGGTTTTGCCTTGGCGGAGAGTGAGAATGACGACAGTTGGTCATGGTTCATGAGGCTCCTTCATATTAACATACTTGGTCCAACGCGACAGGTATGTATGATCTCAGATCGGCACCATGGTCTCATCAAATGTGCGAGCGACCACCTGGATGGGTATCAACCACTTGTTCATCGGTGGTGCATTAGGCACTTTGCCGCCAATTTGTGGTGTCGTCAAAAGAACAAGGAGGTAATAGGACAGTTGAAGTTGCTGGCATCAGTACATACAGAGGACAAATTTAAGAAACTGCACAAAGACTTAGTTAAGAACTTGAACGAGGAAGCTAAAGATTGGTTGGAGTATGAAATGGAGGATAAGGACAAATGGGCTCAAGCATATGATGCCGGGGGTATGCGTTGGGGTATCTTGACAACAAACTATTCTGAAAGTGTCAACAACATATTTAAAGGAATAAGAAGTAGACCCGTCGCGGGGATCATTGAATACTCATTTGAAAAGTGCAATGAATACTTTGTGAAAAGATGGCGGAATGCACATGATTTGTTGGATAATGGGGGTAAAATTGGATCCTTTGCAGATGACATAATGTATAAGGCTGCTTTAAGATCTGTGAACCAACATGTAGAAGCATACGGTCCGGACAGAATGATTTATTCTATTCGAGGTTCCTCTACTACTAATGTTGGAGGGGAGAGTCATGGCGGTCGACACTATAGGGTGGACCTCCGGGCCGGTACTTGCACCTGTAACGGTCCTCAATTGTTGCATCTTCCTTGTTCTCACTTGATAACAGCTTGCAATGCTAGAGGTCTAGACTATGAAAATGCCATGTACATGTCTCCTTTGTTCTTCAGAGAACACCATTAAGATTTGGGAATCCAGCTTTGAGCCGTACCTTGGTCCGTCACAATGGCCTGAATATGATGGCCCAGAGTACGTGCCACTGCCGTCTTTGAAGAAATTGAAAAAGGGTAGGAGGCAAAAGAAGCGTTTGAAAGGGGACATGGACGTGTGTCAAGGAAGGTTTGCCGCTGATTATGATATGGGTGATTTTGAAGCTGATGCAGACAAGATGACGTATCCTTGCTCAAAATGTCACAAAGAAATTAATAACTGCAAGTGTCGGAAAAAAAATCGAAGGGCAAGAAAAAAGCAACGGGGACAAATAGAAGGATGGGTGCTTCCAACTCTAGGGTAGGTGTCATGGTAGTATGTTAGTAGTAGGTGAAAAATTATGAAGTTTTGTATGCAAGTAAAATAATTTTATATTTGTATATATTTACCTTCAATTTTTTATCGTTGTTACTAACTAAGTAATTTTTTTCCAGGATGGCATACCCAGTGTACCCGCTCCTTGAGGCTGCATATGATGGCAGCCATCATGGACACCTTCTGGCCGACCTTCACGAGGTATTTACAAAAGCCTGAACTTAAGATCCAAATTTATTAGTTATTGTATCTCCTAGTTGTGTTTAATATATAATAATGTTAATATGTGAGCTAAGCATATTTCTTGCATTTTGAGGACTACACATTGCTAATGTTGTAATTATTGAATTTTATTGTTTTTCAGGACTTGAACCCGTTGAGGGTGCGAGAGCACTTTCCACTTCCTTGGGACGAGAGATACGCCCCGTACTTGGCTAGAGCGGGGTTCTTGGACATTGCTTTGGTCGTGGTTCGTGGGTTGCCTGTGATGGACGGGTCGTTGTTGTCGGCCTTGGTGGATCGATGGCGTCCGGATACCCACTCTTTCCACCTACCTTGCGGGGAGATGACAGTCAGCTTGCAGGATACCGCCATGATCCTTGGTCTTCCACTTGAGGGGCTGCCAGTGAGTGGGATCATTCAGAGTGCTGGTTCGCGTGACATGGTTGAGTTGCACATTGGGGTGAGACCACCAGATGCTGATGAGGGGGATGCGTCGAAGAAGACCTCCGGAGTGAACACAGTTTGGTTGAGGCAGCACTTCACCGTATGCCCCCAGGGAGCTCCTCAGGCTGTTGTAGAGAGGCACGCACGTGTTTGGCTTTGGCACTTCGTTGCCACGTTCCTGCTACCAGATGCTGCGGGTAACACTATTTCTTGGATGGTTCTGCCACTTTTGGGTCCGAATTGGGACAATATCCGTGGCTACAGTTGGGGTTCGGCGGTTTTGGCATGGATGTATAGGCAGCTATGTGATGCCTGTAGGCGGAGTGGACGGGACGCGAACCTTGGTGGATGCGCTTACCTCCTGCAGATTTGGATTTGGGAGCGTCTTCCGGCAGGGGCCGACCACACCGCGGGCCGGTTGAGGTACATACAAATCTTTTGTTCTTTATTCATGCAGACTTATATTCATGAATTATTCATCTTTCAAATTTTGGTTATATTTTGCAGGCTTGGAATCAGCAGGATTCTCGACCCACTTTTGGGTTTGTGTGGAAGACAGCGACGGTACGTGGTCCTCCGGAAGGAGGTACAAGTTCTACACAAACGAGTTGGACTGTCTTACTCAGGCACAGGTACAAACCCATGTCCACTAGTTTTTTAAATTGAGTAACCAAGCTTTAATAGAGTAACACACTCTTATGGTCAAATTAATGCATAAAAGAACGCATAGTACTAAATGAAATGAATGGCATATAAAGTTATGATCAAAGGATTTTTTTAAAGAAAAACAAGCCTCTCGCCTCTTGCATTTATGACAAAATCAGCATGAAATGATTAGTTCCACTAAAAAATGTTGCAAATAAATTGGCCTAGATGTTATAGAGAAAAAACATTTCAATACTTAATGAAATAGAAAGGATAAGAAGATAAAGTAACAAACGGAAAAGAAAATAAATAACAGAAATGAGATATATGTTGGTTCAATTTCTAGATTTATATTGCTTTATACATTTTGTTCAATTTCTAAATTTTGGTTCATCACATATTCTCTAAACATGTTGTATGTTTGTAGGTTGAGTGGCTACCGTACGCTCGCGACTTTCCTCAACACGTCCAGTTCTCACCCATGTGTTACGAGACAGCTTCGTGGAGGTCAACGGTGCCACTCATCATCTACTATGTTGTCGAGTGGCATTTGCCAAACGGGGTGCTACGCCGGTTTGGGAGGCTTCGACCTTCGCCTCCAGAGCGCGTGTCCACCGTTCCAGCCTTGCACAAGTAAGAAACCAACTCGATACATTTTTCATTATTCTCATATGGCGTAAGTTGCTTTGTAAATAATGTGACAAGCAATTTTGGTATTTCAGGGTGAACAGGCAAAAAAGATACAAGGAGAATGATTGGACGGTGAAGCATGCTAGGTACTTGGACCTTTGGAACAATCGCTAGAGGATGGATCCCGAAGATGGCCCTGGTTGGCGTCCTGGACCACATAGAGAGTACATGAGGTGGTACCATACCTCTACAAGAACCAAGATCAAGCCAGCTTTGACGGACGAGCACATTGAAGATGCCCCCTCAGACTCCGACGACGACATAGCGGATGAGTACGACACCCTGACACGTGTGGGCACACAGCCAGAGCGAGCACCTTTGCACGATTACTTGGTAAATTTATCCCAAGACAATGTTGTTTGATCACTCCGGTTTCTAATAATTTGTATCTATAATAAGATTTTTTTTGTAGGGACAACAACTTGCAAGGCTTGCAAATGAGGCAGGAGTGGCCATGGAACATGCAAGTGCTTCCGAAGGTGGAGCCCTACGCAACTTTGCAGAGGTTCAAAAATTGAATGCTTAAGTTTATCCATATTTTGAATATGTCTTCAATTTGTACCAATTGCATGTTGCAGAGGGTCCGGAGGAGCTGCAGGCGTATGGCAATGAAGTTGAACTGCATAGCGGCTCCAGATGTTGTCCACAGCGGCAATGTTCAGGCCACTTCTTCAGGATCCCGTCGTACTCCAGTTCACCACGGGGCTAGAAGCTCGACAAGGACCCCATCTCGAAGCACCGCTCGCACCGCGTCGGCATCAGCAGGTCGTGTTGTTGCTAGTGGCAGCCGTGGTCATGGTAAGGAAATCGCCACCCCTGAGCCAAGTGATGAGGACGATGGAGACTCCTCCTCCTCACCGGCAGCTGCTAGTGAGCGTGGAGACCCCACGTACGTCTCAGAGATTCCGATGGACATACTGTTTGATGCCCTACCCACTACTCAAACACAAGGAGAGTCGACGAGTCAGGCAATGAATCTAAAAATTCCCTTCTAAGTCGGCATTTGATAATACCTTGCTCTTATATAGTGTTGTGTCCAATTTTTGCAGCCTCGCCCACCTCCTGCGAAGAAAGCACGCGGCCGTCGTCCATGTGGGCCCGCTGACATTGGGAGTGCCAACGTCTTGGACACAGAACCGGGGAGGGAACGCCAAGCTAAACAAATTTTCAGCCCCGAGAACCAAATCCGCCGCCGTCGTTGATCCTATGGACCATATGTGGTGTTTGTGTGTGCCAGACTATGTCGGAGGCATGTGTTGGCCTTAGGATGTTGAACTAAATGTTTGTGTGTGCCGGACTATATCGGAGCATGTGTTGGCCTTAGGATGTTGAACTTATGGACTTTCTGTGATGTTTGTGTGTCGGACTATGTTTGAATGTACGCACTTTGTATGAAATTATGTTTGGTGCATGGGAAGTGTCCCCATATTGGCTTCTGGATGAGTGGATCTGTTCTGTAGATTTTCTGCAGGTGCGTCGAGTTGAGAGGGCAGCAGAAACCAGAAGAAACTTCTGTTTCTGGCTGCCATCAGGACTGATTCTGGCATTTATGAGGTTTCGATTGATTCTGGCAGTCCTGGACAACATGGTGTAGGGTGTCGCCCATTACCCAGGACTGCCGCGCTGGGCGTTGTGGCGCGGCAGACGAACACTGTCGCGCCATGCGCGACGGCGCGGGAAAACGAAGCAGCCGCGCCGCTCGATTTTTGCCTCGGGTTCCACCTCGGCATACTGGTTTTTGTTAAAGTTAAGCGCGGCAGGCCTGTCTTGCCGCGCCATGCGCGACGACACGGCAACGTTGCCCCGCCGCGCCGGGCATTGTGGCGCGGCAGAGGAACACTGCCGCGCCATGCGCGACGGCGCGGGAAAACGAAGCAGTCGCGCCGCTCGATTTTTGCCTCGGGTTCCACCCAGGCATACTGGTTTTTGTTAAAGTTAAGCGCAGCAGGCCTGTCTTGCCGCGCCATGGGGTCTGGCGCGGCAATGTTGAGCTGCCGCACCCAGCCCTGTGGCGTGGCAGATTTAATCCACGTTTTTTGTTAATACGATAAGGTATATTAAGGATTTTGTTACTACGATTCCATGACTTTCTTGCCACTGCAAATGCCCGTATCTTCCGTCGTAGTTGCCTAGTCGAATGCCGGGGTCCGAGAATCCAATCCCACACCGATTTAGACAAATGGGGTCCACCACACCCACCTCTCTCTATATAAAGGAGGGTAGCCTCCACTCATCACTCACCTCCAATCCTCCAGGCAACCTCCACTCCTACCTCACCTCCATTCCTCCAGTCGTTTGAGAGTGTTGGTTGTCCGAGATGGCAAGAGGGTTTATGGATGTGAGGAGGGCCATGGAAGCCATGGAGGGGGCATACCCAAATGATCCCAATAGATCCATACTGAGTTTGAACAAGAGGCCGAAAGGCGAGATCCCCCCAGAGTGCCATTGTGGCATGAATGCGGGATGCAAGGTCTCACATGAAGATGAAACGTTTGGCAGGCACTTTTGGTGTTGTCAAAACATCGATCAAGCTAAAAAGGAGCTTGCGGCATTGGCAGTAAGTGATACTGTTAAGTAGCATTGTACCTTCTTCGTGGTGTTCATTTCTGACTTTGTATCTACGTGGCATATATTGAAGGGAAGCAGTAGATCTGTTGCTCCAAAGGTGACGAGGGCGTGCCACTTCGAGCAGTGGATCGACGACTTCATTAGTGGTCCAGATGCCGCGTTTCTGGCGAGGGGGAAGAAAATTGATGGAGACCCCAGCACTGAAGCTCTTGTGAAGAAGGAACTTGAGGACTTCAAGAAGTGGAGCAATGACTTCATCAGTGGTGCATGATTGTTGTTATGTGTAACACGTGCCATTGCTTGTGTGATTTAAATTTCCTAAGGCGTGCTAGGATTAGTATTGGCACATGTGCCATGCATGTCATTGCAAACTCGTGTGATTTAAATTACCTAAGGCATGCTAGGATTAGTATTGGCACATGTGTCATGCATGCCACTGCAAACTTGTGTGACTTAAACTCCCTAAGGCATGGTAGGATTAGTTGTGGCACATGTGCCATGCATGCCACTGCAAACTTGTTATGTAAGAGAAATGTCTAATGAAATAGCAATGGCCACAGTGTTGACAAAACAATTTGTAGTTCTATAGACTTTTCAGTTTTTGCAGTTGAAATGATGCCTCACTGAAAAGGCTAGAGATTCCAAGGACCCTAGGGTTTCATGAGTGCATAGATTTTTTCAGGGTGTTGTCAAATCAAATGTTGTACAGGACAACATGGCTCACTGAAAAGTCTAGGGAATCCAAGTAGGCTACTGTTTCATGACTGCAAAGGCTTTTTCAGAGTGTTGTCAATTCAAATTTTAAAGCACACGTACATGACATATCATGTTCATCACTCAATCGGTTAGGGATTCCAAGCAGGCTAGGGTTTCACGAGGGGGTTCTCAATTGAAAGCTGCAAATGGCATAAGGTAGTTTACACAACAATTACAACACTAATAATCTACTTGTACGAAGGAGATTAACATTATTAACTGGTGTTGTAGGTGTACGCACATGAACTGGAGTTGCAGTGCCAGCACCTTGGAAAGTGGAATTAAGAGGAGTCTGGGGGCTGACATTCTTTGTAGTTGCAACAGTAGCACCAACACCTTGGAGATTAACATTATCGACTGGTGTTCTAGGTACAGGCACATAATTGCTTGGAGTGTTGAACACACAAGGATTGCTTGGTTTAGGATGGCTTCTAACAGCAGGTTGTGATTCAGGACTCAGACCACCTTCTTCGCACAATGCAAGGACATGGTTATGAGATAAAACTTGAACCTAAAAATATGGGTTTTGAGGAACTGATATTATGATATTTATGTTTGGACACCACCGAAGCAGGTTGCAGTTAGGGTTTTGAGAGATTAATTTGTAATGAAAATCTGATTTGGGGTAAAAAAGATATCTTACAAACAACTCCTAGAGTCTAAAAATAAACAGTTAACATCATTTTGGTTGTACATTCACATAAACAATAACCAGAACCGCTGCTTACAAAAAAAGGAAGCAGCTTGTGGACATCACAAAGACAAGCAAACACACCTGCAAGAGCTACAGGAACCCCCAAGAAACAGTCCCTGTAATCCAGCATTCCCCTTCTCCCAACTCTAGTAACCTCAAATCCGCCTATTTTATCTGTATCTCGAGACATTTCACCCCAATTTTAAGGAAACCCAAATTCCCCCCATCTAAGCAGTAAATCCTCCCGAAGGACTGAATTTACCCTATCGAAAAAAGTCTCAGAAACCACCTTTTTTCCCAAACAAGGCAAAATCAAGGGACAAAAAAGGATCTTTCGGAAGGAGTGGGGAGGCTCACCGGGTGCGACGAGCACACGTACGTCCACCGGCCCTCCTCGTCACTTAATCGGTTAGTGTGACGAGCTTTTTCAGAGTGTTGTCAATTCAAATTGTAAAGCACACGTACATGACATATCATGTTCATCAGTCAACCGGTTAGGGATTCCAAGCAGGATAGGGTTTCACGAGGGGGTTCTGAATTGAAAGCTGCAAATGGCATAAGGTAGTTTACACAACAATTACAACACTAATAATCTACTTGTACGAGAACTGTCCGGATAACATAGAGCCAAAACCACTCGATTCCTGTGAAGGCATGTAGTAGTTCCCAAACTGGGGTGTCGGGCATACTCCCCGGGTACTCATGCAAGGAAGGAAGAAGACGCACTCCTATTAGAATTCCCCTGTAATCCTACTAGGACTCGTTCCATGTAATCCTGCTAGGACTCCTACCTTGTAACCGACTAGGAACCCGCCCCCTGGACTATATAAAGGAGGGTCGGGTACCTAGCCGGGCACCTGATCTCAACCAACACCAAGCGCAGGGTGCCATACTTGATCCCCCAAATAGGACGTAGGGTTCGCCACCTTGGCTGCCCGAACCTGTATAAATCTTGTGTCCCGTGTCCTTGCGCACACCTTCGAGTTCTCGGTCTCCCGATCACATTCATCACCGCACAATCTACTACCTCGGGTACCCCCTTGGTAGGTTTGCCGGTCTAAAACACCGACAGCTGGCGCGCCGGGTAGGGGTGATCATCACCACCGGGCGAATTCGAAGGACCCTCGTCAACAAGATCAATCTACTCGGGGACTCGCCGAGATCCATTGAAGCAAGTCACCTTGCTCCTATCAAAGCGGAATCAATTTTCCTGCGCCGTGCTTCCGGTTGCTTCGGCACGTCGCGCGGCTCGTCGTCGACTACTTCGCCTCCGCCGTGCGTCCGGTTGCTTCGGCACGTCGCGCGTCCAGGTGCCTCGGCACGTCGCGTGGCTCATCTCGCCACTCGTCGACGACAACTCCGCCTCGCGCAGGCTCGTCGTCGACTACTTCGCCTCCGCCGCGCGTCCGGGTGCCTCGGCACGTCGCGCGGCTCGTCACGCGACTCTTCGCGCCGCTCGTCGTCGACTACCTCACCTCACGCAGGCTCGTCATCGACTACTTCGCCTCCGCCGCACGTCCGGGTGCCTCGGCACGTCGCGGCGCTCGTCACGCGGCTCGTCGCGTCGCTCGTCGTCAACTACTCCGCGTCGCACAGGATCGTCGTCGACTACTTCGCCTCCGCCTCGCGTCCGGGTGCCTTGGCACGTCGCGCGGCTCGTCATGCGGATTGTCGCGTGGCTCGTCGTCGACTACTCCGCGTCGCGCAGGCTCGTCGTTGACTACTTCGCCTCCGTTGCGCGTCCGGGTGCCTCGGCACGTCGCGCGGCTCATCGCTTGTCATCGACTACTTCGCCTACACCACGCGACCGGGTGCCTCGGCACATCGCGCGGCTCGTCGCGTGGCTCGTTGCGCCGCTCGTCGTTGACTACTTCGCCTACGCCGCGCGTCCGGGTGCCTCGGCACGTCGCGCGGCCCGTCACGCGGCTCATCGTCAACTACTCCGTGCGCCGCGACTTCGTCTTGCGGCCGCGCTGGCTCTACTTCAGCCACGTCGTGCGTCGCAACAACTTGTCTCGCGGCAACACATTCTCTACATCAACTACGCCGCGGGCCGCCACGACGTCGTCTTCCGGTCGCATCGCGTCGACCATTCATCTCGACTAGTTTTCCAAACTAGTCGAGAACGGCAGTCACGCCCCAACAACTAGTTGGAATCAACTCTGACTAGTCAACTTCAGCAACAACCGTCGCGGCTCCATCGCCGACCGCCACGGCTTTATCAATAGTCTGCCCAGGCAACAACAGCTAAGTCATTTATTTAAATGATTACTGTTTTCTTTTCTTGGCTTGTTCTCCTCATCATGTAGGACTACTTGCCGACTACTCATTTGTGTACGCTTCTCGGCGGGTTTTCACTGGAGCTACACTCTGCTGACTACTCTTGGGGTATATCAATCAAGTCACCACGAGTCTACTTCATCCACTCGGGGGGCTATCCCTAGGAGGCAGCTTCTAAAGTCCGCTACGCGCGGTAATCTAAAGTCGACTTCTAAAGTCGCATTCTAAAGTCTGCTCCGTGCGACAACTTAAAGTCGATTCCGGTCGCACCTTCAAGTACACTACGGTGGCAACCGTACCTTGGGTCTGAAATCCATGGCCTAGGTACACAAGTCGATGCTAACGGTCGCACCCAAGCCCACTTCGGTGGCACAAGTCGACGCTAACGGTCGCACCCAAGCCCACTTCGGTGGCACAAGTCGACGCTAACGATCGCATCCAAGCCCACTCCGGTGGCACAAGCCGACTTCGGTCGCAATCTTAAGCCCGCTCCGGCGGCAAAACTACCCATTTTCTCTTATTTTTCATTTGCTTTGGCTTTCCGGAAAGTGCTTTTCGTTTTTTGCATCTTAAGTCCACCCCGCGTGGCACAAAGTCGACTATTGTAGTCGCATCTCAAAGTTCGCTCCGCGCGGCATCCTAAAGTCGACTTCTAAAGTCGCATATCAAAGTCCGCTCTGTGCAGCAACTAAAGTCGACTTCGGTTTTTAAGTCGCATCTCAAAGTCCGCTCCGCGCGGCACAAAGTCGACTTTGGTTTTTAAGTCGCATCTCAAAGTCCGCTCCGCGCGGCACAAAGTCGACTTCGGTTTTTAAGTCGCATTCTAAAGTCCGCACTACCGGCATCTAAAGTCGACTTCGGTCACATTTAAAGTCCGCTCTGACGGCACGACTACTTCTCATGCTCCACGGCTCGACGCCAAACTACTACTCGGAAACTCTCCAGCTCGGGGGTGCACTCAAATTACTACTCGAGGATAACCGTAGCAGACTTCACTTGCTCTCAAGCTCAAGGGCTCCGCACCAACAACTACTCGACGTGGCTCATATGGCTCTCTTATCTCGAGGGCTACACGCTGCAAGAGTACTCGGATGATGACTTTCGCGAACACTGAAGACCCTTGGATTGATTACCTAATCATTTCAAGGCTCGGGGGCTGCTATGCCACACCCATCATTCAATTTTTTCAAGACGGAAGATTTGGAATCAAGACTGACCCTCAGCTAGAGTCTGTGACTCAAACTAAGGCTCGGGGGCTACTCCATATGGAGTGCGATTTTGCAATCGCACTTCCATATAATCTCGACTTCAAGACAAATGAGCTGGACCACCTTCCAGCCTCGTGGCAGTTCAAGTACTATTGAAGACTTCACCAAGCAGTACTCGAGAATGCTCAAGAACTACTCGAAGAGGCTTCAAGACTACTCAAACTACTACTCTCGACTACAACGTGCTCGGGGCTTGTCGGGCATACTCCCCGGGTACTCATGCAAGGAAGGAAGAAGACGCACTCCTATTAGAATTCCCCTGTAATCCTACTAGGACTCGTTCCGTGTAATCCTGCTAGGACTCCTACCTTGTAACCGACTAGGAACCCGCCCCCTAGACTATATAAAGGAGGGTCGGGTACCTAGCCGGGCACCTGATCTCAACCAACACCAAGCGCAGGGTGCCATACTTGATCCCCCAAACAGGACGTAGGGTTTGCCACCTTGGCTGCCCGAACCTGTATAAATCTTGTGTCCCGTGTCCTTGCGCACACCTTCGAGTTCTCGGTCTCCCGATCACGTTCCTCACCGCACAATCTACTACCTCGGGTACCCCCTTGGTAGGTTTGCCGGTCTAAAACACCGACAGTGGAGGTGGCGGGGATGGACTTGACGGTGGACTGTTCTTCATGTGACATCTGTAGGTGCATAGCGCGTCGTCGCAAGATGGTGGATCTGAAGAGACGTATCCTAGGATCAAACTTGTCGGGCCCGTCTATCCACTGCAAAAAATAACAAGGAGCTGCCGGGGGTGGTGCTTCCCTAGTCCAACAACAGTAGAATGCTCTACCCGCAGTCCTAGCACACCTAGACTGTTTCACATAAGCCGGCACACCACATAAAGAATTGGGTACGGGGGAGAGCTCGAGGCACGGGACCGTTTTCATCCCACTCTTCGGGAAAACTTCCTTTACCCCTAACAATGGCACAAGAACGTGGGTTTTGGTGGCTCATGTCTACTAATCCTGCAACCAATGACATCAAAATGAACAATCACTTTCAACATATTTGCAACATTGTATTAAGCATGTAGTAAAGCAAACCTACACTAAAGCATGTAGTAAAGCAACGTATTTTCAACATATCAATAGATGGCACAATGTCTAATGAAACTTCCCAAAGCATAACTTTCAACACATCCAACATCTAACACATCACAATTTCAAATTATTGTCAAACCCTAGCTCACCTATACATGCAAAATACGGAAAAATTAAGTGCTAAAACTGAGATTAAATAAGGGCGATACCTTCCAAGGATACAGGGATCGATTTCCCACACTATCCCCACCACATATCGCCGTATTTGGGGGTATTCCGGCCGGCGGCGGCGGCGGCGCCTGGGAGCTCGGGTCTGGAGAGGAAGAAAGGGAGGAGGAGGAGGAGGAAGAAGGGGCCGCGCGGGGCCTCTAGACTCGGCGCCGCCGCGCCGGGGGCGGGGGGCGCGGCAGCCCTGCCGCGCCGGTGCATGTTTTTCTTGCCCGGCAGTTGCGGCCTGAGTTTCGCTCTGGGGGGTTCGTCGCCTCTAATACCTAATGCGTTTTAGCTTGTCTTGGCATGTGTTTCAGGTGAAAGGATGCGTTGGGCGAAAGGAGGGGCTCCAAAAGGATCGATGGTCTTCTCCCGATAGGCGCATGTGTAAACTACGAGAAGAGCGTCGCGATTTGCGGCGTGACGTCACGGAGCGCCGATTACGTGAAGACTTAATTGGAGACCTCCCAAAATTAGCCTAGCACATTCTTTTTGATTCGTTTCACACGAGGGTAATCTCGGAATGTAAAAAGTCTGCTCGCCTCCCTATAAAAGGAGACGGACCGACACTTGTAAAGGGGGTCGCCTTTTGAGAAATGTACTGTTGAGAAAGAGTTTTTGGTTTTCCTTTTGCTTGTGTTTTGGTTTCGGTTCTTGAGTTTTGGTTTCCTTTCATTGTTTGTGCCACGTAGCTTCGCTACCCCACAACATAGAGATTTTGATTAATTTGACTTTCCAAGAAAGTTAAAGCGACTTACACTTTGAAATGGAGAGATCAGAGTATATACATGAACAATAAAAGTTCAAAAAAAATCATCTCCTCGATCGAGAGCACTCCTCCATATTCGTGATGAACTGATGATGAACTCGATGGCCAACCTCAGATGCATATAATAACGTACGAGGAATAATCGTGTAGTACAATCATCGATCAGGTACAAAAACGTTAGTAGAGTATTTTAACATGACGATGGAATGGGCGATGAGCTAGCTGCAAAAGAATCGAAAGGCCACCCTAGCCGTGTGCCCGTGTGTTGACGGTTACATATGTGACCCATTGCACGTTGTTGATAGGACCGTATATCAGCACGTGTGTGTCATTGCATATGATATTTGTGAGTAATTGTTCGTTAGTAATGTACTTCTTCCATCCTAAATTACTGGTTGTTTTAATTTTTCTAGATATATTCTTTTTGTTATATACACTTATGTATAGATGCATAACAATAAATAATAAATGTATCTAGAAAATTCAAAACAACAAGTAATTTGGAACAAAGGGAGTACCAATTTTTTCTTGCGAAGAATGTAGCTACATGTATAAATGTTAGAATTAAAAAAAAGAACATAAGAAAATCGCACACTAGTTATATTGTAGCAGTAGCCAAAAGGCGACGCAATCGGTGTAGGTTGAAAACGGACAGTTTGTACCTTGTTCTGTTTTGACCGTTTTTCTACATTATAATTTTGTTCCCGCTTTTACCGAATTATGAAAAGTTATCACATTCAATTAATTTTAATATTATTCTTCATTATTTTGTAGTAGTTTACTTTCATAAACGTAGAAAAGAAAAATCCCGTTCCGTTCCGACATTTTTTCTACCTTTATAATTTCATGTTTGACCTTTTTCGACCGTTTTCATCCCTACTAGAGCAGGTGCATGCAATCGGTGTGCAGCTACTAGCAGGGTTTTCTGTACCGTTGGTAACCACTGCGGTTACTGCGGTAACCGTTGTTACCGCCGCGGCGCGGTAACGGTACCGTGCGGTAGAAACCGCTAGGATTTTTCAAATTTGAATTTGAATTCAAAAAAATGAAAAATCAATAAAAAATCTCCAAAAAATAGTTCATGATTTATAGAGTTTGATGGTGTTGAAAGTTTTCAAATTTGAGTGCATTTGGTATTTACTTCGAGGTTTAGAAGTTATACAAAAAAAAAGAAAAAATGGGCGGCCGTTAAGGCCCATGAAGCCCAAATTGCTTGGACGACCCTAGAAGCACCCTGAATGGCTCCTCCCATGACCAACCCTGCCTCAGTCCCCCCGTCCGCAGCTCAAAAGAGCAAGTCTGCCACCGCAACTCGTCGTCCGCGCCGCCGCCGATGGTATACCGCGGCCCGGGCATGGTATACTGCGCGGGAGCTGCGGTAAGCCGCCCCGCGGCCGGATCCGCTTGCTCCCGCTCGGCCGGGGCAGCTTACCGCGCGGGAGCAGCGGTATACCGCGGTGAGGTCGGCGGTATACCGCGGTCAGGTTGTTTTTTTCATTTGTGTAGCTTTAGGATTTAGGTATCATTTGCATTCAGGTAGGATTTGTGTTAGAATTTAGGTTTATTTTGCTTTAGGATTTAGGTACGATAGGATGTGAGGTAGAGGTAGAAATAGAATTGTTACTTTAGGTAGAAATAAAATTGTTGCCTTAGGTAAGATAATTTGTAATGGGAATGTAGGATTTGTGGTAGGATCCAATTTTAGTTAGGATTTGTTTCACATTTAGGTACATTTTCTTTAGGTATACGATTAAGTAAGACTTTTGTTTGTGTTGGCATTTATGTAGGTAGACAATGTCAGGCAGGCCTAAAGATCCCATAAGGCAACATGGTGACAATCTAGCTCCCGGATGGCGATGCAACTATTGTGGTATGCAGAAAAGTGGTGGTTCTACTAGATTCAAACAACATTTGGCCGCGCTCGGATCATTGGTGCTCCATTGCAGCAGGGTGCCACCACCTGTGCGAGAGTGTGATCAATTTTTGATATATTGCAATGGGGTCACGTGGTTTCACAAGTTTATTGATGCAACTGGAAAATCTCAGGATTCAGACTATCTCAAGACGGTAACCCTTAAACCTGTGCTTATTTACTATCAAACATTGAGGATGTCTTGGGAGGTAACTAAATGTTGTGCTTATTTTTGCAAAAGATTCGTAAGGTGGTGAAGGAGATCGGCGCAGAGCATATCGTGCATATAGTCACAAACAACGGGTCCAACTACAAGAAAGCATGCAAGGCACTTGGATGGGAGTTTGCACACATTTGGACACCTTGTCTAGCACACACCGTCAATTTGATGTTGAAGGATATCAGTGAAGGCCGGAACATGCAGGTGTGATCTCGTCATGCAAGCGAATTTCAGCTTGGTTACACAACCACGGTCAGTTGAATGCAATGATGAGAAAGGCTATCGGTGGTGGTGGTGGTGGTGGAATTCATTTCACATGTATACACGCGTACATTTACACATATGTATGATGTTTCTAACTATATGTACTAATTACGATCCATGGTTGACTGAAGGGGAGACTGAATTCACACATGCTACTCAGGATCGCGACCATGGAGCACCGGGGTTGCAGAGGAGAACGGTTGGAGCGTCGCAATATGACCCGGCACACTCTTCTTCCTCCCACAGTGATACCTCCCAGTCACGGTCTTTTTATCCTATTCCTGACATCAACGCGCAGCCACAGACGACATGAGTGTATGAATGGGACAACCCCGATTTTTACAACATGTTAGTCAGTGAATGGCAGACAACATCGGTGTGGACGGGCCTAACTTGGCAATAGTACAAGGGTGAGTTGCTTAGGACGAGAGGCTTGAATGTTATGTCCATCGCCGAGTACCACTCCGCGACCCAATGGGGATCTTTCCTTTCTACCATTGAACTTGTGTTGTATGACTTGTATGATACCGCGGTTATTTGTATTTGAATTATCAACTCACTTATGCACGCCTAATATTACTGTGTTTGGTGTAGTATTTCTATGCATAACTATAAATTATTGATTGGGGATGGTATTTAACACTAATTTGTGCTAACAGCATGCCAAAATTTTCATTTCTTTCAAGCCGGAGGCCCTTTTTCATTGCACCGGTTTGAATTCATACCGAGCATTTTAAAGCCTTACCGCAGTGGTATAAATACTTTATACCGCGGTATACCGCTGGTTACCGTTTGTATAGGCGATTTTGGTTTGGATTTTGAATTCGAGTGGTAAGAAGCGGTATACCATTTATACCGCTCCGGTATACCGTTACCGCTAGGTAGCAGTATAAATATACCGGTCGCTAAGAAAAACCCTGGCTACTAGACGCACAGGGTGGGTGATGCTAAATGCAGGCGGCCGCCGGCCGCCGGCCCCCGGCGAGCGGCGAGCGGCGAGCGGCGGGGCTGGCTGGTGGCTGTGTCCCTTCGCAAAAGGCGACGGGTCTCTATTATTGGCGCACAGCAGCAGGTAGCAAAGCACGGCCGGCCCCAGGTCAACTCGATCACAGCCTTTTCCCCTTCCCCAGCCGGCCGGCCGGGCCGGCTCCCACAAGACACGCGTGCGCTCTAACGGTGAACAGCGCCGCCCCCATCAATCATCGTCTCGCTCGAACGATGTTCACTCTGGGCAGCAGCACGCAGCAGGTAACCACCGTGCACTGCAGGCTGCAGCGGGCATGCATGGGCCTGCCGTCGTCATCGTCGTTGCGTTGGTCCCCGGCAGCGGCACCGCCAGGCATGAAAGATAGCTGGCCGGCGGGGTCCCGGCCGGCCGGGAGAAATTGAGATGACCTCGCTGCATGCAGCAGGGCCACTAGCTAGCTAGCAGCACTCTACGTACGTGTGATCTCTCTGTTCGCTCACTGATGGGATGGGCACTCCATAGCGTTCTGTAGGAGTGTACGTGCAGGAACGGGGGCCGCACCACTTGCAAGTACTACTCGCCCCTGGACGGACGGCAGCAGATTGTAGCTAGCTAGCGTCCTTTTGCGCACGCGCCCCCCCCCCCCCCCCCCCCCCCCCCGGCCGGCCGGCCGGCCGGCGAGGAAGTCTGGCGAGCGTGCGACGGCACGCAACTCCTCGTCGTAACGGCGGCCCGACGACCCCGGCGCGAGAGGGAAAAAGTGGCCAAAGGGCACGTGGAACCCCGTGCGCGAGTGAGCGCGCCCACCCGTGCCGACGACGCTGGTGGCGAGCCGATCGATGGTCCACTGTCCAGCACTGCCAGTGGCAGATGGCGGGGAGCCAATTGGTTGCGTTTACGTGTGCTCACAAGGGCAGCGAGTGCACCAGCAGCTAGGGTGCGTGGTTTTTATGATTATTAGACGATGGCGGGTCGCTCTCCGATCCCGCAGTGTAACCTTAGATTGAGCTAAGCTACAGCTCGATCGATCGCCACCGGCGGCCGGCCGGCTGGCTGGCCTTGAAGCTCGCCGATAGATCTCCGGCTCGATCGGACGCACGCACGCATGCTCCGATCGATCGAGACATATATGGATGATTGATAGATCCCCTGGCATTCACCGATCGGCCTGCCGGTCGGTACGTACGTCCTGCGCTAGCTGCCGCCGCGGTCCATCCATGGCGCGGCGCGGCGCGGCGCGTGATTTAATTGCCAGGAGGCGCATGCGGATGCGCATGCATGCAACTGGGGATGGTCCTGCTCTGCGCCCGCGCTATACCCTAGCTTTGGTTCATGCTTCCCCGTCGTCGATCCATCGGCTTCAGCGCGCTGCTAGCTAGTGGGGGGATCGGAGGTGGACTCGTGGGGGATCGGGGGCAGGAGGCTCGTCGCGTTTCTTCTCGTCCCGGCCGGCGCGGATCGGAGACACGCGACCACGACGACACACTACTGTGTGCGGCCGGGCTCGACAGGGACGTATGTGACAACGTAAGATTGGCTCGGTTCCAAAGCAAGTTGCATATATGGCCAATAATCGGACGTAGCAGCAAATTAACCAAGGTGCACTGCACTGCACTGCACTGCACCTACCTAGCTACTACAGTCGTTTGGCCTCGATCGATCTCATCTCTAACTAACAACTCGGCGCGCGCGCCGGCTGGTGAATCACACACACTACAGTAGTCTGCATGCTCCGCATTATTGGTCATCCAGCATGCGTGGATCAGGATCATGTCGCGCTCAGCTCGCATATATATGATCGGAAAAAAACGGAGAGTCCTTCACGTACTAATGTACTGTCCACCACTTCGATCCGGTTGCAAATTGTTGATTGTTTTAGTTGTTCTAGATTCATATATAGATGTTTATAAACATCTAGACGTAGGGGTACATCGTCACAATATCGATCTAGGCAGTATGAGATGATGCATGGATCGATCACGAGTCACCCCAAGGCCCAAGTGCAGTGTGGCTAGACTACTGATGAGTTAGTGCCTGCCGGCCGGTACGGTCCGGTGTGTGGACCATCTATCCTCCGGGCAATCGCCGATCGATCGAGAGAGCACACTGACACACATGCCTGCAAACTGCCCCTGCCGCCGGCCGGATCCTCCGATCCTCGCTCCCGACGACCTCCTGCTACAGTAACGCGCACGTTGCTTCAGTACGGCCACATGGCCACATGCGCGCGTACTCCGTACGTGCGAGATCTAGGCTGGCCAAAGCCCTTCCCTTCGCGCCAGGCTGACACACACACACACAGCAGCAGCAGCAGCCAGTACAGCAACAACTTCGTCGCTGATTGGCATCATTGCGAGCAGGAAAGCGCACACTGATGATGATCGAGGCCTTTCCCAAAAGCAATCTCATCTGACGAATTATCATATTCATATGGTAGATTTCTATACACCCTGCAGCTACAGCACTTTGTCACTCATTAGCGGGAGTAGTAAGCCGTAGCAAAGTCGTGTGCTTGCGCCATTTAAGTAAGCTTAGCAGCTTTCCATCCTCAGCAAAAAGAATTGCAAAATATTGTGAGCTAGCTAGCATGCAGTCCCTGCTGCTGCTGCTGCTGCCCATGAGTGTCCATACATATATGTACATTCTTCAGGTCCGATGAGATAGACTATTTTGCATTCGACCCTGAAGAGCTTTTCACTTGTGTCTTTACAGCCGATCCATCCAATTTCCTAAGTTCTCCCGTGCACACAAAAGGCCATACACTTCCTCCAGTATTTTACTCCCACACTGCTTTAATTCGCATTGTTTTGTGATATTTGGGTGGCCGGTGGCCTTTGGATATCCTCAGGGGACTGCTACTGAATTCTCTATACGTACACCATGTTCGATTCAGCAACACTAATCTAGAGGGAGCTACTGCCTCTACATTGTACTTAGGTTCATGATGGTACTCAATGCAACTAGCTTAGCTGCTAATTAAACAATGGATTGACGAACCAATAAGGAGCTCTAGATATGCAAATGTGTTTTTGTAATCGACAGGGGGCACCCTACTATAGTACAATTGCTTAGTATGTGGATCACAAGGCCTAGGCCCGGTTGATCTCTCTGCTGGTGTGTGCATGTATACATGCATGCGCTGTCCCCAACATTGTTTAACACTCTGACGACGACAAAAGCTAATGATGCCTTCTTGCATTGTGCCCCTGCTGACAATGCAAGTTATTTTTTATGAAAAGTTGCAGATGTGCTACTAATGTGAGTACTCCATGCACGGCTTTTGTTGGAACTTGCATTATATTGGTGGAATCTCTCTCGCCCCTTTTCTGAACATGCTCCTTTGCATGAAACAGGGCTAAGGTGTTGGTGCGCATAATTAAACTAATCAACTCAGCCCTAACCGAGGTAGCACAGCTAGAGGCAAAGTGAATGAAGCAGCTGATCAATACAGTCAGCTGGGATTTATAGAGAACAGAGACGTAGATGACAGTTTCAACAGCACTACCTGTTGTATATAACATTTCAGGACAAGTGGACAAAGGCAAAGAGCAGAGATGGCGACAAGAAGAAACAACAAAAGTTCACGTTCCCTTGGCACCTATTCCCTCCTTTCGTTCCTAAATGACTGTCAATTTTCGAATCCGTGGCGCAAATTTAACCTAGATTTATAAAAAATATATGCAACATTTGTATCTTTGAATAAATTTTATAAAAAAGTATAATTATTTATATTATATATACATTTAGTCAAAGTTGTTTCTAGAAAACTGAAAACAACAACAGTGTTACACTACAGGAAACGCGTGCTTCGCCAACAGCTTAGAGCTGTTGGCGAAGACTCCAACCCTGTTGGCGAAGGCTTTCCCAACAGGGTTTCCGAGTTCCTGTTGGGAAAGAACCGTTGGCGTTTTAAGTGATGGGAAAGAGCTCTTCGCCAACAGGAATTCCGGCCCTGTTGGGAAAGCTTCGCCAACAGCCATGTGTGCCGTTGGCGAAGAGGGGACGCCGTCAGCTCGGATACCGTTACCTTCGCCAACAGGGAAGCGACGGCTGTTGGCAAAGCTCGGATGCCGTTACCAGTAATGTCAACATTTGGGGCAAAAAATTAAAAAAAAACTCGGGACCACTCTGCTACATGTTACTGTTCAACAAGTTTAAGATAGAGATGGCTGATGCTCAACAAAAAGAAAAACGTCCCAATAAGACATCAAATTTCACAGTTTTCATTCAATATAGCCTCCCCAATGTGAAGCTCAAAATTCTTGCAACAGCCTCACCAGGTGCTGCTCCATGTCCTCCATGATAACCCAACAGCACCTTTTTGTTTTCAACTAAGCATCTTTAAATAACAACTACGTCTAAAAAACAAGAGTTAACCCCCCATACAACAGAATTTACATGTCACAAGAAAAAGAGGCATACACAATGGAGGGATCATTTCCAGTTTGTAAGAACTAGATTCCAAGGTAAGAAACAAAAATGTGGACAACAGACCCACTGAAGGTGAGAGGTGAGAATGTGAGGCTGGAAAACTAAAAATGGCATCCAAATCTAATAAATTATTTCTCTTTGCAAAGATATATCTTCTATAGGAAACCGCTTCCCAACTAGAGCCACCGGAAAACATCGGGCGGAATGTAAAAGGGTGAGGAAAATCACAAGCCTCTTTCCCTTAGGCTTTCTCATTCTTGACTTACGAGGGCATTCTTCTGATTGCTGAGTGAGAATCCCTCCCCTACAGCTCCTCCTGGCGAACATGAATGAATGGGATATTAAAGATGGTTGGTAGGACTTGCAACAATCTAATAGTGGAACAAGGATTTTACTCCTAATAATGATAAAAGGGGGCAACATGAGCACATCAACCGTAAAAATTGTAGACTGAAAAGTATATGTAGCATATATGAAAAAAATATCAGACAGATTCAATACACGTCCACATATTAAAACAATCTGTAGCAGCTCATGCATTCAACTGAATTCCACAAAACAGCAAACCACTTGCAAGAATATAGGGGATGTACCATCCTATTATTTACAAGATAGGATTTTTTTAACCCAAAGCAAAAAAAAGGCAAAACAAGATCAATGGCAATATTGGATGAGTAGCAGGCAGTACCTAAAATTATCGTCTAATTCTCGGCTTGCACCGGAATTCTGCTAAGAGTGCGATATGATCCGACGACCATTCAGGAGAAGGAAGAGTTGTGTCTTTTTCTCAAGCTATCCTCGTCCAACAATTCCAGTAACGACTCCATTGTCAATGAATCCGCTGAAATAGTAGGGCACATTGTAAAAGACAAAGTTAACAACATCTACTTAAAGGAACACAACATAGCAAGTGCTTGAACCAGTTCAAGGATTTAGGTACTGACCCGTGTAAAATATGTAATCAATGGTACCAGTGAAATCCCTCGTGCAATTTGTGAACAATGGCTCATTTGTCGTGGGGTCCATCCTCCTTCGCTGGTGATCCAAATCATAACCAACACTAGCCATCCTCGCAAAAGACGAGTATGCACTGACCTATGAGCAAGTAAATTTTTCGTTCGAGCCATGGCCGGGGAAAAACAAAAGAAAACAACCGGGAAGAGGTGTGATAGCTTAAATGTACCGAGAGGAAGCCGGGTGTGTCGGTTTGCTTGGTGGACGCAAAATTCCAAGAGGATCTACCCCCGATCCGGATGCAATTGATCAACTTTGCCCATAGCAAGAAGCCCATGTGATGTACTACATGACGAAGATGATTGTTTACCACAAAAGCGTTCACACTGAAAGACAACAATTATAACACAAACAAAAAGAAGTGCTGCTAACATCTAACAAACCTTCCAGGGATTGAATTAAAATCTCCACAAACCAACATAGGGATATCCGCACCGACACTATTTTTTCCAATCCTTTCAGTAGGGTATGTATCCACAAGAATTTCTCAAGACATGAGATTCATTTTCTCAAGAAAATCTAAAATAATGTCAAAATACAGGGGGTGAGGGGGGTTGAACCTGCCATAGCTTCACATCTTTCAGGTCATGATGGATATTTATATGTGTATTCGCTTGCTTAGCATAAGCAAACAATTCAAGAAAGAAGTGAGATCCATAAACTGATTTGCATGGCAGTAGAATGTTACCTGAAACCGTCGGCGTGGTGGGGCGGCGGGGGGCGGGGGTGGGGGCGCGGCGGGCGCCGCGGGGTCGGCGGGCGGGGGCGGGGGGGGCGGGGCGGCGGGCGGGGGCCGGCGGGCGGGGGCGGGCCGGCGGGCGGGGGGGGGGGGGGGGGGGGGGGGGGCGGGGGGGGCGGCGGGGTCGGCGGGCGCGGATCCGCGGGCGGCGCGCGCGGGGGTGGGCGGCGGGGGGCGGGGGGCGCGCGCGCGGGGCGGGCGGGGGCGGGCGGCGGGGGTGGGGCACGGCGGGGCCGGCGGGCGCCGCGGGGTCGGCGAGCGGGGCCGGCCGGCGCGGATCCGCCGGGCGGCGGCGCGGGGGGTGGGCGCGGGTCGGGTGGGGAGCCGAGGGAGGGGCGGGTCGCGTGGGAAGGCCGAGGGAGGGCCGGCTCGGTGTGTTTTAGGGTTAAAGTTCTTTGCCAACAGCCTATAGGTGCGGCTGTTGGCAAAGTCTTTTTTATTTTTTCTCGCGCCATCCTTTTCCAACAAATTTGTGTTATTAATGCGTTGTTGGCGAAGCCACTTTGCCATGACCCCACAAAGTCGTTGGGAAAGAATTTTTGCATTTTTGTTTTTTTCCTTTCAAATTTTTTGTGGGTCCTTCCTACTATAACTACATCTCAACTTCAAAACTTGGGGATGTTTTGAGCTATTTAACTATATTTCGTTAATTATTTTCGTTCACTTGAATTTTCGGCATAATTCAAATTTGAACGCTAGTGCGTGAAATAATGAAACTTAGGCGTTCAAAAAATGATATTCATGTCGGGGAGTGTGTTTTGAGGCCGTGTCCCAAAGCTCACCCGAAAATTCGAAGTCCTTGTCCACGTAACACGACGGTTCAGGCGTGGTACAACTATTTTTTAATTATATAAAATCCAAACGAAGTCGAAAAATCACGAAACTTGTCGGGGTGTCTTGTGATCACATGTGGAGGCTGCGATAAACATTTGAGAAAGTTTGGAGCAAGTTACCGCGTCGGATGGTCAAAACCTAGACGGCTCCACATGTGCTCCACAAGTGATCACATGGTAGAGATGTCTAGGTTTTGAGCATTTGACGCGGCAACTTGCTCCAAACTTTCTCAAATGTTTATCGTAGCCTCCACATGCGATAACAATACACCCCGACAAGTTTCGTGATTTTTCGACTTAGTTTGGATTTTATATAATTAAAAAACAGTTGTACCACGCCTGAACCGTCGTGTTACGTGGACAAGGACTTCGAATTTTCGGGTGAGCTTTGGGACACGGCCTCAAAATACCCTCCCCGACATGAATATCATTTTTCGAACACCTAAGTTTCATTATTTCACGCACCTGCAGTTCAAATTTGGATTATGCCGGAAAATTCAAGTGAACGAAAATAATTAATGAAATATAGCTAAATGTTAAAAAATGGGCCCACATTTAACAATGTGCTTCTAAACAATGTAGAAAGGCTACCAAAAAAGTTTGAACTCAAAATTCGAAAAAAATGAAAATTCTTTGCCAACGACGCAATCTTCCCCAACGCCCCTACAAGGTCGTTGGGAAAGAAGGCTCTTCGCCAACAACTTGGTAGCCCCGTTGGCGAAGGGCTGCCCCCTTTGCCAACAACTAACGGCGAAGCTGTTGGCGAAGCTGACGGCGGCGGCACCGTTTGGCCGCGCCGGAGCTTCGCCAACAGCTTTTCTTTCCCAACAGGAATGCTGTTGGGAAATAACCCCTTCGCCAACAGCCGGTCTTTGCCATCAGTCATTGGATTTTGGGCTGTTGGCGAAGATTTCTTTCCCAACAGCGGTATTTTCCTGTTGGGAAAGAGTTTCTTCGCCAACAGCTCAGGTCTTGGCTGTTGGGAAAGCGTGGGGCTGTTGGCGAAGCCGCAGTTTCCTGTTGTGTTAGTCACTATAGAAAACGCTATCCCCAACAAAAATGCTTTGTTTTTGATGAACTGATGACGGTCTGTTCGTCTGGCTTAGTAAAAACCAGTCAACAGTCACTAGAACAAACCAGACACCAGCCAGCAGTACTTTTCTCAACAAACCAACACCAGCAACTAGCCACCAACCAAACGAATATTATGAGATGCGGCAATTCTCCATCAATTAATAGTAAAATAAAATACAGCAACAAAGAAATGAAAATTTTCGTTATTTCCTTCTTAACCATAATTTTTAGCATAGGGTAATTATGCACGGCTAGCTAGTAGCTCCAGCAAGTTGTCTCCTGATCAGGAATCCAGGGTGGCTCCGATCCAGTGTGCCGGGGCCAACAAGCAGGTCGTGTGCATGCTCCTGCATGCTCTTGCATTATCAGCAGCAGCTCTTTCCTGTTGTTGAGAGGGATAGCTTACTTGAAAGGTACATTTACTTTTTAATCCTGCTAAAGGCAGTGACCCCGGCCCTTCTTGTACTTGTGGATGCAATTATGGGAATAATTCAACACACAACAAGGACAGTGGTTTTCTATAGATAAGGTGCATGCATGTGAGCCAGCATGCACGCTCCACACCGACAAACGCATTGTTCACCGAGAGTGAAGGGTTTGTCGGATTTGTCATGCATGTATTATTCATAACCACTTTAATTTGGCTAACGTAATCATTTGGATTCTTTTTTTATTCGATAACTACATCCTCTCTTTTTTCCTTAAAAAAGAATGAATGATTTGTTTTCAGGTCTAAATTACTAAATTAGACTAGAAGCGACCCCATGTGTTGCGGCATTGTTATATCTGCTTGGAATAGCTGGTAAATTGATCAATTACTCTAAGTGCAATTTTCATACTTTGTCTGTCCCAAGTATTTCCAAGTTTTTCCTAAGTCAAACTATCATAAGTTGGATCGAATTTATAGAGAACGACATTAACACCTACCATGTCAAATAGTTCACTTTGGTGCAACTTTGATAGTTTAACTTATGATAAACTCAGAAATCCTAATACCTTGGGTGAATAATGGAGTAGTATGTACTAGACCATTATTTCCTCTCAAAAATATAAAGGGAATGCATAACAATATAAATCACTGCATTTGTTTGATGATAACCTGAATTGTGATGTTTTCCCTAATCAAAGACAAGAAATTTGGAGCAAAATGCTACAAAACTGAAACGTGACTTTTACTATGTCAGTGAAAAAAGATACGTTCAAGTAGGAATTTGTCTCTTTTCTATTAAAAAATTACCCCCGCCCAAAAATACAATGTGTGGAAAAGTCAAAGTATGTATACATTTTCGCCAATGCCTAATGCTATATTTTCTACTCCTTCCATTCCAAATTATAGTTCATTTGATTTTTTTTAACTTCAAGTTTAACTGCTTGTCTTATTCAAAAAATTTGTGCAAATATAATCAATTTAAGTTATTTTTGAAGAATTTTATTAATAAAGTGAATCACAACAAAAAATGATATTTGTGAATAAAAAGAGTGGTCAAACTTAAAGTTAAAAAAAATTCAAACGAACTATTGGAACAGAGGGAGTAAAAAATATTTTCGCACCATATTGGCTTGCTGTGTTCTGAATAACAAAAAGAATTGTCAAAGCCTACCTTAGTTAGGTGAACAGAGGGAGTACATTTTAAAGATGACCGGTGGTCCAATTGTTCTCTCATTGCCTACTTACCAATATTTGGCTTACTTTTCGTCTGCATATTTCTCCAAGAATCTATTTTAAGTGAGAAAAGGTCTAATAATTTAATTTATTTAAAGTGCAATCTTTGCCCAATTCATGTTGTAATGAACTGAATCGCTTGAAAATACTTGCATTTTAAACAGACCCTGATCTTCCACGGCTACGCTCATGGCCAAGATTAGAGATGAGGCTTCGGCCTGCATAGTGGCGGGGGCCAAAGAGTTAGCGTTGATCCTTTCGCGAGATTAGTTTGTGGTTGATGTAAGGGGCGGTTTGTTCGCCCCCTCTCTTTACCTTCTTCTCTATCAATGAAATCGGCACTGTCTCGTGCCTGTTCGTTCAAAAAAAAATTAGGTAACAAGGCCTTGAAGCTTCAAAGTCTTGACTGATAGCTTGCCTGTGATAGCTTCTCCAGAAACAACAACATATAATTCAACCTCAGGAGTTTCTGCTGGAAGGTCAGAATGCAACTGAAATAATTCCCACATTTCCTGGACAACATGTAGCTGAACGGTATTTGAGCAAATATGTGTTTTAGTCCACTTTTCACCACACTTGTAACACTGCCCCATGGCCTTCCGATAAGCTTTGAGTGCTATCAACTTATCTTGTGGAGACTGCACCTTGGTGGCTGCTGGTGAGATTACTTCAGCTTGAGACAGAGGTACTTTAGCTTTGTCTCGTGGTGGTGGAGCAGGTAAAGGATAAAAACTTCTGTGAGTGGATGAAGAAATCCCAGACTTCTTGTTATCTTTGACTTGAGAAGACTCCAATACTTCTTCATGCAAGGCAGCCAAAGTACAAGCAGTATCCAGATCTTTGGGACGCTGAAGAAACACGCTAGACCTAATAGCAAGACTCAAGCCATCAATGAATTTCATAGTATAATGTCTAGGATCTGCTGGAGATTCATAAGCTGTCAACTGATCAATCAGTTCAGCAAACTGAGAAATATACTCAGTGACAGATCCAGTTTGTTTGATATGTAACATTCTCCTAATTAACAGATCATGTTCATCACGCCCAAAGCGTTCTAAAAACATGACACAAAACTCATGCCAACTACTCTTATAGACTCTCCTTTCGACAGCCTGAAGCCAACGGGCAGCTGGACCCTCAAAATAATTGACAGCCACTTGAACCCACTTTTCATAAGGAACTGAGTACATCTCAAAATAATTCTCACATCTAGAGATCCATAACTTAGGATTCTCACTTTCAAATTTGGGAAAATTAAGCTTGGGTAAACGACCAAGGTGGTGAGAATCAGCAGCACCAGACTTAGAATCAGCACTAACTGAACTATGGAATGGGAAGCGGGGTGAAACAGCAGGGATTTTGTTGTGAGACGTACCCTTGACCGGGATCTGGGTTTGGGTGAACACCGTCCCAAACTCGTGATCCCGGTGGTGTTGATCTTGGCGGTGCCCACGTGGGCCGTCGGCGGTGAAACCGGCAGATGGGCGCGCGGTAGCCGACTTGAGCGGATTAGGCAGATCGAGGATGCCCGGATCCGACGAACGCTCCAAGAGCGCTCAATCCACTTGCTTGTTCAGCTTGGAGACTTGCAGCTTCAAATCCTCCACTGCTGAAGTGACTTGTGGATGCCAGGAGTCGAATTCCGTGAACGCCTTGTCCACAGAATCCTCCAACGCGTAGATTCGATCATCCCGCTGCACCTTATCCTCGGTGAATCGCTGCTCCCACTTGGTGTCGAGCTCAGAGAACTGCTTGTGCATCTCCTCCGAAATCTTGCGCTGCACCTCCTCCAGGGCAAGTTTCAGAGATGGATCCATCGCACCGTGTCGGCGTTGGAGGCGGGTGAAGTGGTTGTGGGGAATTTGGTGCTCCAGATCGAGCCGGCGCGGGTAGAATTACCGGGATCGAGTTCAAATCCGAGGACGAACTCGAAGAACCGTACCAGAACCAGTTGCTAGCCGATCGATGAAGCAAGTAGACGGAACAAGGAGAAATCCAAGATCGAAGAATCTGATACCAAGATGTTAGGCACTAGAACTGGAATTCAGAATTTCCTTCAACATGGCAGAGAAGGGGGAAGGAGGAAGACGAGCGACAGAGGAGCGTTCTCCTTCTCGTTTAATTACAACTTGGTTTTTCTCCCCAGAATCCTCTCCCCTTGTATCTCTACGATGCCTATTACATTAGCGAACCCATTCTGGGCCAGCAACGCGCAGGTTGGGCCTTCTTCCTCGGGCCGTAGTTGGATCACCCACATCTGGGCCGCAGGTAGTACCTGTACCGGTGACACACCCTTGGAGAGTTTATCATAAGCTAGGCTACACTCTAGTCTACCTTCTAATGTATGTAGCATCTATATCGGTCCCTTATTAGAGATATGAAATTACTTGGTCTCAAATACTCAAAAACGATAGCAAATAAACCTGGTAAAATAAATAGGGTGACATGGCACTTTCTGAACTCTTGGACACATTTTCCCCGCTTATTTAGCATGGTTGCTGTGCCAAAATATAAAAGGACAAATGATTAACCCTGACAAATCAGTAGAGATTATAGCTAAAAGTGTTGCACGCACATGTCACGGACGTATCTGGCCGCGACCACTGTCAAATCACTCACAAAGTTACAAGTTCCATTATATTTGAAATCACCTTTTTATAACACACAAGTCCCATCTCCACGCTGTATACAAAAATACGACAAAAAAATTGTGAGGTCGCCACGTTTGCAGCAGACATCATCTCATGCAGTTTCATAATTTTTTCTCATCTCTTCAGTTCATGATTCGAAGAGGAAAAACTGGTAGGATGATTGCAAATTAAAATGCTCCCAATATTCATCGTTCCAAATGCTGGAAAAATACCACTGGACGTTCAAATAAGGGCGAAAAAAAAAGAAAGAAGAAAAAAATATTTAAGAATTGACGAAGAATCCTCCGTGACGATCAAGTTAGCACGGTCACCACGAGCATGCCGTTGTGCGCCTTTACTTTGGCCGCATCTGCATGCCCGCCTTTGACGTCGGCGACGACGACCGTGACGCCGCCGCCGCCGCCGCCGGTTGTCAGATCGCGCGCGCGGGCGGCCTGCACGGGCCAGTCGGTGCGCTGAACGGCGTGCAGCATCAACGCTGCGCACACCAGCTGCGCTGCGAGCATGCCGACCCACATGCCGGGGAAGTCGAGCCGCGCGGGCCAGAACGCCAGCGCCAGCGCTGCCGGCATGCCGACGCCGTAGAAGGCGGAGACGTTGATCCTCGCCGCCTCCCCAGGTCGCGCGCTGCCGCGGAGCACGCCGCACCCGGCCGTCTGCGGGCAGTTGCCGAGCTCCGCCGCGCCGAGGATGGGCAGCGCCGCCGTCGCCAGCCGCAGGATGGCGGCGTCGGCGGTGAACATCCGCGCCCACACCCCTCTCACGGACGCCGCGAACGCGCACGCCACGATGCCCAGCGCCGCGCCGCCGCAGAGGCCGACGCGGGCCGCGAGGCGCGCGCGCTCCGGCCGCCCCGCGCCGAGCTCGTGCCCGACGCGCGTGGACACGGCGCAGCTGAGGGAGTGCGGGAAGATGTAGAGCAGCGACGTGGTCTGGATCAGGATCCCCATCGCCGCCACCGCCGCCTTGGGGTCGGCGAGGAAGCCGCAGAGGAGCACCATTATCTCGTACCACCACCACTCGAGGCACACCGACATGCAGCTGTGCACGGATAGCCTCAGCAGGCACCCCCACTCGACGGCGCCATCCTCGGCCGCCGGCGTCGTCGCTTTGCCGTCGCCGTCGCCACTGCCATGCATTAGCCCGGAGAGGTAGACGTAGGCGGCGAGGAACAGCAGGAGGTTGAAGTTAGCGCAGGCGGCGCCGAGCGCGACGCCGCGTATCCCGAGGCGGAATCCGTGCACGAGGATGCAGTTGATGGGGACGTGGAGCGCGAGCGCGGCGGCGGCGGCGTAGGTGAGCGGGAGCGTGACGGACTGCGCGCGGAGGTAGACCCGCAGCGGGTGGAGGAAGGACTGCACGGCGAGGTCCGGGAGCGAGCAGAGGATGAAGTCGTAGGCGGCGGCCGCCATGTCGGGGTCCTGTCCGGCAGCGACGAGAACGCGTCGCATGGCGAGCCAGAGCAGCGCGATGGGCACGGACGCGGCCAGGAGCAGCGCGACGGTACGGCGGAGCGCGGCGGCGAGGACGGAGGTGCGGCCGGCGCCGAACGCCTGGCCGCACACGGGGTCCATGCCAGCGGCAAGGCCGGAGAGCACGGAGTAGCCGGTGATGTTGGCGAAGCCGAGCGCGAGGGAGCCGCCGGCGAGGGGCAGGCGGCCGAGCCTGCCGAGGAAGAGCATGGACACGAGGGAGCGCATGTACATGAGCAGCCCCGCACCGACCATGGGCGCGGCGAGGCGGAGGATGGACGCCGCCTCAGTAGCAGCAGCGGCGCCTCCTCCGCCGTCGCCGCGCCGCGCCGGCCTCGGGCGGTCACCCAGCGCGGGGCAGGCCTTGGTTGGCGGGAGCAGGAGCGGGTGGTGGCATTGTGTCGGCTCGGAGCACTGGCACATTGCTGCGATAAGATCCGCGGCGTGTGCAGTGCTCGCTGCTTCGGGCAACGCGCTGATGTTGGCTGGCCGTTGTGAGGTGAGCGAAGCGATCGATCGATCGATCGATCGAGCAGGGGGGGAGTGATGGATGGAGAGGGAGTTAGAGAATTGGACGTATATATAACGGCCCGTGCTGACATCTGTTTGAAAATATTGGGCCCTGGGCCCACGACATGATTTTCTTTTTTAGAAAAATATTGATTTTCCTTCACCCTACTATAAAATACTCCGTATGTGTATTGTTTCCCCCAAATCTATTCATTTTGTTGCTGTTAAAATGGAAGCTGCA
Source organism: Cenchrus americanus (assembly GCA_947561735.1). NCBI lineage: Eukaryota > Viridiplantae > Streptophyta > Magnoliopsida > Poales > Poaceae > Cenchrus > Cenchrus americanus. Next base: position 96,026,499 of record OX387242.1, on the reverse strand, counting down.
TCAGGACAAAATGCATGGACATGACTCCAATAATGGTCCCTTCCTCTGCAAAAAGCCACTTCCTCTGTGGTTAACTCCTCTCTCTTCACTAATCATGCCACCCGCTCGTGCTCAAGAGCCTCCAGCGATGCCACCTGTGCCTAAAAACATTGTTAGCCAGGCCATCACTATCACAGTCATGCAACGATATGAGCCGAAGATGACTGTTGACTGTTGTTGGCCATGGCCAGGCCATTTTGTAGCCTCACCGTTGTTGAAAGGGTATATCTCTACATTGAATTGTTTATGTTTGTTCTCGCAGTATTTGAAATATCCAATGCATTTTTCTATATATTATCATCTTTTTGTTCTTTTTGGGACGTGCGTGTTTGTAATAAGAAACTAAGAAACTAAGAAACAACTATATGCATAGTTTTATGCAGAGGTCGTAATATTGAAATATATCCCCTTTTCTAAAAAAAATCAGATTATTTGCTGTCACATTTTACAAATCTATCATAGTCAAAAAATTTTTACCCGATTTCTCACTTAATGGAGAGATTGGAATTTTTTGGTATGTGGCCCAAAGACGTAGATGAATAAAATTTAAATACAAAGTATATCAGGTGCAAAGTTGGAAAGGAATAGATTTTGTTTGTTTATCAAGTTAAAATAAAAATTAAGGGCTCAAGTTGAGAATCTCAAATTTGTTTTTTTCTTTTATGAAAGCTCAAAAATTTTAGATAGTTGGGTTAAAATTAATAAAGCCAACGAAAATTGTCAGGTTTCGTGTGGCATGGGTAAGGTTTACTAGACACCAAGACACCAGTTATTGACCTAGCACCACTAGCTAGTGCCAGCTTGCATCTAACACGTACAAATTAGAACATGGGCCACAAAACTTCCTGCAAAATCTTACCCTCAAAGTACAACATTTGCAACTAGATCAAGACCATCCGAACAATTGTTGCCAAGCAAAATGGCTCATTTATTTGGAGTGTTGAAATTTCACAGAAACTCTACACGATCATCGTATATAATATTAAAAAAGAATCAAAATATTGACACTATTGGAATCACAAATTAAAACTGTCCAACATAGTGCGGCAGCACCTAATAAGCTGCACCGAAAGACACCTGAAAAAGACACCGAAACACACATCTGGCTACTTACAATTTCAAGGATCTACACATGCAGCTTTGTAGTGCCCAGCATAGAGATACTCTCCAACAGGAAACATGATGACATATCAGGATAGATGGCATCATTTTGGGTGTGACTGCTGATGACGGGAAACAAACGCCTCGCCATTATGATAGCTTAGCTTTTCCTAAAGCACATTATAAGCAACAGTTGATGGCCCTTTTTCCTCGCACAGCGTTTTCAGTCCTGCTTTTCAAGCAAGCCGATATTTGCCAAGCACTTTGGAGTAGTTCATCGTCCATGGCGGATTGGCGGTGTTGCTCGATACTGATAGCAATTGCCGCCCAACATGTGAAAACTTGTCATGCGTAACAGAATTAATAATTGCCTAGATTATTCGTTCAGAGATTGAAAGACTCCTAAAATGTGGCCCGGGTATTTGCGACGTGTCGCGCTCCATGATGTGTGCATTATTGAACTATATATATGTCGTTGAAGCGAAAGTGTTTTTCAAGTACTTTTACGGTTAATCATTTTTTCTGTAGAGCTTTATTTTTCTAGGTTTAGCAACACTTTTTTTTTGCAATTTCAAGAATAACTGGAATCAACTGTGATTTTCTTTTCCTAAAAAGGATTCGCGGCAATCCTGACTCCTAAGATTGACTATACCTGTCATTAGTTTATATATGAGTCATTTGACAAAATCATATACCAAGCAATACCAGAGAGATCTCTCCAAATCTATGTAAAATATTAGCATGATAAACTCTGAGGTTTGACTACTAGCTACAACCCCCATGCATGGAAGCAATAATGACCAATGAACCTAATAGTTTATCATGCCTGATTTGACTTCCGCCACCCATTTCCAATGTTTTGCAGAGGGTTATTAGCTTGTCTCTCTATCATGAGGAAGGCCAGTTAAGGCTTGGTTATCTGACCTCCATGTGGAGCCACCTGAGCAAGATTGACACGGTGATACGGCGGCCAGGAGGCCAGCTAGTCTGAAGATTCTTCTCAGGAGAGAACGGTGTTACTTCTCCAAAGGTGGTAGCCTGAAGTCTCAAATTTTGAGCAGAAATCGCTGGAAATGACATGTATTAGTGCCGAATTTTGCAGAAATATCTCAGTGTGCACATTAATTAGTGGCCAGGACCAGGAGGTGGAGATCAATGCTCACATGGGTTGGACCGCTGCACACATAGCTTTCTTATCTCTTTCTCGTTTCGGTGGTCACCTGTGAAACCTTTGCCCCGCCCGACTGATGCTTGCTGGACCGGCCTGTACACTGCTAGGACAAACACATGATGGATGGATGGATGGATGCAGATGCCCCAGGAAGAGGACATGCCCTGCTCCCAGCAAATGGGAGAGTGCCTGCAACTACTGCTGCCAGGATGGCATTACGTGCCCCGGCACTGATTTTTTTTTCATATTGGATTAATTTCTTTGAACAATACTCTTCACTGCCTGAATAATACTTCTAAATTCTGAACCCCATCTAGCAAAGTTGATGTGTAGGACCATTACTGCACATTTATATTGGCTAGTGGCCAATTCGAGATAAACATTGTAGGATTTAGTCACATAGAAGGGGGTTGAATATGAGACTTCTTTTTCAAGCTCTAAGAAAAACAAGAAACCTTAGCCTATCAACTAGTGTTGCCCATTCTAAAACAGTTCTTCCCTACTACTAGAGCACACTAACAAAAGTTTTCTTAGCAAATAACACACTGGGAGGTAATAGACAACCTAGGCAAGATATGAAGCACACAAGCAAAAGACAATAGCAAAGACAAGGAAACTTAAGTGCGGAAATTAGATGCTGAAATTAAGTGCTAGAAAGTAAATGGGAAGCACAAGAGACGACCGAATTTTTTCCCGTGGTATCGAGAAGTTGACGCTTCCCCCTAGTCCACGTTGGAGCACTCACTTAGAGTATTGCTCCCCCTTGAGTCACCAAGACACAAGTGCTCACTAAGAGTACCCGTTCTCCATCTCCGAAAGGGTGGGTCTCGAACCGTGTACACCAAGCTTGTCTTGAGACTCTCACAATCTCCAAGAGCTCACCAAGAACCCCCAAGTCACCGAGACCGTCTAGGAGCTGTCAAACTCCAAGACTAACAAGCCCGCACACCTTCACTTGACCTGAGCACTCAGCTAAGCCATGTATGCACCTTGAACACTCTTGATCACTAAGAAAAACACCTCAATGAAGAGGAAGAGAATCCCAAATGGCAAGAACACACTCTCCTTCTCTCCTTGGCTGCAATGGATCTTCAGAATGGCAAAGACAGCTCAAGAGAGGCAGGGAGGTCATATTTATAGGCCTAGCAAGGGAGGCTAGCCGTTATAAAAGGTTTCCTGAAAAAGTAGTACCGCCAGATGAACCGATGGTCTCCCCCTGCAAAGCGTCGGATCATCCGGTGTCACTCACAGAGCCCAATATAGCCGTTGAACTAAGAAACCCAGACATTGCACCGACGTTATACACTGACTCCTCGCCGGATCACCCGGTGCTGAAGATTTCACACTCGGGGCGGTACTGTATGATTTGAATTAAACTGTCGGATGAACCGCTGAGTACACCTATCCAAGCGTCGGTTCATCCGGTGTTGAAGCAGTTGACTTGGCGCGTCTCTGTCTAATTTAAATGCAACCGTCGGATGAACCGATGGTCAAGGCATCGAATCGTCTGATGCTTAAGCCTTGAGCCTTGACCCATACTGTAGCCAAACCCTAAGGCGTCGGATGAACCGATACTTGTACCGTCGGTTCATCCGACGGCCCATTTTGAATCCAGTGGCCACAGAACTCATCCGACGCATCTAGAAAACAGGGCGTCGGATCATCCGACGCTATGAACTTCTTTTTAACTCGTCTAATTCAGCGCCTTTGAGTTTTTCGTCGATTCTTTTGCTTCAACCTTGCTTCCATGAACTCTCTGAGCTAGTTGACAACCAAGGAACTTGAGTGTGCATGTTTTTATGGCTTTTGAGTGCATGGTCAAGCTACTAGTGTACGAACCCCTCTTAATAGTACGGTCGAACACTACAAACTAGCAATCCAAGTGTCCTTCATCTCCTTGTGACACTTAGAACTAACAAAGTCCTTAGCCTTGTAGTATTCATCCATTTTTAGTCCTTGAATTCAAATTGAGGGGTCTCATTTCAGTCAATACTTGCGACAATAATCCAATATGAAATCCGCTACAAAACAACGGTTAGTCACAAGCATATGGTTGTCATTTATCACCGAAACACACCCTTACCAAAGGTGCGAAAGGGCCTAGATGGTTACAAACATTCGGTTTTTGGTTTGATGAATCTATGATAATATGTAGTACCAAATTTACCAGTAGTGCTATATATTACCAAAATTTTGTTGTGCAAGCCTTTTGGAATTGAAAAAGGAAAAACATGGCGAAACAGAAAATTCATTCACTGCCTAAATGCCCAAACAGGCAGTGCTATTTGTAGGTGTTGTATGATTGGAACTGTTTGTAGATGTTCTATCTCGCTTTACGAAGGTTGCCTTTTCCCTGATAGATCTACCTACCTCGTCTGGTAGTACTACCCCAATTGCAGCACCCAAATTGCAGGTTGTTATTAGAGCTTTTATATACTCCTTCCGTCCCCAAAAGAGAGTTTCTGTGCCACAAGTTTAATCGGATTTGTAAAAAATATGTATAATATTTGTATCTTCAAATAAATTTGTTAAAAAACTAGATATCTATCTAACTACATTAATTTTGTACCATAAATATTAATATATTTGTATATCTATCTAGTCAAAGTGATTTCTCGGGAAGCGAAAACCACAGTCTTTTGGGAACGAAGGGAGTACATATCTAGGAGGGTGTTTAGTTTTCACGTGCTTATAATAAGTCATGCCACATCAAATGATAAGCCACAATTTATATTTAGAAGGATTAGACTTAATTGAATTATAAAACTAATTGCATAAGTACTATCAGGCTTTTTCACGAGATGAATCTAATGAACCTATAATACATGATTAGCACATTTTTACTGCAGCATCATATTGTCTAATCATGATCTAATTAGAATTAATAGATTTGTCTAAAAATGCTTAGAATTATGAAATTCGTTTTATCATGGCCTAATTAGAGCTTTTGTAGTACTATATGTGTGGCCGTGCAGTTTGAGCCCCCCATGTACTATATATCTAGGTCGATCTATATGTCCCATGTATCTCAATTCTAGCTAGCTTATTACAAACTATTATATAAAAAAATTTACCAGTCCTTCGTAGATAGACCTCATGAAGCACAATACAAATACCGGTAGAAAAGATGACACATTGGTTTGGAAACCACAAAACACTACTAGGGAAATTAGTATGGAAACCACAAAACACTACTAGGGAAATGACCTTCTGCATCGATCTCAACCCCCCCTTTAATACAGAGTATTGAACCAATATTGCCACGTCAGTAATAAAGGGGAGGGCGTTAGTATTAGGTAGTTTACCCAATACTATTGGACCTTTTAGTATCGGGTCATCTCCCAACCCGATACTCAAGCCAAGGGTTCCCACTGCCTGTCGTCTCCTGATGAGAACCTGCTAGGGTTTTAGTCGATCTTTCGATGAGAGGCGAGGGGGATAATTCTATGGGAGGAGATGACGTTCACGACCCGACTACAATCTTTCTAAGGATGTGCCTTAACAACCTATACACCACCTCCTGTGTCTATTGCGATCTTGTGGAGCGCGTCAACCGCCACTAGGGCACCCGTTCCTGCGAGCAATCGAAGAACTAGCAAGACAAGTATGGAACAAGTACTGAAAATATTAGATATGAATGAAGACTCAATCACAACTCTATAAGGTGGGGGTTCCGAAGACAGAGACGGGTGGCTGATCAGCACTCACACTTCAAGCAAGTAGCAATGGCGAAAATTGATCTAAACAAAACTCAAGTGTTCTCAACAGTGGCTAAGGAGTATATGATAGGAGAAGGACGACCACAGGGGTGTTGTGGACTTGTGGTCATGCTCCAACCCTAGGATGCATCCCTAATGGACTCAACTTGATACACGACCCACTTTGGTCCCTGGACTGAACAACCTCTAGTCAATGATTCGTCGATTGCGGAGCACTGCTACAGTGCCTCACCCCGTGCCGCCATGCTGCGGTGGGCGCCTGCCCAGACTAGCCTCGTCGTGTGGCTCTGTGGCTGGGGCTTGCCCCACCTGGGCCACCGGTCGCCGCTTGCTCTGCCTGCTGGTCAGCCGCCTCGCGAAGTCGCGAGAGGATAAGGTGATAGGAGGAAAGGAAAGGAAGAAATGAGATGAGGGGAGGGAGCCGAGATAGATAAGGCTAGTCTACTGTAGCTTGGTGTGAGGTCCAGTAACGCCTAGGTGACTAAGTTCGGCGTTAAGTGAATCGACGCTGAGCTTCGACGCAGTAGCCACACTGGCTCTGGCGTGGCAAGGCACGCCGTTTTCTGGTTACACGCTGACAAGTGAAACCTCGGCGCCCCTCCTCCTCACGCCTAGCTACAGGTCTATTTTCAGAAATAGTTTTCTCTGAAGTCTATTTGTCAAAATTATTTTCGTAAAGGGTCATTTTGAAAAATGTCACGGTTGGTCCGCCGCATGACGCAACGCAAAATTATTAAGCCAGTGGGGGTAAGATCGGCCGGCGAGGGGTTTTTTTCGGAGATAAACCTCGATCAGATAAACTTGTGTTCAATGGGATTCGAACTCAGGCCGGCAGTGTGCCCATTTGGAGCACCTACCAACCGAGCTGCAGCTCGTTCTCTCGCATGATGCAACGCCCGTGCATGCAGTTACCGTCGTCCATCTCACCTGGAGAGAACATGCAGAAGTGGGTATGTATGATCGAGTTTTGCAAGATCGGCCAGTGTTGCGTAAAATGTCACCGTGAAAATGTCGCCGCTCGATTGGAGCTTGTCGCCCCAACGTAACGTAACACGCCATCGCCATGTGACGTGCACAATATATAACCTTTTTCCACTGATGAAGCACTTTGTCATGGCGCTTTTGTTCAGTTACGACGCCACGGGTAGCAACTAGCAACGTGATAGGGAATGGGTTAGTTCGTCGAATGTGTGAGTACACGTACTGGAGCTCGATCATGCCGATGAACTGAACGACGACTAACGAGCGGCGGCAGCGGCCGCCGCCGCCGCCAGCAGCAGGTGCAAGCACCCATGCACTACCATCTCTGCTCTCCCGTTCGACGAGAAAGCTATAGGCAGCTAGCTAGCTGGAACTATAACGAACAGCTAGCAGCAACAGCAGCAGCTAGCGCCTAGCTGCGATCGATGATCCAGTCGGAGACGCATCAAGGAACGAAAGGAATGATTGGTTGCTGGTGCATGCCGCGCCGATCAGGCACTGCAGTCTGCAGGGGGACGGAGGAGGCACGCACAGCGGGACGGAGGTGACGGATGAGCGATCTCACTGTGCCGAAAGTGGAGCGGGAACAGCCCCAGCTTTGGATTGTGGTCGATGTGTCGACCGCACACACGCAGCTGCAGATCATTGGCCCGGTCCTCGTTGTCGTCGCTTCGTTCATCTCGATCTCTGCTGCTATATCCGTTTCATATGCAATGCAAGAAACATGCATGCAGCAAAACTTTTTTGCCTTTTGTCAAAAGAAGCTTGCTTCTCAGGACGGCAGCCCTTGACTATATCGGGGCCTGTCTAGGGCTACTAACGTGTGAATGAAATGTCTGATAGATTCACTTCAGTACCTATCCAGCTCCGTGTGTGTGAGTCCATGCATGTACATGGATGATATATGTCGTCCTACCCAGGGCCCGCTCTACAATTGTAAGGGCCCTAGTGCGGAATTGATGACTTAGATCCATAAGTGAATCCGTACACAAACAATTAACCATATATGGGCCTGCCTAGGGACATGCAATCAACAGCCATGATGCAAGTTTGGTTATATGGGTCAAAGATGTTGTTTCTCCTATTTTCAGTTAGCTAAGCAAATTTGGACTGTGGAATCACAATATATATATTTATTGGTATGGGCCCTCTGTTGGGCTGGGCCCTAGTCCTACCGCTAACACTACTAGAGAATGAACTTTATGTTCTGGACCTCGAAGTCCATTAGTACTGAGAGGGTGTTTGGATCCCTTTAGTCACCTGACTAGAGTTTAGTCAGACTAAAACTTTTTAGTCAGCCCCTGTTTGGATGGTGACTAAAATTAGTCAACATTAATTGTTCTTAATATTAAATTGTTTTTTCTCCCTCCTTTCTCTCTCCTCTCCTATCTCTTGTTGGGTTCACAGAATTAATGAGAGGAGCAATTAATTAGGTGAGAGGGGGGATTTTAGTCACTAGAAGTTGGGTGAGGGGTGACTAGAGACTAAACTAGTTTTAGTCACCCTTTAGCCAGGGGTGTTTGGAGGTTTAGTCACTTTCGTGACTAAAATTAGTCTCTAGTCTCTAGTCACCCATGGATCAAACACCCTCTGAGTATTTTTGCACACAGTATTAATAGGTGCATTAATACCGGGTGGAGAGCAGGCACCTAACGCACCTCCTATGAAGGACCATTAGTACCGGGTGGTGGCGAGCCCCGGTACTAAAGGATAAGAACCCCTTTACTACCGGGTGAAGAAAAGCTCCGGTACTAAAAGAGCACACGTCAATACTGGAGGGTGGAGAGCACCATTACTAATGTTGTGACCCTCGTCGCTTGCGTCGGCCTTGTCTCCTTTTTTTTTCGTGGGCTCCCAGCCTCACACCCACTGTTTTCTTATCTCTTCCAACCAATGGCAGAACCAGAGATTTTGAGTAGGGGGGCCGGCCAAGCAAACACTGTTGACATATCATATTATCTTAGTAACGTTGTATTATCAATGCCTCACTAATAGCAAGCATAACAAAAAAACGCATAGCCGACTAACGAATTGTGAACCGAACATGCTAGGTTATTGGCGGCAATGCAAAGCCAAACTATATATTGAAATCCACTATAACAAAATTAAGACTCGATATATATGTCAATTTTAATTGTTCTTGTACATCTAATGTTAACTCTATTTTGGTCTGTATTCATGTCTTTGTGCCATAATTATCTCTTGCAAAATTAGCACATAATTTTTAGTTTTTCACGCTTAAAATCACAACTCCTTCAATCTAAAAAATATAGCTATGTTTAAGGGTTAAAATTTAATATAATGATGTTTAGAGTCTCCATAATCCCACTTTTACCCTATGTTAGACCTATCAGCCTAAGAGTAAACAAGGCCTAACTTTGTTTTCTCTTCTGCTGCTCACAAGACAACAATTAACATGCATATGCAGAACTGCAGACCTTAACTCTATTGATACTTTGGTAGACGTCACATACTCATCACATTTTCACATGCATGTGTAGGCAGCTGCACCTGAAGTCAACAAGCAACGGTGGACACATGTATGCACAGGGGGTTTACAAAATTTTCATCGTGGTAGGGGGGGGGGGGCGTGGCCCCTACTAGCACCCCCTGGTTCCGCCGTTGCTTCCAACCCACCCCCACCTTCATCCATTCATCTATCTCATCCTCTCCTCTGTAACTCCTTTATTCCCCGATCCAGTCGGGATGCGCCATGGCGCGATAGGAGGAGGTGGCAGCGACATGAGGCTTAGGGCACGGCAGCCCTGGAGCCGCTCGGGGCCGGCTTGGTGAGCTAAACCGTGACCACAAGCCCTGTCACGTGCACCCGCCGACGCGCGGGCCGGGTGTCAGCCAGGGGCGCGGCCAGTTGATTCTTGTGAGCTGTGAATCTTGTGAATTTGTGACTGTGTTGTGAATCTTGAATTTTGTGTTGTGAATTTTGTAGTATGAATCTTGTGATTTGGGACTTGTAGTATGAATCGTGTAGTATGAATATTGTGATTTGCTATGAATCTGGATGTGATGGGATGCATGAGATTGAGAATATGTACAGATAGATGATTGAGAAGCAGTGAAAAAAGAAAAGAAAAGAAAATGAGGAAAAAAAAGAAATGGACAGTGGACGGATGACGATGGGGAGGATTAGGTGCTGGTTAGGTATCCCAACCGGTACCAATGCCCTCCCCATTTAGTACATTCGTGGTAATGCTAGTTCAATAACCGGTAGTTTGGAGCCGGTAAAAAAAAATCCCTTCCGATCCCTTAGTTCCCTGGTAGTGTGCTGCCTACATGCATGCATGCTACAGTGTCCACCGTTGTTGCGTGTTGTGTTAGTATGTTACGTAATGTAGTAGTAGTGTGGATGCACATGCATGCAGGGCTGGCAAATGGCATGCAGGGCGATCGAGCTATAACTATAAGCGGGGAGTTGGGCAGAGTGCGTTAACTTCGAGTGGACGGATCAGAACGGGGTAGCGAACCATAAACCTCAGCATGACAGCGACGACGACACCAGGCAGCATCAAACCTGGATATAATGCATCGTCGATGGGTCGATCGATTCGAATTAAAGAGCATGTGCAGGAGGACGAGGAGTGCTTTCGTTCCATCCAATCCGGAGCACACATGCACGCTAGGCCCATGTACTATATTTCTTATGGGCCTGCTTCTCCAATCTCGCTCGTGCCTTCGTCTCCGACTGAGTGCGGTGACGGAGTGGACGGGATGGGGCGTGGCGGGCGGCGGGGATCCTGCCCTTCGTGCTGCTCCCGTCACATGGCAGAGGTGTCGGCGGTCTGCGAAGGCTTCCTCCGCGCGTCTTCTGCTGATGAAGGGGGTGAAGTCGTCTGGTTCTGGGCGCCATGGCTTGTGTCTTCGGTGCCTGCCTCCTGGTGTTGTTAGTAACTCAGTTCTGATGCAGGCCAACATGACAGGTTTGGTCACAAGATCGTTGCAGATTCCTTGTCTGGGGTGTTAATATGGTCATGCTGGAGCTCCGGAAGAAAGATTTACACATCGTTGGTGTCAACAACGAACGGTGCCAGTTGGGCATCGTTTTCCTCTTTTGATGCGTTTGTTGTGAGGCTCTCTTTAGGGGTTGAGGTCTTCTAGGTGAAATTTGAAATCCGGCTAGCTGGATGGGCGGTGAGCCGGCGACAATGTCTTTAACGTGGGGTCCTTCTTGAAGGCGTCGCCTTGGAAGCCTTTTAATCCGATCATCAGCATCTACAATGGAGTTTGTTGTGCGAGCATTTGAAGACAAGTTTTTCAAGCCCAATTTCTAGTTTCTAATAGATGATAGATGTGGCTTGGCGAAGCATGAAGACAATAATGCAAGAAGAAATTGACGATGGTGAAGAAGAGTAAAGCTTAGTCTTCGGTTTATTTAGCTATCCTAGTGTTTTCTTTGTTGTGTTGGCTCCTCATTGTTGGAGATTTGAGTCTAAGTACTCGTTGCAGTATAGAGACCGGATTTCATCCATAATCTAAAAAGACATGCACGCTAGCTTTGCCCAAAACGGCAAAACCTAAGTTGGTGGGGGTTAAAACGGCCTCACAATTTTCATTAAGAGAAGCAAAAACTAATTCTAATATCACCGTTTTCATTAGGAGAAGAGAACCTAATCCCTATTTAGAAATCTTTGAACCCCAATTTCACCCGCGAATATTTTTTTAATCAGTCTCGTAAATTCACTCTAATGAGAAATATCTCCTGATTGCGACCATATCTCAATCTCCTCTAGTCAAGTAAGCTAGAGAACCTTTAAGGTCACGCTAGCTTTGCCCCTGATGGATTGAGCCGAACGTGTGCGAGCCAACCAACTGGTGAGTAGCTAACTACATACTCCCTCCATACTCATAAAATATGTCGTTTCTGACAGGACTTTAGTCAAACATTGGGAACATAAACAATGGATAACTTTTAAGTTGTTGAGTTTGAAAATGTGAAAACTAAATCAATAGACTTGTCTTGCAAAATACTTTCATAAAGTAGATATGTGAGTTTTTAACAAATATTTTTATAAAAATAAGAAGTCAAAGTTACGCATTGGAGACCGTGTCGCTATCTTAAACGACATGTTTTATGAGTATGGAGGGAGTACAGACTATGCAACGCGATCGCCGGTAGCGTGGCAGCTGGAAGGCTATATCTCGATCGCCTTCCGGATCAGACGCAACCTCTACCCGAGGGCTCCCAGCCGACAACACTTTGGTGGCCGGGAACAGCGCCGGCACCACTGGCGAACGGGGGCGCCGCTGCTGGACGGTGACCAGATCTGAGCAATGATCCCTCATCCCTGTAAGTTGAATCGAATTTTTTATATTTTTTCTATCTCGGTTTCGCAAAAATATATGGTCCGCCCGAAATTTTGCAAAACTATACATCTGCCGCCGTGGCCCATGGGCGTCAGGGACATAACGCCGTGGGGAGCCGCTAGCAGTGGGCCCGTAGGTCTTACCGCCGTGGGCCACGGCGTTAGGTCCCTGACGCCGTGGGCCATAGCGGTAGGAGCTTAATGCTAGGCGGCAGCGTGGCCCCCAGGTAACGCCGCAGGCCACGGCGGTATGTATGGACCTACCGTCGTGCGCTGCGGCGGTAGGATTTTTTTTTGTAAATTTCAATTTTTGAAGCATTGATAAAACGACGAACCATTAATACTTAACGACAAATTTAGATAAACGATTACAACATTTGCAATGGCACGGTGACAAAATTACCCTAACTTTGTGCTGCTGCTGCTAGTCCTAACGTGCCTTAGGAAATTTAGATAAACGATTACAACAATTATAGTCTAGTTGTATGAATAGTACCTAGAGAACCCGACCATCATAGACCCATCAGAGTGTTGGGGGGCATGTAGTACCCCGACGGGGGTGGAGTTGGATAAGATGGCGGTGGGGGTGGAGTTGTTGGTGGAGTGTTGTCCTTCTTTTCGTGGCACGAACAACAACAGTACTCGTCCTCACAGCCTGTGTTCATCTTCACCACCATTGGCCCGGTCACCGGTCCGTCGTCGTCGTTGGTAGATGTCGGATCTGGAGAAGCCAATGCCGACGCGAGTTCTTTCCTCAGGTTGAAGATGACAACATCCTCGAGGTAGTTGATGTACTCTTGATACGGGTGAATAGCTGGGGGATCCACCCATTGCACGAAATCGCAGTTATCTAGTTGTTCGGAGTACTGCAGAAACCGTGATTACATTAGTAAATCATAAAATGATGAAGGACAGAGGTCATGGTGTTTTGCTTACCCATGCTCGTGAGCAATCCCAGAAGCATCGACCAGAGTTGTCCCATCCCTAATAAACCTGCATCACATAGAACTCACTGTGTGCACACCTTGGACAGTTCACCATTTGATTTGGTTCGTACTTTCTAACATCACACATGGATTTGAAATCTCTCTTGTCTAAGACTGGAAAATTGTTGTTGACCTCTGGATCTTGCTGGCTCCACAGTGCTGGACCGAGGGAGTCATTATATCATCCCCAGTCCAGGAACTCATTGTCGCTTGTTGTGTTGTGAAGTGAGACTGGAGAAGAGTGCTCACATATATGTAGGCGTAGACTGGATGGTGGGCCATTCGATCCGGGGCAAGAAAACGGGCAGTGACTCAGAGGAAACACACCCTAGTACTAGGTACACTATTTGGTACAGTGACTCATAGAAAACACACCCTATGTGTTCACTGTTTGGTGCAGTTCATAAAAAACACACCCTAGTATCTGAAATGCATCTGAAATCAAGTTCTTAAAGATACAACCCGACTCTAGTGAATGACGAGTTGAGTACTCTACGTCTACTGGGTACAACAGGGGTATTTGCCCTTCCTCATAGCATCCGACCCAGCTTCCTTAGCCCGGCGAGCTCTCTCCCTCTTCCTCTCTCTATCTGCTTCATGGGTCGCGGCCGCTTCACATTCTTTGATCTCCCGGCGAATGCGAATATCCTCCTGCTGCTCCTTACATTTTTCTTCTTGTTTTTCCTGCCTCAACCATCCTTTGCCACCTCTCATGTGCTTAACGACCCGTCTCCTCGACGTAACGTTTGTCTTGTTCGGATTGCTCACAATCTAGCCATTGCATAAAATCACAGAGAGGAGGTGGAGTCTTTTTTCACAAACAAGTTAACACATAATAAAATAGCAATGCCATAATATTTATTTAGTTATGCAGTTAGTTCTTACTTTTGGTCTAATATTGCGACATGGTGGGAGTGGGTCATGCTCGTAGTTCTCGCACATGAAGAATCTCATCCCGTAGCAGTACCCGAGAACGTTGCACTTGACAAGCTTACAGTTGTCACCGCAGTAGCACATATGAGTGTGGATCCCCTTTGTCACTGGAACCTTGCCCTTGCTACTAGTGAGCAACTCCAAATCCAACTCAGGACCCGTCAAAGCCATTGAAAGCCTACAAAAAAGATGAGAAATATGATAATTCATTACATGTTTCATTTGAAATTAGAGAACAACACATAATAGGATATGATAAGAAATTTGACGACAAGAATAAAACAAGAAAATAAAAAGGTAGTTCAATTATTACAACACGATAACATGCATAAGTTCAAATATTACAATACCTTGCCAGATAAAATTTTTCAAATATTACAAGACCATAACATGTATAAGTATTTTAAATATTACAACACGGTAGCACAAACAAGTACGATCACTGCATTCCTTCGTTGTAGTGACTGGAACGACGTCCACATGCACTAGCTGAAGGTGGTGTAGAAGTGGCAGTGGAAAAGTAAGATGCTTCGGTGCATTTCTTGTAGGAGTGTCCTGGATTGTTGCACTTAGAGCATATCTGCACCCGAGGTCCAGCTTCAGCCTCATCCATGTTGTTTCTAATCCTCTTTTTCCTGCGTCGACCAACACCTTGACACATGGTTGGATCTGGATTTGGTATGTACAACGCACTGTCTTTGGGGTCTTGACTGAAAGTTCCAAGATGCAAGTAACCCTCAATAGTGTGGTTCGAAGTGTCTAGAATGGTTTTCTTCAGAAAGTATTTAGGCACGTAGCGACCCCAATGCTTATTCTTTGTTGCAAGGCATGCAACGATCAGATGTGAGCAGGGGTAGTGTAGCGGCAATGGCTTCTAGCAAGAGCATGAGCATGTCTGATTCCCAATAACTGTTTTTGTATTGTTATTTCACCATTTGCTTTTTGTGATTTGGACTGGCAACTTATCTGATATTTCCACTGCACTTCCTCGCCAGGATCACGACGTAGAGGTTGTGGGTAAGCTCTGTGAGAAAGAGCAACCTTCTATTTTTTTGTTCAAGTACTTAGTCATCCATGTTGAATAAACCTTCTGATAGTCCTGCATTGCTGCACGTGCTGCATTAGCACGATCAAGAAAGTACTTCATTATGCGGTACAAGAAGAACTCCATGATACCAACAAGAGGTTGAGCTCTGGCACCACGCAAAATAGCGTTCTAGACCTCAACAAAATTTGTTGTCATTATCCCATGCCTCACACCTCCCTTATCAAACAGGAGACACCATTTCTCCTTAGGCTCATTCTGAATCCACTGGCTGAAGGTCTTCACAGCACATCCCCTTCTCCTTCTGACATTTGGAGCATCTAGCCCCACGTCCTCCAGAGAAACTGGCCCTTCCCTGGGTTCAGGTATTACTAGCTTCTTAGCTATCTCTTCTGATGCTTTCTTCATCAGATCATCTAATTTTTGCCATAGGTCATAGAACTTTTTCTCCTGATTGGTCGAACATAAGTGCTTGAACAATTGTGTAAGTTCTTTGTTCTTGAACTGGCTATGAAAGTTTGCTCCCATATGCCTCAGGCACCACCTGCTATGCACATCTGGCCATTGTGCTGCTCTGTTACTCTCTTCACCACCTTCTTTGATGTCATTAATGGCCTGCAAAATACCTTTGTGTCTATTGTGTATCACACACACGTCTGATACATCTCCCACCACCATCTGCTTCAATCCCTCTAGAAACCAATACCAACTGTCACCATTCTCTCTCCCTTTGTGCCAGTGGCAACAACTGATTATTGCCATCTGCAGCCACAACTGTAAGGATTGTGCCCTTGTATTTTCCTGTTAGGAATGTGCCATCTATGCAAATAACTGGTCGACTCTGTTTGAATGTAGCAATAGCAGGACCCAATGCTAAGAATGTCCGCTGCAAGACTTGTTTCCCTGGCCTTGATACAAGATTATAAGTCTTGATATCATAATAACTACCAGGATTTAGTGTGGAAATTGTGTTCAACAATCGAGGCAGATTGTCGTAGGATGCTTCGTAAGTTCCCCACCTCATTTCCATTACCTTCTTCTTTGCCATGTATGCCTTACCATAACTTATTTGGTATCTAAATTTCTCCTCAATTGCCAAGATAATAGACTTAGGCTCATAAGCAGGATTTTCCACAATCTTAGCAAAAATCTGGCTGGCCACAAAACTGGATGACAAATTATGATGGCTTGCATCCAGCTACTCAAGTACACAAGTGTGATCCACAACAGATTTGATCTCCTAATAATTTTTCCACTTGCCCTTGGAAGCATACACTCGAAAAGGATAGTTGGGCTTCAGACATTGTACATTATATATATGTGGAGAACTCTTCACTACCCTGAACTCTCTTTGCAGAGTAAGCGTGTCCCACCTCTTCACTGCATCCTTCACCTTTACTGCACTCTTATACATGGCGCCAACAGAAACTGTATTGTCTCTATACTCCCAGGATACATTCTCACCAGGATTGACAGATAGCTGTGAGAAATTGTAACTGTCCCAGTCCCATGAAACTAGCGGGTCATCCTCATCATTTGAGGAGTCCTCTTCCAACCCACGTTCATCCTCATCAGCCTCCATTTCGTACCGCCTGAGTACTTCTTCATTAACTTCCCCCTCATCAATTGCACCCTCAAAGGGTGTGTCACAATCTCCTTCTTCTTCCTCAGTGGAACCACCATCTCCTTCTTGTGCACTAGTACAAATGCTATCATCTATGACCATTACCTAGTGACGATTTCCTGTTTGGTCATAGAAGTTCTCTTTCCAGTGACGAAAAAAATATTTGGTCATATAAGATTATTCTTTCTATGACGATATACAAATTTGGTCATAGTAGTTAATTCAACAGTGACGAATTGTTGAATTTGGTCACAGTTGACGAGTGAGGGGTGAGACGAATCTGCTGCATGCGGCCGGGCTCCGATGGGCTTGGCGGGCGGGCCGAGCGGGTCGCTGCATAACTTTTTTCGAATTTATTTTTCAATGCGAAAACAATTCCGATAAACACTCAGAAAATGTTTTTAGAGCACGAAAAATACTCAAAAAATCACAAAAACTCCAGGAAAATTCCTAGAGATAGATTAAGACATGAACAATCCAAATAAAACATTTGGAGCTCATGAAAAAGATTTTAGAGCCTTCTAATAAATAGAAATAGCTCAAGGAAAATGAGAATAAGTTCCAGAAAAATCTGGAAAATTCTCGGGAAAATTAGGACAGCTCCTAAACGCATTTTTTATACCTTTTGCACTCAAGAACCACTAGATGCATCGGCATGAATGCAACACACATAACTTTTATTCAATTTAGAAAATCAAAAAATGGATTTTTCCTATACTATATTCCCTGTAAAGAAAAATAAATGTTGGATTTTTTTAAAATTATGAGAAAATCGTTATTTAATTATTCTTTTTATTCACATCCTGAAATTGGAAATTTCAGGGTGTGGCAATAGCTCATGAGCATTTTCACATTTAAAAACTCTATTGAAAACACCTACATATAGTGAGGACAAAATGTTACTCTTAGCAATCTCATCAAATTGTTTTTTCTTCTTAGTACCATTTCTCATGCCCTTGTGTCCTAGGAAACAAATACATGTGGAGGTTGATGCATAATTATAGAGTTTTCAATGTATAATTCACCATATTTTGTCTCACACAACACGAAAATAATTATAAAAATTAAAATAATTGTCAAAAAAATGTAAGTTCTTGTGAGGGACTGTATTTTTGCTACAAATGACTACCAAAAAAAATCTCAAGTCATTTCAAAAAAGTTGAGTGTTATGTAGTCCAAATATAACAATCACTCACATAGTTCCTTGAACTATGTGATTGGCTTGTTATATTTGAACTACATAATATCACCACTTCCTCAAATGGAAATTTGACCTACACAAAGTTTGTTAGTCTCGACAAGTTATGAAACTTTTGTGTTCAAAAGATTTTCATCCGAGTTCATTTCGTATTTCGTTTGACCTGAGTTTTGACCGAGTCAAACTTGGATTTTAAAATTTGAATTGCTCATGTTTTGTTGCATGAAGAAATGATTGAATCCAACACCATAACTTGATAAATCATGATTTTAAAAATTTTTGGGAAGAAGAATCACCTCATTTCGAGTTCGTATGAAGGAGAACGACTAGTTACAAGTTTTAATCCGAGGAAAAAAGAAAAATCGATCAGTTCATTCCAGTTCGTCATGTGTTCATGAAGAAGGACCGATTTTTCTTTTTTTCCTCGGATTAAAACTTGTAAACTGTTTTTCTTCCTCATACGAACTCCAAATCGGTTGATTTTTTTTCCTATTTTTTTCTAAAATCGAGATGTTTTACTCAGTGCCATTTGTTTGTATCTTAATTACTATTTGTTGATTGCTTTTAATACAACATATCTTTTCCAACTAAAAAGAGAATATAAAAAACATGTTTTTCATAATAATTGCTAATATAACTTAATATTCTCTAATGTTATGGTCAACACAAGGTTGCATCCAAATTTGAGGTGCCCATGAGTAAGAAAGTATTTGAATGTGTACAAACTTTGAAGTTTAAGTTGAGTTGTATGAAACAATGTGATGATCTAGCTAGTTTATGAACAATGTATACTCCAATTTTCACAAAATCTTATGAAACTTTTTTGTCAAGCTTGTACATTGATAAAATGATCCTATGCCAATTTACATAATTTTTTGATAAGTTTTATTTTTTATTATCATTATTTTATAACAAGGTGACCAGTAGAAGTTTGAAATTTCCTACAAGCCAATTAAATTTTTCGTCAATCTCCTAGATGTGGCCTAGAATGGACCATAGGGGCCTAAATATAATTTTTTTTGAATTTTTTAAACTTATTAGATGCACATATAGGTCAATTTTGAATTACTTTCGGTAAACACGTAGAAATTCATTTAAATGATAGAAAATAGCAAAGCCACTCGAAAAATCTTGAAACTCCCAGATGAAAACTTGTATCCATACTGTTATATATAAAAAATATATTTGTACATATAACATAATTATTTTTTAATGTTACTTCACAATGGTGCAATAAAAAGAAAAAAGAAAAAGAAAAAACAATAAACAGAGAAGCCCATGTCGGCCCAAATAGCCCAACGATTTGCAGCCATCGATCGTCGATCCAATGGTTCTCATCGTGTTTCTTTGGTATATAACACAGCATCCAACCCTAAACCTAACCCCATCCCCTCCTCCTCCCGCAGTCCCTCCTCCCCTCTCCCGCCTCACCCATCCCCCTCCCTAGATCCGCCGCCCCTGCTCCCACCCGCAGATCCGCCTCCCCTCCCCTCCGCAGAATTCCGTCCTCCCCTTCGTCGTCACCTCCCCCTCCCTCACCTCTCCACCCGCCCGTTTGATCCGCTTCCTTCCCCTCTCGCTCCCCCCGCCGGACCCTGTCCTAGGTTTAGCGCGGGGAGAACCCAACCACCCCCAACTCCGCGTCGCCCGGAGAGTAGTTGCCTGCCCGCTCGCCGCGGGCCCGCATGGTGCCCCCCGAGTCGGCGCGAGGGTCCGCGCGCACTCGTGCCGGTCGGCATCGCGCGTGGACCGCCGCCGGCCGCGGCCCCCGCGGCCTCTCCGGAGCGCGTCGCGTCCTCCGGAGCCGCCGCCTCCACCGGTTCGTGGGGCGATGAGGTGAGTTTCTTCGCCGCCGTACTTGATTGATACTTTTTTTTGGTACGAGGGGCGGGGGTTTGGTGAATTGGCAGCTTAGGATTGAGCAATCGGAGCGGACGAGATGAGGAAGATGGGTTGCTTTGACTTAATTTGGTGCTGGTTGTTGCCATTTCGTGAGACTTACACTAGAGACTAGTCCCTTGGCCTTCGGTTAGATGCTTAGATGGCTACGAATAGGAATCACCTGGGAATCATCTTAGGTTCATCTAACCTAAACTATAGGCATTTGAACTGGATATGCTATATGCTCAATTGACTAGACTCCAGGGAGTTGGGAGTATCCAAGAGTGTGGAACATTTCTTCTCTTGAATGATGAATACTAGTTGAATGCTACCTTTGGTTGGTTGTCTTCTATTTATCGTGGTAGGGACATTAGGCGATTATAGCCCCGATGATACTAGTAGCATCTCGTTATTACCGATTTATTGGTATGTGTGCGACTTAGCGTGTTTCTTGTGATATATGTGTTTGTGCAGCACGCGTTCTTCAAAAGGGATGAGAATGATATAGGCCCCTATTCATGGAATATTACGGGAACATATAAAGGTAACTTCTGTTCCATACTCTTTTTTTGTGATGGTTATGCAACGCTTGTGTTTCGTGTTTCCCTTTCTCTTAAAATAATTGGTAGCGGCGACAAATAGTATTGAAGGCATAGGATTATGTCCCTTAATTTCTCGAGTTTATTACATTACAGATTTTATTGATATACCAAAGCTTATTTGCTTTATCTAGGGTATTCCATGAAATTAAAGTGGTGTTAAATAGTTTTTAGTAGCATTATACTACATATTTTTGAAATGGTGTCATCTTATTATTATTATTATTATTATTCTATTGATATATTTTCTCTCTCTTTGCTGTTTACTCCATAGCTGTGCCTAATGTGGTTTCTCATGTTTGCATATAATGCCATTTGGAGAGGTAGTGCCGTCTTGTTCTTAGGGTCCATTTTTTTTCTTTGGGTTGTGTAGTACTACATTTTAGGATTACACACTGGAACTTTTACCACTCTGTTCATGATCATCATGTAATGACTTAAGAAATAGATGCTTTTAAGGAATTCTAATTTGAACATTTAAAGGGTTGATTTTGGGAAGCCATTTCAAAACCAAACGAAGCCATGGTTGCATGCTTTTCACTCAGCAAAAATAGTCTTGTGAATTTGCCCTCGTGCTTTGCTATATGTTGATTAATACTGTTTACTTGTCAATATTACTACAATTTGTGTAATGACATCACCAATTTATAGTTTAATGTCATATGTTGATTAAGGAGAAATCCTTGTACATTCGTGTCCAGTAGTTTAGCTATATCCTGTGGATGTCTTCTTGATTTGTGTTAGAAAGAGAAATGCATGTCTTAGCTCATAAAAGTTAATTTGCCTTTGGTTACAACTAGCAGTGTCGTTATTATTCATGCTCCCGGCCAGCGATAGTTCGCCGCTAACATGTTTTGTGCTGTCCTGAATTTATGGATTCGTTTGGCCAGAATTCTAGATTTTCGTGTTCACTCAAAATCATCTATGTTCTACCAGGATGCCACGATTCCTATGTGTGCTCGAGTTTACCTTTTTTGTTCCGCCTGCTGCCGCAGTTCGGCGCGGATTGGGAGGGCCGCGCGCCTGGACAAGGACAGGGGAGCGTCCTCACGTTGCCAGTGCTCAGGTCGAACAGCGGCGGGCTCATCCTCAAGTACAACAACTCCCTCCAGGGGCTCGTGCCCAACCCTCTCCTCAGCCCCACGCACTGGTGTAAAGGTACTTCCCACGACCCGCACCACTTCGTTTGCTGAACTTGCAGTATGAGGTAGTGCTTGATCCTAGTTCAACTTGCAGACCCCAAAAGGCCCATCCAAGATGTTACCAAGGACCTAGTAGGGACGTCCATTTCTGTCAAGGTGATTAAGTTTTCTTTGATTGTTCCATTGCACTATCTATTTGCAGTTGTATCCTGCTTTTTTTAACCTAACTGGGTGCTTAGTTATTACTATTCATTTGATATTTTCAGGCCTGCGTCATATCATGTTTATGGGACTTTAGCCTTGTGTTATCTGATGTTTATGGTAATTGCAATATAAGCAATGCAAATCTTCATTTGCAGATTTGCAGCAGGTTTCTGTAAATAACTGAAACTAAACCCATTACACAAATGAAAGGACAAGAATCTGCATTATCTATGAAATTCTGTCAAGGAGCATGTACTTTTTATTTTTTTGCTTGTGGTAGCTTTACCTATGATGTCCTTTTCTTATTGTTGCGCAACTCTGCCTAAGTGATTGTTTGAGCGAAATTCTTTTGTTACCTAGAGTTTAATGCCCAGAATGACACCTTATTTCCTCCTGCTTGCTAGTGTTAGTACCCAACTGTCTTTTGTTACTTCTACACCTCGTAAAGAATCGTCAATGAAACAGAGACGGATGCATAAGGACACACATTTCGACTTAGTCACCAAATCCTATTAGATGCATAGACTACCAAAATTCTTGTGGAACCATCCGAAGGATGAGTATTGATTGAACATGAAGACAGGTTAAAAAAGGTCAAATCTACTAAGCGTAGTTAAGGAGTTCAAGGGTTAGTGGGTTCTTGTACCCTTGTTGTTGAAGTCTCGTACCAAGTTATAATCTTCCCGTGCCTCGTTGTAAATACTACTTTAAATACTACACCTGTTGTCCATTAAATATCTTCTTTAAGTCAGCTCAGCTGACTGCAGACAACCATATCCTCGTATACGGTGCTTGTTTCTTGGATTTTTTCTGCTGTAACTTGCGGTAGCATATTTGTTCTTGTGCAGTAGTTTCAAGGGAAAGCCTATCTATCAAGTATCAACTATAGTGTCAAGGAACATGATTGGATTTCTGAGATCTTAGATGCCCAAGATGCTTATGATAATCTACTTGTTGAATGGTTTATCAGTATAATTGACATCACTGGTAAGGATGTTGAGAAGATCTTGGATTAGGAGAACAGCGCAACAAAGCAAGTTGAAATCCCATTCAAGCCAGCTCGTGTTCTTCTCCAGGTAGTGATTTCAACAGTTCCTTTTCAACAACTGATATAGAAATGTAAGATCTGAATATGCAAGACCTTAGTATCCTCAAATGCTATGTGTATGTGCAGGTAACAGTGTGGTTATAATTATGAAAGAGAAGGGTGTCAAGCCTTGGTCAAAGACAATGTTTATGGTGCCAAACAGTGAAAGAGAAGGGTGTCAAACCTTGGTCAAAGACAATGTTTATGGTGCCAAATGGTGGGTGGTGATGCTAGATAGAAAATGTATGTGATCCGTTGAAATTACGGTGATCTCTCTGTTAATATGGTGAAATATATGGTGATTTGGCGATTTGTGGGATTTATATACCTATTTTGAATCGTTGGGCATTTGTTGGGTTGAAATGTATATGGGTTGTGCTAGGAATGTATGTGGGTGGGCCGTAATGGATTTATATAGGCTGAAATTCGGTTTGGGAAAAAATTGCGTAGGCCGACGTCAGCGCCATGTCATCGTCTATGTAGGCAGCCACATCATTGTACACGTAGGCAGCCACGTCATCGTCCATGTAGATAGCCAGCGTGGCATCGAGCCATGTCAAAACGTGGACAAACCGTAGCGCGACATGTGGACAAACCAGAGTGCGACACGTGGACCATTCAGAGCTCGACACGTGGACAAACCGTAGCGCGACACGTGGCGTTGTGTCAAAGAGCCACGTCATCATATCCATGTCAGCATGCACCTTGCCACGTCAGCAGCCAGCATGGGCCGTGCCACGTGGCATCCCCTTCAGTGACCAATTTCGTGACCATTTGGCTTGGTCATAGAAGAAATACACTTCTATGACGAAAAACGTGTTGGTCATGAAAAAGTTCCACTTCTATGACCAAAATGACCGATTGGTCATGGTAGACCAAATGTGACGGAGCTTCTGTGACCAATTCAATTTGGTCATAAGTTGGTCATAAAAAAGTGTTCTGTGACCAAATTTGCATGTATCGTGACCAAACCGTTTGGTCATTGATGTTGAGTATTGTACATGTGGCTCAGTTGTAGGACCATCTCCTGCTTGTAGTTCAGCCTCACCCTGGTGAGCATCACTCTCAGGCACTTGACTACTAGACCCAGCCTTATGAACAACTTGGATAAACAACATCACAGGCAAACCAATTTCACATGCTGTTTTGATATAACTCCTCCAATGTTCAGTACCATGAAGTGGCATAAGCTCCCAATATAATGACTCACTCTTGTTTACTAGAGCCACAACGGACAAGTCATGTTGCTCTGCATCTACATGGAATGTGCTAAAAGCCGGTAATGGACCCCCAAGTTCTTGAGGCTGCTCTTCTAATCACATGGTCAACCGAATAAAATTCTAACAAGTCAACTCCATGTTCACCATATCTAATCTGCCCATTACCGAAATACAACTTGACACTGAGCTCATCCGACATGTCTGACAGCATGAAAAAATAAAACGCTATTAACAAGTGGATCTGCAACTACAAAATATATCTACTCAGAGCTACACTAAAACTATAATTTTACTAAGCAGATCTACACTAAAACTATAATTTTACTAAGCAGATCTACACTAAAACTATATACTTACTAAGCAGATCTACACTAAAACTATATATTTACTAAGCAGATCTACACTAAAACTATATATTTACTATTATGACAGTTCAAACTATTAAGTATCAAAGTATTACCTCTAACGAGATGAAAACCGGCAGAGCTTCGCACCTTCACCACCTCCTCCTCACTCCCATCTCTCCCCCCTCTCTTTCTTTTTTTCGAATTATTATGACATTTTCGGCTGAATTTCGGTGTTATATAGGCAGGCAGATGCTAGCGTCGTGGGCCACGACGCTAGCAGGCCTGCTGCCGCCGTGGCCCACGACGCTAGGACATAACGCCGCAGCCCATGACGCTATGTTCCTAACGCCGTGGGTTACGACGCTATGTCTATCCCACGCTAAGGGCCCACTACTGGCGGCTCCTAGCGTCGTGGGCCACAGTGTTATGTCCCTGACGCCGTGGGCCACAGCGGCAGATGTATAGTTTTGCAAAATTTCGGGTGGACCATATATTTTTGCAAAATCGTGATAGAAAAAAATATAAAAAATTCCGTTGAATCGTTGGTTTAGGGTCTTTGCTGCGTCATGCAGATTTTTTTACAACCCCCCGAATTTTGCAAAAATATATGGTCTGCAAAAAAATTGCAAAACTATACATCTGGCGCCGTGGGGGACGGCGGCAGGAACCTACCGCCGTGCCCCACGGCGGTAGGAAGGCGCGTGGTACTGTAGCGCTCCTACCGCCGTGGGCCACGGCGGTAGGGTCCAGTCTCTTTTAAAAAATTTGTAATGTTTTGGTTTTAACTCGGATGAAGGTAAACTTTATATGAAAATTGTAGCTTTCGACGAGATCTACAACTTTGTAGTTCAAAATTTTTCCATTTGAAGTCATCTTCATAGTCAAATAATTGATAAACTATCCAGATCTTAGTTTGACAAGTTGAGACATATGCATTGGCCCAATCATTGTGTGGGCTATTCCAGATGCCGACATATATAGGCCCATGTACTATTTTTTATGGGCCAAAAATAAGAAGGGTTGCCAATGTATTAGGCCCAACTATGTTTTTGCTTCTTCCCAAATTTGGTTACTAAGAATTTTTTATATATTTCTTTGATTTTTAAAAAATATGTCACATTTCAAATTTTGCAAAACTATACTATTAGCGCCATATGATACGGCAGTTGGGCACAATATCCGTGTCAGGTACCGTACCGCCTGCAACTGCCGTATCAAACGGCGATAGGGGTCAATTCATTTTTTTAAAATTATAAATTTTTTGTATGAACTCTGTTGGAGATAAACTTCATACGAGAATTGTAGCTTTCGACGAGATCTACAACTTTGTAGTTCAATTTTTTTTTCCATCCGAAGTCATTTTCAAACTCAAATAATCAATATTCTATCCATATCTCAGATACCGACCCCTACCCCGTGCTGGGGTATTGTCACAACCTATGTGTGATACTGGTGGTTGGAACACTGTAGCACCTCCAATCGTCGTACCATATGGCGGTTGGACCCAAACGTCATATCATACGACGGTGGTGGTATAGATTTGCAAATTTTGAAATGGTACATATATTTTTGAAAAATTGTGAAACAATAAATATAAAGATAAAATTTTTCAGTTACGAAGATTGTTCGTATAGTATTTATGAGATGTTTCATAGTAGATATAGTTTTGTTAAATATAAAGTAGTTCTACACTATCACAAAGAAATATAGAAATGTGAAGACCAAAATGAGAGAGAGATAATATATTCTTTATTCTCTTGTGTATCAGCGTACATACAATTCTCTCATATACATAGCTATTCAAGAGGTGGAGATTTATACAAGAGTTACAAGTCATAATGTAAGAACGTTGCAACTCCATCCTTATTTTATTTCACCATAGTATCATAGGGGTTCTGGACATTCACATTAATGAATATTTCATAACACTCCCCCCTTGGATGTCCATTAATACACATGCCTCGTTAAAAACTTTGCCAGGAAAAACACAGTGGGGGAAAAACCATGGTCAAGGAAAAAAGAGTATATACTCCCCCTGTTGGCAACATTATTTGATCTCTTCAAGTTGTCGCGGTCCAATACCACATACCAGTTTTCTAAAAACTGAAGTAGGAAGTGCTTTAGTGAATAAGTTTACCAAATTTTCACTTGAACGAATTTGTTGGACTGCTATGATACCATTCTTCTGAAGATCATGAGTGAAGAAAATTTTTACGAAATATGTTTCACTCTATCTCCTTTTGCGTATCCTTCCTTTAGTTGAGTTATGCATGCCATATTGTCCTTATATATTACTGTAGGTTCTTGTTGGGTAGGTAAGTTACACCCTTCTCGAATATGTTGTGTCATATTTCTTAACCAGACACATTCCCTTGTTGCTTCTTCATGAATTGCAAACATTTCTGCATAATTGGAAGAAGTAGCTGATATGGTTTGCTTCATTGAGCACCATGAGGGATGAGCCACCGTAAATAAATACATATCCAGTTTATGAACAACCATGTGGATCAGATATGTATCCTGCATTTGCAAAACCAACTAATTCTTCATGACATTTGTTAGAAAAATACAAACCCATATCCTTTGTACCTTGCAGATAACAAAGTATATGCTTTATACAATTCCAGTGTCGCCTTGCTCGACATGATTTGTATCTTTCTAACAAATTAACAACAAATGTAACATCAGGACATGTATGAGTAGAAAGATACATCAATGCCCCTATTGCACTTAATAAGTATGGCACCTCTGGACCAAGAATTTCATTTTCATCCTCTGAAGGGTCGAAAAGATCTTTATTTATATCCACAGATCTTACTACCATTGAAGTACCCAATGTGTCAGGGTTCTCTACCGCCGATGAGTAAATTTATATCGATCGTGTGTCCGACCGGGATGGTTAGCACAAGAGACACGGCCATGTATACTGGTTCGGGCCTCCGGAGAGTAACACCCTACATCCAGTCTCGAGTGGTGGTGTTCTGATGCCAGGAAAGTTTGCAGTAGGGGTTACAAACTAGTTGGGAGAGGTGTCGGAGCCCAAGTCCCCGAGAGGAGTAGCTCGTGCTACGTGTGTGTGTGTGTGGTAAGTGTAGAACCCCTAAAACGGTTTCCCTCCTCCCCCTTTTATAAACACAAGGGTGAGGGGTAAAATGGGGATACAAAGATATGCTACAGTGCTACAGTACTGGAGTGTCTTTTCCCATGTCAATGTCTGTCAGAGGCACATTGAAGGGAGCTGATCTGTAGCAGAGTTGGTGAGATCGCCATCCGTGCGGGCTGGTACAGTGAATCCCGAGTACTTGCCGCCAGCGCCTTCTCCGGGCTCTTCCATGGGTGGCTTGGTACTGTTGAGTGTTGATTAGGCCTGCCACGTGACGACAGGGGGTGTAGGTAGGCGCCGCCCGTAGAGGCTCGTTGAGTACCTACTCTGATGGGGTGGCGTGCCGCAGAGCTTGTACGGGATGGCGCGTTGGAGGCCGCACGAACCGCTCAGTTCCGTTTTACGACTCCTGTCAGAGTCGGCCGCCCACACATCCTGCCAGTTGGTGTGTTTTGCATGGCGTGGAGAACTAGGGCCTCGCGTGGCGTCGTGGAAGAGTTCGAGAGCCGAGGCGGTGCCATGTTCGTGTGGGGCCCCTGGTCCCGCATTTTGACCTTCACGTGTGGGCCCCACCTTAGTCGAAGACGGAAACTACTCTGCGAGCGGGTAGTCAGAGGCAGAGACTACTCGTGCGAATGAGTAGTCGGAAGAGAGGCGGAGAAGTAGTCGGAGGCGAGGCGGAGACTACTCGTGCGAGCAAGTAGTTAGAGTCGAGGCAGAAACTACTCGTGCGAACCGCTTGCAAGTCGGAGATGGGATGTCTTGTCGGCGAGGGTCTTAACAAAGACCTGCCTCCTTCCTTGTCCTGGAACTTAGTCTTGACGTTGTCAATGGTGGCCGAGGACTCAACCTCAAGGGTGATAGTCTTGCCGTTTAGGCGGCCCTAATCCAGGCCCTCGTCACAATGGTTGTGATTTATCCATAGAATTGCTTGAGTATTTTATCCACATAAGTTGCTTGATGCAACAAAATTCCATCTTTAAAATGTTCAATCTGTAATCCAAGACAAAATTTACTTTTCCCTAAATCTTTCCTTTCGAATTCCTTTTTCAAGCAATCAATTACCTTAGTTAGTCCTTGAGGAGTGCCAATCAAATTTATATCATCAACATATATTGCTATTATCACAAATTCAAATCCAGATCTTTTTATGAATATACATGGGCATATAGAGCCATTATCGTACCCCTTCTTTATCAAATATACACTAAGACGATTATACCACATTCATCCATATTGTTTTAACCCATATAATGACTTATTCAATTTCATTGAATATTGTTCTCGAGAACCTACTCATGGGAGCTTAAATCCCTCTGAGTTTTATATATAAGTCATTATCAAGTGATCCATATAAACATGTGGTTACAACATCTATGACATGCAAATCGAGACTCTTTTATTGCCGGACTAATGAGATATCTGAAAACTGTTGCATCCATCGCAAGAGAATAAGTTTCTTCATAATCAATTCTAGGTCTTCGGGAAAATCCCTAGGCAACTAGCTGTGCCTTATATCTTATTATTTCTCCTTTATCATTTTTTTCTCACAAAGACCCATTTATTACCAACAGGTTTGACACCATCAGGTGTACGAGTTACAGGTCCAAAAACTTCTCTTTTTGTGAGAGAATTCAATTATTCTTGAATTGTGTTATTCCATTTTGGCCAATCTTTCCTTTGCATGTATTTCTCGACAGATTGAGGTTACTGATCCTCAGTTTCATTCATAACTTCTAACGCTAGATTATATGCAAATGCATCATCAATAATAATTTTGTCACAGTTCCAATTTTTTCCAGTCATAACATAGTTTAAGGAGATCTCATTTTCTGATGAATTAGGTACCATTGTTTCTTCTTGTCGGGGTTTGATACCGCCGGCAAGTAAATTTTGGTATGTCTATGCGTCTGATCCGGACGGTTGGGATTAGAGACAAAGGGGTTATACGGGTTTGGGTACCGCGGGGGGCCCTACGTATAGTTCCGGTAAGTGTTCTATATGCGTTCCCAAGGGGTTTGTAGTAGGGGGTACAAGCTTGGGTCAAGAGAGGGAGCAGGTCTCAGGTCTCTAAGTGTGGTGGAGAGCTCGTAATACTCTTGAGTGAGTGTGTGTTTATATCGTTTTCGATGTCTTTTTGTCTGATGTCATTCGATCCGATCCCCCTCCATTCGGTACCAGCCTTCCCTTTTATAGTTCAAGCGGAGCTGGTGTACAGGGTTAGGATGGTAAAATCGTGTTCTGCTATAGTGCTGCAATAGTGCTGGAACCGTCGTCGAGATGGCGCCTGTTGTTCTATAGCGAAGCTTAACACGAACAATGAAGAGAAACGAAACAAAACGTAAAGGCTCAACCACTAATACAGAAGATGGCACGAGAAAACTCTCAACAGTGTAATTCTTAAAAGACGATCCCCTTTTACAAGTGCCGGTTGGCCTCCTTTTTTAGGGAGAAGACAGAAGATGGCACGGGAAAACTCTCAACAATGTAATTCTTAAAAGACGATCCCCTTTTACAAGTGCCGGTCGACCTCCTTTTATAGGGAGACGAACAGACTTTTTACATACCGAAATTGGCTCCGTGTAAAACGGATCAAATAAGAATGTACTAGGCTAATTTTGGGAATTCTCCATTGGGTCTTCACGTAATCGTCGCTTTCCCGACATCACGCCGTATATCATGACGCATTTTCCGACATCAGCACATGCGCCTGTTGGGTGAAGACCTTCAATTTGGAGAACATCCTTCGCCGAGCAAATAACGCCACCTGAAACGCACCACAAGCAAAACATTGTGAAACTTAACATTAGTCGCGACGAAGCCCCTAGCGAAAGGATGGTAAGGTCTTTCACTCAAGCCAGATTCGTCTCAAGGGCTTCGTCTAGTGCAAAATCAGTAATGTCAATGCTATAGGTTGGAAATCAATACTTCTTATACCGCTATGGCTTTCGGGCGACGAAAGGTGCCCAGCGAAAGCTCACAGGTTAAAGAAAGAGCCAAGGCGAATGGCTTCGAGGGCTTTGTCACCTGTATAAAAAACGCCGTTGGATTGACTGAGCTCGTTTCGGTGATTCTAAAGCGTTGACTTTTTCAACCTTGATTCCGAATCCCCCAACAGAAGCCCCTCGGAGGCGAAACGTTTGCAAAACCAAAAACTTGAGCCGCCAAAACCTAAGATTCGAGAATTGAGGCAAAAGAAAACGTATTTCACGGCGTCGACTCCCGAGAAGGCCATAGGAATTACTATTTTTCCCTCTCTTTTGGCCGTTAGGTTCAAAAATTTCGACCGTTGCCGTCTGTTGCCTATAAATAGAGGGGGTCGGTGATGCAGTCACACTGTTGTCGCTTTCACCACCCTTCCTTCTCTTTTGACATCCACGATTGAGCTCTAAGGCTACGTATCTCGCAGATTACTTTCTACGAAGGCTGGTCGTCTATTGAGGTTACTTCAAACCTTTGAGAAAAAGGGCATCTCCCTCGCTTTTTTTCCGACAATGCAATGTTTTGAGATTGAAACTTTATAGACAAATGGCCCGCGTTAGGCACACTGCAGAAGTGATGGAAAGCGAAGGCTCCCCGTCAAACCATGAGGACCGACCTGCTTCCCTTGAGGCCGCGGAGGCTGCCGCGACATCTTCCTCGTCGTCATCTAGCTCGAAATCTAGTAAGATTTCTGGCTTGGATGGGTATATCAGCTCTCGCGAGAGCGGTAGTTCTTCATCTACTTCGAATAGCGATGAAAGTAGTGATTCCAATAGCGGAGATGATGTGGAAATAATGTTGAGTGAAACAGATGCTAAGAAAGCTGATGCTAGCATTGAGGAGGGCGAGATTGCTGGGGGAAGTGGAACTACCGCCGCCAAAGAATCAGGGGAAAATTTGGCAGGAGTGAATGTTGGTCCTGAAGATCTAGTCAAACCCAGTACATGTTTTATGGAACGATCTTTGATGACACAATCTGATTTGGACACCATGGCTTCGGAGGGCTATTTTGAATCTGGTAGTTGTCGACTGCCCAGGAGAGAAACCACGCCAACACCCAAGAAGAATGAAAGCGTCGTGTTTTGCGACTTCTTTACTGCAGGTTTGCGTTTGCCAATGTCGAAAAGGTTTGCTGATATTCTGGCTGCTTATAAAGTGCAAGTTCACCAGCTGATGCCCATTTCGTTCCCTCAAATCCTGAAGTTTTTTGGGCCAGCCGATCTTTTGCTGATGACAATGATGTGGATACTTTCGTCCGCCACTTTGAAATTCATTGGGCCAAAGGACAGTCACTGTCGATGACGAAGATAAGGAAGCACAATACGGCTACTGTACCTTCCAAACTTGTCGGGTCAACAAGAATCAGGCTCCGGTGGACTTGGCCCCTGCTTACAAAAATAAATGGCCCTACAAGTGGAATTCATATTGGTTTGTACCACCATTTCGGTGGTTGGTCTGGATGCAAAGCGTGAAGAAGTGATAACCTATGACTTGGCCAGTCGTATGGTTGATTTGGATGTTGAATTGGCCCCAGAGCTCACGAAAGTAAGTCGCAGCTCCGCTAGCACTAGGGCTTTCTTCCAGGCCACTCACGTGATCACTACGCAAGATGCCCTTGAAGAATTCATGGCTGCTGATATTTGGCCCTGCAGGCCTCGATGGGGTTCATGGGTTTTCCGAATGAAACAACTGCCTAGACTAGACTTCGAAACCTGCAGCCCCAAATTCAACATCAAGCGTCTTTAGGGGAAGACTGACGAAGAGATCTTAGCTGAAGTTGAGAAGAAAGTTGTTCAGATGATCGACAACTACACGCACAAGGAGTGGAAGGCTTCCCAAAAGATCTTGAAGCATCAAGGCCACGTCAATCACGTCTTGGAAGAAATGAAAGTCCCGTGCCCTCCGCGACCGAAACCTACAACCCCAGGAAAGAAGATGCAACCGCCCGACAATGTTCGTGTTGACGCCATTTTTTTGGAAAAACAGGTCAAAAGGGTAAAGAGAGGCAGTCGATGAAAAGCAGAGCGCAATCGGCTGATTGAAGGAAGAGGAGAACGGTCATGATTCATCGATGGTCAAAAGGACCCAACCTGACAATAGACTAGATGTCAAGACGATCGGCCGATGGTCAACTAGGAAATCGGCTGATGAGGAAAAAGAGAATGCGACAATCAAAGAAATACGCTAGATGGAAAGTACAGTGGAGGCAGGTCAGTCCACGATTGGCAACGGGTCAAGAGTCAGTTTTTAGAAGGTCTTAGACTCATGCGAGAGTCCTTTTCTATTTTTAGTAGTTTTGTCTTTAGATGCAAGAAAATAGTGTCGTGACCGGCTAGGAGTCGGGTTTGTCCCTGGGACATAATAGCAACCCTGCGTGGTCGGGGAAAAGTGTACACATCAATATCAAACAAACCGCCTCCGGGCAAACCCTTTACTTTTACTGCATCTACTTTACAACATCTACTTTTTGGCAACTTTGCCATTGCGTTTTTCTCTTTTCTACAACATTGTTCATCGAGTTTGTCGGGCTGCATCAACTGATCTCTGGCAAGCTTGTGAGTACCGTTTTACCGAATAACCCTAGGCTTTAACCTCTGGGTGCATCGCTGAGGTTTTGCCTAGTTATTTATTCACCCCTTACCGATATTAGCTAGATCTACAAGTCTTCGTACCAATTCTTGTGGTTTTAGCTATTATCATTATCATCCGCTCGATCTAGATCCTATCGGCTTCTACTGCAGCCGATTCCGACATGTTCGAGCGCTGACGTCACGATCGGCCGATCCAGCCGATCGCACCCACACTTCGGTCGCCTCTCAAGTCGGTCGATCCCGCTTTTACTCGTATCAGTCGATTGGTTGGTACACGTGTCGCTAAAAGGCCATCGGTTCTCTAGCCAATCCCTAATATTTTTCATTGTCAATCAACAAGTCAGATTGGCTGGCACGCCTCGCTACAGACCGGGGAGACACGTATGTCGCACGCGGAGGTGACGTCCTATTTTCACGTCAACACACTTTTGGCACGCCCGGTGGGACACGAAAAAAATTAATAATGATGAAATCTATGAAGAATGGTCCTTCTGAAGTCGATCCAGAGAATGTTCAGCCAATCACCAAGGATCAGCTGAAAGATTCAGACAAAGCTGAGTTTGAAGCCCACATGAAGCATTATGAAGAGCTTTGTTTGGCATCATATGGTCAGACTAAAAGTGGTGTTTTCAAGAAGAATCCTTTGCCAACACCGAAGCAAGTCACCTTCTCAGCCGATCCTGAAGGACTTCAAGACATGATGACCAAAGCTATGAATCAAACAATGATTGATCAATGCAAGGTATTCGCGAATGCAATTCAGAATGCCATAATTGATGCACTCAAGCAGGGAGTAGCAAGAGGATATTTAGGACCTTCATACTACCAATCTAAACAAACTCCTCTAGTGTCCCAGCAAGACCAATCGGCTATATCGTCGATTGATGATCTAACAACGAAAGCTTCACCATCTCCACAAGCTGCTGCTAGTTCTTCATCGGACAACTAGCCGATTCAGAATCAAAGTGGTGATGGAAAAGAGAAAGATCCTGCCGTCACATCACCAGTGCAATCTATTGTCCAGAATCATGTGCTTCCAGTGCAGAATCAACAGAAATATCCTGCTGTGAGGGATTCAGATGGGAAGCTTGCAGGATGGGACCTACCTTGTGATCACTTTGTGATTGAAGAAATCCTAGAAGTGAAATATCTGCAGTCTTACCAAGCTACATTTGGAGGTACTCCAGGGACTGTGCACATGACTAGGGAAGGAGTAGTGTTTGTCTACTTCAATCATGGGAGTAAAACTTTTGAGAGATTCAAGATCAGTCCACCTCATGCTCACATGGTCATACTGACAGAAAAAATACTTCCTGTTCCACCTCAAAGGCCAGATCCTACACCACCTCAGAGATTGGCTCAACAGCCGATACTCGGGATGCCTGTGCAAACTGCTCTGCAACAACAACCGACGCTTGGGATGCCCATACAAACAACCCCGCCTCAACAGTCAACGACAATGCAGGCTGTCTTAACCCCAGCTAATACGGTGGTTCGTACAAGGTCTTCACCTCAACAGCCGATCAACCAAGGAGCTGCAGGGCAGCCGGTGTTTCCACAAGTGGATTCTGCACAAGCAAACACTTCTGAGTCAATTGGCTATTTCAAGCCAGCTGAATACGCAGCAAATAGCCCCATCGGCTAATCAGCCAATTGAACATGTTACACCTGTTACAGGTCATTCAAACGCTCAAGATTCTGCTGAGGCAAGGACAGCTCCAAATCCAAAGACTAGAATCTTAGAAGAACGACCTCTAGAAACTCCAGCTGAGATAGAAGCAATTGAGAAAGTAGCTACAGAGTTGAAATCTCATATGAAGTAGGAGTTACTTAACCACCTTTCATCGACGCTACTAAAGCAATATGGGATAAAGCCCAAGAAGCAGTCCTGCATGTACAAGGCATCGTATCCTTCTGGTTATGATCAGATACCATTCCCTCCAAGGTTCAAAGTGCCAGACTTCACTAAGTTCTCTGGGCAAGATGAAACGTCCACTATGGAGCACATCACTCGGTTCATCATCCAATGTGGAGAAGCAGGGAATGTTGATGCACTCAAGATAGGATTGTTCTTTTCATCTCTGTCAGGGCCGTCATTCTCATTGTTTACATCACTGCTAGCCAATTCCATCATCAAGTGGTCCGATTTGGAACAATAGTTCCACAATTATTTCTTCTCTGGCATTAATGTGATGAAGATCACTGATCTAACCAGACTCATGCAAAGGAACGATGAAACAGTAGTTGGATTCATTCACAGATTCAGAGAAGTCAGAAACAAGTGCTATAGCCTGAACTTGGGAGACAAGCAATTAGCTGAACTAGCTTTCCAAGGTCTCTTGCCGATCTTGAGGGAAAAATATGCGTCACATGATTTTGAAAGCCTCAGCCAATTGGTCAGTCGAATGAGTCAAGAAACAGCAAGGTCCTATAAACCTAGAAGGAGTTTTCAGAAGAAAGTATCGTATGTGGACTACTCTGACTCAGAAGACAAATACAATATGATAGGGCTCGCAGAGTGGGTCAAAGGCAAGAAGACAGTGTTCGGTCCCTTTGGCAAAAAAGATAAGATATTTGATCTGTTGCTTCAGCAAGAGCAAATCAAACTCTCTCAGTTCCATACCATACCATTTGCATAAGAACTGAAGAGGATGGAGTATTGCAAGTGGCACAATGCAACGTCACATGACACCAATGATTGCAATATCTTCAGACGACAGATCCAATCAACTATTGAGCAAGGGAGGCTTAAATTTGAAACTCCTACCAAAGCTGAAAAGCCGATGAAGATTGATCAGCACCCCTTCCCAACTAACACAGTTGAGGTGTTTAGCAAAGACACATCACAAGTTAAATTGCTGACATCTGATTCGACTCAAAATAAAGGAGTCGTTGATCCCAAAGTACAAGTAACCGCTATTGATGTCAAAGGGAAAGGGTTACTGCTTGAAGAACGAGATTCGAAGCCATGTCGGCTTGTCACGTCCCAAATGTTGTTCAACAAGTTTCAGCACCGACAAGAAAAGGCGAAGGAAAAAGAAGAGTGGGCATGACGTAACGAGGGGCACTGGAGATGTCCGTTCTTCAAGTACTGCTCGGAAGAAGGGATCAAGCTGCCGACGGCAGAAAATTGTCCAGAGTGCAACGAGGCTAAAAGGACTTGCTTTGATGACAGAAGACCTGCAACCAAGCATCATCGTGGATTTAATAGTTAACGGGTCTCGATTTACGATCGACTGGGGGGGCAAGACAGCGTCCACGATTGGTTGGGGGTGACCAGCGTTCATGATCGGCTGGGAGGCCGAGTCAATGAAGAGTCAAACGATCGGCTAGAAGAGATGGCCGATTCTCTGGTCCCTGATGAGGATATAATGTGCTAGGCTCCTGAACGTCGACGCACATTACAACTGGATGATGAAGGATCAAGCCAAGTATGTAAGAAGCCTAATCCACAATGGTGTCCAGATGGCTTGACCAAATCCCAGAAGAGAAGAGTCCAGCGCCTATGTCTATAGAACAACATGAAGAAGCAGAGAGACTTATGCTGGACAAGAAGAAGGTTCGGTCTAAAGTTTGGCGCCCAAAGCTTAAGGCTAGTGATGAGGAAGACGACAAACCACGAGCTGATGTAAACATGGTTGTCTTCCTACAAAAAGAGTTCATGGCTTCGGTTGATTTTGATGTGTCCGATGAGGAGCTTGACATGGCTCAATTGACACTAGAACCTAAACAAGCTATCTTGAGAAGCTAGAAGATGGAAAAAGACAACACTTGAAGGCTTTGTTTCTCAAAGGATACGTTTATGGGAAACCAGTCACTAGGATGCTCGTGGATGGAGGAGCAGCAATTAACTTAATGCCATATACCATGCTGCGCAAGATTGGGAAGTCTGATGAAGATTTAACCTAAACCGACATGATGTTGGTGGATTTCGAAGGCAACGTCTCTCCAGCTCAAGAGCAATTTGCGTGGAGCTCACCATCGGCAGTAAGACCCTTCCAACCGCTTTCTTTGTCATTGAAGGGAGGGGGTCTTATAATCTATTGTTGGGTCGGGATTGGATACATGACAATTGTTGCATACCATCTACAATGCATCAATGCATCATCCAATGGATTGGAGATTCAGTGGAGGTGGTGCAAGGAGAAACATCCTTTAGTAGTAGCTACAGAAGCACAAGGATGGACTTATGATCGTGTGAGCTGCATATCTGGGAAATCATGGGATACCAAGTATCTCAAAGTGTCCGATTTTGGACTGAAGCCGGTTCAAGCCGTCAGCTCTGATGACGAGGCTTAATGAATTAGTTCATTGAAGATGAAGGGAAGCTTGGGCATGGGTTCACGTCAGCCGATGAACTAGAAAAGATAGATCTTGGAGATGGAAGTAAACCAAGGCCGACATACATCAGTGCCAAACTAGAAGAAGAATATAAGAAAGAATTGATCACATTACTAAAAGAATTCAAGGATTGCTTTGCTTGGGAATATTATGAGATGCCTGGTTTAGACCGTTCCATTGTTGAGCATCGATTACTCATCAAGCCTGGATATCGACCGTTTCAATAACACCCAATGCAGTGTAATCCAAAGATATATCTTGATATAAAAGACGAGATAACTAAGTTACTCGAAGCTAGTTTTATTCGGCAATGTCAGTATGTCGAATGGATCTCCAATATAGTCCATGTCTACAAGAAAAATGGCAAGCTACACGTGTGCATTGATTTTAGGGACTTCAACAAAGCTACGCTGATGGATGGATATCTGATGCCTGTAGCTGATGCATTGGTCAACGCTACTACAGGACACAAAGTCATCAGCTTCATGGATGGTAATGCTGGGTACAAGCAAATATTCATGGCCATAGAAGGCATCGCAAAAATTGCTTTCAAGTGCCCTGGCCATGTTGGGTTGTATGAGAGGATTGTCATGAACTTTGGATTGAAGAATGCTGGTGCCACTTATCATAGAGCCATGAATTACATATTCCATGAACTCATCGGCAAGATAGTAGAAATCTACATTGTGAAGTCAAAGAGCTACAAGGAACACTTGGCAGATCTATGAAAAACACTGGAATGTACAAGGAAGCATGGTTTAAAGATGAATCCCAATAAATGTGCTTTCGGAGTTTCAGCTGGTCAGTTCTTGGGTTTCCTACTACACGAAAGGGGAATCGAAGTAGGCCAGAAGTTAATCAGCGCAATTGACAATATAAAAGCGCTAACAAACACGAAAGAGATCCATTCATTAATTGGCAAGATCAATTTCATCAGAAGGTTTATATCTAACCTATTAGAAAGGATTTAACCATTTACACCTCTACTGATCCTCAAGGCCGATCAGAAATTCGTATGGGGAGAAGAGCAGCAAAAGGCTTTAGATAATGTCAAGCATTATCTAAAATTTCCTCTTGTCCTAATGCCTCCTCAAGATAAGAAGTCGTTCAAGTTATACTTATCAGCTAATGAGCAGGCTATTGGATCGTGTGACGCTCCAGGTTTTCATTTAACCATAATAGTCGGTCAACTCTGCTGACAGTGGTCAAACCACGATCAACCTAGGCCCTCACCTCGAAAAACCTCACCCACCAACCCTAATGATCCTATTGATCAAGTTGACACACATGTGTGGTCAAGCATTGGTCAAATACACGGTCAAACCCTACTTAAACCCTAGTGACCTTGAATGTCTGCTGGAACTTTTGTCGCGTTCTCCAAATTTCACCTAAACACTTCAAAATCTACCAATATGAAAGTTGCCTAGTTTGTCGAGGAACACAAATTTCATGTAGGATGGCATTTCCAGTTTTGAGTGGAAAAGGGTGGAAATCTTGGTCAGCTGCCAGCACCTCCTGTTCCTTGACACTGAGTGGCATTCAAACTTTGGGTGCATTTTATGCAAAAATTGTTGAGAAAAACACCTTATGGCCTTTGTGAAAGTTGTAGAGGATAGTTAGATCTACAACTTTCCTATTCAACATTTGTGCACTTCTATTCAAAATTTTGGAGATATTCATGCTCAAACAGAGGCTCAGCAACACGAGTTCGAGCCAGCCGGCACCGCGACGTCACGCACCACGTCGCTCGGCGTCCGGGCCGCCGCGCCTTCCCGAGGCCGCATGCCGATCGAGGCCGCGCCCCTTTCCGGATTCCCGCGCCCCACGACGCATTGAATCCTCGCGCGCCACACGCCTCCCCGTCGCCACGCGCGTACATGCGCCGTGCGCGCGCGCGCGGACCCCGGTCCGTCCGCGGCCCCGGCCGTACGCGCGCGGCCGAGGGAGCGCCGTACTACGGCGACATCTTCGCCGTCACCACGACGTCACGCGCGAGCCGTCCCTATTTAAGGTTGCCCGCCTTTCCTCCTCGCCCCCGCCACCGCCGCTCCCGCAGTCCACCGCGCCCGCCATGGCCAGCCGCCAGTGAACCTCCCCTCCGTGTTTCCCCAGCACGTTCCAACCGTCCTAAACTCCTCCCTAGGATCTATAGAGACTTGCGCTGTCGCCCGTTGCCCGGCATTGCGACTCCCTCGTCGGAGCCGCAGCCCACCGCGGGCCGCCACCGCCGGCCACCGCCATGCGCCCTCGCCGGGCCGCCTCCGCGCCGACCTACCCCTCCAATCGCCTCTAGGTGAACTCCTTGGGGGTCCCGCGCTGCTTGTTGGCCAAGGCCGGCCGGCCATCGCCGCCGGCGAGCCCACCCAGTGGCGAGAGGGCATATGTATGAGGATTGGGATTTTCCCCAGGGCCTGGGTGCAAGGGAAGGGTATATACGTGAGACTTGTAAGATTTCCAGGGGCCTATGCTGAAAAGTACATCGTCAATAGTATAGTCACTTGGCTGATTCATGTAAACTCTCTAGAAAATCGTAGAAAAATCGAACAAATGCAAACTCAATTTTGCTAGACTCCTGGTGGATAGTACTACAACTTTTGTTAAACTTGTCTAGGCTGTTTCTGGATATTTTTGGCATGAAAAATAGAAACGTGAAAAACCTAGATCTGTGATATCTCAAAATCCAGGAGTCCTATGTAGCTAATTTTTGTATATGTTGTGTATGATGTTCTGACGAGCTCCTGTACCAAAAATTGCACAAAGTTATGTTGTAAATCTTTTCATATGATTTGTTTTCCATTTATGCAGAATCTATCTAAATGATTTTTGTAGCTAAAAATATTTATGTTTTTGTGCCCAACTTTTGCATGTAGTCTCTTTATGCCAAAATACACCTCTGGTGAATGAATAATAATTTTATAATTATCAGAAGTGAATATTCTTGATATATGCTTGATTTTCTTTGTAAATTAATAAAGCAAGATCAGTGACAGTTCTAGATGTACTTGCTGCATTCCTAGGTTAGTTTTGGACCAGAGAGCATGTGTAAGAAAGTTTGGATCAATTGGATGCTTATTTATT
Organism: Cenchrus americanus; assembly: GCA_947561735.1. NCBI lineage: Eukaryota > Viridiplantae > Streptophyta > Magnoliopsida > Poales > Poaceae > Cenchrus > Cenchrus americanus. The sequence goes on along the minus strand of OX387242.1, from coordinate 95,985,809 downwards.
TTTGTATACATTTATCTTGCTTATGTGATTAGCTTTTGTTATTTTTGGTATAATTAATTTCTAGCTTTTCCAAGCATGCATGTGTGTTCAGTGGCTTAGTATAGGTGATTTGGTGCTTAAGAAACCCTCCACTGAATTTTAGTGATTTATTGTTCGAATAAAAGCTTTGGAGGCAAGTATAGGTTTAATGTTTGATAATTAGGAAAATGTCCTCTTTTACTTGTGACCCTTTCTAAAATGATTTCATAACTTGTCTAGGATCTCTAAATGCACCTCCTTTCTATTTAAGAAAATAAATGTAATTAACTACATTGTTGTGCACACCTTTGTTGTTGAAAGGTGGAATATTAAGTCCTCACATGAAATAACAATTACAAAAGTGAACATTAATGAAGTGTTTATTAAAAGAATAAACCCATCTCAATAATAACCTTCATGTAAAAGAATTAATAATTAATTATTTGTTAAGGTGAATGTGGCCAACAAGAGTTGGATAAAATAATTAACCTATCACATCACCTGAACCCTGCATTGCATTCCGTGTAGATCTTCCTGACGGTGACTACTCGCTCGTGCCGGAAGCCGAGGAAGGAGGAGCTGAAGCAGAGCTGCAGTACGTGGAAGTGATCGAAGACACCGGGGGTACTCAAGCTAACCCTGCTGACGAAGGAAAGCCCTGGTGCAATTAACCCAGTATTTCAAAATTATTATGCAACTATCTATGGATGATTGTGCATTTAAGTTCAGGAGTTGGTATGAAACCCTAGATGCATGATCCCTAGGTACATTTGTCTTTTACTAGTATAGTAGGTCGATGGCTGCTATGCTATAGGACCGTTACAAGTCGAGTGATGATGTCACTCGCGAGAATAGGTTCTTTTGTTGGAATCATAAGATCTCCTTAAATGGATTGCTCTTGTGGTAAGAGCATGAGATGTGGGCTCCGGTCCAATGGCTTTCGTGGGTTAAGTGTTTTAACGTACTAAGCACTTGTCGGGAATGGGACCGGTAAGCCTAGTACCTTAATGACGCGGTGAGGGATCTTACTATTACTCATCTTGGGATGCGTCTCACGGCTAGCTACCGGTGGTGCATGGTGAGTCCAGGTGCCTCGCGGGGTATACCAGATAGCCTATACCAAAGACTGTAAGATTTGATCACGATCCGAAGAGTTTTAGGAACCAACTAGAACTTGTGCTAAAATCTTGAAAGTAAGGACATACTCTTTGTTACTTTTCAGCAATAGAAACCCAGTGGCCAAAAGCCTATCATGTCTAGAGTTGGTGAAGTAGTTATCACCAACGGGTAAGTCTTGCTGACTATTAGTATACTTAGCCTTGCTATAATCTGTTGTTCCAGGTAATGCCTTTGGTGATGTGTGGCCCGGAGAGATCCCGCCCGGCTGGGAGCTGGAGTGGGTGGAGGACGATGAATGAAGGCATCATGGTTGGCCTCCCGTGGTGTTCTCGCTTTCCTTTTATTTTAATTCCGCTATTTTAAAAACTCTGAACTGCATTGTCATGTCAATGACTTCGGTTTGTAATAATTAAACCCTTCAGGGTAAATTTCGGATGTTAGTTATGTTGTATCTCTGGACTCGCCTTCGCGTGCGTTTTAATGCATATATGTCGATCCTTGTTGCTATATAAGTGATTTACCGGGCGTTAACCCGGCGACTAATGACAGGATGATAATTTATTATTGCTTAATGACCAAAGTGGGTTCGTTTTAGGCGATAGTACTGTATTTTCCTAGGTGGGTTGTCACAGATCGGCCCTCGTGCAAGAGTTTGAAGGAAAAGAACGAGTTGTATATTTCATGAGCAGAGGACTCTTGGACGCATAAACAAGATATTCAGCAGTGGAAAGACTATGCTTGTGCTTATATTTCTCATGCACAAAGTTAAGACCTTATCTATTAACTACTGAATGCACCGTGGTGTGCAAAGATGATGTGGTCAAATACATGCTATCGTTACCAATCTTGAAAGGTAGGATTGGAAAATGGATCTTAGCGTTAAGATACACATTTAGACTTGATTTTGATTATCACAAGCTATTACTGATAAAGTCTCCAATTTATGGTTCTAAATATCCAAATTTACCAAAATATCAATAAATACATATTGTTGTAAATAATATATCAGTGCTACCATGTTTTTAATCAAAGTAAAAATATAAATTATATTTTTATTTTTTAAAACACGTGTGTGTCGCATGTGCATTTATACTAGTAAAATAAACACCAGATCGGTGTATCAATCTGTCGAATATTGAGGACCAGGAGCGTCCCGGTGGTCGATGGATGACCGCTCCTCAGTGATGAGTGATTGACAATGGGTGTTGGACTGACTCTTGGCTCAGTGCGCAGGTGTAGGCTGCGGCCTAGTTCGTGTTGTTGCAGGTGAAGAACGGGCGCGAAAGGTCTTCAGCCTTGACGGGCCTCCGGGAGATGGAGAGACAAGTAGGCTCGGTTCGAGGGACCCGGTGGACGGCGGGACTAGGTGCGGGCCACATGGTGGCGAGACGAGCAAGACGAGGCCGTGGACGATCGAGCCGGTGCACGGTGGCGGTCGAGTCAAGAGGCTTGGCGGGAGGCCGGGCCGAGCACGCGGGGTTTGGTGGTTTGCCCACAAAACCATCGGAGGACGGTTTCTTGGTTTGGGCCTCAAAACCAAGTCCGAAGACCCAACACGACGGAGACGGGATCCGGGAGTGTCGGGAAGCTTCGAAGCGGAGGACATGCAGCGGGATCGCATGGCTTGCGTCGGGAGGACGCGGGGTGCGGCGAAGGCGTGACCGTCCGATGGCAAGACCCACAAACATTACATAAATGCCCCTGCGTGGGTTGTATCGCCAGTAGTTGAGTTAGGGGTAGTCGAGTAATTTCCCACACCGGCGGGACCCGATATATAAGCCATGAGTGTGTGTGGATGGGGCTCTCTCTCCGCGACTTAGGGTTTCATTTCCCCCCTCCCATTTCTCATTTTCGTAGCTATTTTCTTCTCCATTTTTCTCTAGGCTAGCATGAGAGCTTCATGTGAGATTTGTTGAGAGGGATGGATGCTAGGGCGGCATGCTAGACCTTGTGAACCTTTCTTGGTTTGTATAGAAGATTCGGTGTTGTGTTTTTCGTGGTCGTTTTGTGCTTGTTTTGGTGCCTTTGTTCTCGGTGTGATTCCGCGGATTTGAGTGGGTTTCTCCCCGGATTTCTTTGAGGGAAACATGGATGGATGTCTCATGCATCTTTGTGATTGATCTTGTGCCCTCAAACACCGGGAAACCACTTCAATTCAAGGATTTCCGTTCGGTGCTCTAGCTTTTGGTGATGCTCAAAGGATTCGCGATTCCCGGTGATTTAGAGAGTTAGGAGGCAAGATTTTTGGGCTATAGCATCCTTGTGTGACGCTTTTCAAGTCCCCAAACCCTTGTCTCCACAGCTTCTACCGTTTGGGAAATCCGATGATGATTTGGAGGAGTTGACCTTCGAGGTCGGGCTGTTTTCAGGTCTGTCCGTGAGGTGCGGACAGTCCGCGAGGGACCGGCGGACGGTCCGCGAGGAGCGAGTTCTTCCCATGTTCTTCGTGTTCTTGCTCGGCTTCACTTTTGATCCGTCGTGGCTTTGAGTTTTCATTGGGCAAGGTTTCGGACAGTCCGTAGCAGAGGGCAGACGGTCCGCGGGTGCCTGGCGGACAGTCCGCGTGCTCCCCGCGGACGGTCCGTTATTCGGGGTCGTCTCTGGAGGTTCTGTTTGCTTTTTCGGATGGTCCGCGGCGAAGGGCCGGACGGTCCGCGGTGTGTGCGCGGACAATCTGTGGCAGCAGGCCGGACGGTCCGCGTGGCCAGTGCGGGCGGTCCGCCCCTCCTAGCCGGACGGTCCGCCAGAGCCTGAGTGCTTTGTTTCTTGGTTCGATTCCTTCCTTCCTTTCTCGTGCTTCCGCGTGTACTTCAAGGAATCGTTCCTAAGATTAGAGGTTTATCCATAACCTCGCTGTATTAGCGATTGGCGTGTGATTCGATCCATCGCTTGTGTGTGACCGGGTTTTGACTAGGGTATAGGCCGGGTTCTTTGTGAAGAATTTTTACCGGCTCCTATTCACTCCCCCCTCTCTAGTCGCCATCCGATCCTTCAATTGGTATCAGAGCTTGGTGCCGGTGTTGTATGGACCTCCTTGGGCCCACTACCTTGGTGGGTACCAGGACCGACTACTCGGTGGGCCCCTGGGACTACCCGGCTTGCGCTACACGGCACCTGATGGCGTGGAGCACAAGGACTACGGAGGAGAAGTACTCGGTTAGGAAGCTGTACATGTCCTGCACTGTATGGAAGACTCCTAGACGCACCCGACTAGTACTCTCTCCCTACTCTGACTGGTAAGCCTGCCTCCCGGACTATATAAGGCGAGGCAGGGACCTTTCTCTAGCATCTCATACAATCCACGACGCACTATTACACCATCTTGTAATCGTGCCCAATCAATCCAGAGCTACGTAGCATACAGGACGTAGGGTATTATGCACCTCGCGGCCCGAACCTGTCTAAATTGTGTGCCACGTGTCTCTTCCTTCGAGTTACCGATCTCGGCGAGGCCACATTCATCTACTTCGGGTACTCCCCTTAGTAGGTTGCCGGTCTAAAACACCGACAGCTGGCGCGCCAGGTAGGGGATCTCACCTGAGGTCACATGGCGAACTCGACGGCTCCCGTCTACTTCAAGCCAACTGTCGCCTTCAACCGCGGCGACACCTTCGTGTTCGGCGCCTGGGTTTGCACTACAGACGGCGCGGGCTCCTTCCAGCGCCTCCTAACCATGCCGCCCAACCCGAAGACCGGCTTCATGACGCTTCCTGAAGCTGTCACAGGCGAACTCGCCGGCAGGTTCGGCTAAATTTCGCTCTTCAACCACCACGCTGACTTCGAGCTCGAGTCCGCTTCCAACTCGAACTCGATGCCTCCATGGTCCATCGCATGTGAGCCGGCTGCCCAGCCATCGCAGGCGATCCCCTCACCTCGTGAGCGCTCCGCGCGCGGTCCCCGCATCCTCAGCCGGGCCCGCACGGGGGCTCCCTATTCATGCCGGGCCGGCAAGGAGCCCGTATCCGAGTACAACTCGGACTCCGACACCGCCCCCGGCCACGCTTCGGACTCCAACCCTCTCTCCGAGTTCTACTCGAACCCCGCATACGAGTTCGACTTCGGGTCGGACCCTAAGGATCCCGAGTCCGAGGACAACTCCACTGAGCATCCCTTGTCAGGGCCGGCCTCTGGGCTGTTTATAACATCCACGCCGGCCGGGAGATTCGTCTACTGGCCAGACCGCAAGCCTGCCGACCTGATAAGTGGAGACTCACGCTACGTCGCCTACATCGACTCGCTACCGTTCCAGGAGGGAACACCACTTGCCCGAGCTGACTCGAACACCCCAACTGAGGTGGCGGTTTCTGAGTCCAGCCTTGGCACCCCTGATTGCCAAGTCTTCATGGCTGCCGGCGACACCCCAGGACCTTCAGGGACGGCTCAAGACAAGTACCTTGAAGACATCTCCTCCAACGAGCTCTCTGCTGATGCTCCAGCAAACGAGGCCCCCGCAGACAGAGACGCTCGACGTGAGCGTAACCGGAAGCGCAGCGAACGTCTCCGACGCCTCCGCGACAACTTCCCCGTCCGCAACCTTGAGGAAGCTCTCGAGGCGGTCGAGAGCAGAGTACACACTACCCCCGAGCAATGCCTCATGTCGATCACAGCGAGCGCACACCAGGCTCAGGGCATACGCGCTGGAGAGGTCATCGCCAAGCTCGCCGAAGACGCCTACTTCATGCGGGTTGACAACAGGGTCAACCAACCTCCTCCCGCCAGGCACCGCGACAACGAAGCCACAAGTCGCAGCGCCAACAACGGTCCCAACCGTACTCGAGCTGAGATTCCCGCTCAGCCCAACCGCACTCGCTCCAACGCCGGCGGACCCCCACAGGGTGGCAACAACCACCGCGAAGTCGTCCCTCACCGTGCTCCGGTCGGCGGCAGCGGCAATGACCCTGACGGCGGCGGCATCGACGGCGAAAGCTTCAACCATGGAGCCAACAGGAGGGCCGGTGGCGGCGGCGGGCCGCGGCGGCCGAGGCCACGCGAACGCCCACGCCTGCGGCGCCTCGCGGGGGCGGCTACGACGCCCGCCGAAGATTGAGGAGCCGCGGCGGAAGAAGTCGACCACCGCAGCGACAACGACGGCTTCCCCGCCTTCTCACCTCGACTTCGCAACTTGCTCCTCCCCCGACAAGTTCAAGCCTTTGGGGATCACCAAGTACGACGCGAAGCGAGGCCCCATCCGGTGGCTCGGGTGCTATGCCCTCTCCATCGAGAACGCCGGCAAAGACAACGGTGACACCAAGTGCCTCTACTTCCCCTTCTGCCTGGACCAAGCTCCACTCACATGGCTCGAGTCGCTGGACAAGCACTCGATCGACAAGTGGGACCAGCTGAAGGAGCAATTCACCAGCAACTTCACGGGGGCCATGGGCCGATCGGGTACTCGCATGGACCTGGCCATGGTCAAGCAGGAACAAGGCGAGACCCTCCGAATGTACATGCGCCGCTTCTTCGACAAGCGTGCTACCGTGGTCGACGTCACCGACAAGGAGGTCATCGACCTTTTCCAAGACGGCCTCTACCACCGCCGCACCTTCGAAGACTTCGGTCGTCGCCGCCCCAGGTCCATCCCCCACCTCAAGGACATGATCACGTCCTGGGCGGATGAAGAAGACAAGGCCAACGCCAAGTACAACGCCATCCGTGGCAAGACCAAGTAGAACGCGGGCGGCGGCAGCGGCAACAACGCGAACCAAGGCGGTCGCAACAACAACAACTACTCGGGTCCTAACCGCAAGCGCAAGCCAGACAACACTGTCGTGGCTATCTAGCGCCCTACGAAGGAGAACTCGAAGAAGAACTCTAGTGGCTTCAATAACCTGTTGAAGGAGAAGTGCCCGTGGCATCCAAATGGCAACCACACCACCGAGCAGTACTACCAACTCAGGCATGCACCCAAGGATACGCCAGAGCCACCGCACCCCCACGACAAAAAGGGCAAGAAGAAGGACGGTGACGACAACGACTTCCAGGAACCCGACAAGACCGTCAACGTCCTCTTCGGTGGATTGCCCAGCAGGCGGGAGCAGAAGGCTACCCGTCGAGAAGTCATGTCCATTGAGCCAGCGGTCCCGACCCCTCTCAGGTGGTCGGAGGTACCCATCACCTTCTCCTGCGCGGATCAATGGACCAGCTTCTCCAAACCAGGGCGCTACCCCCTCGTCCTGAAACCAGTGGTCGCTGGCTCCAAGCTCAACAAGGTCCTCATCGACGGTGGAAGCGGGCTCAACGTCCTTTTCACCAAGACCTTGAAGAAGATGAAGCTCGACATCACCCACATGCTCACCAAGAGCAACACGCCCTTCTACAGCATCGTCCCCGGCAACGCGGCTATCCCACTGGGCTCAGTGGTCCTGCCAGTTACCTTCGGGGAATCTCGAGACAACTACCGTACCGAGTACATCAAGTTCGAGGTCGCGGACTTCGAGACTTCTTACCACGCCATCCTCGGCAGACCGGCCATCGCCAAGTTCATGGCGGTGCCCCACTACACCTACTTGGTACTCAAGATGCCAAGCCCAGCGGGTGTACTCTCTCTCCAAGGGGACTTGAAGATCTCCCACGACTGCGACACAGAAGCCGTGGAGATCGCCTCTACGAATCAAGTACCCAACTCTATGATGGAGGTCTACGCTGCGTCGAAGAAGCTTGCTACAAGTGAACTCGACATCCCCGAGAAGTCTTACAGCGCCAACAAGCCTCAGCCACCTGAGGAGGTTCTCGTCAAGACGATCGACCTCGGAACAGGCGACCCCAGCAAGACCACCACCATCGGGGCCGGCCTCGACCCCAAATAGGAAGACGCGCTCATCAGCTTCCTTCGGGCTAACCGCGACATCTTCGCGTGGAAGCCAGCGGACATGCCTGGAGTGCCTAGGGAGTTGATCGAGCACTGCCTCAACGTCGATCCTAAGGCCACCCCCAAGCGACAACACCTCCGACGCTTCGCCGACGACAGACGGGATGCCATCAAGAAGGAACTAGCCAAACTACTCGCGGCTGGCTTCATCAGAGAAGTCTTCCATCCTAAGTGGCTCACCAACCCCGTCCTCGTCCGTAAGAAGAACTTGAACGAGTGGAGGATGTGCGCCGACTACACCGACCTCAACAAGCACTGCCCCAAGGACCCCTTCGGGTTGCCGCGGATTGATCAAGTCATCGACTCCACGGCGGGCTGCGACCTGCTCTGCTTCCTCGACTGCTACTCCGGGTACCACCAGATCGCGATCAAGGAAGAAGACCAGGAGAAGACCGCGTTCATCACCCCGTTTGGCGCGTACTGCTACACGACCATGTCCTTCGGGTTGAAGAACGCTGGCGCCACCTACCAACGAGCTATCCAGGCCTGCTTCAAGAGGCAACTCAACAAGAACGTCGAGGCCTACGTGGATGACGTGGTCGTCAAGACTAGAGACTCTAGTACCCTCATCGACGACCTCGAAGAGACTTTCGCGTCTCTGCGCGAGTACCGCTGGAAGCTCAACCCGAACAAGTGCGTCTTCGGCGTACCTTCGGGCAAACTACTCGGCTTCATCATCAGCCAACGCGGCATCGAAGCCAACCCTGAGAAGATCTCCGCCATCACCAGCATGAAAGCTCCCACGAGCATCAAAGACGTCCAGAAGCTGACCGGGTGCATGGCGGCACTGAACAGATTTATCTCGAAGCTTGGAGAACGGGGGCTCCCCTTCTTCAAACTACTCAAGCACCAAGAGAAGTTCGTGTGGACTTCAGAGGCGGATCAAGCCCTTGCCCAGCTCAAGGACTTCCTATCGAAGCCGCCGGTCCTCACGGCTCCTCACAAGGGCGAGCAGCTACTGCTCTACCTCGCTGCGACTACTCACGTGGTCAGTACTGCCATCGTCGTCGAGCGGCAGGAAGACGGCCACGCCTACCCAGTCCAGCGCCCAGTCTACTTCGTCAGCGAGGTCCTATCAGAGTCCAAGGCACGCTATCAGCCTGTGCAGAAGCTCCTGTACGCAGTACTCATCACCTCGCGGAAGCTACGACACTACTTCCAGGAGTACTCGATCTCCGTCGTCACCGACTACCCGCTCGGTGACATCCTGCGGAACCAAGATGCTACTGGAAGAATCTCCAAGTGGGCAGTCGAGCTCGGCGCCCTCACCATCGACTTCAGGCCACGCACAGCCATCAAGTCGCAGGCGCTAGTCGACTTCATGGCGGAGTGGCGGGAGAACCAGCTACCTACCCAACCGTGCGACCAGAGCATTGGGTGATGTACTTCGACGGCTCACTCAACCTCGAGGGCGCAGGTGCAGGGGTACTCCTGATATCTCCAACGGGTTTACAGCTCAAGTACGTCCTGCAGATCTTCTGGAAGGTCTCAAACAACGAAGCCGAGTACGAAGCTCTCCTACACGGGCTCCGTCTCGCGACCTCACTAGGCATCAAGCGGCTACTAGTCTACGGCGACTCCGCAGTGGTCATCAACCAAGTCAACAAGTCCTGGGACCGCAACAAGGAGAACATGGACGCCTACTGCCTAGAAGTCCGCAAGCTCGAGAACAAGTTCTACGGTCTCGAGTTCCACCACATCGTCCGCGACAACAACGTTGCAGCGGACGTTCTCTCGAAGCTTGGATCCACCCGCGCTCAAGTACCAGCGGGTGTCTTCATTCACGAGCTTCACGCGCCATCCATCCCAGAGCCGGCACCACCGACCACTGTCCCAGCGCACCCACCAGCTGGACAAGAGGTCATGATGATCGACGTGGACTGGAGGCAACCCTTCATCGACTACCTCAGCGAGCAGAAGGTTCCCCTGACAAGAACTCGGCCGAGCAGCTCATCCGCCGCGCCAAGTCCTACGTCCTCGTCGGAGACAAGCTTTACAAGCGGGGCGCATCTTCTGGAGTACTCATGAAGTGCGTCCCTCGGCAAGAAGACAAGGACATCTTGGAGGAGATCCACAAGGGCGTCTGCGGAAACCACGCGTCCTGTCGCACGCTGGTCAGCAAAGCCTTCCGGCGAGCTTTCTACTGGCCCTCTGCTCTGGGCGACGCTGAAGAACTCGTCAGAAGGTGCCAAGGATGCCGCATTTCGCTTCGCCAAGCAGCAACACGTCCCGGCCTACAAGCTAGTCACCATACCACCAACCCGGCCCTTTGCCCGCCGGGGGCTCGACATGATTGGGCCACCGCCAAGCCGCGCCGGGTGGTTTCAACGCAGTATTGGTGGCCATCGACAAGTTCACCAAGTGGATCGAAGTCAAGCCGGTCACATGCCCCAAGGCCGACGAGTACTCGACTTCCGGATGAACTCGTGCATCGCTACGGACTACCCCACCGCATCATCACGGATCCGGGCTCCAACTTCAACAACCACCGGTGCGGGGGAGTACCGCGAGAACGGCCGGGATCGACGTCCGATACGTCTCAGTTGCCCATCCCCGGGCCAACGGACAAGTCGAGCGCGCCAATGGGATGGTGCTCGACGCTCTCAAGAAGCGGCTACACGATGCGGCTAACTCCAAAGGAGGCAAGTGGATCAAGGAACTACCCAACGCACTCTGGGGGCTATGTACTCAGCCCTCCAAGCCAACAGGGCAATCCCCTTACTTCCTGGTCTATGGCTCCGAAGCAATTCTCCCTGCCGACATCATATGGAACTCGTCAGCAGTGGAGCATTACGACGAAGGCGTCTCAGAAGACAGCAGACGAGTTGACATCGACAGCCTCGAAGAAGCTCGCTGCGCTGCCCTCGTCCAATCAGCAAGGTACCTGGAGGGTATCCGACGCTACCACGATCGCAACGTCAAGGAACGCTCCTTCAACATTGGTGATCTCGTCCTCCGTCGTATCCAGAACACGAAAGGACTACACAAGCTCAGCTCCCCCTGGGAAGGTCCCTTCACCGTGGCAAAGGTGACTGGGCCGGGCTCCTACCGCCTCCAGACACTTGAAGGCGAAGACGTCAACAAATCGTGGAACGTCAACCAGCTCTGTCGGTTCTACGCCTAGTCTACACGACTACTCCGGGGTTCAAGTCTACACGACTACATCAACACCCCTCTGCCGTAAGCGGCCTCCGGGTCCTGGCACTAGTCTCCGGACTTCTCCTCTCCAGGATCCAGCCCGCGCGGCTACCTACGGATCCTGGGCTGCGACGAGTGACAAGGACTCTAGCAGCGGTCTACTAAGAGACCATGTATGTCGGTGTTTTAGACCGGCAACCTACTACGGGGAGTACCCGAAGTAGATGAATGTGACTCGCCGAGATCGGTAACTCGAAGGAAGAGACACGTGGCACACAATTTAGACAGGTTCGGGCCGCGAGGTGCGTAATACCCTACGTCCTGTATGCTGCGTAGCTCTGGATTAATAGGGCACGATTACACGATGGTGCAATAGTGCGCCGTGAGTTGTAGGGGATGAAGATTGGATGCCAGAGATCGGTCCCTGCCTCGCCTTATATAGTCCGGGAGGCAGGGTTACAAGTCGGAGTAGGGAAGGAGTACCAGTCGAGTACGTCTAGGAGACCTCTATACAGTGCGGAACGTGTACAGAGTCCTAACCGAGTACTACTCCTGTGTTGTCCTTGTGCTCCACGCCTTCAGGTGCCGTGTAGCGCAAGCCGGGTAGTCCCAGGGGCCCACCGAGTAGTCGGTCCTGGTACCCACCGACGTAGTGGGCCCAGGGAGGTCCATACGACAAGCCCCCGAGTACTTTGTAGTCGAGAAGGATAGCTTCCAGTAGTCTTGACGGCCTTAACGAGTAGTCCTCAAGCGTCCCTGAGTGCTACAAGTCAAAAGTCCTCAAGAGTAGTCGAAGCATCCCGAGGCTGGAATGTACTCCAGCTGATGTTTGAGCAATCTTGAAGTCTTCTCGAGTAGTCCCAAGCGTCCTTGAAATCTGCCTTCGAAGATCTTCAAGAAATGCCTGTCTTGTCTTGAAGCCGAAGCCGTCGTGGAGATGCGATTTGCGGAACCGCAATCCACATGGAGTAGCCCCCGAGCCTCGAGCCGCAAGCTCTGGCTGAGGATCCATCTGAGATCTCGGCAAGAAAATCCCGTAAAATCCGGAGAGAAAAAACCGAAGGACACGTGGCACGGAGCCCCCGAGCCTTGAGTCGAGTACTTCCTCTCGAATTGAAGGGTCTTCTTGGAGAATGTGTCCTGAGATGCTCTTGAGACTAGCCGCGTCCCAGGTAATTGAGTAGAAGTAGCCGAGCCCCCGAGGTGAAGCGCGTCGACTAGTAGAATGCGAAGAGTCACGCGCAGGCGCTGAGTCAGCCGCGCGTGGACTTATCCAACCGCCCGTTGCGGAGGCGATTTGGCTTATAAATAGACGCCGAAACCCTTAGGGTTTTTCACCCAAGTGAGCCACAGTCATTTCCGTTTGAATCTTGAAGTAGATCCACTCCAGCACCTGCTGCCGCCGTAGTAGATCCGAGCGCATCGCCGCCCGAAGGATTTAGGGTAGCCCCCGAGCGGATGCGAGTGAAGACTCCTTGTACTTGGAGAATGAAGCCATCGCCGTCGAAGACGTCGAAGGCCGGAGGAAAGAAGAGGGGCCGTACAGAGGCCGCCGCGGCCGCCACCGGTGCGGCGCCGCGCCCTGTCTCCACCGCGCGCTGATCCAAGCCGCGAGTGGAAAAAGTCGAAGGTCAAGACGGAGGACCTGCTGACCCTGTTGAACAGCGGGTTCATCAGGGAAAAGGAGATCGACATGTGGAGATCCGCCGCAGGAGATCCCTATCCAATGGAGAAGGCCGAAGACGAGATCCCAATGTTCTCGCGCTTCGTGGAGCGCGGGCCGGCGCTCCCGGCAAGCGACTTCTTCAAGGGGTCGCTCGGGTACTACGGCATCGAGTACCTCAATCCGAACCCCAACGGAATCTTCCATACATCCGTCTTCGTACACCCTTCGCGAAGCCTTCTTGGGTATCAAGCCGCACTCGGGTGCTCTTCGGAAGTTCTTCCGCGTGAAGCCGCAGCCCAGCGCCTCCAACCCTAGGGTAGTCGGAGGGGCCGGAATCCAGCTGAGGGAGGACGCCGCGGAGCGATGCACGGCGTACAAGCTTGTGGACTCCAACACCGACTGGAAGACGAGATGGTTCTACATCACGAACCACCATCCCGAGCTACCGAAGCCGAGCGGACGGCGGCCCAGGCACCAAGAGTGGTGGAACACGGAGCCCACCATGCAAGAGGGGATCCAGCTCCCTGAGTTGCTAGCGCGCATCAAGACTCTCAGGGATGCGGGACTGAGGGCCGAGCATGTGGCCTTCAGTTTCATGAAGCGCAGGATCCAGCCGCTGATGGCGCGAGACACGATGGGCTTCGAGTACACCGGCGACAATGATACGTCGCGGATGCCGGGGGCGGGCCGGGACGACAACGACATCGTCGAGAGGTTGTCGAGGATCTTCAAGGACATGCCACCGTACACAGCGTGTCCGGTCGAGGAGTACTCCGCCGCGCGCCCGCCCAACGAGGTGAGTAGTCGCACCCCCTCGTCGAGTAGTGAGTACCCGTAGTGAAGTTTCTGACGCCTTGTGTGTTTGTGCAGGATGATGTGAAGCGGTTTGTCTCCGAGCCGCAGCCGCCACCGAGCGGAATTGAGATCCCGGCGGTGGGGAAGGTGAAAGAGCGCCGCGAAGTTGGAGAAGGCGACGACACCGTCATTGTGGAGGATACCTCCGATGACGACGATGAAGACGAAGAGACTCTTCAGGACCGCTTCCAGCTGCGGTCGAGGTTTAGCCGTCCGGGCTTGCCTCACGTGCCACTCATCCAAGACCCTCCGGCTAGCCTGGAAGCTAGCCTTGCTGCGCCGCCGCGGAAGCCGCGCAACCCCACCAAGAAACGGGTGGCGAAGAAGATGAAGGTCTCAGAGACCACGCCTCCGGAGGTGAGTGTTCTTGAACAGAGTAGTCGAGTACCCAGTAGTCGAGTACGTCGCTGACGAGTAGTCGCCTGATGTGTGCAGGAGGTGCCGCCAACGGAGCCCGTCGAAGAGGGCGACGAAGGCGCGTGGGACCCGGTGGGGGAACCGGCTGGAAGCCGAAGTCCGGCCCCCCCCCGTCGAAGATCTTGCGGCGCGGTGGGAGCGCCGGCCCCCTCGCTCCGGTGGAGGGCGAGTACCCGCGCCGCCGCCGTTGGAGAGATGGAAGCCGCAGGGACGCAGAAGACATCTGCGCCGGCCGTTGCCACCGTGGAGGAGGCAGTAGCCGAAGAGGCGGAAGAAGAGACGCCCGCCGAGGGTGGACTGGTTGACATCGCCAGCATCCTCGGTGCTCCGGCCGTGACTATCGTCCGGTCGACCTTGTAAGTACCCCACCTTTATGAGTAGTACTTGTTGCAGTAGTCGATTTGTCTGACGACCCTCTGTGAATACTTCTGCAGAAAATCCACAGATCTGAGCTGGGACGGGGAGGAGCCCACGACAGCGGAGGCAGGAGAGGCCGTGCCACCCGTCGAGGAGCCCGCTCCCGAGGCCCAAGCTGCGACCGAGCCCCCGGCTGCCGAAGCGCCGCTGCCAGAGGCGGCCATAGTCGAAGGTGAGTACCCTTCTTGAAGCTGTAGAACTCCAGGACGAGTAGTCGTAAGCACTGATGCACATGTTCCTTGTTGACAGGCGCTGAAGGCGGTGACCTCCCTGCAGGGGTACCCATGCGGAGAGGCGACACCGCAGGCCCCGGGAGGCCGCGGAAGGAGCCCCCGAGCCCGAGGGGGAAGTCGTCGAGGAGTCCGCCAAGGGGGAGGCGGCTACCACGTCGCCAGGGGTTGCCCTGGAGGTGGCAATCCGATCCCCCGAGATCCAGGACGCGGAGCCTATCCGCTCGGCGCCGATGACGGAGGCTACGTCGAGTAGCCGTGGCGGGGATTGAGGGCGCCGGCCGACGATCTCGTCGAGCCGGCAACGGTAGCCCAGCATCTGGAGGCGATCCGACGTGCTGAGCAGTGGATGAAGGTACGTAGCCGAAGCTTCACGAGTAGTCAATCCTTTGCGTTGAGTACTCTGTTGACTTGAGCTTGTCTTGTGCAGGACGTCGCGGAGCGATCCCGCGAGAAGTCGAACATGCTTCGCAAGGCTGCGGCGACACCGTGCTCCGGGCCGAGGCCACGGAGGAGCAGCTTGTGAAGTCGCGGAAGCACGCAGCCGCGATGCAGTCGAAGCTCGACGCCGCCTTCGCCAAGTATCACAACGATGTGATGGAGCTGCAGGCGAAGGGCGACGACCTGGTGCGGAAGAACAAGGGCCTCCGCAACAAGAACAAAGGTACGTCCTTGGACTTGTCGGGTACTTGTTGGAAGCCTCATAGCCTCTGACCCGTTGTTGTGTTGTATTGCAGAACTCGAAAGCCAGGTGGAGCAGCTGAAAGCTTCGGAGGTCAGCATGAAGAACCTCTTCTACCGGGAGCAAGAAGCCCGCCAGGTACTTGAGCCGTCGAGTGCGAGAAGCATATGGAGTTGCGGATTGCCTCTGACAGAGATCTCGTCAACTGCTACAAATCTTTGCAGAAGTTGAACGAAGATTGCGAGGCGCTCCGGGCCCAGCTGAAGGACCTTGAAGAGGCTGCTCTTCCGATCGCGAGGCTGCTGGTGCCGCACCCGGGCGGCCCCAAGATAGCCCCTCTGGCGGATCGACTTCGTGAAGCGCCAAGCCGGCTGGCCACCTACGTCAAGCACATGGCGAAGTCGATCCCGAAGCAAGTGCTGGCCTTCATGAAGTCGTACTTCCCGAAGGCTCCAGTGGAGGTGGTCGCCGGCGGGGTAGCCGCCAGCGCTCGGATGAGCAAGACGCGAGCCGGCCGGAGCAGATGGCTCCCATCGCGGAGCAGGTAGCCGAAAAGTTGAACCTCCAGTAGCCCTGCATAGGTAGCTTAGTAGCCATGGTTGTACAGGAAACAGTTGTAATGAACTATTCGTGTATCAATGAAATGAAGTTGTTCCATCAATGAGTACTCGTAGCCGCGATCTCAGAGTGCGGAGCGCCCATCGTGGAGTAGGTGCGAGTAGTAGTACTCGGCTTTAGTAGTCCCGTCGTAGGGAGTAGACAGTAAAGAAGTCGATGAACGATCAAACTTTATTACTGAAGAAGTACACCTGTATGGCCAGGGCCGTAGTTACAAGTAGTCGCCTGGACCCGGAGGCCGCTTACAGCTAAGTGGAGCTGGAGCGGGTAGCCGCTTGCAGCTGGTGATCCGTAAGTAGCCGTGTAGGCTGGACCGCAGATCCGTAGGTAGCCGTGGGGCTGGATCTTGGAGTGTGGTCTCTTGATAGACCGCTGCTAGAGTCCTTGACGCTCGTCGCTGTTGACGGTTAATAGTTGTATCAAAGTTCGTTTGTGACTTGCAAGCGGACAAGTCTCCCGTCGTAGTCAAGGGACCCTTCTTCCCTCGAGTGGTGAACCCAAGGTATCGAATCCGTGGAACAATGTGCAACGCAAGGATTCAATCTAGTAAAGCAAGGTAAAGCTATCTATTGAAGACAAGTTGCATCTAATCTACTAACTCATAAAGAAAACGAATCTAATCTAATCTACTAAAGAGGTAACAAGAGAAAGCAAGAGATAACCAATCTAGAGAATCTAGATCATGCTTATGTTGTAGCTCCAAACAAGATAGATGAAGATAGCAAAGCGAATCTCATTAAAAGCATCTTTAAATCGTGGCCTTCCCATCCGACTCCGAAAACATCCGCCTTTCGAGACCCCCGTTCGCCACAACGTATCCCTATTCATGCGGGGAGCTTAGGGCGAGTTCGATAGAACAAGTTGAAATCACTTGGCCGGTCCGTATGCACCTCTAGCCACCGCGGCTACAAGAGCACCCTATGTAATCTAGCCGCAAACTAGATCGTAGAAGAAGCAAAACCAAGAAGAAAACAAAATCATCGAGAAGGCACTTAATCGCTAGAAATCGGATTCACTTACAAACTTCACCATGAATGATTACATGAACAAGATCACCACCGGGGCCCTCCCTCGATCTTGATCCTCGCTCCGGAGCTCCGACGTGGTCTTCCATGCAAGGTTCCCACGTCGGCCAGGGAAACCCTAGACAACTAGCACGACCCTCATCTTCAAGTTGATGTCCCTCAAGCTTCTCTGCTCCTCGGCGGCGGAATACGACTTCCGTTCTGCGTGGCTCTCGGTCAGGGGACTATAAATAGCCCGATTGGCGGCTAGGGCAAAGGAGGGCGGATTTGGGCCCTAAATGGGCCTGGGCCGACCGGACTGGGCCGGCCGGCCTGGGCCCATTTAGGCCCAGCCCGCGGGCTCCTTTGCCCGAGGTCGGTTCCCTTGCTTCCTGGATGCTTCCCCCTTCTGCATGTAGGTCCATGTCGTCGGTTTCTCTCCGAATTGGACTCAACTCCTTGTCTTGCAAGATTCGGCACTTTTCCGGTCGGGTCCCCGGAGTCCGTCGTCTTCTCGGATCAAGTCCCCGCTTCTTGGAGTTAAGTTTGCTTCATTGCATGACTTGTTCAGGGCTTCAAGGTCTTGTCATGAGGTGCTTGATGAACTTACCCCGAAAGTCTTGCATTCAACACTATATCCCTGCATAAACATTAAACTCCAAAAACGACATGCACACGTGAACTTGTTATACCACGGGGGTTAGTATCAATGGATAAGGTATAAAACTCATGCCAACACCGAAGGTAAACTCATGGCTAGGTTGACGGATTTTCACCGTCAACATCTCCCCCATGCTTAAACCTTGCTCGTCCTCGAGTAAGCCTTCGATGGATATCATCATTGCTAAACAATGTTTAAACTTTGCACTTGATTACACATGAGAAAACATAATGCTCTCAAAATTTTAATTCATTAAAGTTCCATAATGTACTAGCCTTCATCTCTACGGAGGGTAGATTCTTATTAAGCTTATCCCACAAGTATTAACATGCTCACAAAGTTTAAATAGATTTCAGAATTTTTGAAATAAAGAACGAGATAAAGAAAAGAGCTAAACCAAGTTCACAAATTTAAATCACCTTGCATGTTGCTCATGAACTCTCATCTCACTTGTCTCTCAAGCCTATATATTCTACTCCTTTCCCTCTCATATATATGTGGTAGGCTTTATATGGAGCTTTGGGAAAGTTTAGTCCTAACAAGATTTTATAAATGAGGTGTTGTCAAAACAAGACAAGCTTCTCATGGTCTTACCGAGACTCGTCAAAAAGGTCATTGGAAAATAATGTTAAATCAAGGAGGGGAAAGAGAAAAATACACACACTTTAGATGAGTGGACATGTGCAAATGGCAAAGAGTGATCCCGAGGCACAAAGGAAGTCCTCGTTATCGGATTGCACATGGTTTGAAAATGAGAATGGATCTTTTTAACTTGAAGCCTTGAATGCACTTTTAGAGAGCTAGGGAATTTACTTTACGCACATTTTTTTCTTTCTCATATTTCTCATTCTTTTCTTTCTTTCATTCATTCATTTTTTTTTCTCGTCATATATTCAGTCCATGACTTTCACAACGAAGTTTTGATTTTTTATACCTTGAAAGTCATGAATATCACTGGATTTTTTTCTTTTTCTTTCATCATTATATATATATATTTTTTAAAATACTCCCTTTTGAACTCTAAAACTGCACCGTACCTACCTCCTCCCCCATGCTTAGACGTTGCTCGTCCTCGAGCAAAGAGGCGAAAAATAAGGTAGGTATCGGGGTATTTTTCCTTGGAGAGATACTTGAAATCTTCAATGTTGGCACCGACTTGCGATCTTCCTTGAATTGATGATCCATTCTCAACGATAGGTTGTGGTCAAGGAGGTAATCACAAAAGATGATATTTGGTTTAAGGGTGGATATCCGGCGAGGTTTGTGAAATCTCCGATGTGGGGATACACAATGCACGGATAAAAGGCTAGCAAAAAGATAGATACGCAAAAACGGAATGACCAAGCTTCTTAGTCTCGGGCCGAGAAATCATGGCCTGCAATAACTCACTCAAAAATAAATCTTGTACACTAAGGTTTATGCACTCAAATATATATAAGGCTCGGATAGGTTGAGCAACACACAAGTGATATTTATGACAAGGTTAGCAATATTTTTGAGCATAAAAGACATCTTTAATCTATTCATAACTTGAGAGCACATAAAACACTATGGGTCTTTATTTTAATCATAACCTCCGCTGAAGATTAAGCTAGCATTTAAATAATTTCAGATTTGTATTTTTAAGAGAGCACTAGTTCAAACATGCATAAATCAATTACAAAGATAAACAAAGCGGCAGTTATAATCATATATCATCATGGCACAAACTTTGTAACTTTACCAAAGGTAAAAACTTGGTGGCGACATTATTCATGATGAAAATAAAACTAAGACACATGCTGAAAATTAAACTAAAAACTGAAAATTAAAGCAAAGCTGAAAATACTACGCAAACATAGGCGCAAACAAGCTGAAAATTAAGGAAAAGGGGGTAAAGGAAAGATAACTAAAGCTTCTCCTCTCTCTAATCTTCCGCCGGTGGTTGATGTTGATAGCCTTGGTTGTTGTACCCTTACTTGTAATAGGAATGCACCACTCCTCCTATGAATTGTCCGACGGTGCTAGGTGAAGGTGTCCAAGCACATAAGCGACGTTTGCATTTCCTTCACCTATTTGGTTTGCATTGGTTAGGATGGCTGCAATATTTTGCATGTTTCTTGCAGTGTATCCTCCAATGGTGGCCACATTGTGTTGTGGTTGAGGAAGGTGTGCATATGGCTCCGCAAAGGCTACGTTGGGCACCGCAAAAATGGTGGGGGTATGGCTGCACCACTCCCCCATGCTTGCATTGGTACACCACCGTAGTAACTCAGCGGCGCCGGGGTTCCTCCCAATGGTGGGACATAATTTTGTTGTGCACCTCCTCCTTGGGTCGTGGAAAAACCTTCTCCTAATCCTTCTCTATTATTTTTTTTTCTTCGCCGGCACAAGAAGTCCTTCCTCTAACCGATCTTCTTCCCCTCAAGAAAAGTCTTAATCTTCAAATCCGGAAGGGGCAAATTCACCTAGGCCACTTTGAAGCCTCCTCTCTCATCTTCACTCTTATATTTTCCTTTCTTCATATATTCCTAGGGAAGTCCCGGGTAGGAGATGATTTGGGTTCCTTGTAATACCCGGTTTTAAAGAGATAGTCAACATGGAGAGGTAACAACCCGATCTCCCGAATCCGATGTTGCCACAACACCACCGGTTGATCATAGGTGAGTAGGGTTGATTGGCTGCGAGTAAATCCAATTCAACTCCGTGTTGGTTATCTATGTCTCTCTTATTCTCCCCAAAAATCCACTTGCACAAAAGTGACACACTTGGATGATGGGGTTCCGGATAGTATTTCTTCGTTGATGGTTTCTTCCCGTGATCATACTCCAAAAACCTTCCCATGTGCCTTCATGCACATACTTGTTCCGGAGCTCCCTTTTGAAAATAGGGGACACTCGCCCATGGGTCCACGATACTATAACATGCAATCGTTTCGAACATGAAAACCAATCTAGTCTATCGGGGATTGTGCTGAATGGATCCAAGGAAGCATTGAGGCCTTACTCCCTTTACGGCATGGTTGCTAACCTTAAGCATTAAAGTATTTTCAGCACAAAATGATAGATAGATAATTCAACAAAGTGTGATTACATCTCAAGATCGATTACAACCCAAGGACGAAAGGAGATTACCCCATCAAGGTGCTAGAAATAGCATCATTGATCAAGGTTACCCTTCCGACGGTGTCTTCCTTCTTCTCCTCTTGTGGGCTCCCTCCAACGGAATGAGAGACTCAGCACTCCTTCATCAAGGGTATGCGCCATGGTCATGAAAATTTCCTAGGCGAATTCCTTGTGGGTGTTTGCCGACACTCCGCTAGAGAATTGCACCGGTGTCCCGTGTGAAACCCAATATGTGGAGAGCTTGGTCGTCGATGTCGACGTTCGCTACAAGCCTCTACTTAAGGCGAGCGAGCTTCTTCTCCTCCTCCGTCATGATGACATACCCCTCGGAATACCGCGGAGCATATGGAGGTGGAGCGGATGATCGTGTCAAGTGGTGAGGTTGGACGGGCGGCTCCTCCATATGTTATTGAGGTTTGGTAAACCTAATAAACGAGTTTTGTGTGGCCCTCATGCCACCAAGGAGAAGAGTGGTTCCTCCTCAGTGGTGCCGTGTCCTCCTCCATACTCCGAGGAAACTCGGAAACCGAGCGCCTCCTCGAAGAGGTTGTCGATGATGGCTTAGACGACGATGATCCCTTCTTCTTCGGTGAAAAGGCTTGTAGTTTTCTTCCATGATTGCAGCACTCTCCCTCACAAATATATATCCGGGGTTTTCACCCGGTAACAAGGTACACAAATATTATTTTGGAGTCTGGACTTTGAGTGGATTAAGGATGTGATTTGTTGCACGAAACAAACGCGGTGGATGGCTAAGTCTAAGGTGATTCCGGCCTACAAACTAGAGCACACGAACAAAGAGTTGGATGAAAGACTTACCTCTCTCCTCCTCTTGGCTCGGTTCTTCTCTAGTGCATTCATGTTGCTTCGTGATCACGTACACCTTCCAAACGTTCCCGTCCACTCCTTCACTTGCAATATTGCTCCTTCCACTTGATGTTTTCGCTTGATTCACTTCCATACTCCCTTGCCTCACATGCATCCATGATATTCCTACAAAACAAAGCCTTGGCTGCCCCCCCATGCTTGTACTTTGCCTGTGGTTTAAATATGTTGGAGGGGCATCCCGTGATGTATCATGGTGCATGCATGGTTAGGTTAACTAGATTGCCTCCCTTTAAGGCTAAGCACTCCTCTAATTTCGAAATTTAAAAATATTTTTCAGAGCCATGCAAGAGCTCGAACATAATTTTAGAGAAGTTTTTAAACCATTAAAAACAAATGCAAGTCGAAAATATTTTTTTATTACGTCGATTTCGGTCTCACCGGTATAGTTTGCCTTCATTGGTTGAGAGCAAGCTTTTCCCGGCTTGATCATGGGGGCATAGGTTTAGGTCCTAATTTCGATTAGATGAGAGAGATTTTGAATGAAATAAAATTAAGTGAGGCTTAGAAAAATTCTAATCTTAGAGAAACCAAGGATATGGATTTTTAAACCAACCAAAAATCAAGTTTCTAGGTTCACGCGAGTCCTACCACATGCTGAAATTTAAATAACATCTAGATACAAGTCGTGGCTCTACTCGTGTGTTTTTAGCATGAAAAAACAAGTCAACCACAGCACCATAATGAGGGTGAAGGGTTGAGTTAGGTTCTGAAATTTTTTTCTTTTTGGTTGTGGTTTCTCAAAAAAGAAGCAAACAATCACATAGGATGGTTCATGTAAAGGGTTTATGATCAAGCAAGATATTCAACCAAGAATTATGTCTCTAATATTGTTCAACCATTCTAAGTCTAAGGTTTTGCGTAGTAAAATTCAGAACTGAATTATATTTAAAAAGACTCGAAAAACCTGGAATCGGGTTGTCCTCCCGGTAGCTTATTCTTGACTCGACGAAACGGGTTGCCTCCCGCCTAGCGCTTCGTTTATAGTCCATGGCTAGACTTCTTCACTTGATTACTCCGGATCAACGCTCTTTGCGGGCGTTGCAATCTTGGGTACCCACTTTGGCTTAGTCAATTTTTTTGGTCTTCACAGGCTGGCTTTGTCCTTTGGTCTTGACGGATGCAACATCTTCCTTGTGGCTCGGCATCTCGAACTCCGGTCCTTCGGTCGTGATCTTCATGGTCTCTAGTGTGATGCTTCATCTCTCCCGAATGAGTTTGAGTAGCCTTCGCCGTCTTGGGACCTTGGAGTTGTCTCGAATATTCTTCTTTGTCACCCATCGGTTGTCCGGCAAGTTGTTCCACTTGCGTCTCTAACATCTTCATCACGATGAACACCCCGCATGTAGATCTTGCCTTGGCAGCCTTTAGGTGTTGAGCTTCTTTCTCCATCTCCATCTTCTCCATCCTCCTCTTGATTTGAAGGCCTTCCGGCGTCTTGACTTGGAGGTGGTGATTCCCTTGGAGATTTTGACGGTCCTTCGAGCTTTGTGTTGCACGTCACCTTTGCCTGTAAAGTTTTCCTGGATCATCCACAAAAAAGTTTGGGTTTCTTGGAGAGGTAGCCAACCATCTCCGGTTAGGGTTAGTAATAAAACAAAAATCTAACAAAAGAAAAATTGGGATTAATCAAAACTAGATTAGATTGACTCTTTTTTTTCTTTTTGAGGATGATCAAACATAAGAGATGCAAAAGAAAATCAAAAGAAAAACTGAAAGATAAGCGATACTAGATCGGATCTTGATTGCTTGTTCCCCGGCAACGGCGCCAGAAAAGGGGGCTTGTTGACGGTTAATAGTTGTATCAAAGTTCGTTTGTGACTTGCAAGCGGACAAGTCTCCCGTCGTAGTCAAGGGACCCTTCTTCCCTCGAGTGGTGAACCCAAGGTATCGAATCCGTGGAACAATGTGCAACGCAAGGATTCAATCTAGTAAAGCAAGGTAAAGCTATCTATTGAAGACAAGTTGCATCTAATCTACTAACTCATAAAGAAAACGAATCTAATCTAATCTACTAAAGAGGTAACAAGAGAAAGCAAGAGATAACCAATCTAGAGAATCTAGATCATGCTTATGTTGTAGCTCCAAACAAGATAGATGAAGATAGCAAAGCGAATCTCATTAAAAGCATCTTTAAATCGTGGCCTTCCCATCCGACTCCGAAAACATCCGCCTTTCGAGACCCCCGTTCGTCACAACGTATCCCTATTCATGCGGGGAGCTTAGGGCGAGTTCGATAGAACAAGTTGAAATCACTTGGCCGGTCCGGTATGCACCTCTAGCCACCGCGGCTACAAGAGCACCCTATGTAATCTAGCTGCAAACTAGATCGTAGAAGAAGCAAAACCAAGAAGAAAATAAAATCATCGAGAAGGCACTTAATCGCTAGAAATCGGATTCACTTACAAACTTCACCATGAATGATTACATGAACAAGATCACCACCGGGGCCCTCCCTCGATCTTGATCCTCGCTCCGGAGCTCCGACGTTATCTTCCATGCAAGGTTCCCACGTCGGCCAGGGAAACCCTAGACAACTAGCACGACCCTCATCTTCAAGTTGATGTCCCTCAAGCTTCTCTGCTCCTCGGCGGCGGAATACGACTTCCGTTCTGCGTGCTCTCGGTCAGGGGACTATAAATAGCCCGATTGGCGGCTAGGGCAAAGGAGGGCGGATTTGGGCCCTAAATGGGCTCGGGCCGACCGGCCCCGGGCCGGCCGGCCTGGGCCCATTTAGGCCCGGCCCCCGCGGGCTCCTTTTCCCGAGGTCGGTTCCCTTGCTTCCCGGATGCTTCCCCCTTCGCATGTAGGTCCATGTCGTCGGTTTCTCTCCGAATTGGACTCAACTCCTTGTCTTGCAAGATTCGGCACTTTTCTCGGTCGGGTCCCCGGAGTCTGTCGTCTTCTCGGATCAAGTCCCCGGCTTCTTGGAGTTAAGTTTGCTTCATTGCATGACTTGTTCAGGGCTTCAAGGTCTTGTCATGAGGTGCTTGATGAACTTACCCCGAAAGTCTTGCATTCAACACTATATCCCTGCATAAACATTAAACTCCAAAAACGACATGCACACGTGAACTTGTTATACCACGGGGGTTAGTATCAATGGATAAGGTATAAAACTCATGCCAACACCGAAGGTAAACTCATGGCTAGGTTGACGGATTTTCACCGTCAACAGTCGCAGCCCAGGGTCCGTAGGTAGCCGCACGGGCTGGACCTGGAGGAGAGTAGTCTGGAGACTTGGAGCCAGGACCCGGAGGGTCGCTTGCGGCAAGGGGCGTTGATGTAGTCGTGTAGACTTGGACCCCGGAGTAGTCGTGTAGACTAGGCGTAGAATCGACAGAGTTGGTCGACGTTCCACGAGTTGTTGACCTCTTCGCCTTCAAGTGTTTGGAGGCGGTAGGAGCCCGGCCCGGTCACCTTAGCCACGGTGAAGGGGCCTTCCCATGGGGAGCTGAGCTTGTGGAGTCCTTCCGTGTTCTGGATACGGCGGAGGACAAGATCTCCAACGTTGAAGGAGCGTTCCTTGACGTTGCGATCGTGGTAGCGTCGGATACCCTCTAGGTACCTTGCTGATTGGACGAGGGCGGCGCAGCGAGCTTCTTCGAGACTGTCGATGTCAACTCGTCTGCTGTCTTCTGAGACGCCTTCGTCGTAGTGCTCCACTGCTGGTGAGTTCCATATGACGTCGGCAGGGAGGATGGCTTCGGAGCCGTAGACCGAGAAGTAGGGGGATTGCCCCGTTGGCTTGGATGGTTGAGTCCGCAACCCCCAGAGTGCGTTGGGTAGTTCCTTGATCCACTTGCCCCCTTTAGAGTTGGCAGCGTCGTGTAGCCGCTTCTTGAGGGCGTCGAGCACCATCCCATTGGCGCGCTCGACTTGTCCGTTGGCCCGTGGATGGGCGACTGAGACGTATCTGACGTCGATCCCGCTGCTCTCGCAGTACTCCCAGAACTGGTGGTTGTTGAAGTTGGACCCCAGGTCTGTGATGATGCGGTGGGGTAGCCCATAGCGGTGTACGAGTTCATCCATGAAGTCGAGTACTCTGTCAGCCTTGGGACATGTGACCGGCTTGACCTCGATCCACTTGGTGAACTTGTCGATGGCCACCGGTACCTGTTGAATCCTCCCGGCGCGGTTGGCGGTGGCCCAATCATGTCGAGCCCCCGGCGGGCAAAGGGCCGGGTCGGTGGTATGGTGACTAGCTTGTAGGCCGGGACGTGTTGTCGCTTGGCGAAGAATTGACATCCTTGGCACCTTCGACGAGTTCTTCGGCGTCGCTCGTGGCCGTGGGCCGGTAGAAGGCTCGCGGAAGGCCTTGGCCGACCGCCGTACGTGAAGACGCGTGGTTGCCGCAGACGCCCTTGTGAATCTCCTCCAAGATGTCCTTGCCTTCTTCACGAGGGACGCACTTCATGAGTACTCCAGAAGATGCGCCCCGCTTGTAAAGCTTGTCGCCGACGAGGACGTAAGACTTGGCACGACGAACGAGTTGCTCGGCCGCGTTCTTGTCGGAGGGGACCTTCTGCTCGCTGAGGTAGTCGGTGAAGGGTTGCCTCCGACCACGTCGATCATCATGACCTCCGCCCCGGGCTGGTGGATGGTCTGGGGCAGTGGTCGGTGGCGCCGGCTCCGGGATGGATGGCGCGTGAAGCTCATGGACGAAGACGCCCGCGGGTACTTGGGCGCGGGTGGATCCAAGCTTCGAGAGGACGTCCGCCGCAACGTTGTTGTCGCGGACGATGTGATGGAACTCGAGACCGTAGAACTTGTTCTCGAGCTTGCGGACTTCTAGGCAGTAGGCGTCCATGTTCTCCTTGTTGCGGTCCCGGGACTTGTTGACTTGGTTGATGACCACCGCGGAGTCGCCGTAGACTAGTAGCCGCTTGATGCCAAGTGAAGCCGCGAGGCGGAGCCCGTGCGGGGAGGGCTTCGTACTCGGCTTCATTGTTCGAGACCTTCCGGAAGATGCGCGGGACGTACTTGAGTTGTTCGCCCGTTGGAGAGATCGGGGAGTACCCCCGCGCCGCGCCCTCGAGGTTGAGTGAGCCATCAAAGTACATCACCCAATGCTGCGGTCGCACGGTGGGAGTAGGTAGGCGATTCTCCCGCCACTCTGCCATGAAGTCGACTAGTGCCTGCGACTTGATGGCGGTGCGTGGCTTGAAGTCGATGGTGAGGGCGCCGAGCTCGACGGCCCACTTGGAGATTCTTCGGTGGCGTCTGGGTTCCTCAGGATGTCGCCGAGCGGGTAGTCGGTGACGACGGAAACCGAGTACTCCTGGAAGTAGTGTCGTAGCTTCCGCGAGGTGATGAGTAGAGCGTACAGAAGCTTCTGCACGGGCTGGTAGCGGGCCTTGGACTCTGATAGAACCTCGCCGACGAAGTAGACCGGCACCGGACCGGGTAGGCGTGGCCGTCTTCTCGCCGCTCGACAACGATGGCGATGCGACCACGTGAGTAGTCGCGGCCTAGGTAGAGCGAAGCTGCTCGCCCTTGTAGGGAGCCGTGAGGACTGGCGGCTTTGACAGGAAGTCCTTGAGCTGGGCAAGGGCTTGATCCGCCTCCGGAGTCCACACGAACTTCTCGTGATGCTTGAGAAGTTTGAAGAAGGGGAGACCCCGTTCTCCTAGCCTCGAGATGAATCTGTTCAACGCCGCCATGCACCCCGTCAGCTTCTGGACGTCCTTGATGCTCGTGGGAGCTTTCATACTGGTGATGGCGGAGATCTTCTCGGGGTTTGCTTCAATGCCGCGCTGGCTGATGATGAAGCCGAGTAGTTTACCCGAAGGTACGCCGAAGACGCACTTGTTCGGGTTGAGCTTCCAGCGGTACTCGCGTAGTGATGCGAAGGTCTCTTCAAGGTCGTCGATGAGGGTACTGGAGTCCCTAGTTTTGACAACCACGTCATCCACGTAGGCCTCGACGTTCTTGTTGAGTTGCCGCTTGAAGCAGGCCTGGATGGCCCGTTGGTAGGTAGCGCCGGCGTTCTTCAACCCGAATGACATGGTCGTGTAGCGAGACGCGCCAAACGGGGTGATGAACGCGGTCTTCTCTGGTCTTCCTCCTTGATTGCAACCGTGGTACCGGAGTAGCGATCGAGGAAGCAGAGCAGTCGCGCGCCCGCCGTGGAGTCGATGACTTGATCAATCCGCGTTAACCCGAAGGGGTCCTTGGGGCAGTGCTTGTTGAGGTCGGTGTAGTCGACGCACATCCTCCACTCGTTCGAGTTCTTCTTGCGGACGAGGACGGGGTTGGCGAGCCACTCAGGATGGAAGACTTCTCTGATGAAGCCTGCAGCGAGCAGCTTGGCGAGCTCCTTCTTGATGGCGTCCCGTCTGTCGTCGGCAAAGCGTCGGAGGTGTTGTCGCTTAGGGGTGGCCTTTGGGTCGACGTTGAGGCAAGGTGCTCGATCGGCTCCCCGGGCACTCCCGGCATGTCCGCCGGCTTCCACGCGAAGATGTCGCAGTTAGCCCGGAGGAAGGGCGATGAGCGCGTCTTCCTATTTGGGGTCGAGGCCGGCCCCCGATGGTGGTGGTCTTGCTCGGGGTCGCCGTTCCGAGGTCGACCGACTTGACGAGTACCTCCTCGGGTGGCCGAGGCTTGTTGGCGCCGTCGGACTTCTGCGGGATGTCGAGTTCGCTCGTGGCGAGCTTCTTCGACGCGACGTAGACCTCCATCATTGGGGTGGGTACTTGGTTTGTTGAAGCGATCACCACGGCCTCTGTATCGCAGTCGTGGGAGATCTTCAAGTCCCCCTGAAGGGAGAGTACACCGGCTGGACTTGGCATCTTGAGTACCAAGTAGGTGTAGTGGGGCACCGCCATGAACTTGGCGATGGCCGGTCTGCCGGGGATGGCGTGGTAGGAAGTCTCGAAATCCGCAACCTCGAACTTGATGTACTCGGTGCGGTAGTTATCTCGAGACGCCCCGAAGGTAACTGGCAGTACCACTGAGCCTAGTGGGATAGCCGCGTTGCCTGGGACGATGCCGTAGAAGGGCATGCTGCTCTTGTCGAGCATAGGGGTGACATCGAGGTTCATCTTCTTCAAGGTCTTGGTGAAAAGGACGTTGAGCCCGCTTCCACCGTCGATGAGCACCTTGTTGAGCTTGGAACCCGCCACTGTTGGTTTCAGGACGAGAGGGAACCGTCCTGGCTCGGAGAAGCTACTCCACTGGTCCGCGCGGGAGAAGGTGATGGGTACTTCTGACCACCTGAGAGGGGTCATGACCGCTGGCTCGATGGACATCACTTCGCGACGGGTAGCCTTCGCTCCCCGCCCGCCGGCGGTCCGCCGAAGAGGACGTTGACGGTCTTCTCGGGTTCTGGAAGTCGTCGTTGTCGCCGTCCTTCTTCTTGCCCTTCGATCGTGGAGGGTGCGGTGGCTCCGGCGTGTCCTTGAGTGCGTGCTCGAGCCGGTAGCACCGCTTGCTCGGTAGTGTGATTGCCGTTCGGATGCCACGGGCACTTCTCCTTCGGCGGGTCCTTGAACCCACCGTAGTTCTTCTTCGAGTTCCCCTTCGCGAGGCGCTGGATAGCCGCGACGGTGTTGTCTGGCTTGCGCTTGCGGTTGGGACCCGAGTAGTTGCTGCTGTTGTTGTTGTTGTTGTTGCCGCGGCCGCCCTGGTTTGCATTGCTGCCGCTGCCGCCGCCCTGGTTCTGCTTGGACTTGCCGCGGATGGCGTCGTACTTGGCGTTGGCCTTGTCCTCTTCGTCCGCCCAGGACGTGATCATGTCCTTGAGGTGGGGAATGGACTTGGGGCGGCGACGACCGAAGTCCTCGAAGGTGCGGCGATGGTAGAGGCCGTCCTGGAAGAGGTCGATGACCTCCTTGTCGGTGACGTCGACGACGGTAGCGCGCTTGTCGAAGAAACGGCGCATGTACTTGCGGAGGGTCTCGCCTTGTTCCTGCTTGATCATGGCAAGGTCCATGCGAGTACCGAGCGGCCCATGGCGCCCGCGAAGTTGGTCGTGAGCTGTTCCTTCGACTGGTCCCACCGTCGATCGAGTGCTTGTCCAGCGACTCGAGTCATGTGAGTGGAGCTTGGTCCAGGCAGAAGGGAAAGTAGAGGCACTTGGTGTCGCTGTTGCCGCCAGCGTTCTCGATGGAGAGCGCGTAGCATCGGAGCCACTGGATGGGATCCTGCTTCGCGTCGTACTTGGTGATCCCCAAAGGCTTGAACTTGTCGGGGAGGAGCAGGTTGCGGAGCCGGGGTGAGAAGGCGGGGAAGCCGTCGCCTTCAACAGCGGTGGTCGACTTCTTCTGCCGCAACTCCTCGATCCTCTGGCGAGCATCGTACCCGCCATGAGAGGCACCGGAGGCGTGGCTATGCGCGTGGCCACGGCCGCCGCGGCTGCCGCCGCCTCCAGCTCTCTTGTTGGCCCCGTGGTTGGAGGCCGCCGCCGTCGGCCGCCGCCGCCGTCGGGGTCGTTGCCGCCGCCACCGGCCGGAGCGCGGTGGGGGACGACTTCTCGGTTGCCTTGCTCTTGTCGTGAAGGTCCGCCGGCGGTGGAGCGGCGACGGTTTGGGTCGGCCGGGATGTCGCCCGAGTACGGTTGGGACCGGGGGTCGGCCGCGACTAGTAGCTTCGTTGTCGCGAGGCTTAGCCGGGAGAGGTTGGGCGACTCTCTTGTCGACCCGCATGAAGTAGGCTTCTTCGGCCGAGCTTGGCGATGACCTCTCCGGCGCGTATGCCCCGAGCCCACGGCGTGCGATCGTCGTGATCGACATGAGGCATTGCTCAGGGGTGGTGTGGACTCTGCTCTCGACCGCCTCGAGAGCTTCCGCAAGGTTGCGGATGGGAAGGTTGTCTCTGAGCCGCCGGCGTCGTTCGTTGCGCTTCCTGTTACGTTCGCGCCGGGCGTCCCTGTTGGCGTCGGACTCGCCTGCAGGTGCGTCAGCAGACAGCTCGTCTGCGGAGATGTCCTCCAGGTACTTGTCTGCGGCCGTGCCTGAGGTTCCCGGAGTGTCGCCGGCAGCCATGAAGACTTGGCGATCGGGGGTGCCGAGGCTGGACTCAGAAGGCGCCACCTCA
Source organism: Cenchrus americanus (assembly GCA_947561735.1). NCBI lineage: Eukaryota > Viridiplantae > Streptophyta > Magnoliopsida > Poales > Poaceae > Cenchrus > Cenchrus americanus. The sequence goes on along the minus strand of OX387242.1, from coordinate 95,955,091 downwards.
GTGGGCGTGTTGGAGTCAGCCTGGGCCAGTGGTGTTCCCTCTTAGAACGGTAGTGAGTCGATGTAGGCAACGTAGCGTGAGTCTCCCTTTGCCAGGTCAGCGAGCTTACGGTCCGGCCAGTAGACGTATCTGCCGGTCGGTGTCGATCTTATAACCAGCCCAGAGGCTGGCCCTGACAAGGGAAGCTCAGCGGAGTCGTCTTCGGACTCGGGCTCCTCGGGGTCCGACCCGAAGTCGAACTCGTAGTCCGGGTTCGAGTAGAACTCGGAGAGGGGGTTGGAGCCCGAGATGTGATCGGGGACGGCGTCGGAGTCCGAGTTGTACTCGGTTACGGGCTCCTTGCCGGCCCGTCGTGGAGTAGGAGCCCCTGTGCGGGCCCGGCTGAGGACGCGGGGGCCACGCGCGGGGCGCTGGCGTGGTGAAGGGACCGTCTGCGATGGCTGAGCAGCCGGCTCGCAAGCGATGGCCCATGGTGACGTCGAGTCCGAGTTGGAGGTGGACTCGAGCTCGAAGTCGGCGTGCTGGTTGAAGAGCGAGATTTCGCCGAACTTGCCGGCGAGTTCGCCTGTGACGGCTTTGGGAAGCGTCACAAGGCCTGTCCTCGGGTTGGGCTGCATGGTCAGGCGCGCTGGAAGGAGCCCGCGCCATCAGCAGTGCAAACCCAGGCGCCGAAAATGAAGGTGTCGCCGCGGTTGAAGGCGACAGTTGGCTTGATGAGGACGGAAGCCGTCGAGTTCGCCATGTGATCTCGAGCGAGGGCCCCTACCTGGCGCGCCAGCTGTCGGTGTTTTAGACCGGCAACCTACTACGGGGAGTACCCGAAGTAGATGAATGTGACTCGCCGAGATCGGTAACTCGAAGGAAGAGACACGTGGCACACAATTTAGACAGGTTCGGGCCGCGAGGTGCGTAATACCCTACGTCCTGTATGCTGCGTAGCTCTGGATTAATAGGGCACGATTACATGATGGTGCAATAGTGCGCCGTGAGTTGTAGGGGATGAAGATTGGATGCCAGAGATCGGTCCCTGCCTCACCTTATATAGTCCGGGAGGCAGGGTTACAAGTCGGAGTAGGGAAGGAGTACTAGTCGAGTACGTCTAGGAGACCTCTATACAGTGCGGAACGTGTACAGAGTCCTAACCGAGTACTACTCCTATGTAATCCTTGTGCTCCACGCCTTCAAGTGCCGTGTAGCGCAAGCCGGGTAGTCCCAGGGGCCCACCGACTAGTCGGTCCTGGTACCCACCGATGTAGTGGGCCCAGGGAGGTCCATACGACAATGTACTCCAAGATCCAGCCTACACGGCTACTTACGGATCTACTGCTGTAAGCGGCTACTCGCCCTACACCACTTAGCAGTAAGCGGCCTCCGGGTCCAGGCAACTACTCTGTAACTACGGCCCTGGCCATCCAGGTGTACTTCTTCAGTAATAAAGTTTGATCGTTCATCAACTTCTCTACTGTCTACTCCCCTCAATGGGACTACTGCCGAGTACGACTACTCGCACCTACTCCACGATGGGGCTCCGCACTCTGAGATCGCGACTACGAGTACTCATTGCTGGAATTTTCCTTTCATTAATACTTAAGCAATTCCATTACAATTGTTTTTGTACAACTTTGGCTACAAGCTAACTATTACAGGGCTACTGGAGATTGAGCTTATCGGCTACTTGCTCCGCAATGGGCGCCATCTGCTCCAGCAGCTCCGCGTACTGCTCATCGGTACAATTGGCGGCTACCCCGCCAGCGACTACCTCCATGGGCGCCTTCGGGAAGTAGGACTTCATGAAGGCCAGGACTTGCTTCGGGATCGACCTCACCATATGCTTCACATAAGCCGCCAGCCGGCTGGGGGCTCCCTGAGGCGATCCACGAGCGGAGCGATCTTGGGGCCGCCCGGATGAGGCACCAAGAGCCTCGCGATCCGCAGTGCGGCTTCTTCAAGATCCTTCAGCTGGGCCCGCAGCGCCTCGCAATCTTCATTCAACTTCTGCAACGATTTGTAGCAGTTGACGAGATCGCGGTCAGAAGCAACCGAAGCTCCATGTGCTTCTCGCACTCGAAGGCAAGTTCTTTATAGTCGAGCTCGAGTACCTGGCGGGCCTCCTGCTCCCGGTAGAAGAGGTTCTTCATATCTGTCTCGGAAGTCCTCAACTGCTCCACCCGGGTCTCAAGCTCTGCAAAACAACAAGACGCGTGCGGGTCAGACTACCTCTCGACCTCCAACAACTACCCAACAAGTCAAGCAGCGTACCTTTGTTCTTGTCGCGGAGGGTCTTGTTCTTCCGCACCAAGTCGTCGCCCTTTGCCTGCAACTCTTGGATATCATTATGGTACTTGGAAAAAGCGGCGTCGAGCTTGGACTGCATGGCAGCCGTGTGCTTCCATGACTTCAAAAGCTGATCTTCTAGTGCCTCAGCCCGGAGCACTGTGTCACCAAAGCCCTGCAGCATGTTGGACTTCTCGCGGGACCTCTCCACGACGTCCTGCACAGACAACACAAGTCAACGAGTACTCAACAATAGAGGATTGACTACTCCGGAGTTAAGACTACTCACCTTCATCCACTGCTCAGCCTGGCGGACCGCTTCCAGGTGCCTGGACACCGTGGCCGGGTCGACCAGATCGTCAGCAAGCAGCTCCACCCCGCCGCGACTACTCGCGGCGGCCTCTGTCATCGGCGCAGAGTGGATGGGCTCTGCGTCCTGGATCTCCGGGGAGCGGACAACCACCTCCAGAGCAACCTCTGGTGGCACGGTGGCCTCCTCTCCTCCGGTCGCCGCGGCGGCTTCTTCGGTGACCTCCTCCATCGGCTCGGGGGCTCCCTCAGCAGCCTCCGGCGCTTGTGGCGTCGACTTCTCCATGGGCACCGCCGCAGGGATGTCGCTCCCTTCGGCCTCGACGCCTGACAAGAAGACGTCAAGTTCATCAGCAACTATGACTACTCTATGGGGAAGACTAAAGCCACAGCAGAACACTTACCCTCGACCACGCTGGCCTCGGGCAACGCAGCTCCAGCATCCGGCACTTCGGATTCCGCCTGGGGGGCAGGAGTTGACTCCTCGACGGGCGGCGCGACTTCTTCCTCCGCCACCGTCGTGGAGGGCTCATCTCCCTCCCAGGACAAGTCTGTTGATTTCCTGCAGAAGTACACAAAGCTGGTTGTCATTCAAGCTCGACTACTACACCAAGTACTACTCGGGAAAAGCTCAGCACTTACAAACTTGACCGGACTATCATCACGGCCGGGGCACCGAGGATGCTGGCAATGTCTACCAGTCCACCCTCGGCGGGCGCCTCCTCTTGCGCCTCTGCAACCGTTGCCTCCTCTGCAGCAACGGTAGCCGGTGCAGCGCCCTCCTGCGCTTCTGTGGCCACCACCTCTTCGACGGTGGGGGCTGCGGGTTCTGTGCTCTCTTGACGAGCAGGGGGCTGGCGCTCCAACTGCGCTATGAGCTCCTCGACAGTGGGGGCTGGACTACGACTCCCAGCGGGCTCCCCCACTGTGTCCCACTCGCCTTCGTCGCCCTCCTCGACGGGCTCCGTCGGCGGCACCTCCTGCATACAAGGAAGACCAGTCATCAGCAAGTGAACTCGCACGACGGGTACTCGACTACACTAGTCAAGACATCTTACCTCTTGAGGCGTGGTCTCTGAGACCCTCAGCTTCTTCGTCACCCGCTTGCGGGCGGGGTTGCGCGGCTTCCGTGGCGGCGCAGCCAGACTAGCCGGCGGGTCTTGCACGAGAGGTACATGAGGCAAGCCGGGACGGCTAAACCTCGATCGCAGCTGGAAGCGGTCTTGTAGCGTCTCCTCGTCGTCGTCGTCAGACGTGTCTTCTCCAATGACAGTGTCATCTCCTTCACCGACCTCTCGCCGCTCCTTGGCTTTGCCTTTCCCTTCCTTCGGGATCTCGATTCCCTGAGGGGGTGGCTGCGGCTCGGAGACGAACCTCTTCAAGTTGTCCTGCAAGACACAAGACATCAGCGCGACTACTCACAAAGCAAGGACTACTCGACTAGGGGGTACAGCTACTTACCTCCTTTGGCGGGCGCGCGGCGGAGTACTCCTGGACAGGGCACGCAGTGTACGGCGGCATGTCCTTGAAGATGTGCGTTAGCCTCTCGATGATGTCGTCGTTGTCCATCTCGCCTCCGGGCATCCACGACGTGTCGTCGTCGCCGGTGTACTCGAAGCCTAGGGTGTCGCGGGCCATCAGTGGCTGCACCCTCCGCTTCATGAAACCGAAGGCCACGTGCTCGGCCCTCAGTCCAGCTTCTCTGAGCACCTTGATGCGTGCCAGCAGCTCGGGGAGCTGGATCCCCTCCTGCATCGTGGGCTCCGTGTTCCACCAGTCCCGGTGCCTGGGCTACCTCCCGCTCGGCTTCGGCAGGCCAGGGTGGTGGTTCGTGACGTAGAACCACCTCGCTTTCCAATCGGAGTTGGAGTCAATGAGCTTGTACGCGAGGTACTGCTCAGCGGCGTCTTCTCTCATCTGGATGCCAGCTCCTCCGACTACTCGCGGATTGCTGGCGCTTGGCTGCGGCTTCACCCGGAAGAATTTCCGGAACAGGATCCAGTGCGGCTTGATCCCAAGGAATGCTTCACAAAAATGGACGAAGACTGCGGTATGGAAAATGCCATTAGGGTTGAGATTGAGGTACTCAACTCCGTAGTACCCGAGGAGGCCTTTGAAGAAGTCACTGGCCGGAAGCGCGAATCCGCGCTCCACGAAGCGTGCGAACATCGGGATCTCGTCTTCACCTTTCTCCATTGGGTACGGATCTCCGGCGGTAGCTCTCCACATATCCACCTCCTTCTCCCGGATAAATCCACTGTTGAGAAGGGCCAACAAATCCTCGGTCTTCACCTTTGACTTTTTCCACTCGCAGCTTGGATCTGCCCGCGGTGGAGACATCGGCGACGCTGCCCCCATGGCAGCCGCGGCGGCCTCGTCACGGCCCCTCTTCTTCCCGGCGACCTTCGTAGACTTGGACAGTGAAGGCTTCATTCTCCAAGTACACGGCGTCTTCACGCACATCCGCCCGGGGGCTACTCTGGAAGCTCTGGGTGGCGGCGCGCTTGGATCTACTGCAGCGGTGGCGTGCGCTGGAAGTGGATTTGCTTCAGATCGATTCGAAATGGCTACAGCAGCGATGGGTGAAAAACCCTAAGGGTTTTGGCTTCTATTTATAAGTCAAACCGGCCCTCGAACGGCCAGATGGATAAGTCCGCGCTCGGCTGACTCAGCGGCCGCACGTGATTCTTCGCATTCTACTAGTCGACGCGCCTCACCTCGGGGGCTCGACTACTTCTACTTGACTACCTGGGAAGCGACAAGACTCAGGAGCATCTCAGGACACATTCTTCAAGATGACCCTTCAATTCGAGAGGAAGTACTCGACTCAAGGCTCGGGGGCTCCATGCCACGTGTCCTTCAGTTTTTTCTCTCCGGATTTTTCGGGATTCTCTTGCCAAGACTTCAGATGGACCCTCAGCCAGAGCCTGCGGCTCAACCTAAGGCTCGAGGGCTACTCCATATGGAGTGCGATTTTGCAATCGCACCTCCATATCAGCTTCAGCTTCAAGACAAGACGGGCATTTTTTGAAGACCTTCGAAGGCAGCACTCGAGGACGCTTGGGACTACTCGAGAAGACTTCAAGATTGCTCAAACATGAAGGACCGATACGGCGAACCAGAGAGGGGGGAGTGAATGGGAGCCGATAAAAATTCTTCTCGAAGGAGATGAAAACTCCAACAAGACGAACGCGGCTTCCAACACACGTCTCCGACTCACTACCAAGGTTGGTCAAGCCCACGTAGCCACTGGAGTGCCACTGGACCTAGGAACCAACACGCAACCTTCCGACCCGAGAAACGCGGCGGAAAAACCAAGCCTCGAGTCTACGGACCCACGCCGGTCGGACCGGTGAGCACCACCGGTCGGACCGGTCCCCGCAGTGAACCCGAGCAACTTCCACTAAGTGGCTCTACACCGGTCGGACCGGTGAGACACACCGGTCGGACCGATGGCGACACGAAAGCCCCCAAAACACCAAACAGGCCAACCGACCACCAAACGGACCCAAATTCAAAACAGCAGCACCACGGGACAACAACGAGTACACCAAGACGTTCACCCGAGCAAAAACCCACAAGGGCTTGCACCGGTCAGACCGGTCAAGAGCACCGGTCAGACCGGTGTAGCACGGGCGCCTCGGGATGAACAAAGACCCGCGGGTCAACTCCCCCAAATCCAAATCTCGATCTCCCGAATCGCTCCACGGACTTGAACAAGACTTTGGGGATATCAGGAACACCTCATGAGGAGTCCATAGCCAAGTTTAATCCCACCAAATCTCGTCCAAAAGGGAGGAATCAAAGAAATCCCGCCGAAAGCACTTCCAACCCACGAACTCAAGAAACCCCAAAATCGAGCGCTTTTTCTCACGGATTTGGGAGGGGAATCACAGCCCAAAGAACCACGAAGGGTTCCCACAAATTTCCCCCATCAAATCCCCAAGAGAAAAGCCCCGAAAACACCACAAAGAAATCACGAAGAGAGGGCTCCGAAAATCACCACCAAGAACAACCGAGGAAAACACATCCAAACCTTGAGGAACCATGCCGAATCATCTATACATGAAACAAAGGTTCGTACAAGGTCTAGCAAGCCGCCCGATCATCCATCCCTCTCTACAAGATCTCTCCGTGAAGCTCTCTTGCTAGTCCTAAGGAAAACCTAGAGAAAATAGGTGGAAAATAGGAAAACTAATGAGCTAGGGTTCCAAGAGTTGGCTGCCATCCTCTCACCTCTTGGGTTATATAGGCGGCAACCGAATGTCTAAAATACCCCTCTCTACTAACTAGGGATACAAGCCCCTCAAGGGCGGATTTGGAATTCTTGATGCCTTCACCATCGGACGGATGCCGGCGACCGCGCCTGCGTAGCCTCGACGCAAGCCATGCGATCCCGACGCGTGTCCTCCGCTTCGAAGATTTCGGTCGCGTCGTCGCACACCGGTCGACCGGTGCTCCTCACCGGTCAGACCGGTCCCCACCGGTCAGACCGGTCAGACCCACCGGTCGGACCGGTCCGTGCCGCCGCACCTCCGTCTTCGGTTCTCCGGTCTTGGCTTTGTGGATCAACCAAGGAACCCAGTGGTTTTCTGGTGAACCACCGGAAACCCCTCGAACTCGGTGTAGCCTCCGCCAATCTCCACTCATGACTTGGCTCCCACTTAGTCCCGGCTCGACCTTGGTTTTGAGGCTCAACCAAGAAACCGTCCACGACTTCATCTTCTTGTTCATGCCACCATGCGGCCCGCACTTGACCCCCGGCCGGCCACGGGTCCCTCGAACAAAGCCTACTTGTCTTCTCCACACCGGAGGCCTCACCGGCGACGACCTTTCGCGCTTGTTCTTCACCTGCACCAACACGAGTCAAGCCGCAACCTGCACCTGCAATACTTAGCCAAGAATCAGTCCACACAACGTTGTCAATCACTCATCACACAAGGAAGCGACCATCCACCGGTCCTCGAACCACACATGGTCCTAAATCTCCCCCTTGATGAGTGCATTGACAACACCCACACGAAAGTAACAAGAGAGAAAAGAAAAAGAAAAGAAACGAACAAAAAGAAACTCCAACAAGCGATCGAAAGCCGAACAAAGGCAAAGAGCAAGATCACTTGAAGGAAACAAGTCTCGGACCCCTTAGGCAAGGGCAACGACTCGACACATCCGAGACAAAGCAAAGCTCAAGCAAAGAGCGCAAACCACCAAAACAAAGCTCGAACACCACAAAGAACTCCCCCTGCACACATGCAAGCTCCCCCTGAACCAATGCAACTCCCCCTGGACGAATGCATGCAAGACACCACTTGAAACAGGGCAGCTGCAACAAAACAGCCCTGACCGGTCAGACCGGTCAACATCACCGGTCAGACCGGTGTGCAACATGTGCACAGGATCAGCACTCACACCGGTCAGACCGGTGACCCCGACCGGTCAGACCGGTGCACAACAGAGCCCAGAAATGGCTCGAAACCACCTGAAAACCTTCTAAACACGTCCAGCAAGCCATTTCAAGCTCAAACTTCTCCCCCTTGTTGGCAATGCATGAATCAAGCCAAAAATGCAAAACTTTCAACCTAGAGCTTCTCAAATATACAAAATTCAACATAGGATGCTACACACGTCCAAAAGAGCAAGGTAGATACTCTACGGCTTCGTATCGATCTCAACTACATGATCACCAAGTTTCACAACCATTGGACGAAGCTAAGATGGATTTTGGCAATTTTGCGAAAAATTTGCCTCTCATGAGCAAAGTCCTAAACATGATCAAAGCATATCAAAATGGCCAAGCCACACAAACTTCATGCTAGGACAGCCATTCTAATCATACGACCATCACAAACACCCACAAGCACCTCATGTCATGTCAAAGCCACCGAGCCATGTGCCTACTTCTATGTATGAGACTTCTCATTGGTAGGCATCATGCAACGATTTAGCACCCAAAGCGATTTAAATTCAGCACATATGACATGGTAGCATATTTCCAAGCATTTTTCATTTCATTTTCAGATTTGTAAATGGTACATGAAATGTCTTTGCGACAAAAAGGAACTTATGCTCCTCCACAAGATAAGTCAAGAGGGCTAAACATTCATGATGGCAAACGAGCCTTTGGCTCCATATGATCAATAAACTAGCTATCCAACCACAAATTAAGCATAGCAAGACCACAAAAACATGTCAAGAGCATGTAAAGGCATTTACACATGAGAGAGCATACATGTGACATTTTTCAAAAGCATAGCTATCAACCATGGATTATTCATCAAAATCATCAAGAGCTAAGCCAAACTAACCGTAGCATACCAAACAAGCTCACAAAGACATATATCTCATTCCATGGTGAACAATGTATATGAGAGAAGCTTTCCTAACCAATGCATATGATACAAGATGCATGCAATCTAAGATACAAGGATGCCTATACATCATGTTACATATGCCATGCCAAATGCAAGAAATGCACAAAGAAAAGCTATACATATGCTACAAACCGGCTCCTCGAGGGGAGGCAAAACGGGCTCGACACCACCGGCAAAAGAGAGCTCCCACACACCCAACTCAAGAAATCAAACACACACCAAGTTCCCCCCGCAAACGAGTGAAAGTTGCTTGATCTAGGGGTTTGGTGAAAATATCGGCTAGTTGGTCATGTGTGGGTACATGAATCAAAGCTATCTTTCCTTTCTCAACATTGTCTCTCAGAAAATGGTACCTCACTTCTATGTGCTTGGTTTTGGAATGGAGCACTGGGTTCTTTGCAACGCTTATGGCACTGGTGCTATCACATTGAAGTGGGACATGGGTATACTCCTCACCAAAGTCACTCATGGTGTAGGTGATCCAAAGGAGCCGAGAGCAACAACTAGCGGCGGCAACATACTCGGCCTCGGTCGTAGATTGAGCAACACTCGAGCGCTTACGGGAAGACCAAGACACCAACGAAGAACCCAAAAAGCGGCAAGTCCCGAAGTGGACTTCTGTCCAACCGACACCCGGCAAAATCCGCGTCTGAAAACCATGAAGCGCCAAAGAAGAGGACGCGGAGTACCAAAGGCCGAAGTCGGGAGTGTGACGCAAGTACCACGAAAATTCGCTTTACTGCTTGCCGATGCGAAGTCCTCGGAGACGCTTGAAAACGAGCGCACAGACACACCGAGAACTGTATGTCCGGCCTCGTTGCCATCAAGTAGAGGAGTGACCCGATCATGCTCCGGTACTCCTTCTGATCCACGTGTTCACCTTCCTCGTCCGCATCAAGAGCTGTAGTCGTACTCATCGGCGTCGTCATAGCCTTGGAGTCCTCCATCTTGAACTTCCGCACAATGTCCTTGGTGTACTTAGCCTGGTGCACAAATGTTCCTTCCTTTGATTGCTTGATTTGTAGCCCGAGGAAGAACGCGCAACTCACCCATCATGCTCATCTCGAACTCCCTGCTCATATCATCTGCAAACCTCGCAACAAGAGAGTTAGACGAGCCACCAAAGACAATGTCATCCACGTATACCCGCACAATCGGGATATCTCCGCCTGCCTCGGCAAAAACAAGGTCCGATCGACCTTCCCCATCTCAAAACCTCTCTCAAACAAGAACCCCCTCAACCTTGCCATACCAAGCTCTAGGCGCCGCTTCAACCCATACGGCGCCTTCCTCAACTTGTACACCCGGTGGGGGTACTTCTCACTCTCAAACCCCGAGGCCGCCTCACATACACTTCTTCCTCCAACACACCATTCGAAAAGCACTCTTCACATCCATTTGGTGCAACTTGAACCCTTTAGCCACGGAAAAGGCTAGAAGGATCCTAATCGCCTCCAAACGGGCTACGGGAGCAAAGGTCTCCTCGTAGTCGATCCCCTCCTTCGATCGAACCCCCGAGCAACAAGTCTCGACTTGTTCCTCACAACCTCACCCTTCTCTCCCTCTTTGTTTTTCCACACCCACTTGGTACCAATCGGCTTACACCCGGGGGAGGGTCAACCAACTCCCACACCCGATTCCTCTCAAAGTTCTCCAACTCCTCATGCATCGAGTTAACCCAATTATGATCGGATAGTGCGTGTCCAATGTCTTTGGGCTCGAAAGAAGCAACAAACGCAGCATGAGCAAAATGGGAATTGTTTCGAACCCTCGACCGTGTAGTGCGTTCATTCATGTCGCCGATGATCCTCGAAAGCCGGGTGATCCACTTGAACTCGCCGGGGAGGTTCTCGCCTCGAAGCTACCTCCCCCTCAACATCAGCTTCTCCTCGTTCTTGATTTGTCGTCGTAGGTCTAGCGAGAGGGTCCATCCATCATCGTAGTCGAAGTAGTGGGTACATGTTCGCCGGGGGCATCACACCGCCATCTTCATCATCACCATGTTCATGCTCCTCCTCCCGAAAGATCTCCTCGCCAAGCTCATCATCACCGCACACTCAAAGACAAGGCCGACTACGTGGCTCGTCTCGTCGAAGGTTACCTCGCAAGTCTCCACGATTTGGTTAGTTTCAAGATTGAGCACACGATATGCTCTAGAATGAGATGCATAACCAAAGAAAATGCCATCGACGGACCTAGCCTCAAACTTATCTAACTTCCTCGCCTTTCTTCGAATGAAACACTTGCAACCAAAGACATGGAAGTGACTCACCTTGGGTGTGCGGCCATGCATCAACTCATAGCATGTCTTCTTCTTGTGAACTACGAGGTATATCCTGTTCGACACATAGCATGCGGTATTCACCGCCTCGGCCCAATACCTCCTCGGAGTCCTATGCTCATCAAGCATCGTCCGAGCCATCTCGCACAAGGTCCCGTTCTTCCTTTCCACAACACCATTCCGGGGAGGCGTATACGGACTCGAAAAGCGGTGCTCAAGACCCAAGTCATGACAAAAGGTTTCAAAACGAGAGTTCCCGAATTCCGAGCCATTATCACTACGGATAGCTCGTATGGCATCTCCGTGCCTCTCGTTCCTCAACCTCAAGACTAGATCTCGAACAAAACCAAACGTCTCCCCCTTCTCCTCGAGAAAGAACACCCACGCATACCGAGAATAGTCGTCCACCACAACAAGGACATACCACTTCCCACCCGCGAGATCGCACACGAGCTGGGCCAACAAGGTCCATATGGAGCAGCTCGCATGGACGCTCAGTCATCACATCGGTGAGAGGCGGGTGAGAAGAGGCCACCATCTTGGCATGCCTACACGGCGCACAAACCAACTCTTTCTCAAGCCTCAACCGTGGCAATCCTCGGACCAAATTGAGTTTACTCAAGCGAGACAAAAGGTCAAAGCTCAAGTGACCCAACTTCCTATGCCACTTCCACAACTCACTCGAAGAACCGGCCAAGAAACAACGCTCCACACCCGAAGACTGAGAAAAATCAGCACGAAACACCTGACCCTCGGGAACGACCATACGGACAAGGTCCCCCCGAGAGTCCACAATCCGAGAACCACCGAGGCCGAAACAACACCTCAAAACCCTCATCCAACAACCGGGACACGGAAAGCAAATTGTACCCCGGCGATTGAACAAGAGCAACACGCCTCGCGAGTGATCTTGTCACTCACTTTTATCTCACCTTCTGAAAGCACACGCCCACGCCCATTGTCCCCAAAGGTGATGTACCTCTTCGTCACCACGGGGACGAGACTTGAGAACCACCCCCTGTCTCCGGTCATATGCCTCGAGCAACCGGAGTCAATCAACCAAATGTTCTTCAAGTCTCCCACCTGAAAATCAAAAATAGGCACGTGAGCGAACAAACGACTCAGCACTGGGGTTAGTACCAAAGGAGGAAAACCAGTGCCGAGCCATTTGCTCGAAAGTGGGGTTAGCACCAACCAAAGCATCTCTCCTACCAAAACTACCTCCACGAACACCACCACGGTAACCACCCTGAGAGAACCACCCCTCTCTGCGCCCGGAGGAGGACCAAATCCACGCAAGAAAGCCCGTGGAACGTCCTTCCTCTCCAACTCAACACCTCGACTCCTCCAATCCCCGTATTGAGCACGAGGAGGAGAACGCCTAGCAACCGACCACCCGCACCCTTTCCGGCCCAACCACCGAACCACGACCACCGAAACAACCCTCGCACCTCGTACGAGCTCGAAACCCGAACATTTGTCTGTCTGTGCCCGCACCGGTCGCCGGTGCTCCACACCGGTCTGACCGGTGTGGCCTGGGCAGCAGCACCACCTGAAGCCTTCTTCTCTCCCCAAGCCCGAACTGTCCTCACAATCGCCTTGCCCCTGGGCATCTGCATACGAGGCTCAAGTACACCATCGGAAGGATGGTACTTGTCCTTGTTAGCCCACTCCTTCTCCATTCTCTCCTCTCGCTTCCTCTTGAAGCAAAACTCCTCCTTATGGCCATCTCTCCCACAATAGCCACAATGGAACCTCACAAGCTTAGGCTTTGGCTTGGGATGTGGTCGCTCACTTGGTTTCTCTCCACTCAAACCCTCCACCGGTTTCTCACCACTAGCCTTTTCACTTTCCTTCCCAAAGAACACCTTCCCCGAAGTGCTCACAAACTTGATAGGCTTTTGAAGATCATTTGTGGGTGTAGGAAACACGGGTGGAGGTGGGGTTGTGTCTAGTCGGTTCCTTAGATGGTTAGGTTTTGGGGGGAAATCATTTTTGTGGTGGGTTTTTGGTGGCTCCGGAATATTCTCTCCACTTCCCTCACCAACCTTGTTTGCCCCAAGCCCCTCACCATCTTGCCTCTTAAAGGCCTCGATCATCATCCTCAACTGAGGCTCGTGACCGGACAACCAACCCATCAACTTCCTCAAATCATCATTCTCATCCTGCAAGCGATCAACATAATGTGCAAGCTCTAGATTTTTCAATGCATGCATTTCACAGGTAGAGCAAGATGTAGGCATGGGTTCCTTCAATTTAGCTTCGAGCGAACTAGTGTAAGCATGCATCTCATCAATTTTAGCATGCAAAACAGGGCAAGAAGTGCAAGCACCTAGCAAAGCAGGTCTAGACTTAAGTTCAGCCACTTCAACCCTAAGCACATCTAGTTCCTCACACTTGGAGGCATGCTTCTCCTTAAACAAAGCAAGATCAGCAAGGAATATGGAGCAATCAAGACAATCATTCTCATCGAAACAACGGGGCTAGCCTTAAGCGAATCAATCTCAAGCTTGCTATCAAGCACCCGTGTCTCTAGCTCGGCCACTCTAGTCCTAGCATCCTCGAGTGAAGCCCTAAGCTCTTTCCTCATTTTCTTGGCCTCTCTAAGCATGTCATCACGGTTATCAAGCAAAGAGCCAAGCCTCTCATTCTCCTGGCGCAAGAAGGGAAGCTCATCACGCACCTCGTCGTCGGACTCGCAGTCCGAGTCGCTCCGTGTGCTCTTCTTGCCGCCGGAGCTCAACGCCATGGTGCAGAAGCCGTCTCTCGCGAAGCAGCTCAGCCCGCTCAGGTTCTTGGACGACCTCTTGTTCTTGCGGCGATCTCCCTCGTCGTCGGCCGCCGCCGCTCGAGCTCGAGGTGGAGTACGCGGGCCTGGAGTCGACGTCGCTCGCTCCAACCATCGCTCGGGCCTTGCCTCGGCCCTCCTTCTTCCTCGATCGTCGCTCATCCTTGTACTTGTTCTTGTGCTTGCTCTTGTGGTCGCGCCTCGAACGGTACTTGTCATCGTTCTTCCTCGGCTTGTGCTTGTAGCTGTCCTTGTTCTCGGCCTTCTCCGGGCAGTCGGCGACGAAGTGTCCCGGCTTGCCGCACTGGAAGCAAGTCCTCGTGTTCCTCCTCATGTTCACGCGGTTCTCGTGCAGCCTCTCGAACCGCCTCGTCAACAGCGCCAGCTCGTCCTCTCCAAGGTCATCAAACTCCTCATCTGGCATAGACATCAAAGAGGAAAACGAGAACATCCTGGTGGATGGGTTAGAGTTAGTCTTTCCTTTGGAACCACCAACGAGGGCAAGACTATGGGAATCGATCGGTCCCTCGAGCTTGGCGATCATGCCTCTATCCACCTCGGCCGACTTGAGCTTCGAGAACAGCTCGTTCACCGTCAGAGTATCATACCTCTCCGACTCGACTATGGCCTCGAACTTTCCGCCCCATATCGTACGATCCAAAGAGTGTAAGAGCTTGACCGCTCTATCATGATCATCGTACGGGAGCACGTCCACATTGGCCCTCATGTTGTTCACCACCACCGTGAACCTCTCGAAACAAGGCATCGATGGACTCACCGGGGAGATGAGTGAAGTTCTCGTACTCTCTCCGTAGGTCGCATACAACCGTGCTCGAACACGGGCGTTCCCAACATGAGCCTCCTTCAACACCGCCCAAATCCTACAAGCCAAGTGCTCGGTGTGCACCCGATCGAACTCGGCCGACACAAAGCACGAAACAAGTAGTCGACCGCCTTATTGTTGGCGTCGAATCCGTCCCTCGACCCCGGAGCAAGGAAATCCATCGGCTGGACATAGCCCGTGTCCACCGTGACATCCCAAAAAACGGCTGACCCTTTCCGCGGAGGAACGCACCCATCCGCTTGCTCCACATCCGGTAGTTCTTGCCATCGAAGTGTGGAGGACCCGAACCCCGTTCCGGTACGCCATCCTTGGATCTTAGACCGGTTAGAGTCAACAAAGACCCGAACCGGCTCGATACCACTTGAAGGACCGATACGGCGAACCGGAGAGGGGGGGGGGGGAGTGAATGGGAGCCGATAAAAATTCTTCTCGAAGGAGATGAAAACTCCAACAAGACGAACGCGGCTTCCAACACACGTCTCCGACTCACTACCAAGGTTGGTCAAGCCCACGTAGCCACCGGAGTGCCACCGGACCTAGGAACCAACACGCAACCTTCCGACCCGAGAAACGCGGCGGAAAAACCAAGCCTCGAGTCTACGAGACCCACACCGGTCGGACCGGTGAGCACCACCGGTCAGACCGGTCCCTGCAGGTGAACCTGAGCAACTTCCACTAAGTGGCTCTACACCGGTCAGACCGGTGAGACACACCGGTCAGACCGATGGCAGCCTGAAAGCCCCCAAAACACCAAACAGGCCAACCGACCACCAAACGGACCCAAATTCAAAACAGCAGCACCACGGGACAACAACGAGTACACCAAGACGTTCACCCGAGCAAAAACCCACAAGGGCTTGCACCGGTCAGACCGGTCAAGAGCACCGGTCAGACCGGTGTAGCACCGGCGACTCGGGATGAACAAGACCCGCGGGTCAACTCCCCCAAATCCAAATCTCGATCTCCCGAATCGCTCCACGGACTTGAACAAGACTTTGGGGATATCGAGAACACCTCATGAGGAGTCCATAGCCAAGTTTAATCCCACCAAATCTCGTCCAAAAGGGAGGAATCAAAGAAATCCCGCCGAAAGCACTTCCAACCCACGAACTCAAGAAACCCCAAAATCGAGCCCTTTTTCTCACGGATTTGGGAGGGGAATCACAGCCCAAAGAACCACGAAGGGTTCCCACAAATTTCCCCCATCAAATCCCCAAGAGAAAAGCCCCGAAAACACCACAAAGAAATCACGAAGAGAGGGCTCCGAAAATCACCACCAAGAACAACCGAGGAAAACACATCCAAACCTTGAGGAACCACGTCGAATCATCTATACATGAAACAAAGGTTCGTACAAGGTCTAGCAAGCCGCCCGATCATCCATCCCTCTCTACAAGATCTCTCCGTGAAGCTCTCTTGCTAGTCCTAAGGAAAACCTAGAGAAAATAGGTGGAAAATAGGAAAACTAATGAGCTAGGGTTCCAAGAGTTGGCTGCCATCCTCTCACCTCTTGGGTTATATAGGCGGCAACCGAATGTCTAAAATGCCCCTCTCTACTAACTAGGGATACAAGCCCCTCAAGGGCGGATTTGGAATTCTTGATGCCTTCACCATCGGACGGATGCCGGCGACCGCGCCTGCGTAGCCTCGACGCAAGCCATGCGATCCCGACGCGTGTCCTCCGCTTCGAAGATTCCGGACCGCGTCGTAGCACACCGGTCGACCGGTGCTCCTCACCGGCCGAGGCCGGTCCCCACCGGTCGAGGCCGGTCGGACCCACCGGTCGGACCGGTGCGTGCCGCCGCACCTCCGTCTTCGGTTCTCCGGTCTTGGCTTTGTGGATCAACCAAGGAACCCGGTGGTTTTACGGTGAACCACCGGAAACCCCGCGAACTCGGTGTAGCCTCCGCCAATCTCCACTCATGACTTGGCTCCCACGTAGTCCCGGCTCGACCTTGGTTTTGAGGCTCAACCAAGAAACCGTCCACGACTTCATCTTGCTTCGTTCATGCCACCATGCGGCCCGCACTTGACCCCGGCGGCCACCGGGTCCCTCGAACAAAGCCTACTTGTCTTCTCCACACCTAGAGGCCTCACCGGCGACGACCTTTCGCGCTTGTTCTTCACCTGCACCAACACGAGTCAAGCCGCAACCTGCACCTGCAATACTTAGCCAAGAATCAGTCCACACAACGTTGTCAATCACTCATCACACAAGGAAGCGACCATCCACCGGTCCTCGAACCACACATGGTCCTCAAAACATCAGCTGGAGTACATTCCAGCCTCGGGATGCTTCGACTACTCTTGAGGACTTTTGACTTGTAGTACTCGGGGACGCTTGAAGACTACTCGTTAAGGCCGTCAAGACTACTTGAAGCTATCCTTCTCGACTACAAAGTACTCGGGGGCTTGTCGTATGGACCTCCCTGGGCCCACTACCTCGGTGGGTACCAGGACCGACTACTCGGTTGGCCCCTGGGACTACCCGGCTTGCGCTACACGGCACCTGATGGCGTGGAGCACAAGGACTACGGAGGAGAAGTACTTGGTTAGGAAGTTGTACATGTCCTGCACTGTATGGAAGACTCCTAGACGTACCCGACTAGTTTTCTCTTCCTACTCCGACTTGTAACCCTGCCTCCCGGACTATACAAGGCGAGGCAGGGACCTTTCTCTAGCATCTCATACAATCCACGGCGCACTATTACACCATCTTGTAATCGTGCCCAATCAATCTAGAGCTACACAACATACAGGACGTAGGGTATTACGCACCTCGCGGCCCAAACCTGTCTAAATTGTGTGCCACGTGTCTCTTCCTTCGAGTTACCGATCTCGGCGAGGCCACATTCATCTACTTCGGGTACTCCTCTTAGTAGGTTGCCAGTCTAAAACACCGACAGCCGGATTCTTTGTGACTTTGACAAGTCTCGAATCCTAAGATGGCGTACGTTGAGCGGGGTGGTCCGCCGCACTTCGATGGCAAGGGTTACCACAAGTGGGTGGCCCGTATGATGATCTTTCTTCGTGGCAAGTTGTTGGATTTCATTGTGCTTGACAAGACCTATGCTATTCCGGTCAACATCCATACTCTTATGGTGACCGATGCCGGTGCCAAGGCCAAGTATGAGGCAAATGCAAAGCCGTTGATCACTTGGTCTGGAGCTTGTGTGATCCTGAGTTTGAGCGTGTTCGCAATTTGAATCTTGCTTGGCAAATTTGGGAGAAGTTGTTAGTTGCTCACAGTGGTGATAACCATGTGAAGGCTCGCCTCTTTGTCTCTTACCGGATGCAATATGAGAACTTCACTCAACTTCCCGATGAGGACATTGATGCGATGTTTCAGAGGTTCACCGCCATCGTGAACAACATGAAGGCTAATGTTGAGGATTTTCCTTACTCTGAGCATGATCAAGCTTTGAAGCTCTTGCATGTCTTGGACCCAAATTTTTGGGGTGCTAAGGTTGAGGCCATCAAGGAGTCTGGGCAATATTTGACTATTGAGTTGGACGACCTCTTTTCTAAGCTCAAGTCGGCTGAGGTTGACAGGAAGTTACAATCCAAGCATGAGGGCTCGACTGACCATAGTCTTGCTCTTGTGGGCGGATCAAAGAGCAAATCTAACCCTTCCTGTCGACAGTTTTCCTTGTCTTCTCTATGTCTATTCCAGATGAGGAGTTTGATGTGCTGGGCGAGGAGGAGCTGGCCTTGCTCTCAAGAAGGTTTGATCGACTACATGAGAGACGGAGGAATGCAAGGCGGAGCTTGGGGACATGCTACAAGTGTGGCAAGCGTGGACACTTCATCGCCGAGTGCCCGGAAGCGGAGGAGAACAAGTACAAGATGAGCGAGTACAAGGCGCACCCAAGGTGTGAAGACAAGTACTCCTCCAAGGGCAAGCACTTCAGCAAGTCCAAGAGCAAGGACAAGGACAAGCGGCGACTGAGCAAGGGAGGCTACAAGAAGGACAAGGCAAGAGCCATGGTGGCCGGTGCAAGCGACGTCGACTCAAGCTCAAGCGACGCGCAGTCAAGCTCAAGCAGTGAAGATGAAGACGCCGGGAGGCGCAAGGGCAAGAAGAGTGCAAGCCGGAACCTCAGTGGGTTGAGCTGTGTGGCGCTTGAGGGCTTTTGTGGCATGGCCCATAGCTCAAGCAGCAAGAAGAGCGAGAAGGAAGACAGCGACTCCGACTCGGAGGATGAGGTAAATCGTGACCCCGACTCTTTGCTTGCTGAGATCACTAGGTTGAATGGCTTGATTGACAACCGTGATAGTGTGTTGAGAGATGCTAAGAAGATGAGGAAAGATCTTAGGGCTCAACTTGAGAATGCTAGTGAGAAAGTAGGAGAGTTAGAGTCCAAATTGCTTGAATTGAAACTTAAGAATGACTCTTTGAAACTTGCTCCTACTACTCCTGATGATGTTGAGTGTCTTGAGTGTGATGCATGGTTGAATGAGATCAAGTTGCTTAATGAGAAGAATGCTTCCACTTTGGCTAAACTAGATGCTCTTAGGACTGAGTATGATGAGCTTAAGGCTAGACCCACTTTGCTTGGTTCTTGTAAATCATGTCCTACTAGGCATGCTAAGCTTGTTGATGCTCGTTCTACTATTAGCACTTTGGAAGGTTCTTTGAAATCCCCTGTTGTCAATGCATGCACTAGCTGTGATGAAGTTACATTGCGCAATCTTGAACTTACTTCCCGTTTGGATGTCATCTATGAGGAGAATGACTATTTGAGGAAGGTGTTGGGTTGGTTGTCTGGGCAGGAACCTCAATTGAAAACCATGATTGAGGAGTTCAAGAGAGCGGATGGTCGTGGTTTGGGTTTTGAGAAGTTGTGTGAGAAAGTGGGAGAAAACAGTGGGGAGAGTGTGTATGAGAAGTGTGTTGAGTCTAACCCCGAGTTTGAGGTGATCGGAGACATCCAAGTCCCACTTCCAAAAGCACCCAAGAACTCTTTCACACCAAAGCCCAACCACCTTTGCAACAAGCTTGACACAACCCAAGATCCACCCAAATTCCCACCTAAGACAAATGACTTCCAGAAACCGGTGAAGTTTGTGAGTGAGAAGGGTGAGAAGCCTAGAGAGAAGCCAGAGCCAAAACCAAAACCCATCCCCTTCAGGTGTGAGTATTGTGGCAAAGAGAGGCATCTAGCAGAGTTTTGCTACAAGAGGAAGAGGGATGAGAGGCTTGCTAGGGAGCAAGCAAACTAGGACAGGTATCACCAGTCTCATGGTATTCTTGAGCCTAGAGTGCCACTTCCACGGGGTGTGGGAAGTGTGAGGAGTGTTGGTAGAGTTGGAGCTCAGGGTGGTAGGTTCCCACAGAGAGGTGGTGGTGAGAGGTTTGTTAGGAGAGATGATGGTGTGCGTGCTGGTGAGAGGTTTGGTCGGGCTCGTGGTGGTTTTGCTGGACGTCCCCCTACTCGTCCTCAATACGGGTTCAGGGGAGATGATCGCAGCTTTGGGTTCCAGAGGAACTACGGACCACGTTTTCCCCCTCGT
Source organism: Cenchrus americanus (assembly GCA_947561735.1). Lineage (NCBI taxonomy): Eukaryota > Viridiplantae > Streptophyta > Magnoliopsida > Poales > Poaceae > Cenchrus > Cenchrus americanus. The sequence continues at coordinate 95,934,710 of OX387242.1, read as the reverse complement.
GGTGCTCGTACTCCTTCTATGGGACATGGGAAGTTTGGTGGCAAGGGAATGATGTTTGCTAACCCCTCTTTTGAGCAGATGGCTCGACACTGGTTTAACTTTCTTTGTGCTAACCCCAGTGTCGAGTCGCTAGCTCATTCTCGTTCTTGTTTCGACTACGGGCGCAGGAGGCTTGGAGAACATTTGGTTGATCGACTCCGGATGTTCCCGACACATGACCGGAGATAAGTGGTTCTCCAGCCTCACCCCAGTGAAGGAAAAGATGTACATCACATTTGGGGACAATGGACGAGGAAGGGTGATTTCTGAGGGTGTTGTGCATGTGAGTGACAAGGTAACGTTGAAGAGGGTTGCTCTTGTGAAGTCTTTGGGTTTCAATTTGCTTTCGGTTTCTCAGTTGCTTGATGAAGGTTTTGAGGTGCGTTTCAAGTCTGGTGAGTCTCATTTGCTGGATTCTCGAGGTGATCTTGTCTGTATGATCATCCCCGAGGGTCAGATTTTCAGGGCTGATTTCTCTCGTTCTTTGGGTCCTGCTCGCTGTTTGATGGCCGGTCCTTCTTCTGATTTGTGGAAATGGCATAAGCGGTTGGGACACTTGAGCTTTGATTTGGTTTCCCGCTTGAGTGGTCTTGACATTGTCCGAGGATTGCCGAGGTTGAAGCTTGAGAAGGATTTTGTTTGTGCTCCGTGTAGGCATGGCAAGATGGTAGCCACTCCCCATCCACCCCTGACCGATGTCATGACCGAGCGTCCGACAGAGCTGTTGCATATGGACCTTGTTGGGCCAGCTCGAGTTCGCTCGGTGGGTGGGAAGTGGTATGTCCTTGTTGTGGTGGACGATTACGCTTGCTATGCTTGGGTGTTTTTCTTGGAAGATAAGAGTGAGACATTTGGTTTTGTTCGAGATCTGATCGTGAGGTTGAAAACGAGAGGCATGGGAATGCTATTCGAGCTATCCGCAGTGATAATGGCTCAGAGTTCAAGAACTCTCGTTTTGATGTTTTTTGTCGTGATCTAGGTCTTGAACATCAGTATTCGACCCCTTATGTGCCCCCTCAAAATGGAGTTGTGGAAAGGAAAAATCGGACTCTTTGCGAGATGGCTAGGACGATGCTCGATGAGCACCGGACTCCTAGGAGGTATTGGGCTGAGGCGGTCAATACGGCTTGTCATGTCTCCAACAGGATTTTATTGCGAGCTTTCAAGAAGAAGACCTGTTATGAGCTGATGCATGGTCGGGCACCCAAGGTGAGTCATTTCTGAGTCTTTGGCTGCAAGTGCTTTATTCTTAAGAAGGGAAAACTCGACAAGTTTGAGGCTAGGTCTAGTGGTGGTATTTTCTTTGTATATGCTAACCATTCTAGAGCCTATAGGGTGCTTAACCTTGAGACTAACAAAATCATGGAGACTTGCGAGGTAACCTTCGACGAGACAATGCCACGTACCTCTCTTGGCTTTGAATGTGCAGGTGACGAGGAGATGGCCGAGGACCTCTTTGAAGAGGAGAAGGATGAAGCTATGATGGGGAGAACCATGCGCCTGAAGCTGAGTGTGTACCTACTACTCCCCATACGACCACTACGGAGCGTGGACCGTCTACTTCATGGACAACGACGGTTCGACAAGAGGACCAGGCGAGAGAAGCTGAAGGTGAGGAGGAGGTAGTCTCGAGGCGTGAGGCTCCCCGACGGATTCAAGAAGTGCATCCCCTATCGAGGATCATTGGGGACATCGACGAACGTACTACACGGTCAAGGTCTAGGAATTCCTCTCATTTTGCTCATGCTGCATTTGTTGCCACCTTTGAGCCCAAGGACATTGGACATGCTTTATCTGATGCAAACTGGGTCAATTCTATGCATGAGGAGTTGGAAAACTTTGAGAGGAACCAGGTGTGGGAGTTAGTTGAACCACCTCCAAATTGCCATCCTATAGGAACCAAGTGGGTTTGGAAGAACAAAGAGGGAGAGAATGGGATGGTTGTGAGGAACAAGTCCAGACTTGTTGCTCAGGGATATAGTCAGAAGGAGGGGATCGACTATGAGGAGACCTTTGCTCCTGTGGCCCGTCTTGAGGCAATTCGAATCCTTCTAGCCTTTGCCGTGGCTAAAGGGTTCAAGTTGTTTCAGATGGATGTGAAAAGTGCTTTTCTGAATGGGGTCATAGAGGAGGAGGTGTATGTGAAGCAGCCACCAGGGTTTGAGAGTGAGAAGTATCTTCACAGGGTGTACAAGTTGAAAAGGGCTCTGTATGGGTTGAAACAGGCGCCCCGGGCTTGGTATGGGAGATTGAGAGGTTTCTGGTGAGCAGAGGGTTTGTGATGGGTACCGTGGATAGGACCTTGTTTCTCCTCAAGCATGGGAATGACTTGTTGATTGTGCAGATATACGTGGATGATATTTTCTTCGGTGGCTCGTCACATAATCTTGTTGCCAAGTTTGCAGATGAGATGAGCAGGGAATTCGAGATGAGCATGATGGGCGAGTTGCAGTACTTTCTCGGGCTGCAAATCAAGCAAGTGAAGGATGGAACATTCGTGCACCAGACCAAGTACACGAAAGACATGCTGAGGAAGTTCCAAATGCAAGATGTGAAGCTGATGTCGACTCCCATGGGGAGTACGACTACTTTGGATGCGGACGAGGACGGAGAACCAGTGGACTAGCGGGAGTACAGGAGCATGATCGGCTCCCTCCTCTACTTGACGGTGACGAGGCCAGACATACAGTTCAGTGTGTGTCTGTGCGCTCATTTTCAGGCTTCGCCGAGGACATCACATCGACAGGCCGTCAAGAGGGTTTTCAGGTACCTACAGTCTGCCCCTGGTCTTGGCCTTTGGTATTCTTCCTCCTCGACTCTTTCTCTTCATGGTTTTTCTGATGTGAATTTTGCTGGTTGTCGAGTTGAGAGGAAGTCTACTTCTGGTTCTTGTCAGTTTCTTTGGTCCTCGTTGGTTTCGTGGTCTTCCCGCAAGCAGTCTAGTGTAGCTCAGTCTACCACCGAGGCAGAGTATGTTGCAGCCGCGAGTTGTTGTTCCCAGCTGTTGTGGATTTCATACACTTTGAGAGACTTTGGTGAAGAGTGCACCCAGATCCCACTTCTTTGTGATAGCACCAGTGCCATAAGCGTAGCCAAAAACCCAGTGCTTCATTCCAGAACCAAACACATAGAAGTGAGGTACCATTTCTTGAGAGACAATGTGGAGAAAGGGACCATTGTGTTGAGTCATGTCCCTACCCAAGATCAGCTTGCAGACATTTTCACAAAGCCTCTCGACCAAGCTACATTTGTGCGCTTGCGAGGGGAACTTGGGGTGTGTTGCCCTTTCTAGTTGATTCTTGGGGGATTTCCTTTTTGTACCATATGTATTATACCATGTTTACCTTGATGTATATACATGTTTTGCTTGATGTACAAACCATGGTAGGATAGCCATCTTGTCATATATCATGTTGCATTTGTATCATATTGCATTTTAGGATGATGAGCTTCTTTTATATGCCTTATTTGAGTCTCTTTGGTTATTTGTGAGATATTGGTCATATGTGTGGAGAAATGGCTATGTGAGGCTATGTTCTTGGAATATTTGAGATATATATGTTGTCAGATAGCCCTTTTTGAGTCAAATGCTAATCTTGACTAAATTTGAGGAAATGTGCTCCACTCATGTGTAGTAGTGTATCCATGTCACGTTTTGGTCTAAATGTGCCTTCTATGCTTAGATTGTGCTTGGATATCTTTTTCTTGCTTTTGGGCCAAAGGCCGAATATCATTGTGAATGTTTAGCCTATGTTGCATTCATGGGGGAGCATAAGCTTCTTTTTGCCGCAAAGGCACTTCATGTACCATGAAATGAATTAATCTTGAAAAGAAGTGTGTATGCTTGAAAAATGCTCTACCCACCATGTTTATGCTTAAAATGTCTTATCTTTCACACATGGGTGCCAAACATGTTGCATGATGTTCACCAGTGGAGAAGTCTCCCCAAAGTGGACACATGGCTCATGAGCTTTAACATGACATGCTTTGCTTTATGGGTGTTTGCAATGATCTTTTGTTGAGAATTGGATATCCTTGTATGATCTCTGGATGATATGCATGTTTTTGGCTCGAATATGACATGGATAGGCTTTTACATTTGAAGTGAGCCATCTTTTGATATAATTATTCAAATCTGAAAATTTGCTTTGTCACATGCCTATATTTCCATATATTACTTGTGGCAATGCTTTGACTATGCTATGATTCATATATAGGCTCTTTGTCTCATTTCTAGCCTTTGACACTAAATTTGGCCTATTTGAGAAGCTCATGTAGATGTTTATATGCTTTGTTTTGAATTTCTGCATTTTCACCTTGATTCATACATTGTCAACAAGGGGGAGGAGAGGTGAGCTTAATGAAAATTCAGAAGAGGTGAGCTAAAATTTGGAAGTTTGCATCCACATGTTCAGGGGGAGCTTTCTTGCTGTTTTCGGTGTGGAGTTTGTGCTTTGCTTGGCTTGTGACCTTTCTTTGCCTTTCTCTGGTTTTGGTCATGAGTTGCGCTTCTTTGTTTTTCTTTCTTCTTACTTTCTTTCTCTGAATTTCATTTCGCGTTGTGTGTTGTCAATGCACTCATCAAGGGGGAGATTGAGGACCAGGAGCGTCCCGGTGGTCGATGGATGACCGCTCCTCAGTGATGAGTGATTGACAACGGGTGTTGGACTGACTCTTGGCTCAGTGCGCAGGTGTAGGCTGCGGCCTAGTTCGTGTTGTTGCAGGTGAAGAATGGGCGCGAAAGGTCTTCAGCCTTGAGGGGCCTCCGGGAGATGGAGAGACAAGTAGGCTCGGTTCGAGGGACTCGGTGGACGGCGGGACTAGGTGCGGGCCACATGGTGGCGAGACGAGCAAGACGAGGTCGTGGACGATCGAGCCGGTGCACGGTGGCGGTCGAGTCAAGAGGCTTGGCGGGAGGCCGGGCCGAGCACGCGGGGTTTGGTGGTTTGCCCACAAAACCATCGGAGGACAGTTTCTTGGTTTGGGCCTCAAAACCAAGTCCGAAGACCCAACACGACGAAGACGGGATCCGGGAGTGTCGGGAAGCTTCGAAGCAGAGGACACGCGGCGGGATCGCATGGCTTGCGTCGGGAGGACGCGGGGTGCGGCGAAGGCGTGGCCGTCCGATGGCAAGACCCACAAACATTACATAAATGCCCCTGTGTGGGTTATATCACCAGTAGTTGAGTTAGGGGTAGTCGAGTCATTTCCCACATCGGCGGGACCTGATATATAAGCCATGAGTGTGTGTGGATGGGGCTCTCTCTCCGCGACTTAGGGTTTCATTTCCCCCCTCCCATTTCTCATTTTCATAGCTATTTTCTTCTCCATTTTTCTCTAGGCTAGCATGAGAGCTTCATGTGAGATTTGTTGAGAGGGATGGATGCTAGGGCGGCATGCTAGACCTTGTGAATCTTTCCTGGTTTGTATAGAAGATTCGGAGTTGTGTTTTTCGTGGTCTTTTTGTGCTTGTTTTGGTGCCTTTGTTCTCGGTGTGATTCCGCGGATTTGAGTGGGTTTCTCCCCGGATTTCTTTGAGGGAAACATGGATGGATGTCTCATGCATCTTTGTGATTGATCTTGTGCCCTCAAACGCCGGGAAACCACTTCGATTCAAGGATTTTCGTTCGGTGCTCTAGCTTTTGGTGGTGCTCAAAGGATTCGCGATTCCCGGTGATTTAGGGAGTTAGGAGGCAAGATTTTTGGGCTATAGCATCCTTATGTGACGCTTTTCAAGTCCCCAAACCCTTGTCTCCACAGCTTCTACCATTTGGGAAATCCGATGATGATTTGGGGGAGTTGACCTTCGAGGTCGGGCTGTTTTCAGGTCTGTCCGTGAGGCGCGGACAGTCCGCGAGGGACCGGCGGACGGTCCGCGAGGAGTGAGTTCTTCCCGTGTTCTTCGTGTTCATGCTCGGCTTTGCTTTTGATCCGTCGTGGCTTTGAGTTTTCGTTGGGCAAGGTTTCGGATAGTCCGCAGCAGAGGGCGGACGGTCCGCGGGTGCCTGGCGGACAGTCCGCGTGCTCCCCACGGACGGTCCGTTATTCGGGGTCGTCTCTGGAGGTTCTGTTTGCTTTTTCGGACGGTCCGTGGTGTGTGCGCGGACAGTCCGCGGCAGCATGCCGGACGGTCCGCGTGGCCAGTGCGGACGGTCCGCCCCTCCTGGCCGGACGGTCCGCCAGAGCCTGAGTGCTTTGTTTCTTGGTTCGATTCCTTCCTTCCTTTCTCGTGCTTCCGCGTGTGCTTCAAGGAATCGTTCCTAAGATTAGAGGTTGATCCATAACCTCGTTGTCTTGGTGATTGGCGTGTGATTCGATCCATCGCTTGTGTGTGACCGGGTTTTGACTAGGGTATAGGCCGGGTTCTTTGTGAAGAATTTTTACCGGCTCCTATTCACTCCCCCCCTCTCTAGTCGCCATCCGATCCTTCAAATATAAATATGATGAAGATCTAGTCGGAGCTATGATATGTTCATGCTGATATGTAATGCTAGCCGGAGCTGAACATTCGTGTGCTATGTTATGTTTGAAAAGGGCGTTCCACTTATCGTGCAAGACACATATTATCACTACAAAAAATGTGGCGGTCTATGACGGTGATTTTTTGTCATGGATCAGTGAAAAATCGTCATAAAACGGCTTTTATGACGAAATTTCATTTCGTCATGTATTGAGCGTCATAGATTAAGCCTTGTGACGAACTAAGATTTTCGTCATAGATTAACGTGATCTATGACGTTCTAATGGCGTCATAGATTTGTCTAAAGCCCATTGAACCCAGCCCGAAGCCCAAAATCTATGACGAAAGGTGACCGTCATAGATTAACTTGCCACATCACTCGTAGATGACATGGATGATGAGTTGGAAGCTGACGTGGATGAGGACGTGGCAGATGACGTGGCAGATGATGTGGCAATTGTTGACATGAGCGCCACATGGCACATGACATGGCGTCCACGTGGGGCCACACGTGGCAGATTTTGTGGCTGACATGTGGCACATATTGTGGCTGACACGTGGCACATAATGTGGCTGCCACGTGGCAGAAAATGTGGCATTGATGACGTCGTATTTTTTTAACAGGCCGAGTTGAATATGGGCCTTAATCTGGTCTGCTTTTTTTCGCCGCGTATGAATTTCAGCCCACAAATACATTACAGCCCAACCCAAATAGATTGCAATAAGAACCCATATTCATTCCAGGCACATGTCATACATTTCAAAACAGCTATAATTCCCAGAAAACAAATCAAATCTTTTTAGGTCTAGCATGACATAAAAATCTCAGCACCAGATCACCACATATCACCAAAAAGAGCAAAATATCAAAACTACCAGGATATCACCATAAAAGTGCCAGGATATCACCAAAAAGCACCAGGATATCACCAAAAGTACCAGGATATCACCATCAAAACACAGGTAACGCAGTATAGACAAGTTTGGTCAAAACACCAGTTGTTGCCCACTGCACAGTTCGGTTCCTGCAAAGTTCCACCAAAAGGTAGCATACCATCTTGCCGCTTAGTTGCCTTGATTTGTCTTTAGGAGAAGGTCCAGTTTTGCCTCCAACTCGGCTTGCTTCTTCTGACTCGCCATCACTTGACTTGACAGATCATCCATTTTCTCTTGCTGGCTGTCAACAACCGACCGAAGCTCAGCATTTTTCTTCTTCTCCACTTCTAGTTCATCTTCAAGTATAGGCAAACCACGCCTACGCTGCCGCACAATGTTGATGCCCACATTAGGAAGGAACTTACTGTTCTTTGTGTTTTTATCCAGCACGTCAGACACAACTTCAGTTGCAGACTTGGGTTGTTTTTCACCTTCCATTGATGTAGACAGTTGGTTTTCCATATCAGTCTAGCAAGCAAACAAGCAGCAAACATAGTTCAGGATCATGAGATGTTGAAATCAAGCTTAGCTAATAAAGAGCACCATTAGAACGCTGACTTACAATAGCCAACTGTACAGCAGGCGTGTATCCTTTCTTTATCTTGCTATAGTGGCATAGCTTGAACAACTCAAAAGCATCAGACTCTTTACCCTTATACTCATCTCCCTGAAAAACAAGTAGACATTTATATTCGTTGAGCATGAACTGATGTGTAAGAATCAGATTTTGTACAGTAAACAGCATGCAGTTCAAAAAAATTGATATACAATCTTGGTTGAGCATGAACTGAAAAAATAGCATAAAGTTCAACAAAATGCATATACAATCTTACCAGATTTTCCACAGTAACAGGGTAACTACAAGAACCAGTAGTTTGATGGAACTTCACATTTCCTCGATTTTCTTTAGCTGCTAGGCATGCCCTCTACAACAGTCACAATACATGTAATGTTGCTTGCAAAATTAGCATGTACAAAGCAAAGTAGTTTGGTATTAAGGAAAAGTACCATCTTCTTGGGAGTTTTCCATAGCTCCACAAGATCCATCCATTGTTCATTACCGGTTGCTTTGATCGGAGACGTTTTCCTAACCAAGTGTAGAGGATAAGGATCAAAGAACACACCTTCAGCTTGTATCTTTGTTGGCGAACAACGAGACTTCATCATCTCCTTACAACCTTTTTTAACTACTGGATCACTTGTGTTAATGTCAAACTTTGCCTATTAAGATGGAAAAAGAAGTGTAAGGTCATATTTGTGAAAATGATAAGCTGGTTGCAAATGTTGTAACAAGCCACATATCTGAGAATTTCTTAAGTTGGAAGAAAAAGATAACTGTGTAGGAATGTGGCTTTTATCTAAAATGCAGTGACAAAACTTGCACAGAATCTAGTGAAAACAACTAGATAAGAGGCTAGTAACATATGGCACTTGGTTCCTGACAAATAAAATTGTAGTACACAATCTATTCAAGCTCATAAACTAAACTGAGATAAAGTGCCAATAGAAACCTCAAAGAAGTCTATAAATGTGGGTGGAGGTACTTACAGAAAGTATTGCAAGAAATTGCTCCACTATTGCTGGCTGTTTCTTGTACTCCTTCCAGTGTGTGAGGATAGGAATATGGTTCCTCACAGCAATGTTGCACTCTGTTGCATACTTTGCAGCAACTAGAGGAACCAGGGGCTTGATGCGGACTCGAAAGCTTTGAAGCTGCAAAGTGTTTCACCCCTCTACAATGCTCAGCAGGGAGACTTAGATGTAGCCGACACACAGGGAGGGGCCTAGGACCCAGGTTTTGCAACCACACAACATCGAGTACTCATAACTAGAGTCAAGCAGTTAAAGGAAGAACACACAAAGGAGAAGCAGGACCCCACAGGTCAGGCGACCCTTAGATTGGCAAGGCCAAGCCCCCGAGCATGTCGAGGGGGGAGGGGAACATAGCACAAGATAAAAATTGGATCCCCCAGGTCTGGCGACCTATGTTGGCATTGCCAAGCCCCCAAGCATGTCGAGGGGGAGGGATCAGAATAGCAGAAAAGCACGTAGAGCAGGTCTACAAAATTAATTGAAGCCGTAAAATATTTAATTGTAAATAAAACTTAGCTTGCGTGTAGCCGAGAAGGTAGTTGGCGTTGACTCAAGCTGAAGCTGTGCCGAACCGTCGAGGAGGTCGTTGATAAAGCACCGGAGGTCTGCAGCCTGGCGGCGCAGCAGGTCGGCGGTGCACGAACTCGTTGATGAAGCTGACGTCAAGGTTGCAGCACCGTAGAGGTCAGTGGCGCCGGTTCATCTCGTCAATGCCACCTCCAAGCGCTCCATACAGGAGATCTTGGCTCTTGGATGGTCGATATGTTGGCCACATAGAAGATCACAGCTCGCATGGACCAAGATGTATGTATCACGTACCGGACAACAAAAAATAGATTAGCATTTACATGCCGACGGCCAAAACAAGGGATCCCATAGTAATAAAGAAAAAAACAGAACGAGGAAAGTATTCCTGTTTCCCGTGACTGAACTTGCCATGATAGAGTGCACGTGTTGGGCACCGATACGCGCAAACGAAGGCCTGCCACAACCGCTAATCTTGATGATTTTCTGCCAGCTGCATGTAGATCAGATTGCGTCGCCGCCGACCAGTGCTGATGCCAGTCGCATCTACTGAGCCTCAAATAGATCAGAGGGAGGGCCGCAAAAAAAGATTTTGGTGTGCAATCTGTAGAACGAGTCGACTTCACGATTAGATCGGAGGGAGGCAATGGGCAGGTCGCTGCGGGGATATCCTTTGTGTCGTCGCCGAAGAGGTCGCCGGGGCGAGCTGCCATCGCGCTGCACGAAGAGCTCACGATCACCCCTACCTAGCGCGCCAACTGTCAGATTGTGAGATCTAGACAGTCCACGAGGGTGTTAATCCCTGTGGTTTAGTTGTTCGGCGAGGTGGAATCTAAGGCTAAGAACTCGAAGGTCGTGCACGAGCACGCGGAACACAGAGAACACAACGAGCTTATATTGGTTCGGGCCTCCGGAGAGCAAAACCCTACGTCCAGTTGTCGGTGTAGATTGCTTGAGGATTGCGTATTAGTACCAGGATCGCCTCACTCGCCTTATATTGGCCAGCGGATGAGGTCGGTCCCAGACTCTTGGTCGGTTATGACTAGGAGACCTAAGTCTAGTTGATTACAACAGTTGCCATTATCCGTCGATCTGCTTTGGTCGAAATCCACCGATGACTTGTCTTGTTCGCCAAGCCTTGAGGTCGTTTCTGATTAGGTCGTCTTTCTGATTAGGTCGTCTGGGGAATCTTCTGGAAGGTCTTCAGGAGGTTGTGTGGGCCGCCAACTTGGTCCATTGGGCTTACTGATAGGTCGATGGGTTTTCTGGTAGGTCGGACCCACTTGTCGGGGACGACCGTGAGCCTGGTCGGTGGGGACCCTTGGGTACCCATGTCTCACAAGCCTCAAGAGCCGAAAGATTAGCCCGTAATTGCTCCGATCGATCCTGCAGAAGCGGTGGAGATTGAGGCTAGGACGGAGCACGCGCAAGTGTACTTCTCTGCGACTTGTCCTCCTGGGGAACATTTGAAACAGACTCCTGAGGAGGAAGCACCTGGCAAAAGCTATTGAGAGCATTATGAGTGAACAAGAGAGTTTTTGATAAAAGACCCTATTCCAGAAAATCCTGTTGTCGGTCTGATGGATGTGATCGACGAGACTGAAGAGCTATTCTATATTGATGATGGTACTCCGATGGAGATCACTGATAATAATCCGCTAGTCTCGATGCTCGAAGGGGCTATATTCAATCCTTCGCCGAATGATGGGCAAGGCGCCGGCTCGAAAGAAAGTGATCCAATTAAACTAGGTGAGACCGAGATTGAGAAACCTGAAGAGAATCCATCGCAATCCCCTCCTCCAACTTTCGAAGAAGCTGAGCAAAAAGTGAAAGAATCAGCTGGAGGTGATAGTGCTTTGGGCTCCAAAGGCGACGACACCCTTCTGCTTGAACATACTGGTACGTTTCTTCCCGTCGCTCTCTCTCTCTCTAACACCTTTGTAACTCTAGTTTGTGGAAGCTAACTCCTTTTGTGTCTTCTCAGTGGCTACCACTTTGGTTACCATGAGCAACAAAGACAAAAACCCGCTCGGAAAGCAAGGTGATTCACGTTCTATTGGATTGAACGCTGGCCCTTCGGATGTAGAACCTGGTAAGTGGTACTGATATATCGATCAACTCTCTAAATGAGTTTTAGACGTGACTCTCGCTACCGATCACATTGTGTTTTTTTGTTCGTGCCTTGAGTTAATAACCCCTCCCCATTTTTTATCTGTGAATGCAGATTTCCTCAAATCCCTAGAAGGTCTTGATGGGAATCAACTATTGACTGCGATGCATTCCTTTCTCTCCAAGGGGATAGCTGCTGGCCGGAAGGGGTATGAGTAGCTTGCAAATGAAGCGAGGAGATCTCGTGATGCGACAGCTCGTCTTGAGGAAGAGAATCGCAAGTTGCATGAGGAGAATGAAAGATTGAAAAATCACTCCACGCAACTTACTGGTCAAGTTCAAAGTTTGACAGAGCAGTGCTCGAATAAAAAAACGGCGATGGATGTGTTGAAGCAGGAGCTAGAAAAAATCCTGTAATGTTATGAAGAATGTTGCACAGAGCTTCACGACGCCGTCGTTCAGAATGATGCCCACTTGATACAGATTTAGACTCGCGATGCCTTGATTGCAGAACTCGAGAAGGTGAAAGGTAAGTTGGAGGATACCCTATAAAGAATGAGGCTTACTGCCATCAGTGGGGGTACACTTGGCTTTTGCCTATCGCCGCTCCCTTGAGCTTTACGGTGCCGAAACCCAAAAGTTCAAAGTGACTGACAACATTGCCAGCTACTGCTTATGGTTGAATAGTGAACTCAAGCTTTTGCCTAACACAATGTCCAAGGTTGGGGATTACGGGGCGACGACATGCTCTGAAACGATCTTTCATTTGTTGGAAGAGCGTGGTTGTGAACATTTCAAGGCTTTCGGTACTCGTGGATTCGAGTTCCCTTCTTTGGACGCCATGCCAACTCTAAGTAAAACTGTCGATGCGATCACCAAGATTGTTCTTCGCAATTTTTGGATGAAGAGTGGTCGTGAATATGCTCGCAAGAAAGCGACAGATCAATTAGCTAAGGTTAGACCCTTCATATTGCTTTGCCTAGTTTCAATTGATTTCGGCTTATTCTTAACTTCCATATTTGAGGTTCTTAATACATTTCCTTTCTAATAGTTCTATTTTGGCCAGGTGAAACAAGCCTTGGAACTTCGGGAACACCAAGCGACGCATGGAGCGGAGGCAACCCTTGGACCTTACGGGCCCTACCGGGACTGGCCGCCGAAGCCCAGTGCTGATGAAGGTGAGACCGTTGTCCCGGGAGCCCCAGTTCGTGAAGCGGCCAGTACCGAAGGGGAGCATGAGGATCCGGTTACTGGTGAAACCCTTGCTCCGTTGTAGCATGAAAGGCCACCTCTCAATTCAACAGCCAATCCAATTTCGGAGGTGTAAAAAGACAGATGTTTTTTAAGATTGCTTAGAGTAATCATGTTTAGGTTTCAAAAACAATGACGTAAACTTTGTGTAAATTGTTCTTGCAAATGCGGAACGAGGATGTATTTTTGGATGTGACGCCTAGGACTTTCAATCGTGTCAACACCTGTGTCAGCGGGGTGCCTTGGGAGGTTTTTCAAATGTCGATACCCCACGAAATCCTTCGATGAGTTTTGGGCAATTTGCTGGCAATACCATTCTTTGCACTGTTATCCTCTTCGCTTATTCATGACCATGAACGATACTAGTAAAGTTACATTGGTGGAATCGAAGGCGTGTGAAGCCCTAGTAGTGAAAGAGGAGCCATATGAAGAAGAAGAGACAAATCACTTGATGGGGACGTGGGTGCCCGATCTTCCGTCAGGTGAAAGATAACTCGTTTAGGGCGGATGTGACGCACCGATCCGGCTTCAGATCCAAAGACCTGGACCCCTGCAATCTTAGCACCACGATTCCTCTAGTTATCAACCGTGTCACAATCCGGTTGACCTCACCACGAAGGCTAATCCCTACCTGCAAAACGAAGAACACAAGCAAGAACTCGAAAGAAGCAGCTCTCAAAATAGTGATTCTGCAGATGAATGATTAACACACAAAAGTTGGGGTTTCACAAACCGATAACGGTGACTGTTCGACGACAGAAAACTCTAAGCAAAACCCGCATCTAAACCAGCGGTGGCTACTGAGTTTATGGAGAGGGAGGGTTGTCCTAGGGTTGTGGGAGACCAGGAGGGGGCGCCCACGACTTGGGCCAAGGGCCCGACTCAATACACGCCAAGTTGGCCCAAGATAGGTGGCACAACACCTTGTCGTGGTCACACAGAATGATCCACGCGACTTCTGGAGCTAGGACCAGAACCAAATCGATGGTGTCGTCGTCTTCTTTCCAATGAGTACTTATATGCCTCGTTTCGACGTCGTATGATGGAGTTATCACCGAAACCGTGCGTAAGTGTAGGCTGAATCCGAGATGGACGTGGCAGCTGAGTCGGAGACAAAGTCCAACATGGGAAAGATCATGGCGTATGTGTGTTCAGCATGGTGATGTCCTCATCATCACTGCTTTGTGTATGATATGGCTAAGAGCCACAGAGGATGGTATTCGGATGGTAGCTACATAGAGCTACCTTTTTGGTGAAGGCGATATACTTAGGTTAGAATTCTCACTGGTTTCGATTGAAGTTTTTGAAAGAAAACGTCCTCCCCCTTCGAAAACTGGGAGAATGTAAACTGAAGACGACATAGCTTACTGAGCGAAACCTCGGTCTTTAATTTTATTTGTCGTCTTGTAATAATCAAAGTTTCGCTCAGGACGGACTGAAAGTTTATATGTTAACGAGAGGTGTTGTTTAAATTCTCTTGTTTTTCCGATTGCTCCTTTCGTCGTGAGAACACTATGCGACGCCTAGGCGTGAAACGCATTGTAGGACTAAGGGCTGAAAACGTCGAATATTGCCGCTTCGAAGCTGTCTTTCGACAACGAAAGTTTTCCACTGGCTGGCCTTGGTGCCGTGGTGTGAAGCCAGGTTTCGCCATTTCAAAACTAAAAATTGAATTGAGACTTGGCACCTTTTCGTTGTTGCTTCAATTCAATATTGAACCGGTTTTGATGCACCCATTGTGGATGGGCTGTTATGAAAACAGCTCTTTAAAGATATTGATTCTTGTGAATCGTTTGTGTTTCACCACTTGTGGGTGGGCTACTTTTGCGTAGCACTTCAATTCACTCACTTTGGAGTGGGCTATCTTCAGATGGCACTTTGAAATATGCATGAAGGTACAAAGCAGGAAACGTAGGGAGGAATTATTCCATTCATTGAGGAAAGGAAATTTTACATCAAGTTTGCCTCGTTAAAAACCTCACGCTCTAGAATGGAGTCCCCCTATGTGAGGAAAAGAGTACAACCTTGTTATTGAATTTAAATTGCGTGAAAGTAAAAACTAGAAAAATGTAAAACTTATGAGTCGTTCGCATTTATAGTTCCATTCGACCGACTCCTACCAATTTACACTATATAAAAAACTTGCACAAGTTATCCACATTCCATGAATGTAGTAACTCCACGCCTTCGTCGTCCTTGAGGCGAAAGGCTTCGTCTCTAACGCTATTCACGACAATGTATGGCCCTTCCCATGCGAATCGCAATTTGCCTACTGAGTCGGCATTCTTTTTTCTTTTCAGGACAAAGTCTCCGACTTGAATGTTCTTCAAAGAAACCTTTTTATTTCTCCATTTTTGGGTTTCCTCTTGGTATTTCAGCAGATTTGCAGCCGCATCAAGCCTGTCAATCTCTACCAAGTCCTTGTCCACTTCTTTGTTTTCACAAGAACTCCCCATCAAAACCCTCGCACTTTCATTGGCAAACTCTTCTGGGCACATAGCTTCGGCTCCATACAACAGCCTGAATGGGGTGAATTTGGTAGCTCTAGACTTGGTGGTGTTATGTGACCAAATGACTCTGGACAACTCATCAGTCCATTTTCCTTTATTCTGCTCGAAGAGACACTTCTTTATGGCTGAGAAAATTTGGCCATTGGCCTTTTCGACTACGCCGTTGGACTGAGGATGATATACAGAAACAAAGTGAAGATTCATCCCAATCATGTGGCAATACTCTCTGAAATCCTGGCAATCAAACTGCTTCCCATTATCAACTGTGAGTTCTTTGGGTACGCCAAATCTGCAGATGATTTGGTGCCAAAAGAATTTTTTAATAGTAGCTGAGGTGATGGTGGCGATAGGCCTTGCTTCAATTCATTTGGTGAAATATTCGACTGCTACGACAGCGATCTTGAAATTGCCTTGAGTCGTAGGCAGTGGCCCCACGACATCAATTCCCTAGCGCTGTAAAGGCCAAGTAGACGTGATGAGTTGCGAAAGAGCCCCTAGGCTTCGCTGGTGTTCTGCCGCAAACTGGCAAGCCTTGCAAGTCTTGACAATCTGCTCGACGTCTCTTATTGCCATTGGCCAATAGAAACCTTGCCTGAAAGCTTTTCTAGATAAGGCTCTCGTTGTGATGTGAGATCTGCACATTCCACTATGGATTTCTTTCATGAGCTCAATGTCTTGCTCTGTCGTAATGTATTTCAGTAGTGGCGCACACACTCCCAACTTGAAAAGGATGTCATCTTTAAGGACATACCCCTTCGCTCGAGCTTGCATTCTTTCCAAATCATGGGCTTTAATAGGCTCATAATGACCGCGAAGAAAGGTGATGATAGGGGACCTCCAATCTATTCTTGCGATTGCGTTCACTGTGCTGAGGGGTTGTTTGTCCGACTTAATTCAAGGTGTTGTGAGGATCTCAAAAAATACATCTGGGGCATCACCTCCTTTTTTGCAGCTCTTTTAGCTAGGACGTCGGCTTCACCATTCTTTTTCCTTGGTAGGTGCTCAATGGTGAAGCCTCAGAAATGCCTTTCCATCCGTCGTACCTCAGCGAGATACTTGATCAGCTCTGGCTCTCTGGCCTCACTCTCCTTTTTAATGTGCTCCTTGATGACTTCGGCATCGCACTTTACCAGGAAATTGCTCGCTTCCAAGGCTCGCACTTTCCTTAGGCCCAGGAGGTGCACCTTGTTGACGGTCCTTACAACAAACTTTTGACCCTCAACATCTCGGCTATGGTAGCGCTTTATAACGAATTTCATGCATGTTTTAGGTGCTAACAAGGTTCCACAAAGTGTGTTGAATTTTTATCTGCAGGATCAAGATTAGGGGGCAATTCCGGAGCACTGAGTCACATATGGTAGGCACGACCACACCTAGTGGTACGGCCGTCCCTACCTTGCACCACTATGCAGGCTCCCACCAAGTATAATTCTGTGCACCGGCTCCCAAAAGACCAAACTCGTCATGGTCGTGTTGGATCAAGCAAACACCACAAGAGAGATGCACCGGGGCCAGGAGGTAGGGCCGGCCACATCACCAGGGCCGGCTGAACCTCCAGGTGCGGCCGCACCACTTAGGCCGGCCGCACCTGCCCAACTCGCCCAAATGATCCACCAGCCTCGGTCACCCAAGGAAACACAGCTACGAGCGATCCTGATCGAAGGAACAATATCGGTTTCATCCAGAGGATGAGATTAGCCTCACTTGGATCCATGGACCCATAAGCTAGTGAACAACCAACATGAGGCAATGTCCAAGACTTCATCTACACATAAGAGTATGATACGGAGTGAATGACAAAAGGGCTCTGGGCCGGCCGCACCAGGAGGACCGGCCGCACCTCCATCCCTCAGCAAACTGACCCGCAACCGCCTTCTAACCACCTCTGGGACCAAATCACGGACGCACGATCGAAGGCGGTGGAAATCATAGGGCCGACCGCACCTGGAGATACTGCCGCACCTCCTTGCCGGGCACTGCAGCTCCCTCTCACCTACAAGTAACCCCTCCTGCAGCCACCGACCTACTAGGGCTATAAATTGATCTAGGCACCTCGTGGAAGAGTACAAGTGATTAGAAGCAAGTGGCGGAGCCCACCAGAAGTTAGCATTTAGAGAGTAGGGAGAGAGAGTTGAGTGTTGGAGTAGAAGCCGGAGTCGGTGTTGACGGTTAATAGTTGTATCAAAGTTCGTTTAGACTTGCAAGCGGGCAAATCTCCCGGCGTAGTCAAGGGACCCTTCTTCCCTCGAGTGGTGAACCCAAGGTATCGAATCTGTGGAACAAATATGTGACGCAAAAGATGATCTAGTAATGCCAAGTAACTTCAATCTTCGATATATAAAACCCTAATGCATCTAATCATAAGAATCAACACAAGAACAAATCTAATCTACTAAAGACTGGAGGTAACAAAGATAGAGGGCGTAGATAAATCGATCTAGAGAGATCGGGTTTAGCCTTTTGTTGAAGTTCCAAGCGAAATAAGAAGTAGCAAATCAAATCTCATTAGAAGCCTCTTTAAACCGTGGTTTCCCGTCCGACTCCGAAAACGCCCGCCTTTCAGAGCCCCCGTTCTGTCACAACGTACTCCTATTCATGCGGTAGTCTAGGGCGAGTCCGAGGACCAGTCGAGTTCTTTCGGAAGATCAGGCGTGCACCTCTAGCCACCGCGGCTACAAGAACACCCTATGTGATCTATCTCGAGAATATATATAAAATAAGCAAAGCCGATCGAAAACGAAGACTTCGAAGAAATACCTAGTCGCTAAGAATCGGATTCAACTTGATACATCAACTAGTACAATGATATATGAACAAGATCACCACCGGGATCCTACCTTGATCTTGCTTCTAGCTCCGGGAACTCTAACGTGGTCTTCCTTGCAAGGTTCCCACATCGGCTAGGGAGACTTTAGTCAACTAGCTCCACCCTCTCCTCTCCGGGATGGTGTCCCTCTCTTCTCTGCTCCTCGGCAGCCAATGACGAATTGATCGATGTGTGGCTCTTGACCCCGGGGCTATAAATAGCCCGAATGGCGGCTAGGTCAAAGGGGGAGGCGACTGGGCCCTGGAATGGGCCGGGCCGACCGGCCTAGGCCCACCCCGGCCCAGTTGCCTGCCTCCTCCGCGTGGCGTCGGTTCCTGAGTCTTCTAGATCCTCCCCCCTTCTGCATGTGGGCCCTTGTCGTCAGTTTCTCTCCGAGTTGAACGTAGATCCTTGTCCCGCAAGATTCGGCACTTTTCTGGATAGGTCCTCGGAGTTTGTCATCTTCTCGGGTTTGGTCCCTGGGCTTCTTGGAGTTAAGTTTGTTTCATTGCATGACTTGTATGAGGCTTCGAGGTCTTGACATAAGGTGCTTGATGAACTTATCCCGAAAGTCTTGCTTTCTACGTCGAAATCCTGCATAAACACTAAACTCCAAAACTGACATGCACGAATGAACTTGTTATACCAAGGGGTTAGTACCAATGGATAAAGTATAAAACTCATGTCAACACCAAAGGTAAACTCATGGCTAGGTTGACGGAATTTCACCATCAACATCTCCCCCATGCTTAAACCTTGCTCGTCCTCGAGTAAGCCTTTGATGGATATCATCATTGCCATCATTATTTAAACCTTGAACTTGATCATACATGAGAAAACATAATTCTCTCAAAATTTTAATTCGTTAAAGTTCCATAATGTACTAGCCTTCATCTCTACAGAGGGTAGATTCTTAATTAAGCTTATCCCACAAGTATTAACATGCTCCAAAGTTTAAATAGATCTCAGAAATTTTGAAATAAAGAGCGAGATGAGAAAGAGCTAAACCAAGTTCACAAATTTAAACCATCTTGCATATTGCTCAAGAACTCTCATCTCACTTTGTCTCTCAAGCCTATTTATTCTACTCCTTTCCCTCTCATAACATATATAAGTGGTAGGCTTTATATGGAGATTTGGGAAAGTTTAGTCCTACCAAGATATTATAAATGAGATGTTGTCAAAACAAGACAAGCTTCTCATGGTCTTACCGAGACTCGTCAAAAGGGTCATTGGAAAATAATGTTATATCAAGGAGGGGAAAGAGAAAAATACACACACTTGAGATAGGTGAACATGTGCAAATGGCGAAGAGTGATCCCGAGGCACAAAGGAAGTCCTCATTATCGGATTGCACATGGTTGGAAAATGAGTATGGATCTTTTAATCTTGAAGCCTTGAAATTCCTAATGCACTTTAGAGAACCGGGGAGTTCACTTTCTTTTATTTTTACACAACTCATATTTTTTCTTTTTCTCATATATATATATATATATATATATATATATATATATATATATATATATATATATATATATCCTTTTTCTTTCTTTCTCTTTCTCATCACTTTTTTCTTTCTTATTAATTTTTTTTATTTGCTCCCCTTGAACTCTAAAATTGCATCATACCTATCTCCTCCCCCATGCTTAGACGTTGCTCGTCCTCGGGCAAAGAGGTGATAAAAAATAAGGTAGGTACCGGGAATACTTTTCCTTTGGAGAGATACTTGAATTCTTCAATGTTGGCATCGTCTTGCAGCCTTCCTTGTATTGATGATCCATCCTCAACGATAGGTTGTGGTCAAGGAGGTAATCACAAAAAAATGAAATTTGGTTTTAAGGGTGGATATCCGGCGAGGTTTGTGAGGTCTCCAATGTGGGTATACACAATGCACGGATAAGAGGCTAGCAATAAGATAGATACGCAAAAACGGAATGACCAGCTTCTTAGTCTTGGGCTAGAAAAATCATGGCCTTCAATAACTCACTCTAAAATAAATCTTGTGCACTAAGGTTTATGCACTCAAATATATATAAGGCATTGGATAGGTAGAGCACCACACAAGTGATATTCATGACAAGGTTAGCATTACTTTTAAGAATAAAAACCATATTTGATCTATCTAAAACTTGAGAGCACAGAAAACACTATGGGTCTTTATTTTAATCATAACCTCCGCTAAAGATTAAGCTAGAATTTAGATAAATTCAGATTTGTATTTTAAGAGAGCACTAGCTTTAACATGCATAAATCAATTACAAAGATAAACAAAGCGGCAATTATAACCATATATCATCATGACACAAATTTCATAACTTTTCCAAAGGTATAAACAAGGTGGTGTCTTTATTAATGATGAAAACTAGTTGAAGTACATGCTGAAAATAAACTAACACACTTGCTGAAATTTAAATAAAAACTGAAAAATACTACGCAAACACAAGCAAAAAAACAAGCTGAAAATTACAGAAAAAGGTAAAAGGAAAGAAAACTAAAGCTCCTACTTCTTCGTAATCCTCCGTCGGTGGTTGGTATTGATGATCTTGGTAGTTGTACCCTTGCTCATAGTAGGCTTGGACATACCCTCCAACGAATTGTTCTGGCGGTACTAGGTGAAGACGCCCAAGCTCATAGGCAATATTTGCATTGCCTTCACCAAGTTGAGCCGCGTTGGTTTGGATGGCTGCGACGTTTTGCATGTTTCTCGTAGCATACCCTCCAATTATGGCCATGCTTTGTTGTGGTTGGGGGTATTGTGCGTAGGGCTCCGCAAAGGCTACGTTGGGCACCACATAATTTAGTGGGGGCATGGCTGGACCACTCCCCCATGCTTGCATTGTTGGCCCTCCGTAATAATTTGGCGGGGTAGGGATTCCTCCGAATGGTGGCACATAGTTTGGTTGTGCACCACCCGCTTGCGCGGAGGAAGATCCCTCCTCTTCAATTCTTCCTCTTTTATTCTTCCTTGTCGGGACAAGGAGTCCCTCCTCCAACCAATCTTCCTTCCCTTGAATGAAAAGCCTAAGTCTTGGGTCTGGAAGGGGTAAGTTCACTTGGCCACATGAAAGCCTCCTCTCTCATCTCCACCAATATATTTTCCTTGCTTCAAATACTCAAATCCGAGAGGGGTCCCACTTTCTCCGGAGCTCCCTTTTGGAACCCAAGTAGCTCCCTAATATACTCGTAGGGAACTACTTGTTGGATTCCCTCCAAACGGAATGATAAACTTTGCACCCCCCTCATAGGTGCCATAGTCATCAAGATTTCCAATGCAAACTCCTTGTGGATGTTTGCCGACACCCCTTTGGAGAATTGCACCCATCCAAGGTGCCCCAACATATAATATATGTCTGTGCCGAAACCCAATGCGTTGAGAGCTTGATCATCGAAATCGACGTTTGCCACAAGCCTCTTCTCAAGGAGAGAGAGTTTCTTCTCCTCCTCTGACAATATGATGAAGCCATATGTGGAGTACCGTGGAGTGTATGGAGGTGGCGCGTATGAATGGATCGATCGACGAGGTGGGACGGGCGGCTCCTCCGTACGCCCTTGAGGTTCGGTAAACCTCATGGACGTGCTCCTTGTTGCCCTCAGGCCACCGAGGAGGAGAGTGCCGTTCCTCCTTGGCGGTGCCGTATCCTCCTCATGCTCCGAGGAGACTCGGAAACCGAGTGCCTCCTCGAAGATGTCGTCGAAGATGGCTTGGACGACGATGACCCCTTCTTCTTGGAGAAGAGACTTGTGGTTTTCTTCCACATGATTGCAGCACTCTTCTCTCCACTAAAATTCCGGGTTGCAACCGGTAACTAGGCACTTAAAAACTTATTTCGAAATGTGGACTTTGAGTGGATTAAGGGTGTGAATTGTTTGAGCTATCAAGCTTGGGAAGTTGGCTATGTCTATGGTGGTTCTGGGCACGAAAACTTGAGCACACAAATAGAGGAATGAGAGGGATGCTTGCCTGCAGAAAACGGGAGCCGGGGGGCTCCTTTTATAGGGGAGGCCGGCCGGCCTGGGCCGACCGGCCTGGGTGGCCACGTGCTCCTCCCTGGCTCGGTTTTCTTCTAGCACGATCATTTCTCCACCATGACTTCGTTCCCGCGTGCTCCACAAGTTGCACCGCCCAAACGCTCTCGTCCACTCCTTTTCTTGTATTATTGGTCCTTCCACTTGATGCTTCATGCTTTTAGTCATGTCCATGCTCCCTTGCTCCACTTGCTTCACATGTCACCATGAATTTCCTGCCAAGATATGCTTGCTGCCAACCCATGCTTGTCCTTTGCATGTGGTCTTGATGAAAGTTGTTGAAAGGGCATCCAATGGTGCATGCATGGTTAACTTTAACTAGATTGCCTCCCTTTAAGTATGTTTAAGGCTAAGCACTCCTCTAATTTCGAAAATTAAAAATATTTCCAGAGCTATGGAAAAGCTCAAGCATAAATTTAGAGAAGTTTTTAAACCATTAAAAACAAATGTAAGTCAAAAATATTTTCTCACTACATTGATATCGGTCTCACCGGTATAGTTTGCCTTCATTGGTTGAGAGCAAACTTTTCCCGGCTTGATCATGGGGGCATAGGATTAGGTTCTAATTTTGGCTAAATGAGAGAGATTTTGAATGTAATAAAATTAAATGAGGCTTAGAAAAATTCTAATCCTAGAGAAACCAAGGATATAGATTTTTAAACCAACCAAAAGTTTAGTTTCTAGGTTCACGCGAGTCTTACCACATGCTGAAATTTAATTAACACCTAGGTACAAGTCGTGGCTCTACTCGTGTGTTTTTAGCATGAAAATCAAGTCAACCACAACATCATAATGAGGATGAATGGTTGAGTTAGGTTCTGAATTTATTTGGTTGTGGTTTCTCGAAAAGAAGCAAACAAACACATAGGAGGGTTCATGTAAAGGGTTTATGATCAAGCAAAATATTCAACCAAGAATTATGTCTCTAATATTGTTCAACCACTTCTAAGTCTAATGTATTTGCGTAGTAAAATTCAAAACTGAATTAAAAACTCGAAAGACCTGGAATCCGGTTGTCCTCCCAGTAGCTTATTCTTGACTTGACGAAACGGGTTGCCTCCCGCCTAGCGCTTCGTTTATAGTCCATGGCTAGACTTCTTCACTTGATTACTTAGGATCAACGCTCTTTGCGGGCGTTGCAATCTTGGGTACCCACTTTCGCCCCATCTTGGGCACGGGCTTGTCTTCCGGCTTAGTCATTTTTTTGGTCTTCACAAGTGGCTTTTCTTCCTTTGTCTTGACGGATGCAACATCTTCCTTGACTTTCTTCACGTCCTTCTTCTTCTACTCTTTCTTCTTCTTTAGTCCTTCCTTCTTCCTTGGTTCTTCCTTAACAATGCGACGATGAGGTGGAACATTTTTAACTTCAATCATATTGCATACCTCGAGGCGTGGTCGAAACTTGAAGGAACTCCTTTCTCTGTTAATGTCGAACATGATCTCCTCCTTGCCAACATCGATAGTAGCTCCCACGGTCTTGAGGAAAGGCCTCCCAAGGATGAGAGGCGGCTTCTCCCTCTCTCCCATCTCGATCACCACGAAATCAATGGGGATTAAGTGGTGTCCGACCTTCACGGGCACATCTTCGGCGATGCCCAAGGGATAGCGAATGGAGTTGTCACCCAACTCCAAACACATACCCGTAGGCTCCAACGGTAGGTGTAGCTTCTCGAACACATCTCTTGGCATGACGCTCACACTTGCTCCAAGGTTGCATAACGCCTTCTCGAACTTGAATGAACCAACAGAACATGGAATTGTCGGGCATCTAGGGTCCTTTTGCTTCTCTAGCCCATTAGCAATAGCGGCACTACATTCCTCAGACATCTTGACATGATCTACACCAAGTGTTGCTATCTCATATTTATTTGCAAGTATGTCTTTAAAGTAACGAGAATATGTAGGTACTTGAAGGGCATACAATAATGGCATGTTGATGCTAAGTCTACGCACAACCTCCACGAACTTCTCAAAGTGATTATCAAGTTTACCTCGGAAGTAGCGTGGCTTGAGTTGTGGTATCCTCGTGTCTTCTCCTGGCATCTCGAACTCGGGCTCTTCGGTGATGATCCCCGTAACTTCCTCCTTAGCAAATTCCTCCGTCCCAACGGATGGTTTAAGCTTCCTTGCTCCCGCGGAACGTTCCGGATCTTCGGTCTCCTTTCCCGAACGTGTTTGAATAGCCTTCGCCGATTCGGGACCTTTAGGTTGTCCCGGAAGCTTCCCTTCATTATTAGTGAGGCGCCCCGCGAGTTGTCCAACTTGCGTCTCGAGCATCCTCATCATGTTGAGCACTTGATGGTTGGAGCTTCCGACCTCCGTCACTTTACTATCGATGTTCTCCAACACCTTGTCCATGGCCTTGAACTTGGTGACGGTGTCCTTGTTGATCTTAGCATGCTCGTCCATGAAGTCCTTCAATTGTATACGAAGCGAAACCGAATTCGGAATGGACGAGCTTGCATTAAATTGAGGTCTACCTTGCCCGTAGCGGAAGTTCAGCAATTCTCCCTTCCTCATGTAGTTGAGCACCTTGGCTTCCTCTGGAAAATCTTTGTGGACATGGCCATACTCTCCGCATTCTTCGCATGTGGATCTTGCTTCGGCAGCATTCAAATCTTGAGCCTCTTTCTTTTCTATCTCCATCTTATCCAACCTCCTCATGAGTGAATCAATCTTGCCTTCAAGTATGTTCTCCTTCTCCACTTGCAAGACTCCTTTGACGTTCCCCATGGGTTGAACCGGAAGTAGGCGTCCGGATGACGCCCATGTGTCATTATCCACGACCTTTTTGAATAGAGTGAAAGCTTCAGTCGGCGTAAGCTCGATGATAGATCCTCCCGCCGATGCATCGATGATCGTCCTTGATGCCATGGTGAGTCCTTGATAGAACTTTTGCACGAGGTCTTCCTTCGGGAACTTGTGATGTGGAACTGCCCGAGTGTGCTCATTGAAGTGCTCAAATACCTCCGAGATAGTCTTCGTAGGGTATTGAGCAAAAGTGGCAATCTTATTATGCAAGCTTTGAGTTTTACCCGGTGAGTAGTATTCCTTCATGAAAGCCTTCATCAACGCGTTCCAATTTTGCACCATCTCCGCCGGTTGAGAGTGGAACCATTGCAAAGCCTTCCTGAGTAGTGAGAACGGAAAAAGCCTTGCCCTCATTTGGTCTTGAGTCACCCCATCCATGTTGAAAGTCTGACATAGTTGAATGAATGCTTGGAGGTGAAGGTTCGGATCCTCTTTACCGGTGAAGGGTGAATGTTGCACCATGCGGATTGTTGAGGTCTTGATCTCGAACGGCCTTCCGATCTCCTCAAGGTTCAAGATTGGTAGGTCGATGATGTCCGGGGTGCATAGCTCCCCTATCTTGCGTTCTTGCGGCGGTTGTTCACCCATCGGTGGAAGTCGATTCTCTCGAGGACTTTGAGGTGGTGAATGCTTCGGAGGTTCCTTCGATCCTTTGTCTTCCGACTTTGAATCTACAAAATCCAGCTTTTTAGCTTGATGTGCTTCGCGTCTCCTTAGCCTGTAAAGTTTTTCTAGATCGTCCACAAAATTATTGGGTTTGTTGGAGAGGTAGCCGTCCATCTTCTGTTAGGGTTAGCTATAAACAAAATATGCAAAAACAAAAGTAAAAACAAATATAAGAAAACTAGGGTTAGACAAACTAGATTAGATTGATTTTGAGGATGATCAAAAGTTAGTAGATGCAAAAAGAAAAACTAAAAGAAAATTAAAAATCACAAAAAAGCAATAAAAGAACAAATCTTAATCACTTGTTCCCCAGCAACGGCGCCAGAAAAAGGGGCTTGCTGACGGTTAGTAGTTGTATCAAAGTTCGTTTAGACTTGCAAGCGGACAAATCTCCCGTCGTAGTCAAGGGACCCTTCTTCCCTCGAGTGGTGAACCCAAGGTATCGAATCCGTGGAACAAATGTGTGACGCAAAGATGATCTAGTAATGCCAAGTAACTTCAATCTTCGATAGATAAAACCCTAATGCATCTAATCATAAGAATCAACACAAGAACGAATCTAATCTACTAAAGACCGGAGGTAACAAAGATAGAGGGGGTAGATAAACCGATCTAGAGAGATCAGGTTGAACCTTTTGTTGAAGTTCCAAGCGAAAGAAGAAGTAGCAAATCAAATCTCATTAGAAGCCTCTTTAATCCGTGGTTTCCCGTCCGACTCCGAAAACGCCCGCCTTTCAGAGCCCCCGTTCTGTCACAATGTACTCCTATTCATGCGGGTAGTCTAGGGTGAGTCCGAGGACAAGTCGAATTCTTTCGGAAGATCAGGCATGCACCTCTAGCCACCGCGGCTACAAGAACACCCTATGTGATCTATCTCGAGAATAGATCTAAAATAAGCAAAGCCGATCGAAAATGAAGACTTCAGAGAAACACTTAGTCGCTAAGAATCAGATTCAACTTGATACATCAACTAGTACAATGATATATGAACAAGATCACCACCGGGATCCCACCTTGATCTTGCTTCTAGCTCCGGGAACTCCGACGTGGTCTTCCTTGCAAGGTTCCCACGTCGGCTAGGGAGACCCTAGTCAACTAGCTCGACCCTCTCCTCTCCGGGATGGTGTCCCTCTCTTCTCTGCTCCTCGGCGGCCGATGACGAATTGATCGATGCGTGGCTCTTGACCCTGGGCTATAAATAGCCCGAATGGCGGTGTTGACGGATAAAAGACGTATCCCTCTACGATCCGCAAGCGTACGGACCCCACACCTTTTTCACCACGGGATTCCCAAGGTTCTTGTCAATCCGCGGAGCAAGGGGATTACTAGCGCTTAACCAAGTACTAATCTAGTTGACTAAGGAAACCTTTAAAGAGAGTATTAATCTAAAAGTAAAGACAATCTACCTAAGTTAATCTAAGTTAAGTTGATCAAACAAATCTAGGGTTAAACTAGATGATAAAGGGGTGAACACAAGAGAGTGATTAAGAAAGATAAGCGTTCCCTCCCTAGGATCTAGGATAACATGGTATGCATCTACTACATGAGAGTGGTAAACCAATCTACCAGGGGTTGTGACCACGGTTTCGCCCTTTCCCTCCTCTCGTACTGTTACTACGTGAAGGTATTCGTGACTAGACCTATGATGGACACGGTATGTTGATGGAATCTATGGGAGTAGCGGATATCATACGCCCGAAAAGCACGGTAGCTAACCTTAATCATCAAAGCATCATCAACATGAAAACAATAGATTGAAACCACAAATCGAGTAGCGATCACATAGCATGTATCCATCTAATCCTAGGGATGAACGGAGACATTACCCCATCATCTTACACGGATTGAAGCACATAGGGGTGATGGAGACTCCGGAGAACGTCGTCGATGAAGATGGCGGCGATGGAGCTTGGGAACACCCCTAGGCCAGCGGCTTGGAGTCCTCCTCTTGCTTCCTTCTCTCCGCCGGCATTGATCCTTGCGACAAGCTCATCTAACTCTCTCCCTCATCTTGCGGCGGCGGTTTTCTGGTGATTGGCGTCGGTAGGATGATTTGTTCGATGTGGCGGTCGACGGCGGTGGAGGCAATAAATAGACGAACACCTAGGGCAAAAGGGGGACCGAACCGACCCCGTAGTAGGCTGGGCCGGTCGGCCCAGGCCGGCCGGCCCAGGCCCACTTCGGCCCGGTTCGGCCCCGGTTTCCTCCCCGGTTGCTTCTCGCGTGATCCCTTATTCGTGTGCACTTGCATGTGGGCCTTTGATGTCATTTCCTTCACGGTTAAGGCTTGAATCCTTGCTATGCAAGCTTCGCTGTTTTCTGGTTGAGTCCCTGAAGATTTGCACATTGACGCTTCGGTCCTCGGGTCATTTGGAGTCATGTTCATCGCGTGTCTTGACTCTTGTCGGGCTTCATGATCTTCTTCCAAAGTGCTTGGTGAACTTATCCCGAAAGTCTCCTCATGAGCGTAGATTTCCTGCGTGAACAACAAACTCCAAATTCGACATGCAAGTGTGAACTTGTTATATCATTAGTATGCCTAGTGGCGGGTTAGTTGCAAATCATAATCGAAACCAATGTATAACAAGTACTCTAGGTTGACGAAAATTCACCGTCAACATCTCCCCCATGCTTAAACCTTGCTCGTCCTCGAGTAAGTAATCCTTGCTTAAAAGGGAAATCAGTGTTGCCTTCCAATGTTGTCCCTGCACTTAGTCATTCATGACGAGGCAAATGGCTCTCTTAAGAATTTATTTTTTAAAGTTCAAGTTGTGACCGGCTTCTTTTTCATTATGGAAGATAGACTAACAATAAAGAACAAGCCACATTTAATAAACATGATGCTCTCAAACTTAAGTGAACTTCAAACCATTACCTTGTCACATGGAAGATTTTCAAAAAGATGCATATCCAACATAAGTGAAAATCTCTTGCAAAAGCTCATGGAACACTCATCTCATCAAGTCACTCAAGCCTATACTAGATTATTTTCAACCTACTCTACTCATATGTGATAGTGGAAGGCTTATGTGGAGCTTGGAAGGTTAAAAACAATCCTAGCAAAACATACATCCGAAATATTGTCAAATTAAGAGAGAGGTCTATTGGAATTACCGAGACTTGTCAAAAAGGCCATGGAAAATAAATGTTGGAAAGAGAGAGGGACGAAACACACACATTTAGATAAGTGGACATGTGCAAGTGGCAAATGGATGATCCCGAGGCACGAGTGAAGTCCTCGTTATCGGATTGCACATTGTTGGAAGATTTGAGTATGGATGTGTCATCAAGGCACTTGAGAACTTATGAAGCAAAAAGAACCGAGGAGCATCTTTATTTTTTTTTCTTTATTTTATTTCCTTCTCATTTTTCTCTCTTTCTTTTTTTCACTTTATTCTTCCTATTTTTCTTACTTTTCTTTTCTTCTTATCATATTTTTTTCATTTTTCATTTTTATTCTTTTTTTTCTTTTGCTCCTCAAAACTTTTTGCAACATAATACTTACATAGCATTTGTGTCAGAGAATGACTCCTCCCCCATGCTTGAACGATGCTCGTCCTCGAGCATAAAAGAGAGGGGAAATGACTGCTAAAGTAAGTATAAATTCCATAATCTTGCGGAATATTTGAATCTCCATCGAGAATTTTACTCCATACTCAAATTGGGTTGTGGACAAGGAGGTGATCACAAAAAGATGTTTTTGGTTTAGGGTGGATGCCCAGCGAAGTTTGTGAAATTTTCGATGTGAAAACCCACAATGCATGGACAAAAAGGCTAGCATGAAAAAGTTACACAAAGGAATTACCAGCTTCTTAGTCTCGAACCATAGAAATCAATCCTAATCCAACTCATCAAAACATATGTTTGCAATCTACGGGTTTTGTTATCATAAAACATATATGTATATGGCTTTGGTAGGTAGAACTTTGCAAGAGCATCACAAACATGTAGATAGCATAAAAGTTAAGTTTTCATAAAGACAACAAGTTATCCGGCTATCCATAAACTTAAATCAAAGAGCAAAGATATGTATGTGGGTCTAGAGCATAGTCATTTAACCTACACAAATAAAAGAGCCGGTATTTAAATTAATTTCAGATCATATTATAGAGAGCAATTAACCAAGACATGTATAACTTCATGTAGGTAAAACAAAGCGGCAACTTTCATCATCTTTCCATAAGCATAGGCAATATAGAACATCAAGGTGAACACATGGTCATGCTTATCTATTGAAAGTAAAAATAAACCTAGGTTGTCCTCCTAGTAGCCATGTTATTGTTTGAAGAGAAAACAAAAGGTTGCACCTAGTTGATGTTGAAGGCATACTTACAAGCATTTGTGTTTGGAAAAGAAAAGATCCATGGAGATGTTACCATCCTTTGTAATTCTCCGTTGCCTTCTTCCGACATCTCCATGTATCGATGTGGCTTTTGCTTTTGTCTTGATTTATTAATGCTCCTAAACTTCTGAATTTGATCTTGTATGCTTAATGGAGTCATTGGTCACCCTTCTCTTCAATGTTGTCATCACCATCTCCTCTTTCTTGTTCTCATCATCTCCTTGCTGTCTCTTTTTCATGGATTTCCCCCTATGTCCAGAACAGAACATGTATCGAAATATAGTTCTATTGAAAAGTTTATGAAATTACCTTTCCAACGTGTGGTCATTCATTGAAAACGGAGTTCAAACAAGGGAGCTATGTCCATTTTACTTCAGCGCTGCGTGCTGTCCAAAACTGATTTCAGGACGTGTTGCACTCGGTCATTCGGGCATAACCGCTTGTAGGAACCTCCGATTGTCTTGATTCTTGATTTGTTGGAATCGTAACTTCATGGGGCTTCTAAATATCCAAAAATATCCAGTGTTTTCCCTTCGAGACCATGCAGAATTTTGATGAGATTGGTGGCTTCTTGCGCATTGATCCGGAGATGTTAACGATCTGTATCATTCTATCTTCTAGAGTGTCATGTTGCACTTCCGTGTTGAAGATTCAAGGTCTCCCCCATGCTTAGCATTTTGCTAGTCATGGAAGAAGAAGACAAAGCACTTCTTATGCATCCT
This sequence comes from Cenchrus americanus, assembly GCA_947561735.1. Classification (NCBI taxonomy): domain Eukaryota; kingdom Viridiplantae; phylum Streptophyta; class Magnoliopsida; order Poales; family Poaceae; genus Cenchrus; species Cenchrus americanus. Next base: position 95,903,914 of record OX387242.1, on the reverse strand, counting down.
TCAATTTCCTTGTAGTGAGAGTCTTTATCTTGCCTGCAAGACGTTTTAAACGCACATTCTACCCCCAAGGTGACGGTTGGGAGTAGATAGAATTGCCAACAATCCAACAATGTCTCCTAAGATTCTTAACTTGTGGCATAATTAGTTTAATGAGGAATAAAAACCTAATGAGTGTACGTGGTGCAAGGTGTGTATGCACATGATAGGAAAGCATATAAACAAAGACAATGTTTTCACCTAGTTCTAAACACCATGTTTACAACTAGGTTGCCGAATTTTTTCCATAGCCATAAAGGTTTATTTATCAAGGGTTAAAACACCATGTCTATCCCTAAATCAATAACCCTTATAGCACAAGGAAAATTAAGCGCATTGCAGAGCTTATAAACTAACCAATGCAACATGAAAACATATGAAAAGCTAGCAAGGTTTATCTAACTTAATGATGATGGTCCGAAATCATGTTTAAACACCATGTTTACACAAGATCACAAAAGGAAAATGCCCAGCTGGAGCATTAACATGGATATGAAAGCATACATCATTGAGCCTTAAAACAACCAAGCCAACTATATGCAAAACATGTACATGCAAAGAAACATCATGTTGATAACAAAATGCAATGCATGCAAATAAATAAATATGAGCATGAACATGATGGTGGTTCTAAAAAGAAAACTAAACTTAGATTAATAACCACAAGTTGATCATCATAAGATGGTGTCATTCTTTATTCTCTCTAAGAAAGGAATAAAAACATAAAGAAACGGGTTGCCTCCCGAAAAGCGCTTCATTTAAAGTCATAGAGCTCGACTTTCTCACATACCTTCTTTTCGTTGCATAGCCATGGCCCTTCATGCAAGAATAAAAGGTACCAATGCAGCTTTAATTTACTTCCCATGTTGTGCTTGATCACTTATAGAAGACTTGCCCAAAGCATCCTTTTGTTTCATCGTTATCTCCTTCTTTATCATCCTTCGGTGCTGCCTTCACTCCATGAATTTTTTTTAATATCTAGAACAGAAAGTATACTCAAGATCTACTCCATTGTACAGTGCACAAAATTTCCTTTCCAACGAGTCTTTATATGCTCAAATCGGACTCTGGACAAGAGAGTTACGTCCGTTTTACTTCGGCGATGAAATCTTTCCAGAAATTTCAGAACGCGCAACGCTCAATGTTTCCTCCATAACTCCTTGCACGGGTCTTCAAACTTGTTGGTTCTTGATGCGTTGGAATGGTAATTTGATGGAGCTTCTGAATATCTCATTTTCTTCATTTGTACACCTCTGAACAAGCTCTCAAATTGATGAAGACAGCAGCATCCATCGCGGGATTCGGAGAGGTTGATGATTTATCTTGCAACTCTTTTAGGCATGACTTCTTTTTTTTCATTATTCAAGCCTTGTCTACATGGTTAGTGAAAATCGGGCCTTTCCCGACATATGATTCTTTAAGGTCATTAGCTTGACCAAGCGCAAAGCATGATCGAGATTTACAAAACTTATTGTAAACATACGCGTCCATAATTAACACCACATGTGAATTGTAACAACAAGTCAAGGTGTAAATAAAAGAAGCATATGTTTCATGCATAGCACTTAGCTCATCATTAGGCAAAGGTTGTTTAGGTGTGAGATTAATTGGATAAAAAATAAATGTTTCCTCTTTTTTCATTCTCAAGAAAATCTAGCCTAACAACATGATCACTATTGGAACAAGGCATAGACATTAAACTATCATTCATACTATTGGTTGAGCATGAGTATTTAAATTTATCAACACCAATACCAATAATATCTTGAGATTTCAGCGCGTACCTTGGCCTTAGAGCTTTTTCAACAAGAGTGATATTTGGTTCATCAAGCGGTGTTGAAGGCGAATCGATCTCAACAAGTGTAGTTGCCTCTTCATCACCATCTTGCAATTTCTTCAACTCATCATGTGGAACATGTAATCCTTCAACTATGTACGCATTCATCTCTTCTTTGAAGTCTTCTTTATCAACCAGATCTTCATCTTCAAAGACTTGTATGTTGCTTTCTTTATCTTCCATGTACCACATGTCGTCAAGATCGCTCATTGTTGATTCACTCTTTCCTTCATCCTTGAGTACTTCCATGTCTTGATTTGCTAGTGTGTAGGTTTCAATAGCACACAAGCTATCATCTAGCTTGAGTCCTATCTCCTCCCATTTATCATTTGAGTCACTAGGCTCATCACGGTTGTACTCTTCTCTTCCTTCATCATAAATCTTTGAGTTGTCAAACCGGTCGATCCATCTTTCATCTCCTTCTTCTCTTTCTTCTTCAAACATATTTTGGATCGACTCTCCACTCATCTCTTGATCAATATATCTTCAACTAGTTTGGCAACGTGTCGGCGTTCCTCCTTCCTTTGTTAGTTGATTAGTGGGGCGAAATCAACTTGAACCCAACCGGATTGAATGAACTCCGCCAATGGTCTAGCATTCCACATACTTCGGCCTACATTCATGTTAGTTTCAACATTGTTAACATCCGAAATGACTTCTCTTACCTTGGGAAGTGGATCTTCACTTTCTTGTATGGTCGGTTCATCTTCCTTGACCTCCGGTTCATCTTTTTCAGAAATTTCAGCAAGCACCTTGGGCTTGCTTTTGTCATTTTGCTCCTCTTGACAACATCTTTGCCAATCTCGTATTGTTCTTTGTCCATTGCTTATCCTTTGTAAGATTTGTGCGGCTTCACTAATTGTTTTATCCATTATATCACCGCCTGCACACATCCTTACAAAACGAGACGAGTTAGGGGTTAGTGAAAAATAAAAGGTATGCAACATCAAGTCACCGGAAAATCCCAAGTTCGGGCCTCGCTCAAGTAGTTCATTAAAACGGTCCCATGCTTCATCAATTCCTTCATCCTCTCCTTGCTTGAAAGTGAGCACTTGCCTCCTTAAGTCTTGGACCTTGCTTATGGGAAAGAACTTCAAAAGAAATTTCTTCACTACCTCATCCCAATTTCCTTTTGCTTCAACGGACGCAAGTGTGTACCATCTTCGCGCTTCATCTTCGAGAGAGAACGGAAAAAGATTCCACTTGAACCAAGCGGCCGGAACTCCTTTTCGTTGCACCGTGTTGCATAACATCGTGAATTCCTTAATGTGTCTATATGGGTTGTCATCCTCCAATCCTCTAAATGGTTTTGTCGCCACTAACTTGATGATTCCAGGCTTCACTTCGTAGTGGGTTGTAGCAAGCATCAAATCTGATTTTTGTATCTCAATGTCTTCCATTGACGGCATTGCTAGCTCCCTTAGCAACACCTCTTCGTCTTCCAATGGTGAGGTGAACAAATCCATCTAGGCACAAGAAAAGTAGAAAGAAAGACAAAAAAGATTTTTTTCTCTTTTTTTTAGAAAACAAGGGTTAGGTGTTAGTAATCAACAAAATTAATACTAGATTAAACGTAGAAAACTGGCTTGCTCCCCGGCAACGACGCCAGAAAAAGGGGGCTTGTTGACGGATAAAAGACGTATCCCTCTACGATCCGCAAGCGTACGGACCCCACACCTTTTTCACCATGGGATTCCCAAGGTTCTTGTCAATCCGCGGAGCAAGGGGATTACTAGCGCTTAACCAAGTACTAATCTAGTTGACTAAGGAAACCTTTAAAGAGAGTATTAATCTAAAAGTAAAGACAATCTACCTAAGTTAATCTAAGTTAAGTTGATCAAACAAATCTAGGGTTAAACTAGATGATAAAGGGGTGAACACAAGAGAGTGATTAAGAAAGATAAGCGTTCCCTCCCTAGGATCTAGGATAACATGGTATGCATCTACTACACGAGAGTGGTAAACCAATCTACCGGGGGTTGTGACCACGGTTTCGCCCTTTCCCTCCTCTCGTACTGTCACTACGCGAAGGTATTCGTGACTAGACCTATGATGGATACGGTATGTTGATGGAATCTATGGGAGTAGCGGATATCATACGCCCGAAAAACACGGCAGCTAACCTTAATCATCAAAGCATCATCAACATGAAAACAATAAATTGAAACCACAAATCGAGTAGCGATCACATAGCATGTATCCATCTAATCCTAGGGATGAACGGAGACATTACCCCATCATCTTACACGGATTGAAGCACGTAGGGGTGATGGAGACTCCAGAGAACGTCGTCGATGAAGATGGCGGCGATGGAGCTTGGGAACACCCCTAGGCCAGCGGCTTGGAGTCCTCTTCTTGCTTCCTTCTCTCCGCCGGCGTTGATCCTTGCGACGAGCTCATCTAACTCTCTCCCTCATCTTGCAGCGGCGGTTTTCTAGTGATTGGCGTTGGTAGGATGATTTGTTCGATGTGGCGGCCGACGGCGGCGGAGGCAATAAATAGACGAACACCTAGGGCAAAAGGGGGACCGAACCGACCCCGGCCGGCCCAGGCCCACTTCGGCCCGGTTCGGCCCCGGTTTCCTCCCCGGTTGCTTCTCGCGTGATCCCTTATTCGTGTGCACTTGCATGTGGGCCTTTGACGTCGTTTCCTTCACGGCTAAGGCTTGAATCCTTGCTATGCAAGCTTCGCTGTTTTCTGGTTGAGTCCCTGAAGATTTGCACGTTGACGCTTCGGTCCTCGGGTCATTTGGAGTCATGTTCATCGCGTGTCTTGACTCTTGTCGGGCTTCATGATCTTCTTCCAAAGTGCTTGGTGAACTTATGCCGAAAGTCTCCTCATTAGCGTAGATTTCCTGCGTAAACAACAAACTCCAAATTCGACATGCAAGTGTGAACTTGTTATATCATTAGTATGCCTAGTGGCGGGTTAGTTGCAAATCATAATCGAAACCAATGTATAACAAGTACTCTAGGTTGACGGAAAGTCACCGTCAACAGGCGGCTAGGTCAAAGGGGGAGGCGACTGAGGACCAGGAGCGTCCCAGTGGTCGATGGATGACCGCTCCTCAGTGATGAGTGATTGACAACGGGTGTTGGACTGACTCTTGGCTTAGTGCACAGGTGTAGGCTGCGGCCTAGTTCGTGTTGTTGCAGGTGAAGAACGGGCGCGAAAGGTCTTCAGCCTTGAGGGGCCTCCGGGAGATGGAGAGACAAGTAGGCTCGGTTCGAGGGACCCGGTGGACGGCGGGGCCCGGGTGCGGGCCACATGGTGGCGACACAAGCAAGACGAAGTCATGGACAAGTGAGCCGGTGCACGGTGGCGGTCAAGTCAAGTGGTTTGGCGGGAGGCCGGACCGGGCACGCGGGGTTTGGTGGTTTGCCCACAAAACCATCGGCGGACGCTTTCTTGGTTTGGGCCTCAAAACCAAGTCCGAGGGCCCAACACGACGGAGACGGGATCCGGGCGTGTTGGGAAGCTTCGAGGCGGAGGACACGCGACGGGATCGCATGGCTTGCGTCGGGAGGACGCGGGGTGCGGCAAAGGCGTGGCCGTCCGATGGCAAGACCCACAAACATTACCAAAATGCCCCTACGTGGGTTGTATCGCCAGTAGTGTAGTTAGGGGTAGTCGAGTCATTTACCACTCGGCGGGACTCGATATATAAGCCTGGAGTGTGTGTTGATGGCTCTCTCTCTCGGACTTAGGGTTTCATTTGCTCCCTCCTCTTTCTCATTTTCGTAGCTATTTTCCTTCCTATTTTCTCTAGGCTAGCATGAGAGCTTCATGTGAGATTTGTTGAGAGGGATGGATGCTAGGGCGGCATGCTAGACCTTGTGAATCTTTCCTGGTTTGTATAGAAGATTCGGGGTTGTTTTTCGTGGCTTTTTGTGCTTGTTTTCGTGCCTTTGTTCCCGGTGTGATTCCGCGGATTTGAGTGGGTTTCTCCCCGGATTTCTTTGAGGGAAACATGGATAGATGTCTTGTGCATCTTTATGCTTGATCTTGTGCCCTCAAACACCGGGAAACCACTTCGATTCGTGAGTTTTCGTTCGGTGCTCTAGTTTTTGATGGTGCTCAAAGGATTCGCGATTCCCGGTGATTTAGGGAGTTAGGAGGCAAGATTTTTGGGCTATAGCATCCTTGTGTGACGCTTTTCAAGTCCCCAAACCCTTGTCTTCATAGCTTCAACCGTTTGGGAAATCCGATGATGATTTGGGGGAGTTGACTTTCGAAGTCGGGCGTTTTTCTGCTCTGTCCGAGCCTCGCGGACGGTCCGCGCCCTCCTGGCGGACGGTCCGCGCCGCTCGAGTTCGTCCCGAGTTCTTCGTGTTCTTGCTCGTCCTTTGTTTCGATCCGTCGTGTTTTTGGTTTTTGGTTGGACGGAGTTTCGGACGGTCCGCGGTGTCGGGCGGACGGTCCGCGGGTGCTTGGCGGACGGTCCGCGTGCTCCCCGCGGACGGTCCGTGGCACGGGGGTGTCTTTGGGTCGTTCCGTGTAGATTAACGGACGGTCCGCGGCTAAGGCCGGACGGTCCGCGGCTCGGGTGCGGACGGTCCGCGATACCCGGCCGGACGGTCGCGCGGCTCTTGCGGACGGTCCGCCCCTCTGCGCGGACGGTCCGCCGAGCCGTGTGCTTTGCTTCTTGGTTCGATTCCCTCCTCCCTTTCTAGTGCTTCCGCGTGTGCTTTGAGGAATCGTTCCTAAGGCTAGAGGTTGATCCATAACCCCGTGGTCTTGGCGATTGGTGCGTGACGTGATCCATCGCTTGTGTGTGACCGAGATTTGAGTAGGACATAGGCCGGGTTCTTTGGGAAGAATTTTTACCGGCTCCTATTCACTCCCCCCCTCTCTAGTCGCCATCTGATCCTTCAATTGGTATCAGAGCTTGGTGCCGGATTCTTTGCGACTTTGACAAGTCTCGAATCCTAAGATGGCGTACGTTGAGCGGGGCGGTCCGCCGCACTTCGATGGCAAGGGTTACCACAAGTGGGTGGCTCGTATGATGATCTTTCTTCGTGGGAAGCTGTTGGATTTCATTGTGCTTGACAAGACCTATGCTATTCCGGTCAACATCCATACTCTTATGGTGACCGATGCCGATGCTAAGGCCAAGTATGAGGCTAATGCAAAAGCCGTTGATCACTTGTGCCGGAGTTTGTGTGATCCAGAGTTTGAGCGTGTTCGCCATTTGAATCTTGCTTGGCAAATTTGGGAAAAGTTGTTGGTTGCTCACGGTGGTGATAACCATGTGAAGGCTCGCCTCTTTGTCTCTTACCGGATGCAATATGAGAATTTCACTCCACTTCCGGTGAGGACATTGATGCGATGTTTCGAGGTTCACCGCCATCGTGAACAACATGAAGGCAAATGTTGAGGATTTTCCGTATTCCGAGCATGATCAGGCTTTGAAGCTCTTGCATGTCTTGGATCCAAATGTTTGGGGTGCTAAGGTTGAGGCCATCAAGGAGTCTGGGAATTATTTGACTATTGAGTTGGATGACCTCTTTTCTTAGCTCAAGTCGGCTGAGGTTGACAGGAAGTTGCTATCCAAGCATGAGGACTCGACTGATCATAGTCTTGCTCTTGTGGGAGGATCAAAGGGCAAATCTAACCCTTCCTGTCGACAGTTTTCTTTGTCCTCTCTTATGTCCATTCCAGATGAGGAGTTTGATGTGCCTTGGGCGAGGAGGAGCCGGCCTTGCTCTCAAGAAGGTTTGAACGACTACACGAGAGTCGGAGGAACGCAAGGCGGAGCTCGGGGACGTGCTACAAGTGTGGCAAGCGTGGCCACTTCATCGCCGAGTGCCGGAAGCGGGAGGAGAACAAGTACAAGGTGAACGAGTACAAGGCGCACCCGAGGCGTGAAGACAAGTACTCCTCCAAGGGCAAGCACTTCAACAAGTCCAAGAGCAAGGACAAGGACAAGCGGCGACCGAGCAAGAGCACCTACAAGAAGAACAAGGCAAGGACGATGGTGGCCGGTGCGAGCGACGTTGACTCAAGCTCAAGCGAGGAGCAGTCAAGCTCAAGCAGCGAAGATGAAGACGCCGGGAGGCACAGTGGCAAGAAGAATGCAAGCCGGAACCTCAGCGGGCTGAGCTGTGTGGCGCTCGAGGGCTTTTGTGGCATGGCCCATAGCTCAAGCAGCAAGAAGAGTGTGAAGGAAGACAGCGACTCCGAATCGGAGGATGAGGTAAACCGTGATCCCGACTCCTTGCTTGCTGAGATTGCTAGGTTGAATGGTTTGCTTGATAACCGTGATAGTGTGCTGAGAGATGCCAAAAAGATGAGGAAAGACCTTAGGGCTCAGCTTGAGAATGCTAGTGAGAAAGTAGGAGAGTTAGAGTCAAAATTGCTTGAATTGAAACTTGAGAATGACTCTTTGAAACTTTCTCCTACTCCTCCTAATGATGTTGAATGTGTTGAATGTGATGCTTGGTTGAATGAAATCAAACTGCTTAATGAGAAGAATGCTTCTATTTTGGCTCAACTAGATGCTCTTAGGACTGAACATGATGAGCTTAAGGCTAGACCCACTTTGCTTGGTGCTTGCAAATCATGTCCTACTATGCATGCTAAGCTTGTCGATGCTCGTTCTACCATTAGTTCTTTGGAAGCATCTTTGAAATCTCCTGTTGCAAATGCATGTTCTAGCTGTGATGAAGTCACTTTGCGTAATCTTGAACTTACTTCCCGTTTGGATGTCATCTATGAGGAGAATGACTATTTGAGGAAGGTGTTGGGTTGGTTGTTTGGGCAGGAACCTCAATTGAAAATCATGATTGAGGAGTTCAAGAGAGCTGATGGTCGTGGTTTGGGGTTTGAGAAGTTGGGTGAGAAAGTGGGAGAGAACAGTGGGGAGAGTGTGTACGAGAAGTGTGTTGAGTCTAACCCCGAGTTTGAGGTGATCGGAGAGATCCAAGTCCCACTCCCAAAAGAACCCAAGAACTCTTTCATACCAAAGCCCAACCACCTTTGCAACAAGCTTGACACAACCCAAGATCCACCCAAATTCCCACCTAATACAAATGATTTCCAGAAACCAGTGAAGTTTGTGGGCGAGAAGGGTGAGAAGCCTAGAGAGAAGCCAGAGCCAAAACCAAAACCCATCCCCTTCAGGTGTGAGTATTGTGGCAAGGAGAGGCATCTTGCAGAGTTTTGCTACAAGAAGAAGAGGGATGAGAGGCTTGCTAGGGAGCAAGCAAACCAGGACAGGTATCGCCAGCCTCATGGTATTCCTGAGCCTAGAGTGCCACTTCCACGGGGTGTGGGAAGTGTGAGGAGTGTTGGCAGGTTCCCACAAAGAGGTGGTGGTGAGAGGTTTGTCAGGAGAGATGATGGTGTGCGTGCTGGTGAGAGATTTGGTCGGGCTCGTGGTGGTTTTGCTGGACGTCCTCCTACTCGTCCTCAGTACGGGTTTAGGGGAGATGATCGCAGCTTTGGGTTCCAGAGGAACTACGGACCACGTTTTCCCCCTCGTGGTGCTCGTACTCCTCCCATGGGACATGGGAAGTTTGGTGGCAAGGGAGTGATGTTTGCTAACCCCTCTTTTGAGCGAGATGGCTCGACAACGGTTTAACTTTCTCTCGTGCTAACCCCGGTGTCGAGTCGCTAGCTCATTCTCGGTCTTGTTTCCGATTTGCGGGCGGGGAGGCTTGGAGAACATTTGGTTGATAGACTACGGGTGTTCTCGACACATGACCGGAGACAAGAAGTGGTTCTCCGGACCTCACCCCGGTGAAGGAAAAGATGTACATCACATTTGGGGACAATGGACGAGGTAGGGTCTTTGTTCGAAGGTGTTGTGCATGTGAGTGACAAGGTAACGTTGAAGAGAGTGGCTCTTGTGAAATCTTTGGGTTTCAATTTGCTTTCGGTTTCTCGGTTGCTTGATGAGGGTTTTGAGGTGCGTTTCAAGTCCGGCGAGTCTCGTTTGCTTGATTCTCGAGGTGATCTTGTTCGTATGATCATCCCCGAGGGTCGATTTTCGTGGCTGATTTCTCTCGTTCTTTGGGTCCCGCTCGCTGTTTGATGGCCGGTCCTTCTTCGATTTGTGGAAATGGCATAGGCGGTTGGGACACTTGAGCTTTGATTTGGTTTCCCGCTTGAGTGGTCTTGACCTTGTCCGAGGATTGCCGAGGTTGAAGCTTGAGAAGGATTTGGTTTGTGCTCCTTGTAGGCATGGTAAGATGGTAGCCACTCCCCATCCACCCCTGACCGATGTCATGACCGAGCGTCCGACGGAGCCGCCGCATATGGACCTTGTTGGGCCGGCTCGAGTTCGCTCGGTGGGTGGGAAGTGGTATGTCCTTGTTGTGGTGGACGATTACTCTCGCTATGCACGGGTGTTCTTCTTGGAGGATAAGAGTGAGACATTTGGTTTTGTTCGAGATCCGATCGTGAGGTTGAAAAACGAGAGGCATGGGAATGCTATTCGAGCTATCCGCGGTGATAATGGCTGCGAGTTCAAGAACTCTCGTTTTGATGCCTTTTGTCGTGATCTAGGTCTTGAACATCGGTATTCGACTCCTTATGTGCCCCCTCAAAATGGAGTCGTGGAAAGGAAAAATCGGACTCTTTGTGAGATGGCTAGGACGATGCTCGATGAGCACGGGACTCCTAGGAGGTTTTGGGCCGAGGCGGTCAATACGACTTGTCATGTTTCCAATCGGATTTTATTGAGAGCTTTCAAGAAGAAGACCTGTTATGAGCTTATGCATGGTCGGGCACCCAAGGTGAGTCACTTCCGAGTTTTTGGCTGCGAATGCTTTATTTTGAAGAAGGGAAAACTCGACAAGTTTGAGGCTAGGTCTAGTGATGGTATTTTCTTTGGATATGCTAACCACTCTAGAGCCTATAGGGTGCTTAACCTTGAGACTAACAAAATCATGGAGACTTGCGAGGTGACCTTCGACGAGACAATGCCATGTACCTCTCTTGGTTTTGAATGTGCAGGTGATGAAGAGATGGCCGAGGACCTCTTTGAGGAGGAGAAAGATGAAGATGGAGATGATGATGGGGAGAATCATGCGTCTGAAGCTGAGCATGTACCCACTACTTCCCCTACGACCACTTTGGAGCGTGGACCGTCTACTTCATGGACAACGACGGTGCAACAAGAGGACCAGGCGAGAGAAGCTGAAGTTGAGGGGGAGGTAGTCTCGAGGCGTGAGGCTCCCCGGCGGATTCAAGAAGTGCATCCCCTGTCGAAGATCATTGGGAACATCGATGAACGCACTACACGGTCGAGGTCCAGGAATTCCTCTCATTTTGCTCATGCTTGCTTTTGTTGCTACTTTTGAGCCCAAGGACATTGGACATGCTTTATCCGATGCAAACCGGGTCAATTCTATGCATGAGGAGTTGGAAAACTTTGAGAGGAACCGGGTGTGGGAGTTAGTTGAACCACCTCCAAATTGCCATCCCATAGGAACCAAGTGGGTTTGGAAGAACAAAGAGGGAGAGAATGGGATGGTTGTGAGGAACAAGTCCGGACTTGTTGCTCGGGGGTTTAGTCGAAGGAGGGGATCGACTATGAGGAGACCTTTGCTCCCGTGGCCCGTCTTGAGGCAATTCGGATCCTTCTAGTCTTTGCCGTGGCTAAAGGGTTCAAGTTGTTTCGGATGGACGTGAAGAGTGCTTTTCCGAATGGGATCATAGAGGAGGAGGTGTATGTGAAGCGACCACCCGGGTTTGAGAGCGAGTTGTACCCACACGGGGTATACGGGTTGAAAAGAGCTCGTATGGGTTGAAACGGGCGCCCGTGCTTGGTATGGGAGATTTAGAGGTTTTCTTTTGAGCGAGAGGGTTTGTGATGGGTACCGTAGATAGAACCCCGTTTCTCCTCAAGCATGGAAATGACTTGCCGATTGTTCGGATATACGTGGATGATATTGTCTTTGGTGGCTCGTCACATAACCTTGTTGCCAAGTTTGCGGATGAGATGAGCGGGGAGTTCGAGATGAGCATGATGGGCGAGTTGCGGTATTTTCTCGGGCCGCGAGATCAAGCAAGTGAAGGACGGTACATTTGTGCACCAAACCAAATACACGAAAGACATGCGAGGAAGTTCCGGATGCAAGATGTGAAGCCGATGTCGACTCCCATGGGGAGTACGGCCACTTTGGATGCGGATGAGGACGGAGAACCGGTAGACCGGCGGGAGTACGGGAGCATGATCGGCTCCCTCCTCTACTTGACGGCGACGAGGCCGGACATACGGTTCGGCGTGTGTCCGTGCGCTCGTTTTCGAGCTTCGCCGAGGACATCACATCGACGGGCCGTCAAGAGGATTTTCGGTACCTACGTCCGCCCCTTGGTCTTGGCCTTTGGTATTCTTCCTCCTCGACTCGTCTCTTCATGGTTTTTCCGATGCGGATTTTTTGGTTGTCGAGTCGAGAGGAAGTCTACTTCGGTACTTGTCGGTTTCTTGGTTCTTCGTTGGTCTCATGGTCTTCCCGCAAGCGTCTAGTGTAGCTCGGTCTACCACCGAGGCGGAGTATGTTGCCTGCCGCGAGTTGTTGTTCCCACCGTTGTGGATTTCCTACACTTTGAGAGACTTTGGTGAGGAGTGCACCCAGATCCCACTTCTTTGTGATAGCACCAGTGCCATAAGCGTAGCCAAAAACCTAGTGCTTCACTCCAGAACCAAACACATAGAGGTGAGGTATCATTTCCTGAGGGACAATGTGGAGAAAGGAACCATCGTTTTGAGCCATGTCCCTACCCAAGATCAGCTAGCCGACATCTTTACAAAGCCTCTCGACCAAGCTACCTTTGTGCGCTTGCGGGGGGAACTTGGGGTTTGTTGCCCTTTCTAGTTGATTCTTGGGGGATTTCCTTTTTGTACCATATGTATCATACCATGTTTACTTTGATGTATATACATGCTTTGCTTGATGTACAAACCATGGTAGGATAGCCATCGTGTCATATATCATGTTGCATTTGTGTCATATTGCATTTTAGGATGATGAGCTTCTTTTATATGCCATATTTGAGTCTCTTTGGCTATTTGTGAGATATTGGTTATATGTGTGGAGAAATGGTGATGTGAGGCTATGCTCTTGGAATATTTGAGATATATGTGTGGTGAGATAGCCCCTTTTTGAAATAAATGCTAAACTTGACTAATTCTTGATGAAATTTGCTCCACTCGTGTGTAGTTGTGTATCCATGTCACAGTTTGGTCTAAATGTGCTTTTCATGCTTAGATTGTGCTTGGATGCCTGTTCTTGCATTTGGGCCAAAGGCCGAATATCATTGTGAATGTTTAGCCTATGTTGCATTCATGGGGGAGCATAAGCTTCTTTTTGCCGCAAAGGCACTTCATGTACCATGAAATGACTTAATCTTGAAAAGAAGTGTAAAATGTCTGAAAAATGCTCCATCCATCATGTCTATGTTTAAAATGTCTTATCTTTCACATATGGGTGCAAAACATGTTGCATGATGTTCACCAGTGGAGAAGTCTCCCCGAAGTGGACACATGGCTCATGAGCTTTGACATGACATGCTTTGCTTTATGGGTGTTTGCCATGATCTTTTTTCTTGAGAATTTGATATCCTTGTATGATCTTTGAATGGTATGCATGTTTGTGGCTCAAGTGTGACATGGATAGGCTTTTACATGTGAAGCGAGCCTTCTTTTGGTAAAACTGCTTAAATCTGAAACATTTGCTTTGTCACATGCTTGTATTTTCATATATTACTTGTGGCAATGCTTTGACTATGCTATGATTCATGGGTGTGATCTTTGTCTCATTTTTAGCTTTTGACACTAGATTTGGCCTATTTGAGAAGCTCATGTAGATGTTTATATGCTTTGCTTTGCATTTCTGCATTTTCACCTTGATTCATACATTGTCAACAAGGGGGAGAAAAGGTGAGCTTAATGAAAATTCAGAAGAGGTGAGCTGAAATTTGGAAGTGTGCATCCACATGTTCGGGGGGGAGCTTGCATTTGTTCGGGGGGAGCTTTCTTCTTGTTTTCGGTGTGGATTTTGTGCTTTGCTTGGCTTGTGACCTTTCTTTGCCTTTCTTCGGTTTTGGTCATGAGTTGAGCTTCTTCGTTTTTCTTTCTTCTTCTTTTCTCTTTTACTGCGAATTTCATTTCGCGTTGTGTGTTGTCAATGCACTCATCAAGGGGGAGATTGAGGACCGGGAGCGTCCCGGTGGTCGATGGATGACCGCTCCTCGGTGATGAGTGATTGACAACGGGTGTTGGACCGACTCTTGGCTTAGTGCGCGGGTGTAGGCTGCGGCCTAGTTCGTGTTGTTGCGAGGTGAAGAACGGGCGCGAAAGGTCTTCGGCCTTGAGGGGCCTCGGGAGATGGAGAGACAAGTAGGCTCGGTTCGAGGGACCGGTGGACGGCGGGGCCCGGGTGCGGGCCACATGGTGGCGACACAAGCAAGACGAAGTCATGGACAAGTGAGCCGGTGCATGGTGGCGGTCAAGTCAAGTGGTTTGGCGGGAGGCCGGACCGGGCACGCGGGGTTTGGTGGTTTGCCCACAAAACCATCGGCGGACGGTTTCTTGGTTTGGGCCTCAAAACCAAGTCCGAGGGCCCAACACGACGGAGACGGGATCCGGGCGTGTTGGGAAGCTTCGAGGCGGAGGACACGCGACGGGATCGCATGGCTTGCGTCGGGAGGACGCGGGGGTGCGGCAAAGGCGTGGCCGTCCGATGGCAAGACCCACAAACATTACCAAAATGCCCCTACGTGGGTTGTATCGCCAGTAGTGTAGTTAGGGGTAGTCGAGTCATTTACCACTCCGGCGGGACCTGATATATAAGCCTGGAGTGTGTGTTGATGGCTCTCTCTCTCCGGGACTTAGGGTTTCATTTGCTCCCTCCTCTTTCTCATTTTCGTAGCTATTTTCCTTCCTATTTTCTCTAGGCTAGCATGAGAGCTTCATGTGAGATTTGTTGAGAGGGATGGATGCTAGGGCGGCATGCTAGACCTTGTGAATCTTTCCTGGTTTGTATAGAAGATTCGGGGTTGTTTTTCGTGGCTTTTTGTGCTTGTTTTCGTGCCTTTGTTCCCGGTGTGATTCCGCGGATTTGAGTGGGTTTCTCCCCGGATTTCTTTGAGGGAAACATGGATAGATGTCTTGTGCATCTTTGTGCTTGATCTTGTGCCCTCAAACACCGGGAAACCACTTCGATTCGTGAGTTTTCGTTCGGTGCTCTAGTTTTTGGTGGTGCTCAAAGGATTCGCGATTCCCGGTGATTTAGGGAGTTAGGAGGCAAGATTTTTGGGCTATAGCATCCTTGTGTGACGCTTTTCAAGTCCCCAAACCCTTGTCTTCATAGCTTCAACCGTTTGGGAAATCCGATGATGATTTGGGGGAGTTGACTTTCGAAGTCGGGCGTTTTTCTGCTCGTCCGAGCCTCGCGGACGGTCCGCGCCCTCCGGCGGACGGTCCGCGCCGCTCGAGTTCGTCCCGAGTTCTTCGTGTTCTTGCTCGTCCTTTGTTTCGATCCGTCGTGTTTTTGGTTTTTGGTTGGACGGAGTTTCGGACGGTCCGCGGTGTCGGGCGGACGGTCCGCGGGTGCTTGGCGGACGGTCCGCGTGCTCCCCGCGGACGGTCCGTGGCACGGGGGTGTCTTTGGGTCGTTCGTGTAGATTAACGGACGGTCCGCGGCTAAGGCCGGACGGTCCGCGGCTCGGGTGCGGACGGTCCGCGATACCCGGCCGGACGGTCGCGCGCGGCTCTTGCGGACGGTCCGCCCCTCCTGCGCGGACGGTCCGCCAGAGCCTGTGTGCTTTGCTTCTTGGTTCGATTCCGTCCTCCCTTTCTAGTGCTTCCGCGTGTGCTTTGAGGAATCGTTCCTAAGGCTAGAGGTTGATCCATAACCCCGTGGTCTTGGCGATTGGTGCGTGACGTGATCCATCGCTTGTGTGTGACCGAGATTTGAGTAGGACATAGGCCGGGTTCTTTGGGAAGAATTTTTACCGGCTCCTATTCACTCCCCCCCCCCCTCTCTAGTCGCCATCTGATCCTTCAGCGACTCAGCCCTGGAATGGGCCGGGCCGACCGGCCTGGGCCGACCAGCCTGGGCCCACCCCGGCCCAGTTGCCTGCCTCCTTCGCATGGCGTCGTTTCCCGAGTCTTCTAGATCCTTCCCCCTTCTGCATGTGAGCCCTTGTCGTCAGTTTCTCTCCGAGTTGAACGTAGCTCCTTATCCCACAAGATTTGACACTTTTCTGGATAGGTCCTCGGAGTTGTCATCTTCTCGGGTTTGGTCCCTGAGCTTCTTGGAGTCAAGTTTGCTTCATTGCATGACTTGTACAGGGCTTCAAGGTCTTGTCACAAGGTGCTTGATGAACTTATCCCGAAAGTCTTGCTTTCTACGTCAAAACCCTGCATAAACACTAAACTCCAAAACCAAAATGCACGAATGAACTTGTTATACCAAGGGGGTTAGTACCAATGGATAAAGTATAAAACTCATGTCAACACCAAAGGTAAACTCATGCCTAGGTTGACGGAATTTCACTTTCAATAGTCGGTCTTCTTCTTGTACCTCGGCGGGTGCGGTACAACTTCGGTCGTCCACACCCGAGATACATTGTAAGTTCGGATTCGTGAGTAACTAAGTCTCAAGTCATTTCATTATTCGCTCTTAGGTTCCTCGATTGTGGTTTAAGTAGTTTCTACTTATCGTGATTGCTTTGCTCTAGCGCGGGGTAAAGTAGTGCTCGGTTAGTGTAGACGCAGTGTCTAGACTCTCCGGTACCTTGGAATGCTTACCCGGTTCAACGGAATAGTTGTAGTACCCTAGGGAGGTGACAGCTTCGGACGGGCTCTGTAGTCCACCACGTTAGTTCCGATGAGTAGGAGTTACGACATCAGAGCCCCCTTCTCATCCCTTTATGTGGCGCTTTCCTCTCTGGCCTCGACGAGCGACAAGTTGTGCCTTGATTCTATCCGTGACCCTCACAAGTCGAAACTTCATTAGCTATCCCCTCTCTACCTTTAATATACCCTTACCTTTCTATCCTTCGTCACCATATCCCCCAGACGAATTAGTTCAGGTTCTCTACACTTCTCGTTCCACGTGAAAATCGATACCTTGAAATACTCCCGGGTGAAAGCTACAGCGGTATCCGTGTGCTTGCAAATTTATCTGTGATTGTTTAGTATACCAACAGGCTTTCTAGCACCATTGCAAATCTAGTAACGATGTAAGAAATGCCAACAAGCTTTCTGGCACCGTTGTCGGGGAATGGTAGTTGTTCTGATCCCGAACCCAGTTCGTCCGTGTATCACCCCATTTATCTTATGGATTTCGATCCAACCCTTTTCGAGATTTCTGCTCCAAAGGGCGATCATTTAGGGCCTCCACCTTCATCACATTCCATTGAAACATCTAGCTATGAGCTACATCACGGTTTCATAGCTATGGTTTGAGAGCAAAGCTTCTCCAGAGATATGGATGAAAGTCCTTACTCCCACCTACGCGAGTTCGAGCAATTTTGTTCATGTCTTGTGATTGCAGGAATGAGCCAAGATACCTTGAAATGGAAACTCTTTCCATTTTCATTAACGGGAAGAACAAAACAATGGTATTCGCTCAATGTGAGAAGTATGGAGGGGGACTGGGAAAGTCTACGAAAGGCTTTTTGCCTAACATTCTTCTCGACTCCCCAAGTAGTGAAACTTTGACGAGAGGTCATCTGTTTTGAGCAACGGAAGAATGAATCTCTAGGAGCCGCATGGGCAAGATTTATGAAAACCACAGATTCTGGTCCAGACCTTGGTATCACAGAGCCCATTCTTTTGCAGCATTTTCGTGATGGTCTTGGACCAGAGTCAGAAGTTTTCTTAGACTCTTTCTCTGGAGGATCTTTCGCTCATCTCACCTTGTCTAAGTGTAAGGGCATTCTAACAAAAATCCTTCAAATACCCCTTACACGGGAGTTTATGATGAATTCCCGGATGAGGAAGAGATCACTCAAAAAGAGCACATGCCAAACACTCTCTCAGAACCAAAACCCATAGAGGAGGAACCCACTTTCCCAACTATCCAATCCGTAGAGGATTGCACTCCTCTAACAAAAATATGGTTCACCGATGAACCATTTCAACCATATAGAGAGTTTGACGACCCCTCGTGCGATTTCGTCTATGAGTTTTACGATGAGCTATTTGCTAACTTTGGCAATACTTGGAATTACCAAAGAGTAGAGAGACCAAAAGAACAAGAGAAGCCGGAAACTCCTATCTCTTGCTCAGAGGAATGAACCGAGTACTTTAGGCTCTTTTCAAATCTTCGGCCATCATGAGTAGAGAATGGTTGGACGAGGCGGAAGTCTCGACTGATGTCATAAAATTTCCAACCAAAATGAGGCACACCAGATGTGAACTCATGGGAAATAAGCATGATGTCGGGTATGAACCTAGCCTAGTGGTCAACATTATCAGTTCATCCTTAACAAAGCCCCTAGCAGCTGCATCTTCTCTCTCAGGATCTTCGAAACTCCTTAACATTCCTTCAGGAGAGACATTAGGTTGCCAAGGTATTCTTCTGGTGTTTCCCGTAAAATTTAAGGAACACGAGCTCTACCTTGATTTTCATCTCTTTGATCTAACTTGCCATCACACCCATTCAATCATCATTGATAGACCTATCATGAAAATCTTAGAGAAATCCCCAAGAAAACCAAAGTTGGAGCTAAAGATAGGTGATGACTTCCTATCGGTGTCTTATCTTAGAACCGAAAACACCCCCCGTAGAAGCCAAACCCAAACCAGATCTACTAGAGGAGGTAATGGCCTCCATAGCAGAGCTAGCGCAACCAAACTTTGAAGAGGAAATCCCTTTTTCACAGAGGAGGATGAGGCTCCAGTCTCATTTAAGCTAGACCCGACCAAAAAGCCGGAACGACCACCAATAGAGCTCAAACATCTTCCTCCGGGATTAAAATACGTGTTTCTCCATGGGAATTGAGAAACTCCAGTTCAGCAATAAGCTATCTGAGTATTCCCATCGAATCCGATGCAACCCCTTCAAGGTAACCAAAAGGTGGCATGATAAGAGGATCAAGAAGAAATCCTTTGATCCGGGAGATAAGGTGCTACTTTTTAACTCCCGCTTTAAACTTTTTGATTGTAGAAAGCTTAGAAGTAAATGGGACAGCCCTTTCACGGTTTTAAATTCTACTTTGCATGGGGCCGTAACCCTACAGGATTCAGATAAAAACACCTTTAAAGTAAATGGGCAAAGACTTAAAATCTTCCTTGAACCAAATATGCCTAACCTCGAAGAATTTGATGTTATCGAGGTCATTAACTTGGATTGATTGAAGTTTTTCTTGTCTTATGTATGTAGAGTGTTTCTTTCTTGTTTTTCTACTTCTTTTTGCTCTCCCTTCTTAGTTGCCACGAAGCTAGCCTTTTGGGGGAAAAGGCTAGGGCCGGACGCACCTAGTGGGTCAGCCGCACCTCCCCCATTTGGCTCTTAGTTGCGTGTGAGCTAGGGTATCTAGTATCTCCCCTTGTGCTATCCAGATGACCCCTGAAATCCTTGTGTAACGAGTTTCTCCCCAGAAACCAATCTCCTTTCGAAAAATCCTTGCCTTCTCGCCATCTCTAAGCACACCATGGGTGGTGACGGCCCTAGCAACTTTTCCAAGATTTCGGCACCCACTACCCCTAGTGGTGCGTCCTCAAAAGCGCTCGCAGGAGGTTCCGAAGTGGAATCAAGCCAAAACTCGCCGTGCCAGGGGTCCCTAGCCCTTGCTCAGGCATCCTAGGAGGCAAACCCAGGAGGGGGTAGGACCGGCCATACCTCCCAGATCTGACCACACCTGGCCCGTTCGGCCAGCCCGACCGACGTGCACGGGAGGTCCTTGTCCCCTAGGAGAACGATCAGGAAAGGGTAACCCCAACGTTCAGCATCACCGGCACGCCCTACAATGGGACAGTTGAAGCTAAAGGAGCCGAAGACGCCAATCTCTAGGAGACTCTTCAACGAGTCGCTGGGGGAGAACATCTTCACCATAAAGACAGTCGGGGCGGAATTCTTCAAGCCCCCAACAGAGGGGAAATACAAGATCATTGGACGCAAGACTCCCTGTGAGTATGAGAAGCAGTTGACCCCTCAATTGGATAGGGATGATTTGGAGCTCGATGAATCCATCTTCTCCACCCCTACTAGCGGGATGCACCACCGCAAGCCTCCACCAATTTGTGGTCCTCTCGGCTAGTTTGAAGATTCAGATGAGGATTCGAAGGACGAGGATCCTTGTGAGAGTCTTCGCAATGAGATCGCTGAGCTGAAGATGAAGAACAACTTGTTGGAGGAGTGCATAGCCGAGACCGAGCTCAGGCGGATGGACATGGATGACAAGATGGGAATCCTCTGCAAGGCCCTCTGCAGCAAGTTTAGGCACCTGCTGAAGGAACTAGGGCGTCCAGATCTCTACGATTGTGTTTTACCTTAGATCTCTAAGTGGATCTCTAAGTGTAGGATCCATGTAGCATCTCTTTAGTTTCCTTTCCTTTCGTGTGTGTTAGTTTGGTTGTTTCAAAAACTTGTTTGCTTTAATTTGTTTAGGTTTACTTGAATAAAGAGATGCTGCAGACGCTTTAAACACCTTTAAATCTCTGGTTAATCTGCTGCTCTGGCTGGAGATTTGAGCCAGCCAGAGAATGTTATTTCACCCGATTTACGAGTGCGCAGGAAAAAAAGGAGGTAGGGTCGGCCGCACCTAGAGGGCCAGCCGCACCTACCTTCGTCATGCAAATGCAAACCAACGACGTGTAGCTAACCGAGGTGCACCAGAGATAGCTCGCGAAGCACGACACAAAATTTGGGTGGGCCAGCCGCACCTATCATTTCTTCATGAACCGAACATCTTCATGCCAAGTCACGCAGGTTTGAATCCCTAACTCATCTCACGACATTATATTATGGTTATCCTACTTACCTTGCTTAGTATCAAAACTGCATTATCATGCTTCTGATAATGTTGCCTACACATCCTCACTTCGGAAATGAGGACTAATTGTCATGTTAAACCCTTACAAGAACCTAGTATACAGTTTTATACTCTATATGCTTGATGAATTTGTTGGTTCTCTTTGAAACATGAGCCTAAATTAAAACTTTGTGGGATGCAAATGTTATGACCGAACCTAAGATGTTGACTAGTATGATATGGTGCGATAATGTTGATCCTGCTCTATCTCATAGTATGGTGAAAATCTCGAATGATTTTTCTTTTGAAAATAAAACAAGACAAGTTCCTCGATGGTCATATCACCTACCAAAGCCATATGTCGATATCAAAGTATAAACCTTCTACATATGCTTGCTTGTGACCCATTGAGTTTTGCCAAATTGTGACCCCCCTAATGTATCAATGGTAGATTACTTAACCCCCTCACCTTTAAAACCAGGTATTGTGCACCCTAAAGTATTTGAAACCGGTTAAATAACCCCCTACTGCTGTTTTGCAGGCCGATTTTGGCTTCCGGGCGTGCCACGCTGGCTCCTTCTCCATGCTGGATGCTTGGCCCAATCAAAATGGTGGGAAGACATGGATATAATTGTCTAATTATATTAGAGAGTAGCAATACAATTTGTAGGGTGGAGTCGGCACACATGAGAGTATTACTACTCAGCTTGGAAGAAGCAACAGGTTAAGGAGGGTACCAACTCAGCCTGAAACAGCAAGATTGCCTCTAGTTCAGACCGGCAGCATCAACAACATTTCGAGAATGGCACACTTGATATTTGGGAACAACTACTGAAGTAGCCAAGGAATCAGAAACTAGGATTAGTTTTTTTTAAAGTTTAGGATGAGTTTTTGTTTCTTTACTAGCATGTTATCTGGTCAGCACATGTAGCAGCTTGACTACCTTTTGTCTGATGCTATGGCAAAACAACAGTTCATTAGCTGTTGAACATGTATGGATGGTTAATTTGCTGGTTATGATTTTTTGGAAAACTTCTGGTGTCTGGTTATCATTTAAAAATGTGTGTACCTTTGAACATGTCATCCATCTGGTGGCTAACACTTTAAGAAGCTAGTTTTTTTCTTGAGAAGCTAGCTAATTTGGTCAGCGAAGCATCACGATGACCCAAAAGCAAGAGGACCCCTGCCCTGCCATAGTGCCATGCCACGACCGCTGCGAGCACCACCAACATGCACAGGTGAAGAGTTTTTTGAAAGAAACATGTGAAGAGTTTGGCATCATATTTTTGGTTCTGGAGGAAAAGATCCATGTCTTCCCTCCATTTTGATTGGGCCAGGCGTCCGGCATGGAGAAGGAGCCAGCGTGGCATGCCAGGAAGCCAAAACCGGCCTGCAAAGCAGCCGTAGGGGGTTATTTAACCGGTTTCAAATACTTTAGGGTGCACAATACCTGGTTTTAAAGGTGAGGGGGTGAAGTAATCTACCATTAATACGTTAGGGGGGTATGTAGACTTTTTCCAAACCCTTACAAGAACCTAGTATACAGTTTTATACTCTATAGGCTTGATGAATTTGTTGGTTCTCTGTGAAACATGAGCCTAAATTAAAACTTTGTGGGATGCAAATGTTATGACCGAACCTAAGATGTTGACTAGTATGATATGATGCGATAATGTTGATCCTGCTCTATCTCATAGTATGGTGAAAATCTCGGATGATTTTTCTTTTGAAAATAAAACAAGACAAGTTCCTCGATGGTCATATCACCTACCAAAGCCATATGTCGAAATCAAAGTATAAACCTTCTACATATGCTTGCTTGTGACCCATTGAGTTTTGCCAAATTGTTGTGACCCTTGGTAGAATCTTTTCATGCTTCCATGATCGAGATCACGTATACCCACATATACATGCTAACTCCTACACTGAGAATTACGCAAAACATGCCCTCCATCCACCAAAAATAAGTACTCCAAGTTCCAAAGAGATTTCTCTTCTTGCAAAAGGATATAGGGGTCATTGAAAAAAAGAGTATATGCTCAAGAAGCATAGAAAAAATGTGATCCAATCAAAGAGCATAGAAAAAAGAAAAGTGAAACATGACCCCCCTCCAAAATAAAAGCAAGAGGAGAATATCAAAGCAAGGAGTATTTAGAAAACAAACAAAAATATTCCGCACACCTGCACATCTCGATCAAGTTGCATGACTAGTTTCTTCTTGGATCTGGTCTTTGGCTTAACAACATTATCTGGCACAAGTGAGTCTCATGCTTATCATACCCAAAGCTCCACATACAAGCCATAGAGTAGGAAGTTGAGGCTCGTTCAAAAGCCTTTGGTGAGGTAACAAACACCACTTGAGCGATCGGGGGAACCATCCAAGGAACTTTGTCTCTATTTGCAAAAATTTTTGAATACTCCAAGATAGAATCCAGAAAAAGAGAAGAGTAAGTGATGCAAAATCAAAATCGTTCTACTCTTCAACCTCCGAAGGCAAGGTGAAAAGTTACAAGCCCCACAGGTAAGCAAGGCAAAGTTTCTTTGGTACCAATACTTTCAAAATAGCCATAGGGCATGGAATTGTGCATTGATATTTGAAGGGGAGTAACATGACGCAATGTCTGATCCGCCTTTCAAGACAAGGCTTTGCTCGAGGACGAGCAAAAGTATAGCGTCGGGGAGTTTGTTGACGGACCTTACAACAAACTTTTGACCGTCAACATCTCGGCTACGGTAGCGCTTTATAACGAATTTCATGCATGTTTTAGGTGCTAAAATGCTTCCACGAAGTGTGTTGAGTTTTTATCTGCAGGATCAAGATTAGGGGCAATTCCAGAGCACTGAGTCACATATGGTAGGCACGGCCGCACCTAGTGGTACGACCGGCCCTACCTTGCACCACAATGTAGGCTCCCACCAAGTATAGTTCCGTGCACCGGCTCCCAAAAGACCAAACTCATCACGGTCGTGTTGGATCAAGCAAACACACCACAGGAGAGATGCTGAAAGGATCTTGATGTCGTCTAGAGGGGGGTGAATAGACGAATCTGCACTAATTAAAAACTTCAACCCTCTGTTAGTACCAAAACCGGTCAGAATGGTTTCCAAAAACGGTCAGACTGGTTTTGCTAGACAGCAAACCAACAATATAGGTAAAAGCCCTCTATGAGTTCTAGCTCAAACCAAACTTGGTGTAGGACTTCCACAGGTGTTTCCAAGAGTGTCAATGAAGTCCCTGCACACAATACAAGCACACCAAGGTAGATCGAAGTGGAAGCACAATGATTAAGCTAGAAACAACTTAAGGTAATGCAAGTGAATGTAAAGAAAGTAAGAGGACAAAGACACCGGATTTATCCCATGGTTCAGCTTGCCACTAAGGCTGGCCTACATCCACGTTGTTGAGGTAAGCCACAAGGGCTTTGGGATCCCTTTCAATCCGCTCCTCCATCACACCTATCACCAAGGCAATAGATGGAGTGTTCCACTATCTTTGATTTGCAATTGCAAACTTCTTGGAGCTGTCACAACACGATCGGGAGCTTCCAAGCAACCTCTAGCCGTCTAGGAGCCAAGGGCTCCAAGAGTAAAAGATGCTTCGAAAGATCTTCAACGAAATCAGCAGGTGCTCAAGTGTGGGATGATCACTAGGCTTCTCTAAGCTCTCTAAAGATCTCACAGAAATCACTCTCTCAACCCAACTCAAGGATATGGCAATAAAGGCTTGAATCTCACTTAGAGAGGTTGGGGAGAGCTCAGCTGGGGTTCTGGAAGGTGTTAAAAGTGTGGAGAACCAACAGCCCCTAAAAGAGGAGCTCATGGGTATAAATACCCATCACACACAAAACTAGTCGTTAGTCTGTCAGACAAAACCGGTCAGACCGGTTTGCCAAACCGGTCAGACCGGTTTTCAAACCAACTAGCCGTTGGACAGTGTCAGTGCCCAAACCGGTCAGACCGGTTTGGTCTAGAGAGCTCTACTAAGGTTTTTATCTCACGGGTTAGTCTCTCTTGGGTTCACTTGAGCACTTTTTGATGTTTGTTGTCCAACCAATGATTCATCCCTCTTGATAGTACGGCATACCTAAACTCAAGATAAAAGATAAAGCCTAATTAATCCACTTGAGATTGAACCACCAAGGTACGCCAGTAGTTGATCTTCAATGATTCGAGGGCTTCTAATATTGTATGCCAAATGAGCACATGTTATAGATGAATAAATATATGCATGTGCTTGAGCATGTCCACCTTGAGCTAGTGACTTAGAATTCTTCCATAGAGTAGAGATCAACCACTTTGGATTCTTAAGCCACTCTAATTTATCAATCATGACACTAGATGCAATTTATCACTTTCCTCGGTAGGCTTGGATATGATACTTCAAAATCCTTGATGCTCTCAACTTCACCCTAGCCACTTCGCTTATGGTCTCTATCCATAGCCTTTGCTTAGTTCCTCGTTTTAGCTATCTTGATCTCTTCATCACTTATCCTTGCCACAATTGAGTCAAGCCTTGCACCATAGATAAAATTCCATTTGAGATGCTACTCAAATAGTTTGTCCTTTGATTGATATCATTTATTCTTGATTTGTAAACTTCGCTTTATCAGTCCATCATAATAGAGATAACCACATGACCTTTGTCAATTCTATACTTGAGGTCTTATGAATAGCTTCTTTGTACAAGTCAATATTCTTCATAATATGTAAGAGTGAGATCCACTTGATATTGTACTTGGTAAACTCATTGTCTTGGTCATCAAGTTCCATCTTGTATCAATAGTGAAATCCCTTGATGCCATACTCAACTTTGACTTAGTTCTCTCATTATTATACCACAAGCTTCTCCTTTATTCACAATATACTTTGCTCAACATAGAGAGGCCAACCAAGTACCATATATAATCATACCTCTATATTTGCTTTTCTTTAGCTTAGGATCACTTGTTGTATATCTTATGTAAAGTCCAATGGGAAGAACATCCTATCCATACCATGTTCATCTTTAGCATGCTTGCAAACATTCTATGTATATTGCCATGATCCACCCTTGTCTTATTAGCAATGTGAGCCAAATGCATGATCTTACACATAAATATTATTTATCAATAACCTGCTCACATGCTTTACAAGAGTGTTAGTGTTTTAATCAAGTTGTCACTTAATTCACCAAAACCAGTTAGGGCTTGATTGCACTTACAATCTCCCCCTTTTTAGTGATTGATGACAACTTTGATTAAAGCTTTCAAAAGATATGAAAATAAAGCTCATAAAGACTAAGATTTAGGTAAAACTCCCCCTTAATGTGTGCAATGAATGGAATTCATTAAATTTTGGCCTACAAATGCCAATTTGCACATGTTCAAGAAAAACATGGATATGACATGAGTTATCACCAACAAGAGACAAAGCACAAAAAGGTGTGTGTTGTCTGGAGCCAAACCGGTCAGACCGATTTCACCCAGTCAGCCCACAAAATAGGAAAAACACAAGGAAGAACTCATTCACCAAACAAACATGCATCACAAACTAACATAAAGTCACTTAGACACATTTAGAGTACATTACACACATTGTAGCACGCAATACAAGAGTTATCAAGTCCAACACATAGATAAGGTTCAACAGATAATTGTTACAGATCCAAATCTCTCAACAAGTCTCTAAGATAAAAGATAACTAGATACATAGAAGCTTGTGAGTGCTCAGCACAAACCGGTCAGACCGGTTTGTGAAATCGGTCAGACCGATTTCACCACCACAACACAGAGACAGATAAGCTTTAATCTTCTTTTCTTCTCCCCCTTTGACATCCCTCACTAAAAACTTGGAGAAGAGGTGCTGCTGAGCATCACTGACCACCATACTCTAGAGGGGCACCACCATACTCCGGAGGAGCACCACCATACTCTGGAGGAGCACCACCATGTGGAGGAGGGTAGTCTAAAAGAGAATTTGCAAGAAATGAAATTTAGAACTTGAGAAAGAATGGTAGATACTAAGGAATAAGTATTTGAGACACATCATACCATCGATGTTGTCAAAGAGAGACTGGTACACTTGAGACACGATGCTTTGTCCACTAGTAGAAGGACCCATAAGAGGAGGTGGAGGATTAGGTACTTGATATCCATAGTGATAAGCATATTGTTGAAAATATCCTTCGGAACCCAGCTGTGCCACCATGCTATTCACTGAAGGAATCTCAGGCTCCTCCGTCTCGGGAGAGGGTGGAGATCTAGGAGGCTCAAATCCATGATGGTTATGCAATAATTTGAGAGTGTCCTTCATTTGTTTCCTCTCTCTCCTAGACCTCTGCTGCTCAACCATTATATCCCTCTGACTCCTACACATAGATGTGAAAAGTTCAAAAGCTTACGAATAGGAGAGGGTGGCTTGTCCCTAGGCTAATTGCTGCTGCCAGTCCCAAACCGGTCAGGCCGGTTTCCAAACCAGTCAGACCGGTTTGGTCCTGTCCAGTGGCAGTAGTTGACTGGTACTGCTCCTGCTGTTGTCCTTCTCCTTCCTCCATTACCTCATCATATCTTCCCAGTGAAGGTGTCCTCATCCTCTTGGGTACTGGGACTTTGAAAGGCTCATGCTTTGTATCCTTTAGAAATTTTCTATTTGACACCTTCTCAATAATATGCAGGATGTATGGTGCATACCCACACAACCTCTGGGGACTCGCAGTAATTGTCTTGATCTCCTCCCAAACGAAGTCACTCACTGAGAATGGAAGTCCGGGAGGCCTCATGTGAGCAAGCAAGTCCTTAGCAGAGTTTGAGATATCCGCCGGGTTTCTGCCCCTAGGTGTGAGTGTCAAACAAAACATGCGGTTAAGCATACTATAGTAGGAGTAAAGCCCTACTGCATAACCCGCATTTGCTTGCTTGTTTCTTGGATAAATGAATTTCATCGCAGAAGGCTCCATAGGACGATTGCCTCGGTGAATGCAAGGTAGAGTCAAATCCATCGGGCTAGCTCCAAGGTACCTAACAAAGTGTGTAAAAGTGACATTGTATCTAGTCCCCTCAGTCATCCAATGCATCTTCCTTGCACTCTCATTTTCTTCAAAAGTGACAGTGGCATAGAATTGAGCAATTACATTTGTGTTCCAACTATGCCTGAAACTCATCAGAGGCTTGATAATCAGAGTATTACAAACATCAATGATATCTCTGAAAATAGCATTGTTTGTCTTCTCCATATATCCCCAATCTATCCACCGAGCCTCTGCAATTGTGCCCTTCTTCTTAGCTATGATTGCAGTGGAATAGTAGTCTTGCTGAAAGAAAGTGTGAAATATGTAATCTATCCCACTAGCCATATCCTTAGGCTCACCATAGGGCCACTCCCTTCTCTTCCTCCTAGATGTCTCTATCTTACCCATGCCAAGATAGTTCACAATGTGATGAGAGTTGGGATTGACCGTCCTTCTAATCTCAAGCATAACCTCTTTTTCTTCTTCTTCTTCTACACCTCTTTCCCTACCACCATAGTCCTCTTCTTCTTTTTCTTCTTCATCATCATCATCATCATCATCATCATCATCATCATCATCATCATCATCATCATCATCATCTGCAAGCCCTTTTCCATGCATAAATTGCATCCTATAGCCTTCATCACTCTCCTCATCATCATTACTTGAAGTCTCATGCCCTTCTTCCACAATCTCGTCCATGACTGACTGAGATGCCCTAGACATCCTAGGCCTCAAGATAGGGCCACTGGAGACACCTGATGGATCAACCGGATCAGGGGCATCTTCGGGCTCATCAACCCTCTTTTTCTTCTTTGACCTTGTGTAGGTTTTAATCCTAACCACAAATAAGTGACAAAGTATATATAAGGTCCATAGGAATTGATTCGAGACTCGACGAGAATTGAATTTGAAGTTATGAACAAAAAGCAGGGTTGCTGTCTTAATAAAACCGGTCAGACCGGTTTCGTCGGCTGAAACCCTAGATTGTGGAATTCAAAATGTAGCCATCCAAATTGATTCAAAACTTAAAGATAGCTTCCTAGGCATACTAGTTGATGATTACTCAAAGGAATCCGAGAGATATGCATGGAGCTAAGAGATCGGGCAAAGAGAACTTTGAAGTACCTTGAGAGGATGGGAGAAGATGAGTAAAGCTTCAAAAACGGTCTCCAATCCGGTCAAGCCAAAGTTTATCACCTCTAGCCCTTAATCTTCAAAGGGGAAACCTTCTCCATGGTTCAATCTCAAGTTCCCATGGTGGGAGAGTGAGAGAGTGAGAGGATCTTGGTTGGATGAGAGGAGGGTCGTGGCTGGTCTGGTGGGAGTGAAATGAGGATGGATAGGGAATATTCCAAGAGGATACCCTTAAAAGAGGTGGACCCGGGGCAAATCATTTAGACCGGTTTCAGAAACCGGTCAAATCGGTTTCTCTCAGGAAACCATCTGAAGTTAGAAAACTGAGATTTGAAGCTAGATTTGAGAACTAATATGAGAGATAAGTTCAAGATACATCCAGATACTAGTTCCTTCACTGAAAAACCTGAAGCTTCAACTCTTTATCCAAAAGCCCCCTTTTTCTCCGAGATAGGTGATTAGAGGAAAAGATAAGAAGTTGAAAGAATTTTGCTCCTTTTCCTTTTAAGATAAATCTAGTCATATAAAGAGATAAAGTAAAGAATTTTGGTCACTAGATAATTCCCATAGAAAGAATTTTTCCATTTAGATGCAATAGCTCCTTGATACTTCCAAGAAACTTAGAGATAGATAGATAGATATGTAGAATATGTTGGACTTAAGAAAATCTCACCACATGTGACTAGCCATCAATCAAGCAAGGTTAACTACAGTCACAAGTGGGTTGATCGGGTCATAATGACCAAAATCCAAATATTTTCAAAATTCACACAAACCCTATCATGCTAGTTGAGTTTTTTGAAAGTCTACCATATGTCACGCAAACATGTGGCTAAATGAGTTTTAGGACCATATTGGCATATTTAAATCATGCCTCTCACATTATGACAAACATTTGACTAAAAGTCAATATAAAGGTAGGCATCAATTAAATATCCAATAGGCACACACAAAAGACCATGAATAGACCACATGCCAACAAAATGCACACACTAGCATGAATAAAACCTAGATGATAAGGTAGAAAAAGAAATTGTAACATACCAGAAATTTTGAATGATTTACCATGTGTGATTTTTCGCAAAAATTTAAAACTTTTTGTTTGAACTCGTGTGCCCCCAAATGTGATCCCAATTGGCTAGCCCCTCACCTTTAATCCCTTGTAAATTAAAACCAAATATAAAAATTATTTTCAAAATATGGTAAAGCTTGTGATTTAGAGTTTATGGCGTTTATTTCGTTTTTTATTTAAGTGTGATTGAATTTGAATTATTCAAATTCAACATATGGGTTAAACTCTTAATTCAAAACTATATTCAAAAACCCTTCTAACTATCTTGGGCCAACCAGCTAACCCCCAAGCCTATCGGACCACCCGCGTCTCTAAGCCCGCAAACGACCTTCTACCTCGGCCTTCTTACCTCACCCCAAAAGCGGCCCAAGTTGGCCTGGCTAACTTACCTAGCTGCTGCATCGCTGACGTGTGGGACCGTCGATGCTATTCTTCTCCTCCCCACGCCGGTCAACGCTCACACGCCGCACCGCTCTGCCACTGCGTGCACGCGCGCGTGTGCGCAACCCCAGCTAGGGGACAGGCCACGACCGCGCCCACGGCACGGACGCCGAGCCAGGCGGTCGCACCCATGCACCGCCGGTCTTTTTCCCTTTCTGCCCTTGCACCATGACGCGTCCGCGCGCTCGCCAGCCTATCCCGCACAGCCATGTCACCACCGCGCCTCCATGAGCCAATGGGGACCCAACTGTGACGCTTTTGCCCTTCATCCTGGCGTGCTCGGCCAGCTAAAGCCCTTGGTGAGGCCCCTGCTGCAAGGCTTCAAGCAGTTGGGGTTTCTCCCCTTTGTTTCCCCTGTCCCGCCGTCGAGGAGAGAGGAGAGTGGGGAGAAGAGCAGAAGTGGGAGGCGGAGGAAGATGGGCGCGTTTTGCCGACGCGCCACCCTGCCGGAGTTGAAGGCACTGAAGCCAGAGCCAGATGAGTAGCAGAGAAGGCTGTCCAAGAGCAGGTGGAAGCCGGAGCAGAGCAAGGACATGTCGCCGCCGCCGCTTCACCGTCGTCGTCAACCTCTTCGCCGCTGCGGCCGTCACTACTTCGCCTACATCTCCACCCCCTCGTAAGCCTCACCGCATCCTTCTCCTGACCCTCCTGACCACCCAAGGGAGCGTGCCCTAGTGTCATGCCGCATTAGCCTCCGCGCCGTGTGCCGAGCTCTGCTCGCTGATCAGCCTCTGTCCGGCCTTTGCGTCATCATTTTCCTGCAGGATCCCGTCTTCGTTCTGCTGTCGTGCACCCCAGCGCGAGCCGGTAGGACGTAGGCCACTGACTCACCTGAACCTGTTCCACCATGACATGCCAGGGCGCTGCCGCGCGGAGTGCCTGCTTGTGTGCGTGAACCAAATTGACGCCGCTTTGGTTTCCTTGTGTGTGTGTCGATGTGTGCGCCAAGGAGCTCCCCCCATGAGTTCGGGTGCCACGTCGCTTGATCTTTCCACCGCCGTGACGCGTGCTGTGTCGTAGCCTCGGCTCATCGAGGATTCGCACCTCGGCCGGCCAGAATAGGCCTGAACCCGCGCGAGGGGCTCTGGTGAACACGCTCATGTGAACGCTGAAGCACCCGCGCTGCATCTGCTAACACTTCTTGCTTGCCTGTGCCGCCGGCCTTCGCGTCGTGCCGCCATCGTGAGCACTCTTGTGTCGTGCCGCTGTGCTCGAGCTCGCCAAGGCGTCGTGAACCGGCCTTCGTGTCATGAAGTACCCTCTACAGGAGAACGCGCCACCGCCGTAGTCGAACCTCGCCGCCGGCTAGCCTTTGCTGACTGCCGCTCCTTTGAGGAGTTTCGCCAAACACCTTATGCGCGTCCCTCACCAAACCTGGTTGGAGCCACACACTGGCCCACGCACGCGCCTGGCCACTCAAGCCACAGAAGATCCCGCGGCCGCCAGGCGAGCGAACCCCAGAAGAGATCAAGGATCGAATCTGGACTTCGCCAGCGAAACCCTTAGGTGGACCCGCAGTGGCCTGCTGGCCTGTTAAGGCCCATGCAAGCCCATCTGATCCAGATGTTTACCCAACCGAGCCATAGAGAGGAGGTCAGGGAGGTTGAGTAGACTTCATCCTCTGGGCCAGTTGGGCCAAATCTGTTGGGCCACTTTTGGCCCACTAACTCTTCCGGCCCAATATCGGCCCACTAACTTGCTGATCGCTGACGTCATGCTGATGGCAGCATGCTTTTTAATAAAATCCTTTTCTGATTTAATAAAAGATTTAATAAATGTTTTATAGATCCCTTTTTCTTTCAAAATTCATAACCAATTATCCGGAGCTCCGAAAATTATGAAACCACTTGTGTTGGTTTCATAATTCCGAGACGCTCGCTGCTATCATGTCCTTCTCTGCTCTTGCCTTTCAACCAAGCCCGTTTTCCCCTGCGTACTTGGTGTAGAATTCGTGGTCACTGCTCGCCACTACACTATTGTGGGTCTAGGACGCCGGAGTCCCGCAACTAGCCATTGCCGTGCTGCAGACGGGAATCCTTCGCCAAGTCCGCATGGCTTGCCTTTCCTCCGCTGCCTCCGCTTTGTGCTGCTTCGCGTATAGCCCGCTCTCGCTCTACAATGCTGCGTGTTGTGAAGCGTGTACCGTGCCATGTGCTTGAAACCAGGATGTCGCACGTGATGGATGGTCGTGTCGTGAGCAGAGGCCTCTGCTTCACGCACGACAACCCCGAACCACAACCTAGCTGCCTTGCCAGGGATGTTGCCGCATCACCAGTACGTGCCTCGTAGCGCTCTTCAGCACACCTTACCTCATCACCACCCGATATCGGTCACAAGTTGATCTCTTCATCGCCTCTAAGTTGTCGCCGCATATCTTGGCATGATAATGCCTTTTCTAGTTAGCTTTGCTTCGCTCTGCTATCAGCATCCTCTGAGCTACCGCTTTGACCCTCCGTGAACTTAAACCTTGCAACTGCCTGATCTCAGCCTCCCCACTTTCTGCTTGCAAGCTTGACCTCTAGAGATCTTAGCCGTGAGACCCATAAACTATCTTTGAACTAACTCTTGTTCCTACCATGTTATCTAGTATATAAAAACTAGTTGCTTAAAATACTTTTGTTTTAAAACCAATTGCTTTATTTTCATTATCTAAACCAGTGCTGCCTGTATTTACTCTGGAGTTTATTTGGATCTTCTAAATTGGTTCTTATTGGTGTTTTTGCATTAGATGAATGCTCGTTATTTATTTCTACGTCGCATCTCATGTAGGCTTGTGTTCTTATTTGAAGACCCAAGCTGCGACGACTGAGGAGACGCGTCTACCCCGACTTTGCCCGAGAGGATGGTCAACCTCTACTACTCTACGACGACTACCGCGTAGGTGTCATGTCACTCCCAACCATGTAGAACCCATGCATGCTATTAGTTGCTAGTTCTATATTTATGTTACTCGATTTTTTGGATTGCATAGCCATTTGTTTAGCCACGCCTTGATATTTGATATATCTTGTTTCCTTGCTTCCCTACCTCGGGACTAGCTACAGACCCCTAGCTAGTCCCACTACTTACTATCCATACTTTTATTGCTTGATTATGGATGGTGCTCTGGGATTGGACTGAGATGTGGGAGATCTCGGTGTGTTCTAGCGTGAGTTCTGGGTGCGTTCCTCCTTGACGTGTTTCTGGCGGGAGCGAGCCGCTTGGTTACTTCTGAACGCCTGCCTCGAGGAGATGCGATCTGGCCTCTCACCCGAGCGGCGTGTCGGACAGGATGGCGATGGGGAGTGCTCACTCTCGGCCCTTAAGGATCGATCGTCAGTCTAACCATGCTTCTTTGGACTCTTACCGTACAAATCGTCTGCCTTGTTGTGGGCGGGGGTGCGGGGTGAGACTTGTAGTGGATAGCACACTGCGTGTAGGCGGATCGGTGTGATCGTGGGAGACGGAGTTCCTCCTTAGAAGACTTCGCCCCGGCGAAGCCGTGGAAGGGTTCCACACCTTCGAGGGATCCCTCGCTGGCAGTACGAGCTCTACAGCAGGGGTTGCGCTAGACTCGGAGACGCAGGAGGGTACCATCCACTTACTTGGACTCCAGCCATATGGTAGGGTTTGGGACGGCGGCCACCGTTTCCGGCTCTATTCGGGTGGGTACAGTTGTACAACCTTTGCAGAGTGTTTAAACCTATAGCTATAGTCCGTGTCCACAGGTTATGGACAGTCCTGAGATCTGTTATTCTGGCTAGACTCTTTTCCTTTGCTTCTTCTCTCCCCCGAGTGAGTGAGCCCGGCCTGAGGCCGTTGAGATGTGGGGATAGGAGCAGGTGGGCCCCACATCGCAGATAAGATTTGGAGCTGGATCGCAGGTGTGATTCAGTGCTTTGGTGTGGATTTCCCTTGTAGAGGGGTGTGGACCCCAGAGGTGTGGACCTCCCAGAGGTGTGGACCTCAGGGGTGTGAACCTCTCGGAGGTGTGGACCTCGTTGCCTATTCTGCATACCTTGATTGTTGCTTCCGCGCTGCTGCATGCATAGCTTTCTACAGCCAAATGTAGGTTTTATCCATGCATATTAGATTCAACCACCGCTTTTGCTCTTTGTTGGGAAGCTGACATGACCTACCCGCTTATCGGGTAGATCCTGGCGTTTCAGACTTGGCAACCGTCTACGACTACAACTTCAACGACGAAGGTGTGAATACTAGAGATGGTCCTATGCTCGAGTTTGCCTGTGGAGCTGGAGACGCTTCGCTTCGATAGATCCGCTGTGTAGGTGTTTCACCATTCTTGATTCAGTCATGTTGGACTTGTACCCGACTTGCGCCGAAGAATTGTACTCTGATGTTGTAATATTATATTGTAATGTCTCTTTTATTCCTGTGGTGTATGGATTTGTACCACTTGAGACAAGGATTGCATGTGATAGCCTCTTCCTGGGACTATCACGGAGGTGCAGAGAGTTGGATTACCGTTCCCGGAAATTTGGTTCGTTTCAGGTGGTATCAGAGCCGTACTTGACCGTAGAACAATCCCTAGCAATGGTCGATAGTTTAGGATAGCCTGAATATCCTTGATTGAGTATATACTTCTTGACTTTCATATAAGCCCCTTGAATTCTACTATTACCTCCTTGTTATCTCGCTAACTGACTTACTAACAACCCCTCTACGCGGTTGGTGACCTAAGGAGAACAATAGATGTCACCTGCTTCAAGACCCTGCAGATCTACAGACGGATATCCGATACGAGAGAAGGACAACTAATGCAGGGACACCTATGAAGATAGAGTACGGGAAGATATGAAGAAGAATCTATAGGATTTACATGGAGTATCCCCGATGACTCTACATCGTAATTTATGCCAACATGGTTGTCACCACTTTGGAAATCAATCCACCGAAAGATGATCAGACTACCCTATGATATATGAAGTATGCCTACAGATGAAGCTACAACAACAGGATGCACCCTTCCACCTTTTGCTCGAAACAAAGCTTGGATGACACCAGGTGCCTACTCCGAGGATAATGAGGAGTAAAGACTTTAACTTCAAACGTGCCAACGTAATAAACTGGTGGTTTACTATATGGAACTAGCACACATAAGTTTGGATGAAGGAGTTAGAGACTCCTGACAGGCCCGTAGCTCGGTAGTTGGATGAAGACCTAAAGACTCGAAGCGACATGGATAACCGAGTCACAGAGGATTAAGATATTAAATCAGGCTGAAGCTACATGAGGCAAAGAATGGATTGAATAGTCAAGTTGAGATTACCCTACAAGCAAGCGTCACATACTGGGAATAACAGCTTGATAATATACCTTATGGATTTTCCCCCGATAAGAAGTGTGAAACGTGAATGCTTGTTATGGAACCCCTTTTTGCCTACAAGAGTCTGGGTTTGGACTAAAGGAGAATAGATGAGAGACATGGGGCAACGGATTGCATTGGACATAAAGCACCCCCTTCTGCCAGGATAACTCCATGAGAGCCAACATGAAGAAGGGTATCACCAGTCAGATTCGGAAGTTTGAGCACCGAGATATCAGATGGAATGTATCCTTTCAAGTGTTGTATCACTAACATTAGGAAAAGTCCCTCAAGTGCCCCTGATATACTAGTATGCTTACGCTGGTGTAACCTCAAAGGTCTTAGGAGTCAGCCTCGAGGTACACATTTGTTTTTGTACATTGCTTGCGTGATTGGATCTTTTCAGTCTTATAGTTGTTATGCTTCTTCATGTTTGTGTGAAATTAAGTGCTTATGCTTGCTAGATCTTTAGATGACTCCTTTAGTGACCTTAGATCCCCATCCTGCAAGATCAAGCTAGAGGAACGAAGATCGACGTGCTCAAGCCAGCTTAACAAGCTCAAACTTCAGAAGACGTAAAGGATTTCTTGCAACCTCGGCAAATTCAGACCAGGACTTTGGATGAGTTACCATTTGAACATTGGAATCAAGTTTGTAAACCGGGATATGAGTACCACAAGAATTTGCAACCTTTGAAGCTCGAAACTGCAAGTACCGTTATAGAGGCATACATTGGTTAATATCAACTGAGTACCCTAAGATGCCAGCGACACATTTTGGATAATTTCAGTCGGAACACAATTATTGGATAAAGATGAAGTACTCCATATGGAACAATGATCAATACGGGAAGTATTATTCGAGTACTTTAGCTTCCGTATGGTTTCTTATGAATGTCCACCTTTGGAATTTGCTAATGAAATGCAAAGTTTTCCGATAAGGTTCTTCGCACTAAACATGAATCGAACCATGTGGAGACTCAAAGGAACATGGTAACCTCATATCTTGGTAAAAGATTCATCGATGAAAGTGACTAACATATCAGAAGACAACCCAAGATATTAAGGGAGTGGATATAAGCGCATCGAACTCTCCACGGACAGACAATCACGCATGTTTATGGAATCGCGCCCCCGACCTTGCATTCGGAAGTAACGAATCCATGCATAAGGGATCATCCCTAAGTAGACAGTACCTCAACCTGGAAGGTCTTGTTGAGGTTTTGGATTTGATTCGGATGACTGAACTCAAAGGATATAAGGTTTGCACTACACAAGCAGTCATCCTAGAGTCATTTTTATTGGATTAATTCCTCTTACATCTCTAAGCAGATGTTTTGGAAACTACTGTGTAAGCAGTAAATAGTTGTGCACCACAAGTTGTGCTTCTCGAATAGGATGCCTGGAGGGTATCTAAAGGAATTACGAGGTTGACTTTTGGAATAAGATATGGAGTTCAGTCAATCCCACTTTTGGAATAAGCAATTAATAAAGAAGCTCTACTGGACACCATATGTTGAACTAATGGGAAAGAGAATAACTCCGACAACTACCAGACGTAAGTTATTCGATCGACCTCGCAGCTGGAACCTACCACCCTATTGGGAAATAAGTAATAAGAGTTGGTGAGCATAAGTGAGGAATATTGCTCACCTAAACGGGTGTTGTTATTTGGAATTGTTGAATAAGCATGGCAAAGCCATGAAGCTATGAATATTTCCATGATACCTAAAGTGAGAATACCATCATGAGAAGTCAAAGGAATGGTAAAGGATCATGGTCTACACTAAAGTTTCCCAAGTGAACCTATCCTTTCTCAAAGTTAGGATAAGTACGGACGTTCTGAGGAATTAATTAGGCTTTGATGGTATTCCTAAGGAATGACACCAACCATGTATCCTGAATTTGCTAAATGTGCATGAGTAAAATAGATGTGACTTTGTCGAGAGGGTCCATCTGAAGAAGTTGGAATCAAAAGGACTAATGTGAGATTCGGATGGATAGAATCACTCGCATAGTCGAGGGTGTTGCAGACGACCCCTCTTAACATGGACTATCAAGAATGGGAAGTAGCCATACATAGTGTTCATGACCAGAATTTAATCAGACATGTCAGGTATCGCCTACATCCTAACAAGAATAGTAGCGGATGTGCTAAGCCAGCAAATGGATTACAACATGAGGGACGTACGAAGTTGGTAAGGCTTATTGGATCGCTAGAGGAAGGAAGTTGGAAGGAAGTTATGTTCACCCAGGTTCAGCCAGTTGCTGAGAGTGCATGCCATAAGAGGTGTGGTTGCACTAATACTTTGGAAAACCAGGATATCTACCCATGGATCAAGAGATAATATTATATATCTTCAACATATCCCAGATGGATATGGCTTCGAGAAGATTTATTGGCTCAACTAGGGAAACCGAGAGAATATACGACTCCCTCATATGGAAAGAAGGGGGAGAATCGTGCCAATTTGGATTAATGGTACGGAATGGATGTCATGAGGATATGGCTAAGTTCATAAGTGATAATTTTGGCAATAAGCTAAATGATAAGAAGGATGTGACCTCGAAC
Source organism: Cenchrus americanus (assembly GCA_947561735.1). NCBI lineage: Eukaryota > Viridiplantae > Streptophyta > Magnoliopsida > Poales > Poaceae > Cenchrus > Cenchrus americanus. The sequence continues at coordinate 95,865,597 of OX387242.1, read as the reverse complement.
GGGAGGATTGGAATAATATGGGAATGTCATATTCTACTAAGCTTATGTGACACAACTAGATGAGATGGACTAAGATACGGGAAACCTAGCCTACCGTTGGAATTACTCACGGGCTTTGAACCCGAGTATAGTCGTGAGATATATGGATTATATTGGGGAGTGCTTGTGGATGCTAACGAAAAAAGGCTTCGGCCCTCGCTTCGAAACAAGATATGATAAGACTAAGCACAAGCAAAACCTTGGAATAGAGGCACTATCAACGAAGACCCACGTCATCGTCATTAACATTTGGAAGATGAACTTAAGAAGGAAACGGAAACCATACTTAAGTGAAGACCCTCACCACACCTGGTATGAGCTCAATCTCGAGGACGAGATTCTCGTGAAAAGGGTAGAATGTAACATACCAGAAATTTTGAATGATTTACCATGTGTGATTTTTCGCACAAATTTAAAACTTTTTATTTGAACTTGTGTGCCACCAAATTGATCCCAATTTGCTAGCTTCTCACCTTTAATCCCTTATAAATTAAAACCAAATATAAAAATTATTTTCAAAATATGGTAAAGCTTGTGATTTAGAGTTTATGGATTTTATTTGGTTTTTATTTTAGTGTGATTGAATTTGAAATTATTCAAATTAAACATATGGGTTAAACTCTTAATTCAAAACAATATTCAAAAACCCTTCTAACTATGTTGGGCCAGCCAGCTAACCCCTAAGTCTATCGGACCACCCTTGTCTCTAAGCCCACGAATGACATTCCACCTCGGCCTTCTTACCTCACCCCAGAAGCGGCCCAAGTTGGTCCGGCTAACTTACCTAGCTGCTGCATCGCTGACGTGTGGAACCGTCAACGATGTTCTTCTCCTCCCCACGCCGGTCAACGCTCACACACCGCACTGCACCGCCGCCGCGCGCACGCACGCGTGTGTGCAACCCCGGCTAGGGGACAGGCCTGGACCACGCCCGCGGCACGAACGCCGAGCCAGGCGGTCGCACCCACGCACTGCCGGTCTTTTTCCCTTTCTGCCCTTGCACTGCGACTCGTCTGCGCGCTCGCCAGCCTATCCCGCACAGCTATGTCACCACCGCGCCTCCATGAGCCAATGGGGACCCAGCCGTGACGCTTTTGCCCTTCACCCTGGCGTGCTCGGCCAGCTAAAGCCCTTGGCGAGGCCCCGTTGCAAGGCTTCAAGCAGTTGTGGTTTCGCCCCTTTGTTTCCTCTATCCCGCCGTCGAGGAGAGAGAAGAGTGGGGAGAAGAGGAGAAGTGGGAGGCGGAGGAAGACGGGCGCGCTTCGCCGACGCGCCGCCCTGCCGGAGTCGAAGACGCTGAAGCCGGAGCCGGACGAGTAGTAGAGAAGGTTGTCCAAGAGTAGGTGGAAGCCGGAGCAGAGCAAGGACACGCTGTCGTCGCCGCTTCGCCGTCGTCGTCAACCTCTTCCCCGCCGCGGCCGTCACTACTTCACCTACATCTCCGCCCCCTCGTAAGCCTCACCACATCCTTCTCCTAACCCTGCTGACCACCCAAGGGAGTGTGCCCCAATGTCACACTGTGCCGGCCGCCGCGTCGTGCACAGAGCTCTGCTCGCTGATCAGCCTCTGTCCAGCCTTCGCGCCACCATTTTCCTGCAGGACCCCATCTCCGTTCTACCGCCATGCACCCCAGTGCGAGTCGGAAGGCCGTAGGCCACTGACTCACCTGAACCCGTTCCACCGCGACATGCCAAGGCGCCGCCGCGTTGAGTGCCTGCTCGTGTGCCTAGAGTCAATGGCGCAAAAGATACCTCATATGTTGTCGACATCTTTTCTCCAAGCGGTTAAGCTCGAGTCGGAGAACCTTGCTCTGATACCAAATCGAAAGGATCTTGATGACGTCTAGAGGGGGGTGAATAGACAAATCTACACTAATTAAAATCTTCAACCCTCTGTTAGTACCAAAACCGGTCTGACCAGTTTAACCAACAATATAGGTAAAAGCCCTCTACGAGTTCTAGCTCAAACCAAACTTGGTGTAGTGACTTCCACAGGTGTTTCCAAGAGTGTCAATGAAGTCCCTGCACACAATACAAGCACACCAAGGTAGATCGAAGTGGAAGCACAATGATTAAGCTAGAAACAACTTAAGGTAATGCAAGTGAATGTAAAGAAAGTAAGAGGACAAAGACACCGGATTTATCCCGTGGTTCAGCTTGCCACTAAGGCTGGCCTACATCCACGTTGTTGAGGTAAGCCACAAGGGCTTTGGGATCCCTTTCAATCCGCTCCTCCATCACACCTATCACCAAGGCAATAGATGGAGTGTTCCACTATCTTTGATTTGCAATTGCAAACTTCTTGGAGCTGTCACAACACGATCGGGAGCTTCCAAGCAACCTCTAGCCGTCTAGGAGCCAAGGGCTCCAAGAGTAAAAGATGCTTCGAAAGATCTTCAACAAAATCAGTAGGTGCTCAAGTGTGGGATGCTCACTAGGCTTTTCTAAGCTCTCTAAAGCTCTCACACAAGTCAGTCTCTCAACCCAACTCAAGGATATGGCAATAAAGGCTTGAATCTCACTTAGAGAGGTTGGGGAGAGCTCAGCTGGGGTTCTGGAAGGTGTTAGAAGTGTGGAGAACCAGCAGCCCCTAAAAGAGGACCTCATGGGTATAAATACCCACCACACACAAAACTAGTCGTTAGTCTTTCAGACAAAATCGGTCAGACCGATTTCCAAACCAACTAGCCGTTGGACGGTGTTAGTGCCCAAACTGGTCAGACCGGTTTGGGCCAGAGAGCTCTACTAAGGTTTTGATCTCACGGGTTAGTCTCTCTTGGGTTCACTTGAGAACTTTTTGATGTTTGTTGTCCAACCAATGATTCAACCCTCTTGATAGTACGACATACCTAAACTCAAGATAAAAGATAAAACCTAATTAATCCACTTGAGATTGAACCACCAAGGTACGCCGGTAGTTGATCTTCAATGATTCGAGGGCTTCCAATATTGTATACCAACTGAGCACATGTTATAGATAAATAAATATATGCATGTGCTTGAGCATGTCCACCTTGAGCTACTGACTTAGAATTCTTCCATAGAATAGAGATCAACCACCTTGGATTCTTCAGCCACTCCAATTTATCAATCATGACACTAGATGCAATTTATCACTTTCCTCGGTAGGCTTGGATATGATACTTCAAAATCCTTGACGCTCTCAACTTCACCCTAGCCACTTTGCTTATGGTCTCTATCCATAGCCTTTGCTTAGTTCCTCGTTTTAGCTATCTTGATCTCTTCATCACTTATCCTTGCCACAATTGAGTCAAGCCTTGCACCATAGATAGAATTCCATTTGAGATGCTACTCAAATAGTTTGTCCTTTGATTGGTATCATTGATTCTTGTTTCGTAAACTTCTATTTATCAGTTCATCATAATAGAGATAACCACATGACCTTTGTCAATTCTATACTTGAGGTATTATGAATAGCTTCTTTGTACAAGTCAATATTCTTCATAAGATGTAAGAGTGAGATCCACTTGATATTGTACTTGGTAAACTCATTGTCTAGGTCATCAAGTTCCATCTTGTATCAATAGTGAAATCCCTTGATGCCATACTCAACTTTGACTTAGTTCTCCCATTATTATACCACAAGCTTCTCCTTTCTTCACAATATGCTTTGCTCAACATAGAGAGGCCAACCAAGTACCATATATAATCATACCTCTATATTTTCTTTTCTTTAGGTTAGGATCACTTGTTGTATGTCCTATGTAAAGTCCAATGTGAAGAACATCCTATCCATATCATGGCATTCATCTTTAGCATTCTTGCAAACATTCCATGTATATTGCCATGATTCACCCTTGTCTTATTAGCAATGTGAGCCAAATGCATAATCTTACACATAAATATCATCTATTAATAATCAACAACCTGCTCACATGCTTTACAAGAGTGTTAGTGTTTTAATCAAGTTGTCACTTAATTCACCAAAACCCACTTAGGGCTTGATTGCACTTACAGATGCACCGGTGCCAGGAGGTAGGGCCGACTGAACCTCCAGGTGCGGCCGTACCACTTAGGCCGCTGCACCTGCCCAACTCACCCAAACGATCCACCAAGCCTCGGTCACTCAAGGAAACATAGCTACGAGCGATCCTAACTGAAGGAAAAAGGTTGGTTTGATCTAGAGGATGAGATTAGCCTCACTTGGATCCATGGACCCACAAGCCAGTGACCAACCGACATGGGGCAACGTCCAAGACTTCATCTACACATAAGAGTATGATTCGAAGTGAATGACAAAAGGGGCCAGGGTGGGCCACACCTCCTTCCCTCAGCAAACCGACCCAAAACCGCCTTCTAACCACCTCAGGGACCAAATCACAGACGCACGATCGAAGGAGGTGGAAATCATAGAGCTGGCCGCACCTGGAGATATGGCCGCACCTCCTTGCCGGGCACTACAGCTCCCTCTCGCCTACAAGTACCCCCTCATGCAGCCACCGACCTACTGGGGCTAAATTGAGCCAAGCACCTCGTGGAAGAGTACAAGTGATTAGAAAAAAGTGATGGAGCCCTCCAGAAGTTAGCATTCAGAGAATAGGGAGAGTGAGTTGAGTGTTGGAGTAGACGCCGGAGTCGGTCTTCTTCTTGTACCACGGCGGGTGCGGTATAACTTCGGTCGTCCACACCTGGGATACATTGTAAGTTTGGATTCGTGAGTAACTAAGTCTCAAGTCATTTCATTGTTCACTCTTAGGTTCCTTGATTGTGGTTTAAGTAGTTTCTACTTATTGTGAATGCTTTGCTCTAGCGCGGGGTAAAGTAGTGCTCGGTTAGTGTAGACGCGGTGTCTAGACTCTCCGGTACCTTGGAATGCTTACCCAGTCAACGGAATAGTTGTGGTACCATAGGGAGGTGACAGCTACGGATGGGCTCTGTAGTCCACCACGTTAGTTTCAGTGAGTAAGAGTTACGACATTGGAGCCCCCTTCTCATCCCTTTCTGTGGCTCTTTTCCCTCTGGTCCCGACGAGCGACAAGTTATGCCTTGATTCTATCCATGATCCTCACAAGTCCAAACTTCATTATCTATCCCCTCTCTACCCGAAATCTACCCTTACCTTTCTATCCTTCATCACCATATCCTCCGGACGAATTAGTTCAGGTTTTCTACACTTCTTGTTCCCCGTGGAAATCGATACCTTGGAATACTCCCAGGTGAAAGCTACAGCGGTATCCGTGCACTTGCGGATTCATCTGTGATTGTGTAGTATACCAACAGGCTTTCTAGTGTTGTTGCGAATCTAGTAACGACGTAAGAAATGCCAGCACGCCTTATACTTAGTGGTATTGTTGGTGCACTTGTCGGAAGGATTAGAATACTCCAACCTAGCTGCGTATCTTAGCCTGACCCCAGCCGGTGAAGTGACAATTGTCACCCACCGTTTGTGTTTGGCTCGAGTAAAAAACCCAAGATGTCCACAAGGAAGAAAAGGACCACTACCAATTCCACAAAGGGGGCTTCATCATCTTTTGAGTACTTGAATCCATTGAATCTACTCACTCAAGGGGAGGAGCTCCCAGATTCGAATTTTAACTAGCCAAGGCCAAATCAAGACGCTGTGGCAGCCACGGCCGAAGCAGCATCGAGGCCGAGATGCCTAAGTTGTGGAAAGAGGCGGATGAGGTGGCCAACTAAAAAGAGGCTTTTGGCAGTGCAACAATAAGCCGACGTAGCTAGAGAAATCCAAAGGCAAAAGGTCGAAATCGCTAAATTGCAAGAAGAATTGCGTCTTTGATCAAACAATCCTCAGCCTTTAACCAGCCGTCACCTGAGTATTCCGTACCAATCCAATCCACACATACGAAGGGTAATGTGCCATTCACCCAACCTCCTCCATACACCATTTTCGGTTGTAATCTTTTCCATAACCCTTACGAGTCTAGCCCATCGAACCAAGATACTCGCACCATCCATACAAGGTCATGGGACCCAAAATCACCATTGTCCCAGGAAATTCAGATTACTCCATGGCCACAGCCTTACAGACCTGTGCCACTCCCTAGGTTTTCAGGTCAGTCGGATTAACAGTGGGCGCCAATTGTTGTGCTATAGCGAAGCTTAACACAAACAATGAAGAGAAACGGAACAAAACGTAAAGTCTCAAGCACTAACACGAAAGATGGCAAGGGAAAACTCTCAACAGTGTAATTCTCAAAAGACGATCCCCTTTTACAAGTGTTGGTCGGCCTCCTTTTACAGGGAGACAAACGGACTTTTTACATACCAAAACTGGCCCTGTGTAAAACGGATCAAACAAGAATGTACTAGGCTAATTCTGGGAAATCTCCATTGGGTCTTCACGTAATCGTCGCTTTCCCGACATCACGCTGCATATCACGACGCTTTTACCGGCATCAGCACATGCGCCTGTCGGGTGAAGACCTTCAATTTGGAGAACACCCCTCGCCCAGCAAATAACGCCACCTGAAATGCACCACAAGCAAAACATTGTGAAACTTAACATTAGTCGCAACGAAGCCTCGAGTGAAAGGATGTCTAAGGTCTTTCGCTCAAGCCGGATTCATCTTGAGGGCTTCGTCTAGTGAAAAATCAGTAATGTCAATGCTACAGGTTGGAAATCGATACTTCTTATACCGCTATGGCTTTCGGGCGACAAAAGGTGCCCAGCGAAAGCTCGCAGGTTAAAGAAAGAGCCAAGGCGAATGGCTTCAAGGGCTTCATCACCTGTATAAAAAACATCTTGATTGAGCTCGTTTCGGCAATTCTAAAGTGTTGACTTTGTCAACCTTGATTCTGAATCCCCCAATAGCACCGTACGCCTGGCCTGAAGCTGTAGTCCTTGTAGGACGGCATAGGCGGCAGCCCCTGCCCCGAAGGTTGTGTCTCCTTGAGTTACTGTCTCGCATGGTTGGTAGGTCGGATACATCTGGTGCAAGCCTCAACCTTACCCCGGGCCGTCACTCAGCCGGAACGTGCCGCCTGATGACTTATACGCGAAGGATCGCCCCGTCCTTCGCTACTGTGCTGCATTTAGTTGATGGGACGTCTTTGCAGTGATCTTCCCATGTCGGAGAAAATCTCATCATGGCCTGACAGTTGGATCCTCCCGCTTTGCACCCCGGCAAGCCCCAGGGCGGCGCGGAGCCGCTCCCGCCATGTTGCGGCTCCCGTTAGGGAGGGCTGGTGCTTGGTTTCGGGAGGTGAAGCCTTAGGTCGTGCATGGTGGAGTCTTCCCCCGAGATAGCCCTCGGGCTCGAGAACCTCTTTAGATCACATGGGGCGGATGCTTAGGTCAGAGTCGGGCCTTCAAGGAGCTTTAAGTCTGGTGCTTTTCTGAGGATGATGGGCATGTATTGCTAGAGTTGATGTTGGGTCACCGCGGCTATGGGCTGTCTTAGTCTTGTAGATTGGGGGATTAGGGGCTAAATTGATTACCCCCAGTTTATCCCCTCTTCAGTAGCCCCTGGGCCTAAGGGGGAATGGTTGATTTGCCCTTAGGATCAGCGGCAGCGATGCTCCTTGGTCGATCTTCTTGCTTTTCATTTTGGTGGTGTACATGCACTACTGGAAAAACACTCATTTGTACTGGTTGGTAACTCTCATTTGTACCGGGTATCCAACTGGTACAAACCATTCGGTACAAATGAGGTTTAGCATTTGTACCGGGTGGAGTCTCACCCCGGTACAAATGTATTTGCTCTGTCAACTCTCCATCCACCCTCCCTCCTCTGTCTACTCCTTTTCTTCTTCTTTTCTTTTCTCTTTTCTTTTCTCATCTCATCTCAACATCACATTCATACAACATCATCTCATAGAACTCACAATCACAAGAAAAAATTACTTCTACTTTTCTCTTTCACAAGAATCATAATCACACCACATTCACAATGACTAGTCTCAAATATTACATAAGAATCACATACAGTGAACCAAGAATCAACATTGGAAAACAAATTAAAACACAAACACGAACCAGGGGGCCCATGCGTCGGTGCTCCCTGCCCACGCCGGCCTGGCACCCGCAGTGGTGCTCGCCGCTACTCCTGACTGCGGCCCTATGCGCCGGGGAGGTCGCGCCGCCGTGGTGCCCGCTGCTCCTCTCGGGCGTGGTGCCATGCGCTGGGGAGGCTGCTGCACGTCGCGGTGCCCGCCGTCCCAACCGGTCGCGACCCCATGCACCGGGGAGGACCGCCACCCCCTCGCTGGCCCTAGCTACTGCCCTTGCCTCCTTCGCATGATCCAGATCGAGCTCCTGCGGAGAGATGAAGATGGGTAGGGATCTGAAGAAGAAGAAGAAGAAGAAGAAGAAGAAGAAGAAGAAGAAGAAGAAGAAGAAGAAGAAGAAGAAGAAGAAGAAGAAGAAGAAGAAGAAGAAGAAGAAGAAGAAGAAGAAGAAGAAGAAGAAGAAGAAGAAGAAGAAGAAGAAGAAGAAGAAGAAGAAGAAGAAGAAGAAGAAGAAGAAGAAGAAGAAGAAGAAGAAGAAGAAGAAGAAGAAGAAGAAGAAGAAGAAGAAGAAGAAGAAGAAGAAGAAGAAGAAGAAGAAGAAGAAGAAGAAGAAGAAGAAGAAGAAGAGGAGGAGGAGGAGGAGGAGGAGGAGGAGGAGGAGGAGGAGGAGGAGGAGGAGGAGGAGGAGGAGGAAGAGGAAGAGGAGGAGGAGGAGGAGGAGGAGGAAGAAGAAGAGGTAGACGAAGAGGAAGAAGAGGAAGAGGAGGAAGAAGAAGAGATAAGGATAGATGTGAGAGAAGAGACAGAGAGAGATGAGAGACATGGGTGGTGCGAGAAATAAAAAGAAATGAGAGAGATGGGGGCAGCAGTGCTGGAGGACATTTGTACCGGGGTTTATCTCTGCCCTGTACAAATATGCTTACATTTATACCGGTTGGTGGCTCCGCCCCGCATAAATGTAAGGCTAGCACATTTGTACTGGGCAGAGCCACCACCCCGTACAAATGTCCCCTCACAAGGGCGTGTCGGAGCCTCCTCCTCCCCACCAGATACAAATGCCATCATTTGTGCCGGGGGAAAATACCTGGTGCAAATGAAAAATCAGCCCAGGGATAAATGCCCGATTCTCTCGTAGTGACGGCATACCACGTTTGATAATATAGCCTTTGACCCATTAGCAATAGTTTGTTGTCCTTCTTGGGCATTAATTTTCTCGGGAGCATTAGCAGCTATAACAAGACATTATGAATGAATAAGGTTCTTACACTCCTTTTTGTGTGTAATAAAGTTCAGAAATAAGATCCTTACTAAGAAGTTCACACCAAATGGAGATTTTTTTAGCAAGAGGCAGTATAGGGTTGCAGGGTTGTAGCTCTTGGTTTTATTTGGCTCAGAGCGTCCATGCCATCGCTATATTTGTCTACTCAAGTTCCAAGCAACCTAATGAACATCTAAGGAACAAACTGCCCTCCTTTTCCTTTTGTTTGGTACCGTACCCGTGTGCGCACCGCATGTGCTGCCTCGCATATGGCATACTCCTAGTATATAAATACTAATTCTCAAGTGCTCATCATGTAGTGCATGTGTCACAAAGGTTGTGTTGCACCATGTACTTGCGACCATCAACGACTGACTCGTCGTCCCTAAACAAAGTGAGAGAGGGAGTCATCAGTCGAACCCCTGCCGGAAAAGGGGCTCGATGGACTGGCGGTGAGGATGAGTGAGAGTGTTGGCGACGGTGAGATCTTGCCTGGCGGGGCAACGTGCTCTGGGAGGACGCCGCTGGCGATGGCGGCTGACGCTGGCCCCTCGGCCGGGGGCCGGACTGAAGGCTAAGGTAAGCGGTCTCATTTTCGTAGACTCCGATGACGGTGAGGGGATGTCGGCGACGGCGGGCGGCGAGGGCTCCGCGGAAACGCGGGCAAGCTGGGTAGCATCGGATCCTCTTCCGAGCTCGCGGTGGACTTTACTACAGTGACTCATGGATCGAGATGTTGGGCGCTGAGCGGGGACACCGGGTCGGACACTGACGAGTCTGATGCTGGTTTGTTGACGCCGAAGGCGGAACATGCGTCGGCGGGGGAGGTTCCTATCTGGGGGCCTGAATGTGCGTTTGACTGCGTGATGCACCGTGATAGGGATGGCAAGCAGGGGCCGATTCGTTGCCCTAAGAAGGCATGACGACCGAGATCGCACTGCAAGCCATGGAGGGGCCCGCTCCTGCCGGCGAGCTACGCTTGGGCGTGGACTTCGGAGATGTCCAAGTAATGGATTAGAGGGCAGGTAGGCGATGTGGCTCATTTCGGTTGGCCGACTTGGCGGCGAGGTAGTAGATCTAGCCGGCGGACGCCGGAGCTCGGGTGAAGGCGAAGAGGTGCTGGTTCGGTTGACTGGCGGAGGAAGGAGAGTGTTTTCAAATGCTAACAAAGTCTGCTCAATATTCCTAAGTTGGGCTGGGCCGCGGGAGGTTCCTCGGTCAGTGGGCCATTCGGGAGCCCATAACATTTTCCACTTCGCAAAGGGCCTAGGGCACCTTTTCATGGCGCACGGGAGACGAGCGGTTCGCATCCCGTGTTTCGTCTCCCACCGCCCATCTCACGTGAGTCTGGAGGTTGCTGGCGAAGGATGTACGGTCATGGCAGCGAGGCACCAAGGTGGTAAGAGGGGGAGTGCTACCGGGCCAGGTCAATTCAGCGGGGTGCCTCCGCTGGGGCCGCGCGCGTGGCCTCAGGCGTCACGCGTGTGGCCACAGGCACCGAATACGGTGCAGCGCAGGGTCAGGCTGCAACAACCGCCCATGTCTGGGGAGGCCAGGGTGGCGCTGAGAGGTTAGCAGGGCATAGAGGGTTTATGGAACTCGGCGGAGGAGACTGGGAGGGATTCCGTGGCCATGGAGCCTTAGGTCACGGGCGGATTACTGGAAGTCGTGGGGTTCCTAGTGCTCCTCCCGTCTGGCCGCGGGGAGGGAGAATGGCTAACGGACGCGGCGGATAGTGGCGTGAGCGCAAGGAAAGGCAGGCCATTGAGGCGAAGAGGGAGGAGGATTTGATGAGGATGCAACAGATAGTGGAAGTCGGAGGAGACGTGGTGATGGGAGAATCTGGAGATGGGGCTGGACGTGATTCAGAGGAGATGAGGGTGGGGACCAAGTGCTCCTCCCGTTGTACAAAGAAGGGACATAGCGCAGCGGCTTGCAAGGCGGAGATCTATTATGTGATTTGTGATGTGCATAATGATCACGTCAACCACAAGTGCCCGATCCTGAAGTTGCCAAAGCATGTTGCTCATGCGGTGGGTTATGCGGTACATGGTCTTGGAGTCTATCATATCCCGCGTCCGCTCTTGTCTAGGGCTAAGAAGGATTCGAGGATGGCACTCATTACCATGGAGGGGGGCAGGTTCCTATGGAGGAGGTGAGTAGGCAGCTTGAGAGGCTTTTTCCAGGGAGGTGGACTTGGGAGTTGAAGGTGCATGAGGAGAACTCATACTTGGTCAAGTTCCCGTCTAAGGTTGAGCTCCAAAGAGCAGTTGCTTTTGGGGGAGCGGACTTTAAGGGGGGTAAGGTCCTAGTGGGGGCAAGGATGAAATTTGAGATGTGGAAGGAGAAGGAGGTGGGCTTTCTGCTACCTAAGGTTTGGGTTAGAGTTTTTGGTTTGAGGAAGGAGTTGTATGAGTACGTGGAGCTGTGGGCTGGGGCTCTATGCTTGGCTCCACCCAGATTGTGGATATGGAAACCACAAGGAAGAGTGAGTTTGGCCGCATTTTTGGTGGCTGTTATTAATTCGAGTCTGATTCCGGAGCAGTTGGATGTGGTCATTGGGGACCACTACTTTGAGCTTGAGTTTGAGGTTGAGAAGATGGTATTTGATGAAAATGAAGAGGAAACAGAGGTTGAGTGGCACAGGGAGGCAGAGGGGGCTGGTTGGGAAGGATCTTTGGAGGACGAGCAGGATGGAGAGAAGGAGAAGCTTGAGAGATAGCCAAAGAAGTTTAAAAAAGGAGTGGTTGAGAGTGGGGTTCAAGGGGCGGCTAAAGACGCTCAGTGTGCAGAGAGGGTTTTATGGCTTGGAAGAAGCAGTATCTGAATATGTCAAAGGAGGAGTTTGAGGCTTTTCTGAGGGCTCGGGCGGGGGAGATCTTGAACAAGGCAAGTGATATAGTCTTTGAGGAGGTTGTGGACAGGGTGTTAGGAGAGGAGGAGGAGGGGCAGAAGGAGCAAGAGTTGGAGAAGAGCAACAAGGGGGCTGGAGGAAATGTGGAGATGGACCTGGGGGTCGGGATCAGGGAGGCAGCGGCGGTTTCGGATGCTACCAAGATGCAGATCAGGGCAAGTCCGAGGCTTCAAGGAGCCAAGGATGAGCACGTCTTAGCTAAGATCGAGGGGAGAGTCGCAAGGAAGAACCTAGAGTTCAAAGAAGGTAATAACCCTTCACACTCTTCTTTACTTTCTGTTCCTAGAGACCTAGCGATAGAAGGTTTATCAAATAGGTATCAACCTAGGGGGTTCTTTTTTAGAGAAAGACAACAACCTTTGTAACTTGTTGGGGTTTAACTCGGGCGGGGGGGTGGTGAGATGGGGTGTTCTAATCAGGATTGGGTGGACTCGGATAGTGAGGACGAGGGTTTTGAGAACTTGGAACTAAAGACTCTAAGCAGTCTATGTGGTGATTTGGTTGAAGAAGTCTTTGACGAAACAAGTTTTCCTTTCAATAGTGAGCTTGTTGGTGCTGGGCGTAAGGGCAAGTCTCACGCTAAGTTGTGTTTAAACAAGACTTGCAAAATTAGGAGAGTTAAATCTTATAGGAAAAGGGCCAGATGAGAGGAAACTTTTGGAATAGCAGAGGTCTTAGTGACTTGGCTAAAACAAGATTTCTAAGAGAAACATCCTTAGAGCAGGACCTAGCGTTTATTACTCTATTGGAAACAAAGGAAAAGGATTTCTCCCAAGGAACGCTAAATAACTAGTGGCGAGAAGAATTTCTTTTGGCACTGGACCGCTCCTAGGGGGAGGTCCGGGGGTATTTTGCTTGGGGTGAACATAGATTGGTTGGATGTGGGGGGTATTGAAGAAGGAGAGTTTTTTTGTAAAATTTAGAGTCAGGGACAGAAGATGTGATTTTAAGTGGGTGTTGGTGGACGTCTATGGGGCAGCCCAACCTGAGTTTAAGGAGGCTTTTCTGACGGAATTGGTTCAAGCATGCAGTAGTGAGAATCTTCCTTTGTGCATAGGCGGGGATTTTAATATCATCCGGAACAGTAGTGAAAAGAACAATGATAGATTTGAAGAGAGATGGTCTTTCATGTTTAATGTGGTGATAGATAGCCTGGATTTGCGTGAGATTGAGATGTCGGGGTGTAAGTTCACTTGGGCTAACTCTCGTAGGGTACCTACATATGAGAGGCTCGATAGGGTGCTGGTCAGCATGGATTGGGAGCAGAATTTTCCACTCGCGACTGTGGAGGCCCTTAATAGGGAGATATTCGATCACACACCTCTCCTACTCAGTCTGGGTGAGAAGGCCAAGTCCAAGAAGCAACTACCCTTCAAATTTGAGTTGGGTTGGTTGCTAAAGGACGGGTTTTTTGAGGTGGTGACCGAGGTATGGAAGAAAGAGAGCAGGGGTACTACCCCAATGCAAAAGTGGCAAAATAAAATTAGAAGGTTGAGGCAATTCTTGAGGGGCTGGGCAAAAAAATATGAATGGGGCCTATAAAAAGGAAAAGCAGGAGCTTCTGAGGAAAGTAGAGGAGCTGGACAAAAAGGCTAAGTCTCAACTGCTAAGTCAGTGCAAATGGGGCTTAAAGCAAAGTATACATGAAAGAATTAATCAGCTACTTAGAGAGGAGGAGTTGAAGTGGTTTCAAAGGGCTGAGACCACAAGAATTCTAAAGGGGGACAATAATATGAAGTATTTCCAGATGATAGCTAATGGTAAGAGACGAAAGACTAGGATCTTTCGGCTCGAGCAAGAGGAGGGTGAGGTGGAGGGGGAGGAGAGGATCAAGGAGTTTATCTCTATATATTATAAAAATCTTTTTGGACCATCACAATCTAGTGGGTTGACTCTCGATGAGTCGATGGTGGAGGATATTCCTCAGATCACCAGCTCGGAAGGAGAGTCGCTTATGGCAGAATTTTCGGAAAAGGAAGTTAGGGAGGCAATTTTCCAAATGAAGCACAATAAGGCATCGGGACCCGATGGTTTCCCGACAGAGATTTATCAAGTGTTTTGGAGTCTCATCAAGGACGACCTAATGGCCATGTTCTGAGACTTCCACAAAGGTAACCTTCCCCTCTTTTGTCTCAACTTCGGAATTATTACGCTAATTCCTAAGGAGATGGAGGTTAAAAGGATCCAGCAGTACAGGCCCATCTGTATGCTGAATGTTAGTTTCAAGATCTTTACATAAGTGTTGGCTAACAGACTCACGTCGATAGCTTGCAGGATTACTAAGCTGTTCCAGTCTGCTTTCCTGCCTGGTAGGTATATACTTGAGGGGGTGGTGGTGTTGCATGAAACTATCCATGAGCTAAAAAGGAAGAAGCAAAATGGCCTCATTCTCAAACTAGACTTCAAGAAGGCATATGACAAGATCATTGGGATTTCTTACAGCAGGTGCTGAGAATGAGGGGGTTTCTAAGGTTGTGGTGTCAGTGGATGGAGAGTGTGGTCACAATGGGTAGTGTTTGTGTGCAGGTCAATGACGAGCTTGGTCACTTCTTCCAGACGGGAAAAGGCTTGCGGCAGGGTGATCCCCTGTCTCCTATTCTTTTCAATCTAGTGGTAGGTGTTCTAGCTGTTTTAATTGAAAGGGCGAAAAGTCAAGGTTTCCTTGATGGGCTGGTGCCTCACTTAGTGGAGGATGGTCTGTCTATCTTGCAGTATGCAGACGACACGATCTTGTTTATCGAGGATGATCTTGAGAAAGCCAAGGGCTTGAAATTAGTGCTTACTGCTTTTGAGAAGCTTTCAGGTCTGAAAATTAATTTCCACAAGAGTGAGTTATTCTGCTTTGGGGAAGCGAAGGATAAAACCGAGGAGTATGTTCAACTTTTTGGTTGCAAAGAGGGAGAGTTTCCCTTTAGATACTTGGGAATCCCTATGAGTCCTAAGAGAATCTCTAATAGGGATTGGAGAGTAGTTGAGGAGAGATTCCAGAAGAAGTTGAGTAGTTGGAAAGGAAAGATGCTTTCTTCGGGAGGTAGAGTGGTGCTAATAAACTTTGTCCTGTCTAGTCTACCCAAGTATATGATGTCCTTCTTCAGGGTGCCTAAAGGAGTCCTGGAGAAATTGGATTACTACAGATCTAGGTTCTTTTGGCAATGTGACGATCATAAGAAAAGTACGGGTTAGCTAAGTGGAGTATTCTTCACAAGCCAAGGAGTGTGGGGGGAATGGGCATCATTGACTTAGATTTACAAAATAAATGAATTTTAGGTAAATGGATTTTCAAATTACTCAATGAGGATGGTTTATAGCAGCAAGTTCTTAAAAAGAAATACCTTAAGGGTAAGACCTTGTCTCGGGTAGAGAGAAAGAAAGGGGACTCGCATTTCTGGTTAGGGTTGATGGAAATTAAGAACTTGGTGCTTGAGAGGGGTAGGTTCCTAGTTTTTTATGGATCTCAGACTAGATTTTGGGAAGATCTTTGGATTGGCAAGGAACCTCTCATGGTTAAGTATCCTAGACTTTATAACTTGGTTAGGAGGAAGAATATGACAGTAGCCCAAGTACTAAGTACCACTCCACTTAATGTCTCCTTTAGGAGGGCATTGGAAGGGGTGAATTGGGACAATTGGCTTTGCATAGTGACAAGTGTCATGTCGGTTAGCCTGAGAGAGCACTTGGATTCCTTCAAATGGACAGCTAATAAGAATTTTTCGGTTAAAAACCTATATAACGACTTAGTGTTAAGGTCGAGTACGTTGGTTAACTGTTGGGCTTGGAATGCTAAGACCCCCCTGAAGATTAAGATCTTCCTCTAGTATCTTAAAAATGGAGCATTGTTAACAAAGGATAATTTAGTCAAAAGACAATGGAAGGGGTGCACTAAGTGTTGCTTTTGTGTTGTGTTGACGCGAAACGTGCACCTAGCGCCAAACACACAGCAAGCCGAACAAGCTGGCTTCACACGCGCAAAGAGTCACGAGACGTGCCAGTCAATTTTTCCTGAAAATTAACAAAAAGACAAAGCAGTTAGATACCAAAGCTTGGAACTTGCCGGGTGGTACCAGACAGTTCCATATTTACGGCTATAAAGCCAGATGGGATGACACATATCTATAGAAAGCTACCTGTCAATAAACTGAAAGCCATTCGAGAACTTATAAAAGGAAAAGTAACACTGCCGAATGGATGACGTAAGCATGACAGTAATCGGTCTTTGTTTGAGCAAAGATGCACATGCACGAGGCCATGACCGATCCCCATGATAACTAACATTAAATAAATGGATAAAGTAAAGCGCGAACGTAAACATGTAATAAATAAGCATGCATAGATCCAAAGCACTAGTCTACCGCATGTCTAGATACTTTAAAACCCGTCGGGTACGACACCAAGCAAATCTATCCACCGCATGATACAACTTGCATGAAAATCGTACCACTTTCCACAAATAGATCTATCCACCGCATGATACAATCTAAATATGGAAAGCTAAAAGCACACGTTATTTAAAGCATGAATTACGCACGTGTTCTACTCGTGAAGAAACATAACCGAATACGGCTGAACAGCCGATTCGGGGTCCATGAAGAAGGAACGAACATTACCAAGCGAATAAATCTATCAGATTGATTTGAAATCTAATCCACCGGATGACTAGCTCCAAAGCAACCCAAAAACCTGCATCTACCGCATGATACTCAGTTCTTTCAAGATTTATACCAACATTGGCAAGCTTGAACCCGCAAAACGTAACAACCTAGATCGATTCGGTTTCGGCTATCGGAAAGCACAAGATCCACGTGCTAAAACACGAAATCTACTCGTACAAGGATCACGAGAGGGATAAAGCCGATCCAAACCCATCTAGATTGGGCAAAAAGTGTTACATGAACTTAAACATGAAGTAAAAACTCAAAGCAACACGGGGTAACTTAATGAATCTATTGGATCTTGCCAAAATCCAATAGAGCCGATAACTAGCTTCAAGCTAGATCTTAGCCTACCGCATGGCTCATGACCTAACAAGAAACCCTCTTGAACCAAGCTTGAATCTACCGCATGACACGAAGCATGGTAACAAGACTACTTGCATCAAATCTAAATCTACCGCATGATACTAGACATGATACAAGGTTGCCGGTACTCACGGAGGTCGACGGATCGATGAACCCTCTCGAAGAACTCGACGACACGACAAAAGGACTCTAGGGTTTGGCGTAAGGCCGGTTTGTATTGAAGAATGATTGTGTTCGTTACATACATTCAGGGCTCATATTTATACCCTGCCAAGTACAATCTCGAATGGATTCGCTGCCTAACTTATCTCTAAGGTTGATCGCCTATCAATCCATTCGTCCTTCCTGCTTGAGCCACGTCACCGTCCAATCCCGCAAAATCAGCTCAACTGTTCCTTTGCCGAACGGGAGCAGATAGCCGACCGCGGACTTCTTTGTCGAATACATCTGAAAAAAATCCTTTCCTTCCACCAAACGGACTCCTCACCGAGCTGGACCCACAAGTCAGACTCCTTACCAAATTTTGGTGTTAACATGTTGTACAAGAGTCCATTCAACATTTGTTTTTCGATTGTACCATGGCCAGATTAATGTGGGGAATGATATGCTTCACTTTTGGGGTTAAGATACCACTGGACGTGGGGCATTTTTTGGCCTTGGCTTAGAAGTTTTTCAAAAAAGCAAAGAAACCTGGTTTTGGTGGGGTTGGCAGCTTTCTGCTGGGCCTTGTGGATTAGTAGGAATGATCTGGTGTTTCACAAATCACATTATAAATCTATTTTGCAGGTGATGTTTAGGGGGACCTACTGGATCAGGTGCTGGGCCATCCTGTCCAAGGAGGAGGGGAGATCCATTTTGATGGAAGGTTGCCGGATGTTGGAGACTATGGCGATGGAGATCTTCCACAAATCTGGGTGGAATGCTCTGAGGCGTATTTGCATTTAGATTTTGGTGGTTGTGATGTCTTGCTTGCCATGTCTCTCATTCCTTGTTAGGCGCTTCCCTTATTTGGATGTACTGTGTCGGATTCGTTGCTACACCATATGGTGATGTGTAGGTGTTTGCGTTGTAAGGTGTGACTATTCGCTGCTGTGTTGTGGTTTGTTGGCTACAGACAAATCGCGGAAGTCCTGGATTTGTTGAGGCCGGAGCAACGTTCCTTTATTAAAAAAACAAAGAGAGAAGCCAACCTGAAAAATAAACAAACGTGGTCGCGCATGCATTTCCGCGCACGTCACTGACGATAGATCGAGCGCAACTGCCAATGGCTCGGAGGACGAACGAAACCAAAGGAAATGACCAGACCATCGTACCAGCCGTCCAGCCATGCATGGTGGTGCTTGTGAAGTCAGCGCGACGCTTCCTTGCTTCCTTCCCTCACCGAACGCCCAAGGAGCTACCCGCTCACACGCCTCGCCGCTCGCGCCACCAAATCTCGCTCCAGCTACTACGACCGACGCCCTGCAGGCAGTTCCGATCGATCATCGAACAAAATGTGCAATCAAAGGAACTTAACGATGACAGTACACCACGCCAAAGACTGACTTGCTATGAACCTAATCTGCACGTCTTTGTAACATGCTTTAGTGCACGATCGACTGATCGAGCAGTTACCTAGCCAGGGTCGTCAGTAATATCTACAGTAGTAATAAACAGGCCGGCCGGCGATGATTGTCGCCGTCGCGGCGTTGCGGCAACCAGAGCTCTCGATCACGGGGGCGGGTTCCGACGACGGCCGATCGATGGCGACTCCCCAGCGGAATTGTTGCGGATTAATTGCTTGTTTACAGGTGGTATTCTTTAGGGTCAAGTCGTCTGCAAGCACATCGATTAATTGCTTTTTTACAGGTGGCGAGTTGTTTTTGCGTGCTGATCGAGCCTGGTCACTGTATACTACTATTGTAGCTAGCTACCCTACTTACCCGAGGAGCTATAGGGAGATCAGATCGCTGCGTGTTTGGCTGGCTGGCCATGAAGCTTCCATTCCACAATAATCCAATGCCCACATGCCTCGTCGCCATTGATAAACACGTTTGCCAACGCAACGTGCCAACGTGTGCATCGCCCTCTCCCTCCCCGGTCATATCTGTGTCCCCGGCGGCGCGGCCCTCCACTCCATCGCACGCACCCACCCTGCTGCTGCTGCTGCCTGGCTGTGTGCCTCACGCGCGCAACTGCTGCATATGGAGGGGGAAAACCCTGCATTTCCTGTCTACACTCCCCATATTCTATTCCCATCTGAATATCTGAGGACCAAACGCTGTTTGTCCAGAAAGGGCGTCCTCCGGCCTAGTACTATGTCAGAGCTGAGAACAATCTAGGATCTGTCTGTCACTGTCGTTGCCCGTGCATAAATTACCATTTTGCTCGCGGTCATTTCCTCCTTACTGCCTCGCCAGTCGCCAAACTTGTTTTACCAGTAAACTGCTACTTCAAGAGAGCATTTTTTCAAACTAATAGAGTGGTTAGGAGTGAACAGAAGAAGCTAGTAATAAAGCTACACAATGATTAGGGCATTAAAGCCTGAAAAAGGCCCGGATGATTATTGTCCTCTGTTCTTGCTGTACAGCAGCAGCAGCAGCAGGAAAGGCATCTCAACCACTCGCTACCTGTACCACTTGTAACACCCGCCGACACAACCACAAGAGAGCTTCCTCCACACTATTACTCTTAAGCTGTTAGTACAAGGGAAAGGCATCTCTCAACAAACATGAAAGGTCAAGCAAACACAGGGACAGGTAGTGATATTTGAGGAAATATTTTATTCTTTTGTGGTAAAAAAATGGAAAAGAAAGATTCGTAGTTTCATATACTACAATATAGTATAAGCATATATATGGAGGGATCTTTTTGGTGCCGGTCATGCATGTACACCTGTACACTACTGACCCGGCTGACCAAACCCAATGTTTTAAGTATCTTTTATGCTGCACATGCCAACGAGTTCTTCATCCATAGCTAGCGCGCTAACTAACGACCCTGCTGCCCTGGCAGATGTGAGATGCCCAATAATTGCGCACAACTACAACTGCAAAAGACCAATGCCAAGCCCCCAATCAGTGCGGTCCATCTGCATCTGCAATACTACTCATCAGATCACTAGCTAGTGTCCCTCAAGTGAAGTCTGATCTGAAAGAACACACCAGAACCAGAGCCATTGCTTTTGGGTTAGTTGCTGCACGATGTGGGATGAACGAACATGAACCATCCACCCATCCATGATCCATCATACAGGAACAGTGTACATACGGCACGAACAAATGTGGAATTGTTTCGATTCATGTACACTAGTACTATACACTGCACAGCTACTTATATTACTATACACATACGGTCGTGCATGGGGAAAATCCTTTCGTCGAACGCAAGGCCAGGCCACGCCACCACTTATTTTGCAGGCAGACAGACAGACGCCAACACCCATGGATTTGTTGTGCTTCTTCTTCTCACTAGCTCACTGCACAGTTCTTGCCTTCTTTTTGTGGAGATCAATATACACTCAAAGGAAAAAGGGCAAAAAGAAAGAAAGAATAAAGAGGAGAAAGGAAAGAAAAGAAAGAAACAATGGCGACTGACACGCACACCACCACCATGGCCGCCGGCCAGCCAAGATGATCGAGTGAGTGAACAAGAAAGGTACCGGCCGAGGAGCCAATGGACAGGCACACATGTGGCAGGACGGGACGGGAGGGGGGGCGGGGGGACCACCGGACCAGGCGCGCGCCCTTCGTTCTAGAAGAGCTCCCACTCGAACCGCGGGGACGGCGTGGTGGTGGTCGCGGGGGCCATGGTCGTCACGGGGGCCGACGACGTCGACGGCACCGACGACAGCAGGTCGAACGTCTCCCAGCTTGCCGTCTGGGTCAGCGGCGCCGGGGCCGTCGCCGTGGTGGGCGCCGGAGGCTGGAACTGCCGGCGCTGCTGGTGCTGGTGCTGCGCCGCAGCTGCCGGGGGCGGGCGCGGCGGGAGGTGCGGCGGCCGCGCCTTGTTGCTCGCCTTGGGGGCCCCGGCGGCGGTCTTGTTCTTGGTGCGGATGGCGTCCAGTGACTCGACGTGCTTCTGCACCCGCTTCTCCTGCACCCGCCGCTGCGTCTTCACCTCACCGTCGGCGGCGATGGAGTCCAGCTTCACCAGCTCGTTCATCAGCGCCTCCGTCAGCGCCACCACGTCGGCGTCGACGACCTTGCCGCCCTTGCCCACGATCGTCTCCAGCGCCGACACCTGCCAATATAATTACATTATTAAAACAATGTGAAACCAGCTGTCTTGTCTATACGCATTGTCAATTTGCTAGAGCAGCAGGAGGATCGGAATTGACCGAGCAGCGCCGTGTACCTTGGCGGCGAGCTTGTCGACGTCGAGGGCGACGCGGGCGATGGCCTTGGCGGCCTTCTCGGCCTTGCTGGTCCGGCGCTCCTCGAGGAGGCGCTTGGCCTTGGCGGCGGGGTCCTCGAGCATGACCATCTTGGAGCGGTCCTTGACGCCGGCCATGTCGAGGAAGGCCTTGGAGTCGCGCTCCTTGTCCTTGTACACCACCTTCTGGTCGTCTGGGTGCAGGCCCGTCTTCTCCGACATCAGCTTCTTCAGCTCGCCTGCATATATGCCACACCGTTCCGTTCACAATTCATTCACCCCAAACACCAGCGATCATTCAGAGGAATCACAAGCAACAAGGAACATACCGAAGGATGCCTGGGAGTTGATGTAGATCTCGTGGTAGACGCCGTTGAACTTGACCTTGACGCGGATGGTGGGCACGGGCGCGCCGCCGGGGGGCGGGTCCGTGTCGGGGCTCCGCTTCTGCACCAGCATGCCGCCCGGCCGGACCTCCCACACCTCCTCCTTGGGCACCGCCGCCGCCGCCTCCTTCACCGTCGGCGAGAAGGCCACCCGCTGCTGCTCCCTGCCGCCGCGCATCATCTTGGTTGTTCTTGGACCTCCTCCTCCTCCTCCTCTATCTATCAGGAAGGCAGAGTATGTATATACACACACTCGAGTCGAGCTGGTCGATCACCAAAGCTCAAAAGGAGACCAGAAAGGGCTCTAACTAGATGCAATAATCGATCCGTGTGGTTAATTAGCTGCTAATGATCTGCTGCTGCTGCTGCAGAACCTGAAGAATTTGTTCTTGCTTGAGGGGGTGGTACCTATACTAGACTAGAAGCAAAATGGCTGTAAGCTTCAAATGGAGAAACGAAGAGGAAGAGAGGAGGGAGGGAAATGGTGTGTGCCCGGTAGGAGGAAAAGGACACGATGGAAGATAGATGATACAACTAAGGGACAGGTCGGAGCCGGGCACCAGAATATTTATACTGGGGAAATTAAACCCAAGCAAAGCAAGAGCGATGAGCAAAGCCAAGGCCAAGCAAGTGCCAGGAGGCCGGCCAGGTGTGTGTGCTTGGGGTGGGGGCTCCCCGGCCGTGTACTACACAAACACAACTGGACGTGTTGAAAAGAACTCTCTCCCTCTCTCGATCGGTCCCAACTCCTAACAATGGCCCTGGACTGAAAGATGGGATGGTGTGGGATTGGCAGTTTGGCACACACAGGCACATCGATCATCTCATTCTCACCGCGTTCGGACTCGGAGTAGCCAACAAGTTTTAACCATGTGATGGATGCAATGGACGCGTCAACCGGCGAGCGAGCTGGTCGACGCTGCTGTGCGTCGGGTGGGGGTGGGGGTGGTTGCGGATGGATGGATGCCGCGCAGCGCGCAGGCGTGTCGTGTCCTGCCGCTGCCGCTGCCGGGGGGTAACGGGGGTTGGTGGCGGCGAGACCTGCAACTGCAAGCCTTGCTCGGGACGCCGCGCGGCCTGTCGTTGCCGGCCTTCGCCTCCAAGCAAGCTCTTCTCGCCGGAGGCCGGCCGTTCTCGGTTCCTTCCGGCAGGTCGCGATCGCCACCACTTCACCAAATCCTCCAAAGCCTAAAAGGCTTCCCCGGGAAATGCGTGACATGCGCCGTGCGTGTACTGCTTGCTGGTGATCCATGCGTGCTCCTTTCCCCGGGCGGCCGGACCTTGTGAAGGGGTCGTCGTCGTCGTTGGGTTCGAGAGAACTTCCTTCTACCTACCAGTAGTTGAGAGGGCGTTGTACGTACAGTAGCGTCAGCCTGTGAACTAGCTAGGCTTCTGGCGGCGGCAACAAGTGTCGGTCGGTCGTCCCCTGCAGATCATCTGATGAGCCTCGGGCGATAATCTGCAGTGCTCATAAGTTAATCAGCAGCAACAACGGGCCGGATTATCCAATCATTAACCCGGGTAAGTTAGTACGATGGGTTATTTAATAAGCACGATAGTGTACTTGCAAAGGCAGGAGGCTTATTAGCTTCTCTCTCTCTCCCATCATCCATGGCCAATTGGCCATGGCCTGCTGCTGAGCTGTCACCATACCAGTATACTAACTATATATGAAGGTCGTCGTGTGTACGTACACGACGGTACGAGTAGTGGTAGTAGGGCGATTTGATGGAGCAACTGAGCAAGGGTTGCAGCTGGTTCGTGCGCAACAGGGGGCGATCGAGCTAGGACGACGGTAGATGAAGCAAGCTCAAGGACGGAGGACAGCAGCAGGTAGATGCCAATGCCATGGGCGGGCGATGGTCCTGCGCGCGGCCAGGCACAGCAGCACGGCGGCATATATCCCCGGACCCCCCTCTCCGCCGGCCTCATGATCATTGTCGCCGGTCGGCCGGCCGGCGCGCGATCCGGCCGCGGAAAAAGCAGGGTGGCCTCGAGGAACATGCATTATGTGGCATCTTTTCAGATGTTCCTGCGTGCGCGCGGGCCGCGGGGCACGGCGCACCAGGCATGTAGGGATGGATGAACAACGGCGGCGAATGAATCTGTGGCCGAGGGCGAGAGATCTGCAGTCGGATCGTCGGAGAATGTGTTGGGTTTGAGCACGAACGAACGCAGAGGAGAGGATCTCGCCAAGCATGTTGGGGAGACGATGGATGAGCGAGGCCAAGTCAAACAGTATCTAGAACGCTTCGCTGATGATGAACAATAGTAATCCAGATCGACATGTCCGATGCTGCTGCTGGCTGCTGCTGTGTTTGCTTCTTGGTTTCAGTACTGGGGAGCCACCTGTCAGGGAGCGGGGCCACTTGTCGATTGTCGCCTCCTTTCCGGTGCAAGTTGGACGCCACCGACAGCCAGCCAGCGCACGTGGGAATCCGCCGAGCCGCGCACAGCCACACAGGCAGGGCAGAGCAGAGGAGGATCGGATGCGCAGGCGCAAGCGCGGCCGGAAGTGATCGGAAAGTGACCGCGTAACCCACGCCACGACGGCCCACGGCCCCCTCCAACTCTCTCCGACTCCGACCCCAACACCGGCGGCGGTCGTGGTCCTCGGCTCCAATCACCACACGGTGACTGACGCGTGACGCCACACCCACCGGCCGGCCACCGTCGGAGGCTCGGAGCTCAGCTCAGCACGCGCGGGCGACGGCGACGCCTTCGCGTTCGCGTTGCCTGCCGGTGGGGCTGATACATAAGCTTCTCGAGCACACACATCGTCGGACCATCCATCTGTAGTCCGCTGATGCCCGGCGGTGCACGGGGACGGCGGAAAGGAGCCGGCCGGCCGCGGCCGGTAGTTTGGTGTGTCAGCGGTTCCACCTGAATCCTGATCGACGCGCGCGCGAGTCGGGACTCGGGACCGTACCGACGGCTTCGCCAGCCGTCGGTGTCGCGACGCCGATCGACGCGTGCGGCCAAAGGATCGGAGAGCCCACGCCACCAATTTGACCAACCTGTCGTCTCCACGTCCACGACCTCACCTCTCTGCAGTGCAGGCCATTGATGCGTGCTACTGAGTCTGCCTGCTTGTAAATTGGGACCTTCTCTGCTCTGCTCCGTCTCGTATGTGGTTTTTTAGAGCAAGTATTATAATTGGCCAAGAGCGGGCTATATCCGACGTGGTGGAAAGAGAAAGTAAGAGAGAGAGTGAAACGAGCTGTTCGCACAGCGCCAGCACGAGCGGGCGAAATGCAGTTGCCTCCACGGTTCCCTTGGCTCTGATTGGTTCAATCCATGAAAAGCATTCAAGATGGCGGGGTCCACCACCACAGCTCCTTTCGTTTACCTGATGAGCTAGCCATCTTGCAGCCGGGAGTCGGCGACATTATAATACTTGCTCTTAGACCTCTTCATCATCCTTAGCTGCCTCCTACGAAATATACAAAATGCAACCCCAATAAATTATACCACAGTATCATATTGGCGCCCTTCATATAATAAATAGGAAAATAAATAAAAGAGGGATCATAACTTTGCATCACATATATATTTGTTTGTCACTAAAAAAAGAAAGGCCGTCGGTCTAATGCGTATGCATGGGTGTGGATGCTAGCTGTTTGTGCATGAGATTTATGTAAACACCGGCTAGATAGAATATAATCCGTGGTCGTCTATAAAGTGGTGCAATTTGCACCTTGGCAAAAAGCCACAAAGATGCCGGGCGTATGGACCATCACTTCTATACTCCATTTCAGTGCTTTACTACCTTTTATTTATTATATTCAGTGATGTTAGACTGGCAACAAAATTTGTGATAGCTTTATTAATTAATATATTATGATCAATAGAAGCGTGCTTTTTCGCTATTTTGACCTATTTGTAAAACTATTTCTAACAATAGACCGGGAAAATAACTATTTTGAGATCTGACCCATGGTTCCGCGCCGCCGAGGCTGGCGCGCGTCTTGGTCCAGTGCACGCCATGGAAGCTGGCGCGGCAAGAACAGAAAACACGCCAAGACGTCCGGCACGGACGTGCTTCGCCCGTTCCATCGGAATACCCGTTACGGTGGGACGAGTCGGCGCTAGCGACTCTAGCGTGGACATGTCTCCAAGATCCAATCGACACCTCCGAGCTCTGCCGCCGCAAGGAGCCTACCACCATGGACTGAGCTCGTTCGCCGTATCCCTCCTCCGCCTCTGCCCGTGGCCGACGACGAGGTGGAAGGGGAGCGCGCCGCGGCGGTCAGAACGCGTGAGGAGGGGCGTGTGGCTTGTCGGTGGACCGAGCTCGAGCCGCAGCTTGCATGGGTCGAGCTCCAGCTGCCACCGCCATGGACTGAGCTCGAGCCGCCGCCGCCATCGATCGATCTTGTCTCGTCCGCCACGTCTTTGGTCTGCCTCCGCCCGTGGGCGATGACGACGAGGAGGGGGAGCGCGCCGCAGCTGTCGGAGCGCGCGAGGAGGGGCGTGCGACTCGCCGGCGGATGGGAGCAGAGGAGGGGCCACACCGTTGATGCGCCCCTGGATCCAGTGGAAGAGGAAAAGGGGGAGGGGGTAGAGAGGCGTGGTCGCACAGGCGTGGAGTCGCCGTCGGGGCGAGCCACTCGGGGAGGAGGGGCAGGCCGCAGGCGGCGGAGGAAGAGGGGGGCGGTGCCGGGCGGAGCCAGCGAGGAGCTGAGGACGAGAGAACGAGGAGGAAGGGGAAAAAATAAGTTCACCCGTTCCGCTACCTTGCCCGTAACGGGCCTGCAAAGTTCGTGGGGCCTGTCATCTAATCCGCGCCAGCTTCTCTGGCGTGTGCTGAGCAAGACCAGCGCCAGCCCTAGTGGCGCGGAGTTCATGGGTTAGATTTGGAAATTGTTTTTTCCCGGTCTAGATCTTAAAAAAAGTTTTACAAATAGGTTAAAATATAAAAAAAAAGTACAATAGAAGCTACAAGCTAGTAGGCTCTCATATATCTTGTGTCTTTATTACAAGAATATACGAAGATTGCGATAATTGGTGCAAAATTAAAGTAGGCTTGAATGTGTAGGAAAACGAAGGAT
Source organism: Cenchrus americanus (assembly GCA_947561735.1). NCBI lineage: Eukaryota > Viridiplantae > Streptophyta > Magnoliopsida > Poales > Poaceae > Cenchrus > Cenchrus americanus. The sequence goes on along the minus strand of OX387242.1, from coordinate 95,838,653 downwards.
GATGAAGAAGGGAGCTAGGTAGCAGAGCAAATAAAAATAAGGATAAAAGTGTACTATTATAGCATTTTAGTAATAACAAAGATTGCGATTAATGCGTAATGCGGGATCATTGTGTACATGTTGGGGAATTGGGGAAAAACTTTCACCCTTTGCCGAATTCACGAAAATATTCGTGGGTATGCCTAAAGAAGGGAAATTCTAAAATCGTAACTAGAAGGTCTTCATGAAAGACGTCCCGTCGAATTCCGCGCAAGTCACTAATCTTGGAATATTTCATGGAGTAATTGCCGGACCTTGCTTTAGTTCGCAATTTTGTTGTTTGTTTCAGGATAACTGGAATCTGGTGAAATTCAGGAAATCATGAATCTGCGAACTTCGGGAGGCTTCAGTTCAGGAATCTCGATGGATGATGATCTTCGCGAATAAAGCTTCAAGAATTTGGGAGAAGCCAAGTCAAAGACGTCACATCAAAAGTCCGGGTTTGAAGTGTGAACTAGTGGCAGGCTTGTAAATGTATGAAATTAGCCCCGCAAATCACGGGATGTAAAAGACATTCATGTACATTTCATACTAGGAATATTCTCTAGATTGGAGGGTATTCTCGGAATGTAAAAGTCCCTTCGTCTTCCCATAAAAGGGGGCGCGAGGGCACGTGTAAAGGGATTCACAACTTTTGAGGTGAGTACAGGTTTTCGGAGATTCTTTGTCTCCTCTTTCTTCGTGACTTTCATACACTTGTTTGTGGCTCTTGTGTTCGGGGACTCCATCCGATTTTCGGACCCCCCCCCCCTCAACATTGGCGCCCACCGTGGTTTCAGTCGAAAAACAACTCACGATGCCTCCACAGAAGAAGTCCAAGAAGAACACACCCACTGAGACCGACCAAGAAGATCATTACAATGAACAAGACAACAGAATCTATTTCACTGCAGAACCTTCACAGACCACAGATCAAGAACGGAGGGCAAAACTTGAGGCTTTTCAGAAGGCAAGAGCTAAGAAAACAACACATACTCTAGAACCATTCGTTGAAGAAGATGCTGATGAAGATGACGACCAAACTGTCGACAGAGAACTGGAAAGAGTACAACATCAAGTACAACAGCTTCAGAAAGAGAAAGAAAGATTCGCAAACCAACTGGAGGCAAAGAGAAAGTTTCAGAAAAACTAGAGAAACTTCACCAGGCAAAAGAACAAATCGAAAAGAATGCAAAGAAAAATTGAAGAAATGAAAGAACAAGAAAACAGTTCATTGTGGCAAGACTCATCACACCAGAACTCAGCCCAGAACAAAAGAACCCCGAAAGAACATTTCTTCGTGAGTAATGGAATGTCGCAATTCGTGGATCCATATTCACGACTCTCAATTAGGTTGCAAACTGCACCATGACCGTCAAAGTTCAAGCCACTCTCTCTCCCGAAGTATAACGGCTTCGGAAACTCTAGACAGTTCCTTATGAGATATGAATCAGCTGTTAATTCAGCAGGAGGAGATGATGTCGCATTGGCTAAATCCTTCATCATTGCGTGTGAAGGCCCAGTTCTCAATTGGTACTCTCTGTTACAACCACACTCAGTCTGCAGCTAGGTCGGTCTCAAGACAAAGTTCATTCAAGCATTTCAGATATTTCACGAAACAACAGCTAAGTCATCAGATCTGTACAACTGCAAGCAGAAGGATAGAGAGCCACTGCGGAACTTTGTAAGAAGGTTCATGCAGCAAAGATCCCAGATCCCCGAAGCAGATGATAAGACAACAATCCAGACACTGATCAAGGGTTTGACTCCAGGACCAACAGCCTCACGTTTAACTCGAAAAAACCCAAGAGAATTGATGAACTTTTTCATAAACTTGAAAAACACATCATATCTGACGAAGATCATCGCAGAAGAGTCGTTGAACGAAATGAATCGAGGCAAGGCAACAGAGGAACAACGTGGAGACCTCACTTTCAAAACCCATGAAACATCAATAATGTGGAAAACCCATAGTTCAATCAGGACAATAGGCCAAGCACAAGAGGAGGTCTTACATCCAAGGGAAGAGGAAGGGGAAGAGGACCTCCGAAAATTCAGAATCATGATCCAAAGGACCCATACTTCTACTGTCAATATCATGGAAGAGACCACAACACCGAAGCGTGCCCAGAGACGAAAAATAACATAGATAGAATCCAGCAAGAAAAACCCATGATGAACATTGCCTCCACAATGCCGAACCGGTTTCGTCCAAGCTTCTGGCAACCACAGTTCATGAATTCTCAGCCAAATCTAGTTACATTACAACAGTTCCAGCAGCCACAGCCATCCTGGCAACCTTCTCAACAGTTCTATCCTCAATCTCAAGCAATTCAATCAATTCAACAACTGCAGCCAATTCAAGAAATATTGCCACCTCCGCCCGACAATTCATCAAGGCCAGAATCGAGTTCAAGAACTCAAAACCCAAAAGTTTTGCCCTCTTTCGGAACTATCATGCCCATCAGAGCAGGATCAGCTATGGAATTCGAAACTAAAAGGCAGAGAAACAATCACTTCAGATCTATGAACACTATTATCAATGATGGCACAGCCGCACGGCCAGAGTGGGCCAAAGTGCCCATTACATTCACTGAAGAAGATTTCAGATTGAAGTCCACAAACCACAATGATGCCATGGTCATCGAGGTAAACATAGCTGGATGGATTATCAGAAAAATTCTAGTGGATAATGGAAGTTCAGCAAACATTTTGTTCTTGAAAACTTTCGAGAAGATGAATTTGAGTCAATACATGTTGCATCCACCAGAATACCCGCTCTTGGGCTTTGGAGGGAAGCCAATCAAACCAGTGGGAAAAATACCTCTGCCTGTATCATCCGGAGATCTTGACAATGCCAGAACCAAAACACTCACATTCGATGTGGTCGACATGTACCACTCGTATCTCGCGATTTTCGGCAGAGGTTTTGTGAATAAGTTTGATGCAGTGATAAGGCAGCAATTCTTATGTATGAAGATACCAGCTCCCAAGGGAGTCATCACTATGTTCGGTGATCAACAAGAAGCTAGAAACATCCAAAAGGGTCATACCCTAGGACAAACCAATGTGCATCAGCTGAATTCTGCCGGAGAGAAGAGAGAAACGTATATTGAGGCCAAGCGAGATAAAGAAAAAATCGAGATAACTGCCGATGGTGAAACCAAGAAAGTGTAACTAGATGATATGCCCGACAGAGCATTCACAATAGGGGCTCATCTTAGCCCCGAAGAAGAAAAGGAGCTTGTGCAATTCTTGAATTAAAAACAAAGATGTCTTCGCATGGTCAACCAAAGACTTGCAAGGTGTCGACAGAGACATCATCGAGTACACTGTGGAGACGGATGAAAGAATAACCCCGAAGAAGCAGAAACTCAGGAAAATGTCCGAAGAAAAGGTGAAAGCAGTAGAAGCTGAGGTACAAAGGCTTCATGACGCAAAAGTAATCAGAGAAGTTTTATATCTAGTCTGGCTGGCTAACACTGTACCAGTAAAGAAGAAAAATGGGAAGTGAAGAATGTTTGTAGACTTCATAGATCTGAACAAGGCACGCAAGAAGGACGATTTCCTCTAGAAAGGGTAGACAAGATTGTGGATGATGCTGCCAATAGCGAAATGCTCTCACTCCTAGACATGTTCTCAGGGTATCACCAAATAAGAGTGCCAAGGGAAGATGAGGAAAAAACAAGTTTCATTTCACCTTTCAGAACCTTGTTTCGTCAGAATGCCAGAAGGACTGAAAAATGCAGGATGCACCTTTTCAAGAATGATAGCAATAGTTCTCCATCCGCAGCTCCGGAGAAACATTCTAGCATATGTCAACGATATAGTCGTCAAGAGCATTCAAAGGAAGGACCACTCAGCGATTTGGCAGAAACATTTGTGAACCTTAGAGCTGCGAACCTCAAACTCAATCCTGAGAATGTGTCTTCGGCATTCACAAGGGAAAAGTTCTTGGATGTCTGGTTTCGACAAAAGGCATAGAGGCAAATCCTGACAAAATCAAGGCGCTAATTGAAATGCAAGACCCAGTTTCACTAAAAGACATGCCAAAGTTGACAAGAAGGGTTGTTGCTCTCAACAAGTTCATTCCCAGAGCTGCAGAGAGAAGCTTGCCTTTCTTCCAAGTTCTCCGAAGTTCCAAGAACTTTCAGCGGTCCGAAGCTCAGCAATAAGCTTTCCAATAACTCAAAGACTATCTGTCAGACATGACCAAGTTGTGCCCTCCTGAGCCAAAATCGCCACTTCTGTTATATTTGTCTGCTTCAAATTCGGCTGTAAGTGCCATGCTAGTGCAAGAGAAAGAAGAAGAAGGAAAACTCAGGCCGATCCCAGTATACTTTGCATCGGAAGATCTCTCTGATTCCAAAATTTTCTACTCTGAGTTAGAAAAGATAGCATATGCAGTTGTAATGGCTGCGAGAAAATTAAGGCATTACTTCGAGGGTCACAGAATAAGGGTTGTCACGAATCAACCGCCGAATGTCCTGTTCACGAATAAGGAAGCTTCTACTCGAATCATCAAGTGGGCAGCAGAATTGTCAGAATACACTGTAGACTTCGAGAGAAGAAGTGCAATCAAATCGCAAGTTCTGGCAGATTTCGTCGTAGACTGGACTTCACCAACTCATAATCCTAGTGAAGACATGCTCACACCATGGGTGGTGAAGTGTGACGGGGCTTGGTGCCACAAAGGGGTTGGAATATCGGTAGTTGTAACATCTCCGACAGGAATCGTAATAAGATACGCTGCTCGGCTTATCTTCGCGGGTGATGTGCACTCTACAAACAACACCACTGAATAAGAAGCTTTACTTCTAGCCTTAAGAAAAATGAAAGCTCTGGGTCAGAATCTTCATCATTAAGACAGACTCCAAAGTTATTCAGGAACATATTGAGAAGGAGAGTGAAGCAAGAAATCCTGTTTTGATGAAGTATCTTGAGAAAGTTAGAGAAATGGAAAGTTATTTCAAAGGCTATTCAGTTCAACATATACCAAGAGACGACAACAATGAAGCAGACAAACTTGCGAAAGCAGCAGCCAGAAATCAAGTAATGCCTCCTGACGTGTTCTTCGAAATCGTGAAAGAACCTTCTATCAAAGAATCAAAGCCTAAAATCATGAATATCATGGAAACTCGCAATTGGAGAGCCAAAATCACGGCATATTTGAGGGGGCACTATGAACCACAAGATAAGTTGGAGGAGAAAGTATTAAAGCAAAGGGCAAGGGGCTATACGGTGGTTAACAGAGAGTTGTACATATCAGGAATTACCGAACCATGGCTGAGGTGCATTACCTCCGAAAAAGGTGTTGAACTCCTCAAGGAGATCCATAGCGGATTCTGTGGTGCACATATAGGTACAAGGGCTCTAGCAAGAAAAGCAATAAAGCAAGGATTCTACTGTCCTACCATAAACATTGATGCAAAGAAGTTAGTTCGGGAATGTGAAGCATGTCAAAAAACAGCGAATCAACAAAACTTGCCATCCATGCCGGTTCACCTAATTCCTCCGTCATGGCCTTTGCAAAGGTGGGGAATGGATCAAGTTGGACCGTTGCCAACAGCTCAAGGAAATTGCAAATGCGCAGTTGAAGCTGTTGATTACTTCATCAAATGGGTGGAAGCGAAGGCATTAGCGAATATCACAGCACCTACAATCCGGAAATTTTTCTGGCAAAACATAATCTACAGATTCAGGGTACCAAGAGAGCTGACAGTTGACAATGGGAAGCAATTCGACTTTCCTTCAAGGAATACTGCAAAACTTGGGCACTCACGCGAAGTTTTCGTAAGTGTACCACCCGCAGTCCAATGGAGCTGTCGAAAGAGCAAATGAGATGATATTTTCAGGAATCAAGAAGTGCATGTTTGATCAGAAGAAGGGCAAGTGGATCGACGAATTGCCGAAAGTAATCTGGTTTCATAACACCACAGTATCAAGAGCAACGGGTTTCACACCTTTTCGTCTACTCTTTGGCACCGAAGCAATTACACTAGAAGAAATTAAGAATGAGAGCATGAGAGTGCAGAAGGCAAAAGAAATCAAAGAAGTTGACATAAAGGCAGAAAAAGATATGATCGAACTAACAATCCCCGAAGCTGCTGAAAATATTGAGAAGTACCAGAAAGAAACCAGGGCATGGAAGGATAGAAAAGTGGTCAGAAAAGACATCAAGACTGGTGATCTAGTTCTGAAAAGAAAGAAAAATTGGGAAAACCCAGGAAACTTCAAGAACCATGGGAAGGTACTATCCCTGAAAATCTCGAAAGTAGTTAGATTTATTTTTCAGCATTTCCTTTTGTAAGTTAAAATTCGCAAAAAATGTAAAATTCCGAACCATGGATCTATAAGTGTTTTTGGGAACAAAAACATCTACTTTTTCACACTTAATTTAGAATAAGGAGGACCGTACTCTTTTCCTTGCAAAGGGGCCCTAAATCAAGGGGCAAGGTTTTTAACGAGACGGATCCTATGTAAATACTCTTTGTGATATATATGAAAAGAGTCTCCCCCCAAATTATGTGTTTTGCGAAGTTCCACCATGAGAAGGCTCAGTGATAGCCTAAGTTCCATCGTGAAAAGAAAGTGTGAGAAAGGCTCCGTGATAGCCTGAATTCCATCATGAGAACAAGTTCGTGAAAGTGAGAGAAAGGCTCTGTCATAGTCTGAATTCCATCATGAGAAAAAGTCCGTGAAAGTGTGAGAAAGGCTCCGTGATAGCCTGAATTCCATCATGAGAAAAAGTCCGTGAAAGTGTGAGAAAGGCTCAGTGACAGCCGAAATTCCATCGTGTGAAAGAAAAGTTCGTGAAAGGCTCCGTGATAGTCAAAATTCCATCGTGTGAAAGAAAAACTCGTGAAAGGGGCTCCTTGATAGCCGAAGGCTCCGTGAAAGCCTAAATCCCACCGTCAAAGGGATTCCCACTGAAAGACCTAAGACAACAACAAGTTGTGGCCTAAATCCCACCGTCAAAGGGATTCCCACCGAAAGGCCTGAGACAACAACAAGTTGTGGCCTAAATCCCGTCGTCAAAGGGATTCCCACCGAAAAGACTTGAGACAATTGCAAGTTGTGGCCTAGATCCTATCTTGATCAGAAAAAATATATATTCATTTTTATTTTTTCAATTCTATATGTGAAAAGACGTGAAGGGCCAAGGGGCTCAGAAATTTCCGAAGAGTAGTATTCATAAAAGGAGAAGGGTTGAAGCAACTGAAGGTTGCGATATCAACTCTGGCAAGTATGCCAAGCGAACGCAAGTCCACAAAATTCGTGAAGAAAATTTTGTCGACTTACTCTAGAAGTTTCATAATTTCAAAACTCGCGAAACATGCCACAAGAAAGTTCGTTCAAACAAAAACATCGCAAGAGAATTCTCAATTCTTAGACTGCCACGAAATTTTGCATGCAAAACGGCATGGTGGGGGAGGGTGACGTTTTTTCTCAAGAAAAACGTCTTTATTGCCTTAGTTACATACAAAATTTCGTAGAAAACTCATTACATAGCATCAAGGAGACAGAATTCAATACGAAAGTTCGACAATATGGCCTGGGTCGCGGCCACTGTTTTCAGCAGTATCACTAGAATAAGCGAAATCGTAATTACTAGTCTTGGGGCTAGGGGGCTCTGTCTTCACAAAAGTTCGAGGGCTCGAAGCTTCAGTAGCAAGATTGTAGCCGTCACGTTGAAGATAGAACCAGGACAGCTCAAAACTACGTATCGAAAAATCTAGACAAGCTTCAAGCCAAAAATCGGAAAAGTCACGTTCAGGATAAGCTGCTTTAAACAACCGCCAAGCTTCACCACTAATCACTTGGTTTCCACGATGAATTCGCAAAGGTATCATGTCCTGCGCAGGCCCACCTTGCAGGACCTGCGCAAGTTAAAATTTACAGGACAACTGTTCAGAGAAGGGATCACACCCATGAATTTACAAGTTTTTTACAATAACATCAAAAACAAATGTCCGAGCATTTCAGCCGGTGACGTCAACCTTCGGGGAAGCATCATCGCATTCAGAACTAGCTTTAGCCCCACCATCTATCACCATCATTACTGCTACTGCTGCCATCACTGCCTTCTTCACCAGAACCTCCCTCTTCATTATCAGCATCATTGTTCTCTTCAGCTTCAGAAGAAGACTCTGGAACTTCAACACCCTTACCAAACATTTCTTATTGAATCATCTAAAGAAGCACTAATGGAAACAAAAGATTTAAGAAAATCAAAGAAGAAAAATTCATGAAATTTCAAAAAAACCAACGACGTCTTCCAGAAACTAACCTAGTCCAATTTAACGCGAGCAATCCTCTTCGCAACCTCTTTCCCACTTGCGAACCAGAATTCCCTCGTGAACTTGATCTTGATAGCCAAGACATCTTCATTAGCACGAATGATCAAAATGCTTGAGGCGTCGGGAAAGTGCGTGAGTTTCTCACAAAACTTCGCAAGTTTGGCACAATCAAATTTGTGAAGAAGTTTCAGAATGCTCTCCACTGAGAAAGCAGCGACAAAGTTGCTTGCACCTGATATAACCCCAAGAAGTGCCTTGAATTCAGTATCGATCCAACCCATGAAATCGGAGATTTCTTCACTGACAGGAAAGGGATCAGGGCGAACGTCAAAGTCCCTCAGAGCCTTTCTGTACTTCTCGAACAAGAGCTTCAATTTCATTTTAATTCTATCAATCTCTTGTACAAAGATTTCGTCTCGCTCTGCTAAAACCTTCTCATGATCTTGAATTCTTTGCTCTTTACTGCTCAGAGTCTTCACAAGATCAGTATTGTTGACACGAAGATCATCAGCAGCTTTAGAAGACTTGTCGTAATCCTTACGAAGATTTTCAATTAACTTTAAGTCCTCGTCACGAGTTTTCTGTAGTTTCTCAAGGTCTTTCTTCGAATTCTCAAGGGCAGCTTCGGCGACCTTTTTCTCATCCTGGCATTTCTTCAGGGCATCAGCAAGATCGGCGACCTTCTTCTCCAAATCTATATTTGCAACCTGGGCCAAGATGAACTCGCGCTTTAACTTCTTCGATTCGCTAGACATCCTCTTGATGGCTTCGTCTTTCTCTTGTAAGCGATCAGCAGTAACCCTCTCGAGGATCGAAGTTTTCAAAGCATAGGTCTTGCAATAACCTTCAAGCTCAGAAGATGAAAGCTTATGAAGGGCTGCCTCAAAATCTTGGAAGTTCACAACAGTAAGCCATACTAAAGAAGTAAGAAAATATAAAATAACAAGAAAGGTTAAAACAGGAGCCACGTGAGATGAAAAGTACACAAACCTTTTCTGCTAAGAGTCTTGAGAGGAGTTTGGGCAGCACGTTTAGAAATCGCGGAAATTTTCTTCGAAGAAGAAGAAGGCTGCTTCTCCGAATCGCGGATGGTCTTGCTCGGCAATTGGAGTGTCTGTGTTGGAGCTTCTTCTCCTGTTTCATCCACGACTTTAGATGAGTTCCACAGCAGCAAAAGCTTAGATGCACCACCCCCTGTAACAGCCATTTCACGGCTAACAATTAGTAGTTCTCCCTTGTAGGACGTACCAAAACTTTCGTTGAAGGCAACAACTGAGGGAGGAGGATCTTGGCCCTTGGGAAGTTCTTCATGCATTTCAACCATAGGAATATTTTCAATATGACTTTCTTCTCTCTCAATAGTCCCCTCCAAATCCCTAGTAAATTCGGGAGAGGCTTCATCCTGAGGAGAAGAAGGATGAGGAGCAGCACCTCCAGCATCAGCAATAACAACCGAATCAACGGTAGTTTTCTCAGCTCCGTTGACACCATCTGAAAAGGATTCAATATCGACAAGCTCATTTTCGGAACCTGGAGAGTAACTACGATGAATATTGAATCTCAAGCCACACCACAAGCAAGAAGAGAAACCTTTGGGACGAGGTTCGGCAATCATGTCATCGTCAAAGGCGGAAGGAACGTGCCGAACTTCAGCAGCAACAATCTTCTTAACAGTTGTCTTGATTTTCTTCTGGCCTAGCTGAGCAAGGCTTAAAGCTACCTGAATTTTGGCATTTGAAACAGCTTTAGATGTCTTGCGCTTCCGTTTGCTCGACTCTAGAGACTTCGTCTTGTCAGGACAAACCACAAAAGAAGAAGTGTCATCTGTGTTGTTCTTCCCTTTTTTTTGAAGATATTCTTCGGGGAGCTTTGGGAGGTGCGGTCGAACAACTAGCCACAACAACAACTGGAGCCTTCTTATCAACACCTAGACGGTGAGAGTGGAAGGAAGTTTCGGCACCAAGTTCAGAAAGCACACGATTAATTCTCTTCTTGTGTTTCACCAAATTTTTGTAGGCTTTGTATTCATTCATAGTTGATTCGCCAATCATAGAGTCCACCTTCTTTTCCACTTCCTCAAAGAATTCCTCAAAATTCTGGCCTTCCTTTAGCTGAAGACCAAATTGGGGAAAGGGTACTTGTTGTGTCGCCCAGTTCACGTTAAAATTAACAATCTCAGTGGGAGCCCAGCCATGAGAAATCGGCCAAACTCCTGCGGTGACGAATTCTTCAATAACGTCACGACCACCAAGAATCGTGCTCGCAAGACTTGAAACCAATCGCTTGATGGTTGTATGGAGCAGTGCAGGTGGCAGTCACAACATCAATAGGTGAGTATAGAGGATAAGCAGGCCCAGTATAGCCAGGGATCTTCGACATGTCAACTTTCACACAAAACCAATACGAGCTCCAGTCTTTGGGGAATTTAGTTTTGCAGCAGGGAGCAAGATGAATTTGAGTCAGACCCTTTTGTAAGTTTTGCTTGTGCGTGTTGAAGGTGCATAGTGCGCCTCATAGTAATGACCATCGTCAAGCTTGAGAATATCTTTTTCAATGACAATTTCAAACAAGCGGGCGAATATATCAGCGCCGAAGGTACATCTGAAGGTCTTCATGATCCAAAAGAACTTCGAGAGTTCCAGGAATGAATTCGACGATAATTGATGAATCTTCACAGAAAATCTATCCAGAATGGTAGGCAGAACAGGATCACAAGGGAACCTAAGCCCGCATGTGAAGAAATCCCGAAATACAACAACTTCGTTAGCTTTGGGAGTTGGAACTTGCTCATCAAGAGGGGCGTGAGCATCACCAACAGGAAAAAATCCAGCTGCCTCATATTCGTTGATCAAATCTGCAGTAACTTTCGTGTCACCAAACACAAAAGCGGGAGGATATGATTTTGCACTCTTCGCATCAATAAGTTCTTTTGGATCAGCATCCACATATGCAAGGTCCTCTCCGCCATCAGACTTGTCTCCGGATCTAACTTCACCGTCTTCGCGGCTGCCAGATTCGGGAACTTTTTCTCCGATCGGCGAGAGTCCAGCAGCGGCTAACTCTTCTGAAGTCATTGGCCTAGCAGTACTCTTTGTACGAACCACCTACTTAAGAATAATAAAAACAAAAATGTAAAACAACAAAATCTACAAAATCGCAGACGTAAAGATGAAAACTTAAGAAGAGAAGAGAATACCTTAGAAAGCGAAAGAAATCGCTGAACTTCGAATGTTCTCAAGAAAGAAGTCCTTCACCGAAAATGCTATGAAACTCCCGAAGAAAGCGACGGAACGGTAAAAAAATAGCACCCCTCTTCTATTTATAGGAAGGAAGGGGGTAGCCTCGAGGAACCGCCTCGATATGACTGTTGTGAGTTTTCAGGGAGACGTGTGTCCACTCCGACGTTCCGAGGGTGACTTTTTTTTACCGAATTTCAGGAGTTTTCGTGGAATCGGATCGTCGGAGTCCACCCGCTTCCCCGAGGGGCTAGTGTTGGGGAATTGGGCAAAAACCTTTCACCCTCGAAACAGTTGGAGTTGCCAAATTCACGAAAATATTCGTGGGTATGCCTAAAGAAGGGTAATTTTAAAATCGTAACAAGAAGGTGTTCATGAAAGTCGTCCCGTCGAATTGCGCGCGAGTCACTAATCTTCGAATATTTCATGGAGTAATTGCCGGACCTTGCTTTATTTCGCAATTCTGTTGTTTGTTTCAGGATAATTGGAATCTGGTGAAATTCAGGAAATCATGAATCCGCGAACTTCGGGAGGCTTTAGTTCGGGAATCTCAATGATGATGATCTTCGGGAATAAAGCTTCAAGAATCTGGGAGAAGCCAAGGTAAAGATGTCACATCAAAAGTCCGGGTTTGAAGTGTGAACTAGTGGCAGACTTGTAAATGTATGAAATTAGCCCCGCAAATCACGGGATGTAAAAACATTCATGTACATATTCACACTAGGACTATTCTCTAGATTCGAGGGTATTCTCAGAATGTAAAAGTCCCTTCATCTTCCTATAAAAGGGGAGCAAGGGCACGTGTAAACGGACTCACAACTTTTGAGGCGAGTACAGGCTTTCGGAGATTCTTTATCTCCTCTTTCTTCGTGACTTTCCCACTTGTTTGTGACTCTTGTGGACTCCATCCGATTTTCGGACCCCAACAGTACAAAAGCAACATAACCCATTTTCTAGAAAGCAAAAGTAAAGATGTGAAGTAACTAGAAACAACTCTAGCTAGTCGGAATAGGGAAAAGCACATAAAAAAAGTGGTTGCCTGCCCGTCAAAAATAGCGCCCCATTTTTAGGAAGTAGCTCGTTGGCTGTCACCAATGGAGGAGAAAAAAAACTCAGTTCGCATCATAGTTTATTTTGGAGCATAACGGTCCACCTGGCTTTATCTGTCTTTCCAGAAGGGTTAGGAGAGAGGTCCATCATCCGTGCTGTTGTGAGCTCATAGTGTAACGGAAACCGCACTTTTCGAGAGCATGCATTGTGAATGATTCCACGTTCCCAAGATACCATCTCCCTCCTTTTCTTTTTATAAGACGCGTAAGCAAATTAAGATTCAAATTTTACGATCTTTGACTAATAATTTACGTATCAATTTTTATTTTGTAGTGGATATGGTTACATTTGTCATCAAATATACTTTTGAATGATTATATGTTTATAACCATAAAAAGTATAATATAAGAAAAATAGATGATCAAAGTCTAATTTTGTAGACCGTGCCATGTCGTATCACGCCTTACAAAAAGAAAAGGAGGGAGTATTATTGTAAAATAACTTATTAAGCCACACGTATCCTTGAGATTTCCTCTCTTCTTGTTTATGCATATGCTCGTGCGATTATAGAGCTATAATAATATTGCTAATAATGCACAATAAAAAAAAAGTTAGACACCTAATCGAGAGTTGAATTGCTGTCCTACTGGATGCTTTGTCAACGCAGCAATGATTAATTGACGCATATGCTCGCGGTGCAGGATGATTTGGTGGTACATCCTACATGTGGGAATAGTCACTACTAGAGAATCAATCATTTATCCATAACCCAAATTTTCATTTGTACCGGATTTTTTTTGCCCCGGTACAAATAAGGGCATTTGTATTAGGTGGGAAGTATATGCCCCCGATGCATCTCGTGAGACCATATTTGTACCGGGCGGGGGCTAGCCCTGATACAAATGTGGGCACATTTGTACCAGGGCGTATTCCCACTTGGTACAAATGTGTCATCCCTGCACTTGTACCAGGTCGGGATACGCCCCGGTACAAATGTTCCCACATTTGTGCCGGGGCGTGATCTAGCGCGGTACAAATGTACATCTCCTATGCGCAGCCTCTATCACACCCAGCACAATATCTGCACCATCTCACCTTGGTCTCATCCTCTTCTCTCTTCTATCTATTTCCCATCGAATCTAACTCATCTCCTCTCCCTCTCGCAGGGCCGCCGGCGGTTGGCGCCCAGCCTAGGAGTGCAGTGGCGGCCAGAGCCACGGGAGGCACGGCGTGCCCGGCGGTCGGAGCTCCGGGAGGTGGAGGCGGCGCCCCATGGCCGTGGGCTCTCCCGGTGTGGACCTCCCTTGGCGCGCGGGTCGCGCGAGCGGTCGGCGGCGCGGAGGCTGGCCGCGACTCGTGGGGGACCAGGACATGACCAAGTAGGGGCGGTCGGGAGGGGCGGCGGGCTTGTCTGGCACAGGAAAGGGGCCGGAGCTGCTGGCCCCAACGATGCGTGCAGGAGGTGGGGACCGGTTGGATTTTTGCCAATGTTGGTTCTTGGTTCTTGGTTGATGTATATCTGATTCTTGTGTAATAAATTTGAGACTAGTAATTGTGATTGCGAATGTGGTGTGATTGTGATTCTTGTGAAAGAGAAAAGTGGAAGTGATTTTTTCTTGTGATTGTGAGTTGTATGAGATGATGTTGTATGAATGTGATATTAAGATGAGATGAGATGAGATGAGAAAATAAAAAAAAGAAGGAAAAAAATAGCAGACGGAGGAGGGAGGGAGGACGGAGAGTTGACAAAGCAAACACACATTTGTACCAGGGCGAGACTCCACCTGGTACAAATATTCACATTTGTACTGGGTATTTCACCGGGTTCAAATGCGTCCACTCATTTGTACATGATGCTTTGTACCGGTTCAATACCCGGTACAAATGAGGGTTATGAACCGGTACAAATGACTGTTTTTCTAGTAGTGAGTCCTTAGATCATCCACACTCGTCATACTTCGTCTTCTCCATACTGGTCAGCGAGATTCTCTCCTTTATATCTATTTTAAACGCATCAATCATCCTCAATATCTCTTTTCCATCCCAAGTACCACTCACACACACATGTTTTTTATCCCCTCCCTCTCCACCCATCCGTCTCTCTCTTAAGGCATGTTTGGATCACCTTTAGTCTCATGACTAAAATTAGTCAGGCTAAAAAATTTTAGTCACCCCTAGTTTGGAAGCAAGAGCTAAAGTGTATTAAAAGAGCATTAAAGTCTCTATTTCTCTCTCCCTTTCTCTTCTCTCTCCTCTTTCTCTCTCCTCTCTCTTCTCCCATGGCTTGGAGCTATTGACAGCATGTCATTAATGAGGAAAGAGGAAGATGAGATTTTAGTTCCTTTTAGCTCCCCCGCCCCCTACTAGCAAAGTTTAGCCTCAAGACTAATTTTAGCCTCACTTTAGCCTCACCCGTTTGGAAGTTTAGCTCCTGCTAGAGGCTAATTTTAGTCAGACTAATTTTAGTCCCTATGATCCAAACATGCTCTTAGTCTCACCTCACTCACTCCGTCGCCCCCCCCTCTCGCCTCGCTTCGCCTTCCACTGCCGACGCGCCCTCCTCCCTCCTCGCGCCAGCTCGTCGCTCCTCTCTCCTCCTCAGTGTGCCGTCGTCGGGGCCACTCCCTCCCTTTCCTCTCCTCCCTTCCTCTCTTCGCCATCAGAATCGAGTTGCGCCCACTCCGGATCTGCCGCCTCCTCCCCTGCCGCTCGGCGCACCCCGCGCACGATGACGCTGGCGGCGATGTAGTGGCGCGCGCGTCGTCATCAGGAGCAGGACGACACCAGCGCGCCCTCCTCGCCGAAAGGGCTCGTGCTCGCGTGCACCGGCCTCCTCCACCGCGGCGACGTTGACCTCGAGCTCTCCGCGACCGCACGTGACACCGGGGCCAAGGGTGGAGTAGGGGAGCGCAGCAGAGACGCCGACCGCCGCGTGCTCCCACTTCTTGTCGCCATCGATCTCGGGTGGGTGGAGCTCGGGACCGGTGGCCACATCAGCGGTGGCGAGCCCGGCCACCCCCAAATCCGTGCTCAGGCTGTGCCCTTGCCGTTCATGGAGGTCCTTGATGTCGTTGATTCGGAGCCAGCCCGAAGCTCCTCCTGTGGCAGCCCCCCTCCCTCTACCGCCTTCTTCCCCAGCGGATCGAGGCGCGGGGCGGAGGAATTGACGAATCGAGCTTCAAATCTCGGCGGGCGGCAGCAGCTCCCCTGCTCCTTATCCTCCGGCAGCCGTAGCCCTACTCCCTCGTCGCGCCCCTGCTCCACCCTCCCCTGCTCTTCCTCCAGAGACAGAAGCTCCCTAGTGGCGTGGGGCTCGGGCCGACGGAGCTCGGCTCGCCCGACGGTGGTGCGGCCACCAGCAAAGCGCATATGTGACGGCCGCCGGGGTCCGTATGTGCTGGAGGTGGAAGAGGAGCAGGGCGGCGACTCCCGGCGCAGCAGCTCAAGGCTCGAGGCGCGCGAGGTTGTTGGGGGTGCCGCGGTAGTGGGATCGTAGTGGGCCCGTCGCCTCCTGAAGGAGGTCCTCCATCGCACCAAATCTGAAGGCAACAGGAGCGTCTTTTTTTTTCCGTAGGTTTCCCAGTAGACTGCAGCAGACCATTTCCCTTTATTCTTCTCCTCCAGGGACCGGATAATGGCACCGGTGTGATGGTCTCATTTCTTTGAGAAAATAAAGGAAGATGATCTGGTCAGAGTGCATGGCTGAACTCAGGCCGTTCAAGAAATAAATAGAAAAAAAAGTTAGTGTGGGAAGTGGGAACTTCTCGAAGCGAAGATGCGGTAGAAAAAGATGCAAACTACCCAAAAGACAAAACGCACGACAGTTTCTGGAGTTGGGCCGGCGGCCACCCCTAACTAGGACGAGCACACGTTCACTATCCGGCCCACAGGTCGCTGCACGCGATCCCGGGTTCCCAATTGTGTGCTAAAAATTAAAAGAAAAAACTGTGCCCAATTGCCCTTGATCATCGCCATCGTCGCCGCCGCCGCCGTCGTCCCAAACCCCATAGCGCTACCGCGTCGCCCCCAAAGGCCGGTCTAAACCCTACCGCCGCCCTCGGAAGAGGAGGAGGAGGAGAAGCTGCCTGCTGGAAGAAGAGGGCAAGGTCTTGGCAAGGAGCTCGGTGCTGCCGCTGTGCAAGGGAGCTAGGACGGGGGCAAGGAAGAAACAAAAGCTATCGGCGTCTGTGCCGCTGTGCAAGTAACTCTTTAAAGAATTCTCTTTGTTTTTCCTTGCTATCTTACATGTACGTTTCCTCTCTGTTTTTGTCACTAGTAATTCAAGCACAGTTGAAGCGACTCTCGTTTTCGCCAGCGCCTGATTTACATTACCGGGGAATGTGTTTGCCCTTCAGACGCGCTGCTGCATTTTCTTAGTTAATGCTTGCTCTTCTGTTATTTGATTCTGCTGTGTCATCCCATCTTTTTCACTGTCTGGTCATGTTATCCTCGGTGTTCATTTGTACTTCGCTACATTTGGGCTCCTGCTGCGAAATTACTTGCATTTTCAGATATGAAAAAGTTGATTTGGGGTGCTGTAATCTTATGTAGGTCACTATACGCTTGGAAACGATATTGGTGGTAACATCCATATGTTTTGCTTTGTTGATTTTTCAGCATTTAGGAAAATGTTGACAACAGAGTATCGGACAACCGAGTGCAAGGGAACAGGTTGATTTTTCAGCATTTAGGAAAATGTTGACAACAGAGTATCGGACAACCGAGTGCAAGGGAACAGGCAAGGATGCGACATACTTGATTTTAACCCGAAATACAGGTGAGCTTGATACCAAGTTTTCCATGCGAGTTCTTCCTCCTTTTTGGCCAATCACAAGTATTTAGTGGACTGTTGAAGCACTCACTATTGTTTTATTGTACCATGCTTTCTTAATTATCTCGGATCCATCTGTTCAGATACTGTATCTGAATCTGGATTTGGTTACGTGAGTAAATCTGGTGGTTGTTCCTCTAGTAAACTCGGACTCAGTTTAGTTGCTTCAGTACTCCATCAATGTGTTGTCTCCCTTGCTTCATTCATTGGTAATTATCTAGTATATATGACCTTTATTCACTACATCCTTATTTAATTTGACAGTACCTGATGGTTGAAAGTATGATTATCTGTAGACGGTACCATGTTATTCGGATGTACAGGCATATCCCACCCGGACCAGATACCAGTGCTACAAGTGTTCTGACTTCAGCTAGCTTGGTTAGGTCTTCTGACGATGAAAACGTGATCATTGATAACTTGACGGTTGGTGTTGCTGGCTTCCCTGTACTTCCTTTTCTTGCTAATTTACTGTAGAAGAGTAATTATCTTTTATGTCTCTTTTTGCTTAATCAATGGTTGCAGATTAAAGTGCGCCTTCCAGATGATCTAATTGTCACTGGGTGGTTGCACCATTATGATTTGAAGTATGATATTGCTGTTGTCAATATCGACCGTATTTCTGGAATTTGCACACCAAAAATGAGTTCCAGAGTTCAGCAGTTTGAGTCCACCAATTTAGTAGCTTGGGGGCGGTGTTTTGACTCATGCATGTTAACAAGCACACCTGAGATAGATATTGACAGGCTAAGCAATGAACTTGATATGGTGAGCTGTGGTTCTCTTACTTTTCTACGTGGTGGAAAATAACTTATCTTTATTACCTGGCCTAACCTTTTGAACAATGAACTACCACATGTGTAAAATTCATTTGTCCTCTGTAACATTCTTCATTGTTGTCTCCATGCCAGGCTTTGATCGGAGGTCTCCTTATTGATTTTAATTGGATTTTTGCTGGAATAATCTGTCGTAGAGGTGAAAGGGCTGTATTTGTACCACAGGACAAAATTATTGAAAGCTTTGGAGAATTTTGGATTTAGGTTGGCATTTCTGGACCACTAGCTATTTTGGTATAAATTTGCATCTTGATGATGTTTCTACCTGTTTTGTATCTATGATCTTTTCTATGTGAACAATTGTTCCCTCACCACCTACCATTTTGGCATGCATTCTAGACTATAGTATGATTCTTGTTTCAATGCTGAAGCTCTAAGGAAAAAATGTGATCAATTTGTTATCCAAAATTACAATACAAAACATGTAACATACTAGTGTCTATCACATCCTTGGACATTGGGTGTGATTTTATCATTTATTTTAGCTGTGAACTACCTATAACCTTGTGGCTCTGCTTCCAACCTTGCCCGTGTATGTTGGTCCAATTTGTGTTTGGTCATTAACATGGCCTTTCTGTGATTTATCATGACATGTTTTGTCCACTCTGCAGGACTGACATTAATCAAGGGGACTGTGGTACAAAAAAAACCATTCACAAGTGAGATTTGAAAACATACCATACTAGTCAGTTGTTCGTTGTTTTTAGTTAGTACATGTTCATCTCATCGATTCCATACATTCATTAATTTCTTTAACTTATTGCATCTGATGCTTTCAATTTTTTCGTGAAGATGAAAGATGCAGTGATTATCCCATCCCAGATGACATTATTAGACACAGTGCAATTGCTCCCAGTTTTCCTGCGTTACCCCCTTATGTTGAACGTTTCGGCATATTCAAGCACCTTTGTCTCATGTTTCTTTAAACAGGTGATATTCCTGTGATGCGTGTGTTCAATTCGTTTGAAGATAAATTTGAGGGTGATATCTGGAGTTCACTCAGTAAAGAACTTGGTTCAACTCTGTCTGAATGTGTTGTCGCGCTCGCATCATTTAATGGTGAATATAGTTCGTTCGATACACTCGATCAAACATTTCTGTTTCACACTTTTATTAGATTGATAATTAATGACCAAATTATGATCTATGCAGAAGGTGCTAGGCATTTTGCTTGCACAGGTGTATTTATAGACTCTTACCCTGCAAGAATTCTGACATCAGCAAGTCTTGTTAGAAGTTCTGGTGATAAAAGCAAGATTTATGATAACTTGTGGGTTAGTACCTTTTTTAATCATTATTTGCTCCTTCTGTATGCCCATTGTAATACTGGTTAACTCTAATTTTGTCATTGCAGATTGAGGTGTGCCTTCAAAATAAGTGCTGTTTCACAGCTGTATTGAAATACTATGATTTACGTTATAACGTTGCTGTTATTGACATCATATGTTTTCGCAGTACTCATGCCACAGAGCTCGAGACAGATATTCCTTTTGCCCCTAATTCTGATGTACTAGCTGTAGGATTTTGCTTCAAAGATTGCAAGTTAATGGTTAGAGGGGGGGGGGGGGTTGACAAGCCTTTTATCTTCTACTATCTGGTTCATACTAATTATTTTATGGGGAATGCGCAAGCCAATCCTTACTGAGTCTGTTGAACTATTGGTACAAAAATAATACCTTCTGTGTATCTCTCTCATATGGTGTCACTTTATTTGGTCTTTGTTTGTAGGCTGGGATTGGAGGGCCCCTTATTGATACATGTGGGAATTTTGTTGGCATAAATTTTATTGATGATGAAGAAACTCCGTACCTACCAAGGAAAAAAATTCAGGAACTATTGTTGCACTTTGATGCAAATGGGTATGTCTTCGACAAGCTTGCTGATTTTGCTCTTTCTTCAAACAATTTCAACATTTCATAGGCTCACTAAAGCACTCATGTTAGTCATGTGGTTTTTTTGCGATTATTGTTCTTGTATATCTCTTGTTAGCTTGAAGCCAACTATAGCACTTATTATTGCGGATTTCTATATTACAAGCAAGTCCTAGAGTTGAAATCTAAGCCATCAGCAACATTAGACCCCATTAAGCCACTATTTCTGTTAATCTAGTTTTGTTGTAATATGTTAAAATAAAATTCAAAATGTCTGCCTAGCATCCATCCGGCATACTAGACTGCACGGCTGATAAAAATCTCTTATTGGCTGGCCCACATGAAGAGCACCAGCGCACTGTGATTTGCTGGCTGTTGAGTGTGGTTTACTGGTGGGATGACACAATTGGACGTGTAGCATGTTGCATTGTTGTCAGATGTTTTTGTAGGTGGTTCTATTATTATTATTATTATTATTATTATTATTATTATTATCATTATTATTATTATTATTATTATTATCATTATTATTATTATTATTATTATTATTATTATTATTATTATATATGCTAAAATTTTGCCTGATGTTTTTGTACGCATAATTCTGCTGAGACTATTGATGAAGGTGATCTGTACAGGTGTGAGCTCATCTCAATACTGTCGTTTATTTCATCGTTTTCATGGAAATTTGATGTGTGTGTGTGTTCTCTTTTGGAACTTGCTCGATGACAGATGGCCCGTGCGTGAGCCATATTGGGGTGTTCGTCCACATCTGTATGAACGGTATTACAGAAAGAACGGCTATTGGTGCTGAAATATTGCCTCCTTTTTCTATCTATATTTAGACTGCTACTGGTAGCTTTACCTGTGCCTCTTCACCAAGAAAGCACTGTGCCATCCACATCTTCAAAGTGAGGTGTTTTGTACAAGTAGAAAGGGTGCTAAACTTATTTTACTTGTGCTCTCTTTAGTTAGAAATTATTGAACCACTTGATGCTTGCTATGAGAATTATACTTGCCCTGGGCGGCGTGCCTTGTGTAATTCATGCCAGTTTTTTTTAAAAAACTTCTTCATGCCAGTTTACCTGTGGAAATTGCAGCAGGAATAAAGTTGGCTCCTGTTCGTCCTGCTGCGACTTATTCACTCATGAAAGATGGATTGATAATACAGATGAAAAAGTGAGAGAATGATTTTGGGAGTTCTCCTTGATTATTGTGATGAGTCAGGGTACATATATATAGGCATGGTGGACAGGCCCACTTGCCATATTACATTCCAACACTCCCCCGCAGTCAGAACTGGGAGCACCGCGAACATTAAGACTGGACCTAAACTCTGTGAAGACAGACGTGTCGGACTTGGCCTCAGCAAACCCAAGAGAGGTGATATGAGAGGCGAAGCGACTGTGCCAGGCGCGAGGAGCTTGCTTCAATCCATATAGTGATTTGTTCAGGCGGCGGACATAATTGGGCTGGGTCGAGTCAACGAACCCAGTAGGCTGAACGTAGTATACTGTCTCGTTTAGCGTGCCATGGAGGAAAACATTCTTCACATCGAGCCGGTGAATAGGCCAGGAGCGGGACAGAGCCAACGTGAGAACCATCCTGATGGTGGCTGGCTTGACAACTGGACTGAATGTTTCATCATAATCAACTCCCGGACGGTGTGTGAAGCCCCGAAGAACCCAGCGGGCTTTATAGCGATCAAGAGAGCCATCTGCCTTAAATTTATGACGAAAAACCCACTTGTCGGTGACGAGATTGACGCCGGGCAGGCGAGGCACGAGAGTCCAGGTGTCATTGGCGAGTAAGGCGTCGAACTCGTCTTGCATGGCGTGACGCCAGGACAGGTCCGAGAGAGCGGTGCGGACGGAGGTTGGCACTGGAGACATGGACGCAACTGTCGTGGTGAGGTTGAGACGGTCCACGGGTTGCCGAAACCCGTCCTTGCCACGAGTGTGCATGCTGTGCGCATTGGTGACGGGAGCAATCGCTTCTTGAGCTGTGGCGGTGGTGCGCCTGGTGATCTGTCCGATGCCGTTGGCAGCAACCTGGGACGTGATGTCCACAGGGGCAGCGACACCAGCCGGAGCGGGGATAGGGCCGTCGTGACCAGGGGCGAGACTACCCTGGTCGCCCTGGCTGCCGATGTCAGGGGCGCCCAATTGGCCAGGGGCGTCCTGGCTGCCGCTCAGAGCAGCAGAGGGAGAGGCGTCAGGTGTCCCTGGTGTAGCGTCCACGCCACTAGGGAGTCGTGTAACTGCAACCACAACTCTAGGCCCAATGGGCCAAGAGGAGTCATCAGCATCGTCCAAAAACGCGAGTGTGTTGGGATCCTGGGGTGAGCTGGACATCTCAGAGAAAGGAAACAACGTCTCGTCGAACACGACATGGCGAGAGACGATGATCCGATTTGAATGGAGATCAAGGCATCGATATCCTTTATGATCCGATGAGTACCCAAGGAAAACACATAGTGAGGAACGAGGTGATAATTTGTGTGGAGCTTTGGATGACATGTTGGGATAGCACGCACAACCAAACACACGAAGGTGGGTGTAGGATGGTTGTGTGCCATGAAGAGCGAAGAAGGGAGTCTGGCCGTCCAGGGTTTTAGTGGGATGACGATTCAGGAGATATGTGGCTGTGTGAAGAGAGTCAGCCCAATAAACAGGAGGGAGACTGGCCTGGAACAGAAGGGACCACACAATATTGTTAATTGTGCGAAGGATGCACTCAGCACGTCGGTTCTACTGGGAGGTGTATGGGCACGACATCCGGAAGGTGACCCCATGAGTGAGGAAGAACATGCGGGCCGAGGAGTGGTCAAACTCGCGGCCATTGTCGCACCGAACTGCCTTAATGGAGGAGTCAAACTATGTGCGCACATAAGAGAAAAAAATTAGAAACGACATCGAAAGTATCGGATTTAAGGCGCAATGCAAAGGTCCAGGTGTAATGAGTGCAGTCATCGAGAATAAAGTGAATTTGACACACTAAATGGTAGGCGCACGTGGCGACCTAGCTGACAAGCATGACAAATGTGATCAACTGACTACTTATTACATGAAATTGCATTGGAACTAATAAGTTTGGATAAAGCCGCGTGACCAAGATTGCCAAGACGGCGGTGCCAAAGTGAAGTGGGCGATGCGGTGGCGGCGAGGGCAGTGGTGGTGCTGGATGGTGCGGGAAAGAACGGGTAGAGGTCACCCGTGCTATTGCACCTGGCGATCACGCTCCGTGTCTGAAGGTCCTTGACAGAGAGGCCAAAAGGATCAAATTCGATGGAACAATTATTATCAATAGTGAAATGAATCGTACAGAGATTAAATTCATAATAATGTTTGGTGAAATTAAAACATTAGAAAGAACAAGAGGACGTCGTGCTGTAGAGAAAGAGTGGGACCCAATAGATGTAACGGGACACGAAGCTCCGTTACCCACAATGATAGATGAAGGACTATATGACAATGGAGGGTGAAGGTGGGAGAGTATACCAGCATTGTTGACCATATGAGCACCGGCACCGGAGTCAGCATACCATTCGCCCGATGGAGGAGGCATCAGCGTCATGGTGTTGAAGTTGTGGACAAGTGCTGACGGATCCCATGACGCTCCCTGCATGGGCGTCCATTGCTGCTGCTGCTGGGGCGGCAAGGGTCCTCCGTAGCCGAACCCAGGAGGAGGGGCGATGGAGTACGGCTGCTGCTGTGGCATGTAGTGCTGCTGGGCGAGGTACGCGGGCGGCGCCGGACGGAACGGCGCCCCGGAGACGTGTCCAGTAGGAGCCTGGCCACCAGTCGGTGGGCATGGCCAAAATTGGACATGGCCCGCCCATGGATTGCAGACGTGCGCCATAGGGAAGTTGCCGCCTCCCTGCTGCTGGTTTCCGCCCTGCTGCTGGTGGTTGCGGCCGCGGCCGCCGTGCCGATGGCCGTTTCGCCGGCCGTTTTGGCCGCCTTGGCCACCGGGAGTCCGGCCGCCGTGGCCATAGGCGCCACGGCCGGGCGCCCCGAAGACGGGGCCGGCCCTGGCCATGGCCGCCACCCTGACCGTGGTTGCCAGGGGCGCGCGGAGCTGCGGCGAGGGCGGTGGTTGTGGAGGAAGGCGTTTGGTCGGAGGCCCCAGCGGCCTCGCCGGCTGCAAGGTCGTTGATATCGATCTCCTCGAGTAGCAGAAGTGTGCGAGCCTCCTCAAAGGTGGGAAAAGGCTGCCGAATCTTGAGGTTGGAGACCATGGGCCGGAATTTCCCGTTGAGGCCGCGAAGCAAGGTGAAGACCATGGTGCGGTAGTCAATCGGATCGCCGTAGTCACTGAGGGTGGCCGCCATCGTCTCGATACGGCGGCAAAAATCGGTGATCAAGGCCGCACCCTGTTTCGCCGCGCGAAACTCCGCCGAGAGTAGTAGAGCACGTGATTCGCGCTGGCCGAGGAATTCGTTCTCGAGGTAGACCCAGGCACCGTGAGCGTTAGGCTTGCAGTTCATCGTCGCCTGCTGAAGATCGGCGTGGATCGTGTTGTAGATCCATGTGAGCACGGTGCAGTTCATCTGCACCCACGCCAGGCGATCGGCATTGACGACGTCCGAAAGGACGTGATCCATGAGGGCATACTTGCCCAAGACGGTGAGGAAGAGGGCGCGCCACTGGTTGTAGTTGTCGTTGGTGCGATCCAACACCAAAGGTACGAGGACCTTGATGTTGAGGACGGCGATGGCGGCGGCATGAACGGTGGCGTATTTGGCCTCATACACGTCGAGTGCCGCGGCCCGATCGGCTTCCGCATGGCGGCGGCATGCGACCTCGTTCGCGCGTTTCGCACGCCTCGCGAGCCAGGCACTCGGCGTCGGTCTCTGCCATGACGAGGTGGCGGTGATCAGTGCTGTCGCGGGCGCGTTCATTCGCGCGAGGGTAGGAGGGCGCCTGCTGGCCGGCGATCGGACGCCTGGCGGCGGCGACGCGGTCTCAGATGGAGATGTGCGCTATTAGCGGAAGCGAAAAACAGAAGAGGAACGTAACCTCTCATGATACCATGATAGGGAATGATTTGGGGAATTCTCCTTGATTATTGTGATGAGTTATATATAGGCATGGTGGACAGGCCCACTTGCCATATTACATTCCAACAATAAGAATCGTGACATGCGCTTGTAATGGAATGTG
This sequence comes from Cenchrus americanus, assembly GCA_947561735.1. Lineage (NCBI taxonomy): Eukaryota > Viridiplantae > Streptophyta > Magnoliopsida > Poales > Poaceae > Cenchrus > Cenchrus americanus. The sequence continues at coordinate 95,813,346 of OX387242.1, read as the reverse complement.
GAGAAGAGAATTTCAAATTCTTCAAATGGGATGTGGAGAAGAGAATTCTCAGTAGTTTATGGCATTGGAAAAAAATACTCTAAATTGCCTCGTGTCCCCCAACTTTCACATCAACTATGGCACTATGGCAAGGACACCAAGAATCTTAGACCTGCTCCTTTCCTCGACCCTCACCCCCAGCGATATAAAAAGTCACAAACACAATCAAACTAGTGGTCAGTGATAAATATGCAAGACACCTCCTCTTATGTCAGTCGCGTATACAGTTTTTAATAGGTTCATCTCAAATTATATTCCAACATAATCCAATCGAATAATCAATCGACCTGCAATGTGACCTTACTTACCAGGGAAGCACCTGCGTGAGCAACGGCTTCCGGGAGAAGAAGGCTTCAAGGCTACCGATCGTGGTCTCACGCAGGTCAGACCTGGACTCTGATGTGAAAAACAGCAACATGGAGTGTCATCACCACATTGTCCATGGAGAAGAGCTCCGTTGGCACAACATCAAGGCCAGCTCCTGCAACCCTTCCCTCTTTCAGTGCCCTGACTGTTAGAAATATACCCTAGAGCCAACTGGATTTGATCCACTAGTGGGCTCAGATGGATTTGATCCATTATGGTGTAAAAGTACTAATGGGCCACAAATGTTGTAAAGCACATTAGTATTGGAAGGGGTACACCATCTATTAGTCTCGTATTGCTAATGGACGATGGTGTGAGGGGTTTTCCTCCCAATAAATATGGACCACACCCCTCCTAAAAAGACACAACTTTCTCAAGTAGCAGCCGCGCTGCCAACGCTCTCTGCTCGTCGCACTCGCGGACCTAGCAGTTCGGTGTGCGTCGCTTCCTTCTCCGTACATGTGGATACCTTGGAGGTGCTGCATCTGGAGCACTTGGATCGGACGAGCCGCACGTGCAAGTCAAGAAGGACGTGAGCAACTGCACTACCGGCTACCCTCGACGCGTTCGTCTACATCGAGACGGTTCCGCTGCATCTGCGCATCTAGTGGTAATCTCGTGATCTCTGACAACAGCAGTTCCTGTTTTGCGGGGAAAATTTTGTTTTGCGCTAGCGTAGCCACCCCGTATCCCTTCAGTGGTATCAAAGCCAGGTTGCGATCCTGGGACCTATGCGTCCCACGTCTCGTACAATTAGTGGTGGGTCTATGAAATTAGGGTGCCACTAGTTTTCCTTGACTAGACGGGTTTGTATCGAATACTTACACGCATAAGTGTTGGTTTGCTTATCAAAGTCATCTTAACGGTTAAAGACTTTGGGGCATAAAGGTTGGGAGCCTAGACATAGAGATGTCACCCAACAACCGGAGTCATATGTGATATGATTAGCAAAGAGTTGCTTACCAATCTACCTTGTTTACTAGCGGTGACGCAAAAGCTCACTAGTAGACTTGTTAGTTGTGGATTCTGAATCACTAAGTATCAATGTGGGGATATTGATTTTAGTGGGAGTAAATTCTTTTATTTTACTCTATCATGGATATATTGTCTTAGTGTTTTGCATTTATTATTCTGTTGTAGATTAAAGGCACCTAGCAACACCACATCGTTTACCTTGCATTCGGTCCTTGAGAAGGACAAGTTGACTGAAACAAACTTTACGAATTGGATTCGTAATCTGAGAATTGTTCTCAGAGCTAAGAAAAGGGAAGGAGTTCTAGGCACCCCTTACCAATAGATGATAACGTTAAGAAAATCACGGCAGTAGTCATGTGATGGCGATCCAAAACAAGCCGATCTTTAAAAGGAAGGGCAATTCTTGGAAGAAGAAAGGTAAGGCCAAGGATAAGATCCCAATGCCAAACCAGGCGCCCAAGGCTAGTCCAGCTGCCAAGGCTGAATGTTTTCATTGTAAGGAAATCGGTCACTGCAAAAGAAATTGTGAGTTGTACTTAGCTTCTATGAAAAGCAAGGGAAGTAAGGGTACTTCCACTTTAGGTACACTTAATGTTTATGTTACAGATATTTTCCTTGCTGATTCTTATACTAATTCTTGGGTATTTGATACAGGATCGGTTGCTCATATTTGCAACTCGATGCAAGGAATGATAAGAAGTAGAAGCGTGGAACGAGGAGAAGTTGATTTTCGCGTAGGCAATAATGCAAGAGTTGCTGCATTGAGTGTAAAAGGGTTAACCCTAGGGATTTGTTGATCCAACCAATGCTTGAAAGGTGTGCAAACTTCAAAAATCCATTTATGGATTGAAGAAAGCATCTCGGAGTTGGAACCTTCGCTTTGATGAAGTGGTCAAAGGGTTTGGCTTCATTCAGAGTGAAGAAGAGCCTTGTGTTTACAAGAAGGCAAGTGGGAGCTCTGTAGTGTTTCTAATCTTATATGTGGATGACATATTACTGATTGGAAATGACATTCCTATGCTTGAGGCCGCTAAGACCTCATTAAAAAATAGTTTTTCAATGAAGGACTTAGGTGAGGCGGCATACATTTTGGGCATCTAAATCTATAGAGATAGATCAAACAGACTTATAGAATTAAGCCAAGACACTTACATTGATAAAGTGTTGAAAAGGTTCAACATGGAAGAGGCGAAGAAATGGTTCTTGCCTGTGTCACATGGTGTACATCTTAGCAAGACTCAGTGTCCTTCGACAACTGATGAGCGGGAACGCATGAGTAGAATACCGTATGCTTCGGCCATCGGATATATTATGTATGCAATGATATGTACACATCCAGATATTTCGTATGCACACAGTGTTACAAGCAGATACCAATCTGATCCAGGTGGGGGTCACTGGACAGCGGTTAAACATATTTTTAAGTACTTAAGAAGGACTAAAGGCATGTTCCTAGTCTATGGTGGTGAAGGAGCTCGTTGTAACGGATTACACCGATGCTAGTTTCCAAACTGACCAAGATGATTGAAAGTTGCAATCAGGATACGTATTTATGATAAATGGTGGAGCTGTGAGCTGAAAGAGTTCCAAGCAGGAGACAGTGGCTGATTCTACAACAGAAGCCGAGTACATCGCGGCTTCGGAAGCTGCAAAGGAGGGTGCTTGGATAAGGAAGTTCCTTTCTGAACTTGGTGTGTTTCCGAGTGTCTCTAGCCCATTGGATCTTTATTGTGACAACAATGGGCTATTGCGCAAGCAAAGGAGCCAAAGAATAAACATGTACTACGGAAATTTCATCTGATACGAGAGATCGTTAGATGAGGTGATATCAAGATATGCAAAGTACACACGGATTTGAATGTTGCAGATCCTTTGACAAAACCCCTTCCACAGCCTAAGCATGAGGCGCACATGAGAGCTATGGGTATTAGATATATTCTAGATTAGCTCAAGTGCAAGTGGAAGAATGTTAGAAATATGTCCTATAAGGAATTATAGAGATGATTATATTTCATTATATCCATGTCACTTGGTTCTTTTATTGAATATCCATGAAAGGCGACTTGTATTTGATTGGCAATTATGTGAATTGTTTGTGAAACTCTTTTACTTGTATGGTTATTCAAAAGTTGTCCCTAGTATGAGTTAATGACTAGCACATGAATTAGTTGATGACTATGTTTCACAAGTCATGAACATGGAGATGTATAACTAATAATGTGGGCACATGTATGACATGGGGCTGGACTGACCCAATTTGAGACCTTGTTCTCTGTTTACACAACGTATATGCTATGTCCTTAGACTTGAGATTGTCGCATGTACTCAAGATGTGAATTGACCTACTTAGGGGCCATCAACCGCTACTCCATAACTGGGTAGTCATAAAGATGGCTTTCGGGTTTGTCGGGAAGCATCTTCGTGAGGCATGGTCAATCAAGATAGAATTTGCCCCTCTACTTGAGAGAGATATCTCGGGCCCCTCGAGTGATCGGATCAAGAAATGCATGACCGTCTTTGGGTTAAGGGTTAACCCCCTTTTGATGATCCGAATCACAGTGTCGAGAAAGAGAGGTCAGCTTGGAGCTAGACCAAATATCGTGAGGCAAAGGGAATAACATGTATGAATTGTTGTGATGGTTTGTCTGATAAGATCTTTACGTATGCATAGGAGTTGACACGTCTTGCTAGAGGCCGCTATCAACTATTGATCGAGTAATGTACTCGGGTCAAGTCTATGTGTACGTGAACCTATGGGCTCACACACTTAGGGGTTGGAAGCCGAATGAGGATGAATATACTTGCATAGTTGACTCTAGTGCAAGTGGGAGACTGTTGGAAATATGCCCTAGAGCCAACTGGATTTGATCCACTAGTGGGCTCAGATGGATTTGATCCATTATGGTGTAAAAGTCCTAATGGGCCACAAATGTTGTAAAGCCCATTAGTATTGGAAGGGGTACACCATCTATTAGTCACGTATTGCTAATGTACGATGGTCTAGGGGGTTTTCCTCCCAATAAATATGGACCACACGCCTCCTGACACAACTTTCTCAAGTAGCAGCCGCGCTGCCAACGCTATCTCATCATCGCACTCGCGGACCTAGCAGTCCGGTGTGCATCGCTTCCTTCTCCGTACGTGTGGATACCTTGGAGGTGTTGCATCTGGAGCACTTGGATCAGACGAGCCACACATGCAAGTCAAGAAGGATGTGAGCAACTGCACTGCCGGCTACCCTCGACGCGTTCATCTACATCGAGACGGTTCCGCTGCATCTGCGCGTCTAGTGGTAATCCCGTGATCTCTGACAGCAGCAATTCCTGTTTTGCAGGGAAAATTTTGTTTTGCGCTAGCGTAGCCACCCCGTATCCCTTCACTGACCAACTCTGCTTCGTCGACATTTGCTCCTCGACCAATGTTTATGATGATCCCATCCTTTCCCAGGGCCTCTAGAACATCCTTGTTGACAATGTGCCGGGTGTCCTTGTTCAATGCGCATGCCACAACAAGCACATCTGATTCTGAAGCGAGATCATAAACACTAGAGAAGTATTTGTAGGACATCGAATCCTTTTGTTTTCTAGAGCTGTAATTGATGATGCAGCCAAATGCTTCAAGCCTCTTTGCAATCAGTAAGCCGATGTTACCCAATCCAATGATGCCAACATGCTTGCCGCCTACTTGAAACCATCAAAAGAATGTGTTACTGCAGAGTCATTGGAATGGAAATTGGGAACACTGCATGAACTCCATAAGGTTAAAGCTTCATGTGAACTTGAATCAGCGACACTGAATGGTATAAAATGGAATGTTTACAGGATCCAGCTGTGATACCAAAGCTGGTGAATTCAAGAGTATAACCAATCTAAAGTTCAATCCAACTACATAAATCTTCATCTTTCCATGATAAACAAGTTCGTGCTTGATTACTTTTAAAGGCTTGGCTACCGTTGAATTTAATAGTAAACCTTAATGATGAACCATATGTTGTCCTCTCCAGTTTTCAGCACCAGATTTAGAAGCCTTTCTTCATGTACTACCTCCGGTTATTTTTATATGACGCCGGTGGCCAGAAAGCTAAGCTAAATAACCTTGTTTAGTTGGTGAAAAATTTGCCTTTTCAATGTTTTGAACTCCTGTAGCACACTGTAGCACGTTACGTTTGTTTGTGGTAAATATTATCCTACCATGGCCTAACTAGGCTCAAAAGATTTGTGTCACAAAGTACATCAAAATTGTGTAATTAGTAATTTTTCTTACCTGCATTTACTGCTTCGAACATATGTCTTTTGGTGTATTTAATGTGATGTGATGGAGAGAGAGAGTTGAAAAAGTAGCAAAAATTTTGCCAACGAAACTTAATCGAGAACGGAGGTAGTATTATAATTCTCATGAGTTGGAGCATTTGGATCTTTGAAGGAATTGTGCCCAATACAGAGGATGTCTTTCCGCGTTTCAAGAGAGAATTTGCTCTGTCTGTTCTGAGAGCAAAACCAAGAATTCAATCTTTGATGTAGATATGGCTAGACTCTATAACAGTTTTGCTTTTTTTCATTTCTTTCTTTGTTTCTTGAAACCTTTAGTTGAATCTTTTCTTTTGTTATTACATATAAATATAGGTAATGACTTTATACCAGCCGATTGTGTTTTTATTGCGCAGAACAGCCCCCTAAACCGATTCGGCTTATGATCCATGTGGTGGGGCCCACGCATCTATCTGCTCCCACCCTGTCCACTCGTCTCGATCTCGAGCCGCCCATCCATTTTCCCCTCTCGGTTCTCCAGTCTCCCCATTGGCTTCTCCCATCTCCTCGGCGGCGCCTCGCAGGCGGAGAGGACCCCGGCTCGATCCCTCCCGTAGCCCGACCTGAGCGCGAGGGCTCCGGCAGCACTAGGATGCTGCGACGGAGAGGGGAGGGGGCCCAAGGCATGGGAAGCCAGGCCTGCCTCTCTTCCGCGCTCCTAGGGTTTTCCGTCGGCAGACCCCTGTTCAGGGCGCGCGACAGCGGTGGTACCTGGCAGCAGCCCCTCCCTCTGGTGAGAAAGCACCCCGGCGGCGGCGCCTTCCTGGCAACCATTGCGTCAGTAAGGGTGAGGCATCATCAGCTCCCCCCTCATCTCCTACTCTTCTTTGTCCCTAGTCTAGGGGCGCATGTCTCCTCCCGTCCTCTCTTTAGGGTTAGTCTCTCTCTTCACTCACTTGTGTTCCTCAGCGATTCACCCTCATAGACCTCAGATCTAGCGATTTCGTGCATTGGGAACTGTAGGTCGGAGGTGGAGAGGAAAAGGGAACGCACGGAGGTGACTCGTTTCCACAGATTTCATTGATTCTTATCACATGTTGTTTAGAGATTGTACGCTGGAAACCATGGCTTAAAGTGAAAAAGTTTTTCTATCGTTGAACTTGATTGTGATGGTGTTGTACTTCATTTCTTGGCCGCATCATTAATGGTTTGCTGATCGTAGCTATATACTGTTTCTTTTTGTCGTGTAAATGCAACATTCTGGAAGATGTGTTGGAATTTGTGATATTCAAATGCTTGTATTCATGCCCTTTGGATACTTATTAGGAGAAGGCTATAGGATCGATGTCTCATATTTGTTGATGTTCATTCTTGCAACAAAAGATCATTTCTCAAGTAGGCAGTAAATATGGAATAGAAATTACCAAAAATAATGTTATGGATTATCCAAAACAATATACTTCATTAGGCAATAATATGTTGTCATGTGCTCTGTAACTGGTACTTGGTTGGCATTGAACCATGTGGAAATAGGCATTGAGCTTTTTCTTTGCTCCATCCTGATCTCAGTTTTATTTAGCAGCTCCAGCTTGGCTTGCATTCGCACGAGCTCAATTTCTCTATGCCGCAAAGGCATTGTAGTACAACAATGCAATCAGCTCTCCACTCTGTATGTATCCGCATGTAAGCATCGACTCCCTATTTCGTTCAACAACATCTTTGCGTTATAGTTATCGGATTTTTGTAAGCTTGGTGTCAAGCAATTGTGTAATTCGACCTAAATATTTATTCACTTTTGGCTACTATTTCAAATATGTGTTACTATTATCATTTGTGTCCCAATGGTTAAATTTGTTAAGCTATACTTTGTAGGTGTACTGTAAAATTAGCAGTTTTCTTTGTTGACAACAAACTGTTCATCCTACCTTTTCCCCCTTCCTAACCAGTACATGCTATCGAGTTGGTCCTTTTTTCTCACATTATAATATGGCAGGTCATCAAACATTCAACGAAATGCAAAATTAAATGATCAAATTTCTCTACATGTTCAGTTCAGCACATATGCCCTTAGCGTTCATGTCCGTCTAAAAAATGTGTACTTCATAAGCAATCATATGTACTTTGTCAAGCAACAATTTATATTTTATTAACCATTTCTACTTTTTCACTTAAGCAATAATATTGTACTTGATCAGTTAATAATGCTCGTATGCCATAGGCAATGGTATAGTCCTGAATTTTTTTTAGGAGATAAAAGTTCTTATATGCAACAAATTAGTAGTGGTACCATACAACCCAATTTGTTCTAATTTCTCTCAGTTTACACAAACATGCTTTCTAAGTTGGTATCTGTCTTCCCTTCATATGCTATGGGGCATCCTTTTCAAATCGAGTCAAATTTCTTTTGTTAATTATATAGAACAACATAAATATTAGGTTCAAGATATATAGGCATTAAATTGGGAGATAATGCCATTCTCATTTAATCATAGATGAACTTTATGTAGGTACACTAGGAAGGACAGATTTGAGTACATATATGCATTGTCAAGCATGGTGAGGCAACTTATGTTATGATGGCTGCATCTCGTCACCACCAACGACATTGAGGTGAGCCTACGTATTTTACTTGTAGGAAATTTACGTTAAACCAACAAACAAATTATTTATTTTAGTCTACCAATTCTATGTTTTTGGTTTAGCAATTTGTATGCTATGATGTTCTGCCAATTTCTGTTGAACTAACTCCTAACCATCTCCATTCAACAACAACTTAGTATATGTATTTTTGGAATTATATGCTTTTTACCCACCAGTTTTGATGGTTGCAAAAAGCAACTCACTCAGTCAGCACATATGTGTCAAAATCCCTCTTGCATATACATATGTCTTACAAGCGTCCATGTAAGTTATTAGATGTTCACTGTATAACCAGTTTGATTGAGAATGATAAATGGCAATGTCTTTTTTTCAAAGAATCTATTAGATGCGTACTGTACATGTTCTCTTATACAGACTCTGCATAGCATAAGATTGCAGGTCTGTGCACATATAGGTTGCTACATATAGATGTTTCAAGCAAACACTAATACCAAACTTATAAGCAAGATTAAAAATTTAGTACCGAATACCAAACTAGTAGTGAACAACCATGCTTGTTTGTTCAGCAACTCAACATTATTCAATACCAAACTTAGTGTCGAAAACCCATCATTTTAACTGTTTTACAAAACCAACTCAGGATTGGGGATACTATACACTGGTCTTTGTACAGTCAGTAGCAAGGTTGAACAACCTTGCTTTTTTCCATGTAGCAAACAATTTGTTTAGTAGGCACTAATCGTTGTTATGAGCAATCAACTATAGTGTTACAGTTCTACGAACTTGCAATGAAAATGGTAGTGTTTTGTCCCCGATACTCACTAACACTGAATATCTATATTAACCGTATGGTACTAAGGCATATATACCAATTAACTCAGCAACTTAGCATTTGGATTCAACCACGTTGCCGATCACTACATTTTTACATCAAACCACGCCTGTAAAACAGTGTAATTCATTAGGAAAAATATGTTGCAGAGGTAGGCAAACCAATATACATAGTTAGTAGAAAATAATATGGTTCCGAATTTGCAAGAATATGGGGGATATTGTTATGCATCCATTCTATATTAGACAAAAATATTGTTGTACTAGGTACTTTCTTTAGACAATTTTTATACTTTTATATTACTAAATGTAATCAACCCATGTTGATATCTTACTCACTCGTTATTATTTCACTCATCTATACTTCTCTTTTCTTCTGAACATACGCATTTGTTGTTAGTTCACTTATCTATACCTCTCTTTTCTTCTGAACATAAGGGAGAGCAATCTGTTGTTCAAGTTTTCATGAACATAAGGGAGACATTTATGCAACACCTGTGCGTATCATAGCAATATCTACTGTATCATGAAACTTAATTCAGCTTAACAATCAGAAAAATAAAAAATAAAGGCATGCTAATGTACTAATCTGGCCAACTATGTAATCATATAACCTATAACCTACTGTATTCAGTGTCATAAACTCAATTCAGTTTACAAGCCATAAAAATAAATTGGTGGAGGCATGTTAGTATACAAATCTAGCCAACTATATAGTGTTGTTTTATCCTTTTTTTCCAGCAATAATCATATCCTTTTATTTTTTCTTTTTTGCTGTAGCAGTGTGCCAACTATCCTATCCTTTTTTTGCTTTCTGATTTGCAGAGGGGCAAGTGAAGACAGGCAGGGTGGAATCGAACTTGGAAGAGACAAGATGCACATATGCAGTTCAGCAGTTGATGCACATATGCTACCAGCCAACGCAGGACTCAGCTACAACAAATCCAAATCATGCAGGCAACCAAAACCCCAAATTACATGTGATGTGTGTATCCGGTTGGGAATCCTGGTTTTTCAACCAAATCTCGTCTTTTCGGGGTCAAAAAGCTGCCAAACTTGTTGGTGATTTCCACCTGGTGGATCAAGAAATTGATGTGGATCTTGCCTGAATGCACCTTTTTTGGCTTCTTTGTTGATATCTTGATTTTGGGGGATTTTTGCCTGCAATCCTGTCGATTTTGTGTTGTATGCTGTTCGCCGTCCCTGTTTCGCGCCGCCAGGTATCGACGTGACCCTAGGCATATGTTTCACTTTTTTCTGTCGCGACCCTATGTTTTTGCCGCCAAAACGTGGGTTGGGAATGCGTCCATAAGTGGGTGGCGCTAGAAATATGTGGGCCTGACAACACAGATTGTCAAATATGGCAGAAAAACAGCCGGTTGTACCTTAAGCTAATTTACAGCGGCTGTACCTTAAGCTAATTTATAGCTAGATGTAAAATAGCCAAGTCCATAAATATATTCCGTAGGGGAATACCCCTCCTATTCACTCAAAAAAATAGTGCTTGAATAATACTTCTAGTGTTCTGTCAAACATTTTGTCACACCAGATTTTACAGAGAAAACCGAATGCATCTCACGTGTGCGCCAGGATCATTTTACACACACATGATAGACAAAATGAGTGTAATACCATTGCAGTAACAAATCGTTCAAGAGTTAAACCAGTACGATATTCATTATTACATCCAGAGAAGTGGACTCGAAGGTCCAAACACAACGATAACTAAACGACGAGCGGCTCCATCTCTCGACTTCCACGAGCATGCCGAGCGGGGGATCCGCATGCCCTAGAACTCCTCGTAGTCACTCCAGTACTTGTCCTCGCCTCCGACGTTCTCCTCTGAACAGCGGTAAGCAAGGGTGAGCACACTTATGGTTGGTGCTCAGCAAGTGGGGGAAACAATGCAAGGCTATCAAGGATAGGATATGGTTCACAACGGTAAGCATTTTATAAGTTGGTCAAGTTTTATTAGCAAGCACCTAATTACTAGGTGTAAGTGTATACCAACCCACTTATCCTTAAAAGAAACCTCAAACCAAACCCTCGAACCCACGATTTACAGTTATCTTCAAGTTTATTAATCATGTGAGGGTCCAAGACACTCATGACCGTGAGCACAGCTGATCGATCAGTTTTACACTCTGCAGAGGTTGTACACTTTACCCACAGTTCATGTTCCCCATCTTGCTCGAGTTACTAGACCCTTAAACACTTCCAAGGTGAGTGTATAGGGGTCCACTACGAAGCCTTTACAAAGGAAAGAAGAGAAACCAACAGCTCGCAACAGTTACAGCCCAGGGCGGACCATAACCCTCCCTAGTGGCCAGCACCTTAGCCAAGGCTGCTACCCCAAAAGAACCGGGCTATACCCCTGCAACCCCGAGCCCCCTGTGCCCCTCTCGGAAATGAGCTATCAACTAACCCACTCTCCTAATTATTTGGCTAAGTCAGAGCCATGTGGACTGTGGTTGTACTGTTGTCTTGGGTGGTTCTCCATGTTCCATTTATAATTCAAGTTATCTTGTCTTAAGCACAAACACATTATATAAACAGAACTGAGATGTATAACATAAACAAAGCATAACCATACCCATGTAGAGCAAACTAAGCATTTATCTACCCAAGCATTTGTTAAACAAGGTTGATCAAGGTAATGAGGTAAAATATCTAGTAAAGTCCTTAACTAGGTGTTTGCCCATCAAGTTTATGCATAGCAACAGGAATAGTAAACTTTGTTTAACATGCAGTGACATAGGTTCAAAAAGATAATGCAGAGGAGGAAAGCCACTTGCCTTCCTCTACAAACTGGGTAAAATCTTCCTCGAACACAAGCTCTTCATGATCGCCTCCGATGGGGAGCTCAGACGAAACAGGCACGATATCTACGAGTCAAACATGAACAACAAACAATAAATAAACAGTACACCAAACAGTAACAAAACTGGTAAATTTGCTGTTTAAATGATTCTACTCGTCGAGACGATCATTTCGGTATATAGAACGCTAAAAACGGAGTTAAAACGAGAAAGATATGATTAAAACAAGTTACAGGGACCTATCTGCAAGAAAACTAAGTTTACAGGGCCTTTTATAAATAAAATCAGGGCTAAAACACAATTATATATAAAAACGGAGGGGTTTATATGCTAAAAGAGATGAAAAGGACCCTGATAAAAGAATCTAGGTTAGACAGGGGCTAAAACATAAAAACCAGGACCTGTTTGTGAAGATTCTTAAAGGTGGAAGGACCGGCATGCGAAACCATGAAAACCCAGGGACTCTTAATCAAAATCGCCAGAGCGGCACCGTGGATCTTGGATCCAACGGCTACCGATGCGCGCACGTGCCGTGGACCGCGCCGTGCGCCCGGTGCACGGGTCCACGGTGGACCGGCCGTTCAAAACGAAGGGGTACGCGATCTTAACCGTCCGCGCGAGATCCAAAGGCCCAGGACGCACGCAAGCGAAGGGCGGCGGCGACGTACGCGATCTTAACCGTCCGCGCGAGATCCAAAGGCCCAGGACGCACGCAAGCGAAGGGCGGCGGCGACGCCGCCGGAGGGCGGCGGCGCGTGACAGGGGCTCGCCGGCGTTGGCCCTGGACGGCGTTCCCGGACTCCATTCCGACCACGAACTGGTGCAACACGATGCGGGGGCGCTTGCGCACGTGAAAGGGGGTCTATGGGGGCAATTGTGCCTCACCGGCGGCCGGCACTGGAAGGGGGCGGAGCGGCCACTCCGGCGAGCTCGTGGGTGCGCTGCTGTGCATGAAAGGAAGAGAAAATGGGCGGGGAATATTTCTCACAGTTCAAAGGAGAAGTGGGCGAGCTCGTAGGTGAAGAGGATGCGACGGCGGCGGAGCTTGGCAACGGCGGCGGGTCGGGCGGCGCTCCGGTGTGGTCGAGGCGCGGCTCCCACGGGCTCTGGGATGAGAACCTGCAGCCAATCGAGCTTGATGAGCCCCTGGTGAACCCAAAGAGAAAGGGAGAAGGGCGGCGGAGGTTGTCCTTCACCAGCGGCGATGATTGCACGGCGGCGACGGCGGGAACCCGAGGCGGCGGCGTTGGTGAATTGGTGCTTGAGCAAGCAAGTGGGTGCGCTGAGAAGGCAAAGGGAGGCGCCGACGTTCGAGCACGGGCTTAAATAGGGCCAGAGGAAGGAAGGCGAGGGGAGGCGAGCGGGCTCCGAGCGGCGGCGCTTGCCATTGATGGCCGCGGCCATCACGACTCGGTGCAAAGGAAAGGGAAACGACCCCACTTGAACGAGGGTGGTTAATTTCCTTAATTGGCAAGCTTGGTGAGGAGGGAAAGGAAGGGAAAGAGGCGGGGCGCGGCGGGATCCGCGGCTGCGGCGGCAAGCCGGCGAGGCAGAGGAGAAGAAAGGAAGGGGGAGAGGGAGAGACCGCCGTGTGGGGCCCATGCGTCAGCGAGAGCAAGGAAAAAGAAAACGAGAGAGAATTTTAGGTGATGGAATTTTAGGGTGTCACGCATTTAAACCCATAAAATATTCCTGCGGATCTGTTCAAATTTTGCACCACTTGATTATAAAGAAATGAAAAGATCATTTCAAAATGCTAATAAATAAAGTAAGTATCACTCCACTCCATTCAAGATCCAGACCTTGGTGCCGAGGGGGTAGTCCTCCGCGCCGGCCGAGGCCGCCGCGGACGAACCGCTCGGCCGCCGAGATGCGCCTCAGCACGTCGATGAGCAAGCCAACAGCGTGATCCGCGACGTCGGCGGAGTAGACCGTGCCGGAGTTGGCGACGGCGACGCCACGACGCGCGCACTCGGCGAGGTCGATGTGGTCGACGCCGGCGCCGGTCTCGAAGACGAAGCCGAGGGACGGGACGGCGTCGAGGAGCGCCGCGTCGACGCGGACGGCGCCACCTCCCACGACGACCGCGGCGCGGGCGGGTCGGCTAGGCCGCCGCGGCGGCGAGGAAAGCCGGGAGGGGCTCCCCGCGAAGAAGTCGAGGATGCGGTAGTGCTGGCGCAGCGCGGCGCAGAACTCCGCGTCCCGGCGGCGGAAGAGGAGGAGGGTCGGGAGGAGAGGGGCCGGCTCCTCGCCGGATGCCATGGCTGGTTCTAGTTGACAGTGACAGCCTCGAGGCCACAGCGAGCTAACGCCGTCCGCACTGCCACTGTCCTGGGACTCTCGGAGTCCTCGAACAAGTTGGGACACTCATGCCAGCTGCGGCAACCAACTTGTGGTCCAACTCAGCATGTTCGTTTAGCCAGGTGCTGATTTGTTCTGAGAGAAAAGTACTGCTGTCTTGTTGCTGGTGGCTGGTTTGTTCTGAAAGAAAAGTAATGCTGGCTGGTGGCTGATAAGCCAAACGAACGGTGTTGATTTTCAGTCTTTTTTTGAAAAGATTTATTGGGACTAGGAACTGCCATAGATGTTCAGCTATTTTATATTCATCAGTCCTAAATTACTAGTCATTTTAACTTTTCTAAATATCTAAGTTTAGTTACACGTAGTAATATATATCTAAATGTATAATAAATTTTATGTATCTAAAAAATTTAAAACGAATACTAATTTGGACGAAGAGAGTGCTTAAGTGTCCTAATATGTCTTCAAAATTTTGAAGAACTAGCAAGTTGACCCGTGCTAATAGAGCTGCTACATTTGATAAATTATAACTTATAAATGTTATGTTAGCCTAGTATATTTTTTATCCCCCATGATTCGTTATTCAATTTTTTGAAATCATTGACACTCCGTTTAGATGTAGATATTGGTGTCCCAAATTCGAAATTGGTATTGATACACCCGAATTTTGTTGTTTGAGCGGTCTTGGCTTGGTGGATGGAAATTCAATAGCGAACGACATTTAATATTTTGTCGCACCCTCACATGCATTGCACGCTTTGCAGCTTTGTATTGGATTTAAATCGTACATCACCTTCTCTTGCATCTCTCTCTCCCTCCCTCTCTCTCTCCACCCAATAACGCATATTTCTTCCCTACTTTGTCGGGCGAACTCTGCCTCTCTGATTATGTGACTTCTGAAAAAGACTCAGGCGTTGACCTTGTGTAGAGTCTCGATGGTCCACCTCCCAACACGTAGATCAACTACTAGCTCGTTGTACCTGGCAACGAAGCCAGTTGCTGGTTGTTGGCGACCTCTTTCCTCTGGATCATTGAGATAAATAATTGAGCAAACAATTAGGATTCATAGATGCGCCTACCTTTTTTTAAAAAAAATCGTCAGAATTTGTCATCTTTAACTAACTTCTCTCTCATATGAAAATATTTAACAAAAATCATGTAGCTTATTCTACAAACAAAACAAATAGCTTAAAAGAAATCATCTCCACGGACCTAAACATTGTACTCGAAAAAATGGATTTGCTCCATCTTGTAGATAAACAAATACTTAGGGTTGATAGTTTAACATGTCAACAAAATTGGATTTGCTCTATCTTGTACTCGAAAAAATGTTGATAGTTCATCCTGCTAGATGGTTTTTATTCCAACTACATGGGGCAACAGTGGGCAGAAGGAATGTGTTGATAGTTGAACATGTCAACAAATTATCAGGTGTGCAGCCGTTGTATCCAGACGAACTGACGAACCTCCAGTCATATGAGGATGAATGACTCAAATCGAAACCAGTGTTGGCTCCATGGTAGTGTACGGCGTATGCACTCCATCTTAGATTTTAGGGCAAACTGACAACGGGAAAGTTGTGTATCATGGGGTGTTAATACATTATTGGTCCACGCAGGATCATGGAGTGCCACAAAAATAGGTGTTGACTCTAAAAGTCATGATAATGGTGGCAAAGTGTGCTCATGTTACGGGTATCTAAAGCAGTAAGCGTGATGTGTGCGTGCATGCATTAAGGTTTTGGTAAGTGTTTAGAGTGAAAAACACTTATATTGATACAAATATAGAAGAATGGTGTCTAATTATAGATAAAAGACCCCGGCTACTAGTACAAGTACAACAATGCTACTTGACCCTTTTAATCAATTAAGCTTGATGTCCTTTCGCAGACAAAATTTGAAAAAAAAATTATATTATACACATGAAGAAAGTTGGACAAATATTGGAGTATTGTTTCACCTTCCTCTGAAAAATAAGTTAGTGATGAGAACGTTTTACTCTGGTCATGCTGGAGTAGAAAGCAAGACAAAGTGTGCGACTCAGTTAAAACTAGAAAGACCGGAAAGACTGGCGCGACGTTGCCGCGCCATGACATGTAGCCCAATGATTGGTAGGAAGGTTGTGGATATTTTACAGGATTTTAGGTTGTGGATTAATTCCTTAAGAGTTTATGGTATTTCTTAGTTAAAAAGTAGGGACTGTGGATTCATTATGATAGAGTTAAGGGTCTTTTTCGGAAAACTTTTGAGTTGTGGTTAGATTTGTATAAAAGTTTATGGTCTTTTCCATAAAAGTTTTTGGACCATATATTAGTTCTTGTAAAGTTTAATTTTGTTGGAGATTGAGGACCATGTGTGGTTCGAGGACCGGTGGATGGTCGCTTCCTTGTGTGATGAGTGATTGACAACGTTGTGTGGACTGATTCTTGGCTAAGTATTACAGGTGCAGGTTGCGGCTTGACTGGTGTTGGTGCAGGTGAAGAACAAGCGTGAAAGGTCGTCGCCGGTGAGGCCTCCAGGTGTGGAGAAGACAAGTAGGCTTCGTTCGAGCGACCCGGTGGCCAGCGGGGTCAAGTGCGGGCCGCATGGTGTCATGAACAACAAGATGAAGTCATGGACGGTTTCTTGGTTGAGCCACAAAACCAAGGTCGAGCCGGGACTACATGGGAGCCGAGTCATGAGTGGCGATTGGCGGAGGCTACATCGAGTTCGCGGGGTTTCCAGTGGTTCACCAGAAAACCACTAGGTTCCTTGGTTGATCCACAAAGCCAAGACCGAAGAACTGAAGACGGAGATGCAACAGCTCCAGACGACGCAGTTCGGAATCTTTGGAGCGGAGGACACGCGTCGGGATCGCATGGCTTGCGTCGAGGCTAAGCAGGGTGCGGTCGCCGGGCATCCGTCCGATGGAGAAAATCTGAAGACTTCCAAAACCGCTCCTGAGGGGCTTGTATTCCTAGTTATTAAGTAAGGATATTTTAGACTTTCAGTTGCCTCCATATAACCCATGAGGTGAGAGGATGGCAGCCATCTCTTGGAACCCTAGTTCATTTGATTTCCTATTTTCCCTTCCTATTTTCTTAGGATTTCCATAGGACTAGCTTGAGAGCTTCATGGTGAGATTTTGTGAGAGGGTTGGATGATCGGACGGCAAGCTAGACCTTATATGAACCTCCTTGGTATGTGTCGGTGCGGAATATGGTCCCGACACTGACCAGTAGAAAGCGCCGTGGTCTATCCCTCGATGGTCGATGCTAAGCAATAAGAGGCACAGAGGTTTATCCTGGTTCCGGCCGAGGGGGCCGTACGTCCAGCAGTGGCGTGCTCAAGACACTATATTACTTAGCACCGGGGGTGCCTGTAGTGGGGCTGCTACAAGCAAGGCGGGAGAGGAAGCGTGGCTTCCAAGTCCCTGGTCTAGTGGCTGAAGATGTTGTGGGAGAATGGGAAGACAAGTGCGTGGCGTCGCCTGTCTCCCGTTGTGTTGTGCCTGTCTCCGCTGCCGTCCGTGTTCTCCTGTCTCCCCGCGGCAGGGAGGGTTCGTCCCCCTTTTATAGATCAAGGAGGGAGCGAATTACATGCGCGCCGCGCTATTTAGCTACGTGAAGGGGCATGGCGTGCTATGCTGTAGAGCGGGCAGCCGTCCGGACGATCTTTGCAGCGATCCGGCCATCATGGCCTATCTTGTACCCGAACAGTGGCGGTTCGAGGGTAGAAGGGCGGCGGATGGTGGCGATGTCTTCTGATAGGCTCGAGGGAGCTACTGACGTTGGCCCGTACGGAGTACAGGAGTAGGTAAAACGGCGTCCCGTCCCAATACGTTCCACAGTGCCGGAGTCGTTGCTACAGCGCCTGGTATGCGCCCGCACGCGCGGGGGCGGCAGCCATGCTGTAACAGTGGCAGGGATGGCGCTCCACCGGCCTAGCGCCTCCACCTAACCCTGCAGGGTCACAAGAAAGCAAATCGAGGGTGCATCCGGCCCCCCTTCGAGGGCTTGGCGCGTTAGCCGTACTGGAGCAGGCGCACGGCGTCACGGGACTAACACCGGCCGCGCTGCACAGTCCCTCCCCACAGTGATGGGGATGGGCTCCTTCTTGGGGAGTTGGTGCGGCGGCACGGGGGCGCGAGCCCGGGCGCATGATGGCGGCCGTCCCGCCGGTGTCGGGGCGTTAAATGCCCGTGTACGGGGGCGGGCGTACGCGTGCGGGGCGCCCTCGAGCGAGGCGGACCCGGTCGAGGGCGGGGCGGACCCTCGAGCGAGGCGGAGCCCGCTCGTGGGGGAGCGGGCCCTCGAGCGGGGCGGAGCCGCTCGTGGGAAACGCACCCCCTCGAACGGGACGGAGCCCGCCCGAGGGAGGCGCGTACCCTCGGGCGAGGCGGAGCCTGCTCGAGGGGGCCGCCTTGGTGGGTCGTTGAGGTCCCTGCGGCGTGGGCCGTATCCTGCATGGTTAGGCAAAGTTTGTTTGGCTTTGTTGCGGGTTTTAAGTGGGGATTTCCCGGTTGTTAAAGGGGACCCCTAGGGCTGTCCCCGAAAGTAGCCCCCGAGCATCTGTGGGTTTGCCATTGAGGCTCCCGAAGATGTTGGAGCCTACTGATAGGACGTTCTTCCCTCCTTATCTTGCGAACGCTTTCCGTGGGGCCGCGTCGGCGGACCCGCGGTCTAGCCCCGAAGCCCCTGCGGGGGCGTGGATGCTCTGCGAGGGGGTTAACCGTGAGGAGCGGTCGGAGGGCGTGGCACATGTTTCAACCGGCATCGGCAATATCTCAGCCGGCTTCGGTGACGCACGCGGCGGGCCGGCCTTGTCTCCGGCGGGTGCAAACCAAGGAGGTGTAGCCGTGCGTCAAGCCCCCGAGCCTGGGCCCGTTCGAGGCGATCGGGTAGAGCTTTACGACTTGCTTCTTAACGCGCCCTCGCCGTCCCTCCGCGGGACGGAGGGTGAGGTTTCCGCAACCCCCATCGAGCGGGTCGCGAATTGCGGATTCCTCTTGGAGCTGCTAGTGGGTGGTTCGAGTGGACGCCCATGCCCCGTTCGATAAGGGTAGGCTGTGTGGTCCGGAGACGCGTCCATTAAAGCGCTTGCGTGGGTTTGCTAGGTGGGGCTCGGTCCCGTTCGATAGGGACCGAGGGCGCGGAAGCTCTCCCTCGGTGGGATCCCCTGACTAGCTGCCCTCGCTGGCTCTCGAACACGACATGTGGGGCACCCTCGAGCCGACGGGCTCGAGGAACGGCTCGAATGCGCGTGCCTTCGTCGTCCCTGACTCTGCGATCTGGGGCACCTGTTTGAACCCGTCGAGGGTCAGGCTTCGAACCTCTGATCAGTAGGGCCGTGCGGGGGCGGCGCGGGCGGCCCCGTCTTTGCGTTTGCGGCCGTCGAGGGGTCCGGGCGAGCCGGCCCTCGGCGGCGTCGGCAGCACAGCGTGGCATGGGTGCTTGTGGTACCTGCCCTGTTTCAGGCAGGCCCCGAGGCGACCTTCTCACGCTTGTGCCCCTTTAGAGGGTTGATATCGTTTAGAGCCTGGGGCTCGCGCCGCTCGAGGGTCCTACGTGGCATGGGTGCTCGCGATGCCCGCTTTGTTTGAGGCGGGCCTCGTGGCGACCTTCTCACGCTTGTTCCCATCAGAGGGCTGACATCGTCTAGAGCGAGGGGCTCGCGCCGCTCGAGGGTCCTACGTGGAATGGGTGCTCGCGATGCCCGCTTTGTTTCAGGCGGGCCTCGTGGCGACCTTCTCACGCTTGTTCCCATCAGAGGGCTGACATCGTCTAGAGCCAGGGGCTCGCGCCGCTCGAGGGTCCTACGTGGCATGGGTGCTCGCGATGCACGCTTTGTCTCAAGCGGGCCTCGTGGCGACCTTCTCACTCTTGTACCCCTTCGAGGGTTGAATTTATCCCGAGCCAGGAGTCCGTGCCGCTCGAGGGTTCTCCTTGCTTTGCAAGGGACCGGGCCATTAAATGCTCCACAGTAGAGGCTGCGGTTTCGCATCGCGGGTGCGCCTTTTTAGGTGTCGCGGCCGCGCGCGCGCGCGTAGTGGGCGGCGTGGCAGGCGGACGTGACCGCCTGCCACGGTCCCTGCTAGTCTTCACCGTGATGATGGCCCGTTCGCGGTGATGTGGCCGCTGTGGTCGTGGCGGGGCCCGCTCGTCAGCGAGAAGAGAAGATTCCCTGCAGTTAGTGCGCGCGGGACGTCCGCCCCGGAGAGCTCGCCCGCGGCTTATAAATCTGAGGGGAAGGGGAAGCGGCGGTTTTTTACCTTAGCGCTCCGCCATTTTTGCCCCCTGTGCTTTCGTCCTCGCTTTGCCTTCGCCACTGTGCGGTATCACCATTAGAGCTCTTCTTCCTCTTCCTGTCCTCCGCTCTCGCATTCCTTTGCCCTCTTCTCATGGCGCCGCCTCCGCCCCTCACGATCCTTGACCCGTACGCCTGGGAGCAGTCGTCGGTGACCCCGCTGGCTCTCAACGAGCTGGTCACCGCTGGCCAATTGGCGGCAAATGAGGAGGGCCGCCCGGCGGAGTGGATAGTGCCGCCGGCGGGGGACCGCGCGCCCAACCCGCCGGAAGGCTACGTGGTGAGCTTTATCCGTTTCCACGAGCGAGGCTTCAACACGCCGGCGAGCCGCTTCATGCGAGCGCTGTGCCACTACTACGATGTGGAGTTGCACAACTTCGCGCCCAACGCGATTTCGCAGGCGGCCACGTTCGTGGGCGTCTGCGAGGGGTATCCGGGGATCCCGGTCAGGCGGGAGCTGCGGGTACACCTCTTCCGCGCGGAGCTCTTCACGCAGCCCACGACGGAGCCGAGGACCCGCCGCGCGGTGCACGCCGGCGGGATGTC
Source organism: Cenchrus americanus (assembly GCA_947561735.1). Classification (NCBI taxonomy): domain Eukaryota; kingdom Viridiplantae; phylum Streptophyta; class Magnoliopsida; order Poales; family Poaceae; genus Cenchrus; species Cenchrus americanus. The sequence goes on along the minus strand of OX387242.1, from coordinate 95,792,337 downwards.
GCTCGCCCTTCGGGGGCAGTTCAAGGACGACTACATCCTCTGCACCATGACGACGAACAACGCCGGCTGGGAGCGGGGATGGTTCTACCTGCGCAACGCCGAGCCCGGCCTCCCCCCCTACACCGGTCGGGTGTTCAAGGAGAAGCCCAGCTCCTGGGGCTATGGGGTGTCCTCGCCCCAGCATCGGAGGCGGCAGGACTCGGTCCCGGCCGCCACGAGGAGGCTTTGTCGGGGCGAGGGGCCGACCGCGATGGGCGTCCTCGCCTTCCTCCATCACCGGCGGGTCGTGCCTCGATGGAGAGGCCGCTCGCATCTACGAGATGACGAGAGGAGGCGGACCCCATCGCGGCGGCGAGGTCGCGGATGCTCCCGGACTCCCCTCGGGCGGCCGTATGCGCTCACCCGGCGCGGAACGCCGTCGACACCCGGATGCCGGCGCATCCGGACCGGACCCCGTGGGACCTCGAGATGCTTCCCACCGGCCCGCTGGTGAGTATGGTTCTTGATTCCGTTTTAATTCTTGGCGCCGCCTGCCCGCCTCCCTGACGCGTCTTTGATGTTCCTGCGTGCAGCTGGTGAGCTTCACCTCCGCGAAGTCCGTTCCGCCCACCCCCCGACTCCCGCGCGCTCGGCGGGGCGGCGCGGCGGCGGGAGCGAGGAGGCGGGCGGCGCGCGAGGAAGGAGCGCGCGAGGCGGAACCGCGAGCGTCGCGAGCCGACGGAGCGCGGAGTACGGCGCGGCGCGAGGAGGCGGGGCTCTCCTCCCCGGGGACCGAGGAGTACTCGTCCTCGGAGGAGGACGAAGAGGAAGAGGGGCGAGGGGCGGGGCCCCTGCGATAGGTGGGAGCCCGCGCCCCCGTCGCCGGAGCCGGCCCGGCGGCAAGGGCGGCATCGCCTAGGGCGGTCGTAGCGGCGTCCGCCGCCGGGCAATCGACAACGGGGGCGGCGCGCGCGCGCGCGCGCCGCGCGCGTGCCACGGGGGCGCGCGGCGCGGCGCGCGCGTGCGCGCGAGGCAAGCGTGCGCGCGCGCGGGCGGGGCCCGCGCGCGGTGGCGTCGTCAAGAGGCGCGGCGGCGGGTGTGCCGGCCGCGCCGGCCTCATCCGCTGAGGTATCGAGGAAAAGGAAGCGCACCTTTTCCTCTTCGAGGTAAGGGGCTCGACCCTCCACTTGGTTCGGTTTTTTGACGATCAGGCATTCTAACTTTCTGTTTGTGCTTGCGCAGTGTGGTGCCAACTGTGCCCCCCCTCGCACCGGCCAAGGTGCTGAGGGCGGACGCATCCATCCCCACCCGGTGGCGCTCGTCGAGGGCGTCGCGGGCGGGGGGCAAGCACGGCGGCGGCGGGCGAGAGCTCGCAAGGCCCGGCCCGAGGCTTCGAGCTCGGCGGCGGATCGGCCCGCCATTGCGCGGCTGCGGTTGCCGAGGAGCGGCCGGCGTTGGCCGTGGCGAGAGGGCGCGGCCCACGGCGGCGGTCGGCGCGGAGGTGCGGCCGATGGTGGTCGCTGCGGCGAGGCGCGGCTTGTGGCGCCAACCGCGGCGGAGGCGGGCGGAGGTGCGGCCGCGGTGGCACCCGTGGTCGCGGAGGCACATCCGGAGGCGGTGGGCGCCGCGGAGGGCGGCCGGGCGCCGGCCGCCGCGGGGGTGCGGCCGAGGCGGTGGCGGCGGCGCCACGTCAAGCGCCCGCGACCGTGGAGGGTGCAAGCGGCGGCGGGCGAAGGGCCGGCGCCCGCCGGCGGTTCCCGGGTGGAGGTGGTGGAGGTCCTCGGACGACGACTCCCCGCCGCCGGGTGGGACCCGTGGGCGAGCTTCCCCACACGCTCCCCGAGCCCCGGGGAGGGGGGCCCTCGTGAGGCGGCGCGAGGGTCACATGGTGGCGGGGGACCGAGGACACGGCGCCGAGGCCTCGTCCTCCCGCGCCGGCCACTCGCCGGTAGAGGGGGCCGTTGGCGATCCGCTGCGTTCGCCGACGCCCAAGGAGAGCAGGGAGCTGCGGGGAGAGCTCGGAGCCACGGCGCCACGCTCGACCGCGCGCTGAACGAGGCGCTGAGGGTCCATGGCGGCCCTGCATGGCGTGTCTTCCAGGTAGGACGTTGTTGTTCGTTTTCTTCTTTCTCTCGTTTTTGTGCGCGCGTTTACGTGTCGTGGCGCTTACGGGTTTGAGTTGTGGGTGACGGGGAGCTCGAGCGCGCGCGCCCATGACAAGTACAACGCCTTCGATCGGGTGAACGCCGAGCTCCACCGGCTCCGGGAGCGATGCGGCGCTTTCGACGCGCTCGGCCGATGCCCTCGGGACCCCGGACGGCCGGTTGGCGTGCACGGCCGTGGTCTTGCGCGACGAACTCCCGAGAGCACGAGGCGGAGACCCGACGCGCCACTCTAGCCTCGGCGGGTCCGCACGGCTCTCATCGATCGTGATGAGGCGCCGTGGCGGCGCGCTCGGACTGGAAAAGATGCGGACGGCGGCGACCAAGCGGGAGGCGGAGGTGGCCGGCGTCCGCGGCGAGAAGCGGGGGGCTCCGCTCGTCGCTCGAGGGGGCGCGCGCGGCGGCGCGGGGCCGAGGAGCGGGCGCGGACGCCCGGAGCGGCCGGGCCAAGGAGGCCGATGACTTGAAGGCCGCCCTCGACGCCAAGGCCGCGGCGCTCGTCGTCGGCCGAGGAGCGGCTCTGCGGGAGAGCGCACCACCCGCCAAGGGGCCGAAGGGCGGCTCCCGGCGAGAGCAAGCCGTCCTCGCCGACGCCGGCCGGCGGCCGGAGCGAGGAGCGCGTCGCTCGCGAGGGCGCGCGCGGTCGTTGGCGGAGCGGGACGCCAAGCTCTCTAAGGCCGAGGGCGAGCTCATTGTGCTCAGCATTACAAGCGCAAACCAAGAGCTGGCTCTCCAGGAGCAGGGTGAGACCGTCAAGGGCCTCGAGCTGGCGGTCGAGGCCGAGCGCCGTGCCCTTGAGGTGGAGAGGAAGCAAGTCGAAGGTGAGCCGCTGTTTGACTCCTGCTTTGTTGGTTTTCTGTTGGAAGGTTCGCGTTCCCCCTTTCTGATTCCTTTCTTGTCTTGGTGATTCCAGGCTTGCGTACCGCTCTGGGGCATGCAGCTGAGCGGGCCGAGGCGTTGCAGGCTTCCTATAACTCCTCCGAGCAGGAGCTGTAGGAGCTGCGTGGTGCGGCCCTCGAGACCTGCCAAGCCGTGGAGGAGGGCGAAGCGCAGGCCGGCCGCTCGGCCCGGCCGGCCGCTGCGCGCCCTTGGCGGCCACGTCATCGAGCGGATGCGCCGGCGCGCATGCGGGCGGCCGGAGAAGGCCCTCGGAGTGGTGCGGTCCCACTACGAGGTCAACTTCGAGGCGCTGGCGGAGGGTTACGTCGTCCCCGACGGTGTTGAGGACGAGGTAGCGATGGAGAGTGTGGACGCGCTCGCCGCCGATGCCGCCGGTCGCTCGGCGAAGCCTTCGAGGAGTTCCTCTTCCGGACGCCGCTAATCTGCGCCGCTCCTCCCGCCTGAAGACAGTTGGGCGCTAGGCCCGTTTTTATTTGTGTATCAGTATTCTGGCCGTGCGGCCTTTGTAAATAAACAAGTTATCTCAATCATAAACATTTGTTGATACGAAATGAAGTCTTTTGCTTATTGCGCTTTTTTGTTTCTCCTTCTTCCTGAGTAGATTTTACATAGGGGAGTTCGATTTTCGCGGGGGGCCTGCTGGGTTGGAGGCGAGAGAGAAGGGCCATATCCTCGCGGCGTAGGCTATCTCTGGCTCGCGCGCTCCTTCCGCTAGGCTGCCTGCGCCCTGTTCGAATCGTTGCTCGAGGCTGGAGTAGAAAACAAACTTAGCGCTCATGAGTTATCTTGTTTTTGCGCGAAAATGGGACCATTTTGGGGGGGGTGCCCCCCGCAGTAGCCCCCGAGGGTAACTTGAGTTTCAGGGGAAAGCCGAGTTGCCCTTTCCATTAGACTTATGGTATTTACATGGTTGTCACCAACTGGGGCGTTGGTCATATGATTTTTACAACAAAAAATTGCTTGGGAATCCTAGCTAGGGGTAGAAGCGACGTAGCTGTTGGATGTTCCAAGCGTTGGTGAGCTCTTCACCGTCCTCGTTGGCCAGCTTGTACGTGCCGGGCTTGAGTACTTTCACCACGACGTAGGGTCCCTCCCATGGGGGCGACAGCTTGTGGCGCCCTCGGTTGTCTTGGCGTAGCCTTAGGACCAAGTCCCCTTCGCTGAAGTCCCGTCGACGTATCTTGCGCGCTTGGTAGAGTCTTAGGGACTGTTGATACCTTGCGGAATGCATCAAGGCCACGAGGCGTGCCTCGTCGAGCCGATCCAGCGAGTCCTCGCGGGCTCACTGGTTGGCCTCCTCGTCATAGCCTCGAACCCTGGGCGATCCGTATTCTAAGTCCGTGGGGAGGATGGCCTCCGCACCATGGACTAGGAAAAACGGGGTGAACCCAGTGGCCCTGCTCGGGGTAGTCCTTAGGCTCCACACAACCGCTGGTAACTGTTGGAGCCATTTTCGCCCATATTTGTTTAGCCGGTCGAAAATTCTGGGCTTGAGGCCTTGTAAGATCATGCCGTTGGCACGCTCTACTAGGTCGTTGGTCTGTGGGTGTGCCACAGCTGCCCAATCCACACGAATGTGGAATTTGTCGCAAAACTCCAAGAACTTCCTGCCCGTGAACTGGGACCCATTGTCGGTGATGATGGAGTTTGGCACTCCAAAGCGATAGACGATGTCGGTGAAGAATGTTACCGCACCTGCTCTCGCGCCCGAGGTTCGTGATGGGGCGCACCTCCACCCACTTGGAGAACTTGTCGATCGCGACCAACAAGTGGGTGAAGCCCCCGGGCGCCTTCCGCAGGGGCCCGACGATGTCCAGCCCCCACACGGCAAATGGCCATGTTACGGGGATGGTCTGTAGGGCATGGGCGGGCAGGTTGGACTTGCGGGCGTAGAACTGGCACCCTTCGCAAGTGCGTATGATTTCGCTGGCGTCCGCGACCGCGGTAGGCCAGTAAAGGCCCTGGCGGAACGTGTTGCCGACGAGGGTGCGAGGCGCGGCGTGGTGGCCACAGATTCCGGCATGTATGTCCCGTAGGAGCTCGCGCCCCTCGGGGATGGGCACGCATCACTGTAGGATGCCTGAGGCGGCGCGCTTGTATAGCTCGCCGTCAACGAGGGCAAAGGATTTGGCCATCCTGGCGATGCGCCTGGCCGCGGCCCGATCCGTGGGGAGCTCCCCTCGAGCCATCCAGGCGATGTATTTGTCGCGCCAGTCCGCTTTGACAGGAGCCGGCTCGATGTCCATCACGTCGGCCTCGTGGGAGCCATACCCCTCGAGGAGGGAGAGCACGTACGCCTCGTTCGAGGGGTCCTCGTCCATGGGTTCCGCACCCACTGGATTTGAGGGAGCCCCCGAGGGTTCGTCGTGACTCGAGGGGTGGGGCTCGAAGACGACCGAGGGCTGAGCGACGTCGCGCGCGAAAACATTCGGGGGGACGGTGATCCGCCCGGACGCAATCTTGGCCAGCTCGTCCGCCTCCTCGTTGTACCGGCGGGGCACATGATTGAGCTCGATGCCGTAGAACTTGTCTTCAAGGGCTCGCACGGCATTGCAGTAGGCCTCCATCTTGTCGTCATGGCAGCTCGCGTTCTTCATGACTTGATCGATTACGAGCTGCGAGTCTCCCCGCACGTCGAGGCGCTTAACGCCTAACTCAATGGCGATTTTGAGGCCGCGAGAAGGAGGGCCTCGTATTCAGCCATATTGTTAGACGCGGGGAAGTGGAGGCGCACCGCGTACCGCATGTGTTCCCCGAGGGGTGACACGAAAAGCAGGCCCGCGCCCGCCCCTGTTTTCATCACCGAGCCGTCGAAGAACAGAGTCCAGCACTCTGCTTGGATCTGCGGCGGCGGCAGCTGCGTATCCGTCCATTCAGCGACGAAATCTGCCAAGATTTGGGATTTGACGGCCTTGCGCGGGGCGTAGGCAAGCGTCTCGCCCATCAGCTCCACGGACCACTTGGCGATCCTGCCCGCAGCGTCGGGATTGCGGATGATCTCCCCCAGCGGGAAGGAGGAGACCACCGTGACGGGGTGGGCCTCGAAGTAGTGGCGGAGCTTGCGCCGCGCCAGGACTACCGCGTACAGCAGCTTCTGGACCTGGGGGTAGCGCGTCTTGGTATCTGACAGGACTTCGCTGATGTAATAGACCGGCCACTGTACAGGCAAGGCGTGCCCTTCCTCCGTGCGCTCCACGACGATCACGGTGCTGAACACCTGGGTGGTTGCGGCCACGTGGAGCTGCAGGGGTTCGCCGTCTTGCGGCGGCGTGAGGATCGGGGCGTGCGTTAGAGACGCCTTCAGCTTGTCGAGCGCATCCTGGGCCTCTTCGGTCCATGAGAAGCGCTCGTGCTTCTTGAGTAGGCGGTAGAGGGGCAGCCCCTTTTCACCGAGCCGTGAGATGAAGCGGCTCAAGGCGGCAAGGCACCCCAGCACCTTTTGCACCCCTTTGAGGTCCCGGATCGGACCCATTCGTTCGAGGGCCGCAACCTTTTCAGGGTTGGCCTCGATTCCCCGTTGGGAGACAATGTATCCCAGGAGCATACCTCGCGGCACTCCAAAGACACACTTTTCGGGGTTTAACTTGACCCCATTGGCCCGTAGGCAGCCGAACGCGACGCCAAGGTCGCCAACCAGGTCGTCCGCCTTCCTGGTCTTTACGACGATGTCGTCCACGTACGCCTCGACCGTCCGCCCGATGTGATCTCCGAAAATGTGCTGCATGCAGCGCTGGTATGTCGCACCCGCGTTACGGAGGCCAAACGGCATCGTCACGTAGCAGAACGTCCCGAACGGCGTGATGAACGAAGTCGCGAGCTGGTCGGACTCCTTCATCTTTATTTGGTGGTACCCGGAGTAAGCATCAAGGAAGCAAAGCAATTCGCACCCAGCCGTTGAATCAACGATTTGATCAATACATGGCAAAGGAAAAGGAATTTTAGGACATGCTTTATTAAGACTAGTGTAGTCGATACACATCCGCCACTTCCCATTCTTTTTCTTTACAAGCACTGGGTTGGCTAGCCACGTTGGGTGGAACACCTCCTTGATGAATCCGGCCTCGAGAAGCTTCCGCAGCTCCGCTCTGATTGCCCGTCGCTGCTCCTCGTCGAAGCGGCGGAGCCGTTGTTGCACGGCGCGGGCGTTAGGCAGGATGTCAAGGGAGTGCTCGGCGACCTCCCTCGGGATGCCTGACATATCTGAGGGGCTCCACGCGAAGATGTCGGCGTTGGCGCGGAGGAAGTCGACGAGCACCACTTCCTATTTGGGATCGAGGGCGGAGCTGACCCTCAACGCCTTGCCCTCGGGGGCAGAAGGGTCGAGGGGGACCTCCTTGGTCTGCTCCGCGGCCTCGAAGGTGCCGGTGTGCTTGGTGGCGGAGTCGAGGTCTTCGTTGACCTTCTCCAAAGTGGTCACCAGCGCTTCATCCAGCGCCAATGCTTCTGCGTGCTCTACGCATTCGACGTCGCAGTCGAATGCGTGCTCGATGGACGAGCCGACGGTGATGACGCCGTTTGGTCCTGGCATCTTCATCTTCAAGTAGGTATAGTTGGGGACAGCCATGAATTTGGCGTAACAAGGTCACCCAAGTATGGCGTGGTAGGCTCCCTTGAACCCCACCACCTCGAAGGTGAGGATCTCCTTGCGGAAATTCTTTGCGGTGCCAAACCAAGGCGGCGGGTCGATGCGCCCGAGGGGGCTGGACCCGCTTGCCGGGCGCGATGCGGTGGAACGGCTTCGTGCTCGGGCGCGGGCAGCCGGTCCGGCCCCGATCCCCATCAAGCGCAACGTATGCGCGTAGAGGATGTTGAGGCTGCCGCCTCCGTCCATCGGGACCTTCGAGAACCGCGCGTTCCGTCTTGGGGTCGACCACCGGCGGGTGCGGCCGGGTTGGGGACGCGGTTCGGGTGGTCCTCCCGGCTGAAGGTGATGGAGTCCTCCGACCAATTGAGGAAGGACGGAGGCGCCCTCTCCGCAGCGAGGACCTCGTGCCGCTCCTTCTTGCGCTGGAGGGTCGACATGTCGACGGTTGGCCCCCCAAAAATGAGGAACACGTTCTCTACGGCGGGGAAGCCGCCTGCGTCGCCATCGCCTCCGTCTTTCTTGGCCTCTGCCTCCTTCGCGGCGGCGCGGCCATAGAACTTCTTGAGCATATCGCACTGCTCAAGGGTGTGGTTCACTGGGGTCTTGTGGTAAGGACATGGCTTTTTTAGCATGTCGTCAAACACCCCCGGGCCTCGAGGGGCCGGTCGAGGGCCCCGTCGAGCCGGGTCAACAGCAAGGGCCTCGGCATTACCGCCGTCGCGCCCCTGCTCGCTCGCCTCGCGGCGCGGCTTCTTTCCCTTCTTGCCCCGCTTGTCGTTGCGGTGGGACTCTTTGGACTTGCTGCCCTCCGCGGGCGCGTCCTCCGAGCGCTTGCCCTTCTTGACGTCGAAGATCGCCCCCACGGCCTCCTCTCCAGAGGCAACGCTTGTGGCGATGTCAAACAGCTCGTTGGAGTCCGCGGGCGGGCTGCGTCCCAGCTCCCGCACGAGGTCCCGGCATGTGGTGCCCTCGAGGAAGGCGTGCACGATCTCGGACTGCGCCACGCTGGGGAGCTCCGTGCAGCGCTTGGAGAAGCGTCGTATGAAGTCCCGCAGCGACTCTCCGGGCTTCTGTGTGCAGGAGCGCAAATCCCATGAATTTCCGGGGCGCACGTACGTGCCCTGGAAGTTGCCCACGAACATGCGGACCAGATCATCCCAATTGTGGATTTGGGCCGGCGGGCGGTGCTCGAGCCATGTCCGGGCCGCATCGCCGAGGTGCGGGGGCAAGTTGCGGATGATGACCTCGTCGCCGGTGGCCCCCGCCCGGTGGCAAGCCAAGCGGTAGTCGTTGAGCCACACGCGGGGGTCCGTCTCCCCGTTGTACTTGACGATGGTCGAGGGTTGGCGGAAGCGTTGGGGGAACGCCGCTGCGCGGATCTCCCGGCTGAACACACGGGTCCCTGGGGGCTTCGGCGTCGGGGAGCGGTCCTCGCCGGCGTCGCGGCGTCCACCCCGCCGAGGGTGGTAGCCCACCGCCGCTCGCGCGTCCGCCCGCTCGTGCGCCCGGCGTTGATGACGTTGCGGGCGTCGCCATCCGGTGCCTTGCGTGCGTCAAGGAGCCGCTCCTTGGCCGGCGTGCGTCCGGGTCGGCGGGTTGCCCCGCCGGCCCCCTCTGCGTGGACCGAGGGTTCGCCCCCCGGTGCAGCTCCGTCGTCCCGCACATCCCCTTGTTGGCGGATGCGTGATGCCGAGCTCTCGGCCTGCTGGACGACCGCTTGCTCGATGAGAGTTTGCACCTCGCGGTGCAGGTCTCGCGCCTCAGGGGTCGAGGGCGCCGGCATGGCCCGCAGCAATGTCGCAGCGGCAATGAGCTTTTGGCTCGCCCGGGGGGTGCGTCCGTGTTGTCAACGTTGGGGTCGGTGTTGATGCGGTCGCGGACCTGTTTGCCCAGCTCCCGCGCACGTTCGTCGCGCGCGGAGGCTTCCCCTGCCATTGAGGCACGGAGCGCCCCCCGCACCGTCCGTGATTACTGCGCCGGCCTTGGCCTCGAGCTCGTGGGCCGGGCCGGCCGCGCGTCGGCATCGGCCCCAGCAGGAGCGCTTGGTCCCGCGGCCAGGCGTGTGGCGATCCCTGGGGCAGGCGTGACCTCCCCGTCTCTGGCGCCCACCGCACCGGTAGCATTGGCTGGGTCGTTGGTGATGACAGCGTAGCACTCCCGCGCGGGATCGTAACTCCCGGTGCTGGAGTCGTCGGAGCAGCCGAACCAGTAATCCGTAGCGTCGAGGAAACGCCGGAACATGACTGGGTCCGGCACGCCGGAGAAGTCCCACTCCGCGTACCCGTGGCGGTTGGCGGGCGGCAACGCGTCGAGGGAACCCGGGGGACGACTCGTCACCCGGCTGAGGCGCCGGGATCCCTGGCAACGAAGACGTGACGGCCAGGCGGGACCCTGCGCATCGTGGTGTTGACGTTGGCGTTGTAGGCCGACGTAGCGCCACGCAGCCCGATGGGGATGCGCGATCCGGAGGCCGTGCGCTGTCCCGCCTGAATGGTGGTCGTCGTGACGGCGGCGCGCGCGCGCCGAGAGGCGGCGCGCTCGGCCGCCGCCGCTCGGACCGCGCTCGGTGCGAACGCCGCCCGCAGCGGCGGCGGCGTCGTGGCGTCGACGGGCCCGCGGCATCCGTGCCGCGGGCGTGCGCGCCGTGGTGGTGCGTGCAGCGGGGACCGGAGCGGACCCGGCCTGGCGCCGCGTGCGGAGCTCCTCACGGTTGGTGAGGCGCATGAGGTAGCCGTTCCCCGTGGCCTGAAAGTTCAGGCCCCCGAACCGAATTTCGAACCCGGCGGGGATGGGGTCCGAGCTGCCCATGCAGTAGCGTGTACCACGGTACTCAGTGCGGATCACCATGGAGGGAATTGGTGGAATGACCTTAGGCGCTCAGCTTGCCCCACGGTGTGCGCCAACTGTCGGTGCGGAATATGGTCCCGACACTGACCAGTAGAAAGCGCCGTGGTCTATCCCTCGATGGTCGATGCTAAGCAATAAGAGGCACAGAGGTTTATCCTGGTTCCGGCCGAGGGGGCCGTACGTCCAGTAGTGGCGTGCTCAAGGCACTATATTACTTAGCACCGGGGGTGCCTGTAGTGGGGCTGCTACAAGCAAGGCGGGAGAGGAAGCGTGGCTTCCAAGTCCCTGGTCTAGTGGCTGAAGATGTTGTGGGAGAATGGGAAGACAAGTGCGTGGCGTCGCCTGTCTCCCGTTGTGTTGTGCCTGTCTCCACTGCCGTCCGTGTTCTCCTGTCTCCCCGCGGCAGGGAGGGTTCGTCCCCCCTTTTATAGATCAATGAGGGAGCGAATCACATGCGCGCCGCGCTATTTAGCTACGTGAAGGGGCATGGCGTGCTATGCTGTAGAGCGGGCGGCCGTCCGGACGATCTTTGCAGCGATCCGGCCATCATGGCCTATCTTGTACCCGAACAGTGGCGGTTCGAGGGTAGAAGGGCGGCGGATGGTGGCGATGTCTTCTGATAGGCTCGAGGGAGCTACTGACGTTGGCCCGTACGGAGTACAGGAGTATGTAAAACGGCGTCCCGTCCCAATACGTTCCAAAGTGCCGGAGTCGTTGCTACAACGCCTGGTATGCGTCCGCATGCGCGGGGGCGGCAGCCATGCTGTAACAGTGGCAGGGATGGCGCTCCACCGGCCTAGCGCCTCCACCTAACCCTGCAGGGTCACAAGAAAGCAAATCGAGGGTGCAGCCGGCCCCCCTTCGAGGGCTTGGCGCGTTAGCCGTACTGGAGCAGGCGCACGGCGTCACGGGACTGACACCGGACGCGCTGCACAGTCCCTCCCCACAGTGATGGGGATGGGCTCCTTCCTGGGGAGTTGGTGCGGCGGCACCGGGGCGCGAGCCCCGGCGCATGATGGCGCCGTCCCGCCGGTGTCGGGGCGTTAAATGCCCGTGTACGGGGGCGGGCGTACGCGTGCGGGGCGCCGTCGAGCGAGGCGGACCCGGTCGAGGGCGGGGCGGACCCTCGAGCGAGGCGGAGCTCGCTCGAGGGGGAGCGGGCCCTCGACCGGGGCGGAGCCCGCTCGTGGGAAACGCACCCCTAGAACGGGACGGAGCCCGCCCGAGGGAGGCGCGTACCCTCGGGCGAGGCGGAGCCTGCTCGAGGGGGCTGCCTTGGTGGGTCGTTGAGGTCCCTGCGGCGTGGGCCGTATCTTGCATGGTTAGGCAAAGTTTGTTTGGCTTTGTTGCGGATTTTAAGTGGGGATTTCCCGGTTGTTAAAGGGGACCCCTAGGGCTGTCCCCGACAGTATGTATAGATGATTCAGCGTGGTTACTCAAGGCTTTGTTGTGTTGTTCCCGGTTGTTCTTGGTGGTGATTTTTGGAGCCCTCTCTTGGTGGTTTTCTCGGTGTGTTTTCAGGAGCTTGCTCTTGGGGGTTTGATGGGGGAAATTCGTGTGAACCCTTCGTGGTTCTTTTGCCTTTGATTCCCCTCCCAAATCCGTGAGTTAAGGGGCTCGATTTTCGTGTTTTCGGTGTTCTAGGGTTAGAGAAGTTCTTGGCGGGATTTCTTCGATTCCTCTTAATTTGGCAAGTTTTGGTGGACAAAATCTTGGATATGGACTCCTCATGAGGTGTTCCTACTATCCCCAAAGTCTTGTTCAAGTCTGTGGAGCGATTCGGGAGATCGAAGTTTGGATTTGGAGGAGTTGACCCGCGGGTGCTGTTCATCCCGAGCTGCCCAGGTTACACCGGTCTGACCGGTGCTCTTGACCGGTCTGACCGGTGCGAGCCACTTGTGGGATTTGCCTCGGGTGAACTGCTTGACTCGTGTGTCTTTGGGTCTTGGTGCTGCTGGTCAGTTCTTGGTCTGTTTGGAGTTGTTTTGTTAGGTTTTGTGTAGGGTTTTCCTTCCGTGCAGGTTGTGTTTTGGGGGTGTTTTTGTTCCAGGGCCTAGAGAAGTCACTGAGGCTCTCTGGAACGCTTGTTGTGCGGCTGCTGTAGCCACCGGCCTGACCGGCGCTGTCCACCGGTCTGACCGGTGTCACCGGTCTGACCGGCGCAGGCCATCGGTCTGACCGGTGCAGCACAGGCAGCAAGCTGTGCAAGTTTCCACTGTGCGTGTTGGTGTGTTTTGGCTCGGAAGGTTGTTTGTTGCTTCCTAGGTCCAGTAGCACTTCAGTGGCTGCGTGGGCTTGGCCAACTTGAGTAGTGAGTCGAAGACGTGTGTTGGAAGCCGTGTTCGTCTTGTTGGAGTCTCCATCTCCTTCGAGAAGAATTTTTATCGGCCCCTATTCACTCCCCCCTCTCTGGTTCGCCGTATCGGTCCTTCAGAGATGCATGGATCGCGTGTTAATTATTATAATAAAATTACATAAGGAGGTGGCTTGATCGAGTTCGATGTCGTCAAATTTTCTGAAAGGTGGCTTAAACGAATGTTAGTTTCTTAAATTTGAGGGGGCTAAATTAAAATGTCGGAACAGTGGTTGGACTACTATTTATTTTTGATAAAGTTTGAGTGGGTTCTATATAATTAGTAGCCCGCTTGGCATTCTTTCAAAGCTCTAGGGGGTTTTCGTAAAGCTATTTGAGAGGTGGTTGGAATGAAAATATATTTTTTAAAGTGAGGGGGCTTCCATAAAATTATCTTTGTGAGCTGGACTACATATACATATTAGTTTTGATAAAGTTTTAGGGTGAAGTTGTAAAAGTGGCAGTCCTGTTGCATTCCTTCAAAACTCGAGGTGTTTTCCATAAAACCTGAGAAGTGGTTTGATCAAATATTATTTTTACAAAGTTTAAGGGGTATTTGTAAAATCACCTGAGTGATGGCTGGATTACATACTACATAGGCTTATACACACGCCACACTGCGTTGGTCATAAGCCGGTCATAATGATTTACTCCCTCCGCCCCACAAAGATTGTTCGTTTAGAAAATTTAAGACATGATAGTAATTGTGACAAATGATCTTGTTACCCCTAATTAATCCTGCATTGGAACTTGAAAAGAGTCATCAAGTAAGCATTTCATTGGCTACATGTGTTTCTCAATGTAATATTTTCTTGGTACTTGATGTTAGTTTAATGAGAAGAGCATTTAATACGAGTTAAAAAAACATCTTTGTGGGACAAATTTTGAAAGCTATATGAACAGTCTTTGCCGGACGGAGGGAGTGCATCATAATTTTATGTAAATAAAATAAATAAGAAGTTTGTAAAATATAATATATAATTTATGTAAATATATAGTTTTGGGAGTATTTTTTTTATGAAGTTAGAACACGAATTCGATGGAAAATATTGAATAATATAATTTGAGAAGTTGTTTGCAACTGAACAAAATCTGATGAAAAATATTGAATAATATAATTTAGAAATGAAATTAGGAATAGATTATTTTAACATCAGGTGGATGCGGGATCTCAACATATGAGAGGGTTTCACAAGGACGCACCTGCTGTAACTCATGAATCTCTGGATTCTCGTTTCACGACGCCGGCTGCACCGTGAGCAAGAGAATGTCATATCCTGGAACCTAACACCAAATGGAAGCTACACGGCGGCGGCAGCCTACAAGGCCTAATTTGTTGGCTGCATTAAAACACCAAAGCTCACTACTATCTGGGAAACTTAGACACCTCCAAAGTGCAAGTTTTTCGTATGGCTCTTCCTTCAGAACGCAGTTTGGACTTCAGACAGACTAGCACGTACAAACTGGGATCACATCCCAACTTGCCCCCTATGTCAAACAACGATGGAAACGACACATCACCTTGTCTCCTCCTGCCGCTACACAATACGAGTGTGGGCTCTGATGGCGGATTGGACTGGTCATGGGAAGCTCCACCCGAACGATTGGGCAAACAAGGAATCGCTGATTCAATGGTGGACAACCATCACTACTACAATAGACATTCCCAGGAAAGCTACGCGTTCCTTAACGTTGTTGATTCTCTTGGAGATCTGACTAGAAAGGAATAGTAGGGTGTTTAATCGTCACGAGTCGTCAGTCCCGACAGTCCTGGTTAAGATCAAGAGTGAGATTTTGGCTTGGATCGTGGCAGGAGCGAAAGAGTTGTCGGCTCTCTTTGTGCGAGTGTAAATACCGTTTGTGTTTTGTCTTTCTTTAGACTGGATCCCGGCTTGTATTATTCTTCTATATCAATGAAATAGGCACGTCGGTGCATGTTCGTTAAAAAAAATATTACCTCCTTTTTCTACCTGTATTTAGCCTACTGGTTTTACTTGTGCTCCCTTTATTTAGAAATTATTGAACCACTTGATGTTTGCTATGAGAATTATACTTGCCTTGCTATGAGAATTACACTTGCCCTGGGCGGCGTGCCTTGTGTAATTCATGCCAGTTTTTTTTTTCGAATTTCTTCATGCCAGTTTTTATACCTGTGTAAATTGCAGCAGGAATAAACTTGGCTCCAGTTCGTCCTGCTGCGATTTATTCACTCATGCAAGATGGATTGATAATCCAGATGAATAAGAAGTCGTAACATGCGGTCCCAGGATAAGACATAGAAGGATCTTTGCATGTCTTGTTAACTGATGACTTGCAATGGAATGTGGTTATGCGGAGAAGAGAGGTCTCTCAATAGTTTACGGCATTGGAAAATACTCTAAATTGCCTCGTGGCCCCCAACTTTCACATCAACTATGGCATTGTGGCAAGTAGGTATGAAAGTGGTACGGATATTATCCGTCGGACCGACCGGCCGAAAGGGTCATACACTCAAATGGTAAGACCGCATTCGAATCCAGACATTTAATATCCGCAACTATCCGTACCATATTAGTATCTGGAAATTCAATGTTGAATTTCTATTATCCAAATATAATGAATATCACTATTCGACAAAAAAATATACTGTTTGTATCCGTATTCAATCCGAGAATTCTTTCCGAGAAAGAAAAATTATCTGTATCCGCAGTATCCGTCCGTATCCGATCCATTTTCATCCCTAGTGGCAAGAACACCAAGAGCGTGTTTGATATGGGCCAATTTTGTCCGGCCAAACCCACCAAAGCCTGGCCGAGCTGGGAGCCAGGCTGCCGGCAGCCATTTTCCTCTCTCTCTCTCCTGGCTCTGGCCGCACGCTCCTCCTCCTCATTTTTCCACAGTCAAGCCGTGGCCAGCTCTCGCGGGCTCTTGCTCGAATCCTGTCACCTCCCTCACCCTCTCGCTCGGTGGCGGCGACCAGTGGCGGAGCTCCCCCGAGCCCATGCGCGCGACGACGGTGGTGGCCAGGGGCAGAGCTCCCCTACGCCCACGCGTGGCGGTGGTGAGTGGCGGCGGTGACCGGGGCGAGCTCCCCCGAGCCCGTGCTCGCGGTGGCCGGGGGCGGAGCTCCCCCGCGAACGCGTTTGTGTCGCGCGCAGTGGCGGTGGCCCGAGGCAGAGCTCCCTCGCGCCTACGCTACGCTCGCAGTAGCCGGAGATGGAGAGCACCAGACGGAGTGGCGCGAGGAGCAGGAGCAGGAGCAGGAGCAGGAGCAGCAGCCACCATGGCACAAGGAGGAGGAGCCAGAACTAGCAGCATGCGAGCAGAGTGTTTGATGAAATGCCAAGGAGAAAGGAGAGGGGTAAGGTCACCATAATCCAGATGCAGGGTCATCCTACTCAAACATGACTCAAATCAAACACATCCTCATCTGACCAAGCTCATTTGATACATTTGAATCAAACAAAAGATGTTACCCAAGAGGACCTGGCCATGGCTGGCCACACAACTAGGCATGCCGGCTGAGACGCCCAGGGAAAAAAATCAATCACACCCCAAGAATCTTAGACATGCTCCTTTCCTCGACCCTCACCCCCCGCGACTTCTCCAACAGTAGCATATCCATCCTCTCAACTTCAATCCTATGCTCCTAGTTCCGATCCCAACCGCATGGAACCTCTGCAGCATATCCTTGGCCTTGTTCGTGTCCACCGGATTTGATTCCAGACGGAATTGATAAATATAATAAGAAAATCATGATAGCTACTATAAGAGATCCGGATTTATTCCGGGTCGGAGACAAATTTACTTATGACATGAAGACCAAGAGACTCGGAATTAATCCACTAGTCAAGAGTTGTGGAATCAATCTGGCTCTTTGATTCCTTGTTATACTTATCATGATGAGTAAATTAATTCTCGACCTGGAATAAATTCGAATCTCTATAGTATCTATATTGATTTTTTTCTATAGTATTTGTCATTACTGTCCGGTTTGAATCCCATGGAAAAGAATAAGCCCTAATTAGGCCGAAACATTATCGAAATGTCCAAAATACTAAAGTAATGAAATGTTGACTATAGAACCTCTACTTGTTCGCAGGTGATTCTGTTGGATTATTTAATGGCATTGATCCAAATTAAATGATTTAATAATCCTAATATCTCTATGGTTTGAAATAAATAATACCAGCTTGATGGTTGAGAAAAGACTGAAGTAATGCGACACGTGTGTGATGTTTGATATTGCCATTCAAGACGATTAATGTCTCCTTCATTAGCTGAGAGTTTCTCACTTGATCATGGGAGTTTCTCTCTTAATCACGGGAGTTACTGTCTTTTGGCATTCCATCGGCGTGAGTGGAAGAGGAGGAGGGTCTCCTCATGTGGGCGTTGCATGCTGAGTCATTTAATGAGTTTGCATGTCGGCCTCTCTCTCTTCCTCAATAAAACTTCAGCATGTCATTTGTCTATAAAGAGACACAAAACTCAAGAACAATAGCTGGTTAAGATAACAAACTTTGCTGCTTCTCGGGTATCTCCGTCCGGTGCTCCTGCGCGCACGGGATAGCTGGAGGGCAGCTGCCTCCGGAATCGATGCCGATTGCGAACTCTGCTCGGGGTGTACGGCGATTTGGTTTTTGGGGAGCGTTCGCGCATCTGCCTACGATGACGACTCCTGGCTCTTTGCAATGAGTACGCTGCTACGACGACGACATGGTTGATCCAACCCCATCCAATGCTACTGGGTATATGTTTCTATCTCTTCTATTTATTTATGTGTTGTTCTTTCTGTCAGTTCTTCAATGTTCCTTTTTATATGCATGGTTAGAATATGTTCTATTCGTCATAATAAATTATATATATGTCATCATGTTTAAGCCGTCATTTTTCTGGATTAAAATAATGTATAAATTTCCTATTTTTCTAACAATCAAAAAACCAAATTATAGGCAATTTTCCGTTGCTGGATTTACTGCTGTGTTGAAACCAACTGCTTTTGATGGGAAAAATTTCATGACTTGGAAAGCTAAGATGGTGTTGTGGTTGACTGTGATGCATTTCTATCATGTCGTGGAGGGGAACCCCGAAAACTTGACTCCTGATTTGGAGACTAAATTTCGGGCTGCCGATAACCTCTTGAGAGGCGTTGTGATTTGTGCACTGCATAGCAAGTATGAGAAAAAAATACAAATCTTACACATCTAGCAAATTGTTATGGGATGCATTGAATGGGAAGTTTGGAGTTTCTGATACCGGAAGTGAACTCTATCTCATGGAGCAACTCTATGAGTACAAAATAGTTGAGAACCGTTCTGTTGTAGAGCAGGCTCGTGAGATTCAGGCTTTGTCTAAGGAGCTTGAACATTTTCCATGTGTTCTTTCTGACGAATTTGTGGCTGGCGGTATTATCACCAAGTTACCACCTTTTTGGAAGGATTTTGCCACCTCCCTCAAACACAAGAGACAAGAGTTCAATTTGGCTGAACTCATTGGTATGCTTGATGTGGAGGAGAGGGCAAGAGGAAAAGACAACAATTCGAAAGGTCCAAAGTCATCTACTGCCAACATGGTACAGAAAAAGAATTTTTATGCATCTCGTAATTTCAAGAATAAGAACAAGGGAAAGCAAGGTCACAACCATAAGACAAAACAGAACATTGAGTTCAAAAAGAAATTTAACAAGAAAAAGAATGAAGGATGCTTTGTTTGCGGGAGCACTAAGCACTGGGCTAGTGCGTGTCCTAGCAAATTTGTGAAGGAAAAGAAATCAACAAACATGGTGATCAATGAGACTGGAGGAGGGACATCTGGGTATGGTAATCCTTTACCCTATGTTTTTCAGTTTGTAATTCACCTGAGTGGTGTATGGACAGTGGTGCTAATATCCATGTGTATGCTGATATATCTTTGTTTACATCCTTTCAGGTCGGCAGGACTGGAGCCTTGCTGATGGGGAACGGATCGCATGCGCATGTTCATGGTGTTGGTTCTAACATTCTGAAGCTTACTTCAGGAAAGGCGGTGCTATTGAAGCATGTGCAGCATGTCCCCTCAATAAAGAAGAATCTTGTTAGCATTTCTTTGTTGTGTCATGATGGGCTACAAAGTTGTTTTTGAGCCCAATAAGTGTGTCGTGTTGAGACATGGAACATTTGTTGGTAGGGGTTATGATTGTGGAGGTTTGTTTCACTTGTCTTTGATGGATGTGTGTAATAATGTCGTAAATGCCGTTAGTGTTTGCGATGAGACAGATTTATGGCATTCACATTTATGTCATGTTAATTTTGGATGTTTAATGCAGCTAGCAAACATGAGTTTAATCTCGAAATTTAATCATGTCAACGACTCTAAGTGTCATGCATGTGTGCAATCAAAACAAACTCGTAAGCCTCACAAGGCTGTCGAGCCAAGGAATTTGGCACCATTAGAGCTGGTTCATTCCGATCTTTGTGAGATGAATGGCGTTTTGACAAAAGGCAGAAAAAGATACTTTATGACTTCTATAGATGATTGTACTAGATTCTTCTATGTGTATCTTTTGAAAACAAAAGATGAAGTGTTAAATTATTTCAAAACCTATAAAGTTGAAGCAGAAAAACCAACTTGAAAGGAAAAATAAACGATTGAGGTATGATAGATGTGGGGAATATTTCTCCAATGCTTTTGATGAGTTCTGTGTTGAACATGGGATTTTTCATGAGAGGACACAGTCATACTCACCTCAATCCAATGGGATTGCCGAGAGGAAAAACCGCGCTCTAACAGAGTTGGTGAATGCCATGTTAGACACTACGGGATTATCCAAGGAATGGTGGGGTGAGGTGATCTTGACAGCTTGTCATGTCCTAAACAAAGTTCCTATGAAAGACAAAGAAATCACACCATTCGAGGAATGGGAAAAGAAAAGATTAAATCTTTCTTATTTGCGTACTTGGGGTTGCTTGGCCAAAGTGAACATGCCAATCAATAAGAAGCGCAAACCTGGACCTCAAAACGTAGAATGTGTGTTCCTTGGCTATGCTTTTCACAGTGTGGGATATAGGTTCTTGATTATAAAATCTGAGGTACCTGACATGCATGTTGGTACAATTATGGAATAAACGCTACATTTTTTGAAACTGAATTTCCTATGAAAGCTACATCTAGCAGTTCTAATCATGAATCTATAATTTCCCATGAGCATGATAATCTCATTCCAGATGAACAAATTGAAGAGACTCATGTACAAAATCCTCCATAGGAGAATGACACTGTAGTTACTCGAAAGAGTAAGAGACAAAGGGTTGCAAAATCCTTTGGTGATGACTATATTGTGTATCTTATGGATAATACTCCAACAACCATTGAAGAGGTGTTTTCCTCTCCTGATGCTGACTTGTGGAAGGAAGCAATCAGGAGTGAGATGGAATGCCATATGGGTGCAAACCTATTGGATGTAAATGGGTGTTCAAGAAAATGCTTAGGCCTGATGGTACAATTGAGAGGTACAAGGCAAGGCTTG
Source organism: Cenchrus americanus (assembly GCA_947561735.1). Lineage (NCBI taxonomy): Eukaryota > Viridiplantae > Streptophyta > Magnoliopsida > Poales > Poaceae > Cenchrus > Cenchrus americanus. The sequence continues at coordinate 95,772,028 of OX387242.1, read as the reverse complement.
TGGCCAAGGGTTACACACAAAAGGAGGGTGAAGACTTCTTTGATAATTATTCACTAGTTGCTCGGTTAATGACCATTTGAACTTTGCTTTCTGTGGCAGCCTCATATGGTCTTATAATCCATCAAATGGATTTTAAGACCGCTTTCCTAAATGGAGAGTTGGAGGAGGAGATCTATATGGATCAGCCTGATGGATTTATTGCAAATGGTCAAGAGAACAAAGTGTGTAAGTTGTTGAAGTCGTTGTATGGCCTCAAACAAGCTCCTAAGCAATGGCATGAGAAATTTGATAACACATTAACGTCTATGGGCTTTATTGTGAATGAAGCTGACAAATGTGTATACTATCGACATGGTGGGGGTGAAAGTGTCATATTGTGCTTATATGTTGATGACAGTTTGATCTTCAGATCTAATCTTAGAGTGATTGAAGAAGTGAAGCGTCTCCTGTCAAACAATTTTGAGATGAAAGGTTTGGGAGAAGCTGATGTTATTCTTAATATCAAGCTTTCTAGAGATAGTGATGGTGGGATAACTTTGTTACAATCTCAGTATGTGGAAACGGTGTTAAGTCGTTTTGGTTACATTGATTGTACACCTTCACCTACACCGTATGATCCCAGTGTTTCTTTGAGTAAGAACCATAGGATTGCAAGGGATCAATTAAGGTACTCCCAGATCATTGGATCTCCCATGTATCTTGCAAATGCGACACGATCTGATATCTCCTATGCTGTGAGCAAGCTGAGTCGGTTTGTGAAAAACCCTGGAGATACGCATTAGGGTGCTCTTGAGAGAGTAATGCGCTACCTGAAAGGTACTATAAGTTATGGTATTCATTATTCAGGACACCCAAAAGTGTATACAGTGATGCCAACTGAATCTCTGATGCTGATGAGCTTTACGCCACAAGCGGATATGTGTTTCTATATGGAGGTGGTGTTGTTTCCTGGAAGTCTTGCAAGCAGACTATCTTAACGAAGTCTACAATGGAAGCAGAGCTCGCTGCATTGGACACTGCTGGGGCTAAGGTCGAGTGGCTTCGTGAACTCCTTTTGGATTTACCGATGGTTGAAAAACCAATTCCGACCATTTCCATGAACTGTGATAATCAAACCCTGATTACAAAGGTTAACAGTTCCAAGGATAACATGAAGTCATCTAGACACGTTAAGAGACGGCTGAAATCTGTCAGAAAGTTGAGAAACTTCAGAGTTATATCGTTGGACTATGTCCATACATCGAAAAATCTGGCAGATCAATTTACTAAGGGTTTACCACGTAATGTGATAGAGAGTGCATCGAGAGAGATGGGTATGAGATCCACTTGAAATCTACTTTAGTTGTAACCTGTCTTATGTGATCGGAGATCTCGTCAATTAGGATGGTGAAACAAGCTAGTAGTAGATTGTGAGGAAAAATCCCTTCTTTTAACTCATCTCTGGTGCACATCTTTCCTTTCTGTAAGGCAGGATGGTTTTTACCTTAATGTATTTCATTTGAGATGTCGTCCTACAGAACATATACTGAGAAATACACCTATATGAGACAGACTACTAGTCACAGTCTACGAGACTTGGGTAATCTCTAAATTCTCATGAAAAGGTACAAAAGTGTGACTTATATGCTTCAAACACAGGGGATGCCTCTTTGCAGCCTAGTACTAGTAAAGGACTTGAATGGATATCATTTCACAGAAAACTGTCAATTCAAGGCTTAGTCCATTGTATAGTTGTGATTGAGTAAATTCTAGTTCTAGACGGATGTTCAACTTAACAGTCTCCATCGAAACTCTAGTATATCAAAGAGTTGTGATACTTGAGATTATTTATCCAAACCTTAGAGATTGGTGGGGATTGTTAGATTATTTAATGGGATTGGTCCAAATTAAATGATTTAGTAATCCTAATATCTCTATGGTTTGAAATAAATAATACCAGCTTGATGGTTGAGAAAAGGCTGAAGTAATGCGAGATATTGCCATTCAAGACGATTAATGTCTCCTTCATTAGCTGAGAGTTTCTCACTTGATCATGGGAGTTTCTCTTTTTAATTTCTCACTTGACAATGGAGTTTCTCTCTTAATCACGGGAGTTACTGTCTTTTGGCATTCCATCGGCGTGAGTGGAAGAGGAGGGTATCCTCGTGTGGGCGTTGCATGCTGAGTCATTTAATGAGTTTGCATGTCGGTCTCTCTCTTCCTCAATAAAACTTCAGCATGTCATTTGTCTATAAAGAGACACAAAACTCAAGAACAATAGTTGGTTAAGATAATAAATCACAAACTTTGCTACTTCTCGAGTATCTACGTCCGGTGCTCCTGCGCGCACGGGATCGCTAGAGAGCAGGTGCCTCCGGAACCAACACCGTTTGTGAACTCTGCTCAAGGTGTACGGCGATTTGGTTTTTGGGGAGCATTCGCGCGTCTCCCTACGACGACGACTCCTAACTCTCTGCAACGACTACGCTGCTACGACGACGACATGGTTGATCCGACGGATTCATCCAATGCTACCGGGTATATGTTTTTATCTCTTCTATTTATTTATGTGTTGTTCTTTCTGTCAATTCTTCAAAGTTACTTTTTATATACATGGTTAGAACATGTTCTATTCATAATGTGTAAATTGCCTAGTTTTGTAACAGACTCTAAGTCACAAACACAATGAAACTAGTGGTCAGTGATAAATATGCAAGACACATACTCTTATGTCAGTCGGGTATACAGTTTTTAATAGGTTCATCTCAAATTGTACATCGTCCAATCAAATAATCGATCGACCTGCAATGTGACCTTACTTACCAGGGAAGCACCTGCGTGAGCAACGGCTTCCCGGAGAAGAAGGCTTCAAGGTTACCGATCGTGGTCTCACGCAGGTCAGACCTGGACTCTGATGTGAAAACTGCAACATGGGGTGTCATCACCACATTGTCCATGGAGAAGAGCTCTGCTGGCACCTTGGGTTCATTTTCAAAGACATCGAGCCCAGCTCCTGCAATCCTTCCCTCTTTCAGTGCCCTGACCAACTCTGCTTCGTCGATGTTTGCTCCTCGACCAATGTTTATGATGATCCCATCCTTTCCCAGGGCCTCTAGAACATCCTTGTTGACAATGTGCCGGGTGTCCTTGTTCAATGCGCATGCCACAACAAGCACATCTGATTCTGAAGCGAGATCGTGAACACTAGAGAAGTATTTGTAGGACACCGAATCCTTTTGTTTTCTAGAGCTGTAATTGATGATGCAGCCAAAAGCTTCAAGCCTCTTTGCAATCAGTGAGCCAATGTTCCCCAATCCAATGATGCCAACATGCTTGCCGCCTACCTGAAACCATCAAAAGAATGTGTTACTGCAGAGTCATTGGAATGGAAATTGGGAACACTATATGAACTCCACAAGGTTAAAGCTTTACGTGAACTTGAATCAGCGACACTGAATGGTATAAAATGGAATGTTTACAGGATCCTGCCGTGATACCAAAGCTGGTTAATTCAAGATTATAACCAATCTAAAGTTCAATCCAACCACATAAATCTTCATCCTTTCATGATAAACAAGTTCGTGCTTGATTACTATCAAAGGCTTGGCTACTGTTGAACTTAATAGTAAACCTTAATGATGAACCATATGTTGTCCTCTCCAGTTTTCAGCACCAGATTCAGAAGCTTTCTTCATGGATATTATAATTCTCATGAGTTGGAGCATTTGGATGTCGAGAAATGATTGGATCTTTGCGTTTCAAGAGAGAATTTGCTCTGTCTATTCTGAGAGCAAAACCAAGAATTCAATCTTTGATGCAGATATGGCTAGACTCTATGTAACAGTTTTGCTTATTTTTTTATTTCTTTCTTTGTTTCCTGAACCTGTTGTTGAACCTTTTCTTTTGTTACATATAAATATATTCAGTAGGGGAAGACCCCTCCTGTTCACTAAAGAACAAGTTCGTGCTTGAATAATACTTCTGGTGTTCTGTCAATCATTTGAACCCAAAACATTCCTACAGATCTCTTCAAATTTTGCACCACTTGATTATAAAGAAATGAAAAGATCATTTCAAAATGCTAATAAATAAAGTAAGTATCACTCCACTCCATTCAAGATCCAGACCTTGGTGCCGAGGGGGTAGTCCTCCTGCGCCGGCCAGAGGCCGCTGCGGACGAACCGCTCGGCCGCCGAGATGCGCCTCATCACGTCGATGAGCATGCCAACGGCATGATCTGCGACGTCGGCGGAGTAGACCGTGCCGGAGTTGGCAACGTCGACGCCGCGTCGCGCGCACTCGGCGAGGTCGATGTGGTCGACGCCGGCGCCGGTGCTGAAGACGAAGCCGAGGGACGGGACGGCGTCGAGGAGCGAGGCGTCGACGCGGACGGCGCCACCTCCCACGACCACCGCGGCGCGGGGCGGGTCCGGCAAGGCCGCCGCGGCGGCGAGGAAAGCCGGGAGGGGCTCCCCCGACGCGAAGAAGTCGAGGATGCGGTAGCGCTGGCGCAGCGCGGCGTAGAACTCCGCGTCCAGGCGGCGGAAGAGGAGGAGGGTCGGGAGGAGAGGGGCCGGCTCCTCGCCGGATGCCATGCCTGGTTCTGGTTGACAGTGACAGCCTCGAGGCCACAGCGAGCTAACGCGTCCGCACTGCCACTATCCTGGGAGGCTGGGACTCATGCTAGCTGCAGCAACCAACTCGTGGTCCAAGATTTGATTTTCAGTCTTTTTTTTGAAAAGGATTTATTGGGAATAGGTGACTGCCATAGATGTTCAGTTCAGCTTATTTTATATGATACTCATCAGTCCTAAAGTACTAGTTATTTTAACTGCTCTAAATATCTAACTTTTATGTATATCTAACATATATCTAGATGTATAATAAAATTTACGGAGATCGGTGATCTTGACCCTATTACGAAGCTCAATGGCGATTTTACCTTTTTCAACTTTGCGAAATTGCGCTTGCTTCTCGCAGACGAAAGCTCCGTCTCCTCTCGTTTTCTAACTCGGTGATGTCCACTTGAAAAGATAAATGAAATAGAAAAAAGGCTCAATCCAATGGAAATAGACAAAATTACCCCTGAGGCTGACCCAACACTACGCAGTGGCAGAGCCACAATAAAAATCTACCTATGGCAAAGTTACTACTACTAATTATAGATAAAGGGTCATTTGATAAGCTACGTCTGTCTGCATTTGTAATTTCATATTGGGCCAACGTGCTTCGATGGACTTGATCACCGTGACAAAATCGCAAAATCAGAGGACAAAGTCATCCTACATATACAAGAGCTGATATACATAATCACTCACTCTAACTAATCTTATCTTTGATTTGTGAGGCTAAATCAGCTTATGAGGACTTCGACATCAGTCTGTGTATACCAGATGGCCCTTTATCTCTAATAAATCAGCTTATGTGGACTTTACCTTTGAACGATTGTGTGTGACTCCAATTATCAACCTGATTTTTGCAAAGGCCTTGGTGTGGCAGCAGCGAGACCTTGCCAGATAGGTGGCTCCGCCATTGGCGCTACGGGGCGTAGCGTTGCTGTTTGCCGTTTTTGCCTCTCGCACCTGCGTGCGCTACCGCAACGCTACGCTCCCGTTCTCGTCACGTATCTCCCATTCCTGGCGTCCGCCTAGGAAACAGTGGCGGAGCTAGGATTTCAACTTAGGGTATGCCGAATCAATAGTTCAATAATGAAATATACAATTCGGTATAGAACTATAAAACTCACCATGCAATTCGTTGAAAATTTTCATTCAATTTGATATGCAAGTATAAGGATCTCATAATATCTTTAATTCAACAAATAAGTTCAAAACTTGCATAATTAACAATATAGCAAATGCAGCAAAAAAATCGGATAACTGAAATGTTGTAAATCAATCTATGATATATTGTGAATCAATGGTTTCATGTTAAAGTAAACAATATCAAGAAGCCGGATAACTGAAAAATATTGCTAAATAGAATTCACTCATACGGTGAACAAAATTATTACATGTCTATGGAGAGCTGCCTGGAGACCCGAGACCTGCTAGCTCCCGGCTATGTGGCTGCAGAGACTGCACCTATGCCGTGACGTTTCTGGCCAGCAGCCACCTCTTCGTGTTGCTTTCCTTCTTGCATGTGCTCACACGACTCATGATTGCAAGGGATTTTCTTTTAACTGGTACATCGGCCTGCCAATTCTCAGGGTATGCCAAGGCATACCTGGCATACCCATTGGCTACGCCACTGCTAGGAAACGCCAAAAGGCAACAGCGCCGGATGGGGCCCACGCACCCACCGGTCGGCGCGCCGTCCCCAACCGCACCACCCGCCGCTCCACGCCGGCTCGATGCCGAGGAAGAAGAGGAGGGGACGCCGCCAGGGAGGGGAGAAGAAGAGGGAACCCGCTCCTGTGCGTCGTCTCACCTCGCGCTGTCGACGGGAGCGAGAGGGCCCTGCTCCAAGGCCGGCGAAGGAGCCGAGGAAGCAGGGGCCGCGCCTGCTCCCAAGGTTCCTCGACGCCAAGGAGAGGGAGGGCTCGCGCTGGCCGGAGGAGGAGGCCCGCACCCGCGGTCGGCGGGGGAAGCTTCGCTGCGCCCCCCTACTCCTCCTTGAGCCAGCAACCGCTCCTGCTCCCGCGGGGAAGCTCGCCGTCGTCGCTTTAGGAGTGGCTGCCGCCGTCGTTGTGCCGAATCGAGGACTTATTCGACCTCCACCGCTGCTGCAGTCGGCGCGCCCGAGCTCCAGATCTTCGTCCGCCACTTGGGGAGGAGCTCTAGCCTCGAATAGCCGTCGCCGCCGAGCCCAAGCTCGAGCTCCGCCTCCTGCTCCACCGGCCCGACCTCTAACCCGCCATGGAGGCCTCGCCGCCGGGAAGGGGGAGGAGAGAAGTAGGCGCGGAGCAGAGCGCCCCTGCCTCCGGCCCCGCCGCACCGCGCATCTGCCTCCGGCCCCCCGCTCCGCGCCCCTGCCTCCGGCCCGCCCTGCTCCCGCACCGCCGCCGCCGCCTAATCGAGGCGTCCTCGAGCATGCGCGCCGTGGAGGGGGAGGAGCAGCAGGGCATCCGCCACTGTAGCTCCTGGCTAGTGCCGTCGTTGTGGCCTGTGGGGGATGCGTGCGCCGGGCGGACTCACCAAGGGAGGAGCGCGAGAATGAGTTGGAGGATGGGGAGGGAGGAGAGACAAAAAGAGTACGACAAATGGGCCCCGCAACGGGTAGTTGGTATGGAGTACGAGATCCAGAGGGATGACGGGCGCGAGAAATTTAGTACTGTAGTTAAGAATATTCCTTTTAGAGGTGGATTTGGAGTACGACGAGTGCGGATAGCCTGAGCTTATCCATAGGCCCTCCGAACTCGATTCACTCTGCCCACAGCCCACCCACAAAATCCTAATCGCTCGGCGACTGGAGGTGGCAGGAGGCCATCCAGGCTGAGTGTGGACGGATCCTGCCCTAACAACAGCGGGAGGCGCGGCCCCGACGCTGGGTGCTGGGCAAGCACGGGGTACGCAGCATCCGGCTGTGATGCCGAGCGCGGGGCAAGCGCGGGGGTGCGGCGTGCGCGGTCTCCAATCCCGTCGTCGGGCGGGGCCCCAACGCAGCTCCAGCGGCGCCCGACGCTCCCTCGAGCTCGCTCTCGGCGACCGGCGCGACCGAGGATGAGGAGAGGAAGCACGGGCTCCCGACGATCGAGGCGGGCAACAATAGACTGAGCTCTTCTCTCGGAGCTCCGGCAGCAGCGGTCCGAAATACGGGTTCCCGATGTGCAGATCTGTGGCGACGACTCGTCGTGGAGGTGTCGGCGGTGCGGCTCGAGCTCGAGCCACGCGGCGCCCTCCTCCCTCCCTCCCCTCCCTCCGTGAGTCCGTGACTGCAGCTCTAGCGGATCTACGGATGGAATCACTGGAAAACAAGGGCAAATCCAAAAGGACGATCTTGTCTTTTCATAGCCGATTTGACACCGTTAAGTGGTGTTAACCGAACAGGGGTAGAGAGTTTCTTTATTTGAAATAGTAGGGGCAAATTCGGAAGATTAAAAAATAAGGGTAAAATCACCACTAAGCTTCGTAGTAGGGCCAAGATCACCAATCTCCCTAAAATTTATGTATTCAGAAAACTCAAAATGAATACTAATTTGGACAAAGTGAGTACTTAAGTAACTTCCTAATATGTCTTCAAAGTTTTGAAGGATGTGTAAACTAACATGTCAGATGTTGGTGCATTGTTTCTTATTTTGAGAAAAACACGATAAATGTATATCAACATGTACTTTATCATCTATTCAGCGACTTAAAAATTCAATTCAGATTTATAGTAGTGTGCCAGTGCCACCATTGGAATTTTATCATGAGATAGTTACAAATTTCATCCGCTTCTTGCAAGGAGATTCTTACAAAGTTTCCTCTGTTTCTTGCATGAAGATTCTTACAAAATTCCTATTGAGCGTACAATCCTCAAAGACTTATCTATTTTGTATTCACTATGGAAACCATCAAAGAAGGGTATCACAACCACTTTTCCCTGAATTGATGTTTTTTCAGAGCATTCATTCATTTTATTTTGTTGATCAAAGATAAATCATGAGCAGATTAATAGAAGTCATATCAAAGATCAAGTAACTACACCTGTATCGCTGATAGCATCCAAAATTTATGAACACCATCCAAAGGTTAGCTAAAGATCGAAATTCTGAAGGCCATCATGTGCTAAAATTTAAAATGACAAGAATTACATTGTTGGGCACACAAACTCTATTGTATACATTGCTGCAGATAGTTTTTGAGACAGTTTTGTATGGGCTGGAAACAGCAAAAATGTAAGAAAATGGAAAGCACGCTATTTAGATTTAACTCTGTGGCCGAGATGAACGGGCAACGAGAAGCGGAGAAGGCAGAGAGCTCGCGAGCGTGATACGCCGGGGGCGCCCCCGTGTCCGGTTGGCTCACGCGAGCGTGGCAGCGCTCAATCCCGCTCTTGGTTCCCGCCGCTTCCAAAGCGCAACCGCCGGCGGCTCGGCTGCCCCGTCGTAGGTGAGCCACGCAAAGCTCGCCGCCCTGCGCCGTTGCACACTCCCCCTGTCCCCTCACACCTACAAATAGCACCCCACCTGGCAGCGTTCCACGCACAGCAACCTCCAGCAGCATAGCTAGCAGAGGAGCAAGAAGCCAGCAACACCAGAAGATCACAGCAGGTAGCAGCTAGCAATGGCGGCGCCAGGCGTGTCCGTCGTCCTCGCCGCGTGCCTCGTCGTCCTGGTGGCGCTCGGCGCCGGCGCCGGCGTGGCGGAGGCGCAGGGCGGCGGCGTGGGGCAGTGCGTCCCGCAGCTGAACCGGCTCCTGGCGTGCCGCGCGTACCTGGTGCCCGGCGCGCCGGACCCGAGCGCCGACTGCTGCGCCGCGCTCAGCGCCGTGTCGCACGAGTGCGCCTGCAGCACCATGGGCATCATCAACAGCCTGCCGGGACGCTGCAGCCTCGCCCCAGTCAACTGCTGTAAGCGCCAAGCTTCTACTTCTACCGATCTTTTGCCAACTGCATTTGCATCACGCTGCTAGTGAAGCTTTTGTCGATGTGGTCTTATGATTCTCTTTCTCTGCTCGTGCGTGTGCAGCTGCCTGAGACGAGGATGGATGCTGCTCTGTTCGTGCGTGTGGAGTGCCTGAGACCGAGGATGCTACAAAAGCAACGGAGAGGAATAAAGACGTGATCCATGGCGAGAGCAATCGAGCTGCTGCACCGGCTTGCGGCCTGACCGCCGGCGTCGCCCGCCGCCTGCAACACGTCGTCCAACGTAGTCGTCGTTTTCGTTTCGATATTTCAGACTGTTTTCCCACCAGTTTCAGTGAAATGAATAAATAAAGTGAAACCATGCTTGATCAGATGATTGCAGTCTATCGACGCGTTTAGTCACAATATGCAGCTTTCTATTGTCCACTTGTGCCTCCATTTGATTTCTGCCTCCACATTCTACTACGCCTATTCATGACAAACTGAATATTATCAGGCGACTGGAACAACGGAAATCAACCAATACTTAACTGGGTGACATCGACCATCACCGTAAGCATTACGTAAGAATGCAGCGACGGATTATTTTTAATTTTAACCTTTTTAAAAATAACCCTGGACAACTTTTTTTACATTAGATGACCCCTTTGGCCGCGCTTGTCGACGTGGCGCCGCAGCTAGCCTTTGCCGCGCCACATGCGGCGGCGCGGCAGCCGTGCCACGTTGGCGTGGAGAGGCGAGGGCGAGGCGCGCGGACGCGACGTGGGCCGGGCCGCCGCGCCACATGCAACAGGCGTGGCGGCCTTGCCGCGCCACGCCGCCGCGCGCGCGCGGCAGCGGTGGGCCTAGAGCCGCGCTGCGGCTCCCTTTCTTCTTCCTTCTCCCTTTCTTCCTCTCCCAGGCCCGCCGCCCCCGCCGCCGGCCGCAAACCCGTTGATTTGGGGTGGGAAAAGTGGGGGAAATCGTTCCCCGCGTCCTTGTGAAGGTATTCCACTACTTCTCTCCCTCTTTTACCGTTGCATTATGTAGATCGGAGAATATTTTGGTGACCTAGGGTTAGCTCAAGTATTTTGAAATTTAGACGAAATGCAATTTTATTTAAGGTAAATGATGATTAGTTCATACGCAGTAGTATCTCTACCCGTGTTATTGACGTGTAGAACATGTTGCATGAATCGATTTAATGATGTTCTTGGTGTTAATGTTTAGCGTAGTTGATAATGGGTGAAGGTATTACATGGATGCATGTTTATTAGTGAGAATACCTAACAATTTTGTAGAATACATAATGCGCGCGCGCACACACAAATATATATATATATAACTTATTGAGATAAATTTAATATTTGTTGAACACTATTCTATTGTAATGTTGCATTTATATTTATGATAAAATGTCTATTTTAGTAATATGTAGTTATGAAACAAGGTAGTTCATGAAGTTCTTTAAATTTTGTAAATGGAATGTTTAGTTCGCATGTTTCATGGGGGGCTAGTTAAAGAAAATAGAGAGTTTGAGAATATGACAGAGTTAGTGAAAACATTTGATGGTCCGCCAACCTTTAAGGATGTAGTTGATTGTGCAATGGTCAACTATGGAGTTGGAATGCATGAAGTGACATTTAGAGGTCATTTTGATTGTGGGAAGGCTAGAACTCATTATGTCTTGATGAGCTTGTCAAGTGAAGAAAATTGGAATCGGTATAAGAAGATAGTTGGTCAAGCTAATGTGTCATGTTTGGAAGTTGTGGTAGATATTACCCGTGGGCCTAGTGGTAATGTTAACATGAATGAGGAAATCCTGTTGGAGGTTCAAAATGGTACACAAGAGTACAATTTTAGAGGACTTAGGTTGTAGGGAACCTCGTCGGGAGGTTGGGATGTTGGATGATGATTTTCTCAATGATTTTTTTGAGCGGGAAGAAGAAACCATGGACGAGTATGATATATCTGACAGCTCTGAAGAAGGTGAGTCTCAAGATGAGTCTGATGAGGAGGATGTGGAAGAGCAAAATGATGCCAATGCACATGAGGCTGAAGCACTCCTTGGTTTACGTGAGGTTCACTTGGAAGGTGTATCTTAGGCGTTGTTCGTGAAAATAGTGATGTGACGGCCAGCAGTTTGATCGAGTCCATATTGTTGTTTGCTGGATATCGTGTCAAGTATTCAAAGGCATGGCGAGCTAAGCAACATGCAATTGCCTTGCTTTGGGGCGATTGGAAAGAGTGTCATATGCAAAAATTCTAAGGGTCTTGAGAGCCATGAACCACTTCAATCTTGGGGTTAAATGGTTCCCTTACATGACCGAGTTGCGTGTTCATGACGGTTGTGTTTTAAAGCTCGTTCTTCTACGTGTTTTTGGTGCTTTCCACAATGTGAAGTGGCTTTCCAACATTGTTGTCTGGTGATACTTGTAGACGGAACCTTCTTGACCGGCAAGTATAGAGGTACACTCGTGATGGCAGTTGGTGTAGATCCTGAACAACAACTTGTGCCTTTAGCTTTTGCCATGGCCGTCATGGTTCATGAGGCTCGTTCGCATTAACATACTTGGTACAACGTGACAGATATGTATGATCTCAGATCGGTACCATGGCCTCATAAAATGTGCGAGCGACCACATGGATGAGTATCCACCACTTGTTCATAGGTGGTGCATTAGGCACTTTGCCGCCAACATGTGGCGTCATCAAAAGAAAAAGAAGGTAATAGGAAAGTTGAAGTTACTATGTTCAGTACATACAGAGGACAAATTTAAGGAACTGTACAAAGACTTACTTAAGGATTTGAACAAGAAAGCTAAAGATTGGTTGGAGTATGAAATGGAGGATAAGGACAAATGGAGTTTACTTAATTTATTTAATTTTTAGAATCATTATGTTGTGTAAGAACGTATGCACGATATCGTTTTGGTTTGTCATGTTCATTTGTTGTAACAATAACTACAGATGTCTACTGCTGCTGCCGGAGGGGGGAGGATGGCAATGGTGGTGGTGATCCAAAGGGGAAAACACAAATACAACACCTGATCCGAAGAAATGAACACTTTAGAAAGAGACATGCTTCGTTATACGCAAGGAAAAACTGCAGATGTCATTGCAAGAGCAGAGGAACCTCCTTCCAATGGTCTTTATGCTCCCCTAGACATGCATCATTATTTGCAACGAAAAATTGCAAATGCCATTGCAAGAGGAGAGGAACCTCCTTATGGTGGTCTTTACGGTCCTTCAGCAAACCCGTGTGTTGCTAATCCACCAACTAAAAAAGGTACCAAGAAAGATAAACCTTCATCGTCACTTCGCAAGGATAACTAAATACTGGCACTTTGTACGATGTTGTTGTCTTTGATCATGCGATGTTGTAATATTTGAACTACTATTTCGTTTGCATCATGGTACTGTAATATTGTTCTATAAGAACTAGATCCTATTATGATTGTGTTGTAATAATGGAACTAATATTCTTCAATTTGTTCTTTTTCTAATCTCCTACTCCATTATTAAAATTTCTTTGTATTATAATTTCCTACTCGTTCTCCTTTGTACTTTCCAACTATAATAGAGTTTTTTTGCTTCTCCAATTTTGTGAATAAAAACCCATGCAGAACTACATCACATAACAAAGTGTTCACTTAATACAACACAACCAAACACATTTGTTCATTGAAAATAGTCCACTACAACACATACAATCGACACTTGAGGATCATTCGTCATCCTCCCGCAATCCTCTTACCTTTTCTGTCGGCCAGTGCCTTTTTTGCCGCTTCATCCCTCGACATATCCCTAGACCTCTCCGTCAATGCCTTCCACTCCTCTTCCTTTTTCCTCCTCTTCTCACTCTTCTTGTCTGCAGTCAACGGACGTATCCCCCGTTTTAAGAACTTCTCCCTGTTACAACGCTAATATGCCACAACCTTCTCGTAGTTGGCGTAACCAACTACAAATTCCAGCTCCACTCCAGTTTCACGAACCATTTCATCACAAATTGGACCACTTAGATCCTCCTCTTTCGGTAAGGGCACACCATATTTTGCTACTATCTTGTTTCTAGTAGTTTCAATTTTAAACCTCCTCCCAAGTTCAGAAGTGCGTCCCAACTCTAACTAACTCACGACGACCAAGAAATTGCTCCCATTCACAAGTCCTTCCCTCTGAAAAAAAGAAGGTTGTATCATACAAAATGAAATCAAAATGAAGACAACAACGATCGTGCTAACAAAAGCAAAGAAGGAGGTCACATCATGCTCACCCAAAAGTCTCCATATGCATTGCAACAAAACATTCCAAAACTTATCTCAGATGGCACGACACCTTCCGTGGCTACTATGCCACACTTGAACCGTGAAGGTGGATAGCTCAGGCAAGGCCAGGGCTTCGTCCCGGACTCGAACTCTTTCACTTCAGCTTTAGTTGGTCACTCCGATCTTGGTCCATCTATGTATTCATTGAAGTCACACCTAGGCCACCCACTCTGAATTGCACAACAACCATTACTAACAATGAGCCATGCACATTTATAAAACTCAAATGATAAGAACGATATGATATAGACTTACAAGAGTCTTTAGGGAGCAACGAAAGAATGGTGTAAACTTATTTGGGGCCTCAATGTTTGAGTCTTTAGGGAGCAACGAAAGAATGATGTAAACTTATTTAGGGCCTCAATGTTTGGTCGTGAAGATACACACGCACTCCTGAAAGGACCTTGATGTCGCCTAGAGGGGGGTGAATAGGCGAGACGACCAATTTGAACTCTTTCTTCCCAAACACTTGAGTTGACAGTGCTCCACCGGTCAGACCGGTGGTGGTGACCGGTCAGACCGGTCAGGCACTGGACTTCACAGTGACACCGGCCGACCGGTGCGCCTCACCGGTCGGGGACCGGTGTAGCACACGGTGAACCCGCAAAAACAACTTCAAGCACCTCTTGGCTTCTAGCACGAACCAAACTCAGGGTGTGGCTTTTGTAGATGATCACAAGCAGAGTAATGAGCCCTGCACACACAAGTAACACACCCAAGTAGATCGAAGCGGAAGCAAATGAAATATGCTAGAAAAACAACTTAGAGAGTTGAACCACACAAAGAAGCAAGGATTTGTTTCCCGAAGTTCACCACCCACTGAGGAATGGCTACGTCTCCGTTGAGGAGCTTGTAAGGAACAATTCCCACAACAAGCCGGGTCTCTTTCAACCACTTTCCTCCTTTCCACTAAGGTGATCTTTTCCACGAAGATGCAAGATTGCAGCCCTTACAAACTTCCCGCTGCTCACCACAACCTTGGGAGCTAGCTGGCGACACCTAGCCGTCTAGGAGGCAAACCTCCAAGAGTAACAAATGCTCCAAAGTTTGTAGACTCGAAACCAAAGTGCTCAAGCTATGGAAACTGCTCTTGTTAGCTCACAAAGTCACTCCTAGGCTCACTTCCTCAACCCAACACAAAGATGATGGCTTGAATCCACAAATCTCACAAAGAGATGGTTGGGGAGAGCCACTAAGGCTTAGAGCTAGTTAGAAATGGCTTGGGACCTCAAAGAAAAACACTAGAAGCAAGCAACCCTCACTTGAGGAGGGCTTGGGGTATTTATACCCCCCAAAGGAGAAAACTAGCCGTTAGTCCCGGCAAAGACCGGTCGAGCCGTACCCCACACCGGTCAGACCGGTGTACGAAAAACTAGCCGTTGGGCTAGCGGCACCGGTCAGACCAGTGCCTCTGACCGGTCAGACCAGTCAGGCCCGAGTTACCCCCAAAACCTCTTTTAAGGAAACTAGCACTTCACCACCAAGATGAAATGACCCAGGTTAGGTTAGGAGGGTTTGTTAGCACACTCTAAGGCTAATTCTCACTTAGGTCAACTAAAGAGCACTTTGACTTGGTCAACTAGCTAAGTTGCATCCCTCTTGATAGTACGGCAGACCTATACTTAAGGAAAGAGTAAAAGAGCTTCGATGACCTCTTGAGCTTGAACAACTTTAATTCTTGCCATACTTGATCAATAACCACTTGAGGGCTTTCAACATAGCCTTTGACTTGAGCACGTCCATACTTGAGCTAGTGACTTAGGATCCTTCCATATAGCATAAGAATGCACACTTGGATCCATGGTCACTCCATGTTGTCAATCTTAATGAGTTGATGACTTGCAAAGCTTCCCTCGGTTAAGGTTTGAATATGATACTTGAAGACCCCACGGATGCTAGATCTTCACCCTAGCAAAACACGAATGGCGGCTTAGCTACGGCCCCAAAGATTGCTTAGTCCCTCACCCTAGCCATCTCGGTTGATCTCTTCATCACTTATCCAATCCACTTTGAGTTCCACTTTGCTTCACACGCAATTATCCTTCATTTGAAAATCCTGCTTCAAATGCTTGATCTTGATTGACAACGGATATGCAAGCTTCAATTTTTGGAACCATGGTGTGTACACTCATCATCTTGTTCTCTTTCGATAAACTTATGAAGTCTTGCACCATATACTTGTCTTTGTAAATGTGAGCCATAAAATACATCCATAATTAAAATACTTCAATGGTTGCTCATGAATATATAATGAAAACCTGCTCACAATCTTAGACAAAAGCATTAGTCATTTAATCGCCTTGTCATTCAATTCACCAAAATCTGCTTAGGGGCCTAGATGCACTTTCAATCTCCCCCTTTTTGGTGATTGATGACAACCCAATTAAAGCTTACAAATAAACAATAAAGCGCATTTAGATTCTTAGATATAGCTAGAGCTCCCCCTTAATTTATGCTTTGAGTTGAATTTCAAAAAGTTGGCCTCAAATGCCAATTGCACAAATTTGGAAGAAGAGGCGTGTGAGCTCCCCCTATATCTTAGAATCAGTGGAGTGCAACATGTGTGAGCGACAAAATAAAATCCGTGATGCGTATGACAGGATATGCACAAAGCAAAGGGAAATGTATCGGCTAGGCAAAGACGGTCAGCCGGTGCCCGGACCGGCCGACCGGTCATGTCCACCAACACACACGACCGGGCGGCACCGGCCGGAGCGAGGACGGTGCCCTCGACCGGTCGACCGGTCGAGTCCGGTCGGCGCACAAAGCAACAGAAGTGCGTGCTATTTGGTCCAAGGTGATCGGGCCAGGGTTGCAAGCTGGTTTAGATCACTTTGCCCCATTTAGACAACACAAACAAACACCATTCAAACCATGCATCACATTCTAGCAATAAAGTCGCTTAAATATTACAATAAAGTTTAAAACACACAGTAGCACTCACACAAATGTTCTCAAGTCCACTAAGATAAAGTTCTAACTTATTACATGGCTTCTCTCAACGGCCGGCAGGCACCTGGTCGGCCGGTGTGGCACCGGTCCGACCGGGGCAACACGCATGCCTACCCGGACAACGCAGACTTGTGGCTTTAATCTCGATTCTTCTCCCCCTTTGTCATCAAGCATCCAAGAAGGGCCCGGAGAAGAAGCAGTACCGCCGATCACCGTCCTTGAGATCCGTCTCCCGGTGAGAGCTCCCTCCTATTTGAGATTTGTCAAGAATCCAATGCAAGGGAGAGTTTAGATAAATAGACTCCGAGACGGTGATTTGAGATGGATGAGCTATGGGAGCGCAGTTTTTACCATAGAAGTAAGGGTTGTAGCCAAAGATCTCGGCGGAGAAGCGAGCGCCCCAATCTTGTACTTGCTCGGGAGGTGGAGGAGGTGGGGGTGCTTGCTCCTCTCCCATGAAGTGTGACGATCCTACTACGTCCGGAGGAGGAGGTACAAAAGGTGGAGGTGGAGGAGGAACCGATGAGGACGATCCTTTTCCTTGCCCGGACTCGAAGAACATGGGGCCATATTGATTAAGCAAGTCGGAGTTGGCCCATCCTCTCATCCTTTCCTCAAAGGAAGGTATCTCAACCTGTGGAGATTCTGGAGATGGTGGAGAGCGAGGAGGTTGAAAACCTTGGGCATTGTGCATCAATTTCATCGTGTCCCTCATTTGCTTGTTTGCCCGTCTTGACCTCTGTTGCTCAACTTGGATGTCATGTTGGCTCCTGCACATCCCAAATATGAAGTTGAGAAACTTTTTCAAAGGGGAGGTGGATCTGCGTGGCCCGTCCGGGCCGCCGCCCACCCCACCGCCGACCGGTGCTCGCTCGCACGGTCAGATGAGCACCGGTCAGACCGGTGACCGTCTGAGCCCCTGCCTGAGGCAGATCTGGCCGAGCTGCTCCCTCCTCAAATATTTCTTCCTCATGACCCGGTGCATGCTCAACTCTAGGAGATGGAAACCGAGGGTTCTTGCTAGGATTGAGCTTCAGAGGCTTGTGTGTCACGTTTTTAGGAAACTCCGTCTTTGCAACCTTTTTCAATCATATACATGATATACGGACTATAGCTGCAAATCTTCTTGGGGTCCTCGGATAGGTGCTTAATCTCTTGCCAGATGAAGTCCCCAACACTAAACTCCGAGCTCCCGCCTCAAAGCAACCATCAAGTTTTTTCGAAACTTTGTGATTTCCGAGGGGTTTCCATCTCTAGGTGTAATAGACACCCTAAGGAGCCTATTTAGGACAAGCAAAGTAGGTGTAGAGATTCTTCACCTTCCCATAGTTGGCATGCTCACCTCGAGGGTACATCACATGCAAAGCATCCTTCTCCAGCTCTCCCTCATCATGGAGCTTCCTCAACTCTCCATCTCCCGCCATGATCCCAAAGCACCTCAAAAATCTATGGAATGTGATGGAGTACTTTTGGCCATTGGACATCCAAGTCATAGCCCCATCGGTCTCAATGTGACCAAAGTGCACTATGGCAAAGAACTGGGCTATGATCTCCTTGTTCCAATCTTGTCGGAACCCCATAAGTGTCTTGACCCTTTGCCTCTCACAATTGCTAATGACTTCATCAAATATAGGGTCACCTTTTCTTGCCATGTGCACATATTGTGCCTTGTAAGTGATTTTGGGCTTCTTTATGATTACGGTGGCATAGTAATCCTGCTGAAATTTAGCCCAAAACCTCGGATCCGACGCGGTCTTACCCTCCTCATAAGGGTTCTTATCCCTCAACTTCTTTAGGGCCTTGGTCATGCCTGCCCCGTGGTACTTCACTAGCCTGTCAGGGTAAATGTAAGTGGGTGGCATGATTCTCAACCTACCCTGATCGTCGTCATCCTCGTCCATGGCGTCCACATCCTCTTCCTCATCCTCCTCATCCTCATCCTCATCGCTGTCAGACCCAGCCTCCTGGTGCCTCCTCAGCTCAAACTGACCCGGAAAGGTCTCATCCTCAACATTGTCATCACTGCTCGTTCCGGTGTCACCTCCTAGATCAGGATCCTCTGCACTTGCTTGAGCTGAGCGACGTCTCAACCTCTTGCCGCTGACGTTGACGGTGCTGCCCCCTTCCCCAAAATCACTGGGGATAGCTCCTCGGCGATAGAGCACTTCTTCTCTTCTTTTCTTTGCCCCTTCCTTTTCCCGTACCATAGCTGCTGTCCTGAGTCACAAATAGGATGACAAGAGTGTATAAGACTCTCGGAAAAAGATTGAATTGGTATGGAATTGAATCTTGAAAGTTCAGAACAATTGGGTCCGTTCTGGGCCACACCGGTCAGACCAGTGCCACCCAGAACAGAGCCAATTGCTCCCACATTCAATCTGAGCAGCTATCAATCTAAGATTTGGTCTAGATGAACAAAAGACATCCTAGAATAGATATGTGTTGAAAAACATGAAGAAAACACAATTTGAGGGTGGACATGTGCCACCGGTCAGACCGGTGACGGCCACCGGCCGACCTAAGTGAAGGCCGTCCGACCCCAATTCGTGATTTCTCACAATGTGTTCAACAAAACGTTATGGATCTATAGGAATGTCTTCTAAGTGATCTCAGAAGATGTTCTACCAAAGGAAATTCAAAACTTTGCACCATGTGAGGAGATCGGGCAAAAGAAAGGTTTGAATACCTTTGGAGAGTGGAACTCGAGTTGAATCCAAGAAACTCGAAGGGGAAAGTGAAGAGGGGACTTGGGAGATCCTTTTGCTTCCAATCTTGAGGCCTTTCCTTGGTTCAATCTTCAAATCACCATGGATTTTGAGAGAGGTGAAGGAGAGAAGGGAGAGGGGATGGCTCCACGGTTTGAGGCTGCAAGGGGGTGAATGATAGAGGAGAGAGAAGGAAGGGGGGGGGGGGTAAAAGAGGATTCCTTTTAATGTGGCCCCACGGGTTGAGGCCGGGCGTCACGTGGCGGGCACCGGTCAGACCGGTGACCGCCGCTGGTCGAGCCAGAGAGCCCTTATCGGTTTTTCCGACCCACCCTCGGTAGAACCGAAGATCCTGATAAAATTCAACAGAGAGTCTTTATCGGTAGAACCGACACGCCCTCGGTAGTACCGCCCCTTTTTCTCCTTTTTGAGATTTTGCTCCTTAAAACTTCTCCAAATATGTTATAGGACAATTGGCATTCACTTAGGTCGCAGAAAAAGGATTATGTGACTTCAAGGTCATCACCGGTCAGACCGGTGGCTTGCACCGGTCAGACCGGTGCGCCCTTGAGAAACAGATTTTGAGCCACAACAATAGATTTCCATTTCAACCTTTAGAGATGTTTCGGATATGAGATAGAAAGATGATATTGATCCAAAAACCATCAATTCTTAGAAGAAGGAAGGATTAACGAATTTAATCGAGAATTCTTGATCCTTCCGAGAGAGAGATAAATAAGAATGGATTTTAGAGACTTGAGAAAATCCTCTTAATTGTGACTAGCCATCAACCAAACAAGTAGAACTATAGTCACAACTAAGTTGATTGGATCACTAAGACCAAGAACCAAATATTTTCAAAGTGAGCACACTTCCTATTAATGCTAGTCGATTTTTCGAAAAATCTATCCTATATCACAAAGTGCATGCATCCACTTCAAGAGAATGCCCTAACAAGCATATTTGGCTCATATCTTCATCCTCGAGACACAAAGACGAGTGGAAGTAAAGATATCAACCAAATATCTAGAGAGGAGCACGAGAGGTTCACTTGAAGCAATTACATGCTAACGAAAGCACACTAGCATGATATTATGGCCTAGATGCATTACGGTATTTCAATGAGTTTCGTGAAACCATACCTTTGCCTTAAGACCATTTCATTTGTGCATATATTAAATTTTGATCGGTGTTAGCTCTTACTTTGTTCTTTTGGAAGTTACACTTATCGAGAGCTTCCTTTGAGATGCACAAACGAATGAGACTACAAGATCACTTAGAAGAAATCGTTAGTCCCACAAGTGACACAAGTGTTGTAATGAGCTCCCCCTTAAGTAGTGCTAGAGAATTTGAATTTCTCGACCAAGGCACTTTGTTCAATTAAGAACTTGTTGAGGCTCATTCCAAAACTTGGTCCCAACACATGAATGATTTGATAATTGACGTGTGTTTAGCTTCTCATAACCTTTGACGCCAAATCACCCTTCTTCTTGAGGGTTTGGACAACCCCGGGTCACCCGGGCACTCGTGCCGGGTCACCCTGCAGATACAGAGGCGTACCGGGTCACCCGGGCACTCGTGCCGGGTCACCCGCCCAATTTGCACTTGCTGTGTTGGCACCGGTCAGACCGGTGCCTGTCACCGGTCAGACCGGTGACCACCACCTGACACCATTTTGGTGGTTTTTTTCTTCCCTTTTCCTTGAGTGAGTGAATGTATCACTAATTTAAGTCCTGCAATCAAGGATGAGGCATTGCTCTACTAGAGAGCCATTAAAAGCATCGAATGGCATGAGAAAGTAAATTTTCATAAAAATAGTCAAAGTCACCACCTCATGCTTTGCTCATGCAAGGAGAGCATCACATGAGTGTTCGCCAAGGACCAAAAGTGACTTAGACTCAATTGAGCGCATTAGTTACCGAGATGACATTGATTTCACGAATTATATGAGTTTGCTCTTCACATGGTCAATTGAATCCATCAAGATTTCCAAGTCCTCCAACCATGTGCTCAATGCATCTCTTTCAACCTGCAAGCTCAGTAAGCATTTCTTGGTACCCAACACTTGTTGGGTCCTATTGGGTTAGTCACAAGGTGCTTAGGAACCCAAATAGCTCTCATGCTACAATGAGGTGAACTAATCTCCCTCATAGCACAAGTTCTATTCTTATCGTTCCTAAGCTTATGGAAATCATAATGGACAAGGTTTGATTTAGGAATGTTACCATTTGGACAATCCTTGCCCAAGTGACCGTTTTGACGGCATTCATAGCAAATGCGACTTTTGTTCTTGTTGGTCACACAATTTCTTGCAATTTCTTTTCTACCCTTGCTTTTGAGTCTTGTTCTTAGAGAAGGAGGCTTCCTTGCCTTGTTTGATTGAAGTGGGGCTGCCCTGGCCAGCACCGGTCTGACCGGTGGCATGCACCGGTCTGACCGGTCACGGTCAGAGCCACTACCCGTTGTTGCTTTTGGGCACGAGTCGGCAAGGTTTCCCTTTTCTCTGCACTTGTAGCACACCCTCCACTTGTTGGAGCTCTAGGCTTCTTGGAGAGTGACTCTTGTGCCTTGTGCTTGATCGGGCGATATTGGGGTTTGATTTCCCCAATCTCGCTCTTTTCTTGAGTCTTGTTCTTGTGAGATGTTGTATGTTGTTGAGGGGTTGAGCTAGTGACGGTTGATCCCTTCCCAAGCTTCTTCACCATGCTTTCACGGTTATCTTGAGAAGGTTGCACTTTGCTCTTCTCCTTCAACACATACAAGTCCTTTTGAAGCTTTTCAACCTCTTGCTTTAGTTTATCATTTTCTTCAAAGAATGAGGTCTTCACAAGATTCTACAAGTACATGCTCAATGCTAGATTGTCTTGCTTGAGACAAACAATCATTAGCGCAAGATAAATTAACTTGAAATTGTGAGCATGTGCATGTGTGAGATAGAGGTTGTATAGATTTTACCGATGAAAGCACAACCTCATGGGCTATCTCTAGTGTTGCATAAGAATCAACAAGCTTCTCATAGGAAAGTTCAAGTTCATTGTGATTAGCTTGTAGGACCATATGCTCGCTAGTGAGCTTCGCTAGTTTGGCTTCTAGATCATCATTGGCATCTTCTTCTATTTTAGCTCTACAAGCAAAGGATTTGATGTCATGATCATATTTGTTAGCCAAAGTTTCATACTTACAAACCAAGGATGCAAGTTCGGATTTGAGAAGTTCAAATTGTCTTGACGAAGAGCTTGAAGCTTCAATCTTCTGGTCCTTAGCCCCTTTGGCTTGTCTCTTCTTCTTGCTCTTCTTTTCCTTCTTGGCCATCAAGCAAGTTGATGTGCCCCTCGCCGGCACCGGCCTCGACCGGTGGGTGTCACTGGTCCGACCGGTCCCCTCGCACGGGGGACAGCGTCTTCGCTTCTTTGATCTTCTTCTTGCTTGGGGTTTGATGCTTGATGATCAGTGGATGTTGTAGAGGTAGGGCACATCTCCATTGACTCATCTTCATCATCGCTCTCGAGTTCATCCCATTTGGTGTTTACCAACTCAAGTAGTAATCTCCAAATGAGATGAGCATCTTCGGAAATCTTTTTGCTCTTCAAGATAATATACTTTAGTTCTCTACATACACAACTACACAAAAGGTTAGTAATTACGGCATTGAGTTGCTTCTTCTCCAAGTCCATTGGCGAGACACATGTCTCATCCTTTGGAAGGATACTCGCAACAATAATACTCTCAGCGGTAGGGCCCAAAACCTTAAGTGCAATGAGAACATTAGAGCACCAAGAAGAATAGTTTGAGCCATCTAGAGCTAGAGGCTCAAACGGTACCTCACAAGTTGTCGACATCGAAGAACTCCAAGCGGTTAAGCTCGAATCGGAGCACCAAGCTCTGATACCAATTGAAAGGACCTTGATGTCGCCTAGAGGGGGGGTGAATAGGCGAGACGACCAATTTGAACTCTTTCTTCCCAAACACTTGAGTTGACAGTGCTCCACCGTTCAGACCGGTGGTGGTGACCGGTCAGACCGGTCAGGCACTGGACTTCACAGGTGACACCGGTCAGACCGGTGCGCCTCACCGGTCAGACCGGTGTAGCACAGTGAACCTGCAAAAACAACTTCAAGCACCTATTGGCTTCTAGCACGAACCAAACTCAGGGTGTGGCTTTTGTAGATGATCACAAGCAGAGTAATGAGCCCTGCACACACAAGTAACACACCCAAGTAGATCGAAGCGGAAGCAAATGAAATATGCTAGAAAAACAACTTAGAGAGTTGAACCACACGAAGAAGCAAGAATTTGTTTCCCGAAGTTCACCACCCACTGAGGAATGGCTACGTCTCCGTTGAGGAGCTTGTAAGGAACAATTCCCACAACAAGCCGGGTCTCTTTCAACCACTTTCCTCCTTTCCACTAAGGTGATCTTTTCCACGAAGAGGCAAGATCGCAGCCCTTACAAACTTCCCGCTGCTCACCACAACCTTGGGAGTTAGCCGGCGACACCTAGCCGTCTAGGAGGCAAACCTCCAAGAGTAACAAATGCTCCAAAGTTTGTACACTCGAAACCAAAGTGCTCAAGCTATGGAAACTGCTCTTGTTAGCTCACAAAGTCACTCCTAGGCTCACTTCCTCAACCCAACACAAAGATGATGGCTTGAATCCACAAATCTCACAAAGAGATGGTTGGGGAGAGCCACTAAGGCTTAGAGCTAGTTAGAAATGGCTTGGGACCTCAGCAAAAACACTAGAAGCAGCAACCCTCACTTGAGGAGGGCTTGGGGTATTTATACCCCCCAAAGGAGAAAACTAACCGTTAGTCCCCGGGCAGCACCGGTCAGACCGGTACCCCACACCGGTCAGACCGGTGTACGAAAAACTAGCCGTTGGGCTAGCGGCACCGGTCAGACCAGTGCCTCTGACCGGTCAGACCGGTTAGGCCCGAGTTACCCCCAAAAACTCTTTTAAGGAAACTAGCACTTCACCACCAAGATGAAATGACCTAGGTTAGGTTAGGAGGGTTTGTTAGCACACTCTAAGGCTAATTCTCACTTAGGTCAACTAAAGAGCACTTTGACTTGGTCAACTAGCTAAGTTGCATCCCTCTTGATAGTACGGCAGACCTATACTTAAGGAAAGAGTAAAAGAGCTTCGATGACCTCTTGAGCTTGAACAATTTTAATTCTTGCCATACTTGATCAATAACCACTTGAGGGCTTTCAACATAGCCTTTGACTTGAGCACGTCCATACTTGAGCTAGTGACTTAGGATCTTTCCATATAGCATAAGAATGCACACTTGGATCCATGGTCACTCCATGTTGTCAATCTTAATGAGTTGATGACTTGCAAAGCTTCCCTCGGTTAAGGTTTGAATATGATACTTGAAGACTCCACGGATGCTAGACCTTCACCCTAGCAAAACACGAATGGCGGCTTAGCTACGGCCCCAAAGATTGCTTAGTCCCTCACCCTAGCCATCTCGGTTGATCTCTTCATCACTTATCCAATCCACTTTGAGTTCCACTTTGCTTCACACGCAATTATCCTTCATTTGAAAATCCCGCTTCAAATGCTTGATCTTGATTGACAACGGATATGCAAGCTTCCATTTTTAGAACCATGGTGTGTACACTCATCATCTTGTTCTCTTTCGATAAACTTAATGAAGTCTTGCACCATATACTTGTATTTGTAAATGTGAGCCATAAAATACATCTATAATTAAAATATTTCAATGGTTGCTCATGAATATATAATGAAAATCTGCTCACAATCTTAGACAAAAGCATTAGTCATTTAATCGCCTTGTCATTCAATTCACCAAAATCTGCTTAGGGGCCTAGATGCACTTTCAACTCCACAATCACACAATAGAGGGTTGTTAACTCGCTCAATGGCAGCCATCTGCTTCTCCTCATAGGTCATCGGTGGAGGATTCGGTGGAGGAGGAACCCATCGTTGAACTCATCATATGGCTTCCAGACATGACTCGCATACGGGAAGAGACGTATCCTAGGATCAAACTTGTCTGGACTTTCTATCCACTACAAGAAATAACAAGGAGCTACCGGGGGTGGTGCTTCCCTAATCCAACAACAGTAGAAGGCTCTCCCAGCAGTACTAGCACACCTAGACTGTTTCACATAAGCTAGCACACCACATAAACAATTGGGTATAGGGAGAGCTCGAGGCACAGGAGCGTCTTCATTCCACTCTTCGAGAAACCTTCCTTTACCCCTAAAAATTGCACAATAACGTGGATTTTGGTGGCTCATGTCTACTAATCCTGCAACAAATATTATTGAAAAGAACAATTTCAAATATAGTACAACAACATATATAACGTAAATAATATTAAAGATCAAATCTACACTAAAGCATCTAGTAATGCAACGTGTTTTGAACATAACAATCGACCACAAAATTACTACTGCGACTACGTAAAGCATCACTTTAAACTCATCCAACATCTAACACATCACAGTTTCAAATTATTGGCAAACCCTAGCTCACCTATACATGCAAAATCCTACCAAATTAAGAGGTAAAACTAAGATTAAATAAGGGCAATACCTTCCAATGATACGGGGATCGATTTCTCACACTATCACCACCCCAAATCGATGAGTTTGGGGGTGTGGCGACCGGCAGCTGCAGGAAGACCAGCGGATGAGGTCGCGCTCGGCTAGGAGTAAGAAAGGGAGAAGGATGGGTTTGGAGGTGTGGCGACCGGCAGCTGCGGGAAGACCAGCGAATGAGGTCGGGCTCGGCTAGGAGGAAGAAGAAAGGGAGCCGCGCGCGGCTCTAGGCTCACCGTTGCCGCGCCAGGCGGCGTGGAGCGGCAAGGCTACCGCACGTTGCATGTGGCGCGGCAGGCCCCGGCCCACGTCACGTTCGCGCACCGCGCCACACCAGCGTGGCACAGCTGTCGCGCCATGCCGGCAGGCGCGACCAAAGGAGTCATCCAGTGGGAAAAAAAGTTGTCGAGGGGTTATTTTTAAAAATAATTTAAAATAGGTTAAAATTAAAAAAATCCCAGGCAGACCTACCAATGATCTAAATCATTTCCCCACAACAACAGCACATGCACCGAAGAATCTGTAGGAAATAACGTTCCTCCGAATGTAGAATTTGTATATACAACCTGACGGCACGTTCAGATCGAGTGGCCATGAGACTTGTGTTGCACCAACTGACAGGAGTCAGTGAAAATGAAACACCAACGTTTCATACCACAAAAGATGGCCACGAGATCATCTAGAAACCAGTTAACAGTTACCATCATGCAAGCACTACAGTATGTTTCACGAGCACACGCCGGATATAATTTTAGAAGTGCATATTTCTACTTTCTTCTACCCTGAAATCTTTTCTAGGAACAGAGCTTCCTGCTTGCTAGTCAGGCCGAGATCACTCAACGACATCTGGCTCTCCCCATCAGTGAATGCACGCCTGGGATAAGATCTCACCTGCCCAGGAAAAAGTCACAAAATTCAGTAACAGTTACAAGAACACGAAGGGGCAGATACAGACGACAAATGATATGTAGAACTATGACTCGTGTTTCCTCTTAATCAGTGTCCTTGCTCAATACTAGAAAACAATAATAACTGACCAGCTGATCAGTTAAAGTGCAACGATGAACTATAGTGCCTGCAAAAATAACTATCCATATACAGTGAAATAAAAAAAATGATTGGTTGTGCTTGTGCCATGCAGCTACATGTAACCTGTCTTGAGTGGAGTACTGGAGTAGTACTGTCTCCACTTGCTAGTGATCCTGACTACTCCCTCCTTTTCTTTTAATAAGTCACTCCTTTTCTTTTAATAAGGCGCGCACGCAAATTAAGATTCAAACTTTACGATCTTTGACCTATTACGTATCAATTTTTTATTTTTGTGAGATTCAAACTTTACGATCTTTGACCTATTACGTATCAATTTTTTATTTTTTGTGTAAATTTGATATGGTTGGATTTGTCATCAAATATACTTTCTAATGATTATATGTTTATAACCATAAAAAATATAATATAAGAGAAATAGACGGTCAAAGTATAATTTTGAAGACCGTGTCATGTCGCGTCGCGCCTTATAAATAGAAAAGGAGGGAGTACTTGACAGCCACCAGGGCAATTGATGATACAAGTCTACAACAATTAACAAGTGTAGAAGTTACAAGAACTTAGCAGGATATTTCACTATAGCCACATGTGTTCATCATAATTCAAAATGGCCCGATAAAATAATGGGTCATGTGGTCAAATGTAGAGGTACCATCGAAATTGCAAAGTGACGATGCCCAAGAAAAAGGTACTGCATAAGTATTCAGAAACAGTAGTGTTTTTTCCTTGGTGCTAGTGCAAAAAAACCAGCTGGATTGTAATTGCACTGATCTGAATATCTGAAATTGTTTCGCAAATATACAGTACCAAGAAGTGAATGAGAATTACCAGTCTATAAGTTCCTGGTTTGAAAGTCCTGCTGATGTCTATGAAATCATAAAGATACTGCAACAGTTCCAGATTCCAAAATATTAGAAGCAGGTATAATGAAGCACTTCAGTAGGGATTCTGGCAACTGAAAGCTTCTCACCTGAAGTTTGTCGGATTTGAGAAAGCGCCGTCCTCGGCGACTACCATCAGGCATGCGGACTACCACTGTGACTGCCCCCTCATCATTTTGTAGTGGCTCCTTTGGTAGTGAAGCTTGTTTGGCTGCAAGCTCGGACTCTAACTCCTATTTTCACACAAACACAGAAAAAAAGCAAGGCATTATTGATAGTAAAACAACAAAAACTTTGGAGAAACAGACCTAACAAGATTCAGCATTAACTGCAGAGGGAAATCAATCTTCTTTTGCTAAATTATAGACTTCTTCTAGTTAAGCCTCAACAATAGGTTGAGTAGGCTTTCCCGGTACGACTTGCAAATACACTAATATGTTTAACGATATTAAGCAGATTGTATGCATTATCCACTTCTATGGTTAGCCTTACAATTGCAATTTAATGAACCACATATGCTCCTGGGCCAATAAAATCATCCATGTCTTGTAAATCCGTAAATGCATCGATCTCATCCTATTATGTGCAATTTGATACTAGTAAGTAAAGTACCTCTTCCTCACGCAGTTTCTTTAGCTTCTCCTCCTCTTCTTTCTTTTGCCGTTCAAGAGCAGCTTCTCTTGCTGCAGCTTCCTCTGCCCTGCGGAGCTCAGCCTCCTCCACAGCCTTCAACTCCTTTTCTTGATCAGCTTGGAGGGCTGCTAGATACTCATCGTCCTGCAATTGAAATATTGGTGGTCATATGCAATAATTGTGATAATCCAGAAGTTGAATACTGCTGAATACCTGTTGTTCCCTTAACAACCGCTGTGCAGTTAATGCTGGTGATGGAGGACGTGCTACTCGGGGATAGTGGGTTGATCGTCCACGGGTTGGGAAGGAAAATGGAATCCCACCAAACATTGCAGCCTCAAGCATAACAGCTTCGTCATGCTCTTGGGAAGAAATGCCACCCCACTTTTTAAGGAAGTTCAAACAGCACCATGAGTTGTGATGAAACTACAATTTGCAGAAACTATGCTCATCCTAGAGACATGAGGAGAAACAGAATACCTCTGAAGGGAAACCACCATTGTGCTGATGATCATTTCCAATATTATGAGGCTGAGGACTCAAGGGAGGACTGTCTGCCATTTGCAGCGCCTCCACTGGATAAGTAGTAGTTCTGCCTCGGACACGTCTAGAATGATGCCTTACTAAAGGTTGTTCGTCATCATCTTCAATGTCCTCCTGGAAGTTCGCACCATCTACAATTTGCTCAGAAGTTCCAACTGTACCTGAGGTAAGTCCATGCCTACAATGAGAAAAGACATGCATGAGGAAAATAGGCTTACTGCTAAAGGTTGGCTTAAAGAATTGCATGAAAGTGGCGCACACAGACAGTGAAAGAATATCATATACTGCAAAGCAGAATGGCTTATATGCAAACTGCACGATACCCCAAAAGAAACTCAAGAAATAATAGGGGAATAGAAATTGAGCCATTATTTTTTTTGTGAATAACCCACATGATAACAATTCTAGATGCTACAAAATATGTATATGCGTGTGATTTAGGGCTATCACTATTTTACACATTTTAAAATACATATATATTCACCTTTCATTCATCCCACTTGCTCCTTCAGTGTCTTCTTTGTCAGACAAATCAAGAGAAGGATTCCCCTCTTGGCGCAGAGCTCTCTCTCGCTCCGCTGTCTGATAGTCGCATTAAAGAACATATTGAGGATATAGATATATAAACAAAAATACAGAGCTATATCTTAGGAGTTAAAAACCTACCTCCAAGGACAAAGAGACTGCACGAGCAAGCATATCATCACCTCTGCCACGTGACGTGTTCTCAGTTGTACCACCATTTAGATCCTGCGTACAATGGATTTTGTTCAAAATTTTGCTTAGACATGGAAATTTGACAGATCCAAAAACAGAAGCATACATTTGTCATGCCTTCAGCTTCCCTTTTTGAAGCTTCAATTGCTGCCCGGATCATCTCCTCTTCTATATCATTGTTATAGTCGCTAACATTAACTGGTGGAGGAGCACTTGGCATGAAATGGTTTGGGCGTGAAGTGCTGCTTGGGATATTAGGTTCATGAGAAGATGGTGCTGACGGCAAGTTTTCATCATCTTCATCAACTATAACAGTCCCATGAACCTCTGGGCCATAGGAAGATTCGTGTCCAGTAACATCCTCAATAACCGGACCCTGACCAGAACTGCCTGTTTGAGTATTGGTGTCCTTAACTTCAATAGGTATCTGCCTCACCTCCCTAGGATGTGTAACCCGAGGTCCACGTCCAAATATATCACCAGCAGTTATGTCGGCATAACTTGGACCCAAAAGTGCAAAAGGGTTGCCCAAAGTTCTAGGGAACAAAGGTCTATCAAACATGGAATCAAATGGTTCATCCAGCTCCATGTCATCATCACTGGCAGGTACAGGATTTTGATTGATTCTGGTGCTGAAAACCATTCAATTTGAGTACCTCAGTCATGTCGAATGGAATAGCGAAAAAAATATCACAACAACAAATGCACAAAATTCAAGAGAAGAAAGACATACGTGGACCTATCCCCTTCATTAAAATAAGCATTCACAGCCCCATTTAGATCATTACCATGTTCCTGAGGGAAAAAGAAGGTCAGCCATTGTATCAAATAATGAACCCAAAGAGATAGTCATATATTTATAATGTTTGGATTCCATATCTTCAGTGATAGATAATACTTTCTTGTCTTTTATTTAAGTTTGAATCATTAAAAGGTTAAAATGCAGCACACCTCTTTTTATCTGAAAAATAACATTTTTTCATAGAAATCACTAGTCAAAACGTCACATTTGATGCAATGGCACACCCTGAGTGACTTATATTTGCGATCAGAGGAAGTACTTGATTGATAATATCTTCTTACATTTACTGAAGTTAAAATTACCGAGCGTTTAATTTAACAACCTGGATGAAGTGAAAATTACCAGACAGACCGACACAAACAAACATCTAAACAAGTGTTTTCCCTCTCCTACACCAAATCAACCCAATCTGACAATGTGGAACATGAGGTCCAGACGGAATTTAACAGAAATGAACTTGATTCTCCTGCTAGATGATAAAGAAACAACAATTCACAGTTGCAGTCTTTGCAGAATTCTACGAGATCCGATCATCCACTTCGGCACTTCACACCACACAAATGCAGGGCTAGAAATCAACCACAATTCACAGCGGAAAAAGAAAACCGCCTCCCTTACATTACACTCCCAGAAAATTCCGCTGTTTTTGGCACCCCTAAAACCACAGTGAAACCAACTCCGATCACTCCTACGAAACCCTGGCTCTCAAATCGCACATCTCGAACCCATCCGCCTCAGCCCCGCGTCGCCATCTAATCAACCACCCCGCCCGCACGCGGAGAGAAAGCCGAAGCCCAACCCTAACCCGAAGCGACGAATCCCCAGGCGCACAGGTCCAAAGCACCAATGGGCGGAGAAGTGAGGGGGGCAGAGGGGGGCCGGGGAGGCGTTGTCACCTCGAGCGCGCGGACGGCGGCGGCTTCGTCGGCGCTGGTGATGCTGATGAAGGTTTCGATCGCCTCCTGCGGCGGGCGCGCCATGGCGTGAGGCGCTCCGGCGCGGGACTCCCCGGCGAGGAGGTTGCGGGCGGCGACGGCGAGGGGTGGGAGAGAGAGAGGGCAAGAGGAGTCGCGAAGCAGCGGACGAAGCCGTGCGTGTTAATTCAAGTGCGGGCGGCGTGGTGCTTTCTTATTGCTGCTCTCCTCTCTCGCGGGCCGTGGGCCGCGGGCGGTGTGGGCCGCGCTGAGAACGATGGGCGCACGAAAGACGCCCGTGCCCTCGCGAGCGCTGGCGACGGATTCGCGTGCGTAGCAGAAAGGAGTAGGGGTATGGTCGTAAAACACCATCGACGGCTTGGCTTTTTCTACCATCTTGCGAAACAAGTATGCCTTGGGGACCTTGGGAGAGGAGGACTCGAGGAGGAAGGAAAGGGGTTAACGGGCTTGCTCGCGAAGGAATTGGAGTTGGAGGAGGCCGAAAGCATCTGCAGGCTAGCCACCACTGACGGGTGTATCAGTATATGCCTTGCTGCACCGAGGAGAATTCGGTATAAAGATCTTTTTGGCTTCGTCAATTTCAAGAGCTGGATGCTTGTGCTATCGAGGAAAAATGTTCAGATTACCACAAAGTGCAGATGCACATGAGTTGTCTGAAGATGTTTAATTTGGATATCAGAATTTGGCATCGGCCATTGAGATTGCCAGAATGGTTTTCTTCATTTTTCACTTACTACAAATCCAGTACGATTGAACCTAATACCTAATCCTCATTCAGTTATACAATCAGTTGGTTGAATGTCAGCGTATGATATATGTAGGGACGCTGGCAATCTTCAGGCTCACACGACACTCAAAATCTATAGATTGTGTTGTCCATCAACGATTATCAAAGGTCAGAGATACATACAATTATCAATCAAATTGCTCTGAATGGTTTTACACAGTTCCACAGTCAGCAGCTAAAGCTAATGCTTGTGAAATCAATAATAAGAATTGCGGCGAAATCCAGTTACAACTTACAAGCTCCACAGTTACAACTTACAAGCTCAGGTTGCAGTTCAGAAGCATTTCGACTTCACGTAACCATAGAGAACTCAGGCACAAGACGTGCAGGCTAGTCTTGCTATCCACAAACACACAGGCACAAAAATGGTTCCCACAAAAGGCATATGTTTTGCACGTGAGGTAATGAAAAACTTAAGTGTTGCACTTCCATCTGGACGTTGGTACACAGTTCAGGTACTGGCACCAGTGGCAGCTGTCGTTCCCATTCTTGCCCTGGAAGAGCATCACCAGGATAATCACAAATCTGCATCGCAAAGTCACATTTGTCAGGCTTCAAGTTTTGATTCGTCTTCATGAAAAGAATATAATTGCTCATTCAAAGTACAGCAGTAGCATACAACAATGCAATATGTGGGTACCACGTCACCTGTTAGTCTATTACTAAATGAGATGTGAACTACAGATATCGTGTGAACGCATAATTGTCTTTGATGGTTGAGACTTACCCAACAACCAGCAATATGAGTGCAGCAACCCACAAGACGTACTGGTACAATTTGTACTTCGGAGGTTGATTAGTCTGAGGTAGCTCATTGCGTTCCATCCAACCAAATTGAGGTCTTGCCAGCAGCAGAAATCCAAGAAGAAATCCAGAAGCAAATCCACCAATGTGGGCAAAATTATCAGCATGGGGTAATATCCCAATGGCCAAGTTAATTGCAATTATGAAAAGTAGAGTTATGATTGCCGCTGCCTGCAAGTGCGAATTGCCTGGAACTTAGCAAAAAAAAAAACAGAGAGAAAAACACAAACGGGCAAAACAGTACACATATGCCTCCTGTGGGGTGCTGACCTTGTTGGAATAGATAGTCCAGTTCATAATAAGCTCTGAAAGCATAGATCCAAGGAGGCCAAACAAAGCCCCAGAGGCACCAACAGAGATGTAGTTACTCCGTAAGAAGAGTGCAGACAGCACACTGCCGCCAAAACCAGATATCAAGTAGATGACCCCAATGCGCACTTGTATGCCAGAAAATTTAAGTCAGCTGACAGCAAACTACCACCAAAGCCAGATGCAAGAGGTTTTGACAAAGGTAAACATAGCACAATCCCAATCCCAAATCCAAGATGTAAGGGGAAGGGAAATGATCCATAATAACATGTACAATCTGACTGCTTCTTAAAAATGAATACCAATAAACAAAGTCATACTTGGATTAATTACTCCTTAAATGAAAGTAGTGTTCTTATGTTGAAATCCTAACAAAATGGTGCATTTGGAAAACTATTAAGTGGTCCCACCACAAAGTCATGGCAGAAAAGAAACCCTTCATGACTAGTACTTCAGAAATACTTCAGCTGCCCATAAGTTCCAAGACAGAATCAGCTAACGGTGTTTCAATGTTAAAGCATAAAGACGTGGTCCAAACAAATATCAATATTGCCAAATAATAGGTGAAGTATTCAATCAAGGTGCTTGAACCAGAAAGATTGGCATGCCATGGTAATAATGATGAAATGAAGCAACAATTGCAAACAGGAAGCTTACCAAACCCAAATTGTTGCTCAAGCCGGATTCCAATGAATAGCAAGCTTAACATGTTGACTATCAGGTGGACCAAGCCAGCATGGAGCCATATACAGCTAATGAGGCGCCATCCTTGGTGTTCATGAACTACTTTGGCCCAGTTAAGAGCTCCCATCTTCTGCAAGCTGCCCAAAAAAAAATGGAAATTTTGAAACAAAACATTGGCGTGCACTTTTATAATGTTTCATTCACACAATGCACAATAGTACAATTTCAAGAGAGTGCAGTTCCGGTATCAGGTCGGTCTCTAATAAACTGTCTCACGTGATGGGAAAAGAACAAGCACAGATAGAAATAACCTTTCTCACAGAAAGGAAAAAATATCACAGACCTTGCTTGACCTTGCACGAGGTAACAGTTGGAATACAAAAGTCTAAACCTGATCACTTAACTGCCCATTATAAATAGAGGAAAAAATAAAGATGTATCTATCAAATGTGTACTGGCAGCTAATTTTTAACTGTCAGCATTGGATTTAGACAGTAGAAGACAAATCTTTGAGGAATAGAACATTCCAATGCTGACTGAATCTGAATTGTTCAGGTATTGACTTCGCCAAGACTGATGCGCTAAATAAAATGTTTCGGTAGAAATCTACTTGCTACAAGGGGGGCAGTTTGCATCGTTTACTCGTCATTTTAAAGATCTATAAATAGTCACCATGGCAACCAGATGCGGAAGATTCCGGGCCGTACAGAAGTCCCAGCTTTCGCTAGCGTTTAGGCTTGAAATCGTGCCAAAATGTGACTTTTGGCTCGAAATCACAGACCAGACCCGGCAGCAACCCCCTCCTGAACCCCCAATTCCGCACCGAATCCAAAGAATTCAGCGGGGGGGACCCGAAAGCCAAGCCAATCGCGAGGAGTGACGGGACGTACGTGGCGGAGGATGGCCCGAGGAGCGGGTTCTCCCGGAGCGGCTGGAAGGCGAACCGCCGGAGGAAGCCCTCCGCGACGCACCGTGCCCCGCCGCCGAGGGTGCTCCCGTGGCGCGGGCAGTCGTTGACGAACATCTCGGCGGCGAAGACCGCGATGCAGGCGACGAGCACGGTGGGCACGAGCCACGGCCACCACCGCCGCTCGTCGTCCCCGGCGCCGTACCCCCGACCTCCGCCACCACCGCCGCCGTACGAGCCTGGGTACTGGTAGTACCCCGCGGCCTTCGCCTCGCCGCCGCTCGCCATGGCTGGTGAGTGATGATGGAAGATGGATTTCTCGATCCCGCTGGCGCGGTGTCGGCGGCGGCCGCGCCTCCGCGGCGGGGGGCTGCAGTTATAGCGTGCGGGGGGTAGTGGAGTGGTGGGTGGGTGCGGTCGCGCGCGGCGCGGGCGGGGCGGGGTGCTCGTCGCTCCTTTTTGGCTTGGCTTGGAAGCGAGGGAGGAGGAAGGGAAAGGGGCGAGGTGGAGTGGAGAGTGTGTTGGCCGCCTGGCCGGTGGGGGAGACTCGAGAGAGCGATTGGGGCTGTGTGGCCTGTGACGCGGTTACGCTGGCGTGTTGGGACCACCTGTCGGTGAGCGGTCAGCTCCGGCTCGATTTGGCATTTTCTGTGGCAAGTGGAGAGCTCGGAGGTCAGAGCTGCTGTGCACGAGAGTGAGGTGCCCAACCGTCATCTCCTCTCGAAAAAGAAAAAAAGACACCCCGTCCTCTCTATCTAAAAAAAACTCACGCTTGCTTGAACGGACAGGACAATAGGACATGGCGTCATGGCCATCTTCTTGAAGCAACCGGCGCCATTTAGATCGATGGAAGAGCACGGTGGTGTGGTGTTTTAAATTTGGAAGTGCGTGGCGTCTGGAGAAGTGCAAGCCATTTGCGTCTAGAGAAGACTGTTACACTACTCCTACGTCACATTTTTGTACTACCGATTACCGAATAGTACACTGTGCACGGGCAACTATAGGAAAATGTACCAAAATGCCAAAGCTTGGACACCTTGCGTTCGAATGGTCTGCAGTTCTTTTGCGATCCCAGCACGTCGATTCAGGTTCGGGAATTGCGCGTCGCGTTCGTTGTGTGCGATCTCGTGCTGGCGCCGTACGGTACGGGCCGCGTGCCCACACCGATAGGGTTCCCCGTCGGCCACAGCTGGTGAGATGCAGAGCGAGTCCTTTGTGGTTCCCACGAGACGTGGAGGACGAGGAAGAAGGTCGAACGGCCAATGGATGCCCATAGCATACCCAAAGAATAATGGATGCATTTCCATTTCCCACACGGATCGACACTTAGAGAACAAAGCTTGTCGCTTCTTCCGGACCTAGAAAATGACACTGCAATAGTAATCTAGAAATAGTAGGTCACGTCACGAGAACTATGGCTAGGCGAGGGAGATCCCGTCATCCTCTGCCGGACGGTAACCACCAACTCAACCGGCCAAGCTGCTCGGACGCCGCGTCAGCCGCTTCCTCCCGGCGCGCAGCGGCCGGGGCGGGGCTCGGCGCCGCCTGCGCCACCGCCGGGACCGGGGCCGCCGCCGGGGCCCCCCGCACGTTGGAGAACTCGGCGCGGCACGGCACGTCGCCGCAGGTGAGGTTGATGCCGTCGAGGCGCACCCTGGTGCACGGCCGGTCCTCGCTGCACAGCAGCCGCACCGCCAGCGTGGTGCTCGACGTCCCCTCGATCCGCCGGAACGTCACGTCGCTGATCTGCACCAGCGACGGCCTGCCGGCGCCGGGGCAGCGGCCGTGGGGGCAGTAGCGCTGGTCGATCACGATGGGGTTGGAGACGTTGTCCACGGCGATGTCCTGGAACGTGATATTGGACGCGGCGCCAGGCGGCGACCCCGGCCACGTCTTGATGCGCACGCCGTTGGTCGTGCCAGCCACCGTGCAGTTCTCGACCACCAGCCCGCGCACCACGTCCTCCTCCCCGCCGCCGCCGCCGCCGCCGGCCTTCCCCAGGCTCCCCACGCTGAGCCCGTGGCCGGGGCCGCACGCGACGCCGCGGACGACGACGTCGGTGGACCCGGGCCCCACGGACACGCAGTCGTCGCCGGTGCCGATCACCGAGTCCAGGATGCGGACGTGGGTCGACAGGCCCACGTGGACACCGTCCGTGTTGCGGCTGGCGGCCGGCGCGCGGATGCCGAGGCCCTCCGCCACGAACCGAGTGCAGCGCCGGATGTTCACGTGGAAGCCCCGGCTGTTCACGAGTCGCAGGCCCCTCAACGTCGAGTTCGTCACGCCGTCGAAGACCAGGGTCTGTGTAGCGCAAGGGCCGCCACCGGCCGGGCCGATCATCTCGCCGTCTCGTCGATCGAGGAAAGAAAAGGGAGCAAGTCTGTTCCGGTTCATTTACCGTCGTCTTGGCCTTGGCATTGCCGCTGCCCTGGCCGTCGAGGGCGCCGGCGCCGGTGACGAGGAGGTTGTTCAGGCCGCTGAACGTGATCCAGGCGTCGTCCGAGAGGTGGCAGCCGCCGCCGGCGTCCGCGCACGGCTTGAGCACGCCATCGATCACCACGACGGTCGCGACGCCGTTCGTGCACGGCCCCTCGAACTGCACGGCGCCGGCGGCGAAGGTGCCCTTGGGGAACAGGAGCGTCGAGTTGCCGGCGGTGGAGCCGCACGCGGCGCGCCACGCGGCCAGGAAAGCCTGCTCGCCGAACAATAAACGCACGCGATTCAGAGTAGACAGTTTTAGCTGAGAAAACACGAAAAGTGACGGGATTAAACTGGCACTCACGTCTCTGTTGTCACCGCTGCTCGGCGCCGCCCCGTAGTCTGTCACGTCGAAGACTCTCGCCGCTTGGTCATTGGCGCGTGCGTGGCCGCCGGTGAGCAGCGCCAGGATGGCGAAGAAGAAGGTGAGGGCCTTGAAGGTGCTGGCCATGGCGTCGGAACAGAAACTGACGAGATCCGAGTAGCGTGAGAAAGAAGTCTCTTCTCGCCTTATATGGCCAGCATCATGCTATAAGTGGTGGAAGAATTGAAGTCACTAAGCAACTGAAACCTCTGGAGATTAATTTGGTTGGATCGCCTCTTTATGAGCTTAATTGGTACTACTAGTTCAGAAGCTGAAATTCTCTGTTTCAAACGGAAATAACTGCAGTTTAATGACTGCCTGCAACTGCTACTCTGTAGATCAATGAATCGGTTGTTTTCGGGGGACTTGCTTGACACAGTCCTCGCCGTCAGAACCAAGAGTTCACAGTAGACTGGCAGTGTACGAGCCGACATCAGTCAGAGTCGGTGGACAACGCAAATCCAGACACGATCGTTTATCCAGACAAACAGGCTTGCAAGTTCAGCCTATGTTTGGTTATCCAACGTAATCGTCCAGGGAATCTTGCTTGCATGGAGTACTAAATGAAGTTTATTTGCAAAACCTTTTCACGTATGAGTGTAACTCTGTGTGACGAATCTAATGAGCATAATTAATTTATGATTTGCTACAGTAATGCTACAGCAACCATTCTTTAATCATGCGGTCAAATACCTAATCAGATTCGTCTCGCGATTTTACACATTCTCTAATCTGAAATTTGTTCCCCGGTCGTCACAGTCAGAGGCAGGCGAGCTGCCTTTTCCACCAGCCATTCACTGAGCAGTGAGCACACCCGGCTATGCTCGAAAAACCTCAGAAGATGGACATAAACCACACGGTTTCCTCCCGATGGTCTAGTTTCAGATTGCTTCCAAACCTATCCTGTTCGGAATATTTTAGATTCTAGCTTCCTACTCCCTCCATACCCATAAATCAAGACGTTTGACACGGTCTTCAAAGTGCAACTTTGACTTCTTATTTTTTATAAAAATATGTATTAAAAACTAACATATGTGTACTTTTATGAAAGTATTTTGCAAGACAAATGTATTCATATAGTTTCCATATTTTCAAACTCAACAATTTAAAAGTTATTCATGATTTACATTCTCAATATTTGACTGAAATCTTGTCCAAAACGACTTGATTTATGGGTATGGAGGGAGTAATTCCTAATTCCTTGTTAAAATGGAGAACTCCGCATCGCAGGCAACAGGAAAAATACCCATCGCCCCGTGTCGCCTTCTGGGCGGCACGCGCCCTGTTCGATTGGCTTATCAGCCACCAGCTAGCAGTACTTTTCTCTCAGATAAAAAACCAGCCACCAGCAACCAGCCAACAGTACTTTTCTCTCAGAACAAATCAGCACCAGCCATCAGCCACCAGCCAAACTAACAGGCCGACAGGCGGAACCGCCGGTGGGTGTGCTCACCGCCGCCGACACCATAGCCTTGGCCCCCGTCTCCCTGGTGCTCTTACATGTCGCTTCAGCAACAAAGTGACACCTTGTCGCCGAAAGCCTAGGGATTTGAGTACATGCATGCAAAACGAATAAAGTGTCAGAACAAACGAGAACAACAACTGTCAGAACAAGTTTATATATCATCCCGAACAACAAATGTGGTGTCAGAACAAATCAGAACGAGGGTCAGTCACATGTTATTATCATAGACAGAATAAGATATTAATATAGCCAGAAAAACATATTATTCTAGCGAGAACAAATTACATCTCATCGCGAACAATAAAAATATTAATGAAGGGAAAATATTAAAAAGGAAAGAATATAAAAATAGAAATAGAAACAAAAAATAAAGTAGAAAGTAAAAAATAAAAAAAGAAAAGTGAAATAAGAAAATAAAAGAAACAGAATAAGGAGACATAAGAATAAAAAGAAAGAAAGAAAAATGAAACAAAAATAATATCAGAAATGAAATATAAACAAATAAGAAATAATAAATAATAAATAAGAAACAAAAAATAAAAATAAACAAAAAATAGAAAAGGAAAAAGAAATAAAAAAGAAAAGAAAGAAATACATAAAAAGAAAGAAACAGAAAAGAAAAAAAAAACAGACCCCCCTTTCCCGGAGCGGTCTTCGGCAACACGGGAAGATTTCGTCGCTTAAGCGATGTGTAATATTCCTTCCGTCTCCCCTTGTCCCCGGCCTCCTAGCCGGTGGTAAAGGGGGGCGGGGGTCCATCCCTTTAGTAGATCGAGTCTCAATCGAGTCCATCTAGGTCTAGGGTTTGCTCGCTGTCGATGTTCTGCGGTGGAGTTAGGTTTTGCCGGTGGAGTGTGGCTCCTCTGCGGCTTGGTTTTCCTGGTGACGTCGACGATGCGGAAGCGACGACGTTGCAGAGGAATAATTTCTCCCAACTTCTCCCGTTCTCCGACGGCGATCCACTCCGACCTCAATGGAAAGGTTGGGGAGACCTGTCCAGGAGTCGAGGGCCGACGCATCGTCGTCTTCAGGTGATGGTGTTGTTGACCCTGTTAATCTCGAGGAAGATGATCTTTGGTGAAAATCTGAGCTTAGCTCGGGTTGCCGGCAGTGGAATCGAAGGATGCGTCGTGGGTACCGGAGTTGGCCGATGTGCCTGGGAGGTAGTGTACTCGACCAATTTGCCTAGAAGTAAGCCCTCCTCTGCAGCCTCCACCTTGTGGAGATTGGCTCTGGTGCCCGGCGACGATTGGGAAGCGGATTCGGTGGTGGTGACGAACGGATCTAAAGGCTTTGAGGAAGATGAATAGGAGTTTTATACTTCTTTGTAAATTTTTTTCTTTAGGGTCCTGTTTGTAAA
Organism: Cenchrus americanus; assembly: GCA_947561735.1. Classification (NCBI taxonomy): domain Eukaryota; kingdom Viridiplantae; phylum Streptophyta; class Magnoliopsida; order Poales; family Poaceae; genus Cenchrus; species Cenchrus americanus. The sequence goes on along the minus strand of OX387242.1, from coordinate 95,731,293 downwards.
AGGACCGGTGTAATACTTTAAGATGAATGCATCTCCCTTCTAAAAAAATCCTTGTTAAAATCAGCCCCTATCAAAATGGGACCTAATCATTAATGTGCTCTTGCTCAAACACATGTTGAACCGCCTCCTCTCTCTAAGCCGAGGATATCTGTAACATCTCTGATGTTTGTTTGTGCTAATGACATTAATTAGATGTGTTAATCAAGGTTAATTAGCTTCTAAGCATGTTTGACATGTTTTGTCACATATTTGCACAAAAGACCTTGGTCAAAATCCCAAATCACGGTCAAACCCTAGAACTCCTTTAAGGCTGAAATGGTTTTCTTGCGCATTCTCCAAATTTCACAATAGAAGTTCAAAATCAGTCAATACGAAAGTTGTTCGTTATATCCGGGAACACATTTTTCATAATTGGCGGACATTCCAATTTTGAGTGCAAATAGGCCAAAAACCGAGTTGAACGCGTTGTGAACAGTAACTTGTGAAGGACCGATACGGCGAACCAGAGAGGGGGGAGTGAATGGGAGCCGATAAAAATTCTTCTCGAAGGAGATGGAAACTCCAACAAGATGAACACGGCTTCCAACACACGTCTCCAACTCACTACCCAAGTTGGCCAAGCCCATGTAGCCACTGGAGTGCCACTGGACCTAGGAACCAACACACAACCTTCCGACCCGATAACGCAGCGGAACACCAAACCTCGAGTCCACTGACCAACACCGGTCAGACCGGTGAGCACCACCGGTCAGACCGGTCCCTGCTGGTGAAACTTGGCGACTTCCACTAAGTGGCTCCACACCGTTCAGGCCGGTGCAACACACCGGTCAGACCGGTCACAGCCAGAAAGCCCCAAATCACCAAACAGGCCAACCGACCTCCAAACTGACCCAAACTCGAAACAGCCCCAACACAGGACAACAGCGAACACACCTAGGGTCGGTGCGGAATGTAGTCCCGACACTAACTAGTAGTAAGCGCCAAGGTCTGTCCCTCGATGGTCGGTGCTAAGCAACTAACGACACTTGGTTTATCCTGGTTCCGACCGGGGCCGTACGTCCAGCAGGGGTGTGCTCGGGGCACTTTATTGCTTCGCACCGGGGTGCCTGTAGTGGGGCGGCTACAAGCAAGGCGGGACAGGAGGCGTGGTCTCCAAGTCCCAAGCGGAGTGATTGAGGCGAGTGCCAATATCGTGGGTGAGTTGAGGAGCGCGTGTGTGTTGTTCGATGTCTGATGTCCGATGTCCCCTGCGGCGAGGGGGTTCACCTTCCTTTTATAGACCAAGGACGGGGCGAATTACAGTCATGACGCGCTATTTAGCTACATGGGGAAGTATGGCGTGCAGCGCCGTGGAGTTGGCGGCCGTCCTGACGGTCCTTGCTACGGTCTTGTCGTCGTGGCGTGTCCTATGCCCGAACAGTGGCGGCTTCGAGGGTGATGGCGTAGTGGTTGGCCGGGGCGTCTTCAGACGGGCTCGAGGAAGCCGTTGATGGTGATCCGTACGGGGTACAGTGGCGGGCGTGGCGACACCCCGTCCCCGTGTGCCCAACAGTGCCTCGAGTTGTTGTAGCAGTGCCCGGCGTGGCGCTGCGGGCACGGGGGCGGCCGCACAGGACCAACAGTGGCGGGGATGACGCCCCCGCCGGCCTGACGTCATGGTTTGACCCTGCAGATTCACGAGAGAAGGGTTCGAGGGTGCAGCCGGCCCCCTTCGAGGGTGCGGCGCGTTAGCCGTACGGGAGTGGGCGGCACAGTGTCACGGGGCTGACACCGGCCATGCCGCACAGCTCCCAGCAGTGGCTGGGATGGCCTTCCCCTAGGGAGTCGGCAGAACAGCACCGGGGCGTGATTCCCAGGCGCATGATGGCGCGACTCTACCGTGTCAGAGCATTAAATGCCCGTACCCGCGTGCGGGATTAGGCGTGCTCGTGAGGGGGCCTCGAGCGAGGCGGAGATGAGCCCTCGAGCGAGGCGGAACCCGCTCGAGGGGGGTGTGAGCCCTCGAGCGAGGCGGAACCGGCTCGAGGGGGCGTGAGCCCTCGAGCGAGGCGGAACCCGCTCGAGCGGGGCATGAGCCCTCGAGCGAGGCGGAACCTGCTCGAGGGGGGCTTTGACTGGGCCACTCCGGTGGGCCGCGGGGGCCACCGCAGCGTGGGCCGTGCCCTGTGTGTGCGCTTAAGTGAGAGGTGTTTCATTTTGGTTTTTTGCAGATTTTAAGCAGGATCCCCCCTGGTTTGTTTAGGGGACCCTCAGGGCTGTCCCCGACAGTAGCCCCCGAGCATCTGCAGGTATGCCGGCCAGGCTTCCGCAGATGCTGAAGCCTACTAATAGGACATCCTTCCCCCCTGGTTGCTAACGCTTTCCGTGGGGTCGCGTCAGCGGACCCGCGGGTCTAGCTCCCGAAGCCCTGCAGGAGCGTGAGTGCTCCTGCAGGGGTTTTACCGCGGAATCTGGTCAGTGGGCGTGGTACATATTCCAACCGGCGTCAGCAATGTTCCAGCCGGCTTCAGTGACGCACGCGCAACTGGCACTATCTGCGGCCGGTGCAACCCAGGAGGTGTAGCCGTGTGTCGAGCTCCCGTGCCTGGTCCCATTCAAGGCGATCGGGGCGAGATCTTCGTCTTATTGTAAACGCGCCCTTGCCGTCCCTCCGCGGAATGGAGGGTGAGGTTTCCGCAACCCCCATCGATCGGGTCGCGGATTGCGGATTTCTCATAGAGCTGTTAGCGGGTGGTTCAAGTGGACGCCCATGCTCCATTCGATAAGGGTAGGCTACGTGGTCCGGAGACTCGTCCATTAAAGTGCTCGTACGGGTTTGCTAGGTGGGGCTCGGTCCCATTCGCTAGGGACCGAGGGCGCGGAAGCTCTCCCTCGGTGGGATCCCCCCGGCTAGCTGCCCTTGCCGGCTCTCGAACACGACATGTGAGGCACCCTCGAGCTGGTGGGCTCGAGGAGAGGCTCGAATGCGCGCGCCCTCATCGTCCCTGACTCTGGTGATCTGGGGCACCTGTTCGAACCCGTCGAGGGTCAGGTTTCGAACCCCTGATTAGTAGGGCCGTGCGGGGTAGCAGCCAAGTGCTCCCGTCTTTCGCATCTGCAGGTTTCGAGGGTCCCTGGCAGGGGCGTAGCTACAGGGTATGCCAGGTATGCCATAGCATACCCTGTATTTTAGCCCATTAGAGGGGCATACAGCTCATTGGCCTGCAAGAAAAAAAGAAACAGTAAACCCTACGTTGAGCGCCAAGCAGCCTGGCCCTCGCCGCATGCCAGCATCGCCATGATGTGTAGGGCGTTCCAGGAGCCATGCTGGCCATCTCATTTCTCTAAATCCTTTTCCATCTCCTGTTGAGCCTTACAGGACTCCGGTAAAAGTGCAGTAAATAGTATTTTTGTGTTGCTTGATGCGTTCTTCTCAACCCCTCCATTCATACTCTTGAAATTAAACAAGTATTGATGCATGCATTTATTTTACGTGTAGAATTATTGGTGAATTATGAAGATTAAAGGAGACATTGCAAGGCAAAAAAATTCCACGACATTTGCTTCATTTTATGCACTAAAGTGTGAATTTCGGACTTGGTATGCTATTTTCATAAATTTATTGAACCCAACTATGTATGAAAAATTACTGCGGCATACCCTTTAGTAGAATCCTGGCTACACCACTAGTCCCTGGCCATGCCAGTCCTCGAGCCGTTGATCAGTATTTTTTGTAAATCGAGGGCACCTGTGGCGCCCATTTATTTCAAACGGGCCTCGAGGCCACTGGTCGGTGTTCGCACCCTTCGAGGGTCACACTTATTTGAGCCAGGGGCTCTGGTCGCTCGAGGGTCTCTCTTACTTGGTAAGGGACAGGGTCATTTAATGCCCGCAGTCGCGGCTGTAGTCTCGTGCCGCGGGCGCGCCTTTTCAGGCGCCGCGGCCGCGCGCGTAGCGGGCGGAGCCTGCCACGGCCCTCCGGTTACCGCGCTGTGATGATGGCGCGCGTGCGGTTACGTGGCCTCCGCGGTCGTGGTGGGCCCCGTTCATAAGTGAGGGAATTTTTCACCTGCAGTTAATGCGCGTGGGGCGTACGCCCCGGAGAGCACGCCTTGCGGCCTATAAATCTGATAGGCGGGGAAGGGGCGGTTTTTACCTCTGCGCTTAGCGTTCGCCGATCTTGCCTCTTGCGCTCTAGCCCCCGAGCCACTCTCGCCATTGCGCTTCTGCTCTCAGAGCTCTTCTCGCTTCTAGTTCTCCGCTCCTCCGCCCGCTCGCATGGCTCCCCAGCAGACTCTCATCATCATCGACTTGTCGACGTGGGAGCGCTCGACGGCGACGCCGCTGGCCCTGGGTCAGCTGGTGGCAAGCGGCCAGCTGGCAGCAAACGAGGATGGGCGGCCGGCCGAGTGGATCGTGCCGTCGGAGAGGGAGCGAGTGCCCAATCCTCCGTACGGCTACGTCGTCGGCTTCATCCGCTTACACGAGCGCGGCTTCACGGTGCCGGTGAGCCGCTTCATGCGGGCCCTCTGCTACCACTACGGCGTGGAGCTTCAAAACTTCACGCCGAACGCGATCTCGCAGGTGGCCACGTTCGTTGGCGTCTGCGAGGGCTTCCTGGGGATCCCGGTGAACTGGGATCTCTGGGTTCATCTCTTCCGCGCGGAGCTACACACGCTGACGACGTCGGAGCTGAGGACCCGCCGCGCGGCGAGCGCCGGCGGCTTGTCGCTCGCCGTGCGGACCCAGCGCAAGGAGGACTACATCCCCTGCACGATGACGACCAACAATGCGGACTGGGAGTAGGGGTGATTCTACCTCCGCAACGCCGAACCCGGCCTCCCCCTACACCGGCAAGGTGCTCCGGGAGAGGGCCGCCTTCTGGTACCACGGGGTGTCCCCGCCCCAGCACCAGGCGCGGTTGGACTCGCTCGTGGCCGCGCTGAGGAATCTGGCGGACCGCGGGCTGACGGCGGGGTGTGTCCTCTCCAACCTCCCCCACCGGCGGGTCGTCCCCTTGATGGAGAGGATGATCCGCATCTTCAAGATGATCGAGATCGCGGACCCCGTCGCGCTGGCGAGATCGCGGCTGCTGCCGGACCCCTTCCCGCGGGCGTTCGCAGCCACCCGGGCACGGCGCGCCATCGAATTCAGGTCGGGACACTGGGCGACGACGTCCTGTGGGCGTTCGAGATGCTCCCTACCGGCCAATTGGTGAGCGGAGTTCTCGATTCCATTGGACGGTTTTTTGAGTTGTTAACGCGTTTTAATGCTTTGCCTGACCCCTGCAGATGGTGAGGGTGAGCGCCACGAAGTCCGAGCCGCCCACACCCCGTTCCTGCTCGCTCGCGCGCGCGGCGCAACAGCGAGAGCGGGAGCGGGTGGCCCGCCGGAGGGAGCGGAGTGCGCGGCACTGGGAGCGTCGCGAGCGGAGGAGCGAGGAGTTCCGGCTGCACGAGAAGTAGAGGCTCTCCTCGCCGGGGACCGAGGAGTACTCGTCATCGGACGAGGAGGAGGAGGAAGAGGAGGAAGAGGTTAGGGAGCAGGTCCTCCCCCGACGGTGGGAGCTGCGCCCCGTCCGCCGGAGCCGGCTCCGGTGGCGGGGGAGTAGCATCGCTCGGGGCGGCAGAGCGCAGGCGCCCGTCACCGGGCGGTCAACGACGGAGAGGCGGCGCGGGCCGCGGAGGCACCGGCGCGCGCCTCGGAGGCGTCCGTACGCACGGCGAAGGCGCGCCGCGCACGGAGCGGGGCCCGCGCGTGCGGTGGAGATGGGCGGAGGTGCGGCGGCGGCTGCGCCGACCGCACCCGCAACGTCGGCGGGGGCCTCGAGGAAGAGGAAGCGCGCCTTCTCCTCCTTGAGGTTAGGAATCGTCCTTCGAGGGGTCGCATGCCCAGTAGGCAGGAACCTGACGGTTTGTTTCCGTGTCTGCAGGGCGGCGCCAACTGTGCCTCCCCTCGCACCGGCCAAGGTGCTGAGGGCGGATGCGTCCATCCCAACCCGGTGGCGTTCGTCGAGGGCGCCGCGGGCGGGGGGTGAGCGCGGCGGCAACGGCGAGCGAGAGCTCGCGAGGCGCGGTTGAGGCCTCGAGGCCACGGCCGGTGGTCTCGCCCGCCGGCCGCGCCGGCGGTCGGCCGCCGAGGAGCGGCGGGCGCCGGTCGTGGTGGAGGCGCGGCGAGGTGACGGCCGCGGCGGAGGCGCGGACGGAGGCGGAGGCACGGCCGGCGGCGCGGTTGTAGTGGCATTGCCGGCGGCGTCCGCGTGGAGAGTCGTCCGGCGCCCGCGGCCACCGAGACGCACGGAGGCGGCGGCGCGCGCGCGCCGCGGCCAGAGCTCGCGGCCACGGAGGCGCGGCCGGAAGTGGTCGTGGGGGCGCGGCAGAGCCCACCCTCGGCCGGCGCCTCCCGGCGATGGCGGTGGAAATCCCGGACGATGACGTCCCGCCGCTCGGGTGGGACCAGTGGGCAAGCCTGCCCACGTCAGCCCCCGAGTCCCGGGCGGGGGCGCTCGTTAGACGGTGGGACGGCCACATGGTGGCCGGGGGCTCGAGACGCGGCATCCAGGCCTCTTCGTCCCATGCCGCCCCTCCTGGCCTGGGCGAGGAGCGTATCGACGAGCCGCCCGCCTTCGCCGACACCCAGGAGGAGCAGCAGTTGTGGGAGGAGCTCCGCGATCACGGCGCCTCGCTCAACCGAGCGCTGAACGAGGCGCTGCGAATCCACGGCGGCCCGGCGTGGCGCGTTTTCCAGGTAAGGCGCTGTTGCCTGTTTCTTGGATCTCGTCGTTTCCGTGCTTATTTCTCGCGGCGCGACACTCATTGGTTTTGGTCTGTTGGCGGCAGGAGCTCGAGCACTGCGCCCGCGACAAGTACGACGCCTTCGACCAAATGAGTGCCGAGCTCCGCCAGCTCCGGGAGCAACGTGACGCCCTCGACGCCCTTGCAGAGGCCCTGAGGACCCAAGACGGCTGGCTGTCGTACCGGGCTGAGGCCCTGCGCGACTAGCTCTTGGAGCACGAGGGACAGGCCGCGACGCGTCCCCCCGCCATCGAGCGGATTTGCACAGCCCTCATCGATCGGGATGAGGCGCTGCAGCAGGCGAGGGGGACCTGGAGAAGGTGCGCACCGTGGCGTCCGACTGGGAGGCGGAGGTGGGGACCGTCCGGGCCGAGAACCGGGAGCTCCGCATGTGGCTCCGGGAGGCGTAGTCCCAGTAGAGCCAGGCCGAGGGGAGGGCGCGCGAAGCCAAGCAGAAGGCCAAGGAGGCCGACGAGTTGAAGGCCGCCCTCGACGCCAAGGTCGCCGCGCTCGCCACGGCGGAGGAACGGCCTCCGGCGAGGAACGTGCCGCCCGCCGGGAGGCCGAGGGCTAGCTCCAGCAGGAGCGGGCCGCCCTTGTCGACGCCCGGTCAGCGCTCGAGCGGGAGCGCACCGCTCTTGAGGGGGCGCGGAAGTCGCTGGAGCAGCGGGATGCTGAGGTCTCAAGGCTCGACGGGGAGCTGATAGCCCTCAGCATCTCGAACACGGACCAGGAGCGGTCCCTCGAGGAGCAGGGCGCCACCATTATCAGCTTGCAGTAGGCGGTCGAGGCTGAGCGCCACGCTCTCGAGGTGGAGAAGCAGGTTGAAGGTAAGTCGCCGCTTTGTTTTTTGTTTTGCTGATCTTTCCTTCGGGGGTTCGTTCCCCTTCTGATTTCTTTCTCTTGTGACGTTCAGGCCTGTGCACCGCGCTAGGGCACACGACCAATTGGGTCGAGACGCTGCAGGCTGCCTACAACTCCTCCGAGCAGGAGCTGGTGGAGCTGCGTGTCGCGGCCCTCGAGACCTGCCAGGCCGTCGAAGAGGGCGAGCCGCAAGCTGGAAGCTCGTTGGCCAGCCGCCTGTGCACCCTCGGCGGGCATGTCTCTGGGCGCATGCGTCGCGCGCTCCACCTAGGCGTCCAGAAGGCCCTCGGCGTGGTGCGCTCCCATTACGAGGTGAACCTCGAGGTCGTGGCGTCGGGCTACGTCGTCTCGGAAGGCGTCGAGGACGAGGCGGCGATGGAGCAGGCGGACGCGCTTGCCGCTGAGGCTGCGGAGGCACTCACCGAGGCGTTCTCGGAGTTCCTGTTCCCGGACGCTGCCGACGGCGACGAGCCTCAGGCCTGAAAACCTGCTGGGCACTAGGCCCTTTTTTGTTTAGATGTCAGTATCTGGGCCTTACGACCATGTAAATAAACAATTAAAACTTATGGAGTTGTTTGGATAAGTGATGTCTTTTATTTATCGCGCCTTTCTGTTTTTTCCTTTGCTCGTGCGAATTTGGGTTGGGAGAGTTCGATTTCATGAGCGGTCCGCTGGGTCAGAGGCAAGAGAGAAGGGTCGTATCCTCGCAGAGGCGTAGGCTATCTCTAACTCGCGCGTCCTTTCCGCATGACCATCCACGCCCAGCCTTGGTTCGCTCGAGACTCCGGTCGAAACATACTTTAACGCGTTTGCAAGTTGAATTTTGCAAAAAAATGGGACCATTTTTGGGGGGGATACCCCCCGTAGTAGCCCCCGAGGGTGACTTGGGTTTCAGGGGAAAGCCGAGTTGCCTTTTGACTTTATTGACTTGTTGCTATTTACATTTTCATTGCCAACTAGGGTATTGGGCATGTTATTTACAACAAAAGACTTGGAAATCCTAGCTAGGGGTAAAAGCGACGTAGCTGCTGGATGTTCCAAGCGTTGGTGAGTTCCTCGCCGTCCTTGTTGGCTAGCTTGTACGTGCCGGGCTTGAGCACCTTCACCACGACGTAGGGTCCCTCCCACGGAGGTGATAGCTTGTGGCGTCCTCGGTTGTCTTGGCGTAGCCTTAGGACCAAATCCCCTTCGCTGAAGTCCCGCCGGCGCACCTTTCGATCTTGGTAGCGCCTTAGGGACTGCTGGTATCTTGCGGAGTGCATCAGAGCCACGAGGCGCGCTTCATCCAACTGGTCCAGCGAATCCTCGCGGGCTCGCTGGTTGGCGTCTTCGTCGTATCCCCGGACTCTGGGCGACCCGTATTCCAAGTTCGTGGGGAGGACGGCCTCCGCGCCATGGACCAGGAAGAATGGGGTGAAACTGGTGGCCCTGCTTGGGGTGGTCCTGAGGCTCCACACAACCGCCGGGAGCTCCTGGAGCCATTTACGGCCAGACTTGTTCAGCTGGTCAAAGATTCTGGGCTTGAAGCCTTGTAGAATCATGCCATTGGCATGCTCTACTTGGCCATTGGTCTGTGGGTGTGCCACGGCTACCCAGTCCACACGGATGTGGAACTTATCGCAAAACTCCAGGAATTTCCTGCCCGTGAATTGGGACCCATTGTCGGTGATGATGGAGTTCGGCACTCCAAACTGATAGACGATGTCGGTGAAGAACGTCACCGCTTGCTCAGCCCTGAGATTCGTGATGGGGCGCACCTCCACCCACTTGGAGAATTTGTCGATCGCGACCAACAAATGGGTGTAGCCCCCGGGCGCCTTTTGCAAGGGACCGACGATGTCCAGCCCCCACACGGCGAAAGGCCACGTGATGGGGATGGTCTGCATGACGTGCGCAGGGAGGTTGGATTTGCGGGCGTAGAACTGGCACCCTTCGCAGGTGCGCACGATCTCGCTGGCGTCAGCGACCGCGGTGGGCCAGTAGAAGCCCTGGCGGAACGCATTACCTACGAGGGTGCGGGGCGCGGCATGGTGACCGCAGACACCCGCGTGTATGTCCCGAAGGAGCTCGCGCCCCTCGGGGATGGGCACGCAACGTTGCAAGATGCCGGAGGCGGCGCACTTGTACAGCTCGCTGTCGACGAGGGCTAAGGATTTGGCCATCCTGGCGATGCGCCTGGACACAGACCGGTCTGAGGGGAGTTCCCCTCGGTCTATCCAGGCGATGTATTTGTCGCGCCAGTCCACCCCGCTGGGGGCCGGCTCGACATCCATGACTTCGGCCTCGCTGGCGTCGTACCCCTCGAGGAGGGAGAGCACGTACGCCTCGTTCGAGGGGTCCTCGTCCATGGGCTCTGTGCCCGCTGGATTCGAGGGATCCCCCGAGGGTTCTGTGCAATTCGAGGGGTGCGGCTCGAGGGTGACGGACGGTTGGGCGACATCCCGAGTGAAGACGTTTGGGGGGACAGTGATCCGCCCCGACGCGATCTTGGCGAGTTCGTCCGCCTCCTCATTGTACCGGCGGGGCACGTGATTGAGCTCAATGCCGTAGAACTTGTCCTCGAGGGCCCGCATGGCCTTGCAGTACGCCTCCATCTTGTCATTGTGGCAGCTCGCATTTTTCATGACTTGGTCAATCACGAGCTGCGAATCCCCCCTCACGTCGAGGCGCTTGACGCCTATCTCGATGGCGATTTTGAGTCCGCAAAGCAGGTCCTCGTTCTTAGCCATATTGTTCGATGTGGGGAAGTGAAGGCGCACAGCGTACCGCATGTGCTCCCCGAGGGGTGACACGAAGAGCAGGCCCGCGCCCGCCCCTGTCTTCATCACCGAGCCGTCGAAGTACAGAGTCCAGCATTCCGCGTGGATCTGTGGCGGCGGCAATTGTGTGTCCGTCCACTCGGCAACGAAATCTGCCAAGATTTGGGACTTGATGGCTTTGCGCAGGGCGTAGGCGAGCGTTTCGCCCATCAGCTCCACCGACCATTTGGCGATCCTTCCTGCCGCGTCCGGATTGCGGATGATTTCCCCCAATGGAAAGGAGGAAACCACCATGACAGGATGGGCCTCGAAGTAGTGGCGAAGCTTGCGCCGTGCGAGCACCACTGCGTAGAGCAACTTCTGGACTTGAGGGTAGCGCGTCTTGGTGTCGGACAAGACTTCGCTGATGTAGTACACTGGCCGCTGGACCGGCAAGGCGTGTCCTTCCTCCGTGCGCTCTACCACGATCATGACGCTGACCACCTGGGTAGTCGCAGCCACGTAGAGGTACAGAGGCTCACCGTCTTGCGGCGGTGTGAGAATTGGAGCGTGGGTTAGGGACGCCTTCAGCTTGTCAAGCGCCTCCTGGGCCTCGGCGGTCCAGGAGAAGCGCTCGTGCTTTTTGAGGAGGCGGTAGAGGGGCAAGCCTTTCTCGCCGAGCCGCGAGATGAAGCGGCTCAAGGCGGCGAGGCACCCCAGCACCCTTTGCACCCCTTTGAGGTCCCGAATCGGACCCATTCGCTCGAGGGCCGCAACCTTTTCAGGGTTGGCCTCGATGCCACGCTGGGAGACTATGTATCCTAGAAGCATGCCCCGCGGCATGCCAAAGACACATTTTTCGGGGTTCAATTTTACCCCGTTGGCCCGCAGGCAGCCGAACGCGATGCTGAGGTCGCTAACCAGGTCGTCCGCTTTCCTGGTTTTCACGACTATGTCGTCTACGTATGCCTCGACAGTTCGCCCGATGTGGTCTCCTAAAACGTGCTGCATGCACCGCTGGTACGTTGCGCCCGCGTTTCGGAGGCCGAACGGCATCGTGACGTAGCAGTATATCCTGAACGGCGTGATGAATGAAGTCGCGAGGTGGTCGGACTCCTTCATTTTTATTTGGTGGTACCCGGAATAGGCATCAAGGAAACAGAGTAGTTCGCACCCAGCGGTCGAATCGACAATCTGATCGATACGTGGCAAATGAAAAAGGAACTTTAGGACTTGCCTTATTAAGACTAGTGTAGTCTACACACATCTGCCACTTCCCATTCTTTTTCTTTACTAGTATAGGATTGGCTACCCACGTAGGGTGGAACACTTCCTTGATAAACCCAGCCTCGAGGAGCTTCCGCAGCTCCGCTCCGATCGCCCGCCGCCGCTCCTCGTCGAAGCGGCGGAGCCGTTGCTGCACGACGCGGGAGTGAGGTAGGATGTCAAGGGAGTGCTCGGCGACCTCCCTCGGGATGCCTGGCATGTCCGAGGGGCTCCACGTGAAGATGTCGGCATTGGCACGGAGAAAGTCGACGAGCACCACTTCCTATTTCGGGTCGAGCGTAGAACTGACCCTCAACGCCTTGCCCTCGGGGGCAGTAGTGTCGAGGGGCACATCCTTGGTCTGCTCAGCAGCCTCGAAGCTGCCGGCATGCTTGGCGGTGGAGCTGAGGTCCTCATTGACCAACTTCTCCATGTTTGCCACCAGCGCTTCGTCCAGCGCTAGGGCCTCAGCGTGTTCCACGCATTCGACGTCGCAGTCGAAAGCGTGCTCGATGGATGAGCCCACGGTGATGACGCCGTTGGGCCCCGGCATCTTCATCTTGAGGTAGGTGTAGTTGGGGACTGCCATGAACTTGGCGTAGCAGGGCCGCCCAAGTATGGCGTGGTACGCGCCCCTGAATCCTACCACCTCGAAGGTGAGCGTCTCCTTGCGGTAGTTGTCCGGCGTGCCGATCCAGACAGGCAGGTCGATCTGCCCGAGGGGCTGGACGCGCTTGCCCGGCGCGACGCCATGGAATGGCGTCATGCTGGGCCGCAGCTGGTCCAACCTGATCCCCAACATGCGCAGCGTGTGCGCGTAGAGGATGTTGAGGCTGCTGCCTCCGTCCATCAGGACCTTCGAGAACCGCGCGTTCCCGATGACCGGGTCGACCACCAGCGGGTACTGGCCCGGGTTGGGGATGCGGTTCGGGTGATCCTCGCGGCTGAAAGTGATGGCATCCTCCGACCAATCGAGGAAGGAAGGAGGCGCCTTCTCTGCAGCGAGAACCTCGTGCCGCTCCCGCTCCCGCTAGCGGCTCGACATGTCGACGGTCGGCACCCCGAAGATGAGGAAAACGTTTTCCACGGCGGGGAAGCCGCAGGCGTCGCCATCACCCCCGTCCTTCTTAGCCTCGTCGTCTTTCGCGGCGGCGCGGCCGTAGAACCGCTTGAGCATGTCGCACTACTCGAGGGTGTGGTTGACCGGTGTCTTGTGGTAGGGACATGGCTTCTTCAGCATGTCGTCGAAGACCCCCAGACCTCGAGGGGCCGGTCGAGGGCCCCGTCGAGCCGGGTCGACAGCAAGGGCCTCGGCGTCGTCGTCGTCGCGTCCCTACTCGCGCGCCTCGCGGCGCGGCTTCTTTCCCTTCTTGCCCCGCTTGTTCTTCTGGTGGAGCTCCTTGGACTTGCTGCCCTCCGCGGGTGCGTTGTCCGCGCGCTTGCCCTTCTTGCCGTCGAAAATCGCCCCCACTGCTTCTTCGCTCGAGGCAAAGCTGGTGGCGATGTCGAACAGCTCGTTGGAGTCGTCCGGCGGGCTACGCCCCAACTCGCGTATGAGGTCCCGGCACGTGGTGCCCTCGAGGAAGGCGTGCATGATCTCAGACTGCGCCACGCTCAGGAGCTCGGTACAGCGCTTGGAGAAGCACCGTATGAAGTCCCGGAGCGACTCGCCGGGCTTCTGAGTGCAAGAGCGCAGGTCCCAGAAGTTCCCTAGCCGCACGTACGTGCCCTGGAAGTTGCCAACGAACGTGCGGACCAGGTCGTCCCAGTTGTGAATCTGGCTGGCCGGCAGGTGCTCGAGCCACGTCCGCGCCGAGTCAGTGAGGTGCAGGGGGAGGTTGCGGATGATGAGCTCGTCGCTGGTGGCTCCGCCCAGCTGGCATGCTAGGCGGTAGTCGTTGAGCCACACGCGGGGGTCCGTCTCCCTGTTGTACTTGATGATCGTCGTCGGCTGGCGGAAGCGCTGGGGAAGGCCACCGTGCGGATCTCCCGGCTGAACACACGGGTCCCCGGGGGCTCCGGTGTCGGCGAGCGGTCCTCATCGCTATCGTAGCGTCCACCCCGTCGAGGGTGGTAGCCTGCTGCCGCCCGTGCCTCCACTTTGCTCGTCCGCCGAGCGTTGATGACATTGCGGGCATCGCCGTCCCGCGCTTGCCCGCGCGTGTCGAGGAGCCGCTCCTTGGCCGGCGTGCGCCCGGGTTGGCGGGGCGCTCGTCCGCGCCACCCGCATGGACCGAGGGCTCCGCACCTTGCGCGCCCCCATCATTTCGCGCGCTCCCCGCGCCGACGGATGCGGGACGCCGAGCTCTCGGCCTGCTGGACGGCCGCTTGGTCGATGAGCGCCTGCGCCTCGCGGTGCAGGTTCCGCGCCTCAGGCGTCGAAGGGGTGGATATGGCCCGTAGCAGTGTCGCGGCGGCGATGAGCTTCTGGCTCACTCGCGAGGGCGTATCCGGGTTGTCGACGTTGAAGTCGGCGTTAATGCGGTCGCGGGCTTGTCTGCCCAGCTCGCGCACGCGTTCGCCTCGTGCGGAGGCTTCCCCCGCCATGGAGGCGCGGAGCAACCGCACGGTGCGGTACTCTTCCGCCAGCTTGGCCTCGAGCTCACGTGCTTGGGCCAGCTGCACGTTGATATCGGCCCCTGTCGGTGGTGACGGAGGAGGGGCGCTCGGCCCCGCGGCCAGGCGTGACCCAGTCCCCAAGGCAGGAGGAAGCTCCCGTCGCCGGTGCCCGTTGCACCGGTGGTGTTTGCTGGGTCGTTGGCGATGACGACGCAGCACTCCCGCGCGGGGTCGTAGCTCCCAGCACTGGAGTCGTCGGAGTAGCCGAACCAGTAGTCCGTGGCGTCGAGGAACCGCCTAAACATTACTGGGTCCGGCACGCCGGAGAAGTCCCACTCCGCGTAGCCATGCGAGGTGGCGGGTGGCAGCGCGTCGAGAGAGCCTAGGGATGACTCGTCGCCAGCAGAGGCGCTAGGGTCCCTGGCAACCAAGACGTGGCGGCCAGGGGAACCCTGCGCATCGTCGTGTTGACATTGGTGTTGGCGGCGTAGGCCGCCGTGGCGCCGCGTAGACCGATGGGGAAGCGCGGTACGAAGACCGGGCGATCCCCCACCGGGGCGGCTGTCGTTGTGCTGACGGGTGTGTCGGTGCGGAATATGGTCCCGACACTAACCAGTAGTAAGCACCGAGGTCTCTCCCCCAATGGTCGATGCTAAGCAACTAATGACACGAGTTTTATCCTGGTTCCGGCCGGGGGCCGTACGTTCAGCAGTGTTGTGCTCGAGGCACTGTATTGCTCAGCACCGGGGTGCTTGTAGTGGGGCGGGTACAAGCAAGGCGGGAGAGGAGGAACAGCCTCCAAGTCCCTGTGAAGTGGCTGAAGATGTTGTGAGAGAATTGGAGAACAAGTGTGTGGCGTTAGGCGTGATTCTGCCTTGTGTTGTGTCCTCTGTTCTTCCGTCCCCTGCGGCGGGGGAGTTCGTCTTCCTTTTATAGGCCAAGGAGAGAGCGAATCACATGTATGCCGCGCTATCTAGCTACGTGGGGGGGGGGGGCGTGGTGCACCGTGCCGTAGAGTAGGCGATCGCCTTGACGGTCCTTGCAGCGATCTTGTCCATCATGGCGTATCTTGTACCCGAACAGTAGCGGCTTCGAGGGTAGGAGCACAGCGGACGGCCGTGATGTCTTCAGGCGGGCTCGAGGGAGTTGCTGACGTCAGTCCGTACGGGGCACAGTGGCAGGTAAGGCAGCATCCCGTTCCCGCACGCTCCACAGCGCCGGAGCTGTTGTCACAGTGCCTGGCGTGGGTTCGTGCTCGCGGGGGCGGCCGCCATGCCGTTAACAGTGGCAGGGATGGCTCCCCACCGGCCTAGCGCCGCAACCTATCCCTGCAGGGTCACGGGGGAGCAAATCGAGGGTGTGGCCGGCCCCCCTTCGAGGGCTCGGCGCGTTAGCCGTACCAGAGTAGGCGGCGCGGCGTCACGGGACTGGCACCGGCCTTGTCGCACAGTCCCCCACAGTGGCGGGGATGGGTTCCCTCCTAGGGAGTTGGTGCAACGGAACCGGGGCGCGTGCCCTAGGCGCATGATGGCGCCGCCCCGCCGTGATCAGAACATTAAATGCCCATGTATGGGAACGGGCGTGCGCGTGCGGGGTGCCCTCGAGCGAGGCGGAGCCCGCTCGAGGGCGGAGCGGACCCTCGAGCGAGGCGGAGCCTGTTCGAGATAAGTGCACCCCCTCGAACGGGGCGAAGCCCGCCCGAGGAAGGCGTGTGCCCTCGAGCGAGGCGGAGCCTGCTGAGGAGATTTTTGAGTGGGCCGCCTTGGTGGGCCGTCGGGGCCACCATGGTGTGGGCCGTGCACTGTGTACTTAAGCGTGGTGCGTTTGGCTTAGGCTTGTTGTGGGTTTTAAGTGGGGATTCCCCAGTTGTTTAAGGGGACCCCTTGGGCTGTCCCCGACAGTAGCCCCCGAGCATCTGCGAGTTCGCCATTGAGGCTCCCGCAGATGCTGGATCCTACAGATAGGACGTTCTTCCCTCCTGGTCTTGCGAACGCTTTCCGTGGGGCTGCATCAGCGGACCTGCAGGTCTAGCCCCCGAAGCCCTGCAGGAACGCGGGCGCTCCTGTAGGGGTTTACCGCGAGACTTGGTCAGAGGGCGTGGTACATGTTTCAACCGGCGTCGGCAATGTCTCAGCCGGCTTCGGTGACTCACGCGCTGCTGGCACTATCCCCGGCGGGTGCAATCCAGTAGGTGTAGCCATGCGTCAAGCCCCCGAGCCTGGGCCCGTTCAAGGTGATCGGGTAGAGCTCCACGACTTGTTTTTTAACGTGCCCTCGCCGTCCCTCCGCGGGACGGAGGGTGAGGTTTCCGCAACCCCCATCGAGCGGGTCGCGGATTGCGGATTCCTCGTTGAGCTGCTAGCGGGTGGTTCGAGTGGACGCCCATGCCCCGTTCGATAAGGGTAGGCTGCGTGGTCCAGAGACACGTCCATTAAAGCTCTTGCATGGGTTTGCTAGGTGGGGCTCGGTCCCGTTCGCTAGGGACCGTGGGCGCGGAAGCTCTCCCTCGGTGGGATCCCCCGGCTAGCTGCCCTCGCTGGCTCTCGAACACGACATGTGGGGCAGCCTCGAGCCGACGGGCTCGAGGAACGGCTCGAATGCGCGTGCCCTCGTCGTCCCTGACTCTGGCGATCTGGGGCGCCTGTTCTAACCCGTCGAGGGTCAGGCTTCGAACCCTTGATCAGCAGGGCCGTGCGGAGTGGTGCCTAGGCGGCCCCGTCTTTGCATCTGCGCATCCTCGTGGGGCCTGGGCGAGCCAGCCCTCGAGGAGCTGATCAGTAAAGTGGTGCGGGGTGGCGGCTAAGCGCTCCCGTCCTGGCATCTGCGGATCCTCGAGGGGCCTGGGCGAGACAGCCCTCGAGGCGCTGATCAGTAAAACAGCGTGGCATCGGTGCTTGCGGTGTCCGTTTTGCTTCAAACGTGCCCCGAGGCGACCGTCTCACGCCTGCACCCTTTCGAGGGTTGAAATTTCCCGAGCCAGGAGCTCGTGCCGCTCGAGGGTCCTCCTTACTTGGTAAGGGGCCGGGCCATTTCATGCTCCACAGTCGAGGCTGCGGTTTCGCGTTGCGGGTGCGCCTTTTTAAACGTTGCAGCCGCGCGCGCGTAGTGGGCGGCGTGGGCAGGCTGACGTGACCGCCTGCCACGGCCCTCCCGGTTCTTCGCCGTGATGATGGCCCGTTTGCGGTGGCGTGGCCGCCGCGGTCGTGGTGGGGCCCGCCCGTCAGCGAGAAAAAGATTCCCTGCAGTTAATGTGCGCAGGACGTGCGCTCCGGAGAGCACTCCCGCGTCTTATAAATCGGAGGGGAGGGAAAACGACAGTTTTTACCTTAGCGCTTCGCCATTCTCGCTCCCCTGCGTTCCTGCCTCTGTTTCGCTCTCGCCATCGCGTCCTTTCGCCATCGGAGTTTCTTCTCCTCCTTCTCGTCTTTCATTCCCAGATCCCTTGCTTTTCCTCATGGCGCCGCTTCCGCCCCTCACGATCGTAGACCCGTACGCGTGGGAGCGCTCGTCGGTGACGCGGCTGGCCCTAGGCGACCTGGTGTCCGCCGGCCAGCTGGCGGAGAACGAGGATGGCCGGCCGACGGAATGGATCATGCCGCCGGCAGGGGACCGTGCGCCCAACCCGCCAGACGGCTATGTGGTGAGCTTCATCCGCTTCCACGAGCGCGGCTTCGCAGCGCCGGCAAGCCGCTTTATGCGGGCGCTCTGCTACCGCTACGGCGTGGAGTTGCACAACTTCGCGCCGAACACGATTTCGCAGGCGGCCACGTTCGTGGGCGTCTGCGAAGGGTATCTAGGGATCCCGGTGAATTGGGATCTCTGGGTACACCTCTTCCGCGCGGAGCTGTTCACGCAGCCGACGACGGAGCAGAGGACCCGCCGCGCGGTGCGCGCTGGCGGCATGTCGCTTGCGTTGCGGGCGCAGTACAAGGATGACTACATCCCTTGTACCATGACGTCCAATAACGCCGGCTGGGAGCGGGGGTGGTTCTACCTTCGCAACGCCGAGCCCGGCCTCCCCCCTTACACCGGCCTGGTGCTCCGGGAGAGGCCCGATTCCTGGAGCCACGGCGTGTCCCCGCCTTCGCGTCGGAGGCGGTTAGACTCGCTCCTGGCCGCGCTGAGGAAACTGGCGGAGCGCGGGCTAACCGCGGCGACCGTCCTCGCCTTCCTCCACCACCGGCGGATCGTGCCCCTGATGGAGAGGCCGCTCTGTATCTTTGAGATGACGGAGGCGGCGAACCCCGTTCCGCTGGCGAGGTCGTGGATGCTTCCGAGCCCCCTCTAGCGGGAGTATGCGCTCACACGGGCACGGAGCGCCGTCGACACCCGGTTGCTGCGCAGCGACTGGTCCCCGTGGGACCTCGAGATGCTCCCCACCGGTCCACTGGTAAGTAGAACTCTTGGCTCCGTCTTTGATCTTGGTGGTGCTCCGGGTTTCTGATGCACCTCTGACGTTTTCGCTCGCAGATGGTGAGCCTGAGCGCCGCTAAATCCGTTCCGCCCACTCCTGCCTCGCGCGCGCTCGGTCGGGCGTCGCAGCAACGGGAGCGGGAGCGGGCGGCGCGCAAGAAGGAGCGCGCAAGACGGCATCGCGAGCGTCGCGAGCGGCGGAGCGAGGAGCACGGGCCGCGCGAGCGGCGCAGGGGCTCTCCTCTCCGGGGACCGAGGAGTACTCGTCCTCGGAGGAGGATGAGGAGGAAGAAACCGGGGGGGCGGGGCCCCTCGATAGGTGGGAGCTCGTGCCCCCGTCGGCCGGATCCCGGCTCCGGCGTCGGGGGGGCGGCGCGCCGGGGCGGGCGCGAGGCACCCGCCGCCGGGCAATCGACAACGGGAGCGGCGTGGGCCGCGGAGGCGCCGTCGTGCGGCGAGCGTGCTGCGCGCGGGGTGGGGCACGCGCGCGCGGCGGAGAGGGCGGGGAGCACGGCGGCGGCCGTGCCGGCCGTGCCGGCGTCATCCGCTGAGGCCTCGAGGAAGAGGAAGCGCGCCTTCTCCTCTTCGAGGTAAGGGGCCTGCTCTTCTACGGGGTCGGGTTCTTGACAACCAGGTGTTCTGATTACTTGTTTGTGTTCATGCAGGGTGGTGCCGACCGTGCCTCCCCTCGCACCTGCCAAGGTGTTGAGGGCTGACGCGTCCGTTCCCACCCCGGCGGCGCTCGTCCAAGGGCGCCGCGGGCGGGGACGAGCACGGCGGCCGCGGCGGGCGAGAGCCCACGGGGGCGCGGCCGAGGCCTCGAGGCCTCGGCCGGCGGACCGGCCCCCGTGCCGCGGCCGGCGGCCGTCGAGGAGCGGCGGGGCGCCGGTCGTGTCGGAGGCGCGGCCCGCGGCGGTGGGCGTGGTGGAGGCGCGGTCTGCGGCGCGGTTGTGGCGGAGGCGCGGTTCGCGGCGCCGGCCGTGGCCGAGGTGCAGGCGCGCGGCGGCGGCCGTGGAAGGCGGTCGGGCACCCGTGGTGGCGCGGACGGAGGCGTCGACGGAGGCGGCGCAAGGGCCGGCACCGCCGGCGGCTCCCGGCGGTGGTGGTCGAGATCCGGACGATGACTCCCCGCCGCCCGGGTGGGACCAGTGGGTGAGTTTCTCCATGCCGTCCCCCGAGTCCCAGGAGGGGGCCCTCGTGAGGCGGCGGGAGGGCCACATGGTGGCGGGAGGCCGAGGGCACGGTGCCGAGGCCTCGTCTTCCCGCGGCGGCCGCTCCGCCCGGAGAGAGGGGTTCGGCGGCGACCCGCCCGCGTTCGCCGACGCTCAGGGAGAGCAGGAGCTATGGGGGGAGCTCCGCAACCACGGCGCCGCGCTCGACCGAGCGTTGAACGAGGCGCTGAGGATCCACGGCGGCCCCGCGTGGCGCGTCTTCCAGGTGGGGCATCGTTGCTCGCTTTTTTTCTTTTTTCTCGTCTCTACGCGCAATCCTTGCGTCGTGATGCTCACATGTTCTGACTTGTTGGTGACAGGATCTTGAGCACCGCGCCCGTGACAAGTACGGCGCCTTTGACCAGGTGAGCACCGAGCTCCACCAGCTCCAGGAGCGGTGCGACGCCTTCGACGCGCTCGCCGACGCCCTGAGAACCCCAGACGGCTGGCTGTCGTGCCGGGCCATGGCCCTGCGCGATCAACTCCATGAGAGCGCAAGGCAGGACCCGGCGCACTCCTCCACCCTCTAACGGGTCTGCACAGCCCTCATCGACCGGGATGAGACGCTGCGGCAGGCGCGGGCGGACCTGGAGAAGACGCGCACCCTGGCGCCAACTGGGAGGCGGAGGTGGCCGGCGTCCGCAACGACAACCTGGAGCTCCACTCGTTGCTCCGGGGGGCGCGAGCTCGGCGAGCCGGGGCCGAGGAGCGGGCGCGCGTGCTTGAGTAGAAGGCCAAGGAGGCCGACGATCTGAAGGCCGCCCTCGGCGCCAAGGCGCGGCGCTCGCCGGTCGCGGAGGACCGGCTCTGCAGAGCGCAACGCCCGCCAAGGGGCCGGGAAGGGCGACTCCGGTGGGAGCGGGCTGCCCTTGCCGACGCCCGGTCGTCGCTGGAGCAGGAGCGCGTCGCCCGCGAGGAGGCGCAAAAATCGCTGGAGGGCCGAAACGCGGAGCTCTCGAAGCTCGAGGGCAAGCTGGTGGTGCTCAGCATCACGAGCGCGAGCCAGGAGCTTGCCCTCCAGGAGCAAAGCGAGACCCTCAAGGGCCTTGAGCGGGAGGTCGAGCTCGAGCGCCGCGTCCTCGAGGTGGAGAGGAAACAAGTCGAAGGTGAGTCGTTGTTTGACTCTTGTCTTGCTGGGTTTCTCTTTGGGGGTTTACACCCCTTTCTGACTTCTTTCTTGCCGGCCAACTTCAGGCTTGCGTACCACGCTGCGGCACGCGGCTGAGCGGGCCGAGGCGCTGCAGACCTCCTACAACTCCTCCGAGCAGGAGCTGCTGGAGTTGCGCACTGCGGCCCTCGAGACCTGCCAGGCCGTGGAGGAGGGTGAGGCGCAGGCCGGGAGCTCGTTGGCCAGCCGCCTGCGCGCCCTTGGCGGCCACGTCACCGGGCGCTGCATCTCGGCGTCCAGAAGGCCCTCGGGGTGGTGCGATCTCACTACGAGGTCAACTTCGAGGCGCTGGCGGAGGGTTACGTCATCCCCGAGGGTGTCGAGGACGAGGTGGAGATGGAGCGCATGGACGCGCTCGCCGCCAATGCCGAGGCCTTCGAGGAGTTCCTCTTCCCAGACGCCGCCGATGCCGCCGCTCCTCCAGCCTGAAGACAGCCGGGCACTAGGCCCTTTTTTGTTCATGTATCAGTACACTGGCTGTGTGGCCTTGTAAATAAACAGGTTACTTTGATATGAACATTTGTCGAATGTGAAATGACGTCTTTTGCTCATTGCGCTTTTTTGTTTCTCCTTCTTCCTGAGTAAATTCTAGTTAGGGGAGTTCGATTTTCGCTGGTGGCCTGCTGGGTTGGGGGCAAGAGAGAAGGGCCGTATCCTCGCGGAGGCGTGGGCTATCTCTGGCTCGCGCGTCCCTTCCGCTAGGCTGCCTGCGCCCTGTTCGAATTTTTGCTCGGGGATGAAGTAGAAACATACTTAGCGCGTTTGAGCTGTTTTCTTTTTTGCGAAAAATGGGACCATTTTTGGGGGGGATGCCCCCCGCAGTAGCCCCCGAGGGTAACTTGGGTTTCAGGGGAAAGCCGAGTTGCCCTTTTTATTAAACTGATGATATTTACACGGTTGTGACCAACTGGGGTGCTAGTTACGTGACTTTACAGCGGAATACTTGGAAGTGCTAGCTAGGGATAGAAGCGACATAGCTGTTGGATGTTCCAAGCGTTGGTGAGTTCTTCGCCGTCCTCGTTGGCCAGCTTGTACGTGCCCGACTTGAGCACTTTCACCACGACGTAGGGTCCCTCCCACGGAGGTGAGAGCTTGTGGCGTCCTCGGTTGTCTTGGCGTAGCCTTAGGACTAAATCCCCCTCGCTGAAGTCCCGCCGGCGTATTTTCCGTGCCTGGTAGCGCATGAGGGACTGTTGATACCTTGCGGAGTGCATCAAGGCCACGAGGCGTGCTTCGTCCGGGTACCGGGGTCCAAGGTGAGTCCTCACGGGCTCGCTGGTTGGCGTCCTCGTCGTAGCCTCGAACCCTGGGTGACCCGTATTCTAAGTCCGTGGGGAGGACGGCCTCCGCGCCATGGACTAGAAAAAACGGGGTGAACCCGGTGGCTCTGCTTGGGGTGGTCCTTAGGCTCCACATGACCGCTGGTAACTCCTGGAGCCATTTCCGACCAGATTTGTTCAGCTGGTCGAAAATTCGGGGCTTTAGGCCTTGTAGGATCATGCCGTTGGCACGCTCTACTTGACCATTGGTCTGTGGGTGCGCCACAGCTGCCCAATCCACACGGATGTGGAATTTGTCGCAGAACTCCAGGAACTTTCTGCCCGTGAACTGGGACACGTTACCGGTGATGATGGAGTTCAGCACTCCAAAACGGTGGACGATGTCGGTGAAGAACGCCACCGCTTGCTCAGCCCTGAGGTTCGTGATGGGGCGCACCTCTACCCACTTGGAAAACTTGTCGATCGCAACCAGCAGGTGAGTGAAGCCCCCGGGCGCCTTCCGCAGGGGCCCGACGATATCCAGCCCCCACACGGCGAATGGCCATGTTATGGGGATGGTCTGCAGGACATGAGCGGGAAGGTTGGAATTGCGGGCGTAGAACTGGCACCCTTCGCAGGTGCGCATGATCTCGCTGGCATCCGCGACCGCAGTAGGCTAGTAAAAGCCTTGGCGGAAAGCATTGCTGACGAGGGTGCGGGGCGCGGCGTGATGGCCGCAGATCCCCGCGTGGACGTCCCGCAGGAGCTCGCGCCCCTCGGGGATGGGGATGCACCGCTGCAGGATGCCGGAGGCGGCGCGCTTGTATAGCTCGCCGTCGACGAGGGCGAAGGACTTGGCCATCCTGGCGTTGCGCCTGGCCTCAGCTCGGTCCGAGGGGAGTTCCCCTCGAGCCATCCAGGCGACGTACTTGTCGCGCCAATCTGCCTTGACGGGGGCTGGCTCGACATCCATCGCATCAGCCTCGTAGGCGCCATACCCCTCGAGGAGGGAGAGCACGTACACCTCATTCGAGGGGTCCTCGTCCATGGGCTTCGTGCCTGCTGGATTCGAGGGAGCCCCCGGGGGTTCCGTGTGGCTCGAGGGTTGAGGCTCGAGGGAGACGGAGGGTTGGGCGATGTCGCGGGCAAAAACGTTCGGGGGGACGGTAATCCGCCCGAACGCGATCTTTGCCAACTCGTCCGCCTCCTCGTTGTACCGGCGGGGCACGTGGTTGAGCTCGATGCCGTAGAACTTGTCCTCGAGGGCTCGTACGTCCTTGCAATATGCTTCCATCTTGTCGTCGTGGCAGCTCGCGTTCTTCATGACTTGGTCAATCACGAGCTGTGAATCCCCCCGCACGTCGAGGCGCTTGATGCCAATCTCGATGGCGATCTTGAGGCCGCAAAGGAGGGCCTCGTACTCAGCCATGTTGTTCGACGCGGGGAAGTGGAGGCGTACTGCGTACCGCATGTGCTCCCCGAGGGGTGACACGAAGAGCAGGCCCGCGCCCACCCCCGTTTTCATCACCGAGCCATCGAAGTACAGAGTCCAGCACTCTGCTTGGATCTGCGGCGGTGGGAGCTGCGTGTCCGTCCACTCAGTGACGAAATCCGCCAGGATCTGAGACTTGATGGCCTTGCACGGGGCGTAGGCGAGCGCCTCGCCCATCAGCTCTACTGACCACTTCGCGATCCTGCCTGCTGCGTCTGGATTACGGATGATCTCCCCTAGTGGGAAGGAGGAGACCACCGTGACGGGGTGGGCCTCGAAGTAATGGCGGAGCTTGCGCCGTGCGAGGACCACCGCATACAGCAGCTTTTGGACTTGAGGGTAGCGCGTCTTGGTGTCGGACAAGACTTCGCTGATGTAATAGACCGGCCGCTGGACCGGCAGGGCGTGCCCTTCCTCCGTGCGCTCCACCACGATTACGGCGCTGACCACCTGGGTGGTTGCGGCCACGTAGAGCTGTAGGGGTTCGTCGTCCTGCGGCGGCGTGAGGATCGGGGTGTGGGTCAGGGATGCCTTCAGCTTGTCGAGCGCGTCTTGGGCCTCGGCGGTCCAGGAGAAGCACTCGTGCTTCTTGAGGAGGCGATAGAGGGGCAGGCCCTTCTCGCCGAGCCGCGAGATGAAGCGGCTCAAGGCGGCAAGGCACCCCAGCACCTTTTGCACCCCTTTGAGGTACCGAATTGGACCCATCCGCTCGAGGGCCGCAACCTTCTCGGGGTTGGCCTCGATGCCCCGTTGGGAGACGATGTATCCTAGGAGCATGCCTCGCGGCACTCCAAAGACGCATTTTTCAGGGTTCAGTTTGACCCCATTGGCCCGTAGGCAGCTGAACGCGATGCTAAGATCGCCAACCAGGTCGTCCGCCTTCCTGGTCTTTACGACGATGTCGTCCACGTACGCCTCGACGGTCCGCCCGATGTGGTCTCCGAAAACGTGCTGCATGCAGCGTTGGTACGTTGCACCCGCATTCCGGAGGCCGAACGGCATCGTGACGTAGCAGAACATCCCGAACGGCGTGATGAACGAAGTCGCGAGCTGGTCGGACTCTTTCATCTTGATTTGATGATACCCGGAGTAGGCATCAAGGAAGCAGAGCAGCTCACACCCGGCTGTTGAATCAACAATTTGATCGATGCATGGCAAAGGAAAAGGAACTTTAGGACATGCTTTGTTAAGACTAGTGTAGTCTATACACATCCGCCATTTCCCATTCTTTTTCTTTACAAGTACAGGGTTTGCTAGCCACGTAGGGTGGAAAACTTCCTTGATGAACCCGGCCTCGAGGAGCTTCCGCAGCTCCGCTCCGATCGCCCGCCGTCGCTCCTCGTCAAAGCGGCGGAGCCGCTGTTGCACGGCGCGGGCATGAGGCAGGATGTCAAGGGATTAGATTCTCCGGTTTTCAGTAGATTAGATTCGTTTTGTGTCTTTTACTTAGATGCATTAGGTCTTTTATCGAATATTGAAGTTACTTGGCTTTAATAGATTAAGTCTTGCGTCACACATTTGTTCCACGGATTCGATACCTTGGGTTCACCACTCGAGGGAAGAAGGGTCCCTTGACTACGACGGGAGACTTGTACGCTTGCGAGTCACAAACGAACTTTGATACAATTATTAACCGTCAACAAGCCCCTTTTTCCGGCGCGTTGCCGGGGAACAAGTGATCAAGATTTGATTTTTTATTGCTTTTTTTTGTAATTTTCAGTATTCTTTTTGTTTTTATTTTTGCATCTACTAAATTTTGATCATCCTCAAAACACATCTAATCTAGTTTGTCTAACTCTAGTTTTTATAGATTTGTTTTTACTTTCTAGTTTTTTTGCATACTTTGTTTATTGCTAACCCTAACAGGAGATGGACGGCTACCTCTCCAACAAACCCAATAATTTTGTGGATGATCCGAGAAAAACTTTACGAGGCTAAGGAGACGCGAAGCACATCAAGCTAAAAAGCTGGATTTTGTAGATTCGGAGTCGGAAGACAAAGGATCGCGAGGAATCTCCGAAGAATTCACCACCTCAAAGTCCGCGGGAGAATCGACCTCCACCAATGGGTGACCAACCACCGGAAGAACGCAAGATTGGGAAGCTATGCACCCCAGACATCATCGACCTACCAATCTTGAACCTCGAGGAGATCGGAAGACCGTTCGAGATCAAGACCTCAACAATCCGCATGGTGCAACATTCACCCTTCACCGGCAAAGAGGATCCGAACCTTCACCTCCAAGCATTCATTCAACTATGTCAGACTTTCAACATGGATGGGGTGACTCAAGATCAAATGAGGGCAAGGCTTTTTCCGTTTTCACTACTCGGGAAGGCTTTGCAATGGTTCCACTCTCAACCGGCGGAGACGGTGCAAAATTGGAACACGTTGATGAAGGCTTTCATGAAGGAATACTACTCACCGGGTAGTAAAACTCAAAGTTTGCGTAATAAGATTGCCACCTTTGTTCAATATCCTACAGAAACTATCTCGGAGGCATTCGAGCGCTTCAACGAGTATACCCGGGCGGTTCCACATCACAAGTTCCCGAAAGAAGACCTCGTGCAAAAGTTCTATCAAGGACTCACCATGGCGTCAAGGACGATCATCGATGTATCAGCGGGAGGATCTATCATCGAGCTTACACCGACAGAAGCTTTCACGCTATTCAAGAAGGTCGCGGATAATGACACGTGGGCGTCATCCGGGCGCCTACATCCGGCTCAACCCATGGGGAACGTCAAAGGAGTCTTGCAAGTGGAGAAGGAAGACATACTTGAGGGCAAGATCGACTCGCTCATGAGGAGGTTGGAGAAGATGGAGATAGAAAAGAAAGAGGCTCAAGACTTGAAGGCCGCCGAAGCAAGGTCCACATGCGAAGAATGTGGAGAGTATGGCCATGTCCGCAAAGATTGTCCAGAGGAAGCCAAAGTGCTCGACTACATGAGGAAGGGAGAATTGCCGAACTTCCGCTACGGGCAAGGTAGGCCTCAATTTAATGCAAGCTCATCTATTCCTAATGCGGTTCTGCTTCGGATACAATTGAAGGAGTTCATGGATGAGCAAGCTAAGATCAACAAGGACACCGTCACCAAGTTCAAGACCATAGACAAGGTGTTGGAGAACATCGATAGCAAAGTGACGGAGGTCGGAAGTTCCAATCATCAAGTGCTCAACATGATGAAGATGCTCGAGAAGCAAGTGGGACAACTTGCAGGGCGCCTTACTAATGATGAAGGAAAGCTTCCGGGACAACCCAAATGTCCCGAATCGGCGAAGGCCATTCAAACACGTTCGGGGAAGGAGACCGAAGATCCGGAACGTTCCGCGGGAGCAAAGCTTAAACCGTCCACCGAGGTGGAAGGAGTTGCTAAAGAGAAGGTTACGGGGATCGTCACCGAGGAACCCGAATTCGAGATGCCGGAGGATGACACGAGGATACCGCAACTCAAGCCACGCTACTTCCGAGGTAAACTTGACAACCACTTTGAGAAGTTTGTGGAAGTTGTGCGTAGACTTAGCATCAACATGCCATTACTAGATGCCCTACAAGTACCTACATATTCTCGTTACTTTAAAGACATACTTGCAAATAAATATGAGATAGCAACACTCGGGGTAGATCATGTCAAGATGTCCGAGGAGTGTAGTGCAGCTATTGCTTATGGGCTAGAGAAGCAAAAAGACCCTGGGTGCCCTACAATTCCATGTTCAGTTGGTTCTTTCAACTTCGAGAAGGCATTATGCGACCTTGGAGCTAGTGTGAGCGTCATGCCAAGGGATGTGTTCGAGAAGCTACGCCTACCGATGGAGCCTACGGGAATATGTTTGGAGTTGGGAGACAACTCCATTCGCTATCCCTTGGGCATTGCTGAAGATGTACCCGTGAAGATTGGACACCACTTCATCCCCGTCGACTTCGTTGTGCTCGAGATGGGAGAGAGGGAGAAGCCGCCGCTCATCCTAGGGAGGCCGTTCCTCAAGACCGTGGGAGCTACAATTGATGTTGGCAAGGGGGAGATCATGTTCGATATCAACGGAGAAAGGAGTTCCTTCAAGTTCCGTCCAAGGATTGAGGCATGCAACATGATTGGAGTGAAGGGAGAACCAAAACAAACGGAGGGGCTGAAAAAGAAGAAGGAGCCGAAAAAAATGAACGTAACGAAAATCAAAGAAGGTGTTGCATCCGTCAAGACAAAGGAAGAGAAGCCGCCCGTGAAGACCAAAAAAATGACTAAGCCAACTAAGCCGGAAGACAAGCCCGCGCCCAAGATGGTGCGGAAGTGGGTACCCAAGATTGCAACGCCCGCAAAGAGCGTTGATCCGGAGTAATCAAGTGAAGAAGTCTAGCTATAGACTATAAACAAAGCGCTAGGCGGGAGGCAACCCGTTTCGTCGAGTCAAGAATAAGCTACCGGGAGGACAACCCGATTCCAGGTTTTTCGAGTATTTTTAATAATTTAGTTTTTGATTTTTACTACGCAAAGACATTAGACTTAGAAGTGGTTGAACAATATTAGAGACATAATTCTTGATTGAATGTTTGATTTATCATAAACCCTTTGCATGAACCCTCCTATGTGCTTGTTTGATTCTTTTCTTTTCGAGAAACCTCAACCAAATAATTTCAGAACCTTAACTCAACCTTTCACCCTCATTATGGTGCTGAGGTTGACTTATTTTTCATGCTAAAACCACACGAGTAGAGCCACG
This sequence comes from Cenchrus americanus, assembly GCA_947561735.1. NCBI lineage: Eukaryota > Viridiplantae > Streptophyta > Magnoliopsida > Poales > Poaceae > Cenchrus > Cenchrus americanus. The sequence continues at coordinate 95,702,834 of OX387242.1, read as the reverse complement.
ATTTATGTTTAAGTGTTAATAAAATTCAGCACGTGGTAGGACTCGCGTGAACCTAGAAATCAAAGCTTTTGGTTGGTTTTAAAAATCTTTATCCTTGGTTTCTCTAGGATTAGAATTTTTCTAAGCCTATTCTAATTTTGTTTTATTCAAAATCTTTCTTATTTAGCCAAAATTAGAACCTAAACCTATGCCCCCTTGATCAAGCCGGCAAAACGTTCGCTCTCAACCGATGAAAGCAAACTATACCGGTGAGACCAAAATCGACGTAGTCGAAAAATATTTTCGACTTACATTTGTTTTTAATGGTTTAAAAACTTCTCTAAAATTATGTTTGAGCTCTTGCATGGATCTGAAAAATATTTTAAATTTCGAATTAGAGGAGTGCTTAACCTTAAACACACCTAAATGGAGGCAATCTAGTTTGAATTAATCATGCATGCACCATTGGATGCCCTTTTATCAACTTTCACCAATTCCACATGCAAAGGACAAGCATGGTGGGCAGCAAGCATCAACTTTGCAGGATTTTCATGGTGGCATGTGAAGCAAGTGGAGCTAGGGAGCATGGACATGACCCAAAGCATGGAGCATCAAGTGGGAGGACCAATAATTCAAGAAAAGGAGTGGACGAGAGCGTTTGGGCGGTGCAACTCGTGGAGCACACGGGCGGGGAAAGTTGCGAGAGGCGAAATGATCGTCTTGCCGGGAGAAAGACGCGGCGGGGAGGAACCGGAGGACCCCCGGGCCGGCCGGCCCAGGCCGGCCGGCCTGACCTATTTAAGGAGCCCCCGGCTCCCGTTTTCTGCAGGCAAGCTTCCCTCTCCTTCCCTTGTTTGTGTGTTCAAGTTTGTGTGCTCAGAACCTCCGTAGACATAGCCAACCATCCCAAGCTTGATAGCTCAAGAAAAAAATCCACATCCTTAATCCACTCAAAGTCCACATCCGAAGCAAAGAGTTTAAGTGCCTAGTTTACCGGTTGCAACCCGGAATTTTAGTTGAAGAAAGAGTGCAGCAACCATGTGGAAGAAGACCACAAGTCTCTTCTCCAAGAAGAAGAGTTCGTCGTCGTCCAAGCTGTCATCAACCACGTCTTCGAGGAGGCACTCGGTTTCCGAGTCTCCCCGGAGCATGGAGACGGATACGGCACCACCGAGGAGGAACGATGCTCTCCTCCTTGGTGGTATGAGGGCTGCGAGAAGCACTTCCATGAGGTTCACCGAACCTCGTGGGCACACGGAGGAGCAGCCCGCGCCACCACGACGATCGACTCGCTCAACCGCTCCACCTCCTTACACCCCGACACACTCTTCGTACGGCTTCATCATCTTGTCGGCGGAGGAGGAGGAGAGGCTCGCCAATCTTGAGAAGAGGCTTGTGCCGAACGTCGAGTTCGACGACCAAGCACTCTACACCTTGGGTTTTTGCACCGACATATACTATATGTTGGGGCACCTCGGATGGGTGCGGTTCTCCAACGGAATATCGGTGGACACCCATTTGGGTTACGCCTTGGAAATTTTGATGACTATTGCACCCATCGTTGATGATGATGGGGTGCAAAGCTTGTCATTCCGTTTGGAGGGAATCGAACAAGTGGTTCCCTACGAGCACGTTAGGGAGCCGCTTGGATTCCACAAGGGAGCTCGGAGAAAGTTGACGTGCCACCGGCATGTTGGCGGGATTTTGGAACATGATCTCCGGAGAAGCCCATCAACAACGCAATTGCATCCGCAACCCCATTATCCGGATATTTCACTCTTGGATGTGCAAGAGGGTATTGGGGAGGATGAAGGAAACAAAGGTGACCGACACGGAGTTGAATTGGCTATACTCGGCTTTAATTGCCGGGCGGCCAATAGACCCCTCTTACCTCATGATCAACCGTTGGTGTTGTGAAGCAACATCGGGGGCGGGTAATATTGGTTCGGGGTGTTACCTCTCCATGTTGGCCTTTTCCTTGCGACCGGGGATCGCAAGAAACCCCGCTCACCTTTTGCGTGGTACCTCTCTCGGTTTTGAGTATCTGCGGCAAGGCAAATACATTAGTGGAGATGAGAGAGGAGGTTATCGGTTGGCCATAGTAAACCTACCCCTTCCGAATGAGAGTCTTAGGCTTTTCACCGAAGGAAGGGAAGATTGGTTGGAAGAGGGATTACTTGTCCCTGCAAGAAAGAACAAAAGAGGAAGAATCGTAGAGGAGGGAACATCCTCCGCACAAGCGAGTGGAGCACAACCCAATGTGCAACCATTCGGCGGGGTTCCTCCTCCGCCAAGTTATTACGGAGGGTCACAAGGACAAGCATGGGGGGTGGTGCACCGGTACCCCCACAAAATTATGTTGTGCCCAACGCTAACTTTGCGGAGTCCTACGCTCATCATCCCCAACCACAACAAAGCATGGCCATTATTGGAGGGTATGCTGCAAGAAATGCTCAAAACATCGCAGCCATCCAAGCTAACGCAACTCAACTCGGTGAAGGCAACGCAAATATTGCCTTTGAACTTGGACGCCTTCACCTTGTGGAGCCAAATCAATTCGTCGGAGGAAATGTCCAATCGTATTATGAGCAAGGGTATTATTATCAAGATTATCAACATCAACCACCGGCGGAGGACTAGAAGATTTAGGAACTTTAGTTTTCTTTTCTTTTCTTTTTCTCTGTAATTTTCAGCTTTTGCTTATGTGTGTTTGCATAGTATTTTCTGTTTTTATTTAAATTTCAGCAAGCATGTTTGTTTATTTTCAGTTTGTATTTCAACTTGATGTCACCATTAATAAAGACACCACCTTGATTATATCATTGGAAAAGTTACAAAATTCGTGCCATGATGATATATGATTAAAATTGCAGCTTTGTTCATCTTTGTAATTGATTTATGCATGTTTAAGCTAGTGCTCTCTTAAAAATACAGATCTGAATTTATTTAAATGCTAGCTTAATTTTCAGCGGAGGTTATGATTAAAATAAAGACCATAGTGTTTAATGTGCTCTCAAGTTATGAATAGATTAAAGATGTCTTTTATGCTCAAAAATATTTCTAACCTTGTCACAAATATCACTTGTGTGTTGCTCAACCTATCCAAAGCCTTATATATATTTGAGTGCATAAACTTTAGTGTACAAGATTTATTTTTGAGTGAGTTATTGCAGGCCATGATTTCTCTGGCCCGAGACTAAGAAGCTGGTCATTCCGTTTTTGCGTATCTATCTTTTTGCTAGCCTTTTATCCGTGCATTGTGTATCCCCGCATCGGTGATCTCACAAACTTCGCCGGATATCCACCCTTAAACCAAATATCATCTTTTGTGATTACCTCCTTGACCACAACCTATCGTTGAGAATGGATCATCAATTCAAGGAAGATCGCAAGACGGTGCCAACGTTGAAGATTTCAAGTATCTCTCCAAGGAAAAATACCCCGGTACCTACCTTATTTTTTTTCGCCTCATTGCTCGAGGACGATCAACGTCTAAGCATGGGGGAGGAGGTAGGTACGGTGCAGTTTTAGAGTTAAAAGGGGAATATATAAAAAAAATGATGATGAAAGAAGAAAAAATCCAGCGATATTCATGACTTTCAAGGTAAAGAAAAAAATATATATATGAAAGAAAGAAAGAAAGAAAGGAAAGAATGAGAAATATGAGAAAGAAAAAAAATATGTGCGTAAAGTGAACTCCCCGGTTCTCTAAGAGTGCATTCAAGGCTTCAAGTTAAAAAGATCCATTCTCATTTTCCAACCATGTGCAATCCGATAACGAGGACTTCTTTTGTGCCTCGGGATCACTCTTTGCCATTTGCACATGTCCACTCATCTAAAAGTGTGTGTATTTTTCTCTTTCCCCTCCTTGATTAACATTATTTTCCAATGACCTTTTTGACGAGTCTCGGTAAGACCATGAGAAGCTTGTCTTGTTTTGACAACACCTCATTTATAAAATCTTGTTAGGACTAAACTTTCCCAAAGCTCCATATAAAGCCTACCACATATATATGAGAGGGAAAGGAGTAGAATATATAGGCTTGAGAGACAAGTGAGATGAGAGTTTATGAGCAATACACGAGATGATTTAAATTTGTGAATTTGGTTTAGCTTTTCTTTATCTCGTTCTTTATTTCAAAAAAAAATTCTGAGATCTATTTAAAACTTTGTGAGCATGTTAATACTTGTGGGATAAGCTTAATAAGAATCTACCCTCCGTAGGGATAAAGGCTAGTGCATTATGGAAATTAATGAATTAAAATTTTGAGAGCATTATGTTTTCTCATGTGTAATCAAGTGCAAAGTTTAAACATTGTTTGGCAATGGTGATATCCATCGAAGGCTTACTCGAGGACGAGCAAGGTTTAAGCATGGGGGAGATGTTGACGGTGAAAATCCGTCAACCTAGCCATGAGTTTACCTTCGGTGTTGGCATGAGTTTTATACCTTATCCATTGGTACTAACCCCCGTGGTATAACAAGTTCACGTGTGCATGTCGGTTTTGGAGTTTAATGTTTATGCAGGGTTTTAGTGTTGAATGCAAGACTTTCGGGATAAGTTCATCAAGCACCTCATGACAAGACCTTGAAGCCCACGAACAAGTCATGCAATGAAGCAAACTTAACTCCAAGAAGGCCGGGGACTTGATCCGAGAAGACGACAAACTCCGGGGACCGACCGGAAAAGTCTTGAATCTTGCAAGACAAGGAGTTGAGTCCAATTCGGAGAGAAACCGACGACATGGACCTACATGCGAAGGGGGAAACATCCGAGAAGCAAGGGAACCGACGTGGGGCAAAGGAGCCCACGGGGCCGGGCCTAAATGGGCCCGGGCCGGCCGGCCCGATCCGGTCGGCCCGGGCCCATTTTGGGCCCAAACTCGCTCTCCTTTGCCCTAGCCGCCAATCGGGCTATTTATAGTCCCCCGACCGAGAGCCACGCGAGAGGAGATTTCGTCTTCGGCCGCCGAGAAGCGAGAGAAGAGAGGGACACCATCTCGGAGAGGAGAGGGTCGAGCTAGTTGACTAGGGTTTCCCTAGCCGACGTGGGAACCTTGCACGGAAGACCACGTCGGAGTTCCGGAGCTAGAAGCAAGATCAAGGAAGGATCCGGTGGTGATCTTGTGTATGTATCATTGTCATAGTTGAATTATCAAGTTGAATCTTTTCTCAGCGATCAAGTGTTTCCTCGAAGATTTCGTTTTTCGATCGACTTTGCTTATTCCAATTCTATTCGTACGATAGATTACATAGGGTGTTCTTGTAGCCGCGGTGGCTAGAGGTACACGCCGGATCTTCCGAAAGAATCTCGACTTGTCTTTTGACTCGCCCTAAGCTCCCCGCATGAATAGGGATACATTGTGACGAACGGGGGTCTCGAAAGGCGGATGTTTTCGGATTTGGACGGGAAACCACGATTTAAAGAGGCTTTTATTAAGATTCGATTTGCTACTTCTTCTCTTGCTTGGAACTTCAACAAAAGGCTTACCCCGATCCCTCTAGATCGGTTTATCTACCCAATCTTACTTTGTTTTCTCCGGTTTTCAGTAGATTAGATTCGTTTTGTGTCTTTTACTTAGATGCATTAGGTCTTTTATCGAATATTGAAGTTACTTGGCTTTAATAGATTAAGTCTTGCGTCACACATTTGTTCCACGGATTCGATACCTTGGGTTCACCACTCGAGGGAAGAAGGGTCCCTTGACTACGACGGGAGACTTGTACGCTTGCGAGTCACAAACGAACTTTGATACAATTATTAACCGTCAACAGAGTGCCGAACCAAACCGGCAGGTCGATCTGCCCGAGGGGTTGGACGCGCTTGTCGGGCGCGACGCCATGGAACGGCGTCGTGCTGGGCCGCAGCTGGTCCAACCCAATCCCCAGCAGGCACAGCGTGTGCGCGTAGAGGATGTTGAGGCTGCTGCCCCCGTCCATCAGGACCTTTGAGAACCGCGCGTTCCCAATGATCGGGTCGACCACCAGTGGGTACTGGCCCGGGTTGGGGATGCGGTTCGGGTGGTCTTCGCGGCTGAAGGTGATGGCGTCCTCCGACCAGTCGAGGAAGGAGGGAGGCGCCTTCTCCGCGGCGAGGACCTCGTGCCGCTCCCGCTTGCGCTGGCGGCTCGACTTGTCGGTGGTCAGTCCCCCGAAGATGAGGAACACGTTCTCCACGGCGGGGAAGCCGCCTGCGTCGCCATCTCCTCCATCCTTCTTGGCCTCCGCGTCCTTCGCGGCGGCGCGGCCGTAGAACTTCTTGAGCGTGTCGCATTGCTCAAGGGTGTGGTTTACTGGGGTCTTGTGGTATGGACATGGCTTTTTCAGCATGTCATCAAACACCCTGGGTCCTCGAGGGGCCGGTCGAGGGCCCCGTCGAGCCGGGTCAACAGTAAGGGCCTCGGCGTCGTCGCCGTCGCGCCCCTGCTCGCGCGCCTCGTGGCGCGGCTTCTTCCCTTTCTTGCCCCTCTTGTCCTTCCGGTGGGGCTCCCTGGACTTGCTGCCCTCCGCGGGCGCGTCGTCCGAGCGTTTGCCCCTCTTGCCATCAAAGATCGCCCCCACGGCCTCTTCTCCTGAGGCGAACCTGATGGCGATGTCGAACAGCTCGTTGGAGTCCGCGGGTGGGCTGCGTCCCAGCTCTCGCACGAGATCCCGGCACGTGGTGCCCTCGAGGAAGGCGTGCACAATCTCGGATTGCGCCACGCTTGGGAGCTCTGTACAGCGCTTGGAGAAGTGCCGTATGAAATCCCAGAGCGACTCGCCGGGCTTCTGGGTGTAGGAGCGCAGATCCCAGGAATTTCCGGGGCGCACATACGTGCCCTGGAAGTTGCCCACGAACGTGCGGACCAGATCGTCCCAGCTATGGATCTGGCTGGCGGGCATGTGCTCGAGCCACGTCCGGGCTGAATCGCCGAGGTGCAGGGGCAGGTTGCGGATGATGACCTCGTCGCTGGTGGCCCCGCCCAGCTGGCACGCCAGGCGGTAATCGTTGAGCCATACACGGGGGTCCGTTTCCCTGTTGTACTTGACGATGATCGTGGGCTGGCGGAAGCGTTGGGGGAAGGCCGCCGCGCGGATCTCCCGGCTGAACACGCGGGTCCCCGGGGGTTCCGGCGTCGGGGAGCGGTCCTCCTCGCTGTCGTAGCGCCCACCTCGTCGAGGGTGGTAGCCTGCCGCCGCCCGTGCGTCCGCCTTGCTCGTGCGCCGAGCGTTGATGACGTTGCGGGCGTCGCCATCCAGCGACCTGCGTGTGTCGAGGAGCCGCTCCTTGGCCGGCGTGTGTCCTGGGTTGGCGTGTCGCCCCGCTGCTTCACCTGCATGGACCGAGGGTTCACCCCCCTGTGCGGCTCCGTCGCCCTGGGCATCCCCCTGTTGGCGAATGCGTGACGCCGAGCTCTCGGCCTGTTGGACGGCCGCCTGCTCGATGAGAGCCTGCACCTCGCGGTGCAGGTTTCGTGCCTCAGGCGTCGAGGGGCCGGCATGGCTTGTAGCAGCGTTGCGGCAGCGATAAGCTTCTGACTCGCCCGCGGAGGCGTGTCCGGGTTGTCGACGTTGAAGTCGGTGTTGATACGGTCACGGGCCTGCTTGCCCAGCTCCTGTGCGCGTCCGCCGCGCGCGGAGGCTACCCCGGCCATGGAGGCGCGGAGCAACCGCACCGTCCAATATTCCTCCGCCAGCTTGGCCTCGAGCTCGCGGGCACGGGCCGGCCCGTGCGCCGACGTTGGCCCCAGCGGGGGTACTCGGCCCTGCAGCCTGGCGCGGAGCAATCCCTAGGGCGGGCGTGACCTCCCCATCGCCGGCGCCCACTGCGCTAGTGGCGTTCGCTGGGTCGTTGGTGATGACGACGCAGCATTCCCGCGTGGGGTCGTGGCTTCCGGTGCTGGAATCGTCGGAGCAGCCGAACTAGTAATCTGTGGCGTCAAGAAAACGCCTGGACATCACTGGGTCCGGTACGCCGGAGAAATCCCATTCCGCGTACCCATGCAGGTTGGCGGGCGGCAACGCGTCAAGGGAGCCCAGGGATGACTCGTCGCCAGCGGAGGCGTCAGGGTCCCTGGCGACGAAGACGTGACGGCCAGGGGGAACCCTGCGCATCGTGGTGTTGAAGTTGGTGTTGTAGGCCGTCGTGGCACTGCGGAGGCTGATGGGGAAGCGCGGTCCGGAGACCGTGCGCTGCCCCGCCGGAGCGGTGGTCGGCGGGGCCGACGGGCGCGCCGCGTTGGGAGGCGGCGCGTTCGGCTTGTCGTCGCTCGGCCCGCGCTTGGCGCGAACGCCGACCGAAACGGCGGCGGCGCGCCGTGGCGGCCGACGGGCCCCGCGGCATCCGTGCCGGCGAGCGTCTGTGTTGTGGCGGCACGTGCAGCGGGGACCATAGTGGACCCGGCCTGGCACCGCGCACGGAGCTCCTCACGGTTGGTGAGGTGCATCAGGTAGCCGTTCCCCGTGGCCTGAAAGTTCAGGCCCCCGAACCGGATTTCAAACCCGGCGGGGAGGGGGTCCGAGCTGCCCATGGAGTAACGCGTGCCGCTGTACTCGGTGCGAATCAACATGGAGGGAGTTGACGGTGGATTGACCTTAGGCGCTCACTTGCCCCACGGTGGGCGCCAACTGTCGGTGCGGAATATGGTCCCGACACTAACCAGTAGTAAGCGCCGAGGTCTCTCCCCCAATGGTCGATGCTAAGCAACTAATGACACGAGTTTTATCCTGGTTCCGGCCGGGGGCCGTACGTCCAGCAGTGGTGTGCTCGAGGCACTGTATTGCTCAGCACAAGGGTGCTTGTAGTGGGGCGGGTACAAGCAAGGCGGGAGAGGAGGAACAGCCTCCAAGTCCCTGTGAAGTGGCTGAAGATGTTGTGGGAGAATTGGAGAACAAGTGTGTGGCGTCAGGCGTGATTCTGCCTTGTGTGTCCTCTGTTCTTCCGTCCCCTGCGGCGGGGGAGTTCGTCTTCCTTTTATAGGCCAAGGAGAGAGCGAATCACATGTATGCCGCGCTATCTAGCTACGTGGGGGGCGTGGTGCACCGTGCCGTAGAGTAGGCGATCGCCTTGACGGTCCTTGCAGCGATCTTGGCCATCATTGCGTATCTTGTACCCGAACAGTAGCGGCTTCGAGGGTAGGAGCGCAGCGGACGACCGTGATGTCTTCAGGCGGGCTCGAGGGAGTTGCTGACGTCGGTCCGTACGGGGCACAGTGGCAGGTAAGGCAGCATCCCGTTACCACACGCTCCACAGCGCCGGAGCTGTTGTCACAGTGCCTGGCGTGGGTTCGTGCGCGCGGGGGCAGCCGCCACGCGGGTGCGGTGGCGGGGGATGGCTCCCCACCGGCCTAGCGCCGCAACCTATCCTGCGGGGGTCACGGGGGGAGCAAATCGAGGGTGTGGCCGGCCCCCTTCGAGGGGCTCGGCGCGTTAGCCGTACGCGCGAGTAGGCGGCGCGGCGTCACGGGGACCGGCACCGGCCACGTCGCACGGTCCCCCACGGTGGCGGGGATGGGTTCCCTCCTAGGGAGTTGGTGCAACGGACCGGGGCGTGTGCCCCAGGCGCATGATGGCGCCGCCCCGCCGTGGTCAGAACATTAAATGCGCGTGTGCGGGGAACGGGCGTGCGCGTGCGGGGTGCCCTCGAGCGAGGCGGAGCCCGCTCGAGGGGCGGAGCGGACCCTCGAGCGAGGGCGGGCACGCTCGAGATAAGCGCACCCCCTCGAACGGGGCGGAGCCCGCCCGAGGAAGGCGTGTGCCCTCGAGCGAGGCGGAGCCTACTCGAGGGGATTTTTGAGTGGGCCGCCTTGGTGGGCCGTCGGGGCCACCATGGTGTGGGCCGTGCACTGTGTACTTAAGCGTGGTGCGTTTGGCTTAGGCTTGTTGTGGGTTTTAAGTGGGGATTCCCCAGTTGTTTAAGGGGACCCCTTGGGCCGTCCCCGACAGAGCGCGCCTCATTGGGAGGCGACGCGCTCAGCATGCCGTCGTTCGACGCGTGCCCGGCGCGGCGCCGGCCGAGCGGCGGCGGCGCGCGTGGCAGCCGATGGGCCCGCGGCGTCCGTCGTGGCGGGCGTTGGCGTCGCGGCGACGCGTGCAGCGGCGACCGGGGCGGACTCAGCTTGGCGCCGCGTGCAGAGTTCCTCACAGTTGGTGAGGTGCATCAGGTAGCCGTTCCCCGTAGCCTGGAAGTTCAGGCCCCCGAACCGGATTTCGAACCCGGCGGGGAGGGGGTCCGAGCTGCCCATGGAGTAGCGTGTGCCGCGGTACTCGGTGCGAATCATCATTGAGGGAGCGAATGACGGGTCGACCTTCAGCGCTCGTGAGTCCCACGGTGGGCGCCAACTGTCGGTGCGGAATGTAGTCCCGACACTAACTAGTAGTAAGCGCCAAGGTCTGTCCCTCGATGGTCAGTGCTAAGCAACTAACGACACTTGGTTTATCCTGGTTCCGGCCGGGGCCGTACGTCCAGCAGGGGTGTGCTCGGGGCACTTTATTGCTTTGCACCGGGGTGCCTATAGTGGGGCGGCTACAAGCAAGGCGGGAGAGGAGGCGTGGTCTCCAAGTCCCAAGCGGAGTGATTGAGGCGAGTGCTAATATCGTGGGTGAGTTGAGGAGTGCGTGTGTGTTGTTCGATGTCTGATGTCCGATGTCCCCTGCGGCGAGGGGGTTCACCTTCCTTTTATAGACCAAGGAGGGGGCGAATTACAGTCATGACGCGCTATTTAGCTACATGGGGAAGTATGGCGTGCAGCGCCGCGGAGTTGGCGGCCGTCCTGACGGTCCTTGCTACGGTCTTGTCGTCGTGGCGTGTCCTGTGCCCGAACAGTGGCGGCTTCGAGGGTGAAGGCGTAGTGGTTGGCCGGGGCGTCTTCAGACGGGCTCGAGGAAGCCGTTGATGGTGATCCGTACGGGGTACAGTGGCGGGCGTGGCGACGTCCCGTCCCCGCGTGCCCAACAGTGCCTGGAGTTGTTGTAGCAGTGCCCAGCGTGGCGCTACGGGCACGGGGGTGGCCGCACATGACCAACAGTGGCGGGGATGGCGCCCTGCCGGTCTGACGTCATGGTTTGACCCTGCAGATTCACGAGAGAAGGGTTCGAGGGTGCAGCCGGCCCCCCTTCGAGGGTGCGGCACGTTAGCCGTACGGGAGTGGGCGGCACACTGTCACGGGGCTGACACCGGCCATGCCGCACAGCTCCCAGCAGCGGCGGGGATGGCCTTCCCCTAGGGAGTCGGCAGAACAACGCCGGGGCGTGATTCTTAGGCACATGATGGCGCGGCTCTGCCGTGTCAGAGCATTAAATGCCCGTACCCGCGTGCGGGAGTAGGCGTGCTCGTGAGGGGGCCTTGAGCGAGGCGGAGATGAGCCCTCGAGCGAGGCGGAACCCGCTCGAGGGGGGCGTGAGCCCTCGAGCGAGGTGGAACCTGCTCGAGGGGGCCTTTGACTGGGCCACTCCGGTGGGCCGCGGGGGCCACCGCATCGTGGGCCGTGCCCTGTGTGTGCGCTTAAGTGAGAGGTGTTTCGTTTTGGTTTTTTGCAGGTTTTAAGCAGGATTCCCCCTGGTTTGTTTAGGGGACCCTCAGGGCTGTCCCCGACACCTAGACGTTCACCCGAGCAAAAACCCACCAAGGGTTGCACCGGTCAGACCGGTCAAGAGCACCGGTCTGACCGGTGTAGCCTGTGCAGCTCGGGATGAATAGCACCCGCGGGTCAACTCCCCCAAATCCAAACTTCGATCTCCCGAATCGCTCCACGGACTTGAACAAGACTTTGGGGATAATAGAAACACCTCATGAGGAGTCCATAGCCAAGTTTAATCCCACCAAAACTTGTCCAAAAAGGAGGAATCGAAGAAATCCCTCCAAGAACACCTCTAACCCTAGAACTCGGAAAACCCCAAAATCGAGCCCCTTTACTCACAGATTTGGGAGGGGAATCACAGCCCAAAGAACCACGAAGGGTTCCCACAAATTTCCCCTATCAAATCCCCAAGAGCAAGGTCCAGAAAACTCCCCAAGAAAAACACCAAGAGAGGGCTCCGAAAATCACCACCAAGAACAACCGGGAACAACACAACAAGGCCTTGAGGAACCACGCCGAATCATCTATACATACCACAAAGGTTCATACAAGGTCTAGCTTGCCGCCAGATCATCCAACCCTCTCACAAGATCTCACCATGAAGCTCTCAAGCTAGTCCTGTGGAAATCCTAAGAAAATAGGAAAGCAAATGAACTAGGGTTCCCAGAGAGTGGCTGCCATCCTCTCACCTCATGGGTTATATGGAGGCAACCGAAAGTCTAAAATACCCTTTCCTAATAACTAGGGATACAAGCCCCTCAAGGGCGGTTTTGGAAGTCTTCAAGCTTTCTCCATCGGACGGATGCCCGGCGACCGCAACCTGCTTAGCTTTGACGCAAGCCTTGCGATCCCGACGCGTGTCCTCCGCTTCGAAGATTCTGGACTGCGTCATCGCACACCGGTCAGACCGGTGCTCCTCGGCCGATCGGACCCGGTACCCACCGGTCGGGCCGGGTGCAGCCTTCTTTGCGGACCTTGTCTTCAGTTCTTAGGTCTTGGCTTTGTGGATCAACCAAGGAATCTAGTGGTTTTCTGGTGAACCACCGAAAACCCCGCGAACTCGGTGTAGCCTCCGCCAATCTCCACTCATGACTCGGCTCCCACGTAGTCCCGGCTCGACCTTGGTTTTGAGGCTCAACCAAGAAACCGTCCACGACTTCATCTTGCTGTTCATGCCACCATACGACCCACACTTGACCCCGCTGGCCACCGGGTCCCTCGAACGAAGCCTACTTGTCTTCTCCACACCTGGAGGCCTCACCGGCGACGACCTTTCGCGCTTGTTCTTCACCTGCACCAACACCAGTCAAGCCGCAACCTGCACCTGCAATACTTAGCCAAGAATCAGTCCACACAACATTGTCAATCACTCATCACACAAGGAAGCGACCATCCAGCGGTCCTCGAACCACACATGGTCCTCAATCTCCCCCTTGATGAGTGCATTGACAACACCCACAAAAAGTAACACGAGAGAAAAGAAAAAGCAAAGAAACGAATAAAAGAAAACCTCAACAAGCGAGCGAAAGCCAAAGAAAGGCAAAGAACAGGATCACTTGAAGAAGACAAGTCTCGGACCCCTTAGTCAAGGGCAACATCTCGACACATCCGAGACAAAACCATACTCAACCAAAAAGCGCAAACCACCGAAACAAAGCTCGAACACCACAAAGAGCTCCCCCTGCACACATGCAAGCTCCCCCTGAACCAATGCACCTCCCCTGGACGAATGCATGCAAACCACTTGAAAACAGGGCAGCTGCAACAACTTCAGCCCACACCGGTCAGACCGGTCACCACCACCGGTCAGACCGGTGCCCAACATGTGCACAGGACCAGCACTCTAACCGGTCAGACCGGTGACCTCGATCAGTCAGACCGGTGCACAACAGAGCCCAGAAATGGCTCAAAACCACCTGAAAACCTTCTAAATGCATCCAGTAAGCCATTTCAAGCTCAAACTTCTCCCCCTTGTTGACAATGCATGAATCAAGCCAAAAATGCAAAACTTTCAACCTAGGGCTTCTCAAATAGACAAAATTCAACATAAGATGCTACACATGTCCAAATGAGCAAGTTAGATACTCTATAGCTTCGCATCGATCTCAACTACATGATTATCAAGTTTCACAACCATTGGACGAAGCTAAAATGGATTTGGGCAATTTTGCAAAAAACTTGCCTCTCATGAGCAAAGTCCTAAACATGATCAAAACATATCAAAATGGCAAAGCCACACAAACTTCATGCTAGGACAGCCATTCTAATCATAAGACCATCACAAACACGCACAAGCACCTCATGTCATGTCAAAGCCACCGAGCCATGTGCCTACTTCTATGTATGAGACTTCTCATTGGTAGGCATCATGCAACGGTTTAGCACTCAAAGCAAATTTAAATTCAGCACATATGACATGGGAGCACATTTTCCAAGCATTTTACATTTCATTTTCAGATTCATATTTGGTACATGAAATGTCTTTGCGACAAAAAGGAACTTATGCCCCTCCACAAGATAAGGTAAGAGGGCTAAACATTCATGATGGCAAATGAGCCTTTGGCCCCATATGATCAATAAACTAGCTATCCAACCACAAATTAAGCATAGCAAAGCCACTAAAACATGTCAAGATCATATAAAGGCATTTACACATGAGAGAGCATACATGTGACATTTTTCAAAAAATATAGCCATCAACCATGGATTATAAATCAAGATCATCAAGAGATAAGTCAAACTAACCATAGCACGCCAAACAAGCTCACAAAGAAATAAATAGCATTCCATGGTGAACAATGTATATAGGGGAAGCTTTTCCTATCCAATGCATATGATACAAAAATGCATGCAATCTAAGATACAAGGAAGCCTATACATCATGTTACATATGCCATGCCAAATGCAAGAAATGCACAAAGGAAACTATACATATGCTACAAAGGAGCTCCCACACACCCAACTCAAGAAATCAAGCACACACCAAGCTCCCCCCGCAAACGAGTGAAAGTTGCTTGATCTAGGGGTTTGGTGAAAATATCGGCTAGTTGGTCATGTGTGGGTACATGGATCAAAGCTATCTTTCCTTTCTCTACGTTGTCTCTCAGAAAATGATACCTCACTTCTATGTGCTTGGTTTTGGAATGGAGCACTGGGTTCTTTGCAACGCTTATGGCACTAGTGCTATCACATTGAAGTGGGACATGGGTATACTCCTCACCAAAGTCACTCATGGTGTATGAAATCCAAAGGAGCTGAGAGCAACAACTAGCAGCGGCAACGTACTCGGCCTCGGTAGTAGATTGAGCAACACTCGACTGTTTGCGGGAAGACCAAGACACCAAAGAAGAACCCCACAAACTGGCAAGTCCCAGAAGTGGACTTCCTATCCAACTGACACCCGGCAAAATCCGCGTCTGAAAAACCATGAAGCGCCAAAGAAGAGGACGCAGAGTACCAAAGGCCGAAGTCGGGAGTGAGATGCAAGTTCCTGAAAATTCGCTTCACCGCTTGCCGATGCAAAGTCCTCGGAGACGCTTGAAAACGAGCGCACAAACATACCGAGAACTGGATGTCCGGCCTCGTCGCCGTCAAGTAGAGGAGTGACCCGATCATGCTCTGGTACTCCTTCTGGTCCACATGTTCACCTTCCTCGTCCGCGTCAAGAGCTGTAGTCGTCCTCATCGGCGTCGTCATAGCCTTGGAATCCTCCATCTTGAACTTCCGCACAATGTCCTTGGTGTACTTGCTTGGTGCACAAATGTTCCTTCCTTTGATTGCTTGATTTGTAGCCTGAGGAAGAACTGCAACTCGCCCATCATGCTCATCTCAAATTCCCTGCTTATATCATCTGCAAACCTTGCAACAAGAGAGTTAGATGAGCCACCAAAGACAATATCATCCACGTACACCTGCACAATCAGGATATCTCTACCCTGCCTCAGTAGAAACAAGGTCTGATCGACCTTCCCCGTCTCAAAACCTCTCTCAAACAAGAACCCCCTCAACCTACCATACCAAGCTCTAGGCGCCTGCTTCAACCCATACAGCGCCTTCCTCAACTTGTACACCCGGTGGGGGTACTTCTCACTCTCAAACCCCGGAGGTTGCCTCACAAACACTTCTTCCTCCAACACACCATTCAGGAAAGCACTCTTCACATCCATTTGGTGCAACTTGAACCCTTTAGCCACGGAAAAGGCTAGATGGATCCTTATTGCCTCCAAACGGGCTACGGGAGCAACGGTCTCCTCGTAGTCGATCCCCTCCTTCTGACTGAACCCTTGAGCAACAAGCCTCGACTTGTTTCTCACAACCTCACCTTTCTCTCCCTCTTTGTTCTTCCACACCCACTTTGTACCAATCGGCTTACACCCTGGGGGAGGGTCAACCAACTCCCAAACCTGATTCCTCTCAAAGTTCTCCAACTCCTCATGCATCGAATTAACCCAATTGTGATAAGATAATGCGTGTTCAATGTCTTTGGGCTCAAAAGTAGCAACAAATGCAGCATGAGCGAAATGTGAATTATTCCGAACCCTCGACCGTGTAGTGCGTTCATTCATGTCGCCGATGATCCTCGAAGCTGGGTGATCCACTTGTACTCGCCGGGGAGGTTCTCGCCTTGATGCTACCTCCCCCTCAACTGTAGCTTCTCCTCGATCTTGATTTGTCGCCGTAGGTGTAGGAGAGGGTCCATCCACCACTGTAGTCGAAGTAGTGGGTACATGTTCAGCCGGGGGCACCACACCACCATCTTCATCGTCTCCATGTTCATGCTCCTCCTCCTGAAAGATCTCCTCGCCAAGCTCATCATCACCTGCACACTCAAAGACAAGCTGACTATGTGGCTGTATCTCGTCGAAGGTTACCTCGCAAGTCTCCACGATTTGGTTAGTTTCAAGATTGGGCACACGATATGCTCTAGAATGAGATGAATAACCAAAGAAAATACCATCGACAGACCTAGCCTCAAACTTATCCAGCTTGTTCCCCTTCTTCAGAATAAAGCACTTGCAACCAAAGACATGGAAGTGACTCACCTTGGGTGTGCGACCGTGCATCAACTCGTAGCATGTTTTCTTCTTATGCACCCTGAGATAGATCCTGTTCGACACATAGCACGCGATATTCACCGCCTCAGCCCAGTACCTTCTCGGAGTCCTATGCTCATCAAGCATCGTCCGAGCCATCTCGCACAAGGTCCTGTTCTTCCTTTCCACAACACCATTCTGGGGAGGCGTATACGGACTCGAAAACTGGTGCTCAAGACCCAATTCATGGCAAAAGGTTTCAAAACGAGAGTTTCTGAATTCCGAGCCATTGTCATTGCGGATTGCACGTATGGCATCTCCGTGCCTCTCGTTCCTCAACCTCAAGACTATATCTCGAACAAAACCAAACGTCTCCCCCTTATCCTCGAGAAAGAACACCCACGCATACCGAGAGTAGTCGTCCACCACGACAAGGACATACCACTTCCCACCCGCAGATCGCACACGAGCTGGGCCAACAAGGTCCATATGGAGCAGCTCACATGGACGCTCAGTCATCACATCGGTGAGAGGCGGGTGAGAAGAGGCTACCATCTTGGCATGCCTACACGGCGCACAAACCAACTCTTTCTCAAGCCTCAACCGTGGCAATCCTCGGACCAAATTGAGTTTACTCAAGCGAGACAAAAGGTCAAAGCTCAAGTGACCCAACTTCCTATGCCACTTCCACAACTCACTCGAAGAACCGGCCAAGAAACAACGCTCCACACCCGAAGGCGAGAAAAATCGAGATGAAACACCTGACCCTCGGGAACGACCATACAGACAAGGTCCCCTCGAGAGTCCAAAATTCGAGAACCACCTGGCCGAAACAAAACCTCAAAACCCTCATCCACCAGCTGGGACACAGAAAGCAAATTGTACCCCGGTGATTGAACAAGAGCAACACGTCTGAGAGTGATCTTGTCACTCACCTTAATCTCACCTTCTGAAAGCACACGCCCACGCCCATTGTCCCCAAAAGTGATGTACCTCCTTGTCACCACCGGGACGAGACTTGAGAACCACCCCCTGTCTCCGGTCATATGCCTCGAGCAACCGGAGTCAATCAACCAAATGTTCTTCAAGTTACCCACCTGAAATTCAAAAATGAGCACATGAGCGAACAAACGACTCAGCACTGGGGTTAGTACCAAAAGAGTAAAACCAGTGCCGAGCCATTTGCTCGAAAGTGGGGTTAGCACACACCAAACCATCTTTCCTACCAAAACTACCACCACGAACACCACCTCAATAACCACTCCGAGGAAACCAACCTTCTCTGCCTAGAGGAGGACCAAAACCACGAAAGAAAGCCCGTGGACCGTCCCTCCTCTCCTTCTCAAAGCTACGACTTCTCCCTTCCCCGCAGTGAACTTGAGGGGGAGAATGCCTAGCCACCTGACCTCCTGCAAACTCTCCAGCCCAACCACCAGAACCACGACCTCCAGAAACAACCCTCGCACCTGTACAAGCACGAAACCCAAACTGTTGCCTGTCTAGGCCCGCACCCGCCCGGCGGTGCCCCACACCGATCCGACCAGGTGTAGCACGGGCAAGAAGCACCTCCAACAGCCTTCCGCTCTCCCCAAGCCCGAACTGTCCTCACACTCGCCTTGGCCCTGGGCATCTGCACACGAGGCTCAAGTACACCATCCGAAGGGTGGTACTTGTCCTTGTTAGCCCACTCCTTCGCCATTCTCTCCTCTCGCTTCCTCTTGAAGCAAAACTCATCCTTATGGCCATCTCTCCAACAATAGCCACAATGGAACCTCACAAGCTTGGGCTTAGGCTTGGGCTGTGGCTGCTCACTTGGTTTCTCTCCACTCATCTTCTCCACTGGTTTCTCCTCACTAGCCTTTTCACTTTTTTTCCCAAAGAACACTTTCCCCGAAGTTCTCACAAACTAGATAGGCTTTTGGAGATCATTTGTTGGTGTAGAAACACGGGTGGAGCTGGGGTTGTGTCTAGTCGGTTCCTAAGATGGTTAGGTTTTGGAGGGAAATCATTTTTGTGGTGGGTTTTTGGTGGCTCTGGGATATTCTCTCCACTTCCCTCACCAACCTTGTTTGCCCCAAGTCCCTCACCATCCTGCCTCTTAAATGCCTTGATCATCATCCTCAACTGAGGCTCATGACCAGACAACCAACCCATCAACTTTCTTAGCTCATCATTCTCATCCTGCAAACGATCAACATAATGCGCAAGTTCCAAATTCTTGAAGGCATGCATTTCACAGGTAGAGCAAGATGTAGGAATTGGTTCTTTCAGCTTAGCCTCAAGGGAAGCAGTGTAAGCATGCATCTCATCAATCTTAGCATGCAAAACAGGGCAAGAAGTAGAAGCACCTAGCAAAGCAGGTCTAGATTTAAGCTCAGCCACTTCAACCCTAATCACATCTAGTTCCTCACACTTGGAGGCATGCTTCTCCTTAAACAAAGCAAGATCAGCAAGAAAGATGGAGCAATCAACACAATCAACCTCATCTGAAACAACAGGGCTAGCCTTAAGGGAATCAATCTCAAGCTTGCTATCAAGAACCTGTGTTTCTAACTCAGCCACTCTAGTCCTAGCATCCTCGAGTGAAGCCCTAAGCTCTTTTCTCATTTTCTTGGCCTCTCTAAGCATGTCATCACGGTTATCAAGCAACGAGCCAAGCCTCTCATTCTCTTGGCGCAAGAAGGGAAGTTCATCATGCACCTCGTCGTCGGAATCAGAGTCCGAGTCGCTCTGTGTGCTCTTCTTGCTACCGGAGCTCAGCGCCATGGTGCAGAAGCCGTCTCTAGCGAAGCAGCTCAGCCCGCTCAGGTTCTTGGACAACTTCCTGCTCTTGCAACGATCGCCTTCGTCTTCACTGCTGCTTGAGCTCGAGGTGGAGTACGCGGAACTAGAGTCGACGTCGCTCGCTCCCACCATCGCTCGTGCCTTGCCTCGGCTCTCCTTCTTCCTCGATCGTCCTTGTGCTTGTTCTTGTGCTTGCTCTTGTGGTCACGCCTCGACCTGTACTTTCCATCCGTCCTCGACTTGTGCTTGTAGTCGTCCTTGTTCTCGACCTTCTCCGGGCAGTCGGCGACAAAGTGTCCCGGCTTGCCGCACTGGAAGCATGTCCTCGTGTTCCTCCTCATGTTCACCCAGTTCTCGTGCAGCCTCTCGAACCTCCTCGTCAGCAACGCCAGCTCGTCCTCTCCAAGCACATCGAACTCCTCATTTGGCATAGACATCAAAGAGGACAAAGAGAACATCCTGGTGGATGGGTTAGTGTTAGTCTTTCCTTTCGAACCACCAACGTAGGCAAGACTATGAGAATCAGTCGGACCCTTGAGCTTGGCAGTCATGCCCCTATCCACCTCAGCCGACTTGAGCTTCGAGAACAGCTCGTTCACCGTCAGAGTGTCATACTTCTCCGACTCCACAATGGCCTCAAACTTTCCGACCCAAATCGTACGATCCAAAGAGTGTAAGAGCTTGACAGCTCTATCATGATCATCGTACGGGAGCACGTCCACATTGGCCCTCATGTTGTTCACAACCACCGTGAACCTCTGAAACAAGGCATCGATGGACTCACCAGGGAGATGAGTGAAGTTCTCGTACTCTCTCCGGTAGGTCGCATACATCTGAGCCTGAACCTGGGCATTCCCAACATGAGCCTTCTTCAACACCAACCAGATTCTACAAGCCAAGTGCTCGGTGTGCACCCGATCGAACTCAGGCTGACACAAAGAAGAAAACAAGTAGTCGACCACCTTATTATTGGCGTCGAACATGTCCCTCGATCCTGGAGCAAGGAAGTTCATCGGCTAGACATAGCCAGTGTCCACCGTGACATCCCAAAGGATCTGACCCTTTCCTCTGAGAAATGCAGCCATCCGCTTACTCCACATCTGGTAGTTCTTTCCATTGAAGTGTGGAGGACCCGAACCCCGTTCCTGGTACGCCATCCTTGGATCTTAGACTGGTTAGAGTCAATAAAGACCCGAACCGACTCTAATACCACTTGAAGGACCGATACGGCGAACCAGAGAGGGGGGAGTGAATGGGAGTCGATAAAAATTCTTCTCGAAGGAGATGGAAACTCCAACAAGATGAACACGGCTTCCAACACACGTCTCCAACTCACTACCCAAGTTGGCCAAGCCCACGTAGCCACTGGAGTGCCACTGGACCTAGGAACCAACACACAACATTCTGACCCGATAACACAGAGGAACACCAAACCTCGAGTCCACTGACCAACACCGGTCAGACCGGTGAGCACCACCGGTCAGACCGGTCCCTGCTGGTGAAACTTGGCGACTTCCACTAAGTGGCTCCACACCGGTCAGGCCGGTGCAACACACCGGTCAGACCGGTCACAACCAGCAAGCCCCAAATCACCAAACAGGCCAACCGACATCCAACCTGACCCAAACTCGAAACAGCCCCAACACAGGACAACATCGAACACACCCAGATGTTCACCCGAGCAAAAACCCACCAAGGGTTGCACCGGTCAGACTGGTTAAGAGCACCGGTCAGACCGGTGTAGCATGGGCAGCTCGGGATGAACAGCACCCGCGGGTCAACTCCCCCAAATCCAAACTTCGATCTCCCGAATCGCTCCACGGACTTGAACAAGACTTTGGGGATAATAGGAACACCTCATGTGGAGTCCATAGCCAAGTTTAATCCCACCAAAACTTGTCCAAAAAGGAGGAATCGAAGAAATCCCGCCAAGAACACCTCTAACCCTAGAACTCGGAAAACCCCAAAATCGAGCCCCTTTACTCACGGATTTGGGAGGGGAATCACAGCCCAAAGAACCACGAAGGGTTCCCACAAATTCCCCCCATCAAATCCCCAAGAGCAAGGTCCCAAAAACTCCCCAAGAAAAACACCAAGAGAGGGCTCCGAAAATCACCACCAAGAACAACCGAGAACAACACAACAAGGCCTTGAGGAACCACGCCGAATCATCTAAGTATACCACAAAGGTTCATACAAGGTCTAGCATGCCGCCCGATCATCCAACCCTCTCACAACATCTCACCATGAAGCTCTCAAGCTAGTCCTATGGAAATCCTAAGAAAATAGGAAGGGAAAATAGGAAAGCAAATGAACTAGGTTCCCAGAGAGTGGCTGCCATCCTCTCACCTCATGGGTTATATGGAGGCAACCGAAAGTCTAAAATACCCTCTCCTAATAACTAGGGATACAAGCCCCTCAAGGGCGGTTTTGGAAGTCTTCAAGCTTTCTCTATCGGACGGATGCCCGGCGACCGCAACCTGCTTAGCTTCGACACAAGCCTTGCGATCCCGACGCGTGTCCTCCACTTCGAAGATTCCAGACTGCATCGTCACACACCGGTCAGACTGGTGCTCCTCACCGGTGAGACCGGTACCCACCGGTCAGACCGGTCTGGCACTGCTGTAGCACCGTCTTCGGTTCTTCGGCCTCGGTTTTGTGGCTCAACCGAGTAACCCAGTGGTTTTCTGGTGAACCACCGGAAACCCCGCGAACTCGGTGTAGCCTCCGCCAATCTCCACTCATGACTTGGCTCCCACGTAGTCCCGGCTCGACCTTGGTTTTGAGGCTCAACCACGAAACTGTCCACGACTTCATCTTGCTGTTCATGCCACCATACGACCCACACTTGACCCCGCTGGCCACCGGGTCCCTCGAACGAAGCCTACTTGTCTTCTCCACACCTGGAGGCCTCACCGACGACGACCTTTCGTGCTTGTTCTTCACCTGCACCAACACCAGTCAAGCCGCAACCTGCACCTGCAACCTGCCGAGTGCCGCACCGGGCCGGGGCCACGCGCCCGTGCGCGAACGCGCACACGCCGGCGGGCGCGCGCATGCGGGGGCCGGCCGGCCATGCCGCGCCGTCCGCCCTTGGGTGCCCCCCTGCCTCGTCCGAGTCGTTCGCAGGCGCGCAGTGCCAAAACACGAAGCCACCACTCCGTCGTCGCAAAAATCGCCACCGTCCGCTGCCCAGGGCGAGCAGAGCCGCCGCCGCCGCTCCTTTGCCCCACCACCGCCGCCGCCGACCCTCTCCTCCCCGTCATGGTCCCTTCCTTGCTCCTCCCTCGTCGCCTCCAAGCCATCGCCGGTCCGCCGGGCTACATCGTCGCCGTGCGGGCGCCGGCGCCGCGCCGCGGACGGGGGCGAGGGCCGCGCCGCGGGAGCGCCGGTGAGGCCGCTGCCGCCCGGCCAAGGTCACCTCCCCGCCCTAATAAGGCAAGTAGCAGCCCCGGGTGGGTTCCTCCGGCCAAGTCCGACCGCCGCCGGCCGCCAATCCCGCCGCCGGCGAGGTCCAGACCCGCCCGGGGACCCAATTCCTTTGATTGCATTTTGTCCAGGGTGTTTTCGCAATGTAAGGGTTGTTTCGTAATTCTGTAAGAAAGTTCAGGGGCCCGGTATAAATGTGTGTTAGGGTTTCCAGCTGAGCCTTAGAAAATTCATTAAAAATCTTAGAAAAATCAAAAAAATGCAAATCCATTTTTTTGGGTTCTTGGAGAAGAAACCTATCTTTTCTAGAAAACATGTATAGGGTTTTTCTGTACAATTTTTAAATTAAAAATTCAAACTCAGTTTGAAGTGTTTTTAGTGTAGTTTGAAAAATACACGTGCTATGAACTTGAATTATGGATATGTTACTCTTTATGGCATTTCTAGATATGTGGCAAAAGTTTGCATGATTTTGATATGTATATTTTCAGTTATGAATTATGTAAGCTTTATGCTAGATTAAGTTTGATGCTTTTTATAGCCTCTTTAATGAACTTTTCTTTGAGCACAAGTGCACCCTAGGGCTTTGCCTTGTTGATTAGTACCTCTGGTATGATGGATGTGACTTTAGGTAATTGTTTAATAGATGATTTGTATTTAATCTTGTGTAGGAGTTTAAATTCAAAATCTGAAAATTAATTTGAATCTGCACTCATGCTTTGGTCAGAAGCTCTTTTTTGGCATACATGACCTGTAGGAGAAAGATCAGATCAAAAAGTTTATTAAATCTTTTTATATGAATTAATGGTGTTTTACTTGGCTGAATTTTGTCTTTTTCGTACAAATTAATGTATAAATGATCTTAAGCTAAATTTTGGTTTGAGAGCTTAAATTAGGCATATGTTGCTGTGTGCAAAAGATTAGGCTCATTTGAGGTGTTTTTGATTTAATATGGGTTTATGGTAGAAAGGCTTGTTTTAAGTAATAAATTAAAGAAATGGGAACCAAGGTGTTAAATTTTGAAATCATGTGTCGGTTCTGTTTCTGTCGTATGGACCTCCCTGGGCCCACTACCTTGGTGGGTACCAGGACCGACTACTCGGTGGGCCCCTGGACTACCCGACTTGCGCTGCACGGCACCTACTGGCGTGAAGCACAAGGATTACAGAGAAGTACTCGGATAGGAAGCTGTACATGTCCCCCACTGTATAGAGAACTCCTAGACGTACTCGACTAGTACTCTCTCCCTGAACCGACTTGTAACCCTGCCTCCCGGACTATATAAGGCGAGGCAGGGATCCCCTCTATCTCATCTCTTATACGCACCAGATTGCATCATCTTGTAATCACACCCAATCAATCCAGAGCTACGCAGCATACAGGACGTAGGGAATTACGCACCCCGCGGCCCGAACCTGTCTAAATTGTGTGCCACGTGTCTCTTCCTTCGAGTTACCGATCTCGGCGAGACCACATTCATCTACTTCGGGTACTCCCCTTAGTAGGTTGCCGGTCTAAAACACCGACAACTGGCGCGCCAGGTAGGGGGACTCACCGAAGATCTCATGGCGAACTCGACGGCTTCCGTCTACATCAAGCCAACCATCGCCTTCAACCGCGGTGACACCTTCGTCTTCGGTGCCTGGGTCTGCACTGCTGACGACACCAGATCTTTCCAATGCTGCCTCACCATGCCGCCCAACCCGGAGACTGGCCTCGTGACACTTCCCGAAGTAGTCACGGGCAAACTCGCCGGCAAATTCGGCAAAATTTCGCTCTTCAACCAGCACGCCGACTTCGAGCTTGGATCCGCCTCCAACTCGAACTCGACGTCCCCGTGGGCTATCGTATGCGAGCCGGCTACTTAGCCATCACACGTGGACTCCCCACCCCGCGAGCGCTTCACACATGGCCCCCGCAACGTCAGCAGGGCCCACACGAAGGCTCCCACCACACGCCGGGCTGGCAAGGAGCCCGTACTCGGGTACGACTCGGACTCCGACGCCGCCCCCAGCTATGCCTCGGACTCCAACCCCCTCTTCGGCTTCTACTCGGACCCCGCGTACGAGTTCGACTTCGGGTCGGACCCTGAGGAGCCCGAGTCCGAGGACAACTCTACAAAGCAACCTTGTCAGGACCGGCTTCTGGGCTGGTTATAATATCTACACCCACCGAGAGATTCGTCTACTGGCCAGACCGCAAGCGTGCAGACCTGACAGACGGGAACTCACGCTACGTCACCTACCTCGACTCGCTTCCCTTCCAGGAGGGAACACCACTAGCTCGAGCTGAGGAGTACACCCCAACAGAGGTGGCGAGCTCTGACTCCAGTCTTGGCAACCCCGATCACCAAGTCTTCATGGTTGCCGGCGACACGCCAGGACCCTCAGGGACAGCAGACGACCGATACCTCGAAGACATCTTCGCAGACGAGTTGTCTGCCAACGCACCCGCAGATGAGACCGACGCCAACAGGGACGCTCGACGTGAGTGCAACAGAAAGCAGAACGAATGGCACCGGCATCTTCGAGACAACCTCCCCATCCGCAACCTAGCAGAGGCTCTCGACCAAGTCGAGAGTAGGGTACACACTACCCCGGAGCAATGCCTCATGTCGATCACAGCGATCGCGCGCCAAGCTTAGGGGATGCGCGCAGGAGAAGTCATCGCCAAGCTTGCAGAAGACGCTTACTTCATACGAGTCGACAACAGGGTCACTCAGCCCCCCCCCCCCCGCCAGGAACCGCGACAACGAAGCCACAAGTCGCAGTGCGGACCTCGGTCGTAACCGTACTCGAGTTGAGCTGCCGGCCAATCCCAACCATACTCGTGCAACGGCCGGCGGACCCTCCCAAGGTGGCAACAGCGCCGCAGCTGCTGGCGGCGATCGTGAGGTCGTCCCTCATCGCGACCCTGGCAGCAGAGGCAGCGACGGCGGAAGCTCCAACCATGGGGCTAACAGGAGGGCCAGTGACAGAGGCGATCGCGGCGGCCGAGGCCACGCGAATAGCCACGTCTCCAGAGCCTCACAGGGCAGCTTCGATGCCCGCCAGAAGATTGAGGAACTGCGACGGAAGAAGTCCGCCACCGTAGGCGACAACGACGGCTTCCCCGCCTTCTCTCCTCGGCTTCGCAACTTGCTCCTCCCGGACAAATTCAAACCTCTGGGAATCACCAAGTACGACGCGAAGCAAGACCTCATCCAGTGGCTCAGGTGCTACGCCCTCTCCATCGAGAACGCTGGTGGCAACAACAACACCAAGTGCCTCTACTTCCCCTTCTTCCTGGACCAAGCCCCGCTCACATGGCTCGAGTCACTCAAAAAGTACTCGATCGACAAGTGGGACCAGCCGAAGGAACAGTTCACCAGCAACTTCGTGGGCACTATGGGCCACTCGGGTACTCGCATGGACCTGGCTATGGTGAAGCAGGAACAAGGCGAGACTCTTCGCAAGTACATGCGACGCTTCTTCGACAAGCGCACCACAGTAGTCGATGTCTCTAACAAAGAAGTCATCGACCTCTTCCAAGACGGTCTCTACCACCGTCGCACTTTCGATGACTTCGGCCGTCGGTGCCCAAGCTCCATCACCCACCTCAAGGACATGATCACGTCCTGGGCTGATGAAGAAGACACGGCCAACGCCAAGTAAGACGCCATCCGCGGCAAGAGCAAACAGAACACTGGCGGCGGCAGCAGCAACAACGGCAACCAAGGCGGTCGCAACAACAACAACTACTCGGGTCCCAACCGCAAGCGCAAGCCAGACAACACTGTCGCGGCTATCCAGCGCCCTGCGAAGGAGAACTCGAAGAAGACTTCCGGTGGCTTCAAAGACTTGCTGAAAGAGAAGTGCCCGTGGCATCTGGACGGCAACCACACCACCGAGCAGTGCTACCAACTCTAGCGATCACTCAAGGATACTCCAGAACCACGACACCCCCATGACAAGAAAGGCAAGAGGAAGACTGACGAAGGCAACGGCGACTTCCAGGAACCTGACAAGACGGTCAACGTCCTTTTCGGCGGACTTCCCAGCCGACGGGCTCAGAAAGCTACCCGTCGAGAAGTCATGAGCATTGAACCACGGTCCTGACCCCTCTCAGGTGGTCGGAGGTACCCATTACCTTCTCCCGCGCGGATCAATGGACAAGCTTCTTTGAACCAAGACGGTTCCCACTCGTCCTGAAGCCGGTGGTCGCTGGCTCCAAGCTCAACAAGGTCCTCATCAACGGTGGAAGCAGGCTCAACGTCCTTTTCACCAAGACCTTGAAGAAGATGAACCTCGACATCACCCACATGCTCACCAAGAGCACCTCGCCCTTCTACGGCATCGTTCCCGGGAACGCGGCCATCCCACTGGGCTCAGTGGTTTTGCCAGTTACCTTCGGGGAAACACGGGACAACTATCATACCGAGTATGTCAAGTTCGAAGTCGTTGACTTCAAGACATCCTACCATGCCATCCTCGGCAGACCGGCTATCGCCAAATTCATGGTGGTACCCCACTACACCTACTTGGTACTCAAGATGCCAAGTCCAACGAGTGTACTCTCACTGCAAGGGGACTTGAAGATATCGCACGACTGCGACACGAAAGCTGTGGAGATCGCCTCCACGAATCAAGTACCCAATGCAATGATGGAGATCTACGCTGCGTCGAAGAAGCTTGCCCCAAGTGAACTTGACATCCCAGAAAAGTCAGACAAAGCCAACAAGCCTCAGCCACCTGAGGAGGTTCTGGTCAAAACAATTGACCTCGGGACAGGCGACAGCAGCAAGACCACCACCATCGGGGCGGGCCTCGACCCGGAATAGAAAGACGCGCTCATCAACTTCCTCCGGGCTAACCGCGATATCTTCGCGTGGAAACCAGCGGACATGCCAGGGGTGCCCAGGGAGTTGATTGAGCATTCCCTCAACGTCGACCCTAAAGCTACCCCGAAGCGACAACACCTCCGCCGCTTCGCCGACGACAGACGGGGCGCCATCAAGAAGGAACTCACCAAACTACTCGCGACTGGCTTCATCAGAGAAGTCTTCCATCCTGAGTGGCTCGCCAACCCCATCCTCGTCTGCAAGAAGAACTCGAACGAGTGGGGTATGTGCGTCGACTACACCGACCTCAACAAGCACTGCCCCAAGGACCCCTTCGGGTTGCCGCGGATTGACCAAGTCATCGACTCCACGGCGGGGGCCGCGACTGCTCTCGCTTCCTCATCGCTACTCCGGGTACCACCAAATCGCGATCAAGGAAGAAGACCAGGGGAATACCGCGTTCATCACCCCGTTTGGCGCACGACCATGTCCTTCGGGTTGAAGAACACCGGCGCTACATACCAAACGAGCTATCCAGGCCTGCTTCAAGAGGCAACTCAACAAGAACGTCGAAGCCTACGTCGATGACGTGGTCGTCAAGACCAGAAACTCCAGCACGCTCATCGCCGATCTTGAAGAGACTTTCGCATCCCTGCGTGAGTACCGTTGGAAGCTCAACCCGAACAAGTGCGTCTTCGGCGTACCATCGGGCAAACTACTCGGCTTCATCATCAGCCATCGCGGCATCGAAGCCAATCCCGAGAAGATCTCCGCCATCACCAGCATGAAGGCTTCCACGTGCATCAAAGATGTGCAAAAGCTAACCGGATTCATGGCGGCTCTCAACAGATTTATCTCGAAGCTTGGAGAACGGGGGCTCCCCTTCTTCAAATTACTCAAACACCAAGAGAAGTCCGTGTGGACTCCAGAGGCGGATCAAGCCCTTGCACAGCTCAAGGACTTCCTATCAAAGCCACCCGTCCTCACGGCTCTTCGCAAAGGCGAGCAACTACTGCTTTACCTCGCTGCGACTACTCACATGGTCAGTACTGCCATCATCGTTGAGCGGCAGGAAGACGGCCACGCCTATCCAGTCCAGCGCCCAGTCTACTTCGTCAGCGAGGTCCTATCAGAATCCAAAGCACGCTACCGGCCCGGTGCGGAAGCTTACGTACGCAGTGCTCATCACCTCGCGGAAGCTACGACACTACTTCCAGGAGTACTCGATCTCCGTTGTCACCGACTACTCGCTCGGCGACATTCTGCGGAACCAAGATGCTACTGGAAGAATCTCCAAGTGGGCAGTCGAACTCGGCGCCCTCAACATCGACTTCAAGCCACGCACATCCATCAAGTCTAGTCGACTTCATGGCGGAGTGGCGGGAGAATCAGCTACCTACTCCAACCGAGCGCCCAGAGCACTTGGTGATGTACTTCGACGGCTCACTCAACCTCGAGGGCGCAGGTGCAGGGGTACTCTTGATCTCTCCAATGGGCGAACAACTCAAGTACGTCCTGCAGATCTTCTGGAAGGTCTCAAACAACGAAGCCGAGTACGAAGGTCTACTACACGGGCTCCGCCTCGCAGCTTCACTGGGCATCAAGCGGCTACTAGTCTACGGCGACTCCGCAGTGGTCATCAACCAAGTCAACAAGTCCTGGGACCGCAACAAGGAGAACATGGACGCCTACTGCCTAGAAGTCCGCAAGCTCGAGAACAAGTTCTATGGTCTCGAGCTCCACCATGTCGTCTGCGACAACAACGTTGCAGCAGACGTCCTGTCGAAGCTTGGTTCTACTCGCGCTCAAGTACCAGCGGGTGTCTTCATCCACGAGCTTCACGCGCCATCCATCCCGGAGCCGGCGCCACCGACCACTGACCCAGCGCATCCCCCGGCTGGCCAGGAGGTCATGATGATCGATGAGGACTGGAGACAGCCCTTCATCGACTACCTCAGCGAGCAGAAGTTTCCCTCGGACAAGAACTTGGCCGAGCAACTCATCCTCCGTGCCAAGTCCTACGTCCTTGTCGGAGACAAGCTCTACAGGCGGGGCGCATCTTTCGGAGTACTCATGAAGTGCGTTCCCCGACAATAAGGCAAGGACATCTTGGAGGAAATCCATAAAGACGTCTGCGGCAACCACGCATCCTCACGCACGCTGGTGAGCAAGGCCTTCCGATGGGCTTTCTATTGGCCCACGGCTCTGGGCGACGCCGAAGAACTCGTCAGAAGGTGCCAAGGGTGCCAATACTTCGCCAAGCAACAACACATCCCGGCCTACAAGCTAGTCACCATACCACCAACCTGGCCTTTCGCCTGCTGGGAGCTCGACATGATTGGGCCACTTCCAACTGCGCCAGGTGGATTCAACAGAGTATTGGTGTCCATTGACAAGTTCACCAAGTGGATCGAGGTCAAGCCGGTTACATGCCCCAAGGCTGACAGAGTACTCGACTTCCTGGATGAACTCGTGCATCACTACGGACTACTCCACCGCATCATCACAGACCTGGGCTCCAACTTCAACAATCACCAGTTCTGGGAGTACTGCAAGAACAGCGGGATCGACGTCCGATATGTCTTAGTTGCCCATCCTCGGGCCAACGGACAAGTCGAGCGCGCCAATGGGATGGTACTCGACGCTCTCAAAAAGCGGCTACACGACGCCGCCAACACCAAAGGAGGCAAGTGGATCAAGGAATTACCCAATGCACCGGGACAATCTCCATACTTCCTGGTCTACGGCTCCGAAGCAATCCTCCCTGCTGATGTCATGTGGGATTCACCAGCAGTGGAGCAATACGACGAGGGCATATCTGAAGACAGCAGACGAGTTGACATCGACGGACTCGAAGAATCTTGCTGTGCCGCCCTCGTCCAATCAGCAAGGTACCTAGAGGGTATCCGACGCTACCACGATCGCAATGTCAAGGAACACTCCTTCAACGTTGGTGATCTCGTCCTCTGCCGTATCTAGAACACGAAGGGACTTCACAAGCTCAGCTCCCCATGGGAAGGTCCCTTCATAGTTGCAAAGGTGATCGGACCAGGCTCCTACCGCCTCCAGACGCTAGAAGGCGAAGACTGTCGGTGCGGAATATGGTCCCGACACTAACCAGTAGATAGCGCCGAGGTCTATCCCTCAATGGTCGATGCTAAGTAACAAGTGACACAGAGGTTTTATCCTGGTTCCGGCCGAGGGGGCCGTATGTCCAGCAGGGGCGTGCTCGGGGAACTATATTACTTAGCACCGGGGGTGCTTGTAGTGGGGCAAATACAAGCAAGGTGGGAGAGGAAGCGTGGCTTCCAAGTCCCTGGAGGAGTGGCTGAAGATGTTGAGGGAGAAGGAGAATGAGTACGTGGTGTGTGAAGTGTTCTCGTGTCTCTGCTCGTCTGTCCCCCCCGCGGCTGGGGGTTCGCACCCCCTTTTATAGATCAAGGGGGCGGCGGGTTACATGCACGCCGCGCTACCTAGCTATGTGGAGAGGTGCGACGTGCTACGGTGTAGAGTGGGCGGCCGTCCGGGCGATCCCCGCCACGATCTGGTCATCATGGCCTGACTTGTACCCGAACAGTGGCGGTTCGAGGGTAGGAGAGCAACAGATGGCGGTGATGTCCTCTGATAGGCTCGGGGGTGGTGCTGACGCAAGCTTGTACGGAGTACAGGGGCAGGCAGAACGGCGTTCCTTCCCAACGCGCCTCACGGGGCTGGAGTCGTTGCTACAGGGTCCGGCGTGCGCCTGCACGCGCGGGTACGGCGGCCACGCCGTTACAGTGGCCGGGATGGCGATCCACCGGCCTAGCGCCTCCACCTAATCTCGTAGGGTCACGGGAAAGTGAAATCGAGGGTGCGCCGCCCCCTTCGAGGGTCGGGCGCGTTAGCCGTACTCGCAGAGGTGGCGCGCGGTGTCACGGGACCGACACCGGCCGCCGCGCACCCCCCCCCCACGGTGGTGGGGATGGGCTCCTCCACGGGGAGTTGGTGCGGCGGCACCGGGCGCAAGCCCCGGCGCATGATGGCGCGCGTCCCCGCGGCGTCGGGGCGTTAAATGCCCGTGTACGGGGCCGGCGCACGCGTGAGGGGCACCCTCGAGCGTGGCGGGCCCCGCCGAGGGTGGGGGCGTACCCTCGAGCGAGGCGGAGCCCGCTCGAGGGGGAAATGCCGCCCCTCGAGTGGGGGGGCGCCCGCCCGAAGGGAGTGCTGCCCCTCGAGCGGGGCGAAGCTTGTTCGAGGGGGATCCTTTCGTGGGCCGCCTCGATGGGGTCGTCGGAGTCCCCGTGGGCCGCGTCCCGCATGGT
Source organism: Cenchrus americanus (assembly GCA_947561735.1). Taxonomy (NCBI): domain Eukaryota; kingdom Viridiplantae; phylum Streptophyta; class Magnoliopsida; order Poales; family Poaceae; genus Cenchrus; species Cenchrus americanus. The sequence goes on along the minus strand of OX387242.1, from coordinate 95,670,931 downwards.
TAGGTGCTCGCATGGTTAGGCTTAACGTATTTAGGTTTCGTTGCGGGTTTTAATTGAGGTCTTCCCCATTGTTTAAGGGGACCCCTAGGGTTGTCCCCGACGCAGCCCCCGAGCATCCGTGGGTTTGCCGTTGAGGCTCCCGCGGATGCCGGAACCTACCGATAGGACGTTCTTCCCTCCTTGTTTGCGAACGCTTTCCGTGGGGCCGCGTCGCCGACCCGCGGGTCTAGCCCCCGAAGCCCCGCAGAGTGTGGGTTCTCCGCGAGGGGGTTAACCGCGAGAATTCGGTCGAGAGGCGTGGCACATATGCCAACCGGCATCGGCGGTATTTCAGCCGGCTTCGGGGGTGCACGCACCGCTGGCACTGTCTCCGGTGGGTGCAATTTCAAGGAGGTGTAGCCGTGCGCCAAGCCCCCGAGCCTTGGCTCGTTCGAGGCGATCGGGTAGAGCTTGACGACTTGTTTTTTAACGCGCCCTCGCCGTCCCTCCGCGGGACGGAGGGTGAGGTTTCCGCAACCCCCATCGAGCGGGTCGCGGATTGCGGATTCCTCGTCGAGCTGCTAGCGGGTGGTTCAAGTGGACGTCCATGCCCCGTTCGATAAGGGTAGGCCGCGCGGTCCGAGACACGTCCATGGAAGCACTTGCGTGGGTTTGCTAGGGTGGGGCTCGGTCCCGTTCGATAGGGACCGAGGGCGCGGAAGCTCTCCCTCGGTGGGATCCCCCCCGCTAGGCGCCCTCGGCGGCTCTCGAACACGACATGTGGGGCACCCCCGAGCCGACGGGCTCAAGGAACGGCTCGAATGCGCGTGCCCTTGTCGTCCCTAACTCGCGATGCGGCGCCGTTCGAACCCGTCGAGGGTCGGGCTTCGAACCTCTCGATCGCAGGGGCCGTGCGGGGGTGGCGCCGGGCGGCCCCGTCTTTTCACGTTTGCGGCCATCGAGGGGTCTGGGCGAGCCAGCCCTCGAGGTGCTGGTTGGTAGCACAGCGTAAGTGCCCTCCCTTGGGGAGTCGATATTGTCTTGAGCCGAGGGCTCGCGCCGCTCGAGGGTTTTACGTGGCATGGGTACCCGTGGTGCCTGCTCTACATCGAGCAGGTCCCGGGCGACCTTCTCACGTCGATATCCCATCGAGGGTTGTCTTCGCTTTGAGCCGAGGGCTTGCTCCGCTCGAGGGTCTTACGTGGCATGGGTACCCGTGGTGCCTGCTCTACATCGAGCAGGTCCCGGGCGACCTTCTCACGTCGATATCCCATCGAGGGTTGTCTTCGCTTTGAGCCGAGGGCTTGCTCCGCTCGAGGGTCTTACGTGGCATGGGTACCCGTGGTGCCTGCTCTACATCGAGCAGGTCCCGGGCGACCTTCTCACGTCGATATCCCATCGAGGGTTGTCTTCGCTTTGAGCCGAGGGCTTGCTCCGCTCGAGGGTCTTACGTGGCATGGGTACCCGTGGTGCCTGCTCTACATCGAGCAGGTCCCGGGCGACCTTCTCACGTCGATATCCCATCGAGGGTTGCCCTGGTCTTGAGCCAAGAGTTCGCCCCGCTCGAGGGTTCTCCTTGCTTGGCAAGGGACCCAGTTATTTTAAATGCTTTGCGATCGTGGCCGCGGTTTTGCGGCGCGCAGCGCGCCTTTTAGGCGCCGTGGCGCGCGCGCGCGCGTAGTGGGCGGCATGGCGGGCGGATGTGACCGCTTCGCCTCGGTCGGCCGCGGGTCTTTGCCGTAATGATGGCCCGCACCGCAATGACGTGGCCGCCGCAAGGTCGTGGTGGGGCCCGCCCGTCGACACGAAGGAAAGATTCCTCCGAGTTAATGCTAGCGGGGCGTACCGCTCGGAGAGCTCGCCCCGTCGGCTTATAAATCCGAGGGGTGGAAGAGACGGCGGTTTTTTACCTTGACGCCTCACCGTTTTCGCCCCCCCGCCCCTTCGTCTTCGCCTAGCTCTTGCCACCGCGCGGTGCCGCCATTAGAGCCTTTCTTCCGTTCCTCGTTCTCCGTCCTCGCATTCCTTCGTCCTTCCTCATGGCGCCGCCTCAGCTTCCCCTCAGGATCCTGGAGCCATATGCCTGGGAGAGGTCGACGGTGACGCAGCTGGCCCTTGGCGAGCTGGTCGCCGCCGGCCAGCTGGCGGCCAACGAAGACGGACGTCCGGCGGAGTGGATTGTGCCGCCGGCTGCGGACCACGAGCCCAACCCGCGCGGGAGGGCTACGTGGTGAGCTTCATCCGCTACCACGAGCGGGGCTTCACCGCGCCGGCGAGCACCTTCATGCGGGCAATGTGCCACCACTACGGGGTGGAGCCGCACAACTTCGCCCCCAACGCGATCTCGCGAGCGGCCACATTCGTGGGCGTCGCGAAGGGTACCCGGGGATCCGGTCAATTGGGAGCTGCGGGTACATCTTTTCCGCGCGGAGCTCATCACGCGCCCACGACGGAGCCGAGGGACCCGCCGCGCGATGCGCGCCGGCGGGATGTCACGCTCCCTGCGGGGGCAATTCAAGGACGTCTACATCCCCTGCACCATGACGACGAACAACGCCGGCTGGGAGCGGGGGTGGTTCTACTTGCGTAACGCCGAGCCCGGCCTCCCCCCCTACACCGGCCGGGTGTTCAAGGAGAGGCCTGCCTCCTGGGGCTACGGGGTGTCCACGGCCCAGCATCGGGCGCGGCAGGAGTCGGTCCTGGCCGCGCTGCAGCGCCTGGCGAAGATGGGGCTGAACGCGATGGGCGTCCTCGCCTTCCTTCATCACCGGCGGATCGTGCCGTTGATGGAGAGGCCGCTCTGCATCTTCGAGATGACAGAGGCGGCCAACCCCGTCGACCTAGCGAGGTCGCGGATGCTCCCGACACCCCTCGAGCGGCCGTACGCGCTCACCCGGGCGCGGAGCACCGTCGACACCCGGTGCCGCCGCTGCGGGTCGGACCCCCGTGGGACATCGAGATGCTCCCCACCGGCCGTTGGTGAGTGTGGTTCTTGATTTCGTTTTGGTTCTTAGCATTGCCTTTGCCTCTGACGCGCCCTTGTTGCTTCCGTGTACGGTGGTGACCTTCACCATCGCCAAGTCCGTCCCGCCTACCCCCGACTCCCGCGCGCGCCGGGCCGGGCGGCGCGCAGCCAGCCGGCCCGGAGCGGGCGGCGCGCAAGAGGGAGCACGCGAGGCGACGTCAAGCGCGTCGCGGCCGGCGGGCCGCGGAGTATCGGCGGCGTGAAGAGCCGGGGCTCTCCTCCCCGGGGACCGAGGGAGCCCTCGTCCTCGGAGGAGGACGAAGAGGAAGAGGGCGAGGGGGGAGGGCCCCTCGGACGGTGGCGACGCGCCTCCCTCGCGGAGCCGGCGCCGGCGGCGAGGGCGGCATCGCACCGGGGCGGGCGCAACGGCGCCCGCCGCCGGCCATCGACATCGAGGGCGGCGCGCGCGCGCGGAGGGCGCCGGCGCGCGCTCGTCGGGGGCGCGCACGGCGAGCGCGCCGGCCGCGCGCATCGAGCGTGCCGCGCGCGCGGGGGCGCGCGTCCACGCACGCGGCGACGTCGTCGGGGGAGTGCGGCGGCGGGCACACCCGCACGTGGGGCAAGCGTGCACCCGCGCGCGCGCGGCCGGCGTCGTCGGGAGGCGCGTCATCGGGCGCGACCGCGCGCGGGCGGGGCGCGCCGCGCGCGTGGCGGCGCCGTCGGGGAGACGCGGCGGGCGGGCGCGGCCGGCCGCGCCGGCCTCATCCGTTGAGGCTTCGAGGAAGAGGAACGGGCCTTTTCCTCTTCGAGGTAAGGAGCCCTTTCTTTTTTCGTTTGGTTTGATTTGTCGATGATCGGGTGCACTAACCTTCGTCCGTGCTCGTGCGGTGGTGCCAACCGTGCCTCCCCCTCGCACCGCCAAGGTGCCGAGGACGGACGCGTCCATCCCCACCCGGCGGCGCTCGTCGAGGGCGCCGCGGGGGGCGGGGACAAACACGGCGGCGGCGGGTGAGAGCTCGCGAGGGTGCGGGCCGGGACCCCGAGGTCTCGGCCATCGGATCGCCCCCCGCGGCGCGGCCGGCGGTCGGCGAGGAGCGGTCGGCGCCGGCCGTCGCGGAGGTGCGGCCGCGGCGGCCCGCAAGGTCTGGGGGGCGCGGCCCGCGGGGGCGTTGCCGTGGAGGAGGCGGAGCGGGAGCAACCCGCGGCGCCCGTGGGCCGCAGGCGCGGCCGGGGGTGGTGGCCGCGGCGGCGGGTGCCGGCGCCGCGGTCGCGGAGGCGCGGTGGAGGTGCGGCGGAGGCGGCGCAAGCGGCCGCGCCCGCCGGCGATTTGCAGGCGGAGGTGGTGGAAGTCTCGGACGACTCTCCGCCGCCTCAGGTGGAATCGTGGGCCGGCGGCCCCTCGAACTCCCCCCGAGCCCCGGGGAGGGGGCCCTCGTGAGGCGGCACGAGGGTCACCTCCGGTGGTGGGGGGTCGAGGACACCGGCGCCGAGGCCTCGTCCTCCCACGCCGGCCGCCGCCCGGGTGGAGGGGGCCATCGATGATCCCCGGCGTTTGCGACGCCCGGGGGGAGCGGGAGCTACGGGGGCGAGCTCGGGCCACGGCGCTATGCTCAACCGCGCGCCGAACGAGGCGCCGCGGAGTCCACGGCGGCCCGCGTGGCGCGTCTTTCAGGTAGGGTGTCGTCGCCCTTTCCTCTTCTTCTCGTCTTTGGGTGCTGCTTTTGTGTCATAGTGCTTACGGATCTCGGTGTGTGGATGCCAGGAGCTCGAGCGCCGCGCCCATGACAAGTACGATGCGTTCGACCGGGTGAACGCCGAGGTCCACCAGCTCCGGGAGCGGTGCAGCGCTTTCGACGCGCTTGCTGACGCCCTTGGGACGCCGGACAGTTGGCTGGCGTATCGGGCCTTGGCCTGGCCTGACGAGCTCCCCGAGAGCTCGAGGCAAGACTCGGCACGTCGCTCGAGCCTCGAGCGGGTCCGTGCGGCCCTCATCGATCGTGATGAGGCGCAGTGGAATGCGCGCTCGGACTTGGAGAAGACGCGGACGCTGGCCGCCAACTGGGAGGCGGAGGTGGCCACCGCTCGCGCCGAAACCCGGGAGCTCCGCTCGTTGCTTGAGGGGGCGCAGCGCAGGGCCGCCGGCCGAGGAGCGGGCGTGCGGGCGGGGAGCGACGGGCCAAGGAGGCCGACGACCCGAAGGCCGCCCTCGACGCCAAGGCCGCGGCCCTCGTCGTCGGCCCGAGGAGCGGCTCCCGCAAGAGAGCACCGCCGCCAAGGGGCCGAGGGAGCGGCTTCGGCGAGGGCGGGCCGCCCTCGTCGACGCCCGTGCGCGGCGGAGCGGGAGCGCGCCGCCCACGAGGTGACGCAGAAGTCGCTGGAGGAGCGGAACACCTCGTTCTCCAAGGTCGAGGACGAGGCGCTCATGCTCGCATCGACAACGCCAACCGAGGAGGCGGCCCTCCGCGAGCAAGGCGAAACCGTCCGGCGCCTCGAGCTGTCGGTCGAGGCCGTGCGCCGGGACTTCGAGATGGAGAGGAAGCAAGTCGAAGGTGAGCCACTGTTTGACTCTTGCTCGTTGGTTTTTCGTTTGGGAACTTGCATTCCCTTTTTTCTGATTTCTTTCTTGCCTTGGCGTTTCCAGGCTTGCGCACCGCTCTGGGGCATGCGGCTGAGCGGGCCGAGGCGCTGCAGGCTTCCTACAATTCCTCCGAGCAGGAGTCGCGGGAGCTGCGCGATGCGGCCCTTGAGACCTGCCGCTCCGTCGAAGAGGGCGAGGCCCGGGGCCGGCGGCTCCACGGCCGGCCGTCCGCGTGCTCTTGGTGGCCATGTCACGGGCGGATGCGCCGGGCGGCGCAGCCGGGCGTCCGAAGGCCCCTCGGAGTGGTGCGATCCCACTACGAGGTTAACTTCGAGGCGGCGGCGGAGGGGTACATCGTTCCCGAGGGCGTCGAGGACGAGGTGGCCATGGAGCGTGTGGATGCGCTCGCTGCCGACGCCGCCGGGTTGCTCGCCGAGGCCTTCGAGGAGTTCCTCTTCCCGGACGCCGCCGATGCCGTCGCTCCTCCCGCCCGAGAGGAGGTGGGCGCTAGGCCCGTTTTTTTGATGTGTATCAGTATCCTGGCCTCGTGGCCTTTGTAAATAAACAAGTTGTTTCATGAACATAAACATCTGCTGTAAATGAAGTTCTTTGTTTATCACGCTTTTTGTTTCTCCTTCTTCCCGAGTAGATTCTAGTTAGGGGAGTTCGATTTTCGCGGGGGCCCGCCGGGTTGGAGGCGAGAGAGAAGGGCCATGTCCACGCGGCGTAGGCTATCTCTGGCTCGCGCGCTCCTTCCGCCGTGCCGCCCGTGCCCTGTTCGAATCGTGGCTCGAGGTTGAAGTAGGAAACAAACTTAGCGCGTGTTGTTTTGTTTTTTGCGCGAAAAAATGGGACCATTTTGGGGGGATGCCCCCCGCAGTAGCCCCCGAGGGTAACTTGGGTTTCGGGGGGAAAGCCGAGTTATCCTTTTCATTAGACTTGAAGTATTTACATAGTCGTTGCCAACTGGGGCGTTGGCGATGTGATTTTTACAACAAAGATATTTGGAAAATCCTAGCTAAGGGTAGAAGCGACGTAGCTGTTGGATGTTCCAAGCGTTGGTGAGCTCTTCACCATCCTCGTTGGCCAGCTTGTATGTTCCCGGTTTGAGTACTTTCACCACGACGTAGGGTCCCTCCCATGGGGGCGATAGCTTGTGGCGCCCTCGGTTATCTTGGCGCAGCCTTAGGACCAGATCCCCCTCGCTGAAATCCCGTCGACGTATCTTGCGTGCTTGGTAGCGTCTTAGGGACTGTTGATACCTCGCGGAGTGCATTAAGGCTACGAGGCGTGCTTCGTCCAGCTGGTCCAGCGAGTCCTCGCGGGCTCGCTGGTTAGCACCCTCGTCGTAGCCTCGAACCTTGGGCGACCCGTATTCTAAATCCGTGGGGAGGACGGCCTCCGCGCCGTGGACTAGAAAAAATGGGGTGAACCCGGTGGCTTTGCTTGGGGTGGTCCTTAGGCTCCACACGACCGCTGGTAGTTCTTGGAGCCATTTTCGCCCAGATTTGTTGAGTTGGTCGAAGATTCTCGGGTTTTAGGCCTTGTAGGATCATGCCGTTGGCACGTTCCACTTGGCCGTTGGTCTGTGGGTGCGCCACAGCTGCCCAATCCACACGGATGTGGAACTTGTCCTGAGAACTCCAAGAACTTCCGGCCGTGAAGCGGGACCCGTTGTCTGTGATGATGGAATTTGGTACTCCAAAGCGGTAGACGATATCGGTGAAGAATGTCACCGCCTGCTCAGCCCTTAGATTTGTGATGGGGCGCACCTCCACCCACTTGGAGAACTTGTCGATCGCGACTAGCAAGTGGGTGAAGCCCCCGGGCGCCTTCCGCAGGGGCCCGACGATGTCCAGCCCCACACGGCGAACGGCCATGTGACGGGGATGGTCTGTAGGGCGTGGGCGGGCAAGTTGGACTTGCGGGCGTAGAACTGGCACCCTTCGCACGTGCGTACAATTTCGCTGGCGTCCGCGACTGCGGTAGGCCAGTAAAAGCCTTGGCGGAACGCGTTGCCGACGAGGGTGCGGGGTGCGGCGTGGTGGCCACAGATCCCCGCATGGATGTCCTGTAGGAGCTCGCGCCCCTCGGGAATGGGCACGCACCGCTGTAGGATGCCGGAGGCGCGCGCTTATGCGGCTCGCCGTCGACGAGGGCAAAAGATTTAGCCATCCTAGCGATGCGCCTAGCCGCGGCCCGATCCGCGGGGAGCTCCCCTCGAGCGATCCAAGCGATGTATTTTTCCCGCCAATCCGCTTGGACGGGGAACCGGCTCGATGTCCATCGCATCGGCTTCGTGAGAGCCGTACCCCTCGAGAAGGGAGAGCACGTACGCCTCGTTCGAGGGGTCCTCGTCCATGGGCTCCGCACCCGCTGGGTTCGAGGGAGCCCCCAAGGGTTCGTTGTGGTTCGAGGGGTAGGGCTCGAAGACGACCGAGGGTTGAGCGATGTCGCGTGCGAAAACGTTCGGGGGAATGGTGATCCGCCCGGACGCGATCTTGGCGAGCTCGTCCGCCTCTTCGTTGTACCTTCGGGGCACATGGTTGAGCTCGATGCCGTAGAACTTGTCCTCGAGGGCCCGCACGGCCTTGCAGTAGGCCTCCATCTTGTCATCATGGCAGCTCGCGTTCTTCATGACTTGATCGATCACGAGCTGCGAGTCTCCCCGTACGTCGAGGCGCTTGACGCCCAACTCAGTGGCGATTTTGAGGCCGCCGAGAAGGGCCTCGTACTCAGCCATATTGTTGGACGCGGGGAAGTGGAGGCGTACTGCGTAGCGCATGTGCTCCCCGAGGGGTGACACGAAGAGCAGGCCCGCGCCCGCTCCCGTTTTCATCACTGAGCCGTCGAAGAACAGAGTCCAGCACTCTGCCTGGATTTGTGGGGGTGGCAGCTGCGTGTCTGTCCACTCAGCGACGAAATCCGCCAGAATTTGCGACTTGATAGCCTTGCGTGGGGTGTAGGCGAGCATTTCGCCCATCAGCTCCACGGACCACTTGGCGATCCTTCCCGCGGCGTCGGGGTTGCGGATGATTTCCCCTAGCGGAAAGGAAGAAACCACCGTGACGGGGTGGGCCTCGAAGTAGTGGCGGAGCTTGCGCCGCGCAAGGACTACCGCGTACAGCAACTTCTGGACTTGTGGGTAGCGCGTCTTCGTGTCCGAGAGGACCTCGCTGATGTAGTAGACTGGCCGCTGCACAGGCAAGGCATGCCCCTCCTCCGTGCGCTCCACAACGATCACGGCGCTTACCACCTGGGTGGTCGCGGCCACGTAGAGCTGCAGGGGCTCGCCGTCCTGGGGCGGCGTGAGGATCGGGGCGTGTGTCAGAGACGCCTTTAGCTTGTCGAGCGCATCCTGGGCCTCGGTGGTCCAGGAGAAGCGCTCGTGCTTCTTGAGTAGGCGGTAGAGGGGCAGGCCCTTCTCACCGAGCCGCGAAATGAAGCGGCTCAAGGCGGCAAGGCACCCCAACACCTTCTGCACCCCTTTAAGGTCCCGGATCGGACCCATTCGTTCGAGGGCCGCGACCTTTTCGGGGGTTGGCCCTCGATTCCCCCCGCCGGGAGACAATGTACCCCGGGAGCATGCCTCGCGGCACTCCAAAGACACATTTTTCGGGGTTTAACTTGACCCCGTTGGCCCGTAGCGGTACCGAAAGCGACGCCAAGGTCGCCAACCAGGTCGTCCGCCTTCTGGTCTTCACGACGATGTCGTCCACGTATGCTTCGACCGTCCGTCCGATGTGATCCCCAAAAACGTGCTGCATGCAGCGCTGGTATGTTGCACCCGCGTTTCTGAGGCCAAACGGCATCGTGACGTAGCAGAACGTCCCGAACGGTGTGATGAATGAAGTCGCGAGCTGGTCGGACTCCTTCATTTTTATTTGGTGATATCCAAAATAGGCATCAAGGAAACAGAGCAATTCGCACCCAGCTGTTGAATCAACGATTTGATCTATGCGTGGCAGAGGAAAAGGTACTTTGGGACATGCTTTATTAAGACTAGTGTAGTCTACACACATCCGCCACTTCCCATTTTTCTTCTTTACAAGCACGGGATTAGCTAGCCACGTAGGGTGGAATACTTCCTTGATGAATCCGGCCTCGAGGAGCTTCCCGCAGCTCCGCTCCGATCGCCGTCGCCGCTCCTCGTCGAAGCGGCGCGCCGCGCCGTTGCCACGGCGCGGGCGTTTGGCGAGATATCAAGGGAGTGCTCGGCGACTTCCCTCGGGATGCCCGGCATGTCCGAGGGGCTCCACGCGAAGATGTCGGCGTTGGCGCGGAGGAAGTCGACGAGCACGCTTCCTATTTGGGGTCGAGGGTGGAGGCGACCCTCAACGCCTTGCCCTCGGGGGCCGAAGGGTTGAGGGGGGACCCCTTGGTCCGCTCCGCCGCCTCGAAGGTGCCGACGTGCTTGGCGGCGGAGTTGAGGTCCTCGTTGACCATCTTCTCCGGCGTGTTTACCGGCGCTTCATCCGACGCCGGTGCCTCTGCATGTTCCACGCACTCGACGTCGCAGTCGAATGCGTGCTCGATGGACGACCCGACGGTGATGATGCCACTTGGGCCGGGCATCTTCATCTTCAGGTAGGTGTAGTTGGGGACCGCCATAAATTTGGCATAACAAGGTCGCCCAAGGATGGCATGGTAGGCCCCTTTGAACCCCACCACCTCGAAGGTGAGGGTCTCCTTGCGGAAGTTCTTAGGGGTACCAAACCAGACCGGCAGGTCGATCTGCCCGAGGGGCTGAACCTGCTTGCCGGGCGCGATGCCGTGGAACGGCTTCGTGTTGGGCCGCAGCTGGTCCAACCCGATCCCCATCAGGCGCAATGTATGCGCGAAGAGGATGTTGAGGCTACTGCCTCCGTCCATGAGAACTTTTGAGAACGGGGCGTTCCCAATGATGGGATCGACCACCGGCGGCACCGGCCGGGTTGGGGATGCGATTCGGGTGGTCTTCCGGCTAAAGGTGATGACGTCCTCCGACCAATTGAGAAAGGCCGGAGGTGCCCTCTCCGCGGCGAGGACTTCGTGTCGCTCCTTCTTGCGCTGCCGGGTCGACATGTCGACGGTAGGTCCCCCAAAGATGAGGAACACGTTTTCGACGGCGGGGAAGCCGCCGGCGTCGCCATCGCCCCCGTCTTTCTTGGCCTCTGCCTCCTTCGCGGCGGCGCGGCCATAGAACTTCTTGAGCATGTCTCACTGCTAAAGGGTGTGTTGCACTGGGGTTTTGTGGTAGGGACATGGCTTCTTCAGCATGTCGTCGAATACCCCCGGGCCTCGAGGGGCCGGTCGAGGGCCCCGTCGAGCGGGTCGACGGGCCGAGGGCTTCGGCGTTGCCGCCGTCGCGCCCCGCTCGCGCGCCCCGCGGCGCGGCTTCTTCCCCTTGTTGCCCCGCTTGTCGTTGCGGCGCGGCTCCTTGGACTTGCGCCCTCCGCGGCGCGCGTCATCAGAGCGCTTGCCCTTTTTGCCGTCGAAGATCGCCCCCACGGCTTCCTCCCCGGAGGCAAAGCTGGTGGCAATGTCGAACAGCTCGTTGGAGTCCGTAGGCGGGCTGCGTCCCAGCTCCCGCACGAGGTCCCGGCACGTGGTGCCCTCGAGGAAGGCGTGCACGATCTCGGACTGTGCCACGCTTGGGAGCTCCGTGCAGCGCTTGGAGAAGCGCCGTATGAAGTCCCGCAGCGACTCGCCGGGCTTCGCGTGCGGAGCGCGAGTCCCATGAGTTTCCGGGGCGCACGTATGTGCCCTGGAAGTTGCCCATGAACGTGTGGACTAGGTCGTCCCGGTTATGGATGCGGGCCGGCGGGCGGTGCTCGAGCCATGTCCGGGCCGCATCGCCAAGGTGCAGGGGCAAGTTGCGGATGATGACCTCGTCTCTAGTGGCCCCGCCCAGCTGGCAAGCCAAGCGGTAGTCGTTGAGCCAGACACGGGGGTCCGTCTCCCCGTTGTACTTGACGATCGTCGAGGGTTGGCGGAAGCGTTGGGGGAACGCTGCCGCGCGGATCTCCCGGCTGAACACACGGGTGCCCGGGGGCTCCGGCGTCGGGGAGCGATCCTCGCCGCTGTCGTAGCGTCCACCCCGTCGAGGGTGGTAACCCCTTGCTGCTCGGGCGTCCGCCTTGCCGGTGCGCCTGGCGTTGATGACATTGCGGGCGTCACCATCCAGCGCCCTGCGCGCGTCAAGGAGTCGTTCCTTGGCCGGCGTGCGCCCTTGCTTGGTGGGACGTCCCGCGTGCACCGAGGGTTCGCCTCCCGGTGCTGCTTCGTCACCCCGCGCATCCCCCTGTTGGCGGATGCGTGAGGCCGAGCTCTCGGCCTGCTGGACGGCCGCTTGCTCGATGAGAGTTTGCACCTCGCGGTGCATGTCTCGAGCCTCGGGAGTCGAGGGTGCTGGCATAGCCCGCAGCAGCGTCGCGGCGGTGACGAGCTTCTGGCTCGCCCATGGGGGTACGTCTGCGTTTTCGATGTTGGTGGCGGTGTTGATGCGGTCGCGGACCTGTCGGCCCAGCTCCCGCGCGCGTTCGCCACGCGCAGAGGCCTCCCCTGCCATTGAGGCGCGGAGCAACCGCACCGTTCGGTACTCTTCCGCCAGCTTGGCCTCGAGCTCGCGGGCTTGGGCCAGCTGTGCGTCGACGTCGGCCCCGGCGGGAGCGCTTGGCCCCGCGGCCGGGCGCGCGGCGATCCCCGGGGCGGGCGTGACTTCCCCGTCTCGCCGGCGCCGCCGCACCGGCGGCGTTAGCCGGGTCGTTGGTGATGACGGCGCAACACTCCCGCGTGGGGTCGTAGCTCCCGTGTCTTGGAGTCGTCGGAGCGGCCGAACCCGCAGTCCGTGGCGTCGAGGAAACGCGGAGAACGCGGCCGGGTCGGGGCACGCCGGAGAAATCCCACTCCGCGTACCCGTGGCGGTTGGCGGGTGGTAGCGTGTCGGCGGAGCCCGGGGACGACTCATCTGCCGCCGAGGCGCCGGGTCCCCGGCGACGAAGACGTGGCGGCCGGGCGGAACCCCGCGCATCGTCGTGTTGACGTTGGCGTTGTAGGCCGTCGTAGCGCCACGCGGCCGATGGGGATGCGTGGTCGGAGACCGCGCGCGGTCCCGCCGGGCGGTGGCGGCTATTGTGACGGTGGGCGCGCCACTTTGAGTGGCGGCGCGCTCGCGCCCGCCGCCGCTCGGACCGCGCCCGGCGCGAGCGCCGCCGGAGCGACGACGGCGTCGTGGCGTCGATGGACCCGCGGCGTCGCGTGCTTGCGGGCACCGCGCGCCGAGTCGTGCGTGCGGCGGGGGTCCGAGCGGCACCCGGCCCGACGCCGCGCGCGGAGTTCCTCACGGTTAGTGAGGCGCATGAGATAGCCATTCCCCGTGGCCTCGAAAGTTCGGGTCCCCGAAGTGGATCTCGAACCGGCCGGGAGGGGGTCCGAGCTACCCATGCGGTAGCGTGTAGCACGGTACTCAGTGCGGATCACCATGGAGGGAGTTGGCGAAATGACCTTAGGCGCTCGTTTGTCCCACGGTGGGCGCCAGCGCTCGGTGCGGAATATGGTCCCGACACTAACCAGTAGATAGCGCCGAGGTCTATCCCTCAATGGTCGATGCTAAGTAACAAGTGACACGGAGAGGTTTTATCCCGGTTCCCGCCGAGGGGGGGCCGTACGTCCGGACGAGGGGCGTGCTCGGGGCACTATATTACTTAGCACCGGGGTGCTTGTAGTGGGGCAAATACAAGCAAGGTGGGAGAGGAAGCGTGGCTTCCAAGTCCCCGGAGGAGTGGTCGAAGATGTTGAGGGAGAAGGAGAATGAGTACGTGGTGTGTGAAGTGTTCTCGTGTCTGCGCTCGTCCTGTCCCCCCCCCCCCCCCCCCCCCGCGGGCTGGGGGTTCGCACCCCCTTTTATAGATCAAGGGGGCGGCGGGTTACATGCACGCCGCGCTACCTAGCTATGTGGAGAGGTGCGACGTGCTACGGTGTAGAGTGGGCGGCCGTCCGGGCGATCCCCGCCACGATCTGGTCATCATGGCCTGACTTGTACCCGAACAGTGGCGGCTCGAGGGTAGGAGAGCAACGGATGGCGGTGATGTCCTCTGATAGGCTCGGGGGTGGTGCTAACACAAGCTTGTACGGAGTACAGGGGCAGGCAGAACGGCATTCCTTCCCAACGCGCCTCACGGGGCGGAGTCGTTGCTACGGGGGTCGGCGTGCGCCGCACGCGCGGGTACGGCGGCCACGCGCGTTACGGTGGCCGGGATGGCGATCCACCGGCCTAGCGCCTCCACCTAATCCCGTAGGGTCACGGGGAAAGTGAAATCGAGGGTGCGCCCGGCCCCCCTTCGAGGGTCGGGCGCGTTAGCCGTCTTTGCGGAGGGCGCGCGGTGTCACGGGACCGACACCGGCCGTACGCACGGCCCCCCCCCCCCACGGGGGTGGGGATGGGCTCCTCCCCGGGGAGTTGGTGCGGCGGCACGGGGCACAAGCCCGGGCGCATGATGGCGCCGTCCCGCGGCGTCGGGGTGTTAAATGCCCGTGTACGGGGCCGGCGCACGCGTGAGGGGCACCCTCGAGCGTGGCGGGCCCCGGCGAGGGCGGGGGCGTACCCTCGAGCGAGGCGGAGCCCGCTCGAGGGAAATCTTGCCCCTCGAGGTGGGGGCGCCCGCCCGAAGGGAGTGCTGCCCCTCGAGCGGGGCGAAGCTTGTTCGAGGGGGATCCTTTCGTGGGCCGCCTCGATGGGCTGTCGGAGTCCCCGTGGGCTGCGTCCTGCATGGTTAGGTGCCTGCATGGTTAGGCTTAACGTATTTAGGTTTCGTTGCGGGTTTTAAGTGAGGTCTTCCCCATTGTTTAAGGGGACCCCTAGGGCTGTCCCCGACAAAGACGTCAACAACTCGTGGAACATCGACCAACTCTGTCGATTCTATGCCTAGTCTACACGACTACACCAAGGGCTCCAGTCGATACAACTACTCAAAGACCCCTTCGCCGTAAGCAGCCTCAGGGTCCAGGCACTAGTCTCCGGACTACTCTACTCCAAGATCCAGCGTTAACGGCTACTAACGGATCTAGGGCTGCTCTGAGCAACAAAGGACTCCAGCAGCGGTCTACTAAGAGACCAAGCACTCCTAGATCCAGTCCACGCGGCTACTAACGGATCTACTGCTGTAAGCGGCCGTACGCCCTAGCACTACTTAGCTGTAGGCGGCCTCCGGGTCCTGGCGACTACTCTGTAACAATGGTCCTGGCCATCCAGGTGTACTTCTTCAGTAATAAAGTTTGATTATCTATCAACTACTTTACTGTCTCTCTCCCTCAATGGGACTATTGGCGAGTATGACTACTCGCGATGACTCCATGATGAGACTCCGCACTCACAGATTGCGACAACGAGTACTCACTTACGGAAGTTTCCTTCATTAATACTTAAACAAGTTCATTACAACTTCGTTTATATACAACTACTGCTACGAGCTAACTTTACAGGACTACTAGAGATTGAGCTTCTCGGCGACTTGTTCAGCAATTGGCGCCATCTACTCCAGTAGCTCTACATATTGCTCGTCCGTGTAGTTGGCGGCTAGTCCGCCGGCGACCACGTCAACCGGAGCCTTTGTGAAGTACGACTTCATGAATGCCAGAACCTGGTTGGGGATCGACTTCGCCAAGTGCTTGACGTATGTCGCCAGGCGGCTGGGGGCTTCCCTCAGACGGTCCACCAAAGGAGCTATCTTCGGACCGCCAGGATGAGGCACAAGTAGCCTCGCGATGGGGAGTGCGGCTTCCTCGAGTTCCTTCAGTTGGGCCCGCAGCTTCTCGCAGTCCTCGTTCAGCTTCTGCAAAGATTTGTAGCAGTTGACGAGGTCACGGTCTGACGCAATACGGAGCTCCATGTGCTTGTCGCACTCGTAAGCAAGCTGCTTATAATCATACTCTAGTACCGGGCGGGCCTCCTTCTCCCAGTAGAAGAGGTTCTTCGTGTCGGTCTCTGAGGCCTTCAGCTGGTCGACGCGGGTCTCAAGCTCTGCAATCAACAAGGCAAAAGAGGGTCAGACTACCTTAAGGTACTATCAATGTGTACCCGACAAGGCAGTGGCGTACCTTTATTCTTGTTGCGGAGAGACTTGTTCTTCCACACCAGCTCATCGTTCTTCGCCTGCATATCTTGGACTTCGTTGTGATAATGGGCGAAGGCGCTGTCCAGCTTCGACTGCATCGCGGCGGCGTGTTTCCGGGCCTTCACAAGCTGTTCCTCTAAGGCCTCGGCCCGGAGTACCGTGTCGCCGGGACCTCTCCGTGACGTCCTACAACAGACAACAGATGTCAACTGGGTACTCAACACTAAAGGATTGACTACTCAAGGGTGCCGACTACTCACCTTCATCCATTGCTCGGCCTGGCGCATCGCCTCCATGTGACGAGCTACTGTCGCTGGGTCGACAAGGTCATCCTCCAGCAGCTCGATCCCGCCACGACTACTCGTCGCGGCTCTGGACATTGGTGCCGAGCGGATTGGCTCCGTGTCCTGGATCTCCGGCGAACGAATGACTACCTCCAGAGCCGCTTCTGACAGCATGTCGTCACGCTCTCCTCCAGTTGTCGCGGCGGCTTCTTCAACGGCCACCTCCATCGGCTCGGGGGCTCCTCCGGCAGCCCCTTGGGTCTCCGGTGCCAGGCTTTCAACGGGCACCGATTCGGGAATGGAGCTTCCCTCGGCTTCGGCACCTGTCAACAAAAAGACAACTGGATCAGTCATACCTGGTGGCCACGACTACTCTTCGGGGTTACTTGCACTCGAGCAAAGTACTCACCCTCTACGATGCTGGCCTCAGGCAATGTAGCCTCCACGGCTGGCGCCTCGGATTTTGCCTGAGGGGTGGGAGCAGACTCCTCGGTGGACGGCGCGGTTTCCTCTCCAGCCACCGCTGTGGTGGGTTCATCTTCCTCCCAGGTCAAGTCCGTCGATTTCCTGCAGAGTACACAAGCTGGTTGTCAACCCAGTACGACTACCAAATCTAATGTACTACTTGGGAAGGATCAGCACTTACAGGCTCGACCGGACTACCGTCACGGTTGGGGCGCCGAGGATACTGGCGATATCAACCAACCCAGCCTCAGCGGGCGCCTCCTCTTGGGCCTCAGTAGCCTCAGCCTCCTCAGTGACGGCAGCGGCCGGTGCAGTACTCCCCTTGGCAACAGGGGGCTGGCGCGACAACTGCGCCAAGAGATCATCTACGGTGGGGGCTGGGCTGCGGCTGGCTCCAGCTGGTTCTCCCACTGTATCCCAATCGCCTTCGTCACCCTGCTCTACGGGGTCGGAAGGCAGAATCTCCTGCAAGCAAGGGAATTTCGTCGTCAGCACACTACACTGAGACACAAGTACTCGACTACGCTACTCAAGGAAGCTTACCTCCTGAGATGTGGTTTCCGTGACCTTCAGCTTCTTAGCCACGCGCTTGCAGGCCACGTTGCGCGGCCTCCTTGGCGGCGCGGGCAAACTAGCCTCCAAGCTAGTTGGCGGATCCTGAACGAGAGGGACATGCGGCAATCTAGGGCGGCTGAATCTTGACCGCAGCTGGAAGCGCTCCTGCAGCGTCTCCTCATCGTCTTCCTCTGAAGTGTCTTCCACGACTACGGTTTTGCCTTGTTCACCTTGTTCAGCCTCGTCAAACATTCGGTAACGAGACTTTCACCTTGGAAGTCTCGTACATCGCCGAATTCCATACCCAACCCTATACATCTCTTTTGTACATCGTATTCCTTGAACACAACCTATTTTCAAGGTTTCGTCTCGTCTCTAGCATGATTTAATTAAAATTTCAGATTGTATGCATGCGAGGAAAGAGAGAATTGAAAGCTTTCAAAAGTTGTCAAGAGAGAGAAAAATAAAGAGAAAAGTATGAGTATGGAAAAGAAAGAAAGAAAGAAAGAAAGAAAGAAAAATATGTGTAAGAAAAAAATATATATATATGAAAAAGAAAAAAGAGAAAGATGAGGTAGCAATAAAGATATGAGAGGGATGGATCCAGTGAAAGAAAAGAAAAATAAAGTGTAAGGAAGGATGTCACGTTGTTGAGAAACGAAACTTTCATTTTTTTTCCAACCATGTGCAATCCGACAACGAGGACATCATCGGTGCCTTGTAGTCACAATTTTCTTTTGCCCTTGCACATGTACACCATTCTAAATCTTCTCATCCTTGATATCCCTACATATGGTTAATTCTCATGATCATTGGCTTTGAAAGGTAGACGACCATTAGAGGAAGTTCTTAGTTTGACAATACTTGTGTTGATTGCGCTAGCCCTACCTATAGCTCCACTTAACATGTTATATGAGAGACTTATGGGAGGTGAGAGTTTTATAAAATTGGTTTAGGATAGCCACCTCATATGAGTGACTTGCGAGAGCTTGGAGAAAGGTTTTTTGTCTAATACTTGTTGCAGGAATTTTGTTTTTAAAATCATAAAAACCCTCCGATGGAAGCAAAGAAGTATGGCTGAAATTGAAGACTTCGAGTGAAGAGTTTGAGTTGTGGGGTAAATCTTGACGTGGTAAAGATTCTAAACGCCCATGTTTATGTTTGATGTTCATTACTTTGTGTTTATGTATTAAAGATGAAAGGGTTGACTAACTTGTGAAGAAGGATTAGCGATGCACGATTACACACCTTGGACGAAGTTCTTTTACGAGTACTTGCTCGAGGACGAGCAAGAGCTAAGCCTGGGGGAGATGTTGACGGTGTATTTTGGTGCACCTAGCATGTTCATTACACTTTGGTTTGGATTTGATTATGGAACTAACCCCCACTAGGCACACTAATCATATAACAAGTTCATCTTTGTGCATGCATTTGGAAGTGTTGTGTTTATGTAGGAAAAAATGGACATAAAGGACGGATTCGCAATAAGTTCAAAGGAGCATTTACAGAGTCTTGTTCGTGTTCATGAGCTTGATGAAATCACTTCCAATGGTGGCGAGGACCGAAGTGCTACGAGGAACACCCCCGGGGATGGAAGCGTAAAAGACCGAACTTCATGCGAAGAGAACCTCCATCTTGGACGCGAGGATGACATCGTCAAAATCATGCAAGTGGAGGGGGCAAAGTACATAAATGCATAAGGACCCACGGAGCAAAAGGGGCGACCGAACCGGGCCGAGGTGGGCCCAGGCCGGTCGGCCCAGGCCGGCCGGCCCAGCCCAGTTTTGGCGCCAGTTCGGCCCGTTTTCCTTGCACCCGAAAGATCTTCAATCCTAAAAGCCCCGAGGCGCCACCAACACCGAGGAGGAGAGTCATTCGCACCAAAAGGCCATCCACAAGCTAGAGAGAGAGGAGGAGGATCTTCGGAGGGAGATCAACCACCTCGAAGGAAGCACCCTCTTGTGGAGAAGAAGGAAGACACCGTCGGAAGGGAAACCATGATCAATGGTGCCATGATCATGTCTTTAAGTGATTGGTTTTCATGTCTTTAAGTGATTGCATGCTATAGTATCGTAGACCCGTGGGCGAGTGTCTTTTATCTTGATATCTTAATCATTCTCTCTAGTGTAGTTTAGTTGTTTTCTAGTATAATAATAGTTAGGGTTTTAGTAGTTAGTGTGTCGTTGTAGATCGAACGCTTGTAATCCCCTTGCTCCGCGAATTGACAAGAACCTTGGGAATCCCGTGGTGAAAAAGGTGTGGGGTTCGTACGCTTGCGGATCATAGAGGGATACGTCTTTTATCCGTCAACAAGCCCATTTTTCTGGCGCCGTTGCCGGGGAGCAAGCTAGTTTACATCGTTTGATTTGCACTTAACTTAGTCTTATATTTTAGTTTATCTTTCGTTTGCTATATCTAACATATATTATCTAGAAAAACCTTTGTTTTGTTTTTGTTTTCGTTTTTATCTTATTGTCTAGATGGCGTTCGTTAATCAACCTGTGGAAGAACCGGAGAAATCACTAAGGGATTACGCTAGCCCTCGTGTGAAGACATAAAAGTACAAGAGTCGGATTCGAAGCTCGAAGCGACCAAGTATGAGATTGAATCCAAGATCATTAAGATGGTGGCGGCAAACCCGTTTGAGGGGATGGTTACGGAGAACCCATATAGACACATAAGGGATTTCACAACGATATGCAACCAGGGTTACACTTACCGAACCGGAGGCCCTAACCGCCGGCCTCCGGTAACGGTTTACCGCTCGGTAAGCCGCGGTTACCGCTGCTTACCGAGCAAATTCAAATTTTCAAATTTAACGGCAAGTCATTCGGTAACCCATCGGTTTACCGATCGGTTTGGACCGGTTACCAATCGGTTAGGTCGGTAAGCCGCGGCTAAACACAGAAAAACCGACCATGCATTTGTGCTTCTCCGGTGATGAATTAATGAAAATATTAGCTTGTTTTATGCATAACTTAATGTAAAGAACATCACAAAACCCCACCATAGGAAAAATAACATAGTTTTGCATACAAACAATGTCATAGTAATAATTGTGCATACAATACCATAATGATAGTGCTAATCGTGCATACAAATACAATACCAAAGTCATAGACTCATAGTAATAAAAGATCAACGCTGTAGAAATGGGAAGACCCCCATTTGGGTCGCCATCTGGTACTCGGCGGTGGACATGACATTCAAACCTTGCACTCTAAGCAGCTCAGCCTTGTAGTCTTGCCAAGTTTGCCCCGTCCACGCTGCTGTCGTCTGCCATTGCTGAAGTAACATATTGTAGAAATGTGGATCTTCCCATTCGTACACCCATCTTGTCGGTGGCTGCGTGCTAATGTCAGGCCTGTGATAATGAAAAGTCTGGGAGCCGGAGGTATCGCTGTACGAGGAAGAAGAGTACTGAGGAGTGTCGTAGTCTGTCGGTCCAACCGTTCTCCTCTGCGATTCCGGTGCTCCATGGTCTTGGTCCTGAGTAGCATGTGTGAAATCGGTCTCCCCTGCATTCAAGCATACATCACAATTAGTACTCATAGTCAGAAACAAGAGTGCATATTAGGTTTCAATGTATACCTGTGAAACGAATAACACCACCACCACTAGCACCAGCACCATCACCACCACCACCACCACCACCACCACCACCACCACCACCACCACCATCACCACCGTCACCATCACTATCATCACCATCACCGTCTTCAGTCGAGCTGCTGTCCTCTGACTCCTGATACGGTGGACTACGCTGACCATCGCCATCATCAGTGGAGGTGTCGCTGTCCACTAGAATTGTTGTTGTTTTGCCTTTTCCTCGTTGACGCTTCGGGTCACCCTTCTTAGGCCCCTCCTAAAACTTCCTTTTCCCAAGGTGACTGTCTCCCACCACTCTGCGTGCCCAATCACTGATGCAATCTCACCCGTAGTGTCACGTAGATCAGAGGGGTCTACGTGATCACTGACAAGATGAGACGGTAGAGGGACGTCTCTGTCATCATCATCATCCTCATCCAAAACTGGTTCTTGGTTAGATCTACCATATTCAAACCATTCCCAAACCGGGTGGTGCTCGTCATAGAATGAGAGATGGGCAAGTTGGTCAACAAAATCACCTTCATCATGACTTGGGGTGGAGACATCCTTTAACCTGAGGCGAAGGTTGTAGTTCACGTAGACAAGCTTGTTCAGTTTCTTGTGCGTCAAGCGGTTGCGAACCTTTGTATGCAGCAAGGCAAAAGTACTCCAGTTACTCTCGCATCCACTTGATGACACACATTGGGAAACTAGCCTCACAGCAAGCTTCTGTAGCGCTGGGGTGGTAGAGCCGAACATCATCCACCAAGATGCTGCAGGTGCAAGTGAACTGAATTAGTGACCAAAATATTTGAAATTTGCAACAGAGAAACAACAATGGCGTACGGAGGTTCTCTTACAAGGGCTTGTCCTAGGGTCAACCGCCGCCCTTCTTGCCATATCAGTGCCAAACTCGCCAAGCTACGGCGAAACACCTCGGCCTCTGCAATGCTTGCACGGCGGTACGGACATTCGTCATGCTCTGAAATGTATCCTTCAGGGACCGAAACATTTCTGGAGTTGGATCCATCATAAAAGCATGCCTTGGATGTAAGCAAGCGGCTGCAAAATATAAATCATTTCAAATATTCAGAAACAATGCATGTGGAGAGTAGAGATTCAAAAAAAGAGGAGTAATACAATCTTACCTGAACCAACATATGTGCCCCAGTACACATCACGAATCCTATTGTCCAAAATCTCCTTGTACTCATTCCAAGTGTGAACATTGGAGCCAAAGTAAGACTCCAACTCCGCTTTCATCCGCTGGAAGGCCATCACAACATCTCCCATGTTGGGTTTCTTGTCCTGATCAGCGAATCGTAGCATCTTGTAAATTGGTTCAACTGTCTTGATGATATAATCCATTCCCTCCCAAAACTCGATACTTGATAACCTCACTTGCGCAAATCGTCCTTCAGCGGTTTTGGCCCACTTGCTATCTAAAAACGCGGAGATGTCATCCTTTGCATGAATCTATCACGTTTGCGATGTAGGCTCTCTAAGAACATATAGTTAGTCCCAAATCGAGTGGCATTCCACTTGACCAACTCACCACCAATAGCCTCCCTCATCATTGCATTTAGGCGGGCATGATTATGTAACCAAGCTGAAATCCGCTTGCGATTAGTGATCATACCTTGATGTTCGGGCCTCTCGACCAATATCCTTCAACATCAAATTGACGGTGTGTGCCGGACATGGTGTCCACACAATGTGTTCATACACCTCTTTCAATTGCCTACATGCTTTCTTGTAGTTGGAGCCATTGTCGGTGACTATATGGACGATATGCTGTGGACCAATCTCATCCACCACCTTTCGAATCTTCTGAAAAAAAATATGCACAAACTTTAGTAATCCTTGAACACATAATCAATGTCAGTGGCAAGTGTTTAGTTACTACCTTGAGCAAAAATTTGGAATCCTGAGATTTACCAGTCGCATCAATGGACTTGTGGAACCACGTGACCCCATTACAATATATCAAAAAGTTTATGACACTCATCCTCGTCGGGCCAGTCCAAGAATCACACATCAACGTCACGCCAAAGATGTCCCACTCTTTCTGAAACTGTTTGTACCTATCCATCAAGTCTTTCTCGTTTTGATCAAGGTACTTGCCATCAATTTCCTTTCCATCGGGTGACGCGATACCTTCACTGCAATCATATGGAAATCAAAAGATTAGTTGCGAAATGTGATCTCATAGTTTGTGTGTGATATCAATGAAAGAAACCGTACCCCACTTCTGTGTCTCTCTGACCGCACTAACAAAGTAAGGATTATCAGCCTGTCTCCCAGGTACTCCCGCGATATGGAAGAATTTTGACCAAGCTTTACCAATAGCTTCCTTTGCATTCTTACCCTTCTGTGTCCAGGATCCTGTATCAATCCTTGGTTGCGTCATTCGTCTTCTCCCACCTGCAACCAAGTTATAGTCCTCCACCACCACAGGAGTGTCCCTTCGCGAACCACGTCTTCGCAACATCCTTTGCAAAGGATTTTCCCTCGTGGAACCCGAACCACTACCCCCTCCATGCTCATATGCACCACCTCTCTGTTCCACTCCCTGACGGTACAATTCTTCAGCTCTCGATAGGTGGATGGCACGCTCCAATTGAGCCTCCTCATCATCTTCTGCAGTAGGATAGTTTCCCTCGGCTGCAACCGCCTCCTTTCTCAACCTCTCTTTATTCCGTTCGTACGTTGCCTTCTTAGTCCTCTCAATCTCACGCTGAAAGTACTCCCGCACAGGTGGTGGCACATTCTCGCAATGGACCACACGGGTCCCTCTTCCGACCAAATGTTGTTTGAACCTAGTCGCACCACCTCCACTTTTGTAAGTACGACAATAGTTGCATCGCCATCCGGGTTGATGATTTTCACCGTGTTCCCACACAACATCTCTAGATGCCATTTTGTATCTGCATAAATGGACAACATCCACAAATCATTCACATAAATCATATAAAGTTTTAAATAACATACCTAAAATCAAACCTAAAATCTACACCCTAAATCAAACCCTATCTACATCCTAAATCAAACCCTATCTACATCCTAAATCAAATCCTATCTACATCCTAAATCAAACCCTATATACACCCTAAATCAAACCCTATCTACATACTAAATCAAACCCTATCAGCACCCTTAATCAAATCCTATCTACATCCTACAACAAATCCTATCTACAACCTACATCCTACAACAAATCTCATCTACAAGCAAGAAACATACCTGCGCTCGGAAACCGGTGGAACCGCGGCGGATTACCGCGCGTCGGGTCGGTAAACCGACCACGCGCCTCGGCTTACCGACGCCCGGGCTTGGATCCGCGCTCGGCCGGCTTACCGCGCTAACCGCGCGGTGGCCGCCGCCGGCGGCGGTTGCGCGCCGCCGGCGGCCGGTCGGAGACACGGGGGGGCGGACGGGGGCGGAAGGGGGCGCGGGGGAGGCTGCGGTAGCCTCGGTTAGGTTTGGGGTTGTTTTGACCCCCTCCCCCCGGTTGGGCCTATGTGGGCCGAGCTGGGCCGCCTGGTTTTTTTCTTTTTTTCTTTTTTGGTTTAACTTCTTTTGGTTGAAATTTATACTAAATAAACTAAGTTTGCAACAAATTTGACATCATTAGACTCAATAAATCACGAAGTATTTTTAGGGATTTTTCCACAATTTTCAATTTTTGGAATTCAAATTCAAAAATTCCTAACCCTAACGGTTGGTTACCGGCCGGTACCGTAACCGGTCCAGGCCGGTAAGGCCGGTAACCGCGGTAAACCGGCCGGTAACCGTCGGTAAGTCTAACCCTGTATGCAACATGGTGCGTCAAGAAGGAGTTCCCGATGAATGGTTCAAATGGAATCTCTTTCCCTACTCACTTGCCGGCAATGCAAAGAAATGGTATTCGTTTGCGTCCTTTGAAGTAGAAGACAATTGGAACAAGTTGACGAAGAAGTTTTGCGAGAAGTTCTTTCCAATTAGCAAGGTTCAACATCTTAGGAGGCAAGTGATCAATTTCATGCAAGGAGAAGGGGAAGGGATAGACCAAGCCTGGGATAGGTTTAATGGGTTAATCGAACAAGGACCAAAACTCGGCTTCACCGGTGACGTACTCTTGCATACATTTTTCTTTTCCCTAACCCCTAGTTGCATGCAACACGTTGAAATGTGTGCAGGTGGGGATCTCATGGAGAAAACACTCACGGAAGCCGCTCAACTTCTACAAAAAGTTAGTAAAGCGGCTGCCATGCGAAGAGATTGGGAAACAAGACTTGCGGAAGAGCCGGAATACAATTGGAGGAAGAAGAAGTGTGCTGAATTTTCTAAAGAGGCAACCCCGGAAGTCACAAAAGAGGAACCAATCGCGGAAAAGCTCGAAGGAGAACACATCAAGTCAAGAACTACCCCAAGTGTCGACTTCGCCGTACCGAATGAGCCGAACAAGAGAAGCATGTCAAGCGCGAGGCCACTAAGGGAGTTCGAACCAATGGATTGGGTTCCTATCGATTATGGAGAAGTATTCAACAAGAGAAGACCGTTCGCTAATCAAAAGGGAATGGCGAGAGCATTGGAAGTGGATTTCCCACCGGAGAAGAAAGCGGAAAATTCATACGACCTTGAAACCACCGGTGAGATTTTTCAAAAGCTCTTTGGAGATGACGTAGTGAATCCGGAACACATAGCCGAGGTGAAGAGAATCATGGGGATCAAGCCCGAAGCATCACCATACGCTCGCCTCGCCGAAATCTACGCGATAGGATCCGAAGAAGAAGAGAAGATGACACCACACTTGAGTTGCGAGATCAACGGAGTTCAATGCAAAGCTTTGTGCGACATCGGAGCCCAAGTAAGTGTTCTATCTTCTAAAATTTACGATAAAGTTCAAGACCACAACCTAGACTTAGCTCCAACATCAACGAAATTAGTTATGGGAGATGGTAGAACTATCAAACCTCTAGGTATTGATTGCAACATGAAAGTAAAAATCTCTAGAAATTACATACCAACCGATTTCTTTGTTATTGATGCTTACCATAGTAATCATGATCACATAATCTTAGGTAGGCCTTTTCTTAAGTTGGTTGATGCCGTGTTAGATGCCGGAGAAGGCAAAGTAACAATGAACCTTAATGGAACAAAGTACACATATAACTTTCTTCGTGCTTCTAAACACCTTACACCCTTTCCTCCCGAAGATGAAGAAGTAGAAGAGATAGATAGCCTTTGTTTTGTTGAAACTCTTAGAGACCCGCTGCAAAGAGCGATGGAAAATCAAATTAGTGATCAACAAGATGAAGAACTAGAAGAAGCAACAAAAGGCTTAGAGTCACATGATAGAAGCGTGGAGGAAGGAAAATTCGAAGACATAGGAGAGATAAAACCCGAGGAGCCACAAGCGCCCGAGGTAGACCTTAAACCTTTGCCCAAAGGATTGAAGTATGAATTTTTGGGCCCAGACAAGACCTATCCAGTCATCGTGAGCGACGAGTTGAGTCCCGAAGAAAATGAGGCGTTGCTGATTTTATTGAAAAAACATAGGAAGGTGATTGGATATTCGATTAATGATCTCAAAGGTATTAGCCCAGCCTTTTGCACTCATCGTATACCAATGGAAGACCAATGTAAGCCCGTAGTGGACCACCAAAGGAGGCTAACTCATGCCATGCGAGAGGTAGTAAAGAAAGAGGTCATCAAGTTACTTGATGCCGGAATCATCTACCCGGTTCCGCATAGCGAATGGGTGAGCCCGGTACATTGTGTACCAAAGAAAGGAGGTTTGACCGTGGTGAAGAATGAGAAGAATGAATTAATACCGCAAAGAACCGTGACCGGGTGGCGGATGTGTATTGATTATCGTAAGCTTAACAAAGCGACGAAGAAAGATCACTTCCCCCTACCGTTCATTGACGAGATGCTCGAGAGGTTAGCAAACCACGCTTATTTTTGCTTTCTCGATGGGTACTCGGGGTTCATGCAAATTCCCATTCACCCGGACGATCAACACAAGACAACGTTTACGTGCCCTTACAAAACGTTTGCATATAGAAGGATGCCCTTCGGTCTATGCAACGCTCTGGCCTCTTTTCAACGTTGCATGATGGCCGTATTTTCGAAATTGATCGAAGAAATTGTCGAGGTGTTCATGGATGATTTTTCCGTTTATGGGAAGACGTTCATGGATTGCTTGGCAAACTTGGAAAAGGTCCTCACGAGGTGTGCGGAGGTAGACTTGGTATTAAATTGGGAAAAGTGCCACTTCATGGTTAAGCAAGGCATAGTGCTCGGACATGTTATATCCGAGAGAGGAATTGAAGTGGACAAGGCTAAGGTAGAGACGGTTGAGCAACTCCCACCTCCGACGGATGTTAAGTCCTTAAGGAGCTTTCTAGGCCATGCCGGATTCTATAGAAGATTTATTAAGGAATTCTCGAAGATCACTAAGCCTTTAACGCATCTTCCTCAAAAGGATGTGGCTTTCGACTTTGATGAGAAGTGTATAGCGGCATTCCGGACCTTGAAAAATGTTTTGGTGAGTGCTCCCATCATCCAACCTCCGGATTGGAGCCAACCTTTCGAGATCATGTGTGACGCATGTGATTACGTCGTAGGCGCGGTCTTGGGTCAAATAAAGGAAGGCCGAGTTCACGCCGTTTACTATGCTAGCAAAACTCTTAGTGGGGCACAATTAAATTATGCCACTATGAAAAAGGAGCTGCTAGCGGTGGTATTCGCTTTCAAAAAATTCAGATCTTACATCGTGAACTCGAAGGTCATTGTTTACACCGATCACGCAGCCATCAAGTATCTCTTGGCTAAGAAGGAAGCTAAACTACGTTTGATTCGTTGGATCCTTCTTCTCCAAGAATTTGATGTTGAAATTCGTGATAAAAAGGGGGTGGAAAATGTTGTGGCCGATCATTTGTCTAGGATGAATCGTGGACAAGATGATAAAGAGCCCATAGAAGATAAGATGAGAGATGACCACCTCTATAGAGTGCTTGATAAAGATACATGGATGATCGATATCATTCGAGCGATTCGGAAAATGTCTCTCGATCATCTAGATAAAAACTCTCAAAAGAAGATAATCTCCGAAAGTAGGAAATACTTTTGGGATGCACCATACCTCTTCAAACTTGGCAATGATGGAGTAATGAGAAGATGTGTGCCAAGAGAAGAGAGGGTTGAGATTTTAAGGAAGTGCCACTCGGCGGAGTACGGTGGACACTATAGTCATTTTCAAACCCAAGCAAAAGTATGGTCGAGCGGATTCTTTTGGC
This sequence comes from Cenchrus americanus, assembly GCA_947561735.1. NCBI lineage: Eukaryota > Viridiplantae > Streptophyta > Magnoliopsida > Poales > Poaceae > Cenchrus > Cenchrus americanus. Next base: position 95,643,140 of record OX387242.1, on the reverse strand, counting down.
CGGAGATGCATGAAGATACTAAAATATATGTTGCATCATGCCCCAAATGCCAAAGAACCGGAAACATCTCTCAAAGAAATTCTATGCCTTTGAAATACAACCTACAAATCGACATATTCGATGTATGGGGTATAGACTTCATGGGGCCTTTTAAAAACTCAATTGGATTCGAGTATATCATAATCATGGTCGATTATCTATCCAAGTGGGTAGAGGCTATATCATGTCGTAAAGCTTCCACGGAGGAGTCCATTACTATGATCAAGAACGTGATTTTTCCCCGTTTAGGTACACCGAGAATCTTGATAAGTGATGGAGGAACTCACTTTACCGGGAAGAATTTCAAAAAGTGCTTGTCCAAGTTGGGAATTGAGCATAGGGTCTCTACGGCCTGTCACCCACAAACCAACGGACAAGCGGAAACGTCAAATAGGCAATTAAAAAGCATCCTCAACAAAACCATAGAGAAGGGAGGCAAGGATTGGTCAAAGAAATTAGACAAGAGCCTTATGGGCTTATCGAACGGCGTTTGAAACACCGATAGGTATGACCCCTTATCAATTCGTCTATGGAAAATCTTGCCACCTTCTGGTTGAGTTGGAACATAAAGCCTATTGGGCGATTAAAGAGATGAACCTCGATCTCGATGCCGCGGTGGTAAAACGAAGGATCCAAATAAGCGAGCTAGAGGAGTTGAGGTTGAAAGCATATGAAAATGCAAGCATATACAAAGAGAGAATCAAAAGGTGGTATGATAAAAGATTGAAAAAGAAAGAGTTCAAAGAAGGAGATAAGGTCCTCCTCTACAATTCGAGGTTTAAAACCTTCAGAAAAGGGAAATTGCAAAGCAAGTGGGACGGACCTTATGTTGTGCATTCGGTGCTCTCCAACGGAGCGGTAACCATTATGGATATAAACGGCGATCAATTTGCGGTGAATGGTCAGCGGCTTAAGGTTTACTACGAACCTGACGTTGTGCCCCTTCACCATGTTGATGTCTTCACCATGGCGGAAGAGCCCGAACGTCCTGCCTAGGACGAAAAACAAGGCATGAATTTCTGTAAATAGTTTTTCTTTTAGTTTTCTGGAGTTTCTCGCAAAGATTTACTGGGCCAACTTTTTCCCATGGGCTAAGGAGGCGAAATAAGGGCGGTACGCGAAAAGCCGGACCGACCCGCCCCCGAGACGGGGTCGGCCGGCCGGCCCAAGCCGACCGGCCCAGGTGGGTCCCAGCGGCCGTCGTCCCCGATTTTTGCCCGAATTGCTCCTTTTCGACTTCCTTCTTTGGTCAGAAATTTTTAAGGGAAGTGTAAAAAAGGAAAATAAGGTTCCCAGGGCTTTTCTCTCAGGACTATTTATTTGGCCGAATTGGGAGCTCGGGGATCAAACCTTTCAAGCAATATTTTGCACCCTTGTAGCAGCCATTGTGCCCCCAAGGAGCTTAGAGTTGAAGCTAGAAGCCAAGAAGCCATCGATGGAGAAGGCGATGCGGTGCGAGCTCAAGCTACCCGTCAAGAGGACCGCACGCATCCGTTGCGGAGGGCGTGTCCCGACCGGAGCTCTTGCATCTCGCAACCCCATCGAAGGAGACAATCGTAGCCCGAGCCCGTGGGTGGCCGTCGAAGATAACGACCTCTACATTTGGGATGAGCAGCCCAAAGAGAGGACTCCCAAAGGCCCCAACGGCGACGGTAACGATGGCAACGAGAGCGGCAACGACAATGAAGGTGGCGACGACGGTGGCGACGACGATGGAGACAATGGCGATGAAGACCCCTTCGGATTGCATCTGATGTGTTGTCGAACTTGCCGTCAATCCATCGGGGATCTCTACACGTCGGTCGATGAATGTCTCCAAGCCATGGAAGCGATGAAGCAGCGTATGGAGGATTTGGAGCACGTAGTTGGTGACAACTACAAGTTCCTTAACCGTAACGTGCGCAAACTTTTTGGCATGGTTGGAAACATGAGAGGCAAGTGGTGCAATACTTTCTTGAAGTACCACTAGGTCTAGTTTTCCCTTTAGGATTTTTGTAAGATACGACGAGGACGTCGTATGTTTTAGCGTGGGGAGAGCTAGCAGCTAGCCTTAGCTTTTAAGCTTCAAGTTTAGGTTCGGTTCAATCTTCGAGCGAGAGTCTTAGAGTTTAATGAGTCTTAGTTTTCGAGTGTGTTTTTAAAATTTTTGCAAGTTTGAAAGTGTCTTAAATTAGTGTTGAGTCAAAGAAAATCAAATAAAAAGAGTCTTTATATATTTTTGTGTCTTGTGTGATGCTTATATTTATTCACTTGTTTGTTTATCTTTGATTCTTGATATATGAACACAAGTGTGTGGTTTGAAAAATGTTTACCGTGGTGCTTAGTGGAATTGCTACTACTTAAAGTATCCATACCACACTTCAATCTTGAGCTTCACATGTTAGTTGTGCTATGTTCAATGCTAAAAATTGGAGGATTTCAGTTCTGAAAATTATCTAAAAACCCTTGTAATAAAGGTTAGCAAATCCTCTTTTTCCAAGTTGAGAGTAAGAAAAAGATCCTATACAAAGCCAATTTATTTTTTTTGCTCCACCATAAGTGTGATTAGCACGATGAGTTGGGCTAGGATCCTTCTCTCTTGGTGAGTTTTAATTTCGAGCAATGATCATATCCTTGTGCTTATCTTTTGTTGCTAGCCTCGTCATACATTCGGTAACGAGACTTTCACCTTGGAAGTCTCGTACATCGCCGAATTCCATACCCAACCCTATACATCTCTTTTGTACATCATATTCCTTGAACACAGCCTATTTTCAAGGTTTCGTCTCGTCTCTAGCATGATTTAATTAAAATTTCAGATTGTATGCATGCGAGGAAAGAGAGAATTGAAAGCTTTGAAAAGTTGTCAAGAGAGAGAAAAATAAAGAGAAAAGTATGAGTATGGAAAAGAAAGAAAGAAATAAAGAACGAAAAATATGTGTAAGAAAAATATATATATATGAAAAAGAAAAAGAGAAAGATGAGGTAGCAATAAAGATATGAGAGGGATGGATCAAGTGAAAGAAAAGAAAAATAAAGTGTAAGGAAGGATGTCACGTTGTTGAGAGACGAAACTTTCATTTGTTTCCAACCATGTGCAATCCGACAACGAGGACATCATCGGTGTCTTGTAGTCACAATTTTCTTTTGCCCTTGCACATGTCCACCATTCTAAATCTTCTCATCCTTGATATCCCTACATATGATTAATTCTCATGATCATTGGCTTTGAAAGGTAGACGACCATTAGAGGAAGTTCTTAGTTTGACAATACTTGTGTTGATTGCGCTAGCCCTACCTATAGCTCCACTTAACATGTTATATGAGAGACTTATGAGAGGTGAGAGTTTTATAAAATTGGTTTAGGATAGCCACCTCATATGAGTGACTTGCGAGAGCTTGGAGAAAGGTTTTTTGTCTAATACTTGTTGCAGGAATTTTGTTTTTAAAATCATAAAAACCCTCCGATGGAAGCAAAGAAGTAAGTATGGCTGAAATTGAAGACTTCGAGTGAAGAGTTTGAGTTGTGGGGTAAATCTTGACGTGGTAAAGATTCTGAACGCCCATGTTTATGTTTGATGATCATTACTTTGTGTTTATGTATTAAAGATGAAAGGGTTGACTAACTTGTGAAGAAGGATTAGCGATGCACGGTTACTCACCTTGGACGAAGTTCTTTTACGAGTACTTGCTCGATGACGAGCAAGAGCTAAGCGTGGGGGAGATGTTGACGGTGTATTTTGGTGCACCTAGCATGTTCATTACACTTTGGTTTGGATTTGATTATGGAACTAACCCGCCACTAGGCACACTAATCATATAACAAGTTCATCTTTGTGCATGCATTTGGAAGTGTTGTGTTTATGTAGGAAAACATGGACATAAAGGACGGATTCGCAATAAGTTCAAAGGAGCATTTACGGAGTCTTGTTCATGTTCATGAGCTTGATGAAATCACTTCCAATGGTGGCGAGGATCGAAGTGCTACGAGGAACACCCCCGGGGATTGAAGCGTAAAAGACCGAACTTCATGCGAAGAGAACCTCCATCTTGGACGCGAGGATGACATCATCAAAATCATGCAAGTGGAGGGGGCAAAGTACATAAATGCATAAGGACCCACGGAGCAAAAGGGGTGACCGAACCGGGCTGAGGTGGGCCCAGGCCGGTCGGCCCAGGCCGGCCGGCCCGGCCCGGCCCGGCGCGGTTCGGTCCCGTTTTCCTTGCACCCAAAGGATCTTCAACCCTAAAAGCCTCGAGGCGCCGCCAACACCGAGGAGGAGAGTCATTCGCACCAGAAGGCCATCCACAAGCTAGAGAGAGAGGAGGAGGATCTCCGGAGGGAGATCAACCACCTCGAAGGAAGCACCCTCTCGTGGAGAAGAAGGAAGACAACGTCGGAAGGGAAACCATGATCAACGGTGCCATGATCAGCACCTTGATGGGGTAATCTTCTCATTCGTCCATGGGTTGTAATCGATCTTGAGATGTAATCGCACTTTGTCGGATTATCTATGTATCATCTTGTGTTGAATATACTTTAATGCTTAAGGTTAGCTACCATGCCGTAAAGGGAGTAGAGCTCCAATGCTTCCTTTGATCCATTCAATACGCCGTGTCCATCATAGGTCTAGTCATGAATACCTTCGCGTAGTGACAGTACGAGAGGAGGGAAAGGGCGAAACCGTGGTCACAACCCCGATAGATTAGATTGGTTTTCATGTCTTTAAGTGATTGCATGCTCTAGTATCGTAGACCCGTGGGCGAGTGTCTTTTATCTTGATATCTTAATCATTCTCTCTAATGTAGTTTAGTTGTTTTCTAGTATAATAATAGTTAGGGTTTTAGTAGTTAGTGTGTCATTGTAGATCGAACGCTTGTAATCCCCTTGCTCCGCGGATTGACAAGAACCTTGGGAATCCCGTGGTGAAAAAGGTGTGCGGTCCGTACGCTTGCGGATCGTAGAGGGATACGTCTTTTATCCGTTAACACTCGGCCCTCAGCCCGGCTTCTCTCAAAGCCTTGATCTTCGCCAGCAGCTCGGGTAGCTGGATACACCCCTGCATCGTTGGCTCGGAGTTCCACCACGGCTGGTGCTTCAGCTGCTTCCCGCTCGGCTTCGGCAGCTCCGGGTGGTGGTTGGTAATATAGAACCACTTCGACTTCCAGTCTTGGTTGGAGTCGATCAGCTTGTACGAGAGATACTGATCCACGGCGTCCTCTCGCATCTGGATCCCGGCTCCCCCCACTACTCGGAGATTGTTGGCGCTGGGCTGGGGCTTCACTCAGAAGAATTTTCGGAAAAGCACCCAGTGGGGCTTGATCCCCAAGAAGGATTCACAGAAGTGAACGAAGACTGAAGTAAGGAAGATACCGTTGGGGTTGAGGTTGAGGTACCCGATGCCGTAGTACCTCAGCAGGCCCTTGAAGAAGTCGCTGGTCGGGAGAGACAGCCCTCGATCCGCAAATCGGGTGAACATGGGGATCTCGTCCAGGTTCTTCTCCATGGGGTACGGATCCCCTGCTGTGGCTCGCCACATGTCAATTTCCTTCTCCCGCAGAAATCCATTGTTGAGAAGCGCCAGCAGATCTTCGGTCTTGGCCTTGGATTTCTTCCACTCCTGATTCGGATTTGGTCGCGGCGGAGACACCGGCGGCGATGTCCCCACGGCGGATGCGGCGGCCTCCTTGCGAGACCTTTTCTTCCCACCGTCGGTCTTCAAGGACTTCGATGGCGAGGGCTTCATTCTCCAAGTGCACGGTGTCTTCACTCGCATTCGCTCGGGGGCTACGGCGGTGGTTTCCGACGGCGGCTCGATTGGATCTACACTCCCCTCAAAGGGGGCGGTAAGCACTGGCGGTGGTTTCTGGCACGATCTGCTAGGAATGGCTGCAAATGCGTGGGGTGAAAAACCCTAAGGGTTTCGGCTTCTATTTATAAGTCAACAGTGGCTCCTCCAACGGCCGGATGGATAAGTCTCCAGATGGCTGACTCATCGGCGGCGCCTGACTCTTCAACTTCTACTAGTCGACGCGCCTCGTCTCAGGGGCTCGGCTACTTCTACTCAACTTCCTGGGTAGCGACAAGATTTAAGAGCAACTCAGCACACATTCTACAAGATGACCCTTCAATTCGAGAGGAAGTACACGACTCAAGGCTCGGGGGCTCCGTGCCACGTGTCCTTCAGTTTTTTCTCCGGATTTTGCGGGATATTCTTGCCAAAACTTCAGATGGATCCTCAGCCAGAGTCTACAACTCAACCTAAGGCTCGGGGGCTACTCCATATGGAGTGCGATTTTGCAATCGCACTTCCATATCAGCTTTGGCTTCAAGACAACATGGGCATTATTGAAGACCTTCAAGAGCAGCCCTCGAGGACGCTTGGGACTACTCGAGAAGACTTCAGGATTGCTCAAACATCAGCTGGAGTACATTCCAGCCTCGGGATGCTTCAACTATTCTTGAGGACTTTTGACTTGTAGCACTCAGGGACGCTTGAGGACTACTCGTTAAGGCCGTCAAGACTACTCGAAGCTATCCTTCTCGACTACAAAGTACTCGGGGGCTTGTCGTATGGACCTCCTTGGGCCCACTACCTCGGTGGATACCAGGACCGACTACTCGGTGGGCCCCTGGGACTACCCGACTTGCGCTGCACGGCATCTGCTGGCGTGAAGCACAAGGATTACGGAGGAGAAGTACTCGGATAGGAAGCTGTACATGTCCCGCACTGTATAGAGGACTCCTAGACGTACTCGACTAGTACTCTCTCCCTGAACCGACTTGTAACCCTGCCTCCTGGACTATATAAGGCGAGGCAGGGGTCCCCTCTATCTCATCTCGCTTATACGCACCAGATTGCATCATCTTGTAATCACACCCAATCAATCCAGAGCTACGCAGCATACAGGACGTAGGGTATTACGCACCTCGCGGCCCGAACCTGTCTAAATTGTGTGCCACGTGTCTCTTCCTTCGAGTTACCGATCTCGGCGAGGCCACATTCATCTACTTCGGGTACTCCCCTTAGTAGGTTGTCGGTCTAAAACACCGACAGTTTTCGAATTTTTAATCGCACCCCCTTGCTGTTTTGTGAAGTTAAGTAACTTAATTTGCTTATACGTACACAGTCACCATCAAGATTAACTTTAATTAATGCATATACATGTGTATGTGTAGATTTACTGGACGGTACGTACAAGCTCACCCAGGAGGGAGACGGGACCGTTGATGGTGAGCTGAACCAGCTTGGTGTGCAGCAAGACCTGGACCAAAGTCCAGAAGAGCCCAAGGCTTGTGTTGGTGTTGAGTCTGAGGAAGGCAAGCACCGGTTTCATCTAACCCACTTTATAAATTAAAATCATGTCCTTTACTTTTCCGCACTTTATTGCTTTAAATTGTGCATTTAAGTTTCAGGAGTTGTTTTGACACCTAGTTGCATGATCCTTAGGACTCCTATGCTCTTTTACTAGTATGTTAGGAACGCTAGTGCCATGCTCTAAGGATACGGTAGACGTCGAGTAATGACTCATTGCTCGCGAGATATAGGATGCTTATGTTGGAATTATAAGTTGGTTAAATTGACTCGCTCATGTGGTAAGAGCAATGGGTTCGGTCTCGACCGAGTAGCATTGTGCTGGTTTAAGCTATTGAACGTACCAAGTGCTTGTCGGGAATGGGACCGGTAAGCCTAGTACCTAATGAACCAGTGTGGGAATTTTATCGCTACTACTCTTGAGATGCATGTCCCAGTTTGCTCCCGGTAGTGCAAGTGTGATCCTGGACGTGCCGTGTGAGGGCGTTCCAGTAACCTTGTACTTAGAACTGTAGCATCTTTTCCTAATCTGGGGAATGACGGGAACCGCCTGGTCGGGGTAGACCCCGCATTCGCTTTTATTTGATTTCTTGGGTCTACTTATTCCGTGTATCTTGGGTTTACCTTGCAAGGATATAAATCGATCGATCGTCGGTCACTCGCCGTTATCTGAGTCAGCTTGACCACTGGCTACCTCATGTTTATGTATGGAACATTTTGTATTAATACTGTTACCTGTTTAATATTGTTTGCACAACATGCTTGTTTAGTGCAGGTGCTCACATAGAATGGTTAACATACTAAAACTTGAGCTAAAACGTGAAAGTAAGGATCAACTCTTAGTCGCTTTTGGCAAAACAAACCCACAAGCCAAAAAGCCGTGCATGTCTAGTCTTACTTTATTTTTGTCGGGGTAAGTCTTCTTGAGTATTAGTACTCAGCCTTGCTTAATTTGTGGTTTTCAGGTAACCCCATCTGGCCTGGCTCTATTCCAGATGGTTGGGAGCTTGAGTGGGAGAACGATGTTGATGAGTGATACTCTATGGATGGCCTCCCATGTGTATCTTCCGCTAGTTTTATTTTCGTTGTTTAAACTCTGATCACCTTTACTTTTATGTACGAAAAACCTGATTTGTAATAATGTTGAACTTGTGGACTTTAATTTAATGTAATGTTGTACTCTGGTCCCGCCTTCGTGTCAGCTTAGCGCATATCAGCGATCCTGTTGTATGTGATATACCGGGCTTTACCCGGCAGAAATGACAGAATAGTTCTTTATTATTGCTTAATGGCCACGTGGACAGGCTTAGGCGATAATACGGAACTATTTTGGGCGGTTCCGTCACAATATCTTTGAAAAATTGAAGATTAACCTCGTCTCCTATTGTACTTTGGACGTCCCCAACGATAGCCAATCAGCTAGTCACGAGGCAAAAAGATCATATGATCATGTTTTACGTGACAAAGAGTAAACATAAACAGAGAGACAAAAGGACTAAATATTCTAACTTTTAAAAAGTAAAATCATTTCAAATTTCAAAAAAAATATACAAAAGAAAACTGACATTCATGATATTAAGCACTATCTTCTTCATTAAATATAATTTCATAGTACATCTATTCGGTGTCATAATTCTTTATGATCATCTTTAATTTATGATTTTGGTCAGACATAAAATGGTTTGATTTTATAAAAGACATGTGATGTACAATTTGCAATGGAGTGAATATTAGTTCTGAAAATGTAGTATAAGAGGACCACTAAAAAATAGGAGTGTCTATAGGTCACTCATGTGATTTAGAGACCCTCCTCACACGATTTTTTGCACCATCCGATCCACAATAGATGGTCCAGATCGAATTAACCTCCACCTCATCCATCCAGCCCTTCCTCCCGCTCTTCTTCCTCCTCCAGTCGTCGCCCCTGCCCCAGCCCACTACCCCGCCGCCCAGCCCCCTCCCAGACCCTCCGACGCGGGTGGGGTAGGGTCCTGCCGGAGCTGCGAGCCGGCTGTGACAACCCGCCCAGGAAAATACCGTACTATCACCTAAACCAATCCACTTTGGCCCTTAAGCGACCGTAAAGTATCATCCTGTCGTTAGTTGTGGGGTTAACGCCAGGTAAAATCACTTACATAGCAACAAGGATCGACATATATGCATAAAAACTCACGCGAAGGCGAGTCCAGAGTACAAACATAATTTAAATCTAAATTACCCCTAAGGGTTTAATTGTTACAAAACTTTGTTCACGCCACGAAGTAAAAGTTCAAAGTTCGAAGACAGCGGAATAAAAGTAAACTAGCGTAAAGATGAACATCACAGGAGGCCATCCGTGATGCCATCACTTGTCGTCATCCACCCGGTCAACAACACCTGCAACAACAGTTTTAAAGCAAGGTTGAGTATACTAATACTCAACAAGACTTAACCGTTGGGTGATAACTACATCATCAAACACTAGACATGAGAGGCTTTATGGCCGGTGGAGTTCTTTTGCTGAAAAGCAACAAAGAGTATGTCCTTACTTTCAATATGTTAGCATAAGTTCTAGTTGATTATTATTTCTAAGTGTGCCAACTAATTCAATCAAGAATTGTACAAACAATTATTTCAAGCAGTAATATTCACCAAGTTCCATCATTACAGGATATCATGGCCAGTTGATTAAGCAGTCTCAGATAACGGTGAGAGGCCGACAATCGATATATTTACACGTTGCAAGGTAAACTTAAACACACGGTAGGGTGCCCCGTGAGGACAACCATCCAAGCGGCTACCAAAAGTTATCGGCTTGGGATCAAATCTTACAATCTTGGGTACAAGGCTAGTTGGCATACCCCGCGAGGCATCCAACCTCACACAAGTACCCCCTCCCCCGATAGCTAGCCGGGTAGGTGATTACTCAAGAGTAGTAATAGTAAGTTCTTGCACCGTCTCATTAAGGTACTAGGCTTACCGGTCTCATTCCCGACAAGTGCTTAGTACGTTCAAAAGCTTAGCCTACGAAAGCCACTGGACCGGAGTCCAAATCCCATGCTCTTACCACATAAGCAATCCATTTATAAAGATCTTATGATTCCACATAGGACCTATTCTCGCGAGTGACGAACATCACTCGACTTGTACCGGTCCTATAACATAGCAGCTATCGACCTAGCATACTAGTGAAAAGCATAGGTACCTAAGGATCATGCATCTAGGGTTTCAAATCAACTCCTGAAACGTAAATGCACAATCATAGCAAAGGTATTTGCATAATTTTAAAAAACGGGGTTAATGATCTGGGGCTTGCCTTCGCTGGCAAGGTTGTCCTTGGGCCCTTTTGGACTTGGGTTCAGGTCTTGAGCTACGTCCACGTACGGTAGCTCTTCGTCAGCACCTTCGCCTCCTCCTTCCGGCACGAGCGTACATCTACCGTCGGGAAGATCTACACGAAGATGCAAATGCAAGATTTACTTAACGATTTTTAATTTAATTACTTGCAAACAACAAATGTCAACCATGGGGTGCATGGTTGACCACATTCACCTAGATAAGAAATACATTCAGCATACTCTTCCAAAAAGGAACAATACGTGGTTCTTTATTATTTATTCTTTTTAATGGTGATTATGTATATATTTATGAAAATAAATTAACTTAAATTCCACAATACAGCAAAGGGTTGGTCTTCATCTTTTTAAATTGATTTACAACCAATCATAAAGCCACTAGGTGTGTAGGTGGTGATTTTCTCATTTACTTTACCATTAAGCTTTAAATTTGTTTCCATAGCTTTTATTCAAAACAAATTTAAAATTCAGTGGGGTGTGTTATGAAGCACTATGAATCAAAACAAAGCCACTGCACACAGATGCATGCTTAGGATAGCTAGAAATTTAATTATATCGAAATCAACAAAAGCTAGCTACTAAAGTAAGGTAAATGCATACAAAAATAAATACACATCAAAATGATTCCAACTTTCTCACACATGATCTCTGGCCCAAACCTATGATAGGAATGCAACATATACACCTAGAACCATTATAGATCTTGAGTTATGAATTTACAAATAAACACAAGCATATATCAAGAATAAATACTTCTGTCATTATAAACTTGTTATTAATTCACCAGAGGTGTAGTTTGGCATAAGTTGGGAACAAAAAACTATTTATTTTTAGCTACAAAAATCATCTAGACAGATTCTGCATAAATACAAAACAATTTATATAAAAAGATCTACAACATAACTTTGTGCAATTTTTGGTACAGTATCTAGGCATGGCATAATACACAACATATCCAAAATTCAGCTACAAAGGATTGGTAGATTTAGAGATACAACAGATCTAGGTTTTTCAGTTTTGTATTTTTCATGCAAAACTTATAAGGAAAAACTATGAATATGCTTCACAAAAGTTGTAGTGTTTTCTACCAGGAATCTAAAAAATTGGGTTTGCATTTTTCTGATTTTTCTATGAGTTTCTACAGATTTTACAAGATTCAGCCAAAAGTCTACGTAGAGGGGGGGTCGGCGTGCGCTCACGGCAGCGCGGCACGCGGCGTGGCGTGGCCCAAGCGAAACCGCCGCGGGCGGGGTCCGCGCACGCGCGACGTGAGCGGGTGACGGGCGCGGGCGCGGCCTCCAAGGCGGCTCGGGGCGCGCGGCCTCGGGGGCGCGCGGCGTCGGGATGCGCGGCCGGCGGGGCCCGACGCCAAGAAGGGCCGGGCGCCACGCGCGCGAGGGTGCGTAACACGCGCTCTGGAGCGCGACGTCGCAGTGGGGGCGCGGCAGAGCTCGGTTCTTATTTCTTTTAGCCCTGTTTGACTGCAGATTTCTCCAAAAATTTGAACTGAAGTGTACTGTATGGTAAATAGCAAAGTTGTAGATCACGTGTCCCTCTACAACTTTTACAAAGGCAGTCCTATGTTTTTCTGAGTGGTTTGAGCAGGAACGTCGTGCAAAGTTCTGGTTTTTCATGGCGCCGATGAATAGTGAAATCTGCAGTTGACCAAGTTTTTCACCCCTTTCCACTCAAAATTTGAAATGCCACCCAAAAGCAAAGTTGTGTCCCTCAAAAAACTGGACAACTTTTATATTGAGAGATTTTGAAGTGTTGAGGTGAAAATGGGAGAACCGGGCAAAAGTTCCGGGGGATGCTCAAGGACATTAGGGTTGACATAGGGTTTGACTGAATGTTTGACCAAGGTTTGACCACCAATGTGTGTTGACCTCCTTAATGGGGTCATTAGTGATTGTTGGCGAGGTTTTGGAAGTGATGGCCCAGGCTGACCAAGGTTTGACCAATGTCAACAGTGTTTGACTTGGCTAATCCGATCATTAGCGTTAATGACACTAATTAAAAACTTGGGGCGTCACACCGGCCACCAGCGACGCGACCCCGCCTCTTGCCCGAGCCGTCATCGTCGTGGAGTCTTCCTCGTACTGCCCTGTCGTCCACCGCTGCCCCTTTTGTCTCCGACAGTTGGCGCTACTGTCGACACTGCTGTTGTCACCGTCATGGAGTCATCCTCGTACTCCCCCACCGTCCATCATTGCCCCTTCCGTCTACGACAGCTGGCGTTGCCGTGAACCCCGTCGCAATCTCTTCGGTGAGTTCCCCGGCCCGACCCTGGCCCCAACCGCCGGCCTCCACCGCCGGGGCCGCGCACCCCTGTCGCCGCACCTCACCGCCCTCGACCCGCCTCCTTTGTCGGGCCGACCTGACGCCACCGACCCTCCCTCCATAGCCGGTGGTGACAGCGGCCCCCACCCTCGGAAACCCTAAAACTCTAACCTGGTCAGTGTCTCACCGGAACCTTACCGGAGTTGGAGAAGGTAGATGGGTGGGTGAACATGGAGGTGAGACTAAATTAGTGTCAAGAGAGTTAAAAAATTGCATGGGTGACAGGTAGATTTCCATAGAATATTTACTGCGCTGTGTATTGTTTTTTAGAGAGACACCCAAAAGAGTGTACTCATATCTGATTCATATCAAGGAAAACAATTGACAGTACAAGGGAAAGACAGCTTGACACACAACGACGCAAAGAAAATAAAATTACATTGAAGAACACTCTGGTCGTCTTCTTCCTTCCAAAGTTCGTCGTCCACCGGAGCTTGAAAATTGCACTGGAAAGGCAACAAGGGAAAGGAGCACCTGCAAACGTCATCGCCACACAAGGCTTTGAAGACCGCAAAAACCACCCGCTGCTTACAACGAGATCTAGCAAACGTTGAAAGAACATCATCAGCTGGGGCAACACCCCAAGCAGCACAGGCTTGCAATCTGTCATCACCAAACCAGTGGGTTGAAGAAACCGGAACTTGACGAAGAACATATCGAAGAAAGAGATCAAAACTGCCCCGAGAAAGGACAGCCAATTGCATCTCCTGACGAACACACCAACTGCAAAGATCTGAAGACAATCTTGAGATCTGACAGGACCAACTCTCAGTGGCCCTTCGTTGGCGCCGGAAAGGACGTCGTCGGGGTAGGGAGAGGCTGGAGAGACCTTATTCCATAGCGTGATCTTCACTACCACCTTTTTGATGTCGTTAGAAACCAAACGTAGAGGGAAAAAACTAAACCTACGAAGGAAACTGACCCCCCCCCCCCCCCCCCTCTCCTCTCCCTACTGGCGCCGGCGAGGCCGCCGAAGGGCAGTGGAGGGGACCGTCGGGTACGACGTGGACAGTGTGCTGCTGACATGGATCAAAGGGAGCAGTCGTGATTAGAAAACATCCCAAAATGGAGAAACCAAGTTTCTTCTAAAAAAGAATAGTGAGCAATTAAAATTAGAGACGTGCTAGAACTCGTAGCATGACCTCGAGAACTACTAAGTAATATACGTCCCTAGAATGTTATTGGATCAGATTATCTTACTGCTGACTTTACGAAGTACTTTCTCCAGTCTATAACGTTTCCGACCAGACTTTTATGCTGGAAACAAGCTAATTGCTTAGTCTGAAACGTCGTCTAGAACGGAGGTAGTAAAATTAGTTAATCACCACCACCTACTACCATCAAGGTCATTTTAATTTGAACCCCCTCAAAAGGGAAAAAAATCAAGGTCATTTTGAATAGGCTAATCTGAACCCTCCCAGCCTCCCTCCGACCACACCTGATAGGAGGCAATTCGACACGCGCTCATTTCGTGACACACCGACCTACTGCTGACGTGGAACGCACGGGGCCGCTGCTGTTTGCCTGTTTACTAGTAGTAGTACTAATAAAAAAACGAGGAGCTAGCGAAACGTAAACAGTGGTCGCCGGCGGTGTGGCACACCACGCGTCGCCATCACACCCGACTTGCCTTGGAAGAAAGCGCATTCCTCCGCAGTCCGCACCTTCTAGTAGGCGCGCCACGCCCAGATATTTCTCGCCTCTGCGTGAGGAATATCTTCAACTCGGACCGATCACCAACTCACCTCCCGTCTAGAGACTCCCTGCCCCACGTTTCCATCAGACGACAATCACTTCCGTTCCCACATGCTCACGTATACCAGAATTAACCCCCATCCAAAACTGAAATTGAGCAATTCGGACTAGCCGACAAGTATTCCTGGTTGCAATCAGTCGATTCTTTTTAAAAAAAAAAATAAAGGGCAATCAGTCGATTATGGAGCAGCAGGAAATTTTCTCTGAAAATTTGAGCAGCGGAGAATTGGTACTCTACGTACGAGTAATGCTTAAGTTAAAAGCTAGTTTTTATGGATCTGCTATACATATACAGTAGAAAATGCTACAGTAACAGAAGATAACTAGCAAAAGGTTGTTGTTGTTACTGCTACGGAATCACATACAGGAGTTTTTACATGGGGTCAGTAAAATCTCCAGCTGATGATCAGAGCTCTCCTCCCTGTTTCACTGTTGTGTATCCATCCATCACTGCACACTCGGTAGTAATTTGATTCCTGAGAACGATCGACCGATCGGCGACGAGGCCGCGTCGCCGTCGCCGTCGCGTCACCTGGAGTTAGGACCCGTCGTCGTGGTCGCTCCCGGCGCTGCTGCCCGCCGACCCGTTGCAGCAGGCTCGGAGCGGGTGGTACACGGGCCTGGGCCGGTAGATGGGCCACGCCTGCTGCTGCTGCTGGTGGTGGTCGGGCAGTGCCGGCGCGTCCACCGGCTCCGCCTTCACCTCCGCCGCGCCGCGGCTCACGGGGTCCTCGACGCCGCCGGCGTCGCCGCCGTTGCAGCTCTCGTCGCGCGGCCGCTTCCGCCCGATCGAGACGCCGAACAGCCTCGCGGCGGCCTTGCCGTCGTCGTCGTCGTCCTCCTCGTGCTCCGCCGCCTCGGTCGGCTCGGCGGCCGCGGGGACGTGGGCGACGCGGCACGAGGGGAGAAGCTCGAGCACCGACGGCAGCGGCGGGGGCGTGGCGGCGGCGGCATCCGACGACTCGCCGGAGCAGTTGCCTGCCGCCGCGGCGGCCTTGGCGGCCTCGACCTGCTGCGCGGCGGCGTCGACCTGCTGCGTGGCGGCGTACTTGGACATGAGGAGGAGGATGTTGTTGCAGAGCTTCTTCATCTGTCCGAGCTCCCGCGCTAGGCGAGCGTTCTCGCGCCGCAGCCGGTCATTCTCCTCGCCCACGTCGCCACCGGAGGCCGCCGCACCGCCGGAGCCCGACCCGGACGGCGCCTGAGGCTGCAGCGAGGGGGGCTCCGGGGACGAGCTCGACGACAGCACCTGCTCCTCGCCGGAGTACACCGGAGAGCCCACGGGCAGCGCCAGCGGGATGGCCGCCGCGGCAGCGGCCGCGGCCACTGTGACCGCCCCCGTCGCCGCCGCGGCCGGGGTCACCTTCCGGCGGTGGATGTCGCAGAGCAGCCGCTTCTCACCCCGCCGGAAGCAGTCGTTGGCAAACTCCCACCGGTCCGGCACGATCTTCCTGAACCCCTGCACGGCAGATGGCAGATCACACCATCAATCAGCTCCATGCCGACACGACACACGACGAGCAAAAAAAAAAGAAAAAAGAAAGAAATTTTGAGATCATAAGGTTGTTCGGTTGGTGATCGATCACGCACGTAGGTGTTGAGCTGGCGCACGAAGCTGGAGAAGTTGTTGTGCTTGAAGTACTTGGGGAGGAGGTCGCGCGCGAACTCGGCGGGGCGCCACACGACGAAGGCGGAGCCGTCGTCGTTCCACGAGATGACGTCGTCGACCGCTGGGTCGTCCACCAGCTGGTACGTCTTGGTGAGGAACGGGGTGGGCACGGACCTCTGCCCCGCGGCCGCTGCCGAAGCCGGGGCCACGCCCTCCGCCGGCTGCGGCGTGGCCGGAGGAGGCTCGCCCGCCGTGGCAGCGGCGGCAGCCTGCTCGGCGGCCATGGCGCCGCCGCCGCTGCCGCCCGCGCAGATCTGACCGGGCGACACCGTCGCGGCCCTGTCCGGCCTGCCGGCGCGGCGAGAGAGAGAGAAGGATTGGCAACGGGAGGAAGAAAGGTGGTGGCTTGGCTTGGCTTGGCTTCTGGAAGTTTCCTGGTAGCGTAGCGTGGAGAGAACCAGCGGGCGGTTACGGGAAGAGAGGGCGAGGGTGCGCAGCGCAGGAGACGGGAGAAGAGGCACGCGGTCGCGGAGGGAGGCGCTAATAAGGCGAGGGCGACCCGCCACTGATGACGATGCGGAGAAGAAGCCAAGTCGCGCGGTGGTTTCCCCGTGGAGGGAGGGAGGAGACACGAGAGAGAAGGGGGGAGTCAAGCGAGAGCGGGCGCGGGGTGGCCCGCCGGATGGGAGGCCTGCGGTGGAGATGGCGGCGCGCGGTGGTGGGGGCGAGGAAACTGCGAGAAGGTTCCGTTGGTTTTTTTTACACTAGCCCCCCGGTTGTAGGGGTCGGGTTGGTTGGGTTGTTCTGGAAGGTTCAAGACCGGGCGGAGGAATCTCTATCTAAAAATTTTGGACACGTCTCGTGCGCCCGTGGGCCCGCTCCTCGACGAGGAGCTGGCTTGCAGCAGCTACGAATTTGATTTTTTTTTTACAAATATTAGATTATACTTTTTTTACAATTGCAAACTACTCTATTAAGCTGCCAGTTTTACAGGGAAGCCCTCCAAATAGGAGGGAACTACAACTTGGTCCCAAGATCATATAACAACAGCAGCTAGTACGAGAGGCGGACGACGGGCGACGTCGCCGGTGGAAGGCAGTAGAAGTTACCGCTAGATGGAAGGTCGTGCACAGAAGCATCGGTTGTAGCGGATCGACGGAGCATACAAGGATGCTTAGACCGGACGACCGAAAGATTTTTGTATTGTCGTCGCCGGAGATTGAGGGAGGAACTCCGAGTCAAGATCCCAGAGGAAGACGAGGTCGTCGATGCAACACCTAGTGTAGGAGTACTACTTGTATTGTAGATCTGCAAATCATGGGGCTGCTTGAATTGAGGGCGAGGCAGAGGCGGACGACGGTGAAGACGAGTCGAAGGAGGTCAGATCTTGAAGGCGGGAAAAGGTTGGTGGAGAGAGGCGAGGGAAGATCCGAGCAGAGGGGGGTTTTATTTTATTACCGCTAACCTTGGCAGGAGCGATGACGACGACGAATGATCCACCGAGGAAGGCCTCGACAACGAGAACCTCGACGACGACGACGTCGAGCTCAAGTAGGGTTAATGTCATAGAGGCGCAAGCACAAAGGTTATTGGGTTTAAACTAAAAGGAAAACTAAGCCAAGGAGTGGATCTACCGATTGGGGGCTACCTCTCTCCATTGGCGAGGCCACATGCAGGGAGGAAGAGAGAGGCCTTGGGTGAGAAGGGAGGAGGGAGCCGAGATAGGAGAAGCCGTCCAGTTCCAGATAGAGATTACTTTAGTGTTCTTTTAGATTATCCACTTGTATGCATTATAATTTGGGAGGAGTATTGAGAGACATGGTACAAGGCCTTGCATCTTGTCTCGGCTTGTTTCGTACGTCTCACACAACACTATTTTAACTACCAGCCGAACACTATTTACATATCAATTGTACAGATAGTCTGAGTAGGCTTCAACTTTTCTGAGTAAAAATGTTGGTAAATACTCCTATATGTTGGCACATTTACCGATTGGCCAGTTATTGGCACAATCATTGTGGCTTCTTCCGCGAAAGGGCCTGTAGTAGTGGTTACAAGAGCCCCGGTAGCACATCAAGTCCTGGGTTCGACTCCCCGTGGGAACGAATTTCTCAGGATTTAACGGCGTTTGTGCTTTCAGTGGTAGGCGGCGTTCTCGTCGACAGCGAGGCGCCTGTGGTGACTTCGTCAATCTTGAGGATTTGCCGGCACAGTCTTTCAAGATGCTCCTCAGGTAGGGTTTGCGTGCGTGTATTAATAGGATGAGTGTGCGTGCGTTGTAAGTGTCTCCGATTGTAATTCGAAAAAAAGATCATGGCTTCCGTACTTACAAGGACCGGTGCAAGTTAACTCACACTCCTATTTCTATTTGTGAGCGTGACAGTTATTTGTCGATTGGAGCAAGTAATGCTGCATTAGCGCGATTGATATTTCTACGTACTGTACAGGTGTACTAGATGATGAGTGAGGATTTGTTGGGCAGATATTTTTGCAAAGGGAGGACTGAGATTTTTTTCCTCTGGCACAGGTTTTCTGGTGACGAGACCCGAGATCTTTCGCTGAACAACACTCCATCGGCCCTCGCCCTGACATTGACAGGTGCTCCACCGGCGGAAGCTGCTCCTCCGTCCATTCAAAATATTTGCCCCTTTTGACTTTTGTGATTAATGTTTAACCATTCGTCTTATAAAAAATTATGAAATATTATTTATTTTGCTATGACATATTGTACCATCATATATACTTTAAGTATATCATAATGTTTTTATATCTTCATAAATTTTTTAAATAAGACGAATGATCAAATATAATACGTAGAAGTCCAAATGTGTAAATATTTTGGGACGGAGTAGTACTATTGTTTAGTTTGCTAATTCTAACATTTTCTTCACTCTCCATCACATCACATAAAATGCGCCAAAAGACATAAGTTCGGGGTATTAAATATAGGTTAAAAATAATTAATTACACAGTTTTGATGTACTTCGCGACACGATCTTTTGAGTCTAGTTAGACAATGGTAGGACAATATTTACCATAAACAAACGAAAGTGCTACAGGAGTTAGAAACGTTGGAAAGACAAAAATTTTTCCACGAACTAAACTAGCCGGTTCGTGTTCGCGCGAGACTTTTGGGGCAAGCGAGCTCCGGTACGTACTCATTGAGTACGTGGTGATGATGACCAGAGAAGAGGCAGGCGTCAGACTGTCCGCACTCGTCAACCTCCAAATACAACCTCTAAAGGGAATATTCCTGCCAACTCATCACAATTTTTCAGTTCGGTACCAATTTTCTCGCACCCGTCGACCTCTATATCTCAAACTCCAAACCAACTACCAAAATGTGGACCCACATGTCACTCTCTGTTATTTTACCCCACCTACTCCTCCCATCCCTCTCCATCCCCACCCCCAACCCGTCCCACCTACCCGGCGCCTCCTCTGCTCCGACGCGCCGGCCGCCGTGCGGCCGCCGGCGCAGAGGCGCGGCGGAGCTCCAGAGTGGGCGGCCGACGGGGCGGGAGGAGAAGCGGCCGCAGCCATGGCGGCGGCGCGCGCCGGCCGGGGGAGGCGGCCGCGGCGCCTCGAGCTCACCGCCATGGACCCGACCTCCAATCTCCCGGCGGCGGCCGTCGAGGAGGGGCGGAGGCGCCGGATCCCGGCGGGTGCGGGCGGCGGCGCCACCGACGGTCGATTCGGGTGGAGGTGGAGGAAGCGAGAGAGGCGCGGCGGAGCTCCAGAGTGGGCGGCCGACGGGGCGGGAGGAGAAGCGGTCGCGGCCATGGCGGCGGCGTCGGGGGGAGGAGGCAACGGCGGCGCCTCGAGCTCACCGCCATGGACCCGACCTCCAATCTCCCGGCGGCGGCCGTCAAGGAGGGGCGGAGGCGCCGGATCCCGGCGGGTGCGGCGGCGGCGCCACGGCGGTCGATGCGGCGACGAGGAGGGGCGGAGGTGCTCGATCCCGACGGGTGCGGCGCGAGCAAGGCTTGGCGGATCGAGCGCCCCTGCGGACGGCGCCGGCGCGGCTGGTTCTCGCGGCGGCAGCGGCGCGCACCCTCCCTCCTCCCTCTTCTCTCCCACGGCGGGACGCACGGGTGGTTGAGCGCCCATCCACCGTGGCATGGTAGCGGCCGCCCTCCAAGCGCGCCAGGAGTAGCGCTCTCCCGGCCGAACGGAACCTCCCAGGTCGCTTCCCCGTCCCCCGGTGCGGGCGAAAAAACGGGAAAAGCGACCTGGAGGCCGCTTTCCCGGTCCGATCCAGGCCCCCGGTGCAGAGAGTCTCATGCATGGATCGGGATTGTGGAGACGCGGTTGACCGGCAACGTTCAAACGGCTACACTTACCCATGTGCGTGCCTTGCCAGTTGCCACCACCTGCGATCTCTGGGCGGGGCGGTCAACCGCGACGTTGAGGGATTGCCAATTTGCCATTGGAATTGGAGGGCGGACGGTCTTGGTCGAAGCAGCACACCATCGGCGTGACGTGGCAGAGCGAGCAGGCGAAAGGTGGTGGATGGATGGCTTTGACTCGGCCGGCGCGTGATGCTTCCCGAAGTTAGGGGCGGGCGCTTTCGTCTTCGTCTCGCCAAAAAAAGCGAAACCTTTTGCCTTTGAACGGGGAGGAGTACCCTTTTTTCTGACAGCCTGTTCGCTTGGCTTATCAATCACGAGCCAGCAGTACTTTTCTCTCAGAACAAACCAGTCACCAGTACTCTTCTTTCATAACAAACCAGCACCAGGCATCAGCCACCAGCCAACCGAACATGCCGTTGAATTTTTGTTGAAGAGACGACGACCCAGGCTGCGCAGTACAGCATCGTACGAGATCCTTTTCTACCCTTTCTTTTGGAGAAAGAAAATTATAGCTGTGTGAATTGTACCGATAATACTTGCTGCGTAGTAGCCTTCGCAGCAGGCCAGCACATACGATCTCCTCTCTCCTCGGCTAAAAATTCCTATTCAAAACAAATCACTGTATGAGCTGCTGCTAAAAGAAAGTCACCGTGTTAGTTAAAAAATTATAGCTCCACATTGTGCTTAAAATTCATACTTGTCGAGAAACCTTCCCTGTGTATACCAATTTCACTTTGCTAGTTGCCTGCGTAAGCGTATTTGTTTCTGCACTACTAGGAAGAGGGGGCTCCTGTATGTTTTGTGAAAGATTAATAAAGGTTGAAACTTTCAGCCGACTTAACATTTTTCTAAAAAATCAATATCATTCTCTTTCTTCCACCTCCAGCGGGCCTCTTCCTCCTTCACCTCCTACGGTGACTGCTGACGACGGCAACGACACGTCGTGGCCGCACACGCGAGCTCTGGTGGGCGGCGGGCGGTGACACGGCGGGCGGCGGTGGAGTAACCGACGCCGGCATGGATGATCTACGTAGTTAGTTAACGCGAATCTCAAACATTAAAAGGCCATCAAATATACGTAGGATATCCGCTAGGAAGACAACGACCGGACGACCCCAGCACCACAATTTTTTATATTTATTTTATCATGATTTTGCAAAAATATATGGTCCGGCACAAATTTTGCAAAAATGTACATCTGGCGCTGTGGCGCACGGCGTCAGGGACATAACACCGTGGCCCGCGCCGCTAGGTGCCGCCAGGAGTGGGCCCTTAGCCCTAACGCCAAGGGTCACAGCGTTAGAGCCCTGACGCCGTGGCCCTCGGCGTTAGGAACCTAACGCCTGGCGACAGCGTGGCGCTGAGGTAACGTCGTGGCCCACGGCGTTATCTATTCTTTGCCGTCGTGAGCTGCGGCGGTAGGATTTTTTTAATTTAAATTGTTGAAGGACTGATAAAATGACCAATCATTAATACTTAACGACGAATTTAGATAAACGATACATTTGCAATGGCACGTGCGACACAATTACTCTAACTTTGTGCCGCTGCTGCTAGTCCTAACGTGCCTTAGGGAATTTAGATAAACGATTACAACAATTGTAGTCTAATTGTACGAATAATACCCAGAGAACCCGGACATCATAGACCCGCCGGACTGCTGGGAGGGCATGTAGTACCCCGTCGGGGGTGGAGTTGGATCAGTTGGTGGCAGGGGTGGAGTTGCTGGTGGAGTATTGTCCTTCTTTTCGTGGCACGAACAGCAGCAGTACTCGTCCTCACAGCCGGTGTTCGTCTTCACCACCATTGGTCCGGTCACCGGTCCGTCGTCGCCGTTGGTAGATGTCGGATCTGGAGAAGCCAATGCCGATGCGAGTTCTTGCCTCAGGTTGAAGATGACAACATCCTCGAGGTAGTTGATTTACTTTTGATACAGGTGAATAGCTGGGGGATCCACCCATTGCACGAAACCGCAGTTATCTGATTGTTCGAAGTACTGCAGAAACCGTGATTACATTAGTAAATCATAAATAAAATGATGAACGACAAAGGTCATGGATTTTTGCCTACCCATGCTCGTGAGCAATGCCAGAAGCGACGACCTGAGTTGTCCCATCCCTGATAAACCTGCATCACACAGAACTCACCGTGTGCACACCTTGACCAGTTCATCGTTTGATTCAGTGCGTACTTTCTAACATCACGCATGGATTTGAAATCTCTCTTGTCTAAGACTGGAAAGTTGGTGTTTAACTCTGGATCTTGCTGGCTCCACAGTGCTGGACCGAGGGAGTCATCATCATCAGCCTTAGTCCAGGAACTCATTGTTGCCTGCTGTGTTGTGAAGTGAGAATAGAGAAGAGTGGTCACATATATGTAGTCGCATACTGGATGGTGGGCCATTCAATCCGGGTAAGAAAATGGCCAGTGACTCAGAGGAAACACACCCTAGTACTAGGTACACTGTTTGGTGCAGTGACTCACAGAAAACACACCCTATGTGTTCAATATTTGGAGCAGTTCACAGAAAACACTTCCTAGTACGAGTTTTACTGTTCGCATCTGAAATGCATCTTAAATCAAGTTCTTAAAGATACAACCCGACTCTAGAGAATGATGAAATGAAATCATAATTTTTATGGATACAATAGCACTCGGCGTCGAGTACCCTACGCATACTGGGTACAACGGGGGTATTTCCCCTTCCTCATAGCATCCGGCTCAGCTTCCTTAGCCCGGCGAGCTCTCTCCCTCTTCCTCTCTCTATCTGCTTCACAGGCCGTGACCGCTTCACGTTCTTTGATCTCCCGCCGAATGTGAATTTCCTCCTGGTGCTCCTTACGTTTTTGTTCTTGTTTTTCTGCCTCAACCATTCTTTGCCACCTCTCACGTGCTGAACGACCCGTCTCCTCGATGTATCGCTTGTCTTGTTCGGACTGCTCACAATCTAGCCACTGCATAAAATCACAGAGAGGAGGTGGAGTCTTTTTTCAAAGACAAGTTAGCACATAATAAAATAGCAATGACATAATATTTATTTAGTAATTCAGTTAGTTCTTACTTTTGGTCTAACATTGCAACATGGTGGGAGGGGGTCATGCTCGTAGTTCTCGAACATGAAGAACCTCATCCCGTAGTGATACCCAAGAATGTTGCACTTGACAAGCTTACAGTTGTCACCACAGGAGCACATACGAGTGTGGATCCCCTTTGGCACCTTAACCTTGTCCTTCCTACTGGTGAGGAACTCCAAATGCAACTCAGGACCCCTTGAAGCCATTGAAAGCCTACAAAACAGATGAGACACATGATAATTCATTACTTGTTTCATTTGAAATTATAGAACAAAACATAACCGGATATGATAAGAAATTCGACGGCAAGAATAAAACAACAAGCAAATGAAAAGGTAGATCAATTATTACAATACAATAACATGCATAAGTTCAAATATTACAAGACCTTGCAAGATAAATTTGTTCAAATATTACAAGATGACAATCAGCCTAGGTAGTTCAATTATTACAACACGGTAGCACAAACAAGTACTGTCACTGCATTCCTTCGTTGTAGCGACTGGAACGACGTCCACGTGCACTAGATGAAGGTGGTGTAGAAGTGGCAGTGGAAAAGTAAGATGCTTCGGTGCATTTCTTGTAGGAGTGTCCAGGATTGTTGCACTTGGAGAATATCTACCCCTGAGGTCAAGCTTCAGCCTCATCCATGTTGTTCCTAATCCTCTTCTTCTTGCGTCGACCGACACCTTGACACATGGTTGGATCTGGATTTGATATGTACAACGCACTGTCTTTGGGGCCTTGAATGAAAGTTCCAAGATGCAGGTAACCCTCAATAGTGTGGTTCCAAGTGTCTAGGATGGTTTGCTTCAGAAAGTATTTAGGCATGTAGCGGCCCCAATGCTGATTTTTTGTTGCAAGGCATGCAGCGATCACATGTGAGCAGGGGTAGTGCAGGAGCTGTGGCTTCTCGCAAGAGCATGGGCATGTATGATTGCCAATAACTGTTTTCTGTATTGTTATTTCATCGTTGGCCTTTTGTGATTTGGACTGACAACTTATCTGATATTTCCACTGCACTTCATCGCCAGGCTCACAACGTAGAGGTTTTAGGTAAGCTTTGTGACAGAGAGCAGCCTTCTGTTTTTTGTTCAAGTACTCAGTCATCCATGTCGAATACACCTTCTGAGGGTCCTGCATTGCTGCATGTGCTGCATTAGCATGCTCAAGAAAGTACTTCATTGTGCGGTACAAGAAGAACTCAATGATACCAACAAGAGGTTGAGCTCTGGCACCACGCAAAACAGCGTTGTAGACCTTAGCAAAATTTGTTGTCATTATCCCATGCCTCACACCTCCCTTCTTAAACAGGAGGGACCATTTCTCCTTAGGCTCATTCTGAATCCACTGGCTGAAGGTCTTCACAGCACGTCCCCTTCTCCTTCTGACATTTGGAGCATCTTGCCCAACGTCCTCTAGAGAAACTGGCTCTTCCCTGGGTTCAGTACTTACAGGCTTCTTAGCTATCTCTTCTGATGCTTTCTTCGTCATATCATCTAATTTTTGCCACAGGTCGAAGAATTTCTTCTCCCAATTGGTCGAACATAGGTACTTGAACAATTTTGTAAGTTCTTTGTTCTTGAACTAAATATGAAAGTTTGCTCCCATATGCCTCATGCACCACCTGTTATGCACATCTGGCCATTGTGTTGCTCTGTAACGCTCTTGACTACCTTCTTTGATGTCACTAATGGCCTGCAAAATACCTTTGTGTCTATCGTGTATCACACACACGTTCGACACATCTCCCACCACCATCTACTTCAATCTCTCCAAAAACCAATACCAACTATCACCATTCTCTCCCTCTGCAAAAGCAATTGCCAATGGCAACAACTGATTGTTGTCATCGGCAGTCACAGCTGTAAGGATTGTGCCCTTGTATTTTCCTGTTAGGAATGTGCCATCTATGCAAATAATCGGTCGCAAGTTGTTTGAATGCAAAGAATAGCAGGACCCAATGCTAAGAATGCCCACTGTAAGACTTGCTTCCCTGGCCTTGATACATGATCATAAGCCTTGATATCATAATAACTACCAGGATTTAGCGCGGCAATTGTGTTCAGCAACCGAGGCAGATTGTGTAACACCCCGTGTTTTTGCTCAGTAGTGACTTGTGCTAATGACCCTCTTAATTACTCCTCTAACCACACTGGAATACCCCTAGGTCAACCCTTGGTCAAACCCCTACCTTAAACCCTAGTTTTCCCCCTTTGACCCCTTGTGCCATTCTAGAACTTGGGCAAGTTCTCCAAAATTTCACTAAACACTTCAAAATCACCCAATGGGAAAAATGTGCAGTTTGTCAAGGTACACAACTTCTCTGTTGAGTGGCATTGCTAGTTTGGAGTGTAGGGTGGTGAAAATTGCAAATCAAGGTGCTGGATCACTGTTCACAGGCACCGAGTTTTTGGCCATTTTGCACTGATGTTCCTGCTCAAACCAGTGAGTAAAACCCTATCAAGCCTTTGGCATTGTTGAAGAGAGCAACTTGCTTGACAACTTCGGTATTCAAAGTTTAGAGCACTTCTGTTTGAAAAACGTGAGAAAACTCATTTTGAAACAGGCTATGTGGAACTGTTTTTGGGCTGGACGTGCCGGCGCGCAATGTCGTGCGCGACTTGCCACGTCGGCTCGCCGCCGTACTGCCGGGCGCGCACACCGAAGCAGCCTACGGCCGCCGGTCCATGACACGCGAGCACTATGTTCCTACGGGCGTGACATGCCGCCTACCCCTAGGCCGGCGACACGCGGCCGCCGTGCACACGTGCGCGCGCGGCGCACCGCCATCCGCCACTGGCCGGAGCCCCGCCGCACGTCGCCAACCACATTGCCGCCCATGCCATGGTTCTTGTAGACACGACGCTCGGGCAAAGTTGCTTGTGACGCTCCTAGCCTATAAAAACCCCTCCCGGGTCACTCATTGCGCGCGCCCGAGAACACACCGCCTGCCGCCGTCGCCATTAGCACCGCCGTGGTGAGCCTGCTCCTCCGCTTGCTCTCCGGCCCGACCGAGCCTCTGGCTACCTTCCCAAACCTCCACCAGAGCCTCCCCGATCACTTATGGCTTAGCCCCCCCCCCCCCACATTTGCCGGGAACCTCGCCGCCGCGGAGGTGCCGCGGTTGCCTCGCCGCCGGCCATCACCGGGTCGCTCCCCGGCCGAGCCTCCATCGCCAATCGACCTCTAGTGAGTCCAATCGAACTCCCAGCTCGCTTGTTTGCATCCCTGTGCCCCACCTCACCACCGGCGAGCGCGCCCACCGCCGTCGGGATACGGTGGGGAAGGCCGAGGGCACACTTGTGAACTTTTAAATCTGGCAGGGGTCTGCGTGCAAGATGTTTCTTCACCTCTTAAGTGTTTTAGCAGTACCTTGTAAATTCGATATAAAATCATAGAAAAATCCAAAAATTGCAAAACCACTTTGTTGTGCTCTGTGTAACTAGAACTACCACTTTTGCAAAGCATGTATATACTTTTGGGCTTCGGGTTTTGCTTGAAAAATTGAAATGTGAAATAACTAGATCTGTGTTTCTGCAAAATCCATACATCATCTTGAGCTGTATTTTGGATATGTTGTGCAGACTAGCATGTGTAGGTGCTGTGACAAAATTTGCACAAAGTTACTAAATGAAACGGTGCAGGAACTTTGCGCTACTACTCTTAGGGTTGCGGCCCCGGGTTTGCTCCCCGAGTACTTGCGTGAGGCTGGCTGACCTTGGTGGAGTAGCCCAGTAAACCTTGTACTGAAGACTGTAGCATCTGATCCCAATCCGAGAAATGACGGGAACCACCTGGTTGGTGAACTCTTAGTGAGGGCACCTCTCGTGTGTTTAGGTCCACCTTGCAAGGTTTGAATCAATCGATTGTTGGCCACTCACCGTTATCTGAGACTACTTAATCTACTGGCCATGTTATCCCTTTATGATGGAACTTTGTGAAGATTATTACTTTGATTAATTGTTTGTATAACTTTGATTGCAATAGTTGCTTATCTAGTAATGATTACTTCTACTAGAACATGAGCTAAAATGTGAAAGTAAGGATTCACTACTTAGTAGCTTTTTGGAAAACAAACCCACTAGCCAAAAGCCTTGCATGATTAGAGGTATAGTCTTTCTTTTAGACGGGTAAGTCTTGCTGAGTATTAGTATACTCAGCCTTGCTTTAAAATGTTGTTTCCAGGTAATGCATGTGATGTGTGGCCCGGAGAACTTGCACCCGGCTGGGAGCTGGAATGGGTGGATGACAAAGAGTGATTGCATCATGGACAGGCCTCCAATGATGTGATCGTATCATTTAGTTATCTTCCGCTGTTTTCAATAAACTCTGAACCATTTACTTTCATGTTAAAGAACTATGTTTGTAATAATGGACCCCACGGGGATTTTATGTTAATTTGTAAGGCACTCTGGACTCTCCTTCGTGGGAGTTTTAATGCATACGTTCGATCCTTTTTGTGTTGTCAAGTGATTTACCGGGTGTTGACCCGGCAACACTCAACAGGATGATTCTTTATTATCGCTTAATGACCAAATGGAGTGGTTTAGGCGATAGTACGAAATTATCTCGGGTGGGGTTGTCACAGATTGTCATAGGATGCTTCATAAGTTCCCCACCTCATCTCCATTACCTTCTTCTTTGCCAGTATGCCTTACCATAATTTATGTGATACCTAAATTTCTCCTCGATTGCCAAGATAATGGACTTAGGCTCAAAACCAGGATTTTCCACAATCTTAGCAAACATCTGGCTAGCCACAAAACCAGATGACAAATTACGATGGCTTTCATCCAGCTGCTCAAGAGGCACAGCTAGTTAGCGACAGGTCGCTGCGAGCCTTCCCAGCGACCGGTTCCTCCCCTTCCCAACTTTCCTTTTCTGGAAAGTTTTTTCTTCCCGTGAATTTCTATTTCTGGAATATCATAACTTATGCACACAACTTTGGTGCATAACTTCGACTTATAAATTTTGTCAGATAATTTTTAAGCATAAAGTTTGATTCGAGCAAAATTTATGCGTACAACTTGTGTGCATAACTACTTGAAGAATAACTTGTGTGTATATTTTTTCGCTAACAACAACTTGTGTGCATAATTTTTCTGTAAAACTTCGATTTGTGTGCATAACTTTTTCCATAAAGATGAGTTGTACACATAACTTATATATAAGAAAAATTGTTGAAAGAAGAAATTTAAAAAGAAAATTAAAAAAAGGAAAACCGGCGCGGGGACGGGCGGCGCGGTCGCTTGGAGCGACCGCCCGCCAAAATAGTTTTGCGGCTGCTCAAGTACACAAGTGTGATCCACAATAGATTTGATCTCCCAATAATTTTTCCACTTGCCCTTGGAAGCATACACTCGAAAAGGACAGTTGGGCTTCAGACAGTGTACATCATATATATGTGGAGAACTCTTCACTACCCTGAACTCTCTCTGAAGAGTAAGTGTGGACCACCTCTTCACTGCATCCTTCACCTCTACTACACTCTTATACATGGCGCCAATAGAAACTGCATTTTCTCTATACTCACAGGCCACATTCTCACCAGCATTGATAGATACTTGTGAGAAATTGTAACTGTCCCAATCCCTTGGAACTAGCGGGTCATCCTCATCATCTGAGGAGTCCTGTTCCAATCCACGTTCATCCCCATTGGCCTCCATTTCGAACCGCCTGAGTAGTTCATTAACTCCCCCCTCGTCAATTGCACCCTCAAAGTGTGTGTGACCATGTCCTTCTTCTTCCTCACCGGAACCACCATTTCCTTCTTGTGGCTTAGTTGCATGACCATCTCCTGCTTGTACTTCAGCCTCACCCTGGTGAGCATCACTCACAGGCACTTGACTACTAGACCCATCCTTATGAACAACTTGGATAAACAACATCACATGCAAACTGATATCACATGCTGTTTTGATATAACTCCTCCAATGTTCAGTGCCTTGAAGTGGCTTAAGCTCCCAACATAATGACTCACTTCTGTTGATTAGAGCCATAATGGACAAGTCATGTTGCTCTGCATCTACATGAAATACCCTATTAAAACTGGGTAATGGACCCAAAAGTTCTTGAGACTGCTTTTTTAATCACATAGTCAACAGAATTAAATTCTGTCAAGTCAACTCCATGTTCACCATATCTAATCTACCCATTACCGAAATACAACTTGACACTGAGATCATCTGACATTTTTGACAGCATGAAAAAATAAAATGCTATTAACAAGTGGATCTGCAACTACAAAATATATCTACTCAGATCTACACTACAACTATAATTTTTCTAAGCAGATCTACAATACAACTATAATTTTACTAAACAGATATACACTAAACTATGTATTTACTAAGCAGATCTACACAAAAATATGTATTAACTGAGCAGATCTACACTAGAACACTAAGCACATTTACACTAAAACTATTAATTTTCAGAGTAATACCTCTAACGAGACGAAAAACCGGCAGAGCTTTGCACCTTCACCACCTCCTCCCTCACTCCCTTCTCTTCCCCTCTCTTTTCTTTTTTTCGAATTATTATGACATTTTCCGCTGAATTTCGGTGTTATATAGGCGTGGGAATCCTAGTGTCGTCGGCCACAGTGCTAGGGGGCTTGCTGCCGCTGTGGACCGTGGCGCTAGGACCTGACGCCGCGGCCCAGGGCGTTAGGCCCCTAACGCCACAGCCTACGGCGCTAGGTCTGGGCCACGCTCAGGGCCCACTCCTGACAGCACCTAGCGTCGCGGCCTACGACGTTATGTCCCTGACGCCGTGGGCCACGACGACAGATGTATATTTTTGCAAAATTGGTGTCGGACCATATATTTTTGCAAAATAGTGATAAAATAAATATATATATAAAATTCCAGCACCACGCACGATAATTTTCATGTCACCACGGCCCAGCTCACATATGGTATGACGCAGCCCACTAAGCAAATTATTTATTGATCGAGATTTATTTATTTATTTTCTTTGATTTTTCAAAAACATATAAGCTCAAATTTTGCAAAGCTATACTATTGTAACAATATGATAGACGTTTGGGTCCAATCGCCATATGGTATGGTGGTTGGAGGTGCTACAGTGTTCCAAACTGTTGTATCACACAACATTTGTGAACAGTACCCCAACACGGGTACTGTAGCGTCTGCAACCGCCATATGATACGGTAGTAGGGGTCGGTTCGTTTTAAAAAATCATAAACTTTGTAATTGTAACTTTAGACGAGGGAGCGGGAGGAGACGTGCACTACGTGACCGTAGAGCAAGACCTGGACCAAAATCCGGAAGGTTGTCTGTCTGCTTGTGCTGACGAAGGCAAGCCCCGATTTATTCATTAACCAAGTGTTCTTTAAAATTATGAATTATTATTGTTATTTTGTGTGCATTTACATTCAGGAGTTGAATTGAAACCCTAGTTGCATGATCCCTAAGTACCATGATCTTTTACTAGCTTGTTAGGTCGCTAGTTGCTATGCTTTAAGGATCTGGTACAAGTCGGGTGATGTTTGTCACTTGCGAGAATAGGATCTCCTTTATGGAATCACCATATGTTTAAATGGATTGCTGATGTGGTAAGAGCACAGGATTTGGGCTCCGGTCCAATGGCTTTGTTGGTTAAGTGTTTGAAAGTACTAAACACTTGTCGGAAATGGGCACGGTAAGCCTGGTACCTAAATGAGACGGTGTGGGAACTTTGTGATACTACTCTTAGGGTTGTGGCCCCGGGCTTGCTCCTCGAGTACTTGCGTGAGGCTGGGTGACCTTGGTGGCGTAGCCCAGTAAACCTTGTACTGAAGACTGTAGCATCTGATCCCAATCCGAGGAATGACGGGAACCGTCTGGTTGGTGAACTCTTAGTGAGGGTACCTGTAACACCTCAGGTGTTTATTAAAGATAAATACCTCATTTAGTTATGTTAATCAGGGTTAATTAGATCTTAAACATGTTTGACATGATTGGGCACACATTTGCACAAAAGACCTTGGTCAAAATCCCAAATCGTGGTCAAAACCCTAGATCTCAAAAAGGCTGATTCGGTTTTCTTGCACGTTCTCCAAATTTCACTATAGAAGTTCAAAATCGGCAAATATGAAAGTTGTTTGTTATTTCCGGGAACACATTTTTGGTAATTGGCGGACATTCCAATTTTGAGTGCAAATTAGCCAAAAATAGGTTTGAAGCCCTTATGAACAGTAACCCGAGCCGTGGAAAAACTGCAACTTCGTCGGGATATTCCCACAAATCTATTGATCAAAACATATGTCGCCCTTTGCGAAAGTTGTAGGTCTATAGCTCCTCTACAACTTTTATTTTTGGAGATTTCCGAGTTGTATTCAAAATGTGTGAGTTTCACAATTTCAAAGGTGCGCAAACGAAACTAAAAAGGGCACATGCCACCGGCCAGCTGCGCCCTGCGCGTCGCTGCGCGCGCGGTCCGCCTTCCACGTGTCGTCTGCGCCTCGCCCGTGTACGAACGCCTTGGTTCTCTCCTCCGTGGACCATGCCGCGTCGTGGAGCCTCCGCCCGCACCACGAGCCGTGGGCCGCGTCCTGTGCGCGCACGCGCGCATGCGAGCGCCACGCGCCGTAGCGCGGCGGACGCCAGCCGCGGCCTCCCGCGAGCACGCGCCACGATGGGCCCTGCGCACGATAAAGACGATTGCACGAGGAAGCCAACTTCGTTTTCCTCGTTGAGCTCGTCGTCATCTGCTCGCAGTTGGATATTCGTTGTTTTCCTCTGTCCACTCTGCCATAGCTATGCCGCCGCTAAGCTCCCTCCTCCACCCCTGAGCACACCTTTGCCTCCCCGCGACTCCCCTACATCTTCCCCGGCCACCAGACCAACTCCATAGACGGTCACCTCGCCGGAACCGAGGCAGGGGCGGCCATGGATGCAGGGCGCCGCCAAGCACCACCGCCGGCACTTCCTCCGACCCTTCCAACCACCGGAATGGAACCCTAGGTGAGCAAGGATCACTCCCCCACCCTTTCCCGGCAAAGAACGACCTTCCCCTAGCCGGATTGCGGCGATCCCCGTCGCTGGCCGCGACCAGGGGTTACATTGCGAGGTCTGAGATCTTTTCAGGGGCCAGAATGCAAAACCCAGGGACCTGTCTGTAAGAACCCAGTTTTCAGATCTAGGGTGTTCAGGCTGAACCTTGGAAAAATCATTAAAAATCGTAGAAA
Organism: Cenchrus americanus; assembly: GCA_947561735.1. Classification (NCBI taxonomy): domain Eukaryota; kingdom Viridiplantae; phylum Streptophyta; class Magnoliopsida; order Poales; family Poaceae; genus Cenchrus; species Cenchrus americanus. The sequence continues at coordinate 95,610,145 of OX387242.1, read as the reverse complement.
AATCGGAAAAATACAAATCCAATTTTGTTGGTTTCCTGGTGAATAAATCTACCGTTTCTAGAAAGGTTGTATAGGGTTTTTATTTATAGTTTTTGAATGAAAAATCAAACTCAGTTTGAGGTGTTTTTGTTGTAGTTTAAAATATACACATGCTATAGACTTGAATTTTGGACATGTTGCTCTTTTTGGCATTTATAGACTTTTGACCAAAGTTGGCATGATTTTGATGTGTAGAGTTTCAGTTATGATTTATGTAAGCTTTATGCTAGATTAATCTTGATGCTTTTTATAGCCCCTTTAGTAAACTTTTCTTTGAGCACAAGTGCACCCTAGGGCTTTGACTTGTTGAGTAGTACCTCTGATAGAGTGGATTTGATTTTAGGAAAATGTTTAATAGACGATTTGGATTTAATCTTGTGTAGGTGTTTAAATTCAAAAGTTGAAAAATAATTTGAATCTGCAGTTATGCTTTGGTCAGAAGCTTAGTTTTGGCATACATGACTTGTAGGTGAAAGTTGAGATCAAAAAGTTCATTAAATCTTTTTATATGAATTAATGGTGATATACTAGTCTAAAATTTGTCTTTTTCATATGAATTAATTTATAAATGTTCTTAATCTAAATTTTGGTGTGTGGGATTAGAATGGGTATATGATGATTTGTGCAGAAGCTTAGACTTATTTGAAGTGTTTTTGATTTAATTTGGATTTATGGCTGAAAGGCTTGTTTTAAATTAATAAAGTAAAGAAAGGTCAATTAAGGTGTGAATTTGTAAAATCATGTCATGTTTCTGTTTTTGAATTTTCAAAACACCTCCTTGCCGTTTGGTGAAGTTAAATAATTTAATTTGCTCAAGTATGTATGCAGTCACCATCATAGTCAACCTTGAATTAACCACCCTCACATTAATCTAATGCATATGCATGTCATGTAGATTTGTCGGTCGGTGCGTGCACGCTCACCCAAGAGGGAGATGGGATGGTAGAAGGTGAAGTGAACGAGTTGAGTATTCATCAAGACCTGGACCAAAGTCCGAAAGAGCCCAAGGCTGTTGCTAACTTAAAAGAAGGCAAGCACCGGTTCATCTAACCCTTTTTCTTTAAAATTTCATACCTTTTACTTTTCAGTATTTATTGTTTACTTGTGCATTTAAGTTTCAGGAGTTGCTTTGAAACCTAGATGCATGATCCTTAGGACTCCTATGCTCTTTTACTAGTATGTTAGGACGCTAGTGCCATGCTTTAAGGACACGGTACAAGTCGAGTAATGACTCATTGCTCGCGAGATATAAGATATTCTTGTTGGAATCATAAGTTGGTTAAAATGACTCGCTCATGTGGTAAGAGCAATGGGTTCGGTCTCGACCGAGTAGCATTGTGCTGGTTTAAGCTATTGAACGTACCAAGTGCTTGTCGGGAATGGGACCGGTAAGCCTAGTACCTTCTGAACTGGGGCGAGATCTTTCTAGCTACCCGCTTGGGATGCGTCTCCGGGCTAGATAGCCGTGGTATAGTGTGTGAGTCCGGACTGGTCGGGTTAGACCCTCCGGAGAACCGTGTACCAGAGTTTGTAGCGTCTGATCCCAAACTGTGGGATGTTGGGAACCGCCTGGTTGGGGTAGACACTGCACTTGGTCTACCTTCTTCCGTGTATCTTGGGTTTACCTTGCAAGGATATAAATCGATCGATCGTCGGTCACTCGCCGTTATCTGAGTCGGCTTGACCACTGGCTACCCCATGTTTATTTATGGAACATTTTGGATTAATATTGTTACCTGTTTAATATTGTTTGCACAACATACTTGTTTAGTGCAGGTGCTCACCTAGAATGGTTAACATACTAGAATTGGAGCTAAAATCTGAAAATAAGGATCAACTCTTAGTCGCTTTTGGCAAAACAAACCCACCAGCCAAAAAGCCTTGCATGTCTAGTTGTATTTTCTTTTTGTCGGTTAAGTCTTGCTGAGTATTAGTATACTCAGCCTTGCTTATTGTGGTTTTCAGGTAACCCCATCTGGCCTGGCTCTATTATAGATGGTTGGGAGCTTGAGTGGGAGCAGGTTGATGATGAGTGATACTCTATGGATGGCCTCCCATGTGTATCTTCCGCTAGTTTTATTTTTTTTTTCCGCTGTTTAACTCTGAACATCTTTACTTTTATGTACTGAAAAATCTGGTTTGTAATATTAAGTACTTGTGGACTTTTATGTAATGTAATGATGTACTCTGGTCCCGCCTTCGTGTGAGCTTAGCGTATATCTCGATCCTGTTGTAAGTGATTCACCGGGCTTTACCTGGCGGAAGCGACATAATAATTCTTTATTATTGCTTAATGGCCATGTGGACAAGCTTAGGCGATAATACGGAATTATTTTGGGCGGTTATGTCACAGCTGGTACCAGAGCGATGATATGCACCAGAGTAATTAAAATACCTTAACAAAGTTGTTTTTGGAATAAAATTTGCCAAGATTAATAATCTTACTAAAAGAGTAGGACGTTAAGATCCAATCTAGTCCGAGAGGCCCTAGAGGGAATTTTTTGGTTCTTTCAGGTGGCTAGTATTCTATGGTGTATTTAGTCTGACTTCCAGCACATTTATTTCTGTGAAAACTTACTTTCTTACACAACCATACTAGTTCATCACGTGTTTCATACGTGGTGGTACCACAGGAAAGTCCTGTGAGGGACTGTGGGACCTATTCGAATGGGTGCCACGTCGCGTTTGAGTCTCGTCACGCGTTTCATACGTGATGGTACCACGGGAAAGTCCGTGAGGGATGAGTGAGGCCTATTCCAATGGGCACTCACATCGCGTCAGAGTCTTAAATAGGACGCTGTCCATGCAGCGGCTTTACGCATGGATGTTGTTTCTATAGTGAACGGTAATGAATGTGGACGCTTCCGTGAGTGCTGGCACAAAGGTTCTGAATGTTTTGTGATTTTCTGTAGGTACACTAACCACGGTTGTTAGGCACAGTAATTTAAGAAATGAATAGCTTCCAACTAGTTATTATAGGGAGAGACGTTTATATATGCCCTGCCACCGGCACTAACTTCGCTTTTAAGCTTAAAAGCTTTGTGAGGAAGTTTAGGACGCTTTTTGCATCATGCAAAAGCTATTAAACCAAAAAAATGAACTTAAATCATGTGTTATTTGGCCTTTATTTAAATTGTGTTTCTTAAGGATCAAACATGCTAGTTGATGCTTTGATGTGGTGATTAAGCAAAAATTTTAACTAGTTGCTGTCCAAAATTTTTCTAAGGATTATCTAGAAAATTTCTGGCTAGGTGCTCTTTAGTGAAATTGTTCATCACCTAGTTAAGTTTGCTTCCTGAATTTCTCATGATTATAGGATATTTAAAACTGAAGTTAGGATCAAAATTGCTAGGCTAAGTCATGCTGAAATGCTGTCAAAATCCTGAGTTAGGTAGAAAACTCAAATTTTTACTTATAGTTCCAAACAGATCCTTCCCAGAGAATCTATACCAAAAATGTTTATTATATAGCATATTTTGTGCTGTCAAAATCTCATGGTCATAGGGTTCTTAATCTTTGAGATATGATCTTTTTAGTGAAGTGCTGCCCTGCTGAAATTTCTTGGCAACAGCACTCTGAAAATGGACATTTTGCACCCTTTTCCAATCTGATATTATTCAACCTTTGAATATAAAAACTGATCCTTAGGTATCTATCTACCTCCTGTAGAAATCTCAAGGTCACTAGATTTTTAGTTTGGGAGTTATGGCCAAAACTTTAGGTCTCTGTCCTGCTGAATTTCAGCACTAGTAATCTCTGACATTCAAATTTTTAGGTCATCTTCCTTTGGGACATAGAGCAAACCTTGAATAACATATTAGGTCATAATTTTGTGATGGAAATGCTCACAAAATTTCAGCATGTATGCATGTGTATATTGAGAAATATCGAATTTTTAATAAGCTTCTGTTTGCTGTCAAAACTGCTAGACAGAGCTTTAGTAAATGAATTTTTCGGCCTTTGTAAAAGTTGAATATGTCCTGAGGTTGAATACCAATGTTGAAGATTATGAAATTCTACACATGATGACCAAAATTCAGAATTTTTCGACACTTGAGCTGAGAGATATGGAATTTTTAGTGACCCTCGGCCAGGGTTTTTTTACCAACCGTTGCATTTTTACCGCTAGGGGGCGGTAACGGTTCCTACCGCGGTATACCGCTAAATACCGCTCGAATTCAAATTTCAAACCAAAACCGCTTAAAACCGCTAGTTCAAACGGTTTGGAGGGGTATACCGCAGTACAAACCATTTATACCGCGGTATAAACTATTTATACCGCGGTATAAACTATTTATACCGCTGCAAATAAAAAGATCACCCGGCTTCGAATAAATGAAAATTTTGGCATGGTGTTGGCACAAATTAGTGTTAAATAGAACCCCCAATCAATGATTTATAGTTGTACATAGAAATACTACACCAAACACAATAATACTAGCCGTGCATAAGTGAGTTGGTAGTTCAAATACAAATAGTTCATACAAATAATTCATACAAATAGTTCATACAACACAAGTTCAATGGTAGAAAGGAAAGATCCCTAGCTGGGTTGTGGAGTGGTACTCGGCGATGGACATGACATTCAAGCCTCTCGTCCTAAGCAACTCACCCTTGTACTGTTGCCAAGTTAGGCCCGTCCACGCCGCTGTTGTCTGCCACTCACCGACTAACAAATTGTAAAAATCAGGGTCTTCCCATTCATACACCCATGTCGTCTGTGGCTGCGCGTTGATGTCCGGAATGGGATAAAAAGAACGCGACTAGGAGGTATCACTGTGGGAGGAAGAAGAGTACGCTGGGTCGTATGGTGACGCTCCAACCGTTCTCCTCTGCGACTCTGGTGCGCCATGGTCGCGATCCTGAGTAGCATGTGTGAATTCAGTCTCCCCTACAGTCAACCATGGATCATAATTAGCACATATAGTTAGAAACATCATATGTGTGTGTAAATGTAGATGTGTATACCTGTGAAACGAATTCCACCACCACCACCACCACTACCAGCACCACCACCACCACCACCACCACCACCACCACCACCACCGTCACCATCACCATCATCATCACCATCACCATCATCATCATCATCACCGTCATCCTCACCTGAGCTGCTATCCCCAGACTCCTGGTACGGTGGACTACGCTGACCATCATCATCATCAGTGGAGGCGTCGCTGGTCACTTCTATTGGTGTCGTTGTCTTGCCTTTTTGACGTTTTGGGTCACCCTGCTTAGGCCCACTCTGGAACAACCTCTTGCCAATGTGACTGCTACCCACATTTCTTCGTGCCCAATCACTAATGCAATCATCACCCATAGCGGTTTCGAGATCTCTGGGGTCTATCTGATCCCTCACAAGCTGGGACGGGATAGGAATGTCACTGTCTTCATCCTCCTCATCAAGAACCGGCTCCCGGTTTGATCTACCATATTCCATCCATTCCCGCACCGCATTTTTCTCATCATAGAAGCTAAGTTGGCCAAGATGCTCAATAATATCACCATCATCATCACGCCCAGGAGTGGCATCCTCAAGTCGCAGCCGAAGGTTGTAGTTGACATATACAAGCTTGTTAAGTTTCTTGAGTGTCAACCGATTTCTAACCTTGGTATGTAGCAACGCAAAAGTACTCCAATTACACTCACATCCACTTGAGGAAACACAGTATGAAACAAGCCGCAAAGCTAGGCGCTGCAACTGTGGAGTAGATCCACCGAACATCATCCACCAGACCGCTGCATGTGCAACGGATTGTGTAAGCAGTATATTCGAGTAGCAGATAGAATAAGGTGTCTTTGGGAAGAACGCTTACATGGTGATGTCTTCGGGTCCATCGCCATCTGCTGTGCCATTTCCGAGCCATATTCGCCTTGCTTCATGCGAAACACTTGACCTCCCCGCAATGCTTGCACGGCGGACTCGACATCCGTCATGCGCTCAAAGCAATCCTTCAGCATTCGATACATCTCCCGGGTTGGATCCATCGTATATGAAAGAGCAGGATTGAGGACACCAGCTGCACAATATGAACGACTAGAAATAAGCACAACTTCACAAGGCATTAGTATTGAAATTGAAATAAGCACAAGTAGTATCTGCACCAACATATGTCTCGACGTAGACATCACGAATGCGTCTATCAAGAATCTGTCGATACTCACTCCAAGTCGACACATTATTTCCAAAGAAAGATTCCATTTCAGACTTGCACAACTGGTATTGGTATACAACCTCACACAAGTTTGGCTTCTTGTCCCGATCAGCAAAGCGAAGCAACTTGTATACTGGTTGCACAATGTCAATGATGTACTTCATCCCTTCCCACCAATCCATATTAGACAACCTGGAATGAGCAAATCGACCTTCATCGGTATGCGCCCACTTACTATTTTGGAATTCAGGAGATGCCATCATCTGCATGAAACCCTGGCGCCTCCGATACATGCTATCCAAAAACATGTAGTTGGTCCCAAATCGAGTGGCATTCCACTTAACCAACTCCCCACCGATAGCCTTTCTCATCATTGCATTCAACTGACCATGGTTGTGCCACCAAGCCGAAATTCGCTTGCATACCGAGATGAGACCTGCATGTTCTGCCCTTTCACCGATATCCTTCAACATCAAATTGACAGTGTGTGCTAGACAAGGTGTCCAAGTAATGTGTGCGAACTCCCGTCCAAGAGCCTTGCATGCTTTCTTGTAGTTGGACCCATTGTCCGTGACTATATGCACGATATGCTCCGCACCAATCTCCTTAACCACCTTACGAATCTCTTGGAAAAAGATAAGCACAACAGTTAGTTACCTCCGAAGACATCCTGAATGCCTCATAGTAAGTAAGCTAAGGTTAGGGGTTACCGTCTTCAGATAGTCTGAATCCTGAGATTTTCCAGTTGCATCGATAGACTTGTGAAACCACGTGACCCCATTGCAATATATCAAAAAATTGATCACACTCATCCGCGTCGGCCCAGTCCAAGAATCACACATCAAAGACACGCCAAAGATGGGCCAATCATTCTGAAACTTTGCGTACCGATCTTTCAAGTCTTTCTCGTTCAAGTCAAGATACTTGCCATCAATATCCCGTCCAGTGGGGGATGCAATTCCTTCACCTGTAGCCATACAACAAAACATGAGAACATATACACAAAAGCAAGCCGACAGAAAACTTTTACGAACACAAACCGAAAGAAAACTCACCCCACTTCGTGTCTCTCTAACCGCACTAACAAAGTAAGGACTATCCGCCCGTCTCCCGGTGTACTCCAAAGCAGTATGGAAGAATTTGGACCATGCTTTTCCAATATTCCCTAGCATTCTTACCCTTCGCGTCCGAGGACCCTGTATCAATCCTCGTTTGCTTCAATCCACTTCTCCCACCTGCAGCCAAGTTATAGTCTTCCACCACCACAGGAGTTTCCCTCCGCGAACCAGCTCTTCTAAGCATCCTCTGGAAGGGATTCAACCCCGCCGAACCACTACCCCCTCCATGCTCATAAGTACCTCCTCTCCCTTCAACCCCCTGTCGGAACTCTGCTTCTGCTCTCGACAAGTTAATTGCATCCTGGATCTGAGCCTCCTCATCATATTCACCAGCGGGACTGTTACCCGCTGTTGCTGCATCCTCCCGTGCCAACCTCTGTCGAGCACGTTCATTAGTTGCCTTCTTCGTCCTCTCAATATCCCGCTGAAAGTACTCCCGCACGTCTGGTGGAACGTTGTTGCAATGGAGCACCGATGATCCGCGTGCGGCCAAATGTTGTTTCAACCTAGTTGAACCACCACCATTTTTCTGCGTACCACAGTAATTGCATCGCCACCCGGGAGCTAGATTTACACCATGTTCCCATACGGGGTCTTTAGGTCTGCCTGACATTGTCTACCTGCATAAATGCCAACATAAACTAAATTACAAAACACTTCCTTAATACTATACCTAATGAAAATGTACCTAATTCCGAAACAAATCCTAACTAAAATTGGATCCTACACAAATCCTACATCATGCCACAAATTATCCTCCTAAACCTAAAAGCTAAAGCAACAATTCCATTTCTACCTAAAGCAACAATTCTATTTCTACCTCTACCTCACATCCTAAATCCTACCAAAAATCCTAAACCAAAGTAAACCTAAATCCTAACACAAATCCTAGATCCTAACAAAATTCCTAAAGCCTAAATCTACTCAAAAGCAAAAAAAAAGCATACCTAACCGCGGTATACCGAGGCGTCGCCCGCGGTATATCGCGCTTACCGCGCGGCTAACCGCGCCGCCCGCGCGGTAGGGCGCGCATCCGCCGCGCGCGCGGCAAGTTGCCGGCGGCGCGCGGTAGGGGCGATGCGGCGGCGGACGGGGGCCCCGGCTTGCGGACGGGGAAGCCGAGGGGGCCGGGGGGCCACGGGGTTGGGGCGAGGTAGGTTATCTACTTCAGTTGGGCTTCATGGGCCTTAACGGGCCGGCCCATGTTTTTTCTTTTTCTTTTTTTTCAACTTCTAAAGCTCCAAATAAATACCAAATGCGCTCAAATTTGAAAACATTCGACACCATAAGACTCTACAAATCATGAACTATTTTTTGGTGATTTTTATTGATTTTTTTCATTTTTTTGAATTTAAATTCAAATTTGAATGGGGGGGTTCCTACCGCTCGGTACCGCTACCGTACCCCAGCGGTAAGAGCGTTACCGCGGTATACCGCACGGTACCCAGCGGTAAAAAACCCTGCCCTCGGCCTGTTGTCCAACAGCCCTGACCGCAGAGTGATATCAGAATTTTCGGGCATGATAGCCTCAGTATTATCTCTAAGTTCAATACCAACATTGGAAGGTGAGGACCATGTGTGGTTCGAGGACCGATGGGTGGTCGCTTCCTTGTGTGATGAGTGATTGACAACGTTGTGTGGACTGATTCTTGGCTAAGTATTGCAGGTGCAGGTTGCGGCTTGACTCGTGTTGGTGCAGGTGAAGAACAAGCGCGAAAGGTCGTTGCCGGTGAGGCCTCCAGGTGTGGAGAAGACAAGTAGGCTTCGTTCGAGGGACCCGGTGGCCAGTGGGGTCAAGTGCGGGCCGCATGGTGGCATGAACAGCAAGATAAAGTCGTGGACGGTTTCTTGGTAGAGCCTCAAAACCAAGGTCGAGCCGGGACTACGTGGGAGCCGAGTCATGAGTGGAGATTGGCGGAGGCTACACCGAGTCCGTGGGGTTTGCAGTGGTTCACCAGAAAACCACTAGGTTACTCGGTTGAGCCACAAAACCGAGGCCGAAGACTCGACGAGGAGGTGCGGCCACCCGGCCGGTTCAACCGCCCGGAGGGGCGGCCGACCGCCCGGGGCCGGCCGGATCTCCCGGGCCGGCCTAACCGCCCGGGGGCGGTCCGACCGCCCGGCCGCCGCGCCGAGATGCTTCGAAGCGGAGGACACGCGTCGGGATCGCAAGGCTTGCGTCGAGGCTAAGCAGGTTGCGGTCGCCGGACATCCGTCCGATGAAGATATTCCGAAGATTTCCAAATCCGCCCTTGAGGGGCATGTATCCCTAGTTATTAGTGAAGGGTAGTTTAGTCTTTTGGGTGCCTCCATATATACTCATTGAATGGGTGGATGGCAGCCAACTCTTGGAACCCTAGCTCATTTGTTTTTCCATTTTCGTTCTCCTTTTTCCCTAGTTTCTCTTAGGACTAGCTTGAGAGCTTCATGTGAGATCTAGAGAGAGGGATGGATGTATGGGTGGCAAGCTAGACCTTGTACGAACCTTTCATGGTATGTATAGATGGTTCAGCGTTGTTCCTCAAGGTGGTTTTCCCGTCTCTTTTGTGGTGATTTTAGGAGCTCTTTGTTGGCGGTGTTGTGAGAACGATTTCTTGGGCTTTTGGTGGGTGTCACGTATGAGGTTCTTGTGCCTCTTTGGCTGGTGACTTTGCCCCCAAATCTCTCTTGAATCGGACTCGATTTGGTGGTTTTTCGAGTTGGGCGAGTTCTTGACCTAGAGAAGCGATTTCTTCGATTCCTCTTGATTGTGAGCGTTTCGGGTCGATTCCTTTGAGGTAGAGGTTGCCCAGGAGGTAACCCAGTTAATCCCGAAGTTTCGCTGCAATCCGTGGAGTGATTCGGGAGATCGGGAGCGAGGAAGTTAGGGTTTGACCCGCGGGTTCGTTTTCTGGAGGAGGCGGTCTAACCGCCTGGGGGGGCGGTCTAACCGCCCTGGGTGTTTCCAGGTCGAAGTTTTGTTTCGCCGGATTATCCTCTATGAGTTTGTTCGCCTTGATCAGAGGAGCGTCTGAGTGAAATTTCGGGTCGTTCTCGTGCCGTTTGCTAGGTGTTCTTGGCTGGAGTTCGTTGCTGGGTACAAGAGGTTAGACCGCCCCTGGTAGCCGGTCTAACCGCCCCTAGGCCCCTGGGTGGAGTTTTCGTTTTCACCAAGATTTTCTGGTAGCTAGCATGGCCTTGACCAGAGATCTTTGTTGGTGAAACCGTGGTGCGTTTTGGTGCTCGGAAGAGGTGTTTTGGAGGTTTTCTTGGTTACCAGGTGGAGGCGGTCTAACCGCCCCCTATACCCGGTCTAATCGTCCCCCTCTGGACAGCCGGCTTTCGAGGTGTTTCCGCTGTCGTGGGTGCGTGTGTGTTGAGGTTGCTGGTAGAGTTTGCTCCTAGGACCAGTAGCACTCCAGTGGCTACGTGGTTTTGGCAAATGGAGGGTAGAAGTGCGGAGCGTGTGATTTGGGGGGTCCGACCGAGCGAGTTCATCTTGTCGGAGTTTCAATCTCCCTCGAGAAGAATTTTTATCAGCTCCCATTCACTCCCCCCCTCTCTGGTCGCCTAATCGGTCCTCCAAGTGGTATCAGAGCCGGTTCGGGTCTTTGTTGACTCTAACCAGTCTAAGATCCAAGGATGGCATACCAGGAACGAGGTTCGGGTCCTCCACACTTCGATGGCAAGAACTACCAGATGTGGAGTAAGCGGATGGGTGCGTTCCTCCGCGGAAAGGGTCAGATCCTTTGGGATGTTACGGTGGACACAGGTTATGTCCAGCCGATGGACTTCCTCGCTCCAGATCGAGGGACGGATTCGACGCCAACAATAAGGCGGTCGACTACTTGTTTCGTGCTTTGTGTCGGCACCGAGTTCGATCGGGTGCACACCGAGCACTTGGCTTGTAGGATTTGGACGGTGCTGAAGGAGGTTCATGTTGGGAATTCCCAGGTTCAGGCACAGATGTATGCGACCTACAGGAGAGAGTACGAGAACTTCACTCGTCTCCCCTGTGAGTCCATCGATGCCTTGTTTCAGAGGTTCACGGTGGTTGTGAACAACATGAGGGCCAATGTGGACGTGCTCCCATACGATGATCATGATAGAGCTGTTAAGCTCTTACACTCTTTGGATCGTACAATATGGGGCGGAAAGTTCGAGGCCATTGTGGAGTCGGAGAAGTATGACACTCTGACGGTGAACGAGCTGTTCTCAAAGCTCAAGTCGGCTGAGGTGGATAGGGGCATGACTGCCAAGCTCGAGGGTCCGACTGATTCCCATAGTCTCGCCCTCGTTGGTGGTTCGAAAGGAAAGGCTAACACTAACCCATCCACCAGGATGTTCTCTTTTTCCTCTTTGATGTCTATGCCAGATGAGGAGTTCGATGTGCTTGGAGAGGATGAGCTGGCGCTCCTGACGAGACGGTTCGAGAGGCTGCACGAGAACCGAATGAACATGAGGAGGAACACGAGGACATGCTTCCAGTGCGGCAAGCCGGGACATTTCATCGCCGACTGCCCAGAGAAGGTTGAGAACAAGTACGGCTACAAGCACAAGCCGAGGAACGATGGCAAGTACCGGTCGAGGCGCGACCACAAGAGCAAGTACAAGAACAAGCACAAGGACGAGCGACGACCGAGAAAGAAGGAGAGCCGAGGCAAGGCCCGAGCGATGGTGGGAGCGAGCGACGTCGACTCCAGTTCCGCGTACTCCACCTCGAGCTCGAGCAGCAGTGAAGATGAAGGTGATCGTCGCAAGAACAAGAAGTCATCCAAGAACCTGAGCGGGCTGAGCTGCTTCGCGAGAGATGGCTTCTGCACCATGGCGCTGAGCTCCGGCAGCAAGAAGAGCACACAGAGCGACTCGGACTCTGAGTCCGACGACGAGGTGCGTGATGAACTTCCCTTCTTGCGCCAGGAGAATGAGAGGCTTGGCTCTTTGCTTGATAACCATGATGACATGCTTAGAGAGGCCAAGAAAATGAGAAAAGAGCTTAGGGCTTCACTCGAGGATGCTAGGACTAGAGTGGCTGAGCTAGAGACATAGGTGATTGATAGCAAGCTTGAGATTGATTCCCTTAAGGCTAGCCCTGTTGTTTCGGATGAGGTTGATTGTGCTGATTGCTCCATATTTCTTGCTGATCTTGCTTTGTTTAAGGAGAAGCATGCCTCCAAGTGTGAGGAACTAGATGTGCTTAGGGTTGAAGTGGCTGAGCTTAAGTCTAGATCTGCTTTGCTAGGTGCTTGCACTTCTTGCCCTGTTTTGCATGCTAAGATTGATGAGATGCATGCTTACATTAGTTCTCTTGAGGCTAAATTGAAGGAACCCATGCCTACAACATGCTCTACCTGTGAAATGCATGCTTTGAAAAATTTGGAACTTGCACATTATGTTGATCGTTTGCAAGATGAGAATGATGACTTGAGAAAGTTGATGGGTTGGTTGTCTGGTCCTGAGCCTCAGTTGAGGATGATGATCGAGGCATTTAAGAGGCAGGATGGTGAGGGACTTGGGGCAAACAAGGTTGGTGAGGGAAGTGGAGAGAATATCCCAGAGCCACCAAAAACCCACCACAAAAATGATTTCCCTCCAAAACCCAACCATCTTAGGAACCGACTAGACACAACCCCAGCTCGACCCATATTTCCTATACCCACAAATGATCTCCAAAAGCCTATCAAGTTTGTGAGCACTTCCGGGAAAGTGTTCTTTGGGAAAGTGAGTGGGAAGGCTAGTGAGGAGAAATCGGTGGAGGAGTTGAGTGGAGAGAAACCAAGTGAGCAGCCCCAATCCAAGCCTAAGCTTGTGAGGTTCCGTTGTGGCTATTGTGGGAAAGATGGTAACAAGGATGAGTTTTGCTTCAAGAGGAAGCGAGAAGAGAGGATGGCAAAGGAGTGGGCGAACAAGGATAGATACAACCCTTCCCATGGTGTACCTAAGCCTCGTATGCCACTGCCCAGGGGTAAAGCTGTGGTGAGAAGTGTTCCGGCATGGGGAGATGCGAGTTCCCGCAGCCGAGGAGCAGCTTCGGAGGAGGGGGCGGCCGACCGGCCCGGCTAGGCGGTCGACCGGCCAGCCCGCAGGGGGGCGGTTAGACCGTCCTGGCTAGGCGGTTTAACCGCCCCCCCCCGGCACTCGGGGCGGAGTGGTTTTCGAGGTGGTGAGTCGAGAGGTTTCGGTGTCCGGAGGTGGAGTTGCCGGTGGTTGGTCCGGAGAGACAAGCAGTGGTCGGTTGCTAGGCATTCTCCCCCTCGAGTTCACTACGGGGATGGGAGGAGACGTAGCTTTGAGAAGGATAGGAGGGACGGTCCATGGGTTGTCTTCCGTGGTTTTGGTCCTCCAGGCAGCGAGGGGTGGTTTCTTCAGAGTGGTTACCGAGGTGGTGTTCGTGGTGGTAGTTATGGTAGGAAAGATGGTTTGATGTGTGCTAACCCCACTTTCGAGCAAATGGCTCGGCACTGGTTTTACTCTTTTGGTACTAACCCCAGTGCTGAGTCGTTTGTTTGCTCACGTGCTCATTTTTGAATTTCAGGTGGGAGACTTGAAGAACATTTGGTTGATTGACTCCGGTTGCTCGAGGCATATGACCGGAGACAGGGGGTGGTTCTCAAGTCTCGTCCCGGTGGTGACAAGAAGGTACATCACTTTTGGGGACAATGGGCGTGGGCGTGTGCTTTCAGAAGGTGAGATAAAAGTGAGTGACAAGATCACTCTGAGGCATGTTGCCCTTGTTCAATCGCTGGGGTACAATTTGCTTTCTGTCCCAGTTGTTGGATGAGGGCTTTGAGGTGTTGTTTCGGCCAGGTGGTTCTCGGATTTTGGCCTCTCGAGGGGACCTTGTCTGTATGGTGGTTCCCGAGGGTCAGGTGTTTCGTGTTGATTTTTCTCAGTCTTCGGGTGTGGAGCGTTGTTTCTTGGCTGGTTCTTCGAGTGAGTTGTGGAAGTGGCATAGGAAGTTGGGTCACTTGAGCTTTGACCTTTTGTTTCGCTTGAGTAAACTCAATTTGGTCCGAGGATTGCCACGGTTGAGGCTTGAGAAAGAGTTGGTTTGTGCGCCGTGTAGGCATGCCAAGATGGTCGCCTCTTCTCACCCGCATCTCACCGATGTGATGACTGAGCGTCCATGCGAGCTGCTCCATATGGACCTTGTTGGCCCAGCTCGTGTGCGATCTGCGGGTGGGAAGTGGTATGTCCTTGTTGTGGTGGACGATTATTCTCGGTATGCGTGGGTGTTCTTTCTCTAGGATAAGGGGGAGACATTTGGTTTTGTTCGAGATGTAGTCTTGAGGTTGAGGAACGAGAGGCACGGAGATGCCATACGAGCTATCCGCAGTGATAATGGCTCGGAATTCAGAAACTCTCGTTTTGAAACCTTTTGCCATGACTTGGGTCTTGAGCACCAGTTTTCGAGTCTGTATACGCCTCCCCAGAATGGTGTTGTGGAAAGGAAGAACAGGACCTTGTGCGAGATGGCTCAGACGATGCTTGATGAGCATAGGACTCCGAGAAGGTATTGGGCTGAGGCGGTGAATATCGTGTGTTATGTGTCAAACAGGATGTACCTCAGAGTGCACAAGAAGAAGACATGCTATGAGTTGATGCATGGTCGCACACCCAAGGTGAGTCACTTCCATGTCTTTGGTTGCAAGTGTTTCATTCTGAAGAAAGGCAGGAAGTTGGATAAGTTTGAGGCTAGGTCTGTCGATGGTATTTTCTTTGGTTATGCATCTCACTCTAGAGCATATCGTGTGCTCAATCTTGAAACTAACCAAATCGTGGAGACTTGCGAGGTAACCTTCGACGAGACGGAACCACGTAGTCGGCTTGTCTTTGAGTGTGCGGGTGATGATGAGCTTGGCGAGGAGATCTTTCGGAGAGGAGGAGCATGAACATGGAGACGATGAAGATGGCGGTGCGGTGCCCCCGCCGAACATGTACCCACTACTTCGACTACGGTGATGGACGGACCCTCTACTACACCTACGATGACAAATCAAGAACGAGGAGAAGCTGATGTTGAGGGGGAGGTAGCATCGAGGCGAGAACCTTCCCGGCGAGTACAAGTGGATCACCCAGCCTCGAGGATCATCGGCGACATGAATGAACGCACTACACGGTCGAGGGTTCGGAACAATTCTCATTTCGCTCATGCTGCGTTTGTTGCTACTTTTGAGCCCAAAGACATTGGACACGCACTATCTGATCATAATTGGGTTAATTCGATGCATGAGGAGTTGGAGAACTTTGAGAGGAATCAGGTATGGGAGGTGGTTGAACCTCCTCCAGGGTGTAAGCCGATTGGTACAAAGTGGGTGTGGAAAAACAAAGAGGGAGAGAAAGGTGAGGTTGTGAGGAACAAGTCGAGACTTGTTGCTCAAGGGTTCAGTCAGAAGGAGGGGATTGACTACGAGGAGACCTTTGCTCCCGTAGCCCGTTTGGAGGCGATTAGGATCCTTCTAGCCTTTTCCGTGGCTAAAGGGTTCAAGTTGCACCAAATGGATGTGAAGAGTGCTTTTCTGAATGGTGTGTTGGAGGAAGAAGTGTATGTGAGGCAACCTCCGGGGTTTGAGAGTGAGAAGTACCCCCACCGGGTGTACAAGTTGAGGAAGGCGTTGTATGGGTTGAAGTAGGCGCCTAGAGCTTAGTATGGTAGGTTGAGGGGGTTCTTGTTTGAGAGAGGTTTTGAGATGGGGAAGGTCGATCAGACCTTGTTTTGCTGAGGCAGGGCAGAGATATCCTAATTGTGCAGGTGTACGTGGATGATATTGTCTTTGGTGGCTCGTCTAACTCTCTTGTTGCAAGGTTTGCAGAGGATATGAGCAGGGAATTTGAGATGAGCATGATGGGTGAGTTGCAGTTCTTCCTCGGGCTACAAATCAAACAATCAAAGGAAGGAACATTTGTGCACCAGGCTAAGTACACCAAGGACATTGTGCGGAAGTTCAAGATGGACGACTCCAAGGCTATGACGACGCCGATGAGTACGACTACAGCTCTTGATGCGGATGAGGAAGGTGAACACGTGGACCGGAAAGGAGTACGGAGCATGATCGGGTCACTCCTCTACTTGACAGCGACGAGGACGGATATACAGTTCTCGGTGTGTCTGTGCGCTCGTTTTCAAGCGTCTCCGAGGACTTCGCATCGGCAAGCGGTGAAGCGAATTTTCAGGTACTTGCGTCACACTCCCGACTTCGGCCTTTGGTACTCCGCGTCCTCTTCTTTGGCGCTTCATGGTTTTTCAGACGCGGATTTTGCCGGGTGTCGATTGGATAGGAAGTCCACTTTTGGGACTTGCCAGTTTTTGGGTTCCTCTTTGGTGTCTTGGTCTTCCCGCAAACAATCGAGTGTTGCTCAATCCACTACCGAGGCAGAGTATGTTGCCGCTGCTAGTTGTTGCTCTCAGCTCCTTTGGATTTCATACACCATGAGTGACTTTGGTGAGGAGTATACCCATGTCCCACTTCAATGTGATAGCACCAGTGCCATAAGCGTTGCAAAGAACCCAGTGCTCCATTCCAAAACCAAGCACATAGAAGTGAGGTATCATTTTCTGAGAGACAACATAGAGAAAGGAAAGATAGCTTTGATCCATGTACCCACACATGACCAACTAGCCGATATTTTCACCAAACCCCTAGATCAAGCAACTTTCACTCGTTTGCGGGGGGGGGGACTTGGTGTGTGTTTGATTTCTTGAGTTGGGTGTGTGGGAGCTCCTTTGTGGCATATGTATAGCTTTCTTTTGTGCATTTCTTGCATTTGGCATTGCATATGTAACATGATGTATAGGCATCCTTGTATCTTAGATTGCATGCATTTTGTATCATATGCATTGGATAGGAAAAGCTTCTCCTATATACATTGTTCACCATGGGTTGCTATATATGTTTTTGTGAGCTTGTTTGGTATGCTATGGTTAGTTTGGCTTAGCTCTTGATGATCTTGATGAATGATCCATGGTTGATGGCTATATTTTTGAAAAATGTCACATATATGCTCTCTCATGTGTAAATGCCTTTATATGATCTTGACATGTTTTAGTGGCTTTGCTATGCTTAATTTGTGGTTGGATAGCTAGTTTATTGATCATATGGGGCCAAAGGCTCATTTGCCATCATGAATGTTTAGCCCTCTTGCTTCATCTTGTGGAGGGGCATAAGTTCATTTTTGTCGCAAAGACATTTCATGTACCATTCATAAATCTGAAAATGAAATGAAAAATGCTTGGAAAATATGCTCTCATGTCATATGTGCTGAAATTAATTTGCTTTGGGTGCTAAACCGTTGCATGATGCCTACCAATGAGAAGTCTCATACATAGAAGTAGGCACATGGCTCGGTGGCTTTGACATGACATGAGGTGCTTGTGGGTGTTTATGATGGTCTTATGATTAGAATGATTGTCCTAGCATGAAGTTTGTGTGGCTTTGCCATTTTGACATGTTTTGCTCATGTTTAGGTATTTGCTTATGAGAGAGTAACTTTTCACAAAATTACTCAAATCCTTTTTAGCCTTGTCCAATGGTTGTGAAACTTGGTGATCATGTAGTTAAAGTCATTACGAACCTGTAGAGTATCTAACTTGCTCATTTGGACTTGTGTAGCTCCTTGTGATGAATTTTGTATATTTGAGAAGCTATATGTTGCAAAGTTTCGCATTTTGCCTTGATTCATGCATTGTCAACAAGGGGGAGAAGTTTGTGCATGCTTTGGGCACCTGGGAGTGTTTGGAAGGTGTTCCAATTGGTTCGGGCAAATTTTGAGCAGTTTGGTGCAGGACCGGTCACATGGGGCGGTCTAACCGCCACCAGGCGGTCTAACCGCCCTGGGCAGAGTGAGCAGTTCTTTGCTCTTTGTTGCATTCCCGGGTTGCATTGCTGCATTTGTTCAGGGGGTGTGCTTTGGCTCAGGGGGAGCTTGCATTTGTGCAGTGGGAGCTCTTTGTGGTGTTCGAGCTTTGGTTCGGTGGTTTGCGCTCTTTGCTTGAGCATGGTTTTGTCTCGGATGTGTCGAGCCGTTGCCCTTGCCTAAGGGGTCCGAGACTTGTCTTCTTCAAGTGATCTTGCTCTTTGCCTTTCTTTGGCTTTCGATCGCTTGTTGAGGTTTATTTTTATTTGTTTCTTTTCTTTTTCCTTTTCTCTTGTGTTACTTCATGTGGGTGTTGTCAATGCACTCATCAAGGGGGAGATTGAGGACCATGTGTGGTTCGAGGACCGGTGGATGGTCGCTTCCTTGTGTGATGAGTGATTGACAACGTTGTGTGGACTGATTCTTGGCTAAGTATTGCGGGTGCGAGGTTGCGGCTTGACTCGTGTTGGTGCAGGTGAAGAACAAGCGCGAAAGGTCGTTGCCGGTGAGGCCTCCAGGTGTGGAGAAGACAAGTAGTCTTCGTTCGAGGGACCCGGTGGCTAGTGGGGTCAAGTGCGGGCCGCATGGTGGCATGAACAGCAAGATGAAGTTGTGGACGGTTTCTTGGTAGAGCCTCAAAACCAAGGTCGAGCCGGGACTACGTGGGAGCCGAGTCATGAGTGGAGATTGGCGGAGGCTACACCGAGTTCGCGGGGTTTGCAGTGGTTCACCAGAAAACCCCTGGGTTACTCGGTTGAGCCACAAAACCGAGGCCGAAGACTCGACGAGGAGGTGCGGCCACCCAGGCCGGTTCAACCGCCCAGGAGGGGCGGTCAGACCGCCTGGGGCCGGTCAGATCTCCCGAGCCGGTCTAACCGCCCAGGGGGGCGGTCTGACCACCCTGGCCACCGGCGCCGAGATGCTTCGAAGCGGAGGACACACGTCGGGATCGCAAGGCTTGCGTCGAGGCTAAGCAGGTTGCAGTCGCCGAGCATCCGTCTGATGAAGATATTCCGAAGATTTCCAAATCCGCCCTTGAGGGGCATGTATCCCTAGTTATTAGTGAAGGGTAGTTTATTCTTTTGGGTGCCTCCATATATACTCATTGAATGGGTGGATGGCAGCCAACTGTTGGAACCCTAGCTCATTTGTTTTTCCATTTTCGTTCTCCTTTTTCCCTAGTTTTTCTTAGGACTAGCTTGAGAGCTTCATGTGAGATCTAGAGAGAGGGATGGATGTTTGGGTGGCAAGCTAGACCTTGTACGAACCTTTCATGGTATGTATAGATGGTTCGGCATTGTTCCTCAAGGTGGTTTTCCCGTCTCTTTTGTGGTGATTTTCGGAGCTCTTTGTTGGCGGTGTTGTGAGAACGATTTCTTGGGGTTTTTGGTGGGTGTCACGTATGAGGTTCTTGTGCCTCTTTGGCTGGTGACTTTGCCCCCAAATCTCTCTTGAATCGGACTCGATTTGGTGGTTTTTCGAGTTGGGCGAGTTCTTGACCTAGAGAAGCGATTTCTTCGATTCCTCTTGATTGTGAGCGTTTCGGGTCGATTCCTTTGAGTTAGAGGTTGCCCAGGAGGTAACCCAGCTAATCCCGAAGTTTCGCTGCAATCTGTGGAGTGATTCGGGAGATCGGGCGCGAGGAAGTTAGGGTTTGACCCGCGGGTTCGTTTTCTGGAGGAGGCGGTCTAACCGCCTGGGGGGCGGTCTAACCGCCCTGGGTGTTTCCAGGTCAAAGTTTTGTTTCGTCGGATTATCCTCTGTGAGTTTGTTCGCCTTGATCAGAGGAGCGTCTGAGTGAAATTTCGGGTCGTTCTCGTGCCGTTTGCTAGGTGTTCTTGACTGGAGTTCGTTGCTGGGTAGAGGAGGTTAGACCGCCCCTGGTAGCCAGTCTAACCACCCCTAGGCCCCTTGGTGGAGTTTTGGTTTTCACCAAGATTTTCTGGTAGCTAGCATGGCCTTAACTAGAGATCTTTGTTGGTGAAACCGTGGTGCGTTTTGGTGCTCGGAAGAGGTGTTTCGGAGGTTTTCTTGGTTACCAGGTGGAGGCGGTCTAACCGCCCCCTATACCCGGTCTAACCGCCCCCTCTGGACAGCCGACTTTCGAGGTGTTTCCGCTGTCGTGGG
The DNA here is from genome assembly GCA_947561735.1 of Cenchrus americanus. NCBI lineage: Eukaryota > Viridiplantae > Streptophyta > Magnoliopsida > Poales > Poaceae > Cenchrus > Cenchrus americanus. The sequence continues at coordinate 95,589,873 of OX387242.1, read as the reverse complement.
TGCGTGTGTGTTGAGGTTGCTAGTAGAGTTTGCTCCTAGGACCAGTAGCACTCCAGTGGCTACATGGTTTTGGCAAACGGAGGGTAGAAGTGCGGAGCGTGTGATTTTGGGGGTCTGACCGAGCGAGTTCATCTTGTCGGAGTTTCAATCTCCCTCGAGAAGAATTTTTATCGGCTCCCATTCACTCCCCCCCTCTCTGGTCGCCTAATCGGTCCTTCAGAAGGCACGAGATTTTACATCCTCTGCCAAAAGATGATGATATTTAGGTGGTGGAAGAATGCTCCACATATGTTTTTGAAGTTTTTATCCACAGATGAACACAATCAGTGCAAGATCCATCTATCTCCATCTTCTCTTAGGATGGTTTCTAATAGAAGCATACTCATATCCTTGCCGAGTCAAGTGGAACCCCGTTGTACTCTCCTGATTGCTTATACATCTTTTCTTCAATTTAAAGGCGATCCACCAACTTCCTGTGGCTATGTAAAGGTGATCGCTCCACTTTCTTTGTATCAATATCCTTACATTGATCACTATAAACTCTCAGCCCTCCTTATGCTTGCTCACAAACAAATAAATGAGAACATGGTTACAGGGCATCAAAAATCTGTTGGTAGGCACGTGAGCATCATCACCGCATGCATATCTTGCAACCTTAATAACATAAATCATGAGCATGGAAAATGCATTGCACAACATGCGCATTTGGGATATTGGAAGAACTAACATGCATATGTCCTAACTGTTTCCCATCTTTCTACTTTATCACCCTTTTTGCTAGTCATGTTGTTGGTCCATAAACGAAGGTGCCGCGACGGAACCTAGGGTATCATGTGTGCTGCAGCCATGTGATTACCACTAGGAGCGTGCTAGGTATCTTGGTTTTTGTGAATGCGACTCACTGCACCTATTACTTCTCAACTCTATGTTTATCCTCTCTACCTTGACTAACCTCATGGGTGAAGCAAGTCATGCTGACACTGCCTCATGAGCACCATGCTGCATGAGCATATGCATCAACGCATTTCATCAACATGTGCATCATCATGTGTGCATGACATCATGCACGCATCGTGTGCATCACTCATTATGCATCATTACATAAGCACCATAAGTTCATGTGCATAAGCCTCATATGCTCATGTGCATATACATCATACTATATGCACCTCATCATAAGCATCATTATGTGCACCATTCCACTGATGCACAACTCATCTATATGCATTAATATTGCAAGCATGTCTCATTGGTGCACCACATATCCAGATAAAAATCATTGCACCACTAATGGGATGAAGGATGTCGCTAATACTCATAAAATAAGTGACATGTGAGAAAGCCTTTCTGAAATTCCTTTACTAGCTTGTCTTTCTCATATCTTTCCCACTAAATATCTCTAAGAACTCCTGGCAACTGCTCTCTATGACTTTACCATCCTTAACTATTTTTATGAACTAACATCATATCTATGATGGTAGAACCCTTAAGCCATCATCGAACCCTTGTTACTCTCCTAATAATTCTTTTAGCAACCTTAGTATGATCAATTGCTAAGATTCTCATTCCTTATAGAGATCCTTATGAAAACTTTTCAACTCGGTCTTATTTCACTTAATCACAAAAGTTCGCCCGATCTCAACTCAACCGAGTTAAGGTGAAGGTGTATAAACAAAGATTTTTCGTGAGCAATCAAGGTTCTCCAAAATTCATGATATGGGGAGTTTTCGAGTACTCAGTGATTTGTGATCATTTAGCAATTTCTTTCAAATTAATGGAATCAGGATATAAGAAAACAAAAGTTAGGCAAATCCTTCGATCAGCCTTCTCAAAGAAATTCTGATTCTAAAATAGGTTACCTCGAGACCTTTTCGATTTCTCCAATACCACAGTTAATTCTCTCGAGTCAATTATCTCATCCTCTTCAGAGCCGTGATGACATTACACAACATCATCTCTCTACCATCTCTTCTCGAAGCTACTGATCACCGCCTATGCCTCACTGTAGTGTCGTTGCCAAGGGCATCTCGATGGTAGTGCACCCTCTTATCAACATACCAATGTTTATCATCTATGACAACTGTCAGATCACTGCCCCAAATGGGTGGCCTATGTATGACGTGAATAAGATAAATATAGAACCCTCCATCTGCCTTCTTCTCTGAGTTGGTTAAACTCAGGAAACGATTTTCTCTTTCTAAAATTCCTTTGGGGGATGAGGAATGTTCTCTAAGGATATGAAAAGAATCAACATTCTTATGGATGACCTGGACGACAATCTCCGCCAGAGAAAATCCCTTAAACCCACAACTGATTACTAACGATCTTTGGACTGCCTCCATATCCGTGTTCCATCGATTCTGTGCCACTCCATTACCGCCGTGTTTCACTACAGCGGCCAGCGCTGCATTAATCTACTAGTCCTATCTCTAACGCCTAGCGTGCCATCATTACTGCACCATGTCGACCATCGGAAAAGAGAAGAGTATCGATCGTTGATCACCCGACCACCCTTTGTAGAACATGGTTATTGGCTCCTTTCTTAAAAACAAACCCCTATAGAACCTTCGGATCGAGTTCTCTAACTTTCCAACCTGTTGATATGCTTGTTTATCAATAACTACCATACTCGGATTTTTGTACTCTTAGGGAGTCTAACGGGATCGTCATGAACTTTCAGGGAAATGGAATCCACCACAGAAGATCCGGTCAATCTTCGACCCAATGAGATGTTCCCATCTCTTCCACCAACATAGGAGGTGGTGGATATCTTTGCCAGCACCATAAAAATTTTGGAGGGCCAAATTTTGGTGTTAAGACAACTAGTGCAAAATGTCATCCATAATCGTTATCAAGGGCTATCGCAAACTAGTCTATCCGACAGTCTCTCCCAAGCAATATCGGAGTCTATTATGGAGCAAGTCTATCTATTCAATCAAAAGATGAATCATGAAGCTCAAAATCAGCAAAACCAAAATTCCAATCAGCAACTCCTAGATTCACTCATGCCATCGTCTCAACTCCCTATGGATCTTAGGGAGGAAGAAAGAAGGAGTAAGAGTCACAAGCGAGATTTGCCAAAGATTGATTTAAATGGACGGGAAATTACCTGCGCCGAACTCCCCTCCCGTGAGAAAAAGCTAAGAAACCCAGCTAGTGTTGTGGATCAGCCCATCAAAGCCCAGTGGGTCCCAGGGTCCAATGCACCCACACCTCGTCTCTGCTACAATTGTAGAGAACCTAGGCATTTTGTCGGGAAGTGCCCGAAGACTGAGCAGAACAAGCCAAATCGGCACGGTCGAGGCTCAAGAGCCAAGCAGGGAAGTCAAGGCAAACGACCAATACCCCAAGTGAAACAAGGCAAACATAACTTCACGGGTATGCATTTCTATTTGAGAACAACCTCCCCTAAGCTAGTCTTTTAAATTCCTAATCTCGGGACGAGATTTCTTTTAAGGGGGGCAGATTGTAACACCCCGGGTGTTTATTAAAGACAAATACCTCATTTAGTTGTGTTAATCAGGGTTAATTAGCTCCTAAACATGTTTGACATGATTGGGCACACATTTGCACAAAAGGCCTTGGTCAAAATCCCAAATCGTAGTCAAAACCTTAGATCTCAAAAAGGTTGATTCGGTTTTCTTGCACGTTCTCCAAATTTTACTATAGAAGTTCAAAATCGGCCAATATGAAAGTTGTTCGTTATTTCCGGGAACACATTTTTTGTAATTGGCGGACATTCCAATTTTGAGTGCAAATTAGCCAAAAACAAGTTTGAAGCCCTTATGAACAGTAACCCGAGCCGTGGAAAAACTGCAACTTCGTCGCGATTTTCCCACAAATCTATTGATCAAAACATATGTCGCCCTTCGCGAAAGTTGTAGGTCTATAGCTCATCTACAACTTTTATTTTTGGAGATTTTCGAGTTGTATTCAAAATTTGTGAGTTTCACAATTTCAAAGGTGCGCAAACAAAACTAAAAAGGGCACAGGCCACCGGCCAGTTGCGCCCTGCGCGGTCCGCCTTCCACGTGTCGTCTGCGCCTCCGCCCGGTGTACAAACGCCTTGGTTCTCTCCGCTGTGGACCATGCCGCGTCGTGGAGCCTCCACCCGCGCCACGAGCCGTGGGCCGCATCTAGGCGCGCACGCACGCATGCGAGCGCCACGCGCCGCGGCGTGGCGGGCACGCCGGCCCGCGGCCTCCCGCGAGCGCGCGCCCTGACGGGCCCTGCGCACGATAAAGACGAGTGCACGAGGAAGCCAACTTTGTTTTCCTCGTCGAGCTCGTCGTCGTCTGCTCGCAGTTGGATATTCGTTGTTTTCCTCTGTCCACTCCGCCATAGCTATGCCGCCGCCAAGCTCCCTCCCCCACCCCTGAGCACACCTTTGCCTCCCCGCGACTTCCCTACATCTTCCCCGGCCACCAGACCAACTCCATAGACGGTCACCTCGCCGGAACCAAGGCAGGGGCGGCCATGGATGCAGGGCGCCACCAAGCACCGCCGCCAGCACTTCCTCCGACTCTTCCAACCACCAGAATGGAACCCTAGGTGAGCAAGGATCACTCACGCACCCTTTCTTGGCCAAGAACGGCCTTCCCCTAGCCGGATTCCGGCGATCCCCGTCGCTGGCCGCGACCAGGGGTTACATTGCGAGGTCTGAGATCTTTTCAGGGGCTAGAACGCAAAACCCAGGGACCTGTCTGTAGGAACCCAGTTTTCAGATCTAGGGTGTCCAGGATCATTAAAAATCATAGAAAAAATCAGAAAAATACAAATCCAATTTTGTTGGTTTCCCGGTGAATAAATCTACCTTTTTCTAGAAAGGTTGTATAGGGGTTTTATTTATAGTTTTTGAATGAAAAATCAAACTCAGTTTGAGGTGTTTTTGTTGTAGTTTAAAATATACACATGCTATAGACTTGAATTTTGGATATGTTGCTCTTTTTGGCATTTATAGACTTTTGACCAAAGTTTGCATGATTTTGAAGTGTAGATTTTCAGTTATGATTTATGTAAGCTTTATGCTAGATTAATCTTGATGCTTTTTATAGCCCCTTTAGTAAACTTTTCTTTGAGCACAAGTGCACCCTAGGGATTTGCCTTGTTGATTAGTACCTCTGGTAGAGTGGATTTGATTTTAGGAAATTGTTTAATAGACGATTTGGATTTAATCTTGTGTAGGTGTTTAAATTAAAAAGTTGAAAATAATTTGAATATGCACTTATGCTTTGGTCAGAAGCTTATTTTTGGCATACATGACTTGTAGGAGAAAGTTGAGATCAAAAGGTTCATTAAATCTTCTTATTTGAATTAATGGTGATTTACTAGGCTGAAATTTGTCTTTTTCATATAAATTAATTTATAAATATTCTTATTCTAAATTTTGGTGTGTGGGCTTAGAATGGGTATATGATGATTTGTGCAGAAGATTAGACTTATTTGAAGTGTTTTTTATTTAATTTGGATTTATGGTTGAAAGGCTTTGTCAGTGTTTTAGACCGGCAACCTACTAAGGGGAGTACCCGAAGTAGATGAATGTGGCCTCGCCGAGATCGGTAACTCGAAGGAAGAGACACGTGGCACACAATTTAGACAGGTTCGGGCCGCGAGGTGCGTAATACCCTACGTCCTGTATGCTGCGTAGCTCTGGATTGATAGGGTACGATTACAAGATGGTGTAATAGTACGCCGTGGGATGAGATTGGATGCTAGAGAAGGGTCCCTGCCTCGCCTTATATAGCCCGAGAGGCAGGGTTACAAGTCGGAGTAGGGAGAGAGTACTAGTCGAGTACGTCTAGGAGTCTTCCATACAGTGCGGGACATATACAGCTTCCTAACCGAGTACTTCTCCTCCGTAGTCCTTGTGCTCCACGCCATCAGGTGCCGTGTAGCGCAAGCCGGGTAGTCCCAGGGGCCCACCGAGTAATCGGTCCTGGTACCCACCGAGGCAGTGGGCCCAGACAGGCCCATACGACAAGCCCCCGAGTACTTTGTAGTCGAGAAGGATAGCTTCAAGTAGTCTTGACGGTCTTAACGAGTAGTCCTCAAGCGTCCCCAAGTACTACAAGTCAAAAGTCCTCAAGAGTAGTCGAACCATCCCGAGGCTGGAATGTACTCTAGCTGATATCTGAGCAATCTTGAAGTCTTCTCGAATAGTCCCAAGCATCCTCGAGTGCTGCCCTCGAAGGTCTTCAAAAATGCCCGCGTTGTTGAAGCCGAAGCTGATATGGAAGTGCGATTGCAAAATTGCACTCCATATGGAGTAGCCCCCGAGCCTTAGGTTGAGTCGTAGGCTCAGGCTGAGGGTTCATCTGAAGTCTGGGCAAGAATATCCCGAAAAATCCGGAGAGAAAAAACTGAAGGACACGTGGCACGGAGCCCCCGAGCCTTAAGTCGAGTACTTCCTCTCGAATTGAAGGGTCATCTTGTAGAATGTGTCCTGAGATGCTCCTGAGTCTTGTCGCTTCCCAGGTAGTCGGGTAGAAGTAGCCGAGCCCCCAAGGTGAGGCGCGTCGACTAGTAGAATGCGAAGAGTCACGCGCGGCCGCTGCCGAGCGCAGACTTATCCATCCAGCCGTTGGAGGGCCGTTTTGACTTATAAATAGAAGCCAAAACCCTTAGGGTTTTTCACCCATCGCTGCTGTAGCCATTTCGAATAGATCTTGGCCAGAGTCTTCTCCAGCGCACACCGTCGCCGCTGTAGATCTAAGCGCGCCGCCACCCAGAGCTGCCAGAGTGCCCCCGTGCGAATGCGCGTGAAGACGCCGTGCACTTGGAGAATGAAGCCCTCGCCGTCCAAGTCCGCGAAGACCGCCGGGAAGAAGAGGGGTCGTGACGAGGCCACCGGGGCTGCCGCGGGAGCAGCACCGCCGATGTCTCCACCGCGGCCGGATCCGAGCCGCGAGTGGAAAAAGTCGAAGATGAAGACCGAAGATCTGCTGGCCCTCCTCAACAGCTGATTCATCCGGGAGAAGGAGGTGGATATGTGGAGAGCCGCCGCCGGGGATCCGTACCCGATGGAGAAAGCCGAAGACGAGATCCCGATGTTCGTGCGCTTCGCAGAGCGCGGACTCGCGCTCCCGGCGAGCGACTTCTTCAAAGGCCTCCTGGGGTACTACGGCGTCGAGTACCTCAACCTCAACCCCAACGGTATTTTCCACACCGCTGTCTTCGTCCACTTTTGTGAAGCGTTCCTGGGGATCAAGCCCCACTGGATTCTGTTCCGGAAGTTTTTCCGAGTGAAGCCGCAGCCGAGCGCCAACAACCCGCGAGTAGTCGGTGGAGCAGGAATCCAGATGCGGGAGGACGCTGCCGAGCAGTACCTCTCGTACAAGCTCATCGACTCCAATCAGGACTGGAAGGCGAAATGGTTCTACGTCACGAACCACCACCCCGGGTTGCCGAAGCCGAGCGGGAAGCAACCCAAACACCGCGCCTGGTGGAACACGGAGCCCACGATGCAGGAGGGGATCCAGCTCCCCGAGCTGTTGGCGCGCATCAAGGTGCTGAGAGAAGACGGACTGAGGGCCGAGCACGTGGCCTTCAGCTTCATGAAGCGCAGGGTGCAGCCACTGATGGCTCGCGACACCCTGGGCTTCGAGTACACCGGCGACGACGACACGTCGCGGATGCCAGGAGATGAAGTCGACGACGACGACATCGTCGATAGGCTGACGCGCATCTTCAAGGACATGCCACTGTACACGGCGTGCCCTGTCCCAAAGTACTCCGCCGCGCGCCCGCCAAAGGAGGTAAATAGTCGTAGCCTTAGTCGAGTACCCATCCCTTATGAGTAGTCGCGCTGATGTCTTGTGTCTTGTAGGACGACTTGAAGAAGTTCATCTCCGAGCCGCAGCCGCCCCCTCAGGAAGTCGAGATCCCGGAGGAGGGAAAAACCAAGGCCAAGGAGCGGCGGGAAGTCGGCGAAGGAGATGACACCGTCATCGTGGAGGACACGTCCGACGACGACGACGACGAGGAGATGCTGCAGGACCGCTTCCAGCTGCGGTCGAGGTTCAGCCGTCCTGGCCTACCTCATGTGCCCCCCGTGCAAGATCCGCCGGCTAGCCTGGAGGCTAGTCTGGCTGCGCCGCCACGGAGGCCGCGCAACCCCGCCCGCAAGCGGGTGACGAAGAAGTTGAAGGTCTCTGAGACCAAGCCCCAAGAGGTAAGATGTCTTGAGTAGTGTAGTCGAGTACTAGTCTCTCGAGTTCACTTGTTGACGACTGAGCTTCCTTGCTTGCAGGAGGTGCCGCCTACGGAGCCCGTTGATGAGGGCGACGAAGGCGAGTGGGACACGGTGGGGGAACCCGCTGGGAGTCGTAGCCCAGCCCCCACTGTTGAAGAGCTCCTGGCGCAGTTGGAGCGCCAGCCCCCTGCTCCTCAAGGGAGCACGGAGCCCGCAGCCGCCGCCGTTGAAGAAGTGGTGGCCGCAGGAGCACAGGAGAGCGTTGCACCGGCTGCCGTCACCGCGGAGGAGGCAGCGGTCGCAGAGGCGCAAGAAGAGGCGCCCGCCGAGGCTGGGCTGGTAGACATTGCCAGCATCCTCGGCGCCTCGACCGTGGCGATAGTCCGGTCAAGCTTGTAAGTGCTGCATCTTCCCGAGTAGTACTTGGTGTAGTAGTCGAGCTTGATTAACAACCAATTTTGTGTACTTCTGCAGGAAATCAACAGATCTCAGCAGTGGCGGAGGAAGAAGCCGCGCCGCCCACCGAGGAGTCCGCTCCCGCCTCTCAGGCGGAGCCCGAAGTGCCGGCTACTGAGGCTACGTTGCCTGAGGCCAGCGTGGTCGAAGGTAAGTACTCTGCTGAAGCTGTAGTGCTCCTCGAAGAGTAGTTTTAGTCGCTGATACACTTGTCTTCTCCTTGACAGGTGCCGAGGCCGAAGGGAGCGATATCCCAGCGGCGGTGCCCATGCAGAGGTCGACACCAGAGGTGCCAGAGGCTGCCGGCGGAGCCCCCAAGCAGATGGAGGTAGCCGCCGAGGAGGCCGCCATGGCGACCGGAGGAGAGGAGGTCATCACGCCACCAGAGCCTGCTCTGGAGGTGGTTGTCCGATCCTCGGAGATACAAGACGCAGAGCCCATCCGCTCTGCTCCGATGACTGAAGCCGCCACAAGTAGTCGTGGCGGGGTGGAGCTGCTGGCCGACGACTTGGTGGACCCAGCGACGGTGGCCAGGCACCTGGAGGCGGTCCGCCAGGCTGAACAATGGATGAAGGTGAGTAGTTTTAACTCCTGAGTAGTCAGTCCTTTGTTGTTGAGTACTCATTTTGACATGTGTTGACTGTGCAGGACGTCGTGGAGAGGTCCCGCGAGAAGTCTAGCATGCTGCAAGGCTTCGGCGACACGGTGCTCCGGGCTGAGGCGCTAGAAGATCAACTCTTGAAGTCGCGGAAGCACGCGGTCGCCATGCAGTCCAAGCTCGACGCCGCCTTTGCCAAATATCACAATGACATCCAGGAGATGCAGGCAAAGAGCGACGACTTAGTGCGGAAGAACAAGATACTCCGCAACAAGAACAAAGGTGCATCGCTTGACTTGTTGGGTAGTTGTTGGAGGTCGAGAGGTAGTCTAACCCGCTGCGCCTTGTTGTTTTGCAGAGCTTGAGACCCGGGTGGAGCAGTTGAGGACTTCAGAGACAGACATGAAGAACCTCTTCTACCGGGAGCAGGAGGCCCGCCAGGTACTCGAGCTTGACTATAAGGAGCTTGCCTTCGAGTGCGACAAGCACATGGAACTTCGAATTGCTTCTGATCGTGACCTCGTCAACTGCTACAAATCGTTGTAGAAGCTGAACGAGGACTGTGAGGCGCTGCGGGCCCAGCTGAAGAAGCTTGAAGAAGCCGCGCTACCGATTGCAAGACTCTTGGTGCCTCATCCCGGCGGCCCCAAGATAGCACCGCTCGTGAATCGACTGAAGGAAGCCCCCAGCCGGCTGGCGGCGTACGTGAAGCATCTGGCGAAGTCGATCCCGACTCAGGTGCTGGCCTTCATGAAGTCCTACTTCCCGAAGGCGCCCGTAGATGTAGTCGCTGGCGGGGTAGCCGCCAACTGTACAGATGAGCAATATGCGGAACTGCTGGAGCAGATGGCGCCCATTGCAGAGCAAGTCGCCGAAAAGATTAACCTCCAGTAGTCCTGTAATAGTTATCTCATAGCAGTATATGTACAAGAACATTTGTAATGTGATTGTTCAAGTATGAATGAAGAAAAGTTCCATCAATGAGTACTCGTAGTCGCGATCTTAGAGTGCGGAGTCCCATCGTGGAGTTGACGCGAGTAGTCGTACTAGGCGGTAGTCCCGTGATGGGAAGTAGACAGTAAATTGATGAACGATCAACCTTTATTACTGAAGAAGTACACCTGGATGGCCAGGGCCGTAGTTACAGAGTAATCGCCTGGACCCGGAGGCCGCTTACGGCTAAGTGGTGCTAGGGCGAGTAGCCGCTTACAGTAGTAGATCCGTAAGTAGCCGTGTAGGCTGGATCTTGGAGTACATGGTCTCTCAGTAGATCGCTGCTAGAGTCCTTTGTCGCTCGTCGTAGCCCAGGACTCGTAGGTAGCCGCGCAGGCTGGATCCTGGAGAGGAGTAGTCCGGAGACTAGTGCCTGGACCCGGAGGCTGCTTACGGCGGAGGAGTAGTCCAGAGACTGGAGCCAGGACCCGGAGGCCGCTTACGGCGAAGGGGTCTTGATTTAGTCGTGTAGACTTGAGCCCCGGAGTAGTCGTGTAGACTAGGCGTAGAACCGACAGAGCTGGTTGACGTTCCACGAGTTGTTGACGTCTTCGCCTTCAAGTGTCTGGAGGCGGTAGGAGCCCAGCCCGGTCACCTTTGCAATTGTGAAGGGACCTTCCCAGGGGGAGCTGAGCTTGTGTAGTCCTTCCGTGTTCTGAATACGACGGAGGACGAGATCACCAACGTTGAAGGAGCGTTCCTTGACGTTGCGATCATGGTAGCGTCGGATACCCTCCAGGTACCTTGCTGATTGGACGAGGGCAGTGCAGCGAGCTTCTTCGAGGATATCGATGTCAACTCGTCTGCTGTCTTCAGAGACGCCTTCGTCGTAGTGCTCCACTGCTGGTGAGTTCCATATGACATCAGCAGGGAGGATTGCTTCAGAGTCGTAGACCAGGAAGTAAGGGGATTGCCCTGTTGGCTTGGAGGGCTGAGTACGTAGCCCCCAGAGTGCGTTGGGTAGTTCCTTGATCCACTTGCCTCCTTTAGCGTTAGCAGCGTCGTGTAGCCGCTTCTTGAGAGCGTCGAGCACCATCCCATTGGCGCGCTCGACTTGTCCGTTGGCCCGAGGGTGGGCAACTGAGACGTATCGGACGTCGATTCCGCTGTTCTCGCAGTACTCCCAGAACTGGTGATTGTTGAAGTTGGAGCCCAGGTCTGTGATGATGCGGTGGGGTAGTCCGTAGCGATGTACGAGTTCATCCAGGAAGTCGAGTACTCTGTCAGCCTTGGGGCATGTGACCGGCTTGACCTCGATCCACTTGGTGAACTTGTCGATGGCCACCAGTACTCTGTTGAAACCACCTGGCGCAGTTGGCAGTGGCCCAATCATGTCGAGCCCCCAGCAAGCGAAGGGCCAGGTTGGCGGTATGGTGACTAGCTTGTAGGCTGGGACATGTTGCTGCTTGGCGAAGTATTGACATCCTTGGCACCTTCTGACGAGTTCTTCGGCGTCGCTCAGAGCTGTGGGCCAGTAGAAAGCTCGTCGGAAGGCCTTGCTGACCAGCGTGCGGGAAGACGCGTGGTTGCCGCAGACGCCCTTGTGGATCTCCTCCAAGATGTCCTTGCCTTCTTGCCGAGGGACGCACTTCATGAGCACTCCAGAAGATGTGCCCTGCTTGTAAAGCTTGTCTTCGACGAGGACGTAGGACTTGGCGCGGCGGACGGGCTGCTCGGCCAAGTTCTTGTCCGAGGGAACCTTCTGCTCACTGAGGTAGTCGATGAAGGGTTGCCTCCAGTCCACGTCGATCATCATGACCTCCTGTCCCGCCGGTGGGTGCGCTGGGACAGTGGTCGGTGGCGCCGGCTCCGGGATGGATGGCGCGTGAAGCTCGTGAACGAAGACACCCGCTGGTACTTGAGCGCGGGTAGATCCAAGCTTCGAGAGAACGTCCGCTGCAACGTTGTTGTCGCGGACGATGTGATGGAACTCGAGACCATAGAACTTGTTCTCGAGCTTGCGGACTTCTAGGCAGTAGGCGTCCATGTTCTCCTTGTTGCGGTCCCAGGACTTGTTGACTTGGTTGATGACCACTGCGGAGTCGCTGTAGACTAGTAGCCGCTTGATGCCCAATGAGGCCGCGAGGCGGAGCCCATGTAGGAGAGCTTCGTACTCGGCTTCATTGTTTGAGACCTTCTAGAAGATCTGCAGGACGTACTTGAGTTGTTCACCTGTTGGAGAGATCAGGAGTACCCCTGCACCTGCGCCCTCGAGGTTGAGTGAGCCGTCGAAGTACATCACCCAATGCTCTGGTCGCGCGGTTGGAGTAGGTAGCTGGTTCTCCCGCCACTCCGCCATGAAGTCGACTAGCGCCTGTGACTTGATGGCTGTGCGTGGCTTGAAGTCGATGGTGAGGGCGCCGAGCTCGACTGCCCACTTGGAGATTCTTCCAGTAGCATCTTGGTTCCACAGGATGCCGCCGAGCGGGTAGTCGGTGACGACGGAGATCGAGTACTCCTGGAAGTAGTGTCGTAGCTTCCGCGAGGTGATGAGTACTGCGTACAGGAGCTTCTGCACAGGCTGATAGCGTGCCTTAGACTCTGACAGGACCTCACTGACGAAGTAGACTGGGCGCTGGACTGGATAGGCGTGGCCGTCTTCCTGCCTCTCGACGATGATGGCAGTACTGACCACATGAGTAGTCGCAGCGAGGTAGAGCAGTAGCTGCTCGCCTTTGCGAGGAGCCGTGAGGATCGGTGGCTTCGATAGGAAGTCCTTGAGCTGGGCGAGGGCTTGATCCGCCTCTGGAATCCACACGAACTTCTCTTGGTGCTTGAGTAGTTTGAAGAAAGGGAGCCCCCGTTCTCCAAGCTTCGAGATGAATCTGTTCAGGGCCGCCATGCACCCGGTAAGCTTCTGGACGTCTTTGATGCACGTGGGAGCTTTCATGCTGGTGATGGCGGAGATCTTCTCAGGGTTGGCTTCGATGCCATGCTGGCTGATGATGAAGCCGAGTAGTTTGCCCGAAGGTACGCCGAAGACGCACTTGTTCGGGTTGAGCTTCCAGCGGTACTCGCGCAGGGATGCGAAAGTCTCTTCAAGGTCGTCGATGAGGGTACTGGAGTTTCTGGTCTTGACGACCACGTCATCCACGTAGGCTTCGATGTTCTTGTTGAACTGCTTCTTGAAGCAGGCCTGGATAGCTCATTGATAGGTGGCACCGGCGTTCTTCAGCCCGAAGGACATGGTCATGTAGCAGTTTGCGCCAAACGGGGTGATGAACGCGGTCTTCTCCTGGTCTTCTTCCTTGATCGCGATCTGGTGGTACCCGGAGTAGCAGTCGAGGAAGCAGAGCAGGTCGCAGCCCGCCGTGGAGTTGATGACTTGATCGATCCGCGGCAACCCGAAGGGGTCCTTGGGGCAGTGCTTGTTGAGGTCGGTGTAGTCGACGCACATCCTCCACTCGTTCGAGTTCTTCTTGCGGACGAGGACAGGGTTTGCGAGACACTCAGGATGAAAGACTTCTCTGATGAAGCCAGCCGCGAGTAGTTTGGCGAGTTCCTTCTTGATGGCATCCCGTCTGTCATCGGCAAAGCGTCGGAGTGTTGTCGCTTGGGCGTGGCCTTAGGATCGACGTTGAGGTAGTGCTCAATCAACTCCCTGGGCACTCCTGCCATGTCCGCTGGCTTCCACGCGAAGATGTCGCGGTTAGCCCGGAGGAAGCTGATGAGCGTGTCTTCCTATTTGGGGTCGAGGCCGGCCCCGATGGTGGTGGTCTTGCTAGCGTCGCCTGTCCCGAGGTCGATCGTCTTGACCAGGATCTCCTCAGCTAGCTGAGGCTTGTTGGAGTTGTCAGACTTCTCAGGGATGTTGAGTTCACTTGTAGCAAGTTTCTTCGACGCGGCGTAGACCTCCATCATCGCGTTGGGTACTTGATTTTTAGAGGCGATCTCCACGGCTTCTTTATCGCAGTCGTGGGAGATCCTCAAGTCCCCTTGGAGAGAGTACACCCGCTGGGCTTGGCATCTTGAGTACCAAGTAGGTGTAGTGTGGCACCGCCATGAACTTGGCAATGGCCGGTCTGCCGAGGATGGCATGGTAGGAAGTCTCGAAGTCCACGACCTCGAACTTGATGTACTCAGTACGGTAGTTGTCCCGAGATTCCCCGAAGGTAACTGGCAGGACCACTGAGCCCAGTGGGATAGCCGTGTTACCGGGGACGATGCCGTAGAAGGGCGTGTTGCTCTTGGTGAGCATGTGGGTGATGTCGAGCTTCATCTTCTTCAAGGTCTTGGTGAAAAGGACGTTGAGCCCGCTCCCACCGTCGATGAGGACCTTGTTGAGCTTGGAGCCCGCAACCACTGGCTTCAGGACGAGAGGGAATCGTCCTGGTTCGGAGAAGCTGGTCCATTGATCCGCGCGGGAGAAGGTAATGGGTACCTCCGACCACCTGAGAGGGGTCGGAACCGCTGGTTCAATGCTCATGACTTCTCGACGGGTAGCCTTTTGCTCCCACCTGTTGGGTAGTCCGCCGAAGAGGACGTTGACAGTCTTATCGGGTTCCTGGAAGTCGTTGTTGTCTCCGTCGTTCTTCTTCTTGCCCTTCTTGTCGTGAGGGTGCGGTGGCTCTGGCGTACCCTTGAGTGCATGCCTGAGTTGGTAGCACTGCTCGGTGGTGTGGTTGCCGTTTAGATGCCACGGGCACTTCTCCTTTAGCAAGTCTTTGAAGCCGCCGGAGTTCTTCTTCGAGTTCTCCTTCGCAGGGCGCTGGATAGCCGCGACAGTGTTGTCTGGCTTGCGCTTGCGGTTGGGACCCGAGTAGTTGTTGTTGTTGCGACCGCCTTGGTTCCCGTTGTTGCCGCTGCCGCCGCCCGTGTTCTGCTTGTTCTTGCCACGGATGGCGTCGTACTTGGCGTTGGTCGTGTCTTCTTCATCCGCCTAGGACGTAATCATGTCCTTGAGGTGGGGGATGGACCTGGGGCGACGACGACCGAAGTCTTCGAAGGTGCGGCGGTGGTAGAGGCCGTCTTGGAAGAGGTCGATGACCTCCTTGTCGGTGACGTCGACTACGGTAGTGCGCTTGTCGAAGAAGCGGCGCATGTACTTGCGGAGGGTCTCGCCTTGTTCCTACTGACCATGGCCAGGTCCATGCGAGTACCCGATCGGCCCATGGCGCCCGCGAAGTTGCTGGTGAACTGCTCCTTCAGCTGGTCCCACTTGTCGATCGAGTGCTTGTCCAGCGACTCGAGCCATGTGAGTGGAGCTTGGTCCAGGCAGAAGGGGAAGTAGAGGCACTTGGTGTCGTTGTTGCCGCCAGCGTTCTCGATGGAGAGGGCGTAGCACCTGAGCCACTGGATGGGGTCCTGCTTCACGTCGTACTTGGTGATCCCCAAAGGCTTGAACTTGTCGGGGAGGAGCAAGTTGCGAAGTCGAGGTGAGAAGGCGGGGAAGCCGTCGTTGTCGCCTGCGATGGCTGACTTCTTCCGCCGCAGCTCCTCAATCTTCTGGCGGGCGTCATAGCCGCCCTGTGAGGCACCAAAGGCGTGGCTGTTCGCGTGGCCGCGGCCGCCGCGACTGCCGCCGCCGCCGGCCCTCCTGTTGGCTCCATGGTTGGAGCTTCCGTCGTCGCTGCCGCCGCCGTCAGGGTCGCGGCCGCCGCCGGCGGCGAGAGCACGGTGAGGGACGACCTCGCGGTTGTCGTTGCCACCTTGTGGAGGTCCGCGGCGTTTGAGCGAGTACGGTTGGGGCCGAGCCGGGAGCTCAGCTCGAGTACGGTTGGGACCGTGGTTGGCGCTGCGACTTGTAGCTTCGTTGTCGCGGTGCCTGGCTGGAGGAGGCTGGTTGACCCTGTTGTCGACCCGCATGAAGTAGGCATCTTCGGCGAGCTTGGCGATGACCTCTCCAGCACGTATGCCCTGAGCCTGACGTGCGATCGCTGTGATCGACATGAGGCATTGCTCAGGGGTAGTGTGTACTCTGCTCTCGACCGCCTCGAGAGCTTCCACGAGATTGCGGATGGGGAGTTTATCCCGGAGACGCCGGCGCCGTTCGCTGCGCTTCCTGTTGCGCTCACGTCGAGCATCTCTGTTGGCGGGGGTCTCGTCTGCTGGTGCATCGGCAGACAGCTCGTCGGAGGAGATGTATTCAAGGTACTTGTCCTGAGCCGTCCCCGAAGGTCCTGGTGTGTCGTCAGCAGCCATGAAGACTTGGCGATCAGGGGTGCCAAGGCTGGACTCAGAGGCCGCCACCTCAGTTGGAGTGTTCGAGTCAGCCCGGGCAAGCGGTGTTCCCTCTTGGAATGGAAGCGAGTCAATGTAGGCGACGTAGCGTGAGTCCCCGCTTATCAGGTCAGCAGGCTTGCGGTCTGGCCAGTAGACAAATCTGTCGGCCGATGTGGATGTTATAACCAGCCCAGAGGCCGGCCCTGATAAGGGGTGCTCAGTAGAGTTGCCATCGGACTCGGGATCCTCTGGGTCCGACCCGAAGTCGAACTCGTATGCAGAATCCGAGTGGGTTGGAGTCCGAAGCGTGGCTGGGGGCGGTGTCAGAGTCCGAGTTGTACTCGGGTACGGGTTCCTTGTCGGCCCGGCGCGAAGAAGGAGCCCCCGTGCGGGCCCGGCTGAGGACGCGAGGACCACGCGCGGAGCGCTCACGGGGTGAGGGGACCTCCTGCAATGGTTGAGCAGCCGGCTCACATGCGATGGCCCATGGAGACGTCAAGTTCGAGTTGGAAGCGGACTCGAGCTCGAAGTCAGCGTGATGGTCGAAGAGCGAAATTTCGCCGAACTTGCCGGCGAGTTCGCCTGTCACAACTTCTAGAAGCGCCACGAAGCCGGTCTCCGGGTTGGGCGGCATGGTGAGGCGGCGTTGGAAGGATCCCGCGCCGTCAACAGTGCAGACCCAGGCGCCGAAGACGAAGGTGTCGCCGCGGTTGAAGGCAACGGTTGGCTTGAGGTAGACAGGAGCCGTCGAGTTCGCCATGTGATCTCGGGCGAGATCCCCTACCTGGCGCGTCAGCTGTCGGTGTTTTAGACCGGCAACCTACTAAGGGGAGTACCAGAAGTAGATGAATGTGGCCTCGCCGAGATCGGTAACTCGAAGGAAGAGACACGTGGCACACAATTTAGACAGGTTCGGGTCGCGAGGTGCGTAATACCCTACGTCCTGTATGCTGCGTAGCTCTGGATTGATAGGGTACAATTACAAGATGGTGTAATAGTACGTCGTGGGATGAGATTGGATGCTAGAGAAGGGTCCCTGCCTCGCCTTATATAGCCCGGGAGGCAGGGTTACAAGTCGGAGTAGGGAGAGAGTACTAGTCGAGTACGTCTAGGAGTCTTCCATACAGTGCGGGACATGTACAGCTTCCTAACTGAGTACTTCTCCTCCGTAGTCCTTGTGCTCCACGCCATCAGGTGTCGTGTAGCGCAAGCCGGGTAGTCCCAGGGGCCCACCGATGTCACACCTGTTTTTCCAAAGAAAACCAAGTGCAAACCTATATGCATGCTAGGATCAATTATCATGCATATAGTTGACATAAGTGAATAACAGAAACAATATCATGAAAGAAAAAGGGAGATTATCAGAGTATTATGCTATATCCTGGAAACGAAGACACCAAACATCACAGGCAATCGACTGGGGGTTGCGTACGCCTAGAACCAGCAACATCTTCGCAACGACTTCAAAATAGCTTCCTCCTTCTGAGCAACATTGTTTATAGCAAGGGTGAGCACTTGTCGTACTCAGCAAGTGTGGGGAAAGGAATGAATGCAAAGGCTTTATAGTGGACTGGGCTATAAGCATTTAGCATTTTAGTTGGTCAAATTTTATTAGCACCTGAAAACTAATAAAGTATAAGTGTATACCAACCCACATTAAGCATAAAGAGATAGATAAGATACGCCATAAGCATATGGCAAGCATAACCATAACACACATCACAATTTAAGTCCATCTTCAAGTTTAGTTATCATGTGAGGGTCCAGGCCGCTCTTGACCGTGAGCACGGCTAATCGATTAGTTTAACACTCTGCAGAGGTTATACATCTTTACCCACAAGCAGCGTAAAAGCTCCGAAGAACTTTAGACCCAACCATGCGATGCTAGCTAGGCACCATACCACACTACCGAGGTGTGGTTGCATAGGGACGCTACATGGCCTTTACAAAGGTTCTCCAACAAGTTGTGACCCACAAGGTCCGGATCAGTTAGCAAGGTATAAAGTCCCCTAGCAGGTCGATACCCCACCATAAAAGAATAACTCACCCAACCCCCTGCTAGAGCGAGTCCATACCCCATAGTATTGCCGATCCCTCGTCCTTATCAGGTAAGATCACTCCAAGCTAAAGTTCCTAATTATTCAGCCAAGACCATTGCCCATTAGTTCTTGTGGTTGTACTGTTTTCCTGGGTGGTTCTCCATGTTCCGATTAATGCACAGTGATCTTATATTAAAATTATCATAAAGGAACATAGAGCATAAAATGATAACCATGTTGATTATTACCAACCCAGTTGAGCAAACTAAGCAACATCTACCATCAAGATTAATTAAAACCGGGTTTAAGATAATGGCCAAAAGAGGCTAGTCATCCTTAATAGGAACCCATCAAAATTAATGCAAAGCAATGCAGCAGTGATTAATAAAATTATTGGGACAAAAGACCAAGGACACACTTGCCTTTAACCAAAGAGTAGTTGCTCAGAACCTTCACTTCTAGCTCTTCAAAGCTTCTCGAACAACGTTCATTCTACTCGCATCAATCATCGGGCACAAACATACACAAAGCAGACAAACCAGCATACTAAGAACAAAGCACCAATCAAAAAGGAAACTTTAAAAGAATGCACTAAAGGATAGGCTTGATTAGATGGATCACTAAAGAACACAGAGTATGCTAGGAAGGGAAAGGCTTGGTTAACTTTGAGGAGATGGTCGCATAAGATTGAGCAAGTACCAAAAAGATCACACTAAGATAGAGCTCGATTCTATTGGTTACGCAAGCGCAAGAAACGCTGAAACAGAACTAAGCTCGGAACTATCGTGAGATTATTATCAAACAACAAGAGACTACGCTTGGCATATTTTAATTAGGAAATCATGTGAAAGAATATTTCAGAGAAATACTCTAGGTTACTATTAAACAAGTTACATTTAATTAAAGAAATCACGATAAACCTAATCATATTTATTTATAACATTCGGGTAGAAGTTATGTCAAGTTAACAATTACTTTAGAAAGATAAAGCAAGTGTAAGATATCTAAACGAGTAACTTTATGTCACGTGTTCAACTAAACATATTTAAAATTGAAAAGGCAGTTATGATGTCATTAGGCATATTAACTTTATTATAAAAACCGATGTTTAACTCTAACATCTTTTATTTAGAAAAACTAGTTATGAATAGAGATTAACCAATTACATCATGATTAAAGAAAACCGGATTAGAACCTAATCACTTTTTATTTATAACAGCATTGGAATAAGAATTAGTCAAGATTAGCATGCATCTTTAGTATTATAATAAATAACAGGTGATATACATGCTAACGTACAAGTTAAGGTGAAACAAACGAGAACGGTAGCAACGAACTATCAAGCGCATAAGAAACCTTAGGCTAGGTTTAGGAAAACTAGTCTATAAAGAGAACTCACAATGAATAAAGAATAGCTAGATGACAGAGACACTGATTCTTAGAAAGATAGCTGCACAAGGTTGGATCAAAGAACTGAAAGAGTATAGTTGTCTTACATAAAAGACAATTACGATAGGATGGCATATACTCGGATTGGAAACATCTGGAGCTTGAAAGAATGCTAGCTCTACAACAGAGACACACTGAGACAGAGCTTAAGCTAACACTATAAAGATTCAGAGCTTCAGATAGACTTGATCAAAAGAGATACTGGGGTAAAGAACGTCTAACGATTGATTTGCACATATGAGAGAGCAAGACTATAAGCTTAGGTTTATTTTAGTTAACAAAAAATATGTAAGGATATTTCATCAATAAAATACCCCATGTTGGAATTAATGTAAGTTAAACTTTATTTGCAAAACCGGTGTAAAGAACTAGTCAAGTTTTATTTATAAAGATTCATATAAGAATTATTCCAATTAAACATTTAATTTAGAAAAACTAAACTATATGAATAACCTAAACGAAACTTTGTAATTCGAGTAGATCATATTATTATTATTAAAAACAACATTTACATTGGTATTAATGTAAATTAACATTTTCTTATAAAGCCGGAGTAAAAGCCTAATCAACTTTTAATTATAAAAGATTAATTAACTATTTAAACAAATTAATCATTTGGTTTACGAAAACCGAAATAAAGATCTAATTAGATTTTATTTGCAAAAGCATGTAAAGGAATCATTAATCAAATTAAATTTGAATATGAAAAACGGGTATAGATCTATTTTGCTTTTATTTATAAAAGACGTGTATAATTAGTCATTAATAAAAATTAATGAAAAATTTATTTTCAGAAAACAAAACATGATGAAAACACTCCGCTAACGCGTGCTTTACCTCATTATGGACCTGACGCAATTTGAACGGTTGAAATCGGAGCTAAAACGAAGATTTGATGAGCAAAACAAGGTTGCAGGGACCTTGACGGAATTATCTATAGACTTGGAGGGCTAGCAGAAAAAGTTTGCAAGAGACAATAAACAGTGCTCGCGAATAGATCTAAAGATAGGGTTAGATCTGAAAAAGGGCTCGTGTTAGATTGGATCTAGGGAATCTAGTCTCTTCAGGGGGTTTTCTGGAAAAGGGACAAGACACAAGAATAACTCTTAAGGATTATAGGGTTCCCTAGGGTCCTAACCGCAAAAGGTCCAACTCATCCCCTTCCTCTGAGCTCCGACCAGCGGTGGACAGGGGGGCTCTGGTTGTTGGGGTCGCCGGCGCCCTGGGCGGTCTCCGGCTTGGCCGAGGCGTCGAATTGAAAGAGGAGGTCGAGGGGATGATTGTAGAGGGGCTCACCGTGATGGAGATAGATGGAATCCGCCGGATTTGAAGAAGGGGCGGCCGACGGTGGAGCCTGGGAGGCCGGCTCGTGTCTTCGAGGGCGGCGATGCTCCGGTGGAGGAACAGGGCCAATGAATAGCGGCGGAGCTTCGGCTCGGCGTTGCAGAGATTCTGGTGGCGGCGGCTTCCTCCGGTCGGGCTCCACGCCGGCAAATCGACGGCGGCGGCGGCGGCGCACCAACCGGTGGCGCGGCGCGGGGTGGTGGCGGCACGCGGGCGAGGAAGCAACGAGGGTGCGGTTTTATGGGCGCGGGGCACGGGGAGACCGAGCCGTGCCGGCTTGGACGCCAAGAGGCGGCGCGGCGCCGGCGGGACGCCCCCGGACTCGGCGAGTCCGGGTCCCGAGCACGAGGTGGACGGCGGCGCCAGATGGGCCTGCGCGGCGGGCTCGTGGCTGGGCTGGGAGCGGGCCGGAACAAGAGCTGGGCCGAGCTGAAGGAGCTAAGGCGCAGGGAGTCCGGGGAGCACCGGCGGACTTAGGATTGATGGGCCACAAGCACATGTGGACTGAAAAGGATGAAAGAAAAAAAGGAGTTCTTTTATTTTCAGAATTTATTTTCGGGAAAGAATAATCTAGAAATAACTAGATGATTCATTAAAGTCACGAAAGTTATTCTAAAAATTCCAAAAATTCTAGGAAAATTCCTAGAGACAGATTGGGACATGAACAATCCAAATAAAGTATTTGGAGCTCATGAAAAAGATTATAGAGCCTTCTGTTAAATGGAAAATGCTCAGAGAAAATGAGAATAAATCCCAGAAAAATACGGAAAATTCTCAGAAAGATTTGGACAGCTCCTAAACGCATTTTTGAAACCTTAAGCACTCAGGAAGCACCAAGATGCATTGGCATGAATGCAACACACATAACCATTTATTTGATTCAGAAAATCAAACAAGGATTTTTTTTCCTATACTATATTTCCTGTAAAGAAAATAAATGATGGAAAAAATTTAAAATTATGAGAAAATTGTTATTTAATTATTCTTTCTATTCACATCCTGAAATTGGAAATTTCAGGGTGTGACAACCGAGTAGTCGGTCCTGGTACCCACCGAGGCAGTGGGCCCAGGGAGGCCCATACGACGGGCTTGTTTTAAATTAATTAAGTAAAGAAAGGTCAATTAAGGTGTGAATTTGTGAAATCATGTCATGTTTCTGTTTTTGAATTTTCAAAACACCTCCTTGCTGTTTGGTGAAGTTAAATAATTTAATTTGCTCAAGTATGTATGCAGTCACCATCATAGTTAACCTTGAATTAACCACCCTCACATTAATCTAATGCATATGCATATCGTGTAGATTTGTCGGTCGGTGCGTGCACGCTCACCCAAGAGGGAGATGGGATGGTAGAAGGTGAAGTGAACGAGTTGAGTATTCATCAAGACCTGGACCAAAGTCCGGAAGAGCCCAAGGCTGTTGCTAACTTAAAAGAAGGCAAGCACCGCTTCATCTAACCCTTTTTCTTTAAAATTTCATACCTTTTACTTTTCAGTATTTATTGTTTACTTGTGCATTTAAGTTTCAGGAGTTGCTTTGAAACCTAGATGCATGATCCTTAGGACTCATATGCTCTTTTACTAGTATGTTAGGACGCTAGTGCCATGCTTTAAGGACACGGTACAAGTCGAGTAATGACTCATTGCTCGCGAGATATAAGGTATTCTTGTTGGAATCATAAGTTGGTTAAAATGACTCGCTCATGTGGTAAGAGCAATGGGTTCGGTCTCGACCGAGTAGCATTGTGCTGGTTTAAGCTATTGAACGTACCAAGTGCTTGTCGGGAATGGGACCGGTAAGCCTAGTACCTTCTGAACCGGGGCGGGATCTTTCTAGCTACCCGCTTGGGATGCGTCTCCGGGCTAGCTAGCCGTGGTATAGTGTGTGAGTCCGAACTGGTCGGGTTAGACCCTCCGGATAACCGTGTACCAGAGTTTGTAGCGTCTGATCTCAAACTGTGGGATGTTGGGAACCGCTGGGTTGGGGGTAGACACTGCACTTAGTCTACCTTGTTCCGTGTATCTTGGGTTTACCTTGCAAGGATATAAATCGATCGATCGTCGGTCACTCGCCGTTATCTGAGTCGGCTTGACCACTGGCTACCCCATGTTTATTTATGGAACATTTTGGATTAATATTGTTTGCACAACATACTTGTTTAGTGCAGGTGCTCACCTAGAATGGTTAACATACTAGAATTGGAGCTAAAATCTGAAAATAAGGATCAACTCTTAGTCGCTTTTGGCAAAACAAACCCACCAGCCAAAAAGCCTTGCATGTCTAGTTGTATTTTCTTTTTGTCGGTTAAGTCTTACTGAGTATTAGTATACTCAGCCTTGCTTAATTTGTGGTTTTCAGGTAACCCCATCTAGCATGGCTCTATTCCAGATGGTTGGGATCTTGAGTGGGAGCAGGTTGATGATGAGTGATACTCTATGGATGGCCTCCCATGTGTATCTTCCGCTAGTTTTATTTTTTCCGCTGTTTAACTCTGAACATCTTTACTTTTATGTACTAAAAAATCTGGTTTGTAATATTAAGTACTTGAGGACTTTTATGTAATGTAATGATGTACTCTGGTCCCGCCTTCGTGTGGGCTTAGCGCACATCTCGATCCTGTTGTAAGTGATTCACCGGGCTTTACCCGGCGGAAGCGACATAATAATTCTTTATTATTGCTTAATGGCCATGTGGACAGGCTTAGGCGCTAATACGGAATTATTTTGGGCGGTTCTGTCACAACACCTCCCGTGTGTTTAGGTCCACCTTGCAAGGTTTGAATCAATCGGTTGTCGGCCTCTCACCGTTATCTGAAACTACTCAATCTACTGGCCATGTTATCTCTTTATGATGGAACTTTGTGAAGATTATTACTCTGATTAATTGTTTGTACAACTTTGATTGCAATAGTTGCTTATCTAGTAATGATTACTTCTACTAGAACATGAGCTAAAATGTGAAAGTAAGGATTCACTACTTAGTAGCTTTTTGGCAAACAAACCCACTAGCCAAAAGCCTTGCATGATTAGAGGTAAAGTCTTTCTTTTAGATGGGTAAGTCTTACTGAGTATTAGTATACTCAGCCTTGCTTTAAAATGTTGTTTCCAGGTAATGCATGTGATGTGTGGCCCGGAGAACTTCCACCCGGCTGGGAGCTGGAATGGGTGGATGACGAAGAGTGATTGCATCATGGACAGGCCTCCAATGATGTGATCGTATCGTTTAGTTATCTTCCGCTGTTTTCAATAAACTCTGAACCATTTACTTTCATGTTAAAAAACTATGTTTGTAATAATGGACCCTACGGGGATTTGATGTTAATTTGTAAGGCACTCTGGACTCTCCTTCGTAGGAGTTTTAATGCATACGTTCGATCATCTCTGTGTTGTCAAGTGATTTACTGGGCATTGACCTAGCAACACTCAACGGGATGATTCTTTATTATCACTTAATGACCAAATGGAGTGGTTTAGGCGATAGTACGGAATTATCTCGGGTGGGGTTGTCACAGTTGGTACCAGAGCATCCATATGCACTGGAGTGATTAGATTAATACTAATCACAGGATTTACAATAAAACTTGCCAAGATTGTTTGGATTTTGAAAATCCGTTGGATCGTTAAGGAATGATGTAGATCGAGAGGCCCTGGAGGGAATTTTGGGTTCTTGAGGTGGCATATGAATCTATGGTTTATTTTGCTAACTTCCAGCACTTTACTTTATGTCATACTTACTTTCTTGCACAACCAAACTAGATGAGCCACGTGTTTTATACGTGTGCTGTTCCGCATCACGGGAATTGCGAGGGTTGATGGAGTGATCCATTCCACGGATCCCATCTTCGCGTCTAGTTATGAGTTGTGATGTCGCCACATTTATCATACGTGTGCATTCGGCATGTCGAGGATGCGAGGTAAGGATACACTCCATTCAAACAGAGGGCGTCCGAAGTTGGACGCTGTCCATGCAGCGGCTTGACACATGGATATCGTTTCTATAGTGAACGGTAATGTATGTGGACGCTTCCGTGACGTGCTGGCACGGAAGGTTCGTTTTCTGCAGGTACGCTAACAACGTTTCGTAAGTCGTTAAGTGCGAATCGAGTAGCTCCGACTAGTTATTATAAGGAGAGCCGATTATAAGCTTGCCACCGGCACTAACTACGTCTTTTTGGATCCATGTGTGTGAGGACGTTTAAGACATGTGCATTCATGATTAAAAATCTTGTTTTGAACCTAAAATTGGTCCTTGCTTGCTTGAATAATTTTTCTAGGGTAATTGCTTGATCTTAGATAAGGTTTCCTCTCTTTTGATCTTAGGAAATTCCTAGCAGATTCTGTTGCTGTCATTTCTCAATTTTTATAGCCCAATCTATAAGGACTAGACATCCTTTAGGAAAGTTGTTTCTTATCAAATTGAGCATCTACCGTGAATTTCTCAAGATTTTAGGAATTTTCTACCAGGAGTTATGCTCAGTTTAGTGAGTCTTTGTTCTGTTGTTTTTCAGGGTAATCTCCATCTGAAAATGCAATGTTTCGAGCTTGTTTCAATCCAATCTAGATCTACCTTCGAATACCAAAAGTGCGCATAATTATGCCACTGAGTTGCTGCAGAAATTTGGGGATTTTTGGGGCCCTGGTTTTTATGTTATGAATTTTTGTTCATACCTACCAGATTTTACCCCTTTTGCTCGTATTGATGTTGATTGATGTCTAACGTGTAGTCCCTAATTTTTGTGTACAGATGGAGCAGCCACCGATCTACGAGATCGACGCGGACGGTACCATTCGTACTGATGCCCTTCACTGGGCTACACTACGCCGCCGCTGTACGAGGTGGTCTCTTTTTGGGACCAGGGTGTTCCCTACGCCCGCACGACCGCGACCATACTACCCCACCCCGAGTACTCGGAGTGGGCGGACTTGAGCATGATGTTCTATGCTCACCGTGGTGTCGAGTCGGTTGAGTCCTCGGCCCTGCGGATCCTCCACACCTTCTGCGAGCAGCACCCGGACGAGGTGATGCTCACTACGCTGGGGTTGTTCCCGGCCATGGACCCACTTGACCCGGCTTGGCGTGAGCGTATCTCGTTCACTGACGCGTTGCTTATGACGGACCCTCCAGAGGTTGTTGTGCGCCAGCTGCTGAGGTTGTTGGAGGCGGTGTACAACATGCAGGTGTTTCGTCTTTCCACTCAGGGTATGCTCTCAGTTTTGTTGATGGACTCCACAACGATGAGGGATATCCTCACCCTCGACCTTCAGTTCGAGCGATAGACCGTTGCTCACCTCCAGCAGGAGCTTGTTGCGCTTCAGGACGAGCATATCCCGTGGCACCAAGAGCGTGCCGAGTTCACAGAGCAGCTGCATGCCCGAGACCATGCTCTCGAGATGACTCAGGTGCAGCTAGCTCACACGGAGGCCCAGCGTTTTGCCTTGGTGCAGAACGTGGCGGAGATACAGAACCAGGTGGCTGAGATGGAGATAGAGGTGGAGGTGTGGAAGGCGATGGCACACCAGGGGCAGCAGCCACCGATCGCACCACCGGCTGTACCTACCGCTCCGGACGAGCTACAGGGAGCGTCAGGCTTGAGCGAGGACAGTGTTGGCGGTCCACCACCCGCTTCTCCGGATACTAGCGCTGGCTCCGCTGCGGGCTATTAGTGGTTTAGTAGTTGTCTTTTGGAGGAAAATCAGGTACTCTTAGTTTAGCCTTCTCAGCTAGCGTTTGTGTAAGGGTAGAGGCTGCTCGGAGAGTACGGATGATGATCTTTTGTTGTACATAAGTGTGTAGGTGATCCAAAGACTCCGCATCATGTAATGCTTGGATGAACACCTTTATGTTGTCATGTTTCAATGAATTAATTAGGGTTGTTGAGATCAAAATTTCGCCTTGTGTTGATACCAACGTTGTGTGGTATGTTGTAGAGACCATGCTCCCCAAAATTCACCACTTTTGCATAAGCGTACCAAGAATTACGGCGGAAATTGTGCAGTTCGGCCTCCAGTAAAAACAGCTAGGCAGAACCTCGGTGTTGGAATTTTCGGGCATGTTAACGTTGGAATTGGAACTCTGGTTGAATACCAATGTTGGAGCTTACTAAATTTTGCACTTGCTGACCAAAAATGGGAATATTTACTATTAGGTACAGAGAGTTATGAATTTTCTAACAACTCAGCTACGCTGTCCGGTTTTCACCAAATTGATGCTATGAGTTTCGTTTTGCATATTCTTCTTGTGGATGTTGTAAACAAGCTTGTGAATATATGGCTAATGAAAACCTCATGAATTTCAGATGGTGGGACAAACCCGTGCTTCCCCCCAACGGTTTTGGTGCAAGTGGGAGTGACGCTCCGCCACCCCCTCCAAACATGACCATTCAAGAGCAATTTATGGTCACCCAAACTGAGGTGATGCGTCAGCTCTTGCAAACATAGCAACAACTTGCTCAGCAGCTGCAGAATAATCCCCGTGGGGAGAATATCGATGGCCAGCCTCGAGTCACCAAATATGAGCATTTATATGCCATGAAGCCCCTGACTTTTGAAGAGGTCAAGGAGCCATTGGCTGCTGATGCGTGGATCAGGGCCATTGAGGCCAAGTTCTTCGTGTTCACCTTGCCCTGCTCTGAAGAGCGCAAGGCCAGCTTCGCTGCCCTCCAGCTCCGTGGTGCAGTGTTGATATGGTGGGAGAATTTCAAGACCATGACTCCCGCGGGACATAAAATCACATGGGCTGAGTTCAAGCAGGCCTTCAAGGAACATCACATTCCTAAAGGTCCCATGGATAGAAATATGAAGGAGTTGCTTGCTCTGAAGCAAGGTTCTAACACAGTGTATGAGTATGCTAAGAAGTTCAATGCCTTGTGTCAGTATGGTGGGCATCACGTTGACAATGATGCCAAGAAGATAGAGCGTTTCCGTGATGGGTTACACGGGGATCTCTATGAAAGGCTTAATCTTTATGAGCCTAACAGTTATCAGGACCTTGTGAACAAGGTCATTTCTCAAGAGGATGTCATGTCAAAAGCCCAGAAGGATAGGAAGAGGCAGGTCGGATTCACCGCTACCGGTAGGTCAGGCAAGAAATTTCGCTTTGTCAAGAAGGGCACTCAGGGTCCTCCCCAGTCATCTTCAACTGGACCCTGGAGGGTGACCCCATCTCAGAACAAGCCACCCGGGAATTTCCAGTTCCGTAAGGCACAGTAGCAGCCATACAAGCCTAGTGCACCCCAACTAGCAACAATAACAACAACAATGCCGCCAAAGACCGTCGCTGCTATAATTGTGGGCAGCCCGGGCATTACATCAGTGAGTGTCCCAAACGTAGGCAGAATAAGCAAGGTGAAAGCTCAGGAATCCGCCAGGGAAATCAAGGCAAGAAACCTATGATGCAAGTCAAACAGGGCAAATTGAACTACACCTCCATGATGAACACACCAGAAGGAGCCACGGTGCTCACAGGTATATTCTCTATCTGAGGCTTTTCCGTTAAAGTCTTATTCGATTTTGGTGCAACTCATAGTTTTAAAAATGAGAAAATTTTAAACAAGCTGGGATTAAAGAGTTGTCATATGAACCGACCTTTCTTGATAACTATGCCGGGTGGGTGAGTTACCACTGGCAGTTTAGTCATGAGAGTGCCACTTGAGTTAGGTAGCAAAGTTGTTCACGCAAACCTTTTGGCTTTGAGCTTAGAGGGCATCGATGTGATCCTAGGTATGGATTGGTTGACCCAACATCAGGTTGTTTTGGACATTGCCACAAGAATGGTAGAAATCCATTCCCCTACCAGTGGTCAAACCACCTTGTACTTGCCCAAGACAGAAGGCATAAATCCTTGTTCCTATGCTGCCGTAACCGTCCAGCTAGAAAACATCCCAGTAGTGTGTGAGTATCCAGATGTCTTTCTTGATGACTTGCCTGGTATGCCACCAGACGGGGACGTCGAATTTGTCATAGAGCTTCAGCCTGGCACTGCACCCATCTCTAAGAGACCCTACTGAATGCCACCTAAAGAGCTAGCCGAGTTGAAGAATCAATTGCAAGAATTGCTTGATAAAGGGTATATCCGCCCAAGTTCTTCTCCTTGGGGGAGTCCCGCTCTTTTTGTGAAAAAGAAAGATGGTAGTTTGCGGATGTGTGTTGACTATCGTCTACTCAACACGGTGACAATCAAGAATAAATATCTGTTGCCTCACATTGATGTTCTCTTTGATCAATTGGCTGGTGCCAAAGTCTTTTCCAAGGTCGATCTTCGATCGGGCTATCATCAAATTAAGATTCGAGCGAGTGACGTCTCGAAGACGGCCTTCTCCACCAGATACGGTCTTTATGAATTTCTGGTGATGTCTTTCAGTCTCACAAATGCACCTGCCTATTTCATGTACCTTATGAACTCAGTCTTCATGAATGAATTGGACAAGTTCGTAGTGGTATTCATTGATGATATCCTTATTTATTCCAATACTGAAGCCGAGCATGCGAAGCATCTTCGTATTGTCTTGCAGCGTTTGAGAGATCACAAACTCTATGTCAAATTCTCTAAATGTGAGTTCTGGCTGGATAGTGTGAAATTTTTGGGTCACACTATTTCCAAGAATGGTATATCCGTGGATCCTAGCAAAGTGCAGGAGGTCATGGATTGGAAGCCACCCAAGTCGGTACATCAAATCCGTAGTTTTCTGGGTCTAGCGGGCTATTACCGTCGGTTTATTCCAGATTTCCCCAGAATAGCTAAACCCATGACTAAACTGTTGAAGAAGGGTGTCAAGTTTGTATGGAGTGATGAGTGTGATAAAGCCTTCCATAACTTGAGGGAATATTTAACCTCAGCTCCCGTGTTTACACAGCCAGATACGTCCAGACCGTTTGAGGTGTTTTGTGATGCTTCAGGCACTGGTCTTGGTTGCGTGCTTATGCAAGAAAACCGAGTCATTTCCTATGCCTCACGGGCACTTCGACCTCATGAGAAGAATTATCCTACTCACAATCTCGAGCTGGCAGCGGTTGTGCATGCCTTGAAAATTTGGCGGCATTACTTGATGGGTAATCGCTGCAATATCTATATGGATCACAAGAGTCTCAAGTATATTTTCACTTAATCCGATCTGAATATGAGGCAAAAAAGATGGTTGGAATTGATAAAAGATTACGATTTGGAAGTCCATTATCATCCCGACAAAGCTAACGTGGTTGCAGATGCGCTTAGTCGCAAGCATTGCAACTATGTGACGTTAGAGCCGTATAATGAGGCTTTATGTGAAGAAATGAGGAAGCTTAACTTAGAATTGGTCGAGCAGGGGAATCTTTATGCCGTCTCGATCAAATCTCCTCTCCATGAAAGAATTGCTATGGCTCAACTCAACGATGAAGAGGTTCAGAAAATCAAATAGAAGTTAGAAGAAAGAGATCCCAAGTTTGATTGTTTCCGGAGGGATGACAAAGGAATTGTTTGGTTCGGTCAAAGATTAGTTATCCCCCAGGATCGGGACCTAAGAAAGGAGATTTTAGATGAGGCTCATCTCTCTAAATTCACTATCCATCCGGGTAGTACCAAAATGTACCGAGACCTTAGGGAAAACATTTGGTGGTCAAACATGAAGGGTGAAATAGCCAAGTATGTGTCCGTTGTGATACGTGTCAAAGGATCAAGGCTAGTCACCTAAAGACCGCGGGTCAAATGCAACCATTGTCCATTCCTGCATGGAAGTGGGACGATATAAGCATGGATTTTATTGTCGGGTTACCTCTCACACCCCGGAAGCATGATTCCATTTGGGTAATAGTGGATCGGCTTACCAAGACCGCTCACTTCATTCCCGTTCACACTACCTATTCAGCCGAGCGCTATGCGAAAATCTATGTTGATCTCATAGTGCGCTTGCACGGTGTTCCAAAGACTATCTTGTCAGATCGAGGCACTCGATTTGTTGCTCGCTTCTAGGCATAAGTGCATGAATCTTTGGGAACCAAGCTAACCCACAGCTCCAGCTATCACCCCCAGACTGATGGACAGACGGAAAGAGTAAATCAAATAGTGGAGGACATGTTGAGAGCTTGCATCATTCACTTCGACAAGGCTTGGGACAAATGTTTAGCATTAGCTGAGTTTGCTTATAACAATAGTTATCAAGCTAGTTTGAAGATGGCTCCGTTTGAAGCTTTGTATGGAAGAAGGTGTTGTGCCCCGTTAAATTGGTCACAAGCGGGAGAGAGAACCTTGTTTGGCCCTAAGCTAGTACAAGAAGCCAAAGAGAAAGTGAGTGTGATTAGAGAAAATTTGAGAGCAGCTCAAATGAGGCAAAAGAGTTATCATGACAGAGCTAAAGCTCCCCGAGAGTTTGAAGTTGGCAATTATGTGTACCTCAAGGTATCTCCAACCAAAGGTGTGCAACGCTTTGGAGTAAAAGGGAAATTAGCTCCACGCTATATTGGCCCTTATGAAGTCACCGAGAAGTTTGGTATGGTTTCTTACCATATTCGACTTCCAGATCGACTGTCGGCAGTACACGACGTGTTTCACGTCTCACAATTGAAGAGGTGTGAGTAGATTCAGGAAGCACAAATAACTGAGGAGACTAATACAGAAATAGAACCAGATCTATCCTTAGCAGAGTATCCAATGAGAGTATTGGATCAAAAAGAAAGGCAAACTAGGAGACAAAGGGTAAAGATGTACAAGATATAATGGAGTCACCACACCGAAGAAGAAGCTACATGGGAGACCGAGCAATTCTTAAACACCAAGTATCCGGACTTTCTTCCGAGTCAGACTCGTAAGTGAACCCTCCCCGCTTACTCCTTGATTTCGAATCTCGGGATGAGATTCCCGTTAAGGGGGGTAGGCTGTAACACCCCGTGTTTTTGCTCAGTAGTGACTTGTGCTAATGACCCTCTTAATTACTCCTCTAACCACCCTGGAGTACCCATAGGTCAACCATTGGTCAAACCCCTACCTTAAACCCTAGTTTTTCCCCTTTGACCCCTTGTGCCATTCTAGAATTTGGGCACGTTCTCCAAAATTTCACTAAACACTTCAAAATCACCCAATGGGAAAAATGTGCAGTTTGTCAA
Organism: Cenchrus americanus; assembly: GCA_947561735.1. NCBI lineage: Eukaryota > Viridiplantae > Streptophyta > Magnoliopsida > Poales > Poaceae > Cenchrus > Cenchrus americanus. The sequence continues at coordinate 95,557,568 of OX387242.1, read as the reverse complement.
GGCACACAACTTCTCTGTTGAGTGGCATTGCTAGTTTGGAGTGTAGGGTGGTGAAAATTACAAATCAAGGTGCTAGATCACTGTTCACAGGTGCCGAGTTTTTGGCCATTTTGCACTGATGTTCATGCTCAAACCAGTGAGTAAAACCCTATCGAGCCTTTGGCATTGTTGAAGAGGACAACTTGCTTGACAACTTCGGTATTCAAAGTTTAGAGCACTTCTGTTTGAAAAACGTGAGAAAACTCATTTTGAAACAGGCTATGTGGAACTGTTTTTGGGCTAGACGTGCCGGCGCGCGACGTCGTGCGCGACTTGCCACGTCGGCTCGCCGTCGCATGCGCCGGGCGCGCACGTCGAGGCGGGCTGCGCGACCGCCGATCCATGGCAAGCTCCGCGAGCACCGTGTGCCTCGCGGGCGTGACACGCCGCCTACCCATGGGCGGCGACACGCGGCCGCCGCGCACACGCACGCGGGCGCACCGCCATCCGCCACTGGCCGGAGGCCCGCCGCACGTCGCCAACCGCCTTGCCGCCCATGCCGTGGTTCCTGTAGGCATGACGCTCGAGCGAAGTTTCTTGTGAAGCTCCTGGCCTATAAAAACCCCTCCCGGGTCACTCCTTGCGCGCGCCCGAGAACACACCGCCAGCCGCCGTCACCATTAGCGCCGTCGTGGTGAGCCTGCTCCTCCGCTTGCTCCCCGGCCTGACCGAGCCTCTGGCCACCTTCCCAAACGTCCACCAGAGCCTCCCCGATCACTTATGGCTTAGCTCCCCCCACATTTGCCGGGAACCTCACCGCCGCGGAGGTGCCACGGTTGCCTCGCCGCCGGCCATCACCGGGTTGTTCCCCGGCCGAGCCTCCGTCGCCAATCGACCTCTAGTGAGTCCAATCGAACTCCCAACTCGCTTGTTTGCATCCCTGGGCCACACCTCATCGCCGGCGAGCGCGCCCACCGCCGTCGGGATACGGTGGGGAAGGCCGAGGGCACACCTGTGAACTTTTAAATCTGGCAGGGGTCTGCGTGCAGGATGTTTCTTCACCTCTTAAGTGTTTTAGCAGTACCTTGTAAATTCGAGATAAAATCCTAGAAAAATCCAAAAATTGCAAAACCAATTTTGTTGTGCTCTGTGTAACTAGAACTACCACTTTTGCAAGCATGTATATACTTTTGGGCTTTAGTTTTTTCTTGAAAAATTGAAATGTGAATTACCTAGAACTGTGTTTCTGCAAAATCCATACATGATCTTGAGCTGTATTTTGGATATGTTGTGGAGACTAGCATGTGTAGGTGCTGTGCCAAACTTTGCACAAAGTTACTAAAGGAATCTTTTAATGGAAATTATCTTGTGATATTGTCAAATCTTCCTAGATAATTTTTGTAGCTTAAAATGTAATTATTTTTGAGCCCTACTTCTGGTTATTGTCATCTTATGCTAAATTGCACCCCTGGTGAATTTACTCTGATTTTATCTCTCTTAGAAATATTATTTCCAAATATATGCTTGTTTTTATTCATAAATGTGTATATCAAGATCCTTAATAGCTATAAGTGTGTTTGTTGGTTTCTTAGCCTTGTTTTGGACCAAAGCATGTGTAGGAGAAAGTTTGGCTTCATTCCTGTTATAATTATTTTAATGTGCATTTATCATTTTATTGCTAGCTAGAAATGCCTTTATTTGTGTGCATTTAATTTTCAGTGGCTCAACCTTTTGCTTGCTGTCCAAATAAGTGCTCCCTGGTCAGTAGGACCAGTGGGTACTGTTGGACAAGTTTTGAAGTGTGATTGGTTGTTTAAAGGTTGAAAACTAGATTAATCCAGTGAGGGAAAAATAGGAAAAACCAATTCTTTTGTGCATAAGTTATATAAATGAGTTAGGAAAGTAATTTGTGGCATAAAAGTAACTTTTCTTGCTGTCTTGCAATTAAAGTAAATATTCTTTTATATATGTACACAATCACCATCATGAGAGTGTTATATAGTCTTTTTGTGTTACCTTAAATAAGTAAATGTTTAAATACTTTCGTTAAGGTGAATATGGCCAACCATAAACCCCTAGTGGCTGTTTGCTACTGTATGTTATTTAAATTAAAATTAATCACCCTCCTGAGCACTGCATTGCATTCCCATGTAGAAGTCCCCGACGGTAGCTATACGCTCGTGCCGGCTGACGAGGACGAGGGAGCAGGAGGAGACGTGCACTACGTGACCGTAGAGCAAGACCCGGACCAAAGTCTGGAAGGTTGTCTGTCTGCTTGTGCTGACGAAGGCAAGCCCCGGTTTATTCATTAACCAAGTGTTCTTTAAACTTATGAATTATTATTGTTAGTTTATGTGCATTTACGTACAGGAGTTGAATTGAAACCCTAGTTGCATGATCCCTAAGTACCATGATCTTTTACTAGCATGTTAGGTCGCTAGTTGCTATGCTTTAAGGATCCGGTACAAGTCGAGTGATGTTTGTCACTCGCGAGAATAGGATCTCCTTTATGGAATCACCATATGTTTAAATGGATTGCTCATGTGGTAAGAGCATGGGATTTGGGCTCCAGTCTAATGGCTTTGTTGGTTAAGTGTTTGAAAGTACTAAACACTTGTCGGAAATGGACACGGTAAGCCTAGTACCTAAATGAGATGGTGCGGGAACTTTGCACTACTACTCTTAGGGTTGCGGCCCCGGGCTTGCTCCCTGAGTACTTGCGTGAGGCTGGGTGACCTTGGTGGCGTAGCCCAGTAAACCTTGTACTGAAGACGGTAGCATCTGATCCCAATCCGAGGAATGATGGGAACCGCCTGGTTGGTGAACTCTTAGTGAGGGCACCTCTCGTGTGTTTAGGTCCACCTTGCAAGGTTTGAATCAATCGATTGTCGGCCACTCACCGTTATCTGAGACTACTTAATCTACTGGCCATGTTATCCCTTTATGATGGAACTTTGTGAAGATTATTACTTTGATTAATTGTTTGTACAACTTTGATTGCAATAGTTGCTTATCTAGTAATGATTACTTCTACTAGAACATGAGCTAAAATGTGAAAGTAAGGATTCACTACTTAGTAGCTTTTTAGCAAACAAACCCACTAGCCAAAAGCCTTGCATGATTAGAGGTAAAGACTTTCTTTTAGACGGGTAAGTCTTGCTGAGTATAAGTATACTCAGCCTTGCTTTAAAATGTTGTTTCCAGGTAATGCATGTTATGTGTGGCCCGGAGAACTTCCACCCGGCTGGGAGCTGGAATGGGTGGATGACGAAGAGTGATTGCATCATGGACAGGCCTCCAATGATGTGATCGTATCATTTAGTTATCTTCCGCTGTTTTCAATAAACTCTGAACCATTTACTTTCATGTTAAAGAACTATGTTTGTAATAATAGACCCTACGGGGATTTTATGTTAATTTGTAAGGCATTCTGGACTCTCCTTCGTGGGAGTTTTAATGCATACGTTCGATCCTCTTTGTGTTGCCAAGTGATTTACCGGGTGTTGACCCGGCAACACTCAACAGAATGATTCTTTATTATCGCTTAATGACCAAATGGAGTGGTTTAGGCGATAGTACGAAATTATCTCGGGTGGGGTTGTCACAGATTGTCATAGGATGCTTCATAAGTTCCCCACCTCATCTCCATTACCTTCTTCTTTGCCAGTATGCCTTACCATAACTTATGTGATACCTAAATTTCTCCTCGATTGACAAGATAATGGACTTAGGCTCAAAAGCAGGATTTTCCACAATCTTAGCAAACATCTGGCTAGCCACAAAACCAGATGACAAATTACGATGGCTTGCATCCAGCTGCTCAAGTACACAAGTGTGATCCACAACAGATTTGATCTCCCAATAATTTTTCCACTTGCCCTTGGAAGCCTACACTCGAAAAGGACAGTTGGGCTTCAGACAGTGTACATCATATATATGTGGAGAACTCTTCACTACCCTGAACTCTCTCTGCAGAGTAAGTGTGGACCACCTCTTCACTGCATCCTTCACCTCTACTGCACTCTTATACATCGAGCCAACAAAAATTGCATTTTCTCTATACTCCCAGGCCACATTCTCACCAGCACTGACAGATACCTGTGAGAAATTGTAACTGTCCCAATCCCTTGGAACTAGCGGGTCATCCTCATCATCTGAGGAGTCCTCTTCCAATCCACGTTCATCCCCATTGGCCTCCATTTCGAACCGCCTGAGTAGTTTATTAACTTCCCCCTCGTCAATTGCACCCTCAAAGTGTGTGTGACCATGTCCTTCTTCTTCCTCACCGGAACCACCATCTCCTTCTTCTTATGGCTCAGTTGCATGACCATCTCCTGCTTGTACTTCAGCCTCACCCTGGTGAGCATCACTCATAGGCACTTGACTACTAGACCCATCCTTATGAACAACTTGGATAAACAGCATCACAGGCAAACTGTTATCACATGCTGTTTTGATATAACTCCTCCAATGTTCAGTGCCTTGAAGTGGCATAAGCTCCCAACATAATGACTCACTTCTGTTGATTAGAGCCATAATGGACAAGTCATGTTGCTCTGCATCTACATGAAATACCCTAGTAAAACTGGGTAATGGACCCAAAAGTTCTTTAGACTGCTTTTTTAATCACATGGTCAACAAAATTAAATTCTGTCAAGTCAACTCCATGTTCACCATATCTAATCTGCCCATTACCGAAATACAACTTGACACTGAGATCATCTGACATTTCTGACAGCATGAAAAAATAAAACGCTATTAACAAGTGGATCTGCAACTACAAAATATATCTACTCAGATCTACACTACAACTATAATTTTTCTAAGCAGATCTACAATACAACTATAACTTTACTAAACAGATATACACTAAACTATGTATTTACTAAGCAGATCTACACAAAAAATATGTATTAACTGAGCAGATCTACACTAGAATACTAAGCACATCTACACTAAAACTATTAAGTTGCAGAGTATTACCTCTAACGAGACGAAAAACCGGCAGAGCTTCGCACCTTAACCACCTCCTCCCTCACTCCCTTCTCCTCTTTCCCCTCTCTTTTCTTTTTTTTTCAAATTATTATGACATTTTCGGCTGAATTTCGGTGTTATATAGGCGTGGGAATCCTAGCGTCATGGGCCACGACGCTAGGGGGCTTGTTGCCGCCGTGGGCCGTGGCGCTAGGACCTGACGCCGCGGCCCAGGGCGTTAGGCCCCTGACGCCGTGGGCCGTGGCGCTAGGTCTGGGCCACGCTCAGGGCCCACTCCTAGCGGCAACTAGCACCGCGGCCTACGACGTTATGTCCCTGACGCCGTGGGCCACGACGCCAGATCAATATTTTTGCAAAATTTGTGCCGGACCATATATTTTTGCAAAATCGTGATAAAATAAATATATATAAAAAAATTCCAGCACCACGCACGATAATTTTCACGTCACCACGGCCCAGCTCACATAAGGTATGACGCGGCCCACTAAGCAAAATATTTATTGATCGAGATTTATTTATTTATTTTCTTTGATTTTTCAAAAACATATAAGCTCAAATTTTGCAAAGCTATACTATTGTAATAATATGATAGACGTTTGGGTCCAATCGCCATATGGTACGGTGGTTGGAGGTGCTACAGTGTTCCAAACTGTTGTATCACACAACGTTTGTGAACAGTACCCCGGCACAGGTACTGTAGCGTCTGCAACCGCCACATGATACGGCAGTAGGGGTCGGTTCGTTTAAAAAAATCATAAACTTTGTAATTGTAACTTTAGACGAGATCTACAATTTTGTAGTTCAAACTTTTTTCACTTGAAATCATCTTCAAACTCAAATAATCAATATTTTATTCAGATTTTTGTTTTCGCTATCCAGATGTGGATAGTATATCAATTATTTGAGTTTGAAAATGACTTCAAATGAAAAAATGAACTACAAAGTTGTAGATCTCGTCTAAAACTACAATTTTCATACAAAGTTTACCCTCATCCGAGTTCATATAAGAAACTTACCATTTTTTTTCAAAATGAACTTACTTGTGTTGCAGGCAGTACCCGACGCGAGTACTATTCACAACCTCGGTGTTGCAGGCAGTGCCCTATGTTTGAGTCCATCCGGGTTAGGGGCGGAGCTACATTGATGCATGTGTATACACGGGAATACCAAACAAATTTGGCAAAAAGATTGAGTATATCCATGATATATACATGTGTATGGCTTGTATAGCTCGTGTTAGGCAAATTTAATAGTTGTTTGCTTCCTATCTCAACCCAAAATCATTGTAAACAAACCAACAATCAAACATGTCATTCTCTTACCTTCTCTCGGCTCTTTCCGTTAGTAATGGCCCTCAAATATACTATATAAGGGCAGTATTTTTCTTGTTGGGAATACCCAACTGCCAATTTCTAAGTATTTTTCTTGTTGGGAATACCCAACTGCCAATTTCTAGCTCCGCCAATGAACCGGGTTGCAGGCAATACCCGACACGGGTACTGTTCACAGCTGCTGTGTGATACCGGTGTTTGGGATCAAACGTCATTTTCATGTGGCGGAAATGGTATAGTTTTGCAAATTTGGGATGAGACAGAATAACCGAACGCATTTCTGGTTGCTCAACACGGCCCAAGAAAATCTGAATCGCGTCATCGTGCAGCCCATGAATCTATATTCCGAGCTCAACGGCCCGCCAACTCTTGCAAAGGGAAAATTTTGAGCAAAGAAGATACGACCCATCTAATGGGCCTTTACGTTTTTTGTCTTTTCTCCAAATCAAAAAGGTTTTATATACATACCAGAAAAAGAGAAAAAATCCCTTACTATATCCATAAACAAAGTGAATCAAGGAAAGCCGGAGGCAATGATATTCTCATTTATGGCTTATTTGTTTGGTTGGTAGCTGGCTACTGGTTATGATCTGATCTAAATGAAAAGTATTGCAGAGTGTTGACTGATTTGTTTTAAGAGAAAACTATTGTTGACTGGTGGCTGATAAGTGAAACGAACATGACATTAGCCTCCTCCTTGGGATTATTGGATCTCCAGCTAGCAAGTCCCCATCGGCCTCGGCCACACCAGACCATGGCCATGGCCTGATGGCCCCATCCCGTCCTGGTAGGCCGTCACGGTTTCCTGCTAGCTTTACAGGGTTTCCTCTGCACCTACTCGCGCCATCTTCCAAATGGAGCCACACTGCTCGTGCACGAGCTATACTCCATACTCAGCCCTCCGAATCCGAATGAAAAACAAGAGGTCACGGTTCTCCAACTGGAACCTGCCAAGAGACAAGAGGGAACGGGCAGCCACGCCCACCACTCCACTCCACTCCACTCCACTCCACTGACAGTTCAGCGCCTAAACCTCCTCGTCACGTGAGCTCCTCTCAACAGTATCATACAGATTACCGAATTAGACTGATGCTCTCCTGTCGTCGTCTACTACACACCAGTAATACTAATGACACCATGCATACGGTCCATACCTCTCTGACAGAATCCAGGGAACATTTTCCGTTTCCTGCACACCTAACCGGCCTGTAACTATGGTCCAGAGCCTGATCTACCAGAGTACTTTTTCCCAGCAAAACTTGAGACGGGCTGACAGATCCCCCAATCCACAACGTGGCCAGGCTCCCTCCAGAGTACAGTGCGTGGTGTCAATGATTAAAGGCAGCAGCAGCAGCATCAATCAAAGGGGGGGAAAGGTTACAGAGACACCCGGACCCGAGGGGTAATTTCAGAAGAAACAACCGACATCTTTTTACTACTCTTAGCTTGTTCTACTATCAGAATCCAGATCTCCTTCCACATGGACATGGGGGGTAAAGCTGCTGGTGCTGCCGGTTGCCTGAAGTTTCGCCTGCAGCTTCATCCACTGTGGAAGGGTGGATGGATGGATGATTCTCTTCTGATCAGATCTGTCCGGGCTGTCATTTGGCAATCATGTGCGTCTGTGGTCGCGAGGATGAACGACGAGTGCATCATCTCGTGCTGAAGAGTAGTTGAGTATACCTACAAGTAGAACAGTCCAGCATTGCTTGCTTTTTGTGCCCAGATTGAGTCTAGAACAATAGCCTTTGGAAACAAGGGGACCAATGCTGGCGTGATCTTTGCGGATGTATTGTGGACAAGTACTTATTTGGGACAATACTAGAGAGTAGAGACAGCTCAGCTCAGCTCAGCTAAGAAGGTGTGGAAACATGACGAAACCATTTACTGAACTCTTGAGCTACTATATCAGATAGTACAGTGAACAAAACTAATCGACTAGTACACATAAACACGTTGGAACTGCAACGAACCATCCCATCTCCCAATTCCCTGAGGAAGATGGATCAAGCAGACTGAATGCTTAGCTTAATCAAAATGAAAGCACACTTTGATATCTATACCACACTTATTAATTTCTATGCAACACAACACAAGCTATTATATCCGGGCAAAATCAGACGCAAATCTCTCGTTTCCGCTTCAGAGGGAGCAGCCTGCTGTTGGCCTTCTTCTCAGGCGGCGTCGGCTGCTGCTTCTTCGCTGCCTCCTCGGCCTTGGCGCGGCGCCAGCCGAGGTGCGCCGCCAGGTTCTCGACCTCCACCTTCACCACGTCCTTCCTCACCCCGATGTCGGTGATGTACCTGCCGGCGCAGTACACGCCGGCGGTGACGGCGGCCATGCCGAGCGGTCCGGCTGCGAACAGCTTGAACGGCGTGGAGAGGAGCGCCGCGAGCGGCACGCCGACGGCGGACGCGGCCTGGCCGCTCCGCCCGATGTCGTTGGCGCCGGGGGCCGGGAGGAGCCCCGTCTTGCAGTAGAGCGCGAAGTCCTCGCAGTTGTTCTCGAACACGTCGTAGTCGCCGAACCCGTTCTGGAGGAGGTGCATGGCGCGGCGCACGGCGGCGTCGGCCCCGCCGTCGGCGCGCGCCGTGGTGCACGTCCCGCCGCGGAGCTTGGCGAGGAACACCGCGGGCGGGGCGCCGTACTCGAAGCGGTGCAGCGCGCCGCCGCGGAGGAAGCAGTCGAGGCAGGTGAGCACGACGCCGCTGTCGGGGAGCTGGAAGCCGCAGTCCGGGAACGTGGGGCACTCGTCGGGCCCCTGAGAGAAGAGGCTCGACACGGCGATGGCCGAGTCCAGGCCGGCCGTGCCGGCCTCCTTCTTCCGCGTGAAGTGCACCACCTTGCTCCCGCCGACGTAGATCCCTGGTGATCAAGTGATTGTGATCCATCAAACACCTTGCTCGATCGCGCGAACGTGAGCGAATTCATGGGTTGCGTATACGAAATGTGGCCACATCGTCATGTGGTGTAATAACTAGGCAACAATGCTGCACATACACACGCCAAATTGGATGCCTATCGGTGGATTATGCACAATCTTGCACTATTTTTGGAATGACCAATTGAACCAAAAACTTAAGTTCTAGTGACAAAAGAAATTAAACTAGTGCACAAACATTATTGGATCTTGTGTTTATGCAGGCATGCAGTATCTTGCTCCCTCCATCCGTGTGGAGAGAAACACCCACGCCGCACCAAAAATGGTCGGATGTGTCTAGGCTGGACGTCCACAATGTGCGCGGGACAAAAAAATGCTGGTCCAATGGCAGCGCATAGCGACACAGTGTGGAAGTGGAACAAACACAGCTTTACGCTTCCAAAATGGCCGGTGATGGTCGGAGATGGGATGATGCAAAGTAAAAGAGGCCGCCCTGGCGGGTACTACTACTACCTCTCAGTCTCTCAGCTCATCAGCTGGAGGACACCCCAAACACATGCGTGTCAGCGTGTAGGCTCTTGCGCTTGGTAAAAGTCAAAAGGCAGGTAACTAGTTCCTTTGATCACTACCACTTGTGGTGTGAAGCTTACTTATTACTGACATGTTGCTAAGGATTCTTTTCTGTAAGCTAATGGTAACACCTCATCACTCTCAGCTAATAACAAACAGCTGCAGTCAGTCGAATCTAAAAGAAAGGAGGAAATACGACAGGGGAAGAGGAAAGAGTCATGCATGAGCTGGCCAGCGATGAGTGTTTTGTACGGATGCTGGGTGGGGGGCAGTGGCGCATGCAGCATTCCGTCGAGGCCACCTGCGTCGGCGGCGGATCCTTGGCTGTGCATGTGTTGTAACAGTACAGTGCTGCTGCTGTGACTGATGGTACGCCCATGGACAGAAATTAACTTGCAATGTTCTAGTGACTGCAATGCGACGCCAGCCAGAGGAGTTGGAACACCGAAATCTTCAGACCGACAGTTATTAGCTACTTTGCTGCTGCTGCTGAACTTACGCGCGCACGTCCTGATAAACTTACGGGGATGTAATCATCCAGCAGCACGGCACGGCGCTTTGCAAGCAGAATTGGAACTCGGAAGGCGAAGCTGATGAGCCAATGGCACCGCCTGGCGGCGCTTGCATTGCTGACCGGCAATGTAGGAGGAGGCAGAGGAGGAAGGAAGACAGAGAGCATACGTCGTCATACTTACCGTGGTGGGAGTAGGTGTAGCCGGCGCGCCAGGTGTAGATGTGGTCGCCGGCCTCGATCTCCGACCGCTCCACCCGGTGAGACAGCAGCCCCATGCCGCCGCGCCGGCCGATCGAATTCCGCCGCCGGCCGCGCTAGATGCTGCTAGCTAGCTTCTCCGCCCCCCCTGCAAACTGCGGCCACACGCCGCGCGAGACACGGCAAGCGTCGTTGTGCTGTCGCTCACATGGATGGAGGTGGACGCCTTGCTGCGGCTTGACGCCAGCGAGAAGGTTGCGCGGCGAGAATGTCGCGGTCTTGTCGAGTGGCGAGGTGAGGGCGACGGACCGGCTGTGTGAAGAGCGACGGAGCCGATGCCGAGCAACGAGAGAGGGGGCGTCGCCGCTCACACTCTGGTTCTCTGGCTCTCTGCTGCTCTGATCTCGCTCGGCTCGGTGGTTCAGCCTTGGCCTTGGGGGGCTCGAGCGGTGGCGATCCCGGGTGATGTGTGTGTGGGTTAGTTTATCTTGTGGACCGAGGTCTTGACATGTGCCCGCGGCGTGATCTGCAACTGCAGCTGCAGCGCTAGCTCGGGATTCGCGTCTCAAGGACTCGAAGGCGACGCACACCCTCTGCTTTCTTTCTTTTCTTCACCGTAGCTGCTCGGGATTTGCGTGGTAGTTGCAGGCAGCAGGCTCGGGATTCCCGTCTCAAGGACTCGAAGGTGATGCACGGTAGTAGTTGCAGGCAGCAGGCTCTCCTGACCTTATTTTAATCAGCTGGATTTAATTTGTTTACCTTACAACATGGTAGTATGCTTTGCCTTTGTAATTCGTCGTCGTCGTCAACCCTCAACAGGTTGGTTTCCTCCGGAGCTGCATTTGGGGTCTCTTGGGGAACAATGAATGATCATGTATTTCTTCGGTTCCAAATTGTATATAGTACATACATGCCGGAACAAGTGCTTCTTCGTTGCACCGCGATCCATTTTGATTATTTTTTGGATGTAAGGCAAGAGTGTTTGTTGCAGTGCAACGAGAGACGCACTTGGACACCCTTTTTGTTCCTTTTTCCATTTTGTTTTTTTGAGCATTCCTTTTTCCGTTATTTTACAAGAAAACATTGCACTGATTTGGTACACGTCGTCACTTTTCTTTCCTTCAAACCGGATAAAAGGATCTGATTTGGGCAGTGTGTTTTTTGTATATAATATACACCTAATAAAGTAAGGAATCTCTTTTACATGTTCGCGTTCAACAATTGCATGATGATAAGTCAGGCAGAACGAAGCCCTCATGCGCGCGCGCGCGCACACACACAAAAGAAGCCAAAGCACGCAGCGAGTGATACCGCCGTACAGTTGCGGGGCACGGATCAGTCACCTTACACTACACACACACCTAACATCTCACATCTCCTTACTCCCTCAGTCCCACGTAAAAGTGCAATCCTACCTTTTTAAAAAAATCTCACAAAGAATGCAATCTTAGAAAATAGATATAATTTCCTTCCTATTTAAGTGGTCAGATTTGATTTGCATGGTAAAACTTATTGCATTTGACAATAAATGAGGGTATTAGACTATTAGAGTCTTTTCATTCCTCCACTGATCTGTCTTGCACTCTTTATGGGACGGAGGGAGTACTCTTTTTATTTATTAATTAAAAAAATAAAAAATTGAAAGGAAAAACAATCTCACGTCTCTGCACTTGCATCTAAGCCAGAAAAAAAAGTTTCCAGGCCACGTGTTCGCACATCTGCATGTTTTTTTAGAAAGACATCTGCATGTTTTGTGTCGGTGGCTGTTACGTGTGCTGGGCCGCAATGTACTAGGTTGGGCGCAAATTGTATTCAAACTGGGCCAATGAACTCAAGTGTCCTTTCAGCCCACCTGTACCTAATGACACGTCACAATCCGCAACTCAGGCCCAGGCCAAGAGGCCCGCCTCACGTCCGACCGATTCGATCCCGCCTCTCTCCCAAGTCCCAACAACACCAACACCCGCCGTCTCTTTCTTTCTCTAACCTCTACCCGCAAAAAGTCGCCCCACCAGATTTGCCCGAACGCCTTCTCTTCTCCCTTGGCTTCTCGCGCTCCGAAACCCTAGCCTCGGCGCAGGCTAGCTCTCCCCTTGTCTCGTCTCGCCTCGCCGCACCCGCCGCTCGATACGAGCCGGGCGACATGGCCGCCGAGAACTACTGGAGGTACGCCGACGCGCGGCAGCAGCAGCAGGCGATGGTCGCCGCGGCCGCGGCCGCCGCGGGGATGGCCCCCGTGGCCTCGGTCGCCGCGGCCCAGACGGTCGGTGGCGCGGCGGCTGGCATGAACCAGCACCAGCAGGCCGCCGTTGCCGCGGCCGCCATGGCACAGCAGGCCGCGGCGCCGCCGCTCAAGCGCGCGCGCCCGGACTTCGGAGGTTCGTTGCCCCCCTCCTCTCTTTTACTCGACCGCCCACCTAGATCTGCCTTCCTTTTATTTATCTGATGGCTGTTTTCCCCTTTGGTCTTCGGTATGCCCATGATCTGTGGAATTTAGGGGAGGTTTCTTCGGTTGCTTTTACTTATTATTATTATTGTTGTATGCGCGCAGTTTTTTTTTAGTTCCTGCGTTTAGATCTGAGTATGTATTACGGTTGGGAAATTCTGTGTGCATGGGAGCAGTTTGCTCTAGTTTTGGGTGGTTTAAAAATACGAGAAGCTAGATTCTTTTCAGTAAATTAAGATTTGTTTGCCTAAAAGATTAATCTTTTTAAGCTGAATCCTGTTGGAGGGCAGTTTTGGCCTAGTTTTGGGTCGTTCTAAAGCATGACAAGATAGGTTCTTTGCAGTATATTGAGATTTGAATGATTGTTTGGCTAAAAGTTAAATCCTTTAAGCTAAAACTAGTTGGGGCAGGGGAGATTTTTATGTACTGTTGCTGCTCAGGCAAATTTTACTCAGACAGATTTCTAGATCTATCACTTTGCATGTATATCTGGATTGATCTTGTTGTAATGGTTCTGTATGTTTTATGTAACTATACTAGTAGATACCTGTCACAAAAACAGCGAACCAAAGGTGGCGAATTGATAGTTTCATTGTTTTTTTGTAATTCTGTTTCTGTCCTGTTAGGATTGTCTGAATCCTGAACTTTCAGGCAAGTCTATTATGTTCATTATTACAAGAGATGGTTTAAAGTGGGTTTGTGTGCGATCTTTTGATTTCATCTTTACTTCTGCAGATGTGTCTGGAGGACAAGACATGACAGGATATTATCCACGTGAAACTGACAGGGCAGGTTACCATTCACTTAGAGAGAATGAAGCAATCGGAGCATCTTATGATCGTTACCTGCGCAATGGGGTACAATAGCTTTTCATATTTACCTAGCAATTCCCCCCCAAACGCTGAGTTATTAACTCTCTATCTGTGCGACTTCTTTATAGATGGCCTCCGTCGGTGCCAATGACACTAGTAGGGCTGCCGGAATGGGTGCTGGGATGGCTGCCGGAATGGGTGCTGGGATGGCTGCTGGAATGGGTGCTGGGATGGCTGCTGGGATGGCTGCCTATGGTGTTGATGAACGGCGTATGATGGGTGTTGTTGGTATGGACAGCAGAGGGATGGGCTACGGTGGCAGGCCTGACCCTCCTCTGCCTCCGGATGCATCAAGCACATTGTATATTGAGGGATTACCTGCAAACTGCACACGCCGGGAGGTTTCACGTATCCTTCTTCAACTTTTTTAAATGCGTTTTTATGCTTTGAACGTTCCACTTGTGATGTTTCAGTTTAGTTATAGCATATGCATCATCTTTAGTTTCTACAATTCCACTATGCATAATGAACAGGTCTGCTTTAATCTTTTATATGCGTGAATTGTGTACTTCTCACGTATCTGTCTATTTCTTGCATCTACTGTGCATTTGTATATGCTGACTGACAATATGCATGTTGAGTTTCTTTAATTTCTCAAATAGCAATATCAATAAATGCTTAGATAGAAATTTATATTGCAATTAGCAAAATGTTGGTAAAGTTTTTTGTTGAGAGGAGTATGGTCATGCTTTCCTTCTCTTTCACATTGTTCATTTTAAATATGATCCTGTTGCCAGTTTGAAAATACCAATTGAGGATACATTTGCATGTGGCCACACTCTTGATGTGTTTTTATTCCTTAACTGTTTTGTTCTGCAGACATATTTCGCCCATTTGTAGGTTTTCGTGAAGTGCGACTTGTCAACAAAGAGTCCAGACATGTATGTTAACTATGCTGTGCCCTTAGGCCCTTTTAGAGTAATAATTCTTTTAATGATGGATGATGAGGTATCTTATGCTTTAACTTCTATGCAGCCTGGTGGAGACCCACATGTGTTGTGCTTTGTTGATTTTGACAACCCTACTCAAGCTACAGTTGCTCTTGACGCGTTGCAAGGTGATTATACTTATATTTTTGGATATGGAGTTTGTAGTGGTGTTGATTACTTGACGAAATTTTGTGAGATGCAATTTCCCATGTTTACTATTGTTAAATTCTGTTATACTTCTCTGCATTCTCTTCTAGTTTGTTGTGAAGCTTGTTTTCAAATTGGTAATCATACCTGTCCATTCAATCTAACTTTGTGCAAGTCCCGTGACACAGTTTTTAAGTTTGCACGCTAGTTATAGAAGCCCACTAACAGTTAGGTGGGTATACAGTGGTAAACCCAACACTTTACTGCATTCCAGACAACACTCAGCATTTCCAGAGTACCAAGCCGTAGCATTGCTCGAGAACTAGCTTTGTTGTACTATTCCTACCCATAACTAGTCATAAAAGTTTACCAAGTCTTTCTGTAGGATCTAACATTCGCATTTTGCATCCTGATCTGCATGGGACTCGCAAAACATGAACTCTTCCTATTCTTGTTAAGGTCCAATCTCTTGTTCACGCGGCGGCCGGAGCAATATAAACCATCGCGATTCGTTTTGCAGGTTATAAGTTTGACGAACACGATCGCGAGTCAGCCCATTTACGGCTGCAATTCTCACGCTTTCCTGGTCCGAGGTCAGCTGGCGGGCCTCGCAGTAGGCGTTAAGACGTGTGGACCTCGCGGTTGCCGAACCTATCGTTTATACGAACGATCAATCTGCCGTGGCGTAACGCTTCGAGCCTTCGATATGCGCTGAAATCCTCGGTGTGGCTTTTCTTTAGGGTTCGTCAGCTCATTCCGTGAATGCGTGAAAGGGACATGCAATAATTGTTATTCGGCGTATTGTCATTAGATTGGCGTAGCGTGTGTTAGGGATGGAATTTTAAGTTATTTGACATACTGTATCTGCTGCCTTAGTTGTTATTATCTACTGTAACTTCGTTACCTTGCTATCCGAGACAAGAGTTTGTTATACAGTGAACAATATGTTCTTAAAATTAGATGTTTGTTGGTAGCCTTGTTTACCTTAGTAATATTGTCCCAGTTGGTGTTTCTTGCCCGTATACCAAATTCATAGTTCATATAGAAGCTCATTCTGTTCCACCAACCCCCTCTAATTGTGGTTGCCTAGTTATGGGTCTTGCTTGGCCCTTTGCCAATCCCCAGTTAAGAACTAAAGGAGGGCTGGGCCTGTTTCGTGTTTCTTGCATTCTTTTGAAGAACCAAAGGTCTTTAACAATTCTGATTAAATGTTCCACTGAACAATGAACATAGTGAGCATTTTAATTTTGTTTTGTTGGTATCTGTCATAAATTTTGGGATCTAATCATGTGGACATGTGGCGGCATGGCACCAGAGACTTCGGTGCACATGGCATTGTTAGCATATTTAACCACTGTTCCATGCTGCAATGCTTGTAAACCCCCCTACCTCCACCATAATCAGTGTTAAGTGACTTTCCAGTTTGTCTTTAACCATCAAAGTTTTTCTTTAAACCTTGTAACTTCTAGTTTTGGATCACTTGGCCTTTAGAAAGTCTCACTTTCTTTCAGCTGACAGGCTTCAGGCATTCACTTTAAATAATGATATTGCATATTCACATTCTCATTCTCATGCTCAACAACTTTTTGGCAGTTGTTTTCATCTTATAATAATATTGTGATTTATTGTGTTTTTGTTAGAAAATTGTTTTTTTGAACTAATTGGCTTGACTTAAACGACGTATAAAAATGGATCTAGTATTTACCAACCACAGCTTACCTCCTTGGAGGAGGCAGTTTGTCATGTTCCATCGTAGCACCGAATAAGTTTGTGTTTGTTTAAGTCCACTTATAAAATTATGCCAGTTGCTGGTATCTACCACAATATAGATTAAGGTGGAGCAATATTTTCTCGTATTGGTGTACTGCGAATCTTGCCCTGGTTATTCTTGTGCTTATGTGAGCTTCTTTGCCTCGAATATGTTGTGTGAAGGGTATTTCGAGCGTTGAGACCGGTTGAACTTATAACTTTGATTTGTTCTGCTTGAAATTTTGTTACTGTTATGTTAACAGCGAACAGGACAGATGTGGAAGGTGTATTTTAATCCTTTTCCCCATAGTGTCCAGTGTTTACCTGTGCTATTTGTATATCTAATCTTATTCGACTAATCAAAAAGTGCTTAAGAAGTATATCTGAAACCTTTGGCTGGTAGAACTGGTTAACTTTTTTTTTTTAATCTCTGGCTGATATGTTGTAAGGACAATCTGTGACCTCTGATAGTGGAGCTCTGACTTTTCTGGAACAATAGAACGTGTGCGGTTTATGTTTTGCTTCATCAGCTTATCTGCATCTGTGTGCGTTTTGTTTTCATGTCTGCTTGTAATCGCATCGTTGGTTTGCTTCGATAAGTCTTACACGTAAGATGCATCTGACGATCTGCGTCAGCAGTTCGTCTGCACTGTGCTTTGCCCCATTCAGCGGCCCCAAACACACGTTGAGCCTGCCTATTTCTGGAACAAAATACAGTTCCTCCGTGTGCGTTTTGCTTCAACTTTATGTTTGCATCAATCCTGCATTGAATCTGCCTTCTGCACTGGGATTGGATGTGAGACGTGATGGGTGTGACTTTGTACAAGCATAGTAGGACTGCAATATACATCTTCGTTAAAAAATGTGCTTTGATTATCACCAGCAGTGCAAGTATCCATCAAGGAATCAAAAGCCTAATTCTCATCATCGACCGTGTTTGGATGGTAGATGTTAGTGTTAGTGGTAGTTTTTAACACCTCCAAATTAACACATAAAAAACTAACATCTTGGATGTTTGGATGGAGGTGTTAGTTTGCATTAAAGTAACTTTTCCAATCATTTGAAAAAGAAGAGAGAAAGAAAAGGGGCGGGGACCACCAAACTAACACCAATTACCACCTTTTGGAGGTGTTAGTTTTTTGGGGTGTTATTCCAACTAACACCAAGCTAACACATGCGTTTGGCTCTATAGTGTTAGTTTTGGTGTTAGTTTACTACAAACTAACACTAACACCTCCATCCAAACATGACCATTATTTCCTATTAAAAAACTCCGGTGATAACGAATTGCAATGGCTCCACGAAGACATGACATCTAACGTATTTGATCATCAGTTCATACGCAAAACAGAAGTACTGATTATGGCAGATTCTTTGTGGAAGATAAAGGTAAGTTTTGCAATAAAATAGAAAAATGGATACAAATATATTATCGAAGCTGCTAGCGCCCCGCCGGTGAAGCTCGCACACGCGCAACGTGGTGGCCGGCGCAGCTCGCCCCGCTCGTACGGCAGGCTAAGGCATAGAGAGAGCTGCAGTGAGGGAAGAGGAGCGGCGTGTGTTGCTGATTTTTATTTTGTCGTGAGATGCGGATGGATATGATGGGCAGATGGTGCCGTGGTGTGGCGGTACAGATTGCGTCCGATTTTCTAATTGCATCAGACGTCCTCGTCTTAGCATTTCTGATATATTATTATTATTATTGGAAACGGTAAAGCTCCTGATCGGGCGTCCGACGGGGGACCGCCCATGGATCCTGCATCTGATGTTTGGATGGTGGTCGCAACATGTACACTATGTAAGGGGAGGGGGGGGGGGGGGGGGGGGGCGCAACATGGAAAAAGTCGCAACATCACTCGCAACATGTACACTATGTCGGGGGGAGGGGGCGCAAGATGAAAAAGTGTTCGCAACATGCGAAAAGATGTTTGCAACATGCAAAAAATGTTCGCAACATGGGGGGGGGGGGGGGCGCAACATGGAAAAAGTCGCAACATCACTCGCAACATGTACACTATGTCAGGGGAGGGGGGCGCAGCATGAAAAAGTGTTCGCAACATGCGAAAAGATGTTTGCAACATGCAAAAAATGTTCGCAACATGGGAAAAGGTGTTCTCAACATGGCAAAAGTTTTCGCTACATTGGAAAAGGTGTTCGCAACATTCGCAACACGTTTTGCAACATCATGATCCGACGACTGATATGTTTCCTGATTCGAATCGTGTGGTTAGGAAGGTGTCCGATGCTAGCGCCCAGATTGGACGTCCGGGCGCTAGCAGTTGCGTATCGGAAAACCCAAAATGTATGACATTATCGGTCTGCCTACAGTATTACCTGTGGTGGGAAACTCCAAGCTAGCTGATGAAGGCAAAATTGAGCGCACCCATAAGATCATGTACCTGGAAACAAAGGCATTGATAAGTGATACTTATTTAAGGGAAATAATTCCTACAATCCTACCAAAGCGCAAAGACATTGGTTACATAAAGTGAAATCCAATTTCCACATGTTTGTAAATTGCTTGCTAACATATCCACTGAATTTTAATTCTTGAATTTGAATAGCAGGAAATTGCCAAACCTAAGTTACTCAGATATAGAAACGCGCAAGTATGAATATATATTATGATCATGAAGCCTTGAGGAAAGGCTCTAAATATTCTACTTTTTCTTCGTACTGAGTCCAATAATATTAAGACAAGGTGATGCGCACAGAATACACTACCATCCAGCATTTCCATTACGAGAGCATGGATGTATATATTGGTCCATAGAAATCAAAGTGAAGATGCTGATAGTGACAATCATCAGTCAGTAAATTATAGTTCTATTACGATTATTTGCATGCACTGCTGTAGACATTCGTAACTTGTGCTCTTCTGATATGTGCGAGCAAATTAGATGCAATTAATGAAATGGTGTGGGCAATTCAATTCCAAATTTTCAATATATTTATCAATTTCAGGATGCTTCAATAGTTTTATAGTATCAATTGCACAAGATACTATATGCAATGTTATCAAACAGTGCGAGCGCTGGGCAACATGATAGATACCGATACATTTATCAATCATGAAAGCAGTGGCGTAGCCACATTGGGGCAAGCTGGGCAGCTGCCCCAGCTAAATTTGCACCAACTCGAGTAGGTTCATTTTTCTCTGACGATATTTGTAAGCTCTGGTATCACTCCTAGATGGTGTCATGACTCGCAGGTTCTTAGTACTTGTTAATTTGTGTCTTTATTCTTCAAATTTAAAGCTACATCTTTAAACTTCACATAAAAGTTGTGCAATTGCAGTATATGGATGTGCGAGTTGGTGTGTGTTTCATCGTCAGTCGTTAGGAGTCGCCCTAGCTAATTTTTTTTCTGGCTCAGCCACTGCATGAAAGTAAATAGCACTCATATGAGGCAGTGATGCTTGGTTCTTCTCAAGAAAACACTCATGTGATCTACTTGGTAGTTGTAGAGATATACTTTTATGTTCAGCTAAAAACATGATGCAAAGCCACAAGCCAGTGGAAACATGTTGCATCATAAGGAAGCAACTATTTGCTGTTTATTGTACTATGTATTCAAGATTCAAGTACAGTGATATATATGTTGTAAAACTCGGGATATCAACACCAGAACAATCGTAGTTGCACATCTATATAGCATGTTCTCTTTTATGAGCAAATAGTGATAACCCTAGGCTTAAGGTTTTAAGTTTGCCTAATTCACCCCTCCCCCTCTTAGGTCGACGAACATCTGATTCCTTATAATCTTATTCAAAAAATTACGTAAAATATCATTTTTTGTTGTGGCTTGTTTCATTAATAGAAATCTTAAAAATGACAAGATTTGCACAATTTTTTTGAATAAGATGAGTGGTCAAATTTAAAATTAAAAGATCAAATGACCTACAATTTGAAATGTAGAGAGTAATAAGTTACTTTTGGTCGCAATGACAAAAATGTGTTTGCCACACACACCCTACCATCATGTACTGCTACACTAGTGTCCGGTCGCTAGTAATAGGTGAGCCAACATGAACGACAATCGAGTCCCTCGAGTGGACGTCTTCACCACTTGAGTGCCTTGCTACACTGCTAACAATACTGGATAGGATATAGCATGCTCCACCTCGCCTCACTCCTCTCCTCCCTTTTCATTTCCCCTGCTCCAACCATAGAGCTAGATCCAGGGTCACCTCCGCCCCCGCGACGCCACCAATGCCATCTTCGCATCTAGTGTCCGTGGGCTCTGGGGTGATCTTGGCTATGCTAGTGCATGGCCTAGCTCCACCCACGCACTTGGCTCACATCGCCTCCTTGCCTTCGGTGTTGACGGGCCGTGACAGGCGTCATATCTCTGCTAAGCCTCCCCTCTAGCCTACCCCTCTTGTCCTGACTACCACCTCCATGTTGGAGTCACTATTATTTGTATTGCCCTACTCCTGTGTGTGTGGGGGGGCAAGGGGCACTGAGGCCGAGCTTGGTAGCACTAGCACGCACCACTAGACGCACAACGACTGTGCGGATGTGGGCACTATCAAACACCAATCTTTGCCCCTTGGTCGTCTTGGTCGTCATTGTGGTCGTTGGAGTCTGGAGGTGCTAGTCTGTGGGTTCCCATCCAATGTGGTGCAACCAATAAAAAGTTATTTTGTGGAAACATTGAAGTGTTATAGTTAAGTAAGGAGAGTTGTTTTAAAAATAAAAAAGTTTATAACAATGTTGTATTAGAATAGTTGTTCAAAAGTTTTAGTATGTAAAAGCATGCATGTTGGTCGATGGGTTAAACTTATCCTAACATCACTTCAACCGACTTATAGTTAGAGTTGTCATAACTCAGTATGGACGGACAGTTTGTTGCTCAAATAAAACCTGATTTGTCAGCTCAATTTTTCGGAGGTACTCATCAGGGTAGGGGTGTGTTCGGATACAATTTTTAGTCAGTCTAGATGTTTTTAGTCACCTTCCTGTCTGGAATGTAGGACTAAAGTGAGATTTAAAAAGCATTGAAGTTTAGATTTTTCTCTGTTCCTCATTTTCTCCCCCTCTCCCCCTCTCTCTCTCCCGTGGTCTGCCTCTCCCGCGCCTGATGGTTGCCAAATAAATCTGAAAAATATTCATACCCAAGGAAATCAAAATTGTCCATACACAAGGAAATCTAAACAGTACACAATGTTACATGTTGGGAAATGAAATAAATAACATCACAAATTTCTCAACATCTGTTGAATAAACAATCTTCAATCCTATCTCTCAATTTATTGACCCCTAATGTTAAGATGCCTCCTTCTTGTTTCCTCAAGGAGAGGTTGATAATTCTCATCATTATGACACTTTTCGAATTCCTTGTCTGCCAAATGACTTTTGCGAATAAAACTGTGCAAGGGCCATGCATGCGACAATTATTTTTGCTTGCTTCATTGAGGAGAACTTGGTACTTTAAAAAGGATCCTCCACTAATTTTTCAAGACTCTAAAAGAATGCTCAATGGCATCGCATAGTCTAGAATGAGTATAATTGAAGTGCTCTTTTTACCTCTCGGCACGGTGCCTTGATGGTGTTGCAGATATGCCCTAGAATCAATCTACCTAGTGGTTATTCTAAGCATATGAACTTGGGCCGAGTACTTCTCTAGTGACCCGAGTGGTTGTATCCATGATTTATATTGTGTTCATTGAATATCCATTAAAGACTACTTGTATGGTTATTCTAAATGTTGTCCCTAGTCGTAGTTCATGTAGATCACACATGAATATTGGACTAGCACATGAGTTAGTTGATGACTATGTTTCAGAAGTCATGAACATGGAGATGTTAAACTAATCATGTGGGCACATGTGGAGACATATGCTGAGACTGACCCAACACGAGACATAGGTATATGGTTCTCTCTTTACATAATGTGTATGCTTTGTCCTTAGACTTGAGATTGTTGTATGTACTCAAGATGTGAATCAACTTATCTAGGGATTATCAAACACTACTCGTATGGCCATAAAGGTAGCTTTCGGGTTTGTCAGGAAGCGTGTTGTGAGACATGGTCAGTCAAGATGGGATTTGCCTCTCTTTGGTTGAGGGAGATATCTCTGGGCCCCTCATGTGATTGGATCCAGAAATGCATGGTCGTGCTACATAAGGTTAAGGGTTAACCTGGTAACGGATTCCGAGTCACAAGATCGACAAATATCGTGAAGCAAAGGAAATAGCTTGTACAGGGAGTTGTGATGGTTCGTTTGATACGATCTTTATGTACGCATAGGAGTTGGCACATCTTGCTAGAGGCTGCTACCCATTATTGGCTGAGTAGGAGTACTCGGGTCATGTCTATGCGCACATGAACCTATAGGGTCGCACACTTAAGGGTTTGAAAGACCAATTCAGATAGGGTTTGAATTGGGCCAGGTTTAGGAGAATTAATGGGCCTCGGATCTAGAGGCCTATCAGGGACCTCTATATATTGAGGGGTGGGGGCGTGACTTAGGGTTCATCCCATTTGCCTCGCAGCAGCCGCGTCGGCCATGTCCCTCTCCTCGTCACACCCGTGGACCTAGCAATCTGGCCTGCGACACTTCCTTTCCCGTATGTGTGTATACCTTAGAGGTGTTGCATCTGGAGCACAAGGACGAGGCACACATGAGTGATGTGAGTAACTGCACTACCTACTACCCTCGATGCATTCGTCTACATCGAGATGTTTTCGCTGCAACTGCGCGTCTAGTGGTAATCCCTTGATCTTGGACAACAACAATTTTTAGGTTATGGGGTAGAAAAATTTTGTTTTGCATTGACGTAGCCACCCCCTTTCACTTCAAATGGAACTCTTGGAAATGGTACTTTTGTCCCCTGTACGGTGCAAGATAACTCGGCTTGTTGGGGTAGCCTGAGTCAACAAGATAAAATTTTTCTATTCGTGGCAATGTATTTCAGTCAGTGTCAATGTAAGGCTTAACAATATTATACTGAGTATGAAGTTTGGTACCTGAAGGTGGATGTGGAAACTTGTCACCAAACCATCTATGGGCATCCTTGAAGGGCCTCATATTTTGAACCGATCCAGGTTACCTCTCAAAGGTGAAAGTGAATCTCATGTCGAAATCACATACTACCATAACATTCTAAGTAAAGTAACCATGCTTGCTAAAATACCGGGAGACCTTGTTAGGTGGCACCACAACCTACATATGAGTCCCATCTATTGCTCCAATGCAATCATTGAACCATGGGTACCACTGTGCACCTCTTAACCTTTCATGAACAACTCTAAATTCCATATCTCGTGGATGTCAATGGAAAGCTTAACCATACATTCCAATACTTTGTGAAACTTTCTACTAATTGTTTCCATGGACCTCACAAACCGATTCTCAGCCTGTCTAACAGATTGGGGGGCTCCAACTATCCACAAAAAGAGACCTAAACTCTCAATTAATGATATTTTCTTGGTTGGCTTCAGACTATAAGACTCCACTAGCACATTATGTAGTTTATCAAACACCGGTCGGTACATCCTAAACATTTTGTAGCAATATGTTCTGCGTCCTAGAGTTCTTACTACCCAATCATATCCAGACTCTAGCTTTTAAAATCCTCCTTTCCCCATATCTATGAAACAATCAATGTAATACCTAATACGTACCAAACATGTGGGCGGTCATGCCTATATTGTTGAGCCTTTGCTGCCTCAATTGAAGTAGTGCTAGCACTCTATTGTTCCTTGTGTCTTCCCCTTCCTCATCACTAGAGTCATCATATTGATCAATACTGTCACCATCACTGGAATCCTGCAACAAAAGCGCTACATCATGAATGTATTAAGTCCACAAATGCAATCAACATCTCATGAACAGATGCAAATACGCCCAAAAATCATGAAGTCCGCAAACATGATAATTAGGTCCACATTAGTCTGCAAACATAATAATTAGGTCCAGAGTAGCAAGCACCACATAGCACCATGAATTAAGGTCCAACACATAAAGGGAGACATGACACGTGACTCAAGACACAAGAGAACACACATGACAAAATAGGACACACTGGACATATGACAACATAGCAGTGCAACACATATACGGTCATTCTGCCTTCAGTTCCTGCCATCTGCTTCATACATGTTCTTCGCCTTGCACCATCTCTTCAACCATGTAAATCTAGCTTCAGGGGTCCTCATGTTCTGGAAGAGCAACCTGTTGTGTTTCTCCTTTAATAAGTCATAGGCAACCCAATACTCAACTATCTATTCTGTTGCCCCACACTCAATGGCAAGATCTTGGCATGTAGCTACTGATTGAGCACGTTCATCACTTCTCCTTGTCTTTTCATTGCCTTGGTTCACAAGAGCCCGCAAAATGGTGTCTAGTTTCTCAGCTTCCTTGTCAAACTTGGTTGTGATGTCCTTCATATTTTCATGAATGGACTCTTAGTTTTGCCATGAGTGTTTGAATCTGGCATGGACAAAGTATTGCTTTTCTTTGAAGGACTTGCCGTTGTACTCCTTAAATCAACTGAGCTGCTCCCTCTCTTTTGGCTGTTGGTACTCATTGGGCTAGGTACAAAACCTTCATTGGCATCCAGATCATCATCATTGTTTTCTCTTAATATCCTCTTATGTCCCAGGAACATAAGCAAAACTACCATCCACAGTGACCTCATGATACATCTCATGTAACAGGGGGCATATACTTAGGGTTACCCTTTCTAAATTTTTTGAGATTTGGTCTGGCCTAAAAAAATATTTGTACAACATTAGCATGTCTCTGGTGCTCAGGTAATTGCGATCCAAAAAGGAAAAAAAATTAACGAACACTTGAAATACCTTAATTTCCCTCTCCTACCAAGCTGCAAATGTCGCCACTTCTCCATGTGGGCCGCGGCAGCAGCCGGTTTGATGCTGGAATCATACCCAATCCGTGTACAAGGTTTTGGCAGTCATTTTGTTCTTGATTTCCCTGCCAGGATGCCACAACTATTCCCTTTCCCAATATTTCTCTCTAATATTTCTGTATGCTTCATTTTTCCAAATTCGACAAGTGAAATTGCCAACCTCTATTTCCTCACAAGCTATTTCACACAAAGTGAACATATTTTTCTTCGTTCCAATTAGCCTTTCTGTTTGGTCTCTATTAAAAAAAGTACAAGAAACAACTTAATAGTGTGGATTACTGCTATAGGAAAATAAAGGGTACATACAATTGACAACAATTATGAGCCATGTGATGTATCATATTTACATAACATGAAAAGATGATAAAAAAGGGATCATTAACAATACAATTAGTTTCAAATATACAAACAATCCAATTAGTTACGTATACCATGTACCAAACTAGCTAGAAAAACTAAGCAATTGGCACTACATGACAGAAGTTGTAACACCACCAGATCAGATGCATGTGTTCCATGAATCATAATAAGTTATGTCCTAGAAAAAATCTCTTCGTAAGTCATGAGGCTAGAAAATTAATCTACTAAGTAAGGCTAAAAGTGTTGGTTAGCTTATGGTGGATTTAGTTTGATTACATATATATACAGGAAATTTGCAAAGGGATCTCTACAGATAAGGTATTAGTAAAAGAGCTGGCAGCACATCAGCTTGATTTATAATCACACAGAATGAGATGAAGTTGTTTAATCTGGATGATGCCATTTTTTTTGTGAGGGACATTGACAATGAGCCTTGTGGGAAGAAGTTTTTGGTCAACAGGTAGTTCTGGGAGCTATCCTAAAACATTACAAGATTTTCCAACCTTTGAAAATGCCACTATATGGTTACCACAACATTAAATTGAGCAACATTTCCCTAACCGCATGATATACCTGTAACAAGAAACATAATTGAAGTGATGCTCTCCTGGCATGTCAATTGGATTGAGATATTGTACCTGGCTATGCTAGTTCAGCATGCTATCGTTTTCCTCTTTTTTCATCGACGTCGTCTATGTGACGCCCCAGGTTTTTAATTAACCCCGATCGTCGGTCAACTCGGCTGACAGTGGTCAAATCACGGTCAACCTGGGTCTTCACCTCGAAAAACTCACCAACCAACTCTAATGACACCTTCGATCTAGTGGACACACATGTGGGGCCAACCCATGGTCAAAGACTTAGTCAAACCCCACTCAAACTCTAGTAACCCTAGATGTCGTTCGGAACTTTTGCCGCGTTCTCCAAATTTCACCTAAACACTTCAAAATCTACCTTTATGAAAGTTGTCCAGCTTGTGAGGGACACAACTTTCATGTAGATTGACATTTCAAATTTTGAGTGGAAAAGCATGAAAAACGTGCCCAAAGGTCAGTATCTCCTATTCATGGCAATTGAGTGGCATTCAAAGTTGGCAAACCTTTCCTGCAAAATCTATTGAGAAAAACCCCATATAGCCTTTTTGAAAGTGGTAGAGGAAAGCTAGATCTACAACTTTCGTATTCAAAGTTTAGTACAGTTCTATTAAAAAAATTGAGTTTTTCGTTTTCAAACAAGTGCTCAGCAAAATGTTTCGGACAGAGCGCCGTCGCGCGCGCCCATGCGCGCGCGCGTCGCCGGCCGCGCGCCACCGTCCCTCGGCGTCCGCGCCACGTGATGCCCCGGGCCGCGCGCCGGCCGAGGCGTGCACTCCCCCGGGCGCCGCACCCCGAGGCTCCTAGGAGTCCTCACGGACCTCGCGTCGCGCGCCGCGCCGTGCCGGCCGGGGGGCTCGCCGCGGACCGTTGGTCCGTCGGCGGCGGTGCCGCCGTACGCGCGCCGGCCGAGGAGGCCGTACCACGGCAGCATCTCCGGCGTCACGACGACGCCACCGGGGAAGGCCTCGCCTATAAAGGTCGGTCCGACCGCGCGCACTCGAGCCGCCGTCTCCCCCCACTGTCCGTCGTCGGCCGCCATTAGAAGCCACCGCCGCAACCTCTGTTCCGCTCGTCGCCGGCGTCGTGCGAGCCGCTTGACACCTTCCCTAGCACGTACTCGACACCCCCGGCCTCTGCATCGACCAACCCTCGCCGCCCAGTTGCCGGAGAGCGTGCTCCGGCCGGCCGGTACCGGTCGGCGCCGCCGAGCCCTCTCGCTGGAGCCGCCCCACTCCCTTCTTTGGCCGCGAACCGGTCCGTGGTGAGCCCCACACCCCCTCCCTCCACTTCTCCCGTCAAGGGTGCCGCTGGAGCCGCCGGATTCCGGCGAGCCCGCCGCCCCTTGGGTCTAGGGACCCAATTGCTTGGCCCCATTTCTTTTCAGGGTCTAATCCGCGAACTGAGGGCATATCTGTGAGACATTAGAGAGTTCTAGGGGTCTCGGTGCAAAGTGAATCTTCAATAGTAGTTGTGAATTGCTGAAACTTGTAAAATACGTAGAAAATCGTAGAAAATTCAAAACAATGCAAACTCAATTTTGTTGGATTCGTTGTGAAAAATACTGCAACTTTTGTCATACTCACCTAGTCTGTTTCCTGATATTTTTAGCATGAAAAATAGAAATGTGGAAAACCTAGGTCTGCAATATCTTAAAATCCATAGGTCCTCTGTATCCAATTTTTGGATATGTTGTGTGTTATGTTATGACTAGCTCCTGTGCCAAAAATTGCACAGTTATGATGTAAATCTTTTTATATGAATTGTTTTCCATTTTTGCAGAATCTGCCTAGATGATTTTTGTAGCTAAAAATATTTATGTTTTTGTTCCCAACTTGTGCATGCTGTATTGTTATGCCTAGATACACCTCGGGTGATTTAATCACAATTTTTGGTTGATCAGAAGTATTTATTCTTAATATGTGCATGTTTTCTTTTGTAATTTAATAAAGCAAGATCAGTAGTGGTTCTAGCTGTACTTGCTGGTTTTCTAGGATGGGTTAGGACCAGAGAGCATGTATGAGAAAGTTTGGAGCATTTTGATGCTTATTTATTTTTTGTATGCATTTAACTTGAATTGCTAAGCTAGCTTTTGTTATTTTCTTTTTCAAATTAATTATTTGTCTAGCTTTCCTAAAGTTGCAAGTGTGTTCAGTGGCTTAGTATGGATGTTATGATGCTAAGAAACTGTCCACTGAATTTTTAATGATTTATTGTTGATAAAAGCTTTGAAGGCCCTTATGGAGTAATGCTTTGATTAAATTAGGAAAATACCTTTTTAATTCTTGTTCCCTTTTTGGTGAAATGTTTGCAAAACTTATTAAGATATGAGAATGCACCTTGCTGTCTAAAGAATTAAATGTAAATAATTATCTTTGTTCACACCTTTACTAGTGAGAGGTGAATTATCAAATCTTCACATGAAATAACAATAAAAAGAGAGACATTGATTGAAGTGTTAAATTAAAAGAATAAAACACATATCAATAATAACCTTCATAAAAGGAAATTAATAATTAATTCTTGTTAAGGTGAATGTGTCCAACAAGAGTTGGATAAATTAGATAATCTATCACATCACCTGAACCCTGCATTGCATTCCGTGTAGATCTTCCTGACGGTGACTACTCGCTCGTCCCAGAAGCCGAGGAAGGAGAAGCGGAAGCTGCTCTGCAGTACGTGGAAGTACTCGACGACACCGAGGGTGCTCAGGCTAACTTAGCTGACGAAGGCAAGCCCCGGTGCATCTGACCCAGTTTTCAAATTTGTTATGCAATTTATCTATGGATGCTTGTGCATTTAAGTTCAGGAGTTGTATGGAACCTTAGATGCATGATCCCTAGGTACCTGTGTCCTTACTAGTATGATAGGTCGATAGTTGCTAAGCTATAGGGCCGTTACAAGTCGAGTGATGATGTCACTCACGAGAATAGGTTCCTAGATAGGAATCATAAGATCTCCTTAATGAATTGCTCACGTGGTAAGAGCATGGGATTTGGGCTCTAGTCCAATGGCTATTGTGGGTTAAGTGTTTGAACGTACTAAGCACTTGTCGGGAATGGGACCGGTAAGCCTAGTACCTTAATGAGGAGGCGAGGGATCTTACTATTACTCATCTTGGGATGCATCTCACGGCTAGCTACCGGTGGTGTAC
This sequence comes from Cenchrus americanus, assembly GCA_947561735.1. Classification (NCBI taxonomy): domain Eukaryota; kingdom Viridiplantae; phylum Streptophyta; class Magnoliopsida; order Poales; family Poaceae; genus Cenchrus; species Cenchrus americanus. Next base: position 95,527,974 of record OX387242.1, on the reverse strand, counting down.
GGTGAGTCCGGGTGCCTCGCGGGGTATGTCGGATAGCCTGCACCAAAGACTGTAAGATTCGATCCCGACCCGAAGAGTTTTGGGAACCGCTTGGTGGTTGTCCTCGCGGGGGCATCTCACCGTGTGTTTAGGTCTACCTTGCAAGGTTTGAATCAATCGATTGTTGGCCTCTCACCGTTATCTGAGACTACTTACTCCACTAGCCATGAGATACCTAATGACGGAAGTTGATGAATTTGATGCTTGAATAATTGTATTGTACAACCTTGTCCGCATCAGATGGCTAATGTAGTAAAGATTAAACCCACTAGAACTTGTGCTAAAATCTTGAAAGTAAGGACATACTCTTTGTTACTTTTCAGCAAAGAAACCCAGTGGCCAAAAAGCTTTTCATGTCTAGAGTTGGTGAAGTAGTTATCACCGACAGGTAAGTCTTGCTGAGTATTAGTATACTCAGCTTTGCTATAATCTGTGGATCCAGTTAATGCCTTTGGTGATGTGTGGCCCAGAGAGATCCCGCCCGGCTGGGAGCTGGAGTGGGTGGAGGATGACAACTGAAGGCATCATGGCTGGCCTCCCATGGTGTGCTCGCTTCCGTTAGTTTAACTCCACTGTTTCAAAAACTCTAAACTACATTGTGATGTCAAAAACTTCGGTTTGTAATAATTAAACCCTTCGGGGTAAATTTCGGATGTTAATTATGTTGTATCTCTGGACTCTCCTTCGCGTGAGTTTTAATGCATATATGTCGATCCTTGTTGCTATATAAATGATTTACTGGGCGTTAACCCGACAACTAATGACAGGGTGATACCTTATTACTGCTTAATGACCAAAGTGGATTGGTTTAGGCGGTAGTACGGTATTTTCCTGGGCGGGTTGTCACAGTCTACCATGAGCGGCGCAACCTACCGCTGCGTGAGCGATTTGAACCAGCACCTGCTCACCCCGACATCGACCTGTCTTGCCACGAACGATCTGGCCCCTCACTGGGTGGAGACCCTAGTGAGGTGGATGGTCCGGCCCCTGCGGCACGCCGTCCGATTTGACCCTCTGTGAGGGGAAACTTTGGCCGGACATGCTCCCCGGATGAAGGATGTGTGTGTACATGCTCATGTTCGGGTAGGAGGCGGCGGTGCAGTTGACATTGAGGTCCAGGTTCTCTAGCCTGATGGGGGGGGGGGGCGCCGAGCCCCCCAGCCACCGGAACGCGGCCGCTAGATCATGTTCCTCCTCGAAGATGAGGGGGCGTCAGTCCCCATCCGTCACCGTCGATGGGGAGCGCCAGCATCAGACAACGCTGTCTATGATAACAAATCGTGGGGGATGCCACCGTCATCGTCCATGGCAGATTTGCTGGTACGGAATCGTGGGATCATGGGCAGCACGACAAAGGACAACATGGTGGGGGCAGTGCGACAGAGGTGGCGGTTCGCGGCGGTCGGTGGTGGGAAGCGAGGGGGACGACCTTTCGATGGCGCCCCCTTTGCGAAGGAGAGGAGAATAGGTGCCTCTCGCCCATCGCACGAAGAGGTGTTGAGGCCTCGAGGGGATAAGGCCCCGCTTGCTTGGATGGATGGCGATAAATGAGGAGAAAGACAGAATTTAGTTAGCTTTTAGCCAGGCCTCCCCTTCCTAGAGACTAAACTAATTTTAGTCTCTTTTAGTCCCACCTGTTTAGGAATTTAGTCCCTAAAAGTGACTAAATTTAATTAGTCTAACTACTTATACTCATGGTGATCCAATCATCGTATGTTCGTAGGTATGATCGTGCATGCGTGTTGTGAGCGTTTGCATATGCATGATTCGAATAAACCATTATTTTTGTTTGTGGTGCATTGCAAGAAGTAGAATATCATTAGAACAACATCAGGCTTTCTTGCAAAACAATCAAGATGTCCAATATCAAGTGCAATGAGTTTAGAGCAGGTACAATAACCGACTGATCACAAATGCCAAAGCACTTTTGCGGAGCTATGTCAGAAAACATGAGGAGAGAGCGAGCACTGCTTGGCACTGCATGCGGTGCCGAGCTGCTCATAGACTCCTAGAGAGGAAACAGTGACACAATGGGAGATGAGAGGAAATAGAAGTACAGAAAAGAGTGAAAAAAGTAGGTTCATTTAAGCATATAATAGTATTCATGCTACAGTTGCTCTATGCGCATAACCGAGTTGGTGTCGCACGCACCATGCATAACGGATGATGCGTCGTCGAACTGTGCGTAACCTAGCTGGCGCAGGTGACGCGCATGACCGACATGAACCGATCGGTCTTGCATCAAGACGCATGGACGGTGCGTGACCGAGGCGGTGCAGGTTACTAGGCGCACAACCCAGTCGGTGTCACATGCGCCATGCAAAACGGATGGTGCATCGCTAAACTGTGTGTAACCTAGCTCGTGCAGGTGACGCACAGGATTGACATGACCCAGCCGGTGTTCCATCAAGACGCATGAACGGTGTGTAACCGAGGCAGAGCGGGTTACATGCACGCCTCAGTCGGTGTCACACATGCCATGCACAACGGATGGTACGTCACGAACCTCGCATAACCCAACTGGTGCAGGTGACGTGTAGGATCGACACGACCCAACTGATGTCGCATCAAGCCGCACATACAGTGCATAACCGAGGCGGTGCAGGTTTCGCACATGACCCTGTCGGTGTGGCACACGCCGTGAATCACAGATGGCATGTTGCCCAATTGTGCGTAACCTAGCTGGTGTAGGTGCCGCACAGATTGACATGACCTAGCCGGTGTTACATCAAGCCGCACAAACAGTGCATAACCGAGGCAGTGCAGGTTACAAGCGCACGACTTAGGCGATGTCGCACGCACCATGCACAATAGATGGTGCATCGCCAAACCGTGCATAACTGAGCTGGTGCAGGTGATGCCTAGAATCGACACGACTCGTCCGGTCTTGCATCAAGATGCACGAATGGTGCGAAAATGAGGTGGTGCAGGTTACGTGCATGACCCAGTTGGCGTCACACGCGCCATGCATAAGGGATGGTGCGTCGTCAAACCTTACGTAACCCAGCTAATGCAGGTGATACCTAAGGATCGACCCGACCCAACCGGTGTTGCATCAAGCCGCACAGATGCGTAACCGAGGCGGTCCACGTTACGACTTGTCTTTTTGCATGCTTGGCTCAACTATTGGTCTTGCTCTTATAGGCTGCACTTGTCAAATCTCTGTCTGGTCATTTTGGAAACAGGTGATCACATCCTCTCTCTTTGTCCAAATGCGAGGAGTGTTTGGCAACTCCTTAATATCACTCCCGAATCTGGTGATTGTCGAAGACCGTGGATCCTGGGCAAGGAACTCCCTTTCCCTAGTGCGGTCCATCTGGATGTTATTCTCCTCGTTCTTTGGCACAACTGAAAAGCTCGAAACACTCTCATCTTTGAGAAGCAACAGCTCTCGACTCCATAGAAGTGCTCCATCGAGTGCATGTTGATATGACGTCTTGGGCCTGAAGGTACAAGAAAAAGAATTAGCAATGGACTGTATGACATGATTACCTTGCAACCTTTGTAATCTTTCACTTCATACTTATGCTCACCATTTGTACTGAGCTATTCTCATCCGACAATATAGTAGGTGGGGAAACTCCCTTGATATTGTTCGAAAAAAATATCCGTCTGGTCAGAGGTGGATCTACATGGGAGCTAGGGGGCTCGTAGCCCCCATAGAGGTCCGATCCCACAGATAGGTGATGAGCCCCTTTTGCCCTACTGGCCTCCATCTGTCATTGCTAGATGCTAGCCTTCTGGATCTGACCTCTATGCTTGTTATGTTCTCTTTGTGGTATCCACAATTACAAATATTAGTGTTGACATCGTTTTTCTACACGTGCCTGACCAATGTCGTGCTAGATCAGGGAACCAATGGAAGGGCAGGGTAAGGAGTAGCTGATGCTTTCACAGGTGACAGAACAGGATTAAGAGTTGACGACCTAGGTTGAATCCAACTCATTTTTGAGTCATGTTTATTTTTTAGTGACAGTTATTTTCTTCTTTTCAAGACGTGGATATCGTAATCGACTATGAATATAATTTAGAGTATAAATATTATTAGCCCCACGAGCTTAAGAAACATCACATATCAATCAAGCAAAACCCTACTTTCTTATCATCTACTATTACGTATCCGGCGACTTCCATTTAGTTGCGGTAGATTTTCTTTTTTCTCGACGAATCCTTAATTTGATCAAATCAAGACTGCATGCTTTACCTCTAGCCTGTCAACTTTTACCTAGTGCTCTTTAATCTTTAACTACCGGGCGTATCAATGTAGTTTCATCTAGCTCTCCTAAGAGTTATAGAATAAACTAGATTTTTAATCTACTTTGCTCACCAAATTTATCAAACATGCAATAGATCAGAAAGGTGACATGCCTGCGGATAATCAGGTGACTGCAGTGACCTCAACAATATTAAGATCTGGTAGTGGTAGCACAATCTTTGGTAAGTGACACCATAGCAGTTTGGTGTGTTTTTACTATTTGGGTTCATAATAGTGTGTGTGGGTGTATACGAGCCTGTGTGTTGAATGAAATGCGCAAGTTTAAAGGGCTCTAAGGGCAGTCCCAGCTCAGACTCTATCCATAGATTCCATACCTCCAAGACTCATTGCAAGGAACCATGACCCCGATGTAGAGTTTGTAATACTATATTCTATAGACAAATAAATTAATTACTTAGCACAAAATGAACTGATCAATTGTTGTGGTATACTACAATGTGATCCATCCTACACCTCTATCTCCTTTCCCTACTCCCAACAAAACGACGCCACCTTACGGTCCTTATCCATTCCTCATGACTCAACACCTCCCTTCCTTCCCGCCGCTCCCTCCAGGCAGCGACGCGGCACAACGACGGGGCACTACTGCTGACTGCACAACCCCCATCCTCGGGCAAGAGCTGCGGCAGAAGGTGGCCAAGAGCTGCGGCAGAAGGTGGCCAGGAGCAGCGGTGGCAGGCGTTGGAGCAGCCCTACACGACGTGGACGCGACTCCGGCGCCTCCCTCCCTTTCCTCCAAGCGGCAGCGCGGGAGAGAGAGCGTGGCACAATGAGTGTGGGAGAGGGTGCGGGGATGAGGAGGAGGCTGTGGCAGAGCTGGAAGGCGATGGTGTACAAGATCCATTGACTCCGACGGTAGCTTCCCCAACGCGAGGCGCGATGAAGTCCAGCGCCTGGATGCTTTGGTAGAGTCGACGTCCAGATTAGAAACGAAGTCTTCTTTTTCTTGCTCTTTCTGTATTAAATTTGCTGCCACATCAGCAAAACACATTAAATGAGAGGGTAATAAATAAACTTAGACTCTCTAGTAGATTCTGGGTTGGGAAATGGGATTGCCCTAACCATGGGGAGTAGAGTCTTCCATCATAGTAATGTTGCATTTATTTTGCAATAATGTTCTACAAAACAACAGAGAAAGTTAGCAATGTAGTGAGCGCATGGCTAATTTTTACTGGAGATAGATTGCTTACTGACTGTGAAGGCACTACAGGATAAACAAGACATGTCAGAAATTGGCTTTCTGGTTACAGAGGTGAAGGAGTCGGTCCAATTGCTTGCAATTGGGAGGTTGTCCAGGTAGGGAGAGCAAGTAACTTTTGCTGATGAATTAACCCATTTAGCTAGGCATAATTCTTCATTCTAAGAAAAAGCTAGGCATAATTCTCATTCCGGAGGTCGTCGTAGCGGAAGTATTGGTACAACGGAGGTATGTGGTGAAAGCTTTGACGACGATGCCTATGGGTACCGTTTCCTCGCTAGAGGCGTGTACAATGTGGCTCCTCGTGCTCATGCTACTTGGGTAGGTGCTACTAGTTTCGGAGGGGTGTTCATAAGGAGAAATCCTTGCTTGCCATTACGCCAATGACGTCAATGGCAACGCTCTTGGGTGACGCTATCCTTCCCGAAGGCATTGACAAGAAATCACTCATTTATTACTGGCACTACCTATGGATCTTTGTCTCGTGGCCCTTCCAATGGTGGCGTGGAAGATGGAAGACGAGTTCATTTGGTCCATCCTTGGTCAAGTTGCATGGCAGCTAGCATATTAGACACGGCGGCGTTCGATCCGCAAGACATCAGGTTTGATCTTTTCATCTATGATTCAGTTTTGCACCGGTTGATGTTGTCATATATTTAAACTAGCAAATTGGATATGTGTGAAGACGTCCGTGTTGATGGTGGTAGGCCTGAACTATGATTTAGGCCTAAGGTGCGTAGAACATTGATATGTGCTTATAGTCGCAGAAGATGTGTCAGAACGCCGGGTTGTACAAGACTCAATGGTGTTGGAGGCTTGGAGCTAGTGGCAACCAGTTATAACACACTTAAGTTTAGGCTACAGATTGTGCCCTTTTGCTGTGAGGGTAATCACATAGAGGTAGTGATCCGTTTGGTGGATCCTCTGCTGCAGGATAGATGTTTTTCTTTCTGCTCTTTTTTTCTAGGCTTTGTGCTATTAGGAATGGAGCTTTTTCGCCTTTTGTAATAATGATAGTTATATGCACCTTTTTAGATGCTGAGGCTAGAATGTCAATATATTCTCATTCTTAAAAAAATTAAGCTTAAAAAAATCAAGCTTAATGGTAACTCTGCTTATGCCTACTCCCTCCGTCCCTAAATGATTATCTCTAGAAAAACGTGTTTCCCTCACAAACACACTTCCCGGACGACCATCGTGGAGGGACGGAGGGAGTAGTCAATAAAGCTCCCCTTAAAAAAAAACTGCAGAGCTTTACAGGTGCTGTATGCGTGGCAACCCAAAGTCTCATCTTGACAACTTGCGCCTGGTTCTGGTAATAAACTCGAGCAGATACTCTTCTCAACGGCAAGAACGGTGTGGTGTCATATCAACTACGGTCATCGCCATCTTATTTTTTTGATACAATGTGTCGCCGTGCAGGACAAATTGTTGCATAGGAAACTGGAATCGTTGGAAGAGGCTTTGAGATTGTCCACGCCTAAACGCTGATTAAGCCCAATCAGTTGACTTTTCATCCTTTTTCCCTTTATCATATCATATTTTGTATGTCCATCTCCCACCATCTTAAAATTAGCACAAATAAATTTGCAATAATTCACGGCATTACATGCAAAGGGAAATGAAATTGAAAAAACACTCAATTAAACATGGAGAAGAGGCTTTGAGATTGTCCACGCCTAAACGCTGATTAAGCCCAATCAGTTGACTTTTCATCCTTTTTCCTTTTATCGTATCATATTTTGTATGTCCATCTCCCACCATCTTAAAATTAGCACAAATAAATTTGCAATAATTCACGGCATTACATGCAAATGAAAATGAAATTGACAAAGCACTGAATTAAACATGGAGTTAGAAGAGAGTGGACCGTGAATTAACAACCGCCATGCCCAGCTGGCATTGAGAAGCATGAAAGCACGAGGCAGGCATGAACTAGTCTTCAGAAGCCAGTTCAACGTTTTCCTAGTCTTCCCTCTCCTATACAAGTTCTTTATGCTCCTTTGGTCCTCTCTACTTCCATTATCTATCTCTTAGCTTGTTCATCCTCTTCTAGCTCTGCTTAGAAGGCCTGAGTCTTCCATATATACTTCCTCAGGGTTCGCCGGTTAAGGAATTAATAGCGGCATAATGGCGGTATGTTTGCTAATGAGTAATGACCTTATCTTTTCTTCAGCTTTGCTTTTCCTTACTGCGTGTTGATAAAAGGTTGCCTGCAAATATTTTGTGGTTGTGCAGTATGCAAGTTTAATATATTGGATACTACGAAAGGAGAATAATTCTCACCCACAAAAAGAAAAGAAAAGAAAGGAGAATAATTCAATTTTGTTTCCCTATGTCCTGCTATCGATGTTTATTGGCGTTGATAGAAATACTTCACATGGTACCTGGACGTTAGTGACGGTAGAAGAAACAGAAATGAGAGAGAGCCCCTTTTGGACAGTGTAGTTCTTGCTATCTACTACCATCTAATTGATCTCTGCTGAAACCCACACTTGCCATGTGCCAATATGTGCTCTACTAACCACCAGGCTGAAAAAGAAGCCAAAGCCTTTTTTCCAGGGATGGAACAGTACCTTCATTCTTCTCATGTTTGACAACCTTCTTCAATGTTTGGATGCTTCACTTCCCACATGCTGGTTACAAACTTTTAAAACTTTTCGTATATACAATTTGCTCCATGTTGAAATTTCCTTCTCCAGAATTCAAGTTATGGTTGCTGTCCTTGACATTATTTGTTACTAAGATGCCTTTGGAACCTGCAAATTTCACTATTTGGGGATAATATATAAATACATGATTGTCAAAATAATTTGGTCTGAATCCTTAGACATCATCCTAATCAAGATCACAATTTTACTTTTTTTTTGAGATTAAGAGATCACAATTTTACTTTACATTTCACAAACTGAGTGTAGTCCAATTATTTAAGTTTCTTATTGTAAAACCTGTCAACTTAGCATTGAATCATCAACTAAGCACAAGGGTTGACATTTGCAGCTAATTACCTTTCAATGGTAGGTGACGACATGCTTCATGATAATGATAATGAGGTGTGGTGACTTCATTAAACTTTGGTTTTAGCTAGTCTAGTCCCGAGGGACAGTGGTTGCTCTACCTCTACGTGTTGTCTTCAATATGACCTACTCCCTCCGTTCCCGAAATATAAGGTCTTGGAGAGTTCAAACTCAAGAAACAACAGTAGAAGGAAATGACTTCTATACCCCTCATTTTACACTACCAATCAACTCTCCACCTACTCACCAACCTCATTCAATTTTGTCCTATTCTTCCAGGACCTTATATTTTGGCACAAAATTTGAACCCTCCAGGACCCTATATTTTGGGACGGAGGGAGTATATACTTATTTCTAACTTTAACTTCATCATATATACACATTATGTCATTATTATAATTTGCAGTAGATGGTCAAAGCGGCATGCATGAGGTGTCGTCCATGTTAACGTTTTTCAGATTAAATACGTTAGCAGGCCGAGGAGACAAGTGTTCACATTTTGTTCATGTTTTTATTTTTAAATCGTTTCCTTCATAATGCGATGGCATATATTAATTTTTGTGTGAGTATGTACTGTGCCCTGCCAAAATGATTCTTGAACTATTTAACAGGGTACTGCTGGGAGCATCCCAAAATTTGGTGAGTGGAAGCAGGCCACTGAAGATGGGTCCCCTTACACCATGTATTTTGAGAATGCAAGGAAGAGAAGGAATAACAGTGGCATCACTACTACTCCCCCAGGGGGATCTCCAGCTCGCATAGCCTCTGCCCCAGCTGGACATAGAACCCCTCCACGAACAGCTGATGCCAAGCCAGTGAAACCTCAGGATCGCGCCAACCGCTCACGAAACCAAACCAAAGTGAGTATGCTCAATTCCCATTTAAGATTGATTTCACATGATTTCAGCAAGAGCCAAGACAGTTTGAATTCAATTCCTTGCATTCTTTAGGACTAACCCATGGGACCTCTATCATCCTGATCTACATTGCTAAAAAAAGATGTTTTTTAGTACACAATACTTGTACGACCGCTTGAAAAAAGACTCATATGTGATAGAAAATGATCTACATGTAAGAATCCGACGGTTGAGATTAATTCTATACGACTAGTTTTTTTTAAGCTGTCGTACGTTAGTATTCAAAGGTCGTATGAGCAGTATAAGAGTATTATCGAAAATGTAAAATGATATGTTGTAATATAAGAAATGAAATATATGAAATGTTTTGGATAGTACAAGGGGCAGCAGAGATTTTTTTCTAAATAATATATATATCTATCAAATTACCATTTTACCCATAGAGAAACAACCAAAGAATCCGATAATACGACGGTACGACTGTTGTCGTATTGTGTAAAGTAAAAGACTAAAAAACAGTCAACTTTGCCGTTTCATCATCTCAGATAAGGCATTCCTGTCAGTTCATGTTACAAACTGACAATGATATAAGCATCCGAGTGTTATAAATGAGCACATACTATATACTATCCATGCCGGCTCCACCTATGACATTGCACGGATAGTCTCTTGCATTTGTATTTGAATTAAAAATCATTTGGAAAGTTCATAATTTCTTCTTACTGATTCGGAAGTACATAAACTTTACATAAAATTCAGTAAGATCTACAACATTGAAGTTGAAGTTTTTTCCATTTAAAGTAGTTTAGGTGCTCAATAAGTAACAAAATAGTTTGGCGAAAACAAGACCAAAAAACCCACACCATTGCTAGGTGAGACGACGGTTAGGGGCTATGTGCGTGAGCAAGTGGCATGTGGGAATGTGTGACACTAGCCGGTACTCCCTCTGGTTTGATAAAAGAAGTCGTTTTGGACAAGGTTTGGGTCAAATATTAGGAATATAAATGATGAATAACTTTTAAACTGTTGAGTTTAGAAATGTGAAAATCATATCAATAGATTTGTCTTGAAAATCATTTTCATAAAAATATGCACATATAATTTTTAATAAATATTTTTATAGAAAAAACAAGTCAAATTGTGTTTTTGAGACTGTGTCGCTGTCGTAAACGACTTCTTAAACCGGAGGGAGTAGTTGGGTATCCTGTCTGTTGGTGTTAGACTATCCTCACTGTTGTTACTTTAAATGTTTATTCTAAAAAGAATGTTCTAGGTCAATAAGAATCTTAGCTCTACATCAGCTTCTTCCGCACTCATGTTACTCTATATATTTACTCTGTATCCAACAATCATATATTTATTCATCCACCTTCAACTATCATATTCAATTAAAAAGTTATTTGTTACCTCTTTAGGGGGCTGAACTGTGAGCAAAATATGTTGTAGGGATTAGAATGTGAGGAAATAAAAATTTTAGGAACTAAATATAATTATAGAAAAGAAAGGGTCAAAGCAAAAAAAACAAAGCTTATCTCTTCCTTCTGACCTATCTCGGTCTCCACAATCTCTCTCCTTTTTCTCGTTCTGTCTCGGTCTCTCTCCCTCCCGGCGTCTCTCTCCCTTCCACGCTTCGACCTCCCTTGGAGCGCCTCCCTCTAAGTTTGATCTCGGCAACAGGCCCTGGGGTGCTTCTTTGGACCAACTCCCAGCGGCTTCGGGAGCACGGAGGCGAGCTCCACAAGCTCCACGACGACCGTAGTAAGCGGAGGGTGGCGGTGCGCAAGTGGAGAGGCAGGGCGAGGCGAGCACGTGGGGTGGAGCGGGGTGGCTGACAGATAGGACCTACGAGAAATAGAGACGTAGGCTGATTTCCCCCGTCCCCACTGGAGTTGCTCAGGGAGACGTTACGCTCTCGTACCGTGGTTCTTACCGTAGTGCGCTGCAGCATCTTTTACAGAAAAAAGGCTACGCTATCATTTACCGATGGGACGCCGTAGCTCAGGATGGTCTTGCAAACTGCCGGGGACACCAGGCATGGTGTGCATTGCAAAGTTGTCACCTCAATATCCCTTCCACGAGTTTCCACTGTGCCAGCACGGATGTGGGTTAACCGAAAAGATTCGTAGTAGTACTTGCTTTAAAATTGCATTAAAGGTCATTTCGCTATTTCTCTTATGCTTCATTACATCTGTTTGTATGAATGAAAAAGACAAGTAGAACTAATTTCAGGCAGAATAGAAAATATGGTCATTTTGAAATCTTCTACAATGTGAATTGAACAATAATTTGCGTAATATGCATAGGCTGGACAAGGTGGCTCTGGCTCAGTGCCAACGTGGGGCCAGTGGAATGAGAGCAACAGTGTTGCAGGTGCTCAGCAGTACACACTTGTCTTCGACCAGCTAAGGGAGGAAAGGAGGAGTGCTCCTCCAACGCCTAGCGTTGAGCAACTACAACGTCCTACTCCAAATGGAGCCACTCATCATGATCTTTATGACCATGCACCTAAGGTGGAATTGCATTTCGGTTTTTTAGTCATTTTAGCACCCGTTTACGGTATTGATCAGTTATGAATTTGTGCCCAACTCTACTTTTTGAGCCTCCTGATACTATCCTCGAAAATATTTTCCGTTGCAGGGATTTAAATGCTGTGGATTGTTTTGAGTCTAAGGGACTATGAATGCCACAATACAAATGTGACATTTAAATTAAATGGACAAAGTACATATCCATTCTCCACGTACTTCAAGGAGCAGTGCTTCAGCAATGAACAGATGTTGGAATGGTAGATTTGAATTTGAAATTTGCATCGATCTCAGTAGGCATTGTTTATAGGTGGTGATAATGTATATATGTATCCATATGTACATGCCATAAACGGTTTTGGTGCAAAATATGTCTACATTGATCGATCTTTCACTGTTAGAAAGTTCCATTTGATTTCAGAGTTTTGTTATGATCAATGAATCATGTTGTAAGTGATATTGTATATATTTTCAGGTTAAATATTCTTTCTATATATCCAGCATATTATAGTATTAATAAAATGTGTTTGCAAATAAATGCCATTGTCATTTTGAGATGTTTTGTCAGTACACGAGGGATGGCTTAGAATCGTCTGACCCCAAGAGGTGGAGTCATGGAGAAATACATATCGAAATCTTCCTGCAAACAAGGAATAACTAGGTGATACTCCGTGTGTTACTGCGGGAATTTTTTAAACAAAATTTTCATGTTGAAATGTGGAAGTAGAAATACCAAAGTGATTAAATGGCAACATCCATTTGTACACAACATTATATATGAAAATATGTTATTTTGTTGAGAGTGAATCATTCTAAAATGACAAATCCTACATATATTTTAACTACATGAATTTTGTGGTGGTACTCACAAATACATGCTATTAGCCACAGGAAAATCGGTTGAAGACATATATAGATGGTCTGGTGGATGATGAGATGGCGTATAGTGGGTTATGATGTGGAATGCTTGCATGATGAGAGAAATAGTCAGTGAGTTCCATCTAAATCGTTGTATATGATATGATATGATATGATATGATATGATATGATATGATATGATATGATATGAGACACTTGACGAATAAATAAGTATTTGGGAGCTGTGGCCATGAATACTTACAGGCATGGGTGGATGTGAAGCACAAAATTCTCATATCGCGGGCATCACTTCTACTTGCTTTAACATCCTGCAGCTTGGCCATGACATCATCATCACTGATTTTGTCTACTCCTCTGTCCCAGAAACAGAGTCACTGGGAAACAAGATTCTGTGAGTGCACCACGAATTCCCAGCGACAATGAAAACGGGACAGAGGGAGTAGAGAAAATATGGATGCATCGTTGGGACCGGTGTACTCATATCCAAGGTGACCGAGTTCTGCAGCAGAGGTTGAATTCGTCACTTCATGAAGCTGAAGGTGACGCCTTGCCTGATCATCGCTTGCCTCTATTCAGGTCCTTGATCTGGTTCATGAGCTCCGGTAATTGCAAGGACCCCACATGGTTTGGATCATTTAACCAGCAGGTGATCCAAATCCACCGGCTTGTGACCTGTCACTATGGGTAGTCACAGCTCATGGTTGCCGATGTAGCACCATCTCTCCTTCCAATCCGTGTTGGAATCAATAAGTTTGTAGTCCAGACATTGGTCACTCAGCTTATGGCGCATCTCGACACCCACTCCACGAACATAACGAACATGTGATCACTCTTGATTTGTGCTTTATATTTGATCACTCGGAAGAACTTCTGGAAATACTGAAAATTGATGGGTCTGATCCCAGGAAAGCCTCGTATAAATGTACAAATATGGTGACATGGAAACTACTAGCGGAGTACAGGCGTACCAACTCAACTTATAGTACGAGGAACCCGTGAACAAAATCCAAAATGGGCAGTGCTATACCTCACTATGAAATGGGCAAATATCATAATTTCATTGGGATGACCCTCCAATGGCCATGGATCCCAATGAGCGGATCTCCAGGAGATGAAATCTTGATCTTGGAGCAACTTGGCGACACCGGGTAGGGATATCCTGCTCCTTGAGAGCCGACCTTTTTTAGGCACCTGCTAAAGTGGGCAGGTAGTTTGGTTGTTGTTGTCGCACTTGGGCGTCAGTAGTTGCAGCTCTTTGCCTCTTTCTTCCTAGATTTGTACCTCTTACCAACCCATGGTTTTGACACAGAGGTCTTTTTGCCTATCATGAACTCACAAGTTTCTTCTTACGTATACATGCAGGTCAGTCTCAGTGCAGTTTCATGAGGGATTTTATGAGCACTAATTTGTAGGACACGTCAGCAAATTTGCTTATTTGGCACCATCATCAATATGAGAGAGAACATCCTCGTTTCATCCCCACGACACCCATTCGTCACGGTTACCTAGTTGGTGAAATGATATGAAATGCACATTGAGAGCTTCCTAGTTTCATGGCTGGATTTTGTGCACATCTCCCTGATGACGCAAAATCAACACCTCATGCCAAGCACACAGCAAGCCGAACAAAGTTGGCTTAACACACGTGCCGAATCCAAAGCGTGCCAGTCAATTTTCCTGAAACTGATAAAGGATGAAAAGCAGTTAGATAAAACCTGGAACTTGCCGGGTGGTACCAGACAGTTCCGTATTTACGGCTACAAAGCCAATTAAAATGACATATAGCTGCAACAAGCTATCTGTCAGCAGTTTGAATATCATTCGGGATCTCTAAAACATGAAACCAGGATATAGCCGAATGCATGACATGAGCATGACAAAAGATCGGTCTTAGTTTAAACAACATTACACACACGTGGTCATGATCGATTTTCGAGGATAAATTACAATAAAATAAACAAAGATGAAGCATGATTATAAATTTGCAGTAAACATGCATGCATAGGCCAAAAGCACTAGTCTACCGCATGTCTAGGTACTTTCAAACCCGTCGAGCGAGACACCAAACAAGTTAATCCACCGCATGATACGACTTGTTTGAAACCACATCACCAACCAAGAATAGATCAATCCACTGCATGATACAATCTAAACATGGAAGGCTAAAAGCATACATTATTTAAAACAAACTTATAAACACGTTTCACTCATGGCAGGATTGCCGAATACAGCTGTACAGCTGATTCGGGTTCCGTGGAGAAGGAACAAACTATGCTAGACACGCTTGAACCCACAACACGTGACAATCTAGATTGATTCGGGTTCGGCTATTAAAGAGCACGTGATCCATGTGCCACATCGAGTTGAAGGTTTGAGTATGCATCATATGAATCGTAGAACAAAATAAAGCCAAATCTAATCAATCTAAACTGGGCAAAAGAGTGTTACATGAATTAAACATAAAGAGTAAAATTCAAAGCAACGCATGGTAACTTAATGAATCTATTAGATCTTGCCAAATCTAATAGAGCAGATAACTAGCTCCAAGCTAGATCTTAGCCTACCGCATGGCTCACGATCTAATAAGAAACCCTCTTGAACTAAGCTTAAATCCACCGCATGATACTAAGCATGGTAACAAGACTACTTGCATCACGTCCTAAATCCACCGCATGATACTAGACATGATACAAGGTTGCCGGTACTTACGGAGGTCGACGGATCGATGGCTCCTCTCGAAGAACTCGACGACTCGACTAAAGGACTCGAAAGGTTGGCACGGGGCCAGTTTGTTGTGAAATTGTTCGATCCCCATTACAAACACTAAGGGCTTATATTTATACCCTTGTCCTAACACGACTCCTGATCGACTACGAGTACAACATTTATTGCCTAAATTAATGCTCCGGCGCCAATGTCCATCTCGCACCCGTCATCAATTCATCCCTTCCTTATATTCAGGCCACGTCATCACGTATTCCCGAATGCTTCCTTTTTCAAGCGCAAACAGCCCTTCTGCCAAATGATGGCGCACTACCGACCACATGTATCTTTACCGAATCCTTTGAGGAGAATTTCCTGCCGAATGGTGTTTCTTTACCAAACTCGGCCCACAAGTCAGTCCCTTTCCTGTACCAATTTTTGGTGTTAACATATGCCCCTTCAATTACGGGATAAAAAGTGATTTTATTCCAGAATTGACTATAAATGCTCAACGTCTCCGAGCTAAATCCGTTCAACACCCGTTCTTTCCTCCTCCAACAGTTGGAATCTTCGCTCAGATCCAAACCCTAGTTCATCAAACTTTCGAGCTCTAATCTTCAAATGGCGGACCAAGACCAGGCTCTTCAGGTAAATCTCATCCTCCTAAGGCTCATTCGGTATTACCTTCTTCAAATTCCATCTCAGATTTTTCCTTTTTTAAACCATTTTCTTCATTGGCATTTACCCTCTACTTATTATTTGTAGAGGAAACATTGGTGAGCCAAACTGTGGGGAGTTCTTCTCCTCAACATGTTTCAAATCCAACTTCACCAAGGATCCAACCATCCTCTCCTCAAGTAGAAGCTCCAGCTTCACCAAGAATCCAGCCATCCTCTTCTCAAGCAGAAGTTCCAACTTCACCAGGGATGGATCCATCTTCTCCTCAGCCAGAAGCTTCAACCCTACCAAGGACTCCACCAGCTTCTCCTCAGCTAGAAGTTTCAACTTTACCAGGGACCCCTCAAGCTTCTCCTTGACTGATCATCCAGGAACCCCTTCTTGAGCCTGAAAAACTCCCTCCTCCAACTCAGGAGGCCAGGAATGAGGTAAGCATGAATATTTATCTCTTTTATTTCCATTTAATAAATCATCCTCAATTCGGCAAGCCTTTCTTTTCAGGATCAGGCTGTGTCACCACCAAGCTTTTCTTTTACTGTGGATGACTTAACTGCCGAACAAGGAGATGAGGCATCTTCAAGCCAAGCTTTATCAGAGGAAAATCAAGCAAAGCTAAAAGAAATCCTCTCTTTGCTGCAAAGGGATATCCAGGATCAAGTCAGGGACGTTGATCTTCTAGAAGAAGTGCTTGAATCCATCAACCAAGAGCTTCCTGACGATATCAAAGCTTCCTTGGAGCCTATCTCACAATTGGATAATCACTTTGCAGCAGTGAGGCGAGCTTTGAAGAATCAATCCTCCCGACCAGCCCTGGAACAAAAGAGAGCCAAAGCCAAGCAATTTGTGAAAGATTAACAGGCTCAGATCCAAAATAATAAGGAATCGCTGGTTGAACTATAGCCTGCACTTGAATTGAAGATCGTCAGAAAAGCTGCACTAGAAGCTGAACTGAAGAACTTGACAGCTGAAATCGAGGCCGACAAGAAAAAGATAACCGAACTTCCTGAATCAATAGAGAAGATCCAAAAGGAAGCTACAACAGCCTCGATTGAATCAAATCAGCTCAAGACAAAGCTCTCTGCTCTATCTAAAACCCAAGAAGCTGATCAGAAATTGCTGGAAAGCAAGATGATATCAGATGCTTCCAGTGTAATTTCAAAATACTTGGGTATATGATTGTATCAAACAATTTGTAGCCGAATGGTTCATCGTCCTTGTAATTTTTCCCACCATAAGCTTTACTTTCCAATATTTTTTTGCCTTACTTTATCGAGCAACCCTCTGACGATTCATTCGGCAACTCTGGCCAAACAACATTAGACCCGAATAGCAACCCGACCGCAACTCAGCCGAATTTCAACGAGTCAAACTGAATACAACCCAGCTTGAATCCCAAATGACCCTACGACAATTCGGTTAAGGGAGTCTCTCCACCTCCCAAATTTCTCGGGATATGCACCACGATCTCCGACCACGATCACTTTGCCAGTCCCATAAATAAGAACCTCGGGTGCCCCTAGCCTTTCACCAAGTCCTCTGCTTTCAAGCCTTTGCCAATCTAAACTTCCCTTCTCTAGTACTAGTACTCCAATAAGCTCATTGGCAGGCAGCAGCAACAGGCACTGGGCCAACGACGAGGCCGAAGGGAGCCGCGCTGGCGCTCGCCGGAGGTGGTGATCGTCGATTTCTTCACAGTTTTTTCTAGATTTCTTTGTTGTTTCTGACGACCCTCTTTGTGTTTCCAAGTTCATCCAGTGGAACCCCGCTCCTGCACCGGCCACGACTCCGGCCATGGTGGGCGACTCCTCGAGATCATCCGGTCGTTCCCACTCCTCCAGCTCGCGCTACAGCGATCGTGACGCCCGCAGGTTCAAGGCGGAGCGTGATGAAACTCGGCGCGAGTTGGGGGACGTCTCCAAAAAGGCCAGAATCGCCGAGCTCGAATGGGAGCACCAGTGCAAACAGCTGCTGGAGGCCAACAACGGTGAATCTTGTGATTTATTTAATCTCAACTCAACTTTGAACTAATCTCCATTGCTCCGTAATTGCTGCAGACCGTGACACCAAGCTCAACTGGCTGAAGACGCTGGTGAAGAAGCTGGCGGACAAGGTGAACGCTCCCGGAGACACACCAGAAGCTTGCCTTGGCGCGGTGGAAGACCGCGTCGACGAGGTGGCCCTCCATGGCGTCCGTCTGGGCACCACCTTGGGCCTGGCTGCCATGGCGACGCACACCGGCGTCGACTACTCCACGCGGCCGCGCGGTTTCATGGTGGCGCGCCGGAGGACGCCGACGACATCGAGGTCATCCTGGAGCGCCTCGACGGCCACGACGACGCCATTGCCGATTCCATTCATCCCTAGTCTGTGCTGAACAGGCTTTTTGATTAGTTTGTACTAGGGATGTTGGAATTTTGGCAATAAACATGAAATTTTGTCTTCTGCTTTTGCCTTGTGATGATTCCCTTTGATTTGTGCATGCAAACTTTTACTACTTTGAACGCGTTCGGGAACTTTTATCCTAGCCGAATACGCACAAACTCTTGTCCCTTGGCGTAAATCCGCATAAAATCCTTATTCGGGAACCATGAACATTGTTCAATGAAAAACCCTTCGCATTCGGGGAGAAAACCCTGCCGTTTGGTATTCCCATTAATGTACGTCAGCCAGTCATCACTCCCGATGCGCTCTCACGGCTAATAAAATATTCCCCTTGGTGCTCTGCAAATCCACTCGCATACACTTCCATCATTTCACGTCCTCTCTTCTTGCTTCTCCAGAGGGAAAACCCCCAAGGCCATGGCGGACAAGAGGAAACAGCCAGTCAAGGAGAGCAGCACTCCACCAAAGAAGAGAACCATTCGAGAGTAAGCTTTCCTTCTCAATCCTTTCTCTTGCTCTCGACTGCAATCTCATGATTCACCTTCCTTTGTTTTTAGCCTTGACTTGCTCCCAGAGGAGATCTTTGGAACTGAAGAGGTTCCTGAGTACATCCCCTCTGATTCCTCTACTGAAGAAGAAGACGCCACGGCGGAATAGAAGACCAACCATAAACTGCGTCGTCGCATCCGGCATCTAGAACACAACCTGCGGGACATCACCGCTCGCTGCAGTGCCGAACGCGAATGCCGCATGAGCTTGGAAGTGTTAGTAGGGGGTAAGATCTTCATCCTTATTTGATTCTCATGTTTAAGTTTCAGATTTCACTTTAAACAAGAATTTGTTCCCTTTCTTCAGATGTTTCTGACAGGTATAACAACTTGAAGGCTTCCTGGGACAGCCTGATGGAAGCTGCAAGTCATGGCAATCCCCGAAGCTTCTACGTTGCCGTCACGGTGGTCCTGGAACAGCTGAAGAGGGAAGAACTGAAGAGGAAAAACGCGGAATCAAAGAAATGAACCATACTTTTGCTTCTTCCTCCAGGCCTTCTGCTTCCCACAGGCTTAGCTTCCTTTTGTAATCTTAGGTAGTTGGGTTGCCAACTAAAGATCCTGCAAGAAACGTTTGTAGTGTAAAACATTTTTTGTGCCAAGGGCAATACACTTTAGTATTGGCCATCTCCTTTGTTAGGACTTTTGCTCTGAAGGCGGCTCCTTTCCCGAACTCCTGCTGTTTCTATATTTCTGATGCTTGTAATCCTGATGCTTGTAATCAACGATCAACTTCAATACTAGGATAATATTTCTTCAAGTATCTCCCATTTATAGCAGCAGTAAACTCTTCTACTAGTAAAGTTTTCAAGATATACGCATTTCCAGGCGTACACCTGACTACCCAAAAAGGAACTTCCCAATTCGGGGACCATTTGCCGAACGTACTGTACTTAGTCCCAATCGGCAGTAATGCTTTCCAAACTAAATCCCCTTCTGCAAATTGCTTGACTTTTACTTTCTTGTTGTAATACTTAGCAACTCGCATCTTGTTCTTCTCAATGTTTTCCAAGGCCCTAAGACGAATCATATGCAAATCCTCTAACTCGTCCATCATTAAGCCACTGTAATCTTTGGAACTTAAATCCTTTTGCAAAACCACTCTCCTTGAATCTGATTGCATTTCCCATGGCAAAACAGCATGATGCCCGTAAACCAACTCATAAGGAGATGTTTTTGTAGCTTCATGAGGGGCCATTCGGTAAGCTCACAAAGCTTCATTGAGTACCGAATGCCACCTTTTTGGCTTCTGATCAATCTTCTTTTGTATAATCTTGATCATGATCTTGTTAGAAGCTTCTGCCTGACCATTAGCTTGGGCAAAATAAGGAGAAGAATTTAACAATTTGATCCCCATGCTTTCAGCAAATTCTCTGAACTCTGAAGATGTAAATTGAGTTCCTTGATCAGTTGTAATTGTTTGAGGAATTCCAAATTTGTAAATGATGTGCTCCTTGACAAACTCAACCATGTTTTCTGATGTTACTTTCTTCAATGGAATTGCCTCAACCCATTGGTGAAATAATCTGTTGCCAAAAGTACAAACTTATGCCCCTTGCTAGATGGAGGATTTATTTGGCCAATCAAATCTATACCCCATCCTCTGAATGGCCATGGCTTGATAATAGGATTCAAAGCTGATGCTGGAACCCTTTGGATATTCCCAAACTTCTGACAATCTTGACACCCTTTGTAATACTCAAAGCAATCTTCCAGCATCATCTGCCAATAACATCCAGTGTGCCTGATAACCCATTTCATTCGGTAAGCCGATTGATGTGCTCCACACGGCCCATCGTGTACTTCACTCATCATTATTTTGCTTCTTCTTCACCCAGGCATTGTAGCAATACTCCATCCAGTGATTTGTAAAACAAACGTCCATCAAGAAGAACAAACTTTATAGCTTTATACCTGAGCTTCCTAGAGACCTTTCGGGATGGATTTTTCAGATAATCAACAATTTCTTTTCTCCAATCATCTTCTGCTAGATCACTCCCGAAAGCGCACACATCATTGGCAAACACTTCCTGACTTTCCCTATAACCCGAAGCACTTTGAGCCAGCCTGTTTGCCTCTTCATTGTGTTCCCTAGGAATATGTTGTAGAATCACTAACTGAAAACTTTTCAAGATCTCCTTGCATTCCTCGTAGTAATTCCTCAGGATATCATTTCTACACTCATATTGGCCATTCAATTGTTTTATAACTAGCTCTGAATCTCCATAAACTTCAACTGAAATAGCCTTTGCTTCTTTAAAATACTGAAGCCCTCTAAGTAATGCCTCATATTCAGCTTGATTATTTGTGACACTAGGTTGAATAGGAATAGCAAACTCAAACATCTCCCCTCTGGGTGAAATCAAAAAAATTCCTACTCCACCACCTTTGCCACATGAGGATCCATCAAAGAACAAAGCCCAAGGAGTAATTTCAAGAAAATTAATTGATGGATCGCGATGTTCAGTAGTGAAATCAGCAATAATCTGACCTTTAACGGCTTTTGCCGATTCGAATTTCAACTCAAACTCAGACAAAGCTAAAATCCACTTGCCAATCCTTCCATTCAAAATTGGCATAGACAACATGTGTTTAATCACATCAAACTTTGAATATACAACACATTAGACATTGAACAAATAGTGCCGAAACTTTGGACATGAGTAATAAACACACAGGCAAAGTTTCTCTGCAGCCGAATATCTTGTTTCGGGATCAAGCAATTTTCGGATAAGGTGCGCAACTACTCGTTCGTTTCCCTCAAATTCTTGTATGAGGGCTGATCCAATGGTTTGGGTATCGGCCGCCACGTACAACTTAAAAGGCTTGTTTAATTGTGAAGGCACCAATACTAGCGGTTCCTTCATGTACTCCTTGATTTCATTGAAAGCCTTTTGTTGTTCGTCACCCCATACAAACATCTGATCCTTCTTGATCCTCAACAGTGGAGAGAAAGGCAACACCTTTTGTGACAAATTTGAAATAAATCTTCTCACAAAGTTGATCTTGCCAAGCAGTGATTGTAATTCTTTGAGATTGGTTGGAGGAACAACTTCATCAATAGCTTTCATGCTTTTCTTGCCAACTTCTATTGCTCCCCCATGCACAAAAAATCCCAAGAACTCTCCAGCTGAAACCCCAAAGGCACACTTATTCGGGTTCATCTTAAGCCCATGTTTTCAGGTGCACTCTATAGTTTTCCTCAGTTCATTCAAGTGTGATTCATGATCCAAAGACTTGATCACGACATCATCAATGTATATCTCCACAATTTTGCCGATCAACTCATGAAAAATATAATTCATGGCTCTTTGATAAGTTGCACCGGCATTTTTCAACCCAAATGTCATGACAATCCATTCAAAAAGGCCAATATGTCCAGGACATTTCAAGGCTGTTTTTGATATATCTTCTATTGACATAAAAATTTGATTGTACCCTGCATTGCCATCCATGAAACTAATAACTTTATGTCTAGCAGCGGCATCAACCAACAAGTCAGCAACAGGCATTGGATATCCATCCATGGGTGTAGCTCTGTTTAGATCTCTAAAGTCTATGAAAACCTTCATTTTCCCGTTTTTCTTGTAAACAGGGACAATATTAGAGATCCACTCTGCATATCTACATGGTCGAATGAAATTTGCTTCGATCAATCTCTCAATTTCTTTTTTCACGTCGGCCAATACTTCATCCTTGTAGATCTTTCGGGGAGGTTGCTTGTAAGTCTTAAAACCAGGCTTGATTGGCAACCGATGCTCAACAATGGAACGATCCAAACCAGGCATCTCCGAATAATCCCAAGCGAAGCAATCTTTGTATTCATTCAGTAGCTTGATGTTAACACCAAAAATTGGTACAGGAAAGGGACTGACTTGTGGGCCGAGTTTGGTAAAGAAACACCATTCGGCAGGAAATTCTTCGCAAAGGATTCGGTAAAGATACTTGCGGTCAATAGTACGCCATCATTCGGCAGAAGGGCTGTTTGCACTTGAAAAAGCAAGCATTCGGCAATACGTGATGACGTATCCTGGATATAAGGAAGGGACGAATTGATGACCGATGCAAAATGGACATTGGCGCCGGGACATTAATTTAGGCAAAGAATGTTGTACTTGTAGTCGACCAGGAGTCGTGTTAGGACAAGGGTATAAATATAAACCCTTGGTGTTTGTAATAGGCATCGAACAATTTCACAACAAACCGGCCCCGTGCCAACCTTCGAGTCCTTTAGTCGAGTCGTCGAGTTCTTCGAGAGGAGCCATTGATCCGTCGACCTCCGTAAGTACCGGCAACCTTGTATCATGTCTAGTATCATGAGGTGGATTTAGCATGTGATGCAAGTAGTCTTTTTTTTTGAACAAGAACCGTGGGGCAAAGCCCCCCCCCCCCGGCAAAATGCAACACGAGGACTTCCCAGGAGGTCACCCAGTGATGCAAGTAGTCTTGTTACCATGCTTAGTATCATGCGGTGGATTTAAGCTTGGTTCAAGAGGGTTTCCTGTTAGATCACGAGCCATGCGGTAGGCTAAGATCTAGCTCGAAGCTAGTTATCGGCTCTATTAGATTTGGCAAGATCTAATAGATTCATTAAGTTACCACTTGTTGCTTTGGATTTTGCTTTATGTTTAATTCATGTAACACTCTTTTGCCCAATCTAGATCGATTAGTTTTCGGCTCTATCTCTTTGATATCCATGTGTTATACTTTCAAATCTTTGGTTTTATTTATTGTAAAAGGATCAAGTGCTCTCAATAGCCGAATTTAGATCAATCTAGATTGTCACGTGTTGCGGGTTCAAGCTTGTTGACTTTTCATTGTTTGTTCCTTCTCCACGGAACTCGGATCGGCTGTACAGCTGTATTCGGCAATTCTATCACAAGTGAAACATGTTCATAAGTTCGTTTTAAATAATGTATGCTTTTAGCCTTCCATGTTTAGATTGTATCATGTGGTGGATTGATCTATTCTTGGTTGGTGGTGTGGTTTCAAACAAGTCGCATCATGCGGTGGATTAACTTGTTTGGTGTCACGCTCGACGGGTTTGAAAGTGCCTAGACATGCGGTAGACTAGTGCTTTTGGCCTATGCATGCTTGTTTACTTCAAATTTATAATCATGTTTCACCTTATTTATTTTATTGTAATTTATCCTCAAAAATCGGCCATGACCACGTGCGTTCAATGTTGTTAAAACAAAGACCGACCTTTCGTCATGCTTACGTCATGCATTCGGCTATATCCTGGTTTCATGTTTTAAAGCTCCCGAATGATATTCAAATTGCTGACAGATAGCTTGTTGTAGTTATATGTTATTTTAATTGGCTTTGTAGCCGTAAATACGGAACTGTCTGGTACCACTCGGCAAGTTCCAGGTTTTATCTAACTGCTTTTCACCCTTTGTCAGTTTTAGGAAAATTGACTGGCACGCTTCGGATTCGGCACGTGTGTTAAGACAACTTTGTTCGACTTGCTGTGTGCTTGGCGTGAGGTGCTGGTTTTACGTCAACACACTTTTTGGCACACCCGGTGGGACAATCTAGCTGATCAAGATGCCTGATATTCATGATGTCATGGATGTCACCATAGAGGAGCTGTCTCCAGAACAGTAGTTGCAATTAAAGGATGCTATTGATCAATTTCAGCAGAAGTGTCTTATGTCATTTGCTAAAAACAGAAGTGGTGTGCCATATCTTAAGTCTGACATGCCAAGAGTTCTACTACCAGGAGAACCTGATACCACATCTGCTGAAGAGAAACAGGAGGTTATAAATGCAGTTCAGCAAACTACGGAAAATATAATGGCCAAACACAATACTGCTTTCTTGAATATGTTCCGACAAATGATGGTTAGTGTCTCTGGCCCAGGCATGGAAAAGGTACTTAGTCGAGTATCACCCCAAGGGCCTAGTGGTGAGACAGGAGAATCAAGTGCTGCTGTCAATAGCCAACCCGCTCGAGATGCAAGTGCTCAGCCACCTCTGCAAAGTATAGGAGGTCAACCAATCCAGCCGCCTCCGCAAAGTACAGGAGGTCAGCCAATCCAGCAACAGAACCCTTATCAGGCAATGCCCAATAGGCCTACTTATGGAGAATTGGCATTCGGCTCTTCTGGAGTTCCACCTGGCTCTACTTACAGGATAGCCCCAGCAAATAATAGGCTACAAAAGAACATGTATGGGGGGTGGATATTCAAAATTCATGGACTACGGTGCCATTGATGCTTTCCCGAATCCTGGACATGGTACGGCCACATGAATGCCTAATGGGCCTGCTGGAAGGCCAGGGGATCAAGACGCTAACGTTGATCTTATGGTGCAGAAAATGACTGATGTGTTACAAAATCAATTCGGTCTAAAACCCCAAAACCAAGGGCATGTGTACACACCTCCTTTCCCGGAATGGTATAACAGGGTGGCCTTGCCGCACAGGGTGACAGCTCCTGCAGATTTCACGAAGTTTTCTGGGCAAGATGATACTAGCACTGTGGAGCACATAGCCCGATACTTGATGCAGCTTGGGGAAGCTTCGGCTAATGAAGCATTCAGGATCAGATATTCCCCCTATCATTGACAGGCCCGGCCTTTACATGGTTTACTTCTTTGCCTGCTCAATCAATTTGTTCTTGGAGAGATTTGGAGCAGAAATTTCATGCTCATTATTTCATTGGGAGCAATGAGAAGAAGCTAATTGATCCGACTACCCTGAGATAGAGGAACAATGAAACACCAATGGAGTTCCTTAGGAGATTCAGAGAGACCAAAAGTATGTGCTTCTCTTTGAACCTACTAGATGATCAATTGGTTGGTATGGCTGTAGCAGGTATGTTGCCAGCTATTCGGGAAAAGCTATTCAGAATGGAGTTCGATAATCTTGGCCAACTGTCACATAAGCTGTCATTAATGAGCAACCAAGCTTATGGTTTCAAGAAAGACTCCAAGTTTGCCAAACACAGTGATATAGCTGACATCTACAACCAATTCCTCGAGAGAGCTGATCAAGGAGAGGAATTTGATGATGAAAAGGAAATAGCTGCAGCTGAAATGGTGTGGGGCAAAGAGCCGTTAACAGTGAACCAGAGATGGGTCAAGCAAGCCAAGGGCACCTATGATTTTGATGTGACCAAGGCTGATAAGCTCTTTGAGTTCCTTGTAAAGGAAGGCCGAATCAAGTTGCCAGAAGGGCATTCTATGTTTCGGCCCGATGGAGTCAAAGAAAAGAGATACTGCGGGTTTCACGACCGGAATTCTCACTCCATCAATGAGTGCAGGGTTTTCAAGATGAGAATTCAAAAGGCTGTCCAAGAAGGTCATTTGAAATTTGACAATAAAATGAAGTTGGATGGCAATCCTTTTCCTCAAAACATGATTGGGTTTTCAGTCAACATGGTGACTGCTGAGGAAAAAGGAAAAGTAAAGGTTTTGACTTCAGCGAGGGCAAAGCAAGATGGATCAGTTGACCCTGCTCAACAAGTGACAGTTGAACAAGTCCACAAGGAAGTGCCTCGCATCCTGAAAAGTCAGATTGAAGTAGGGGAATCCTCCAAATCCAAACCTAGGGTGACTTCGCGTATTCTCCTTAACAAGTGGCAGAGTCAGCAAGAGAAAGAACGCTACCAGAAACAAAAGTACGAGGAGGAGAAGCGAAGGTTTGAAGAAGAAGTGCACAGGAGAGAACGAGAAGAACATGCACGAGAACAAGAGCGTGCGCATTGGGGATATGCATTCTTCAGGCACTGCTGGAATGAAGGTTTGAAGCTCCCCACATTGAACAATTGTCCTGAATGTAGTGACGAATATACTGAGTATAGGCAGGATACTGTCAATCGCCGATCCCACCATGAAAGAATTGGAAGAATACATCCTAGTGACGGTCGGCACATAAAAATAAATGAAGTTAACGATCAACCAAGGAAAAGATATGTGATCATAGATGGATTGATCATGAAGAAGAGCGTGAATATGTCTGGCAGAAAGGACAGTGGTGCTCACCTGGCTTGAGGAGAAGCCAAAAGAGAAGAGTTCAACGCTTGAGAAATCAGGAGTTGAAGCAGGCAGGGATCAAGCGGAAATAGGTGCGGCGTCCAAAAGACAAGACTGATGGATCTGGTCGTTCGGCTCCTACGTGCAGGGTATGCTTTTTGCTGAATGAATTTATGGCTCCAGCTAATCAGGTTATGCAGGAAGAGACGTCGCCAGACATCAACGAGGCTGAGCAACTTGGGTTGATGGCACTGCTAGTCTTGGCCAAGCAAGCTACCTTTGACAAGCCAGCCAAGAATCGGCACATGAGACCGCTGTACTTGAGGGGATATGTCAATGGGAAGCCATTGACCAAGATGTTCGTTGATGGTGGAGCTGCGGTCAATGTGATGCCGTACACTACGTTCAGGAAGCTTGGCATGGGCCCTGGGGATTTGACACCAACAAGTATAGTTCTGAATGATTTTGCTGGGAATCCTTCAGACACCAAGGGTTGTGTACATGTGGATCTGATGATCGGATCTAAGACCTTGCTCACGACCTTCTTTGTCATTGAGGGCAAAGGGGCATATAGGTTGCTGCTTGGACGGGATTGGATCCATGCAAATTGCTGCATCCCATCTACCATGCATCAACAACTTGTTCAATGGGTGGATGATGATATAGAAGTGGTTCAAGCAGATGATTCCGTAAGTGTGGCTAATGTAGAACCAGCCTTCTGGGAGTATCAAGGTATAGATTGCTTCTCGGGCAAGGACTGGGGTGAAGGTCCTGTTGAACCATTCAGCAGTGATCAATAGCCGATCCAAGCAGTCGGCTCTTATAGCAATTTTTAATGGAGAATCCGATTGATGGAACTGATGGAAAGTTAAGACGTGGATTCATGTCGGCTGACAAATTGGAAGAAATTGACATTGGAGATGGTCACAAGCCAAGGCCGACATTTATCAGTGCTAACTTGGATTCAAGTTTCAGAAAAGAGTTGCTCAAGTTACTAAAAGAATACAAAGATTGCTTCGCTTGGGATTATTCGGAGATGCCTGGTTTGGATCGTTCCATTGTTGAGCATCGATTGCCAATCAAGCCTGGTTTTAAGCCTTACAAGCAACCTCCCCGAAAGATCTACAAGGATGAAGTATTGGCCGACGTGAAAAAAGAAATTGAGAGATTGATCGAAGCAAATTTCATTCGGCCATGTAGATATGCAGAATGGATCTTTAATATTGTCCTTGTTTACAAGAAGAACGGGAAAATGAGGGTTTGCATAGACTTTAGAGATCTAAATAAAGCTACACGCATGGATGGATATCCAATGCCTGTTGCTGACTTGTTGGTTGATGCCGCTGCTGGACATAAAGTTATTAGTTTTATGGATGGCAATGCAGGGTACAATCAAATTTTTATGGCAATGGAAGATATATCAAAGACAGCCTTTAGATGTCCTGGATATATTGGCCTTTTTGAGTGGATTTTTATGACATTAGGGTTGAAAAATGCTGGTGCAACTTATCAAAGAGCCATGAATTATATTTTTCATGAGTTGATCGGCAAAATTGTTGAGATATACATTGATGACGTCGTGATTAAGTCTTTGGATCATGAATCACACTTGAATGATCTGAGGAAAACTCTAGAGTGCACCCGAAAACATGGGCTTAAGATGAATCTGAACAAGTGTGCCTTTGGGGTTTCAGCTGGAGAGTTCTTGGGATTTTTGGTGCATGAGGGAGGAATAGAAGTTAGCAAGAAAAGCATGAAAGCTATTGATGAAGTTGTTCCTCCAACCAATCTCAAGGAATTGCAATCACTAGTCGGCAAGATCAACTTTGTGAGAAGATTTATTTCAAATTTGTCGCAAAAGGTGTTGCCTTTCTCTCCACTGTTGAGGATCAAGAAGGATCAGAAGTTTGTATGGGGTGACGAACAACAAAAGGCTTTCGATGAGATCAAGGAGTACATGAAGGAACCGCCAGTATTGGTACCTCCACAATTGAACAAGCCTTTCAAGTTGTACGTGGCGGCCGATACCCAAACCATTGGATCGGCCCTCATACAAGAACTTGAGGGAAAGGAAACAGTAGTCGCGTACCTTAGCCGAAAATTGCTTGATCCCGAAACAAAATAGTCGGCTGCAGAGAAGCTTTGCCTGTGCATTTATTACTCATGTACAAAGTTTCGGCACTATTTGTTGAATGTCGAATGCATTGTATATTCAAAGTTTGATGTAATTAAACACATGTTATCTATGCCAATTTTGAATGGAAGGATTGGCAAGTGGATTTTAGCTTTGTCTGAGTTTGAGTTGGAATTCGAATCGGCAAAAGCTGTTAAAGGTCAGATTATTGCTGATTTCATTACTGAACATCGCGATCTATCAATTGATTTGCTTGAAATTACTCCTTGGGCTTTGTTCTTTGATGGATCTTCATGTGGCAAAGATGGTGGAGTAGGAATTTTATTGATTTCACCCAGAGGTGAGATGTTTGAGTTTGCTATTCCTATTCAACCTACTGTCACAAATAATCAAGCTGAATATGAGGCATTACTTAGAGGGCTTCAGTATTTGAAAGAAGCAAAGGCTATTTCAATTGAAATTTATGGGGATTTAGAGTTAGTTATAAAACAATTGAATGACCAATATGAGTGTAGAAATGATATCCTGAGGAATTACTACGAGGAATGCAAGGAGATCTTGAAAAGTTTTCAGTTAGTGATTCTACAACATATTCCTAGGGAACACAATGAAGAGGCAAACAGGCTGGCTCAAAGTGCTTCAGGTTATAGGGAAAATCAGGAAGTGTTTGCCAATGATGTGTGTGCTTTCGGGAATGATCTAGTAGAAGATGATTGGAGAAAAGAAATTGTTGATTATCTAGAAAATCCATCCCGAAAGGTCTCTAGGAAGCTCAGGTATAAAACTATAAAGTTTGTTCTTCTTGATGGGTGTTTGTTTTACAAATTGTTAGATGGGGTGTTGCTACAATGCCTGGGTCAAGAAGAAGCAAAGAAAATGATGAATGAAGTACACGATGGGCTGTGTGGAGTGCATCAATCGGCTTACCGAATGAAGTGGGTGATCAGGCACACTGGATGTTATTGGCCGACGATGCTGGAAGTTTGCTTTGAGTATTACAAAGGATGTCAAGATTGTCAAAAGTTTGGAAATATTCAGAGAGTTCCAGTATCATCTTTGAATCCTGTTATCAAGCCATGGCCATTCAGAGGATGGGGTATAGATTTGATTGACCAAATAAATCCTCCGTCTAGCAAGGGGCATAAGTTTGTGGTTTTGGCAACAGATTATTTCACCAAATGGGTTGAGGCAATTCCATTGAAGAAAGTAACATCAGAAAACATGGTTGAGTTTGTCAAGGAGGACATTATCTACAGATTTGGAATTCCTCAAACAATTACAACTGATCAAGGAGCTCAATTTACATCTTCAGAGTTCATGGAATTTGCTGAAAGCATGGGGATCAAATTGTTAAATTCTTCTCCTTATTATGCCCAAGCTAATGGTCAGGCATAGGCTTCTAACAAGATCATGATCAAGATTATACAAAAGAAGATTGATCAGAAGCCAAAAAGGTGGCATTTGGTACTCAATGAAGCCTTGTGGGCTTACCGAATGGCCCCTCATGGAGCTAAAAAACATCTCCTTTTGAGTTGGTTTACGGGCATCATGCTGTTTTGCCATGGGAAATGCAATCAGACTTGAGGAGAGTGGTTTTGCAAAAGGATTTAAGTTCCAAAGGTTACAGTGGCTTAATGATGGACGAGTTAGAGGATTTGCATATGATTCGTCTTAGGGCCTTGGAAAACATTGAGAAGAGCAAGATGTGAGTTGCTAAGTATTACAATAAGAAAGTAAAAGTCTAGCCATTTGCAGAAGGGGATTTGGTTTGGAAAGCATTACTGCCGATTGGGACTAAGTACAATACGTTCGGCAAATGGTCCCCGAACTGGGAAGGTCCTTTTCGGGTAGTTAGATGTATGCCTGGAAATGCATATATCTTGAAAACTTTACTAGGAGAAGAGTTTACTGCTGCTATAGACGAGAGATACTTGAAGAAATATTATCCTTGTATTGAAGTTGATCGTTGATTACAAGCATCAGAAATATAGAAACAGTCGGCGTTCGGGAAAGAAGCCGCCTTCAGAACAAAAGTCCTAACAAAGGAGATGGCCAATACTAAAGTGTATTTCCCTTAGCACAAAATTTCTACATTACAAATGTTTCTTGTAGGTTCTTTATTTGGCAAACCAGCCACCTAAGATTACAAAGGAAGCCTGTGGGAAGCAGAAGGCCTGGAGGAAGAAGTGAAAGTATGCTTCATTTCTTTGGTTCCGCGGTTTTCCTCTTCAGCTCTTCCTTCTTCAGCTGTTCCAGGACCACCGTGACGGCGACGTAGAAGCTTCGGGGATTGCCCTGACTTGCAGCTTCCATCAGGCTATCACAGGAAGCCTTCAAGTTGTTGTACCTGTCAGAAACATCTGAAGAAAGGGAACAAATTCTCGTTGAATGTGGGATCTGAAACTTAAATATGAGAATCAGATAAGGATGAGGATCTTACCCCCTACCAACGCCTCCAAGCTCATGCGGCATTCGCGTTCGGCACTGCAACGAGCGGTAATGTCCCGCAGGTTGTGTTCTAGATGTCGGATGCGACGACGCATTTGGTGGTTGGTCTTCTGTTCCGGGGTGGCGTCTTCTTTTTCAGCAGATGAACCAGAGAGGATGTACTCGGGAACCTCTTCAGTTCCAAAGATTTCCTCTGGGAGCAAGTCAAGGCTGAAAACAAAGGAAGGTGAATCATGAGATTGCACTCAAGAGTAAGAGAAAAGATTGAGAAGGAAAGCTTACTCTCGAATGGTTCGCTTCTTTGGTGGAGCGCTGCTCTCCTTGATTCGCTGTTTCCCCTTGTCCGCTATGGCCTTGGGGGTTTTTTCCTCTGGAGAAGCAAGATGAGAAGACGTGAAATGATGGAAGTGTATGCGAGTGGATTTGCAGAGCACCAAGGGGGCTATTTTATTAGCTGTGAGAGCGCATCGGGAGTGATGACTGGCTGGCGTACATTAATGGGAATACCAAACGGCAGAGTTTTCTCCATGAATGTGAAGGGTTTTTTTATTGAACAGTGTTCATGGCTCCCGAATAAGGATTTTCTGCGGATTCTACGCCAAGGGACAAGAGTTTTGTGCGTATTCGGCTAAAGTAAAAGTTCCCGAATGTGTTCAAAGCAGAGAAAGTTCGCATGCACAGATCAAAGGGAATTATCACAAGACGAATATAGAAGATAAAATTTTATATTTATTGCCAAAATTCCAACATCCCTAGTACAAACTAATCGAAAAGCATGTTCAACACAGACTGGGGATGAATGGAATCGGCAATGATGTCTCCATGGCCGTCGAGGCACTCCAAGATGACCTCGATGTCGTCGATGTCCTCCAGCGCGCCACCATGGAACCTGCGCGGCCGCGTGGAGTAGTCGACACCGGTGTGCGTTGCCATGGCAGCCAGGCCCAAGGTGGTGCCCAGGCGGACGCCGTGGAGGGCCACCTCGTCGACGCGGTCTTCCACTGCGCCAAGGCGGGCTTCCGGTGTGTCTACGGGAGCATTCACCTTGTCCGCCAGCTTCTTCACTAGCGTCCTCAGCCAGTTGAGCTCGGCGTCGCTGTTTGCAGTAATTACGGAGCAATGGCGGTTAGTTCAAAGTTGAGATTGAATAAATCACAAGATTCATCGTCGATGGCCTCCAGCAGCTGCTT
Source organism: Cenchrus americanus (assembly GCA_947561735.1). NCBI lineage: Eukaryota > Viridiplantae > Streptophyta > Magnoliopsida > Poales > Poaceae > Cenchrus > Cenchrus americanus. The sequence goes on along the minus strand of OX387242.1, from coordinate 95,495,120 downwards.
GCGCTGGTGCTCCCACTCGAGCTCGGCGATTCTGGCCTTCTTGGAGACGTCCCCCAACTCGCGCTGGGTTTCATCACGCTCCGCCTTGAACCTACGAGCATCGCAATCGGTGTAGCGCGAGCTAGAGGAGTGGGAACGGCCGGACGATCCCGAGAAGTCGCCCACCATGGCCGGAGTCGTGGCGGGTGCAGGAGCGGGGTTCCACTGGATGAACCTGGAAACACGAAGAGGCTCATCAGAAACAAAAAGAAATCTAGAAAAAGTTGTGAAGAAATCGATAATCACCACCTCCGGCGAGCGCCAGCGCGGCTCCCTTCGGCCTCATCGCTGGCCCGGCGCCTGTTGCTGCTGCGTGCCATTGAGCTTTTTGGAGTACTAGTACTAGAGAAGGCAAGTTTAGATTGGTAAAGGTTTGAAAGCAGAGGACTTTGTGAAAGGCTAGGGGCACCCGAGATTCTTATTTATGGAACTGGCAAAGAGATCGTGGCCGGAGATCGTGGTGCATATCCGGAGAAATTTAGGAGGTGGAGAGACTCCCTTAACTGAATCGTCGTTGGGTCGTTTGGGACTCAAGCTGGGTTGTATTCGGTTTGACTCATTGAAATTCAGCTGAGTTGCGGTTGGGTTACTATTCAGGTCTAATACTATTTGGCCAGAGTTGCCGAATGGATCGTTTGAGGGTTGCTCGCTGAAGTAAGGCAAAACAAATATTGGAAAGTAAAAGCTTATGGAGAGCAAAATTACAAGGACAATGAACCATTCGGTTACAAATTGTTTGATAGAATTATATGCCCAAGTATTTGGAGATTACACTGGAAGCATCTGATATCATCTTGCCGATGTTTTCCAGCAATTTCTGATCAGCTTCCTGGGTTTTAGACAGAGCGGAAAGCTTTGTCTTTAGCTGATTTGATTCAATCAAGGCTGTTGTAGCTTCCTTTTAGATCTTCTCTGTTGATTCAGGAAGTTCAGCTATCTTTTTCTTGTCAGCCTCGCTTTCAGTTGTCAAGTTCTTCAGTTCGGCTTCTAGTGCAGCTTTTCTGGCGATCTTCAATTCAAGTGCAGGCTGCAGTTCAGCTAGCAATTCCTTATTGTTTTGGATCAGAGCCTGTGAGTCTTTCACGAATTGCTTGGCTTGGGCTCTCTTTTGTTCCAGGGCTGGTCGGGAGGATTGATTCTTCAAAGCTCGCCTCACTGCTGCAAAGTGATTATCCAATTGTGAGATAGGCTCCAAGGAGGCTTTGATATCTTCAGGAAGCTCTTGGTTGATGGATTCAAGCACTTCTTCTAGAAGATCCACGTCCCTGACTTGATCCTGGATGTCCCTTTGCAGCAAAGAGAGGATTTCTTTTAGCTTTGCTTGATTTTCCTCTGATAAAGCTTGGCTTGAAGATGCCTCATCTCCTTTTTCGGCACTTAAGTCATCCACAGTAAAAGAAAAGCTTGGTGGTGACGCAGCTTGATCCTGAAAAGAAAGGCTTGCCGAATTAAGGATGATTTATTAAATGGAAATAAAAGAGATAAATATTCATGCTTACCTCATTCCTGGCCTCCTGAGTTGGAGGAGGGAGTTTTTCAGGCTCAAGAAGGGGTTCCTGGATGATCAGTCGAGGAGAAGCTTGAGGGGTCCCTCGTAAAGCTGAAACTTCTAGCTGAGGAGAAGCTGGTGGAGTCCTTGGTAGGGTTGAAGATTCTGGCTGAGGAGAAGATGGATCCATGCCTGGTGAAGTTGGAACTTCTGCTTGAGAAGAGGATGGTTGAATTCTTGGTGAAGCTGGAGCTTCTGCTTGAAGAGAGGATGGTTGGATCCTTGGTGAAGCTGGATTTGAAACATGTTGAGGAAAAGAACTCTCCACAGTTTGGCTCACCAATGTTTCTTCTGCAGATAATAATTAGAGGGTAAATGCCAATGAAGAAATGTTTTAAAAAGGGAAAGATATGGTGAAGATCTTACCAGTAGATGGGGCATTGCTAGATTCTGTAGTGATTGATGGTTGCTGGGCTCTGGTCTGAAATTACACAAGATAAAATTATCAGGATGAAGAGTGGTTTTATGCTCAGGAAGGAAAAGATGTTAACCTCAATAAGAACTCTTTTAGATGTTCTTTTTCTTCTTGGCAGCTGGAGGAGCAACCAGGGAAGGAGCTTTCCTTTTATCAGAGGCTGAATTGATGAGAGTTGGGTCTGATGTGGCATATCTGGACATCAGTTGAGCCAAGGTGGTGGTATTAAATCCCAAGGCAAAGATTGGGCCTACAATGTTGTAAGGGATTGTCCTAGCACGAGGGGCAGGCACTGTATCCTGCTGAAAATGGCAAAGGATCATGATAAGTAAAGAAGGACATGATTGAGAAAGAGGAAAAAATAAGTATATTACCTCTGAAATTGGCTGGAAATCAGGCATTAGCTCAAGACAAAGAGAATGTACTGGCACATCGAAGGTGTGATCATGGAATTCTTGCCACCAGGAAGTAAAGAAGGGATGAGCTATTATTGTTGGCACAAAGGGCCTAGGTGCATAAACAGTTGAGCTGCACTGATACTCAAAGACCCTTTTTGCTTGCAGAAGTTCCTTAATATCCTCTCTGGGCTTCAGGAATTCATGAAGGAATAGCCTTGGGGGCACTTGGCCACATCCTAGTTGTCTGGCCATTATATTTGGTTGGTAGTATTCAAAAGTGCTCTGATTTTGCCTTTTTCCATTGAATTCTGCTGGCAGGATGCATGGATGAATGAAGATGTTGAAAATTGCTATGGATTTTACATCATTACATCCGATTTCAAAATTGAATTCACAAGGGAGAGTCAAGTTGTCGTTGTTCAGATATGGAAGCCAAAGGGGATTAGCAAAGCCTTTGAAGAAGAGCTCAAAAAGTTGGCTGATGTTTTGGTCAATGGATATGGTTGAGGCAGCTTCTCCATAAGTCTGGCAACCTTTGGTGATCTGGTTTTCCCCTTCCTTGTAGTTAGCTGAAGGAAAGTGCCAGTTGTTAAGGTCAATGCCAACGATCTGGTGTATGTATACCTGCAGCCACATTTGAACAAACCACCAGGGGCCATTAACACAGGAGATCTTCTGGCTGGTGTGCATCAAGTAGGTGGTCTGATGGAGCATGTGGTATACACTTCCTAGGAGGTATTTTCCAAGAGGAATGAGATTACCAACAGCCAAGCCCTCAGCCATTACAATGTGGTTCAGGGTTGGCTCATTGGCTTTGCTGCAGAAGATGAATCTGCATAGCCACATGTTCAGAAAGGCCTTGTACTCCACTTCAGACAAAGGGCCATCAGACATATGTTTTTGGATATACCTCTTATATCCAACTCCTGTTTTTACTCCTGTTTGCCTCGAGGAGCCTTTTATTTGTGTGGGTACACGGATCCTGTGACATCAAGGCCGGTTATCATATATACATCGACCAGAGTAGGAGACATTGGTCCATGACCAAAAAGAAAAGCATTAACACCATTCGTCCAAAAATGACAGGCCGCAATCAGAAGATTCTCATTTTTGGGTGTCTCAGCCAAGGATAATTCCAAACAATGGGCAATGCGAAGGCTGTCCCAATTGCTTGTTTTAGCGCTGTCATCATCAAGCATCCTCTTATACTAGTTCCTCCAACCTGCAATTGGGGGCAGGGTGTCGTATGGACCTCCCTGGGCCCACTACCTCGGTGGGTACCAGGACCGACTACTCGGTGGGCCCCTGGGACTACCCGGCTTGCGCTACACGGCACCTGAAGGCGTGGAGTACAAGGACTACGCAAGAGTAGTACTCGGTTAGGGAGCTGTACATGTTCCGCACTGTATAGAGGACTCCTAGACGTACTCGACTAGTACTCTCTCCCTACTCCGACTTGTAACCCTGCCTCTCGGACTATATAAGGCGAGGCAGGGACCGATCTCAGGATCACCTCATCCAATCCCCTACAACTCACGGTGCACTATTGCACCATCTTGTAATCGTGCCCAATCAATCCAGAGCTACGCAGCATACATGACGTAGGGTATTACGCACCTCGCGGCCCGAACCTGTCTAAATTGTGTGCCATGTGTCTCTTCCTTCGAGTTACCGATCTCGGCGAGTCACATTCATCTACTTCGGGTACTCCCCTTAGTAGGTTGCCGGTCTAAAACACCGACACCGGCGCGCCGGTAGGGGGCTCTCGCCCGAGATCACATGGCGAACTCGACGGCTCCTGTCTGCTTCAAGCCAACCGTCGCCTTCAACCGCGGCGACACCTTCGTGTTCGGCGCCTGGGTCTGCACTGCTAATGGCGCGGGCTCCTTCCAGTGCCGCCTGACCATGCGGCCCAACCCGAAGACAGGCTTCGTGACGCTTCCCGAAGTCGTCACAGGCGAACTCGCCGCCAAATTCGGCAAAATCTCGCTCTTCAACCACCACGCTGACTTCGAGCTCGAGTCCGTCTCCAACTCGAACTCGACGTCGCCATGGGCCATCGCATGCGAGCCGGCTGCTCAGCCATCGCAGGCGGTCCCCTCACCACGCGAACCCTCCGCACGTGGCCCCCGCATCCTCAGCCGGGCCCGCACGGGGGCTCCCACTTCGCGCCGGGCCGGCAAGGAGCCCGTACCCGAGTACAACTCGGACTCCGACGCCGCCCCCGATCACGTTTCAGGCTCCAGCCCTCTCTCCGAGTTCTACTCAAACCCGGACTACGAGTTCGACTTCGGGTCGGACCCTGACGAGCCCGAGTCCGAAGACAACTCCACCGAGCTTCCCTTGTCAGGGCCAGCCTCTGGGCTGGTTATAAAATCCACGCCGGCCGGCAGATACGTCTACTGGCCAGACCGCAAGCCTGCTGACCTGATAAAGGGAGACTCACGCTACGTCGCCTACATCGACTCGCTACCGTTCCAGGAGGGAACACCGTTAGCCCGGGCTGACTCAAACACACCAACTGAGGTGGCACCCTCCGAGTCTAGCCTTGGCACCCCCGATCGCCAAGTCTTCATGGCTGCCGGCGACACCCCAGGGCCTTCAGGCACAGCTCAGGACAAGTACCTGGAGGACATCTCCTCCGACGAGCTCTCTACTGACGCTCCACCGAACGAGACTCCGGCGGACAGAGACTCTCGACGTGAACGCAACCGGAAGCGCAACGAACGTCGTCGACACCTCCGCGACAACTTCCCCGTCCGCAACCTTGCGGAAGCTCTCGAGGCGGTCGAGAGCAGAGTCCACACTACCCCCGAGCAGTGCCTCATGTCGATCACAGCGATCGCACGCTAGGCTCAGGGCATACACGCTGGAGAGGTCATCGCCAAGCTTGCTGAAGAAGCCTACTTCATGCGGGTCGACAACAGAGTCAACCAACCTCCTCCAGCTAAACCCCGCGACAACGAAGCTACTAGTCGCAGCGCCCACAACGGTCCCAACCGTACTCGAGCCGACCTCCCGCCCGAGCCAAACCGTCGCCGCTCCAACGCCGGCGGACCTTCACTGCAAGACCACAGCAACCGAGAAGTTGTTCCCCACCGCGCTCCGGCGAGGGGAGGCGGCAACGATCCCGATGGCGGCGGCAGCCGACGGCGGCGCATCCAACCATGGGGCCAACGGGGAGGGCCGGAGGCGGCGGCGCCCGCGGCGGCCGAGGCCACGCGAACGACCACGCCTCCGGCGCCTCACACGGCGGGTACGACGCCCGCCAGAAGATTGAGGAGCTGCGGCGGAAGAAGTCGACCACTGCCGCTGAAGGCGACGGCTTCCCCGCCTTCTCACCTCGACTTCGCAACTTGCTCCTCCCCGACAAATTCAAGCCTTTGGGGATCACCAAGTACGACGCGAAGCAGGATCCCATCCAGTGGCTCCGATGCTACGCCCTCTCCATCGAGAACGCTGGCGGCAACAGCGACACCAAGTGCCTCTACTTCCCCTTCTGCCTGGACCAAGCACCACTCACATGGCTCGAGTCGCTGGACAAGCACTCGATCGACAAGTGGGACCAGCTGAAGGAGCAGTTCACAAGCAACTTCGCGGGTGCCATGGGCCGATCGGGTACTCGCATGGACCTGGCAATGATCAAGCAGGAACAAGGCGAGACCCTCCGCAAGTACATGCGCCGCTTTTTCGACAAGCGCGCCACCGTCGTCGACGTCACCGACAAGGAGGTCATCAACCTCTTCCAAGACGGCCTCTATCACCGCCGCACCTTCGAAGACTTCGGTCGTCGCCGCCCCAGGTCCATCCCCCACCTCAAGGACATGATCACGTCCTGGGCGGATGAAGAAGACAAGGCCAATGCCAAGTACGACGCCATTCGTGGCAAGACCAAGCAGAACCAGGGCGGCGGCAGCGGCAGCAATGCGAACCAGGGCGGCCGCAACAACAACAACAACAACAACAACAACTACTCGGGTCCCAACCGCAAGCGCAAGCCAGACAACACTGTCGCGGCTATCCAGCGCCCTGCGAAAGGGAACTCGAAGAAGAACTCTGGCGGCTTCAAAGACCTGCTGAAGGAGAAGTGTCCGTGGCATCCAAACGGCAACCACACCACCGAACAGTGCTACCAGCTCAGGCACGCACTCAAGGAGACGCCGGAGCCACCGCACCCTCACGACCAAAAGGGCAAGAAGAAGGACGGCGACAACAACGACTTCCAAGAACCCGAGAAGACCGTCAACGTCCTCTTCGGCGGACTGCCCAGCAGGCGGGAGCAGAAGGCTACCCGTCGTGAAGTAATGTCCATTGAGCCAGCGGTCCCGACCCCTCTCAGGTGGTCGGAGGTACCCATCACCTTCTCCCGCGCGGACCAATGGACCAGCTTCTTTGAACCAGGACAGTTCCCCCTCGTCCTGAAGCCAACGGTGGCGGGCTCCAAACTCAACAAGGTTCTCATCGACGGTGGAAGCGGGCTCAACGTCCTTTTCACCAAGACCTTGAAGAAAATGAAGCTCGACATCACGCACATGCTCACCAAGAGCAACGTGCCCTTCTACGGCATCGTCCCTGGCAACGCGGCTATTCCACTGGGCTCAGTGGTCCTGCCAGTTACCTTCGGGGCATCTCGGGACAACTACCGTACCGAGTACATCAAGTTCGAGGTCGCGGACTTCGAGACCTCCTACCACGCCATCCTCGGCAGACCGGCCATCGCCAAGTTCATGGCGGTGCCCCACTACACCTACTTGGTACTCAAGATGCCAAGCCCAGCCGGTGTACTCTCCCTCCAAGGGGACCTCAAGATCTCCCACGACTGTGACATAGAAGTCGTGGAGATCGCCTCCACAAATCAAGTACCCAATGCGATGATGGAGGTCTACGCTGCGTCGAAGAAGCTTGATACAAGTGAACTCAACATCCCAGAGAAGTCTGACAGTACCAACAAGCCTCAGCCACCTGAGGAGGTACCCGTCAAGATGGTCGACCTCGGAACAGGCGACCCCAGCAAGACCACCACCATCGGGTCCGGCCCTCGACCCCAAATAGGAAGACGCGCTCATCAGCTTCCTTCGGGCTAACCGCGACATCTTCGCGTGGAAGCCAGCGGACATGCCAGGAGTGCCCAGGGAGCTGATTGAGCACTCCCTCAACGTCGATCCTAAGGCCACCCCCAAACGACAACACCTCCGACGCTTTGCCGACGACAGGCGGGATGCCATCAAGAAGGAACTCGCCAAGCTACTCGCAGCCGGCTTCATCAGAGAAGTCTTCCATCCTGAGTGGCTCGCCAACCCCGTCCTCGTCCACAAGAAGAACTCAAACGAGTGGAGGATGTGCGTCGACTACACCGACCTCAACAAACACTGCCCCAAGGACCCCTTCGGGTTGCCACGGATTGATCAAGTCATCGACTCCACGGCGGGCGCGACTGCTCGCTTCCTCGACTGCTACTCCGGTACCACCAGATCGCAATCAAGGAAGAAGACCAGGAGAAGACCGCGTTCATCACCCCGTTTGGCGCGTACTGCTACACGACCATGTCATTCGGGTTGAAGAACGCCGGCGCTACCTACCAACGAGCCATCCAGGCCTGCTTCAAGCGGTAACTCAACAAGAACATCGAGGCCTACGTGGATGACGTGGTTGTCAAAACCAGGGACTCCAGTACCCTCATCGACGACCTTGAAGAGACCTTCGCATCACTACGCGAGTACCGCTGGAAGCTCAACCCGAACAAGTGCGTCTTCGGCGTCCCTTCGGGCAAACTACTCGGCTTCATCACCGCCCGGCCGCGGCATCGAAGCCAACCCCGAGAAGATCTCCGCCATCACCAAGCATGAAAGCTCCCACGAGCATCAAAGACGTCCGTAAGCCGACGGGGTGCATGGCGGCGCCGACCGCATTCATCTCGAGGCTAGGAGAACGGGGCCTCCCCTTCTTCAAACTACTCAAGCATCAAGAGAAGTTCGTGTGGACTCCGAGAGGCGGATCAAGCCCTTGCCCGACTCAAGGACTTCCTATCAAAGCCACCGATCCTCACGCTCCTCACAAGGGAGAGCGCCCGTTGCTCTACCTCGCCGCGACTACTCACGTGGTCGATCGCCATCGTTGTCGAGCGGCGGGAAGACGGCCACGCCTACCCGGGCCCAAAGATCCGGCCTACTTCGTCGGCCGAGGTTCTATCGAGTCCAAGGCCCGCTATCGGCCCGTGCGAAGCTCCCGTACGCTCTACTCATCACCTCGTGGAAGCTACGACACTACTTCGGGGCGGCACTCGGCCTCCGTCGTCACCGACTACCCGCTTGGCGACATCTCGCGGAACCAAGATGCTACCGGAAGAATCTCCAAGTGGGTCGTCGAGCTCGGCGCCCTCACTATCGACTTCAAGCCACGCACAGCCATCAAGTCCCAGGCACTAGTCGACTTCATGGCAGAGTGGCGGGAGAACCGGCTACCTACTCCCACCACGCGACCAGAGCATTGGGTGATGTACTTCGACGGCTCACTCAACCTCGAGGGCGCAGGTGCAGGGGTACTCCTGATCTCTCCAACGGGTGAACAACTCAAGTGCGTCCTGCAGATCTTCTGGAAGGTCTCAAACAATGAAGCCGAGTACGAAGCCCTCCTACACGGGCTCCGCCTTGCGGCTTCACTGGGCATCAAGCGGCTACTAGTCTACGGCGACTCCGCAGTGGTCATCAACCAAGTCAACAAGTCCTGGGACCGCAACAAGGAGAACATGGACGCCTACTTCCTGGAAGTCCGCAAGCTCTAGAACAAGTTCTACGGTCTCGAGTTCCATCACATCATCCGCGACAACAACGTTGCGGCGGACGTCCTCTCCAAGCTCGGATCCACCCGCGCTCAAGTGACAGCGGGTGTCTTCGTACACAAGCTTCACGCGCCATCCATCCCGGAGCCGGCGCCACCGACCACTGTCCCAGCCCATCCACCAGCTGGGCAGGAGGTCATGATGATCGACGTGGACTGGAGGCAACCCTTCATCGACTACCTCAGCGAGCAGAAGGTCCCCTCCGACAAGAACGCAGCCGAGCAACTCGTCCGCCGCGCCAAGTCTTACGTCCTCGTCGGAGACAAGCTTTACAAGCGGGGCGCATCTTCTGGAGTACTCATGAAGTGCGTCCCTCGTGAAGAAGGCAAGGACATCTTGGAGGAGATCCACAAGGGCATCTGCGGCAACCACGCGTCCTCTCGCACGCTGGTCAGCATGGCTTTCCGACAAGCTTTCTACTGGCCCACAGCTCTGGGCGATGCTGAAGAACTCGTCAGAAAGTGCCAAGGATGCCGCACTTCGCCCAGGAAGAACACGTCCCGGCCTACAAGCTAGTCACCATACCGCCAACCCGGCCCTTTGCCCGCCGGGGGCTCGACATGATTGGGCCACCGCCAACCGCGCCAAGAGGGTTCAACGAGGTACCGGTGGCCATCGACAAGTTCACCAAGTGGATCGAAGTCAAGCCGGCCACATGCCCCAAGGGCCGATAGAGTACTCGACTTCCTGGATGAACTCGTACACCGCTACGGGCTACCCCACCGCATCATCACAGACCTGGGATCCAACTTCAACAACCACCAGTTCTGGGAATATTGCGAGAACAGCGGGATCGACGTCCGATATGTCTCAGTTGCCCATCCACGGGCCAACGGACAAGTTGAGCGCGCCAATGGGATGGTGCTCGACGCTCTCAAGAAGCGGCTACACAACGTCGCGAACTCCAAAGGGGGCAAGTGGATCAAGGAACTACCCAACGCACTCTGGGGGCTACGGACTCAACCATCCAAGCCAACGGGGCAATCCCCCTACTTCCTGGTCTACGGCTCCGAAGCAATCCTCCCTGCCGACGTCATATGGAACTCGCCAGCAGTGGAGCACTACGACGAAGGCGTCTCAGAAGACAGCAGACGAGTTGACATCGATAGCCTCGAAGAAGCTCGCTGCGCTGCCCTCGTCCAATCAGCAAGGTACCTGGAGGGTATCCGACGCTACCATGATCGCAACGTCAAGGAACGCTCCTTCAACGTTGGAGATCTCGTCCTCCGCCGTATCCAGAACACGGAAGGACTTCACAAGCTCAGCTCCCCCTGGGAAGGTCCCTTCACCGTGGCAAAGGTGACCGGGCCGGTCTCCTATCGCCTCCAAATGCTTGAAGGCGAAGACATCAACAACTCGTGGAACGTCGACCAACTCTGTCGATTCTACGCCTAGTCTACACGACTACTCTGGGGTTCAAGTCTACGCGACTACATCAACACCCCTCCGTCGTAAGCGGCCCTCCGGTCCCGGGATCCGGCCTCCGACTACTCCTCTCTAGGATCCGGCCCCCCGCGGCTACCTACGGATCTCCGGGCCGCGACGAGCGTCAAGGACTCTAGCAGCGGGTCTACTAGGAGACCACACTCAAAGATCCGCCTGCACGGCTACCTACGGATCTACGATCCAGCCTACACGGCTACCTACGGATCAACTGCTGCAAGCGGCCACCCGCTCCAGCTCTACTCAGCTGTAAGCGGCCTCCGGGTCCAAGCGACTACTTTGTAACTACGGCCCTGGCCACCCAGGTGTACTCCTTCAGTAATAAAGTTTGATTGTTCATCAACTTCTTTACTGTCTACTCCCTACAACGGGACTACCAAAGCCGAGTACTACTACTCGCATCCACTCCACGATGGGGGCTCCGCACTCTGAGATCGCGACTACGAGTACTCATTGCTGGAAAATTTCCTTCATTAATACTTAAGCAATTCATTACAATTGTCTTTCTGTACAACCATGGCTACTAGCTACCTATTACAGGGCTACTGGAGGTTCAGCTTCTCAGCTACCTGCTCCGCGATGGGAGCCATCTGCTCCAGCAACTCTGAATACTGCTCATCAGAGCAGTTGGCGGCCACCCCGCCGGCGACTACCTCCACTGGGGCCTTCAGGAAGTACGACTTCATGAAGGCCAAGACTTGTCTTGGGATCGACCTTGCCATGTGCTTCACGTAGGCGGCCAGCCGGCTCGGAGCTTCCTTGAGGCGATCCACCAGAGGAGCAATCTTGGGGCCGCCCAGGTGCGGCACCAGGAGTCTTGCGATCGGCAGTGCGGCTTCTTCCAACTCCTTCATCCGGGCCCGCAATGCCTCGCGGTCTTCGTTCAACTTCTCGCAAGGATTTGTAGCGGTTGACGAGATCTCGGTCGAAGCAATCCGAAGCTCCATATGCTTCTCGCACTCGAAGGCGAGTTCTTTGTAGTCGAGCTCGAGTACCTGGCGGGCTTCTTGCTCCCGGTAGAAGAGGTTCTTCATGCTCGTCTCCGAGGCCTTCAGCTGCTCCACCTGGCCCTCAAGCTCTGCAACACGACAGCAGCACAGTGGGTCAAGGAATTCTCGACCTCCAACAAGTACCCGACCAGTTCAGCGGTGTACCTTTGTTCTTGTTGCGGAGGCCTTTGTTCTTCCGCACCAAGTCGTCGCCCTTCGCCTGCAACTCCTGGACGTCATTGTGGTACTTGGCGAAGGCGGTGTCGAGCTTCGACTGCATGGCAGCCGCGTGCTTCCGTGACTTCACAAGTTGCTCTTCTAGCGCCTCGGCTCGGAGCACCGCGTCGCCATAGCCCTGCAGCAGGTTTGACTTGTCGTGGGACCGCTCTGCAATGTCCTGCACAAGACAACTCAAGTCACAAGAGTACTCAACGATCAAGGATTGGCTACTCAAAGGCTACGGCTACTTACCTTCATCCACTTCTCAGCTTGACGGATCGCCTCCAGATGCTTGGCCACCGTCGCCGGCTCAACAAGATCGTCTGCGAGCAGCTCTATTCCGCCGCGACTACTCGTGGTGGCCTCCGTCATCGGCGCAGAGCAGATGGGCTCTGCGTCCTGGATCTCGGGGGAGCGGATAGCCACCTCCAGAGCAATCTCTGGCGACGTGGTGACCGCCTCTCCCCCAGCGGATTTCTCAACGACCTTATCCATAGGCTCGGGGGCTCCCTCCGCAGCCTCCGGGGCCTCTGGTGTCAACCTCTGCATCGGCACCCCTGCAGGGATGTCGTCACCTTCAGCTCCAGTGCCTGTCACAAAGACGACAAGTGCATCAGTGCCTACGACTACTCCTCAAAGAGCCTTACAGCTTCAAGAAGGGTTCTCACCTTCGACTACGGTGGCTTCCGGCAACGGCGCCTCGGTAGCCGGTGGCTTGGTCACCGTTTGGGTAGTGGGAGAGGCCTCATCGGCGGGCGGCGCGTCTTCTTCCGCCACCGCTGAAGAGGGCTCGTCCCCCTCCCAAGACAAATCCGTGGACTTCCTGCAGAAACACTCACAGATGGTCGTCAGTCAACATCGACTACTGCAATAAGTACTAAGAAGGATACGGTACTTACAAGTTCGACCGGACAATTGTCACGGCCGGAGCACCGAGGATGCTGGCGATATCGACCAGTCCACCCTCGGCGGGCGCCTCCTCCGACGCCCCTGCGGCTACCGCCTCCTCCCACCGGCCGGCGGCGGCCGCGCGGGGTCTCCTGCGCTCCTGAAGCCACCACTTCTTCAACGGCGGCGGCTATGGGTCCCGTGCTCCCTCGTGGAGCAGGGGGCTGGCGCTCCAGTTGCACCAAGATCTCCTCCACAGTGGGGGCTGGACTACGACTTCCAGCTGGCTCCCCCACCGTGTCCCACACGCCCTCATCGCCCTCTTCGACGGCTCGCCGCGCGGCACCTCCTGCATACAAGGGAGACTACTCATCAGCAATCGTTACCTGTACAACGGGTACTCGACTACTCTGTTCAAGACAACTTACCTCCTGAGGCGTGGCCTCTGAGACCTTGAGCTTCTTCGTCACCCGCTTCCTAGCGGGGTTGCGCGGCTTCCGTGGCGGCGCAGCCAGGCTAGCCTCCATGCTAGTCGGGGGGTCTTGTACCGAGGAACATGAGGCAAGCCCGGCGGCTAAACCTCGACCGCACTCCTCGGGAAGGGCGCTCCGCAGCCGTTTCTTCGTCGTCTTCGTCGTCGTCGGTGGTGTCTTCCACAATGACGGTGTCATCGCCTTCACCAACTTCACGCCGCTCCTTCGCCTTCCTCTCCATTGGGATCTCGATTCCGCTCGGAGGTGGCTGCGGCTCGGAGATGAACGTCTTCAAGTCCTCCTGCAAGACACAAGACGTCAGCAACTCTACATCAGGCAATGACTACTCGACTGGTAGAGCACGACTACTCACCTCCTTTGGCGCGCGGCGCGAGTACCCCCTCAGACAGGCACGCCGTGTACGGCAAAGATGTCTTTGAAGATCCGCGACAACCTCTCGACGATGTCGCTCGTCGTCCCGCCTCGCCTCCCGCATCCGCGACGTGTCGTCGTCGCCGGTGTACTCGAAGCCTAGGGTGTCTCGAGCCATCAACGGCTGTACCCTCCGCTTCATGAAACTGAAGGCCACGTGCTCGGCCCTCAGTCCCGCCTCCCTGAGCACCTTAATGCGTACCAGCAGCTCAGGAAGCTGGATCCCCTCCTGCATGGTGGGCTCCGTGTTCCACCATTCTCTATGCCTGGGCTGCCGTCCGCTCGGCTTCGGCAGGCCGGGGTGGTGGTTCGTGATATAGAACCACCTGGTCTTCCAATCTGTGTTGGAGTCAACAAGTTTGTACACCAGATATTGCTCCGTGGCGTCCTCCCTCAGCTGGATGCCGGCTCCTCCGACTACCCTGGGGTTGGTTGCACTTGGTTGCGGCTTGACGCGGAAGAACTTCCGGAAAAGCACCCAATGTGGATTGATCCCGAGGAAGGCTTCACAGAAGTGCACGAAGACTGCCGTGTGGAAGATGTCGTTGGGGTTCAGGTTCAGGTACTCGATCCCGTAGTACCCGAGCAGCCCTTTGAAGAAATCGCTGGCCGGGAGCGCAAGCCCGCGCTCCACAAACCGCGCAAACATTGGGATCTCGTCTTCAGCCTTCTCCATCGGATATGGATCTCCAGCGGCAGATCTCCACATATCGACTTCCTTCTCCCTGATGAACCCGCTGTTCACGAGGGTCAGCAGATCCTCCATCTTCACTTTGGACTTCTTCCACTCGCGGCTTGGATCGGCTCGCGGCGGAGACATGGGCGGCGCCGCTCCGGTGGCAGCCGCGGCGGCCTCTTCTCGGCCCCTCTTCTTCCCGGCGGCCTCTTCTCGGCCCCTCTTCTTCCCGGCGGCCTTCGATGTCTTGGACGGTGACGGCTTCATCCTCCAAGTGCAAGGTGTCTTCACTCGCATCCGCTCGGGGGCTACCCTAAAAGCTTTGGGTGGCGGCTCACTTGAATCTACTACGGCGGCAGCAAGCGCTGGGAGTGGATTTGCTTCAGATGGATACGGAATGGCTGCAGCTCGAATGGGTGAAAAACCCTAAGGGTTTTGGCTTCTATTTATAAGCCAAAATGGCTCCGCAATGGGCGGCTGGATAAGTCCACGCGCGGCTGACTCAGCGGCTGCGCATGACCCTTCGTATTCTACTAGTCGACGCGCCTCACCTCGGGGGCTCGGCTATTTCTACTCGACCACCTGGGAAGCGGCTAGTCTCAAGAGCATCTCAGGACACATTCTTCAAGATGACCCTTCAATTAGAGAGGAAGTACTCGACTCAAGGCTCGGGGGCTCCGTGCCACGTGTCCTTCGGTTTTTTCTCTCCGGATTTTTTGGGGTTTTCTGGCCAAGACTTCAGATGGACCCTCAGCCAGAGCCCGCGGCTCAACCTAAGGCTCGGGGGCTACTCCATATGGAGTGCGATTTTGCGAATCGCACCTCCATGTCAGCTCCGGCTTCAAGACAAGACAGGCATTTTTTGAAGACCTTCGAAGGCAGTTTTCGAGGACGCCTGGGACTACTCGAGAAGACTTCAAGATTGCTCAAACATCAGCTGGAGTACATTCCAGCCTCGGGATGCTTCGACTACTCTTGAGGACTTTGACTTGTAGCACTCGGGGACGCTTGAGGACTACTTGTTAAGGCCATCAAGACTACTTGAAGCTATCCTTCTCGACTACAAAGTACTCGGGGGCTTGTCGTATGGACCTCCCTGGGCCCACTACCTCGGTGGGTACCAGGACCGACTACTCGGTGGGCCCCTGGGACTACCCGTCTTGCGCTACACGCACACCGAAGGCGTGGAGTACAAGGACTACGCGAGAGTAGTACTCGGTTAGGGAGCTGTACATGTTCCGCACTGTATAGAGGACTCCTAGACGTACTCGACTAGTACTCTCTCCCTACTCCGACTTGTAACCCTGCCTCCCGGACTATATAATGCGAGGCAGGGACCGATCTTAGGATCACCTCATCCAATCCCCTACAACTCACGGCGCACTATTGCACCATCTTGTAATCGTGCCCAATCAATCCAGAGCTACGCAGCATACAGGACGTAGGGTATTACACACCTCGCGGCCCGAACCTGTCTAAATTGTGTGCCACGTGTCTCTTCCTTCGAGTTACCGATCTCGGCGAGTCACATTCATCTACTTCCGGTACTCCCCTTAGTAGGTTGCCGGTCTAAAACACCAACACAGGGGCCAGTCTTTGAAGGCATCTTGCCATTCATGGGGTTTCGACAAAGCTGCTTTGAAAGGGATTCTCTGAGATTCGGCTTCAATAAACTCGAGAGGGTCGGAGGTTCCCACGGGCCCGAGAAAATAGGATGGTGATTGGTCCTCGACGGGAATCAAAATCTCGGCGGCTAGAGCCTATCAAGAACAAGAAAAGGCAAAAAGAAAATCTAAGATGGGATTCGAAAACGTAATACCGAATGAGCCTTAGGGGAATGAGATTTACTTGAAGAACTTGGTCTTGGTCCGCCATTTGAAGATTTGAGCTCGAAGTATTGATGAACTAGAGTTTGGATCTGAGCGAAGACTCCAACGGTTTGCAAGAGGAAAGAGCGGGTGTTGAACAGATTTAGCTCAGAGATGTTGAGCATTTATAGTCAATTCCGGAATAAAATCATTTTTTATCCCGTAATTGAAGGGTCATATGTTAACACCAAAGATTGGTACAGGAAATGGACTGACTTGTGGGCCGAGTTTGGTAAAGAAACACCATTCGGCAGGAAATTCTCCTCAAAGGATTCGGTAAAGATACTTGCGGTCGGTAGTACGCCATCATTCGGCAGAAGGGTTGTTTGCACTTGAAAAAGGAAGCATTCGGGAATACGTGATGACGTGGCCTGGATATAAGGAAGGGACAAATTGATGACAGGTGCGAGATGGACATTGGTGTCGGGACATTAATTTAGGCAATGAATGTTGTACTCGTAGTGAACCAGGAGTCGTGTTAGGACAAGGGTATAAATATAAACTCTTAATGTTTGTAATAGGCATCGAACAATTTCACAACAAACCGGCCCCGTGCCAACCTTTGAGTCCTTTAGTCGAGTCGTCGAGTCCTTCGAGAGGAGCCATCGATCCGTCGACCTCCGTAAGTACCGGCAACCTTGTATCATGTCTAGTATCATGCGGTGGATTTAGCACGTGATGCAAGTAGTCTTGTTACCATGCTTAGTATCATGCGGTGGATTTAAGCTTGGTTCAAGAGGGTTTCCTGTTAGATCACGAGCCATGCGGTAGGCTAAGATCTAGCTCGAAGCTAGTTATTGGCTCTATTAGATTTGGCAAGATCTAATAGATTCATTAAGTTACCACGTGTTGCTTTGGATTTTGCTTTATGTTTAATTCATGTAACACTCTTTTGCCCAATCTAGATCGATTAGTTTCGGCTCTATCTCTTTGAGATCCATGTGTTATACTTTCAAATCTTTGGTTTTATTTATTGTAAAAGGATCAAGTGCTCTCAATAGCCGAATTTAGATCAATCTAGATTGTCACGTGTTGCGGGTTCAAGCTTGTTGACTTTTCAATGTTTGTTCCTTCTCCACGGAACCCGGACCGGCTGTACAGCTGTATTCGGCAATTCTATCACAAGTGAAACGTGTTCATAAGTTCGTTTTAAATAATGCATGCTTTTAGCCTTCCATGTTTAGATTGTATCATGCGGTGGATTGATCTATTCTTGGTTGGTGGTGTGGTTTCAAACAAGTCGTATCATGCGGTGGATTAACTTGTTTGGTGTCACGCTCGACGGGTTTGGAAGTGCCTAGACATGCGGTAGACTAGTGCTTTTGGCCTATGCATGCTTGTTTACTTCAAATTTATAATCATGTTTGTTGACGGTTAATATTTGTATCAAAGTTCGTTTGTGACTTGCAAGCGGACAAGTCTCCCGTCGTAGTCAAGGGACCCTTCTTCCCTCGAGTGGTGAACCCAAGGTATCGAATCCGTGGAACAATGTGTAACGCAAGGATTCAATCTAGTAAAGCAAGGTAAAGCTATCTAATGAAGACAAGATGCATCTAATCTACTAACTCATAAAGAAAACGAATCTAATCTAATCTACTAAAGAGGTAGCAAGAGAAAGCAAAAGATAACCAATCTAGAGAATCTAGATCATGCTTATGTTGTAGCTCCAAACAAGATAGATGAAGATAGCAAAGCGAATCTCATTAAAAGCATCTTTAAATCGTGGCCTTCCCATCCGACTCCGAAAACATCCGCCTTTCGAGACCCCCGTTCGTCACAACGTATCCCTATTCATGCGGGGAGCTTAGGGCGAGTTCGATAGAACAAGTTGAAATCACTTGGCCGGTCCGGTATGCACCTCTAGCCACCGCGGCTACAAGAGCACCCTATGTAATCTAGCCGCAAACTAGATCGTAGAAGAAGCAAAACCAAGAAGAAAACAAAATCATCGAGAAGGCACTTGATCGCTAGAAATCGAATTCACTTACAAACTTCACCATGAATGATTACATGAACAAGATCACCACCGGGGCCCTCCCTCGATCTTGATCCTCGCTCCGAGCTCCGACGTGGTCTTCCATGCAAGGTTCCCACGTCGGCTAGGGAGACCCTAGACAACTAGCACGACCCTCATCTTCAAGTTGGTGTCCCTCAAGCTTCTCTCGCTCCTCGGCGGCGGATTACGACTTCCGTTTCGCGTGGCTCTCGGTCGGGGGGCTATTTATAGCCCGAGAAGCAATTAGGTCAAAGGAGAGGCCGATTGGGCCCCGAATTGGGCCGGGCCGGCCGGCCCGGGCCCAGTCGGCCCATCCCGCGCCCTGCTTCGCCCGTGTTGCTTCCCACGTCTTCTAGATGTTCTCCCCTTTTGCATGTGGGCCCTTGACGTCGGTTTCTCTCCGAATTGGACTCAACTCCTTGTCTTGCAAGATTCGAAGACTTTTTCGGTTCGGTCCTCGGAGTTTATCATCTTCTCGGGCTTGGTCCTTGGGCTCTTGGAGTCATGTTCACTTCATTGCTTGACTTGTATCGGGCTTCAAGGTCTTGTCATGAGGTGCTTAATGAACTTATCCCGAAGTCTTGCTTTCAACGTTAAAACCCCGCGTAAACACATAACTCCAAAACCGACATGCACAAGTGAACTTGTTATACCACGGGGGTTAGTACCAATGAATAAGATACAAAAGTCATGCCAACACCGAAGGTAAACTCATGGCCGAGTTGACGGATTTTCACCGTCAACATCTCCCCCATGCTTAAACCTTGCTCGTCCTCGAGTAAGCCTTCGATGGATATCATCATTGCCAAACAATGTTTAAACCTTGCACTTGATCATACATGAAAAAAAACATAATGCTCTCAAAAGTTTAATTCGTTAAAGTTCCATAATGTACTAGCCTTCACCTCTACGGAGGGTAGATTCTTATTAAGCTTATCCCACAAGTATTAACATGCTCACGAAGTTTTAAATAGACCTCAGAATTTTTGAAATAAAGAACGAGATAAAGAAAAGCTAAAGCAAGTTCTCAAATTTAAATCATCTTGTATATTGCTCATAAACTCTCATCTCACTTGTCTCTCAAGCCTATATATTCTACTCCTTTCCCTCTCATAACATATATGTGTGGTAGGCTTTATATGGAGCTTTGGGAAAGTTTAGTCCTAACAAGATTTTATAAATGAGGTGTTGTCAAAACAAGACAAGCTTCTCATGGTCTTACCGAGACTCGTCAAAAAGGTCATTGGAAAATAATGTTAAATCAAGGAGGGGAAAGAGAAAAATACACACACTTTTAGATAAGTGGACATGTGCAAATGGCAAAAAGTGATCCCGAGGCACAAAGGAAGTCCTCGTTATCGGATTGCACATGGTTGGAAAATGAGAATGGATCTTTTTAACTTGAAGCCTTGAATGCACTCTTAGAGAACCGGGGAGTTCACTTTACGCACATTTTTTTTTCTTTCTCATATTTCTCATTCTTTTCTTTCTTTCTTTCTTTCTTTCTTTCTTTCTTTCATATATATATATTTTTTTCTTTACCTTGAAAGTCATGAATATCGCTGGATTTTTTTCTTCTTTCATCATCATTTTTTTTAAATATTCCCCTTTTAACTCTAAAACTGCACCGTACCTACCTCCTCCCCCATGCTTAGACGTTGCTCGTCGTCGAGCAAAGAGGCGAAAAATAAGGTAGGTACCGGGGTATTCTTCCTTGGAGAGATACTTGAAATCTTCAATGTTGGCACCGTCTTGCGATCTTCCTTGAATTGATGATCCATTCTCAACGATAGGTTGTGGTCAAGGAGGTAAACACAAAAGATGATATTTGGTTTAAGGGTGGATATCCGGCGAGGTTTGTGAAATCTCCGATGCGGGGATACACAATGCACGGATAAAAGGCTAGCAAAAAGATAGATACGCAAAAACGGAATGACCAGCTTCTTAGTCTCGGGCCAGAGAAATCATGGCCTGCAATAACTCACTCAAAAATAAATCTTGTACACTAAAGTTTATGCACTCAAATATATATAAGGCTGCGGATAGGTTGAGCAACACACAAGTGATATTTATGACAAGGTTAGCAATATTTTTGAGCATAAAAGACATCTTTAATCTATTCATAACTTGAGAGCACATAAAACAATATGGGTCTTTATTTTAATCATAACCTCCGCTGAAGATTAAGCTAGCATTTAGATAATTTCAGATTTGTATTTTTAAGAGAGCACTAGTTCAAACATGCATAAATCAATTACAAAGATAACCAAAGCGGCAATTATAATCATATATCATCATGGCACAAACTTTGTAACTTTACCAAAGGTAAAAACTTGGTGGTGACATTATTCATGATGAAAATAAAAACTAAGATACATGCTGAAAAAATTAAACTAACACACTTTCTGAAATTTAAATAAAAAAACTGAAAACACTACGCATACATAGGCGCAAACAAGCTGAAAATTAAAGAAAAGGGGGTAAAGGAAAGATAACTAAAGCTCCTCCTCTCTCTAATCTTCCGCCGGTGGTTGATATTGATAGTGTTGGTTGTTGTACCCTTACTTGCAATAGGAAAGCGCCTCTCCTCCTATGAATTGTCCAATGGTATTAGGTGAAGGTGTCAAAGCTCATAAGCGACGTTTGCATTTCCTTCACCCATTTGGTTTGCATTGGTTAGGATGGCTGCAATAATTTGCATATTCCTTGCAGCGTATCCTCCAATGGTGGCCACATTTTGTTGTGGTTGAGGAAGGTGTGCAAATGGCTCCGCAAAGGCTACGTTGGGCACCGCAAAAATGGTGGGGGTATGGCTGCACCACTCCCCCATGCTTGCATTGGTACACCACCGTAGTAACTCGGCGGCGCCGGGGTTCCTCCCAATGGTGGGACATAATTTTGTTGTGCACCTCCTTCTTGGGTCGTGGAAGCTCCTTCTCCTATAATCCTTCTCCTTTTATTTTTTTTTCTTCGCCGGCACAAGAAGTCCTTCCTCTAACCGATCTTCTTCCCCTCAAGAAAAGTCTTAATCTTCAATCCGGAAGGGCAAATTCACCTAGGCCACTCGGAAGCCTCCTCTCTCATCTTCACTCTTATATTTTCCTTCCTTCATATATTCCTAGGGAAGTCCGGGTAGGAGATGATTTGGGTTTCTTGTAATACCCGGTTTTAAAGAGATAGCCAATATGGAGAGGTAACACCCCGAACCAATATCTTCCGAACTCGATGTTGCTTAACAACACCACCGGTTGATCATAGGTGAGTGGGGTCTATTAGCCACTTGGCAATCAAAGCCAAGTAAAGCCAATTCAACTCCGTGTTGGTTATCTTTGTCTCTCTTGTTCTCCCAAAAATCCACTTGCACAAAGGCGACACACATGGATGATGGGGTTCCGGATAGTATTTCTTCGTTGATGGTCCCTTCCCGTGATCATACTCCAAAAACCTTCCCATGTGCCTTCATGCACATACTTGTTTCGGAGCTCCCTTTTGAAAATAGGAGACACTCGCCCATGGGTCTACGATACTAAAACATGCAATCGTTTCGAACATGAAAACCAATCTAGTCTATCAGGGATTGTGTTGAATGGATCCAAGGAAGCATTGAGGCCTATACTCCCTTTATGGCATGGTTGCTAGCCTTAAGCATTAAAGTATTTTCAGCACAAGATGATAGATAGATAATCCAACAAAGTGTGATTACATCTCAAGATCGACTGCAACCCATGGATGAAAGGAGATTACCCCATCAAGGTGCTAGAAATAGCATCACTGATCAAGGTTACCCTTCCGACGGTGTCTTCCTTCTTCTCCACTTGTGGGCTCCCTCCAACGGAATGAGAGACTCAAGCACTCCTTCATCAAGGGTATACGCCATGGTCATGAAAATTTCCTAGGCGAATTTCTTGTGGGTGTTTGCCGACACTCCGCTAGAGAATTGCACCGGTGTCCCGTGTGAAACCCAATATGTGGAGAGCTTGGTCGTCGATGTCGACGTTCGCTACAAGCCTCTACCCAAGGCGAGCGAGCTTCTTCTCCTCCTCCTCCGTCGTGATGATAAACCCATTGGAATGCCACGGAGTGCATGGAGGTGGAGCGGATGATCGTGTCAAGTGGCGAGGTTGGACGAGCGGCTCCTCCATACGTTATTGAAGTTTGGTAAACCTAATAAACGAGTTTCGTGTGGCCCCATGCCACCAAGGAGAAGAGTGTGGTTCCTCCTC
The DNA here is from genome assembly GCA_947561735.1 of Cenchrus americanus. Classification (NCBI taxonomy): domain Eukaryota; kingdom Viridiplantae; phylum Streptophyta; class Magnoliopsida; order Poales; family Poaceae; genus Cenchrus; species Cenchrus americanus. The sequence continues at coordinate 95,472,674 of OX387242.1, read as the reverse complement.
GGCGGTGCCGTGTCCTCCTCCATACTCCAAGGAAACTCGGAAACCGAGTGCCTCCTCGAAGAGGTTGTCGATGATGGCTTAGACGACGATGATCCCTTCTTCGGTGAAAAGACTTGTAGTTTTCTTCCTTGATTGCAGCACTCTCCCTCACAAATATATATCCGGGGTTTTCACCCGGTAACAAGGTACACAAATATTATTTTGGAGTCTGGACTTTGAGTGGATTAAGGATGTGATTTGTTGCACGAAACAAACGCGGTGGATGGCTAAGTCTAAGGTGATTCCGGCCTACAAACTAGAGCACACGAACAAAGAGTTGGATGAAAGACTTACCTCTCTCCTCCTCTTGGATCGGTTCTTCTCTAGTGCATCATGTTGCTTCGTGACCGCGTACACCTTCCAAACGTTCCCGTCCACTCCTTCGCTTGCATTATTGCTCCTTCCACTTGATGTTTTCGCTTGATTCGCTTCCATACTCCATTGCCTCACATGCATCCATGATATTCCTACAAAACAAAACCTTGGCTGCCCCCCCATGCTTGTACTTTGCATGTGGTTTAAATATGTTGGAGGGGCATCCCGTGATGTATCATGGTGCATGCATGGTTAGGTTAACTAGATTGCCTCCCTTTAAGTGTGTTTAAGGCTAAGCACTCCTCTTATTTCGAAATTTAAAAATATTTTTCAGAGCCATGCAAGAGCTCAAGCATAAATTTAGAGAAGTTTTTAAACCATTAAAAACAAATGTAAGTCGAAAATATTTTTCGACTACGTCGATTTCGGTCTCACCGGTATAGTTTGCCTTCATTAGTTGAGAGCAAACTTTTCCCGGCTTGATCATGGGGGCATAGGTTTAGGTCCTAATTTTGATTAGATGAGAGAGATTTTGAATGAAATAAAATTAAGTGAGGCTTAGAAAAATTCTAATCTTAGAGAAACCAAGGATATGGATTTTTAAACCAACCAAAAATCAAGTTTCTAGGTTCACGCGAGTCCTACCACATGCTGAAATTTAAATAACATCTAGATACAAGTCATGGCTCTACTCGTGTGCTTTTAGCATGCAAAACAAGTCAACCACAGCACCATAATGAGGGTGAAGGGTTGAGTTAAGTTCTGAATTTTTTTTTTGTTGTGGTTTCTCGAAAAAGAAGCAAACAATCACATAGGATGGTTCATGTAAAGGGTTTATGATCAAGCAAGATATTCAACCAAGAATTATGTCTCTAATATTGTTCAACCATTCTAAGTCTAAGGTTTTGCATAGTAAAATTCAAAACTGAAATAAATTTAAAAGACTTGAAAAACCTGGAATCGGGTTGTCCTCCCGGTAGCTTATTCTTGACTCGACGAAACGGGTTGCCTCCCGCCTAGCGCTTCGTTTATAGTCCATGGCTAGACTTCTTCACTTGATTACTCCGGATCAACGCTCTTTGCGGGCGTTGCAATCTTGGGTACCCACTTTGGCTTAGTCAATTTTTTTTGGTCTTCACAGGCTGGCTTTGTCCTTTGGTCTTGACGGATGCAACAACTTCCTTGTGGCTCGGCATCTCGAACTCCGGTCTTCGGTTGTGATCTTCATGGTCTCTAGTGTGATCCTTCATCTCTCCCGAATGAGCTTGAGTAGCCTTCGCCGTCTTGGGACCTTGGAGTTGTCTCCGAAATTCTTCTTTGTTACCCATCGGGCGCCCGGCAAGTTGTCCCACTTGCGTCTAGCATCTTTATCACGATGAACACTTCACGCTCCTTGCATGTGGATCTTGCCTTGGCAGCCTTTAGGTGTTGAGCTTCTTTCTCCATCTCCATCTTCTCCATCCTCCGCTTAAGTAAACCGATATGCCACTCAAGGAATCCAGCTCGTATGCATTCAGCTCTCGCAATCGTCATGCGGATAGTTGAGACTTTGATCTTGAACGGCCTCCCGGCGTCTTGAAGGTTTATGATAGGTAGATCAACAATGCCGGGGTGCATAGCTTGATCTCGCGCTCCGGTGGTTGAGGTTGATCTTCCTTTGGACTTGGAGGTGGTGATTCCCTTGGAGATTTTGATGGTCCTTCGAGCTTGTGTTGCACGTCACCTTTGCTCGTAAAGTTTTCCCGGATCATCCACAAAAAAGTTTTGGGTTTCTTGGAGAGGTAGCCAACCATCTCCTAGGTTAGGGTTAGTGATAAAACAAAAATCTAACAAAAGAAAAATTAGGGTTAATCAAAACTAGATTAGATTGACTCTTTTTTTCTTTTGAGGATGATCAAACATAAGAGATGCAAAAGAAAATCAAAAGAAAAAGCTGAAAGATAAGCGATACTAGATCGGATCTTGATTGCTTGTTCCCCGGCAACGGCGCCGGAAAAAGGGGCTTGTTGACGGTTAATATTTGTATCAAAGTTCGTTTGTGACTTGCAAGCGGACAAGTCTCCCGTCGTAGTCAAGGGACCCTTCTTCCCTCGAGTGGTGAACCCAAGGTATCGAATCCGTGGAACAATGTGCAACGCAAGGATTCAATCTAGTAAAGCAAGGTAAAGCTATCTAATGAAGACAAGATGCATCTAATCTACTAACTCATAAAGAAAACGAATCTAATCTAATCTACTAAAGAGGTAGCAAGAGAAAGCAAAAGATAACCAATCTAGAGAATCTAGATCATGCTTATGTTGTAGCTCCAAACAAGATAGATGAAGATAGCAAAGCGAATCTCATTAAAAGCATCTTTAAATCGTGGCCTTCCCATCCGACTCTGAAAACATCCGCCTTTCGAGACCCCCGTTTTGTCACAACGTATCCCTATTCATGCGGGGAGCTTAGGGCGAGTTCGATAGAACAAGTTGAAATCACTTGGCCGGTCCGGTATGCACCTCTAGCCACCGCGGCTACAAGAGCACCCTATGCAATCTAGCTGCAAACTAGATCGTAGAAGAAGCAAAACCAAGAAGAAAACAAAATCATCGAGAAGGCACTTGATCGCTAGAAATCGAATTCACTTACAAACTTCACCATGAATGATTACATGAACAAGATCACCACGGGGCCCTCCCTCGATCTTGATCCTCGCTCCGAGCTCCGACGTGGTCTTCCATGCAAGGTTCCCACGTCGGCTAGGGAGACCCTAGACAACTAGCACGACCCTCATCTTCAAGTTGGTGTCCCTCAAGCTTCTCTCGCTCCTCGGCGGCGGATTACGACTTCCGTTCGCGTGGCTCTCGGTCGAGGGCTATTTATAGTCCGAGAAGCAATTAGGTCAAAGGAGAGGCCGATTGGGCCCCGAATTGGGCCGGGCCGGCCGGCCGGGCCCATTCGGCCCATCCCGCGGCCCGCTTCGCCCGTGTTGCTTCCCACGTCTTCTAGATGTTCTCCCCTTTTGCATGTGGGCCCTTGACGTCGGTTTCTCTCCGAATTGGACTCAACTCCTTGTCTTGCAAGATTCAAGACTTTTACCGGTTCAGTCCTCGGAGTTTATCATCTTCTCGGGCTTGGTCCTTGGGCTCTTGGAGTCATGTTCACTTCATTGCTTGACTTGTATCGGGCTTCAAGGTCTTGTCATGAGGTGCTTAATGAACTTATCCCGGAAGTCTTGCTTTCAACGTTAAAACCCTGCGTAAACACATAACTCCAAAACCGACATGCACAAGTGAACTTGTTATACCACGGGGGTTAGTACCAATGAATAAGATACAAAAGTCATGCCAACACCGAAGGTAAACTCATGGCTAGGTTGACGGATTTTCACCGTCAACAATGTTTCACCTTATTTATTTTATTGTAATTTATCCTCGAAAATCGGTCATGACCACGTGCGTGCAATGTTGTTTAAACAAAGGCCGACCTTTCGTCATGCTTATGTCATGCATTCGGCTATATCCTGGTTTCATGTTTTAAAGCTCCCGAATGATATTCAAATTGTTGACAGATAGCTTGTTGTAGCTATATGTCATTTTAATTGGCTTTACAGCTGTAAATACGGAACTGTCTGGTACCTCCCGGCAAGTTCCAGGTTTTATCTAACTGCTTTTCATCCTTTGTCAGTTTCAGGAAAGTTGACTGGCACGCTTCGGATTCGGCACGTGTGTTAAGCCAGCTTTGTTCGGCTTGCTGTGTGCTTGGCGTGAGGTGCTGATTTTACGTCAACACTTGATCAACTCTTTTCTGAAACATGAATCCAAGTTAGCACTGATAAATGTTGGCCTTGGCTTATCTCCATCTCCAATATCAATTTCTTCCAATTTGTCAGCCGACATGAATCCACGTCCTAACTTTCCCTCAGTTCCATCAATTGGATTATCCATTAAAAATTGCTATAAGAGTCGACTGCTTGAATCGGTTGTTGATCACTGCTGACTGGTTCAACAGGACCTTCACCCCAGTCCTTGCCTGAGAAGCAATCTATACCTTGATACTCCCAGAAGGCTGGTTCTACATTAGCCACACTTACTGAATCATCTGCTTGGACCACTTCTATATCATCATCCACCCATTGAACAAGATGTTGATGCATGGTAGATGGGATGCAGTAATTTGCATGGATCCAGTCCCGTCCAAGCAGCAAGCTATATGCCCCTTCACCATCAATGACAAAGAAGGTCGTGAGCAAGGTCTTAGAGCCGATCATCAAATCCACATGTACACAGCCCTTGGTGTCTGAAGGATTCCCAGCAAAATCGTTCAGAACTATACTTGTTGGCGTCAAATCCCCAGGGCCCATGCCAAGCTTCCTGAATGTAGTGTACGGCATCACATTGACCGCAGCTCCACCATCAACGAACATCTTGGTCAATGGCTTCCCATTGACATATCCCCTCAAGTACAGTAGTCTCATGTGCCGATTCTTGGCTGGCTTGTCAAAGGTAGCTTGCTTGGCCAACACTAGCTGTGCCATCAACCCAAGTTGCTCAGCCTCATCGATGTCCGGCGACGTCTCTTCCTGCACAACCTGATTAGCTGGAGCCATGAATTCATTCGGCAAGAAGCATACCATGCATGTAGGAGCCGAACGACCAGATCCATCAGGCTTATCCTTTGGACGCCACACCTGTTTCCTCTTGATCCCTGCCATCTTCAACTCCTGATTCCTCAAGCGTTGAACTCTTCTCTTTTGGCTTCTCCTCAAGCCAGGTGGGCACCACTGTCCTTTCTGCCAGACATATTCACTCTCTTCTTCCTCTTCATGATCAACCCACCTATGGTCAGCATATCTTTTCCTTGGTTGATCATTAATTTCATTTATTTGTATGCACCGACCGTCGCAAGGATGTATCCTTCCAATTCTTTCATGGACGGATCGGCGATTGACAGTATCCTGCCTATACTCAGTATATTCGTCACTGCATTCAGGACAATTGTTCAACGTGGGGAGCTTTAATCCTTCGTTCCAGCAGTGCCTGAAGAAAGCACATCCCCAATGCGCGCGCTCTTGTTCCCGCATATTCCTATCATTCTTTCCTGTGCACCTCTTCTTCATATCTTCGCTTCTCCTCCTCGTACTTTTGTTTCTGGTAGCGCTCCTTTTCTTGCTGACGCTGCCACTTGTTAAGGAGAATACGCGAAGTCACCCTGGGTCTAGATTTGGAGGACTCCCCCACTGCAATCTGACTTTTCAGGATGCGAGGCACTTCCTTGTGGACTTGTTCAACTGTCACTTGTTGAGCAGGGTCAACTGATCCATCCTGCTTTGCCCTCACTAAAGTCAAAACCTTCACTTTTCCTTTTTCCTCAGTAGTCACCATGTTGACTGAAAACCCAATCATGTTTTGAGGAAAAGGATTGCCATCCAACTTCATTTTATTGTCAAACTTCAGATGACCTTCTTGGATAACCTTTTGAATTCTCATCCTGAAAACCCTGCATTCATTGATGGAGTGAGAATTCTTGTCATGAAACCCACAGTATCTCTTTTCTTTCACTCCATCAGGCCGAAGCATAGAATGCCCTTCTGGCAACTTGATTCGGCCTTCCTTTACAAGGAACTCAAAGAGCTTATCAGCCTTGGTCACATCAAAATCATAGGTGCCCCTGGCTTGCTTGACCCGCCTTTGATTCACTGTTACTGGCTCTTTGCCCCACACTATTTCAGCTGCAGCTATTTCTTCTTCATCATCAAATTCCTCTCCTTGATTCAGCTCTTTCGAGGAATTGGTTGTAGATGTCAGCTATATCACTATGTTTAGCAAACCTAGAGTCTTTCTTGAAGCCATAAGCTTGGTTGCTCATTAATGATAGCCTGTGCGACAATTGGCCAAGATTATCGAACTCCATGTCGAACAGCTTTTCCCGAACAGCTGGTAACATCCCCGCTACAGCCATGTCAGCCAATTGATCATCTGGTAGATTCAAAGAGAAGCACATGCTTTTAGTCTCTCTGAACCTCTTGAGGAACTCCATGGGTGTCTCATTATGCCTCTGCCTCAGGGTGGTTAGATCAATTAGCTTTTTCTCATTGTTGCCAATGAAATAATGAGCATGAAACTTTTGTTCCAAATTCTTCCAGGAACAGATTGAGTGAGCAGGCAAAGAAGTGAACCATGTAAAGGTTGGGCCTGTCAGTGATAGGGGGAAATATCTGATCCTGAATGCTTCATCAGCTGAAGCTTCCCCAAGCTGCATCAAGTATCGGGCTATATGCTCCACAGTGCTAGTATCATCTTGCCCAGAAAACTTCGTGAAATCTGCAGGAGCTTTCACCCTGTGTGGCAAGGCCACCCACATGCCCTTGATTCTTGGGTTTCAGACCGAATTGATTTTGTAACACATCGGCCATTTTCTGCACCATAAGATCAACGTTAGCGTCTTGATCCCCTGGCCTTCCAGCAGGCCCAGTAGGCATTCCTGTGGCCGTACCATATCCAGGATTCGGGAAAGCATCAATGGCACTGCAGTCCATGAATTCCGAATATCCACCCCCATACATATTCTTCTGTAGCCTATTATTTGCTGGGGTTATCCTGTAAGTAGAGCCAGGTGGAACTCCAGAAGAGCCGAATGCCAATTCTCCATAAGTAGGCCTATTGGGTACTGCCTGATAAGGGTTCTGTTGCTGGATTGGCTGACCTCCCATACTTTGCGGAGGCGGTTGAGCACTTGCATCTTGAGCTGGTTGGCCATTAACAACAACACTCGATTCTCCTGTCTCACCAATAGGCCCTTGGGGTGATACTCGATTAAGCACCTTTTCCATGCCTGGGCCAAAGACGCTAACCATCATTTGTCGGAACTTATTCAAGACAGCAGTATTGTGTTTGGCCATTATTTTTCCATAGTTTGCTGAACCGCATTCATAACTTCCTGTTTCTCTTCAGCAGAGGTGGTATCAGGTGCTCCTGGTAGTAGAACTCTTGGCATGTCAGACTTAAGATATGGCACACCACTTCTGTTTTTAGAAAATGACATGAGACACTTCTGCCGAAATTGATCAACAGCTTCCTTTAATTGCAATTGCTGTTCTAGAGATAGCTCCTCTATGGTGACATCCATGACATCATGAATATCAGGCATCTTGATCAGCTAGATGGTCCCACCAGGCGTGCCAAAAAGTGTGTTGACGCAAAATCAGCACCTCACGCCAAGCACACAGCAAGCCGAACAAAGCTGGCTTAACACACGTGCCAAATCCAAAGCGTGCCAGTCAATTTTCCTGAAACTGACAAAGGATGAAAAGCAGTTAGATAAAACCTGGAACTTGTCGGGTGGTACTAGACAGTTCCGTATTTACGGCTACAAAGCCAATTAAAATGACATATAGCTACAACAAGCTATCTGTCAGCAGTTTGAATATCATTCGGGAGCTCTAAAACATGAAACCAGGATATAGCCGAATGCATGACGTGAGCATGACGAAAGATCAGTCTTAGTTTAAACAACATTACACGCAGGTGGTCATGACCAATTTTCGAGGATAAATTACAACAAAATAAATAAAGGTGAAGCATGATTATAAATTTGCAATAAACATGCATGCATAGGCCAAAAGCACTAGTCTACCGCATGTCTAGGTACTTTCAAACCCGTCGAGCGAGACACCAAACAAGTTAATCTACCGCATGATACGACTTGTTTGAAACCACACCACCAACCAAGAATAGATCAATCCACCGCATGATACAATCTAAACATGGAAGGCTAAAAGCATACATTATTTAAAACGAACTTATAAACACGTTTCACTCATGGCAGGATTGCCGAATACAGCTGTACAGCCGATTCAGGTTCCGTGGAGAAGGAACAAACTATGCTAGACACGCTTGAACCCACAACACGTGACAATCTAGATTGATTCGGGTTCGGCTATTAAAGAGCACGTGATCCATGCGCCACATCGAGTTGAAGGTTTGAATACACATCATATGGATCGTAGAACAAAATAAAGCCGAATCTAATCAATCTAAATTGGGCAAAAGAGTGTTACATGAATTAAACATAAAGAGTAAATTTCAAAGCAACACATGGTAACTTAATGAATCTATTAGATCTTGCCAAATCTAATAGAGCCGATAACTAGCTCCAAGCTAGATCTTAGCCTACCGCATGGCTCACGATCTAACAAGAAATCCTCTTGAACCAAGCTTAAATCCACCGCATGATACTAAGCATGGTAACAAGACTACTTGCATCACGTGCTAAATCCACCGCATGATACTAGACATGATACAAGGTTGCCGGTACTTACGGAGGTCGACGGATTGATGGCTCCTCTCGAAGAACTCGACGACTCGACTAAAGGACTCGAAAGGTTGGCACGGGGCCGGTTTGTTGTGAAATTGTTCGATCCCCATTATAAACACTAACGGTTTATATTTATACCCTTGTCCTAACACGACTCCTGGTCGACTATGAGTACAACATTTATTGCCTAAATTAATGCTCCGGCGCCAATGTCCATCTCGCACCCGTCATCAATTCGTCCCTTATATTCAGGCCACGTCATCACGTATTCCCGAATGCTTCCTTTTTCAAGCGCAAACAGCCCTTCTGCCGAATGATGGCGCACTACTGACCACAAGTATCTTTACGGAATCCTTTGAGGAGAATTTCCTGAGGAATGGTGTTTCTTTACCAAACTCGGCCCACAAGTTAGTCCCTTTCCTGTACCAATTTTTGGTGTTAACACTCCCCACACCTCTGCCTGGATCCACCGCATCCCACCTCCCTCTTCCCTCTGCAACTCCATGTGTTCCTGCTCGCCTCCAAATCACGTGACAAAACTTCTGTTTGTTGCCCCCCAAATCGCCTGCAAAATCCGCACATCTCCCCTCCAAATCACCTATCAAATCTTATTTCTCCGGACTCCTAGCCCTTAAATTAGGTCATTGATGCCAAATCTACACTGTCCAGGCAAAGCATGTGCTCCTTCTGTTTCTTGAGTTCTAGAGTTTGGATGAATCGAGGAGCTCACCCCTGTTTGAAGGCTTTTGGTACAATTCTGATAGCTTGTGCAACATGATTTGATTTTTGAGCTGGTGCATGGTGGTCTGGATTCCAGATTGCACCGCCTTGAGTTTTTGGCATCATTAACCTATAATTGTTGGGCATTCTAGTATGGTGATGGAGCAGGGGAGCAATCTGCAGCAGCTGACAAGCTATTTTAGTCGCTGCACGCGAGCAACAAGAAGGCGCCTACGATAGCTCTGAGCAGCCAAAGCTGTCGCCCCCTGTGATGTCGGTGTCATGACAGTAGCTGATGGCTATCAACCTATGGGGAAGCTCTTTAACTTTGATTTCTTTCTCTTCTAATGGTTTGTTTACCAATGTTTGAGTAAATTTTAGTATTTGGGAGTTCAGGTTGATCATGTTGTGCTAATCAAAATAGATGGAGATCGAGAACACTATGAAAGGCCAATGTGGATAAATTAGTTACACAGTTATCCGTACATGATTTAAATGTTGCATCCTATCTATGAAACCATGCTCACGGAGCTGTGCATTAAGAGTGATTGTTTCATCATATTGAAAAGTTCGCATGGCAGCTTGGTAATAGTGCCTTTGAAATTGTCACTGAGACTGGCCTCAGGGGCTATAGGTTGGGACAGATGGTGGTTCTGGTGCTAGGTGTCTAGGTCCACAGTGCTCGAGATGAAGAGGCACAATGTGGGGAAGATAAACAGTAAAAACAACTTCCACTATTATTTATTATGACTACATAGTAAGAACTGGGTAGTGAAGTCTTTCAATTTAACACATTTCATAAATTTAGGAGATTTGATTTTCAGTTGTTTTTATTTCTAAAGGAAGATACTTTCCAAAATTTGGTCACAAATGATCCCGACTGACCTTTATACCCGTCAAACTAGTCAAATTAGTCAGCTAAAACCTCGGGGGTTGTATGCCACATGTCTATCGACCAAAAAAGAATTTTGCCTGGTTTTGATGGAAAAACCAGTGCAAATTAAATGTTGACCCTCAACCTGATTCTTTGATTCAACCTAAGACTCGTGGCCAATTCCATATGGAGTGTGACTTTTGTTGCACTTTCAGATAAAAATCTAAGATGAGGATCGCAAAATTAAGTTCAAATGGTTTTGAGTACATTCCATCCTCATGGTAGTTTTGGGCACATTTATAGATTCAACCAGATGACCAGATGAAGTACTCAAGTAGTATGAACAGTAGTCAGTAAAGACTTCAAAAGTACTCGGTTCTACTGCATTCAGCTAAAAAGTACTCGAGGACTTATTGTGCATACATCTATGGACCCACCGGCTGGTTTAGACAATCTCAAATATAGGGTTGGACAGGCCTATCTGACATGGAGACCCTGTTCGTTTGGCTGGTGGCTGATGGCTGGTGCTGATTTGCTGTGAGAGAAAAGAACTGTTGGCTGGTTGTTGGTGGCTGGTTTGTTCTGAGAGAAAAGTACTGCTGGCTGGTGGCTGATAAGCCGAACGAACAGGCTGCATGATGCAGGATAGAGTGATCTACATGGAAAGACAAGAATTAGTTGAGGATTAAAAAACTACTCATTGTATTAGCAATATTACTTCTCTAGTCTTATGCTACTAGCTCTTGTAAACAATGTAACCCTGTCATAGTAATATAAGGTGAGGCAGGGACCCCTTGAAAGCAATTCAATTCAATCAACACATAGGATGTAGGGTATTATTCTATTTAGTGGCCCGAAGGCCCAAACATGTCTACATTTACCTTCAACTTTCTAACCTCGACAAGACACACTACACAAGACAGTAGGTTGCTTGATGACCGTAGGTGCCCCCTTAGTAGTGTCAGGTCTAAACACCGACACAAGATGAATTTGAGGAGGTTTATTTGTGACTTGTCTGGGAAGGTGAATGCTTTTACTCCTATACTTCGGTTGAGGAATGAAGCTGAATTTAAATGAGAGGCAAAAGAACAAGAAGCTTTTGAGGAAACTCTGACGCCCTAGGTTTTCTGTCGGGTTTATTAACCCTAAATGAGCCGGGTCAACTGAGTTGACTTTGGTCAAACGACGGTCAACCTGGGCCATCACCTCGAAAACAGCCCCGACAACCGCTAATGACACCCCTTGGTCAACTCATGGTCAAAGTTGGGTCAAGACCCTAGTCAAACCCTTGAACACCCTTTGACCCTCTAGTGTCAGCCGGAACTTTTGCCACGTTCTCCAAATTTCACCTAAACACTTCAAAATCTCCCAATGTAAAAGTTGTGTGTTTTGTCGAGGGACACAACTTTCATGTTGAATGGCATTGGAGATTTGAAGCCTAAATATGTGAAAAACTCAAGTCAACACCCAGGGTTACTATTCACAGGCGCCCAGAAAACAGCAAACTTTGCTTGCAATTTGTGCACATATGGTTGAGAAAAAGGCCATACGCCCTTTGTAAAAGTTGTAGAGGATCAAGAGATCTACAACTTGGGAACATATCTAGTGAAAACCAACCTCTTCGTGCAAACTATGGAAACTTCAATCTAAACCACACAATTTTGATCCAAGGGAGAACTCATGAGAGGTGGGAGGGTGATTTGCAAAATTCATAAGAGGTGGGAGGGATGATTTGCAAAGGTGCTTTTGCAAATCACTCCTCCCACCTCCTCTAAGCGCTCCGTTGAATCAACATCATGTGGCTCAGATTGAAGTTTCCATAGTTTTCACGGAGAGGTTGGTTTGCACCTGATACGTTGCCCTACAACTTTTGTATTCAAGTGTTTGTCCACTACAATTCAATTTTTTGGAGAAAAACAGGGTCAAAGCGTGCAGTTTGAACTGTTTTGGCTCTTGGCGCTCCAGAGCGCGCGCCGGCGTCACGCGTCGCCACGCGGTTCTGCTGGGCCCGCACGCCGAGGCCGCCTTTGGTCCGTCGGTCCGCGCGTCGGGTGACCCTCTTGCGCCCACCGACCTTCCGGCCCTCTCCTCTTGTGCCACGTGTTGCGCGCGCCGGGCCGGGACGCGCCAACCTCTAGCGTCGCCCACCGTACCGTGGCCACGCGGGTGCCCACACCGTGACCCCCTTAGCCGTGGCGCGCAAGGAAGCGCCCCACCACCGCCTTGCTCGCTTTTAAAAGTCGGTCGGCCTCCGCCCGCGCGCATTGCGCCACACCGGGCCGCTGCCGCCGCGCCATGGCTAACCCCGCACGGTGAGCTCCACCTTCCGGTCCTCGTCCTTGCCAACCCGTGTTGCTACTACCTCCCCTAGCATCCGTCGGAGCTTCCACATGCGCTTGTTGCCTAGGCTTGACCGCTGGCTCGCCGGAGTAGTCATCCCCGTGGCCGTTGCCGCTGGTTTCCGCCGGCCCTCTCCTCGCCGCGTGTACGCACACAAATCGATCCCTTGCGACTCCTAGAGCTTTCCCAGCCTCCTCTCGGCCGAGCTCGCCGGCGAGGTCACCGGAATTTTCCCCTGGCTGCGCCGCCCCAAGCCCCGAGGGCCACATTGCAAGGTCCCAGGTATTTCTAGGGGCCTGGGCGCAAATTAAGGGCATAACTGTGAATAGTTCGATCTTCCAGGGGCCTGCTCGAAAAAGGTTTCTGCCCCTTTTTAGTGTTTCAACTGCACCTTGTAAAATCCATAACAAATCACAGAAAAATCCAAAAATTGCAAACCCAATTTTTTTGTGATCTGTGTAACTAGAACTACAACTTTCCCGAAACATGTATATACTTTTGAGTTTTAGTTTTTGCTTGAAAAATTGAAATGTGAAATCCTTAGATCTATGTTTCTGTGGATTTTGGATATGTTGTGGGAACTAGCATGTTTAGGTTCTGTGCCAAAATTTGCACAAAGTTACTGAAGGAATCTTTTTATATAAATTATCTTGTGATATTGATAAATCTACCTAGATGATTTTTGTAGCTTAAAATATAATTATTCTTGAGCCCAACTTCTGGCTATTGTCATGTTATACCAAAATTCACCTCTCGTGAATTTATCCTGATTTTATCTCTATTAGAAATATTATTTCCTAATTTAATCTTGTTTTTAATCATAAATGTATATGTCAAGATCTATAATAGCTATAGGTGTATTTGTTGGTTCCTTGGGCTTGTTTTAGGCCAAAGAATGTGTAGGAGAAAGTTTGGTCTCATTGTTGTTGTATTTATTTTTATATGTATTAATCTTTTAAATGCTAGCTAGAAATGCCCTTATTTATGTGCATTTAAATTCAGTGGTGCAAACTAGTTGCTTGCTGTCCAAAGGGGTGTTCCTGGTCATTAGAACCAGTGGGCACTATTGGGCAAGTTTGAAATGTGATTGATTGATTAAAAGGGTGCAAACTAGATTAATCTAGTGAAGGAAAAATAGGAAAAACAAATTCCTTCCTGCATGAGTTATATAAATAAGTTAGAAAAGTAATTTGTGGCATAAAAGTAACTTTTCCTTGCTGTTTGTTTTTAAAGTAAATATTCTTTTATAAATGTGCACACAATCACCTTAAAGAGAAGACTAAATAAGCTCGTTGATTATCCTTTAAAAGGAAAAATGTTTAAATACTTTGGTTAAGGTGAATATGGCCAACCATATACTCCTAATGGTTGTTTGCTACTGTTTGTTAAATAAATTAAATTAATCATCCTTCTAATCACTGCATTGCATTCCCCGTGTAGAAATCCCCGACGGTAGCTACACGCTCGTGCCGGCTGACGAGGACGAGGGAGCAGGAGGAGACGTGCACTACCTGACCGTAGAGCAAGACCCGGACCAAAGTCCGCAAGTTTGTGTGTCTGCTTGTGCTGACGAAGGCAAGCCCCGGTTTAATCATTAACCTATGTGTTTCATTTAAACTTCTGAATTTATCTTTGTTATCTTATGTGCATTTACGTTCAGGAGTTGAATGAAACCCTAGCCGCATGATCCATAAGTACCTATGATCTTTTACTAGCATGTTAGGTCGCTAGTGGCTATGCTCTAAGGATCCGGTACAAGTTGAGTGATGTTCGTCACTCGCGAGAATAGGATCTCCTTTATGGAATCACCATGCTGATTAAATGGATTGCTCATGTGGTAAGAGCATGGGATTTGGGCTCCGGTCCAATGGCTTCATTGGTTAAGTGTTTGAAAGTACTAAACACTTGTCGGAAATGGGCACGGTAAGCCTAGTACCTAAATGAGACGGTGCGGGAACTTTGCGCTACTACTCTTAGGGTTGCGGCCCCGGGCTTGCTCCCCGAGTACTTGCGTGAGGCTGGGTGACCTTGGTGGCGTAGCCCAGTAAACCTCGTACTGAAGACTGTAGCATCTGATCCCAATCCGAGGAGTGACCGGATTCGCCTGGTTGGTGAACTCTTAGTGAGGGCACCTCCCGTGTGTTTAGGTCCACCTTGCAAGGTTATGACAAAATCGATTGTCGACCTCTCACTGTTATCTGAGACAACTTACCCGACTGGCCATGATATCCCTTTATAATAGAACTTTGTGAAGATTATTACTTTGATTGAATGTTTGTACAACTTTGATTGCAATAGTGGCTTATCTAGTAATGATTACTTCTACTAGAACTTGAGCTAAAATGTGAAAGTAAGGATTCATTACTTAGTAGCTTTTTGGCAAACAAACCCACTAGCCAAAAGCCTTGCATGTTTAGAGGTAAAGTCTTTCTTTTAGACGGGTAAGCCTTGCTGAGTATTAGTATACTCAACCGTGCTTTATAAATGTTGTTTCTAGGTAATTCATGTGATGTGTGGCCCGGAGAACTTCCACCCGGCTGGGAGCTGGAATGGGTGGATGACGAAGAGTGATTGCATCATGGACAGGCCTCCTATGATGTGATCGTATCGTTTAGTTATCTTCCGCTGTTTTAAATAAACTCTGAACTATTTACTTTCATGTCAAAGAACTATGTTTGTAATAATGGACCCTACGGGGATTTGATGTTAATTTGTAAGGCACTCTGGACTCTCCTTCGTGGGAGTTTTAATGCATACGTTCGATCCTCTCTGTGATGTCAAGTGATTTACCGGGTGTAAACCCGGCAACACTCAACGGGATACTTCTTTATTATCGCTTAATGACCGAATGGAGTGGTTTAGGCGATAGTACGGAATTATCTCGTGTGGGGTTGTCACAGAAACCAAGCACTATTTATCTTCACCGCTAGTCCTTCAAGCACTAAAGAGTGGGGTTCCTTTCAAATTATATGTGCTTGTCGAATATAGTGTTATTGGAGCTGTTTTGACTCAAGAAACTGAGAACAAGAAGTATATCGTTACATATGTGAGTAGAAGAATATTGGACACTGAGACGAGTTATACATCCATTGAAAAATTATGCTTATCATTATATTATGATTGTAATAAGTTATGGTACTATTTATTATCAAATATATACTTTCATAGTAGCATGCCTAATCGACATAATTAAGTACATGTTGTTAGACTAATTATGAGTGGTAGAATTAGTAAATGTGCTTATGCTCTTATTGAATATGATTTGGTTTTGTGAACCTTGAAAATCCATGAAAGGTTAAATTGTAGCTGATTTTATCGTTGGGCATATAATAATTGAGCAACTTGATTTAAATGTCAATTATGTTACTTCTACCCCATGGAAATCGCACTTTAATAAATTGGTTTGTAAAATTGGTTGTGGTGTTAGTGTTATCCTTATATCACCAAATGGTACCATGTTTGAAGCTCTCAAATAGTTAAATTATAAGTCTACTTATAACCAAACCAAACATAAAGCTCTCTTGTTTAGGACGGAAATATTTGCATGACATGGAGTTCAAATATGTGGATGCTTATTGTGATTATCTATTGGTCGTGCATTGAGTGTCAAAGCTATGTCGGTGTTTAGATGGGCTCTTCAATGCTTATCTTAATAAAAGCTTAGATATCACATCTTGTTTGGATTAATTTGGTATTTATCAGGTAACAAGAGAGGAGAATCCAAGGGCTAACACTCTAGCACAGCAAGGGTCCAGCACCACGATTGGCTGAGGCGGAGCCATTGCGGTTGGCGGCGGCGCGCAAAGACGAAATGAGCAGGGGGCAAGTGCGAAGGGGCGTGCAAAGACGAAACGAGCAGGAGGCAAGCGGCAAAAGGCAGCGGATGCTAAGTGATGAGGTAAGGGACTCCTCCCTCCCTCTCCTGTGATTTATAAATCTGGGGGGCGTGCTCCCGAAAACGCGCACGCCGTGCGCATTAACTGCAAGTGGCGGCGTCTATCACTGACAAGCGGGCCCCACTGTGCCGAAGCAGCCGGGCACACGCGCGTGCGTGATTATTACGACGCGGCAACCGAAGGGTCGCGGCGGCCCGTCACGTCCGCCCCCACGTCGCCCACCACGCACTCAGTTGCGCCGCCTGAAAAGGCACGCCCGCAGTGCACGACCGCTGCCGCAACTGCGGTCATTTAATGACCCGGTTCCTTACCAAGTAAGCGTGACCCCGCATGGCCCGAGCCTAGGGCTGGAAAAAATCGCACCCTCGAAGGGTGCCAATACTGACCAGTGGTTTTAAGTCCCGCTCAGCAAGAGTGGGCGCCACAGGTACCCTCGAATCTGGAGGATTACTGATCAGCAGCTCGAGGGCTGGCTCGGCCGCGAACCCACGAATCCTGTAGATGTAACCAAGACGGGGCACCTAGCTGCCACCCCGCGACGGCCCTACTAATTAGGGGTTCAAAGCCTGACCCTCGAAGGGTTCGAACAGGCGCCCCAGATCAACAGAGTTAGGGACGACGAGGGCGCGTGCATTCGAGCCTATCCTCGAGCCCACCAGCCCGAGGGCGCCCCACATGTCATGTTCAAGAGCCAACGAGGGCAGCTAGTCAAGGGATCCCATCGAGGGAGAGCTTCTGCGCCCTCAGTCCCCAGCGAACGGGACCGAGCCCTACCTAGCCAACCCGCATAAGCACTTTCATGGACGGGTCTCCGAACCACGAGCCAACCCTTATCGAATGGGGCATAGGCGTCCACTTGAATCACCCGATAACAGCTCAATGAGGAATCTGCAATTCGCGACCCGCTCGATGGGAGTTGTGGATACCTCACCCCTCCGTCCCGCGGAGGGACGGCGAAGGGGCGTGTAAACAAGATGGAGAGCACCCCTCAATCACCTTGACTAGGCCCAGGATCGGGGGCTCGACGCGTGGTTACACCTCCTGGAAATGCACCGGACACAGACGTATGCCAAGTACGTGCGCATGGCACTTCCGAGGCCGGCTGAAATATTGCCAAGGACGGCTGAAACTGACACCTCGCACAACGGCAGGCTCCGCAAAAAAACCTTGAGCACCCACGCTCCTGCAAGGCTTTCGGGGTGTCACACCTGTTTTTCCAAAGAAAACCAAGTGCATAACTATATGCATGCCAGGATCAATTCTCATGCATATAGTGACATAAGTGAATAACAGAAACAATATCACGTAAGAAAAAGGGAGATTATCAGATATGTACTCTTAATCCTGGAAACGAAGACACCAAACATCACAGGCAGTCGACTGGGGGTTGCGTACGCCTAGCACCAGCAACATCTTCACAATGACTTCATAGTAGCTTTCCTCCTTCTGAGCAACATTGTTTATAGCAAGGGTGAGCACTTGTCGTACTCGGAAAGTGTGGGGAAAGATATGAATGCAAAGGCTTTATAGTGGACTGGGCTCTAAGCATTTAGCATTTTAGTTGGTCAAGTTTTATTAGCACCTGATTACTAATAAAAGTATAAGTTTATACCAACCCACAATTAAGCATAAAGATAAGAGATACGCCATGAGCACATGGCAAGCATAACCATAACACAATTTAAGTCCATCTTCAAGTTCAATTATCATGTGAGGGTCCAGGCCGCTCTTGACCGTGAGCACGGCTAATCGATTAGTTTTACACTCTGCAGAGGTTGTACACTTTCACCACAAGCAGCGTATGTCGTATGGACCTCCCTGGGCCCACTACCTCGGTGGGTACCAGGACCGACTACTCGGTGGGCCCCTGGGACTACCCGACTTGCGTTACACGGCACCTGAAGGCGTGGAGCACAAGGACAGGACAGGAGTAGTACTCGGTTAGGACTCTGTACATGTTCCGCACTGTGTAAGAGGTCTCCTAGACGTACTCGACTAGTACTCCTTCCCTACTCCGACTTGTAACCCTGCCTCCCGGACTATATAAGGCGAGGCAGGGACCGATCTCAGGATCACCTCATCCAATCTCAACTCACGGCGCACTATTGCACCATCCTGTAATCGTGCCCTATCAATCCAAAGCTACGCAGCATACAGGACGTAGGGTATTACGCACCTCGCGGCCCGAACCTCGTCTAAATTGTGTGCCACGTGTCTCTTCCTTCGAGTTACCGATCTCGGCGAGTCACATTCATCTACTTCGGTACTCCCCGTAGTAGGTTGCCGGTCCAAAACACCGACACCGGCGCGCTGTAGGGGCTCTCGCTCGAGATCACATGGCGAACTCGACGGCTTCCGTTCACATCAAGCCAACCGTCGCCTTAAGCCGCGGCGACACCTTCGTCTTCGGCGCCTGGGTCTGCACTGCTGATGGCGCGGGCTCCTTCCGCCGCCGCCGCTTGATCATGCAACCCGACTCGAGGACGGTGCCTTGTGACGCTTCCCGAAGTTGTCACGGGCGAGCTCGCCGGCAAGTTCGGCGAAATTTCGCTTTCCAACCTCCACGCCGACTTCGAGCTCGAGTCCGTCTCCAACTCGAACCCGACGTCGCCATGGGCCATCGCATGCGAGTCGGCTCCTCGCCCATCGCAGCGGTCCCCTCTCCATGCCGGCGCTCCGCGCGTGGCCCTCGCGTTCCCGGGGCACGGCCCGCACGGAGGCTTCTACACCACGCCGGGCCGGCAAGGAGCCCGTAACCGAGTACAACTCGGACTCCGACACCGTCTCCAACCGCGTCTCGGACTTCAGCCCTCTCTCCGAGTTCTACTCGAACCCGGACTACGAGTTCGACTTCGGGTCGAACCCTGAGGAGCCCGAGTCCGAAGACGACTCCTCCGAGCTTCCCTTGTCGGGCCGGCCTGCGGGGCTGGTCATAAGATCGACGCCGGCCGGAAGATACGTCTACTGGCCAGACCGCAAGCCCGCTGAGCTGACAAAGGAGGACTCACGCTACGTCGCCTACATCGACTCGCTACCGTTCCAGGAGGGAACACCGCTAGCCCAAGCTGACTCAAACACACCAACTGAGGTGGCACCTTCTGAGCCAAGCTTGGGTACCCCTGATCGTCAAGTCTTCATGGCTGCCGGCGACACCCCGGGGACCTCAGGCACGGCCGCAGACAAGTACTTGGAACTCGCCAGCAGTGGAGCACTACGACGAAGGCGTCTCAGAAGACAACAGACGAGTTGACATCGACAGCCTCGAAGAAGCTCGCTGTGCCGCCCTAGTCCAATCAGCAAGGTACCTGGAGGGTATCCGACGCTACCACGATCGCAACGTCAAGGAACGCTCCTTCAACGTTGGAGATCTTGTCCTCCGCCGTATCCAGAACACGGAAGGACTTCACAAACTCAGCTCCCCCTGGGAAGGGCCCTTCACCGTGGCCAAGGTGACCGGGCCAGGCTCGTACCGCCTCCAAACACTTGAAGGCGAAGAAGTCAACAACTCGTGGAACGTCGACCAGCTCTGTCGATTCTACGCCTAGTCTACTCGACTACTCCGGGGCTCAAGTCTACACGACTACACCAACACCCCCTTGCCGCAGGCGACCCTCCGGGTCCTGGCTTCAAGTCTCCGGACTACTCTTCTCCAGGTCCAGCCCGTGCGGCTACCTACGGACCCTGGGCTGCGACGAGCGTCAAGGACTCTAGCAGCGGTCTACCAAGAGACCACACTCCAAGATCCAGCCCCGCGCGGCTACCTACGGATCTGCGATCCAGCCTACACGGCTACCTACGGATCACTCACTGTAAGCGGCTACCCGCTCCAGTACTACTCAGCTGTAAGCGGCCTTCGGGTCCAGGCGACTACTTGTAACACGGCCCTGGCCACCCAGGCGTACTTCTTCAGTAATAAAGTTTGATTGTTCATCAACTTCTTTACTGTCTACCCCCTGCGACGGGACCACTAAGCCGAGTACTACTACTCGCACCTACTCCACGATGGGCGCTCCGCACTCTGAGATCGCGGTCACGAGTACTCATTGATGGAACATCTCATTTCATTGATACATGAAAAAGTTCATTACAACTGTTTCCTCTACATCTACGGCTACCAGCTATCCATGCAGGGCTACTGGAGGTTCAACTTATCGGCTACCTGCTCCGCGATGGGAGCCATCCGCTCCAAAGCAACTCCGCGTCTTCGCTCATCCGGCCGGTTGGCGGCTACCCCGCCGGCGACTACCTCCACCGGGGCCTTCGGGAAGTACGACTTCATGAAGGCCGCACCGCTTCGGGATTGACTTGGCCATGTGCTTCACGTAGGCGGCCGGCCGGCTTGGCGCCTCACGAAGTCGATCCGCCAACGGAGCGATCCTGGGGCCGCCCGGGTGCGGCACCAGGAGCCTCGCGATCGGGAGGGCAGCCTCTTCAAGGTCCTTCGGGCCGGGCCGGAGCGCCTCGCGATCTTCGTTCAACTTCGCAAAGATTTGTAGCAGTTGACGAGGTCTCTGTCAGAGGCAATTCTCAACTCCATGTGCTTCTCGCACTCGAAGGCCAGCTCCTTGTAGTCGAGTTCAAGTACCTGGCGGGCTTCTTGCTCCCGGTAGAAGAGATTCTTCATGCTGATCTCCGAGCCCTTCAGTCGCTCCACCGGCCTTCGAGTTCGCAACACCGAACACAACAACGGGTCAGAGCTTGATGACCCCCAACAAGTACCCGACAAGTCAAGAGACATACCTTTATTCTTGTTGCGGAGGCCTTTGTTCTTCCGCACCAGCTCGTCGCTCTTCGCCTGCAAGTCCATCACATCGTTGTGGTACTTGGCGAAGGCGGCGTCAAGCTTCGACTGCATGGCGGCCGCGTGCTTCCTCGACTTCATGAGCTGCTCCTCCAAGGCCTCGGCTCGCGATGCACCGTGTCGCCATAGCCTTGCGGCCGATTGGACTTCTCGCGGGATCGCTCCGCGACGTCCTGCACAAAACCAATTCAAGTCAAGCAGAGTACTCAACGAAAGGATTGACTACTCGGGAGGCAACGGCTACGTACCTTCATCCATTTGTTCGGCTCGTCGCATCGCCTCCGGATGCTCGCGCCAACACCGCCGCTCGACCAGATCGTCGGCAAGCAGCTCGATCCCGCCACGGCTACTCGTCGTAGCCTCCGTCATTGGCGCCGAGCGGATAGGCTCCGCGTCTTGGATCTCGGGAGATCGGATCGCCACCTCCAGGGCAACCCCTGGCGACGTGGTAGCCGCCTCCTCCTCGGCGGACTTCTCGACGGTTTCCCCCATGGGCTCGGGGGCTCCTACCGCAACCTCTGGGGCCTCTGGTGTCAACTCCTGCATGGGCACCCCTGCAGGGATGTCACCTCCTTCGGCGCCTGTCACCAAGGAACACGTGCATCAGTATCTACGACTACTCTTTTTGGGGCTCTACAGCTTAAGGAGGAGTACTCACCTTCGACCACGACCGCCTCTGGCAGCGGCGCTTCGGCGGCTGGGGGCTCGGTCGCGACTTGGGCTTCTGGAGCGGGCTTCTCGACGGGCGGCGCGGCCTTTTCTGCTTCTGCTGCCGCGGGCTCCTCTTCGTCCCAGCTCAAGTCCGTGGATTTTCTACACAAGTATCCACAGAGGGTCGTCAGATAAAAATCGACTACTACAATAAGTACTACTCACGAAGGCGTGGTACTTACAAGTTCGACCGGACGATAGTCACGGCCGGAGCACCGAGGATGCTGGCGATATCAACCAGTCCACCCTCGGTGGGCGTTTCTTCCTCCGCCTCTCCGACTACCGCCTCCTCCACGGCGGCGGCGGCCGCGCGAAGAGGGCCGCGCCCCCGCGGCTTCCACCTCTTCGGCGGCGGCGGTCGCGGGTACTCGCTCCCCTGCGGGGCGGGGGGCGGCGCTCCACGCGCGCCGAAGTTCTTCGACAGTGGGAGCTGGACTTTGGCTTCCAGCCGGTTCCCCCACTGTGGGCCACATGCCCTCATCGCCCTCCTCCACGGGCTCTGCTGGCGGCCTCTCCTGCACACAAGGACGACTACTCGTCAGCACTGTACTCGATCACCGGGTACTCGACTACTTTGCTCAAGATGATTTACCTCTGGAGGCGTGGTCTCTGAGACCTTCATCTTCTTGGCTACCCGCTTCTTGGCGGGGTTGCGCGGCTTCCTCGGCGGCGCAGCAAGGCTAGCCTCCAGGCTAGCCGGAGGGTCTTAGATGAGAGGCACATGAGGCAAGCCCGGACGGCTAAACCTCGACCGCACCGGAAGCGGTCTCCGCGCGTCTCCTCGTCTTCTTCGTCATCGGAGGTATCCTCCACAATGACGGGATCGTCGTCGTCTCCGACTATTCGGCGCTCCTTCACCTTCTCCACCGTCGGGACCTCGATTCCGCTCGGTGGTGGCTGCGGCTCGGAGACAAATCGTTTCACATCATCCTGCGCAAAAGACACAAAAGCGTCAGCAACTCTGCTACAAGTGCCTACTACTCGACGAGGCGGGTACGGCTACTTACCTCGTTGGGCGGGCGCGCGGCGGAGAACTCCTCGACAGGGCACGCCGTGTACTCCGGCATGTCCTTGAAGATCCTCGACAACCTCTCGATGATGTCGTTGTCTTCAATTTCGCCCCCCGGCATCCGCGACGTGTCGTCGTCGCCGGTGTACTCGAAGCCCATCGTATCCCGCGCTGACAGCGGCTGGATCCGGCGCTTCATGAAACTGAAGGCCACATGTTCGGCCCTCAGTCCTGCATCCCGCAGGGTCTTGATGCGTGCCAGCAATTCCGGGAGCTGGATCCCCTCTTGCATGGTGGGCTCCGTGTTCCACCACTCTTGGTGCTTGGGTTGCCGTCCGCTCGGCTTCGGCAGCTCGGGATGGTGGTTCGTGGTGTAGAACCACCTCGTCTTCCAGTCCGTGTTGGAGTCCACGAGCTTGTATGCCGAGTGCGCTCGGCGGCATCTTCCCTCAAGCGGATCCCGCCCCTCCGACTACTGCGGGGTTGGAGGCGCCGGGTGCGGCTTCACGCGGAAGAATTTCCGGAAGAGAACCCAGTGGGGTTTGATCCCCAAGAATGCTTCGCAGAAATGGACGAAGACAGAAGTATGGAATATTCCGTTGGGGTTCAAGTTGAGGTACTCGATGCCATAGTACCTGAGAAGCCCCTTGAAGAAGTCACTCGCTGGGAGCGCAAGACCGCGCTCCACGAAGCGCGAGAACATCGGGATCTCGTCTTGTGCCTTCTCCATCGGATAGGGATCTCCGACGGTGGATCTCCACATATCGATCTCCTTCTCCCTGATGAACCCGCTGTTCAACAGGGTCAGCAAGTCTTCGGTCTTCACCTTCGACTTTTTCCACTCGCGGCTTGGGTCAGCGCGCGGTGGAGATGTGGGCGGCGCTGCTCCGGCGCCGGCCGCGGCAGCCTCTGCATGGCTCCTCTTCTTCCCGCCGGCCTTCGACGTCTTCGACGGGGACGGCTTCATCCTCCAAGAACAGGGAGTCTTCACTCGCATCCGCTCGGGGGCTACCCTACAGCTTTCGGGTGGCGATACGCTTGGATCTACTACGGCGGCGGCGCTCGCTGGAGTGGATCTACTTCAAGATTCAAGTGGCGAATGACTGCAGCTCACTTGGGTGAAAAACCCTAAGGGTTTCGGCTTGTATTTATAAGCCAAAACGCCTCCGTAACGGGCGGCTGGATAAGTCCATGCGCGGCTGACTCAGCGGCTGCGCGTGACTCTTCGTATTCCACTAGTCGACGCGCCTCATCTCGGGGGCTCGGCTACTTCTACTCGACTACCTGGGACGCGGCTAGTCTCCAGAGCATCTCAGGACACATTCTCCAAGAAGACCCTTCAATTCGAGAGGAAGTACTCGACTCAAGGCTCGGGGGCTCCGTGCCACGTGTCCTTCGGTTTTTTCTCTCCGGATTTTTCGGGATTTTCTCGCCAAGACTTCGGATAGATCCTCAGCCAGAGCCCGCGGCTCGAGGCTCGGGGGCTACTCCGCGTGGATTGCGGTTCTGCAAATCGCATCTTCTTGACGGCTCCGGCTTCAAGACAAGGCAGGCATTTCGAAGACCTTCGAAGGCGTATTTCAAGGACGCTTGGGACTACTCGAGAAGACTTCAAGATTGCTCAAACATCACCGGAGTACATTCCGGCCTCGGGATGCTTCGACTACTCTTGAGGACTTTTGACTTGTAGCACTCGGGGACGCTTGAGGACTACTTGTTAAGGCCGTCAAGACTACTTGAAGCTATCCTTCTCGACTACAAAGTACTCGGGGGCTTGTCGTATGGACCTCCCTGGGCCCACTACCTCGGTGGGTACCAGGACCGACTACTCGGTGGGCCCCTGGGACTACCCGACTTGCGTTACACGGCACCTGAAGGCGTGGAGCACAAGGACAGGACAGGAGTAGTATTCGGTTAGGACTCTGTACATGTTCCGCACTGTGTAAGAGGTCTCCTAGACGTACTCAACTAGTACTCCTTCCCTACTCCGACTTGTAACCCTGCCTCCCGGACTATATAAGGCGAGGCAGGGACCGATCTCAGGATCACCTCATCCAATCTCAACTCACGGCGCACTATTGCACCATCCTGTAATCGTGCCCTATCAATCCAGAGCTACGCAGCATACAGGACGTAGGGTATTACGCACCTCGCGGCCCGAACCTGTCTAAATTGTGTGCCACGTGTCTCTTCCTTCGAGTTACCGATCTCGGCGAGTCACATTCATCTACTTCGGGTACTCCCCGTAGTAGGTTGCCGGTCCAAAACACCGACAGCGTAAAAGCTCCGGAGAACTTTGGACCCAACCACGCGATGCTGATTAGGCACCATACCACACTACCGAGGTGTGGCTGCATAGGGACGCTACAAGGCCTTTACAAAGGTTCCCAGCAAGATGTGACCCACAAGGTCCGGATCAGTTAGCAAGGTATAAAGTCCCCTAGCAGGTCGATACCCCACCATAAAAGAATAACTCACCCAACCCCCTGCTAGAGCGAGTCCATACCCCGCAGTACCGCCAATCCCTTGTCCTTATCGGGTAAGATCACCCCAAGCTAAAGTTCCTAATTATTCGACCAAGACCATTGCCCATTAGTTCTTGTGGTTGTACTGTTTTCCTGGGTGGTTCTCCATGTTCCGATTAATGCACAGTGATCTTGTATTAAAATTATCATAAAGGAACATAGAGCATAAAATGATAACCATGTTGATTATTACCAACCCAGTTGAGCACACTAAGCAATATCTACCATCAGCATTAATTAAGAACCAGGTTCAAGATAATGGTCAAAAGAGGCTAGTCATCCTTAACAGGCACCCATTAAAATTAATGCAAGCAATGCAATGGTGATTAAATATAATTCTTAGGACAAAAGATCAAGGACACACTTGCCTTTAACCAGAGTAGTGATGTTGCTCAGAATGTCTTCACCTTTAAGCTTTCGAAGCTCTCAAACAACGTTCCTTCTACTCGCATCAATCATCGGGCATAAGCATGCAAAGCAAACGCATGAATACAACTAAGAACAATACACCAATCAAAAGAAAGCTTTAAAAGAACGCACTAAAGGATAGGCTTGATTAGATGGATCACTAAAGAACGCAAAGTATGCTTGGAAGGGAAAGGCTTGGTTAACTTTGAGGAGATGGTCGTGGAAGATTGAGCAAGGACCGGAAAGATCACACTGAGATAGAGCTCAATTCTAATGGTTACGCAAACGCAAGAAACGCTGAAAACAGAACTAAGCTCGAAACTATCGTGAGATCATTATCAAACAACAAGAGACTACGCTTGGCATATTTTACTTAAGAAATCATGTGAAAGAATATTTCAGAGAAATACTCTATGTTACCATTAAACAAGTTACTTTTGATTAAATAAATCACGATAAACCTAATCATATTTTATTTATAACATTTGAGTGGAAGTTATGTCAAATTAACAATTACTTTAAAAAGATGAAGCAGGTATGAGATATCTAAACGAGTAACTTTATGTCACGTGTTCAACTAAACATATTTAATATTGAAAAGGCATTTATGATGTCATTAGGCATATTAACTTTATTGTGAAAACCGATGTTTAACTCTAACATCTTTTATTTAGAAAAACTAGTTATGAATAGGGATTAACCAATTACATCATGATTAAAGAAAACCGAATTAGAACCTAATCACTTTTTATTTATAAAAGCATTGGAATAAGAATTAGTCAAGATTAACATGCATCTTTAGTATTATAATAAATAACAGGTGATACACATGCTAACGTACAGGTTATGGTGAAACGAACTAGAACGGCACAAACGAACTATCAACGCACAAGAAAACCTTAAGGTGGGTTTAGGAAAACTAATCTACAAAGAGAACTCGGATGAACAGCTGACACACTAGCCAAGGGTGAACTGATCTGACAGGTGAAGCAGATAACAGGGTAAACTCTAAAGAAAGGTAGCTACGATAGATTAGGTACAGGAACACAACTGATTCATAAAAAGACAACCTAACCGAGATAGGATAGACATGAACTAGACATTGATGAAGGAGATTCTAAGAGAAACATGAAATAATCATGGTAGGATTACTTGATAAAGAAATGCAGAACAGAAACTCTTAGATATCTACTTGAATCACCAAAGCACACAAACCGTGCTTAGAAGGGAAAGGTCTGATTAGATGCACACAGTTTAGCTTGGGCTAACACGATGCAGGGCGGCGGCGGGGCTCGAGAAGCCGGGCGTGCGGCCTTTAAAGGGGCTGGCGGATGCCTGGCCGTGGCGCGCACGCCAAGGCAAGGCCCGACGGCGGCGCAGGCTTGTCCGCCATGGACACCCCGGTCGTGGAGGCCATGGCCACGAACGCCGGGCCCAGATGGGCCTCACGCGGGCCTAGGCCGGGCCGGTAGCGGGCGAAGGGAAGATGGGTCAGGCCTTCGGGCTCGGCCCAGTAGGATAGGTTTTGTTGTTTTTTTCGAAATTATTTTCAATGCGAAACAATTTCAGAAAAACAATCCAGAAATTGTTTAAAAGCACGAGAAATACTCCGAAAATCACAAAAATTCCAGGAAAACTCCCAGAACTAGATTGGAGCATGAAAAATCCAAATAAAGTATTTGGACCTCATGAAAAAGATTTTAGAGCCTTCTAATAAATAGAAATAGCTCAAGGAAAATGAGAATAAATTCCAGAAAAATCCAGAAAATTCTCGGAAGAGTTAGGACAGCTCCTAAATGCATTTTTGAAACCTTTAGCACTCAAGAACCACTAGATGCATCGGCATGAATGCAACACTCTCAACTTTGTTTTAATTTAGAAAATCAAACAAAGGATTTTTCCTATACTATATTCCCTGTAACGAAAATAAATGTTGGAAAAATTTTAAAATTTATGAGAAAATTGTGGTTTTATATTTTTCTCCATTCACATCCTGAAATTGGAAATTTCAGGGTGTGACAGGGGGCTACACCCGCAGGTGCGCTAGTGCGCCTCCATGGAATAGTACGACATCCAGGAGGGAAGAACGTCCCATCAGCAAGCGTCAGCCTCTGCGGGATCCTAACGGATACCACCGCAGAGGCTCGGGGGCTACTGTTGGGGACGACCATAGGGGTCCCCTAAAATCGGGAGAAACCCCATTTTCTTTCGCAAACGACAAAACACAAACAAACTCAAAAACATAAAAATGCGCTCAAGACAATCACAGCCAACTGGCAGGGACCCACGGTCCTGGCGGCCTCAGCGGTCCACCAGAACAGTCAGCTGCAGCCTCCCTCGGGCGAAACTCCGCTTCGCTCGAGGGACACGGCATCGTACTAATGATACCCCACCTCGCTCGAGGGTTGGACGCCCCCTCGAGCGAGACTCCGCCTCGCTCGAGGGCCAGACACCCCCTCGGGTGAGAGTCCGCCTCGCTCGAGGGCTGGACACCCCCTCGGGTGATACTCCGCCTCGCTCGAGGCTCTCACGGGCTCGCCGCTTCCACACCCACTCCCTGGCCGAAGCATTTAATGTTCTGACACATGCAGGCGCCCAAGTCAAAGACGAATCCTCGCCATGTCGTCCCTCTGATGCCGCCTGGGAATCATATCCCGGCACTGTTTCGCCAACCCTCCTGGTGAGGCCGTCCCCGCCACTGTACAACACTATGCGGTAAGGCTAGTGTCAACTCCGTGACACTGTGCTGCCCACTCTCGTACGGCCCGCGCACCGCACCCTCGAAAGAGGATGGCGGAACCCTCGAAAGGGGGATGGACGCCTATCTTGCGCTCGCCCAGGACGATGCCATGACGTTGAACCAGTGAGGCACGTCTCCTCCGTCACCATCAGCCCTGTGCGGCCATCCCCGCTACCACGCCACCATCCAGAGCACTGCAGCACCATCCCTGACGTTGTGGGAGTCCGGAACGACAAGACGTCGCCACGCCCGCTGTTGTGCGACCGCCGGCCTTCCATCAGCCCAACCCTCGAGCTGACGCACGCACGACGGCCAGAAGAGAGGCTCCCACGCCGCCACCCTCAAAGCCGCTCCTGGACGGATACAGGGCACACCATGGCGCCCCGTCAGAAGCAAGATTCGCCAGGATGGCCGTCTACTCCGCAACATTGTACACCATACCGTCGCACATAATTAGAACTGTGCGGCACGATTGTAAACTGCCCCCCCCCCTTGGTCTATAAAAGGACGAGGCAGTCCCCCGGCCGCGGGGGATGGCAGATAGCACACACTTGCACGCCCTCCACCCACACACGATATTGGCACTTCGCCTCAATCAAACCTATCGGGCCTAGAGGCCTCTCCTCCTCTCCCGCCTCGCTTGTAGCTCCCCTCTGAAAGCATCACGGTGCAACGCAATATAGTGCCTCGAGCACAACCCTACTAGACGTACGGCCTCGGGTGGAACCAGGATAAACCTCATGTCACCTAATTGCTTAGCACCGGCCATCGAGAGATAGATCTCAGCGCTTGTACTAGTTAGTGTCGGGACTACTTTCTGCACCGACAATAATCACAAGGTAATAACCTAATAAACGAGTAGATGGAAATAGTTTATACAAAATCATGGTAAAAGTAGTACTACATCTAAATGTGTCGGCTCCTCTTCCCCCTAACAGCTCTAGCGCCAGCCCAGGTGTGGTCCCGGTCGTACGTCCAGGGGTCAGGTGCCCTGACCACCCGCGGTCCTAGCTGGTCGGGAGACGGTGTCGCCATGGCCGCCTGCGATGAGCCTGCAGCATTCGGTGTCGCTCTGCCCGCAGGTGTCGCTCCGTCGGCCGCCGGGGTCAACTGTGACGGATGAGTCAAAAGCGGTGGTGGTTGTGTCAACTATGACGCGCCAACTTCCTCGGCCTGCTGCGGGGAGGCATCCATGGTCGCGAGAATGTCACCGTATTTGAACTCATCCCAGCCCAGCTGGTCCTCGGTGGACGTGTCGAAAGTAGGCTGGAACATTGGCGGTGTGGACGACGAAGGAATAGCTGTCGCCGAAAACTGAAAGGACGGCGGTCTGGAACCTCCTAGCGGATAGATCGGCGGCGGCTCCTGCTGTCAAGGCCCGGCTGTCGGAAAAGGCGGTGGTCGCCCTGTACGATTAGAATATAGGATAATCACAAACGCACAATAGTTGTGTGCATTAGTTGAAAATAAGGTCTATTGAAAGTACCTGCACCGAGGGGGAGCAAACGGCCGCTGCACGTAGGTGTGCGGGCCCTGCGCCTGTAGGTGTTGTTGT
The DNA here is from genome assembly GCA_947561735.1 of Cenchrus americanus. Taxonomy (NCBI): domain Eukaryota; kingdom Viridiplantae; phylum Streptophyta; class Magnoliopsida; order Poales; family Poaceae; genus Cenchrus; species Cenchrus americanus. The sequence goes on along the minus strand of OX387242.1, from coordinate 95,442,446 downwards.
GCCCTCGGAGCCGAGAAGCCGCCGGCAAAGGTGGCAGGCGTCGGCTGCAAAATCGCTATCGAGGTGAAGCTCGAGGATGACGTTGGGTGGCACGGAAGGAGAGGAATCTCTACGGCCCCTGCGTAGTTCATGACGGCGGAGTACCTCATGGCACCAGCGATGATCCTCTCGTGCGTGCTCTGGTGCTCCTGAGGCCCCCAGGAGAAGCATTGCCCTATCATGGCCGATGCGAGCCGCACGACCTCAGTCAGCACGTCGTGCTACGCACAAAATTAGGAACACATGTTATAATGAAAAGTCATATGAATGTAATATGTTTGCAGTATCATAGCTTACCGTTGTGTCGCCGGTCTGGTCTCGGCGCACCGGGTACGTCACGTCCGGCAGGACCCTGTCGTGGTCCGGGACAGGTGGCGGTGGCGGGGTAGCAGACACGTACGTCACCTGCGTCCGCGTCCTCGGTAGGTACCACTGAAGGTACGCTACCTAGGTGGTGCCGTCGTGAAGGCGGTGCTCAGTGAAGACGTTCTGCTTGTGCGCCGCAGACGCCCACTCTGCCACTGTCGGTGCGAATGTAGTCCCGACCCTAACTAGTAATAAGCGCTGAGATCTATCTCACGATCGCTGGTGCTAAGCAACTAGTGACACTGATTTTTATCCTGGTTCCGGCCGGGGGCCGTACGTCCAGCAGCGGTGTGCTCGGGGCACTATATTGCGTTCCACCGTGGTGCTCGTAGAGGGGGCTACAAGCGAGGCGGGAGAGGAGGTCGGACCTCCAGGTCCCAGAGGTACTGATTGAGGCAAGTGCCAATATCGTGGTGAAGGCAGAAAGGGTGCCTGTGATTGCTATCTGTCGTCCCTGTCCCTCCCCTTGCGGCTGGGGGACTGCCCCTCCCTTTATAGGCCAAGGAGAGAGAGTAGTTTACAGGTGTGCCGCGCTGTTCTCCTACGTGTGAAGGCATGGCGAGCAGTGCCACAGAGTTGATGACCGTCCTGGTGAATCTCGCTCCTGTTGGGGCGTCGTGGCGAGTCCTGTGCCCATACAAGAGCGGCTTCGAGGGTGGTGGTGCAGAGGTTGGCTGGCCGGCCACCGTCCGCGGGCCAGCTCGAGGGCGGCATCGACGGGGGTCCATACGAGGTACAGTGGCGGGCGTGGCAATGTCCTGTCCCCGTGCGCTTCAACAGCATTGGGGATGTCGTCGCAGTACCCGGCGTGGCGCTGCAGTGGCGGGGATGGGCGCACAGGGCTGACAACGACGGGGAAGACCGTTCCTGCCGGCCTGACGTCACGGTGCAGTTCTGTGTAGTCATAGAAAAAGCGTTCGCCCCCATTCGAGGGTTCCGCTGTCCCCTCCTTCGAGGGCTCGACGTGTTAGCCGTACAAAAGTAGGCGGCACAGTGCCACGGAGCTGACACTGGTCTCTCCGCACAGTGTTGTATAGTGGTGGGGATGGTCTTCCCCAAAGAGTGGGTGGAACAGCGCCGGGGCGTGATTCCCAGGCGTGTCGGGGTCGTGGCGCAGTCCTACGGTGCCAGAGCATTAAATGCTCGGACGTGCGAGCAGGAACGGGGGCGTCGTGTGCGAGGGGATCCTCGAGTGAGGCGGACCTCGCCCGAGGGGCGTTCAGCCCTCGAGCGAGGCGGACCTTGCCCGAGGGGGCGTTCAGCCGTGCCGCTCTGACGGGCCGCGGGGGCCACCAGGGATGTGGTCTTTTAGTGCGTGCATTTTTAGGCTCGTGAATTGGTTCACATTTTGCGTTTTTTTACGAGATGACGTGGGATTTTCCCAGTTGTTTAGGGGACCCTTATGGTTGTCCCCGACAGTAGCCCCCGAGCATCTGTGAGTGTATCCGTTAGGATCCCGCAGATGCTGACGCTTGCTGATGGGACGTTCTTCAACCTGGTTGCCGATGCCAGTCCATGGGGCCGCGCCAGCGGACCCGCGGGTCTAGCCCGTGAAGCCTTGCAGGAGCGTGAGTGCTCCTGCAGGGGTTTTTTCATGAGATCCACCAGTGTGCGGGGTGTTAGTTTCAACCGGCATCGGCAATGTTCCAGCCAGCCTCGGTGGTGCCACGCGCACATAGCTAGCATTGTCTGCGTTTGGTGCACCTTAGGAGGTGTAGCCATGCATCGAGCCCCCGAGCCTGGGCCCGTTCGAGGCGATCGGGGTGAGCTCTTCGACTTGTTTTGAACGCTCCCCCGCTGTCCCACCGCGGGACGGAGGGTGAGGTTTCCGCAACCCCCATCGATCGGGTCACGGATTGCGGATTCCTCGCTGAGCTGTTGTCGGGTGATTCAAGTGGACGCCCATGCCCCGTTCGATAAGGGTTGGCTCGTGGTCTGGAGACTCGTCCATGAAAGCGCTTAGGCGGATTTGCTAGGTGGGGCTCGGTCCCGTTCGCTAGGGACCGAGGGCGAGGAAGCTCTCCCTCGATGGGATCCCCCCGACTAGCTACCCTCGTTGGATCCTGAATACGACATGTGGGGCGCCCACGAGCTGGTGGGCTCGAGGATAGGCTCGAATGCGCGCACCCTCATCGTCCCTGACTCTGTCGATCTGGGGCACCTGTTCGAACCCTTCGAGGGTCAGGCTTCGAACCCCTGATCAGTAGGGCCACTGCGGGGTGGCAGCTGGGTGCCCCCGACTTTTTGCATCTGCAAGACTTGAGGGCTCACGGTCGGACCAGCCCACGAGTTGTTGATCAGTAATCCTCGTGGATCGAGGGCACTTGTAGCGCCCGCTCTCGCTGAGTGGGCTTCGAGACCATTGGTCGGTAATCGCACCCCTCGAGGGTTGGGTTTTTCGAGCCTCGTGATCGGGCCGCTCGAGGGTCATCCTTACTTGGTAAGGGAACGGGCCATTTAATGCCCACAGTCATGGCCATAGTTATGCGCTGCGGGCGCGCCTTTTCAGGCGCCGCGGCCGCGAGTGTAGTGGGCGACGTGGGCGGGCGGACGTGACGGCCCGTCGCGGCTCTTCGGTTGTCGCGCCGTAATGATCGCGCGCGTGCGCGCACCTGGCCGCTCTGGTCATGGTGGGCCCCGCTCGTCAGTGACGAACGCCGTCACCTGCAGTTAATGCACGCGGAGCACGTGATTCGGGGAGCATGGCTCCCATGGGTCCATAAATCCGAGAGGAGGAGGAGGCGGGTGCTGGACCCGCTGCCGTGGCCCCGATCGACGGTGACGGAGTTCACGCTGCACGAGCTCGAGAACGGCGGCCAGTTGGCGCCGAACGTGAGCGGGCAACCCCCAGCTTGGATCGTCCCGCCCGCGGCGGACCGGGAGCCCAATCCACCGTTCGGCTACGTCGTCAGCTTCGTCCGCCACCACGAACGTGGCTTTGCGGCGCCGGGGAGCCGCTTCATGCGCGGGCTGTGCTACCACACAATTTTGCGCTGAACGCGATCTCGCAGGCAGTCATCTTCGTCGGCGTGTGCGAGGGATTCCTGGGGATGCCAACGAACTGGGATCTCTGGTCCACCTTTTCCGCGCGGAGCTCCACACGCTCTCCACGCCGGAGCCGTGGGTGCGCCGCGCGGTGCGCGTCGGCGGGGTGACTGTGACAACCCCACCCGAGATAATTCCGTACTATCACCTAAACCACTCCATTTGGTCATTAAGCGATAATAAAGAAGCATCTCGTTGAGTATTGTCAGGTTTACGCCCGGTAAATCACTTGGAAACACAGAGAGGATCGAACGAATGCATTAAAACTCCCACAAAGGTGAGTCCAGAGTGCTTTACACCTTAATACTAATCTCCCCGTAGGGTCCAATTATTACAAACCATTAATTCCAACATGGTAATAAATCATTCAGAGTTTTGCTAAAACAGCGGAAGTTCTAATAACGATACGTTACGACATCACCAGAGGCCATCTGTGACACCGTTACTCAACGTCCTCATCCACCCATTCCAGCTCCCAGCTGGGTGGAATCTTACCAGGCCAAACCACTTCACCTGAAAACAACAATTATAGCAAGTCTGAGTATACTAATACTCAGCAAGACTTACCCGACAAAAGTTACCTCTAGTCATGTTGGCCTTTACTAGGGGGTTTGTTTTGCCAAAAAGCAACTAAGATCATGGATCCTTACTTTCAATATTTTAGCTCGGTTTCTAGTGAGGTTATCATTACTAAGTGAGCAACTAATACAAACAAGAATTGTACAACACAATTAATTCACGCAGAAGGTTTCACATAGTTCCATTATTACGGGATATCATGGCCAGCTGATTAAGCAGTCTCGGATAACGGTGAGAGGCCGACAATCGATTGATTCATACACCTTGCAAGGTAACCTAAACACACGGAGCGGTGCCCCACAGAGCTGACACCGACCAAATGGTTCCCAAAAATCCTCGGGTTGGGATGATAGCCTACAGTACCGGGTACAGGGCTATCTGGAATGCCCCACACAGCGCATCCAGCCTCACACATGTACCCTCCTTTCGGTTGCAAGCCGGGCAAGAGACGAATCGAGATTAGTAGTAGTAAAATCCCGTACCGTCTCATTAAGGTACTAGGCTTACCGGTCCCGTTCCCGACAAGTGCTTAGTACATTCAAAAGCTTAGCCCACGAAGCCACTGGTGTCGGTGTTTTAGACCGGCAACCTACTACGGGGGGTACCCGAAGTAGATGATTGTGACTCATCGAGATCGGTAACTCGAAGGAAGAGACACGTGGCACACAATTTAGACAGGTTCGGGCCGCGAGGTGCGTAATACCCTACGTCCTGTATGCTGCGTAGCTCTGGATTGATAGGGCACAATTACAAGATGGTGCAATAGTGCGCCGTGAGTTGTAGGGGATTGGATGAGATGATCCTGAGATCGGTCCCTGCCTCGCCTTATATAGTCCGGGAGGCAGGGTTACAAGTCGGAGTAGGGAGAGAGTACTAGTCGAGTACGTCTAGGAGTCCTCTATACAGTGCGGAACACGTACAGCTCCCTAACCGAGTACTACTCCTGTGTAGTCCTTGTGCTCCACGCCTTCAGGTGCCGTGTAGCGCAAGCCGGTAGTCCCAGGGGCCCACCGAGTAGTCGGTCCTGGTACCCACCGAGGTAGTGGGCCCAGGGAGGTCCATACGACAAGCCCCCGAGTACTTTGTAGTCGAGAAGGATAGCTTCAAGTAGTCTTGACAGCCTTAACGAGTAGTCCTCAAGCGTCCCTGAGTGCTACAAGTCAAAAGTTCTCAAGAGTAGTCAAAGTATCCCGAGGCTGGAATGTACTCCAGCTGATGTTTGAGCAATCTTGAAGTCTTCTCGAGTAGTCTCAAGCGTCCTCGAAAGCTGCCTTCGAAGGTCTTCAAAAAATGCCTGTCTTGTCTTGAAGCCAGAGCTGATATGGAGGTGCGATTTGCAAAACCGCACTCCACATGGAGTAGCCCCCGAGCCTTGAGCCGCGGGCTCTGGCCGAGGGTCCATCTGAAGTCTTAGCAAGAAAATCCCGAAAAATCCGGAGAGAAAAAACCGAAGGACACGTGGCACAAAGCCCCGAGCCTTGAGTCAAGTACTTCCTCTCGAATTGAAGGGTCTTCTTGAAGAATGTGTCCTGAGATGCTCTTGAGACTAGCCGCTTCCCAGGTAGTCGAGTAGAAGTAGCCGAGCCCCCTAGGTGAGACGCGTCGACTAGTAGAATGCGAAGGGTCACGCACAGCCGCTGAGTCAGCCGCTCGTGGACTTATCCAGCCGCCCGTTGCGGGGCCGATTTGGCTTATAAATAGAAGCCAAAACCCTTAGGGTTTTTCACCCATTCGAGCTGCAGCCATTCCCTTTGCATCTGAAGCGAATCCACTCCCAGCGCTTGCTGCTGCCGTAGTAGATCCAAGTGCGCCGCCACCCAAGTCTTTTAGGGTAGCCCCGAGCGGATGCGAGTGAAGACGCCTTGCACTTGGAGGATGAAGCCGTCGCCGTCCAAGACGTCCAATGCCGCCGGGAAGAAGAGGGGCCGCGAAGAGGCCGCCGCGGCTGCCACCGGAGCAGCGCCGCCCATGTCTCCACCGCGGGCTGATCCAAGCCGCGAGTGGAAGAAATCCAAAGTGAAGACGGAGGATCTGCTGACCCTCCTGAACCGTGGGTTCATCAGGGAGAAGGAAGTCGACATGTGGAGATCCGCCGCGGGAGATCCATATCCGATGGAGAAAGCCAAAGACGAGATCCCGATGTTCTCGCGGTTCGTGGAGCGCGGTCTTGCGCTCCCGGCCAGCGATTTCTTCAAGGGGCTGCTCGGGTACTACGGGATCGAGTACCTGAACCTGAACCCCAACGGCATCTTCCACACGTCGGTCTTCGTACACTTCTGCGAAGCCTTCCTCGGGATCAAGCCACATTGGGTGCTCTTCTGGAAGTTCTTCCGTGTCAAGCCGCAACCAAGTGCCACCAATCCCAGGGTAGTCGGTGGAGCCGGCATCCAGCTGAGGGAGGACGTCGCGGAGCAGTACCTGGCGTACAAGCTCGTCGACTCCAACACGGATTGGAAGACCAGGTGGTTCTACATCACGAACCACCACCCCGGCCTGCCGAAGCCGAGCGGACGGCGGCCCGGTGCACCGTGAATGGTGGAACACGGAGCCCACCATGCAAGAAGGGATCCAGCTCCCCGAGCTGCTAACACGCATCAGGGTGCTCAGGGAGGCGGGACTGAGGGCCGAGCACGTGGCCTTCAATTTCATGAAGCGCAGGATCCAGCCGTTGATGGCTCGGGAGACCCTGGGCTTCGAGTACACAGGCGACGACGACGCGTCGCGGATGCCAGGAGGCGAACTGGACGACAACGACATCATCGAGAGGTTGTCGCGGATCTTCAAGGACATGCCGCCGTACACGGCGTGCCCTGTCGAGGAGTACTCCGCCGCGCGCCCGCCGAAGGAGGTGAGTAGTCGAACCATCGTAGTCGAGTAGTGACTACTTGAAGTAGAGTTGCTGACGTCTTGTGTCTTGCGCAGGATGATGTGAAGAGGTTCATCTCCGAGCCGCAGCCACCTCCGAGCGGAATCGAGATCCCGAAGGAGGGCAAGGCGAAGGAGCGGCGTGAAGTCAGTGAAGGCGACGACACCGTCGTCGTGGAGGATACCTCCGATGACGACGACGAAGACGAGGAGACGCTGCAAGACCGCTTCCAGCTGCGGTCGAGGTTTAGCCGTCCGGGCTTGCCTCATGTTCCTCTGGTACAAGACCCTCCGGCTAGCCTGGAGGCTAGCCTTGCTGCGCCGCCGCGGAGGCCGCGCAACCCCGCCAGGAAGCGGGTGGCGAAGAAGTTGAAGGTCTCAGAGACCACACCTCAGGAGGTAAGTTGTCTTGAGTAGAGTAGTCGAGTACCCGTTGTTCGAGTACATTTGCTGACGAGTAGTCTTCCTTGTATGCAGGAGGTGCCGCCAGCGATGCCCGTCGAAGAGGGCGACGAGGGCGTGTGGGACACGGTGGGAGAGCCAGCTGGAAGTCGTAGTCCAGCCCGCACTGTTGAAGATATCCTGGCGCAACTGGAGCGCCAGCCCCCAGCTCCGCAAGGGAGCACGGGACCCGTGGCCACCGCCGTTGAAGAGGTGGTGGCCTCAGGAGCGCAGGGGACCGCTGCACCGGCCGCCACTGCCGTAGAGGAGGCGGTAGCCGCAGGAGCGCAGGAGGAGGAGGCGCCCGCCGAGGGTGGACTGGTTGATATCGCCAGCATCCTCAGTGCTCCGACCGTGACTATTGTCCGGTCGAACTTGTAAGTACCATATCCTTGCGAGTAGTACTTGATGTAGTAGTCGATGTTTGCCTGATCACCATCTGTGTGTGCTTCTGCAGAAAATCCACAGACCTGACCTGGGATGGGAATGAGCCCTCATCAGAGATGGCGGAAGAAGTCGCGCCGCCCGTCGAGGAGGCCGTTCCCGCTACCCAAGCTGCGGTTGAGCCACCGGTTGCCGAGGCGCCGCTGCCGGAGGCCAGCGTAGTCGAAGGTGAGTACCCTTCTTGAAGCTACAGGGCTTCACGAGGAGTACTCGTAGGCACTGATGCACTTGTCTCTCTTTGACAGGCGCTGAAGGTGGTGACATCCCTGCGGGGGTGCCGATGGAGAGGTTGACACCAGAGGCCCTAGAGGCTGCGGGAGGAGCCCCCGAGCCCATGGAGGAGGTCGTCGAGAAGACCGCCGGGGGAGAGGCGGTCACCACATCGCCAGAGATTGCTCTGGAGGTGGCTATCCGCTCCCCCGAGATCCAAGACGCAGAGCCCATCCGTGCTGCTCCGATGACGGAGGCCACCACGAGTAGTCGCGGCGGTATAGAGCTGCTCGCAGATGACCTTATCGAGCCGGCGACGGTGGCCAAGCATCTGGAGGCGATCCGTCAGGCCGAGCATTGGATGAAGGTGAGTAGCCATAGCCTTTGAGTAGTCAATCCTTTGTCGTTGAGTACTCTTCTTGACTTGAGTTGTCTTGTGCAAGACGTTGCAGAGCGGTCCCGCGACAAGTCGAACATGCTGCAAGGCTATGGCGACACGGTGCTCCGAGCCGAGGCGTTAGAAGAGCAACTTGTGAAGTCACGCAGGCATGCTGCTGCCATGCAGTCGAAGCTCGACGTCGCCTTCGCCAAGTACCACAACGACGTCATGGAGTTGCAGGCGAAGGGTGACGACTTGGTGCGGAAGAACAAAGGCCTCCGCAACAAGAACAAAGGTATACCCCTGAACTTGTCGTGTACTTGTTGGAAGTCGAGAAGCATCTGACCCGCTGTTGCGTTGCTGTGTTGCAGAGCTCGAGGGCCGGGTGGAGCAGCCCCGAAGGCCTCGGAGACGAGCATGAAGAACCTCTTCTACCGGGAGCAGGAAGCCCGCCAGGTACTTGAGCTCGACTACAAGGAACTCGCCTTCGAGTGCGAGAAGCATATGGAGCTTCGGATTGCTTCTGATAGAGATCTCGTCAACTGCTACAAATCCTTGCAGAAGTTGAACGAAGACTGCAAGGCATTGTGGGCCCAGTTGAAGGAGTTGGAAAAAGCCGCATTGCCGATCGCAAGGCTCCTGGTGCCGCACCCGGGCGGCCCCAAGATCGCTCCTCTGGTGGATCGCCTCAAGGAAGCGCCAAGCCGGCTGGTCGCCTACGTGAAGCATATGGCGAGGTTGATCCCAAGACAAGTCTTGGCCTTCATGAAGTCGTACTTCCCGAAGGCTCCAGTGGAGGTAGTCGCCGGCGGGGTAGCCGCCAACTGCTCTGATGAGCAGTATGCGGAGCTGCTGGAGCAGATGGCTCCCATCGCGGAGCAGGTAGCTGAGAAGCTGAACCTCCAGTAGCCCTGTAATAAGTAGCTAATAGCCATAGTTGTACAGGAAAACAATTGTAATGAATTGTATCAAGTATCAATGAAAGAAGAATTTCCAACAATGAGTACTCGTAGCCGCGATCTCAGAGTGCGGAGCGCCCATCGTGGAGTAGGTGCGAGTAGTAGTACTCGGCTTTGGTAGTCCCGTTGTAGGGAGTAGACAGTAAAGAAGTTGATGAACGATCAATCTTTATTACTGAAGAAGTACACCTGGGTGGCCAGGGTCGTAGTTACAAAGTAGTCGCTTGGACCCGGAGGCCGCTTACAGCTGCGCAAAGCTGGAGCGGGTAGCCGCTTACAGCCGTTGATCCGTAGGTAGCCGTGTAGGCTGGATCGTAGATCCGTAGGTAGCCGTGCAGGCTGGATCTTGGATTGTGGTCTCTTAGTAGACCGCTGCTAGAGTCCTTGACGCTCGTCGCAGCCCAGGGTCCGTAGGTAGCCGCACGGGCTGGACCCTGGAGAGGAGTAGTCCGGAGACTGGAGCCAGGACCCGGGGGGTCGCTTGCGGCGAGGGGTGTTGGCGTAGTCGTGTAGACTTGAACCCCAGAGTAGTCGTGTAGACTATGCGTAGAATCGACAGAGCTGGTCGACGTTCCACGAGTTGTTGATGTCTTCGCCTTCAAGTGTTTGGAGGCGATAGGAGCCCGGCCCGGTCACCTTTGCGACGGTGAACGGACCTTCCCAGGGGGAGCTGAGCTTGTGAAGTCCCTCCGTGTTCTGGATACGGCGGAGGACGAGATCTCCAACGTTGAAGGAGCGTTCCTTGACGTTGCGATCATGGTAGCGTCGGATACCCTCCAGGTACCTTGCTGATTGGACGAGGGCGGCGCGCCGAGCTTCTTCGAGGCCGTCGATATCAACTCGTCTGCTGTCTTCTGAGACGCCTTCGTCGTAGTGCTCCACTGCTGGCGAGTTCCATATGACGTCGGCAGGGAGGATGGCTTTGGAGCCGTAGACCAGGAAGTAGGGGGATTGCCCCGTTGGCTTGGAGGGTTGAGTCCGTAGCCCCCAGAGTGCATTGGGTAGTTCCTTGATCCACTTGCCCCCTTTAGAGTTCGCGGCGTCGTGTAGTCTCTTCTTGAGAGCGTCGAGCACCATCCCATTGGCGCGCTCGACTTGTCCGTTGGCCTGTGGATGGGCGACCGAGACGTATCTGACGTCGATCCCGCTGTTCTCGCAGTACTCCCAGAACTGGTGGTTGTTGAAATTGGATCCCAGGTCTGTGATGATGCGGTGGGGTAGCCCATAGCGGTGTACGAGTTCGTCCAGGAAGTCGAGTACTCTGTCAGCCTTGGGGCATGTGACCGGCTTGACCTCGATCCACTTGGTGAACTTGTCGATAGCCACCGCACTCGTTGAATCCTCCCGGTGCGGTTGGCGGTGGCCCAATCATGTCGAGCCCCCGGCGGGCAAAGGGCCGGGTTGGCGGTATGGTGACTAGCTTGTAGGTTGGGACGTGTTGTCGCTTGGCGAATGGCATCGACATCCTTGGCACCTTCTGACGAGTTCTTCGGCGTCGCCCAAGGCTGTGGGCCAGTAGAAAGCTCGCCGGAAGGCTTTGCTGACCAGTGTGCGTGATGACGCGTGGTTGCCGCAGACGCCTTTGTGGATCTCCTCCAAGATGTCCTTTCCTTCTTCACGAGGGACGCACTTCATGAGTACTCCAGAAGATGCGCTCCGCTTGTAAAGCTTGTCTCCGACGAGGGCGTAAGACTTGGCGCGGCGGACGAGTTGCTCGGCCGCGTTCTTGTCGGAGGGGACCTTCTGCTCACTGAGGTAGTCGATGAAGGGTTGCCTCCAGTCCACGTCGATCATCATGACCGCCTGCCCAGCTGATGGATGGGCTGGGGCAGTGGTCGGTTGCACCGGCTCTGGGATGGATGGCGCGTGGAGCTCGTGAACGAAGACACCCGCTGGCACTTGAGCGCGGGTGGATCCGAGCTTGGAGAGGACGTCCGCTGCAACGTTGTTGTCGCGGACGATGTGATGAAACTCGAGACCGTAGAACTTGTTCTTGAGCTTGCGGACTTATAGGCAGTAGGCGTCCATGTTCTCCTTGTTGCGGTCCCATGACTTGTTGACTTGGTTGATGACCACTGCGGAGTCGCCGTAGACTAGTAGCCGCTTGATGCCCAGTGAAGCCGCGAGGCGGAGCCCGTGTAGGAGGGCTTCGTACTCGGCTTCGTTGTTTGAGACCTTCCAGAAGATCTGCAGGACGTACCTGAGTTGTTTGCCCGTTGGAGAGATCAAGAGTACCCCTGCACCTGCGCCCTCGAGGTTGAGTGAGCCGTCAAAGTACATCACCCAATGCTCTGGTCGCACGGTGGGAGTAGGTAGCTGGTTCTCCCGCCACTCTGCCATGAAGTCAACTAGTGCCTGCGACTTGATTGTTGTGCGTGGCTTGAAGTCGATAGTGAGGGCGCCGAGCTCGACAGCCCACTTGGAGATTCTTCCAGTAGCGTCTTGGTTCCGCAGGATGTCGCCAAGCGGGTATTCGGTGACGACGGAGACCGAGTACTGCTGGAAGTAGTGTCGTAGCTTCCGCGAGGTGATGAGTAGAGCGTACAGAAGCTTCTGCACGGGCTGATAGCGGGCCTTGGACTCTGATAGAACCTCGCTGACGAAGTAGACTAGACGCTGGACCGGGTAGGCGTGGCCGTCTTCCTGCCGCTCGACAACGATGGCAGTACTGACCACGTGGGTAGTCGCAGCGAGGTAGAGCAGCAGCTGCTCTCCCTTGTGAGGAGCCGTGAGGATCGGCGGCTTTGATAGGAAGTCCTTGAGCTGGGCAAGGGCTTGATCCGCCTCTGGAGTCCACACGAACTTCTCTTGATGCTTGAGTAGTTTGAAGAAGGGGAGGCCCCGTTCTCCTAGCCTCGAGATGAATCTGTTCAGCGCCGCCATGCACCCCGTCAGCTTCTGGACGTCTTTGATGCTCGTGGGAGCTTTCATGCTGGTGATGGCGGAGATCTTCTCGGGGTTGGCTTCGATGCCGCGCTGGCTGATGATGAAGCCGAGTAGTTTGCCCGAAGGGACGCCGAAGACGCACTTGTTCGGGTTGAGCTTCCAGCGGTACTCGCGTAGTGATGCGAAGGTCTCTTCAAGGTCGTCGATGAGGGTACTGGAGTCCCTGGTTTTGACAACCACGTCATCCACGTAGGCCTCGACGTTCTTGTTGAGTTGCCGCTTGAAGCAGCCTAGATGGCCCGTTGGTAGGTAGCGCCGGCCGTTCTTCAACCCGAATGACATTGTCGTGTAGCAAGACGCACCAAACGGGGTGATGAACGCGGTCTTCTCCCCGGTCTTCATCCTTGATCGCGATCCGGTGGTACCGGAGTAGCGGTCGAGGAAGCAGCAGCGGTCGCAGCCCGCCGTGGAGTCGATGACTTGATCAATCCGCGGCAACCCGAAGGGGTCCTTGGGGCAGTGCTTGTTGAGGTCGGTGTAGTCGACGCACATCCTCCACTCGTTCGAGTTCTTCTTGCGGACGAGGACGGGGTTGGCGAGCCACTCAGGATGGAAGACTTCTCTGATGAAGCCGGCCACGAGTAGCTTGGCGAGTTCCTTCTTGATGGCATCCCGCCTGTCGTCGGCAAAGCGTCGGAGGTGTTGTCGTTTGGGGGTGGCCTTAGGGTCGACATTGAGGGCATGCTCAATCAGCTCCCTGGGCACTCCTGGCATGTCCGCTGGCTTCCACGCGAAGATGTCGCGGTTAGCCCGAAGAAAGCTGATGAGCGCGTCTTCCTATTTGGGGTCGAGGCCGGACCCGATGGTGGTGGTCTTGGTGGGGTCGCCTGTTCCGAGGTCGACCGTCTTGACGGGTACCTCCTCAGGTGGCTGAGGCTTGTTGGTACTGTCCGACTTCTCTGGGATGTCGAGTTCGCTTGTAGCAAGCTTCTTCGACGCAGCGTAGACCTCCATCATCGCGTTGGGTACTTGATTTGTGGAGGCGATCTCCACGGCTTCTGTGTCGCAGTCGTGGGAGATCTTGAGGTCCCCTTGGAGGGAGAGTACACCGGCTGGACTTGGCATCTTGAGTACCAAGTAGGTGTAGTGGGGCACCGCCATGAACTTGGCGATGGCCGGCCTGCCGAGGATGGCGTGGTAGGAGGTCTCGAAGTCCGCGACCTCAAACTTGATGTACTCGGTACGGTAGTTGTCCCGAGATGCCCCGAAGGTAACTGGCAGGACCACTGAGCCCAGTGGGATAGCCGCGTTGCCGGGGACAATGCCGTAGAAGGGCATGCTGCTCTTAGTGAGCATGGGAGTGATGTCGAGCTTCATCTTCTTCAAGGTCTTGGTGAAAAGGACGTTGAGCCCGCTTCCACCGTCGAGGAGGACCTTGTTGAGCTTGGAGCCCGCCACCGTTGGTTTCAGGACGAGAGGGAACCATCCTGGTTCAGAGAAGCTGGTCCATTGGTCCGCGCGGGAGAAGGTGATGGGTACCTCCGACCACCTGAGAGGGGTCAGGACCGCTGGTTCGATGGACATTACTTCACGACGGGTAGCCTTCTGCTCCCGCCTGCTGGGCAGTCCGCCGAAGAGGACGTTGATGGTCTTCTCGGGTTCTTGGAAGTCGTTGTTGTCGCCGTCCTTCTTCTTGTTCTTTTGATCATGAGGGTGCGGTGGCTCCGGCGTCTCCTTGAGTGCGTGCCTGAGCTGGTAGCACTGTTCGGTAGTATGGTTGCCGTTTGGATGCCACGGGCACTTCTCCTTCAGCAGGTCTTTGAAGCCGCCGGAGTTCTTCTTCGAGTTCCCTTTCGCAGGGCGCTGGATAGCCGCGACAGTGTTGTCTGTCTTGCGCTTGCGGTTGGGACCTGAGTAGTTGTTGTTGTTGTTGTTGTTGTTGCGGCCGCCTTGGTTCGCATTGCTGCCGCTGCCGCCGCCCTGGTTCTGCTTGGTCTTGCCACGGATGGCGTCGTATTTGGCGTTGGCCTTGTCTTCTTCATCCGCCCAGGACGTGATCATGTCCTTGAGGTGGGGTATGGACCTGGGGCGGTGACGACCGAAGTCTTCGAAGGTGCGGCGGTGATAGAGGCCGTCTTGGAAGAGGTCGATGACCTCCTTGTCGGTGACGTCGACGACGGTAGCGCGCTTGTCGAAAAAGCGGTGCATGTACTTGCGGAGGGTCTCGCCTTGTTCCTGCTTGATCATGGCCAGGTCCATGCGAGTACCCGATCGGCCCATAGCGCCCGCGAAGTTGCTTGTGAACTGCTCCTTCAGCTGGTCCCACTTGTCGATCGAGTGCTTGTCTAGCGACTCGAGCCATGTGAGTGGTGCTTGATCCAGGCAGAAGGGGAAGTAGAGGCACTTGGTGTCGCTGTTGCCGCCAGCGTTTTCGATGGAGAGGGCGTAGCATCGGAGCCACTGGATGGGATCCTGCTTCGCGTCGTACTTGGTGATCCCCAAAGGCTTGAACTTGTCGGGGAGGAGCAAGTTGCGAAGTCGAGGTGAGAAGGCGGGAAAGCCGTCGCCTTCAGCGGCAGTGGTCGACTTCTTCCGCCGCAGCTCCTCAATCTTCTGGCGAGCATCGTACCCGCCGTGTGAGGCGCCGGAAGCGTGGCTGTTCGCGTGGCCTCGGCCGCCGCGGCGCCGCCGCCTCCGGCCCTCTGTTGGCCCCATGGTTGGAGGCGCCGCCGTCGCTGCCGCCGCCGTCGGGGTCGTTGCCACCGCCACCTGCCGGAGCGCGGTGGGGGACAACCTCTCGGTTGCCGCGATCTTGTAGTGAAGGTCCGCCGGCGTTGGAGCGGCGACGGTTTGGCTCGGCCGGGAGGTCAGCTCGAGTACGGTTGGGACCGTTGTTGGCGCTGCGACTAGTAGCTTCGTTGTCGCGCGGCTTAGCTGGAGGAGGTTGGTTGACTCTGTTGTCGACCCGCATGAAGTAAGCTTCTTCAGCGAGCTTGGCGATGACCTCTCCAGCGCGTATGCCCTGAGCCTGGCGTGCGATTGCCGTGATCGACATGAGGCATTGCTCAGGTGTGGTGTGTACTCTGCTCTCGACCACCTCGAGAGCTTCCGCGAGGTTGCGGATGGGAAGGTTGTCGCGGATGCGTTGACGGCGTTCGTTGCGCTTCCGGTTGCGTTCACGTCGAGCGTCTCTATCTGCCGGAACCTCATTGGGTGGAGCATCAGCAGAGAGCTCGTCGGCGGAGATGTCTTCCAGGTACTGGTCCTGAGCTGTGCCTGAAGGTCCTGGGGTGTCGCCGGCAGCCATGAAGACTTGGCGGTCGGGGGTGCCAAGGCTAGACTCAGAGGGTGCCACCTCGGTTGGTGTGTTTGAGTCCGCCCGGGCTAGCGGTGTTCCCTCCTGGAACGGTAGTGAGTCGATGTAGGCGACGTAGCGTGAGTCTCCCTTTATCAGGTCAGCGGGCTTGCGGTCTGGCCAGTAGACGTATCTCCCGGCTGGCGTGGATTTTATAACCAGCCCAGAAGCTGGCCCTGACAAGGGAAGCTCATTGGAGTCGTTTTCGGACTCGGGCTCCTCAGGGTCCGACCCGAAGTCGAACTCGTAGTCCGGGTTTGAGTAGAACTCGGAGAGAGGGCAGGAGTCCGGAGCATGATCGGGGGCGGCGTCGGAGTCCGAGTTGTACTCGGGTACGGGCTCCTTGCCGGCCCGACGTGGAGTGGGAGCCCCCATGCGGGCCCGGTTGAGGACGCGGGGGCCACGCGCAGAGGGCTCGCACGGTGAGGGGACCGCCTGCGATGGCTGAGCAACCGGCTCGCATGCGATGGCCCATGGCGACGTCGAGTTCGAGTTGGAGACGGACTCGAGCTCGAAGTCAGCGTGGTGGTTGAAGAGCGAAATTTCGCCGAACTTGCCGGCGAGTTCGCCTGTGACGGCTTCGGGAAGCGTCACGAGGCCTGTCTTCGGGTTGGGCTGCATGGTCAGGCGGCGCTGGAAGGAGCCCGCGCCATCAGCAGTGCAGACCCAGGCGCCGAACACAAAGGTGTCGCCGCGGTTGAAGGCGACGGTTGGCTTGAAGCAGACAGGAGCCGTCGAGTACGCCATGTGATCTCGGGCGAGATCCCCCTACCTCCGGCGCACCGCCCGTTGTCGGTGTTTTAGACCGGCAACCTACTACGGGGGGTACCCGAAGTAGATGATTGTGACTCGCCGAGATCGGTAACTCGAAGGAAGAGACACGTGGCACACAATTTAGATAGGTTCGGGCCGCGAGGTGCGTAATACCCTACGTCCTGTATGCTGCGTAGCTCTGGATTGATAGGGCACAATTACAAGATGGTGCAATAGTGTGCCGTGAGTTGTAGGGGATTGGATGAGATGATCCTGAGATCAGTCCCTGCCTCGCCTTATATAGTCCGGGAGGCAGGGTTACAAGTCGGAGTAGGGAGAGAGTACTAGTCGAGTACGTCTAGGAGTCCTCTGTACAGTGCGGAACACGTACAGCTCCCTAACCGAGTACTACTCCTGTGTAGTCCTTGTGCTCCACGCCTTCAGGTGCCGTGTAGCGCAAGCCGGGTAGTCCCAGGGGCCCACCGAGTAGTCGGTCCTGGTACCCACCGAGGTAGTGGGCCCAGGGAGGTCCATACGACAACTGGACCGGAGTCCAAATCCCATGCTCTTACCACAGGAGCAATTCATTAATTTAATTGGGGATTTCCATGAAGGAAAACCTATTCTCGCGAGTGACGAACATCACTCGACTTGTACCGGATCCTTAAGGCATAGCAACTAGCGACCTAACATGCTAGTAAAAGAACATAGGCACCTAGGGGCCATGCAATTAGGGTTTCATCCAATTCCTGAACGTAAATGCACATAGAATAACATAGAGAGTTGCATAAGGTTAAATAAAACATGGGTTAATGATAAAACCGGGGCTTGCCTTCGCTAGCACAAGCAGTTAGACAATCTTCCGGACTTTGGTCCGGGTCTTGCTCGCACGCCTCCTCCGGCTCCCCCGCTCACGTCTTCTGACACGAGCGTGTAATTACCGTCGGGCACTTCTACACGGAGGATGCAATGCAAGACTTAAGTGACTATTGGAATTTAATTAATTGCAAACCACTCATGACAACCAAGAGGTGCATGCTTGAACACATTCACCTAGATAATAATACATTCAGCATACTCTTCCTACAACGGAACAATATGTGTTGCTTATTGTCTAGACTTTTATGGTGACTGTGCACATATATATAAACGAATTAATTTAATTCACATCAACAAAACAGTAGCAACGCTACCAGTTGGGTAGGGTTGGTCATATCCCCCTTAAGAATTGCATTTAATTATTTCCCTCTTTTAAAGATAATTAAAAGCCTCTTTAGCCTTTTTCCTTAATGTGGTTGTGTGCACATCTATTAGGGAATATCTTATTTAAATACCAACAGCACGGAGTTTATTTGTGCACTACCATATTACTTTTCTACTTCATTTATTTCTCTTACGCACAAAAGGGCATTTTTCTTATTTTCATTTTTCTGAATTAAACTAGTTTGAACTCTCTTAAACCCATTTAAGACATATGAAACCTGTCCAACAGCATCTACTGGCCCTACTGATTAGGAGCACTTCCTCGGACAGTAAAGATTAACCTTTGCACCACTAAATTTTATTACACAATTTAAAGGCAACACTAGCTAGCATGGAAGGGAATAAAGCATAGTAATTTGGATAGGACAGAATTGATTCCCATCTCTCTCCTACACATACCCTGATCCAAAACAAGCTTAAAGAATTAGCAAACACACACATAGCCCCTGTGAAACATGCCACACATATTTATGATTGAAAACATGCATAAATGAGGAAACAATATTTGTAACAGAGATAAAATCATGGTAAATTCATCAAGGATGCATTTTGATAACAAAAGGCAGTAGCCAGAAGTTGGGCTCAAAAATAATTATATTTGGAGCTACAAAAATCATCTAGGCAGATTTATCAATTTCACAAAATGATTTTTATAAAGAGATTCCTTCAGTAACTTTGTGCCATTTTTGGCACAGATCCTAGACATACTAGTTCCCACAACATATCCAAAGTTAAGCTCCAGATTAGCAGTAGATTTTACAGAATCACAGATCTAGGTAATCTACATTTGTATTTTTCAAGCAAACACTAAAGCTCAAAAATACATACAACTTTGGGGAAAGTTGTAGTTCTGGCTGTACTGAGCACAGCAAAATTGGGTTTGCTACTTTTAGATTTTCCTACAATTTTTAATCCATTTTACAAGTTTCAGCTGAAAGGCACAAAACGGTAAGAATCATCTTTCATTTCGCCCCCTAGAAGTTTTGAACCTTCACGAAACTGCCCTCGCCATTAACACTTAGACCCTCGAGTCCCCAAATACCCACCGGGGTATCCTCAGCAGCGGAGGGAGGCTCGCCGGCGGCGAGGTAGGGCTGGGACTGGCAAACAATTAACCCAGATGTTCGATTCCACTTACTTAGGGTCTGCTGGTCAAGGATTGGAGGGTAGGGGTTGCTCCGGCAGGCGGGCACGACGGAGACCGACGACGGCGACAGGGGCCGCTCGGATTCCGGCGAAAATAGGGACGGGGCTGCACAAAGTGTGGCTCGATTAACTTCCCGGCGACCTAAAGGACGTCCTAGACGGGGTTGTATGCCTGGAGAGCAAGCGCAGCTTGGAACTCGCCAGCGACTGCTCGGCGGCGGCTGCAGAGACTCGGGTTCTGGTGAGCTGGTGGCTTAGCTAGGACCACACGTGGGTGTGCAAGCTTACTGGGTGTGAGAGGAAGCTTTAGGTGTGCTCAATTGGCCACGGGCGCAATCGGAGCGAGGTGCTCACCGGCAGCGGCAATGGCGACCGCGGCGGGGCTTGGGTGCTCGCGCGAGGAAGGACGGCTGGGCTTTTATATCTGGGCGTGAGGCGGTGGTGTGGATTCCTTGCGCACCAAGGCAATGAGTGGGTAGTACAAGCGCGCCGTGGGGGGGTGACGCCGCGGCGACGTGCGCGGGCGTCGGCCCGTACGGCGGCGTGGCCAATGGTCGGGCGGCGCGGCGGGGACGCGCGGTGCGTGTGTATTGGGCGAGCGGGCGGTGGCGGCGGCTCCCGGAGCGGTGCACCGGACCGGTGGACCCAAGGGCGACCTCGGCGTGCGCGTACGGCGTCGTACGGCGGCGGCCGTCGCGGCCGGGCGCGGCGCGAACGCGCGTTCCGGCGCCAGAACCATTCGGTTTAGCCGTGTTCAAACGCGATTTTCTCCAAAATCTTCAACTAAAGTGCACCAAGCGATCAACAGCAAAGTTGTAGATCTACTGACCCTCTATCATTTTCACAAAGGGCGTTTAGCCTTTTTCTCCATGGTTTTTGCACAAACTGGATGCCAAAATGCAGATTGTCTCGGCTCTTGTGAATAGTACTTACAAGCGTTGACTTGAATTTTTCACCCATTTCCACTCCAAACCAGCAATGCCACTCAACATGGAAAATGTGTCCCTCGACAAACTACACAACTTTTGTATTGGGAGAATTTGAAGTGTTTAGGGAAAATTTGGAGAACGAGGCACAAGTTCTGGCTGACATGGAGGGGTTTACAAAGAGTCAAGGGCTTTTGAGTGGGATTTTGACCAAAGTGAACTTTGGTTGACCAAAAGGGGTCATTAGGGTTTGTCGGTGGTGTTTTCGAGGTGATGACCCAGGTAGACCGACGTTTGACCAAAGTCAGCACTTGTTGATCGGATAATTAGGGTTAATTAACCCGGTTGAAAACCTGGGGCGTCACAGTGACCATTTCGCTGCGGGAGTCACGCAGGGAATTCTACATTCCCTGCACGATGACTTCCAACAACGTGGAATGGGAGAGGGGGTGGTTCTACCTTCGCAAACACGAGCCTGGCCTCCCCCCTACACTGGCAAGGTCCTGAGGGCACGGCCTGCCCCCGTCTTTGCGCCAGGACCGGCTGGAGTCTGCTCTGCGCGTGATGGAGAGCCTGGCGGATGCCGAGCTGGGCACGGCCTCGGTTCTCGCAAACCTTCACCACCGGCGGATCATCCCCCTCATGGAGAGGAGACTCCGCATCTTCGAGATGGATGAGGCGGCCGACCTGGTGGCACTGGCGCACTCGCGGCTGCTGCCCGACCGCTTCCCCCATGAGTCTGCGGCCACGAGGGCGAGGCACGCCGTTAACCTCAAGGCTGTCAAGAGCAGCAACGATGACCTCTGGTCGTTCATCATGCTTCCCGACGGCCCGCTGGCGAGTGGATTCTTCCCCTTTTCCTTTATCCTTGCGTCGTGTGCCACCGCGACTCTGACGTCTCGTCCTCCCTAGCAGAGGGTGGCCGTGAACGCTGCGCGGTCCGACCCGCCCACACCCCGAGCCCGAGCGCGCGCGCAGCGTAGTGGCGGGAACAGGAGCGGGCGACGCGGAAGAAGGAGCGGGGGATCCGGCGCCGGGAGCAACAAGGCGAAGAGTTCCAGCTGCGCGAGCAGTAGGGGATTTCTCCCTCGGTGACGTCAGAGTACTCGTCATCGGAGGAAGAAGAGGAGGAGGAAAGCGACAGGGGGCGGGCTCCCCCCCGAGGAGGTGGGAACCTGCGCCCCCCCCCCCCCCCCCCCCCCCACCGAGAGCCGCGGAGGCGGTGGAGGAGCAAGCGCCCGGGGCGGGCGCGGAAGCGCCCGCCGCCGGCGTCTACGGAAGAGGCGGCGCGTGCCGCGGAAGTGCCGGTGCGCGCCACGAAGGCATTTGGAGGCGCGACGGTGGCGGCGACAGCCGAGGCCTTAGCGTCCGTCGAGCCCTCGAGGAACAGGAAGCGAGGCTTCTCTACTCTAAGGTAGGCCATCGTTCTCCCAGATACTCCGTTCCAGGGACGTGAGTTTGATCCTTTCGATTTCGCATTTGCAGGGTGGCGCCGACCGTCCCCCCCCCCCCCCCCCCTCGCTTGCGCCTGCAAAGGTGGTTAGGGCAGACGCGTCCGTCCCGACGAGGCGGCGCTCGTCGAGGGCGTCGCGGGCGGCCGGGAGCGCGGCGACGACGACGAGCAAGGGCCCGCGCGCGGCCGCGGCCGCGGCGGTGGAGCCGCGGAGGCGGTGGCGGCCATGACCACGGCGGTCACCGCGCCGTCGATTCCGCCGGCCGCCGGCCCCGGTCGGCCGGCGTCCGGCGGCGGTGGTGGAGATCTCGGACGTGGACACCCCGCCACCCGTATGGAACCGGTGGGGGAACCCGCCCGCACCGCCCCCCCGAGCCCCCGACGGGGGTGCTTGTGGCGAGCGATGATGACGGCGTGGCGCCGGGACGCCCGGCCGACGGTCCCGAGGCCTCGTCATCACGCGTGGTCCTCCCTACTTCGGACGGTGCCGCGGCGCGCCCGAGAGAGAGCGGGAGCGCACCGACGCGCCACCGGCTCACTTTGCCAGTGCCCAGGACGAGCAGGCGTTGTTGCAGGAGTTCCGCGACCATGGCGCCTCGCTCAACCGGGCGCTGAATGAAGCGCTGCGGATCCATGGAGGTCCCGCATGGCGCATCTTCCAGGTTAGTGATTTTTCGCCAGGTTTCGTGGTTTTTTCCCTTTGTTTCTTCCGCGTTTGCACTCCTCCTGACCCCCGTCTTCTCTTGCCTTGCCCGTCGGTGGAAGGATTTGGAGCGTCGGGCCCGGGAGAGGTACGACACTCTCAACTGCCTGGACGCCGAGCTCAACTGGTACCGGGGGCAGTACAACGCCCTCGACGCCCTCGTCGAGGCCCTGAGGACCCCCGACCGGTGGGCCGGTGTGCGGGCGGAGGCCCCCGCGGGACCGGGCGCCTCCGAGCTAGACGCCTAGGCTGCGGAGGACGTCCCCGCGGTCAAGAGGGTGAAGGCGGCGCTCGTGGACTGGGACGGGGTGCTGCACATGGCGCGGAAAGACCTGCGGGGACGCGCACCGTGGCGGCGGAGTGGGAGGCCAAGGTGGCCTCTGCTCGTGCCCAGCTTCAGCAAGACCGTGCGGCCCTCGAGGGGGCGCGGGCCTGGCAGAGTCAGGCCGAGGAGAAGGCCAAGGAGGCTGAGGAGCTGAGGGCGAGCTAGGCGGACAAGGCCACCGCGCTCGCCGCGGCGGAGGAGCACCTCCGTCAGGAGCAAGCCGCGCGCCGGCGGGGCGGAGGCCCGGCTCGGCGGAGAGCGGGCTGCCCTCGCCGAGGCTCGGGCTGCGCTCGAGCGGGAACACTTGGCACGAGAAGAGGCGCTGGGTCGGCTCCAGCAAGAGCGCACCGCGCTCGAGGTGGCGCAAGCGACCCTCAAGCAGCGGGAAGACGAGGCCTCGAAGCTCAACGGGGAGCTGGTCCAGCTCAGCATCTCGCACGAGGACTTGTGCCAGTCCCTCGAGGAGCAGGAGGCCACGGTCTGTGACCTGCGGCGAGAGGCCGAGGAAGCGCGCAAGACCCTCGACTCGGAAAGGAAGCAGGTCGAAGGTGGGTTTCGTTTCCGCCCCTTCTCGTTCGTTGATTCGGCTTGCTCAGGATCCACCCCTGACTTTTGTTTCTTTATCGTTGGTTTTCAGGCCTGCGGACCGCCCTGGGGAATACGACCACCCAGGCCGAGACTGTGCAGACGGCCTACAACTCCTCGCAACAGGAGTTGGAGGAGTTGCGGGTTGCCACCCTCGAGGTCTGCCAGGAGGTCGAAGAAGGCGAGGCGCAGGCCGGGAGCTCGCTTGCGAGCCGCCTACGCGCCCTCGGCGGGCATGTCTCCCAGCGCATGCGCCGCGCGCTTCACCTGGGAGTCAAGAAGGCCCTTGGCGTGGTGGCGTCCCACTACCAGGTTGACTTCAAGGCCGTGTCCTCGGGCTACGTCGTCCCGGTCGGCGTCGAGGACGAGGTGGCGATGGATCGTGCAGATGCGCTCGCCGCTAACGCCGCCGACATGCTCGCCGAGGACTTCACCGACTTCTTGTTCCCAGACGCTCCCGCGACGGGTGGCCCTCAAGCCTGAAAGTAGTTGTGCGTTCGTGCCCTCATCATTTAAGTATTAGTATTTGGGTCGTGTGGCCGTGTAATGAACAATTGCTTGTTTGAAATGTTTGAGCATTTGTGAATGGAAGTAATGTTTTTTACTCCGGCAACTGTATTGTTCCGCCTCCCAACTATCTTAGGTGGACCCGGGCTGGGAAAGTTTGTTTACATGAGTAGCTTGTAGGCGAAGCGGTGAGGGGGAAGGGTCGTGTCCTGCCGGAGGTGTAGGCTATCCCCAGCTCGCGCTTCTTCGCCCTTTAGCCGCCCGCGTCCCGTGTAGGTTCACCCAGAACTTGGTTCGAGGTGTACTTAGTACGTTTGCGACGGGTTTTGCGAAAAAAATGGGGCCATTTTTGGGGGGGTTGTGACAACCCGCCTAGGAAAGTACCGTACTATCGCCTAAGACCGATCCACTTTGGTCATTAAGCAATAATAAAGTACCATCCTGTCGTAAGTCGTCGGGTTAACGCCCGGTAAATCACTTGAGAGCACAAGGATCGAATATATGCATTAAAACTCACTCGAAGGCGAGTCCAGAGATACAACAACATTAATATCCAAATTCTTACCCCGAAGGGTTTAATTATTACAAACCATAGTTTTGGTCATGACGAAATAGTTCAGAGTTTTCGAAAAGCAGCGGAAATTAACTAGCGGTAGCAAAGTCACCACGGGAGGCCATCCATGATGCTTCAGTAGTCGTCCTCCACCCACTCCAGCTCCCAGCCGGGCGGGATCTCACCGGGCCACACATCACTGAAGGCATTACCTGGATCAACACATTATAGCAAGGCTGAGTATACTAATACTCAGCAAGTCTTACCCGTCGGTGATATCTACTTCACCAAAATCTAGACCATGAAGGCTTTTTGGCTACTGGGTTGCTTTTTCTAAAAAGTAACAAAGAGTAGGTCCTTACTTTCAAGATTTTAGCACAAGTTCTAGTAGGTTTAGTCTTTACTACATTAGCCAACTAGTACAAACAAAGTTGTACAATACAATTAATCAAACATCATCTTCATCAACTTCCATCATTAGGGATCACATGACTAGTGGAGTAAGTAGTCTCGGGTAACGGTGAGAGGCCGACAATCGATTGATTTAAACCTAGCAAGGTAGACCCAAACACACGGTCGGCTGCCCCCGCGAGGACAACTCCCCAGGCCATCCCCATAAATCCTCGGGTTGGGATCGAATCTTACAGTCTTTGGTGCAGGCTATCCGGCATACCCCGCGAGATACCCGGAGTCACCATACACCACCGGTAGCTAGCCGTGAGAGCGAATCCCAAGAGTAGTAATAGTAAGATCCCTCACCGCCTCATTAAGGTACTAGGCTTACCGGTCCCATACCGCATATGCTTGGTACGTTCAAAAACTTAACCCACATAACCACTGGACCGGAGCCCAGATCCCATGCTCTTACCACGTGAGCAATCCATTTAAGGATATAGTATGATTCCTATCTAGGAACCTATTCTCGCGAGTGAGGTCATCACTCGACTTGTAACGGTCCTATAGCTTAGCAGCTATCGACCTATCATACTAGTAGGGACAAAGGTACCTAGGGATCATGCATCTAGGGTTTCATTCAACTCCTGAACGTAAATGCACAATCATTCATAGATAATTGAATAAAGAACTTTAAAAACTGGGTTAGATGCACCGGAGCTTGCCTTCGTCAGCTATGTTAGCTTGGGCACCCTCGGTGTCGAGTACGTCCACGTCCGCGAGAGAACCTTCCGCTCCGCCTTCCTCGGTTTCCGGGACGAGGGAGTAATCTCCGTCCGGAAGATCTATACGGAATGCAATGCACTTTAGGTGATGTGATAGTTGTTGTCTTATCCAACTCTAGTTGGTCATATTCACCTTAACAAGCATCTATCTTAGGTTTCTCTTTTAGGAAGGTTATTGGTTGTACATGGGTTACTCTTTTATTCCTTATTTGAATAAAGGTTTTTATTTAAGATTATCATTTCATGGGACAACTTCATTTCCTTTTTATCTTTATCACAAAGGTGTACTTAATATCTTTTATTTATGAATTAAATTTATTATCAGTAATGTTAATTAAACTTCTTTTATTTGCATTAAGTACTATTACCAAAAGAAAAAGGATTTAATTAAGGATTTCTCTTTTTATTTTAAATCCCCCTTTAATATTAAAAGGGCATTTAAACCATTTATTTAATCAAAATGATCCAAACTTTCTGGTGGATGCTCTCTGGTCCTAAACAAGTCTAAAAAGCCAGCATGTTCACATGGAACCTCTACTGAACTTGGTTTATTAATTTACAAAGGAAAACATGCATTAAACAAGAATAATTATTTCTGTTACTCCTAAATTCATGATTAATTCACAAGATGTGCCTTTTGACATCTCAAGATAGTGTGCACAAGTTGGGCTCAAGAACATGAATAAAATTAACATGAAAAATCATCTATGTAGCCGCCGCTGGAAATGGAAAAACATTTTTATAAAAAGATTCACATGATAACTTTGTGCAGTTTTTGGCACAAAGCATCTAGTCTTACCCTAACACACAACATATCCAAAGCTTAGCTACGAGAGAAGCTATACATTTCAAGTTATAACAGATTCAAGCATAACACATTTGTAATTTCCTGCCAAAACTACTTTGAATCTAGTCACAAGTGTACCACACATGGGTGGGGTTTGACATCCTGAAACCTACAAAATTTGTTTGAGAATTTTTAGAATTTTCTGTGATTTTCTAGGGATTTTCTAAGACTGTGGACTGATCTGCAAATAAACTAAGTTACGGATCCTTGCAAATATGCCCCTGGATTCACATCTATACCCCCGACGGCGGCGGGAGGGCTCGCCGGCGGCGATGTGGGGCCCGGCCACGATAACAAGCGGCACAGGGGTGCGATTGGGCTCACCACGGTTCTATTGGCGGTGGTGGCGAGGGCGGAGCGTGCTCGGCGACGGCGGCGGCGGCGGCGCTCGGGGCGGCTCGGTGTATTGCGGCGTGGAGGCCAAATTGGCGCAAACAAGCGCGCACGTGAGCTTGCACGGGTGCTAAGGAGGCTATCTAGGGGCTTGGACGGCGGCGAGCACGAGCGGCGAGCTGCGGCACCGGCGGCGGCGGCAATGGCGGCGGGCGGCTCGGGTGGCGCGCGAAGGGGAGGCGGCGGGGGCTTTTATACCCGGCTCGGGCGGCCGGGGGTGACGCGGCGGGTGACGGCGGAAGATGCGGCCGTGCTACGGCGCGTCGAGGCGCGCGCGTACGGCGGCGCGGACGCCAAGGCGCCTCGGGACGAGCGCATCGGGGCGCGCGTGCATCGGGACGCGGCACGGCACGGACGCCTAGGCTACGGGCGGCGCGGGCACGGCTGCCGGGGCAAGGCCGGCGGCGGGCGGCGACGGCGGCGCCTCGCGCGCGCGGCGTCGCGGCGCGGCGCGCTCTCGCGTCCTGGCAGTGACATTGGTGCCGTGTTCAAGCCACGATTTCTCCAAAATTTTGAACACAACTCGACCAAACAATGAATACCAAAGTTGTAGATCTAGGTACCAACTACAACTTTTACAAAGGTTGTATAGGGTTTTGTTGTTTAGATTTGAATCTAGAGGAATGTCAACTTTGAATGTCAACATGGTTCTGTCAACAGTGATCTCTGGCTTGCAAGGGCTTTTTCACAATTTTCCCTTCCAAATCAGCAATGCCACTCTACATGAAAGTTGTGTCCCTCAACAAGACCTACAACTTTCCCAAAGGTAGAATTTTCAGTGTTTAGGTGAATTTTGGGGAACGCGGCAAAAGTTCCGGCAGACACCTGCGGACACTGGGTGGCAAGGGGGTTTTGACCCACCCTTTGACCAAGGGTTGGCCCCACGAGTGTTTTACTATTCACTAGGGTCACTTAGGGGTATGTTAGGGAGTTTTCATGGGTGAGGGCCCAGGTTGACCTAGGGTTGACCATTTGACCGGCTAATCATGTCGTTAGCGTTAATGACGGTAATTAAAAACCTGGGGCGTCACAGCCTACCCCCCTTAAAGGAATCTCGTCCCGAGATTCGACTTGATAACGAAGAGATGGGGAAAAAGACTCACCGCTTCGGGATTGGAGGAAGCCGGATACTTGGCGTTGAGATAATCCTCCGTCTCCCACGTGGCTTCTTCTTCCGTGTGATGGCTCCATTGGATCTTGTACATTCGCACGGTCCGCTCTCCGGTCTTTCGCTCTTTTTGATCTAGCACCTTCAAGGGATGCTCGACGAGCGAGAAATCCGGCTCGATCCAAGCATTAGCTTCTGTGATGATCTCGTTCTCCGGAACAGGCATTCCTTTCTTCAACTGAGTTACATGAAACACATTGTGAACCGCAGAAAACCGTTCTGGCAATTGGATACGGTAGGCCACGGGTCCACATACTTCTATTACTTCATAGGGTCCAATGTAGCGTGGGGCTAACTTTCCCTTGACTCCGAACCTTTGCACACCTTTGGTGGGGGATACCTTCAAATATACATGGTCTCCCACTTCAAAGTGTCGAGGTGCGGTTCCCTTGTCATGATAACTCTTTTGTCTCATCTGGGCCATCTTCAAATTTTCTCTTATCGCTTGTACCTTCTCTTCGGCCTCTTTTACTAACTCTGGTCCAAAGAGCGTTCTTTCTCCAGCCTCTGACCAATTCAGTGGGGTGCGGCATCTGCGTCCGTATAAAGCATCGAACGGTGCCATTTTCAAGCTGGCCTGATAGCTGTTATTGTAGGAGAACTCTGCTAAAGACAAGCACTTGTCCCAACTCTTGTCAAAGTGCAAGATGCTTGCTCTCAACATGTCCTCTAGGATCTGGTTTATCCTCTCCGTCTGACCATCTGTCTGTGGGTGATAACTGGAACTACGGAGTAGCTGGGTTCCCAAACACTCATGCAACTGCTCCCAAAAACGGGCTACAAACTGAGTCCCTCTATCAGAAACTATGGTCTTTGGGATTCCATGCAGACGAACTACGTGGTCCACGTACAACTCTGCATACTGTTGCACGGAGTATGTGGTGTGCACGGCAATGAAGTGAGCAGTCTTGGTAAGTCTATCCACGATCACCCAAATAGAATCCTTTTTCCTAGGGGTCAGGGGTAAACCTACAATGAAATCCATACTGATGTCATCCCATTTCCACATAGGTATCGACGGGGGGTTGGAGTACTCCTGCCGATTTCAAATGACTTGCTTTCATCCGATGGCAAGTATCGCACTCGGCTACATACTTGGCTACATCCACCTTCATATTAGACCACCAAAAGTTCTGCTTTAGATCTTGGTACATCTTGGTACTACCGGGGTGAATAGAGAACTTGGATTTGTGAGCTTCATCTAGAATGATCTTCTTGATTTCCGGGTCAACGGGGACCACTAGGCATTTTCCAAACCAGACCACACCTTGGTGATCTTGCTGAAAACAAGTGTGCTTTGGGTCTCCTTCCACTAGTTTCTGCCTATTAGTGTGGATATCCGCATCATTGCGCTGGGCAGTGACAATTCTGTCATAAAGGCTTGACTCTGCCGTCAAGGCATAAAGAATTCCCTGCGGCACCACTTCTAGGTTGAGCTTTCTCATTTCTTCACACAGGGGTTCGCTGACTGGCACCAACTCTAGGTGGTTGCAATGATCCTTGCGGCTAAGAGCATCCGCAACAACATTTGCTTTGCCCGGATGATAGTGCACTTCCAGATCATAATCTTTGATCAACTCAAGCCATCTTCTCTGTCTCATATTCAATTCTGACTGGGTGAAGATATACTTGAGGCTTTTGTGATCAGTGAAGATATTGCAATGATTGCCCATTAGATAATGTCTCCATATCTTGAGGGCATGAACAACAGCAGCTAACTCAAGATCATGGGTAGGATAGTTGAGTTTATGGGGTCGAAGGGCTCGCGAAGCATAGGCAATGACTCGGCCTTCTTGCATAAGGACACAGCCAAGACCGGTGCCTGATGCGTCACAGAAGACTTCAAATGGCTTGGAGTTATCGGGCTGAGCTAGCACTGGGGCTGAAGTTAGATGTTGTCTGAGGGTGTGAAAGGCTTTCTCACATGCTTCACCCCACACGAATTTCACTCCCTTCTTGAGTAATTCGGTCATGGGTTTTGCGATTCTAGAAAAATCAGGAATGAATCGACGGTAATATCCCGCCAATCCTAGGAAACTGCGGATTTGATGTACGGATTTGGGGGGTTTCCAATCCATCACCTCCTGAACTTTACTAGGATCTACGGAAATACCATCGTGGGAAATGGTGTGCCCCAAGAATTTGACACTTTTCAGCCAGAATTTGCATTTGGAGAATTTAGCATAAAGCTGATGATCTCGTAAACGCTGAAGGACAACTCGGAGATGGTTGGCGTGTTCTGCCTCGTTTTTAGAATAGATGAGGATATCATCGATAAAGACCACGACAAACTTATCGAGCTCCGTCATGAATACGGAGTTCATGAGGTACATGAAGTAGGCAGGTGCGTTAGTGAGTCCGAAAGACATGACCAAGAACTCGTAAAGACCATAACGAGTGGAGAAAGCGGTTTTAGGAATATCGCATGGTCGAATCTTGATTTGGTGGTAGCCAGAACGAAGGTCAATCTTAGAGAAGACTTTGGCACCAGCCAATTGATCAAACAGAACATCGATTCGAGGAAGTGGGTATTTGTTTTGATAGTGACTGCGTTGAGCGGTCGATAATCTACGCACATCCTCAAGCTACCATCTTTCTTTTTGACAAAGAGAGCAGGGCAACCCCATGGAGAAGAGCTCGGGCGAATGTAGCCCTTATCTAACAACTCCTGGAGTTGGGTTTTTAGCTCAGCTAACTCTTTGGGTGGCATGCGATAAGGTCTTTTGGAAATGGGTGCGGTACCGGGTTGGAGTTCGATCACAAACTCGACATCTCTCGTCCGGTGGCATACCGGGCAACTCGTCGGGAAACACATCCGGTACTCACACACTACCGGAATCTCATCAAGGGAGGAGATAATGGTCGCATAGGCACAAGAGTCGGTACCGTCCCGGAAAAGTAGGTACAAGGTAGTGTGCCCGACCGTAGGAGAGTGGATCTCTACGACCCTATCCGATATATCTAGAACCACCTTATGTTGATTCATCCATTCCATACCCAAAATAACATCCATGCTTCCTAACCGGATGACTATCGATTAGATTGAACGACCCGACTTCCTAGTCTTAGGGGAACTCCAAAAATCACTAATTGAGACGTGATGTTTCCACCAGGGGTGGTAATTTTATAAGTAGATTTGGTTGGTACTCCTCTTAGACCCAATTTGTCTAGTAGACTCTCATTTATGAAACTATGGGTGGCTCCCAAATCAAATAAGACCTTGACAGGAGTGTTATTGATAGAGAATGTACCCGTGAGTACTGGAGCTCCTGCGGGAATGTCACTCATGGTGGTGAAGTTCAACTTACCCTGGCGCACTTGCACCCTGGGTTTCTTGGCCGGAGTGGCCGGCTTGTTTCCCGTATTCTGGTTCTGCGGGTTTGACTTGATCTGCCTGGGCTTGGGACACTCATTAATGTAGTGCCCTGGCTGGCCACAGTTATAGCAACGGCGATCACCAACATCACGAGGGGGTGCATTGGGCTTCGGAGCCTGCTGCTGGGCACGGCGGAACTGGAAGTTCCCGGCAAGTTTGCCCTGGAATGGCTTCATCGTCCAGCGTCCAGTTGAAGATTGCTGGGATGGGCCTGGAGCTTCCTTCTTCACAAAGCGAAACTTCTTGTGTGTTCCGCTGCCTAGGGTGAAACCGGACATCCTCTTGTTGTCCCCATGGGCTTTCTTCATAGCATCTTCTTGCGAGATGGCTTTATTCACGAGTTCATGGAAGTTGGCGGGCTCGAGCAGATTTAGGCGCTCATACAGCTTGCTATCAAGCCCGTCACGGAACCTCTCCATCTTCTTGGCATCCGTATCAACATGATGCCCTCCGTACTGGCATAAGCTATTGAACTTCTGGGCATAGCGGTACACGGAGTCAGATCCTTGACGAAGGGCTAGCAGCTCCCTCATCTTCCGGTCCATTAGACCTTTGGGGATGTGATGACTCTTGAAAGCTTGCTTGAATTCTTCCCAAGTCACGGCGTGATTTCGCTGCATGGACTTGAAATGGTCCCACCACATCAAAGCTTCACCTCGCAGTTGTAGGGCTGCGAAGTTCGCTTTGTTCTCCTCCGAGCAAGGCAGCACAAAGGCAGAGAATTTCGCCTCTATGGCCTTGACCCAAGCCTCGGCTTCCAGAGGGTCTTCGGCTTTCGCGAACGTTGGCGGCTTCATGGCGATGAACTAGGCATACGTGGTGACCTGGTTAGGTCCCTCGTGGTTGGCCCCATGTGGCGGCCCTCGGTTCATCTGCGGGGCGATCTGCTGTTGTGTTTGCAAGATCTGGCGCAGCACCTCGGTCTGGGTGGCCATGAAAGCCTCCGTCGGGTTCATGGGCGGGGGTGGCGGCAAGTCACCACTACCACTCGCTCCAAAACCGTTGGGAGAGCTGCGCGTGGTTCCCACCATCTGAAAAGTGAGCGTTATTAGTGAGATAACCAAAAGCTTACTCCCAAATGATGACAAGCACGATCATGCATTATCACATCTCATTAATAATAAGTAATGAGTACAGCAACAAGCACATCATTCTATAGCCACCACGATTCATAGAATCGTTTCTCTTCATATGGTTAGGACGGTGATTGCTCAACTGCACGGCTCCTAATCACATCCGAACGATCGTTGTTATCCCGAATACCAAAGAAGATGGTATACGAACGAGCACTTATATGCTGGCAACGAGTGACGTTCGCAAAGATGCTTTGCTTTACCTATGTTCTCAGGAGATAAACAATGCATTCTGTTGACAAGCGTGATCATTCGCACGAATTATCCAAAGATATGGTATTTAGCACAAGAAAATTCAATTTTGAAGGCAACGGAATTCACTTAAAGCATACAAGCTTAAGCATTCTCATTACAACATGACAGAACAAGGTTCAATGTCATTACAACTTGATTTGAAACAACAAGACAACACATGATACAATAGTTGCTTGGCACGAAGACGTGCTGTCAAGCCACTACTCCAACATCTCTAAGACAACTCGATAAGATCGATCTCCTGCTACTCCCTGCTGTCGGCAACCTAGTTGCCCACTGAAGCACCACTGTACGAAGGCGAAGCTGGGGGAGTCGGTAGCGGTGGTCCTGCCTGGCTCGTCTGATCCAGACCGGACACGCCCGTCGCTCCTCCGGTGTGCATGCTTCGGGGGCGATGGCCGTAAGGCCACTATAGCCCGCAAGGCCGCCACCGTACCTCGGCCTCCCGCACCGCTCTGGCCGCATATCGGCAATGTTGCGTAGCGGGGTCGGCCCTCTCTATCTCGTGTGCGTCGGCATCCTCTTCTAGTGCATTGTTCTCTCGTCTCTAGGTCCACGATCCTCTGGAGGTTGTCACCTCGCTCAAGCTCCAACTGGAACCTCCTAGTACGCAGCCTGTCGTTCTCCTGCTGCACCTGGGTAAGCGTGAAGTTCAGCTGCTGGTGTGCTGCTGAAAGCTGCTCCCAATCGCGCCTAGATGCCTCCAAGCGCCGTGCAATAATCGTTGCGGTATTAAAACGCAGCCCCTGTAGTGTGAAAACCACGTTCAGGCAACGGGCAAGTGTCTGAGTAATATCCAACGGCTCTGCTAGGGTCAGTAACTCCCGCAGATGGTCCAAACGGTCCAACCAAGCTGGGTCGTGAGGACTCACGGCGGGGAAACGGTCCAAACGGGGAAAGAGCTACCACGGTAGGGTTGTGGTCACAAAAGTCCGTCGGCACTGCGAGGGCGGGCCGACTCCACGGACTCGTGCGTGATAAATCCCCAGTAAATAAAACTCAGGTCAAACCAGTCGGTGTGATCAGGGTGTGGCAGCACAGTCACGATCACCCTGCAATGGGGAACACCAAAGCGCTCAAACTCCTTCACCTCGTACGTCAGCGGGGTAAGGTAGCCTGCGGCACTGAGTGCTTCCCACGCCAAGCGCGGAAAACCCTCCCAGTGCAACCCGTTGGTACGGATCGTACCGTCAGCGTCGAACTGGTGAAACACAGGGAAATCCATCTGTACACAAAGGTAACCCATGTCAGATCTCAGAAGAGAACGGCATGACAAATGGTGAAGTTCTGGGAGTTGTGAACAAAATTTCATAACCAAAAGCCCAGAAACCTCAAAATTTTCCCAACTTTTAAATTAATCCTTTAATACTCATAATTGGGATTTTATGGTTGAACAACGATCAAGGAAACCAGATGGAGGGTCCTTAACTTGAATGTGCCCAAAGGAAAAAAAATGAACCAACCCAACAACTAGAATTAAGACTTGCTAATACAAGGTAAATAGTTGAGGAACAATTGTTTTTAACAATTTGGTTTAGTTAACCTAGCACAAGATAAACAAAATTTTCACAAAATTCCGGCAGCATGACGGCTAGGTATGAGGGGTATTCTAGTTTATAAAAAGCACACACTAGCATAAACTTCCTTAGAGAACACATGGAATTTCGATTTGTGGGGTCCATTTGAGTGGTTTCGATTTTTAACATGCATGCACGACGTCCTATTCGACCTCACATGGCAATCAAGCCAAAAATCGAAGTTAGTGCCGGTGGCAAGGCTCATATTCGTCTCTCCCTATAATATCTAGTCGAGAGCTATACGGTACTCGCTTAACGACTAACGATGCGCTGTTATGTACCTGCAGAAAACGAACCTTTCGTGCCAGCACGTCACGAAAGCATCCACATACATTACCGTTCACTATAGAAACGGCATCCATGCGTTAAGCCGCTGCATGGACAGCGTCCAACCTCGGACACCCTCCATTTGAATGGAGTGTATCCTTGCCTCGCATGAGCGACATGCGGAATGCTCACGTATGAAACACATGGCGACACACAACTCATAAACAGACGCGAAGATGGGATCCGTGGAAGGGATCACTCCATCAACCCTCGCAATTCCCGTGATGCGGAACAGCACACGTATAAAACACGTGGCTCCTAGTTTGGTTGTGCATAAAAGTAAGTCTGACATAAAGTAAAGTGCTGGGAGTTAGCAAAATAAACCATAAGTTATTTAAGCCACCTGAAAAACCCAAAATTCCCTCTAGGGCCTCTCGGTCTAGTTTATCCTTAGCGGACCAACGTATTTTGGAAAATCAGAAAATCTTGGCATATTTTATTCAAAAATCAGTGATTAAGGTTTATTAATTAATCTCTGGTGCATATAAGCTCTGATGCCAACTGTGACAACCCGCCCAGGAAAGTACCGTACTATCGCCTAAGACCGATCCACTTTGGTCATTAAGCAATAATAAAGTACCATCCTGTCGTAAGTCGCCGGGTTAACGCCCGGTAAATCACTTGAGAGCACAAGGATCGAATATATGCATTAAAACTCACTCGAAGGCGAGTCCAGAGATACAACAACATTAATATCCAAATTCTTACCCCGAAGGGTTTAATTATTACAAACCATAGTTTTGGTCATGACGAAATAGTTCAGAGTTTTCGAAAAGCAGCGGAAATTAACTAGCGGTAGCAAAGTCACCACGGGAGACCATCCATGATGCTTCAGTAGTCGTCCTCCACCCACTCCAGCTCCCAGCCGGGCGGGATCTCACCGGGCCACACATCACTGAAGGCATTACCTGGATCAACACATTATAGCAAGGCTGAGTATACTAATACTCAGCAAGTCTTACCCGTCGGTGATATCTACTTCACCAAAATCTAGACCATGAAGGCTTTTTGGCTGCTGGGTTGCTTTTTCTAAAAAGTAACAAAGAGTAGGTCCTTACTTTCAAGATTTTAGCACAAGTTCTAGTAGGTTTAGTCTTTACTACATTAGCCAACTAGTACAAACAAAGTTGTACAATACAATTAATCAAACATCATCTTCATCAACTTCCATCATTAGGGATCACATGACTAGTGGAGTAAGTAGTCTCGGGTAACGGTGAGAGGCCGACAATCGATTGATTTAAACCTTGCAAGGTAGACCCAAACACACGGTCGGCTGCCCCCGCGAGGACAACTCCCCAGGCCGTCCCCATAAATCCTCGGGTTGGGATCGAATCTTACAGTCTTTGGTAGATACCCGGAGTCACCATACACCACCGGTAGCTAGCCGTGAGAGCGAATCCCAAGAGTAGTAATAGTAAGATCCCTCACCGCCTCATTAAGGTACTAGGCTTACCGGTCCCATACCCGGCATATGCTTGGTACGTTCAAAAACTTAACCCACATAACCACTGGACCGGAGCCCAGATCCCATGCTCTTACCACGTGAGCAATCCATTTAAGGATATAGTATGATTCCTATCTAGGAACCTATTCTCGCGAGTGAGGTCATCACTCGACTTGTAACGGTCCTATAGCTTAGCAGCTATCGACCTATCATACTAGTAGGGGCAAAGGTACCTAGGGATCATGCATCTAGGGTTTCATTCAACTCCTGAACGTAAATGCACAATCATTCATAGATAATTGAATAAAGAACTTTAAAAAAAATTGGGTTAGATGCACCGGAGCTTGCCTTCGTCAGCTATGTTAGCTTGGGCACCCTCGGTGTCGAGTACGTCCACGTACTGCAGAGAACCTTCCGCTCCGCCTTCCTCGGTTTCCGGGACGAGTGAGTAATCTCCATCCGGAAGATCTACACGGAATGCAATGCACTTTAGGTGATGTGATAGTTGTTGTCTTATCCAACTCTAGTTGGTCATATTCACCTTAACAAGCATCTATCTTAGGTTTCTCTTTTAGGAAGGTTATTGGTTGTACATGGGTTACTCTTTTATTTCTTATTTGAATAAAGGTTTTTATTTAAGATTATCATTTCATGGGACAGCTTCATTTCCTTTTTATCTTTATCACAAAGGTGTACTTAATATCTTTTATTTATGAATTAAATTTATTATCAGTAATGTTAATTAAACTTCTTTTATTTGCATTAAGTACTATTACCAAAAGAAAAAGGATTTAATTAAGGATTTCTCTTTTTATTTTAAATCCCCCTTTAATATTAAAAGGGCATTTAAGCCATTTATTTAACCAATTAAATTACCAAAAATCAAACGAGTGCTTCTTAGGCCTAACAGTACCAATCCTGGTCCATTGGGTCCACATGTAAGTGTTGGATGCTAGAAAATTAAACATTATTGAAAATAACAAAGGCTAGCTAGTGATTCAACTTAAGTGCATATAAAAATAATTAAGCATCAAAATGATCCAAACTTTCTGGTGGATGCTCTCTGGTCCTAAACAAGTCTAAAAAGCCAGCATGTTCACATGGAACCTCTACTGAACTTGGTTTATTAATTTACAAAGGAAAACATGCATTAAACAAGAATAATTATTTCTGTTACTCCTAAATTCATGATTAATTCACAAGATGTGCCTTTTGACATCTCAAGATAGTGTGCACAAGTTGGGCTCAAGAACATGAATAAAATTAACATGAAAAATCATCTATGTATCCCTGCCAGAAATGGAAAAACATTTTTATAAAAAGATTCACATGATAACTTTGTGCAATTTTTGGCACAGCATCTAGTCTTACCCTAACACACAACATATCCAAAGCTTAGCTACAGAGAAGCTATACATTTCAAGTTATAACAGATTCAAGCATAACACATTTGTAATTTCCTGCCAAAACTACTTTGAATCTAGTCACAAGTGTACCACACATGGGTGGGGTTTGACATCCTGAGACCTACAAAATTTGTTTGAGAATTTTTGGAATTTTCTGTGATTTTCTAGGGATTTTCTAAGACTGTGGACTGATCTGCAAATAAACTAAGTTACGGATCCTTGCAAATATGCCCCTGGATTCACATCTATACCCCCGACGGCGGCGGGAGGGCTCGCCGGCGGCGATGTGGGGCCCGGCCACGACAACAAGCGGCACGGGGGGTGCGATTGGGCTCACCACGGTTCTATTGGCGGTGGTGGCGAGGGCGGAGCGTGCTCCGGCGACGGCGCACGGCGGCGGCCGGCGGCGCTCGGGGCGGCTCGGTGTCTTGCAGCGTGGAGGCCAAATTGGCGCAAACAAGCGCGCACGTGAGCTTTCCCGGGTGCTAAGGAGGCTATCTAGGGGCTTGGACGGCGGCGAGCACGAGCGGCGAGCTGCGGCACCGGCGGCGGTGGCAATGGCGGCGGGCGGCTCGGGTGGCGCGCGAAGGGGAGGGCGGGGGGGCTTTTATACCCCGGCTCGGGCGGCCGGGGGTGACGCGCGGTGACGGCGGAAGATGCGGCCGTGCTACGGCGCGTCGAGGCACGCGCGCGTACGGAGGCGACGCCGCCGACGGACCGCCGGTCCGTGGCGCGCGCGCACGCGTACGGCGGCGCGGACGCCAAGGCGCCTCGGGACGGAGCGCATCGGGGCGCGCGTGCATCGGGACGCAGCACGGCACGGACGCCTAGGCTACGGGCGGCGCGGGCACGGCTGCCGGGGGCAAGGCCGGCGGCGGGCGGCGACGGCGGCGCACCGCGCGCGCGGCGCGCGCGGCGCGGCGCGCTCGCGTCTGGCAGTGACATTGGTGCCGTGTTCAAGCCACGATTTCTCCAAAATTTTGAACACAACTCGACCAAACAATGAATACCAAAGTTGTAGATCTAGGTACCAGCTACAACTTTTACAAAGGTTGTATAGGGTTTTGTTGTTTAGATTTGAATCTAGAGCAATGTCAACTTTGAATGTCAACATGGTTCTGTCAACAGTGATCTCTGGCTTGCAAGGGCTTTTTCACAATTTTCCCTTCCAAATCAGCAATGCCACTCTACATGAAAGTTGTGTCCCTCAACAAGACCTACAACTTTCCCAAAGGTAGAATTTTCAGTGTTTAGGTGAATTTTGGGGAATGCGGCAAAAGTTCCGGCAGACACCTGCGGACACTGGGTGGCAAGGGGGTTTTGACCCACCCTTTGACCAAGGGTTGGCCCCACGAGTGTTTTACTATTCACTAGGGTCACTTAGGGGTATGTTAGGGAGTTTTCATGGGTGAGGGCCCAGGTTGACCTAGGGTTGACCATTTGACCGGCTAATCATGTCGTTAGCGTTAATGACGGTAATTAAAAACCTGGGGCGTCACAGGGGTGCCCCTCACAGTAGCCCCCGAGGGTGACTTGGTTTTCTGGGGAAAGCCAAGTTGCCCTTTAACTTTATTAATTCGAAAGAATTTACATCTGTACAGCCAACTGGGGTGTTGGGTATGTAATTTACAAAGACAACTTGGAAATCCTTTTCTAAGGGTAGAAGCAACGTAGCTGTTGGATGTTCCAAGCGTTGGTGAGTTCTTCACCGTCCTTGTTAGCCAGCTTGTACGTGCTGGGCTTGAGCACCTTCACCACGACGTAGGGTCCCTCCCATGGGGGCGATGGTTTGTGGCGGCCTCGGTTGTTTTGGCGCAGCCTTAGGACTAGGTCCCCTTCATTGAAGTCTCGGCGACGTATATTTCGGGCCTGGTAGCGCCTCAGTGCCTGCTGATACCTTGCCGAGTGCATTAGGGCCACGGTGCAGGCCTCGTCCAGTTGGTCCAGCGAGTCATCACGGGCTTGTTGGTTGGTGCCCTCGTCGTAGCTCCGGACTCTAGGCGAGCCGTATTCCAGGTCCGTGGAGAGGATAGCCTCCGCGCCATAGACCAGGAAAAACAGGGTGAATCCCGTGGCTCTGCTCGGGGTGGTTCTGAGGCTCCACACAACCGCTGGTAGCTCCTGGAGCCATTTACGACCGGACTTGTTCAGTCTGTCGAAAATCCTGGGCTTGACTTGAGACCCTGTAGGATCAGGCCGTTAGCGCGCTCCACTTGACCGTTGGTCTGGGGATGTGCCACGACCGCCCAATCGACGCGGATGTGGAACTTGTCACAGAACTCCAGGAACTTTCTACCCATGAATTGGGACCCGTTGTCGGTGATGATGGAGTTGGGCACTCCAAACCGGTAGATGATGTCGGTGAAGAACGTCACGACCTGCTCTACCCTGAGGTTCGTAATTGGGCGCACCTCGACCAGCTTGGAGAACTTGTCTACGGCAACCAGTAGGTGGGTGTAGCCCCCGGGCGCTTTCCGCAGGGGCCCGACGATGTCCAACCCCCACACGGCGAAGGGCCATGTGACAAGGATTGTCTGGAGGGCCTGCGCAGGGAGGTTGGTCTTGCGGGCGTAGAACTGGCACCCTTCGCAGGCGCACACGGTCTCGTTGGCATATACGACCGCAGTCGGCCAGTAAAAGCCCTGACGGAACGCGTTGCCCACGAGGGTGCGTGGCGCCGCGTGGTGGCTGCATACACCTGCGTGAATATCTCGAAGGAGCTCGCGCCCCTGAGGGATAGGTACGCATCGTTGTAGGACGCCCGACGTGGCGCGCTTGTATAGCTCGCCGTCAACGAGGGTGAATGAATTGGCCATCCTGGCGATGCGTCTGGCATCGGATCGGTCCGAGGGGAGCTCCCCTCGATCGATCCAGGCGATGTACTTGTCCCGCCAGTCCCCCGCACTGGGGACCGGCTCCGTAACCATGGCCTCAGCCTCGTCGGCGTCGTACCCCTCGAGCAGGGAGAGTGAGTACGCCTCGTTCAAGGGGTCCTCGTCCATAGGCTCCGCACCTGTTGGATTCGAGGGAGCCCCCGAGGGTTCCTCCTGGCTCGAGGGGTTCGGGTCGAGGTTGACGGACGGCCTGGTGACATCACGCGCAAAAACGTTTGGGGGAACGGTGATTCGCCTCGACGCGATTTTGGCCAGCTCGTCCGCCTTCTCATTGTACCGGCGGGGCACGTGGTTGAGCTCTATGCCGTAGAACTTGTCCTCGAGGGCCCGCACGGCTTTGCAGTACGCCTCCATCTTGTCGTCATGATAGCTCATGTTCTTCATGACCTGGTCAATCACGAGCTGCGAGTCTCCCCTAACGTCAAGGCGCTTGATACCCGTCTCGATGGCAATTCTGAGGCCGCAGAGGAGGGCCTCGTACTCTGCCATGTGGTTTGACGCGGGGAAATGCAGACGCACCGCGTACCTCATGTGCTCCCCGAGGGGTGAAATGAAATGCAGGCCCGCGCCTGCCCCTGTCTTTATCACCGACCCATCAAAGTAGAGGGTCGAGCACTCGGCCTAGACTTGCGGCAGCGACAACTGTGTGTCTGTTCATTCGGTGACGAAATCTGCTAAGATCTGGGATTTGATCGCTTTGCGCGGCGCATAGGCAAGCATTTCACCCATCAACTCCACCAACCACTTGGCAATCCTACCCGTTGCATCCGGGTTTCGGATGATCTCTCCTAACGGAAAGGAGGAGACCACCGTGACCGGGTGAGCCTCGAAGTAGTGGCGAAGCTTGCGTCGCGTGAGGACCACTGCGTAGAGCAGCTTCTCGATCTGCGGATAGCGCGCCTTGGTCTCGGACAGCACCTCGCTGATGTAGTAAATCAGTCGTTGGACTGGTAGGGCGTGCCCTTGCTCTGTACGTTCCACCACGATGATAGCGCTGACCACCTGAGTGGTCACGGCGACGTAGAGGTACAGAGGCTCACCGTCCTGGGGCGGTGTCAAAATCGGCACGCGGGCGAGCGTTGCCTTGAGATTGTCGAGCGCCTCCTGGGCCTCGACGGTCTAGGAGAAGCACTCGTGCTTCTTCAAGAGTCGGTAGAGGGGCAGCCCCTTCTCGCCAAGTCGCGAAATAAAGCGGCTCAAGGCGGCGAGGCACCCTAGCACCTTCTGGACCCCCTTGAGGTCTCGAATCGGGCCCATCCGCTCGAGGGCTGTGACCTTCTCGGGGTTGGGCTCGATCCCCCGCTGGGAGACGATATATCCCAACAGCATGCCTCGCGGCACTCCGAAGACGCACTTTTCGGGGTTCAGCTTCACCCCGTTGGCTTGCAGGCAATCTAATGCCACGCGCAAATCGTTAGCCAGGTCGTCTGCCTTCCTAGTCTTTACGACTATGTCGTCTACGTAAGCCTCAACGGTTCGGCCGATGTGAT
Source organism: Cenchrus americanus (assembly GCA_947561735.1). Lineage (NCBI taxonomy): Eukaryota > Viridiplantae > Streptophyta > Magnoliopsida > Poales > Poaceae > Cenchrus > Cenchrus americanus. The sequence goes on along the minus strand of OX387242.1, from coordinate 95,401,173 downwards.
CCCCGAATACGTGCTGCATACATCGTTGGTATATAGCGCCCGCATTTCGGAGACCGAACGGCATCGTTACGTAGCAGTACATACCGAAGGGAGTGATGAATGAAGTCGCGAGCTGGTCGAACTCCTTCATTTTTATTTGGTGGTACCCGGAATAGGCATCAAGAAAGCATAAGAGTTCACACCCTGCAGTCGAGTCAACGATTTGATCGATTCGTGGCAAAGGAAAAGGAACTTTGGGACATGCTTTATTCAAACTAGTATATTCTACACACGTCCGCCATTTCCCATTCTTTTTCTTAACTAACATAGGGTTAGCTAGCCATGTAGGGTGGAACACCTCCTTGATGAACTCAGCCTCGAGGAGCTTCCGCAGCTCCACTCCGATCGCCCGGCGCCGCTCTTCGTCAAAGCGGCACAGCCGTTGCTGCACAGCGCGGGAGTGAGGTATGATATCAAGGGAGTGCTCGACGACCTCCCCCGGGATGCCTGGCATATTCGAGGGGCTCCACGCAAAGATGTCGGCATTGGCGTGGAGAAAGTCGACGAGCACCACTTCCTATTTCGGGTCGAGGGTGGAACTGACCCTCAACGCCTTGCCCTCGGGGGCAGCAGGGTCGAGGGGCACCTCTTTGGTTTGCTCAGCAGCCTCGAAGCTGCCGGCGTGCTTGGCGGTGGAGTCGAGGTCCTCGTTGACCAGCTTCTCCAGGTTCGCCACGAGCGCTTCATCTAGCGCTAGCGCCTCAGCGTGCTCCACGCACTCGACGTCGCAGTCGAATGCGTGCTCGATCGACGAGCCCACGGTGATGACGCCTTTGGGTCCTCTCATCTTCATCTTGAGGTAGGTGTAGTTCGGGACCGCCATGAACTTGGCGTAGCACGGCCGCCCGAGAATGGCGTGGTACATGCCCCTGAACCCCACCACCTCGAAGGTGAGGGTTTCCTTGCGGAGGTTATCTAGTGTGCCGAACCAGATGGGCAGGTCGATCTGCCCGAGGGGCTGGACGCGCTTACCCGACGTGATGCCAAGGAACGGCGTCGTGCTGGGCCGCAGCTGGTCCAACCCGATCCCCAGCAGGCGCAGAGTGTGCGCGTAGAGGATGTTGAGTCTGTCGCTTCCGTCCATCAGCACCTTAGAGAACCGGGTGTTCCCGATGACTGGGTCGACCACCAGCGGGTACTGGCCCGGGTTGGGGATGTGGTTTGAATGATCCTCACGGCTGAAGGTGATGGCATCCTCCGACCAGTCGAGGAAGGAGGGAGGAGCCTTCTCCGCGGCGAGGACCTCGTGCCGCTCCTACTTGCGCTGGCTGTTGGACATGTCCACGGTCGGTCCCCCGAAGATGAGGAAGACGTTTTCCACCACGGGGAAGCCGCCGGCGTCGCCGTCACCCCCATCCTTCTTGGCCTCGCCATCCTTCGCGGCGGCGCGGCTGTAGTATCTCTTGAGCAGGTCGCACTACTCGAGGGTGTGATTGACTGATGTCTTGTGGTACAAACAGATCTTCTTCAGCATGTCGTCGAACACGCTGGGGCCTCGAGGGGCCGCTCGAGGGCCCCTTCGAGCTGGGTTGACAGCGAGGGCCTCATCCCCATCGTCGTCGCGCCCCAGCGCACGCACCTCGCGGCGCGGCTTCTTGCCTTTCTTGCCCCACTTGTGCTTCTGCTGGGGCTCCTTGGACTTGCTGCCCTCCGCGGGCGCGTCGTCCACGCGCTTGCCCTTCTTCTCGTCGAAGATGGCCCCCACCGCCTCCTCGCCAGAGACGAAGACAGTGGCGATGTCGAACAGCTCGTTCGAGTTGACCGGCGGGCTGCACCCGAGCTCACGCACGAGGTCCCGGCAGGTCGTGCCCTCGAGGAAGGCGTGCACGATCTCGGACTGGACCACGCTCGGGAGCTCCGTGCAGCGCTTGGAGAAGCATCGTATGAAGTCCCGGAGCGACTCGCCGGGCTTCTGGGTGCACGCGCGCAGGTCCCAGGAGTTTCCAGGGCGTACATAAGTCCCCTAGAAGTTTCCCACGAAGGTGCGGACCAGATCATCCCAGTTGTGTATCTGGCTGGCCGGCAGATGCTCAAGCTACGTCCTCGCCGAGTCGGCGAGGTGCAACGGCAGGTTGCGAATGATGACCTCGTCAGCGGTGGCTCCGCCCAGCTGGCATGCCAGGCGATAGTCGTTGAGCCACACACGGGGGTCCGTCTCCCCCGTGTACTTGTCGATCGACGTGGGCTGGTGGAAGCGTTGAGGAAAGATCGCCGTGTGGATCTCCCGGCTGAACACACGGGTTCCCGGGGGCTCCACCGTCGGCGAGCGGTCCTCTCGGCTGTCATAGCGCCCACCTCGTCGTGGGTGGTAGCCTGCCGCTGCCCGCGTCTCCGCGTTGCCCGTCCGCCGGGCGTTGATGACGTTACAAGCGTCACCATCTTGGGCCTGCCCGCACGTGTCAAGAATCCGCTCCTTGACCGGTGTGCGCCCTTGGTTGGCGGGCTGCCCCCGCCGCGCCGCCCGCGTGCACCGACGCCTCAAGGCCTTGCACGCCCCCGTCGTCTCGCGCGCTCCCCTGCTGGCGGATGTGGGACGCCGAGCTCTCGGCCTGCTGCACGGCCGCTTGCTCGATGAGCGCCTGCGCCTCACGGTGCAGGTTTCGTGCCTCGGGTGTTGAGGGAGCGGGCATGGTCCGCAACATTGTCGTGGCAGCTATGAGCTTCTGGCTCGCTCGCGGGGGCGTGCTTGGGTTGTCGACGTCGAAGTCGGTGTTGATGCGCTCGCAGGCTTGCTGGCCCAGCTCGCGCGCGCGTCCGCTGCGCGCGGAGGCTTCCCCGGCAATGGAGGCGCGAAGTAGCTACACCGCGTGGTACTCCTCCTCGAGTTTGGCTTCGAGCTCGCGCGCTTGAGCCAGCTGCGCGTTGATGTCGGCCCCCTCGGCGGTGAGGGGGGAGACGCGCTTGGTCCCGCACCCTAGTGCGGTCCAGCTCCCGGACCGGGGGGAACCTCTCCATCGTCGGCTTCCGCCGCGTTCGCGGCGTTTGCTTGGTCGTTGGCGAGCACGACGAAGCACTCCCGCGCGGGCTCGTAGCTCCCGGCGCTGGAGTTGTCGGAGTAGCCGAACCAGCAGTCCGCGGCGTCGAGGAACCGCTGGAACATCACTGGGTCCGGCACGCTGGAGAAGTCCCACTCCGCGTACCCGTGCGAAGTGGCGGGTGGCAGCTCGCTGGTGGAGTCGTGGTATGACTCGTCATCGGTAGTGGCGGCGGGGTTCCCAACCGCTGGGACGCGGCGCCAGGACGGCCCTCGCACGCCACCACGTCGATGCGGCGGCGTGCGCCACCGCGGCGCTACGCAAGGCGAGGGGGCACCGCGGCCGGAAGCCGCACGCCCCTCCCCCCCCCCCCCCCCCCGTCGCGGCGGTTGCCGTCTTGCTAGTGATCGCGTCGCGGCCGCGAGGCAACGCGCACGGCCGTCGGCGCTCCGCTCACGCCCGACGAGAGCGCCGACCGGAGCGTCGATGGTGTCGAGGTGCTGGAGGGCCCCCCGCCGTCCGCCTGGGCGGACGCCGGGGCGTCAATAGCAGGTGCGGCGGGGATCGGTCCCGGCCCGGTCGGCCACCGCGCACGGAGTTCGTCGCGGTTGGTGATGCGCATGAGGTAGCCGTTCCCCATGGCCTGACAGTTCAGGCTCCCAAACCGGATTTCGAACCCGGCTGGGAGGGGGTCCGAGCTGTCCATGGAATACCTCTAGTCGCGGTACTCGGTGCGAATCACCATCGAGAGGGCTGGTGGGAGCTGATCTTCAGCGCGCGTCCCCCTACCTGGCGCGCCAACTGTCGGTGCGGAATTTAGTCCCGACACTAACTAGTAATAAGCGCTAAGATCTATCTCTCGATGGCTGGTGCTAAGCAACTAGTGACACTGATTTTTATCCTGGTTCTGGCCGGGGGCCGTACGTCCAGTAGCAGTGTGCTCGGGGCACTATATTGCGTTGCACCGTGGTGCTCGTAGAGGGGGGCTACAAGCGAGGCGGGAGAGGAGTTCGGACCTCCAGGTCCCAGAGGTACTGATTGAGGCAAGTGCCAATATCGTGGTGAAGGAGGAAAGCGTGCCTGTGATTGCTATCCGTCGTCCCTGTCCCTCCCCTTGCGGCTGGGGGACTGCCCCTCCCTTTATAGGCCAAGGAGAGAGCAGTTTACAGGCGTGCCGCACTGTTCTCCTACGTGTGAAGGCATGGCGAGCAGTGCCACGGAGTTGACGACCGTCCTGGCAAATCTCGCTCCAGTTGGGGCGTCGTGGCAAGTCCTTTGCCCATACAGGAGCGGCTTCGAGGGTGGTGGTGCAGAGGTTGGCTGCCCGGCCGCCGTCCACGGGTCTGCTCGAGGGCGGCGTCAACGGGGGTCTGTACGAGGTACAGTGGCGGGCGTGGTGATGTCCTATCCCCGTGCGCTTCAATAGCGTTGGGGATGTCGTCGCAGTACCCGGCGTGGCGCTGCAGTGGCGGGGATGGCCGCACAGGGCTGACAGCGATGGGGAAGACCGTTCCGCCGGCCTGACGTCACGGTGCGGTCCTGTGTAGTCATAGAAAAAGAGTTCGCCCCCATTCGAGGGTTCCATCGTCCCCTCCTTCGAGGGCTCGACGTGTTAGCCGTACAAAAGTAGGCGGCATAGTGCCACGGAGCTGACACTGGTCTCTCCACATAGTGTTGTATAGTGGCGGGGATGGTCTTCCCCAGGGAGTGGGTGGAACAGCGCCGGGGCGTGATTCCCAGGCGTGTCGGGGTCGTGGCGCAGTCCTGCGGTGCCAGAGCATTAAATGCTCGAATGTGTGAGCAGGAACGGGGGCGTCGTATGCGCGTGGATCCTCGAGCGAGGCGGACCTCGCCCGAGGGGCGTTCAGCCGTGCCGCTCTGGCGGGCCGCGGGGGCCACCTGGGATGTGGTCTTTTAGTGCGTGCGTTTTTAGGCTTGTGAATTGGTTTGCGTGTTGCGTTTTTTACAAATGACGTGGATTTTCTTCGGTTGTTTAGGGGACCCTTATGGCTGTCCCCGACAGCCATGTACGGCTGCAGCCTATCGACGAACGACGTCGCCGCAGGCATGCCCTTACGCGTCCACCTAGCATAGAACATGAAACATAAAATTAGTGGCAACTGAATATTTGTGATGGAAAATACTTAGAACTATCAAATGGTGGCTCACTTGTGCGCGGTAGGCGGCAGACGTGGTGCAGCGGGTACTGGTGCAGCCTGGAAGAGGCCGAACTGCCTCATTACCCGGTGGACGGCGTACTCCTCGACGTAGACGTCGAAGACCGGTCGTCGTCGCGTCATCCAGTACGCCTGGTCTCAGGAGCATAGGGACGAGATCCCCTGTGGTGCGCGAGCAGCGACCATGGCAGGAGCGTACGACGTCCACCGGACCTGGGCATTGACCATCCGGTCGATCTAACCAACGAAGTCCTTATACGCCTTCTTCGGCTGCTCCCCAGCCCAAACGTGCTGCAAAGAACGAGAAAAGTTAAGTGAATCGAACTACAGAACTCATAACGTGAAGAATCACATAAAGGGAGGTCATTACCTTCCGGAGACACCACAAAGAACCCATAGTGGGGAGGTCCGCTGGGTCGGTGCCGTCGGCCGGCGGCTCGTACTCCGAGAGGTCTGTCCTGAGCCGACCGATGTCGAATCGCTCGTGGATCCACATCTGCAGCAGAAGAGGGCACCCCAGGAGGATCGCCTCCCTACTCGTTGGCCTCCTCACTACCGAACACAGCCCCCTGTAGGTAGTTGCCAGAACAGCGTTGCCCTAGCTGATCTAGGGCATCTGCTCGAGGGGTGCGTCAGCGATCCTCTGAGACGAGGGGATCATGCACCACGACACGGAGTCTCCCGCTGACTCGCAGAACAGCACCCACCCGAACAGCCAGAGCAGGTAGACCTCCAAAAACCTGTCTGACGTCTGGTCGTCGACATCGTCCACCATGTAGTCAGCCTGCACACACACAAAGGTTCGTCGCCATATTCGTTTAAAATGCATACAAACATTGAAAATAAGAGTTAGAATCACGTACGCTGAACTGATGGATCCAAGTCCAGGTGGGCCCGTGGGTGTCGACGAAGGACACGTATGGCGCCGGCGCGCGATCGTTCTGAGGAACGTGTAACACCCCGCCCACCAAAGCCGCACCGCTCAGCCCTTCCGTAGGGGCGAGCACACATACACATAGCACCCTGTTTACACTTTCGTCCTCGCTCCGTGTAAAAGGGTTAACCAGAGGGTGGTATGGCTGGTGGACAAAGGCTTATAAGTTGGCTCCACCCTTGCTCAACTAACAATGTGGCACTAAACACGCGCACATGCGCTCATGAGCCACTCATGGGCCATCCAAATTGGGCTAGGTGTGACAGAACATTCGCTAACCGAATAAGGAAGTTAGCCTGCCACGTCGCGGGGATGTCGATCGGCACATCGCCAGGCCAGCACACGACAGTCCTCCCAACATCCTCGCGTCCTCCAGACTGAGAGTCATCTCGCCGACGGGGAAGTGGAGCGTGTGCGTCTCTGGTCACCATCGGTCCATGAACGCGGTGATCAGCGGGGCGTCGTAGTTGAACCGCGTCAACCGCTCCGCCCGGGGAACCTCAGCTCGTAGCCTGTCCCCCTCGACCAACCGCGCAACAGGGAGAAGTCCAGCAGCGCGTAGCCTGAAAAAATATTAATTTACTTAACACAATTACTATTGTAAAGAAACAGAAATAGATAATAAATATAAATTACATACTTCAGAATCCACCGCTAGTGTATCGGCATCAACGTGCGGGTCATCCGACAACGTATCGTGCTGAGCGGACCTCCGAGACCAGCCGACACGTACGAGCGGTGGTGCCGGTTCACCGCCTCGTCGAACAACTCCGGTCGTACGTACTCCAGCGGTGCAGCCATAACTGCAAAAAAAAATAATTTAATCAATTTTTCCAATTATACTAATTATGTGAATAAGTTAATTAAAACCATTTCCTACAAATTTAAAACAAATTTAAACGAATTATGTGAATTTAAATATTTTTCTACGAATTTTATAGAAATTTAATCCAATTATGTCAATTATAACCATTTCCTAGAAGTTTAAAACAATTTTAAACGAATTATGTGAATTTAAATAATTTTCTACAAATTTTATAGCAATTTAAACCAATTATGTCAGTTATAACCATTTCCTAGAAGTTTAAAACAAATTTAAACGAATTATGTGAATTTAAATAATTTTGTACGAATTTTACATAAATTTAATCAAATTATGTCAATTACAACCATTTCCTAGTAGTTTAAAACAAATTTAAACGAATTATGTGAATTTAAACCATTTTGTACGAATTTTACATCAATTTAATCAAATTACATCAATTACAACCATTTCCTAAAAGTTTAAAACAAATTTACATGAATTATTTGAATTTAATCCATTTTGTACGAATTTTATAGCAATTTAACCTAATTATGTCAATTATAACCATTTCCTACAAGTTTAAAACAAATTTAAACTAATTATGTGAATTTAAATGATTTTCTACAAATTTTATAGCAATTTAATCTAATTAAGTCAATTATAATCATTTTCCACAAATTTAAAATGAATTAAAACAAGTTATGTGAATTTAACCTATTCTCTATGGAATTTATATCAATTTAACTAACCTAAGGTAACTAAATTAAATTTCTAAACTAAATTTAACTAAACTAGTTTAACTAAAATAAATTTCTAAACTAAACTAATTTAACTAAGCTAACAAATCTAAGTTAACTAAACTAACGAACTAAACTAACTAAGTATACTAACTAAACTGGACTAAATTTAGAAACATACCTCAGAAGTGTTCCGAATGGTTGAAAGCCGAAGGTTTGAGGAGTGAGGGAGGGGCCGGCGGTGAAACGAACCGGATTTCCGCGGATGGAAACCCGACTCTCTGCACCTCGGTGGTAGTCCCAGGAGGGCTAACACGTGCAATCCCTGTCTCAGCGATGCCAAAATCCATACGGAAAGATAAAACAAAACAGATAAAGTACAACATTTATTTATTACTGTAATCAGAGTACATCTCTTCAGCACATGCCGGGTACAAGTCCATCGGGACTGAATCAAACAGAATTAAAACGTCTAGCAGCGACTCCATGAAAGTGCGAGGAACTCCAAATCCGCAGGCAGCTCGAGCGTAGGAAGAGCACTAGTCCACCCATCTGTCGTTGTCGAAGTCGTTGTCCGGCTCTGTGTCAGAGACACCAGGGTCTACCCGATAAGCGGGTAGGTCATGTCAGCTTCCCAACAAAGAGGCAAAAGCGGTGTATATTTTACTATGCAGGATTTATCCCTACTCTGGTGTAGAAGGCTTAAGCAAAGCAGCGAAGCAACGATCAAGGTAAGCAGAATTCAGCTATGAGGTCAACACCTCGGGGAAGCTCACGCTTCCGAGGTCCACACCCCTGGGGTCCACACCCCGCTCAAGGATACCACTCCAAAGCACCAGATCTCAACCACGATCCAGTTCCCAACTCTCATCTGCGATGTGGGGACCACCTGCTCCTATCCCCACATCTCAACGGCCAAATCCGGGCTCACACACTCGAGGGAGAGAAGAAGCACAAGAGAAGAATATCTAGTCGGAAGTAGCGGTAGATAGCAGTACTGTCCATAACCATTGGACACGGACTATAGCTATAGGTTTAACACTCTGCAGAGGTTGTACAACTGTACCCGCCCGAATAGGACCGGAACAGGCCGTCACATATTCCAGGCCCTACCATACGGCTGAAGGCCAAGTAAGTGGATAATACCCTCCTGCATCTCCGAGCCTGGCCCAGCCTCCGCGGTAGAGCTCATACTGCCCGCGAGAGGTCCCTCGAAGCTTTGGAACCCTTCCCCGGCCTCGTCGGGGCAAAGTCTTCTAAGGAGGGAAAAGCCCACTCCCGACACGATCACACCGATCTGCCTACAGGAGGGTCGTTATCCACTACAAGTCTCACCCCGCACCCCCGCCCATAACAAGGCGGGCGGTTTGTACGAAAGTAGATACTGCATCTGGTGGTAAGTCGATTCGGTCCTTAAGGGGCCGAGAGCGAGCACTCCCCATCTCCAATCCGCACGACACGTCCCTCGGGTTAGAGGCCAGATCGCATCTTTCCTCGGCAGACGTTCACCAGTAACCAAGCGGCTCGCTCTCGCCAAAACACATCAAAGAGATACGCACCCAGAACGCACACTAGAGACACACCGAGATATCCCACATCTCAGTCCAAGCCCAGAATACCATCCATAATCAAGCAACAAAAGTATGGATAGTTGAGGTATGGGACTAGCTAGGGGTCTGTAGCTAGTCCCGAAGTAGGTAAAACAAGGAATCAGGGTATATCAAAATATCAAGGCATGGATAATCAACTGGTTATGCAATTCAATAGAGCAATGCATATGAAGTAAAGCACTAGCATCTAATTATCAACATGGGATCTATATGGTTGGGAGTGACATGACACCTTCGTTGCCGTTGAAGCAGTCATTGTCCGGAGCAGTGTACTCGGGGTCCTCCACGTCCTCCTGGTCGAAGCTCGGGTCTGCGGCACAATATTCGACATAAGAATACGGTGCACATCTAAGCAATAACTCCAAATAGAAACCAATTTTAGAAGATCCAAAAGATCTCAAACTACCTACAAACAGCAAGGTTTCGAAATTACGAAATTATAGAAATTAGTTTTATATTTTTCTGAGCCTTCTATAATTAGTTATGAATTTTCAAAGATTAAAACCACTTATAAATCATTTCTGAAAATCATTTTAGAAAAAGGAAAGGATTTTTATTAAACATGTTGTTGACGTCAGCATGACGTCAGCGACTCTCGGTTAGCGGGCTGTTATTGGGCCGAAAGTGTTTATGGGCTTAAGGTAGCCCAATGGACTCGGCCCAGTCGGTACAGACAGCAGAAGTCTGCTGGACCCCCTTGTATTCGACCCAGGAGTCCAAGCGGATAGATGGGCTTCAGGCAGGCGCTGTTGGGCCGGGGCGCTACTTAAGGCCCAACCGCCCCCCGTTAGATCTAAAGTCACCAGGGGCGGCGAGATGCCGGCCGCTCCTCTTGGGCATGCGGCCGTTCCCCGTCGGCGTGACTCCACCGGCGACGTCGTCACCGGTGGCGCCGGCGACCGCGCCGGGGTGCGCCGGCCGAGCCGCAAGGGAGCGCGCGAGCACTGCGAGTAAAGATCACGGCACGGCGCGAAGGCCGGCTTGAGGACACGCACGGCGCGGCATCACCGCGCGCACCGGCGGTGGGTCGACAGTGCGGGGTTGGCCGCGGCGCTGGGGTGCGCTCCAGCTCAACCATCCCCACTTCTCCACACACAGCACAAGGTTGCAACGGCTCGAAGGCCAGCTCACAGGATGGCGCGGCGGACTGCGCTTGACATCACGAAGCGGCATCAAGAACAGAGCCCGCCGACGTGCGGCCGCAGCGGTTCACCGACGTGGAACTGATTCCTGGCGCTGGGGTGTGCATGGTCACAGCCCATGCGCTTTGATTCCCTGCACAAGGTCGCCATGGCACGAAGGTCGGCTCCCAGAACTGCCAGTCGCAGCGCACGGCGCGACACCGGGTGTCGGTGCGCTGGACTTCACCACGGCGTGGTCGTGGCCAAGGCGCGCCGGGGTGCGGCCGGCCGAGACCCACGCGCGCACACGCGTTCGACCGCAAGGGAACAACACAGCACACCGGCGACCGAGGCACGGCACCCGCCGGGCACATGGCTGGAGGCGTCGCGCCGCGGGGTGGCCCTCGGTCCCGCCATCGCCGGACGAAGCGCGAAGGCGCGTTCGCAAGCACAGCCGACGCCACGTACCTAGGGTGGCAACGGCGCGGCGCCGCTTCGAGAGCGACACGGGTCGTCGCCCGTTCATGGGAAAACGGCGACCCGCCGACGCTCGGCGGCTTGAAGGCACGTGCACAGGCAAGACCAAGAGAAGGTAACGGCGCAAGGAGAGAGGAGACCACGGTGCTCACAGCGGAGCGGCGGTGTAGTCGTTGCCGACCTGAGGTAGACGGTGGCGCGGTGTAGGCGTACGCGGCGGCACCCGGCTCCCTGCTCTGCTTCGGCTTCTTCACCCGGCGTGAGCGTTCCTCCTCTTCTTGCCGCGACCCGACCGGCGCTGGCTAGCGGCCTGTTGGCGGCGACACGACGCAAGACCTTTCCCCCTGCTCCGCCTCCACTTCTCCCGCTCCCCCCCCCCTTCTCCCCTCTGCGGCGCCGCGCTCTGGAAAGGGGGAAAACCCCAGGACGGCTTGGCTGGCGAGGAGAGGGCTCGGTCACGGGTGTTGTAGATGCACGGTCAAGGCGGGGCGAGGGCAAGGATGCCCCGGCGCTCCAGGATTGGCTGCCCAAGCGGGTTCAGCGACGTGGCCGGCCCTCAGTGGCCGCCACAGCGCCTGTCGCGTCACCGGCAAGGGCATAAGGGACTTTTCCCCAGCAGATTCCCCCTGGGGTTGGCCATGGGCGCGCGCGCGAGCTCGGCGTGCGTGCCGGCTCGGCGGTCGGCCGTCCCCACCTCGCGCGCGCGCGGCTGCGGTGCGGTGCGGCGGCGCGAGGCTGGCTCGGGAGGAAAAGGTGGGGTTGGTGAGGAAAGGGAATCCGACGCGCGGGTCCCACAAGTCAGTGATAGAGAGGGTGAGGGATGGTGTGGTTTAGTTGGGCCAAGATTGGCGCACGGGTTGGGCCGGCTGGACCGCACATGAAGAGGATTTGGGCCCTAGTCTAGCAGTTTAGTTTTGGAATTAAGTTAAGGATTACAAATAGATTTAGAGTTCGAATTTGAATACTTTTCGAATTCAAACTTCACACAATTAAATTCCAAATAAAACCAGAAAAATCCAACTCACATATTTTACCATAATTTGAACTTATGTTTTTATAAATGGACAAAAAGGTGGAGAATTTAGGAGAGGGCTAGCAATTTGGTTTGAAAATTGGTAGCACTCAATTCCAAACAAAAAGTTTTAAATTTTTGCAAAATTTTTCACACCTAAAATCCTGGGTTGTTACAGGCGGCAGGGGCTTGGCCCCTCATATAGCCGCGGCGCTGCCGCCGTGGCCCACGGCGCCGGGGGCCTTGCCGCCGTGGGCCACGACGCTAGGCCTCCTGCCGCCGTGGGCCGCGGCGGTAGGAATACGCCGCCATGCCCCACGGCGGTAGGAACCTGACCAGCTGACCTCACTGGTCAGTACTGCCGACCGTTTGCGTCACCCCTAACATCGTGCTCCATGGCGGCAAGAACTCCTGCCGACATATGGTACAGCTGCCAGATGTACATTTCTCGAAAATTTTGATTCGACCATTCATTTTTCGAAAATCGTGTCAAAATAAATATAAAAAAATTCACGCTTTGCACTCAGCGCTGTTCGTGTTTCGATTTTTTTATTTTGTATATATTTATATGATTTTACAAAAATATATGACGTACATAAATACTCCAGCATTTTCTTCTTTTGATTAGAACCAAGTTGTCTGTGTTTTTTCCTGTTTTGGTATCGGTTCACTAGTAATAATCAGAAAGAATATCACACTGGAAAGAGATCGGTCGATCACTGGATAAAGGTGATTAATAATTTAATTTGCTCACCATAATGCACACGGCGAGGGGAGGAGCAACCAGCCAACCACAAAGAACAGGAGAAAGCAAAGCCGCATTTCAATCATCTGTAGGCTTTATAGCCAGCGTTGCACTAATCTGTATATCTTCTGCAGACCAAGCGCATTATTACAGAGCAGTTCTTCATATGTGCTACAACAAAACTGCTCAACGTCTACATGCAAACACATCTGCTTCCGAAGGATCTCCACTTACATATATAGGTGCTCAAAGCTGTTCGGCAGTACTTATTTGCAGCTGGCTACGGCTGTTTCACTAGTGTTCTGTGAGAGAGCTTTCAGCTGTTGCTTTTCGGTTCCAATATGTAACAGGGCTACACGCCTACATTCACATTGAAGGCCATCATTGACATGCTGACCACGGCATGAAAGAGCACCAAAAGCATCATGTACCTGAAACCAAAACCAAGCACATATAAGAATTAGGAAATACTTCCACAACCCTGTCAGTGCATTGATTCCCTAAGGTAAAATCCAGTTTCCACAAGTTTGGAAACTGCTAACATGTACAAGAATTAGGAAATACCAGGCACATATAACTAATGAATTATGAATTGGTACAAGAAAGTCTATCAGTAGCATGAAGTGTAGGGCTTTGAGAAATATACACAACTCTTTTTTTTAGAAAAAATAGGGGGGGGGGGGGGCATGACTATGCGTAGATATAATGTGGATATGAACTTTGATCATGAAGTTGCAGGTTAAGGCCCTAAATATTCGAGCATTCATTGTATCCCATATCCCATTTAAGATCAGGTGGTGACAGTGTTGTTTAATTCACAATGTATCAATAGATCCAATAAAGTGAAGGCCCATAAAAACTAATTATTTAATTCAAGATTTATTTTCAGTTAGTAACAAACTAACAACCAGTGTGCAGGTTACACAACCATTCAGCATCTCCACTGTGAGGACAAGGATGTATTAGCCCATTAAGATTCTAGTGAACTAGCAATCAGGTTGGCAAAAACATCAAGATGCTGATAATGATGATCATTACAGGCAGCAACTCTAGTTATACTACAATAGTTCGGATGTATAGCTATGGTTACAGATGCAGGCAGGGCGGGTCGTTAACGTAACCTGCCAGGCCACGCCGCAATAATAACCTTCGTGACCGACGTGAACCAGCTGCAACATCGTTGTGGGCTTGTGGCCTAAGCAGTTGACCGTCGCGAGCCCGCAAAACCCGCAAACACCAGCTTTCTCTCTTCTCTCTATCTACGTCGCCGTTTGTCTCCATCCTCCTGCTTAGCCTCATTGTTGCAGACCAGACGGGCAGGGCAGCGTGGTGCACGAGCGCAGCAGAGGCGCGTGGCTGACCGGTAAGCAGCAGCAACACACAGAACGACCGGAGGGTGCGGCTAGCGCGTCGAGCTCAGCGAGCGCAGGCTCCGGCGAGGTTCCCGACAAACGTAAGCGCGGAGACCAGCGAGCTCACAGGTGGGACGAGCACAGGTCTGCATGAAGCTGATTCAGCAGGAACTAGCGCGCGAGAGTGGCGGGGGACGCTGCAGGTTCCAGGGGCACGACGGAGTATGCCGCGCGACGACACCGGAACAAGCGTGTGCGGCGAGCAGGGCAGAGCCGCCGGCACGAGCGATTCAGTGACAGGATCTGAACTCGATTTGCATCCTGCGCACCATGGCCATCGAATCTCTGCTTCTCTGCTTCCCCGGTGTTCTCGATTGCTCCCTCCCACAAACACGCGCGCTGATGGAATTGCGGGATTTAGCAGTCTTCGTGAGTTGGCCGCGACAGTCACCAAGCACGGACATATCTCTTTTGAGGGTTAGCGGCAACCACAACAGCCTCAACAAAAGCTTGCGGCCAAATCAAACGGGTTGCGGCTGTCCACAGCCTGCGCCACCTGCACCCCTAGCTATGGTACTATGGACATCAGTAACTAACTCTTCTGATATGTCGTAATTGGTAAAAATAATATACTAGCAAAGGCAAGCAAGTAAGATGTGATGTTATAAAATAGTGTGGGCAACTGGACATCCAAATCCAATATATTAATCAATTTCAGTGCGCTTAAAGAGTCCAATTCCATTGTGAGGGAAAGGGTGTACCGGTCCACAATGTTAACGAGAAGGGACATTTCTGTAATTGGCTGCAGCTCTTGGAGGTGCTTTGGTGAGGTTGCATCCTCAGAGTGCGAGCATTTTGGTGGTGTAATAACTCTGCGATGTGTTACTGTGGGTTGGCCCCTCTAGCTAAACAGACCCTTGGTGTATTTTAGCTACAACTATGGGCGTTTTATCTTAAGGTAGCATAGGTTCTCTGGTGTGTGACTAAAACTGAAAACTCTGTAATCTCATTGCTTCTAGTAATGAAATTAGGGCCCCTTGATGAAAAATAAAGTGAAGGGACAATCGGATTGGCAGAACATCAATATGCTCATCAGAGACAGTAAACTGTAGTTATATTATGATAGTTCGCATGTATAGCTGTTCGGCTTATCTCGGCTCAGCTTATCTGGGCTTATTTCGGCTTATTTCCTCTCACACAACACTACTCAATCTACCAGCCGAACACTATTCTTCATATCAGCCGAACCAGTAGCACAAGCAGATTAAGATGAAATGTTTTGAAACAGTATGAGCAACTGGAGACCAAACTTCAACATATTTATCAATTTCAGTAATGCTTTAGTCCAGCGAAAGTGAACTACATAGTACTACTCTATTTGAAAAGCAAATCAGAGTGATACTTGGTTCTCAAAAAACAATTCACTTGTACGATTTACTTGGT
The DNA here is from genome assembly GCA_947561735.1 of Cenchrus americanus. NCBI lineage: Eukaryota > Viridiplantae > Streptophyta > Magnoliopsida > Poales > Poaceae > Cenchrus > Cenchrus americanus. The sequence continues at coordinate 95,385,746 of OX387242.1, read as the reverse complement.
AATTGTAGAGCTACACTTTTATGTTCGGCAGAAAAATATGATGCAAACCTTCATGCTAGTGAAAAAATATTCAAGCTAATCGCATCAAAAGGATGCAACGGTCATCATGATTTTACCTTCCTAAACATTTGACCAACATGGCAATATAAATCAGGGTAACCACGTCATGTACCAATTATATGCACATAGTACCACTAGTTGCTGGACACATTAAGCACAAAGGAAGAAGCAAAAGAGTAAAAGCCTTGCAAATTACTGATGTCAGCATTCTAACAAGAGAGAAGGCAGCCCATGCATATATAAGTCCAAACAACATATGCAATATGTACAAGTAACACCCCAGCTAGTGCGCTACACCATTATTCACACATGCACATTATGTTTCAAACAAAGGAAGAAAGACAATGAAATAAAAAACAGTAGAAAGAGAATAGGCAGCCAAATGTACCTCTGGACAATAACTTCCCTGCACCTCTCAGCTCACAGGGGGGCATCAACACATGGTCGGAAATATCCAACCAGCTGGCGTGAAATCCTTATCTAATTCCTCTCCAGGGTATACCACATTAGATAGAGGAAAACATCCATCAACCAAAGAATACTCACGCCATAAACCTTCATCGTTAAAGTACATGCAGTCCTTTCGAATCCCCGGATGATCAGGTCCAAGGCACCCCGCAAAATTACGATTTGCAAAAAACATCGTGCAGCCACCAAGGCTAGTAATCCTCACCCAGCTAGCCTCCCCAGCCTTCCACTGGAACACATGGTACACCCTTGGATCGAATTCCACAGCAATAACTATTATCAGCTCACCGCGGAACTCTGCAGGGTGCAAGTACAACCGTGTTTCAGCAGGCAGATGCAGAATCCGTGCATCGAATGCTCCTCCGATAAACACCAACTCCGCCAATTTCCTGTGATCTGATAGCTCAACACGAGCAAGACGGTAATCTGGGATTCTTAACGGGGAACGTCGGGTAACCACCGCGTGGAGGGTGCCCCCGACACTGGTCAACCCCTCAAGGAGATAGGGCTTGATTGACGCCACACGCCAGGCAGCGGCCCCGTGGCGGCAGTACTGAACCGTGCGACCTAAGAAGTGCCAGGCGACGACGAGGTCCCCGGAGAGGAGGACGCGGGAGAAGCCGTCCTTGTGTCTGGGGAAGTGGGTTTGCTCTCCGGTGAGGAGGTGGACGATGCGGAACGTCCGACTGCTGGAAGCCCTGCAGCTGTCGGAGATGGCGACGCGGCAGCCGAGGGGGAAGAAGCCGCTGCGTTGGTCTGGGCGCGTACGAGGGAGGCGGAAGCGGAGGAGGCGGCGATGGGAGGTGTGGAACAGGGCAGATGGTTTGGAGATCGGGTGGGGAACGAGGAGGAGAAGCGGCGCCTGGGATGCGAGGTTGGACGGGGTGAGCGGGAGGGCTGCGCGGTAGGCTCGGCAGGCGGCGCGGAGGGCGAAGAAATCCTGGAGGCTTGTCAGTCGCTTGGCGATCTCGGGGATCAGGTCCGGGGGGAAGTAGGGGGGTGTGGCGGTGGCCGGAGGGGAGGAGCTCCGCCGGCGGTTGGACGGAGGAGAGCGGCTCCGCCGGCGGTCGGCCGGCGCCATTTCCGCTGGAGGCCAAACCCTAATTCGCCGCCGGCGATACCTACTCCGACCACCGCGAGACTCGGATGTGTCAGTCTGTATGTATAGCTGTGGGCCAAGCTGGGAGCCCAGTTGGGGAGACAGCCAGGCCGGAAGTTATACTGGGCCGAAGAAGGTGTTGGGCCTCATGTTTTCGTGTGGTCCTACTACGCCTTCGTAAGAGCATCTCCAAGAGTTTGCCAAAATTTACTTGGCAAATCCTGTGTTTTGCCAACTTCTAAAAAGCTATGCAAAGTAAAAAAAGAATTCATCTCCAACAGTTTGGCATAATTCACTTGCCAAATCCAGATCTAACTTACATCAGGAATCCTCAGAGAAACAAAATTATGTATGTGTCCTTCCACCTCTTAAAAAACTTACATCAGGAATCATTCTCTATTCTTTATTTCTTTTTCACCATCCCACCTAGAGGGAAACAACGATGGCAACCACGATGCGCGCGCGCATATATGCGCGTGGGGAGGTGAGTTTTGCCAAGTTTCTATTTTTGCCAAGTTGGTTTGCCAAACTGTTAGAGTTGAAGTATCTCCAAAAGCTTTTTCTCAAAAAAAAATATCTCCAAAAGCCATTGTACATGTGATGTGATGAGTTAGCTAAAAAAACAAAAATGTTAACAAAACTCGCATCCAACAAACTCTGTTTTTTACTCAACTAGCTATGTTTTCCCCCCTCGCTACTAAAACAACGAAAACCTCTCCCATATCATATATCTTTTTGTTTCCCCTCGCTAGTAAAAAAACGAAAACCTCTCCTATCATCATATTTTCTACTTTGAGAAGGTGTTGGATTTCACATGTTTTTGCTAGCTATTTCATTTTATATAGGGCACTGCTAGCGCCTGGACGTCCGATCCGGGCACTTGCATCGGACACCTCCGTGATCGTAGGATGGGATCCAATCAAGGGAGCAAATGTTGCGAGCAATGTTGCGAGCAGGTTACGTGCAACATCCAAATATCAGCGGGCTTCCTCCCTCCTCCTCCCATGCTGCGACCATGTTGCGACTCGTGTTGCGTGCAACATCCAACATCAGGAGCTCTCCTCCCCGTCCTCCTCCACACAAAACCCAATATCACATGTTAACATTGAAACTCAACATCCGCAACATTAAAATTAAATATTCGCAACACCCAACAACACATGTCTGCAACATCGAGACTCAGCATCTGCAACAGCGAAAATTAATGTTTGCAACATCGAAAAATTTAGAACAAGTTTTGAAACATTCGCATGAGACACTCGCAACATACCAAGAACACGGATGCAACATGTGCACAACGATCTGCAACATAAATGAGAAACGATTGCATCACGAAGACGAACGATTGCAACATGCCAAGAATATTATTGCAACACCAATATACAATAATTGCAATATACAATAATTGCAACATCCAAAAAGCAATGCAGCAGGGGAGATGAAGGATATGTCGCGTGACCGACGAGCTCCATGCCACCGACCATGGAGGAAGTGACAGCTCGCGCACGGCCACACCCGCCGACCATGGAGGGAGCGGAAGCCACCCGGCTGCGGCCCAAAACTGCGGGGAGCGGCGGACCGCACCGCCGACGAGCTCCGCCCATGGCCTGCCGGCCGAGCGTGCGTCGTGCGACGGTGAGGCAGAGCACCCGTCCGATGGCAACGAGCGTCCCCTCCACCGGGCAATGCGTCCGGCGGCTACGGTCGCGTGGCTCCGACAAGCTCTGCCCTTGGCCGCTGGGGAGCTCGTCGCACGCCTGCATGCCCAGCGCACCCTCGGCCATGGAGGCGGCGACCCTGTGCCCCCGACCGGTGCGGGTGTCATGGAGGAGGGGCGGCGGCTCGCGGGCCGGGTCCCGGTGACCTCGACTGGCCTCAGCCTCGCTTGCGCGCCCCGTCATGGAGGGCGCGCCGCTGGCCGACTCCCTGCGTATCGGGAGAGAGAGAAAGGATAAAGGGCAAATGATGTGCGGTGTTATGTGGTTAGGAGAGCACCTGTGAAATGATAAGAAGGAGTTCACGTGGGCCCGCGTCGATTCCTCCGGACGTCAGAGTCTAAGCATTTCCCTTTTATATTTCAAATTAAGAATTTAGCTATACAAAGAGATAGCTCCAACAAAAGGCGTCGCCTCCGCCGCAACCTCGTAAGACTGACCCCAACAGCAGAGCCAGAGGCAAATCCATTTTTGCCTCTCCGATTGGTACTGTGCGCCATGGAAGCCCTCTCCAACAGACGAGGCAACTCGCGATGCAGTTTGCCCTTCGAGGAGAGAGGAGAGGTAAAAATACATCTCCTCTCTCCTCCGATGCATTTGGCCAGCGGTGCACGAGGACCGTGAGGCGAGCGCGGAAGAGGAGCGCGGGGGGGCGAGCGTAGCGGAGCAGGGGAGAGGTCTGCCGCGAGGAGGGCAGGAGGGGGCGCACCAACGGCGACGACCCCCCTGCATGCATGCGTGCCTGACGGCGCATCAACGGCGGTGGCTTCACCCGCCCGCCCGACAACGCTTGATTCGGGGCGCCGCGACGGCGAGAGCGGGGCCGCGGCGGCGGGGGCGGGCGCGCGGGGACGAGCGGGTGCTGCGGCGCGGCGCCGCGCCGGGAGGCTCCATCCCTCGGCGCGGAGCTCCTCTACTCCAGAAGCAGGGGCGGTGGGCGGCGGAGGTCTCGAGTCGGAGCATGGGTGGAGCTCGTCCCGGCCTCCATCTCCGGTGGCATGGATCGGACGACGGTGGGTCGGGGCAGCCTCCGGTGAGCGAAATCCGACCGGGCGCGGCAAGAGGCGGCTCCGGTGAGCGAAGCAGGGTGCGAGCAGGAGGCGGCTCCGGCGGCGCAACCCAATCTTCTTTTCTCCCCCATGGAGGCAGGGCCGCCGGGGGGCACGGGAGCGACGCTTAGAGCTCGTGCGGGACGGTGGCACGACCGCGTGTGGAGGCAGGGCCGTCGGCGCACACGGGAGCGGCGACTCGACCTCGTGCCTCCTCCCCACCTTCCTCGCCAAGCACCTCAACGTCAACGTGCAAGACGTGTCCAACGACTGTTGTGCAGGTCACCTGTTTGACTGAATGTCGCTGTCGTGCTCTTCAGCTTCTTCTGCGTCGCGGTAAGCAGGCGATTTGCCTCTCTCCAAATGCCTCTCATTGATGGAGATCCCATTTTTTGCCTTCCCTTTGGTGTACTATGCGCACGATGCAAACCACGTTTTGCCTCCAATTTGCAATACTTTGGTGGAGTCAGTCTAAATATTGGTTTGTTCGAAGGAGGGGAAGAGGTGAGTTTTTTTTAACTTTGAGGTGAGGTTGAGATGGAGGCGTCCAGGTGAAATGGTTTCCACGACCCAACCGTCCATCGCGATCTCAACGGCTACGAAGTGATCCTTCTTTACTAATCGCCAGTCTCTTTCACCACCGGGCTTTTTACATTTTTGCCATTATAACGAATGGCAAGCACTCGAAAGCCATTCTTAAGATTGCGCCTACATATTTGCCACTATAACACATCCAAATTTTCCCTTTTTCTGATGTGGCAGCCCAACGTGTCCATTTTGTTGATGTGGCACCCAGCTCACTTGTGCCAACGTGGATTGGAGCGCGAACTGACCCAAATACCCCTGTCTTCTCCCCCCCCCCCCCCCCGCGCATTTTGTCTTCTCACTGCCCCTGCCATGGCGGCATGCCTCTCTCCAGGGAGGGCGCCGACCGGGAGGAAGCGGCGGCGGCCGGCCACGGGGCGGCGACGGCCCGACCCACAAGAGATGAGGCGGCCACGGGGCGGCGACGGCCCGGCCACGGGGAGTGACACCGGCCACGGGGAGGCGGCGTGCCGGCCATGGGGAGGCGGCGGCGGCCCGGCCACGAGGAGGCGACACCGACCGAGAGCCGCGGCGGTCGGTCGGCCGACCTGCGGGTTGCCGGCCGCGGGGGCCGTGACGCCCGCGACGACTTACCTTTGAAGAGCACCAGCCACAGATTGGGGGTCACCGGCCATGGAGGGCGCGCCGACCATGGGGAGATGGGGCGACGGCCGTAGGAGGGTGCGCCATGGGGAGATGTGGGCGGCGGCCATGGGATGGCACACCGGCCATGGGGAGATGCGAGCGGCGGCCATGGGGAGCTGGGGCGGCGGCCATGGGAAGGCGCGCCCACCATGGGGAGATGGGGGCGGCGGCCATGGGAGGGTGCTGTCGTATGGACCTCCCTGGGCCCACTACCTCGGTGGGTACCAGGACCGACTACTCGGTGGGCCCCTGGGACTACCCGGCTTGCGCTGCACGGCACCTGAAGGCGTGGAGCACGAGGACAACACAGGAGTAGTACTCGGTTAGGACTCTGTACACGTTCCGCACTGTATAGAGGTCTCCTAGACGTACTCGACTAGTACTCCCTCCCTACTCCGACTTGTAACCCTGCCTCCCGGACTATATAAGGCGAGGCAGGGACCGATCTCAGGAACACCTCGTCCAATCTCATACAACCCACGGCGCACCGTTGCACCATCGTGTAATCGTGCCCTATCAATCCAGAGCTACGCAGCATACAGGACGTAGGGTATTACGCACCTCGCGGCCCGAACCTGTCTAAATTGTGTGCCACGTGTCTCTTCCTTCGAGTTACCGATCTCGGCGAGTCACATTCATCTACTTCGGGTACTCCCCGTAGTAGGTTGCCGGTCCAAAACACCGACAGCTGGCGCGCCAGGTAGGGGCTCTCGCTCGAGATCACATGGCGAACTCGACGGCTTCCGTTCACATCAAGCCAACCGTCGCCTTCAACCGCGGCGACACCTTCGTCTTCGGCACCTGGGTCTGCACTGCTGATGGCGCGGGCTCCTTCCAGCGCCGCCTGATCATGCAACCCGACTCAAGGACAGGCCTTGTGACGCTTCCCGAAGTTGTCACAGGCAAGCTCGCTGGCAAGTTCGGCGAAATTTCGCTTTCCAACATCCACGCCGACTTCGAGCTCGAGTCCGTCTCCAACTCGAACCCGACGTCGCCATGGGCCATCGCTTGCGAGCCGGGCCGCCTCGGCCATCGCGAGCGGCCCCCTCACCATGCCGGCGCTCCGCGCGTGGCCCCCGCGTCCCCAGCCGGGCCCGCACGGAGGCTCCTACACCACGCCGGGCCGGCAAGGAGCCCGTAACCGAGTACAACTCGGACTCCGACCCCGTCCCCCACCACCTCTCGGACTCCAGCCCTCTCTCCGAGTTCTACTCGAACTCGGACTACGAGTTCGACTTTGGGTCGGACCCCGAGGAGCCCGAGTCCGAAGATGACTCCTCTGAGCTTCCCTTGTCAGGGCCAGCCTCTGGGCTGGTTATAAGGTCGACGCCCGCCGGAAGATACGTCTACTGGCCAGACCGCAAGCCTGCTGAACTGACAAAGGAGGACTCACGCTACGTCGCCTACATCGACTCACTACCGTTCCAGGAGGGAACACCACTGGCCCAGGCTGACTCCAATACACCCACTGAGGTGGCGCCTTCTGAGTCCAGCCTCGGCACTCCCGATCGTCAAGTCTTCATGGCTGCCGGCGACACCCCGGGAACCTCAGGCACGGCCGCAGACAAGTACTTGGAGGACATCTCTGCAGATGAGCTGTCTGCTGACGCCCCTACGGACGAGACCGACGCCAACAGGGACGCCCGGCGCGAACGTAACAGGAAGCGCAACGAACGGCGTCGGCGGCTCAGAGACAACCTTTCCATCCGCAACCTTGCGGAAGCTCTCGAAGCGGTCGAGAGCAGAGTCCACACCACTCCTGAGCAATGCCTCATGTCGATCAAAACGATCGCACGCCAGGCTCAGGGCATACGCGCTGGGGAGGTCATCGCCAAGCTCGCTGAAGAAGCCTACTTCATGCGGGTCGACAAGAGAGTCAGCCAACCTCCCCCAGCTAAGCCTCGCAACAACGAAGCTACTAGTCGCAGCGCTGACCCCGGTCCTAACCGTACTCGGGGCGACATCCCAGCTGACCCAAACCGTCGACGCTCCACCGCCGGCGGACCTTCACGACAAGACCACGGCAACCGAGAAGTCGTTCCCCACCGTGCTCCGGCCGGTGGCGGCGGCAACGACCCCGACGGCGGCGGCGGCCGACGGCGGAAGCTCCAACCATGGGGCCAACAAGAAAGCCGGGGGCGGCGGCGGCGCGGCGGCCGCGGCCACGCGCACGCCCACGCCTCCGGTGCCTCTCACGGCGGGTACGATGCTCGCCAGAGAATCGAGGAGTTGCGGCAGAAGAAGTCGACCACCGCTGCTGAAGGCGACGGCTTCCCCGCCTTCTCACCACGGCTTCGCAACCTGCTCCTCCCCGACAAGTTCAAGCCTTTGGGGATCACCAAATACGACGCGAAGCAGGATCCCATCCAGTGGCTCCGATGCTACGCTCTCCTCATCGAGAACGCTGGCGGCAACAGCGACACCAAGTGCCTCTACTTCCCCTTCTGCCTGGACCAAGCCCCACTCACGTGGCTCGAGTCGCCCGGACAAGCACTCAATCGACAAGTGGGACCGGTCGAAGGAGCAATTCACAAGCAACTTCGCGGGCGCCATGGGCCGTTCGGGTACTCGCATGGACCTTGCCATGATCAAGCGAGAACAAGGCGAGACCCTCCGCAAGTACATGCGCCGCTTTTTTCGACAAGCGCGCTACCGTCGTGGACGTCACCGACAAGGAGGTCATCGACCTCTTCCGGGACGGGCTCTACCATCGCCGCACCTTCGAGGACTTCGGTCGTCGCCGCCCCAGGTCCATTCCCCACCTCAAGGACATGATCACGTCCTGGGCGGATGAAGAGGACAAGGCCAACACCAAGTACGACGCCATCCGCGGCAAGTCCAAGCAGAACCAGGGCGGCGGCGGCGGCAAAGAATCCAAACCAAGGCGGCCGCAACAACAACAACAACAACAACAACAACAACAACAACTTCTCGGGTTCCAACCGCAAGCGCAAGCCAGACAATACCGTCGCGGCTATCCAGCGCCCTCCGAAAGGGAACTCGAAGAAGAATTCCGGCGGGTTCAAAGACCTGCTGAAGGAGAAGTGCCCGTGGCACCCGAACGGCAACCACACTACCGAGTAATGCTACCAGCTCAGGCATGCACTCAAGGATACGCCGGAGCCACCGCACCCTCACGATCAAAAGAACAAGAAGAAGGACGGCGACGACAACGACTTCCAAGAACCCGAGAAGACCGTCAACGTCCTCTTCGGCGGACTACCGCGACAGGCGGGGAGCGAAAAGCTACTCGCCGTGAAGTAATGTCCATTGAACCGGCGGTTATGACCCCTCTCGGGTGGTCGAGACACCCATCACCTTCTCCCGCGCGGACCAATGGACCGGCTTCTCCGAACCGGGACGTTTCCCTCTCGTCCCGAAACCAACAATGGCGGGTTCCAAGCTCAACAAGGTGCTCATCGACGGTGGAAGCGGGCTCAACGTCCTTTTCACCAAGACCTTGAAGAAGATGAACCTCGACGTCACCCCCATGCTCGACAAGAGCAAGCATGCCGTTCTACGGCATCGTCCCGAGCAACGCGGCCGTCCCACTAGGCTCGGTGGTACGCCGTTACCTTCGGGGCGTCTCGGGATAACTACCGCACCGAGTACATCAAGTTCGAGGTTGCGGATTTCGAGACTTCCTACCATGCCATCCTCGGCAGACCGGCCATCGCCAAGTTCATGGCGGTGCCCCACTATACCTACTTGGTACTCAAGATGCCAAGTCCAGCTGGCGTACTCTCCCTCCAGGGGGACTTGAAGATCTCCCACGACTGCGACACAGAGGCCGTGGTGATCGCCTCAACAAACCAAGTACCCACCCCAATGATGGAGGTCTACGCCGCGCCGAAGAAGCTTGCCACAAGCGAACTCGACATCCCAGAGAAGTCTGACAGCGCCAACAAGCCTCAGCCACCTGAGGAGGTACTCGTCAGGACGGTCGACCTTGGAACGAGCGACCCCGCAAAGAAGACTACTACCATCGGGGCCGGCCTCGACCCCAAATAGGAAGACGCGCTCATCAGCTTCCTTCGGGCTAACCGCGACATCTTCGCGTGGAAGCCGACGGACATGCCGAGGAGTGCCCAGGGAGCTGATTGAGCACTGCCTTAACGTCGACCCAAAGGCCACCCCCAAGCGACAACACCTCCGACGTTTTGCCGACGACAGACGGGACGCCATCAAGAAGGAGCTCGCCAAGCTACTCGCGCAACCGGCTTCATCAGAGAAGTCTTCCATCCTGAGTGGCTCGCCAACCCCGTCCTCGTCCGCAAGAAGAACTCGAACGAGTGGAGGATGTGCGTCGACTACACCGACCTCAACAAGCACTGCCCCAAGGACCCCTTTGGGTTGCCGCGGATTGATCAAGTCATCGACTCCACGGCGGGCCGCGACTGCTCTCGCTTCCTCGATCGCTACTCCGGTACCACCGGATCGCAATCAAGGAAGAGGACCGGAGAAGACCGCGTTCATCACCCCCGTTTGGCGCGTCTTGCTACACGACCATGTCATTCGGGTTGAAGAACGCCGGCGCTACATATCAACGGGCCATCCGGGCACTGCTTCAAGCGGCAACTCAACAAGAACGTCGAGGCCTACGTGGATGACGTGGTTGTCAAAACCAGGGACTCCAGTACCCTCATCGACGACCTTGAACAGACCTTCGCATCACTACGCGAGTACCGCTGGAAGCTCAACCCGAACAAGTGCGTCTTCGGCGTACCTTCGGGTAAACTACTCGGCTTCATCATCAGCCAGCGCGGCATTGAAGCCAACTCCGAGAAGATCTCCGCCATCACCAGCATGAAAGCTCCCACGAGCATCAAAGACGTCCAGAAGCTGACGGGGTGCATGGCGGCGTTGAACAGATTCATCTCGAGGCTAGGAGAACGGGGTCTCCCCTTCTTCAAACTACTCAAGCACCACGAGAAGTTCGTGTGGACTGCAGAGGCGGACCAAGCCCTTGCCCAGCTCAAGGACTTCCTGTCGAAGCCGCCAATCCTCACGGCTCCTCACAAGGGCGAGCAGCTGCTGCTCTACCTTGCTGCGACTACTCACGTGGTCGCATCGCCATCGTCGTCGAGCGGCGGGGAAGACGGCCACGCCTACCCGGTCCGGGGCCCCGGTCTACTTCGTCAGCGAGGTTCTATCGGAGTCCAAGGCTCGCTATCAGCCCGTGCAGAAGCTTCTGTACGCTCTACTCATCACCTCGCGGAAGCTACGACACTACTTCCAGGAGTACTCGGTTTCCGTCGTCACCGACTACCCGCTCGGCGACATCCTGAGGAACCCAGACGCCACCGGAAGAATCTCCAAGTGGGCTGTCGAGCTCGGCGCCCTCACCATCGACTTCAAGCCACGCACCGCCATCAAGTCGCAGGCGCTAGTCGACTTCATGGCGGAGTGGCGGGAGAACCAGCTACCTACTCCCACCGTGCGACCGAGCATTGGGTGATGTACTTTGACGGCTCACTCAACCTCGAGGGCGCGGGGCGCGAGGGGTACTCCCGATCTCTCCAACGGGCGAACAACTCAAGTACGTCCCGCAGATCTTCCGGAAGGTCTCAAATAACGAAGCCGAGTACGAAGCTCTCCTACACGGGCTGCGCCTCGCGGCTTCACTTGGCATCAAGCGGCTACTAGTCTACGGCGACTCCGCGGTGGTCATCAACCAAGTCAACAAGTCCCGGGACCGCAACAAGGAGAACATGGACGCCATCGCCTAGAAGTACGCAAGCTCGAGAACAAATTTTATGGTCTCGAGTTCCATCACATCGTCCGCGACAACAACGTTGCGGCGAACGTCCTCTCGAAGCTCGGATCCACCCGCGCCCAAGTACCCGCGGCGTCTTCGTCCATGAGCTTCACGCGCCATCCATCCCGGAGCCGGCGCCACCGACCGCCGTCCCGGCCTAACCACCCGGTGGACGAGAGGTCATGATGATCGACGTGGACCGGAGGCAACCCTTCATCGACTACCTCGGCGAGCGAGAAGGTCCCCCTCCGACAAAAACGCAGCCGAACAACTCATCCGCCGCGCCAAGTCTTACGTCCTCGTCGGCGACAAGCTTTACAAGCGAGGCGCATCTTCCGGAGTACTCATGAAGTGCGTCCCTCGCGAAGAAGGCAAGGACATCTTGGAGGAGATCCACAAGGGCGTCTGCGGCAACCACGCGTCCTCACGCACGCTGGTCAGCAAGGCCTTCCGGCGAGCTTTCTACTGGCCCACAGCCCTGGGCGATGCCGAAGAACTCGTCAGAAGGTGCCAAGGATGTCAGTTCTTCGCCAAGCAGCAACACGTCCCTGCCTACAAGCTAGTCACCATACCGCCAACCCGGCCCTTTGCTCGCCGGGGGCTCGACATGATTGGGCCACCGCCAAGCCGCGCCCAGGAGGATTCAACAGGGTACTGGTGGCTATCGACAAGTTCACCAAGTGGATCGAGGTCAAACCGGTCACATGCCCCAAGGCTGACAGAGTACTCGACTTCCTGGATGAACTCGTACACCGCTACGGGCTACCCCACCGCATCATCACAGACCTGGGGTCCAACTTCAACAACCACCAGTTCTGCGAGTACTGCGAGAACAGCGGAATCGACGTCAGATACGTCTCAGTCGCCCATCCACGTGCCAACGGACAAGTCGAGCGCGCCAATGGGATGGTGCTCGACGCCCTCAAGAAGCGGCTGCACGACGCTGCTAACTCAAAAGGGGGCAAGTGGATCAAGGAACTACCCAACGCACTGCGGGGGCCGCGGACTCAACCGTCCAAGCCAACGGGGCAATCCCCCCTACTTCTCGGTCTACGGCTGCGAAGCCATCCTCCCCGCCGATGTCATATGGAACTCGCCGGCGGTGGAGCACTACGACGAAGGCGTCTCGGAAGACGACGGACGAGTTGATATCGACAGCCTCGAAGAAGCTCGATGTGCCGCCCTCGTCCAATCAGCAAGGTACCTGGAGGGTATCCGACGCTACCATGATCGCAACGTCAAGGAACGCTCCTTCAACGTTGGAGATCTTGTCCTCCGCCGTATCCAGAACATGGAAGGACTCCACAAGCTCAGCTCCCCCTGGGAAGGCCCCTTCGCCGTGGCCAAGGTGACCGGGCCAGGCTCCTACCGCCTCCAAACACTCGAAGGCGAAGAAGTCAACAACTCGTGGAACGTCGACCAACTCAGTCGATTCTACGCCTAGTCTATACGACTACTCCGGGGTTCGAGTCCACGCGACTACATCAACACCCCTTGCCGCAAGCGACCCTCCGGGTCCCGGCTCCAAGTCTCCGGACTACTCTCCTCCGAGTCCGGCCCCGTGCGGCTACCTACGGACACCCGGGCCGCAATGAGCATCAAGGACTCTAGCAGCGGTCTACCAAGAGACCACACTCCAAGATCCGGCCGCGCGGCTACCTACGGATGCGCGATCCAGCCTACACGGCTACCTACGGATCACTCGCTGCAAGCGGCTACCCGCTCCAGCGCCACTTAGCTGTAAGCGGCCTCCGGGCCCAGGCGACTACTTGTAACTACGGCCCTGGCCACCCAGGTGTACTTCTTCAGTAATAAAGCTTGATTGTTTATCAACTTCTTTACTGTCTACTCCCTGCTACGGGATTACTAAGCCGAGTACTACTACTCGCACCTACTCCACGATGGGCGCTCCGCACTCTGAGATCGCGGTTACGAGTACTCATTGCTGGAACAACTTCATTTCATTGATACATGAAAAGTTCATTACAACTGTCTCCTGTACAATTATGGCTACTAAGCTATCTATGCAGAGCTACTGGAGGTTCAACTTTTCGGCTACCTTTCTCGCGATGGGAGCCATCTCGCTCCAACGGCTCGCGTCTTGCTCATCCGAGCGGTTGGCGGCTACCCCCGCCGGCGACCACCTCCACCGGAGCCTTCGGGAAGTACGACTTCATGAAGGCCGGCACACGCTTCGGGATCGACCCGGCCATGTGCTTGACGTAGGCGGCCGGCCGGCTTGGCGCCTCACGAAGTCGATCCGCCGGCGGAGCGATCTTGGGGCCGCCGGGTGCGGCACCGGGAGCCTCGCGATCGGGAGAGCGACCTCTTCAAGGTCCTTCACCGGGCCCGGAGCGCCTCGCAATCCTCGTTCAACACTCGCAAAGATTTGTAGCGATTGACGAGGTCTCTATCGATGCAATCCGCGGCTCCATGTGCTTCTCGCACTCGAAGGCCGCCCTCCTTGTAGTCGAGTTCAAGTACCGGCGGGCTTCTTGCTCCCGGTAGAAGAGATTCTTCATGCCGACCTCCGAGGCCTTCAGTGCTCCACGGCCTTCGAGTTCGCAACACCGAACACAACAGGCGGGTCAGGGCTTGGTGACTTCCAACAAGTACCCGACAAGCCAAGAGACATACCTTTATTCTTGTTGCGGAGGCCTTTGTTCTTCCGCACCAGCTCGTCGCCCTTCGCCTGTAAGTCCATCACGTCGTTGTGGTACTTGGCGAAGGCGGCGTCAAGCTTCGACTGCATCGCGGCCGCGTGCTTCCGCGACTTCACGAGCTGCTCCTCTAGGGCTTCGGCTCGGAGCACGGTGTCGCCGTAGCCTTGCAGCATGTTCGACTTCTCGCGGGATCGCTCCGCGACGTCCTGCACAAGACAAGCTCAAGTCAAGCAGAGTACTCAACGCAAAGGATTGACTACTCGGGAAGCTACGACTACGTACCTTCATCCACTGCTCGGCTCGCCGCATCGCCTCTAAGTGCTGCGCCAACACCGCCGGCTCAACAAGATCGTCGGCAAGCAGCTCAATCCCGCCGCGGCTACTCGATGTAGCCTCTGTCATCGGCGCCGAGCGGATAGGCTCCGCGTCTTGGATCTCGGGGGATCGAACAGCCACCTCCAGGACAACCCCTGGCGACGTGGCAGCCGCCTCCCCTTCGGCGGACTTCTCGACGGCTTCCCTCTCGGGCTCGGGGGCTCCTGCTGCGGCCTCCGGGGCCTCTCGGTGTCGGCGCTCCGCATGGGTACCCCCTGCGGGGATGTCACCTCCTTCGGCCGCCCCGTCAACAAGGAACACGCGCATCGGTGCCTACGACTACTCCTTGCTCGGGAGCTCTAGAGTTTCAAGAAGAGTACTTACCTTCAACCACGACCGCCTGCGGCGACGGTGCTTCGGCGGCCGGGGGCTCGGTCGCGACTTGGGCTTCGGTAGCGGGCTCCTCGACGGACGGCGCGGCCTCTTCGCCTCCATCGTCGCGGGCTCCTCCCCGTCCCGGCTCAAGTACGTGGATTTTCTCGCGAAGTATCCACGAGAGGGTCGTCGGACAAAATCGACTACTACAACGAGTACTACTCATGGAGGCGTGGTACTTACAAGTTCGACCGGACGATAGTCACGGCCGGAGCACCGAGGATGCTGGCGATATCAACCAGTCCACCCTCGGCGGGCGTCTCTTCCTCCGCCTCTTCGACTACCGCCTCCTCCACGGTGGCGGCGGCCGGCGCAGAAGTCTCCTGCGTCCCTGCGGCTTCCACCTCTTCAACGGCGGCGGCCGCGGGTACTCTGCTCCCCTCCGGAGCAGGGGGCTGGCGCTCCAGCTGCGCCAGAAGTTCTTCGACAGTGGGGGCTGGACTTCGGCTTCCTGCCGGTTCCCCCACTGTGGGCCACATGCCCTCGTCGCCCTCCTCCACGGGCTCTGTTGGCGGCACCTCCTGCACACAAGGACGACTACTTGTCAGCAGCGTACTCGATCACTGGGTACTCGACTACTCTGCTCAAGATGACTTACCTCCGGAGGCGTGGTCTCTGAGACCTTCATCTTCTTCGCCACTCGCTTCTTGGTGGGGTTGCGCGGCTTCCTCGGCGGCGCGGCAAGGCTAGCCTCCAGGCTAGCCGGAGGGTCTTGGATGAGCGGCACGTGAGGCAAGCCCGGACGGCTAAACCTCGACCGCAACTGGAAGCGGTCTTGCAGCGTCTCCTCGTCTTCTTCGTCATCGGAGGTATCCTCCACGATGACGGGATCGTCGTCTTCTCCAACGACGCGGCGCTCCTTCACCTTCCCCTCTACCGGGATCTCGATCCCGCTTGGCGGTGGCTGCGGCTCGGAGACAAACCGCTTCACATCATCCTGCGCAAAAGACACAAGGCGTCAGCAACTCTGCTACAAGTGCCTACTATTCGACGAGGGGGGTACGGCTACTCACCTCGTTGGGCGGGCGCGCGGCGGAGTACTCCTCGACAGGGCACGCCGTGTACTCCGGCATGTCCTTGAAGATTCTCGACAACCTCTCGATGATATCGTTGTCGTCCAACTCGCCCCCTGGCATCCGCGACGTGTCGTCGTCGCCGGTGTACTCGAAGCCCATCGTATCCCGCGCCATCAGCGGCTGGATCCGGCGCTTCATGAAACTGAAGGCCACGTGTTCGGCCCTCAGTCCCGCATCCCGCAGAGTCTTGATGCGCGCTAGCAACTCCGGGAGCTGGATCCCCTCCTGCATGGTGGGCTCCGTGTTCCACCACTCTTGGTGCCTGGGCTGCCGTCGGTGTTGGAGTCCACGAGCTTGTACGCCAGGTACTGCTCCGCGGCATCCTCCCTCAGCTGGATCCCGGCCCCTCCGACTACTCTGGGGTTGGAGGCGCTGGGCTGCGGCTTCACGCGGAAGAACTTGGGAAGAGAACCCGGTGCGGCTTGATTCCCGGGGAAGGCTTCGCGAGAAGTGGACGAAGACAGAAGTACGGAAGATACCATTGGGGTTCAGGTTGAGGTACTCGATGCCATAGTACCTGAGCAGCCCCTTGAAGAAGTCGCTTGTTGGTAGCGCAAGACCGCGCTCCACGAAGCGCGAGAACATCGGGATCTCGTCTTCGGCCTTCTCCATTGGATAAGGATCTCCTGCGGCGGATCTCCACATGTCGATCTCCTTCTCCCTGATGAACCCGCTGTTCAACAGGGTCAGCAGGTCCTCCGTCTTGACCTTCGACTTTTTCCACTCGCGGCTTGGGTCAGCGCGCGGTGGAGATGTGGGCACCGCTCCGGTGCTGGCCGCGGCGGCCTCCGCACGTCTCCTCTTCTTCCCGCCGGCCTTCGACGTCTTCGACGGTGACGGTTTCATTCTCCAAATACAAGGAGTCTTCACTCGCATTCGCTCGGGGGCTAACCTAAAGCTTTCGGGTGGCGATGCGTTTGGATCTACTACGGCGGCGGCGCTCGCTGGAGTGGATCTACTTCAAGATTCAAGTGGCAAATGACTGCGGCTCACTTGGGTGAAAACCCTAAGGGTTTCGGCTTGTATTTATAAGCCAAATCGCCCCCGCAACGGGCGGCCGGATAAGTCCACGCGCGGCTGACTCAGCGGATGTGCGTGACCCTTCGTATTCTACTAGTCGACGCGTCTCACCTCGGGGGCTCGGCTACTTCTACTTGACTACCTGGGACGCGACTAATCTCAAGAGCGTCTCAGGACACATTCTCCAAGAAGACCCTTCAATTCGAGAGGAAGTACTCGACTCAAGGCTCGGGGGCTCCGTGCCACGTGTCCTTCGGTTTTTTCTCCGGATTTTTCGGGATTTTCTTGTCAAGACTTCGGATAGATCCTCAGCCAGAGCCCGCGGCTCGAGGCTCCTGGGGCTACTCCACGTGGATTGCGGTTACGCAAATCGCGTCTCCATGACGGCTTCGGCTTCCGGACAAGGCGGGCATTTTTTGAAGGCCTTCGAAGGCGATTTCAAGGACGCTTGGGACTACTCGAGAAGACTTCAAGATTGCTCAAATTTCAGCTGGAGTACATTCCAGCCTCGGGATGCTTCGATTACTCTTGAGGACTTTTGGCTTGTAGCACTCAGGGACGCTTGAGGACTACTCGTTAAGGCCGTCAAGACTACTGGAAGCTATCCTTCTCGACTACAAAGTACTCGGGGGCTTGTCGTATGGACCTCCCTGGGCCCACTACCTCGGTGGGTACCAGGACCGACTACTCGGTGGGCCCCCGGGACTACCGGCTTGCGCCGCACGGCACCCGAAGGCGTGGAGCACGAGGACAACACGGGAGTAGTACTCGGTTAGGACTCGTACACGTTCCGCACCGTATAGAGGTCTCCTAGACGTACTCGACTAGTACTCCCTCCCTACTCCGACTTGTAACCCTGCCTCCCGGACTATATAAGGCGAGGCAGGGACCGATCTCAGGAACACCTCGTCCAATCTCATACAACCCACGGCGCACCGTTGCACCATCGTGTAATCGTGCCCTATCAATCCAGAGCTACGCAGCATACAGGACGTAGGGTATTACGCACCTCGCGGCCCGAACCTGTCTAAATTGTGTGCCACGTGTCTCTTCCTTCGAGTTACCGATCTCGGCGAGTCACATTCATCTACTTCGGGTACTCCCCGAAGTAGGTTGCCGGTCCAAAACACCGACAGGTGCGCCGTCCATTGGGAGAGGGCTGCCGGCCATGGGGAGGGGTTCGTCGCCCTTGGGAAGGGAGCACTGACGACATGAGATGGGCGGCCATGGAGGTGTGCTCGAGGTTGAAGATGACTATGCTACTTGGGTCCCACATGTTAGTAGTGGAGGGTGGGCTCTAAGTCGGTTGAAGGGAACTGTAGCAGGAGCATGGAGAGTGGGCTCTAAGTCGGTTGAAGGGAACTGTAGCAGGAGCATGGTGGGGATTTCGCGCGGAGGCGCCTGCGTGGCAGCATCCGTGGCGTTTGTTGGCATGCCACATAGGCAAAATTGGCAAACTTGAATCGAGTCTCAAATAAGAGTGGCAAATGTGTATGGGCAATTCTAACAATGGCTTTCGAGCTAGTGACGACCATAATAATGGCAAAAATGTAAATAGCCCTTCACCACCAACCATCCAACCCCACGAAGCCCCTCTCCATTTCCAGTTTCCACGCCGCCGTCAACATGTCCCTCTCCGCCGCCCCCGCCGCCGCTTCGGCCTCCCTCTCCTACGTCAACCCCCGCCGATCGTCGCCTGCGTACAGGATCCCAGCGCCACTCCCTCGATCCCTTCCCCGCAGGCTCCTGTCGTCGTCAGCACCGTCCCACTCCCCCCTCAGGCCGGTCTCCGCCATGGCCTCCTCCCCCGCGGCCGCCGCCGGCGCGGCGGCGTCAAGGAAGAAACTCGTCATCTTCGACGCCGAGGAGGACCTCGCGGCGTCGGTGGCCAAGCACACGGCAGAGCTATCGGAGAAGTTCGCGGGGGAGAGGGGCGCCTTCACCGTCGTGCTCTCCGGCGGCTCCCTCGTCAAGGCCCTCAGGTACTTGGACCCCTCCTCGCGATCGCAAATTCCTTGGTCTTCGTTGGGTTTTGGATCGTGGGGAGTGTGTTGACCTTGCGGTTTCGCAGGAAATTGGCTGAGCCGCCGTATCTGGAAACAGTGGATTGGAGCAGATGGCATGTGTTCTGGGTGGATGAGAGGGTGGTGCCCAAGAGCCACGCGGACAGCAACTACAAACTCGCGTCCGATGATTTCCTTTCCAAGGTAATTGCTTGTTCAGTGAAATTCAGAATCTGTTTCGGTGGTGAAAGGTGGAACATTGGAGTTTCTATTGATTTGCTACCATGCAGATTGTTTTTAGTGGAGAATAAAAATGTGAAATTTTTGGGCAGATTATTTACTGCTTTGCCTGCTTTGTTAGACTTGATCACTGAAGTTCTGATGTTTTTAGAAAGAAGGTCATACGACCCAGCTTTATTGAAAAAGCTAGAATATTATTGGGGATACCAGTTTTACTAACGATCACTCAGGAGAGCAAGCCTCCATACAAAGAGCATCAGAATCAAAAGAAAGCAACATAGACTTGCAAACCACCACTCTCTCTAGACCCCTCTACACTACTTATCTTATTACAGAGCTGAGAAAGATCACAGTTTTTTAAACGAAGAGTTCAAATACAACGCAAAAGAAAGGCAGTAAGCTATCCAGGCGTCAGATCATCTCAGCCTTCAGAGCTTAACAAAGAGAGTCGACGTCTGAGCTTGTGTATCACCACATCGATCCAGAGTTGCGCCTGCTCCCTGCTCAGAATTCTCCACCTCTGCATGAAAGAGATAGTGCGCAAAATACAGACATCAGGTGAGGGAGCTACAAAGTTATCGAAGATCAGATCATTCCTCAACAGCCATAAAGACCAAGCCAGGCAATCAAAAATATAAGCAAAATTTGCATTCTCCCTCTCATTCCCCTCTACCAGTTTACAACTTAGCTCTTCCAGACTATTTGGTGTGTCTGGCCATTCAAAAACATCTCTAAGCATACTCCAACCATATTTGGCCAAGACACAATCCACAAAAATATGTTCCGTACTTTCTACCTGCCCACACATCTTACATTCTGTAGGGCCCTCCCAGGAAAATCCTGATTTTCAGTGGGATTTTAGCTTTCCAAATACACATCATCCACCTATTCTCAAAACCTGGGAAAAGAATTACGTTGTATAGCGAAGACTGGAGTTCTGATATTGGGAGATTGACTATGACGATATTGAGCAAATAGTCAAATTTTGGAAGATATATGGAGTTGTCTGTAAGCAATTTGAGATAGTCTTTCAAGGGGAAGAAAAGATAATGTGCTTAATGTACATATGTATATGTAGTCGAATCTGTGCCTTAACGTTTAAAGTACATTTCCCACCAGCCATAGTGCCATGTGTTACATGTATTTAACCGAGTATGACCGAATTGAACCTGGTGTATATAGGACAATTATGTGTGAAAGTTCATATCTGTATTCCCGTAGTACGTATTGCCTGCAGAAACCTTCTAACTTTGTTCTATGCCGCTCTAAGTTTTTATCTTTGTTTCTCTACAACATCAGGTGCCAATTCCTGCAGACCAAGTTTATGCCATAAATGACATGCTGTCAGCCGAGGGGGCTGCAGAGGACTATGAAACTCGTTTGAGAAAACTTGCTAAGGATGATGTGATTGCAATGTCACCGGTAACCGGGTTCCCCAAATTCGATCTAATGCTTATGGGGATGGGGCCTGATGGCCATGTTGCCTCCCTCTTCCCAGGTCACCCTGTTGTCCATGAAAACAAGAGATGGGTCACCTTCGTCAAGGATTCTCCAAAGCCTCCACCAGAGAGAATAACATTCACCTTTCCCGTAATCAATTCGTCGGCACATATCGCTCTTGTGGTCACCGGTGCTGGCAAAGCCGGTGCAGTTCATAAAGCACTTTCGGAGCAGCAAAACACATCAGATTTGCTGCCCGTCGAGATGGTTTCGCCTCAGGATGGGGTGCTCACTTGGTTCACTGACAAGCCAGCGGTGTCAATGCTATCTAGCATTTGAATCTATGGCTGTACAAGTTTGCTTGAAATTCTAGTCTCGAGTACATCATAAAAGATTTGATGGATAAGTATTAGGTTAAGGAGGAGAGTTTGAGTGTTTTCCTTTTGTGCCAACATTTGTGTGCCGGAGAAATGTGTCTTGGGTTCCAGTATCTACCAAATAATTGTCACTAGTTATGGGGGATTTTCTTCAGCTCTTGTGATATATATAAGTGCTCGTAAAAATGTTATTTAGCACAATTGCACGTGATCGCCCTGTTCGTTTGGCTTATCACCACCGGTAAAAGAAGGATCTTTTCTCTCAAAACAAATCAACCACTAAGAATCGATGGCCGTCAATGATTTTCACTCGGATCAAATCAACCCTGCCATCGCCCACCAAACCAAACGAACAGGCTGGATGTTTGCTTTCTGTTCAGCCAATGTATATTTGCACAAATGCACGTGGTTTGGTGGAATAAATGGAACGATTGCTCTCCCCTCCTATTGCTAGACCTTTGCGTGTGATGTGTGTGAAAGAGTCGTTATAAGAATCGCATGAAGTTCGTACATCAAAGTATGAAACTCCAGCTAGCGTTTCCTGCTGCCTGACTTTTTCCCCCTCGAGCACGATGTGCATCGGGTAGACGGGTGCCATGTGGTCCCTGTTTGAAGAACATTTGCCAATACAGCAACGCCACGAAGCGGCAAGATGCAGCGCGAGGTGTTGATGACTCGAGAGAAGCAATAAAATCTTCCCACCTGAACCCACAACCCACTGCAGGGAATGCATGAGATCCTGGACTCCTCCCTGGGCTCTGTATTTGCCCCAGAGGTGTGATCACTGAAGAGCATTTACTGGTGCCACGAAAGCAGCGAGATGCTGAAGAATTATGGACGGGTGCCGAGATACACGAGACATTTCTGTGTCAGGTTCAGAGTTCAGACATGGGCAGCCTCTCTCTGCTCCGACCAGCCAAAAAAAAAACTTGAGTCATGACCACTACGGAGTTCATGTGAGTTGCCACGAGGGGTCACATGAACGCGCGCAGGTGCAGAACATGGCCGGACCGGAGGCCGGAGCGCCACTCGAAGCTGCCACGTCCCACACCCCCCGCGCCGCGCGAATGATGGCATGATGCCGCAGCGCCCCCCGAGCGTCTTGCCTTTCGCCTCCGATATAATAAAACTCCCGTCCGGTCGCACCCCCGGGGAACACGGTGTCCCCGCCGCCGCCGTCGCCATCGCCGGCCGCGCCGCCGGCATCTCTGGTGGGTCCGAAGTTGTATCGTGCCCTCCGCCGCCACAGGAACGAACGCGGCAGCCCGGGGTAACGAGCGAGCTGCTAGTCTGCTACTGCTAGTCTGCTAGTCGTGGTCCACCCGACCCGACGACGCAAAGAATGGCGTGGCGACAAATGACCGGACGACCCTTTCCTTTTGGCCACACCACACGGACACGCTTGCTTTATTTTGTGCCCGAAACGGGCCAGGCAGACGTGTCCGTTCGGTTTTTTTTTCGAATGAAAGGAACGAGCCAAATCGTGCCGCCGACACATCGAGCGGCACACTGCAAGCCTGCAACGAGCACGACGCAGTGGTGGTACGGAAATCGGTCGGTGATGGTGATGGTGTCACGGCACGACCAGCAGCTCTCTATGAGGAATGAACAATTCCTAGAAGCGTGCGTGTGCCGGGGTTACGTATTGTTACGTTACGCTTTCTTTGACTTGACCGCGCCGGCCGGCCGGCTGCTGCACCCAACTGCTCCAGTAACGGAACGGAACGAGGAACGGCTCTGGTCGACCGGCTGATGACGCGCGAAACTAATGGCGCGTTTTTGCACCTGTATCTGGCCGGCCTGGCTAGCTCGCCATGACCTGGCTAGCTAGAGACGGGCTGAAATGGTGCAAGGTTGGTTGTTTGTGTTACTGTCCCAAATGAGCCAGGTTCATTTGAGATTGTGTTTGTGTGCTTATACCCAGCAGATATGCATACCTTGCACCCATGTAGTGGTAGCTTTACCACCCATTTTTCACTTCTCTTGCCAGAGAGATTTCATCGAACATGGTGGCAGCAACCACCTCCACCGCCACCGAGCTCCCGTGGCCATGGACGTCCTCCTGCTCGCGCGGCCCGACGTGGCGGAGGCGGACACAGCCTCCTGCACCCCACGGCGGCGCGCCTGCGGTGCGCGCGCGCCGGCCGCCACGCGCCCTACGGCGGTGCGCCCGGCGGCCGCGCGCGCCTCGCGGCCCCGCGCGCCGACGGCGCGGTGCGCACACGGAGCCGCGCCCGAGGGCCACGCGCCGTGGCGGCCGGTGCACACCGGGCCGGCCGCGCCCGCGGCCACGCGCCGACGGCGGTGCGCACCGGAGCCGCGCCCCGAGGGCCACGCGCTCGACGGCGGCCGGCGCCCACCGGCGGTCGCGCCCGACCGGTGCGCCTCGGCCGCTGCGACGGTGCGGCCGGCGGTCACGCGCACGGCGGCGCGCGCCGATGACCCGCCGCGCCGGCGGCCACGCGCCCGACGGCGGTGCGCACACGGAGCCGCGCCCGAGGGCCACGCACCCGACGGCGGCCGGCGCACACCGGCGGCCGCGCCCTGCCGCAATGCGCCTCGGCGCCGCGACGGTGCGGCCGGCGGTCACGCGCACGGCGCGCGCGCGCGACGACGGCCGCGCCCGGCGGCCACGCGCCCGACGGCGGTGCGCACCTGGAGCTGCGCCCGAGGGCCACTGTCACACCCGATTTTCCGAAGAAAACCAAATGCATCTCATATGTGCGCCAGGATCAAGTTTACACACATATGATGGACGTCATGAGTGAAATATCAATAAACAGCAATAAAAACGCACAAGAGTTAAACCATTACATTATCTCTTTATTACACTCAGACGATAGACTCGAAGGTCTTTACAACGATCAAACGATAACTATGAAGACGCAACTCCATCTTCAAGTTTATTAATCATGTGAGGGTCCAGGCCACTCTTGACCGTGAGCACGGCCGATCAATCGCTTTACACTGCGGAGGTTGTACACTTTACCCACGGTTCGTGTTCCCCATGTCGCCGGGTTGATCGGACCCTTAAACACTTCCAAGGTGAGTGGCTAGGGGTCCACTACGAAGCCTTTACAAAGGAAAGAAGAGAAACCAACGCCCCGCAACGGTTACGGCGGCGGAGCGGACCATAACCCTCCCTAATGGTCGGCACCTTAGCCAAGGTCGCTACCCCAAAAGAACCGGGCTATACCCCTTCAACTCCGGCCCCCTGTGCCCCTCTCGGAAAAGAGCTATCAGCTAACCCACTCTCCTAATTAATTGGCTAAGCCAGAGCCATGTGGACTGTGGTTGCACTGTTTTCCTGGGTGGTTCTCCATGTTCCGATTAAACCATATGATCTTGTTATTAACCATAAGCACACACATACATGTCACCAAAGTTATCATGATCAACATTCATCATATAACAAAAGATTCATTTTAACCATCCCAAGTTATAGCAACTAAGCATTTCTACCCAAAACATTTATTTAAAAAGGGTTGTCCAAGGTAATAGAGATAAAATCTAGTCACGTCCTTAAAAAGGTAATTTCCCAACAAGTTTATGCAATACAACATTTAAAAGTAAACTTAGTTATCATGCAAGTTGTGTGGGACAAAATAGAATATGCAGGGGGAGAAGTCCACTTGCCTTCCTTGCTTAAACACTGGAGTTCTTCTTCTTCAAACACTTGCTCTTGATCCACTTCAACTGGCTGCTCACTTGAAACTGGCACGGTGTCTACGAGCACACAAGAAAGCATACAATAAACAAAACAATACACCAAGCATGAAAAGCTTAAATAAACGACAAGGGTTGGCTCTAGGAACGCGAACACAAAAGCACTAGGAACTATCGGAAGTTTTGGATGATCACAAACAAGAGCTAGCTATGTGCTTGGTATATTTTAATTAAATAAAGTTATGTGTATAGGTTATTTCAAAGAAATACCCTATTAATAAGTAAGCGAGTTATATTTGTATTTAAAAGACGATGTAAACCTAATTCAATTTTATTTATAAATATTCAAGTTTAACTTATACAAATTAAACATTTTAATTCAAAAGAAGCATATAAAAGCATCTAGGCACTTATCTTTGTATTTCGAGTTATTCTAATCAAATTACAATTTAAAAACACATTTATATTCATATTAATCAAATTAACAATTTAATTAAGAAAACTTGAGATAAACCTATATTGCTTTTATATAGGAAGCATATTGCATAAACATTACTCAAATTAAGTTTGATTATAAAAACCGAGGTACACATCTAATTAGCTTTTAATTATAAGAAATATTTAGCTAGTATTAGTTATATTAACTTCCTTATGAAAACACGTGTTAAACTTCTAATTAGATTTTAATTAGAAAAGCATGTGTAATAGGATTTAATCATATTAATCATTCAAATAAATTATAAAACAAGGAACATGCACAACATTGGTCCTATCACGTAGTTTTAGTTGATATGAGCCTAACGCAACTTGAAACGGTGGAAACGGAGCTAAAACACACAAGATACGGCCAAAACAAGGTTCTAAAACTGACGGGTTTGAAAAGACGATCGCGTGGACACCAAGAACGCTTAAAACGGAGCTAGGACGGAAAAGATATGGCTAAAACAAGTTTCAGGGGCTTTTCGTGAAGAAACAGGACTTCCAGGGGCTTAACTGCAAGAAACCAGGGGCTAAAACATAATTATGCATATAAACCCAAGGTTTATAGCGCAAAAGACAAGATTGGACCTCTGGTGGGAAAAACTAAAAAGCTCAGGGGCTTAAATAAAGAAATCAGGACCTAACTAAAAGGTTTTCTATAGGTGGAAGGGCATGGTTGTGAATTACAGAAACAGGAGGTCCTTTTTGCAAAACTGCCAAGGCAGCAAGCGGAAGGGCTGAGGGTGTGCCACGTGGCCAACCAGCGCCTGTGGACTTGGTC
Source organism: Cenchrus americanus (assembly GCA_947561735.1). Classification (NCBI taxonomy): domain Eukaryota; kingdom Viridiplantae; phylum Streptophyta; class Magnoliopsida; order Poales; family Poaceae; genus Cenchrus; species Cenchrus americanus. The sequence continues at coordinate 95,359,871 of OX387242.1, read as the reverse complement.
CACCGGTCCACGGTGGACCGATCTAAAGGGGTATGCCCCCTTTTGATCTGGGCCGTTCAAATCAAATCAAGCGGTGGGGTCACATGCAAGCGGGTGGGCAGCCGCGGCTGCCTTCCAGGCGGCGGCGCGCGATGCCAGGCGGCGGCGGGCTCGCCGGCCAGCTTGCCGGTGTAACATCCCGGATGTTTTGTTGCGCTAATGACCTCAATTATAAGAATTAATCAAGGTTAATAACCTCCTAAGCATGTTTGACTTGATTGGGCACACTTTTGCACAAAAGACCTCGGTCAAAATCCCTAATCACGGTCAAACCCTAGATCTACCCTAAAGGCTGAAATGGTTTTCTTGCGCGTTCTCCAAATTTCACTATAGAAGTTCAAAATCTGCCAATACGAAAGTTGTTCGTTATTTCCGGGAACACATTTTTTGTAATTGGCGGACATTCCAATTTTGAGCGCAAATTGGCCAAAAATCGAGTTTCTTGCGCTATGAACAAGAACGGAGCCGTGGAAAATCTGCAACTTCGGTTGGCGTTCTCGGGCAAACCATTGATCAAAACATATGTCGCCCTTCGGGAAAGTTGTAGATCTACGGCTCCTCTACAACTTTGCTTTTGGGAGATTTTTCACTTAGTTGACGATTTTTGGAGTTTTGCATTTTTTGAAAAGGGCTAAACGGAATAACTTTGAGGCGGGCGTCGTGTCCTCGCGCTCTAGAGCGCCGCGCGCGCCCTCGTCCGCCGGCCTTCCACGTGGCGAGGGCGGCCGGTCCGGCGTACGGACGCCCGGGCGACGTCGCCGTGGACCCGGAGCACCGCGGTGGACCCCCTCCTCGCCTCTTTCCCGTGCACCGAGCCCACCCCGCGAACACCGGCCGCCACGCGCCGAGCCGCGCCGCGCGCCGGCGCATGCGGCCGAAGGCCGGGTGGCCGCTCGTGGGTGCCATGCACTTGCGCCTCGACCTCGTCGCGCCGTTCTCTTGCGCCTAGCTACGGTCGAGCCGCGCCGTTTTCCTCTCCGTTTCTCGTCCGCCGCCGCCAAGCTTCTCCCGCGCGGCCCACCGCCGAACCGCGCCTTCGTGCCAAACCAACGCCGTCCGTCCCCGCCCGAGCCTCCCCTAGCTCCCTCCGAAGCGCCCCGGGGCCGCCTTGCGCCGCGCGTGGCCGCCCCCGGCGTCCGGCGCGTGCCGCGGCGGGCGCACCGCGCCGCGCCGCCGGCCGGCCGGCCGCCGCCTGCCGCCGGCCGCCAAGGTCCCCACCCGCGCGGTTGGGCCTAAAGCCGCCCCGGGGGGCCGCGCCCCGCCAAGACCGGCCGCGCCGGCCGCCGGATTGGCTGCCGCCGGTGAGCAAGGGACGGCCAGGACTACATTGCGAAAGAGAAACTCTTTCCGAGGAGATTTTTGTAAAGTTCCGGGGACCTCGTTTGTAAAGGTGAACTTTAGGTATTCGGCAGTACCTTCGAAAAATCATTAAAAATCGTAGAAAAATCAGAAAAATGCAAAACCAATTTTGTTGGGTTCGTGGTGAAGAAATCTACCTTTTCTAGAAAGCATGTATAGGGTTTTTCTGCACAGTTTTTGAATTAAAAATTCAAACTCAGTTTGGAGTGTTTTTAGTGTGATTTAAAAACTACACATGCTATGAACTTGAATTTTGGATATGTTGTTCTTTATATCATGTCTAGATCTGTGACAAAAATTTGCATGGTTTTGATGCATATATTTTCAGATATGATTTATTTAAGATTTATGCTAGAATAAGTTTGATGCTTTTTATAGCACCTTTAATGAACTTTCCTTTGAGCACAAGTGCACCCTAGGGCTTTGACTTGATGAGTAGTACCCCTGGTGTGATGGATGTGATTTTAGGGAATTGTTTACTAGGAGTTTTGGATTTAATCTTGTGTAGGAGCTTAAATTCAAAATCTGAAAAATAAATTGATTTTGCAACCATGCCTTGGTCAGAACCTTGTTTTTGGCATGCTTGACCTGCAGGAGAAAGTTGGGATCAAAAGGTTTATTAAATCTTTTTATCTGAATTAATGTTGATTTACTAGGCTGAAGTTTGTCTTTTTCGTATAAATTAATTTATAAATGGTCTTAGGCCAAATTTTGGTGTAAAAGCTTAAATTAAGTATATGTTGCTGTGTGCAAAAGATTAGGCTCATTGGAAGTGTTTTTGATTTAATTTTGATTTATGGTTGAAAGGCTTGTTTTAAATAATTAAAGAAAGAAATGGAAATTAAATGTGCTAAATGGTAAAATCATGTTTGGTTCTGTTTTTAATATTTATTCACAACCCCCTTGCTGTTTGGTGAAGTTAAGTAACTTAAATTGCTTAGATGTGCACACAATCACCATCAAGTTTAACTATAATTAATGCATATGCATGTATACGTGTAGATCTCCCCGACGGTACTTACACACTCGCCCAGGAGGGAGACGGGACGGTTGATGGTGAGCTGAACCAGATTGGTGTGCAGCAAGACCTGGACCAAAGTCCAGAAGAGCCAAAGGCTAGTTTAGGATCTGAGTCTGAGGAAGGCAAGCACCGGTTTCATCTAACCCCTGTTTTAAATTAAAATCATGTCCTTTACTTTTCAGTACTTTATTGCTTTACTTGTGCATTTAAGTTTCAGGAGTTGCTTTGAAACCTAGATGCATGATCCTTAGGACTCCTATGCTCTTTTACTAGTATGTTAGGAACGCTAGTGCCATGCTTTAAGATCACGGTAGAAGTCGAGTAATGACTCATTGCTCGCGAGATATAGGATGCTTATGTTGGAATCATAAGTTGGTTAAATTGACTCGCTCATGTGGTAAGAGCAATGGGTTCGGTCTCGACCGAGTAGCATGGTGCTGGTCCTAAGCTATTGAACGTACCAAGTGCTTGTCGGGAATGGGACCGGTAAGCCTAGTACCTTCTGAACCGGGGCGGGATCTTTCTAGCTACCCGCTTGGGATGTGTCTCCGGGCTAGCTACCCGTGGTATAGTGTGTGAGTCCGGACTGGTCGGGTTAGACCCTCGGATAACCGTGTACCACAGTTTGTAGCGTCCGATCCCAAACCGTGGGATGTTGGGAACCGCCCTGGTCGGGGTAGACCCCGCATTTGCTTTTATTTGAATTCTTGGGGTCTACTCCCCTCCGTGTATCTTGGGTTTACCTTGCAAGGATATAAATCGATCGATCGTCGGTCACTCGCCGTTATCCGAGTCGGCTTGACCACCGGCTACCCCATGTTTATTTATGGAAAAGTTCGATTAATATTGTTACTCGTTTAATATTGTTTGAACAACATGCTTGTTTAGTGCGCAGGTGCTCACATAGAATGGTTAACATACTAGAACTTGAGCTAAAATCTGAAAATAAGGATCAACTGCGAGTCGCTTTTGGCAAAACAAACCCGGCGGCCAAAAAGCCTTGCATGTCTAGTCTTACTTTATTTTTGTCGGGTAAGTCTTGCTTTGAGTATTAGTACTCGGCCTTGCTTAATTTGTTGTTTTCAGGTAATCCCATCTGGCCTGGTTCTATCCCAGATGGTTGGGAGCTTGAATGGGAGAACGATGATGAGGAGTGATATGCATGGATGACCTCCCGTGTGTATCATGCGCTAGTTTTATTTTCCGCTGTTTAAACTCTGAACCATGTTTACTTTATGTATGAAAAACCTGTTTTGTAATAATGTTAAACTTGTGAACCTTTTTATGTAATGTAATATTGTATTCTGGTCCCGCCTTCGTGTGGGCTTAGCGCATATCAGCGATCCTGTTGTATGTGATTTACCGGGCTTTACCCGGCGGAAGCGACTTAATAATTCTTTATTATTGCTTAATGGCCATGTGGACCGGCTTAGGCGATAATACGGAATTATTCGGGCGGTTCTATCACAAATTTGGTACCGGAAGCGATGATATGCACCAGAGTAATTAAAATACCTTAACAAACTTGTTTTTGGAATAAAATTTACCAAGATTAATCATCTTGCTAAAAGAATAGGACGTTAAGGTTTAATCTAGTCCGAGAGGCCCTAGAGGGAATTTTTGGGTTCTTTCAGGTGGCTAGTATTTTATGGTGTATTTAGTCGACTTCCAGCACATTTATTCCTGTCAAAACTTACTTTAATGCACAACCATACTAGGTCATCACGTTTTGCCATACGTGGTGGTACCACAGGGAAGTCCTGTGAGGGACTAGTTGGACCTATTCCAATGGGTGCCACGTCGCGTCTGCGTCTCATCACGTTTTGCCATACGTGGTGGTACCACGGGGAAGTCCTGTGAGGGACCAGTGAGACCTATTCCAATGGGTGTCACGTCGCATCTGAGTCTCGTCACGTTTTGCCATACGTGATGGTACCACGGGAAAGTCCGTGAGGGATGAGTGAGGCCTATTCCAATGGGCACTCACGTCGCGTCAGAGTCTTAAATAGGACGCTGTCCATGCAGCGGCTTTACGCATGGATACCGTTTCTATAAGCGAACGGTAATGAATGTGGACGCTTTTGTGAGTGCTGGCACAAAAGGTCTTGAATATCTGTGATTTTCTGCAGGTACACTAACCACGGTTGTTAGGTACGGTAATTAAGAAACGAATAGCTTCCGACTAGTTATTATAGGGAGAGACGTTTATATATGCCCTGCCACCGGCACTAACTTCGTTTTTAAGCTTAAAAAGCTTTGTGAGGAAGTTTAGGACGCTTTTTGCATCATGTAAAAGCTATTGAACCAAAATGAACTTAAATCATGTGTCATTTGATCTTTAATTAAATTGTGTTTCTTAAAGACCAATCATGCTAGTTTGATTCTTTGATGTGTGACTAAGCAAAATTTAACTAGCTGCTGTCCAAGTCTTCCTAAGGATTATCTAGAAAATTTCTGGCTAGGTGTTCTTTAGGAAATTGTTCATCACCTAGTTAAGTTTGCTCCCTGAATTTCTCATGATTTTAGGAGGTTTAAAACTGAAGTTAGGATCAAAATGACTAGTCTAGGTCTTGCTGAAATGCTGTCAAAATTCTGAGTTAGGCTGAAAACTCGAATCTTTACTTATAGTTCCAAACAGAATTTGACCTGAGAATCTACAGCAAAAATGTTCATTATCTAGCATAGATCATGCTGTAAAAATTTCATGGTGATTGGGTACTCATGTATTGAGTTATGGTCTTTTTAGTGAAGCTCTGCCCTGCTGAAAATTCTGGGTAACAGCACTCTGAAAATGAACATTTTTCACCCTTTTCCAATCTAATTAGTTCGAACTTTGAATACCAAAAATGTGAGTTATAACATTGTCAAGTTGCTCACAAAAATTTGGAATTTTTGGGGTACTGGTTTTGCAGTTATGAATTTTTGTTCAGAACTGCCAGTTTTGCCATATTGCATGTTAAACTCATATTTTTGGGTTCTAACATGTGTTTGTAATTATTTTACAGATGGCTGCCCCTGGGTTTGTTGCGGTGGGCACTGATGGCACGTTTGCCACCACTGGTTTGCAGTGGGAGGGCTTCACACGCATTACGTGGAGAGTCTTAAGTGCTGTCGGCTACACCACCCCTCCCTTCTACGAGGGGGTGGAGTACGAGGAGTGGGGTGTACCGAGCTGCAGAGTTCGAGTGACTGTGCTCCCCCACCCGGGCCACCCCGAGTGGGCGACTTGAGCATGGAGCTCCTCTCGTTTCCGCGCCGTCGAGGCGGTGGAGTCGCAGCCTTGATGGTGCTCCACGCTCTTTCCACCCACGAGCCGCGGGAGATGCTTCGGACACCGTTGGGGTTGGCTCTAGCCTTGGACCCCAACGATCCGTTGTGGCTAGCCGGGATGGCTAATATAGCCACACTTCTCGAGACTGTGCCACCCTACGACACAGTGGAGACTTTGGGTACGTGCTTGAGAGCTTTGTACGCTCTACGGGACCTTCGCCGGTTATCGCGGATGACTTGGCTAGTCGTCTCACCGGAGCTACTTGGTATATCTCCCGGGTTGTCGGCCTTTACACTCGAGCAAGATGTTAAGTACACCCGAGTCGTGCGGATTATTGCCGACCTTCGGGATCGGATTCGGCAGTTCCGGGGAGCGAGCACACCGGTTTCGTTTGAGCGAGGTGACCACCGCGGAGCAGATTCTCGGACTTGCGGGGCCGGGCGGCGCAGGCTCGCGAGGTTCGAGCCGGTTGATAGGGATGCTGAGAGGCTTGTGCACCTTGAGCACATCCGGGATTTGCGGGGAGCAGGTTGGGGACCTTGAGCTCGATGTACAGGCTTTGGAGGGTGTTGTGCTTATGCTCCAGCAGTTGCACCACCCACCGGCTATTGTGGATGATGAGCAGATGGAGATGCAGCTGGACCCAGAGGAGGTTCAGGACGTTCCCGGACTCGATTAGAGGAGCTTGGTGCTCTATTCTTCCATGTCGCGGGTAATCTCTCCATAGTTTGTACATAGGGCCTAGATCTTAGTTGTTGTAGTAGGAAAACTTGACATGTACTCTTGTTAGCCCTTTTGGTTGGATTTTGGCGCTAGGCTGACTTAGAGTATTCTTTTGTGTAGCTAGAAGCTACATAGTGACCCCACTTGTAATGGTGATCCACCAAATTTTGTAATCTGTAAATATGGTGGAAAAACACCTTCCCGGCAGCAATCTGTCTAAGAAATGAAATGGAGAAAGTTATGGTCATTTCTGGATTTTGCAATGACTATCAAAGTTGTTTGAAATTTTATAATGGTCATGCTCACCAAAATTCAGCATTTTTGCATGTGTAGTTTAAGAAATATCGAATTTTTAGTAAGCTACTGACTGCTGTCCCAAACTGCTAGACAGAACCTTGAAAACTGAAATTTTCGACCCCTTTAAAGGATGAATCTGAACTGGAGTTGAATACCAAAATTGAAGCTTATAAAATTATACACATGCTGACCAAATTTTACGAATTTTGGACTTCTGTACAGAGAGTTATGATTTATTTACTCAGAACTGTGATGCTGTCTGAATTCTGAAATTTTCTATAAGTCTGAATTTTCGTATGCATATTCTTCTTGTATTCTTTTAAGCAAGCTTTTAATATGTATCTAATGAAAGTTCAACTTTTCAGATGTCGGATAACACACGAGAATAACTCTCGGGGTGCGGGAGGCGGTGGGGATGCTCCTCTTCCCCCACCTCCACCCATGACACCCGCGAGAGGCTTTCATCGCCGCGCGCACGGAAATCTTGCGCCAAATTTTGCAAACTCAACAGCAAATTGCACAGAGGTTGCAGCAGCCTCGTGCACAATCAAGGCCATGTTCGGGAGGGGCCTAATGCGGTCATGTCCTTTGAAAAATTCGGGGCAATGAGGCCACCCCTCTTCACCAAGGCGAGAGGAGCCCCTAGAGGCCGATGCTTTCATCGGGCCCCGGAGGCCATGTTTTCCATCTTCACACCGCCCCGCTCGGAAGAACTTAAGGCGAGGCTTCGCCGCTCAAAGAAGCGAGGGGGTGAAGCTTTAATCCGGTGGGAGCATTTCAAGTCCATGCGGCCACGGGGTCACCAGATTACTTGGGCGGAATTCAAGAAAGCATTTAAAGAGCATCACATTCCCAAGGGTCTTGTTGATAGGAAGATGAGAGAGCTAATGAATCTCAAGCAAGGCTCTGACTCAGTCTATCAGTATGCTCAGAAATTTAATAGTCTCTGTCAGTATGGGGACTATCATGTTGATACTGATAAGAAAAAGATGGAGCGATTCCGTGAAGGGCTTGATGGAGAGCTCTATGAGAGGTTGAACTTAATCAAAGCGAAAGCTATCCCGAGCTAGTGAACTTGGCCATCTCTCGGGAGGACGCCATGAAGAGGGCTCAACAGATAGAAAGAGGAAGTTCAATCAAGCTTCGAGCAAGTGGCCAAGGCAAGAGATTTAAATTTGTGAAGAAGAATGTGCGGGGTGCCCCCCCGCCCATCTTCACCGGACGCCGGGTGATGAGGCAATCTCGGTCTAAGCCGTCCGGCGCCTTTGGCTATCGCAACACTCGGCAGACCGCTCCTAGGCCTAGTGCACCCCCCACCGCCCGCATCAATGATGATCGTCGTTGCTATAGCTGCGGCGGACACCGGGGGCACTATGCTAACAAGTGCACACGCCCTCGACGACAACATCAGCAAAGTCAGGGGCAAGGCTCTAAGGCTGGGAATCAAGGAAAGAAACAGACTGTGCAAGTGAAGCAAGGCCGTTTAAACTTCACCACAGTGGTTGATCTACCAGAGGGAGCACCAGTCTTGACGGGTACATTTTCTATCTGTGGTCGTCCAGTTATTATATTATTTGATTCTGGTGCTACTCATAGCTTTGTTAATATGAAAACCGTGAGAAATTTGGACTTAAAGTGGTGTCATACTAAGCAGGCCTATATGATTGCCACACCGGGTGGAAAGGTTGCATCAAATCAAGTAGCCTTAAGCGTACCACTTGAGATAGGTAGCAAAACTTTTCTAGCTAATCTGGTCACAATGTACCTAGAAGGGGTAGATGTTATCTTAGGCATGAATTGGATGACTCAGCACAAAGTTGTCCTGGATATTTCTGAAAGGATGTTAGAGATCAACTCACCCTTGGTCGGAAATTCAATCCTTTACCTTCCCCCAACAGGCCATAAAGGCTCATGTGTGTATGCAGCCATAACTACTCAACTCGAGGATATTCCAGTAGTATGTGAGTACATGGATGTCTTTCCGATGAATTGCCTGGCTTGCCACCGGACGGGAGATGTTGAGTTTGTCGTTGAGCTGCAACCCGGCACGCCTCCTATTTCTAAGCGATCCTATAGAATGCCACCCAAAGAACTTGCTGAATTAAAGAAACAACTTCAAGAGTTACTTGATAAGGGCTACATCCGCCCCGCCTCTTCTCCTTGGGGCCGTCCCCGCCCTCTTTGTGAAAAAGAAAGATGGTAGCTCGAGGTTGTGTGTGGACTACCGACCTCTCAATGCGGTGACTATCAAAAACAAATATCCATTGCCCCGCATTGACGTGCTATTTGACCAGTTGGCTGGAGCTAAGGTCTTCTCAAAGATCAATCTTCGGTCTGGTTATCACCAAATTAAAATCCGGCCTAGTGATATTCCCAAGACAGCTTTCTCCACTCGCTATGGCCTATATGAATTCTTGGTTATGTCTTTCGGTCTTACAAATGCACCAGCCTACTTCATGTATCTTATGAATTCCGTGTTTATGACGGAATTGGATAAATTCGTCGTGGTTTTCATTGACGACATCCTTATTTATTCCAAGAATGCGGAAGAACATGCGGGACATCTTCGCATTGTGCTACAACGCTTGCGAGAACATAAACTCTATGCTAAATTCTCCAAGTGTGAGTTTTGGCTGGATAGTGTTAAATTTCTGGGGCACACTATTTCCAGCGAAGGCATATCTGTCGATCCAAGCAAAGTGCAAGAGGTTATGGATTGGCAACCTCCTAAATCAGCTCATCAAATCCGCGACTTTCTAGGCTTGGTGGTTATTATCGCCGTTTTATTCCGGATTTCTCTAGAATTGCTAAGCCTATGACTGAGTTGCTAAAGAAAGGAGTGAAATTTGTGTGGAGTGAGGCTTGTGATAAAGCTTTCCAAAAACTAAGAGAACATTTAACTTCAGCCCCAGTGCTAGCGCAACCAGATAATTCAAAGCCGTATGAAGTTTATTGTGACGCTTCAGGCACGGGTCTTGGTTGTGTTCTTATGCAAGACAATCGGGTTATTGCCTATGCCTCACGAGCGCTTCGCCCTCATGAAAAGAATTATCCCACACATGACTTAGAGCTAGCAGCGGTTGTTCATGCATTGAAAATCTGGAGGCATTACCTTATGGGGACCCGCTGCAATATCTTTACTGACCACAAAAGTCTCAAATACATTTTCACTCAATCTGATTTAAATATGAGACAAAGAAGATGGTTAGAGTTAATTAAAGATTATGATCTTGAGGTCCATTACCATCCTGGAAAGGCGACTTGCAGATGCTCTTAGCCGCAAGGCTCACTGCAATTGCCTATCAATGGAACCTTACAGTGACACTCTGTGTGAGGAATTGAGAAGGCTAAACTTGGAAATTGTTGAACAAGGAAGCCTAAATGCTCTTTACGCAGTCCGACTCGTTTGATAGAATTGTTAAGGCTCAACTCCAAGATGAGGGTATTCTCTTAATTAAACAAAAATTGCTAGAAAAGGATCCTAAACATAATTGCTTCCGAAAGGATGAGAAAGATATAATCCGGTTTGGGCAACGCCTTGTTGTCCCGTATAATTGGGAGTTGAAAAAGGAAATCTTTGATGAGGGTCATCTCTCTAAATTCTCTATCCATCCGGGAAGTAGTAAAATGTATCAAGATTTAAAGGAGAATTTTTGGTGGTCCAATATGAAGGTGGACATTGCCAAATACGTGTTGGAATGCGATACTTGCCAAAGAATTAAAGCAAGTCACTTGAAACCTTCTGGTACTCTTTAACCCCTACCCATACCTTCATGGAAGTGGGATGACATAAGTATGGACTTTGTGTCCGGATTGCCACTCACATCTAGGAAACATGATTCCATCTGGGTTATCGTTGACAGATTGACAAAAACAGCTCACTTTATTCCAGTCCGCACTACATATGATGCCAAAGTTTATGCAAGTCTTTATATTGAGCACATTGTTCGCTTGCATGGTATTCCTAAAACCATCATTTCTGATAGGGGATCTCTCTTTGTGGCACGTTTTTGGGAACAACTACATAAGTCACTTGGCACGAAAATCATACGCAGTTCAGCTTATCGTCCTCGACCGATGGTCAAACCGAAAGGGTAAACCGATTCTAGAGGACATGTTGCGAGCATGCGTGATTCATTTTGATAAGAGTTGGGACAAGTGTCTCGCCCTGGCTGAATTTTCTTACAATAACAGTTATCAAGCCAGCTTGAAAATGGCACCTTTTGAGGCTCTTTATGGACGGAGATGTCGTACTCCCTTGAACTGGTCACAGACCGGGGAGAGGAAATTCTTTGGTCCAACCTTAGTTGAGGATGCCGAAGAAAAAGTGAGGGTAATCAAGGAAAACTTGAGAATTGCGCAAGAAAGACAAAAGAGTCATTATGACAAGGGAAAGGCACCTAGAGAATACAAAGTTGGTGACTTTGTGTACTTAAAAGTGTCGCCAACCAAGGGTGTCCAAAGGTTCAGTGTGAAGGGAAAGCTAGCTCCTCGCTACATTGGCCCTTATGAGATCATTCAAGTCGTGGGCCAGTGGCATACCGTATTCGGCTACCCGAACGATTCTCTGCCGTGCACAATGTGTTTCATGTATCACAATTAAGAAAATGTGCACGTGAACCGGCTAGAGAAGTTATTGAAGAAGCTAATGCTTGGATTGAACCAGATCTCTCTGTTGTGGAACATCCTTTGAGAATTCTTGATGTAAAAGAAAGAAAAACTCGAAGGCAATCTGTAAAGATGTATAAAATCCAATGGAGTCATCATACCGTAGAAGAAGCTACATGGGAAACTGAACATTATCTCAATGAGAATTATCCGGGTTTTCTTGAATCAAGGCAAAGTAAGTTCTTTCCCCTACTTCCATCTTTTAAATCCTAAATCTCGGGACGAGATTTCTTTTAAGGGGGGTAGGCTGTAACATCCCGGATGTTTTGTTGCGCTAATGACCTCAATTATAAGAATTAATCAAGGTTAATAACCTCCTAAGCATGTTTGACTTGATTGGGCACACTTTTGCACAAAAGACCTCGGTCAAAATCCCTAATCACGGTCAAACCCTAGATCTACCCTAAAGGCTGAAATGGTTTTCTTGCGCGTTCTCCAAATTTCACTATAGAAGTCCAAAATCTGCCAATACGAAAGTTGTTCGTTATTTCCGGGAACACATTTTTCGTAATTGGCGGACATTCCAATTTTGAGCGCAAATTGGCCAAAAATCGAGTTTCTCGCGCTATGAACAAGAACGGAGCCGTGGAAAATCTGCAACTTCGGTTGGCGTTCCTGGGCAAACCATTGATCAAAACATATGTCGCCCTTCGGGAAAGTTGTAGATCTACAGCTCCTCTACAACTTTGCTTTTGGGAGATTTTTCACTTAGTTGACGATTTTTGGAGTTTTGCATTTTTTGAAAAGGGCTAAACGGAATAACTTTGAGCTGGGTGTCGTGTCCTCGCGCTCTAGAGCGCCGCGCGCGCCCCTGTCCGCCGGCCTTCCACGTGGCGAGGGCAGGCCGGTCCGGCGTACGGACGCCCGGGCGACGTCGGCCGTGGACCCGGAGCACCGCGGTGGACCCCCTCCTCGCCTCTTTCCGTGCACCGAGCCCACCCCGCGAACACCGGCCGCCACGCGCCGAGCCGCGCCGCGCCCGGCGCATGCGGCCGAAGGCCGGGGTGGCCGCTCGTGGGTGCCATGCACTTGCGCCTCGACCTCGTCGCGCCGTTCTACTGCCTAGCTACGGTCGAGCCGCGCCGTTTTTCCTCTCCGTTTTCTGTCCGCCGCCGCCAAGCTTCTCCCTGCGCAGCCACTGCCGAACCGCGCCTTCGTGCCAAACCAACGCCGTCTGTCCCCGCCTGAGCCTCCCCTAGCTCCCTCCGAAGCGCCCTGGGCCGCCTTGCGCCGCGCGTGGCCGCCCCCGGCGTCCGGCAGCGTGCCGCGGCGGGCGCACCGCGCCGGCGCCGCCGCCGGCCGCCGGCCGGCCGGCCAAGGTCCCCACCCGCGCGGTTGGGCCTAAAGCCGCCCCTGGGGGCCGCGCCCCGCCAAGACCGGCCGCGCCGGCCGCCGGATTGGCTGCCGCCGGTGAGCAAGGGACGGCCAGGACTACATTGCGAAAGAGAAACTCTTTCCGAGGAGATTTTTGTAAAGTTCCAGGGACCTGTTTGTAAAGGTGAACTTTAGGTATTCGGCAGTACCTTCGAAAAATCATTAAAAATCGTAGAAAAATCAGAAAAATGCAAAACCAATTTTGTTGGGTTCGTGGTGAAGAAATCTACCTTTTCTAGAAAGCATGTATAGGGTTTTTCTGCACAGTTTTTGAATTAAAAATTCAAACTCAGTTTGGAGTGTTTTTAGTGTGATTTAAAAACTACACATGCTATGAACTTGAATTTTGGATATGTTGTTCTTTATATCATGTCTAGATCTGTGACAAAAATTTGCATGGTTTTGATGCATATATTGTCAGATATGATTTATTTAAGATTTATGCTAGAATAAGTTTGATGCTTTTTATAGCACCTTTAATGAACTTTCCTTTGAGCACAAGTGCACCCTAGAGCTTTGACTTGATGAGTAGTACCCCTGGTGTGATGGATGTGATTTTAGGGAATTGTTTACTAGGAGTTTTGGATTTAATCTTGTGTAGGAGCTTAAATTCAAAATCTGAAAAATAAATTGATTTTGCAACCATGCCTTGGTCAGAACCTTGTTTTTGGCATGCTTGACCTGCAGGAGAAAGTTGGGATCAAAAGGTTTATTAAATCTTTTTATATGAATTAATGTTGATTTACTAGGCTGAAGTTTGTCTTTTTCGTATAAATTAATTTATAAATGGTCTTAGGCCAAATTTTGGTGTAAAAGCTTAAATTAAGTATATGTTGCTGTGTGCAAAAGATTAGGCTCATTGGAAGTGTTTTTGATTTAATTTTGATTTATGGTTGAAAGGCTTGTTTTAAATAATTAAAGAAAGAAATGGAAATTAAATGTGCTAAATGGTAAAATCATGTTTGGTTCTGTTTTTAATATTTATTCACAACCCCCTTGCTGTTTGGTGAAGTTAAGTAACTTAAATTGCTTAGATGTGCACACAATCACCATCAAGTTTAACTATAATTAATGCATATGCATGTATACGTGTAGATCTCCCCGACGGTACTTACACACTCGCCCAGGAGGGAGACGGGACGGTTGATGGTGAGCTGAACCAGATTGGTGTGCAGCAAGACCTGGACCAAAGTCCAGAAGAGCTAAAGGCTAGTTTAGGATCTGAGTCTGAGGAAGGCAAGCACCGGTTTCATCTAACCCCTGTTTTAAATTAAAATCATGTCCTTTACTTTTCAGTACTTTATTGCTTTACTTGTGCATTTAAGTTTCAGGAGTTGCTTTGAAACCTAGATGCATGATCCTTAGGACTCCTATGCTCTTTTACTAGTATGTTAGGAACGCTAGTGCCATGCTTTAAGATCACGGTAGAAGTCGAGTAATGACTCATTGCTCGCGAGATATAGGATGCTTATGTTGGAATCATAAGTTGGTTAAATTGACTCGCTCATGTGGTAAGAGCAATGGGTTCGGTCTCGACCGAGTAGCATGGTGCTGGTCCTAAGCTATTGAACGTACCAAGTGCTTGTCGGGAATGGGACCGGTAAGCCTAGTACCTTCTGAACCGGGGCGGGATCTTTCTAGCTACCCGCTTGGGATGTGTCTCCGGCTAGCTACCCGTGGTATAGTGTGTGAGTCCGGACCGGTCGGGTTAGACCCTCCGGATAACCGTGTACCGTAGTTTGTAGCGTCCGATCCCAAACTCGTGGGATGTTGGGAACCGCCCGGTCGGGGTAGACCCCGCATTTGCTTTTATTTGAATTCTTGGGGTCTACTCCCTCCGTGTATCTTGGGTTTACCTTGCAAGGATATAAATCGATCGATCGTCGGTCACTCGCCGTTATCCGAGTCGGCTTGACCACCGGCTACCCCATGTTTATTTATGGAAAAGTTCGATTAATATTGTTACTCGTTTAATATTGTTTGAACAACATGCTTGTTTAGTGCAGAGTGCTCACATAGAATGGTTAACATACTAGAACTTGAGCTAAAATCGAAAATAAGGATCAACTCGAGTCGCTTTTGGCAAAACAAACCCGCACAGCCCAAAAAGCCTTGCATGTCTAGTCTTACTTTATTTTTGTCGGGTAAGTCTTGCTGAGTATTAGTACTCAACCTTGCTTAATTTGTGGTTTTCAGGTAATCCCATCTGGCCTGGTTCTATCCCAGATGGTTGGGAGCTTGAATGGGAGAACGATGATGAGGAGTGATATGCATGGATGACCTCCCGTGTGTATCATGCGCTAGTTTTATTTTCCGTTGTTTAAACTCTGAACCATGTTTACTTTATGTATGAAAAACCTGGTTTGTAATAATGTTAAACTTGTGAACCTTTTTATGTAATGTAATATTGTATTCTGGTCCCGCCTTCGTGTGGGCTTAGCGCATATCAGCGATCCTGTTGTATGTGATTTACCGGGCTTTACCCGGCGGAGGCGACTTAATAATTCTTTATTATTGCTTAATGGCCATGTGGACCGGCTTAGGCGATAATACGGAATTATTCTGGGCGGTTCTGTCACAGCCGGCGGCGTCCAACAGGGCCTCCTAGTCAAGGGAAAAACTACCAAATTGAAAATGAGGCCACGAGGATTTCACCTGAGGGCTCAGAAGGGAGGGAGGAGCGCCGGAGAAGGGGATCGGCGGCGAGGGCAGAGCTCCGGCGGGGTGCTCCGGCGGTGGGCGGCGCTTCGGCGGCGCCGGTGACCTAAGGCACGAGGAGCTCGAGTAAATAGGGGGAAATGAAGAGAAGATGATGGGAAACACTTGGAGATCTTCACCTTGGACAGAGACGGACGGGAGAATGGCCGGTGGTGGAGGATTGTGGCGGCCGGCGGCGGTCCGCGGTGGCAGTGGGGTTCCAGTGGATCTCCGGCGACGGGAAGGGGCTGAGGAGGTGCGGCTCGGCTCGGCGAAGCTCTGGGCGATGCTCGTTCGTCCTGAAGATCGACGGGGTTAGTGAATCGGCGTGGCAACACCGGCGGCGGCGGTCGGAATTCGACGGCGACGGCGTGAGCGCGAGGATGGGGTGCAAGGATGCACAGCCGAGGGAAAAAAAGGGCGAGGCTGAACACGGCTTTGGCTTTATAGGGTTGACAGGGAGGGGGAAGATGACGGCCGGGTGGAGAGGCCATCAATGGCCATGGGGGGGGCGCGGCCTTGATTGCATCAAGGGGAGCGATTATTTGGGAGAGGAAACGGAAGGGGGAAAGGATGAGGGGAGACGGTCGGGGGTTTAATTACACCCTTGAATGCCGACTTGAAGGAGGGGAAGCCAAGGGGCGCCGGGATTCGACCGGCGGCCGCGGCCTGATGCGAGGCAGAGGAGAGCTGGAGGAAGGGGAAAGGGCCGACATGTGGGCCCTGGTCGGCCGCGGATCGGAAGAGAGGGGAGGAGAGGGGAGCTGGGCCGCGGGTTTGGTGGGCCGCGCGTGTGGGCACCGGGGCCGAAAGCGTGCGGTGCGAAGGGAGAGGGAGAAAGGCGGCCCGCTCTGGCCGGCGGCCGAGGGATAGGTGGGCCGGGGGTGGGTCGAAAAGGGAGAGGAAGAGGTTTGGGAAGGAGTTTTCTTCCTTTTATTTTTTTTTCAAACTCCCTTTTCAAACTTTCAAAAGTTTTAAACTCTTTCAAAACTTTTCATCTTTTAAACTCTTTTCCAAAAATTTCAAATCAGTTTAAAGACTTTTAAAACTCCACACAAACAAGCAATAGAACCATGCATTCAAATTATGATGCGCAAGCACTTATTGCTTCTAAAATTTATTAAAATGATATTAAAATATTTAGAGACCAAATTTATCTGATAATTTATTTAATCCTTAGAAAATAAAAATCTAAAACACCTTGTTGCTTACATTAATTTAGTGATGGAAAATTAGGGTGTCACAGCCACGCGCCCGACGGCGGCCGGCGCACACCCGCCGGCCGCGCCTCGTCGTAGTGCGCCCGGCGCCGCGACGGTGCGGCCGGCGGTCACGCGCATGACGGCGGTGCGCCACTACGACAATGCATCTCTACGGCCACGCGCCCTGCGACCGAGTGGAGCCATAGCGGCGGTGAGTGAGGGACCACGAGGGGAGGTGATTCCATCGCGCCCACGCGAGCGCACGAGCGCTGCCGCCGGCCGGGCTGAGAAGGAACGAAGGAAATCCGCGTTTCTGAGGAGCCTGGCTGCGGTGTTGTTTTTGGCTGCGGCGAGCCGGGCTCCTACGCGAGCCAAGGCCGCAAACAGGAGCAGGTGCACCCCACGAGCGCAAGGCTGGGTTGAGCCACCATCGCAAACGCACCCTAAATCCCGCGGGCCGTGTCGTCGTTGAAATGTTTTTTCCTCCGCCGACGACGACGACCAAGTGTGTGGTGAGGATCGGAGATGCGCGCGCGTGCGTCAT
The DNA here is from genome assembly GCA_947561735.1 of Cenchrus americanus. Taxonomy (NCBI): domain Eukaryota; kingdom Viridiplantae; phylum Streptophyta; class Magnoliopsida; order Poales; family Poaceae; genus Cenchrus; species Cenchrus americanus. The sequence goes on along the minus strand of OX387242.1, from coordinate 95,342,676 downwards.
TGCCGGTTGACCATTTGCTAATAATTCTGACTTTGACACTACTCCTACGCTGGTTAACTTTTTTTTTCGAAACCTACGCTGGTTAACTGAAACGGACGACGACGCACGAAAACATTTTGCACATGTCAGGACGCAACAACGCAATTAGCAGCGATCAAAACAAGTCTCGCACGCGGTAAAACGTGATTAAGGAAGGTGACGAGTGTTTTTTTTATTTCAGAACAAGGGGAGTGAGAAGCAAAAAAAAAGGAAGATAGTGACCTTCCGGGAGCAAGTAAACTCGCAATCCCACATGAAATCGACAGGCACCAACCAAAATCTTCTCTGTCCTCTTCTTGTTTTCTTCAAAAAAAAAAAACTTTTCCGTTTTCAAAAGTGGGCACCAGAACCAGATCTCACGTGAAACGCAAAAAAAAGGTAAGTCTTCAAGTTGGAGAAATAGCCGAATCCGTAATTATTATTAACAGTTTTAGTGCCTTATTAGTAGAACCATAATTTGATCAACCATTACCCAATCATCAATACAGCATTTATGTGCGATATTAAATCACGTTTACCCAATCAATTCCGTTTGCAACAAATGGTCCTTACCATCGAGTTGGCCCAAAGTTTGCGTCATCGGAACAAAGTAGTACACCTCATATTTTTGAGTTTTGACACGGTTGTGGATTATTCTGTTTTCACCTACCTCATCCTCATCAGCAAAGGAGTACCTAGTAGAAAACATGGTCCAAAAAATTACTGTCGTGGAAGAGCAGCGAGCAAGGTGGTTGCGCAGTTCACTTCTACTGACACTGCCGCGTGGGCCCACGACATCCTGTCCCCACATGCAGCGTCCGTAGGCGACTGTTTTTATAACCGGTGCCTACCGCACCAACTCCTTTTAACTCCCCTCTTCTTCCACAGGGGAGGAGAACCCGACGAATCCCGCGCCGCACGCTGCTCCGCGCCCCGCATCCGCCCAGCGTACGGCCCACCACGCGCCGGCCGCCGGCGGCGTGGATGGGGAAGCTCGTCGCCCTGGCGCGGGAAGCAGTCGAGGGGTGGTCTAGGAGCTTGGGTACCCGCTAGTCAATACGCGGTAGGTAGGTGGGAGGGAGGGAGGACGAGGCGCGGGGCAGGGCAGGGCAGGGCGGGCGATGAAGGCCCTGCGGCGATCCAGCACCTCCTCCTCCTCCTCGGCGGCGCCGTCGCCGAGGGCGCCCTCGTCCCCGCGGTCGTATTCGTGGATCCACCGCCGGTCCCTCCCGGTCACGTCGTCGGCACCGACGGCGGCGACCTCTCTCGCGACCTCGGCCGCGGACGCTTCAGATTCGGCGCCGGCGCATGTGGCGGCAGCTTCCTCGTCGCCCTCGCTGGCGCCGTCCTCTCCCAACGTGGACCGGTGAGTTCCCCTGTTCGGATCCCTGTAAGTACACCAAATGGGTCGCTTCAGAAATGGGGAATTTTCTTTTGTTGGGCGCCGTACCCGTTGACGTTTTCAAACGATGATTTGCGCACAAATTCTCGATTATCCTCGTCTTGGTGGCACAGCGGTAGTTTGTTCGGTACGATTATTCTTACAATGTGCTTTAGCCTGTAGATTTCAAAAAATAACCTTTTGTTTGCTGTTCAAGTGCTCAGAATCAGATACCATGTGCTTTTTGTACGCTTTGATCTATAGTTAAGTATATCTCAGCAGCTCGTAGTAGTAGGCACAAAGTTCTTGCTCACTTGCAGTGCTAGTTGCATGAAATGTGGGTTGGATGTTTGGTGAATTCGGTATAAGAACCAAAGGAGCAATTTAGCCTTAGCATGACTCAGTTTTACTTAGTTTCGGTTATACTTAGGATTTTGTTTCTTGGCAGTGGTAGTCTGGCAGAGTTCGGATTCGGAACAAGGTCCTCTGGAATTGTGTCAGGAATAGCATATCATAATAGCTTTGGTTAGCTAACATGGCATTGATTACTGATGCCTTGAATTCAATACACGCAAACTGTTTGTGCTAGCAGCCTGTGGATGTGCTAGATTTTGAGTTTGACTATATACATGCATGGTAACCAATAAAGTATTATGCTTCAGCCATTAAGTCTAGCATTAAATTGGTTGGAAAAGTATTTGATTTGAAAATGAAAGTCTGTAAATGCTACGGTCAGGTTGTATCTTTGGCAAGCTGCAATAATTCAGAACATGGAATCATCAGCTAACTGATCCTTTTTTCCTCCATTTCATTTCCAGGGGTGAAATTAAATCTCCGTGGTCTCGAAGAAAAAGAAAAAGAGCACTTTCCGGTCAACACTGGAATCGTTTGTTTTCATCAAACGGGAAGCTTCGTGATGGGGGAAGAAAGTTTCTAAAGAAAGTCCGCAGTGGGGTAAGTATTGATGTTATTCTGGCCTTCTTTCCTCACTCACAACCCCTGACCGATATATGTCGGAATCTCAATTATTCGCAGTTTGCATCACAATGAATATCATAACTGGTACGAGAACTGCAAACTAAACCTAAGTTCATATCATAACTGGTACGAGAAAGCGAGTACTCTCACAAACGTAACGCGACCTGTTAATATTGATGGCCTCCTCAACACAAACACAACACGGACATAACTTCACCTAACAGGCATGATGTCAAGTCAAAATATACCATAAAGGAAGGCAACGATTGTCAAAAATATGAAAATACACCATAATTGACCCATACAGAAAAAAACAGTCCCACCCACTGGCTATTCACGGCAACGCCGCAAGCATTTCTAGTCTCAACTATTCGCAGTTTGCATCCTATCACATGTCGTGCATCCTTTTCCAGCTTTGATGGTGAATTAAATCAATTTTATATGAATGTTTCCAGGGAATTGAACCAGGCATCCGGGCTGAAGTTTGGCCATTTCTACTTGGAGTGTAAGATAATCCTCCTATTTTGTTTATTATTTAATATTCGGTAGAAGTGATCTTTGTTAACATTGTTTGAAGTGGTAAATGAATTTTGATTTCTAGAAGTTAGTCTAACTCGATCTGTTCTTGTGAAATAGTATGGTGCTTAGGTCCTTGCTGTTGTTTAAAGATGCAAGTATGATCTTATGTGATAACTTCTTTTTCTTAGAAATAGAACACCCCTATTATTTTATGCAATTGCTGACAGAAAAAAAAACTTTACCTAATTAGCGACCTGGATTCTTCCACTGGTTTTTAGAAACTTTTTTTTGCCAAAATTAATATTACCTCTCTGTTTCAAAATGTCGACCTTCTGATTTTCTCTATCGAGTTTCAACGCTCAAGGTATTATTTTATCTTCTTTCTCGTTTATATTCGCTATATCTAATCTACAACATTTATGAGTTTATCTTAACATTTAGGTATTACTTTATCTCCCCGTTTCTTGTTTATTCTCGCTATATCTGCAGCATTTATGAGTTTATCTAATCTTCTCTTGTCTAGTCATCTTTAATCTCTGTGACTAGACAAATATGCGTTATGAAATTAAATGGTAGAGGTACTCTTTGAAAAGTCCAAAAATCATGCCAAAAGTTAACAATCATTATTTTACGAACGCTGCTCAACCTGGATCACCACAAACATGCCAAAAGATAAATGCATTCTCACATAGGTTAATAGTTGGGTGTGAAAATACCGCATTTTGATTTTCTCAGTACCATCGCAGATGTGACTTATTATTTGATGGTATTTCTCAATTTATGCCTCTTTGATACAAGCTGTTTTTTCATTCTATTATTTATGGGCCTGCCTATTTTCAATTTGTAAAGTTACTGTGTTAACCCACATTTTGGGCGAATTGATCAAGACTATAACCATTTGTGCATCTATCTAAGTCAAAACGAAAGGCCAAGAAAAGAGCATTATGCTTAACAAAAAAACAAAAACAAAAACTTACAGCAAGAAATTTAGTTCCATTTGGTTGATTGAGGCTTTATAAATTGCTTTAACATCTGTCTGTTTTAGCATTTTTGTTATTAAATATCAAGCCTATTTTATTTGTTGCTGCTTCAAGTGATAGACTGATAAAGTTCTTGTTATATACAGTTATGATTTGAACAGTTCTGAAGAAGACAGGAATACCATCAAGATAAAGAAAAGGTATTTCTTTAATAATTCCTTTCTTTGTTGCCCATTAGCTTTTGATTTGTATTTTAGCTAAATGCCCGGTTTGGATTGAGAATGATTTATCTTGAATTCTGGAAAACAAGATTAGACAAGAGATATTACAGCTGTGTGTACCTTTAATTCCATGACTGATACAAGACATGCTGCTTCACTGTTATCTGAAGATAACGTCATTATAATACCGGTGGTGTTCACAGCGATACTTTATTTACTGATATGGATTGCTGCAACTTCTGGTGCAGGAAAGAATATGAAAAACTGAGACGACAGTGCCATCGCATTCTGAATTGTTACAAAGGAAATGGGCTGAATGTTATAAATGAGTTCATAAATGAGGATTTTTTTGATGGAGCTGAAGGATCTGAGTCACCTTATTCTGAAGGTGTTCGTAAGAGGGCTTGTGTGTTGCCGAAAGAATTGAAATCTTTAGGCTGCAAGACAGAAGAATCAGAGAGTTCTAACTGGGCTTCTGTGGTATGCATGGATGAAGATACAAGTGAGTTAACTGTTGTTGATCAATGCATGGCTTCTGTGGCAGAATCAGAATCTTCTGACTCTGAGTCTTCCTATGAAGAGGACCCTGACAGAACACCCGCCTCTACTAATTTGGAAGAGAACTGTGATCCGAAACCAAAATTTGTCAGGAGCACATCGTCTAAGTCAGACGTTTTCATATCTGACAAAACTCCAGAGGATTTTGCCACATGGCAGCGCATTATACGTGTAGACGCTATTCGAGCAAATACAGATTGGGTTCTATTTGCCCGTAGCCAGGCTGAAGTCTCTAAAGAAAAAGCACTGAGGTCAGCAATATCTGTTGGTTTGAAAGATTATGACCATTTGGAGCCTTACATGATCTTTCATGCTGCACGACTAGTTGCGTTGCTTGAGGCATATGCGCTCTATGATCCAGAGATTGGGTACTGTCAAGGAATGAGCGATCTCTTGTCACCGATAATTGCAGTGATGGAGGAAGATCATGAAGCATTTTGGTGCTTTGTGGGTTTCATGAGGAAAGCGAGGCACAACTTCAGGCTTGATGAGGTTGGAATAAAAAGGCAGCTGAAAACTGTCTCCCAGATCATCAAGCGCAAGGACTCACACCTCTATAGGCACCTGCAGAAACTTCAGGCAGAAGACTGCTTCTTTCTGTACCGGATGGTGGTGGTTCTCTTCAGGAGGGAGCTGACTTTTGAGCAGACTGTGTGTCTGTGGGAGGTTATGTGGGCTGACCAGGCCGCAATTCGAGCTGGGATTGGAAGGTCCACTTGGGGAAGAATAAGGCTTCATGCCCCTCCAACTGACGACCTGTTGCTGTATGCCATCGCGGCCTGCGTCTTGCAGAGGAGGAAGCTGATAATCGAGAAGTACAGCAGCATGGATGAGATACTGCGGGAGTGCAACAGCATGGCCGGGCAGCTAGATGTCTGGAAGCTTCTGGACGATGCGCACCACCTGGTTGTTAACCTTCATGACAAAATCTGATACATGCTTCTGTTTCGCTTGGTTGGTAGAACATATGCAACAATCTTCCGAGGTGTATATTTAGTATCAGTTATATATACTGTCCGTCACCCGGAATAATAAAAACGAAAACCCTTGCAGGGGTATATGTAGGCAGAGAACCTTTGTAGCTTCGTGTGGGGGATGAAGTTGTTCTCCACTTTTGTTTGTTGTAAGCTGATAAACTGTTGGATACCAACGCAGCTCTGTCGTTGTAAGCCGTTCATAGTTGAACTTCATGGAAAATCTTGTTTTTGCTTCCAATAATGTCTGATCTTGGGCAAAAACATCATTTTCCTGCAAGTCTCTTATAGGAAGAGTTGGTTCCTAGATGTTGGGTGTAATGTAATGTGGAGTAACATCAAAAATCAAATCTTTACTGCCATTTTGTCTGTTTCACATCCCAGTTTCTTTCCTGTTATTTGTACTTGAGATCAGGGTTAACCAAACACCGGACCGGTTCGGCCGGTTCCCGGTGGAACCGGTCCGGCCCGGTACACGAACCAGTCCGGTTCCCACTAACAAACCGTGCCTATATTTTTTTAACAACAGCAAACCGGCTGGTTTCACCGGTTTACCGACCGGTTGTTTTTTGAACCGCGGAAACCGGCTGACGACGGTTTGGTTAACCCTGCTTGAGATAACACCACAGACTGCTTGAACAACATTTCGCATTTCACTTTTGCCAAAAGTTCTGTATGGTTGGACAACCTGGCAGTGTGCCACAAGCATGTGAGCTGGCACGACTGTGAGGAATTGCTGGTGCCCTGCCACAGTGCGAGACTGTCGTTCCTCCATTCACTTTGCCGTCCACTTCCTGGGCGTCCTCGTCCGCGGAGCATGAAGAATCGTACAGCTCTGGGGGACACCTGCGGCAGCGTCCAAACTTGTTGATGTGATCTTACCTGGAAGAACAATGCTCCGCAACATGAGGGGCGGTCGCCATGGGGCACAACACGTGTTCAATCATCCCCTCCACTTTCCTCCAGTCCGACAGTACAACAGTGGTGGTGATCTAGGTGCTTTTTTTCTCTAGAGTGCTGAATTTGGTGGTCTTTTTTAACTAAAAAAAGCTAGATGTAAACTACTACTACTGTATTTTGGGCTACGAAACCCTGTTTTTCTCGTCACCCTATTATCGTTAGGGTGGGAGATTTGGTCGTTCACTCGATCTAAATAACCGCATCTAGCTTGAACTTGGGTGCGTATTTATTCTGTGATGAACGAAGAATCTCCTCCTAGATTGATTTTGATATGTCTCCATCGTTGATTAGAAATTGAAGGGAAATTAAATTGCGATTTTGTTAGCAGAAGCAGGCTGGAGCGGCGGGAGAGGAGAGCACATATGAACATGGCGACGCCCAGCCGGCACCGCAGGGCCTGGCCCAGGCGATTCTGTTGGCCGCCACACCGAAACCCGTGAGGAGATAGCCAGCGCCGGCTGACCGAACGACGTGCGAGGCGACAAAGGCGACAAAGGCTGCCCCGCCGCCCCCTGGCCCTGGCTGGCTGGGCGCGCGCGCGACCTCTCTGGATGGCTTTCCGGCCGGCCCCTCTACCTCTCCCGGTCGCCGTCGTCGTCACCGTGCTCCAGCTCGCAGATGGGTCGTCGTGGCCACAGAACGCGACGCGATGCAAAGCAAGTGGCCGCGGCCGGACGGTAGCTGTCCAGGGGCCAGCCGTGGCCCCCTGTGCCCACTGCCTTCGCCGCCGGGACCGGGCTGGCCGCTCGACGTCGACAATATGCATGATAGATGGCCGGCCGACCAGGACGTCGCGAGCGCCGGCCGGGCGTCGTACGTCCATCCTCCCCCGCCACGGCGAGCTGTTCGTTATAGTTTGGACGCGCGCGTCGTCACGTCTTTTCCTGCCGCCGTGTGCTACAGTTGTAGCGGACGATATGGCGATTCCCCAAATCTCCGCGTACGATCTGGAGCACTGTTCATCATCAGCTGCAAATCAAAACAGCTGGCACGTCGTTGCAGGTCTCTTATTGGTAGCTTTGATCTGAAGAAGCTATAGCTCGATCTCGGGTGAGACGATCGATGATCAGAATTCTGATCCTCTGGTCGATTCATCTCGATCAGATCCGAATTGGCCACGAAAAAAGCATGGCTTTTGCAGCTGCAAACTCCGATATATCCCTCCACCACCAGAGAGTACATACCCCTCGCGATTATAATCGATCGCTCGTGTGCCACGACGGTGACACGAAAAGCCGGCCCCAATCATGGAGCGCTCGATAGCTAAGCTGCGCATAGTATACACGGATCGCTCCGAGTGGGGTGATGACCCAGCATCGCAACTTGCTCTCCTCTCCTTGGCTCCAAGACGAAGCCTAGGCCTAGCTAGCTTCTTCACTACTAGCTAGCTGCCTCTCGCTCTCGAAGCCTCTCTCGATCAGCTCAGCTCCAACCACACATCTGCATGCCTGGAAAGGCACGACTGAATGCATGCTGATGGCTCTTCTCTGAATTTACCAGTTATATTCTGCACCCATATGTATATACGCTCTCTCCTTTTTCCTCTTCATATCTGTCAGTGGATGACCGATGCTGTAGTAGCTAGCTAGTGTTGGTCCCTTTTTGCCATCATCTGCGACCGATCAGTGGACGGATGCAGTGTTCTCCGTGGATAAAGATCGCTCGTCCTCGGCCACTTTGCAAAGCTCTCCCTGTCGTCGCGGCTCCATCCATTAATTATTTCCTCCGTCCATGCAGCTTTATTTCTTGTTCCCCTCAGCTTTCGTTTAGCCATTTTGTAAAAATTAGAAAAGATACAAGCAGTTGACATAAAAAAAGTACTTCACTGATTCAACAACTAAACACTTTATAAGGTCACTAACTCACCACAGCTATACACTTGATTTTCATAGGACTTAGGAGTATATATATACAAAAAATTGTTAACAAATAAAAGAACACATCCATTAGACCATCAACAACAATAGTTCCTCACAGTGCAACCTAGCCTAATAGAAGCTATATATTCAAACCCGTTTAGCTGACATATATAGCCGGCTGATAGCTGCCCACAAACACTTAGCGCTAAACCTGCCATCTCCTACGCTCTTAGCAGCAGTTATATCCGGCTGCGACTGCAGTGTTCGTCTAGTTTATTTAGCAGCTATCATCTAGTAATATTTTCTTTCACACCAAATCAACATCAGCCACCAACCTATGATCAGACAAATGTATTATATTTTTCTCTCATAACATATCACCACCGGCCATCAGCTAGCAACAACCAGCGGAACATTGCGAGTTGGTGATTTAAAACATTGAGTACTAGGAGTGCCAGTGCTGAAGCATTACTCTACCCCATATCCGCAAACTTTTTATAACTAACGTAAAACATTGAGTACTAGGAGTGCCAGTGCTGAAGCATTACTCTACCCCATATCCGCAAACTTTTTATAACTAACGTGTGTCACGCCGGGGGCGGCCGGGCTCGAATGGACTCCACTGTTGTGTCGCTTTTGCGTTGTTTGCCGGCCGGCCGTCGTGCCCATCGGGCCCCGGCCGGCAGGCAGGCCTCTCCGGCCTTTTTGGCGATCTTATCTTGAACCCAGAGTGCACGTACGAGAGCAAAAGGAAGAACGCAGCAGGCAGCCAGCAAGGCCAGGTGCCTATCTAGGGCTAGCTACCTGCTGTGTGGCAGTACTATCTACTGTGTGTCTTCCATCACTGCGCGCGTGCACTGCACCGGCCACTCCGGGTGGCGATCGACGAGGCCCGACGACGTTTTGACAAGCGCAGTAGCTAGCGCATGTGGGGGAAATCTAACCATGATCTGATCGTAGCACGGGAGCAACGACCTTTGTCCCTCACCTAAGGGTATAGCTAGATAGCTACTAGCTAGGATCGTAGCTACCAATGCAATGCACCATACACCAACCGTTCCTTTTAGATTTTTTTATTTAATAATAAAGATAGACCAACGGATATTCTTGTAAACGTCACGTCACGCAGGAGAGCCGTGTATCATTGCACGAGAGCCGTGTATCATTTTACGAGATCGAGAGTAGTGGGTTAATGCAAGTACCAGTGAGCCAATTGCCGGCGACAATGACAAAGAGATCCAGTGCGGTACCGCACCGTGCAGTGGGAGTCACTGCGTGTGGGCCTATGCGGGTGTGAGGCCCACCAGTCGGTAGCATAGTACCGTAGGGATCTGTGTTCGCAACAATGATGCACGTCGTGTTTGGTTGGTCGGTGGCTAATGCTGATTTGTTATTTGAGAAATAAATATCATTGGCTCGTGGTGGCTGGTGGCTGATAGCTGACGATATTCATGGCGAGTGGCTCCAGTGGCAGCTCCCACAAATCTAATTGCAAATTTGCAAGCTCGTTGTTGTTGTATCATGACCTGCATCGATCGTCGTCATGCGCGTCGAGCTCGATCGCTCGGTCGCCCCTTGTTTTGCCTTGTGTGTAGCGTAGCGCGCAAGTTGGCGGGTGATCGAAGTGGCACATCCATCGATCGGTCGACAGGAACAGCTAGAGTCTTTGGCGCATTGGAGATGGACTATTGGCGTGCGCGCGATAACGAAAGCCACACGCCCGCCCGCCGGCAGGCCCAGCTCGATGACTCGAAAGTTGCCATCCACTTTGCTGCAGGTAGATAGCGAACAGATCAGAGAGCGCTCGTGCGGCGTGCCCATCACACGAATTAAAGCTAGGCGCCAGATAAAGCCTCGCGCCGATCGTCGTCCACCATTTGTACGGCGTGATCGTCGACCGTTTCGTTTTTATTTTCACATTTTACACGCAGCCAGTAGTATCTTTGTAATTGAGATGGCCTTCCCAAGGACAATATCTATGTATGTGTGTGCGCTAGATTAGCTTGGAGGAATCTGAATAATATACCGTGCGGAGGGATCTGTATTATAGTACAACATACTGTTTATTCTCCAGACAGAATCATTGATGTTGTCTCAGGGACATGTTTTCTTGAAACTAGGACTCCGTTCGACACTTGACATGTCTTCGGCAGATTTGTACGGTAGATTTGTTCTAAAAGAAAACATATCACACGCTGATTTGTTCGTCAGATTTATTGTGCAACCAGATGAAATAAAACAAACCGAACAGAGTCCAGCTAAAAACGGACCATCCTCAAAATGAGTCATTTGACTAGCGGACTAACATAACATATTATAATACAACATACTATCATTCCATACATATTCCTCCGCAACATCGCCGGACTGTCCATTCCTTACACCTCTTAATTTCAAAATCTAGCTGGAGAAGGTAGAAGAGCTATCTTTTGACCAAGAGATAATTTCATGAGCACTACGAGCCATATTGTTCGGCTTCTAAAATCTGCCTTGTCAAAATTGGGACAAGTACAATCTTTGGCATTCACTTGGTCGGCACCCAACCCAAGTCACATTCTAAAATTTTTGCCCACGTTTTGGTACGGCATGTCTAGATATTTTGACTTGCCCAAATTTTGGTTTGGCAAATTTGGATCATCAACTAATAGACTTTACATTTCTAAGTTATATGAGTGCTAGGAGATACAGAACCACTACTTTATTTTTAAAAAATAAAAGTTAGTATAATAAAGTTTTTTTAAGAAATGAATTTCACCGGCCACCTTATAGTGAACAAACAGAGCCCTCCTGGTCCTAGATGATCGAGGTCGACTCATAGGGTGTTTAGCAGGCTGCGCTAGTTTCTAGTCAGGCTAACTCTAAGTCAGGTCAGCCTTGACCAGGTTAAATTAATGCAAACAGCTTGTGTTTGGCAGGGTGGCTAGAGATAATCTGGTTAGCTATGTTTGTGTTTGGTTGGTTTCACAAAACGATAAGACAATCCTGAATTTCCTATAGGTGAAGTTACCACCCATCTCTCCTCCCCTGCCCACCTGCTCAATCCCTCAACTCCGGTGCCCGATGCCCTCCATCTCCAAGCGTTGGCCCTCCCTCTTGCCGCAGAGACGGCCTCGAGGGCGCCTAGGGACGGCAACGCAGAGGCTCCCGTGCGACGACGAGCGAAGCTCCGATGCAACCTCAATCTCCCCTCATTCAACCCCGCACATCCTCTGCGATGACACGGCTCGATCTCGAGGAAGCGGAGGCCATGGCGCCAGCGGCCTCCCTCTGTGCCTCGCTGCTGCCTATGTCGTCGAATCGAGGCCCACCGTCGTTAAATCAAGGTCCGACACGGCAAAATCGACGTCTAGCGGGTGAGATTCGCCGTATCGGGCCGCCTCTGCTGCCCGGGCAATATTCATTGCTCGGGGCCTGACCGAAGTACAGGCGAGCTCCGCTGCCAGTCACCAGCGCCAATTGTGCAGGGTAGGGCGGGGCTGCGGGTGAGCTCTGCCGCTGGTCGTTTGGGCCCCAATCGAAGTGCGAGCAAGCTCTGCCGCCGGTAAGGCAAGCCATTAGCGCCAGGAGGTGGTGACGGGAAACCCTCACATGTGCCACCGATAGCTTGTGCAAGCCTGCAGTGAGAAACAGATCTATGTTTCCAGCGAGCCAAGCTAAGGACTTCTTTTCCACTAGTGGAGCTTGGCTTAGAAGCTGAACAAGGTACCGAACATCACAAGATTGCAGTATGCAAGTCTAGACAAGCTTTACGCAGCATGCCAAACACCCCTATATTCTGCTCACCTCCCACGTCTGTTGATCGATCGGGTAGGGTCGGGAGCAGAGAAGGAACACGCGATCGATCGAGAGACGTTGTGTGGCGGAGTCCTTAGCGGGCGCGCAGGCGCCGCTGCACAGTACTCCCTCCTTTTCTTTGTATAAGGCGCACACACAAATTAAGATTCAAACTTTACGATCTTTGACCAATAATTTACGAATCATTTTTTATTTTTAGTGTAAATTTGATATGTTTGGATTTGTCATCAAATATACTTTCTAATGATTATATGTTTATAACCATAAAAAATATAATATAAGAGAAATAGATGGTCAAAATTTAATTTTGAAGACCATGCCATGTCACGTCGCGCCTTATAAATAGAAAAGAATGGATTAACAGCGAACGGTGGACCCCACCACTACTTACCTTATCTCTTCCTTCATTTCTTCTTCTCCACCTTTCCTTTCTTGCCCACCACTCTTCTTCCTTCCACCGGAGACCGCCTAAGCGCCAAGCCACCGTCGGCCTCAACCACCTCCCTGCGGCCGGCGGCAAGGTCGCTGCCGTGCCGCTCCACCTTTCTCCCACCCCTTGCCGCGCCTCCCAGCCCTTCCCTAACCCCTCCATCTCTTTCAGCTGCACCACTTTTGCCGCCGCCGGTCTCCACCACCGCCCACGCCACCGCGCCGTCCGCCCACTTCTCACCGCGGCCCGCTTCCCCACCTGTCCTAATTTCTCCATCACTTGCCACCGGGCCTGAGCGCCAAGCCACCGTCGGCCTCAACCACCTCCCTGCGCGGCCGGCGGCGAGGTCGGCCGCCGTGCCGCTCCACCTTCCTCCCACCCCTTGCCGCGCCTCCCAGCCCTTCCCTAACCCGTTCAGCTGCACCACCTTTGCCGCCGCCGGTCTCCACCACCGCCCACGCCACCGCGCCGTCCGCCCACTTCTAACCGCGGCCCGCTTCCCCACCTGTCCTAATTTCTCCATCACTTGCCCCCGCCGCCGACCCTTCCCGGCCGCCATCCTCCACCACCGCGGCGGGTGGCGCCGCCGCCGCGCCGCCGTGCCGCCCACACACCGCCCCACTGCCGGTTCGGGTGCCTCCCCGGCCATCCCTCTAGGTCAGGTGACCATGGAATCTTCCCCAACCCTGAACCCCAAGCCCTAACCTGAACCCTAAGGCCGACAGCCTCCGCGCCGCCTGCGTCCGCCGGTGTCCGCTCCGCCCACCAACCGCCGGATCCGCTGCTCCGCTCCGGCACGTCGCCATCCACGCTCTTCTCTCCCTCCCTCCCCCAACTCCTAGGCGGATAAGGTGCGTTTGCTGATAGTTGCTAGCGGCGAACATTCGTCAAATAAGATTTTTGCTTTCAGGCGGATCGTGCTCCGCTCCGATCGATTCCACATGCCCCGAGTGCGGACAAGAGCCAAATGAAAAGGGGATCGTGAGACCGATCCATATGGAGCACCAGTTGTTTCCATTCAAGATTCTCCGTGTCAGCCCGATGTATGGGTGCGCGGACACGGATGGCGACGTACGCCTCCTGCGCCCGACCTGACACAGTGGACGTGTGTACTGTGATGTGTGCCGCCTGCAGGTGTCCGTGTGTGTGCGCTGCATGATTGACCACATAGGTGTGAGCGCAATGCAACTTTGCCTTGGATCGATCTCGCATTGTCACCATCAGAAAATGGGGCCGTGCTCATGACCAGAAAAGCCACGAAAGGGATGCCCAGCCACTTCACTACTGGAGAGCTCAAAAAAGACTCAAAAAGAGAGCTCGATCGATCCCCTATGCGCTCTTCATTATTTGCGACAAGGACGTACAACACACATCTGGAGATAACAAGCACACGTACACAAACACGCACGGTTGCATTAGGATATATGTAAGGGTAAATTAATCTACACGCTGCATACTCCTAATGATACATCATCGTCTAGCTGAAGATTAAAGCAAAAGATACACGTCTCACTCACTCATCACCTCTGGTACACTACACTACTACACCTAAAATTAAACTTGCGGATATTACATGCAGGTACACACACATAAGCCGCAAACAGACCGGCTGGTGACACTTGACACTTTTTTTACACTACTACGTAACTGGCAGCACTAGCTACTGACACTTGACACTTTTTTTTTTGTTACACAGCTCACCGTGCACGTTAATATACTGCTAGAAGGTGCGGTGGTAGAAGGCCTCTGTCTCGCCGCGTGCCACGTGGATTGTCGTCGGAGCCACGTCGTTAATTCACGCCCGCGCGGCGACGTGGCACCAGCCTCGCCTCCAGCGGGGCGGCCATCTCGCACGACAGCCTCAGCACTTCGGACAGGTCGACGCCGCCGCAGTCGTCGGACGCCGCCGGCAGCCACTCGAACTCGTGCAGGAGGGTGGCGAGCCAGGACACGACGGTGGCCATCGCGAGGGACTTGCCGGGGCAGCTCCGCCTGCCGGACCCGAACGGCGCGAGCCTCAGGTCCGACCCCATGATCGGGAACGTCTCGTCGCCGCCGCCGGCGGCCGCCGCCGCCACGAACCTCTCCGGTTTGAACTCGGCCGGGTCCGGCCAGACGGCCGGGTCGTGGGTGATGGCCCACATGTTCACCATGGCGGTGGTCCCCGCGGGTACGAGGTACCCGCCCACGTGGACGTCCGACGTGGCGAGGCGCGCCCAGGAGAGGAGTGGGCCCGGCGGGTGCAGGCGCAGCACCTCCTTGACGACCGCCTGGAGGTAGACGAGGGAGGCGGTGTCCCACTCCGTCACGGCGGCCGCCCGCTTGCTGCTGCCGACCACCACCCGGTCCAGCTCCTCGTGGACCCGGCGCTGCACGTCCTGGTGCAGCACCAGACGGGCCAGCACCCACTCCATCAGAACCGCCACCGTGTCCGTGCCTCGAAAGATCATCTCCTGCGGATTAAAGCGATGGATCAGACACGTTTGTATACGATGATAGAGGTTTCGAGAGAAACCCCGACGTGCGACGTACCCAGAGGACGGCGATCATGTCGGCGTCGGAGAGCTTGTCGCTGCCCTGGAGGGACAGCAGGACGTCGGTGAAGTCCACGACGGTGGCGTCGCCGCCGCCGAGGGCGGCGTGCCGGGCACGGTGCTCGTCGATGATGCGGCCGACGAAGCGGTTGACACGGGGGACGAGGGCGGAGCACCGGGCCCGGATCCTCTGCAGGTCGAAGCGGGCGAGCCAGGGGAGGTGGTCGGACCAGTTGAGCTGGCCGAGGAGGTCGTACCCTTCGTCCACCAGGCTCTTGAGCTCCGCCGCCTCTTCGCTGTCCGCCCGCAGCTCGTACCTCCGGCCGAACACCGACCACATCACGTTGTGCAGCGACGCGCGCTTCAGGAACCGCCGCGCCGTCACGGTCCCGGTCCCGGTCCCGGCGCCGGCGCCCTCCTCGTCCGCCATGGCGTCGACCATCTGGCGCGCGATCGCGGCGCGCTGCGCGGCCGAGGCGGCGATCTGGCGCGGCGAGAAGAGGTGCGAGGAGGCGACGCGGCGGAGCGCGCGCCAGTAGGCGCCGTGCGGGGCGAAGCCGATGGCGCGGTGGAAGAGGAGCCCGTACGCGGACTCCTTGATGGGGCGGTCGGCGAAGGCGGAGCTGGCCAGGAGCTCCCGCGCGACGTCCGGATCGGCGGTGACCACGACGCGGGTCTCGCCGAGCGAGAACGCCATGATCCGGCGCCGGGCCTTGCCGCCGGCGGCCGCCGCCGCCGCGAGCTTCCGGTGCGCTAGGCCCGTCATGAGCCCCATGCTGCCGAGCACCGGCAGGCCACGGGGCCCCGGGATGGCGGCGCCGCCAATAATGCCCAGGCCGCCCCTCCTGGCCCACCAGTACCACCCCCACGCGGGCCCGCCGGGCGCCGCCCAGTGGAGGAGCGCCGTGACGACGAAGGCGGCGGCGAAGACCGCCGCAAAGCCGAGCAGGCGGTGCGAGTCGCCGCATTTCGCGGCCAGGGAGAGGTACAGCAGCCAGCCGCAGTCCTCGGACGGCGCCATGGCTAGGTCTCTTCTTTGTGTTGCACGCTCGCAGTCGTGTCCTTGTCGTGTGGAGTGGGAAGAAGAAAGGCGATCGATCGAGCTGATGAGGAGCTAGTAGCTTGGTCTCTGATTCTCGAGCGAGTCTTGGCGGTCTGGACATGGCGGCAGGCCCCCTTTTATAGCTGCGGCGAGGGGGATCGGAGGGCGTGGAGGCGGTGCAGAGGACGTTGACGCTGTGCGTTTTAGGCTGCATAAGCGATTAGCCCGGCGACTAAGCAAGGAAGGAGGAGGATTTGTTTAGGCGATAATGGCGGGTTGTGCTGCAGCAGGGGGCGGCTGCGGCGTCAGTGACTGAGGGAGTGATCGAGGCTGACGGCGGCGAGGGCCATCGCCATCAGAGGGCGAAGGATGCAACGCATGTGAGGCGGCATGGGTTGGGAGCGGGGGGCGCGTGGACTCTGCGTGGCGCACCGGGCTCCGGCGGGGCCCCAGGCGGCGTCGCCCGCACGTGGCCGGCGTGCCCGCTGCCCGGTCGAGATCGGGCGATGGGTAACAAAAGGTGGACGACGGCGGGACACCTGACGCCGCTGCGCGCGGGGGGAGAAACTGATTTCGCGCTTTGCCGCCATCCAATTTGACGCGCTAAAAAGGTAAAAAAAATTTTAGGAAAAAAAGGCAATACTTTTTTTTTTCGAGAGGAACATGTATTGATCTTAGTGCATTACACCGGTCTGTTTACAAACAGGACCCGAAAGTAAAGGAAAAATACAAAGAAGTTCAAAACTTATGTTCATCTTCCTCGAAGCCTTCAGCGATCCGTTCGTCGCCGTCGTCGAAGCCGCTTCCCAATCGTCGTCGGGCACGAAAGCCAAACTCCACAAAGTGGAGGCCGCAGAGGAGGGCTTACTGCTAGGCAAATCAGCCGAGTACGCTGCCTCCCAGGCGCATCGGCTAACTCCAGTACCCACGACGCATCCTTCGATTCCACCACCGGTAGCCCGAGCAATGCTCAGATTTCCTTCAAAGATCATCTTCCTTGAGATTAACAGGGTTAACAACATCATCATCTGGAAAAGACGACGATGTGCCGTCCATCGACTCCTGGACAGGTCTCCCCAGCCTCTCTGTTGACGTCGGAGTAGATCGCTATCGGAGAACGAAAGAAGCTGGGAGAAATTATTCCTCTGCAACGCCGTCGCTTCCGCATCGCCGACGCTGCCAGGAAAACAAAGCCGCAGAGGAGTCACACTCCACCGGCAAAACCTAACTCCACCGCCGAGCATCGGCGGCGAGCAAACCCTAGACCTAGAAGGACTCGATGATTGAGGACTCAATCTACCAAAGGATGGACCCCCGCCCCCTGCCACCGGCTTGAAGGTCGGCGACGAGGAGGAACGGGGGCCGGGAAACCGGGCGGCGGCGGCGGCGGCGGCGAGCCCGGCGGCCGCGGGCGTTCGCCCGTGTCGCCTGGCGGCAACGCGGGGGACGGGACGGTTCTTTGAAAGCGGATTTCCAGATTTTGTTGACTTGTAAAAAAAGGCAATAAATTAAGAAGGTGCTAATGTACTTAGATAGTAGTAATGGAAGGTAATTGAATACTCGCCATGTTCGTTTGGCTCATCAGCCATACGCCAGCAGTACTTTTCTCTCACAACAAACCAGCCACCAGTAATCAACCAGCAGTACTTTTCTCTCAAACAAATCAGCACTAGCCATCAGCCACCAGCCAAACGAACGGACCGACTACCTTGTGTCAAAATTTTCTCACTAATGACACTCCGTATGATTTATACTCCCTCCGCTTCTGTATTAGAAGTCGTTTGGGACAGCGACATGATCACCAAAGCGCACTTTGACTTTTTTTATTATAAAAATATTTATTGGAAAGTTATATATGTATGCTAGGTGATACCCCGCGCGTTGCTGCAGGAATGTTTTACACAAATTTTTAAGGTGAAATGTGAAAGTAGAAACACTAAAGTGATTGCATGACAACATTCATTTTCTAAACAATATTATAAATGAAAGAATGTTATTTTGTTGAGAGTGAATTATTCTAAAATGATTGATGTGACATGTATTTCAATTGCGGGAATTTTGTCGTGTGCTACTCACAAATATATGCTATTAGCCACAGAAAATCGGTTGAAGACATAAATATATGGTGGATGATGACATAACGTATGGTGGATGGTGACATGACGTGTAGTGGGTTATGACGTGGAATGCTTGCATGTTGAGAGAAATTGGGGCAGGACTTGTAGTGGGTACCGATTATATAGTTGTTTATGATTCTCATGAAAGTAATTTTCAAGACAAATCTATTTATATGATTTTCACATTTTCAAACTCAACGACTTAAAAGTTATTCATGATTTATATTCCTAATGTTTGACTCAAATCCTGTGCAAAACGACTTCTAATAGGTAACTGGATTGAGTAATAGAAAAATAAATGAATAAGATTAGTTGGTAGGTCCACCAAACCAGTACATACTACCACCATATATTTTGTTAGATAGATGGCTCATATTAATTACTACTCCCTCCGTCCCGCAAAGAGTGTCCACTTTGACTTGTTTCAGTCAAACTATTTAAAGTTTGACTAAGTTTATAATGAAGATATGAATATTTATAACATTAAATAGATGTGGTTTGAATATATATTTCATAATGAATCTAATAAAACTTGTTAGACATCAAAAGCATTGATATATTTTTATATAAATTTAGTCAAACATAAAATGATTTGACTGTAGGAAGTCAAACTGGACACTCTTTGCGGGACGGAGGGGTAGACTCTAAAATTTTCTAATAACTCAAACCATCAGTCATTTAAAACAAATAAAAACATTGGGAATCTTGGAATTTTTGGACTGTACAGAACTCGTCGTCCCGACTCTGGAATTTTAGTGTATGGTGAAGATTGATCGACGAAGTTGCTGCCGTTTTCAGGCGTTTGGGGTATAGCGTCAGCATTTTTTTGCTTTTGTAGCATGAATAATGTTCGTTTTTTTGTCCCGAATGATACGTATCAGTGATGTAATTGTGACGCAAGGGGACAGGAAATAAATGAAGACAATAGAAACAACGAGGGACCGGACAACAACAGTGTCAGCACAGTGCCTTGTGGAAATAAACAAATGATTAAATGATCAATAATTTAACAAATAGTGTCAGCAGTGTGCTAACATCGTATGAACGTGCTCTGATCGTCAGGACTTGTTCAACACAGGCTGCAATCGATCTAACTACTAACTAACGAATTGAACACCACTATCACACGAAAATGACAAATGAATAAAGCTACATTATACACTCAGCGGTCATGTATATGCTATTGTTTTTTCTTTTCAGCGGTCACCGCCCCGTTCGCTTGCTTTTATCACCACCAAAGTAAAGAAGATCTTTTCTCACAACAAAAATACCATCAAAGAACCAACCAAGAAGATTTTCTCTCGAACAAACCAAGACTGCAAATTTATCAAGAATAAATACCAACGAACAAAGGCTGCACGTCGACATATTATTGAGGAGAACTGGAGAACAATCAGCTAGCTCAATAATGACATAATTAAAACTAGTTGGTTAGACATTTTCTAGTTTTTTTTCTTTGGAAACATATATACTAAGTGATAACTTGCACGCACACGCGCGGTGCATAACACAGGGTCTTGAGATTGACGAAATTATATTCTCAAAAAAAAAAGATTGACGAAATTATATTGCATTATTACCTTTTCTTTTCTTTCGAAACATAGAGATAACTTGTACGCATGCACACTGCATAAAATTTTTTGAGATTGATGAAGTTATTACACGCATGCACCTTCCTAGATGATCGATTGACACATCTCGTTAGAAAAAGTAATATAAGCTAGAAAAATGTGAGCACTCTCACGAGTCAGAGGAACAAATTCAAATGGCTAAATTCCATCAAATAATAAGACTATAACTACAGGGAACCTATGTTCAATTATTCGCGTTCCTTTTTTTTCCTTTTTTGGTGAGATCGAGCACTCTTGCACAGCTTTATTTGCTGTTTTAGAACACAAATATACGAAAAGTAGGGAATCAGAGGGATATATCACACAATTGAAAACAAAAGAAATGAGTGATGATATTCCTGAATTGATAAAAAATAAACTAACAGCTCTATATTGAAAAGTAGAAGGATGCATGCACATGTTTAGGAGAATGGTAGGAGTAATAGTGCCAGTGGGTCTCCACGAACAGCAATGGATCTCTTTTAGATGATTGGACAAATTAAAAAAAAAAGGTTTCACTATCCTATACCAGGATGAACACCAACTGCGTACCACTTGCTCTTCAAGAGCATCGTACCTGTATATATGCCCTTCCAAATGTTCATGCAGCCAACTCCTGAAAAAGACAAATGTGCATGCAGCCAGAGCAAGTTAGTTAGGATGAACTGAATGAACATGTAGTCTGGCCCTTTCCATATTTGACTAGCTATTTCACACCCGTCGTCACTGGCTCTGCTACGAATTGAAGTTAGCTCTCGAGTGTACATCGTATGTGAAACTGTCGGCACAATCGCGGTGAGGTCAACAAGACCAAATAAACAGAACAAGCCGACCGGCCGGTTGGTGCCCTGAAAAGGTGTCTTGTGGTACTATATATGTCTTCAAGTATAGTAGCAACAACTGACCCCGCGATTAGCATACATGTGTGTAGATGTACGACGTAGACGTTTGTAGTATAATACATATGTTGTTCTGGATAGATGATTGATCGTCCCGGCCCTTTGGCATATGCAACTGGATCCCAAGAACTTTCGCTCGATCGTGACCGATGTAAGCTGGTTTTTGACGAGTCAAAACCGCCTAGATATACATCGCCTCACCACCATCAAGTATTTGTGTCGAAATTGAACAAGTCAAGTTTGGGGTCACTGAGATGAAGGAGGAGTTGGCCAATATCAAGTTGGGAATTGATGAAACGAAGAACAAAGAAAAAAGAAGTTGTCCCTGGCATGTCATAGTGTTTGTGGTAGTGATGTTCGTAGGTACAGTTGTACTGAAGAAGTAGACTGCATTGTAATGATGTTTGTAGTTTCAGACTTTCAGTGAAGCAGTATAAATAAAAATTGTGATCTTGTGAACCTTGTGATCCGAGGGATTTTTGGACAGCATACACCCACAAGTAGTGATCCGGCGGAGTAGTGATCTGAGGGATGAAGCAGATAAGCATACATATATAAGCTCTTGACGCTGAGTGTCTGAGAGAAGACACTCGGCGAATAGGCGTCGTCCGTTAAACTAACGGTGGTATGTGTGTAGGTGCACTTGGGACGTCGTATATGCTGAGTGTTTGATGTCCCCGAGTGCCTTAGTCGCCTTCAACGAGTGTTTTTGGGACGACACTCGGTGAACTTCTAATAATGCCGAGCGTTTTCATTCTGGCTCTCGGCTCAGAGGTATTTCGCCGAGTGCTCGACAGAAAACACTCGTTGTACAGGAAAACACTCGTTGTACAGGAAAACACTCGGCGTCTGGCCGGTTTCCCGCAGTGTAGCTAGTTAGCTACTCATATATGTTTACTTCGTCATCGTCACTGTCGTAGCTGCAGCTAGCTAGCTGCTATATATAGGTAGTAGTGACATCAGCTGCTCCCTCCGTCTCAAATTATATCATTTTGATTATTCCTGGATACATTTTTTTATGCATCTAAATATAAATCTAGATGCATAACAAAAAATGTATATAAAAAAGTCAAAAAGACAAGTAATTCGGAAGGAATAGCTGTGAGAGAAAACTCATTGGCAGTTATACGTACTGCCTGCAGTTTGCAGACAATTTACACAACATTTTTTATTTGCCTATGATATGTTGACTGTAAATGAGTAAATGATATGGGCAGCTGCTTACTCTTACACTCAAGAAATAATCAATACTGTATCTTTTGACATAAGACTACTAGTACTATATATCTAGTTGTCTCCTCGTAGATATATATATGACCTGACCAGCTGGGAAGAACGGGCATATGGGAATAATTGAATAATTCTTCTGGTGTGGTATATATATGGATTAGAGAGCTAGCTGCTAGGAGCAGATAACTGCTAGACTGTGTCAGCTCCAAATTGATCGCAGCTTGTTTCTGCATCACAAAGTATAGTCTACTGGTCAAATTAATTGGCATCGTATGTATAATCAACAAATGTTGTCAGAGGTAGGGGAGCCGACTATGGTGACAATATAATGATGCTGACCGGTATTCTTGCAGAAGGAGGATATGCTGGATTGAAAGCGGGGGAACTGCCGTTCTTTCTATGTAGCGTAAAAGAAATTAAATCGCCTGTCTCCGGTGTCTGGATAGGGCCGAGCCGTTTGAACACCGTTAAAAGAGGAATGGTAATGAACAAGACTGAACCTGTTTGGATACAAATTATCACTAGCTGTTCAAAGGATCGCAGAGTCCGAACAGAGGACTAATATATATGTGGGCTAATTATATTTAATTTGCATTGCATTGCATATGCTCCGAATAGCACAGGGCTTATTTAATTTTAGCCCAGCTGGTCGAGCTCTCTACCAAGCTGGTTAGCTAGCTAATAATAACCAACTACTACTACTCGGAACACAGTGATCCACGTACACTGCACATAGCTAGCTAGTAATAAAAGCGCGGCATGCGCTTATGAATGTCCTAAGGGCCATGCATGCATATAGCTAGTTCGCTGGAGACTCGAGACACTACCGGAAAGACGGCCTTTGCCGTGCGCCAAAAGATTTGCCGGACGCTTTCTATCGGGTGCACGGCAAAGGCCACTCTTTGCCGTGCGCCTACGCCACGCCGCACGGCTCCGATAAACGCACGGTGCAGACCTCTCTGCCGTGCGTCGCTCCCCAGGCGCACGGCAAAGATCGGCCTGTGCCGTGCGTCGGACTACAGCGCACGGCAAAGAGGCCCAGGCACGTGCGCCGCCCGTGACACGGCGGACGGCTGGGGCGGAGCTAACGGTCGTTAGCCTTTGCCGTGCGCCCCTTATGAAACACACGGCACAGATGTATCGTTGCCGTGCGCCCCACGTGAACGCACGGCACAGATGCATCTTTGCCGTGCGTTTCGACGCACGGCAAAGATTATTTTAAAACTTTGTTTTTTTATTTGTTTTGATTTGTCCACTACAAATGCATTACTTTGTGCTCAGTATCTCAAATTGGTACTCATCTCGATTTATTTGGTATTTTTTATGAATTTCTTTCCTTAAAATGATTTTCTTCACTAAATCAAAATTAAACTGCAAGTACATGAAATGATAAGGTAAAGTTCGTGGAAAAATGATATTCGTGTAATTGAGTCCTTTTTAAGACCTTACTGACCACATTGGTTAAAATCATGTACATTTGATTCACGAAGGATGAGAATCGATGTTCATTGGTAAAGTTTTTTAATTGTAAAAAATGCAAACGAAGTTAGAAAATCATGAGATTCATCGAGACGTCATGATATGGTATGGGAATGTTGTGATAAAGAGTAGGGAAGGTTTTGAATATTATGTCACGCATAGTGTTCACAAACTGAAGCATCTCACTAGAAGTTCTAAAGTGTTTAGAGTGGTCTCCTTTGGTTTGTAAGCTTAGTAAAATTTGAATTTTGTTTTCGACTCCAAAACGTTTTCTCTAGTGAACATACAACATGCAATTGTCTCGTGTTAGTTTATGGTAATTTTTACATCCATTTAAACATTTATGCATAATATTTACAAAAAATTAAAATTCAATGCAGCCTCTTTGCCGTGCGCCATACAAAAGTGGCGCACGACAAAGACAACGGGCCCACATGCAGTCAGGCACTTGTGCACCTAGGGCCGGGGTGGGCCCGCCGTGCCGAGCGCCGGGCCCCGTGGCGCACGACAAAGGCACTGTTGGGCACCGGGGGCACCGCCGGGTGGGCCCGCCGTGCCGTGCGCCGAGCCCCCGTGGCGCACGGCAAAGGCACCGTTGGGCACCGCAGCACCGCCGGGTGGGCCCGCTTGTGCCGTGCGCCGGGCCCCGTGGCGCACGACAAAGTCACCGTTGGGCACCAAGGCACCGCTGGTGGGCCCGCCGTGCCGTGCGCCTACGCCACGTGGCGCACGGCAAAGGCACTGTTGGGCACCAGAGCACCGCCAGGTGGGCCCGCCCGTGGCGCACGGCAAAGTCACTGTTGGGCACCAGGGCACCAAGGCTGGCAGGTGGGCCCGTCTTTGCCGTGCGCCAGGCCCCCGCAGCACACTGCAAAGACTCGGGTTAACCCTACCTCCCAGCCCCGTTTCATCCCCCACAATCCAACATCCCAACTTCGAGTCAGCCCGCCGCCGCCCCGCCGCCGCCGGCCCGCCCCGCCCCGCCGCCGCCGCGGCCGCCCGCGCCCCGCCGTCGCCCACCGCCGCCGCCCACCGCCCCCTCCCTCGGCCGCCGGAGGCGTCACCCCCCCCCCCCCGCCGCGCGCGCGCCCGCCCCCGACCCCGCGCGCGCCCCCGCCCGCCCCCGCTCGCCACGCCCCCGCCCGCCACCGCTCCGGCCGGTGGGGCGCCCCGAGCCGCGCCCCCGACCTCCCGCTCCGGGCGGTGGCGCCCCCGGCCGGCCACCACTGCAGGAAAGGAAGAAGGGGGGAGGGAAAGAAGGGAAGAAGGGGGAAGGAGGAGAGGGAGAAGGAGGAGAGGGGGAAGGAGGAGAGGGAGAAGGAGGAGGATGGGTGGTGTTCTCCGGCCGTGATCTCACACCACGCCATCTCGACACGTACGCCATCCTCTCGGTGAGCACTCCCTCAACCTCTATCGCATTTAGATGAAACTACTATGATGATCTATCGTTCGTTACATAAATGAGTAGTGATGCATAGCGGATGGTAGACCTGTGTAAGATTAATTGTGTGATGAGTAGCTTGAACTCAAAAGAATAAAATTTGAGTACTACCGGTATATGTTGCTTATGCTCAAGTGGAAAGAATGGCAAGTCTCATTTGTCCGGCCATCGAGCCGTGGGAAGAGCATTTGTTTTTTTGGCTCGACCTTCGTGTCGTGGTCTTTTATTTGCAGTGTTTTGAAACCTTCCCGTACGGGGGGAGGTCTTTCGCCGAATTTTTTATCTAACTACGTTGCCTTGGTCTAATTTTGCAGGAGAGCGCCCACCGCCGCATCCACCGTCGAAGGAGGAGCCCTGGCCGTTTCCACGGACGTCCACCCTGTTGTTGTTGCCTGTTCGAGCTACTAGGTGAGCATGTGCAGATGACCCCCTCCTCCGCAATTTATTTACCTAGGTCTCGTAACCCAGTTAGGCGTCTCCCGTTCGAAAGGGATACAGTTGTAGATATGCATATGCTTTGTATATCTATGATTGTATCCGTTTCGAATTGTCCACGTTTTTTGGACAGCCTGAGGATGTGTAGATGAGTTTAGTTTCCATGTTATGCTCTGATCTGGGACAGAGTTTCGGCACCACCTTCCCGTTGTTCTCTGGTTACACAATCTCCTTTCTAGGACGTGTATCTGGAGAACAGCGGGGAGGTGTTGCCGAAATTCTGTCTCAGATCGGAGTAGAGCATGGAAACTAAACCCGTCTACACATCCTCGGGTGGGATTAGGACCTATCTTTACCTACTACTAGCATGATAGACAACGTGTAGAAGCAATCTACTTTATAAAATCTCCTAAGATTTCTGTTTTTTGCACCAACTTGTTATATCACTAGTTAAAGGATGGATAACCGAGAGTGGATGTACACGAGTTGGAGGAATAAGCGAGACTACTCCGCTGAATTCGCACGCAACATGGATTCATTCTGTAAAAAGGCATTTGAGAAAGAACAACATAAAGCTCTGTGTCCCTGTAATAAGTGTGAAAATATGAAATACCAATCCAGGCTCAACATGGGTAAACACATTGTGGCGCATGGGTTTGTGAAAAACTATACCCGGTGGATTTGCCATGGTGAAGCACATCGTGCGAGAGAAGAGGTCTTGAGGCAACGCATCGAGACTTTTGATGCTGAAGCCGGGTGCGGAGACATGATAGAAGACTTTCATCAAGGGAACTTCGATAAAGGGCCTGACCAAGTTATGGAAGAAGCTCCAGAGCCAACCGCGAAGGCTTATTACGACATGTTGTCTTCCGCACAGAAACCACTTCACGAGCACACTGATGTGTCTCAACTTGATGCCATCGGGCGCTTAATGGCCCTAAAGTGCAAATTTGGCATCAGTCGAGACGGGTTCAATGAAATGTTGGTAGTTATTGGTACTTTGCTTCCGAAAGAGCACAGTCTCCCACAGAGCAGTTACGAGGCACAGAAACTCCTTCGTGTACTTAAGATGCCATATGAGGTGATAGATGCTTGTACAAATGGATGCGTTTTGTTTCGAAAAGAACATGCGGATGCAAAGTACTTCCCTAAGTGTAAATCCTCTAGGTACCTCGAGTTAGACTCTGGCGGTGGTCATAAGAGGCAACTCGACGTACCAGTGAAAATCCTACGGTACCTTCCATTCATACCGAGGATCACACGGATGTACATGACCGAGGAAGCGCAAGCGGATGACATGGCACAAAACAGGCAAACGATACCGTAGTGAAGATATCATGCTACATCCAGCTGATGCTGAGTCTTGGCAATATTTCGACAGCTGTCATCTTGACAAGGCTGAGGAAGCTCGAAATGTACGTGTGGCGCTGGCTACAGATGGGTTCAATACTTATGGACTGATGGCCGCGCCATACACTTGTTGGCCCGTGTTCGTTACCCCTCTCAATCTTCCCCCTGGCATCATGTTTAAGCGACAGTTCGTATTTATGTCCTTGATAATTCCAGGATACCCAGGGGATAAAATGAGTGTGTACATGAATCCCTTGATTGATGAGTTGGAAAGTGCTTGGAAAGACGGGGTACGTACTTATGATCGAGCTACAAGGACAAACTTCAAAATGTATGTGTGGTACATGTACTCCCAGCACGACCATCCGGTGTATGGGTTATTCTGCGGGTGGTGTGTTCACGGGAAGTGGCCATGCCCAATATGCAAGCAAGCTTTAATGTTCAAGTGGTTGCCGAAGGGTGCCAAGAGGTCTTGTTTTGACTTGCATCGACAATTCCTCCCTATGAACCATCCATTTAGACAGGACACCAAGAACTTTACAAAGGGTGTTGTGGTTGAAGACCCCCCACCACTGATGTTGACAGGTGCCGATATTCTTGCGCAGTTAAACGTGCTCAAGGAAAAAGAAGGAGGTGATTATGAGGGATATGGCTCTGAGCATAACTGGACTCAGATTTCAGGCTTGTGGAGGCTACCCTACATGTGTGACATTCTTCTTCCGCACAACATTGATATGATGCACACAGAAAAGAATGTTGCCGAGGCACTGTTCCACACAACCATGGAGACTGAGAAGTCAAAAGACAATGTTAAGTCTAGACTTGGTCAAGCTAATCTGTGCGATAGACCAAAGTACAACATTCCAAAACCCAAACCCCGGGAAGAGATGGAAAAAGCCTGCAGCCCCCCATACGTCCTGACCAAGCCCCAAAGGAAGGAAGTACTAGAATGGTTCGAAACTTTAATGTTCCCCGATGGGTATGCAGCGAATCTGAGGAGGGGGGTGAACTTAACCACTATGCGAATAAATGGGTTGAAGAGTCATGACTATCACATATGGATCGAGCGGCTTCTTCCGGTGATGGTTCGAGGCTATGTACCTGACCACATATGGAAAGTGCTTGCAGAGTTGAGCTATTTCTTCCGCATCCTTTGTGCTAAGGAGTTGTCCAAGAAACAGGTGAAAAAATTGGAAGAAGCGGCTCCGGTGTTGCTTTGTAAGCTGGAGAAGATCTATCCACCTGGCTTTTTCAATCCGATGCAAGACATGATTTTGCACCTCCCGTGCGAGGCACGAATGGGGGGCCCAAGACATGGTCGTTGGTGCTATTCAATTGAAAGAGTACTAAAGGTTCTTCGAACGATGACTAGAAACAAAAACAAAATTGAAGCATCCATTGCTGAGGCATACTTTATTGAGGAGGTGACAAACTTCACAACTAAATACTATGCTGACACCCTTCCAAGCGTGCATAATCCAACCCCTCGCTACAATGCCGACGAAAATGAATCGAACCTCAGCCTCTTCAAAGGGCAACTCGGAAGAGCAAGTGTTGCAACTTAACGGAACTTGCAATATAATGAGTGGCGCACTGTCATGATATATGTGCTGAAAAACCTTACTGAAGTGCTTCCCTATATTGAGTAAGTTCTCAACAAACTAGTTATCAATCATTTCCATTTCTGATAACAGTACCTAACCTCCTCGTACGCACAGACAATTTACCCGTCAATTCTGGCGGGGAAGAAATCCACCCATGGCGGATGAAGTTGATAAACTTCTTGATGACCACGATTTCATTTCTTGGTTCAAGCGGAAGGTACGATCATTTAGGAGAGCCTCATACTTTTTGTTTCACATAACACAATCCTCGTAGGTGCGAATGTTACAATGATACGTCTTGCTTCTATTTGCAGGGCCAAAGCAAAAAATCGATGGATCCTGAGCTGAGACAGGTTTCCATTGGTTGTGAGTTAAGGATCGCGTCATACGGCGGCTATGATGTGAATGGGTACCGCTTTCACACAAAAAGTCACGAGCAGAGTCGGGCGAACCGAAGAACCACAAACTCCGGAGTTTGTTCGACAGGCACTGATGGAAAAGACTACTATGGAATAGTTGAAGAAATATGTCAACTCACGTTTCCTGGTTGCAAGCCCATGAAACCTGTTTTATTCAAATGCCATTGGTTTGATCCTGACCAAACCCAAGAGACCAAGGATGTTGGACTGGTCGAAATTTGAAATATTATGTTATTTTCAATTATGTCTTATTCCTTGTTCATTTTTAATTATGTCTTATGTCCCCGTATTGACTTGTCTACTGTTTTTAATTTCAGGTGAAAGAAGATGGTGGGCGGCTCCCTTCACCGTTCGTGCTCGTCTGCGTACAGGAGGGTGACAGGGAAGGGTGGCTCCAGCAAGGGTAAGGCAAAGAAGAGAAGAGCGCGACAGGAGGAGGAGGAGGAGCACGAGGAGGAGGAGCTGGCCCAGGCGGAGCCAGCTCGGGAGGAGCCGGCCTAGGAGGAGGAGCCACCCCAGGACGCGGCTTACGTGCCGGAGGCTGAGGAGGCTAGTGGGGGGAGCACGAGGCGGACGACACTAGTGGTGACACTATTGGTAGCGTCTACCAGCGAGGTCGCGCGCGACTCCCGGAGAGGCCGATACCGGTTGCTCAACGGCCGCTGATTAAACCCGAAGGCACACAGTAAGGAATTTCAGATGTTTGTCCTTTGAGAACTTGAAATCGCAATAGAGACTAATATTTCGTCTTTTTTACTTGTGCAGGGGTTGGGAAGTCATCGAACCAGGTTCTCACAACCGCCTGGTCAGCGGCATCCTGGGTCTTTTGGTGAGGTACCACTTCCCAGGCCTCGTTCGGATCGGTGAGGGTGATTCTACCAGGTGGGAGCCGGCCTGGACGTGGGCACACTACAAGAAAGCCACCGACACTTTCGAGAGGGACGACAGATGCTTCGCCAACAAGGCAGAGCGAGTGAAGGCCGAGTTGTGGGTAAGTCTTTCTCAATTCATCGTATTCTATCGGGCATTTTTGCAATATTGATTGTGGATCCATTGTCGCTTTATATGCGGGACTTCTATAGGTTGGTTAGTGGATTTGAGGAGAAGGCGAGAGCGAGGTGCGGGAGACAGCTTGCAAGAAGCTTGTGCTGGACATGCACTACGAGGCGCAAATTCAGTGCGTCATAAACTACTCTGCTGCAAAGTGGGGAAAGAAGATGACCAAAGCAGAAGCGCGGACCTATAGGATGACCCTGGAGCAATACGAGGAGGTAAAATTGCACTTCAGCTTTTCGGACATCACTTAATATGATATTCTTACAGGTCGTTCACTTGATCACGTGCAGACACCTGTGTGGTGGTGCGTTAACGATGCTGACTGCTGGAAACGCATAGTGGCGAGGTGGTTCAGCCCGGAGTGGATTGAGAAGCACGACGCTGGCCGACAGAAGCGTTTGTTGATGACGTACCCAACACACCATCAAGGAAACCTCACGGCTGCACAGTACAAGAAAAGATGGGTATGAAAAGATCCATTTCTTTGTTGTAAAGCTCAATTCTATCTAATTTCTAATCAACTTGATTTTTTTTCAGTCCCGGGCATATGGAGACGCTGAGTGCACCGACGTGATGGCATACATGTTGGCCCACAAGGGCAAGGCGACCGCGTCCGAGACCACCTACAACCCCGACGACCCGCCGGAGGCGTACAGCAATCCCTCCATCCACTCCCGCTTCACTACATATGCGGAGACGGGAAGGAAGATCCATGGGCCAGAGTGGGATCCCATCTTTACGCCGTTTGATGGAGAGACGGTCATGAGGATTGGTGGGGGGAAGAAGCACGGCCATTACTACATGGGCGATAGCCTTTTGGACACGGCCAGTACTCCCACTCTCGCGGCGGTAAAGGCAAAGGACACCGGGAATGCCCCTCCCATACGCCCACGGCCGTCGGCGGCACTGGCCGAGATGGAGCGACTCAAGGTTATTTCTGATTTACGGCAAGTTACTGAATTTCTACATATCTTCACTTTTCGTTGTAACATTGGGATGAATAATTGCAGGCGGCCTTAACCGCGGTCGAGCAGCGTGTAGAAGAACGGCGGGGGCGGCGGCGGCGGGTGGCCGATCAGGTGGCCCAGCAGGTGGCCCAGGCGATGGCCACACACCAGGCGGCGATGCAGCAGTGGGCAGTGATGCAGCAGTCGCAGATGACCGCACACATGCAAGCATGCATTCAAGCTTTTCAGAGTGGTCTACCGATGCCCCCGGCGCCTGTGTTCCCCCCGATGCCCACGCCGATGATGCTCCCTCCCCCTACGGCCGATTCTCCTGCTGTGAGTTACTTGACATCTTTCTTCTTTCATTTCGAACATTAGAGACTTAGAGAACGTAGAGATTTAGACTCACTTTGAAACCTAGACAAAGTAGAGACTTAGACAATTTAGATTATAACTTGGACAACTTTCTTTGTCTCACATGCCTTTTACTATTTTTTTCAAAGAACATATCGGCGACATCGAATACTCTGCATGGGTCCCCAGCCTTGTCACCGGTGATCCAGCAGCAGTTGTTTCCACCGGAGTTCCGCAGCACGCCACCGCCTCAGTGAGCCACACATTTTTATTTGCATTGTGAACTTGTCTATGAACTGTGATGAACTATGTGCACTGTCGATGAATTGTGGACTTTTGTGTGCACTTATCGATGAACTTCGGACTTCGGTGTGGATTTGTGATGTATATTATTATATATGATGCCTGTGATGGATATTGTGACATATATGATGCATGTTGTGATATATATGATGCCTGTGATGGATATTGCGATATATATGTCATGTATATGGTTTTTGGGAATTTTTGGACGTGAAAAACAGAAAAAAATAAAAAATTTTGGTCAATTTGCCGTGCGCCGTGGGGCAGGCGCACGGCAAATTGACCAAAAAAGCCTGCCAGAATAGTCCCTTTGCCGTGCGCCTGTGGCGGCGCACGACACATTGACCATTCTTTGCCGTGCGCCAAGCCATAAGACGCACGGCACAGGGTATGGTGCACCGGGCGCCTGGACCAACCTTTGCCGTGCGTCTGGCCACGTGGCGCATGGCAAAGGTAGCAGTCCACCGTGCGCCTGGACCAATCGTTGCCGTTCGCCACGTAGCACGGCGCACGGCAACGGCCAGGGTCAACCTTGCACCTTGACCACTCTTTGCCATGTGCCTTGCCACGTGGCGCACGGCAAAGAGCTCTACCGTTCCCGTGCGTGGTAAGCGGCGCACGGCAGAGATGGTGTGACGCCGTCTCCCCGCGGACGGCCGTCAACACCTTTTCTTTGCCGTGCGTCGCCTATTACGCACGACAACCAACTGTGTCGTGCGTTGCCTTTTCCCAAAGCGCGCGGCAAAGTTCTTTACCGGGTAAAAATGCGCCGGGCGCCCTTTGCCGTGCGCTTGGGCAAAATGCGCACGGCAAAGGCGGTGCCGTGTGTTTTCCTCTCTTTGCCGTGCGCCGTCGGCGCACGACAAAGAGCGCGATTCCGGTAGTGAGAGGCACTGATGAGACTAACTCTTCGGGGGCGATTGGCCAACGGACCAAAAACACAAACAAACAAAAAACCCGATTCGTCCTGTGCATGAACGAAATGCCCAAATTCCATGCATGCATATGCTTTCCATTTCAGTTGATTTCAGAGTCCAAATGAACCGTATCCATATAAATAACTAGGTGATACTTCGCGCATTGCTGCGGGAATTTTTAAACAATTTTAAGGCGTAATATAAAAGTAAAAACATCAGAGAGATTACATGGCGATATTTATTTGTAAACAATATTATATGTGAATCATGTTAATTTTGTTGAGAGAGAATCATTTTTAAATGATTGATTTTACATGTATTTCAACTGCGAGAATTTTATGACGTGCTCACTACGGGAAAACGCGAGTTTGCCGTGCGTTTCGAATGCACAGCAAAGGGCACACGGTAGCGTTTTGCACGGTAAAGGCACTTTGCTGTGCGTTCTTTATCGCACGCACGGCAAAGCCCCTTTGCCGTGCGTCAAACCCTGCGCACGGTGAACTAACTGGTAATGGCACGACCAATGGCAGTGGCCGTTCACCAAACATTCCCCACTGTTTCCGTGCGCCTCCCCCTAGACGCACGACATACAAAACAAAGAAAAACAAAAAAATCCTAAATCCTAGCTGCCGACCCGCCCCTGCACACCACCAGCAATCCAACATCACCAGGCCGCATCCACCGCCGTGCGCCGCGCCCACCACCACGTCCGCCACGTGCGCCTGGGTGAAAGAGGCCGCCACGCGGGATGGAGGAGGCCCCCGCGCGCGGGGTGGAGGAGGCCGCCGCGGCGGGGGTGGGGCCGTGTGGGAGGAGGCCGCGCCGGGAGTGGGGGAGGCGGGGCCGGGGGGTGGGGGGAGTCCGCCGCGCGGGGGTGGGGGTGGCCACCGCGCCGGGGTGGGGCCGCGGGGGGAGGAGACCGCGCCGGGAGTGGGGGAGGCCGTGCCCGGGTGGGGGGAGGCGGGGCGCGGGGGTGGGGGAGACCGCCACACCGGGGTGGGGGGGGGGGGTGGCCGCGGCGCGGGGGTGGGGCCGTGGGGGAGGAGGCCGCGCCGGAGTGGGTGAGGCCGCGCCGGAGGTGGGGGGAGGTAGTGCCGAGGTGGGGGAGACCGCCACGTCGGGGGTGGGGGGTGGCCGCCGCGCGGGGTCGCCGAGGTGGGGGGTGGCCGCCGCGCCGAGGTGGGGAAGCCGCCGCGTCGGGGGGGTGGGGGAGGAGGCCGCCGGGAGACCCATCCTCGGGCCGCCGCGTGCGGATCCAAACGGAGGTAGGTCGCCTCCGTCGTTGGGAGCCCCATCCGTGGGCCGGCGAGATGAAAGGGGAGGCGGCAGTGCGAATCCGGCCCCATCCTCCGGCCTCGTCGTGTGGAAGACGGCGGGATGAGAGATGGGGGCGGCGGCGCAGTCCGGCCACGTCGCGTGGAAGAAGGAGAGATGAGAGATGGGGGCGGCAGGATGAGAGGAGGTGGGGGCGGTGGGGTTAGAGTGGAGTAGGGTTTGGGGGTGTAGGGGCGGTATTTATATAATTGTCTTCTCGAATCTGCACCGTCCGATCCTCGCGAGATCGACGGTCCCAGCGTTCACGCTGATGGTGGGCTTGATTGTTCGTTGTGGGCCGTGAGGGTTTGACGAGGTGGGCTTGTTTGCCGTGCGTCACAAATAAATACGCACATCAACCGTTTATTTTTGCCGTGAGCTTTATAAAGGGCGCACAACAATGATCCTCTTTACCGTGCGTTTTGGGAAGACGCACGACAATGTTCCTGTTTGACGTGCGTCGACGCACGACAAAGTAATTTTTCATATTTATACTTAATTCATAAAAATTATCAAACAAGTTTGAAAATTCTTGAAAATTAAAATAAATTAAGTTATGTTGTCTATTGCTTATAGAAAACAAGTTTGAAGTGAAAACACAATTTGAATGTCAAATCACTTACAAATCTAACCATATGCTCTTAACTCTATGAAACTCTAATAGAGATGTTTCGAATTGAAGCATTATATGTGACAAAATGTTCAAAATTCGTTCAAATTTTTACTACATCATTTACAAATGATGGCATGAGATATTGACAAATCTCATTATTTCCAAAGTTCATTCACACTTTGTAGAATTTTTAAATCATTTCGACACACACGATCATAATCGTGTTTCCTAGTCAATATGTTTAAAGTTTTTTTTGATTTCATGGAAAAGGTCTTTAATTGGGCTATATAAGATGAATACAATTTTTCCACTCATTTTATCTTATTATTTGTATGACTTGCAGTTCAAATTTGATTTTTTCAAAAAAAATTGTAGAAATATTATCAATTAGATAAATATAGAAAAATCATAAATATCATCCAAATTGAAATATATAAATTGAAATAGCAAAGAGATCGAGATGAGTACCATATTGAAATATATATTACAAAGTAATGTATTTGTAGTGCACAAATAGAATGAAGCCAAGACTTCATTTTTTTTAAACTTTGCCGTGCGTTTTACGAAGGCGCACGACAAACAATTCTTTTCTCTCTTTGCTGTGCACCAAAATAAAAACGCACGACAAAGTATTCGTAATTATACTTAATGCATAAAAATCATCGAACAAGTTTGAAAAAATCTCTAAAAGTAAAACAAAATAATTTATGTTGTCTATTGATTATAGAAAACAAGTTTGAAGTCAAAACACAATTTGAATATATAACATGAATATAAATTTCCACACATTTTATTCTATTATTTGAATTACTTGCAGTTCACATTTGATTTGTTTTCAAAAAATTGCTAGAAATAAAATTAGTTAGTTACATATAGCAAATCAAAACGAAAAATCATCCAAATTTTACAATGAAGTATGGTATGTTTTATGTATATAGTAGAAAAAATTTCAAGTTGAGAAGAATTTTTAGGAGCAATTGGAGTTGGGACTTAAGGGACATAAATTGAGGAAAATTCTTTGCCGTGCGCCAAAAGAAAAAAGCACGGCAAAGTATCCTCTTTGCCGTGCGTTTTTTTGCACACGGCAAAGAGAGAAAAAAATTGTCCCGCCCCTGTCGGTGCTAACGGTTCTCCATCGGTGTCAATATGAGTAACAGACGTTTAAAAAAAATAGTTTGACGTGCGTTATAAAAAACTCACGGCAAACTCAAGGGTTTGCCGTGCGCCCAAAGAAAAAAGCACGGCAAAATATTCTTTACTGTGCGTTTTTTCTTTGCTGTGCGCCCGATAGAAAACACACAACAAAGATTTTCATGCACGGCAAAAGTGTGTTTTCCCTAGTGGCTACTCGCAAATACAACATGCTATTATTCACAGAAAATCGACGAAGATATAAATATATGGTTTGGTGGATATTGACATGGCTTATAGTGGATAGTGACATGCCATGTAGTGGGTTATGACGTGGTGCGTTGAGAAGCAGGAGAAATCGTTTGTGAGCACCAATTATATAGTTGTATAGTAAGCATATGTGGTACATGCACCATGTTATTAATTATGGTCTGTATTATTTTGTAATTCCCGGGTTTCAGGCCGTGTCGTCGTTATTATGATAGAGTCCAGACTCTATGATAGGACTCTATGATAGAGTCCAGGGTCATTAATTATGTTGCCATATAGGCAAATTGGTGATGTGGCAAGTCATTTATTGAAGAAAGAGGAGAAAAAAATGAAGAGTTCGTTTCTAATCTAGACGTCGCGTCTTCGAGAGCATCGAGGCGGAGGACTCACAACGACTCGCGTTGGGAGAGGGGTCTGTCGAGTCCATGGATCCAGTGCTCCCACCGCGCCACCTAGCTCCGCCGCTGACCGCCCTATCCTCCGCGCACGCCACTGCCGCCCTATCCTCCGCGCACGCCACTGCCGCCCTCTCCCGCAGGGCAACGGCGGAGGCGGTGTCGGGGAGGAAGAGGGGCCGGTCGCCGCCGGGCTGCGCGGACTGGTTCGATGTGGATTACGCCTCGCCTGGCTCCTCTACGCCTTGCCTTACCTCGCGTTGTGCCCCGCAACGGCAGAGGTCCATGCGTCCAACCCTCGCTGCTCGTCAGCTCACTGCAGCCACGCGCGACGGCTTGCACTCCATGTGGACCTCATGTGTCGCCCGCATCAGGGAGCTCAGTTTGTGAGGACGAGCGCCGTCATCTCTAATTTGATAATGTTGGATTTGTTGCTTTGCATCTCGATTGGAGAAGAGGAGCATTTAGCCTCCATGAATCTGCAGCCACGCGCGACGGCTCATGTGCCGCCCGCAACAGGAAGCTCAGTTTGTGAGGACTAGCGTCTTCTCTAATTTGGTAATGTTGGATTTGTTGCTTTGCATCTCGATTGGCGAAGAAAAGCATATAGCCTCCATGAATTGGATGATTTGCATGACCGTTGTTGGCGCCGAGCCGCCGCGACGCGCTCTGCAGGAGGGGCAGCGCACCACTCGGAACCACGCTGCAACAGAAGAGGAGCAGATTCGCCAGTGCCGACCACCCGCCGTAGATGCACCCGGCCGCGGGTGCCGACGCCGGGGCGCCGCCCGTCAGCGCCGCCACCATCCACGGTGCGCGCGAGACTCGCCACAGCACGCGCTCCGCCGCAAGAGCTCCGCCAGGAGCAGGTGGCCTCCGCCGGCCACGGCCCTCACGCCGCCGCACGAGCTCCGTGGAGGGCCGCCGTCGGCGGAGCGCGCGCCGCGCTAGCCCGCGGAGGGCCGCTCCAACGCCTGCTGCCGCAGCTCCTGGCCACCTCCCGCCGGCCGCCGTGCCCAGCCGCTGTGCCGCGTCGCCGCTTGGAGAGAGCAATGCCGGTTTGTTGGGAAGGGGAAGGGATGTAGGATGGATCACATAGGCCTTGTTTATAT
Organism: Cenchrus americanus; assembly: GCA_947561735.1. Classification (NCBI taxonomy): domain Eukaryota; kingdom Viridiplantae; phylum Streptophyta; class Magnoliopsida; order Poales; family Poaceae; genus Cenchrus; species Cenchrus americanus. The sequence goes on along the minus strand of OX387242.1, from coordinate 95,305,431 downwards.
CCATGTGCTAGAGTTAGTTTTGGTTAGTTGGGGCTCCCAACGTACCACAAAGATCCAAACATTGTGAGGGATAGAATGAGCACATTGGTCTAACCCACCCAAAAAACTATCCCACCCAATAGGTGCTTATTGGGGCTAGTTCACGTTGGGTCCACCAAAAAGTGACTTTTCTCTCTCCCTCCACCCACACCTAATGATTGAAAAGTACATTGTCATTCTAACCCTTTCATCCAAACACCTCTAGAGCTAGAGTTAGTTTAGGGCTAGAGCTAGAGTTAGAAACTAGCTCTAACTCTAACCCTGCTGGAGTATCCAAACGGGGCCATAGTAGTACACCACAGTTGATCAGTTTAATTTGTGCGTAATTAATGTCCTGATCTATAGAAACTAGTATAGTCAGCTTTGCACTGGGGATTATGATTTTTTGAGATAGAGTCTTGGACATATGGACTCCATAGATAGAGTCTGAGTTGGGAGTGCCCTTATGATACGTGTGGTGCCAAATTAAAGTGACTCGCCTCAGTCATCACTAGAGCTGTGAGCCTGCGACCGGCTAAATGTAGGGTTAATTAGATCTGTGCCATTAATTATAATTTGTGTTTTTGAAGAATGCTATTACTATTCGACTAACTTCCCTGGCGCCATTACAATTGTTGAGTTCTTTGAAGCACGCCATTTTGTACGCCCGACGCCGTTGGAGGCCCACCTGCAGGCGTATTGGGGGCTCTGTAGATTCGTATGGACGGTTATGCCCTCCCCTCCAAAGGATAAGGCCGCGGACCGGCCACCATCGTCGTCTTCCTCATGAGTTCATCCCCGTGCATCAGTTCCTCCCTCAATTGCTAACCCTAGCCGACGGCTGTAACACCCCGTGTTTTTGCTCAGTGGTGTTTTGTGCTAATGGCCCTCTTAACACCCCCTCTAGCTAACCATGAGAACCCTAGGTCAACCCTTGGTCAAAACCCTAGCTTAAAACCCCTTTGACCCCTTTGTGCCATTTTAGAACTTTGGCACGTTCTCCAAAATTTATCTAAACACTTCAAAACCACCCAAAGGGGAAAATGTGCAGAATTTCAAGGCACACCACTTTGCTGTTGAGTGGCATGCTGGTTTGGAGTGTAAGAGGGTGAAAATGGCAAAACAAGACACTGGTTCACTGTTCAAGGGCGCCAAGATTTTGGACAGATTGGCATGGTGTTCCTACTTGATTTCTTGAGCAAAACCCCTACCAACCTTTGTGAAAGTTGTAGAGGGATGTGTGATCTTCAACTTTGCTTCACACTAGAAGGTGCACTTTAGTTTGAAAATTTAGAGAAAAACTAATTTGAAAACTGCTTCAGCAAACTATTTCCCCCTGTGAACGCCAGAGCGCGCTCACGCGCGCCGTCACGCGCGCGTGGCACGCCGGCCGGCCGTACGCGCGCCGCGCGCGCACGCCGAGGCACCGGCGGACCCGGCGGTCCATGCGCCGCGCGAGAGTGCTATTGTTGGTGACGTTCGCGAGCGTTTGGACGGCGCCAAGTGGCTAGTTCCCACTCGCCGCGTGCCAACCGCCGCACACCATTGGCCGCCGCTCCGCCGCACGTCGCGAGCCGCCTTGCCGCCCACGCCTCGCGTGCACCGGCGACGTGGTTGACCCCACGACCCCTTAACCGACCTCCCGCCGCCCTTATAAACCCGCCCGGTCGCTTCTCGCGCGCACGCGCACCCGCCACCGAGCCCCGCCGTCCGCCATTGGCGCCGCCCGGTGTGAACCCCCTTCCCGTCGCCGTCCTCACCCACCCAAGCTCCTAAGCTCTCTCTTGTGCCGCACAAAACCTCCCCGGCCGCTTGTTGATCGAGCCGAGCCACACGATCGCCGGAGCCCGAGCTCCCGCGGCCGCCGCCGTACCGCCGCCGCCGAACTCGCCCCTCCACCGATCCTCTGAGCCCAGGCAACCGCCTAGCATCTTCCCTAGGCCACATGGAAGCTTCCCGTGCGGCACGTGGTTGAGCCCGGTCCTTTCCCTCACCGCCGTCCGAGTTCCCCGCGGCGCGCCGCCGCCGCTCCGCCGCCGCCGCTCGCCGGGGACTTCTCCGGCCGAACCACCACCACCAATCAAGCACTGTTGAGCCCAATCAACGATCCTCGCAGCATGTTTACCTTCCCATGCCCCACCTCACCGCCGGTGAGCTCGCCTCCGCCGTCGGGCCCAGGGGGGAGAGCCGAGGGTATTCTTGTGAAGATTTTAAAAGTTCTAGGGTCTGCAGCGTAAAAAGATTCTTCTCTGTTTTGTGTTTGGGTCCAGCGCCTTGTAAAATCAATTAAAAATCGTAAAAAATCCAAAAATATCAAAATCAATTTTGATGTCCTCAGTGTAACAAGAACTACAACTTTCTCCAAATATGTATATACTTTTGAGTTATAGTTTTTGCTTGAAAAATAGAAAAGTAAAATACTTAGATTTGTGTTTCTGCAAAATCCACACAAGATCTTGAGCTGGATTTTGGATATGTTGTGGGAACTAGCATGTTTAGGTTCTTTGCCAAAAATTGCACAAAGTTACTGAAGGGATCTTTTTAAATAAATCATCTTGTGATATTGATAAATCTTCCTAGATGATTTTTGTAGCCTGTTATATAATTATTTTTGAGCCCAACTTCTGGATATCATCTTGTAATAGTGAAATGCATCTCTGGTGAATTTACCATGATTTTATCTCTGTTTAAAATATTATTTCCTAATTTATGCTTGTTTTTAATCATAAATATGTGTAGCAAGATCCATGAGGGCTATAGGTGTGTTGATTGGCTGTTTAAGCTTGTTTTGGACCAAAGCATGTGTGAGAGAAAGTTTGGATTCATTTCTGTTATATTTTTTTGTTATGTATTAATCCTCTATTTGCTAGCTAGGAATGCCTTTATTTTGTGTATTTAAATTCAGTGGTGGAAAAGCTAGTTGCTTGTTGTCCAGAGGTGTGCCTCTTGGTCATTAGAGCCAGTGGGTACTGTTGGATAAGTTTGTTATGTGTTTAGTTGTTTAAAAGGCTGCAAACTAGATTAATCTAGTAAAGGAAAAATAGGGAAAATGCCTCCTTTTGTGCATAAGTGAAAGAAATGAGATAGGAAAGTAACATGGTGGTACAAAACTAAATTCCTTGTTGTTTGCATGTAAATAAAATATTCTTTTATAGATGTGCACACAATCACCTAAAGGGAAGACTAAATAATCCTTTTTTGATTATCTTTAAAAGGAGAAATGGTTAAATACATTTCTTAAGGTGAATATGACCAACCTTACACTCTTTGTTGTTGTTTGCTACTGTTTTTGAATTAAATAAAAATAATTGCACTCATAATCTGCATTGCATTCCCCGTGTAGAAGTCCCCGACGGTAGCTATACGCTTGTGCCGGCTGACGAGGACGAGGGAGCAGGAGGAGACGTGCACTACGTGACCGTAGAGCAAGACCCGGGCCAAAGCCGGAAGTTTGTGTGTCTGCTTGTGCTGACGAAGGCAAGCCCCGGTTTATTCATTAACCTATATGTTCCTTTACACTTCTGAATTTACTTATTGTTCTTGTATGTGCATTTACGTTCAGGAGTTGAATTGAAACCCTAGTTGCATGATCCTTAAGTACCATGATCTTTTACTAGCATGTTAGGTCGCTGGTTGCTATGCTTTAAGGATCCGGTACAAGTCGAGTTATGTTCGTCACTCGCGAGAATAGGATCTCTTTATGGAATCACCATGTGTATAAATGGATTGCTCATGTGGTAAGAGCATGGGATTTGGGCTCTGGTCCAATGGCTTCGTTGGCTAAGTGTTTGAAAGTACTAAACACTTGTCGGAAATGGGTACGATAAGCCTAGTACCTAAATGAGACGCTACGGGGTTTTACTATCACTACTCATAGGGTTGCGGCCCCGGGCTCGCCACCCGAGTGCATGCGTGAGGCTGGGTGACCTTAGTGGCGTAGCCCAGATAAACCTTGTACTTAAGACTGTGAGCTATTATCCCCGAACCGAAGAATGACGGGAACCGCCTGGTTGGTGAACTCTTGGTGAGGTCACCACCCGTGTGTTTAGGTCCACCTTGCAAGGTTTGAATCAATCGATTGTCGGCCTCTCACCATTATCTGAGACTACTTACCCGACTGGCCATGATATCCCTTTATGATGGAACTTTGTGAAGATTATTACTTTGAATAATTGTTTGTACAACTTTGGTTGCAATAGTTGCTAATTTAGTAATGATTACTTCTACTAGAACTTGAGCTAAAATGTGAAAGTAAGGATTCACTACCCAGTAGCTTTTTGGCAAACGAACCCACAAGCCAAAAGCCTTGCATAACTAGAGGTAAAGTCTTTCTTTTAGACGGGTAAGTCAAGTCTTGCTGAGTATTAGCATACTCAGCCTTGCTTTATAAATGTTATTTCCAGGTAATGCATCTGATGTGTGGCCCGGAGAACTTCCACCCGGCTGGGAGCTGGAATGGGTGGATGACGAGGAGTGATTACATCATGGACAGGACTCATATGATGTGATCGTACCGTTTAGTTATCTTCCGTTGTTTTAATAAAACTCTGAACTATTTTCTTTCATGACAAAGAACTATGTTTGTAATAATGAACCCTACGGGGATGTGATGGTTTAATTTGTAAGGCACTCTGGACTCTCCTTCGTGGGAGTTTTAATGCATACGTTCGATCCTCTCTGTGTTGTCAAGTGATTTGCCGGGCGTTAACCCGGCAACACTCAACGGGATACTTCTTTATTATCGCTTAATGACCAAATGGTGTGGTTTAGTCGATAGTACGGAATTATCTCGGGTGGGGTTGTCACAACGGCTCTCCCTTGCCCATCCCCGCTCCTTTGCCCATCGCTGGCGCCCACGAGAGATGAGTAGTGCCGGCGCCTCAAGCTCTTCCCGGATGGGTGACCTCCCAAGGGTCGAGTGCCCTAGGTGCCACATCAAGGTGATTAAAACGAAGACGAGGAAGGACGAGGTGTACTACAAGTGCCCTAACCATTTCACAACGGCATGTTGCTTGCTGTGATTTAGATTGGATTTGTGTTCGTTTTTGAGTTGATTTGTTGTTGGATTGAAGCAGGATAGAAGCACCTGCCCATACTACTGGTATGAGGGACGCTATGTGCAGTACTTGCTCTCCAATCATCCTGAGTTGCTGAATCCGGCTGTAGAAGAAGTGGATTCAGTTGCTGAAAATCTTGCTGAGGAGGTCAATGGCGACCTGAGCCTCCAGATGTATAAGTTGAAGCTTGAGTTCAATGAGATGAAGGGAAAGCTTGAGTTCAAGAAGGAGATGAAGGAAGCAAAGAAAGAGATGAAGAAAGAGATCAAGGAGGAGATGAAGGTTGCTGCACCAGTGTTAACATGTCACATTAGTTAGGCTGTTGCTAAAGGAAATGTCTGTTTAGTTGCTGAATCATGTTAGTTTAGTTGGTGAATCATGTTAGTTGTTAAACCAGTGTTTACTGTTAAGTTGTTACCTGAATGCATGAATGTATGAATGTTGGTGAAATGTTTGTTGTCAATTGGTGAATGCATGAATGTAGTCCAGTTTGTTCCATGATCAGCTTGATGAAATTTTACAATCTTGATGAATGCATGGCATGAATGTACTTCAGTTAGATATCATTATCTTGATGAATGAATGAGCATCAGATAGACAAGCGTCACAATTTGAGAAACCTCATATACGCAAGCATCACAATGTGTAGCTCAGATAGCTCAGATACACAAGTTCACTAGCATTCACAAACACCATTGGTTCACAACCACCAGCACAAGTTCACTAAACTAAGTACAAGTTCAACACAACCATCTGAACAGAAAGTACATCAGCATAAGTTCACAACCACCACAGGTTCACAACCACCAGCACAAGTTCAAAAGCATGAAGTTCACAACCATCTCAGCTACATAACCAGTAGCACAAGTTCAAAAGCATAGACACTAAAAGAAGTGGAGACAACAGCTACTCCATTCCCAGCCAGCTCCTGAGGCTTCTCACCACCCTTGCTTCAGGAGCACTATCTGCCCTCTTTAGCTTCTTCTTGAGAGGAGTCTTTTCTTCTTCTTTGCATCCTGCTTTGTTCCACTTTTCTTCTGCTTCTTTTTTGGAGTACTTGGTCCTTCATCTTTTTCTCTGACCCTGCAGTACATGTACATGGTTGTTAGTTGAAGCTTGATGAATGTAATGCAAATGTAGAGTAATATGCAATGTACCTTTTCAGTGATGCCTGTGTAGATGCCTCATCAACCCCATCATCATCTTCAGTTGGTTCAGCTAGCTTGCAGGTCTTGGCAAAGTGCCCAAAACCTTTGCACCTATGGCATCTAACTTTTTTCCTGTTTGCCCTTTGTTCTGCACTACCCCTGATCCTCACCACTCTAGGTCTGTCTGCTGCCTTCTTCTGCTTTGGTGGCAACAGTTTGTACTCTAGTTCCACTTGAGTCCAGTTTGACCTGTCAGGCATTGGAGGAACTATTGCTGCATAGGCTGCTTTGAACCTGTCAACAGAGTAGTATTCATGCACATAATCTTTGATTTCCAAGCCTCCGTTGGACAAGATCCAAGCCAGGGCATGCCTGCAAGGTTTCCCTGTAACCTGCCATGCTCTGCAGCTGCACTTGTGGTTCACAAGGTCCACAATGTGCCTCTTGGTGTTGTTCCAGTCATCCATAATTAAATTTTCATTATCCATGCCACACAAGCATACATTAGCTAACCATGTGCCTATATAGTAATTAACTATGCAACATCATCAATACACAAAAAGTGAATAATTTGCAAAAGTGATCAACACAACATCTTGTTAACATAAATTTCATTGCACGGGTCTTCACCGTGTGGAAATAGTCGATAGTCAAACCTACCGCGACCTTCATTGCAATCTCTCTCGATACGAGGTGAGAAATTAAATCAAAAGTAGGTATTGATTAGCTTAGGGAAGTAGTTAAGCTTGCTTACGTTGCTTGCCTTGAGTTGGAGGAGGAACGTCAAGATGTCTGGTAGCTGACCACTGAGGCCACTGACCATATGCCTCAAACTCTTGTTGCTAGTACGAATGTACGATCTGTAACGACGTACAGCATTGTAGTAGACGCCACAAATTAAACGCCCACATATAAGGGTGTCTCCAACAATTTAGCTTAGAGCTAGTGAAACTAATTTTTTAATTATGAAAGATTGCAAAAGACAAGAGACTAATTAGGAGAGAAGAGATAAGCTCGCTCAATTCTCAATACACTGTTCTCTCACTGCACAATATTCAAAACTAGTTGTTGCACTCTTTTCTCGTTTAAATTCATCAGCTTAGAGCCAGTGTTAGGACGCCCTAATGCATGCATGGTCAGGCAATAAATCAGGCTTCTTGTTCACTGATCTGACGCCTGCTCTACCTGAAAGGTGAAAGCCGCGCGCGCATCAGCGCATGCATGCAGCGTAACCACTAACCAGGATTCCAGCAGGCATAAATCCTGTGGGCTATAGCTCTGCTGGCTGCTCATCACTGTCTGTCGAGCACCAGCACCAGTAGTACGTCAGACCACCACCTGGGTGCACCATAGAGGTCAGCTGGTCGTGTCGTCGTCGTCGGTCGGGGGGTCGATCTTATCGGATCCAGGCGCGGGCCCTGCGCGGGCTGTGCCAAGGTCAAGGCCTGCATGCATGCATGTGTACCAGCCCCGGCCCGGCCAGACAGCATGCCGTGCCGATCACCACCACCACCAAGCACCAACAACCTCCTGGTGCTACACACCTGTCCCTCCACTGGGATTATTTCCATGCACACGTATAGTGACCTAACCACGACCACGAGTGAGCTAGCTAGCTGGTGGCTCCAAGCTGCCTAATCGACACGCCACAACGTACAGGCGGCAGCTGTGTACAGTGTTGCGCGACCACGGCACCACGCCGCCGCCGCCGCCGGACGGGAGAGAGGAGTACTGCTGGCTGGTTGCGGCGGGTGGCGACACTGAGTCTTGGTTTGTTCGGAGAGAAAATCTTCTTGTTGGTTGCGAGTGGTGGTACGATTCGTTACGAGAGAAAGATCTTTATTTGGTGGGCTGATAAGCCGAGCGAAACAGGCTGATCATCGTCCAAGATCCATCATATGCATGCATCCCTCCCCCACCACGTCTCGCGCTTCGATCGATTAGGTGATGACTGGTGAATGGTGACCAGGGGCGGATAGACGCCTACGGCCACCCGGGCCGTGGCCCTAGGCGTCGGCCCACGATTTGTACATCGTAGCGCCATCAGAAGACACCGTAACATGGGTTTAGGCTCATTTCTCGAAGCCGGCCCATATAGTGGCCCTAGGCGTCGGGCTGACAGCGGTCCGCCACTGATGGTGACGACGATCGACGACGTGCGGCGCGCCATTGACAGAGAGCAAAAACTACACTAGCTACTGCTAGTGTCGTGGTCGATCAGTGGGCGAAGCTAGCTAGCTATACAGAGACTACTGTCACCGAGTTCGATCCATGCGAGTAGAAGCTATTTATCTAAAAAAATGCAAGTATAAATACTTTTATCCGTCTGTTTCGTGCACGATATAGCTAGCTAGCTAGAAAATTGTTTACCCCATTCACTTGGCAAAATTTTTTTGAGACCCTTTCAAAGTCTACTTAGGAGGACTAATAGCCTAATTACAAACTAATTTACGATGAACGAAAAATAGCGAGACGAATCCATTGAACCTAATTAATTCAATCATTAGAGATTGTTCACTACGACGTTGTCTAATTATGACATGATTAGACTCGTTAGATTTGTCTCGCGATTTGAGCCGGGTTATGAAATAGATTTTGTTATCAAACCACATTTAATACTCCTAACTGTTAGTGTCTGAAGAATGATGTGACATCTGTTTGGAAAACTTTTGGAAACTAAAGGAGACCGCTAGTGCTGCTAAATAAATAATATATACTAGCTATAGAATTTTTTAGCACTACTGATAAATAAATAATCTATACTAGCTAGAGAAGGTTACATATGAAGGCCTTATTTATCTTCATCGTCTCCGGCCTTTTGCTTGCTCCTCCTCGTACATACATTATGCGTACGTGCACAAAAATATAATGGTCCTCAAAGCAAAGGAGGACTAGGAGAGGAGGGAAATGAGAGCTACTTTCTGTGGTCCTGGCCTAGCTCCTGGCGCCTCCATTTGCATTGCTTGCTCATTAGTCAATGATACGATCTGCTGCTTGCTAGCTCTCGACAATCACGAGGTTACAGGTCCCTGTCGTCCCAGCAAAACCGTGGGCTATCTTATTTCCCCACAAAAAAAAAGATAAATCCGTGGGCTACTGCTGCTGCGCTACGCTGCCTGTGTCTGTACCACGACGTCGTCGATGCCAGTATGCCACTGCTGCTGCATGCGATTGGCTCCGATCCACACCTAGCAGGCCAGCACCGCGCAGGAACCTGCTGCTAGCTGCTCCTGCTGATTGATGATCTGGTATAGCCTCTCTTTCCCTCGGGTGGTACTGCTCGCGACGTGGCCTTCGGACGGCACAAACCGGCAAAAATGGTGGGCTTCCGGTCCGCGCTATAGAATTCTAAATAGGTCGAGCACGATTGACAGCACGAGTCACGACTCTAAAAAGCACGGTCCTAGCCTGGCCCTAGGCACGATCCATAGTGCTTAGTGCCGGCCCGACACGATAGGTCGATAGTGCTTGGGCCGCCACTCCGGCCCATAGTGCCGGCACGAGGCACGACCCGATTTTGAGTGGCCCAATAGATGGTCCGATAACAACTCCTCAGCTCATACAAATACAGAAAAACCCTACCTCTTTCCCCAATCTTCTCCTTCCTCCCGATTCAGCCGGCGCACTCCCCACCTCTTTCCCCAACCTCTTCCTCCCGATTCGCGATTCGCAGCTGTGGACCTGCGGTACGGAGCCGCGCCGCCACCCCCTCCCCTCCCGACCGCGCCGCCGCACCATCCCCTTCCGTGGCTCGCGCCACGCCCCCTCCCATCCGGTGGCCCGCCGCGCGCGTGGCCCTCGCGCCCCCCCCCCCCATTCTTCGACCCCACCGGGCCGCCCGCGCGCCGCGCCGCCACCCCTCCCCTCCGTCCGACCGGCGCGCGCGCGCGCGCGCCGCCACCTCCCCTCCCGCGGTGGCGGCGCCGGCGGCCCGCACCGCGGCCCCTAGCCCCCGTCGTCCTCTTCTCTTTAGTGCCGGGCCGGGTCGCAGCACATCGGGCCGTTTTCGGCGCCGTGCCGGCCCGACCCGAAAAATAGACGTTAGGGCTGTGCCTGGGCCGCCGGTTCGGCACGACGCCCGACACGGCTCAACACGAAAAAACCATTGGCCGCATACCGGGCCATTTAGGGCTAGGACCGGGCTAGGGTCGGGCGGCCCATTTGGAATTCTATAGTCCTACCTTACCATATACTCCTACATTAGATTGCTTCTCCATCGAGGCACATAAGCATGGCCTAATGTCCTCTCAAGGCCGATCGAGCTTGTTATATACAGGTATCAGGCTATTAGCTACAAACACTGAGTTCATATAGAAAGTTAAGTTGGACTTAAAAAAATTGAACAGCTCAATTTATATGAAACTATGGATGCAAACGACATAGTATTTCATAGGTGCTTGGTACTCTTGTTGTACCTTGCCTTGCTGCTTGTTTTGGACCTTGTGCTGGCAAGGAAATTCTTTGCTACCACAGGACAAGAGTCTCTTATTGAAAATTGTGGACCGTCTTAATCTCACTGGCTTAATTAAGGCCACAAAGTCCCAAAGTGCATGGGCCGCGTCGCTGAGCGAAAACTTTACCAGGCCCACCCAACATACAAATGGGCCAGAACCTATGCTCTCATCTCATTAAACGGGCTGCGACGGCGTTGATCTCTCTCTCTCTCTCTCGCTTCGGCAACGTTGTCAAGCAGAGCGGCAGGTAGGCAGTAGCAGGCTAGCAGCAGCTACACGGCGGCGGCGCGCACGTCCAACGACGCAAACGGAGCTGAGAAATACCCACCCGGCGGCGGCGCCCCCAAAACCCCCCGGCCATGGAGCCCGACATCGCCACCAGATATGAGATCTCCCGTACCGCCGAGTTCATCCGCGCCAGCGCCCACACCAGGGTCGCCCTCCAGGTAACCCAACCCCCGGAACCATCTCTCTTCCTCGACTCGTCCAGCGGTTGGTGGCGGGCGCCCTTGTCTGATTCCTCGGCTCGGTCTGTCCGCTCCTTGCTCAGCTCCCCGACGAGATGCTCAAGGACGCCGCGGCGGTGGCGAGGGCGCTGCGGCAGGAGCTCACCTCCGGCGGCGGTGGGGTCAAGGTGTTCGTGTTGGCGGACACGGCCTACAACTCCTGCTGCGTCGACGAGGTGGGCGCGTCCCACATCGACGCGCAGTGCGTCATACACTACGGCCACGCCTGCATGAGCCCGTGAGCACCCCCCGCACACCTTCCTTCTAACCTTTGCGCTTCCTCGACCTCTTAGTCTTAGTCTTCGGGTTCGGGGGGGGGGGGGGGGATAGCCATTTCTATCAGTGTTGTAGTATGGTGCTGTATTAGGGGGAGTTCTAGTGTCTGTAGTTTGGTTAATTTCTGTCAAGGACTTTTTTACAAACAATTAGCTGCATATGTCATTGGCTGAAGAAAGCAGAAACATTGATGTTCTTAATCTGGTCTGTTCAGTCAATGCAGCGTGGCCATGAAAACATTGTTTCGGTAATGACATGCCCTGCCATAGGAAAGTATTGTTGCTAGCAGAGGCACAAAATGTGACAGACTTGTTAATGGCTTAGCTTGAATTTGTTACTACCAAATTTTAAACTTGTTGGGAACTCTTTATTGTGTGCTAACGTTATATTTGCATTGCCAACTTGGAATGTAGAACATCAAATTTACCAGCTTTCTTCGTGTTTGGGAAGGCACCATTGGATGTCCATGCCTGTGCTCGCGCAATGCTGGAATGCTTGATAAAAAGTAATAAGCGTATTCTGGTACGGCCCCGCGCAATTTCCTATGCTTAAAAGGTTTTGCTTCCGTTCACGGAGTAAGCTTCAGAGCTTCAGTTATTTCATGTCCCATAGCATTTCATGAATTCTGGAGTTGACAACTTTGCTAACCTACAGTATCACACTATAAGTTCAACATGCTGCAAATAAGGATTATTTATAACTATACTAAGATAAAGTGAGACAACCTAAGGCATGCCTAGTTTTCAGAATTCTTTCATGCTTGAAAAAATTATTTCTAAGATCATTATTGTTTGCATTGAAGCTTGAAAGCAATATCAGTTAGATTAGTAGCATAAAACGTTTCTTTCTGGCAGAAGCCATGTTTTGATCTAGGTCATAATTCTTATATTTGCTTGTAATCTAGGCTCAAAATAGTTTAAACGGAAATCCTTTTGTGTTTCCTGTGGTCTTCCGCCCTTCCGGTTATGGTGCCAGTATCAGCACTATGGGGTAATGCTATAACATTATGCTGATCCCATCAGTATATTAAGTTATGTAGGATTTTCATTGATACACTTAGTTTCAGCTTCTGTTGATTAGCATTTCCATCAATACAATTAGCATGTTTGACCATTAAATATCTAATATGACCTATGACACAGTATCTTATCTATGCTATTCTATCTATAATATTCTTGGCTAACATGCCTTAAAAAATAGGTTTTATATGGACTAGAGTATGCGTATGCATTGGATGACCTCAGACAAACTTTTGAGGAGTCATGTAAATCAAATTCTTGCAATCCCGAAGTCCAGTATGCAGATGTTCTATGTTCAGTTATGAGTCCGTCATCAATAACTACAGAGGAAAACAATTGTCATCTATCCAGTGGAACCTCTTGTAGTGGAGATTTGTCCATAAACAGTGATCCGGCAGCATTGAATAATAGTTGTAGCATAGATTGTTCCAGTTCCACACACAAGTACAGCCTTGGCGGTGTTACATGGACTGTTTCAGTTCAGGAGAAAATGGAAGACTATTTGATATTTTGGATTGGACAAGACAACTCAGCATTTGCCAACATTGTGCTTACCTTCAATAAATGTGAAATAGGTTTGTTTTCTTCTTTCTCATTTTATGTCTAGCAGGATGACTGTTTTACTGTTTTCATCTTGTTTCTTATGCAATCCAGATACAAGAATAAAAATCAGTAGTACAGGATTGACTGCTACATGTGACACACACAATGTAATGTATTTGGACTAGGCTTGTTTTACATTTAAAATTTGAGTCTTGATCCTCACTCAGTTATCCTGTAACTTCTGCTCATTTATCTTTATGTAGCCATTACACTTATATATTGTTTGCAACTTACACTGAAATTTGCTTTATGCAATTTATCATATTTTTCTTAATGTGATCGCTCTAATGCATGAATCTTCTATAATATAACGCATTTGAATATTAATGTTTTCTTTTGCAGTTAGATATGACACAATAGAAAATCAGGTCTCAACAGATGTTTCTTATCTGATGAAAGTTCTTAGGCGAAGGTACATTTCTCTTTTCTTTTACTTTTTTGGGGGCATTTTCATAATTATTCCTAACAATATGTGGCACTGATAATAAAACACACATTGTACTTGTAGATATTACCTTGTGGAGAAGGCAAAGGATGCAAATATTATTGGCATTTTAGTAGGAACCCTGGGTGTTGGTACGTACATTGCTATTTAAACATAGAAAATTATTATGCTGAGCATGACTTCCTTTTACATGAATATTGAGGCACTGCTAGAATTCAAGTCATGACCTCAGCATTGAGGTTTGCCTAGATATTTTGGTCAGGTGTGCCGTGTAGAAAGACATCAGACTATGCAAGATCTTCCAAGCCTGATTGGCTGATCCCAGCACATGTTTAGTTGGGCTTGAAAGCAGTTGGAATTGGAGAGCAGGAGCTCAGTAACTAGTTTCATGGCTTTACAGGACAAGATGCTTTTCTTTTCCTTACTGATCAGCTGTTTTAGTCTAGTTCTATAGTGATAAATACTTTCACTTGACTCGAGCATTACTTTTTTTAGTTTGCCTTGTTTAGATGGCATGGAATTGTAGCACAAACATATAGATTTCTTGAGCATTGCATTCTTTCATGATGCAGCTGGTTATCTTCATATAATTGAACAAATGAAAGAACTGATCAGGGCTGCTGGAAAGAAATCTTATACATTGGTCATGGGCCGGCCTAATTCTGCAAAACTTGCTAATTTTCCTGAGGTGTGCTACTTTAATTCTGACCTGTTTTCTGTTTCTTTATTTATCTATTTTATCTGACAATTTCCCCCCTTTTGGCAGTGTGAAGTTTTTGTTTATGTTTCTTGTGCCCAGACTGCTCTGCTGGATAGCAAAGATTTTTTAGCTCCAGTTATCACACCCTTTGAAGCTGTGTTAGCTTTTAGCAGGTATGCTATGTTGTGTTGTGCTATGATTACAAATTTATATGAAGAGTCTCATATGGCATCGATTTGTAGAATTTTACTATGGTTCTGACGCCATCAAGCAACTTCCTTTTTTCAGGGGAAGAGAGTGGACTGGAGAATATCTTTTGGATTTCAAGGATTTGATCACCTCAGAGAAACAAGAAGTTACAAGCACACCAGAAGAAGCACGGTTTTCCTTTATCAAAGGTGCCTATGTGGAAGATAATTATGCTCAAGGTACATATGCACTTGGGTCTATCCATCCGTCATTTTGTGAACAAGTCCTGTGCTTTAATAGTGCTGTGGATGTGGCATACTCGTATAGTCATATTGATTTCGCCTGATCTAATTTTACTTCGTCACATTTTCCCACCTATTGTTTGGTCCCAGCAGAAAATATGGAGCAATCAGAAACGTCACTTGCACTGGCTGAGGTAACAGAAAAGGCAATAAGCATCCAAAACCAGAACAATGATGCTGTCCTTTACCAAGGAAGAGCAATGTCCTCCATCGACTACCTCAAGGCACGTTCATACCGTGGTCTAACCGGAGAATATGAGGGTCCAGCACCTGATTCAGTCTTGGTGGGCAGAACAGGTAGAGCAGCTGGTTACAATGACGAGAAAACGCAGAGTGCACAATGATTCAATCCTGCACTATGAATGGTGTATGTGTTGCTTTGTTTTGGTGGGGGAACAATTTGCAGGTGATTGTCGATGATTCATCACGCACACCTGTTTCTGATCTCTAATAGAAGGGAAGTAGCCTTCGGGTGCTGCTCTCTCATGAGGCAGTTCTGCTATTAGGAAAAACTAACGTTCGCACGGTAAATTTTGACGCGGGTCGCAAGCCTTGCGGATTTGGGAAGTTGTTTTTGTTCAGAATTGAGATGTACGGAGTATAAGGTTTTTGCTACTTCAACGGTAAATTATCCATTACGTTTGCCAAGCCACAAGTCGCTCTGCATATTCTTAGTCTTTAATATTCCATTTGGTAAGATTTTCTTCTAATGGTTAACCTTTTTTTTATAGGATAAAGTCCATTTTTGACTATCCAATTATTGACTCAGCTTGGTTCTGGCCATCGAACTCTGAAACGGGGTACCTTCGACCATCCAACTCTTAAATCTGTTTACAATTGGTCATCGAGCGGTTATGATGGGTGGTCTTTTTATTTACGATTTAGCCCTTAGATCTTAAAATGATTATTACTTTTTGCACATACATTTGATTTAGGTGATTTTTGCGACCACACATTCATAACAGTGAGCTTTATCTTTTAAACGTTCTTTATAATATTTTATCACTATTGGCTATAGTATTCTTATATTGTGTAAACAAATAATATAAGAAAAGTAAAATAAACAATTACAAAATACTATGAACAACATTTTAAAAGATAAAACTCATCGTTATGAACGCATGACGACAAGAATCATTTAAATCAGAGATACGAGAGAAAAATAGTAATCATTTTAAGATCTAAGGACTAAATTTTAAATAAAATGATCAAAATAATCCTTAAACCTTAAAATGATTACTGTTTTTCTTTCGCATCTCTGATTTAAGTGATTCTTGTTGTCATAGGTTCATAACAATAAACTTTATCTTCTAAAATATTGTTCATAGTATTTTGCAATTATTCATTTTACTTTTCTTACATTATTGTTTTTACACAATCTAAGAATAATATAGCAAATTGTGATAAATTAGTAAAAGAACATTTTAAAAGATAAATCTCACTGTTATGAACGCATGACCGTAAGAATCACATAAATCGGAGCTATGGGCAAAAAGTAATAATCATTTTAAGATATAAGGACTAAACTGTAAATAAAAAAGTTAAAACCACCCATCAAAACCGCTAGGTAGCCAATTATAAACGGTTATAAGAGTTGGATGGTCGAAGATACACGGTTTTTGAGTTCGATGGACAAATCCAAACTGAGGCAATAGTTGACGCTCTGTTCGCTTGGCTTATCAGCCAACAACAATCAGCCAGTAGTACTTTTCTCTCAGAACAAACCAGCACCAGCCAAACGAACATGCCGTGGATGGTCAAAAATGGACTTTTTCCTTATTGGGGCTATACAAGAGTTTTGCATACAGCCAATCATTATTACATATTCTATAAGCAAACGTTTGAAACCACCTCTCTCTCAAATAGCCAAATAAGCAAATGTGCAACTACTTAGCTGTTAATCCTTTTTAAATGACGACCATAGACGACCATCAATGCTTGGTATCAATGCTCGTTTTGCATTGCACTCGAGAAACGTGTTCAATACAATGCCTTGAAATTAATATAATTTTCTTTATCACATATCACATCATTTCTACATAACTAAATAGATAAAAAAATTGCACTTGCCCCCACACAAATTTAAGAGCATATCTATTGGCCTATTTGATTGAACCACACTCGGGATAAATCAGCTATGCTTTTAGGGGGTTACAAACCAAATGCCATTGTAAAGATTTTACAAACGAATCTTGTTACGTGACAATCAAAGAACAAGTATTGGATAGTTTCATTATTGTCACAAAAGCAACAACATTAATCTCCTTACGGTGTCTTTTTTAGTAGATTGTCTTTTGTTAAAAACACCCAACAAGGATCACATGAAAATTAAGTGATACTTTTAATTTCCAAAAGATTTGTTCCAGAGCCAGGCTATTTGGTTTACACGTTTCCTCTACAAGATTTGTTCGATTCCACATTAAAGAATCATTGTTTGGAAAGGGACCACTGATAGAGTTTCCAAGGTCATCTAATTGCACAAATGTATTTTTTTTCTATAAGCTCATTCCACTTGAGTAATTTGTCCTCTACTAGTGCTCTTAGATATTAACAAGTACGGTACTAAAAGCACTAATTACTGTTAAATATTTTTCCTAACGATGTTATTAGAGATCGATACTGTTCTTTGAGAGGAATGTTTAGAAACTACTATCCTCCCAGAACCCAACCTGAGTACCATTATGAAGATTAAAAGTGGAGAGTTCAAAGAAGCAATGTTTGACCTTGGTAAGGTCAGACTACAAGCGTGAGTTTCTTGGCTTTCACTGAGCTTCACTAACAGTCTTATTTTTCAAGTATTTCTTCCTAAAAAGCTCATGCAAACATTGGGGGTGTTTGAATCCATGAGCTATTTTTTAGTCCACCTCTTTTTAGCCTAAATAGCCCAAATAGTAACCAAAAAGGTGTCTTATTTTAGAAATTTATTCTGCAACTAAAATCTCTCCGGAGAAAAATTATCCCCAAAATACATGCTAATTGGACTATTTTTTCTAAAGGCAAGAGAGAGGGGTAAGAGAGAGGGGTAAGGTCAAATAGCTCAAATAGCCTATGGATCCAAACAGCTCAAAGGCTATTTTATTAGAAAGCTATTTTATTAGGCTAAACTTTAGCCCTCAAAATAGCTATAGGTTATTTCTCCGGGCACACCCATTCTATATTTTCTCTTACAGGAATGCTAACCCTATCTACGAAGCTCCAGTTCATCACTGTGCTGAAACTGTTCGACACCGTTCACTCTGTTACTGTGCGAGACTGTATCATCTTCTATGTGCCGTCCACGCGGAGATAAAACGATGAGAATTGCGTGCAGTCGCTATCTTGCACTCGTAGTAGCAACTGCACGCGATCTCCGTCGCTCCGGTCAAGTCAACTCCCTCGCACATGAAAGGTACAAAATTGCGAATTTCACCGTCTAACTCAAGTTTAAGTAGAGGTAGTCGAGGTCGCCGGAGGACGGCGGTGATTGCACTTCCATGTTTGCAAATTTCTCCGTCAACTCAAGCTTAACTAGAGTATCCTGATCCGCAGTAACTCAAGCTTAAGTAGAATATAATCCGCAACAACCAAATGCTTGACAATGCCGCCTTCCTCTTCCTTCTCGTCGCCCACCTCGCCGCCG
Organism: Cenchrus americanus; assembly: GCA_947561735.1. Taxonomy (NCBI): domain Eukaryota; kingdom Viridiplantae; phylum Streptophyta; class Magnoliopsida; order Poales; family Poaceae; genus Cenchrus; species Cenchrus americanus. The sequence goes on along the minus strand of OX387242.1, from coordinate 95,287,095 downwards.
GCGAGCCCACATCCACCACGACACTCACTGCCTCCCCGGTGACGCTGACCAAACCGGACCAGGCAATCAACCTCCAATGGTCGAACCTCCCGTCCCCGAACCCGCTCGACTACGTCGCGATCTACTCACCGCCGTCCTCCGGCGACCTCGACTACCTCGGCTTCCTCTCCCTCAACGCCTCCGCCTCCTGGGCCACGGGCTCCGGCAGCCTCACGCTCCCGCGCCTGCCCGACCTACGCGCGCCCTACCAGTTCCGCCTCTTCCGGTGGCCGCCGCCAGGGGAGCCGTCCAAGAACACGCGCGTTGACCAGCACGGCGACCCGCTCCCCGACGCGACCCGCCGCGCCGCCGTCTCCGGCAATGTGGCCTACCAAGGATCTGGCGTGCGGCCCACGCAGCTGCACCTGGCGTTCACCGACGAGGCGGATGAGATGCGGGTGCTGTTCGTGTGCGGCGACGACCGGAGGAGGTTCGTCAGGTACGGGCCCACCGGCCTGCGCCAGGAGCAGTGGGAGGAGTCGCTCGCGGAGGCGAGGACCTACGAGCGGCGGCACATGTGCGACTACCCGGCGAACGACAGCGTCGGCTGGCGGCACCCTGGGTTCGTCTTCGACGCCGTCATGAAGGGGCTGCAGCCTGGGAGAAGGTACTCGTACAAGGTAGATGCTAGCAACTTTCCAGTTTCCACTCCGGCGTAGCACAAATTGGCCTGAACGTTCCGCTGTTGATGCAAATTTTGTGTGCACACTTTGATCTGAGGGTTTGATTTGTTGGAATATACTAGTGGTTAACGTAGCAAGTTGCAACTGGAACTGATAATTCGCGGTCAGGTTGAACCTGGGTGGGGAAATTGTGTTTGAACTCCCACTCTTCTATGAAAAAAACTTATGTTTGGATTGGAAGATCTCCACAAGAGTTTTCTGAACTTATTCCAAATTTATGCTAAATCATAAGGATATAAGGATATCAAGCAGTTCCTTACTCAAGAACTGAGTTACATTCAGGGGATACTTGTTTGGTCTAAAATTTGTATTACAATAGCTTGGTTTAGGATACTTGCATTGTTTTGCTTGTAAGTGGTGCAATGATTTTTAATGGCTTTGTGTGCTTCAATCAGATTTTTCCCAGTGTTGTCTGACTTGCGCACATTTCCCCTTGTAGCATATATGTATGTTTGGTTAGGAGATGGCATGATATTATCTAACTACAATGATATAATCTACTACAAGTTACCTAAAATTGAAAAATCGGGTAGCTTATCTTCCTGGTGCAGTATTTGGGAAAATTTTCAGCCAGGACAATATCCAAACAAGATAATTGATTTCATTAGTTTGCTTTGTGTAATGTATGTCATCCCTTCATAAGGCTTGTAAGTTTTAAATACACAAGCCCATTGACTCTCTAAAGATAAGTTTTATATAGAATAGATCGTTCCTTTTTTTTTTACATATTGCAGACAGTCTTGTAGACTTTAGGTTGCTTATCCATTACTTCAGCACAAAGACCAGGAACAGTTGGCTTTTTTGTTCTAAGTCACTATTCCACAGATATTGACTTCTGGAGCCACCAATTCTATTAAACTTACATGCTTGTTTGGCAAGCTATACAATGTCAAACAAAAAATTATTACTTCACATTTCATTTTCGTAGCTTCAGTTTCAGCAATAATAGTGATTGCCCATCACCAGAATTTTGTTCAAATACTGTTATACACCTTCACTAATCCTTTGGGTCGGAACTATTATATCAGGTTGGCAGTGATTCTGATGGATGGAGTGAGACATACAGCTTCATCTCACGTGACACTGAGGCTGATGAGACCGTTGCTTTCCTCTTTGGTGACTTGGGCACTTATGTTCCTTACAACACCTACTTTCAAACACCACTTGAAAGTTTATCAACAGTGAAATGGATCCTCCGTGACCTTGAAGCCCTTGGCGAAAAACCTGCAGTCATTTCACATATTGGTGACATCAGCTATGCTAAGGGTTATGCATGGTTATGGGATCATTTCTTTGAACAGATCGAACCTATTGCTGCCAATACTCCATATCATGTCTGCATTGGCAATCATGAATATGACTGGCCTTCGCAACCTTGGAAGCCCTCTTGGGCTGCAAACATCTATAATGGGAAGGATGCTGGAGGCGAATGCGGAATACCATATAGCATCAAGTTCAGAATGCCTGGCAATTCTTCTCTCCCTACTGGCACTGGGGCTCCTGAAACCCGGAATCTCTACTACTCCTTTGATGCAGGTGTTGTTCATTTTGTCTACATGTCCACTGAAACTGATTTCACTCAAGGAAGTGACCAATACAACTTCATAAAGACTGACCTTGAGCATGTCAACCGGAGTCGAACACCATTCATCGTGTTCCAGGGTCACCGGCCAATGTACACCTCAAGCAACGAGACCAGGGACACTGCTCACAGGGAGCAGATGATTCAGCACCTGGAACCACTATTTGTGAAACACAACGTGACACTTGCACTGTGGGGGCACATCCACAGGTATGAAAGGTTCTGCCCCATGAAAAACTACCAATGTCTAAACACATCGTCAAGCTTTGTGTACCCTGGTGCTCCTGCACATGTTGTGATCGGGATGGCTGGTCAGGACCACCAGCCAAGCTGGGAACCGAGACCTGACCACCCCGACGTCCCCATATTCCCTCAGCCACAGAGGTCCATGTACCGTGATGGTGAATTTGGGTACGCAAAACTTGTGGCTACAAGAGATAAGCTGATTCTCACGTATATTGGGAATCATGATGGCCAAGTCCATGACAAAGTTGAAATATTCTCACTGCATATGGATAATGATACCGCACCTGATAAGTTGATTAGTGGGCTGCCAAAAAATGTGGCATACATGGCAATTGCCGGCTGTGCAATGCTTGCACTCCTGCTTGGTTTCGTTGCTGGATTTGGTGTTAGAAAGAAAAAGGACTCTGCAAGATGGACTCCTGTTCCTGTCCAAAATGAGGAATCCTAGTTACTTCAACCCTACTCCTTACTGTCAGTAACTACTCTTACTCCACAGTAACATATTTAGAGGACGCAAAGCTATTCTGTCATGCACCATGTATGTGAGGGGGAACTTGGCAGCAAAGTTCTGTCTCGACCCTTGTAACTGTGTAATTAAATTTATGATCATTTGGGTGATACGACATTTACACTGATGACCTATCTGATGTTATCTAATTTTGGTTTTTGACTAGATTTAGAGTTTGAATTAAAATAGAATTTGAGCTAATTAAGAAATGTGGTCAACGGAAGGAGGAAATGTGCAGCTCTGGACAGTTCTTTTTTTTTTGAGAAGCGTGGCACACCTAAATGCGTGCGTATGCGACGGGTAAATAAATAATGGTGTGAGCTGCTGGAGGGCGCGTTCCTGAATAGAGCTGGGACGACTGACGAGGGCATGCTGCTTCCGCGGCGCCGCTCTAAACGGCGAAGCCCTCCACCACCAATCTGAGTTCCCCAAGCTCATCGGCGGCGGAGATCGCGGGCTCTGCGTCGTATTCGTGATAGGTGCGTACGCATTCTCCAGGGGACTCGCTTGGAAGTTCGCGCGCTTTGCATTTTGTTGCATTGTGGGTTTTGTTGCTGGAGCATCGTTCTGTTGTGGGTGCGCGTAGTAGCGAAGTAAGTGATAAAAAATACGGACGGAGATTCGGTGCCATTGAGTCACCGACGTGTGGGACTACAATGGCACCGAGAATGGCACCAAGTAATGTCATTGAATCTGAGTCTAAAAAATACAGGTTAATTAGCTTTTTTTTGTCTTTTTTGTTTTAATTATATAAAATCTTAGAAATTATCTACCCGCAAAAAAAAAAAGAAAGAACATGAAATTTCCTAGCTGTATGCGAATGTCCTGAACAATCGAGCTGATCCAATGCAGCACAGTTGTCAGTTTGCTCGACATCCGAAAATTGCATCTCAGGATAAGATGATTCAGCAAACAAATGGGCTGCTCTAACTTGTACTCTTTGCGGTGGAAGGGTCATGTCCAACATATCATCCTAGATTCCTAGCAAACCGCAAACTGTTTGCAGTTGTTCCCTACAAATTGGTATTGCAGTAGGACGATCTCCCTGCGAGAGAATTTTCCACACATTTTCCTGATGTAGCAAGTGCTCCACTAAATGATTCCATACTACACATTTTCTAGCTACCCCACTCAATTCGAAAAAAAAAACTACCATCCACTCTCCAGTCCAAAGCTTCAGTTCTCAACCCCTTACTTCTTTGAACCTGTAGCACTATGCTGAGCAAATATAGAGTCAATCTCAAGAGAGAACATAATGTTAGAATGATCTCATCAGTGGGCCCAACGGCCCACTGGGCCCCTTAGTCTCGCGCCCTGATCGGGGGCGCCCAACCCTAGATTGGTTGGCAGGCCCCTGTCACACTGCGCTATATAAAGAGGTGGGGGCCACTGGCTCGAGGTACGAGGTTCGCCGCCAGCCACTCACCCCACCTACAATCCCTAGCCGATCTACAGGGAAGCGCAGGAGTGACGGGAAGCGCCGCCGCCGCCGCCACTCCATCGACCGTCTCTGCCCTAGCGCAGATCGGGCTTCGCGTCGCTGCCCTTGCGCAGATCTCCTACATGGCAAGCGGTTCCGACAGCGCCCCTGCCGGTGACGGTATACACCTCTCCCCTCTCCTCTCTCTCTGTTCATGCATCACATGCTCATACATACACACACAGTGAAAGGTTTTACCCGAGTAGATCCGCACCTAGTAGATCCTAATTCTATCACATAAACCTGTTGTTTGTATTACCCAGGCCGCAATCCTTATCTGACACACTTTATTTTGTATTGATTTTGTGCCCATTACCAGAATTTTCAGGTGCTGCATTGCTTCATCTTTCAAAGTTTCCCCAATTGGTACACTAGAAAAATGTTTTCTCTCATCTGCAAAGGTGTCTGTTCATCAGCAAATTCTATGATACACTTATAGCAGTCACTGATATTGTTGCTCCAGACGATAGTCTCTGAACAGACAGTTTTCAACACCATGAAACCATCATTACCTCAGAAGTAACTCTGCACTACTAACTTTATTTCCTTTTCCTATATGAAGGTGTTCTGTTATTCGGTGGATATCTGTTTGGTGCTTATATCTTACCATGAAAAAAGCAAACCAAGCAGGTGGTTGCATTTTCTTTTCATTCATTGCTTTGGAGGCTTGAACCATTAATGAAAAAAGAGAGTTAGTGACTAACAATTACATTGCATTGCAGTGTTAGATCGCAACAACCAACATCAAAAGTCTTATGGAGATTTGGGAGTTGGCGAGATTGAAGTGAATGAATTACTGGATGTTGAGAGGAAAGGCTTACTAGATTTTGATGGAAACGAAATGCAGCTATTTCCTTGTCAAATTACCATGGGTAATTCTGTAATAACAAAAGCACTTGTAACAAAGGGTAAGGACAAATTAATTGCCACGTCCTTCAAGTACCTGATTGGACTGAAACACCACATGCTTGTCTCTTTTGAATTATTACCACAGAGGAGCTGGTGGTAATGGATGGTTTGCCGTGGCCCCAGTGCAAGGGTCTTTTGAAGGCTGGCTAAAGAGTACGAGAGGTGTTGCAATGTTCAAAGGAACTGATGTGAAACGAGACATGTCATTGATGTTTCGTACAATGATCATGTGATTTATTCTTCGCTTCTATCTTCTTTTTATGTTTGACTATATGTCTATATCCACATATATTAAGAAATGTGTAACATTAAAAGAAAGGTGTAGAGAGATACAGGAAGATGTTTTGATCACCTTACAGAATAAGAAAGAAGGGCTATATTTGTTGGTCATGTCATCCTAGTGTTACATGTTTATGAATATTTTTAACTTATGCTCGTATTTCCAGCAACTTGTGGGACCTGTTCAGCATGATGAACAATGAAACGATCCTCCCAGTTGGAATCAAACTGAACAATCTATTCGTCACAAACATATCTGATGGATTGCCACGATTTCAAGTGCTAATCACCGAAGGTATGCATTTACGAACCCATATATATCATCTATTGTTGTTGTCTAATCTATATCATCATTGGTTGTGAAAATTGTACCTGCTGTGCAGTTCGGAAGCAAATACAAGATGTAACAGGTGATTATGAGTGGATCTGGCTTGACATTGGTGTGGTGATAAGCAAGTCTTGTGAACTATGTGGATGTCAGCTAGGTGACATGTCTAAGAAATTCTACAGGTATGTAAGGTCACAGGAGTGCGACAGCCTCAGCAAAGCCACAGGTTATCCAGATATATGGTCAATAGATGACAAGGTGTGTTACCTATATCACATCATATCGGGTAAAGCACCAATTGAACGGTACATAATCAAATCCAAGGTGAATGAAGATTGTGAGGTGAAGTGGCCGAAGCATAACAATGTCATAGAACAGATTCGTGATCTTGACTCCAACAATTATTTCGTGGAGACTACAGATGGTTGGAAACGTGTTTGTAGATATATGCCGACAGGCTATGATTATCTCAAATCATGTCGAGATTCTCACAAACACTTTGATGATTTACCCGAATATATCAAGGTACCAAGGTTAAGTCTAGTAGCTTCTTCTGTTATTTAATATTTACCTAAATGCCCCTATTAAGACTATATGTACCCCCTGGATGTTATTTGGGAAATTGAGAAAGTTTATTCTGGGCTAACAGGCTGTTTGTGTTATGTGGGGCCATCACCACTATAGCCGTAGGAACAGGGCTGTGGCCGGCGATGGCCAGGTGCAGCCGCCTGAAGGTGGCTAAGGTCTACAGATAAGATTTTCAGTTGGGATTGTTAGCAAATTAAGTTAGAATTGGTTAAGATTAGAGATTGGTTTTTCTTTGCTTGGATTAGGGGCCAAGTGCCCATATAAACAGTTGTAATCAGGAGATTTGGTTAAGCAAGATTGATCTACCCTCATCTCCCTTGTTTCTCAAATTTGATGCTTTGATGTGTGCAGGACTTGTTATAAACGATGGCGAATAAACGACGACAAGTAAAGGAATCAAACCGCAGGAGACACAAGATTTAACGTGGAAAACCCTTGCGGGAAAAACCACGGGCGCCAGCCAGCAAGAACTTCACTATATCGGGAGTCAGGTTACAACGCCAACGGCGGCGGCTTACAAGAGAATAAATCGATCTCTAATGGAAAACCCTAACGGGTATTTATGACCCGTACCGTACCGCGGGGGCTGCCGCCCCCCGCACCCCCCGGCCCGCGACCTGGGAAAAGGGTGTGGCCCGATGGGCCACTTCTGCCTCCGCTTCGCTCCAGCCCAAGCCTACCGGCGACGGGCCTCCGCTTCGCTCCGTCAGAAGTCGGCCTTTCTCTTGGGAGACAAAATTTGGATCATAACTCAACAGGACTTGCTTTGTGGAAAACCCGAGATGATAATTATTGAGATGGAAGATAATGAGCCGGACATATGGACAAAATTGTATGGGTCTATTATCTTTATTGTTAAATATTAGAAATGACACCAATGATTTAGAGCTTTTTTCTTGCCTTAAGCTCTTTGTTCTGCCATTCTGGAAGCTATCCGTTTCCATAGATAGTTTTGACAGGGATCAATCTCTCTTATGATATGGTCCTCAGTGTACGCTTGCCTGGTTTCCGGCAAGCCTATAATTTAAAATTTATGCTCAAGAATTAGATTACGGAGATAATGCCTCTGCAATTCCAAATTAGAGCTTTCAACTTTTTGTTTATTTTTCACTTGAGGGATGGATGCACCAGGGTTTCCCTGCTTGCTCTTCCTCCCTTTTTGGGGCAATGATTTTCCTTGCCTCCCTTTGGTTTTTTCTGTTTTTCCCAGAAAGGCTGAAGCTTTGTGGGGCTTTCCTATTTCTTTATGTGTACACTTCATTCAGGGTTTCAATATCTGAAATCTCCTCTTCCCTGTCCAAGGGATTATCTATAGAATCAGTATCATCTTCAGGTGTCTCATGATCAGGATTTTCCTGGTCATTTTGCCCTATCATCGTTGTCAGCCATTCTAACATTTTCTAGTTCTCTAAGAATATTAATAGAAGCAAAGTTTGCATCTATTCCTATTTACACCCATCAAAGAAGCTCTTTCAACTAACTCCTCATCCATAAGAGCAGAGTTAGGATTGTTTGTATGCATACCTTCCAAAGTTCGCTTCTTGCTGTTTTCCTTCTGGCCAGCTAAGTTCTCCACCTTGGCAGCTTCCTGAATTCTTTCACTCATTCTTCTTTCCACTCTTGTTTTCCTCATTATATCACAAGGATTCACCAATTCTTGCAGATTTAGTTCCTGACCCCAATTCTTCCTCCTGCCTCTTCTGTCTTGTCCTCTTTCTCTGTAATCACCACTGATGATTTGTTTTTGGCTCTTTCAAATAATATCTTGTTTATCTCTTCAGCTTCAATACTTGCTAACCATCTTCTTTCTCCCCCCTTGGATGATTCTCCTTCCAGAGTTCTGTACACTTGTGCTTCATAATCTTCACTTCCCTCGCTCCTATTATCAGATATCAGCCCCCCCGGGTTCCTAAACCGCAGCTGGAATTAATCCCCCCCCCCCCCCCCCCCCTCCTTCTTGCATCACCTTCTCACCACCCTCTCCTGATTTTTATCTAGTGGTTTGATCCCCCCATCTTCTGCCCTCAGCATCATGTTTTCTAGGCCTTCCAAATCACCTCTTTTGTTGTTCACTCCACCTGTAGCAGCTATGTTCACCTCAACCCCCATACTACGTCCAGTATTTGTGACTTGACCTTTACCTCTTCCACTGTCACTTTTGATCTCAGAACTTATGTTCAGACTTCACACGTGGGAGGGGACATGTACACAAGTATCTAACTACCTCATATCTGCTTCAAGTTTGACCCGAATGCCTGTGGGTGGGCTTATGGTATGAACTTTTTCTTCCTAGATGCGTGGAGGAGAGAGAAATGCACTTAGCAGTACCACTATTGTCTGAATCTGGTACGTAAAATAGATTCGAGTAGTTTTTACTTCTGTTGCATATAGGCCCTAGCTAAGCCCAATTGCATGAGCTCGACATTGAGAACTTAATTATTTCACATACCCACCTTTACTGTCCATCTGTATCACTAACCTAAAAATCTACTCTCTGGAATGTTTTTCTGCCAATTTTTAATCAAGCATTTTTTTTGCGAGTCAAAGTGATTAATATGTCATTGTTTGCAATTCTAATTCTCTATTTCTTCTGTATGCCCCCTTGGCCGCCAATTGAGCTGTTGAGCCTCTGCCATGTACCATGCTCCTGAATCTAATGAAGAGTGAGTTCTGAGAAGGGTCCAAGGAAAAAAACATTCAGAGGCACTGATGTTTTCTTTTTTTGTTCAGGACATTTTGACATCTTTATGTGATTGTGTCCGTGTGCGCAGTAGCTTGGAGGATAAGCTTTATTTATTATAAATATGGATTATGGAGTATATGTAGTTAGCGGCAGGAGAGACACCAGAGAATTGATTGCACGTGAGAAACAACTTCCATTGACAGATTTCTTATCATTATTGTACAACTGTGGTTCGACTAATTTGTCCCCAGCATCTCTAGTGTTCTATTTACCTCGGTTTTTTTTGTACGTCATTCCTGGTAGGTCTCTACACACTGGCTGCACACACACATATCCCTAATGCTCCGGAGCAGACGTCCGACGCCAACGAAAATATCGGACACGCCGAGTCCCTCATCTGCATCAGTGGTAGCACATGGTGGACCCTAGGCAACAAACCTTATCACCAGAAATCTCTTTTCCTCCAGCCATTTTCTTTTTTCATTTCCTCTACTCTCTCCAGAGACGGAGCACCCAAGGTGACGACAGAAGCTCTCCCTCCGTCATGGCGGCGCGAGGATGCTGAAGCAGCGAGCAGCACCCTGACAGCTCGCGACGGAGCAGCTCATGAGACTGTAGAACTGTTTACCTTACCATTTTTACCCCCTAACAGTCCTCACCCTTATGGCTATAAAAGGGGAGGAAGGGGTCCCTTGTAACACACGAACACACGAATCCACACGTTCAACACACGCTCTACAGCCATCACCCCACGCCCACTCTCGCACTTGGACTTGGGGTCTGCCTCCCTCTCCCAACAGGTTTGTAACCCCTACTACGAACACTTGAGCATAAGAACACAGCCCGAACTGGACTAGGGTATTACTCTCAGGAGGCCCGAACCAGTATAAACCTCTGTGTCTCTCGTGCTACCGTGCGTCCCTTGACACGTGATCCAGTACAAATACATTGCCGGTGGTATAAAACCCCGACAGTTGGTGCGTCAGGTAGGGGCCTTCGTGTGTTCAACATCGTCACCAAGGGTTCGCACGGTCCATCCACCCTTCTCCACCACCATGGTGGTCCGCACCGAGATCCTTCAGGCCGAGCATGGGGCAGTTTGATTTGTTCCCGGCCGGATACGAGATCCGGTTCGGGAACCTGGAGTTCCAGGACACTAGCAACGGCTACCTGATGCGCATCCTGAACATCGTCGAGATATGAGCAGCGGTGCCGGTACCGGAGCCGGTATTTCCTCTGCGGGTGCCCAGGTGCAGGAGGCGCTCGGGCAAGCGCTCTCGCCAGGCGAGGCCCGAACGACGTAGAGCGGCGCGTGCCTCCTCCTCCCAGAGAGTTGAGGCCGGTGAGCCGAGCTCTGCCGCCGCGGCGGAAACCGTCGCACCTGCACCATGCCAGACAACGGCGCCCCCCGCCAGAGAGGGTGTCGTAGGGTCACCATTCCCCCACGGGATGCGCAACAACACTGCCATGTACTCCTCATCAGTGGGATCCGACTTGGAGGCGTACGAGGACCTCCCGAACCACCTCTTCCGTGGTTTCCGGAACCTCATGGCAACTTCGCCGACGAGCGGTACCCTAGCTCCGTCGACATAGACAGCGAGCTGGGTTCGGAGTGGGACTACTGCGGGCTCCGGGATCCTGACGCCTTCAGGGAGTTCCAAGCGACGGTCGACTACTGCTTCGGGTGCTCCAACGACTCCAGCGTAGGGGGCTACGACCCCTCACGCGAATGCTTCGTCGTGGTCCCCTCTGCTCCGGCCCGCACCCCGAAAGGTGCCGTGGGCTCAGCCGACAGCTTCACAACGGACAGCGCGGCAGCGGCGCAAGACGTGCCCGACGACGCTGCACGACGTGTTCGCCTGGACGAGCTCGAGGAGGCGCAGCGCCAGCTCGAGGACGAGCGGGCCAACCTCCACCAATGGCTCGGACAGGAGCCAAACCCGACTCTGGCTCGGGTACACGTGTGAGACGTCCACCGACGCATCGTGAACGACACCCGCGACATCATCGATGGCACGCTTGTTTTCAAACGGGTGTCGCACAACCTGACAGCGGTGGCCATGATCTTCACGATGAACCCGGATCCGGCCATGCCTCAGAATAAAGGAATCCACCCGCAGCTCAAGACGCTTCTTGAGATTGCCGTCATGCAGCAGTCAGAGAGTTCCGCTTCTCGACAGCGGGGCTCGCAGGCGTGCTCCGAGCAGCCGCCCCCCGTTGCCACGGCACAACAACCCAACAAGTCCATAGATGTCAACATCCCAGTCAAAAGCCATCTCAGTCCCGATCGTGATGCCCGTGACACCATCAAGGCGCGAAAGAAGGCAGCCGCGGACTACGACGACGAGTACGAGAAGCGTCGCCTCGACGACGAGCTCGAGCGGTGGTGCTACGAGGATGATTACAATTACCTCCACAACGACGACGACCGCGACCACCGACCCCGCCGCGAGTATAGCAAGTGGCGTGACAGACGCTACGACATCAACGAGGACAGAGGCAGGAGCATCTCTCCTGTCCGGCGGGGGCCACATGCATTCGCCGACAGCATCCTCAACGCGCCCGTACCACCAGTGTGTGGCTGGAGGACTACCGACTGGCGTGCCACACCGGCGGTGCGAAGGACGACTTGTTCGTCATCAAGAACCTTCCTCTGCACCTCAGCGACTTGGCCCGCACCTGGTTGGAGCATCTTCCTCAGGGCAAGATCGACTGCTGGTCGCAGCTGTGCGAGGCATTCGTCGGCAACTTCCAGGGCACATACGCCCGACCCGACAACTCGTGGGATCTCAGCAACTGCAAGCAGGCTAGGGGTGAGACCCTGCGCAACTACATCCGGTGTTTCTCGGAGCGCTGGTCCGAGCTCCCCAACTAGAGGGAGATGGACATCGTCACGGCCTTCCAGTTCGGCACCACGTGTCAGACCTTGATCCATCAGATCAGGCGCCTGAAGCCGCGCACGACCAAGCAGCTATTCGACATCGCCATTGACCACGCCGATGGGAAGGAGACCGTGGTTGTGTGACAACCCCATCAGAGATAATTCCGTACTATCGCCTAAACCACTCCATTTGGTCATTAAGCGATAATAAAGAATCATTCCGTTGAGTGTTGCCGGGTTAACGCCTGGTAAATCACTTGACAACACAGAGAGGATCGAACGTATGCATTAAAACTCCCACGAAGGAGAGTCCAGAGTGCCTTACAAATTAATATCAAATCTCCGTAGGGTCCACTATTACAAACATAGTTCTTTGACATGAAAGTAAATAGTTCAGAGTTTATTGAAAACAACGGAAGATAACTAAATGATACGATCGCATCATTGGAGGCCTGTCCATGATGCAATCACTCTTCGTCATCCACCCATTCCAGCTCCCAACCGGGTGGAAGTTCTCCGGGCCACACATCACATGCATTACCTGGAAACAACATTTATAAAGCAAGGCTGAGTATACTAATACTCAGCAAGACTTACACATCTAAAGGAAAGACTTTACCTCTAATCATGCAAGGCTTTTGGCTAGTGGGTTTGATTGCCAAAAAGCTACTAAGTAGTGAATCCTTACTTTCACATTTTAGCTCATGTTCTAGTAGGAGTAATCATTACTAGGTAGGCAACTATTGCAATCATAGTTGTACAAACAATTAATCAAAGTAATAATCTTCACAAAGTTCCATCATAAAGGGATATCATGGCCAGTAGATTAAGTAGTCTCAGATAACGGTGAGAGACCGACAATCGATTGATTTAAAACCTTGCAAGGTAGACCTAAACACACGGAAGGTTCCCTCACTAAGAGTTCAACAACCAGGCGGTTCCCGTCATTCCTCGGTTTGGGGATAATAGCTCACAGTCTTAAGTACAAGGTTTATCCGGGCTACGCCACTAAGGTCACCTAGCCTCATGCATGCACTCGGGTGGCGAGCCCGGGGCCTCAACCCTAAGGGTAGTGACAGTAAAACCCCGTACCGCCTCATTTAGGTACTAGGCTTACCGTGCCCATTTCCGACAAGTGTTTATTACTTTCAAACACTTAACCAACGACGCCGTTGGACCGGAGCTCAAATCCCATGCTCTTACCACATGAGCAATCCAATTATAAATATGGTGATTCCATAAAGGAGATCCTATTCTAGCGAGTGACGAACATCACTCGACTTGTACCGGATCCTTAGAGCATAACAACTAGCGACCTAACATGCTAGTAAAAGATCATAGGTACTTATGGATCATGCAACTAGGGTTTCAATCAACTCCTGAACGTAAATGCACATAAAAATAGCAATGATAAGTTCAGAAACTTGAAAGTAAACACATGGGTTAATGATTAAACCGGGCTTGCCTTCGTCAGCACAAGCAGACACACAAACTTCCGGACTTTGGTCCGGGTCTTGCTATACGGTCACGTAGTGCACGTCTCCTCCCGCTCCCTCGTCCTCATCAGCCGACATGAGCGTATAGTTACCGTCTGGGACTTCTACACGGAGGATGCAATGCAATGCTTAGGGGTGCAATTAATTTAATTTAATTAACAAACAGTAGCAACAACCACAAAGATCATATGGTTGACCATATTCACCTTAACAAAGCATTCAACATTTTCCCTTCAAAAGATAATAAAAAAGGCTTAGTTAACCTTCTCTTTATGGTGATTGTGTACACATCTAAAGGAAATAATTATTTTAAATGCACCAACAACAAGGAAAGCTGCTTTCAATGCAAATTATTCTCCTCACTTATTTATAGGGTGCAAGCATAACAAATATGATTTTCCCATATTTTTCCTTCACTAGCCTAATATAGTTTGCCAACTTTTAATCAACCAACAAGCCTCAGAATAGTCAAACAGTACTCACTGGTCCTACTGACCAAGGAACACTTATTTGGACAGCAAGCAATCCAGGTTTGAGCCACTGAAAATAATACACCCAAATGAAGGCATGTCTAGCTAGCAATAAAAGGATTAAAGCATATAAAAATAAACATAACATCACTGGAGCCAAACTTCCTCCTACACATGCTTTGGTCTAAAACAAGCCTAAGAACCCAATAAACACACCTAGAACTAATATAGATCTTGATCTACACATTTATGCATAATAATAAGCATAAATCAGGAATAAATATTTCTAGCAGCTCAAAAATCATAATTAATTCAGTAAAGGTACATCTAGGTATAATATGATTATTCCCAGAAGTATAGCTCAAAAACATGTTTACTTTTTTGCTACAAAAATCATATAAGCAGGAAAGGGATAAATACAAGATAAATCATATAAAAATATTCCTTCATTAACTTTGTGCAAATTTTGGCACAGGACCTACACATGCTAGTACAATATATCCAAAATCCAGCTCAAGATCATTTATAGATTTTGCAGAACAACATATCTTGGTAAAATGGTTTTCTATTTTTCATGCAAAAACTGAAGCTCAAAAGTATATACATGTTTTGTGAAAATGGTAGTTCTAGTCACACAGAGCACAACACAATTGGTTTTGTAATTTTTGGATTTTCTACGATTTTATATGATTTTTTCAAGGTTCAGCACAAGGGGTCAAAGTCTGACTTTTAGTTTTACGAATAGGTCCTTGGATTTCACAGTTAGGCCCTTAGGCGGAGTTCATCTTCTGCAATTGGGTCCCTGGGCACGGCCAGCAACGGGGATCGCCAGAATCTGGCCAAGTGAGGGTCGGGATTGGCCAGGAAAGTGGCCGGGGATGATGGGGGACTCACCTAGGGTCGATTTGAGGGGTTGGAGGCGGCGGGAGGTGCTCCGGCGAGGGGTCTCAGCGGCGCCAGGCAGTAGCGGCAGCTGGAGCCTCAACCTCGGCGGTGCCTTGGCTCGAACTCAGCGAACAACAACTCAGGAGGCTTGAGTGGAAGCTAGAGGTGAAGTTAGGGGTTCGGCTACCACCGGGAGCGATTGGACAGGGGAGCTCGCCGGCGGCGTCAATGGCAGAGACGGCAGCGCTCCCTGCACGCGCGAGGAGGAAAGACAGTGAGCTTTTAAAGGCACATCTTGGTGCAGCGAGGCGGTTCCCAGGTCAAGCACGGCACGTTCGCGACACGGGGCACAACATGGCGGTGCGCACAGACGGAGTATGACGGCGACACCACTGGGTGGACGACGTGGTCAGCGCGACCAACCGATGTGTGCGCGACGCGTGGGGCAAGGTGATAGGGCCGGGATGGTGGTTCGGCGCGGGAGGGTCTGCGCATGGACCAGCGGGCATTGGCCGGCCTTGGCATGCGGGCCCGGCGGGGCCGCGGCGCGGACGCCGGCGCGCGCTCTGGAGCGCCTAGTTTCGGGGACAGCCCTGAGGGTCCCCTAAAATAACTGGGGGAATCCTGCTTAAAACCTACAAAAAACCAAAACGAAACACCTCTCACCTAAGCACACACACAGGGCACGGCCCGCACTGCGGTGGCCCCCGCGGCCCACCAGAGTGGCCCAGCCAAAGGCCCCTCGAGCAGGTTCCGCCTCGCTCGAGGGTTCATGCCTCCCTCGAGCGGGTTCCGCCTCGCTCGAGGGTTCACGTCCCCCTCGAGCGGGTTCCGCCTCGCTCGAGGGTTCACGCCCCCTCGAGCGGGTTCCGCCTCGCTCGAGGCTCCCTCACACACGCGCCTGTTCCCGCACGCGGGTACGGACATTTAATGCTCTGACACGGTAGAGCAGCGCCATCATGCGCCTGGGAATCACGCCCCGGCGCTGTTGCGCCAACTCCCTAGGGGGAACCCATCCCCGCCACTGTGGGGGACTGTGCGACATGGCCAGTGTCAGCTCCGTGGCACTGTGCCACCCACTCCCGTACGGCTAACACGCCGCGCCCTCAAAGGGGGGCCGGCCACACCCTCGAACCCCTTTCTCGTGACTCTGCAGGGTCAAAGCGTGACGTCAGGCCGGCGGGACGCCATCCCCGCCACTGTTGGTCCTGTGCGGCCGCCCCCGTGCCTGCAGCACCACGCTGGGCACTGCTACAACAACTTCAGCGCTGTTGGGCATGCGGGGACGGGACGCCACCATGCCTGCCACTGTATCCCGTACGGATCACCGTCAACGGCTTCCTCGAGCCCGTCTGAGGACGCCGCAGCCAACCACTACACCTTCACCCTCGAATTCGCCCTTGTTCAAGTACGGAACGCGCCACGACGACAAGACCGGAGCAAGAGCCGCCCGGACGGCCGCCGACTCCCCGGTGCTGCACGCCATACCCCCGCCTGTAGCTAAACAGTGCAGCATGCCTGTAAATCGCCCTCTCCTTGGTCTATAAAAGGAAGGCGACCCCCTCGCCGCAGGGACATCGACACACGAACATTCGAAACCACATCGCACACTCACTCCCACTCCCACGATATCGACGCTTAGCCATCTCGCTTGGGACTTGGAGGCCATGCCTCCTCTCCCACCTTGCTTGTAGCCGCCCCACTACAGGCACCCCGGTGCAAAGCAATATAGTGCCTCGAGCACGCCTCTGCTGGACGTACGGCCCCGGCCGGAACCAGGATAAACCAAGTGTCTCTAGTTGCTTAGCACCGACCATCGAGGGACAGACCTTGGCGCTTACTACTAGTTAGTGTCGGGACTACATTCCGCACCGACACCCAGTGTGCCAAACAGTTTCGGCTTAGCCTGCTTTGACTGAGTTTATCTCAAAACTTTTCAACTAAAGTGCACCTTGAGGTAAATAGCAAAGTTGGAGATCTCACTACCCTCTACAACTTTTACAAAGGGCGTATGGGTTTTTTCTCAACCATTTGTGCACAAAATGCATGCCAACTTGGCTGTTTTCTGGGCGCAAGTGAACAGTGCCTAGAGGCGTTGACCAAGCTTTTTCACCCATTTCCACTTCGAATCTCAAATGCCGCTCAACACGAAAATTGTGTCCCATGAAAAACTACACAACTTTCGTATTGGGAGAATTTGAAGTGTTTAGGTCAAATTTGGAGAACGTGTCAAAAGTTCCGGGTGACATAGGAGGGCAAAGGGTGTTCAAGGGGTTTTTGACTTGGGTTTTGACCAATGGTTGACCAAGGTTGACCAAAGGGGTCATTAGGGGTTGTCGGTGATGTTTTCGAGGTGATGGCCCAGGTTGACCGTCGTTTGACCAAAGTCAACTCGGTTGACCGTATCATTAGGGTTAATAAACCCGGCTGAAAACCTGGGGCGTCACAGGTTGCAACCCTCAACCCTGACGACGACAAAGGGAAGCAACCAGTGGACCTCGACATTGACGCGACCGCTCCTTCCTAGAAGAAGAAGAAAGGCAAGGACAAGCGGCGCCGTGAAGACAACCTCGTCGCAGCTCTCGACCGAAAGGGCGAGAAGGCGAGGAGCGGTCCGCCCAAGGACCACTTCGAGAAGATGCTGGATGCACCGTGCTCATACCATGAGACCCCAGTCAATGTAACGCCCTGAATTTTGAAAGTTTCAGGATGTTAATAGGAAAAATAATTAAGCAACGATTTCTCATAATTTTTAAAATTTGCCCAACATTTATTCTCTTTTAGGAAATTTAGTGTAGGAAAAGGTAATTGTTTGTTTTTATAAATAAAATAAAATAAATATGTATGCGTGTTGCCTTTGTTTTGGTTGCTTTTGCTTTTGTTTGATGTGTGTTGAAAAAGAAAAGAAAAGAAAAAAAATATAAACCATTTTGAACCCCTAACCCTTTTCCGCAGCCCAAACCAACCCGCCGGCCGAGCCATTTCTCTCTCTCCGGCCCACCGCTCACCTCTTCTTATTTTCTTTTTTTTCTTTTATCACGCCGGCCCACCCTCCCCTTCCGGCCACTCTACCCTCCCCTCTCTCTCCCTCTCACTGACAGGTGGGACCCCCTTGTCGGATCCACCTTCAACCTCCAACCCGAGCCCCTCCTCCATGGCCATGCCGACCACCACCACCCTCCCTAGCCGTCTCCCTTTCCCTCTCCACGCCTCCTCTCCTCCCCACTCAGCGCCTTGAATGCGCCGCCTCGCCCCACCCTTTCCCTTCCTCTCCCTCCCGTAGCCGCTGCCCCCACCGAGCTCCATGCCATCAATGGCCGCCCACCGGGATCCCCACCGGGCACCGCCATGCCAGCCTTCCCTCTCCCCCCTCTACCCTATGAAGCATTAGCTCGAGCACCTCTCCATCTTGCACCGCTCCTCTCCCCCTCTGCCTCGCCTACACGGTGCCGCCCCGAAGCCTCACCGCCGCTGGCCGCCGCGCCGCCCCGATCCGCTCCTCCGGCGCATCTACCTCCCTTCCGAGCCTGTTGGTGAGTTCCTCACGCTCTCTTCTTTCTTTTGGTCCTCGTCCTATGAAGTTTCGTGCCCAGGAGCCCCTGGATGCCGTGCGCCGGCGAGCATTCCGGCGAGCACAGCCTAGCGCCGTCGTGCACAGCCTGTCCTGCCACCGCCGGCCGCTTGCGTGCATCCGTGACCGTTGATCGCGAGATCAACGATCCTGATCGCCCCGCCCCAGGTCAAAACAAGCCAGTAACGGTCAACACAGCCAGTCCATCGCCATCTTGCAAAAAAACCCCCGGACTTTCCAATATCACAAAAAGACCCTTCCACCTTATAAGATCCTTACAGGTATTGTATGTGAACTTGTTTTATCATTGTTCGTGTTTCACGATAGAAATGATACTTTGTCATCGAAAAAACATTACCAATTGCAGGTAATGCCACGCACACGTTTCAAAGTGGCACAGGATAAAATATACGCTGAACCAGGCATTTCCAAAAATGATACGACCATGAAGCTGCACGGCAACCCCCCTAAAATGGGACTCAAACGAAGAGAGCCAATTATCGACAACGATTTCAATATAGGACCAGTTGACAGAGAAGCTGCCAAGTTCTTAGTTCAGAGTTACGAGGACGCTGTGGTTGTGGACATAGACGACCACTCGCTTAAAGCGGGAGAATTGGTCGGAAATATCTCAGAGCAGTTTATATTTGGAGAGGTAATATTCTTTCACATCCATGTCGTCAGTAAACACATGCACACCTAATATTTACTTTTTCCACATTTTGCAGGTAATAAATACATATGTCCATTTTAGCAATGTTGAGAATGAATCAACGTCATTCATACATACGTTTGATGTTCAAAAGTTGACGCAACCAGAACGGGGGATAAGCGAAAAGTATATGAAGCGTATAGCGGAAAAATGTGTGGGAAAACATTTGGTATGCAATATTTATTTTGTTTTGTGTATTGATCTGTGTTAGTATCTCATGATTTCCTTTTTGGTTTTAAGCCATGCATTCATACATCTTTCAATTCAACAGGTCTTCGCAACAATGAACATTAATGGCAACCACTAGGGTCTCCTGGTCCTAAACTTTGAAAAAGAACAGGTACAGATTCTTGAATCTTTGGGCATGCGAGATGAAGAAAAAGAGAAGACATTGGTAAGTATATGTAGCAGCTATTATGTAATCACGGATGAGCACATGATCAAACTTCACATGTATATACCCATTCACTGTAGGTGGAAAGCATACGTCTTGCATTGACTATTCGTCCAAAAAAGGTTGGGTTAAATTTGAGATTCCATTTGACATTCGCGACTGGCGAATACTACCATATCTACAAATCCTGAGACAAGGCAATGGGTAATCTTTTCATTTTGTATATGAACGATGTAATTCAGTTACTCATGTTATGGTACAACATTGCAGTTTTACATGTGCGGCGTTCGTAATACAATATATTCTGGCATGGGATGGAGAGAAACTGGCTCATCATTTCACCAGTTTGAGTCTTAGAGTTTTTTTTTTCAATTCAAAAATGTATACAAATTTCAATGGAAGGTGTTATGTGACTATGTGCACTACATTTCTCATGTACAACAAGAAATGGAAAGTTTCTGCCACAACATATGCACGAAGCTGCTACATTCTGATCGCAATAGACGTCGTTTGGAATCATATGCAAAACCTATCACGGTATGTGAATATACTACAATTGTACAAAAAATGTTTACGCAGCTTTTTCCTTGCATCATTAAATAATCTTGTTTAACATGTTGGGTTCATGATTACATAGAAGGAAGCCTACTTGTTGGAATACCCGGAAGAAGGAGTGAGGCATCGAGAGGATAGTGATGTAGACGATGTTGTGGTAACGGTAACTCAAAGCAAAGAAGAAGCAAATGCAGCCCCAGAAAAATCCAAGCCGAAAAGACCACGAGGACGGCCGCGAAAGACTATGGTTGACAATGGAGCCGCAACAGTTATAGGAGTTGCTCAACGAACTTCAAATGGTGCAGGACCTACATCTAGAAAAAGAGCAAAACCCTTGAGGAGAACAGTCGACAGTGCTCCTCGTACTGTCAGGGATGATTTCACTCCAGAAGCTATCTGTGCTCGCGTCAGCAAATGGATGGGTTCAAAAGGAAAACTCCTAAAAAGACCTTATCAACCTATGTAGGTTCAATATTTGCACACAATTAGTGGCGTCATGACTACATTATTTTTATGTGATGAACTTTTGGCAAATAGTCACAATGTGTGTTCACACGACGAGAATGTTGTTTTGTTGAGAGTGATACGAGTGCTTTTAGCTTGGTCCGAGTGCTTTTATGGAGTACTATCTGATTTTGCAGCGCAACCGAGTGGTTTGGTCCTTGTCTCGTGGTAGCTGGGAGGTCGAGAGATCCCCTCTTGATTAGACCCGTGATTTACACCGACGAGGCTCGCCTGCCGTTGGGTGCCTGCCAGTGGGACACTGACGTGTCGGGCCAGGCCCATGTGACAGGGACCCAATGGCAGAGGTGGGAGGGCAGCTCTGCAAGTTTAAATCCTTGATCTCCAGTAACTTGAGTAATTTCTTTTGCAAGTTTGTTCCTAGGTCTTGTAATAAACTAGCCATTGCATAGCAGCAAAGGGAACAAAGTCATTTTAGCTAGCCTCTTTGAGTTGCTCTAATGGCGTCTCAGGGTGATGGGGTCCGTTGGGAGACTACACCAGAATGGCTGAGGTGGGAGAGCCTCTGTACATGGGAAAAAACACAAAAAGGCTTGAAAAGTGCGTGGGGGCCAGTCAACGCGCAAGTCCATCTCTTGAGAACAGAACCGCACCGTCAGCGAATGTGGCGGGGTGATTGGACGGGCCGGGCCCGCCACTTTCCCCTTTCTGTCATTCGCATTTAAGGCGTGAGCAGGCCAGCGACGCGAACTGCTTCGCATTCCATAGGAAACCGCGCCCACTCATCCTCCATTGCCGCTCTTGCTAGCTCCGCCCGTGCTCTTCAATCTTGCTCGCTCCGCCGACGATTCTTTAGTTCCGGCCAGGGGAAACCCTAGATCCTGATCTGCCTCCTCCTCCGCCTCCGCCGCCGCCTCCAACGTCACGTAGCTAGGGAGTGCATCGCTGCATCGACGTGTAGCCCGAGACGACGATGAGTCTGACAAGGGGGCAACGAAGGAAGTCGAGGCGCGGAGCTAAGCCGACGAGGTCACCGTCGCCCACGCCGTCACCTCCGCAGCAGCCGTCGGCGCTCCTCCGCAACAAGGAGTGGGTGCCCTCCATCTGCACCACGGAGCGCCTCAACTGTCTCGTCTAGGAGGGAGTCCTCCCAGAACAAGAGGATGGAAGGTGGCAGCCTGCGGCCGGGGAGGGTTCCCGACGTCAGAGACGACGCAGGCGGTTGTCTTCGAGTGGGCTTTCCCTTCGTGTGTGGCATCCTCTACTACTTCGGGTTACAGTTATGCAATCTTAACCCTAACTCCTTTGTCACATCGCCATCTTCATCAATCTCTGCGAGGCGTACCTCGGCATCGCTCCCCATTTCGACCTCTTCCGCTACTTCTTCTGCCTGAAGAGTCACCCGAACGACACAACCCCGAAGGTGGTCGGTGGGGCCGGATTTCAGCTCAAGCAGAAACATTCTGCGGAGTACATTTTCGTGCCCCTTAAGTCCTCCAACAAGTGATGGCATAACGAGTGGTTCTATATGGACAACCACGAGCCACGGGTCCAGTGCGACGTCGACTCCCGCCCCATTCCAGGCAAGCACTGGGATCAAGATCCAGAAGAGCAGGCGACGTCGCAAGTGCGGGAACTGTTGGCGCTCATCTGCGATCTGTGATTGAGAGGCCTGACCGGCGTTGCGATGATGATCAACTACGCCAGCCATCACCTACAGTCGATGAATGAACACACGCACTACGCGTACGAGTACGCGGTCCGGACTTCGACGCGACGCGTGAGGTGCCGGAGCTGGCTCCAGCCGAGGATCTACTGGATCGGATCCGCTCGTGCTTCGCGCCCGGGATGCACATTACCTCCTGCAGGGCGTCGCCGCTGTTCAACCTTGCAAACCCGCGACCAGAGGTGAGTTTCCTTTCAGGCTTCCTGGATTCGCCCATAGGTGCATTGGACATTATGCCTGCTAGATGTTTGATAAAATGTCTCTTGTTTGAAAGGCCCGTCAGGCGTTCACCTCGGAGGCTTCGTTGCTACACACCGTCCAGGGGAAGGACACCAGGACCGGGAGGCTGCGGGAGCTCACGGAGATGGAGCGCGCAAAGGAGACCGAGCCGCAAAGTAGTGATGAAGGAGGCGGCAACGAGACCACGGCGAAGGGGAAGGAACCCAAGGCCACCAAGAGGCAGGAGGCGCGACGGGCGCCACCCGGCTCGTGCAAGCTGAGGCTGGTGAAACAGCGTAAGGTGGTGCTCCAAGACGACTCGTATGAGGAGGACTAGGACCACCTGCCGCGCACACATCCGCTGTGGAAGGAGACCACAGTGCACTCACCGGTCAGGGAGGAGGCGGCGCTAGAGGAAGTGCTGGGTGAGCCTCTTCTTCATTCCCCTCGACCTTCTCTTCAATCTTCTCCAACTTCATATACGCCAGTCCGCCAATCTTCGCCCTCTCTGTCTCTGTACACACTACTTCGCCTACTCTTCCGCCGCGAGACTCCGCCGTCACTGGGGCGGCCACCCAGACGCCGCCGCCGCTGGGCGATCTGCGCTGAGTCCTGTGAAAACGGCGGCAGACACGGAGAGCGCGTGGAGTGGCGCAAGCAGCAGAAAGCGATGGGCACCGCTTGGTGGCTTGTTTCGGCAAAGCATCAAGATCCGTGTCTCAACCCAGTTAGTAAAACTGCGCGATCCAGCTGCCTTGTTCTTGTGTATATATTGTGATGACATGTTTTGTTGTGTGTGAATCCTTTTGCGCAGGGAAGCATCTGATGATCCTATTCCTGAGGGGGATGTGTCCGAGCCATCCATCACCCTAGTCTTGCCTCAGCCGAGTGCTTCAGAGCCATCCATCTCCCCGGCCATGCCTCAGCCGAGTGCTGTGGAGAACTCGGGGACTATGCAGATAGAGGACATCCCTTGGGCGGCGAGGCAGCAGGAGCAATCTCCGCCGCGACAGATGCGCATAGCATACATCTATAATGATGTGGCAGAGGGGTTCCTTGACAACGCAGAGACCGACACCAACAAGAGCCAAAAACTGCTGGAGGCATTGTCAGAGGCCTCTCGTATCGCCAAGGTGAGTACCGAAGCTTGATTTTTGGGTCATTTTTGTGGACAGAAAGTGTTTTAGCATGTTGTATGTCGCAGAGCGTGGTTTCCCGTTCTGTTCGAAAGAGCGATGTGCTGGACAAGATGGCCTCCAGCCATGAGGAGAACAAAAACCTACGGGCTCGGGTGCGACGTCTGGAGGAGCAGGCGGGCGAGAAGTGGGCAGCGTCGAGCAAGGAGGTCGAGGAACTGGCCCGGGACGCCGCTGCGACCAGGCTAGCTGCTGTCACGGCGCACGAAGAGGCGGAATCCTTTAGGAAAGGTGAGTACCTGATCTGTCGAGTTTTCTCAACCATCCTGAGTGGTTCTTGTGGTTGACTTGTCATGCATTTTAGCACCAGAGGCGGAGGCCGCAGCTTGAAAGGAGGAGCGTGCTAAGGCTGCTGAGGAGGCAAAGGCTCTTGTGGACAAGGCTAAGGCACTCGCGGCCAAGGTCGAGGAGTACTCCGCTGAGGCTTCCACGGTGAAGAAGATGTTCGCAGGTGAGTGCATCACCATGGGTCGGTCTTTTATTACCTAATTGTATGTACTGCTGACCTGAATACAGCATATCGGCACAAAATCCTTGCCCAATTTGCAGATCTTGAGGCGCGCGTGCAGTCTGAGCGCGCCCAAGCTGATGCGCTTGAGAACGCTATTCGGCCACTGGTCGACGAGCTAGTGCCGCTGACGGAGCCTGAGCCTCGCCAGTTTGGAGATCCCAGACATTCTGAACATCCCAACTTGATGGAGCGGCTGCAGCAGGTCCCGGATTGGCTTCATGAGTACATCCGGACGATCAGCTTGGCGAGCACCACCCATGTACTGGCCATCTTCAAGTCCCTCTACCCGGCCATGAACCTGAACAGGTTAATGGGCGGCTACGCGCATGGCACTACCACGATGCGCATCAGCGAACTGCATGTGGAGGTTAAGGATGTGGCGACCAAGCTGGCAGACGACGTGATGTCTTCAGACGATGACAATGACGACGATGATGATGGCGCCCCTGCGACTGCTGCTTTGACCATGTGATGAGTGTTTGCTAGGTGATGTGGTGGAAAAACAATTAGTATTTGTCTGCACTTAAGGGCCAGTAGGTCCGAGTACTTTCGTGTTAATACGCTTTGGAGATGCTTTTGTTTTAACTCTTCTTGCTACTTTGCATTTTGCATCTTATGATTAATTGCAGATAGTGCTAAGTTTCTCACACGCGGTTTCCGCGCCTATTTTGCAAACATTCCAAAAATGTTCAGCTGTGTTGCCCCCTGATTTGTTTCTGAGATTAACTACACCCCTTACCCCCCGTTATCTCAGTGTAGTTTCTCACGCGCGTTTTCCGCGCCCCTATCCCCGCACTCGTAACCAAGACGGTTCCCGAACATTATTAAGGTCGCCATCAGTAGCCCTTGACCTAGCCCGTGCACCACCCTAGCCGACGCACTTGGAGGTCGACCTCCAAGCCACCGTCGCCGCCTCCGCCTCCGCCTCTCATCTCTGCTTCGACAGCATTGACGGCCACGAGACCCGTTCCACGTCATACATTGCGAGGTGAGCAATCGTCTGTATAGTTTACATCTGGGATCTAATTATTTTCAAAGTCTTCAAGTTCGAATCTACAAAAGGAGAAACAATAATGTTACCTGTGATGTTTAACCAATGCAAAAACTATGCTTCGATTAATTTTTAATCCTGAAAATTTTGCATTCAGTGGGGTTACCAGTGGCCTTTCCAATGATTGATTCCCGTGCATAGTAGAGCAACGTTAGATAACCCTACTGCTTGGATCAAGAACATTTTTAAATAATTACATACTTGTTTTCAAGTAAAATTTTCTATTTAGAAAAAACAGTTATACTGACTTGTTTTAGATTATGGCACTAGGCACTGGATGTGCGTTGCTAGGGTTGTACATGATTTTGTTTTTGATTTTTGATTTTATTTTTTTCCATATAACTAATTCTATGTTGTAAATTGCTAGGTGTCATGGATCAAGTTAAGAGGTCCCTCTAAAAGATCGAGGAGAAGGCAACCACACGCAAGAAGGAATTTGAGGATGAGTATTCGAAGGTCATGCTTCAACTTACCAGATCGTACGTCCAGAAGATGAAGGAAGAAGAAAAAACTGAGAAAGACATGAGTGATGAGCGTGACCAGTTGGACAAAGAACAAGACAAAGAGTTTTCTAAAGTAGCCAGAAGAATTGAAAAGAACATGCTGCCCAGTTGAAGAAATCGCTACATGAACACCGTGCTCTCTTTGACGGATTGAAAGAACGTCAACGTGCTATTGCACATAATGTATTTCAGAAGACCAGTAAAGAAAAAATGAGATCGTACAAAAACATGAACAAAGTATTGATACCTTCACCTACCAAGCAAAGATGCATTTCAAAGAGTTGGAGAATGACATGTCAATGTTGAAGGGTATGATTGAGAACTTGATGCCCTTGTTCGAACAACAGGAGGTCCCTGGCAATAACGCAGACGAGGTACCCACCAAAGTATTTTATTTATAATATTATATTAATGTTATGTATTGTATAGGTAGCCACCTCAACATTTGCCCTTTCAGGAAGATGAGATCCGCATATCGAAATGGAACCTGTGTATGTTAAAGGACAACGAATGTCATTCGGTATGTGTAAATTTTTTTAGTATACTAATTTTTACAAACTCCTTTCAGCCAAATGATATTTGTTCGTGTAATCTATATACATCTTGTTATGCGATTCAAGGTGCACACAGTGAAGGAACTTTATCTGGATCTGAACAAGTACTATGACGATAGGGAAGAAGGTGACATTGACATGTTTAACATTGTACATCCAGCCACTACTATTGAGTGGGCCGTGATGTCAGATGCTTTGAGGCCTTTTGGATACAACGGAGCTGCAGAGTTGTACTACATGAATCCCGCTATAGGAGGGAAGGAGCTATCAATTGGGTATGGGTTAATAAAGATTGTAGGTCGACAAGAAGAGGTGAATGAAATGGTGCGCGCTCATGGTGGTACCAAGATTTGTCATCTCTACATAGTGGGACCTGAAGAAGTGAGTATTGGTTTCTATTCACAAATATTCCCCTTAACAGACCGATAACATGTCAACAACTTAATGCAGGACATGATGTACATGGAGTACTAAGACGACAGAGAAGTGGGGATAGTGGTGACGGCATCTAAGCAGGCTTTCCTTATTAATTTAGTTGTTGGTTACAAACTTGTTAGGTTGCATTATCTATTTGTTCGAAATTGGAAATAGTGTGTTATGCCTTTACTCCAAGTTCGGTTGAAGTTTGATTGTCTTATATTTATTTAAGATGCGTGTGTTAGAACAAAGATTTCATGTTCTTTACCAATCATTCATCCTTATATGTTTGGGTAATCAATCAATGTGTGCAAGTGACAATAATTGTGGAGGTGCGGCGAATTTGATAGGGAATCACCAGCCGGCTGTAACACAAAAAAACACCAGACGGGTCATTAGCTGAATCACCAGCCGGCAGCCAAGCCCAAAAATGTCTCCCGAACACTCTCGGCTACTCGATAGAATACAGCCCAACCCAAAAAAGCCCTCCTGAACCATTTGGTGTTACAAAGTTGTCAGAGAAGGGTTGTGCCTGACCCCGTGTCAGAGCCCAGGCCATCTCGGCCTTACTACCCCATTCACAGCATGGCCGGCCCATCTCCGCCGCGCGCGTCCTGTCCGGATGATAAGGGCAAAAAGGTAATTGAAGATGGACCCTCAGATGCGCCCGTGCATGCCCTAGACGCAGATATTTATAATCCTCTCTCGTATAATTGGCCCACAAATACTCCTATGTTGCAGTTGAGTGAGGATGCAACGCAAGCACCATTCTAATGGCGAAACTCTCGGAAGGCTCCCAATATGTTGCAGTTGAGTGAGGATGCAGCGCAAGCACCATTCCAATGGCGAAACTCTCAGAAGGCTCCCAAATATGTTGCAGTTGAGTGAGGATGCAGCGCAAGCACCATTCCAATGGCGAAACTCTCAGAAGGCTCCCAAATATCCATCACCTCTCCTCGCTGCCGGGATTTCTTCATACGGCAACTCTCACTCATCCCTTCTCTCCACTTCTTCCTTCCGTACCATCGCAGCTCACCCGTCTCAATCCCCTTCCTTCGCGGCCTGTAGCTCCACCTCCTCCCCGTCCTCCTTCATCTCATCGTCTCAATCTTCCTCCACTGCATTGTCGTATCCATGGCGGAACCTGACCTGCAGGCAGTGCTCCCGCATCAGGTCGCCCACCTCGGCCTTCCGAACCCCCATGCCCTGCGCACTCCTCCACGGGTTGACCACCATCTCACGGCAGATCTGCGCCCTCAGCTCCCCCCGAGATCCCCCCTCCTCGGATCCGCGCCATCAACGTTGACCGACCACTAGGTCAACGAGGAGGAGACGATGGCGGTCGCATCGATGTCGGCCCCCGCATCTAGGGGCGCCAACGCCGGCTCCAACGTGAGGAGCCTCGCCGGGTCCTCGCTGCTGCTTGACGAGTCTCCTCTGCCGCCACCGCCTCCGTCGACTCAGCAGTCTCCGCCGCAGCCAGAGATAGATCCCCTGCCCCGCATCACAGAGGTCACTTTCGGTATTCTCTCTGGGGATGGAGCACAACTCAGGTGGTTGAGATATCCGCTCCCTTTCTGGGACCTTGGGTTACGCTGGGCCGCAGCATTGAGGTAAAAGATTTTGTCAGGAGTCCTCTCCAGACGGCCTTTGCCATTGCAGTCGCCTCTATCCTGGTGATTAAATGGGAGAGGCATTTGGCGCCAATTCGTCGGCGATGGGTCCGGTGCAACATGGCCCCCGAGCTGCCCATCTCTACTTCCCGGTCGGCACAGTCACGGCTCAACTGGTGGTTGCGCCAGTTCATGATGGTGTTGCTGCTCAGCGTAACCTCGACCGGGGATTTTTGGGTCTTGCTGTACTCCCTCTTGACCCTTTCCCCCAAGTCGATCTTGGTGATCAGAGTGCAGGTGGTGTTCTTCATAAAGACCTGCATGGTGCTGGTGTCCCTGTTGTGGGACTGGATTGATGGACTGGGTTCGGGTCAAGGTCAGGATCAGGCTGGAACTGCCGAGGCGCTTGGAACTGTCTGAGGCTCAGGCGGCACAAGTTCGACACTGAAGCATCTTCCATGCCTGTTACTATTTAGGAATTCTCAGATATACTATCTTCAATCTCTAGGCTTATTAGGAGGTCTTTGATAGTTGTGTACAAATTAAGCAAGTAATGAGCAGTATGGACTAGTCTGTATATATGGTGATCCTTATCACCAATCCACTAATGTAATATTGGGACCATGTGTTGAACTCTGTCACACTTAATCGCTTTATGCATATGTTTTGTACGGGTGATCACAATTTGATCGTGCATGTCAATGAAAAGCTTGATTGTTCTTTGCATATTACCCATGGTACTGATCTGAGTTGAGACAAACCTAAAAATAAGCTTTCTCGGTGCTTCTGCTCATCTAGTATTTTGTCTGAATTCCTAATATGTCCCCCCCATCTCATTATATTGGCATGCCTGCTTGAACACCAGAATAACACAAAATGTGAAGGGTACTTTTTCCTATGTAAAGTAAGTTGGATTATGGGGTGTACCTTCATTGCTATTTCCCCAGAATTAGGTATGCTAAGTTTTTGTACTGTTCTACCCGGGCCAGGCTATATGTTTCTCTTTGTAAGCCCATCCATTCCCAGGGGTATTCATTGAATTTCTCTCCCATTTCTTTCATCTCCAGCTGATCTCTCAGGGATTCGATACACTGTACAAGTAATTAAAACAAAAAGTTCAACCAGATACAAGTATAAGTTCCAGTTTCAACTAAAAAAGGTAAATTGTGAGGTTTTATGGTCCAACATTGGAATGTACTTCAACGTTATCTAGTCTCCAATAATACACCCAATTCTTCACTAATAATCAGTTTGCCAACTGTATCAATGCAGCTAATCCCTCTGATGCACCGGATTGGAGGACCAAACCCTTTTCCCAGTCTATTGTTGCCTTTTTAACAGGTTCCTCTAGGGTCCAGAACATACCCAGAGCTCAAAACCAGATGGCAGACTCAGTTGCTACAAGTGTCTTCCTTCATTATGTAGTAATCTGAGACATTATCATGTGTGCCCTCTTTTGTGTGCACTCCAGCTTGTAACCTTTAACAGTGTGATGGTTTTAATAGCTTCATGTTGTTAGTTATGAATGAAGAGTCAGCTTGTGACCACTAACAGTGTCATGAAATGTTTTTTTAAAAAACCATGGATAGGCTACTTGGGACATGCTAACATGGTATGTTAACTTGACGTGGTATGGTAACTCGAAGGCACGCCGCCTCTCTGTGACATGGCAATCTAAACAATGATATGTTAACTTGCCATGTTAACTTGATGTGGTATGTTGTTAACTAGACGACACGCCGCCTCTCTGTGACATGGCAATTTACACAATGATATGTTAACTTACCATGTTATGTTAACCAATGTTTTGGCATGTTAACTTAGATTCTATGTTAACTTGTGGTACGATAGCTACAACGTGGTTCCTATCAGTGATGTTAACTTAGATGTTATGTTAGGTCATGTTATGTTGCGTCATTTTATGATACGTTAGCTTATCCACACATTACATGTTAACGTAACGACGGTATGTTAACGTTCCTTTGCACATGTCAAATGATAAATTCCACATTGCAAAGGTTACATAGACTAATTGAGAGAACCGCCTAGTTACAATTTTAGTGTCGTCTGAGTGCTTATAGCTTCATCCGAGTGCTTATAGCTTCATCCGAGTGCCTATAGCTTCATCCATTTAGCTTCGTCCGGGTGCTTTTAGCTTCATCCGAGTGCTTTTAATGGGTACAATGATGCATCCGAATGCTTCAGTAAGAGTTGAACAATCGATACAGCAAGCACTCAAAAAAAGGCAGAAACAAAATAGGCACAATGAAAGCAGGAACAATGACAATTATTAAGAGAATGAAATTTGCCAAGAAGATAACTCACCCCCACAAACTCAGCTTGATTTCATGAAACCAAACAAGAACCCACAGGTACTAGAGAAAGAGAAGTCATATACAAGAATGTAGAATTTTGTTAGGATGTATACCTTAGCCGAATCATTTATCCAACACATCCTCAGGGAGCATTTTATCCTACAAATGAAGAGGGACATTACCAAAAACTACACATGGCTCACAGACAAGAAATTGTACAGTTTGATCACAATTACTCTTAGCTTACCTCATCTCTCAAGTAGCATGTTCGCCGATTGTGACCCCAATCTTTACATAGGGTACAATGTTTGTCAGATCTATCTGAACTTGACTTCAACTTTTTCTTCAGGGCCCCTCTGCCAGGCACGCGTATGGGATCTAATACATTGCAGCACTCCGCAGAATCAACATCAAGGTCTTGTGGGAGCACAGGACGAAACTTCTTGCGTCCACCCTATCCTATATTTACAGGAATCGTAGCAGCTTCCTCTTCAAGAACGCGTTTGAGCCGTTCAAATGCTTCTTGTGATTGAGCTGCTGCGAAGGCTGCCGTTCGACCGATATTGTGTAGGTCATTGTACCTCTGTACACTATCAGAGTAGTCATACATTGTGCTCTTCCTTGTAGGAGGAAATCCACGCTTGGCACCCATCGTCCACCTTTCCAATACACAGCAATCTGGAAGCTTATTTTCTCCGCTATAGCGCAACACAAAGAAGATGTGTGAGCATGGGGTTCCAAGGGACTGCAACTTTAGACAAGAACATGAAATTTCCTTGACCTTATGCACATCAACACGTATGTCACAGCTCACATAGTATCGTTTTTCTCCTTTACCAACCCTTCCAACTTCATGCACAACAGTGTCATAGCTATCCAATTCCTCAATCAAATAGCACTTCTCAGCTGCTTTCAGAGTGTATAGCACATCATCACACAAAACACTTGTTGTGAACCTTTTTGCAGCCTCATGCACAAAAAACGAAGCATCTGGTTCCAAGCATGGCGTGTAATTGGATACAAAATCCAGAGTCGCTTGTCTAGTTCACAGCTTTTCAAGACAGTTGTCAAAGTGTTGAAAGAGCTCTACCAATGTCATTTTCTGATCTAGAAAAAACTAGATCCTAGAGTGTAGGCTCTCGCTATGCTGGTTGCTCCTCAATCCTAAATAGCACTTACCAGCATGATACGCAACACACCAGGATTCCCTCCTCTCATACATCTGATATAGCCACGAGTTCTCATCTGTGACGTCATGCTTCTTCAAGAAAACCTTCTATTTCAACTCAATCTCTTCTATAGAGGAACGATCATAAAGAAAGCACCTAATCCCTTCCTTCACACCATCATCCTTAATATTACTCACAATTATATTCTCAATATGCCATCCGCATAGCCGATGCGATGCATTCGGTCACACAATACTGATTGCATTCTGCATAGCAAGGTCTCCGTCGGTGATCACAGATACTGGATGTTTCCGAGACATGACTTTAGTGAATGCCCTAAGCAGCCACACATAGGACTGAGTATCCTCATGAGCAACAATTCCACAAGCGGAAAGAACTGTGCTTTTATGATGCTTCACCCTAACAAAAGGAACAAGAGGCAGGTTGTATTTATTGGTTTTGTAAGTGCCATCAAATACAATGACATCACCAAATGCTCTATAATCCATCTGAGATTGGAAGTCGCACCAAAGCACTCCCGTCATATTGTCGGGGACAGCCCTAGGGGTCCCCTTTAACAACTGGGAAATCCCCACTTAAAACCCGCAACTAAGCCAAAGCCAAACACGCCTCGCCTAACCATGCAGGACACGGCCCACGCCGCGGAGGCCCCAACGGCCCACCAAGGCGGCCCACTCGAAGATCCCCTCGAGCAGGCTTCGCCTCGCTCGAGTATGCACGCCTCCCTCGGGTGGGCTCTGTCCCGTTCGAGGGGGTGCGCTTACGTCGAGCAGGCTCCGCCTCGCTCGAGGGCCCGCTCCCCCCTCGAGCAGGCTCCGCCTCGCTCGAGGGTCCGCTCCTCCCTCGAACAGGGTCCGCCTCGCTCGAGGGCGCCCCGCACGCGCGCGCCGCTCCCGTACACGGGCATTTAATGCCCCGACAACGGCGGGGGCGGCGCCATCATGCGCCTAGGGCTCGCGCCCCGGTGTCGCCACACCAACTCCCCGGGGAGGGAGCCCATCCCCGCCACCGTGGGAGGAAGCGTGTGGCGCGGCCGGTGCCGTCCCGTGACGCCGCGCCGCCTACTCCGGTACGGCTAACGCGCCGAGCCCTCAAAGGGGGGCCGGCCGCACCCTCGACTTGATTTCTTGTGACCTTGCAGGGTTAGGTGGAGGCGCTAGGCCGGTGGGACGCCATCCCTGCCACTGCTAACGGCATGGCTGCCGCCCCCGTGCGTACGAACCACACGCCGGCGCCGTGGCGCGCGCCTCTAGCACTGTGGAGCGTGCGGGAACGGGACGCCGCCTTACCTGCCACTGTGCCTCGTACGGACCGACGTCAGCGACTCCCTCGAGCCTGTCTAAAGACATCACAGCCATCCGCTGCCCTTCTACCCTCGAAGCCGCCACTGTTCGGGTACAAGATAAGCCATGATGGCCGGATCGCTGCAAGGATCGTCCGGACGGCCGCCTACTCTACAGCATAGCACATCACGCTCCCTCACATAGCTAAATAGCGCGACACGCATGTGATTCGCTCTCTCCTTGGTCTATAAAAGGAAGACGAACCCCCCTGCCGCAGGGGACAAAAAACGACGGACGGAGACACGACACACACCACACGGGACAGGCTGCGCCACGCACTTGCTCTCCAATTCTCCCACAACATCTTCGGTCACTACACCAGGGACTTGGAAGCCACGCTTCCTCTCCCGCCTTGCTTGTAGCAGCCCCACTACAGGCACCCTCGGTGCTGAGCAATATAGTGCCTTGAGCACGCCACTGCTGGACGTACGGCCCCTCGGCCGGAACCAGGATAAACTCTGTGTCTCTTATTGCTTAGCATCGACCATTGAGGGATAGACCTCGGCGCTTATTACTGGTTAGTGTCGGGACCACATTCCGCACCGACGGCTGGCGCCCACCGTGGGGCAACCGAGCGCCTAAGGTCAATCCATCAACTCCCTCCATGGTGATCCGCACCGAATACCGCGGTACGCGCTACCGCATGGGCAGCTCGGACCCCCTCCCCCGCCGGGTTCGAGATCCGGTTCGGGGGCCCGAACTTTCGGGCCACGGGGAACGGCTACCTCGATGCGCCTCACCAACCGTGAGGAGCTCCGTGCGCGGCGCCGGCCGGTCCGCTCCGGCCCCCGCCGCGCGCACCACCACGGCGCGACGCCCGCCGGCGCGGATGCCGCGGGCCCGTCGACGCCACGATGTCGTCGCCGCTCCGGCCGGTGCTCGCGCCAGGCGCGGTCCGAGCGGCGGCAAGCTGAACGTGCCGCCTCTCAATGCGACGCACCCGTCAGCACAATAGCCACCGCCCCGACGGGGCAGCGCACGGTCTCCGGGCCGCGCTTCCCCATCGGCCTTCGCGGTGCTACGACGGCCTACAACGCCAACGTCAACACGGCGATGCGCCGGGTTCCCCCTGGTCGTCACGTCTTCGTTGCCAGGGGCCCTGATGCCTCCGCTGGCGACGAGTCATCCCTGGGTTCCCTTGACGCGTTGCCACCCACTAACCTCCACGGGTACGCGGAGTGGGACTTCTCCGGCGTGCCGGACCCGGTCATGTTCAGGCGCTTCCTTGACGCTACGGACTACTGGTTCGGCTGCTCCGACGACTCCAGCATCGGGAGTTACGACCCCGCGCGGGAGTGCTGCGTCGTCATCGCCAACGACCCAGCCAACGCCACCGCGCGGTAGGCGCCGGCCGACGGGGAAGTCACGCCTGCCCCAGGGATCGCTCCGCGCCTGGCTGCGGGGCCAAGCACCCCTGCTGGGGCCGATGTCGACGCGCAGTTGGCCCAGGCCCGTGAGCTCGAGGCCAAGCTGGCGGAGGAATATCGGACGGTGCAGCTGCTCCATGCCTCAATGGTGGGGGAAGCCTCCGCGTGAGGCGAACGCGCACGGGAGCTGGGCAAACAGGACCGCGACCGCATCAACGCCAACTTCAACGTCGACAACCCAGACGCGCCCCCGCGGGCAAGCCAAAAGCTCATTGCTGCCGCGACGCTACTGCGGGCTATGCCGGCACCCTCGACCCCTGAGGCGCGGAACCTGCAGCGCGAGGTGCAGGCCCTCATCGAGCAAGCGGCCGTCCCGCAGGCCGAAAGCTCAGCCTCACGTATCCGCCAGCAAGGGGATGCGCGGGACGGCGGAGCCGCACAGGGGGGCGAACCCTCAGTCCATTCAGGTGAAGCGGCGGGGCGACCGGCCAACCCAGGACGCACGCCGACCAAGGAGCGGCTCCTTGACGCGCGCAGGCGCCGGACCGGTGACGCCCGCAACGTCATCAACGCCGGCGCACGAGCAAAGCGGATGCGCGAGCGGCGGTAGGCTACCACCCTTGACGGGGTGGACGCTACGACGCCGACGAGGACCGTTCCCCGACGCCGAACCCCCGGAACCCGTGTGTTCGGCCCGGGAGATCCGCGCGGCGGCCTTCCCCCAACGCTTCCGCCAACCCTTGACCATCGTCAAATACAACGGGGAGACGGATCCCCGCGTGTGGCTCAACGACTACCGCCCGGCGTGCCGCCCGGGCGGGGCCACCGGCCGACGAGGTCATCATCCGCAACTTGCCCCCGCACCTCGGCGATGCGGCCGGACATGGCTCGAGCACCCGCCCGCCACCCGCATCCACAACCGGGATGACTCGGTCCACACGTTCGTGGGTAACTTCCGGGGGCACGTACGTGCACCCCGGAAATTCCCCGGGACCTCGCGCTCCCGCACCCGAGGCCCGGCGAGTCGCCGCGGGACTTCATACGCGCGCTTCTCCAAGCGCCGTACGTAGCTCCCCGCCGTGGCGCAATCCGAGATCGTGCATGCCTTCCTCGAGGGCACCACGTGCCGGGACCTCGTGCGAGAGCTGGGACGCAGCCCGCCCGCGGACTCCAACGAGCTGTTCGACATCACCACCAGTTTCGCCTCTGGAGAGGAGGCCGTGGGGGCGATCTTCGACGGCAAGAAGGGCAAGCGCTCGGATGATGCGCCCGCGGAGGGTAGCAAGTCCAGGGAGCCCCACCGAAAGGACAAGCGGGGCAAGAAGGAAAAGAAGCCGCGCCGCGAGGCGCGCGAGCAGGGGCGCGACGGCGATGATGTCGAGGCTCTTGCTGTTGACCCGGCTCGACAGGGCCCTCGACCGGCCCCTCGAGGTCCGGGGGTGTTTGATGACATGCTGAAAAAGCCATGTCCTTACCACAAGACCCCAGTAAACCACACCCTTGAGCAATGCGATATGCTCAAGAAGTTCTATGGCCGCGCCGCCGCGAAGGAAGCGGAGGCCAAGAAAGACGGAGGAGATGGCGACGCCGGCGGCTTCCCCGCCGTGGAGAACGTGTTCCTCATCTTCGGGGGACCAACTGTCGACATGTCGACCTGCCAGCGCAAGCGGGAGTGGCACGAGGTCCTCGCCGCGGAGAAGGCGCCTCCCTCCTTCCTCAACTAGTCGGAGGACGCCATCACCTTCGGCCGGGAAGACCATCCGAACCGCATCCCCAACCCGGGCCAATACCCGCTGGTGGTTGACCCAATCATTGGGAACGCGCGGTTCTCAAAAGTCTTGATGGACGGAGGCAGCAGCCTCAACATCCTCTATGCGCATACGCTGCGCTTGCTGGGGATCGGGTTGGACCAGCTGCAGCCCAGCACGAATCCGTTCCATGGCGTCGCGCCCGCAGCGGTGTCCGGCCCCTCGGGCGGATCGATCGCCGGTTTGGTTCGGCACCGCGAAGAATTTCCGCAAGGAAACACTTACCTTCGAAGTGGTGGGGTTCAAGGGCGCCTACCACGCCATACTTGGGCGGCCCTGCTACGCCAAGTTCATGGCGGTCCCCAACTACACCTACTTATGAAGATGCCAGGACCAAACGATATCATCACCGTGGGCTCGTCCATCGAGCACGCATTCGACTGCGACGTCGAGTGCGTAGAACAAGCGGAAGCACTAGCGCTGGACGAAGCGCTGGTGACCACCTTGTAGAAGATGGTCAACGAGGACCTCGACTCCACCGCCAAGCACACCGGCACCTTCGAGGCCGCGGAGCAGACCAAGGAGGTGCCCCTCGACCGTGCTGCCCCCGAGGGCAGGGTGTTGAGGGTCAGCTCCACCCTCGATCCCAAATAGGAAGTGGTGCTCGTCGACTTCCTCTGCACCAACACCGACATCTTCGCGTGGAGCCCCTCGGATATGCCAGGCATCCCGAGGGAGGTCGCCGAGCACTCCCTTGACATCCTGCCTCATGCCCGCGCCGTGCGGCAACCCGCTCCGCCGCTTCGACGAGGAGCGGCGACGGCCATCGGGAGCGGAGCCGCGGAAGCTTCTCGAGGCCGGGTTCATCAAGGAGGTGTTCCACCCAACGTGGCTTGCAAACCCTGTACTTGTAAAGAAAAAGAACGGGAAGTGGCGGATGTGTATAGACTACACTAGTCTTAATAAAGCATGTCCTAAAGTTCCTTTTCCTTTGCCACGTATTGATCAAATTGTTGACTCAACGGCTGGGTGTGAGCTGCTCTGCTTCCTTGATGCCTACTCCGGGTATCATCAAATAAAGATGAAGGAGTCCGACCAGCTCGCGACTTCGTTCATCACGCCGTTCGGGATGTTTTGTTATGTCACGATGCCGTTCGGCCTCCGAAACGCGGGTGTGACGTATCAGCGTTGCATGAAGCACGTTTTCGGAGATCACATCAGACGGACGGTCGAGGCGTACGTGGACGACATCGTCGTGAAAACCAGGAAGGCGAACAACCTGGTTGGCGACCTTAGCATTGCGTTCGGCTGCCTGCGGGCCAATGGGATCAAGTTAAACCCCGAAAAGTGTGTCTTTGGGGTGCCGCGAGGCATGCTCTTAGGATACATCGTCTCCCAACGGGGCATCGAGTCCAACCCCGAGAAGGTTGCGGCCCTCGAACGAATGGGCCCGATCCGGGACCTCAAAGGGGTGCAAAAGGTGCTGGGGTGCCTTGCCGCCTTGAGCCGCTTCGTCTCGCGGCTCGGCGAGAAGGGCCTACCCCTCCATCGCCTTCTCAAGAAGCATGAGCGCTTCTCCTGGACCGCCGAGGCCCAGGATGCGCTCGACAAGCTGAAGGCGTCCTTGACCCACGCCCCGATCCTCACGCCGCCGCAGACGGCGGGCCGAACCCCTGCAGCTCTACGTGGCCGCAACCACCCAGGTGGTCAGCGCCGTGATCGTGGTGGAGCGCACGGAGGAAGGGCACGCCCTGCCGATCCAGCGGCCGGTCTACTACATCAGCGAGGTCTTGTCTGACACCAAGACGTGCTACCCCCAAGTCCAAAAGCTGTTGTATGCGGTGGTCCTCGCGCGGCGCAAGCTTCGCCACTACTTCGAGGCCCACCCCGTCACGGTGGTCTTCTCCTTCCCGCTGGGGGAGATCATCCGCAATCCTGACGCGGCGGGCAGGATCGTCAAGTGGTCCGTGGAGCTGATGGGCGAGACGCTCGCCTATGCCCCGCGCAAGGCCATCAAGTCCCAGATCCTGGCGGATTTCGTCACTGAATGGACGGACACGCAGCTGCCACCGCCACAAATCCAAGCAGAGTGCTGGACTCTGTATTTTGACGGCTCGGTGATGAAAACAGGGGCGGGCGCGGGCCTGCTCTTTGTGTCACCCCTCGGGGAGCACATGCGGTACACGGTGCGCCTCCACTTCCCCGCCTCGAACAACATGGCTAAGTACGAGGCCCTCCTTTGCGGCCTCAAGATCGCCATCGAGTTAGGCGTCAAGCGCCTCGACGTGCGGGGGGATTCGCAACTCGTGATTGACCAAGTCATGAAGAACGCGAGCTGCCATGACGACAAGATGGAAGCATACTGCAAGGCCGTGCGAGCCCTCGAAGACAAATTTTACGGCATCGAGCTCAATCACGTGCCCCGCCGGTACAACGAGGAGGCGGACGAGCTGGCCAAGATCGCGTCCGGGCGGATCACCGTCCCCCCGAACGTTTTCGCCCGCGATATTGCTCAGCCCTCGGTCGCCCTCGAGCCTCACCCCTCGAGCCACGCAGAACCCTCGGGGGCTCCCTCATATCCAGCGGGTGCGGAACCCATGGATGAGGACCCCTCGAACGAGGCGTACGTGCTCTCCCTCCTCGAGGGGTATGGCGCCTATGGGGCTGATGTGATGGACATCGAGCCAGCCCCCGTCAAGGCTGACTGGCGTGACAAGTATGTGGCTTGGATGGCCCGAGGGGAACTCCCCACGGACCGGGCCGCGGCCAGACGCATCGCCAGGA
This sequence comes from Cenchrus americanus, assembly GCA_947561735.1. NCBI lineage: Eukaryota > Viridiplantae > Streptophyta > Magnoliopsida > Poales > Poaceae > Cenchrus > Cenchrus americanus. The sequence continues at coordinate 95,247,807 of OX387242.1, read as the reverse complement.
TGGCCAAGTCATTTGCCCTCGTCGACGGCGAGCTGTACAAGCGCGCCGCCTCCGGCATCTTGCAGCGGTGCGTGCCCATCCCTGAGGGGCGCGAGCTCCTGCGGGACATCCACGCGGGGATCTGTGGCCATCACGCAGCGCCTCGCACCCTCGTTGGCAATGCTTTCCGCCAAGGCTTTTACTGGCCTACCGCGGTCGCGGACGCCAGTGAGATTGTACGCACCTGCGAGGGGTGCCAGTTTTACGCCCGCAAGTCCAACCTTCCCGCTCACGTCCTGCAGACCATCCCCATAACATGGCCGTTCGCTGTGTGGGGGCTGGACATCGTCGGGCCCCTGCGGAAGGCGCCCGGGGGCTTCACCCACTTGTTGGTCGCGATCGACAAGTTCTCCAAGTGGGTGGAGGTGCGCCCCATCACGAACCTCAGGGCTGAACAAGCGGTGACGTTCTTCACCGACATCGTCCACCGTTTTGGAGTGCCAAACTCCATTATCACCGACAACGGGTCCCAGCTCACGGCGGGGAAATTCTTGGAGTTCTCGCGACAAGTTCCACATCCGTGTGGATTGGGCGACCGTGGCACACCCGAGCACCAACCCGCCAAGTAGAGCGTGCCAACGACATGATCCTACAAGGCCTTAAGCCTAGAATTTTTGACCAGCTAAACAAATCTGGTCGGAAATGGCTCCAAGAGTTACCAGCGGTCGTGTGGAGCCTAAGGACCACCCCAAGAAGAGCCACCGGGTTCACCCCATTTTTTCTAGTCCATGGCGCGGAGGCCGTTCTCCCCATGGACTTAGAATACGGGTCGCCCAGGGTTTGAGGCTACGACGAGGACGCCAACCAGCGAGCCCGCGAGGACTCACTGGACCAGCTGGACGAAGCACGCTTCGTGGCCTTGATGCACTCCGCAAGGTATCAGCAGTCCCTCAGGCGCTACCAAGCACGCAAGATACGCCGACGGGACTTCGGCGAAGGGGATTTGGTCCTAAGGCTACGCCAAGACAACCGAGGACGCCACAAGCTATCGCCTCCATGGAAGGGACCCTACGTCGTGGTGAAGGTACTCAAGCCCGGCACGTATAAGCTGGCCAACGAGGACGGTGAAGAGCTCACCAACGCTTGGAACATCCAACAGCTACGTCGCTTCTACCCCTAGCTAGGATTTCCAAGTATTTTTGTTGTAAAAATCACACGACCAACGCCCCAGTTGGTGACAACTATGTAAACATCATAAGTCTAATGAAAAGGGCAACTCGGCTTTCCCCTGAAACCCAAGTTACCCTCGGGGGCTACTACTGGGGGCATCCCCCCCAAAATGGTCCCACTTTGGCGCAAAAACAAAACAACTCACGCGCGCTAAATTTGTTTTCTGCTTCGGCCTCGAGCAAAGATTCGAACAGGGCGCAGGCAGCCTAGCGGAAGGAGCGCGCGAGCCAGAGATAGCCTACGCCTCCGCGAGAATACGACCCTTCTCTCTCGCCTCCAACCCAGCAAGCCACCCGCGAAAATCGAACTCCCTTAACTAGAATCTACTCAGGAAGAAGGAGAAACAAAAAAGCGCAATAAACAAAAGACTTCACTTCACATTGGCAAATGTTTATGGCAAAAATAACTTGTTTATTTACAAAGGCCGCACGGCCAGCATACTGATACATCAACAAAAACGGGCCTAGCGCCCAGCTGTCTTCAGGCGGGAGGAGCGGCGGCGTCAGCAGCGTCCGGGAGGAGGAACTCCTCGAAGGCTTCGGCAAGTGTCCCGGCAGTGTTGGCGGCGAGCGCGTCCACACGCTCCATCGCCACCTCGTCCTCAACAACCTCGGGGACGACGTAGCCCTCCGCCAGCGCCTCGAAGTTAACCTCGTAGTGGGACCGCACCACCCTGAGGGCCTTCTGGACGCCAAGATGCACCGCCCGGCGCATGCGCTCGGTGACGTGGCCGCTAAGGGCACGCAGCGGCCGGCCGGCCGAGCTACGCGGCCCGTGCCTCGCCCTCCTCCACGGCCGGCGGGTCTCGAGGGCCGCATTGCGCAACTCCCCGCAGCCCTCGGCTCGGAGGAGTTGTAGGGAGGTCCGGCGCCTCGGCCCGCCCGGCCGCGTGCCCCAGCGCGGTGCGCAAGCCTGGAGTTGCCAGACGAGAAAGAAATCAGAAAAGAGTGCGAACCCTCTAAGGGAAACCCAACAAAACAGGAGTCAACCAGCGGCTCACCTTCGACTTGCTTCCTCTCCACCTCGAGGGCGCGGTGCTCGGCCTCGACCGCTTGCTCAAGGCCCTTGATGGTCTCGCCTTGCTCCCGGAGGGCCAGCTCCTGGCTCGCGCTGTTGATGCTGAGCACCATCAGCTCGCCCTCGAGCTTGGAGAACTCGGTGTTCCGGTCCTCCAGCGACTTCTGCGCCGCCTCGCGAGTGACGCGCTCCCGCTCTAGCGCCGACCGGGCGTTGGAAAGGGCGGCCCTCGCTCCCCGCCGGGAGCCGCCCCTCGGCCCCCCGGCGGGCGGTGCGCTCTCGCAGAGGGCCGGTCTTCCGCGACGGCGAGTGCCGCGACCTTGGCATCGAGGGCGGCCTTCAAGTCGTCGCCCTCCTTGGCCCTTTGCTCAGCGCGCGCGCCCGCTCCTCGCCCCGGCGCCGCTACGCCCGCGCCCCCTCGAGCGACGAGCGGAGCCCCCGGTTCTCGCTGCGGACGCCGGCCGCCTCCGCCTCCCAGTTGGTCGCCAGCGTGCGCATCTTCTCCAGGTCCGAGTGCGCCTTCCGCAACGCCTCATCCCAGTCGATGAGAGCTATGCAGACCCGCTCGAGGCTAGAGGGACGCGCTGAGTCCTGCCTCGCGCTCTCATGGAGTTGATCGCGCAGGGCCATGGCCCGGTACGACAACCAGCCGTCCGGGGTCCTGAGGGCGTCTGCGAGCGCGTCGAAGGCGTCACATCACTCCCGGAGCTGGTGGAGCTCGGCGTTCACCTGGTCGAAGGCACCGTACTTGTCGCGGGCGCGGCGCTCGAGCTCCTGTCACCCACAAATCAAAACCCGTAAGCATCATGATACAAAGACAGCGCGCGGAAACGAGGAAAAGAAGAAAACGAGCAACGATGCCCCACCTGGAAGACGCGCCATGCGGGGCCGCCGTGGACCCTCAGCGCCTCGTTCAACGCACGGTCGAGCGTGGCGCCGTGGCTGCGGAGCTCTCCCCACAACTCCTGCTCCCCCTGGGCGTCGGCGAATGCGGGCGGGTCGCCGCCGACCCCCTCCACCCGGGCGGAGTGGCCGGGCGCGCGGAAGACGAGGCCTCGCGCGCCATGTCCTCGCCCCCCGCCACCATGTGGCCGTCGCGTCGCCTCACGAGGGCCCCCTCTTGAGACTGCGGGGAGAGCGTGGGGAAGCTCACCCACCGATCCCACCCGGCGGCGGGGAGTCGTCGTCCGGGATCTCCACCACCACCGCCGGGAGCCGCCGGGCGGCGCCGGCCCTCGCGCGTCGCCTCCGCCCCGGTGCCTCCACTTGCGCCTCCGTGGCCGCGGCGCCCGACGCGGTGCCGTAGCCGCCGCTTCCGCCGCGCCTCCGCGACCACGGGCGCCCGACCGCCCTCCTCGCCCGCCGCCACCCGCTGCCGCCTCCGCCGCGCCCGGCGCCGCGACCGCGCCTCCGTCGCGGCCGCCGCCGCGGCCGCGCCTCCGCCACGACCGACGCCCGCCGCTCCTCGACGACCACCGGCCGCGCCGCGGCAGATGATCCGCCGGCCGAGGCCTCGAGGCCTCGCCCGCGCCCCGCGAGCTCTCGCCCGTCGCCGCCGCCGTGCTCGCCCCCACCCGCGGCGCCCTCGACGAGCGCCGCCGGGTGGGAATGGCCGCATCCGCCCTCAACACCTTGGCCGGTGCGAGGGGAGGCACGGTTGGCACCACCCTGCACAAGTACTAGCAAAAAATCAGAATGCCTGGTCGTCAAAAAACCAAACCCCGCAGAAGAGCAAGCCCCTTACCTCGAAGAGGAGAAGGCGCGCTTCCTCTTCCTCGAGGCCTCGGTGGATGAGGCCGGCGCGGCCGACGCGCCCGTCGCCGCGCCTCCCCGACGTCTCCGCCGCGCGCGCTAGCCGCGCGTGCGCCTCCGCGGCGCGCGCGGGGCACCTCCCGCGGCTCGCGCCGCCCTCGTTGTCAATTGCCGCGCGGCGGGCGCCGTTGCGCCCGCCCCGGCGATGCCGCCCTTGCCGCCGGAGCCGGCTCCGGCAACAAGGGTGCGGGGCTCCCACCTATCGAGGGGCCCCCGCCCCCGGCCTTCTTCCTCCTCGTCCTCCTCCGAGGACGAGTATTCCTCGGTCCCCGGAGAGGAGAGCCCCCCGCCGCTCGCGCGGCCGTACTCCTCGCTCCGCCGCCGCGCGCTCGTGGTGCCGCCTCGCGCGCTCCCTCTTCCGCGCCGCCCGCTCCCGCTCCCGTTCTTCGCGCCGCCCGCCGAGCGCGCGGGGAGTTGGGGGTGGGCGGAACGGACTTCGCGGTGCTCGTGCTCACCGCCCGCGGAGCGAGAACGTCGAAGCATGTCGGGGAGCCGGGGGCAACATCAAGAACGAAAACGAGGCCAAGAACCATACTCACCGGCCGGCCGGTGGGGAGCATCTCGAGGTCCCATGGGGACCGGTCCCGGCGCAAAGCATCCGGTGTCGACGGCGTTCCGCGCCCGTGTGAGCGCGTACCCCCGCTCAAGGGGGCCGGGAGCATCCGCGACCTCGCCGGGGCCGCGACGGGGTCCGCCACCTCCGTCATCTCGAAGATGCGGAGCGGCCTCTCCATCGGAGGCACGATCCGACGGTGGTGGAGGAAGGCGAGGACGCCCGCCGCGGCGGCCCGCGCGTCGCCGGGGTTCTTCGGGGCGGCCGAGAGCGAGCCCGGGGCCGCCTCCGATGCTGGGGCGTGGACACCCCGTAGCCCCAGGAGTTGGGCTTCTCCCGGAACACCCGACCGGTGTAGGGGGGGAGGCCGGGCTCGGCGTTGCGAAGGTAAAACCACCCCCGCTCCCAGCCGGCGTTGTTGGTCGTCATGGTACAAGGGATGTAGTCGTCCTTGTACTGCGTCCGCAGGGCGAGCGACATGCCGCCGGCGCGCACCGCACGGCGGGTCCTCGGCTCCGTCGTCGGCTGCGTGAACAGCTCCGCGCGGAAGAGGTGTATCCAGAGCTCCCAATTGACTGGGATCCCTAGATACCCCTCGCAGACGCCCACGAACGTGGCCGCCTGCGAGATCGCGTTCGGCGCGAAGTTGTGCAACTCCACGCCGTAGCGGTGGCAGAGCGCCCGCATGAAGCGGCTCGCCGGCGCGGCGAAACCGCGTTCATGGAAACGAATGAAGCTCACCACGCGGCCCTTCCCCGCGGGTTGGGCGCGTGGTCCCCCGCCGGCGGCACGATCCACTCCGCCGGCCGGCCCCTCCTCGTTCGCCGCCAGCTGGCCGGCGGAGACCAGGTCGCTAAGGGCTGCCCGGTTCACCGACGACCGCTCCCATGCGTACGGGTCGAGGATCGTGAGGGGCGGAAGTGGCGCCATGAGAAAGGACAAGTGATCCGGGAGCGGAGGACAAGAAGAAGAGGAAGAGCTCTAATGGCGAAGGGCTGCGGTGGCAAGAGTAAAACAAAGGCGAGAGCGCAGGGGGCAAGAATGGCGAAACGCTAAGGTAAAAAACCGCCGTTTTCCCTCCCCTCAGATTTATAAGCCGTGGGCGTGCTCTCCGGGGCGGACGTCCCGCTCGCATTAACTGCAGGGAATCTTCTTTCTCGCTGACGGGCGGGCCCCACCACGACCGCGACGGCCACGCCACCGCGAACAGGCCATCATCACGGCGAAGAATAGCAGGGACCGTGGCAGGCGGTCACGTCCGCCTGCCCACGCCGCCCACTACGCGCGCGCGCGCGGCTGCAACGCCTAAAAAAGCGCGCCCGCGACGCGAAATTACAGCCTCGGCTGTGGAGCATTTAATGGCCCGGTTCCTTACAAGGTAAGGAGAACCCTCGAGCGGCACGAGCTCCTGGCTCGGGAAAATTTCAACCCTCGAAAGGGTACAGGCGTGAGAAGGTCGCCTCGGGGCCCGTTTGAAACAAAGCAGGCACCGCAAGCACCCATGCCACGCTGTACCTCGAGCGGCACGAGCTCCTGGCTCGGGAAAATTTCAACCCTCGAAAGGGTACAGGCGTGAGAAGGTTGCCTCGGGGCCCATTTGAAACAAAGCAGGCACCGCAAGCACCCATGCCACGCTGTACCTCGAGCGGCACGAGCCCCTGGCTCGGGAGAATTTCAACCCTCGAAAGGGTACAGGCGTGAGAAGGTCGCCTCGGGGCCCGTTTTGAAACAAAGCAGGCACCGCAAGCACCCATGCCACGCTGTATTACTGATCAGCGCCTCGAGGGCTGGCTCGCCCAGGCCCCTCGGTGGTCGCAGATGCAAAGACGGGGCCGCCCAGGCGCCACCCCGCACGGCCCTACTGATCAGAGGTTCGAAGCCTGACCCTCGACGGGTTCGAACGGGCGCGCCCGCATCACGCGAGTCAGGGACGACGAAGGCACGCGCATTCGAGCCATTCCTCGAGCCCGTCGGCTCGAGGGTGCCCCATAGGTCGTGTTCGAGAGCCAGCGAGGGCAGCTAGCCAGGGGATCCCACCGAGGGAGAGCTTCCGCGCCCTCGGTCCCTAGTGAACGGGACCGAGCCCCACCTAGAAAACCCACGCAAGCGCTTTAATGGATGTGTCTCTGGACCACGCAGCCTACCCTTATCGAACGAGGCATGGGCGTCCACTCGAACCACCCGCTAGCAGCTCAACGAGGAATCCGCAATCCGCGACCCGCTCGATGGGGGTTGAGGAAACCTCACCCTCCGTCCCGCGGAGGGACGGCGAGGGCGCGTTAAAAAACAAGTCGTAAAGCTCTACCCGATCGCCTCGAACGGGCCCAGGCTCAGGGGCTTGACGCACGACTACACCTTCTGGATTGCACCCGCCGGAGATAGTGCCAGCAGCGCGTGCGTCACCGAAGCCGGCTGAGACATTGCCGACGCCGGTTGAAACATGTACCATGCCCTCTGGCCAACTCTCACAGTTAACCCCTACAGGAGCATCCACGCTCCTGCAGGGCTTCGGGGGCTAGACCCGCGGGTCTGCTGACGCGGCCCCACGGAAAGCGTTCGCAAGACCAAGAGGGAAGAATGTCCTATCGGTAGGCTCCAGCATCTGCGGGAGCCTCAATGGCAAACCCACAGATGCTCGGGGGCTACTGTCGGGGACAGCCCTAGGGGTCCCCTTTAACAACTGGGAAATCCCCACTTAAAACCCGCAACTAAGCCAAAGCCAAACACGCCTCGCCTAACCATGCAGGACACGGCCCACGACGCGGAGGCCCCAACGGCCCACCAAGGCGGCCCACTCGAAGATCCCCTCGAGCAGGCTTCGCCTCGCTCGAGGATGCGCGCCTCCCTCGGGTGGGCTCCGTCCCGTTCGAGGGGGTGCGCTTACCTCGAGCAGAGCTCCGCCTCGCTCGAGGGTCCGCTCCGCCCTCGAACGGGGTCCGCCTCGCTCGAGGGCGCCCGCGCGCGCGCGCGCTCGCTCCCCGGACACGGGCATTTAATGCCCCGACAACGGCGGGGGCGGCGCCATCATGCGCACGGGGCTCGCGCCCGGTGCCGCCACACCAACTCCCCGGAGGGAGCCCATCCCCGCCACCGTGGGAGGAACTGTGCGGCGCGGCCGGTGCCAGTCCCGTGACGCCGCGCCGCCTACTCCGGTACGGCTAACGCACCGAGCCCTCGAAGGGGGGCCGGCTGCACCCTCGACTTGCTTTCTTGTGACCTTGCAGGGTTAGGTGGAGGCGCTAGGCCGGTGGGACGCCATCCCTGCCACTGCTAACGGCATGGCTGCCGCCCCCGTGCGTACGAACCACACGCCGGGCGCTGTGGCAACAACTCTAGCACTGTGGAGCGTGCGGGAACGGGACGCCGCCTTACCTGCCACTGTGCCTCGTACGGACCGACGTCAGCGACTCCCTCGAGCCTGTCTAAAGACATCACAGCCATCCGCTGCCCTTCTACCCTCGAAGCCGCCACTGTTCGGGTACAAGATAAGCCATGATGGCCGGATCGCTGCAAGGATCGTCCGGACGGCCGCCTACTCTACAACATAGCACATCACGCTCCCTCACATAGCTAAATAGCGCGGCACGCATGTGATTCGCTCTCTCCTTGGTCTATAAAAGGAAGACGAACCCCCCTGTCGTAGGGGACAAAAAACGACAGACGGAGACACGACACACACCACACGAGACAGGCTGCGCCACGCACTTGCTCTCCAATTCTCCCACAACATCTTCGGTCACTACACCAGGGACTTGGAAGCCACGCTTCCTCTCCCGCCTTGCTTGTAGCAGCCCCACTACGAGCACCCGGTGCTGAGCAATATAGTGCCTTGAGCACGCCACTGCTGGACGTACGGCCCCTCGGCCGGAACCAGGATAAACTCTGTGTCTCTTATTGCTTAGCATCGACCATTGAGGGATAGACCTCGGCGCTTATTACTGGTTAGTGTAGGGACCACATTCCGCACCGACACATATGCCCTCCCCCATCTCTCTTGTGGTCGAAATAGAAATCTGCATCTCTATGCTTCTGAGCTATCAAGTAATTCATGATTGTTTGGGCATCACCAACGGAGAGCATCTGCAACTTATTGCGATGGCAGAAATTGTAAAGGTCCCTTGATATAAATCCAATCTTATCATAACCACCGTGCTACTTCAGCATACTGTCTTGCGGATTCCAGAAACTTGCATATGCACAATCTCTGCTTTCTGCTCATTAGTAATTTTTCTCTGAGAACGCAAGAAACAAGATAGGTCTGGTGGAATCATCGGATGGTTGTGTTCGTTGATGAAATCCTTCACATACCACTGCTCTGTCTCATAATCCAGTGCAGTCACAAATTTAGCACGGCAACCAAAGCGAGTGACATTCTGCGACCTCCGCAACTTGTTCTCCCTCCTAAGGTGCTTCTGTGCGCGAAAACCTTCACTGCTGCAAACAAATTTGCGAAGTTCCTCTCATCCTGGTCCCTGTCCCACTCGCAGTAATCCTTCCTAACACTAAATCCCTTCTCATAAGCGTAGTTGTTATAAAAGTGAAATCCTTCATCCTTACTGCAAAGAATCAACATCGGACATTGCCCGAAAAGAAAAGAATTCAGTGAGCAAGTGTTGCTGCCTGCAAGATCTAGCAATTTGGAGTATGACTTGCACAACTAATTTGTCACCTACATCTACAAGATCCAGAAAACGAATCAAGAACTACTGCATCTATCTACAGGGGGTGCCTACACTAGATCAATAACTTGTAAATGACTCAAGAAATACTACATCTGCAAGGTTCTTATTCATGATTGAAGAAACCCTAAAAAGCACGGGAGAGATTAGGAGAAATGCGTGGTTGCTTGACTCGCCGGCGAGAAGAACAGGGTCCGATGGGATGGGCGCTTGAGGCAAGAAGACTGTGTCGGCCGGCCTTGCCGCCCGGGCTCGACGTCCGGTAAGGCAGGGAAATGTCGACATCCTGAGGCGGTGGCGCGGCAGGCCACCGGTGCGATGCCTTGCGAGGGCGCCGGCTCACATGTCTGGAGCAAAAACCTTGATGTTACTATTAAGCATACTAGCATGAAAGGCATGAAAACTTGAACCAGTTGACCAACCAGGGAAATAAAAACATCAAGGCATGTCACCATACTATACAGTGATCTCTCTTATTTGATCTCTTATTTTTTTTGTTGGAGCAAATAATCATACCGATCGGTTTTCTCTTTTTTGTTTGCTTTTTTTGGTTTTTTTGCAGATCGCCAAGTGAAAGTACAGACATCTAGGTTGGTGGTGGAGTTGGTGGGAGAGACAAGAGCATGTTTTTTCTGCAGCTAAATTTACATACATGTTACCATCAGATGAAAACATAGTTCAGTTAGGACTCGGCTACAAACAAATCCAATTCATGCAAGCAAACCCAAAACCAATTTTGTGCGACGTGTGTAGGTGCTAGGTGGGGAATTTGGTTCTGCAACCAAATCCAGTCTCTTTGGTCCAAAATTCTGTTAAAGTTGGTGGGTGATTTTCTACCTGCACCCTGGCAACGTATGTTGACGGTTAATAGTTGTATCAAAGTTCGTTTGTGACTTGCAAGCGGACAAGTCTCCCGTCGTAGTCAAGGGACCCTTCTTCCCTCGAGTGGTGAACCCAAGGTATCGAATCCGTGGAACAATGTGCAACGCAAGGATTCAATCTAGTAAAGCAAGGTAAGCTATCTTATGAAGGTAAGTTGCATCTAATCTACTAACTCATAAAGAAAACGAATCTAATCTAATCTACTAAAGAGGTAACAAGAGAAAGCAAGAGATAACCAATCTAGAGAATCTAGATCATGCTTATGTTGTAGCTCCAAACAAGATAGATGAAGATAGCAAAGCGAATCTCATTAAAAGCATCTTTAAATCGTGGCCTTCCCATCCGACTCCGAAAACATCCGCCTTTCGAGACCCCCGTTCGTCACAACGTATCCCTATTCATGCGGGGAGCTTAGGGCGAGTTCGATAGAACAAGTTGAAATCACTTGGCCGGTCCGGTGTGCACCTCTAGCCACCGCGGCTACAAGAGCACCCTATGTAATCTAGCTGCAAACTAGATCGTAGAATAAGCAAAACCAAGAAGAAAACAAAATCATCGAGAAGGCACTTAATCGCTAAAAATCGGATTCACTTACAAACTTCACCATGAATGATTACATGAACAAGATCACCACGGGGCCCTCCCTCGATCTTGATCCTCGCTCCGAGCTCCGACGTGGTCTTCCATGCAAGGTTCCCACGTCGGCCAGGGAAACCCTAGACAACTAGCACGACCCTCATCTTCAAGTTGGTGTCCCTCAAGCTTCTCTGCTCCTCGGCGGCGGAATACGACTTCCTCTCTGCGTGGCTCTCGGTCAGGGGACTATAAATAGCCCGATTGGCGACTAGGGCAAAGGACGACGAATTTGGGCCCTAAATGGGCACGGGCCGACCGGGCCCCGGGCCGGCCGGCCCGGGCCCATTTAGGCCCGGCCCCGCGGGCTCCTTTGCCCGAGGTCGGTTCCCTTGCTTCCTGGATGCTTCCCCCTTCGCATGTAGGTCCATGTCGTCGGTTTCTCTCGAATTGGACTCAACTCCTTGTCTTGCAAGATTCAGCACTTTTCTGGTCAGGTCCCTGGAGTCTGTCGTCTTCTCGGATCAAGTCCCCGGCTTCTTGGAGTTAATTTTGCTTCATTGCATGACTTGTTCAGGGCTTCAAGGCTTGTCATGAGGTGCTTGATGAACTTATCCCAAAAGTCTTGCATTCAACACTAAACCTCCGCATAAACATTAAACTCCAAAACCGACATGCACACGTGAACTTGTTATACCACGGGGGTTAGTACCAATGGATAAGGTATAAAACTCATGCCAACACCGAAGGTAAACTCATGGCTAGGTTGACGGATTTTCACCGTCAACATCTCCCCCATGCTTAAACCTTGCTCGTCCTCGAGTAAGCCTTCGATGGATATCATCATTGCCAAACAATGTTTAAACCTTGCACTTGATCATACATGAAAAAAAAAACATAATGCTCTCAAAAGTTTAATTCGTTAAAGTTCCATAATGTACTAGCCTTCACCTCTACGGAGGGTAGATTCTTATTAAGCTTATCCCACAAGTATTAACATGCTCACAAAGTTTAAATAGATCTCAAAATTTTTGAAATAAAGAACGAGATAAAGAAAAGCTAAACCAAGTTCACAAATTTAAATCATCTTGTATATTGCTCATGAACTCTCATCTCACTTGTCTCTCAAGCCTATATATTCTACTCCTTTCCCTCTCATATATATATATGTGTGGTAGGCTTTATATGGAGCTTTGGGAAAGTTTAGTCCTAACAAGATTTTATAAACGAGGTGTTGTCAAAACAAGACAAGCTTCTCATGGTCTTACCGAGACTCGTCAAAAAGGTCATTGGAAAATAATGTTAAATCAAGGAGGGGAAAGAGAAAAATACACACACTTTTAGATGAGTGGACATGTGCAAATGGCAAAGGGTGATCCCGAGGCACAAAGGAAGTCCTCGTTATCGGATTGCACATGGTTGGAAAATGAGAATGGATCTTTTAAACTTGAAGCCTTGATTGCACTCTTAGAGAGCCGGGGAGTTCACTTTACGCACATATATTTTTTCTCTTTCTCATATTTCTCATTCTTTTCTTTCTTTCATTCATTCATTTTTTCCCTCGTCATATATTCAGTCCATGACTTTCACAACGAAGTTTTAATTTTTATACCTTGAAAGTCATGAATATCACTGGATTTTTTTTCTTTCATCATTATATATTTTTTTAAAATACTCCCTTTTTAACTCTAAAACTGCACCGTACCTACCTCCTCCCCCATGCTTAGACGTTGCTCGTCCTCGAGCAAAGAGGCGAAAAATAAGGTAGGTACCGGAGTATTTTTCCTTAGAGAGATACTTGAAATCTTCAATGTTGGCACCGTCTTGCGATCTTCCTTGAATTGATGATCCATTCTCAATGATAGGTTGTGGTCAAGGTGGTAATCACAAAAGATGATATTTGGTTTAAGGGTGGATATCCGGCGAGGTTTGTGAGATCTCCGATGCGGGGATACACAATGCACGGATAAGAGGCTAGCAATAAGATAGATACGCAAAAACGGAATGACCAGCTTCTTAGTCTCGGGCCAGAGAAATCATGGCCTGCAATAACTCACTCAAAAATAAATCTTGTACACTAAGGTTTATGCACTCAAATATATATAAGGCTCTGGATAGGTTGAGCAACACACAAGTGATATTTTCGACAAGGTTAGCAATATTTTTGAGCATAAAAGACATCTTTAATCTATTCATAACTTTAGAGCACATAAAACACTATGGGTCTTTATTTTAATCATAACCTCCGCTGAAGATTAAGCTAGCATTTAGATAATTTCAGATTCGTTTTTTTTAAGAGAGCACTAGTTCAAACATGCATAAGTCAATTACAAAGATAAACAAAGCAGCAATTATAATCATATATCATCATGGCACAAACTTTGTAACTTTACCAAAGGTAAAAACTTGGTGGCGACATTATTCATGATGAAAATAAACACTAAGACACACGCTGAGAATTAAACTAAAAACTGAAAATTAAAGCAAAGCTGAAAATACTACGCAAACATAGGCGTATACAAGCTGAAAATTAAAGAAAAGGGGTAAAGGAAAGATAACTAAAGCTCCTCCTCTCTCTAATCTTCCGCCGGTGGTTGATATTGATAGTCTTGGTTGTTGTGCCCTTACTTGTAATAGGAATGCACCACTCCTCCTATGAATTGTCTGACGGTGCTAGGTGAAGGTGTCCAAGCACATAAGCGATGTTTGCATTTCCTTCACCCATTTGGTTTGCATTGGTTAGGATGGCTGCAATAAATTGCATGTTCCTTGCAGCGTATCCTCCAATGGTGGCTCCATTTTGTTGTGGTTGAGGAAGGTGTGCATATGGCTCCGCAAAGTCTACGTTGGGCACCGCAAAAATGGTGGGGGTATGGCTGCACCACTCCCCCATGCTTGCATTGGCACACCACCGTAGTAACTCGGCGGCGCCGGGGTTCCTCCCAATGGTGGGACATAATTTTGTTGTGCACCTTATTCTTGGGCCATAGAAGATCCTTCTCCTATAACTCTTTTCTTTTATTATTTTTTTTTCGCCGGCACAAGAAGTCCTTCCTCTAACCGATCTTCTTCCCCTCAAGAAAAGTCTTGATCTTCAATCCGGAAGGGGCAAATTCACCTAGGCCACTTGTAAGCCTCCTCTCTCATCTTCACTCTTATATTTTCCTTTCTTCATATATTCCTAGGGAAGTCCCGGGTAGGAGATGATTCGGGTTCCTTGTAATATCCGGTTTTAAAGAGATAGTCAACATGGAGAGGTAACAACCCGACCTCCCGAATCCGATGTTGCTCACAACACCACCGGTTGATCATAGGTGAATAGGGTTGATTGGCTGCGAGTAAATCCAATTCAACTCCGTGTTGGTTATCTATGTCTCTCTTATTCTCCCCAGAAATCCACTTGCACAAAAGTGACACACTTGGATGATGGGGTTCCGGATAGTATTTCTTCGTTGATGGTCTCTTCCCGTGATCATACTCCAAAAGCCTTCCCATGTGCCTTTATGCACATACTTGTTCCGGAGCTCCCTTTTTGAAAATAGGGGACACACGCCCATGGGTCTACGATACTAGAACATGCAATCGTTTCGAACATGAAAACCAATCTAGTCTATCGGGGATTGTGTTGAATGGATCCAAGGAAGCATTGAGGCCTATACTCCCTTTATGGCATGGTTGCTAGCCTTAAGCATTAAAGTATTTTCAGCACAAGATGATAGATAGATAATCCAACAAAGTGTGATTACATCTCAAGATCGATTGCAACCCATGGATGAAAGGAGATTACCCCATCAAAGTGCTAGAAATAGCATCGTTGATCAAGGTTACCCTTCCGACGGTGTCTTCCTTCTTCTCCGCTTGTGGGCTCCCTCCAACGGAATGAGAGACTCAGCACTCCTTCAACAAGGGTATGCGCCATGGTCACGAAAATTTCCTAGGCGAATTCCTTGTGGGTGTTTGCCGACACTCCGTTAGAGAATTGCACCGGTGTCCCGTGTGAAACCCAATATGTGGAGAGCTTGGTCGTCGATGTCGACGTTCGCTACAAGCCTCTACTTAAGGCGAGCGAGCTTCTTCTCCTCCTCCGTCATGATGACATACCCCTCGGAATACCGCGGAGCATATGGAGGTGGAGCGGATGATCGTGTCAAGCGGTGAGGTTGGACGGGCGGCTCTTCCATATGTTATTGAAGTTTGGTAAACCTAATAAACGAGTTTAGTGTGGCCCTCATGCCACCAAGGAGAAGAGTGCGATTTCTCCTCGGCGGTGCCGTGTCCTCCTCCATACCCCGAGGAAACTCGGAAACCGAGTGCCTCCTCGAAGAGGTTGTCGATGATGGCTTAGACGACGATGATCCCTTCTTCTTCGGTGAAAAGACTTGTAGTTTTCTTCCTTGATTGCAGCACTCTCCCTCACAAATATATATCCGGGGTTTTCACCTGGTAACAAGGTACACAAATATTATTTCGTAGTCTGGACTTTGAGTGGATTAAGGATGTGGATTTTTTTTTGAGCTATCAAGCTTGGGAAGGTTGGCTATGTCTACGGAGGTTTTGAGCACACAAACTTGAACACACAAACAAAGGAAGGAGAGGGAAGCTTGCTCGCGGAAAACGGGGAGCGGGGGGGGGGGCTCCTTATGTAGGTGAGGCCGGCCTCGGTGCTCCTCCCCGCCTCGTCTTTCTTCCGGCACGATCATTTCACCTCTCGCAACTTTCCCCGCCCGCGTGCTCCACGAGTTGCACCGCCCAAACGCTCTCGTCCACTCCTTGGTCCTTCCACTTGATGCTTCATGTTTTGGGTCATGTCCATGCTCCCTAGCTCCACTTGCTTCACATGCCACCATGAAATTCCTACAAAGTTGATGCTTGCTGCCCACCATGCTTGTCCTTTGCATGTGGAATTGGTGAAAGTTGATGAAAGGGAATCCAATGGTGCATGCATGATTACTAGATTGCCTCCATTAAGGTGTGTTTAAGGTTAAGCACTCCTCTAATTCGAAATTTAAAATATTTTTCAGAGCCATGCAAGAGCTCGAACATGATTTTAGAGAAGTTTTTAAACCATTAAAAACAAATGCAAGTCGAAAATATTTTTTTATTACGTCGATTTCGGTCTCACCGGTATAGTTTGCCTTCATTGGTTGAGAGCAAGCTTTTCCCGGCTTGATCACGGGGGCATAGGTTTAGGTCCTAATTTTGATTAGATGAGAGAGATTTTGAATGAAATAAAATTAAGTGAGTCTTAGAAAAATTCTAATCTTAGAGAAACCAAGGATATGGATTTTTTTAACCAACCAAAAAAATCAAGTTTCTAGGTTCACGCGAGTCCTACCACGTGCTGAAATTTAAATAACATCTAGATACAAGTCGTGGCTCTACTCGTGTGTTTTTAGCATGAAAAACAAGTCAACCTCAGCACCATAATGAGGTTGAAAGGTTGATTAAGGTTCTGAAATTTTTTGGTTTTGGTTGTGGTTTCTCGAAAAGAAGCAAACAATCACATAGGATGGTTCATGTAAAGGGTTTATGATCAAGCAAAATATTCAACCAAGAATTATGTCTCTAATATTGTTCAACCATTCTAAGTCTAAGGTTTTGCGTAGTAAAATTCAGAACTGAATTAAATTTAAAAAGACTTGAAAAACCTGGAATCGGGTTGTCCTCCCGGTAGCTTATTCTTGACTTGACGAAACGGGTTGCCTCCCGCCTAGCGCTTCGTTTATAGTCCATGGCTAGACTTCTTCACTTGATTACTCCGGATCAACGCTCTTTGCGGGCGTTGCAATCTTGGGTACCCACTTCCGCGCCATCTTGGGCACGGGCTTCTTCTTCGGCTTAGTCAATTTTTTTTGGTCTTCACAGGCTGGCATTGTTCTTTGGTCTTGACGTATGCAACAACTTCCTTCATGTAGTGGCTCGGCATCTCGAACTCCGGTCCTTCGGTCGTGATCTTCATGGTCTCTAGTGCGATCTTTCATCTCTCCCGAATGAGTTTGAGTAGCCTTCGCCGTCTTGGGACCTTGGAGTTGTCTCGGATATTCTTCTTTGTCACCAATCGGTTGTCCGGCAAGTTGTCCCACTTGCGTCTCTAACATCTTCATCACGATGAACACCCCGCATGTGGATCTTGCCTTGGCAGCCTTTAGGTGTTGAGCTTCTTTCTCCATCTCCATCTTCTCCATCCTCGTTGATCTTGAACGGCCTTCCGGCGTCTTGACTTGGAGGGGGTGATTCCCTTGGAGATTTTGATGGTCCTTCGAGCTTGTGTTGCACGTCACCTTTGCCTGTAAAGTTTTCCTGGATCATCCACAAAAAAGTTTGGGTTTCTTGGAGAGGTAGCCAACCATCTCCGGTTAGGGTTAGTGATAAAACAAAAATCTAACAAAAGAAAAATTAGGGTTCATCAAAACTAGATTAGATTGACTCTTTTTTTTTCTTTTCAGGGATGATCAAACATAAGAGATGCAAAAGAAAATTAAAAGAAAAACTGAAAGATAAGCGATACTAGATCGGATCTTGATTGCTTGTTCCCCGGCAACGGCGCCAGAAAAAGGGGCTTGTTGACGGTTAATAGTTGTATCAAAGTTCGTTTGTGACTTGCAAGCGGACAAGTCTCCCGTCGTAGTCAAGGGACCCTTCTTCCCTCGAGTGGTGAACCCAAGGTATCGAATCCGTGGAACAATGTGCAACGCAAGGATTCAATCTAGTAAAGCAAGGTAAGCTATCTTATGAAGGTAAGTTGCATCTAATCTACTAACTCATAAAGAAAACGAATCTAATCTAATCTACTAAAGAGGTAACAAGAGAAAGCAAGAGATAACCAATCTAGAGAATCTAGATCATGCTTATGTTGTAGCTCCAAACAAGATAGATGAAGATAGCAAAGCGAATCTCATTAAAAGCATCTTTAAATCGTGGCCTTCCCATCCGACTCCGAAAACATCCGCCTTTCGAGACCCCCGTTCTGTCACAACGTATCCGTATTCATGCGGGGAGCTTAGGGCGAGTTCGATAGAACAAGTTGAAATCACTTGGCCGGTCCGGTGTGCACCTCTAGCCACCGCGGCTACAAGAGCACCCTATGTAATCTAGCTGCAAACTAGATCGTAGAATAAGCAAAACCAAGAAGAAAACAAAATCATCGAGAAGGCACTTAATCGCTAAAAATCGGATTCACTTACAAACTTCACCATGAATGATTACATGAACAAGATCACCACCGGGGCCCTCCCTCGATCTTGATCCTCGCTCCGGAGCTCCGACGTGGTCTTCCATGCAAGGTTCCCACGTCGGCCAGGGAAACCCTAGACAACTAGCACGACCCTCATCTTCAAGTTGGTGTCCCTCAAGCTTCTCTGCTCCTCGGCGGCGGAATACGACTTCCTCTCTGCGTGGCTCTCGGTCAGGGGACTATAAATAGCCCGATTGGCGACTAGGGCAAAGGAGGACGAATTTGGGCCCTAAATGGGCCTGGGCCGACCGGACTGGGCCGGCCGGCCTGGGCCCATTTAGGCCCAGCCCGCGGGCTCCTTTGCCCGAGGTCGGTTCCCTTGCTTCCTGGATGCTTCCCCCTTCTGCATGTAGGTCCATGTCGTCGGTTTCTCTCCGAATTGGACTCAACTCCTTGTCTTGCAAGATTCACGCACTTTTCGGTCGGGTCCACGGAGTCCGTCGTCTTCTCGGATCAAGTCCCCGGCTTCTTGGAGTTAATTTTGCTTCATTGCATGACTTGTTCAGGGCTTCAAGGCTTGTCATGAGGTGCTTGATGAACTTATCCCGAAAGTCTTGCATTCAACACTAAATCCCTGCATAAACATTAAACTCCAAAACCGACATGCACACGTGAACTTGTTATACCACGGGGGTTAGTACCAATGGATAAGGTATAAAACTCATGCCAACACCGAAGGTAAACTCATGGCTAGGTTGACGGATTTTCACCGTCAACAACGTACTTCCCATCTGCTTTTGTGTATGTGCAGTAAAAAACTCACTGAAGGGAGTTGATGTCGATTTTGCTCAAACGTAGCTTCTTGTGTTGCTCTCATTGATGCTTTTGATTTTTGTGTTTTTTGCCTGGTATTGAATATCTCGTTGCCTCTGGGTTTGCCTCTGTTTGGCGGTCCTGTATTGCCACCACCGAGCGTCGCGACAGCCCCTTTTGTTTTACCGTGGTCCTAGAAGAATGCTTGTGATTTTTGCCGAAAAAACATGGGCTAGAATATGATGCGCGGGAACAGCCCATGCACTGTCAAATTTTGTAAATAACAGCCGGCTGTAACCTAACCTATTTTACAGCTGGCTGTATTTTAGCCGCGTCCTTTAACTATTTGCCACTCTTAGCTAGGGTCAATTAATCCCTCTCACATTCACTCCTCTCTCATGGGTGGCAAATCTGTTGCCACTCACCTCTATATGATGGCAATAGGTTAAATATTCCATGAGAAGCCACTTTCCGTTTACCACGGTTACGGTTACTACTACGTTTTCAGCATCTGCAGGAGACAACGTATACAATTTTACCATAAATGATGACGTGGCCGCCTGATTCCGTTTTGCACCGTGGAACAGGAGGGGAAAATGTCCTCCATGCCCTTGGACTCTCAACTGGACTGCTATCATGCATAGTTATTCATGGGAACGGAAGTGTTATGATGCATATTTTTTAACATATATAAAAATCCATGAGGACATCAACATAATATTCAAGCATGAACCAAACATTCATAACATTCATGCAATTAAAGTAGACATGTTCATAATATTTAAGCATAAACCAAACAAGTTGGTTTCAAGCACACAGACATAGTCTTAGACAACAGATGGCCATATCCACACAAACCAATCTGACAATAGTCTTAGCCAACAGATGACCTAAGTCACACAAACCAAGCTGGCCACATACATTACAATAGTCTTAACAAAAGGTGTCCACACAAAAGAGACATTTCTTGGGCACCCACAACCAAAATGCACAGCTCTGTGGCTTGCTCCTTGGCTGGGCTCTTCCTCTTTTTTTAGCTAACTGCTTCCTTGGAGTCATCTTCTTCAATTGCATGTCCACAGAAGCACTTGGTGCTTCATCAACCCCATCGACCACCTGTAGATCCCAGCAAAGGTTCCTATGTAAAAAGGCATAACAAGTGTTAGAAACTCAAAGTAGTCATATTCTCAAATTATTTTTCCTAACTATACAAAGTAGTCATTTTCCCACCTTCTAGCTGTTGCATGGGGGGAGGGTGGTGCAGGTTGGAACTCAAGTGGAGCCACATCTAGAACTTCTCTATCTGCAATGGCTGCAGCTTCTGCGGCTGTAGTGGCTTTAGCTGCAGCTTCTAGAGCCTCCCTTGCCGCCGTAGCTGCAATTTCTCTACCTATTGCTGCCCTTGTTCTTGGTGTATTTGCCCCAGTAGTAGGGTCTATCTGCCTCTTCTTCTTTCCAGGTTTAGGGGCTGTTGTTTGGCCCTTTTCCAACAATGTAGTTGTTAGTTTCCATGGTGAAGTGTTACAAATGTAAGTGACGCAAGGGGCAGTACAATACCTTTTCTTAGTGCCAGTCAAGTGACACCTCCAGCTTCCACTCCTGTGGCCGAACTCACCACAACCAGTACATTTCACCTGTCTCGTAGCTCTACCACTTCTCTCAGTTGCAGCAAGAATCCTATTCTTCCTCTGTCTGCCTGTGTCGGTGTTTTAGACCGGCAACCTACTAAGGGGAGTACCCGAAGTAGATGAATGTGGCCTCGTCGAGATCGGTAACTCGAAGGAAGAGACACATGACACACAATTTAGACAGGTTCAGGACACGAGGTGCGTAATACCCTACGTCCTGTATGCTGCGTGGCTCTGGATTGATTGGGTGTGATTACAAGATGATGCAATCTGATGCGTATGAGCGAGATGAGATAGAGGAGGGTCCCTGCCTCGCCTTATATAGTCCAGGAGGTAGGGTTACAAGTCGGTTCAGGGAGAGAGTACTAGTCGAGTACGTCTAGGAGTCCTCTATACAGTGCGGGACATGTACAGCTTCCTATCCGAGTACTTCTCCTCCGTAATCCTTGTGCTTCAGGCTAGCAGGTGCCGTGCAGCGCAAGTTGGGTAGTCCCAGGGGCCCACCGAGTAGTCGGTCCTGGTACCCACCGAGGTAGTGGGCCTAGGGAGGTCCATACGACAAGCCCCCGAGTACTTTGTAGTCGAGAAGGATAGCTTCGAGTAGTCTTGAAGGCCTTAACGAGTAGTCCTCAAGCATCCCTGAGTACTACAAGTCAAAAGTCCTCAAGATAGTTGAAGCATCCCGAGGCTGGAATGTACTCCAGCTGATGTTTGAGCAATCCTGAAGTCTTCTCGAGTAGTCCCAAGCGTCCTCGAGTGCTGCTCTTGAAGGTCTTCAATAATGCCCGTGTTGTCTTGAAGCCAAAGCTGATATGGAAGTGCGATTGCAAAATTGCACTCCATATGGAGTAGCCCCCGAGCCTTAGGTTGAGTTGTAGACTCTGGCTGAGGGTCCATCTGAAGTTTTGGCAAGAACATCCTGCAAAATCCGGAGAAAAAACCGAAGGACACGTGGCACGGAGCCCTCGAGCCTTGAGTCGAGTACTTCCTCTTGAATTGAAGGGTCATCTTGTAGAATGTGTCCTGAGTTGCTCTTAAATCTTGTCGCTACCCAGGAAGTTGAGTAGAAGTAGCCGAGCCTCCGAGACGAGGCGCGTCGACTAGTAGAAGTTGAAGAGTCAGGCGCCGCCGCTGAGTCAACCGTCTGGAGACTTATCCATCCGGCCGTTGGAAGAGCCGCTGTTGACTTATAAATAGAAGCCTAAACCCTTAGGGTTTTTCACCCCACGCATTTGCAGCCATTCCTAGCAGATCGTGCCAGAAACCACCGCCAGTGTGCACTACCGCCTTTGAGGGGAGTGTAGATCCAAGCGCACCGCCGTCGGAAACCACCGTCGTAGCCCCCGAGCGAATGCGAGTGAAGACACCGTGCACTTGGAGAATGAAGCCCTCGCCATCGAAGACCTTGAAGACCGCTGGTGGAAAGAAAACGTCTCGCGAGGAGGCCGCCGGATCCGCCGCGATGACATCGCCGCCGGTGTCTCCGCCACGACCAAATCCGAATCAGGAGTGGAAAAAATCCAAGGCCAAGACCGAAGATCTGCTGGCGCTTCTCAATAGTGGATTTCTGCGGGAGAAGGAAGTTGACATGTGACGAGCCGCTACAGGGGATCCGTACCCCATGGAGAAGAACCCGGACGAGATCCCCATGTTCACCCGGTTCACGGAGCGAGGGCTGTCTCTCCCGGCCAGCGACTTCTTCAAGGGGCTGCTGGGGTACTACGGCATCGAGTACCTCAACCTCAACCCCAACGGTATCTTCCATACTTCAGTCTTCGTTCACTTCTGCGAAGCCTTCTTGGGGATCAAACCCCACTGGGTACTTTTTCGGAAATTCTTCCGAGTGAAGCCCCAGCCCAGCACCAACAATCCCCGAGTAGTGGGGGGAGCCGGGATCCAGATGCGCGAGGACGCCGCGGAGCAGTACCTCTCATACAAGCTGATCGACTCCAACCAAGATTGGAAGTCGAAGTGGTTCTATATCACCAACCACCACCCGGAGCTGCCGAAGCCGAGCGGGAAGCAACCGAAGCACCAGCCGTGGTGGAACTTCGAGCTGACGATGTAGGAGGGTATCCAGCTACCCGAGCTGCTGGCGAAGATTGAGGCTTTGAGAAAAGCCGGGCTGAGGGCCGAGCATGTGGCCTTCAGCTTCATGAAGAGGAGGGTGCAGCCGCTGATGGCCCGCGACACCCTAGGGTACCAGTACACCAGCGACGACGACACGTCGCGGATGCCCGGTGATGAGGTAGACGACGACGACATCGTCGACAGGCTGGGGAGAATCTTCAAGGATACACCAGCGTACACGCTGTGCCCCGTGCCTGTGTACTTTGTGGCGCGCCCGCCAAATGAGGTCAGTAGCCATACTCATTATCGAGTACTCATTACATAGGAGTAGTCATGCTGGCGCATTGTGCTTCTTGCAGGATGACTTAGTGAAGTTTGTCTCCGAGCTGGCGTCGCCTCCTCGACTTGTCGAGGTCCCAGAGGAAGGGAAGGCCAAGGCCAAGGAGCGGCGCGAAGTTGGTGAAGGAGACGACACAGTAGTCGTCGAAGACACGTCCGAGGAGGATGACGGGGAAACGCTACAGGAGCAGTTCCAGCTGCGGTCAAGGTTCAGCCGCCCTGGGCTGCCGCAAGTCCCTCTCGTTCAGGATCCGCTGACTAGCCTGGAGGCTAGTTTGCCTGCGCCGCCGAAGAGGCCGCGCAACGTGGCCCG
This sequence comes from Cenchrus americanus, assembly GCA_947561735.1. Lineage (NCBI taxonomy): Eukaryota > Viridiplantae > Streptophyta > Magnoliopsida > Poales > Poaceae > Cenchrus > Cenchrus americanus. The sequence goes on along the minus strand of OX387242.1, from coordinate 95,224,745 downwards.
CAAGCACGTGGCCAAGAAACTTAAGGTCACGGAGACCACGTCCCAGGAGGTAAGCTTCCTTGAATAGGGTAGTCGAGTACTTATGTCTCGATGTTGTGTATTGACGACGAAATTTCCTTGCTTGCAGGAGATTCCGCCTTCCGACCCCGTAGAGCAGGGTGACAAAGGTGATTGGGATACAATGGGAGAACCAGCTAGAGCCAGCCGCAGCCCAGCCCCCACCGTAGATGAACTCTTGGCGCAGTTGTCACGCCAGCCCACTGTTGCTGAGGGGGAGTACCGCACGGTCCTTCTTGTCGGCCCGAGGAGGCAGCGGCTACTGAGGCCCAAGAGGAGGCGCCCGCTGAGGCTGGGTTGGTTGATATCGCCAGTATCCTCGGCGCCGCAACCGTGACGGTAGTCCGGTCGAGCCTGTAAGTGCTGATCCTTCCCGAGTAGTACATTAGATTTGGTAGTCGTACTAGGTTGACAACCAGTGTGTGTACTCTGCAGGAAATCGACGGACTTGACCTGGGAGGAAGATGAACCTATCACAGTGGTGGCTGGAGAAGAAACCACGCCGCCCGCTGAGGAGTTCGCTCCCACCCCTCAGGCAGAATCCGAGGTGCCGGCCGTGGAGGCTACATTGCCTAAGGCCAGCATCGTAGAGGGTGAGTACTTTGCTCGAGTGCAAGTAATCCCGAAGAGTAGTCGTAGCCGCCAGATATGACTGATCCAGTTGTCCTTTGTTGACTGGTGCCGAAACCGAGGAAGCGCCATTCCCGAAGCGGTGCCCATTGAAAGCCTGGCACCGGAGACCCAGGGGGCTGCCGGAGGAGCCCCCGAGCCAATGGAGGTGGCCGTTGAAGAAGCCGCCGCGACAGCTGGAGGAGAGCGCGACGACGTGCTGCCAGAACCGGCTCTGGAGGTAGTCGTTCGCTCGCCAGAGATCTAGGACGCGGAGCCAATCCGCTCGGCGCCAATGTCCGGAGCCGCGACGAGTAGTCGTGGCGGGATCGAGCTGCTGGCGAATGAACTTGTCGACCCAGCGACGGTAGGTCGTCACATGGAGGCGATGCGCTAGGCCGAGCAATGGATGAAGGTCAGTAGTCGACACTCTTGAGTAGTCAATCCTTTAGTGTTGAGTACTCAGTTGACATCTGTTGTCTGTTGCAGGACGTCGCGGAGAGGTCTCGGCAGAAGTCCGACATGCTTCAGGGGTACGGCGACACGGTGCTCCGGGCCGAGGCCTTAGAAGAACAGCTTGTGAAGGCCCGGAAGCACGCCCCTGCGATGCAGTCAAAGCTGGACAGCGCCTTCGCCCAATATCACAATGAAGTCCAAGATATGCAGGTGAAGAACGACGAGCTGGTGTGGAAGAACAAGTCTCTCCGCAACAAGAATAAAGGTACCCTACTGCCTTGTCGGGTACTCATTGATAGTACCTTGAGGTAGTCTGATCCGCTTTTGCCTTGTTGATTGCAGAGCTTGATACCCACGTCGACCAGCTGAAAGCCTCAGAGACCGACACGAAGAACCTCTTCTATCGGGGGAAGGAGGACCGCGAGGTACTGGAGTATGATTATAAGCAGCTTGCTTATGAGTGCAACAAGCACATGGAGCTCCGCATTGCGTCGGATCGTGACCTCGTCAACTGCTACAAATCTTTGTAGAAGCTGAACGAGGACTGCGAGAAGCTGCGGGCCCAACTGAAGGAACTCGAGGAAGCCGCACTCCCCATCGCGAGGCTATTGGTGCCTCATCCTGGCGAACCGAAGATAGCTCCTTTGGTGGACCGACTGAAGGAAGCCCCCAGCCGCCTGGTGACGTACGTCAAGCACTTGGCAAAGTCAATCCCCAACCAGGTTCTAGCGTTCATGAAATCGTACTTCCCAAAGGCTCCGGTTGACGTGGTCGCCGACGGACTAGCCGCCAACTGCACGGACGAGCAGTATGCGGAGCTGCTGGAGCAGATGGCGCCAATTGTTGAACAAGTCGCCGAGAAGCTCAATCTCCTGTAGTCCTGTAAAGTTAGCTCGTAGCAGTAGTTGTATATAAACAAAGTTGTAATGAACTTGTTTAAGTATTAATGAAGGAAACTTCCATAAATGAGTACTCGTTGTCGCGATCTGTGAGTGCGGAGTCTCATCATGGAGTCATCGCGAGTAGTCGTACTCGCCAATAGTCCCATTGAGGGAAAGAGACAGTAAAGAAGTTGATAGATAATCAAACTTTATTACTGAAAAAGTACACCTGGATGGCCAGGGCCGTTGTTACAGTATAGTTGCCAGGACCCGGAGGCCACCTACGGCTAAGTAGTGCTAGGGCGTACAGCCGCTTACAACAGTAGATTCGTTAGTAGCCGCATGGGCTGGATCTAAGAGTGCTTGGTCTCTTAGTAGACCGCTGCTGGAGTCCTTTGTCGCTCGTCGCAGCCCAAGACCCGTTAGTAGCCGCATGGGCTGGATCCTGGAGTGGAGTAGTCCGGAGACTAGAGCCTGGACCTGGAGGCCGCTTACGGCGAAGGAGTCTTTGAGTAGTCATATAGACTGGAGCCCCCGATGTAGTCGTGTAGACTAGGCGTAGAATCGAAAGAGTTGGTCGATGTTCCAAGAGTTGTTGACGTCTTCGCCTTCTAGCGTCTGGAGGTGATAGGAGCCCGGTCCGGTCACCTTTGCAACTGTGAAGAGACCTTCCCATGGCGAGCTGAGCTTGTGAAGTCCCTCTGTGTTCTGGATACGGCGGAGGACAAGATCACCAACGTTGAAGGAGCGTTCTTTAACATTGCGATCGTGGTAGCGTCGGATACCCTCTAGGTACCTTGCTGATTGGACGAGGGCGGCACAGCGAGCTTCTTCGAGTCTGTCGATGTCAACTCGTCTGCTGTCTTCAGATATGCCCTCGTCGTATTGCTCCACTGCTGGTGAATCCCACATAACATCAGCAGGGAGGATTGCTTCGGAGCCGTAGACCAGGAAGTATGGAGATTGTCCCGTTGGCTTGGAGGGTTGAGTACGCAGCCCCCAGAGTGCATTGGGTAATTCCTTGATCCACTTGCCTCCTTTGGTGTTGGCGGTGTCGTGTAGCCACTTTTTGAGAGCGTCGAGTACCATCCCATTGGCGCGCTCGACTTGTCCGTTGGCCCGAGGATGGGCAACAGAGACATATCGGACGTCGATCCCGCTGTTCTCGCAGTACTCCCAGAACTGGTGATTGTTGAAGTTGGAGCCCAGGTCTGTGATGATGCGGTGGGCTAGTTCGTAGCGATGCACGAGTTCATCCAGGAAGTCGAGTACTCTGTTAGCCTTGGGGCATGTAACCGGCTTGACCTCGATCCACTTGGTGAACTTGTCGATGGCCAACAATACTCTGTTGAATCCACCTGGCGCAGTTGGAAGTGGCCCAATCATGTCGAGCCCCCAGCAGGCGAAGGGCCAGGTTGGCGGTATGGTGACTAGCTTGTAGGCCGGGACGTGTTGTTGCTTGGCAAAGTATTGGCACCCTTGGCACCTTCTAACGAGTTCTTCGGCGTCGCCCAGAGCTGTGGGCCAATAGAAAGCTCGTCAGAAGGCCTTGCTGACCAGCGTGCGTGAGGACGCGTGGTTGCCGCAAACGCCTTTATGGATCTCCTCCAAGATGTCCTTGCCTTCTTGTCGGGGAACGCACTTCATGAGTACTCCGAAAGATGCGCCCCGCCTGTAGAGCTTGTCTCCGACAAGGACGTAGGACTTGGCACGGCGGATGAGTTGCTCGGCCAAGTTCCCGAGGGAACCTTCTGCTCGCTGAGGTAGTCGATGAAGGGCTTCCTCCAGTCCACGCCGATCATCATGACCTCCTGGCCAGCCGGGGGATGCGCTGGGTCAGTGGTCGGTGGCATCGGCTCCGGGATGGATGGCGCGTGAATCTCGTGGACGAAGACACCCGCTGGTACTTGAGCGCGGGTAGAACCAAGCTTCGACAGGACATCCGCTGCAATGTTGTTGTCGCGGACGACATGGTGGAACTCGAGACCATAGAACTTGTTCTCGAGCTTACGGACTTCTAGGCAGTAGGCGTCCATGTTCTCCTTGTTGCGGTCCCAGGACTTGTTGACTTGGTTGATGACCACTGCGGAGTCGCCGTAGACTAGTAGCCGCTTGATTCCTAGTGAAGCCGCGAGGCGGAGCCCGTGTAGTAGAGCTTCGTACTCGGCTTCGTTGTTTGAGACCTTCCAGAAGATCTGCAGGACGTACTTGAGTTGTTCGCCCGTTGGAGAGATCAAGAGTACCCCTACACCTGCGCCCTCGAGGTTGAGTGAGCCGTCGAAGTACATCACCCAGTGCTATGGGCGCTCGGTTGGAGTAGGTAGCTGATTCTCCCGCCACTCCGCCATGAAGTCGACTAGTGCCTGCGACTTGATGGCTGTGCGTGGTTTGAAGTCGATGTTGAGGGCACCGAGTTCGACTGCCCACTTGGAGATTCTTCAAGTAGCATCTTGGTTCCGCAGGATGTCGCCGAGCGGGTAGTCGGTGACAACGGAGATCGAGTACTCCTGGAAGTAGTGTCGTAGCTTTCGCGAGGTGATGAGCACTGCGTACAGAAGCTTCTGTACTGGCTGGTAGCGTGCTTTGGATTCTGATAGGACCTCGCTGAAGAAGTAGACTGGGTGCTGGATTGGATAGGCGTGGCCGTCTTCCTGCCGCTCGACGATGATGGCGGTACTGACCACGTGAGTAGTCGCAGCGAGGTAGAGCAGTAGTTGCTCGCCTTTGCGAGGAGCCGTGAGGACTGGTGGCTTTGATAGGAAGTCCTTGAGCTGGGCAAGGGCTTGGTCTGCCTCTGGAGTCCACACGAACTTCTCTTGGTGTTTGAGTAATTTGAAGAAGGGGAGCCCCCGTTCTCCAAGCTTCGAGATAAATCTGTTAAGAGCCGCCATGCATCCGGTTAGCTTTTGTACGTCTTTGATGCACGTGGGAGCCTTTATGCTGGTGATGGCAGAGATCTCGGGATTGGCTTTGATGCCGTGATGGCTGATGATGAAGTCGAGTAGTTTGCCCGATGGTACGCCAAAGACACACTTGTTCGGGTTGAGCTTCCAGCAGTACTCACGCAGGGATGCGAAAGTCTCTTCAAGATCGCCGATGAGCGTGCTGGAGTTTCTGGTCTTGACGACCACGTCATCCACGTAGGCTTTGACGTTATCGTTGAGTTGCCTCTTGAAGCAGGCCTGGATAGCTTGTTGGTATGTAGTGCCGGCATTCTTCAACCCGAAGGACATGGTCGTGTAGCAGTACGCGCCAAACGGGGTGATGAACGTGGTCTTCTCCTGGTCTTCTTCCTTGATCGCGATCTGGTGGTACCCGGAGTAGCAGTCGAGGAAGAAGAGCAGGTCGCAGCCCGCCGTGGAGTCGATGACTTGGTCAGTCCGTGGCAACCCGAAGGGGTCTTTGGGGCAGTGCTTGTTGAGGTCGGTGTAGTCGACGCACATCCTCCACTCGTTCGAGTTCTTCTTGCGGACGAGGATGGGGTTGGCGAGCCACTCAGGATGGAAGACTTCTCTGATGAAGCCAGCCGCGAGTAGTTTGGCGAGTTCCTTCTTGATGGCGTCCCGTCTGTCGTCGGCGAAGCGGCGGAGGTGTTGTCGCTTCGGGGTGGCTTTAGGATCGACGTTGAGTGAGTGCTCAATCAACTCCCTGGGCACCCCTAGCATGTCCGCTGGTTTCCACGCGAAGATGTCGCGGTTAGCCCGGAGGAAGTTGATGAGTGCGTCTTCCTATTTGGGGTCGAGGCCTGCCCCGATGGTGGTGGTCTTGCTGCTGTCGCCTGTCCCAAGGTCAATTGTCTTGAACAGAACCTCCTCGGCTGGCTGAGGCTTGTTAGCTTTGTCCGACTTCTCTGGGATGTCGAGTTCACTTGGGGCAAGCTTCTTCGACGCAGCGTAGATCTCCATCATCGCATTGGGTACTTGATTTCTGGAGGCGATCTCCACAGCTTCCGTGTCGCAGTCGTGCGATATCTTCAAGTCCCCTTGCAGTGAAAGTACACCTGCTGGACTCAGCATCTTGAGTACCAAGTAGGTGTAGTGGGGTACCGCCATGAACTTGGCGATAGCCGGTCTGCCGAGGATGGCATGGTAAGACGTCTCGAAGTCCGCGACTTCGAACTTGATGTACTCGGTACGATAGTTGTCCCGAGATTTCCCGAAGGTAACTGGCAGGACCACTGAGCCCAGTGGGATAGCCGCGTTCCCGGGGACGATGCCGTAGAAGGGTGAGGTGCTCTTGGTGAGCATGTGGGTGATGTCGAGCTTCATCTTCTTCAAGGTCTTGGTGAAAAGGACGTTAAGCCCGCTTCCACCATCGATGAGGACCTTGTTGAGCATGGAGCCTGCGACCACCAGCTTCAGGACGAGTGAGAACCGCCCTGGTTCAGAGAAGCTAGTCCATTGATCCGCATGGGAGAAGGTAATGGGTACCTCCGACCATCTGAGAGGGGTCGGAACCGCTGGTTCAATGCTCATGACTTCTCGACGGGTAGCCTTTTGGACCCGTCTGCTGGGTAGTCCGCCGAAGAGGACGTTCACCGTCTTGTCGGGTTCCTGGAAGTCGCCATTGCCTTCGTCGTTCTTCTTCTTGCCTTTCTTGTCATGAGGGTGTCGCGGCTCTGGAGTATACTTGAGTGCTCACCTGAGTTGGTAGCACTGCTCGGTGGTGTGGTTGCTGTCCAGATGCCACGGGCACTTCTCCTTCAGCAAGTCTTTGAAGCCGCCGGAGGTCTTCTTCGAGTTCTCCTTCGCGGGGTGCTGGATAGCCGCGACAGTGTTGTCTGGCTTGCGCTTGCAATTGGGACCCGAGTAGTTGTTGCCGCGACTGCCTTGGTTCCCGTTGTTGCTGCCGCCGCCGCCCGTGTTCTGTTTGCTCTTGCCACGGATGGCGTCGTACTTGGCGGTGGACTTGTCTTCTTCATCAGCCCAGGAGGTGATCATGTCCTTGAGATGGGTGATGGAGCTGGGGCGGCGTCGACCGAAGTATTCGAAGGTGCGACGGTGGTAAAGACCGTCTTGGAAGAGGTCGATGACCTCCTTGTCGGTGACGTCGACTACGGTAGCGCGCTTGTCGAAGAAGCGCCGCATGTACTTGCGAAGGGTCTCGCCTTGATCCTGCTTCACCATAGCCAGGTCCATGCGAGTACCCGAGCGGCCCATAGCGCCCGCAAAGTTGCTGGTGAACTGTTCCTTCAGCTGGTCCCACTTGTCGATTGAGTACTTTTCGAGTGACTCGAGCCATGTGAGCGGGGCTTGGTCCAGGCAGAAGGGGAAGTAGAGGCACTTGGTGTCGTTGTTGCCGCCAACGTTCTCGATGGAGAGGGTATAGCACCTGAGCCACTGGATGGGGTCTTGCTTCGCGTCATACTTGGAGATTCCCAGAGGTTTAAATTTGTCCGGGAGGAGTATGTTGCGAAGCCGAGGAGAGAAGGAGGGGAAGCCGTCGTTGTCGCCTACGGTGGCGGACTTCTTCCGTCGCAGTTCTTCAATCTTCTGGCGGGCATCGAAGCCGCCATGTGAGGCTCCGGAGGCGTGGCTATTCGTGTGGCCTCGGCCGCCGCGATCGCCTGCGCCATCGGCCCTCCTGTTAGCCCCATGGTTGGAGCTTCCGCCGCTGCTGCCTCCGCCGCCAGGGTCGCGATGAGGGACGACCTCACGGTCGCCACCAGCAGCTGCAGCGTTGTCGCCACCTTGAGAGGGTCCGCCGACCGTTGCGTGAGTACGGTTGGGATTGGTCGGTAGCTCAGCTCGAGTACGGTTACGACCGAGGTCCGCTCTGCGATTTGTGGCTTCGTTGTCGCGGTTCCTGGCGGGGGGCGGCTGAGTGACCCTGTTGTCGACTCGCATGAAGTAAGCGTCTTCTGCAAGCTTGGCGATGACTTCTCCTGCGCGCATCCCCTGAGCTTGGCGTGCGATCGCTGTGATCGACATGAGGCATTGCTCCGGGGTAGTGTGTACCCTACTCTCGACTTGGTCGAGAGCCTCTGCGAGGTTGCGAATGGGGAGGTTGTCTCGAAGACGCCGGCGCCGTTCGTTCCGCTTTCTGTTGCACTCATGTCGAGCATCCCTGTTGGCGTCGGTTTCATCCGCGGGTGCGTCGGCAGACAGCTCGTCTGCGGAGATGTCTTCGAGGTATCGGTCGTCTGCTGTCCATGAGGGTCCTGGCGTGTCGCCGGCAGCCATGAAGACTTGGCGATCGGGGTTGCCAAGACTGGAGTCAGAACTCGCCACATCTGTTGGGGTGTACTCCTCAGCTCGAGCGAGTGGGGTTCCCTCCTGGAAGGGAAGCGAGTCGAGGTAGGCGACGAAGCGTGAGTTCCCGTCTGTCAGGTCTGCAGGCTTGCGGTCTGGCCAGTAGACGAATCTCCCGGCGGGTGTAGATGTTATAACCAGCCCGGAAGCCGGTCCTGACAAGGGTTGCTCTGTAGAGTTGTCCTCGGACTCAGGCTCCTCAGGGTCCGACCCGAAGTCGAACTCGTACGTGGAGTTCGAGTAAAAGCCAAAGAGGGGGTTGGAGTCCGAGGCGTAGTCGGGGGCGGTGTCGGAGTCCGAGTCGCACTCGGGTACGGGCTCCTTGCTGGCCCGGCGTGTAGTGGGAGCCTTCGTGTGGGCCCTGCTGACGTTGCGGGGGCCACGTGTGAAGCGCTCGCGGGGTGGGGAGTCCACATGCGATGGCTGAGTAGCCGGCTCGCATAGGATAGCCCACGGGGACGTCGAGTTCGAGTTGGAGGCGGATCCAAGCTCGAAGTCGGCATGCTGGTTGAAGAGCGAAATTTCGCCGAATTTGCCGGCGAGTTCGCCCGTGACTACTTCGGGAAGTGTCACGAGGCTAGTCTCCGGGTTGGGCGGCATGGTGAGGCGGCGTTGGAAAGACCCGGCGCCGTCAGCAGTGCAGACCCAGGCACCGAAGACGAAGGTGTCGCCGCGGTTGAAGGCGACGGTCGGCTTGATGTAGACGGAAGCCGTCGAGTTCGCCATGAGACCTTCGGCGAGAGCCCCTAGCTGGCGCGCCAGCTGTCGGTGTTTTAGACCGGCAACCTACTAAGGGGAGTACCCGAAGTAGATGAATGTGGCCTCACCGAGATCGGTAACTTGAAGGAAGAGACACGTGACACACAATTTAGACAGGTTCGGGCCGCGAGGTGCGTAATACCCTACGTCCTGTATGCTGCGTGGCTCTGGATTGATTGGGTGTGATTACAAGATGATGCAATCTGATGCATATGAGCGAGATGAGATAGAGGAGGGTCCATGCCTCGCCTTATATAGTCCGGGAGGCAGGGTTACAAGTCGGTTCAGGGAGAGAGTACTAGTCGAGTACGTCTAGGAGTCCTCTATACAGTGCGGGACATGTACAACTTCCTATCCGAGTACTTCTCCTCCGTAATCCTTGTGCTTCAGGCCAACAGTTGCCGTGCAGCGCAAGTCGGGTAGTCCCAGGGGCCCACCGAGTAGTCGGTTCTGGTACCCACCGAGGTAGTGGGCCCAGGGAGGTCCATACGACAGCCTGGTCTTTTTTCTTCATATTTGGTTGGTAGCACTTGAAGCCTTTGTCCACTTCGGGCCGCTGTCCTCTATATGTTATGCTAGGAATAATCCCATTGTATGCAGCTTGAAACTTCTCAACAGAATAGTAGTTGCTCACATACATGCCCATATTTGGCTGCCTCATAGATGTTATTAAAGCCAATGCGTGAGGGCAAGGCTTTCCAATCAGCTGTCATTCTCTACGTGTCCAGATATGTTGTGTTGGATACACAACATGCCTTCTAACCAGGGGCAGAGCCACGGGGGGGGGGGGGGGCCTGGCCCCCCTAATGCTCCAAGAAACAACAAACCTCCATTGTGAAAAATCAAAAAAATTAGTACAAAATCAGTAAAATTAGTCGATTTTGACTTAAAATTTGGTAATTTGGCCCCCCTTATGTCTAATTGCCCCCCAATGTTTAAATCCTGGCTACGCCCCTGCTTCTAACCTCTTCATTTTTGTAGATCTCAGTCACTTCTACTTCTTCTAGATGGTTGTTGGTCACTTCAAGATGGTCTAAAGCCCTAGATGCTGCATTAAGCTGGTGGATAATTGCAGGTAGGATTCCAGGTGACATAGCATTAGCTATCTTCGTCCTCTTTGCAAAAAGACCAAGTGTCTTATGTCTAATTGCATCAGCCAAGCAGTGAGGAGGTAGATCCCTGTGCTCTTTGATCCAAGCATTCCAACTCTCAGCCAGATTATTGTTGATATAGTCACACTTGATGTCTGCACTGAACTTGCTCCTTGCCCACAAAAGTTTGTGATGTTGTTTGAGCCACTTATCCACAGCTTCGCTAGCATTTATTACCTTGTTAAAGAAAAAGCTAAACTTGTGTGGTGCATAAGCTCTAGCAGCAGGCCACATATTTTTGCCATAAATGTCACCATGGAAATTTTTCTTCATGTTTTCCATAAGATGCTTAAAGCACTCCCTCTGTTCACAGTTTGGGAAAACAGTTGCAACTGCATTTTCAAGTCCCTTGCAAGAATTAGTGCAAACAGCCAGCTTGTCCATAGGGCCTATTGCCTTTCTTAGTTCCTGCATGAACCATGTCCAAGTTTTCGTAGTCTCGGAGTCAAAAAAACCAAAAGCCAATGGGTACATCCAATTATGCCCATCCAAAGCTTGAGCTGCAGGGAGATGTCCATTCCAAAATCCATTCAATGCAGTGGAGTCTATACTGATATAAGGCCTGCAACCATTTCTAAATCCATCTATTGCAGCCTTGAAACAACAAAAGAACGTTTTGAAATGTTTAGTACCACCCTCCCCAGTCTCAGTGTCTATCTCTACTATACTCCCAGGTGACCTCATCTCAACCTCTGCCTTGAATATGTACAACCAATCAAATGAATCTTCCCATTTACCAAACAACTTGTCTGATGCCCTTTGTCTACCATAAACAACAGTCTGATAGTTGATCTTTATTTTGTACTTATTCTGAAGGGCTTGTTGTACTGCCTTCACACCCATGCTAGGTTGCTACCTCAGTAAGGGTATTGCCCTCTCTTCCACCCAAGCCTGTGACGCCATTGTACAACCATCCACTTTTGACATGGAAGCACAAGTGTGCACACCTTCGTTCGCCTGAATCTGCAAAAGGATAGAAGAAGCAAGCATAAGTACACCAAATACAAGAAAAAAGGTGAAAATATAAAAATATACACCAAATACAAGAAAATATACCCTAACACTCCCATCATGATTTGTCATAGCTCTAAAAATCCAAGGGCATCCAAGAGAAGCACAGTGTGTCCTATATCTTGTTGTATCAGAATGACTACTAGCAAGTTCAAACTTCTTTACAATGGCATGCTGCTTCACTGCTAGCCTCAAATCTTTCATGCTAAGGTATGTTACTCCCACAGACAAGTCTGGATTGTCCTTGTCCCAGTCAAGCACAGGCTCCTCATTTGCATTGTCACCCACTAGAATAGCAGCTTCATGCATATCATGTTGCATTTCAGCTGTCATTGCAGGTATAGGTATTTCTGCCTGCACATCTGCTGCCCTAAACCCCATTGCCTCATACACATCGTCCTCATTTGCAGCTGCAATAGCATCACCATCATGATTTTCATCTTGGTGTATGATCAGTTCGTCCCAATTAACAGGTTCTGCAATATCAGGAGGCACAAATGTAGCCGGGAAACTACATGTATCACCTGTGCCCTCTGCATTATTAGGAGGAATTCCACTGCCTTCACCAGTAGTAACCCCAGATGCATGTCTATGTGACGAACTAGCATTAACAGAGGTTGCATGTGAGGTTGCATGTTTACTGACAACATCTACTACAAGAATAGCAATCTCGTCTGCCCATCTATTTTTCACCAACTGTTGAAAGTGCTCATCCCTTCTGATTTTCCATTCGGAACCTACACTTTCATTGTCAACTACCCACGCAGAAAGAGTTTGTGACGACCCCCATATGAACTTTGAGGACATGTCATCATGAAATCTCTCCAGAGTATACTGACCAGTTCTGTCAATCCACAAGTCATGCTGTTGCATGGGGATTTTTACTAGCCCACAGTTCCCATCGCAACATACTTAGAAACCTTAACAACTAGCCTAAACGCGTTGCCAGGATCGATGCTGACATAAAGGAATGAGTTAGGGGACGTACATCCTACAATGAGCTACTGTAAAATGAGAGGGACTGATTTAGCTAACCAAAATGGATAGTCGCTCGAATCCATTGTTGGAAAAGTCAAATGGACGGCCACTCCAACCCTAGAAGCAAGCAAACAAGCCCAATAACCAAATCAGATCGAGGGACGAACCCTAACCCTAACCAAAATCAAACATAGACTGGAAGAGAGGGGATCCAGCGTGTAACCTTCAATCCAACGCCGGCGTGGAGTCCTGGGCCATGCACGCGGCGTGGGGGTGGCGGCTTGGGGACCGATGGCTTGGTGTGGCGGCGTTGGGGACCGACGGCTTGAGAGGCCGGGGATCCAGGGGTACCTTCAAGCCAACGCCGGTGTGTGCTGCCTGGCCATGCGTGTGGCGTGGGGTGGCGGCGTTGGGGGCGGTGTGGGGGGGGGGGGGGGGGGGTGGCGGCGTTGACCAGCGTCCGGCGTGGGAGGCGCGACGTCGTTGCTCGGTCTCCCTCTGTCGCGGTCGTCGGGAGCCGAGAGGGGAACGAGGACGGACCGAGGGGAGCAGCATAAGGGACATTTTCCCCTCCGGTTTCACTCTGCAAAACGGAGCAACCGCGCCACGTCAGCAATTGTGGTCAAAATGTATACGTTATGTCCTACGGATGCTAAAAACATAGTGGCAACCGTAACTATGGTATTCCAGGAGTGGCTTATTGTAATGATGGTAAAAATGTAAATCTCTCGAAAGCGGTCGATCGATTGACAGATCTACTTCTAGGAGGGGAGTCAATGCGATTGCGGGAGGGAGCGGCTAGGGTTTCCTCGGTGCTCCTATATGCGCTAGCATCCCACGACACACATCTTAACGCAAGGTCGACGGGACGACGGATGGCCTCGGTAGTGAAATATAGGACGATTCGGGTAGTGGGCCCGCGGACGCGATGAAGTCGGAGGAAACGCCGCCACCGTTTTTGTCGTGTTGTGTGGGTGAGCCAAGTCAGAGTGGGAGATCGGCCCGAGTTCTACACTTGGTTGTGGATTGGCTGGGAGGGATTTGGCGTTGTTGGGCTTGAGCTTTCGTGGTGTGTTGTTCGTGAATTTATATATTTCTTTGATTTTCGAAAAATAAATGGACGAAACAAAAAATTGTAGAAAATACATTTGTCGTCGTGCCCTACGGCGGTAGCACCTCCTACCACCGTAGGGTACGACGGTAGGGGTGCCGCCAACGGTCGGCTGCGCTGCCAGGTGGGACCAGCTTCCTACCGCCGTGGGGCACGGCGGCAGGAGACCTGGTGCCGTGGGGCACGGCGCCAGGAGCCTGGCGCTGCGCTCCACGACGGCAGCATCACCCCTATATAAGAGGGCGACGGATGCCGCCAATCCCTCCACCCTTACTCACTCTCTCCTCCAAATTTTCGACTTTCAACCCTTCAGAGCACTTTTGACTAAGGTATGTTTCTAAATTTAGTGTAGTTTAGTTAGTGTAGTTAGTTAGTTAGTTTAGTTAACTTAGTTTAGTTAGTTTAGTTGACTTAATTTAGTTAGTTTCGTTAACTTAGTTTAGAAATTTCAAAAATTCTAGACTAAATCAATTTAGTTTAGTTTGGTTATAATTCACAAAATTAGACTAAACTGATATAAAATTGTAGAAAATAGTATTAACTCACATAAAAAGTATTAATACACTTAAAAATCTTAGAAAATTGTTATAATTCACATAATTAGATTAAATTAATATAAAATTCGTAGAAAATATTCTTAATTCACATAATTCATTTTAATTCACTTAAAATATCTAGAAAATCATTATGATTCACATAATTAGATTAAATTGATATAAAATTCGTAGAAAATATTTTTAATTCACATAATAATTGATAAAATTTGTACAAAATATTTTTAACTCACATAATTCGTTTTAATTCATTTAAAATTTGTAAAAATCGTTATAATTCAAATAATTAGATTAAATTGATATAAAATTCGTAGAAAATATTTTTAATTCACATAATTCATTTTAATTCATTTAAATTTCGTAGAAACTGGTTATAATTCACATAATTAGATTAAATTAATGTTAAATTTGTAGAAAATATTTTTAATTCACATAATACGTTTAATTGGTATAATTCGAGTAATTGATTAAATTTTATTTTTTTCAGCTATGGCTGCACCGTTGGAGTACGTACGGCCGGAGTTGTTCGACGAGACGGTGGACCGGCACCACCGCTCGTTCGTGTCAGGTGTTCTTGGAGCGTCGCCTGGTAGTATACGTTTCTGGACCACCCGCGTGTTTATGTTGATACACTCGCGATGGATTCCGAAGTACGTAATTCATTTTTATTATTTATTTCTGTTTGTTTACAATAGTAATTGCGTTAAGTAAATTAATTTTATTTTTTCCAGGCTACGCGTAGCAGGACTTCTCCCTCTTGCGCAGTTGGTCGAGGGGGCAGGTTACGAGCTTAGGTTCCCCGGGCGGAGTGGTTGACGCGGTTCAGCTACGACGCCCCGCTGATCGCCACGTTCATGGACCGGTGGCGACCAGAGACACACACGTTCCATCTCCCCGTCGGCGAGATGACGCTCAGTCTGGAGGACGCCGCGGTGTTGGGAGGACTGTCGTGTGCTAGCGAGACGATGGGGCCGATCGACATCCCCGCGACGTGGCACGTCGACTTCCTGGCTCGGTTCGCAAATGTTCCTCGGAACGATCTCGCGCCTCAGCCGTACGTGCCCTTTGGCAACACCCATGGGCCCACTTGGACTTGGATCTAGCAGTTCAGCGTACGTGGTTCTAACTCTTATTTTCAATGTTTGCATGGATTTTAAACGAATGTGACGATGGACCTTTGTGTATGTGCAGGCTGACTACATGGCGGATGACGCCGGCAACCCGATGTCAGACAGGTTTTTGGAGGTGTACCTGCTCTGGCTGTTTAGGTGGGTGTTGTTCTGCGAGTCAGTGGGAGACTCGGTGTCGAGGTACCTGCTCCCCTGGGCTCAGTGGATCGCCGACTCCTCCATCAAGGAGATTCCCCAGATCAGCTGGGGCAGCGCTGTTCTGGCAGCTACCTATAGGGGGCTGTGTTCAGCAGTGTGGAGGCTGGCGAGTAAGGAGGGGATCCTCCTGGGGTGCCCTCTCCTATTGCAAATGTGGATCCACGAGCGGTTCGACATCGGTCGTCCCAAAGCTGACCTCTCGGAGTACCTACTGGTGCCCGAAGGCACCGACCCAGCAGACCACCCCACCATGGGTTCTCTGTGGTGCCTCCAGAAGGTAATGATCTTCCTTATCATTTTCTTCGTTTTATGAGTTCTTTAGTTCGATTAAATTAACTTTTCATGTTTTGTGCAGCACATTTGGTCTGGGGAGCAGCCGAGAAGGCGTACAAGGACTTCGTGGGTCAGATCGACCGGATGGTCGATGCCCAAGTCTGGTGGACGCCGTACGCTACTGCCATGGTGGCTGCCCGCGCACCAGTGTAAGTGCAATCAAGCCCTAAGTGGGTTTTGGTGATGTTGACCACACAATTGAAGGACTAATAAGCTTTTGAGTATAAGCTGCATGTTGAAATTTCTCAAGGGATGCAAAAGTGTTAAAGGTGATCTCTCATTTAAAAGGAATGCTTCCCTAGGCTCTAATGGAGGTTTAAATTCATTTTATATTTTGAAATTTGAGTTTAGGACAAGCCGTACTATTAGGGGATTCTAAAAGTGGTGTGGGTCTAACCAAGTGCATAAAAACCATATCCTTTAATCCTAAACTCATCCACAAATATTCTGTCAGTCTGCTGTTGCATCTCTGCAGACCGCAGAGGTTCTGCATATCATTCGCAGAAGCCTCTGTTGTCCTCTCTGTCAGTCTGTCAGTTATAGTGTTCGCAGATGTTCTGCATATTTTCGAAGAGGGTCTGCGACTTGGAACAGAGCCGTTACAGTTTAGTTCTGAGGGGGTATTTAATCCCCTTCTTCCCCAACGGTCCTCTGTTGTTCTTGCTACGCCCCAACTGTGCCCAAAGCTTCCCTCTCACTCAAGCATTGATTCCCACCAACTTGAAGCCAAAATCCAACCCTTGCATTCAAGTTGAGAGTGATTCCTAGTGAGAAAAGCAAAGATAATTCCCTCTCTATTATTCTTGTGCACTTGGTGAAACCCTAGCTCTCTTTGTGGATCTATTACTCTTGGAGCCTTGCTCCTAGACGGTAGAGGTTACTTGGGAGCTTCTAAACTTTGTGTGGCAGCCCCAAGTTGTTTGTATTACCCTTTGTGACTAGTGGAACCCTCCATCTATTACCTTGGTGATAGGTGTGAGAGAGGAGTGGATCTAGAGAGATCTGAAAGCCTTTGTGCCTTACCTCAACAACGTGGATGTAGGCTAACCTTTGTGGTGAGCTAAACCACAGTGTAAATCTTGTCTCTCGTGTGCTTCATCTTGTTCATGCTTAATTATCTTGTTTTATCTTCTCATAGCATGCTTATCTAGGGTTTGCTTTCGATCTATGTGTTGGTCAGCTTGGTAAAGGTTTTTTGTGCTTATATCTCTGTTTACCTTGCTACTAACCTCTCTAACGCATCAGATCTATATCCCTTTGGTCTATCCGTTGTTGCTGCTGTTCTGTCTGAAGAACGCAAAGGTTCTGCGAATATTTGCAGAAGCTCTGCAGTTTGCTAGAAAACAGCAGAAAAGTCTGATTTTATTTTGTAGGCCTATTCACCCCCCTCTAGTACACTTGCATCGATCCTTTCAACCAGAGGGGTTCTCGTCCTTGTGCCATCGAGACCAGGCGTACAGGATGACGTGGTGACGATTGGTCTTCGACGTCTACGTCGAGGAGTACGCCGTCCACGGGGTGATGAGGCAGTTCGGACTCTTCCAGAAGTCGCTAGTACCCGTTGCGCCACGTCTGCGGCCCACAGCGCACAGGTGAGCTACCATTTGGCAGTTATAATTTTTTTCCGTCACAAAAAGTCAATTGAAAATAATTTTTTGTTTCATCTATGCTAGGTGGACGCGTAAGGGCGTGTCTGCGGCGACGTCGTTCGTCGACAAGCTGCAGCCGTATGTGGACGAGTGAGCGTTCACGACAGACGGGGAGAACGTCGTCAGCGAGCACCGCCGTCACGACGACGCGGCCTAGGTAGCGTACCTTCAGTGGTACCTCCCGAGGACGTGGACGCGGGTGACATACGTGCCTGCTACCCCTACCCCACCACCGCCACCGGTCCTGGACCACGACAGGATCCTGCCGGACACCACGTACCCGGTGCGCCGAGACCAGACCGCCGACACAGCGGTAAGCACGACGTATTTCATTCATATGACCTTTCATTATAACATGTGTTACTAATTTTGTGAGCAGCATGACGTGCGTGCTGAGATCATGCAGCTCGCAACGGTCGCGAGGGAGCAGTGCTTTACCTGGGGGCCTCACCAGCACCAGAGCACGTACGACAGGATCGTTGATACTGCCATGAGGTACTCCGCCGTCGTGAACTACGCCGGGCGGTAGAGATTCCTCTCCTTCCGCGCCACCCAGCGTCGTCCTCGAGCTCCGCCTCGACAGCTACTTCGCACTTGGCCCCTTCCACCTTTGTCGGCGTCTTCTCGGCTCCGACAGCACAGCAGTGGCCACAGGCGCAGGCCCGCACACCTACGTGCAGCAGTCGTTTGTTTCCCCGGCGCAGGTACTTTTAGTGGACTTTATTTTCAACTAATGCACAGAATTGTTGTGTGTTTTCTTATACTATATTCTAATCGTACAGGGCGACCGCCGCTCTTTCCGACAGCCGGGCCTCGACTGCCGGAGACGACGGCACCTAGAGCGCCGATATTTCCACCCGGAGGTTACAAACCGCCAGCCTTTCAGTTTGTGGCGGCAAATATTTCTTCCTCGTTCACTCCGCCTATGTTCCAGCCTGGTAACGACCTTAACTTTATAGTAAAATTCGTTAAGTACGATACGTTTTGGAGAACTAATACTCTTCGTTGCAGGCTGTTTTGACATGACCACTGAGGACCACCTGGGCTGGGACGAGTTTGGGTGCCACGACATTCTCGTGGCCATGGATACCTCGCAGGCTGAGGAGGTTGGCCCGTCATAGTTCACACAAGCATTGCCTGTTGGGAATCAGCCGACACAGCCAGTGGGCGAAGCGACCACGGCGGCCGGCGGAGCGACACTGGCTGGTGTAGGGTCATCGTTGGTGGGCGGAGGGACATCGGTGGGCGGAGCGACACCGGCCGGCGGAGGGAAACCGATGGGCGGAGCGACACTGGCCGGCGGAGGGACACCGGATGCTACAGGCTCGTCGCAGGCAGCCATGACGACACCGACTCCTGACCAGCTCAGACCGCGGGTGATCAGGCCACCTGACCCCTAGACGTACGCCCGGGACCACACCTGGGCTGACGCTAGAGCTGTCAGGCCGAAGAGGCACCGACACATTTAGATGTAGTAGTAGTACTTTTATCATGATTTTGTATAAACTATTTGCATCTACTTGTTGATTTATGTATGATCTTGTGATTATGCTTACATTTATCAGTTTGTTGTTTTTTAAACAAGTTAAAAGAGTTTTAAAGATGGAAAATTAAAAAAAATAAAAGGCCTTACCGCCAGGTGGCACGGCGGCAGGATCCTGCCGCCGTGACCCACGATGGTAGGGTCCTACCGCCGTGCCACGTGGACCTACCTCTCCTGTCGTCGCGCCCCACGGCGGCAGGGACTTAACGTCGTGCCCCACGACGGTAGGGATACTACCGCTGTGGGGAACGGCGGCAGGTCCCTGACGCCGTGGGGCACGGCGGCAGATGTATATTTCTACAATTTTTTGTTTCGTCCATATATTTTTCGAAAATCAAAGAAAAAAAATAAAAAAATCGTTGTTCGTTGTTGTTCATTTCGAGTGTTAAAGTGCTCAACTGGAATAGGAAAGAATTTCACATTTCTAAGTGCCGAACTAGTCGTGTTGAATTTTCCCCTTTTTACTTCCCCTTCCGAATTAAATTGTAGATTGTTTTAGTTTGTTTAGATACATAGTTTTTCTATACACTAGATAGATATATAATTTATAGTGTATGTCTAAATGCATTATATATGAACCTAGAATCTAGAAATACCAAAATGATCTACAATTTCGACCGGAGGTAGTAACAAAAGCTTCATAATGTCCATTTTGTCAAACATACAACAAGTTTGCTCCCTTTGAGAATGAAAGATAAATTGTTGGAGAGCAACAAGAAGCCCAGACTACATTACTACCTATCCACACAACGCGTCGTTGTTCATACTACATATACACCTCAAATAGTAATTAAGCAGCACAAATAACCCCACCGCACCATGTTTCCATTTTCTAAATAAAAAAACAACCCAAGCTCCATTTCATTATTAGGGAACGAGGCTTTCAGATTTTGATATTAGTACCGGTTATTTTGGCACCCGGTACTAATGTGCGGTGCGAAGAAAGAGCCCCGCGGAGCCTCGCGTGACCCACATTAGTATCGGTGCGTAATACAAACCAGTACTAATGTGAGATCATCACATTAGTACCGGGTGTAAAGAAGGCCCGGTACTCACGGAGACACATTAGTAACGAGTCAAAATACACCACTGTACTAATTCCTTGCACCCCGTCGGTCCTTCCACACTTACTCCCTCCATATTGGTATTAGAAGACGTTTTTACTGTGACACGGTCTTCAAAACACAACTTTGACTTGTTTTTTATAAAAAGATATTTATTCAAAAATGATATATTTATACTTTTATGAAAACATTTTTCAAGACAATTCTATTCATATGATTTTCACATTTTCAAACTCAATAACTTAAAAACTATTCATGATTTATAATCCTAATGTTTGACTCAAACCTTGTCTTAAACGTCTTCTAAACCGATACAAAGGGAGTAGAAAAAATCACGCACGCACGACTCTTTTATTACCCTCCCCACCGAAACGTTTCCTCTCATTCGATCTCTTTATTTCCCCGTCACTTTCTTCTTTCCCTTCTCTCATTCTCGATCTGGATCTCACAACCCTCCCTCTCCCCTGCAGGTCGGCGGCAGCTGCTCGGCGGTCGGGCGCGTGCGGGCCGGCCGGGCGCTTGGTGGCAGCCCGGCGCGTGCGGGCCGAGCACGTGCGAACGGGGCGGCGCGCAAGGCCGGACCCGGCGGCCGGCACGTGCGGAGGGCGGAGCCTCGGCTGTCGTGCGCGCGTGCAGGCCCGGGTAGGCGCACAGCGGCCTAGGCCGCGGAATCCAGCACGATAGGGGGCGCACGGGGCCGGTGGTGGTTGGAGTCTGTTCTTCTTTTTAATTTTCCCCACTCTCTTTAGCAATTTTTTATCTATTCTTGTGATTATTGATGTATTATTGTGATTTTTGATGTGTTCATTTGATTCTTGATGTGGATATGTGATGGTGGCTCTTGTAATTCTTGTAAACACGGCCTTTTATGTGTTTGCCCTAGGCAGGGGCGTGGACGGCAACGCCAGGGGCTCGGCCGGCCTGGGCCAGAGATGATGAGGTATAATTCGATGTATTTGCAGTGTTCAAAAGTTTTATAATTTCTAGATATTAAATTGTTGTACATAAATCATCTATAGGGAGATTATATTGATTGGAATGATGAGAATACCACTCTTGTTTGCCAACTGTTTGTTGAACAAAAAAGAAAAGGAAATAGACTAAACACACACTTGAATAATGTGGGATATGGCGAGGTGATTGATAGGATTTTCCAATGTACTGGTATCATGTCGAAAAAAATTAGCTTAAGAATAAATGGGACAAGTTGAAGAATGATTTGTCTATTTGGACAAAATTGATGAGGAAACAAACTGGAACCGGTTGGACTTGGAGCACATGAACTATCAACATGGATGTCGGGTGGTGAAAAAAACCAAATCTGTGAGCACCTAACATTTTCTTTTATTTATAGCTTTTGGTAATAATACACTTTCTTACTGTAGCCTAATTATGTAGGAGATACCTGGTGTTGGAAAATTTTAAGAATAGACCTCTTCAAAATAAAGATTTGAAGGTGATGTTTGGGAACATCATGAATGAAGAAACATATCATTGGAATCCTATGTCTTCCAACCCGATAATACCACCTAATAGTGTACATGATCATATTGGTTTAGAGAATGCTGAGGAGAACGGTGAAGAGGTGATGATATTGGTGAAGAGATTTTGAAAGTCTCTCCTACACCTAGCAACAAACCTAAGAGAAAGACTCACATTATTCTTGAAAAACCTAACAAGAAGCCTAAGACTAGCATTGGAATAGCTATACAGGAAAATATGACAAAGATATCAGAGTACTCAGGCTTTTGTGGCTTCTAGGTTTGGAGGGATCAGTATTGATGAAGTCATGGGTCATGTCAGTGCATGTGGGGCTGATCTTGGGACTGATGAGCACTTTGTGGCAACTGAGTTGTTTGTGAAGAAAGAATTGAGGGAAATGTTTATGACTATACCCACCAATGAGGCTAGGTTCAATTGGCTAACGAGGAAGTTTGACATGATGTTTGGAAAGTGATCGGTCTAGTATCTTTTAGCTATGTCATGTAGTCAGTGTCATTTATCTATGCCATGTGGACAAATTATTTATCTATGTATTGTGGACAAATTATGTATTTGTGTGTTGTGGACAAATTATTTATGTGTCTTGTGGACAAATTCATTATCTATGCCATGTGGACAAATTATTTATTTCTGTCATGTGCACATATTATTTATGTATCATTCGAATTAATTATTTATTTATGTTATGTGCACAAATTGTTGCAGATATGTAGTGATGATGACGATGAGGATTTTTTTAAATGATCTTTGATAGTTCTATGTTGGGACAAACATATGTTGACATGTTTCTTACTAAAAACCCTCCAAGTATGTCTGCAACAAGTGGAATGGGTATATGTTGGAGCTTTTTAACACTCCAGGAGAATGCCATAGGCAACTGCGCATGAGCACAGAAATTTTCTTTGACCTCCATGGGTTATTGGTTCAGAGGTATGAGTTGAAATCATCTCTACATATCTCAACTATTGAGAGTCTAGGTATTCTGTTATTCATTTGTTCGGGGAATGAGTCCAACAACAGAGGTCAAAATAGATTCAAGCACTGTGGTGAAACTATAAGTCGAAAATTTGAGAAGATTTTGTTCAGTTTGATGAGCATATCAAAGGATTTCATTAGGCTAAAAGATCCAAATTTTCATAGGATCCATAGGAGGATATGGGATGACAAGCGAGCCTGTCCATGTTTCAAAGATTGCATTGGAGCACTAGATGACACACGTATTTGTGTGACACTTCCACCTGATGAGCAAGTGAGGTACATTGGAAAGATAGGGATACCCACCCAAAATGTATTAGCAGTTTGTGATTTTGACATGAGATTCAGATATGTGTCAACGGGCCAACCGGGAGCTATGCACGACACAAGTGTGCTATACAATGCATTGAGTGTCGACAAGGAATTCTTTCCACATCCTCCACAAGGTAAACAATTGTCAATAATTAATTTACTTGCTTTGACCATAGAAGTATGTTAATTTTTTTTATCATTTGCAGGTAAATTTTATGTTGTTGATGCTAGATATCCTAATCAGCCCGGTTATCTAGCTCCATACAAGGGTGAGAGGTATCATATGCCTGAGTGGCATAGAGGTATGGAACCTAGAACCCCGAATGAAAAGTTCAATCACAAACATTCATCTATTCGTAACGTGATTGAGAGATCTGTTGCATTATTGAAAATGAAGTGAAAAATTATATACAGAATTAAGAAATATTCTATGTGAAAGCAAAAAAATGATAGTTGTCGCTTTATGGTCCTCCAGAATTTCATTCGTGAGCATAACAGTGAGGATGCAGACTTTACTCGGTTTGATCGTGATCCTAATTTTATGCCAACAATACCGGAACATAATAAACGAGATGTCGTCCTAACAAATGCATCAGATATATCTACCCTGGAAGCGAGTGTGACTTGCATGAATAATTTTCGGGATGAACTTGCCACATCTCCCGCTCTTGGTTGGAACTAGCTTGTAATCAAAATTTGTACTTTTATATTTCTTAGCATTTGAACAATTTATGTGCGTCAACCTTTGTATTGTGTTTGGACAATTTCTGAGTTCTCATTTGATTGGATATTTGTTTAATCAAAAGCATGGCTTGTTTGTTTGATAATTACGAGAGAAAAAAACAACGCCATGCACTCTGTGTCACACCTGATTTTCCAAAGAAAACCAATTGCATCTCATATGTGCGCCAGGATCAAGTTTACACACATATGATAGACGTCATGAGTGAAATATCAGTAAATAGCAATAAAAATGTACAAGAGTTAAACCATTACATTATCTTTTTATTACACTCATACGTTAGACTCGAAGATCTATACAACAAACAAACGATATCTAGACGAAGCAACTCCGTCTTCAGCTTCCACAGGCACATGACTGGGGTCACGCAAGCCTCAGAACTCATCGTAGTCGCTGAAGTACTCTTCTCCATTGTTCTCCTCTGAACAGCGGGTAAGCAAGGGATGAGCACACTTATGGTTGGAGCTCAGCAAGTGGGGTGAACAATGCAAAGCTATCAAGGATAGGCTAAGGGTTTGCAGCGGTTAGCATTTTAATATTGGTCAAATTTTATTAGCAAGCACCTATTAACTAGGTGTAAGTTTATACCATCCCACTTTAAAAGACTTTAGAAAACTTTCCATCTCAAATCATATATAAACCACAATTTAATTTCATCTTCGAGTTCATTAATCATGTGAGGGTGTTGACGGTGAATTTCCGTCAACCTAGCTATGAGTTTACCTTTAATGTTGGTATTAATTTATTATTCTAACCACTGGAACTAACCCCCCGTATATAACAAGTTCACTCTTGCATGTCGATTTTGGAGTTCATTGTTTACGTAGGAAATCTACGCTAAAGAGGAGACTTTCGGGATAAGTTCACCAAGCACTTTGGAAGAAGATCATGAAGCCCGACAAGAGTCAAGACACACGATGAACATGACTCCAAATGACCTGAGGACCTAAGCGTCAACGTGCAAGTCTTCAGGGACTCAACCAGAAAACAGCAAAGCTTGCATAGCAAGGATTCAAGCCTTAACCGTGAAGGAATCGACGTCAAAGGCCACATGCAAGTGCACACAAATAAAGAATCATGCAAGAAGCAACCGGGGAGGAAGATGGGCCCGAACCGACCCAGAAAGGGCCTGGGCCGGTCGGCCTATTCGGATCGACCTAGGGGGTTTCTGGCCCGTTTCGACACCCTCTTTGCCCTAGGTGTTCGTCTATTTATTGCCTCCGCCGCTGTCCGCCGCCACATCGAACAAATCATTCTACCGACGTCATTCACCAGAAAACCACCACCGCAAGATGAGGGAGAGAGTTGGATGAGCTCGTCGCAAGGATCAACGCCGGCGGAGGGAAGGAAGCAAGAGGAGGACTCCAAGCTGCTGGCCTAGGGGTGTTCCCAAGCTTCATCGCCACTATCTTCATCGACGACGTTCTCCGGAGTCTCCATCACCCCTATGTGCTTCAATCCGTGTAAGATGATGGGGTAATGTCTCCGTTCGTCCCTAGGTTAGATGGATGCATGATATGTAATCTATACATGAACCTTATGTCAATCAATGCTTTATGGTCTATGTCTTTGTGTATGGTTTGTTTACATATGTTTGCGCAACATATGGTCATAGTAGGGTTTGTGGTAATCGTGGTGATTAGCTTAACCCTATGGATGCTTAGGTATAGATGCGGTTATACGTGAAAGTGTTTGATTACCTTGCGTAGTGACAGTACGATTTAGGGAAAAGGCTTAGCGGCCGCATAATCGCCATGAAGCTAGTGTAGGCAACACCCTTTTCATGTAGTAGATGCATGTTCTTGTGATCCTAAACCCTAGGGAGGGAACGCTTATCTATCTTAACCTCTCTATCTCTTGTGTCCACCCTTTACCATCTAGTTTAACCTTAGATTTGTTTGATCAACTTAGGTTAGATTGTCTTTACCTTTAGATTAATACCCCTTTCAAAGGTTTCCCATCATCTAGATTAGTACTTGGTTAAGCGCTGTAATCCCCTTGCTCCGCGGATTGATAAGAACCTAGGGAATCCCCTGTGGTGAAAAAGGTGTAGGTCCGTACGCTTGCGGATCGTAGGTGGATACGAGTTTTATCCGTCAACACTTATCTATCTTAATCTCTCTCTTGTGTCCACCCTTTGCCATCTAGTTTAACCTTAGATTTGTTTGATCAACTTAGGTTAGATTGTCTTTACCTTTAGATTAATACCCCTTTCAAAGGTTTCCCATCAACCAGATTAGTACTTGGTTAAGCGCTAGCAATCCCCTTGCTCCGCGGATTGACAAGAACCTTGGGGTCACCCCGTGGTGAAAAAGATGTAGGTTTGTACACTTGCGGATCGAAGGTTGTTACGTGTTTCAACCGTCAACAAGCCCCTTTTTCTGGCGCCGTTGCCGGGGAGCAAGCCAGTTTGCTACGTTTAATCTAGTATTAATTTTGTTGATTACTAACATCTAACCCTTATTTTCTAAAAAAATGTTTTTTGTTTTTCTTTCTACTTTTCTTGTGCCTAGATGGATTTGTTCACCTCACCATTGGAAGACGAAGAGATGTCGCTAAGGGAGCTAGCAATGCCGTCAATGGAAGACGTTGAGATGCAAAAATCAGATTTGATGCTTGCTACAACCCACTATGAAGTGAAGCCTAGAATCATCAAGTTAGTGGCGACAAAACCATTTAGAGGATTGGAGGATGACAACCCATATAGACACATTAAGGAATTCACAATGATATGCAACACGGTGCAACAAGAAGGAGTTCCGGCTGCTTTGTTCAAGTGGAATCTTTTTCCATTCTCTGTCGAAGATGAAGTGCGAAGATGGTACACACTTGCGTCCATTGAAGCAAAAGGAAATTGGGATGAGCTTTTGAAGAAGTTTCTTTTGAAGTTTTTTCCCATAAGCAAGGTCCAAGACTTAAGGAGGCAAGTGCTCACTTTCAAGCAAGGAGAGGATGAAGGAATTGTTGAAGCATGGGACCATTTTAATGAACTACTTGAGCGAGGCCCGAACTTGGGATTTTCCAGTGACTTGATGTTGCATACCTTTTATTTTTCACTAACTCCTAACTCGTCTTGTTTTGTAAGCATGTGTGCAGGTGGTGATATAATGGATAAATCAATTAGTGAAGCTGCACAAATCTTACAAAGGATAAGCAATGGACAAAGAACGCAACGAGATTGGCAAAGACGTTGTCGGGAGGAGCAAAACGACAAAAGCAAGCCCGAGGTGCTTGCTGAAATTTCTAAAAAGGATGAACCGGAGGTCAAGAAAGATGAACTAACCATACAAGAAATTGAAGATCCACTTCCCAAGGTAAGAGAAATCAATTCGGATGTTAAAAATGTTGAAACTAACATGAATGTAGGCCGAAGTATGTGGAATGCTAGACCATTGGCAGAGTTCAATCAATCCGGTTGGATTCAAGTTGATTTTGCCCCACTAATCAACTACCGAAGGAAGGAGGAAAGCCGACACATTGCCAAACTAGTTGAGGATATATTTGATCAAGAGATGAGTGGAGAGTCGATCCAAAAGATATTTGAAGAAGAAAGAGAAGAAGATGATGAAGGATGGATGGATCAATTTGACAACTTGAAGATTTGCAATGAAGGAAGAGGGGAGTGTGTCGTATGGACCTCCCTGGGCCCACTGCCTCGGTGGGTACCAGGACTGACTACTCGGTGGGCCCCTGGGACTACTCGGCTTGTGCCACACGGCACCTGATGGCGTGGGGCGCAAGGACTACGGTGGAGAAGTACTCGGATATGAAGCTATACATGTCTTGTACTATGTAGAGAACTCCGAGTCGTACCCGACTAGTACTCTCTCCTCAAACCGACTTGTAATTCTGCCTTCCGGGATATATAAGGTGAGGCAGGGACCCTTCTCTCTCATGCGCATCATCTTGTAATCACATCCAATCAATCCAAAGCTACACAGCATACATGACGTAGGGTATTACGCACCTCGCGACCTGAACTTGTCTAAATTGTGTGTCACGTGTCTCTTCCTTCGAGTTACCGATCTCGGCGAGGCCACATTCATCTACCTCGGGTACACCCCTTGGTAGGTTACCGCTCTAAAACACCGACAGCTGGCGCGCCAGGTAGGGGACCTCGCTGAAGATCTTATGGCGAACTCGGCGGCTTCAATCTTCATCAAGCCAATCGTCGCTTTCAACCGCGGTGACATCTTCGTCTTCGGGTCCTGGGTGTGCATTGCTGACGGCACCGGATCCTTCCAACGCCGCCTCACCATGACTCCCAACCCGAGCACTAGGCTCGTGACGCTTCTCGAAGTAGTCACGGGCGAACTCGCCGGAAAGTTCGGCAAAATTTCGCTCTACAACCAACACGCCGACTTTGAGCTTGGATCCGACTCCAACTCGAACTCGACATCTCCGTGGGCCATCGCATGCGAGCCGGCTATCGAGCCATTGTGTGCGGATTCCCCACTCCACGAGCACTTCCCATATGGCCTCTGCAATGCCAACAAGGCCCATGCGAAGGCTCTCACTGCGCGCTGGGCCGGCAAGGAGATCGTCTCCGACTACACTTCAGACTCCAACCCCGTCTCCGGCTACTACTCGGACTTCTCCTACAAGTTCGACTTCGGATCGAACCCAGCCAAGCCCGAGTCCGAAACCTTCACGTCCGAGCAACCGCTGTCAAGACCAGCTACCAGCCTGGTTATAACATCTACACCCGCCGGGAGATTCGTCTACTGGCCAGACCGCAAGCCTGCAGACCTGACAGACAGGAACTCACGCTACGTTGCCTACCTCGACTCGCTTCCCTTCCAGGAGGGAACGCCATTAACCCCAGCGGAGGAGCACACTCCAACAGAGGTGGTGACTACTGACTCCAGTCTCGGATCCCCCGATCGTCAAGTCTTCATGACTACCAACGAGATGTCGGGACCTTTAGGGACATAGCCTAACCGTTTCCTTGAAGATATCTTAGCAGACGAGTTGTCTTCCAATGCACCCGCAGACGAAACCAGCGACGACAGGAACGCCTGATGTGAGCGTAACAGGAAGCGCAACGAACGGCGTCGGCGTCTCCGTGAGAGCCTCCCCATACGGAACCTCACAGAGGCACTCAACCAAGTTGAAAGCCGGGTGCATACTACCCCTGAACAGTGCCTCATGTCCATCACCACGATAGCACGTTAGGCTCAGGGAATGCGCGCGGGAGAAGTCATCGCCAAGCTCGCGGAGGACGCCTATTTCATGAGAATCGACAACAGAGTCACTCAAGTGCCTCCCCTTCGAACTCGTGAAGCCGATCATGAAGCCACAAGCCGCAGTTCAGTCAACAACAGGTGCAACCGTACTCGAGGAGAGCTACCGCAGAACCCCAACTGCACTAGGGCATCTGTCGGGGGACCTTCTCAGGGCGGTCACAGCGCCGGTCGCGCTGGCGGCAGTCGTGCTGTGGTGGCTCACGGCGACGCCGGCGGCGAGAGGCGGCCGGCGGCGAGAGCTCCTCACACGGGGCTGGAAGGAGAGCCGGTGGCGGAGGCGATCGCGGAGGCCGAGGCCACGCAGACATCCACGTCACCGGTGTATCGTTCAGCGGCTACGATGCCCGTCGCAGAATCGAGGAAATTCGACGCAAGAAATCCTCCACGGCAGGCGAGAACGACGGCTCCCCGCCTTCTCTGCTCGACTTCGCAACCTGCTGCTCCCAAAGAAATTCAAGCCTCTGGGGATCACCAAGTACGATGCGAAGGAAGACCCAATACAGTGGCTCAGGTGCTACGCCCTATCCATCGAGAACGCTGGTGGCAACAACGACACGAAGTGCCTCTACTTCCCTTTCTGCATGGACCAGGCTCCACTTACATGGCTCGAGTCACTCGAGAAGTACTCGATCGACAAGTGGGACCAGCTCAAGGAGCAGTTCACCAGCAACTTCGCGGGCGCCATGGGACGCTCGGGTACTCGCATGGACCTGGCCATGGTGAAGCAGGAACAGGGCGAGACCTTGCGCAAGTACATGCAGCGCTTTTTTGTCAAGCACGCCACCGTAGTCGATGTCACCAACAAGGAAGCCATCGACCTTTTCCAAGACGGTCTCTACCACCGTCGCACCTTCGAAGACTTCGATCGCCGCCGCCCGAGCTCCATTACCAAGCTCAAAGACATGATCACTTCATGGGCCAACGAAGAAGACAAAGCGAACGCTAAGTACGACGCCATTCGCGACAAGAGCAAGCAAAATGCGGGCAGCAGCAACAACAACAACTGGGATCAAGGTGGTCGCAACAACAACTACTCGGGCCCTAATCGCAAGCGCAAGCCATACAACATAGTCGCGGCTATCCAGCGCCCTGCGAAAGACAACTCGAAGAAGACCTCCGGCAGCTTCAAAGACTTACTGAAAGAGAAGTGCCCGTGGCACCTGGAGGGCAACCACACTACCGAACGGTGCTACCAACTCCGGCGAGCACTCAAAGACTCTCCAGACCCACGACATCCTCATGACAAGAAAGGCAAGAAAAAAGTCGACGAAGGCAACGGCAACTTCCAAGAACCCGACAAGACGGTGAACGTCCTCTTCGGTGGACTACCCACCAAACGGTCTCAGAAGGCCATCCGGCGAGAAGTCTTAAACATTGAACCAGCGGTTCCGACCCCTCTCCGGTGGTCGGAGGTACCCATCACCTTCTTTCGCGCGAATCAATGGACAAGCTTCTCTGAACCAGGGCGTTTTCCTCTCGTCCTGAAGCCGGTAGTGGCGGGCTCCAGACTCAACAAGGTACTCATCGATGGTGGGAGCGGGCTCAACATTTTTTTCACCAAGACCTTGAAGAAGATGAAGCTCAGCATCACTCACATGCTCACCAAGAGCACATCGCCTTTCTGCGGCATCGTCCCCGGGAACGCGGCTATTCCACTAGACTCAGTGGTCCTGCCAGTTACCTTCGGGGAAACCAGAGAAAACTACCGCACAGAGTACATCAAGTTCGAAGTCGCGGACTTTGAGACTTCCTACCATGCCATCCTCGGCAGACCAGCTATCGCCAAGTTCATGGCGGTACCCCATTACACATACTTGGTACTCAAGATGCCAAGTCCGGCCGGTGTACTCTCGCTACAAGGGGACTTGAAGATATCCTTTGAGTGCGACACAGAAGTTGTGGAACTCGCAGCCACCAACCAAGTACCCAATGCCATGATGAAGATCTATGTTGCGTCAAAAAAGCTTGCCCCAAGTGAACTCGACATCCCAGAGAAGTCGGACAAGGCCAACAAACCTCAGCCATCCGAGGAAGTGCAAGTCAAAGCAATCGATCTCGGGACAAGCGACAGCAGCAAGACCACCATGATCGGGGCGGGTCTTGACTTGAAATAGGAAGACGCACTCGTCAGCTTCCTTCGGGCTAACCGAGACATCTTCGTCTGGAAACCAGCGGACATGCCAGGGGTGCCTAGGAATCTGATCGAGCACTCACTCAACGTCGACCCTAAAGCTACCCCAAAACGACAACACCTCCGTCGTTTCGCCGACGACCGATGGGATGCCATCAAGAAGGAACTTGCCAAACTACTCGCGGCTGGATTCGCCAACCCCGTCCTCATCCGCAAGAAGAACTCTAATGAGTGGAGGATGTGCGTCGACTACACCGACCTCAACAAACAATGCCCCAAGGACCCCTTCGGGTTGCTGTTGATAGATCAAGTCATCGACTCCACGGCGGGCTGCGACCTGCTCTGCTACCTCGACTGCTACTCTGGGTACCACCAGATTGCTATCAAGGAAGAAGACCAGGAGAAGACCGCGTTCATCACCCCATTTGGCGCCTACTACTACACGACCATGTCGTTCGGGTTGAAGAACGCCGGCGCCACTTACTAGCGAGCTATCCAGGCCTGTTTCAAGAGACAGCTCAACAAGAACGTCGAAGTCTACGTGGATGACGTGGTCGTCAAGACCAAAAATTCCGAAACGCTCATCGCCGATCTTGAAGAGACTTTCTCATCCTTGCGAGAGTACCGCTGGAAGCTCAACCCGAACAAGTGCGTCCTTGGCGTACCGTCGGGAAAACTACTCGACTTCATCATCAGCCATCGCGGCATCGAAGCCAACCCCGAGAAGATCTCCGCCATCACCAACATGAGAGCTCCCACCTGCATCAAGGATGTCCAGAAGCTTACAGGGTGCATGGCGGCCTTGAACAGATTTATCTCGAAGCTTCGAGAACGGGGGCTACCCTTCTTCAAGCTACTCAAGCATCAATAGAAGTTCGTGTGGACTCCAGATGCAGATGAAGCTCTCGCTCAGCTCAAGGATTTCCTATCCAAGCCGCCAGTCCTCACGGCTCCTCACAAAAAGGAGCAGCTACTGCTCTACCTCGCTGCGACTACTCATGTGATCCCCTCACGAGTGAAACATGTTCATGAGTTTTGCTTTAAATAATGTATGCTTTTAGCCTTCCATGTTTAGATTGTATCATGTGGTGGATTGATCTATGCTTGGTAGGTGGTGTGATTTTAGACAAGTTGTATCATGCGGTGGATTAACTTGTTTGATGTCTTACCTGACGGGTTTTAGAGTATCTAGACATGCGGTAGACTAGTGCTTTTGGTCTATGCATGCTTGTTTACTGCAGATTCATGATCATGCTTCACTTTTATTTATTTTATCATGCTTTATCCTTGATAATCGGTCATGGTTACGCGCTGTAACGATGTTTAAATAAAGACTATTTTTTCATCATTCTTACGTCATACATTCGGCATCACTCTGTTTACATGCTTTTATCAATTGCCGAATGATGTTTAAATTGCTGACAGATAGCTTGTTTATAGCTATATGTCGTTCTAACTAGCTTCATAGCCGTAAATACGGAACTATCTGGTACCACCCGGCAAGTTCCAGGTTTTATCTAACCGTTTTCATCCTTTGTCAGTTTTAGGGAAAATTGACTGGCACGCTTCCGGATTCGACGCCCGGGCCACGTGTGTGAACTTAGCTAATCCGGCTTGCTGTGTGCTTGGCGTGAGGTGCTGATTTTACGTCAACACACTTTTTGGCACGCCTGGTCCCTCAAGTTGATCAAGATGCCTGAAATCCAAGCTGTCCTAGATGTCACCTTCAATGAACTGTCTTCTGAACATCAACTACTATTGAAAGAAGCTGTGGAGCAGTTCCAGCAGAAGTGTCTGATGTCTTTTTCCAAGAATAAGAGTGGTGTGCCATTCCTCAAGACATATATGCCAAGGGTTCTAATGCCAGGAGAGACTGATGCCACTGCTGCTGCAGAGAAACAAGAAGCTTTTGCTATGATACGGCAAGCTATGGAAGAAATAATGGCTAGACACAACAGTGCATTTTTAAATAGCTTCTGACAGATGATGGTTGGTGTCTTTGGCCCAAGCGTGGACAAACATTTTGAGCAAGGTGAATCAAGTGTTACTGTTAATGGCCAAACACCTCGTCAAGCTGCAAGTGCTCAGCCGCCTCAGCAAAGTATGAGTGTTCAGCCAACTCAACATGTGGGTAGTCAATCGATCCAGCAGAACCCTCATCAAGCAATACCTAATCCACGCACATATAGTGAGATGGCATTTGGAACTACTGGAGTTTAATCTGTTTCTGCCTACAGGATAGCCCCAACAAGGAACAGGCTGCAAAGGAATATGTACGGGAATGGGTATTCAGAGTTCATGGACTATAGTGCTATTGATGCTCTCCCGAATCCTAGGTATGGTGGTGCTACAGGGATGCCTGGTGGGGGGCCAGGGAATCAAGACACCAATGTTGATCTCCTGGTGCAGAGAATGATCAATGTGCTGCAAAATCAATTCGGTCTAAAGCCTTAGAATCAAGGGCACGTGTATACACCTCCCTTCCCAGAATGGTACCACAGGGTAGCATTACCAAACAGGGTTAAAGTTCCCACAGAATTCACTAAGTTTTCAGGACAAGATGATACCAGTACTGTGGAACACATAGCTCGGTACCTAATGCAGCTTGGGGAAGCTTCTGCTGATGAGGCCTTCAGAATTAGATACTTCCCTCTATCATTGACAGGCCCAGCGTTTACATGGCTCACTTCTCTACCTGCTCATTCAATCTGCTCTTGGAAAGATTTGGAGCAAAAGTTCCATGCCCATTATTACACCGGCAGTAATGAGAAAAAGCTAATTGATCTGACTACCTTAAGGCAGAGGAACAATGAAACACCAATGGAGTTCCTCAGGAGGTTCAGAGAGACAAAAAGCATGTGCTTTTCTCTGAACATACCAGATGATCAATTGGTTGGTATGGCTGTAGCAGGAATGTTGCCAGCCATTCGGGAGAAGCTATTCGGGATGGAATTCAATGACCTTGGCCAGCTGTCACACCGATTGTCATTGATGAGCAATCAAGCATATGGCTTCAAGAAAGACTCCAGATTTCTCAAGCACAATGATATAGCTGAAATTTACAATCAGTTCCTCGAAAGGGCAGATCAAGGAGGTGAATATGATGATGAAGAGGAAATAGCTGCAGCAGAGATTGTGTGGGGCAAAGAGCCATTGACAGTAAATCAAAGGTGGATCAAGCAAGCTAAAGGTACCTATGATTTTGATGTAACCAAGGCAGATAATCTCTTTGATTTCCTCATGAAAGAAGGCCAGATCAAGTTGCCAGAGGGGCATTCTATGCTTCGGCCTGATGGAGTAAAAGACAAGAAGTACTGTGGATTTCATGACAGGAATTCTCATTCCATGAATGAATGCAGGGTTTTTAGAGTAAGGATTCAAAAAGGCAGGGTTTTTAGAGTAAGGATTCAAAAAGCTATCCAAGAAGGACATCTAAAGTTTGATAATAAGATGAAATTGGATGGTAATCCATTCCCTCATAGCATGATCGGGTTCTCAATTAACATGGTAAACACTGTTGAAGGGAAAGATAAGGTGAAAGTTTTGACCTCGGAAAAAGCAAAATAGGATGGCTCAGTTGATCCCACTCGACAGGTCACATTTGAACAAATTCACAAGAAAGAGCCTCGCTTCCCGAAAAGTCAAATTGAAGTGGGTGAATCCTCTAAACCCAGAGTGACTTCACATATTCTCCTCAATAAATGGCAGCGTCAGCAAGAGAAGGAGCTCTACCAGAAGCACAAGTAAGAAAAGGAGAAGCGGAGATATGAAGAAGAGATGTATAGAAAGGAGCAAGAGGAATATATGCGAGAACAAGAGCGTGCGCATTGGGGATGTGCCTTCTTCAGACACTGTTGGAACGAGGGTTTGAAGCTTCCCACGCAGAATAACTATCCCGAATGCAGCGACAGGTATACCGAATATAGGCAAGACATTGCCAATCGCCGATCCGTCCATGAAAGAATTGGAAGGGTGCATCCTAGTGATGGTCGGTGCCTAAAAATAAATAAGATTGATGATCAACCGAGGAAAAGGTATGCTGATCACAGGTGGGTTGATCATGAAGAAGAAGAAGATCATGGGTATGTCTGGCAAAAGGGACAGTGGTGCCCACCTGGTTTAAGAAGAAGCCAGAAGAGAAGGGTACAACGCTTGAGGAATCAAGAACTAAAGCAGGCAGGAATTAAGAAGAGACAAGTGTGGCACCCAAAAGACAAACTTGATGAATCTGGTCGTTCGGCTCATACATGCATGGTATGTTTCTTGCTAAATGAATTCATGGCTCCAGCTAATCAAATTGTGCAGGAGGAAGTATTGCCAGATATGGATGAGGCCGAGCAATTTGGACTGATGGCACAATTAATGTTGGCCAAGCAAGCTACTTTTGATAAGCCAGCCAAGAATCGGCACATGAGACCGCTGTACTTAAGAGGGTACGTCAACGGGAAGCCATTGACCAAGATGTTTATTGATGGTGGAGTTGTTGTCAATTTGATGTCGTATACTACATTCAGAAAGCTTGGCATGGGCCTTGGAGATTTGACGCCAACGAGCATAGTTCTGAATGATTTTGCTGGAAATCCTTCATATACCAAAGGTTGTGTACATGTAGATTTGATGATCGGATCTAAGACTCCGCTTACAACCTTCTTTGTCATTGAAGGCAAAGGGGCATATAGCTTGCTGCTTGGAAGAGATTGGATCCATGCGAACTGCTGCATTCCATCTACTATGCATCAACAGCTTGTTCGATGGGTAGATGACGACGTGGAAGTTGTCCAAGCAGATGATTCGGTAAGCGTGGCTAATGTGGAACCAGCCTTCTGGGAATATCAAGGCATAGATTGCTTCTTAGGCAAGGACTAGGGTGAAGGTCCTGTTGAACCAGTTAGCAGTGATTAACAGCCGATCCAAGCAGCCGACTCTTATAGTAATTTTTAATGGAGAATCCAATTGATGGAACTGATGGGAAGTTAGGACATGGATTTATGTCGGCCGATAAATTAGAAGAAATAGACATTGGAGATGGTGACAAGCCAAGGCCGACATTCATCAGTACTAACTTGGATTCAGATTTCAGAGAAGAGTTGATTAAGCTACTAAAAGAATATAAATATTGCTTCGCTTGGGATTATTCGGAGATGCCTGGATTGGATCGTTCCATTGTTGAGCATCGGTTGCCAATCAAGCCTGATTATAAACCTTACAAGCAACCTCCCTGAAAAATTTACAAGGATGAAGTATTGGCCGACGTGAAAAAAGAGGTTGAGAGATTAATAGAAGCAAATTTCATTCGGCCATGCAAATATGCAGAATGGATCTCTAATATTGTTCCTGTTTACAAGAAAAACGGAAAGATGAGGGTTTGCATAGACTTTAGAGATCTAAACAGGGCTACACTTATGGATGGATATCCAATGCCTGTTGCTGACTTGTTGGTTGACGCTGCTGCTGGGCATAAAGGTATTAGCTTCATGGATGACAATGCAGGGTACAATCAGATTTTTATGGCAGTGGATGATGTAGCAAAGATAGCCTTCAGATATCCTGGACATATAGGGTTATTTGAGTGGATTGTCATGACATTTGGGTTGAAGAATGCTGGTGCAACTTATGAAAGAGCCATGAATTATATTTTCATGAGTTGATCGGCAAAATTGTGTAGATATATATTGATGATGTCGTGATCAAGTCATTGGATCATAAATCACATTTGGCTGATGTGAGGAAAACTCTGGAATGCACTAGGAAGCATGGGCTTAAGATGAACCCGAACAAATGTGCTTTTGGAGTTTCAGCCGGAGAGTTCCTGGGATTTCTGGTGCATGAGGGAGGAATAAAAGTTGGCCAGAAAAGCATGAAAGCTATTGATGAAGTTGTTCCTCCAACCAATCTTAAGGAATTGCAGTCACTGCTTGGCAAGATCAATTTTGTGAGAAGATTCGTATCAAATTTGTCACAAAAGGTGTTGCCTTTTTCTCCACTGTTAAGAATAAAAAAGGATCAGAAGTTTGTATGGGGCGACGAACAACAGAAGGCTTTCAATGAGATCAAGGAATACATGAAGGAACCACTAGTATTGGTACCTCCACAATTGAACAAGCCTTTTAAGTTGTACGTGGCGGCCGATACCCAAACCATTGGATCAGCCCTCATACAAGAATTTGAGGGAAAAGAAAGAGTAGTTGCATACCTTAGCCGAAAATTGCTTGATCCCGAAACAAGATATTCGGCTGCAGAGAAACTTTGCTTGTGTGTTTATTACTCATGTACAAAGTTTCAGCACTATTTGTTGAATGTCGAATGCATTGTATATTCAAAATTTGATGTAATTAAACACATGTTGTCTATGCCAATTTTGAATGGAAGGATTGGTAAATGGATTTTAGCCTTGTCTGAGTTTGAATTAAGGTTTGAGTCGGCAAAAGCTGTTAAAGGACAGATTATTGCTGACTTCATTACCGAACATCATGGTTCATCATTAATTTGCTTGTAATTACTCCTTGGGCTTTATTTTTTGATGGATCTTCATGTGGCAAAGGTGAGGGAGTAGGTATTTTATTAATTTCACCCAGGGGAGAGATGTTTGAATTTGCTTCAACCTACTGTCACAAATAACCAAGTTGAGTATGAAGCATTGCTCAGAGGGCTTCAATACTTGAGAGAGGCAAAGGCCATTTCAGTTGAGATTTTTGGAGATTCAGAGCTAGTTATAAAACAATTGAATGGCCAGTATGAATGCAGAAATGATATCCTGAGGAATTACTACGAGGAGTGCAAGGAAATCCTAAGAAGCTTTCAGTTAGTAATTCTACAACATATTCCTAGAGAAAACAATGGAGAGGCAAACAGGCTAGCTCAAAGTGCTTCGGGTTATAGAGAGAATCAAGAACTGTTTGACATTGATGTATATGCCTTTGGGAGTGATCTAGCAGAAGATGATTGGAGAAAAGAAATTGCTGATTATTTGGAGAATCCATCCCGAAAGGTTTCTAGGAAGCTCAGGTACAAAGCTATAAAGTTTGTTCTTCTTGATGGACGTTTGTATTACAAATCCATGGATGGGGTGTTGCTTCAGTGCCTGGGTCAAGAAGAAGTGAAGAGGATGATGAGTGAAGTGCATGATGGGCTGTGTGGAGCACATCAGTCGGCTTATCGAATGAAGTGGGTTATTAGCAAAACTGGATGTTATTGGCCGACAATGTTGGAAGATTGCTTTGAATATTACAAGGGGTGTCAAGATTGTCAGAAGTTTGGAAATATTTAGAGAGTTCCAACATCAGCTCTAAATCCTATTATCAAGCCGTGGCCATTCAGAGGATGGGGAATAGATTTGATTGGTCAAATAAATCCTCCATCTAGCAAGGGGCATAAGTTTGTGCTTTTAGCAACATATTATTTCACTAAGTGGGTTGAGGAAATTCCATTGAAGAAGGTGACATCAGAAAATATGCTTGAGTTTGTCAAAGAGCATATCATTTACAGATTTAGAATTCCTCAGACAATTACAACAGATCAAGGAACTCAGTTTACATCTTCAGAGTTCAGAGATTTTGCTGGAAGTATGGGGATCAAATTATTAAATTCTTCTCCTTATTATGCCCAAGCTAACGGTCAGGCAGAAGCTTCTAACAAGATCATGATCAAGATTATACAAAAGAAGATTGATCAGAAGCCAAAAAGGTGGCATTCGGTACTCAATGAAGCCTTGTGGGCTTACTGAATGGCTCCTCATGGAGCCACACAGACATCTCCTTATGAGTTGGTTTATGGACATCATGCTATCTTGCCATGGGAGATGCAGTCAGACTCAAGGAGAATAATATTGCAAAAGGATTTAAGTTCCAAGGATTACAAGGACTTAATGATGGATGAATTAGAAGATTTGCATATGATTCGTCTTAGGGCCTTGGAGAATATTGAGAAAAACAAAATGCGAGTTGCTAAGTACTATAACAAAAAGGTAAAGGTCAAGCAATTTGCAGAGGGAGATTTGGTTTGGAAAGCATTATTGCAGATTGGGACTAAGTACAGTGCATTCGGTAAGTGGTCTCCAAATTGGGAAGGTCCCTTTCGGGTGGTTAGGTGCACGCCTAGAAATGCATACATCTTGAAAACTTTGCTAGGAGAAGAATTCACTGCTGCTATAAACGGGAGATACTTGAAGAAATATTATCCTAGTATTGAAGTTGATCGTTGATAGTTGTTCCAAGCGTTGGAGAAATGGAAATAGCCGGCATTCGGGAAGAAGCCGCCTTCAGAACAAAAATTCCGAGAAAGGGAGAATGGCCAATACTAAAGTGTATCGCCCTTAGCACAAAAATATCTTTTGCATCACGAACGTTCTTGCAGGTTCTTCTATTAACAATGCCACTACCTAAGATTA
Organism: Cenchrus americanus; assembly: GCA_947561735.1. Lineage (NCBI taxonomy): Eukaryota > Viridiplantae > Streptophyta > Magnoliopsida > Poales > Poaceae > Cenchrus > Cenchrus americanus. Next base: position 95,185,715 of record OX387242.1, on the reverse strand, counting down.
CAAAAGAAGGCCTGCAAGAAGCAGAAGGCCTGCAGGAAGAAGCGAAAGTATCTTCATTTCTTTGGCTCAGCGCTTTTCCTCTTGAGCTCGTCCCTCTTCAGCTGCTCCAAGACTACCGTGACAGCGACACAGAAACCTTGGGGGCTGGCGTGTTCTGCAGCTTCCATCAAATTGTCCCAGGCGGCCTTCAGGTTGTTGTACCTGTCGGATAAATCTGAAGAAGAAGAACGGATTCTCATCAAACACGGGATCTGAACTTGAACGTGAGATTCAAATGAGGATAAAGATCTCACCGCCTATTATCGCCTTTAAGCTCATGCGGCGTTCGCGTTCGGCACAACAAAGGGCGGTGATGTCCTGCAGATCATGCTCTAGATGCCGAATGCGACGGCGCAGTTGATGGTTGGCCCTCTGCTCATGCATGGCGTCTTCTTCTTCAGCCAAGGAGTCAGAAAGGATGTGTTCAGAAATTTCTTCAGTGCTAAAAATATCCTCCAGCAGCAGGTTGAAACTGAAATCAAAGAAAGATGAATCACAAGATTGCAATCAAGATCAAGAGAAGGGAATGGGAAGAGAATATTACTATCGGATGGTTCGCTTTTTTGGTAGGAGGCTGTTTTCCTCGCGTGGTGTTTTCCCCTTGACCGCCATGGCTTTGGGGGTTTTTTCTGGAGGAGGAGGACGAGAGGAAGTGAAATGATGTAAGTGTGTATGAGTTGGTTTGCAGAGCACCGGAGAGCTATTTTATTAGCAGTGGAAATGCATCGGGAGTGACGACTGGCCGGCATGCATTGATGGGAATACCAAACGACGAGGGTTTTTCTTTGGATGCGAAGGGTTTTTCTTTGGATGCGAAGGGTTTTTTCAACGAAACAGTATTCATGGTTCCCGAATGAGGATTCTCTGCGGATTCTACACCAAGGGGCAAGAGTTTTTGCATATTCGGCTAGAGGAAAGGTTTCTCGAATACGTTCAAAACAATGAAGATTCATATGCACAAATTAAGAAAGTTATCACAAGACAACTGCAAAAGATAAATTTTCATTTCATTGTCGAAAATCCATGACCCCTAGTACAACTAATCAAACAGCCTGTTCAGAACAGACTGGGGTGGATGGAATCGGCAATAGCGACGCCATGGCCATCAAGGCGCTCCACAGTGGCCTCGATGTTGTCGAGGTCCTCCGGCGCGCCACAGTCGAAGCCGAGCGGTCGCGTGGAGTAGTCGACACCGGTGCGCGTCGACATGGCGGCCAGGCCCAAGGCGGTGCCCAGACGGACACCATGTAGGGCCACCTCGTCGACGCGGCCTACCACCGCGCCAAGGCGAGCTTTCGGTGTGTCTCCGGGAGCGTTCACCTTGTTCGCCAGCTTCTCGGCCAGCGCCTTCAGCTGATTGAGCTCAGCATCGCGATCTGCGGGGGTCACAGAGCAATGGCAGTTAGTTCACGATTAAGTTGAAATTGAGCAAGTTGCGGGACTCACCGTCGATGGCCTCGAGCAGCTGCTTGCGCTGATGCTGCCACTCGAGTTCAGCAATCCCGGCCTGTTTGGAGATAATCTCTAGTTCATGTCGGGTCACATCACGTTCCTTCCGGAACCTGCGGGCGTCGCGGTCAGTGTAGCGCGAGTCCCCGCTGGAAGACCTGGAGGAGTACGAGCGGCTGGACGATCCCGAGGAGTCACTCGCCATGGCCGGAGTTGTAGCTGGAGCAGGGGCAGGGTTCCATCGAATGAGACTGAAAGTGCAAAGAAAATCATCAGGGATGAAACAAGGTCTAAAAGAAGGTTGTGAAGAAACCGACGATCACCACTTCCGACGAGTGCCAGCGCGGCTTCCTTCAGCCTCGTCGTTGGCCGGACGCCTGTTACCGCTGTTGGCCATGAGGCTCTTAGAAGTACTAGTGCTTGAAGAGAAAGAGCTCGAGTTAGCAGAGGCTTGGGAGGCAGAGGATTTGGTGAAAGGCTAGGGGCACCCGAAGTCTTTATTTATGGAACTGACGAAGAGATCGTGGCCAGAGATCGTGGTGCATATCCCAAGAAATTTGGAAAGTGGGGAGACTCCTTCGACTGAACGGTCGCCGAGTTATTTGGGATTCATGCTGAGTCATATTCGGTTTGACTGGTTAAGATTCAGCTGTGTTGCGGTTGGGTCGTTTTTCGGGTCTGACACTGTTATGGTCAGAATTGCCGAATGAGTCATCCAGAGGCTACTCGTCAAAATAAGGCAAAACAAATATGGAGAACAAAGATTAACATAGAGTAAAATTACAGAGTTGATGAAGCATTCGGCTACAAATTGTTTGTTACAATTACACACCCAAGTATTTTGAGATTACATTGGTGGCATCTGATATGATCTTGTTGATATTCTCCAACAATTTCTGACCAGCCTCTTGGGTTTTAGACAAAGCAGAGAGCTTTGTCTTGAGCTGCCTTTCTGCATTTAGAGCTCCTGAAGCTTCCTTTCGTATTTTCTCTGTTGATTCAGGAAGTTCAGCCATCTTCTTCTCATCAGCTTCAATCTCAGCTGTCAAGGTTCTCAGCTCAGCCTCCAATGCAGCTTTTCTGGTTTTCTTCAGCTCGAGTGCAGGCTGCAATTTGGCTAGCAATTCCTTATTGTTCTGAATTTGAGCATGCAAATCTTTCATGGATTGCTTGGTCGTAGCTCTCCTTTGTTCCAGAGCTGGTTGGGAGGATTGGTTCTTCAAAGCCTGATTCACTGCGGCAAAGTGATTATCCAATTGGGAAACAGGTTCTAAGGAAGCCTTGATATCAGCAGGGAGATCTTCAAGCGCTTCTCTCAGAAGATCAGCATCCCTGACTTGGTCTTGGACGTCCCTTTGCGGTAGGGAGAGGATTTCCTTCAGCTTTGCTTGATTTTCCTTTGACAAAGCTTGGCTAAAAGATGCTTCATCTCCTCTTTCGGCAACCAAGTCATCCACAGCAAAGGAATAACTGGTGATGATACAGTTTCCTCCTGAAAAGAAATTCTTGCCGAATTAATAATGATCTGTTAGATGAAGATAGAAAAGATGGATGCTCATGCTTACATCGCTCCTAGCTTCCCGAATGGGAGAAGGAAGCTTTTCAGGCTCAAAGGTGGGTTCTTGTACATCTGGCTGAGGAGAAACTGGGTGATTTCTTGGTGAAGCTGAGACTTCTGGTTGAGGAGAAGATGGTTGAATCCTTGGTGAGGCTGGAATTGAATCATGATGAGGAGAAGAACTCCCCACAGTTTGACTCACCAAAGTTTCCTCTGCAACTAACAAGTGAGGGGTGAGTGCCAATGAAGAAAAATTGAAAAGTAAGATGGTGAAAATTTTACCAGTAGATGAAGCAATGGCAGAATCTGTAATGACCACTGGTTGCTATGTTTTGGTCTAAAATCATGCAAAGATAAAGATGATCAGAATGAAGAATGGCATTATGTTCAGGAAGGGAAAGTGTTCTGACCTGAATAAGTAGCTTTTTTGCTTGTTCTTTTCTTCTTAACAGTTGAAGAAGCAATCAGAGATGGAGCTTTCCTTTTGTCAGAAGTTGGCCTGATGAGAGTTGGATCTAGCGTGGCATGTCTAGACATCAGTTGAGCCAGTGTAGGAGATCGACATCCCAAAGCAGAGATTGGGCCTTCAATCTTATAAAGGATGGTCCTAGCAAGTGGGACAGGTACTGTATCCTGCACAATGACAGAATCATGATCAGTAAGGAGGAGTATGATTAAGAACGGATGTAAGAAAGGGAGATGAACATATTACCTTTGAAGTTGGTTGAAAGCCAGGCATTAATTCAAGACAGAGAGGGTGTACTAGCATGTTGAAAATGTGATCATGAAGTTCTTGCCACCAAGGAATGAAAGAAGGATGAGCAAATGTTATTGGCACAAAAGGCTTGGGTGCATAGAAGGTCGTGCTGCACTTATACTCAAAAATCCTTCTTGCTTCTATGGATTCCTTGATATCCTCTCTGGGCTTGAGAAATTCATGGAGAAATAGCCTTGGGGGCACTTGGACACATCCTAACTGCCTAGCCATCATGTTTGGCTGGTAGTACTCAAAGGTACTCTAGACCAGCCTTCCTCCATAGAATTCTGCTGGCAGAATGTAGGGATGAATGAAAGCATTGAAGATTGCTATGGAATGTACATCATTACATCCAGTTTCAAAACTAAATTCACAAGGAAGAGTCAGGTTGTCATTATCCAGATATGGGAACCAAAGAGGATTGGCAAAACCTCTGAAGAAGAGCTCAAATAATTGGCCAATGTCTTTGTTGATAGACACAGTGGAAGCAGCTTCTTCATAGGTTTGGCAGCCTTTGGTGCTCTGGGTTTCTCCTTCCTTGTAGTTGGTTGAAGGGAAGTGCCGATTGTTGAGGTCAATAGCAACAATCTGGTGCATGTATAATTGCAGCCACATCTGAATAAATCACCAAGGGCCATTGACACAGGGGATCTTTTTGCTGGTGTGCATCAGATAGGTGGTTTGATGAAGTATATGATAGACACTTCCTAGAAGGTACTTCCCAAGGGGAATAGATGTACCAGCAGCCAGGTCCTCAGCCATCACAATATGGTTCAGGGTTGGCTCATTGGCTTTGCCACAAAAAATAAATCTGCATAACCACATATTCAGAAAAGCTCTGTATTCAACATCAGTCAAAGGGCCATCAGACATATGATTTTGGATAAATCTCTTGTATCCAACTCCTGTCTTTACTCCTGTTTGCTTGGAGGAGCCCTTGTACTTATATGGGTACACAGTTCCTGTGACTTTCAGGTCGGTTATCATGTAAACATCGGCCAAGGTGGGGGACATTGGCCCATGGCCGAAAAGGAAGGCATTTGCGTCGTTGGACCAAAAGTGGGAGGCTGCAATCAAAAGGCTCTCATTTTTGGGTGTTTCGGCTAGGGACAATTCTAAGCAACGAGAAATATGAAGGTTGTCCCAATTTTTTGTCTTGGGGCTGTCGTCATCAAGTACCCTCTTGTACCAATTTCTCCAACCTGCAATTGGGGGCAGAGGCCAGTTCTTAAAAGTATCCTGCCACTCGTGAGGCTTTGTCAGTGATGTCTTGAAGGGAATCCTCTGGGATTCGGCTGCAATGAACTCCGAAGGATCGGAAACTCCTATGGGCCCGAGGAAATAAGATGTTGATTGATCCTCGACGGGAATCAAGATTTCGGTGGCTAGAGCCTATCAAGAACAAAAGGGGGCGAAAGGAAGAATTTGAGATAAGATTCGAGAAAGGTAATACCGAATGTGCTTGAGGAGAATAAGATTTACCTGGAGAGCTTGGTCTTGGTTCGCCATTTGAGGATTGAAGCTTGAAAAATTGATGAGCTAGGGTTTGGATCTAGACAAAGGCTCTAACGGTTTAAAGGAGGAAAGAACGGGTGTTGAACAGATTTGGCCTGGAGGCATTAAGTATTTATGGTCAATTCTGGAATAAAATCACCTTTTATCCCGTAATTGAAGGGGCATATGTTAACACCAAAAATTGGTACAGTGAAGAGATTGACCTGTGAGCCGAATTTGGCAGAAGAGCACCATTCGGCAGAAGGTTTTCCTCAAAACATTCGGTAGAGGCGTCTACGGTCGGGAGTACATCGTCATTCGGCAGAAGAACTGTTCCACGGGTGAAAGCGAAAAGCATTCGGGAATGCGTGATGACGTGGATTGGATATAAAGAAGGGGATGAATTGATGATGGATACGAGACAGACGTGACGCCATGGTGTTAATTTTAGGTAATAAATGTTGTAATCGTGGTCGACTAGGAGTCGTGTTAGAACCAGGGTATAAATATAAACCCTTAGTGTTTGTAATAGGGATCGAACAATTACACAAAAAACCGGCCCCGTGCCAACATTCGAGTCCTTCTAGTCGTGTCGTCGAGTTCTTCAAGAGGAGCCATCGATCCGTCGACCTCCGTAAGTACCGGCAACCTTGTATCATGTCTAGTATCATGCGGTGGATTTAGACCGTGATGCAAGTAGTCTTGTTACCATGCTTAGTATCATGCGGTGGATTTAAGCTTGGTTCAAGAAGGTTCCCTTGTTGGATCATGAGTCATGCGGTAGGCTAAGATCTAGCTTGGAGCTAGTTATCGGCTCTATTAGATTTGGCAAGATCTAATAGATTCATTAAGTTACCGTGTGTTGCTTTGAATCTCACTTTTTGTGTTTAATTCATGTAACACTCTTATTGCCCAATTTAGATTGATTAGATTCGGCTCTATCTTGTTTGTCATCCATGTGTTGCATGCTCAAATCTTTGGCTTGACGCGGCAAGAGGGTCATGCATTCTCTAATAGCCGAATTCGAATCAATCTAAATTGTCACGTGTTGCGGGATCAAGCTTGTATCTTGCATGGTTTGTTCCTTCTCCATGGAACCCGATTTGGCTATACAACTGTATTCGGTGATCCCCTCACGAGTGAAACATGTTCATGAGTTTTGCTTTAAATAATGTATGCTTTTAGCCTTCCATGTTTAGATTGTATCATGTGGTGGATTGATCTATGCTTGGTTGGTGGTGTGATTTTAGACAAGTTGTATCATGCGGTGGATTAACTTGTTTGACGTCATACCTGACGGGTTTTAGAGTATCTAGACACGCGGTATACTAGTGCTTTTGGTCTATGCATGCTTGTTTACTGTAGATTCATGACCATGCTTCACTTATATTTATTTTATCATGCTTTATCCTTGATAATCGGTCATGGTTACGCGCTGTAACGATGTTTAAATAAAGACTAATTTTTCATCATTCTTACGTCATACATTCGGCATCACTATGTTTACATGCTTTTATCAATTGCCGAATGATGTTTAAATTGCTGACAGATAGCTTGTTTATAGCTATATGTCGTTCTAACTGGCTTCATAGCTGTAAATATGGAACTGTCTGGTACCACCCGGCAAGTTCCAGGTTTTATCTAACCGTTTTCATACTTTGTCAGTTTCAAGGAAAATTGACTGGCACGCTTCCGGATTCGACACCCAGGCCATGTGTGTGAAGCTAGCTAATCCGGCTTGTTGTGTGCTTGGCGTGAGGTGCTGATTTTACGTCAACAGACATCCTGCGGAACCAAGATGCTACTGGAAGAATCTCCAAGTGGGCAGTCGAGCTCAGCGCCCTCAACATCGACTTCAAGCCACGTACAGCCATCAAGTCGCAAGCACTAGTCGACTTCATGGCGGAGTGGCGGGAGAATCAACTGCCAACTCCAACCGAGCGACTAGAGCATTGGGTGATGTACTTCGACGGCTCGCTCAAGCTCGAAGGTGCCGGTGCAGGGGTACTCTTGATCTCTCCAACGGGCGAACAACTCAAGTACGTCCTGCAGATCTTTTGGAAGGTCTCCAACAATGAAGCCGAGTACGAAGCTCTATTACACGGGCTCTGCCTCGAAGCTTCATTGGGTATCAAGCGACTACTAGTCTACGGCGACTCTGCTGTGGTCATCAACCAAGTCAACAAGTCTTGGGACCACAACAAGGAGAACATGGATGCCTACAGCCTAGAAGTCCGCAAGCTCGAGAACAAGTTCTATGGTCTCGAGTTCCATCATGTCGTCCGCGACAACAACGTCGCAGTGGACGTCCTATCGGAGCTTGGTTCTACTCGCGCTCAAGTACCAGCGGGTGTCTTCATCCACGAGCTTCACACGCCATCCATCCCGGGGCCAGCGCTTACGACCACTGACCCAGAGCACCCGCCAGCTAGCCAGGAGGTCATGATGATCGACGTGGACTTGCGACAACCCTTCATCGACTACATCCGCGAGCAAAAGGTCCCGTCGAACAAAAACTTGGCCGAGCAGCTCATCCGCCAGGCCAAGTCCTACATCCTACTCGGGGACAAGCTATACAGGCGGGGCGCCACTTCTGGAGTACTCATGAAGTGCGTTCCCCGAGAAGAAGGCAAGGACATCTTTGAGGAGATACACAAAGGCGTCTGCGGCAATCACGCATCCTCATGCACGCTGGTCAGCAAGGCCTTCCGACGAGCTTTCTACTGGCCCACAGCTATGGGCAATGCCGAGGAACTCGTCAGAAGGTGCCAAGTGTGCCAGTACTTCGCCAAGCAACAACACGTCCCGGCCCACAAGCTAGTCACCATACCACCAACCTGGCCTTTTGCCTGCTGGGGGCTCGACATGATTGGGCCTCTTCCAACTGCGCCAGGAGGATTCAACAGAGTTCTGGTGGCCATCAACAAATTCACCAAGTGGTTCGAAGTCAAATCGGTCACCTGTCCCAAGGCCGACAGGGTACTCGACTTCTTGGATGAACTCGTGGATCACTACGGACTACCCCATCGCATCATCACAGATCTGGGCTCCAACTTCAACAATCACCAGTTCTGGGAGTACTGCGAGAACAGCGGGATTGACGTCCGGTATGTCTCAGTCGCTCATCCACGGGCCAATGGACAAGTCGAGCATGCCAACGGGATGGTACTCGACGCTCTCAAGAAGCGACTGCACGATGCTGCTAACACAAAAAGGAGGAAAGTGGATCAAGGAACTGCCCAACGCTCTCTGGGGTCTGCGTACTCAACCCACCAAGCCGACAAGATAGTCACCCTATTTTTTGGTCTACGGCTCTGAAGCTATTCTACCTGCCGACGTCATGTGGGAATCGTCGGCAGTAGAGCAGTACAACGAAGGCATATCTGAAGATAGCAGGCGAGTTGACATCGACGGACTCGAAGAAGCTCGCTGCACTACCCTTGTCCAGTCAGCAAGGTACCTAGAAGATATCCGACGCTACCACGATCGCAATGTCAAGGAACGCTCCTTCAACGTTGGCGATCTCGTCCTCCACCGCATCCAGAATACGGAAGGACTACACAAGCTCAGCTCTCCATGGGAAGGTCCCTTCACAATCGCAAAGGTGACCGGACCAGGCTCGTATCGCGTCCAGACACTTGAAGGCAAAGACATCAGCAACTCGTGGAACGTCGACCAGCTCTGTCGGTTCTACGTGTAATCTCTCGACTACTCTGGGGGCTCAAGTCTACATGACTACTCCCGAATCCTTCGCTGTAAGCGGCCTACGGGTCCAGGCACTAGTCTCCGGACTACTCTACTCCGAGATCCAGCGTTAACGGCTACTAACGGAACTCGGGCTGCTTAGAGCATCAAGGACTCTGGCAGCGGTCTATCAAGAGACCATGTACTTTTAGATCCAGCCTATACGGCTACTAACGGATCTACTGCTGTAAGCGGCTACACGCCCTAGCACTACTCTAGCTGTAGGCGGCCTCCGGGTCCTGGAGACTTCACCTGTAAACGGCCCTGGCCATCCAGGTGTATCTTTTCAGTAATAAAGTTTGATTATCAATCAACTCATTTACTGTGTCTCCCTCAACGGGTCTACTACCAAGTACTACTACTCGCGACAACTCCACAGATGGGCACTCCGCATACCACATCGCGACAACGAGTACTCATTCGGTGGAAGTTTTTTCATTAACAACTTAAACAAGTTTTTTACGACTTTGTTTATATTACATATGTCACCATAAGCTAACCCTACAGGACAACTCCTGGAGGTTCAGCTTCTCCGCGACTTGCTCGGCGATTGGCGCCATCTGCTCCAGAAGCTCCTTGTATTGATCATCTGAGCAATTGGCGGCTAGTCCACCCGCGACTACATCAACCGGGGCCTTGGGGAAGTACGACTTCATGAACACTAAGACCTGGTTGGGGATGGACTTCGCCAGATGCTTGACATACGTCGCCAGACGTCCGGGGGCTTCCTTCAGCCGATCGACCAATGGAGCAATCTTTTGTCCGCCCGGGTGAGGTACCAGTAGCCTAGCGATGGGCAGCGCGGCTTCTTCAAGCACCTTGAGTTGACCCTGCAGCTTCTCGCAGTCTTCACCAAGCTTCTGCAAAGATTTATAGTAGTTGACAAGGTCACGATCCGAGGCGATCCGAAGCTCCATGTGCATATTACACTCATGGGCCAACTGCTTATAATCGTACTCAAGTACCTCGCGGGCATCCTTCTCTCGTTAGAAGAGATTCTTCATATCGACTTCGAATGCCTTCAACTGTTCCACTCGGGCCTCAAGATCTGCAAACAACTCAAAGGGAGATGTCAAACTACTATAGGGTACCCACAATAAGTACTCGACAAGATGGCATCGGCATACCTTTGTTCTTCTGGCGCAGCGACTTGTTCTTCCGGACCAGCTCATCGCTCTTCACCTGCATATCTTGCACTTCATTGTGGTACTGGGCGAAGGCGCCATCAAGCTTGGACTGGAGCATGGCAGAGTGCTTCCTGGCTTTAGCGAGTTCTTTCTCCAAAGTTTCCGCCCGAAGCACCGTATCGCCATACCCCTTGAGCATGTCAGACTTTTGTCGGGATCTCTCCACGACATCCTGCACAAGGCAACAACTCTTACTTGGGTACTCGTTCTGCTGGAACTCGACTACTCAAGGGTACAGTCAGTACCTTCATCCATTGCTCAGCTCGCCACATCAATTCCAAGTTGCGAGCTACCACTGTTGTGCTGATGAGATCATCCGCCAGAAGCTCGAGTCCATCCCGACTAGTCGTGGTGGCCTCGGACATCGGCGCCGAACGGATCGGCTCCGCGTCTTGAATTTTTGGCGAACGGACGACTATCTCCAAGTTCACCTCCGGCAGGGCATCGCCATGCACCTCTTCGGTCACCCTAGGGGCTGCTGTCTCCATAGGCTCAGTTGCTGCTCCGGTGGCCACCCCTGTTACTGGCACAACGCCTTCAACCGGCACAGCTTCGGGGATGGTGCTACCCTCGACTTCCGCCCCTATCAACACACGACATACGGGATTAGTTCCCCGGGGGCTTTGACTACTACTCGAGGAAGGCTGCATTACTGCAACGTACTCACCTTCTACTACGCTGGCTTCTGGCAGCGTAGTCTCTGCGACCGGCATCATGATCTCGGCCTGAGGGAGGGGAGCGGACTCCTCGGCGGCAGGCGTGGAAACTTCTTCAGCCGCCGCCGTGCTGGGTTCATCTCCGTCCCAGGGCAAGTCGGTTGATTTCCTGCACAGTACAAGTTCGGTGGTCAACCAAGTAAGACTACCAAGCTACAAGTACTATTCGGGAAAGGTCTTCACTTACAAGCTAGACCTGACGACAGTCACGGTCGGAGCACCAAGGATGCTGGCGATATCTACAAGCCCGACTTCGGCGGACGCCTCTTCTTCAGCTTGAGCCGCTGTCGGTTCTTCAGCACCAACAGTCATGCTCGGTTCCGGTCTGCTCTCCACGATCGGCGCCTGCGGCTCGACAACACTAGTCGACCGCTGTGTCATCCGCGACACAAGTTCTTCGACGGTGGGGGCTGGACTGCGGCTTCTCTCAGCTGGCTCACCCACCGTGTCCCAGTCCTCTCCTTCACCTTGATCAACAGGGTCGGATGAGGGAATCTCCTGCGACCACTCAGAAGTCAATTGTCAGCATACAAAATACTTCAAGTCAAGTACTCGACTACTCTACTCAAGGAGTTCACCTCGTGAGACGTAGTCTCGGTCACCTTCAGCTTCTTGGCGACTCGTTTGCGCGCCACATTGCGCGGCCTCCGTGGTGGCGCAGGGAGACTAGCCTCCAGGCTAGTCGGTGGATCTTCAACAAGAGGGATGTGGGGCAACCCAGGCCGGCTGAACCTGGACCGCAGCTGGAACCGCTCCTAAAGCGTCTCCCCGTCCTCCTCGTTGGACGTGTCTTCTATGGTGACGGTGTCGTCACCTTCGCCGACTTCACAGCGCTCCTTGTCTTTGCCCTTGCCCTCCTCTGGAATATGCACAAGTCGAGGAGGGGAAGCGGGGTCAGAGACAAACTTTGTCAGATCATCCTGCATCAAACAGTTTGGGTGAGCTCGACTACTACAATGCAATGAGTACTCAAAGACACAAGTTCAATTACCAACCTTGTTTGGAGGACGAGCCGCTGAGTACTCTAGGACTGGGCAGGGTATGTATGGTGGCATACCTTTGAACATCCTACCCAGTCTCTCGACAATGTCGTCATCATCGACTTTAGTACCGGGCATCCTTGACGTGTCGTCGTCGCCCGTATATTGGTACCCGAGGGTATCGCGCGCCATCAGCGGTTGTACCCTCCTCTTCATGAAGCTGAAGGCCACGTGTTCGGCCCTCAGCCTGACTTCTCTCAAAGCCTTGATCTTCTGTAGCAGCTCGGGTAGTTGAATACCCTCCTGCATCGTTGACTCCGTGTTCCACCAGGGTTGATGCTTTGGCTGCTTCCCGCTCGGCTTCGGCAGCTCCGGGTGGTGGTTCGTGATGTAGAACCATTTCGACTTCCAATCCTGGTTGGAGTCGATGAGCTTGTACGATAAGTACTGCTCGGCGGCGTCTTCATGCATCTGGATACCGACTCCTCCGACTACTCTTGGGTCGTTGGCGCTCGGCTGCGGCTTCAAGCGGAAGAACTTCTGAAATAGCACCCAGTGGGGCTTGATCCCCACGAAGGCCTCGCAGAAATGGACAAAGACGGAGACGTGGAAAATCTTGTTAGGGTTCAGATTCAAGTACTCGATACCATAGTACTTGAGGAGACCCTTGAAGAAGTCGCTCGCCGGGAGAGCCAGCCCGCGCTCCACGAACCGCGCGAACATTGGGATCTCGTCGGGGTTCTTCTCCATCGGGTATGGATCTCCCACGGCGGTGCGCCACGTGTCCATCTCCTTCTCCCGGAGGAAACCGCTGTTCACCAGCGCCAGCAGGTCGTCGGTCTTTGCCTTGGATTGCTTCCACTCTTTGTTCGGATTCGGGCGCGGAGGAGAGGTTGGCGGTGTTGACCCCTGGGCGGATCCAGCCGCCTCATCACGAGATCTCTTCTTCCCGGCGCCGGTCTTCATGCTCTTTGGCGGGGAAGACTTCATCCTCCAAATACACCGGGTTTTCACTTGCATCCGCTCGAGGGCTTCTCCAGAGGCAAGCAGCGGCGGTGCACGTGGATCTGCAGCCTAGGGCGCGGTGGCAGTGCGCTCGGGTGGCTGACTCTTGGCTAGATCTATTTCAAATGGCTGCAACTGTGGGGGATAAAAAACCCTAAGGGTTTCGGCTTCTATTTATAAGCCAACCGGCGACACTGCAACGGCCAGATGGATATGTATCGGCAGCTGACTAAGCGGCAGTCGCCTCACTCTTCAACTTCCAGTAGTCGACGTGCTCCATCTCGGGGGCTCGGCTACGTCTACTCAATTCCCTGGGTGATGACAAGACTCCAGAGCAACTCAGGACACATTCTACAATCAAGATGACCCTTCAATTCGAGAGGAAGTACTCGACTCAAGGCTCGGGGGCTCCGTGCCACGTGTCCTTTGTTTTTTTCTCCGGATTTTGCGGGATAATCTTGGCAGAATTTCAGATTGACCCTCAGCTTGAATCTACGATTCGACCTAAGGCTCGGGGGCTACATTCCATATGGAATGCGATTCTTCGAATCGCATTTTCCATATGATTTCTTCTTCATGACAAAACGAGTATTATTGAAGACCTTCAAGAGGAGAACTTGAGGACGCTTGGGAACTACTCGAGAAGATTTCAAGACTACTCAGAGATCAGCTGGAGTACCTTCCAGTCTCGGGATGCTTCAAGTACTCTTGAGGACTTTTGGCTTGTAGTACTCGGGGACGCTTGAGGACTACTCGTCAAGGCCGTCAAGACTACTCGAAACTATCCTACTCGACTACAAAGTACTCGGGGGCTTGTCATATGGACCTCCCTGGGCCCACTGCCTCGGTGGGTACCAGGACCGACTACTCGGTGGGCCCCTGGGACTACTCGTCTTGTGTCACACGGCACCTGATGGCGTGGGGCGCAAGGACTACGGTGGGGAAGTACTCAGATAGGAAGCTATACATGTCCTGTACTATGTAGAGAACTCCTAGCCGTACTCGACTAGTACTCTCTCCTCAAACCGACTTGTAACCCTGCCTCCCGGGCTATATAAGGCGAGGCAGGGACCCTTCTCTCTCATACGCATCATCTTGTAATCACATCCAATCAATCCAGAGCTACGTAGCATACAGGACGTAGGGTATTACGCACCTCACGGCCCGAACCTGTCTAAATTGTGTGCCACGTGTCTCTTCCTTTGAGTTACCGATCTTGGCGAGGCCACATTCATCTACCTCAGGTACACCCCTTGGCAGGTTGCCGGTCTAAAACACCGACAGAGTACAACCGTGACGAGCCTAGTGACTCGAAGGAAAATGGTAGAAGGTAGGACTCAAGCTAGAAGGTTATAGCTTATGTTCTATTGAAGCCTACACACTAGCAAATCAAGACATGGAAGCACTCAAGGATGAAGAAAAGAGTGAATCAACGATGAGCGATCTTGACGACATGTGGTACACGGGAGATAAAGAAAGCAACATACAAGACTTTGAAGACAAAGATTGGGTTGACAATGAAGACATCAAAGAAGAGACAAATGCAAATGTAGTTGAAGGATTACATGTTCCACATGATGAGTTGAAGAAATTGCAAGATGGTGATGAAGAGTCAACTACACTTGTTGAGATTGATTTGACTTCAACACCACTAGATGAACCAAATATGACTCTTGTTGAAAAAGCTCTAAGGCCAAGGTACGCACTGAAATCTCAAGATATTATTGGTATTTATGTTCATAAATTCAACTACTCATGCTCAACCAATAGTATGAATAATAGTTTGAATTATATGCCTTGTTCCAATAATGATCATGTTGATAGGCTAGATTTTCTTGAGAATGAAATAGAGGAAACATTTATGTTTGAACTAATTAATCTCACACCTAAAGAACCTTTGCCTAATGATGAGCTAAGTGCTATGCATGAAACATATGCTTCTTTTGTTTACACCTTGACTTGCTGCTACAATTCACATGTGGTGTTAATTATGGACGTGTATGTTTACAATAAGTTTTGTAAATCTCGATCATGCTTTGCGCTTGGTCAAGATAATGACCTTAAATAGGTACATGTTGGGAGAAGGCTTGATTTTCACTAACCATGTAGACAAGGCTCGAATAATTAAAAAAGAAGTCATGCCTAAAAGAGTTGCTAGATAAATCATCAACCTCTCCAAATCCCGCAATGGATGTTGCTGTCTTCATCAATTTGAGAGCTTGTTCAGAGGTGTACAAATGAAGAAAATGATATATTCAGAAGCTCCATGAAGTTTCCATTCCAACGCATCAAGAACCAACAAGTTTGAAGACCTATGCAAGGAGTTATGGAGAAAACATTGAGCGTTGCGCGTTCTGAAATTTCAGGACAGATTTCATTGCCGAAGTAAAACAGACGTAACTCTCTTGTCCGGAGTCCGATTTGGGCAAATAAAGACTTGTTGGAAAGGAAATTTTGTGCACTGTGCAATGGAGTAGATCTTGGGTATACTCTCTTTTCTGGACATTAAAGAAAAATTCATGGAGTGAAGGCAGCACCGAAGGGTGATAAAGAAGGAGATAGCGATGAAACAAAAGGATGCCTTGGGAAAGTCTTCCATAAGTGATCAAGCACAACATGGGAATTAAATTAAAGCTGCATTGGTACCTTTTCTTCTTGCATGAAGGACCATGGCTATGCGACGAAAAGAAGGTATGTGAGAAAGTCGAGCTCTATGACTTTAAATGAAGCGCTTTTCGGGAGGCAACCCGTTTCTTTATATTTTTACTACTTTCTTAGAGAAAATAAAGAATGGCGCTATCTTATGATGATCAACTTGTGGTTATTAATCCAAGTTTAGTTTTCTTTTTAGAACCACCATCATGTTCATGCTCATATCTATT
The DNA here is from genome assembly GCA_947561735.1 of Cenchrus americanus. Classification (NCBI taxonomy): domain Eukaryota; kingdom Viridiplantae; phylum Streptophyta; class Magnoliopsida; order Poales; family Poaceae; genus Cenchrus; species Cenchrus americanus. The sequence goes on along the minus strand of OX387242.1, from coordinate 95,169,904 downwards.
TATTTGCATGCATTGCATTTTCTTATCAACGTGATGTTTCTTTGCATGTACATGTTTTGCATATAGTTGGCTTGGTTGTTTTAAGGCTTAATGATGTATGCTTTCATATCCATGTTAATGCTCTAGATGGGCATTTTCCTTTTGTGATCTTGTGTAAACGTGGTGTTTAAACATGATTGCGGACCATCATCATTAAGTTCGATAAACCTTGCTAGCTTTTCATATGTTTTCATGTTGCATTGGTTAGCTTATAAGACCTGCAACGCGCTTAATTTTATTGTGCTATAAGAGTTATTGATTTAGGGATAGACATGGTGTTTTAACCCTTGATAAATAAACCTTTATGGCTATGGAGAAATTCGGCAAACTAGTTGTAAACATGGTGTTTAGAACTAGGTGAAAACATTGTCTTTGTTTATATGCTCTCCTCTCATGTGCGTACACACCTTGCACCACGTACACTCATTAGGTTTTTATTCCTCATTAGACTAATTATGCCACAAGTTAAGAATCTTAGGAGACATTTTTGGATTATTGGCAATTCTATCTACTCCCAACCGTCACCTTGGGGGTAGAATGTGCGCTTAAAACGTCTTGCTGTCAAGATAAAGACTCTCACTACAAGGAAATTGAAGGATAGCTAAGATAAAAATGCTTTATCTTCTTCTTCCATGACTAGAAAAATGCTAAGCATGGGGGAGACCCTGAATCTTCAACACGGAAGTGCAACATGACGCTCTAGAAGATAGAATGACCAAGATCATCAACGTCTCCGGATCAATGCGCGAGAAGCCACCGATCTTATCAAAATTCTGTGTGGTCTCGAAGGGAAAACACTGGATATTTTTTGATATTTATAAGCACCATGAAGTTACGATTCCAACAAATCAAGAATCAAGACACAAATGCTATGAGTTTACCTTTAATGTTGACAAATCCATATTCAAATCTTCCAACCATGTGCAATCCAATAGCTAGGAGGACGAGCATCGTTCAAGCATGGGGGAGGAGTCATTCTCTGACACAAATGCTATGTAAGTATTATGTTGCAAAAAGTTTTGAGGAGCAAAAAAAATGAAAAAAATGAAAAATGAAAAATATGATAAGAAGAAAAGAAAAGTAAGAAAAATAGGAAGAATAAAGTGAAAAAAAGAAAGAGAGAAAATGAGAAGGAAATAAAATAAAGAAAAAATAAAGATGCTCCTCGGATCTTTTTGCTTCATAAGTTCTCAAGTGCTTTGATGACAAATCCATATTCAAATCTTCCAACCATGTGCGATAACGAGGACTTCACTCGTGCCTCGGGATCATCCATTTGCCACTTGCACATGGCCACCCTTCTAAATGTGTGTGTTCCATCTCTCTCTCTCGTTTTCCAACATTTATTTTCCATGGCCTTTTTAACGAGTCTCGGTAGTTCCAATAGATCTCTCTTTTAATTTGACAATATTTCAAATGTATGTTTTGCTAGGATTGTTTTTAACCTTCCAAGCTCCACATAAGCCTTCCGCTATCACATTGAGTAGAGTAGGTTGAAAATAATCTAGTATAGGCTTGAGTGACTTGATGAGATGAGTGTTTCCATGAGCTTTTGCAAGAGATTTTCACTTATGTTGGATATGCATCTTTTTGAAAATTCTTCCATGTAACAAGGTAATGGTTTGAATTTTTCTTAAGTTTGAGAGCATCGTGTTTATTAAATGAGGCTTTTCTTTATTGTTAGTCTATCTTCCATAATGAAAAAGAAGCCGGTCACAACTTGAACTTTAAAAATAAATTCTTAAGAGAGAGAGCAATTTGCCTCGTCATGAATGACTAAGTGCAGGGACAACATTGGAAGGCAACGCTGATTTCCCTTTTAAGCGAGGAGTACTTACTCGAGGACGAGCAAGGTTTAAGCATGGGGGAGATGTTGACGGTGAATTTCCGTCAACCTAGCTATGAGTTTACCTTTAATGTTGGTATTGATTTATTATTCTAACCACTGGAACTAACCCCCAGTATATAACAAGTTCACTCTTGCATGTCGATTTTGGAGTTCATTGTTTACGTAGGAAATCTACGCTAAAATGGAGACTTTCGGGATAAGTTCACCAAGCACTTTGGAAGAAGATCATGAAGCCCGACAAGAGTCAAGACACGCGATGAACATGACTCCAAATGACCCGAGGACCGAAGCGTCAATGTGCAAGTCTTCAGGGACTCAACCAGAAAACAGCGAAGCTTGCATAGCAAGGATTCAAGCCTCAACCGTGAAGGAAACGATGTCAAAGGCCCACATGCAAGTACACACAAATAAGGAATCATGCAAGAAGCAACCGGGGAGGAAGATGGGCCCGAACCGGCCCAGAAAGGGCCTGGGCCGGCCGGCCTGTTCAGATCAACCCAGGGGGTTTCTGGCCCGGTTCGGCGCCCCCTTTGCTCTAGGTGTTCGTCTATTTATTCCCTCCGCCGCCGTCCGCCGCCACATCTAACAAATCATTCTACCGACGCCATTCATCAGAAAACTGCCACCGCAAGATGAGGGAGAGAGTTGGATGAGCTCGTCGCAAGGATCAACACCGGCGGAGGGAAGGAAGCAAGACGAGGACTCCAAGCTGCTGGCCTAGGGGTGTTCCCAAGCTTCATCGCCGCCATCTTCATCGACGACGTTCTCCGGAGTCTCCATTACCCCTATGTGCTTCAATCTGTGTAAGATGATGGGGTAATGTCTCCGTTCATCCCTAGGGTTAGATGGATGCATGATATGTAATCTATACATGAACCTTATGCCAATCAATGCTTTATGGTCTATTCCTTTGCGTATGCTTTGTTTACATATGTTTGCGCAACATATGGTCTTAGTAGGGTTTGTGGTAATCGTGGTGATTAGCTTAACCCTATGGATGCTTAGGTATAGATGCGGTTATACGTGAAAGTGTTTGATTACCTTGCGTAGTGATAGTACGGTGGAGGGAAAAGGCTTAGCGGCCGCATAACCGCCATGAAGCTAGTGTAGGCAACACCCAATTCATGTAGTAGATGCATCTTCATGTGTTCCTAAACCCTAGGGAGGGAATGCTTATCTATCTTAATATCTCTCTTGTGTCCACCCTTTGCCATCTAGTTTAACCTTAGATTTGTTTGATCAACTTAGGTTAGATTGTCTTTACCTTTAGATTAATACCCCTTTCAAAGGTTTCCCATCAACTAGATTAGCACTTGGTTAAGCGCTAGCAATCCCCTTGCTCCGCGGATTAACAAGAACCTTGGGGGTCACCCCGTGGTGAAAAAGGTGTAGGTTCGTACGCTTGCGTATCGAAGGTTGTTACGTGTTTCAACCGTCAACAGAGGGTCTAGGCCACTCTTGACTGTGAGCACGGCTGATCGATCAGTTTTCACTCTGCAGAGGTTGTACACTTTCACCACGGCTCGTGTTCCCCATGTTGCCTAGGTTGATCAGACCCTTAAACACTTCCGAGGTGAGTGGCTAGGGGTTCACTATGAAGCCTTTACAAAGATATGCAGAAGACCAACAACTCGCGACAGTTACAGCAATGGAGCGGACCATAACCCTCCCTAGTGGTCAGCACCTTAGCAAAGGCTGCTCCCCAAAAAACCGGGCTATACCCTTACAACTTCGGCCCCCTGTGCTCCTTTCAGATAAGGTTGTCAGATAATTCCACACACCTAATTAATTGGCTAAGCCAAAGCCATATGGACTGCGGTTGCACTGTTTTCCTGGGTGGTTCTCCATGTTCCGACTAAACCATATGATCTTGTTATAAACCATAAACATCATCATCGCCATAGATATCATGATCAACATTCATCATTTTGCAAAGATTCTTTTGAACCATCCCAAGGTATAGCAACTAAGCATTTCTACCCAAAACATTTATTTAAAAGGGTTGTTCAAGGTAAAGAGGATAAAGTCTAGTCATGTCCTTAAAAAGGTGATTTCCCATCAAATTTATGCAATACAACATTTAAATGTAAACTTAGTTATCATGCAAGTTGTGTGGGACAAAATAGAATATGCAGGGGAAGTCCACTTGCCTTCCTTGCTTAAACATTGGGGTTCTTCTTCTTCAAACACTTGCTCTTGATCCGCTCCAACTGGCTGCTCACTTGAAACTGACATGATGTACGAGCACACAAGAATACATACAATACACCAAGCATAAAAAGCATAAAGAGAGAACAAGGTTTGGCTCTAGGAACACGAACACAAAAGCACTACGATCTATCACGAGATTTGGATGATCACATACAAGAGCGAGCTAGTGCTAGGTATCTTTTAATTAAGTAAAATCATGTATATAGGTTATTTTAGAGAAATACCCTATTTATAATTAAGCAAGTTATATTTGTATTTAAAAGACGATGTCAACCTAGTTAAATTTTATTTACAAATATACAAGTATGATTTATGCAAATTAAACATTTAATTTAAAAGAAGCATGTAAAAGCATCTAGGCGTTTAGCTTTATATTTCAAGTTATTCTAATCAAATTACAATTCAAAAACACATTTATGTTCATATTAATCAAATTAACATTTTAATTAAGAAAACTCTGGATATAGCCTATGTTTGCTTTATTCAGAAAGCAAATTGCATAAACATTAATCAATTTAAATTTGATTATGAAAACCGAGGTATATCTCTAATTAGCTTTTAGTTGAAAGAAATATTTAATTAATATTAATCATATTAACTTTCTTATGAAAACACGTGTTGAACTCTAATTAGATTTTAATTAGAAAAGCATGCATAATAGGATTTAATCATATTTACTATTTAAATAGATTATAAAACATGGAACATGTTCAACACTGGTCCTATCACGAAGTTTGAGTTGATATGAGCAACTTGAAACGGTGGAAACGGAGCTAAGACACAAAAGATACAACCAAAACAAGGTTCTAAAACTGGCAGGCTTGAAAAGACGGTCATGTGGACACCAAGAACGCTTAAAACGGACAAAAGATGCAAAAGATATGGCTAGAACAAGGTTTAGGGGCTTTTCTGTGAAGAAACAGAGCTTCCAGATGGTTAGCTACAAGAAACCAGGGGCTAAAACATGATTATGTATAGAAACTCAAGGGTTTTGGTGTAAAAGAACAAGGCTTGGACCTTGGGTGTGAAAAATAGGAAAGATAGGGGCTTAAACGGAAGAAACAGGGGCCTGTTTAAAAGGATTTAATAGGTGGAAGGGTATATATGTGATATTACAAAGGACAGGGTCTTTGTGCAAAACAGCGGCTAATAGGGGCGGCTTGGCTGACACAGCGCCACGTGGCGACCTCTGGTTGGTCGGGAGGGTCACGTGGCGTGACGTGGTGCTGACGCGGCCATGGACCGCGTCGTGGACCACGGTCCACGGGTCCATGATGAACCGTGCCAAGGGGGTAAGATCTGGGCCGTCGATCATGACGTGGACGGCCGGGAGAACTTAAAAGCTCAGGGGTCCAAACATAAAGAAAAGGACTTGAACGAAAGGGTTTTAATTGGTGGGAGGGCATACTTGTGATTAGGAGAAACTCGGGGTTGTTTTTGCAAAGTGGTGGCGGCCATGCTAGGGTTGACCGGTGCTGGCTGGTTTGACCGGGCGAGGCGGGCTGATCCAAGCCGTTGGCTCGCGATTGGACGATCGCGGTGGCCTGCAAGCGCCAGGACGACAACATGCGGCGGCAGGTTCGCCGACGCGTGCACAAACATGGGCATTCGGCCACGGTTTGGGATGCGACCGGGCTCTACGCGGAGCTGGGGTCACGACGAACTTAACTAGGTGGTCGGGGAGGCGGCTCGAGCTACGGAGGAGGCACCACGACCACTGTGGCAGACGGCGGTGACAGAGCATGTGGCTGGTGGGCTTACGCGCAAAGGGAGATGCACGGAAACGCATGAGGGATATCCTCACCTTGAGGTGGGGCTACAGGTGAAGAAGATGACGTCGAGGAGATAACGGCAAGGGAGATCGACGACGGCAAGCTCCTGAATCAGGAGACGCTCTGGGGAAGAAAACAGGGAGCTCCTTGCGCAGCTCGGTCCAGCGGCGATCCTGAGACAGGGATAAAACGATGAGCTTCGCACGTGAAGGAGGAGAAAGGAGAGAGGGACAGGAGCAAACCACCACCAGCAAGATGTTTTAGTGGTCGGCAATTGCACGGCGGCGGACAAGCTTCAAAGGGCGACACGCGCACGAGGAGAGGAGAGGGATGACGGGCTTGGGGAAGGGTAAGGGCGTGTGCAGGGGCTCGACCATGTCTTTAAAGGAGCAAGGGAAGAAGAGAGGAATGGCGGCAATCGTGACAATGGCCTTCATGGCCATTGGTGGCGCCGGCAGTCTTGATAGAAAACAAAGGAAGAGAGGAGCAACCAGCGGGGAATTGAAGGAGGGAGGAGTGGCACCGCGCTTAACTGAGCCTTGATGGCGGCTTGAAGACGAAGGGGGTGCGGGAGAGGTGCGCGGCACGGGGAATACGGCCGGCAGCGGTGATTGCGAGCGAGACAGAGGAGAGGCTCAGGAAGGGGGAGGAACTGACGGGCGGGGTCCGGTGGCCAGTGAGAGAAAAGAGAGGAGGGGGGAAACGTGCCGCTGGGGCGAGTTGGGCGAAGGGAAGGTTGGGCCGGCGGGAGAGAGCAGGCCGGCGGGGAGAAGTGGGCCGCTCTGGCCGAAAGGGAGGGGTGAGAGAGGGTTGTGGTTTTCTTTTTTTTTAACTCTTTTCCCTTTAAAACCTTTTCAACATCTAAACTCTTTCCAAACTTTAAACCTCTTCAAACTCTTTTCAAAATTTTCAAACTTTTTTAAAACTTCACTCCATCACACATAAACACCATGCAAACAAAAGATTATGCACAAACACTTATTGCCTCTATAATTACTCAAAAGTGAAATTTAAATATTTAAAAGGCCGAATTTATTTGATAAATTATTTAAAACCTTAGAAACAAAATCTATAGTACCATGTTGCTACATTATTTTAATGATGAAATTTTAGGATGTTACACTCTCTAGCGTACGTGAATGAAAAAACTAACGCCATGCAGTGTACAGGCATGAAAGTGCAATTGATCATCACATTGCATTATCTAAGGTTTTAGTTGCATCACATTAACAATCCGATGATGTCGTACGTGAAGGGAAACGGGGTGGCTACGCTAGCGCAAAACAAAATTTTCCCCGCAAAACAGGAATTGCTGCTGTCAGAGATCACGGGATTACCACTAGACGCGCAAATGCAGTGGAACCGTCTCGATGTAGACGAACGCGTCGAGGGTAGCAGGCAGTGCAGTTGCTCACGTCCTTCTTGACTTGCACGTGCGGCTCGTTCGATCCAAGTGCTCCAGATGCAACACTTCCAAGGTATCCACACGTACGGAGAAGGAAGCGACGCACGCCGGACTGCTAGATCCGCGAGTGCGACGAGGAGAGAGCGTTGGCAGCGCGGCTGCTACTTGAGAAAGTTGTGTCTTTTCAGGAGGGGTGTGGTCCATATTTGTTGGGAGGAAAACCCCTCACACCATCGTCCATTAGCAATATGGGACTAATAGATGGTGTACCCCTTCCAACGCTAATGGGCTTTACAACATTTGTGGCCCATTAGGACTTTTATACCATAATGGATCAAATCCATCTGAGTCCACTAGTGGATCAAATCCAGTTGGCTCTAGGGCATATTTCCAACAGTCTCCCACTTGCACTAGAGTCAACTATGCAAGTATATTCATCCTCATTCGGCTTCCAACCCCTTAAGTGTGTGACCCTATAGGTTCACGTACACATAGACTTGACACGAGTACACTACTCGATCAATAGTTGATAGCGGCCTCTAGCAAGACGTGTCAACTCCTATGCATACGTAAAGATCTTATCAGACAAACCATCACAACAATTCATACATGCTATTCCCTTTGCCTCACGATATTTGGTCTAGCTCCAAGCTGACCTCTCTTTCTCGACACTGTGATTCGGATCATCAAAAGGGGGTTAACCTTTAACCTAGCACGGCCATGCATTTCTTGATCTGATCACTCGAGGGGCCCAGAGATATCTCTCTCAAGTAGAGGGGCAAATTCTATCTTGATTGACCATGCCTCACAGCATGCTTCCTGACAAACCCGAAAGCCATCTTTATGACTACCCAGTTACGGAGTAGCAGTTGATGGCCCCTAAGTAGGTCAATTCACATCTTGAGTACATGCGACAATCTCAAGTCTAAGGACATAGCGTATACGTTGTGTAAACAGAGAACAAGGTCTCAAATTGGGTCAGTCCAGCCCCATGTCATACATGTGCCCACATTATTAGTTATACATCTCCATGTTCATGACTTGTGAAACATAGTCATCAACTAATTCATGTGCTAGTCATTAACTCATACTAGGGACAACTTTTGAATAACCATACAAGTAAAAGAGTCTCACAAACAATTCACATAATTGCCAATCAAATACAAGTCGCCTTTCATGGATATTCAATAAAAGAACCAAGTGACATGGATATAATGAAATATAATCATCTCTATAATTCCTTGTAGAACATATTTCTAACATTCTTCCACTTGCACTTGAGCTAATCTAGAATATATCTAATACCCATAGCTCTCATGTGCGCCTCATGCTTAGGCTGTGGAAGGGGTTTTGTCAAAGGATCTGCAACATTCGAATCCGTGTGTACTTTGCATATCTTGATATCACCTCGTCTAACGATCTCTCGTATCAGATGAAATTTCCGCAGTACATGTTTATTCTTTTGGTGGTTCCTTGGCTCCTTTGCTTGCGCAATAGCCCCATTGTTGTCACAATAAAGATCCAATGGGCTAGAGACACTCAGAAACGCACCAAGTTCAGAAAGGAACTTCCTTATCCAAACACCCTCCTTTGCAGCTTCCGAAGCCGCGATGTACTTGGCTTCTGTTGTAGAATCAACCACTATCTCCTGCTTGGAACTCTTCCAGCTCATAGCTCCACCATTTATCATAAATACGTATCCTGATTGCGACTTTGAATCGTCTTGGTCAGTTTGGAAACTAGCATCGGTGTAACCCGTTACAACGAGCTCCTCCTCACCTCCATAGACTAGGAACATGTCTTTAGTCCTTCTTAAGTACTTAAAAAACATTTTTAACCGCTGTCCAGTGACCCTCACCTGGATCAGATTGGTATCTGCTTGTAACACTGTGTGCATACGAAATATCTGGACGTGTACATATCATTGCATACATAATAGATCCGATGGCCGAAGCATACGGTATTCTACTCATGCGTTCCCGCTCATCAGTTGTCGAAGGACACTGAGTCTTGCTAAGATGTATGCCATGTGACATAGGCAAGAACCCTTTCTTCGCCTCTTCCATGTTGAACCTTTTCAACACTTTATCAATGTAAGTGTCTTGGCTTAATCCTATAAGCCTTTTTGATCTATCTCTATAGATTTTGATGCCCAAAATGTATGCCGCCTAACCTAAGTCCTTCATTGAAAAACTATTTTTTAATGAGGTCTTAGCGGCCTCAAGCATAGGAATGTCATTTCCAATCAGTAATATGTCATCCACATATAAGATTAGAAATACTACAGAGCTCCCACTTGCCTTCTTGTAAACACAAGGCTCTTCTTCACTCGAATGAAGCCAAACCCTTTTACCACCTCATCAAAGCGAAGGTTCCAACTCCGAGATGCTTGCTTCAATCCATAAATGGATTTTTGAAGTTTGCACACCTTTCCAAACAGTGGTTGGATCAACAAATCCCTCGGGTTGTGTCATATACACATCCTCAGTCAGATTTCCATTTAGGAAAGCTGTTTTGACATCCATCTGCCATATCTCATAATCGAAATATGTAGCTATAGCTAGAATGATCCGAATAGATTTAAGCATCGCTACGGGTGAGAATGTCTCGTCGTAGTCAACTCCTTGAACTTGTCGAAAACCTTTTGCAACAAGTCGAGCTTTATGGATGTGAATATTTCCATCCATGTCCCTCTTCTTCTTATAGATCCATTTGCACTCTATGGGTTTAACACCATCTGGTGGGTCAACCAAGTTCCAAACTTGATTGTTATCCATGGAATCTATTTCGGATCTCATGGCACTTTGCCATTTCTCGGAATCTGGGTCCATCATTGCTTCCGCATATGTCATAGGTTCATCATTGTCTAACAACAATATGTCACGCTCTCCCGCGATCATGAGATTGAGCTTATCAGTTGCGCGACGTGCCCTTTCAGACCTTCGTGGTTGTGGTGGTGCTTCTCTTGCCACGGGCATCTCAACTCGTTCAGCTACATTAGCATCAATTGTGAAATCTTGCCCAACCGACTCATCTTGAACTTCTTCAAGATACACCTTCTGTCTACATTTTTCTCTTTTAAGAAACTCTTTCTCTAAGAAAATGTCGTTCCGAGCGACAAACACTTTGCCTTCTGGCCGGTTGTAGAAATAATATCCCAAGGTTTCCTTTGGATATCCCACGAATATGCACTTGTCCGATTTAGGTGTTAATTTATCTGATTGAAGTTTCTACACATAAACCTCACAACCCCAATTTTTTAGAAAAGACAAACTGGGAGTCTTACCAGCCCACATCTCATATGGTGTCTTAACTACGGACTTAGAAGGTACCCTATTTAAAGTGAAAGCTGCGGTTTCTAGAGCATAACCCCAAAATGACAATGGTAGGTCCGACTGGCTCATCATTGATCGGACCATGTCCAACAAGGTTCGATTACGTCGCTCGGATACACCGTTTCTTTGAGGTATTCCAGGTGGCATAAATTGTGGAACAATTCCGCAACTCTTTAGATGACTACTAAACTCATGGCTCAAATACTCACCTCCACGATCAGAACGCAAGGTCTTGATTTTCTTGCCACGTTGATTTTCTACTTCACTCTGAAATTATTTGAACTTTTCAAAAGTTTCAGACTTGTGCTTCATTAAATAGACATAACCATATCTACTTAAATCATCAGTGAACATTATGAAGTATTGGTATCCACCTCTAGCTGTCGTACTCATTGGTCCGCACACATCCATATGTATGAGTTCCAGTAAGTCTGAGGCTTTCTCAGGAAAACCTGAGAAAGGCATCTTGGTCATCTTGCCTAGCAAACAAGCTTCACATGTCTCGTAGGATTCAAAATCAAACGAAGTTAAAAGTCCATCGTTATGGAGCTTCTTCATGCGCCTTTCACTAATGTGACCCAAACGACAATGCCATATGTAGGTAGGACTTAAATCATTAGGTCGAGACCTTTTAGCACTTATGTTACAGATAGGTGAATCATCAAGATTTAAAACAAATAAGCCATTCACAATGGATGCACAAGCCACAAACATATTATCCTTAGAGATCACACAACCATTGTTCTCACTCGCAAATGAATAACCATCCTTCATCAAACATGAAGGGTATAAAATGTTTCGACTCAAACTAGGAACAAAATAACAATTATTCAACTCCATAATGTCGGGCATACACCCCGGGTACTCATGCAAGGAAGAACGAATAGTAGAAGACGGACTCCTAGTAGAATTCCCCTGTACTCCTACTAGGACTCGCTCTGTGTAATCCTACTATGACTCCTGCCTTGTAACCGACCAGGAACCCGCCCCCTGGACTATATAAAGGAGGGCCGGGTACCTAGCCGCACATCCCAATCCCTCCAGGAACAACCAACACCAAGCGCAGGGCGCCATACTTGATCCCCCAAACAGGACGTAGGGCTCGCCACCTTGGCGGCCCGAACCTGTATAAATCTTGTGTCCCGTGTCCTTGCGCATACCTTCGAGTTCTCGGTCTCCCGATCACGATCCCCACCGCACAATCTACTACCTCGGGTACCCCCTCGGTAGGTTTGCCGGTCTAAAACACCGACAACTGGCGCGCCAGGTAGGGGTGATCATCACCACCGGGCGAATTCGAAGGACCCTCGTCAACAAGATCAATCTACTCGTCGACTCGCCGAGATCCATTGAAGCAAGTCGCCTTGCTCTTGTCAAAGCGGAATCAATCTTCCTACGCCGCGCTTCCGGTTGCTTCGGCACGTCGCGCGGCTCGTCACGCGGCTCGCCGCGCCGCTCGTCGTCGACCACTCCGCCTCGCCCGGGCTCGTCGGCGACCACTTCGTCTTCGCGCGCGCGTCCGGGTGCCTCGGCACGTCGCGCGGCTCGTCACGCGGCTTGTCGCGCCGCTCGTCGTCGACTACTCGTCGTCGACTACTTCGTCTTCGCCGCGCGTCCGGTGCCTCGGCACGTCGCGCGGCTCGTCACGCGGCTTGTCGCGCGCTCGTCGTCGACTACTCCGCCTCGCCCAAGCTCGTCGTCGACTACTTCGTCTTCGCCGTGCGTCCGGGGTGCCTCGGCACGTCGCGCGGCTCGTCACGCGGCTTGTCGCGCCGCTCGTCGTCGACTACTCGTCGTCGACTACTTCGCCTTCGCCGCGCGTCCGGGTGCCTCGGCACGTCGCGCGGCTCGTCACGCGGCTTGTCGCGCCGCTCGTCGTCGACTACTCGTCGTCGACTACTTCGTCTTCGCGCGCGCGTCCGGGTGCCTCGGCACATCGCGCGGCTCGTCACGCGGCTTGTCGCGCCGCTCGTCGTCGACTACTCGTCGTCGACTACTTCGCCTTCGCCGCGCGTCCGGGTGCCTCGGCACGTCGCGCGGCTCGTCACGCGGCTTGTCGCGCCGCTCGTCGTCGACTACTCGTCGTCGACTACTTCGTCTTCGCCGCGCGTCCGGGTGCCTCGGCACGTCGCGCGGCTCGTCACGCGGCTTGACGCGCCGCTCGTCGTCGACTACTCCGCCTCGCCCGGGCTCGTCGTCGACTACTTCGTCTTCGCCGCGCGTCCGGGGTGCCTCGGCACGTCGCGCGGCTCGTCACGCGGCTTGTCGCGCCGCTCGTCGTCGACTACTCGTCGTCGACTACTTCGTCTTCGCCGTGCGTCCGGGGTGCCTCGGCACGTCGCGCGGCTCGTCACGCGGCTTGTCGCGCCGCTCGTCGTCGACTACTCCGCCTCGCCCAGGCTCGTCGTCGACTACTTCGTCTTCGCCGCGCGTCGGGGTGCCTCGGCACGTCGCGCGGCTCGTCACGCGGCTTGTCGCGCCGCTCGTCGTCGACTACTCGTCGTCGACTACTTCGCCTACGCCGCGCATCCGGGTGCCTCGGCTCGTCGCGCGGCTCGTCACGCGGCTTGTCGCGCCGCTCGTCGTCGACTACTCGTCGTCGACTACTTTGTCTTCGCCGCGCGTCGGGGTGCCTCGGCACGTCGCGCGGCTCGTCACGCGGCTTGTCGCGCCGCTCGTCGTCGACTACTCCGCCTCGCCCGGGCTCGTCGTCGACTACTTCGTCTTCGCCGCGCGTCCGGGGTGCCTCGGCACGTCGCGCGGCTCGTCACGCGGCTTGTCGCGCGCGCTTGTCGTCGACTACTCCGCCTCGCCCGGGCTCGTCGTCGACTACTTCGTCTTCGCGCGCGTCGGGTGCCTCGGCACGTCGCGCGGCTCGTCCACGCGGCTTGTCGCGCCGCTCGTCGTCGACTACTTCGCCTACGCCGCGCGTCCGGGGTGCCTCGGCTCGTCGCGCGACTCGTCACGCGGCTTGTCGCGCCGCTCGTCGTCGACTACTCGTCGTCGACTACTTCGTCTTCGCGCGCGCGTCGGGGTGCCTCGGCACGTCGCGCGGCTCGTCACGCGGCTTGTCGCGCCGCTCGTCGTCGACTACTCCGCCTCGCCCGGGCTCGTCGTCGACTACTTCGTCTTCGCCGCGCGTCGGGTGCCTCGGCACGTCGCGCGGCTCGTCACGCGGCTTGTCGCGCCGCTCGTCGTCGACTACTCCGCCTCGCCCGGGCTCGTCGTCGACTACTTCGTCTTCGCCGCGCGTCGCGGTGCCTCGGCTCGTCACGCGGCTCGTCACGCGGCTTGTAGCGCCGCTCGTCGTCGACTACTCGTCGTCGACTACTTCGTCTTCGCCGCGCGTCGGGGGTGCCTCGGCATGTCACGCGGCTCGTCACGCGGCTTGTCGCGCGCGCTCGTCGTCGCCGCTCGTCGACTACTCCGCCTCGCCCGGGCTCGTCGTCGACTACTTCGTCTTCACCGCGCGTCCGGTGCCTCGGCACGTCGCGCGGCTCGTCATGCCGCTCGTCGTCGACTACTCCGGGCTCGTCGTCGACTACTTCACCTACGCCGCGCGTCCGGGTGCCTCGGCACGTCGCGCGGCCCGTCACGGGGTTCGTCGTCGACTACTCCGTGCGCCGCAACTTCCTCTTGCGGCTACACTGGCTCTACTTCAGCCACGCTGTGCGTCGCGACTACTTGTCTTGCGGCAACACTGGCTCTACTTCGAGTACGCCGCACACCGCCACGACGTCGTTTTCCAGTCGCATCGCGTTGACCATTCATCTCGACTAGTTTTCCAACTAGTCGAGAAGGGCAGTCACGCCCCCAACAACTAGCCGGAATCAACTCTGACTAGTCAACTTCAACAACAACCCTGGTGGCTACATCGCTGACCGCCACGGCTTCATCAACAAGTCCGCTCAGCGAACAACGGCTAAGTCATTTATCTAAATGATTACTCGTTTTTTCTTGGCTTGTTCTCCTCATCATGTAGGACAACTTGCCGACTACTCATTTGTGTATGCTTCTCAGCGGGTTTTCACGGGAGCTACACTCTGCTGACTACTCTTGGGGCATATCAATCAAGTCGCCGCGAGTCTACTTCATAAACTCGGGGGCTATCCCTAGGAAGCAGCTTCTAAAGTCCGCTACGCGCGGCAATCTAAAGTCGACTTCTAAAGTCGCATTCTAAAGTCCGCTCCATGCGGCATCTTAAAGTCGACTCCGGTCGCATCTTCGCGTGCTTCAGTGGCATACTACGTGTGTAAGCTTCGATGGAACCTAGCTGTAAGCGGCCCTCGGGTCCTGGCGACGATGGAACCTAGCTGCACGTGGTCTTCACGCTCTGTACCATGGGTCCAAGTGCCCTAAGTACTCGCGCTTCGTACCTTGGGTCTGAAATCCATGGCCCAGGTACGCAAGCCGACTTCGGTCGCACCTTCAAGCCCGCTCCGGCGGCAATCGTACCTTGGGTCTGAAATCCATGGCTCAGGTACTTAAGCCCACTCCGGTGGCACAAGTCGACTTCGGTCGCACCTTCAAGCCCGCTCTGGCGGCAATCGTACCTTGGGTCTGAAATCCATGGCTCAGGTACTTAAGCCCACTCCGGTGGCACAAGTCGACGCTAACGGTCGCATCCAAGCCCGCTCCGGCGGCAACTGTACCTTGGGTCTGAAATCCATGGCTCAGGTACTTAAGCCCACTCCGGTGGCACAAGCCGACTCCGGTCGCAATCTTAAGCCCGCTCCGGCGGCAAAACTACTCGTTTTCTCTGATTTTTCATTCGCTTTGGCTTTCCGGAAAGTGCTTTTCATTTTTTGCATCTTAAGTCCACCCCGTGTGGCACAAAGTCGACTTCTTCAGTCGCATCTCAAAGTCCGTTCTGCGCGGCATTCTAAAGTCGACTTCTAAAGTCGCATATCAAAGTCCGCTCTGTGCGGCACCCTAAAGTCGACTTCGGTTTTCAAGTCGCAACTCAAAGTCCGCTCCGCGCGGCAACTAAAGTCGACTTCAGATTTCAAGTCGCATCTCAAAGTCCGCTCCGCGCGGCACAAAGTCGACTTCGGTTTTTAAGTCGCATTATAAAGTCCGCTCTGACGGCACGACTACTTCTCAAGCTCCACGGCTCGACGCCAAACTGCTACTTGGAATCTCTCCAGCTCGGGGGCTACTTGAAGATAACTTCAGCATGCTTCGTTCGCTCTCAAGCTCGGGGGCTCCTCACCAATCACTACTCGACGTGGCTCATACGGCTCTCTTATCTCGGGGGCTACACGCGCAAGAGTACTCGGATGATGGCTTCGCGAACACCGAAGACCCTTGGATTGATTACCTAATCATTTCAAGGCTCGGGGGCTGCTATGCTACACCCATCATTCAAATTTTTTCAAGACTAATGAGCTGGACCACCTTCCAGCCTCGCGGCAGTTCAAGTAATATTGAAGACTTCTCCAAGCAGTACTCGAGGACGCTCAGGAACTACTCGAAGAGGCTTCAAGACTACTCGAACTACTACTCTCGACTCCAACGTGCTCGGGGGCTTGTCGGGCATACACCCCGGGTACTCATGCAAGGAAGAAAGAATAGTAGAAGACGGACTCCTAGTAGAATTCCCCTGTACTCCTACTAGGACTCGCTCTGTGTAATCCTACTATGACTCCTGCCTTGTAACCGACCAGGAACCCGCCCCCTGGACTATATAAAGGAGGGCCGGGTACCTAGCCGCACATCCCAATCCCTCCAGGAACAACCAACACCAAGCGCAGGGCGCCATACTTGATCCCCCAAACAGGACGTAGGGCTCGCCACCTTGGCGGCCCGAACCTGTATAAATCTTGTGTCCCGTGTCCTTGCGCATACCTTCGAGTTCTCGGTCTCCCGATCACGATCCCCACCGCACAATCTACTACCTCGGGTACCCCCTCGGTAGGTTTGCCGGTCTAAAACACCGACACATAATAAATCCTGACGGGAGGTGGAGTTGCATCGTCCCGACGGTCAACGCAGCAACTCTTGCATTATTGCCCACGCGGAAATCAACTTCTCCTTTTTCAATGCTTCTACTTCTTATCATTCCCAGTGTCGAATTGCAAATGTGAGCAACCGATTCGGTATCAAATACCCAAGAATTAATGACAGTATTAGCGAGGAAAATATGATATGTAACATAAACATGAAGTGTACCTGAAGTGGAAGTACCCTTACTTCCCTTGTTCTTCAAAGAAGCTAGGTACAGCTTGCAGTTTCTTTTCCAATGACCAATTTCCTTACAATGAAAACATTCAGCATTGGCAGCTGGACTAGCCTTGGGCGTCTGGTTTGGCATGGGGATCTTATCCTTGGCCTTGCCTTTCTTCTTCCAAGAATTGCCCCTCCTTTTAAAGGTCGGCTTGTTTTGGATCGCCATCACATGATCGCTGCCGCCGCCTTTCTTGATGTCACTCTGTGTCTTTAGCATACCACACAGTTCATTCAAGCCCTTCTCCGCCCCATGCATATGGTAGTTCGAGATGAAGTTCCCATAGCTAGGCGGAAGAGGTGTGAGAATGAAATCAGTGGACAACTCCTTGCCCAGTGGGAAGCCTAGCTTCTCCAACCTTTGAACGTAACCAATCATTTTGATTACATGTGGTCCTCTCGGCGCGCCTTCGCCAATTTGCACTCCACAAAGGCTTTAGAGACATTGAACCTTTCAGTCCTAGCCTGTGTGGTGAACATATCATTGAGTGCCACGACCATATCGTGCACATGGACTGACTCAAACTGCATTTGCAAGTCAGCTTCCATACACGCAAGCATAAGGCAGCTCACTTCAAGATCGACATCCCAGGCTTTCTTGTAAGCATTCTTTACAGCGAGTGTTGCATTTTCATCAGGCTCCTCGGGTAAAGGGGTGTCTAGAACCTCTTCCTTTTTCTCAGCCTTGAGAATAATTCTAAGGTTACGGATCCAATCCGTATAGTTCGTTCCATTCAACTTTTCCTTCTCAAGGATCGTACGCAAAGAAAATTCCTTACTAGGTGCCATCTACAACAAAATAATAAATGCAAAATACTAAGACAAAATATCCATGAGTGAGTAAAATAAAAGAATTTACTCCCACTAAAATCAATATCCCCACATTGATACTTAGTGATTCCAGAATCCACAACTAACAAGTCTACTAGTGAGCTTTTGCGTCACCGCTAGTAAACAAGGTAGATCGGTAAGCAACTCTTTGCTAATCATATCACATATGACTCCTGTTGTTGGGTGACATCTCTATGTCTAGGCTCCCAACCTTTATGCCCCAAAGTCCTTAACCGTTAAGATGACTTTGATAAGTAAACCAACACTTATGCGTGTAAGTATCCGATACAAACCCGTCTAGTCAAGGAAAACTAGTGGCACCCTAATTTCATAGACCCACCACTAATTGTACGAGACGTGGGACGGTGGCAAGTGTTGGGAGGGCACGTTAACTTAAAATTCCAAAGGGATCGTTCTACTCGTAACATCACACGCAAGAAAATAACATTGTCGCATGTAAAAGTAGAACGGTAAGAACGACATGTACACAGTTGTAACACGGTATGGCCTATTGTCACATGGTGATCTCCATCTCCATTGACCTGTACATCATGTTGATCTCCATCTCCATGATCTGTGTGTACCATCCTCCATGTGATGAGTCCTCCAAGAACTATCTACCGCGTGCTAGTAATGAAAGTTACACAATCGCGTATTATATCATCACAAATTGGTACGCAGACCATTACATTAATTTTGACAATACATGTGGCTCCAGCCGTATTGCCGTACGCGTGACACGCAGGTCACGAAAAAAATACACACATGCATCACATACACATATAGGCCATACCGATCACAAAACCTGCAAAACAGATTATCGCAATTCCGATGTCCAAACTTAAAACGTCCGAAAACCCATCTTGCAAGCCGAATTTGGCAAAACTAATTTCGCCGAGACCAGCAAAGCTGGTTTATCACATGTGTAAAATTTTCTGTAGATCAATTTTCATATAGAAAACTTCTTCATCCGAGTTAACCACGAAAAGTTATGGTTGTTTTACCGAACAACATGTTTTCTGGTTTTCCCGGGCCGGTAGCAGATCCAATCTGCCGCCGCCACGCATCCCATGCGCCTGGAACTTGACCTAGCTTCGATTCGACCAATCCAATTGATCTCCTTCTTGTTGTGACTGGATTTACGTGTATCACTTAACTTCGATGGCGGAATTCCGACCGGTAGGAGTAATTCGTTACACGACCATCACATCAAGAACACGAAGCCGATCAAAACTTTGATCTACATCTGCATATCTCCATATGCACACATCCCGAATCTAAAACTTAGCAGCTACGGCTCTGATACCACTGAAGGGAAACGGGGTGGCTACGCTAACGCAAAACAAAATTTTCCCCGCAAAACGAGGCCGCGGCGTCGGACATCACGGGATTACCACTGGACGCGCAGATGCAGTGGAACCGTCTCGATGTAGACGAACGCGTCGAGGGTAGCAGGCAGTGCAGTTGCTCACGTCCTTCTTGACTTGCACGTGCGGCTCGTCCGATCCAAGTGCTCCAGATGCAGCACTTCCAAGGTATCCACACATACGGAGAAGAAAGCGACGCACGCCGGACTGCTAGGTCCGCGAGTGCGACGAGGAGAGAGCGTTGGCAGCGCGGCTGCTACTTGAGAAAGTTGTGTCTTTTCAGGAGGGGTGTGGTCCATATTTATTGGGAGGAAAACCCCCCACACCATCGTCCATTAGCAATATGGGACTAATAGATGGTGTACCCCTTCCAACGCTAATGGGCTTTACAACATTTGTGGCCCATTAGGACTTTTACACCATAATGCATCAAATCCATCTGAGTGCACTAGTGAATCAAATCCAGTTGGCTCTAGGGCATATTTCCAACAGTACGTGGATCAACTGCTGCAATAGGAGAAAGTTTGGTCGACCAAAATAGAAAGAACAAATCGCGTATCGTGTTATATTCCTTCCATTGTTTTACCTTTGTAATAAGGGTCAGTTCTTTTGGGTGAAAAGAATAGTGAAATTGCAAATGAATAGTGTTTCTTATGAGAGAAGATGTGATAAATGTGATAGGTAAGTATTTTTTGACTACAATGTTAAGACAATGCACAAATTTTTACAATATTTTTTTAGTTCCATTTGATACACCATGGAGAAAATGATAGTGCACGATATTGTATATTGTTATTAATTACTGTCGCCCAGTGCAAAGCCTTGCCTTGTCATGCAGATGCAGTTGCCGAGCTTTAGTTGCTGATATACATTTGCAAAGTTTACATAAAACGAAAGATGCTTATTTAAAACTCAGACACAATAGTTCTGGCAAGCGTCAGACACACACATTAGAATAAACTGAAACTGATGCAAATTAACCAGACTTTAATTTGGAGCAGTTGACAATGCAAAGAGCCTCCATAGCTAACTAAATACACCTGCATGTAACAAAGAGACATCATAGCTTACATGTTCCTCAGTTTCTGCATAAATAATCATAACAGCAACACGAAATCACAGCTTACACGTCCCAAAGTTTCTGAATAAATAAGCTTAACAGGAACACATCTGGCGCCACCACACCGGTAGCATCTCAGGCTACTTCTTACACATTATATCCTAGTTGTCGAACAATCCTCACTAGTACAAGGCAAAGGCAGGTGTATTTATACTCCACAGTATCGTCAACATCTATTTTAATGTCGAGCTCATCCTCTTGAGTGTATGCGCCGCTAACAAACAACACAAACTGATGACGTCCTCTATTGTACGCATTTATTTTATTCTTTCGACGGTAACGGTTCATTGCATCCAACACATCACTTGCATCCCTATCAACATCATCCCCAATTGCAATGTTATTCCAATCCTCCGGAATAAAATCTAGGTTGTTAGCGACCATTGTTTTGAAATCATGCCGATGCAAGGCTCCTATAATGCCATAGGTGTAGAAAGAACTTCTTCTATCGCTGTTCCAAAAAAATACATGGTCCAGGGTTTCATCCTTCACTTGGCATCCTTAGCATCGGTATTTGGAAGAGAGTAGGTTAGGAGTCAATGCAAGGTGAGAGAGTAAGGCTTGAATGTGTCACTATTCGGGAAGAAGAGAGAATGTGTGACAGAACCGGCCAAATTAACTCCATATTATCGCATAAACCACTCCTTTTGGTAATTACGCAATAACACCGAGTTAACTTGTTGTTTCTGCTGGGTCAAGCCCGGTAAATCACTTGTAACAAAGGATCGACAACCGTACATCAAAACTCACACGACGGCGAGTCCAGAGATAAACAAGTCACAATTTATTACATCAATTCCCATAAAAGGTTATTTAATTACACACCGAGTCTTTTGCATAAAAGTAAATGATTTAGAGTTTATAAATACAGCGGAAATAAATCTAAATGAGAAAAGGTAGCATTATAGGAGGCCATCCATAATGCCATCAAACATCGTCTTCCTCCCATTCCAAACTTCACCTGAAAACAACAACAAAAGCAAGGCTGAGTATACTAATACTCAGCAAGACTTAACCGTCGGGTGATGGAAAATCACCAACTCTCTAGACATGCAAAGCTTTTGGCTAGTGGATTATTTTGCTGAAAAGCAACAAAGAGTATGTCCTTACTTTCAAAATTTTAGCTCAAATTCTAGTCGATTAATCATTACTAAGTAAGCATCTACAGCAAACATGAGTTGTGCAAACAATTAATCAAGCATCCATATTCATTCTCAATTCCATCATTTAGGGAAATAGGTTGTATGGGTAAGCAGTCTCGGATAACAGTGAGAGGCCGACGATCGATTGATTATTAACCTTGCAAGGTGGACCTAAACACACGGGAGATACACACCCCGAAAAGGCAACTGAAACCAAAGGGGGTGGAGCATGCATCAACCAGGCGGTTCCCAACCTTCCTCTGTTCAGGATCCATTTCCACAGTCTTGATACAAGGCGGGAAGGTCACGGACTCCGCCGCCCAACGAAGCACATGTACCGCGTGGCCTAGAACACGGGGGCCCTCCCCAAGATTAGTGGTCATAAATCCCTTACCGATTCCAGAGGGTACTAGGCTTACCGGTCCCATTCCCGACAAATGTTTAGTATATTCAAAAGCTTAACCAGTGACACCTATTGACCAGAGCTGATCCCAAGCTCTTACCACATGAGCATAGCATTTTAAACCTTATGATTCCAACATAAGAACTTATAGCTCGCGAGTGAAGGATTTCACTCGACTTTTACCGGGTCCTTAAAGCATGGCAACTAACGACCTATCATGCTAGTATAAGAACATAGGAACCTAGGATCATGCATCTATGGTTTCAAATCAACTCCTGAAACTTAAATGCACAAGCATAACATATATAGTTGCAGGAAGTTAAAAATCATAGGATTATGCTTCGGTGCTTGCCTTTCAAGCAGATGTTAGTTCTAACTAGGCCTTGGGCCCTTCCAAACTTTGGTTTAGGTCTTGTGGTACTCCATGGCGTCCACTCGTCCCTCGAACAGTCCTTCGCCTTGTTCCGGGACGATCTCGTAGCTACTGACAGAAAAATCTACAAGAGATGCATATGCATAAGATTTATTTGTCCAATTCAAATGAGATTTCACTTTTGAAACTTAGAGATAAATGTGGGGTTTAAGGGTGACTACATTCACCTAGATATGAAATTCAACATACTCTTTCTCTATTAGAGAAAGGTGTGTGCGGGTGACTTTTATTTTTCATTTGATGGTGACTGTGTACACATTTAAGATAATTAATTTATTTTACCTCACCAAGGTAAGGGTGCTGTTTAGGGTGTGTCTTGGTGGAGTATTATGCATTTAAATTTGAGTTGCACAAACATGATCTTGGTTTTCCTTTTATTACTCGAATTGAGCTTGGTTTGTTTCCAAATTAATTCTGAAATATTTATACCACAACTTGAGCCATAACTTCATGTAGAGGTGCAAGAAACCTAAACATGCAGAGATATGCACTTACTTAGAAAAAGAAAAAATAATTTAAACTATGCACATGAAATTAGCATTAATATATGAGGACCATGTGTGGTTTGAGGACCGGTGGATGGTCGCTTCCTTGTGTGATGAGTGATTGACAACGTTGTGTGGACTGATTCTTGGCTAAGTATTGCAGGTGCAGGTTGCGGCTTGACTCGTGTTGGTGCAGGTGAAGAACAAGCGCGAAAGGTCGTCGCCAGTGAGGCCTCCAGGTGTGGAGAAGACAAGTAGGCTTTGTTCGAGGGACCGGTGGCCGGTGGGGTCAAGTGCGGGCCGCATGGTGGCATGAACAAGCAAGATGAAGTCGTGGACGGTTTCTTGGTTGAGCCTCAAAACCAAGGTCGAGCCGGGACTACGTGGGAGCCGAGTCATGAGTGGAGATTGGCGGAGGCTACACCGAGTTCGCGGGGTTTCGGTGGTTCACCGAGAAAACCACCGGGTTCCTTGGTTGATCCACAAAGCCAAGACCGGAGAACCGAAGACGGAGGTGCGGCGGCACGGACCGGTCTGACCGGTGGGTCTGACCGGTCTGACCGGTGGGGACCGGTCGGCCGGTGAGGAGCACCGGTCCGCGGCCCGTGTGCGACGACGCGATCTGGAATCTTCGAAGCGGAGGACACGCGTCGGGATCGCATGGCTTGCGTCGAGGCTACGCAGGGTGCGGTCGCCGGGCATCCGTCCGATGGTGAAGACATCAAGAATTCCAAATCCGCCCTTGAGGGGCATGTATCCCTAGTTAGTAGAGAAGGGTATTTTGGACTTTCGGTTGCCTCCATATAACCCAAGAGGTGAGAGGATGGCAGCCAACTCTTGGAACCCTAGCTCATTAGTTTTCCTATTTTCCACCTATTTCCCTTAGGTTTTCTCTAGGACTAGCAAGAGAGCTTCACGGAGAGATCTTGTAGAGAGGGATGGATGATCGGGCGGCTTGCTAGACCTTGTACGAACCTTTGTTTCATGTATAGATGATTCGGCGTGGTTCCTCAAGGTTTGGATGTGTTTTCCCCGGTTGTTCTTGGTGGTGATTTTCGGAGCCCTCTCTCGGTGATTTCTTTGGGGTGTTTTCGGGGCTTTTCTCTTGGGGATTTGATGGGGGAAATTTGTGGGAACCCTTCGTGGTTCTTTGGGCTGTGATTCCCCTCCCAAATCCGTGAGGAAAAGTGCTCGATTTCGGGATTTCTTGAGTTCTTGGGTTGGAAGTGCTTTCGGCGGGATTTCTTCGATTCCTCCTTTTTGGACGAGATTTGGTGGGATTAAACTTGGCTATGGACTCCTCATGAGGTGCTCCTGATATCCCCAAAGTCTTGTTCAAGTCCGTGGAGCGATTCGGGAGATCGGGATTTGGATTTGGGGGAGTTGACCCGCGGGTCTTGTTCATCCCGAGTCGCCTGGGCTACACCGGTCTGACCGGTGCTCTTGACCGGTCTGACCGGTGCAAGCCCTTGTGGGATTTTGCTTGGGTGAACGTCTTGGTGAGTTCGCTGTTGTCCCGTGTTGCTTCCTTGTTTCGAGTTTGGGTCCGTTTGGTGGTCGGTTGGCTCTGTTTGGTGCCTTGGGGGCTTTCGGCCGCCATCGGTCCGACCGGTGTGTCTCACCGGTCCGACCGGTGTAGAGCCACTTAGTGGAAGTTGCTCGGTTTCACCGGCGGGGACCGGTCCGACCGGTGGTGCTCACCGGCCTGACCGGTGTGAGTCTGTAGACTCGAGGTTTGGTTTTCCGCTGCGTTTCTCGGGTCGGAAGGTGGTGTGTTGGTTCCTAGGTCCAGTGGCACTCCAGTGGCTACGTGGGCTTGACCAACCTTGGTAGTGAGTCGGAGACGTGTGTTGGAAGTCGTGTTCATCTTGTTGGAGTTTCAATCTCCTTCGAGAAGAATTTTTATCGGCTCCCATTCACTCCCCCCCCCCTCTCTGGTTCGCCGTATCGGTCCTTCAATATAGCACGATAAACCATGGCAAATTATTTGACTAAGCTAAACATGTCCAAAATTGATATACTATTTAGTAGGGGTGCATAACCATTACACAGGGCTGTAGCAAAATGATTGGCTCCATTTGATCAACAAATTAATTTACAAAAATAAAAAACAAGAGCATTACACATATCAAGATTAAATCATAACTAAAGGCCTACATGACCTCTATGTGCCATTTTTTGCACACAGGATCAGACATGGCAAGACTAGAAAATATCCAAAATTCACTTACAGATCATTTATATAATTTGCATTTTTTCAAATCTAAGAAATTTGATGATTTCAAAATAATTTTAAACCTACACCGAAATTTGAAAACTTCCTTTCTAGAAAAGTTGCTCCTAGTCATAAGGATCACAACAAAATTGAGTTTGCATTCAATTTTTCTGTGATTTTTAGTGCAATTTACAAGATTCTGTGTTTTGGATCTAAAAATTGATTCTTCGAAAACAATTCCCTAGATCTTACAGGCAGGCCCCTGGAACGAAAACTGCAATCGCAATGTAGTCCCTGGCGCCATGGCCGGCGGACAGAGCTCGATTCCAGCGAGGGGAGGGCTCGGTACGGCCGGGAAAGTGCGGGGGAGGCACGAGGGATCACCTGGGTTTCGATTCCGAGGGTCGATTGGGGAGGAGGAGCGGCCAGAGACGATGGTCGGCGGTGCCATGGATCTTAGGCCGCCCTGTGCTTCTGTTCCAGCGACCTGGTCGGCAGAGGAGGTGGGCTAGGAGCCGGGGAAGGTGCAGGGGTGCTAGCGGAGGCAGTGGTGTGCTCAGAGGGCGATGGAGAGGCGCGGGATGGGGAGCTCCGCGGCAAAGTGCCCATGGCGGCCGGCGGTAGTGCGCGTATGCGCCTGGAGCTCCAGTCTCTAGTAGCTCGCCTTTGCTTGGCATCCAAGGGTGCATGGCGAATGGGGCTTCGCCTCCAAGGCTTGGCCGGCTTGCTGAGCACGCAGTAGGGAGAGGGGCAAGCAACGGGACAGCACGTGACGCACGGCCACTGGGCGGCGGCGGCAGTGCACAGCTTGCCGGCGCGTGGACGACGCAATTCCCGGAGGGGATAAGCGCGAGGGCGTGGCGATGGGTGAGGTGGGACCGACTGACGGCGTTGACGGCGGGCACGGACGTCGGGACGGGGCCCACGCGCGCACACACGGCGCGCGCGCGCGACGCGCTTGGCACGCGGCTCGGCGTGGAAGCGCGCTCTAGAGCGCCGGCCCTGATTTCATTTCGGTGTACAGCTATTTGACTGGTCCAAACTCAAAAAGTTTGAACTAAAATTGAAAATCTCCAAATACGAAAGTTGGAGAACACATTACCTTCTACAACTTTCCCAAAGGGTGACCTATGGAATTTTTCAAGGTTTAGCCGGAAAATCAACTCAAACTTCAGTATTTTCTCAGCCCGGTCAACACAGTGTTGTGAACTTTGACTGAGCTTTTGGACCTTTTGCACTTGGAATTGCAGATGCCACCAATTGGATGAAATGTGTTCCCGGAGATAACAAACAACTTTCTTATTGGCCGATTTTGAAGTGCTTATGCAAAATTTTGAGAACGCGCTAAATTACTGCAGGGAGGTCTAGGGTTCTAGGGGTTTGACCTTGGTTTTCAGGGATTTGACCCATGGGTAGGTATATGACCAAGTCAAAGATGTTAACGAACATGATTAGCTCTACTAACTAAGATGGTTACTATTCCTCAACATCCAGGGTGTTACAAAATGACCATTGGGGGACTAGGGAGTATAAATACCCCAGATCCAGAACAGTAACGATCATATTTCAAAGTCTGGAACCTCCCAGAAAAATCTCAGAACTTCCGAACCCAGAAACCTCTGTTGATTGTAGCCCGTACGGTTGGAACCTCCGAGATTAAACTCGAAACCTCCAAACACAGGAACAACAAGGGCAAAACAGCAGCAGGTCTCCTTCTTCAAGAGATGGGTTAGGATTAGGATAGATGTACTATGAGCACTTGAATCCACCCAAACTTGTCATTAGAATCCCTCTTGATAGTACGGCTTGTCCTATACTCAAATTCAAAAGATAAAATAAATACAAACCTCCAAAGAGCATAGGAATCCTTCTTCATGTAATTGAGTGGTCTCCTTTCTTTCTTTTGCACCTGTAATATAATCTTGTACTGCACAATATACTCAAAGGCTCATTAGATCTTTAATTGTGTGGTCAACATCACCAAAACCCTCAAAGGGCATGATTGCTCTTACACACTCCTCCTCTATCTCATCCCCTCTATCCATCTCCTCCTCCACTTCACCCCTCTCCCACTCCTTTTTTCTTGGGCAGCGGCGGCGGCGGCACCTCCGGCGACTTCTTCTCCAACTCCGACCTCGATTCGGTTCCTCTAGGTGCATATCGTCCTTCTCCCCTCCCCACTCCTTCTCCTCCTTCATGCTAGATTAAACACTTGTTCATGTGCTATCTAAGATCTGTCAGGAGAGGGCTTCTTGCTGGTCCTAGTTGTTCGATTGGATTCATAGTATGGAAATTGCGTTTGGTCAAGCATGTAAACAAATTGAGTTCATACGCATGATGCCACATTGCATATACCAATATTGAAAACTTTTGAGAGGAGGTCATGTCACACCCTGAAAGTTCCAATTTCAGGATATTCATATGAATAGAGAGAACGATTAAATAACAATTTTCTCATAATTTTAAAACTTTTTCAACATTTATTTTCTTCACAGGAAATATAGTACATGAACAAAATCCTTGTTTGATTTTCTGAATCAAATAAAAACTTGTGAGTCTTGCATTCATGCCGATGCATCTTGGTGCTTCTTGGGTGCAAAAGGTTTCAAAAAAATACGATTTGGTGTTGTCCAAATCCTTCCGAGAATTTTCTGAACTTTTCTGGAAATTATTCTCACTTTCCTCGAGCTATTTCTATTTATTAGATAGCTCTAAAATCTTTTTCTTGAGCTCCAAATACTTTATTTGGATTGTTGGTGTCTCAATCTAGCTCTGGGAATTTTCCTAAAGTTTTTGGGATTTTCAGAGTATTTTTCGTGGCTTTATTGAATTATCTAGAAAATTTCTAAAATATTCTTTTCCACAAAAAATGTTTTCTGAAAATAAAAAGGAATTCCCTTTTACCTTTCCCTCTTTCGACCCACAGTCGTTCTCGGCCCACCATTCGGAAGTCTGGTTTTGCACCCCAGACTCCTCTTCTCCACGCGCTCGTCAACAGCCCACCCTACCTTTTAGCCCAGTCGGCCCACGCCACTCCCCTCTCCGCCTCGCGCGTTCTCTGGTCGCAGCCCAGCTCGGCCCAAGCACAAGCCCACTACATCTCTTGGCCCGGCCGCAAGCTCGCTGGAGCCCATCTAGGCCCGAGCACGCCGGTGTCCATGGCGGACACGGCAGGCCGCCGCCGGCCGTCCTTGGCTTCCATGCCAAGGCAGTCTCGTGCTCTCGACCCTATTTAAGGCGTCATCTCCTCCCTCGCGAGCTCTAGCCGCACCGCCTCGACACCCAACCGCGCGCGCCGTCGACACTCCGCCGACGCCAGGGAACTGAGCGCCACCGTCGGCCGCTCGCCGTTCGCCGCGTCTGAGCTCTGCTGGACAAGATCGACACCGCAGGAGATCCACTTGCTAAGACGCATCTCCTCAGTCGGTCCCCGTTGCCAGCCAAGCACCGGAGTGCCGCCATCCATGGCGAACCCGAGTCGGCACCGCTGTCCTCCGCCGTTGTTGAAATCCGGCTGCCACTCCTCGTCAATGTCGTCGGTGAGCTCTCTCCTAAGGACCCCTACCTCTCCTCTACATCCCGCGCCAGCCATCCGAGCCCCTAGGCCGCCAGAGTGCCTGCGAAGGCAACCGCCAGAGCCTCCCCTGTTCGTCGGCTTGAGGTAGAAGATGAAGGCTGGTTGTTTTCCAAGTAGATCCCTAGAAGATCATGTAATCCTGTTTCGTTTTTATGTGTCTTGTGCTTTTCATAGTTTAACCCCTAGATCTATCAGACCCTCACCACCAGATCCAACCTGAGTCTTTTTCAGATCTAACCCTACAATTTATTCTTTTTGCGAGCACTGTTGCATGTGTCTTGCAGATCTTCTTTGTTAGCCCCTGGGATCTATAGTTAATCATGTTTAGGTTCTTTTCATCTTGTTTATCCCATAACATCTTTGTTTTACCTCCGTTTTAATCCGTTCAAGTTGCGTTAGGTTCATAATGATGTAAAGTATACATTAGTAGTGAGATTCCATCATATTTATTTTCTGAAAATTAATTTAATATTAATTTTGATTAATGCTTAGTAAACATGTCTTTTCCAAATAAAATCTATATAGTGCTATACACCATTTTTCATAATCAATATTAATTTGAGTAATGTTTATTTCACATGTTTTTCTGAATAAAATCTAATTAGATCTTTATCTCGTTTTTTCATAAATCAAATGTTAATTTATTTAATAATTAATTAATCTTTTCTTATTAACTTGATAAGGTTCTTTCTACGGTTTTACAAATAAAGTTTAATCTGAACTAATTCCAACCTAGGATACTTTTCTTTATGAAATATCCTATCATATGTTTTTCTAATTAAAATAAACATAGCCCATAGTCTTGCTCCCTCATAAGTGCAAATCAATCGTTAGATGTTTTTTATCTCTTTTTATCAAGTCTATCTGAAGCTCAAACCATATGCAGCTAATCAGATCTTTCCCTTCCAAGCACGGTTTGTGTGCTTTAGTGACCCTTAGAATCAAGCATATCTTTTAGTGCGCTATTTTAAATCTTCTCTTTTGATTGGTGCATTGTTCTTAGTTTGCTTGTTTGTTTGCTTTGTATGCTTGTGCCCGATGATTGATGCGAGTAGAGTGCACGTTGTCCGAGAAGCTTGAAGAGCTTAAAGTTGAAGATATTCTGAGCAACTACTCTATGGTTAAAGGTAAGTGTGTCCTTGATCTTTTGTCCCAATAACTATGTTTAATCACCTTGCATATGCTTGCATTGATATGATGGGACCCATGTTTAAGGTTTGACTAGTGTTGTTTATCCTGTGCCTTGCTCAACCGGGTTTATCTTTCTGTTGGGTAGTTATGCTTAGTTGTTATACCTTGGGTAATGGTGGTAATAATGAACATTAATGATGAACATGCTTTACCTTTATGTTATACCTTTGGTTGCTTAATACAAGACCATATGCTTAATCGGAACATGGAGCGACCACCCAGGAAAACCGTACAACCACAAGGCATATGGCTCTGCATTGGCCAATTAATTAGAGGACTCTAGTGTTGGACTGGTGATTAGGGGGGCAGGACTCGCGGAACCTCATGCACTGGAACACACTAGGGAAATCTTTGTAAAGGCCTCGTGGCGTCCCTATGCAACCACACCTTGGTAGTGTGGTATGATGCTTGGCCAGCATTGCATGGGTGGGTCTAAAGCTCTTCGGAGTATACAACCTCTGCAGAGTGTAAACTAATTGATTAGCCGTGCTCACGATCAAAAGCGGCCTGGACCATCACATGATAATCAAACGTGAAGATGGACTTAAATTGTGCTCTCTGGTTATGCATTCTTATGGTGCATCTTACCTTATGCTTAATGTGGGTTGGTATATACTTATACTTTATTAGTAATCTGGAGCTAATAAGACTTGACCAACTAAAAAGCTAAATGCTTAAAGCCCAGTACACTATAAAGCCTTTGCATTCATACTTTCCCCACACTTGCTGAGTACAACAAGTGCTCACCCTTGCTATAAACAATGTTGCTCAGAAAGAGGAAGCTGCTTTGAAGTCTTGTGAAGATGCTGCTGGTGCTAGGCGTACGCAACCCCCAGTCGACTGCCTATGAAGTTTGGTGCCTTTGTTTCCAGGATTAAGTGCAAATCTCTGATAATCTTTCTTTTTCTTACGTGATATTGTTTCTGTATACACTTTTATGTCACTATATGCATGAAACATGATCCTGGCATGCATATAGTTATGCACTTGGTTTTCTTTGGAAAAACAGGTGTGGCATGCATATAGTTATGCTCGGGTACACAACAAGTGTGAGGAGGACTGGGGAAAGGTCACGGAGGGAGAGGGAAAAGTTGCTTGCAACAAATTAATTATCAAGACTCCTATATTTGGTCGATGTTTGCAAATGTTAAGTCATAAATACACATTTGTTGTCAATTAATAGAGGAACATTATTGAGCAATGCTTGTGGCGTTCGGTAGAAAATTTTCAAACTGAAGTGTAATTTAATTGCTTAAAATTTGCAAATTCTTTTGCCAACTAATGATATCCCATGCTGTTGTACAATTCAATAGCATTTTAGGATATTCATTCCAATGCTCCACTTCTGTCACCTAGAATTTCACTTGCTGTTTTGGTGGATACAACTCTCAGTTTGGCATGGCCTTTGAGTCTTATTCTATTTCACAATGTGATGCACTTGTTATATGTCTTCTTTTATTTCTTTTTTATGGCCTAGGGATGCACTTGCCATATGGTTGCTATACAAATTTATAGCTTTTTAAAAAAATATTTTTATATACACAAAAGAGCCATAATATAAACACGTGTTATTTCTCATGATCTAGGAATGATTAAGAAACCCACTGGCTATAACAAGAGAATGACCCAAGGCAAACTTATGAATTTATGTTACCATCGTTTAACCGTGGCATACGCTGTCCTGATTAGCCTTGTTTAGGTTTGTAAGGATAGGGCTGAAACTACAATGGGTTTGGTGTCAGAGTGTTCCACGATCAGAATGTATCACCTATTAATTTGACACTAGCCTCCGTCGGACTGACGCCGAGGGAGAGGGGGGAGTCGCCAGGGAGGGAGGGCGGACCACCGAATCGAGGGTGGAGGAGAGGGCGACGACGGGGAGGAGGAGGAGTGAGGTTAGGGTTCGGGAAGGGAAGTGGGGGTCGGGAAGGGAAGGGACCTCGCACTCTCGCAAAATTCAGAGAACAGAGGGGGAGTTTTGCAAAATAGCCAGCGGGGTGCGGAGCAACTGGGGCAGGCGGGGGTGCGGGAGCGTGACACGCGTTCCGTGAAACGCGGAGAGGAGGGCAATCGGGGAAGCTTTTAAGAACTTTGATGTATGATGTACCCATACTTACACAGAGCTCAAGCATGAAAGAGTCAGGGCCTCAGGGGTACTCCATATCAGGATATATAGTAGAGCAGTCTGGACTCTGGAGCAAGTCAGTTTAATTTGCATACTTTTATCTTCAACAGTGTCGTTCACTCATTCCTAAATTAAACAGGAGATTTTGCGTTCATTGCAAACCGTCACAATTATTACAGTTTGATTTTGCGTTCATTGTAAACCGTCAAAATTATTACAGTTTGATTTTTGCGTTCATTGCAAACCGTTCACTCCGGAGCAGTCGGTTTGATTTTATTGCAAACCGTCAAGATTTTCCCTAAATTATTACAGGAGATCGTGTTGTGCATTTTCTATTTGGCATACACACCTTAGCATGTGAAGCACATAAGAATATTTTATTTTCATACTGCTCCATCTTGCTCGTGGGATAGAGATGGCAATGGGTAGAAACCTGTCGTGTAGTGCCGTTCCATACCCGCACCCGCCAACTCTAACTCCTACCCGTTAAAAAACCCATACCTGCATGCGGGTTTGAGTTCTTACCCATACCCGTACCCGCGCGGGTGTTTTTACCTGTCGGTAGGGATGTCAATGGGTATCCGCCACCCGTTTACCCGCGGGTAAAAACCCTATTAGGGTGTGGTATGGGGGATTTTCAGCCCCGATGGGTATCTTAGTGGGTGATTCTTTCACCCATCGGGTGTGGTGGGTGTGGGTACATTCTTGCTTACCCCATACCCGCCACCCGTTAGGATTCATTTTCATATAATATTTTGGATTGCTTCTAGTACATATATCATACAATTGAATATTTGAGAGACTCATTTACATGTGATATAATTAAAATTAGTATTATTGTCTTGTATTGTTATTGCATGACTAAAAATATTGATAAAATGATGATTTAATGTTACTTTCACAATTAATCATATGTTTTATTACATTAACTATCGCTATATTGAAGTGGATATGGGTCACCCGCTAGAAACCCGCTACCCGATGGGTGGTGGGTGTGGGGGATTTTGAGACCCGATGTGGGTGATGGGTATGGGTGGTGGGGGATTTTTCCCATCGTGGGTATGGGTATGGGGAAGTCTTACCCGATGGGTATGTACCTGTTGCCATCCCTACCCGTCAGGTAACCCATATCCGATAGCATACCCGTTGTAAACTAATATATTTGAGAACATAACACGTGATAAGTGCATACATCAACGAATTTAATTGATAAAAAAGATAAATGATAATTGTTAACTAATTAATAGTCTAACAAAGCATAAGTTTTTTTTGTTAGTTATCAATATTAAGTTATCCTTCACTAACAATGTACTATTTTACGCGTTTATCACATATTGTGGACGGGTTTATTTTACCCGCGAGTATGCGGGTATGGGTAGTATGTACCCACACCCGCACCCGCTTACCCGATGGGTACATGATGTTGCCCATTTATGTACCCGCGGGTAGAAATATTATTCCATTCCCGTCTCCTTATCGGGTAAAACCCGTCGGGTACTCGGGTTTCGGGTACCCATTGCCATCTCTATCATGGGACATGAATTGAATTGTATCATTGCAATTTGCAACTATAATTTGACATGTATGGTATACCTCTACAACAGTTTGCTCATGTTAACAGTTTGCTCCATCCTTTGAAATGAAGGTGTATGTTTGCAAGGATCTTTTGTTGCCTTTTTCCTCTGTCAAAAGTTTTACTCCGTCAATCGCCCATCCAATGCATCAAGCAATTCGGCAGTGCAGCTTATTTTATTAGTTGAATCATCAAGTACTTGAACTATTGCTATGTTGGCACCATATTTGTAGACAATATAATTATTATACTGTTGAACTTAGGTGTGGACGTGTGGTATTGAAATTTGAATGTTTGTTGCCTTTTTTAGAAATGAATGCCTGTTGTCCTTGGTCAATTGTTGTTCCACATTTTTGTTCATAGGGCATGAATGGATCCATGTGTTAGTGTTAGTTTGTGGCAAACTAACACAAAACTAACACAAAAGATCCATGCATAGGTGTTATTTTGGTGTTAGTTTGGACTAACACCCCTAAAAAAACTAACACCTCCAAGAGGTGGTAATTGGTGTTAGTTCTAGTGGACCCCACACCTTTTACTCTTTCTCTCTCTCCCCCTAGATCCTCCAATGATTGCAAAAGTAGCACTGTATGCAAAAGTAACACATGTATCCATGCATCTAAGGTGTTAGTTTGTTAGGTGTTAGTTTGAGGTGCAAAATACTACCACTAAAACTAACACTAACACCAATCATCCATTCATGGCCATAGATGAATTTTGTATGAAAATAGATGCTTGCCCTTGTATTTTGTTGTGTGCATTTAATTTGATCAAGCTTGATAATTAACAAGCCAAACCACGTGTGGCCACGCTTTTCCACCAGCCACCCATGGGATTTCAAGCCCAACCCACCCGTGGCATTACAACCCACTAGTGGAATTGGTGGGCTGCGGGGATCACCCCATCCCACCAGTGGAATCTTTCTCCCTTGGAATATTTTCACGGATTGCCAAACAAAGTCGAAGAGGGCCACTCAATGCTGATTGTTGCTTCATCCAAATAGCCCGTGGCCCGATCTGTTCAGGATATTTAATTATTTGTCATCTTTAAATAGGCTCTCCTTCGAAAACAACTCTTAGAATTTCACCTACATATTTTCCACTAGAGAAGTTTTACCAACAGATTTGCCACTTTTGATGACGTGGCGAGCCACGTCTGTGCACCAGCGTGTCAAAAGCACGTGAAAAGACCATGCTACCCCCGGTCTAAGCTCCTCTCTGTTTCTCTCATGCCGCTGACATGTCGGACCCACACGTGAGGGCTGTCTTCACCCTGCGGACGGCGCGGGTTCGGGGGCGGGGGTGGTCTCGCGCGTCCAGTCACGTGCGTCGTCGGCCGCAGGCCCATGACCCTGTAGTCCAGGTCCAGCCCCGCACAAGCGTCTCCGCGACCTCCACTGACGCAACGGAGATGGAGAGCGGGCGGTAAGAATAGAGCAGCGGTCCGGTCGTGCAAGGCGAGGAGCGGTTCTATTATGGATTTTACACAAGCATTTCAATTTGGAAGGTGCCAAGCACACATGACTCCTCAATTTGCAAGCATCCGCACTGTACTCGTGCCGGTAGCACGGCAAGACGAACAACGGCTCCCTTTCCCGCGCGTTGAGGTGAGTTGTGCTTCCGATGGCCTGCACATGTGGCCCTGCGGTGGCTGAATCGAGTTACAGTATGGACCCCAGGTTCCACGACTGCCGCCACACTGTGCACCGTCTCCGCCCAGTCCGGCCACCGGTAGGGAGGAAGAAAAAGGTACGTAAGGCTGAAGAAGATCCTGACGTGCGGATCCCACATGTCAGGGGCACGAGAGAGGGAAAACCAAGGACAACACCGACATTTCACGTGCCCTTCACACGTTGGCGCACAGACGTGGCTCGCCACATCAGCAAAAATGACAAATGTGTTGCTAAAACTTTCTCCAGTGGCAAATATGTAGATGACATTCTAAGAGTGATTTTTGAAGGAGTGACTCTTAATGACAAATAATTAAATATCACAATCTTTTCCATTGGAAGAGGACGAAGTTAAACTCTCTCTCTCTTTTTTAACTTTTTACGATTTTACACAAATATTTGTGTGTAACAAAAGTTTGCGAAAATAGCACTCAACCGGTAAGCTGCTACCGCTGTGTAGGGTTACTCTTTCCTTTATTAAAAAAACAGCTGCTTTATTTTCCGTCTAGGATTGAGCTCAAAGATGATTTATATGATTTGATATGAATTTTTTTGTTTATTTTTAGCACAATTTGATATGATCTTTTTTTTGAAATGCAATTTGATATGATCTTGGTTAGACTTGATCTGATTTTTTTCAAAACTGTCTGGGGGCGGGCGTGGAAGCTCAACAAAACCAGAGAAATCGAGCCCAAAGCGTAAAAGGTAAAAGCCCAAATATCGTCTCGGCTTCTCGCTCGTCTCCTCTCCTGCTTCTCGCCGAGTCGCCGACCTTCGTCGCCGCCGCGCCGCTGAGGCGCTGACCCATGGAGCCCGCGGAGCGGACGCGCGGCACCAAGCGCCCGCTCGCCGGCGACGACGACGATGCCGGCCGGTAAGCTAAGCAAACCGCACGTCCCTACCTCCCCCTTCCCTTCCCCTCTGGTTAGGGTTTTGGTCTCACGCCCTAGCAGGGCTCATGTTGATTTCGCGTCGCTCGCAGGGAGCGCAAGCCGCGGTTCCCCAAGGGGAAGAAGGCCAAGTACCGGGACCCCGGTGCGGAGGGAGGCCCCTCTGCCCCCGCCGCCGTGGACATCGACAGCATGCTGAACCCGGAGCTCGCGGCGGAGCGGCGCGCGCGGCAGCGCCACGGCCAGGTCCAGGAGGGGGAAGAGGCCAAGGGGGTCGCCTCTGACATCAAGGGCTTCGAAGTCCGCTACAACGTATGCCCTGGTTCTCCGCTTGCATTTTCTCCCCCCTGTTTACTGTTGGTATGGTTGCTCGTCAATGCTGGGTGCAGTCCGTACAGGAGTTTGAGCTCTATTTTGATGTTCAAACAGGATGGTGCTAACTTTGTCGATGATGGTATCCGGATTGAACCTTTTAACCTGGAGCGAGAGAGGGAAGAAGGGTACTTTGATGAGAATGGGAACTTTGTGGAGTATGCAAGAGGCAATGAGATCAAGGTAACGGAGGTTTTGTGTGTAGCTCCGCTAATTTCTTACAAGAAGTTACTGTTTGTGACACAAACTTCTGTCTATTGTAGGATGCATGGTTGGATAGTGTGGAAGTTGATCCAACCTTTGCTGCAAAGGTACAGAACAAAGGGAAAGAGAAAGTAGAGGAGTTTGAAGATCTCTCTTCTGATGACATTGGAAGGATAAAAAGGCAGATAGCAAATGTGCTTGAACCAGGAGAAACGGTGTGTTTTTGTTGCTTACTTGCAGTGCATATGACCATGCAGCCCTTTCTTACCACGTAGCGTGTGGTTAGCCATTGGCAAGCTTAATTTACTCAATAAATGTATCTGCATATATCTAATTTGATAGCATATGTTGAACTAACACTTGTCATGGGTTGAAGGAAATCATGTGAAAATGTCTTCGATATTAGTTTTCTGGTCTCTGAATTTTACTAAATCCTTTCTTCTGTAATTGCCAGATAATGCAAGCTTTGAAAAGGTTGAAGGGTACATCCAAGGATAAACGTGGAAAGATGAGTGAGGGTACTAAGCGTATCTTCGATGAGTTGACTGAAGCTGCCATGAAGCTAATGGAGAATGGTGACTACAGTATGTGTTTCTTTCTTCTTTGAATTCTTATCAAGTTATTTCTGTAGTTCCTTTTGTCCTTCCATTTAACATTTAAGTCTCAATGTGACTAATCTGTGTTCTGTACATTTTGCTGTAGATGTTTATTCAGATGATCGGGAGACCTTTGAACGTGAAGCTGGTTAGTTTTTTCTGTTGTTCTTACTAACATGTTGAAATTCCTTTTCTCGGTCACTTTAGTCTCAGTTTCAACATCTCTCTACCTATATTATCTTTTGCACACATGCACTCAACTTTTCTTTTCTGATTCATTGTCATTATTGAGTTAAAGAAGATGCAGAACACTTAGGTTCTGCATTATTAGTTATGTCTGCCTCCCCCAATAGAAACAGACTCAGCTTGTTGCTCGATTGCATGTTTAATTGTTGTGTATACCTTAGTACCACTATGCGTAACTCGATTGATGCCGGCACTAGTCATCTCGATGTACCTAAAAAGTTTGTAAATTACGTTATTAGTGCTGATTTCGTATCCCAGGGTTCGGATGTTCCATTAGTGAATGTCATGTTTCAATGTTTCAAAAAATTGTCAAAAACCATGTATGTATATGTATTACACATAAATCCTCGGTGTCAATAATCAAAATAAACAAGCAATAATCTAGCATGGTTTATCGTGTGTTGATAGTAACATGTGTTCTTTAAATCTCAACATGATTTTTTTAAAAACATTTTTTCGAACAATTAAAAACATTGCAACATATTGGGTTAACTGTATTTTGGCTAAAGGGGATGCCTGAACCCCATGACCACCAGTGAACAATAAATTGTTGTTATATTGCTTCACCATCTCACATGAGTCATAACTTCAAATTGTCTTGGTAGGAAATCTGGCTGACCTTTTTTCCGCCTTCTTTACTTTTGCAGCGGGGTATGAACGTTTGGCACGTGCTCGACTTGGTTTGCCAGAAGTTAAAGATGCTTCTGCAGAAACAAAAGATATCCAGGCACCGTCATCCGTACTGGAAATGGACCAACCATCGTCCGTACTGGAAATAGACCTTGGTGCTTCAACTGGCAATATATCTACAGCTGCTGCTACATTTGATGATGATGACAGTAATCTTGACATGTTTGGTGATGATGACAATGATGATGCCAAACATAGTTCGGATGCCAATACTGCAGGTTCAGGTTCGAATCCTGGGCCTCCTCAGGGTACTCTGGGAACCTCAGGTGTGGAGAGTAAGTTCTCGTCTGTAGCTCTATTTCTTTTTTTCTGTGGCAAACTATTTCACATTTGCCCTCTTCTAGTTTTCTTTCTCACAAATGTTACTTTTTTAAAAAACTTGGAAATCTCGTTTCCCTGTGTCTTGCAGAAGCTGAAAATGGAAGCATGGAGTCGGACTATGTCTATGATCCTTCTTCAGGGTAGGTTATAGTTTTTTCTTATGCTGCTTTTCCTCAAATTTATACTTTCTGTTTGCAAATGATAAAGCAGACATTGACTTTTGTAATGTTTAAACAGCTTGCATGTGTTCTTATTGTATGGTTTTTCCAACTTTGGTGCAGTTACTACTATAGCAGCAGCACAGGCTATTACTATGATCCTAATTCTGGATATTATGGCTCTGCATCTACCGGAACCTGGTAACTTCTATTCCATTCAACATTCACCCCACATTCAATAGCAGTTGTAGCTTTTTTAGCGCAAAGTATTTTCTTCTGAAAGCAACAATATTACCAATAGCTTGGGCTGCCTGGTTTCCTCTTTGCTTAATATACTTTTCTGTCAGTTACATGATGAACTGGTACTCATATTTATGGACCAACTATTTTAAGAAGATAAATTGCGACATTGTCAGTATTATATGCAAGGCAAGAAGGCATAATGTTCTCGAAGGGGTTACTTACTATTAATTTGCGATCAGACTGGAAGTTAGCTAATCCAGCTCCCGATATTCATGACCATGAGGGTCCCTGTTACTGTTAGACCCCTTTGATGGGTGGTTATGCAACTACATAATCAATCCAACAGAACTTTATACACCAGAAAGTTTTTGAGGAATTTTCCTTTAGATCAAGCAATATGGCTTGCAGGTTTGTTGTGTATTATGTGGATGTTACATGCAAATACCATTGCTCCCTTATAACTGAATGAAGCTGAAGATTGCAAGCACTTTGTATGTGACAATTCTGCTTTGTTTGTGCATGCACAATTACCCAATCGTTATGTTTAATTCTTTTTGTACGGAAAAAATATGCAACGAATAGGCTAGTTTCTGTGCTGATGTCCGCAACTTGTGCAGGTACTCGTATGATGAGCAAACCGGGTCATACAAAGAAGTGCAGAATGAACGAACTGACGTGGTCAAAGAGGAGCTGGGAGACACCATCAAAGAGTAGCCTAGTTGCCTGCTCTGCTCGCTCTCATCATGTATGGAGCTAGGAAGCCTAGGATAGATCACATGAGCCAGTGTTTTTTAAAGGAAATTGTTGCTTCAATTTTGCTATTGGCGACTATGGAGGAAGAAATGTAATCATAGTATTGTGCGAACTGCAGAAAACATAACAGATGATACTGTAGGTTGTAAACTAAGGTGACCCACTGGACAGTTGCAATGTTTTTCTCTTGTAACTGCAGCTTATTTTATGTCTACCGCTGTATTTTTTTGGTAGAGATTTGTAACATGAAAGGATATCTATTGCAGAATATATCTTTGAATTTACTTCGGATGTACGCGTGTCTAAATGTATTTACCTTACCATATTAGAACCAAAAAGAGGAAAACGTGGCATCTACCAAAGTTTTACTTGTGTCTGACGACGACAGGGCTCCTATCTATCCAGCAACCTCGAATCCTACCTGTGTGAAGGAGTTAGTATTTAGAAATTTTGGTAACCTCGAATCCTACCTGTGTGAAGGAGTTAGTATTTAGAAATTTTGGTAGGGGTGGGAAGGAGTTGGTATTTGAAAATTTGGGATCACGTGGACTGTTTGGGACTTTGGGCTACTGGTGAGCTATAGTTTCAATTACACTATCCATCTTTCAGAAGATGGATAGGATTGCGACTAGGTTGAATCCCGTATGCTGCTACGCGCAAAGCAAACATAAAATCATCATCAAACTAAAC
Source organism: Cenchrus americanus (assembly GCA_947561735.1). Lineage (NCBI taxonomy): Eukaryota > Viridiplantae > Streptophyta > Magnoliopsida > Poales > Poaceae > Cenchrus > Cenchrus americanus. Next base: position 95,129,774 of record OX387242.1, on the reverse strand, counting down.
TTAAACCCTAGTGTGAGAACAAATCATACGCTAAGGGTAAGCCCATGTTCTGTTTTGCTCAACTATGCTTCGCTGCACTGCTGCAGCACACCAATAGCAGCATTTTCCTTGCCACTCTCAAGTGAATTTAATTGCATAATTATAACTCTAATTTTCAAATGTAGACCACAGAAATCGAGCATATCAAGTGAATGGCACAATGCACAATGCTATTGTTGGTGTATTGTATATATAGATAAAAATGTAAGGACTATTGTGTAAAGTGGAGAAGATAAAGGAGAAGAGAAGGGCTGTGGGCGAGTTTAACCCAGCCACAAAATTCCCCATCCAGCAACATGGTATACAGAGCTAGGGTTGAGGCGATTCGGGCGATTTCGGCCGGCCAATCCCGCCGGAGACCATAGGAGAGCGCGCAGGCCAGGAAGGGCGGCGTGCAGGCCAGGAGGGCGCGCGTGCGGCGACGCGCGGGCCAGACAGGCGCGCGCGGGTGCAGGTGTCCGTGCGTGCGCGTGCAAGGAAGGCCCCTGGGGGGGTGCGCGGCTGACTGCTGCTGCTTGCTGGAGTGCGGCTGCGATTGGAGCTGTTGGGTGAAGGAGAACCTCAAGAGCTCCTGCAAGGTGACGGAGGTGTTGGGTATTTGTGCTGCTGACTGCTCCCTGGTATTTCGTATGTGAAGGAGAAGCTCGAGAGCTACTGCAAGGTGATTAAGGAGGTGCTGTCTGTTTGTGTTGCTGCCTGCTCCCTGATATTCCGTCTGTGTTTGTAAAAATGAGTCCAGAAGAAATGGAGGCAAAGAGGAAGGCGGAGGAGACTGGAGGCAGTGGTGATGGTTCACTGGTTACAAAAAGTGAGATGATCAGTGGAATGAGGAGTATGATCCAGGAGCTAATGGGGTTGGGTCTGATTGGTGGCGAGGCAAATGCAGGCCCATCTAAGTTGAAGCTGGAGCTAGTCCCAAATGATGTGAGGTTGGAGGGCAGCAAAAATTACTTGAGCTGGTCCAGGAGAGTGCGTGTGATTTTAGGAGGCAAGGGAGTGGAGCATTATTTGGATGAGACTTGTGTTGAGCCGGCTGATAAGCTCAGCACTGAGTGGAGGGTTTGGCATGCAACAAACTCTGTGATAGTGGCATGGTTGTTGGCCTCTATGTCTCCTACTGTCAGCAAGAGGGTGGAAGCCATGCGCCTTTGCGTCAACGATATGGATGACCTTGAGTAACATATACTCTCGGAAGGGGAATGTGATGATGATGATGGAGATTCGGGGCAAGGCAGATGCGGTGAAACAAGGGGGGAGACCGGTGGAGCAATATGCAAGCGAGCTTCGGTACTTGTGGGAAGAGCTAGATCACTATGCTCCCCTCCAAATGGAGACTCCACGAGATGCCCGGGTTGTCCATAAGTGGGTGGAGGATAGGAGAGTGACTCACTTTACGAAGAATGCGGATCCCGAGTTTGAGAGTAGGAGAGCTGCCTTCGGTCACCAGCAGAGTCTTCCTACTATGGATGAGGCTGTTGCAGCCATGATTGATGAGGAGAGCAGGCTTCGAATGATGGGTAGTGGTAATTCCGTGAAGCCAGCTTATGTTGCAATTGAAGACAGAGAGTGCTACAATTGTGGGGAAAAGGGGCACTTGAGTTATGATTGCCCTAAGCCTAGAGGTAGTGGTGGTCGAGGTGGATCTCGTGGAGGTCGTGGAAGTACTCGTGGTGGTTATGGAGGAGGCCGTGGTAGGCGTGGTGGTAGCGAGGTGGAGGCGAGAGGTAGAGGTTGTGATGGCCCTAGAGCCAATGTAGCCACCACCGAGGAGACTCCGTCTGTTACTTTGAGCGGTGAACAAGGCTAGGTTTCTGTGGGAGCAATGGCGAAGGGCAAATCCTGCGAGGGCTCCACTTCACTTGATGGGCACACCACCAGCAACTTCGGTAACTTTGCCAACTATGCCCACATGGGCGAAGGTACTCAGGCACAGGCACTTGCATCCTCATATAGGCATCATGTAGATTGGGTCATAGATTCTGGAGCATCAAAGCATATTACAGGCATGTCTAGCCCCTTCAAAACATACAGTCCATACACCTCTCATTCTGAGTCTGTCCAAATTGCTGATGGCACATCCCGGCTCACGATGGCAACGGGTACATACCCGATGGGTAGTGCCCACCCGTACCCGTACCCGTTAGGACTAAATTTTACCCGTCGGGTTACCCGCGAATGCACACGGGTAGGAAAATAATTCCATACCCGTACCCGCCGGGTAAATTCTACCCGACGGGTAACCCGTACCCGACAACATACCCGAGAATTGCATAAATAATCGGACTTCGTCACACAAAAATAATAAATAATTCCAACTTTTTAGTAAGTTACAAATTATAAATATAGATATAACCATATCATTGCAACAAGCTAATAGAGTAACACACATAAGCACCAATATATAGGCCAAATTCATGCACCATATGAGCTAAAATGACTTAGGGTGGCTATTATTTATGCGGGTTTTTCTTACCCGCGGGTAGACGGGTATGGGTAGTCTACACCCACACCCGTACCTGCATACCCGATGGGTATGAGATTTTGCCCAATAACGTACCCACGGGTACGAAGTTTCTTCCGTACCCACCTCCTTATCGGGTAAAACCCGTCGGGTACTCGGGTTTCGGGTACCCATTGCCATCTCTAATCCCGGCAAATCCATGGTGTAGGGTCCATAGATTGTACACCTTCTCTTAGTCTAGCATCAGTCCTGCATGTTCCATCATTCCCAGTCAATCTTGTTTCAGTTAGCTCAATCATTGACCAATTTAAGTGCACAGTAACATTTGATGAAAATTCTTGTGTTTTTCGGGAGAGGGGAACTCGGGAGAAGAATTGGGGCCGGAGTCGAGCGTGATGGGTTGTGGTTCACTAGTCATGAGGAGTCAACATTGGTAGCGATTCTTTGAAGGAGATGTGAAGGCAATTTCTTTTGCTTCATCGTCGGTTAGGACATGTATCTTTTGAAAGCTTAAGTAGATTGTACCTGCTATGTTCAAGGGAGTGGACAAGAGTAGACTTGTGTGTGATGCATGTGAACTTGGCAAGCATACTAGATCCATCTATTCTAGTATTGGTCTTCGCGAGTTGTGAACCATTTATTCTAATACACTCGGATGTTTGGGGTCCATGTTCGGTTACCTCGTGAGTGGTGCCAAATGGTTTGTCACCTTTATTGATTGCTATACTCGTATGACTTGGATATATATGCTTAAGCATAAGAGTGAGGTGTTTCGGTGCTTCCAAGATTTTCACAAATTGGTTGCAAGTCAATTTAATGCAAGGGTTCGAATTATTTGGACCGATAATGGAACGAGAATGTGTGAATAATGCATTTGGAGCGTACATTTCGGACCATGGGATTGTTCATCAAACAACCTCGCCCGGAACCCCACCTCAGAATGGTGTAGCTGAAAGAAAGAATCGTCACTTGTTGGAGGTAGCGAGGTCTCTCATGTTTCAGATGAATGTACCTAAGTATTTATGGAGTGAGGCGGTGATGACAGCTACATATCTCATCAACCGAATGCCATCAAGAATACTTGGTATGAAATCACCTGCTGAGCTCTTGTTTGGGAAATGTGACTTTAAAGTTCCACCCAAGGTTTTTGGTTGTGTTTTCTTTGTAAAGGATCATCGGCCCATAGTGGGCAAATTGGATCCACAAGCAGTTAAGTGCATATTTGTGGTATATGTCTCCACTCAGAAAGGGTATAAGTGTTGGGATCCTATTGGCAAGAGGTTGTTTGTGAGTATGGACGTGACATTTCGTGAGGAGGAACCATACTACACAAAGAAAAATGATATTGATCCATTCTTGGAGGAGTTCTCTTCAGTTATCAAGACTGACGGTAGAGAAGGAAAGAATGAGAATGATGATGAGCAAGGTGATGGTGAGGTGACTCGTGAAGAAGTGATTGTTGGGACAATCCCATGTCCCATGAATGAGTCTGTTGTTCAGAAGATGATGACAAGTGATGCTCAGGATAATGAAGAGGTTGACATGAGGAGTGATGCTGAGGAGAATAAAGAGGAGAATGAAGAGGTGATTGTGGGGACAATTCCATGCCCTACCAGTGGAAGTGAGAAGCAGGGGGAGAAGGTGAATGAGGAAGGGACGAAGCTGAATGAGAAGCAGGGGGAGCAACTGTCGGTGTTTTAGACCGGCAACCTACTACGGGGAGTACCCGAAGTAGATGAATGTGACTCGCCGAGATCGGTAACTCGAAGGAAGAGACACGTGGCACACAATTTAGACAGGTTCGGGCCGCGAGGTGCGTAATACCCTATGTCCTGTATGCTGCGTAGCTCTGGATTGATATGGCACGATTACACGATGGTGCTGTAGTGCGCCGTGGATTGTACGAGATGAGATTGGATGAGGGAGATCGGTCCCTGCCTCGCCTTATATAGTCCGGGAGGCAGGGTTACAAGTCGGAGTAGGAAGAGAGTACTAGTCGAGTACGTCTAGGAGTCCTCTGTACAGTGCGGAACATGCACAGCTTCCTAACCGAGTACTACTCCTGTGTAGTCCTTGTGCTCCACGCCTTCGGATGCGGGTGTAGCGCAAGGCCGGTAGTCCCGGGGGCCCACCGAGTAGTCGGTCCCGGTACCCACCGAGGTAGTGGGCCCGGGGAGGTCCATACGACAAGCCCCCGAGTACTTTGTAGTCGAGAAGGATAGCTTCAAGTAGTCTTGACGGCCTTAACGAGTAGTCCTCAAGCGTCCCCGAGCGCTACAAGTCAAAAGTCCTCAAGAGTAGTCGAAGCATCCCGAGGCCGGAATGTACTCCCACCGATGTTTGAGCAATCTTGAAGTCTTCTCGAGTAGTCCCAAGCGTCCTTGAAATCTGCCTTCGAAGGTCTTCAAGAAATGCCAGTCTTGTCTTGAAGCCGGAGTCGTCACGGAGGTGCGACTTGCAGAACCGCACTCCACATGAAGTAGCCCCCGAGCCTCGAGCCGCGGGCTCTGGCTCAGGGTCCGCCTGGAATCTTGGCAAGATAATCCCGAAAAATCCGGAGAGAAAAAACCGAAGGACACGTGGCACGGAGCCCCCGAGCCTTGAGTCGAGTACTTCCTCTCGAATTGAAGGGTCTTCTTGAAGAATGTGTCCTGAGATGCTCTTGAAACTAGCCGCTTCCCAGGTAGTCGAGTAGAAGTAGCCGAGCCCCCGAGATGAGGCGCGTCGACTAGTAGAATACGAAGAGTCGCGCGCAGCCGCAGAGTCAGCCGCGCGTGGACTTATCCAGCCGCCCGTTACGGAGGCGATTTGGCTTATAAATAAGAGCCAAAACCCTTAGGGTTTTCACCCAAGTGAGCCGCAGTCATTTGCCACTTGAATCGTGAAGTAGATCCACTCCAGCGCTTGCTGCCGCCGTAGTAGATCCGAGCGCATCGCCACCCGAAGCCTCTAGGGTAGCCCCCGAGCGGATGCGAGTGAAAACTCCTTGCACTTGGAGAATGAAGCCGTCGCCGTCGAAGACGTCGAAGACCGGCGGGAAGAAGAGAGGCCGTGCAGAGGCCGCCGCGGCCGCCACCGGTGCGGCGCCGCCTCTGTCTCCACCGCGCGCTGATCCAAGCCGCGAGTGGAAGAAATCGAAGGTCAAGACGGAGGACTCGCCGACCCCGTTGAACGGCGGGTTCATCGGGGAGAAGGAGATCGACATGTGGAGATCCACCGCAGGAGACCCCTATCCAATGGAGAAGGCCGAAGACGAGATCCCAATGTTCTCGCGCTTTGTGGAGCGCGGGCTTGCGCTCCCAGCAAGCGACTTCTTCAAGGGACTGCTCAGGTACTACGGCATCGAGTACCTCAATCTGAACCCCAACGGAATCTTCCACACATCTGTCTTCGTACACTTCTGCGAAGCCTTCTTGGGAATCAGGCCGCACTGGGTGCTCTTCCGGAAGTTCTTCCGTGTCAAGCCGCAGCCCAGCGCTTCCAACCCTAGAGTAGTCGGAGGGGCCGGAATCCAGCTGAGGGAGGACACCGCGGAGCAGTACCTGGCGTACAAGCTCGTGGACTCCAACACCGACTGGAAGACGAGATGGTTCTACATCATGAACCACCATCCCGAGCTACCGAAGCCGAGCGGACGGCAGCCCAGGCACCAAGAGTGGTGGAACACGGAGCCCACCATGCAAGAGGGGATCCGGCTCCCGAGTTGCTAGCGCGCATCAAGACTCTCAGGGATGCGGGACTGAGGGCCGAGCACGTGGCCTTCAGTTTCATGAAGCGCAGGATCCAGCCGCTGATGGCGCGAGACACGATGGGCTTCGAGTACACCGGCGACAACGATACGTCACGGATGCCGGGGGGCGAGCTGGACGACAACGACATCGTCGAGAGGTTGTCGAGGATCTTCAAGGACATGCCGGCGTACACGGCGTGTCCGGTCGAAGAGTACTCCGCCGCGCGCCCGCCCAACGAGGTGAGTAGTCGTACCCCCTCGTCGAGTAGTGAGTACCAGTAGTGAAGTTTCTGACACCTTGTGTGTGTTGCGCAGGATGATGTGAAGCGGTTTGTCTCCGAGCCGCAGCCGCCACCGAGCGGGATCGCGATCCCGGCGGTGGGGAAGGTGAAGGAGCGCCGCGAAGTCGGAGAAGGCGACGACACCGTCATTGTGGAGGATACCTCCGATGACGACGATGAAGACGAAGAGACTCTTCAGGACCGCTTCCAGCTGCGGTCGAGGTTTAGCCGTCCGGGCTTGCCTCATGTGCAACTCGTTCAAGATCCTCCGGCTAGCCTGGAGGCTAGCCTTGCCGCGCCGCCGAGGAAGCCGCGCAACCCCACCAAGAAGCGGGTGGCGAAGAAGATGAAGGTCTCAGAGACCACGCCTCTGGAGGTAAGTCATCTTGAGCAGAGTAGTCGAATACCCGGTAGTCGAGTACATTGCTGACGAGTAGAATTCCTTTGTGAGCAGGAGGTGCCGCCAGCGGAGCCCGTGGAGGAGGGCGACGAGGGCATGTGGCCCACAGTGGGGGAACCGGCAGGAAGCCGAAGTCCGGCCCCCCCACCGTCGAAGAACTTCGGCGCGGCCCGGAGCGCCAGCCCCCTGCTCCAGAGGAGAGCAGAGTACCCGCGGCCGCCGCCGTTGGAGAGATGGATGCCGCAGGGGCGCAGGAGACGTCTGCGCCGACCGCCGCCACCGTGCCGGGAGCGTGGCCGAAGAGGCGGAGGAAGAAACGCCCGCCGAGGGTGGACTGGTTGACATTGCCAGCATCCTTGGTGCTCCGGCCGTGACTATCGTCCGGTCGAACTTGTAAGTACCACGTCTTCATGAGTAGTACGCGTTGCAGTAGTCGATTTGTCGACGACCCTGCGTGGATACTTGCGAGAAAATCCACAGATCTGAGCTGGGACGGGGAAGAGCCCACGACAGCGGAGGCGGAGGAAACCGCGCCGCCGGTCGAGAAAGCCGCTCCCGAAGACCAAGCCGCGACCAGGAGCCCCGCCACTGCGAAGCACCGCCGCCGGAGGCGGTCGTAGTCGAAGGTGAGTACCCGTCTCGAAGGCCGTAGAACTCCAAGATGAGTAGTCATAGGCACTGATGCGCGTGTTCCTTGTTGACAGGCGCTGGAGGAGATGACATCCCTGCAGGGGTGCCCATGCAGGAGTTGGCACCAGAGGCCCCGGAGGCTGCGGGAGGAGCCCCCGAGCCCGTGGGGGAAGTCGTCGAGAAGTCCGCCGAGGGGGAGGCGGCTACCACGTCGCCAGGGGTTGTCCTGGAGGTGGCAATCCGATCCCCCGAGATCCAAGACGCGGAGCCTATCCGCTCAGCGCAGATGACGGAGGCTACGTCGAGTAGCCGCGGCGGGATTGAACTTCTGGCCGACGACCTCGTCGAGCCGGCGGTGTTGGCGCAACACCTGGAGGCCATGCGACGAGCCGAACAGTGGATGAAGGTACGTAGCCATAGCTTCCCGAGTAGTCAATCCTTTGCGTTGAGTACTCTGCTTGACTTGAGCTTGTCTTGTGCAGGACGTCGCGGAGCGATCCCGCGAGAAGTCGAATCTGCTGCAAGGTTATGGCGATACCGTGCTCCGAGCCGAGGCCCTGGAGGAGCAGCTCGTGAAGTCGCGGAAGCACGCGGCGCCATGCGTCGAAACTTGATGCCGCCTTCGCCAAGTACCACAACGACGTGATTGAGTTGCGGGCGAAGGGCGACGAGTTGGTGCGGAAGAACAAAGGTCTCCGCAACAAGAACAAAGGTATGTCTCTTGACTTGTCGGGTACTTGTTGGAAGTCGTCAAGGCTCGACCCGTTCTTTGTGTTTGCGAACTCGAGGGCCGGGTGGAGCGGTGAAGGCCTCGGAGGTTAGCATGAAGAACCTCTTCTACCGGGGAGCGAGGAAGCCCGCCGGTACTTGAGCTCGACTACAAGGAGCTCGCCTTCGAGTGCGAGAAGCACATGGAGCTGCGGATTGCATCTGACCGGGATCTCGTCAACTGCTACAAATCTTTGCAGAAGTTGAATGAAGATTGCGAGGCGCTCCGGGCCCAGCTGAAGGACCTTGAAGAGGCTGCTCTCCCGATCGCGAGGCTTCTGGTGCCGCATCCGGGTGGCCCCAAGATTGCCCCCCTGGCGGATTGACTTCGTGAGGCGCCAAGCCGACTGGCCGCCTATGTCAAGCACATGGCCAAGTCGATCCCGAAGCAAGTCCTGGCCTTCATGAAGTCGTACTTCCCGAAGGCCCCAGTGGAGGTAGTCGCGGCGGGGTAGCCGCCACCGCTCGGATGAGCAATACGCGAGCGTTTGGAGCGAGATGGCTCCCATAGCGGAGCAGGTAGCCGAGAAGTTGAACCTCCAGTAGTCCTGCATAGGTAGCTAGTAGCCATAGTTGTACAGGAAACAGTTGTAATGAACTATTCATGTATCAATGAAATGAGATTTTCCATCAATGAGTACTCGTAACCGCGATCTCAGAGTGCGGAGCGCCCATCGTGGAGAAGGTGCGAGTAGTAGTACTCGGCTTAGTAGTCCCGTCGTAGGGAGCAGAACAGTAAACAAGTTGATGAACAATCAAGCTTTATTACTGAAGAAGTACACACGGGTGGCCGGGGCCGTAGTTACAAGTAGTCGCTCGGACCGGAGGCCGCTTCTGACTAAGTGGCGGCGGAGCGGGTAGCCGCTTGCGGCCGAGTGATCCGTAGGTAGCCGTGTAGGCTGGATCGCAGATCCGTAGGTAGCCGAGCAGGCTGGATCTTGGAGTGTGGCCTCTTGGTAGACCGCTGCTAGAGTCCTTGACGCTCGTCGCAGCCCCAGGGTCCGTAGGTAGCCGCGCGGGCTGGACCCCGGTGGAGAGTAGTCCGGAGACTTGGAGCCGGGACCGGAGGGTCGCTTGCGGCAAGGGGTGTTGGTGTAGTCAAGTAGACTTGAACCCGGAGTAGTCGTGTAGACTAGGCGTAGAATCGACAGAGTTGGTCGACGTTCCACGAGTTGTTGACTTCTTCGCCTTCAAGTGTTTGGAGGCGGTAGGAGCCGGCCGGTCACCTTGGCCACGGTGAAGGGGCCTTCCCGAGGGGAGCCGAGCTTGTGAAGTCCTTCCGTGTTCGGGATACGGCGGAGGACAAGATCTCCAACGTTGAAGGAGCGTTCCTTGACGTTGCGATCGTGGTAGCGTCGGATACCCTCCGGGTACCTTGCCGATTGGACGAGGGCGGCGCGGCGAGCTTCTTCGAGGGCGTCGATATCAACTCGTCCTGTCGTCTTCCGAGACGCCTTCGTCGTAGTGCTCCACCGCCGGCGAGTTCCATATGACGTCGGCGGGGAGGATGGCTTCGGAGCCGTAGACCGGAGAAGTAGGGGGATTGCCCCGTTGGCTTGGATGGTTGAGTCCGCAGCCCCCAGAGTGTGTTGGGTAGTTCCTTGATCCACTTGCCCCCTTTGGAGTTGGCAGCGTCGTGTAGCCGCTTCTTGAGGGCGTCGAGCACCATCCCATTGGCGCGCTCGACTTGTCCGTTGGCCCGTGGATGGGCGGCGAGACGTATCCGACGTCGATTCCGCCGTTCTCGCGGTACTCCCCGGAACGCGGTGGTTGTTGAAATTGGACCCAGTGTCCGTGATGATGCGGTGGGGTAGCCCATAGCGGTGTACGAGTTCATCCAGGAAGTCGAGTACTCTGTCAGCCTTGGGGCATGTGACCGGCTTGACCTCGATCCACTTGGTGAACTTGTCAATAGCCACCAGTACCCTGTTGAATCCTCTTGGCGCAGTTGGCAGTGGCCCAATCATGTCGAGCCCCCAGCAGGCAAAGGGCCAGGTTGGCGGTATGGTGACTAGCTTGTAAGCTGGGACGTGTTGTCGCTTGGCGAAGAACCGACATCCTTGGCACCTTCGACGAGTTCTTCGGCATCGCCCGGGGGGCCGTGGGGCCGGTAGAAGGCTCGCGGAAGGCCTTGCTGACTAGCGTGCGTGACGACGCGTGGTTGCCGCAGATGCCCTTGTGGATCTCCTCCAAGATGTCCTTGCCTTCTTCGCGGGGGACGCACTTCATGAGTACTCCAGAAGATGCGCCCCGCTTGTAGAATTTGTCTCCGACGAGGACGTAAGACTTGGCGTGGCGGACGAGTTGTTCGGCTGCGTTCTTGTCGGAGGGGACCCTCTGCTCGCTGAGGTAGTCGATGAAGGGTTGCCTCCGGTCCACGTCGATCATCATGACCTCCGCCCGGGTGGTGGATGGGGCGGCACGGTGGTCGGTGGCGCGGCTCCGGGATGGATGGCGCGTGAAGCTCATGGACGAAGACGCCGCGGGTACTTGGGCGCGGGTGGATCCGAGCTTCGAGAGGACGTCCGCCGCAACGTTGTTGTCGCGGACGATGTGGTGGAACTCGAGACCATAGAATTTGTTCTCGAGCTTGCGGACTTCTAGGCGATAGGCGTCCATGTTCTCCTTATTGCGGTCCCGGGACTTGTTGACTTGGTTAATGACCCGCGCGGAGTCGCCGTAGACTAGTAGCCGCTTGATGCCAAGTGAAGCCGCGAGGCGGAGCCCGTGTAGGAGAGCTTCGTACTCGGCTTCGTTATTTGAGACCTTCCGGAAGATCGCGGGACGTACTTGAGTTGTTCGCCGTTGGAGAGATCGGGGAGTACCCTCGCGCCGCGCCCTCGAGGTTGAGTGAGCCATCAAAGTACATCACCCAATGCTCGGCCGCACGGTGGGAGTAGGTAGGCGGTTCTCCCGCCACTCGCCATGAAGTCGACTAGTGCTTGTGACTTGATGGCCGTGCGTGGCTTGAAGTCGATGGTGAGGGCGCCGAGCTCGACGGCCCCACTTGGAGATTCTTCGGTGGCGTCTTGGTTCCTCGGAATGTCGCCGAGCGGGTAGTCGGTGACGACGGAGACCGAGTACTCCCGGAAGTAGTGTCGTAGCTTCCGCGAGGTGATGAGTAGAGCGTACGGGGAGCTTCGCACGGGCCGGTAGCGAGCCTTGGACTCGATAGAACCTCGCCGACGAAGTAGGGCCGGGGCGGCCGGGACCGGGTAGGTGTGGCCGTCTTCCCGCCGCTCGACAACAATGGCGATGACCGACCACGTGAGTAGTCGCGGCTAGGTAGAGCGATGGGCGCTCGCCCTTGTGAGGAGCCGTGAGGATTGGCGGCTTCGACGAGAAGTCCTTGAGCCGGGCAAGGGCTTGATCCGCCTCTGTAGTCCACACGAACTTCTCGTGGTGCTTGAGTAGTTTGAAGAAGGGGAGGCCCCGTTCTCCTAGCCTCGAGATGAATGTGTTCAACGCCGCCATGCACCCCGTCAGCTTCTGGACGTCCTTGATGCTCGTGGGAGCTTTCATGCTGGTGATGGCGGAAATCTTCTCGGGGTTGGCTTCAATGCCGCGCCGGGGCGATGATGAAGCCGAGTAGTTTGCCCGAAGGGACGCCGAAGACGCACTTGTTCGGGTTGAGCTTCCAGCGGTACTCGCGTAGCGATGCGAAGGTCTCTTCAAGGTCGTCGATGAGGGTACCGGAGTCCCCGGTTTTGACAACCACGTCATCCACGTAGGCCTCGACGTTCTTGTTGAGTTGCCGCTTGAAGCGAGGCCTGGATGGCCCGTTGATAGGTAGCGCCGCGTTCTTTAACCCGAATGACATGGTCGTGTAGCAAGTACGCGCCAAACGGGGTGATGAACGCGGTCTTCTCCCGGTCTTCTTCCTTGATTGCGATCCGGTGGTACCGGAGTAGCGATCGAGGAAGCAGAGAGCGAGTCGCGGCCCGCCGTGGAGTCGATGACTTGATCAATCCGCGGCAACCCGAAGGGGTCCTTGGGGCAAGGGCTTGTTGAGGTCGGTGTAGTCGACGCACATCCTCCACTCGTTCGAGTTCTTCTTGCGGACGAGGACGGGGTTGGCGAGCCACTCAGGGTGGAAGACTTCTCGGATGAAGCCGGCCGCCGGGGAGCTTGGCGAGCTCCTTCTTGATGGCGTCCCGTCTGTCGTCGGCAAAGCGTCGGAGGTGTTGTCGCTTGGGGGTGGCCTTTGGATCAACGTTGAGGCAGTGCTCAATCGGCTCCCGGGCACTCCTGGCATGTCCGCTGGCTTCCACGCGAAGATGTCGCGGTTAGCCCGAAGGAAGCTGATGAGCGCGTCTTCCTATTTGGGGTCGAGGCCGGCTCCGATGGTGGTGGTCTTGGCTTTGGGGTCGCCCGTTCCAAGGTCGATCGCCCGACGAGTACCTCCTCGGGTGGCCGAGGCTTGTTGGCGGCGTCGGACTTCTCCGGGATGTCGAGTTCGCTTGTGGCAAGCTTCTTCGACGCGGCGTAGACCTCCATCATCGGGTTGGGTACTTGGTTTGTTGAAGCGATCACCACGGCCTCCGTATCGCAGTCGTGAGAGATCTTCAAGTCCCCCTGGAGGGAGAGTACACCGGCTGGGCTTGGCATCTTGAGTACCAAGTAGGTGTAGTGGGGCACCGCCATGAACTTGGCGATGGCTGGTCTGCCGAGGATGGCATGGTAGGAAGTCTCGAAATCCGCGACCTCGAACTTGATGTACTCGGTGCGGTAGTTGTCCCGAGACGCCCCGAAGGTAGCGGCGTACCACCGAGCCCGGTGGGATAGCCGCGTTGCTCGGGACGATGCCGTAGAAGGGCATGCTGCTCTTGTCGAGCATGGGGGTGACGTCGAGGTTCATCTTCTTCAATGTCTTGGTGAAGAGGACGTTGAGCCCGCTTCCACCGTCGATGAGCACCTTGTTGAGCTTGGAACCCGCCACTGTCGGCTTCAGGACGAGAGGGAACCGTCCTGGTTCAGAGAAGCTAGTCCACTGGTCCGCGCGGGAGAAGGTGATGGGTACCTCCGACCACCTGAGAGGGGTCAGGACCGCTGGCTCGATGGACATCACTTCACGACGGGTAGCCTTCTGCTCCCGCCTGCTGGGCAGTCCGCCGAAGAGGACGTTGACGGTCTTCTCGGGTTCTTGGAAGTCGTTGTCGTCGCCGTCCTTCTTCTTGCCCTTCTGGTCGTGAGGGTGCGGTGGCTCCGGCGTGTCCTTGAGTGCGTGCCTGAGCTGGTAGCACTGCTCGGTAGTGTGGTTGCCGTTTGGATGCCACGGGCACTTCTCCTTCAGCAGGTCCTTGAACCCGCCAGAGTTCTTCTTCGAGTTCCCTTTCGGAGGGTGCTGGATAGCCGCGACGGTGTTGTCTGGCTTGCGCTTGCGGTTGGAACCCGAGAAGTTGTTGTTGTTGTTGTTGTTGTTGCGGCCGCCTTGGTTTGCATTGCTGCCGCTGCCGCCGCCCGGTTCTGCTTGGACTTGCCGCGGATGGCGTCGTACTTGGCGTTGGCCTTGTCCTCTTCATCCGCCCAGGACGTGATCATGTCCTTGAGGTGGGGAATGGACCTGGGGCGGCGACGACCGAAGTCCTCGAAGGTGCGGCGATGGTAAAGGCCGTCCTGGAAGAGGTCGATGACCTCCTTGTCGGTGACGTCGACGATGGTAGCGCGCTTGTCGAAGAAGCGGCGCATGTACTTGCGGAGGGTCTCGCCTTGTTCCTGCTTGATCATGGCAAGGTCCATGCGAGTACCCGAGCGGCCCATGGAGCCCGCGAAGTTGCTCGTGAACTGTTCCTTCAGCTGGTCCCACTTGTCGATCGAGTGCTTGTCCAGCGACTCGAGCCATGTAAGTGGGGCTTGGTCCGAGCGAAGGGGAAGTAGAGGCACTTGGTGTCGCCGTTGCCGCCGGCGTTCTCGATGGAGAGGGCGTAGCATCGGAGCCACCGGATGGGATCCGCTTCGCGTCGTACTTGGTGATCCCCAAAGGCTTGAACTTGTCGGGGAGGAGCGAGGTTGCGAAGCGGGGTGAGAAGGCGGGGAAGCCGTCGCCTTCGGCCGGCGGTGGTCGACTTCTTCGCCGCAACTCCTCGATCCTCCGGCGAGCATCGTACCCGCCATGAGAGGCACGGAGGCGTGGCTATGCGCGTGGCCACGGCCGCCGCGGCCGCCGCCGCCTCCCGGCTTTCTTGTTGGCCCCGTGGTTGGAGCCGCCGCCGTCGGCGCCGCCGCCGTCAGGGTCGTTGCCGCCGCCACCGGCCGGAGCGCGGTGGGGGACGACTTCTCGGTTGCCTTGGTCTTGTCGTGAAGGTCCGCCAGCATTGGAGCGGCGACGGTTTGGGTCGACCGGGGATGTCGCCTCGAGTACGGTTGGGGCCAGGATCAGCACTGCGACTAGTAGCTTCGTTGTCGCGGGGCTTAGCTGGGAGAGGTTGGCTGACCCTGTTGTCGACCCGCATGAAGTAGGCTTCTTCGGCCGAGCTTGGCGATGACCTCTCCGGCGCGTATGCCCCGAGCTCGTCGTGCGATCGGCCGTGATCGACATGAGGCACCGCTCGGGGGGTGGTGTGTACTCTGCTCTCGACCGCCTCGAGAGCCTCCGCGAGGTTGCGGATGGGAAGGTTGTCTCTGAGCCGCCGGCGCCGTTCGCTACGCTTCTGTTGCGTTCGCGTCGGGCGTCCCTGTTGGCGACGGTCTCGTCTGCAGGTGCGTTGGCAGACAGCTCGTCTGCGGAGATGTCCTCCAGGTACCTGTCTTCAGCCGCGCTTGAGGGTCCCGGGGTGTTGTCGCCGGCAGCCATGAAGACTTGGCGATCGGGGGTACCCAAGCTGGACTCAGAGGGTGCCACCTCAGTCGGTGTGTTTGAGTCAGCCTGGGCTAGTGGTGTTCCCTCCTGGAACGGTAGTGAGTCGATGTAGGCGACGTAGCGTGAGTCCTCCTTTGTCAGTTCAGCAGGCTTGCGGTCTGGCCAGTAGACGTATCTTCCGGCCGGCGTCGATCTTATAACCGGCCCCGGAGGCCGGCCCCGACAAGGGAAGCTCGGAGGAGTCATCTTCGGACTCGGGCTCCTCGGGTCCGACCCAAAGTCGAACTCGTAGTCGGGTTCGAGTAGAACTCGGAGAGAGGGCTGGAGTCCGAGATGTGGTCGGGGCGGCGTCGGAGTCCGAGTTGTACTCGGTTACGGGCTCCTTGCCGGCCCGGCGTGGTGTAGGAGCCTCCGTGCGGGCCGGCCGAGGACGCGAGGGCCACGCGCGGAGCGCCGGCGTGGAGAAGGGGCCGCCGCGATGGCCGAGCGGCCGGCTCGCATGTGACGACCCATGGCGACGTCGGGTTCGAGTTGGAGACGGACTCGAGCTCGAAGTCAGCGTGATGGTTGAAGAGCGAAATTTCGCCGAACTTGCCGGCGAGTTCGCCTGTGACAACTTCGGGAAGCGTCACGAGGCCTATCTTCGGGTTGGGCTGCATGGTCAGGCGGCGCTGGAAGGAGCCCGCGCCATCAGCAGTGCAGACCCAGGCGCCGAAGATGAAGGTGTCGCCACGATTGAAGGCGACGGTTGGCTTGATGTGAACGGAAGCCGTCGAGTTCGCCATGTGATCTCGAGCGAGAGCCCCTACCTGGCGCGCCAGCTGTCGGTGTTTTAGACCGGCAACCTACTACGGGGAGTACCCGAAGTAGATGAATGTGACTCGCCGAGATCGGTAACTCGAAGGAAGAGACACGTGGCACACAATTTAGACAGGTTCGGGCCGCGAGGTGCGTAATACCCTACGTCCTGTATGCTGCGTAGCTCTGGATTGATAGGGCACGATTACACGATGGTGCTGTATTGCGTCGTGGATTGTACGAGATGAGATTGGATGAGGGAGATCGGTCCCTGCCTCGCCTTATATAGTCCGGGAGGCAGGGTTACAAGTCGGAGTAGGAAGAGAGTACTAGTCGAGTACGTCTGGGAGTCCTCTGTACAGTGCGGAACATGCACAGCTTCCTAACCGAGTACTACTCCTGTGTAGTCCTTGTGCTCCACGCCTTCAGATGCCGTGTAGCGCAAGCCGGGTAGTCCCAGGGGCCCACCGAGTAGTCGGTCCTGGTACCCACCGAGGTAGTGGGCCAAGGGAGGTCCATACGACAGCAACCCATAGTGTATTTTCGTAGGCGGACAAAGAAGCAAGGGCAGCAACCACAACCCGAGCATGCTGAAACTTCAGTCCCATATCCCTCCTCAGACTCCTCTCCATCAAGCTCGCCAACCCCAACTGGTAACATCTCTCCCATTTCTGAACATGTAGAGTTACCCCTTGCACAAAGTAGAGAACCTAGAGTCAATGCTGGCAAACCTCCTTCCCGTTATGGCTATGAACATGACATTGCTAAGTATGTGTCATACTCTAATGTCTCTCCTGCATATAGAACATTCATTACATCGTTGCAAGCAGTGCCTATTCCGAAGGATTGGAAGTGTGCTAAACAAGATCCGAAGTGGAAGGACGCCATGAAAGAACTACTTGCCCTTCAGAAGAGCAAGACATGGGAACTTGTTGATCTTGCAGCAGAAAAAAGGCGGTGGGTTGTAAATGGGTCTTCACAATAAAGCAGACCCCTGAAGGAAAGGTGGATAGGTACAAAGCAAGATTGATTGCGAAGGGATACAGTCAGACATATGGAATTGACTATGATGAAACCTTTGCACCTGTGGCAAAAATGGGTACAGTGAGGACCTTGATCTCATGTGCAGCTAACTTTGGTTGGCCACTTCATCAGCTAGATGTGAAGAATGCATTTCTTCATGGTGACCCGCAAGAAGAAGTTTATATGGAAATTCCACCTGGGTTTGCAAATGAACAAACCCTTGGGAAGGTGTGTAAACTCAAGAAGTCACTTTATGGCCTAAAGCAGTCACCACGTGCATGGTTTGATAGATTCAGGCGAGCATTGTGTGATGTGGGGTACTCCCAATGTAATGGGGATCACACAGTTTTCTACAAACATCAGGGCTCTCATATCACCATCTTGGCTGTGTATGTTGATGATATCGTGATCACTGGATATGATGTAGAGGAGATCAAAAGGTTGAAGGAAAGGCTAGGTAGAGCCTTCGAGGTAAAGGATCTTGGACCACTCCGATATTTTCTTGGGATTGAAATAGCTAGATCAGCAAAGGGAATTATTTTGTCTCAAAGGAAGTATGTCCTTGATCTATTGGCGGAGACAGGGATGCTTGGGTGTCGCCCATGTGGCTCACCTATTGATAGGAATCACCAAACATATGGTGAGTCTGGTGACCCTGTGGATCGGGAAAGATACCAGAGGCTGGTTGGCCGATTAATATACCTTTGCCATACAAGACCTGACATTGCTTATGCAGTGAGTGTGGTAAGTAGGTATATGCATGATCCCAGAACTGGGCATATGGAGGTGGTTTACCAAATATTGAGATATTTGAAAGGGAACCCCGGTAAAGGGTTGTGGTTCAAGGCGAACAAACATTTGAATGTCGAAGGATATTGTGATGCCGACTGGGCAAGTTGCAGGGATGATCGGAGATCCACACTGGATATTGCGTGTTTGTGGGTGGTAATCTTGTCTCATGGAGGAGAAAGAAGCAGGTTGTGGTGTCTCGATCTACTGCAGAAGCCGAACATAGAGCAATGGCTTTGGCTTTGTGTGAGATGATGTGGCTGAAGGGTCTTCTGAAAGAACTTCGAGTGTTGAAGAACGAGACCATGCTGCTTCATTGCGATAATGTAGCAGCGATCAACATAGCAAATAATCCAGTTCAATTTGATCGAATGAAACATGTGGAAATTGACAGGTTCTTCATCAAGGAGAAGATAGACAGTGGGGCATTAAGGTTGAAGTATGTAAAGTCTCGTGACCAGCTAGCTGATTGTCTCACAAAAGGTTTAGGTCCTAAGGATAATGAGTTGTTATGTAACAAGATGGGCATGTTGAATATTTTTAGCCCATCTTGAGGGGGAGTGTTGGTGTATTGTATATATAGATAAAAGTGTAAGGACTATTGTGTAAAGTGGAGAAGATAAAGGAGAAGAGAAGGGCTGTGGGCGAGTTTAACCCAGCCACAAAATTCCCCATCCAGCAACAGCTATTAATTTGACAGGATCATATTTTCACAGGCAAAAATTTCACACTGATTAGTGATTATACATTCACCATGTAAACAAATGGTAGCATCCCTGTTGCTTACATCAAAGTACAACCAATAAATTGATCTCGTCTGGGTAGACACGCCACATCACCACATGTACTTTGAACACCATTTTGAGCAGCCTCCGTATGGCAATGACCAACCCACAACAATTAGTAGGCCGCATAAAATTATAAATTATCTTTTATATCTGCGACTCAACGTATTATGTTGCTAATTATAGATTAGTTAAGTAATTACATGGCATAAAACTACCACTAGATGATACTAAATGAGTTCATTTGCACCAAATCAAACGCGAGAGATGAATGTCACACTTTTATGATACTTGAGGATAAAAAACACACTTTTGTCAAAAACATATTGACCACATTTACAAACTATTTGCTTTTGTGTACTATTGTTGCATAATTAAATACTCCCTCCGTATCGAAATATTTGTCGCTGTTGACTTTTTCTCAACTTTGACCATTCGTCTTATTCAAAAAATTATCGCAAACATGTAAAACAACAAGCCATGCTTAAAATACATACAATAATAAAGTATATAGCAAACAAAATAAATTGTACTTGCACAATTTTTTGAATAAGACGAATAGTCAAAGTTGTAGAAAAAAGTCAGTAGTGACAAGTATTTCGATATGGAGGAAGTACTATAGTCATGGCTAACTATTCTATGCTTCAAAAATTAAGGTAAATTATCATATTATTCAACTGGTGAGTATTTGCCTTGGCCCCTCTTAATTTTTTCTCTAGTTTTCGCCACTACATACATGCCAACCAGAATCATCACAAGCAGCTAAGACATAAACCTGTTCATTAAAGCATTCACCAACCAATGTATATGGTTTAGAAAATTGGAATTTCATCGAACACCCTGTGGCTGTGGGTGGCCTAAATATCCCAATTTCAGCATACATCCCCCGGAATCATCACAAAAAAAGACTGTTACCATGGATTTGAAAAGGCAAACATAAATACAACTTGATGTATTTCTATGCTAATTTGTCCCAGTCTAGATCTATTAGCCATATGTTTGGTACGTGGCTTAATAATCAACATAAATTCTATAAGCCCCTGATCTGGGTTGGTGTCTCTGCCATTTGTTGGGCTATTTGGAAATGCCGGAATGATATTATTTTTAAAAAGGTGAAGTTTAATTCGCTTTTGCAGGTTATTTTCAGGGGAGCTTACTGGCTACGCTTTTGGGCCCAGCTGCAGCATAAGGAGCAGGCTAAGGATACCCTCATTGCCATGAGCAGAAATTTAGAAGTCGTTGCTCTTCAGATTGCTAATAGAGGATGGAACAATTTTTATCGTTTACCTTAGTCGGGACTTTGTTGCCGTTTTTCACCCTTTTGTGGACGGTTCCGTGTAACTCTGTAATAATGGGCTGTGTACATCTTCGGACGTAGAGGCCGGATTTAATTATCCAATTTCTAAAAAAATAACCACAAGGCAAAACACAGTGTAACAGTAGTCAAAATTCTGATGAAAAACGGCGAAAAGTTGTAATGGGACGTTGGTGGGTGCAAGGCCCAAGTATCTATCCATCGGCCTGGCCCAGCCCACAGCCCATTTCACAAAATTCCCCACCCCTCAGAAACCCCTAGGCCCTAGCTCAGTGGCGGTAGGGAAACTGCGGCGGCGAGGAGCAATCAACCGGGGCGCAGCGGCGGCGGCGGCGGCGATGAGTGTTTCAGGCGAGCTCACCGGCGAAGGTTCCGACGGCGAGGAGGAGGTCTTCATCAACGAGGAGGACATCATTAACGAGATAACCATCGACGACGAAGGTTGGTCGGCAGTACAGTGCTAGTGTCCCTTCGACCGCGCCTGCTTGCTTGCTCCATCGATGCCGCTGCTTACTCTTGCTTGCCTTACCTCTTTTAGATCTCCCCGACCGCGACGACGACGATGAAGACGGCAGCGACGGGATGGGTACGCGGTGGATTCTTTCAGTCTGTGTGAAATTTTCTCTGTCTGCTTTTCTCGTTATTCGGTAGCTAGCTTTATAGGCCAATTCTACGGTTCAAATTGTTAAGATTCCTGAAGAGATTGAGATGGTTTTGGGGATGTGCATGGTGATCACAAAGTGCAGTTAATTGAAAGTCTGGAATTTATTTATATTCAGGCTATTACACACGGTCTTGCTGCTTTGCGGATGTAGCTGGCTTGTTTGAAGCTACAGTCATTAGGAACAATATTAGCCTCTCTTCTCGTGTAACCCTAGCATGTGCTAGTTGCTTAGTTCTATGAAATACTGATCACTTATTGTGGTGGCGTCACACTTAGAATGCGGAATCAAGTTTGGGCTGAAAACACTATTATATATGTTTCAAGCAAACAATTCCTCTTTAGTATTTTTCCTATCCTCGCTAGCACACATACTTGTGGCTATTCGCTTGTTCTGGAGTTCAGCAGGCATCGTATCTGATATTATCTTCCATCATAACTGCTTAATCCTATATCTATGTCTCATTAAATAGTATAGTTCTCTTGTGTTACATACTTTGCTATTTTCTTGCAACTAATTCCATCTTCACTTTCAAGAACGCAGGTCCTGTCTTTCTGAAACTTTCATTTTTAAAGCTGATGATGTGCTAGATTTTCTATTCATGGTGTACATTAGAAGTCATCTGAAATGCTTCGTTTATCACAGTTCATCTGATATTTTCATTTTCAGGTGATGACGTTGATGATTCTACATACATATTTCAAGGCCACAAAGGCAAGTTATTACACTTGACAACGGAGTTTACACTTGTTCTGGGGAGATGATGACTAGTGTTTTAGTACTATGTTTATGTTTAATATGGTGCAATGATCTTTAATTTACACCTGCAAAGTAATACACGACCTGTATAATTTTGATAGCAAATTCCATGTTCCCTATCCTGCTTCTATTATCACACGTCTCAGTGCCTTTCCTTAATAGCTATCCTAACACTCCTTTTATTCTTTTCTTTTTCTGGCACAGATGAAGTCTTCGCTGTTGCATGTAGTCCTACAGATGTATCACTTGTTGCTTCAGGGGGAAAAGATGACAGAGGATTTCTGTGGAGGATTGGATCAGCAGAGGGTGCTTTGGAGCTGACTGGTATATTTTGCTTTGTTATTGTTTGTGTACTGGATGGCAATCATTCTTAATGTCTCTCAGATTTGTGCATGCTTCCTCTCGTTTCGTTTATCTGTGAAGAGCACACACTCTTTATTCATTTGAATTCATGTAAGCAGGTCATTTATGTTCCTATTCATGATTTGTTTACCCACAACATTACATGGAACTAATTCCATTCTTGTCCATGTGAGTAGTGTCGATGCATGTGCCAATGTATGTTTTTCTGTATTACTATTCACAAATCTCATGACATCTACATTTTCTCCATGGATGTAATTCATTCAGCTAAATCTATGTTGTTCCTTCTTTTGCATCTATCATTTAGCCTCCCTCTGCTCGTGTAGTATTTCTCAATGACGCATGCTCAGGATTGCATTGAGGAAACTTACAAAACTGGTGTTCTATATACAGGACATAAGGATACTGTCAGCACCGTAGCTTTTAGTTCAGATGGAAATTTGTTAGCCTGTGGAAGTTTTGATGGGCAGATAAACATATGGAATACAGCTACACATGCTCTTCGTGGAACCCTTGAGGGTTCTGGGTCAGGTTTTGAGGTGAGATGTTCGGTGCAGTGTGAAACCCTTGATTTCTCATCACGAAATACATCACTATTCGATGATTAGTCTCACAGCGTATTTTGCATGTTGTTTTTGTAGTGGCTTAAATGGCATCCACGAGGACATGTGATAATCGCAGGATCAGAGGACTGTAATGTATGGATGTGGAACGCTGACCATAAAGCCATTATGAATACTTTTGCTGGACATAGTAGCACAGTGACATGTGGTGAATTTACTCCAGATGGTATCGTCACAGTTCCTTGATTGTTATGCATTTACTTTATATCTATAAAGTTGTGGTTTAATCACCTATTTAGATGTGCTTATGAATGTTCTGTTCCATTTGCAGGTAAACTTATATGTACTGGATCAGATGATGCAACTTTGAGGATATGGGACCCAATAAGTGCACAAAGCAGACATGTTGTTCGAGGTAAATTGTCACCTATGTAGTAATGACCAAATATGTTTAGACATGCTCAGCCGACAACACGCGTGAAATTTATTTGATTTTTGTGGTTCCCGCATTGTAGGCCATGGCTATCATACTGATGGATTGACATGCTTATCAATTACTTTGGACTCACAAACAGTTGTTAGTGGCTCCAAGGATAATTCTGTGCACATGGTGAATGTAAACTCTGGCCAGGTAGGTGACTAGGTGTGCGCATTGACCAAGCATTCAATTCAAGCTAGTCTTTTGTTGTTCACTGTTTTGCCTTTTTTGGTCAATACTTGGTCATTTTGTAGGTCGTCGGTTCATTAGTCGGCCACACTAATTCCATTGAGTGTGTTGGCATCTCATCAAGGTATTGTCTCACATTAGCAGTGAGCAACAGAATTTTGTTGCAGATTGTGACCTTTCTTGCCTGCAGATACGGCTGGGCGGCTACCGGGAGCATGGATCAAAAGCTTGTCATCTGGGACCTCACACATCAATCAAACCGCTGCATTTGCGAACATGACGTGAGTTATTTGCCTGGTTGCCATCTTCCTTTTCTTCTTCGCTTCTGGATGCACTTGCGATCATTCGTTCATTCATTCAGTACATTCATCTGCGCATGAATTCTTGCAGGAGGGCGTGACATCGCTGGCATGGCTGGGTTCATCAAGGTATGTTGCGTCAGGATGCATCGATGGCAAGGTGCGCATCTGGGACAGCCTCTCTGGGGATCGCATCAGGGAGTTCAACGGCCATGCAGATGTGGTGCAGTCGCTGGCCACCACTGCCGATGGCAACGCCTTGGTCTCGGTCTCAACAGATGGCTCCGCCCGTGTGTTCGACATCTCCATGTTCAAGTGAAGGATACTGTGATGGAGTAGATGGTTGTTTTGTGTGCTATGGCTCTCCCCTTTGTTTGTGGTGTATGGTGATGGCACGGCATGGCATGATAATATGACTCAACCCTACTCTGAGTTATTGTAGATGAACAAAGAATGTATTTGGAGGGTATGATTGTACTGCCTTTTCTTTACTTGATTTTCTTTTGGTTTAATTTTGTGTTTATCCTTTGGAGAGGATTAAGGAATGATATACCTGCCTGACGGCACACCCTTCAGGATATCATTGAGAATGTAATCAGTGGTCTTCAGAAATGCCAAATAGACCTAGGGAGGCACGGCAGCAAGCTTCTTGTTTAATCTCAAAATGATTTAGCCGCATGCTTAGAGAATCATGAGAATCGGATCAGTATTCGTAAATTCTGGGATGCATTAAGCCAGACCTTCCAGATATCCATATCAACAAACGTGGTTACAAACACTGGTGACAGTCGGAACTCAGAACCGGTGATGTTTTTATCCACATCTGCGAAATTACCATGAAAAAATATCAACCACACGCACACTAGACAAGCATCAAAACAGGTGAGGGCATCAGTGAAATCAATCACCCATGGGGAGCAATTCCTCTCCAATCAAGTCAAACTCCTGAGCTATGTACCCTACCACCACCACCATGTGCCCATGTCATTGCTGCCGCACCCAACTCTGTCGTCATAGCACTCACTTCATGGAGTAAGAACCTACCAGCCCGAATGATCTCCGGTCAGTTCGTGGAGCCAGACTGAAGTTCATCCCAAACATCTCCTTGAGAGCCTGTCCGGGCTCTAGGTCAATCAGCCTCGCGACAAGAGAGGCACTCTCTCTGATATGCTCCATGTCAGTCTCTGTCCAGATGAGGCGGGAGAGCTGTAACCTCCGTTGTTTCGTGCTCAGATCGATGCCCCATTTTCTGTAGACGCTCTCTTTCTCCCCATTGGAGAGCTTCTTCAGCATCTGCTTGTAGAGCATATCCCTTTCTCGGCGAAGATTCTTCAAGCTGTCAGCACACCAAGTGTCAGTGTTATGTCAGGTTTAAATGCAATGCAAAAGCCAGAAACCTTTTCTTTTAGCCACCCAGAAGTGAGTTGCTAGCTGTTAATACATAGAGGAAAGAATGTACCTTGATGCGATGGCAGGATTAAATTCCCCTTGTTCTGCGGATTCAGCACTGAATGAATTTTTAATGAAAGATAGTCTCCTGTGCTCCACTTCCATGTATATGTTATCTTCTGGATCTCCCTTGAATAAGAGGAAGAAGTAGGTTCTGTGCACGATGGAGACATTGCATTCATGCCACAACTCAATAATTTGTTGCTGTTTCTTCTCAAAATCAACAGTCGGATGGGAAGGAGATTCGATGGGACTCAGTGCTATATCTACACCAACGTCTTTGACTGTTCTCCTGGCTGTCGAGTCATCTCTAATGCCCTGCTGCTTGAATCAAACACATTAAGTCACAAAACTCAGCTTGGAAAGCGAAAACATATCATTATGTTAGGTAAAAGCATTTACAAATTATGATCTCCAAGCTGGTATGATACCTAGTTTTTGCTGCATTGTTATGCAAGATGTGAGAGATCCTGGAGCAATTGTAAATGCAAGAATAGCTGAAGAAGTGTCCACTCTTACCATGATTACTTGTGCCTGAAATTCCTCAGGTTGGTCCTCATGACAAACTTTTGTCTTCTCATTCAACTCTGTGACACAACTGATGTCATTGACTTGAATTTCTTGTTCTTCATCGCTGGTGCTCATTTCATTGACTACTTCGTCACTGGTGCTCATTTCCCTGGCTAATTCATCAATGGTGCTTATTTCCCTAGCTACTTCATCACTGGTGCTCATGTCCTTGACAACTTCATCAGATGGTACTTCACAGGACACAACGGAACAGTCCAGTAAAAGTTCTTCCTTTTGGCAATCCTCATTCTCAGCATACAGGCTTCTCCTGACCTTATCAATCCTTCTGGGAGCGTACCTAAAGATTTCATCAGGCGGTGTCCTGCTGGTATTATCAGAATCATCAAACCAGCTATTTGGTATCACCATGAAGCTAGCCCTGCAGCTGTTACTTCTAGCCAATGCACGATCTTTGGAGCTCATTATGGATCTCTTCAGACTCAAGCATTCACGAGGATACGGTTTGCTAATGTCAAAAGAATGGTTTGGATCGCATGTATATAATTTGACAACATTTTCTCTAATTCTGTCAGATTCGCATTGATACATTTTGACAGAATCTTCCTCTATCTTTGTTATATTCTCAGCTTGTTGCTCATCTTTGCTGGGATATGATCTGACATGAGCTTCGAGTTTCTTTGTTATGCTCCCAAGCCCTTGCTGTTCATCAGATTGTGGGACTGCATTTTTGGAGATCACCTCTACATCAGGTGTTTGGATATTAGTGTCCTCAGGGAGTAATTGGTTGAATTCATGGCTTCTGCTTCTTACATGCTCATGTATCTCTATGCATTGGACTTCCCTGCAATGCTCTTCAGATACTTCAGATGCAGTTCTTGAAACTGCTTCCTTCATCTGATATGGCTCTATACCATCAGAGCTATGGTTGCTGGGAGGGTGCCAAGGTGAAACCAACTTTTGATCCCATGTTTGCCGAGGAAGCTCCCTTGTTTCACCGAGGAATGCTGAGTCATTATGATCACTACTGCAGACATAGGATCCACTGAATGATGCGTAATCTTGATCTTGATGAGCAACCCCATAAGCATCAGCAACTGAAAGTGCCTCTTCAGACACATTTCGTGCAAGGGACTCTGATGAACAACTATGGTCATCCTGTAATGAGTAGGTCAATTAGTTAGAGCTTGCACATTACAATGATTCTAAAGGAAAGTAGATATATTTAAGAGAACAAATACCCATTGCTTTGCAGTGTGCTCGTTGCAATGGTCATCGCCATCACCTTTCAGTAAACAGTTGAGTTGAGATTGAACCGTGTCCCTTTCCTCCATCAAATCTTTCAGCTGTTTTTCAAGCTGAAAAAAATAGAGAGGAGTGCACATTACATAAGAGACTGTGGATGATGCAACTAACAGTGTCCCAATTACAACATATATTAAAAACGACAAAAATGTACCTTCTTAATCTGAGCATCCTTCTCTCTCAAAGCCTCAGTGTGACTAGTGCATGTAGCCGACCCAGGAAACTTCAGCTCATTTTCTAATCTAGCAAGTTCTCTCTGTAGATGCTTCACAAGTGCTTTGTCAGACATCACCACGTTGACATGTGCATTTGTAATAACCTCCTTTGCACAGGTCGCAAACAGTAGAGTGTTCCTGGATTGCTCAATATGAGTATGTGCAGGGCTCATTGTGCAGATAATGGCTGTTCTGGCATTGCCACCGAGAGAGGACTGTAATATACGGGTCAGCTTTGAATCTCTGTAAGGGATATGGCCATTTCTTCCTTTGCTGCAGTAGGAACATATAGTTCAGACTAAAGTAGATGATAATAACGCAACCAAATCAAGTAGTAACACCAAATATTTCAAAGTTAGTTTTTTAAAGAATATGAATGCAAGTGGACAGGATATGTACAAATGCAAACTCCAAATTTTAGAGTGAAGAAGAAACAACTCACTGTAATTATGAGTTCTTACTAGAGGAAACAAACCTCAGTTGACGGACGACCTTTCCCAGTGTAAGCAGACTTCGGTTGATATGGCTGCCTTCTTTTAGCCTCATACCAGCTGAGGCGGTCTGAGATGCACGCTCACTTCCTGCTAGATCAACAAAGTTCTGTCCAAAAGAAGAAAATTATAATCCATGCAACATTGCATACAAAAGAATTATAAATCTAGAAGGATATTCCATACCACACAAGCCACAAGGGTGCTTGAGTTGCCTCTTCCTAAATACTGCCTAGTAGAACTTTCAATTGTCTGAAATTAACAGGATATGTCAAAAGGCATTTGTTAAAAGAATAATGTTGAAACATACATTATAAGAGAGGCGCCAACCAATCTGAGTATCTGATGGGATCTGGAACTTGTTTCATTCAAAGCAGTTTCTCCGATCTGCCTTTGAGCTGGAGCACAAAACCAAATGAATCAGATGAGGTGGGGAAAATAAGACACCTCTTTTGTTTCAGCAGGTTCGGTTCCACACCTTCACATACTGCTAGAAGATCCCTAAGATGATCGTAGTCCCTCAAAGTTTCCTCAGTGAGTTTTTCTACAGTAGTCCCTTTCTATTCAAATAAAAATATGAATGATATTTAGAACAGTAAATAGGAAGATGAAAAACTAGAACTAATTATGGTGAGTTCAAATCAAGGAGAATAGAGTACCTCTGGATCATCTAGAAGTCTAAGAGGTGTTGAGTCATGGCTCAGAAGGTCCCTCACAGCTTCATTGTATATCTCTATGGCCGAAAATTTCAAAATGAACTCCCTTTCAGGATGCTGCAGCATGGAGAAAGGATTTAATTACAAAGAAACACAATCAATGCAACGACAATGGTTCACAAAAAGAAAATAAAGGCACGCGGTGTTAGTAGTGTGCACGCACCTTATCAATGTAATCATAGATGTCCAGCATGCTATATTCAGTAATACCCGTCATAGTGTAAGTCTTCCCACTGCTTGTTTGCCCATAGGCAAATATGCTTGCTGTGAAGAACAAACACATGTGTTAGCTCACAGTTCGTCAGAAATAGAAGTGACAGAACATGGGTGCTTCATTTCTCCTGTGCATACAGTTAATTCCACTGACAACTGATAGAGCAACTTCTTTTGCTCCTTCCTCATAGACTTGCTGCGTAGAGCAACTGGGGCCAAACACCCTATCTGATGGGGACAAGAAAGAAGCACAATGTGAGCAACCGACTGCCAAGAAAATGCCTAAAGAAACTTCTTGCAGCTATATTCAAAACACCAACAAATTTGGGTAACCACCAGTTGCACTGGTACCTCCAATTTTGCAACAAAGGTGATATTTTAAAAAAAAGGAAAGAAAATTGCAACAAAGGTGAGCTGAGCTCTGCTGCTGCTACTCACCGTAGGTGTAGGCGGTGGGGAACATGGCGCGCTCGGGGACTGTACTCCGGAACATGATGGTGGTGGGACTGATGCACTCCCAATCGGAGCTGTCCCCGGCTTCCCTGCCGTTGAGCGGCCGGAGGCGCACGGACACCATTATCCTCTCCTCCTTGGCCTCCGCCGCCATCTCCTCGCCTGGCGCCCCCATGGCAATGGCAGCAGAGCCTCCTCCTCCTCCTCCCCCTGCGCACCCTCGCCAGCCAAGAGCAGTATCAGTATCCAAGCCTCCCCCCTCCCTTCATGTCAATTTCAGCGGCAACCCCGTCCTCCACTCCCGGACCAAACATCCACTGGCATTGCGCGACAGCGACGCTCCCCCCCGGCTCGCGGCTGGGGAAAACGGCAAGTTTCGGACGCGTGCGGTAGGTGCCCCGTGCCCCCGCCGCGGGACGAAAGCGGCGGGCCACCGGGCGCTGGACCTGGACGGAAGTGGACGGCGATCCGGCGAGAGGCCACACCCACACAAGCAGCAAGGACAAATTACTACGCGATAGGGGGGCTCCCTTGCCCCGCACATGCGCCGGCATTACTACCGCGTTTTTGACCAGCTGGCTGAGTTCCCGCGAGAGCATTAATATATCCGGTCGGTCGCCCGCCGCCCGCCACCGCTGCCGCCGCCGTCGCCGCGGAACCGCGCTGGCGCCGCGCGGTGCCGCCGCGACGGACCATGGTCCCCGCCACGCTTCCTTAAAAAAACTAGGAAATCCTTTCAATCTATGCGCCTCACATGGGGGGAGCGGAGCGGAGGGAGGAAGGGCAAACGGAACCAAGCCAAAGCCACAATTTTTCTTTGATTGATGCTCACCAACTACTAGCATCGGCGCGCGAGGTTTATGAGAAGACGAGGAAATCAAAAGGGGAGCAAGCTAGCAGCAGAGCATGTTAATTATTACCTGCTGCGGCGGGAAGCGGTGAAGGCGCGCCCGTGGACTGGAAGCTAGTCGCGGCGCGGGAAATGCGGGAGGCGCGGGGGGGAGCAATGCGGCCGGCCGGCTAGTGAGCGGCGAGGTAGCCGTCTCCTCGTCGTCGTCGGCTCATCTCCTCCTCCCACTCTCCTCCTTGCAGCTGCGGTGATGGCGGAGGGGGGATTTGGTAATGGTGGCTGCGCGGTGGGAAGGAGGCGGAGAGGGGAGAGGGTGGTTTGGTGAAAAATAAAAAAGAAATGGGAGGAGGTGTGGTGTTTCTGCTGCGGGTACGAGGGCCTTTCTACCCGTAACGGAGAGGACGCGCCATCCATCGGCCAATCACGGTCAATGGACGCGCGTGGGCCCGTCGAAAGTTCAACGTGGGACCACCTTGTCTGTCTGTCATGTGCCGGTGTCCCTTCCCCGTTGAACGTACGGGCAGCAGCGGTCAGCCCTTTTGCTGGGTGAACCACCAGTTCCAGTTCATTGCAGGGCCACTTCGGGCTTTTTCCGCATTTGGATTTGCCTCGGGTTGGCAAAGTTTTGGATTTGTTTCACTTGTGCAGTGAAACAAAACAGATGTTTCATTTCATCTTCCAAAGGTGTGGCCAAACACCTTTTTCAAAAAAAAATCATAATTAGCATTGCACATGCTCAAAGAGTTCGTTTAATTTAATTATTAGTCACCAACTACCAATATTTTTCTCACATCCGGATGCAAAATGTTTTATTTTTTTGAATACAAAATGTTTTAGAAAAACTAATTACTAATTGTCGCATATAAAGATCCAACATGCGAAGCGTGTAGCTCACGCGCCCACGCTAGTGAGAAAGCCATTAACATAGAGATTGTGACACAGTAAGCACAACGTAATCTCGATTTGACACAGCAACTGTGCAACTACTCGTACCGTGCTTGGTACACAACACCTTGGATATCTTCACCAAAGAACAGGCATGACAAGGAAGCTTCTTCTTCCTGCTGGCGTGGAGCACCACCACCACCACCACCGACTATTCCCTCGCGCGCTCCTTAAACATTTCCCGGACGCAATAACATAATGGGATCCTCTCTGCTTGGTCAGTGTCACCTTCCTGGTCGTTAGAACAAAACATATATGCTCATCATCACTGTCAGAGACCATTAGAAAAACATCCACAGAAACCATTCTTTATTTTTTTTATAATAAAAAAAATCCAGTGCACAGCACCAGTTCCAGATCTCAGGGAGAATTAAAGGAAATTAAATTAAAACAAGGCCGACCACCGAATAATTCTAGTTTTTTTTCTTGGCACATAAGTGACACACCGTTCATTGTGTTTCAGATTATTAGCAAGATGAATCAACCACCAAGACTTTGCCTTTTTCTCTCTTCCAATTCCTTTTAAGAAGGGGAAATGACACTGCGCGAGATGTGCCAAGCGGCCAAGCAGGCAGTACTGTATGGGCAGGTAAAGCTTTGCTTAGGCCCTAAACAAAGGGCGCTAGCTAGCTGATCTGATCTGATCAGCAGCAGCTGCTGCAGGATTAAAGCTTCAGATCTGCGTAAAGCTCAAAAGCATCGCCACCCCAAGTGTAATGGCAACTGTTGGCGTGGCCGGTTAGTTTAATCTCCTTGTCCTTCATTTCCAGCACAAAAGTGGTTCCGAGTACATCTAACATAGCTGCTGAAAGCCTGAAACGGGAGATGGATCGAGTAGAAAGGCGGCAACGCGGAGAAGCAGGCGATCGATCAAGATGTGAGTAAGTGACGAGGATTCCTTCTCGGCTGGAGTAAACAACGTTATCTGAGGAAAATTCAGGCTCTTTTAATCTTTTTTTAGGGGGGGGAGTAGAAAATTCAGGTTCTTGCTGATGGCCTGGTTCTGAATTGCACTGCATTATATTTACTTATCTGAAACTTTTTGCCGATCAGCTAGTTACAACTTAACATTTCCGTCAGTCAGTCAGTCAGTCAGTCAGTCAGCAAACGTTGTAGCTGATGAACGATACCGTTTGGTCGGAGCATCATCATCCGGTGCAGTGTCACTGGAGTGCTTTGTGGGTCACCTTGTCTTCCCAGCAATATATCAGCACTGTTAAGCGTAGTTAGTGAGTGTGGTATTGTGGTTACGGCCGTGTGGCCCTCTCTTGGTAGCTATATTCCAGGGCATTATGACTCGTGCGTGGTTGGTACTCCACATGCCATGATTCCCCAAAACGGCAGGACGTACTGTTCTCTTGGCCCTGCATGCGACTAGAGCACTGGCAACGCCATTGCTGGTCTGCTCGTACAGTGCCGCGCGCTGTTGCAGTTTTCTGAAATACTAGCTGAAAGCCTGAAACAAACCGTCCTGACACTGCTCGCATTGTGGGGTTTGAAGCTTGAAGGTTGAGAGATCGACCTGCCTAACGACCCAACTGCCGCGCGGCTACTGGCTCCCAAGGACAATCATCACACCGCCTCCTCACCATTGATCTGTACGTAGTGTGTTGTTCTCTCGCCATGTGCAGAGCTACTGTCCAATCCACGCATGCATGCATGAACCGGCAGCTCCATCGATCGATCATTATCCGCTAATGATTCACGGTTGGGATCGAGTGCAATGCAAGTACCATCATGCATCATCTATGTGATCCATGACAAAAATTTCCTAACATCGTCGTCATGTGTGTATGATCAAGGTCAATCATTGGAGAAGGAATAATCTAGTACGCTTATGGAAACTACGAGAGAGAAACAGAAATAAACCAAAGAAATTTATGGTCAACACATCAGGAAGGAGAAGGAATAAGGAAGGGGCACAAGCTAGTGTCGGTGACGACGCTGTTTTCGCCTGCGTTTCAATGGACGAAGACTA
Source organism: Cenchrus americanus (assembly GCA_947561735.1). NCBI lineage: Eukaryota > Viridiplantae > Streptophyta > Magnoliopsida > Poales > Poaceae > Cenchrus > Cenchrus americanus. Next base: position 95,097,500 of record OX387242.1, on the reverse strand, counting down.
CGCCGTAGTAGTACGTGTCGAATTAGGGGACTGCCCTGCACGTCAGGGAAAGGATCGGAGTCAGAGACGAGCCTTTCATGATTTGTTGGCCTTGTGTCTCCCTTCTTTGACCTTTTTGATCCAATCCACATCGTCTGCATTTAATCATGGGGCGATCAGGCACTGTCGCGAGACGAGAGCCTGATGATGAGACGAAGACGACGACGCACCCTGCTGTTTGATTCAGCCTTAGCTTCGCTTAGAAGGGTTTCCCCGACTGTTATGACATTCAAATAATCTAGTGGCATTAGCTAGATTGCATAAAAAACTATGATGAGCTCTAAAAACTTTTGAATTTTTTTAAGATTTGTGAGCGTACTGATTTTGAATAAGAAACATCCACACTTAACATGGGCGATTTCAATCGTTGGTAAAAAAAAGCACTCAGTTCTTGGTGAGCTAGGTATAGCGTTATGTTGATTCGTTCAGTGCTGTATAGGGTATTGCAGCCTGCTTTTAGAACCCGGCCAGCTGTAAGAAAGCAACAGCTAGCATACATCGATGTCAACTTAGTCGGTGGACAATGGAGTTTGACGCAATATAGTAGTATATATAAGATATTTCTTTTTTTGTCTTTAAGAATGGAAATTTGGAGAAAGGTGAATGCAACCCAGTTAGGTAAAAACTGGTATCTGGTCACCAGGAGAAACAGGACAACGGTGAACTTTGCGTAGTTAGCGCCCTGTTCGTTTGACTTATCAGCCACCAGTCAGCAGTATTTTGCCACCAACAATCAGCCAACAGTAATTTTCTCTCAGAACAAATCAGCACCAGCCATCAGCCACTAGCCAAACGAACAGGCTGCAGTTCCTTTACCATTTCCACCAACAGTAGGAGAAACGAAGAGCTGCAACTCTGAAACTCTGAACCAATGCCTCTGCTGCCAACAAGGCAACAATTCCTGCACTGCATGCATGTCTGCATGGACCATCGCAAGCATCGGGTGCCAAACTCGCAGTTGATGTAGATAAGAGAAGCTGACCATGTAGCTAGCTACCGCGGGCCACACGAAACACCATGGTTCACTCTTTAATCCCTAATAACCCTGAATTATGATTAGTGGTTAGTTATGGGCCGGTGGTGTGTTCCTTGCGGAGGTGATTTGCCAGCAGAGATCTAGGAGGGCTTTTGGAATGCTCCTGACGTGTTGTGCACACGACAGCACAGCACGTACTACCGGCCTTTCCCGCTTTGGTGCATGATGCAGCATAGAATATCTGAACTGCACAGAGGTTGAGGCGTCTTTGGCGGACATCTGACAGTCGGTGGCACAGGTCGATCGTCCTAGGTTGTTCTTTTCCTTTGGTTCCTGAGTTCCTGACGATGATTGGCTGACGAGTAAAGGGCCTGATAACAGACGCACCTAGCTTACTGATGCGCTCTGCACGTACGAGATCAGATGGTGGTAGTAGCGTTGCTGCTAGCTTGTTTCTGGTGGAGATTAAATATTCAGAGTTGGTTCGGCTCAGAAGCCTCACCAGATCACTTGATGAGGCTCTTATTAATTCGACTGTCTCTGATGAGGGCGTGGTGAATGCATGCATGCATGGCCTGTACCACCTCCAGCCATGTGGTGGAGAGATTGCAGCAGCTGCTGGTACAGTGGTTGTGGTTGTGTACGTGGTGACACGATCGATGCCAAAGGCTTGCACGGACAGAGCGCCATGCCGCAAGTCGTGTGATGTGTGTGATATGCGGTGCGGGTGGACGGGTGGGGTGGAGTGGAGTGGGGGGAGGCTGGCCAGAGATTGAAGGCGCGTGCGTGTTGCTGAAAGGACGACGGGAAAGGATGACGCCGACGGAGCAGCTAGATAGAGCTCAGGAGTATCGGAGAAGGCGTCGATCCTCTCGTGACTCTCTCGCATGTTCGTCGTCGGTGCCCGCTTCCTCCAGGCGTCGGAGTGCCTGGCAGCTGCGAGCCTCCTGGAGACAGCCCACCGCTCACGCTTGGAAGCTGCGAGGCTCCAGGCTTTGCCTCACCGGTCGCTCCTGGCAAATGGGAGCCTCCTGGGTGCGTCCCTGCTCCCTCCTTGCATTGCAGCCTGAAACCGCAGCCGTCATGATCACCGGATTTTTTTATATATTTTCAATCATTTTGCAAAATTTATACGACGGTTTGAAATTTTAGCAGATTTGGCAACTAACTGTCGTGCGCCACTGCGTTTAGGAACTAACCGTCGTAGCGCACGGCGGTTAGATGCTGGCCACGGCGTTTTGCGGCGGCCCACGACGGCTAGGATGATTTAAATTTTTTGATTTTAATAAATCTAGTAGAAAGGGGAAATTCAGAACACGATCTCCAACATAATACCTACCCGGTTGTTTTTGGTTTTTAATTTAAGGAAAAAAACACTACGATGTAGAAAAGAAAAGCAAAGTTGCATATAAAAAATAGTCATGATCATATATAACAGTGCTCCTGTACAAACAATACTCGACCAAATCTAGCATCGCCTGGGCTTCTTGAGCAGCCTCAGAGCTCGGGCTGCGGCGTGCGTCTGCTCGCGAGGGTACTCAACGGGTCAGGAGGGTGGATCTGCCGACGCCTACCATCACCAGTCGCCTACGGTGTCTCCACCGCCGCCGTCGACCCTGCAACCTCGTGGGACAAACCTGACTGCCCTCCGCTAGCGCCTGGCAGCTGCGAGCCTCCTGGAGACTGTTGTGCCCCACCGCTCGCGCCGGGGAGCTGCGAGCCTCCTGGAGACTGTTGTGCCCCACCGCTAGTGCCTGGCAGCTGCGAGCCTCCTGGAGACAGCCCACCGCTCACGCTTGGAAGCTGCGAGGCTCCAGGCTTTGCCTCACCGGTCGCTCCTGGCAAATGGGAGCCTCCTGGGTGCGTCCCTGCTCCCTCCTGAGTCCACGTGGGTGGCACGCCTCCAAGTTGCGACCCTGCGAGCTCGTCCTGCGGCTGCAAACCCTGCAACCAGTCGAAGTCGAGGGCCAAGTCGTCGAAGCCGGACCCGGACGCTCCGGCCTGGTCCCCTAGGTCAGGAGTGCGGACGCTTGAGTTGTAAACTGGAAGAAATAGTAATATTAAATCATGTTTCCTAATTAATACAATCTAGTATTATAGGGTAGTGGTCAATACCTGGCTGAAGAGCAGGGCCGAGGGACGAGGAAGGAACCGGTGCAAGTGCAGGTGCGGGTCCTTGTGGTGTCGGTCCTGGCCTCCTGGTGCGGGTGCACGTGTAGGCGCAGGACCTCTAAGAGGAGGCCCCCTACCGGAGACATCCTAAAGGGAGGATGCGCCGGAGGGCGCGCCGGGTACAAAGCTGGCTGGAAGGGTGGCCGTGACGAGGACGACGATGCCGCATGGGAACGACCAGTTGAGGCGGAGCTGGAGCACGACTGGGGGTATCGTGGAAACAGTGGTAGAGCCGGGTTGTAGCGGTAGTTCACCGCGGCAAGGAACCTCCTGGTGATGGCACCCATCCTGAGGAACGTCTCTGAGATCTCCTGGTGTGACATCTGGTCCAGCCTCGCCGTTGAGTCCTCTACAATACGTGAAAGGTCTGCAATCATGTCGAACTGCAAAAGAAATTATTAGTAAATTGTAGAATGTAAAGTACCAAAAGGGAAAGGCGGTGAATTTTCAAACTCACCACCGTGTCGTAGTGTTGATCCCATCGAACCAGGTATGTGGTACTAGCAAGCACCCTCGTCGCGTCCGGAACCGGCGCTGCTGGCTGTGGTGGGACATACATCAAACGCGCCTGAGTCCTCGGGGTGTACCACTGGATGTACGCCTCCCACGCCGTGTCATCGTGGGGCCGGACCTCCTCGACCAAGTTCTGCAACGCGGAAGCCCAACGGTCCATGTACGGCTGCAACCTCTCAACCCAGGAAAAAGTGCCCGAAACACCCCTCCGCGACCACCTACGACGAATTAAACGTATTTGTCAGCTTTTGAAATCTTCGAACGCCGAATTAAATTTAAAAATTTACGATAACTCACCTATGGTGGACGCTCGAAACAGTGTGCACCACAGGCACAGGCCACTCCTGGTAGCGGCCGAACTGCCTCAGCACCCTGTGGACAACATACCCCTCCATGTACATGTCGAACAGCAACGGCGACCTCGTCATCCAATACCGCTGGTCGCAGAAGCACAAAGTCGAGAGGCCCTGTGGTGCGTGGGCCGCGATAGCCTCCTCGGAGCACGTCGTCCACCTGACGTTTGCGTCTGTGAGAGCGTCGAACTGCCTCGCCCTCTTCGTTTGGTCGTGGACGTACGAGGTCTGCATACAAACAAAATGTGAACCATAAATGTCGATTGAACAAACTAGAAAAAATGGAAAGACAAATTGAAAGTGAAAGGTAAGAAATTACCTTCCGAAGGCACCACAATGAGCCCATGGTGAAACGGTCGCGCGGGTCGTGGCCCTCTGGCAGGGGCTCGTACGCGTAGAGGGGCACGATTGGCCGACCAATCGCAAACCACTCGTGGCACTAGAGTTGAAGAAGGAGAGGACAACCGAGAAGGATCGGCTCCGCCGCACGACCCTTCGACACCCCCGAGCACAGCCCCCTGTACGCGATCACAAGAACAGAGTTGCCCCAAGTGATCTGGGGCACGACGTCCAAGGGCGCGTCGGCGATCCTCCGAGCATGGGGGGTCAGGTACTCGTCACCGCGTCACCCTGCGAACTGCAGAACAACACGAACCCAAACAGCCACAATAGGTACGCCTCGAAGAACCTATTGACTGTCTCCTTCTCAGCGTCATCTGCTAGGTAATTATCCTGCACAAACAAAATCAAACGTTAGTTTTATTGTCTCCATATAATCAAAACCGAAGAGAAATATGAGGTAAAGGTACGTACGCTAAACTGCTGCAACCAAGACAAGGTGGGTCCGTGAGCGTTCGCGAACTCCTGGTACGAGCGGGCGCGCGATCGTTCCAAGGAATGTTCGCGAACCGAGTGAGGAACTCCGTACACCAGTTAGCGGAGATGTCCGCGACCCTTAGCGGCTCGCCCTCACAAAGAAGGCTCATCAACAGCGACGTGTCCTGAAGGGTCACCGTCATCTCGCCGACGGTGAAGTGGAACGTGTGGGTCTCCGGCCTCTAGTGGTCCAGAAGCGCGCTGAGGAAGGAGAAGTCGTACTGGAAGGCGATCCTCCCGAAGAATCGCGTCGGGGCTGGCTGTCCCCCTGGACTAACCGCGCTACAGGTAGGAGTCCTGCAGCTCTTAGCCTGAAACAAATAACGTAATTTATCAGTTACAATAAAAGGATAAATGAAGGTACAAACAATCGCCCTGTTCGCTTGGCTTATCAGCCACCAGTCAGCAGTACTTTTCTCTCAGAACAAACCAACACCAGCAACCAGCCAACAGTACTTTTCTCTCATATGAAACTAGCACCAGCCATCAGCCACCAGCCAAACGAACAGGCTGAATAACACAACATCAATTCACGTACTTGGGAACCCAGCGGTCGTGGATCGGCAGCAACGTGCGCGTAGTGCGGGAACGCATGTGTCCAACATCCTCTCCGAGGACGGCGGACAGGAACGAGCGGTGCCTGCGGTCGATATCCATGTCCAGTAACTGAGGCGTCACGTACGCCTCAAGCTCAGCACGAGCAGCCTGAACCTGAGCCTCAGCCTGCGCCTGCGCCTGCGCCTCGGCTTGAGCTTGAGTCTGGTCCATAGCTGCAGCTGCATACAAAAATTAAATATAGAATTAAAAAACACAGATAAGTAATTTTCTACAATTTCTAAATTTAGACATGAGGTAAATTAACTTTCTAGATTTTCTAAACAAATATAAGTATTTTCTACAATTTTTACAACACATAAACTCACTTTCTACATTTTCTAAGCAAATTAAAGTAATTTCGATAATTTCTATAATTTCTAAAATAGATAAACTCATTTTCTACGATTTCTAAAACAGATAAACTCATTTTGTACATTTTCTAAACAAACTAAAGTAATTTCGGTAATTTCTATGAACAGATACATCAATTTTCTATATTTTCTAAAGAAATTAAATTATTTTCTACAATTCTTAAACGACATAAACTAAGTTTCTAGATTTTCTAAATAAAAAACTAATTCTCTAGATTTTCTAAACTAAAAACTAATTTTCTAGATTTTGTAGACTAGAAAACTAATTTTCTAAATCTAAATTAATTTTCTAAATTTTCTAAATAAAAAACTAATTTTTTAGATTTTCTAAACTAGAAAACTAATTTTCTAGATTTTCTAAATCTAAACTAATTTCCTGAATAAAATACTAATTTTCTAGATTTTCTAAACTGGAAAACTAAATTTGTAAATCTAATCTAAATAATTAACTAAATGAGAGAAAACATACGTGGAGGAGAGGAGTAGGTGTCGACCGGAGAGGAGGTGGAGGCGGCGGCGTGGGGGGGGGGGGCGGCAGCGAGCTTCCGCCGTGGGCCACGACAAGAGGGCGCACGGCGGGCCCCGCTCCTCGCAGCGGACCGTTGGCGCCCCCCTTGCCGCCGTGGGCCACGAAGGTTGCGTTACAAACTGCCGTAGCACACGGCAGTTGGTTGCCAAATCTGCTAAAATTTCAAACAATTTTATAATTTTGCAAAATGATTAAAAAATATATATATATAAAGCCTTGGTTCTTCTGTATGGGGCCCATTGTATGTATGTTGAGAACCGTCCTTTCTTACAGCCCAGCAACAGAGAAGAGAAGGCCCAACAATCATTGGGTTGCTCCGGCCGGCCCACTCCACTTCCCTATTTCGCTGCAAACAATAATCGGCCCGCCCAACAATTCTACTTTTGTTATGTGTCTAAATAATGTTATGTCTAGATGCACAGTACCACTATGTATCTAGTAATAATATATCCAAAATGACATAATATATATATATATATATATATATATATATATATATATATATATAGACACACAAATACTTACTAAATATAACATCGTATCGTACTCTGTAGGTATCTATCTACTCCCTCTGTCCCAAAATAAATGCAATTCTAGAGTTTGAAATTTGTCCCACAAAGAATGCAACTTTGACCAATCAATCACAAAAGACAAGGCACTTTAGAAGGTTCTCACATAAAAAACAAGTCCACATCTAGATCTTTCTCATAAAAGACAAAGGGTAGTTTGGTCATTTTACACTCCACATTGATTTGTGTGCCTGGTTCTAGAATTGCATCTATTTTGGGACGGAGGCAATAGCTACCTAGCAGCATAAAATGTCGAAGATGTGCGATGCATATATACCTCGGTCTCTTTTTAGTTATCAGTAGCCAAACAGACAGAGTGCTAGGGCACTTTCTAACCGATATTCTTCCGTCCATAATCTCCATTAAAAAGGCGCTACTGATAATCGATATTCGTTCTTTCCTAGATTCCATGCATACTACATCACCAGAGAACATATCCGGCGTTACAGTGTGTTTAGGCATCACCGTGTTACCATTGGAAATGACGGTTGCTACATTGATCCAGAAATTCCAACAAAAGATATGATTGGATAATCTGTCATCCTTCCACGTACAATCATGCAAAATTTAGATGCGACGGAATTTTGTACGAGATGCAACTCTTTTTTTTTGCAAGATGGAACTATGGAACAAAAAAAGGAAAATATGCATGTGAACAGTAGCGCTAGTGGGTCCACGATGGTGCATATTACGGTGGAAGGTGACCTGAGCTAAATACTCCCTCCATTCCACAAGACCTGACATTTTTTTAAGGAACATGTATTGATCTTAGCGCATTACACCGGTCTGTTTACAAACAGGACCCGAAAGAAAAGAAAAATTACAAAAAAGTTCAAAACTCTTGTTCATCTTCCTTGAAGCCTTCAACGATCCGTTCGTCCCCGCCGTCGAAGCCGCTTCCCAATTGTCGCTGGGCACCAAAGTCAAACTCCACAAAGTGGAGGCCGCAGAGCAGGGCTTACTGCTAGGCGAATCAGCCGAGTACACTGCCTCCCAGGCGCATCGGCCGACTCTAGTACCCACGACGCATCCTTCGTTTCCACCACCGGCAACCCGAGCAATGCTCAGATTTCTTCCAAAGATCATCTTCCTTGAGATTAACAGGGTCAACAACATCATCACCTGAAGAAGATGACGACGCGCCGACCCTCGACTCCTGGACAGGTCTCCCCAGCCTCTCCGTTGACGTCGGAGTAGATCGCCATCGGAGAACGGAAGAAGCTGGGAGAAATTATTCCTCTGCAACACCGTCGCTTCCGCATCGCCGGCGCCGCCAGGAAAACCAAGCCGCAGAGGAGCCACGCTCCACCGGCAAAACCAAACTCCACCACCGAGCATCGGCGGCGAGTAAACCTTAAACCTAAACAAACTCGACTGTGACTCGATCTACCAAAGGGATGGACCCTCGCTCCCCTTGCCACTGGCTAGGAGGCCGGGGACGAGGGAGAACGAGGGCCAAAGGTGGACGGCGGCGGCGGCGCTTTCCGCCCGTGTCGCCCCTAGGACAACGACCTGACATTTAGGACAACGACGCGGTCTCCAAAACATAACTTTTGAATTCTTATTTTTATAAAAATATTTATCGGAAACTGAAATATGTATACTTTATAAAAAGAATTTTGCAAGACAATTCTACTCATATAGTTTCCATATTCATATACTCAACAAGTTAAAAGTTATTCATGATTTATGTTCTAAATGTTTGACCAAAACCTTGTACAAAACGTCATGGAATGGAAGGGGTATTCATTTATATTTTGTTTGAATTTTTCTATCAATAGCAACCGTTATCTCGAACATGGTAATAACACAGTACCTTTTGTGTTGCAAGCGCAACGTATCCTCGTGTGCCATGATATGTTGGGCTGACAACACAAAAGGTTTGAAAGCCGGACGGTCGGCCGGCCGGCCGGGTGCGCACCGGCAGCCTTATTACAGTTGCTGCCTGCATGTCAGTGGCCGCGGCCGGCGCGCGGTGGTACACAATTCCGCTGCCAAAAGCAGATCGGCCGCAGGGCTGTTACTGCTGCTCCCATCCATCGGCGCCTCATACAGCAGAGCAGAGCAGAGCAGTAGTGAATGGTACGTACGGCACGCGGTCGATCGAAAGAGAGCGGCGGCGAAAAGCCGACACCGTAGCATATACACATACTAGTACACCGGCCGCAGCCGGCCGGCGACACGACACAATGAGTACATATACCAGTAAAGGGCAAGGCAGCTCGGCCCCGCGCGCACTGTATGCGTACTCTCTCCGACGATCCTGATCTCGGCTCGATCGTGCTAGTACGTAGCGAGCACCGTATGCCGATTGCCGATCCCTAGTTTTACTATTTTTGCCAACCCGTCGCTATGCACAGACTTAATAAGACTGCATTTGGAATTTGGATTACCTAAATCGAACTTAGCTTCTAAATTGTCAGCTAGTTTTAACTTCGTTCTAAATTGTAGATCTTGTAGATCGCTTTGGTTATTATAAGTGCATTAGTCTTTTTACTACGTAGGAGTACCATGGATATAGCGTATTACTGTATGTACTTCATCCGTTCCAAAAAACACGTCGAATTTGAATGGTTCTAAATCAAACTTTTTTAAATTCGATCAAAATTATAGAGAAAACTATATATGTTATGGTACAAAATTAGTACCATTGTATTTTATAATATACTTGTTTCATGTCATAAATATTGACACTTTGAGAAAGTTAATTTAGCTTAGGACAATCCTAAGAAGACATTTTTTAGATTAGGAAATTAAATATATTAAAACTATTAATTTAGAAACAAATAAAATTACGTACAATTTAAAACAGAAGAAGTAGTTGTTTAGTAGGCAAATTGTTGTGTCGCTGGCCCGAGGGGTCCACCACATTGCGTTGCTGATGCGCTCTATCGAACTTGTTAACACGACCTCATGTTGGGGAGATGAATAGGTGGGGATAGCTCGTCTATACCGATCACTACCTCACGATGGGGACGTTACCCCCGTTAGCTTGTCCGTTGCCTTTGCCGTGCGCTAGGACAAAGCGCACGACAAAGACATTCCCTTTGCTGTGCGTTTTCATCTAGCGCATGACAAAGACATTCCCTTTGCTGTGCGTTTTCATCTAGCGCACGTCAAACATATACGTTTGTCGTGCGTTTTCCTACGGCACACGACAAAGTATTCTTAAAAATTTTGATTTTTGTATTTCTTTTAATTTCTCCACATCAAGAACATTATTTTATACACTATATTTCAAATTTATACATGTCTCAATAAATTTACTATTTTTAACAATTATGTGTCACTCAAAGAATTTTTGCCGTATATGTCAAATTTGAACTTTTGTTGTATATGTCAAATTTGAACTGCAGGTGCATAAAGTAATGGAGCCAAGTTTGTGGAAAAATGATATTCATGTAATTGAATAAATTTTAAGACTTTATCCATGAAATTTTGAACATTTTGTTCGCGAATCATGAAAATCCACATGCAGTTGCAATGTTTTTAAATTGTATAAAATGCAATCAAAGTTTAAAAATCATGAGATTTCTCAAGAGCTCATGATTCGCTATGTGAAGCTTGTGATAAATCATATATAGTGTTTTTGAGCAAGTCGTCATGGATGGTGTTTGGAAACTAAAGTATCTCACTAGAAGTTTCAAAGTGTTGAGAGCCACTTGATTAGGTTTGTAGTCGTAGTAAAGTTCAAATTTGAATTTGAATTTAAAGTTTTTTATGTAGGCAATGTGCAATTTATATTGTCTGATCCTAATTTATGCTAATTTTTCGGATCCATTTAATAATCTTAGTACATTAACTCTATTTATTGAGGTGTAAAAAGGCACAAATGAAAAAGGGCTTTGCCGTGCGCTCGTGTACCCCTGGTGCACGGAAAATAAATTTTTTGTCGTGCGTTTTTTGTGTGGCGCACGACCAAATATTTTTTTCATATATATATGCTTCTAAGCCCCAAATCCAATTGCCCCTAAAATGCAAGTGAAGTTTAAATATTATGAGATTTATCTATATCTAAAAAAATTCAAATGACTCCATGTTAAAATTTGGTTCAATTTGGTGTTTGTTCGCTATATTTAACTAATGAAATCCATTTGTACCAATTTTAAATTTTTTTGCCATGGGTCTAAACTTCGGCGCACGACAAACTAACACCCCACCCACTTTTGTCTCCCCGACCCACGTCTGCCTCCCCGGCCCACTGTCAGGGGTTGAGACCTAAACAGATCTGCTAGGGGGCTACCCAAGCAGTTGCGGGTTAAAGGAGGGATTGAGAACTAAGAGCGTAGGTGGTAGTTCACGTGATGAACACGGCAAGAATGGCGAGGAACACATGGACACAAATGTTTTAGACTGGTTCGGGCCTCCGGAGAGTAAAACCCTATGTCCAGTTTGGTGGTGGAATTATGCGGAGAGCAGAAGTCCCCTCGAATGGAGCCCTAGGCCGCCTTATATGGACAACAGGTTAGGGTTTCCATTAGAGGTCGGGGGACCTGTATCTGGGTCAGTTACAAGATGGAAGGCTATCTTCCCGGATTACAAGTGGTATCCCGTGACTCTAGGACTTACAGGCGGCACCGAGCCACGCCCTAGTGACCTGTCTTGCACTCCAAGCCTCGTTGATCCTCCAAGATCTGGATAAGGTCGCCAGAGTCTTCCAAGGTCACCAAGTGTGCTGATGAGGTCTTCGGGTCCACTTGAAGGTCGGCGGGGCTTTTGGCAGGTCGGGCCCACTCGACAGGGAGCTTTGGGACACTGGTCATTGGGGAGCCATGTCTCTCAAGCCCATCGACATGTAGGCGTAGCAGCTGAAGCGAGGTCATGTCGCGCAACGAAGACATGACACTGTTGAGGTCGTGGAGAGTGTAAGGGGATCTGAAAAAAGAAAAACCCCTCCAGTGCGCGCACGAAGTCGAACATCAGGCTCCTGGAATGTAGGTCCGGAAGGTCGAAGTGAGGACGAGACGTCAATATTGAAGAACTGCCGACCTGACATGGATTAGGTAACACAAAATTGCTCCAACTAAAAAAGGTTGTAATGCTAACCGTAGGTAGGTCGAGCAGAGGAGTAGTGGAAGCAGGCTTATGGTAGGTTGAGGCGACGTGGAGAAAGAGGGCGTCGTAAAACGCACTCATGTAGTAGCCCCTGAGTAGTAAAGCGACCAGGATGGTCGGTTTGATGCTTGAAAAATGAAGAAAGAGAGAACCTACGACCTTCCTCTACCATCTTGATGCTCTAAACAATGGAGCCAATATGACAAAACACCTAGAATCTTGAGGAAGGCGCCAAATGCCGAAGGCTGTCATGACCTGAGTCACAAGCGCACTGTACAGTCATGGGCCTACTCCCAAGGGAAGCTGAAGCCGCTGTCTGCCCGCAAGGGGCAAAAAGCGTCAGGACATGGTCAGGTAGGGGAAAGGCGCGCCAACACCCCCACGAGCGAACAGTGACCTCGTGCTCCACGCGGGAATAGTGACCATGAGGATAAGGACACCATGCAAGCTGACTTGCAGATAGGATCAAAGGCCAAGCACTGCGGGTATAAATAGGTGCCCACTGTTGACGGCTGTTAAGTACCCAATTCAGAGCTGTCAATCCCTGCATTTCAATACGAGAATCATGCATCCGCATTAGAATAGGGCTTAAAACTGTCAATTTCCACAAGTGGCTGTATAAAGTTGAATGCAGGTGTTTAGCAAAAGAAATGAGGAGAAAGCATACCTTTGATCCTAGCACTTCAGGCACCCCCTGTATCAATGATGTCACCAATCCAAGAGAGTGAGCGTCAGCGAATCAGAGATCGCCATGCATACCTCACATGGATCCATGGGCCCACTAGAGCGCCCAAACCACCTCCAACACATGTGCACACCGGAAACCGACCTCAGGACCCACCGGTCATCCGCTCAGAGAAAGCACAGCCCGAGGTGGGCCATGAGGGGGTCAGCCGACCATGGGATCGGCCGAACCGACCTTAGGTTGGCTGATCCCAGGCCTCCACGTGGTAGTCCCCCATTGGTCCTAGAGGCCATCCCCGGGGTGTCTCGCTCCACTTGACGCCGGTGCCCGCGCCTATAAATAGAAGGAGAGGGGGTAAGAATAGGACAACACACTTGAAGGAAACTTCTTACCTTAACCTCCTTTCTTCCTCTTCATTCCTTCTTGGTGGAGGTGAAACCTCATCCCACCAGAAATATGAGTGCGGGGAAGATCTAGCTTAGGTAGTGCTAGGTAGAGAGGAGAGGGTGTGGTTGAGTAGAAGGGAGATGCAATGATCCGTTCTTCGTTCATCATCTCTTTGTACCTCGTGAGTGATATTGTTCTTCATTTAAACTAAAGTGAGTATTTTGTTATATTCCAATTAGACTGAAGTTGTATTCATACATGGGTGATATGTTTTAGAGTTCTTCTGCAGTTCATCATTTAGAGGCTCGTGTTCTTCGTGACACGATCCTCTGATCTTGTTGATTGGATGAGTATTCTTGCATTCCGTTTGTATGATCGCTTGTCAATTATAATATAGTGAGAACTCTGCATACCTGGTTTAGACCAAAGTGTCATTCATATCCATTGTACGATCCAAATTCCTTGATGGATAAGGACTAGCTGTACTCGCTTGATTATCGCTCCGTATCTTTACGGGGTGCTATAGTGTTGTTACGTGACGTCAAGTGTAGCCGTGCTGTAGTAGTAGCCCAGTGGTGCAGACGTGGTTTCTGGACTACAGACTATCCCTTGATTGCCATGTATTCCACGGTTTGTCTTGGGGTAGGCCGCAGTGGTGACCCGTTGGACCCTTTTGGAGTCCTCCACGTTGGGATACAGGTGTAGGCGACATTTGCCGTGAACCGACTGTTATAGCCAAGAGGGTCCGGTGTCTGAAGCGAGATTTTTTGTAGCCTGTACTTCCCTAGAACCAAGTGTCTACAAGGGAAACCATACCTCTCACCTACCATAGCAGAGATCCCGTGTCCTTGGATAAATCGCTCGTAGAGCTCCCAACCGTTCCATGGATTCAATACCCTTTGGAATACTCCCGAGGGAGAAGTGCTACAACGGTGTATCCGTGCGCTTGCAGATTAGTTCACACTCGTCAGTGTACTCGAGTGTTTCTTATACGCTCACGCTAACTAGATGCCATAGCGATGAGGTTAAGAAATACCAACAAGCATTTCTGGCGCTGTTGCCAGGGAACGGTTGTCAAGAGTTTATGAACCCGATTGTCCTCGTATCATTTGTTTCCCTTCTTTGTTTCTACCTCTACCCCCGTTATCCCAGGAAGGTTATCCTTGTACATACCTTTTGCTCATTATGAATGAACCAATACAATCAACTTTGTGGAGGCAACCCGTCTCCTTAACACCCTGCATGGTTCATCCATCCATCTTTAAGCTAGTCGAGAGCAAACCCTTCTCAAGGGAAATCAGGGAAATCCCTATGATCATGTGAGATACTTTGAACAACTATGTTCTACCCAGGGTAAGACCGGGGCGACACAAAATGTTTTTAGGAGGAACTTGTTCCCATTCTCCCTTTCTGGAGAAGCGAGAACTTGGTACCGTTGTTTTGGGTATAAACACCTCAATTGGGAAGCATTGAGAGCAGCTTTCTGCACCCGATTCTTTCCTTTGAGGCGTATTATTTCCCTAAGAATAGCAACCCTCAGTTTCCAACAAAAAGAGAAGGAACCTCTAGGCATTGCATGGGATGGTTTTGCTTCTATGAACGAGTCATGCCCAACCCTTAATCTTCCAGACCTAGTGCTCTTGCAGCATTTCCAGTTTGGTCTGCTAAGGGACAGCGGCATGGCGCTTGACGCCATGTCAGGGGCGGCTTCGTTCTCTTAGAGTCGGAACAGGGAAAGGAAATTCTGGAGAAACTTCGGGATTTCAGCTCCCTGCCCGTCCTAAGTACCGAGGTGGAAAACCGCAGTAATGAGTTGCCTAAACCTATCCTTGAGAGAGTTCGAGCCTACATACCAACCTCACTACACTCTCGTCGAAGATGTTATTCTTGACTAGCAGGAGTCTTTGGGAAAGAGCACCTAGTGTGAGGTTTGCCCTTAGGTTCCCTTATCGTTTTTTCTCTTAAAACCCCGACCTTCGAGTTTTAGTCTCGAAGGAAGGAGGAAAGGAGTAATCAAAGAAGGGTGGTTGTTCCTGGCAGGAGCAACTATCGCGATTCCGATTACAACTTTCTGGGAGAGGTTACGATGGATGTTTTGTGCTTAGCGTCAAGGCTCAGCCTGAGGTGCCATCACACCGAGGGTCGGGTCAAGACATTGGCCTCAGGATTGCAAGTCCTTAAACTTCTGGCCTTAGAAAGCACCGTTTTGTACCGGTCCAGCCGAGCAACTTATCTCATCATCACGAGCTCAGCTAGGAGCCGATGTCGGTCAAGCTCAGCGGGCAAAATTCCCATTCTAATACTCTGGCTTGACCGATGCCCTACGGAAGGGTGGCAGCATTCCTACCCTATGCACTACCGTTGGAAGCCGGGTTAGCCCACATGTTGTCCTTGCGTCAGTGAGGATAAAAACCTGTGGTAGCCTGAGGAGAGAATGAAATGCAAACTTTGCTTATCTTGGTCCGGGGCTCGAATGCTCCTCTGACCCATGGAATCCCATTCACTTGATTTGGGGTCCGAGTGTTCTTGAGCCATGTTTTCAGAGATATGGGTCCGAGTGAAGTCCTAGTGCTGTGTCATTTGTGCAGGAGGAGGTTTAAGTAAAGCTAATAGAGGAGTGAGGGCATTTATGCTCAACACCTTGCCTTAGCTAATTCTGGAGCCTCCAACCTCAAAACCTGCGGGACACCTGACCCCGAGGCTGTGATCCCTGCTAGAGCCCACAGGCCAAAGTGGAGGCCCAGCAGGGCCCAAATGGGTTCAGCTGATCTGTTAGGTCGGCCGACCCAGCTTGGGTGCCGCCGCCTCTTCCCTTTCGCGTGTGTTTCCCTTTGTCCTCCAAAGATCTCTTCCTCGTCGTGTGACGGATTTCGAGCCGCATAGAACTCTATGCACACTGCTCCTTCCTCCCCCCAAGCGATCACCATGGCCGACAAGAGCGTCGTTCCCTACCCCGCAGAGTCCTCCTCTACAGAGCCCATCAAGGGAGACATCCCTGCCATCACTGAGTCTCCCAAAGAGGCAGCACCCATGGAGGTTGCATGCATTTTGGATGTGCGGCAGCTCACTTCCCGTCTTCCGACAGAAGGCTAAGGATCAGGGGCAGCTCGGGAAAGACCCTCACTAGCTAAATGGGCAGTGGTTCAGCCCTTCGTGCCTTTGGCCCCTCGCCCCTTCAGTCGATCTGCATCGCCCGTGAAGGCGAGAAAGGCACGAGGATGTGCCAGTAGCCCTTACCGGAGGAGAGTGGGGATGCAGCTGAAGCCTGTGGTGATTCCACTGCCACCGGTGGTTCCCCTGTTTTGGCCCGATGCACCAATAACCACGGGATCAAAGGGGCAACTGACCCCCGCTGCCCTAACGTCTCCTCCACCTGCCTCCCAGCCTGGGAAGCCTAGATTCTCTAGCCAAGCAGCACCGGTAGGAAGGGTGCCCGGGTATCGTTAACTCTGGAAGCAATTGATGAGGATTTTGAGCTAGGCAGCAGTTCCACACCCCGAGCACCTAGGAAGTCAAGAGAGAAGACTCGGGCCACTGAGCAATCTCCTAAGACTCCCTCTTCTCGAATAGCCCCATTGGTGGAAGAACTGACAAAGGAGTGTGAGAAGCTGGAGTCCATTAGTGCAAAACAGAAGATGGACCTCACTTAGCTGAGGGATGACCTCCGCGACCTCCATCGTGGCCTGTGCGCCAAGATGAGGTGCCTCTTTGAGATCACAGGGCATGAGAACCTCTACGACGCAGAGTAGAGGGCTACACCCACTTTTCATTTTCCATAGGCGCTTAGTTCGGTTTAATTTATTTCCCTCCATGTTTATTTCCGTTTCAATTTTTATTTCCATCATGTGTGTAAGCGCCTTTGTTATTAATTTGAATAAAATAATTTTGGCTCCACTGGTCATATAACCCAGTTGAGTCACATTAGTGTCGGTTGTCTCTGTTTTTTCTATTTGTTTTAAAGAACTACACCAGGTACAAGGTAGTGTGGGGGAGAGACACACTCTCCAAATACAAACACGATGAATATCTGGACCCACACCACGCTCAGAAGAACCTGAACGGAGACACATCTTTGGTTGCACATCACAAACAACCCCGTTCGGTCCGCACCAACAACCATCATTGGTTTGCATCTCTAACCTTTTCAACCATGTTTCCAGAGTTTGCTATGACTTGTTTGTAAAATCTTTTATGGGTAACTCAAGGAATTTCACGGTAATGCCTGCTCCGTACCTGAGGTTGACACACATAAGTTCTATTTCTTGTTTATACTCTTGAGGCTTGTGAACCATATCTTTATAAGGATGAAACGTTCATCTGAGTAGTTGACAAGAGAGATATGGCTTAAAAACATGATCTCAACTCTGAAGGTTTAAGTTCTTGGGTCTTTCTTTTTGAAAAAAAGAGACGCTCTTGCAGCTCCTATTTGATATGTCATAGTCCTACCAAATCCATATGATGTTTTTTTGAAAACCTTATACTCATTTGCTACTTGTTATTGCATTGAGCTTTGTCAAATTCTGCGATCCTATGAGAATTCTATTTATGCTTTCATGATAAAGATTCATGTGCACACCACTATTTCCCCCTTGCTATGCTTCTACTCTAGAAGTTAGCATTGTATCATTCATCTATTCACCTACATAGATGCTCCATTGTATGCTCTAAAGTCTCTCTCTCCTCAAGTATCTTGTAAAGAGGCATGTCTATCTAAAAAAATGGGAACACATGAAGGTCCACTCAATCAAAAAAGAATAAAGGAGTAGAGGATAGCCATGTTCTTATAATACTTCGTGTACATAAGAGAGAGAGAGAGAGTCATGCAATGGAGTCATTCATATCATTCATGATATGATGGTAATATCTAGAACCCATTCCGGGCCTAGTATCCACCTTACTATACCTATCATACCCATACAAGTGCACAACCTGATCTGATTGTATGAATTATTGTTCTCTTGGATCCGGTTTTTGACTTTGCAATATATGTGATACAAGTATGCCTTATCATTCATACCTACCCTGAGCTCCACATATAGCCACTATCAGAAGTAGGATGAAGAAAGGCAATTCTAGTGCCTTGGTGAGGATATATACACGCTGAGCGATCCGAGAGAATGAAAGAAGGAGGCAGAGCATACTATTCTTTCAAAATCTTTTGAAAAACCCCCAAGTCTTTACCCTTAGATGTCTGAGGGATTCGCTTCATGCTCATTACATTTATCAACTACCCAAGATGGCATGGTAGACACTCCACAAAGTTCACAAGAGCAAGGTATGACCTGAAATAATTCTTATGTAAGTTTCATACCCATGGTTTAACCCGCTCAACCTTATCCCTATTGCTCAGGACGAGCAAAGGGCAAGTGTGGGGGGAGTTGTTGACGACTGTTAAGTATCTAATTCAGAGCCGTCAATCCCTGCATTTCAATATGAGAATCATGCATCCACATTAGAATAGGGCTTAAAACTGACAATTTCCACAAGTGGCTGTATAAAGTTGAATGCAGGTGTTTAGCATAAGAAATGAGGAGAAAGCATACCTCTTTGATCCTAGCACTTCAGGCTCACCCAATAAGGAGTCACCATGTAGGCACCCCCTGGATCAATGATGTCACCAATCCAAGAGAGAGAGAGAGAGAGAGAGAGCCTCCAGCGAATCAGAGATCACCACGCTTACCTCACATGGATCCATGGGCCCACCAGAGCGCCCAAACCACTTCCAACACACGTGTACACCAGGAACCGACCTCAGGACCCACCAGTCAGCCGCTCAGAGAAAGCACAGCTCGAGGTGGGCCACGAGGGGGTCGGTCGACCCTGGGATCGACCGAACCGACCTTAGGTCGGCTGATCCTAGGCCTCCACGTGGTGGCCCCCCATTGGTCCTAGAGGCCATCCCTGGGGTGTCTCGCTCCACTTGACGCCGGTGCCCACGCCTATAAATAGAAGGAGAGGGGGGTAAGAATAGGACAACACATTGAAGGCAACTTCTTACCTTAGCCTCCTTTCTTCCTCCTCATTCCTTCTTGGTGGAGGTGAAACCTCATCCCACCAGAAATATAAGTGCGGGGAAGATCTAGCTTAGGTAGTGCTAGGTAGAGAGGAGAGGGTGTGGTTGAGTAGAAGGGAGATGTAATGATCCGTTCTTCGTTCATCATCTCTTTGTACCTCGTGAGTGATACTGTTCTTCATTTAGACTAAAGTGTGTATTTCGTTATATTCCAATTAGACTAAAGTTGTATTCATACATGGGTGATATGTTCTAGAGTTCTTCAGTTCATCATTTAGAGGCTCGTGTTCTTCATGACACGATCCTTTGATCTTGTTGATTGGATGAGTATTCTTGCATTCCGTTTGTATGATTGCTTGTCAATTAGAATATAGTGAGAACTCTGCATACCTGGTTTAGACCAAAGTGTCATTCATATCCTTTGTACGATCCAACTTCCTTGATGGGTAAGGACTAGTGCCCGCGTGATCATCGCTCCGTATCTTTACGGAGTGCTATAGTGTTGCTACGTGACGTCAGGCATAGCCGTGCTGTAGTAGTAGCCAGTGGTGCAGACGTGGTGTCTCCTTTGATATATCTGTATCCCACGGTTTGTCTTGGGGTAGGCCACAGTGGTGACAGCCGTTGGACCCTTTTGGAGCTCCCCACATTCGGATACAGGTGTAGGCGACCATTTGCCGTGAACCAACTGCTATAGCCAAAGTGAGACTAATTTTGCAACCTGTACTTCCCTAGAACCAAGTGTCTACAAGGGAAACCATACCTCTCACCTACCATAGCAGAGATCCTCTGTCCTTGGATAAATCACTCGTAGAGCTCCCAACCGTTCCTTGGATTTGGTACCCTTTGGAATACTCCTGAGGGAGAAGTGCTACAATGGTGTATCTGTGCGCTTGCAGATTAGTTCGCACTTGTTAGCGTACCCAAGTGTTTCTTACACACTCACGCTAACTCGGCACCATAGCGGTGAGGTTAAGAAATACCAACACCCACACCGTTGAGCGAAGCACTCAAGCTGCCTGTGGAAGCAATGGTGAAGCTGCGTAGTAATTTGACTACGCTTTGGACTTATGTCCGTCCACCAGATTGTAGAGCTGGGCCGTTCATGACTGAAGCTAGAAGAATACTTGCGAAGCTAGGAGAACTCCATCAGTCGCTTCACCCCCAGCAAGGAATCCAGGTGCAGCATGGGGTAGTACATGTGTTGACAGGCCTTACGTGCAGAGGCCTGATGCGATGTTGGAGGCCACCATGCTTCATCAGAAGAGGCCCGAGGTGACGCTGGTTCCATTTGGAATTTTGTGCGAGAGATCAGACGTAAGTATGTGCGCCACAGGAAACATTCTGGAGCTCGAGTAAAGGTGGCTGTGTGGCAGCTGCCGCTACGACGACGATGGAGACCTCCAAGTAGGTGCTGAAGCTAGAAGAAAACTTGCAATGCGCCTCATTGGTGTAGACTGCATCGCAAACACTATGCAAGATAGTTCAAGACCATTAATGTCTTTGTATCTTGTAATTGGCCAAGGGCCAAAGTCTTTGTAGCTTATGAAGCTATACACATATGTTTGTATGACAAACGATACATCCCAAGTAGATGTAGAGACACCCATGCAGCAATGGTATGGCTACCAAGATCCCAACGGGACTGTAATAGCACACCGACCTTCCAAAGGCCTTAAAGATCGACAAGTATCTCGTGCCGACCTGGATCAACACGACCATTGTGCAGTGACACAACGCAGGGCGTCAACATGGAAGCTGTAGGTCTAGGCGACCTAGAAGGCAGTAGGTCCTACACGACCACAGGGAGGAGCTATAATCAAGACCAGGAGGTCACCAATGGGCATGGAGCCTTTAAACATGGGGCCATTGGTAAAATTCACCGCTATGGGTCGAAGCGACCTAGTAGGCAGCAGGGCCTACAAACCGTGGTGTGAACCCGCCGTTGTAGGACGAGGTGAACTAGTAGGCTGCAGGGCCCTTGTTGACCTTACGAAGGCAGTATGATAGATCCATAGGTCGTCTGTAGGTCAAAGAGACCTTGAAGTGGATATCAGTAGTGACAAGGGTGGGGGATTTAATGTGGGGCATGACGAGTCCATGACCGTTGGGTCATTGACCATGAAGCCAACGGGCATAGATTCCCGTGCGACGTGAGCCGTCACTGCCTTTATCTATTAGGCCGAAAGTACCATTGAAGAAAAGATCTGTGGGGCAAAGATCCGTTGGGTTGCCGAAAAATCTACCAGATAGACTTTGGGTGCGACATCCCACAACACTATTGGGGCCCATCTATAAGAGGTCGAGTCGCGGGCCGGGACCCCCACTCGCTTCCATTTTCGTGCAAATTTTAGGGTTCCGCTACCGCCGCTCAAGCATGCCACGTAGAGTCAGTGGCGCCGCCACACTTAGACCCGCCGCGTCGCGCACCATCGCATGTGCACGAAGTCGCTTGTGGTATTTAGAGCTAAATCCACCGGCGTAGAAGAAGAAAAGATGGCTCCTGATCTTACACCACCACCGTAGAGCATTTGGGAGCCGTCGATCGTGGTGGAGGAGCAGATCCAGAGCTTGGCGACATGCGGTCTGCTGAAGCCCAGGTAGGAGGTGGGCTGGAGACTGGTGGCTGGTGAGGTGTTCTCCACCGAGGGGACTGTAAAACCCCGGATTTTCATAGAAAACCCGAATCCCTGTACCATCGCGATAGTCCCTGGATCAGTGGCTATCGCGTACAGAACGTCTCACAGAATGATACACAAAGTCATACATCGCATCACATAAAGTTAATAGTACATTAATTTATTACATGTCCATTATGGAGTACATCATTACAAGCCTCTTGGCCGAATCGAGTGAAAATTCTACGCAACGGTAGCTATCTTCTCGAAGGGTCTCCATCTTTATTCTTCCCGCCACGAGCAACTCGAGCGAAGCGACGTATCCCTCAGTCGTACCATCCGTCGGCGTTGCAGTCGAAGTCGGACTCGTACCCTGCACACCCAAAGTCTATCCCCAAGGAGCGGGATAGGTCCACGTCACCAACCGTATGCAGCTTTAAGTGGCCTAACATCTAAAGGGAAAAGAGAGTAGACAAGGAATCGGCTGTGGTTTCCTAAGCAGCAGCAGCAGAGTATAAACAAGGAATCTCCATCAATATCCCAAAACCCAAGTCTCTCAACACAACCCGGATCCAACTGGTCACCCAGAAGGCCCGTCACCATCTCCTACTCCTGTCTAGGGTCGATGCGAGAACTTCCTCTCCTCGCACCTCAATGATTACAACCGGATCGACGAGGTAGATGGAGCCTCTCTCCTCTAGCCGGCTGTAACCACGGCTCACCACACTCTCTCCTATAGGGGGAGGTAGAAATCCCAAAACATGAGGAACGAACATGTCTTCTAGGCAGTGTCCATAACCGAGGACGCGGCTATAGCTATAGATCGAACAACTCTGCAGAGCGTGTACACCTGTACCCATCCCGGAATGGTACCCGGCCGGTGTACGGCCGACCGAGCCCATCCTACCGGCGAACTCTCGGTAGTTACGAACCCATCCTGCATCCGGCCCTCAAAGTTGCCCCCCCCCCCTCGGAAGGGACTACACCGGAACTGTGAAATGCTCCCGTGTGGCCACACGGGGAGTCGCTCCGAGAGGGTGGTCTCACCTCCATCGCTCCCCCACCGATACCCCGCTATCCATCCTAAGCGGGGTATGGTTCCGCACTTGCCGAGCTCAACACGGCCCTATCCCCACTCTCGGCGGGGTGGTGTGTACGATGTCCTATAAACAAGTTGATCCACTCGATTTCGGACGGGGCGAGCTCATGTCCTCCAAGCGCACGAAAAACCCCAACACCTAGGCTCCGAAAACCATAACGGGAGGGATGCACCGAGGAGTGCACCCCTATCCCCGATCCCGGATCGGTTGTTTCGAGCTCACCCCCCGCCAAAGTACCCAAAACGCCTTCTCCCGCCGGTTTTACCCCACACACGCCAAGAACCACTATTCCCATCCCCACACATGCATCGCGAAGCTCGGCGCACATACACGCCCATATAAACATATATAGTAGTGGTAGGACAATCAAGGACGGGGGTAAATAAAGAGGCGATTGCAAGGTTCATCAACATGCATACATAAAGTAAAGCGCTAGCAATACTACTCAGAATGCCTACTGGGTAGTTCAGAATCGGTCGGGCGTGAACCTGGGGTCGGGTAGTCCTCCGCGGCGAAGTCGTCGGCGTAGTCGTACTCCTGACTCAGCTCTCCGGCTCCTCCTGCTCCTAGCAGCGCGAAAAAGAAAATAAACAGCGGTCCTATGGCAACTTAAATCCAAATAAGAGCAAATGAGATCCAAAACGGGAGTAAACACCAACCCAATCCGTAGTTTGAGATTTTAGAAATTTTCCGGAAGAGGTTTCGTAATTTTCGGAGTAAAAATGGATTTTCTAGGATTTTTAGAAGAGGAAAAGGATTTTTCTGGAATAAATAAAAGAAAAACCCCCTTCACGGCCGGCCGCATGGGATCCCCGGATCCCAGCTGCGGCCGGGGCTCCCCGTGGTCCGCGCCGCGGCTCGGCCGGCCAACCGGCCGGCCGCCGGCCCGATCCGGCGGCGGCCGATGCGGCGGGCGCGGTGCGAGCCGCCGTGTGGCTCGGTCTCTCGGGTGGCGGGCCGCACACCGATCCCGAGGATCTTTCGCGGCCACGCGCGCGTGTGGGCTCACATGCGCCCGGGTGCTTTTCCCCTTCTCTCGTGACGACGGGACCGCCGGCCGGTGAAAAGGGCGGCGGCGCGTCGGGTCTCGCCGGCGGTGGACGGCCTTCGGCGCCCGGGTGGCCGGTGTGCAAGGTGCTCCGCGCGAGCTCCTCGGGTTGGGGGGTAGGAGACCGCTAGGGCGGCGGGGGTACGGCCGTGCGCGTCGGTCGCCGGCGTGGGCGCGCGCGCGGCGGCGTGCAAGGGTTTCCCTCGTGCGGGCACCGGCGGGTGGAGTGGAGGTGAGCGTGCACGGGGTGCGCTAGGGCGTCTAGGGCAAACCTAGCGGGGGCTTCGGCTCGAGCTCGCGACGGGTGTCGCGGCGGCGCTACGGCGGCGCACGGCTCGACGCCATGGGCGGCGGCGAGCGAGGCGCTTGGGGTTGGGCCGGTGCGTCCTTGACCCGAGGTACGGCACGGCGCTAGGTAATCATCTACACGGCGAGCACGGGGGCTCCGCGACGTGGTCATCCCGCACGACGGCGGCGCGGCGAGCACAAGGCTCGGTGGCCGCGGCGGGGGCTCGAGGAGAGGGGCCAAGGCCCGGTTTTGCCTATACGGTTGCGACGCGTGCGTGCGGGGGTGCACGCGTGCGTGCTCCGTGGCGTACACGGGGGCGCGCGCGAGGGCATGCCCGCGACGCGAACGCGTTGCGGCGCTCGACACGCGCGCGGCGGCGATGCGGACGACATGGGTGCTAACGCAAAAAGGAGAAGAACAGGACTAGGCGGGCGGCGCGCTCTTGGCGACGGCGGCGGCGCACCCGCAAGAATTGACCCGGCCGGCACGATGGCCGGCTTCACCGGCGACGGCGCGGCGGCGCGGGGCACAGCACGTTCCACCCCGGCGCGAAGGCCGGGGGCATCCACGTGCGACGGGAGGCGGGTGCCCTCACCTAGGTGGCCACGGGCCGAAGTGAAGTCGCGTCGGTGAAGGACGGTGGTGCAGAGACGAGGAGGGAGGCGGTGCTGGTAGAGGTGGCGGTGCGGTACGGCGGCGTGGAAGTCGAGCGGGCCGAGGTCGTAGGCGTGCGCGTCCCGCGGGTCAGGCTCCTCCCCGCAGGCAGCTCCTGTCGGTGTTTTGGACCGGCAACCTACTACGGGGAGTACCCGAAGTAGATGAATGTGACTCGCCGAGATCGGTAACTCGAAGGAAGAGACACGCGGCACACAATTTAGACAGGTTCGGGCCGCGAGGTGCGTAATACCCTACGTCCTGTATGCTGCGTAGCTCTGGATTAATAGGGCACGATTACAGGATGGTGCAATAGTGCGCCGTGGGTTGTATGAGATTGGATGAGGTGATCCTGAGATCGGTCCCTGCCTCGCCTTATATAGTCCGGGAGGCAGGGTTACAAGTCGGAGTAGGGAAGGAGTACTAGTCGAGTACGTCTAGGAGACCTCTATACAGTGCGGAACGTGTACAGAGTCCTAACCGAGTACTACTCCTGTGTTGTCCTTGTGCTCCACGCCTTCAGGTGCCGTGCAGCGCAAGCCGGGTAGTCCCAGGGGCCCACCGAGTAGTCGGTCCTGGTACCCACCAAGGTAGTGGGCCCAGGGAGGTCCATACGACAAGCCCCCGAGTACTTTGTAGTCGAGAAGGATAGCTTCTAGTAGTCTTGACGGCCTTAACGAGTAGTCCTCAAGCGTCCCCGAGTGCTACAAGCCAAAAGTCCTCAAGAGTAGTCGAAGCATCCCGAGGCTGGAATGTACTCCACTGATATTTGAGCAATCTTGAAGTCTTCTCGAGTAGTCCCAAGCGTCCTTGAAATCTGCCTTCGAAGATCTTCAAAAAATGCCCGTCTTGTCTTGAAGCCGAAGCCGTCATGGAGACGCGATTTGCGTAACCGCAATCCACGTGGAGTAGCCCCCGAGCCTCGAGCCGCGGGCTCTGGCTGAGGATCTATCCGAAGTCTTGGCAAGAAAATCCCGAAAAATCCGGAGAAAAAACCGAAGGACACGTGGCACGGAGCCCCCGAGCCTTGATTCGAGTACTTCCTCTCGAATTGAAGGGTCTTCTTGTAGAATGTGTCTTGAGATGCTCTTGAGACTAGCCGCGTCCCAGGTAGTCGAGTAGAAGTAGCCGAGCCCCCGAGGTGTGGCGCGTCGACTAGTAGAATACGAAGAGTCATGCGCTGGCGCTGAGTCAGCCGCGCGTGGACTTATCCGGCCGCCCGTTGCGGGGGCGATTTGGCTTATAAGTACAAGCCGAAACCCTTAGGGTTTTTCACCCAAGTGAGCCGCAAGTCATTTGCCACTTGAATCTTGAAGTAGATCCACCCCGGCCGAGCGCCGCCGCCGTAGTAGATCCGAACGCATCGCCACCCGAGAGCTTAGGCTAGCCCCCGAGCGAATGCGAGTGAAGACTCCTTGTACTTGGAGAATGAAACCGTCACCGTCGAAGACATCGAAGGCCGGCGGAAAGAAGAGGAGCCGTGCGGAGGCCGCCGCGGCCAGCACCGGAGTGGCGCCCACATCTCCACCGCGCGCTGACCCAAGCCGCGAGTGGAAAAAGTCGAAGGTCAAGACGGAGGACTCGCTAACCCCCGTTGAACGACGGGTTCATCGGGGAGAAGGAGATCGACATGTGGAGATCCGCCGCGAGAGATCCTTATCCAATGGAGAAGGCCGAAGACGAGATCCCGATGTTCTCGCGCTTCGTGGAGCGCGGTCTTGCGCTACCGGCAAGCAACTTCTTCAAGGGGTCGCTCGGGTACTATGGCATCGAGTACCTCAACCTCGAACCCCAATGGCATCTTCCATACTTCGTCTTCGTCCACTTCTCGCGAAGCCTTCCCGGGAATCAAGCCGCACCGGGTTCTCTTCGGAAGTTTTTCCGCGTGAAGCCGCGCCCCGGCGCCTCCAACCCCGAGTAGTCGGAGGGGGCCGGGATCCGGCCGAGGGAGGATGCCGCGGAGCGAGCACCGGCGTACAAGCTCGTGGACTCCAACACCGATCGGAAGACGAGGTGGTTCTACATCACGAACCACCATCCCGAGCCGCCGAAGCCGAGCGGACGGCGGCCCGTGCATCAAGAGTGGTGGAACACGGAGCCCACCATGCGGGGAGGGGATCCAGCTCCCGGAGTTGCTAGCACGCATCAAGACTCTGCGGGATGCGGGACTGAGGGCCGAACACGTGGCCTTCGGTTTCATGAAGCGCCGGATCCGGCCCGCCGATGGCGCGGGATACGATGGGCTTCGAGTACACCGGCGACGACGACACGTCGCGGATGCCAGGGGGCGAGTTGGACGACAACGATATCATCGAGAGGTTGTCGAGAATCTTCAAGGACATGCCGGGAGTACACGGCGTGCCCTGTCGAGGAGTACTCCGCCGCGCGCCCGCCCAACGAGGTGAGTAGCCGTACCCCCCTCGTCGAGTAGTAGGCACTTGTAGCAGAGTTGCTGACGCCTTGTGTCTTTTGCGCAGGATGATGTGAAGCGGTTTGTCTCCGAGCCGCGCCACCACCGAGCGGAATCGAGATCCCAACGGTGGAGAAGGTGAAGGAGCGCCGAGTAGTCGGAGACGACGACGATCCCGTCATCGTGGAGGATACCTCCGATGACGAAGAAGACGAGGAGACGCTACAGGACCGCTTCCAGTTGCGGTCGAGGTTTAGCCGTCTGGGCTTGCCTCATGTACCACTTGTACAAGACCCACCGGCTAGCCTGGAGGCTAGCCTTGCCGCGCCGCCAAGGAAGCCGCGCAACCCCGCCAAGAAGCGGGTGGCAAAGAAGATGAAGGTCTCAGAGACCACGCCTCCAGAGGTAAGTCATCTTGAGCAGAGTAATCGAGTACCCAGTGATCGAGTACGGTGCTGACGAGTAGTCGTCCGTGTGTGCAGGAGAGGCCGCCAGCGGAACCCGTGGAGGAAGGCGACGAGGGCATGTGGCCCACAGTGGGGGAACCAGCTGGAAGCCGAAGTCCAGCCCCCACTGTCGAAGAACTTCTGGCGCAGCTGGAGCGCCAGCCCCCTGCTCCGGAGGGGAGCAGAGTACCCGCAGCCGCCGCCGTTGAAGAGGTGGAAACCGCAAGGACGCAGGAAACTTCTGCGCCGGCCGCCGTCACCGTGGAGGAGGCGGTAGTCGGAGAGGCGGAGGAAGAGACGCCCGCCGAGGGTGGACTGGTTGATATCGCCAGCATCCTCGGTGCTCCGGCCGTGACTATCGTCCGGTCGAACTTGTAAGTACCACGCCTTCATGAGTAGTACTCGTTGTAGTAGTCGATTTTCTCTGACGACCCGTTGTGGATGCTTCTGCAGAAAATCCACAGACTTGAGCTGGGACGGGGAGGAGCCCGCGACGGTGGAGGCAGAAGAGGCCGCGCCGTCCGTCGAGGAGCCCACTCCGGAAGCCCAAGTCGCGACCGAGCCCCGGGGCCGGCGGCGCCGCCGCCGCAGGCGGTCGTAGTTGAAGGTAAGTACCCTTCTTGAAGCCGTAGAACTCCGGGACGAGTAGTTGTAGGCACCGATGCGCGTGTTCCTTGTTGACCGAGCGCCGAAGGAGGTGACATCCCCGCAGGGGTACCCATGCGGGGAGCCGACACTCGCAGGCCCCGGGAGGCCGCGGGGCGAGAGCCCCCCGAGTCCGAGAGGGAAACCGTCGAGAAGTCCGTCGAGGGGGAAGCGGCTACCACGTCGCCGAGGGGGTTGCCCCGGAGGTGGCAATCCGATCCCCCGAGATCCAAGACGCGGAGCCGATCCGCTCGGCGCCAATGACGGAGGCTACTTCGAGTAGCCGTGGCGGGATTGAGGCCGCCGGCCGACGATCTCGTCGAGCCGGCAATGTTGGCGCAGCACCTGGAGGCGATGCGACGAGCCGAGCAGTGGATGAAGGTACGTAGTCGTAGCTTCCCGAGTAGTCCATCCTTCGCGTAGAGTACTCTGCTTGACTTGATCTTGTCTTGTGTAGGACGTCGCGGAGCGATCCCGCGAGAAGTCGAACATGCTGCAAGGCTACGGCGACACCGTGCTCCGAGCCGAGGCCCTGGAGGAGCAGCTCGTGAAGTCGCGGAAGCACGCGGCCGCGATGCAATCGAATCTTGACGCCGCCTTCGCCAAGTACCACAACGACGTGATGGACTTACAGGCGAAGGGCGACGAGCTGGTGCGGAAGAATAAAGGCCTCCGCAACAAGAATAAAGGTATGTCTCTTGATTTGTCGGGTACGTGTTGGAAGTCACCAAGCCCTGACCCGCTGTTGTGTTCCGGTGTTGCAGAACTCGAAAGCCAGGTGGAGCGGCTGAAGGGCTCGGAAGTCAGTATGAAGAATCTCTTCTACCGGGAGCAAGAAGCCCGCCAGGTACTTGAACTCGACTACAAGGAGCTGGCCTTCGAGTGCGAGAAGCACATGGAGTTGCGAATTGCATCTGATAGAGACCTCGTCAACTGCTACAAATCTTTGCAGAAGTTGAACGAGGATTGCGAGGCGCTCCGGCCCCCACCGAAAGACCTTGAGGAGGTCGCTCTTCCGATCGCCGAGGCCGCCGGTGCCCCACCCGGGAGGCCCCAAGATCGCTCCACCGGCGGATCGACTTCGTGAGGCGCCAAGCCGGCCGGCCGCCTACGTCAAGCACATGGCCGGGTCGATCCCGAAGCGTGTGCCGGCCTTCATGAAGTCGTACTTCCCGAAGGCTCCGGTGGAGGTGGTCGCCGGCGGGGGTAGCCGCCAACCGCTCGGATGAGCGACGCGCAGCTGTTGGAGCGAGATGGCTCCCATCGCGGAGCGGGTAGCCGAAAAGTTGAACCTCCAGGTAGCTCGCATAGGTAGCTTAGTAGCCATAATTGTACAGGAAACAGTTGTAATGAACTTTTCATCTATCAATGAAATGAAGTTGTTCCAGCAATGAGTACTCGTAACCGCGATCTCAGAGTGCGGAGCGCCCATCGTGGAGTAGGTGCGAGTAGTAGTACCCGGCTTAGTAATCCCGTAGCGAGGAGTAGACGAGAAAGAAGTTGATGAACAATCAAGCTTTATTACCGAAGAAGTACACACGGGTGGCCGGGGCCGTAGTTACAAGTAGTCGGCCGGACCGGAGGCCGCTTACGGCCGAAGTGGTGGCCGGAGCGGGTAGCCGCTTGCGGCGAGTGATCCGTAGGTAGCCGTGTAGGCCGGATCGCGGATCCGTAGGTAGCCGTGCGGGGCCGGATCTAGGAGTGTGGTCTCTTGGTAGACCGCCGCTAGAGTCCTTGATGCTCGTTGCGGCCCGTGTCCGTAGGTAGCCGCACGGGGCCGGACCCGAAGGAGAGTAGTCCGGAGACTTGAAGCCGGGACCGGAGGGTCGCTTGCGGCAAGGGGTGTTGATGTAGTCGCGTCGACTTGAACCCGGAGTAGTCGTGTAGACTAGGCGTAGAATCGACAGAGTTGGTCGACGTTCCACGAGTTGTTGACTTCTTCGCCTTCGAGTGTTTGGAGGCGATAGGAGCCTGGCCCGGTCACCTTAGCCACGGTGAAGGGGCCTTCCCAGGGGGAGCTGAGCTTGTGGAGTCCTTCCGTGTTCTGGATACGGCGGAGGACAAGATCTCCAACGTTGAAGGAGCGTTCCTTGACGTTGCGATCGTGGTAGCGTCGGATACCCTCTAGGTACCTTGCTGATTGGACGAGGGCGGCACAGCGAGCTTCTTCGAGGTCGTCGATATCAACTCGTCCGTTGTCTTCGAGACGCCTTCGTCGTAGTGCTCCACCGCTCGGCGAGTTCCATATGACATCGGCGGGGAGGATGGCTTCGGAGCCGTAGACCGGGAAGTAGGGGGGATTGCCCCGTTGGCTTGGACGGTTGAGTCCGCGGCCCCCGCAGTGCGTTGGGTAGTTCCTTGATCCACTTGCCCCCTTTTGAGTTAGCGCGTCGTGTAGGCGCTTCTTGAGGGCGTCGAGCACCATCCCATTGGCGCGCTCGACTTGTCCGTTGGCCCGTGGATGGGCGACCGAGACGTATCCGACGTCGATTCCGCCGTTCTCGCGTACTCCCCGAGAACCGGTGGTTGTTGAAGTTGGACCCCGGTGTCCGTGATGATGCGGTGGGGTAGCCCGTAGCGGTGTACGAGTTCATCCAGGAAGTCGAGTACTCTGTCGCCCCGGGGCATGTGACCGGCTTGACCTCGATCCACTTGGTGAACTTGTCGATAGCCACCAGTACCCTGTTGAATCCTCCTGGCGCAGTTGGCAGTGGCCCAATCATGTCGAGCCCCCAGCAGGCAAAGGGCCAGGTTGGCGGTATGGTGACTAGCTTGTAGGCCGGGACGTGTTGCCGCTTGGCGAAGAACCGACATCCTTGGCACCTTCGACGAGTTCTTCGGCATCGCCCGGGGCTGTGGGGCCGCAGGAAAGCTCACCGGAAGGCCTTGCCGACCGGCGTGCGTGAGGACGCGTGGTTGCCGCGTACGCCCTTGTGGATCTCCTCCAAGATGTCCTTGCCTTCATCGCGAGGGACGCACTTCATGAGTACTCCGGAAGATGCGCCTCGCTTGTAAAGCTTGTCGCCGACGAGGACGTAAGACTTGGCGCGGCGGATGAGTTGTTCAGCTGCGTTTTTGTCGGAGGGGACCCTCTGCTCGCTGAGGTAGTCGATGAAGGGTTGCCTCCAGTCCACGTCGATCATCATGACCTCCTGTCCAGCTGGGTGGTTGGCTAGGACAGTGGTCGGTGGTGCCGGCTCCGGGATGGATGGCGCGTGAAGCTCATGGACGAAGACGCCCGCGGGTACTTGGGCGCGGGTAGATCCGAGCTTCGAGAGGACGTCCGCTGCAACGTTGTTGTCGCGGACGATGTGATGGAACTCGAGACCATAGAATTTGTTCTCAAGCTTGTGTACTTCTAGGCAGTAGGCGTCCATGTTCTCCTTGTTGCGGTCCCAGGACTTGTTGACTTGGTTGATGACCACTGCGGAGTCGCCGTAGACTAGTAGCCGCTTGATGCCAAGTGAAGCCGCGAGGCGGAGCCCGTGCAGGAGGGCTTCGTACTCGGCTTCATTGTTCGAGACCTTCCAGAAGATCTGCAGGACGTACTTGAGTTGTTCGCCCGTTGGAGAGATCAGGAGTACCCCTGCGCCTGCGCCCTCGAGGTTGAGTGAGCCGTCAAAGTACATCACCCAATGCTCTGGTCGCACGGTGGGAGTAGGTAGCTGGTTCTCTCGCCACTCCGCCATGAAGTCGACTAGCGCCTGCGACTTGATGGCGGTGCGTGGCTTGAAGTCGATGGTGAGGGCGCCGAGCTCGACAGCCCACTTGGAGATTCTTCCGGTGGCGTCTGGGTTCCTCAGGATGTCGCCGAGCGGGTAGTCGGTGACGACGGAAACCGAGTACTCCTGGAAGTAGTGTCGTAGCTTCCGCGAGGTGATGAGTAGAGCGTACAGAAGCTTCTGCACGGGCTGGTAGCGAGCCTTGGACTCTGATAGAACCTCGCTGACGAAGTAGACCGGGCGCTGGACCGGGTAGGCGTGGCCGTCTTCCTGCCGCTCGACGACGATGGCAGTACTGACCACGTGAGTAGTCGCAGCTAGGTAGAGCAGCAGCTGCTCGCCCTTGTGAGGAGCCGTGAGGATTGGCGGCTTCGACAGGAAGTCCTTGAGCTGGGCAAGGGCTTGGTCCGCCTCTGCAGTCCACACGAACTTCTCGTGGTGCTTGAGTAGTTTGAAGAAGGGGAGACCCCGTTCTCCTAGCTTCGAGATGAATCTGTTCAACGCCGCCATGCACCCCGTCAGCTTCTGGACGTCTTTGATGCTCGTGGGAGCTTTCATGCTGGTGATGGCGGAGATCTTCTCGGGGTTGGCTTCAATGCCGCGCTGGCTGATGATGAAGCCGAGTAGTTTATCCGAAGGTACGCCGAAGACGCACTTGTTCGGGTTGAGCTTCCAGCGGTACTCGCGTAGCGATGCGAAGGTCTGTTCAAGGTCGTCGATGAGGGTACTGGAGTCCCTGGTTTTGACAACCACGTCATCCACGTAGGCCTCGACGTTCTTGTTGAGTTGCCGCTTGAAGCAGGCCTGGATGGCCCGTTGGTATGTAGCGCCGGCGTTTTTCAACCCGAATGACATGGTTGTGTAGCAGTACGCGCCAAACGGGGTGATGAACGCGGTTTTCTCCTAATCTTCCTCCTTGATCGCGATCCGGTGGTACCCGGAGTAGCAGTCGAGGAAGCAGAGCAGGTCGCAGCCCGCTGTGGAGTCGATGACTTGATCAATCCGCGGCAACCCGAAGGGGTCCTTGGGGCAGTGCTTGTTGAGGTCGGTGTAGTCGACGCACATCCTCCACTCGTTCGAGTTCTTCTTGCGGACGAGGACGGGGGTTGGCGAGCCACTCGGGATGGAAGACTTCTCCGATGAAGCCGGCTGCGAGTAGCTTGGCGAGCTCCTTCTTGATGGCGTCCCGTCCGTCGTCGGCAAAGCGTCGGAGGTGTTGTCGCTTGGGGGTGGCCTTTGGATCGACGTTGAGGCGGTGCTCGATCGGCTCCCCGGGCACTCCCCGGCATGTCCGCTCGGCTTCCACGCGAAGATGTCGCGGTTAGCCCGAAGGAAGCTGATGAGCGCGTCTTCCTATTTGGGGTCGAGGCCGGCCCCGATGGTGGTGGTCTTGGTGGGGTCGCCCGTTCCGAGGTCGACCGACTTGACGAGTACCTCCTCAGGTGGCCGAGGCTTGTTGGCGCTGTCAGACTTCTCTGGGATGTCGAGTTCGCTCGTGGCAAGCTTCTTCGACGCGGCGTAGACCTCCATCATTGGGGTGGGTACTTGGTTTGTTGAGGCGATCGCCACGGCCTCTGTATCGCAGTCGTGAGAGATCTTCAAGTCCCCCTGGAGGGAGAGTACGCCGGCTGGACTTGGCATCTTAAGTACCAAGTAGGTGTAGTGGGGCACCGCCATGAACTTGGCGATGGCCGGCCTGCCGAGGATGGCATGGTAGGAAGTCTCGAAATCCGCAACCTCGAACTTGATGTACTCGGTGCGGTAGTTATCCCGAGACGCCCCGAAGGTAACTGGCAGTACCACTGAGCCTAGTGGGACAGGCCGCGTTGCCTGGGACGATGCCGTAGAACGGCATGCTGCTCTTGTCGAGCATGGGGGTGACGTCGAGGTTCATCTTCTTCAAGGTCTTGGTGAAAAGGACGTTGAGCCCGCTTCCACCGTCGATGAGCACCTTGTTGAGCTTGGAACCCGCCACTGTTGGTTTCAGGACGAGAGGGAAACGTCCTGGCTCGGAGAAGCTGGTCCATTGGTCCGCGCGGGAGAAGGTGATGGGTGTCTCTGACCACCTGAGAGGGGTCATAACCGCTGGTTCAATGGACATTACTTCACGGCGAGTAGCTTTCTGCTCCCGCCTGCTGGGTAGTCCGCCGAAGAGGACATTGACGGTCTTCTCGGGTTCTTGGAAGTCGTTGTCGTCGCCGTCCTTCTTCTTGTTCTTTTGATCGTGAGGGTGCGGTGGCTCCGGCGTATCCTTGAGTGCATGCCTGAGCTGGTAGCACTGCTCGGTAGTGTGGTTGCCGTTCGGGTGCCACGGTCACTTCTCCTTCAGCAGGTCTTTGAACCCGCCGGAATTCTTCTTCGAGTTCCCTTTCGGAGGGCGCTGGATAGCCGCGACGGTATTGTCTGGCTTGCGCTTGCGGTTGGAACCCGAGAAGTTGTTGTTGTTGTTGTTGTTGCGGCCGCCTTGGTTTGGATTTTCGCTTGCGCCGCCGCCGCCCGGTTCTCGCTTGGACTTGCCGCGGATGGCGTCGTACTTGGCGTTGGCCTTGTCCTCTTCATCCGCCCGGACGTGATCATGTCCTTGAGGTGGGGAATGGACCGGGGCGGCGACGACCGAAGTCCTCGAAGGTGCGGCGATGGTAGAGCCCGTCCCGGAAGAGGTCGATGACCTCCTTGTCGGTGACGTCCACGACGGTAGCGCGCTTGTCGAAAAAGCGGCGCATGTACTTGCGGAGGGTCTCGCCTTGTTCCTCGCTTGATCATGGCAAGGTCCATGCGAGTACCCGAACGGCCCATGGCGCCCGCGAAGTTGCTTGTGAATTGCTCCTTCGACTGGTCCCACTTGTCGATTGAGTGCTTGTCCGGCGACTCGAGCCACGTGAGTGGGGCTTGGTCCGAGCGAAGGGGAAGTAGAGGCACTTGGTGTCGCTGTTGCCGCCAGCGTTCTCGATGGAGAGAGCGTAGCATCGGAGCCACTGGGTGGGATCCTGCTTCGCGTCGTATTTGGTGATCCCCAAAGGCTTGAACTTGTCGGGGAGGAGCAAGTTGCGAAGCCGTGGTGAGAAGGCGGGGAAGCCGTCGCCTTCAGCAGCGGAGGTCGACTTCTTCAGCCGCAACTCCTCGATCCTCGGCGAGCGTCGTACCCGCCATGAGAGGCACCGGAGGCGTGGCTATGCGCGTGGCCGCGGCCGCCGCGGGCCGCCGCCGCCTCCCGGCTTTCTTGTTGGCCCCGTGGTTGGAGCCTCCCGCCGCCGCGCCGCCGCCGCCGCCGTCGGGGTCGTTGCCGCCGCCACCGGCCGAGCACCGGTGGGGGACGACTTCCTTGTTGCCTTGCTCTTGTCGCGAGGGTCCTCCGGCGGTGGAGCGTCGACGGTTTGGGTCGGCCGGGATGTCGCCCGAGTACGGTTAGGACCGGGGTCGGACCGCGACTAGTAGCTTCGTTGTCGCGAGGCTTGGGCGGGGGAGGTTGGCCGACTCTCTTGTCGACCCGCATGAAGTAGGCTTCTTCGGCGAGCTTGGCGATGACCTCCCCCGGCGCGTATGCCCCGAGCTCCGGCGTGCGATCGTTGTGATCGACATGAGGCATTGCTCGGGAGTGGTGTGGACTCGCTCTCGACCGCTTCGAGAGCCCTCCGCAAGGTTGCGGATGGGGAGGTTGTCTCGAGCCGCCGGCGTCGTTCGTTGCGCTTCCCTGTTACGTTCGCGCCGGCGTCCCTCGTTGGCGTCGGTCTCGTCGCGGGGGCATCGACGGACGGCCTCGTCCGCGGAGATGTCCTCCAAGTACTTGTCCGCGGCCGTGCCTCGAGGGTCCCGGGTGTCGCCGGCGGCCATGAAGACTTGGCGATCGGGGGTACCCAAGCTTGACTCGAAGGTGCCACCTCGGTTGGTGTGTTTGAGTCGGCGGGGCCGCTGGTGTTCCCTCCGGAACGGTAGCGAGTCGATGTAGGCGACGTAGCGTGAGTCCTCCTTTGTCGGTTCAGGCGGGCTTGAGGTCCGGCCGCAGACATATCTTCCGACCGGCGTCGATCTTATAACCGCCCCGCAGGGCCGGCCCTGACAAGGGAAGCTCAGTGGAGTCGTCTTCGGACTTGGGCTCCTCGGGGTCCGACCCGAAGTCGAACTCGTAATCCGGGTTCGAGTAGAACTCGGAGAGAGGGCTGGAGTCCGAGACGGGGTCGGGGACGGCGTCGGAGTCTGAGTTGTACTCGGTTGAGGGCTCCTTGCCGGCCCGGCGTGGTGCATGAGCCTCCGTGCGGGCCCGGCTGGGGACGCGGGGGCCACGCGCGGAGCGCTGGCATGGTGAAGGGACCGCCGGCGATGGCTGAGCAGCCGGCTCGCAAGCGATGGCCCAAGGCGACGTCGGGTTCGAGTTGGAGACGGACTCGAGCTCGAAGTCGGCGTGGATGTTGGAAATCGAAATTTCGCCGAACTTGCCGGCGAGCTTGCCCGTGACAACTTCGGGAAGCGTCACAAGGCCTGTCCTCGAGTCGGGTTGCATGATCGGGGGCGGCGGCGGAAGGAGCCCGCGCCATCAGCAGTGCAGACCCAGGCGCCGAAGACGAAGGTGTCGCCGCGGTTGAAGGCGACGGTTGGCTTGATGCGGACGGAAGCCGTCGAGTTCGCCATGTGATCTCGAGCGAGAGCCCCTACCTGGCGCGCTAGCTGTCGGTGTTTTGGACCGGCAACCTACTACGGGGAGTACCCGAAGTAGATGAATGTGACTCGCCGAGATCGGTAACTCGAAGGAAGAGAACGCGGCACACAATTTAGACAGGTTCGGGCCGCGAGGTGCGTAATACCCTACGTCCTGTATGCTGCGTAGCTCTGGATTAATAGGGCACGATTACAGGATGGTGCAATAGTACGCCGTGGGTTGTATGAGATTGGATGAGGTGATCCTGAGATCGGTCCCTGCCTCGCCTTATATAGTCCGGGAGGCGGGGGTTACAAGTCGAGTAGGGAAGGAGTACTAGTCGAGTACGTCTAGGAGACCTCTATA
Source organism: Cenchrus americanus (assembly GCA_947561735.1). Lineage (NCBI taxonomy): Eukaryota > Viridiplantae > Streptophyta > Magnoliopsida > Poales > Poaceae > Cenchrus > Cenchrus americanus. The sequence goes on along the minus strand of OX387242.1, from coordinate 95,060,434 downwards.
CGGTGCGGAACGTGTACGAGTCCCTAACCGAGTACTACTCCTGTGTTGTCCTTGTGCTCCACGCCTTCAGGTGCCGTGCAGCGCAAGCCGGGTAGTCCCAGGGGCCCACCGAGTAGTCGGTCCTGGTACCCACCAAGGTAGTGGGCCCAGGGAGGTCCATACGACAGCTCCGGCGTCGCGGGTACGGCTCCGCGGTGGCGGCGCCGCTCCCAGCTCCTTCGCCTCCTCTTCTCCCTTCTCTCCTCCGGCTGCGGGTAGGTGGGCAGGGGATCGGTTTCCCCGGGCGGCTAGGGTTTGGGGGGTTCCAGAGGCGGCGGCGGCGGCTACTTATAGCGGCGGGGCGCGGGGGGGTACGTGGACGGCGCCGATGAGATGGGAGGCCGAGGGGGCGCGTCGCGACGGCGCCATGACCGGCGCGCCCCGCTCTTTCCCCTTTCGACGCCAAAGCAAAAGAGAAAGGAGGAGGGTGACGACGCCGACGTCGGCATGACGCGAGGGGGGTGGCCCACTTGGCGGCGGCCGCGGCGCGACGGGCGGTAGGTGGACCGGCGCGCGGCGGCCGGGCCGGGCTCGCCAACGGCCGAAAGCCCCGTCCGGGCCTCGATGAGAGGTTGGCGGCCCGTGTGCAATAGTGTATCTCCTTAATTTCCTTTAAGCCACAAAATGGATTTAAATTTGAATTTCAATTCAAATTTGAATTCCCCCAAATAAAACCCAAATAAAATTTCAAATGAAGAACCAATTTTTCATACTAGCAGGTCATAAGCCCTAAAAGCATATTCAAAGCCAAAATTAAACCTAGGAATTTGGGGAAAAGAAACAGGGGAACAATCTTAATCGACGAACGAGCAATCCACTTCAATTCAAGTTTTTGAAATTCGACATTTTGAATACAAGTCAAAACCTAGGATGTTACGTAACTCCCCCTCACAAGAATCTCGTCCTCGAGATTAAGAAGTTACCTCCGTTTCGAAGAGATGAGGGTATTTCTCCCTCAAAGCTGATTCCTTCTCCCACGTAGCTTCGCGCTCGGAGTGATTACTCCACAAGGCACCTTGCGAAGCGCGTGGTGGTGTTCCCGGTCGACTTCTCCGCCCCGGCCCGAGATCCGAACTGGGTACTCCAAGTACTCCAGGGTTTCCTGGACGTCGAGCGCCTAAGCAGGCACTCTCTTCTCGACGACCACACACCTCCGAAGTTGGGAAACATGGAACACCGGGTGAACTCCCGCAAGCTCCGGAGGTAGCTCGAGTCTGTAAGCCACCTTCCCGACCTTACTCACAATAGGGTAGGGCCCAACGTACCTAGGGGATAGCTTCCCCCTGATGTGGAACCTCTTCGTGCCTCGGAGGGGCGACACCTTCAAGTAGACGTGATCTCCTACTTCAAACGAGACATCCTTTCGTTTCGCGTCGGCATAGCTCTTCTACCTGCTCTGAGCTATCCTCAGGTTTTCTCGGACCTTGGTGACATTTTCCTCGGCCTCAACAATGGTGGCGGGACCGAAAAAGGTTCGCTCCCCCACCTCGGACCACATCAACGGTGTCCGACACTTTCTGCCATACAGGGCTTCGAAAGGAGCCATCTTCAAGCTGGCCTGGTATCCGTTGTTGTAAGAGAACTCGGCATACGATAGACTCTTTTCCCAATCGGACCCATAGGTCAACACACAAGCTCTCAGCAAGTCCTCTAGTACTTGATTCACCCTCTCTGTCCGACCGTCGCCTCCGTGGGTGGAACGCCGTGCCGTAGTTCACCTCGGGTGCCCATGGAAGCGTGTAAGCTCTTCCAGAACTGAGCGGTGAACTGGGGCCCTCTGTTTGACACAATGCTCCTCGGAGCTCCATGAAGCTTCAGGATGTTGTCCACATACAGTTCTGCAAGTCGGCTCACGCTGTAGTTCGTCTTCACTGGCAAGAAATGTGCGACCTTGGTTAATCGATCAACTATCACCCAAATGGAGTCATTTCCTTTCTGCGTGCATGGCAACCCCACAATGAAGTCCATACTTATATCATCCCACTTCCACGTGGGTATCTCGAGCGGTTGTAGCAGCCCGGCGGGCCTCTGGTGTTCGGCCTTCACTCGTTGACACGTGTCACATCGAGCGACGTATTCAGCAATGTCTTCCCTCATCTTTTCCCACCAAAATCGTACCTTCAGGTCTTTGTACATCTTGGTACAGCCAGGGTGGATCGAGTATCGAGAATCGTGGGCCTCTTTAAGGATCGAGTCCCGAATCTCCTTGTCCCGAGGCACGCAGATGCGGTCCTTCAGCCACAGTGTACCCTGCTCGTCGAGGCGATAGTCAGCTGCTTTGCCATTCTCCATCAGGCGCTTCACCTCTTGGATCTCAGGGCACTCCTTCTGAGCTTGGCGGATCTGGTCCTCAAGTGTGTATTTCACCCGCAACTGGTTCAACTGTCCCTCCTCCACAATCTCTATGCTCAGCTTTTCCAGCTCTTCATGCAAGGCTGGCTGCTCCTCTCGCACCATCAGGTTGTTGCAGTAGTGCTTGCGGCTCAGAGCGTCGGCCATGACGTTTGCCTTACCAGGGTGGTAGTGAATGCTCAGGTCGTAGTCCTTAATCAGCTCTAGCCATCTCCTCCGCCCTCGGGTTCGCCCTCCGACTGGGTGAAGATATACTTCAGACTCTTGTGATCCGTGTAGATGTCGCACTTGTTCCCCATCAGATAGTGCCTCCATATCTTCAACGCATGAATGACAGCGGCTAGCTCGAGGTCGTGCGTAGGGTAGTTCTCCTCATGCTTCCTTAGCTGTCGTGAAGCGTATGCCACTACCTTGCCCCCTTGCATCAACACGCAGCCAAGTCCTTGCCTCGACGCGTCACAGTACACCACGAAATCCTTGCTCGCGTCGGGCAGGGTCAGGACCGGGGTAGTGGTGAGACGAGTTTTGAGCTCCTGGAAACTGGCTTCGCACTTGTCCGACCACACATACGGCGTGTTGCTCTTCAACAGTTCTGTCATGGGCTTGGCGATCTTCGAGAAGTTCTCGATGAATCGGCGGTAGTATCCGCCAAACCGAGAAAATCGCGGATCTCTCGTCACGGACTTCGGTGACTGCCACTTGGACACGGCCTCGATCTTGCTCGGATCTACTGCAACTCCTTTAGCTGACAACACATGACCCAGAAACGCGACCTCCTCCATCCAGAACTCACACTTGCTGAACTTGGCGTACAACTGATGCTGTCTGAGCTTTCCCAGTACGATCCTCGGGTGCTCCTCGTGCTCTTCTCGTCGTCCGGGGAGTAGACCAAGATATCGTCAATGAAGACGACGACACACTTGTCCAACTCGTCCATGAAGACCTTGTTCATCATGTTCATGAAGTACGCCGGGGCATTGGTCAGGCCAAACGACACGACAGTGTACTCATACTGCCCGTACCTGGTTACGAATGCCGTCTTGTGGATGTCCTCCGGGCGGATCTTCATCTGGTGATAACCCGACCGGAGATCAATCTTTCTGAAGTACTTGGCTTGCCTCAGCTGATCCATCAAATCATCAATCCTGGGCAGTGGGTACTTGTTCTTGATGGTCACCGCGTTCAGGGCGCGGTAGTCGACGCACTGACGTTGCGTCCCATCCTTCTTCGGTACGAATAGTGCCGGTGAACCCCAGGGTGAGGCACTCGGCCGAATGAACCCTTTCTCGAGTAACGAGTCTAGCTCTGCCTTCAGCATTTTCAGCTCAACCTCTGCCATACGGTACGGACTCTGAGCTATCGGCGCCGTTCCAGGCACTAGGTTAATCACGAACTCCACATCACGATCAGGAGGCAACCCGGGCAACTCCTCTGGAAACACATCCTCATACTCACAGACTACCGGCACGTCCGATATGGCCTTCGTGTGAAGGCTGTACACGGCCGGGATGTCTCGAGACTTCATTGGCTCGAAAGTGACCCTTGTCCCGTCAGGGTGCAGTAGTGTCACCAGTCTCGGCGAAGTGGAGATGACACCTTTGTGGGCAGTGATCCAATCCATTCCCAGTATCACGTCGATACCATGGGAAGGCAGCACGGTAAGATCCCCATAGAATGTGTGACCTTGGATGACCACTTCCACTCCTTTGCACAGCAGGGTGCATCGGATATCCCCGAGCGGAGAGCTCGTGATGATGGGCATCGTTCGGGTGGTTGTAGGGAGGGAAAGTTTACTCACGAACCGAGAGGTGATATAAGACCCGGTTGCACCGGTGTCAAAGAGAACCAGAGCAGAAGTACCACAAACCAAAAACTTACCGATCACGACGTCGGGGGCATCGGCAGCCTCCTCCTCAGTGAGGTGGTTCAGCCTCCCACGGCCGGCGGCCGGGGGCGGCGCGGCCTGAGGAGGTCGGCCTCCTGGAGCAGGTGCCCTCGCGGGAGTGGCAGCAGCCTTCTTGTCGGGGCAGTCGTAGGACTTGTGGCCTGGCTTGCCACACGCGAAGCAGGTGACGGTGAAGCCTCCTGCGGCGGGTCGCGCGGTGCTCGGTGGAGCACGGGTGTAGCCTCCGCTCGCCGGGGGTAGCCGGGGTTCCTCCCTCCGGGGAACGGGCTACGTCCACTACCTCCGAAGCCACGCCCAGGCTGGTTGTGCCCCGGGCGGTAGCTCCCCCTCAGCATGTTGCTCTGTCCGCTTCTCGGCTTCTGGAAGGATAGGTCAGGCTGATCCCGATCTCCCATCCTCTTCTTGCCCCTCATGCGTTCCTCGTGGCCCCTCCTCTCATCCTCGACCGCGATGGCGCGGTTGACGAGATGGCGCAGGGACTTGTGCTCACTTGCCTTCAGCGCCTGGCGAAGGCCGTGGTGAAGGCCTCGCAGGAACCAGAACTGCTTCTTCTGGTCGGTGTTGGTGTCGTCGGGGGCGTACCGCATCATCTTCATGAAGTGACGCTCGTACTCCTCGACCCTCATCGCACCCTGAGTCATGGTGCGGAACTCCTGCGCCTTCTGGACCAGCAGCTCATCGGGAAGGTACTGCTCGCGGAACGCCTCGCAGAACTCCAGCCAGGTGATGAAAGCTGGGTTCGGGTGGGTGGCAGTGTAGTTGTCCCACCACGCCTTGGCAGGACCCTCCAGCTGGTGCGCGGCGATAGCGACACACTCCTCGTCGGAGCAGACGGTGAGGTCGAGCTTGGTCTCGATCACCCTCAGCCAGTCGTCGGCCTCGAGTGGGTCATCCGAGTAGCTGAAGGTGGGGGCCTTCAGGCGGATGAACCTCTCGATCTTCCTCGTGATATCTTCGTCCTGCGGAGCGACGCGGTTCCCACCGTTGCCACGGTGCTCCATGGCCTCCGCCATCCTTTGCATCAGCTGAGTCTGGAGCGCCATCACTTCCACCAAGTTAGGTGGGGGTGGTGGTGGCTGTTCCGGCTCCGGCTGGCCTTGCGCGGCGGCTCCTTGCTCAACCTCGGCCTCAGGGTTCTCGGGCGGTGGTGGCGGTGCCCCGTCACCTCGGGCCCTAGCCCCCAAGGCTCCTCCACGCAGGGGTGGACTGCCGCGGCCACGACCGCGTCCACGCCCCTGCTGGGCTTCTTCCTCAGCAGCTGCCTCCTCGAGGCGAGCTATCAGCCGGTTGGAGCGGCGGATCGACATCCTTCTGAAAACATAAGGGAAAAGAAAGGAGTTTACGCACGTCACTCACCAACTCACACATGAGTCTTAAGCATTCAAGAAAATAGTTCTAATTATAACCTACACTCAAGTAGAAGAAGCATTAAGACGCAAATAACACCATTAAGATCCAAGCACACATCAAACATGATTATTACACTTGCTCCCCTGAGGCTGACTCAGACCTTGGGGTAGCAGCAACAAGTCAACGATCTAATACATCGGTACAATCTCAAAAGGGTAGTGTCTACATGGTGTGGCATGACTCTCTTCATGCACCGAACATGCTCGCGGCTGCATGGAACATCTCATGGAAACTACTAGCATAAAACACTACTCTAGGTCATGCCTCCTGCTCAGCTCTCTACTCCGTGCGTGCCCTCTGGTACGTGACGGGGTAGCGGTCCTCGGTGGGGTAGTCCGGCGGGAAGATCCGGGACACCAAGGCGTGAGCCTCTCGAACCTCCTCGGTCTCGACGGGGGTCGGTAGACGGGCCATCGGGCACAGGTGGAGCTTGAGGCGTGACTGGTGCAGCTCGAAGGTCTCAGTGCGAATCTCACGCTGGGACTCAGGGGGCAGCTCTCCGTTGAGCTCGAAGAGCTCGTCCACGTGAAGTGAGTCGGCGTCCTCCCAAGTCCTCCTCAGTCTCTCGGCCTTGTCCCTCAGGTAGATGGCCGTGCGCGTGAGCCACGCGATGTTGGCGACGTTGTCCGCTCGGCTCTTCTCCAGCTTCTCCACCTTGAGCCGCTCACACCCGAGCAGGTGAGCGCGCACCGTGAGCAGGTCGTCCTTGCGCTTGAGCTTGTCCTTCGGCCGTTCGACTCGCGGTCGCCCGCGTAGGTCCTCCTTGGCGTGCGGCAACTCCTCCCTCGGTGTCCACCCTCTCCCTCTCGGACCGCGGCGGGACGGTGGTCGCGCGGTCGAGGCTCAACCTCGAGCTGGCGAACACGGTGGCGTAGAGCGGTGTTCTCCCTCTCCAGCTCGGCGCAGCGGGGCTGGTACTGGAGCGCGTCGATGGTGGCGTCCCTGACCTGGCCGTAGAGGGTACGTGACTCGTCCTCCAGTCGGCGCGCGTACTTGTCGAGGTCGACCAAGTAGCTGGCGGTCTCCACCAGGGTCTCGTCGGACTCGCGGAAGGGAGCAGCGTCGACGTCGTCCTGGATCCCCTCGTACGAAGGAACTCCGTCCACGAGCGGTGCGAGGCGCCGTAGTCCCGGGGTAGCGGCCCGAAGAGTCCCGGTCTCGAAGGAGGCGCGGTGCGTGCGAGAAGGCAGCCCGGGGCCGGCGGCGGGCGACGTCGAGCGCGGTCGCGACGGTGAGTGCGGCGGCGCGCGAGCACCTCTCCCTTGAACCCGGGGGAGACTCGGGTGAGGGAGCACGGCGACCGTGCGAGCACCATCCGCCCGATCACGGCGGGTACGTACTCGGCGCGGTACGTGACGTAGGTCGGAGGGACTCCAAGCCCGAGAAGGGCCCTCTCCATCCGGTGGCAGATCGCCCCGCACGTCTCGGGGGTGATCTCCGCGACCTGGTGCTCCATCTCCGTGAAACGCAAGAAATTTTCCCGTCGGCGCGGTGAGTAAGAAATTTTTCAAAGAGGGAACGAGTTTTATAACATAGCTCAAGGGTATAACTATAAAGGTAGAGCGTATAGAGTCCTATCTCTATCGACCTTTCCTAGGGATACGTGCTACGGTCAAGCATGGCTCGGTACCACCCGTAAAACCCCGGATTTTCATAGAAAACTCGAATCCCTGTACCATCGCGATAGTCCCTGGATCAGTGGCTATCGCGTACAGAATGTCTCACAGAATGATACACAAAGTCATACATCGCATCACATAAAGTTAATAGTACATTAATTTATTACATGTCCATTATGGAGTACATCATTACAAGCCTCTTGGCTGAATCGAGTGAAAATTCTACGCAACGGTAGCTATCTTCTCGAAGGGTCTCCATCTTTATTCTTCCCGCCACGGGCAACTCGAGCGAAGCGACGTATCCCTCGGTCGTACCATCCGTCGGCGTTGCGGTCGAAGTCGGACTCGTACCCTGCACACCCAAAGTCTATCCCCAAGGAGCGGGATAGGTCCACGTCACCAACCGTATGCAGCTTTAAGTGGCCTAACATCTAAAGGGAAAAGAGAGTAGACAAGGAATCGGCTGTGGTTTCCTAAGCAGCAGCAGCAGAGTATAAACAAGGAATCTCCATCAATATCCCAAAACCCAAGTCTCTCAACACAACCCGGATCCAACTGGTCACCCAGAAGACCCGTCACCATCTCCTACTCCTGTCTAGGGTCGATGCGAGAACTTCCTCTCCTCGCACCTCAATGATTACAAACGGATCGACGAGGTAGATGGAGCCTCTCTCCTCTAGCCGGCTGTAACCACGGCTCACCACACTCTCTCCTATAGGGGGAGGTAGAAATCCCAAAACATGAGGAACGAACATGTCTTCTAGGCAGTGTCCATAACCGAGGACGCGGCTATAGCTATAGATCGAACAACTCTGCAAAGCGTGTACACACCGTACCCATCCCGGAATGGTACCCGCCGGTGTACGGCCGACCGAGCCCATCCTACCGGCGAACTCTCGGTAGTTACGAACCCATCCTGCATCCGGCCCTCAAAGTTGCCCCCCCCTCGGAAGGGACTACACCGGAACTGTGAAATGCTCCCGTGTGGCCACACGGGAGTCGCTCTGAGAGGGTGGTCTCACCTCCACCGCTCCCCCACTGATACCCCGCTATCCATCCTAAGCAGGTATGGTTCCGCACTTGCCGAGCTCAACACGGCCCTATCCCCACTCTCGGCGGGGTGGTGTGTACGATGTCCTATAAACAAGTTGATCCACTCGATTTCGGACGGGGCGAGCTCATGTCCTCCAAGCGCACGAAAAACCCCAACACCTAGGCTCCGAAAACCGTAACAGGAGGGATGCACTGAGGAGTGCACCCCTATCCCTGATCCCAGATCGGTTGTTTCGAGCTCACCCCCGCCAAAGTACCCAAAACGCCTTCTCCTACCGGTTTTTACCCCACACACGCCAAGAACCACTATTCCCATCCCCACACATGCATCGCGAAGCTCGGCGCACATACACGCCCATATAAACATATATAGTAGTGGTAGGACAATCAAGGACAGGGTAAATAAAGAGGCAGTGCAAGGTTCATCAACATGCATACATAAAGTAAAGCGCTAGCAATACTACTCAGCAATGCCTAATGGGTAGTTCGGGAATCGGTCGGGCGTGAACCTGGGGTCGGGTAGTCCTCCGCGGCGAAGTCGTCGGCGTAGTCGTACTCCCGACTCAGCTCTCCGGCTCCTCCCTGCTCCTAGCGAGCGCGAAAAAAGAAAATAAACGGCGGTCCTATGGCAACTTAAATCCAAATAAGAGCAATTAAGATCCAAAACGGGAGTAAACACCAACCCAATCGTAGTTTGAGATTTTAGAAATTTTCCGGAAGAGGTTTCGTAATTTTCGGAGTAAAAATGGATTTTCTAGGATTTTTAGAAGGGGAAAAGGATTTTTCTGGAATTTTTAAATAAAAGAAAACCCCTCCTTAACGGCCGGCCGCACAGAATCCCTGGATCCCAGCTGCGGCCGGGGCTCCCCGTGGTCCGCGCCGCGGCTCGGCCGGCCACCGGCCGGCCGCGGCCCGATCCGGCGGCGGCCGATGCGGCGGGCGCGGTGCGGTGCCGCCGTGTGGCTCGGTCTCCGGGTGGCGGGCCGCACCGATCCCGAGGATCTTTCGCGGCCACGCGCGCGTGTGGGCTCAAATGCGCCCGGGTGCTTTTCCCCTTCTCTCGTGACGACGGACCGCCGGCCCGGTGAAAAAGGGCGGCGGCGCGTCGGGTCTCGCCGGCGGTGGACGGCCTTCGGCGCCGGGGTGGCCGGTGTGCAAGGTGCTCCGCGCGAGCTCCTCGGGTTGGGGGGTAGGAGACCGCTAGGGCGGCCGGGGGTACGGCCGTGCGCGTCGGTCGCCGGCGTGGGCGCGGCGGCGGCGCGGCGCGCGCGGCGTGCAAGGGTTTCCCTCGTGCGGGCACCGGCGGGTGGAGTGGAGGTGAGCGTGCACGGGGTGCGCTAGGGCGTCTAGGGCAAACCTAGCGGGGCTTCGGCTCGAGCTCGCGACGGGTGTCGCGGCGGCGCTACGGCGGCGCACGGCTCGACGCCATGGGCGGCGGCGAGCGAGGCGCTTGGGGTTGGGCTGGTGCGTCCTTGACCCGAGGTACGGCACGGCGCTAGGTAATCATCTACACGGCGAGCACGGGGGCTCGCGACGTGGTCATCCCGGCACGACGGCGGCGCGGCGAGCACAAGGCTCGGTGGCCGCGGCGGGGGCTCGAGGAGAGGGGTCAAGGCGCCGGTTTTGCCTATACGGTTGCGACGCGCGCGTGCGGGGGGTGCACGCGTGCGTGCTCCGTGGCGTACACGGGGGCGCGCGCGAGGGCATGCCCGCGACGCGAACGCGTCGCGGCGCTCACCGCGGCGCGGCGGCGATGCAGACGACACGGGTGCTAACGCAAAAAGGAGAAGAACAGGACTAGGCGGGCGGCGCGCGCTTGGCGACGGCAGCGGCACCTGCAAGAATTGACCCAGCCTGGCACGATGGCCGGCTTCACCGGCGACGGCGCGGCGGCGCGGGGCACAGCACGTTCCACCCCGGCGCGAAGGCCGGGGGCATCCACGAGCGACGGGAGGCGGGTGCCCTCACCTAGGTGGCCACGGGCCGAAGTGAAGACGCGTCGGTGAAGGACGGTGGTGCAGAGACGAGGAGGGAGGCGGCGCTGGTAGAGGTGGCGGTGCGGTACGGCGGCGTGGAAGTCGAGCGGGCCGAGGTCGTAGGCGTGCGCGTCCCGCGGGTCCGGCTCCTCCCCGCGGGCGGCTCCGGCGTCGCGGGTACGGCTTCGCGGTGGCGGCGCCGCTCCCCGGCTCCTTCTCCTCCTCTTCTCCCTTCTCTCCTCCGCCGCGGGTAGGTGGGCGGGGGGATCGGTTTCCCGGGCGGCTAGGGTTTGGGGGGTTCCGCAGGCGGCGGCGACGGCTACTTATAGCGGCGGGGCGGGGGGGGGGGGGGGGGGGGGGGTACGTGGACGCGCGCCGATGCGATGGGAGGCCGCGGGGGCGCGTCGCGACGGCGCCATGGACCGGCGCGCCCGGCTCTTTCCCCTTTCGACGCCGGCAAAGAGAAAGGAGGAGGGTGACGACGCCGACGTCGGCATGATGCGGGGGGGTGGCCCACTTGGCGGCGGCCGCGGCACGACGGGCGGTAGGTGGACGGCGCGCGGCGGCCGGGCCGGGCTCGCCAACCGGCCGAAAGCCGGTCTGGGCCTGATGAGAGGTTGGCGGCCCGTGTGCAATAGTGTATCTCCTTAATTTCCTTTAAGCCACAAAATGGATTTAAATTTGAATTTCAATTCAAATTTGAATTCCCCCAAATAAAACCCAAATAAAATTTCAAATGAAGAACCAATTTTTCACACTAGCAGGTCATAAGCCCTAAAAGCATATTCAAAGCCAAAATTAAACCTAGGAATTTGGGGAAAAGAAACAGGGGAACAATCTTAATCTACGAATGAGCAATCCACTTCAATTCAAGTTTTTGAAATTCGACATTTTGAATACAAGTCAAAACCTAGGATGTTACAGGGACCAGCAAGACCGTCGCCTTCCTTGCACACATCGAGCGCGGGTTTGGAGTCCCCACGGGTGAGTTCTTCCATGGGTTGCTCTACTTCTACAAGCGACATGGTACACCTTGTCCCTAACACCATTACCACCATCTCCTCCTTCATTCATCTCTGCGAGACGTATTTGGGGATACCGCCACACTTCCACCTGTGGTGGTACTTCTTCGAGCTGAAGAAGAAAGGGAAGTTCGAGGTCATCGGGAGCGTCGGCTTCATGTTGTGTTGGTACATGAAGTTGGTGTACATCGACATTGTGCTGCCAGACAACACTGCGGGCTGGAAGCAGAATTGGTTCTACCTCGACAACCCAAAACCAGCGCTGCCAACAAGGTTGCGGTACGCACCAATTCCAATGTTGGAATGGTCCAACCAGTTGACGTCGTGAGAGAATGACACCATCAAGTCGTTGCTGGAGGACCTAGAGATGTTGAAGACGGAAGGGCTGACCGACGGCGTTGTGGCGATCAGCTTCAACAGGTGGCTTCTGCAGCCGATCCAAGATCGGGTGCACCCAACGATGAGTATTGGGGCCAGGCCAATCCCACCTGAGTCACACGATGCAAGGTCTCCAAGGAGGAGATGGTGGCACGGGTGAAAGACCTATTCGCCAGGCGCATCCGCAACTGGACGTGCCCTAAGGCACACATCATGTATCGCCCCACCGAAGCCGTAAGTCTTCTGTCTCCTAATTGACCTTCATTGATGTTCATGCTTTTTGCGCCTTTCGATGATTGTGACATAGGACATCTGACGCAAGGTCATGAGGGTGTGTACTGGTACCCAGCTTCACTACCTGATGAGGACGAGCGAAGCTTCAAGGTCAGGGCTGCGAAGGACATCCAAGCACCTCCGCAGCAGTACATCAAGGACTACCTCTCCGAATCAACGGTGGGGTAGTGATGATGAAGATCCTACCATAGGAAATGCGGCGGTGAAGACTGTCGCGCCGCCGGTGCGACGTACACGGCACACTACGGGCAAGATACCCGCATCCAGAGCCACCGCAATGATCGCCGCCACCCAAGTGGCAGCGTCGAAGAAGAAGAAGAAGAAGAAGAAGAAGGAGAGGGGCCCTGCCGTATCGACAGATACGACAACGACCATCACCGAGACTGAGGCGGTTGCCGGTGATGAGGACGACGCAAGGTCATCTGACACGCCGACTGAGCGGGTGAGGGAGACACCCCTCAAGGTTGTGGAGGAGGAGGGGCACTCGAAGTCGAGCGTGGGTGAACCGAGCGACACAGGGTTGCAAAAGAAGGTGAAGAAGGCTCCCCAGACCCATTAAGGCCGAGTTGAAGCTCGGTGGCAAGTAAGTCAACGAACTTTGCTTTGCGTGTGGTTCGTTTTGTACTTCTTATATATTTCATTGTTGAAGATCTTCTCGTTTGATAGGTCGACGCCTGCCACCTCGGAGAGTGCCAAGTATGCCTCTGGCCAGGAGGCCTTTGGGCACAAGGGAGGAAAGGCGCCAGTGGAGTAGTCACTGGCGACGTCTTATGGGCAAGCTGAAATGTTGAGCAGAAGCTCAAAATGTTGCTGAAAATGTTGAGGTCCATGCTAGTGATGATGAAGATGCTAATGTTGGTAACATGGGTCATGCTAATGTTAATGAGGATGCTTATGCTATGCCACCCCCTCCTCCAGTTCATCCCATGCAGCCACAGTGGAACCCTCCTGTGGGATACTTTGATTCTTATTACGCTAACATTCAGCAATCCATGAACACTCAATTTCAGCAGATGCAATCTGGGTTCAACTCCCACTTTGAGGCATATGGGCAACCGATGAATGATACATTTCAGACTATGCAGCAGGGTTTTCAGCAGCAAATTGCCACTAGTCTGAATAATTTTGGTCATCATGTCTATAACACTATGCATGACCCCATTATGCAAAGGTTGAGTGATATGCAAACAGACCTTCAGAATGACCTCAGTACCTTGAATGATAGATTCTCCTAGATGTCCATTTCAGAGTAGTATCAACAGATATATGATCAACAGACTCAGCTTCAGAACAACTTCAATGCCTTGAACACAACTTTTGGAGATTTCAGAGATCATTTTTATCACTACTACCCAGCTACAGCTCCACCATCTCAGTTCTGTCCCCCTCCGCCATTCTATCCTCCTCCACTGCCGCCTCAGGATGACTAGACCTTTTGGTATTTGATGCCAAAGGGGGAGAAATTTGGAGGAGTGATGTGTGATCTTTAGGGGGAGCTCACCTCTTTGCATGCATTTGAAACTCTTGCATTGTTGCACTTGCATGTTTAATTTTAGCCATGCGTGAACTTTAGTTGGACTTTGGTTGGATTGTAATAATTTGTGAGTTTTTGTGGATTGTGTTGTGGTTGAGAACTAGAACTTGTGGTTGCCTATGTGATGATCTATGGTTGTGATTTTAATTTACTTATCTTATGGTTTGTTCTAGTTCTTGTAGTGATTTGAAGCTAACCCTTGCTTAATTTTATTGGATATATATATATGGGGTTGTTGCCTTGATCTCTGTTTTGTAGGGAAAACTTCGTCAAAATTACTATATCTATGCATATGTGTAGAAATCAAATCAAAATTATATGCACATATGTAGGGGGAGTTCTCTCTACTTTCTTGTTTTGGAGACATTCACTCTATCAATTTATTGAATTCATCTGAGAAGAGTAAGTGATTCCAAAACACAAAACATTTCTTATATCACTCCTTTGAATGATTGTCATCAATTACCAAAAAGGGGGAGATTGAAGGCATCTAGGCCCCTAATTCGTGTTTTGGTAATAAATGACAATCATTGTGGACTAACATTTTTATTTGAGTTATAAGAATAGGTTAGTCCAGTGAAATAATGAGCTCATGAGGTATGCACAAGGAAGTCTTGTATGGCATGTGTTGAAAAGAGCTCAAGGCAAAGGTAAAAGATAGGGTTTTTATTTTTGCCGGTCATAAGTGAAGAGTATCTTGGCCCCCTAAGTGGGTTTTGGTGATTTAATGACACACACCTAAGTAGCTAATGAATTTACCGAGTCCATGAGCAGGTATTAAAATTATGTATGGCATTAAGCACAGTTCGTTGACCATGCAAAAAGGAAAGTGGTGCTCTAAAGGACTCCTAAGAAGGCTTATTCATTTTACACTTTTGAATTTGAGTCCTAGGAATGCCGTACTATACAGAGGGACAAGAATTATGTCTTCCAAGAGTCTAACAGGTGCTCTAGTTGCTAAAACAAAACCTATGAGAGATACCTTTGCACCAACACGTTCACGGGGATCTTTTCTTGGGTGCTAACCTTGGAAGACCGGAGTATCCGGGTTTACCCCGGAGTCTCCGGACTTCCCGGAGTTTCCGGGTTTGCCCCGGATACTCCGGGTCTTAAAGCCTCAACGGCTATATTCTGGGTGAGGGGGTATAAAAGCCCCCTCCACCCCTTCATTTACTCTTCTTCCCTGCCACTTCGTGCTGAACAATAACAGACCTCATTACTCCCCCTCTTCTCCCTTTGGCTCAAGTTTGGTGAGATTTGTTGTGGGATTTAAGAGGGTTTGAGAGCAAGGGCTTGGAGAGTGCTAGTGAGCTGATTTCCCATCTCTAGAGCACCTCGTTCTTCGCTTGGTTGGCAAAATTCGTGTTTGTTACTCTTGGAGCCTTGAGCTCCTAGCCTGCTAGGCGTTGCCTTGGAGCATCCAAAGATTGTGGCTGCCCAAGGAAGTTTGTATCACCCCGACTTTGAGTAAGTAACTCTAGCTTGATCTTTGTGATCGCTAGAGGGAGGAAAGTGACCTAGGTGTAAAGGTCCACCCTTCGTGGGTACCTCAACGGAGACGTAGACCTCAAGGTGTGAGGTTGAACTCCGGTAACAAATCCTTGTGTCTCTTGTGCTTGTTCATCTTGTTGTATGCTTGTTTCTATCTTGAGCACATATCTAGGGTTTGGTGCCGATTTACTTCGTGGTGAGGTTCCTACAAGATTTGAGTGGATAAACAGGCTTGTCTCAACTCAGAGCATAACCTATTTTCACATATTTACATTTGAGCAAGTTTAATTTCTGTCGAATTTGATTCCCCCCTGACAGGCCGGAATATCTGGACATTTTCCCGGATTCTCCGGATTTCCCGGAGTATCCGGAAAAATATCCGGAAACTCCGGACCTATATTTAATAGCTGTGAAAAAGTTTGTGATTTTCAGGTTCGACTATTCACCCCCCTCTAGTCGACATCTTGATCCTTTCAATTGGTATCAGAGCCAAGTGCTCCACATTTGAAGCTTAACCGCTTGGAGTTAAGAAGATGTTGAATCCAAATGATCAAGCCCTACCTCTCGCCGAAGGTGATCCCATCAACAATGTTGTTGGCATGCCTCCCATTCCCCAAGGAGGCGACACCCATGGCGCAAGCACGGGTCATCAAGCGCATGGACGAGGTGATGAGTCCTCCGATAGTGAGGACGAGGAGTTCGATGATGCAAGGTCCAATCGCTCCGCTCGACGACCATCAAGGGACTATACTCGAACCTCTTTAGATTACTCTCGCTTATCCTTTAACCATCCATGGGTTCTAGCCACATTGGGAAGATACCCCAATTTGATGGAACCGGCTATTCCAAGTGGAAGAACTCGATGGAGGAGTATTTGATGGCGGTGAATGCCGCACTTTGGACTATTGTGATAAGGGGTATTACCTTTCTGAGTGGTGATGCGACGCTAACTCAAGATCAAGCAAATGAGATACAAAGAAACTATCAAGCCATACGCATCATCAAGAGTTCACTCACGTCCGAAGAATATGACAAGGTAGATGGATTGAAGTCCGCCAAGGAAGTGTGGGACACCTTATTCATCAACCATGAAGGAACAAAGCAAGTAAGAGAAGGAAGGATTCGAGCCTTGGAAAGTGAGCTCAATCGGTTTGTCATCAAAGATGATGAGCCCCCCAAGACATGTACAACCGTTTGAACAAGATCATCAACAAAATCAAATCTCTAGGAAGTACAAGATGGGAAAGAAGAGAAGTAGTTGACAAGATTCTCTCCGCTTACATGGCAAGGGACGTTCAACTCCCAACTCTCATAAGGGAGAAGAGAGGCTTCAACAAATTCACTCCGGCGGATGTAATTGGAAGAATGGAAGAACACCTCATCACCGTCAAGGAGGCCAAGCTCTCACAAGAAATGTCAAAGATGCATGAACAACTTGAGAAGAACAAGGGAGTAGCCCTCAAGGCATCTAGCAAGGAGAAAAAGTCAAGCTCATCAACTTCAAGGACCGTGGTCGAGGAAGATGGTGATGAAGATAGTGACATGGACATGACTCCCGAGCAAATGGCTCTCTTTGTGAGGAAGTTCAACAAAATGTTCAAGAAGAGTGGCTTCTTCAATAAGAACAAGGATAAGGACAAAATCAAGACGAAGAGAACTTCCAAGAGACCATGCTTTGGGTGTGGCAAGGAGGGTCATTTCATTGCGGAGTGCCCTAATATAAAAGTGAGAAGAAGAGACACCAACTAGTTTGACAAGAACAAGAAGAAGGAAGTTGGTGAAGCTCATTTGGGTGAAGAATGTGATTCAAATGATGATAGCTCCGACTTCGACATTGAAGCCGGTCTTGCTACCATATCCATTGGGAAATCAATCAACAAGTCATCACTATTTGAGGATCTCACCAATGATGAAGATGACCTCACCCACACTTGCCTCATGGCTAGGGGCTCCAAGGTAGACACTCCTACCCCGCCCCTAGATGATGATAGTGAAAATGATTTTGATTTTGAGAAAATGATCACTAGCTTTGGTAGAAAGGCAACTAAGAAAATTATGTTTTTAATGAAAGAAATTGAGAATAGAGATGGGACCCTAGAGGTGCAAGAAGAACTCTTTAGACTTGAGCGGGAGAAAACCATTGCCCTTGAGAATGCCCTTGTAATTGAAAAGAAGGGTTTCAAGGTGCAAGAGGACTCGCTCAAGGAAAAGGAGATAGAAATTCTTAGCCTCAAGAAATCCTTAGCTAAAGATGAGTTGATAGTGGATGAATTAACTAGGGAATCCTCCCTAGCTAAGGATGCTTGCAAGAAACTTGAGGATGAAAAGCTTGAACTTCAAAAGAGCTTTGATAGCTTAAAGACTAGTCACATAGCATTATAAGTTCAACTTGACAACCTCAAGAACAATGCTACAACTTCATCTAATGATGCTTTCTCTAACTCTCAAACATCAACAAGCAATGGTTGTTCTAGATGCTATAAGATTGATATAAATGCTTGTGCTACTAATGTTGCCGAGATGAATGCCATGAAGAAGGAAATTGCTAGGTTGTCAAACTCTCTCATTAATGAAAAGAAGAAAGAACCCAAGAGAGGTGAGTTTGAAAACCACACCAAAGGGTTTGGGTCAAGCTACATGAAGAAGTTTGGCTTTGTGGATGGGAAGGGGCTTGGTAAGCAAGAACAAGGTACAAAAGACCCCATCCCATTCATCAAGAACCACCACACCAAAGGTATGGGAACAAGAAATGTGGTGCACGGCATGAAGCAAATGGGTGCCAAGAACTATGACAACCAAGTTAGATACAACACTCCTATCAAGTTCAAGAGTGAGGACCATGTGTGGTTCGAGGACCGATGGATGGTCGCTTCCTTGTGTGATGAGTGATTGACAACGTCGTGTGGACTGATTCTTGGCTAAGTATTGCAGGTGCAGGTTGCAGCTTGACTCGTGTTGGTGCAGGTGAAGAACAAGCGCGAAAGGTCATTGCCGGTGAGGCCTCCAGGTGTGGAGAAGACAAGTAGGCTTCGTTCGAGGGACCCGGTGGCCAGCGGGGTCAAGTGCGGGCCGCATGGTGGCATGAACAGCAAGATGAAGTCGTGGACGGTTCCTTGGTAGAGCCTCAAAACCAAGGGCGAGCCGGGACTACGTGGGAGCCGAGTCATGAGTGGAGATTGGCGGAGGCTACACCGAGTTCGCGGGGTTTGCAGTGGTTTACCAGAAAACCACTGGGTTACTCGGTTGAGCCACAAAACCGAGGCCGAAGACTTGACGAGGAGGTGCGGCCACCCAGGCCGGTTCAACCGCCCAGGATGGGCGGTCAGACCGCCTGGGGCCGGTCAGATCCCCGGGGCCGGTCTAACCGCCCGTGGGGGCGGTCCGACCGCCACGGCCGCCGGCGCCGAGAAGTTTCGAAGCGGAGGACACGCGTCGGGATCGCAAGGCTTGCGTCGAGGCTACGCAGGGTGCGGTCGCCGGGCATCCGTCCGATGGTGAAGACACCAAGAATTCCAAATCCGCCCTCGAGGGGCATGTATCCCTACTTATTAGTGAAGGGTAGTTTATTCTTTTGGGTGCCTCCATATATACTCATTAGATGGGTGGATGGCAGCCAACCCTTGGAACCCTAGCTCATTTGGTTTTTCCATTTTCGTTCTCCATTTTCCTTAGGATTTTAGAAGGCTAGCTTGAGAGCTTCATGTGAGATCTAGAGAGAGGGATGGATGTTTGGGTGGCAAGCTAGACCTTGTACGAACCATTCATGGCATGTATAGAAGGTTTGGCGTTGTTCATCATGGTGGTTTTCCCGTCTCTTTGGTGTTGATTTTCGGAGCTCTTTTTGGCGGTGTTTTGAGGACGATTTCTTGGGGTTTTTGGTGGGTGTCACGTATGATGTTCTTGTGCCTCTTTGGCTGGTGACTTTGCCCCCAAATCCCCTTTGAATCGGACTCGATTTGGTGATTTCTCGAGTTGGGCGAGTTCTTGACCTAGAGAAGCGATTTCTTCGATTCCTCTTGATTGTGAGCGTTTCGGGTCGATTCCTTTGAGGTAGAGGTTGCCCATGAGGTAACCCGACTATTCCCGAAGTTTGGCCGCAACGTGGAGTGATTCGGGAGATCGGGCGCGAGGAAGTTGAGGTTTGACCCGCGGGTTCGTTTTCGGAAGGGGCGGTCTAACCGCCTACGGGGGGCGGTCTAACCGCCCCGGGTGTTTCCGGGTCAAAGTTTTGTTTCGCCGGAATTTCCTCTCGTGAGTTTGTTCGCCTTGATCGGAGGAGTGTCCGGGTGAAATTTGGGGTCGTTCTCGTGCGGTTTGCTAGGTGTTCTTGGTCGGGGGTTCGTTCTCGGGTACGGGGAGGTTAGACCGCCCCGGTAGCCGGTCTAACCGCCCCTAGGCCCTTGGGTGAAGTTTTGGTTTTCGCCAAGATTTTCTCGGTAGCTAGCATGGCCCCGACCGGAGATCTCGTTGGTGAAACCGTGGTGTGTTTTGGTGCTCGGAAGAGGCGTTTCGGAGGATCTCTTGGTTGCCGGGTGGAGGCGGTCTAACCGCCCCCTATACCCGGTCTAACCGCCCCCCTCGGTTAGCCGGCTTTCGAGTTGTTTCCGCTGTCGGTCTTTGCGTGTGTGTTGTGGTTCGGTAGAGTTTGTTCCTAGGACCGGTAGCACTCCGGTGGCTACGTGGTTTTGGCAAACGGGAGGTAGAAGTGCGGAGCGTGTGATTTCGGGGGCTCGACCGAGCTAGTTCGTCTTGTCGGAGTTTCAATCTCCCTCGAGAAGAATTTTTATCGGCTCCCATTCACTCCCCCCTCTCTGCTCGCCTAATCGGTCCTTCAAGTGGTATCAGAGCCGGTTCGGGTCTTTATTGACTCTAACCGTCTAAGATCCAAGGATGGCGTACCGAGAACGGGGTTCGGGTCCTCCACACTTCGATGGCAAGAACTACCGGGTGTGGAGCAAGCGGATGGGTGCGTTCCTCCGCGGAAAGGGTCGACTGCTTTGGGATGTCACGGTGGACACAGAGGCTATGTCCGGCCGATGGATTTCCTCGCTCCGGGGTCGAGGGGACGGATTCGACGCCAACAATAAGGCGGTCGACTACTTGTTTCGTGCTTTGTGTCGGCCGAGTTCGATCGGGTGCACACCGAGCACTTGGCTTGTAGGATTTGGGCGGTGTTGAAGGAGGCTCATGTTGGGAACGCCCGGTGTTCGAGGCACGGATGTATGCGACCTACCGGAGAGAGTACGAGAACTTCACTCATCTCCCCGGTGAGTCCATCGATGCCTTGTTTCAGAGGTTCACGGTGGTGGTGAACAACATGAGGGACAATGTGTACGTGCTCTCGTACAATGATCATGATAGAGTGGTCAAGCTCTTACACTCTTTGGATCGTACGATATGGGGCGGAAAGTTCGAGGCCATAGTCGAGTCGGAGAGGTATGATACTCTGACGGTGAACGAGCTGTTCTCGAAGCTCAAGTCGGCTGAGGTGGATAGGGGCATGACTGCCAAGCTCGAGGGACCGACTGACTCCCATAGTCTTGCCCTCGTTGGTGGTTCCAAAGGAAAGACTAACTCTAACCCATCCACCGAGATGTTCTCGTTTTCCTCTTTGATGTCTATGCCGGATGAGGAGTTTGATGACCTTGGAGAGGACGAGCTGGCGCTGTTGACGAGGCGGTTCGAGAGGCCGCACGAGAACCGCGTGAACATGAGGAGGAACACGAGGACCTGCTTCCAGTGCGGCAAGCCGGGACACTTCGTCGCCGACTGCTCGGAGAAGGCCGAGAACAAGGACAGCTACAAGCAAAAGCCGAGGATGAACGATGGCAACTACCGTTCGAGGCGCGACCACAAGAGCAAGCACAAGAACAAGTACAAGGACGAGCGACGATCGAGGAAGAAGGAGGGCCGAGGCAAGGCCCGAGCGATGGTTGGAGCGAGCGACGTCGACTCTAGTTCCGCGTACTCCACCTCGAGCTCGAGCAGCAGTGAAGACGAGGGAGATCGCCGCAAGAACAAGAAGTCGTCCAAGAACTTGAGCGGGCTGAGCTGCTTCGCGAGAGATGGCTTCTGCACCATGGCGCTGAGCTCCGGCAGCAAGAAGAGCACACAGAGCGGCTCGGACTCTGAGTCCGACGACGAGGTGCGTGATGAACTTCCCTTCTTGCGCCAGGAGAATGAGAGGCTTGGCTCTTTGCTTGATAACCGTGATGACATGCTTAGAGAGGCCAAGAAAATGAGGAAAGAGCTTAGGGCTTCACTCGAGGATGCTAGGACTAGAGTGGCCGAGCTAGAGACACGGGTGCTTGATAGCAAGCTTGAGATTGATTCGCTTAAGGCTAGCCCCGTTGTTTCGGATGATAATGATTGTGCTTGATTGCTCCATATTCCTTGCCGATCTTGCTTTGTTTAAGGAGAAGCATGCCTCCAAGTGTGAGGAACTAGATGTGCTTAGGGTTGAAGTGGGCGAGCTTAAGTCTAGACCTTCTTTGCTAGGTGCTTGCACTTCTTGCCCTGTTTTGCATGCTAAGATTGATGAGATGCATGCTTACACTAGTTCGCTTGAGGCTAAATTGAAGGAACCCATGCCTACATCATGCTCTACCTGTGAAATGCATGCATTGAAAAATTTGGAACTTGCACATTATGTTGATCGTCTGCAGGATGAGAATGATGACTTGAGAAAGTTGATGGGTTGGTTGTCTGGCCATGAGCCTCAGTTGAGGATGATGATTGAGGCTTTTAAGAGGCAAGATGGTGAGGGACTTGGGGCAAATAAGGTTGGTGAAGGAAGTGGAGAGAATATCCCGGAGCCACCAAAAACCCACCACAAAAATGAATTCCCTCCAAAACCCAACCATCTTAGGAACCGACTAGACACTACCCCAGCTCCACCTATATTTCCTACACCCACAAATGATCTCCGAAGGCCTATCAAGTTTGTGAGCACTTCCGGGAAAGTGTTCGTTGGGAAAGTGAGTGAGAAGGCAAGTGAGGAGAAATCGGTGGAGGAGTTGAGTGGAGAGAAACCAAGCGAGCAGCCCCAATCCAAGCCTAAACCTAAGCTTGTGAGGTTTCGTTGTGGCCATTGTGGGAAAGAGGGTCACAAGGATGAGTTTTGCTTCAAGAGGAAGCGGGAAGAGAGGATGGCAAAGGAGTGGGCGAACAAGGATAGGTACAACCCTTTTCATGGTGTACCTAAGCCTCGTATGCCACTGCCCAGGGGTAAGGCTGTGGTGAGAAGTGTTTCGGCATGGGGAGATGCGAGTTCCCGCAGCCGAGGAGCAGGTCCGGAGGGGGCGGTCGGGCCCGGCCTGGCTAGGCGGTCGGACCGGCCCCGGCCCAGAGGGGGCGGTTAGACCGGCCCGGCTAGGCGGTTTAACCCCCCCCCCCCCCCCGCAGTGCGGGGCGGAGTGGTTTTCGAGGTGGTGAGTCGAGAGGTTTCAGGTCTGGAGGTGGAGTTGATGGTGGTTGGTCTGGAGAGACAGCAGGTGGTCAGTTTTCTAGGCATTCTCCCCCTCGAGGTCACTACGGGGATGGGAGGAGTCGTAGCTTTGAGAAGGAGAGGAGGGACGTTCCACGGGTTGTCTTCTGTGGTTTTGGTCCTCCTCCAGGCAGTGAGGGGTGGTTTCCTCGGAGTGGTTACCGAGGTGGTGTTCGTGGTGATGGTTATGGTAGGAAAGATGGCTTGATGTGTGCTAACCCCACTTTCGAGCAAATGGCTCGGCACTGGTTTTCCTCTTTTGGTACTAACCCCAGTGCTGAGTCGTTTGTTCGCTCACGTGCTTGATTTCTTGAGTTGGGTGTGTGGGAGCTTTCTTTTGCCGGTGGTGTCGAGCCCGTTTTGCCTCCCCTCGAGGAGCCGGTGGTTTGTGAGCTTGGTGTGTGGGAGCTCCTTTGTAGCATATGTATAGTTTTCCTTTGTGCATTTCTTGCATTTGGCATTGCATTTGTAACATGATGTATAGGCATCCTTGTATCTTAGATTGCATGCATTTTGTATCATATGCATCGGATAGGAAAAGCTTCTCCTATATACAATGTTTACCATGGGTTGCTATATATGTTCTTGTGAGCTTGTTTGATATGCTACGGTTAGTTTGGCTTAGCTCTTGATGATCTTGATGAACGATCCATGGTTGATGGCTAATTTTTGAAAAATGTCACATACATGCTCTCTCATGTGTAAATGCCTATATATGATCTTGACATGTTTTAGTGGCTTTGCTATGCTTACTTTGTGGTTGGATAGCTAGTTTATTGATCATATGGGGCCAAAGGCTCATTTGCCATCATGAATGTTTAGCCCTCTTGCTTAATCTTGTGGAGGGGCATAAGTTCCTTTTTGTCGCAAAGACATTTCATGTACCATTTACAAATCTGAAAATGAAATGAAAAATGCTTGGAAAATGTGCTCCCATGTCATATGTGCTGAATTTAATTTGCTTTGGGTGCTAAACCGTTGCATGATGCCTACCAATGAGAAGTCTCATACATAGAAGTAGGCACATGGCTCGGTGGCTTTGACATGACATGAGGTGCTTTTGGGTGTTTATGATGGTCTTATGATTAGAATGGCTGTCCTAGCATGAAGTTTGAGTGGCTTTGCCATTTTGATATGTTTTGCTCATGTTTAGGTATTTGCTTGTGAGAGAGTAACTTTTCGCAAAATTACTCAAATCCTATTTAGCCTTGTCCAATGGTTGTGAAACTTGGTGATCACGTAGTTAAGGTCATTACGAACCTGTCGAGTATCTAACTTGCTCATTTGGACTTGTGTAGCTCCTTGTGATGAATTTTGTATATTCGAGAAGCTATATGTTGAAAGTTTTCGCATTTTGCCTTGATTCATGCATTGTCAACAAGGGGGAGAAGTTTGTGCATGTTTTGGGCACTGGGAGTGTTTGGAAGGTGTTCCAATTGTTTCGGGCAAATTTTGAGCGAGTTTGGTGCGGGGGCGGTCTCTTGGGGCGGTCTAACCGCCCCCGGGCGGTCGGATCGAGCACGGGCGGTCTAACCGCCCGCTGTACGGGCGGTCTAACCGCCCCGGCAAGGTGTGAGCAAGTTTTTACTCTTTGTTGCATTCCCGAGTTGCATTCTTGCATGTGTTCAGGGGGAGTGTGCTGTGGCTCAGGGGGAGCTTGCATATGTGCAGGGGAGCTCTTTGTGTTGTTCGAGCTTTGCTTTGGTGGTTTGCGCTCTTTGCTTGAGCCGTGTTTTGTCTCGGATGTGTCGAGCCGTTGCCCTTGCCTAAGGGGTCCGAGACTTGCCTTCTTCAAGTGATCTTGCTCTTTGCCTTTCTTTGGCTTTCGATCGCTTGTTGAGGTTTCTTTTTATTTGTTTCTTTTCTTTTCTTTTTCCCTTGTGTTACTTCATGTGAGTGTG
Source organism: Cenchrus americanus (assembly GCA_947561735.1). Classification (NCBI taxonomy): domain Eukaryota; kingdom Viridiplantae; phylum Streptophyta; class Magnoliopsida; order Poales; family Poaceae; genus Cenchrus; species Cenchrus americanus. Next base: position 95,035,973 of record OX387242.1, on the reverse strand, counting down.
TTGTCAATGCACTCATCAAGGGGGAGATTGAGGACCATGTGTGGTTCGAGGACCGATGGATGGTTGCTTCCTTGTGTGATGAGTGATTGACAACGTCGTGTGGACTGATTCTTGGCTAAGTATTGCAGGTGCAGGTTGCGGCTTGACTCGTGTTGGTGCAGGTGAAGAACAAGCGCGAAAGGTCGTTGCCGGTGAGGCCTCCAGGTGTGGAGAAGACAAGTAGGCTTCGTTCGAGGGACCCGGTGGCCAGCGGGGTCAAGTGCGAGCCGCATGGTGGCATGAACAAGCAAGATGAAGTCGTGGACGGTTTCTTGGTAGAGCCTCAAAACCAAGGGCGAGCCGGGACTACGTGGGAGCCGAGTCATGAGTGGAGATTGGCGGAGGCTACACCGAGTTCGCGGGGTTTGCAGTGGTTCACCAGAAAACCACTGGGTTACTCGGTTGAGCCACAAAACCGAGGCCGAAGACTCAACGAGGAGGTGCGGCCACCCAGGCCGGTTCAACCGCCCGGGGAGGGGCGGTCGGACCGCCCGGGGCCGGTCGGATCCCGGGGCCGGTCCTAACCGCCTGGGGGGGCGGTCTGACCGCCCTGGCCGCCGGCGCCGAGAAGTTTCGAAGCGAAGGACACGCGTCGGGATCGCAAGGCTTGCGTCGAGGCTACGCAGGGTGCGGTCGCCGGGCATCCGTCCGATGGTGAAGACATCAAGAATTCCAAATCCGCCCTCGAGGGGCATGTATCCCTAGTTATTAGTGAAGGGTAGTTTATTCTTTTGGGTGCCTCCATATATACTCATTAGATGGGTGGATGGCAGCCAACCCTTGGAACCCTAGCTCATTTGGTTTTTCCATTTTCGTTCTCCATTTTCCTTAGGATTTTAGAAGGCTAGCTTGAGAGCTTCATGTGTGATCTAGAGAGAGGGATGGATGTTTGGGTGGCAAGCTAGACCTTGTACGAACCATTCATGGCATGTATAGAAGGTTTGGCGTTGTTCATCATGGTGGTTTTCCCGTCTCTTTGGTGTTGATTTTCGGAGCTCTTTTTGGCGGTGTTTTGAGGACGATTTCTTGGGGTTTTTGGTGGGTGTCACGTATGAGGTTCTTGTGCCTCTTTGGCTGGTGACTTTGCCCCCAAATCCCCTTTGAATCGGACTCGATTTGGTGATTTCTCGAGTTGGGTGAGTTCTTGACCTAGAGAAGCGATTTCTTCGATTCCTCTTGATTGTGAGCGTTTCGGGTCGATTCCTTTGAGGTAGAGGTTGCCCATGAGGTAACCCAGCTATTCCCGAAGTTTGGCTGCAATCTGTGGAGTGATTCGGGAGATCGGGCGCGAGGAAGTTGAGGTTTGACCCGCGGGTTCGTTTTCTGGAAGGGGCGGTCTAACCGCCTACAGGGGGCGGTCTAACCGCCCGGGTGTTTCCGGGTCAAAGTTTTGTTTCGCCGGAATTTCCTCTCGTGAGTTTGTTCGCCTTGATCGGAGGAGTGTCCGGGTGAAATTTGGGGTCGTTCTCGTGCGGTTGCTAGGTGTTCTTGGTCGGGGTTCGTTGCTCGGGTACGGGAGGTTAGACCGCCCCGGGTAGCCGGTCTAACCGCCCCTAGGCCCTTGGGTGAAGTTTTGGTTTTCGCCAAGATTTTCCGGTAGCTAGCATGGCCCCGACCGAGAGATCTCTCGTTGGTGAAACCGTGGTGTGTTTTGGTGCTCGGAAGAGGCGTTTCGGAGGATCTCTTGGTTGCCAGGTGGAGGCGGTCTAACCGCCCCCTATACCCGGTCTAACCGCCCCCCTCTGGTTAGCCGGCTTTCGAGTTGTTTCCGCTGTCGGTGCTGCGTGTGTGTTGTGGTTACTGGTAGAGTTTGTTCCTAGGACCAGTAGCACTCCAGTGGCTACGTGGTTTTGGCAAACGGGAGGTAGAAGTGCGGAGCGTGTGATTTCGGGGGCTCGACCGAGCTAGTTCGTCTTGTCGGAGTTTCAATCTCCCTCGAGAAGAATTTTTATCGGCTCCCATTCACTCCCCCCTCTCTGGTCGCCTAATCGGTCCTTCAAAGAGCACCCAAACTACAACACAAGCACCACCATCGAAGCCAAACAAGTCAAGCAAAAAGCCCAAACCACATGCTTCACAAGATAGCTTTTACGCCGATTATGTGTTGACTTGGAACTACAAGGGTAAGGGTTGCCAAGTATGTGGGACCCCGCACAAAAGGGACAATAATCAAAAGGAATGTGTGGGTGCCCAAGATTCTTGTGACTAACACTCTAGGACCCAAATCCACTTGGGTACCTAAAACACAAGCATAATTTGTTTTGTAGGCATACTCCTCCGGTGAAACAAAATGGGGGATTGATAGTGGATGCACAAATCATATGACTGGGGAAAAGAAAATGTTTACATCTTGTGATATGATTGAAAATCTTACGGAAAAGATTGCCTTTGGAGGCAATGGTGGAGGAACGGTTGTTGGTCTTGGTAAAATTGCTATCTCAATCAATCATTCAATTTCCGATGTTTATTTGGTTGAATCTTTGGACTACAATTTGTTGTCCGTTTCACAACTTTGTGAGATGGGCTACAATTGTTTGTTCACCAATGAGGGTGTGACCGTCTTTAGAAGGGGCGATGACTCTGTTGCCTTTAAGGGTGAACTCAAGGGATTTACTTGGTGGATTTTTCATCGGATAAAGCTCAACTTGATACATGCTTATTGGAAAAGTCTAGCTTGAGTTGGCTTTGGCATCACTGAATAGCTCACGTTGGGATGAATAATCTCAATAAGCTTCTAAAGGGGGAACACATCCTAGGACTAACAAACGTTCATTTTGAGAAAAATAGAATTTGTAGTGCTTGTCAAGCCGGAAAGCAAGTTGGTGCTCCTCATCCCGCCAAGAATGTAGTCTCTACCACAAGGCCATTGGAACTACTTCACATGGATATCTTTGGTCCGGTAGCTTATGTTAGCATTGAAGGGAACAAGTATGGATTTGTCATTGTTGATGATTACTCTCGGTACACTTGGGTATTCTTTATGAAAGACAAGAGCAAAGTTCATGAAATATTCAAGAAATTTGCCACAAGAGCCCAAAATGAATTTGATGTGAAGATCAAGAGAGTAAGAAGTGACAATGGCACCGAGTTCAAGAACACCAACATTGAAGAGTATCTTGATGAAGAAGGCATTGGTCATGAGCTCTCCGTCCCATACACTCCACAACAAAATGGGATTGTAGAGAGGAAGAATAGAACTCTCATTGAAGCCGCAAGAACCATGCTTGATGAGTACAAAACTTCGGATAGTTTTTGGGCGGAAGCAATCAACACGGCTTGTCATGCTATCAATCGTTTGTATCTTCACAAGCTTCTCCACAAGACCGCTTATGAGCTCCTAATCGGTAAAAAGCCCTTACTTTAGAGTTTTTGGTTGTAAGTGCTTCATTCTCAACAAGAAGCCCAAAAGCTCTAAGTTTGCATCTAAAGTTGATGAAGGTATCTTTCTTGGTTACGCCTCAAACGCTCATGGCTATCGTGTCCTCAACAAAACCACCGGTTGTGTTGAAGTCACGTGTGACTTGACGTTTGATGAATCTAATGGCTCTCAAGAGGAGCAAGTTGATGAATTGTGTGTAGGCAAGGATGTACCTGCTGAAAAGGCTATAAGGAGGATGGCTATTGGAGAAATCAAGCCTCAGGAAGAAGATGATGAGGACTGCAAAATTGAAGAAGCAGTAGCTCTACCTCCCGCTGCGAACCCCGGAGAATCTGGAGAAAAACCCGGAGAATCCGGATTTTCCGGAAACTCCAGAAATAAGTCCGGAGATTCCGGACCTGCTGCTGAAGCCTCGCAAGGCAGTCAAGAAGCTAAGGATTTGATCTAGGAAGAAGATTCTGACCCACACCCAAGAGTTCGACAAAGCATTCAACGAGATCATCCCGTTAACAACATTCTTGGAAGCATCCGTAGAGGGGTAACAACTCGTTCAAGATTAGCAAATTTTTGTGAACATTACTCATTTGTTTCCATGTTGGAACCTCTTAGGGTTGAAGATGCTCTTGGAGATGCGGATTGGGTGATGGCCATGCAAGAAGAGCTCAACAACTTCACTAGGAATGAAGTCTGGTCCTTGGTGGAACGCCCCAAACAAAATGTGATTGGAACCAAGTGGGTGTTTCGCAACAAACAAGATGAAGATGGCGTGGTGACAAAGAACAAAGCTAGATTGGTTGCGAAGGGGTACACTCAAGTAGAAGGCTTAGACTTTGGAGAAACTTATGCACCCGTGGCAAGACTTGAAGCAATTCGCATTCTCTTAGCCTTTGCCACCCATCACAACTTCAAGCTACATCAAATGGATGTCAAGAGTGCTTTCTTGAATGGTCCAATCTCCGAAGAAGTCTACGTTGAGCAACCACTGGGCTTTGAAGATCCACAATTTCCAAACCACGTCTACAAGCTCCATAAGGCGCTCTATGGGCTCAAGCAAGCCCCTAGAGCATGGTATGAATGCCTTAAGGAATTTCTCGTTAAGAAAGGCTTTGAAATAGGCAAAGTCGATCCTACTCTCTTCACTCGTAAACAAGGCAATGATTTGTTTGTATGTCAAATATATGTTGATGATATCATATTTGGATCTACTAATCAAGTTTGGGTTGATGAGTTTAGTAGGATTATGACCAAAAGATTTGAGATGTCTATGATGGGCGAGTTGAAGTTCTTTCTCGGTTTTCAAATCAAGCAACTCAAGAATGGTACATTCATAAGTCAAACCAAGTACACCAACGATATGCTCAAAAAGTTTGACATGAACAATGCCAAGCCCATCAAAACACCTATGCCATCCAATGGACATCTTGATCTAAATGAGGAAGGCAAAAGCATCGACCAAAAGGTATATCGTTCCATGATTGGCTCTTTGCTTTACCTTTGTGCATCTAGGCTCGATATTATGCTTAGTGTGTGCATGTGTGCAAGGTTTCAAGCTAATCCTAAGGAGTGCCATCTAATGGCCATTAAGAGAATTTTTAGATATTTGGTTCATACTCCTAACCTTGGTTTATGGTATCCTAAGGGCTCCACTTTCGATCTACTTGGCTACTCTGATTCGGACTATGCCGGTTGCAAAGTAGATAGAAAGAGTACATCCGGGACTTGCCAATTTCTTGGAACGTCCTTGGTGTCTTGGAGTTCCAAGAAACAAAACTCTGTTGCCCTTTCCACCGCCGATGCCGAGTATGTTGCAGCCAGCGCTTGTTGTGCTCAACTACTTTGGATGAGGCTCACTTTGAGAGACTTTGGTTGCAAGTTTAGCAAGGTGCCACTCTTGTGTGACAACGAGAGTGCCATTAAGCTAGCTAACAACCCCGTAAACCACTCAAGAACAAAGCATATAGACATAAGACACCATTTCTTGAGAGACCACGAAGCCAAAGGAGATATCGCTTTAAGCCATGTGAGCACCGATAAGCAACAAGCCGATATCTTCACAAAGCCTCTTGATGAACTAAGGTTTTGTGCTTTGAGGAGTGAGCTAAATATCTTGGATTCTCGTAACTTGGCTTGAGATCATGCACATGTTTGAGTGACCTAGTATAAGATTTTTGAAAGCAAAAGATTTGTGAAAAGCTTGTGTTGAATTTGTTTTGAAACATTTGGATCTTTAGAGTACAACATTTGGACTATAGTTCTCATTATTTGTTTGCGGCTAGTCCAAAGTGTTGATACTGCTCAGGTTCACATATATTACATATGCAATCTTCCAAATCTACAAAAATCAAATTCCTTGAAAATCTGCTCACTGGTTTCAGGGGGAGCGGAATCTCCGGGGTTTGTCTGGAATGTCCGGGTTTCCCGGATATTCCGGACCTGACCCGGAGACTTCGGGTTATAAAGGTATAAATACCTTTGACCGCGGTGAAAAAGATCTCTTTCACCCTTTCACAGTTTAACCGTGCCCCCTCTCTCCCCCGTCGCCTCCCTTCTCCCCTCACCTAGCCCTTGGGCGATTTCCCTTCTCCACCGGCCAAATCTAGTGAAAGTGAGGGATTGAAGGCTCCAAGGCGTGGAGATCAAGGATCTACTCAAGATTCAATGGATTCAAGTTTTCTCCCCTCTCTCCCAAGGTATATTCAAAGGAACTTTTCCCAATCTACTTCCCTAGAGTAGTTCTTGTAGTATCCTCTTAGGGAATAGGTAGGAAATACTCCATAGACTCTAGATCTGCAATATCTCTCAGTTTGGATGGAAGAATCTTGCTGCATTGTGATTTAGGGTTTCGACTGCGAAACCCGGAAACTCCGGGGTTGAAAAACCCGGACTCTCCGGAATTTCCGGAGTTTCTGGACTTTTTCCCGGAGTATCCAGGGTTCACACTGCAAACCCTAAGTCACAAGTGTAGTGCTTCTCCTCTATTGATAACCTCTCACTTCCATATCCTTTTACCTATCCAGATGGTGAGAGTGAAGGTCAGTCGCAGAAACGAGGAGCCCTCCACCCAAAGGAGGACCAAGGCTAGGCACGATCCCGCCGCTTTGCGGGCCGTGCAAGAGGCCTTAGAGCAAGAAGGATCTCAGCGCAGCTCTAGGCCAAGAAGAGGTGACCCTCCTCCCTCCTATGCCGAAGGGAGTGAAGAAGAGATAGAGGAGGAGGAGGAGGAGGAGGAGAGGACCGAGAGTGATGGTGATGAGGAAGATGAAACTTATGAGCAGTCCCCCGAACCTCCTCGCCGCCATGGAAAGGGGCCAACAAAAGAAAAACCTCGCTACAAGCCCCATCCCAAAAAGAGCCATCAAGCCCCATATGTCCATCAAAGCCGACCCGCTACTCGTGTCCCTCGTAAACATAAGCAAGGAGTAGCAGCTCACATCTGCCCCAAAACCCCTCCTAGAATCATTCCTACTCTCCCACAAAATGTCCGGGTAGTTGACACTCCCATCAAGCTAAGGGATCCCGATTCCGTTCTTGGCTTTGCAGAACATATGATAAGGGACTACTCCATGAACTCTCTAGCAGTGAGGGAGCAAAGAGAGGAAAATGTGTATTTGTATCTCAAGGGAGAAGGGCTAGAGGCAAGGTTTTGGTGTGATTTTCATAAGGACTTTTATCAATCCGTTATCCGCAATCCCAAGCTAGCTACAAAGAACATGGCTCCAATTGTGCCAATGAGGTACATTGATTGGAAATACTATGAAGAGCTAAACAACACCGTGTTCAACTCCGTCATTGACAAGTGCAAGGAAGTTGGACTCTATGATATCATGGGATTTAGGTATAATTGGAACAAAGAAATTCTTGCTCAATTCCATTGCTCCTACTACTACAATCCCCATGACAATACCATCACTTGGACGACTCAAGGAAACAAATGCACCATTGATTACATGACTTCCTCTAGGCTCTTGGGACTTGACTCTAAGGATGAGAGGCGTTCTCCCGTGCATAATGAGGACAAGTACAAGCCCAAAGAGCTCCCCTTCATGTTTCCTAGCTGAGATATGACTATTGAGGGCAAGGCGGACCAACTCAATCCTTACTATTACTATCTCAATCAATTCTTTCGTGCCACTATTGATCCCAAGATAGGAGATGCTACAGCCTTGAGATACTATGCTCCAAATCTCCTCAATAGGATGGCACCGGATGAAGAAGGATTTTGTATATTCGACTTCATTTGGAATGAGTTGAGAAGGGCCATGAATGATCCGATGAAGCATCTTCCATATGCCCCCTACCTCATTTACATGATTGAGAGGGTCACAAATGTCCGTTATCCCAAAGATGTGGTCCATGAGCCGCTTCGCCACCTCCGTGATCGAGCCAAGAGGCCTCCCAAAGGTCGCAAGTATGTTGGCTCCTCTAGTGCAGCTCCTCGCCATGATGATTTGCCCGCTGCACGTTATTCTCCTAGGCCTCCCCGTCGGCACCATGGCTCCAGGATAAAGAGGGTGTTTAAGAGCATCTTTAGCATGTGCAAGACAATAACCACGGAAACTAATGAGAACCGACGGGGCATCATCGAGATCAAGTCTCATCTTGGCCTTCCCACCGATCCCTACCGCGAGCTTCCAGAGTTTGATGACCCTTTTGCGGAGTGGGACGCCCCAGGTGCCCAAGAGGAAGAAGAGGAGGAGGGCAATGATGAAGAAGAAGAGGAGGAGGAAAACGACGACTCCGAGTTACTCAGCTGCTCCACACTTCCTTTTTGGCGCTTGATGCCAAAGGGGGAGTGAACTTATCTATTTATGTGTTGTGGAACAATGAACTTGAACTTTATTGTATTTGAATTTGGAACTTGGCTTGTAATAACTCTATATTCATATGTGTGAGACTATGTGAGCTTGAGAAATTTGGTTGTGTGCTTGTGATGATTTACTCTACTTTTTATCTTCTAAGGACAGTTTATGCTAGATTGAAAAACTGTGTGAAGTCTGTTTTTTTTCTGCTGTGCTGAAGCCCGGAGATTCCGGAGATTTTCCCAAAGTTTCCGGATTTTCCGGACATTCCGGACCTGGCCCGGAGACTCCGGACCTCTCAGCATCAGAATTCTTTTTCTTCCTTGTTGAGTGCATAATATGTCATGAGCATCTCACTTTTATCTGTTGCACGTCACAAGCACCCCACTGATGTAATACTCTCTTGTTTCTCTTGTGCAAAATTTTGGCCCTAATAGGACCATTGATATTCAAGATCAAAATGCACATATTAAGGGGGAGTATTACGAAAGCTTTTAATATTCATTGTTTATCTCTTACATGACTTAAGTGTGTTGTCATCAATCACCAAAAAGAGGGAGACTGAAGAGTATCTTGGCCCCCTAAGTGGGTTTTGGTGATTTAATGACACACACCTAAGTAGCTAATGAATTTACCGAGTCCATGAGCAGGTATTAAAATTATGTATGGCATCAAGCACAGTTCATTGACCATGCAAAAAGGAAAGTGGTGCTCTAAAGGACTCCTAAGAAGGCTTATTCATTTTACACTTTTGAATTTGAGTCCTAGCAATGCCGTACTATCAAGAGGGACAGGAATTATGTCTTCCAAGAGTCTAACAGGTGCTATAGTTTCTAAAACAAAACCTATGAGAGACACCTTTGCACCAACACGTTCACGGGGATCTTTTCTTGGGTGCTGACCTTGGAAGGCCGGAGTATCCGGGTTTACCCCGGAGTCTCCGGACTTCCCGGAGTTTCCGGGTTTGCCCCGGATAATCCAGGTCTTGAAGCCTCAACGACTATATTCTGGGTGAGGGGGTATAAAAGCCCCCTCCACCCCTTCATTTACTCTTCTTCCCTGCCACTTCGTGCTGAACAGTAACAGACCTCATTTACTCCCCCTCTTCTCCCTTTGGACCAAGTTTGGTGAGATTTGTTGTGGGATTTAAGAGGGTTTGAGAGCAAGGGCTTGGAGAGTGCTAGTGAGCTAATTTCTCATCCCTAGAGCACCTCGTTCTTCGCTTGGTTGGCAAAATTTGTGTTTGTTCCTCTTGGAGCCTTGAGCTCCTAGCCGGCTAGGCGTTGCCTTGAAGCATCCAAAGATTGTGGCTGCCCAAGGAAGTTTGTATCACCCTGACTTTGAGTAAGTAACTCTAGCTTGATCTTTGTGGTCGCTATAGGGAGGAAAGTGACCTAGGTGTAAAGGTCCACCCTTCGTGGGTACCTCAATGGAGACGTAGACCTCAAGGTGTGAGGTTGAACTCCGGTAACAAATCCTTGTGTCTCTTGTGCTTGTTCATCTTGTTGTATGCTTGTTTCTATCTTGAGCACATATCTAGGGTTTGGTGCCGATCTACTTCGTGGTGAGGTTCCTATAAGATTTGAGTGGATAAACAGGCTTGTCTCAACTCAGAGCATAACCTATTTTCACAGATTTACATTTGAGCAATTTTAATTTCTGTCGAATTTGATTCCCCCCTGACAGGCCAGAATATCTGGACATTTTCCCGGATTCTCCGGATTTCCTGGAGTATCCGGAAACTCCGGACCTGTATTTAACAGCTGTGAAAAAGTTTGTGATTTTTAGGTTCGACTATTCACCCTCCTCTAGTCGACATCTTGATCCTTTCAATAAGGTGATTAGAGGATGCTATGACCGGGTTGATAGGATAGATAGCCGTACTATCAAGAGGGGTCAATTTCATTGGCTTGACTTTCCATAGTGCCACTTTGATCAAGAATTTGCATGCATTGCATTTAGATAAGTAGTGATTTCTCTTGGTAAAAGGGTTTCGTTGATAATCTTTAGAAAAATCAGTTTTCAGGTGTTTGGCGGACAGTCCAGGCTCTTGGGGCGGACGGTCCGCGGGTTTTTGAGATTTATCTAATATCAAAGGTTTTTGGCAAAGGTTTTCGAAAAAATTCGCTTCTAGGCGGACAATCCGCGGGTTTGAGGAGGACGGTCCGTTATTTACCTTGAAACCAGACAAAACGGTGTACAGCTCGGGTGGACCGGGCGGACGGTTCGCTGCCTGCCCGTGAACAGTCCGTGGGGCCCAGGCGGACAGTCCGCGGGGTCCTGACGGACAGTCCGCCCGGCCCAACGGGCACCTCTGACAGCCGTTGACTTCGCGTTTTTTACCGTTAGAATTCAAACACAGATAGTCCGTGAGGGCATCGCGGACAGTCCGCGAGGTACGCGGTTTTCATATAACGGCTAGTAACAGGAAGGGGGAGTATAAATACTCCATGCCCGGGTTGGGAGAGTCTCTCTTGGCACTTTGAAAGGTTCATACTCCCTTGTAGAGCTCTCCCTCTCCTCTCTCTCACTCACTTGGCTTAGTGGTTGCATTTTTGTGATATTGAGAGCTTCTAGTGCATTGCATCAAGGTTTTGATCTTTGTGACACTAGGGAATCATCAAGCAAGTGGTTGACTTGTTACTCTTGGAAGTTGCCGCTTCCTAGACGGATTGGTGGTGGAAGAATCCGTTGAAGCTCGCAAGAAGATTGTGCGTGGCTCCAGATTTTTTGTTGTGAGAGGTCATGTGCTCACCTCACCGGAGCGGTAAAGAGCAACTCTAGTGGAATCGAGGTGTGGAGTGGTTCTTTGGTTCTAACCGGCTCATGATCAAGCGGTGCCTTGATAGAGGAGCGGTTGAATATTGAATCCACCTCAACGTGGATTAGGGGTGACCGGCAAGTCATTGATACCACGGGATAAAATTCGTCTCTTGTGCTTGGTTATTTCTTTGCTCAATTTCCATTTAAGTACTTTACTTTGAGCATTTATTTTCTAGATATTGAATTGTATCTTGTCACCCTAGGTTGCAAACCCCCAACATAGGAATAGAGTAGGTAAAGAATTAATCCTCCTTGTGGTTCTAATTAAATTTCTCTAGTGGTGTGCTTTTAGATTTTAAACCGCCTATTCACCCCCCTCTAGTCGGTACCCTAGATCCTACAAGTGGTATCAGAGCCAAGGACTCCTTATTTAAGAGATTTAACCATCTCGGAGTAGGATAAATGGCAGAGGAAGATAAGTTTCATGTTGGGAAGCCACCTGTCTTCGATGGGAACAATTATGACTATTGGAAGAAAAGAATGGAGGTTCACTTCAAGGCCTTGGGAAGAGATTTATGGAGAATTGTAATGGATGGATATGTCATTTTGGACCCTAAGAATAAGTCGAACGATGATGATAAAAATGAAAAGCTCAATGATAGAGCTTTGAGTGTACTCTACAATGCTCTTGCTCTTAGTGAATTCAATAGAGTGAAGAAATTTTCCTGAACTAAGATCACATTTTCTCGACGCCTGCCTGACTGCACGAGCTCTCCTCCATCGGAAGCTGCGAGATCGCAGGGAAGGGGACTCGCGGCGCCATCTGCGACGAGATCCGGCGACGCCCGTGGGGACCCAGCCGCTGCGCCGCCCACCTCAGGAGCGGCCACGGATTCAGGGACGGATTCAGGACGGCCTCAGGAGAGGAGAGTTGAGGGGAACTTCACCGCCGACGAGCACCCGCCCCACCCGCGAGACTCCGGTACTCGCGCCTTCCACGGACGCGCCTGGCGGTGCAGTTGTGCCGCGTGCTGCCTGCTCCTCAATCCCAGGCAATTCGTAGGGGCGGGAATTCCATGTGAGGTACGTAGATGCCAATTTCCTTTCCGAAGTCACCAATTGGGGATGTGCCATGGGAGGCAGGAGCTCAAGCTGCCCCAGTGCCTTCCTCCTCTAGTCTTCAGGAAGAGGCGAGGTAGGGAGGGGCACCAAGGATGAGAGCGTCGTCTTCTATCCTGAACGAATCGCGCGAGGTGTTGGGGAAATCACAAGATATTTGCCATGGAGGCCGCCCCAATCTGCGACACTTGACCATGGCCCCGGAGGGGTTCTCAACTCGCATGCATGGATCTCAGATTGGTGGCCATGGAGGCCTTCCTTTCTCCCCCTCACCACAGGCGGCGGCATGGAGCCGCAGGGTGGAGAACGAACGCATGGCGAAGGAGATCAAACAACACCTCTTCAGTTCTCAATCCTACTCAGAATTCGACAAATTAACATGGGATTTAAACCAATTGGAATCCACCATGAGCCAAATCCCAGAGAGGCTGGGGATTCTCCTGGCAACGACCGCCATGGACAGGCTGCTAAGGTCTTCAGGAAATGCGAGGATGATGAAAATCTTCGTGGGCCCCAAAGCAGTGTTGGGCTCACTCAAGAAGGAATACATGCTCACTCATGGTGGACCAGTGGGCCTCCATGGGTTTGGATATCCAAGGATAGTGCTGTTTTGGGTGTAGGGTTCCCAGCTAGACCAGAGGAAATTAGGAAATTTGGGCACTTCACTAGGAGGGTGCGTCGTATCTCTTCTCCGGTGCCGCTCCACATATCTTTCGCTGAGGCAGTCAAGGGAGAGCCGATGGCGAGAGTTCCACCAGAGCAGAGGCGTGGGAAGAGAACCCAAGAGTCAGAGGATTGGATGGAAGAAGATGATCTCCTTGGCGGGGATCTCCAGAGGGAGCAGGAGCTGCGTGCCCATCTCCGGCGTGATGGCGGACGTTGGGATGAGAGCTCCCGCCAAGCCTGAGGGGGGGGTGTCATGGAAGCCGCGACACGCACCCTCACGATCCGCCAGGAGGGTTCCATAGCCGCGAAGGGGAGTGGTGAGGGAGCCGCGACAATCGACCATACGAGCCGCCAGGTGGGTTCCAGAGCCGCGGGGGACGGCACCAGCAGTTCAGAGGGGGTCAGGTAGGGGCGCCTTTCAGTCGAGATTCAGTGCTGATGCAAGATCCCAGGGGTGCGAGGCAATTCAGGCAGGGGGAGGATGCCCGCACATCTCAAGAGCAGAAGTGTGAACCACCAAAAAGGAAGACACCGAGAGATGGTGAAGGTATGGCGAAAACTTCTGAACCACTTAAATGATTCAGGTGTAGTGAGGTCGGTCATCACTAGATGGATTGCACTAACGATCCAGTCTGCTACAAATGCAAGAAGTCTGGTCATATGGCAGCAGAGTGCGGAGGAGTGCAAAGCAGGAAAATCAGGATGTTTGGTTTTGGTTTCCCTGGACAAAGTTTTTACTCTTTCGATCTGCCAGACAAGACCCCTGTAGATAAGTTCAGTGGATTAGTGGTGGTGCAGGAAGGAGAAGCCTCAGAGGAGAAAATTGCCAAGGAACTACAACACCTTGTTCAGGAAGGATGGGATTTCCAAGTGAAGCAGATCACTGAGAAGGAATACAGGGTGGCATTTCCGAACAAAAGCTCGCTTGACACCTTCTCAAGGATGACAGGAATAGAGCTTGCGCTCTTTGGTCTCAAAGTTAAGGTGATCAAAACCAGTGTAGACCCATCTACCTCATCTATCCTTCAAGCCGTCTAGTTGAAAATATATGGAATCCCAGATTTTGCCAAGGAAGAAGATATTGTAAAGGAGATTGCCTCCTTGGTGGGGGAGCCAATCAAAGTGGATGAATTCAGCTTGCTTAGGGATGAGCCTGCTAGAGTCAGGATTAACTGCAGGGATCCAACCAAAATCAGAGGTTACATTGAGATCTTCTTTAATGGGGTAGGATATGATATCAGATTTGTTGCTGAAGGTCTCCAAGGAAGGAACAAAAGCAAAGGTGATGGTCCTGATGGCCTAGGGGAAAGATCTGACAAACATAACAAAGAAGAGGATAGAGAGAAGAAAGGCAGAAGGGAGAAGAAGAGCAGGCAGGATCCTGAAAACTCAGAGAATGAGGATGGGTCTGACCAGGAACAGAGTCAGGCAGACTCTCTGGAGGATAGCATGGAAGAGGTGATCAGAGATGACTCCTTGGAGTACAGTCCCGAAATTGATGAGATAGTTGTCCCTTTAGCGGCCTTTCATCCTACTATTTGAACTATTGACATCTCTGTGGGAATGAATGATGGCCAGGAGGGGCAAGTCCATCAAATAGGGGTTGGAGCTAGTGAGAAGGGAGGGAAAGAAATTGGCCTGGATGCTACTGTTCATGCAGATAAGAATCAGCAAATTGTTGCTCATGGGCAAGAGGGTGTGTACCTGATGAGTGTGGACAAATGGCCAAAGCTAAACCTCCTTGAGCCACTAGCTGAAGATGCACAACTGACACAAGAGGAAGACGTGATGGGGGAGGCTCTCATGGATGAAATGCCTCTGCCTTCAGAAGAAGAGGGCATCCAAGGGTGGGCCACTCAAGCAGCAAGGGCGAGGAAAAATAAGAAGAAGAACACCAGGAAGCCGAGGGCAACCGTTGCTACCAGGGCAAGTTCGAGGATCCCAAGGGACGGGATACCCATTGCTGCCAAGGCAATGGGGAGAGCCAAAGATAAAAATGATCTGCTGAGAGGTACTTCTTCCAACTACTCTTCCTTCAACCCTTTCACTATCCTTAATGATGCTCCTATTGAACACTTAAGTTGTTTCAGATCTAGATATTTCTTGTGATGACATAGATTCCTATATTAATATTTTTAGAGCAGAAAAAATTGTTAGAGCCAACTTAGCACAGGCCAATTACAAGGCTTATTTAGACAAAGTGAAAGAAAAAATTGCCCCTCAGGGAGAGGAGGCCCTTGCAGACATATCCATGACCATCATAACTAATGTAGACAGAAATATAAATGTTGAGCATGCTTTTGCTCCTGCTCCTGTGACGTCCATGGAGGATCGCACAGGAGAGGTCGCTGCTGAGATAAAAACATGAGGATCCTTATGTGGAACGTTAGGGGCCTTGGGAAGGCCGGTAGACGAAAACAAGTTAGGGATCACATTCTTCATAATGACATAGATGTGGTGGGCCTGCAAGAAACAGTGAAAAAAGAGTTCTTAGACTCTGATCTGTGTGATCTGGCTGGAGGTCTTAATTTTATCTGGTTTTGGCTAGAGGCTAAAGGGAAATCTGGGGGTATGCTGGTGGGGGTTAAGATAGACGTTCTTGAAGTAGAAGATAATACTCAAGGGGAGTATTCCATCCCTATCACTATAAGGAATAGGATGTCTAACTATAGGTGGAATTTGGTCACTGTTTATGGCCCTGCGCAACATGACTTCTCTCCTGACTTTATTCAGGAACTCAATAATATCTGTAGCAATAGTAGGCGTGGGGGCTTACCTATAGTGCTAGGAGGAGACTTCAATCTCATTAGCAATGAGGGAGAGAAGAACTCAGATAACTACAATCATTCCCTGATGGACCTTTTCAATAATTTCATTGGGGATCATCACCTCAGAGAGGTGGTTAGAGCTGGCCCGAAGTATACCTGGTCTAACAAATGGGTGAATCCGGTCATGGTGAACCTGGATAGGTTCTTCATCTCCCGGGATTGGGAGAACAGGTTCCCGCTCTGTATGGCATGGAGCCTCACCAGAGTAGGGTCAGACCATTCGCCAATAATTTTGGATTCTGGGGAGCAAGGAGCCCCCAGACCAAGATACTTTTATTTTGAAAAACAATGGCTGCTTGAGCCTGATTTTGGTGAACTGGTGAACACTAAATGGCAAGAAAGTAAGACAAGAAGGCCTGAAAACAGTTACTTCTTGGATAACTGGCATGGTAGCCTGTGTTATCTTAGGCAAGCACTGAAGGGGTGGAATCTAAGGAAAATTGGGGAACATAAAAAAAGTAAAAACAGAACCGTTACAACGACTAGAGATCATCGATGCCCAGGCTGAGGAGAGGGACCTCTCGGCTGAACAATCGAAACACCGATACGGCCTAGAAGTTGAGCTGGAACAAGTATACAAGATGGAGGAGATTTACTGGCAGCAAAGAGGAAATACCTTGTTTATTTTAGAAGGTGACACGAACACCGATTTTTTTCATCAGTTTGCTAATGGGAGGAGACAGAAAAAAAACTATTACCTCGCTGGACACTGACCAAGGGGAGGTCAGATCCCAGAAGTAGATAATGGATCATGTCACAACCTTTTACAAGGCTCATTTTGGGTCACAGCCTCAGTGTGGCTTAACAATTGACAATAATTTTTGGTCGGGACGACATCAGCTCTCGGTAGAAGAAAAAGAAAATCTTATTAAACCCTTCCTAAAGAGTGAGGTCAAGGAGGCCTTGCTTGGCATGAGGGCTGATTCGGCTCCAGGGCTTAATGGCTTTGGAGTTCATTTCTTTAAAAACTTCTGGCCATTAATCAAGGGAGATTATATGGCTATGATGCTGGACTTTCATAAGGAAGAGCTGGATATTAAAAGACTCAACTATGGGGTGATTACCTTGGTGCCAAAACTGAAAGATGCTAACAATATCAAACAATATCGGCCCATCTGCCTATTAAATGTGGATTACAAGGGAATTGCCAAAGTCCTGACAAACAGATTGGCTCCTGTAGCTAAGGAGGCCATAGGCGGAAATCAAACAGGTTTCATCAAAGGAAGAAACATTCTGGAGGGGGTGCTTGTCCTCCACGAAGTCATCCACGAACTTAAGAGGACTAAAGGGAAAGGTCTGATAATGAAAATAGACTTTGAAAAAGCGTATGATAAAGTAAGGTGGGATTTTCTCGAGACTGTCATGAAAGGGAAAGGTTTCCCTGACAAGTGGATCTCTTGGGTAATGCAGGCTGTTCAAGGGGGGAAAGTCTGTGTGAATGTGAATGGAGAAAGGGGGAACTACTTTAGGACCTATCAAGGTTTAAGACAAGGAGACCCCCTCTCCCCTCTACTATTCAACTTAGCAGCCGATGTGCTGAGTTGCTTGCTGGATAAGGCAGTTCAGAAGCAGCACATTACGGGGGTGCTCCCCAATCTGATCCCGGGGGGATTTCTCATATTCAATACGCAGATGATACCGTCATAATGACAGACGGATCTGAATCTTCGATTCTGAACCTCAAACTGATTCTCTATTGTTTTGAATGGATGTCGGGCCTCAAAATTAACTTCCACAAAAGCGAAGTCTATGTCTTTGGGGTGCCCCAGCAACAGAAAGAAACATTGGCTAATATGCTCAATTGTAATCTGGGGGTGTGGCCCATGAAATATTTAGGCATCCCTATTTCGGAAAATAGATTAGGGATTTTAGCTTTTACTGGGATCCCAGACAAGATGAGGAAAAGGCTTGATCCATGGAAGAGCAAACATCTTTCCTCGGGAGGAAAACTAATCCTCACCAACTCTAGTCTGACAAGTCTGCCCATGTATACAATGGGATTTTACCTTCTCCCGAAAGGGACCCATGAGGCTATGGATTCCATAAGAAGCAAGTTTTTTTGGCAAGGGGTCGGGGAAGAGTTCAAGTACCACATGGCTAAATGGGATGTGATCAGTAGGCCCAAGGACCAAGGGGGTCTAGGGGTTATAAACACAAAGAATATGAATGATTGCTTACTAGTGAAGTGGATCTGGAAAATTGTTAAAGGTTCTGAAGAAACTTGGTACAAGTTGCTTCAGGCCAAATACATGCCTGAGGGCAACTTCTTCAAGTCAAAAACTCGGGGCACTTCACAGTTTTGGCAAGGGCTCCATAAGGTCAAACACTTGTTTAAGTGGGGGCAACTTATAATGCAAAAAAGGAGACAAAATTATGTTTTGGGAGGATGTGTGGCTGGGCAATACACCCTTGAAACTCCAGTTTCCATCCCTCTACAACTTCAGTGAGGATCCTGAGGCCCTGGTGGAGGACTACTATGACTCAGATGGTTGGGATATTAACTTTAGAAGGACTCTAACTGTAGAGGAAGCTGAGCAAAGGTCTGCTCTATTTGAAAAACTGCATGAAGTGTCTCTAGAGCCATCTGCTTCTGATGAGGTGAATTGGGCTCTGGATAAATCGAAATCCTTCACCACTAAATCTCTTTACCGGTTTATCTCGCATGGGGGAGTGTGTGTGGCTGATTCAAGAAGCATCTGGAGAACAAAACTTCCGCTTAAGATCAATGTCTTCCTGTGGCAACTCTCTTTTGACAAGTTACAAACAGCTACCGCCCTAAAGAAGAGAGAGTGGAGAGGGAGTATCCACTGTTGTTTGTGCGGGGGAAAGAAACAATAGATCATATCTTTTTTCGTTGCCCGATTGCTCAGTTTATTTGGTGTTGTGTCAGAGACTCCTTTGGCTGGAGCAATTTTCCTACCTCTTGGGATGACTTGCAAGGGGGCTGGTTATCCAATAAACTAAATATATCATACAAACTCGGCCTTTTTGTCTTTGCTGGGGTGGCTTGGGCTCTATGGAAGTCCCGAAACAAAATGGCTATAGAAAAATGATTTCCTTCGCATCCGCTGGTGATAATCCGCTCTGGCATTGTGTTTGTGCAGAAATGGAGGCTGCTGTTGAAGGAAGCTGACCAGGAGCGCGTCGACAAGGTGTTGGCTAGGATGCAAAACTTTCTAGAAGGATTTACTCCGAGCACTGCAGTCATGACAGATATTTTCGAAATTTGTTAGCTTGTTGTGTCAGGTTGCTGTTTTGTAGTGTTACTTGTTGCTTTGTCTGTGCTGGCCCGTGGGGCGTACTGTGTAATCTCTTAATTGCTTTCTATAAAAGCAGAGGAAACTCCTTTCTAAAACAAAGGGACTTGAAAAAGCAAATGAGATATGGGAGAAGCTTATGGAAATCTATGAGGGAACATCCACCGTTAAAGAAGCAAAGATCTATGTGTACAAGAGAAAGTTCAATGAGTTCACTATGAAAAAGGATGAAGATGTTTCAACCATGTTCAACTGGTTGAATGATATAGTTGTGACAACCCGCCCAGGAAAATACCGTACTATCGCCTAAGACCTATCCACTTTGGTCGTTAAGCAATAATAAAGTATCATCCTGTCGTTAGTTGCCGGGTTAACGCCCGGTAAATCACTTGAAAAGCACAAGGATCGAATATATACATTAAAACTCACTCGAAGGCGAGTCTAGAGATACAACAACGTTAACATTCAAATTCGTACCCCTGAGGGGTTTATTTATTACAAACTAAAGTTTTTGTCATGATGAGATAGTTCAGAGTTTTCGAAAGCAGCGGAAATAAACTAACGGAAGCGAAGACACCACGGGAGGCCATCCATGATGCTTTCAGTAGTCATCCTCCACCCACTCCAGCTCCCAGCCGGGCGGGATCTCACCGGGCCACACATCACTGAAGGCATTACCTGGATCAACACATTATAGCAAGGCTGAGTATACTAATACTCAGCAAGTCTTACCCGTCGGTGATATCTACTTCACCAATTCTAGACCATGAAAGGCCTTTTGGCTACTGGGTTGCCTTTGCTAAAAAGTAACAAAGAGTAGGTCCTTACTTTCAAGATTTTAGCACAAGTTATAGTAGGTTTAATCTTTACTACATTAGCCAACTAGTACAAACAAAGTTGTACAATACAATTAATCAAACATACGTTCATCAACTTCCATCAAGGGATCTCATGACTAGTGGAGTAAGTAGTCTCGGATAACGGTGAGAGGCCGACAATCGATTAATTTAAACCTTGCAAGGTAAACCCAAACACACGGTAGGCTGCCCCCGCAAGGACAACTTTCCCAGGCCGTCCCCAAAAATCCCCGGGTCGGGATGAAAGGCCACAGTCTTTGGTGCAGGCTATCCGGCATACCCCGCGAGATACCCTGAGTCACCATACACCACCGGTAGCTAGCCGTGAGAGTGAATCCCAAGGGTAGTGACAGTTCCATCCCTAGCCGTCTTATTAAGGTACTAGGCTTACCGGTCCCATACCCGACATGTGCTTAGTACGTTCAAAAACTTAACCCACATAACCACTGGACCGGAGCCCAGATCCCATGCTCTTACCACGTGAGCAATCCATTTAAGGATATATTATGATTCCTATCTAGGCACCTATTCTCGCGAGTGAGGTCATCACCCGACTTGTAACGGTCCTATAGCTTAGCAGCTATCGACCTATCATACTAGTAGGGACAAAAGGTACCTAGGGATCATGCATCTAGGGTTTCATTCAACTCCTAAACGTAAATGCACAATCATTCATAGATAATTGAATAAAGAATTTAAAACTGGGTTAGATGCACCGGAGCTTGCCTTCGCTAGCTAGGTTAGCCTGGGCACCCTCGGTGTCAAGTACTTCAACATACTGCAGCGATGCTTCTGCTCCTCCTTCCTCGGTTTCCGGGACAAGGGAGTAATCTCCGTCCGGAAGATCTACACGGAATGCAATGCAAGTTTAGGTGATGTGATAGTTTGTTATCTTATCCAACCCTGTTGGTCGTATTCACCTTAACAAGCATCTAGATAGTGTTTGTCTTTTAGGAAGGTTATTAGGTGTACATGGGTTATTCTTTTATTGTACATTTGATTAAAGGTTTTTATTGTGCTTGTCATTTCATGTGAAAGCTTTAATCCTTTTCCTCTTGCAAGCAAAGGTATAATTAATATTCTTATCCATGAATTAATTTCTTATCAGCAATGATATTTAATTAGCTTTTAATTATATTAAATAATACTTTCAAAAAGGAAAAAGAATTAATTAGGGGTTTTTCTTTATTTAAATTCCCTTTAATAATAAAAGGGCTTTTAAGCTTTTTATTAAGCAATTAAATTACCAAAAATTAAAGGAGTGTTTCTTAAGCATATTAGCACCTATCCTGGTCCATTGGACCCACATGCAAGTGTTGGATGCTAGGAAACTAAATACTATTGAAAAAATAACAAGAGCTAGCTAGTGATTCAAATTAAATGCATACAAAAATAATTAAGCACCAAAATGATCCCAACTTTCTCATGCATGCTCTCTGGTCCTAAACAAGCCGAAAGAATCAGCATGTTCACCTAGGAACTCTACTGATCTAGGTTTATTAATTTACAAAGGAAAACATGCATAATTAGAGGATAAATATTTATGGTAAGCCAAAAATCATGATTAATTCACAAGATGTGTAGTTTGGTATTACAAGACAGTGTGAACAAGTTGAGCTCAAAAACATAAATATATTTAGCAACAAAAATCATTTATGCAGATCTGGCAGAAATGGAAAAATATTTTTATAAAAAGATTTACATCATAACGTTGTGCAATTTTTGGCATAGGAGCTAGTCATGACCTAACACACAACATATCCAAAAATTAGCTACAGAGGATTTATGGTTTTTGAGATATTGCAGATCTAGGTTTTCCACATTTGTATTTTTCATGCAAAAACTAACAAGAATTAGCTCAGGCCAGAATAAAAAAAGTTATAGGATAATTCACCACGAATCCAGAAATTTTTTTTACATTTTTATGATTTTTCTGTGATTTTCTACGCAATTTACAAGAAACAGGGAAATGGCAATCACTATTGAAGTTGTGGTTTAACACCGAGGCCCCTATATCTTCTTCAAGGTTCACAAGTATGCCCTCGGGTTACCAAAAAGTCCCTGAAAAGAACTAGATCCTTGCAATTGAGTCCTCGGGTGTTGGCCGCCGGCGGCCTCGCCGGATTCCGGTGAGGTGGCGGCCGGGGTTGGGGAAGGAAGATGGGGGAAGACCTCGTGGCTCACCTAGGGCTCGTTTTGGTGGGTCGGAGGGGGCGTTGGAAGGCCCGGCGGGGCAGCTCGGCGGTGCTCGGCGCGCGGCCGCCGCGGCGGTGGGGAAATTCCGGTGAGGTAGGGCGAGGTCGGGCAATGCGCGGCAGGGGAGGCTTCCACGGGGTCCCAGGGAGGTGCAGGGGTAGCTGGACGGCGACGGGAAGAAGGGGAGTGCGCTGCTCACCGAGTAGCCCCCATGGCGGCCGGCGGCGGCATGGAGCAGTGGGGGGGTCGGTGCGTCGAGGGAGGAGCAGCGGGCGGCTCCCATTTTATGGTCTACACGCGCGCGCTAGCTACCGCAGGTCACCTCGCCTTACTCGCCGTACGACGCGTCCACGACTGGCGCACGTCAGGAGCCCGGCGGCGGACCGGTGGGCAAACCTGAGCGCGAAGGGCGGCGAGGGCAAGAGCTCCACGTGGCGGGGCACGGTCTTCGGCGACCCTCGGAGTGCTCCCTACCTCGGGCGGCGCGGTCTCGGGACGGCGCAAGGTTGGCCCCGACTCCGAGGCGAGCACGGCGCTCGCGCGCGCGCGCACGACGCGCGACGCCGCGGCGCGGCACCGGCCGGCCTAAATGTGTTGCTGAGCGCCGGTTTGAACCCTTAAATCTCCAAAAAGTTGAATAACAGCGCCCAAAGAGATGAATAGGAAAGTTGTAGATCTAACTACCCGCTACAACTTTTGTAAAGACCGTCTAGTGTTTTTCTCGACGGATTTTGCAGGAACGTCGTGCCAACATTGAATGCCGGCCTGTTCTGGAAAACAGGAGGTACTGCCAGTCAATCAAGTTTTTCACCAATTTCCACCCAAAATTTGAAATGCCAATCTACATGAAAGTTGTGTCCCTCAACAAGATGGACAACTTTCATAAAGGTAGATTTTGAAGTGTTTAGGTGAATTTTGGAGAACGCGGCAAAAGTTCCGGACGACATTCGCTGACGTCAACAGTTAAGCCAGTTTTGACCGTGTCTTTGGCCAAGGGTCCATTACGGGTGTGTGCAAACTTGGTCCAGGGGTTCATTAGGGTTCATTGGCGAGGTTTCCGGGGTGATGACCCAGGTTGACCTAGGTTTGACCGAGGTTTGACTGGTTTGACTTGGCTGATCCGGTCATTAGTGTTAATGACGGTAATTAAAAACCTGGGGCGTCACAATAGTGAATGAACTTAATTGTCTTGATTTCGATGTCACAACAAAGACTTCTCTCACAACTTCCTTAGATGCCTTCCGGAAAAATATGAGACAATTGTGACTTTGCTTGTGAGGACCGATTTGAATAAGATGACTCCTACGGAGGTGCTTGGTGAAGTGCAAACTCATGACTTGTTCAAGCAATCGCAAAAGGAAGTTCAAGGCCAATCAATGAGTGAAGAGAAGAAAAATATTGCACTCAAGGACAAGTCTACTCAAGAAGAAAATTACGATGAGAACCAAGAAATCAACTCTGATGAGACAATGACTCTTATTGTAAAAGGGCTTAAAAGAGTTATGAAGAAGAAGTTTGGCAAGATGGGACAATCATCAAAGAAGAATCCTTTTGAGGGCCAAGATTGCTTCAATTGTGGTGAAATTGGACATATCTCAATTAATTTTCCAAACAAGAAAGAAGACAAATATGGCAAGAAGAAAAACAAGAAGAGTGTGCCTAAGAGGAAGAAATATTACAAGAAAGAGAAAAATGGCCAAGCCTACTTTGTTGAATGAGATTCCGATGCAAGTTCTGATGAAGAGGATGATGACACGCCTTCATGGGGTCTTGCAGGGGTTGCTATGAAGGAAGCTCCTTCACTCTTCTCCAAGCCATATTGTCTCATGGCAAAAGGTGAATCAAAGGTAATAATCAACGAAGATGATGATGATTGTGATAGTGATAATGATGATAATGCTTTATCTTATGATGATCTTGTTGCCATGGTCATTAAGTCTGATGACAAATTGCGCATGGAGAGATCAAAGTTGAGGGATTTGGAGGTGAAATATGTTTCACTTCAAACTTCTTTTGAGGAGCTAAAGACTACTCATGAAAATCTTAAGATTTCCCACAAAACACTTAACACTTCGTGGGGAACACTTAAAGAGAAGCATGAGGAGATTAAGGAAGCTCACAACTCTCTTCTTGCACAAGAAGTCAAAGGAAAAATGATCATGGGTGTTGAATGTAATATATTGAATACTTCTTCATGTACATCTAATCCATCTTGTAGCACAAGCACTGGCTCTTGCATTAGTGAGGATATGTCTTGTGACTCTTTATTGTTGGAAAATGGATCTTTGAAGAATGAGATTGAGTGCTTGTCCAAAGATCTTGCACGGTATTTTGGGAGTCATGTTCGGTTTAATCATATTTGGACAAATCAAAAATTCACCTTAGACAAAGATGCTATTGGTTACTTGCCCAAGAAAGGAAAGGAGGCTTTCATTCCTATGGAGAGTATTTTTGTAAGTTCAAATGTGCCATTTGAGGAAGAAGAAAGAGTTAAGATGTGTCATAAGTGCAAGGCAAAAGTTGATGTGAATCACCAATGCAAGAGCAAGAAGACCGTATCCTTGGATCCTTCCTATATTCTTAACAAAGATTCTAAGGGTGTTGTTTGCGCTCAGTATGTTGGTTGCTCTCTTGGTAGTTGTAAAAAGAAATCCATTTCGGTGCCAAAAATTTTGGTCACTAACATTGAAGGACCCAAGAAAATTTGGGTACCTAAAACAAAGTAATTTCTTTTGTAGGTGAACTATAAAGCCGGAGGAAGACATTGGATTATTGATAGTGGTTGTACAAACCACATGACCGGCGAAAGAAAAATATTCTCTCATCTTGATGAAGATATTTCCGATTTTGACAACATCACTTTTGGAGATGATAGCAAGGGAGGTGTAAACGGCATTGGTGAAGTACCTATCTCTAAGGATTATAATCTCTCTAATGTCTTGCTAGTTGATTCTCTCAATTTCAATTTGCTATTTATTGCTCAACTTTGTGACAATGGTTATTTGTACATTCACTAGCAATGATTTTGAGGTTACCTCACTTGATGGGAAAGATTCTATTTTTAAGGGTTTTCGTCATGAGAGCTTATATCTAGTGGATTTCTCATCTAAGAAGGCCAATTTGACTACTTGTTTATTTTCAAAGGCCTCTATGGGTTGGTTATGGCATAGAAGACTTGGTCATGTTGGCATGAAACAACTCAACCGATTAGTGAAGCATGACTTAGTTCTTGGCTTGAAAGATGTCAAATTTGAGAAAGATAAATTGCGTAGTGCTTGTCAAGCCAGAAACCAAGTTGCCAACTCACATCCTAACAAGAGTATTATGTCAACCACAAGACCATTGGAATTGCTACATATGGATTTATTTAGCCCCACTACCTATAGAATCATTGGTGGAAATACCTATTGTCTTATAATTGTGGATGATTATTCAAGATATACATGGGTATTCTTTCTTCATGACAAAGCTATTACTTGAGACATTTTCAAGTCATTTGTGAGAAGAGCCGAAAATGAATTTGAGCTAAAGTTGAAGAAAGTGAGAAGTGACAATGGTAGTGAATTCAAGAACACAAATGTTGAAGAGTTTTGTGATGAGAAAGGAATCAAGCATGAGTTCTCAACTACATATACACCGGAGCAAAATGGTGTAGTTGAGAGGAAAAATAGGACCTTAATTGAGATGGCAAGATCAATGCTAGATGAGTACAAAGTTTCGGATTCTTTTTGGGCCGAAGCTATCAACACCGCTTGCCATGCCTCTAATAGGCTATATTGTCATAGATTCTTCAACAAAACACCATATGAACTTCTAAATGGAAGGAAGCCAAATATTTCATATTTTCGGGTTTTTGGTTGCAAGTTCTATATTTTGAGGAAAGGCTCTCGGTTATCTAAATTTCAAAGCAAGTGTGATGAGGGATTTATTCTGGGATATTCTTCAAATTCCAAAGCTTATAGAGTATACAAGAAGTCCAAGGGATTTGTTGAGAAAGCTTATGATGTGCAATTTGATGAAACAATGGGCTCTTAAGATGAGAAAGAAAATTTAGATGATGTGAGAGGTGAAGAATTGAGTAAAGCTTGAAGACCATGACTATCGGGGATATCATGCCTAGAGAAGAAGATGATGATGAAGGTCCATCAATCTCTATTCAAGCAAATCCATCTACTTCCACAACAAATGATCAAAATCAACAAGAAGGTAACTCAAGCAACAATAACACCTCAAGAAGGTGATCAAATGGCCTCTATGACTACACCTTCTACATCAACTCAAGAACCGGTTTGTAAAACCCCGGATTTTCATAGAAAACCCGAATCCCTGTACCATCGCGATAGTCCCTGGATCAGCGGCTATCGTGTACAGAATGTCTCACAGATAAATACACAAAGTCATACATCGCATCACATAAGAGTAAAAGTACTTAATTTATTACATGTCCATTATGGAGTACATCATTACAAGCCTCTTGGCTGAATCAGAGTGAAAGTCTATGCAACGGTAGTTAGCATCTCAGAAGGGTCTCCATCTTTTATTCTTCTCGCCACAGGCATCCTTGAGCGAAGCGACGCATCCCTCAGTCGTACCATCCATCAGCGTTGCTGTCGTACTCGGTCTCGTACCCTGCACACCCAAAGTCTATCCCCAAGGAGTGGGATAGGTCCA
Source organism: Cenchrus americanus (assembly GCA_947561735.1). NCBI lineage: Eukaryota > Viridiplantae > Streptophyta > Magnoliopsida > Poales > Poaceae > Cenchrus > Cenchrus americanus. The sequence continues at coordinate 95,009,399 of OX387242.1, read as the reverse complement.
CGTCACCAACTGTATGCACCTTTAAGTGGCCTAACATCTAAAGGGAAGGAGAAGAGACAAGGAAGCGGCTCGGGTTTCCTATGCAGTAGCAACATAGTATAATCAAGATATCTCCAACAAGTTCCCGGTCCCAAATCTCTCAACACAGCTCGGAACCACCTGGTCACCCAGGGCCCCATCTCCCCAACCTACTCCTGTCTAGGGTCGATGCGAGAACTTCCTCTCCTCGCACCTCAATGATTGCAACCGGATCAACGAGGTAGATGGAGCCTCTCTCCTCTAACCGACTACAACCATAGCTCACCATACTCTCATCTATAGGGGGAAGGTAGAAATCCCAAAACATGAGGAACGAACATGTCTTCTAGGCATTGTCCATGACCAAGGACGCGACTATAGCTATAGATCAAACAACTGTGCAAAGTGTGTACACCTGTACCCATCCCAGAATGGCACTCGACCAGTGTACGGCCGACCGAGCCCATCCTACCGGGCGAACTCTCGGTAGTTACGGTCCCATCCTGCATCCGGCCCTCAAAGCGATACCCCTCGCAAAGGGAACTGCACCGGAACTGTGAAAAGGGGTTGGGGTTTTCTCCTTGCAGGCAAACGCGTGCGTGTGCGCGGGTGCACGGGCGCGTGGATAGGTGCGAGGGTGCACCGGCACGTGGATAGGTGCGAGGGTGCGTGCGTGCACGTGTCGTGGCCACGGCCATGGCGACGGCCGGGACAACGGCAGCGACGCAACGACCGGGAAAGACAAACCGCGGTACAAGAAAGAAAGGATGGCTAGCGGGGTTGCGCGCGCGACGAAGACGGCAGCGGCACCTGCAAGAAGCGATTTCCCAGCCTGGCTCCATGGCCGACATCACACAGCGCGTGCGCGGCGGCATTCCGGCACGACGCTCCTGCCACTGGCTTGATGGTCGGGCTTCACAAAGGGGAGGAGCGACCGTTCCTCACCTGAGTAGCCACGGGCCGAAGTGCAGGTGTCGGTGAAGGAAAGTGGAGCAGGGTCGGCGGCGAGGGAGGAGTCGGCGGCGCAGTGCAGAGGAAGCAGGGGTACTGGCGCGTCGAGGTTCACAACTCCTCGGCATCCTGGAGTCCCACGGGCGGCCTCCAGGTCTTTGCAGTGGCGTCAGTGTACTTGTGGCTGGCCTCTGGGTCTCCCCTCCTCTTCTCCCCCCTTCTTCTCCTTCTCCGGCGAGCGGGTGGCGTGGACAGGGAGGGTTCCCCAAGGCGGCTAGGGTTGGGATCCCCCGGGGGCTGAGGCGGCGGCCTCTTATAGGCGAGGTGCATCACGGGGGTACATGGATGGTGGAGATGCAGCGGTGGCCCGCGGGGTGCATCGGGACGGCGGTTATGCGCGGCGCGGCCTCGCTTTGGCGCCGGCGTCAGCCAAAGTGGTAAAGAGGAAGGTGACAGTTGACGGATAAAAGACGTATCCACCTACGATCCGCAAGCGTACGGACCTACACCTTTTTCACCACGGGATTCCCAAGGTTCTTGTCAATCCGCGGAGCAAGGGGATTACAAGCGTTTGATCTACCTCTACTCACTAACTACTCAAACCCTAACTACGATTAAACTAGAAAACGACTAAACTACACTAGAGAGAATGATTAAGCTATCAAGATAGGAGACACTCGCCCATGGGTCTACGATACTATAACATGCAATCGCTTTAAACATGAAAACCAAACTAATCTATCGGGGGTTGTGACCACGGTTTCGCCCTTTCCCTCCCCTTGTACTGTCACTACGCGAAGGTAATCGTGACTAGACCTATGATGGACACGGTGTATTGAATGGGTCTAAGGGAGCATTAGAGCTCTACTCCCTTTACGGCATAGTAGCTAACCTTAAGCATTAAAGTATATTCAACACAAGATGATAGATAGATAATCCAACAAAGTACGATTACATATCAAGATCGATTACAACCCATGGACGAATAAGGAGATTACCCCATCAAGGTGCTAGGCATAGCACCGTTGATCATGGTCACCCATCGGACGGTGTCTTCCTTCTTCTTCACTTGTGGGTGCTTCCTTCGAGGTAGTCGATCCCCCTCCGGAGATCTCCCTCCTCTCTCTAGCTTGTGGATGGCCTCCTGGTGCGAATGGCTCTCTCTCTCTCTCTACGAATGGCGGCACCTCCAGGACTTTAGGGTTGAAAATCCTTCAGGTGCAAGGAAGGGGGGGGGGCGAACCGACCCCCGGAGTAGGCTGGGCCGGCCAGCCTGGGCCGACTGACCCAGGCCTATTTCGGCCCGGTTCGGTCACCCCTTCGCTCCCGTGGGTCCTTAGGTGATTATGCACTTTGCCCCTTCCACTTGCATGATTTTGACGATGTCATCCTCGCGTCCAAGATGGAGGTTCTCCGCGCATGAAGTTCGGTCTTTTACTCTTCAATCTCCGGGGGTGTTCCTACGTAGCACTTCGGTCCTTGCCACCATTGGAAGTGATTTCATCAAGCTCATGAACACGAACAAGACTCCGTAAATGCTCCTTTGAACTTGTTGTGAATCCGTCCTTTATGTCCATGTTTTCCTACATAAACACAACACTTCCAAATGCATGCACATAGATGAACTTGTTATATGATTAGTGTGCCTAGTGGTGAGTTAGTTCCACAAACAAATCCAAACAAAAGTGTAATGAACATGTTTGGTGTACCAAAATACACCGTCAACTCTCCCCCACGCTTAACTCTTGCTCGTCCTCAAGCAAGTACTCATAAAAGAACTTCGTCCAAGGCGTTGTAATTGCGTTCCGCTAAATCCTTCTTCACAAGTTAGTCAATCTTTTATCTTTAATACATAAACATAAAGTAATGATCATCATATATAAACATGGGTGTTTAGAATTTTTACCACGTCAAGATTTACCCCACAACTCAAACTCTTCACTCGAAGTCTTCAATTTCAGCCATGCTTACTTCTTTGCTTCCATCGGAGGGTTTTTATGAATTTTCAAATAAAATTACTGCAACAAGTGTTAGACAAAAACCTTTCTCCAAGCTCTCTCAAGTCACTCATATGAGGTGGCTATCCTAAACAAGTTTTATAAAACTCTCACCTCCCATAAATCTCTCATATGACATGTAAAGTGGAGCTATATGTAGGGCTAGTGCAATCGACACAAGTATTGTCAAACTAAGAACTTCCTCTTGTGGTTGTTTACCTTTCAAAGCCAATGATCATGAGAATTAATCCATATGTAGGGATATCAAGGATGAGAAGATTTAGAATGGTGGACATGTGCAAGAGCAAAAGAAAATATGACTACGCAGCACCGATGACGTCCTCGTTGTCGGATTGCACATGGTTGGAAAAAGAGTGAAAGTTTCGTCTCTCAACGTGACATCCTTCCTTGCACTTTATTTTTCTTTCACTTGATTCATCCCTCTCATATATTTCTTGCCACTCCTCTTTTCTCTTTCTCTTCTTTTTCTTTCTCTCATACACATATTTTTCTCTTTCTTTACTTTTCTATTTTTCTTTCTTTCTCTTCCATACTCATACTTTTCTCTTTACTTTTCCCTCTCTTGACATCTTTTCAAAGCTCTCTCAACTCCTCTCTTTCTTGCATGCACACAATCTGAAATTTTAAATAAACCATGCTAGAGACAAAACAAAACTTTGAGAGTAGGTTGTGTTCAAGGAATGCGATGTACAAAAGAGATGTATAGGGTTGGGTATGGAATTTGGCGATGTACGGGACTTCCAATGTGAAAGTCATGTTACCAAATGCATAACGAGGCTAGCAACAAAAGATAAGCACAAGGACATGATCATTGCTCGAAATTAAAACTCCCAACTCATCGTGCTAATCACACTTATGGTGGAGCAAAAAAATAAATTGGCTTTGTATAGGATTTTTTTCTTACTCTCAACTTGGAAAAGAGGTTTTCCTAACCTTTATTACCAGGGTTTTTAGATAATTTTCAGAATTGAATTCCTCCAACTTTTAGCATTGAACATAGCACAACCAACATGTGAAGCTCAAGATCGAAGTGTGGTATGGGTACTTTTAGAAGTAGCAATTCCACTAAGCACCACGGTAAACGTTTTTCAAACCACACGCTTATGTTCATATATCAAAAACTAAAGATGAACAAACGAGTAAATTAAGATAAGCAACACACAAGACACAAAATTTAAAGGACTCTTTTTACTTGATTTTCTTTGACGCCAACACTAAATTAAGACGCTTCAAACTTGCAAAAATTTAAAAACACACTCAAAAACTAAAGACTCTTAAACTCTAAAACTCTCTCGAAAACTAAACTCTCCCGAAGACAAAACCGAACCAATCTAAACTTGAAGCTCAAAAACTAAAGGCTAGCTAGCTCCCCCCCACGCTAAAATCATACGACGTCCTCGTCATATCTTACAAAAATTCAAAGGGGGGAAACTAAACCTAGTGATACTTCCCGCAACTATTGCACCACTTGCCCTTCATGTTCCCAACCATGCCAAAAAGTTTGCGCACGTTGCGGTTTAGGAACTTGTAGTCGTCTTCGACCATGCGCTCCAAATCCTCCATACGCTGCCTCATCGCCTCCATGGCTGGAAACATTCGTCGACCGATGCATAGAGCTCCGAGATGGAGTGACGGCAAGCCGCACAACACATCGGATGCATCCTGAGAGGGTCGTCATCGCCAGGGTCTCCGCCGTCGTCACCGCTGTCGTCGCCATCACCATTGTCGTCGTTGCCGCCGCCATTGGGGCCCTCGGGAGTCTTCTCCTTGGGCACCTCTTCCCAAATGTACAAATCATTATCATCTCTTCCGGTGGCCGCCCACGAGCTCGGGCTATGATCGTCGGAGTAATCGCTATCCCCACAGTCCTTAGGTTCGGGCGACACCTCCTTGTAATCCTTCCGCTTCATGCCACAGATGCGCGCTGACCTTCAAACGGGAGTAGGAACCTTCTCCTCTTTGACGGGGTTGCGAGATGCGATAGCTCCGATCGGGACACGCCCTCCGCAACAGATGCGGGCGGTCCTCTTGATCTCGACGGGTAGTTTGAGCTCGCATCGCTTCGCCTCCTCCGTCTATGGCTACTTGGCGCCTTGCTTCAACTCTAAGCTCCTCGGGGAAGGTTGACCTCTGAAAAATGAGGTCTAGGGTGTATTAGGCTGCCAATGTAAATAAGGTTGTGGACCTTTTTGTTGATGTAATTAAATTGCATGAATGGAAAAGGTGCTGCTTAATTAAATAGTATAACCCTTTATGTGACAAGAACGCTTTTTATGAAAACTCAAAAGCAGTGGAGTTGCAAAACGTGTTCCCTCTGCTAACCCAACTCAGTGGAGGAACGACTTACCGACTGCACGGTTCAGCGTGAGACTTAGGTGCAGTCGGCGCACGGAGGGGGGCCTTGGGCCCTAGAACTCGCAACCACACAACTTAGGAATATGCATAAAACGTGCAAGAGCCGTGTTAAGGGATAACATTTTGAAAGAGAAAACATAAAAACCCTTAGGTCGTGAGACCCTTAGGTTGGCAAAGCCAAGCCCCCGAGTGTGTTGGGTCCAGCTTTAGACCAAGCCCCCGAGCACGTCGGGGAGGAGGGGTGAACGGAAAGTAAATAATGAAAGACCCAGGTGTAGGTCAATAGGAGGGCTGCCGAAGGGGGGATCTTATTTTTATTAATTGTAAATTACAAGAGAGTAGAGTACATAGGTTTTTATTTTGGTACAGGTCTTCTAAGGATAGAAACGACGTAAGTGATCAATGTTCCAAGGGTTCGGGACGCCTTGACCATTGGCCCATTGGAGGCGGTAGGTTGCCGGTCCAACGGCCTCCTTGACTATGAAGTGGCCTTCCCACGGTGCCGAAAGCTTGTGCGTGTATTTGGCGCTCTGGATCTGCCTCAGGACCAAGTCACCAACGTTGAAGGAATGTTCCCGCACGTCACAGTCGTGCTAGCGACGTAGCTGCTGCTCGTGGCGGGTGTGGCGCATGAGCGCGGCCACATGATGTTCTTCAAGGTTGTCAAGGTCGACCTTGCGCGTCTGCTTTGCTGCGCCCTCGTCATAGTGTTGGATGCGAGGAGCACGGGGACACAAAGGTTGTAGACTGGTTCGGGCCTCCAGAGAGTAAAACCATACGCCCAGTTTGGTGGTGGAATTATGCGGAGAGCGGAAGTCCCCTCGAATGAAGCCCTAGGCCTCCTTATATGGACAACTGACTAGGGTTTCCATTCGAAGGTCGGTGGACCTGTATCTGGGTCAGTTACAAGATGGAAGGCTATCTTCCCTGATTACCAGGGGTATCGAGCGTTCCCGGACCTATAGGTGGCGCCAAGCCGCGCACTAGTGACCTGTCTTGCACTCCAAGCCTCGTTGAGTCTTCCAAGGTCGCTGAGTCTATGGACGACGTCTTCGGGTCCACTTGTAGGACGGCGGGGCTTATGGCAGGTCGGCCCACTTGGAAGGTACCTCTGGGACACTGGTCGGTGGGGACCCACGGGTACCCATGTCTCTCACCACAAGCACCCTAGCCGCTAGGGGCCGTTGATCTTACGATCCGTAAATATATGAAGCCCACCCCAAACCCTACTCCTCTCCCCTACCTCCCACCCGCTCCCCCTTTCCTCTGTGTGTGCCGTGTCGGTCGCTCCCTTCCCCTCCCTCGCCAGTGCGCCCCTCCTCTCTCGCCCTCCCTCCTCCTCTCCCGACGTCAGATCTGGTGGTCGCGGCGGCGTCCCGTGCCCGGCACCCCCTCCATCTAGCCCGACGCTCCCTCCTCCGACGACGCCACCGCCTCCTCCTCCTCCTCCTCCTCCGATGGCGCCACCGCCCCTCCCTCCTGTGACGGCTTCGGTCGGCCGAGCACCTCCTCCAGCTTCACCTCGCTGTCGAATCCGGCCAGTTGGCCACCTCCTCCAGTTTCATTTACGCCACCATGCGCCGCCCGCCCCCTCTTCCTCCTCATTTGTGTCGCTCGTCCCCTCTTCCTCCTCATCTACGCCACCCCATCAGCCATCCCTCATCGATCCTCGGCAGGGCGGTGGCGACGGCCTCCACATCTGCAGCAGACCGGGGGAGGAGCGGTGGAGGGGCCGCGGCAGCCCCTCCCCCACGACGCGACAACTTCACTCCAGCCCAGATCCGGCCGGAGGGCCACCTCCCCATCTCTCCCCTTGGCTGGATCTGGAGCTCGAGGGAGGAGCAGAGGAGGGGCCGCGCGCGGCCTGCTCCGACGGCGGTGCGGCGGCCTCCGCCGACCGCGACGCGGCGGGCCCTCCCCCACCACGCGCGCGCCTACTCCGACGGCCCACGACGGGGCTCCCTCCCACGACAGCCTTCCTCTCCACGCACTCTCCTGGTGGTGGTGATGGTGGTGCCTGGCGGTGCTGGTGGTGCCTGGCAGCAGCGGTGGTGGTGCTGGTGGTGCCTGGCAGCGCTGGTGGTGGTGCTTGGTGGTGGCGGTGGAGATGGTAGTGCATGGTGGCGGTGGTAGTGGTGGTGGTAGCCAGCCGGCGGCGGGCCCCACCCTGTGTTGATTTTTTTATTTTTTTTGTTTTGTTTGCCGTGCGTCTCAACTACAGCGCACGACAAAGGCCGTTCGAGGTCGTCTCCACCGGGGGGCGCCGTCAGTTGCTTTTTTTTGCCGTGCGCTGACGGTGGTGCATGACAAAGATTCTTAACCGTGTGTGTGTGAGGAAGGCACACGGCAAATGAACTTTACTGTGAAAAAAAAACTATCATGCATCTCAATAGAAAATGCACGGTAAAGCTCGGTTTTCCCGTAGTGAGATTAGAGAGGTAGGCCATAAAGGGGATAGACGATTGTTAGGGAGAGTTAATGGATAAGGAACCAGATGTGTGTGTGGTGGTGGTGGGGTGGGGGTTATGAGAGGTTAGGAAAAGGAGCCAACATAACATGAGAGTATAGAGATAGTGCATGTTGTACGGTGCTCTTGGAATTTTTCAGGTCCACTGCTCGTCTGAATTTTACGGGTGCTTGATGGGGTGGTCTCACCCAGAAATCATCTTGATTTCCAGGGCAGACCACTCACTCCATCCACTGCCTTTGGGGTGTTTTACTTCAAGTATTGTAGAGGCGAGGGTCTTTGGGTCAGCACCTAACATATACTAGGAGGATGCTCCGTCCTACAAATTAAATCATTTCTGTTGTTGAAAAAAAAATCATTGCTGTTGTAGTGAATACAAATTAAACTTGTTGTGCATAAGGAAGGACAACACGACAATATAATCACACATTGAGCCCCAATGCAAAGCTTACTAACAACCTTTTTCCATCCATCTTTGAAGCACGGGATGGTGCAAAAGGCCGTGGCATGCATAAAGCTAAACATCCCTCGATCCCATTACGTAGTGGCTTTCGTATCTACGTACATGTATTTGGTTTTTAATCCCATCGATCTGCGTAGCTAGTGTAGCTAAGAGCCTAAGCTCTGCTAGCTAAGCATGCAGTAGCTAGTCTCTACTGACTATAGCTAGCTAGCTAGCATAGTGTTTTGCTTTTGTGTCAAAGGCCGTTGGCTTCTTGTACCTGCCACGGCCGCGTGCTTGGTGTAGCAGGGGCACATGCATGCATCCTCGGCTCATCGGCTGGGGTAGCGGCTCCCGGCGCCGGCGGCCGGCCGGATCCTTGGATTCTTCTCCCGGCAGGTAGCGGCCGGGCCGGCACAGATGGAGCCCGCGCCGCGCCGCGCCGGGCAATGCTAACTGCAAACACGGGGCTCTGCCACAGAAGATGTCTGCATATATACATGATTGCACATCTCCTCCGGGACAAGAACATCACAACGACGGACACGCTCAATTCGTTGCTTTATTTCACACTCAAATGCTCTGTGTGCATGTCGAAATTCTTTTGAGATGTCGTCCGTTGTTGGGATTAACGAATTTTGCAGCTCTAGATTCCTAGAAATGTGAGCTGCCGCTCCACATGCATACATGTCGTCCGGAGGACAGTTCGAGGTGGTACGTGGTACGAATTCATTAGTTTATGTCCAGAGCCCATACTATGGCCTTGAGAAAAAAGCATGCTTTATTTGTGATTCATACTGTATATAATATTTTTCTAATAAAAAACACCACCAAACAAACCTGATACAGTGTCCATTCATACAAATACCCCAAGGAATCTATATCCAGTCAGATTGGGACATCGATTTTCATTAATCTAGAGCACGTACAGAATTGTGTACATGATTTTCGGTAATCTAGAGCACGTAGTACAAAATTGCGTACGTGGAGGTTCAAATCTAGAGTTCGTGGAGGTTCGAATCGACGTGCATCGAATTTTTACAAGTACTATATCGTTTTGTTTCTACAACAATAAGTAAACTGACGATTTATTACAACAAACTCATATTTTGCTGAATTTATTTCAAAAATTAATGGTGATATTCTTGGCGTGCATATGCAAATTAAACGATTTATAAATGAACCATGAGGCAAGAAATTTAAACTAATAAGTGGAGTTATAAATGAATAATAACTAATAACAATACTTAATCATTGATCCATCATATGCAAAACATATTATTTTTGAAAACGACTACATTAGGAAAAAGAATAATCCCAAACTGTTCAAACAACATGGAAACGACACGATTGAAATATCAACCCACGTCCTGCCACGTCAACGCACTCCCCAAACTCAATCACACAACATTCCTATTATTAGTTGGATTGGGACATTAATCGAGTCTCCCGCAACTTCGTCCGTTCGGATTGGAACTTCGATTTGAACCTTCACGAACTAACGCCATGTATCGGATCCTATCTTCTTCTTTTTTCTTTTTTTAGAAAAGGGAAAGAAAGAAAAAAAAACACCATTTCGGAAGTAGCTATCCCCGAAACAATCAAGCCTCCTTGCCAGAATTGCTTGACGTCACCTTCATGAAGGTCATGACGATGCCGAAGACAGGAGTATTAGTTCTGCAGTTTCGACGTTCTTATGCAAGACATATCATATATGGTACCATAAAATCTGCAAAAACAAAATTTGGTGTTAATTTTGCGTACATGATCAGACCGAAACAGGTGCAAACTCTAATAAGAATTTTAATCCAGACGCGTCTTACATTAAGATATTGCTAATGGCCTGGGCAAGTTAAAAATAAAATATTTGATTAGGCGTGTCGGCGACGGCGAGATTCGGTTCGTTATATGCAAAGGAAAAGAATGCATGCGTGTATGAACTTTCCTGTGCGGGAGCGGCTGTATTGCAGCAGCATGCACATGCATGTTTGAGACAAGGAAAAGCTACGCTGACCTGCTTTCTAGCTCCTCGGCTAAACAACTGGGAAAAAATCATGCATGGTGGATCCAATATCATATTCACACCCAGCCGGAAAAGCTAGCTGAATCGATGCTGAAATGGGGATCCAATATCTATCATGCATACTACGCCGCGCAGAAAGGTGAATCGATGCTACTAGGCCTGCATGTTAAACTACTCCAGTCGATATGCTCCCTTAATTAATTGTCTAATGCCACAAGATCTCGAGTACACAAATCAGCAATTATCTCTCTCTCTCTGCCTGATCTTCCGTACGAATTAAATCGCAGAATTAAACTATCAACAGGTACGAATTAAATCACATAATTAAACAATCAATAGGTTGATCAGGCCGCCGGCCGTGCAATGAAGCTTGATCTGCGCGATTCTACTGGGAGCAATCTATGGATCGATCCGCCACACTACTGATCGACGATCTGCCAGCATGTGTGTAATGGTGATCCGCCAGCTGCAAGCCGCAGCATGCAGCAGCCCCAGCAGGACCAGAAGGGCGGCGCTCGATCGGCTGGGATGATGGCGACCATGCATGCAGGCGGCGTCGATCTCGACACAGATGAAGTCGATCTGGTTCTGGTTGCAGGGGATCGGAGAATTGAAGCTAGGGGACACTGGCCTGACCAGGAGCTCTGTCCAAGTGTCCATGATCCATGGGGATCAAGCTAAGGGAATACATACTCCATCTGCTACTACTCTGCTAGCAATGCAAGCAGCCCGGCCGCCGGATCGGACGGGCTAATATATGCTGTAGACGAAAGCGAAAGCTCCCTGCAACTGCAAATCTGCAATGGCACAGATAGATGATGCCACACTGATCTGAAGGACCCCGGGCCTGTAAATCCCTGGAGCTTTGCGGTGGTTTTGGTAGCTTAACTTGATCGATGAGCTAGAGGCACGTGACTCGCCGGCGCGGCGCCAGCGAGCTCGATAGACGTCGTCGTCCTTTCTGGGACCATGCCATGCTTGGCGGGGCAACAACAATATATGGCCGACGGATCCATGGCCCTCCCCCCTCTGCTTGCTTGCTAGCTGCTTCTCTCCCCACCCTATCTCTACCCCTCTACTACCACCCTAAGGATTCCCATCATGAAGAACCCTACCTGCTGCTGCATGCTGCTCTCTACTAGTAGCTCCTAAGCTAGCCATATAGGAGTAGCAGCTTCTTTCCTACTGCCAATATTAGCTACATCTCTCTCTCCCTCTCCCTCTATCTCTCTCTCTCTCTAGAAGCAGGTACTGTAAAAGAGAGAGAAGATAAGCTGTACAGTAGGGAGCATGCGTTACTGTAGCGACGGCGGCAAAGATCGATGAGCCACGGTACACTGCATGCAGCATGCATGCATTTGCAGTTTTCGCGCGCGCGTCTGCCATCGATCCGGCCGTCCATATACCATCAATTCGTCTACTGTACGTGTGATACATGGATCGTCACAAAATTTAAATTTTCTACAGATAAGAATGTACTACTATATGCGGCGAGATATATGATCATCCTCCTCCATCGATCGACACATATACTCCCTCCATTTCATAATATTTGACGTTTTAACTTTTCTAGATAGTTTTTGCTATCTATCTAACATAAGTATGTATGTAGCTGCATAACAAAAGATTGTATGTAGAAAACCAAGACAAGTATTATAGGAAACGGAGGGACAACTACATATGTACATGTGATGTAAAAACCATCATTTTACCGGCACTGTGCGATACTGCTCCGGTACCTCCTCCTGACATACTGAAAAAGGAAGATGCACGAACAGTGCCGGCTCGCTGCTGCATCGTGTCCGTCGTGTCCTTGCCTCCTTATTTCACATCCTTTTAGAGGGCGCAAAGTGAAACGGCGAAAAGGCCTGCTGGTGGTGATCGACTGCCACTTTCGATATGATCATCCCGAATACAGCATGTACGTTGCAACTGTACTTACAAAGAACGCACCCTTTTGTCTGAATATATTTTTATTACACGCATATCTCAACATTTGCATAGGCATATGAGTACGTGCTATCATTCCATCATGCATATGACTAGTGATCTTGTACAGCCTACATTATTGTAAGTGATCTGATTGATCCCGAATTTTGAAAGAAAAAAGGGATTATATTGGTGGATATGATCCATTTGATCTCTTCAATTCCTGTTGTAAAAAAAAGGAGGAGTAGGTTGCATTGTACAAATTTGCCGTACACGTATAAAATTGCTCAAGGGGAGAAAATAAATCTAAAAAGAGTGTGCGAATGAGATGCTAAAATCAGTACTATTTAAATATCAAAGTCCAATGCAAATACGATACGCTCCAAAAAAAAGTCATATTAAACAGTGATTCGCTGCTTTCTAATTAAGATATGTATGGGAGATTAGGAACAAGATACCCATATGGTACTCTAGATAAATAACCACGGCCTACGTTGTGTTGTTGTGGGTTTGTTATCAATTGTTTGGACAAGCTGTTAGTATCCTATACTATTTAATCTCATGTTAGATTAATTAGGACCCAAGTTCATTAGCAATTCTTAACTTAAAGGTGCATGCCCTTTGATTGTGTGAGTGGTGGAATCATACGCCTACTGACAATATTCAAATAGTAGAAGGCACATTCTCTAAAAAAACCTAGGAGTTGAAATGTCAGTGTGTGCACACTCTGACGCGAGTACAAGTGAAAAATTGGAACGACCCGATTTCCCGTTAACGGAGCAAGAAATTGCAGTGGATTGATTCTAATGTATGAACTAGCACACTATAATTATTTGTGGTGATGTGATTTATATGAATCTAAAAAAATTATGTCTCTTACGGATTCATCTTCAGAACAGTATATATAATCCATCTTAATGTATTAAGTGTAAATCATTTTGAAAGAATTTCAGTCTATGTATATGGATTTGGAATATTTGGAGCTTGTAATAAAATGATAGATATATGTATAGCTTACTTAACCGTTAACTATTGAGTGAATTTAATTGGAAATGACAGTAGAGTGGTAGACCCAATCAGTCCCTATCGAAGCTCTTAAAAGATTCAAAAGATAATGCAAAAATACTGTACCCTGAACTTAAAAAAATTACTAACAGCTTTGACGACGTGTACGACATCAGTATATGCATGATCCAGAATCGGAAACGTATGCATGAAATTTCTCTAGCAAAGTTCCAAAGGGGTTACTGGTTATTGTTCCACCTATAGCCTTTAGATTGAAAGGAACAGATCAAAGCCAAAGAGATGAGGCCGAATCATCTTGCATCTTTGGAGTTGCGTGACAAATACAATATTATACTAATGATGGTGACTTCTATCTAGGTAAAGAATTGATGAATAACAATCGCTTAGACAACTAACTGATCAGCTGTTTTATCCTCAGACATGTACAAGAGAGTTTGAAAACATAATAACGTATCATCGATCTGATTTAAACATATATAGTTTCTACTAAATAAGTTACACTTGTGACTAGTACTACATTTTTTGTTTCAGGAAATTAAATTATAGTGGTAGCTTAATTAGCTCCTCTTTTATACAGGAAACACACATGAATATATTCAGCATTGATCCCGTATATCAGTAGTAGATGGGTCAAACATTTATACTTAATATTCTCGATTTTCCAAATTTTGCATAGTGTCAAACATAACATGCAGTAGCCAAACAAACAAATATCTCGTCGTGAACTATTCCTTCATGTTCCCTTAGAATTATCACTGATTTCAAATAACCCACCAGCAGTAAAAAGAAGAATCAACAGTCAATTTGGCACATAAGCGTGCTATAGGGGGGAAATCATGGGTTAAGTTACTGTGTGTGTCATACAAGACACATTCAAAACACAAAACATCGGTAGGTCCTATATATGCATAGCATTTATAACTATACATAGTTCAATAAATTGATGATATATTCTATGTCACCAGAAGATCCGTTAGGGTGCACTAATAATGTATATGATGTTTTAGCAAAAAATTTCAAAAGAATACAACCATTGTAGCAATTCATTTTCTAAGTAAAGCTGGAAGTCAACTCAAGGGTAACAGCACTTATTTAATAGGAATACTGCACACTTTGCAATCATTTGGCAATTAGTACTATTTTCAGTGAATATGAGAAGAATGTGACAATGCTATATTTATTTTGAATATAATTAATGATACCCTATGTGTCAAATCAGATTATTAGCACCTTCATAATAAATATATATGTTAACCCACAGCACCCACATATGCATAACATCAATTAAAGGGATATTACAGTGAACGAACTTTGAAGCTTTGAAATTGCACTATTATTAATGAAGACAAAAAAAATTCTACAACAAAGCATTTGCGCTATTTCTACTTTCATTTTGATAGAAAAAAAAGGCAAGTGTCTATATACACAGCACAGGTAGAAAACAGCATACGGTCGCATATGATTGGATTCTTGTTTTCAAGCTAAAAGTCCTCCTAGATCAAGCATATATCATAATTGTCCTCAGTGAAAATATTGAAATCACCACATTATTGGTAATATTAAACATTAATTCAAATGGATTAACCATAAAACTATCTGATACAAAATATGCATGCAATTTGAAGGTTGGTAAGAAATCATCATTTGACTGAGTAGTACATATCCACAGAGATCCCGAATGTTACACGTCAATAGACCAATAATAGTTGCATAAGTTCCTCCTTGTTCATTGTTTGATAAGCCATGAATGTGCATGTGCTTAACTGCTTATCAAGAAATGTTCATGTTAATTTGAAGATAAAAAAGTGGAAACATCGTTCCTTGGATTGCAATGAAGTTTATTATTACGCTATGAAATTAAATGTGCTGACAGTTCACCCAATGCAACTGTATTTGCTATCATAAGAAAATATAACTGGTTGAAATGTCAATTAAATTAAATTAAATTAAATTAAATTATGATGCATAGCAAAAATAATTTGCTTGAGATGACAATTGAATCATGATGTGACGCGAGGTGATGGAACTGGATGGGATCCGACAGTAACAGTAGGAATCCTGTTGGCAATAACCAAACTAGGAAATATTGGAAATTCTAATCACGAGTGTCAGGGAGTGCTACAATTGCAAACACAACGAACTTAGCATTCTCTTCCAATCATCTTGCCATTTGATTCTTTCCGAGACACAGATATCTGACTCTGGCAGCCTTCTTCGAGCATATGATGACTGGAAGAAATCTCACTCCTCTCCTTTCCTCTCTCCTCACTCCTCGACCTCCTCTCTCTCTCTCCGTCTATCTCTAACGAACATAAACAGCGCTAGCAATCATTCACACCAAATTTCCAACTAAGAATCGGCAGTAGCTACTAGCTAGGAAACTAGGGCTCAGCTTTTGAAGAGAAAAGCTAAAGCAAAGGTGTCACACCTTATGGAATAGACACAGCCACACAGGAGTAGAAATTAGACACAGCACTGTGTGTATTCCTCAGCAAATATATGTGCAAGTAAATTAAAGCAACCTTAACCAGCCGTACTCGATCAGATTTAAGTATGTTTGCAAGATACCATCAGGGGACAGCATCATCACCACCACTGAACCAGATGAAAGCAATGAAACTAACAATGGCGATCGAGAGGAGGAGAGAGAGCAGTATCAATCAAATATTGCCATTCTCCCAAGGCAGATTATTACCTAAAACTGTGTCGATCATATCAGAATTTTGAAGTTTTAATCATGAACACTGCTCCCTAGCTAGTCCCAAGCTTTATACTAGTAACATGGCCTAGCTACTACAGTAGGAGTATGATCCTAAGGAAATTACCGTGATGAACATCAGCGCTGCTCATCAGTTTATGCATCATTGAGAAGAATGAGAGAGAAGAGAGGAAGAAGAGAGGAAAATCTACTGACAATTCAGAGATGATGGTACTTCTAGTAAGTAAATATCAAGACAATTTAGGATTGGAAGGTGAGCGATCGATCAACATGTGTACAACATGCGTGTCTGAAGAGAATGACGAAGCTAGCAAATTAAAGCTGAGAGCCGTCAATGGAGGTGGCCGTTTGATCACCTCGGATGCCCGTGGAAGAAGGGCGCGCCGCCGTAGGGACCGGGCGTCGGGTACGGGTCCATGACCACAGCCGATGACGAGACGGGCCCCGCGACGCTGCCTTCGCCCGCCGCGGCCGTGCTCGGGGAGGACCCCGCCTCGGCGGCGTGTTGTCGGTAGCCGCCGCCCGCCGCGACCGACGGGTCCGGGCCGACGTCGTGCAGGATGCCCTTGAAGACATGGCCGGCGATGCTGACGCTTGTCTGGTACGCCACCTCGGCGTCGGCCTCGTCGACCGGGCCCAGCCGCACGCAGCGGAACACCGCCTCCGAGCTCACCTCCCGCGGGAACCTCTCGCCCACCACCGCCATCTGCTGCTGCTGCTGCTCTCCGCCTGATCAATCATGCGTCGTCACAAATGGCCATCATGCTTATCACCAATGGCTACATATATACTAGTGGAGAGGATCGGAGTGCAATTAAATTTTGTGGTGTACCGGAGGAAGTGGTGGTGGCGGTGGTGGAAGAAGGCTGGGCGGCGTCGCGCAGCCGCTTGGACGGCTCGGCGGAGCCGCTACCGGTGGCGAGCTGCTGCTGGCGCTCGCGGCGCTTGGCGGCGGGCACCCATGTGGACTTGACGTGGGTGGGGCAGTCGAAGCCCCGGCTCTTGCAGCAGGTGCGGCAGCGCATGTGGGCGCAGTCCTTCTTGGCCTGGTTGCCGCAGTCCTGGCAGCTGATGGTCCCCGCGCCGGCGCCGGACGCGGAGCCCCTCCCGCCGCGCGAGGAGCCGGCGGCGGCGGGGTCGTCGGCGAAGCGGATGATGTTGGGCGCGTAGAAGTGGTGGTGCTCCTGCGCCGGGTGGTGCGGCCATAGCTGGAACCCGCCGCCCCGGGGCGCCGCGGCGGCCGTCGTGTAGAGGTAGGCGGCCGCTGCGGCTGCCGCGGCGGTCGCGGAGTCGGAGGCGGAGGTGACGTGGGGGTGGTGGTCGCCGCGGCCGTGCTGGTGGTGGTGTCCTCCTCCGCCAGCGCCACCGCCGCCGCCTAGAGGGAAGCCCGCCATGCGGCCAGATCCATAGGCCCGCGCGGGGCGGCAGCGGCTAGCGGCGGATCGGCCGTGCCCCGGCGCTGCTACTGGCGGCGGTGGGCCGCTCTCCGCCGCCGCGTGGTCATCCGGCGCATGAGGGGGGGTCGTACGGTGGCGCGCGCGAATTGTTCTCGCGTGCGCGCGCGGCCCAGCGGGAGCTGCGCTGCGTGCGGCGAGGTGTAGTATCGATCTAGGACTAGGAGGAGGGAGGGTGAGCGAGCAGCAGGGTAGCTAGGGTGCGGCGGGGTTAGTGGGGGTTGCCTAGAATTTTGGCGTGTCTGCGCGTGAAGGAGGGAGACGGGGAGGGAGGGAGACCGGGAGAGGAAGGCCGCGCAGCAGCAGCAGCTGATGAGCTGAGGAAGGGGAGGTGTTGCCGTGTTGGCTTTAATTTTTGTGTGGTGAGGCGAGTGATGGAGGAGGCGACAGGGGAGGGCCTGCCACGCCGCCAACGATCCTGCACGCTCCCATTTAATACTCCCTCTCCCTCTCCCCCTCTCTCTCTCTGTGGTTGTACTCCACGACGTCGTACTCGTATTTCCGGCCTCACGAGTACAAGTACTCGTAGTATCTCTCCTGTTTTTTTTTTCCTTTGGACATGCATGTTGGTTTAGCTGGTGGCTTTGGACATACATGTTCGTTTAGCTGGTGGCTGGTTGCTGTCAGGGTTAAAAAAACAGAATCGATCCGGTTAGCCACTAAAAAACTCAGGGTGGTCAACCTGTTCGTTTGGCTGGTGGGCGATATTAGGCAGTGCTTGATTTGTTACGAGAGAAAATCTTGTTACATTGCAGTTCTTGGTGGTGATTTGTTACGAGAGAAAAGTCTTTACTTGTTGGTGGTTGATAAGCCAAACGAGCAGGGCGGGTAAGGCCAATCTCAGTGGAGATGCCATCAACACGATTATCTATCGTGACACATCATCTAAAAATATTTGAAACTATAATGAAACATCTCCCTCTCAATACATAATTTTATTTACTAGGTTGCATGCAAGACACAAGTTGTCTAGATAACTGTGTAGGGAGGATTTCATTATCATGAAACTCATTTTACCTCTCTCTTCATTAATACATTGCCACATTATCAAAAGTGCTTAGGAGTACATGGCAACCTATTTAATGTCCATGTAACTCCCATTGAGACTGGTCTAACCGGCAAAACCGACCGGTAAATCGGAAGGCCCGATTTGGCTAGGTTTCCTAGGTTCGGTTAGGGTCGGTTTACCAACCGTTTTAGAAATTGGGCCGGACCAGTTAGACTAGATCGGTTACCATCGATTTTTTTTAACCCTAGTTGCTGCGCTTGATTTGTTCTGCGAGGAAAAATATCGGCTGACTAGTTTGTTGTGGGATAGAAATACAGTTGGTGGACGATAAGCCAAATCAAACAGAGGGCTGGATGCCGTGATGATTGGCCGCCTGGTGGCAAGCGAGAACCTCGTCTTTCCGGCCGGCCAGCGGGCGGGTCTTTTCAAAGCCTTTCCAGAGGCGAACGAAGGAAGAATTCCCCAACGGTCTGGCACACTACTACTACTGTATTATTAAAACCTGACGCCGCGCGCGTGATGGCCTCTGAACCGAGCGCAGGATCGGAGCGCGCACGGCCGCCGCCGCGGGCCAAGGCGCTGTTCCGCCACCGCCGTCTCTGCCTCCTCCCGGCGCTCGCTCGATTGATCGGCCGATCTGCTGGCCGGCCAGATCATGGTCGCGTCGTGCCCTGCGTGCCCGCCGCGCGCCGAGCCCGTGCATAGAAAAGGAGAAGGAATCGCACGGCAGGGCAGGGCAGGGCAGGGGCAGGGCTCCGCTAGCTTTTCGGCGGCCATGACCATGACTCCTCCATGAGATTGAGAGGTGAGCAAGGCAAGTTGGATTTCCTTAATAAAAGAAGGTATCCGGGCGGACGCGACAGGGCGGGCGATCTAGCGGAGATCTCGGTGACGTGGTGTACGTGACACCAGGGTCCCCTTGATTTCCTCCCCCGGCCGGTTGCCTGCGGCCACTAGTGGACTCGCCGTTGACCACCCCCCCCCCCCCCCCCCCCCCCCGACGAGGAGACCTCTCTCCATTTCTCATGACGGAGAGAGATTAATTGTCCTCTAAAGAAGAGACATTTCTGGAGCCCTGCTAGCCGCTACTAGTGGAGCCCCAAAAAAATCGTTCCATTTCTCGGATCCTTTTGGTATTTTATTTACTTTGGTAGTATAGGCTGTGAATTTTGCAGGTTTTGACTTTCACTAACAGGGAAAGAGTACAGTATGTAGGGGGTCAAAATAAAGGGAATAACCGTGTGCCATGGCATGGCAGAGTATTTTACTTGTGCCACGAGCTGACATGCTCCCTGAGATCAAGCACAGATAGTACGCGTTACCTCGGTTACTGATGGTTAATTTTCTCTAATCTTTTTATTTTTTTTACACACACACATGCATGTGCACGCTAGCTGCTCTCCTCCGACTGTTTTTTTAATCCATAGTATCTGTCACAGTGAATTCTGGGCGGGGAGGAAGCAGAGATGCAGCTAGCGGGAGCACAGGGTAGATTCTTCCACTGCATGCCGCCGAACAAAACTGTTGCTTGCCCTTTTGGCTGCGAGTTTGATACTGGTACTTGGGGTTTTTTTTTCCACCCAAATAAACAGTGGAATTCAACAGTGGCACGGGCACGGGCAGCAGTGTCTCTCCTCCGCAAAAGGACAAAAGTTGTTCGCTTGCTTGCTTGCGGGGTAGATTTACAGAGAGGCTGAGAATAATTCCACTCCAGAGCTCCAGTTTCCAGTATGATGCAACAACCACCCCGGTGACCAATGATTAGCTCTAGGTCGCTACAATTTATTTTCAGTTTTTTTTCAAATCCAAATAAGTTTTTTTATGATGTTTTGGTCGCCGAGATGAAAAAATGGCACTACAGAGCTCAGCATTGACGGGAGTTTTTTTATTACATATATAGTCATGAAATATATAGAATTCATTAAAAGTGTATTTTTGATAAAGCTATCTTGAACCAAAGGAAAATAGTGCCCCCCTTTCACTAAACTTTATCTTTTTATTTCATTGTCAACATTAAACCTCAATATGTAGAAAATAATTTCTACTCAAATATTTTGCAAGTGTGTTGACATCTGACCGCCTCAAAATATTATTTATCAGACATACTGCCTCAACATTACTTAATTATTTGTGTGTGTAGGAGAGCATACCTCACTACCCAAAGGTAAATAGTGCACCTTTTAAATGCTTATGAGCTCTGGGTTAGCATTAATGTAATCCTTTTTTGGTTCCATATAACATCAACTCAAAGTGGCATAATGTTTTTTTATGGTTTAAGGCTAGGGTGTTTCTTCAACTTTAAAAACTTAGTTTAGCATTGGTTTATGTATTGTTCCAACCAGCATATACAACCACTCAACTATCCATCTCATTTTCCTTCACCTCTTATAGATTTTCAACCATTATATCCCCCTTCCCTCAGCAAAAAACCACTCTAATATTTCTGCACCCCACCATCAGGGTTCCCCAAACCGTTGGGAACCGGTCCGGTTTGACCGGTTTTCGGTCTTACCGGTCTGCCTTGGTTCCAAAAAACACCGGTAAACCGACCCTAGCAAACCGGATCTCTGGGTGTACCGACCGGTTAGACCGGTTTACTAGTCCGGTTTTTTCGGATTTAAAAATCGGTTTTGTAGCGCTTTTTTTAACCCTGCCCACCATTGGCATAGCTCGTGGTTGTCCTCCATACCCACAACCGGTGATTTCCTACCCCCAATAACCCTATCCCCTCCAAAGGCCACCCTTTATACACTATCATCATCATAGAAGGCAGTGACAGAGGCGGAATAAAAATTGGGGGGGGGGGGGGGAGTCTTGTTCTTTTGCATCTCCACCAATTCTTCATCTTATTCTTCTTCATTTTCCTCTCTTCTTCTCAAATTATTCTTTTAAATTCAATGGAATTCATGGGAGTAGGGGGGCTAGAACCCCCTAGCCCCATCGTTGGACCCGTCACTGATAGAAGGGTCTATGTTCAATGGTCCATTCAAAATAGTGATGCCAAAGTGTTTATTACAAATTAAAGCACATTGCAAGGAAACCAAACATCAATGTAAATAAAAGAAGAAACGAATTGAAACAAATAGAGTAAATTGCACCCACAGTACAACAACTTGTCCGGTGGGTGCAGATTAGTCCAACAAGTTGTAAAATGCTCAATTTACTACAATAACTTGTCATGTGGGTGTGGATTAGTCCAACAAGTTGTAAAATACTCAATTTAGTAAAATAACTTATCAGGTTGGTGCATATTGGTCCAAAACCATGTAAAATAATCAAATTAGTATAACAATTTTATAAGTATGTGCATATTTATCCAAGAACTTGTGTAAAATACTTGGTTCAATGTAATAACTTGGCAAATTGGTGCACCTATAGTCCAAATTTACAAATCATAATATATTAGACAAATAAGGTAGCATTCAAATTTTCTTCCAACTAATTTTTTTTGTCAATTAAAGTTGCTAATTTTGAATCAAATGTATATACATTACTTATTTTTTATTAGTTAAATTGAATCATATTTTCGAATTACACCATTAGATTACCGAGAGACTAGAGTTCATAAGACACCGTATGACCTTTTGTTTCCTCTGCACCTTTACTCGTATATTCAACAACTTCAGATTCATTTTGTCTTTCAACTAGTACATGAGACTTTAAAAATATTTATGTCAAACTTCTAAAAGTTATTAATTGTTAGTATGAGTTACCATATTCTATTACTAGCTGAGCAAAAATAATATAATCAAATTTGAAATTATTATTAAATATGAAATTAAAAATATTTCTAATAAAATGTAATACTTGTATAAAATTGATAACAAAGACATAACATCGAAGGTTCTAGTCCTTAATTTTTTTTTTACCATCACAACACAAATATAAATTGTCAAATAATGCACAATAACTTGTTCTGAGGCAAGTATACTCTAGTCCGGTATTGGAAATATATTCTTTGTGATAACATTTAGACTGTAGATACAACAAGTGTGCACTAAGTTAAGCATTTTACAAGTTCATGGACCAATTTGCACCCACCTATTATGAGATCGATCATTTCATAAATTGTTGGACTAATTCGCATCCACCTGACAAGTTATTGTATTAGATTGAGCATATTACAAGTTATTGGACTAATTTGCACCCACCTTACAAGTTGTTGTATGATGAGCGCAATTTACTCAAACAAATAAACCAGATGTGTCAACCCTTGGGAGCATATATAAGCAAATCTCCCATTACATCTATTGGTAGTATCTCCCTTAAAAAAAATCGACCCATCCATTTTTACATCTTTGAGGAACAATGCGAGAATTATCATACATAAATATATGGACGAACGACCTAATAATACTATAAAATAGATAGCGTTGATGGGGGCATAAAATTGGCAAACAAAGTGGATAACATTGTTTTCCCACTCGATGAATCTCAGCTCCTAGTACAAGAAAAAGGACATCCAAATACTTTTACATGAAGCAATATTACATGCTTCAAAAAGTGGAGCACAAAACCATTCTCTCAGATGGGAATGCCGAACACTCTAGATCGACAAAAGTGTGCCACTTAAAATTAAAGGTTATCCAAAACAAATCTATGAGTTGCTCTAAAACATCAATTGCTTTCATATATAGGGTGGACGCACAATATACGTGTAACGTAATGACAAATTGACAAGTAATGATTAAAACCATAAATAATATGTACCACTCACAGATCGACTCCAATTAAACGCATGAACATGCAGTTACACAGAGAACTGAGTACTTTACATATGCAACTGCTGGGAGCTTTATTGTTTTGTGTGGGGAGCCATGCATATGTTTTATGAACATTCATTTCCACACGTCAGAGAACTCGTACAACTCCAGCTCGATCGATCAGATCCCCATAGTTGGAGGAGAGGAGGGTCCGGCCGATCGAGAAGGGCAGTAGTATAGTGTCCTCACACGATCGAGCACATAAGACAACACACACGTTGCCCACAGTGTAAAGCGTAAGCAAACTGTACAGAGTACAAATTTTAGAGGGTACAAATAAAAACGAAGGCGAAATTGCAGGCAGGCAGGTCAAAAGCTTTAGAGCTCTGTATGAATTCGACACAACCAATAAACGAAGCTAGCTATAGGCCGACCACCATCTTTGTTGTGACACATTACTGCAATAACGTGTGCAACTCCGATCGATCCCCTGCACGTATAAATCTGTACACATTTCAACAGGATCATTATTCGATCTCTCAGTACTGTAATAGTATTTGCCTTTAATTTGCTTTGAGTAAAAAAATGCATTATAAGTACTTTACTAGCAGTGAGGAGGGAAAAAAACTATTATAGCTATTACAAAGCTGTAGCAAGCAACAAATGAACTGATCGACACGCAGTCCGCAGGACGTGTGGGGTGGCTTGGCTTTTGGCTTACGTGTGTACATAGTACATGCAAGGTAGTAGGCAGGGGGCACAGGCTGCAGCTGATCTGCATCATCAGATATATAGAGAAGCTACTAGCTATAGTCTGGTCCGATGACGATGCAGCCGATCTGCAACAACTCTGATCTGATGCGAGAGAGATAATAATGCTGGTTTGGCGTGCGGCGGCAAATTAAAGGCCTGTGTCCGCGCTAACATGCATGCTGCGGCAGCTAGCTTAGCCATCGGCTGCTGCTGCTATGCGTTCTTCGATCTGCATGGTGCCTAGCTGTGCATGCTCCGGGTTAAACATGGCGGAGTCGATCTGATCAGGCATGTGCCGGGGTTTAATGGCCCTCTCCCTGTCTTGCTTTAGAGCAGCACCCAGCTAAAATAGGTCGATCGATCCATTGGAGAGGATTAATTTGGTTGCTTCTGGGGAAGACAGATGTGTAGTAAGTATGTGGTCTCTTGCTCCCTGCAGCAAGGTCCTCAGCAAATTGAGAGAGAATTAAAGACTTCAATTCGGGACAACGACTACTGCGCATGTACAATTGTTACCATGCATGCATGCATGCATCTTTTCCAACAAATGTATGTGCAAGTAATTAACATTGCAAACCCAACATTATTTGTATATATACCACATAGGAGTATATATAGATATAAAGAGCATAAGAAACACTATATGAGATCATGCATATCGGTTCCGTACGTGCAAGTAAATCGGAACCGCAATTGCAAAAGTTGGGGGTGTATTTCAGAAGTTGGGCGTACCATCTAGTTGATGCATGCATAGCTAGGATATGGTCCACATAGGTGTATGACCACACATGGACCCTCTCAAGGCAAACTGGTCCTGAAGCAATGGAGTTCGTACATACATACGTATATGCATGTTTGTGCGTATTTGCAATACACATACTAGTACTTCGAACTAGTATTGTATTGTATGTATGGCCTTCACACTACTGACTCACAAAGACTATTCGTTTAAGAAATTTTGGTCACACTAGTACCTGTAACAAATGACCAATGTACCCCCTAATTACTCATATTAGTTGAGTTCGGAAATTGTGTAGTTTGCTTGATTTTATGGATGATCCTGAATAAATGCATGTGCAAAAGACATCAATTGATCATTTTATTGGCTCTCTATGCATTTCTCAATGTACTTTTTTTTGTTGGTATGAGCGTTGCTGTAATTAGATTGCTTTGAGCTAATTGAACAATCTTTGTGAGATACTCCAAAATTTGAAAGCTAAATGAACAGTCTTTGTGAGACGGAAAAGAATAAATGGATGCATAATAATATTTGTATACAATTTAAAAAGTAAAAAAATCTCCAATTTGAAATGGAGGAATGCAAATTGAAAATAAGCAGGTTGTTACTATTACGAAGCATTCGTCAACGGACATCCGGCTATAGAGCGAGCATAGTAGTACTACTACATGCGATGCGAATGCGATGGGCACGAGAGCGATCGATGGACGGAACAAATGCATATGGGAAGGCGTTAAAGCGAATTAAGGCGGGGGCGCAGAAAAGTCCGAGCCCCAATAATGGCGCGTCCTATGGGCGGCCGCCTCGAGCCCAGCGCGGTGTACGACCCGGTTGACCTGACCGCGCCGGTTGGTGGTGGTGATCCGTCGTCCAGCCCGAAAGGGAAGGCCGACTCGGCTCGCTCGACGACTCCATTGGGTGTGTGGGTGCAGGGCCACCTGCTGCTGGATGAGCTGAGCTCTGCAGCCTGCCTGCGCCTGCGCCGCCCAATGGCGACCCGGTCCGCCGGCAGCGCGGCCGGGCGGCGTCATGGCAGCGAGCAGCCGCGTGCTGATGCCGCCATGGCAGCGGCCGGCCCGGGGCGACGAGCGAGCGAGACTCTGACTACGAGGCCCCTGCTTCGGCAGGGAACAGTTGTTTGCTGCTGCCTCGCTGGACTGGGTACGGCGGCGGAGGGGCAGGCCCAGGGGTTTGTCTTTTCCAAATCCGGCGGGCGGCGCGCGCGGATCCCGACGAGGACCATGCCGCCCCGCCCGGGGTGGTTACCTTCGATTCCCGTCCGCTCCCTCCGGCCGCGCTGCATGCCGCCGGCGAGGAGGTAGGTAGACGCGACGAAGACTAGGGGCGGCGGCGCAGCCATACCAGACAGGCCGTGCACGGAACGCGCGCGACGTGCACGGTGCTTGCAGGCTACCTGCCACTGACAGTATGTAGTGTCCCCGTCATAGTCATACTGTGTACGTGCGCGACGGCGACGTGGCGTACCCTGTACGTATCACGTACGCTATCACCAGGACCGTACACCACGGGTGTGGTGTGGACAGGAGAGGAGGAGCGTCCACGGCATGCAGATGCAGCTGGATAGTGGACTTCATTCGTGACAATTTGAATGGGCTCATTGCTGGGGGTGTCTGAAATCTCGGATGAGATCCCCGAACACAGGAGAACAAGAACACAGAGAGCGGGAACATTCAAGTCTTGAACATAATTCACGAAAGAGGAGATAAAGAATCTCCTAAAGACTACTCACGCCTCAAAAGTTGTGAATCCCTTTACGCGTGCCCTCGTGCCCCCTTTTATAGTGAGATGAAGAGTCTTTTACATTCCGAAAAACCCTCGAATCTAAGGAATATTCCTAGTGTGAACATTTACATGAATGTCCTTCACATCCCGTGATTTGCGGGGCTAACTTCACACATTTACAAGCCTGCCAATAGTTCACACATCAAACCCGAACTTTTGAGGTAACGTCTTTGACTTGGCTTCCTACTGATTCGTGAGTCTTTTATTCATGAAAATCTTCATGCGCCATAACCTTCGAATTTGGACCTCAGTAGATTCCCGAGTTTCACAAATTCCCGATTCCGGAGTTTCGCAGGTTCATGGCTCCAGAGCCTTGCAGGTTCATGACTCCGTGTCTTCACAGATTCGCGACTTCAGGGCTTCGCAAGTTCATGATTCGAGATCTTCACAAGTTAACGACTTCAGAGCTTCGCATATTCAAGATTCCAGATCTTCACAGGTTCGCGACCTCAGGGCTTCGTAGGTTTAAGATTCCCGATCTTCACAGGTTCACGACCTCAGGCTTCGCAGGTTCAAGATTCCCGATATTCATAGAATCAACCACCCTGAAAACTTATTTCATGAATTTCGTCAAACCCGGCGTTTCGAGGGTGGCAGGTTTTTCCTGAATTCCCCAACACTAGCCCCTTGGGGAAGTGGGTTGACTCCGACGATTCGATTCCACGAAAACTTTTGAATTTCAGTAAAAACGTCACCCTCGGAACGTCGGAGTGGACACGCGTCCTCCGGAAACCTCGCAACGGTCGAATCGAGGCAGGTTCTTGAAACTGCCCCCTCGCCCCTATAAATAGAGAGCTCTTACTGTAAAAAATTTTCACTGCTTCCTCGTTTTTTCTAAACTTTAGCTTGCATTTTCGCATAAAAGCACTTCGCGACAAAGTGTTCGCAGCTTCAAGACTTCCTAGACTTTCAAAGGTAATGCTTTCTTTGTTCTTTTGTTATCATCTTTACTTTTCAATGTTCATATTCACACCTTTCGTTTCGCAAACTTCATTCACGAATGTCGTCTTAGATTTCTTACTTATATTACTGTCGAATAGGTGGCCCGCGTTAAAAGTACTGCCAGACCTATGACGACTGAAGAATTGGCTGTAGCTGGCCTTCCGGCCGAGCCGGAAGTTCAAGATCATGAGATTGATCAACCCCCGGAAGACCACACTTCTCCTGCTGCTAGCGGGTCCGGGATTTGTGAAGATGGGGAGATTAGATCAGAGGAGGAAGAAATCGGAGATGTTGACGCTGATGTCAAAGATCTTATTGCAGCAAAGCAATCGGGACCTCTTCCTCCGTCCTTTGTTTTCGGGGAGTCTAAGGTTATAGCTAACTTGATTAGAGAGTACGAGGCAGCTGGATTTTTTCATGCCGGCAGTGGACGCGCCCCATTGGATGAACAAGTTCCTACTCCCGAAGCAGACGAAGTTGTCGTATTTCGCGACTTCTTCACTTGCAGATTGAGGTTCCCCTGCGATCCCATTCTTCTTGTTGGTGCGAAATGTGGTCCCGACACTAACCAGTAATAAGCGCCAAGGTCTATCCCTCAATGGTCGATGCTAAGCAACTAAAGACACAAGATTTATCCTGGTTCCGGCTGGGGGCCGTAGGTCTAGCAGTGGTGTGCTCGGGGCACTATATTGCTCAGCACCGGGGTGCCTGTAGTGGGGCGGCTACAAGCAAGGCGGGAGAGGAGGCGTGGCCTCCAAGTCCCTGGTGAGATGATCGGGGTGAGTCCAGATGTTGTGGGAGAATTGTGCGTGGTGTGGTTTGGATGTCTGATGCCTTGTGTGTCGTGTCTCCGTCCCCTGCGGCGGCGGGGCGGGGGGGGGGGGGGTTCACCTTCCTTTTATAGACCAAGGAGAGGGCGAATTACAAGCATGTCGCACTATTCAGCTACATGGGAAGGTATGGTGCGCAACACCGCGGAGTAGGCGGCCGCCTTGACGGTCCTTGCCGCGATCTGGTCATCATGGCGCGTCTTGTACCCGAACAGTGCAGCTTCGAGGGTAGGGGCGTAGTGGTTGGCCGTGGCGTCCTCAGACGGGCCCGAGGTGGCCGCTGACGTTGATCTGTACGGGATGCAATGGCGGGCGTGGTGGCGTCCCGTTCCCGCGTGCCTCACAGCGCCGGAGCTATTATAACAGTGCCCGGCATGGTGTTGCACGCACGGGGGCGGCCGCCCGCAGCCAACAGTGGCAGGGATGGCGTCCCGCCGGCCTAGCGTCATGACTTGACCCTGCAAGTTCACGAGAAAGCGGTTCGAGGGTGTGGCTGACCCCCCTTCGAGGGCTCGGCGCGTTAGCCGTACGGGAGTAGGCGGCGCAGTGTCACGGGGCTGACACCGGCCACTTCGCACAGTCCCCCACAGTGGCGGGGATGGGTTCCCCCCTAGGGAGTTGGTGCGACAGGACCGGGGCGTGAGTACCAGGCGCATGATGGCGCCGCCCCGCCGTTGTCAGAGCATTAAATGCCCGTACCTGCGTGTGGGAACGAGCGCGCGTGTGAAGGAGCCTCGAGCGAGGCGGAGCCCGCTCGAGGGAGCCATGAACCCTCGAGCGAGGTAGAACCCGCTCGAGGGAGGTGTGAACCCTCGAGCGAGGCGGAACCTGCTCGAGAGGGCCTTTGAGTGGGCCGTGGGGACCTCCGCAGTGTGGGCCATGCCCCGTGTGTGTGCTTAAGTGGGATGTGTTTTGTTTGGTTTTTTGCAGGTTTTAAGCAGGATTCCCCTGGTTGTTTTAGGGGACCCTCGTGGTCGTCCCCGACGTAGCCCCCGAGCATCCGCGGGTACGCCGGCCGTGCCCCCGGATGCCGGATCCTACTGATAGGACATCCTTCCCCCTGGTTGCTAAAGCTTTCCGTGGGGCTGCGTCAGCGGACCCGCGGGTCTAGCCCCGGCGCCTGCGCAGAGCGTGAGTGCTCCTGCAGGGGTTTTACCGTGGAATCTGGTCAGCGGGCGTGGTACATGTTTCAACCGGCGTCGGCGATGTTCCCGGCCGGCCCGGTGACGCACGCGCGACTGGCACTACCCACGGCCGGTGCAACTCAGGAGGTGTAGCCGTGCGTCGAGCCCCCGAGCCTGGGCCCGTTCAAGGCGATCAGGGCGAGCTCTGTGACTTGTTTTTAACGCACCCTCGCTGTCCCTCCGCGGGACGGAGGGTGAGGTTTTCGCAACCCCCATCGATCGGGTCGCGGATTGCGGATTCCTCATTGAGTTGTTAGTGGGTGGTTCGAGTGGACGCCCATGCCCCGTTCGATAAGGGTAGGCTGCGCGGTCCGGAGACGCGTCCATTAAAGCGCTTGCGTGGGTTTGCTAGGTGGGGCTCGGTCCCATTCGCTAGGGACCGAGGGCGCGGAAGCTCTCCCTCGGTGGGATCCCCCCGGCTAGCTGCCCTCGCTGGCTCTCGAACACGACATGTGGGGCACCCTCGAGGCGGTGGGCTCGAGGAAAGGCTCGAATGCGCGCGCCCTCGTCGTCCCTGACTCTGGTGATCTAGGGCGCCTGTTCGAACCCGTGGAGGGTCAGGCTTCGAACCCCTGATCAGTAGGGCCGTGCGGGGTGACAGCCAAGTTCCCCCGTCTTTTGCATCTGCAGGCTTCGAGGGTTCCTGGCTTCGCCAGCCCCGAACCGCTGATCAGTAGTACTCGTGAATCGAGGGCACCCGTGGCGCCCGTTTATTTCAAACGGGCTTCGAGGCCACTGGTCAATGTTTGCACCCTTTGAGGGTCGTATTAATTTGAGCCTGGGGCTCGGGCCGCTTCGAGGGTCTACCTTACTCAGTAAGGGATAGGGCCATTAAATGCTCGCAGTCACGGTTGTGGTCTCGTGCTGCGAGCGCGCCTTTTCAGGCGCCGCGGCCGCGCGCGTAGTGGGCGGAGTGGGCAGGCGGATGTGACCGCCTGCCATGGCCCTCCGGTTACCACGTCGTGATGATGGCGTTCGTGCGGTTACGTGGTCGCCGTGGTTGTGGTGGGGCCCGTCTGTCAGCGAGAGAAGATTCCACCTGCAGTTAATGCGCAGTGGGCGCACGCTCTGGAGAACACGCCTGCAGTCTATAAATCCGGTGGAAGGGGAAAGGGCGGTTTTCACCTTAGCATTCACCGTTCTTGCTCCTTGCGCCCCAGCCCCCGAGTCGTCCTCGCCATTGCGCCCCTGTTCTCAGAACTCTTCTTGCTCTCCATTCTTCGCTTCTTCGTCCGCTCGCATGGCTCCCCAACAACCTCTCACCATCATCGACCCATTGGCATGGGAGCGTTCGACGGTGACGCGGCTGGCCCTGAACCAGCTGGTAACCGCTGGCCAGCTGGCGGTGAACGAGGATGGACGGCCGGCTGAGTGGATCGTGCCGCCGGGAAGGGACCAAGCGCCCAACCCTCCGAGCGGCTACGTGGTCAGCTTCGTCCGCTTCCACGAGCGGGGCTTCATGGCGCCGGCGAGCCGTTTTATGCGGGCTCTCTGCCACCACTACGACGTGGAGCTCCACAACTTCGCGCCGAAAGCGATCTTGAAGGCGGCCACGTTCGTTGGCGTCTGCGAGGGCTTCCTAGGGATCCCAGTGAACTGGGATCTCTGGATTCACCTCTTCCGCGCGGAGCTGTTCACGCTGCCGACGACAGAGCAGAGGACCCGCCGCGCGGTGCGTGCCGGCGGCATGTCGCTTGCCTTGCGGGGTCAGTGCAAGGACGACTACATCCCCTGCACGATGACGACCAACAATGCAAGCTGGGAGCGGGGGTGGTTCTACCGTCGCAACGACGAGCCCGGTCTCCCCCCTACACCGGTCTGGTGCTCCGGGAGAGGCCCGCCTTCTGGCATCATGGGGTGTCCCCGCCCCAGCACTAGGCGCGGTTGGAGTCGCTTCTGGCCGTGCTGAGGAATCTGGCGGGCCGCGGGCTGACTGCGGAAGTCGTCCTTGCCCACCTCCACCACTGGCGGATCGTCCCTTTGATGGAGAGGCCGCTCCGCATTTTCGAGATGACCGAGGCGGCGGACCCCGTCGCGTTGGCGAGGTCGCGGACGCTGCAGAGCCCCCTCCTGCGGGACTACGCGGCTACCCGGGCGCGGAGCGCCGTCGACCCCAAGTCCACGCGCAGCGACGGGTCCCTGTGGGATCTTGAGATGCTGCCCACCGGCCGGCTGGTGAGTGGAGTTCTTGATTTCGTTTTCGATTTTGCCAGTTCCCGAGTTGTTGACGCATTTTAATGTTTCGCCCGCAGCTGGTGAGCGTAAGTGTTGACGGTGAAAATCCGTCAACCTAGCCATGAGTTTACCTTCGGTGTTGACTTGGGTTTTATACCTTATCCATTGGTACTAACCCCCGTGGTATAACAAGTTCACGTGTGCATGTCGGTTTTGGAGTTTAATGTTTATGCAGGGTTTTCATGTCGAATGCAAGACTTTCGGGATAAGTTCATCAAGCACCTCATGACAAGACCTTGAAGCCCCGTACAAGTCATGCAATGAAGCAAACTTAACTCCAAAAGCCAGGGACTTGATCCGAGAAGACGACAGACTCCGAGGACCTGACCAGAAAAGTGCTGAATCTTGCAAGACAAGGAGTTGAGTCCAATTCGGAGAGAAACCGACGACATGGACCTACATGCGAAGGGGGAAACATCCGGGAAGCAAGGGAACCGACGTGGAGCGAAGGAGCCCTCGGGGGCCGGGCCTAAATGGGCCCGGAGCCGCCGGCCCGGGTCCGGTCGGCCCCGTGCCCATTTAGGGCCCAAACGCCCCCTCCTTTGCCCTAGCCGCCAATCGGGCTATTTATAGTCCCCTGACCGAGAGCCTCGCATAGAAGATTTCGTGATCGGCCGCTGAGGAGCAGAGAAGAGAGGGACACCATCTCGGAGAGGAGAGGGTCGAGCTAGTTGACTAGGGTTTCCCTAGCCGAGGTGGGAACCTTGCACGGAAGACCACGTCGGAGTTCCCGGAGCTAGAAGCAAGATCAAGGAAGGATCCCGGTGGTGATCTTGTGTATGTATCATTGTTATAGTTGAATTATCAAGTTGAATCTTTTCCTAGCGATCAAGTGTTTCCTCGAAGATTTCGGTTTTCGATCGGCTTTGCTTATTCCAATTCTATTCTCGAGATAGATTACATAGGGTGTTCTTGTAGCCGCGGTGGCTAGAGGTACACGCCGGATCTTCCGAAAGAATCTCGACTTGTCTTTTGACTCGCCTTAAACTCCCCGCATGAATAGGGATACGTTGTGACAGAACGCGGGTCTCGAAAGGCGGATGTTTTCGGATTTGGACGGGAAACCACGATTTAAAGAGGCTTCTATTAAGATTCGATTTGCTACTTCTTCTCTTGCTTGGAACTTCAACAAAAGGCTTACTTCGATCCCTCTAGATCGGTTTATCTACCCAATCTTACTTTGTTTTCTCCGGTCTTTAGTAGATTAGATTCGTTTTGTGTCTTTTACTTAGATGCACTAGGGTTTCTTTTATTGAAGATTGAAGTTACTTGGCTTTAATAGATTAAGTTTTGCGTCACACATTTCTTCCACGGATTCGATACCTTGGGTTCACCACTCGAGGGAAGAAGGGTCCCTTGACTACGACGGGAGACTTGTACGCTTGCGAGTCACAAACGAACTTTGATACAATTATTAACCGTCAACAGTAAGCGCCGCGAAGTCCGAGCCGCCCACTCCCTGCTCTCGCGCTCTCGGTCGCGCGGCGCAGTAGCGAGAGCGGGAGCGGGTGGCACGCAAGAAGGAGCGCGCGACGCGACATCGGAAGTGTCGCGAGCGGAGGAGTGAGGAGTACCGGCTGCGCGAGCAGCAGGGGCTCTCCTCACCGGGGACCGAGGAGTACTCATCATCGGACGAGGAGGAGGAAGATGAGGAAGAGGTTAGGAGGCAGGTCCTCCCCGATAGGTGGGAGCCTGCACCCCCGTCACCGGAGCCGGCTCCGGTGGCGGGAGCAGCATCGTCTGGGGCGGGCGCGGAGGCGTCCGCCGCGTGCATCGGCGACGAGAGGCGGCGCGGGCCGCGGAGGCGCGGCGCGCGTCTCCGAGGTGCGCGCGGCGGATGCGCCGACGCGCGCGGCGGGGCCCGCGCGCGGTGGCGATGGCCGGAGGCGCGGCGGCGACCGCGGCGGCCGCGCCCGCATCGTCGGTTGGGACCTTGAGGAAGAGGAAGCGCGCCTTCTCGTCTTCGAGGTGGGGGATTTGTCCTTTCGGGAAGTTGCGTGCCTGATAGGCGGGGACTTGACGGTTTGCTTGTGCTTGTGCAGGGTGGTGCCAACTGTGCCTCCCCTCGCACCGGCCAAGGTGTTGAGGGCGGACGCGTCCATCCCCACCCGGCGGCGTTCGTCGAGGGCGCCGCGGGCGGGAGCGAGCGTAGCGGCAACATCGGGCGAGAGCTCACGGGGTGCGACCGAGGCCTCGAGGCCACGGCCCGGTGGGTTTCGCCGCGCGCCGCACCGGCGGCCGTCGAGGAGCGGCGGGCACCGGTCGTGGTGGAGGCGCGGCGGGCGACGGCCGTGGCGGGGGCGCGGCCGGGAGGTGGAGGTGCAGCCGGCGGTGCCGGTTGCGGTGGCGTTGCCGGCGGCGTCCGCCGTGGAGGGCCACCCGCGCGCGCGGCCGCCGGGGCGCGGCCGGAGGGTGGAGCCCGCGCGCGCCGCGGCAGAGCCTCGCGGCCACGGAGGCGCGGTCGGAGGCGGCGGTGGGGACGCGAAGGGGCCCGCACTCGTCGGCAGCTCCCGGGCGGTGGCGTTGGAGATCCCGGACGACGACTCCCCGCCACCCGGGTGGGACCAGTGGGTGAACTTCCCCGTGCCCTCCCCTGAGACCCAGGAGGAGGGGGCGCTCGTGAGGCGGTGAGATGGCCACATGGTGGCCGGAGGCCGAGGGCTCGGCGCCGAGGCTTCTTCTTCTCGCGCCATCCACTCCGCCCCGGGAGAGGGGCGCGTCGTTGAGCCGCCCACCTTTGCTGACACTCAAGAGGAGCAGCAGCTGTGGGGGGAACTCCGTGACCATGGCGCCGCGCTCAACCGGGCGTTGAACGAGGCGCTGCGGATCCACGGCGGCCCGGCATGGCGCGTCTTCCAGGTGAGGCACTGTTGCCCCTGTTCTTCGGCTTCTTCGCCTTCGTGTTTGTTTCTTGCAGCGCAACGCTTACTGGTTCTGATCTGTGGGTGGCAGGAGCTCAAGCACCGTGCCCGCGACAAGTATGGCGCCTTCGACCGGATGAGCGCCGAGTTCCGCCAGCTCCGGGAGCAGCGCGATGCCTTCGACGCGCTCGCAGACGCCTTGGGGACTCCAGACAGCTGGCTGTCGTACCGGGCTGAGGCCCTACGCGACCAGCTCCAGGAGTGCGAAAGGCAGGCCGCGGCGCGCCCCTCCACCCTCGAACGGATTTGCATGGCCCTCATCGATCGGGATGAGGCGCTGTAGCAAGCGCGGGGGGATCTGGAGAGGATGCGCACGTTGGCGTCCACCTGGGAGGCGGAGGTGGTCACCGTCCGGGCTGCCGATCAGGAGCTCCGCTCGTGGCTCCAGGAGGCGCAGGCCCAGCAGAGCCAGGCTGAGGAGTGGGTGCGCGCTGAGCAGAGGGCCAAGGAGGCCGACGAGCTGAAGGCCACCCTCGACGCCAAGGTCGCTGCGCTCACCATCGCGGAGGACCAGCTTCTGCAAGAGCGTACCGCCCGCCGTGGGGCCGAGGGGCGCCTCCGGCAAGAGAGCGGACCGCTCTCGCCGACGCCCGGTCGGCGCTCGAGCGGGAGCGTACCGCTCGCGAGGTGGCGCAGAAGTCGCTGGAGGAGCGGAACACTAAGTTCTCGAAGCTCGAGGGCGAACTGATAGCTCTCAGCATCACGAGTGCGGATCAGGCGCAGTCCCTCAAGGAGCAGAGTGCCACCGTTGTCGGCCTGCAGCAGGCGGTCGAGGCCGAGCGCCACGCCCTCGAGGTGGAGAAGAAGCAGGTTGAAGGTAGGTTGTTGTTCCGTCTCTTGTTTTACTGATCTTCCCTTTGAGGGTTCGTTCCCCCTTCTGATTTCTTTCTTGCTGGTAATGCTCAGGCCTGCGCACCGCGCTGGGGCACGCGACCGACCGGCCGAGGCGCTCGCAGCCTCCTACAACTCCTCCGAGTGGGAGCCGCCGGAGCCGCGTTCCGCGGCCCTCGAGACCCGCGGTGCCGTGGAGGAGGGCGAGGAGCAGGCTGGAAGCTCGCTGGCTAGCCACCTGCGCGCCCTTGGCGGGCACGTCTCCGGGCGCATGCGCCGGGCTCTGCACCTTGGCGTCCAAAAGGCTCTCGGAGTGGTGCGGTCTCACTACGAGATGAACATTGTCCCAGAGGGCGTCAAGGACGAGGTGGCGATGGAGCGCATGGATGCGTTAGCTGCTGACACCGCCGAGGCGCTCGCCGAAGCCTTCGAGGAGTTCCTGTTCCCGGACGCCGCCGATGCCGATGCTCCTCAGGCCTGAAGATTGTTGGGCGCCAGGCCCTTTTTTGTTTGTGCGTTAGTATGTGGGCCGCGTGGCCATGTAAATGAACAATCATTTTGTTTCAAACATTTGATGGAGCAAATGATGTTTGTTATTTTTTATGGCGCTGTTTTGTTTCTTCCCTTGCCTGAGTAAATTTGAGTTAGGGGAGTTCGATTTTCGCAAACAGCCTGCTGGGCCGGGGGCAAGAGAGAGGGGCCGTATCCTCGTGGAGGTGTAGGCTATCTCTGGCTTGCGCGCCCTTTCCGCTAGGCCGTCCGCGCCCTGTTTGAATTTTGTTCGAGGCTCAGGTCGAATCATACTTAGCGCACGTGGGTTTTTTGAGAAAAAATGGGACCATTTTTGGGGGGGGGGGATGCCCCCCCGTAGTATCCCCCGAGGGTGACTTGGTTTTCTGGGGAAAGCCGAGTTGCCCTTTTTATTGAATTGCTGCTATTTACATGTTTGCTGCCAACTGGGGTGTTGGGAAGGTAATTTACAGCAAAAGACTTGGAAATCCTAGCTAGGGGTAGAAGCGACGTAGCTGTTGGATGTTCCAAGCGTTGGTGAGTTCTTCGCCGTCCTCGTTGGCTAGCTTGTATGTGCCGGGCTTCAGCACCTTCACCACGACGTAGGGTCCCTCCCACGGAGGTGATAGCTTGTGGCGTCCTCGGTTGTCTTGGTGTAGCCTTAGGACCAAATCCCCTTCGCTAAAGTCCCACCGGCGTATCTTCCGGGCCTGGTAGCGCCTTAGGGACTGCTGGTATCTTGCGGAGTGCATCAAGGCCACGAGGCGCGCTTCGTCCAGCTGGTCCAGTGAGTCCTCGCGGGGTTGCTGGTTGGTGTCCTCGTCGTAGCCTCGCACCCTGGGCGACCCGTACTCTAAGTCCGTGGGGAGGACGGCCTCCGCGCCATGGACTAATAAGAACGGGGTGAACCCGGTGGCTCTGCTTGGGGTGGTCCTTAGGATCCACACGACAACATGCAATTCCTGTAGCCATTTCCGACCAGACTTGTTCAGCTGGTCGAAAATTCTGGGCTTGAGGCCTTGCAGGATCATGCCGTTGGCACGCTCTACTTGACCGTTGGTCTGTGGGTGTGCCACAG
Organism: Cenchrus americanus; assembly: GCA_947561735.1. Taxonomy (NCBI): domain Eukaryota; kingdom Viridiplantae; phylum Streptophyta; class Magnoliopsida; order Poales; family Poaceae; genus Cenchrus; species Cenchrus americanus. Next base: position 94,972,459 of record OX387242.1, on the reverse strand, counting down.
CTGCCCAATCCACACGGATGTGGAATTTGTCGGAAGATTCCAGGAATTTCTTGCCCGTGAACTGGGACCCGTTGTCGGTGATGATGGAGTTCGGCACTCCAAAACGATGGACGATGTCGGTGAAGAACGTCACCGCCTGCTCTGCCCTGAGATTCGTAATGGGGCGCACCTCTACCCACTTGGAGAATTTGTCGATTGCGACCAACAAGTGGGTGAAGCCCCCGGGCGCCTTTCGCAGGGGCCCGACGATGTCCAGCCCCCACACGGCGAAAGGCCATGTAATGGGGATGGTCTGCAGGACGTGCGCAGGGAGGTTGGATTTTCAGGCGTAGAATTGGCACCCTTCGCAGGTGCGCACGATCTCGCTGGCATCTGCGATCGATGTGGGCCAGTAAAAGCCTTGGCGGAACGCGTTGCTTACGATGGTGCAGGGCGTGGCTGGTGGCCGCAGATCCCCGCATGTATGTCCCGGAGGAGCTCGTGCCCCTCGGGGATGGGCACGCACCGCTGCAGGATGCCGGAGGCGGCGCGCTTGTACAGCTCGCCGTCGACGAGGGCAAAAGATTTGGCCATCCTGGCGATGCGCCTGGCCTCGGATCGGTCCGAGGGGAGCTCTCCTCGGTCCATCCAAGCGATGTATTTGTCGCGCCTGTCCGCCTTGACGGGGGCTGGCTCGACGTCCATTATTTCGGCCTCGCTGGCACCGTACCACTCGAGGAGGGAGAGCACGTACGCCTCGTTCGAGGGGTCCTCAATCATGGGCTCTGCGCCTGCTGGATTCGAGGGAGCCCTCGAGGGTTCCGTGTGGTTCGAGGGGTGCGGCTCGAGGGTGACGAACGGCTGGGCGACGTCTCGGGTGAAAACGTTCGGGGGACAGTGATCCGCCCGGACGCGATCTTGGCAAGCTCGTCCGCCTCCTCGTTGTACCGGCGGGGCACGTGGTTAAGTTCGATGCCATAGAACTTGGCCTCGAGGGCCCGCACGGCCTTGCAGTAGGCCTCCATCTTGTCGTCATGGCAGCTCGCGTTTTCATGACTTGGTCAATCATGAGCTACGAATCTCCTCGCACATTGAGGCGTTTGACGCCTATCTCGATGGCGATCTTGAGGCTGTAGATCAGGGCCTCGTACTCAGCCATGTTGTTTGACGCGGGGAAATGGAGGCGCACCGCGTACCGCATGTGCTCCCCGAGGGGTGACACGAAGAGCAGGCCCGCGCCCGCCCCGGTCTTCATCACAGAGCCGTCGAAGTACAGAGTCCAGCATTCTGCCTGGATCTGCGGCGGCGGCAACTGCGTGTCCGTCCACTCGGCGACGAAATCTGCCAAGATCTGGGACTTGATGGCCTTGCGCGGGGCGTAGGCGAGCGTCTCGCCCATCAGTTCCACCGACCACTTGGCGATTCTGCCCGCCGCGTCCGGATTGCGGATGATCTCCCCCAGCGGGAAGGAGGAAACCACCGTGACAGGGTGGGCCTCGAAGTAGTGGCGAAGCTTGCGCCGCGCGAGGACCACTGCATAAAGCAGCTTCTGGACTTGGGGGTAGCGTGTCTTGGTGTCGGACAAGACTTCGCTGATGTAGTACACCGGCCGCTGGACCGGCAAGGCATGACCCTCCTCCACACACTCCACCACGATCACGACGCTGACCACCTGAGTAGTCGCAGCCACGTAGAGGTACAGTGGTTCACCGTCTTGCGGCGGCATAAGGACTGGGGCGTGGGTCAGGGACGCCTTTAGCTTGTCGAGCGCATCCTGGGCCTCGGCGGTCCAGGAGAAGCGCTCGTGCTTCTTGAGGAGGTGGTAGAGGGGCAAGCCTTTCTCGCCGAGCCGCGAGATGAAGCGGCTCAAGGCTGCAAGGCACCCCAGCACCCTTTGCACCCCTTTGAGGTCCCCAATCTGACCCATTCGTTCAAGGGCCGCAACCTTTTCGGGGTTGGCCTTGATGCCTCGCTGGGAGACAATGTATCCCAGAAGCATGCCCCGCGACACACCAAAGACACATTTTTCGGGGTTTAACTTTACCCTGTTGGCCCGTAGGCAGCCGAACGCGATGCTGAGGTCGCCAACCAGGTCGTCCGCCTTCCTGGTTTTCACGACTATGTCGTCTACATACGCCTCGACGGTCCGGTCGATGTGATCTCCGAAAACGTGCTGCATGCACCGTTGGTACGTTGCACCCGCGTTCCGGAGGCCGAACGACATTGTGACGTAGCAAAACATCCCTAACGACGTTATGAATGAAGTCGCGAGCTGGTCGGACTCCTTCATCTTGATATGGTGGTACCCGGAATAGGCATCAAGGAAACAAAGTAGCTCACACCCAGCGGTCGAGTCAACGATTTGATCGATACGTGGCAAACGAAAAGGAACCTTTGGACATGCTTTATTAAGACTGGTGTAGTCTACACACATCCGCCACTTCCCATTCTTTTTCTTTACTAGTACAGGATTGGCTAGCCACGTAGGGTGGAACACTTCCTTGATGAACCCAGCCTCGAGGAGCTTCTGCAGCTCCGCTCCGATCGCCCGCCTCCGCTCCTCGTCGAAGCGGCGGAGCCGTTGCTGGACGGCGCGAGAGTGAGATAGGATGTCAAGGGAGTGCTCGGCGACCTCCCTCGGAATGCCCGGCATGTCCGAGGGACTCCACGCGAAGATGTCGGCGTTGGCGCGGAGGAAGTCGACGAGCACCACTTCCTATTTCAGGTCGAGGGTTGAACTGACCCTCAACGCCTTGCCCTCGAGGGCAGCAGGGTCGAGGGGCACTTCCTTGGTCTGCTCCGCAGCCTCGAAGCTGCCGGCGTGCTTGGCGGTGGAGTTGAGGTCTTCGTTGACCATCTTCTCCAAGTTGGCCACCAGCGCTTCGTCCAGCGCCAGGGCCTCAGCATGCTCCACACACTCGACATCGCAGTCGAAGGCGTGCTCGATAGATGAGCCCACGGTGATGACGCCGTTGGGGCCCGGCATCTTCATCTTGAGGTAGGTGTAGTTGGGGACCACCATGAATTTGGCGTAGCAGGGCCGCCCAAGTATGGCATGGTACGCGCCCCTGAACCCCACCACCTCGAAGGTGAGCATCTCCTTGAGGTAATTGCTCGTAGTGCCGAACCAAACGGGCAGGTCGATCTGCCCGAGGGGCTGGACGCGCTTGCCTGGCGCAACACCGTGGAAAGGCGTCGTGCTGGGCCATAGCTGGTCCAATCCGATCCCCAACAGGCGCAGCGTGTGCACGTAGAGGACGTTGAGACTGCTGCCTCTGTCCATCAGGACCCTCGAGAACCGTGTGTTCCCGATGATCGGGTCAACCACCAGCGGGTACTGGCCCGGGTTAGGGATGCGGTTCGGGTGGTCCTCGCGGCTGAAGGTGATGGCATCCTCCGACCAGTCGAGGAAGGATGGAGGCGCCTTCTCCGTGGCGAGAACCTCGTGCCGCTCCCGCTTGCGCTGGCGGTTCGACATGTCGACGGTTGGCCCCCCGAAGATGAGGAAAACATTCTCCACCGCGGGGAAGCCACCGGTGTCGCCGTCACCCCCATCCTTCTTGGCCTCGCCGTCCTTTGCGGCGGCGCGGCCGTAAAACTTTTTGAGCATATCACACTGCTCGAGGGTGTGGTTGACCGGCGTCTTGTGGTAGGGACATGGCTTTTTCAGCATGTCGTCTAAAACCCCTGGACCTCGAGGGGCCGGTCGAGGGCCCCGTCGAGCCGGGTCAACAGCAAGGGCCTCGCCATCATCGGCATCGCGTCCCTGCTCGCGCGCCTCGCGGCGCGGCTTCTTCCCCTTCTTGCCCCGCTTGTCCTTCCGGTGGGGCTCCTTGTACTTGCCGCCCTCCGCGGGCGCGTCGTCCGTGCGCTTGCCCTTCTTGCCGTCGAAGATCGCCCCCACCGCCTCTTCGCCTGAGGCAAAATTGGTGGCGATATCGAACAGTTCATTCGAGTCGACCGGCGCGCTGCGCCCCAACTCGCACACGAGGTCCCGGCATGTGGTGCCCTCGAGGAAGGCGTGCACAATCTCGGATTGCGTCACATTGGGGAGCTCCGTGCAGCGCTTGGAGAAGCGCCGTATGAAGTCCCGGAGCGACTCACCGGGCTTTTGGGTGCAGGAGCGCAAGTCCCAGGAGTTCCCGGGGTGCACATACGTGCCTTGGAAGTTGCCAACGAATGTGCGGACCAGATTGTCCCAGTTGTGGATCTGGCTGGCTGGCAGGTGTTCGAGCCACGTCCGCACCGAGTCGGCGAGGTGCAGGGAGAGGTTGCGGATGATGACCTCGTCACTGGTGGCCCCGCCTAGCTGGCACGCCAGGCGGTAGTCGTTGAGCCATACGCGGGGATCTGTTTCCCCGTTGTACTTGGTGATGGTCGTGGGCTGGCGGAAGCGCTGGGGGAAGGCCGCCGCGTGGATTTCCCGGCTGAACACGCGGGTCCCCGGGGGCTCCGGCGTCGACGAGCGGTCCTCATCGCTGTCGTAGCGTCCGCCTCACCGAGGGTGATAGCCCGCTGCCGCCCGGGCATCCGCTTTGCTCGTCCTCCGAGCGTTGATGACGTTGCGAGCATCACCATCCCGCGCCTGCCCGCGCGTGTCGAGGAGCCGCTCTTTGGCCGGCGTGCGCCCGGTTGGCGGGGGCGCTCGTTGCTCTTCTCGCGTGCACCGAGGGTTCGGGCCCCCGCGCGCCTCCATCGTCCCGTGCGTCACCCTGCTGACGGATGCGGGACGCCGAGCTCTCGGCCTGCTGGACGGCCGCTTGCTCGATGAGTGCATGCGCCTCGCGGTGCAGGTTCCGCGCCTCGGGCGTCGAAGGGGTGGGCATGGCCCGCAACAATGTTGCGGCGGCGATGAGCTTTTGGCTCGCCCGCAGAGGTGTATCCGGGTTGTCGACGTTGAAATCGGCATTAATGCGGTCGCGGGCCTGTATGCCCAGTTCACGCGCACGCTCACCGCGCGCGGAGGCTTCTCCTGCCATGGAGGCGCGGAGCAACCGCACTGTCTGGTACTCCTCCGCCAGCTTGGCCTCGAGCTCGCGTGCTTGGGCCAGCTGTGCGTTGATGTCGGCCCCTGTTGGGGGTGAAGGAGCAAAGGCGCTTGGTCCTGCTGCCAGGCGCGAAGCAGTCCCCAGAGCGGGCGGAGCTTCTCCGTCGCTGGTGCCCGTTGCGCCGGTGGCGTTCGCCGGGTCGTTGGCGATGACGACGCAGCATTCCCGCGCGGGGTCGTAGCTTTCGGTGCTGGAGTCGTCGGAGCAGCCGAACCAGTAGTCCGTGGCATCGAGGAACCGCCTGAACATTACTGGGTCCGGCACGCCGGAGAAGTCCCACTCCGCGTACCCATGCAAGGTGGCGTGTGGCAGCGGGTCGAGAGAGCCCAGGGACGACTCGTCGCCGGCGGAGGTGCTGGGGTCCCTGGCGACGAAAACATGGCGGCCAGGGGGAACCCTGCGCATTGCGGTGCTGGCGTTGGCGTTGGCGGTGTAGGCCGCCGTGGCGCCGCGCAGACCGATGGGGAAGCGCGGCCCGGAGACCGTGCGCTCCCCGCCGAGGTGGCTATTGTCGTGCCGACGGGCGCGCCGTGTTGTGAGGCGACGCGCTCGGCGTGCCGTCGCTCCGACCGTGCCCGGCGCGAGCGCCGGCCGGAGCGGCGGCGGCGCCATGGCGTCGACGGGTCCCGCGGCGTCGGTCTTGGCGGGCGTTTGCGTCGTGGCGACGCGTGCAGCGGCAACCGGGGCGGACCCGGCTTGGCGCCGCGCACGAAGTTCCTCACGGTTGGTGAGGCGCATCAGGTAGCCGTTCCCCGTGGCCTGAAAGTTCAGGCCCCCGAACCGGATCTCGAACCCGGCGGGGAGGGGGTCCGAGCTGCCCATAGAGTAACGCGTGCCGCGGTACTCGGTGCGAATCACCATGGAGGGAGTTGACGGTGGATTGACCTTCAGCGCTCGCGTGCCCCACGGTGGGCGCCAACTGTTGGTGCGGAATGTGGTCCCGACACTAACCAGTAATAAGCGCCAAGGTCTATCCCTCAATGGTCGATGCTAAGCAACTAAAGACACAAGATTTATCCTGGTTCCGGCCGGGGGCCGTACGTCCAGCAATGGTGTGCTCGGGACACTATATTGCTCAGCACCGGGGTGCCTGTAGTGGGGCGGCTACAAGCAAGGCGGGAGAGGAGGCGTGGCCTCCAAGTCCCTGGTGAGATGATCGGGGTGAGTTCAGATGTTGTGGGAGAATTGTGCGTGGTGCGGTTTGGATGTCTGATGCCTTGTGTGTCGTGTCTCCGTCCCCTGCGGCAGGGGGGGGTTCACCTTACTTTTATAGACCAAGGAGAGGGCGAATTACAAGCATGCCGCACTATTCAGCTACATGGGAAGGTATGGTGCGCAACGCCGAGGAGTATGCGGCTGCCTTGACGGTCCTTGCCGCGATCTGGTCATCATGGCGCGTCTTGTACCCGAACAGTGCAGCTTCGAGGGTAGGGGTGTAGTGGTTGGCCGTGGCGTCCTCAGACGGGCCCGAGGTGGCCGCTGACGTCGATCCGTACGGGATGCAGTGGCGGGCGTGGTGGCGTCCCGTTCCCGCGTGCCTCACAGCACCGGAGCTGTTATAACAGTGCCCGGCATGGTGTTGCACGCACGGGGGCGGCCGCCCGCAGCCAACAGTGGCAGGTAATGCGTCCCACCGGCCTAGCGTCATGACCTGACCCTGCAAGTTCACGAGAAAGCGGTTCGAGGGTGTGGCCGGCCCCCCTTCGAGGGCTCGGCACGTTAGCCGTACGGGAGTAGGCGGCGCAGTGTCACGGGGCTGACACCGGCCACGTCGCACAGTCCCCCATAGTGGCGGGGATGGGTTCCCCCCTAGGGAGTTGGTGCGACAGGACCGGGGCGTGAGTCCCAGGCGCATGATGGCGCCGCCCCGCCGTTGTCAGAGCATTAAATGCCCGTACCTGCGTGCGGGAACGGGCGCGCGTGCGAAGGAGCCTCGAGCGAGGCGGAGGCGAACCCTCGAGCGAGGCGGAGCCCGCTCGAGGGAGCCATGAACCCTCGAGCGAGGCGGAACCCACTCGAGGGAGGTGTGAACCCTCGAGCGAGGCGGAACCTGCTCGAGGGGGCCTTTGAGTGGGCCGCTCTGGTGGGCCGTGGGGACCTCCGCAGTGTGGGTTGTGCCCCGTGTGTGAGCTTAAGTGGGATGTGTTTAGTTTGGTTTTTTGCAGGTTTTAAGCAGGATTCCCCTGGTTGTTTTAGGGGACCCTCAGGGCTGTCCCCGACACTTCCCGCGATACTAGACGCATTTTCTGTGAAGATTCACCAGCTTTCACCGAACTCATTTCTGGAAGTATCCAAGTTCATCTGGATTATGAAGACCTTCGGCTGCAATTTTGGGGCCGATGTTTCCGCTCGATTATTTGAGCTAGTTATTGTGCCAGACGTTACCAAGGTCGACGATGGTCAATTTTACGAAGCTCACTACACGTGCTGCACCTTCAACACCCGTCGACAGAATACGCGAAAGGGAATCACGCGAATTCAGATCGCGCCCTGCTGCAAGACAAATTTCACGGAGGACTGGAGTTCGTACTGGTTCTGTGTCAAGGTGGACATGTCTGCAATTCCTAGCTACGAGGGACCAGCTCATCCTCTCTCCACGCCTATTGAGGCATTAACTGTTGTTTGCACTGCTCGCTCCAACCACCGAGCAGCTGGAATCAGGAACTGCGAAAATGTGTTCCACCTCGCAAGCACCATCCTCGGTGGTCACGACATTATCAAGGAGTTCACCGCTGCCCAAATTTGGCTGATTTCTTATGGTTGGGCCCCTACCGAAATCGTGAACTTCAATGTCAACTGGGAAGCACAAGAAGTTCCTTTCCCAAAATTCGGCCTTCAACCGAGAGACGACTAGAGTGCCGATGACTTCATGCTCGAAATCGAAAGAAGAGTGAATCTCATGATTGGAGAGTACACCATGAATGAGTATAAAGCATATAAGAACTTGGTGAAGCACAAGAAGAGGATAAATCGGGTGTTCTCTGAAGTCTGCGGAGACAAATCCTTTCGCTCTCGATGCCCAGGTCGCAAATTGAAGATGCCTGCCGTTGTTGTGGTCAGTTGTTCAGCTGCGCCCTTGAAAGCTCCGAGAAGAAGATCTTCAAAGAGCAGCAAATTGATTATCGATGAGACAACGTCTTCCAGTGTTCAACCTGCGAAGACCAGATCTCTTGAATCATCGAAGCGAAAGCGCAAATTCTCCGAACAAATTTCGGATGCTGAGCTTCAGGCGGCCTCTAGCCTTGCTCAGATGAGCCAAAAGAAGGCTAAGAAAGCTGTTAAGAAGATCGTTACTGCTGAAGTTCGATGGGTTCCTTCTACCTTCGATGATGACATCTTTGCGGAGCCTGGTCAAAAAGATTTCTCCTCTTGGCCTTTCTTAAGATTCAATTTTCATGAACACTGCTCTCCGGGTTCTAAAAATGAGTTCGTGGATGTTGGCTCTTTTTCAGATGTTGCTACTGAAGTTCATCAGGAAGTTGTTACCACTACTGCCGCTGATGCTATTGAAGTTGTTGAAGCTCGGCCCTCCACCGAGGCATCTCCCGAATTCACGAGGGAACTTGAGCTGACCATTCACAAGGGTGAAGATCCTGTCCAAGATGTTCCCTTGGTGGAGATTCGTGAAAATATCCCTGAGGGTCAAGATCCTTCTCCTTCCGTGGCTGCCTTCAATAATAGCTTCGGTACGTCACACCGTGGTGAATTGTTGAGTGTTGGTTGTGAGGTGGCAAATAACAAGGACGGTGCATCTATGATTTAACACTTTGGAAATCGCCTGCACTTATTAATGAAACATGAGAAGGAGGTTCAAAGCAAACACTTCACTTGTTCGGAGAAAGTGCTCGAGATTCCGGAAAAAGACACTGCACTCCCTCGAAGAAAATCTCTGTATTTTTGGGCAAACCCTCTGCGAGTTCGGGGAAGAAGGTTGCCACTAAAGGTCTTGACAAAAAAGGTTCGTTACTTTTTACTGTTTTCTTTGTTTCAAATTTCTCAATTTTCCACTTATGGCTTTGTTTTGTGATTTTTCAAAATTTGAAAACCTTCTTCGATCGTACCCCTCGTCCAAATTTGCAGAATACCATAGGGATTATGTGGCGAAGGCCTCTATAACTGCAAGAATTGCTTGCGAAGACTTAATCGAGCAAGAGAAGATAAACAAGAAGTTGCTAGAGGATTCTCAGAAACTGAGTCGCGACTTTAAGTTGTCTCGAGCGGCGAACTCATATTTGGAGAATAAAGTGACTGAACTGGCTGTAGCCCTCAAGAAATGTCAAGATGAGAAGAAAGTCGCCGAGGAAGCTACTGAAAATTCAAGAAAAGATCTTGCAAAACTTCAGAAAACTCATGGCGAAGACTTGAAATTGATTGAAAATCTTCACAAGGATTATGACAAGTCCTCCAAAATTGCCGAAGATCTTCGAGTTAACAATGTTGATCTTGCTAAGACTCTCAGCAGTAAGGAGCAAAACATTCAAGAACTTGAGAAGGCTCTGGTCAACCAGAAAGAATCTTTGGAGAGGGAAATTTTTGAGATTAGGAATAAGCTTGAGCTTCTGTTCAGAGAATACGAGAAGGCCTTAAATGTGTTTCGCGTTCGTCCTGCTCCATTCCCCGCTGACACGGGAATCTCCGATTTCATGAAGTGGATTGACACTGAGTTCAAGGCGCTTCCTGGAGTTATTTCTGGTGCGAGTGATTTCGCGGTGGCGTTCCCAATTGAAAGCATTCTGAAGCTGCTCCATGATTTTGACTGTGCTAATCTTGCGAAGTTTCGGGAGAAACTTTCACAATTTCTCGACGCTGCAAGCACTTCAAGACTTCATCCCAATGAGGATGTCTTGGCTATTAAAACCAAATTTGCGAGAGAATTCTGGCTCACCAATGGGAAAGAAGTTGCCAAGAGCATCGCTCGTTCTAAGCCTCACCAGGTTAGTTTCCTAGAAAATATTGTTGACCTCAGCTAATTCGAGGAATTTCTATCTTTTGTTTTCTCTTAGATTTTCTACTCTGTTCTTTTTAGCTGATTGAAGAGGAGAAGCGAGGGAAGAGCATCGCACTGCCTGAGTCTTCTTTCGAAGACGAAGATGATGAAGCTACAGACACGGACGGGGAAGGTTCTGGCGACAGCAGCGGCAGTGGCAGCGACGCTGAAGACAATTCTGAACATGAAGAAGGCTCCCCGAAGGTTGACATCACCGGCTGATATTGCCGAAAGATTTGTTGTTTGATGCAATTTGTGAATATGTAAAGTCATGTGGTTGTGATATCTCAACAACTTGTTTTGTAAACTTTAACCTGCGCAGGTCCTGCAAGTTGGGCCTGCGCAGGATGTGTTGCCGTTACGAATTCATCGTGGAAACATGTTTGTTAGTGGTGAAGCATGGCGATTGTTCAAGGAAGCTCATCCAGAGCAAGATTTCTCCGATTTTTGGCTTGAAGTCTCGCTTAAATTTTCAATTAACTGTGTCAGCCTTTCTTCGTTCTTCCTTCTTCGCGATGATGAAAGCCCCAATGCTGCGAATTCAAGTTCTTCGAGGGTTCTGAAGACGGAGCCCCTCAGCCCCATCACCACTGGAATAGACTTCGCCTACGCTAGCGACGTTGCAGAAAATAATGGTCGCAACCCAGGACACATTGTTGAACTTTCGTTTTAGAAATTGTTTTTCCCAAAGTAATTATGATGATACTATATCAAAATTTTTATGCAACTAAGGCAATAAAGACATTTTCTTGAGAAAAAATGTCACCCTTCCCCACCTTGCCGTTTTGCATGAAAATTTCAAGGCAAGCTAAGGAAGTTAAGGTTTCCTTTCAATGTTTTGATCATTTGAACTCTTGTGAATTGTTCGCTAATTTTGAAATCACAAGTAAAGTAACGCAAGTCGACAAAATTTGCTTCACGAATTTTGTGGACTTGACTCGCTTGGCACACTTGCCCTGGTTGATATTGCAACCCTCAGTTGCTTCAACCATGATTATTTACAAATCTTCCCTCGAGCCCCTTGCCTTTTCAACGGAGAATATTCATCGCGAAAGTAATTCATGAACCCTACAAAAAATTCTCGAACAAGAACATATACATTCGACTAGTCATAATGCTCGTTAATTTTCGGAATTTTTTTAGCGAAACATCCTTTCATGCTGGAAACCGGGCCACAACTTACTGTTGTATCATGCCCTTTAGGTAGGAATCCCTTTGACGGTGGGATTTAGGCCACAACTTATTGTTGTCTGAGGCCTTTTGGTGGGAATCCCTTTGACAGTGGGATTTAGGCCACAACTTATTGTTGTCTCACGCCTTTTCGGTGGGAATCCCTTTGACGGTGGGATTTAGGCCACAACTTGTTGTTGTCTCAGGCCTTTTCGGTGGGAATCCCTTTGACAGTGGGATTTAGGCTTTCATGGAGCCTCTGGCTATCACAAAGCTCTTTCACAAACTCTTTCTTTTCTCGATGGAATTCTGGCTATCACAAAGCCTTTTTTACGAATTTCTCTTTCACACGATGGAATCTCGGCTATCACGAAGCCTTTTCATGAATTTCTCTTTCACACGATGGAATCTCGGCTATCACGAAGCCTTTTCACGAATTTCTTTTTCACACGATGGAATCTCGGCTATCACGAAGCCTTTTCACGAATTTCTTTTTCACACGATGGAATCTCGTCTATCACGAAGCCTTTTCACGAATTTCTTTTTCACACGATGGAATCTCGGCTATCACGAAGCCTTTTCACGAATTTCTTTTTCACATGATGGCATCCACAAAATGCACGATTTGGGGGAAGCCTCTTTTCATATATATCACAAAGAGTATTTACATAGGATTCGCCTCGTTAAAAACCTTGCCTCTTGATTTAGAGCCCCCTTTGCAAGGAAAAGAGTTTGGTCCTCCTTATTCTAATGAAATTGCGGAAAAGGAAAATGTTTTTGTTCCCGAAATCACTTATAGATTCGTGACTCGGATTTTGATTTTCTAGAATGTAAACTTGCGAAAAAGAAAAATACTCTAAAATAAATCTATCTAACTCTGGAATTCTCAAGGGTAGTACCTTTTCAGGCTGTCAGCATTCCACGAATATGGTAACTCTTCGCCAGTCTGTTCTAGCAAATGAAAAGCCCCTAGCATGTCTTTGCTATGTATGACCCTTCTCAGGATTCATGAAGTTTCCCTGGGTTCTCCCAGTTTTTCTTTCTTTTCAACACCAAATCGCCAGCTTTGATGTCTTTTCTAACCACTTTCTTGTCTTTCCATGCCTTGGTTTCCTTTTGGTACTTCTCGATGTTCTCAGCAACTTTAAGGATTTTCAGCTCAATCATGTCTTTTTCTACTTTCTGGTCAACCTCTTTGATTTCTTTTGCTTTCAGTACTCTCATGCTTTCATTCTTGATTTCCTCTGGTTTCATTGCTTCGGTGCCGAAGAGTAGGCGAAAAGGCGTGAAACCTGTTGCTCTTGACACAGTAGTGTTGTGGGACCAAATCACTTTTGGCAATTCATCAACCCATTTGCCCTTCTTCTGATCAAATAAGCACTTCTTGATTCCTGAAAATATTAGCCCATTTGCCCTTTCAACTGCTCTGTCAGACTGCGGATGATACACTGTTAAAAATTTCGCATGAGTGCCCAAGGACTTGCAATATTCTTTGAAAGTGTAACAGTCGAATTGTTTTCCATTGTCAACAGTCAGTTCTCTCGGAACTCCAAATCTGCAGATTATGTTCTGCCAGAAGAACTTCTGAATTGTTGGTGCCTTGATGTTCGCAAGTGGTTTTGCTTCTACCCAATTCGTGAAATAATCCACAGCGACAGCTGCGAATCTGCAGTTTCCTCGAGTTGTTGGTAATGGTCCAACTAGATCTATTCCCCACCTTTGCAAGGGCCATGACGGTGGAATTAGGTGAACTGGCATGGAAGGTAAATTTTGTTGATTCGCCGTTTTCTGGCATGTTTCACATTGCCGAACCAGTGCTTTTGCATCTATGTTTATGGTAGGCCAATAGAATCCTTGCTTTATTGCCTTTCCTGCTAGAGCCCTAGTGCCTATGTGTGCACAGCAGAATCCACTGTGGATTTCTTTGAGAAGTTCAATACCTTTTTCAGAGGTGATGCACCTCAACCATGGCTCAGTGACTCCCGATTTATACAGTTCTCCATTTACTACTGCATAGCCCCTTGCCCTTTGTTTCAATCTCTTTTCCTGCAACTCATTTTGTGGTTCGTAATGGCCTCTCAGATAAGCCATGATTTCTGCTCTCCAATCGGGAGTTTCCACAATATTTATGATTTTTGGCTTTGATTCCTTGATAGGTGGTTCTTTGATGATTTCGAAGAACACATCAGGAGGCATTTCTTGATTTCTAGCTGCCGCTTTCGCCAGTTTGTCTGCTTCGTTGTTGTCATCTCTTGGAATGTGTTGCACTGAATAACCTTTGAAATGTCTTTCCATTTCTCTGACTTTTGAAAGGTATTTCATCAAAACGGGATTCCTTGCTTCACTTTATTTTTCGATATGTTCCTGAATAACTTTTGAATCCATCTTGATTATGAAGGTTTGCTGACCCAAGGCTTTCATCTTCCTCATTGCTAGGAGTAGAGCTTCATATTCTGTTGTATTGTTCGTGGAATGCTCGTTATTCGCGAATATGAGTCGAGCTGCATATCTTATCACAACTCCTGCTGGAGATGTTACAACTGCTGAAATTCCAACTCCCTTGTGACACCAAGCTCCATCGCACTGCACTATCCAATGTGTAGGTATTTCTTCGTCTAGATTTTTGTTGGCGAAGTCCAATCCACGACAAAATCTACCAGGACTTGCAATTTTATCGCGCTTCTTCTCTTGAAGTCCACAATGTATTCTGAGAGTTCAGCGCCCCACTTGATGATTCGGGTAGATGCCTCTCTATTTGCGAACAAGTCGTTCAGTGGTTGATTAGTGATGACTCTTATTCTGTGACCCTCAAAGTAGTGTCTCAGCTTCCTCGCAGCCATGATGACTGCGTATGCAATCTTCTCCCGCAGAATAAAAGATTTTCGAGCCAAAGAGGGCTTTTGAAGTGAAATACACTGGGATTTGCTTGAGCTATCCTTCTTCCTTTTCTTGTACTAACACAGCACTCACTGCCGAATTTGATGCAGACACATATAGCAGAAATGGTGATCTTGGCTCAGGAGGGCACAGGTTGGTCTTGTTAGACAGGTAATCTTTTTGTCGGGGACAGCCATAAGGGTCCCCTAAACAACCGAGGAAAACCCACGTCATCTCATAAAAAACGCAAAACGCGAACTAATTCACGAGCCTAAAACGCACACACTAAAGGACCACACCCCTGGTGGCCCCCGCGGCCCGCCGGAGCGGCACGGCTGAATGCCCCCTCGGGCGAGGTCCGCCTCGCTCGAGGGCTGAACGCCCCCTCGGGTGAGGTCCGCCTCACTCGAGGATCCCCGCGCACACGACGCCCCCGTTCCTGCTCACATGTCCGAGCATTTAATGCTCTGACACCGCAGGACTACGCCACGACCCCGACACGCCTGGGAATTACGCCCCGGCGCTGTTCCACCCACTCCTTGGGGAAGACCATCCCCACCACTATACAACACTGTGCGGAGAGGCCAATGTCAGTTCCATGGCACTGTGCCGCCTACTTTTGTACGGCTAACATGTCGAGCCTTCAAAGGAGGGGACAGCGGAACCCTCGAATGGGTGCGAATGCTTTTTCTATGACTACACAGGACCGCACTGTGACGTCGGGCCGGCGGGAACGGTCTTCCCCGTCGTTGTTAGCCCTGTGCGGCCATCCCCGCCACTGCAGCGCCACGCTGGGTACTGTGATGACATCCCCAACGCTGTTGAAGCGCACGGGGACAAGACGTCACCACGCCCGCCACTGTGCCTTGTACGACCTCCCGTTGACAACACCTTCGAGCCGGCCCATGGGAGGCGGCCGGACAGCCAACCTCTATGCCACCACCCTCGAAGTCGCTCCTGTACGGGCACAGGACTCGCCACGACGCCCCCAACAGGAGCGAGATTCGCCAGGGCAGTCATCTACTCCGCAACGCTGTACACCATGCCTCTACACATAGGCGAAATAGTGCGGCACGCTTGTAAACTGCTGCCTCCTTGGCCTATAAAAGGAGGGGGCAGTCCCCTAGCCGTGGGGGACGGGATGACGGATAGTAATCACACGCACGCTTTCCGTCTTCACCACGATATTGGCACTTGCCTCAATCAGTACCTCTGGGACTTGGAGGCCCGACCTCCTCTTCCGCCACGCTTGTAGCCCCCTCTACGAGCACCACGGTGCAACGCAATATAGTGCCCCGAGCACACCGCTGCTAGATGTACGGCCCTCGGCCGGAACCAGGATAAAAATCAGTGTCACTAGTTGGTTAGCACTGGCCATCGAGAGATAGATCTCAGCGCTTATTACTAGTTAGTGCCGGGACTACATTCCGCACCGACACTTTTAGTTCTTGGAAAGCTTGCTTCTGAGTTTCGGACCACTGAAAATTCTTAGTACTTCTGAGAATTTGAAAGAATGGCAGACTTCTTTCTGCAGCCCTAGGAATGAACCTGTTGAGCGCGGCTACTCTTCCTGTCAATTTTTTCACATCCTTCACGGAAACTGGGTCTTGCATCTCTATCAGTGCCTTGATTTTGTCGGGATTCGCCTCTATGCCCTTTGTTGAGACTAGGCATCCGAGAACTTTCCCTTTGTGAATGCTGAAAACACACTTTTCAGGATTCAACCTCAAGTTCGCTGCTCTCAAGTTCGCGAATGTTTCTGCTAGATCACTGATATGATCTCTTCTTTGGACACTTTTGATGACTATGTCATCCACGTATGCTAGAATGTTTCTTCGAAACTGGGGATGAAGGACTATTGCTATCATTCTTGAAAATGTGCATCCTGCGTTCTTCAGCCCCTCTGGCATTCTCACAAAACAAAAACGTTCCAAAGGGGGTGATAAAGCTTGTCTTCTCTTCGTCTTCTTTACGTACTCTTATCTGATGATATCCTGAAATCATGTCCAGGAGTGAGAGCATTTCACTGTTGGTTGCATCATCTACGATTTTATCTACCCTTTCCAAGGGAAAATCGTCCTTCTTGCATGCCGTGTTCAAATCCGTGAAGTCTACACACATTCTCCACTTTCCATTCTTCTTTTTCATTAGTACAGTGTTGGCCAGCCAGACTGGGTATTTCACTTCTCTAATCACTTTCGCGTCTTGCAGCCTTTGAACTTCAGCTTCAACTGCTTTTACTTTTTCTTCGGACATTTTTCGAAGTTTCTGCTTTTTCAGTGCTATTTATTCATCTGTTTCTAGGGCATGTTCGATGATGATATCCCTGTCGATGCCTTGCAAATCTTTGGCTGACTGGGCAAAAACATCCTTGTTCTTGTTCAAGAATTGTATGAGGTCTTTTTCTTCTTCGGGATTGAGGTGAGCCCCAATTGTGACTGCTCTATCGGGCATATCATCCAGGTATACTTTCTTGGTTTCACCATCAGCTGCTATTTCGATCTTTTCTTTGTCTCACTTGGCCTCTTCATATGGTTCCTTTCTTTCTTTAGTTGTTTTCAGCTGGTACATATTGACTTGGCCCGGAGTATGGCCTTTTTCTATGTTTCTGGCCTCTTGCTGATCGCCAAACACTGTGATAACCCCTTTGGGCGCTGGTATCTTCATACACAAGAACTGTTGTCTTATGACTGCATCGAACTTGTTCATGAAACCTCTACCGAAAATCGCGAGGTATGGATGATAGATGTCAACCACATCAAAGGTGAGGGTTTCTGTTCTGGCGTTGTCAAGATCTCCGAAAGATACGAGAAGTGATACTTTTCCAACTGGCTTGATTGGTTTTCCTCTGAAACCTTGCAATGGGTACTCTGGCGGATGCAACATATGCTGACTCAGGTTCATTTTCTCGAATGTTTTATAGAATAGAATGTCTGCCGAGCTTCCATTATCTACCAAAATCTTTGCGATAACCCATCCAGCAATGTTCACTTCGATGACCATGGCATCATTGTGATTCACAGATTTCAATTTGAAATCCTCTTCGGTGAAAGTGATTGGGACCTTCGCCCATTCTGGTCACGCAGCTGGACCGTCATTGATGATAGTGTTCACAGATCTGAAGTAATTGTTTCTTTGCTTCTTAGTTTCGAATTTCATGGCCGACCCTCCTGTGATTGGCATGATTGTCCTGAAAGATGGCAAGGCTTTTGAGCTTTGAGGTCTTGAACTTGATTCTGGTCTTGACGAACTGTCGGGTGGTGGTGGCAAAATTTCTCGAATTGGCTGCGGTTGCTGGATTGACTGAATTGCCTGCCACTGAGGGTAAAACTGCTGAGAGGGTTGCCACAATGATTGCGATTGCTGAAATTGTTGCATTGCGACTGGATTTGGCTGAGAATTCATGAAATGTGTCTACCAGAAATTCGGGCGAAGTTGGTTCAGCATTGAGGATGCGATGCTGATCATAGCCTTCTCTTGCTGAATTCTCGCGATATTCTTCTTGGTTTTTGGGCATCCTTCGGTGCTATGACCTCTTCCATGTTACTGACAATAAAAGTACGGATCCCTTGGGTTGTGATTCGTGAGTCTCGGGGGTCCTCTTCCTCTTCCCCTTCCTATGGGCGCAAATCCTCCTCTTGTGCTTGGTCTGTTGTTTTGGTCAGGCTGAGGATTTTCCACGTTGTTGATGTTTCGTGGATTCTGGGATTGAGGTCTCCAAGTCTCTATTGCCTTATTTCGTTCAGCCACTTTTCTGCGATGATCATCATCGGATAAGATGTATTCTTCAAGTTCATGAAAAAGTTCGTCAATTGTCTTTGGCTTCTTTCGTGTCAAGTGCGAAGCTGTTGGTCCTGGAGTTAGACCCTTGGTCAGTGCCTTGATCGTTGTTTTGTCATCCTCCTCTAGAATCTGGGATCTCTGCTGCATGAACCTTCTCACAAAGTTCCGTAATGGCTCTCTATCTTTTTGCTTGCAGTTATACAGGTCTGATGACTCAGTTGTTGTGTCATGGAACATCCAAAATGCTTACATAAATTTTGTTTAAATTTTGTCTTGAGGTCGACCCAGCTGCGGACTGAGTGCGGTTGTAGCAGAGAATACCAGTTTAGGACTGCACCTTCGCAAGCAATGATGAAAGATTTGGCTAGTGCAACATCATCTCCTCCTGCCGAATTCACGGCTGATTCATATCTCATGAGAAATTGTCTGGAGTTTCCGAAGCCATTGTACTTTGGGAGAGAAACTGGTTTGAACTTCGGTGGCCACGGTGCAGTTTGCAGCCCTATAGATAGTGGTGACTCGGAATCCACGAACTGTGAGATTCCATTTCCCACGAAAAAATTTTCTTTCGGGGTTCTTCAGTTTGGTCCAGAGTTCTGGAGTGGTGATTCTTGCCAAAGTGAACTGTTTTCTTATTCTTTCATTTCATCTATTTCTCTTTGTATTGCCTCAATTTGTTCTTTTGCCTGATTGAGTTTTTCTAGCTTTTCAGAGGCCTTTCTTTTTGCTTGCAGTTGGCTCGCAAATTTTTCTTTTTCTTTCTGCAGCTGTTGTATTTTTGCTGAACTATTTCTAGTTCTTTGTCTATAGCTTCATCATCATCATCATTATCTTTTTCTTGAGTTTTCTGTTCAGGAAGTTGTTCTAGGATGTGTGCTGTTTTCTCGGCTCTTGCCCTTTGGAGGACCTCAAGTTTTGCTCTTCGTTCTTGGTCTGTTATGTTTGAAGGTTCAGAAATGTGAGGTTTTCCGTTGTCTTCGTCTTGATGGTGATCTTGATTGGTCTCAACGGGAGTGCTATTCTTTCGACCTCTTCTGTGGTGGCATCGTGAGTTGTTTTTGGCTGAAACACGGTGGGCACGAATGTTGGGGGTATCTGAAATCTCAGATGAGATCCCCGAACACAGGAGAACAAGAACACAGAGAGCGGGAACGTTCAAGTCTTGAACATAATTCACGAAAGAGGAGACAAAGAATCTCCTAAAGACTGCTCACGCCTCAAAAGTTGTGAATCCCTTTACACGTGCCCTCACGCCCCCTTTTATAGGGAGACGAAGGGACTTTTACATTCCGAAAATACCCTCGAATCTAAAGAATATTCCTAGTGTGAACATGTACACGAATGTCCTTTACATCCTGTGATTTGTGGGGCTAACTTCATACATTTACAAGCCTGCCACTAGTTCACACATCAAACCCGGACTTTTGAGGTTACGTCTTTGACTTGGCTTCCTACTGATTCGTGAGTCTTTTATTCATGGAAGTCTTCATGTGCCATAACCTCCGAATTTGGACCTCAGTAGATTCCCGATTCCGGAGTTTCACAGGTTCTTGGCTTCAGAGCCTTGCAGGTTCATGACTCCGTGTCTTCACAGATTCGCGACTTCAGGGCTTTGCAAGTTCATGATTCGAGATCTTCACAGGTTCGCGACTTCAGAGCTTCGCAGATTCAAGATTCCAGATCTTCACAGGTTCGCGACCTCATGTATTCGCAGGTTCAAGATTCCCGATCTTCACAGGTTCGCGACCTCAGGGCTTCGCAGGTTCAAGATTCCCGATCTTCATAGAACCAACCACCCTGAAAACTTATTTCATGAATTTCGTCAAACCCGACGTTTCGAGGGTGGTAGGTTTTTCCTGAATTCCCCAACACTCATCATTCCTTGCATTTAGGATTAAGTCCTTTTGACCCTCCTCATGTATTTGGCGAGTTCGGTTTCCCCCCTTGCTGTCCAAAATCGGGCATTCGAGGCCCCTAATCTCTCGAATCTATGTGTTTTCCCTCCATCGGTTGTTTTCCTTGTAGTTTTCGTGACGCTGCTCGCCGCCGCTCCACCTGCATGAGGCCGCCCGAGAGAGAGAGAGAGAGAGAGAGAGAGAGAGAGAGAGAGAGAGAGAGAGAGAGAGAGAGAGAGAGAGAGAGAGCGGGGGAGGGAGAAAAGGAGGGCCGGCGGCACAGCTAGTGGCACTGCTGTCAATTCTCCTCCGTCATCGCGCCACGCGTCGAGGAGGAGGGTGCCCTACACCCGCATGCGGCAACGGCTAGGAGTCCGTGAGCTCCGCCCTAGGGGCCACTAGCGGAGCCGAGGGAGGACGACACGTCGAGCTGGCCGACCTCGGCTCCTCCACGCTGTCGGGAGCAGGGAACATTCCCGCTCAGCCGGGAGCAGAGGAGGGGTAAGCATGAACCGCCATGGTCGCCCCTGAGGCCGGCATAGCAGCCCAACACCCTGGCTATGGAAGGATCTAGCCACTGCCACGCGGAACTTGACCAGCTCGTCATCTCCACCGTGGTGCACCGCATTATGTAAGCACAAAAGCAAGGGAGCCACCTCTGCTCTGAGCTCGAAGCCGGAGGAGACGGGTTGAGGCCGCTGATACCCTGCCCAAGATTCGCCACTGTGCAAGAGCTCCACCCTGCCCGCGACCTTAGTCGCCTAGCAAGAAAGGGAGCTCCACACACGCCCATGTGCCCGCGGATCCGACACTGGCACGGAGGTGTAACACCCTAGGTATTTAAGTAGCCTTAACAAAGTCCTTAGCGGCCTAATCATAGTCAGTAGGAGCTAATCAACAAGGTTGACTTTGGTCAACGGGTCAACCCTAGTCGAATCCATGATGTCTTGCACCGCCTCTAGAACTTTTGGCGCATTCTCCAAGTTCCGCTTAAATACTTCAAAATCGGCCAATATAAAAGTTGTTTGTCATTTCGAGGAACACAACTTTCCTAATTGGCGGCATTCCAAATTTAGAAGTTTTGAAGCTCAAAACCTCAGTCAAAGGCCAAATGAATAGTGTTTTGAGTCGTGTAAACGCTGATTTTCGCGACACGTTCCAATCCAAACCATTCACCAAAACATATGTCGGCCTTTGCATTTGTTGTAGAGGGTGACTCAATCTACAATTTTGGTATTCACATTTTTCCTTGCATAGTTCTACTTTTTAGAGCAAATCACGGTCAAAGTCGTGTTGACCGGCTGGAAATTAGCCCCGGTCGCGCTCTAGAGCGTCGCCAGCGCGCCGGCGCCCTGCCCGACGTTCTTGCGCCCTTCCCCTTAGAGCGTGTGCGGACAGCCTGGTCCGGGTCCCCCCTTTTTCACGCCCTTCCCCTCGGAACGCGTGCGCGCCGGACCCCTACAGAGCCGTCCTCGTCGCTGCCACATGGCATGCCGGTGCACCTGTTCTCCGGACACCCCTCCAGAGTGTCGCCCCTTCCTAACAAAGCTTCGGTCGCATATAAAAGGGAGCAGGATCCCCCTCGCGCCGAGCTAGCGCCTCGGTCACTGCCCGTGCTCTGCCGCCTGTGCCATTACTGCCGGCACACCGAGCTCGCACCTCCGGTTGTTCCAGCCATCATCCTGCGCCACTAGGACCTCCCCTAGTCCCTACTGGATCCGACCACACCGCCCCTTTCCTTGCCCCGGTCGAGAGCTCGCCGGAGTAGGAGCCCCATCACTGGCAGCCCCTCTACCCCAACCGAGCACGCAAATCGATCCCTGGTGAGCCCCACGCCCTATCCCTCCACTTCCCCGGCCTGGGACGCCGGCAAGTCGCCGGAATTTGGCCGGAGCCGCAGTCGGCCGCCCCGGAGGACCCAATTGCATCACCCTCTTTCTTTCCAAGGAGTTTTGTCCAAACCAGGGGCCTTTCTGTAAGCGTTTGAAAATTTTTAGGGATCTGCCGGCAAAAGTGTTTCTTAAATAGTGTTTTGGTTGTGGCTGAAACTAAGAAAATCCGTAGAAGATCAAAGTAAAATCAGACAAATGCAAACCAAATTTTGCTAGATTCCTTGTCAGAAACACTACAACTTTTGTAAAGCATGACCATACCGTTTCTAGATAGTTTTTGCATAAAAAATAGAAAACTGATAAACCTAGATCTGTTGTATCTCCAAATCTAAAAGTGCTCTATAATTGAATTTAGGATATGTTGTGTGTTATACCATGCTTAGCTTCTGTACCAAAAATTGCAAAAATTTACTTAATAATCTTTTATTATGATTTATTTTGTATTTATGTTGAATGTGTCTAAATGATTTTTGTAGCTAAAATTAAATATCTTCTTGTGCTCAACTTTTGGATATAACCTTGTTATGCATAAACCCACCTCTGGTGAATTAACCATGATTTTATGTTCAACAGAAATATTTATTCCTGAAATATGCCTAATTTTCTTTGTAAATGCATAACTCAAGATCTGCAGTAGATCTAGGTGTATATGTTGCATTCCTAGCTTAGGTTTGTACTAGAAAGTTGAATTCCATTTTATGCTTATTTATTTTCATAAGCATTTATCATGTTTTGGTAGCTAGCTTTTGTTATTTTCGGTATATTTAATTTCATAGCTCTTTTAAGTGTGCATGTGTGTTCAGTGGCTTTGCCTAGTGTTATAGAGCTTAGAAAACACCCCCACTGAATTTTATGAATTTATTTTTGAATAAAAGCTATGGGAGTCATTAAAGCTTAATATTAACTTAAATCGGGAAAATCACCAACACTCACCAAATGACATCATGTTTGTGTGGTAAATCATGTTAAAGACTAAATGTCACCACCCCATTGCTGTTTGTGAATTTAAAATAAATTATTTACATAAATGTGTACACAATCACTATCAAAAAGAATAATTGAAAAAACACCACAGGAAATTGCTTTAATAGAAAGATTATACCAAATGTGTGTTTGTCAAGGTGAATATGGCCAACCATACTTTTCATGGTTTTCATATGTTGTTTGGTAATTAATGAGGACCATGTGTGGTTCGAGGACCAGTGGATGGTCGCGTTATGTGGACTAATTCTTGACTAAGTATTGCAGGTGCAGGTTGCGGCTTGACTGGTGTTAGTGCAGGTGAAGAACAAGTGCGAAAGGTCGTTGCCGGTGAGGCCTCCGGGTGTGGAGAAGACAAGTAGGCTTCATTCGAGAGACCTGGTGGCCAACAGAGTCACGTGCGGGCCGCATGGTGGCAAGAACGGCAAGATGAAGTCATGGACGGTTTCTTGGTTGAGCCTCAAAACCAAGGTCGAGTCGGGACTACGTGGGAGCCGAGTCATGAGTGGCGATTGGCGGAGGCTACACCGAGTTCGCGGGGTTTCCAGTGGTTCACCAGAAAACCATTGGGTTCCTTGGTTGATCCACAAAGCCAAGACCGAAGAACCGAAGACGGAGGTGCAGCAGCATCGGACCGGTCTGACCGGTGGGTCTGACCGGTCTGACCGGTGGCTACCGATCTGACCGGTGAGGAGCATCGGTCTGACCGGTGTGCGACGACGCAGTCTGAAGACTTCGAAGCGGAGGACACGCGTCGGGATCGCAAGACTTGCGTCGAGGCTAAGCAAGTTTGCGGTCGCTGGGCATCCGTCCGATGGAGCGATAACAAAGACTACCGAATTCGCCCTCGAGGGGCATGTATCCCTAGTTAGCTAGAAAGGGTATTTTAGACTTTCGGTTGCCTCCATATAACCCAAGTGGTGAGAGGATGGCAGCCATCTCTTGGAACCCTAGCTCATTTGGTTTTCCTATTTTCCCTTCCTATTTTCCCTAGGATTTCTATAGGACTAGCTTGAGAGCTTCATGGTGAGATCTTGTGAGAGGGATGGATGATCGGGCGGCAAGCTAGACCTTGTATGAACTTTTTTGTGATGTATAGATGATTCGGCGTGGTTCCTCAAGGCTTGGATGTGTTGTTCCTGTTCGTTCTTTTTGGTGATTTTCGGAGCCTTTTCTTAGCGATTTTCTTGGAGTGATTTTGAGGCCTTTCTCTTTGGGATTTTGTGGGGGATGTATGCATGAGCCCTTCGTGGTTCTTTTCCCTTTGATTCCCCTCCCAAATTCGTGAGCAAAGGGGCTCGATTTTGGGGTTTCGGTGTTCTAGGGTTAGAGGAGTTCTTGGCGGGATTTCTTCGATTCCTCTTGATTCAACGAGTTTTGGTGGACCATAACTTGGCTATGGAGTACCCATGAGGTGTTCCTACTATCCCCAAAGTCTTGCTCGGATCCGTGGAGCGAATCGGGAGATCGGGAGTTGGATTTGGGGGAGTTGACTCGCGGGTGTTGTTCATCCCGAGCTGCCCAGGTTACACCGGTCTAACCGGTGCTCTTGACCGATCTGACCGGTGTGAGCCCTTTGTGGGATTTGCCTCGGGTGAGCTGCTAAATCCATGTGTATTTGGGTTGGGCTGTTGCTAGTCAGTTCTTGGTCTGTTTGGTGTTGTCTTGCAAGGTTTTGTGTAGGGTTTTCCTTCAGTGCAGGTTGTGTTTTGGGGGTGCCTTTGTTCCAGGGCCTAGAGAAGTCACGAAGGCTCTCTGGAACATTTGTTGTGCGGTTGCTGCAGAACCTGCCTGACCGGCCCTGTCCACCGATCTGACCGGTGTCACCGGTCTGACCGACACAGGCCATCGGTCTGACCGATGTGGCACAGGCACCAAGCTGTGCAAGTTTCCGTTGTGCGTGTTGGTGTGTTTTGGTTCAGAAGGTTGTTTGTTGGTTCCTAGGATCAGTAGCACTCTAGTGGCTATGTGGTCTTGACCAACTTGGGTAGTTGAGTCAGAGACGTGTGTTGGAAGCTGTGTTCATCTTGTTGGAGTCTCAATCTCCTTCGAGAAGAATTTTTATCGGCTCCCATTCACTCTCCCCCTCTCTGGTTCGCCGTTTCGGTCCTTCAAGTGGTATCAGAGCCGGTTACGGGTCTTGATTGACTCTAACCAGTCTAAGATCCAAGGATGGCATACCAGGAACGGGGTTCAGGTCCTCCACACTTCTATGGCAAAAACTACCAGATGTGGAGTAAACGGATGGCGGCGTTCCTCCGCGAAAAGGGTCAGATCCTTTGGGATGTCACGGTGGACACATGCTATGTCCAGCTGATGAACTTCCTTGCTCCAGGATCGAGGGACATGTTCGACGCCAACAACAAGGTGGTCGACTACTTGTTACGTGCTCTGTATCAGCCTGAATCCGATCGGGTGCACACGGAGAGCTTGGCTTGTAGAATCTGGTCGTGTTGAAGGAAGCTCATGTTGGAAACGCCCAGGTTCAGGCTCGGATGTATGCGACTTACCGGAGAGAGTACAAGAACTTCACTCATCTCCCCGGTGAGTCCATTGATGCCTTGTTTCAGAAGTTCACGGTTGTGGTGAACAACATGAGGGCCAATGTGGACGTGCTCGCATACGATGATCATGATAGAGCCGCCAAGCTCTTACACTCGTTGGATTGTAGGGTTTGGGGCGGAAAGTTCGAGGCTATTGTGGAGTCGGAGAATTATGACACTCTGACCATGAACGAGCTGTTCTCGAAGCTAAAGTCGCCTGAGGTGGATCGGGCCATGACAGCCAAGATTGAGGCCCGACTGACTCTCATAGTCTCGCCCTCATCGGTGGCTCAAAAGGAAAGTCTAACGCTAACCCATCCACCAAGATGTTCTCCTTGTCCTCTTTGATGTCTGTGCCAGATGAGGAGTTCGATGTGCTCGGAGAGGATGAGCTGGCGCTGCTGACGAGGCGGTTCGGGCGGTTGCACGAGAACTGGGTGAACATGAGGTGGGACACGAGGACATGCTTCCAGTACGGCAAGCCGGGACACTTCATCGCCGACTGCCCCGAGAATGCTTATGTCCCTAAACCCACCATAAGAATGCTTATGTCCCTAAACCCAACCCACTACTAAACAAACTCGACACAAATCCAGATCCACCCATATTCCCTCACTCCGGAAATGATTTCCAAAAGCCCATAAAATTCATAATCACTTCGGGAAAAGTGTTCTTTGGGAAAGAGAGTGAGAAGCCTAGTGAGGAGAACCGGTTGAAAGCCGAGTGGAGAGAAACTAAGTGAGCAGCCCCAACCCAAGCCTAAACCGAAGGTTGTGAAGTTCCATTGTGATCATTGTGGGAGAGATGGTCACAAGCTTGAGTTTTGCTTCAAGAGGAAGCGTGAGGAGAGAATGGCGAAGGAATAGGCTAACAAGGACAAGTATCACCCTTCCAATGGTGTACTTGAGCCTCGTGAGAAGATGCCCAGGGCCAAGGCGACTGTGAGGAC
Source organism: Cenchrus americanus (assembly GCA_947561735.1). Lineage (NCBI taxonomy): Eukaryota > Viridiplantae > Streptophyta > Magnoliopsida > Poales > Poaceae > Cenchrus > Cenchrus americanus. The sequence goes on along the minus strand of OX387242.1, from coordinate 94,946,355 downwards.
AGTTCCAGTTTGGGGAGAGCGAAAGGCTGCAGGAGGTGCTGCTGGCCGGGCTACACCGGTCATACAGGTGCGCCACACCGGTCAGACCGGTGCAGGTCTGGACAGACAACACTTTGGGTTTCGTGCTCGTACAGATGCTAGGTTTGGTTCTGGAGGTCGTGGTTTTGGTGGTTGGTCTGGAAAGTTTGCAGGTGGTCAGTTTGCTAGGCGTTCTCCCCCTCGTGCTCAATACGGGGATGAGAGGAGTCGTAGCTTTGAGATGGAGAGGAGGGAGGGTCCACGGTTTCCCTTTCGCGGTTTTGGTCCTCCTCCAGGTAGAGAGGGTTGGTTCCCTCATAGTGGTTACCGTGGTGGTGTTCGTGGAGGTAGCTTTGATAGGAGAGATGCTTTGGAGTGTGCTAACCCCACTTTCGAGCAAATGGCTCGGCACTAGTTTTACTCTTTTGGTACTAACCCCAGTGCTGAGTCGTTTGTTTGCTCACGTGCTCACTTTTGAATTTCAGGTGGGAGACTTGAAGAACATTTGGTTGATTGACCCGGTTGCTCGAGGCATATGACCGGAGATAAGGGGTGGTTCTCAAGTCTCGTCCTGGTGGTGACAAAGAGGTGCATCACCTTTGGGGACAATGGGCGAGGGCGTGTGCTGTCAGAAGGTGAGATTAAGGTGAGTGACAAGATCACTCTCAGGCATGTTGCTCTTGTTCAATCGCTTGGATACAATTTGCTTTCCACATTCCAACTATTGGATGAGGGTTTTGAGGTGTTGTTTCGGCCTGGTGGTTCTCGGATTTTGGACTCTCGAGGGGACCTTGTCTGTATGGTCGTTCCCGAGGGTCAGGTGTTTCGAGCTGATTTTTATCAGTCTTCTGGTGTTGAGCGTTGTTTCTTGGCTGGTTTTTCGAGTGAGTTGTGGAAGTGGCATAGGAAGTTGGGTCACTTGAGCTTTGACCTTTTGTCTCGCTTGAGTAAACTCAATTTGGTCCGAGGATTGCCACGGTTGAGGCTTGAGAAAGAGTTGGTTTGTGCGCCATGTAAGCATGCCAAGATGGTAGTCTCTTCTCACCCGCCTCTCACCGATGTGATGACTGAGCGTCCATGCGAGCTGCTCCATATGGACCTTGTTGGCCCAGCTCGTGTGCGATCTGTGGGTAGGAAGTGGTACGTCCTTGTTGTGGTAAACGACTACTCTCGGTATGCGTGGGTGTTCTTTCTTGAGGAGAAAGGGGAGACATTTGGTTTTGTTTGAGATCTTGTCTTGAGGTTGAGGAACAAGAGGCACGGAGATGCCATACGAGCGATTCGCAGTGACAATGGCTCAGAATTCAGAAACTCTCGTTTTGTAACCTTTTGCCATGACTTCGGTCTTGAACACCAGTTTTCGAGTCCGTATACGCCTCCTCAGAATGGTGTGGTGGAAAGGAAAAATAGAACCTTGTGTGAGATGGCTCAGACGATGCTTGATGAGCATAGGACTCCGAGAAGGTTCTGGGCTGAGGCGGTGAATACCGCGTGCTATGTTTCAAACAGGATCTACCTCAGAGTGCATAAGAAGAAAAGCTGCTATGAGTTGATGCACAGTCGCACACCCAAGGTGAGTCACTTTCATGTCTTTGGTTGCAAGTGATTTATCCTTAAGAAGGGGAAGAAGTTGGATAAGTTTGAGGCTAGGTCGGTCGGTGGTATTTTCTTTGGTTATACATCTCACTCTAGAGCATATCGTGTGCTCAATCTTGAAAATAACCAAATCGTGGAGACTTGCGAGGTAACCTTTGACGAGACACAACCACGTAGTCAGCTTGTCTTTTAGTGTGCAGGTGATGATGAACTTGGCGAGGAGATCTTTCAGGAGGTGGAGCATGAACATGGAGATGATGAAGATGGCGGTGTGGTGCCCGCGGCTGAACATGTACACACTACTTCGACTACGGTGATGGACGGTCCCTCTCCCACACCTACGACGACAAACCAAGATCGAGGAGAAGCTACTATTGAGGGGGAGGTAGCATCAAGGCGAGAACCTCCCCGGCGAGTACAAGTGGATCACCCAGCTTCAAGGATCATCGGCGACATGAATGAACGTACTACACGGTCGAGGGTCCGGAACAATTCTCATTTCACTCATGCTGCGTTTGTTGCCACCTTTGAGCCCAAAGACATTGGACACGCACTATCTGATCATAATTGGGTTAATTTTATGCATGAGGAGTTGGAGGACTTTGAGAGGAATCAGGTTTGGGAATTGGTTGACCCTCCCCCAGGTTGTAAGCCGATTGAGACAAAGTGGGTGTGGAAGAACAAAGAGGGAGAGAAAGGTAAAGTGGTGAGAAACAAGTCAAGGCTTGTTGCTCAGGGGTTCAGTCATAAAGAGAGGATTGACTATGAGGAGACCTTTGCTCCCGTAACTCGTTTGGAGGCGATCAGGATCCTTCTAGCCTTTTCAGTGGCTAAAGGGTTCAAGTTGCACCAAATGGATGTGAAGAGTGCCTTCTTGAACGGTGTTTTGGAGGGAGAAGTGTATGTGAGGCAACCACCGGGGTTTGAGAGTGAGAAGTACCCCCACTGGGTGTATAAGTTGAGGAAGGCGTTGTATGGGTTGAAGCAGGCGCCTAGAGCTTGGTATGGTAGGTTGAGGGGGTTCCTGTTTGAGCGAGGGTTTGACATGGGAAAGGTCGATCAAACCTTGTTTTTACTCAGGCAGGGCAAAGATATCCTGATTGTGCAGGTGTACGTGGATGATATTGTCTTTGGTGGCTCGTCTAACTCTCTTGTTGCAAGGTTTGCAGAGGATATGAGCAGGGAATTTAAGATGAGCATGATGGGTGAGTTGCAGTTCTTCCTCAGGCTACAAATCAAGCAATCAAAGGAAGGAACATTTGTGCACCAAGCTAAGTACACCAAGAACATTGTGAGGAAGTTCAAGATGGAGGATTCCAAGGCCATGGCGACACCTATGAGTACGACTACAACTCTTGATGCGGATGAGGAAGGTGAACACGTGGACCAGAAGGAGTACCGAAGCATGATCGGGTCACTCCTCTACTTGACGGCGACAAGGCCGGACATCCAGTTCTCGGTATGTCTGTGCGCTCATTTTCAAGTGTCCCCAAGGACTTCACATCGACAAGCGGTGAAGCGCATATTCAGGTACTTGCGTCACACTCCCGACTTCGGCGTTTCGTACTCCGCGTCCTCGTCTTTGGCGCTTCATGGTTTTTCAGACGCGGATTTATCCGGGTGTCGGTTGGATAAAAAGTCCACTTCTGGGACTTGCCAGTTTTTGGGATCTTCTTTGGTGTCTTGGTCTTCCCGCAAACAGTCGAGTGTTGCTCAATCCACTACCAAGGCAGAGTACGTTGCCGCTTCTAGTTGTTGCTCTCAGCTCCTTTGGATCACATACACCATGGTGATTTTGGTGAGGAGTATACCCATGTCCCACTTCAATGTGACAGCACCAGTGCCATAAGCGTTGCAAAGAACTCAGTGCTCCATTCCATAACCAAGCACATAGAAGTGAGATACCATTTTCTGAGGGGAACATATCTAGTGGAAACCGACCTCTTCATGCAAACTATGGAAACTTCAATCCGAGTCACACGATCTTGATCCGAGGGAGAACTCGTGGGAGGTGGAAGGGGTTATTTGCAAAATTCATGGGAGGTGGGAGGCATGATTTGCAAAGGTGATTTTGCAAATCACTCCTCCCACCTCCTTTGATCGCCCCGTTGGATCAAGATCGTGCGACTCAGATTTTAGTTTCCATAGTTTGCATGGAGAGGTTGGTTTCCACCTGATATGTTGCCTTTTCTGAGAGACAATGTAGAGAAAGGGAAGATAACCTTGATCCATGTACCCACACATGACCAACTAGACGATATTTTCACCAAACCCCTAGATCAAGCAACTTTCACTCATTTGCGGGGGAGCTTGGTGTTTGTTTGATTTCTTGAGTTGGTGTGTGGGAGCTCCGTTGTAGCATATGTATAGCTTTCATTTGTGCATTTCTTGCATTTGGCATGGCATATGTAACATGATGTATAGGCATCCTTGTATCTTAGATTGCATGCATTTTGTATCATATGCATTGGTTAGGAAAAGCTTCTCCTATATACATTGTTCACCATGAAATGATATTTATGTCTTTGTGAGCTTCTTTGGTATGATATGGTTAGTTTGGCTTAGCTCTTGATAATCTTGGTTTATATCCATGGTTGATGGCTATGTTTTTGAAAAATGTCATATGTATGCTCTCTTGTGAGTAAATGCCCTTATATGATCTTGACATGTTTTAGTAGTTTGACTATGCTTAATTTGTGGTTGGATAGCCTATTTTGATCATATGGGGCTAAAGGCTCATTTGCCATCATGAATGTTTAGCCCTCATGCCCTTGTGGAGGGGCATAAGTTCATTTTTGTCGCAAAGACATTTCATGTACCAAATATGAATCTGAAAATGAAATATAAATTGCTTCGAAAATGTGCTCCCATGTCATATGTGCTAAATTTAAATTTCTTTGGGTGCTAAACTGTTGCATGATGCCTACCAATGAGAAGTCTCATATATAGAAGTAGGCACATGGCTCGGTGGCTTTGACATGACATGAGGTGCTTGTGGGTGTTTGTGATGGTCTTATGGTTAGAATGGTTGTCCTAGCATGAAGTTTGTGTGGCTTTGACATTTTGACATGTTTTGCTCATGTTTAGGACTTTGCTCATGAGAGGGTAAATTTTCGCAAAATTGCTCAATTCCATCTTAGCTTCGTCCAATGGTTGTGAAACTTGGTGATCATGAAGTTGATGTCATTACGAAGCTATAGAGTATCTAACTTGCTTATTTGGACATGTGTAGCATCCTATGTTGAATTTTGTCTATTTGAGAAGCTCTAGGTTGAATGTTTTGCATTTTTGGCTTGATTCATGCATTGCCAACAAGGGGGAGAAGTTTGAGCTTGTTTTGGGCTACTGGATGCATTTAGAAGGTTTTCAGGTGGTTTCAAGCCATTTCTGGGCTCTGTTGTGCACCGGTCTGACCGGTCAAGGTCACCAGTATGACCGGTCAAAGTGCTGGCCCTGTTCACATGTTGCACACCGGTCTGACCGGTGGTGGTGACCGGTCTGACCGGTCAGAGCTGAGCTGATGCAGCTGCTCTGTTTTCATCAAGTGGTTTGCATGCACTCGTCCAGGGGGAGTTGCATTGGTTCAGGGGGAGCTTGCATGTGTGCAGGGGGAGTTCTTTGTGGTTTTCGAGCTTTGGTTGGTGGTTTGGGCTCTTTACTTGAGCATAGTTTTGTCTCGGATGTGTCGAGTCGTTGCCCTTGCCTAAGGGGTCCGAGACTTGTCTTCTTCAAGTGATCTTTCTCTTTGCCTTTGTTTGGCTTTCAATCGCTTGTTGAAGTTTCTTTTTATTCGTTTCTTTTCTTTTTCTTTTCTCTCGGGTTACTATATGTGTGTGTTGTCAATACACTCATCAAAGGGGAGATTGAGGACCATGTGTGGTTCGAGGACCAGTGGGTGGTCGCTTCCTGGTGTGATGAGTGACCGACAACGTTGTGTGGACTAATTCTTGGCTAATTATTGCAGGTGCAGGTTGCGACTTGACTGGTGTTTGTGCAGGTGAAGAACAAGTGCGAAAGGTCGTTGCTGGTGAGGCCTCCGGGTGCGGAGAAGACAAGTAGGCTTCATTCGAGGGACCCGGTGGCTAGCAGAGTCAAGTGTGGGCCACATGGTGGCAAGAACTGCAAGATGAAGTCATAGACGATTTCTTGGTTGAGCCTCAAAACCTAGGTCGATCCGGGACTACATGGGAGCCAAGTCATGAGTGGCGATTAGCGGAGGCTACACCGAGTTCGCGGGGTTTCCAGTGGTTCACCAGAAAACCACTAGGTTCCTTGGTTGATCCACAAAGCCAAGACCGAAGAACCGAAGACGGAGGTGCAGCAGCATCAGACCGGTCTGACCGGTGGGTCTGACCGGTGGGTACCAGTGTGACCGGTGAGGAGCACCGGTCTGACCGGTGTGCGACGACGCAGTCCGGAGACTTCAAAGTGGAGGACACGCGTTAGGATCGCAAGGCTTGCGTCGAGGCTAAGCAAGTTTGCGGGCACTGGGCATCCGTCCGATGGAGCGATGACAAAGACTTCCAAATTCGCCCTCGAGGGGCATGTATCCCTAGTTAGCTAGTAAGGGTATTTTAGACTTTCGTTTTCCTCCATATAACCCAAGTGGTGAGAGGATGGCAACCATCCCTTGGAACCCTAGCTCATTTGGTTTTCCTATTTTCCCTTCCTATTTTCCCTAGGATTTCTATAGGACTAGCTTGAGAGCTTCATGGTGAGATCTTGTGAGAGGGATGGATGATCGGGCGGCAAGCTAGACCTTGTATGAACCTCTTTGTGATGTATAGATGATTCGGCGTGGTTCCTCAAGGCTTGGATGTGTTGTTCCCGTTCGTTCTTTTTGGTGATTTTCGGAGCCTTTTCTTGGCGATTTTCTTGGAGTGATATCTGTCAGTGTTTTAGACCGGCAACCTACTAAGGGGAGTACCGAAGTAGATGAATGTGGTCTCGCCGAGATCGGTAACTCGAAGGAAGAGACACGTGGCACACAATTTAGACAGGTTCGGGCCGCGAGGTGCGTAATACCCTACGTCTGTATGCTTTGCGTAGCTACGGGATTGATTGGGTACGATTACAAGATGATGCAATCTTACGCCGTGAGATGAGATGATCAAGAGAGGGGTCCCTGCCTCGCCTTATATAGTCCGGGAGGCAGGGTTACAAGTCGGTTTAGGGAGAGAGTACTAGTCGAGTACGTCTAGGAGTCCTCTATACAGTGCGGGACATATACAGGTTCCTAACCGAGTACTTCTCCTCTGTAGTCCTTGTGCTTTACGCCATCAGGTACCATGTAGCGCACGTCGGGTAGTCCCAGGGGCCCACCGAGTAGTCGGTCCTGGTACCCACCGGGGTAGTGGGCCCAGGGAGGTCCATACGACAAGCCCCCGAGTACTTTATAGTCGAGAAGGATAGCTTCAAATAGTCCTGACGGCCTTAACGAGTAGTCCTCAGGCGTCCCCGAGTACTACAAGTCAAAAGTCCTCAAGACTATTCGAAGCATCCCGAGGCTGGAATGTACTCCAGCTGATGTTTGAGCAATCCTGAAGTCTTCTCGAGTAGTCCCAAGCGTCCTCGAGTGCTGCCCTTGAAGGTATTCAACAATGCTCGTGTTGTCTTGAAGCCGAAAATGATATGGAAGTGCGATTTGCAAAATCGCACTCCATATGGAGTAGCCCCCGAGCCTTAGGTTGAGTTGTAGACTCTGGCTGAGGGTCCATCTGAAGTTCTGGCAAGAATATCCTGAAAAATCCGGAGAAAAAACCGAAGGACACGTGGCACGGAGCCCCGAGCCTTGAGTCGAGTACTTCCTCTCGAATTGAAGGGTCATCTTGTAGAATGTGTCCTGAGATGCTCTTGAGTGTTGCCGCTTCCCAGGAAGTCGAGTTGGAGTAGCCGAGCCCTCGAGGTAAGGCGCGTCGACTGGTAGAATTCAAAAGGTCAAGCACGGCCGCTGAGTCAGCCGAGCGCAAACTTATCCATTCGGCCGTTGAGGGGCCGCGTTGACTTATAAATAGAAGCCAAAACCCTTAGGGTTTTTCACCCCACGCAGCTGCAATCATTCCCAACAGATCTAGCCAAGATTCACTGGTGCGCACTGCCACCGCTGAGTAGAGCTTGTAGATCCATCCCCGCACGCCGTAGAGAGCCAGTGCTGTAGACCCTGAGCGAATGCTCGTGAAGACACCGTGCACTTGGAGGATGAAGCTGTCTCTGTCGAAGACCACGAAGGCCGCCGGTGGGAAGAAGAGGAGCCGCGAAGAGGCCGCCGGATCTGCCGCAGGGACATCATCGCCGGTGTCCCCGCTGCGGCCAGATCCAAACCGTGAATGGAAGAAGTCCAAGGCGAAGACCGAAGACCTGCTGGCCCTGCTCAACAGTGGATTCCTGCGGGAGAAGGAAGTGGACATCTGGAGAGCCGCCGCCGGGGATCCGTACCCCATGGAGAAAAATCCAGACGAGATCCCAATGTTCGCGCGGTTCGCGGAGTGCGGACTTTCTCTCCCGGCGAGCGATTTCTTCAAGGGGCTCATGGGGTACTACGGCATCGAGTACCTCAACCTCAACCCCAACGGTATCTTCCATACTGCCGTCTTTGTACACTTCTGCGAGGCCTTTATGGGGATCAAGCCCCATTGGATCTTGTTCCGGAAGTTCTTCCGGGTGAAGCCACAACCCAGCGCCAGCAACCCGCGAGTAGTCGGTGGAGCGGGGATCCAGATGAGGGAGGACGCCGCCGAGCAGTACCTCTCGTACAAGTTGATAGACTCCAATCAGGACTGGAAGGCCAAGTGGTTCTACGTCACGAACCACCATCCGGAGCTGCCGAAGCCCAGCGGGAAGCATCCCAAGCACCGTCCGTGGTGGAACACAGAGCCGACGATGCAGGAAGGGCTCTAGCTGCTCGAGTTGTTGGCGCGGATCAGGGCACTGAGGGAAGCCGGGCTGAGGGCCGAGCACGTGGCCTTCAGCTTCATGAAGCGCAGGGTGCAGCCGCTGATGGCTCGCGACACCCTGGGGTACGAGTACACCGGCGATGACGACACGTCGCGGATGCCTGGAGACGAAGTCGACGACGACGACATTGTTGACAGGCTGGCCCAGATCTTCAAGGATATGCCGGCGTACACGTCGTGCCCCGTACCAGAATACTCCGCCGCGTGCCCACCAAATGAGGTTAGTAGCCGCGTTCAGAGTCGAGTACTCATACGCAAGAGTAGTCGCACTGATGAGTTGTCCTTGCAGGATGACTTGAAGAAGTTCGTCTCCGAGCCACCGTCGCCTCCCCAGCTAGTCGAGGTCCTGGAGAAGGGGAAAGCCAAGGCCAATGAGCGGCGTGAAGTCGGCGAAGGAGACGCACCGTTGTCGTGGAAGACACGTCTGAGGAGGACGACGACGAGGAGACGTTGCAGGACCGCTTCCAACTGCGGTCGAGGTTCAGCCGTCCTGGCTTACCTCACATCCCTCTCGTTCAGGATCAGCCGGCTAGCCTGGAGGCTAGTCTGGCCGCGCCGCCAAGGAGGCCGTGCAATACGGCCCGCAAACGCGTGGCCAAGAAGTTGAAGGTCACGGAGACCATGTCCCAGGAGGTAAGCCATCTTGAGTAGTGTAGTCGAGTTCTGATGTCTCGAGTTCGTATGTTGACGATGAAGCTTCCTTGCTTGCAAGAGATCCCACCTTCCGAGCCCGTTGAGCAGGGCGACGAAGGCGAGTGGGACAGGTGGGGGAGGCAGCTGGTAGTCGAAGCCCAGCCCCCACAGTCGAAGAGCTTTTGGCGCAGATGGAGCACCAGCCCCCTGCTGCTCAGGGGAGCACGAAACCCGCTGCTGCTGCTGAAGAGGCAGCGGCCACAGAGGCGCAGGAGGAGGCGCCTGCCGAAGCGGGACTGATGTACATCGCCAGTATCCTCGGCGCCCCAACCGTGACGGTGGTCCGGTCGAGCCTGTAAGTGTTGATTCTTCCTGAGTAGTACTTGATTTGGTAGTCGTAGTTGATTGACAACCGGCTTGTGTACTCTGCAGGAAATCGACGGATCTGTCCTGAGAGGGGGATGAACCCGCTGCAGCAGTGGTAGAGGAAGAGCCGCGCCGCCCGCTGAGGAGTCCGCTCCTGCCCCCCAGGCGGAGCCCGAAGCGCCGAGCGCTGAGGCTATACTGCCCGAGGCCAGCATCGTTGAAGGTAAGTACTCTACTGAGGTTGAAGTGCCTAGTAGAGTAGTCGTAGTCGCCATGTTGACTGATACACTTGTCTTCTTGTCGACAGGTGCTGAGGCCGAAGGAAGCGAGATCCCATCGGCGGTGCCCGTAGAAGACGTGGCAACAGAGACTCAGGACGCTGTCGTAGAAGCCCCCAAGCCAATGGAGGTGGCCGCCGGAGAAGCCGCCGCGACGACAGGAGGAGGAGGGGACGACGCACTGCCAGAACCCGCTCTGGAGGTGGTCGTCCACTCACCGGAGATCCAGTGCGCGGAGCCAATCCGCTCGGCACCGATGACCGAAGCCGCTACGAGTAGTCGTGGCGGGATCGAGTTGTTGGCAGATGATCTGGTCGACCCAACAACGGTGGCTCGGCACTTGGAAGCGGTGCGCCAAGCCGAGCAGTGGATGAAGGTGAGTAGTCATAACTCTTGAATAGTCAATCCTCTTCAGTTGAGTACCCATCTGATGTGTCTTGTCTGCGCAGGACGTCGCTGAGAGGTCCCGCTTGAAGTCGGAGATGCTTCAGGGGTACGGCGACGCGGTGCTTCGGGCCGAGACATTGGAAGATCAACTCGTGAAGTCCCGGAAGCACGCCACCGCCATGCAGTCAAAGCTGGACACCGCCTTCGCCAAGTACCATAATGACATCCAAGAGATGCAGGCGAAGAGCGACGACTTGGTGCGGAAGAACAAGTCGCTCCGCAACAAGAACAAAGGTACACCACTTGTCTTGTTGAGTACTTGTTGACGCAAAAAGTGCACCTAGCGCCAAACACACAGCAAGCCGAACAAGCTGGCTTCGCACGCGCAAAGAGTAACGGTGACGTGCCAGTCAATTTTTCCTGAAAATTAACAAAAGATAAAGCAGTTAGATACCAAAGCTTGGAACTTGTCGGGTGGTACCAGACAGTTCCATATTTACGGCTAAGAAGCCACGCAAAATGACACATAGCTATGCCAAAGCTATTTGCCAAAGAATTGAAACCATTCGGGAACTTATAAAAGGAAAAACAATACTGCCGAATGAGTGACGTAAGCATGACGACAATCGGTCTTTGTTTGGTCAAAGATGCATGCACATGATATATGACCGATCCCGTGATAAATAATGTTAAATAAATGAATAAAGTAAAGCGCGAACGTAAGCATGTAATAAACGAGCATGCATAGATCCAAAGCACTAGTCTACCGCATGTCTAGGTACTTAAAAATCCGTCGGGTACGATGCCGAAACAAATCTATCCACCGCATGATACAACTTGAACGAGATCGTACCACTTTCCACAAGTAGATCTATCCACCGCATGATACAATCTAAATATGGAAAGCTAAAAGCACGCATTATTTAAAGCATGAATTACGCACGTGTTTTACTCGTGAAGAAACATAACCGAATACAAAGAAGACGCCGATTCGGGGTCCATGAAGAAGGAACGAACATTACCAAGCGAATAAATCTATCAGGTTGATTCGAAATCTAATCCACGGATGACTAGCTCTAAAGCAACCCAAAAACTCGCATCTACCGCATGATACTCGGTTCTTTCAAGATTTATATCAACAATGGCAAGCTTGAACCCGCAACACGTAACAATCTAGACCGATTCGGTTTCGGCTTTTAATAGCGCAAGATCCACATATTAAAACATGAGATCTACCCATACAAGGATCACAAAAGAGGTGAGCCGATCCAAACCCATCTAGATTGGGCAAAGGTGTTACATGAATCTAAACATGAAGTAAAAACTCGAAGTGACACAGGGTAACTTAATGAATCTATTGGATCTTGCCAAAATCCAATAGAGCCGATAACTAGCTTCAAGCTAGATCTTAGCCCACCGCATGGCTCATGACCTAACAAGAAACCCTCTTGAACCAGGCTTGAATCTACCGCATGACACGAAGCATGGTAACAAGACTACTTGCATCAGATCTAAATCCACCGCATGATACTAGACATGATACAAGGTTGCCGGTACTCACGGAGGTCGACGGATCGATGGGCCCTCTCAAAGAACTCGACGACACGACAAAAGGACTCTAGGGTTTGGCGCAAGGCCGGTGTGTATTGAAGAATGATTGTGTTACATTACATACATCCAGGGCTCATATTTATACCCTGCCAAGTTCAATCTCGAATGGATTCGTTGCCTAACTTATCTCTAAGCTCAATCGCCTATCCATCCATTCGTCCTCCCTGCTTGAGCCACGTCATCGTTCAAATCCCGCAAAATCAGCCCTACTGTTCCTTTGCCGAACGGGAACAGATAGCCGACCGCAGACTTCTTTGCCGAATACATCTGAAAAATCCTTCCCTTCCACGGGACGGACTCCTGACCGAACTGGACCCACTGGTCAGACTCCTTACCAAATTTTGGTGTTAACATATGCCCCTTCAATTGCGGGATAAAAGTAATTTTGTTCCGCAATTGACTCCAGCCACGAATAGCGCAACTCAAATCGTCAACCTTTTTGTTCTTCTCCAATCCGTCGGAATCTTCGTCTAGATTCAAACCCTAGATCTCCTTGTCCCAAGCTCAAGTCTTCAATGGCGGCTCAAAACCAAGATGCTCAGGTAAATCCTTCCTCCGTAAGCTTCATTCGGCATTTAGGTTTTCAATTTTACCTGAGATTTCGTTTCCGCCTTCCTCAGGAGCCTTCTACTGAGCTTTTGATTCGCACCGAGGCCAATTCAAGATCTTATTATCTCGGTCCTGTGGGGAGCTCTGATCCTCGAGATTTCATCGCGGCTGAATCTCAGAGGATCCCCTTCAAAGCGGCTCTGTCCTCACCTCATCAGTGGCAAGACGCCTTCAAGAACTGGCCTTTACCTCCAATCGCAGGCTGGAAAACTTGGTACCAGAGGATTCTCGCAGACAAAAGTGGATTGACCAAGAACTGGGATTCCCTCCGCATTGCTCAATGCTTGGAGTTATCCTTGGCCGAGACCCCCAAAAATGAAGACCTTTGATAGCGGCACCGCCACTTCGGTCAAACGGCGTCAACGCCTTCCTGTTTGGTCACGGCCCAATGTCTCCAACACTGGCCGATGTATATATGATCACCGGCCTTGACATTACGGGGTCCGTCCCGGCCTTGGAACTTCAAAAATTCCTCACGGCAAACAGGGGTGAAGCCAGGGAACGGATACAAGAATTACATCTTGAAGCACATGAAAGACAACTCCCTTGGTGATGTTGAATACAGGGCATTTCTGAATATGTGGCTGTGCAGATTTGTCTTCTGTGGTAAATCCAACGAGCCTACCCTGAACCACATTGCAATGGCATCTCATTTGGCCAGCGGCAACCGCCTTCCCCTTGGGAAGTTCTTCCTAGGCAGTGTATACCATATGCTTCACCAAACTGTTACTCAGATGTACACTAGCCAAAGGATAACATGTGTCAACGGCCCTTGGTGGTTCGTTCAGATATGGCTGCAGCTCCACCTGCATCAAATTGTTGGAGTTGATTTGAACACCAGGCTTTTCCCTTCGTCCAATCACCCTGAAGGAGAAAATCACACCACCAGAGGATGCCAGAATTATGGAGAAGCGGTTTCAAGCTTGTTCTCATTCGGCGGGACATCGGCCCGGCTTTTGAAGCTTGTTCTTCAAAGGTTTCCCGAATCCTCTCTCGGCTCCCCTATCCGGATAATGACACCTTGACTTTCCCCTGTTGAATTCTCCTTTGAGCCCGAGTCTTCAAGATGGGAGATTCTTTGAGATCTTCAACATCATAATCCGCCCATGTATACTTACAATTTGAATTCAATGGAGGAAGGCAAAATCAGAGCACTTATGAATATTATCAGCCTAATACAATGGCCCGGCAACTTGGATGTGGCCAGATGCCCCCCAAGATTGTTCCTGCATGAATTCCTCAAGCCCAGAGAGGAAATCAAAGAGCTTATGCACGGCAGCAGGGTTTTCCATTATGTGTGTAGTCCTACTATCTACACCTGGCCTTTCGTGCCCACAACCATAGCTCATCCCACCTTTAACTCCTGGTGGCAAGAATTCCATGACCACATCTTCAGTGAGCCTGTACACGTGTTCTGTGCAGAGTTGATGCCTGATTTCCTGCCAACTTCAGAGGTAACATAATGAACCTTTGGATCAGACATTTCTCCTTTCAGTCATGATTCTGACCTTATTCCTTTGATTCAACAGAACACAGTGCCTGCCCCTCGAGCCAGGAATATCACCTACAATACTGCAGGCCCAATCTCAGCACTGGGATTCAAGTCCACAACTCTGGCTCAGTTAATGGCCAGGTTTGCCACAACAGACCCCAGCCTCTCTAGCCTTGCTGCTGACAGGAGGCAAGGTTTATCTCTGGTTGCTCCTCCAAATGCCAAGAGGAGGAGAACTATCAAGAAAATCCTTGTTGAGGTAAAATCCTTTACCTTCTTGACCCCAAGATTACTCTGTTCCTGATAAATTATCTCTCTGCGCATTCTCAGACCAGAGCTCAGCAACCTTAAGTGTCAGAACCTGCCAATGCCCCATCCACAGGTATGACCTTTATTGTCCTCTTCTAAGGATGAACACTGGCATTTACCCTTGTGACTTGACACTTGCAGAAGAAACAGTGGAAGAACAACTGGTTGATGTCCCAGTGGCCCAACAAGCAAGTCCACCCAGGGTCGAATTACCTATCCCAGTGGAGATCTCATCTTCATCACCCTCTGCAGAAGCAATGAATTCTCCAGAGATGAGTCTTCCTATCCAGCCAGAGCCATCAAGTCCTCCAAAGGCACAATCACCTGTTGGTCATGCAGCGACTTCGATCCCAACAGAGGTGGATCCGACTCCCTTTCAGCCAGAAGCCCATGAGTTACCAGCAACTACATCAACACCTTCTGACTTGGAAGCTTCAGCTTTACCTGGAGCACCTTCTTCACCTGCGATTATCCCTGCTCAAGAAATTAGCCGTGAGGTACTCATTTGCACTTAACTCTGCTACCTTTACATTTAGCACCCTTAACTCGGCAATACTGCTTCTTAGGATCAGGCTCCATTATCATCAAGCCTGCCATCGGGAAGCAACCCAGTTGCCGAGGCAATGGAAGGAACGCACCAGCCTCTATCAGACGAGGTGTCATCAAAGCTCAGAGAAATTGCTGCCTGGCTAGAAAGGGATGCACAAGATCAGTTCAAGGATCTTGATCACTTTGAAGAGATGCTTGAATCTATCGGCCAAGAACTTCCTGAAGACGTCAGAGCTTCTCTAGTATCCATCTGTGACTTGGACATCCTTTATGCGCCCATAAGGCACGCTTTGAGGAAATTGCGCTCCCGCCCGGCTATCGAAAAGAAGAAAGCTGATGCTGAACAAGCCATGAACGGGGCACAATCCCAAGCAGAGAGCCACAGAGGCACATTGGCTAGCCTGCAGGCTTCTTGTGATCTGAAAATTGCTAGGAAGGCTGCTCTAGAAGCAGAACTGAGAAGCCTGTCAGCTGAGATAGAGGCTGATAAAGAGAAAATAGTCGAGCTCCCGGAATTGATCGAAAAGACCCAAGCGGAAGCAAAATCGGCTATCACCAGGATAGAGCAATGCGATGCAGAACTCACCAACTTGTCTGGTGCTCAAAAAGATTGCCAGGAACTGCTGGACCGCTTCCATCAAGCAACATCCAATGCTCGTAGTGTGATCACGAAACATTTGAACATTTGAATACCCATATTGATGTATAGCCGAATTGATCGTTCTTGTAATACTTATCCTTGCATTTAATTTTCTTTCTTTTGCATACCTCTAAGTGTAAACGCTGAACGATCCAATCGGCAAGGAAATGCCAACACCCGAATAGCACCTTAACTCCCTTCAGCCGAGCCAATCAACTGAATGTGACGCCTAGAACTCCAAGCAACCCGCCGGCGGGCCGGCCAAGGAAACCTTTCCACCTTCCGATTTTCTTGGGATATGCGCTACGATCCAAAGCCACGACTCGAAGCCACGATTCATCTTGCCAGGCCTATAAATGCAACCGTAGGTGCCCCTAGCTCTCCACCAAGCCTTTTAGCTCTCGAATCTTTGCCAATCTCAGCTCTTCCTCTCTTCAAACAGTGCACATCCCAAGCCACCATGGTGCGCGGCCCTCAGCCGCCGCCGCGCCTCCGAGCGAGGCGAGAGGGGAGCGGCGCCAACGCGCGCGGAGGCAATGATCGTCGATTCTTCTTCTTTGCTTCGGCTTTTATCTTTTCTTGTTCGACGATCATCTCCTTTTCGGGTTGATTCGGTGGAATCCGTCTCCCGCGCCGGCCAATCAACCTCTTCCGGACGACTCCTCGAGTCCGACGGTCACTACCCCCGTGCCCTACGGGGAAGAAGACGCTCTCCGCTTCGGGGAGGAGGCTGGAGACGGCCCGACGCGGAGCCGGAGGACGTCTCCAAGAAAGTGGGCATAGCCGAGCTTGAGTGGGAGGACCGGCGCAAGCAACTGGCCGGGAAGCCATTGACGGTACCGCTCTGTAACCGAATCCTTGATCCAACCCGGCTTTTGATGCTAATTCCCTTTTTCTTGCAGCCCGCGATGCCGAGCTCAACCAGCTGAAGGCGCTGGTGGAGCAGTTGGCCGATAAGGTGAATGCCCGCGGCCACACGCCGGCGGAGCGCCTTGCCGCGGTGGAGCACCGCGTCGACGAGGTGGTGACCCATGGCGTCCGTTTGGGCATCACCTTGGGCCTGGCTGCCATGGCGACGCATACGGACGTCGACTACTCCACCAGGCCGTGCGGCTTCCGGGGCGGCGCACCGGAGGACATCGACAAGATCGAGCTCATCCTGGAGCGCCTCGATGGCCACGGCGACGCCATTGCCGAAATCACTCATCCCCAATCTGTACTGAACAGGCTTTTCGACTAGATTGTATTAGGGATGTTTGATCATCGGCAATAAATAAGAACTTTTGAATTCTGTATTTGTGCTGTCATGAATTCGCCTTGCACTCACATCCACGATTCTTATTTTTTCCTTGAATGCATCCGGGAACTGTCTTGAGCCGAACACGCTAGAATAGTTGCCCCTTGGCGCAAAATCCACAGAAGATCCTGATTCGGCAATCCACGAGCACTGTTCAAGCAAAAACCCTTTGTACTTGGAGAGAAAAACCCTGTCGTTTGGTATTCTAACAGTGCGTACTGGCCGGTCATCACTCCCAATGCACCCCTTCGGTCAATAAAAGAGCCTGCTGAGATGCCCTGCAAATCCACCCGCACACTCATCCATCATTTCTCATTTCTTCCCCTGTCTCTAGAGGAAAAAACCCCAAGGCCATGGACAAGGGCAAGCAACCCCAGGAGGGCAGCCCATCGAAGAAGCGTACGATTCGAAGGTGAGTTCTTTCTTGATTTGTTCCTCATTCTCCATATGATCCTGTGCTTCATGTTTTTTTCTTTTCCTCTTTCAGCCTTGATTTGCTCCCTGAAGAAATCATCGGGACTGAAGATGTGCCTGAGTACATCTCCTCCGATTCCTCCCTCGAAGCAGCGGATGCCACACCTGAGAAGAGGACCAGCCATCAACTGCGCCGCCGCGTTCGGCACCTGGAGCACGGCCTCAGGGACATCACCGCCCGTTGCCAAGCCGAACGCGAGCGTCGCATGGCTCTGGAGGCACTAGTAGGGGGTAAATGTTTCTGACCTCTTCTTGACTTCATGCCCGCCTTCGGATTTCTTGCCCCTAACATCGATTTCCTCCGTTTTAGATGTCTCTGACAGGCACAACAACCTGAAGATGGCCTGGGACAGCTTGGTGGAGGCCACGAACCATGGTCACCCCCATGCGTTCCAAGTTGCCGTCACGGTGGTCCTGGAACAGCTGAAGAGGGAGCAGCAGAAGGAGCAAAGAAAAGATTGAATCATACTTTCGCTTCTTCCTCCACGCCTTCTGCTTCCCACCTCCTTGTAGATCTGACCATCAGGGTTGTTAGATGTAAACCTGCAAGAAGTAGTTGTAATATGATTTTTGTGCTAAGGGCAATGCATCTAGGCACTCGCCGTCTCTTTTGTTTATGGATTTTTGTTCTGAAGGCGGCCTCGTTCTTGAGCGCCGGCTGTTTCTGTGTCAGATGTGTGTAATCATCGATCGACCTAAATGCTAGGATAATATTTCTTCAGATATCTTCCATTTATTGCAGCAGAAAATTCCTCTCCTAGCAAAGTTTTCAACATATATGCATTACCGAGGGACGCATCCGACCACACGAAAAGGTCCTTCCCGGTTAGGGGACCATTTGCCGAATTCATTGTACTTAGTTCCAATCGGCAATAGTGCTTTCCAAACCAAATCGCCTTCTCGCAAATTGCCTTACTTTTACCTTCTTGTTATAGTACTTGGCAACCCGCAGCTTGTTTTTCTCGATGTTTTCCAGGGCTCTAAGACGGATCATGTGCAAATCCTCTAGTTCATCCATCATTAGGCCACTGTAATCTTTGGAGCCCAAATCTTTCTGTAACACCACTCTCCTTGAATCTGATTGCATCTCCCAAGGTAAAACCGTGTGGTGCCCATAAACCAACTCATAAGGAGAAGTTTTTGTAGCTCCATGGGGGGCCATTCGGTAAGCCCACAGTGCCTCACTGAGTACCGAATGCCACCTTCTTGGCTTCTGGTCGATCTTCTTTTGTATCAGCTTGATCATGATCTTGTTAGAAGCCTCCACTTGACCATTAGCTTGGGCATAATAAGGAGAGGAGTTAAACAATTTAATCCCCATGCTTTCGGCGAACTCTCTGAACTCTAGTGACACGAATTGTGCCCCCTGATCAGTGGTGATAGTCTGAGGGATTCCAAACCGATAGATGATGTGCTCTTTGACAAATTCAACCATGTTCTCTGATGTCACCTTCTTCAGTGGGATCGCCTCAACCCATTTGGTAAAATAACCTGTAGCCAAAAGCACGAACTTATGCCCCTTGCTAGATGGTGGATTAATTTGGCCAATCAGGTCTATCCCCCAGCCCCTGAATGGCCATGGCTTGACGATGGGATTTAACGCCGACGCGGGGACCCTTTGAATATTTCCAAACCTCTGGCAATCCCGACATCCCTTGTAATACTCAAAGCAATCCTCTAATATCGTCGGCCAAAAGCATCCGGCTTGTCCGATGACCCATTTCATACGGTAGAGGCTGACTGGTGTGCTCCACATATCCCATCGTGCACTTCGCTCATCATTTTCTTGGCCTCTTCCGGACCCAGGCATCGTAGCAATACCCCATCTAATGATTTATAGAATAAGTTATCATCCAGAAGAACAAACTTTATGGCCTTGTACCTGAGCTTCCTAGAGACCTTGCGGGATGGATCCTTCAAGTAGTCAACGATCTCTTTCCTCCAATCATCTTCTGCAAGATCCGTCCCCAGTGCACACACTTCCGCAGCAAACGCTTCTTGGCTCTCTTTGTAACCAGAGGCACTTTGAGCCAGCCTGTTTGCTTCCTCGTTATGTTCGCTAGGAATATGCTGTAGAGTCACCAATGGGAAGCTCTTCAAGATTTCTCTGCATTCTTCGTAGTAACTCCTCAGCGCTTCACTTTTGCATTCGTATTGGCCGTTCAATTGCTTGATCACCAGCTCTGAATCCCCATAAACTTCGACTGAAACGGCCCCGACTTCTCTCAAATATTGAAGCCCTCGAAGCAATGCTTCGTATTCAGCCTGGTTATTTGTGACAGTGGGCTGTATAGGGATGGCAAATTCAAACACATCACCTCTAGGCGAAATCAGTAGGATCCCTACTCCCCCACCTTTACCACATGACGATCCATCAAAAAACAAGGCCTAGGGGGTAATTTCAAGTAAATTAATTGACGAATCGCGACGTTCAGTTATAAAATCGGCAATGATCTGACCTTTGATGGCCTTTGCCGATTCGAACTTTAACTCGAACTCTGATAAAGCCAAAATCCACTTGCCAATCCTGCCGTTCAAAATTGGCATAGATAACATATTTTTATCACGTCGAGCTTGGAATACACGGTGCATTCGGCATTCAATAGGTAGTGCCGAAATTTTGTACATGAGTAGTACACGCAAAGACACAGCTTCTCTACAGCCGAATACCTGGTTTCAGGATCAAGTAATTTTCGGCTAAGATAGGCCACTACCCGCTCCTTTCCTTCAAATTCTTGAATAAGGGCCGATCCAATGGTTTGGGTATCGGCCGCCACGTACAACTTGAAAGGCTTGTCCAGCTGAGGAGGAACCAGCACTGGTGGCTCCTTCATGTACTGCTTGATCTCATCGAAAGCCTTTTGTTGTTCGTCGCCCCAGGTGAACTTCTGATCTTTCTTTAATTTCAACAGCGGAGAAAATGGCAAGACCTTCTGCGATAAATTTGATATGAATCTTCTTACGAAATTGATCTTGCCGAGCAATGACTGCAACTCCTTGAGGTTAGTTGGAGGAACGACTTCATCAATGGCCTTCATGCTCTTTTTGCCAACTTCAATTCCTCCTTAGTGGACCAAAAACCCCAAGAATTCTCCAGCTGATACCCCAAAAGCACACTTGTTTGGATTCATCTTCAAACCATGCTTCTGAGTGCACTCCAAGGTCCTCTTCACATCTTCCAAATGCGTGTCATGACTCAGAGACTTGATTACCACGTCATCAATGTAGATTTCCACAACTTTGCCGATCAACTCGTGAAAAATATAATTCATGGCCCGTTGATAAGTTGCACCGGCATTCTTTAACCCAAACGTCATGACTATCCATTCAAAACGGAGCCTATATGACCAGGACATCTAAAGGCCGTCTTTGATATGTCCTCTATCACCATGAAGATTTGGTTGTAACCCGCATTACCATCCATGAAGCTGATGACTTTGTGCCCAGCTGCGGCGTCAATCAACAAATCGGCAATAGGCATTGGGTAACCATCCATCGGAGTAGCTGTTCAGATCCCTGAAATCTATGCAGACCCTCATTTTTCCATTCTTCTTGTATACAGGGACGATGTTAGAAATCCACTCCGCATATCTGCATGGCCGAACGAAGTTTGCATCAAGTAATCTTTCAATTTCCTTCTTCACATCGGCCAATACTTCATCCTTGTAGATCTTTCGGGGTGGTTGCTTGTATGGTTTGAAACCGGATTTGATTGGCAACCGATGCTCGACGATAGAACGATCCAATCCGGGCATCTCCGAATAATCCCGGGCGAAGCAATCTTTGTATTCCTTGAGAAGCTTAATTAATTCTTCCCCGGAGCCGCCGCAAGCCTCGCGCCGATGAATGTCGGCCTTGGCTTATCACCGTTTCCAATGTCAACCTCTTCTAATTTATCGGCCCGACATGAATCCCCGCCCCGACTTGCCATCGGTGCCGTCTACGGGGTTCTCCATTAAAAATTGCTATAAGAGCCGACTGCTTGAATCGGCTGTTGATCACCGCCGACAGGGTTCAACAGACCTTCTCCCCGATCTTTCCACGAGAAGCAATCAATACCCTGGTACTCCCAGAAAGCTGGTTCCATATTCGCCACGCTCACGGAGTCATCTGCCTGGACGATCTCAATCTCATCGTCCACCCACTGGATAAGCTGTTGATGCATGGTGGACGGGACACAACAGTTGGCATGAATCCACCCCGCCCAAGCGGCAGAGGCGCAGGCCCCCCTTGCCTTCGATGACAAAGAAGGTAGTGAGCGGCGTCTTGGATCCGATCATCAAATCCACGTGAGCGCACCCCTTGGTATCCGAAGGGTTCCCGGCCGAAGTCATTCGAGATTATACTTGTAGGTGTCAAATCGCTCGGGCCCATGCCAAGCTTCCTGAAGGTGGTGTACGGCATTACGTTGACTGCCGCTCCACCGTCGACGAACATCTTTGTCAATGGCTTGCCATTGACGTATCCCCTCAAGTACAGCGGCCTCATATGTCGATTCTTGGCCGGCTTGTCGAAGATTGCACAGCTGGCCGCACCAATTGTGCCATCATCCCCTCGGCACGTTCATCATCTAGGGCCGCTTCCTCCCGCACAACACGGTTGCGCGGGAGCCATGAACTCGTTCGGCGTAAAGTATACCATGCATGTTGGAGCCGAACGCTTCGATCCTTCGGGTTGATCTTTGGGGCGCCACACCGCCTCGTGCGGATTCCCACCGCCTCAACTCGCGGTTCCTCAAGCGCCGGACCCGTCTCTTCGGCTTCTCCTCGGGCCGGGCGGGCACCATTGCCCCTTCGCCGGACGTAGTCATCTTCATCCTCATCTTGATCGGCCCACCCGAGGTCGGCTTGCGCCTTCCTAGGATGATCAATGACTTCAATTTTTTGGCGCTGATCCCCATTAGGTTGGATCCTTCCAATTCTCTCGTGGACGGATCGGCGATTGGCAGTCTTCTGCCTGTACTCAAAATACCTGTCACTGCATTCAGGACAGTTCTTCAACGTGGGCAGCTTCAACCCCTCATTCCAGCAATGCCTGAAGAAGGCACATCCCCAGTGCGCGCGCTCCTGCTCGCACGTGTATTGCTCCTGGTCCCTTCTGCGCGCTTCTTCCTCAGCTCTGCGCCTTTCCTCCTCAGCTCTGCGCTTCTGGTAGCGCTCTTTCTCCATGCGGCGCGCCACTTGTTCGGGGAGGATGCGCGTGGTCACCCTGGGCTTAGCTCTGGATGACTCCCCGATCTCTATGTGACTCCCGAGAACGCGGGAGCCTCACCATGCACTGTTCCCGAGTCACTTGGCGTTCGGGTCCACCGCCCCATCTTGTCTAGCCCCGGCGAGGTCGGGACCTTGACTTTCCCCTTCTCCTCGGCCGTTATCACGTTGACAGAAAAGCCCACCATGTTCGAGGGAAGGGGTGGCCATCCAGCTTCATTTTGTTGTCAAACTTGAGGTGACCCTCCTGGATGGCTTTCTAGATCCTCATCCCCGAAGACCACCGCAATCATTGATGGAGTGCGAATCCCTGTCGTGGAAGCCACAGTAACGTTTTCCTTTAACTCCATCGGGCCGAAGCATGGAATGCCCCTCAGGCAGCTTGATTCGGCCTTCCTTTACTAGGAGCTCAAACAATTTGTCAGCTTTTGTGATATCAAAATCGTAGGTGCCCTTGGTCCGCTGACCCGGCCGATTCATTGTCAAAGGCTCCTTCCCACACATGATCTCTGCCGCGGCTACATCCAGTTCGTCATCGGAGTCTTCGACCAGGTCAGCCTTGTCTAAGAACCGGTTGTAGATGTCGCAACGCCATGCCGCTTGCCAAACTTGGCATCCTTCTTGAAGCCGTACGCCCGGTTGCTCATCAATGATAGCTTCGTGATAGGGCGGCCGGGTTCTCGAACTCCATCCCGAACAATTTCTCGCGTACGGCGCGGCGCATCCCGGCGGACGGCCATGTCGCCGAACCGGTCGTCCGGCAAGTTAAGCGAGAAGAACATGCCGCCTAACCTCCCTGAACCTCCCGAGAAATTCCCGGCGGCGTCTCGCTATGCCTCTCGCTTCATGGTAGCAAGGTCTATCGCCTTTCTTCTCCGAGCCGCCGCCGAAATAGTGAGCGTGAAATTTCCGCTCCAGGTCCTTCCATCGCGCTAACCGACTCCGAGGGCAGCGGACGAGAACCACCGGAATGCTGGACACCGTCGGTGACGGGGAAGTAGCCGACCCTGAATGCTTCCTCAGCTGAGCATTCCCCGAGCTGCATGAGGTAACGAGCGATGTGCTCAACTGTACTTGTGTCGTCCTGCCCTGAAAACTTCGTGAACTCCGTCGGCGGCTTCACCCTTGGCGGAAGGAGCACGTTGTAGTACCATTCCGGGAATGGTGGCTTATAGGCGGGTCCCTGCATTTTTGGCTTGAGGCCGAACGGATTTTGCATCAATTCGGCCATCTTCCGTGCCGGGCGTCGTCCTCTTGCGCGCCCGCAAGCTCGCGCATATCTGGATGCGGGAAGGCGTAAAACGCCCGTAGTTTCCCCACCTCGTGGTAGCCTCCGCTCGGCAAAAATGTGCCCTCTCCGCAACCGCCTGCTCGGGCCGAGGCCATCCTCCGAACGGAAGCGAACGGGCCCCGAGCGAGCCGAATGCCATTCGCCGTTGCACAAAGCTGACTCGTGCTGCCCCGGTGGTGGCCGGATCGTCGTCCCCCCGAGGCCTCGCAAGGGAGGGCTGAACCGCCGTTTCCCGCCGTTCGCTGAGAGTCGGGAAAGCTTGACTTCCGGGCCGCTTGGGGGAGGAGGCCGCACCGTCGGCTCCAAAGCGGCGGCCGAGAGCTTGATTCACCCAGCCTACGTTGCCCCCCGGACGGCGCCTTGCTAAATGCTTGTTCCATGCCCGGGCCGAAGACGTCACCATCATCTCGCCGGGAGCGCACCGAGGAAAGCCTTGTTGTGCTTGCTCAACATGTAATCGCGGATTCCCGGAATACCCGCATGCACCTCTTCTTTTCCGCCGATTCATGGCGTCGCTTTCCCCCGGCGCAACACCCCGGGCATCTCGTTCTTCAAGTATGGGACGCCACTCCTATTTTTCTTGGAAAGACAGACATTTCCGCCGAAACTCGGTCCGCGCACGTCCCCGGAGCGGCCGCCGCCGCTCAGAGATAGGTCTTCAAGGCTGACGTCCATGATGTCCGCGATATCGGGCATCTTGATCTATTCGGCTGTTGTCCCACTGGGCGTGCCAAAAAGTGTGTTGACGCAAAGTGCACCTAGCGCCAACACACAAATAGCCGAACAAGCCGGCTTCGCACGCGCAAAGAGTAACGATGACGTGCCGCCCAATTTTTCCGAAAATTAACAAAAGATAAAGCAGTTAGATACCAAAGCTTGGAACTTGCCGGTGGTACCGTACGCTCCATATTTACAGCTAAGAAGCCACACAAGATGGCACATAGCTATATGAAAGCTATTTGCCAATGAACTGAAAGCATTCGGGAACTTATAAGAGGAAAAAACAACACTGCCGAATGAATGTCGTAAGCATGACGGCAATCGGCTCGATCGGTCAAAGATACATGAACACGATATATGACCGATCCCATGATAAATGAATGTTAAATAAATGAATAAAGTAAAGCGCGAACGTAAGCATGTAATAAACGAGCAGTAGCTAGATCCAAAGCACTAACCACCGCATGTCTAGGTACTTAAAAATCCGTCGGGTACGATGCCGAAACAAATCTATCCACCGCATGATACAACTAGAACGAGATCGTACCACTTTCCACAAGTAGATCTATCCACCGCATGATCCTGACCTAAATATGGAAAGCTAAAAGCACGCATTATTTAAAGCATGAATTACGCACGTGTTTTACTCGTGAAGAAACATAACCCGAATACGAAGACGATTACCGAGTTCAGTGGTCCATGAAGAAGGAACGAACATTACCAAGCGTAATAAATCTATCAAAGTTGATTCGAAATCAATCCACCTAGATGACTAGCTCTAAAGCAACCCAAAAACACACGCATCTACCGCTATGATACTGTCTCTTTCAAGATTTATATCAACAATGGCAAGCCTGAACCCCCGCAACACGTAACAATCTAGACCGATTCGGTTTCGGCTTTTAATAGCGCAAGATCCACATATTAAAACATGAGATCTACCCACTTACAAGGATCACAAAAAGAGGTGAGCCGATCCAAACCCATCTAGATTGGGCAAAGGTGTTCATGAATCTAAACATGAAGTAAAAACTCGAAGTGACACAGGGGTAACTTAATGAATCTATTGGATCTTGCCAAAATCCAATAGAAGCCGATAACTAGCTTCAAGCTAGATCTTAGCCCACCGCATGGCTCATGACCTAACAAGAAACCCTCTTGAACCAGGCTTGAATCTACCGCATGACACGAAGCATGGTAACAAGACTACTTTCATCGCATCTAAATCCACCGCATGATACTAGACATGATACAAGGTTGCCGGTACTCACGGAGGTCGACGGATCGATGGGCCCTCTCAAAGAACTCGACGACACGACAAAAGGACTCTAGGGTTTGGCGCAAGGCCGGTGTGTATTGAAGAATGATTGTGTTACATTACATACATCCGGGGCTCATATTTATACCACTTTGCCAAGTTCAATCTCGAATGGATTCGTTGCCTTACTTATCTCTAAGCTCAATCGCCTATCCATCCATTCGTCCTCCCTGGCAGAGCACGTCATCGTTCAAATCCCGCGAAATCGGCCCCTACTGTTCCTTTGCCGAACGGGAAGCGAGAGCCGACCATGAGACTTCTTTGCGGAATCCTTCCGAAAAATCCTTCCCTTCCACGGACGGACTCGACCGAAGCCGGACCCAGCGTGGGTCAGGACTCCTTACCAAATTTTGGTGTTAACATATGCCCCTTCAATTGCGGGATAAAAGTAATTTTGTTCGCAATTGACTCCGTACCACGAATAGCGCAACTCCAAATACATCCATTGTTCTTCTCCAATCCGTCGGAATCGTCGTCTAGATTCAAACCCTAGATCTCCTTGTCCCAAGCTCAAGTCTTCAATGGCGGCTCAAAACCAAGATGCTCAGGTAAATCCTTCCCCCGTAAGCTTCATTCGGCATTTAGGTTTTCCAATTTTACCTGAGATTTCGTTTCCGCCTTCCTCAGGAGCCTTGAACTGAGCTTTTGATTCGCACCGAGGCCAATTCAAGATCTTATTATCTCGGTCCTGTGGGGAGCTCTGATCCTCGAGATTTCATCGCGGTGAATCTCGCAGGATCCCCTTCAAAAGCGGCTCTGTCCTCACCTCATCGGTGGCAAGACGCCTTAGAAGCCTCGGCCTTTACCTCCAATCGCAGTGGAAAACTTGGTACCGGAAGGATCTCGCAGGACAAAAAGTGGATTGACCAAGAAGCCCCGGGATTCCCTCGCATTGCTCAATGCTTGGAGTTATCCTTGGCCGAGACCCCCAAAAATGAAGACCTTTGATAGCAGCCTGCCCTTTCGGGTCAAACGCGCGTCAACGCCTTCTGTTTGGTCACGGCCCAATGTCTCCAACAACGGCCGATGTATATATGATCCCCCGGCCTTCGACATTACGGGGTCGTCCGGCCTTGGAACTTCAAAAATTCCTCACGGCAAACGGGGGTGGAAGCCGGGGAACGGATACAAGAATTACATCTTGAAGCACATGAAAGACAACTCCCATGGTGATGTTGAATACGGGGCATTTACGAATATGTGGGCTGTGCGATTTGTCTTCGTGGTAAATCCAACGAGCCTACCCCGAACCACATTGCAATGGCATCTCATTTGGCCAGTGGCAACTTCCCCTTGGGAAAGTTCTTCCTAGGCAGTGTATACCATATGCTTCACCAAAAAGCTGTACTCGGTATGTACACTAGCCAAAGGATAACATGTGTCAACGCGCCTTGGTGGTTCGTTCAGATATGGCTGCAGCTCCACCTGCATCAAATTGTTGGAGTTGATTTGAACACCAGGCTTTTCCCTTCGTCCAATCACCCTGAAGGAGAAAATCACACCACCAGAGGATGCCAGAATTATGGAGAAGCGGTTTCAGGCTCGTTTCTCATTCGAGCGAGGACATCGGCCCGGCTTTTGAGCTGTTCTTCAAAGGTTTCCGAGAATCCTCTCGGCTCCCCTATCTGGATAATGACACCTTGACTTTCTCACTGACTGAATTCTCCTTTGAGCCCGCTCTTCAAGATGGGAGATTCTTTGAGATCTTCAACATCATAATCCGCCCATGTATACTTACAACTGAATTCAATGGAGAAGGCAAAATCGGAGCACTTATGAATATTATCGACCTAATACAATGGCCGGCAACTTGGATGTGGCCGGATGCCCCCCAAGATTGTTCCCCCATGAATTCCTCAAGCCAGAGAGGAAATCAAAGAGCTTATGCACTAACAGCCAGGGGGTTTTCCATTATGTGTGTAGTCCTACTATCTACACCTGGCCTTTCGTGCCTACAACCATAGCTCATCCCACCCTTTAACTCCTCGGTGGCAAGAATTCCATGACCACATCTTCGGTGAGCACATCCCACGTGTTCGCAATGCGAGTTGATGCTCGATTTCCCCGCCAACTTCGGAGGTAACATAATGAACCTTTGGATCGACATTTCTCCCTTTCAGTCATGATTCCGACCTTATTCCTTTGATTCAACGAGAACACGATTACGCCCCTCGAGCGAGAATATCACCTACAGATGCGCAGGCCCAATCTCGACCGGGATTCAAGTCCACAACTGCCGCTCGGTTAATGGCCAGGTTTGCCACAACGGACCCGGCCTCTCTGGCCTAGCTGGCAACGGGAGAGGCAAGGTTTATCTCTCGTAGTTGCTCCTCCAAATGCCAAGAGGAGGAGAACTATCAAGAAAATCCTTGTTGAGGTAAAATCCTTTACCTTCTTGACCCCAAGATTACTCGTTCCCGATAAATTATCTCTCGCGCATTCTCGGACCGAGCTCGGCAACCTTAAGTGCGAACCCTGCCAATGCCCCATCCACAGGTATGACCTTTATTGTCCTCTTCTAAGGATGAACACTGGCATTTACCCTTGTGACTTGACACTTGCAGAAGAAACAGTGGAAGAACAACTGGTTGATGTCCCAGTGGCCCAACAAGCAAGTCCACCCAGGGTCGAATTACCTATCCCAGTGGAGATCTCATCTTCATCACCCTCTGCAGAAGCAATGAATTCTCCCGAGATGAGTCTTCCTATCCGTACCGAGCCATCAAGTCCTCCCTCCAAAGGCACAATCACTGTTGGTCATGCGGCGACTTCGATCCCAACGAGAGGTGGATCGGCGGCTCCCTTTCGACCCCGGAAGCCCATGAGTTACCGGCAACTACATCAACACCTTCGACTTGGAAGCTTCAGCTTTACCGGAGCACCTTCTTCACCCGCGATTATCTCTGCTCAAGAAACCCATTTCGTGAGGTACTCATTTGCACTTAACTACTTGCTACCTTTACATTTAGCACCCTTAACTCGGCAATACTTGCTTCTTGGGATCGAGCTCCGTTATCATCAAGCTTTGCCATCGGGAAGCAACCCGATTGCCGAGGCAATGGAAGGAACGCACCGGCCTCTATCGATGAGGTGTCATCAAAGCTCAGAGAAATTGCTGCTTGGCTAGAAAGGGATGAACAAAATCAGTTCAAGGATCTTGATCACTTTGAAGAGATGCTTGAATCTATCGGCCAAGAACTTCCTGAAGACGTCAGAGCTTCTCTAGTATCCATCTGTGACTTGGACATCCTTTATGCGCCCATAAGGCACGCTTTGAGGAAATTGCGCTCCCGCCGCTATCAAAAAGAAGAAAGCCGATGTTCGGAACAAGCCATGAACGGGGCACAATCCCAAGCGGAGAGCCACGAGACACATTGGCTAGCCCGAGCTTCTTGTGATGCGAAAATTGCCGGAAGGGCTGCTCTAGAAGCCAACCGAGAAGCCTCGTCGAGCACTCGAGATAGAGGCGGATAAAGAGAAAATAGTCGAGCTCCCGGAATTGATCGAAAAGACCCAAGCGGAAGCAAAATCGGCTATCACCAGGATAGAGCAATGCGATGCAGAACTCACCAACTTGTCTGGTGCTCAAAAAGATTGCCAGGAACTGCTGGACCGCTTCCATCAAGCAACATCCAATGCTCGTAGTGTGATCACGAAACATTTGAACATTTGAATACCCATATTGATGTATAGCCGAATTGATCGTTCTTGTAATACTTATCCTTGCATTTAATTTCCTTTCTTTTGCATACCTCTAAGTGTAAACGCCGAACGATCAATCGGCAAGGAAATGCCAACACCCGAATAGCACCTTAACTCCCTTCAGCCGAGCCAATCAACTGAATGTGACGCCTAGAACTCCAAGCAACCGTCGGGCGGGCCGGCCAAGGAAACCTTTCCACCTTCCGATTTTCTTGGGATATGCGCTACGATCCAAAGCCACGACTCGAAGCCACGATTCATCTTGCCAGGCCTATAAATGCAACCGTAGGTGCCCCTAGCTCTCCACCAAGCCTTTTAGCTCTCGAATCTTTGCCAATCTCAGCTCTTCCTCTCTTCAAACAGTGCACATCCCAAGCCACCATGGTGCGCAGCCTCAACCGCCGCCGCGCCCGACGAGGCGAGAGGGGGAGCGGCGCCAACGCGCGCCGGAGGCAATGATCGTCGATTCTTCTTCTTTGCTTCAGCTTTTATCTTTTCTTGTTCTGACGATCATCTCCTTTTCAGGTTGATTCAGTGGAATCCGTCTCCCGCGCCAGCCAATCAACCTCTTCCAGACGACTCCTCGGAGTCCGACGGTCACTCCCCCGTGCCCTACGGGGAAGAAGACGCTCTCCGCTTCAGGGAGGAGGAGCGGGAGACGGCCCGACGCGGCCGGAGGACGTCTCCAAGAAAGTGGGCATAGCCGAGCTTGAGTGGGAGGACCGGGCGCAAACGGTCGCTCGGAAGCCATTGACGTACGCTTCCTGGTAACCGAATCCTTGATCCAACCCGGCTTTTGATGCTAATTCCCTTTTTCTTGCAGCCGCGATGCCGAGCTCAACCCGGTCAAGGCGGCCGGGTGGAGCAGGTTGGCCGATAAGGTGAATGCCCGCGGCCACACGCCGGCGGAGCGCCTTGCCGCGGTGGAGCAACGCGTCGACGAGGTGGTGACCCATGGCGTCCGTTTGGGCATCACCCTTGGGCACCGGGCCGCCGTGGCGGCGCATACGGACGTCGACTACTCCACCGTGCCGTGCGGCTTCGGGCGGCGCACGGGAGGACATCGACAAGATCGAGCTCATCCTCGGAGCGCCTCGATGGCCACGGCGACGCCATTGCCGAAATCACTCATCCCCAACTGCATCCGAACGAGCTTTTCGACTAGATTGTATTAGGGATGTTTGATCATCGGCAATAAATAAGAACTTTTGAATTCTGTATTTGTGCTGTCATGAATTCGCCTTGCACTCACATCCACGATTCTTATTTTTTCCTTGAATGCATCCGGGAACTGTCTTGAGCCGAACACGCTAGAATAGTTGCCCCTTGGCGCAAAATCCACAGAAGATCCTGATTCGGCAATCCACGAGCCTTTGTTCAAGCAAAAACCCTTTGTGCTTGGAGAGAAAAACCACTGTCGTTTGGTATTCTAACGGTGCGTCGGCCGGTCATCACTCCCAATGCACCCCTTCGGTCAATAAAAGAGCCTCTCTGAGATGCCCCGCAAATCCACCCGCTCACTCATCCATCATTTCTCATTTCTTCCCCCCGTCTCTAGAGGAAAAAACCCCAAGGCCATGGACAAGGGCAAGCAACCCCAGGAGGGCAGCCCATCGAAGAAGCGTACGATTCGAAGGTGAGTTCTTTCTTGATTTGTTCCTCATTCTCCATATGATCCTGTGCTTCATGTTTTTTTCTTTTCCTCTTTCAGCCTTGATTTGCTCCCTGAAGAAATCATCGGGACTGAAGATGTGCTGAGCGTACATCTCCTCCGATTCCTCCCTCGAAGCAGCGGATGCCACACACGAGAAGAGGACCGCCCATCAATGGTGCGCGCCGCGTTCGGCACACGGAGCACGGCCTCGTGGACATCACCGCCCGTTGCCGGGGCGAACGCGAGCGTCGCATGGCTCGGAGGCACTAGTAGGGGGTAAATGTTTCGACCTCTTCTTGACTTCATGCCCGCCTTCGGATTTCTTGCCCCTAACATCGATTTCCTCCGTTTTAGATGTCTCTCGACAGCACAACAACTTTGAAGATGGCACGGGACGACTTGGTGGAGGCCACGAACCATGGTCACCCCCATGCGTTCCAAGTTGCGGGTCACGGTGGTCTGGAACAGTGAAGAGGGAGCGACGAAGGAGCAAAGAAAAGATTGAATCATACTTTCGCTTCTTCCTCCACGCCTTCTCGCTTCCCACCTCCTTGTAGATCCGACCATCGGGGTTGTTAGATGTAAACCCTGCAAGAAGTAGTTGTAATATGATTTTTGTGCTAAGGGCAATGCATCTAGGCACTCGCCGTCTCTTTTGTTTATGGATTTTTGTTCGAAGGCGGCCTCGTTCTTGAGCGCGCTACTTTCGTTGTGTCGGATGTGTGTAATCATCGATCGACCTAAATGCTAGGATAATATTTCTTCGGATATCTTCCATTTATTGCGACGGGGAAAATTCCTCTCCTAGCAAAGTTTTCAACATATATGCATTACCAGGGACGCATCTGACCACACGAAAAGGTCCTTCCCAGTTAGGGGACCATTTGCCGAATTCACTGTACTTAGTTCCAATCGGCAATAGCGCTTTCCAAACCAAATCGCCTTCTGCAAATTGCCTTACTTTTACCTTCTTGTTATAGTACTTGGCAACCCGCAGCTTGTTTTTCTCGATGTTTTCCAAGGCTCTAAGACGGATCATGTGCAAATCCTCTAGTTCATCCATCATTAGGCCACTGTAATCTTTGGAGCCCAAATCTTTCTGTAACACCACTCTCCTTGAATCTGATTGCATCTCCCAAGGTAAAACCGTGTGGTGCCCATAAACCAACTCATAAGGAGAAGTTTTTGTAGCTCCATGGGGGGCCATTCGGTAAGCCCACAGGTGCCTCCCCGAGTACCGAATGCCACCTTCTTGGCTTACGGTCGATCTTCTTTTGTATCGACTTGATCATGATCTTGTTAGAAGCCTCCACTTGACCATTAGCTTGGGCATAATAAGGAGAGGAGTTAAACAATTTAATCCCCATGCTTTCGGCGAACTCTCTGAACTCTAGTGACACGAATTGTGCCCCCTGATCAGTGGTGATAGTCTGAGGGATTCCAAACCGATAGATGATGTGCTCTTTGACAAATTCAACCATGTTCTCTGATGTCACCTTCTTCAGTGGGATCGCCTCAACCCATTTGGTAAAATAACCTGTAGCCAAAAGCACGAACTTATGCCCCTTGCTAGATGGTGGATTAATTTGGCCAATCAGGTCTATCCCCCAGCCCCTGAATGGCCATGGCTTGACGATGGGATTTAACGCCGACGCGGGGACCCTTTGAATATTTCCAAACCTCTGGCAATCCCGACATCCCTTGTAATACTCAAAGCAATCCTCTAATATCGTCGGCCAAAAGCATCCGGCTTGTCTGATGACCCATTTCATACGGTAGGCTGACTGGTGTGCTCCACATATCCCATCGTGCACTTCGCTCATCATTTTCTTGGCCTCTTCCGGACCCAGGCATCGTAGCAATACCCCATCTAATGATTTATAGAATAAGTTATCATCCAGAAGAACAAACTTTATGGCCTTGTACCTGAGCTTCCTAGAGACCTTGCGGGATGGATCCTTCAAGTAGTCAACGATCTCTTTCCTCCAATCATCTTCTGCAAGATCCGTCCCCAGTGCACACACTTCCGCAGCAAACGCTTCTTGGCTCTCTTTGTAACCGGAGGGCACTTTGAGCCGGCTGTTTGCTTCCTCGTTATGTTCGCTAGGAATATCTTGTAGAGAGTCACCAATGGGAAGCTCTTCAAGATTTCTCTCGCATTCTTCGTAGTAACTCCTCGGCCTTCACTTTTGCATTCGTATTGGCCGTTCAATTGCTTGATCACCAGCTACGAATCCCCATAAACTTCGGCCGAAACGGCCCCGACTTCTCTCAAATATTGAAGCCCTCGAAGCAATGCTTCGTATTCAGCCTGGTTATTTGTGACAGTGGGCTGTATAGGGATGGCAAATTCAAACACATCACCTCTAGGCGAAATCAGTAGGATCCCTACTCCCCCACCTTTACCACATGACGATCCATCAAAAAACAAGGCCTAGGGGGTAATTTCAAGTAAATTAATTGACGAATCGCGACGTTCAGTTATAAAATCGGCAATGATCTGACCTTTGATGGCCTTTGCCGATTCGAACTTTAACTCGAACTCTGATAAAGCCAAAATCCACTTGCCAATCCTGCCGTTCAAAATTGGCATAGATAACATATTTTTATCACGTCGAGCTTGGAATACACGGTGCATTCGGCATTCAATAGGTAGTGCCGAAATTTTGTACATGAGTAGTACACGCAAAGACACAGCTTCTCTACGGTAGACTACCTGGTTTCGGGATCAAGTAATTTTCGGCTAAGATAGGCCAC
Organism: Cenchrus americanus; assembly: GCA_947561735.1. Lineage (NCBI taxonomy): Eukaryota > Viridiplantae > Streptophyta > Magnoliopsida > Poales > Poaceae > Cenchrus > Cenchrus americanus. The sequence continues at coordinate 94,912,491 of OX387242.1, read as the reverse complement.
TACCCGCTCCTTTCCTTCAAATTCTTGAATAAGGGCCGATCCAATGGTTTGGGTATCGGCCGCCACGTACAACTTGAAAGGCTTGTCCAAATTGAGGAGGAACCAAGATCGGTTGCTCCTTCATGTCTTGCTTGATCTCATCGAAAGCCTTTTGTTGTTCGTCGCCCAGTGAACTTCTCGATCTTTCTTTAATTTCAACGACGGAGAAAATGGCAAGACCTTCTGCGATAAATTTGATATGAATCTTCTTACGAAATTGATCTTGCCGAGCAATGACGCCAACTCCTTGAGGTTAGTTGGAGGAACGACTTCATCAATGGCCTTCATGCTCTTTTTGCCAACTTCAATTCCTCCTTAGTGGACCAAAAACCCCAAGAATTCTCCACTCGATACCCCAAAAGCACACTTGTTTGGATTCATCTTCAAACCATGCTTCTGAGTGCACTCCAAGGTCCTCTTCACATCTTCCAAATGCGTGTCATGACTCAGAGACTTGATTACCACGTCATCAATGTAGATTTCCACAACTTTGCCGATCAACTCGTGAAAAATATAATTCATGGCCCGTTGATAAGTTGCACCGGCATTCTTTAACCCAAACGTCATGACTATCCATTCAAACAGGCCTATATGACCAGGACATCTAAAGGCCGTCTTTGATATGTCCTCTATCACCATGAAGATTTGGTTGTAACCCGCATTACCATCCATGAAGCTGATGACTTTGTGCCCAGCTGCGGCGTCAATCAACAAATCGGCAATAGGCATTGGGTAACCATCCATCGGAGTAGCTCTGTTCAGATCCCTGAAATCTATGCAGACCCTCATTTTTCCATTCTTCTTGTATACAGGGACGATGTTAGAAATCCACTCCGCATATCTGCATGGCCGAACGAAGTTTGCATCAAGTAATCTTTCAATTTCCTTCTTCACATCGGCCAACACTTCATCCTTGTAGATCTTTCGGGGTGGTTGCTTGTATGGTTTGAAACCAGATTTGATTGGCAACCGATGCTCGACGATAGAACGATCCAATCCAGGCATCTCCGAATAATCCCAGGCGAAGCAATCTTTGTATTCCTTGAGAAGCTTAATTAATTCTTCCCTGAAGCCCGGCTGCAAGCCTGCGCTGATGAATGTCGGCCTTGGCTTATCACCGTTTCCAATGTCAACCTCTTCTAATTTATCAGCCGACATGAATCCCCGCCCCACTTGCCATCAGTGCCGTCTACGGGGTTCTCCATTAAAAATTGCTATAAGAGCCGACTGCTTGAATCGGCTGTTGATCACTGCTGACAGGTTCAACAGGACCTTCTCCCCCTGTCTTTCCCGAGAAGCAATCAATACCCTGGTACTCCCAGAAAGCTGGTTCCATATTCGCCACGCTCACGGAGTCATCTTGCCGGACGATCTCAATCTCATCGTCCACCCACCGGATAAGCCGTTGATGCATGGTGGACGGGACACAACGGTTGGCATGAATCCGTCCCGCCCACGCAGCGGATCGTAGGCCCCCCTTGCCTTCGATGACAAAGAAGGTAGTGAGCAGCGTCTTGGATCCGATCATCAAATCCACGTGAGCGCACCCCTTGGTATCTGAAGGGTTCCCAGCGAAGTCATTCAGGATTATACTTGTAGGTGTCAAATCGCTCGGGCCCATGCCAAGCTTCCTGAAGGTGGTGTACGGCATTACGTTGACTGCCGCTCCACCGTCGACGAACATCTTTGTCAATGGCTTGCCATTGACGTATCCCCTCAAGTACAGCGGCCTCATATGTCGATTCTTGGCCGGCTTGTCGAAGATTGCCTGCTTGGCCAGCACCAGTTGTGCCATCATCCCCTCGGCCTGTTCATCATCTAGGGCCGCTTCCTCCTGCACAACCTGGTTAGCAGGAGCCATGAACTCGTTCGGCAGAAAGTATACCATGCATGTTGGAGCCGAACGCTTCGATCCTTCAGGTTGATCTTTGGGGCGCCACACCTGCCTCGTCTGGATTCCAGCCTGCCTCAACTCGCGGTTCCTCAAGCGCTGGACCCGTCTCTTCTGGCTTCTCCTCAGGCCAGGCGGGCACCATTGCCCCTTCTGCCAGACGTAGTCATCTTCATCCTCATCTTGATCAGCCCACCTGAGGTCAGCTTGCGCCTTCCTAGGATGATCAATGACTTCAATTTTTTGGCGCTGATCCCCATTAGGTTGGATCCTTCCAATTCTCTCGTGGACGGATCGGCGATTGGCAGTCTTCTGCCTGTACTCAAAATACCTGTCACTGCATTCAGGACAGTTCTTCAACGTGGGCAGCTTCAAACCCTCATTCCAGCAATGCCTGAAGAAGGCACATCCCCAGTGCGCGCGCTCCTGCTCGCGCGTGTATTGCTCCTGGTCCCTTCTGCGCGCTTCTTCCTCAGCTCTGCGCCTCTCCTCCTCAGCTCTGCGCTTCTGGTAGCGCTCTTTCTCCATCTGGCGCTGCCACTTGTTCAGGAGGATGCGCGTGGTCACCCTGGGCTTAGCTCTGGATGACTCCCCGATCTCTATGTGACTCCTGAGAACGCGGGGAGCCTCACCATGCACCTGTTCCAGAGTCACTTGGCGTTCTGGGTCCACCGCCCCATCTTGTCTAGCCCTGGCTGAGGTCAGGACCTTGACTTTCCCCTTCTCCTCGGCCGTTATCACGTTGACAGAAAAGCCCACCATGTTCTGAGGGAAGGGGTGGCCATCCAGCTTCATTTTGTTGTCAAACTTGAGGTGACCCTCCTGGATGGCTTTCTGGATCCTCATCCTGAAGACCCTGCAATCATTGATGGAGTGCGAATCCCTGTCGTGGAAGCCACAGTAACGTTTTCCTTTAACTCCATCGGGCCGAAGCATGGAATGCCCCTCAGGCAGCTTGATTCGGCCTTCCTTTACTAGGAGCTCAAACAATTTGTCAGCTTTTGTGATATCAAAATCGTAGGTGCCCTTGGTCTGCTTGACCCAGCGCTGATTCATTGTCAAAGGCTCCTTCCCACACATGATCTCTGCCGCGGCTACATCCAGTTCGTCATCGGAGTCTTCGACCAGGTCAGCCTTGTCTAAGAACTGGTTGTAGATGTCAGCAACGTCATGCTGCTTGCCAAACTTGGCATCCTTCTTGAAGCCGTACGCCTGGTTGCTCATCAGTGATAGCTTCTGTGATAGCTGGCCCAGGTTCTCGAACTCCATCCCGAACAATTTCTCGCGTACGGCCGGCAGCATCCCGGCGACGGCCATGTCAGCCAACTGGTCATCTGGCAAGTTAAGCGAGAAGCACATGCCTTTAACCTCCCTGAATCTCCTGAGAAATTCCAGCGGCGTCTCGCTATGCCTCTGCTTCATGGTAGCAAGGTCGATCAGCTTCTTCTCCGAGCTGCCGCTGAAATAGTGAGCGTGAAATTTCCGCTCCAGGTCCTTCCATCTGCTAACTGACTCTGAGGGCAGGGACGAGAACCACTGGAATGCTGGACCTGTCAGTGACGCGGGGAAGTAGCCGACCCTGAATGCTTCCTCAGCTGAGCATTCCCCGAGCTGCATGAGGTAACGAGCGATGTGCTCAACTGTACTTGTGTCGTCCTGCCCTGAAAACTTCGTGAACTCCGTCGGCGGCTTCACCCTTGGCGGAAGGAGCACGTTGTAGTACCATTCCGGGAATGGTGGCTTATAGGCGGGTCCCTGCATTTTTGGCTTGAGGCCGAACGGATTTTGCATCAATTCGGCCATCTTCCGTGCCAGGGCGTCGTCCTCTTGCGCGCCTGCAACTGGCGCATATCCTGGATGCGGGAAGGCGTAAAACGCCCCGTAGTTTCCCACCTCGTGGTAGCCTCCGCCGTACAGGTTCCTCTGCAACCAGTTGCTCGCCGGAGCGATCCTCTGACCGGAAGCGAACGGGGCCCCGAGCGAGCCGAATGCCATGTCTCCGTACGTGGGCTGGTACGGATTCGGCTGTTGCACAGGTTGACCTGTGCTGCCCTGCGGTGGTGGCTGGATTGGCTGTCCCCCTGAGGCCTGCAGTGGAGGCTGAACCGGCTGTTTCCCAGCGGCCTGTGGAGGAGGCTGGAAAGCTTGACTTCCAGCGCTCTGGGGAGGAGGCTGCACTGGCTGGCTCCGAAGTGGCGGCTGAGAGCTTGATTCGCCCAGTTCCACAGTGCCCCCCTGGACGGGCGCCTTGCTAAATGCTTGTTCCATGCCTGGGCCAAAGACGGCCACCATCATCTGCTGGAGCGCACCGAGGAAAGCCTTGTTGTGCTTGCTCAACATGTAATCTGCGGATTCCTGGAATACCCGCATGCACTCTTCTTTCTCCTGCTGAATCGTGGCATCGCTTTCCCCTGGCAGCAACACCCTGGGCATCTCGTTCTTCAAGTATGGGACGCCACTCCTATTTTTCATGAAAGATAGCAGACATTTCTGCTGAAACTGGTCCATGACGTCCTGGAGTTGCTGCCGCTGCTCAGAAGATAGGTCTTCAAGGCTGACGTCCATGATGTCCGCGATCTCGGGCATCTTGATCTATTCGGCTGTTGTCCCACCGGGCGTGCCAAAAAGTGTGTTGACGCAAAAAGTGCACCTAGCGCCAAACACACAGCAAGCCGAACAAGCTGGCTTCGCACGCGCAAAGAGTAACGGTGACGTGCCAGTCAATTTTTCCTGAAAATTAACAAAAGATAAAGCAGTTAGATACCAAAGCTTGGAACTTGTCGGGTGGTACCAGACAGTTCCATATTTACGGCTAAGAAGCCACGCAAAATGACACATAGCTATGCCAAAGCTATTTGCCAAAGAATTGAAACCATTCGGGAACTTATAAAAGGAAAAACAATACTGACGAATGAGTGACGTAAGCATGACGGCAATCGGTCTTTGTTTGGTCAAAGATGCATGCACATGATATATGACCGTTCCCATGATAAATAATGTTAAATAAATGAATAAAGTAAAGCGCGAACGTAAGCATGTAATAAACGAGCATGCATAGATCCAAAGCACTAGTCTACCACATGTCTAGGTACTTAGAAATCCGTCGGGTACGATGCCGAAACAAATCTATCCACCGCATGATACAACTTGAACGAGATCGTACCACTTTCCACAAGTAGATCTATCCACCGCATGATACAATCTAAATATGGAAAGCTAAAGGCACTCATTATTTAAAGCATAAATTACGCACGTGTTTTACTTGTGAAGAAACATAACCGAATACGGCAAGACAGCCGATTCGGGGTCCATGAAGAAGGAACGAACATTACCAAGCGAATAAATCTATCAGGTTGATTCGAAATCTAATACACCGGATGACTAGCTCTAAAGCAACCCAAAAACCTGCATCTACCGCATGATACTCGGTTCTTTCAAGATTTATATCAACAATGGCAAGCTTGAACCCGCAACACGTAACAACCTAGACCGATTCGGTTTCGGCTTTTAATAGCGCAAGATCCACATATTAAAACATGAGATCTACCCATACAAGGATCACAAAAGAGGTGAGCCGATCCAAACCCATCTAGATTGGGCAAAGGTGTTACATGAATCTAAACATGAAGTAAAAACTCGAAGTGACACAGGGTAACTTAATGAATCTATTGGATCTTGCCAAAATCCAATAGAGCCGATAACTAGCTTCAAGCTAGATCTTAGCCCACCGCATGGCTCATGACCTAACAAGAAACCCTCTTGAACCAGGCTTGAATCTACCGCATGACACGAAGCATGGTAACAAGACTACTTGCATCAGATCTAAATCCACCGCATGATACTAGACATGATACAAGGTTGCCGGTACTCACGGAGGTCGACGGATCGATGGGCCCTCTCGAAGAACTCGACGACACGACAAAAGGACTCTAGGGTTTGGCGCAAGGCCGGTGTGTATTGAAGAATGATTGTGTTACATTACATACATCCAGGGCTCATATTTATACCCTGCCAAGTTCAATCTCGAATGGATTCATTGCCTAACTTATCTCTAAGCTCAATCGCCTATCCATCCATTCGTCCTCCCTGCTTGAGCCACGTCATCGTTCAAATCCCGCAAAATCAGCCCTACTGTTCCTTTGCCGAACGGGAACAGATAGCCGACCGCAGACTTCTTTGCCGAATACATCTGAAAAATCCTTCCCTTCCACAGGACGGACTCCTGACCGAACTGGACCCACTGGTCAGACTCCTTACCAAATTTTGGTGTTAACAGTACTTGTTGGAGGTCGAGAGGTAGTCTAACCCTCCGTGCCTTGTCGTTTGCAGAGCTGGAGACTCGGGTAGATTAGCTGAAGACTTCGGAGACTGATCTGAAGAACCTTTTCTACCGGGAGCAGGAGGCCCGCCAGCTACTCGAGTGTGATTATAAGGAGCTTGCTTACGAGTGCGAGAAGCACATGGAGCTCCGTATTGCATCAGATCATGACCTCGTCAACTGCTACAAATCATTGCAGAAGCTGCGGGGCCAGCTTAAGGAGCTTGAAGAAGCTGCGCTCCCCATTGCGAGGCTGCTGGTGCCGCATCCTGGCAGTCCCAAGATAGCACCGCTGGTGGACCGGTTGAAGGAAGCCCCCAGCCGGCTGGCGATCTACGTGAAGCATCTGGCGAAGTCGATCCCAAACCAGGTGCTGTTCATGAAGTCGTACTTCCTGAAGGCTCCCGTAGATGTAGTCACCGACGGGCTAGCCGCCAACTGCACAGATGAGCAGTACGCGGAGCTGCTGGAGCATATGGCGCCCATTGCAGAACAAGACGCCGACAAGCTTAATCTCCAGTAGCCCTGTAATAGTTAGCTCGTAGCAGTAGATGTACAAAAACAATTGTAATTGTTTAAGTATTAATGAGGAAAAGCTTCCATCAATGAGTACTCGTTGTCGCGATCATGGAGTGCGGAGTCCCATCGTGGAGTTGTCGCGTGTAGTCGTACTCGGCAGTAGTCCCGTGGAGGGAAGTAAAAAGTAAAGCAGTTGATGAACAATCAAACTTTATTACTGAAGAAGTACACCTGGATGGCCAAGGCCGTAGTTACAGAGTAGTCGCCAGGACCCGGAGGCCGCTTACGGCTAAGTAGTGCTAGGGCATGTAGTCGCTTACAGCAGTAGATCCGTAGGTAGCCTTTTAGGCTGGATCTAGGAGTACATGGTCTCTCAGTAGACCGCTGCTAGAGTCCTTTGTCGCTCGTCGCAGGCCAGGATCCGTAGGTAGCCGCATGGGCTGGATTCTGAGGAGGAGTAGTCCGGAGACTGGTGCCTGGGCCCGGAGGCCGCTTACAGCGAAGTAGTAGTCCTGAGACTAGTGCCTGGACCCGGAGGCCACTTACGGCGGAGGGGTCTTGATGCAGTCGCGTAGACTTGAGCCCCTAGGGTAGTCGTGTAGACTAGGCGTAGAACCGACAGAGCTGGTCGACGTTCCACGAGTTGTTGACGTCTTTGCCTTCAAGTGTCTGGAGGCGATGGGAGCCCGGCCTGGTCACCTTTGCCACTGTGAAGGGACCTTCCCAGGGGGAGCTGAGCTTGTGTAGTCCTTCCGTGTTCTGGATGCGATGGAGGACGAGATCGCCAACATTGAAGGAGCGTTCCTTGACGTTGCGATCGTGGTAGCGTCGGATACCCTCCAGGTACCTTGCTAATTGGACGAGGGCGGCGTAGCGAGCTTCTTCGAGCCCGTCGATGTCAACTCGTCTGCTGTCTTCAGAGACGCCTTCGTCGTAGTGCTCCACTGCTGGTGAATCCCATATGACATCAGCAGGGAGGATTGCTTCGGAGCCGTAGACCAGGAAGTAGGGGGATTGCCCCGTTGGCTTGGAGGGCTGAGTACGTAGCCCCCAGAGTGCATTGGATAGTTCCTTGATCCACTTGCCTCCTTTAGAGTTAGCAGCGTCATGTAGTCGCTTCTTGAGAGCGTCGAGCACCATCCCGTTGGCGCGCTCGACTTGTCCGTTGGCCCGAGGATGGGCAACTGAGACATATCGGACGTCGATCCCGCTGTTCTCGCAGTACTCCCAGAACTGGTGGTTGTTGAAGTTGAAGCCCAGGTCTGTGATAATGTGGTGGGCTAGTCTGTAGCGATGCACGAGTTCATCCAGGAAGTCGAGTACTCTGTCAGCCTTGGGGCATGTGACCGGCTTGACCTCGATCCACTTGGTGAACTTGTCGATGGCCACCAATACTCTGTTGAATCCACCTGGCGCAGTTGGCAGTGGCCCAATCATGTCGAGCCCCCAGCAAGCGAAAGGCCAGGTTGGCGGTATGGTGACTAGCTTGTAGGCTGGGACGTGTTGCTGCTTGGCGAAGTATTGGCACCCTTGGCACCTTCTGACGAGTTCTTCGGCGTCGCCCAGAGCTGTGGGCCAGTAGAAAGCTCACCGGAAGGCTTTGCTGACCAGCGTACGAGAGGACGCGTGGTTGCCACAGACGCCCTCGTGGATCTCCTCCAAGATGTCCTTGCCTTCTTGTCTGGGAACACACTTCATGAGTACTCCGGAAGATGCGCCCCGCCTGTAGAGCTTGTCTCCGACGAGGACATAGGACTTGGCGCGGCGGATGAGCTGCTCAGCTAAGTTCTTGTCCAAGGGAATCTTCTGCTCGCTGAGGTAGTCGATGAAGGGTTGCCTCCAGTTCACGTCGATCATCATGACCTCCTAGCCAGCTGGGGGATGCGCTGGGACAGTGGTCGGTGGCGCTGGCTCCGGTATGGATGGCGCGTGAAGCTCGTGGACGAAGACACCCGCTGGTACTTGAGTGCGAGTAGAACCAAGTTTCGACAGGACGTCTGCTGCAACGTTGTTGTCGCGGACGATGTGGTGGAACTCGAGACCATTGAACTTGTTCTTGAGCTTGCGGACTTCTAGGTAGTAGGCGTCCATGTTCTCCTTGTTGCGGTCCCAGGACTTGTTGACTTGGTTGATGACCATTGCGGAGTCGCCGTAGACTAGTAGCCGCTTGATGCCCAGTGAAGCTGTGAGGCGGAGCCCGTGTAGTACTTCGTACTCGGCTTCGTTGTTTGAGACCTTCCAAAAGATCTGCAGGACGTACTTGAGTTGTTCGCCTGTTGGAGAGATCAAGAGTACCCCTGCGCCTGCGCCCTAGAGGTTGAGTGAGCCGTCGAAGTACATCACCCAATGCTCTAGTCACTCGGTTGGAGTAGGTAGCTGATTCTCCCGCCAATCCGCCATGAAGTCGACTAGAGCTTGCGACTTGATGGCTGTGCGCGGCTTGAAGTCGATGGTGAGGGCGTTGAGTTCGACTGCCCACTTGGGGATTCTTCCAATAGCATCTTGGTTCCGCAGGATGTCGCCGAGTGGGTAGTCGGTGACGACGGAGATCGAGTACTCCTGGAAGTAGTGTCGTAGCTTCCGCGAGGTGATGAGTACTGCGTACAGGAGCTTCTGCACAGGCTGGTAGCGTGCCTTGGACTCTGACAAGACCTCACTGACGAATTAGACTGGGCGCTGGACTGGGTAGGCGTGGCCGTCTTCCTGCCGCTCGACGATGATGGCAATACTGACCACATGGGTAGTCGCAGCGAGGTAGAGCAGTAGCTGCTCACCTTTGCGAGGAGCCGTGAGGACTGGTGGCTTCGATAGGAAGTCCTTGAGCTGAGCAAGGGCTTGGTCCGCCTCTGGAGTCCACACGAACTTCACTTGGTGCTTGAGTAGTTTGAAGAAGGGGAGCCCCCGTTCTCCAAGCTTCGAGATGAATCTGTTCAGTGCCGCCATGCACCCGGTCAGCTTCTAGACGTCTTTGATGCACGTGGGAGCTTTCATGCTGGTAATGGCGGAGATCTTCTCGGGATTGGCTTCGATGCCGCGTTGGCTGATGATGAAGCCGAGTAGTTTGCCCGAAGGGACGCCGAAGACGCACTTGTTCGGGTTGAGCTTCCAGCGGTACTCGCGCAGGGATGCGAAAGTCTCTTCAAGATCGGCGATGAGCGTGTCGGAGTTTCTGGTCTTGACGACCACGTCATCCACATAGGCTTCGACGTTCTTGTTGAGTTGCCTCTTGAAACAGGCCTGGATAGCTCGTTGGTAGGTAGTCCGGCGTTCTTCAACCTGAAGGACATGGTCGTGTAGCAGTACGTGCCAAATGGGGTGATGAACGCGGTCTTCTCCTGGTCTTCTTCCTTGATTGCGATCTGGTGGTACCCGGAGTAGCAGTCCAGGAAGCAGAGTAGGTCGCAGCCCGCCGTGGAGTCAATGACTTGGTCTATCCGCGGCAACCCGAAGGGGTCCTTGGGGCAGTGCTTGTTCAGGTCGGTGTAGTCGACGCACATCCTCCACTCGTTCGAGTTCTTCTTGCGGACGAGGACGGGGTTAGCTAGACACTCAGGATGGAAGACTTCTCTGATGAAGCCAGCCGCGAGTAGTTTGGCGAGTTCCTTCTTGATGGCATCCCGTCTGTCGTCGGCGAAACGGCGGAGGTGTTGTCGCTTGGGGGTAGCTTTAAGATCGACGTTGAGGCAGTGCTCGATCAACTCCCTGGGCACTCCTGGCATGTCCGCTGGCTTCCGCTCAAAGATGTCGTGGTTAGCCCGGAGGAAATTGATGAGCGTGTCTTCCTATTTGGGGTCGAGATCGGCCCCGATGGTGGTGGTCTTGCTGTTGTCGCCTGTCCCGAGGTCGATTGTCTTGACCAGAACCTCCTCAGCTGGCTGAGGCTTGTTGGCTTTATCTGACTTCTCAGGGATGTCGAGTTCACTTGGGGCAAGCTTCTTCGACGCAGCGTAGACCTCCATCATTGCGTTGGGTACTTGATTTGTGGAGGCGATCTCCACATCTTCCGTGTCGCAGTCGTGTGAGATCTTCAAGTCCCCTTGCAGTGAGAGTACACCTACTGGGCTTGGCATCTTGAGTACCAAATAGGTGTAGTGGGGTAATGCCATGAACTTGGCGATAGCTGGTCTGCCGAGGATGGCATGGTAGGACGTCTCGAGATTCCCCAAATGTAACTGGCAGGACCACTGAGCCCAGTGGGATAGCCGTGTCGCCGGGACGATGCAGTAGAAGGGCGAGGTGCTCTTGGTGAGCATGTGGGTGATGTCGAGCTTCATCTTCTTCAAGGTCTTGGTGAAAAGGACGTTGAGCCCGCTTTCCACCGTCGATGAGGACCTTGTTGATCCTGGAGCCCGCGACCACCGGCTTCAGGACGAGAGGGAACCGCCCTGGTTCGGAGAAGCTGGTCCATTGATCCGCGCGGGAGAAGGTAATGGGTACCTCCGACTACCTGAGAGGGGTCGGAACCGCTGGTTCAATGCTCATGACTTCTCGACGGGTAGCCTTTTGTTCCCGTCTGCTGGGTAGTCTGCCGAAGAGGTCGTGGACAGTCTTGTCGGGTTCCTGGAAGTCGTCGTTGCCTCCGTCGTTTTTCTTCTTGCCTTTCTTGTCATGAGGGTGTGGTGGCTCTGGAGTACTCTTGAGTGCTCGCCTGAGTTGGTAGCACTGCTCGGTGGTGTGGTTGCCGTCCAGATGCCACGAGCACTTCTCCTTCAGCAAGTCTTTGAAGCCGCCGGAGGTCTTCTTCGAGTTCTCCTTCGCAGGGCGCTGGATAGCCGCGACAGTGTTGTCTGGCTTGCGCTTGCAGTTGGGACCCGAGTAGTTGTTGTTGTTGCGACCGCCTTGGTTCCCGTTGTTGCCGCTGCCGCAGCCCGTGTTCTTCTTGCTTTTGCCACGGATGGCGTCGTACTTGGCATTGGCCTTGTCTTCTTCATCCGCCCAGGACATGATCATGTCCTTGAGGTGGGGGATGGACTTGGGGCGGCGGCGACCGAAGTCTTCGAAAGTGCAGCGGTGGTAGAGGCCGTCTTGGAAGAGGTCGATGACCTCCTTGTCGGTGACGTCGACTACTGTGGCGCGCTTGTCGAAGAAGCGGCGCATATACTTGCGGAGGGTCTCGCCTTGTTCCTGCTTTACCATAGCCAGGTCCATGCGAGTACCCGATCGGCCCATGGCGCCTGTGAAGTTGCTGGTGAACTTCTCCTTCAGCTGGTCCCACTTGTCGATCGAGTTCTTGTCCAGCGACTCGAGCCATGTGAGTGGGGCTTGGTCCAGGTAGAAGGGGAAGTAGAGGCACTTGGTGTCGTTGTTGCCGCCAGCATTCTCGATGGAGAGGGTGTAGCACCTGTGCCACTGGATGGGATCCTGCTTCGCGTCGTACTTGGTGATCCCCAAAGGCTTGAACTTGTCAGGGAGGAGCAAGTTGCGAAGTCGAGGTGAGAAGGCGGGGAAGCCGTCGTTGTCGCCTGCAGTGGCGGACTTCTTCCACCGCAGATCTTCAATCTTCTGGCGGGCGTCGTAGCTGCCCTATGAGGCTCCGGAAGCGTGGCTGTTCGCGCCGTCTCGACCGCCGCGACTGCCCCCGCCACCGGCCCTCCTGTTGGCCCCATGGTTGGAGCTTCCGCCGTCGCTACCTCCGCCGCCAGGGTCACGGCCGCCGCCGTCAGGGCCGCGGTGAGGGATGATCTCACGATTGCTGTTGCCACCCTGTGAGGGTCCGCCGGCGTTTGCGCGAGTACGGTTGGGCTATGCCGGCAGCTCGGCTCGAGTACGGTTGCGGCCGAGGTCAGTGCTGTGACTTGTAGCTTCATTGTCGCGGTTCCTGGCGGGGGGTGGCTGGGTGACCCTGTTGTCGACCCGCATGAAGTAAGCGTCTTCAGCGAGCTTGGTGATGACTTCTCCAGCACGTATCCCCTGAGCTTGGCACGCGATCGCTGTGATCGACATGAGGCATTGCTCCGGGGTAGTGTGTACTCTGCTCTCGACCGCCTCGAGAGCTTCCGCGAGGTTGCGGATGGGGAGGTTGTCTCAGAGACGCCGGCGCCATTCGTTGCGCTTTTTGTTATGCTCATGTCGAGTGTCCCTGTTGGCGTCGGTCTCATCCGCAGGTGCATCAGCAGACAGCTCGTCTGCGGAGATTTTCAAGGTACTTGTCTTGAGCCGTCCCTGAAGGTCCTGGCGTGTCGCCGGCAGCCATGAAGACTTGGCGATCGGGGTTGCCAAGGCTGGATTCAGAGCTCGCCACCTCAGTTGGAGTGTACGAGTCAGCTCGGGCAAGTGGTGTTCCCTCCTGGAACGGGAGTGAGTCGAGGTAGGCGACGTAGCGTGAGTCCCCGCTTATCAGGTCGGCGGGCTTGCGGTCTGGCCAGTAGACGAATCTCCCGGCAAGTGTCGACGTTATAACCAGCCCAGAAGTCGGCCCTTAAAACGGCTGCTCGGTAGTGTTGTCCTCGGACTCGGGATCCTCTGGGTCCGACCCGAAGTCGAACTCGTACGCGGAGTCCGAGTAGAAGCCGGAGAGGGGGTTGGAGTCCGAAGCGTGGCAGGGGGCGGTGTCGGAGTCCGAGTTGTACTCGGGTACGGGCTCCTTGCCGGCCCGGCACGAAGAGGGAGCCTCCGTGCGGGCCCTACTGAGGTTGCGAGGGCCACACGTGGAGCGCTCACGGGGTGGTAACACCACATGCGATGGCTGGGCAGCCGGCTCGCATGCGATACCCCACGGAGATGTCGAGTTCGAGTTGGAAACGGACCCGAGCTCGAAGTCGGCGTGATGGTCGAAAAGCGAAATTTCGCCGAACTTGCCGGCGAGTTCACCCGTGACAACCTCAGGAAGCGTCACGAAACCGGTCTCCGGGTTGGGCGGCATGGTGAGGCAGCGTTGGAAGGATCCCGCGCCGTCAGCAGTGCAGACCCAAGCGCCGAAAACAAAGGTGTCGCCGCGGTTGAAGGCGATGGTTGGCTTGATGTAGACAGGGGCTGTCGAGTTCGCCATGTGATCTCGGGCAAGAGCCCCTACCTGGCGCGCCAGCTGTCGGTGTTTTAGACCGGCAACCTACTAAGGGGAGTACCCGAAGTAGATGAATGTGGCCTCACCGAGATCGGTAACTCGAAGGAAGAGACACGTGGCACACAATTTAGACAGGTTCGGGCCGCGAGGTGCGTAATACCCTACGTCCTGTATGCTACGTAGCTCTGGATTGATTGGGTACGATTACAAGATGATGCAATCGTACGCCGTGAGATGAGATGATCAAGAGAGGGGTCCCTGCCTCGCCTTATATAGTCCGGGAGGCAGGGTTACAAGTCGGTTTAGGGAGAGAGTACTAGTCGAGTACGTCTAGGAGTCCTCTATACAGTGCGGGACATGTACAGCTTCCTAACCGAGTACTTCTCCTCTGTAGTCCTTGTGCTTCACGCCATCGGGTACCGTGTAGCGCAAGTCGGGTAGTCCCAGGGGCCCACCGAGTAGTCGGTCCTGGTACCCACCGGGGTAGTGGGCCCAGGTAGGTCCATACGACAATATGCAGGCCTTTCTCTTTGGGATTTGGTGGGGGATGTATGCATGAGCCCTTCATGGTTCTTTTCCCTTTGATTCCCCTCCCAAATCCGTGAGCAAAGGGGCTCGATTATGGGGTTTTCGGTGTTCTAGAGTTAGAGGAGTTCTTGGTGGGATTTCTTCGATTCCTCTTGATTCAATGAGTTTTGGTTGACCATAACTTGGCTATGGAATGCCCATGACGTGTTCCTACTATCCCCAAAGTCTTGTTCGGATCCGTGGAGCGAATCGGGAGATTGGGAGTTGGATTTGGGGGAGTTGACCCGCGGGTGTTGTTCATCCCGAGCTGCCCAAGTTACATCGGTCTGACCGGTGCTCTTGACCGATCTAACCAGCGTGAGCCCTTTGTGGGATTTGCCTCGGTGAGCCGCTAAATCCATGTGTCTTTGGGTCGGGCTATTGCTTGTCAGTTCTTGGTCTGTTTGGTGTTGTCTTGCTAGGTTTTATGTAGGGTTTTCCTTCAGTGCAGGTTGTGTTTTGGGGTGTCTTTGTTCCAGGGCCTAGAGAAGTCACTGAGGCTCTCTGGAACATTTGTTGTGCGGTTGCTGCAGCCACCGACCTGACCGGCCCTGTCCACCGGTCTGACCGGTGTCACCGGTCTGACCGGCACATGCCATCGGTGTGACCGGTAGGGATGGATCAGGATACCAATTCGGATATCATTTTTTGGTCATTCTCTTTTATTTTAGCTTAATTAGGCATATTATTTTGTATCAAAAATTTATATTCTTGTTCTTGGCATTGTGCTTGTTAAGATTCATACAAAATAAACCCCAAATGTGTGCTATATTTAAATCAAATGATGAAAAGAAATTCGGATATCTATTCGGATTTGGATACGGATGTTTTTTCACCTTTTTCTCTATCGAAAGCAAATAATCCATAAAAAATTATAGCTATTTTTTTATTTTTTCTAGTAATTAGCTGGTTATAATGCATAAAAAATTAGCACCAAAATTATTTTATTGTGATCTAAAAGTATCAATCTATTACACAATTCGGATGTTTTCGATCCATCCCTAGTGACCGGTGTGGCACAGGCAGCAAGCTGTGCAAGTTTCCGCTGTGCGTGTTGGTGTGTTTTGGTTCGGAAGGTTTTTTGTTGGTTCCTAGGATCAGTAGCACTCTAGTGGCTACGTGGTCTTGACCAACTTGGGTAGTTGAGTCGGAGATGTGTGTTGGAAGCCGTGTTCATCTTGTTGGAGTCTCAATCTCCTTCGAGAAGAATTTTTATCGGCTCCCACCCACTCCCCCCCCCCTCTCTGGTTCGCCATTTCGGTCCTTCAATTAATTAAATTGGAAACGGTCAATTAAATCTTGCATTGCATCCTCGTGTAGATCCTCCCGATGGTAGTTGTACGCGTGTGCCAGAACGAGGAGATGGAGGAGCTTACGGAGACGTGCACTATGTCGCTGTAGAGCAAGACCTGGACCAAGGTCTAGAAGGGCTCAAGGCCAACCTTGCCAGCGAAGGCAAGCCCCGGATCATGAACCTTGTTTTTAAAATTATACATTTATCTTTGTTATGATTGTGCATTTACGTTTCAGGAGTTGAATGAAACCCTAGATGCATGACCCCTAGGTACCTATGCTCTTATACAAGTATACTAGGTCGATAGCTGCTATGCTATAGGACCCGGTAGAAGTCGAGTGATGTTCGTCACTCGCGAAAATAGGTTCTTATGTTGGAACCATAAGAACTTTATAAATGGATTGCTCACGTGGTAAGAGCATGGGATTTGGGCTCCGGTCCAGTGGCTTTCGTGGGCTAAGCTTTTGAACGTACTAAACACTTGTCGGGAATGGGACAGGTAAGCCTAGTACCCGATTGACGCGGCAAGGGAACCTTTCCCTACTACCCCTGGGGCACTTGGATGTGTCCCCCTGCTTGCAACAGTGTGGTACCTGTGTGAGTCTAGACGTTCATGTGGGAGCTATCCAGTAAGCCTTGTACCAAGGAATGTAGGTTTCGATCCCGAGCTGAAGATCGACGGGAACCGCCTGGTCGGTGCATACCCCGTTTCATTTTTGTTTGGACCTTCTTGGGGTATGCATTCTTCCGTGTGTTTAGGGACACCTTTGAAAGGATCTTGATGTCATCTAGAGGAGGTGAATAGATGAATCTGCACTAATTAAAAACTCCAACCCTCTGTTAGTACCAAAACCGGTCAGACCGGTTTTGCTAGGCAGCAATCCAACAATATAGGTAAAAACCCTCTACGAGTTCTAGCTTAAACCAAACTTGGTGTAGGACTTCCACAGGTGTTTCCAAGAGTGTCAATGAAGTCCCTGCACACAATACAAGCACACCAAGGTAGATCGAAGCGGAAACACAATGATTAAGCTAGAAACAACTTAAGGTAATGCAAGCGAATGTAAAGCAAGTAAGAGCACAAAGACACCAGATTTATCCCATGGTTCAGCTTGCTACTAAGGCTGGCCTACGTACACGTTATTGAGGTAAGCCACAAGGGCTTTGAGACCTCTTTCAATCTGCTCCTCCCTCACACCTATTGCCAAGGCAATAGATGGAGTGTTCCACTATCTTTGATTTGCAATTACAAACTTCTTGGAGCTGCCACAAAACGATCGGGAGCTTCCAAGCGACCTCTAGCCATCTAGGAGCCAAGGGCTCCAAGAGTAAAAGATGCTTCAAAAGATCTTCAACGAAATCAGTAGGTGCTCAAGTGTGGGATGCTCACTAGGCTTCTCTAAGCTCTCTAAAGCTCTCACACATGTCACTCTCTCAACCCAACTCAAGGATATGGCACTAAAGGCTTGAATCTCACTTAGAGAGGTTGGGGAGAGCTCAGCTCAGGTTCTAGAAGGTATTAGAAGTGTGGACAACCAGCAACCCCTAAAAGAGGAGCTCATGGGTATAAATACCCACCACAAACAAAACTTGTCGTTAGTCTATCAAACAAAACAGGTCAGACCGGTTTTCAAACCAACGAGTCGTTAGACGGTGTCAGTGCCCAAACCGGTTAGACCGGTTTGCCAAACCGGTCAGACTGGTTTGGGCCAGAGAGCTCCACTAAGGTTTTGATCTCACGAGTTAGTCTCTCTTGGGTTCACTTGAGCACTTTTTGATGTTTGTTGTCCAACCAATGATTCATCCCTCTTGATAGTACGACATACCTAAACTCAAGATAAAAGATAAACCCTAATTAATCCACTTGAGCTTGAACCACCAAGGTACGCTGGTAATTGATCTTCAATGCTTCGAGGGCTTCCAATATTGTATACCAACTGAGCACATGTTATAGATGAACAAATATATGCATGTGCTTGAGCATGTCCACCTTGAGCTAGTGACTTAGAATTCTTCCATAGAGTAGAGATCAACCACTTTGAATTCTTAAGCCACTCCAATTTATCAATCATGACAATAGATGCAATTTATCATGTTCCTCGGTAGGCTTGGATATGATACTTCAAAATCCTTGACGCTCTCAACTTCACCCTAGCCACTTCGCTTATGGTCGCTATCCATAGCCTTTGCTTAGTTCCTCGTTTTAGCCATCTTGATCTCTTCATCACTTATCCTTGCCACAATTGAGTCAAGCCTTGCACCATAGAGAGAATTCCATTTGAGATGCCACTCAAATAGTTTGTCCTTTGATTGATATCATTTATTCTTGCTTTATAAACTTCTACTTATTGGTCCATCATAATAGAGATAACCTCATGACCTTTGTCAATCTTATACTTTAAGTCTTGCAAATAGCTTCTTTGTACAAATCAATATTCTTCATAAGATGCAAGAGTGAGATCCACTTGATTGTACTTGATAAACTCATTGTCTAGGTCATCAAGTTCCATCTTGTATCAATGGTGAAATCCCTTGATGCCATACTCAACTTTGACTTAGTTCTCCCATTTTTATACCACAAGCTTCTCCTTTCTTCACAATGTGCTTTGCTCAACATAAAGAGGCCAACCAAGTACCATATATAATCATGCCTCTATATTTGCTTTTCTTTAGCTTAGGATCACTTGTTGTATGTCTTATGTAAAGTCCAATGGGAAGAACATCCTATCCTTATCATGACATTCATCTTAAGCATGCTTGTAAACATTCCATTTATATTGTCATGATCCACCCTTGTCTTATTAGCAATGTGAGCCAAATGCATGATCTTACACATAAATATTATTTATCAATAATCAATAACCTGCTCACATCTTTTCAAGAGTGTTACTATTTTAATCAAGTTGTCACTTAATTCACCAAAATCCACTTAGGGCTTGATTGCACTTACAACCTTGCAAGGTTATAAATCAATCGATTGTCGACCTCTCACCGTTATCTGAGACTGCTTAGTCAACTGGCCATGATATCCCTTATTGATGGAACGTAGTGAATATTGTTGCTTGAATTAATTGTATTGTACAATTCTTGGTTGAATTAGTTGGCATACTTAGAAATGGTAATCAACTAGAATTTTGTGCTAAAATATTGAAAGTAAGGACATACTCTTTGTTGCTTTTCAGCAAAAGAACTCCATCGACCAAAAGTCTCTCATGTCTAGAGTTTGGTGATGTAGTTATCACCTGACGGTTAAGTCTTGTTGAGTATTAGTATACTCAGCCTTGCTTTATAAATGTGGTTGCAGGTGTTGTTTGGCTTAGTGAGATTCCACCTGGCTGGGAGCTGGAATGGGTGGATGACGACGAGTGATGGCATCACGGATGACCTCCTGTGATGTTTATCAAGTCGCTAGTTTTACTCCGTTGTTTTCGAACTCTGAACCTTTACTTAGCATGTCATGAACAATGGTTTGTAATAATTAAAACCTTAGGGATAATTTGGAATTTAATTCGTGTTTGTACTCTCGACTCGCCTTCGTGTGAGTTTTAATGCATATTTGTCGATCCTTCGTTGTTATGTAAGTGATTTCACGAGGCGTTAACCCGGCAACTAACGACAAGATGATACTTTAGTATCGCTGAATGACCAAAGTGGATTGGTTTAGGTGATAGTATGGTATTTTCCTGGGATGGTTGTCACAGGAGGGAGCATCGGGGAGGGGAGACCCGCCACCTACTTGCGCCCATCCGTCCGTCGATGCGAGGCCCGCCGGCTAGCCAGCGCCGGGGAGGTGGGGACGAGGGGCGCTGTGAGGCCCGCCGGGCGGTAGCGGCAACGAGGTGGTGGGGTGGGAGAGAGAGGGTGGAATGGGTGGGAGGGGCAGTGGGGAAGGTAAAAAGAGGGAGTGAATGACGAGTGAATCCCACGTAAGTAAAACGGCCGAAGGCTGAAAAACGCATAGGTTTGGAAGATGAGGGGCCTCGAATGCCCAGTTTTGAACAGCAGGGGTAACCGAATCGCCAAATACATGAGGGGTCAAAAGGACTTAATCCTTGCACTATTCTTAAAAAACGGACTTAATCATTTCACTTACCAACGATGGCCAGCCCATTTAAAACCTGAATGGGCTCATCATCTGTTACTTCAAACAAGGCCTACCAGCCCATTTCTTATCCGAAGCCCCGTTACGGTTTCCTATTTTTCTTCACTTCTTCCTTGATTCCTTCTTCGGCTCGGTTGGTTGTTGGATCGTCGTAATTCAGGATTCAGTCAGAAACTCAGGACAGCACATTTATGCCAAAGAAACAAGCTAACTTGCTGGTTGGGCACGGTATATTTATGCCCGGGTTGTGTTTATATTGTAAAATTTTACCCAACTACTTATCACATTCTTCGAACACTAATTATGAATACTAAAGGTAGATTAATGGTAAAATTCATTTTATTCCTACCTTAATTTTCAAGGTGAATCTAACAAGACTAAGAGGTAGGGATGTCAATGGGTACCCGTCACCCATTTACCCGCGGGTAAAAACCCTATTAGGGTGTGGGTATGGGGGGATTTTCTCCCCTGATGGGTATCTTAGCAGGTGATTCTTTCACTCATCGGGTGTGGTGGGTGTGGGTACATTCTTGCTTCCCCGTACCCGCCACCGGTTGGGATTCATTTACATATAATATTTTGGATTGTTTCTAGTATATATATCATATAGTTGAATATTTGAGAGACTCATTTACATGTGATATAATGAAAATTAGTATTATTGTCTTGTATTGATATTGCATGAATAAAAATATTGATAAAATGATGATTCAATGTTACTTTCACAATTAATCATATGTTTTATTACATTAACTATCGCTATATTGAAGTGGATATAAGTCACCCGCTAGAAACCCGCTACCCGATGCGTGGTGGGTGTGGGGGATTTTGAGACCCGAGGTGGGTGATGGGTATGGGTGGTGGGGGATTTTTCCCATCGTGGGTATGGGTATGGGGAAGTCTTACCCGATGGGTATGTACCCGTTGCCATCCCTACTAAGAGGGTGACTAGAGACTAATTTTAGTCACCAAAGGGACTAAACCTCCAAACACCTCTAACTAAATGGTGATTAAAACTAGTTTAGTCCCTAGTCACCTCTAACCCAATTTTTGCTGACTAAAATCCCTCTTTCTCTCTCCTTTAATTAATTCTCATATTTACTCTGGGCTCGTATCGCCTCGGATCCTCCACTTCGGCCCCCGCATTCTGCACCCCCTTCCGCGAGACCGCGCGAAAGGGCAACGCGCCGCCGCCGCACGCAGGTTCCCGTGCACGCAACGCCTCCGCCCCTTTATTTTCCACCACCATCCACTACACTCTGCCGTCGCCGCCGCACTCGTCGCACCGCCCCCGCGCCACCGGTGACCGCGAGGGCGCGCGCGGATCTAGCACGGCGCACCGGCAACCATGGTCGCGTCGCGCCGTCCTTTGCCTCGGCCCGCGCCACCGCCGACGGGCCTAACGGCGACGTGTCGTCCAGCGCGCCAGTGTACGGCATGGAGGGCCTGCGCATAGGGGTGGATATCGAGCCGGCTCGACTCGTTATCAGCACGGCTCGTTACAACTCGGCTCGTTATGACTCGTTAAGATACCGAGCTGAAAGCCTAGCTCGGCTCGGCTTGTTTAAAAGCTCGAGCCAGCTCGTTAGCGCGTGAGCTAGCTCGTTTAAAATCTGACCAAATCATCACATCTTGAAATATACTATAACTTAGTCTATATTATATAAGTTCCAACAACAAAAATAGAAAGAAACAAAGCACATATAAAAATATAATCAATCTGAGCGTTAAATCAATCATCAACATTAAGTTCACCCAATTGCAAAACTCCATGCGATGCATGCTAAAAATCATTAAGAGCAAATTAAAACACTCTCTATGTTGCAACATTTCACTTCATGTCTCCCTTTCGGCCTTTCCTTGTAAGAGGTAAACTTGTAGCCCATACACAAATAGTAAATTATTTTAGTGAAGTGGCAAAAAAATATTTTTACTATACAAAGAGTGCTCGTAGTAATATCCGATCCACACTTACGCTTCCCACCATACAGGTTGGAAACTCCACAAACTCAATGTCACCATCAACATTGTGGACTTCTGGTTCCTTTGTGGGCTGTGGGTTGTGGTTGTGGGCCAAGAAGACGACAATGTATTTCGTTGGGTTATCAATTAAGGTTGGCTCGTTTTGGCTCGCGAGCCAGCTCGAGCTGGCTCGTTATACGACCGAGCTAAAACATAAGCTCATCTCGTTTAAAAATTCTAACGAGCCGAGCCGAGCCGAGCCGAGCTACTAACGAGCGAGTTCGAGCGAGTTTGCGAGCTTCGAGTTTTTCGTCCAGCCCTACCTGCGCACCCACCGCTCCCAACTACTTGGCGCAGCAGATCGAGATCGGGATGGCCCTCTGCACTGTCCACCGCTCCCCGACGGCTCGACGCGTGCATGGAAGAAGAGGAGGGGACGCCGCCAGAGAGGGGAGAGGGAGAGGGAGAGGGAGAGTGCTCTTGCACCGTTTGCCGTCGTCGTCGCCAGGGACCTCGACGTTGTCCTCCTGCACTGCGGCACCGCCACCACCACGGGCCGAGCCGGAGAGCAGGGGCAAGCCGCATGAGAAACCCTAAAAAAGACTCAAAATTTAGTACTCATACAAGGAAGCTCTGTGTGAAAATCCAGAAGGTCAACCATACAACAAATTTCTTGGTTCAGCTTTAAAAAAAATCAGTAGCTTGACAATAGCTAAGTTAAAAAGCTAAAATTTTCGAGATTTTCGTAGATTTCAAGCTCATAAAGTTAAACACATCTTTTAAAGACCGCGTTGGCTTTTCAGAAGGAAAACACACAACGTCAGTTTATAAAGAAAACTTATAAAATACAGCTCAAACAAGCCGGTCCACGCTCCTGCTTACCGACTACGTTTGAAAAGTACTGGTAGCTGATTTGTTCTGAGAGAAAAGTATTGTTGGGTGTAGGATGATTTGTTGTGAGGAAAAGTATTGTTGGCTGGTGTGTGATAAGAGCGACAACAACAGGGTAACCGATGGCAAATCGTCGTCGACCGTCAGGACAACCGACATGATTTAACAAGCCATGGAAACTCTTGTCTAGGCATGGAGACGGAGCCGAGAAAGACGAAGATCGGAGGAACCCCGGGGATAGATAAATGAGCTGGAGGAGATCGCGGATGACAAGTGGACTGCTGCTCGTGTAGTTTTGTCTCTCGCTGCCTCTGTCTATAGCGGCGTCGCGGTGCGCTCTACACTACACCTCTACGTCGCCGTCATCCGGGCTGTATAATTCTAATTCATATATAATATAAACACTCGTGTAGAAACCAACCAAGCATGTGACTGCGAGTTCTCTGAGTTTTGATTATCCTCAGATGATGGATTGGCAGAGGCACGCTGTGGTCATCACTAGACAACCAAGCAAGGTTCAGGAAATTCCTCAACAGTAGTTTTTGTGTGCTACTGTGCTGAACTGCTGATCAACAGTACAAAGATCTGTCTGTCTTAGTGATGTCTGTGTGAAAACAACACAGCAAGATATTGTCGGAATATAGCTTCAAAATAATATATTTTTCTAGTTTTATAGTACTAGCTAGTTTTATGCGGAAAAAATATATACTACTCCCTCCGATTTGGTAAAAGAAGTTGTTTTGGACAAGGTTTAGGTCAAACATTAAGAATAAAAATGATGAATAACGTTTAATTCGTTGAGTTTAAAATATGAAAATGATATCAATAGATTTGTTATGAAAATCATTTTAATGAAAGTATACATATACAACTTTTCAACAAATATTTATATAAAAAAGAGAAGTCAAATTTGCGTTTTGGAGACCGTGTCGCTGTCCTAAACGACTTCTTTTACCAAACCGTAGGGAGTACCTTCGTTCTAAATTATAGGCCATTAACTTTTTAAATTTCATTTGACCCGTCCTTTTATTCAAAAAGTTATGCAGACATAGTTAAATTTAGTCATTCTTGGAAGATGTTTATTAATAAAATGAGTGATCAAATTTGAGATAAACAAATCAAATGAACTATAATTTGAAATGGAAGAAATATTCACCAAAATTATACAAACAGCAAACAATTTCTCCAGGTCACACATGCGTAAATACACACACGGGATCAATTTTGATAGCCAACCCCTACTCGCATGATCCATAACTTATTGCCTTTTTTTCTGCCTTTGTATTGCCCACGGTCACACATGCGTACACACACGGCACACGTATCCAATTCAATTCCAATTCAACCTTCGCCAACCAGGTCAACACGCGCGCCGAGAATTCACTCACGCGCCGCCGTCGGCGAGCAGGAACTCGCGCATGGCGGCGAAGAGCTCCTCGGCCCTCTCCGGCACGAAGAGCTCGGCGGCGTGGCCCCCCGGGTGGTCCGCCCTGACGACGACCTCCACGCCGCCTTGGTCCTGCAGCCACCGCGCGAACTCCCGCATCCTGTCGATGAGCGGGTCGTCGCGGTTGCCGGTGACCAGGCACCGCGGCAGGCCTTGGCCGGCGAGGGCCTTCGGCGCCATGGCCTTGGCTGGGTTGCAGAACTCGTGGTCCCGGTCGGCGCCCACGGGGAGCGCGAGGCTCCAGAGCTTGTCGTTGGCCTCCAGCGGCAGCATGCTGTCGTCCTCGGAGGCGGCCTCGGAGGGCGTCCGCTCTACGCCGCCGAAGTACGGCTGGTGCAGCAGTAGCCCCCGCACGGCGGCGTCGGCGGCTCCGGACTTGGCTGCCCGGAGGCCCGCGAAGAACGCCATGTTGCCGCCGGAGCTGCTGCCCATGACGTAGCAGCGGGAGAGGTCCCCGTGCGCGGCGAGCCAGGGGTCGGACTGCGCGCCGGCGCCGCGGAGCCAGGCGAGGGCGGCGTCGGCGTCCTCGTACGCGGCGGGGAGGCGGCGCTCGGGCGCGAGGCGGTACTCGAGGGACGCGACGACGCAGGGCACCGCGGCGGCCATGGCCTCGCAGTGGGCGTGGTAGAAGACGGTGGCCGGGGAGCAGAGGACGAAGCCGCCGCCGTGGAAGAAGAGCACGACGGGGAGCTTCTTGCCGCTGGTGGACGGCGGGACGGGGTTTGGCAGGTACAGGCGGAGGTACGTGCCGAGCGAGGCGTCGAGCGGCACGTCACGGGAGACGGCGGCGCGGCCGTTGGATGCGGAGTAGTCGGAGGCCGGGGCGAGCGGGATCTCGGGCCGCGTCACCGTGCCGTCCGGGTTGACGACGATCTGCATGAAGAGGTTGTTCTCCTTGGTCATCGACGGCAGCGGGGACGTGGCGGCGGCGGCGGCGGAGGCGTCCGTGATGTCGCCCATGGCGATTCCCTCCGATCCTCTCTCGGCTTGGTGTCTGCTTACTTGTGGTGGTGTGGGCGTGTGGCTGCAGGTGAACGGGGCCTGCCGGCCTGCGTGGCTTTATAATGTGGGTGCCGTACTGCCGTGCCGTCGAGATCAGCGGGGAAAAGGGTCAGTTTCCCATGAAAACGAGGGGAACGTGGTGCCGAGGCGCCGAGCCGATCCGGCGGGAAACCACGCCGGCGTACGTGATGCCCAGACGACCCCAGTGCTGTGCCGTGTCCTCTGCTGCATGGCCGGGGCACCGGATCCCAGGTGCCGGCACGACGAGGGTGCTCCGGCCTCCGGCGATCCCAGGAGTAGTACTAGTAGAGCACAAGGCTGCCGCCGCGCGCCGAATCTGTTCCCGATCGAGTTCGGAGCCGCACGCGCGGGCAGAGGACAAGGACATGGGGGGGGGGGGGGGGGGGGGGGGGGGGGACACGAAAAATGCTCCGACACCACCGAATTGGTGGATGGTGATGCCATGCTCTGGAGTTTGGAGGCTGCTTTCCCTAACTCCTGTCGCCCGCCATGGCCAAAATCGGAGGCGCTTCAATGCTCTCTGCCGTGACGAGCCGCACCAACCAATCTGCTGCCGGGCCGTTTCTAATCGGGGAGAAGCTGTGCTAGGATCGATCGATCAGAGTGGTTGCTCCATTTTCCAGCTCTTCTAGCCTCGTAGAGCTGAGCCTTTTTCCAAGTGCAAAGAGGTTTTTTTAAAAAAAAAAGACATCTAGACGTGTCAGTGTGCCACAGCAGTGGGGAGGTTAGCGTGACTAATCACAAACCTTTCCTTTGCTTTAGTTCTTGACCCTTGAGGCTCCATTATAATTGCCCTTTGTCTAATCGCCTACGCGAAACAAAAAAAGCTGATTTAGTTCATCTTTGGTAAAGAAAGAAAGAAAAAGAGAAAAGCTTGAGAAAAGTAGAGTCGAACTACTTGTATGCTTAAATATTATATGTGCGAAATAGAGATGCAAACATCACATCGAAGAAATTAAAGACACTCTCTATAGCCTTGTTTAGTTAAAAAAAGTTCCAGAACGTTTTTGGACGCCTCTTTCAAGACCTATTAGAAGGACTTAAATTAATTACAAAACTAATTATGGACAGGAAATCGTGAGAACGAATTCATATGACACAATTAGATTTATTAAATTCGTCTCAATTAATCCGGCTCTTCTAGTCTTGTAGAGCTGGGCCTTTTTTCCCCGAGTGCAAAGAGGTTTTCAAAAACGAATCCACACGTGACACGTGCCAGTGTCCCACAGCAGCGGGAGGTAAGCGTCACAATTCTTTGCTTTACTTCTTGACCCTTGAGGTTCATGAGTTCATCCATTAGTTGGCCTTTGTCTAATCGCGGAATTGCCCACGCCAACACAAAAAAAAAGGTGATTTATTTTTCTCTTTGGTAATAAGAAAAAGATAAGGTTGTGAAAAGAAGTAGAGTTTTTTTTTTGAGCAGCGAAAAGAAGTTGAGTTTTTCTTTTGAGCAGCGAAAAGAAGTAGGAGTAGTAGAGTTGAAGAAGTGGGCTTACATGTGCGAAATTTGTGCCAAAAGGAGAGAAAAAGACAGTATTCTGTTGTTAGCTGTACTATATACGGCATGTGGAGTTGTGGACTCTGAGTAGCCAGCCAACAGAGCAGACGGGACCAGGCACCGGATTTCGTTTTCTGATCGACAACGGATGACGACCGAAAGGGACCCCCGGTGGCCTCGACAAGAATGATTAATTGATGGGTTGTTTCTTGCGAGCCAAAAGATGACGATTGCCGTGGACGATCATGGCATGGCTTTTGATTGTTCAAGATGTGATCGGGAGACGCTAGGGTTTGTTTATTCCGGGTCGAGATGTGCTGTGCAGTGCAGTGCAGTGCAGAGTTTGACATGATCGATGGCGCTGATTGCGTTAGTTGCTTGTAATCTCAAGGAATTGGGATTGTGCTTAGCATATGTGGGTACTCCCTCCGCTTTAGGATTACAAGTCGTTTTGAACAAGATTTGAGTCAAACACAGTGAGAATATAAGTCATGAAACACTTTTAAGTGGTTGAATTTGAAAATGTGAAAAATTATATAAATATATTTGTCTTAAAATTACTTTCATAAATATATATATATAACTTTTCAATAAATATTTTTATAGAAAATAGAAGTTAAAGTTGTGCTTTGGTAACTGTGTCTCTGTCATAAATGACTTCTCATACCAAATCGGAGGGAGTATGCCATGTTGCATACACATGGCAACATGATGCATCTTAATGTGCTGTACTCCATCCTTTTTGTCAAATTCTATTAGTTTTGCCATACATAGCATAAATCTAGAAAAACCAAACGGATAGAGTGTTTCCGATTTTTCAGATCGAGTGATATGTGCTTGCTTCCTCCAGCAAAATGACAGCATGTTTAGTTCAAAATATCAAGCTACTGCTGCATTTCTTTTCTTTTTGTGAATGCTACTGCTGAATTTTGAAAACGGGATGACAAGGAGTGCAAGAAAACCGTTTATTCATTCCACCGAAGCATTGAATTTGGACACCTCACACGTCGCAAGGAAATGTTTCAGCATCTGGAAATCGTGGGTGCCACCGTGAGTTCAACGTCGTCTACAGTCTACGAGCCCGGGCAAAAATGTTGGGAACAAAAACCACTTGTCAATTTTTTTTCCATTTTGCGAAAATATACAAAAATTTAGCAAAACTAGACTACAACTGCCGTACCCCATCTCGGTTGAGCATTGTAGCACCTGCAACCGTCATGGCCCATGGCGGTTTGCCACTACCGCTATGGGGTACGTCGGTGGTAGTATAATTTTGCTAAATTTGGGATCCATCGTTTTTTTAATCTACCGAAACAAAACCGAAACTGCTTCTCCAGCCCTGTGCGGGCGACAGGGGGCGACCAACCCTAGCTTCCGCCGCCCAGTCTTCGACGCCACCCCACGTCGTGCCGCCGCCCGAGGGTGCCTCCTGTTGACCGTGAGGGCCCTATGAAGGCGGTGGCCGGCCCTCTTCCCCCTCCACGGGGACTCCGCGGCGGGCGCGGCCGTCCGGGGTCCCGGTGGGCCTCGCCGGTGGCGGCGGAGGCCACGGATCTGGGCTGCATCCGACCTGATCCGGTGGCTAGTGCGGCTGGGGCGCGTCTTCGGTGTGCTTGTGGTGAGGGTGGCCATTGTAAGGAAGCAATGGTGTCCGGTGGTGACTCGTGGCGGCCTGCGGCGCTTTCGGCATCGGCGGCCGGCGTTCTGCGGTGCCGGCCGTGGCCGGCCGTGGTTGGTCGTGGGCGGCCGGCGGCGCCGGGCCGAGGCCCGGCCGTGGCCGGCCGTGGTTGGCTCGGGCTCAGGCCTGGCTGTGGCGTGGCCGTTGTCTGGCTGTGGCCGACCGTGGCTTGGCTGTGTCCAGCCGGGGCCGACTGCGGCTAGCCGACAGCTTCTTCTTCACCAACGTTTCCAGTCTGGTGTCACCTTGGTGGTGGGGCCAGAGGGGTTGGCAGGTGTTGGCTGCGACACTGAGGTGGTGCTTCGGGTTGTGTCGGGCCTCTTCTGGAGGTGGCGTTGTGGAAGAGGCATGGAGCGGGCTACTACCATGACCACGAGCGGGCGGCAGGCGCGGTGCTTTCGGGCGAAAGCCTTCACCAGTTGACGTTGGAATGATGGTGGTGTCCTTGGGGTGTCGGTCTCCCCGTTGGGGGCATCATGTTAAGGCATTGTGTTTTCGTCGCGTGGGACTCTTAGGGTGAAGACCTTGTCCAGTTGGACGTGCGATGGCGGCGTCGCGGTGTCGTGACCTTCTTAGAGGCGTCGTAGTTGGAGTCCTGTCGTTTGTGCTATTGGTGGTGGTGTCTGCTTGGTACGTGTTGCTTCCAGGATGCAGAGGATCTGTTGTGGGGTAGCGAAGCTACCTTACACAAACAATGAAAGGAAACAAAAAGATCGAGAACCAAAACCAAGACTAAGACTCCAACTAACAGAAGGAAACCAAAAGCTCTCCCTCTCAATAGTGATATTCTCAAAAGTCGATCCCCTTTACAAGTGCCGGTCCGTCTCCTTTTATAGGGAGGCGAGCAGACTTTTTACATACCGAGATTGCCCTTGTGTAAAATGGATCAAAACAGAATATGCTAGGCCAATTTTGGGAAGTCTCCAATTAGGTCTTCACGTAATTGGCGCTCCGTGACGTCACACCGCAAATCACAACGCTTTTCTCGTTATCAGCACGTGCGCCTGTCGGGAGAAGACCCTTAGTTTTTTGGAGACCCCCTTTCGCCTGGCGCATTCTTTCACTTGAAACACATGCCAAAGCCAAACTTAAATGCATTAGATGTTAAGGGCGACGACCCCCCAGGCGAAATCCAGGCTATAACTAGCTGGGTGGGTAAAATTCGCCCCCGGGGTTTCGCCGCGAGGAAAACCAAGCGGCTAGACCGTGACTCTAACATTTTGAACCACTGGGCTTATTTGATTGCTCTGCTGGTGACGAAAGGTACTAGTCGAAAGATAGTACCTAAAAAGTAAAACTGGACCTGAGGGCTCCTGGGGTCTGAAATTGCATCTAGGCCCCTAAGTGGATTTTGGTGAATTGAATGACAAGGCGATTAAAGGACTAATGAATTTGTCTAAGATTGTGAGCAGGTTTTCTTTATATATTCATGAGCAACCATTGAAGCAATTAATTATGGATGTATATTATGGCTCACATTGACAAAGACAAGTATATGGTGCAAGACTTCATGAGTTTATTGAAAGAGAACAAAATGACGAGTGTACACACTATGGTTCTATAATTGGAAGCTTGCACATCCGTTGTCAATCAAGATCAAGCATTTGGAGCAGGGTTTTCAAATGAAAGGTTAAATGTGTATGAAGCAAAGTGGAACTCAAAGTGGATTGGATAAGTGATGAAGAGATCAACCGAGATGTCTAGGGTGAGGGACTAAGCAATCTTTGGGGCCGTAGCTAAGCCGCCATTAGTGTTTTGCTAAGGTGAAGTTCTAGCATCCGTGGGGTCTTCAAGTATCATATTCAAACCTTAACCGAGGGAAGCTTTGGGAATCATCAACTTGTTAAGATTGGCAATATGGAGTGACCATGGATCCAAGTGTGCATTCCAATGCTATATGGAAAGATCCTAAGTCACTAGCTCAAGTATGGACGTGCTCAAGTCAAAGGCTATGTTGAAAGCCCTCAAGTGGATATTGTTCAAGTATGGCAAGAATTGAAGTTGTTCAAGCTCAAGAGATCAACGAAGCTTTTATTCTTTTCTTGAGTATAGGTATGTCGTACTATCAAGAGGGATGCAACTTAGCGAGTTGACCAAGTCAAAGTGCTCTTTAGTTGACCTAAGTGAGATCTAGCCTTAGAGTGTGCTAACAAACCCTCCTAACCTAACCTTGGTCATTTCATCTTCACGGTGAAGTGATGGTTTCTTAGAAAGAGGTTTTGGGGGTGTCTCGGGCCTGACCGGTCTGACCGGTCAGGGGCACCGGTCTGACCGGTGCCGCTAGCCCAACGGCTAGTTTTTCAAACACCGGTCTGACCGGTGCCACCCGGGGACTAACGGCTAGTTTTCTCTTTTGAGGGCTATAAATACCCCAAGCCTTCTTCAAGTGAGGGTTGTTGTTTCTAGTGAGTTTGCTGAGGTCCCAAGCCATTTCTAACTAGCTCTAAGCCTTAGTGGCTCTCCCCAACCCTCTCTTTGTGAGATTTGTGGATTCAAGCCATCATCTTTGTGTTGGGTTGAGAAAGTGAGCTTAAGAGTGACCTAGTGAGCTAACAAGAGCTTTTCCATAGCTTGAGCACTTTGGTTTCGTGTCTACAAGCTTCGAAGCATTTGTTACTCTTGGAGGTTTGCCTCCTAGACGGCTAGGTGTCGCCGGCTAGCTCCCAAGGTTGTGGTGAGCAGCGGGAAGTTTGTAAGGGCTGCGATCTTGCCTCTTCGTGGAAAAGATCACCTTAGTGGAAAGGAGGAAAGTGGTTGAAAGAGACCCGGCTTGTTGTGGGAATTTTCCCTTACAAGCTCCTCAACGGAGACATAGCCATTCCTTAGTGGGTGGTGAACTTCGGGAAACAAATCCTTGCTTCTTCGTGTGGTTTGACTCTCTAAGTTGTTTTTCTAGCATATTACATTTGCTTCTGCTTCAATCTACTTGGGTGTGCTACTTGTGTGTGCAGGGCTCATTACTCTGCTTGTGATCATCTACAAAGGCTACACACTAAGTTCCATTCGTGCTAGAAGTCAAGAGGTGCTTGAAGTTGTTTTTGCAGGTGCTCTGTGCTACACCGGTCTGACCGGTGAGGCGCACCGGTCTGACCGGTGTCAGCTGTGAGGTCCAGTGCCTGACCGGTCTGACCGGTCACTACCACCAGTCTGACCGGTGGAGCACTGTCAGCTCAAGTGCTTGGGGAGAAAGAGTTTAAATTGGTCGTTTTGCCTATTCACCCCCCCTCTAGGCGACATCAAGGTCCTTTCAGGGTCTCGCGGTTAAGCCTTTTGAATCGTACTTGATTAACTGAAATGATCTCACGATTTGAAGTACGAAAGGCTTGATTCCGAATCCCCCCAACAGGATCCATGGAGCTGGAAGTTTTGAGCTGTCTTGCAAGGTGCAGTGGTGATCTCGGTGACGATTAGGCGAAGGAGGTGCTCTCATTGTGGTCTCAGATATCTGAGTCCCTGGCAGAGGAGTGAGGCGGTGGATGTGGCGAGGCCCCCACGCAGAGTGGCCAGGATCAGTAGTTGCCATGGTACTGAGATGGGAGTATGTGCTGAGGCTTCTCTAGATCAGAGGGCTCGACGACTGTGTTTGTGCAACTTGATTGTGACAGTTCCATGGTGGAGGAGATCAAGGGGCCGTTGGAGCTTGCAGCAGGTCGCGCCTCGGCGTGGCACAACGTTGGTGATGACGACGCAGGAGTCGGCGATTTGTTTCGGTCTTCTATCCCATGTGGTTGAGGATGGTGATGTGTTGTGTCGGGTGTGTTTGTTTGTGTTCAGGGGTTTATTCGTGTGGTGGTGTATGTTTCGACCTGTTATGTACCAATGTTGTTTCTTCTTACATGACATAGTAGTTATAGTTGGCCAAAAAGCACGAGGCCCATGGGCCGGCCCATAGTACAACAATTCGGCCCGACACGAGCACGGGCCCAGCACGATTTTTTGGGGCCTGGGCCAGCACGAGCACGACATCAGGCTGTGCTGGGCTACAACTCCAGCCCATAGTGCCGGCCCAACACGACACGAAATAGCTTGGCACGATGCGGCCTGTGTGCCGACACGAGGTCACTACCACCGGTCTGACCGGTGGAGCACTGTCAGCTCAAGTGCTTGGGGGGAAAGAGTTTAAATTGGTCCTCTTGCCTATTCACCCCCCTCTAGGCGACATCAAGGTCCTTTCAATTGGTATCAGAGCTTGGTGCTCTGATTCGAGCTTAACCGCTTGGAGTTCTTCGATGTCGATAACTTGTGAGGTACTGTTTGAGCCTTTAGCTCTAGATGTCTCAAACTATTCTTCTTGGTGCTCTAATGTTCGCATTTCACTTAAGGTTTTGGGTCCTACCGCTGAGAGCATTATGGTTGCGAGTATCCTTCCAAAGGATGAGACATGTGTCTCGCCAATGGACTTGGAGAAGAAGCAACTCAATGTCGTTATTACTAACCTTTTGTGTAGTTGTGTATGTATAGAACTAAAGTATCTTATCCTAAAGAGCAAAAAGATTTGCGAAGATGCCCATCTCATTTGGAAATTACTACTTGAGTTGGTAAACACCAAATGGGATGAACTTGAGTCAGTGGAGATGTGTCCTACCTCTACAACATCCACTGATCACCAAGCATCAACCCCCGAGCAAAAAGAAGATCAAAGAAGCAAACACGTCGTCCCTCTGCAGGGACCGGTCAGACCGGTGACACCCACCGGTCAGACCGGTGCCGCCAGGGGCACGCCATCTTGCTTGATGGACAAGAAGGAAAAGAAGAGCAAGAAGAAGAGACAAGACAAGGGGGCTAAGAGCCAGAAGATTGAAGCATCAAGCTCTCCGTCAAGAGAACTTGAACTTCTCAAATCCGAGCTTGCATCCTTGGTTTGTAAGTATGAAACTTTGGCTACCAAATATGATCATGACATCAAATCCTTTGCTTGTAGAGCTAAAATAGAAGAAGATGCCAATGATGATCTAGAAGCCAAACTAGCGAAGCTCACTAGTGAGCATATGGTTCTACAAGCTAATCACAATGAACTTGAACATTCCTATGAGAAGCTTGTCGATTCTTATGAAACACTAGAGATAGCCCATGAGGTTGTGCTTTCGTCGGTAAAATCTATACAACCTCTATCTCACACATGCACATGCTCACATGTTCAAGTTAATTTATTTTGCGCTAATGATTGTTTGTCTCAAGCAAGCCAATCTTGCATTGAGCATGTACTTGTAGAATCTTGTGATGACCTCATTGCTGAAGAAAATGATAAACTAAAGCAAGAGGTTGAAAAGCTACAAAAGGACTTGTATGTGTTGAAGGAGAAGAGCAAAGTGCAACCTTCTCAAGATAACCGTGAAAGCATGGTGAAGAAGCTTGAGAAGGGATCAATCGCCACTAGTTCAACCTCTCAACAACATACAATGTCCCACAAGAACAAGATTCAAGAAAAGAGCAAGATTGGGCAAATCAAATCCCAATATCGCCCAATCAAGAACAAGACGCAAGAGCCACTCTCCAAGAAGCCTAGAAGCTCCAACAAGTGGAGGGTGTGCTACAAGTGCAGCGAGAAGGGACACTTTGCCAACTCGTGCCCAAATGCAACAACGGGCAGTGGCACTGACCGTGACCGGTCAGACCGGTGCATGCCACCGGTCAGACCGGTGCCGGCCAGGGCAGACCCACTTCAAGCAAATAAGGCAAGGAAGCCACCTTCTTCAAGAACAAGACTCAGAAGCAAGCTTGGAAAAGAAATTGCAAGGAATGGTGTGACCAACAAGAACAAAAGTCGCATTTGCTATGAATGTCGTCAAAAGGGTCACATGGGCAAAGATTGTCCAAATGGTAACATTCCTAAATCAAACCTTGTACATTATGATTTTCATAAGCTTAGGAACGATAAGAATGGAACTTGTGCTATGAGGGAGATTAGTTCACCTCATTGTAACATGAGAGCTATTTGGGTTCCTAAGCACCTTGTGACTAATCCAATAGGACCCAACAAGTGTTGGGTACCAAGAAATGCTTACTGAGCTTGCAGGTTGAAAGAGATGCATTGAACGCATGGTTGGAAGAGTTGGAAATCATGTTGGATTCAATTGACCATCTGAAGGAGAAACTCATAAATCGTGAAATCAATGTCATCTCGGTAACTAATGCACTTGATTGAGTCTAAGTCGCTCTTGGTCCTTGGTGAACACTCATGTGACGCTTTTCTTGTAAGAGCGAGACATGAGGTAGTGACTTTGACAATATTATGAAAATTTACTCTCTCATGCCATTCGAATATTCGATGCTTTTAATGGCTCTCTAGTAGAGCAGTGTCATATCCATGTTGCAGGATTTAAATTAGTGACACATCCATGCGTTCAAGGAAAAAGGAAGGCAAAATCACCAGAGGAGTAAACACTGGAGGTCACCGGTCTGACCGGTGACAGGCACCGGTCTGACCGGTGCCGGTCCAAGTGAAGCTGCTGCATGGTGACCCGACTCCTATGGCCGGGTGACCCTGGGTTGGCCAAACCTTCAAGAAGAAGGGTGATTTGGCGTCAAAGGTTATGAGAGACTCAACACATTTTAATTAATAAATAATTTATGTGTTGTGACCAAGTTTGGAATGAGCCTCACCATGTTCTTAATTGAACGAAGTGCCTTGTTCGAGAAATTCAAAAACCTCTAGCACTATTTAAGGGGGAGCTCATTACAACACTTGAGTCACTTGTGGGACTAACAATTTCTTCTAAGTGATCTTGTAGTCTCACTCTTTTGTGCATCCCGAAGGAAGCTCTTGATAAGCGTAACTTCCAAAAGAACAAGTAAGAGCTAGCACTAATCAAAATTTAATATATGCACAAATGAAATGGTCTTAAGGCAAAGGTATGTTTTCATGAAACTCATTGAAATATCGTAATGCATCTAGGCCATAATACCATGCTAGTGTGCCATACTTAGCATGTAATTGCTTCAAGTGAATCTCTTGTGCGCCTCTCTAGATATTTGGTTGATATCTTTATTTCCACTCGTCTTTGTGTCTCGAGGATGAAGATATGAGCCAAATATGCTTGTTAGGACATTCATTTGAAGTGGATGCATGCACTTTGTGACATAGGATAGACTTTTCAAATATCAACTAGCATGTGTATGAAGTGTGCTCACTTTGAAAAATATTTGGCTCTTGGTCTTAGTGACCCAATCAACTTAATTGTGACTATAGTTCCCCTTGTTTGATTGATGGCTAGTCACAATTAAGAAGATTTTCTCAAGTCCCTCAAATCCATCTTTGTTTATCTCTCTCTTGGAAGGATCAAGAATTTTCAAATAAATTGGATAATCCTCCTCTCTTCTAAGAATTGATGTTTCTTGGATCGATATCAACTCTCTATCTCATATCCAAGACATATAAAAAGGTTGGGATGGAAATCTTCCTTTGTGGCTCAAAATCATTTTCTCAAGGGAGCACCGGTCTGACCGGTGCACATCACCGGTCTGACCGGTGGTGACCTTGAAGTCACATAATCATTTTTCTGCGACCTAAGTGGATGCAAAATGTCCTATAAAATATTTTGGAGAAGATTTAAAGAGCAAAATCTCAAAATGGAAGAGAAGGATCGGAACTACCGAGGGTATGTCGGTTCTACCGATAAGAGCTCTCTGTTGAATTTCTCAAAATCGTCAGTTCTACCGAAGGTGGGTCGGAAAAACCGATAAGGGCTCACTGGCTCGACCATGGGCGGTCACCGGTCTGACCGGTGCCCGTACCGGTCTGACCGGTGACGCCCGACTTCAACCTGTGGGCCCAGCAGTAAACATATCCTCTCTTTTACCCCTCTCTCTTCTCTCTCCTCCATTATTCACCAGCCTTCTCCCTTTCCAAACCGTGGTGACCCCTCCTCCTCTCTTTAACCTCTCTCAACTCCCATGGAGATTTGAAGTTTCAACCAAGGAAAGACCTCAAGTTTGGAAGCAAAAGGATCTCTCAAGGCCCCTCTTCACTTTCCCCTTCAAGTTCTTTGGATTCAACTCGAGTTCCTCTCTCCAAAGGTATTCAAATCTTCTTTTTTCCCGATCTCTTTACATGGTGCAAAGATTTGAATTTCCTTTGGTAGAACATCTTCTGAGATCACCTAGAAGACATACCTATAGATCCATAAAGTTTCGTTGGACACATTGTGAGAACCCAAGATTTGGGGTCGGACGGCCTTCACCGGTCTGACCGGTGGCCGTCACCAGTCTGACCGGTGGCGTGTGTCCTGTCCCAAATGTTGTTTTCTCCTTGTATTTCAACACATATATACTCTAGGATGTCTCTTGTTCATCTAGACCAAATCTTAGATTGGTAGCTACTCAGATTGATTGTGGGAGCAATTGGCTCTGTTCTGGGTGTCACCGGTCTGACCGGTGCCCCTCACCGGTCTGACCGGTGTGGCCCAGAGCAGACCCAATTGTTCTGAACTTTCAAGAATAAATTCTATATCAATTCAATCTTTTTCCTAGAGTCTTATACATTCTTGTCATCCTATTTGTGACTCAGGACAGCAGCTATGGTACGGGAAAAGGAGGGGGCTAAGAAAAGAAGAGAAGAGGTGCACTCTCGCTGAGGAGCTATCCTCGGTGAATTTGGGGAAGGGGGCAGCACCGTCAATGTCAGCGGCAAGAGGTTGAGACGCCGCTCAGCTCAAGCAAGTACAGAGGTTCCTGACCTAGGAGGTGACACCGGTACTAGCAGTGATGACAATGTTGAAGATGAGACTTTTCCAGGTCAGTATGAGCTGAGGAGGCACCAGGAGGCTGGGTCTGATGGTGATGACACCGACGAGGCTGAGGATGAGGATGAGGAGGATGAGGAAGATGATGTGGATGCCATGGATGAGGATGATGATGACCAGGGTAGATTGAAAATCATGCCACCCACTTACATCTATCCTGACAGGCCAATGAAGTACCACGGGGCAGGCATGACCAAGGCCCTAAAGAAGTTGAGAGACAAGAACCCATATGAGGAGGCGAAGACTGCGTCGTACCCGAGGTTTTGGGCTAAGTTTCAGCAGGACTATTATGCTACGGTAATCATTAAGAAGCCCAAAATCACTCATAAGGCACAGTATGTGGATTGGGAGCACATGGCTAGAAAAAGTGACCCGATATTTGATGAAGTCATAAGCAACTGTGAGAGACAAAGGGTCAAGACACTTATGGGGTTCCGACAGGATTGGAACAAGCAAATCATAGCCCAGTTTATGCCACAGTGCACATTGGATACATTGAGACCGAGAGGGCTATGACTTCGATGACAAATGGTCAAAAGTAATCCATCACCTTTCATAGATTCTTGAGGTGCTTTGGGATCATGGCGGGAGACGGGGACTTAAGGAAGCTCCATGATGAAGGAGAGCTCGACAAGGATGCATTGCACCTTATGTACCCGCGAGGTGAGCATGCCAACTATGGGAGTGTAAAGAATCTCTACACCTACTATGCTGCTCTAAATAGGCTCCTTAGGGTGTCTATTACACCTAGAGATGGAAACTCCTTTGAGATTACAAAGTTTCAGAAAAACTTGATGGTTGCTTTGAGGCCGGGAGCTCCGGAGTTTAGTGTTGGGGATTTCATTTGGTAGGAAATCAAGCATCTATCCGAGGACCCCAAAAAGATTTGCAGCTACAGCCCTTACATCATGTATATGATTGAAAAGGTTGCAAAGACGGAGTTCCCCAAAAATGTGACGCACAAGCCCTTGAAGCTCAATCCTAGCAAAAATCCTCAGCTTCCATCACCTAGAGTTGAGCATGCACCTGGACATGAGGGAGAAATTTTTGAGGAGGGAGTAGCTCAGCCAGATCTGCCATAGGCATGGGCTCAGACCTTCACCGGTCTGACTGGTGGGGTGGCTGGGAGCACGGCAGGCCTCGTAGGTCCACCTCCCCTTTACGGAAGTTTCTCAATTTCATATTTGGGATGTGCAGGAGACAGCATAACATCCAAGTTGAGCAACAAAGGTCTAGAATGGCAAATAAGCAAATGAGGGACACGATGAAGTTAATGCACAATGCCCAAGGGTTTCAACCACCTCGCTCTCCACCATCTCCCGAGTCTCCACAGGTTGAGATACCATCCTTTGAGGAAAGGATGAGAGGATGGGCCAACTCCGACATGCTTAATCAATATGAGCTTATGTTCTTTGAGTTCGAGCAAGGGCAAGGATCTTCCTCATCGGTTCCTCCTCCACCTCCACCATTTGCACCTCCTCCTCCAGATGTGGCAGGATCATCTCACTTCATGGAAGAAGAGCAAGCACCCCCACCTCCTCCACCTCCCGAGCAAGTACAAGATTGGGGCGCTCGCTTCTCCGCCGAGATCTTTGGCTACAATCCTTATTACTACGGTAAAAACAACGCACCCATAGCTCATCCATCTCAAATCACCGTCTCGGAGTCTATTTATCTAAACTCTCCTTTGCACTGGATTCTTGACAATTCTCAAATAGGAGGGAGCTCTCACCCGGGAGACGGATCTCAGGGACAGTCATCGGCAGTTGCTTCTCCTCCAGACCCTTCTTGGATGCTTGATGACAACAGGGGAGAAGATTCGAGATTAAAGCCTTGTAATTTGTGCTGTCTGGGTTGCACCGGTCTGACCGGTGCCTGCTGGCTGTTGAGAGAAGCCTTGTAATAAGCTAGTACTTTATCTTAGTGGACTTGAGAACATTTGTGTGAGTGCTACTGTGTGTTTGAACCTTATTGTAATATTTAAGCGACTTTATTTCTAGATTATGATGCATGAATTGAGTGGTGTTTGTTTGTGTTGGCTGAACCTGACCGGTCTGGCCAGTCAGTAGAACCGGTCTGACCGGTGCTGCCTAGTCAGTGCATTTCTCTTTGCTTTGTGCATATTTTGTCATACGCATCACGGTTTTTATTTTGTCGCTCACACATGTTGTACTCCACTGATTCTAAGATATAGGGGGAGCTCACACGCGTTTTCTTCCAAATTTGTGCTATTGGCATTTGAAGCCAACCTTTTGAAATTCAACTCAAAGCACAAATTAAGG
This sequence comes from Cenchrus americanus, assembly GCA_947561735.1. Taxonomy (NCBI): domain Eukaryota; kingdom Viridiplantae; phylum Streptophyta; class Magnoliopsida; order Poales; family Poaceae; genus Cenchrus; species Cenchrus americanus. The sequence goes on along the minus strand of OX387242.1, from coordinate 94,873,236 downwards.
AGGAGCTCTAGCTATATCTAAGAATCTAAATGCGCTTTATTGTTTTATTTGTAAGCTTTAATCGAGTTGTCATCAATCACCAAAAAGGGGAGATTGAAAGTGCATCTAGGCCCCTAAGTGGATTTTGGTGAATTGAATGACAAGGCTATTAAAGGACTAATGAATTTGTCTAAGATTGTGAGCAGGTTTTCTTTATATATTCATGAGCAACCATTGAAGCAATTAATTATGGATGTATATTATGGCTCACAGGGACAAAGACAAGTATATGGTGCAAGACTTCATGAGTTTATTGAAAGAGAACAAAATGACGAGTGTACACACTATGGTTCTATAATTGGAAGCTTGCACATCCGTTGTCAATCAAGATCAAGCATTTGGAGCAGGGTTTTCAAATGAAAGGTTAATTGTGTATGAAGCAAAGTGGAACTCAAAGTGGATTGGATAAGTGATGAAGAGATCAACCGAGATGTCTAGGGTGAGGGACTAAGCAATCTTTGGGGCCGTAGCTAAGCCGCCATTAGTGTTTTGCTAAGGTGAAGTTCTAGCATCCGTGGGGTCTTCAAGTATCATATTCAAACCTTAACCGAGGGAAGCTTTGGGAATCATCAACTTGTTAAGATTGGCAATATGGAGTGACCATGGATCCAAGTGTGCATTCCAATGCTATATGGAAAGATCCTAAGTCACTAGCTCAAGTATGGACGTGCTCAAGTCAAAGGCTATGTTGAAAGCCCTCAAGTGGATATTTTTCAAGTATGGCAATAATTGAAGGTGTTCAAGCTCAAGAGATCAACGAAGCTTTTATTCTTTTCTTGAGTATATGTATGTCGTACTATCAAGAGGGATGCAACTTAGCGAGTTGACCAAGTCAAAGTGCTCTTTAGTTGACCTAAGTGAGATCTAGCCTTAGAGTGTGCTAACAAACCCTCCTAACCTAACCTGGGTCATTTCATCTTCACGGTGAAGTGATGGTTTCTTAGAAAGAGGTTTTGGGGGTGTCTCGGGCCTGACCGGTCTGACCGGTCAGGGGCACCGGTCTGACCGGTGCCGCTAGCCCAACGGCGAGTTTTTCAAACACCGATCTGACCGGTGTGGGGCACCAGTCTGACCGGTGCCACCCGGGGACTAACGGCTAGTTTTCTCTTTTGAGGGGTATAAATACCCCAAGCCTTCTTCAAGTGAGGGTTGCTGTTTCTAGTGAGTTTGCTCAGGTCCCAAGCCATTTCTAACTAGCTCTAAGCCTTAGTGGCTCTCCCCAACCCTCTCTTTGTGAGATTTGTGGATTCAAGCCATCATCTTTGTGTTGGGTTGAGAAAGTGAGCTTAAGAGTGACCTAGTGAGCTAACAAGAGCTTCTCCATAGCTTGAGCACTTTGGTTTCATGTCTACAAGCTTTGAAGTGTTTGTTCCTCTTGGAGGTTTGCCTCCTAGACGGCTAGGTGTCCCTGGCTAGCTCCCAAGGTTGTGGTGAGCCGCGGGAAGTTTGTAAGGGCTGCGATCTTGCCTCTTCGTGGAAAATATCACCTTAGTGGAAAGGAGGAAAGTGGTTGAAAGAGACCCGGCTTGTTGTGGGAATTGTCCCTTACAAGCTCCTCAACGGAGACGTAGCCATTCCTCAGTGGGTGGTGAACTTCGGGAAACAAATCCTTGCTTCTTCGTGTGTTTTGACTCTCTAAGTTATTTTTCTAGCATATTACATTTGCTTCTGCTTTGATCTACTTGGGTGTGCTACTTGTGTGTGCAGGGCTCATTACTCTGCTTGTGATCATCTACAAAGGCTACACACTAAGTTCCATTCGTGCTAGAAGTCAAGAGGTGCTTGAAGTTGTTTTTGCAGGTGCTCTGTGCTACACCGGTCTGATCGGTGAGGCGCACCGGTCTGACCGGTGTCACCTGTGAAGTCCAGTGCCTGACCGGTCACTACCACCTGTCTGACCGGTGGAGCACTGTCAGCTCAAGTGCTTGGGGAGAAACAGTTTAAATTGGCCGTCTTGCTTATTCACCCCCCCCCTCTAGGCGACATCAAGGTCCTTTCAGGGTCTCGCGGTTAAGCCTTTTGAATTGTACTTGATTAACTGAAATGATCTCACGATTTGAAGTACGAAAGGCTTGATTCCGAATCCCCCAACAGGATCCATGGAGCTGGAAGTTTTGAGCTGTCTTGCAAGGTGCAGTGGTGATCTCGGTGATGATTAGGCGGAGGAGGTGCTCTCATTGCGGTCTCAGATATCTGAGTCCTTGGCACAGGAGTGAGGCGGTGGATGTGGCGAGGCCCCCACGCAGAGTGGCCAGGATCAGTAGTTGCCATGGTACTGAGATGGGAGTATGTGCTGAGGCTTCTCTGGATCAGAGGGCTCGATGACTGTGTTTGTGCAGCTTGATTGTGACAGTTCCATGGTGGAGGAGCTCAGGGGGCCGTTGGAGCCTGCAGCAGGTCACGCCTTGGCGTGGCACAACGTTGGTGATGACGACGCAGGAGTCGGTGATTTGTTTCGTTCTTCTATCCCATGTGGTTGAGGATGGTGATGTGTTGTGTCGGGTGTGTTTGTTTGTGTTCAGGGGTTTATTCGTGTGGTGGTGTATGTTTCGACCCGTTATGTACCAATGTTGTTTCTTCTTACATGACATAGTAGTTATAGTTGGCCAAAAAGCACGAGGCCCATGGGCCGGCCATAGCACAACAATTCGGCCTGACACGAGCACGGGCCCAGCACGTTTTTTTTGGGGCCTGGGCCAACACGAGCACGGCGTTGGGCTGTGCTGGGCTACAACTCCAGCCCATAGTGCCGGCCCAGCATGGTAGGAAATAGCTTGGCACGATGCGGCCTGTGTGCCGACACGAGGCCTAGTGGCCCACTTGGCCCAACTGGCCTGTCACCCCAACGGCTATAAGCCCAGTAGTGGAGCAGCCCACCAACCCCAGCCCGACGTTGTGCTATATAACTATATAAGCCCCTGGAGGCTCCCACAGAAACCCTAGCCCCCCTCCCCATTCGCCCCACCCCGCGCAGCCACGCGTCCGCGCCGCCCGCCGGCGCGGCCGCGCCGAACCAGCGCACCCCTTCGCCTCCGCCCGCCTCTCGTCCTCACCCTCGCCGGCCACCTCGTCCTCATCCTCGCCAGCCACCATTTGTGAACCCGCGACGACCAGATCTACGCCGGCGGCCAGCCACCTCTTCTCTCCCCGCAACTGCCAGATCTACGTCGGCGGCCACCTCCTCTGCACTTCCGCCGGCTAGATCTACGTCGCTCGCTACCTCCTCTGCTCCATCGCCGGCTAGATCTACGTCGGCAAGCTCCGGTAACTGGTAAGACCTGCTGTCTTCTCCTTCTCTGTTTTCTCTGCTGCTCGCCTGCTCCTATGTTTCTTTGTCTCCTCCTCCTCTGTTTCACCCTCTTGTTTTTCTGCAGATGGACCACACCTACAACGACGAGCTTAGGATGATGGTCTCCCAGGAGATGATGAGGACGACTTGGGTGGAGAGGAACTCTTGGGCGCCAACTTTGCTACTAGAAGTCGCTGAAGTGAGTTTCTCTGCTCTCTTCTCTGTTCTTCTCTGTTCTATTGCTTCTCTGTTCTTTCATATCTAATTGGATGTCTGCTTTCTGTAGGTGGAAGCTTCTCTCCACCTCCACCTCCAGCTACTCGTGCTACCCGTGCACGTGCACGTGCACCTGCACCCACACGCACACACCCGGCATCTCGCTCCCCGCACCTAAACCCCAGCCTCCCGACTCGAGTCTCCTACCGTCAGCACGACCGGCACGAAGAAGTCGGGGAAGAGGTCTAAAGTGTGGGACGAGTTCGATGAGGTGTTCGAGATGAGGAACCGCAAGAAGGTACGTGTACAGGCCACCTGCAAGCACTGCGGCAAGGTATACTCAGGTTTGTCCACTGGTGGTACTGGCCATTTGATTCGTCACATCCCCGAGTGTTCTGATCTTCTTGCTCGCACCCGTAAGTCTTCTCAGTCCCAGCTTGGCTTTAGCTTTGATGGTAATATGCATCTTTGGCAGTACAATGAAGAGGTAGCTCGTACTCAGCTTTGTAGGTTGCTTGCTAGACTTGATTTGCCTCTGTCTCATGGTGAAAGTGATGCTTTTGAGGAGTACATTAGGATTGCTCATAACCCTAAGTTCACTCGTGTATCTAGGCAAACCACAACTAGAGACTTTAGCAAGTATTTCATGTCTCGGCGTGATCAACTTATTGAGTCTTTTAAATATGTTTCCTTTGTTGCTCTTACATATGATATCTGGTCAGGAAATGCTAGGGAAGATTTTCTTAGTGTGGTTGCTCATTATGTGAATGTTGATTGGTAGTTAGAAAAGAGGATAATTGGTATGTGTTTGATTGATGTTTCTCATAATGCTGTTAATATTGTTGAGCGCATTGAATCTGTTGTTACTGAGTATGGCTTGACTGATAAGATCTTTGCTGTTACACTGGATAATGCTTCTGCCAACACAAAGGCAATTGAGAACTTGACTCCTTTGATTTCTGGTTATGTTGGTAGCATGTGCATGCATCAGCGATGTGCTTGTCATGTCATTAATCTAATTGTGAAGGCTGGCCTTCAGGTTTTCAAGCCTTTTCTTTCTTCATTTAGAAGTGCAATTTCATTTATCAATGCATCTAACCAACGCATTGCTGCATACAAGTCATATTGCATTTCTTGTAATGTTCGGCCTTGTAAGTTTGGGTTAGATATGGGTGTTAGATGGAATGCTACCTGCCTCATGTTGAAGCATCTCATTTCTCATCAACATACATTTGGTGTTTTTATTGCAACAAATTATCCTTTAGTTGATGGACAACCCCTAATGACAGATCACCACTGGTATGCTGTTGAAAAACTCCTTGAATTTCTTGAACAGTTCTATGATTCTACTGTTGTTTTATCTGGGGTTTACTATCCAACATCTCCATTGGTTTTGCATCATGTTCTTGATATAGCTGAGCATCTTAATAGTTATGAGTCTGATCCTGAATTTGAGGCTGATTTCAGGCGCATTGTTTCTCCTATGAAGCAGAAATTCCTTGAGTATTGGAGTAACATACCATATTTGTATGCCTTTGCATTCATATTAGATCCTAGGGCTAAGATGAAGAGTTTTGCAAATGTTCTCAACCATTTATCTCATTACAATGGTAAGGATTACTCCATGTACTTAACTGAAGTAAAGGATGAACTAAATGACCTTTATGGTAAGTATGAGGCAAAATTTGGGCATCAAATGAGGATGCAAAGGCCTCCTCAGCCTGGCTCTACTGCAGGTAAGAGGAAGACAAGTTGAAGTAAGGTCTTTTCTTCTCAACCTTCTTCTTCTGGTAGTACTGTTGGTTCTGTTGCTACACATGGTAATTTGTCCTCTGCTAGTGCTTCATCCAACCTATCTAGGAGAACATCTGCTACTTCTTTATTGCATGTTGCTTGTTCTGGTGCTCCTCTTGTTCCTCCTACTACTAAAATCACTTCCTACCTGGACAGTGACACTGTCACCCAGTTTGAAGATGATTTCAGTGTGTTGGCTTGGTGGCATGAGCATAAGCTAACATATCCTGTTCTTTCTATACTAGCTAGATATGTTATGATTGTTCCTGTCTCAACTTTATCCTCTGAATCTGCATTTAGAACCACTGGCAGGATAATTGAGGAGCGGCGTCGGCGGCTGACCCCGGGCATGGTGGAGATGCTGACTCTGGTGAAGGACTGGGAACAGGCTGATGCAAAGACTGCAACATGACATTGAAGACCCTGAGCTTGAAGATGCATTTGAGAACCTTTATCTTGATTGAGAACTGATGTTGTAATGCTTTTGAGAACTTGTATCTGAACTTAATTAGGTAGTAGTAGAGCTGGTTGTACTCTTTTTTCCTTTGTAGGGTTTTCTCACGAGGTGTGAGTTTTTACCTACAAAGGTTTTGAGACAGCACAATAAGAACAACTCAAATATTATTTGATATTTTGATCTTTTGAACTTTATATGTTTGTGATTTCTTTTCAGTTTGGTAGAATTTTAATTCATCAGTTTTGACTTTGATTATGTTATCCTTATGAAATTTGCTCTTGAATGAGGTGCAGTAGTAGTGCCGGGCCGCGGGCTGGCACAGCACAGACGGCCCGTCGTGCTCGCCGCCATGCCTCGTGCCGACACGACACGAAAAACTGGCCTCGTGTCCGTGCTGTGCCGCGAGCTCGGCACGTAGTGCCGGCACAGCACGAGCACGAACTGCATCGGGCTGCATCATGCTCGTGCCGATCGTGCGTGTGCCAGTTCGTGCTCGTGTCGGGCTGGGCTAGGCGGGCCAAATGGCCATGTATAATAGCAGTGCTCCTGCTTTAATTTTAAAAAATCCATCATTTTTTTTGAAAAATCGAAAAAAATAAAAATAGAATAAAATAATTCCCACTTCTCTACTCAGTGAAGGGCCGTGTTATTGAAGGCCTGTGAGGAAAAATTTCGTCGATTGAAGCAGTTTGCGTCTGCGGCTACGACCCTCACACTCATGAAAGGCCCATTTTGCCGCCCATTGCCGTCGGTTCACCACTTTCGCTCTCTACGTGCTCAACAAATCCTACAACAAAAAAATGAAATGTTATCGTCGCCAGGGGTATCGGACCCTCCTCTCCGAGCCGAACCACCACGCCGCAGCTTCCCCACCACCCGACTCACGCGAACCGCCACGGTGCCACCACCTCCCCTCGCTCTCCGCCTCCACCTCCACCCGCGCCTCGCCACCACCGAGCGCCCGCGACGCCGCCTCCCTCACGCTACGGCGGATCCCCACGGCGGATTTCCCCACGGCGCCCCCTCCCTTACAACACGACGACGGATCCCCACGGCGGATCTCACCACCGCGCCCCACGACGCTGCCTCCGCCTTCGTCTCCTCACGACGGCGCCGCCTGTCCCACGGTCTCCGTTTTGGTCGCCGCCGCGAAACAACCCCCGATCCAACCGCACGCCGACCGCCGCGACGCCCTCCGTCGAGGCCACCGCCAACGGCCTCCGCCGGTGCCGTCGCCGCCAACGTCGTCAGCCGGAGGATCCACCATCGACCTGGTATGAGCCCATACTTCCTCCCTTTTCTAAGTGATTAGCACATAGGCTTCATGTAGTAATACCATGCATTTTTCTTCCTTTTCAGTATACTGCTGATTCCCTAAAATATTTATTTGATGAGGCCTTTTAGTAAAAAGATTGGACAACAAACTTGTTTAACGAAATTTGAGTGCTTTATTTGTAACTCAGTTTATCAATGTGATTTGTATTTTGGTCCAACACGACATTTCACTGAGGGTTCTGTTCACATTCTAATGTCAAGAGAACTATTAGGATTTAGCCCTGTCTTCACATTGTATTTGTGTGACACCTTTTCAGCTGAGAGAGTACATTGATGACACAGAAGATTATATCAATATCTAGGTAATGTTTCCTCGTATATGTGCATACTGTCTTGATGTTTTAATTTCCATTTAGTAACTAAATATCTTTTGCTTTGTCTCTCTTCTTTTGCCATGCAGCTTGATAATCACCGTAATGAGTTGATTCAGGTAATTTACAACACAAGACTGGTTTTCTAAAGATGCGAGAGACTTCGTGAATACAATTGGTTTTCTAGACAAGTGGCTCATCGGTAGTTCCGGTCCCATATTTTTGTCTTATTACCCAACCAAAGTCTTTTACCAATTCTTGTTGCATTGTAGCGCTCCGTTAGAGTTATTTTTTCCTTTGCTCCCCTGCCACTAGAGTTATTCTTGAGTTCGGGACTCGTCCGTCCGTCGTCGTACTCGTTGGTTGCTTCGGGGTCTTTGGTATGAACATACCGTACACCCGGAACGACAACCATGGATATGTCTTTAAATGGGTTATGTGCTGCTTACAATATGGCATGCTATATGATATAATTGTACCGCTCGATTATGTGTCCGCTTGCCGTAACTTGTTCCTCTTGTGACAGGTGGTTCTCGTATCGGGGCTTTTCTCGCGCCTTTATGTTTGTCTCCATTGTTGCTTATGCGAGGCACAAGGGTCTTGTTGGATCTCGAACAATTCCGAAATAACCGCACCTTGCTTCCTCAGCCCACAAAATGTCGCATTTCTTGTGTTCCTTTCCTAAACTTGTTTCCTCACCCATACCGATTCATCCTCCTTTTGCAAATGAAATCCACTATGCACATATTTGCAAATGCACTTAAGTTTGTACTCCCCTCTTTCCAAATTATAGGCGGTTGTTTTAGTTTTTCTAAATACATATTTTTACTATGTATCTAGACATAGTGCATAGAAAAGCTATTGTACCGAAAAGCCAAAATGACATATAATTTAGGACAAGTCGGTACCCGTAATACAAGGTAATGCTTACTTAATTTCTGAGGACAGCACGAATGTATCAGTAAAAAGAAAAAAAATGGATGTTTGGCCACTTTGGTATGCAGAAAATTTCGCTGTTTATGTAAAAATTGAACTGTTTCATAATAAATTTTTAGTTCCAAATAGGGTCCTTATCTGCCAATTGTTGACGACCAACATGGATGTGAGCCTTTCCTTAACACACTATAGCAGTTAACGACAATACCAAAGGATTAAAGAAACACGTATGCAACCTGCTCTATTTCAACCAAGAAATAATTCTGCGACAATCCCATGGTTAGTGTGCAGCCAAGCCTGCCATAGTAGTATTGCTTAGCTGTCTCCGATATCATATGGCAATGGTTGATACCGAATGCTACATAATGAGAAAATTCTCGGCATATGTCCATTTTCGCTTAGAGAGCTCGTTTGCGAGAAGTAATATAGAAACGAGAAAATGTTTATGCCTATTCCCGTTTGATTGCAAATAATTAGGCTAATTTACAAATGTCCTTTTTGCAAACAAGCGAGAATGAAAGGCATTAAAATTCTTAGCATATGTCCATTTTCGCTTAGAGAGCTGTTTTCAAATTGTAGAACAAGTAAGGAAGGAGGAAATGTATTTTGATTTGTATCGCTTTAGTTTCTTTTGCCATTTGAGCTAGAGTCTTATAGAATGCTACAATTCTTGGGCAATCAAATGTTATATTTTTACTCCTCTCCCGATTTTTGATAGACTTTTTGTCACTTTACATGGTGATCTACTCACATTTGCTACATACCTCTTTGTGATAATCAGGGCCACTATGCTCTGCAGACCCCGCCGGTTGGCCACTCCATCCGCACTTGACACCGGGAAGGCCAAGGGTGACGCGACGATCTCAAAGCACACGGGATCCTTGGTTTGTTTCCTCTTACACCGCCTTATCTTTTGCTTCATGCATATGAGTTCCTTGCTGCATTAGGATGTTGTCCTTATGTATACAAACTGAAGTAAGGTTTGTTAGATCACAAAAAGTAAAATGACTCTCATCTTGCTGCAGTTCAGTGGTAAGATAGTTGCTATTCTGAGCTTCTCGGTTTGGCCTCTAATATAGTTTCAGTAAAGTGAGGATAGTATGCCTAAATGGCAAGATTTATTTGGCGGCACAAGAGGGTCTAAGTGCGACTGAATTAAGATAAATGTTTCATCTTTAGTTGTCTTGATTCTGTTAGTGCAGGTGATTCCTTTGTATGCACACAATCAACAGGTAGTCATGAACAATGGCCTTTTCTCTTAATCTTGAATTTAGCAAGGCATAGAGTACAAACTGTATGCTAATGGTCAACAATCCAAATTGGTAATATGAATAGGTGGCCCATTGGTAATACAGTGATATAACAGTTGTAGAGAGTATATTATTTTTTGGGCCCCCTTATAGTTAGCCATTGTTAAAACAAAAAAATGGGTCATTAGCTGAAAAGACTCACAAATCGATGATTGGGTTTCGTGATTCGGAGTAATATTACAAAGAGAGCAAAAGGAAGGGTGTGGTGGTGTGTGATGGGGCTGGGGGGGGGGTTGCAATGAGAAAGGTTGTTAACAGGCCAAGCCCAATATTTTTTTCATCATGCATCACAACCTCCCATTATCCCCCACTCGTCACATGCAGAAGCGACTGCTCATCTCCTTCCTCGCTCTCTTTTACTTCCACAAAACCATGAATCCCTCACCGGTGACCATCATCTCTCACCAATGATTGGTAAAATGGATAGCCTGCATCAGCCTCATCTCTCCCATGCCCTTGGTTTACCTTGGGACAGCAGACTGCGCTGCCATGGCATACTCCTCACCGACGCTGGCCACAGATTCCATCCACCTTCCTATCCTCAACTCAACTCTCCCATCCAAGGTAGGGTCCACAACAGTGACTCTTATGTCTCAACCTTGATGCTGCTTCCATCTCTGATCTCCTCAGCCCCCTTACTGTAACGCCCGCGTTTCTAGCCCTAAATAAATCACCTATTAAATCATGTGTAATTTCAAAAGCCGATCCGCCGAGCTCAGTTACCATTCAAAACCCTAGCCGCTGTTTCTCTCTCTCTCTCCCCCCCCGACGCGCGTGCCGCATTTTCCGCCGGCACCGCACCACGGCCACACCCCTGCGCGCCTTCCCAACGTCGCGGTCGGCCACCGGCCGGGAATCCCGCGCACGCCGCGGTCCCGCCGGCCCGGTCCGCCTCGCCATCACCGCCGCCCCCGAAATCACGCCGACGCCGGAAATTGGAAAAACCCCACAAAACCCTCCCCCTAATTTCCCTAGCAATTTTCCTAATTTTTCCAACCTCTTCCCTATTTTTTTTTCTCCATTTTCCTTTTCTTTCCTTCCCTTTTCCTTCTTTCTTTTCTCTCCTTTTCCTTTTCCTCTTTTCTTTTTCCTTTTTCCTCTTTTCTCTTTCCTTTCTCCTTCTTTCTTCCCTCCCCCTCCCCTTCTCCTTCCTCCCGCGCGGCCGGCCGCCGCGCCCCCGACCGGCGCCTGCGGCGCCGTTGACCCGTGCCGGCGCCGCGCCCCCCACCGCACGCCACCACGGCCCCACGCCCCCGCCGCGCCCGGCCTCCCCCTCCTCACCGCTCGAGCACGGGCCCGCGACGGGACCTCTCCCCGGCGCCCGACGGAGCCATCACCTCGCCATACACCGCCACCGCGACCCGCCGCCCCCCGCCACCACCGCGTCCGGACCGACCCATCCCATCCCACCGCGTCGCAATTACTCCCCGCCACGAATCCCGGCCAGAGCCTCGCCGGAAGGGGGGTCAACGGCGGGATATTTTCTTCCCCCACCGCCATTGCTCGAAGCTCCTAGAGCTCGAAGCCCGCCGGAGTTACCGCCTCTCCAGCGCCTATAAATAGGGGCCGGCGGTCCCTCGCCGCTCCACACCTTGCAACCAAGTCTCCCACAGCCCCCCCCTTGCTCCACCACCGCCACCAATCGCGCCGCCGCCGCTAGCCTCCGCCGCCGCCCAAATCGCGCCGCAGAGCTGCCTCCCTGAGCAACCCCCGCCCAAGGTGAGCACGGGGAAAGAATCCCCTCATCCCCCTCTCCATTTTGCCCCTACTCCCCGCCGCCGCCGCGCTAGAGCCGCCGGCGCCCCTCTCCTCCAGAGCCGGCCGCCGCCCCCCCCCTCCTACCCTCTGTTCTGAACCGTGAGGGGGAGGAAGAAGATGAAGTTTTTGCCAAAACCCCCCCTGCTTTTTCCTTTTCCCTAGAACCCATGCCCCTACTCTCTCTCTCTCTTTATTCTTTTCAAAATAACCCCTGAGTTAATAATTAATTATGGATTAAAACCCGTCAAACCCTAAGTAATTTACAACCTGGCCCTAACCAAGTTTATATTATCATAATCACCCCCTTTTACCATTAGTAGAAATTACTAATAGGTCCTCAATCCCTATAACCCCCCCCCCCCTAACCTAGCATTTCATGCACGCTTTTTATTCCCAATTAAGCCCAAATTTCACCACATCCTTCCCAGTAGTACCCCCGCCGAACCAACCCCCTTCCTAGGACTTATATATACCCCCTCTCCGCTCATTTCCCCTCCCCGAGCTCGGCCGGAACCGTGAGTGCTAATATTGCTTGCTTGTGTGTGTGTATGCCTTAGCCGACGGAGTAGACGGAGTAAGGTACCCCGAGCCGGAGGTCGGAGCCGACTACTGCGAGCAGGAGCCCGAGGTCCCGGACGCCGAGCCGGCACTCCCCGAAGACTTCGAAGACGGCAAGTTCAACCTCCCCCTTTGATGCATGCTTCTGTCCTAGTTTTAAAAATATATCCTATACCCGTTTTATAAATTGCATATTGTTTTACTGCAAAACATGGTAGGATAGCCACCCTTGATTGCTATGATTGAACCTTGTTTTGGCCTAAATGAGTGCTTTAAAAATATGTGTGTGTGTGCTTTCAAAATGTGTGAGTGCTTTAAAAACAAAAGGGGATATGTTTGGGAAATGAGTAAAGAACTGGGTAGACGGGATGGACGTGTGTGTCAGGAGTATGGGTGAGCTCGTACCTATGTGGTTGAGCGTGTTGGGAGTTGTCCATCTTGTCGGTTAAGGACCGGATTGCGTGACATCTCACCTGACCCAAATCATCGTACAACCACTCGACCGTTGTATGTGGCAACGGCTTAGCATAAACCCCACTAGTTAATCTACTTGCCATCTGGTGTGCGGGTGAGCAGCGGGAGACCAAGGAGTAGGAGTACGCTCTGTGTGAGGTACGCCCTGGTTATGTGGGATAACCCCTTGGTTGCTTCCGTGGTGGCTCGTAGTGTTAGCTAAGGTGGGTAATGGCTTTGATAGGATCCGTACCGGCGCTGAGGTGTCCATGTGATGGTACCCTACTTGTGGGTAAAGATGTACAACCTCTGCAGAGTGTCAAACCTATTCGAATAGCCGTGTCCACGGTATTGGACGAGTCACGGTGTGGTCACAAAAACTAGTGTTTGGGATGGGATGTTTTCTGGCGTGAGTTGTTTTCTGGGTAAAGTGTGTGGCTGTGTGCCTGGGCTACGACGGACGGGAAGTCCGGTAGTTCCACAGTGGTTTTCCTAGAACATTTGAGTTACTTGGGTTATGAAAATGATTTGCGAAAACCTTTTTGAAATGAACCCCTGCATGTGTAAGTTTGCAAAATGAACCTTAACCTGATCCTTGTTATACCTTATGCATGATTCTGCTTATAAGCCCCTCCGTGGGTGGGGTTGGGTTTGCTGAGTACGTATGTACTCACTCTTGTTTACTAACTATGTTACAGAGGAGGATCCCGATTACATTCCAGAAGACGTCGAGTAGGTCACTGCCCTACACCCAACCGTGCCTGTGTACCAGGGCCCTACCTAAAGCTTCCATGGTGTGGTACTCTGAGGAGGCTATGGAAGCCTTCGCTATCGTAGTGTGGTCGCTAGCGTTTGTGTTGTTCATTGTAGCGTTGGCACTACCGTGCCCTTTCTGTAACCGTAATGTAAAAGACTGATTCCACCTGTTGTAATAAATGTGCTACCAGCCTCCTGGGACTGGTATTTGTGTCACATTTAGTCACCTCTGATGAGGGGACGCTTCGGGTGGTATCGCAGCCGTAGGTTGGCCGTAGGACATGACCCCTAGGATACGAGACATCCTCTCGGCCCTCTCTAACCTTTCCTTTGCTAAGCTCACCTTTTCCCAAATCCTTACCTTGATTCTTGCTTCGTTTCCCGCATGCCTAACCCCGAGTGGAACGGAGGAATTTGCCCCGTCCGGCTCGGCCTCCCCTAACCCGTTGCTACTCGGCCCTAGAGCGCGTCGGAGTAAGGGATCCGCCGCAGTTCGTCTACCGGGAGTACGAACGCTTCGGCACCCTTCGGTGTAAGCCGCCGATCTTTGTGGGAAGAAGCACGCTTTACCCCGACATAGAGCCATGGTACGTCAACGCCACTGGTTTTCGCTTTGCCGACACCTACCCCAAGGCTGCTCGGAAGGCCTTGCGTCAGCTACGAGTGGTCTATAGACAGCACCTCCGAAGGACTCCAATGGGATTCTTTCCACCCTCCGGAGGAAGAGGACGCTCGTGGATTGATCGCATGAGAGGTTTGGAACGAGAGGAAGAAGACTTAGAAGAGGCAGTTTCCCACCTATCCATATACCTCGCAGGCCTAGACCACCTTTATCGGAGCAAGCCCAAGAATCGAAGCGACGGATCGACAGGGCGGAAAGAGCCGAACAGAGGATAGAACTAGAAAGGGTGAAGACAACCATAGCAGAAGTTGAACTACACAACACAAAGCAAGAATACCTCAGGGAAAGAGAGCGCACGCTGTTGGCCCATAAAGCCCTATGGGATGAGCTAAAGGAGCGTAGAAGCAGAGATGAAGGAGCCAGAGCAGAAGAGAACGAACCCGAAGAAACCCACTGGGACAAAGGAACCCAGACTGAAGACGAGATACTGGAGCAAGATCTTCCACTGAAGAAGTGTCGTATCCAGTTAGAGGAAGAATCACCTTGAAGATAAGACTAGGGTGTGTTAGGCTAGAAGTTGAGTCTTAGTAATAATAAGTGTACCCCGAAGGATGTACCCCAACCTTCCTACTAAATAAAGTTATCCATCTTTTGTACCCCACCACAACCTGTTCAACCCTATCTTTGTTTTCAGATGGCGGAAGATGGATGGACCCAAGGCGTGTGCCGGGAGGAGCCCGGTTTTGCTCGCCCGCTCATCCACTCCCCGGAGCGCCTCGGTATCACCGAGCGCCCTAGGTACTACGAACAGAGAATACGAGCAACTCGGCACTCTTCGCCGTAGAGTGGTCCTCTCCGTCGCTAGAAGCAACCGCCACACCAACATCGAGCCGTGGCGCGTGACCGCCACGGGGGTTCCGACACCGGATACCTATCCTTTGGCCCTCGGAAAAGCCCTCCGCTACCCGTGCCGAATCTACGAAGAGCACCTCGTCCCCACACCGATGAGGTACTTCCCTCCCGCCATCGGGACCCCGGTTTGGCGAGTGCCCGCATGAGGAACTTGGAGCGACGCCGCCACCAAGAAGACCTGCTATACCACGTAGTCGCCTACCTTGTCTCCCCGGACAAGCTCTTTGATGACCAAAGCCGGACACTTGAGGGAACGGATCGGCCGGCCGAGCAAGCTGAAGTCACAGTGCGGATGCACCAAGTCCGAGTGGCTCAAGCTGAAGCAAGGACCGCCGCAGCCATAAGCAGTGAAGCCGTTGCCCAGGAAAGCCTCAGAAGGATCCAAGACCAACGCATGCAAGAATGGACCCATGGCGGAACGCCCGTTCCAGCCATTGGAGAACCTCAAGTCCTGCTGGGAACACCCCTTGTAGGATGGGGAGGAACTATCGAAGCCCCCCCAGCACCACCAACCAGATTCACCGAACCCCCAACGCCTACCACCGAAGCCGCAGCACAGCCCCAGGAAAACGGAGACCCCGAAGGCGGAAACGATGACGAGTTGCTCATTCCGCTGGAAGAACACTCGACCCCAGAAGACAGCTCTCCTCGCGAGTAGTGTGCCCCAAGACCCAGGGAATGAAGCCGTACCGGTCCAAGTCGCGCCTTAGCCTTTAGACGTGTAGTGTGTCCGCGTAGTCGGGATGTATCCTCCTCGCTGGTTTGTAATAAAAACTTGTTTGTGCTGGCTTGTTTGCTATGTGCTTGTTGTGTGCTTACCGGCAGAATAAACCCTGCCTTTTCGAAAGGAATCCGTTATAATCCACTTAAACATCACATAAAACTAGATCTCTTAGAAACCCGCTTCTTTACAGATGGTTTCCGTGCGCCCGTCGGACCCACCTGGTCGGATGTCGAGGGATCGCAAGCCGATCGGAGGGAGCGTCTCCCCGAACAGGAGGTTAACCAAAATGAAGATGGAGGAGAGAATGTAATCCTGCCACCACCACCCCCGCCTATTGACTTGGCTCAAGTCTTGGCCAACCAGACTGTCTTGATGGAGGCTATCTTCAATGCCATTAACCGTCCAAGACCCCGTGCCATGAGCATGAACGAGAAGCTGATCGAGTTCCTCAGGACTAAGCCGCCCACCTTCAGCGGGTCGGTGAATCCTTTGGACGCTGACGATTGGCTGAGAGCCATCCCCGAGGGAACCGGAGCCCCTCCACCGCGAGGACCATGACAAGGTTCTCTCCGGCAGCTCACCAACTCACCGGACGGCCCTAGCTTGGTGGGAGAATTACCGCGCCGCGCCCAAGGATCCCTCCGCCATCACATGGGATGAATTCGTGGAGGAGTTCCGCCGCTACCACATCCCGAGGCCACACCGAAGCGGAAGGCGGACGAGTTCCGCGAACTCCGCCAAGGCAACATGTCCGTGGAGGAGTACACATACCGCTTCATAGAGCCGGCACGCTATGCCCCCGAGGAGGTGGATAAAGACTCCAAAAAGCAAGAGATGTTCAAGAAGGGGCCGACTCCGAACCGAGGACCCCGCCGACTCCTCGCATTTACCCGGACTTTAACACCCTTATGAACATGGCAATCCTCACGGAAAGAGCAAAGGCCGAAGAAAAGAAGGAGAACAAGCGCAAATTCATGGAACACAAGGCCAAGCGAAGCAAGAGCGGTCCCGTAGGCCGAGAAACTTTGGACACCCCATGTCCGGGTTCCAAGCCCCTATGCGTACGTAACCCAAACCCAAGCCACGAGCCCACAAGCCCCCGCAGCCCGCCCAAGCCCTCCTACAACCGGAATACCATGAAGCCCCCACAGAACAACACCAGCCGCATCACTACCAACAACAACAACAACAACTCCCGAGTGTGTTTCAACTCGCCGGAAACCGGCACTTCATCGCCAACCGCCCCTATGCTAAAAAGCCGCCCACCACCACCTACTCCAACTCGGTGAACGGGCCAAGGCCACCGGCGTCGGAGCCAACCGCATGCCGGTGCGCAGGCAACAACAACTTCGGCAACAACCCCGGCAACCAGCGGATGAGGCAGCCCCGGCGGTCGTATGGACGCGCCCGAGTGAATCACATCAATGCGCGGGAGGCGCAGAAGCACAAGGAGTAGTACTCGGTGAGTTCCCGGTCGCCTCCGCTTTTGGCTACCATACTTTTCGATTCGGGAGCATCACACTCATTCATATCCTCAAGCTTTGTGGAAAAGCATAGCATACCCACGGTACTACTAAAAGCACCCCTAATAACTCGAACGCCCGAGGTGACATTAACCGTCAACCGGGATGCCCCCGGTAAGGATTATTTTAAATGGGGTAGAGTTCCTAGCGGACTGGTAGTACCGAAATCCAAGGGGATAGATGTGATCCTTGGTATGGACCGGTTAAGCCAACACCATGGCCTCATAAGCCGCGCCGATAAAGTAGTGCACCCGACCAACCCGGACGGGATACAAGTGACTCGCCACACCGGGGACACAGTGCGGACATAATGGTTTTCAACATAGAAGCCAAGTCCATAGAAGATGTCCCGGTAGTACGAGAATACCCGATGTGTTCCCCGAAGAGCTTCCCGGAATGCCACCGGACGGGGACATAGAGTTCGTGATCGACCTTATCCCTGGAACCTCTCCCATAGCCAAGAGGCCCTATAGGATGGCAGCCCCTGAATTGGCAGAACTGAAGAAGCAACTAGCAGAGCTCCAGCGAAGTGGGTTCATCAGACCAAGCTCATCACCATGGGGAGCCCCAGTGCTTTTCGTGGAGAAGAAGGATAAGAGCATGAGGATGTGCGTGGACTATCGCTCGCTGAACGAGGTCACTATTAAGAACAAGTACCCTCTTCCCAGAATAGATGACCTGTTTGACCAACTAAAGGGAGCCAAGTATTTCTCGAAGGTGGATCTAAGATCAGGGTATCACCAACTCAAGATTAGTGAAAGTGACATCCCCAAGACTGCCTTTGTCACTCGCTACGGGCAATATGAGTTCACGGTGATGTCCTTTGGACTAACCAATGCCCCAGCGTACTTCATGAACCTCATGAATAAGGTGTTCATGGAGGAATTGGACAAGTTTGTCGTGGTCTTCATTGACGACATACTTGTTTACTCCAAGAGTGTGGAGGAGCATGAACAACATCTTCGAGTGGTACTGGGAAAATTGAGGGCACACAAGCTATACGCCAAGTTCAGCAAGTGTGAATTTTGGCTAGAGAAGATATCCTTCCTTGGGCACATATTGACCGCAGAAGGAGTAGCTGTAGACCCCGGGAAAGTTGAGACAGTCTCCAACTGGCAGCAACCCACCAACGTAAGTGAGATCAGGAGTTTCCTAGGTTTAGCCGGGTACTACCGGAGGTTTATCGAGGGATTCTCCAAGATCGCCCGGCCCATGACAGAGCTGCTCAAGAAAGAGAAGAAGTTTAACTGGACCGAGGCCTGTGAGAGAAGCTTCCAAGAGTTGAAAAAGAGGTTGACCACAGCCCCGCGTCGACCCCCGCCGACATTCAACGGGACTTTGTTGTATATTGCGACGCCTCCCGACAAGGGTTGGGATGTGTGCTCATGCAAGATGGGAAGGTAGTGGCATACGCCTCCCGTCAGCTCAAACCCCATGAGCAGAACTATCCCACCCATGATCTGGAGTTTGCAGCCGTAGTGCATGCCCTGAAGATATGGAGACATTACTTGATCGGGAACAAGTGTGAAATCTACACAGACCACAAGAGTCTAAAGTATATCTTCACCCAGCCCGATTTGAACCTAAGGCAGAGAAGATGGCTAGAGCTAGTCAAGGACTACAACCTAGAAATTCACTACCACCCCGGGAAAGCCAACGTGGTAGCTGATGCCCTAAGCCGGAAAACCTACGAGAAGGCAGCACCCAAGAGTGCTCAGTTGCAAGAGGAGATGGCCCGACTCAACGTACACATCGTTCCCCAAGGCTACATCCGCCAGCTGAGTGTTCAGCCTACCCTAGAAGAAAAGATCCGGAAGGCCCAAGAGACCGATGAAGATCTGATGAGGATCCGCAAGCATACCGGAGAAAACAAGGCCCCTGACTTCAGGGTAGATGACCAAGGCACCCTGTGGTACAAGAACAGGATATGCGTGCCCGAAGGTGGAGAATTCCGACAGACCATCATGGACGAGGCACACAACTCAGCATACTCCATTCACCCGGGTCCACCAAGATGTACATGGACTTAAAGCGTAAGTATTGGTGGAACGGAATGAAGGCGGACATTGCACGGTTCGTCGCCCACCGCGACACCCGTCGAGAATCAAAGCCGAACATCGAAGCTCGCAGATCGTTGCAACCCTTACCAATCCCGGTGTGGAAGTGGGACGAGATAGGTATGGACTTCATAGTAGGGTTGCCAAGGACTCAGAAGGGACATGACTCCATATGGGTGATCGTGGACCGACTCACTAAAGTCGCTCACTTTCTACCCGTACGGACCACTTATGGTGGAGAGAAATTGGCGAAACTCTACATAGAAAATATAGTGAAGCTGCATGGAGTGCCTAGCGGAATAGTCTCGGACGAGAGGGACCCGCTTCACCTCTAGGTTCCGGAAAAGCTCGCAAAAAGCCATGGGCACCAAACCGGACTTCGGCTCAAAGATACCACCCCCAGACAGACGGACAGACCGAAAGGGTGAATCAGATTTTGGAAGATATGTTGAGAGCCTGCGTCCTCACCTATGGCAAAGATTGGGAGCAGAGCCTGCCGTATGCCGAGTTCTCTTACAACAACGGCTACCAGGCAAGTCTGGGAATGTCGCCATTCGAAGCTCTATACGGGAGAAAATGCAGGACACCCCTGATGTGGTCAGAGGTAGGAGAGCGTGCCCTGGTTGGGCCCGCGCTGATAAAAGAAGCCGAGGAGCGAGTAGCAGACATCCGAGAAAAGTTGAAGGCCGCCCAGTCCCGACAGAAGAGTTACGCAGACAAGAAAAGGCGTGAAGCGAGCTTCAACCTAGGAGACTTCGTCTACCTCAAGGTTTCACCCATCCGGGGAACTCGGAGATTTCAAGTACACGGGAAGTTGGCCCCTCGGTACATCGGCCTGTATAAAGTGATCAAGAAAGTCGGAGCTGTAGCATATCGACTGTAGCTACCCGAAGAAATGGCAGATATACACCCAGTATTCCACATCTCTCAGCTACGCCGATGTTTGAAGGTTCGGAAGAAAAGCGAGTACCGGGAGACCATCGATCTACGAACCGTACCTTAGATACCGGGAGGTGCCCGTCAAAATCTTAGACACTGTGGTCAAGCGGACAAGGACGACCGAAGTACGGGTGTGCAGAGTCCAATGGAGTAGACACGGAGTGGAAGAAGCTACATGGGAACGGGAGGACGCACTGAGGAAAGAATTCCCCCACCTATTCGAGACTTAGCCGAATCTCGAGGACGAGATTCATTTTAAGTGGGGTAGGTTTGTAACGCCCGCGTTTCTAGCCCTAAATAAATCACCTATTAAATCATGCGTAATTTCAAAAGCCGATCCGCCGAGCTCAGTTACCATTCAAAACCCTAGCCGCTGTTTCTCTCTCTCTCTCCCTCCCCGACGCGCGTGCCACATTTTCCGCCGGCACCGCACCACGGCCACACCCCTGCGCGCCTTCCCAACGTCGCGGTCGGCCACCGGCCGGGAATCCCGCGCACGCCGCGGTCCCGCCAGCCGGTCCGCCTCGCCATCACCGCCGCCCCGGAAATCACGCCGACGCCCGGGAAATTGGAAAAACCCCACAAAACCCTCCCCTAATTTCCCTAGCAATTTTCCTAATTTTTCCAACATCGTCCCTATTTTTTTTTCTCCATTTTCCTTTTCTTTCCTTCCCTTTTCCTTCTTTCTTTTCTCTCCTTTTCCTTTTTCCTCTTTTCTTTTTCCTTTTTCCTCTTTTCTCTTTCCTTTCTCCTTCTTTCTTCCCTCCCCCTCCCTTCTCCTTCCTCCCGCGCGGCCGTGCCGCCGCCCCCGACCGGCGCCTCCGGCGCCGTTGACCCGTGTGCCGGCGCCGCGCCCCCCACCGCACGCCACCACGGCCCCACGCCCCCGCCGCGCCCGGCCTCCCCCTCCTCACCGCCGAGCACGGCCCGCGACGGGACCTCTCCCTGGCGCCCGACGGAGCCGTCACCTCGCCATACACCGCCACCGCGACCCGCCGCCTGCCACCACCGCGTCTGGACCGACCCATCCCATCCCACTGCGTCGCAATTACTCCCCGCCACGAATCCCGGCCAGGAGCCTCGCCGGAAGGGGGTCAACGGCGGGATATTTTCTTCCCCCACCGCCATTGCTCGAAGCTCCTAGAGCTCGAAGCCCGCCGGAGTTACCGCCTCTCCAGCGCCTATAAATAGGGGCCGGCGGTCCCTCGCCGCTCCACACCTTGCAACCAAGTCTCCACAGCCCTCCCTTGCTCCACCACCGCCACCAATCGCGCCGCCGCCGCTAGCCTCCGCCGCCGCCCAAATCGCGCCGCGAGCCGCCTCCCCGAGCAACCCCCGCCCAAGGTGAGCACGGGGAAAGAATCCCCCTCGTCCCCCCTCTCCATTTTGCCCTACTCCCCGGCCGCCGCCGCGCTAGAGCCGCCGCGCCCCTCTCCTCCGCAGCCGCCCCCCCCCCCCCCCCTCCTACCCTCTCGTTCGAACCGTGAGGGGGAGGAAGAAGATGAAGTTTTTGCCAAACCCCCCCCTGCTTTTTCCTTTTCCCTAGAACCCATGCCCCTACTCTCTCTCTCTCTCTTTATTCTTTTCAAAATAACCCCTGAGTTAATAATTAATTATGGATTAAAACCCGTCAAACCCTAAGTAATTTACAACCTGGCCCTAACCAAGTTTATATTATCATAATCACCCCCTTTTACCATTAGTAGAAATTACTAATAGGTCCTCAATCCCTATAACCCCCCCCTAACCTAGCATTTCATGCACGCTTTTTATTCCCGATTAAGCCCAAATTTCACCACATCCTTCCCGCAGTACCCCCGCCGAACCAACCCCCTTCCTAGGACTTATATATACCCCCTCTCCGCTCATTTCCCCTCCCCGAGCTCGGCCGGAACCGTGAGTGCTAATATTGCTTGCTTGTGTGTGTGTATGCCTTAGCCGACGGAGTAGACGGAGTAAGGTACCCCGAGCCGGAGGTCGGAGCCGACTACTGCGAGCAGGAGCCCGAGGTCCCGACGCCGAGCCGCACTCCCCGAAGACTTCGAAGACGGCAAGTTCAACCTCCCCCTTTGATGCATGCTTCTCGTCCTAGTTTTAAAAATATATCCTATACCCGTTTTATAAATTGCATATTGTTTTACTGCAAAACATGGTAGGATAGCCACCCTTGATTGCTATGATTGAACCTTGTTTTGGCCTAAATGAGTGCTTTAAAAATATGTGTGTGTGCTTTCAAAATGTGTGAGTGCTTTAAAAACAAAAGGGGATATGTTTGGGAAATGAGTAAAGAACTGGGTAGACGGGATGGACGTGTGTGTCAGGAGTATGGGTGAGCTCGTACCTATGTGGTTGAGCGTGTTGGGAGTTGTCCATCTTGTCGGTTAAGGACCGGGTGCGTGACATCTCACCTGACCCAAATCATCGTACAACCACTCGACCGTTGTATGTGGCAACGGCTTAGCATAAACCCCACTAGTTAATCTACTTGCCATCTGGTGTGCGGGTGAGCAGCGGGAGACCAAGGAGTAGGAGTACGCTCTGTGTGAGGTACGCCCTGGTTATGTGGGATAACCCCTTGGTTGCTTCCGTGGTGGCTCGTAGTGTTAGCTAAGGTGGGTAATGGCTTTGATAGGATCCGTACTGGCACTGAGGTGTCCATGTGACGGTACCCTACTTGTGGGTAAAGATGTACAACCTCTGTAGAGTGTCAAACCTATTCGAATAGCCGTGTCCACGGTATTGGACGAGTCACGGTGTGGTCACAAAAACTAGTGTTTGGGATGGGATGTTTTCTGGCGTGAGTTGTTTTCTGGGTAAAGTGTGTGGCTGTGTGCCTGGGCTACGACGGACGGGAAGTCCGTAGTTCCACGATGTGGTTTTCCTAGAACATTTGAGTTACTTGGGTTATGAAAATGATTTGCGAAAACCTTTTTGAAATGAACCCCTGCATGTGTAAGTTTGCAAAATGAACCTTAACCTGATCCTTGTTATACCTTATGCATGATTCTGCTTATAAGCCCCTCCGTGGGTGGGGTTGGGTTTGCTGAGTACGTATGTACTCACTCTTGTTTACTAACTATGTTACAGAGGAGGATCCCGATTACATTCCGTAAGACGTCGAGTAGGTCACCGCCCTACACCCAACCGTGCCCGTGTACCGGGGCCCTACCTAAAGCTTCCATGGTGTGGTACTCGAGGAGGCTATGGAAGCCTTCGCTATCGTAGTGTGGTCGCTAGCGTTTGTGTTGTTCATTGTAGCGTTGGCACTACCGTGCCCTTTCTGTAACCGTAATGTAAAAGACTGATTCCACCTGTTGTAATAAATGTGCTACCAGCCTCCTGGGACTGGTATTTGTGTCACATTTAGTCACCTCTGATGAGGGGACGCTTCACTTACTCTCCTTCCAATTGGGTTCGACTAGGCTCCATGTACCAACCACTGTTTCAGAGCAAGACAGTTTGTGATCAAACTGGATGGCGGTTTGCAGGCTCCCTATGCAGTTCTGGGTAACTATGGGTTTGCTTGGCCATTAAGTTAGTTAGTATGATATTACGAAGTTTGGGATGCAGATTCAATATATTACAATTTACATATGGCATCAATCGGTAAGCACGGCTTGCATCGTGGCCGTCCTCCTTGGGCCAGCACGATCCCCCCCAAAGACTCGGATTTACGCCATTGAAAATACACTCCTTTCTTTGCAAATTTCGTATGTCAGTACAACAAGGAGGATACCTATTTTTAGTTGTAGGATATGTCGTGAGAGATTATATGTTATCTTTAGTTCGTTTCAGCTTTTTTTCAGCTTACTAACTATAATTTTATCCGTTTGACTCTACATAATACAAGCAGACTATTGAGGGTTAAGTCAATGGAAAATTGTGGCTGCCGTACACCATTGGGTGACAAGACTAATACTACTAATGGAGGTAAAAACAATAAGACATGGGACATTATGTTATTGATTCAATGTATTGCTTACAATATTAATGGATTATACATTATATATATATGGATGACATACTACAGGCAATGATGATACGGGAAACCATGCTAGAGAACGTAAGAGAGAAAAAGACAAGGCTCGGTGGCTCCACATGTCTCAACAGAAGAAGGATGAAAGAAATAGAAAACGACGAGAAGCATATAAAAGAACAAGGGAGCAACGACTACATGTCGAAGCTAACAATGGTTGCTTAATAGAAACATTGGTTTATTATATAATATAAATATTGCTATTGATGTTTCTCATATGTGCTATATCAATTGGTAGATGGCCAGGACACACCAAACAAGGAAAATGTGGATCCTAATGAAACAGATGATTGGTTTCATATGAATGATTCATTCCATGCAAACAATGTTGATAATATATCGAATCAATTATCAGGTAATTTGACTGTAGCTAATATGGCATGAATGACTAATATTTTTGGGTTGGTGAATCGTTGATTAGCTTAAAATACAATTGGAGTCACGTTGAGCATATCTCGGTGTGTTCTTGTTATATTGCTACTGTTTTAACTAAAACACAACTATGTAGGTGATGATGTAACTAATACTCGTATAATTAATCAAGAACTACAATCACAAGCAGCACTAGCAATTCACGTGACGAGCAGTAACCATGTTATCTCTCGCTCGTGCAAGGAAGAGGATGGCATATGAAAACATGACACCTGACCAACGGGAACAAAGATGCAAGCAACAAAGGCTTTACAATCAAGCTCCATCCCGTAAAAAGTCGATGAAAGCGACTACAAGCCGCTCTAGGGAGGCACATAAACATACCTTAAATAGTGAGTCCATTGCAATGGAGAATCCACTCTTTAATCCAACGACGGAGTTGCCCACTGCAAACTCATCTGGTTCTCATGAGCCCACAACAAGCCCCAGTGAGTGGGATATCCCAGAATCAACAGCAACACCTATTCGTTACCCGCAAGCTACGAATAAGACTAATGATGATGATCATGATAAGGATGATTGCGGTGATATATTTCCCAGTCATATGAGTGGAGAACATGCGGATGAAAATACACCCTTACCACAATCAACCGTGACAAACAACGGTAAATAACATGGCCTCACTTTTCTCGTTCCTTCTCATGAAACAACTTTATTCCTATCTCAACCATGCATGTCCATTATGTGATTAACAGAACACGCTAACCAAGGTATTTATAAAAAATACCGAATAGCTTTCTGAACATCCACTCCTTTATCTTACTTTTCCATTATATGGTTGATAGAAAACATTGGACCAAGTAATCAAAATGTAGAAAACGCTGGACCAAGCAATCAAAATGCATCATCTGCGCCGGAACAACCATTATTTGATGAGATCGGTGATGCTCACAACTTTTAACATTCTTTATTGTGTTTTCTTTCCTTTATTGTTACCCAAAATATAATGTCACATGGCAATGTGGTGATCACAAACGATGACGAGGGTGACATATTTGAAGATGGTGAGGAAGAAGACGAGGGATACCTATTTGCGGGGCAAGGTATTTGTACTGAACCAAATACCTTCCTAAATATCCACTACGTTATCTAACCTTTTTTGTTTGATCACGTCATTTCATTAGAGGAATCAGATGATGATGATGTCCAAAGTGATACTCCTGAGGACGACACGACTTCTATCCCTGAAGAACCTGACCCGTATGAAAAGGTGTACAATAACATGCCTACGGAGACACACATGTTAAAACATGTCCCTAATTGCCACCACTGTCATGCGAAGAGGTTTCCGAAAGAACCACCTGGGTTCTGTTGCTGCAACGGGAAGATCGAGCTGAATGAACCAGTGATACCGACCAGCTCATAAGGCTTTATACGAGCTCTGATGAAGATGCTAGGCACTTTCGTAGCAATATTAGATTTTTCAATGGTCACTTCTCTTTCACTTCCCTCTATTGTCGTCTAGATGGTGCTACTGCTAACATAAGGAACACCGGCATATATACCTTCCGTGCACATGGCATGATGTATCACAACATAAGGTCATTTGGGAGAGAGGAGGGCTTGGAGCCTAGGCATCTTGAGCTTTACTTCTATGATGATGATCCGAGCCTTGAGTATCGTTACCAAAGGTGTCGTGAAGAGAAGTACCAAAAAGATAAAGAAGTTATAGACAGATTGGTGGTCATCCTTCGTCACAACCCGTACTCACAACATTTGAGAAGTATGGGGTAGGCTGGACAACTGGATGACTATTGTCTCGAACTTAATCTTGATCAACGATTGGACCAAAGGACATACAATGAGCCGATCGCTAAGGAGGTGGGCCGCGTTTGGATCGAGGGTAGTGAACTCATGGGACAATTTCAAAATAGTGTTGTTCTCCATGGAAAAGATAGGAGCAGGCATGGCATCCGATCATACCATGGGTGCTACGATGCTCTTTCATATCCATTATTCTTCCCTAAGGGTGAGCTTGGATGGCATATGGATATCCCAAAGAAAGGTGTTACTATGGAGGACGTCAACACGGCTCGTGCCCTGCGTAAGGCTCGTAGTAATACTGAGGAAGAAGAAACAGGTTTATTTGTCTCCTTATACTATTCATGTATACGGAACCACGTTGTCATATAAATAACTCTAATAACATGTTACTTTGCAGAATCTCCAGGAAACTTATGTGTTTCTGTGCGTGACTACTACTGTTATAAGTTTCAGATACGGCCGGGAATCTTCAATCCCATTATTTATGGCCAGCGGCTTTTCCAACAATTTGCTGTGGACACATACATCAAAATTGAGAGTTCTCGGTTGGATTACATACGCAATCATCAAAAAGAGATCAGGGCCGACCTCTACCAAGGTTTGGTTGATAGCCTGCATGCTGGTGAGGGGAGAACTGAAATGGTTGGAAAGCGTACGGTGATGCCTTCGTCGTTTATTGGAGGCCCTAGGGACATGAGGCGTAAGTACTTGGATGCCATGGCACTGGTGTGAAGGTTTGGGAAACCAGACATCTTCCTAACCATGACATGTAATCCAAAGTGGGAGGAGATCACGCGTGAGCTGTACCCGGACAAACAAGACAGACCGTCCCGTACCTTATTGATCGGGTCTTTAGGGAAAAACTAGAAGAGCTTAAGGACAAGTTGCTGAAAAAGGACATTCTCGGAAAGGTTCGCGCACATGTGTATGTTGTTGAGTTTCAGAAGAGGGGACTACCACACGCACATTTTTTGCTAATCATGGAAAGAAACTATAAACTCAAGTGCCCGGAGCAAAGATGATCTTCTAATCTCACCGAGCTCCCAAACAAGAAGAAATATCCAGAACTGTATAAAATGGTTACAAAGCATATGATGCATGGGCCTTGTGGATCACTTAATCGCAACTGCCCATGCACAAAGGGCCGTAAAGAATGCAAGAACCATTACCCACGACCTTTCTGTGATGCCACGTTACAGGGCAAGGATTCATACCCGGTTTACAGACGGCGTGACGATGGTAGAAAAGAAAAGGTTCGTGGGCATGACCTTGACAACATATGGGTTGTGCCTTACAACCTGTACCTCCTCCGTCTGTTCAATTGCCACATAAATGTTGAGGCATGTGGGAGCATCAAGTCCGTCAAGTATTTATTTAAGTACATTCACAAGGGTCATGACCGTGCATCTGTTGCTGTGAGAGAGGCTGCCAAGGAGGGTGAAGGAAACATTGATGAGATCAAACTATATAGGGATGCTAGATGGATAACTCCTCCAGAAGCCTTGTGGAGGATATATGGTTTTGATTTAAGTGATAGGTCCCCTTCGGTGTTGGCCTTGCAGCTCCATCTTCCTGGCATGCACATGGTGTCATTTTGCCGGCGCGAGGGTATTCGACATGTGCTTAATCGCCCAGGTGTTGAAATGTCGATGCTTAAAGCCTACTTTGAAAAGAATAGGACATCTGAACATGCTCGTGGTATATTGTATCCAGACTTTCCTGAGTACTATAGGTAGGACTCACAGGGCAAAATATGGATTCGGAGGGCACAAAAGGCTTTAAGACAGGTCGGAAGAGTTGTAGGTGCCAATCCAGCTGAAGGGGAGCGTTATTACTCCGTGTTCTTCTACACAATGTGGCTGGTGCAACCTCCTTCACTGATCTAAGGACGGTTTCTGGCACACTCCTGCCGACTTTTCGCGAAGCCGCGTAAAAAAAAGGGGCCTTATTGAAGCGGACAAAACATTGCATGATTGTCTTACTGAAGGTACTCATTGGATGATGCCATTTGAACTACGAACGCTTTTTGCAAGTATCTTGGTATTTTGTGAGCCAAGTAATGTGTTTGATCTCTGGGAAAAGCACAAGGATGCAATGGGAGAGGACTATAGGCGCAACAACCAGTCTAGCTTCAAAGAAATTCGGAAGAAGTTAGAATCCATGGGGAAGGAAATAACAAAGTTTCCACTTCCTAAAATCGATGACACATATGATCTGTCTGGCAATATTCCTAGAGAGATTTTTGAAGAGGCTAACATTGAGGCGAGCATTGAAGACTTGGAACTATCAAAAACCCTTAACGAGGAGCAACACGTTGCCTACAATGAGATTATGTCTGCTGTTGATAGTGAGTGTGGTGGTGTGTTCTTTGTGGATGGACCTGGCGGCACTGGAAAGACTTATCTATATATAGCCCTGCTCGCTACTATACGTGGTCAGAATAAAATTGCAGTGGCAACAGCAATTTCTGGTGTTGCAGCCTCAATAATGCCTGGTGGCAGAACTACCCATTCGCGCTTTGGGGTTCCTCTCAGCCTCGAAGATGGGGACCGTTGTTCCTTCACAAAACAGAGTGGTACCGGTGAGCTGCTTCATATTGCATCCCTTATTATTTGGGATGAGGTGACGATGATGAGGAGGCAAGGTGTCGAGGCGCTAGACTACAGCCTTCGTGATCTCATGGACCGTTGGGATGTGCCGTTTGGGGGAAAGACTATTGTGTTTGGTGGAGACTTCAGGCAGGTTCTCCCGGTTGTTCGGAAAGGATCAAGGGCACAAGTAGTCGGTGCCTCTCTACGGATGTCGCACCTTTGGAGTTCAATGCGACATCTAAGATTGGTGCGCAACATGAGGGCAAAGGCCGACCCATGGTTTGCGGCATACTTACTACGTATCGGGGGAGGCACTGAAGAGGCTAATGTTGATGGTCAAATCCTCCTTCCTAAAGAAATATGCATACCGCAGACCGGGAAGACAGTGATCTTGATATGCTAATTGATTCCATATTCCCTGCCCTTAATGACAATATGTCAAACAAGAGCTATATCACCTCACGAGCGATATTATCGCCAAAGAATGACTCGGTTGATAAGATTAACATGAAGATGGTAAGCCGTTTCCAAGGGGATGAGGTGGTGTACCACGGCTTTGACAAAGTGCGGTGGATGATCCACACAACTACTACCCATCCGAGTTCCTCAACACTTTAAACCCTAGCGGTCTCCCGCCACATGTGTTAAAGCTCAAGGTTGGGTGCCCAAATATATTGCTAAGGAACATCGACCCCGCGACCGGACTTTGTAATGGAACCAGCCGGTGGTTAGAAGGTTCCAAAGAAATATCATCGATGCCGAAATTATGGTTGGAGACCATGCCGGAAAACGAATCTTCCTACCACGGATTCCATTATGCCCATCGGATGACGATATGTTCCCGTTCAAGTTCAAGAGGAAGCAGTTCCCTATTAGACTCAGTTTTGCCATGACAATAAACAAGGCTCAAGGGCAGACTACCCCCAATGTTGGTGTGTATTTGCCTGAACTGGTGTTCTCCCATGGCCAACTATATGTTGCGCTATCTAGGGCCACTGCTAGATCAAACATTAAGATCCTTGCTATCCCACCGTGTGATAAGAAAGATAAGAGAAAAAAGAAAACAGTTAATCCAACTTATACTAAAAATATTGTCTACAAAGAGGTCCTCACTTGATGACAAGGTATTATCTTATGTTTTGCACAACTATTACATCCTTACGTTTGTGTCCTTTGTTATTAACGTTGGTTGTTTCCATCTGAATTTCAGGTAAAAGAGAAAGTCGGAAATCAAACTAGAGACAAGTAGTTATGTTTGTTCATATGTTATTCATTGGATGTACATAATATATATTAGTGTAACCTGTTGATTATAATATTTCTATAAGTGCATGTACAAATTCATACACAATGCTTGTATAAATTATCTGAATTCTATACTTATTTAATATCATGCCTTCTTTTGATTTGTTCCAATCTCCAACGATTAAGGCTAGGCTTGTTTGTAATCTTGTTTTTCGTGCATCGGAAACATTAAATGATTATATATGTTCTTACATTATGGCGTTGTAACTATTTATCTTTATTTGAGATTTATGTAATATTATATTAATGTTTCAATCATCACGGCTGTAGTATATGTTCTTAAATTATAATATAAATGAAGTTGGTATTTCATATTTAAATGTTTCTTGAGCTTATACATATGACATACAGTACTATGTGTCCCGTAGCAACGCACGGGCACTTAACTAGTCATCCCTTATAAGTTGAACGTTCGTGTAGAGAGATACTCCTCCCCGTTGTCAGTGTTCGTACCACAAGTTTGATTAAATTTTTAGAAAATACGTGCAACATTTGTATCTTCAAATAACTTTGTTAAAAAACTAGATTTAAATGTTTATCATGAAGTAATGATATTAATTTTGTATCATAAATATTAATATATTTTCATATATATTTATTTGAAAATGTTTTTTATAAGCAAAAACGACAGTTATTCTGGGACGAGGGAGTAGGATTGACCGACCAGTGATCATTCTACAGTAACATATATCATTCTACAGTAACATATATAACCTGGGATTACACCTGACGCGAGCTTTCAGGCCCGGCAACGGCAAGACTTCGGGGGCACACTGACAATTAGGAATGCAAGTTCTAGATGTAATGGGTCATTGGGTCGACTCGAAAAGTTGATAAAATGAACTACATGACATTCTATGTAATTAATTTTGGGGAAGAAATGAACTAGAGTGACATGCTAATATGCTATCGTAATTAAGCAGCTGACAAAAAAAACACCATTGAGTACCCACTTGCATCCCTAGACAATCATGCAGGCAGGTTTCTCCTGTCTGGCTGTTGAAAATCGGCTCCTGTTACACACAATCATCAGTATGTATTACCGAAAGCACAACAGCAATGAATTATACTTCAAGACAACGGTAACATAAGGATTGTCCAAGGATACTTGTTCACAGCATATGGCCATAGGAGCTACAATGGTAATGCACTACAAGGCACCAACTGGAAGCGTACCTCCGATTTGGGGAACATGACAAATTTGATCCAGACCTAGCCAACAAACACCAGGAAACACAATCCAAGCGGTACCGGGTAGAGAAACTTTCCCAGGAAATGATGGGAAACATTTGCAGGGGTACAAGTGCCCATCAAAGAGAGACTCTGACTTTTTTTTGATAATTAAGAGAAACACTGACTTCGCGACTACGCCTGGGGTTTATCCTCGGCTTTCTTTGGCTGTCAATAAAAAACAGAAAGTAAACTCCTCAGACATGTAGAGCACATAGAGGAACTTGTGCCCCAAAAAAATCTGAATATAAAGCAAGCCATGCTCGGTAGTAGGCACGTGATCCATAGAACATAAGTATAACACAAACTTCAATATGACTGAAGTTTCATCGTAACAAGATGGAGTAGATTGGTGATAGGAGCAGCACGAATTATATTACGGTTAGATACAGTTTGATTGATCAAAACAGTACCTGCTCCCTTTTATATGATCAGGCAAAGCTCAATTATGAACTGTATCTGATAAGATGTCAACTGATTGGCAGTGATCCTAACCCTTAACTTTATTCCTTAATAAAATGATAACTTTGCAATGCTACAAATTAAAATAGGTTTGAGTCAATTGTAAATATAAATGAAGTAATGAACACATCACAGTGATGTGTAATCATTCATTGAATACTGATGGATTGGATGCAACAAACACTAATCGCATGGCAGTACCTTTTATCCGTCGCCCACAACTAATATTTTCATCGCTAGGATGCTAGTCTTACATGTAGTTGTGGTGGAGGTCGCTTTAAGAACTTTTTTGTGCATAGCTGCATACCACTGTCATATCAGAGTTACATTTTGGATCAAATTAACTACAGCTGATCCCTTTTTAGAGGAACTACAGTCGACTTGAATATCCTCAAATAGGCTTGCCAAATTATTTTTGTTAAAATTTCATCATACACGATGTATAGCGCTTTTTTTCCTTTCAAATTTTCGGCTTAGGCCTTGTTGCTCTCCTTCTCAATTGATTAATACAAATCTCGCAAGCTCTGGGGGTTTTACGTTAAAAAAAAATCATACACGGTGTTTTCATATTCAAGCATGAATCCTACTGAGACGATATGATTCGACACAATTACCAAACAATCTTGTAAACAAGCAAACACAGCATGTTAGACAGCTTAACAAGGTACTGATCATCCAAGGGCCTAAAAAAAAGTACTAAGGTCCCGGCAAACACAATCCTAACATGCACAAAGTAACACAAATGGTTAACAAGCACCCAACGATCCCAAGAATTAATCTAGCGTTGCACACAGACACTGCGGAACAAGAAGCGCACGCAGGGTGTTCGACGAAACGAAAATGGGAGCACAAGAGGAAAGGAAGGCCGCACCTTGATGCCAGGGAACGACATCCCGAGCTCCTCCTCGGGGATGACGACGGGCCACTTCTCCCCGCCGTCGCGGAACAGCTGCTCGGTGTCGATGAGGCGGCCGCGGGCGAGGATCTGGTCCCGGATGCCCTGCGCGGTGGCGCCCTCGGCGGCGACGATGGCCTCCTCGGCGCCGTTGAGGTAGGTCACGAGGACTCGCGGCGGCTGCGGCTCGGCGCCCGTGGACGGGGGCGGGGCGGGGAGGCGGCGGAGCTCGACGGAGCAGGCCGGGTTGGAGTCCTTGGCCTTGCGGCCGTTGCACTGCGCGAGGATCTCCACCGCCGCGGCCTTCCGCGGGTCCAGCGGGCAGTACTCCACCACCACCCTGGAAACGAACTTGAGCATCTCTCCGCTCTCGCTCGCCG
The DNA here is from genome assembly GCA_947561735.1 of Cenchrus americanus. Taxonomy (NCBI): domain Eukaryota; kingdom Viridiplantae; phylum Streptophyta; class Magnoliopsida; order Poales; family Poaceae; genus Cenchrus; species Cenchrus americanus. The sequence goes on along the minus strand of OX387242.1, from coordinate 94,840,152 downwards.
CCTTCTTCCTCGTCGGCAGTCGCCGCCGCACTTCGCCCCCACGAAGATTTTGGTGGCGGCGCTAGATTTCGGGCTGGTTGGATTCGATGCTTGGGTCTCCCTCAAGGCCCCCGCGTAGTGTGTGTGGGCGGGGCCCAAAATCCGCACCGAGTAGGCCCTTTTTGCCGGCCTAGCCGGGTCCGTTTGACAGGACAGGACAGGACGACGCGATGGGGTGGGGCCAAGGTTTTTTTTTGGGGGGGGGGGGGGGGGGGGGGCGAATTGGGGCCAATGGGTTTTTAAAAATGTTTGGATCTAAGTTAGATGAAATGAATGATCTTTAAAAAAAGAGATGAAATGAGGTCATCTTCTTAATAAAATAAAAATATTGCTCCAATATTCATGGCAGACCCATCCCTTTCGGATCGGAGTGAATGGGATCCCGATTCGATGCGACGACATACCTGTTCCTCTGAATTATCAATCCCTAGTCAATAGTATTCTTCTCTCAAAACAAATCACATCAGCTACCAACCATCAACCAACTAACAATATTTTTTCTCAAAATAAATCAACACCAGCCACCAACTCAACTGACCGAAAAGTAATTGTTCGTCGTGGCGTCTAGTGAGCATACGAGCAGGGGCGAAGCCACGTTGGGCTTCCCTGGCGCCGATGCACCAGGGTAAGAAAATTTTATCCACTAATTATGCTCAAAAATACCATATAATTTAGCAAAAATATGCAAGTTTCTTGAGAAGTGCACCATGGTCAATATAGGCATAGCTTCAGACAGGAGGAGTGGAGCAAGTGGCCGGCCAGAGGAGCGTGGGAGAAGATCTCGAGGACATGACGTACGGAAAAGCAAAAGGAAAACGGAAACGGAAACGAAAAACAAAAATTCACGCGTAGAGAATGACAAAGGGAGAGCGTGTTAGTTTGGCCGGTGGCTGATAGCTGGTGCTGATTTGTTCTAAGTGAAAAATACTGCTGTCTGATTGTCGGTGGCTGGTTTATTCTGAGAGAAAAGTACTGCTGGCTAGTGGCTGATAAGCCAAATGAACAAGATGATTGTCCAGCGATGTGAAAAATCATCCACCATTGGATTGAAATAGACTCAGTCCTCCTAACCCAACAAAAAATAGGACGGTTTTATAAAAAAAAAGAAACTGGACAGACAATCGCGTATCACCTTATCTCCGAACCAAACACACCATAGAAGATCATAAATAAGAAACTGGATGGTAAATTTCAAACCTAACATGAAGTCCTAAAAACCTCTAGATTAGAATATCATATTTACTCCCTCTGTCCTAAAAAGAATGTCATTCTAGAAATTTTAGGACAGATTATTAAGAGGTCAAATGACCTCGATTGTCCTTATTTATTTTCCATATTAGGTGTTAATTGATTGTTGCATGTCTACATACACATGCACACATACCAAATTAAGTAAAACGTCATTCTTATTAGGACAAATTTTGAATCCTAAATCGTCATTCTTTTTGGGACGGAGGGAGTACGTCTCATCTGTCTCAAAATTTTGAGTTATTAGGTTCATCTAATGTACAACCGCCAAAATATTTTCATTTTATAGAAAAAATATAGGAATTTTTTACTTTGAAGTGCAATTGTGTTTTTGCCCTCATTTTTGTAATTTTGTGATTTTACCCTCAACTCTTCACAAGTTATTGTGATTTTGCCTCTGTTCTTTGCATATTTACCACTCTTTTGACTGGACTAGGGGCAAAAGCGTATCAACTTGTGAATGGTCGAGAGCAAAATCACAAAGTTTTAAAAAAATGAGGACAAAGTCACAATTACACTAATTCAAAACAGAGGTAAGAAGTTTTCTTAAAAAAAACAGAGGTAAGAACATGAGTACCCAAAAACATCATCTTAGCATGAAGTGCCCCCCCCCCCCCCCCCCCCCCCACATGGCAATTAATGTATCCCTGGAAGAACTAAAACACTCACAAGTCACACCTTGTTATCAGAGAAGAATCATCTGATATATGGGGAAATGGAGTTTTCAATACAAGTTCACGAGCAAGCACATCGCGATCCACGAGGAGGTGAGCCTAATTAGCGGAGCTTTCTATTTGGAGCAAACACATCGCAGCCGGCCCATCTTCGTCGCGTACTGAAAGCGTGGCAGTGGCCTTGCGTCGTGTCGACTGATGGACGTGGCGGACTATGCGGTGTAGAGCTCAGGCCTGGACAGCCTCGGCGTCGGCACGGCCACCAGCGGCATCGCCTTCTTCATCACGATCGCGAACCTCTCCTCCAGGTCCAGCCGCGCGCCAGCGGGCAGCTCCCAGTCGAACGCCTGCAGGAGCATCGCCAGCGAGTAGGCTGTCATCCGGTCGGCCATGGCGATCCCCGCGCAGATCCTGCGCCCGGACCCGAACGGCAAGTACTCCATGTCGCTGCCGTTGAAGTCCAGCTTCCTCCCTTCGCCGCCGTCGGCGCCGCCGGGAAGGAAGCGCTCCGGGACGAACTCCTCCGGGTCCTTCCACACCGCGGGGTCCCTCATGATGGCCCACACGTTGACGAACACGCGGGTGCCGGCGGGGACGCGGTAGCCGGCGACGGTGGCGTCGGCGTCGGGGCAGTGCGGCACCATCAGCGGAAGCGCCGGGTGGAGCCGGAGCGTCTCCTTGATCACGGCGTGCAGGTAGTGAAGACGCGGGAGGTGGGACTCCTCCACCACGGCGTCCCGCCCCACCACGGCGTCCAGCTCCTCCCGCGCCTTGGCCAGCAGCTGCGGCCTGTGCATCAGCTCCGCCATGGCCCACTCCACGGTGTTGGAAGTCGTCTCCGTGCCCCCGACCACCATGTCCATCAGCAGGGCCTTGACGTTGGTCATCGTGAAAGCAGCCTTCCCGTCGCCGCCTTCCTTCTCGAGCTTGAGCATGTACTCGAGGAAGTCCGGGGCCGGGGGCTCGCCGCCGGCCTGCTCTGCCTTCACCCTCTGCTCGATGATCCTGGCGAACATCTGGTTGAAGCGCTCCTTGAGCACGTCGGACTTCCTCCGGATGCCCTGCAGGTCGAAGCGCGCGAGCGCCGGGAAGAAGTCGGACACGTTGGGCGCGCCGAGCATGTCGGTGATCTCGGCGACGAGGTGCCGGAACTCCTTCCCGACCGCGGCGCGCTGGGCCTCGTCGCCGATGTTCCCGCCCCACAGAGTGCCCGTGATGACGTTCATGGTGGTGAGGAACATCTGCGCGCCGACGTCGACGGGGGCGGCGGCGGCAGCCTGGGCGTGGAGGTGGCGGAGCGTGGCGCGGAACTCCCGGTCCCGGAGCGCGCGCACGTTGTCGAGCCCCGCGGGGCTGAGCATCTCCCGGACGCAGACCCGGCGGAGGAGGCGCCACGTGGGGCCGACGGGGTTCCAGACGATGTTCTGCCCGCCGCCGTAGGAGATGGAGCGCGCCGCGTCGGGGACGTCGCGGCCGGAGAAGAGGAGGTCCTGGTCGCGGAGCACCTCGCGGGCGAGGGCCGGGGAGGTGACGACGACGCCGAGCTTGGAGCCGAGGCGGATGGAGAAGATGGGGCCGTACCGGGACGCGAGGCGCGCGAAGTAGGCGTGCAGCTGCGGGTCCAGCGACGGCAGGCTGCCGACGAGCGGCAGGCCCGTGGGACCCGGCGGCAGGTTGGCGCCGGCGCGGCGCCGGAGCGCGGCGGCGAGGTAGAGGAGCGCCGCCAGGAGGAGCCCGGCGTAGAGGAGCGTGGCGGCGGCGGCGTCCATGATGGCCAGCTCAATCAGGCGGTGGCGTAGGGATCCAAGGTGGATTGGTTTTGTGGGCAGCTAGCAGGTGGCAGCTAGAGGCGCCGGCGCGGCAGGACCAGACCCGACCAGGTGACCAAGTACAGGCGGCGCACGCGTGATATTTTTGCGTCGGCCGCTGTCATGGCGCTGTGGTCGTGGGTTAGCAGCGATCGGGATGGTGGGGATGAAGCAAGGCATCTGGGCGTGTGGACGGGAGCACCGAGGGGGAGATGCGGAGTTTGTCGTGGCGCCGGCGGCCGGCGAGGCGGCGACCGTAACCTGATGCGGTGATGCTGATGCCCGATCGAGAAGCCTCGGCTGGGCGTGGAGAAATCTCACTCACCTGTCACTTCATTTGTCCTCGCTGGGTAGTACTAAATGAAGTTTAGGGCGCTTTGGAATGAAGGATTGGTGGAGGAATTTTGTAGGATTTAGTTCCTATAGGAATTTTTCCTATGTGTCCCTTTGGAACAAACGCCATGTTTGTTTGGCTTATCAGCCGCCAGCCAGCAATACTTTTCTCTCAAAACAAACCAGCCACCAAAGAACTGGTAAATGAAGATTTTCTTCTCTCAGAACAAATCAGCACCAACCATCAGCCAACAGCCAAACGAACAGGCTGAAAGGATTGAACATCCAAGAATCCTATAAAATTTCTATGGAATGCCTCAATCCATAGGAATTTTTGGAGGATTTTTAACATGAGATCCAACCTCTTGGAAAATTTCTTATGTGTCTCTCTCCTCAAATTACTATGTTTGTCCTATGTTGTACCCAAACACTCCACAGGAAACTTTCTTGCATTATGCATTCCAAAGAATTGTAGTGGGCAACAAACTTGATTCCTACATTTTTCCTATTCCTTTACGTGGGGAATCTAATTAGCATAACTAATTCATAGTTTGCTATAATAATGTTAATCATCATCTAATCATGTGGTCAAAACCTCATTAGATTAACATCGCGAATTCGAACAGAGCTGTGAAGGTAATTTTTGTAAATACCTTAAATTAGCTGTCAAAGACGTGTAAATAATACCATAGGTTGTGTTAAGACATGCTCGGTTAGCCTTGCTTCGTGTGTGTATCTGTATCTTGTAGAAGCTTGTAGAAGGTAGTTAGTTTGTTGTAGATCTTATCCTTTGCTTGTATGTAAAGTTTACTTCTTTCACAAGTTGTACAGCCACGCCAGGGGCTCTTCCTGGCTTGTATTAACACGGAACCGAGGCTTGAGAGGGCAACTCGTTACACCAAAACTCACATGGTAATCAGAGCCACGTTCTTCTCCGATCTGATCAATGGCCGGTTCCAGCTCCTTCGTGCCGCCTGATGTCTATGCCCTAGGCTATCCGGTGACAGAGAAGCTAGCGCGCAACAACTTCCCGCTGTGGAAGGCACAGGTTCTATCGGCCATCAAGGGGGCGCAAGTCGCGCACTACCTCGACAAGAACACTCCGGTGCCGCCGGAGTCCATCCCGTCGGCCAAGGACAAGCCCGACGATCTGGTGCCCAACCCGGAGTACGCGACCTGGACTGCAAAGGATCAGCAAATGCTTAATTAGCTGCTGTCCTCGCTGTCCAGGGAGATCTTTACGCAAGTGGCGACCCACTCCACCGTCGCCGAGCTTTGGGCGGCTATTGAGGCAATGTTTGCCTCACAGTCGCACTCCCGCATCATCAACACGAGGATGTCCCTCGCCACTGCAAGCAAGGGAACGTCTTCCATCGCCGAGTATTATAGCAAGATGAAGACCCTGGTGGATGAGATGGCATCTGCCAGGAAGAATTAGAAGATGAAGAGCTCGGGTCATACATCCTGGCGGGCCTCGACATCGAGTTCAATCCGGTGGTGTCTGTGGTCGCCGCTAGAGTTGAACCGATCTCCCTCGGTGAGCTATACACTCAGCTTGCTACCTTTGAGCAGCGTGTTGCTTTGCTTCATGGTGGATCAGGCTCGTCGGCCAACATGGCGTCTCGCGGTGGCTGTGGTGGTGGTCGCCAAAACCGTGGCCGTGGAGGTCGCGGACGCGGGCGTGGCAATGGATGTCACAGCACTGCAGATGGAGAACGTCCAACCTGTCGTATGGACCTCCCTGGGCCCACTACCTTGGTGGGTACCAGGACCGACTACTCGGTGGGCCCCTGGGACTACCCGGCTTGTGCCACACGGCACCTGATGGCGTGAGGCGCAAGGACTACGGTGGAGAAGTACTCTGATAGGAAGCTATACATACCTTGTACTATGTAGAGGACCCCTAGACGTACACGACTAGTACTCTCTCCCTAAACCGACCTGTAACCCTGCCTCCCGGACTATATAAGGCGAGGCAGGGACTCTTCTCTCTCATTACACATCATCTTGTAATCACACCCAATCAATCCAGAGCTACGCAGCATACAGGACGTAGGGTATTACGCACCTCGCGGCCCGAACCTGTCTAAATTGTGTGCCACGTGTCTCTTCCTTCGAGTTGCTGATCTCGACGAGGCCACATTCATCTACCTCGGTACTCCCCTTGGTAGGCTCCCGGTCTAAAACACCGACAACTGGCGAGACAGGTAGGGGCTCTTGCCGAAGATCACATGGCGAACTCGACGGCTTCAATCTTCATCAAGCCAACTGTCGCCTTCAACCGCGGCGACACCTTCGTCTTCGGCTCCTGGGTCTGCACTGCTGACGGCGCCGGATCCTTCCAGCGCCGCCTCACCATGCCGCCCAACCCGAAGACCGAGCTCGTGACGCTTCCCGAAGTAGTCACGGGCGATCTGGTCGGGAAGTTCGGCGAAATTTCGCTCTACAACCAGCACGCCGACTTCGAGCTTGGATCTGACTCCAACTCGAACTCGACCTCCCCGTGGGCCATCGCATGCGAGCCGGCTATCGGGCCATCGTGTGCGGACTCCCCACTCCATGAGCACTTCCCATACGGCCTCTGCATCGCTAGCAAGGCCCACGCGAAGGCTCTTTCCGCGCGCCAGGCTGGGAAGGAGATCGTCTCCGAGTACAACTCGGACTCCAACCCCGTCTCCGGCTACTACTCGGACTCCTACGAGTTCGACTTCGGGGCGGACCGTGACGAGCCCGAGTCCGAGAACTACACGACGGAGCAACCGCTGTCAGGACCAGCCTCCGGCCTGGTTATAACATCTACACCCGCCGGCAGATTCGTCTACTGGCCGGACCGCAAGCCCGCAGACCTGACAGACGGGAACTCACGCTGCGTCGCCTACCTCGACTCACTTCCCTTCCAGGAGGGAACACCGCTAGCTCCAGCTGAGGAGCACACTCCAACAGAGGTGGCGACTAGCGACTCCAGCCTCAGCTTTCCTGATCGTGAAGTCTTCATGACTACCAACGAGACGCCAGGACCCTCAGGGACACTCCCTAACCGATATCTCGAGAATATCTCAGTAGACGAGCTGTCTGCCAACGCACCCGCAGACGAGACCGACGCCAACAAGAACACCCAACGTGAGCGCAACAGAAAGCAGAACGAACGGCGCCGACGTCTCCGCGAGTCCCTACCCATACGGAATCTCGCAGAGGCTCTCGACCAAGTCGAAAACCGGGTGCACACTACCCCAGAGCAATGCCTCATGTCTATCACCATGATAGCACGTCAGGCTTAGGGGATGCGCACGGGAGAAGTAATCTCCAAGCTCGCAGAGGATGCCTACTTCATGCGAGTCGACAACAGGATCGCCCAAGTCCCCCCCGTTAGGAATCGCCAACAAGACAACGAAGCCACAAGTCGCAGTGCGGCTGACAACGGTCGCAACCGTACTCGAGGGGAGCTACCGGCTAACCCCAACCGTACTCGGGCATCGGCCGATGGACCTTCTCATGGTGGCAACAGCGCCGGCGGCGCCGGCGGTAACCGCGATATCATCCCTCACCGCGATCCTGGTGGCGGAGGCAGCGACGGCGGGAGCTCCAACCACGGAGCTGGCAGGAGAGCTGGGGGTGGAGACGACCGCGGCGGCCTAGGCCACGCGAATAGCCACGCCTCTGGCGCTTCACGCGGTAGCTTCGACGCCCGCCAAAAAATCGAAGAATTACGGCGCAAATAGTCCTCCACGGCGGGCGACAACGATGGCTTCCTCGCCTTCTCCGCACGGCTTCGCAAATCTTCGCAAATCTACTTCTCCCGGAGAAATTCAAACCTCTGGGGATCACCAAGTACGACGTGAAGCAAGATCCAGTACAGTGGCTCAGATGCTATGCCCTCTCCATCGAAAACGCTGGTGGCAATAATGACACAAAATGCCTCTACTTTCCCTACTGCCTGGATCAAGCTCCGCTTACATGGCTCGAGTCACTCGAGAAGTACTCGATTGACAAGTGGGACCAGCTCAAGGAACAGTTCACCAGCAACTTCGCGGGTGCTATGGGCTGCTCGGGTACTCGCATGGACCTGGCAATGGTGAAGCAGGAACAGGGCGAGACCCTTCGCAAATACATGCGGCGCTTCTTCGACAAGCGCGCCACCGTAGTCGATGTCACCAACAAGGAGGTCATCGATCTCTTCCAAGACGGTCTCTACCACCGTCGCACCTTCGAAGACTTCAGTCGTCGCCGCCTGAGCTCCATCACCCACCTCAAGGACATGATCACCTCTTGGGCTGATGAAGAAGACAAGGCTAACGCCAAGTACGACGTCATCCATGGAAAGAGCAAGCAGAACACGGGCGGCAACAGCAACAACAACGGGAACCAAGGCGGTCGCAGCAACAACTACTCGGGTCCTAATCGCAAGCGCAAGCCAGACAACACTGTCGCGGATATCCAGCGCCCTGCGAAAGACAACTCGAAGAAGACCTCCGGCGGCTTCAAGGACTTGCTGAAAGAGAAGTGCCCGTGGCATCTGGACGGCAACCACACCACCGAGCAGTGCTACCAACTCCGGCGAGCACTCAAGGACACTCCAGAGCCACGACACCCTCACGACAAGAAAGGAAAGAAAAAGGCCGACGAAGGCAACGACGACTTCCAGGAACCCGACAAGACGGTGAATGTCCTCTTCGGCAGACTACCCAACCGACGGGCTCAGAAGGCCACCCGACGAGAAGTCCTGAGCATTGAACCAGCGGTCCCGACCCCTCTCTGGTGGTCGGAGGTACCCATCACCTTCTCTCGTGTGGATCAATGGACAAGCTTCTCTAAACCAGGACGGTTTCCACTCGTCCTGAAGCCGGTAGTCGCGGGCTCCAAACTCAACAAGGTCTTCATCGACGGTGGAAGCGGGCTCAACGTCCTTTTCACCAAGACCTTGAAGAAGATGAAGCTCGACATCACCCACATGCTCACCAAGAGCACCTCGCCCTTCTACGGCATCGTCCCCGAGAACGCGGCTATCCCACTGGGCTCAGTGGTCCTGCCAGTTACCTTTGGGGAAACAAGGAAAAACTACCGCACCGAGTACATCAAGTTCGAAGTCGCGGACTTCGAGACTTCCTACCACGCCATCCTTGGCAGACCAGCTATCGCCAAGTTCATGGCGGTACCTCACTACACATACTTGGTACTCAAGATGCCAAGTCCGGCCGGTGTACTCTCGCTGCAAGGGGACTTGAAGATATCCTTCGACTGCGACACGGAAGCTGTGGAACTCGCAGCCACAAATCAAGTACCCAACGCAATGATGGAAATCTACGCTACATCTAAGAAGCTTGCCCCAAGTGAACTCGACATCCCAGAGAAGTCAGACAACGCCAACAAGCCTCAGCCAGCTGAGGACGTTCAAGTCAAGACGATTGACCTCGGGACAGGCGACAGCAGCAAGACTACCACCATCAGGGCGGGCCTCGACCCAAAATAGGAAGACGCGCTCGTCAGCTTCCTCCGGGCTAACCGAGACATCTTCGCGTGAAAACCAGCGGACATGCCAGGGGTGCCCAGGAATCTGATCGAGCACTCACTCAACGTCGACCCTAAGGCTACCTCGAAGCGACAACACCTCCACCGCTTCGCCGACGACAGACAGGATGCCATCAAGAAGGAACTCGCCAAACTACTCACGGCCGGCTTCATCAGAGAAGTCTTCCATCCTGAGTGGCTAGCCAACCCCATCCTCGTCCGCAAAAAGAACTCGAACGAGTGGAGGATGTGTGTCGACTACACCGACCTCAACAAGCACTGCCCCAAGGACCCCTTAGGGTTGCCGCAGATAGACCAAGTAATCGACTCCACGGCGGGCTGCGACCTGCTTTGCTTCCTCGACTGCTACTCCGGGTACCACTAGATCGCTATCAAGGAAGAAGACCAAGAGAAGACCGCGTTCATCACCCCGTTTGGCGCGTACTGCTACACGACCATGTCCTTCGGGTTGAAGAACGCTGACGCTACCTACCAACGAGCTATCCAGGCCTGTTTCAAGAGGCAGCTCAACAAGAACGTCGAAGCCTATGTAGATGACGTGGTCGTCAAGACCAGAAACTCCGACACGCTCATCGCCGATCTTGAAGAGACTTTCGCATCCCTGCGAGAGTACCGCTGGAAGCTCAACCCGAACAAGTGCGTCTTCGGCGTACCGTCGGGCAAACTACTCGACTTCATCATCAGCCATCACGGCATGGAAGCCAATCCCGAGAAGATCTCCGCCATCACCAGCATGAAAGCTCCCACGTGCATCAAGGACGTGCAGAAGCTAACCGGGTGCATGGCGGCCCTGAACAGATTCATCTCGAAGTTGGGGGCTCCCCTTCTTCAAATTACTCAAGCATCAAGAGAAGTTCGCGTGGACTCCAGAGGCAGACCAAGCCCTTGCTCATCTTAAGGACTTCTTATCCAAGCCACCAGTCCTCACGGCTCCTCGCAAAACGGAGCAGCTACTGCTCTACCTCGCTGCGACTACTCACGTGGTCAGTACTGCCATCGTTGTCGAGCGGCAGGAAGACGACCACGCCTACCCAGTCCAGCGACCAGTCTACTTCGTCAGCGAGGTCCTGTCGGAATCTAAGGCACGCTATCAACCAGTACAGAAGCTACTGTATGCAGTGCTCATCACCTCGCGGAAGCTACGACACTACTTCCAGGAGTACTTGATCTCCGTCGTCACCGACTACCCGCTCGGCACCCTCAACATCGACTTCAAGCCACGAACAACCATCAAGTCGTAGGCACTAGTCGACTTCATGGCAGAGTGGCGGGAAAATCAGCTACCTACTCCAACTGAGCGCCCAGAGCACTACTCGAGAAGGCTTCAGGATTACTCAAGGATCAGCTAGAGTACCTTCCAGCCTCGGGATGCTTCAAATATTCTTGAGGACTTTCGGCTTGTAGTACTCAGGGACTCTTGAGGACTACTCGCCAAGGCCGTCAAGGCTACTTGAAGCTATCCTGCTCGACTACAAAGTACTCGGGGGCTTGTCGTATGGACCTCCCTGGGCCCACTACCTCGGTGGGTACCAGGACCGACTACTCGGTGGGCCCCTGGGACTACCCGGCTTGTGCCACACGACACCTGATGGCGTGAGGCGCAAGGACTACGGTGGAGAAGTACTCAGATAGGAAGCTATACATACCTTATACTGTGTAGAGGACTCCTAGATGTACACGACTAGTACTCTCTCCCTAAACCGACCTGTAACCCTGCCTCCCGGACTATATAAGGCGAGGCAGGGACTCTTCTCTCTCATTACGCATCATCTTGTAATCACACCCAATCAATCCAGAGCTACGCAGCATACAGGACGTAGGGTATTACGCACCTCGCGGCCCGAACCTGTCTAAATTGTGTGCCACGTGTCTCTTCCTTCGAGTTACCGATATCGGCGAGGCCACATTCATCTACCTCGGGTACTCCCCTTGGTAGGTTGCCGGTCTAAAACACCGACACAACCTGCCAACTCTGTGGCAAGGAAGGACATATGGTGCTGCGTTACTACAAGAGATTTGACTCCACCTTCAATGGCCCAGCTGAGAACAAGTCTGCATCGACTGCGACCACCTCCTACGACATCGACACAAATTGGTATTCCGACACTGGAGCAACCGATCACATCACTGGCGAACTTGAGAAGCTCGTCGTGAGAGAAAAGTACCATGGCGGAGATCAAGTCCACACTGCTAATGGTTTAGGTATGGAGATAGTCAGATTGGTCTTAGCAAAATTCGTACCCCTAGTGGCAATTTTCTTTTAAAGGATGTCCTTTATGTACCGCAAGCGAGCAAGAATTTGGTCTCTGTTCATAAACTTGCTAGAGATAATCATGCATTCTTTGAATTTCACCCGAATTTCTTCTTAATCAAGGATCAAACAACGAAGACAGTGCTCCATAGAGGTCCATGCGAAGGAGGCCTTTATCCCTTGCGGTCAAATAAAGAGGCGCATTCCATTGTCAAGCCTCCTTCGTCTCGGTGGTATAATCGCCTCGGCCACCCTTCGTCTTCATTCGTGCATCAAGTCCTTAGAAAGAATAAGCTTCCTTTCGTTCAAGAAGACAATAAAGAGTCCATCTGTGATGCATGCCAGAAGGGTAAAAGCCATCAACTCCCCTATCCGAGATCCACTAGTGTCTCTAGTGTTCCTCTAGAACTAGTCTTCTCAGATGTATGGGGGCCACCTCCCACTTCAGTTGACAAGAACAATTTTTATGTTAGTTTCATTGATGATTATAGCAAATTTACATGGATTTATTTGCTTTGTCATAAATCTGAGGTTTTTCAGCGTTTTCATGATTTTCAAAACCTCGTAGAGCGCATGTTTGATCGAAAATCCTTGCCATGCAAACAGATTGGGAAGGTGAGTATCAAAAGTTGAACTCCTTCTTCCAATGCATTGGCATATCCCACCATGTTTCTTGCCCACACGCCCATCAGCAGAATGGATCTGCTAAGCGTAAACACCACCACATTGTAGAGGTAGGGCTCTCTTTATTAGCCCAAGCCTCCATGCCTCTAAAATTTTGGGACGAAGCTTTCATGACCGCTACGTATCTAATTAACCGCCTTCCCAGTCGAGTCATCGATAATCAAACACCTCTTGAACGTCTCCTTGATCAAAAACCAGATTACTCTGTGCTTAGGGTATTTGGTTGCGCCTGCTTGCCTAATTTGCGGTCGTTCAATGATCGCAAGCTTCAGTTTCGTTCAAAAAGATGCGTGTTCTTTGGGTACAGTAACATGCATAAAGGTTTCAAGTGTCTAGATGTCTCGGTGTAACGCCCGCGTTTTTAGCTCCAAATAAATCACCTAATAAATCGTGCATATTTTTCAAAACTGTCCAGCCGAGCTCAATTACCCCCTTCGAACCCTAGTCACCGTCCCTCCATCTCACCCCGGCGCGCGTACCGCGAATCCCGCCGGCACCGCCCGCACCCGAGCCCACCACACGTGCCTTCCCAACGCCGCGGTCGGCCACCGTGCCGGGAATCCCGCGCACGCCGCGGTCCCGACGGCCGGTCCGCCTCGCCATCACCGCCATCCCGTAAATCGCGCCGACGCCCGGAAAATCGTAAAATCCCGCAAAAACCCTTCCCCTATTTTCCTAACAAATTCCCCAATTTTCTAAACCTTTTCCTCTATTTCCTTTTCCTTTCTTTTTTCCCATTTTTCTTTCCTTTTCCTTCCTTTTCTTTCTTTCCTTTCTTTTCCTTCCCTTTTTCATTTTTTCTTTTTCCCTTTCCCTTTCTTTCTTCTCTCTCCCTCCCTTCCTCCTCCTCCCTCCCGCGGCCAGGGCCGCGCGCGCGCCCAACCGGCGCCCGGCGCCATTGACCCCGGGCCCGCACCGACCGCGCCACCCCGGCCACGCCACCGCGCCCCCCCCTCCCCTCTACGCCGCGCCGTAGGGACGACGCGACGCGTCCCTCGCCACACCCGCCGGACCGCCATCAATTCGAGCCGTCACACCGCGGCGTCGCCGCCGCCGGCCGACCCGGCCGGCCGATCCCGCCGGCCTACCGCCCTCGCGCCACGAGATTGAAGAGACCCGACGCCGCACGACGACCTCCGCCCCCCGCCCGGTGCCATCCCGTCGCCCGCGACCGGCCCGGCCGCCCCGGAGCCGCCGCCGCAACCCACCACCGCCGGAGCGGTGTAGAGCTCGCCGGCGAGATATTTCGCCCGGGAACCGCCTTAGGCCGCCTATAAAAGGCCGGCACCACCCTCCCTCGCTGCACCACACCGCAATCAAGCATCCACAAGACCTCCGCAAGCTCCACCGCGCCGCCGCCCCTAGCACCGCCGCCTCTCTCTGTCTGCCGCCGCTGATCCATCTCCTCGCGCCGTCCTAGCTCAAGGTGAGCACGGGGATGAGATCCCCTCGTCCCCCTCTTCGTGTTGCCCCATTCCCCGCCGCCGCCGAGGCCGGGCCGCCGCGCCCCCCTCCCTCCGCAGCCGCCGCCGCCCGCTACCCCCCCTCCTCTGTTCTGAACCGTGAGGGGAGGAAGGGGATGGCGTTTTAGCCAAAAACCCCCTCACTTCTCCCCTTTTTCCCCACCAAACAGTGACCCTATTCCCTCTCTCTCTTGTCCTTTTCAAACAAGCCCCTAGGATCACGTTTAATTGTGAACTAAATACTGTTAGGCCCTAAAACAATTTATAACTAGGCCCTAATCAAGTTTATGTAATCACCACTACACCCTTAATAGAAATTACCAATAGGCCCTTAGCCCTTGTGACCACTCCTTAACCCAACACCTTATGCATAATTTTATTCCCGATTAAATCCAAAGTTCACCACACCCTTCCCAGTAGTACCCCTACCGAACCAACCCCCTCCTTAAGACTTATATACCCCCTCTCCGCTCATTTCCCCTCCTCGAGCTCGGCCGGAAATATGTGTGCTAATATTGCTTGCTTGCCTATGTGTGCGCTATAGCCGACGGAGTAGACAGAGGAAGGTACCCCGAGCCGGAGATCGAAGCCGACTACTGCGAGCAGGAGCCCGAAGCCCCGAACGCCGAGCCGGCTCTCCCCGGAGACTTCGAAGACGGCAAGTTCAATCTCATCCTTTGATGCATGCTTTGATCCTAGTTTTATAAATAGAACCCTATACCCATTTTATAAATTGAATATTGTTTTACTGCAAAAACATGGTAGGATAGCCACCCTTGATTGCTATGATTGAACCTTGTTTTGGCCTAAATGAGTGCTTTAAAAATGTGTGAGTGCTTTCAAAATGTGTGAGTGCTTTAAAAATGGAAATGGGATATGTTTGGAAAATGAGTAAAGAACTGGGTAGACGGGATGGACGTGTGTGTCAGGAGTATGGGTGAGCTCGTACCTGTGTGGTTGAGCGTGTTGGGAGTTGTCCATCTTGTCGGTTAAGGACCGGGTTGCGTGACATCTCACCTGACCCCAATCATCGTACAACCACTCGACCGTTGTATGTGGCACCGGCTTAGCATAAATCCCACTAGTTAATCTACTTGCCATCTGGTGTGCGGGTGAGCGGCGGAAGACCAAGGAGTAGGGGTACGCTCTGTGTGAGGTACGCCCTGGTTATGTGGGATAACCCCTTGGGTGCTTCCGTGGTGGCTCGTAGTGTTAGCTAAGGTGGGTAATGGCTTTGATATGATCCGCACCAGCACTGAGGTGTCCGTGTGGCGGTACCCTACTTGTGGGTAAAGATGTACAACCTCTGCAGAGTGTCAAACCTATTCGAATAGTCGTGTCCACGGTATTGGACGAGTCACGGTGTGGTCACATAACTAGTGTTTGGGATGGGATGTTTTCTGGCGTGAGTTGTTTTCCGGGTGAAGTGTGTGGCTGTGTGCCTGGGCTAAGACGGGCGGGAAGTCCGGTAGTTCCACAGTGGTTTTCCTAAAACAATTGAGTCACTTTGGTTATGAAAATGATTTGCGAAAAGCTTTTTGAAATGAACCCCTGCATGAGTAAGTTTGCAAAATGAACCTTAACCTGATCCTTGTTATACTCTATGCATGATTCTGCTTATAAGCCCCTCCGTGGGTGGGGTTGGATTTGTTGAGTACGTATGTACTCACCCTTGTTTTACTAACTATTTTACAGAGGAGGATCCCGATTACATTCCCGAAGACGTTGAGTAGGTCGTGCCCTACACCCAACCGTGCCTGTGTACCCAGGGCCCCTACCGAAAGCTTCCATGGTGTGGTACTGCGAGGAGGCTATGGAAGCCTTTGCTATTGTAGTGTGGTCGTTAGCGTTTGTGTTGTTCCTTGTAGCGTTGGCACTACCGTGCCCTTTGTGTCGCCGTGATGTAAAAGACCGATTCCACCCGTTGTAATAAATGTGTTACCAACCTCCCGGGACCGGGTATTTGTGTCACATTTAGTCACCTCTGATGAGGGGACGCTTCAGGTGGTATCAGAGCCGTAGGTTGGCCGTAGGACACGACCCCTAGGATACGAGACGTCCTCTGGCCCTCTCTAACCTTTCCTTTGCTAAGCTCACCTTTTCCCAAAATCCTTACCTTGATTCTTGCCTGTTTCCAGATGGCTAACCCCGAATGGAACGAAGGAATCTGCCCCGTCCAGCCTGGCCTCCCTAACCTGTTGCTACTCAGCCTAGAGCGCGTCGGAGTAAGGGATCCGCCAGAGTTCGTCTACCGGGAATACGAACGCTACGGCACCCCTCGGTGTAAGCTGCTGATCTTTGTGGGGAGAAGCACGCTTTACCCCGACATAGAACCATGGTTCGTCTCCGCCACTGGTTTTCGCTTCGCCGACACCTACCCCAAGGCTGCTTAGAAGGCCCTGCGACAGCTACGAGTGGTTTATAGACAACACCTCCGAAGGACTCCAATGGGATTCTTTCCACCCTCCGGAGGAAGAGGACGCTCGTGGATTGATCGCATGAGAGGACTAGAACGAGAGGAAGAAGACCTAGAAGAGGCAGTTTCCCACCTATCCATCTACCTCAGAGGCCTAGACCACCTTTACCAGGAGCAAGCCCAGCAACTGAAGCAACAGATTGACAGAGCGGAAAGAGCGGAGCAAAGGATAGAACTGGAAAGGATAAAGACAACCATGGCAGAAGTTGAGCTACACAACATGGAGCAAGACTACCTCAGGGAAAGAGAACGTTCGGAGATGTTCCACAAACAGCTACGGGATGAGCTCCACAGGGAACGTAGAAGGAGAAGAGAAGAAGCTGACTTGGATGAAGAAGAACCCGAAGAAACTCACTGGGACAAAGGGACCCAGACTGAGGATGAGATACTGGAGAAAGACCTCCCACTGAAGAAGCGCCGCATCCAGCTAGAGGAAGAATCACTGTGAGGATAAGCCTAGGGTGTTTAGGCTAGAAGTTGAGTCCTAATAATAATAAGTGTACCCCGAAGAGTGTACCCCAACCTTGCTACTAAATAAAGTCATCCATCTCTTGTACCCCACCACAACCTGTTCAACTCTACCTTTGTTTTCAGATGGCGGAAGATGAATGGACCCAAGGCGTGTGCCAGGAGGAGCCTGGTTTTGCTCGCCTTCTCATCAACTCCCTGGAGCGCCTCGGTATCACTGAGCGCCCTAGGTACTACAGCAGAGAGTATGAGCAACTCGGCACTCTTCGCTGTAGAGTGGTCCTCTCCGTCGCTAGAAGCAACCGCCACACCAGCATCGAGCCGTGGCGCGTGACCGCCACAGGGTTTCGACACCGAGACACCTATCCTTTGGCCCTCAGAAAAGCCCTCCGCTACCTGTGCCGAATCTACGAAGAACACCTCGTCCCCACACCAATGAGGTACTTCCCTCCCGCCATCGTAACCCCGGTTTGGCGGTGCCCGCATGAGAAACCCGGAACGACGCCGCCACCAAGAAGACCCGCTCGTACCACGTAGTCGCCTACCTTGTCTCCCCGGATAAGCTCTTTGATGACCGGGCCGGGCACTTGAGGGAACAAATCGGCCGGGCCGAGCAAGCTCGAAGTCACGGTGAGGATGCACCAAGTCCGAGTGGCTCAAGCCGAAGCAAGGACCGCACCCGCCATAAGCAAGTGAAGCCGTTGCCCGGGAAAGCCTCGGAGAATCCGGGACCAACGCATGCAAGAATGGACCAACGGCGGAACACCCGTTCCAGCCATTGGAGAAGCTCAAGTCTTGCTGGGAACACCCCTTGTGGGTTGGGGAGGAACTATCGAAGTCCCGCCAGCACCACCAGCAGTCGCCGAACCCCCAACGACGACCACTGAAGCCGCAGCACAGCCTCAGGAAAACGGAAACCCCGAAGGCGGGAATGATGACGAGCTTCTCATTCCGCTGGAAGAACACTCGACCCCAGAAGACAGCTCCCCTCGCGAGTAGTGTGCCCCAAGACCCAGGGAATGAAGCCGTACTGGTCCAAGTCGCGCCCTTAGTCCTTAGTCGTGTAGTGTGTCCGCGTAGTCGGGATGTATCCTCCTCGCTGGTTTGTAATAAAAACTTGTCTGTGCTTGCTTGTTTGCTATGTGCTTGTTGTGTGCCTACCGCAGAGTAGACCCCCGCCTTTTCAAAAAAGAAATCCGATATAATCCACTTAAACATCACATAAAACTAGATCTCTTAGAAAACCCGCTTCTTTACATATGGTTTCCAGGCGCCCTGTCAGGACCCACCGATCGGACGCTGAAGGATCGCAAGCCGATTGGAGGGAGCGTCTCCACGACCAGGAAGTTAACCAAAATGAAGATGGAGGAGAGAACGTGGTCCTGCCACCGCCACCCCCTCCCGTTGACTTGGCACAAGTCTTAGCCAATCAGACTATCCTGATGGAGGCTATTTTCAACGCCGTCAACCGCCCAAGACCACGGGTTCTGGGCATGAACGAGAAGCTGATTGAGTTCCTCAGGACTAAGCCGCCCACCTTTGGCGGGTCGGTGAATCCGTTGGATGCTGACGATTGGCTGAGAGCCATTCTGAGAGAGCTAGAGCCCTTCAACTGTGAGGACCACGACAAGGTTCTCCTAGCAGCTCACCAGCTCACCGGGACAGCCCTAGACTGGTGGGACAATTACTGTGCAGTAGCTAAGGATCCCTCCGCCATCACATGGGATGAATTCGTGGAGGAGTTCCGTCGCTACCACATCCCGGAGGCCACACTGAAGCGGAAGGCAGACGAGTTCCGCGAACTCCGCCAAGGCAACATGTCTGTGGAGGAATACACGTACCAGTTCATAGAGCTGGCACGCTATGCCCCCGAGGAAGTGGATAAAGATTCCAAAAAGCAAGAAATGTTCAAGAAGGGGCCGACTCCGAACCGAGGACACCGCCGACTCCTCGCATCTACCCGACTTTAACACCCTCATGAACATGGCAATACTCACGGAGAGAGCAAGGGCCGAAGAGAAGAAGGAAAACAAGCGCAAGTTTATGGAGCACAAGGCCAAGCAGAAGAGCGGTCCCGGAGGCCGAGAAACTTTGGACACCCCATGTCCGGGTTCCAAGCTCCCATGCGATGACGAAC
Source organism: Cenchrus americanus (assembly GCA_947561735.1). Lineage (NCBI taxonomy): Eukaryota > Viridiplantae > Streptophyta > Magnoliopsida > Poales > Poaceae > Cenchrus > Cenchrus americanus. Next base: position 94,821,045 of record OX387242.1, on the reverse strand, counting down.
CCAATCCCAAGCCACAAGCTCGCAAGCCCCCGTAACCCGCTTTAAGCCCTACAACAACCAAAGTGCCATGAAACCCCCCAGAACAACACCAGCCAGATCACTGCCAACAACAATAACAGCTCCCGAGTGTGTTTCAACTGCCGAGAAACCGGGCACTTCATCGCCAACTGCCCGTACGCCAAAAAGCCAACCACCACCACCTACTTCAATTCGGTGAACGGGCCAAGGCCGCCTGTGTCAGGAGCCAACCGCATGCCGATGCGCAGCAATAATAACTTCGGCAACAACAACAGCAACCAGCGAGATGAGGCAGGCCCCGGCGGCCGTATGGACGCGCCGGGTCAATCACATCAATGCGCAGGAGGCACAGGAAGCACAAGGCGTAGTACTCGGTGAGTTCCTGGTCAGCTCAGTTTTGGCTACCATACTATTCGATTCGGGAGCATCGCACTCATTCATATCCTCAAGCTTTGTAGAAAAGCATAGCATACCCACAGTGCTACTAAAAGCACCCCTAATGACTCGAACGCCCGGAGGTGACATTAAGTGTCAATTGGGATGCCCCCAGGTAAGAATCATTTTAAGTGGGGTAGAGTTCCTAGCGGATCTGGTAGTACTGAAATCCAAAGGGATAGATGTGATCCTTGGGATGGACTGGTTAAGCCAACACCATGGCCTCATAAGTTGCGCCGATAAAGTAGTGCACCTGACCAACCCAGACGGGATACAAGTAACCTGCCACACCCGAGGACACAGGCCGGACATAATGGTTTTCAACATAGAAGCCAAGTCCATAGAGGACGTCTCGGTAGTGCGAGAATACCCAGATGTGTTCCCAGAAGAACTCCCCGGAATGCCACCCGATAGGGACATAGAGTTCGTCATCGACCTTATCCCTGGAACCTCTCCCATAGCCAAGAGACCCTATAGGATGGCAGCCCCTGAGTTGGCAGAATTGAAGAAGCGGCTAGCAGAACTCCAGCGAAGTGGGTTCATCAGACCAAGCTCATCACCATGGGGAGCCCCAGTGCTTTTCGTAGAGAAGAAGGATAAGAGCATGAGGATGTGCGTGGACTATCGCTCGCTGAATGAGGTCACTATTAAAAACAAGTACCCTCTTCCCAGAATAGATGACCTGTTTGACCAACTGAAGGGAGCCAAGTATTTCTCGAAGGTGGAGCTAAGGTCAGGGTACCACTAGATCAAGATTAGGGAAAGTGATATCCCCAAGACTGCTTTTGTCACTCGCTACGGGCAGTATGAGTTCACGGTGATGTCCTTTGGACTAACCAATGCACCAGCATACTTCATGAACCTCATGAATAAGGTGTTCATGGAAGAGCTGGACAAGTTTGTCGTGGTCTTCATTGACGACATACTTGTTTACTCCAAGAGCGTGGAGGAGCATGAACAACATCTTCGAGTAGTGCTGGGGAAATTGAGGGCGCACAAGCTATACGCCAAGTTCAGCAAGTGTGAATTTTGACTAGAGAAAATATCCTTCCTTGGGCATATTCTCGACCGCGTAAGGAGTAGCCGTAGACCCCGGAAAGTTGAAACAGGTCTCCAACCGGCAAAGAACCGACCAACGTGAGCGAGATCGGGAGTTTCCTTGGTTTAGCGAGGGTACTACCGGAGATTTATCGAGGGATTTTCCAAGATTGCCCGGCCCATGACAGAGCTGCTCAAGAAGGAGAAGAAGTTCAACTGGACCGAGGCCTGCGAGAGAAGTTTCCAAGAGTTGAAGAAGAGGTTGACCACAGCCCCAGTGCTGACCCTGCCAGACATTCAATGGGACTTTGTCGTGTATTGCGACTGAAAGGACCTTGATGTCGCCTAGAGGGGGGGTGAATAGGCGTGACGACCAAATTAAACCTTTTCTCCCCAAACACTTGAGCTGACAGTGCTCCACTGGTCAGACCGGTGGTAATGACCGGTCAGACCGGTCAAGCACTGGTCTTCACAGGTGACACCGGTCGGACCGGTGCGCCTCACCGGTCAGACTGGTGTAGCACAGAGAACCTGCAAAAACAACTTCAAGCACCTCTTGGCTTCTAGCACGAACTAAACTCAGGGTGTGGCCTTTGTAGATGATCACAAGCAGAGTAATGAGCCCTGCACACACAAATGACACACCCAAGTAGATCGAAGCGGAAGCAAATATGATATGCTAGAATGAACAACTTAGAGAGCCGAACCACACGAAGAAGCAAGGATTTGTTTCCCGAAGTTCACCACCCACTGAGGAATGGCTACGTCTCCGTTGAGGAGCTTGTAAGGGACAATTCCCACAACAAGCCGGGTCTCTTTCAACCACTTTCCTCCTTTCCACTAAGGTGATCTTTTCCACGAAGAGGCAAGATCGCAGCCCTTACAAACTTCCCGCTGCTCACCACAACCTTGGGAGCTAGCCGGCGACACCTAGCCGTCTAGGAGGCAAACCTCCAAGAGTAACAAATGCTCCAAAGTTTGTAGACGCGAAACCAAAGTGCTCAAGCTATGGAAACTGCTCTTGTTAGCTCACAAAGTCACTCCTAAGCTCACTTTCTCAACCCAACACAAAGATGATGGCTTGAATCCACAAATCTCACAAAGAGATGGTTGGGGAGAGCCACTAAGGCTTAGAGCTAGTTAGAAATGGCTTGGGACCTCAACAAAAACACTAGAAGCAGCAACCCTCACTTGAAGAGGGCTTGGGGGTATTTATACCCCTCAAAGGAGAAAACTAGCCGTTAGTCCCCGGGCAGCACTGGTCAGACCGGTGCCCCACACCGGTCAGACCGGTGTTCGAAAAACTAGCCGTTGGGCTAGCGGCACCGGTCAGACCGGTCAGGCCCGAGTTGCCCCCAAAACCTCTTTTAAAGAAACTAGCACTTCACCACCAAGATGAAATGACCCAGGTTAGGTTAGGAGGGTTTGTTAGCACACTCTAAGGCTAATTCTCACTTAGGTCAACTAAAGAGCACTTTGACTTGGTCAACTCGCTAAGTTGCATCCCTCTTGATAGTACGGCATACCTATACTCAAGAAAAGAATAAAGGAGCTTCGATGACCTTTTGAGCTTGAACAACTTCAATTCTTGCCATACTTGATCAATAACCACTTGAGGGCTTTCAACATAGCCTTTGACTTGAGCACGTCCATACTTGAGCTAGTGACTTAGGATCTTTCCATATAGCGTGTGGATGCATACTTGGATCCATGGTCACTCCATGTTGCCAATCTTAACGAGTTGATGACTTGCAAAGCTTCCCTCGGTTAAGGTTTGAATATGATACTTGGAGACCCCACGGATGCTAGACCTTCACCCTAGCAAAACACTTATGGCGGCTTAGCTACGGCCCCAAAGATTGCTTAGTCCCTCACCCTAGACATCTCGGTTGATCTCTTCATCACTTATCCAATCCACTTTGAGTTCCACTTTGCTTCATCCACAAATAACCTTCATTTGAAAATCCCACTTCAAAAGCTTGATCTTGATTGACAACGGATATGCAAGCTTCCAATTTTTGGAACCATAAAGTGTATACTCATCGTCTTGTTCTCTTTCAATAAACTCATGAAGTCTTGCAACATATACTTGTCTTTGTAAATGTGAGCCATAAAATACATCCATAATTAAAATACTTCATTGGTTACTCATGAATATATAATGAAGACCTGCTCACAATCTTAGATAAGATCATTAGTCCTTTAATCGCCTTGTCATTCAATTTACCAAAATCCACTTAGGGGCCTAGATGCACTTTCAATCTCCCTCTTTTTGGTGATTGATGACAACTCGATTAAAGCTTGCAAATAAAACAATAAAGCGCATTTAGATTCTTAGATATAGCTAGAGCTCCCCCTTAATTTGTGCTTTGAGTTGGATTTCAAAGAGTTGGCCTTAAATGCCATTAGCACAAATTTGTAAGAAAACACGTGTGAGCTCCCCCTATATCTTAGAATCAGTGGAGTGCAACATGTGTGAACGACAAAATAAAATCCGTGATGCGTATGACAAGATATGCACAAAGCAAAGGAAAGTGAGCTGACTAGGCAGCACCGGTCGAGCCGGTGCCCCCGACCGGTCAGACCGGTCAGGTCCATCCAGCCGCTCAACTGGGCGGCACCGGTCGAGCCGGTGCCCCGACCGGTCGGACCGGTCGAGTCCGATCGCACAAAGCGACGAGTAGTGCGTGCTATTTGGTCCAAGGTGATCATGCCAGGGTTGCAAGCTGGTTTAGATCACTTTGCTCCATTTAGCCAACACAAACAAACACCATTCAATTCACGCATCACAAACTAGCAATAAAGTCGCTTAAATATTACAATAAGGTTTAAAACACACAGTAGCACTCACACAAATGTTCTCAAGTCCACTAAGTTAAAGTCCTAACTTATTACATGGCTTCTCTCATCAGCCAGCAGGCACCGGTCAGACCGGTGCAACACAGACAGCAACCGAGACAGCGCAGGCTTGTGGCTTTAATCGCGATTCTTCTCCCCCTTTGTCATCAAGCATCCAAGAAGGGCCTGGAGAAGAAGCACCGTCGATCATCGTCCTTGAGATCCGTCTCCCGGTGAGAGCTCCCTCCTATTTGAGATTTGTCAAGTATCCAATGCAAGGGAGAGTTTAGATAAATGGACTCCGAGACGGTGATTTGAGATGGATGAGCTATAGGAGCGCAGTTTTTACCATAGTAATAAGGGTTGTAGCCAAAGATCTCGGTGGAGAAGCGAGCGCCCCAATCTTGTACTTGCTCGGGAGGAGGTGGAGGTGGGGGTGCTTGCCCTTCATCCATGAAGTGAGATGATCCTGCTACGTCCGGAGGAGGAGGTACAAATGGTGGAGGTGGAGGTGGAACCGATGAGGATGATCCTTGTTCTTGCCCAGATTCGAAGAACATGGGGCCATATTGGTTAAGCAAGTCGGAGTTGGCCCATCCTCTCATCCTTTCTTCAAAGGAAGGTATCTCAACCTGAGGAGATTCTGGAGATGGTGGAGAGCGAGGAGGTTGAAAGCCTTGGGCATTGTGCATCAATTTCATCGTGTCCCTCATTTGCTTATTAGCCCTTCTCGACCTTTGCTGCTCAACCTGGATGTCATATTGGCTCCTGCACATCCCAAAAATGAAGTTGAGAAACTTTTTCAAAGGGGAGGTGGATCTGCGTGGCCTGTCTGGCTGCCAGCCACCCCACCGGTCTGAGCACCTGCCTGAGGCAAATCTAGCCGAGCTTCTCCCTCCTCAAAGATTTCTTCCTCATGACCCGGTGCATCCTCAACTCTAGGAGATGGAAATCGAGGATTCTTGCTAGGATTGAGCTTCAGAGGCTTGTGTGTCACATTCTTCGGAAACTCCGTCTTTGCAACCTTTTCAATCATATACATGATGTAAGGGCTATAGCTGCAGATCTTCTTGGGGTCCTCGGATAGATGCTTAATCTCTTGCCAAATGAAGTCCCCAACACTGAACTCCGGAGCTCCCGGCCTCAAAGCCACCATCAAGTTTTTCTGGAACTTTGTGATTTCTGAGGGGTTTCCATCTCTAGGTGTGATAGACACCCTAAGAAGCCTATTTAGGACAGCAAAGTAGGTATAGAGGTTCTTCACCTTCCCATAGTTAGCATGCTCACCACGAGGGTACATCACATGCAAAGCATCCTTCTCCAGCTCTCCCTCATCATGGAGCTTCCTCAACTCCCCATCTCCTGCCATGATCCCAAAGCACCTCAAAAATCTGTGGAAGGTAATCGAGTACTTTTGGCCGTTGGTCATCCAAATCATAGCCCTATCGGTCTCAATGTGACCAAAATGCACCATGGCAAAAAACTGGGCAATGATCTCCTTGTTCCAATCCTGTCGGAACCCCATGAGTGTTTTGACCCTTTGCCTCTCACAATTGCTCATGACTTCATCAAATATAGGGTCTCCTTTCCTTGCCATGTGATCCCAATCCACATATTGTGCCTTGTGTGTGATTTTGGGCTTCTTGATAATCACTGTAGCATAGTAATCTTGCTGAAATTTAGCCCAAAACCTCGGATCCGAAGCGGTCTTGCCCTCCTCATATGGATTTTTGTCCCTCAGCTTCTTTAGGGCTTTGGTCATGCCAGCCCCGTGGTACTTCACCGGCCTGTCAGGGTAAATGTAAGTGGGTGGCATGATCCGCAACCTACCCTGATCGTCATCATCTTCCTCCATCGCATCCACATCCTCTTCCACATCCTCCTCATCCTCACCCTCATCCTCATCACTGTCAAACCCAGCCTCCTGGTGCCTCCTCAGCTCAAACTGACCAGGAAAGGTCTCATCTTCGACATTGTCATCACTGCTGGTTCCGGTGTCACCACCTAAGTCGGGATCCTCAGCACTTGCTTGAGCTGAGCGGCGTCTCAACCTCTTGCCGCTGATGTTGACAGTGCTGCCCCCTTCCCCAAAATCACCGGGGATAGCTCCTCGGCGAGTGAGAACTTCTTCTCTTCTTTTCTTTGCCCCTTCCTTTTCCCGCACCATAGTTGCTGTCCTGAGTCACAAATAGGATGACAAGAGTGTATAAGACTCTAGGAAAAAGATTGAATTGAATTAGAATAGATTCTTGAAAGATCAGAACACTTGGGTCTGCTCTGGGCCACACCGGTCAGACCGGTGAGAGGCACCGGTCAGACCGGTGCCACCCAGAACAGAGCCAAGTGCTCCCACATTCAACCTGAGCAGCCAACAATCTAAGATTTGGTCTAGATGAAAAAAAGACATCCTAGAATAGATATGTGTTGAAAAACATGAAGAAAACACAATTTGGGGTTGGACATGCACCACCGGTCAGACCGGTGACGGCCACCGGTCAGACCGGTGAAGGCCATCCGACCCCAATTCGTGATTTCTTACAATGTGTCCAACAAAACGTTATGGATCTATAGGAATGTCTTCTAGGTGATCTCAGAAGATGTTCTACCAAAGGGAATTCAAAACTTTGCACCATGTGAGGAGATCGGGCAAAAGAAAGGTTTGAATACCTTTGGAGAGTGGAACTCGAGTTGAATCCAAGAAACTCGAAGGGGAAAGTGAAGAGGGGCCTTGGGAGATCCTTTTGCTTCCAATCTTGAGGCCTTTCCTTGGTTCAATCTTCAAATCACCATGGATCTTGAGAGAGGTGAAGAAGAGGTGAAGGAGGGGAGGAACTTCACGGTTTGGGACTGCAGGAGGGTGAATGATAGAGGAGAGAGAAAAGGAAGGAAAGTAAAAGAGGATTCCTTTTACTGTGGCCCCATGGGCTGACACCGGGCGTCACCGGTCAGACCGGTGACGATCACCGGTCAGACCGGTGACAGCCGCTGGTCAAGCCAGAGATGCCATATCGGTTTTTCCGACCCACCCTCGGTAGAACCGAAGATCCTGATAAAATTCAACAGAGAGTCCTTATCGGTAGAACCGACACGCCCTCGGTTGTACCGACCCTTTTCCTCCTTTTTGAGATTTTGCTCCTTGAAACTTCTCCAAAAATGTTATAGGACAATTCTCATCCACTTAGGTTGCATAAACACGATTATGTGACTTCAAGGTCACCACCGGTCAGACCGGTGGCTTGCACCGGTCAGACCGGTGCGCCCTTGAGAAACAGATTTTGAGCCACAACAAAGAATTTCCATGTCAACCTTTAGAGATGTTTTGGATATGAGATAGTAAGATGATATTGATCCAAAACCATCAATTTATAGAAGAATGGAGGATTAACCAATTTATTTGTGAATTCTTGATCCTTCCAAGATTGAGAGAGATAAATAAGAATGGATTTTAGGGACTTGAGAAAATCTTCTTAATTGTGACTAGCCATCAATCAAACAAGGAGAACTATAGTCACAACTAAGTTTATTGGGTCAGTAAGACCAAGAACCAAATATTTTTCAAAGAAAGCACACTTCCTATACATGCTAGTTGATTTTTCGAAAAATCTATCCTATATCACAAAGTGCATGCATCCACTTCAAATGAATGCCCTAACAAGCATATTTGGCTCATATCTTCATCCTCGAGACACGAAGACGAGTGGAAGTAAAGATATCAACCAAATATCTAAAGAGGAGCTCAAGAGGTCCATTTGAAGCAATCACATGCTAAGGATGGCACACTAGCATGATGTTATGGCCTAGATGCATTGCGGTATTTCAATGAGTTTCGTGAAACATACCTTTGCCTTAAGACCATTTCATTTGTGCATATATTAAATTACAAACGGTGTTAGCTCTTACTTGTTCTTTTGGAAGTTACGCTTATCGAGAGCTTTCCTTTGAGATGCACAAACAAATGAGACTACAAGATCACCTAGAAGAAATTGTTAGTCCCACAAGTGACACAAGTATTGTAATGAGCTCCCCCTTAAGTAGTGCTAGAGAATTTGAATTTCTCGCCCAAGGCACTTTGTTCAATTAAGAACTTGTTGAGGCTCATTCCAAAACTTGGTCATAACACATGAATGATTTGACAATTGACATGTGTTTAGCTTCTCATAACCTTTGACGCCAAATCACCCTTCTTCTTGAGGGTTTGGACAACCCCGGGTCACCCGAGCACTCATGCCGGGTCACCCCCGCAAAGATACGAGGCGTACGGGTCACCCGGCACTCGTGCCGGTCACCCGCCCAAATTTCACTTCTTTGCGTTGACACCGGTCCGACCGGTGCCCATCCTCACGGCCGGGCCGTGACCACCACCTGACCCATTTTGGTGATTTTACCTTCCCTTTTCCTTGAGTGAGTGAGTGTATCACTAATTTCAGTCCTGCAACCAAGGATAAGGTATTGCTCTACTAGAGAGCCATTAAAAGCATCGAATGGCATGAGAAAGTAAATTTTCATAAAAAATAGTCAAAGTCACCACCTCATGCTTTGCTCATGCAAGAAGAGCTTCACATGAGTGTTCACCAAGGACCAAAAGTGACCTAGACTCAATTTAGCGCATTGGTTACCGAGATGTCATTGATTTCACGATTTATATGAGTTTGCTCTTCACATGGTTAATTGAGTCCATCTAGATTTCCAAGTCTTCCAACCATGTGCTCAATGCATCTCTTTCAACCTGCAAGCTCAGCAAGCATTTCTTGGTACGCAACACTTATTGGGTCCTATTGGGTTAGTCACAAGGTGCTTAGGAACCCAAATAGCCCTCATGCTACAATGAGGTGAACTAATCTCCCTTATAGCACAAGTTCTATTCCTATCGTTCCTAAGCTTATGGAAATCATAATGGATAAGGTTTGATTTAGGAACGTTACCATTTGGGCAATCCTTGCCCATGTGACCCTTTTGATGGCATTCGTAGCAAATGCGACTTTTGTTCTTGTTGGTCACACCATTCCTTGCAATTTCTTTTCTACACTTGCTTCTGAGACTTGTTCTTGGAGAAGGTGGCTTCCTTGCCTTGTTTACTTGAAGTGGGGCTGCCCTGGCCAGCACCGGTCTGACCGGTGGCATGCACCGGTCTGACCGGTCGCGGTCAGAGCCACTGCCCGTTGTTGCTTTTGGGCACGAGTCGGCAAGGTGTCCCTTCTCTCTACACTTGTAGCACACCCTCCACTTGTTGGGGCCTCTAGGCTTCTTGGAGAGTGACTCTTGTGCCTTGTGCTTGATCGGGCGATATTGGGGTTTGATTTCCCCAATCTCGCTCTTTTCTTGAACCTTGTTCTTGTGGGATGTTGTATGTTGTCGAGGGGTTGAGCCAGTGGCGGTTGATCCCTTCTCAAGCTTCTTCACCATGTTTTCACAGTTATCTTGAGAAGGTTGCACTTGGCTCTTCTCCTTCAACATATACAAGTCCTTTCGCAGCTTTTCAACCTCTTGCTTTAGTTTATCATTTTCTTTAACAATGAGGTCATCACAAGATTCTACAAGTACATGCTCAATGCTAGATTGGCTTGCTTGAGATAAACAATCATTAGCGCAAGATAAATTAACTTGAAATTGTGAGCATGTGCATGTGTGAGATGGAGGTTGTATAGATTTTACCGATGAAAGCACAATCTCATGGGCTATCTCTAGTGTTGCATAAGAGTCAACAAGCTTCTCATAGGAAAGTTCAAGTTCATTGTGATTAGCTTGTAGCACCATATGCTCGCTAGTGAGCTTCGCTAATTTGGCTTCTAGAACATCATTGGCATCCTCTTCTATTTTAGCTCTACAAGCAAAGGATTTGATGTCATGATCATATTTGTTAGCCAAAGTTTCATACTTACAAACCAAAGATGCAAGTTCGGATTTGAGAAGTTCAAGTTCTTTTGACGAAGAGCTTGAAGCTTCAATCTTCTGGTCCTTAGCCCCTTTGGCTTGTCTCTTCTTCTTGCTTCTCTTTTCCTTCTTGGCCATCAAGCAAGTTGGTGTGCCCCTGCTGGCACCGGTCTGACCGGTGGGTGTCACCGGTCTGACCGGTCCCTGCAAAGGGACAGCGTCTTCGCTTCTTTGCTCTTCTTCTTGCTTGGGGTTTGATGCTTGATGATCAGGGGATGTTGTAAAGTTAGGGCACATCTCCACTGACTCATCTTCATCATCGCTCTCGAGTTCATCCCATTTGGTGTTTACCAACTCAAGTAGTAATTTCCAAATGAGATGAGCATCTTCGGAAATCTTTTTGCTCTTCAAGATAATGTACTTTAGTTCTCTACATACACAGCTACACAAAAGGTTAGTAATAACGGCATTGAGTTGCTTCTTCTCCAAGTCCATTGGCGAGACACATGTCTCATCCTTTGGAAGGATACTCGCAACCATAATGCTCTCAGCGGTAGAGCCCAAAACCTTAAGTGCAATGAGAACATTAGAGCACCAAGAAGAATAGTTTGAGCCATCTAGAGCTAGAGGCTCAAACGGTACCTCACGAGTTGTCGACATCGAAGAACTCCAAGCGGTTAAGCTCGAATCGGAGCACCAAGCTCTGATACCAATTGAAAGGACCTTGATGTCGCCTAGAGGGGGGGTGAATAGGCGTGACGACCAAATTAAACCTTTTCTCCCCAAACACTTGAGCTGACAGTGCTCCACTGGTCAGACCGGTGGTAATGACCGGTCGACCTGGCCAAGCACCGGTTCTTCACGAGTGACACCGGCCGGACCGGTGCGCCTCACCGTCGGACGGTGTAGCACAGAGAACCTGCAAAAACAACTTCAAGCACCTCTTGGCTTCTAGCACGAACTAAACTCGGGGTGTGGCCTTTGTAGATGATCACAAGCGCAGTAATGAGCCCCCGCACACACAAATGACACACCCAAGTAGATCGAAGCGGAAGCAAATATGATATGCTAGAATGAACAACTTAGAGAGCCGAACCACACGAAGAAGCAAGGATTTGTTTCTCGAAGTTCACCACCCACTGAGGAATGGCTACGTCTCCGTTGAGGAGCTTGTAAGGGACAATTCCCACAACAAGCCGGTCTCTTTCAACCACTTTCCTCCTTTCCACTAAGGTGATCTTTTCCACGAAGAGGCAAGATCGCAGCCCTTACAAACTTCCCGCCGCTCACCACAACCTTGGGAGCTAGCCGGCGACACCTAGCCGTCTAGGAGGCAAACCTCCAAGAGTAACAAATGCTCCAAAGTTTGTAGACGCGAAACCAAAGTGCTCAAGCTATGGAAACTCGCTCTTGTTAGCTCACAAAGTCACTCCTAAGCTCACTTTCTCAACCCAACACAAAGATGATGGCTTGAATCCACAAATCTCACAAAGAGATGGTTGGGGAGAGCCACTAAGGCTTAGAGCTAGTTAGAAATGGCTTGGGACCTCAAAGAAAAACACTAGAAGCGACAACCCTCACTTGAAGAGGGCTTGGGGTATTTATACCCCTCAAAGGAGAAAACTAGCCGTTAGTCCCCGGGCAAAGACGGGCCAGACCGGTGCCCCACACCGGTCAGACCGGTGTTCGAAAAACTAGCCGTTGGGCTAGCGGCACCGGTCAGGCCCGAGTTGCCCCCAAAACCTCTTTTAAAGAAACTAGCACTTCACCAACAAGATGAAATGACCCTGGTTAGGTTAGGAGGGTTTGTTAGCACACTCTAAGGCTAATTCTCACTTAGGTCAATAAAGAGCACTTTGACTTGGTCAACTCGCTAAGTTGCATCCCTCTTGATAGTACGGCATACCTATACTCAAGAAAAGAATAAAGGAGCTTCGATGACCTTTTGAGCTTGAACAACTTCAATTCTTGCCATACTTGATCAATAACCACTTGAGGGCTTTCAACATAGCCTTTGACTTGAGCACGTCCATACTTGAGCTAGTGACTTAGGATCTTTCCATATAGCGTGTGGATGCATACTTGGATCCATGGTCACTCCATGTTGCCAATCTTAATGAGTTGATGACTTGCAAAGCTTCCCTCGGTTAAGGTTTGAATATGATACTTGGAGACCCCACGGATGCTAGACCTTCACCCTAGCAAAACACTTATGGCGGCTTAGCTACGACCCCAAAGATTGCTTAGTCCCTCACCCTAGACATCTCGGTTGATCTCTTCATCACTTATACAATCCACTTTGAGTTCCACTTTGCTTCATCCACAAATAACCTTCATTTGAAAATCCCACTTCAAAAGCTTGATCTTGATTGACAACGGATATGCAAGCTTCCAATTTTTGGAACCATAAAGTGTATACTCATCGTCTTGTTCTCTTTCAATAAACTCATGAAGTCTTGCACCATATACTTGTCTTTGTAAATGTGAGCCATAAAATACATCCATAATTAAAATACTTCATTGGTTACTCATGAATATATAATGAAGACCTGCTCACAATCTTAGATAAGATCATTAGTCCTTTAATCGCCTTGTCATTCAATTTACCAAAATCCACTTAGGGGCCTAGATGCACTTTCAGCGACGCCTCCCGACAGGGGTTGGGATGTGTTCTCATGCAAGATGGGAAGGTTGTGGCATAAGCTTCCCGTCAGCTCAAACCCCATGAGCAGAATTATCCCACCCATGATCTGGAGTTCGCAGCCGTAGTGCATGCCTTGAAGATCTGGAGACACTATCTGATTGGGAACAAGTGTGAAATCTACACGGACCACAAGAGTCTAAAGTATATCTTCACCCAGCCCGACCTGAACCTAAGGCAAAGAAGGTGGCTAGAGCTAGTCAAAGACTATAACCTAGAGATTCACTACCACCCAGGGAAGGCCAATGTAGTAGCAGATGCCCTAAGCCGGAAGACCTACGAGAAGGCAGCCCCCAAGAGTGCCCAGTTGCAAGAGGAGATGGCACGGCTCAACGTACACATTGTCCCCCAAGGCTACGTCCGCCAGCTGAGTGTTCAGCCTACCTTAGAAGAGAAGATCCAGAAGGCCCAAGAAACCGACGAGAATCTGATGAAGATCCGCAAGCACACCGAAGAGAACAAGGCCCCTGACTTCAGAGTAGATGACCAAGGCACCCTGTGGTACAAAAACAGGATATGCGTGCCTGAAGGCGGAGATTTTCGACAGACCATCATGGATGAGGCACACAACTCAGCATACTCTATTCACCCGGGATCCACCAAGATGTACATGGACTTAAAACAGAGGTATTGGTGGAATGGGATGAAAGAAGATATTGCACGGTTCGTCGCCCACTGTGACACTTGTCAGAGGATCAAAGCCGAATATCAGAAGCCCGCAGGACTGTTGCAACCTTTACCAATCCCGGTATGGAAGTGGGACGAGATAGGTATGGACTTCATAGTAGGGTTTCCAAGAACTCAGAAGGGACATGACTCCATATGGGTGATCGTGGACCGACTCACTAAAGTCGCTCACTTTCTACCCGTACGGACCACTTATGGTGGAGAGAAGTTGGCAAAACTCTACATAGAAAATATAGTAAAGCTGCATGGAGTGCCTAGCAGAATAGTCTCAGATAGAGGGACCCGCGTTCACCTCTAGGTTCTGGAGAAGCCTGCACAAAGCCATGGGCACCAAGCTAGACTTCAGCTCAGCGTACCACCCGCAGACAGACGGACAGACCGAAAGGGTGAATCAAATTTTGGAAGATATGTTGAGAGCATGCGTCCTCACCTATGGCAAAGATTGGGAGCAGAGCCTGCCATATGCACAATTTTCCTACAACAACGGCTACCAAGCAAGTCTGGGAATGTCACCATTCGAAGCACTATACGGGAGAAAATGTAGAACACCCCTGATGTGGTCAGAAGTAGGAGAGCGTGCCCTGGTTGGGCCCGCACTTATAAAGGAAGCCGAGGAGCGAGTAGCCGATATCCGGGAAAAGTTGAGAGCCGCCCAGTCCCGACAAAAGAGCTACGCAGACAAGAAAAGGCGTGAAGCGAGTTTCAATCCGGGAGATTTCATCTACCTCAAGGTTTCACCCATCCGGGGGACTCGGAGATTTCAGGTACACGGGAAGTTGGCCCCTCGGTACATCGGACCGTATAAAGTGCTAAAGAGAGTCGGAGCAGTAGCATACCGGTTGGAGCTACCTGAAGAAATGTCAGATTTACACCCAGTGTTCCATATCTCCCAGCTACGCCGATGTTTAAAGGTTCTTGAAGAGAAGCGAGTACCAGTGGAGACCATCGATCTACAGCCAGACCTTAGGTACCAGGAAGTGCCCGTCAAGATCTTAGACACTGTGGTCAAGCGGACAAGGACGTCAGAAGTACGGGTGTGCAGAGTCCAATGGAGCAGACACGGGGTGGAAGAAGCTACGTGGGAACGAGAGGACGCACTGAAGAAGGAGTTTCCCCACCTATTCGAAACCTAGCCGAATCTCGAGGACGAGATTCATTTTAAGTGGGGTAGGTTTGTAACGCCCGCGTTTTTAGCTCCAAATAAATCACCTAATAAATCGTGCGTATTTTCAAAACTGTCCAGCCGAGCTCAATTACCCCCTTCGAACCCTAGTCACCGTCCCTCCATCTCACCCCGGCGCGCGTACCGCGAATTCCGCCGGCACCGCCCGCACCCAGGCCAGCACCACGCGTGCCTTCCCAACGCCGCGGTCGGCCACTGTGCCGGAATCCCCGCGCACGCCGCGGTCCCGACGGCCGGTCCGCCTCGCCATCACTGCCATCCCGTAAATCGCGCCGACGCCCGGAAAATCGTAAAATCCCGCAAAAACCCTTCCCCTATTTTCCTAACAAATTCCCTAATTTTCTAAACCTTTTCCTCTATTTCCTTTTCCTTTCTTTTTTCCCATTTTTCTTTCCTTTTCCATCCTTTTCTTTCTTTCCTTTCTTTTCCTTCCCTTTTTCTTTTTTTCTTTTTCCCTTTCCCTTTCTTTCTTCTCTCTCTCCCTCCCTTCCTCCTCCTCCCTCCCGCGGCCAGGGCCGCGCGCGCGCCCAACCGGTGCCCGGCGCCGTTGACCCCGGGCCCGCACCGACCGCGCCACCCCGAAGCCACGCCACCGCGCCGCCTCCCTCTACGCCGCGCCGTAAGACGACGCGACGCGTCCCTCGCCACACCCCCGCCGGGACCGCCATCAATTCGAGCCGTCACACCGCGGCGCGCCGCCGCCGGCCGACCCACCGGCCGGTCCCGCCGGCCTACCGCCCCCCGTGCCACGGGATTGAAGAGACCCGACGCCCGCACGACGACCTCCGCCCCCGCCCGTGCCATCCCGTCGCCGGCGACCGGCCCGGCCGCCCCGTAGCTGCCGCCGCGACCCACCACTGCCGGAGCCGGTGTAGAGGTCGCCGGCGAGATATTTCGCCCGGGAACCGCCTTAGGCCGCCTATAAAAGGCCGGCACCACCCTCCCTCTCCGCACCACACCGCAATCAAGCATCCACAAGACTTCCCCAAGCTCCACCGCGCCGCCGCCCCTAGCACCACCGCCTTTCTCTGTCCGCCGCCGCTGATCCATCTCCTCGCGCCGTCCTAGCTCAAGGTGAGCACGGGGATGAGATCCCCTCGTCCCCCTCTTCGTGTTGCCCCATTCCCCGGCCGCCGCCGAGGCCAGGGCCGCCGGCGCCCCTCCCTCCAGAGCCGGCCGCCGCCCACTACCCCCCCTCCTCTGTTCTGAACCATGAGGGGAGGAAGGGGATGGCGTTTTAGCCAAAAACCCCCTCACTTCTCCCCTTTTTCCCCACCAAACAGTGACCCTATTCCCTCTCTCTCTTGTCCTTTTCAAACAAGCCCCTAGGATCACGTTTAACTGTGAACTAAATACTGTTAGGCCCTAAAACAATTTATAACTAGGCCCTAATCAAGTTTATATAATCACCACTACACCCTTAATAGAAATTACCAATAGGCCCTTAGCCCTTGTGACCCCTCCTTAACCCAACACCTTATGCACAATTTTATTCCCGATTAAATCCAAAGTTCACCACACCCTTCCCAGTAGTACCCCCGCCGAACCAACCCCCTCCTTAAGACTTATATATACCCCCTCTCCGCTCATTTCCCCTCCTCGAGCTCGGCCGGAAATATGTGTGCTAATATTGCTTGCTTGCCTATGTGTGCGCTATAGCCGACGGAGTAGACGGAGGAAGGTACCCCGAGCCGGAGATCGAAGCCGACTACTGCGAGCAGGAGCCCGAAGCCCCGAACGCCGAGCCGGCACTCCCCGGAGACTTCGAAGACGGCAAGTTCAATCTCATCCTTTGATGCATGCTTTGATCCTAGTTTTATAAATAGAACCCTATACCCGTTTTATAAATTGCATATTGTTTTACTGCAAAAACATGGTAGGATAGCCACCCTTGATTGCTATGATTGAACCTTGTTTTGGCCTAAATGAGTGCTTTAAAAATGTGTGAGTGCTTTCAAAATGTGTGAGTGCTTTAAAAATGGAAATGGGATATGTTTGGAAAATGAGTAAAGAACTGGGTAGACGGGATGGACATGTGTGTCAGGAGTATGGGTGAGCTCGTACCTGTGTGGTTGAGCGTTTTGGGAGTTGTCCATCTTGTCGGTTAAGGACCGGGTTGCGTGACATCTCACCTGACCCAAATCATCGTACAACCACTCGACCGTTGTATGTGGCAACAGCTTAGCATAAATCCCACTAGTTAATCTACTTGCCATCTGGTGTGCGGGTGAGCGACGGAAGACCAAGGAGTAGGGATACGCTCTGTGTGAGGTACGCCCTGGTTATGTGGGATAACCCCTTGGGTGCTTCCGTGGTGGCTCGTAGTGTTAGCTAAGGTGGGTAATGGCTTTGATAGGATCCGCACCGGCAATGAGGTGTCCGTGTGGCGGTACCCTACTTGTGGGTAAAGATGTACAACCTCTGCAGAGTGTCAAACCTATTCGAATAGCCGTGTCCACGGTATTGGACGAGTCACGCTGTGGTCACATAACTAGTGTTTGGGATGGGATGTTTTCTGGCGTGAGTTGTTTTCCGGGTGAAGTGTGTGGCTGTGTGCTTGGGCTACGACGGGCGGGAAGTCCGGTAGTTCCACAGTGGCATCGCCTTCGTCTTCAGCGCCCGCACCCACGTCTCCGTGCGAGCCATCTGGCGAGCAGGCGGCCACACATCCCCCTGCGACGAACCCGGGGCCGCCACCTCGCCCGGTGTCCTCTTCTGCGGGCGCCACTGCTCCGACAGCGAGGGCGACACAAGTCCCGTCGGAGCCAGCACCGGGCGGATCTTCTGCGGCGCCCGGATCCGATGCGGCTGCATATCCTGGAGCCTCTGGATCTTCTACGTTTCAACAGCTGCAGCGACCTGCAACCAGGTTGCAACATGGTATACGTAAGCCTAAAACCTACACAGACGGAACCATTCGCTATGGGGGTTTAGCTACTGTTTCTCCAGAACCTACTAACCTGAACGAAGCTCTGTCTGATAAGAATTGGAAGTGGGCCATGGATATAGAATATGCGGCACTCATGAAGAACAAGACTTGGCATTTGGTCCCATATCAGCAAGGTAAAAACATAATTGATTGCAGGTGAGTGTTTAAGGTTAAAAGGAAGCTTGCTGGATCTATTGATAAGTACAAAGTTCGATTAGTTGCCAAAGGGTACAAACAACGTTATGGGATTGACTACGAAGACACATTCAGCCCAGTTGTAAAGGCAGCAACCATTCGACTTGTGCTATCTATAGCAGTGTCTCGTGGATGGTACTTGAGACAACTTGATGTTCAGAATGCATTCCTGCACGACTTCCTAGAAGAAGAGGTTTACATGCGTCAACCTCCAGGCTATGAGGATAAGAATACACCTCAGTATGTATGCAAGCTTGATAAAGCATTGTATGGATTAAAACAAGCCCCACGTGCTTGGTATTCTCGGCTCAGTGGCAGGTTACAGAAACTTGGGTTTAAGCCCTCCAAGGCTGACACGTCCTTGTTATATTATCGCAAGGGGTCACATGTGATTTTTATGCTCATATATGTTGATGATATCATTGTTGCAAGCTCCTCCTCTGAAGCTATTGATGCACTAATTCGAGACCTTGGGAAAGATTTCTCTATCAAGGACCTAGGAGATTTGTACTACTTTCTTGGTATCGAAGTAAAAAAGGTCAAGGGTGAATTGCTATTGTCGCAGCAAAAATATGCCAAGGATGTTATTCAGCGGGTTGGCATGCAAGCCTGCAAGTCAGTTAGTACACCTCTCTCTACGACTGAACGGCTGTCGGTCTCTGAAGGAGTTAAGCTTGGTCCTCTTGATGCAACAAGATATCAGAGCATAGTTGGTGCCCTACAGTACATGACTTTAACCAGGCCAGACATTGCGTTCTCGGTCAACAAGGTGTGTCAGTTCCTTCATTCCCTACCACTGTGTATTGGGAAGCTGTGAAAAGAATACATAGATATTTGCAAGGGACTATTACCTTCGGCTTGAAAATTGGAAAGTCCAAGTCTTCCTTAGTGAGTGCATTCTCAGATGCTGACTGGGCAGGATGCCCAAATGATAGAAGGTCTACGGGTGGTTTTGCAGTATACTTTGGAAGCAATCTGATATCATGGTCAGCAAGAAAACAAGCTACAGTGTCACGTTCGAGTACTGAAGCAGAATATAAAGCCATGGCAAATGCAACAGCTGAGGTTATGTGATTTCACAAGTTGCTTGATGAGTTAGGAATTCCACATCCAAGAGCTGCCTGCCTTTGGTGTGATAATCTGGGAGCAACATATCTCTCAAGTAATCCAGTCTTTCATGCTCGAACTAAACATATTGAGATAGATTTCCACTTTGTCAGAGAACAAGTAGCTTGGAAGAAATTAGATGTACGTTTTATCAGTACAGGTGATCAGATTGCTGATGGTTTCACTAAACCACTTGGAGCGCGACCATTGGACAATTTCAACTTAGTACCCAAGTTGTGATTGTCTGGGGGTGTTAAGATATGCTCGGTTAGCCTTGGTTCGTGTGTGTATCTGTATCTTGTAGAAGCTTGTAGAAGGTAGTTAGTTTGTTGTAGATCTTATCCTTTGCTTGTATGTAAGGTTTACTTCCTTCACAAGTTGTACAGCCACGCCAGGGGCTCTTCCTGGCTTATATTAACACGAAACCGAGGCCTGAGAGGGCAACTCGTTACACCAAAACTCACAGGTTGCACCTGTTGAACTATTGACATGTGAGTTCAAACCCAAACGTCAGTGAACCAATTGCAGGCAGCGTACTTGAGAGGAGTATTGCTGAAAAAAATTTGGCCTCCTCGGCTCTTTGTACTGGCCGGTCGGGCACGGAGGTCCCGACGGGCAAAGGTTTGGATCATCCGTCGGTCTCAGCGAGGACGACAACGAGAACATGATGGTGTTTTTATCTTTTACTAGCGAAGTGCCCGTGCGTTGCCACGGGTATTGGACACTAAATGATTGTATCTTCTCATGCACTTAAGCATTTCTTCCATCGCAAATACATATTTTAATTTTTGAAATTCATAAGTAATAATAGGAATAATGAAAGTAACCATATGCTTAGTAGGAGTAGGTCACTCTTATTATTCTACAAATCTGATTTTTTATAAAAAAAGATTAACAAGATAACTCATTAACAATCGCCGCATGTTGTTTCGGGTTTCTTTACGGTCTACATAACAACAAACAAGGAGAGACCAGGCAAAAAATCTGGCTTGTAGTCGTAAAAACTTCTTAATGCCGTCTAGGAATTTACATGATCATAATTTGGGTGTTCAAAGCAGTTTGCGTGAAATGAAATGGTTCGGGTGCGTTTGGTGAAATAGTACTTTGCGCACCCATGCGCGCTGCTGAATTTGAATAGCAAACTGACAATATAATGAAGATCGTGCATTTTATTAGATGCTATTTGTACATGTCGATGTGCATTTGGAACTAATGATACAGATCGACTCCGTGTAGATTTCTCGCATTGCCATCGTGTACCCACCGAGGTGCCACCGTGCTCGCCAATTTTCATGTTATGTGGTTAATGCCATGCTGGAAGCAATCAAGATCACAACATTAACATATAATTTTCAAGTCGCTTCCATGATTACTTGAAAGCCATACCAATGCAAGACCTCAATTCCGAATCACCGGACAGTTTCAATCGTTTCGAATAGATTCATATTTTGCCTTTTCTCGTTTCATCTACCTTTAGGAATTTGCTATGTCAAATTGAACCGTAACGCTGCATTTGTCTAGAAAAGAAACTTTTCAAAGACACATGTGAGCTCATAGAAAGAAGAAACAATTCTATACGGTCTTGGAGAGAGTAACCAATGAGGTCATCTAATGTATCGAGAGAAAAATCCTCTTATGAAATTGAGGATGGTTCCTTTCTATGGTTCGATTTTATTTTCTTACGTAAAGGTAGAGGTAGGCAATGTGAATCGGATGCAAAAAGAACGATAGCAGAAGGTTGATTCAACTGCTCCAAATAATTACCCCAATAGGCGGGCGAGAGAAAAATACTAAGAATCATTCATGATCGATCGTAAAACATTACCTCATTGTAATTCACTAAATGTAATAACCCATCTATTATATTATTGGCCTCCAGGACTGCTAAATATAAATGTATTCCATGGTAAATCACTTTGCATTGATCAAGCATAATTGGCACATGGAGATAGAAACATATCCAATAGATTATGTGTGAAAATAGTAATGTATAGAGGCTGAAAATACATTCAATACATTACTGATTGAGTATCCTATAACTATAAGCATCCACACGAGGCGTAATATATCCAATATATTACCGAATCTCATAGCATTATTGCCATGCTCTCCATGGCCAATAGCCCTATGCGAGTGTAAACTCTTGCCTTGATGAGCTAGTCTAGTCTAGTTTCACTCCTTAAATTGGAGATCCACACATAAGATTGGGGAAATAACTAAGAGGACACATTAGCATGTATTACATCAAAATGAGCAGATCAATGGAGAAAAGAATGCATTCTACCCGGAGGTTTTTATCACCGATGAATAGAGTTCTTTTACTTAATGTTGCGAAGTGTGGGCATATGATGCCTATCGCCGGTTGCCTACTATCACAACATGATGCAGGCAAAATAAAGAGTTAAAGTGTTAAACATATGTGAGCTCGTATGATAGAAACCAAGCGTGGTATGGAAAAATAACTAAATCGACAAGAAAATGTAACAGATTACCAAAAAAGCTAGCTAAAGGGTGTAAAGATCGATAAAGATATATACCTGGTAGTGCCATTTCAAATTTTGTGATTAATCTATGCCAAGGCAACCGAATAATACATGCCATTTTTCTTTTTTAGGAAACAAAAAACACTTATTAAAATAATTTAAGTACCACCTGCCCTAGAGCGGTGAACATCTCTTTTTTACTTCGAGATGGATACTCGGTAAACAAATCTAAGAGAAGGATCGGGATACCCGTGGTGCTGCCATATACCGTAAAAAGGATATATGAAGCCCATCCAGCTTTTGGTACCTGGACATCACATTTAAAAAAATATGGTTCAGGGGAAAAAATGCATGTTTGCAAGATTGATGGGCAAATGTGCGCGAAGCTTACATAACACTAAGAAAATAGATACTTACCCTCTTTGAATGAAGGGACTATCCTCATATACACTTGCTTCTTTCCTGCGAGGGAAACTCAAACACTAAGGAGCTTAAAACGAAGTATTTTGACATGTTTGAATTGGACTTTCTATGCCCAATTCATTGGAACTCGAGCAAGGGAACGACCACAATACTAAAGGATCCGCAGTGGTAGCCCGTGTGCGGTTAAATGTCGCAAATTGTGACCGAAATCAAAAAAATCCCTAATTATGGAATAGTACCATGTTGTTGTATGTAATACCACCAATCCTAAAAGAGGGTCGGTTTGCTCCTTCCGTTGCTCCAGCTTACTTTCAGCAAGAGGCAACATTGCTCGACACTGCAGAAAAATGACCCAAACATAAGATGGAGACAAACCAATACATCTCACATTGTTTTCTCCGACTAATTAATATGTACTAAATAGCAGCCTAAAGATGCAATTAAATGTATGGAGCACATAACTCAATATGTTGCTAGTATATCACTATGTAATCGCAGGCACAAAGGTACCCAATGAACTTGCTATCCACCAAATAATGAAATATCAAGTCAAGAATCTGATAACATCATATTTCATAATAAGAAATAATAAACAATATGAAGTTATGCACATGCTCTACAAAACCTGCAAGAAAGAAGTTGACTCAATGGCCGACAACACATATAAGGCACGATGGCCACACATCCACAATCCTGGCACGAAGGCCACACATCCACAATTCCAGCACGAAGGCCACACATCCACAATTCCGGCACGAAGGCCACACATCCACAATTCCAGCACGAAGGCCACACATCCACAATTCCGGCACGAAGGCCACACATCCACAATTCCTTTAGCATGTTGACATGGCCCTATTGCTATTCCTACAGCACCACACCACACTAACAGAAAATGAGGCCCTGTACAAAATTCTAAAGAAATGCTCATTGCCATGTGTGCGTCCAGTTCCAGAACACCACAACAGGCTGCCGTTCCCCGGGCTACAGCAGCACCAGCTGCACTGGGCTGAGCACCTCTGATACAGAGCTAATCCAAAACACTCAGTCGACAGATAGCTAATGCGCACGGCAACTTCTTCAGATAACCTGAACAAACTTCATTGACATCAATATTCATATGCTGGCAGCCTGGCGCAACAATATGTATGAATATTCACAAAGCTTCAAAGAATTTGTCGATACCAAAAATCTAAGCATAGATCATCATGAACAACAGAACCATGATGGAACCATTGCTAATTACATGATCTTATGTCATTTCCAACATGGCAACATTAGACTCCCACAACTTTCGGTTTTCGGCCATAAACTATGCCGCTTTGAAGAAGCCACTTGGTATCGCTGAAAGCGATTAGCAAAGTGATTCAATCTATATATATCTGAAAACTATTCTACAAAAATATATATCTGAAATTCTCATTGCTATCATCATAGTAAATTTTGTTGTTAGCACCACAAAATGCTAGATTATACTTGATAAGATATTTTCCAATCCAAACAATTATGCAACAGAATTGAGAAATAAAATTGTTACCTGTGCACCGGCTGCACTCCCTCCCCGCACGGGCCGCGGCGGGGGCGGGGCCGCGCGCGGCGCCGGGGGCACGGCGGAGGGGCGGGGGCCGCGCCGCACGGGCGGGGCGGGGCCGGGCGCGCCGCACCGGTGGGGCCCGGGCGCGAGGGCGGGGGCGGCGGGGGAGGGCCCGGATGGCGCGGAGAGGGGCGGCGGGGGCGAACCGCGACGACGCGGAGCGCGGGCGCGGCGGGGGAGGGCCGCGACGCGCGCGAGCGCGCGGGCGGCGGGGGCGGAGCGGGGGCGGCGGAGTGAGGAGAGGGGGGTGCGCGGTGGAGGCGGAGGCGGAGAGGGAGGGGAGGTGGTGTCCCGCACGGGCCCGCGGCGGGCGGGGCCGGCGCGCGCGCGCGCGCCGGGGCACGGCGGAGGGGCGGGGCCGCGTCGCACCGCGGGGCGGGGCCGGGGCGCGCCGCACCGGTGGGGCCCGTGTGCGAGGGCGGGGGCGGCGGGGGAGGGCCCGGATGGCGCGGAGAGGGGCGGCGGGGGCGAACCGCGACGACGCGCGGAGCGCGGGGCGGCGGGGGAGGGTCGCGATGGCGCGGAGCGCGGGCGGCGGGGGCGGAGCGGGGCGGCGGAGTGAGGAGAGGGGGGGTGCGCGGCGGAGGCGGAGGCGGAGAGGGAGGGGAGATGGTGCCGGTTCGCGTGGAGTGGTGGGGTCCGAACGACGATAACATTTGGGTCTTTTTAGTTGTAGGATTAGAAAAACGACATAGTATAGACAAAATGGCAATAGTTTGACGGCCGGGAATTACTAACCCACCCGAGGAGATGCTCGCGTGCTTTGCTTAATCTGGAGCCTCTTCGCATGACTTCTCATTAGTAATGCTACTGTTTCTTCTCGTGTCACGGCGGCCCTTCGTTCCAAATTATAAATCATTTTAGTTTTATTAGATTCATAGGTGATGTTATATATTTCAATGTTCACCATATTTAGATGTACTCCCTCCATCACAAATTAAGTGTCTCTGAACAAGTTTATGATAAAACGTATGACATGATTAATCTAATGATATTTATTTAGTATCATTATCATTATTATTTTTAATGTTTATTTGGTCAAAACTTGATAGTGTTTGACTTCTTAAAGTGCGTGACGTGCACTTATTTTGGGACAGAGTGAATATAGTAATATAAAATTTAGAAAATTCAAAACGATTTATAATTTGAGACGGAGTGACTATTATACTTCTTTAAAAAACTTATATTATACTGCGGTACCGCCGTCTGATGGCACTGCTGGCGCTTCTGCATAAACTATGCTTAGTGATGATACACGCGCTCTCTACAAATACACAGTACGTTGTGATGATGTTTGGGGACATGAGATGATGGGGGAGATCTGAATGCCTGCCAACACCTTTTGTTTTCCTTTTTGTGAGATCTGACATTTTTTTAGGGGGGGGGGGGGGGGGGGTCTGTGAGATATGACTGCCGGCGGTGAGTCAACGCAACAAACACCTGGGGCTGGGCCGTGTCCAGGGCTGCAAGGTCTAACGAGACAAAATTGGAAAAAGTCTGTTTTACGTCCCTGAACGCAACACCAAGTCCACGTTTCTTCCTCGGACTGGAAAACCGGGTGAAATACCTCCCTTAACTATCAAACCTATTCAATTTACCTCCCTATCCTTGTTATAAGTTTTTTCCGTATCCGGTTTTGTCATTTCAATTAAACATAAATCTGGTAATACTTAATGAGGTTACTGAATCAAGAAAATATCTCTAAGTTTTAAAAAAAATTGTGAAAAATATTAAAGATGGAATAAGAGCAAGAAATCTAAATAAAATATTTAAACTTGTGAAAATGTATATTAGATTTAGATTTAACTACATAAAATTACATCTTGAATACTTCACCAAAAATGCATTCAAAATTAATATGTTACATGCATGATGATTGTATTCATGTTGACTTCATTTCGTGCTTTTATTTCTAAAAGATATTTCAGATGCGGTTACAAAAGTTTATGATGATTTAAAATTTTTTCAACATATTTTCATTTTTCTAGAGCTACAGTTAAATTTTAGAAAATTGTATAGACACTTTTGCTAATTTTTAAATATTTTATTTAGATTCTCGTGTCCCAATCCATCTCTAAAAAATTTCTAACAATTTATAAAAGCTTAGAGACAATTTATGTGGTTTAAAAAATATTTATAAGATTTATTTTTAATAGAAAAGACAAAACCACTTTTGAAAACCGCTTATAAACTGGACAAGGAGGTAATGTAAATTGTTTTGAAACTTGAGGGAGGTAGTTCACCTGGTTTTGGAGTCTGGGGAGGTAAGGTGGACTCGGTGCGAGGTAAAACAGACTTTTTCCGGCAAAATTCCCTAGCTAGCTTCTAACCTATGGGCTGAAGATATGCTGAACTCGCTTACCTCTGAACTTAGGGCTGGCTGGGCCTTCCCAAGCTCTCAACGAACGGGTGTGTCCACACCACACGATTTTTTTAACATTTTTCTTTCCTCTTTTTAAAAAACTTTGAACTACAAAGTTATAGATCTCGTCGAAAGCTACAATTTTCATATAAAGTTTACCTCAATTTTTTGAAAACAGACTGGACCCCTACCGCCGTGGCCCAAGGCGGCAGCAGGTGCTACAGTACCGCGAGGTTACGTAACACCGTGGGGCACGGTGGTACCCCACGGCGCTAGATGTATAGTTTTGCAATTTTTCCGGATTGTATATTTTTGGAAAAAGGAGGAAAGAAAAAAATTCACACCACACACAGGTGACAACACAGCACAGCCATGAACCTTACTGTACCTTGGAATCTCGGATGATTTCGTCATCTCCAGTCTCCAAACTCCTAGTGCAGACCTGTAGACACGCCTTCGCCCGGCCCGCAGATAGGATAGCAACAGCTCGCGAGCATCCATCTCTACCCAGGGCTCTCCCATCGACTGCAACCCGCCGCCCGTTCCCGTCCCCATCGTATCCACACCCTGTGCCGTGCGCTCTCGTCGAGTCTCTCTCCACAACCAGTGCAGCCAGGGGGGTACTGTGTGCACGCTGCAGGGATCGGAAGGAACCAAACCCCTCGCCATCAGAGATTCAGTCTCACAGACACAAGTGCAGCTGCCGACCCTATCCATGGGTTTGTTACCCATTGACAGTAATTAATTGCGTTTCAGACTCTTCAGAGGCGAGTGATGTGACCGTTCGGTTCCTTTTCTTCTTCTTACCTGTTATTTTCCTCTCACAATAAGTCAGTCGTACAAATTAACATACGATCTGCCGAACATACTTTCCTCAGTGATTGTGGTGGATTATAGGCAAAAGGCAGAGATTAGGATCACTCAACAAAGCCCCCCAACTTTCCTGTGGACACGCGCAACGTCTCTTTCTCTTCTTTTCTTCTTCTGTTCCTCTGAATAAATACGCGCGCGCAAGGTTTCAGAGGACTTTGCTTCCGAGGGCAGCAAAGCAAAAGAAACCGGTTCGGTTCTCTCCTCCTATCCTATGGGGGTGGAATTTTGGAAAGGATCGCGCCAGCATGACGTGACCGTCACCGTTGCATAA
The DNA here is from genome assembly GCA_947561735.1 of Cenchrus americanus. Classification (NCBI taxonomy): domain Eukaryota; kingdom Viridiplantae; phylum Streptophyta; class Magnoliopsida; order Poales; family Poaceae; genus Cenchrus; species Cenchrus americanus. Next base: position 94,794,037 of record OX387242.1, on the reverse strand, counting down.
TCCGTACCATACCAAACTCACGCTTCGCTAATTCCGTGCACGGCATTGAACGGCAACTCTTCCCATTTTTTCTTTTCCGGTGTTCTACTAGTGCTTATCGGATGAACAAGTTTTACATTAGTACTAGCTAACTTGGCAAAGGATCTGTCACTAGTGTACACATATATGCATATCACAATTCACAAATGTCTCCTCAACTCTGAAATTGCCATGGATTGCTGCAGGGAGATACTATAAGGATAAGCCTCGCTGTCGCCTCAAAGCACATCCTCAATTTGCAGAGACCAATAGTAGGCCGTGCTATTCGGTAATTTAATTACACAACCTTCTCTCGCATGAACAGACACCCCATAGGCCATGTTACTCAGGATGTATTGCGCGTTTCGAGCAATGGACTGCATATAATTGTACAACTTCTCATACTGAGAAAGCCAGCCTTAGGGTTCTACCACCAACACAAAACCCTCGCTTCTAAGGGCAAGATATCACTATTCTACGGCCTAGATAGACCTCATGACTGTTTGTTTCCAGTCTTATTCACGTATGTAGTACGCGTCGGTTGTCTAGACCTGCAGCATGTCTTCCTCTCTGATCTTCAAAAGTTTGATCCATCTGAGCTGCCAAGCGTTGAACTATTGCCGATCAAGTTCGAGCTGCTCATGCCAAGATCTTGGTAGTCAAGCAGCCAATCTGTTGCTCCCTCCCATGGCAACGGCCCCTCTGCGATGCCAAGCACATCATCGTTGCTGCCAGTAAAATTCAACCACGCCTCATCCATGGGCAGATCCGTCTCCGCAAGCCAATTCGCCAGTTGTTCCTGGTCTTGACCGCTGGAATGGTTTCCAGACTCCAGCCAGCTGGACTGCTCTGGCGAGTCAGTGGGGAGTGCCACGTCCCTATGGTTACCTTCCTTCGCGCTTGGCTTGTCTCTGGTGTTGCTGGATTTTGACGATTCAGCTGTATCATTTGATTGTGAAGTAGTCATTTTGGAGTTGGCCAGAGGCTGGTGAGTGGCTGGGTCGATGCCCATCTTCATGAGCTTCTTCTTGATGTGTGTGTTCCAGTGGTTCTTGATCTCATTGTCCGTTCTCCCAGGTAACCTGGCAGCAATCTTGGACCATCTGCACATGTTTAAGCCAATTAGGAGTGAAGAAAAGGCTAGTGGTACTTTGAAGAAAAAAAGCCCCTGCTGTTCAGTCTTTTTCGTTCATTTTGCAGCCTCCTGAATTTGAATCAATCATATTAATTTGCAATTTTCCATCGTTTTCACAGATGGGTGCTTCATGGTTCAGAAGTGGAGTTTGAGCTACACGTGAAGAACCTGAGAATGACCTGGCCAGTGCTATTATCTACCCTCCCCAATTTTGGAGTGCCCTTCAACTCACATGCAGGTATGGAGTCTACATCAGCGCATCATTAACTATTGATTCAAAGTGCAACAACTAAGAAAAAACAGCAATTACGGGCTATCTGGCTCCAGTTAGATCTGCAGTTTGTAGACTAAATTAATGCGATTTAATTATTTACATTTAGCATAAACTACAAACATAACGATTCACCTAAATGCTCTCAATGTACCTCCATCTCCAGATCCAAGATTTCTTGGAACTTTCTTGAAGCCGGAGTTCTTCCAAACAGGGAAACATTTTGTGTTTTTTTTATATATTTAACTTGGCATTATCTAGAGCACCGAACGCCATGAAACAACCAGGTATGGAGTACTAAACTAGGAACAAGAAGTAAAACAACGTTTTTCTAACCACTGGGTTATATTATGCAAGATGCAATAACCACAATAACCATGAGAACAGCTTTTCAACTACAGCAGATGTTTGATTAAAAAGGTAAACATTGTTAATTGATTCCCATGTGGTTGGACTTATTATTTCTTTTTCATTTGAGAAGTCCACCTCAATCGATAGCTGTGGAGCACCAGGGGGTTTGGGCATAATACCACGCACATGTGATACTATTAATGATGATCATGAATTCAACTAGTTTTAAAATTGCTTAATTATTTCATAGTAAGTAGCCCTGTATGCTTTGTGGACATAGCATACACGATCAACTCTTAAGTCCCCCCAAGTCTTAAGTGAGTGTGAAGCAAGCATTCCCTGATCAGTGATTTCCTATAAACTTCTAAACATAACCAATGGAATTCACCCATTCCGAGGAACATATGCAAATATCTTAATATACTACCACACAATGAAGATGGATTGCTGCATTTTGTTTTGTTTGAAAAAGATGGATTGCCCGCCAAAAAAATTTGAAGATGGATTAACATGCAAATGTTGTATATGCATCCATGCACTTGTACCATGCAGGCTAGCATACCTATTTCCAAGCTTGGCATGGAGCTCAATGACGAGCTGCTCCTCGGCAGTGCTGAGGAGGCCGCGCTTGAGGTCAGGACGGAGGTAGTTAGTCCACCGCAGCCGGCAGCTCTTGCCGCAGCGTAGAAGCCCTGCCAATTTAGGCACTGCCCGCCAGCAGCATCGGCCGTGTGTCAGGATGAAGCTGATGAGCTTCTTGTCCTCCTCTGCTGTCCACGGCCCCCGCTTCACCCCCAGCTTGTCACAGCAGGGCTGCCTCCCCATCGATCAATTTACTATCAGCTAGCACCAGATTAAGTACTGAGTTAAGAAGGCAGTCATTAAGCCTCTATTGCATTTTATATATGTCGCGAGCCACCAAACTCTGCAGACAAGCATCAGACAAAAGGGTTGTGAAAGCTCTGTTGCAACCACAATGGATGTCTGCGCCCATATATGTATAAATCTGAGCAATTTCACTAAAAAATTGTCTTGTCCTTTTACATTTTCATGCTTTTCTATTTGGTTGATGGAGATAGTGATGGTGATTTGGTTAATTTAGTGTGATCTGGAAGCAAGAGTCTAGTCTGACCCATGATAAACTGTGCTGTGTTTATGTTTTTTGTAAAAAAAAAACAGTTAATGAAGATACTGCTGCATCACGGGGTACTTACTACCAGAGTCGACGATCATGTTCACTCAAACAAAAAATGTTCCAACATAGTACAAGGGGTGTATGATCTTAATTAATTGGCACAATGAAATGAACAATTCTCACCTTGCAGGTAGATTAGTTCAATTCTCAGTTAACTATCCTTTTCTAGAATGACAACTTAATTGAAAATGATTCCACATAACCAAAAGTATGATATCGGCATATCGCCCGAGTATAGAAGCTGCAGCGCACCTGGCGTAGTTGCAGCTTTTGTTGTTTCCATTCCCCACAGGGGTATATGTGTCGCCCTTGTTGGCATCTTAAGGAACTATATTTCAACAACATTTCATCATCACATACTAACAGATCAGAGCATGAGGAACAAAGTAACCTTCATGTATCCTCTGCAAGCCACATATCTAACATAAGTTTACGCAGGTATGGAATATGAATCAATACAATGATACTGAGAACCATGATGTTAATGTTGCATCAAAATGTGTTGAGAAAGTTGCAACATTCAGGTAGTCAGCATCCTAGGCTTGTAGTTGTAGCTCTCCGAGACTGGTTGGCATCATCATTACGACTGACCAGGTAAGCTTAGCCTCTGAGTTCTATTTGCATATCAAGTTAGCACACCAGATAAGAAGGGTAGCTAATTGATTACATATGCGAAAGTGGTACGTCACCTCGGTTCTTTACTTCTTAATACAAAGATGCGTAGCTCACATTCATGTTTGCTGAAAAACAACAGCATACAGCTGAGTCATAACTTGATGCAAAGTAAGGATAAGAAGTAGAGTTTCTGAATCCACCAAACTCGGAACCTATTCAGTAAAAAGGGGGAAAATGACCCATCTTACCAGTTACTTTTATTCAGAAATGACAGCAAGGGACAGCTTACAAATCTGTGGGTATTTTAACATCTGCCGACATGAGGAAGAAATGACTGCGGCTCTGTAACTAAAAAAGTAATGTCAATTCAGGGATACATGCAATCAATCATTTGTCTGTGAATGCTATTCAGGTACTATGCTAGCCAGCAATGGAAATATATTTTGCACAATGACAGTCTGCCTACAGGAACTAATTTATGCTGTGTCTGCAAGCAAAATGCTAGAAACTACTGTTACAATAACAGCAATATTCTGGTATACAATGCTAAACCATCCATAAAAAGTTAAGAACAGAACACACCATTGATCCAGCATTCCAGCCTTCACTGAATCTGCATAGAAACTTCAATCTGCTAAAGATGCGTGCCAAAACTTGAGCGTCTTATTATTTATAGACAAAATAGGACAAAGTAACTGAAACTGAGCAGACTATTTGTAGATCAATGTGATTCAATCAGACAAGTATGGTATCACCAATGATCGAGCTGGATAGCTGTGGCCAACGATATAGAGAAGTCACACAAAAGCGACTATAAATTGAACGTCTCACGCTTGCACAGTTACTGACATTAAAAAAAACCACAGTATAGTGTAGCATCTTACAAGGCAATATGTGGTCTTCCAGAATCTTTTATGGATATTATTACTGCTCATGTTAAAAAGAAGACTACTTTTATGAGATACTACTGTTAAGAGAGAATGGGTCGAGTATCTCCACATCCCATCAGCCTAAATTCACTAAATAACAGCCTGGATTACCAACCTTCCAGCTCAGGAACCGTGCAACTGATGTAGATTGACAAGAAACAATAATTGTTTAGCGGGAAGGGCTCTACATATTTAGGCCTTGAAAGTATTGATCTCCTAGCCACTATGATTTTGAATGAAGAAGCCCTCAGTACCACATCCCACTATCTAGCACAAGGACCTTCTGAAAAGGTTGAAAAAAATGGCTAGGCTTTCAAAAAAAAATTGCAGCTATCTCTTCAAAAGGAAGCTGATTTAAAAACTGCTCCACAATGTAGCCTCTGTGAGACAAAGTCTGAATATTGGTAACTCTATTTGGCAGATAAGTAGCTGGCAAGGCATTCCATTCAAAGAATTCAATGGAGCAGGCTGTACCAACGTGTGCATGACGAATTGATACCGACACCGTATGGTCATGACATTTGAGTAGGAATGCTCATCTCATCCATTTGTTCGCGTTTCGTGGATCGGAACGTGAGCCACGACGCAGCGACGGGACATTATGTACATACGCCTTGGTTGGACCCCCCCTCTGAATGCAGCACATGCTAAATTATATGAGAAGAGAGTGACAAGCTTTCCAAGGAAGCGACGATAAAACCAAAAGGGACATACTGTACTAGTACCTACTTGATCACTCTCTGTGACCAAATCCCGCGACTTTGAGTAACCTATTCCAAACAAATTCCCATTCGGAAACGTCCTACGACCCCTTTTTGCAGAACGGAGTGCCTGACCATGTTTATTTATCGTAACAACAAGTAAAAATGGTGGCACCTGACCTGGGTATAATTAGGCGTCGGCATCTAGTTTTACGCGTTGCGGCAGTTTGGTAATCGAAATTAGCGAGCCCCCCACTGTACACGCCAGATCTTCGGATCACAGGGGCACGCACATGACTTCAACTCGCAGCGATTACCCTGTCGGCCGCATCCGGAACGGGGGATGCAACGGAGACCTCTCGGCAGATTCTTGAAAAAGTAGCTTTGAGCCATCATGCTCCTAGGCATAAGAACAAGTCGAAATCGAAAAAGCTATAGGATAGGAGATCGCAACATGTGGCCGGAAAACAAAATTAAATCGGGCGAGGAGAGGCGGAACCTTTTGGAGGGACTCGCGCTGTCAGACTGACGACGCGCGCGCGATGACGGGGACCTCGCACCCTGCGCCGGGGAGTGGCGCCCGGCCGACCGCACGTACCCTACCGGCCTTCTCCTTGGCTCCTGCTCCCTCCGACGGCGACGCCCGGAGAGCGACCGAGCGGCGGGGGAGGATCGCGTGGGTCCCATGGCAGCGGCCTCTTCCTTCAGTCAGTCAGTCTCCAGAGCGAATCGACACGGCCCAGTCTAAAACCTACCAGTGCAACATGGGGCTAATCAAAATTAGTAACTGGGTATGAATTACCAGCCCATCGAGCCCTGGAGGTTTGGTTGATAGCCTGGTAGGTAGGTAGGCCGATCGATGATTCCTAGCCCATGTTCAGTCCTATTGATCGCTTCTTGGCCAAGTACGAGATTAGCTCGGGCCGGGTTCACTTCAAAACTCTTGCAAGAAATTCAATACTATAATTCAAATTTTCCATCCTCTCTATGCTATCTCTTGGTAAAAATTCGACCTAGACCTCTAGGGCTTCGGCGACTCCGACGGCGTTCGTGACGAGCGTCCGGCCGAAGGCTTTTACGACACCAATCTCTCGCTATGCCTGCAGTGATTAATCTACTGCGGTGTTCGGGCTGACCAAGAGACTGGTTCACTCAGTTTCCCAGCCTTGGCATCGTTGTTAGATTCGATCTCAAGGGCAGGAGGTTCATCGGTGGAAGCATGGCTGCTCAACAAGCAAGGACGAAGTACATATCACCCAACGAGATCAGGAGAGAAGCAAACAAGAAATACAAGAAGAGTCACGAGGCGGAAAACCAAGTAGTGGCGGCCTCCAGTACGGAGCGCTGCCGGGCGCAATGAGTTGCTTAAGTTGGAACTGCCACGGTTTGGGCAACGCTGCGACAGTTAAAAAGCTTCGCGATTTGGCGAAGAAGTTTGCCCCATCAGTGCTTTGTGTTCTGGAAACTCAGGTTCATAAAGCTCGTGTTGAGTCACTCAAAGAGTCACTACGGGAAACGGAGTCTTCGCTAAGAGGAATACTCTTTGGTGAGAGCCAAACCTTGAGCTCTCGGCGAAGAGCTCTTCGTCGAGAGTAAAAAAAATAATTCTTGGCGAAGAAAAAAACTCTCGGTGAAGGTATTCTTCGCCGAGAGAAAAAAAATACTCTCGGCGAAGAATTCTTTGCCGAGAGCCACCCTACTGGCTCTCGGCGAAGAATTCTTTGCCGAGAGCCACCCTACTGACTCTCGGCGAAGAAATTCTTCGCCGAGAGTACTTTTTTGCTCTCGGCGAAGTAATTTTTAAAAAAATCATTTTTCACCTTCAAAACTTTTTTATCATCAACATGCACTTATACAAAGGATATGTTCAAATTTGACGTAATTTTATCTCTGTTTGCTATATTTAAAAATTTTAATTTATTCTAGATAATTTTTCGAGTAGGTCCGATATGAACTACAAGTGCATGAAATCATAAAGTAAAGTTGTTGGAAAAATGAGATTCATATTCATGAGACATCTCTAAGACCATGTACATGAAACGAAACTAAAATTTAAACATTTTGTTGTCTGATCGTGATAGAGATCGTGTCGCGGAAAGGTTTTAAAATTGTATAAAATTCAAATATGTCGGTGTTTTAGACCGGCAACCTACTAAGGGGAGTACCCGAAGTAGATGAATGTGACTCGCCGAGATCGGTAACTCGAAGGAAGAGACACGTGGCACACAATTTAGACAGGTTCGGGCCGCGAGGTGCGTAATACCCTACGTCCTGTATGCTGCGTAGCTCTGGATTGATTGGGCACGATTACAAGATGGTGCAATAGTGCTCCGTGAGTTGTATGAGATGAGATTGGATCCTAGAGATCGGTCCCCTCGCCTCGCCTTATATAGTCGGGAGCGGGGTTACAAGTCGGAGTAGGGAGAGAGTACTAGTCGAGCACGTCTAGGAGTCCTCCATACGGTGCGAGAACATGTACAGCTCCCTAACCGAGTACTACTCCTGTGTAGTCCTCGTGCTTCACGCCTTCAGGTGCCGTGTAGCGCAAGCCGGTAGTCCCGGGGGCCCACCGAGTAGTCGGTCCTGGTACCCACCGAGGTAGTGGGCCCAGGGAGGTCCATACGACAAGCCCCCGAGTACTTTGTAGTCGAGAAGGATAGATTCAAGTAGTCTTGACGGCCTTAACGAGTAGTCCTCAAGCGTCCCTGAGTGCTACAAGTCAAAAGTCCTCAAGAGTAGTCGAAGCATCCCGAGGCCGGAATGTACTCCGGTCGATGTTTGAGCAATCTTGAAGTCTTCTCGAGTAGTCCCAAGCGTCCTCGAGCACGCCTTCGAAGGTCTTCAAAAACTGCTCGTCTTGTCTTGAAGCCGGAGCTGATATGGAGGTGCGATTTGCAAAATCGCACTCCATATGGAGTAGCCCCCGAGCCTTAGGTTGAGCCGCAGGCTCTAACTCAGGGTCCATCTGAAGTCTTGACAAGAAAATCCCGAAAAATCCGGAGAAAAAACCGAAGGACACGTGGCACGGAGCCCCCGAGCCTTGAGTCGAGTAATTCCTCTCGAATTGAAGGGTCATCTTGAAGAATGTGTCCTGAGATGCTCTTGAGACTAGCCGCTTCCCAGGTAGTCGAGTAGAAGTAGCCGAGCCCCCGAGGTGAGGCGCGTCGACTAGTAGTGTCGGGGACCGCCCTAGGGGTCCCCTAAAACAAGGGGGGAACCCCTACTTAAATTCCTGCATCAATATAAACTAAGCCTAACCATGCAGGAAACTAACCCTGCAGGACACGGCCCATGCAGCAGGACTCCGGAGGCCCACCAAGGCGGCCCGCCTAGGAAGACCCCTCGGGCAGGCCCCGCCTCGCCCGAGGGCATGCTCCTCCTCGAACGGGCTCCGCCCCGTTCGAGGGGCAACTCCCTCCTCGAACAGGTTCCGCCCCGCTCGAGGGGCGACCCTTCCCTCGAGCGGCCCCGCCCCGCTCGAGGGCGCGCTCCCCCTCGAGCGAGTCCCGCCTCGCTCGAGGGTCCGCTCCGCCCTCGGCCGGGGCCCGCCACGATCACGGGCGCCCCGCACGCGCGCGCCGGTCCCGTACTTGGGCATTTAACGCCCGACGCCGCGGGACAGCCGCCATCATGCGCCGGGGCTCACGCCCCGTGCCGCCGCACCAACTCCCCGGGGAAAGAGCCCATCCCCGCCACCGTGGGATGGACCGTGCGGTACGGCCGGTGTCGTCCCGTGACACCGTGCGCACGCCGCCGTACGGCTAACGCGCCCGACCCTCGAAAGGGGGCCGGCGCACCCTCGATTCCACTTTCCCGTGACCTTGCGGGTTGGGTGAGGGGCGCTAGGCGGTGGGTGGCCATCCCGCCACCGAAACGGCGCGGCCGCCGTACCCACGCGTGCGGGCGCACGCCCGGCTCCACAGGGGGCACGCCCAAGCGCCGCAGCAACCACTCCGCCACCGCGAGCTCATTGGGAAGGAACGCCGTCTCGCCCGCTCCCGTATCCCGTCCGGCCGTCATCGACACCTCCCTCGAAGCCTATCGAGAGAACGCCATCACCGTCTGCCGCCTCCTACCCTCGAACCGCCACTGTTCGGGTACAAGGTAGGCCATCATGGCCGGATCGCAGCGAAGATCAACCGGACAGCCGCCCATTCTACACCATAGCACGACGTGCTCCCACACGTAGCTAGGTAGCGCGGCGTGCATGTAACTCGCCGCCCCCTTGGCCTATAAAAGGGGAGGCGAGCCCCCAGCCGCGGGGGGAGAGAGGTTCGAACAAGTCCAGAAGAACACAACACACTGTGCACTCACTCTCTTATTCTCCCACAACATCTTCAGCCACCCACTAGGGACTTGGGAGCCACGCTTCCTCTCCCGCCTTGCTTGTACTTGCCCCACTACAAGCACCCCCGGTGCTGAGCAATATAGTGCCACGAGCACGCCGCGTCGGACGTACGGCCCCCTCGGCGGGAACCAGGATAATCCTTGTGTCATTTGTTGCTTGGCATCGACCATAGAGGGATAAACTTAGGCGCTATCTATCGGTTAGTGTCGGGACCATATTCCGCACCGACGCTGGCGCCCACCGTGGGGCATCCGAGCGCCTAAGGTCATTTCGCCGACTCCCTCCATGGTGATTCGCACCGAGTACCGTAGCACTCGCTACAACATGGGTAGCTCGACCCCCTCTCCGGCCGGGCTCGAGATCCGCTTCGGGGGACTTGAACTTCCGTGGCCACGGGGAATGGCTATCTCATGCGCCTCACCAACCGTGAGGAGCTACGCGCGCGACGGGAGGCCGTGTCCGCTGCGGTCACCGCCGCACGCACGACACCGCGCCGGTACCGCGAGCACGGATGCCGCGGGTCCGTCGACGCCACGACGCCGTCACCGCTCCGGGCCGCGCTCGCGTCGGGCACGGTCCGAGCGGCGGCGGCCGAGCGCGCCGCCGCCCGGCGCGGTGCGCCCACCGTCACGACGGCCGCCACCGCCCCGGCGGGACCGCGCGCGGTCTCCGGACCACGCGTCCCCATCGGCCGCGTGGCGCCACTACGGCCTACAACGCCAACGTCAACACGACGATGCGCGAGGGTTCCGCCCGGTCGGCACGTCTTCGTCGCCGGGGATCCCGGCGCTTCGGCCACGGGACGAGTCGTCCCCCGGGCTCCGTCGACACGATGCCACCCGCCAACCGTCATGGGTACGCGGAGGGGACTTCTCGGTGTGCCGGACCCGGTCGCGTTCGAGCGCTTCCTCGACGCCACGGACTACGGTTCGGCCGCTCCGACGACTCTAGCACCGGGAGCTACGACCCCACGCGGGGAATGCCGCGCCTGTCATCACCAACGACCCGGCCAACGCCGCCGGTGCGGCGGCGCCCGAGATGGGGAAGTCACGCCGGCCCCGGGGGTGGCCACGCGCCCGGCCGCGGGGCCAAGCGCACCCGCTGGGGCCGACGTCGACGCGCAGCTGGCCCAAGCTCGTGAGCTCGAGGCCAAGCTGGCAGAGGAGTACCGGACGGTGCGGCTGCTCCGCGCATCGATGGCGGGAGAGGCCTCCGCGCGCGGCGAACGCGCACGGGAGTTAGGCCGTCAAGTCCGCGACCGCCTCAACCCTGTCCCCAACGTCGACAACGCGGATACTCCACCGCGAGCGAGCCAAAAGCTCATCGCCGCCGCGACACTACTGCGCGCCATGCCGCACCCTCGACCCCCGAGGCTCGAGAAATGCACCGCGAGGTGCAAACCCTCCTTGAGCAAGCGGCCGTCCGGCGGGCCGAAAGCTCGGCCTCACGCATCCGCCAACGGGGGGACGCGCGGGGGTGATGATCCGCACCGGGGGCGAACCCTCGGTGCATGCGGGTCGACCCGCCGACCGGGGACGCACGCCGCCAAGGAACGCCTCCTCGACACACGCGAGGCGCCGGATGGCGACGCCCGCAACGTCATCAACGCCGGCGCACCGGCAAGGCGGACGCGCGAGCGGCCGGGGGGCTACCACCCTCGAAGGGGTGGACGCTACGACGCCGGGGTGAGGATCGCTCCCCAACGCCGGAGCCCCCGGCACCCGCGTGTTCGGCGGGAGATCCGCACGGCGGCGTTCCCCCGCCGCTTCCGTCAACCCTCGACGATCACCAAATACAACGGGGAGACGGACCCTCGTGTCCGGCTAAACGACTACCGCCCGGCTCGTCGGTGGGCGGGGCCACCAACGACGAAGTGATCATCCGCAACTTGCCCCCGCATCCGGGCGACGCGGCCGGACATGGCTCGAGCATTTGCCCCGCCACCGCATCCACGACCGGGACGATCTAGTCCACACCTTCGTGGGCAACTTCCGTGGGCACATACGTGCGCCCCCGGAACTCCCGGGATCTGCGCTCCCGCACGCGAAGCCGTGCGACCGCCGCGGGACTTCATACGGCGCTTCTCCAAGCGCCGCGCACGTAGCTCCCCGCCGTGGCACAATCCGAGATCGTGCACGCGTTCCTCGAGGGCACCACGTGCGGGACCTTGTGCGCGAGCCGGGACGCCGCCCGCCCACGGACTCGAACGAGCCGTTCGACATTGCCACCGGCCCTCGCCTCCGGGAGAGGAGGCCGTGGGGGCAATTTTCGATGGCAAGAGGGGAAAGCGCTCCGAGGACACGCCGCGCGAGGGCGGCGGGTCCAAGGAGCCGCGCCGCAACGACAAGCGGGGCAAGAAGGGGGGAAGAAGCCGCGCCGCGAGGCGCGCGAGCGGGGCGCAACGGCGGCAACGCCGAGGCCCTCGCCGTTGACCCGCCCGACGGGGCCCTCGACCGCTCCTCGAGGCCGGGGGTTTTCGACGACATGATGAAGAAGCCGTGCCCCTACCACAAGACCCCCGTGAATCACACTCTTGAGCAGTGCGACATGCTCAAGAAGTTCTACGGCCGTGCCGCCGCGAAGGAGGCAGAGGCCAAGAAGGATGGGGGCGACGGCGACGCAGGTGGCTTCCCCCGCGCCGAAAATGTGTTCCTCATTTTTGGGGGATCCACCGTCGACATGTCAACCCGCAGCAGCAAGAAGGAGCGGCACGAAGTCCTCGCCGCGAGAGAGGGCACCTCCGGCCTTTCTCAACGGTCGAAGGATGCCATCACCTTTAGCCGGGATGATCACCCAAACCGCATCCCGAACCCGGCCAGTGCCCCACGGTGGTCGATCCCATCATTGGGAGCGCCCGGTTTTCGAAGGTCCTTATGGACGGAGGCGGTAGCCTCAATATCCTCTTCGCGCATACACTTGCGCCTAATGGGGATCGGGGCTGGACCGGTGCGGCCCGGCACGAAGCCGTTTCACGGCATCGCGCCCGAAAGGCAGTTCAACCCCTCGGGCGGTCGATCCGCCCGTCCGGTTCGGACCCCCAAGAACTTCCGCAAGGAAACCCTCACCTTCGAGGTGGTGGGGTTCAAAGGGGCCTACCATGCCATCCTTGGGCGACCATGCTATGCCAAGTTCATGGCGGTCCCAAACTACACGTACCGAAGATGAAGATGCCGGTCCAAACGGCGTCATCACCGTCGGGTCGTCGATCGAGCATGCATTCGACCGCGATGTCGAGTGCGTGGAACATGCGAGGCGCTAGCGCCGGATGAAGCGCTGGTGAACACACTGGAGAAGATGGTCAACGACGACCTCGCCCTCCGCCACCAAGCACGTCGGCACGTTCGAGGCCGCCGAGCAAACCAAAGGGGTCCCCCTCGACCCATCAGCCCCCGAGGGCGAGGCTTTGAGGGTCAGCTCGACCCTCGATCCTAAATAGGAAGCAGTGCTCGTCGACTTCCTCCGCGCCAACGCCGACGTTTTCGCGTGGGAGCCCCTCGGACATGCCGGGCATTCCGAGGGAGGTCGCCGAGCACTCCCTTGATATCTCGCCTAATGCTCGCGCCGTTCGGCGGCGGGCCGCGCCGCTTCGACGAGGAACGGCGACGGGCGATCGGAGTGGAGCCGCGGAAGCTCCTCGAGGCCGGATTCATCAAGGAAGTGTTCCACCCGACGTGGTTAGCTAATCCCGTGCTTGTAAAAAAAGAAAAATGGGAAGTGGAGGATGTGCATTGACTACACAAGTCTCAATAAAGCGTGTCCAAAAGTTCCTTTTCCTTTGCCGCGCATAGATCGGATCATTGATTCCACCGCCGGTGCGAACTACTTCGTTTCCTTGATGCCTATTCGGGATATCATCAAATAAAAATGAAGGAGTCCGACCAGCTCGCGACTTCGTTCATCACACCGTTCGGGACGTTCGTTACGTCACGATGCCTTTTGGCCTCGTAAACGCGGGCGCAACCTATCGGCCGCATGCGGCACGTTTTTTGGGGACCATATCGGGCGGACGGTCGAGGCTTACGTAGACGACATCGTCGTCAAAACCAGAAGGCGGACGACACCGGTCGGCGATCTTGGCATCGCATTCGGTTGCTCGACACGGGCCAACGGGGTCAAGCTCAACCCCGAAAAATGTGTCTTTGGAGTGCCGCGGGGCATGCTCCTAGGATACATTGTCTCACGACGAGGAATCGAGGCCAACCCCCGAAAAGGTCGCGGCCCTCGAGCGAATGGGTCCACTCGAGACCTCAAAGGGGTGCGAGAAGGTGCCGGGGTGCCTTGCCGCCCGAGCCGCTTCATCTCGAGGCTCGGTGAGAAGGGCTCGCCCTCTCTACGGGCCGCTCAAGAAGCACGAGCGCTTCTCTTGGACCGCCGAGGCCCGGGGAAGCGCTCGACAAGCTAAAAGCATCTCTCGACGCACGCCCCAATCCTTACGCCGCCGCAAGACGGCGAACCCCTCCAACTCTACGTGGCCGCGACCACCCGGGTGGTCGGCCGCCGTGATCGTTGTGGAGCGCACGGAGGAAGGACATGCCCCGCCCGTGCGAGAGGCCGGTCTACTACATCGGCGAGGTCTGTCGGACACGAAGACGCGCTACCCTCGGGTCCGAGCCGTTGTACGCGGTGGTCCTCGCGCGGCGCAAGCTCCGCCACTACTTCGAGGCCCACCCGATTCACGGTGGTCTCTTCCTTCCCGCTAGGAGAGATCATTCGCAACCCCGATGCGGCGGCAGGCACCGCCAAGTGGTCCGTGGAGTTGATGGGCGAAACGCTCGCCTATGCTCCGCGCAAAGCCATCAAATCGCAAATCTTAGCGGACTTCGTCGGCGAGTGGACGGACACACGGCGCCGCCCCCTCAAATTCAAGCGAGTCTTGGACTCGTTCTTCGACGGCTCGGTGATGAAGACGGGAGCGGGCGCGGGCTCGCTCTTCGTGTCACCCCTCGGGGAGCACATGCGCTACGCGAGTGCGCCTCCACTTCCCCGCGTCCAACAACATGGCGAAATACGAGGCCCTCCTCTCGCGGCCTCAAAATCGCCATTGAATTGGGCATCAAGCGCCTCGACGTGCGAGGGGATTCGCGGCTCGTGATCGACCAAGTCATGAAGAACGCGAGCCGCCACGACGACAAGATGGAGGCCTACCGCAAGGCCGTGCGGGCCCTCGAAGACAAGTTCTACGGCATCGAGCTCAATCATGTACCCCGCCGGTACAACGAGGAGGCGGATGAACTTGCCAAGATCGCGTCGGGCGGATCACCGTTCCCCCGAACGTTTCGCGCGCGACATCGCGCGGCCATCGGTCGCCTTCGAGCCCTACCCCTCGAGCGACGGCGGACCCTCGGGGGCTCCCTCGAACCCGGCGGGTGCGGAACCCATGGAAGAGGACCCCTCGAACGAGGCGTACGTGCTCTCCCTTCTCGAGGGGTACGGCTCCCACGAGGCCGGCCGCGATGGACATCGAGCCGGCTCCCGCCCGGACGGACGGCGGGAGAAGTACATCGCCCGGATTGCTCGAGGGGAGCTCCCCGCGACCGAGCCACCGCCGGAGGCGCATCGCCGGGATGGCCAAGTCGTTCACCCCGGTCGACGGTGAGCCGTACAAGCGCGCCGCGTCGTGCATACTCCGGCGGTGTATACCCATTCCCGAGGGGCGCGAGCTCCTACGGGACATCCACGCGGGGATCCGTGGCCACCACGCCGCGCCGCGCACCCTCGTCGGCAACGCGTTCCGCCAAGGCTTCTATTGGCCTACCGCGGTCGCGCACGCCAACGAAATCGTGCGCACTTGCGAAGGGTGCCGCTCTACGCCCGCAAAACCAACTTGCCGGCTCACGCTCCGCAAACAATCCCCGTGACATGGCCGTTCGCCGTGTGGGGGTTGGACATCGTCGGGCCCCCGCGGAAGGCGCCCGGGGGGCTTCACCCACCCGCCGGTTGCAATTGACAAGTTCTCCAAGTGGGTGGAGGTGCGCCCCATTACGAATTTGAGGGCTGAGCAGGCGGTCACGTTCTTCACCGACATCGTCTACCGCTTTGGAGTGCCAAACTCCATCATCACAGACAACGGGTCCCAGTTCACGGGCCGGAAGTTCTTGGAGTTCTGTGACAAATTCCACATCCGTGTGGATTGGGCAGCTGTGGCACACCCACAGACCAACGGCCAAGTAGAACGCGCCAACGGCATGATCCTACAGGGCCTCAAGCCCGAATTTTCGACCACTCAACAAATGCGGCTCGGAAATGGCTCCCGAGAACTACCCGGCGGTCGTGTGGAGCCCAAGGACCACCCCAAGCGAGCCACCGGGTTCACCCCCGTTTTTCCTAGTCCATGGCGCGGAGGCCGTCCTCCCCACGGATCTGGAATACGGGTCGCCCAAGGTTCGAGGCTACAACGAGGACGCTAACCAGCGAGCCCGCGAGGACTCACTGGATCAGCTAGACGAAGTACGCCTCGTGGCGTTGATGCACTCCGCAAGGTATCAACAGTCCCTACGGCGCTACCAAGCGCGCAAGATACGCCGCAGGGATTTCAGCCGAGGGGGACCTCGGTCCTAAGGCTACGCCAAGACAATCGAGGGCGCCACAAGCTATCGCCCCCATGGGAGGGACCCTACGTCGTGGTGAAGGTGCTCAAACCGTGCACGTACAAGCTGGCCAACGAGGACGGCGAAGAACTCACCAACGCTTGGAACATCCAACAGCTACGTCGCTTCTACCCTTAGCTAGGATTTCCAAGTATTTTTCTGTTGTACAAACACACGGCCAACACCCCAGTTGGTGTCACCTATGTAAATACTCCAAGTATAATAAAAGGGCAACTCGGCTTTCCCCTGAAACCCAAGTTACCCTCGGGGGCACTCTTGCGGGGGGGCACCCCCCCCCCCAAATGGTCCCATTTTTTCGCGCAAAAAACGTAATAACACGCGCTAAGTTTGTTTCCTACTTCAACCACGAGCCACGGTTCGAAAAGGGCGTAGGCGGCACAATGGAAGGAGCGCGCGAGCCGCAGACGCCTACGCCGCGTGGCTATGGCCCGTTTCTCTCGCCTCCAACCGGCGGGCCCCTCGCGAAAGGCGGACTTCCCTAACTAGAATCTACTCAGAGGAAGAGGAAGCAAAAAGCGCGATAAACAAGCGATTTCATTTACAAACCGTCTATGATTCACGAAATTACTTGTTTCTTTACAAGAGGCCACGAGGCCGCAGTTCGATACATGTAAACAAAAAACGGGCCTAGCGCCCGGTACTTTCGAGCGCGGGCGGAGCGGCGGCGTCGGCCGCCGTCCGGAAGAGGAATTCTTCAAAGGCCCTCGGCGAGCGACTCGGCGGCGTCGCCAGCAAGCGCGTCCGCACGCCCTCCATGGCCACCTCGTCCTCGACGCCCCTCGGCACGATGTAGCCTTCCGCTACCGCCTCGAGGTTGACCTCGTAGTGGGATCGCACCACTCCGAGGGCCTTCGCACGCCCGTGTGCAACGCCCGACGCATCCGCCCCGTGACGTGGCCGCCAAGGGCGCGTAGGCGGCCGGCCGCCGAGCCGCCGCCCGGACCTCGCCTTCCTCGACGGCGTGACAGTCTCGAGGGCCGCGTCCCGCGCCCTCCTCCGCAGCTCTCCTCGGCCGAGGAGTTGTAGGAGGCTCCGAGCCTCCCGCCCGCCCGGCCGCGTGTCCCGGGCAAGTGCGCAAGCCCGGAAGCGACAAGACGACAGAAATCGAAAAGGGGAAGACGAACCCTCTAAAGCAAAAAACCAACGAGCGGGATCGGGCAATAGCTTACCTTCGATTTGCCTCCTCCCCGTGTCGAGGTCGTGGCGCACGGACTCAAGCGCCACCTCGAGGCCCGGACGGTCTCGCCTTGCTCGACGAGGGCCATCTCTTGGGCGCGTTGCGATGCCGAGCGGCCAACGCCTCATCCTCGACCTCGCAGAATGCGGCGTTCCGCTCCTCCGGGCCGACTTCTCCACCCCCCTCGCGAGCAACGCGCTCCCGCTCCGGCCGTCCCCAGGCGTCGCGAAGGGCGGCTCGCTCCCGCCGGAGCCGCCCTCGCCCCTCTCGGCGGCGATGCGCTCCCCGCCGGAGCCGCCCCTCGCCGGCGACGTGAGCCGCAACTTTGGCGTCGAGGGCGGCCTTCGTGTCATCCGCCTCCTTGGCGCGCCGCTCCATCCCGCGCGCCCGCTCCTCGCCCCGGCGCCGGCCGCGCCGCGCTCTCTCGAGCGACGTGCGAGCCTCCCCCCGCCTCTCGCGCGAGCGGCGGCCACCTCCGCCTCCCTGTGGCGGCCAACGTCCGCGTCTTCTCCAGGTCCTCGCGCGCGGTCCACGCCGCCTCGTCACGATCGACGAGGGCCGCGCGGATGCGCCCGAGGCTCGAGTCACGCGCCGCGTCTTGCCCCGAGCTCTCTGGGGAGCACGTCACACCACGCCAACGCCCGCAGACCGCCCGCCGTCCGCGTCCCAAGAGCTTCCCCCCCCCCGCAAGCGCGTCGAAAGCGCCGCATCGCTCCCCCGAGGCCGGCGGGCCTCGCGTTCACCCGGTCGAACGCGCCGTACTTCTCGCGCGGCGCGGCGCTCAAGCTCCCGGAATCCACGCATCGAGCCTCGTCGCACCAAGTCTTGAGTACGCCGCGCGAAAGCGAAAAGGGAAAGAAGAAAAGCAACCGTGGCTCACCCGGAAGACGATCCAGAGCCGGCCGCCGTGAACCCGCGCCGCCTCGTTCAACGCGCGGCTGAGCGTGGCGCCGTGGCTCATGAGCTCGCCCCGCAGCTCCCGCTCCCCCCCGGGCGCGGCCGAACGCCGGGGATCCTCCACGGCCCCCCCCACCCTCGGCGGGCGACCGCACGGGAGGACGAGGCCTCGCGCTGCCGTGCCCTCGGCCCCCCACCATCATACGACCCTCGTGACGCCTCACGAGGGCCCTCCCCCCGGGGCTCGGAGAGTTCGTGGGGGCCGCCCGGCCCACCGGTTCCACCCGGGCGGCGAGGAGTCGTCCGAGAGCTCCACCACCTCCGCCCGGGGACCGCCGGCGGCGCGAGCCGCCTCGCTCCGCCCTCCGCCGGCGCCCCCCCCACCGCGCGCCGCCGCGGCCGCCGGCGCCCGCCGTGGCGCCGCTGCCGCCACCTCCGTCCGCGCCGCCACGTCCGCCGGCGCTCCCGCGAAGCTGCGCGCGCTCCTCCCCCCCCGCGCGGGGCCGCCACCGCGGCGGCACCTCCACCGTAGCCGCCGCCGCGCCCGCGCCTCCATGGCGACCGCCGCCCGCCCGCCCCCGCGACCCCCCGGCCGCGACGCGGCGGCTGATCTACCGGCCGGGCCTCGAAGCCCCGGCCCGGCCTTGCGCGCCGTGCCCGCCGCCGCGCCCCGCCCGGGCGCGCCCCCGACGAACGCCGCCGGTGGGGATCGACGCATTCGTCCTCGAAGACCTTGGCCGCGCAAGAGGAGGGACGGTGGGCACCGCCCCCATGGAACGCGAACGAGGATTAGAGCGTCTAATAACCCAACAAATTAATGCCAAGCAAAGGAAGAACGTATTCCCACCTCGCGGAGGAAAAGGCCCGCTTCCTTTTCCTCGAGGCCTCCGACGAGGCCGCCCGCGCAGAGGCCGCACCCGCCGCGGCGCCTCCCCGACGGGCAGCCGCCGCACGCGCGGCACGCCCCGCCTCACGCATAGGCGCACCCGACGGCGCCACGCGCGCGGGGGCACGCTTGTCCCCGCGCGCGGCGCGCCCACCGACGCGCCCCTCGACGAGGACGCCGCGCGCGCGCGCCCCCGCCGCGTGCGGCACGCTTGACGCGCGCGCGGCGCACGTCCGCCGCGCGCGCCCGTGGCGCGCGCCGGCACCTCCGCGCGCGCGTGCCGCCCCGACGACGACGCCCGCGGCGGGCGCCGACGCGCCCGCCCCCGTACGAAGCCGCCCCCGACGCCGCGCAAGATCCGCGACGGGGCGCGGGCCGCCACCGTCCGAGGGGCCCCTCCCCTCGCACTCTTCCTCCTCGTCCCGATCCGAGGACGAGGGCTCGTCGATGCTCGGGGGAGGAGAGCCCCGCCCCTCCCGCCGCCGCACGCCGCGCCCGTGCGGCGCGCGCGCTTGGCGCCGCCTTGCGTGCTCCTCTGCGCGCCGCCCGCTCCCCGCCGGCCCCCCGCCGCGCGCCCCCGCCGAGCGCACGGAGTCGGGGTGGGTGGAACCGCCTTGCGGCGGTGAACCGCACCGCCCGCGCACGAGGACGACGGGCACATCGGAAACGGAATCAAGAACAAGAACTAAAACAATCGAAAAGCTCCACTCACCAACGGCCGGTGGGGGAGCATCTCGAGGTCCCACCGGGTCCGACCCGCAGCGCCGGCGTCCGGTGTCGACGGCGCTCCGCGCCCGGTGAGCGCGTACGGCCGCTCCGGCGGCGTCGGGGAGCATCCGCGACCTCGCCGTGTCGACGGGGTTGGCCGCCTCCGTCATCTCGAAGATGCGGAGAGCGGCCTCTCGCATCGACCCGCACGATACGCCGGGGATGGAGGAAGGCGAGGACGCCCATCGCGTTGAGCCCTTCCTCGTCGCCCGCCGCAAGGCTGGCGAGGATGGAGTCCTCGCGCGCCGGTGGTTGGCCGTAGGCAACCCGCAGCCCCGCGTTGTCCGGCCCGCTCCTTGAACACCCGCCCCCTGTAGGGGAGGAGGCCGGCTCGGCGTTGCGCGAGTAAAACCATCCCGCTCCCGGCATTATTCGTCGTCATGGTGCAGGGATGTAGGAGTTCTTGAGCCGCCCCCGCACAAAGCGACATCCGTAGCCCGCGCGCACCGCGCGCGGGTCCCTTCGCTCCGTCGTAGGCTGCGTGATGAGCTCCGCGCGGAAGAGGTGCACCCGCAGCTCCCGCCTGACCGGGATCCCCGGGTACCCTTCGCAAACGCCCACGAATGTGGCCGCCCGCGAGATAGCGTTGGGGGGCGAAGTTGTGCGCCTCCACCCCCGTAGTGGAAGCACAACGCCCTCATAAATGTGCTCGCCGCGCGTTGAAGCCGCGCTCGTGGTAGCGGAGGAAGCTCACCACGTATCCCTCCGCGGGGTTCGGCTCGAGGGTGCGACGATGGCGGCACGATCCACTCCGCCGGCGCCCATCTTCGTTGGCCGAGAGTCGGCCGCAGCGACCGGCCGCCTGTGGCGAGCGGGTCACCGTCGACTTCTCCCGTGCGTACGGCTCCAAGACCCTCGATCTAAGCCGAGGCGGCGCCATAAGCGGGGGGACGAACGAGCGCGGGGCGGGAGGACAAGGAAGCGAGAAGAAAGCTCTAAGCAACGAAACCGCGCGGTGGCAAGAGCAAAACGAAGACGAAGCGACGGAGGATTGAAAATGGTGAGGAGCCAAGGTAAAAACCGCCACCTACTCCCCCCCCGCCGCCTTTACAGTAACGGCGAGTTCTCCGGAGCGCGCGCCCCGCCAACAGTAACTGCAGGAATCTTTCCATCGCGTCGACGGGCGGGCCCCACCACGACTGCAGCGACTAACCCTGCAGGCGGGTCATCATTACGGCGAGACCGCAAGAACCGAGGCGAAACCGTCACATCCGCCGCCACGTCGCCCACTACGCGCGCGCGCGCGCCGGCCGCCGCCCAAAAGGCGCGCCCCCGCGCCGCGAAACCCGCGGCCACGCCCCGCGGGGCATTTAAATGCCCGGCCCCTTGCCAAGCAAGGAGAGCCCTCGAGCGAGGCGAATCTCGCCGAGACAAAGGTGACCCTCGATGGACGACAGCAGGAGAAGGTCGCCCCGGACCTCGCTCGTGTAGAGTAGGCAACCGCGGCACCCATGCCACGTGAAGCCCTCGAGCGGCATGACCCTCAACTCGAAACAAGGCGACCCTCGATGGGATGTCGCCGTGAGAAGGTCGCCCGGACCCCGCTCGATGTAGAGCGACCACCGCGGCACCCATGCCACGTGAAGCCCTCGAGCGGCATGACCTCAACTCGAAACAAGGCGACCCTCGATGGGATGTCGCCGTGAGAAGGTCGCCCGGACCCTGCTCGATGTAGAAGCGCACCACCGCGGCACCCATGCCGCGTAGGGACCCTCGAGCGCATGACCCCCAACTCGAGATGATGTCAACCCTCCGAAAGAAGGCACGCGCGTAAGAGGATCGCCCGTGTCACGCTTGAAATAGAGCGACACCGAAAGCACTCATACCGCGCCACGCCGCCAACAAGCACCTCGAGGATCGGCACGCCTGCACCCTCGACGGCCGCAAACGTGAAAAGACGCGAGCTGTCCATGCACGCCCCGCACGCCTTACCGATCGTGGGTTCGAAGCCCGACCCTCGACGGGTTCCGAACGGCGCCCCGCATCTCGCAGTTAGGGACGACGAGGGCACGCGCATTCGAGCCGTTCCTCGAGCCCGTTCGGCCGAGGGTGCCCCACATGTCGTGTTCGAGAGCCGCCGAGGGCAGCTAGCCGGGGGATCCCACCGCAGGGGAGAGCTTCCGCGCCCTCGGTCCCTAGCGAACGGGACCGAGCCCCACCTAGCAAACCCACGCAAGCGCTTCCATGGACGTGTCTCCGACCGCGCAGCCTACCCTTATCGAACGGGGCATGGACGTCCACTTGAACTACCCGCTAGCGCCCGAAGAGGAATCCGCGATTCCGCGACCCGCTCGATGGGGAGTCGTGGAAACCTCACCTCCCGACCCGCGGAGGACCCGCGAGGGCGCGATAAAAAACAAGTCGTCGGGCTCGACCCGATCGCCTCGAACGATGCCAAGGCCCGGGGGCTCGACGCACGGCTACACCTCCTTGGGAATTGCACCCGCCCGAGACAAAGTGACGGGAGCGTGCCACCCCCCGATGTTGCCGAAACACCGCCGATGCTGGCCGGGCATATGTGCCACGCCTTTCGACCGACTTGCTCGCGTTAACCCCCCGCAAGAGAACCCACACCCCGCAGGGGCTTCGGGGGCTAGGACCCGCCGGGTGCCGCTGCCGGCCCCGAAAGCGTTCGCAAACAAGGAGGGAAGAACGTCCCATCGCAGTTCCCGCATCCGCGGGAGCCTCAAAGGCAAGCCCGCGGATGCTCTGGGCCACCGTCGGGGGACCCCCCTAGGGGTCCCCTAAAACAAGGGGGGAACCCCTACTTAAATTCCCCGCATCAATATAAACTAAGCCTAACCATGCAGAAACTAACCCCCGCGGACACGGCCCATGCAGCAGACTCCGAGGCCCACCAAGGCGCCCGCCAGAAGACCCCTCGCGCAGGGGCCCCGCCGCCCGAGGGCATGCTCCTCCCTCGAACGGCTCCGCCCCCGTTCGAGGGGCAACTCCCTCCTCGAACAAGGTCTCCGCCCGCCGAGGGGCGACCCTTCCCTCGCGGCCCCCGCCCGCGAGGGCGCGCCTTCCCCCTCGCAGCGAGTCCCGCCCTCGCTCGAGGGTCCGCTCCGCCCCCGGCCGGCCCGCCACGATCACGGCGCCCCCGCACGCGCGCGCGCCCCTGGGTCCACGCCAGGCATTTAACGCCACGACGCCTGAGGAGAGCCGCCATCATGCGCCGTGGCTCACGCCCGCTGCCCGCCGCACCAACTCCCCAGGGAAAGAGTTCTCCATCCCCGCCCCGTGGATGGTACAGTGCGTACGGCCGCTGTCGGTCCGTGACACCGTGCGCACGCGGCCGTACGGCTGCGCGCCCGACCCTCGAGAGCCGGGCGGCGCACCCTCGATTCCACTTTCCCGTGACCTTGCCGGGGTTAGGTGGGGGCGCCAGGGCGGTGGGTGGCCATCCGCTACCCCGGAAACGGCGCGCCGCCGTACCCACGCGTGCGGCGCACGCCCGGCTCCCACAGGGGCACGCCCAAGCGGCGCGGCCACCACTCCGCCACCGCGAGCTCATTGGGAAGGAACGCCGTTACCGCCGCTCTCCGTATCCCGTACCGCTCGTCTCAGCACCTCCCCGCCGAAGCCTATCAGGAGAACGCCCATCACCGTCTGCCCCCCTCCTACTACCTCGAACCGCGACTTGTTCGGTACAAGGTAGGCCATCATGCGACGGATCAAGAACCGAAGATCAACCGGACGACCGCCCATTCTACACCATAGCACGACGTGCTCCCACACGTAGCTAGGTAGCGCGCGTGCATGTAACTCGCCGCCCCCTTAGTGCTATAAAAGGGGAGGCGAGCCCCCGCCGCGGGGGAGAGAGGTTCGAACAAGTCCCGAGAGAAAGAACACAACACACTCTGTGCACTCACTCTCTTATTCTCCCACAACATCTTATTTTCCACTAGGGACTTGGGAGCCACGCTTCCTCTCCCGCCTTGCTTGTACTTGCCCCACTACAAGCACCCTAGGTCTTAGCCGAGCAATATAGTGCCACGAGCACGCCGCGCCGACGACGGCCCCCCGGCCGGGAACCGTGATAATCCTTGTGTCATTTGTTGCTTGGCATCGACCATAGAGGGATAAACTTTGTGCGCTATCTGCCGGTTTGGTGTCTGGACCATATTCCGCACGACAAGTAGAATACGAAGGGTCACGCCGAGCCGCCCGAGTCGCCCTGTGTGAACTTAGCCGTCCTGGGGCCGTTTGCGGAGCCGAGCTTGGCTTTATAAATAAGCCAAAACCCTCGGGGTTTTTCACCCATTCGAGTCGTCGTCACTCCGTTTCCATCCGAGGTAGATCTACTCCCGCCGCACGCCGCCGCCGCGCAGATCCAAGTGCGCCGCCACCCAAAGCTTTTAGGGTAGCCCCCGAGCGGATGCGGTTGAAGCCGTTCTCGTTCTTGGAGAATGAAGCCGTCACCACCTCCAAGTCGTCCAAAAAGCCGCCGGAAGAAGAGGGGCCGCGAAGAAGGCCGCGCCGCCACCGTAGCGCGCCCCGGGTCTGCCACAGCGGGTTGATCCAAGCGCGAGTGGGAAAGAAGTCCAAAGTGAAGACGGAGATTCGCCGGCCCTCTGAACGCCGGGTTCATCCCGGGAGAAAAAGGTCGACATGTGGAGGGCCGCCGCTTGGAGATCCGTATCCAATGGAGAAGGGCGAAGATGAGATTCCAATGTTCGCGTGGTTCGTGAGAGGCGCGGAGAAACGTGCTCCCGCCGCCGATTTCTAAGGGTCTCCTTGGGTACTACGGAGTCGAGTACCTGAATCCGAACCCCCAACGACATCTTCCACACTGCGGTCTTCGTGCATTACGCGAGGCCTTCCTTGGGATCAAGCCGCACCGGATCCTCTTCGGAAGTTCTTCGAGGGTCAAGCCATGCCCAAGTGCCACCAACCCAAGGGTAGCTTCCGCGAGGAGCGACATCCGCTTGAGAGAAGCGCCGCGGAGCGAAGACGGCGTATAAGCTTGTCGATTCCAACAACGACCGAAGAGCAAAGGTGGTTCTACATCACGAACCACCACCGTCGGCCGGCGCAGAGCGGAGAGCACAGCGCCCTGTGCACCGCGAGTGGTGGAACACGAGCCCACCATGCAGAGGAGGGGATCCACAACACGAAATCGGAGCCACGCACAATCTTCTTGCTAGCTTCAACGGATTCTTCCACCACCAAGCCGTCTGGGAAGCGGCAACTTCCAAGAGTAACAAATCAACCACTTGCTTGATGGATTCCCCTGGTCTACAAATATCAAACCCTTGATGCCAAGCACTAGAAACTCTCAATCTCACGAAAGAATACCACCACTAAGTCAAGTGAGTGAGAGAGAGGGAGGAGAGCTCTACAAGGGAGTACGAACCTTTAAAAGTGCCAGAAGAAAACTCTCAACCCCGGAGCACGGTATAAATACTCCCCCTTTCCGATACTAGCCGTTAGACACAAGACGCGTGCCTCGCGGACTGTCCGCGATGCCCTGCAACGGACGGTCCGCGTTTGAGCTTCAACGGTAAAATCGCCGAGGGTCAACGGCTGGGACGGTTGTGCGTAGGGCCGGGCGGACATGCTCCAGGGAGCCCTGCACGGACGATCCGCACGGGCCACGCGGAGCGGCCAAGCGCGACCTACACTGAGACCGGGTCGCTGCGGACTGGCTTGACCTCGTTCTGTTGCAAATAACGGACCGTGCGGCACCTCGCGGACCGTCCGCCTGGTCCCTGCGGACCGTCCGCCCGGAAGCGCTTTTTCTCGAAATCTTTTGCCCAAAACTCAGTTGTTAAATAAAAACCAACGACCGCGGACCATCCACTTTGAAGAGGGCCGGGCTGTCACTTGGCTGAGAAAACTTGTTTTTCTTTAGATTTTCAATGGAACCCTTTTGCCAAGAGAAACCGCCACTCATCTAAATGCAACACATGCAAATTTTTGATCCAAGTGGCACTATGGAAAGTCAAGCCAATGAAATTGATCCCTCTTGATAGTACGGCTATCTATCCTATTAATCCGGTCATATAACATCCTCTAATCACCTTATGACCGGTAAAAAGCATGCGCTCCTATCTTTACCTTTGCCTTGAGCCCTTTCCAACATAAGTCAACCAAGACCTTCTCATGTATCCACATGATATCATCATTTCACCGGACTAACCTATTCTTATAACTCAAATAAAATTGTTAGTCCATAATGATTGTGCGTGAGTACAAAACCACTGAATTGAGGCCTGGGTAGCTAAATCTCCCCCTTTTGGTAATTGATGACAGCCATTTAAAGGAGTGATATAATAAAGGTTTTGTGTTTTGGAATCACTTTACTCTTCTCAAATAAATTCAATAAATATATAGAGTAATTGTCTCCAAAAACAAGAATATAGATATAACTCCCCCCCTACATATGTGCATGTAATTTCCATTTGATTTTTACACATATGCATAAATATGATAAATTTTTGACGGAGTTTCCCTACAAAATAGAGATCAAGGCAACAACCACAAATATATATCTAAAAGAGATTAAGGGTTAGCACATCAATAACTACTACGGGAACTAGAGCAAAACAGATCATAATTATAGAACATCACAAAATAGTCACAAGTTCTAGTTCTCAAACACATCACACAATAAAACGTAAGTCTCACAAAAATTATTATTAGCCACCACGAAGTTCATGCAAGACCAATTAAACATGTAAATGCAATGCAAAGGTTCCAAATTCATGCAAGTAAAGTGAGCTCCCCTAGAAATCACACACTCCTCCAAATCTCTCTCCCCCTTTGGCATCAAATACCAAAAGGGCCTAGTCATCCTGGGCGGCGGCGGAGGAGGATAGAATGGCGGAGGGGGACAGAGCTTGTGGTGGTGGAGCTGGAGCCGGATAGTAATGATAAAATGATCTCTGAAATCTCCAAAAGCTGTGTTCAGGGCATGGACATCGTGCTGAAGCTGTGTCTGCTGATCATGTAACTGCTGATACTGCTCAGAGGTGGACATCTGAGAGAATCTATCATTAAGGGCAGGGTCATTCGAAGATCGGTACGCATATCACCCAATATTTGCATCATGGGATCATGCATAGTATTATGAACATGATGACCAAAGGTATCCAGACTAGTATCAATCTGATGCTGAAAGTTCTGCTGCATAGTCTGAAAGGTGTCAGTCATCTGCTGTCCATATCACTCAAAGTGAGATTGAAACCCATTTGCATTTGCGCAGGCGAAATTCATTGTTGTTGAATATTAGCAAAATAGGGATCAAAGTATCCGGCGGGAGGCTCCCACTGTGGCTGCATAGGAGGGACTGGAGGAGGAGGAGGCATAGCATAAGTACCCTCATCAACATTAACATTGCCCAAGTTTCCAACATTTGCATTTTCATCATCACCATCATGAGCCTCAATATTTTCTGCAATATTGTGAGCCTCTGCTTCCTGTCCATAGGGTGTCAATGGCTTATTCAAAAAGGCTTTAGCATTGTAAAATGGACGATAAAGTTCATGCTTCACATCCACATGACATTGAACCCCGTCTTGATCTTGATCAATGACATAATATAAGGGGCAAAAATAAAATACTATCACGAACAAGACGTTTCTTGCAAATCATTTGATCAAGAACAAGCTTCACAACATTAAATCTAGTTCCATTCATAACATAATCAATCACATTCCAATAATGTTCCCGGACTTTATCCTTGTACCACTTTTAGGCATAAAAAGTGTGCCTAATGATGTTGTTGATTGGCTACTTTGCTGGATGGTGTCTAAGTGGATGACGGGCCAGTTCATTATGGTTGCATTAAGAGTGCCAGGCTCATAAAATACAGCTGTATCTTCAAGAATATCCTCGTTATAAACATCAATACCCTCGCTAAAATACTCATAGTTAAGGTGATTATTGCTACCAAGTTACGCAAATGTGGCCTCATACTCACTTTTACCGATCATCCATTTCATTTTTCTCCCCTATGAAATCCATTTCATAAGTTTCATAGAATTGTCTAACTATTGTATCATTCAGTATCTATGCTGAAGAAATGGTTTTAACCTCAAATTCTCAAATTTTGTTGCCACGGCAAGGACGAGTTTAGACTCAAGATAATCAAAATCAACCCTTTGATGAGAGAAAACGAGTGCATTCCATCAAACTGCAGAAATGCTTGTTCTTGCACAAGAGTGTGGAAGAACAAATTGTAGAGTGTCTGGGGTTGATTGGCAGCATTTTCATTTCCTGTAACCAAACTCTCTTTAGGTCCACTTTGCCTTCTAGGAAATTTGTGTAATTAACCACATCAAGGATTTCAACATTATTACCTCCCCCTTGACTTATCTCATCTTCATCCATCATAAATGAGGCACTTGTCGCTTCATCGGCGGGATCGAAGTCACTGTCATTTGGATTTCAGGTTCCTCTTCCTCGGAAGGTATCATCTTTTCTCGCCTCTTCGTTGTCCCGACATCCTTACCCTTCTTCTTTGATGTGACCTTTTTGGTCACCTTTTTAGTGAGAGACGCTATAGCCTTGCAGTGCTGTCAAAAGCATACATTTCAATGAAGTATTAACACTAGGAAGCAATTGGAATTGATTATGAAGCCCCATTCGAGGAAACCCGCTGTGCATGGGAGCGCGGCCGGGGCCGCGCGGACCGTCCGCGAGAGGCCGGCCCCGGGCCGGTCCGCCCGGGGCCGGCGGGCGCCCATGAACAGTGGGGCCGATTCTTCCCAAGTTCATAACTTCATCAAAAACCAAAATTTCTTTACCAAAATTTTGCCACAACACTACATTGATACCCCAAACACATTCACCAAGCCAAAATCTTGAAATCATGGACGAATTTTAGATCACACCTCCAAACCCTAACCACCTCCTTGCTCAAAATCCAAGAGATAGACAGAGAGATTCGAAAAAGTACCCGGATGACATGGTGGAGAACCTCGCGGAGAGTCCGGGGATGTGCTCGGACGGTCCGGGGAGAGCCCCAAGAGAAATCCCTAAGAGAGGGGCTATCACCTTAAGAGAGAGCAAAGAAGGAGGAAGAAGCCAACTGCCTTCGGTGGGGAAAGGAGAAGACCTGGGGTCGATTTCATCCCGCGGTCCTGGGACCCACCCGCGACACGGGCGGACGGTCGCGACACCCCCCGCGGACGGTGCGCGAGGCGCGCGGGCGGTCGGACGGGGGGCGCGGACGCGGTCCGTTAAAGCTTCCAGAACCTCCAGAGCCGCATTGTTGCCCCACGAACCACGGACGGTCCGCGCTGCCCTGGCGGACAGTCTGCTAGGAGCAGCCGGACGGTCCGTCCAGTTAAGACGGACGGTCCGACCTCCTTTTTGATTTCAGCGTGAATTAACTTTAAAAAGTGATTTTTGAAGGATTTCTTTTGGGATCATTGCTCAAGAATAATAAGAGAAATTTATTTAATTATGCAATGTGCTGAGTGATGCTAAAGAAAATATGCAAAAGCAAGCTTTACGAAACTAAAAGACAAGAGATACGATAGAAATTAATAAGAGAGATAAACAAAAATCATATGGATAAACACATGTGCTTAGCTCTCAAACCATTTGAGATGTCAATCCACATTTAGCTCATTTCTCAATTTGCAAAACCGAGACTCATCCAAAGGCTTGGTAAATATATCCGCCAATTGATCATCCGTGCTTACTCCGTAAATCTTGATATCTCCTTTACTCACATGATCTCTAAGAAAATGGTGCCGGATGTAAATATGCTTGGTTCTAGAATGTTGAACCGGATTGTTTGCAATCTTGATAGCACTTTCATGGTCACATAAGAGAGGAACTTCCTTGAATTTCACACCATAGTCAAGAAGTGTTTTCTTCATCCATAGTAATGGAGCACAACAACTCCCCGCCGAGATATATTCCGCTTCGGCGGTTAGAAAGAATACTTGAATTTTGCTTCTTAGATGACCAAGAAACAAGTGACCGTCCAAGCAATTGGCAACCGTGGAGGTAGCTGCCAGACCCGCGGAGCGCTCATGACGCGGGCGAAGGCTGACGTAGGTGGCTGGCGGCCTGAGGCTTAGGGCGCACGGGGAGGCTCGCCGGCTGTCTCTCAGTGAGGGAGACGGGACGACTCTCCTCAAGCCGCCCGGGAATCATAGCCCGGCCCACGAATTGACCCCAGGGGAGGGCCTCTGAGGCTGATGCCACGAGGTCGATAGAGACGCGAGGCCCGGCCCGGCCCGTGCCGCCGCCAAGCAAAAGTGGGGGCCGGCCAGCTGCCGACGCCCAAATGGGGAGTGTGACTCGTTTGTGGCCATATATTGCCATCATTGCGGGAGTCACAGCCTCTCCAGGAGGCCACGGCTGTTTTCCTTGCTTTGCCGTATTCAGGGATTCACAATGTGGGCCCAAAGAATGGGCTGCCTGAGCTCAGGGACAAGAAACATGTCACAAGATTTTCTGAGAAGGAGATGAGCTGGATGCCAAGATAAGAATCGCCGCCCAAGGAGTCATTGCCGGTGCTGTAAAGGCGAGATCGCTCCGGGCCCGGGAGGTGGCGCTTGAGGTCTGCAGTACGACTCCGACCCGGGGAGGATCGAAGGTAAGCATTGCTCGTCCCGCCGTTGCCTTGCTGAGGGTTCGTCTTCCCTTCGATTTCCTCGTCGTTCCATCGCTTCTGCTTGGAGGCATCGCCCCGCCGGGCGGCCGAGGCGGCCTTCGAGCAGACGCAGATGCCGCCGAGGAAGGCGAGGTCTACCGGCTGCCAGCTGGCCTACGCTGCCCTCAAGGGCACATCGGCGGATAAGGCCGAAGACCGGGCGGCAGGCAGAAGGCGCCGCATCCCACCACGAGGTCACCTCGGCGTGGGGTGATGGCAGTTGAAGACCAAGTAGCCCGAGGGCGTCGAGGACGGTGGTGGCCATGGAGGGCGGAGCCGCCAAGAGCTGACGCTGGCTGCCCGAGGCCTTTTGGATTCTTCTCGGTGGACGCTGACGCGCCGCCTTCCGCCCCCGCTTCGAAAGTACTGGCGTTTAGGGCCCGCTTTTTTGTTTACATGGACTCGTCTCGGCCTCTTGTAAAGAAATGAATCATGTGGACAGCTTGTAGCGGAACAGGGCGCATCGCGCTTTGCTTCCTCTTCACCAGTAGATTCTAGTTGGGGAGCTCGCTGCAGGGCCTGTGTTGGAGAAACGGGCTATAGCCACGCGGCGTAGGCTTGCCCTTTCGGCTCGCGCTTCCGTTTACGCCTTTTCCCAGTCCGTACGCGTGGTTGAAGTAGGGAAACAACTTAGTTGCTGATGGGCGCATTTCGAAAAGGGGATCAGTGCTCTGGTCTTCGAGGGTAACTTGGCTCTTCAGGAGTCGAGTTGCTCTATTTACTTGAGTATTTACAGGACACTCAATCGGGGGTGTTGGCCGTGTGTTTGTACAAATGTAAAAATACTTGGAAATCCTAGCTAAGGGTAGAAGCGACGTAGGGCCGTTGGATGTTCCAAGCGTTGGTGAGTTCTTCGCCGTCCTCGTTGGCCGCCTTGTACGTGCCTGCCTGAGCACCTTCACGCTGTCGCAGGTCCCTCCCATGGGGGCGATAGCTTGTGGCGCCCTCGATTGTCTCGGCGTAGCCTTAGACCAGGTCCCCTCGTCGAAATCCCCGCGTATCTTTGCGCGCTTGGCAGCGCCGTAGGACCGTTGATACCTTGCGAGTGCATCAACGCCACGAGGCGTACTTCGTCTAGCCGATCCAAAGGAGTCCCTGCGGCCGCCGGTTAGCGTCCCCGTTGTGCTCGAACCTGGGCGACCCGCATTCCGCATCCGTGGGGAGGACGGCCGCGCCATGGACTAGGAAAAATTCAACCCAAGGCTCGTCATGGTCCTTAGGCTCCACACGACTGCTGGTAGCTCCTGGAGCCATTTCGACCAGACGAGCCGAGTGTGCGGTCACGTTCTTCACCGACATCGTTTACCGCTTTGGAGTGCCAAACTCCATCATCACGTACAACGGTCCCGCTCACGGCCGGAAGTTCTTGGAGTTTCGTGGACAAATTCCACATCCGTGTGGATTGGGCACCGTGGCACACCCACGTGCACCAACGGCCAAGTAGAACGCGCCAACGGCATGATCCCACAGGCCTCAAGCCCAGAATTTTCGACCACCAACAAATCCGGGCGGAAATGGCTCCGGGAACTGCCGCAATCGTGTGGAGCCTAAGGACCGCCCCAAGCAGAGCCACCGGGTTCACCCCGTTTTTCCTAGTCCATGGCGCGGAGGCCGCCCTCCCCCACGGATCCGGAATACGGCCGCCAAGGTTCGAGGCTACAACGAGGACGCCAACCGGGCCGAGCCCGCGAGGACTCACCGGATCGCCCAGACGAAGCACGCCTCGTGGCGTTGATGCACTCCGCAAGGTATCACTCCCACGCGCTACCAAGCGCGCAAGATACGCCCGCAGGATTTCGCCGAGGGGGACCTGGTCCTAAGGCTACGCCAAGACACCGAGGGCGCCACAAGCCATCGCCCCCATGGGAGGGACCCTACGTCGTGGTGAAGGTGCTCAAACCAGGCACGCACAAGCCGGCCAACGAGGACGGCGAAGAACTCACCAACGCTTGGAACATCCAACACCTACGTCGCTTCTACCCTTAGCTAGATTTCCAAGTATTTTCCTCGTTGTACAAACACACCGCCAACACCCCGCTTGGTGTCACCTATGTAAATACTCCAAGTATAATAAAGGGCAACCCGCTTTTCCCCCGAAACCCAAGTTACCCTGAGCACGCGGGGGGGCACCCCCCCCCCCAAATGGTCCCATTTTTTCGCGCAAAAAACGTAATAACACGCGCTAAGTTTGTTTCCTACTTCAACCACGAGCCACGGCTCGAAAAGGGCGTAGGCGGCACAATGGAAGGAGCGCGCGAGCCGGAGAGCACCCCACGCCGCGTGGCTATGGCCCGCTTCTCGCGCCTCCAACCCGGCGGGCCCCCGCGAAAGGCGGACTTCCCTAACTAGAATCTACTGTGAGGAAGAGGAAGCAAAGCGCGATAAACAAGCGATTTCATTTACAAACCTGCCTATGATTCACGAAATTACTTGTTTCTTTACAAGAGGCCACGAGGCCGAGTTCTCGATACATGTAAACAAAAACGGGCCTAGCGCCCGAGCACTTTCGTGCGGCTGAGCCGCAGCCGTCGGCCGTCCCGGAAGAGGAATTCTTCAAAGGCCCCGCGAGCGACCGGCGCGCGCGAGAGGAAGCGCGTCCGCACGCTCCATGGCCACCTCGTCCCTCGACGCCTCGGCACGATGTAGCCTTCCGCTACCGCCTCGAGGCTGACCTCGTAGTGGGATCGCACCACTCCGAGGGCCTTCTCGCACGCCCAGTGTGCAACGCCCGACGCATCCGCCCCGTGACGTGGCGCCAAGGGCGCGTAGGCGGCCGGCCGGGCCGAGCCGCCGCCCGGACCTCGCCTTCCTCGACGGCGTGGAGAGTCTCGAGGGCCGCGTCCGCGCGCCTCCCGCAGCCCCCGGCCGAGGAGCTGTAGGAGGCCCGCAGCCGCGCCCGCCCCGCCGGCGTGTCCTGCAAGGGGCAAGGCGCAAGCCCGGAAGCGACAAGACGACAGAAATCGAAAGGAAGACGAACCCTCTAAAGCAAAACCAACGAGCCGGGACCAGCAATAGCTACCTTCGATTTGCCTCCTCCCGTGCCGAGGTCGTGGCGCACGGACTCAAGCGCCACCTCGAGGCCCCGACGGCCTCGCCTTGCTCGACGAGGGCCATCTCTTGGGCGGCTGTCGATGTCGAGCGCCAACGCCTCATCCTCGACCCTCGCAGAATGCGGCGTTCCGCTCCTCCGGGCCGACTTCTCCACCCCCTCGCGAGCAACGCGCTGCCCGCCCCGCCGCCGTCCGGCCGCGAAGGGCGGCCTCGCTCCCCCGCCGGAGCCGCCCCTCCCCTCTCGCGGCGATGCGCTCCGCCGGAGCGCCGCCCTCGCCGGCGACGTGAGCCGCAACTTTGGCGTCGAGGGCGCTCGCGGTCATCCGCCCTCCTCGCGCGCTCGCCCATCCCGCGCGCCCGCCCCCGCCCCCGGCGCCGCGGCGCCTCGCGCGCTCTCGAGCGACGTGCGAGCTCTCCCGGCTCCCGCGCGAGCGTGGCCACCTCCGCCTCCCTCTGTGGCGGCCAACGTCCGCGCGTCTTCCCGTGTCCCGCGCGCGGCTCACGCCGCCTCGCCACGATCGACGAGGGCCGCGCGCAGGATGCGCCCGAGGCTCGAGTCACGCGCCGCGTCTTGCCCCCGAGCCTCTCGGGGAGCACGTCACACCACGCCAACGCCCGAGACCCCGCCCACCGTCCGCGTCCTAAGAGCTTCCGCAAGCGCGTCGAAAGCGCCCGCATCGCTCCCGAGTCGCGGGCCTCGGCGTTCACCCCGGTCGAACGCGCCGCACTTCGCGGCGCGGCGCTCAAGCTCCCGGAATCCACGCATCGAGCCCTCGCCGCACACCAAGTCTTGAGTACGCGGCGCGCGAAAGCGAAAAAGGGAAAGAAGAAAAGCAACCGTGGCTCACCCGGAAGACGATCCAGGCCGGGCCGCCGTGGAACCCGCGGCGCCCGTTCAACGCGCGGCTGGAGCGTGGCGCCGTGGCCCGTGAGCTCGCCCCGAGCTCCCTCGCTCCCCCCGGGCGCGCCGAACGCCGGACTCTCCACGGCCCCCACTCCGGGGCGGGCGACCGCACGGAGGACGAGGCCCCGAGCCGTGCCCTCGCCCCCACTATCATACGACCCTCGTGACGCCTCACGAGGGCCCTCCCCCGGGGCTCGAGAGAGTTCGTGGGCCGCCGGGCCCATCGGCTCCACCTGTGCGGCGAGGAGTCGTCCGAGAGCTCCACCACCTCCGCCCCGGGGACCGCCGGCGGCGGAGGCGCCCGCCCGGCCGCCGGCGCCCCCACCGCGCCCCCGCGGCCGCGGCGCCCGCCGTGGCGCCGTTGCCGCCACCTCCGTCCGCGCCGCCACGTCCGCGGCGCTCCCGCAGGCTGCGCGCGCTCGCCTCCCCCGCGGGCCGCCACCGCGGCGGCACCCTCCACCGCAGCCGCCGCCGCGCCCGCGCCTTCATGGCGACCGGCGCCACCGCCCCGCGACCCTCCGGCCGCGACGCGGCGGCTGATCTACCGGCCGGGGCCCGAAGCTCCCGCCCGGGCCTTGCGCGCTCGTGCCCGCCGCCGCGCCCGCCCCGGGCGCCGTCTCGACGAACGCCGCCGGTGGGGATCGACGCAAGCGTCCTCCAAGACCTTGGCCGGGCGCGCAAGAGGAGGGATCTGGGCACCGCCCCGCGAAACGCGAACGGAGGATTAGGAGCGTCTAATAACCCAACAAATTAATGCCAAGCAAAGGAAGAACAGTATTCCTACCTCGCGAGGAAAAGGCCCGCTTCCTTTTCCTCGAGGCCTCCGACGAGGCCGCGCAAGGCCGCACCCGCCGCGCGCGCTCCCCCGGGACGGTGCCGCGCACGCGCGGGCACGCCCGCCTCACGCATAGGCGCACCCGACGGCGCCACGCTGCGCGGGGGCACGCTTGTCCCGCGCGCGCGGCGCGCCGACCGACGCGCCCTCGACGAGGACGCCGCGCGCGCGGCGCGCCCCCCGCCGCGTGCGGGCACGCTTGGACGCGCGCGCGCCGCACGCCCCCCCGCGCGCGCGTCCGTGGCGCGCGCCGCACCCCGCGCGCGTGCCGCCCCCCGACGACGATCGCTCGGCGGCGGGCGCCGACGCGCCCGCCCCGCACGAAGCCGCCCGACGCCGCGCAAGATCCGCGACGGGGCGCGGCCGCCACCCGTCCGAGGGGCCCTCCCCTCGTACTCTTCCTCCTCGTCCCGATCCGAGGACGAGGGCTCGTCGATGTCGGGGAGGAGAGCCCCGCCCCTCCCCCGCCGCCGGTACCCGGCGCCGCGCGCCGCGGCGCGCTTGGCGCCGCCGCGTGCCCCTCTGCGCGCCGCCCGCTCCCCGCCGCCCCCGCCGCGCCGCCCGGCCGAGCGCACGGGAGTCGGGGGGGTGGTGGAACGGCCTTGGCGGCGGTGGAACCGCACCACCGCGCACGAGGACGACGGCGCACATCGAAGAAACGGAATCGAAGAACAAGAACTAAAATGGGGACCGAAAGCTCCACTCACCAACGGGCCTGGGGAGCATCTCGAGGTCCCACCGGGGTCCGACCCGCAGCGCCGCGTCCGGTCGAACACGGCGCTCCGCGCCCGGTGAGCGCGCACGGCCGCTCCGGCCGCGGCCGGAGCATCCGCGACCTCGCTCAGTCGACAGTGGTTGGCCGCCTCCGTCATCTCGAAGATGCGCAGCGGCCCTCGCATCAACGGCACGATACGCCGTGATGGAGGAAGGCGAGGACGCCCATCGCGTTGAGCCCTTCCCTCGCCGCCCGCCGCAAGGCGGCGAGGATGGAGTCCCTCGGCGCGCCCCGGTGGTTGGCCGTAGGCAACCCGTAGCCCCGAAGTCCGCCTCTCCTTGAACACCCGCCCGGTGTAGGGAGGGAGGTCGGCTCGGCGTTGCGCAGGAAAACCATCCCCGCTCGCACCGGCATTATTCGTCGTCATGGTGCAGGGGATGCAGGAGCCCTTGAGCCGCCCCCGCACGCAGCGACATCCCGCCGGGCGCGCACCGCGCGGCGGGTCCCCGCTCCGCCGTAGGCCGCGTGATGAGCTCCGCGCGGAAGAGGTGCACCCGCAGCTCCGGGCTGGATCGGGATCCTCTGTACCCTTCGCAAACGCCCACGAATGTGGCCGCCGCGAGATAGCGTTGGGGGCGAAGCTGTGCAGCCCACCCCGTAGTGGAAGCACAACGCCCTCATAAATGTGCGCCGCCGGCGCGTTGAAGCCGCGCTCGTGGTAGCGGAGGAAGCTCACCACGCATTCCTCCGCGGGCCCGCCGAGGTGCGACGATGGCGGCACGATCCACTCCGCCGGCGCCCATCTTCGTTGGTCGAGAGCCGGCCGGCGGGCGACCGGCCGCCCAGGCGAGCCGGTCACCGTCGACTTCTCCGGTGCGTACGGCCCAAGACCCCGATCGGAAGCCGAGGCGGCGCCATACAGTGGACGAACGAGCGCGGGGGCGGAGGACAAGGAAGCGAGAAGAAAGCTCTAAGCAACGAAACCGCGTGGCAAGAGCAAAACGAAGACGAAGCGACGGGGGAGGATTGAAAATGGTGAGAGCCAAGGTAAAAACCGCCACCTACCCCCCCCCCCCCCCCGCGCTTTATAGGCACCGGCGAGTTCTCCGAGCGCGCGCCCCGCCAACAAGAATCGGGGCAGAATCTTTCCATCGCGTCGACGGCGGCCCCACCACGACCGCAGCCGACTAACCCCGCAGAGGGTCATCATTACGGCGAGACCGGCGCAACCGAGGCGAAACCGTCACATCCGCCGCCACGTCGCCCACTACGCGCGCGCGCGCGCCGCGCCAAAAGGCGCGCCCGCGCCGCGAAACCCGCGGTCACGCCCGCGGGGCAGCCGAAATGCCCGGCCCCTTGCCAAGCAAGGAGAGCCCTCGAGCGAGGCGAATCCCCCTCGCCGAGACAAAGGTGACCCTCGATGGACGACGCCGTGAGAAGGTCGCTCCCGGACCCGCTCGGTGTAGAGTAGGCAACCGCGGCACCCATGCCACGTGAAGCCCTCGAGCCGCATGACCCCTCAACCTCGAAACAAGGCGACCCTCGATGGGATGTCGGGCCGTGAGAAGGTCGCCCGGACCGCTCGATGTAGAGCACCACCGGGCGGCACCCATGCCACGTGAAGCCCTCGAGCGGCATGACCCTCAACTCGAAACAAGGCGACCCTCGATGGGATGTCGCCGTGAGAAGGTCGCCCGGACCCGCTTCGATGTAGAGTACCACCGGCGGCACCCATGCCGCGTAGGACCTCGAGCGGCATGACCCCCAACTCGAGATGATGTCAACCCTCCGAAAGAAGGCACGCGCGTAAGAGGATCGCCTAGGTCACGCTTGAAATAGAGCGACACCGAAAGCACTCATACCGCGCCACGCCGCCAACAAGCACCTCGAGGATCGGCACGCCCCGCACCCTCGACTCGCCGCAAACGTGAAAAGACCCGAGCCGCCCATGCACAGCCCCCGCACGGCCTTACCGATCGGGGTTCGAAGCCCGACCTCGACGGGTTCGAACAGGCGCCCCGCATCTCGCAGTTAGGGACGACGAGGGCACGCGCATTCGAGCCGTTCCTCGAGCCCGTCGGCTCGAGGGTGCCCCACATGTCGTGTTCGAGAGCCGCCGAGGGCAGCCAGTCGGGGATCCCACCGAGGGAGAGCTTCCGCGCCCCCCGCCCCTAGCGAACGGGACCGAGCCCCACCTAGCAAACCCACGCAAGCGCTTCCATGGACGTGTCTCCCGACCGCGTGCCCCACCCTTATCGAACGGGGCATGGACGTCCACTTGAACTACCCGCTAGCAAACGAAGAGGAATCCGCGAGCCCGCGACCCGCTCGATGGGAGTCGTGGAAACCTCACCTCCCGACCCGCGGAGGGACGGCGAGGGCGCGATAAAAACAAGTCGTCGCCCGACCCGATCGCCTCGAATAAGCCAAGGCTCGGCGGCCGACGCACGGCTACACCTCCTTGGAATTGCACCCGCCCGAGACAAGGACAGGGGAGCGTGCCACCCCCGATGCCGCCGAAACACCGCCGATGCCGGTTGGCATATGTGCCACGCTTTCTCGACCGAATTGCTCGCGGTTAACCCCCGCAAGAGAACCCACACTCCGCAGGCTTCGGGCTAGACTCGGCGGGGGCCGCTACCGCGGCCCCCCGAAAGCGTTCGCAAACAAGGAGGGAAGAACGCCCCATCGCAGGTTCCAAAGACCGCGGGAGCCTCAAAGGCAAACCCGCAGATGCTCGGGGGCTACCGTCGGGACCGCCCCTAGGGGTCCCCTAAAACAAGGGGGGAACCCCTACTTAAATTCCCGCATCAATATAAACTAAGCCTAACCATGCAGAAGGTCTAACCCCGCAGACACCGCCCATGCAAACAGACTCCGGGAGGCCCACCAAGGCGCCCGCCTAGGAAGACCCTCGGCGGAGCCCCGCCGCCCCCGAGGGCATGCTCCTCCTCGAACGGGCTCCGCCCCCGTTCGAGGGGCAACTCCCTCCTCGAACGGTTCCGCCCCGCCGAGGGGCGACCCTTCCCTCGAGCGGCCCCCCGCCGAGGGCGCGCTCCCCCTCGAGCGAGTCCCGCCCGCCG
Source organism: Cenchrus americanus (assembly GCA_947561735.1). Classification (NCBI taxonomy): domain Eukaryota; kingdom Viridiplantae; phylum Streptophyta; class Magnoliopsida; order Poales; family Poaceae; genus Cenchrus; species Cenchrus americanus. The sequence goes on along the minus strand of OX387242.1, from coordinate 94,754,932 downwards.
AGGGTCCGCTCCGCCCGCCGGGGCCCGCCACGATCACGGCGCCCCGCACGCGCGCGGTCCCGTACTTGGGCATTGAACGCCCGACGCCGCGCCGCCGCCATCATGCGCCCGGCTCACGCCCGTGCCGCCGCACCAACTCCCTCAGTGGAAAGAGCCCATCCCCGCCACCGTGGGATGGACCGTGCGGGTACGGCCGGTGCCGGCCCCGTGACACCGTGCGCACGCCGCCGCAGCCGAGCGAACGCGCCCGACCCCTCGAAAGGGGGCCGGCGCACCCTCGATTCCACTTTCCCGTGACCTTGCGAGCTAGGTGAGGGGCGCTAAGTCGGTGGCCATCCCGGCCACCGACCGGCGCGCGGCCGCCGTACCCACGCGTGCGGGCGCACGCCCGGCTCACAGGGGGGCACGCCCAAGCGCTGCAGCAACCACTCCGCCACCGCAGAGCTCATTGGGAAGGAACGCCGTTCTGCCCGCTCCTGTATCCCGTACCGCCGGCATCAGCACCTCCCTCGAAGCCTATCAGAGAACGCCATCACCGTCTGCCGCCTCCTACCCTCGAACCGCCACTGTTCGGGTACAAGGTAGGCCATCATGGCCGGATCGCAGCGAAGATCAACCGGGACAACCGCCCATTCTACACCATAGCACGACGTGCTCCCACACGTAGCTAGGTAGCGCGGCGTGCATGTAACTCGCCGCCCCCTTGGCCTATAAAAGGGGGAGGCGAGCCCCCCCCGCGGGGGAGAGAGGTTCGAACAAGTCCCAAGAACACAACACACCGTGCACTCACTCTCTTATTCTCCCACAACATCTTCACCACCCACTAGGGACTTGGGAGCCACGCTTCCTCTCCCGCCTTGCTTGTACTTGCCCCACTACAAGCACCCGGTCTTGCCGAGCAATATAGTGCCACGAGCACGCCGCTGCTGGACGTACGGCCCCCTCGGCCGGAACCAGGATAATCCTTGTGTCATTTGTTGCTTGGCATCGACCATAGAGGGATAAACTTAGGCGCTATCTACTGGTTAGTGTCGGGACCATATTCCGCACCGACAAGTAGAATACGAAGGGTCACGCTGAGCCGCTGAGTCAGCTGTGTGTGAACTTAGCCGTCCGGCCGTTGCGGAGCCAGTTTGGCTTATAAATAGAAGCCAAAACCCTTAGGGTTTTTCACCCATTCGAGCTGTAGTCACTCCGTTTCCATCTGAGGTAGATCTACTCCCAGCGCACGCTGCCGCCGCAGTAGATCCAAGTGCGCCGCCACCCAAAGCTTTTAGGGTAGCCCCCGAGCGGATGCGCGTGAAGACGCTCTGTTCTTGGAGAATGAAGCCGTCACCATCCAAGTCGTCAAAAGCCGCCGGGAAGAAGAGGGGCCGCGAAGAGGCCGCCGCGGCCGCCACCGGAGTAGCGCCGCCCATGTCTCCACCGCGGGTTGATCCAAGCCGCGAGTGGAAGAAGTCCAAAGTGAAGACGGAGGATCTGCTGGCCCTCCTGAACAGCGGGTTCATCCGGGAGAAAAAGGTCGACATGTGGAGGGCCGCTGCTGGAGATCCGTATCCAATGGAGAAGGCCGAAGATGAGATTCCAATGTTCGCGTGGTTCGTGGAGCGCGGGCTTGTGCTCCCGGCCAGCGATTTCTTCAAGGGTCTCCTTGGGTACTACGGAGTCGAGTACTTGAATCTGAACCCCAACGACATCTTCCACACTGCGGTCTTCGTGCATTTCTGCGAGGCCTTCCTTGGGATCAAGCCGCACTGGATCCTCTTCCGGAAGTTCTTCCGGGTCAAGCCACAGCCAAGTGCCACCAACCCAAGGGTAGTCGGAGGAGCCGGCATCCAGTTGAGAGAAGACGCCGCGGAGCAGTATCTGGCGTATAAGCTTGTCGATTCCAACACTGACTGGAAGACAAGGTGGTTCTACATCACGAACCACCACCCTGGCCTGCCGAAGCCGAGCGGACGGCAGCCCAGGCACCGCGAGTGGTGGAACACGGAGCCCACCATGCAGGAGGGGATCCAGCTTCCCGAGCTGCTGGCACGTATCAAGGTGCTCAGGGAGGCCGGACTGAGGGCCGAGCACGTGGCCTTCAGTTTCATGAAGCGGAGGGTGCAGCCATTGATGGCTCGAGACACCTTGGGCTTCGAGGACACCTCCGATGACGACGACGACGAGACGTTGCAGGACCGTTTTCAATTGCGGTCGAGGTTTAGCCGCCCAGGCTTACCTCATGTACCTCTGGTGCAAGACCCCCCGACTAGCTTGGAGGCTAGCCTGGCTGCGCCGCCACGGAGGCCGCGCAACCCCGCCAGGAAGCGGGTGGCGAAGAAGCTTAAGGTCTCAGAGACCACGCCTCAGGAGGTAAGATGTCTCGACTAGAGTAGTCGAGTACCCCATCATGCGAGTACCGTTGCTGATGAGTAGTCTTCCTTTTATGCAGGAGGTGCCGCCAACGGAGCCCGTCGAAGAGGACGACGAAGGCGTGTGGGACACGGTGGGGGAGCCAGCTGGAAGTCGTAGTCCAGCCCCCACTGTGGAGGAGCTCTTGGCGCAGCTGGAGCGCCAGCCCCCTGCTCCACAAGGGAGCACGGGGCCTGCAGCCGCCGCCGTTGAAGAGGTGGTGGCTTCAGGAGCGCAAGAGGGCGCTGCGCCAACCGCCGTTGCAGAGGAGGCGGTAGCCGCAGGGGCGCAGGAGGAGGTGCCCGCCGAGGGTGGACTGGTCGATATCGCCAACATCCTTGGCGCCCCGGCTGTGACAATAGTCCGGTCGAACTTGTAAGTACTGCATCTTTGCGAGTAGTACTTGTTGTAGTAGTCGAGGTTGACTGACGACCAATTGTGTGTGCTTCTGCAGGAAATCCACGGATCTGTCCTGGGAGGGGGATGAGCCCTCTTCAGTGGTGGCGGAAGAAGTCGCGCCGCCCGCCGACGAGTCCGCTCCCGCTTCCCAGGAGGTGCCCGAGCCGCTGGCTGCCGAAACGCCGCTGCCAGAGGCCAGCGTAGTCGAAGGTGAGTACTCTTCTGAAGCTATGGAGCTCCTCGAGGAGTAGTCATAGTAGCTGATGCTCTTGTCTTTTTTTTAACAGGCGCTGAGGCTGAAGGCAGTGACATCCCTGCGGGGGTGCCGATGCAGAAGTCGACACCAGAGGCCCCGGGGGCTGCGGGAGGAGCCCCCGTGCCTATGGAAGAAGTCGTCGAGGAGGCCGCCGTGACGGCCGGGGGAGAGGGCGTCACCACGTCGCCAGAGGTTGCTCTGGAGGTGGCTATCCGCTCCCCGGAGATCCAGGACGCAGAGCCCATCCGCTCTGCGCCGATGACGGAGGCCACCGCGAGTAGTCACGGTGGGATATAGTTGCTCGCAGATGATCTCGTCGAGCCTGCGACGTTGGCGAAGCACCTGGAGGCGATCCGCCAGGCTGAGCAGTGGATGAAGGTAAGTAGCCGTAGCTTCTGAGTAGTCAATCCTCTGTTTGTTGAGTACTCGTTTGACTTGAGTTGTCTGTGCAGGACGTTGCGGAGAGGTCCCGCGACAAGTCCAATATGCTGCAGGGCTATGGTGACGCGGTGCTCCGGGCTGAAGCGCTGGAAGAGCAACTTGTGAAGTCGCGGAAGCACGCGGCTGCCATGCAGTCGAAGCTCGACGCCGTCTTCGCCAAATACCACAACGATGTCCAAGAGTTGCAGGCGAAGGGCGACAACTTGGTGCAGAAGAATAAGGGCCTCCGCAACAAGAACAAAGGTATGCCGCTGAACTTGTCGGGTACTTATTGGAGGTCGAGAAGTCTCTGACCCGCTGTTGTGTTGTTGTATTGCAGAGCTTGAGGGCCAGGTGGAGCAGCTGAAGTACTCGGAGACGAGCATGAAGAATCTCTTCTACCGGGAGCAAGAAGCCCGCCAGGTACTCGAGCTCGACTACAAAGAACTTGCCTTCGAGTGCGAGAAGCACATGGAGCTCCGGATTGCCTCTGACCGCGATCTCGTCAACTGCTACAAATCCTTGCAGAAGTTGAATGAAGACTGCGAGGCACTGCGGGCCTAGCTGAAGGAGCTCGAGGTAGCCGCACTGCCGATCGCAAGGCTCCTGGTGCCGCACCCGGGCGGCCCCAAGATTGCTCCACTGGTGGATCGCCTCAAGGAAGCTCCAAGCCGGCTGGCGGCCTACGTGAAGCACATGGCGAGGTCGATCCCAAGGCAGGTCTTGGCCTTCATGAAGTCGTCTTTCCCGAAGGCCCCAGTGGAGGTAGTCGCCGGCGGGGTAGCCGCCAACTGCACTGATGAGCAGTATGCAGAGCTGCTGGAGCATATGGCTCCCATCGCGGAGCAAGTAGCCGAGAAGCTTAACCTCCAGTAGCCCTGTGATATATAGCTAGTAGCCAGGGTTGTACATAAAACAATTGTAATGAATTGCTTAAGTATCAATGAAAGAAAGTTTCCAGTAATGAGTACTCGTAGCCGCGATCTCAGAGTGCGGAGCCCCATCGTGGAGTGGATGCGAGTAGTCATACTCGACAGTAGTGGTCCCATTGTAGGGAGTAGACAGTAAAAAAGTTGATGAACGATCAAACTTTATTACTGAAGAAGTACACCTGGATGGCCAGGGCCGTAGTTACAGAGTAGTCACTTGGACCCAGAGGCCGCTTACAGCTGAGTAGAGCTGGAGCGGGTAGCCGCTTGCAGCAGTAGATCCGTAGGTAGCCGTGTAGGCTGGATCGTAGATCCGTAGGTAGCCGTGCAGGCTGGATCTTGGAGTGTGGTCTCTCGCAGACCGCCGCTAGAGTCCTTGACGCTCGTCGCGGCCCTCGGGTCCGTAGGTAGCCGTGTAGGCCGGAGCCACGGAGAGGGAGAAGTCCGGAGACTGGAGCCAGGACCCGGAGGCCGCTTACGGCGGCGGGGTGTTGGTGTAGTCGTGTAGACTTGAACCCCGGAGTAGTCGTGTAGACTAGGCGTAGAATCGACAGAGCTGGTCAACGTTCCACGAGTTGCTGATGTCTTCGCCTTCAAGTGTTTGGAGGCGGTAGGAGCCCGACCCGGTCACCTTTGCAACGGTGAAGGGACCTTCCCAGGGGGAACTGAGCTTATGTAGTCCTTCCATGTTCTGGATGCGGCGGAGGACGAGATCACCAACGTTGAAGGAGCGTTCCTTGACGTTGCGATCATGGTAGCGTCGGATACCCTCTAGGTACCTTGCCGACCGGGACGAGGGCGGCAAGCGGCGAGCTTCTTCGAGGGCCGTCGATGTCAACTCGGGCCGCCGTCTTCCGAGATGCCTTCGTCATAGTGCTCCACCGTCGGCGAGTTCCATATGACGTCGGCGAGGAGGACCGCTTCGGAGCCGTAGACCAGAAGTAGGGGGATTGCCCCGTTGGCTTGGATGGGCCGAGTCCGTAGCCCCCCGAGTGCGTTGGTAGTTCCTTGATCCACTTGCCCCCCTTGGAGTTAGCGGCGTCGTGTGGCCGCTTCTTGAGAGCGTCGAGCACCATCCCGTTGGCGCGCTCGACTTGTCCGTTGGCCCGTGGATGGGCAACCGAGACGTATCGGACGTCGATCCCGATTGTTCTCGCGGTACTCCCGTAACCGGTGGTTGTTGAAGTTGGAGCCCTGTGTCCGCGATGATGCGGTGGGGTAGTCCGTAGCGATGTACGAGTTCATCCAGGAAGTCGAGTACTCTGTCAGTCTTGGGGCATGTGATCGGCTTGACCTCGATCCACTTGGTGAACTTGTCGATAGCCACCAATACCCTGTTGAATCCTCCTGGCGCAGTTGGCAGTGGGCCAATCATGTTGAGCCCCCAGCAAGCGAAGGGCCAGGTTGGCGGTATGGTGACTAGCTTGTAGGCTGGGACGTGTTGCTGCTTGGCGAAGTATTGATATCCTTGGCACCTCCTGACGAGTTCTTCGGCATCGCCCAGAGCTGTGGGCCAGTAGAAAGCTCGCCGGAAGGCTTTGTTGACCAGCGTGCGTGAGGACGCGTGGTTGCCGCAGACGCCCTTGTGGATCTCCTCCAAGATGTCTTTGCCTTCTTCACGAGGGACGCACTTCATGAGTACTCCGGAAGATGCGCCCCGCTTGTAAAGCTTGTCTCCGATGAGGACGTAGGACTTGGCGCGGCGGACGAGCTGCTCAGCCGAGTTCTTGTCGGAGGGGACCTTCTGCTCGCTGAGGTAGTCGATGAAGGGTTGCCTCCAGTCTATGTCGATCATCATGACCTCCTGCCCGGCTGGTTGATGGGCTGGGACAGTGGTCGGTGGCGCCGGCTCCGGGATGGATGGCGCGTGAAGCTCGTGGACGAAGACGCCCGCTGGTACTTGAGCGCGGGTGGATCCAATCTTCGAGAGGACGTCCGCTGCAACGTTGTTGTCGCGGACGATGTGATGGAACTCGAGACCATAGAACTTGTTCTCGAGCTTGCGGACTTCTAGGCAGTAGGCGTCCATGTTCTCCTTGTTGCGGTTCCAGGACTTGTTGACTTGGTTGATGACCACTGCGGAGTCGCCGTAGACTAGTAGCCGTTTGATGCCCAATGAAGCCGCGAGGCGGAGCCCATGTAGGAGAGCTTCGTACTCGGCTTTGTTGTTTGAGACCTTCCAGAAGATCTGCAGGACGTACTTGAGTTGTTCGCCCGCTGGAGAGATCAGGAGTACCCCTGCACCTGCGCCCTCGAGGTTGAGTGAGCCGTCAAAGTACATCATCCAATGCTCTGGTCGCACGGTGGGAGTAGGTAGCCGGTTCTCCCGCCACTGCGCCATGAAGTCGACTAGTGCTGCGACTTGATGGCTGTGCGTGGCTTGAAGTCGATAGTGAGGGCGCCGAGCTCGACCGCCCACTTGGAGATTCTTCCGGTAGCATCTTGGTTCCGCAGATGTCGCCGAGCGGGTAGTCGGTGACGACGGAGATCGAGCATCGTTGGAAGTAGTGTCGTAGCTTCCGCGTGGTGATGAGTACGCGTACGGTAGCTTCGCACGGGCGATAGCGGGCCTTGGACTACGATAGAACCTCGGCCGACGAAGTAGACGGGGCGCCGGCCCCGGGTAGGCGTGGCCGTCTTCATGTCGCTCGACAATGATGGCAGTACTGACCACATGAGTAGTCGCAGCTAGGTAGAGCAGCAGCTGCTCGCCCTTGTGAGGAGCCGTGAGGATCGGTGGCTTCGATAGGAAGTCCTTGAGCTGGGCAAGGGCTTGATCCACTTCTGTAGTCCACACGAACTTCTCTTGATGCTTGAGTAGTTTGAAGAAGGGGAGTCCCCATTCTCCTAGCCTCGAGATGAATCTGTTCAGCGCCGCCATGCACCCTGTCAGCTTCTGGACATCTTTGATGCTCGTGGGAGCTTGCATGCTGGTGATGGCGGAGATTTTCTCGGGGTTGGCTTCGATGCCACGCTGGCTGATGATGAAGCCGAGTAGTTTGCCCGAAGGTACGCCGAAGATGCATTTGTTCGGGTTGAGCTTCCAACGGTACTCGCGCAGTGATGCGAAGGTCTCTTCGAGGTCGTCGATGAGGGTACTGGAGTTTCTGGTCTTGACGACCACGTCATCCATGTAGGCCTCGACGTTCTTGTTGGGCTGCCTCTTGAAGCAGGCCTGGATAGCTCATTGGTAGGTAGCGCCGGTGTTCTTCAACCCGAAGGACATGGTTGTGTAGCAGTACGCGCCAAACGGGGTGATGAACGCGGTCTTCTCCTGGTCTTCTTCCTTGATCGCGATCTGGTGGTACCGGAGTAGCGGTCGAGGAAGCGAGAGCGAGTCGCGGCCCGCCGTGGAGTCGATGACTTGATCAATCCGAGGCAACCCGAAGGGGTCCTTGGGGGCGATGCTTGTTGAGGTCAGTGTAGTCGACGCACATCCTCCACTCGTTCGAGTTCTTCTTGCGGACGAGGACAGGGATGGCGAGCCACTCAGGATGGAAGACTTCTCTGATGAAGCCAGCCGCGAGTAGTTTGGCGAGTTCCTTCTTTATGGCGTCCCGTCTGTCGTCGGCAAAGCGTAGGAGGTGTTGTCGCTTGGGGGTGGCCTTAGGATCGTCGTTGAGGCAGTGCTCAATCAGCTCCCTGGACACTCCTGGCATGTTCGCTGGCTTCCACACGAAGATGTCGCGGTTAGCCCGAAGAAAGCTGATGAGCGCGTCTTCCTATTTGGGGTCGAGGCCTGCCCCGATGGTGGTGGTCTTGCTGGGATCGCCTGTTCCAAGGTCGATCGTCTTGACGAGTACCTCCTCAGGTGGCTGAGGCTTGTTGGCGCTGTCAGACTTCTCTGGGATGTCGAGTTCACTTGTAGCAAGCTTCTTCGACGCAACGTAGACCTCCATCATCGCGTTGGGTACTTGATTTGTGGAGGCGATCTCCACGGCTTCTGTGTCGCAGTCGTGGGAGATCTTCAGGTCCCCTTGGAGGGAGAGTACACCGGCTGGGCTTGGCATCTTGAGTACCAAGTAGGTGTAGTCGGGCACCGCCATGAACTTGGCGATGGCCGGTCTGCCTAGGATGGCGTGGTAGGAGGTCTCGAAATCCGCGACCTTGAACTTGATGTACTCGGTACGATAGTTGTCCCGAGTTGCCTCGAAAGTAACTGGCAGGACCACTGAGCCTAGTGGAATAGCTGCGTTGCCGGGGACGATGCCGTAGAAGGGCACGTTGCTCTTGGTGAGCATATGAGTGATGTCGAGCTTCATTTTCTTCAAGGTCTTGGTGAAGAGGACATTGAGCCCACTTCCGCCGTCGATGAGCACCTTGTTGAGTTTGGAGCCCGCCACCGTTGGCTTCAGGACGAGGGGAACCGTCCTGGTTCAGAGAAGCTGGTCCATTGATCTGCGCGGGAGAAGGTGATGGGTACCTCCGACCACCTGAGAGGAGTCGGGACCGCTGGATCAATGGACATCACTTCGCGACGGGTAGCCTTCGCTCCCGCCCGCCGGGCAATCCGCCGAAGAGGACGTTGACGGTCTTCTCGAGCTCCGGAAGTCGTTGTTGTCGCCGTCCTTCTTCTTGCCCTTTTGGTCGTGAGGGTGCGGTGGCTCCGGCGTCTCCTTGAGTGCGTGCCGAGCCGGTAGCTTGCTCGGTGGTGTGGTTGCCGTTTGGATGCCACGGGCACTTCTCCTTCAGCAGGTCCTTGAAACCGCCAGAGTTCTTCTTCGAGTTCCCTTTCGCAGGGCGCTGGATAGCCGCGACAGTGTTGTCTGGCTTGCGCTTGCGGTTGGGACCCGAGTAGTAGTAGTAGTTGTTGTTGTTGCGACCGCCCTGGTTCGCGTTGCTGCCGCTGCCGCCGCCCTGGTTCTGCTTGGTCTTGCCACGGATGGCGTCGTACTTGGCATTGGCCTTGTCTTCTTCATCCTCCCAGGACGTGATCATGTCCTTGAGGTGGGGGATGGACCTGGGGCGGCGACGACCGAAGTCTTCGAAGGTGCGGCGGTGGTAGAGGCCGTCTTGGAAGAGGTCGATGACCTCCTTGTCGGTGACGTCGACGACGATAGCGCGCTTGTCGAAAAAGCGGCGCATGTACTTGCGGAGGGTCTCGCCTTGTTCCTGCATGATCATGGCCAGGTCCATGCGAGTACCCGATCGGCCCATGGCGCCCGTGAAGTTGCTTGTGAAGCCGCTCTTTCGGTCGGTCCCACTTGTCGATCGAGTGCTTATCCGGCCGACTCGAGCCAAGTGAGTGGTGCTTGGTCCAAGCAGAAGGGGAAGTAGAGGCACTTGGTGTCGCTGTTGCCGCCAGCGTTCTCGATGGAGAGGGCGTAGCACCTGAGCCACTGGATGGGATCCTGCTTCGCATCATACTTGGTGATCCCCAAAGGTTTGAATTTGTCGGGGAGGAGCAAGTTGCGAAGTCGAGGTGAGAAGGCGGGGAAGCCGTCGCCCTCAGCTGCGGTGGCCGACTTCTTCCACCGTAGCTCTTCGATCTTCTGGTGGGTGTCGTAGCCGCCCTGCGAGGCGCCGGAGGCGTGGCTGTTCGCGTGGCCTCGGCCGCCGCGGCTACCGCCGCCTCCGGCCCTCCCGTTGGCCCCGTGATTGTAGCCGCCGCCGTCGGCCGCCGCCGCCGTTGGGATCATTGCCGCCCCCGCCGGCCGGAGCGCGGTGAGGGACGACTTCTCGGTTGTCGTGGTCGCGCGGTGAAGGTCCGCCGGCGTTGGAGCGACGGCGGTTTGGCTCGGCCGGGAGCTCGGCTCGAGTACGGTTGGGACCGTTGTTGGCGCTCGCGACTTGTGGCTTCGTTGTCGCGGGGTCCGGGCCGGGAGGAGGCTGGTTGACTCTGTTGTCGACCCGCATGAAGTAGGCTTCTTCAGCAAGCTTGGCGATGACCTCTCCAGCGCGTATGCCCTGAGCCTGTCGTGCGATCGCTGTGATCGACATGAGGCACTGCTCGGGGGTAGTGTGTACTCTGCTCTCGACCGCCTCAAGAGCTTCCGCAAGGTTGCGGACGGGGAAGTTGTCGCGGAGGCGCCGACGGCGTTCGTTGCGCTTCCGGTTACGTTCACATCGAGCGTCTCTGTCCACCGGAGTCTCGTTCGGTGGAGCATCAGCAGAGAGCTCGTCGGAGGAGATGTCTTCCAGGTACTTGTCCTGAGCGGTGCCTGAAGGCCCAGGGGTGTCGCCAGCAGCCATGAAGACTTGGCGATCGGGGGTGCCAAGGCTGGACTCAGAGGGTGCCACCTCAGTTGGTGTGCTTGAGTCAGCCCGAGCTAGGGGTGTTCCCTCCTGGAACGGTAGTGAGTCGATGTAGGCGACGTAGCGTGAGTCTCCCTTTATCAGGTTAGCGGGCTTGCGGTCTGGCCAGTAGACATATCTTCCAGCCGGTGTCGATGCTATAACCAGTCCATAGGCTGGCCCTGACAGGGGAAGGTCAGTGGAGTTGTCCTCGGACTCGGGCTCCTCAGGGTCCGACCCGAAGTCGAACTCGTAGTCCGTGTTCGAGTAGAACTCGGAGAGGGGGTTGGAGTCCGGAGCGCGATCGGGGGTGGCGTCGGAGTCCGAGCTGTACTCGGGTGCGGGCTCCTTGCCGGCCGGCGCGAAGTGGGAGCCCCCGTGCGGGCCCGGCTGAGGATGCGGGGGCCACGCGCGGAGCGCTTACGGGGTGAGGGGACCGCCTGCGATGGCTGAGCAGCCGGCTCGCATGCGATGGCCCATGGAGATGTCGAGTTCGAGTTAGAAGCGGACTCGAGCTCGAAGTCAGCGTGGTGGTTGAAGAGCGAAATTTCGCCGAATTTGCCGGCGAGTTCGCCCGTGACGGCTTCTAGAAGCGTCACGAGGCCAGTCTTCGGGTTGGGCGGCTGGTGAGGCGGCGCTGGAAGGAACCCGCGCCGTCTGCGGTGCAGACCCAGGTGCCGAACACGAAGGTGTCGCCGCGGTTGAAGGCGACGGTGTGCTTGAAGCAGACGGGAGCCGTCGAGTTCGCCATGTGATCTCGGGCGAGAGCCCCCTCCGGGCGCGCCGGTGTCGGTGTTTTAGACCGGCAACCTACTAAGGGGAGTACCCGAAGTAGATGAATGTGACTCGCCGAGATCGGTAACTCGAAGGAAGAGACACGTGGCACACAATTTAGACAGGTTCGGGCCGCGAGGTGCGTAATACCCTACGTCCTGTATGCTGCGTAGCTCTGGATTGATTGGGCACGATTACAAGATGGTGCAATAGTGCTCCGTGAGTTGTATGAGATGAGATTGGATCCTAGAGATCGGTCCCTGCCTCGCCTTATATAGTCCGGGAGGCAGGGTTACAAGTCGGAGTAGGGAGAGAGTACTAGTCGAGCACGTCTAGGAGTCCTCCATACAGTGCAGAACATGTACAGCTCCCTAACCGAGTACTACTCCTGTGTAGTCCTCGTGCTTCACGCCTTCAGGTGCCGTGTAGCGCAAGCCGGGTAGTCCCAGGGGCCCACCGAGTAGTCGGTCCTGGTACCCACTGAGGTAGTGGGCCCAGGGAGGTCCATACGACAAAATAAAGTTTGAAAATCACGAATTTTGTCGAGCGCTCATTATATCATATGTCGAGGTTGTGGTAAAAAGTTGAGAACATTTTGAGCACTTTGACACGTACGCTGTTTAGAAACCAGAACATGTCACGAGAAGTTTCAGAGGATTTGAACTAATGTCACTAGGTTTGGTACATTAGAGAAATTTAAATTTGAGTTTGACCACAACAACTTTTTTATAATCAATACACAACATATAGTGTCATGACAAGTTTTTGTGATTTTTTACAGTTATTTACTATTTTCAACTAATTTAGAAAAAAATTACAAAAAATCTTCGCCGAGAGCCGTTTATTGGGCTCTCGGCGAAGCAGCCCAAACCCGCTCCACAGCCCACCACAGCCGGCGACCCAATTTAAGCCGGCCCCCTCCTATATAACCGGCGCCGCCCACCCTAACCCTACCCTCCCCCTCCCTATCCGGCCGCCTCCCCTGCAGATCCGCCGCCACCTCTCCCCTGCAGATCCGCCGCCGCCTCCTCCATCTCCCGCCGCCGGGCACACGGCCCGCATCGTCCCCCACCTCCCCCCTCTGCTCGCCCCTCACCTCGTGGCGAGGAGCGGCGGCGGGGGCGAGGTGAGGTGGTGGCGGATCCGGCCCCGCCGCCGCTCCTCCTCTCCCCGGCGCAGCTCCTCCTTCTCCCCCGGTGCGGCTCCTCCTTCTTCTCCCCGACGCGGCATCCTTCTCTCATCTCCCTCTTCTCTGTTGCATCGATAGGCGGCGACGGCGACGGCCGGGTGGTGGTGGAAGGCGGAGCGGCGACAGGCAGCGATGGCGACGGCCGGGTGGTGTCGGTGCTTGTTGTGGTGGTGGTGCGTCTTGCCGGTGGCAAGGGTGGCGGCGGTGGTGCTGGGTGGTGGCCGGTTGCGGGGGCGGCGGTGGTGCTAGGCGGTGGCCGGTGGCAGGGGGCGGAGGCGGTGGTGCCGGGTGGTGGGCGGTGGGGCTAGGGCGGCAGCGGTGGGGGCCGGGGGAGGTGGCGCCGATGGCGGGTGGTGGCGGGCTATGGTGAAGGTGGCGGCGACGGCCGGTGGTGAAGGTGGCGGCGGCGGCGGAGGGCACTGTGGGCCGGTCGGTGGGCCCGCAGTGCCCTGACCATATCCTTTTTTGTTTTATAAAATTTTCTTCACCGAGAGCCATATTGGCCTCTCGGAGAAAATCCACCGTGAGGAGGACCGGCAGCTCTCGTCGAAGGGTCCTTCGACGGTACAGTGTCCGCCGAGAGGCCTTCACCGAGAGCAAACTCTCGGTGAAGGCTTCGGTGAGAGGAAAGGGTCCTTCGCCGAGAGGAATCCCACTCTCGGCGAAGACCTCGAATCCGGTAGTGTGTACTCTAGGTTTTGATAATCCCTTTGCTGTTAGGAGTTCCGAGCGCAGTGGCGGCCTTGGTTTGTTCTGGAATAATAATACTAGAGTGGAGTTTTTACCATATTCGCAGTACCACATTGATTCAATTATTACAGAGTACGGGAAGGAGCCATGGAGGCTTCCATGTGTTTCTGTGGAAGCTTAGAGGACTGAGCGCCATAAAACATGGGACATGCTGAAATTCATTAAGTCCTCGTCACACCTCCCTTGGGTCTGCATCAGTTATTTCAATGAGGTCCTCTTTTGTGAGGAGCATAAAGGGGTGCAGGAGAGAAGCAGGGCACAGATGGAAGGCTTTAGGGAGATGGTGGACGTGTGTGGATTGTATGACCTCGAATACGAGGGAAGAGGCTGGTCCTTCGAGAAGAAAGTTGCAGGGGGATCTTTCTATTGAGTAAGGCTGGATCGTGCCTTGACCACCTCGGAATGGTGCTTGAGATATCCACTAGCGCGGTTGAGTCATCTCACAGCAGTCGTGTCAGACCATGATCCGATCCTGCTCCAATGGGCACCTGAGGAGAGAAAGAAGAAAAACAGGAGAAAGAAGCTCTTCAGGTACGAGATGGTGTGGGAAACTCATGACAACTTTGTGAATATGCTCGCACAAACATGGCAGGATGCAGGAATGGCGTGCACACTACAAGATCTTCATGACAAACTAGCCAATGATGCGGGTAGTTTGAGCGTGTGGGGTGCCAACACCTTGGGCCATGTCCGCCAGGAGTTAAAAGCTTTCAACGAGGAGCTAGTGCGGCTCAGATCAGAAGCTGATCGGGGAGGGGTCGGTCCCTCCCACGCTGAGATCAAGGTGGTGGAAAAAATTATGGAGCTAAACCACCGCGAGGAAATCATTTGGAAGCAGCACTCCAGGATAATGTGGCTTATGGAAGGAGATAAGAACATACGCTTCTTCCATCTCCGTGCAAGCCAACGACATAAGAGGAATCACATCTCAAAGCTCAAGAGATCAGATGGCACGACCACAGAAATTGATGAGGAGATGGGATCCATGGCGACTAATTTTTTTCAGAACATTGTACACCTCGGAAGGCACTACAGAGATGGACCGTGTTCTGGATAACGTATCGGAGAAAGTTTCAGCAGCAATGAATGAGGATTTGTTGACGCCTTTTGACAAAGCTGAGGTAAAGCGGGCTTTATTTCAGATGTTTCCGACGAAAGCGGCCGGACCAGATGGGCCGCCGACACATTTTTTCCAGCGGCACTGAGAATTATGTGGTGATGAAGTTACTGTTGTGGTGCTCTGGGTTCTGAGAGGAGAAGACGACCCTTCACTGATCAACAACACTTGTGTTGTGCTTATACCAAAGGTGGACAACACTGAGGAGTTGGGCCAGTTTAGGCTCATCAGCTTGCGCAACGTGATTCTCAAGATAGTCTCGAAAGTGTTGGCGAATAGATTAAACATTGTTCTGCCTGAGATTATTTCAGAGGAACAATCGGCTTTTGTCCCGGGGCGTTTGATCACAGACAACATTATTACAACTTATGAGTGCATGCATTTGAAAGTGCATCTAGGCCCCTAAGTGGATTTTGGTGAATTGAATGACAAAGCGATTAAAGGACTAATGAATTTGTCTAAGATTGTGAGCAGGTTTTATTTATATATTCATGAGCAACCATTGGAATATTTATTTGTGGAAGAATATTATATGTCTCACATTGACAAAGACAAGTATATGGTGCAAGACTTCATGTGTTTATTGAAAGAGAACAAAATAATGAAGTGTAAACACTATGGTTCTAAATTGAAGCTTGCACATTCGTTGTCAATCAAGATCAAGCATTTGAAGCGGGGTTTTCAAATGAAGGATAATTGTATATGAAGCAAAGTGGAACTCAAAGTGGATTGGATAAGTGATGAAGAGATCAACCGAGATGTCTAGGGTGAGGGACTAAGAAATATCTGGGGCCGTAGCTAAGTCGCCATTAGTGTTTTGCTAAGGTGAAGTTCTAGCATCCGTGGGGTCTTCAAGTACATATTCAAACCTTAACCGAGGGAAGCATTGCAAGTCATCAACTTATTAAGATTGGTGATATGGAGTGACTTATGGATCCAAGTGTGCATTCCTATGCTATACGGAAAGATTCTAAGTCATTAGCTCAAGTATGGACATGCTCAAGTCAAAGGCTATGTTGAAAGCCCTCAAGTGGATATCGATCAAGTATGGCAAGATTGAAGTTGTTCAAGCTCAAGAGATCAACGAAGTGTGTTTATTTCATTCTTGAGTATAGGTATGCCGTACTATCAAGAGGGATGCAACTTAGCGAGTTGACCAAGTCAAAGTGCTCATTAGTTGACCTAAGTGAGATCTAGCCTTAAAGTGTGCTAACAAACCCTCCTAAACTAACCTGAGTCATTTCATCTTGGTGGTGAAGTTCTAGTCTCTTAGAAAAGGTTTTTGGGGGTGTCTCGGTCCTGACCGGTCTGACCGGTCAGGGGCACCGGTCTGACCGGTGCCGCCCGAGGACCAACGGCTAGTTTTCTCTTTTGAGGGGTATAAATACCCCAAGCCTTCTTCAAGTGAGGGTTGCTGTTTCTAGTGAGTTTGCTAAGATCCCAAGCCATTTCTAACTAGCTCTAAGCCTTAGTGGCTCTCCCCAACCCTTTCTTTGTGAGATTTGTGGATTTAAGCCATCATCTTTGTGTTGGGTTGAGAAAGTGAGCTTAAGAGTGACCTAGTGAGCTAATAAGAGCATTTCCATAGCTTGAGCACTTTGATTTCGCGTCTACAAGCTTTGAAGCATTTGTTACTCTTGGAGGTTTGCCTTCTAGACGGCTAGGCGTCGCCGGCTAGTTCCCAAGGTTGTGGTGAACAGCGGGAACTTTGTAAGGGCTGCAATCTTGCCTCTTCGTGGAAAAGATCCCCTTAGTAGAAAGGAGGAAAGTAGTTGAAAGAGACCTGGCTTGTTGTGGGATCTGTCCCTTACAAGCTCCTCAACGGGGACATAGCCATTCCTTAGTGGGTGTGTAACCATCTAGGCCCTTTCGCACCTTTGGTAAGGGTGTGTTTTGGTGATAAATGACAACCATATGCTTGTGACTAACCGTGGTTTTGTAGCAGATTTCATATTGGGTTATTGTCGCAAGTATTGAATGAAATGAGACCCCTCAATTTGAATTCAAGGATTAAAAATGGGTGAATACTACAAGGCTAAGGACTTTGTTAGTTCCAAGTGTCACAAGGAGATGGACACTTGGATTGCTACTTTGTAGTGTTCGATTGTACTATTAAGAGGGGTTCGTACACTAGTAGCTTGACCATGCACTCAAAACCCATAAATATATGCACACTCAAGTTCCTTGGTTGTCAACTAGCCCAGAGAATTCATGGAAGCAAGGTTGAAGCAAAAGAATCTACGTGAAACTCAAAGGCGCTGAATTGGACGAGTTGAAATGAAATTCATAGCGTCGGATGATCTGACGCCCTGTTTTTTAGATGTGTCGGATGAGTTGTGTGGTCACTGGATTCAAAATGGACCGTCGAATGAACCGACGGTACAGGCATCAGTTCATCCGACGCCTTAGGGTTTGGCTACAGTCCAGATCAAGGCTCAGCACTTAAGCATCGGACGATCCGACGCCTTGACCATCGGTTCATCCGACGGTTGTATTTAAATCATACAAAGACGCGCCAAGACAACTGCTTCAGCACCGGATGAACCGACACTTTGATGAAGTATTCAGCGGTTCATCCGACGGTCTAATTCAAATCATACAGTACCACCCCGAGTGTGAAGTCTTCAGCACCGGATGATCCGACGGGGTGTTGGTGTATAACGTAGGTGCATTGTCTGGGTTTCTTGGTTCAACGGCTATATTGGGCACTGTGAGACACCGGATAATCTGACGCTTCGCAGGGGGAGACAATCGGTTCATCCGACGGTACTACTTTTCCAGGAAACCTTTTCTAACGGCTAGCCTCCCTTGTTAGGCCTATAAATATGACCCCCTGCATCTCTAGAGCTGCCTTTGCCATTCTGAAGATCCATTGCAGCCAAGGAGAGAAGGAGAGTGTGTTCTTGCCATTTGGGATTCTCTTCCTCTTGATTGAGGGCCTTCTTTCTTAATGAGCAAGAGTTTCAAGGTGCATACATGGCTTAGCTGAGTGCTCAGGTCAAGTGGAAGTGTGCGGGCTTGTTACTCTTGGAGCTTGACGGCTTCTAGATGGTCTCGGTGTTTGGAGGGTTCTTGGTGAGCTCTTGGAGATTGTGGGAGCCTCAAGATAAGCTTGGTGTACACGGTTCGAGACCCACCGTTCCGGAGATGGAGAACAGGTACTCTTAGTGAGCACTTGTGTCTTGGTGACTCAAGGGGGAGCAATACTAAGTGAGTGCTCCAACGTGGATTAGGGGGAAGCGTCAACTTCTCGATACCACAGGAAAAAATTCGGTCGTCTCTTGTGCCTCTCAATTTACTTTCTAGCACTTAATTTCAGCACCTAATTCGCACTTAAGTTTGCTTGTCTTTGCTCTTGTCTTTCGCTTGTGTGCTTCATTTCTTGCCTAGGTTGTTTCTTACCTCCTAGTGTGTTATTTTCTAAGGAAACCTTTGTTAGTGTGCTCTAGTAGTAGAGAAGAACTGTTTTTAGATGGGCAACACTAGTTGATAGGCTAAGGTTTTTCGTTTTCCTTAGAGCTTGAAAAAGAAGTCCCATATTCAACCCCCCTTCTATGTGACTAGATACTACAAGTGGTATCAAAGCTAGGCTCGCTTTTGCTTGGCTTAACCGCCTAGGGAGATGGTGAAGGGAAGCGTCAATGGCCCTCCTAGGTTGGCGGGGAAGCGCTCCACCTTTTGGGCTCATAGAATGGCTAGCTACCTTCAAGCTCAACACCATGATGCATGGCGCACTACCATGTATCCGTTGCCTACGGTTCCCACTGAGAGTGAAGCTAAGTGGAATGCACGTGCTAGAAATCATATTTTTGAGGAGCTAGACGAGGAGTTGTTTGATCGGGTCTTTGCTTTGCAAACCGCCCATGAAGTGTGGATGGAACTCAAGGAAATCCATGTGGGTAACAAAAAGATCCGTGAGGAAAAATATGAGTTGCTCAAGTTGGAACTCAATGAGTTCAAAATGAAGGATGGTGAGGGGGTAGAGAAAATGTATTCTAGGATGGGGGTGCTTATTCAAAGTATCAATGCTCTTGATGTTGCTAACCTTTCTGAGGAGGAAATCATCCGAAAAATCCTCTAAACGTTCCCCAAGCCAAGATACAACATTGCCAAGGCACTTCTCTTTGAGAAGGATTTCACTACCCTCACCATCACCGAGGTTGTGAGCAAGATCCGCTCCCACGAGATATTTATGATGGAAGACATGGAATCATCTACCTCTCATTCAAGCGCCAAGAAAGATCTTGCACTCAAGGCAAGTGAAAAGGCCAAGTCCAAGAAGATCAATGCAAAGCCTCCTTCTTCCTCAAGTGAGAGCGAAGACAAAAGTGATTCAAGTGAAGCGAAGAGCGATGATGCCAAGCTTGCTCCCCTCATGAAAAGAACCACAAGAATGCTCTCCAAGATTGGCAAGAAGGGATACAATTATGATCCCAAGAAGCAAAAGTTCCGGTCATCAAGAAGAAGTGGTGAGGGAAGCAATCGGAAGTGCTACAATTGTGGAAGCTATGATCATCTCTCATATGATTGCCCCAAGCCCGACAAGCGAGTGTCAAACTCAAGCATGAAGAACGATGAAGATGACAAAGATGCCAAGTACTACAAGAAGAGCTCATCCAAGAAAAGTCATCAAACAAGCCCTACCACAAGAAGAAGGGTGAACATCGTTCTCTATTGGTCAATGAATGGGTTACCGGTGGTGAAACTTCAAGTGAATCAAGTGAGAGTGAAGAAGATAAGAACAAGAAGATTGCCGATATTGCTATCATGGATGATGAAGAGCCTCCACTCCCACCTCCACCAATGTGCTTCATGGCAAAGCACTCCAAGGTGAGCGATAGCGATAGTAGTGGGTCTTCTAGTATTGATGATGAACTCTCACCACTTGCTCTTAAAGGTCTTCTTGGTGAATACACTTCCATGATTAAAAAACAAAAGAGTAAGCTCAAAGCACTTGATGAGACTCATGAGAAACTTAAGCTATCATATGATGAGTTGCTTGTGAAGCACAATTACCTTAGCAAAGAACATGATGCTTTAGTAGTGTCCAACAAGTCACTTAGAGATGGCCACAACAAGTTGCTTGATAAGCACAATGATCTAATCGTCAAGCATGACGACATAACCGTGCTTAACAAGTCTCTTGAGTCAAATCATATGAAACTTAAGAAATAACATGTCCTCTTAGAGATGAAATATCAAGAACTTGAGATTGCTAGTGAGGACATTGGTTCTAGTAGGCATGCAAATGCTAGAGAAGTCACTAAAGACAATGCCTCCACCTCATGTGATGATCTAATTGAAGAACCTAAGGTCTTGATCAATGTTGAAAATATTGCATCTTCCTCCAAGACTAACCATGATAGGGTGAAAGATCTTGAAGAAGAAGTGAGAAGCCTAAGGTCTTGTGTAAAGACTTTGGCCAAGGGTGAGGAGTTACACAAGGATATCTTATACTACAATGCAAGAGATTATGGGACAAGGGGACTCGGTTCTTTCCCAAATCCCATCAAGGAAACTCCTAGGTCAAAGGAGCTATATGGGTGTTTCATCAATGAGGTTGGATCTTATTGTCAACATTGCAAGACCACCTGTCATCACACAAGGGAGTGCCCAACACCTACTCGCCCTTTGCCCACCTTGCCTAACAATTACAAGTCTATGTACAATGATAACCATTCTTGTTGATAAAGAAGAACAATGGCAAAGTGGCAATCAAGTTCATTGGGACCAAACCAAAAGTCAAGCCACCTGGAAGCTTGTGGATTCCTAAAGCTCTTGTCACTCACATCAAAGGGCCCAAACTAGCTTGGGTTCCTAAATCTCAATGCTAATTTCTTGTATGTAGGTGAACTACAAGGCCGAAGGGAGTCATTGGATACTTGATAGTGGTTGCACTCAACACATGAATGGCCAAGTAAAAATGTTCACCTCACTAGTGGATGATGCGGGAGATCATGAACAAGTTTCATTTGGTGATAACTCTAAAGGAAGGATCTCAGGATTGGGTGAAATCTCTCTAACAAATGATTTATCCCTCTCCAATGTTCTCTTTGTGGATTCTTGTAGTTATACCTTGCTTTCCATTGCACAATTTTGTGACCTTGGTCTTTCATGCACATTTGATGATGAAGGGGTCACAATCACTAACAATAAAACTAATGAAGTTGTTTTCAAGGGATTCCGCTATGGCAATCTTTACCTTGTAGATTTTACATCCCATGAAGCAAACTTGACTACCTGCCTCATCTCCACGACATCCAAGGGTTGGCTATGGCATCGTCGCATTGCACACATAGGCATGAGCCAACTCATGAAAGCTTTCAAGAAAGGCATGGTCCTTGGTGTGAAGGATGTTACATTTGAGAAGGACAAGTTGTGTAGTGCATGTCAAGCCAGCAAGCAAGTTGCAAGTCATCATCCTATGAAGGCTTATGTATCTACCACAAGACCATTGGAGCTCATTCACATGGACCTCTTCGGACCAACTACATACAAAAGTCTTGGTGGTAATCTCTATTGTCTTGTCATTGTTGATGATTACTCACGCTATACTTGGACTTTCTTTTTAGAGGACAAGGGCAAGACATTTGACATCTTCAAGAAGTTTGCTACTAGAGTCCAAAATGAATTTGGGTCATCCATGGTGAAGATTAGGAGTGACAATGGGTCGGAATTCCGCAACACAAAAGTTGAAGAGTATTGTGATGGTGAAGGCATCAAGCATGAATTCTCCTCAACCTATACACCACAACAAAATGGTGTGGTAGAGAGAAAGAACAAGACACTCATCACTCTTGCAAGAGCTATGTTGGATGACTATGGGGTGTCACAAAGGTTTTGGGCGGAAGCTATCAACACGGCATGCCATGCTTCAAATAGAGTGTATCTCCACCGACTCATGATGAAGACACCATATGAGCTACTCATTGGGAGAAAGCCCAACATCTCTTACTTCCGGGTGTTTGGTTGTAAGTGTTTCATATTCAAGAAGAGAAAGCATCTAGGGAAGTTTGAGAGTAGAGTAGATGAGGGCATATTTGTTGGTTATGCATCTAACTCCAAGGCATATAGAGTATTCAATAACTCTACACGAGTGATTGAAGAAACATGTGACATGGAGTTTGATGAATCTAATGGCTCCCAAGGAGATGGTTTTTGTTGTGATGATGTAGGAAAAGAACCTCTCTGAGAAGCAATGAAGAAGATGTCCGTTCGACCTTCGAGGACCGTCTCTACCTTGCCGTCGGATCCTTCCTCTCTGCCTCAGCCTTAGACTCCTTTTTGGTGCTTGTTGCCAAAGGGGGGGGGGGATAGATAGGGGGAGTTAGAGGAGAGTGCAAGTTTTCGAGTTTTGCAACCTCTCTTGTTTTGTGGAGTTTCATGATGAGACATGTATTTGGATCTTGTGCTTGTCGTTGATTTACATGTCTACTCATGTTTGTGGTGCTTGTTTACCTTAATGCATGTGTGGTTATTGCTTATCTTATTTCATGCATTAGAAGTAGAGTTTATATGCTTTTAAATTCAAACTTTCATAATCTCTACTCGTGTTGTCATCTATCACCGAAAAGGGGGAGATTGTAACCATCTAGGCCCTTTCGCACCTTTGGTAAGGGTGTGTTTCGGTGATAAATGACAACCATATGCTTGTGACTAACCGTGGTTTTGTAGCGGATTTCATATTGGGTTATTTTCGCAAGTACTGAATGAAATGAGACCCCTCAATTTGAATTCAAGGACTAAAATGGGTGAATACTACAAGGCTAAGGACTTTGTTAGTTCCAAGTGTCACAAGGAGATGAAGGACACATGGATTGCTAGTTTGTAGTGTTCGACCGTACTATTAAGAGGGGTTCGTACACTAGTAGCTTGACCATGCACTCAAAAGCCATAAATATATGCACACTCAAGTTCTTTGGTTGTCAACTAGCTCAGAGAGTTCATGGAAGCAAGGTTGAAGCAAAAGAATCGACGGAGAACTCAAAGGCGCTGAATTGGACGAGTTGAAATGAAATTCATAGCGTCGGATGATCCGACGCACTGTTTTTTAGATGCGTCGGATGAGTTGTGTGGCCACTGGATTCAAAATGGACCGTCGGATGAACCGACGGTACAGGCATCGGTTCATCCGACGCCTTAGGGTTTGTCTACAGTCCAGGTCAAGGCTCAGCACTTAAACATCAGACGATCCGACGCCTTGACCATCAGTTCATCCGACGGTTGTATTTAAATCATACAACGACGTGCCAAGACAACTGCTTTAGCACCGGATGAACCGACGCTTTGATGAAGTATTCAGCGGTTCATCCGACGGTATAATTCAAATCATCTAGTACCGCCCCGAGTGTGAAGTCTTCAGCACCGGATGATCCGACGGGGCATCGGTGTATAGCGTCTATGCATTGTCTGGGTTTCTTGGTTCAACGGCTATATTGGGCACTGTGAGACACCGGATGATCCGACGCCTCGCAGGGGGAGACCATCGGTTCATCCGACGGTACTACTTTTTCAGGAAACCTTTTCTAACGGCTAGCCTCCCTTGATAGGACTATAAATATGACCCCCCTGCCTCTCTAGAGCTGCCTTTGCCATTCTGAAGATCCATTGCAACCAAGGAGAGAAGGAGAGTGTGTTCTTGCCATTTGGGATTCTCTTCCTCTTGATCGAGGGCCTTCTTTCTTAGTGAGCAAGAGTTTCAAGGTGCATACATGGCTTAGCTGAGTGCTCAAGTCAAGTGGAAGTGTGCGGGCTTGTTACTCTTGGAGTTTTACGGCTCCTAGACGATCTCGGTGTTTGGAGGGTTCTTGGTGAGCTCTTGGAGATTGTGGGAGCCTCAAGACAAGCTTGCTGTACACGGTTCGAGACCCACCGTTCCGGAGATGGAGAACGGGTACTCTTAGTGAGCAATTGTGTCTTGGTGACTCAAGGGGGAGCAATACTCTAAGTGAGTGCTCCAATGTGGATTAGGGGGAAGCGTCAACTTCTCGATACCACAGGAAAAAAATCGGTCGTCTCTTGTGCCTCTCAATTTACTTTCTAGCACTTAATTTCAGCACCTAATTTCCGCACTTAAGTTTCCTTGTCTTTGCTCTTGTCTTTCGCTTGTGTGCTTCATTTCTTGCCTAGGTCTTACCTCCTAGTGTGTTATTTGCTAAGGAAACCTTTTTTAGTGTGCTCTAGTAGTAGGGAAGAACTGTTTTTAGATGGGCAACACTAGTTGATAGGTTAAGGTTTTTCGTTTTCCTTAGAGCTTGGAAAAGAAGTCCCATATTCAACCCCCCTTCTATGTGACTAGATCCTACATGATGGTGAACTTCAGGAAACAAATCCTTGCTTCTTCGTGCGGTTTGACTCTCCAAGTTGCTTTTCTAGCATATTTGATTTGCTTCCGCTTCGATCTACTTGGGTGTGCTACTTGTGTGTGCAGGGCTCATTACCTTGCATGTGATCATCTACTAAGGCCACTCACCAAGTTTGGTTCGTGCTAGAAGTCAAGAGGTGCTTGAAGTTGTTTTTGCAGGTGTTCTGTGCTACACCGGTCTGACCGGTGAGGTGCACCGGTCTGACCGGTATCACCTGTGAAGTCCAGTGCTTGACCGGTCTGACCGATCTCCGCCACCGGTCTGACCGGTGAAGCACGTCAGCTCAAGTGTTCGGGGAGAAAAAGTTTAATTTGGTCGTCAAACCTATTCACCCCCCTCTAGGCGACATCAAGGTCCTTTCAGCATTTCATGAAGAAAAAGAGAGCCCAAGAGAAAAGATTTTGCGCTCTGAAGCTGGATATGAGGAAAGCCTATGACCGTTGTGACAACCCGCCCAGAAAAATACCGTACTATCGCCTAAACCAATCCACTTTGGTCATTAAGCAATAATAAAGTATCATCCTATCGTTAGTCACTGGGTTAACATCCGGTAAATCACATATATAGCAACAAGTATCGACATATATGCATTAAAACTCACGCGAAGGCGAGTCCAGAGATACACCATAATTAACAACAGAAAGTCACCCCGAAGGGTTTAATTATTACAAAATGAGTCTTTGACATGACAACGTAGTTCAAAGTTTTTAAAATAGTGGAATTAAACTAAGGGTTAAGCGAGAACACCACGGGAGGTCAGCCATGATGCCTTCATTCGTCATCCTCCACCCACTCCAGCTCCCAGCTGGGCAGGATCTCTCCGGGCCACACATCACCAAAGACATTACCTGGAGCAACAGATTATAGCAAGGCTGA
Source organism: Cenchrus americanus (assembly GCA_947561735.1). NCBI lineage: Eukaryota > Viridiplantae > Streptophyta > Magnoliopsida > Poales > Poaceae > Cenchrus > Cenchrus americanus. The sequence goes on along the minus strand of OX387242.1, from coordinate 94,730,226 downwards.
GTATGCTAATACTCAGCAAGACTTACTCATTGGTGATCACTACTCCACCAACTCTAGACATGATAGGCTTGTTGGCCACTGGGTTTCTTTTGCGGAAAAGTAACAAAGAGTATGTCCTTACTTTCAAGATTTTAGCACAAGTTCTAGTGGGTTTATTCTTTTCTAAGTTAGCCATCTATTACAAACAAGGTTGTGCAATATAATTAATCAAGCATAATATTCATCAACTTCCATCATTAAGGATCTCATAGCCAGTGGAGTAAGTAGTCTCAGATAACGGTGAGAGGCCGACAATCGATTGATTCAAAACCTTGCAAGGTAGACCTAAACACACGGTGGGATGCCTGTCGGTGTTTTAGACCGGCAACCTACTAAGGGGAGTACCTGAAGTAGATGAATGTGACTCGCTGAGATCGGTAACTCGAAGGAAGAGACACGTGGCACACAATTTAGACAGGTTCGGGCCGCGAGGTGCGTAATACCCTATGTCCTGTATGCTGCGTAGCTCTGGATTGATAGGGCACAATTACAAGATGGTGCAATAGTGCGCCGTGAGTTGTAGGGGATTGGATGAGGTGATCCTGAGATCGGTCCCTGCCTCGCCTTATATAGTCCGGGAGGCAGGGTTACAAGTCGGAGTAGGGAGAGAGTACTAGTCGAGTACGTCTAGGAGTCCTCTATACAGTGCGGAACATGTACAACTCCCTAACTGTCGGTGTTTTAGACCGGCAAACCTACCGAGGGGGTACCCGAGGTAGTAGATTGTGCGGTGGGGATCGTGATCGGGAGACCGAGAACTCGAAGGTACGCGCAAGGACACGGGACACAAGATTTATACAGGTTCGGGCCGCCAAGGTGGCGAGCCCTACGTCCTGTTTGGGGGATCAAGTATGGCGCCCTGCGCTTGGTGTTGGTCGTCCCCGGAGGGATCGGGGATGTGCGGCTAGGTACCCGGCCCTCCTTTATATAGTCCAGGGGGCGGGTTCCTAGTTGGTTACAAGGTAGGAGTTCTAGTAGGAGTACACAGAGCGAGTCCTAGTAGGAGTACAGGGGAATTCTACTAGGAGTCCGTCTTCTACTATTCTTCCTTCCTTGCACGAGTACCCGGGGAGTATGCCCGACAAGCCCCCGAGCACGTTGGAGTCGAGAGTAGTAGTTCGAGTAGTCTTGAAGCCTCTTCGAGTAGTTCTTGAGCGTCCTCGAGTACGCTTGGAAAAGTCTTCAATAGTACTTGAAGCGCCGCGAGGGCTGGAAGGTGGTCCAGCTCATCGGTCTTGAAAAAAATTTGAATGATGGGTGTAGCATAGCAGCCCCCGAGCCTTAAAATGATTAGGTAATCAATCCAAGGGTCTTCAGTGTTCGCGAAGCCATCATCCGAGTACTCTTGCAGCATGTAGCCCCCGAGATAAGAGAGCCGTATGAGCCACGTCGAGTAGTGATTGGTGAGAAGCCCCCGAGCTTGAGAGCGAGCGAAGCATGCTGAAGTTATCTTCAAGTAGCCCCCGAGCTGGAGAGATTCCAAGTAGCAGTTTGGCGTCGAGCCGTGGAGCTTGAGAAGTAGTCGTGCCGTCAGAGCGGACTTTAGAATGCGACTTAAAAACCGAAGTCGACTTTGTGCCGCGCGGAGCGGACTTTGTGATGCGACTTGAAATCCGAAGTCGACTTTAGTTGCCGCGCGGAGCGGACTTTGATATGCGACTTAAAAACCGAAGTCAACTTTAGGGTGCCGCACAGAGCGGACTTTGATATGCGACTTTAGAAGTCGACTTTAGAATGCCGCGCAGAACGGACTTTGAGATGCGACTGAAGAAGTCGACTTTGTGCCACGCGGGGTGGACTTAAGATGCAAAAAACGAAAAGCACTTTCCGGAAAGCCAAAGCGAATGAAAAATCAGAGAAAACGAGTAGTTTTGCCGCCGGAGCGGGCTTAAGATTGCGACCGGAGTCGGCTTGTGCCCCCGGAGTGGGCTTAAGTACCTGAGCCATGGATTTCGGACCCAAGGTACGATTGCCGCCGGAGCGGGCTTGTGCCACCGGGAGTGGGCTTGGATGCGACCGTTAGCGTCGACTTGTGCCACCGGGAGTGGGCTTAAGTACATGAGCCATGGATTTCAGACCCAAGGTACGATTGCCGCCGGAGCGGGCTTGAAGGTGCGGCCGGAGTCGGCTTGTGTACCTAGGCCATGGATTTCGGACCCAAGGTACGGGTGCCACCGTAGTGGACTTGAAGGTGCGACCGGAGTCGACTTGCGTACCGGGCCATGGATTTCGGACCCAAGGTACGGAGCGCGAGTACTTAGGGCACTTGGACCCATGGTACGGAGCGTGAAGACCACGTGCGCTAGGTTCCATCGTCGCCGAGGACCCGAGGGCCACTTGCGGCTAGGTTCCATCGAAGCTTACACACGTAGTATGCCACCGAAGCGAGGGGCGAAGATGCGACCGGAGTCGACTTTAAGATGCCGCACGGAGCGGACTTTAGAATGCGACTTTAGAAGTCGACTTTAGATTGCCGCGCGTAGCGGACTTTAGAGACTGCCTCCTAGGGATAGCCCCCGAGTTGATGAAGTAGACTCGCGGCGACTAGATTGATATGCCCCAAGAGTAGTCAGCAGAGTGTAGCTCCCGTGAAAACCCGCCGAGAAGCATACACAAATGAGTAGTCGGCAAGTAGTCCTACATGATGAGGAGAACAAGCCAAGAGAACAGTAATCATTTAGATAAATGACTTAGCTGTTGCTGCCTGGGCAGACTGATGATGAAGCCGTGGCGGTCGGCGATGGAGCCGCGACGGTTGTTGCTAAAGTTGACTAGTCAGAGTTGATTCCGACTAGTTGTTGGGGGCGTGACTGCCGTTCTCGACTAGTTTGGAAAACTACTCGAGATGAATGGTCAACGCGATGCGACGGGAAGACGAAGTCGTGGCGGCGCGCGGCGTACTCGAAGTAGAGCCAGTGTTGCCGCGAGACAAGTAGTCACGACGCACGGCGTGGCTGAAGTAAAGCCAGTGTGGTGACAAGACGAAGTCGCGGCGCACGGAGTAGTCGACGATGAGCCTGCGTGAGGCGAAGTAGTCGACGACGAGCGGCGCGACAAGCCGCGTGACGAGCCGCGCGACATGCCGAGGCACCCGGACGCACGGCGGAGACGATGTAGTCGACGACGAGTAGTCGACGACGCGCGCGCGCGCGACAAGCCGCGTGACGAGCCGCGTGACGAGCCGAGGCACCCGGGACGCGCGGCGGAGACGATGTAGTCGACGACGAGTAGTCGACGACGAGCGGCGCGACAAGCCGCGTGACGAGTCGTGCGACGTGCCGAGGCACCGGACGCGCGGCGGAGACGATGTAGTCGACGACGAGTAGTCGACGACGAGCGCGCGCGACAAGCCGCGTGACGAGCCGCGTGACGAGCCGAGGCACCCGGACGCGCGGCGGAGACGATGTAGTCGACGACGAGTAGTCGACGACGAGCGCGCGCGACAAGCCGCGTGACGAGCCGCGCGACGTGCCGAGGCACCCGGACGCGCGGCGGAGACGATGTAGTCGACGACGAGTAGTCGACGACGAGCGGCGCGACAAGCCGCGTGGACGAGCCGCGCGACGTGCCGAGGCACCCGACGCGCGGCGGAGACGATGTAGTCGACGACGAGCGGCGCGACAAGCCGCGTGACGAGCCGCGCGACGTGCCGAGGCACCGGACGCGCGGCGGAGACGGCGTAGTCGACGACGAGTAGTCGACGACGAGCGGCGTGACAAGCCGCGTGACGAGCCGCACGACGTGCCGAGGCACCCTGGCGCGCGGCGTAGAGGAGGAGTAGTCGACGACGAGCCGGAGTAGTCGATGACGAGCGGCGTGAGGAGCCGCGTGACGAGCCGCGCGCGACGTGCCGAGGCATCCGGACGCGCAGCCGTAGGAGGAGTAGTCGACGACGAGCCGGAGTAGTCGACGACGAGCGCGCGCGAGGAGCCGCGTGACGAGCCGCGCGAGGAGCCGCGTGACGAGCCGCGCGACGTGCCGAGGCACCCGGACGCGCGCGGCGTAGGGCGAAGTAGTCGACGACGAGCCCGGAGTAGTCGACGACGAGCGCGCGCGAGGAGCCGCGTGACGAGCCGCGCGACGTGCCGAGGCACCTCGGCGCGCGGCGTAGGAGGAGTAGTCGACGACGAGTCGAGTAGTCGACGACGAGCGGCGCGAGGAGCCGCGCGATGTGCCGAGGCACCCGGACGCGCGGCGTGGGCGAAGTAGTCGACGACGAGCCCGGAGTAGTCGACGACGAGCGCGCGAGGAGCCGCGTGACGAGCCGCGCGACGTGCCGAGGCACCTCGGGCGCGCAGCGTAGGAGGAGTAGTCGACGACGAGCCGGAGTAGTCTACGACGAGCGGCGCGAGGAGCCGCGCGATGTGCTGAGGCACCCGGGCGCGTGGCGTAGGAGGAGTAGTCGACGACGAGCCGGAGTAGTCGACGACGAGCGGCGCGAGGAGTCGCATGATGAGCCGCGCGACGTGTCGAGGCATCCGGACGCGCGGCGTAGGCGGAGTAGTCGACGACGAGCCCGGAGTTGTCGACGACGAGCGGCGCGAGGAGCCGCGTGACGAGCCGCGCGACGTGCCGAGGCACCCGACGCACGGCGTAGGAGGAGTAGTCGACGACGAGCCCGAGTAGTCGACGACGAGCGGCGCGAGGAGCCGCGTGACGGGCGCGCGCGACGTGCCGAGGCACCGGATGCGCGGCGGAGGCAAAGTAGTCGACGACGACCAGCTCGCGCGAGGCGGAGTAGTCGACGACGAGCAGCGCGACGAGCCGCATGACGAGCCGCGCGACATGCCGAGGCACCGGGACGTGCGGCGTAGGCGAAGTAGTCGACGACGACGAGCCTGCGCGAGGCGGAGTAGTCGACGACGAGCGGCACGACGAGCCGCGTGACGAGCCGCGCGACGTGCCGAAGCAACCGGAAGCGCGGCGTAAGAAAATTGATTACGCTTTGACAAGAGCAAGGCGACTTGCTTCAATGGATCTCGGCGAGTCGACGAGTAGATTGATCTTGTTGACGAGAGTCCTTCGAATTCGCCCGGTGGTGATGATCACCCCTACCTGGCGCGCCAGCTGTCGGTGTTTTAGACCGGCAAACCTACCGAGGGGGTACCCGAGGTAGAAGATTGTGCGGTGGGGATCGTGATCGGGAGACCGAGAACTCGAAGGTACGCGCAAGGACACGGGACACAAGATTTATACAGGTTCGGGCCGCCAAGGTGGCGAGCCCTACGTCCTGTTTGGGGGATCAAGTATGGCGCCCTGCGCTTGGTGTTGGTCGTCCCCGGAGGGATCAGGATGTGTGGCTAGGTACCCGGCCCTCCTTTATATAGTCCAGGGGGCGGGTTCCTAGTTGGTTACAAGGCAGGAGTTCTAGTAGGAGTACACAGAGCGAGTCCTAGTAGGAGTACAGGGGAATTCTACTAGGAGTCCGTCTTCTACTATTCTTCCTTCCTTGCACGAGTACCCGGGGAGTATGCCCGACACTAACCGAGTACTACTCCTGTGTAGTCCTTGTGCTCCACGCCTTCAGGTGCCGTGTAGCGCAAGCCGGGTAGTCCCAGGGGCCCACCGAGTAGTCGGTCCTGGTTCCCACTGAGGTAGTGGGCCCAGGGAGGTCCATACGACAAGCCCCTGAGTACTTTGTAGTCGAGAAGGATAGCTTCAAGTAGTCTTGACGGCCTCAACGAGTAGTCCTCAAGCGTCCCTGAGTGCTACAAGTCAAAAGTCCTCAAGAGTAGTCGAAGCATCCCGAGGCTGGAATGTACTCCAGCTGATGTCTGAGCAATCTTGAATTCTTCTCAAGTAGTCCCAAGCGTCCTCGAAAACTGCCTTCGAAGGTCTTCAAAAAATGCCTGTCTTGTCTTGAAGCCAAAGCTGATATGGAGGGGCGATTTGCAAAACCGCACTCCACATGGAGTAGCCCCCGAGCCTTGAGCCGCGGGCTCTGGCTGAGGGTCTATCTGAAGTCTTGGCAAGAAAATCCCGAAAAATCCGGAGAGAAAAAACCGAAGGACACGTGGCATGGAGCCCCCGAGCCTTGAGTCGAGTACTTCCTCTCGAATTGAAGGGTCTTCTTGAAGAATTTGTCCTGAGATGCTCTTGAGACTAGCCGCTTCCCAGGTAGTCGAGTAGAAGTAGCCGAGCCCCCGAGGTGAGGCGCGTCGACTAGTAGAATACGAAGGGTCGCGCGCAGCCGCTGAGTCAGCCGCGCGTGGACTTATCCAGCCGCCCGTTGCGGAGCCGATTTGGCTTATAAATAGAAGCCAAAACCCTTAGGGTTTTTCACCCATTCGAGCTGCAGCCATTCCATTTGCATCTGAAGCGAATCCACTCCCAGTAGCTTGCTGCCGCCTTCCTCGGGATCAAGCCACATTGGGTGCTTTTCCGGAAGTTCTTCCGCGTCAAGCCGCAACCAAGTGCCACCAATCCCAGGGTAGTCGGAGGAGCCGGCATCCAGCTGAGGGAGGACGCCGCGGAGCAGTACCTGCTGTACAAGCTCGTCGACTCCAACACAGATTGGAAGACCAGGTGGTTCTACATCACGAACCACCACCCCGGCCTACCGAAGCCGAGCGGACGGCAGCCCAGGCACCGTGAATGGTGGAACACGGAGCCCACCATGCAAGAAGGAATCCAGCTCCCCGAGCTGCTAGCACGCATCAAGGTGCTCAGGGAGGCGGGACTGAGGGTCGAGCACGTGGCCTTCAGTTTCATGAAGCGCAGGATCCAGCCGTTGATGGCTCGGGAGACCCTGGGCTTCGAGTACGCCGGCGACGACGACGCGTCGCGGATGCCGGGAGGCGAGCTGGACGACAACGACATCATCGAGAGGTTGTCGCGGATCTTCAAGGACATGCCACCGTACACGGCGTGCCCTGTTGAGGAGTACTCCGCCGCGCGCCCGCCCAAGGAGGTGAGTAGTCGTACTCCCCTAGTCGAGTAGTGATTACTTGAAGTAGAGTTGCTGACGTCTTGTGTCTTGCGCAGGATGATGTGAAAAAGTTCATCTCCGAGCCGCAGCCACCTCCGAGTGGAATCGAGATCCCGAAGGAGGGCAGGGCGAAGGAGCGGCGTGAAGTCGGCGAAGGTCACGACACCGTCGTCGTGGAGGATACCTCCTCCGACGACGACGAAGACGAGGAGACGCTGCAAGACCGCTTCCAGCTGCGGTCGAGGTTTAGCCGCCCGGGCTTGCCTCATGTTCCTCTGGTACAAGACCCCCGGCTAGCCTGGCTGCGCCGCCGCGGAAGCCGCGCAACCCCGCCATGAAGCGGGTGGCAAAGAAGCTGAGGGTCTCAGAGACCACGCCTCAGGAGGTAAGTTGTCTTGAACAGAGTAGTCGAGTACCCTTTGTTCGAGTACGCCTGCTGACGAGCAGTCTTCCTTGTGTGAAAGAGGTGCCGCCAGCGGAGCCCGTCGAAGAGGGCGACGAGGGCGTGTGGGACACGGTGGGGGAGCCAGCTGGAAGTCGTAGTCCAGCCCCCACTGTTGAAGAGATCCTGGCGCAACTGGAGCGCCAGCCCCCAGCTCCGCAAGGGAGCACGGGACCCGTGGCCGCCGCCGTTGAAGAGGTGGTGGCCTCAGGAGTGCAGGAGACCGCTGCGCCGTCCGCCGCTGCTGTGGAGGAGGCGGTAGCCGCAGGGGCGCAGGAGAAGGCGCCCGCCGAGGGTGGACTGGTCGATATCGCCAGCATCCTCGGTGCTCCGGCCGTGACCATTGTCCGGTCGAACTTGTAAGTACCTTATTCTTGCGAGTAGTACTTGTTGCAGTAGTCGATGTTGCCTGACGACCATCTGTGTGTGCTTCTGTAGAAAATCCACGGATCTGACCTGGGATGGGGATGAGCCCTCATCAGCGGTGGCGGAAGAAGTCGCGCCGCCCGCCGAGGAGGCCGCTCCCGCTATCCAAGCCGCGGTTAAGCCACCGGTTGCCGAGGCGCCGCTGCCGGAGGCCAGTGTAGTCGAAGGTGAGTACCCTTCTTGAAGCTACAGGGCTTCACGAGGAGTAGTCGTAGGCACTGACGCACTTGTCTCTCTTTGACAGGCACTGAAGGTGGTGACATCCCTGCGGGGGTGCCAATGCAGAGGTTGACACCAGAGGCCCTGGAGGCTGCGGAAGGAGCCCCCGAGCCTATGGAGGAGGTCGTCGAGAGGACCGCCGGGGGAGAGGCGGTCACCACGTCGCCAGAGATTGCTCTGGAGGTGGCTATCCGCTCCCCCGAGATCCAAGACGCAGAGCCCATCTGTGCTGCGCCGATGACGGAGGCCACCGCGAGTAGTCGCGGCGGTATAGAGCTGCTCGCAGATGACCTTATCGAGCCGGCGACGGTGGCCAAGCATCTGGAGGCGATCCGTCAAGCCGAGCAGTGGATGAAGGTGAGTAGCTGTAGCCTTTGAGTATCCAATCCTTTGTCGTTGAGTACTCTTCGTGACTTGAGTTGTCGTGTGCAGGACGTTGCGGAGCGGTCCCGCGACAAGTCGAACCTGCTGCAGGGCTATGGCGACACGGTGCTCCGAGCCGAGGCGCTTGAGGAGCAACTTGTGAAGTCGCGAAGGCATGCTGCTGCCATGCAGTCGAAGCTCGACGCCGCCTTCGCCAAGTACCACAACGACGTCTTGGAGTTGCAGGCGAAAGGCGACGACTTGTTGGAAAAACAAAGGCCTCCACAACAAGAACAAAGGTATGCCCCTGAACTTGTCGTGTACTTGTTGGAGGTCGAGAAGCATCTGACCCGCTGTTGCGTTGCTGTGTTGCAGAGCTTGAGGGCCAGGTGGAGCAGCTGAAGGCTTCGGAGACGAGCATGAAGAACCTCTTCTACCAGGAGCAAGAAGCCCGCCAGGTACTTGAGCTCGACTACAAGGAACTCGCCTTCGAGTGCGAGAAGCATATGGAGCTTCGGATTGCTTCGACAGAGATCTCGTCAACCTGCTACAAATCCTTGCGAAGTTGAACGAAGACCGCGAGGCATTGCGGGCCCGTTGAAGGAGTTGGAAGAAGCCGCGTTGCCGATCGCAAGACTCCCGGTGCCGCACCCGGCGGCCCCAAGATAGCTCCTTCGGTGGATCGCCTTCGCGAAGCTCCAAGCCGGCTGGCCGCCTACGTGAAGCACATGGCCAGGTCGATCCCAAGACAAGTCTTGGCCTTCATGAAGTCGTATTTCCCGAAGGCCCCAGTGGAGGTAGTCGCCGGCGGGGTAGCCGCCAACTGTTCGATGAGCAAGATGCGCAGCCGCCGGAGCAAGATGGCTCCCCATCGCGGAGCGAGTGGGCGAGAAGCTGAATCTCCAGTAGCCCTGTAATAGGTAGCTAGTAGCCATAGTTATACAAGGAAACAATTCTAATGAATTGTTCAAGTATCAATGAAAGAAAATTTTCCAGCAATGAGTACTCGTAGTCGCGATCTCAGAGTGCGGAGCGCCCATCGTGGAGTGGATGCGAGTAGTAGTACTCGGCTTTGGTAGTCCCGTTGCAGGGAGTAGATAGTAAAGAAGTTGATGAACAATCGAACTTTATTACTGAAGAAGTACACCTGGGTGGCCAGGGCCGTAGTTACAACGTAGTCGATTGGACCCGGAGGCCGCTTACAGCTGAGTAGAGCTGGAGCGGGTAGCCACTTACAGCCGTTGATCTGTAGGTAGCCGTGTAGGCTGGATCGTAGATCCGTAGGTAGCCGTGCAGGCTGGATCTTGGATTGTGGTCTCTTAGTAGACCGCTACTAGAGTCCTTGACGCTCGTCGCAGCCCAGGGTCCGTAGGTAGCCGCACGGGCTGGACCCTGGAGAGGAGTAGTCCGGAGACTGGAGCCAGGACCCGGGGGGTCGCTTGCGGCGAGGGGTGTTGATGTAGTCGTGAAGACTTGAACCCCAGAGTAGTCGTGTAGACTAGGCGTAGAATCGATAGAGCCGGTCGACGTTCCACGAGTTGTTGATGTCTTCGCCTTCGAGTGTTTGGAGGCGATAGGAGCCCGGCCCGGTCACCTTTGCGACGGTGAAGGGGCCTTCCGAGGGGGAGCTGAGCTTGTGAAGTCCCTCCGTGTTCTGGATACGGCGGAGGACGAGATCTCCAACGTTGAAGGAGCGTTCCTTGACGTTGCGATCATGGTAGCGTCGGATACCCTCCGGTGTACCTTGCCGATTGGACGAGGGCGGCGCGGCCGAGCTTCTTCGAGGCCGTCGATATCAACTCGTCTCGTCGTCTTCCGAGACGCCTTCGTCGTAGTGCTCCACTGCTGGCGAGCTCCATATGATGTCGGCAGGGAGGATTGCTTCGGAGCCGTAGACCAGGAAGTAGGGGGATTGCCCCGTTGGCTTGGATGGTTGAGTCCGTAGCCCCCAGAGTGCGCTGGGTAGTTCCTTGATCCACTTGCCCCCTTTAGAGTTCGCGGCGTCGTGTAGCCGCTTCTTGAGAGCGTCGAGCACCATCCCATTGGCGCGCTCGACTTGTCCGTTGGCCCGTGGATGGGCGACTGAGACGTATCTGACGTCGATCCCGCTGTTCTCGCAATACTCCCAGAATTGGTGGTTGTGGAAATTGGATCCCAGGTCTATGATGATGCGGTGGGGTAGCCCATAGCGGTGTACGAGTTCATCTAGGAAGTCGAGTACTCTGTCAGCCTTGGGGCATGTGACCAGCTTGACCTCGATCCATTTAGTGAACTTGTTGATAGCCACCAGTACCCTGTTGAATCCTCCTGGCGCAGTTGGCAGTGGCCCAATCATGTCGAGCCCCCAGCAGGCAAAGGGCCAGGTTGGCGGTATGGTGACTAGCTTGTAGGCTGGGACGTGTTGTCGCTTGGCGAAGTACTGACATCCTTGGCACCTTTGACGAGTTCTTCGGCGTCGCCCAAGGCTGTGGGCCAGTAGAAAGCTCGCCGGAAGGCCTTGCTGACCAGCGTGCGTGAAGACGCGTGGTTGCCGCAGACGCCCTTGTGGATCTCCTCCAAGATGTCCTTGCCTTCTTCGCGAGGGACGCACTTCATGAGTACTCCAGAAGATGCGCCCCGCTTGTAAAGCTTGTCTCCGACAAGGACGTAAGACTTGACGCGGCAGACGAGTTGCGCGCCAGCTGTCGGTGTTTTAGACCGGCAACCTACTAAGGGGAGTACCCGAAGTAGATGAATGTGACTCGCTGAGATCGGTAACTCGAAGGAAGAGACACGTGGCACACAATTTAGACAGGTTCGGGCCGCGAGGTGCGTAATACCTTACGTCCTGTATGCTGCGTAGCTCTGGATTGATTGGGCACGATTACAAGATGGTGCAATAGTGCTCCGTGAGTTGTATGAGATGAGATTGGATCCTAGAGATCGGTCCCTGCCTCGCCTTATATAGTCCGGGAGGCAGGGTTACAAGTCGGAGTAGGGAGAGAGTACTAGTCGAGTACGTCTAGGAGTCCTCTATACAGTGCGGAACATGTACAACTCCCTAACCGAGTACTACTCCTGTGTAGTCCTTGTGCTCCACGCCTTCAGGTGCGTGTAGCGCAAGCCAGGTAGTCCCAGGGGCCCACCGAGTAGTCGGTCCTGGTTCCCACCGAGGTAGTGGGCCCAGGGAGGTCCATACGACACCCGCGAGGACAACCACCAAGCGGTTCCCAAAACTCTTCAGATCAGGATCGAATCTTACAGTCTTTAGTGCAGGTTATCTGGCATACCCCGCGAGGCACTCGGACTCACCGTACACCACCGGTAGCTAGCCGTGAGACGCATCCCAAGATGAGTAATAGCAAGATCCCTCACCGCCTCATTAAGGTACTAGGGTTACTAGTCCCATTCCCGACAAGTGCTTAGTACGTGTCGGTGTTTTAGACCGGCAACCTACCAAGGGGAGTACCCGAGGTAGATGAATGTGGCCTCGCGGAGATCGGTAACTTGAAGGAAGAGACACGTGGGACACAATTTAGACAGGTTCGGGCCACGAGTGCGTAATACCCTACGTCCTGTATGCTGCGTAGCTTTGGATTGATTGGATGTGTTTACAAGATGATGCGTATCTGAGAGAGGGGTCCCTACCTCGCCTTATATAGTCCGGGAGGCAGGGTTACAAGTCAGTTTAGGGAGAGAGTACTAGTCAACTACGTCTAGGAGTTCTCTACACAGTACCGGACATGTATAGCTTCCTATCCGAGTACTTCTCCACCGTAGTCTGTGCACCTCACGCCATCAGGTGCCGTGTGGCACAAGCCGAGTAGTCCCAGGGGCCCACCGAGTAGTCGGTCCTGGTACCCACCGAGGCAATGGGCCCAGGGAAGACCATACGGCAAGCCCCCGAGTACTTTGTAGTCGAGCAGGATAGTTTCAAGTAGTCTTGACGGCCTTGACTAGTCCTCAGGCATCCCCGAGTACTACAAGCCAAAAGTCCTCAAGAATACTTGAAGCATCCCGAGGCTGGAAGGTACTCCAGCTGATCCTTGAGTAGTCTTGAAGTCTTCTCGAGTAGTTCCCAAGCATCCTCAAGTTCTCCTCTTGAAGGTCTTCAATAATACTCACATTGTCTTGAAGCCAAAATTTATATGGAAGTATGATTGCAAAATCGCACTCCATATGGAGTAGCCCCCGAGCCTTAGGTTGAGTTGTAGACTCTGGCTAAGGGTCAATCTGAAGTTCTGGCAAGATTATCCCGCAAAATCCGGAGAAAAAATCGAAGGACACGTGGAACGGAGCCCCCGGGCCTTGAGTTGAGTACTTCCTCTCAAATTGAAGGGTCATCGACCCAGGGAGTTGAGTAGACGTAGCCGAGCCCCCGAGACTGAGCGCATCGACTACTAGAAGTTGAAGGGTTAGACGGGTGCCGCTGAGTCAGCTGCCGATGCATATCCAGCCGGCCGTTGCGGAGCCGCTAGTTGACTTATAAATAGAAGCCAAAACCCTTAGGGTTTTTCAACCCCCACATTTGCAGCCACTCGAAGCAGATCGAGCCAAGAGACCGCTGCCAGTGCACACTGCCACCGCGTCGTAGACCGTAGATCCACGCGCGCCGTCGCTGCTTTCCTCCGCCACAGCCCCCAAGCGAATGCGAGTGAAAACCCGCTGCCTTTGGAGAATGAAGCCTTCCCCATCAAAGAGCATGAAGACCGCCGCCGGGAAGAAAAGGTCCCGTGAGGAGGCTGCTGGATCCGCTGAAGGGTCAACGCCGCTGGCATCTCCTCCGTGCTCGAATCTGAACAAGGAGTGGAAGAAATCCAAGGCGAAGACTGAGGAACTGTTGGCACTGGTGAATAGCGGGTTCCTTCGGGAGAAGGAGGTCGACATGTGGCGCGCCGCCGCGGGAGATCCGTACCCGATGGAGAAGAACCCCGACGAGATCCCGATGTTCGCCCGGTTCGTCGAGCGCGGGTTGGCTTTCCCAGCGAGCGACTTCTTCAAGGGTTTTCTCGATTATTACGGTATCGAGTACCTTAACTTGAACCCCAATGGCATCTTCCACGTATCTGTCTTCGTCCACATCTATGAAGCATTCTTGGGGATCAAGCCCCACTGGGTGATGTTCCGAAAGTTCTTCCGTGTGAAACCAGTAGTCGGAGGGGCCGGCATCCAGATGCGCGAAGACGCTGCCGAGCAATACTTGGCATACAAGTTGATCGACTCCAATTAGGACAGGAAGTCGAAATGGTTCTACGTCACCAACCACCACCCGGTGCTGCCAAAGCCAAGTGGGAAGCAGCCAAAGCACCGGCCCTGGTGGAATACAGAGCCGACGATGCAGGAGGGTATCCAGCTACCCGAACTGCTCCTGAAGATCAAGGCTTTGAGAGAAGCTGGACTAAGGGACGAACACGTGGCCTTCAGCTTCATGAAGAGGAGGGTGCAGCCACTGATGGCTCGCGACACCCTCGGCTACCAGTACACCGGCGAGGACGACACGTCGCAGATGCCCAGTGGTGAAATCGATGATGACAACATCGTCGAGAGGCTGGGCAGGATCTTCAAGGACATGTCGTTGTACATGCCCTGCCCGGTCCCCGAGTACTCCGCAGCGCATCCACCAAACGAGGTCAGTAGCCGCACTCAGTGTCCGAATACTGATTGTGTGGCAATAGTCGTGCTCACCCAATGCACTTATTACAGGATGACATTGCAAAGTTTGTCTCTGAGCCGGCTTCGCCTCCATGACTTGCGAATATCCCGGAGGAGGGGAAAGGCAAGGGGAAGGAACGCCGCGACGTCGGCGAAGGTGACGACACTGTCGTCGTCGAAGATACGTCCAATGAAGAGGACGAGGAGACGCTGCAGGAGCAGTTCCAGCTACGGTCCAGGTTCAGCCGCCCTGGACTACCCAACGTGCCCCTCATCAACGATCCTCTGACTAGCTTAGAGGCTAGTCTGCCTGCGCCGCCGAGGAAGCCGCACAACGTGGCACGCAAGCACGTTGCCAAAAAGCTGAAGATCACCGAGACTACATCTCAAGAGGTAAACTCCTCGAGTAGAGTAGTCAAGTACTTGTATTGCAATGTTGTGTATGCTGACAACTGAATTCCGAGTGCTTGCAGGAGATTCCGCCGTCCGACCCCGTAGACCAAGGGGACGAAGGTGACAGGGAAATGGTGGGAGAGCTGGCTGAAAGAAGCCGCATACCAGCCCCCATCGTAGAAGAGCTCGTGTCACAGTTGACACAGCAGTCGACTACAGTAGTCGAGCTGCAGGCGCCGGTCGTCGAAAGCCGGACGGAACCGGCCGCGACCATTGATGCTGAAGAACCAGCAGCAACTCAAGCCGAAGAAGAGGCACCCACCGAAGCCGGGCTTGTCAACATTGCCAGCATACTTGGCGCCCCGAGCGTGACTGTTGTCCGATCGAGCTTGTAAGTGAAGATCTTTCCCGAGTAGTACGTGTAGCTAGGTAGTCTTACTTGGTTGACCACCAATGATGTACTTTGCAGGAAATCGACAGACTTGTCTTGGGAGGGAGATGAACCCAGCGCGGCAGTGGCTGAAGAAGATTCCACGCCTGCTGCCGAGGAGTCCGCTCCCCTCCCCCAAGCCGAGACCGTGACGCCGGCCATAGAGGCTACACTGCCGGAGGCTAGTGTAACATCCTGGAATTTTTCCCGGAATGTTAGCAATGCAAAAATGTGGATTTCAAAATTTCGATTTTAAATTGAGTGCATAATTAATATGTAAGGCTGTCTTCTTTGAACCTTCCCTGAATTCCTAGATTTATTTTGAGCAAAAACATAAAATTTAGGAATTATAAAATGCTAGTGTGAGAACCTTGGAGTTTGATGGAATTTATTTTGCATCTTAATTGTGTGGGATTCAAATTTGAATTCTAAATTCAAATTCGAATCATAGTTTAAATAGGAACTAGGTGTTTAGGAAATAGGAAAAACCTTCCCTGCACCTTGGGCCTCAACTCAGTTTGCCAAGTCCTCTAGACCACCCCGAAGCTTTCCTCTGGTTCACCAAGCCGCAGCCCATCTAGCCTCTTTCAGCCCACCAAAGCAGCCGGCCCGCCTACCCTTCATCTCTCTCCTTGTTTCACTGCCACGCGGGACCCGCCGGTCAGCCCCTTTCCCCCTCACCTTTTCCTCTTCCCTGTCTATCCCGAGCACGAGCCGCGCGGGGCAGGGGGCGACGCCAGCGCCGGCCCCATGGCCGCCGCCCCTCCCTGCCGCTCTGGCGCTCCGGATAGAGGCCGCGTGCCCCTGAATCGGATCCTCACCGCCCACTCCCGCATCTCCAAACCCTAGGCGCGCCCCTACAAGTAGCCGCCCCACAATCCTTTCTGTGGCTGCGCCGCCGCCCATGGGGGTCTTTCTGATGCGCCGCAATCCAGAGAGAGGAGAAGAGAGGAAGGAGGCGCAGTAGGCGGGGGAGAAGTTGGAGGCCGCCCGTGGGGGAGGCCAGAGCCGCCGCCCGGCGCCGGCCCCTTGGCGGCCGGCGGAGGTGAGGCGCACCCCGCGGGCGCCATAGCCTGCGTTCGGGGAAGAAAAAAAAAAAAAGAAGGAGGAGCCGGGAGGAGAAGGAGCGCCGGAGGCCACCCGTAGGGGAGCCGGGGTCGCCACGCCGCCGGACCCCACGTCGCCGTCCGGCTGCGGGGGAGGCCGCCCGAGGAAGGGGCGCCGCTCGTGGGCTGCGCCGCGAAGATGGAGCAGTGCCCGGTCCCTTGCTCCCTTGCTGCGCACCGCGACGCCGCCCTTGTCTGCTTCCTCTTCCCCGAGCCCTTCAACACCGCCTCGCCGGAACGCCAAGGCGCGGGGCTGCTGCACAAGGGAGACGCCGATGTGGAAGCCATGGACCGCGCCGCCCTGCTTCCTCTGCTCCAGGCCGTTCCGCTGCTCTCCACCGCGCCTTGTTCACCGTCGTGTCCAGAACGCGAGGTGAGCACTACCCTTCACCTTGCTGTGGACCCGGCCTTCGAGCCGAGGCTGGACCGAGCCTTGTGAGCTCGCTGTTTGTGTGTTGCCTGCTGTCCCGCATCGCGCCGCCGCGCAGACCCGCCGTCGCTTGAGAGCCGGTCATCGAGCCGAGCCGGTCGTTTTGCAGGTGCCGCTGTCGTCGTCGCCGCGCGCGCTCCCTTGCCCTGCAATTGTGTCGTCCCTTTGTTCCGATGAGCGCACGCCGAGTTCCGGCTCGCCGTCGGCACCCACACACTGAGCACGCCACCGTCGAGCGAAGGCCCTGCCTTTCTGGGGCCAGGAGTCGGGTGAGCACAGACCTTTGTCGTGTGCACTTCCCCGCTCGCCGTCGCCCTGTTTATGTCCCTGGTTGTGCACATGTTGTTGGCGTTGTGCCATCGCCACGGCTGTGCCGCCGACCTTTTACCCGCACACACCAACACCGGGTCGAGGCCCTGTCCTTCCTGGCCAAACCTGTGCACGCGCACTCACGCACACGCGAGGTCGTTCGCCGGCGTATGACCCCAACCAACGCCGCCGGGCCGATCCTCGCCGTTTTCCTGTTCTCTGTTCCCTTGCCTAGTGCACGCCGTCAATTTCGTGTCGCTGCCATGGCCGAGCCGTCGGCGATCGGCACGCACACATACGCACGCAACCGAGGGGCCGAGCCCCGCTTCACCTATCTGTGACCGTACTCGACATTCCGCCGTGCCGTCGCCGCGAACCCCAACGCACCGGCGCCCGTGTGTCCGTCGAGCCATCGACCCCAAGTTCGAACCTTTCGGCCACTTCGACCCTGAACACCGCCTCGCCTAAATCTGCTCGTTGAGCTCTCGTCTCTGTGTCGTCGTCGTGCACATGCCGTCGGTTTTGTGTCGCCCCCGTGGCCACGCCGCCGACGTTCGCACAAATGCAAACACGTACACCCGAGGAGTCGAACCCCTCTGCTCTCCCCGTCCAACCGCACACACTCGTAACCGTGCGCACACTCACGCTCGGTTTCTGCACGTGATCGTTTGATCCTCACCGGCACCGCTCAAGAGTTTGCGTCGGTGAGCCCCATCTCGCAGCGCTTTGCCGCCGCCGCGAACTGAAGGATCAGATGGCGACTAGAGAGGGGGGAGTGAATAGGAGCCGGTAAAAATTCTTCCCAAAGAACCCGGCCTATGTCCTACTCAAATCCCGGTCACACACGAGCGATGGATCGAATCACGCACCAATCGCCAAGACCACGAGGTTATGGATCAACCTCTAGCCTTAGGAACGATTCCTCAAAGCACACGCGGAAGCACTAGAAAGGAAGGAAGGAATCGAACCAAGAAGCAAAGCACACGAGGCTGCGGCGGACCGTCCGCGCGGAGAGGGGCGGACCGTCCGCAAGAGCCGCGCGGACCGTCCGGACGGGTATCGCGGACCGTCCGCACCGGGCCGCGGACCGTCCGGCCTTAGCCACGGACCGTCCGTTAATTTACACGAACGACCCAAAGACACCCCCGTGCCACGGACCGTCCGCGGGGAGCACGCGGAACGTCCGCCTAGCACCCGCGGACCGTCCGCCCGACACCGCGGACGCGCCCGAAACTTCGTCCAACCAAAAACCAAAATCACAACGGATCGAAACAAAAGACGAGCAAGAACACGAAGAACACGGGATGAGCCGGAGCCGCGCGGACCGTCCGCCCTGGTCCTCGCGGACCGTCCGCCGGTGCGGACGAACGAGAAAATAGCCCGACCCCGAAAGTCAACTCCCCCAAATCATCATCGGATTTCCCAAACGGTTGAAGGTTTGTAGAGACAAGGGTTTGGGGACTTGAAAAGCGTCACACAAGGATGCTATAGCCCAAAAATCTTGCCTCCTAACTCCCTAAATCACCGGGAATCGCGAATCCTTTGAGCACCTCCAAAAACTAGAGCACCGAACGAAAACTCACGAATCGAAGTGATTTCCCGGCGTTTGAGGGCACAAGATCAAGCACAAAGATGCACAAGGCATCTATCCATGTTTCCCTCAAAGAAATCCGGGAAGAAACTCACTCAAATCCGCGGAATCACACCGAGAACAAAGGCACGAAAATAAGCACAGAAAGGCACGAAAAACAACCCCGAATCTTCTATACAAACCAGGAAAGATTCACATGGTCTAGCATGCCGCCCTAGCATCCATCCCTCTCAACAAATCTCTCATGAAGCTCTCATGCTAGCCTAGAGAAAATAGGAAGGAAAATAGCTACAAAAATGAGAAAGAGGAGGGAGCAAATGAAACCCTAAGTCGCGGAGAGAGAGCGCCATCAACACACACTCCAGGCTTATATATCAGGTCCCGCCGGAGTGGTAAATGACTCGACTACCCCTAACTACACTACTGGCGATACAACCCACGTAGGGGCAATTTGGTAATGTTTGTGGGTCTTGCCATCGGACGGCCACGCCTTTGCCGCACCCCGCGTCCTCCCGACGCAAGCCATGCGATCCCGCCGCGTGTCCTCCGCTTCGAAGCTTCCCGACACGCCGGATCCCGTCTCCGTCGTGTTGGGCCCTCGGACTTGGTTTTGAGGCCCAAACCAAGAAACCGTCCGCCGATGGTTTTGTGGGCAAACCACCAAACCCCGCGTGCCGGTCCGGCCTCCCGCCAAACCACTTGACTTGACCGCCACCGTGCACCGCTCGGTTGTCCATGACTTCGTCTTGCTTGTGTCGCCACCATGTGGCCCGCACCCGATCTGCTCGTCCACCGGGTCCCTCGAACCGAGCCTACTTGTCTCTCCATCTCCGGAGGCCCCTCAAGGCTGAAGACCTTTCGCGCCCGTTCTTCACCTGCAACAACACGAACTAGGCCGCAGCCTACACCTGCGCACTAAGCCAAGAGTCAGTCCAACACCCGTTGTCAATCACTCATCACTTAAGGAGCGGTCATCCACCGACCACTGGGACGCTCCTGGTCCACAATCTCCCCCTTGATGAGTGCATTGACAACACACAACGCGAAATGAAATTCAGAGTTAAAGAGAAAGAAAGAAGAAATAAAAACAAGGAAGCTCAACTCATGACCAAAACCGAAGAAAGGCGAAGAAAGGTCACAAGCCAAGCAAAGCACAAAATCCACACCGAAAACAGCAAGAGAGCTCCCCCTGAACAAATGCAAGCTCCCCCTGAACATGTGAATGCAAATTTCGAAATTTCAGCTCACCTCTTCTGAATTTTCATTAAGCTCACCTTTTCTCCCCCTTGTTGACAATGTATGAATCAAGGTGAAAATGCAGAAATGCAAAGCATATAGACAACTACATGAGCTTCTCAAATAGGCCAAATCTAGTGTCAAAGGCTAAAAATGAGACAAAGATCACACACATGAATCATAGCATAGTAAAAGCATTGCCACAAGTAATATATGAAAATACAAGCATGTGACAAAGCAAAATTTTCAGATTTAAGCATTTTTACCAAAAGAAGGCTCGCTTCACATGTAAAGGCCTATCCATGTCACACTTGAGCCACAAACATGCATACCATTTAAAGATCATACAAGGATGTCAAATTCTCGGCAAAAGATCATGGCAAACACCCATAAAGCAAAGCATGTCATGTCAAAGCTCATGAGCCATGTGTCCACTTCGGGGAGACTTCTCCACCGGTGAACATCATGCAACATGTTTTGCACCCATATGTGAAAGATACGACATTTTCAGCATAGACATGATGGATGGAGCATTTTTCAAGCATTTGACACTTCTTTTCAAGATTAAATTATTTCATGGTACATGAAGTGCCTTTGCGGCAAAAAGAAGCTTATGCTCCCCCATGAATGCAACATAGGCTAAACATTCACAATGATATCCGGCCTTTGGCCCAAATGCAAGAACAAGGCATCCAAGCACAATCTAAGCATGAAAAGCACATTTAGACCAAACTGTGACATGGATACACAACTACACACGAGTGGAGCATATTTCATCAAAAATTAGTCAAGTTAAGCATTTATCTCAAAAAGGGGCTATCTCACCACACATATATCTCAAATATTCCAAGAGCATAGCCTCACATCACCATTTCTCCACACATATAACCAAAATCTCACAAATAGCCAAAGAGACTCACATATGGTATATAAAAGAAGCTCATCATCCTAAAATGCAATATGATACAAATGCAACATGATATGTGACAAGATGGCTATCCTACCATGGTTTATACATCAAGCAAAGCATGTATATACATCAAAGTAAAACATGGTATGATACATATGGTACAAAAGGAAATCCCCCAAGAATCAACTAGAAAGGGCAACAAACCCCAAGTTCCCCCGCAAGCGCACAAATGTAGCTTGGTCGAGAGGCTTTGTAAAGATGTCGGCTAGGCGATCTTGGGTAGGGACATGGCTCAAAACAATGGTTCCTTTTTCCACATTGTCCCTCGGAAAGTGATACCTCACTTCTATATGTTTGGTTACGGAGTGAAGCACCGGATTTTTGGCTACGCTTATGGCACCGGTGCTATCACAAAGAAGTGGGATGCGGGTGCACTCCTCACCAAAGTCTCTCAAAGTGTATGAAATCCACAACAAGCGGGAGCAACAACTAGCGGCGGCAACATACTCCGCCTCCGTGGTAGACCGAGCCACACTAGGCGCTTGCGGGAAGACCATGAGACCAACGAAGAACCAAGAAAGCGACAAGTGCCGAAGTAGACTTCCTCTCGACTCGACAACCGGCAAAATCCGCATCGGAAAAACCATGAAGAGACGAGTCGAGGAGGAAGAATACCAAAGGCCAAGACCGGGGGCGGATCGTAGGTACCGAAAATCCTCTTGACGGCCGTCGATGTGAAGTCCTCGGCGAAGCCTCGAAAACGAGCGCACGGACACACGGCGAACCGTATGTCCGGCCTCGTCGCCGTCAAGTAGAGGAGGGAGCCGATCATGCTCCCGTACTCCCGCCGGTCCACCGGTTCTCCGTCCTCATCCGCATCCAAAGTGGTCGTACTCCCCATGGGAGTCGACATCGGCTTCACATCTTGCATACGGAACTTTCTCGGCATGTCTTTCGTGTACTTGGTTTGGTGCACAAATGTACCGTCCTTCACTTGCTTGATCGCGGCCCGAGAAAATAGCGCAACTCGCCCATCATGCTCATCTCGAACTCCCTGCTCATCTCATCTGCAAACTTGGCAACAAGGTTATGTGACGAGCCACCAAAGACAATATCATCCACGTATATCTGCACAATCAACAAGTCATTCCTATGCTTGAGGAGAAACAAGGTTCTATCCACGGTACCCATCACAAACCCTCTGCTCAAAAGAAAACCTCTCAATCTCCCATACCAAGCACGGGGCGCTGTTTCAACCCATACGAGCCCTTTTCAACCCGTATACCCCGTGTGGGTACAACTCGCTCTCAAACCCAGGTGGCTGCTTCACATACACCTCCTCCTCTATGACCCCATTCAGAAAAGCACTCTTCACGTCCATCTGAAACAACTTGAACCCTTTAGCCACGGCAAAGGCTAGAAGGATCCGAATTGCCTCAAGACGGGCCACAAGAGCAAAGGTCTCCTCATAGTCGACCCCCTCCTTCTGACTAAACCCCTGAGCAACAAGTCTGGACTTGTTCCTCACAACCATCCCATTCTCTCCCTCTTTGTTCTTCCAAACCCACTTGGTTCCTATGGGATGGCAATTTGGAGGTGGTTCAACTAACTCCCACACACGGTTCCTCTCAAAGTTTTCCAACTCCTCATGCATAGAATTGACCCGGTTTGCATCGGATAAAGCATGTCCAATGTCCTTGGGCTCAAAATTAGCAACAAAAGCGACATGAGCAAAATGAGAGGAATTCCTGGACCTCGACCGTGTAGTGCGTTCATTGATGTCTCCAATGATCTTCGACAGGGGATGCACTTCTCGAATCCGCCGGGGAGCTTCACGCCTCGAGACTACCTCCCCCTCAACTTCAGCTTCTCTCGCCTGGTCCTCTTGTTGCACCGTCGTTGTCCATGAAGTAGACGGTCCATGCTCCAAGGTAGTCGTGGGGGAAGTAGTGGGTACATGCTCAGCTTCAGGCGCATGGTTCTCCCCATCATCATCTCCAGCTTCATCTTTCTCCTCTTCAAAGAGGTCCTCGGCCATCTCTTCATCACCGCACATTCAAAGCCAAGAGAAGTACATGGCATTGTCTCGTCGAAGGTCACCTCGCAAGTCTCCATGATTTTGTTAGTCTCAAGGTTAAGCACCCTATAGGCTCTAGAGTGGTTAGCATATCCAAAGAAAATACCATCACTAGACCTAGCCTCAAACTTGTCAAGTTTTCCCTTCTTCAAAATAAAGCACTTGCGGCCAAAAACTCGGAAGTGACTCACCTTGGGTGCCCGACCATGCATAAGCTCATAACGAGTCTTCTTCTTGAAAGCTCTCAATAAAATCCGGTTGGAGACATGACAAGTTTGTATTGACCGCCTCGGCCCAAAACCTCCTAGGAGTCCCGTGCTCATCGAGCATCGTCCTAGCCATCTCACAAAGAGTCCGATTTTTCCTTTCCACGACTCCATTTTGAGGGGGCACATAAGGGGTCGAATACCGATGTTCAAGACCTAGATCACGACAAAAGGCATCAAAACGAGAGTTCTTGAACTCGAGCCATTATCACTTGCGGATAGCTCGAATAGCCTTCCCATGCCTCTCGTTTTTCAACCTCACGATCGGATCTCGAACAAAACCAAAAGTCTCACTCTTATCCTCCAAGAAGAACACCCGGGCATAGCGAGAGTAATCGTCCACCACAACAAGGACATACCACTTCCCACCCACCGAGCGAACTCGAGCCGGCCCAACAAGGTCCATATGCAACGGCTACGTCGGACGCTCGGTCATGACATCGGTCAGGGGTGGATGGGGAGTGGCTACCATCTTACCATGCCTACAAGGAGCACAAACCAAATCCTTTTCAAACTTCAACTTCGGCAATCCTCGGACAAGGTCAAGACCACTCAAGCGGGAAACCAAATCAAAGCTCAAGTGTCCCAACCGCCTATGCCATTTCCACAAATCAGAAGACGGACCGGCCATCAAACGGCGAGCGAGGACCCAAAGAACGAGAGAAATCAGCCACGAAAATCGACCCTCGGGGATGATCATACGGACAAGATCACCTCGAGAATCAAGCAAACGAGACTCGCCGGACTTGAAACGCACCTCAAAACCCTCATCAAGCAACCGAGAAACCGAAAGCAAATTAAAACCCAAAGACTTCACAAGAGCCACTCTCTTCAACGTTACCTTGTCACTCACATGCACAACACCCTCTCGAAAGCACCCTACCTCGTCCATTGTCCCCAAATGTAATGTACATCTTTTCCTTCACTGGGGTGAGGCTGGAGAACCACTTCTTATCTCCGGTCATGTGTCGAGAACACCGGAGTCGATCAACCAAATGTTCTCCAAGCCTCCCCCTGCGATCGAAACAAGAACGAGAATGAGCTAGCGACTCGACACCGGGGTTAGCACGAGAGAAAGTTAAACCGGTGTCGAGCCATCCGCTCAAAAGAGGGGTTAGCAAACATCACTCCCTTGCCACCAAACTTCCCATGTCCCATGGGAGGAGTACGAGCACCACGAGGGGGGAAACGTGGTCCGTAGTTCCTCCGGAACCCAAAGCTGCGATCATCTCCCCTAAACCCGTAGCGAGGACGAGTAGGAGGACGTCCGGCAAAACCACCACGAGCCCGACCAAACCTCTCACCAGCATGCACACCATCATCTCTCCTGACAAACCTCTCACCACCACCTCTCTGTGGGAACCTGCCAACACTCCTCACACTTCCCACACCCCGTGGAAGTGGCACTCTAGGCTCAGGAATACCGCGTGGCTGGCGATACCTGTCCTGGTTTGCTTGCTCCCTAGCAAGCCTCTCATCCCTCTTCCTCTTGTAGCAAAACTCTGCAAGATGCCTCTCCTTGCCACAATACTCACACCTGAAGGGGATGGGTTTTGGTTTTGGCTCTGGCTTCTCTCTAGGCTTCTCACCCTTCTCACCCACAAACTTCACCGGTTTTTGGAAATCATTTGTCTTAGGTGGGAATTTGGGTGGATCTTGGGTTGTGTCAAGCTTGTTGCAAAGGTGGTTGGGCTTTGGTGTGAAAGAGTTCTTGGGTGCTTTTGGGAGTGGGACTTGGATCTCTCCGATCACCTCAAACCCGGGGTTAGACTCAACACACTTCTCGTACACACTCTCCCCACCGTTCTCTCCCACTTTCTCACCCAACTTCTCAAAACCCAAACCACGACCATCGGCTCTCTTGAACTCCTCAATCATGATTTTCAATTGAGGTTCCCGCCCGTACAACCAACCCAACACCTTCCTCAAATAATCATTTTCCTCATAAATGACATCCAAACGGGAAGTAAGCTCAAGATTACGCAAAGTGACTTCATCACAAGCTAGAGCATGCATTTGCAACAGGAGATTTCAAAGATGCTTCCAAAGAACTAATAGTAGAGCGAGCATCAACAAGCTTAGCATGCATAGTAGGACATGATTTGCAAGCACCAAGCAAGGTAGGTCTAGCCTTAAGCTCATCATGTTCGATCCTAAGAGCATCTAGTTGAGCCAAAATAGAAGCATTCTTCTCATTAAGCGAGTTTAATCTCATTCAACCAAGCATCACATTCAACACATTCAACATCATCAGGAGAAGTAGGAGCAAGTTTCAAAGAGTCATTCTCAAGTTTTAATTCAAGCAATTTTGACTCTAAATCTCCTACTTTCTCACTAGCATTCTCAAGCTGAGCCCTAAGATCTTTCCTCATCTTTTTGGCATCTCTCAGGCACACTATCACGGTTATCAAGCAAACCATTCAACCTAGCAATCTCGGCAAGCAAAGAGTCGGGATCACGGTTTACCTCATCCTCCGAGTCGGAGTCGCTGTCCTCCTTCACACTCTTCTTGCTGCTCGAGCTATGGGCCATGCCACAAAAGCCCTCGAGCGCCACACAGCTCAGCCCGCTGAGGTTCCGGCTTGCACTCTTCTTGCCACTCGCGCCTCCCGGCGTCTTCATCTTTCTTTGCTTGAGCTTGATCGCTCCTCGCTTGAGCTTGAGTCGACGTCGCTCGCACCGGCCACCATCGCTCTTGCCTTGTTCTTCTTGTAGGTGCTCTTGCTCGGTCGCCGCTTGTCCTTGTCCTTGCTCTTGGACTTGTTGAAGTGCTTGCCCTTGGAGGAGTACTTGTCTTCACGCCTCGGGTGCGCCTTGTACTCGTTCACCTTGTACTTGTTCTCCTCCGCTTCGGGCACTCGGCGATGAAGTGGCCACGCTTGCCACACTTGTAGCACGTCCCTGAGCTCCGCCTTGCGTTCCTCCGACTCTCGTGTAGTCGTTCAAATCTTCTTGAGAGCAAGGCCGGCTCCTCCTCGCCCGGCACATCAAACTTCTCATCCGGAATGGACATAAGAGAGGACAAAGAGAACTCGTCGACAGAAGGGTTAGATTTGCCCTTTGATCCTCCCACAAGAGCAAGACTATGGTCGGTCGAGCCCTCATGCTTGGATAGCATCTTCCTGTCAACCTCACCGACTTGAGCTTAGAAAAGAGGTCATCCAACTCAATAGTCGGATAATTCCCGGACTCCTTGATGGCCTCAACCTTAGCACCCCAAACATTTGGATCCAAGACATGCAAGAGCTTCAAAGCCCGATCATGCTCGGAGTACGGAAAATCCTCAACATTAGCCTTCATGTTGTTCACGATGGCGATAAACCTGCGAAACATCGCATCAATGTCCTCACCGGAAGTGGAGTGAAATTCTCATATTGCATCCGGTAAGAGACAAAGAGGCGAGCCTTCACATGGTTATCACCACCGTGAGCAACCAACAACTTATCCCAAATTTGCCAAGCAAGATCCAAATGGCGAACACGATCAAACTCCGGATCACACAAGCTCGGCACAAGTGATCAACGGCTTTTGCATTAGCCTCATACTTGGCCTTGGCATCGGCATCGGTCACCATAAGAGTATGGATGTTGACCGGAATAGCATATGTCTTGTCAAGCACAATAAACTCCAACAGACTTTCCTCGAAGAAAAATCCTCATACGAGCCGCCCACTTGTGGTAACCCTTGCCATCGAAGTGCGGCGGACCGCCCCGCTCAACGTACGCCATCTTAGGATTCGAGACTTGTCAAAGTCGCAAAGAATCCGGCACCAAGCTCTGATACCAATTGAAGGATCAGATGGCGACTAGAGAGGGGGGGAGTGAATAGGAGCCGGTAAAAATTCTTCCCAAAGAACCCGGCCTATGTCCTACTCAAATCCCGGTCACACACGAGCGATGGATCGAATCACGCACCAATCGCCAAGACCACGAGGTTATGGATCAACCTCTAGCCTTAGGAACGATTCCTCAAAGCACACGCGGAAGCACTAGAAAGGAAGGAAGGAATCGAACCAAGAAGCAAAGCACACAGGCTCTGGCGGACCGTCCGCGCAAGAGGGGCGGACCGTCCGCAAGAGCCGCGCGGACCGTCCGGCCGGGTATCGCGGACTGTCCGCACCCGGGCCGCGGACCGTCCGGCCTTAGCCACGGACCGTCCGTTAATTTACACAGAACGACCCAAAGACACCCCTGTGCCACGGACCGTCCGCGGGGAGCACGCGGAACGTCCGCCTAGCACCCGCGGACCGTCCGCCCGACACCGCGGACTGCCCGAAACTTCGTCCAACCAAAAACCAAAATCACAACGGATCGAAACAAAAGACGAGCAAGAACACGAAGAACACGGGATGAGCGGAGCCGCGCGGACCGTCCGCCCGGTCCTCGCGGACCGTCCGCCGGTGCGGGACGAGAAAATAGCCCGAGCCCCGAAAGTCAACTCCCCCAAATCATCATCGGATTTCCCAAACGGTTGAAGCTGTAGAGACAAGTGTTTGGGGACTTGAAAAAGCGTCACACAAGGATGCTATAGCCCAAAAATCTTGCCTCCTAACTCCCTAAATCACCGGGAATCGCGAATCCTTTGAGCACCTCCAAAAACTAGAGCACCGAACGAAAACTCACGAATCGAAGTGATTTCCCGGCGTTTGAGGGCACAAGATCAAGCACAAAGATGCACAAGGCATCTATCCATGTTTCCCTCAAAGAAATCCGGGAAGAAACTCACTCAAATCTGCGGAATCACACCGAGAACAAAGGCACGAAAATAAGCACAGAAAGGCACGAAAAACAACCTCGAATCTTCTATACAAACCAGGAAAGATTCACATGGTCTAGCATGCCGCCCTAGCATCCATCCCTCTCAACAAATCTCTCATGAAGCTCTCATGCTAGCCTAGAGAAAATAGGAAGGAAAATAGCTACAAAAATGAGAAAGAGGAGGGAGCAAATGAAACCCTAAGTCGCGGAGAGAGAGCGCCATCAACACACACTCCAGGCTTATATATCAGGTCCCGCCGGAGTGGTAAATGACTCGACTACCCCTAACTACACTAGCGGCGATACAACCCACGTAGGGGCAATTTGGTAATGTTTGTGGGTCTTGCCATCGGACGGCCACGCCTTTGCCGCACCCCCGCGTCCTCCCGACGCAAGCCATGCGATCCCGCCGCGTGTCCTCCGCTTCGAAGCTTCCCGACACGCCCGGATCCCGTCTCCGTCGTGTTGGGCCCTCGGACTTGGTTTTGAGGCCCAAACCAAGAAACCGTCCGCCGATGGTTTTGTGGGCAAACCACCAAACCCCGCGTGCCGGTCCGGCCTCCCGCCAAACCACTTGACTTGACCGCCACCGTGCACCGGCTCAGTTGTCCATGACTTCGTCTTGCTTGTGTCGCCACCATGTGGCCCGCACCCGGTCCCGCTCGTCCACCGGGTCCCTCGAACCGAGCCTACTTGTCTCTCCATCTCCTGGAGGCCCCTCAAGGCTGAAGACCTTTCGCGCCCGTTCTTCACCTGCAACAACACGAACTAGGCCGCAGCCTACACCTGCGCACTAAGCCAAGAGTCAGTCCAACACCCGTTGTCAATCACTCATCACTTAAGGAGCGGTCATCCACCGACCACTGGGACGCTCCTGGTCCACACGAACCCTAACGCGTCGGCACACGTTTGTTCCCCGAAGCCATCAGATGCGAGGTCGAACCATCTTGACCGCCTTGATCCTCATCACCTCCCGGCCTTAGCCTGGTCGCCGCTCTCCTTTCTTTGCGCCGTCACTGTGGCACGCCACCGCAGTCGCGTTGTCGCCATGGTCACGGCCGCCGCCGTTCCGCCCACCGCCGTGGCCTGGACGTCGGTATGCGCAAGCGTTCGCCCTTGCCTTGTGCAACCACGCACGCACGTGCTCGTGCCTAGCCGCGCAACCATGCGTGCGCTTGCCTGGAGAAGTCAAGGCCAAACCTTTGGCTCCCTTTCGCGCCAGACCTTGTCGGCACTCCGTCCCGCCACAGGACGCGGCTTTGCCGCCAAGGGGGATCCTTCCTCCCCGGGAGTGCGAGCGCCAACTCGATCCCGTTCTTGCACACTTGCTCAGGCGCATGAGCGCGCCAACCCAGTCGTCGCCTTCCCCACCACGAGCGAAACCAAAGCATCCAGATCGCGACCACGTCGTCGCTCTACTTCACCTCGCCGCTGAGAACGTCCTTCCGCCTGGGCGCACGAGCGTCAGGCCAAGTCAGTGCTCGTGTTCGTCCACACGTACGCACGCAGGCGAACACCCCGGTGCGCCACCGAGGAGCTCACCTTTTTGTGCCCCGACCTCGTGTGAACTCAAACCCTCGCCGCCGACCTTCTCATCATCGCCAGGAAAGCCCTGTTCCTGACCGTGACCGTCTGTTCGCAAAACGGCGTCCCCGCCGCGTAGTGCGTTGTCTCTGTCAACCTTCACCGCGTCGGGCCGCTCTCTTTCGCCGCCGACGTTCTGCTCACGCACACCCGCACCCGCGGGAGTCGAGCCCTGCTCTCCCTGTCCAAACGGTGCATGCGCAGGTTCACACGCACGCACGTCCTCGCAAGCGAGCTGCCACGCCGCCGCGGACACCCCAGTCGCGACGCCGCGGAGCTCGAGCCGCACCAAGCCGTTTACCTTCGCACCGCCGTGCTCGTCCGGGAGTTTCGTCTCACAGACGCACGCTCGTGCATGAGCTCGACCAAGCTGTCGCCTTTGCTCTCCTTGCTCGAGTCCGGTGAACACGCTCACGCGTGTGAGCCGAACCTGACCGTCGCTCAGCCTGTCGCGACCGGAACCCCGTCGTCAAGAGCAACCTTTCCGCCGAGGCGCGCGAGCGCCGAACCAACTCGTGTACGCGTTCGCCCTCAGGCACACGAGCGCATACAACATCATCGACGCCGACCACCCGAATCTTGTCGCCGAGACCTTCTGCTTTGCACCGCGCGCCAAGCTGCTCTCCGTCACCGTCGGGTCGAGTTTCCAACCAAAGCAACCCTTTTCTTTGCCTAGGTGAATCCCTAGGTGTACCAGAGCTGCGTCGAGTCGCGTGAGCTCGAGTCACCGACCAACCTCGCCGCCGATGAGCCCCTTTCCACCTGTCGCTCCTCTGGGACTTACCATCGAGCACCTGGCGCCCACGCCAGAGCCCCGTAGGAAATAGATGCACACACGCGCCCGCACGCCTTCGTTACCGTAGTAGGATCCTGTCGGATCTAGTGCGGTCGACCAACCTCAAAAAGCACCACACCTCTGCCGCTCAGCTGCGAGCCGCAGCAGATCCGACCAAGATCGTTTGTGGGCAGCCACTTGTGCATGGGTCAGCTTATAGCTACCTATGTGGCAGCCATGTGAGCTTGAAGAGCTAGCTTGCGGCCCGGCTTCGTAGATAGCTTAGAGCCCTTTTGAGCACCGCCGTAGTTAGCTTATAGTTAAGTGTATTGTGTACGCGTATTTTAATTTCAGAAATCTATTTTATCTTTGGAAAATCCTAGAAAACTCATTTCAACTCCGAAAATTGTGAAACCTTTTCCAAAGCTCTTCTAAAATTATAAACTCCGTGTTAGGCTAGAGTTCGCTCTCTTTTGGCTCTTAATTGTTGTTCATTTGGAGTTAACTGCAATAGGACCCGCCTTTATTTTGATTACGCGTTCTTAGGAGCAGCTGGAGCCGGGGAGCTGAGCTCGGAGATCGACTACATCTACGACTACGCCGCCGACGACTACTCGCACGCAGGTGTTCACGCCCGACTGATTCTGAAATACCTATTAGGCATTGCTATGTAGAATGCTAGCGCTTTACTTTAAATGCATGATGATGAACCTTGCACTGCCTACTTTTATTATCCTGTCCTTGATTGTCCTACTACTATATGTGTATATAAGCGTGTATATGCGCTGAGCTTCGCGATGCATGTGTTTGGGATGGGAATAGTGGTTCTTGGTGTGAGTGGGGTAAAAACCGGCAGGAGAAGGCGTTTTGGGTACTTTAGCGGGGGCGAGCTCGAGACAACCGATCTGGGATCGGGGATAGGAATGCACTCCTCAGTGTATCCCTACTTTGACGGTTTTCGGAGCCTAGGTGTTGGGGTTTTACTTGCGGATGGAGGACATGAGCTTGCCCCGTCCGAAAGCGAGTGGATCAACTTGTCGATAGGACTTTCGTACACACCACCTCGCCGAGAGTGGGGATAGGGCCGAGTTGAGCTCGGCAAGTGCGGAACCATACCGCTTAGGAAGGATAGCGGGGTATCAGTGGGGGAGCGGTGGAGGTGAGACCACCCTCTCAGAGCGACTCCCGTGTGGCCACACGGGAGCATTTCACGGTTCGGTGCGATTCCTTCCGAGGGGGGATTCGTTTTGAGGGCCGGATGCGGGGATGGGACCGAAACTACCGAGAGTTCGCACGGTAGGATGGGCTCGGTTGGCGATCACCGTCGGGTACCATCCCGAGTTGGGTACAGGTGTACACGCTCTGCAGAGTTTTGATCTATACGTATAGCCGCGTCCTCGGTCATGGACAAACCTTGAAGACATGTTCGTTCCTCATGTTTTGGGATTTCTACCTTCCCCTGTAGTTGAGAGTGTGGTGATCCGTGGTTGCAGTCGGTTAGAGGAGAGTGGCTCCCTCTACCTCGTCGATCCGATTGCAACCATTGAGGTGCGAGGAGAGGAAGTTCTCGCATCGACCCTAGATGGAGATAGGTTGTGGAGACGGGGCCCTGGAGTACCAGGTGGTTCCGAACTGTGTCTGAGAGATTGGTTTGGGACCTATATGGAGATGATTTCTATTTATGCTTCTTCGCCGCCGCATAGGAAACCTGAGCTTCTACCTTGCCTCTTTTCTTGCCCTTTAGAGGATAGGCCACTTAAAGCTGCATACAGTCGGTGACGTGAACCTATCCCACTCCTTGGGGATAGACTTTGAGTGTGCAGGCTACGAGTTCGACTTCGACATCAACATTGACGGATGGTACGGCGAGGGATACGTCGCTTCGCTCAAGAATGCCTGTGGGCGTGAAGAACAGAAGATGGAGACCCTTCCGAGATGCTGGCTACCGCCGCGTAGAATTTTACTCTGATTCAGCCTCGAGGCTTGTAATGTTGTACTCCATTATGGACATGTAATAAAATATGTACTAATATTTGTGTGATGCGATGTACGGTTGTGATTTACCTACTGTGATGAGACCTGTACGCGATAGCTACTGATCCCGGGACTATCGCAAAGGTACGGGGACTCGGGTTTTCCTCACTGAAAATCCGGGGTCGTTTCAGGTGGTATCAGAGCCGTACTTGACCGTAGCGCGTATCCCTAGAAATGGCCGATAGTAAATAAGGATTCTATACGTTCCCTTCCTTTATACAAACCCCTTGGATTATTTTATAAAAGCTTTCCCCCTTTTGAAAAGCTTCTCTCTTACCTACGAGCTTCAACTTTTCTAACGAGGACACGACCTTTGGTCGGGAACTTGTCCTGAACACGATGAAGTGGAGCAGTGTTGAAACACCATACTAGGCACAACCCCCTCGGAGACCTTTTGACGATAGACTAGATCGTTGATGTGCTCGCGACCTCTGAGGCCTGAGTCACCCTCGAGGAAGCTTATATGTGTATATCATGTTTGCTGAGTGTTTGGCTCTTAATGGAGTTAATTGTGTTTTAATGCATCTTCTCATTGAGTGATAGGATATATAATTAGTGATATTTTCATGGTTGTGTCTGACTCATTGGTTGGTGAGTGACGTTGTCTAGAGTTTTGCTTCCCTGGTCGTGTTTTCCAAAATGTTATCGATCCGAAGGTCGGGTCGCCTGCTGGCACGCTTTGAAGAAGCTGCCAAGGAAGGGGAAGTTCCACAGGGTCGTGGGCGTGCCGCCGCCACCGCCACCCGAGGACCCTGAAGTTGATGACGAAGAGGAGGAAGCTAAGCCCGAATCGGAGTAAGGCCAGCCTGAGATGGAGCAGCTGCCACCGCCACCACTCAACTTGTTGGACGTGATGGCCCTACAGACTCAGCTGATGTAGAGGATGGCGGAAGCCATGGAGTACCGAGGCAATGGTGGGAACCACAACGCCCCGCTGGGAGAGGACCTCACGAAGAAATCAAGGAGTTCATCTGCTTGAAGGCCCCCACCATCAGCTACTCGGACAAGCCGCTCGATGCCGATGACTGATTGAGGGTAATCGAGACCAAGCTCGACCCCACTGTCTACACCGGAGAGGAGTGTGTCGCCATCACCGCGCACCATCTAGATGGATCTGCAAGTCTTGATGGGACAACTACGCCGCCGACCACCGAACCCGGTTTTCATCACTTGGGCGGAGTTCGCAAGGCGTTCGCAAGTAGTACCGCCGGCGAGGCGATGGTCCAAACGAATCAATAGTTCTGCACCATGACACAGGGTGCGATGAGAGTGAAGGAGTACGAGCACCACTTCGTGAAAATGATGCGCTACGCTCCCGAGGACACCAACCTCGAACAGAAGAAGCAGTTCTGGTTCCTGCGAGGCCTTCACCCCGGCCTTCACCAAGGACTAAAGGCAAGTGAGCTCAAGACTCTACGCCACCTCGTGATCCGCGCCATCACACTCGAGGATGATAGAAGGGGTCATGAAGACCGCATGAAGAACAATAAGAGGATGGGAGATCAGGACCACATCGACTGGTCGTTCCAGAAGTCGAGAGATGGGTCAAGCAACATGAAGAGAGGGAATTTCCACTCATGGACTAACCAACAAGGAAGCAACTTCGGAGGAGGCAACAACTACGCTCGGGGAGGAGGGAGTTTCGACTACCAGCCGCAAAATGGAGGATATAATCGCCCGTAGCCGAGCACTCCAAGACCCAACATCAGAGAGTTCACCCCGACTTGCTTCGCCTGTGGCAAGCTTGGGCAAGATCTTCTAGTGCCCCGACAAGAAGACCGCAGCTATGCCCGCAAAAGCACTGACTCCAGGAGGAGGACATCCTCAGTCTACTCTTCAACGATCTGCAAGCCGTGGAAGGTTTACCCATATAAAGAAAGGAAAAGCTACCAACGCTTCTGCCACCGCGATCGGAGAATTTTAAGTTGGATCGCATCGGCTCTAACTCTTTTTGATCCTGGAGCAACTCGTTTCTTCTATTTTCTCATCCCTTCAAAAACCGGGAGTCAGCTCTTAATCTCGGGGACGAGATTCTTGTGAGGGGGGGAGTCCTGTAACATCCTGGAATTTTTCCCGGAATGTTAGCAATGCAAAAATGTGGATTTCAAAATTTCGATTTGAAATTGAGTGCATAATTAATATGTAAGGCTGTCTTCTTTGAACCTTCCCTGAATTCCTAGATTTATTTTGAGCAAAAACATAAAATTTAGGAATTATAAAATGCTAGTGTGAGAACCTTGGAGTTTGATGGAATTTATTTTGCATCTTAATTGTGTGGGATTCAAATTTGAATTCTAAATTCAAATTCGAATCATAGTTTAAATAGGAACTAGGTGTTTAGGAAATAGGAAAAACCTTCCCTGCACCTTGGGCCTCAACTCAGTTTGCCAAGTCCTCTAGACCACCCCCGAAGCTTTCCTCCGGTTCACCAAGCCGCAGCCCATCTAGCCTCTTTCAGCCCACCAAAGCAGCCGGCCCGCCTACCCTTCATCTCTCTCCTTGTTTCACTGCCACGCGGGACCCGCCGGTCGGCCCCTTTCCCCCTCACCTTTTCCTCTTCCCCTGTCTATCCCGAGCACGAGCCGCGCGGGGGGGGGGGCGACGCCGGCCGCCGGCCCCATGGCCGCCGCCCCTCCCTGCCGCTCTGGCGCTCCGGATAGAGGCCGCGTGCCCCTGAATCGGATCCTCACCGCCCACTCCCGCATCTCCAAACCCTAGGCGCGCCCCTACAAGTAGCCGCCCCACAATCCTCCCTGTGGCTGCGCCGCCGCCCATGGGGGTCTTTCTGATGCGCCGCAATCCAGAGAGAGGAGAAGAGAGGAAGGAGGCGCAGTAGGCGGGGGAGAAGTTGGAGGCCGCCCGTGGGGGAGGCCGGGGCCGCCGCCCGGCGCCGGCCCTTCGCGGCCGGCGGAGGTGAGGCGCACCCCCGCGAGCGCCATAGCCTCCGTTCGGGAAGAAAAAAAAAGAAGGAGGAGCTGGGAGGAGAAGGAGCGCTGGAGGCCACCCGTGGGGGAGCCGGGGGTCGCCACGCCGCCGGACCCCACGTCACCGTCCGCCCGCGGGGAGGCCGCCTGAGGAAGGGGCGCCGCGCGTGGCTGCTGCGAAGATGGAGCAGTGCCCGGTCCCTTGCTCCCTTGCTGCGCACCGCGACGCCGCCCCCCGTCCCGCTTCCTCTTCCCCGAGCCCTTCAACACCGCCTCGCCGGAACGCCAAGGCGCGGGGCTGCTGCACAAGGGAGACGCCGATGTGGAAGCCATGGACCGCGCCGCCCTGCTTCCTCTGCTCCAGGCCGTTCCGCTGCTCTCCACCGCGCCTTCTTCGCCGTCGTGTCCAGAACGCGAGGTGAGCACTACCCTTCACCTTGCTGTGGACCCGGCCTTCGAGCCGAGGCTGGACCGAGCCTTGTGAGCTCGCTGTTTGTGTGTTGCCTGCTGTCCCGTATCGCGCCGCCGCGCAGACCCGCCGTCGCTTGAGAGCCGGTCATCGAGCCGAGCCGGCCGTTTTGCAGGTGCCGCTGCCATCGTCGCCGCGCGCGCTCCCTTGCCTTGCAATTGTGTCGTACCTTTGTTCCGATGAGCGCACGCCGAGTTCCGGCTCGCCGTCGGCACCCACACACTGAGCACGCCACCGTCGAGCGAAGGCCCTGCCTTTTTGGGCCAGGAGTCGGGTGAGCGCAGACCTTTGTCGTGTGCACTTCCCCGCTCGCCGTCGCCCTGTTTATGTCCCTGGTTGTGCACATGTTGTTGGCGTTGTGCCATCGCCACGGCTGTGCCGCCGACCTTTTACCCGCACACACCAACACCGGGTCGAGGCCCCGTCCTTCCTGGCCAAACCTGTGCACGCGCACTCACGCACACGTGAGGTCGTTCGCCGGCGTATGACCCCAACCAACGCCGCCGGCCGTTCCTCGCCGTTTTCCTGTTCTCTGTTCCCTTGCCTAGTGCACGCCGTCAATTTCGTGTCGCTGCCATGGCCGAGCCGTCGGCGATCGGCACGCACACATACGCACGCAACCGAGGGGCCGAGCCCCTGCTTCACCTATCTGTGACCGTACTCGACATTCCGCCGTGCCGTCGCCGCGAACCCCAACGCACCGGCGCCCGTGTGTCCGTCGAGCCATCGACCCCAAGTTCGAACCTTTCGGCCACTTCGACCCTGAACACCGCCTCGCCTAAATCTGCTCGTTGAGCTCTCGTCTCTGTGTCGTCGTCGTGCACGTGCCGTCGGTTTTGTGTCGCCCCCGTGGCCACGCCGCCGACGTTCGCACAAATGCAAACACGTACACCCGAGGAGTCGAACCCCTCTGCTCTCCCCGTCCAACCGCACACGCGCGTAACCGTGCGCACACTCACGCTCGGTTTCTGCACGTGATCGTTTGATCCTCACCGGCACCGCTCAAGAGTTTGCGTCGGTGAGCCCCATCTCGCAGCGCTTTGTCGACGCCGCGAACCCCAACGCGTCGGCACACGTTTGTTCCCCGAAGCCATCAGATGCGAGGTCGAACCATCTTGACCGCCTTGATCCTCATCACCTCCCGGCCTTAGCCTGGTCGCCGCTCTCCTTTCTTTGCGCCGTCACTGTGGCACGCCACCGCAGTCGCGTTGTCGCCATGGTCACGCTGCCGCCGTTCCGGCCCACCGCCGTGGCCTGGACGTCGGTATGCGCAAGCGTTCGCCCTTGCCTTGTGCAACCACGCACGCACGTGCTCGTGCCTAGCCGCGCAACCATGCGTGCGCTTGCCTGGAGAAGTCAAGGCCAAACCTTTGGCTCCCTTTCGCGCCAGACCTTGTCGGCACTCCGTCCCGCCACAGGACACGGCTTTGCCGCCAAGGGGGATCCTTCCTCCCCGGGAGTGCAAGCGCCAACTCGATCCCGTTCTTGCACACTTGCTCAGGCGCATGAGCGCGCCAACCCAGTCGTCGCCTTCCCCACCACGAGCGAAACCAAAGCATCCAGATCGCGACCACCTCGTCGCTCTACTTCACCTCGCCGCCGAGAACGTCCTTCCACCTGGGCGCACGAGCGTCAGGCCAAGTCAGTGCTCGTGTTCGTCCACACGTACGCACGCAGGCGAACACCCCGGTGCGCCACCGAGGAGCTCACCTTTTTGTGCCCCGACCTCGTGTGAACTCAAACCCTCGCCGCCGACCTTCTCATCATCGCCAGGAAAGCCCTGTTCCTGACCGTGACCGTTTGTTCGCAAAACGGCGTCCCCGCCGCGTAGTGCGTTGTCTCTGTCAACCTTCGCCGCGTCGGGCCGCTCTCTTTCGCCGCCGACGTTCTGCTCACGCACACCCGCACCCGCGGGAGTCGAGCCCTGCTCTCCCTGTCCAAACGGTGCATGCGCAGGTTCACACGCACGCACGTCCTCGCAAGCGAGCTGCCACGCCGCCGCGGACACCCCAGTCGCGACGCCGCGGAGCTCGAGCCGCACCAAGCCGTTTACCTTCGCACCGCCGTGCTCGTCCGGGAGTTTTGTCTCACAGACGCACGCTCGTGCATGAGCTCGACCAAGCTGTCGCCTTTGCTCTCCTTGCTCGAGTCCGGTGAACACGCTCACGCGTGTGAGCCGAACCTGACCGTCGCTCAGCCTGTCGCGACCGGAACCCCGTCGTCAAGAGCAACCTTTCCGCCGAGGCGCGCGAGCGCCGAACCAACTCGTGTACGCGTTCGCCCTCAGGCACACGAGCGCATACAACCTCATCGACGCCGACCACCCGAATCTTGTCGCCGAGACCTTCTGCTTTGCACCGCGCGCCAAGCTGCTCTCCGTCACCGTCGGGTCGAGTTTCCAACCAAAGCAACCCTTTTCTTTGCCTAGGTGAATCCCTAGGTGTACCAGAGCCGCGTCGAGTCGCGTGAGCTCGAGTCACCGACCAACCTCGCCGCCGACGAGCCCCTTTCCACCTGTCGCTCCTCTGGGACTTACCATCGAGCACCTGGCGCCCACGCCAGAGCCCCGTAGGAAATAGATGCACACACGCGCCCGCACGCCTTCGTTACCGTAGTAGGATCCTGTCGGATCTAGTGCGGTCGACCAACCTCAAAAAGCACCACACCTCTGCCGCTCACCGCGAGCCGCGGCAGATCCGACCAAGATCGTTTGTGGGCGGCCACTTGTGCATGGGTCGGCTTATAGCTACCTATGTGGCAGCCATGTGAGCTCGAAGAGCTAGCTTGCGGCCCGACCGTAGATAGCTTAGAGCCCTTTTGAGCCTGCCAGTAGTTAGCTTATAGTTAAGTGTATTGTGTACGCGTATTTTAATTTCAGAAATCTCTTTTATCTTTGGAAAATCCTAGAAAACTCATTTCAACTCCGAAAATTGTGAAACCTTTTCCAAAGCTCTTCTAAAATTATAAACTCCGTGTTAGGCTAGAGTTCGCTCTCTTTTGGCTCTTAATTGTTGTTCATTTGGAGTTAACTGCAATAGGACTCGCCTTTATTTTGATTACGCGTTCTTAGGAGCAGCTGGAGCCGGGGAGCTGAGCTCGGAGATCAACTACACCTACGACTACGCCACCGACGACTACTCGCACGCAGGTGTTCACGCCCGACTGATTCTGAAATACCTATTAGGCATTGCTATGTAGAATGCTAGCGCTTTACTTTAAATGCATGATGATGAACCTTGCACTGCCTACTTTTATTATCCTGTCCTTGATTGTCCTACTACTATATGTGTATATAAGCGTGTATATGCGCTGAGCTTCGCGATGCATGTGTTTGGGATGGGAATAGTGGTTCTTGGCGTGAGTGGGGTAAAACCGACGGGGAGAAGGCGTTTTGGGTACTTTGGCGGGGGCGAGCTCGAGACAACCGATCCGGGATCGGGGATAGGAATGCACTCCTCAGTGTATCCCTACTTTGACGGTTTTCGGAGCCTAGGTGTTGGGGTTTTACTTGCGGATGGAGGACATGAGCTTGCCCCGGTCTGAAAGCGAGTGGATCAACTTGTCGATAGGACTTTCGTACACACCACCTCGCCGAGAGTGGGGATAGGGCCGAGTTGAGCTCGGCAAGTGCGAAACCATACCTGCTTAGGAAGGATAGCGGGGTATCAGTGGGGGAGCGGTGGAGGTGAGACCACCCTCTTAGAGCGACTCCCGTGTGGCCACACGGGAGCATTTCACAGTTCCGGTGCGATTCCTTCTGAGGGGGGATTCGTTTTGAGGGCCGGATGCAGGATGGGACCGAAACTACCGAGAGTTCGCACGGTAGGATGGGCTCGGTTGGCTGATCACCGTCGGGTACCATCCCGAGTTGGGTACAGGTGTACACGCTCTGCAGAGTTTTGATCTATACGTATAGCCGCGTCCTCGGTCATGGACAAACCTTGAAGACATGTTCGTTCCTCATGTTTTGGGATTTCTACCTTCCCCTGTAGTTGAGAGTGTGGTGAGCCGTGGTTGCAGTCGGTTAGAGGAGAGTGGCTCCCTCTACCTCGTCGATCCGATTGCAACCATTGAGGTGCGAGGAGAGGAAGTTCTCGCATCGACCCTAGATGGAGATAGGTTGTGGAGACGGGGCCCTGGAGTACCAGGTGGTTCCGAACTGTGTCTGAGAGATTGGTTTGGGACCTATATGGAGATGATTTCTATTTATGCTTGCTGCTGCTGCATAGGAAACCTGAGCTTCTACCTTGCCTCTTTTCTTGCCCTTTAGAGGATAGGCCACTTAAAGCTGCATACAGTCGGTGACGTGAACCTATCCCACTCCTTGGGGATAGACTTTGAGTGTGCAGGCTACGAGTTCGACTTCGACATCAACATTGACGGATGGTACGACTGAGGGATACGTCGCTTCGCTCAAGAATGCCTGTGGGCGTGAAGAACAGAAGATGGAGACCCTTCCGAGATGCTGGCTACCGCCGCGTAGAATTTTACTCTGATTCAGCCTCGAGGCTTGTAATGTTGTACTCCATTATGGACATGTAATAAAATATGTACTAATATTTGTGTGATGCGATGTACGGTTGTGATTTACCTAC
The DNA here is from genome assembly GCA_947561735.1 of Cenchrus americanus. Classification (NCBI taxonomy): domain Eukaryota; kingdom Viridiplantae; phylum Streptophyta; class Magnoliopsida; order Poales; family Poaceae; genus Cenchrus; species Cenchrus americanus. The sequence continues at coordinate 94,690,292 of OX387242.1, read as the reverse complement.
TGTGATGAGACCTGTACGCGATAGCTACTGATCCCGGGACTATCGCAAAGGTACGGGGACTCGGGTTTTCCTCACTGAAAATCCGGGGTCGTTTCAGCTAGCATAGTAGAAGGTAAGTATACTGCGCAGACGCAGCCTTCCTCGAGTAGTAGTCGTAGCCCCCGGGAAACTAATCCCGTGTGTCTTCTGTTGTCAGGGGCCGAAGTCGAGGGAAGCACCATCCCCGAGGCTATGCCCGTTGAAGGCGTGGTGCCAAAAACTCAAGTGGCCGCCGGAGCAGCAACCAAGCCGACGGAGATAGCCAGCGGAGGAGCCCCCGGGGTGGCCGAAGAGGTGCGCGACGATGTGCTGCCGGAGTCAAGCCTGGAGGTAGTCGTCCGTTCGCTAGAGATTCAGGATGCAGAGCCGATCCGTTCGGCGCCAATGTCTGAGGCCGCCACGAGTAGTCGTGGTGGAATCGAGCTTCTGGCGGACGATCTTGTCGACCCAGCGGCAGTAGCGCGCAACTTGGAGGCGATGCGGCAGGCCGAGCAATGGATGAAGGTAAGTTATCAGTACCCTTGGATAGTCCATGTGCCATAAGTGCTAAGTACTCGAGTAACAAGTGTTTTCTGCTGCAGGATGTCGTGGAGAGATACCGACAGAAGTCTGAAATGCTCCAAGGATATGGCGATACAGTGCTCTGGGCGGAATCACTGGAGAAAGAACTCGCCAAGGCCAGGAAGCACTCCACCATGCTCCAGTTGAAGCTTGATGGTGCCTTCGCCCAATACCACAATGAAGTCCAAGATATGTAGGCGAAGAGCGATGAGCTGGTCCGGAAGAACAAGTCGCTCCGCAATAAGAACAAAGGTATGCCACTGACTTGTCGATTACTTATTGGAAGTACCTAGTAGTAGTCTGACATCACCTCCTTTGTTGTTTGCTGAGCTTGAGACCCGAGCTGAGCAGTTGAAGGCCTCAGAAGTCGACATGAAGAATCTCTTCTACCGGGAAAAAGATGCCCGCGAGGTACTTGAGCACGAATATAAGCAGCTGGCCCATGAGTGTAATATGCACATGGAGCTTCGGATTGCCTCGGATCATGATCTTGTCAACTGCTATAAATCTCTGCAGAAGTTGAACAAAGATTGCGAGAAGTTGCGGGGACAACTCAAAGAACTTGAAGAACTTGAAGATTGCTCCGTTGGTTGACTGGCTAAGAGAAGCTCCTGGTCGTCTGGCGACGTATGTCAAGCATCTGGCGAAGACCATCCCCAACCAAGTCTTGGCGTATATGAAGTCTTACTTCCCCAAGGCTCCGGTAGATGTAGTCGCGGGTGGACTAGCCGCCAATTGTACTGATAAGCAATACGCAGAGCTCCTGGAGCAGATGGCGCCAATAGCTGATCAAGTCGCCGAGAAGCTGAACCTCCAGTAGTCCTGTAGGGTTAGCTTGTAGCAGAAGTTGTATATAAACAAAGTTGTAATGAACTTGTTTGAATATGAATGAGAAAACATCCGTAAATGAGTACTCGTTGTCGCGATATATGTATGCGGAGTGCCCATCGTGGAGTTGTCGTGAGTAGTGGTACTCGCTAGTAGACCCGTTGAGGGAGGAACAGTAAGTTAGTTGATAAATAATCAAACTTTATTACTGAAAGAGTACACCTGGATGGCCAGGGACATTTTACAAGTGTAGTCACCAAGACCCGAAGGCCGCCTACGGCTAAGTAGTGCTAGGGCGCATGGCCGCTTACAGCTAGAGATCTGTTAGTAGCCGTATAGGCTGGATCTAGAAGTACATAGTCTCTTGATAGACCACTGCTAGAGTCCTTTGACGCTCTAAGCAGCCCGAGATCCGTTAGTAGCCGTTAACGCTGGATCTTGGAGTAGAGTAGTCCGGAGACTAGTGCCTGGACTCGGAGGCCGCTTACAGCGAAGGGGTCTTAGAGTAGTCGTGTATACTTGAGCCCCCAGGGTAGTCGAGAGACTAGGCGTAGAATCGACAGAGTTGGTCGACATTCCACGAGTTGCTGACGTCTTCGCCTTCAAGAGTCTGGAGGCGATACGAGCCTGGTCCGGTCACCTTTGCAACTATGAAGGGACCTTCCCATGGTGAGCTGAGCTTGTGTAGTCCTTCCGTATTCTGGATACAACGGAGGACGAGATCACCAATGTTGAAGAAGCGTTCCTTAACGTTGCGATCATGGTAGCATCGAATACCCTCGAGGTACCTTGCTGATTGGACGAGGGCGGCACAACGAGCTTCTTCGAGTCCGTCGATATCAACTCGCCTGCTATCTTCAGATATGCCTTCGTTGTATTGCTCTACTACCGGCGAATCCCACATGACGTTGGCAGGGAGAATAGCTTCGGAGCCGTAGACCATGAAGTATGGCGACTGTCCCGTTGGCTTGGAGGGTTGAGTACGCATCCCCCAGAGTGCATTGGGTAGTTCCTTGATCCACTTGCCTCCTTTTGAGTTAGCAGCATCGTGCAGTCGCTTCTTGAGGGTGTCGAGTACCATCCCATTGGCACGCTCGACTTGTCCAGGCCCGTGGGTGGGCGACTAAGACATAGCGGACGTTGAACCCACTGTTCTCGCAGTACTCCCAGAACTGGTGGTTGTTGAAGTTGGAACCCAAGTCTGTGATGATGCAATGGGGTAGTCCGCAGCGGTGCACGAGTTCATCCAAGAAATCAAGTACTCTGTCGGCCTTGGGGCATGTGACCGGCTTGACTTCGATCCACTTGGTGAACTTGTCGATGACCACCAAGACTCTGTTGAATCCTCCTGGCGCGGTCGGAAGAGGCCCAATCATATCGAGCCCCAGCAGGCGAAGGGCCAGGTTGGTGGTATGGTAACTAGCTTGTAGGCCGGGATGTGTTGTTGCTTGGCGAAGTATTGGCACCCTTGGCACCTTCGGACGAGTTCTTCGGCATCGCCCAGAGCTGTGGGCCAGTAGAAAGCTCGTCGAAAGGCCTTGCTGACCAGCGTGCGTGAAGACGCATGGTTGCCGCAGATGCCTTTGTGGATTTCCTCCAAGATGCCCTTGCCTTCTTCTCGGGGACACACTTCATGAGTACTCTAGAAGATGTGCCCCACATGTAGAGCTTGTCTCCGACTAGGACGTAGGACTTGGCGCGGCGGACGAGTTGCTCGGCCAAGTTCTTGTCCGTTGGAACCTTCTGCTGGCGGATGTAGTCGATGAAGGGTTGTCGCCAGTCCACATCTATCATCATGACCTCTTGGCCAGCTGGGAGGGGTGTTGGGTCAGTGGTCGCCGGAGCCAGCTCCGGGATGGATGGCGCGTGAAGCTCGTGGACGAAGACACCCTCTGGTACTTGAGCGCGAGTAGAGCCAAGCTTCGACAGGACGTCCGCTGCAACATTGTTGTCACGGACAACGTGGTGGAACTCAAGACCGTAGAACTTGTTCTCGAGCTTGCGGACTTTTAGACAGTAGGCATCCATGTTCTCCTTGTTGTGGTCCCAGGACTTGTTGACTTGGTTGATGACCACTGCGGAGTCGCCGTAGACTAGTAGCCGCTTGATGCCCAGTGAAGCTGCGAGGCAGAGCCCGTGTAGCAGAGCTTCATACTCAGCTTCGTTATTTGAGACCTTCCACAAGATCTGCAAGACGTACTTGAGTTGTTCGCCCGTTGGTGAAATCAAGAGTACTACTACACCTGCGCCTTCGAGCTTGAGCGAGCCGTCGAAGTACATCACCCAGTGGTCTGGGCGCTCGGTTGGAATTGGTAACTGATTTTTCTGCCACTCTGCCATGAAGTCGACTAGTGCTTGTGACTTGATGGCTGTTCATGGCTTGAAGTCAATGTTGAGGGCGCCGAGTTCGACTGCACACTTGGAGATTCTTCCAGTAGCATCTTGGTTCTGCAGGATGTTGCCGAGTGGGTAGTCAGTGACGACGGAGATCGAGTACTCCTGGAAGTAGTGTCGTAGCTTCCGCGAGGTGATGAGCACTGCATATAGTAGCTTCTGTACTGGTTGGTAGCGTGCTTTAGATTCCGACAGGACCTCGCTGACGAAGTAGACTGGTCGCTGGACTGGGTAGGCGTGGCCGTCTTTCTGCCGCTCGACGACGATGGCAGTACTGACTACATGGGTAGTCGCAGCGAGGTAGAGCAGTAGCTGCTCACTTTTGCGAGGAGCCGTTAGGACCGCTGGCTTGGATAAGAAGTCCTAGAGCTGAGCAAGGGCTTGGTCTGCCTCTGGAGTCCACGCGAACTTCTCATGGTGCTTGAGTAATTTTAAGAAGGGGAGCCCCCGTTCTCCAAGCTTCGAGATGAATCTGTTCAGGGCCGCCATGCACCCGGTGAGCTTCTGCACGTCTTTGATGCACGTGGGAGCTTTCATGTTGGTGATGGCGGAGATCTTCTCGGGATTGGCTTCGATGCCGCAATGACTGATGATGAAGCCGAGTAGTTTTCCCGATGGTACGCCGAAGATGCACTTGTTCGGGTTGAGCTTCCAGCGGTACTCTCGCAAGGATGCGAAAGTCTCTTCAAGATCGGCGATGAGCGTGTCGGAGTTTCTGGTCTTGACGACCACGTCATCCACATAGGCTTCGACGTTCTTGTTGAGCTGCCTCTTGAAGTAGGCCTGGATAGCTCGCTGGTAGGTAGCGCCGGCGTTCTTCAACCTGAAAGACATGGTCGTGTAGCAGTACTCGCCAAACAGGGTGATGAACGCAGTCTTCTCCTGGTCTTCTTCCTTGATAGCGATCTGGTGGTACCCGGAGTAGCAGTCGAGGAAGCAGAGTAGGTCGCAGCCCGCCGTGGAGTCGATGACTTGGTCTATCCGCGGCAACCCGAAGGGGTCCTTGTGGCAGTGCTTGTTGAGGTCGGTGTAGCGACGCACATCCTCCACTCATTCGAGTTCTTCTTGCGGACAAGGACGGGGTTAGCGAGCCACTCAGGATGGAAGACTTCTCTGATGAAGCCAGCCACGAGTAGTTTGGCGAGTTCCTTCTTGATGGCATCCCATCTGTCATCGGCGAAACGACGGAGGTGTTGTCGCTTCGGGGTAGCTTTAGGGTCAACGTTAAGTGAGTGCTCGATCAGCTGCCTGGGCACCCCTGGCATGTCCGCTGGCTTCCATGCGAAGATGTTTCGGTTAGCCCGAAGGAAGCTGAAGAGCGCGTCTTCCTATTTTGGGTCGAGGCCCGCCCCGATGGTGGTAGTCTTGCTGCTGTCGCCTGTCCCGAGGTCAATCGTCTTGACTTGCACTTCCTCAGGTGGCTGAGGCTTGTTGGCGTTGTCCGACTTCTCTGGGATGTCGAGTTCACTTGGGGCAAGCTTCTTAGATGCAGTGTAGATCTCCATCATTGCGTTGGGTACTTGATTTGTGGCTGCGAGTTCCACAGCTTCTGTGTCGCAGTCGAAGCATATCTTCAAGTCCCCTTGCAGCAAGAGTACACCGGCCGGACTTGGCATCTTGAGTACCAAGTATGTGTAGTGAGGTACCGTCATGAACTTGGCGATAGATGGACTGCCGAGGATGGCATGGTAGGAAGTCTCGAAGTCTGCGACTTCAAACTTGACGTACTCGGTGCGGTAGTTTTCCCTTGTCTACCCGAAGGTAACTTGCAGGACCACTGAGCCTAGTGGGATAGCCGCATTCCCGGGGACGATGCCATAGAAAGGCGAGGTGCTCTTGGTGAGCATGTGGGTGATGTCGAGCTTCATCTTCTTCAAGGTCTTGGTAAAAAGGACATTGAGCCCGCTTCCACCGTCGATGAGAACCTTTTTGAGTCTGGAGCCCGCGACTACCGGCTTCAGGATGAGTGGAAACCGCCCTGGTTCGGAGAAGCTTGTCCATTGATCCACATGGGAGAAGTTGATGGGTACCTCCGACCACTTGAGAGGTGTCGGGACCGCTGGTTCAATGCTCAAGACTTCCCGTCGAGTGGCCTTCTGAACCCGTTTGTTGGGTAGTCCGCCGAAGAGGACGTTCACCGTCTTGTCGGGTTCTTGGAAGTCGTCGTTGCCTTCGTTGGCCTTTTTCTTTCCTTTCTTGTCGTGAGGGTGCCGTGGCTCTGGAGTGTCTTTGAGTGCTCGCTCGGACCACCCTAGCGCAAGGTAAGCACGGGAATCGACCCCCCTTGGCCTCCTCTCCATTTCCCAGTCGCCGCCAGGGGCGGGACCACCGGCGCCCCCCTTCCCCCTGACCGGCCGCCGCTCGGCCCTGCCTCCCTCCCCTGTTCTGATCGGGAGGAGGAAGAAGGGCTTTTTGCCCAAAACCCCCTGCCCCTCTCCCTTTTACCAGACCGAGCCCCCTCCTATATTCCCTCTCTCTCTTCCTTTTTCCAAAATAAACCCTAAACCTTAAGATATTCCGCCAAAACGTCCCTGTTATTTTTAGATAGGCCCCTAGGCTATTTAAGTTAAACCCCCACCCTACCTGAATATTATATTTAGGTCCTTTTATTCTAAACAAAATTACTAACCGGCTCTAATTAATTCTAAACATCTCTTTAACCAACATTTCATGCGCGATTTTAATCCAAATCGCACCCAACCTCCCTCACACCTGTGCCGGGTATACCGCCACCCATCCGTCACCCAAAACCCCTGCATAATATTTATTTCTCTATTTTATCTAATTACCTTCCGCGAGCTCAGCCGGAGAAAATGTGTATGCTGTTATTGATTGCTTGCTTGCCTGTGTGTGCGCTATAGCCGACGGAGTAGACGAAGGAAGGTACCCCGAGCCGGAGATCGGAGCCGACTACTTCGAGCAGGAGCCCGAGATCCCGAACGCCGAGCCGGCACTCCCCGAAGACTTCGAAGACGGCAAGTTCAATCTCATCCTTTGATGCATTCTTTGGTCCTAGTTTTATAAATATAACCCTATACCCGTTTTATAAATTGCATATTGTTTTACTGCAAAAACATGGTAAGATAGCCACCCTTGATTGCTATGACTGAACCTTGTTTTGGCCTAAATGAGTGCTTTAAAAATATGTGAGTGCTTTCAAAATGTGTGTGTGCTTTCAAAATGGAAATGGGATATGTTTGGAAAATGAGTAAAGAACTGGGTAGACGAGATGGACGTGGGTGTCAGGAGTATGGGTGAGCTCGTACCTGTGTGGTTGAGCGTGATGGGAGTTGTCCATCTTGTCGGTTAAGGACCAGGTTGCGTGACATCTCACCTGACCCAAATCATCGTACAACCACTCGACCGTTGTATGTGGCAACGGCTTAGCATAAACCCCACTAGTTAATCTACTTGCCATCTGGTGTGCGGGTGAGCGGCGGGAGACCAAGGAGTAGGGGTACGCTCTGTGTGAGGTACACCCTGGTTATGTGGGATAACCCCTTGGTTGCTTCCGTGATAGCTCGTAGGGTTAGCTAAGGTGGGTAATGGCTTTGATAGGATCCGGACCGGCACTAAGGTGTCCGTGTGACGGTACCCTACTTGTGGGTAAAGATGTACAACCTCTGCAGAGTGTCAAACCTATTCGAATAGTCGTGTCCACGGTATTGGACAAGTCACGGTGTGGTCACAAAAACTAGTGTTTGGGTTTGGGATGTTTTCTAGCGTGAGTTGTTTTCCGGATGAAGTGTGTGGCTGTGTGCCTGGGCTACTGCGGACGGGGAGTCTGGTAGTTCCACAGTGGTTTTCCTAAAAACAATTGAGTCACCTTGGTTATGAAAAAATGATTTGCGACAACCTTTTTTTGAAATGAACCCCTGCATGTGTAAGTTTGCAAAATGAACCTTAACCTGATCCTTGTTATACTCTATGCATGATTCTGCTTATAAGCCCCTCCGTGGGTGGGGTTGGATTTGCTGAGTACGTATGTGCTCACCCTTGTTTTACTAACTATTTTTCAGAGGAGGATCCCGATTACATTCCCGAAGACGTCGAGTAGGTCGCCGCCCTACACCCAACCGTGCTCGTGTACCCGTGGCCTCCACGAAAGCTTCCATGGTGTGGTACTCTGAGGAGGCTATGGAAGCCTTTGCTATCGTAGTGTGGTCATTAGCGTTTGTGTTGTTCCTTGTAGCGTTGGCACTTCCGTGCCCTCTGTGTTGCCGTGATGTAAAAGACTGATCCACCTGTTGTAATAAATGTGTTGCCAGCCTCCTGGGACTGGTATTTGTGTTACATTTAGCCACCTCTGATGAGGGGACGCTTCAGGTGGTATCAGAGCCGCAGGTTGGCCGTAGGACACGACCCCTAGGATACGAGACCTCCTCTGGCCCTCTCTAACCTTTCCTTTGCTGAGCTCATCTTTTCCCAAATCCTTACCTTGATCCTTGCCTGATTCCAGATGGCTAACCCCGAATGGAACGGAGGAGTCTGCCCCGTCCAGCCTGGCCTCCCTAACCTGTTGCTACTCAGCTTAGAGCGCGTCGGAGTAAGGGATCCACGGGAGTTCGTCTATCGAGAGTACGAACGCTACGGCACCCTTCGGTGTAAGCTGCTGATCTTCGTGGGAAGAAGCACGCTCTACCCCGACATAGAACCTTGGTTCATCTCCGCCACCGGGTTTTGCTTTGCCGACACCTACCCAAAGGTTGCTCGGAAGGCCCTGCGACATCTACGAGTGGTTTATAGACAGCACCTCAGAAGGACTCCAACGGGATTTTTCCCACCCTCCGGAGGAAGAGGACACTCGTGGATTGATCGCATGAGAGGACTAGAACGAGAGGAAGAAGACGTAGAAGAGGAAGTTTCCCACCTATCCATCTACCTCAATGGCCTGGATCACCTCTACCAAGAGCAAGCCCAGCAACTGAAGCAACAGATTGACAGAGCGGAGAGAGCGGAGCAAAGGATAGAGCTGGAAAGGATTAAGACAACCATGGCAGAAGTTGAACTATGCAACACAAAGCGAGAGTACCTTAGGGAAAGGGAACGTACTCTATTAGCCAATAAAGCCCTATGGGATGAACTAAAGGAGCGTAGCAGCAGAGAGGAAGAGGCTGGAGTGGAGGAGGATGAACCCGAAGAAACTCATTGGGATAAAGGGACCCAGACCGAGGACGAGATACTAGAGCAAGACCTCCCGCCAAAGAAGCGTCGCATCCAGCTGAAGGAAGAATCACCATAAAGATAAGACTAGAATTTTTAGGCTAGAGTTGTGTTCTAGTAATAATAAGCGTACCCCGAAGAGTGTACCCCAACTTTGTTACTGAATAAAGTTATCCACCTCTTGTACCCCACCACAACCTGTTCAACTCTACCTTTGTTTTCAGATGGCGGAAGATGGATGGACCCAAGGCGTGTGCCAGGAGGAGCCTGGTTTTGCTCGCCTTCTTATCAACTCCCTGGAGCGCCTCGGTATCACTGAGCGCCCTAGGTACTACAACAGAGAGTACGAGCAACTCGGCACTCTTCACTGTAGAGTGGTCCTCTTCGTCGCTAGAAGCAACCGCCACACCAACATCGAGCCGTGGCGCGTGACCGCCACAGGGTTTCGACACCGAGACACCTATCCTTTGGCCCTCAGAAAAGCCCTCCGCTACATGTGCCGGATCTACGAGGGACACCTCGTCCCCACACCAATGAGGTACTTTCCTCCCACCATCAGAACCCCAGTTTGGCAGGCTCGCATGAGAAACCTGGAACGACGCCGCCACCAAGAGGACCTGTTGTACCATGTAGTTGCCTACCTTGTCTCCCTGGATAAGCTCTTCGATGACCAAGCCAAACACTTGAGGGAGCAAATCAGTCGGGCCGAGCAAGCTGAAGTCACAGTAAGGATGCACCAAGTCCGAGTGGTTCAAGCTGAAGCAAGGACCGCAACCGCCATAAGCAGTGAAGCCGTTGCCGAGAAAAGCCTCAAGCGAATCCAGGACCAACGCATGCAAGAATGGACCAACAGCAGAACACCCGTTCCAGCCATTGGAGAAGCTCAAGTCCTGCTGGGAACACCCCTTGTAGGATGGGGAGGAACTATCGAAGTCCCGCCAGCACCACCAGCAGTCACCGAACCCCCAACAGCGACCGCCGAAGCCGCAGCACAGCCCCAGGAAAATGGAAACCCCGAGGGCAAGAACGACGACGAGCTGCTGATTCCGCTGGAAGAGCACTCGACCCCGGAAGATGGCTCTCCTCGCGAGTAGCATGCCCCAGTGACCCTGGCCCAGGGAATGAAGCCGTACTGGTCCAAGTCGCACCCTTAGTTCTTAGTCGTGTAGTGTGTCCGCGTAGACGGGATGTATCCTCCTCGCTGGTTTGAATAAAAACTTGTCTGTGCTTGCTTGTTTGCTACGTGCTTGTTGTGTGCTTACCAGCAGGAGTAGACCCTGCCTTTTCAAAAAGAAATCCGATATAACCCATTTAAACATCACATAAAAGCTAGATCTCTTAGAAAACCCGCTTCTTTACAGATGGTTTCCAGGCGCCCTGTCAGGACCCACCAAGGCCCCGGCCGATCGCACGCTGAAGGATCGCAAGCCGATCGAAGGGAACGTCTTCACGACCAGGAAGTTAACCCAGACGAAGATGGAGGAGAGAACGTGGTCCTGCCGCCGCCACCCCCTCCCATTGACTTGGCACAAGTCTTGGCCAACCAGACTGTCCTGATGGAGGCCATTTTCAACGCCGTCAACCGCCCAAGACCCCGAGTTCTGGGCATGAACGAGAAGCTGATAGAGTTCCTCAGGACGAAGCCGCCCACCTTTGGCGGGTCGGTGAATCCTTTGGATGCTGACGACTGGCTGAGAGCCATCCTGAGGGAGCTAGAGCCCTTCAACTGTGAGGACCGCGACAAGGTTCTCCTGGCAGCTCACCAGCTCACCGGGACAGCCCTAGCCTGGTGGGAAAACTACTGCGCAGCAGCCAAGGATCCCTCCGCCATCACCTGGGATGAATTCGTGGAAGAGTTCCGCCGCTACCACATCCCAGAAGCCACCCTGAAGCGGAAGGCGGATGAGTTCCGTGAACTCCGCCAAGGCAACATGTCCGTGGAAGAGTACACGTACCAGTTCATAGAGCTGGCTCGCTATGCCCCCGAGGAAGTGGACAAAGATTCCAAGAAACAAGAAATGTTCAAGAAGGGACTGACTCCGGAACTGAGGACCCTGCTTACCCCTCAGATCTACCCGGACTTCAACACCCTCATGAACATGGCAATACACACAGAAAGAGCGAGGGCAGAAGAGAAGAAGGAAAACAAGCGCAAGTTTATGGAGCACAAGGCCAAGCAGCAAGAGCGGTCCCAGAGGCCGAGAAATTTTGGACACCCCATGTCCAGGTTCCAAGCTCCCATGCAGTACAGAACCCAATCCCAAGCCACGGGCTCGCAAGGCCCCACAACCCAGTTTAAGCCCTACAACAACCAGAGTGCCATGAAACCCCCACAGAACAACACCAGCCAGATCACTGCCAACAACAACAACAGCTCCCGAGTGTGTTTCAACTGCCGAGAAACCGGACACTTCATCGCCAACTGCCCGTATGCCAAAAAGCCAACCACCACCACCTACTCCAACTCGGTGAACGGGCCAAGGCCACTCGTGTCTGGAGCCAACCGCATGCCGGTGCGCAGCAACAATAACTTCGGCAACAACAACAGCAACCAGCAGATGAGGCAGCCCCAACAGTCGTATGGACGAGCCCGCGTCAACCACATCAATGCACAAGAGGCGCAGGAAGCACAAGGCGTAGTGCTCGGTGAGTTCCTGGTCAGCTCAGTCTTGGCTACCATATTATTTGATTCGGGAGCATCGCACTCATTCATATCCTCAAGTTTTGTGGAAAAGCATAGCATACCCACAGTACTACTAAAAGCACCCCTATTAACTCGAATGCCGGAGGTGACATTAAGTGTCAATCGGGATGCCCCCGGTAAGGATTATTTTAAGTGGGGTAGAGTTCCTAGCGAGACCGGTAGTACTGAAGTCCAAGGGGATAGATGTGATCCTTGGGATGGACTGGTTAAGCCAACACCAGGGCCTTATAAGTTGCACCGATAAAGTAGTGCACCTAACCAACCCAGACGGGATACAAGTGACCTGCCACACCCGAGGACACAGGCCAGACATAATGGTTTTCAACATAGAAGCCAAGTCCATAGAGGATGTCCCAGTAGTGCGAGAATACCCAGATGTGTTCCCCGAAGAACTCCCCGGAATGCCACCAGATATGGATATAGAGTTCGTCATCGACCTTATCCCCGGAACCTCTCCCATAGCCAAGAGGCCCTATAGGATGGCAGCTCCTGAGTTGGCAGAATTGAAGAAGCAGCTAGGAGAACTCCAGTGAAGTGGGTTCATCAGACCAAGCTCATCACCATGGGGAGCCCCAGTGCTTTTCGTGGAAAAAGAAGGATAAGAGCATGAGGATGTGCGTGGACTATCGTTCGCTAAACGAAGTCACTATCAAAAACAAGTACCCTCTCCCCAGAATAGATGATCTGTTTGACCAGCTGAAAGGAGCCAAGTATTTTTCAAAGGTGGATCTAAGGTCAGGGTACCACCAACTCAAGATTAGGGAAAGTGACATCCCTAAGACCGCCTTTGTTACCCGTTACGGGCAGTATGAGTTCACAGTGATGTCCTTTGGACTCACCAATGCACCGGCATACTTTATGAACCTCATGAATAAGGTGTTCATGGAAGAGCTGGACAAGTTTTTCGTAGTCTTCATTGACGACATACTTGTTTACTCTAAGAGTGTGGAGGAACACGAGCAGCATCTTCGAGTAGTGCTGGGGAAATTGAGGGCACACAAGCTGTACGCCAAGTTCAGCAAGTGTGAGTTTTGGCTGGAGAAAATATCTTTCCTTGGGCATATTCTGACTGCGGAAGGAGTAGCTGTAGACCCCGGGAAAGTTGAAACAGTCTCCAACTGGCAACAACCGACCAACGTGAGCGAGATCAGAAGCTTCCTTGGTTTAGCAGGGTACTACCGGAGGTTTATTGAAGGATTCTCCAAGATTGCCCGGCCCATGACAGAGTTACTCAAGAAGGAGAAGAAGTTCAATTGGACTGAGTCATGCGAGAGGAGTTTCCAGGAGTTGAAGAAAAGATTGACCACAGCCCCAGTGCTGACCTTGCTAGACATTCAACGGGATTTTGTCGTATATTGCGACGCGCCCCGACAAGGGTTGGGATGTGTTCTCATGCAAGATGGGAAGGTAGTGGCATATGATTCCCGTCAGCTCAAACCCCATGAGCAGAACTATCCCACCCATGATCTGGAGTTTGCAGCTGTAGTGCATGCCCTTAAGATCTGGAGACACTACCTGATTGGGAACAAGTGTGAAATCTACATAGACCACAAGAGTCTAAAATACATCTTCACCCAGCCCGACCTGAACCTAAGGCAAAGAAGGTGGCTAGAGCTAGTCAAAGACTGTAACCTAGAGATTCAATACCACCCAGGGAAGGCCAATGTAGTAGCAGATGCCCTAAGCCGGAAATCCTACGAGAAGGCAGCACCCAAGAGTGCTCAGTTGCAAGAGGAAATGGCGCGGCTCAACGTGCACATTGTTCCCCAAGGCTACGTCCGCCAGCTGAGTGTTCAGCCTACCCTAGAGGAGAAGATCCGGAAGGCCCAAGAAACCGATGAGAATCTGATGAAGATCCGCAAGCATACAGGAGAGAACAAGGCCCCTGATTTTAGAGTGGATGATCAAGGCACCCTGTGGTATAAAATAGGATATGCGTGCCTGAAGGCGGAGATTTCCGACAGACCATCATGGATGAGGCCCACAACTCGGCATATTCCATTCACCCGGGATCCACCAAGATGTACATGGACTTAAAACAGACGTATTGGTGGAATGGGATGAAAGCAGACATTGCACGGTTCGTCTCCCACTGTGACACTTGTCGGAGAATCAAAGCCGAACACCAGAAACCCGCAGGACTGTTGCAGCCTTTACCGATCCCGGTATGGAAATGGGACGAGATAGGCATTGACTTTGTAGTAGGTTTGCCAAGGACTCAGAAGGGACATGACTCCATATGGGTGATAGTGGACCGACTCACTAAAATCGCTCACTTTCTACCCGTACGGACCACTTATGGAGGAGAGAAGTTGGCAAAACTCTACATAGAGAATATAGTGAAGTTGCATGGAGTGCCTAGCAGAATAGTCTCAGATAGAGGGACCCAGTTCACCTCTAGGTTCTGGAGAAGCCTGCATAAAGCCATGGGTACCAAGCTGGATTTCAGCTCAGCATACCACCCGCGTACGTACGGACGGACGCACCGAAAGGGTAAATCAAATTTTGGAAGACATGTTGAGAGCATGCGTCCTCACATATGGCAAAGACTGGGAACAGAGTCTACCATATGCAGAATTCTCCTACAACAACGGCTACCAGGCAAGCCTGGGAATGTCACCGTTCGAAGCACTGTATGGGAGAAAATGTAGGACACCCCTGATGTGGTCAGAAGTGGGAGAGCGTGCCCTGGTTGGGCCCGCACTTATAAAGGAAGCCGAAGAGCGAGTAGCCGATATCCGAGAAAAGTTGAGAGCCGCCCAATCCCGACAAAAGAGCTACGCAGACAAGAAGAGGCGTGAAGCAAGCTTCAATCCGGGAGATTTCGTTTACCTCAAGGTTTCACCTATCCGAAGAACTCGGAGATTTCAAGTGCACGGAAAGTTGGCCCCTCGGTACATCGAACCGTATAAAGTACTAAAGAAGGTCGGAGCAGTAGCATACCGGTTGGAGCTACCCAAAGAAATGTCAGATATACACCCAGTGTTTCATATCTCCCAGCTACGCAGATGTTTGAGGGTTCTTGAAGAAAAGCGAGTACCGGTAGAAACCATCGATCTACAGCCAGACCTTAGATACCAGGAGGTGCCCGTCAAGATTTTGGACACAGTGGTAAAGCAGACGAGAACATTAGAAGTACGGGTGTGCAGAGTCCAATGGAGCAGGCACGGAGTGGAAGAAGCCACATGGGAACGAGAGGACGCATTGAAGAAGGAGTTTCCCCACCTGTTCGAAACCTAGCCCAATCTCGAGGGCGAGATTCATTTTAAGTGGGGTAGGTTTGTAACGCCCGCGTTTTTAGCTCCTAATAAATCACCTAATAAATCATACGTGTTTTCAAAACTATCCAGCTGAGCTCAATTATCCCCTCTCAAAACCCTAGTCACCGTCCCTCTCTCTCACCCTCGGCGCGCGTGCCGCGAATCCCGCCGGCACCGCCCGCACTCGGCCGCACCCACGCATGCCTCCCCGGCGCCGCGGTCGGCCACCGTGCCGGGAATCCCGCGCACGCCGCGGTCCCGCCGGCCGGTCCGCCTCGCCATCACCGCCGTCCCGAAAATCACGCCGACGCCGGAAATCGGAAAACGCCGCAAAACCCTTCCCCCTAATTTCCCTAACAATTTTCCTAATTTTCCAAACTTTTTCCCTATTTCCTTTCCTTTTTTCCTATTTTCCTTTTCTTTTCTCCTTCCTTTCTTTCCTTCCTTCCTTTTTCCTTTTCTTTTTTTCCCTTCTTTTCTTTTCTCCCTTTCTTCTTTTTCCCTCTCCTCCTTCTTCCTCCCGCGGCCGGGCCGCGCGACCCCGACACCCCGCGCCTGGAGCCATTGACCCCTCGCGCCGCTCCGGCCCGCGCGGCCGGCCGAAGCACGCTCGCCCCCACACGCCACCGCGGCCGTGCCCTACCGCACCCCGGCCGCTCGAGCACGGGCCGCGACAAGACCCCTCCCCGACGCCGAGCCGTCGCCTCCGCCGAACACCGGCCGCCGCGACCCGCCGCCCGTCACCGCCGCGCCCGGGCCGACCCGTCCCATCCCCCGCGTCGCGTGCTTGAAGAGACCCAACGGCCGCCCGATGACCTCCGCCCCTCGCCCGAGCCGTCCCGTCGCCCGGCGACCGGCCCGCCCGCCCCCGGCCCGCCCCCGCGGCGACCTCCCCCGCCAAAAAATCTCCCCCCCCCCCCCCCGAACCGCCTTTAGCCGCCTATAAATAGGCCCCGGGCCTCCTCGCTGCCCCTTGCCTCACCACCGAGCTCTCACAAGCCTCCGCAAGCTCCACAGCTCCGCCGCCCCTTTAGCACAGCCACCGAGCCACCGCCCTCACGCGGAGCCGCTCGCTCGGACCACCCTAGCGCAAGGTAAGAACGGGAATCGATCCCCCTTGGCCTCCTCTCCATTTCCCAGCCGCCGCCGGGGGCGGGACCGCCGGCGCCCCCTTCCCCCCCTGACCGGCCGCCGCTCGGCCCTGCCTCCCTACCCTGTTCTGATCGGGAGGAGGAAGAAGGGCTTTTTGCCCAAAACCCCCTGCCCCTCTCCCTTTTACCAGACCGAGCCCCCTCCTATATTCCCTCTCTCTCTTCCTTTTTCCAAAATAAACCCTAAACCTTAAGATATTCCGCCAAAACGTCCCTGTTATTTTTAGATAGGCCCCTAGGCTATTTAAGTTAAACCCCCACCCTACCTAAATATTATATTTAGGTCCTTTTATTCTTAACAAAATTACTAACCGGCCCTAATTAATTCTAAACCTCTCTTTAACCAACATTTCATGCGCGATTTTAATCCAAATCGCGCCCAACCTCCCTCACACCCGTGCCGGGTATACCACCACCCATCCGTCACCCAAAACCCCTGCATAATATTTATTTCTCTATTTTATCTAATTACCTTCCGCGAGCTCAGCCGGAGAAAATGTGTATGCTGTTATTGATTGCTTGCTTGCCTGTGTGTGCGCTATAGCCGACGGAGTAGACGAAGGAAGGTACCCCGAGCCGAGATCGGAGCCGACTACTTCGAGCAGAGCCCGAGATCCCGAACGCCGAGCCGGCACTCCCCGAAGACTTCGAAGACGGCAAGTTCAATCTCATCCTTTGATGCATGCTTTGGTCCTAGTTTTATAAATATAACCCTATACCCATTTTATAAATTGCATATTGTTTTACTGCAAAAACATGGTAGGATAGCCACCCTTGATTGCTATGGTTGAACCTTGTTTTGGCCTAAATGAGTGCTTTAAAAATGTGTGAGTGCTTTTAAAATGTGTGAGTGCTTTAAAAATGGAAATGGGATATGTTTGGAAAATGAGTAAAGAACTGGGTAGACGAGATGGACGTGTGTGTCAGGAGTATAGGTGAGCTCGTACCTGTGTGGTTGAGCGTGATGGGAGTTGTCCATCTTGTCGGTTAAGGACCGGGTTGCGTGACATCTCACTTGACCCAAATCATCGTACAACCACTCGACCGTTGTATGTGGCAACGGCTTAGCATAAACCCCACTAGTTAATCTACTTGCCATCTGGTGTGCGGGTGAGTGGCGGGAGACCAAGGAGTAGGGGTACGCTCTGTGTGAGGTACGCCCTGGTTATGTGGGATAACCCCTTTGTTGCTTCCGTGATGGCTCGTAGGGTTAGCTAAGGTGGGTAATGGCTTTGATAGGATCCGCACCGGCACTAAGGTGTCCGTGTGACGGTACCCTACTTGTGGGTAAAGATGTACAACCTCTGCAGAGTGTCAAACCTATTCGAATAGCCGTGTCCACGGTATTGGACGAGTCACGGTGTGGTCACAAAAACTAGTGTTTGGGTTTGGGATGTTTTCTGGCGTGAGTTGTTTTCCGGATGAAGTGTGTGGCTGTGTGCCTGGGCTACCACGGACGGGGAGTCCGGTAGTTCCACAGTGGTTTTCCTAAAAACAATTGAGTCACCTTGGTTATGAAAAAAAATGATTTGCGACAACCTTTTTTTGAAATGAACCCCTGCATGTGTAAGTTTGCAAAATGAACCTTAACCTGATCCTTGTTATACTCTATGCATGATTCTGCTTATAAGCCCCTCCGTGGGTGGGGTTGGATTTGCTGAGTACGTATGTGCTCACCCTTGTTTTACTAACTATTTTTCAGAGGAGTATCCCGGTTACATTCCCGAAGACGTCGAGTTGGTCGCTGCCCTACACCCAACCGTGCCTGTGTACCCAGGGCCTCCACAGAAAGCTTCCATGGTGTCGTACTCTGAGGAGGCTATGGAAGCCTTTGCTATCGTAGTGTGGTCGTTAGCGTTTGTGTTGTTCCTTGTAGCGTTGGCACTTCCGTGCCCTCTGTGTCGCCGTGATGTAAAAGACTGATCCACCTGTTGTAATAAATGTGTTGCCAGCCTCCCAGGACTGGTATTTGTGTCACATTTAGTCACCTCTGATGAGGGGACGCTTCAGTTTCCTTCCTTTAATAGCAAAGGTGTACACAAAAGATAACTAGTTACATTTAATTCTTTAAATAGCAAGGGTGTATTCTTGGATCTGAATTAAACCTTGCAACCATTTCAAAAAAAGGTATAAAGAAATAAAAAGGCATTTTCCTAATTTAACAAAACATTAAATCTATATAAGCCTCCAAGCTTTTATTTAAACAGTTAATCATTCAAGAATTTCAGTGGAGGGTTTCATAAGCAACAACACACCTATACTAAGCCACTGAACACACGTACATGCTTGGAAAGCAATAAAATTAATTATTTTGAAAATAGCAGAAACTAGCTAGCAAAACAGGTTAAATGCATACAAAAAAATAAACAAGCATCCAATTGTTCCAAACTTCCTCACACATGTTCTCTGGTCCTAAACCATCCTAGAAAGACAACAAGCACACCTAGAACTACTACTGATCTTGCATTATTAAATTACAAAGGAAATCATGCATATATTAAGAATAAATACTTCTGGTAATTCAAAAATTGTGATTAAATCACCAGAGGTGCAACTTGGCATAACAAAGCCACATGCAATAAATCATAAACATAATTATTTTTAGCTACAAAAATCATCTAGACAGATTCTGCAATAAAGGAAAACAATTCATATAAACAGATTTACATCATAACTTTGTGCAATTTTTGGCACAGGAGCTACTCATAACATAACGCACAACATATCCAAAAAATTAGATACATAGGATTAAGGATTTTGAGATATCACAGATCTAGGTTTTTCACATTTCTATTTTTCGTGCCAAAAATATTTGGAAACAGCATAGGTGAGTATAACAAAAGTTGTAGTGTTTCTCACCAGGAGTCTAGGACAATTGAGATTGTAATTTTTCGAATTTTCTTTGATTTTCTAGAGATTTTACAAGTTTCAACAAAATCCTTTTACTATTGAAGATGTTCTTTTGCAGTGAGGACCATGCAAAGAGCTGAAACATCACAACTATGCCCCTGGTTTACAGAAAACACCCTAGAAAGACTCGGGGGCTTGCAATGCCACCCTTGGCCGTGGGGGCGGCGCGGTTGGCCGGAATCCGGTGAGGCCGGCGGCGCTCCCGGCCGGGGAAGGGGTCGGGCTCGACCACGTGCTCACCTAGGACCTAAGGATGGCCGAAGTCGGGGCGGGGGGAGCCGCCGGTGCGGGCGCACGACGATGGCCGGTGGCGGCGGCCGCGGCGGCTCGGTCTCAGCGACGGCAAGCGCTCGGCCCGGACTACAAGCGACTTGTATAGGTCCTACTGGGTCTAGGGGAGGTTCACGGATGGTTGGGCGCACTGGAGAAAGGACGGGGAGGCGAGTTCACTGGCGGCAGCGCGGGTGGCACGGTGGGCGGCGGTGTCGGCGTGAAGAGGGGCAAGGCGCTCGGTTTTTATAGGCGAGACCTCACATGTGACGTTGGGGTGACGGCGGAGATGCTGCCGTAGTACGGCGACCTCGGCCGGCGCGCGTACGGCGGAATGCCGCCAACGGACCGGCGGTCCGTGGCGAGCTCCGGCCGCGACGCGCGCGGCGTGCGAGGCCCCAAGAGGATTCCGAGGAGCCTCGGGGTGCGGCGCATGGTAAGGAGCGAGCCTCGGCCGGCGGGTGGCCTCGGGCGGCACGGGGTGCGGACATCGAGGCCGGCCGGCGCGCGGGCGCGGCGGCGCCTTGGCCTGAACGTGTTGCTGGTCCCCTGTTTGGTCGCATTTTTCTCCAAAAATTGTACTGAATTGCCTCAAGTAATGAATAGGAAAAGTGTAGATCTAGCTATCCTCTATAACTTTCACAAAGGCCACCTGGTGTTATGCTCAACAGATTTTGCCCAAAAGGTTTGCCAACTATGAATGCCACTCAGTTTCAGTGAACAGGAGGTACTGTCATTTGGTCAAGTTTTTCACCCTTTTCCACTCAAAATTTGAAATGCCAATCTACATGAAAGTTGTGTCCTTCAACAAACTAGACAACTTTCATAAAGGTAGATTTTTAAGTGTTTATGTGAATTTTGGAGAACGTGGCAGAAGTTCCGGAAGGCAATCGGGGTCACTAGGGTTTAGGTAGGGTTTGACCATGACTTTTACCAAGGGTTGACTACAAGGGTGTGTTGACTTGATTAATAGGGTCATTAGGGTTGGTTGGTGAGATTTTCTAGGTGAGGACCCAGGTTGACCGTGATTTGACCACTGTCAGCAGAGTTGACCGATAACTAGGGTTAAATAAAAACCTGGGGCATCACAGCCTACCCCCTTAAACGGAATCTCGTCCCGAGATTCGATTTAAGAAAACAAAATAGGCAGCAGAGACTCACGGTTTCGAGATTGCAGGAAGCCCGGGTACTTGGTGTTGAGGTACTCTTCCGTTTCCCAAGTCGCTTCTTCTTCCGTATGGTGGCTCCACTGTATCTTGTACATTTTTACGGTCTGTCTTCGGGTCTTTCTCTCCTTTAGGTCCAACACTCTTAGTGGATGCTCGATGAGCGAGAAATCTGACTCAATCCAAGCATTAGCTTCTGTGATAACTTCATTTTCTAGCACAGGCATTCCCTTCTTTAATTGGGTCACATGGAACACGTTGTGGACTGCGGAAAATCGTTCCGGTAATTGAATACGATAAGCCAATGGCCCACATACTTCTATGACTTTATACGGTCCAATGTAGCGCGGAGCTAATTTCCCTTTGACACCGAGCCTTTGCACACCTTTGGTGGGGAAAACCTTTAGATACAAATAATCTCCCACTTCAAAGTGTCGGGGTGCCGTTCCCTTATCATGATAACTCTTTTGCCTCATCTGAGCCATCTTCAAATTCTCCCTTATCACTTGCACTTTTTCTTCGGCATCTTTAACTAAATCCGGACCAAAGAACGTCCTTTCCCCGGCTTCTGACCAGTTCAACGGGGTGTGACATCTTCATCCGTAAAGAGCATCAAATGGTGCCATCTTCAAACTAGCTTGATAGCTATTGTTATAAGAGAACTCTGCCAAGGACAAACACTTGTCCCAACTCTTATCGAAGTGTAAGATGCTTGCGCGCAGCATGTCTTCCAAAATTTGATTTATCCTTTCGGTCTGACCATCGGTCTGCGGATGATAGCTGGAACTACGAATCAACTTGGTTCCTAAGCACTCATGTAACAGCTCCCAGAAACGAGCTACAAACTGAGTCCCTCTATCATAAATTATGGTCTTCGGAATTCCATGCAAATAACTATTTGATCCATGTATATCTCTGCATACTGTTGCACTGAATAAGTAGTATGAATTGCAATGAAATGGGCGGTCTTGGTGAGTCTGTCCACAATAACCCAGATAGAATCTTTCTTTCTAGCTGTCAGGGGTAAACCCACAATGAATTCCATACTAATGTCATCCCACTTCCACATGGGTATCGACAACGGTTGAAGTACACCTGCCGATTACAATGGCTTGTTTTCATCCGGTGGCAAGTATCGCACTCGGCTACATACTTGGCTATATCAACTTTCATGTTGGACCACCAGAAATTTTGTTTCAAATCTTGGTACATCTTGGTACTGCCGAGGTGAATAGACAACTTGGACATATGAGCCTCATCAAAGATGGTCTTCTTAATTTTTGGATCGATAGGTACTACAAGGCGTTTTCCAAACCAGATCACATCCTTGTGATCCTTCCGGAAACATGTATACTTGGGATCTCCCTCCGCTAGTTTCTGTTTGATGATCTGTATGTCTTCGTCATTGCATTGAGCAGAGACAATTCTATCATAAAGATTGGATTCAGCAGCTAAGTCATATAGATTTCCTTGGTCTATTACTTCCAAGTTGAGTCTCCTCATCTCTTCACATAATGGGTCACTAACTAGCTCCAACTCTAGATGATTGCAGTGAACTTTGCGGCTAAGAGCATCCGCAACAACATTTTGTTTCCCGGGGATGATAGTGCACTTCTAAGTCATAATCCTCAATCAACTCAAGCCATCTCCTTTGCCTCATATTCAGCTCTGACTGAGTAAAAATGTATTTGAGACTCTTGTGGTCAATGAAGATATTACAATGATTACCCATCAGATAATGTCTCCATATCTTGAGAGCGTGGACAACAGCTGCTAACTCAAGATCATGAGTGGGATAATTGATCTCATGAGGTCTAAGTGCCCGTGAAGCATAGGCAATGACTCGGCCTTCTTGCATAAGAACACAACCGAGACTCGTGCCTGACGCATCATAGAAAACTTCGAAAGGTTTCGAATTATCTGGTTGCACTAGCACTGGGGCTGAAGTCAAGTGTTGCCTCAGGGTGTGGAAGGCTTTCTCGCATGCTTCGCTCCACACGAACTTCACTCCTTTCTTGAGCAATTTGGTCATAGGTTTAGCGATTCTAGAGAAGTCTGGAATGAATCGACGGTAGTATCCCGCCAACCCTAAGAAACTGCAGATCTGGTGTACGGACTTGGGTGGTTTCCAATCCATCACCTCTTGGACTTTGCTAGGATCTACGGAGATACCATCTTTGGAAATAGTGTGCCCCAAGAATTTCACACTATTCAGCCAGAATTCGCATTTGGAGAACTTATCATACAACTTATGATCTCGCAAACACTGAAGGACAATTCGGAGATGTTTGGCATGCTCCTTTACATTTTTGGAATAGATAAGGATATCATCGATAAAGACCACTATGAATTTGTCGAGCTCTGTCATAAACATGGAGTTCATGAGGTACATGATGTAGGCTGGGGCATTTGTGAGACCAAAGGACATCACTAAGAACTCATAAAGACCATAACGAGTGGCGAAAGCAGTTTTTGGAATGTCACAAGGTCGAATTTTGATTTGGTGGTAATCTGAACGAAGGTCGATCTTGGAGAAGACTTTGGCTCCAGCCAATTGATCAAAAAGAACATAGATTCGGGGAAGAGGATATTTGTTCTTGATGGTTACTGCATTGAGCGGTCCGTAATCTACACATAGCCTCAAGCTACCATGTTTCTTTTTGACAAAGAGAGCAGGACAACCCCAAGGAGAGGAGCTCGGGCGAATATAACCCTTATCTAACAGCTCCTGGAGTTGGTTCTTCAGTTCGGCTAGTTCCTTGGGAGGCATACGGTAAGGTCGTTTAGAGATGGGTGCAGTACCCGATTGGAGTTCAATTACAAACTCGACATCTCTATCTGGTGGCATACTAGGCAATTCATCCGGAAAGACATCTGATACTCACAAACTACTGGAATTTCATCAAGATGAGAGATAATGGTCACATAGGCATAAGAGCTTGTATCGTCCTTGAAAGGTAAGTCCAAGGTAGTGTGCCCGACCGTAGGTGAATTGATCTCGACAACTCTATCTGATATATCTAGAACCACCTTATGTTGGGTCATCCAATCCATACCCGATAACATACATGCCTTCCAAATTTATGGTGATAAGATTTGATTGAATACTCTTACTTCCCAGTTTTAAAGGAACTCCAAAAGCTATTATGTGAGAGGAGATGTTTCCACCTGGTGTCGGTGTTTTAGACCGGCAACCTACTAAGGGGAGTACCCGAAGTAGATGAATGTGGCCTCGCCGAGATCGGTAACTCGAAGGAAGAGACACGTGGCACACAAT
Organism: Cenchrus americanus; assembly: GCA_947561735.1. NCBI lineage: Eukaryota > Viridiplantae > Streptophyta > Magnoliopsida > Poales > Poaceae > Cenchrus > Cenchrus americanus. The sequence continues at coordinate 94,666,569 of OX387242.1, read as the reverse complement.
TTAGACAGGTTCGGGCCGCGAGGTGCGTAATACCCTACGTCCTGTATGCTGCGTAGCTCTGGATTGATTGGGTACGATTACAAGATGGTGCAATTGTACACCGTGAGATGAGATGATCAGAGAAGGGTCCCTGCCTCGCCTTATATAGTCCGGGAGGCAGGGTTACAAGTCGAAATAGGGAGAGAGTACTAGTCGAGTACGTCTAGGAGTCTTCCATACAGTGCGGGACATGTACGACTTCCTATCCGAGTACTTCTCCTCTGTAGTCCTTGTGCTTCACGCCATCAGGTACCGTGCAGCGCAAGTCGGGTACTCCCAGGGGCCCACCGAGTAGTCGGTCTTGGTACCCACCGAGGTAGTGGGCCCAGGGAGGTCCATACGACAAGCCCCCGAGTACTTTGTAGTCGAGAAGGATAGCTTCAAGTAGTCTTGACGACCTTAACGAGTAGTCCTCAAGCGTCCCCGAGCACTACAAGTCAAAAGTCCTCAAGAGTAGTCGAAGCATCTCGAGGCTGGAATGTACTCCAGCTGATGTTCGAGCAATCCTGAAGTCTTCTCGAGTAGTCCCAAGCGTCCTCGAGTGCTGCCCTTGAAGGTCTTCAAAAATGCCCGTATTGTCTTGAAGCCGAAGCTGATATGGAAGTGCGATTGCAAAATTGCACTCCATATGGAATAGCCCTTGAGCCTTAGGTTGAGTTGCAGACTCTGGCTGAAGGTCCATCTGAAGTTTTGGCAAGAATATCCCGAAAATCCGGAGAAAAAACCGAAGGACACGTGGCACGGAGCCCCCGAGCCTTGAGTCGAGTACTTCCTCTCGAATTGAAGGGTCATCTTGTAGAATGTGTCCTGAGATGCTCCTGAGTCTTGTCGCTTCCCAGGTAGTCGAGTAGAAGTAGCCGAGCTCCCGAGGTGAGGTGCATCGACTAGTAGAATACGAAGAGTCACGCGCGGCCGCTGAGTCAGCCGAGCGCAGACTATCCATCTGGCCGTTGGAGGGTCGTTTTGACTTATAAATAGAAGCCAAAGCCCTTAGGGTTTTGCACCCCATGCAGTCGTAGACATTCCGAACAGATCTTGGCCAGAAATAGCCGCCAGTGCGCGCCGCCACAGCTGAGTGAAGAGTAGATCCGAGTGCACCGCCGCAGAGAGCCACCGCAGTAGCCCCCGAGCGAATGCGCTTGAAGATGTCGTGCACTTGGAGGATGAAGCCATCACCGTCGAAGACTGCCAAAGCCGCCGGTGCAAAAAAGAGGGGCCGTGAGGAGGCCGCCGGATCTGCCGCAGGGGCATCACCACCAATGTCCCCGCAGCGGCCAGATCCAAACCGCGAGTGGCAAAAGTCCAAGGCGAAGACCGAAGACTTGCTCGCCCTGCTGAACAGTGGATTCCTCCGCGAGAAGGAGGTCGACATGTGGAGAGCCGCCGCCGGGGATCTGTACCCGATGGAGAAGAATGAAGATGAGATCCCGATGTTCACGCGGTTCGCGGAGCGCGGGCTTTCTCTCCCAGCGAGCGATTTCTTCAAGGGGCTCATGGGGTACTACGGCGTCGAGTACCTCAACCTCAACCCCAACGGTATATTCCACACCGCTGTCTTCGTACATTTCTGCGAAGCCTTTCTGGGGATCAAGCCCCATTAGATTTTGTTCCGGAAATTCTTCCGGGTGAAGCCGCAACCAAGCGCCAGCAACCCGCGGGTAGTCGGAGGAGTGGGGATCCAGATGCGGGAGGACGCCGCCGAGCAGTACCTCTCGTACAAGCTCATAGACTCCAACCAAGACTGGAAGGCCAAGTGGTTCTACATCACGAACCACCATCCGGGGCTGCCGAAGCCGAGCGGGAAGCAGCCCAAGCATCGCTCGTGGTGGAACACAGAGCCGACGATGCAGGAGGGGATCCAGCTCCCAGAGTTGTTGGCGCGGATCAAGGCGCTAAGGGAAGCCGGGCTGAGGGCCGAGCATGTGGCCTTTAGCTTCATGAAGCGCAGGGTGCAGCCGCTGATGGCTCGCAACACCCTAGGGTTCGAGTACACCGGCGACGACGATACGTCGCTGATGCCTGGAGACGAAGTCGACGACGACGACATTGTCGACAGGTTGGCTCGGATCTTCAAGGACATGCCGCCATACACGGTGTGCCCCGTACCGGAGTACTCCGCAGCGCGCCCACCAAAAGAGGTAAGTAGCCGCACCCACAGTCGAGTACCCATTACGCAAGGGTAGTCGAACTGACGAGTTGTTGCTTGCAGGATGACTTGAAGAAGTTTGTCTCCGAGTCGCCGCCGCCCCCTCAGGAAGTAGAGATCCCAGAGGAGGGGAAGACCAAGGCCAAGGAGCGGCGCGAAGTCGGTGAAGGAGACGACACGGTTTTCCTAGAGGACACGTCCGACGAGGACGACGACGAAGAGACGCTGCAGGACCGCTTTCAGCTGCGGTCGAGGTTTAGCCGCCCCGGCTTACCTCACGTGCCTCTTGTTCAGGATCCGCCGGCTAGCCTGGAGGCTAGTCTGACCGCGCCGCCGCGGAGGCCGTGCAACCCGGCCCGCAAGCGCGTGGCGAAGAAGTTGAAGATCTCTGAGACCACGCCCCAAGAGGTAAGCCATCTTGAGTAGTGTAGTCGAATACTTGTGTCTCGAGTTCACTTGTTGAAGAAGAAGTTCCCTTACTTGCAGGAGTTGCCGCCTACGGAGCCCGCTGATCAGGGCGACGAAGGCGAGTGGGACACGGTGGGGGAAGCCGTTGGGAGTCGCAGCCCAGCCCCGACTGTCGAAGAACTTTTGGCGCAGCTGGAGCGCCAGCCCCCTGCTGCTCAGGAGGGAGCGGAACCCGCTACTGCTGCTGCGGAAGAGGCAGTGGCCGTAGAGGCGCAGGAGGAGGCGCCCGCCGAGGCCGGACTGGTGGACATCGCCAGCATCCTTGGCACCCCGACCGTGATGGTAGTCCGGTCAAGCCTGTAAGTGTTGAGTCTTCCCGAGTAGTACTTGATGTGGTAGTCGAACCTGATTGACAACCAACTTGTGTACTCTGCAGGAAATCGACGGATCTCTCCTGGGAGGGGGATGAACCCACCGCAGCGGTGGCGGAAGAGGAAGCCGCACCGCCCACTGGGGAGTCCGCTCCCGCCCCTCAAGCGGAGTCCGAAGCGCCGGCCGCTAAGGCTACGTTGCCCGAAGCCGGCGTGGTTGAAGGTGAGTACTCTGCTGAGGTTGTAGTATCCCCGAAGAGTAGTCGTAGTCGTCAGATATGACTGATGCACTTGTCTTCTTGTTGACAGGCGCTGAGGCCGAAGGGAGCGATATCCCAGCGGCGGTGCCCATGGAGAACTTGACACCAGGAACTCAGGAGGCTTCCGAAGGAGCCCCCGAGCCGATGGAGATGGCCGCCGGAGGAGCCGCCGTGACGACTGGAGGGGGGAAACTGCCACGCTGTCAGAACCCGCTCTGGAGGTGGTGGTTCGCTCCCCGAAGATCCAAGACGCGGAGCCCATCCGCTCTGCACCGATGACCGAAGACGCCACGAGTAGTCGTGGCGGGATCGAGTTGCTGGCAGACGACTTGGTCGATCCGGCAATGGTGGTTAGGCACCTGGAGGCGGTCCGCCAAGCCGAGCAGTGGATGAAGGTGAGTAGTCGTAACTCTTGAGTAGTAAATCCTGTAGCATTGAGTACCCATTTTGATGTGAATTGTCTGTGCAGGACGTCGCTAAGAGGCCCCGCCTGAAGTCGGAGATGCTTCAGGGGTACGGCGACGCTGTGCTTCGGGCCGAGGTGCTGGAGGACCAACTTGTGAAGTCCCGGAAGCACGCGGCCGCCATGCAGTCCAAGCTTGATACCACCTTTGCCAAGTATCACAACGACATCCAGGAGATGCAGGCGAAGAGCGACGACTTGGTGCGGAAGAACAAGTCGCTCCGCAACAAGAACAAAGGTACGCCACTTGTCTTGTTGAGTACTTGTTGGAGGTCGAGAGGTAGTCTAACCCGCTGTGCCTTGTTGTTTGCAGAGCTTGAGACTCGGGTAGAGCAGCTGAAGACTTTAGAGACGGATCTGAAGAATCTCTTCTGCCGGGAGCAGGAGGCCCACCAGGTACTCGAGTTAGATTATAAGGAGCTTGCCTACGAGTGCGACAAGCACATGGAGCTCCGTATTGCATCCGATCGTGACCTCGTCAACTGCTACAAATCGTTGCGTGCCGAACGAGGATCGCGAGAAGCCGCGGGCCCACTCGAAGGAACTCGAGGAGGCCGCGCTCCCCATCGCGAGGCTGCTGGTGCCTCACCCCGGCGGTCCCAAGATAGCGCCGCTGGTGGATCGACTGAAGGAAGCCCCCAGCCGGCTGGCGGCCTACGTGAAGCATCTGGCGAAGTCGATCCCGAACCAGGTGCTAGACTTCATGAAGTTCTACTTCCCGAAGGCACCAGTAGATGTAGTCGCCGGTGGACTAGCCGCAAATTGTACCGACGAGCAATATGCGGAGCTGCTGGAGCAGATGGCGCCCATTGCGGAACAAGTCGCCGACAAGCTTAATCTCCAGTAGCCCTGTAATAGTTAGCTCGTAACAGTAGATGTACAAAAACAATTGTAATTGTTTAAGTGTTAATGAAGAAAAATTTCCATCAATGAGTACTCGTAGTCGCAATCTCAGAGTGTGGAGTCCCATCGTGGAGTTGTGGCGAGTAGTCGTACTCGGCAGTAGTCCTGTTGAGGGAAGTAGACAGTAAAGCAGTTGATGAATGATCAAACTTTATTACTGAAGAAGTACACCTGGATGGCCAGGGCCGTAGTTACCGAGTAATCGCCAGGACCCGGAGGCTGCTTACGGCTAAGAGGTGCTAGGGCGAGTAGCCGCTTACAGCAGTAGATCCGTAGGTAGCCGTATAGGCTGGATCTAGGGGTACATGGTCTCTCAGTAGACCGCTGCTAGAGTCCTTTATCGCTCGTCGCAGCCCAGGATCCGTAGGTAGCCGCGTGGGCTGGATTCTGGAGAGGAGTAGTCCGGAGACTAGTGCCTGGACCCGGAGGCCGCTTACAGCGAGGAGTAGTCCAGAGACTAGGGCCCGAACCCGGAGGCCGCTTACGGCGGAGGGGTCTTGATGTAGTCGTGTAGACTTGAGCCCCAAGGTAGTCGTGTAGACTAGGCGTAGAACCGACAGAGCTGGTCGACGTTCCACGAGTTGTTGACGTCTTCGCCTTCAGGTGTCTGGAGGCGGCAGGAGCCCGGCCCGGTCACCTTTCCGACTGTGAAGGGACCTTCCCAGGGGGAGCTGAGCTTGTGAAGTCCTTCCGTGTTCTGGATATGATGGAGGACGAGATCGCCAACGTTGAAGGAGCGTTCCTTGACGTTGCGGTCGTGGTAGCGTCGGATACCCTCCAGGTACCTTGTTGATTGGACGAGGGCGGCACAGCGAGCTTCTTCGAGTCCGTCGATGTCGACTCGTCTACTGTCTTCAGAGACGCCTTCGTCGTAGTGCTCCACTACTGGTGAATCCCATATGACATCAGCAGGGAGGATTGCTTCGGAGCCGTAGACCAGGAAGTAAGGGGATTGCCCCGTTGGCTTGGAGGGCTGAGTACGTAGCCCCCAGAGTGCGTTGGGTAGTTCCTTGATCCACTTGCCTCCTTTAGAGTTAGCAGCGTCGTGTAGCCGCTTCTTGAGAGCGTCGAGCACCATCCCGTTGGCGCGCTCGACTTGTCCGTTGGCCCGAGGATGGGCAACTGAGACATATCGGACGTCGATCCCGCTGTTCTCGCAGTACTCCCAGAACTGGTGGTTGTTGAAGTTGGAGCCCAGGTCTGTGATGATGCGGTGGGGTAGTCCGTAGCGATGCACGAGTTCATCCAGAAGTCGAGTACTCGTCGCCCTTGGGGCATGTGACCGGCTTGACCTCGATCCACTTGGTGAACTTGTCGATGGCCACCAATACTCGTTGAATCCACCGGCGCAGTTGGCAGTGGCCCAATCATGTCGAGCCCCCAGCAAGCAAAGGGCCAGGTTGACGGTATGGTGACTAGCTTGTAGGCTGGGACGTGTTGCTGCTTGGCGAAGTATTGGCATCCTTGGCACCTTCTGACGAGTTCTTCAGCGTCGCCCAGAGCTGTGGGCCAGTAGAAGGCTCGCCGGAAGGCCTTGCTGACCAGCGTATGGGAGGATGTGTGGTTGCCGCAGACGCCCTTGTGGATCTCCTCCAAGATGTCCTTGCCTTATTGCCTGGGGACGCACTTCATGAGTACTCCAGAAGATGCGCCCCGCTTGTAAAGCTTGTCTCCGACGAGGACGTAGAACTTGGCGCGGCGGATGAGTTGCCCAGCCAAGTTCTTGTCTGAGGGAACCTTCTGCTCGCTGAGGTAGTCGATGAAGGGTTGCCTCCAGTCCGCGTCGATCATCATGACCTCCTGTCCAGCTGGTGGATGCGCTGGGACAGTGGTCGGTGGCGCCGGCTCCGGGATGGATGGCGCGTGAAGCTCGTGGACGAAGACACCCGCTGGTACTTGAGCGCGGGTAGAACCAAGCTTCGACAGGACGTCCGCTGCAACGTTGTTGTCGCGGACGATGTGGTGGAACTCGAGACCGTAGAACTTGTTCTCGAGCTTGTGGACTTCTAGGCAGTAGGCGTCCATGTTCTCCTTGTTGCGGTCCTAGGACTTGTTGACTTGGTTGATGACCACTGCGGAGTCGCCGTAGACTAGTAGCCACTTGATGCCCAGTGAAGCCGCGAGGCGGAGCCCATGCAGGAGAGCTTCGTACTCGGCTTCGTTGTTTGAGACCTTCCAGAAGATCTGCAGGACGTACTTGAGTTGTTCGCCTGTTGGAGAGATCAGGAGTACCCCTGCACCTGCACCCTCGAGGTTGAGTGAGTCGTCGAAGTACATCACCAATGCTCTGGTCGCACGGTTGGAGTAGGTAGCTGATTCTCCCGCCGCTCTGCCATGAAGTCGACTAGAGCTTGCGACTTGATGGCTGTACGTGGCTTGAAGTCGATGGTGAGGGCGCCGAGTTCGACTGCCCAATTGGAGATTCTTCCGGTAGCATCTTGGTTCCGGAGGATGTCGCCGAGCGGGTAGTCCGTGACGACGGAGATCGAGTACTCCTGGAAGTAGTGTCGTAGCTTCCGCGAGGTGATGAGTACTGCGTACAGAAGCTTCTGCACAGGCTGGTAGCGTACCTTGGACTCTGATAGCACCTCGCTGACGAAGTAGACTGGACGCTGGACTGGATAGGCGTGGCCGTCTTCCTGCCACTCGACGATGATGGCAGTACTGACCACATGAGTAGTCGCGGCGAGGTAGAGCAGAGTCGCTCGCCTTTGCGAGGAGCCGTGAGGACTGGTGGCTTCGATAGGAAGTCCTTGAGCTGGGCAAGGGCTTGGTCCGCCTCTGGAGTCCACACGAACTTCTCTTGATGCTTGAGTAGTTTGAAGAAGGGGAGCCCCCGTTCTCCAAGCTTCGAGATGAATCTGTTCAAGGCCGCCATGCACCCGGTCAGCTTCTGGACGTCTTTGATGCACGTGGGAGCTTTCATGCTGGTGATGGCAGAGATCTTCTCGGGGTTGGCTTCGATGCCACGTTGGCTGATGATGAAGCCGAGTAGTTTGCCTGAAGGTACGCCGAATACGCACTTGTTCGGGTTGAGCTTCCAGCGGTACTCGCGCAGGGATGCGAAAGTCTCTTCAAGGTCGTTGATGAGGGTACTGGAGTTTCTGGTCTTGACGACCACGTCATCCACGTAGGCTTCGACATTCTTGTTGAGCTGCCTCTTGAAGCAGGCCTGGATAGCTCGTTGATAGGTGGCACCGGCGTTCTTCAACCTGAAGGACATGGTCGTGTAGCAGTACGCGCCAAACGGGGTGATGAACGCGGTCTTCTCCTGGTCCTCTTCCTTGATCGCGATCTGGTGGTACCCGGAGTAGCAGTCGAGGAAGCAGAGCAGTTCACAGCCCCCCGTGGAGTCGATGACTTGATCAATCCGTGGCAACCCGAAGGGGTCCTTAGGGTAGTGCTTGTTGAGATCAGTGTAGTCGACGCACATCCTCCACTCGTTCGAGTTCTTCTTGCGGACGAGGACGGGGTTGGCAAGCCACTCAGGATGAAAGACTTCTCTGATGAAGCCAACCGCGAGTAGTTTGGCGAGTTCCTTCTTGATGGCGTCCCGTCTGTCGTCGGCGAAACGTCGGAGGTGTTGTCTCTTGGGGGTGGCCTTAGGATCGACGTTGAGGCAGTGCTCAATCAACTCCCTGGGCACTCCTGGCATGTCCGCTGGCTTCCACGCGAAGATGTCGCGGTTAGCCCAGAGGAAGTTGATGAACGCGTCTTCCTATTTGGGGTCGAGGCCGGCCCCGATGGTGGTGGTCTTGCTGGAGTCGCCTGTCCCGAGGTCGATCGTCTTGACCAGAACCTCCTCAGCTGGCTGAGGCTTGTTGGCTTTGTCAGACTTCTCAGGGATGTCGAGTTCACTTGTAGCAAGCTTCTTCGACGCAGCGTAGACCTCCATCATAGCATTGGGTACTTGATTCGTAGAGGCGATCTCCACGGCTTCCGTGTCGCAGTCGTGCGAGATCTTCAAGTCCCCTTGGAGAGAGAGTACACCTGCCGGGCTTGGCATCTTGAGTACCAAGTAGGTGTAGTGGGGCACCGCCATGAACTTGGCGATGGCCGGTCTGCCGAGGATGGCATGGTAGGATGTCTCGAAGTCCGCGACCTCGAACTTGATGTACTCGTTATGATAGTTGTCCCGAGATTCCCCGAAGGTAACTGGCAGGACCACTGAGCCCAGTGGGATAGCCGCGTTACCGGGGACGATGCCGTAGAAAGACGTGTTGCTCTTGGTGAGCATGTGGGTGATGTCGAGCTTCATCTTCTTCAAGGTCTTGGTGAAAAGGACGTTGAGCCCGCTTCCACCGTTGATGAGGACCTTGTTGAGCTTGGATCCCGCGACCACCGGCTTCAGGACGAGAGGGAACCGCCCTGGTTCGGAGAAGCTGATCCATTGATCCGCGCGGGACAAGGTAATGGGTACCTCCGACCACCTGAGGGGGGTCGGGACCGCTGGTTCAATGCTCATGACTTCTCGACGAGTAGCCTTCTGCTCCCGTCTGCTGGGTAGTCCGCCGAAGAGGACGTTGACAGTCTTGTCGGGTTCCTGGAAGTCGTTTTCTCCGTCGTTCTTCTTCTTGCCTTTCTTGTCGTGAGAGTGCGGTGGCTCTGGAGTACTCTTGAGTGCTCGCCTGAGTTGGTAGCACTGCTCGGTGGTGTGGTTGCCGTCCAGATGCCACGGGCACTTCTCCTTCAGCAAGTCTTTGAAGCCGCCGGAGTTCTTCTTTGAGTTCTCCTTCGCAGGGCGCTGGATAGCCGCGACAGTGTTGTCTGGCTTGCGCTTGCGGTTGGGACCCGAGTAGTTGTTGTTGTTGTTGCGACCGCCTTGGTTCCCGTTGTTGCCGCTGCCGCCGCCCGTGTTCTGCTTGTTCTTGCCATGGATGGCGTCGTACTTGGCGTTGGCCTTGTCTTCTTCATCCGCCCAGGACGTGATCATGTCCTTGAGGTGGGGGATGGACTTGGGGTGGCGACGACCGAAGTCTTCAAAGGTGCGGCGGTGGTAGAGGCCGTCTTGAAAGAGGTCGATGACCTCCTTGTCGGTGACGTCGACTACGGTAGCGCGCTTGTCGAAGAAACGGCGCATGTACTTGCGGAGGGTCTCGCCTTGTTCCTGCTTGACCATGGCCAGGTCCATGCGAGTACCCGAGCGGCCCATGGCGCCCGCGAAGTTGCTGGTGAACTGCTCCTTCAGCTAGTCCCATTTGTCGATCGAGTGCTTGTCCAGCGACTCGAGCCATGTGAGTGCGGCTTGGTCCAGGCAGAAGGGGAAGTAGAGGCACTTGGTGTCGTTGTTGCCGCCAGCGTTCTCGATGGAGAGGGCGAAGCACCTGAGCCACTGGATGGGGTCCTGCTTTGCATCGTACTTGGTGATCCCCAAAGGCTTGAACTTCTCGGGGAGGAGCAAGTTGCGAAGTCGACGTGAGAAGGCGGGGAAGCCGTCGTTGTCGCCTGCAGTGGCTGACTTCTTCCGCCGCAGCTCTTCAATCTTCTGACGGGCGTCGTAGCTGCCCTGTGAGGCTCCGGAGGCGTGGCTGTTCGCGTGGTCTCGACCACCGCGACTGCCGCCGCCGCCTGCCCTCCTGTTGGCTCCGTGGTTGGAGCTTTCGTCGTCGCTGCCACCACCGCCAGGATCACGGCCGCCGCCGCCGGCAGCACGGTGAGGGATGACCTCACGGTTGTTGTTGCCACCCTGGGAGGGTCCGCCGGCGTTTGCACGAGTACGGTTGGGCTGAGCCGGGAGCTCGGCTCGAGTGCGGTTGCGGCCGAGGTCGGGCCGCGACTTGCGGCCTTCGTTGTCGCGGTTCCTGGCGGGGGGAGGCTGGTTGACCCTGTTGTCGACCCGCATGAAGTAAGCGTCTTCAGCGAGCTTGGCGATGACTTCCCCAGCGCGTATACCCTGGGCCTGACGTGCGATCGCTGTGATCGACATGAGGCATTGCTCGGGGGTATTGTGTACTCTGCTCTCGACCGCCTCGAGAGCTTCCGCGAGGTTGCGGATGGGGAGGTTGTCTCGGAGACGTCGGCGCCGTTCGTTGCGCTTCCTGTTACGCTCACGTCGAGCGTCCCTGTTGGCGGCTGTCTCATCTGCAGGTGCATCAACAGACAGCTCGTCTGCGGAGATGTCTTCAAGGTACTTGTCTTGAGCCATCCCTGAAGGTCCTGGCGTGTCGCCGGCAGCCATGAAGACTTGGCGATCAGGGGTGCCAAGACTGGACTCAGAGCTCGCCACCTCAGTTGGGGTGTTCGAGTCAGCTCGAGCAAGTGGTGTTCCCTCCTGGAACGGGAGCGAGTCGAGGTAGGCGACGTAACGTGAGTCTCCACTTATCAGGTCCGTGGGCTTGCGATCTGGCCAGTAGACGAATCTCCCGGCGGGTGTGGACGTTATAACCAGCCCAGAGGCCGGCCCTGATAAGGGATGCTCAGTAGTGTTGTCCTCGGACTCGGGATCCTCTAGGTCCGACCCGAAGTCGAACTCGTACGCGGAGTCCGAGTAGAAGCCGGAGAGGGGGTTGGAGTCCGAAGTGTGGCCGGGGGCGGTGTCGGAGTCCGAGTTGTACTCGGGTACGGGCTCCTTGCCGGCACGGCGCGAAGAGGGAGCCTCCGTGCGGGCCCTACTGACTATGCGGGGGCCACGCGTGGAGCGCTCACGGGGTGGTGGGACCACGTGCGATGGCTGAGTAGCCGGCTCGCATGCGATAGCCCACGGAGACGTTGAGTTCGAGTTCGAAGCGGACCTGAGCTCGAAGTCAGCGTGATGGTCGAAAAGCGAAATTTCGTCGAACTTGCCGGCAAGTTCACCTGTGACAACTTCAAGAAGCGTCACGAAGCTGGTCTCCGGGTTGGGCGGCATGGTAAGGCGGCGCTGGAAGGATCCCGCGCCGTCAGCAGTGCAGACCCAAGCGCCGAAAACGAAGGTGTCGCCGTGGTTGAAGGCGACGGTTGGCTTGAGGTAGACAGGAGCCGTCGAGTTCGCCATGTGATCTCGGGCGAGAGCCCCTACCTGGCGCGCCAGCTGTCGGTGTTTTAGACCGGCAACCTACTAAGGGGAGTACCCGAAGTAGATGAATGTGGCCTCGCGGAGATCGGTAACTCGAAGGAAGAGACACGTGGCACACAATTTAGACAGGTTCGGGCCGCAAGGTGCGTAATACCCTACGTCCTGTATGCTGCGTAGCTCTGGATTGATTGGGTACGATTACAAGATGGTGCAATTGTACGTCGTGAGATGAGATGACCAGACAAGGGTCCCTGCCTCGCCTTATATAGTCCGGGAGGTAGGGTTACAAGTCGGAATAGGGAGAGAGTACTAGTCGAGTACGTCTAGGAGTCTTCCATACAGTGCGGGACATGTACGGCTTCCTATCCGAGTACTTCTCCTCTGTAGTCCTTGTGCTTCACGCCATCAGGTACCGTGCAGCGCAAGTCGGGTAGTCCCAGGGGCCCACCGAGTAGTCGGTCCTGGTACCCACCGAGGTAGTGGGCCCAGGGAGGTCCATACGACACCTGGTATGATCATTTTATAAGCCGATTTGGTATGTGATCCCCTTAAACCCAATTTGCTTAATAAGTTTTCACTTAGGAAACTGTGGTTAGCTTCCGAATCAAAAAAAATCTTAACAGGGGTGTCATTGATAGAGAATGTACCCGTGAGTACTGAAGCTCCCTGTGGAATGTCACTCATGGTGGTGAAGTTCAGCTTGCCTTGTCGGACTTGCACCATAGGCTTCTTAGCCGGAGTGGCAGGCTTGTTCCCTGCACCTTGATTTGGTGGGTTGGGCTTATTCTGCTTGGGCTTGGGGTAATCACTGATGTAATGCCCTGGCTGACCACAGTTGTAGCAACGGCGATCACCGATATTGCGTGGGGGTGCATTAGGCTTTGGAGCCTGCTGCTGAGCGTTGCGGAACTGGAAGTTCCCTGAAGGTTTGCCCTGGGGTGTCTTCATCGTCCAGCGTCCAGTTGAAGATTGCTGGGGGAGTTTGGAACATTCTTTTTCACAAAGCGAAACTTCTTGTTAGTTCCGCTGACCGGAGCAAAACCAGACGACCTCTTCTTGTCCCTGTGGGCCTTTTTCATGGCATCCTCTTGAGATATAGCCTTGTTCACGAGATCATGGAAATTCTCATGCTCAAGCAAGTTCAGTCACTCATACAACTTGCCATTTAGCCCATCACGGAACCTTTCCATCTTCTTTGCATCAGTATCTACGTGATGTCCACCACATTGGCAAAGGCTGTTGAACTTCTGGGCATAACGGTACACCGTATCAGATCCCTGCCTGAGGGCCAATAACTCCCTCATGTTTCTATCCATTAATCCCTTAGGGATGTGATGGCTCTTGAAAGCTTGCTTGAAATCATTCCAAGTGACAGCACGCCCTTACTGCATAGTCTTGAAGTGATCCCACCACATTAAGGCTTCTCCTCGCAGTTGCAGAGCTGCAGAGTTGGCTTTGTTCTCCTCAGAGCAAGGCATCACAAAGGCAGAGAACTTGGCCTCGATCACCTTGATGCAAGCTTCAGCTTCCAGAGGATCATCTGCCTTGGAAAAGGTCGGCGGCTTCATCCCAATGAACTGAGCGTACGTGGTGACCTGATTAGGCCCCTCGTGATTGGCCCCATGTGGCGTCCCTCGGTTCATCTGCTGGGCGATCTGCTACTGCGTTTGTAGGATCTGGCACAACACCTCGGTTTGAGTGGCCATGAAGGCCTCCGACGGCGTCATGGGCGGCGGCGGCGGCAGGTCGCTGCTACCGGTCGCTCCGAACCCATTGGGAGAGCTATGCGTGGGTCCCACCATCTGAAATGCGAGCCTTTATTAGACACGTAGCCAAAACCTTACTTAGAAAATGATGACAAGTGCAACCATGCATGACAATAGCTCGTTGTGCAATCACATGACAAGGCGGCAACACGGTCACAATATCTCGCTTCCAACAGCAGATTCATCGAATGATTCTTTCACACAGTTAGAAGATACGACAACTCAAGTGCCTCGAGCTGGCTTTCAACCTCGCGACGAATTTTACCATTACGCGTGCCCGAGAAGGCAATGTGTGGAAAATTACCCAGTTGTTTTGGCATCCGACCGACACTCACCGAAAACTCCGTAGTTCTCTCGTTTCTTATGCGAAAATGCTGAATTTTGGTGAGTGTGGTTATTGTAACATTTTGTGCAACTTGGGCATACAATGCGTAACAAGATTCCAACAATTTAGTTAAGCACATCAAACTCAACTCGAATCACAACAAGCTTAAGCATTCTTTATTACAACATGACGGATAAAAGGGTCCAAGAGACACTACAAGACTAAAGTCTGAAAACATCGTGATACAACAGGGTTACATTGCAGTCGCACTGCACGAAAGCATACTCCTAAGCTGACTATCACAATCATCCCGAAGGTGACACCTATGAGCACAATTCTTCTATTGTCGTGCCCTGGCAACCTAGTTGCCAACAGAAGCACCACTACCAGCAGGTGAAGCTGGTGGGGTCGGTAACGGTGGTCCCGCCTGACTTGTCTGGTCCAGACTGGACTATCCCTGCTGCTCCTCTGGAGGTGCCTGCACTGGAGGTAGCGGCTGTAAAGCCACTATGGCCTGCAAGGCTGCAACCTTCACCTCGGCCTCCTCCACCTGCTGCTGCATATCGTCAATGTTCTATAGCAGTGCCAACCTCTCAATATCGTAAGCATCGGCATTCTCCTCGAGGGTGTGGACCTCCGCCTCAAGGTTTATGATCCTCTGCAGACTGACACCTCTCTCTAACTCTAACTAGAATCTCCTGGCACATAGCCGTTTATTCTCCTGCTGCATTTGGGTAAGTGTAAAGTTTAGCTACTGGTGAGCTGCTGAAAGTTGCTACCAATACCACCTAGCTGCCTCCAAATGCTGACCGGTTATGGCTGTGGTGTTGTAACGCAGCCCCTGAAGTGTGAACACGACGTTGAGACAACATGCCAGCGTCTGAGTGAGATCCAGCGGCTCGGCTAACACAACAGCTCCCGAAGGTGATCCATACGATCCAGCCACGCCGGGTCGTGAGGACTCACAGCGGGGAACAACCCGAATGGAGAGAGAGCCACCACGGTAGGGTTGTGGTCGCATAAGTCTGTCAACACTCGAAGAGCGGCTGACTCGACGGTCTCGTGGGTAATGAAACCCCAGTAGACAAAGCTCAAATCGAACCAGTCGGTGTGGTCCGGGTGTGGTAGCACAGTGACGATCACCCTGCAACGGGGAACGCCTAAGCGCTCGAACTCGGACACCTCGTAAGTCGGTGGAGTGGTGTAGCCAGCGGCGCTGAGTGCTTCCCACGCAAGGCGTGGAAAACCCTCCCAGTGCAACCCGTTGGTACGGATCGTACCCTCAGCGTCGAACTCGTGAAACACGAGGAAAGCCATCTGTACAAAAGGTGTAACACATGTCAGGTTTCAATGAGAACAACATGTCAAATGGTGAAGTTCTGACAGCTGTGAATAAAATTTCATAACTAAAAGTCCAGAACCCCATAAATTCCCAAAATTTTCAGGCTACTCCGTATGGTTCTTCTACACACGTTTGGTATTCAAAGCTGAGCCAGATAAAAAAGGAATAAGGTGAAAGGATGCAAGTCTAGGTGCTCAATTGGAACAACTGGATTAGGCACGGAGCAACTTTTGTTCAACACACCTAACTTAATTACTCCTAGAACATGGTGCAAAAGCAAGACGAACAAACTTTTACACAATTTGGGTAGCATAACTCCTATGTATGAGAGGTACTCTAGTTTAGAAAACACACACAAGCAAATCTTCCTTAGAGAACACACACGGTTTTGTTTTGGGTCCATTTTTGTTGTTTCGATTTTTATTATGCATGCAAGACGTCCTATTCGACCTCACATGGCAAGCAAGCCAAACATCGAAGTTAGTGTCGGTGACAAGGCTTTTATTCGTCTCTCCTTATAATATCTAATCGAGAGCTATACGGTACGCACTTAGCGACTAACGAAGCACTGTTATGTACCTGCAGAAAAAGAACCTTTCATGCCAGCACGTCACGGAAGCGTCCACATACATTACCGTTCACTATAGAAACGACATCCATGCGTTAAGCCACTGCATGGACAGCGTCCAACCCCAGACACCCTCCGTTTGAATGGAGTGTATCCTTGCCTCGCATATTCGACATGCGGAATGCACACGTATGGCAAAACGTGGCGACCACACAACTCATAAGAAGACGCGAAGATGGGATCCGTGGAATGGATCACTCCATCAACCCTCGCAATTCCCGTGATGCGGCACAGCACACGTATAAAACACGTGGCTCATCTAGTTTGGTTGTGCAAGAAAGTAAGTCTGACATAAAGTAAATGTGCTGAAAGTTAGCAAAATAAACCATAGGTTAATAAGTCACCTGAAAGAACCCGAAAATTCCCTCTAGGGCCTCTCGATCTAGTTTATCCTTAGCGGACCAACGTGTTTTGGAAAATCAAACAATCTTGGTAACTTATATTCAAAAACCAGTGATTAAGGTTATTAATTAACCTCTGGTGCATATAGATTAAGGTTATTAATTAACCTCTGGTGCATATAATTACTCTGATACCAACTGTGACAACCCGCCCAGGAAAATATCGTACTGTCGCCTAAACCAATCCACTTTGGTCATTAAGCAATAATAAAGTATCATCCTGTCGTTAGTCGTCAGGTTAACACCCGGTAAATCACTTATATAGAAACAAGGATCTACATATATGCATTAAAACTCACGCGAAGGCGAGTCCAGAGATACACCATAATTAACAACAGAAAGTCACCCCGAAGGGTTTAATTATTACAAGACGAGTCTTTGACATGACAACGTAGTTCAGAGTTTTTAAAACAGCGGAATTAAACTAAGCGTTAAGCGAGAACACCACAAGAGGCCAACCATGATGCCTTCATTCGTCATCCTCCACCCACTCCAGCTCCCAGCTGGGCGGGATCTCTCCGGGCCACACATCACCAAAGACATTACCTGGAGCAACAAATTATAGCAAGGCTGAGTATGCTAATACTCAGCAAGACTTACCCATCGGTGATCACTACTTCACCAACTCTAGGCATGATACACTTTTGGGCCACTGGGTTTCTTTTGCGGAAAAGTAACAAAGAGTATGTTCTTACTTTCAAGATTTTAGCACAAGTTCTAGTGGGTTTATTCTTTTCTAAGTTAGCCATCTATTACAAACAAGGTTGTGCAATATAATTAATCAAGCATAATATTCATCAACTTCCATCATTAGTGATCTCATAGCTGGTGGAGTAAGTAGTCCCATTCCCGACAAGCGCTTAGTACGTTCAAACACTTAACCCACAATAGCCATCGAACCGGAGCTCGCATCCCATGCTCTTACCACATGAGCAATCCATTTAGGAGATTTTATGATTCCTACCTAGGAACCTATTCTCGCGAGTGACAGCATCACCCGACTTGTAACGGTCCTATAGCATGGAAACTATCGACCTATCATACTAATAAGGACACATGTACCTAGGGATCATGCATCTAAAGTTCCAAACAACTCCTGAACTTAAATGCACAAGCATCCACAGATAGTTGCATCATAATTTTAAAATACTGGGTTAAATGCACCGGGGCTTGCCTTCGTCAGCGGTGTTAGCCTAAGCACCCTCGGTGTCTTAGAGTACTTCCACGTACTGCAGTGCAGCTTCCACTCTTCCTTCCTCGGCTTCCAGCACGAGCGAGTAGTCACCGTCGGGAAGGTCTACACGTAATGCAATGCAGGGCTCAAGTGATGTGCTAGACTATTTAACTTATCCAACTCTTGTTGGACACATTCACCTTAACAAATAATTAATTATTAATTCCTTTTTATGAAGGTTATTATTAATATGTGTTTATTCTTTTAATAGACACTTAATTAATGTTCTCTTTTATAAGTGTTATTTCATGTGAGGATTTATCGTTTCCTTCCTTTAATAGCAAAGGTGTACACAAAAGATAATTAATTACATTTAATTCTTTAAACAACAAGGGTGTATTATTGGATCTGAATTAAACTTTGCAACCATTTCACAGAAAGGGTATAAAGAAATAAAAAGGCATTTCCCTAATTTAACAAAACATTAAATCTATATAAGCCTCCAAGCTTTTATTTAAACAGTAAATCATTCAAAAGTTTCAGTGGAGGGTTTCGTAAGCAACAACACACCTATACTAAGCCACTGAACACACATGCATGCTTGGAAAGCTATAAAATTAATTATTTTGAAAATAGCAGAAACTAGCTAGCAAAACAGGTTAAATGCATACAAAAAATAAATAAGCATCCAATTGTTCCAAACTTCCTCACACATGTTCTCTGGTCCTAAACCATCCTAGAAAGACAGCAAGCACACCTAGAACTACTACTTATCTTGCATTATTAAATTACAAAGGAAATCATGAATATATTAATAATAAATACTTCTGGTAATTCACAAATTGTGATTAAATCACCAGAGGTGCAACTTGGCATAACAAGGCCACATGCAGAAGTTGGGCACATTTACATAATTATTTTTAGCTACAAAAATCATCTAGACAAATTCTGCAATAAAGGAAAACAATTCATATAAACAGATTTACATCATAACTTTGTGCAATTTTTGGCACAGGAGCTAATCATAACATAACACACAACATATCCAAAAATTAGATACATAGGATTTAAGGATTTTGAGATATCACAGATTCCGGCCGGCCGCGCCGCCCCCACGGGGAAGGGGTCAGGCTCGACCACGTGCTCACCTAGGACCTTAGGATGCTGAAGTCGGGGAGGGGGAGCTGCCGGTGCGGGCGCACGACGATGGCCGGCGGCGGCGGCTCGGTCCCGGCGACGGCAAGCGCTCGGCCCGGACTACAAGCGACTTGTATAGGTCCTACTGGGTCTAGGGGAGGTTCACGAATGGTTGGGCGCACTGGAGAAAGGACGGGGAGGCGAGTTCACTGGCGGCGGCGCGAGTGGCATGGTGGGCGGCGGTGTCGACGCGAAGAGGGGCAAGGCACACGGTTTTTATAGGCGAGACCTCATCGGTGACGTTGGGGTGACGGCGGAGATGCTGCCGTAGTACGACGACCTCGATCGATGCGCATACGGCAGAATGCCGCCAACGGACCGGTGGTCTGTGGCGAGCTACGGCCGGTACAGCGCGGCACGCGAGGCCCCGAGAGGACTCCGAGGAGCCTCGGGGTGCGGCGCATGGAGAGGAGCGAGCCTCGGCCGGCGGGTGGCCTCGGGCGGCGTGGGGTGCGGACGTCGAGGTCGGGCTGGCGCGCGGGGCGCGCGCGACGGCGTGGCGCGGCGGCGCCTTGGCCTGAACGTGTTGCTGGTCCCCTGTTTGGGCGCATTTTTCTCCAAACAATTGTACTAAAGTGCCTCAAGTGATGAATAGGAAAAGTGTAGATATAGCTATCCTCTATAACTTTCACAAAGGCCACCTAGTGTTATTCTCAACAGATTTTGCCCAAAAGGTTTGCCAACTATGAATGCCACTCAGTTTCAGTGAACAGGAGGTACTGTCATTTGATCAAGTTTTTCACCCTTTTCCACTCAAAATTTGAAATGCAATCTACATGAAAGTTGTGTCCCTCAACAAACTGGACAACTTTCATAAAGGTAGATTTTTAAGTGTTTAGGTGAATTTTGGAGAACGCGGCAAAAGTTCCAGAAGACAATCAGGGTCACTAGGGTTTAGGTAGGGTTTGACCATGACTTTGACCAATGGTTGACTACAAGGGTGTGCTGACTTGATCAATAGGGTCATTAGGGTTGGTTGGTGAGATTTTCTAGGTGAGGACCCAGGTTGACCGTGATTTGACCACTGTTAGCAGAGTTGACTGATAATTAGGGTTAAATAAAAACCTGGGGCGTCACAACCGTGTTGAATAGAGATACTTGAAGGCTATTCTGCTACGGCTTGGTTTTCACAGGTTGTGGGTGGAGATGGTTATGAGATTAGTAACAACTGTTTCTTCCTCAGTTTTTTTAATGGAGACCGGCTCGATACTTTCATCCCCTCGAGGGGAATCCGTCAAGGCGATCCAATCTCACCTTATTTATTTTTGTTAGCAGCAGAGGGCCTCTCGTGCCTCCTAAACTCAAGAATCGAGTCATCGAACTTAAGTGGAATTAAAGTGGCAGCATCAGCTCCGATGGTTAGCCACCTTCTCTTTACAGATGACAGCCTGCTATTCTTTAGGGCAAATACGGGGAGTGCTGGGATAGTCAAGGAGGCTTTGGATGTCTATTGCCAAGCTTCCGGCCAGCGGATAAATTCGGATAAATCCTCCATTCACTTTGCTAAAGGGGTTAGAGGAAGTGTTCGTGAAGAGATCATGGACACCCTTGAGGTTCACAATATGGTGTTGAGTGAGAAATATTTGGGTATGCCTACCGACGTTGGTGTTTCGACCAATGGAGCTTTTAAGTACCTCAAGGACAGCATCTGGAAGATCCAGGGATGGATGGAACAGACCTTATCTGTTGGAGGAAAAGAGGTGTTGATTAAGGCTGTAGCACAAGTAGTTCCAACTTTTTCCATGTCTTGCTTCAGACTCCTAAGAGGTCTGTGCCAACATATTGATAGCCTGTTAAGAGGTTTCCAGTGGGGCAGCAAAGAAGGCAAAAGAAGAACATGCTGGGTAGCTTGGGAGGATATGACAAAGCCAAAATATATGGGCGGTTTGGGTTTTCGAGATATCAAATTGTTAAATCTTGATCTCCTTGCAAGGCAGGCGTGGAGAATTCTCCAAGACCCGGAAACCCTCAGTGCACGAGTTCTGAAAGCTGTTTATTTCCCTGAGACAGACTTCCTATTATCTGCCGAGTTAGGAGCATCACCATCTAGAATCTGGAGGGCTGTCATTGATGTTAGGGAGGTTCTAAATCAAGGAATTATCAGAAGAATTGGTACCGGTGATGAAACTGACATTTGGCACACAAATTGGATACCGAGAGATGGTATACTGAGGTCAGTCAGCTGTATGAGCAATGCACCACCGACGAAAGTCTGTGATCTCATTGATCCAGTACAATTGACGTGGGACTTGGAACAACTGAAACAACACTTCTTGCCCATGGACTGGGAGGTAATTGAGAAAATTCCCTTGCCGTTAAATAGACAACCTGATTTTTGGGCATGGCATTATGAGAAATCAGGTGTATTCTCGGTTCGATCAGCCTACCGGATGCTTGTACACACCCGGGAGCGGAGGACGGCTTGGATCGAACATAAGGCTGGGAGTTCAGCGTGGAAACAGATCAGAAAGAATGGGCGACACTATGGAAAATCAAGGTCCCATCCAAGTTGCGAATTTTTCTATGGAGACTTGCGAGACAGTCGCTCCCGACGGGGGATGTTCGACACAACAGACACATGGCTCAACACCGCAATTGCACAATCTGTGGGCAACCAGATTCTTGGAGACGCTCCCTGCTTGAATGTAACTTGGCGCGGTGTGTGTGGGTTTTGCAAGGGGAGGAAATCCTAAATTTTGTGGCGCAAACTCAGCATGAGGATGCGCGAGGGTGGATTCAGGACGCCAACACAGCTTTGAACTATGAGGATTTCTTGAGGCTGGTGGTGACCGTTTGGGCCATCTGGTACGTTAGGAGGAAGTTGATCCATGAGGATTTGTTTCAGAGCCCGTGTTGACTCATGCCTTCATTGAGCGTTTCTTGTCCGACATGGATATAGAGAAACCAGAGAAATCAAGTTCGCCAGGGACAAGGCCGCTGGTGGCACCATGGATCCCTCCTCCATCGGGGTTGATGAAGATCAACGTTGATGCTGCCCTGTCAAAAAAACTCAAACCTAGCTGTTGTGGCTGCAGTGGTATGGGATGAAACCGGGTTTTTTCAGGGAGCATCAGTTCTTGTGATTGACGGAATTTCCTCTCCGGAGGTGGCGGAAGCAATCGCGTGCAGGGAGGGCTTGGCACTTGCTCGGGACTTGGGCATGCAGAAGCTCACAATTGCCTCTGACTGCGTGAATGTGGTGCGGAGTATTCAGGGCCCGGGCATGGATGAGTATGGCCACATTGTGAAGGAGATTAAGCAGGAGATGACGAACTTCGAAGATGTTCTTTTTGTCCATGAAAACAGCGTTCCAATGGGGACGCACATACTCTAGCTAGAAGCTCGGTGTATAACTTAGCAGGAAGATATGTTTGGTTTTTAGCCCCACCTAGTGGAATTTGTACCAACTACAATGTTTGATCAATAAAGTTGGTGCATTCTCAAAAAAAAAAAATCTCTTGGTAAAAAAACATTAACAGATGGACAATTTTCATCTTCTATGTGCTATCGTTTTTAATTTTTCCAACCTTCATGTGTCATTACCGTCATTGAGTTTTTGAAGGCAAATGTACAAAGAGGATGGAGAATTTAAAATCCATGGAGGTTCTACGTAATTTTCAACGGCACAAAGTATGAATTACATTTCCACGGAGTGAGCTGTTCTCTCCGTGCCCGAGCGGCACGGCTGGGGCAAGGCGGCCCACGGTTCCCGTCCGCCGTGCCGTGCCGTCCGCGTGGGAACGTGCTCGGCTTCCCCCTTTTCCGGCTCCGAGCTAGACGTACGGAGTAGTGACAAGTGACAGCAGCTAGTGATAGGGATGAGATCAAGAGGGGCAGGGGAGGCTATCCCGTTCCGTTCCCGTGCAAGTCGTCGCCGTCGTCGTGGTGCTCGTGGTGGCGCCCAGCCCCCACCGCACCGCACTGCACTGCACCACCCGCGCTCCACGAGGCGCAGCTCGTGCCGGGTCAAACACCCATCTCCTCCTCGAACCGAAAAAACCACACATCGCTACGATCCGTTCGTTGCTCTGTCCGTTCCGTCCCACAGCTTGACTTCCACGACGTGTCATGTGTCGCGAGGATCGAGTCGAGCAACCTCCAACCTCGAGCAGCAGCAGCAGCCGAGCAGCGCAGCCAGCAGTTGAGCTGCAACGGATTTTGCCCGTGAATTTTAGGTGGTGTTGGTGACAATTGGCCACCTCCCTATTTTTTAACATTGGACCATCATCTCAGTCTGACAGGCGTACAGTATTTGGATAAGCAAAACTCCATCCATTTTTTTTAACTAATCCGGAATAGTCTCAATCAAAGAAAGGACCGGAAGAAATGAGATTGCAAAAGATCTGAACCTATTTTTTTAGAGTATAGAGTACGCACCATCTTTTTGTGCCATTTTCAAGAAAATCGATCCTACGTATTTCATTTTTTTTTAAAATACAGTCTTATACACACAGAAGACAATTGAGTGGACCAAACAAAAACGTCTGTTTTATAGGATGCCAAAAAGATTTGCTTTGCTTGATTGCTCAGAGGGGAGCCCCGGGCCCACAGGCGCAGTCCATGAATGCCACGAATCGAAACAGCTGCAACAACCAACCCGACCTGACCCGACCCGACCCCGTCCGTTCCGTCCTTAACTCCGCGTCTCCGCCTCGCCTCGCCCCGTCCGTCGCCCTCGCCCGCCCGCCCGCTCCAGTCCTCACGCCGCACACGTGCCGGAGCTCGCCGTCGCCCTCGCCTCCACCGATCGACCACCAGCGCGCGCCGCGGGGGGGACATGAGGGGTTCGTCGCGGAGGCCGCTGGCCGCGGTCATGGCCTGGGTCCGGCGCCAGCCGCCCAAGGTCAAGGCCTTCCTCGCCGTCGTCACCGGGATGGCCGCGCTCGTCTTCATCCGCTTCATCGTCCACGACCACGACAACCTCTTCGTCGCCGCCGAGGCCGCCCACGCCATCGGGATCGGGGTGCTCATCTACAAGCTCACCAAGGAGAAGACCTGCGCCGGTTCGTCCGTCCGTCGCCCCTTCTTCCTCTCCCCGCTACTGCTTGCCATCCGCTCGATCTGTCGGTCTCGCTGATTCTCGATCCAGATTGCGGGGAGCCGTGCGTTTGTTTTTTCTTCCCCCGCGTTTACGGTGATTTTTCCTCGCTTGACCCTAACAAAAAAAAAAATCCTCGCTTGAAGCATCGGGTGGTACTCCGTTTACATATAAGCTCAATCTGGGATCTTGCTTAATCCAGTGTTCAGTCGTGTTGCCTGCTTCGATGTGTTTTGCGTGCCTGACTCTATCGAGGAAGTAGGTAAATTTTATTTGCTGATTCGGTTAGGTTGTATGAATCGACGGGTCTGCATGGAACTTGTGCGGTGTTTTGGACACTGCGATTGAAGTGATGTGCTCGCTAGTTGAGTGAGGTTTCTCAAATTCTCACTCAGTCGCCTGTGTGACACACTGGGTGAGCCTTCAGTCAAAATTTTCTGTGCTGATATCATTGTGTGAACCCAAGAGAAGGATACAAGCTTGGTTTCCATGGCTTCCTTTGCTGGAAGTCAGTCTTAGTTTCGTCTATTTAGAGTTTGAATTGCAGGTTCCGGGCAATTTGCACTTTGTTCCACTTATAGAAATGCAGTACTGTTCTTGGATTTTTGTACGACATAAGGATAGGTAATTATGGGAGATGCCCCGACTCATACAGATTTGGGACAATGTGTTTGCTGGGAATGCCATCACTCACTCTGGTGCAGTGATGCCAGTTGTCCCTACTACAACACATATCTCATTTGTGGAATTTTTGCCTTTTGCTTTCAGCATCTTTCCTTATTCATGTTTCAAAAGAATCGTGTGCCTAAATGCTTGTTAATGCATATCAAAGATTTATTGAGGGGGTGCAAGTCTAGACATTTTGGCATTAACAGAGTAGGCAATGGACTAATGGTACGGTCCATACACAACATCAGCGCTTTTTATTATTGTATATTATATTATGGTCACTCTGCCATAACAACATGTGGTTTTTGAATATTTATTGTCCATGATCCATGGCATGTAAGTTTAGATAAGTGATTAGATTTGAGAGCTGCTACACTGGTATATCGGTTTTATGTTACAAATTGATCCTAATATGTTTGGCATTTTCTATGTGTTTCTGTTTTCATGGTTCAGGATGTACAAGTTTATACTCGTGCTCTCATTTTATTCATTTTGTTTTCTCTTTCTTGATTTCTTGCAGGACTGTCACTCAAGTCTCAGGATTTGACAGCTTTATTTCTGGCTGTTAGGTTGTACTGCAGCTTTGTTATGGAGTATGACATCCATACAATTCTGGATACAGCTACACTAGTAGCTACTCTTTTTGTTATTTTTATGATCCGGTTCAGACTGAGGTCAACATATATGGTGGACAAAGATAACTTCAAATTATACTATGTGGTAAGAACAATATAGATTCTTTATTGCAAAACTAGCATCTAGGCTATTCGACATAAGCGTGTTAGTATTCTGTATTTTTATTGTTTCACATTGTGCTGGTTGACCCAAACTTTGCAAAAGGACAAACACTGGGACATCTGAATTCCCACCTGACCACCAACAGATTATTTGCGGCTGTGTATTTTAGTCACCCATAATCACTATCACACTTTGATGATCTCACTTGTAAAATGGATTTTACTTCAGCTAATGAATTGCAGTTATGTTACTAGCTATTTCTGCCCATTTCTCATTTCTTTTGTTAGCTCACTTCTTATTCCAACACTGTATTATCTTACTAGACTTACTTTTCCAGATAGTGCCTTGTGCTGTGCTAACAACTTTTGCTCATCCTACAACATCGCACAACGTAGTGAACAGACTTTGCTGGGCCTTTTGTGTTTATTTGGAAGCTGTTTCAGTGCTACCCCAGCTGCGCTTGATGCAAAATACCAAGGTGAATCTTCAAACATACATGGGCCCTTGACTCAGTATGCAATTACTCTATTTATCTGATTTTTCTTTCCGTTCTACGCCCTTTTGCAGATTGTTGAGCCATTCACAGCTCATTATGTGTTTGCACTGGGTGTGGCACGGTTTCTTAGCTGTGCACACTGGGTCCTTCAGGTTCGTATCTTTCTTTCACCTTTCCCCCTTTTTTTCTTTTATAAAAGAACTACCTTGCTAGTTTACTTTCCTCCTTTTGCCTAAGAGTGAACTGGTCATCTATTTCTGATGCCCCAAATGTTAGTAGGGACAGATGCTTTCACTGTTAGTTGTTATATGAAACAATCATATACCCCATGCTAAAAAGGACACTTTTGAACAGAGTTTAGTAGGACCATTCAATATGCCATGCTTCCTCTGTTACAAAATGTAGGTTGTTTTAGTTTTTGTTAAGTCAAAACTTGTCTAACTAAAAACAAATATAGAGGAAAATATATTAACATCTACAATACCAAATCAATGCAACACCAAGCATATTCCAATTTGATAAAACCATTTTGGATTTTGATGTTGTAGACGTTGGTATATTTTTTCTATAAACTTGGTGAAGTTTGAGAAGTTTACCTTCATTTTGGAATGGAGGGAACAGATTAATCTTTTTTTTTTGCGAATTGGAGGGAACAGATTAATCTGACTAGCCATTAATGAAACAGAAAAGTGCCTTTGTTTTTAAAAATAAGAATGATGTGTTTTCATTGTTATTATCATCATCTTGTGTTCGTGGGCATGCAAAATATACTGGAAAGTACTCTGTTCTATGTTGTTCCCTGATGTATGGTATTCTTAGTATATGCAATTTCAGCTAAAATTTGTTATCTTATTCAGTGATCCGTCCTCCGTTACTTGTCAAGTTATGTTTGAAAAAGGAACTTTCAGTTTGCCTCATAGTTATATATTTAAGTATCCCCAATCCGAGGTTGCGGTAGACATGTGTTCATTTTGGAAGAATGAAAGTTTGAATGTATTTTCCAGAATCCAAGTTTTTTTTCTGGGTCAGTCCAGCTAACATAAGCTTCGATTACTCTGTTTTGTAGGTCCTGGATACTCGTGGCCGTTTGCTGACTGCTCTGGGCTACGGTCTGTGGCCATCAATGGTTCTTCTTTCCGAAATCGTTCAGACATTCATCCTTGCGGATTTCTGCTACTACTATGTGAAGAGGTACATGTTCATTTCATAGAATGTCATCACGAAGGCCGAACCCTGACCATATACATACTAATGAGCTGTTTCTGTTGGCGTCCTCAGTGTTTTCGGCGGGCAGCTTGTGCTGCGACTCCCGTCCGGGGTGGTGTAGAACTTGCAGCAGGATGCAGAGCACACTGTTGGGTTCTTCCCTGCATGGTCATACAACGCAACAGTCATTTACGGGCTGGTGCTCCCCAAAACTTTTAGCATTGTCAAGTGGGTCGCAGAGCCTCGTCCGCACAATTTCTTTTCTTTTTTCCGTTTGTAAACTGTTTAGTGGTGAAACCTGTACCAAATACCGTGAAACGTAGGTTGTCCATCTGACTTTTTTGTGTCTTTCCAGTCAAAAGGCTAGAGTCGTTGCGGTTCCAGAATAGAGACAGGGGACGGGATTTCCCCCATTTTCAGTGGATGTGTTCCTCTTTCGTTGAATCTGTTGTCGTGTGTTAAGAAAAATGGTGATGGGATTTGGCTGTGGAGATGGCCCATAGACCTTATTTGCCTGAGAAAGGCTGCTTGCCATTTGTGGGGATAAAAGATCAGCAAACTTTCCCTCAGTTGGTGTTTGCTTCCTCGCCGAGCACCCTGGCCGGCTTGGCCTGTTGGAAGCAAACTTGTCGTGCACGGGCACAGCATGGGTGGATCGGTCAGCAACGTGGTGGCGGGAAACACCTGCAGAGGAATATCCATGGCGCACCCGTGCAAGAAACGAGTTGGCACCCGCTCGCTAGCTTCGCCGGGCAAGGTAGAAGTCGGCCACAAGTTTCAAACTTCTCCGTTGCGTTCCGTTCCATCGGCTGTGACCCAACCAACCTCTCTGTTTCAAATCGGAACGCCACGCCGCCGCCTCCGCCTCCCCTTCTTTCGCCGCTCGCCGCCGCCGCCCCCCCCCCCCCCCCCCCCCCCCCCCCCCCCTTTTTAAAGCCCACCGCGCTCGCTCGTTTGCTCGCTTTCCCCATCGTTTGCGCACGCACGCCACCGACTTCTCCCACCTCGTCTCCGTCCCTCTCGAACCCCCCCGTGCGCGACGCGACGCGATGGACGGCTCTTCCAAGGGGATCGGCGGCGGCGCCAGCGCCGACAAGCCAACCACCGACCACCAGGACCAAAACGCTAGCCCCAACGTTCCGGCGGGCGCCGGCGCCTCTGCCGCCGCGGCGGAGGGGAGGCGGCCGTTCACCAGCCTCAGCCAGGAGGAGGCGGACCTCGCCCTCGCCCGCGTCCTCCAGGAGCAGGTAAGTTCCCGAGATCTCGGCATCTCTCGGGTTGGTTAATTGGTCGCGCCCTTCCCGCCGCTGATTCGTGATGCGTTTTTTTTCTGGGTTGGCGGCGCAGGAGCGGGCGTACATGATGCTCACCTCGCAGTACGGCGGCGACGAGTACGCGAGCTCGGACGCCGGGAGCTTCGACTACGACGAGGACGAAGGGAGCGACTACGAGGACGAGGAGGGAGGTGGGGGTGACGCGCTCGACGAGGACGAGGAGGTCGCCGACGCGGAGGGTGCCGACGCGGACCTGGACCCCGCGCGGTACGAGGACGACGAGGCGTTCGCGCGCGCCCTCCAGGACGCCGAGGAGCGCGACGTCGCCGGCAGGCTCATGGCGCTCGCCGGGATCGGTGATTGTGAGTGTTCAAAACCGGTGTCAAAACTCTGTGTCGCCATTTCCCCTGTTTGTGTGTTGCTTACTGTCAGCCGTTGTGTACCAGTGCGAGCGATGGAGCAGGATGATGACGAGGAGGTTCAGGAGGAGGAAGATGATGGGGAAGAAGAACCACAGGTGAAATTTCTTTCCATTCTCTTGGTGGCTCGATCGATATGGGCGTGCTCAGGCAATCATGATTCATGAACTGCGATTAATTGGATTATGTTAGGCAGTCTCGTAAAGAAATACTACTAGTCTTATTGTTGGTAATGATGCGAGAATTAACACAGGCACTAGTTGTCATTAGTAATGAAACGTTTTCCCACATCATTTATCATTGCTCTAGGATTGATATGGTAATAGTAGGTGATCCTATTTCAGATTCTTGAGCTTATAGTTAAGCGGTGCTGCTGATTGGCCCAGCAATGCAATGATAGTACAAAAGGTAGAGTTCATCTTCCTCTTGATGAGTTGACTGTGAAGCAATAATCATACATCTGCTTCTATCTGAAACTACACATTCAATGCAAATTCTTCTAGTTGGAAACAGCCCTTAATTCCTTGGTATATTTGTTGAAAAATCTCCTGGGATTGAAGCTTGTATCTGACATTTATTCCAACTTTTAGGATGCATGGGAAGATGTTGACCCAGATGAATACTCTTACGAGGTAAGTTATCTATCTGGAAAAGAATACAATTTTCTCTGCATTTTAATCCACACTACTGTGTGTGAAGCTGGAAGATGCAGTATTGAACATTTGTGGTTGTGCTAACATCAGGAGCTAATTGCATTGGGTGAAGTTGTTGGTACGGAAAGCAAAGGGCTATCTGCTGATACTATTTCTTCACTGCCTTCAGTAACTTACCATGCACAAGACAAGCAAGAAGGCAACATGGAACAGTATGTACTCCATTTTGTTACATCTTGTCCCCATCCAAAAAAAACTTATCTGTGTTCAGAGTGATGTGCTGATCTGTCAAATGAATGTGCAGATGTGTTATTTGTCGCGTGGAGTTTGATGAAGGCGAATCATTGGTTGCACTTCCTTGCAAACATCCATACCATTCTGAGTGCATACACCAGTGGCTGCAATCAAACAAGGTATACAACCACCACCACAACAATACTTTACCTTCTAGAATGCGTGCAGTCATACTTCAAACTTTGACGTTTGACCATGCATTAATGCACAGAAAATGGTTAGGATTTGAAGCGTGAAAAATCATATCTGCATTTTCCCTTTAAAAATGGTTCTTATGGTTGTATTTTCAACAAGTTCTATGAAGAAATACTAGTATAAGAAGTATACTGTTAAAACATATGTATTAGAGACCATGATGCCCTGAATAGCAAGTAAGAAAATGGAGCTAGTATTTGTCGGGTAGTGTATAATCTTGTGGTGTTTTTTCACAACCATCAAACTGCATAATGTTACAGTTCATTCGATGATACACCATGAGGCACTTCCTAAAACAAGCAAGAACAGCTAGTGGCAATCACAAAAATCCAAACATCAAACAAACACCTGAGTTGCGCAAGAATGACATGTATCCTTGATGATTTGCAGGTATGCCCGATGTGCAGCACAGAGGTTTCCACCTCTGTGAACAAGAAGCCATAGCTGTTCTACTAGGAAGAAACAGCGGCAGCCGGCAGCCTGATATTTATCTGCCACCGGTGAAACGAAAGCAGCGGTCAACTGTTGGTGTTGAATTGTTCAGGCGAGCAAGGGAAATGGGCCGTGCCTGTCTCCCTGATTTCGTCAGTTTATAGTTCAACAGGCTTATTAGTCGACCCCTGTAGCAGCTGCTGCTGACTCTCGTGACCATGCCGCTGGTTACTTATTTATGCATTCCAATAGGCTGTTGATGGTTCGTGCGTGATTCATTGTTTGTAGATGTAAAAATAATAACCATATCTTTAGTCAATAGCCATTCTTTCTAATCTTAGACTGATGTATCGTCATATTTGAATGATGGCATTTTTGTCCCTCCGTAACGATGCAGCGATTTTGTTTGGATTAGTTGCCAAGTTTGGTAAATGGTAAGTGAGATCATGCAGAGCAACAGCCTGTTCGTTCGGCCGGCGGTGATGGCGATCTTGATTTGTTTTAGGAGAAAAATCTTTATTTATTTGGTTGGTGATGGGGGTTGGTGATGGTGGTTTATTCGAGAGAAAATATCAGTTGTTGGTGGCATGGTGATAAGCCAAACGAACAGGGCGCAAATATATTGGTACATGTCAGCGGTTCCTCTCATGCAATGTCACGTAAGAGAGAAAGATTGAGAAAAATATGATGTCGGTCCTTCACGAAACAACCACATTATGAGACAACTTCGCAATCATTCTATGAGTTGTTGTTGTCATCTCATAATATTATTTTTTTTACATGCACAAATTAAGGACTACTGAAATAATGAGTTGTCTTATAAGTCGTTTGTTAGAATGATAAATAAAATATCTTAATTTGTGTATGAAAAAAAAATATTATGAGTTAGTTGGCAACAAAAACTCATACAATGATTGTGAAGTCGTCTAATAAGGTGGTTGTTCCGCGAAATAACGACTTCTTTCTATCTCCTCTGCATCATAATTGTGAAGTACGTGGCATTGCATGGGATGACCTATGCGTTGTCACGGGCTAGGCGGCTGCGTGGACCGGTGGTTTGCTTTTTGCGCGTGGTTCGAATGTTCCTAGTGGACTTTGCTGGTGACCCTGGCCGTCTGGCCGAATCCGGAAATCCTACGCATCCGTACGGAGGGAGCGAGCGAACCTTCTAAAGTTGCAGTGTCCGGCACCGACGGCGTGTCGGTGTCGACGTAGAACCCTTTTGAATTTATCAGCAACGCGCTCCTGTAGTAGCTGTAGTCCTCTCCAGCTCTCCTGTGTGTACCCACGCCCGGCTGCACAAAAGTGAGCTTTTGGCCTGGTATGCGGTGCTGCTGCCGTCGGCGGCGCCGAACCGAGCGGTGGTCCTGGAATTACGGGAACGCGATGGTTGGGTCGGTGGTCCGGTCCGGGGGTGTTAGGCTAGCGAGTCCCAGACAGATCTCAACCGTCCGAGCGAGGTCCGACCACGGCGCGCCAAACACAAACCAGCGTGCGGCGCCCAACGGCGGCCAGCCAAACCCAGCAGCAGGGCGCCGGGAATCTGGAACCATGCACCACCGCCCGCCCACAGGCCGTCCGGGAATCCAGCGGGCGCCGGACAGCGACGCAACCGGGCCGCCCACAGGGGGCGCGCGCCGTCCGCCGTGGGTGTGTCCCCAAAGCTCCCGCCAGAGGCTGACGTGCCCCACCTCCTCCCTTGTCTTTTGTCTTAATCCCCCAAGGCACGTCGATCGGGGCGCGTTGAAAATTGGCGCAAAACCAGCGCGGCAGCGCCCGCCCCCACCTCCCAGTCCCAACCCGCCGCTATAAACAACGCCCGCCGTCGGCCCCGTCGCTGCTCAACAAGTCGTCTTCCTCAACCACCTTCGCTTCCTCTTTCTCGCTCAGATCTGCGCGGCGCCTGCTCGATTCCTCTCCTTCGTCCCATGATCTACGCGCCTCTGCGCGTGCCGCCGGCGCCCAACGCCGCCGTGCCATTCCGCTCCGCCTCGCTCCCCTCCGCGCCCGGGCCCAGGGCCGGCACGATCCGGTGCGGCGCAGCGACCGCGGCGCCCGCACGGCCGTCGCCGCCCCCGACGCTCTACGACGTGCTCGGCCTCCGCGCCGGCGCCACGGTGCGGGAGATCAAGGCGGCCTACCGCCGCCTGGCGCGGGAGCGGCACCCCGACGTGGCGGGCGCAGCGCCGGGGGCCGCCGCCGAGTTCGTCCGCCTCCACGACGCCTACGCCACGCTCTCCGACCCGGACAGCCGCGCGCGCTACGACCGCGGCGGGGCCATCGCGCGGCGGCCTTGCGCTTACACGCGATGGGCGGCGGCGGCGGCCGCCGCCACCACGGGCTCCGGCCGGCCGCGCCGCACCTGGGAGACGGACCAGTGCTGGTAGTTAAGCACGGAGCCACGGCCCACGGCAACCGTGCTTGTGGATATTAGCTTGACCTCTCTCGCCGCCATGCGGCCATGGCGGCTCACCTTGGATTTTTTTTAAGTACCCGGTGGCCATCCATGTGGCGTGATTTCGTTTCCATCCTCCTCGCACTTTGTGTAACCTTGATTGATGAGAAGGCATTGCGATCGAGCAAATTGACCTGTGTAAATACTAGTTGATTTTGATGAGGTTTGAAGGAGATTTTTGCCATTTTGACCACGAAAGCGGTGGGCTTCTCTAAAATGACCACCAGACACTGGGCTTCACTAAAATGACCACAAAACCGTTGTTCCATACGCTACAATGACCACAGCAGATGTTTAACAGTTTTAGAGACTATTTTGCTACCGGAAACTAAAATGCCCCTGACTCCCTCCTCTGCGGCCTCCTCCGTCGCGGGTAGGGGCGCGGCCGCCGCGGTACACGGCGGCGGCGGGGGCGCGGCCGCCGCGGGCAGGGGCGGCGCCGGAGCCGGCTCCATCGATCTAAGTTCGCGAGGGAGAGAGACAGACTCCAGACCGAGAGAGTTAGCGAGAGACTCCAGACCGAGAGAGTTAGCGAGCAGATGGAAAGAGATGGTAAGGGTAGTTTGGTCCGTTCACTCGGAGAGAAAGTTAAGAAAACATTACAAAAATTGTAAAACTCAGGTTTGGTCATTGTAGCGTATGGAACAACGGATTCGTGGTCATTTTAGCGAAGCCCAGTGTCTGGTGGTCATTTTAGAGAAGCCCACCGCTTTCGTGGTCAAAATGGCAAAAATCTCGGTTTGAAGGAAGTAGCCCTGCCTCTGCTCTTCTGTTTCAATCTTTAAGCTGTCATATGATGTTGAGAAATTTGCTATTTTGACACAGCTATCGTCGTGGTTTCGCTATTTTGACAATCCTAACGTTGGCTTCGTTATTGTAGGACACCAAACGCGGACACCTTGCTATTTTGACACAATTCGTACTTTTAACACCTCCTGTACCTGTATTTGCGCCGTATAGGACCAAAATGCCCTTCTGCTTCTTATCCACATATCAGAGCAGACTCATCAGAACAGAGGCATTCACATCCGGCCTTGCCTTTCTGCTACTTGCGCCGCCGCCGGCCTTGCCTGCTTGCGCCGCCGCCGCCTTGCTCGCCGCTTGCCCTCGCCCCCCACGAGCGAAGCATGTCGCAAGGGCTGTCTTTAGGGTTGCGCACGCTAGGGACTAGTGAAGCTAGGGTCTGGGCGCACCTGCACATGAACCAGCACAATGGGCTCCCTTTCTTCCTGCGTCCGTGACTGGTTCCTTGCAATTGACATATATGTTTTCTCCTTTCATGGATTAGCTGGTGGATTAATCCAATTTTGAGGGGATGGGGCAAATGGTTTCTCGCAATTACCTGTTTCCTTCCAATTTTGAGGGGATTGACATAGTTCCTCGCAATTGCCTGTTTCCGTCGTGGGGAGGGGCGTCGCCGTCGCAGCAACTCCCTGCCCCTCGGCCCTTGGAGGCCGACGCCGAGGGTGGCCCTAGGGCGTCGCCGTCCTCATCCATGGCGGCTTGGAGGGCATCCGTTCCCAAGGACCTGTCGCGGAACAACTTCACCGGCGCGATCCCACTCGCCGGGCCGTTCGCCGCCCGGGCGGCGGCGGCGGCGTACGAGGGCAACCCGAACCCGTGCGGGCCGCCGCCGAGCGGGGCGTGCTCGATCCCGTCCTCGCCGTCCAAGCCGCCCAACGCCACCGACCCCCCCGCGGGTGTTCGCGGCCATCTCCAAGAATCCCTCCCGCGTGCCGCGGGCGCCTTGGAGGCCGACGCCGAGGGTGGCCCTAGGGCGTCGCCGTCCTCATCCATGGCGGCTTGGAGGGCATTCGTGCCCAAGGCGGCCGGCCCGCCGGCGCAACCAGTGCACCGTCCCCGTCGCGCCGGGTTTGGGTGTCCCCTTGGCCCTTGGCGGTCAACGCTGAGGGAGCCCCTAGGGCGTCGCCGTCATCCTCCATGGCGGGGCGCCGTTCTCCAGAGACGAGGCGTCGCGGACGAAAGAAACGAAGCGACGAGAAGATACGAGATGCGATCGGTACAAAGTAGAAGGGCATTTTGGTCCTATACGGCGCAAATACAGGTACAGGAGGTGTTAAAAGTACGAATTGTGTCAAAATAGCAAGGTGCCCACGTTTGGTGTCCTACAATAACGAAGCCAACGTTAGGATTATCAAAATAGCGAAACCACGACGATACCTGTGTCAAAATAGCAAATTTCTCTATGATGTTTGGAACAGGGACAAGGGGAGCGGCGCATGGCTGCCCGGTGCCGGCGGCCTTTCCACTTGCCCCAACGTCAAACAAAAATGGGTGGTCTTAGCTGTCCCTTCAGCGAGAGAATAGTAACATGTCGCAAAAGCTGGAAAAAACAAAATTGACGACAAAGACATCAGCTACATGCAACATTGGTTGAAACTTCGAAAATCTATAAATCACAAATCTAATATCAAAATTAAATTCCGATTGCACCATTAGATTTCTGATAATAAAAACTTCGAAACGAGATCACACTTTTTATATTTTGAAAAACACCGCAGCCGACGGCACCTTCCGCGACTGTTCAGCAGCAACCGCAGAAGATGGGCCTACCGGCGGCGCCCGGGGCGCACCAGGAGAACCAGGAGGCGGCGCGGTCAACGGCGGCGTGCGGGGAGCTCCTAACGGCGGCGGCGCAACAACAACAGATGTAGAAAGGGGACAGCCCCATGGAGCACATCCCCAACTTCTTCAGCATCCGTAAGTGAAGCCTTCCCTCTCCTCCCACGTCCCAATGCCTCTGCAGCTGCTCTTCAGGCTCAGTACTCCATTTGCTCAGTTAATCTTTGGTCAAAAACTGGAGTACTCCATATCTCCAGTTTAGCAATTGTTTCCTTGATGTTGGAGCCATAAAGTTGGAAGGCTTGAAATTTTTGGATTGAAAGATAGCAGCTCTGGTAGTTCTTGAATTGGAGTTTAAATGTGCAAACTTACTTATCCTAACTCGACAACTACTGCCAATTATTGACCAAAGAGGCTTATCTTCTTGTATTAGTAGCAGTACAGATTGCTTCCTTTTCTGTTTCTTTCTAATTCATGGCATGCTTTGCTAGTAAAAACAATTCATGTGTCACTCATTCTCTCAAGCAGTGGCTGATTGGGTTCAGCGAGTCAAAAGCTCAGGAGCATCATCATTCATGACATTTTAATTATTGACCAAAGTCCAAATATACATTGCTCTAGAAATACATTCAACAGCAACTACCTTGTCACGGTTCAGACTTAACTGAATCTGAGCTTTTTAGATAGTAGACAGTAACCCCAATTCCCCAACTTTGATTATTTAATTATTTAACTGAAAGGCTTAAATCCCAATGCAGCCTTCCAACTTGATGGCTCTAAACTTCAAATGCTTCCTTGAGTGTATGCATATCAGTTTGTTTGAAGTATCTTACATGCTGGAGACCGCAGTCATGTTGTGAGGTTGCTGCAGTATATAGGACCTAAAAAATGTGACCCATTTAGCTAGATCAATTTTTACTTTGTTTTGTTTGGTTCCATGATCAATCTGGCAACATAATTAGTGAACTTGAGTGAAATGACATTTTTATTGTTTGCTCAGAACAATATTCTTTAATTTTTAGACTGACATGCCTGTATGAAGACTATGTCTCTTTGAGTGAAATAGAGGAGTGAAATATTGTTGTGACCAAAGAATATTTCTTTATTTTATTCATGGGTTGTGGCTGGTCCATTCTGAAACAGTGGGCTAAATGTTCAATTGATGCTTGTGCAGGGCTGGGCATGACCAGATAAATGTTCAAAAAGAAGTAGTGCAGAGGATAAGGAAAAGAAACCGTGCTTATGAGCAAAGAGTATTGTATATGCGCAGCATACATCATGATCCAGTGTTCATCCCAGGACTGTCTGATCGTGTGTTTGTCAACAAACAGTGGTACTCCATTACACAAAGGGGCAGGAAATACACTCCGAAGATCATGATTTTGACTGTTGTTGCTCAACCGAGATTTGACTCTTATGGCAATTGCTCCTTTGATGGGAAGATTGGTTGCTTCCCTTTCGTTAAATACGAAGTAGCCAAGAGATCAAATGTGAACTGGCCCACCGGGAGGATGGTGATGAAACCCATTGATCCGGTAAAAGAGGAAATCTTTCGAGATTATATGATCGAAAAAGTTTTGCCAGCGATTCGTGGTAAATGGCCAACTGAAGATGCCAACAAGCCTATCATCATACAAGAAGACAATGTTGAACCCCATTTGGCGCCTAATGATCCATTGTTTTGTGAGGCTGCTAAGGAAGATGGGTTTAACATCACACTTATACACCAACCAGAAAATTCACCTAATTTCAGTGCCTTGGATTTAGGTCTCTTTACCTCTGCTGCCTAGTCAATTCAGTACAAAACAATAGAAGAACTTGTGACTGCCATTCATCATGCTTTTGAAGGTTATTCAGTTCTGGAAGCAAAAGGAATTTTCTTGGCTCTACATGGACATAAGAAAGTGATAAGGAATTGTGTCTCCCTTTGAAATAATAGAGCATTCATGATGTATTTTTTTCATCAACTTTGTAATTTATTCTACTGTTTGATGAGGAATTGATAATCTCAGATCAATTCATGATTGTCTGATTGTGTATGATACTCACATTTGTGCTTTTTTGCATTCTACTCTCAACTTTTGTTGAGTTTCAGTTTCAGTTTCAGTTTCAGGAGTATATGAACTC
This sequence comes from Cenchrus americanus, assembly GCA_947561735.1. Taxonomy (NCBI): domain Eukaryota; kingdom Viridiplantae; phylum Streptophyta; class Magnoliopsida; order Poales; family Poaceae; genus Cenchrus; species Cenchrus americanus. The sequence goes on along the minus strand of OX387242.1, from coordinate 94,629,573 downwards.
ACTGTTGTGGTCTTGTGGAAATTTTGGTCTCTTGTTTGAATGGCAGCTACTACCACATTTGTATGCTTGGAGTAATACTCCTTGAAAACATGCAGTAGGTTTAGAGGTTCCATGTGCTGATATGCATGACAAGCAATCAGTGGGAACAAGGCTCCTACATGGCTGCACTCTGTCATGGCTGCACTCTGTACATGCAATATTCAGTCTAATTTGACAGCACTCTCATAAGATACTGAATAGTGTGAATGGTACAGTTTTCCATAGATTTTGCACTCGTAGGACCATGCTGCAGGAACAGTAAAAACTACAGGAACAGTACAACCAGGAGAATATGGAATCATTTCTGAATATCTCATTTTGATCTTTGACAAAGTGAAGACGGCATTCCCTGAGAAATGCTCCAGGATGATGGATAAGTCTCTGTACTCAGTCTTTGTGGGGCTGCAGCACATGGTCCTTTGTAGGACTGCTGCAGGGTGGTTTGCTGCAGCACACATGGTCCTTTGTAGGACTGCTGCAGGGTGGTTTGCTGCAGCACACATGGTCCTTTGTAGGACGCGGCGGGGGTGGTTTTTCAGCATCTTAGACTAGAGCATCTTAGACTAGATTAGAGCATCTAGGACAAAGACAGCACCTCGGCTTGGACTGCTTTTAGGACAAGCATCTAGTTTAGCATCTTGACTAGCATCTAGCATATCTTTGGCCGACTAGCGACTCCGGCGGCCTATAAATATGTAACCCCAACCTCCGGGGTTGGCATGACATTGTGAATGAAGAAAACCGGAAAATTGTCCCAACTTCTAGTGTCATCCTCTCTCAATGAGAGTTAGAATTCGGTTTGCAACAAGTGGTATCGAGCCGTTCTTTCCCGGCAGCTCGAACGTCTTCTCGTTCTTCCCCTTCCCAAGCTTCCCATCCGCTCTCGGCCTCACACGGCCCCGGCCCGGCGGCAACGGCGGCACCGGGTGCCGCTGTCCACTCCCCTCCCTCCGTGCGGACGAGCGACAACTCGTGCGGCGGAGGAAACTCTCCACGCGGCAGTGGCGGCTCCCCGCAGCGCGCCATGTCCGCGGGACGTCTCGGCACTCGGTCGCCTCGAGCGTGCGGCGCGGCGGGAGAGGCCGAGCTCGCCGCGGCAGAGGAGCGCGAGCTAGCGGCGGCCGAGGCCGGCCGCGGCGGCCGGCGAGGGCGTCGAGGGCCGGCGGCGGCGGAGGCCGGCGGCGGCCGGGGCGCAGGTGGAGGCGGCGGAGGCGGCGGCCGCGGCACGTGCGGCGGCGGCGAGAGGCCGAGGCACGCGCGCGGCGGCGTCAACGGCTCCGTTTGTGCCGACGACAACGCCGACGCGGACCTTGGAGCCGCTCGCTAGGAATGCGGCTCGAGAACGGACGGAACGGTGGGCAACCGAGCACGCTCACGGCGGTGGCGCTCCCGGTGGAGGCGCGCACGGCGGTGGCGCTCCCGGGGGAGGCGCGCACGGCGGTGGTGCTCCCGGGGGGAGGCGCACACGGCGGCCGGGTCGACGGAGAGTTCGGCCCCTACGGGGTCCGAGCGGTGGTCGGGGACATCGGTCCCGTGCCGGGTGGCCGACCCTCACCAAGACCAACTACGTCGAGTGGGCCGCGCTCATGAAGATCGGGCTTCAAGTGCGGCGCATGTGGGATGCGGTCCGCACGGCGACGTCGGCTTCGACGAGGATCGGCGGCACCGGATGCCCTCATCGCCGCCGTCCCGGTTGAGATGCAGTTCTCGCTTACCCAGAAGCGAACTGCCAAGGAGGCGTGGGATGCCATTGCCGCAAAGACGCATCGGCGGCCGATCGCGCCCGCAAGACCACATTGCAGGCACTTCGCAAGGAGTGGGAGAACCTGGCATTCAAGCCAGGTGAGGACATCGACGACTTCGCTCTTCGCCTCAACACTCTGTTGCGGAAGCTGGTGCAGTTCGGCGACGCCACCTACAACGAAGAGCGAGCTATCGAGAAGCTCTTCCGCTGCGCCCCCGCCAAGTACAAGCAGATCGTCCACTCGGTCGAGTCTCTGCTGGACCTCTCCACGATGTCGATCGAGGAGGCGATTGGTCGCCTCAAGGTCGTCGACGTCGATGAGCCACAACCCCTCTCGGGGTCCGTCACCATTGGCGGGAAGCTCCACTACACTCGGGAGCAGTGGGAGGCTTCCCGAGGTGACTGGAAGAAGGGGGAGCCTTCTTCCTCGACAGGCGGAGGCAAGCGCGGCAAGTCGCGCAAGGGGCGCGGAGGCGCCCGGGCCGGTGGCCGCGGCGGCGCCCGTGTCGGCGCCCATGGAGGCATCCGTGGCGGTGCCGCCGGCGAGCGCAAGGGGACACGCGACGACCTCTGCCACAACTGTGGCAGAACTGGCCACTGGGCCAAGGATTGTCGCCAGCCGAGGCGTGGCCAACCGCACCAGCACGGCCAGGCCCACGTCGCACAGGTGGAGGAGGAGCCGGCTCTGCTCCTGGCTCATGCAAGCATCGAGCTACCCCCCGCGGCATCGGCCGCAACGGTTCTTCTCCACCTTGATGAGCCGAAGGCACGCGCCCTCCTTGGCGACTGCTCCAGCACCGACAAGATGGACGGGTGGTGCCTTGACACCGGCGCCACCCATCACATGACCGGTCGGCGGGAGTTCTTCACCGAGCTCGACTCCAGCACCCGCGGCTCCGTCAAGTTCGGGGACGCCTCCGGCGTGGAAATCAAGGGCGTTGGCTCCGTCCTCTTCATCGCCCAGTCTGGTGAGCACAGGCTGCTCACCGGAGTCTACTACATCCCCGCGTTGAGGAACTCTATCATCAGCTTGGGACAGCTGGATGAGGATGGTTCGCGCGTGGAGGTCTGGAACGGGATCATGAGGATTTGGGATCGCCATCGTCGCCTCCTTGCCAAGGTAACTAGAGGCAACAATCGGCTCTACGTCCTTAATGTGCAGGTGACACAACCCGTCTGCCTTGCTGCTCGTCGGGACGACGAGGCATGGCAATGGCATGAGCGCTTCGGGCACCTTCACTTCGACGCCCTGAAGCGGCTCAGTGCCAAGGAGATGGTGCGAGGCATGCCATGCCTCGACCACGTGGAGCAGTTCTGCGACGTCTGCGTGTTGACGAAGCAGAGGCGGCTCCCCTTTCCCCAGCACTCGAGCTTCCGAGCCACGGAGCGGCTCGAGCTCGTGCATGGGGACCTGTGTGGCCCAGTGTCACCGGCCACACCGGGAGGACGGCGCTACTTCCTGCTGCTCGTCGACGACCTCTCCCGCTACATGTGGGTGATGGTCCTCGGCAGCATGGTAGAAGCTGCGGACGCCATCAAGCGCGCGCAGGCTGCCGCAGAAGCTGAGTGTGGCCGCAAACTGCGCGTGCTGCGTACCGACAACGGCGGCGAATTCACGGCGGCTGAGTTCGCGTCGTACTACGCGGATGAGGGCATTCAGCGCCACTTCTCCGCGCCGTACAGCCCGCAACAGAACGGCGTCGTCGAGCGCCGCAACCAGACGGTTGTGGGAATGGCGCGGGCCCTCCTCGCGCAGGGGGGATGCGGCTACCTTTTGGGGAGAGGCGGTGGTGACGGCCGTCTACATCCTCAACCGCTCGCCCACCAAGGCCCTCGACGGCAAGACGCCGTATGAGGCTTGGCATGGGCGCAAGCCGGCGGTCTCCCACCCGCGGGTCTTCGGGCGCCTCGCATTCGCCAAGGAGCTTGGCCACGTCGGCAAGCTCGACGACGAAGCACCTCGGGAGTGTTCATCGGCTACGCGGAGGGCTCAAAGGCCTACCGCATCCTCGACCCGGAGACACAGCGTGTGCGCACAGCGCGCGACGTAGTGTTCAACGAAGGGCAAGGATGGGCGTGGGACAAGGCAGTTACCGACGACTCGACTCCGACGTACGACGACTTCACTGTCGAGTACGTCCACTTCGAGAGAGCTGGGGGAGCACGCAGCTCCTCCTCACGGAGCATGCCTATCCCAGTTCCCGAGTCTCCACCGACTCCGGCGCCCACTACTCCGACAGCGTCGCGCTCTCGAGCCTCGACCTCGACTGCGACGAGCTCTTCGCCTACACCACCACAGCCAGCGACTCCGCGCACTCCGACACCGACAGCCACTCCTCCGGGCGCGTCCACTCCGACACCAGCTCGAGTTGAGCACAGCCCGGTGGAGTTCGCTACTCCGCTCTCCCACGACGAGGAGCGGATCGACGCGTACCACGACGGCGAGCCGTTGCGGTACCGTACGATGGAGGATCTTCTCGACGACCAGTCGGTGCCAGGACTGGCGCCTCGTGACTTGGAGGCACAGTTGCACCTTGCGTGCGAAGACGGTGAGCCTCGGTCCTTCGCGGAGGCCGAGGGACACGCGGCATGGCGTGCCGCGATGCAGTCGGAGATGGACGCGATTGAGAAGAACCGCACCTGGGAGCTTGCTGATCTCCCTCGAGGTCACCGTGCAATCACCCTTAAGTGGGTGTTCAAGTTGAAGAGGAATGAAGCCGGCGCCATTGTCAAGCACAAGGCTCGCCTGGTGGCTCGCGGTTTCCTGCAGCAGGAGGGGATCGACTTCGACGATGCCTTCGCTCCCGTGGCACGGATGGAGTCCGTGCGACTCTTTCTTGCGCTGGCTGCCCAGGAGGGCTGGCGTGTCCATCACATGGACGTCAAGTCGGCGTTTCTTAACGGCGACTTGCAGGAGGAGGTCTACGTGCACCAGCCGTCGGGGTTTGCGATTCCCGGCAAGGAGGGCAAGGTGCTACGCCTGCGCAAGGCCCTCTATGGCTTGCGGCAGGCACCGAGGGCATGGAATGCCAAGTTGGATTCCACGCTCAAGAGGATGGGCTTCAAGCAAAGCCCGCACGAGGCGGCCGTCTACCGGCGGGGCAATGGAGGAAATGCCTTGCTGGTGGGCGTCTACGTCGACGACTTGGTGATCACCGGCACCAACGATGCGGAGGTGGCGGCGTTCAAGGAAGAGATGAAGGCCACCTTCCAGATGAGCGATTTGGGGCCTCTCTCCTTCTACTTGGGGATCGAGGTGCACCGGGACGACTCGGGATCACGCTTCGACGGACCGCCTACGCCAAGCGCGTCGTTGAGCTAGGCCGGGCTCACCGACCGCAACCCGGCCTCTCACTCCGATGGAGGAGAGGCCGAAGCTCGGCGCCGCGACAAAGACGACGGAGGAGGTGGACGCCACGCGAAGCCGGCGCCTTGTGGGGAGCCTTCGCTACCTCGCCCACACGCGACCGGACTTGGCGTTCCCCGTCGGCTACGTCGGTCGGTACATGCGCGACCGACGACGGAGCACCGCCCGGCCGTGAAGAGGATCATCCGCTACGTTGCGGGGACTCTCGACCACGGCCTCTTCTACCCGAGGTGTCCGGAGCGACACACTTCGTCGGGTACGGCGACGAGCGACCACGCGGCGACATCGACACCAAGAAGAGCACTAGTGGGATACTCTTCTTCCTTGGCAAGTGCCTCGTCAGCTGGCAGTCGGTCAAGCAGCAGGTGGTGGCTCTATCCAGCTGCGAGGCCGAGTACATAGCAGCATCCACTGCCTCGACTCAGGCGCTCTGGCTCGCTCGACTGCTTGGTGATCTCCTCGGCCGAGACACGGAGCGGTGGAGCCGCGGGTGGACAAGCAAGTCCGCTCCGGCTGCGGCAAAGAACCCCGTTTTTCATGAACGGAGCAAACACATCCGGGTGAGGTACCACTTCATCCGCGGCCGTTTGGAGGAAGGGAGCATCAAGGCGAGGGCTACATCAACACCGTGGATCGGTGGCCGACCCGCTCACCAAGCCTCTTGGGAGGATCGGGTTCCCGGAGCTCGCTCCAAGATTGGGATGGTTCGGCGTTCCCACAAGACGACGCACAAGACTTAGGGGGAGAATGATGGATAAGTCTCTCGTACTCGGTCTTTGTGGGGGCTGCAAAGACATGGTCCTTTGTAGGATCGCTCTGCGGGGTGGTTTGCGCGCAGCACACATGGTCCTTTGTAGGACCGCGGCAGGTGGTTTGCTGCAAAGCACACATGGTCCTTTGTAGGACTGCGGCGGGGTGGTTTTTCAGCATCTTAGACTAGAGCATCTTAGACTAGATTAGAGCATCTAGGACAGAGAGCACCTCGGCTTGACTGCTTTTAGGACAACATCTAGTTTAGCATCTTGACTAGCATCTAGCATATGCTGGCTGACTAGCAGCTCCAGCAGCCTATAAATATGTAACCCCAACCTCCAGGGTTGGCATGGCATTGTGAATGAAGAAAACCAGAAAATTGTCCCAACTTCTAGTGTCATCCTCTCTCAATGAGAGTTAGAATTCAGTTTGCAACACAGGAAGTTTCTAAATCAATTGGTACTCCTAGCAAACTGTTGACCGACCATTTGTTTTCTCAACTGTTTTTGGAACCAAATTTATTTGCACTGTCAATTCAGTGCAAGTTGACATACTCCAATAAAATGCCATTGTTTGTTTGATTTACAGTTCTCAGAAATTCTAATTTTAATTTCTAGGACATAATGCATCCATGTGCTTCAGAAATGCTAGACAGGTCCTACAGACAGTGACAACAAAGCTCTAAAATAAGGCATTCAACTACTTGAAAAAATAACCAGATGCAATGAAAATCAGTCTGCTCTTCATGTTTTCTGCAATATAGGCCTGCAGAATCTAACATGACTTTTCTCAGCAAGTATAGGCCAAATTACAAACTGGTGCTTTTCTTAGCAAAAAAAAAAACAAAAAAATAGTGCCACAGATTAACCACAAGTTGCCACGACTCTGCTCCTCTCCAGAGCTCAAGAATGACATGGAATGAATGCAATATCTGTCATAAAAATATGAAACTGAGTATCAGCATCATTTAACTTACATAGATTCTTTATTCATAAGTTACAAGTTATTCATAGATCACACTAAGCTAGCTTTATTCGTTTATATGTGCCACAGCAGTATCCACCAGAGATGCTTCACACTTCAGTTGCAAAGGAAGGCAGCCTTGTCTTTCGAGCATTCCCTTTCTGATGTGTGGAACATCGTATTCATTGCCACCACCAATTTTCATGACTTCTCTCATGCATCCATGGAGGGTTAAGAAGATTCTATTCAGCTGACCCACTGAATAATCTTCAAAAGCCTGATCAAAAGGCAAATTTGTTAGTGATACGAAAGTAAAAGGAAGACATAGAGTACAAGACAAAAGGCAAATTTGTGCTGATATGAAAGTAAAAAGAAGTTAGGCATTACCGAATTGACAGCGGCTACGAGTTCATCAGTTGTTTTGGCAGACGTCTTGTACTGAATTGATTGGATTGAATTGGAGAAACCTAGATCCAATACATTGAAATCAGGTGAATTGGATGGTTGACATACGAGTCTCATGTCGAACCCATCTTGTCGTGCAGCCTCACAAAATTGTCTATCATTAGGTGAAAGATGTGGCTTTGTGTTGTCTTTTTGTATGTAAATGGGCTTGTCGGCATCTTCGTGTGGCCACTTCTCTCGAATAGCTGGGAGAACCTTTTCAAGCATGAATTGCCTAATAGTATCCTTTGTTATGGAGCTGATTGGTTTCATTTCTATTGTCTCGGCAGGTCTGTTAACACTTGATCTTTTTGCAGGCTCATATGTCACAAAGGGGAAGCAACCGATTTTCCCATCAAAGGTGCAATTCCCATTAGAGTCAAATCTCGGTCGGGCAAGAACGGTCAAAATCTGAATCTTTGGGATGTAGTTCTTGTTTTTGCACGTTCTCGTGGGTTGTTATTCACCAGATATTATATAATATCTCAATACCTTCCTTGTGATGTAAAACCATTATTCATCAATAAAGACATAATTGAACAACCCTTTGAACACAGGATCGTTAGGTACACTCCTTGGGTCAAGCATAGATAAGCACCACTTTAGACGATCCTTCTTATTCTTGTCTGTCAAATATGGCTTTATTGTGTTTGAGACATGCTTTATCATACCTTCATGCTTCATTATGTGAACCTTGGCTTTGCTGACACCTAAGTGTTTAGCAACATCTTCTATTGTTGTACTGCTTGACAGCGGAATATCTTGAAGCCTTGAAATATCTACCACTTTCTTCTTACGGCCACATCTGCTTTTTTCAGTACCAACATCAACTCCAAGACCTTGGTCTAGACAACCTTGGCCTTTCTTCCAAATACGTTGAACTGTTCGAATAGGTACTGAGAATTGTACTGATACTTATCTTGTCTCACTTCTCTTCAGATGTCCACTTCTGGCTCTTCCTAACAAAGCTTCAAATATTGCTCTCTTTTCTCATTAGACACTAGTAAATTCTTGCGAGCAGTGCCAATTGGATCATCTGCATCACCATCCTCTTGACCAACTGGACCATCCCCATCCTCTTCACCAACTGGATCATCCATGGTGTCTTCAGGTGTCAAGTTTAAATCAATTTCGCCTATCATTGTTTGGCCTAAATCAAGTGGAGTGTTGTTGGTGACAGATGGTGATGTATCCTGCCTCACTAAAGGAGACCTCATACATGCTCTTGGTGACAACATCATTCTGCTCAATGGAAAGGGTAGCATGACTGCACAAGGGGATTTTCTTTTATTGCTCCTCTGTCCACCTTGAGTATTCAGTGCACCTTCTTGGATGAACCTGCATGAGTATCCATTACTTCAATTGTGAGATGAAAATGTTATCATCCAACATTCAATTTGTTGCAGCCAAGTCGCTAATCAAACATCAATAACTACAAACAGTGCAGACATGCAACCATCAACAGTAATTCCATGAATGCATCAGCATTAATTCCATGAGTATGCAGTAAATCTAATAGCTGACCTCAAACCACTTCATATTTATTTTATCACTCTCAGTCTCTTAGACTTCAACATGGTTTATATACAAATGAAATGTCACTATTGCGTATCAGTATTTAACAGATTGATGTTAACATTCATGCACTAAATGATGTTAGGTGATTGATTGTGGACAACACATACTGTTCAGTACTTGCAATCGAAGCCAAAGAATTTTTTCGCTGTCTTTCTTTGGGACAGGTCAGCTACATCGACACATGCCTATTCTTTTGCTTCCCTTGTTGAGCAAATTTCAAATTAAACTACACACACCGCTGATACTTGTGGAGTACATGCCTATTCTTTTGCTTCCCTTGTGGAGCAAATTTCAAATTCCAAATTAATTTCAAATTAAATTTCATATTTTCCAGGTGTAGCAGCTCCTTGTTGTTTCTGATTAGTACTCAATTGCATACAATACAACTCACAAGAATTTACAGATCACAGTAGTACCTTGGGGATGGCGAACACGAACCGTTGTGCCGATGCCTGCATCTTGGCGATGTTAATGATCGCGGCGACGATGCGGTGCTGGTCTGTGCGGCCAAGGCGGAGAGACGAGCAAGACGGTACTCGATAGGTAGAGAACAACGCTCGCGACCACGGTGGGGGTGCGACATCTCGATTGGCAGTGTGGGAGCATTGACAGGGTGGGGATGCGGCATCTGGATGCCGAGCCATGGCGTCGTTGCTTGTGCGCCGACGGTGAGGGCTTCGAGGGGGCATCAGAAGGAGCCGAAGGCGCCATTGCTCCTACCACCGTTGCCTGTGTACTGGCGGTAAGGGATTCGAAGGGGCATCAAAAGGAGCCGGAGGCACCATTGCTCCTGTCGTCGTTGCCTGTGCGCCGACGGTGAGGGATTCGAAGGGGGCATCAGAAGGAGCCGGAGGCGCCATTGCTCCAATGTGTGGACGAGAGAGATGGGCGACATGTGGATTGGATTCAGGAGGAGGGCGGGAGGGAGGGACCCCGCCGGTGCCGGCGGCGCGGAGCCGGTAGGTCCCGTGCCCGGCGGCGACGCGCACCAGGCAAGCCGGGCGGCGGCGGCCGACGAGTCGAGGCCAAGTCCGAACCAGTGAAGCAGAGCCGAGGGGTAAAATAGGAAATACATATGTCGGCGCTTACACGGACGACAACTAATTTGACTCATTCTCATTTGTCGGGGACATCTAAATCAACTTATTATTCTACCGAGAACAAATTTATATCTCATCTCGAAGAATAAAAATATTAATAGAGAGAAAAATATTAAAAATGGAACAATATAAAAAATGAAAACAGAAAAAAGTAAAGTAGAAAGTAAAAATGAATAAATAAAAAGAAAAGAAAAATAAAAATGAAATAAGAAATAAAATAAAAAAAGAAGAATAAAAAGAAATAAAGAAAAATGAAACAGAAAAATATTAGAAAGGAAATATAAATAAAAAGAAAAAAGATGAAATAATTAAAAAAAGAAAAACAGAGTGTGTAAACTCAAAATAGTAAAGCAAATAGAAATGAATGAAAAAACAAAAAAAAGAAGGAATGGAACTAAATTAATTAATTAAAGGAAAGAAAACAAAAAATAAAAAATAGAGAAAAATAAAACAAGAAAGACAAGAAAAGGAAAATTGAAAGAAAAAGAGAACAATTAAAAGAAATTGAATAAATTGAATAAAAAAATTAAAAGAAAGGAAAGAAGAAATTGAAAAGGAAAGAGTAAAAGATAAAGAAAAAAAATAAATAGAAGTAAGGAAGAAAAAATAAAAAATAAAAATAAAAACAAAGGAAAACAGGAACAAAATGAAACCTACCTTACCATCGAAGAAAGAAAACCAGAAAAAGAAAAAAAAAGTAAAGAAAGACAACCGGGAAGGAAGGAAAACGGAAAGGAAAAAAAAGCGTACCTGCCCCCCGGTTCGTGCGTGATGGATGAAGAAATTGTCGCTTAAGCGACACATAATATTCCTCATAAAAATACCACGCCTTCCGAGTTCCGACCATACGAATTAACTAATAAGTTCTTTTTTAACATTGAACTGGGGGTTACTGGGCCGATGATTGGAGGGTGGGCCATAGGTTTATCCGTTGGCTAAATTTGCGGCCCACGCTTGATTCGACACTGAAAAAAGGCTCGTCAAGTCCAATGTCCTGGCCGAGTCGGTTGGGATAAGGAAAAAGTCCATTTTACTTTCTGGACACAAAGCCGAGTCCACAATTCCTCCTGACTTGAAAATTGTCTGTTCTGGAACCTTGGAATCACAATATCGGGTGCGTGACCTCCTCCACCTGGTTTCGGATGGAGGAGGTCACGTACCCGGCATCGCGAGTCCAAGGTTCCAAAACTGCCGATTTCAAGTCTCGGGAGGAATCGTTGACTCATCTTTGTGTCTAGGGAAGTAAAATGGACTTTTTCCTTGGAAAAGATCGAGGATCGCTCGCCAGGAACACGGTGGCTAATCCTAGGAATCGAAATCAAGCTCAAGAACACAAGGAACAAAGAACAAGGATGGATACTGCCCGATGCCCTTTTTCACCTCTATCTCAAGCACGATACAACTGATACAAGGAGTCTTCACGCTCCTATTTTCACCACTATTTAACCAGTAGAGTTCTCACTCGCACACCTCAATCTAGCAAGTTACAACTCAACACAGATACACAGAACGTGCCACGCTCCCGCACGCTCTCCCTGCAACCGTTCCTGCCTTGCTTCAAATTCAAATTTTTCTGCAGCTGTCACCTAACCGGCTTCACTGCTTTGCTCGACTCTCTGGTGAACTCTTGCAGCTGTCACCTAACCTGCTTCACTGCTTTGCTCAACTCTCTGGTGAACACAAGCTTACACTAACAGAGTCGAGCCTTTTTACGAGCGGGTTTGATTGTCGCGGCTGACTGTTCCGGTGCAGAGCAAGCGGATCGAGGCGACTCCCGGCGCGCAAACCCGGTCGGCTGGTTGCAACTGTTTTCACTTCACACAATCACTTCTTAGTGATTGGACACAATCACACCATTGTATTTCAGATATTGCTTAGACTTGCAAAATAAGAGAAAAATATCTTTTAGCGCTCATGGAAGACCTGGAGTTCTCCCGTTGTAGTATTTTTAATCACTGCTGGAGAAGACAGTAGGTACGGTAAGCACTCATCAGAGTCTTTTGATGATCGATCCATGCAAGACCAAAAGCTAAAATGTCACTGTAGCAACAGGAAATTCGAATATTATTTTAGCAGCAGTTTGAGATCTTTGAGAGTTTGATTAACATTTGGTTTCAAAGTTGTATGTGAAATTATGTATGGCTGGGTAAAATGGTGGAAATTTGTTTTTGTCTTGAGAATAGATGCGTTGGTAGAGTACTAATCAAAACTGATGCTTGTTTGATCTGTACTCATTAATTTCACTACCTGATTAACTTGAACTATTTTTATCCAGTTGCTGGATGTTCACCACCGTCCTGTTTATCTTCTGTTGAATCCTACAATCAACCCCTCCCAGATGGATCTCCCCATAACTATTTATGAGAGTGGTAAGTGATGTTTGCAACAATCCCTTTTACCCTTGGTTCTACCCTGAATGACCTGTTTATGATACTACAAGGAATTTTTTGGGTCCTACATTAACTATCAGAGTTTGATTTTGGGTATTCGATCAGTCATGCATGCATGCAACTTTTTTGTGAATCTGAGCTGTTGTATAAACTACCAAGTTACATTCTTAACACTTTATTTAATTGCTTTACACATCAGGTATGTATGCATGATATTTGGTGACCTGAAGCTGCAATTAAAGTGATGGAATTTCTCAGTTCATGTACACTGCCTTCTCTATAATTTTTCATTTATATATTTGGTAAGTTCCTCCCTGTACGCCAGTATTTATCCACATTCGGTTCTAGTATGAGTATGGCACAATATACTTGAAGTCGGCGCGCCACGCCCTCCGCGATGAAGCAGTGTGTGGGCTGGGAGTCCACGAGTGCGGCGAGCTTGGTGGCAGCGATGGTGGTGTCGAGGCTGAGGGTGACCGTCGTGCGCACGCCGGAAAGGGCGTGCATGGAGATCGTCATATCCTCGTCTGTGGCCGCCTCCGTGGCTGCGGATTCGTCGTCGTCAGCTGCATCCAGGTAGTAAATCCCCCGCATAGAGCACTGCTTGGCATGCTCGCGGGAGAATTTCTCCAGGCAATTGAAGCAGAGCCCGTCGAGGCGTAGACGCGCCATCTCCTCGGCCGAGAGGCGATAGAAGCGCCCCGGCGGGGGAAGTGACTTGGTCGGCGCGTCGAGGGTCGTCAAGGATCCGCCTGATGTCGGCGGGGTCACCGGTGGTTTGGATGCTAGCGGCTGAAGGGATCGGGACGCCTGGCGGCCCGTGGGCGCTGGACGGCTTGGGCCACGCGGCGCGTCGTCAGGAAGGGCCAAGCGACGCTCGTAGGGGCGGGCGAGTGCCATGGCGTCCTCCAATGTCGCTGGATTTTGGAGCTCGACGTCGACGCAGAGGGGCAGCAAGAGCCCCGCCGTGAACAAGGCGACTTGATGCTTCTCCGATACGTCCTCGCACCGCGCCAGGAGGTTAAGGAAGAACTCCTGGTATTCGTCGACCGAGCCCGTGCAGCGGAGATGCGCGAGTTCACCGAGCGGATTTGCGCGGTCGGGCGGGCCAAAGCGACGATTGACGCCGGCAGAGAAATCCTCCCAGGATGGCGCGCAACCAAGGTTGTTCTCCCAGCGGTAATACCACTGGCTGGCGGTGCCGTCGAGGTAGAAGGACGATGTCCACACTTTGAGCAACGGAGGCGTGTTGTAGGTGCGGAAAAATTGCTCACCTTTGTGCAGCCACACCAACGGGTCGCCGGTTCTGTCGAACTTGGGGAAGCGAAGCTTGCGGGAGGGTGGCGTGGCGCCACCGTGGGAAGAGTCGGCGCTGGACTTGTTCGAGTCGAAGCATCCTGTTTCTCGAGCAATTGCGTCTGAACATTCTGGATCGAAGTGTTCAACAGCGACTGGTCAGTCTTGCGGCTGGCGGCCTAGGCGTCGAGCTTCTTGCTGAGGTCGGTGATCATGGCGACCATCCTGTCGAGGGCGTCGAAAAACGCCCACGGGGGAACCCGCGTTTCGTCCTTGGGCTCGGTGGGATCATCAGGCATGGTGGCAGGGGGCTGGCGGCGCGCAGGGGAAGGAGAAAGGGTGTGGAGGAGGAAAAAGGTGCACGACAGTTGGGATCAGCTCCCTAGGATCGATCCTAGACTGATACCAGAGATGATATGGCTTAATTGGTTGGTGAACATTGATAGCAATAGCAGATTGATCAGGTCTACTCGCCCTCCCTAGGAGGCTCTGAGTTTAGGATTGATCTTCTGCTTGGATCATTCTTAGGCGCACAGGACCCTTAAGTAGCACACAAGTTTCCTAGCTAACAACCCAATTCTAGCCAACCAACTCTCCTATTGGTCGGTGACCAAGCTTATCCAAAGAAAATCCTAACAAACTCTATCTACTCACGCGTGTGATCCTTCAGATTCCTTCGCCTGAACTGTCTTCCAAACATGGAGTCCATAACATTAGTAGATTTTTTTGTAAATTTGATAAATTGATCATAAATCACAATTCAGAAAAGATGTGTTTCCTTTGGTCCACCGCGGCCGCGGCTCCGTCGTCTCTGTACGTTCGGCTCTGTTGTCTCGCCCGCGCCTCTCTACTCTCTTCTCCTTACCTACCTCGCCATGGTGGCCTCCACTGCACCCGGACGGCCGGAACTCGCGCTAGCGGCGGAAGCGTCTGCGGACCTCCCTCCTACCGTCTCTCCCCGTCCCCCGCTCCCGTTTCCTTTCCCACCTCTTGTCATTCTTGGATCCGGAATCGTCCGCCTCTCATTGGCATCTTAGTGCTTGCCAACTTGGAATCGAACTAGCGCTTTTGTTCCTATAGATAGCAAATTTTCTCCTTGTAAATTGCAGCGAAATGTACTATATCCGGTAAGAACATAAAAATCGATCAATATATATCTCGCTATAGCAATCATGAGCGAGAGAGATTTTTCGGTGATTAGGATTTTTCGGAGATTGGGAACACAGGATTAGAGTTAAAAGAAATCAGCAACCATCAAGAAGAAAACACATCGAGAAACCCGCTAGACCCGTGGGCTTGGCAGTAGATGGAGGGGCGGGCGGTAAACGGGTCAAGGGGATGGGTGCCTTTGATTTTCTCGTAGGCAAATTTCAAAATCCAAATCGAATAAAAAACCACAACATGGAATCAATCGGAGGAAGTAAAGCCGGAATGAGTCTTTCAATGAGTCTTTCCCGTACTTAAAACCGCAGAGAGCACGGACAAGGACGGCACACATCTCGGATGCCTCCTCCGTCCACCCCGCCTCTTGATTTCTTGAAGCCGTCGATGCCTTCACTTTCCCGAAGTGCCGGATGTCGTTGCTCGGGCTCGGTGTCGTCCTGCCGCCCGTTGGGGCTTGGATCGAGGTGGGGAGGCGGGCGGAACGGGGTAGCGGCGCAACGCCGCGCGGCAGGTGTCCGACAAGTTGCTTCGAGGTGGGGGCGGCGAACGGTCCGGGTTGGAGCCTCGCGGTGTGGCGAGTGGATGGGGGACGAGCGGCCGAGCGGGCATCCATGTGGGCTGCGATGCGGCAAGTGGGTTGGGGCATGGCGGCGGCCGGGCGGGGGGAGGAAAGGAGGGGGGTGAGAGAACAGTTGCTCCGCGTTTATATACGTAGGGTTAGAGTGTTAGTGGGTTAGACACTTGACCGAAAGTGTTAGCTATTGGGCCTCGAACATAACTCTAGACCATGCACAAACAATTTATCGGTTGGCTTTCTACAACTACGCCCTTCGTACCGACAAAACAAGTCTTTTTTTAGAAAGTCATTTATGGTAGCAACACGGTCTCCAAAACACAAATATGACTTCTTATTGTTACAAAAATATTTATTAAAAACTAACATACATATACTTTTAGGAAAGTATTTTGCAAGATAAATATATTTATTTAGTTTTCATATTTTCAAACTCAACAACCTAAGAAGTATTTATGATTCATATTTTCAATGTTTGACTAAAATCTTGTCCAAAAATGACTTACTTTATGGGTACGGAACAAGTACATCAAATTTTGGTGTATTTTCTTGAGAAAGAGATACATTTATATCTACTCACTCCGTTGCAAATTATAAGTCATTTGATATTTTTTTAATCTCAAATTTGACCACTCATCTTATTAAAACATTTATGCAAACGAAGTCAAATATAAGTCATTCTTGAAGAACTTCAATTGATAAAGCAAGCCACAACAAAAAAAATATAAATTTTATATAATTTTTTAATAAGATGAGTGGTCAAATTTGGAGACAAAAAGTCAAATAAATTATAATTTAAAATGAAGGGAGTATTTTATTTCTTCACTTTGTGATCACAACTCCCATGATGGAGTACAACGTGCATAAAAAAAAGAACTTTTAGATGGACTTACGAGCACATCAATATTTTTCTACACAAGCAATGATGTAGTAGATATCATTTTAACATATTGTATATTGATCATTTTAGCCAATTTAAGATCTTAGGATACAAAACCTAAGCATCTTGACTTATGTTGCCTTTGTTATTTTATATCTGGATAAAGCAGTATATTAGCACAGCTTGCCCATGAATTTGAAATCTATTTCAGAAACAATTGCATGAGTCATAAATCAAGTTTTTGACAATATTTTTTAGTTGGAGGAATGTTTTTCTCTCGTTGCATTGCACGGGCATATACTGCTAGTTGATCATAAATCACAATTCAAATGGTTATTGACAAATGATATCCGTCCTTTTGTTTTGTTTTGTTTTGTTTTTGTTTTGTGCAGCCATCAATAGTAATGCAATATAGAAAGTCTAGCAAAGAAGACATATTAGGAGCCATTGATAGTTTTCTGTCAGCTTCAAAACAAGAATGTGTACTCATGTCTCAGTAAGGATGGCAGTTTTACCCACGGGTAAGGGTACCCGCGGGTACCCTACCCTGTTGGGTAAGGGTACGGGTATAGAATTCTACCCGCGGGTAAGGGTACGGGTATAGAATTCTACCCGCGGGCAAGGGTAAGGGTATGAAACTCTACCCATGGGTTACCCAAGGGTACCCGCACTAAAGAAGCCCGTGGAAATATTTGACCCAAGTAGGCCTATATATCTTAACCCTAGCAGCACATCCCTTCCACCATTGGTATGTACTGACTTCACATGTTCCACTTTTTTCCAAAGTATAACTTGAATTGATCTAATGTCTATTATTTTGTGTTCTCGGGATGATGTTGAGTCTGACATCATTGATCCATGACTCATTGACTCGCAAGAATACATCACAATTTGATCTTATTTCTTATGTTGGGATGTTGTAATTTCTTATTTGGCTTTTTTATGTATCAATAAGTGTGTGATTGTGAAGTTTGAGACTTATTTAACTATCAAATGATTATTGTACTCTTATATATGAACTTAATGACATGTTTATGTTAATACCCATCGGGTACCTTTTTACCCTGCGGGTAAGGGTAAGGGTAAGGATTTTTACCGCGGGTAAGGGTACAAAAGAGATAGACGGGTAAATGCTTTACCCTTACCCTACCTTGCCCATTGCCATCCCTATGTCTTAGGAGGATGGAGGCGTCAGCTCATCTACAAGAGAGAGAGTCTCAGATGATTCTGGGAATGGTGACGAGGGCTTTGTGAAGTGGTCAACAGGTTTTGTCTTCTGTCTTCTTGCTATTAGAGTGGTTTGTGGCCGTAAAAGGTGAAGTTATCACATGAAGCTTATAGCAAAATACGGGGTTAGTCCAGCTCTAACCGTGGTGCGTTGTATTGGAGAAATAACTCAAAGACTCACTTTCCATTAATCTCAAGAGAGTATATATAGAGATTACAAGGGGAAATGAAGAGGCAGTAGAAACTGAAAAATAAAGAGAGTACAACTCTTGGTATACTAATAGATTGTTCATATGCTAACACCCCCCTCAGTTGGAACGCCGACACTGCTAGGAGTGGAGACATTCAAACTGGATCGAAATTGAGTAAAAATAGAGGTAGTAAGGCACTTGGTAAACACATCCGCATATTGCGAAGTGGATGGAACATGAAGAACTCGAATAGCCCCTGTAGCAACCTTGTCATGGACAAAATGTAAATCAATCTCAACATGTTTGGTACGTTGTTGTTGGACCGGATTTGTTGAGAGATAAACGGCGCTGACATTATCACAGAAAACTACGGAGGAGCGCTGAGGGCAAAAATGAAGTTCCTGAAGAAGTTGTCGAAGCCAAGAAATTTCTGCAACTGCATTGGCAACAGCTCTATATTCGGCCTCAGCACTGGAGCGAGAAACCGTTTGTTGTCGCTTCGATGACCAAGAAACCAAATTGTCACCAAAAAATACGGCGTAACCTGAGGTAGATCGTCGAGTATCGGGACAACCTGCCCAGTCTGTATCGGAGTATGCAACAAGGTCACTAGTAGAAGACCGAAGTATCTTGAGACCATAGTCAAGAGTCCCCTTAATGTAGCGAAGAACACGCTTAATCAAGGCAAGATGGGGCTCACGAGGATCGTGCATATATAAACAAATCTGCTGCACGGCATAAGAGATATCTGGGCGAGTAAAAGTGAGCCACTGTAGAGCACCGGCAAGAGCGCGATAGTTAGTGGCGTCAGCAGCAGGGGGTCCATCAGCAGAGAGCTTGGCATTAGTATCAATTGGAGTAGTGCAAGGTTTGCAAACACTCATACCAGCACGGTCCAGTAGCTCAAGTATGTAGTGGCGTTGAGAGAGGAACATGCCAGTAGTGCTCCGAGAGACAACCATGCCAAGGAAATGATGCAAATGTCCAAGATCCTTCATAGAGAATTTTGTTGTTAGAGAACTCACAATGCTGCGGAGAAGAGCCTCAGAAGAAGTCGTCAATATAATATCATCGACATAAAGAAGTAATGTCACACCCGATTTTATTGGGAAAACCGAATGCATCTCACATGTGCTCCAGGATCAATTTACACACACATGATAGACAAAACGAGAGTAATACCATTGCAGTAATAAAACATTCAAGAGTTAAACCAGTATGATATCCATTATTACATCCAGAGAGGTGGACTCGAAGGTCCGAACACGACGATAACTAAACGACGAGCAGCTCCAACTTTGACTTCCACGAGCATGATGACCGGGGGGATCCGCATGCCCTAGAACTCCTCGTAGTCACTCCAGTACTCGTCCTCGCCTCCGACGTTCTCCTCTGAACAGCGGTAAGCAAGGGTGAGCACACTTATGGTTGGTGCTCAGCAAGTGGGGGAAACAATGCAAGGTTATCAAGGATAGGCTATGGTTCATAGCGGTAAGCATTTTATAAGTTGGTCAAGTTTTATTAGCAAGCACCTAATTACTAGGTGTAAGTGTATACCAACCCACTTAACCTTAAAAGAAACCTCAAACCAAACCACAAACCCATGATTTGCATTAATCTTCAAGTTTATTAATCATGTGAGGGTCCAAGCCGCTCATGACCGTGAGCACGGCTGATCGATCAGTTTTACACTCTGCAGAGGTTGTACACTTTACCCACAGTTCGTGTTCCCCATCTTGCCCGGGTTAGCTAGACCCTTAAACACTTCCAAGGTGAGTGGCTAGGGGTCCACTACGAAGCCTTTACAAAGGAAAGAAGAGAAACCAATAGCCCGCAACGATTCGACGGCGGAGCGGACCATAACCCTCCCTAATGGTCGGCACCTTAGCCAAGGTCGCTACCCCAAAAGAACCGGGCTATACCCCTTCAACTCCGGCCCCCGTGCCCCTCTCGGAAAAGAGCTATCAGCTAACCCACTCTCCTAATTAATCGGCTAAGCCAGAGCCATGTGGACTGTGGTTGTACTGTTATCTTGGGTGGTTCTCCATGTTCCGATTATAAATCAAGTTATCTTGTTTTAAGCACAAAGCACATTATATAAACGAAACTGAGATGTATAACATAAACAAAGCACAACCAAACTCATGTAAAGCGAACTAAGCATTTATCTACCCCAAGCATTTGTTTAAACAGGGTTGATCAAGGTAAAGTGGTAAAGTATCTAGTCAAGTCCTTAACTAGGTGTTTGCCCATCAGGTTTATGCATAGCAACAGGAATAGTAAACATTGTTTAGCATGCAGTGACATAGGTTCAAAAAGATAATGCAGAGGGGGAAAGCCACTTGCCTTCCTCTACAAGCTGGGTGAAATCCTCCTCGAAAACAGGCTCTTCCTGATCACCTCCGACAGGGAGCTCAGACGAAACAGGCACGATATCTACGAGTCAAACATGAACAACAAACAATAAATAAACAGTACACCAAACAGTAACAAAACTGGTAAATTTATTGTTTAAAAGATTCTACTCGTCGAGACGATCATTTCGGTATATAGAACGCTAAAAACGGAGTTAAAATGAGAAAGATATGATTAAAACAGTTTACAGGGACCTATCTGCAAGAAAACTAAGTTTACAGGGCTATTTATAAATAAAATCAGGGCTAAAACATAATTATAAAATAAAACAGAGGGGTCTATTTGCTAAAAGGATGAAAAAGGACCTTTATTAAAGAAAACTAGGCTGGCCAGGGGCTAAAACATAAAACTCAGGACCTAACTGTAAAGATTCTCAAAGGTGCAAGGACCGGCTTGCAAACATTTAAAAGATCAGGGGCTCTTAAACACAACTGCCAGCTCAGTGCCGTGGATCTCAGATCCAACGGTCACGGGTGCACGCGTGCACCGTGGACCGTGCCGTGCGCCCGGCGCATGGGTCCACGGTGGACCGTCCCACTTAAACGAAGGGGTATCTGATCTGGGCCGTCCGCGCAAGATCCGACGGCCCTGGACGTGCGCGAGCGGGCGTGACGGCGAGCACGCCGAGTGCGGCGGCGCGCGCGCGAGGGGGCTCGCCGGCGCTAGCCCTGGACGGCGTTCCCGGCCATCTTTTTGACCACGGGTTGGGGCAACATGCAGCGCGGGCGCTTGCGCACGTGACCAAAGGGTCAAAGGGGGCGATCGGGCCTCACCGGCGGCCGGCACCGTAAGGGGACGGCGCGGCTACTCCGGCGAGCTCGGGGAGACGATGCTGTGCGCGAAATAAAGGGGAATTGGGCGGGGGTTTTTGCTCACCGCGTGCAGAGGAAGAAGGCGGGCTCACGGGCAGAGAGGAGGCGATAGTGAAGGGGCTTGACGATGACGGCGGCTCGGGCGGCGCTCCGGTGAGCTCGGGGCGCGGCTGCTACGGGCGTCGGGGACAAGAACCTGCGACAGCACGTGCTCGTTAAGCTCTTGGCGATCCCAAAAATCAAAGAGAACGGGCGGGGGGTCCAATCCTTCACCGGCGGCGACGTATCGACGGCGGCGGCGGGAACCCGAGGCGGCGGCGCGGGGAAATTGGTGCTCGAGCGCGTGTGTTGGTGTGTTGCAGAGGCAAAGGGAGGCGCAGGGGCTCGTGTGCAAGCTTAAATAGGACGCAGGGCAACAGGCGAAGCGGGGAGAGGACGGGGTGGCTGGCGGCTTGCCATTGATGGCTGCGGCCATCACGGCTAGAGTTTAAGGATGGGAAGTAACGGTCCCAATTGATCACGGGGGGTTTGATTGCCTTAATTGGCTACGGGGATAGGAAAGGAAGGTGGGGAGGCGGCCGAGCGCGGCGGGGATCGCGCGGCGGCGCCGGCTCGGTTGGATGGCGAGAGGAAGAAGAAAGGAAAGGGGGGAAGGGGAGGCTGACAGGCGGGCCCCGGATGTCGGGCGCCGCGGGGAAAAAGAAAAGGAGAAGAGGAGAAGTGGGCCGGCGCGGGGAGGCTTGATGGGCCGCTTGGGCCATCTGGGCTGAAAGGGAAGCCGGCGCTGTTTTCCTTTTTTTTCTTTTTCTTTTTCAAATTTCATTTTCAAACCATTTTTCATTTCAATTTCAAATCAAACTTTTCAAACTTTTTCTCAAGAATTTTATAAACTTTTTAGAAACCACACAAGCAACCAAAAACCATGCAAGCCAACTGATGATGCACAAACACTTGTTGTCTCTAAGTTTATTAAATTATATTTAATATTTTAGAGCTCAATTTAAATAGAAATTTAATTTCTTTAAATTCTTAAGACTATTTTAAGTTGCTAAGTGATTTTAGTGATGGAATTTTAGGGTGTCACAAATCCTACCCCCTTAAAGAGAATCTCGTCCCGAGATTCAGAAGACTTAGAGAACAGCTGAGGAAAGTCTTCCTTGAGGTCATCCTCTCTTTCCCAAGTTGCCTCTTCCTCAGTATGATGACTCCACTGTACTTTACACATTCTGATGATCTTACTCCTGGTAACCCTTTCTAATACATCCAAGATCTTAACAGGGTATTCTTTGTATGTCAGGTCATTCTCCATTTGAATATCCTCTAACTGTACCGGTTCTATCTTGACCTCACTTGTACATTTTTCAGCTGTGATACATGGAACACATCATGGACTCCCGACAACTGTGCTGGCAACTCCAACTGATATGCTACTTCTCCTTTCCGTTCCAGAATCTTGAAGGGTCCGATAAATCGAGGTGATAACTTCCCTCTGACATTAAACCTTCGTAATCCCCGAATAGGTGACACTCTGAGGTATGCATAATCTCCGACTTCCAAAATCACCTCTCTTCTCCGAGGATCAGCATAACTCTTCTCGCCGTGATCGTGTCGCTTTAAGATTCTCCCTTATGATTTCAACTTGCTTTTCTCGCTTCTCGTATCTTTCGGTCCAAAGAGTTGTCTTTCACCGGTCCGGTTCCAAAACAACGGTGTTCTACACTTCCTTCCATACAAAGCCTCAAAAGGTGCCATTTTGATCTTCGGACCGATAGCCGTTGTTATAAGCAAACTCGCATAAGGCAAACTCTTATCCCAACTGCCACTGTTCTTCAACGCACAAGCTCTCAACATATCCTCGAGTATCTGATTTGTTCTCTCCGTCTGCCCATCTGTCTGAGGATGGTATGCTGAGCTGAAGTTTAACTTTGTATCCATCGATTCATGCAACTTCTGCCAAAACCGTGAAGTGAATTGTGTGCCTCGATCTGACACTATCTTCTTTGGTACCTCGTGCAAACACACTATCCTTGAATTATACAACTCAGCTAGCTTCACTCCTGTATAGGTCGTCTTCACTGGGATAAAGTGCGCTACCTTGGTTAATCTATCCACAATAACCCAAATAGAGTCATACCCGTCACGAGTACGAGGTAATCCCACTATGAAATCCATACCGATTTCTTCCCATTTCCACTCAGGTACCTTCGTAGGTCGAAGCAATCCCGCTGGCCTTTGATACTCTGCCTTCACTCTTTGACACACATCACACAAAGCTACATGAGCTGCTACATCTTTCTTCATCCCATACCACCAGTATCTCTCGTTTCAAGTCCCGATACATCTTGGTACTCCCGGGGTGTATAGAGTAAGCCGAATCGTGTGCTTCCTTCAGATAGCTTCTCTCAACTCCTTGATCTCGGGTACACGGATCTCGTTCTTAAACCACACTCGTTCCTTGCTCATCTTCTCCGAATTCGAACTTTGCCTAACTTAATCAACTTCCTGTATTCTGCAATCTTGTCATCAGTCAACTGTCCTTTCCTGATATCCTGCTCAAGTGTCGACTCAATTTCTAGTGTCAAAGTCTCACTCGAAGCAACCATTCCCAAGTTAAGCTGTGCCATCTCCCAACATAGCTCCTGAGGTAACAGGTGTCCTATCAGCATGCTAGTCTGTCCCTTCCGACTCAAAGCATCTGCCACAACATTTGCCTTCCCTGGATGGTACTGAATATCCAAATCATAATCTTTGATTAACTCCAACCACCTTCTTTGCCTCAAATTCAAATCCTTCTGAGTAAAGATATATTTTAGACTCTTATGGTCAGTAAAGATTTTGCACTTGTTTCCAATCATGTAATGTCTCCAAATCTTCAATGCGTGAACAACCACAGCTAACTCAAGGTCATGAGTAGGGTAGTTCTGCTCATGTTTCCTCAACTGTCTTGAAGCATAAGCTACTACCTTTCCTTCTTGCATTAACACACATCCCAAACCTTGCCGAGAGGCATCACAGTATACATCAAACCCCTTGTGTATGTCTGGCATGATCAACACAGGTGCTGTGGTCAGCCTCTTCTTCAATTCCTCAAAACTAGCCTGGCACTTCTCATCCCACTTGAATTCTCTTCCTTTCTCGAGCAGAGTGGTAAGTGGCTTCACTATCTTAGAAAATCCTTCAATAAACCTCCGATAGTATCCTGCAAGTCCAAGGAAGCTTCTGATCTCCGACACATTCTTAGGCGGACTCCAGTTCAATACATCCCGAACCTTGCTTGGATCGACTGCTATGCCTCCAACTGTGATGATGTGTCCGAGAAAAGAGACCTCCTTCAACCAGAAAGCACACTTGCTGAACTTGGCATACAGTTGATGTTCCCGTAGCTTCTGTAACACAAGCCTCAGATGTTCTTCATGTTCTTCTTCACTCTGAGAGAATACCAATATGTCATCAATGAATACCACAACGAACTTATCCAGATACTCCATGAATACCTTGTTCATCAAATACATAAAATATGCTGGTGCATTGGTCAGGCCAAAGGACATCACAGTGAACTCATACAACCTGTACCTTGATGTGAATGCTGTCTTTGGTATGTCTTCCACTCAGATTTTTAAATGGTGATAACCTGATCTAAGATATATCTTAGAGAAGGCCTTAGCTCCTCTCATCTGATCAAACAAATCCTCAATCCGAGGTAAAGGGTATTTATTTTTGATAGTGACCTCATTAAGTGATCGATAGTCTATACACAACCTCCTAGATCCATCCTTTTTATCAACGAAGAGTGTGGGGGCTCCCCATGGTGATGAACTAGGACGGATAAACCCTTTACTAAGTAGTTCTTCGATTTGTTTCTTTAATTCAACTAAATCTTTAACATCCATTCTATATGGTCTTTTAGATATGGGAGCAGTACCAGGTATAAGTTCAATACTAAATTCAATGTCACTATCAGGTGGCATACCTGGCAAATCCTCTGGAAACACATCAGGGAATTCATTCACTATCCTTATATCCTCCAAGGCCTTGCCTTCAGCAAAGTTCACAACTCCTTTGCTGGATGAGGGTGCACTCACATACTCTACTCTCTCCCCTTGAGGACTGGTTAACAGTACTGACCTCTTCCGACACTGAATAACTCCATCACAACTTTTTAACCAATCCATACCAAGAATAACATCTATTCCCCATGATTTTAGAACTACCAGATTAGCAAGAAAGTCTACCCCCATGATATTAATCTTTACTTGTGGGCATATATGACCAGTTTTCATTTCTCCCCCAGGAGTGCTAACTATCAGTGGGTTCTTCATTGTGCTCATAGATAAGTTATATTTTGCCACAAATTGATCAGTTATGAATGAATGTGATGTTCCCGAATCAAATAATACGGTAAAAGGGTACGAGTTGACGAAAAACGTACCCAATACCACGCCGCGTCATTCCGAGCTTGCTCCACCGATACATGATTAACTCGGCCACGCACATGACTCGCCGGCCTCTCTTGCCGGGTGTCCGTGGAGTACGAGCTCGCGAAGATGGCTGCCCGATCCCGTTTCCATTGTCTCTCTGCGGAGTCTGCATCACCCTCTTGGGACAATTGTTAGCATAATGCCCCAACTCTCCACACTTGAAGCATCCACCAGGCTGAACAGGGTTGGTGTTTCTGACAGGTGCCCCAGAGTTATTGCTAGGACGACCCAGCTGAGGGGTAGGAGCTCTGGGTGTCTGAGGATTGAAGCGCTGTGGCTGAAACGAGCGCTGTAGCTGCATGTTCTGTGGGTGCCTCCCACCTTGACCACCAGGACGATATGGAGTCAGGCTCTGCTGAGAACTGTAACGAGGACGGGTGTTACTGCTAGACTGTCCATGTGACTGAAACTTGCGTTTCTGTTCACCCATCTCCCTTCTCTTGCTTTCCAGCCCAATAGCTTTGTTCACCAGCGTCTAAAAGTCTGGGAAGATGTGACTCTGCAGTTGATAGTTTAAAGGACCAATCAAGCCATCCAGGAACCTTTCCTGCCTCTTTGGATCAGTGTTGACTTCATCAGGTGCATAGCGTGACAAGTGAGTGAACTTGTCCAAATACTCAGTCACTGACATATTGCCCTGCCTCAGTGACAAAAACTCCCTCTGCTTAAGCTTGAGAACTCCTGAAGGGATGTGGTAAGTACGGAAGTTGTCACGGAACTCCTGCCAAGTAATGTTCTGCCTGTTGGGATGAGCAGTTGAGTACGCATCCCACCAGTCTGCGGCCTGCCCCACAAGTCTTCCAAGAAGCATACGGGACCATCTCCCTGTCGGTGCATTGCACGATCTCCGGCTTCTTGGTGATAGTTTTCGGCCGTCGTTAGCATCCGGTGGATCGACGAGTGGGAAAACGTAGGAGGATGGTGGCTCATGAACTCCTTGTGCCGTCCCTTGGTGGCGGGGGTGGCGGAGGGTTCGGCCGTGGTGGCCGGTTCGTTGAGCTTGCATCCGCCGCACCGTGTTGGTAAGATTCGAATCGGTTGCATCCGCGCCGCGTAAACCGCTCGCATGTTTGGGTCCATTGCTTGGTTTATCGGTGGGGGTGGTGCTTGGGTTTTCTTTGATTTGCGATATGTGCCCGGATCACAGGGCGGCACGTCTTGACCTCCTCCGGACCTCGGTGTTTACCATCCGACCGTTAGAAAAATCATATCTCGGATAGTTGTACTTGAATCAATGCATAAGAGAATAACTCGAAATAAAATAACAAAGATATTCTTCGGTTAAGACAGATTCTGTTGACCTCAAAGAATTATGTATAACTTTACGTGTAATTATCCAATGACCACGAATTTTTACCAGATTATGATGTATAAAAATTATGGAACCATCCCAACTGGAATCACCTCATTTGGACATCTATAACTCGAGATAAAATTCAAACAGTACAGCTACATCAGCAGAAATTTACAGATTCTGACTTGTTCATTACTTCGTGCATAACTCCCAGAATATGTACTGTATACCATTTAATTTTTGAGTTCAGATTGCATAGTGGCCATCACTCCACCATACAATTCACAATCAAGCAAAGATCCAACTCAAGCATGTTTGCAAACAGCATTCATTATTACAAGCAATTACGTTCACGCAGGAACGATCTAACGAAAGGTAAATGATAAGGGCGAGTATCCTAGGATCCTAGCCAAGACGAGTAGTAGCTTCATCGGAGCCGTAACGGAGCCTCTTGCGCGGAGGGGAAGCCGTGGTCGATATGGCATAACTTCTTGAGGAAGTTGCTGTCCCCGCCACCGTGCTTCCGGACGTGCTATCTTCACCCGAGCGACTCGCAACTCTTCGTGATACTTGTTCATTTCGCAGTTGCCCCCTCCGGATCCGTGTTCGGGCGCGACCACACGTGCCAAGACATCGATGCGATCATTGCCTCCCCGCGGCACCACAATCACTTCGTGCCACTTGCACGACGAGGCACATGGCGATACTCCGATTGGAACAACCGCACCCGATTTGCATTGCGGATCGACCGAGTGCCCTCCTTGTTGCATCATTCACCGCAAAGATCATCCGTGGAGAACCGAGCCGTGCTATGGTGAGATGAGCGATACCTCCATCCTTCGTATCATTCGAGAGGCTTCCCCGATGTAGACTCTGCGCAGTGTAGTAGTCTCTCGTTCCTGGCTCGCTAAAGTGCTTAGTCACATAGAGAGGCCTTATGGTATATCCCACGCAGAACGTCCCACAGAAGAATGCAGAACTGTCCATTCTCAGCTTCAGTAGAATGTTTGTGGTATTCTGCTCCATGATAGCGGGGGTTTTCATCCTCATCTTCCTCTGGGTTGCCAACAGCATTGTCACCATCATCCTCACCCACACTGTCATCACTAGAGTCATCCGGGTCACCTCCTTTACCATCAGGCACTGGATCAACATGTGCAGGGGGTACTTCCTCATTGGCCACAGGCGCCGGTGGAATCACAATGTCCCCATCGGCGTCTGCCTCTAGCACGGTGCCATTGTACAGCTGTGGCTGTTCCAATGGCTCATCTGGCTCCTCCTCCTCCATCTCAACCTCCTCAGGATCCTCCTCTTCTGGTTCTGACTGGACCTCCTCTGGGTCTTCTTCCACCTCAACCTCTGGCTGGAACTCCTCCTGTTCCTCCTCAACATCCTCAAGACGATGGCGAGGGGCCAGCTGTCCAGAAGGAAAGCGCCCACCAGTGCTCTTGCGAGGGGTCATGTAGGTTCTGGCCATCTGTCAAAGCAAAACTGATCTCAGAGTACAAAATAAATCAAAATGACAGTTTAAACTGATAAACAAAATTAAATTAGATTTTTAATGCGTAAATAAGATGATTTGAAGCATGATAAGGTTTTCTAGAACATGAATCCTTAATTTCGTCCATTTCTAACTAAGGCTGCGACCTACAGTCATCACGACTCTGGTACCACTATGTCACACCTGATTTTACTGGGAAAACCGAATGCATCTCACATGTGCGCCAGGATCAATTTACACACACATGATAAACAAAACGAGAGTAATACCATTACAGTAATAAAACGTTCAAGAGTTAAACCAATATGATATCCATTATTACATCCAGAGAGGTGGACTCGAAGGTCCGAACACGACGATAACTAAACGACGAGCAGCTCCAACTTTGACTTCCACAGGCATGATGACTGGGGGATCTGCATGCCCTAGAACTCCTCGTAGTCACTCCAAAGATTCGTCCTCGCCTCCGACGTTCTCCTCTGAACAGCGGTAAGCAAGGGTGAGCACACTTATGATTGGTGCTCAGCAAGTGGGGGAAACAATGCAAGGTTATCAAGGATAGGCTATGGTTCACAGCGGTAAGCATTTTATAAGTTGGTCAAGTTTTATTAGCAAGCACCTAATTACTAGGTGTAAGTGTATACCAACCCACTTAACCTTAAAAGAAACCTCAAACCAAACCACAAACCCATGATTTGCATTAATCTTCAAGTTTATTAATCATGTGAGGGTCCAAGCCGCTCATGACCGTGAGCACGACTGATCGATCAGTTTTACACTGCGAGAGGTTGTACACTTTACCCACAGTTCGTGTTCCCCATCTTGCCCGGGTTAGCTAGACCCTTAAACACTTCCAAGGTGAGTGGCTAGGGGTCCACTACGAAGCCTTTACAAAGGAAAGAAGAGAAACCAACAGCCCGCAACAGTTACAGCAGCGGAGCGGACCATAACCCTCCTGTGACACCCTAAAATTCCATCACCAAATTAATATAAGCAACAAGGTGTTTTAGTTTTAATTTTCTAGGGATTAAATAAATTATCAAATAAATTATGCTCTAAAATATTTAATATCACTTTTGAATAATTTTAGAGGCAACAAGTGCTTGTGCATCATGTTTTGTTTGCATGGTGTTTATGTGTGAGGATGTGAAGTTTTAAAAGACTTTAAAATAATTTGAAAACTTGCAAAAGGTTTGAAGTGTTTAAACTTTGAAAAGAGTTTAAAGTTTGAAAGTTTGAAAAGGTTTAAAACAAAAGTTTAACAAAAAACAAACTCAACTCTCTCCCTACCCAACCCCTTTTCCAGCCCACCGGCCTGCTCTCCCCGCGGCCCACCTCCCCTTCCGGCCCAAACATCGCCCGCACGGCCCACTCCCACCTCCCCTTCCTCTCTCCTCTCACTGACCGGCCGGGCCCGCCCGTCAGCTCCCCCTTCCTCCTCTCACCTTCGGTTTCCCTCCCCTGCTCTGCATCCCGCGCGCCGCCACCGGCCGTTTCGGCGCCATCATCGCCCTCCCGCCTTCAATTCCCTTCATCAAGGCCTAGTGGAGCCCCGGCGCCACTCCTTCCCTCCTTTCCTCCGTCGGTTACCCCTTCCTCCCCCTTAAATTCCATCAAGGCCGGGCCGGCCGCCATGGCCATTGATGGCCAATTGGCCCGGACGCCGCTCCCTCTCCCTCCCTTGGCCTATAAATCACGAGCACGAGTCCTTGCGCGCCCCTTTCCCTCGCTTGTGCACCCTGCACCTTCCCCTCGTCTCCGCATGCACCGCCGCCGGGGGGAAACCCGCCGCCGCGCCATCGCCGGCCATCCGCGCTCCCCGACGCCGGTGAGCAATCCCTCGGCATCCTCGCGTCCTCCCTCGCCTCCCGCTCCGCCGCACAAGAAACCGACGCCGGAGCCCCTCCTTCCCCGCCGGGACCGAGCCGCGGACGGAGCGCCGCCGCCGTCTTCTACTTCCGGCCGCCGGCCACCGGTGGCCGCCCGGCTCTCCGCCGCCGCAAATGTTTCCCCGTGCTCCTCTCGTCCTCGCTCGTCTCGCGCGCGCGCCCACACGAGGACCCGGCGCCCCTGAACCCTTCTCCTCCCCGCCAACCGAGCCGCAGCACCCACCGCCGCCGCCGAGGTAAAGCGCTCCGCCGCTGCCGTTTTCCTGGCGCCATCTGTTCCACCCTCACCCTCCTTCCCCTCCCTTGCACTCACAGGACGCCGTCCCTGCCCTCGAAGGCGCGTAGCAGAGGCCGCAACCCCCCCCCCGGCGAGCGCCCATGAACCCATCCGCCCCTCTTCGCTGCACGTCGTTTACACCGCGCCACCGCCGTCAACAACCCCCTGGTGAGCTTCGCGCCGTTCTTCTCTTCCTCCCGGTCCAAACCGCGTCGTGAATGGTGCACCGTAGCTCGAGATCAACTCGGCTCGGCGAGTCTCCCGGCGGAGCGCCGCCGTCCGCCGCCGCAGGTGCTGTCTCCGCCGCCCTGTGTCGTGCGCGGGTCACCAGGACCGTCTGATCCAAGATCGACGAACCAGATCGCTTACCCCTTCACACTTAATAACCGGTGCACCGTGCACCAGTGGACCGTGGTCCACGGCGCGGTCCACGGTCCCGCCAGCCGTCCACGAATAGATCAACGGCCCTGATTAAATGAAGGAGAACCCCTTCGTTTGGTTCACGGCCCGCGTCAGCATGGCGTCATGCTCGCGTCAGCCGACCAATCACAGCTCGCCACGTGGCACACCCTCAGCCCCTCCCGTCGGCTGCCTTGGCTGTTTTGCAAAAAGGACCTCCAGTTTCCGGAATTCACAATCATGCCCTTCCACCTATAGAAATCCTTCCAGTTAGGTCCTGATTTCTTCGTTTAAGCCCCTGAGCTTTTTAGTTTTTCCCCACCAGAGGTCCAATCTTGTCTTTTGCACTATAAACCTTCGGTTTATATGTGTAATTATGTTTTAGCCCCTGGTTTCTTGCAGTTAAGCCCCTGGAAGCCTAGTTTCTTCGCAGAAAAGCCCCTGAAACTTGTTTTAGCCATATTTTTTCCGTCCTAGCTCCGTTTTAAGCGTTCTTGGTGTCCACGCGACCGTCTTTTCAAGACCGTCAGTTCTAGAACCTTGTTTTGGCCAAATCTTGTGCGTTTTAGCTCCGTTTCCACCGTTTCAAGTTGCGTTACGCTCATATCAACTAAAACTACGTGATAGGACCAATGTTGTACATGTTCCTTGTTTTATAATTTATTTAAATTATTAATATGATTAAATCCTATTATGCATACTTTTCTAATTAAAACCTAGTTAGAGTTCAACACGTGTTTTCATAAGAAAGTTAATATGCTTAATATTAGTTAAATATTTCTTATAATTAAAAGCCAATTAGATGTGTACCTCGGTTTTTATAATCAAACTTAATTTGATTAATGATTATGCAATTTGCTTCCTATATAAAAGCAATATAGGTTTACCTCGAGTTTTCTTAATTAAATTGTTAATTTGATTAATATGAATATAAATGTGTTTTTAAGTTGTAATTTGATTAGAATAACTCGAAATACAAAGATAAGCGCCTAGATGCTTTTATATGCTTCTTCTAAATTAAATGTTTAATTTGCATAAATCATACTTGAATATTTATAAGTAAAACTTGGAATAGGCTTGCATCGTATTTTAAATACCAATATAACTTGCTTAATTATAAATAGGGTATTTCTTTGAAATAACCTATGCATATGATTTTTATTAAATTAAAATATACCAAGCACATAGCTAGCTCTTGTTTATGATCATCCAAATCACCTGATAGTTCCGAGTGTTCCTTGTGATCGCTTTCCTAGAGCCAACCTTTGTTCTCTCTTGGTGAATCAACTATGTTCTTACACCCAATCTTTCCTAACCACCTTTCTTTAAAGCTACCTTGTTATCTGTTTCTTCTGTCAGATCAGTTTACCTTTGCTTGGTGTATTGTTTTGTTTATTGTATGCTTTCTTGTGTGCTCGTAGACGTCGTGCGGTTTCAAGTGAGCGGCCGGTTGGAGTAGATCAAGAGCAAGTGTTTGAAGAAGAAGAACTCCAGTGTTTAAGCAAGGAAGGCAAGTGGACTTCTCCCTCTGCATATTCTTCTTTGTCCTAAACAATTGCATGATAACTAAGTTTACTTTTAAATGTTGTATTGCATAAACTTGATGGGAAATCACCTTTTTAAGGACATGACTAGACTTTTACCTTCATTACCTTGGACAACCCTTTTAAATAAATGTTTTGGGTAGTAATGCTTAGTTGCTATAACTTGGGATGGTTAAAATGAATCTTATGCAATATGATGAATGTTGATCATGATAACTTGGATGATATACATGTATGTGTGTGCTTATGGTTAATAACAAGATCATATGGTTTAATCGGAACATGGAGAACCACCCAGAAAACAAGGCAACCACGGTCCACATGGCTCGGCTTAGCCAAGTAATTAGGAGAGTGGGTTAGGCGATAGCCCTTTTCCGAGAGGGGAACAGGGGGCCGGAGTTGAAGGGGTATAGCCCGGTCCTTTTGGGGTAGCGCCTTGGCTAAGGTGTTGACCACTAGGGAGGGTTATGGTCCGCTCCCTTCAGAATCGTTGGTCGTTGGTTTCTCTTCTTTCCTTTGTAAAGGCTTCGTAGTGGACCCCTAGCCACTCACCTCGGAAGTGTTTAAGGGTCGATCAACCGGGCAAGTTGGGGAACACGAACCGTGGGTAAAGTGTACAACCTCCGCGAGTGTAAACCGATTGATCACCGTGCTCACGGTCAAGAGTGGCCTGGACCCTCACATGATTAATAAACTTGAGGATGGAACTAAATTATGGTTTCTTGTGGGTTTTGAGAGAAGATGCTTTCCTAAATGCTTAAGTGGGTTGGTATAAACTTACATCTAGTAATTAGGTGCTTGCTAATAAAACTTGACCAACATTAAAATGCTAACCGCAAAGAAACTCTTAGCCTATCCTTGATGGCCTTGCATCTTTCCCCCACTTGCCGAGCTCCAACCATAAGTGTGCTCACCCTTGCTTACCCGCCGTTCGAGGAGAACACCGGAGAGGAGTACTTCGGCGACTACGAGGAGTTCCGAGGCTTGCGTGCCCCCCGGTCGGATGCTCAGTGGAAGATGAAGACGGTCTTTGCGTCTTCATAGTTATCGTTTGTTCGTTGTAAAGACCTTCGAGTCTAAACGTCTGGGTGTAATAAAGAGATAATGTAATGGTTTAACTCTTGTACGTTTTTATTGCTGTTTATTGATATTTCACTCAAGACGTCCATCATATGTGTGTAAACTTGATCCTGGCGCACATATGAGATGCATTCGGTTTTCCTTGTAAAATCGGGTGTGACAGAGTGGTATCAGAGCAGTGATGACTGTAGAACGCAGCCTTAAGTTAGAAATGGTCGAAAAGTAAGGATTCATGTTCTAGAAAGCCTGTCATCCTTCAAAATTGGCTTATTTTACGTATAAAATCTAATTTAATCTTGTCTTCTTGTTAAAACACATCATTTTGTTTTGATCTATTCTGAGTTCGTTTCTTGTGCTATCAACTGAATCTTCACCACCAAGGTTGTCTGATATAAGTTCTTAGAATGCCTACCCCTTATCAACTTCGATAGAAACGTTTCCGTGAGGACGATCGTTGTGTTGATGTTTGTTGTTTGAACACTTGATTGATTTGGATCTTTGCTTGTGTGAGTTGTATTGTGGAGTGATGCCCACAAATGCAACATGAAATAAATTGTTAGGTTAATAAAGATAGTTTGGGTTCAAATCTGGTTTATCCCTATCTGTCATTCAAGATGGTTGGAGGATGTCAGAAGATCAAAACCTTAACCTCAACAACCGAGAAATCTACAAGCATATACGGACATCAACATAAGAAAGAAGTTAAAGAAAAGATGGTCAATTTCTTTCATCCTCGTTATTCTCCTCTCTACCACAAAGTGTGATTACAATCACAACAATAAAAGATGGATATGATATCAATAATTTTACCCTGCTCTTCAATCTGTTTCCAACCTCTTCTGAGCTTACCTTTATCATACAACCAGATAGCAAGTCCCAATGGAAATCACGAAGATAAAGACAACAAAGGAAACATCAACATTTCATCTATAACCTCAAAGAATTGAACGCAAGATGCTAGAGTATATGGTAACACAAACTCGGACTCGCAAGCAATGACCCAAACCATGGTTAATATCCATCAATATATTACGGAGCAAGCATCAAATCCTAAGAACTCCAATCTTGTTTTGGCCGATAATCGTCGGAATTCATCTGTTGCACTGTCATTGGACAAAGAAAAGCCATCAGTCATGCAAGCTCAAGTCTTACAAGGACAAAAGGAGATCAACACATCATCCCCTCATAACACAGAGATAACCAAAACTGGAGTTCCTGCCGGACCAGTAAAGAAGCAAGTTGTAGAAGCATGGAATCATCAAAATAATCAGAGAAGTCATGCAGCACCAGAATTGCGGACGAATGAACAACAAGAACATATGAAGACTACAAGTACAAGCCAATGTTGTGAGCATTATGGTCGTTCATGTCTCCAAAAAAAAAAGAGCCAGCCTAATGACAGATGAGGCTAGACAATTTTACCATTTGGATATCAATAAGAAAAGGAAGTTATGTACCCAAAATCTAGTCCTAGAAGAAGTTGCTCAAGCTGTAGATAGTACTCAGACTATAAACCTTGAGGATTGGAGTATAACTTTCAAAGCATTTCAGCCCGACAGAATCAAACAACTCAAGAAGCATGCAAGTGAAGAAAGCCAAGACAAAGGTCTTAAGAGACTATGTTTCAAATGTGGTGAAGAAGGCCACTATGTTAATAATTGTTCAACAAAGTGTAAAAGGATTTTGCCTAGTCACGAGGGATTATATTGCCTCAAGCATGGAGAAAATGGATATCTTGCTAGTTGGTGTGCAAAATAGGATAGTAATCAACCCCAGGATCGAAGTCTCAATATCCTTACTTCTAGTCAAACATACAATCGCCAAGATACTAAAGCAAGAAAAGCATGTTTCCATTGAAATAAAGAGGGACATTTCATAAGTCAGTACCCAAGAAGCCTTTGGATCAAATGGAGAAGAATATTAAAAGATTGTGTATGAGGACCCGAAGTATGATTCGAGATGGCTAAGCTTAGGAAAAGAAACAATTATGGAGTCGATCCAGCTCTATTCAAATCACTTTATCAAGAAAAGAAGAAAAATCCTACAAAGGCGAATCAACAGAGTCGAGAAAAGGAATGGACAGCCACAAGCAGAGTTAGGTTGAGTATTCCAGTGATGTTTATAAAATGGTAAGCATCAGGTCAGGAGAAGGTCAAGACATTCCACCTGTTGTTTGTGCCCATATTGCTAATCAACAAAATCAAGCACCACCCCCACCCTTCAACCCAACAATGGATCCAAGATGCAACAGTTCCTTGTCACTCGGATGCAGTTAATCCAAAAACTCGTCTACCACTATTCAAAACATTCAAGCTCGGCAAAAAAAAAAAAATCAGTCACCACCAGCAGCAC
This sequence comes from Cenchrus americanus, assembly GCA_947561735.1. Classification (NCBI taxonomy): domain Eukaryota; kingdom Viridiplantae; phylum Streptophyta; class Magnoliopsida; order Poales; family Poaceae; genus Cenchrus; species Cenchrus americanus. Next base: position 94,593,822 of record OX387242.1, on the reverse strand, counting down.
CACCAGCACCGGTGGACAAGCATAAGGAATTCATGAGTCACCGTCCTCCCACATACTCCTACTCAACCGATACATTGGATGTTGATGAATGGTTGAAGACTGTCACCAAGAAGTTGGAGACGACACAGTGCACTGATCGAGAAATGGTCTTGTATATAGCAGGCTGTTTGTAAGGATTAACAGTTGAATGGTGAAATGTGTACACTGTCGCACATGTTGTACCTAACACCATCACCTGGCAGGAATTCAGGGATAGTTTTCGCGTGCACCACATTCCCTCTAGTGCGATCAAGCTTAAAGCAAAGGGAGTTCCTCGCTCTAAAGTAAGGCAATATGTCGGTCAACGAGTATCCGGATAAGTTTACTCGGTTGTCTCGCCATGAATCGAGATGAAGTTAATATCGACCCAAAGAGGCAAGAATGCCTCCTAGATAGTCCGATAAGGCCACTCAACTATCAACTACGAGTCACGACCTTCCGGACTTCACGACATTGCTGAACAAAACTATAGGTCTGGAGAACAAACGTTTGAAACTTGGTGAACAGAAGCGCAAATTCCAATCTCGTGGACAATCAGCAACACATGTCCTCGCTTCAACTCATCTCAGAATTCTCAGTTTTACTCTGGTGGATCAAGTGGAAATTATACTCAGAATTTGCAGCACTCAACTCAACCATCCCAGCATTCAAGCCAGCAGACACCACATGTTCCAAATCATCATCGAGATCGCTTAGGTGCACTAATGAGAAACAACTCTCAAGTTCACTCTAATGGTTGTTTCAGTTGTGGAGAATTGGAATGATATACCAGCATCTGCCCAAATCATAACATCTAGACTCCCCAGAAAGACAATGGTCAAAGGTTCGGACAACCAACATCTCAGATACACCACGGAAGTGCTAATTCCCAGATCAACAAGAGTCAACGGAAGTACGTGCGTGGCAGAGTGAACCACGTGACAGCTGAACAAGTTCAAGACACCCCTGGTATTGTGCTGGATACGTTTCCTGTCAACTCTGTGCCTGCAACGATTTTATTTGATTCCGGAGCATCACATTCTTTCGTTACTGAACAATTCGTGGCAAAGCATGATACACCTATGAGTTCTATGAAGACACATTTGCTGATTAGTTCCTCGAACGGTGAAATAAAATCCACCCATGTATGCCCACGAGTCAATCTTAGAATCAGGGAAATAGATTTTCAAGCTGACATAGTAGATCTTACATCTAGTGGAATAGATGTGATACTTGGAATGGATTGGTTAGGCGAATGTGATGGAATAATTCTGTGAGCCAAGAAGTCAGTGCTCTTAACCGGCCCACAAGGAGATGGGATTGAAGTTGCCACGACTGCCCCGTCCCAGAAGGAAGGAAAAGTGAAATAAGATGAAGGAAAGCAAAAGAAGAAGCTATGACTGCCAGAAGAACTCAGCATGCAAGATGGATTAGAAGAGTACCCTTAGTTTCTTTTCCAATCTCTCCGAATCTCGGGACGAGATTCTTTTTAAGGGGGGTAGATTTGTGACACCCTAAAATTCCATCACCAAATTAATATAAGAAACAAGGTGTTTTAGTTTTAATTTTCTAGGGATTAAATAAATTATCAAATAAATTATGCTCTAAAATATTTAATATCACTTTTGAATAATTTTAGAGGCAACAAGTGCTTGTGCATCATGATTTGTTTGCATGGTGTTTATGTGTGAGGATGTGAAGTTTTAAAAGACTTTAAAATAATTTGAAAACTTGCAAAAGGTTTGAAGTGTTTAAACTTTGAAAAGAGTTTAAAGTTTGAAAGTTTGAAAAGGTTTAAAACAAAAGTTTAAAAAAAAACAAACTCAACTCTCTCCCTACCCAACCCCTTTTCCAGCCCACCGGCCTGCTCTCCCCGCGGCCCACCTCCCCTTCCGGACCAAACATCGCCCGCACGGCCCACTCCCACCTTCCCTTCCTCTCTCCTCTCACTGACCGGCCGGGCCCGCTCGTCAGCTCCCCCTTCCTCCTCTCACCTTCGGTTTCCCTCCCCTGCTCTGCATCCCGCGCGCCGCCACCAGCCGTTTCGGCGCCATCATCGCCCCCCCCGCCTTCAATTCCCTTCATCAAGGCGCAGTGGAGCCCCGGCGCCACTCCTTCCCTCCTTTCCTCCGTCGGTTACCCCTTCCTCCCCCTTAAATTCCATCAAGGCCGGGCCGGCCGCCATGGCCATTGATGGCCAATTGGCCCGGACGCCGCTCCCTCTCCCTCCCTTGGCCTATAAAGCACGAGCACGAGTCCTTGCACGCCCCTTTCCCTCGCTTGTGCACCCTGCACCTTCCCCTCGTCTCCGCATGCACCGCCGCCAGGGAAACCCGCCGCCGCGCCATCGCCGGCCATCCGGCGCTCCCCGACGCCGGTGAGCAATCCCTCGGCATCCTCGCGTCCTCCCTCGCCTCCCGCTCCGCCGCACAAGAAACCGACGCCTGGAGCCCCTCCTTCCCCGCCGGACCGAGCCGCGGACGGAGCGCCGCCGCCGTCTTCTACTTCCGGCCGCCGGCTACTGTTGGCCGCCCGAAGCTCTCCGCCGCCGGCAAATGTTTCCCCGTGCTCCTCTCGTCCTCACTCGTCTCGCGCGCCGCCCACACGAGGACCCGGCGCCCCTGAACCCTTCTCCTCCCCGCCAACCGAGCCGCAGCACCCACCGCCGCCGCCGAGGTAAAGCGCTCCGCCGCCGCCGTTTTCCTGGCGCCATCTGTTCCACCCTCACCCTCCTTCCCCTCCCTTGCACTCACAGGACGCCGTCCCTGCCCTCGAAGGCGCGTAGCAGAGGCCGCAACCCCCTCCCCGGCGAGCGCCCATGAACCCATCCGCCCCTCTTCGCTGCACGTCGTTTACACCGCGCCACCGCCGTCAACAACCCCCTGGTGAGCTTCGCGCCGTTCTTCTCTTCCTCCCGGTCCAAACCGCGTCGTGAATGGTGCACCGTAGCTCGAGATCAACTCAGCTCCGGCGAGTCTCCGGCGGAGCGCCGCCGTCCGCCGCCGCAGGTGCTGTCTCCGCCGCCCTGTGTCGTGCGCGGGTCACCAGGACCGTCTGATCCAAGATCGACGAACCAGATCGCTTACCCCTTCACACTTAATAACCGGTGCACCGTGCACCAGTGGACCGTGGTCCACGGCGCGGTCCACGGTCCCGCCAGCCGTCCACGAATAGATCAACGACCCTGATTAAATGAAGGAGAACCCCTTCGTTTGGTTCACGGCCCGCGTCAGCATGGCGTCATGCTCGCGTCAGCCGGCCAATCACAGCTCGCCACGTGGCACACCCTCAGCCCCTCCCGTCGGCTGCCTTGGCTGTTTTGCAAAAAGGACCTCCAGTTTCCGGAATTCACAATCATGCCCTTCCACCTATAGAAATCCTTCCAGTTAGGTCCTGATTTCTTCGTTTAAGCCCCTGAGCTTTTTAGTTTTTCCCCACCAGAGGTCCAATCTTGTCTTTTGCACTATAAACCTTCGGTTTATATGTGTAATTATGTTTTAGCCCCTGGTTTCTTGCGGTTAAGCCCCCGGAAGCCTAGTTTCTTCCGTGAAAAGCCCCCGAAACTTGTTTTAGCCATATTTTTTCCGTCCTAGCTCCGTTTTAAGCGTTCTTGGTGTCCACGCGACCGTCTTTTCAAGACCGTCAGTTCTAGAACCTTGTTTTGGCCAAATCTTGTGCGTTTTAGCTCCGTTTCCACCGTTTCAAGTTGCGTTACGCTCATATCAACTAAAACTACGTGATAGGACCAATGTTGTACATGTTCCTTGTTTTATAATTTATTTAAATTATTAATATGATTAAATCCTATTATGCATACTTTTTTAATTAAAACCTAGTTAGAGTTCAACACGTGTTTTCATAAGAAAGTTAATATGCTTAATATTAGTTAAATATTTCTTATAATTAAAAGCCAATTAGATGTGTACCTCGGTTTTTATAATCAAACTTAATTTGATTAATGATTATGCAATTTGCTTCCTATATAAAAGCAATATAGGTTTACCTCGAGTTTTCTTAATTAAATTGTTAATTTGATTAATATGAATATAAATGTGTTTTTAAGTTGTAATTTGATTAGAATAACTCGAAATACAAAGATAAGCGCCTAGATGCTTTTATATGCTTCTTCTAAATTAAATGTTTAATTTGCATAAATCATACTTGAATATTTATAAGTAAAACTTGGAATAGGCTTGCATCGTATTTTAAATACCAATATAACTTGCTTAATTATAAATAGGGTATTTCTTTGAAATAACCTATGCATATGATTTTTATTAAATTAAAATATACCAAGCACATAGCTAGCTCTTGTTTATGATCATCCAAATCACCTGATAGTTCCGAGTGTTCCTTGTGATCGCTTTCCTAGAGCCAACCTTTGTTCTCTCTTGGTGAATCAACTATGTTCTTACACCTAATCTTTCCTAACCACCTTTCTTTAAAGCTACCTTGTTATCCGTTTCTTCCGTCGATCGGTTTACCTTTGCTTGGTGTATTGTTTTGTTTATTGTATGCTTTCTTGTGTGCTCGTAGACGTCGTGCCGGTTTCAAGTGAGCGGCCGGTTGGAGTAGATCAAGAGCAAGTGTTTGAAGAAGAAGAACTCCAGTGTTTAAGCAAGGAAGGCAAGTGGACTTCTCCCTCTGCATATTCTTCTTTGTCCTAAACAATTGCATGATAACTAAGTTTACTTTTAAATGTTGTATTGCATAAACTTGATGGGAAATCACCTTTTTAAGGACATGACTAGACTTTTACCTTCATTACCTTGGACAACCCTTTTAAATAAATGTTTTGGGTAGTAATGCTTAGTTGCTATAACTTGGGATGGTTAAAATGAATCTTATGCAATATGATGAATGTTGATCATGATAACTTGGATGATATACATGTATGTGTGTGCTTATGGTTAATAACAAGATCATATGGTTTAATCGGAACATGGAGAACCACCCGGAAAACGGTGCAACCACGGTCCACATGGCTCGGCTTAGCCAAGTAATTAGGAGAGTGGGTTGGGCGATAGCCCTTTTCCGAGAGGGGCACGAGGGGGCCGGAGTTGAAGGGGTATAGCCCGGTCCTTTTGGGGTAGCAGCCTTGGCTAAGGTGTTGACCACTAGGGAGGGTTATGGTCCGCTCCGCTGCTGTAACTGTTGCGGGCGTTGGTTTCTCTTCTTTCCTTTGTAAAGGCTTCGTAGTGGACCCCTAGCCACTCACCTCGGAAGTGTTTAAGGGTCTGATCAACCCGTGCAAGTTGGGGAACACGAACCGTGGGTAAAGTGTACAACCTCTGCCCAGTGTAAACCGATTGATCGGACCGTGCTCACGGTCAAGAGTGGCCTGGACCCTCACATGATTAATAAACTTGAGGATGGAACTAAATTATGGTTTCTTGTGGGTTTTGAGAGAAGATGCTTTCCTAAATGCTTAAGTGGGTTGGTATAAACTTACATCTAGTAATTAGGTGCTTGCTAATAAAACTTGACCAACATTAAAATGCTAACCGCAGCAAAACTCTTAGCCTATCCTTGATGGCCTTGCATCTTTCCCCCACTTGCTGAGCTCCAACCATAAGTGTGCTCACCCTTGCTTACCCACTGTTCAGAGGAGAACACTGGAGAAGAGTACTTCAGCGACTACGAGGAGTTCTGAGGCTTGCGTGCCCCCAGTCAGATGCCTGTGGAAGATGAAGACGGTGCTGCGTCTTCATAGTTATCGTTTGTTCGTTGTAAAGACCTTCGAGTCTAAACGTCTGGGTGTAATAAAGAGATAATGTAATGGTTTAACTCTTGTACGTTTTTATTGCTGTTTATTGATATTTCACTCAAGACGTCCATCATATGTGTGTAAACTTGATCCTGGCGCACATATGAGATGCATTCGGTTTTCCTTGTAAAATCGGGTGTGACACCTCCCTAATGGTCAGCACCTTAGCCAAGGCTGCTACCCCAAAAGAACCGGGCTATACCCCTTCAACTCCGGCCCCCTGTGCCCCTCTCGGAAAAGAGCTATCAGTTAACCCACTCTCCTAATTAATCGGCTAAGCCAGAGCCATGTGGACTGTGGTTGTACTGTTATCTTGGGTGGTTCTCCATGTTCTGATTATAAATCAAGTTATCTTGTTTTAAGCACAAAGCACATTATATAAACAAAACTGAGATGTATAACATAAACAAAGCACAACCAAACTCATGTAAAGCGAACTAAGCATTTATCTACCCCAAGGATTTGTTTAAACAGGGTTGATCAAGGTAAACTGGTAAAGTATCTAGTCAAGTCCTTAACTAGGTGTTTGCCCATCAGGTTTATGCATAGCAACAGGAATAGTAAACATTGTTTAGCATGTAGTGACATAGGTTCAAAAAGATAATGCAGAGGGGGAAAGCCACTTGCCTTCCTCTACAAGCTGGGTGAAATCCTCCTCGAAAACAGGCTCTTCCTGATCACCTCCGACAGGGAGCTCAGACGAAACAGGCACGATATCTACGAGTCAAACATGAACAACAAACAATAAATAAACAGTACACCAAACAGTAACAAAACTGGTAAATTTACTGTTTAAAAGATTCTACTCGTCGAGACGATCATTTCAGTATATAGAACGCTAAAAACGGAGTTAAAATGAGAAAGATATGATTAAAACAGTTTACAGGGACCTATCTGCAAGAAAACTAAGTTTACAGGGCTATTTATAAATAAAATCAGGGCTAAAACATAATTATAAAATAAAACAGAGGGGTCTATTTGCTAAAAGGATGAAAAAGGACCTTTATTAAAAAAAACTAGGCTGGCCAGGGGCTAAAACATAAAACTCAGGACCTAACTGTAAAGATTCTCAAAGGTGGAAGGACCGGCTTGCAAACATTTAAAAGATCAGGGGCTCTTAAACAAAACTGCCAGCTCAGTGCCGTGGATCTCAGATCCAACGGTCACGGGTGCACGCGTGCACCATGGACCGCGCCGTGCGCCCGGCGCACGGGTCCACGGTGGACCGTCCCACTTAAACGAAGGGGTATCTGATCTGGGCCGTCCGCGCAAGATCCGACGGCCCTGGACGTGTGCGAGCGGGCGCGACGGCGAGCACGCCGGAGTGCGGCGGCGCGCGCGCGGGGGGGCTCGCCGGCGCTAGCCCTGGACGGCGTTCCCGACCATCTTTTTGACCACGGGTTGGGGCAACATGCAGCGCGGGCGCTTGCGCACGTGACCAAAGGGTCAAAGGGGGCGATCAGGCCTCACCGGCGGCCGACACCGTAAGGGGGCGGCGCGGCTACTCCGGCGAGCTCGGGGAGACGATGCTGTGCGCGAAATAAAGGGGAATTGGGCGGGGGTTTTTGCTCACCGCGTGCAGAGGAAGAAGGCGGGCTCACGGGCGGAGAGGAGGCAGCAGCGAAGGGGCTTGACGACGGCGGCGGCTCGGGCGGCGCTCCGGTGAGCTCGATTAGCGGCTGCTACGGGCGTCGGGGACAAGAACCTGCGACAACACGTGCTCGTTAAGCTCTTGGCGATCCCAAAAATCAAAGAGAACGGGCGGGGGGTCCAATCCTTCACCGGCGGCGACGGATCGACGGCGGCGGCGGGAACCCGAGGGCGGCGGCGCGGGGGAAGGTGGTGCTCGAGCGCGTGTGTTGGTGTGTTGCAGAGGCAAAGGGAGGCGCGAGGGGCTCGTGTGCAAGCTTAAATAGGGCGCGGGCGGCGGGCGGGGCGGGGAGAGGACGGGGTGGCCGGCGGCTTGCCATTGATGGCCGCGGCCATCACGGCTAGAGTTTAAGGATGGGAAGTAACGGTCCCAATTGATCACCGGGGGTTTGATTGCCTTAATTGGTCGCGGGGGAGAGGAAAGGAAGGTGGGGAGGCGGCCGGGCGCGGCGGGGATCGCGCGGCGGCGCCGGCTCGGTTGGATGGCGAGAGGAAGAAGAAAGGAAAGGGGGGAAGGGGAGGCTGACAGGCGGGCCCCGGATGTCAGCGCCGCGGGGGAAAAAGAAAAGGAGAAGAGGAGAAGTGGGCCGGCGCGGGGAGGCTTGATGGGCCGCTTGGGCCATCTGGGCTGAAAGGGAAGCCGACGCTGTTTTCCTTTTTTTTCTTTTTCTTTTTCAAAGTTCATTTTCAAACCATTTTTCGTTTCAATTTCAAATCAAACTTTTCAAACTTTTTGTCAAGAATTTTATAAACTTTTTAGAAACCACACAAGCAACCAAAAACCATGCAAGCCAACTGATGATGCACAAACACTTGTTGTCTCTAAGTTTATTAAATTATATTTAATATTTTAGAGCTCAATCTAAATAGCAATTTAATTTCTTTAAATCCTTAAGACTATTTTAAGTTGCTAAGTGATTTTAGTGATGGAATTTTAGGGTGTCACAAGTAAGTATGCCATATCTGAGCCACACCGCAAAATAAAAAGAGAGGTGTCCGATTTTGCCTCCAAAATCCAATAGAGCGAATGAAGGAAGCAAATCTGTTGTACCAAGCTCGGGGTGCCTATTTCAAGCCATAGAGGGACTTATTAAGGCGGCATACATAATCGGGCTTGGATGAATCAACAAACCCAGATGGTTGTGCACAATAGACTGTCTCGTCTAAAGTACCATGGAGGAAAGCATTCTTTACATCCAATTGATGGACAGCCCAGTTCTGAGATACTGCCAATGAGAGAACTGTGCGTATAGTCGCCGGCTTAACAACAAGACTGAAAGTTTCACCAAAATCAATTCCAAGGCGTTGGGTAAAACCACGAAGGACCCAACGAGCTTTGTAACAATTGAGGGTGCCATCCGGATGTAATTTGTGTCGAAAAACCCATTTGCCTGTAACAATATTGATGCCGGGTGGAGGAGGAACAAGATCCCAAGTGTGGTTGGCTTGGAGAGCAGTGAATTCCTCCAGCATAGCATCACGCCAATTTGGATCAACCAAAGCACCACGATAAGTCTTCGGAATGGGAGATAAATTTGTGACTTGCAAATTCATAATAGTTTTTGGTTGACGAAAACCGCGTTTCCCCCGAGTCACCATAACATGATCATTGGCAATTGGCGTGACCGGAATAGCTCCTTGTGGAAGGATGTTAGTAGTAGTAGTTCTGGCCCTTGGTGAAAGCGCATGGCCATCAGGAGCAGTACTAGCACCAGGAGGCCCAACACAGTCGTCAGAAGGTCCACTACTAACTGTGACTGCTGGACTAGGTGCAACTCCAGCACTTGGCGCAGCAATGGGTGCAGCTACTCCAGTGCCTAGTGCAGCACTAGGAGACGACGGGAGTGCAGCCAGACCACCACCAGAATGCCCATGGCCAGCAGCAGGAGGTGCTGGTGCGCCTGAAACACCAGTACCTGCAACACCAAGACCTGCAACAAATGGTGAAGAAACAGGGCTACACACATGGTCAAACTCCGATAAAAAATCAAGGTCGTGTGAAGGGAGAGGAGCAGGAAGCTCGGCAAAGGGAAAATATGATTCATCAAAATTAACATGACGAGAAAGAATTATACGATTTGTGGCTAAGTCAAGGCAACGATATCCCTTGTGGTCGGAGGGATAGCCCAAAAACACACAAGGGGTGGATCGAGGAGCGAGTTTATGTGGAGTAGTGGCAGATAGGTTAGGGTAACATTTACAACCAAAAACACGAAGATGATGATACGTGGGAGGAACACCGTATAGAGCTAAGTACGGAGTTTGAAAATTGAGAGTTTTGGTTGGATGACGGTTAAGAAGATAGGTGGCTGTGTGGAGGGCCTCCACCCAGTAGGATGACGGTAAACTGGCCTGGAACATTAGAGAGCGCATGATATTATTAGTGGAGCGAATAATACGTTCGGCACGTCCGTTTTGTGGGGAAGTATGAGGACAAGACATGCGAATAACAGTACCATGTGCATGAAGGAACGCACGAGTGGTGGAGTTGTCGAACTCACGGCCGTTATCGCATTGAACGACTTTGATGGTGGTCCCAAACTGAGTGGTAACATAAGAAAAAAATAGAAAGACAGGAAAAAGTGTCAGATTTAAGACGTAAAGGAAAAGTCCAAGAATAATGGGAACAATCGTCAAGAATTATAAAATAATATTTATAGCCACTTACACTAGGAATGGGAGATGTCCACAAATCACAGTGTATTAAGTCAAAGTTCGCGGAGGCGCGTGAATTAGATGAAGGAAAAGGTAGGCGCACATGGCGACCTAACTGACAAGCGTCACAGAAAGGCCAAAAGGATCAAATTCAACAGAACAATGATTATCAATATTGAAACGACGGACAAAAATAAGATTTTTAATAATATGTGGATAGATAAGAACATTATGCAAATGTAACGAGCTATTGGGCAAGTCAAAAGAAGTGGAACCAACAGCTGTAACCGGCAGAGACGAACCATTACCAACAATGATATTAGACGGAGTAAAAGAAGTAGAAGGATTAACTTGTGTTAGGAGATCGGAGTTTGAAACCATGTGAGAGGAAGCACCTGAATCCATATACCAATTTTCACCTGGAGGAGGCGTGAGTGTCATGGTGTTGAAGTTGCTTGCCAACGCTTGCGGGTCCCATGTCCAGGAGGAAGTAGGAGTAGGGAAGCCGTAGGAGGAGGACCGGCAACGGACAGAGGGCCGGCGAACTGCTGCTGCTGTACGGGTGCACCAGCAACGTAAGCTTGAGGACGAGGAGGCAGTGGCGCTAGAGGAGGGTGGGGACGAGCGCCGTGCTGTCCCGGCCAGACAGCGAAAGTCCCCGTGAGGGGATTCCAGTTTTGGGGCGTCCAGGCCCCTGTCGGACGACTAGCTGGGCCACCAGACTGGCCACCGGTCTGATTGCGCCAGCGCCGCCGGAAGCGGCCACCACCACGACCGCCCTGGCCGCCGGAGCCGACACCCTGGCCACTTCCCTGGCCGCCACCAGTTTGGCCAGTATGGCTGCCCTAGTTATCACGGGGGTGAGCCGCAGGGGGGCGCGCCGGTGACGACGAGGTGACGAAAGCCGTCGGAGTAGAAGACTTGCTGGAGAGCGTTACTTCCTCAATGAGCAAATCCACACGGACGTCGGAGTACGACGGAAGAGGGCGTGTGCGCTTGATCATTGCCGCCATGTGGAAGTATCGTTCATTGAGTCCGCGAAGAACATTGAGAACTAAGGTGCGATCCAAGACAGGCTCGCCCAAAGTTCCCAGAGCGTGTGCCATACTCTTCATCTTGTTTAAATAATTAGTGACAGAAAGGTCCCCCTGAACGAGTGTTCGAAATTCTGCATCCATGATAATTGCACGAGTTTCCTTGTTGTTGATGAACTGATCTTCAAGACCAAGCCATATTGTCCGTGACGTTGGGGAGTCAGTGGATACAACTTCAATAAGATCAGGCGACACAGTGCCAAAAAGCCATGACTTCACAGTACAATCCATGCGATGCCAATGAGGATCTATAGAGAAGTCATCATCAGTGAGCACAAGGGAGTCGAGGCCGTATTTGGTCACCGTGGTGAGGAAGTACGTGCGCCAACGGCTGTAGAACATGGACGTCTGCTCAAGGACAAGGGGAATCATCGTCTTGATGTTGGTCACCGCGTTGGCCTGAGCATGGAGCTGAGCTAGCTCAGCGGTCTCGTACTCGGCGACGTGATGTTCGGCCGCCTCGGCCCGTGCAGTAGCGGCGTCCGCTCGAGCATTAGCCGCCTGGGCCTAGACGGTGGCAGCTTCGGCAGCAGCGATGGCCTCGGTGGCCGCCTGCTGGAGCTCGGCGTTAGAACGCATGATGGGCAGAGCCGCCGGCGGAGTCCGACGGGCAGAGGTGGAGACGCGTCGGGGAGTCCGATGGTCTACAGGAAGCGGAAACTAAAGGATCGTGATCCTACTGATACCATATTGGAGAAATAACTCAAAGACTCACTCTCCATTAATCTCAAGAGAGTATATATATAGAGATTACAAGGGGAAATGAAGAAGCAGTAGAAACTGAAAAATAAAGAGAGTACAACTCTTGGTATACTAATAGATTGTTCATATGCTAACACATTGTTTTATCCCAATAGTCTTCTCAGTACACTATCGTGTCCTTAATTAATGGCCTGTTTGGATATAGTACTGCTCAAACAGGTCCTAAATCAAGGAGCAGTCCAGCAGCTTTTACGGTGTTCTAAATAGAATGCTGATAAATTCTGCTTGTTTGCAACAGTAGGAACGTATCATATTTGTTGATAAATGAAACCGGAATCGGGTCGGAAACCGTGGGAACCGGGCCGGATCGGTTCCGGTTCCGGCCGGTTTGAAACCGCTAGGGTTCAAAAATTTGAGTTTGAATTCAAAAAATGAAAAATTCTCAAGAAAATCTCAAAAATACTTCAAGTTGCAACGAATCCAACGGTGTCAAAATTGTTCAAGTATTCGTTCATTTAGTATACTTTGATGCTCGCAAAAAACACTAAATGCACTAATATTTGAAAAAAAATTGACACCATTAGATTCCACACACCTTGAAATATTTTTAGAAAATTTTCTTTTATTTTTCCAGTTTTTTAATTCAAATTTGAAAACAGGCCAAATTCTTCACTGCTTCGGTTTTTTGGTTCAACTATCGAGAACCGGTCAAACCGGTCCGGAATACTGGTTGAACCGGTCGGCATACTGGTGCAACCCGAGTGAACTAGAGATTTTGATTTGGATTTTGAATTTCTCCGGTATTTAGCGGTTTCCTGTTGAACCGGTCCGGTAAACCGGAACTGGACCGTGGCGGTTCGACCTGAACGGTCCGGAAAAAACCCTTCTTATGACTTCCGGAATACAACTTCAGCAGCTTTCTTCTTGTCATGAGGGCACTCCTAACCCAGACTCTATGTAGTTTCTATATGAATTAAATGAGTTTGCCAAGTAAGCAAAAAATCTGATGTGGCACCTAATTAAATGGGGAAAGAGGTGAAAATGTGAAGAAACCGAGTCTAAACAAGAAACGACGTCTTCGCAAGAAACGACGTCTTTGCTTCTATCGAGGGCATACTCGGCTTCGTCCCGATCCCATGCGGCTGTTCGAGACCTCGCGGTCTCGCTCGCCGCGTCTGCAAAAACGAAGCTCACTGCCTCTGCCTTGTCCGGTGCGCCATGGCTGCCCCGTCCTGGCTCACCGCGACCGCACATCACGCTCCGGCTCACCACACCAGCGGTGGAGCTCAAGCGCAGCCGTCCGGCGCTGTTGCTCACCTTGCAGACCTCCAGCACGTCCGCCGTCGGCCCACGTACTCGCCGCAGCCGTACGCTCCCGTACTCCATGCCGTCATCGTCGCTGTTCCTCTCCTGACCGCCCGCGTGCTCGCTGATCCTGCTCCTGTCGTCGCCAGGTCTCCCACACGCGTGTTCTCCAGGTCTTGCTCGCGCTCTCACCGTCGCCGCTGCCAATTTTGCAGACGTACACCAACCACCCGGCCTCCCGTACCAGGTAAACGCTGCTGTCGCCGCCAATTTTGTGAGGGCGCCCACCTCAGAAGTTGAGGTTGCAAACGGCCTGCACGAGAGCATTGTGGATATGGAGGATGGCAGATGGGGCGATGAAGCATGCTGTGAGAGCTGGAGCAGGATGGAGTTGGCCCCCATGTTCTCTGTCCCGTTCGTGCAGAAGGTATGCTTCTTTGCTTCCATGATGGTTTGCTTTATGCCTATCTCAAAGTTTCTTATCGCGGTTTCATAAATTTGTGGTCCTTTCATGTTTAGAAAAACTCAAGCAAGAGTCTCGATTTGTTTATCGAGAAAACATCGACAGGTTCAATAATTCAGTGAGGGAAAGAACGAAACAGAACAACAGATAGAGCAAAGAACAATATGGGAAGTTTTGTATGCTAATGCTTGTATTTAATTCAACCGTTGGTGATATTGTTGAGAATTGTAGAGAGGAGCACATGGTAGAAATGCCACAGCTGATCACCCTTTTTTGTTTAATAATAAATGTCTTTATGTATAGAAACTACTATTACTCCCTCCGTATCGGTTTTACTGGACGTTCTGGCTTCGAGTCAGTTTGCGTGAAAAGAAGACGTTCATGACTCCGACCTTGCATTTAGACGCGAATACCCCTAGCAGCCAGGCACACGCAGCTCTGCCGTCGGTTCGCATGCTCTCGTCATTAACTACGGAGGCTTCGAGTGAAGAGATCAGCCCGCAGCCCCACACGCCTGCTTCATCTTCCTCACGCTGCGCAGCCCCGCAGCCTTCATCTCCCTCACGCCGCGCAGCCCCGCAGCCTTCATCTCCCTCGTTTCGTCGCCATGGAGACCGGCGGCGCGCGGTTGCTGGTCGCGCCGCTAGACTCCGTCGCGCCGCTAGACTCCGTCGCGCTGCTGTCCGTGGATTCCGTCGCGCTGCCGTCCGAGGAGGTCGCTGCCGCGGCCATCCGCCGGCCAGAGTCAGACGAGGTCACCATGGAGAACATCTCCAACCCACTGCTCTCCGCCGCGCTGCTCGCCGCGGACTACATGACATCGGATTTGCAGGAGATCGCCGCGGACAGCGTTGCGCTGGACTCGCAAGAGCCGGACGAGGGCAAGACGCCAGAGTCCATGGAGGTGGTGCCGGATTCCTTGCCGCCGGAGGCGTTTGTATGCGGTCGATGTGGTCTCGTCCACGAGGATCGCGAAGCTTGGAACCGTGCGCACTCAAGGTTTTATCCATGCCCTAGCTGTGGTCTCATCCACGCGGACATCAAGTTCGCCGCCATGTTCGGCCGAATCAAGGTGGACTGCAAGCGTTTCATGGAGCACTATCCTGGCTGGCTGCCGACTAAGGACACCAAAGCATCGGTAAGATACAACAAGTTTAAAATTTAGTTCATGCAACAATCGACATCATGTAGTAGTTCATGCAACAATCCCTACTACAAAAGCTAACAAGCATTATAATTTATTCATACAGCAAGAGTAGCGTCAGCTTCAAGCAGTAATGATGGATCACAAGGGATACAAGATGGCAGTAGATCCTGTCTTTCTAGTGTTTCTTTTTTCATGTGAGGTATCTGAAACTTGTTGCAACCTTTTACTTTCATTGCTTCCGCAAAAACACCTTGTAATGTTAGAAACATCCGGTTTGCAAGGTGTGGTGAGTACTCCATGAATGCCTACAAATGATTGAATGACAAATTTTGTTATTAAAAAATTGAAACATGTGCGAACAATTTGAATTGCTTCCATGAATTGCAAGTTACCTCTTTGACGACTGGAACTAGAGCCTCTTTAGTCTTTGCTTCCTTCTTATATTGAATTGCTTGTATTGCACGAAAGAAACCCAAATCTAGAATGTTGAAATCCGGAGAGTTCGGTGGTTGACAAATTAGGCGAATATCAAATCCCCCTAGCTTAGCGGCCGCACAAAATTCTGGATCATCCAGTTTCAAATGAGAGGGTGCATTGTCTTGTTGGATGAAGATTGGTCTACCCACATCTTCTCTTGGCCATTTGGCTCTAATGGCCAGCAACACTTGATTGATCATGAAGTCCCTAATCACATCTCTTGTGATCGATGTAATGGGCTTCATAACCGTGTCTCCACGAACACGGCCGGTCCTCGCATTACTTCTCATAGCTGGTTCAAAATGAACAAGTGGGAAGCATCCAATCCTACCATCAAAAGTACAAACCCCATCCCTAAACCTTGGTCGTGCACAAACACACAAGAACATGAGCTTAGGGATGTAGTTCTTGTTCTTACAAGTCCGGTGGGGAGTATCTTCTTCGGGAAGCAAATAATATCTTTCGTGCTTTTGATATAGGTAAAATCATTTCTCATCAATAAAAACAAAGTCATACAACTCCTTGAACTTTGGATCATCAAGCAACTCCCTGTTAACCATGTCAACACACCATTGTAACCTAGCCCTCTTGTTAGCTGCAGTGAGATACGGTTTGATGCAACTAGAGTGCCGCCTAAGGTAACCTTTTTTCAAATACCTTTGAATCTGCCATTTGCTCAAATTTAGTGCCTTGCACACATCTTCTACTGTCATTCTTTGCTTTAGAGGAATGTCTCTCAAAGCTTCTATGTCAACAGGGATTTGCTTGCGGCCTACTGTACCCTTCTTTAGACTTGAAACAACCACGGGAATGGAGTTTGCAAGTTGTGTTTTACCTCTTTTCCATACCCTTTGAACTGCCCGAATTTTAAGCCCAAATTGCTGGGCAACAATGGTAGTGTCCTTCTTGCCTAGTTTACCATTGTTGCTTCTAGCCAATAATGATTGATAAACTTGTTTGCGGATGTGATCTGTCATCTCTTTATTTCTTCTCTGTGGCTGTTCAACATGTTCTGTTAAAAAAATAATGCTTAGTGTTGATAGCACCAGCAAGTTCTACTCGGCATTTGTTGTTTATAGAGAAAAAAAACAAGGTCACACATAGTTGTTCTTATCAACGGCAAGTAGTACTCGGCATTTGCAATTTATAGAGAAAAAAATAAGGTAACTCATAGTGTTCTTAGAGCAGCAACGGAAATCTGTTCTATTCGCTAGCAACATCAAGTACTATTCAGAAATAAATATCATTACTAAAACACTTACCAACATCGTGCTCTATATAAGAGAAATCCACGGCACCAAATTCATCTAGCGGTACATTTAAATCGACTGAAAAAAGCAATGATATTGTGGCCTGTAAGTAATAAGAATAGAATAAATCGTTGCAAAAAAAACACACACACAAGTGCTAAGTGATGCATTACGGCCATGATGTTCTTGTGGCTCGTCGTAGTCATCTTGTGGCTCGTTGACGTCGAACACGTCGGTGTCGTCATCATCTTGTGGCTCGTCGAGGTCGAACACGTCGTTTTGGTCAGCATCTTGTAGCTCGTCGACGTCGAACACGTCGTTGTGGGCAGCATCTTGTAGCTCGTTGACGTCGAACACGTGGTTGTGGGCAGCGGTACGTTGAGATCGAACCCAGCGTCTTCATCATCTTCTGTTGCCAGGACATTCAGATCGAATATTGGAATGTAATCAGACATTTCAAAGTGGAGCACTAGATGGAGAAGGAAGAAGGAGAGGAGGCGTTGAGAAGATGAAGAAACAAAGAAAGCAGACGTTTTAATGGGAGTTGGGAGTAGCGCAGGGTTGCGTTGCGGCCGAATTTTTTAGAATCTTGCGCGGCAACCAGACGCGCTCGTAGCAGCATGCGCGAAACAACGAAAAAACGCAGAAAAAATTGACCAAAGGCGCGAAACAAACGAGCTAAACCGCGCGCTGGACGGCCAAAGCGAGCCCGCACAGCGCCATGCATGGCCATGCAAAAAAATGTGGCCAGTACATAAAAAATTATGCTGCCACCAAGTATCGAACCATGGACCTCTAGCCTCAAAGTCTGAAGTGTTGGCCAGCTGAGCTATGATCGATTGTTATACAAGTGGCACCGCGTGCTGTATTTAATAAGGGCAAAACAGGAAAACTAACCCCTAATCAATCACCCCTTGGTAATCGTACTCATGTCCCAAACGTCTTCTAATTAGGATACGGAGGGAGTATAAATTTTGCATTGGGGATAATAGTTTCTTGTGTTAGAGTTTTGAACTCATGGACTCTATAGGTAGAGTCTGGTTGTGAGTGCCCTGAGCAAAACTTGACTTGGACTCTGTTCACTGCTTGTAATGGCTGATGTTTGGGAAAATGGACTTTTGGTCAACCAATTAAGGAACAAATGTTCAGCAGAGTGAGATACGGTGACCAATAAAGGAACAAATGGACTTTTGAGTTGACTCGAGCGACTGAGATACGATCGTGCTCCACTAAGGACAAGCCCGTGGTCTCCTGGCGCTCCATCCGGTCCGTCGACCCTTCATCCAGCGGCCTCTGATCCTCCACCATGGAACACAAACGGAGAAGTGCGCGCGCCACATCCCCTTCCCTTCCCCGGCATGGTCCGCGTCCGCCTCTTCCCCTCCATCCCACGATCGCAATGGCAAGATCTCGCCATCTAGGGCAGGAGGCCACACGCCTCACCTCCACCCTTCCTCTCCCTTTCCAAATTTAGCTCGTCCTCGTCCTCCGGCATCACCGCGCTTACCGGTTTCCCCTCCCTCCGCCGCCGGACGGCAGCCGGCCGGCGGCCGGCCTCGCGCGCGGCGGCATTGACCGATCCCTTCGTCCCGTCCACCGGAGTCGCCTCTCGGCACCTCCCGGGACGCAGCGATGGACGACCTGAGGGCGAGCCTGGCGCGGCCGATCCAGCTGGCGGAGCAGCTGATTAAATGGGCGGACGAAGCGCGGGCGTGCCGGAGCGAGTGCCAGGACCTCAAGACCCGGATCGAGCGCGTCTCCACGCTGCTCCGCCAGGCGGCGCGCGCCGAGCTCTACGAGCGCCCCGCGCGCCGCATCCTCGAGGAAACGGACAGGGCGCTCGACAAGGCCGCCGCGCTCCTGGGCCGCTGCTGCGGCGGCGGCCGCCTCCGCCGCGTCCTCACCATCATCCCCGCGGGCTCCTTCAAGAAAGCGGCGTCCCTGCTCGACAACTCCATCGGGGACCTCACCTGGATACTCCGCGTCTCCAGCTACGCCGCCGCCGACGATGACGACGACGGCGACAGCGACCTGGACGACGACGACCACATCGGCCTGCCGCCCATCGCGCAGAACGAGCCCATCCTCTTCCTCATCTGGGAGCAGATCGCCGTGCTGCAGTACGGCGGGCTCGAGGCCCGAGCCGACGCCGCTGCCAGCGTCGTCTCCCTCGCGCGCGACAACGACCGCTACGGCAAGCTCATCATCGAGGAGGACGGCGTCCCGCCGCTGCTGCGCCTCATCAAGGAAGGACGCGCCGACGCGCAGGAGAGCGCCGCGCTCGCCATCGGGCTCCTCGGCCGCGACCCCGAGTGCGTCGACCTCATGATCCTCGCCGGGGTCTGCACCTCCTTCGTCAAGATCCTCAAGGACGCGCCCATGAAGGTGCAGGGCATGGTGGCTTGGGCCGTCTCCGAGCTCGCAGCAAACCACCCCAAATGCCAGGATGCTTTCCTTCAGCACAACGTCATCCGCCTCCTCGTCTCCCACCTCGCCTTCGAGACGGTGCAGGAGCACTCCAAGTACGCCGTCGCATCCAAGATGTCCATCCACTCAGTCGTCATGGACAAGAAGACCAACGACACCTCCTCGCAGGACCCGCCGGACGCCGCGGCGGCGAAACCCGTCGTGAGCGGCGGCGGGACTGCCGGCGCCGCCAGCTCGAGCTCGAGCGCAGCGGCGGCTCCCGGTCCCAGCAGCAGCGCCAGGCCCGCGGGCCTCGCCGGGACGAGGCTGCACAGCGCGTCCATGTCGGCGGCGAGCACGCGGGGGAGGGAGCACGAGGACCCGGAGATCAAGGCCTACCTGAAATCCCACGCCGCCAGGGCGCTGGGCACGCTCGCCACGGGCAACCCGGCCATCTGCAAGAACATCACGGAGTCGAGGGCGCTGCTCTGCTTCTCGGTCCTGCTCGAGAAGGCCACGGGCGACGTGCAGTACAACTCGGCGATGGCGCTCGTGGAGATTTGCCGCGTCGCCGAGCAGCACCCCGAGCTCCGGCGGTCGGCGTTCAAGCCGACGTCCCCCTCGGCCCGCGCCGTCGTGGACCAGCTCCTCCGCGTCGTGGAGAAGGCCGACTACGACGAGCTCCTCGTGCCCTGCATCACTTGCCTAGGGTGCTTGTCGAGGATGTTCCGGGCGACGGAGACGAGGGTCATCGGGCCGCTCGTCAGGCTCCTGGACGAGCGGGAGGCGGAGGTGAGCCTGGAGGCGGCGGCGGCGCTGACCAAGTTCGCGTCCACGGAGAACTACCTGCACGTGGACCACTGCAAGGCGATCGTGGCCCACGGCGGCGCCAAGCACCTGGTCCAGCTCGTCTACTTCGGCGAGCAGGCGGTCCAGACGGCGGCTCTCATCCTCGTCTGCTTCCTCGCGCACAACGTCCCCGACAGCGAGGAGCTCGCGCAGGCCGAGATCCTGACGGTGCTCGACTGGGCCTGGAAGCAAGGATACATGTCGCAGGATCCCTTGATCGAGAGCTTGCTGCCCGAGGCCAAGATCAGGATGGAGCTCTACCAGTCCAGAGTAGCAAAAGGATACTACTGATCAAGCAGTTCTGTTGCAGAAACGCAATGTTGAGAAGACACTCACATCAACTGACTGACTACTGTATATAGATAGATTCAGGTAACTTGATTCATAGCTTCATTAACCTTTTCTTTTGAAAACAGACTTATACAGGAGAAGTGATTCTTCTGAAGTACGTGCGTTTTCCATGTATGGCTGGGACCTAGGTTCATGATACCAGAGGCGATTGATACATTTTTTTTCTTCGAGGATATCAGAAGATTTTGTATGTAGATTCTTTATGTTCATTCTCAACCTGTACCCCATTGGGTGGTGAACAGTGCATAGCTAGCTCTTTCTAGGGGAGATCAGTAGCCCTTGATACTGGAGTCAATCAGTAACTTATTGTTAGAGTACATCCGAAGGTTTTGTAGGCTTAATTTGATGTTTACTCTTAACTGTATCTGTTTCGATGATGAACAGAAGTACAACCCCCTTTCTGGGAGGAGATCAGCATATTGTACTATGTACCTACACTTGACCCTGATTATCAATATGATGTATATTAGGTCTTCACTTACTGAGAAAAAATTATCTGACTCCAACCATGTGGTTTCTTTTCTAATTGCAAGAAATCCATCCATATGCTGTGCTAATTCAGGAACTTGTACCATTAATGATGCTGTCTTTTTTTTTGCCAACGAACTCTGAGAACAAATGAAATTGGATCTTCATTTGTTAATTTCAACAATCAAAGGCAGCACATGCAAATTATGGAATTTAGAATAACTTGGTTCCTGTTTCCACGAAGTTCAGTTTGCAGTACAATGTTGTTTTTCTGAATAAAACATTGGAGAAACTAGGCTTGGTGTGCTTTGTATTCGGATGTTTTCCGCTTGTGCTACTTGTGAAGAAACTAACTTCTTTCTTAAAAAAAGGATAGATAAGTTCAGAAAGACAGAAGGTATCACAGGTTTCCTCCTTGGTTGCACTAGCAACGACTCTTGTACACGGCATCCTGTAACCATCTAGGCCCTTTCGCACCTTTGATAAGGGTGAGTTTCGATGATAAATGAGAACCACATGCTTGTGAATAACCTTTGTTTTGTAGCGGAATATATCTTGGGCTATTATCATAAGTATCTCTATCTCTACTACTAAAAAGAATGAAAAGGAGAACAAACGTGGTACGTAAAAACTCCGCTCCCGTGGCTTCACCACAAGCGCATCGTGCCTCTCCTCCGCACCGCGTGAGAGGGGGAAAAACCGCTGCTCCGGGCCCGCGACAGATAACCCTACGCTCCACTACTCCGCATACACCGCCGCCACGACGCGACCTCTCCTCTCTGCACCACGCCGTCTCCCTTGCCACCCCGCCGCCGTCTCCCTCCCTCCACCCCGCCGTCGCCAGCGAGAGCTCCGAGTCTGGCAGCGTGCTCCCGGACTTCTCCTGGCAGGAGATCCCCGCGGCGCACCCCGCCGGAGTTTGGCTGCCCGATTCGTCGCGTTCGTCCTTCCCCAAAGCAAGGCACTCGCACCAACAGTCCCGTGACGTCGAGCCGCACCTTCGCCGCCTCGCGCCGTAGCCGGAGGTTCGCCGTAACGCCGCCGCCCGTCTCCGGCCGCTACCGTCTATCTCCGCCGTTGGTGAGCATGTCTCTGCGACCCCCTCGTTCCCCTCTCTCCATTCCGCCCCTCAATCAAGACCCTAGGCCACCTGAGCCCCGACGACACCGACACCCAGGAGCTCCCCCTGTCTGTGCGCCATGAACCAGATGAAGGAGAAGACCTCATCATTTTGCAGTTAGGTCCCTGTAGTTTCCAGTAACCCTTAGATTAATTTCCCTGTAGTTTGTTATTTTGTGTGAATGTGTTGCAGGAAAAAAATCAAAACTTCTGAATGCAGCCACCTCGACCTCTCGCTGTGCATCATTTTTATTTCAACGCTGCTCTGGGCTTCTTCTCTCCTTGTGCACTGACGAAGCCTCGTCTCCTAGCTCCATCCCCCCCCTGTGTTTTGTCTTGCAAGTGTGTTCTTGTGCTCCTGCTCTGCAAAGACCTTAACTTTGTTCTCTTTTTAGTTTGCCGCTCGTGGATGGTGCATCAGAGGCAGTTCTCGCAGTTTCTTTATAAAGGAAGGACGAGGTAGGGGGACTAGCATGGAATTTTCTTGGAGGGTAATAATTGAGGCTTGTGGAAGGCCTTTGTGAGGAATCTGGAGGTAAAGAGCTATGTCTGGAGTTAGTGGATATCTAACAAGTTGCTTATCTCCTCTTTCTCCCCTGTCTGGCCCATATGCATATATACATATATACATCTTTTTTCCTCCACTTGCCATGCCTTGCCGATTTTGATTCACACCATCTCACTTGTTGATGTGTGCACCCCTGCTCCTTTTTTTCCAAAAGAAAACGGGGGTGATAGTACAATTCATAGCAAAGTTTCTCCCATCGGCAGGTATGCCTGATACAGGTGCCATTTGGCTACTCTGCCGGGGGGTCTAGGAAAGCGATTTGTCATTAGCAAAGTCATGAATCTTGTTGGGGGGGGGGTTCTGGGGTTGGTTCTGCTCAGGAATGTCGACAGTTTGGGACTCTAGAATGGCTATTAGGTTAGGCCAGAACAGGCAATCCTGCAACTGCAACCTTGTCTTATGTGATACTGCTGAGCGTTGTGTGAGGCACAATGTTGCAGCTATAGATGGCCAATGGGCCGGCCGGTGCGGCCGTGGCCCGCCGGCCGGACCGGGCCGGCCCGCTACGGCCGCACCGGGCCACGGGCCGCACCAGGCCGGACCGCACCGGGCTACGGGTCGCATCCTCAGCCCATGACCCGGTCCGTGGGCCGTTTTACCGGGCCACGGGCCAGTCGGGTCGCCTTTCAACAGGCCGGGCCACAACTGGTTAGCTTAGCCTAGCTTGCAAGGCAGCAAGCAGGCCGATGGGCCACCCGAGGTAGAGTAGCATATTGATGGGTCCAATTGATGTTAGTAGGCCAGTTTTGCTAAAAAAAGGTCATGGCAGCATGACCGGGCCACCACCGGGTCAGCCGGGCCAGCGGACTGGGCCGGCACCGGGCCACGAGCCGAGGCAGTGGCCCATGGCCCATCCGTACACCGGGCCGGGCCGCCCGTAGCCCGCACATAACGGATCGGGCCGGGCTAGGTACTGGGCCATTTTGCCGGGCCTCGGACCGGGCCACGGGTCACGGGCCAAATGGCCAACTATAGTTGCAGCGACATTACATAATCTTTTTTTTTCCTACCTTTTGAAATCCGGTGACATAAAGCTTAGCTTTTTCTGGAAACTAATTACTTGCACTAAAAGCATGATGGTTAGGGCATTCCTGAGCAAACAGTAGGCCAACTGCACAATCCTGGAGTAAAGGAAACACAACTGTTGTTACTGAATCTTAACAGAGAGCAGTTATACCAACTAGCCGGCACAACCCGTTTTCCATCAAGGGAACAACACAATAAATACTGAGCACCATTTGTTTCACATACTTTCCGCTAATTTCAGAAGATAGAAATCTTGTTTTCAATTCTCAACAGTCATCTGTATTATCTTTTCCCAACACTACTGAGCATAATGAAGAGGTAGAAGTGACAGTGACTTATCTGTGGACTGGGTCTCAGTTGGCTGGGCCACACGAACGCCCTAGGCCCACCAACACAATAGCACTAAATGGCCTTTTTGGCCCAATTTAACGCCCTTTATTAATTAGAAGATTTTCTGAGAAAATATTTTCTATCTTGTAATTATGTGTCGATTACCAATGTAAGCACAAATAAATTTGGCACTATAATTTGAAAAGTGGGATTAGAAGAATATAAGTAGTATGGTTTGCTCAAATTTTCTCATGACCCTTGGTTATTATGCAAGTCAAAGAGCCCGCACCTTGGACTTATTATTTTTCTGTTGAATACACTTCAATAAAATGTTTATGTGCTTTCCCTTCTATCCAGTTTGAACACATAGCATTATTTGCACTACAGATTAGGTAAAAGCTATGAAAATTATGTTGCTTGCTTATTTGTTCTGTCCATTCAGGATGGCATGTGGGTAGTTCCATCTGAGTACACCAGTGCATAACCTGATCCTTCCCTCTTTTTAGAAATGTCGTGACAGAACATCTTATATTAAATCATCAGTCTTCTTATTGCCAATTAGAAAGTTGTGATGATAAGCAGGTTTATAGATTGACCATCTTCCTCGCTTAGTATGTATCTGACAACAATTCAAAATATAACTGCATTTGTTTCAGTTTTATCTCTTAGCTTCAAAATATGTATACAGGATGATTAAAATTAAACAGTGAGCTATAGTTTTATCTTGGTTCTTATGTATGTAGCTAGCTTTCTGCATCTAGGATGATGAATTATTTATCTAGCTTAGATTTCATTTTTTTGCTCAATTTCATAGATATTTCATTTGCTGATCAGTTAGCCGCTCTCGATGGCGCACCAGTCACAACCTAGCCGCCGGACTGGAAACCCTCTTGTTGACCTCACAAACACATATCAAACCGATAGATAGTGTATGCTGATTGTGGAGCAAAGTAATATATGTCTCTGATAAATTAGAAACTTTTGAACATTTATCTGCATAATAAATCTATTTCAAATACTCCATGTTCTATACATGACCTTCTGTTCGTTTTGAAGCTGGGGGCGAGGTATTGATCACCACAGAAGAGAACGGTAAGGGCATACATGGCAACTGCATGGACAGTACTATTACTGAAGGAGGTAAATATTCTCCTCAGAAAATGAGTTGTTATTATGTTCATTAGACAAATATAATGTTGGCATGTGCTATTGTTGTCAGTGTTTCTCATTAGGAAAGTACTGTTGGATTATTAGGTAAATAGTATGTTAGAAAGTACTATTGGATTAGGAGATGGATATTCTATTTATAAATCGAGCTACTTTCTCTATTTGTTGTTTGTTATTAGTATTTTAGTGTTGGCATTTGTTATTTAATTTGTCAAAATTACAAATTAACCTTGCCAATGAGTTTGTATATTTCTTACCGAATTAGAGTAAATACCCATGACACATCAGTTCCTTAACACCACTTTTATCACCAATAGCACCAATTATTTCAGAACACCTATTACAATCCTATTGTATGTTTCTGAACTGGAGCACTTGTTATAATCCAAGTATTTTGAACTGGAGTACCTATTACAATCCCATTATATATTTAGTGTCAATGGACATTGATAGTCTTGATTTTAGGAGCCTTTGATGAAACAACCCCCATGGACGACCAGAACCTCTCCCAGGTGAGCGTAGGCGTAGGAAGGACAGAGCACATAGGGCGACAATGTCTCCTCTTCAGAGGGAGGAGATCAATAAGAGGAGGCGTGATAAGAGAGCGGCAAAGAGACTATTTAAGTCCAACTACAAAAAGTTGATCAAAGAACAACGTGAGAACAACTTGCATCCAGACTCCATCGCCATGGCCAACCCTCAATTTAAGCCAGAGCTTATATTCCCTCATGTTGACAAGCCTACCTCAAGAGTATCGGAAGAGATGGTCATCCTCGATTTCGGTGGTAGCCCTATCTATGTCGAGCCAGTTGTACGGGAACCTCCACAACAAGATGGAACCCCAAAGACATTTCTATCCAACACTATCCATACAGCCCACCTAACTCCAGGATCGCGAGAATCTCGACGAAAGCGTTGTAATCAAGAGTTTGAATCAACCATTGGAAGAAACACCAATAGGGCCACTGGTGAAAATGAGAACATTGCGAGTCAGCCGATACAGTCGTGTGTTGTTGACAATGGTAAACTACTTGCTAACCTATATATTATTATAACCGATAAGTTAATAGACATTCAACTAATCTGTGTTTTAATGTTGTGTATATAAAGGTGTCACGCAAACCTACCCTCTGGATGATGGAACAACGGAAGCTCGTAATGAAAGGTGTACTCAAACACAACCATCCGTGGTTGATGAGCCTGATTCTATGCCACCACGTGATTTGCACAGATACCCTTGTCAAGGTATGTGTTTATGACGCACATGCTCTTCCCATTCACATTGTGCATATTCACCTATGTTCGTCTGACCACTCAAGTCACATGTGGTTGCTCAGATGGTGATGAAAACATCGTATTCGATGAGGACGATGAAAAGGATGAAGTGTTTCTTTTTGCGGGACAAGGTATACCTCGCTGCAATTATCTCACGCTAAGATTTCATTAAAACCAACATATAGCACCCTTGACCTATGCTAAATATTATCAGAGGATGATGATGATATCGTCGTGAATGACGACCTCACGAGGGGTGATGAGGATACTATTGAATTGGATGCACCAGATCCATTCTGTGGGGTTTACGCCAATGTCTCAAAAGAGGGTCACGCTCTGAAGCCAGTAGATAATTGTGAGTTCTGCAACGCCAAGAAGTTTGAGTATGAACCGCCGGGATTCTGCTGCCGTAGTGGAGCCATTCATCTATCCACCCTCGAGACGCCCCCGGATGAACTCGTGCAATTGTGGACGCCTCTGACTCTGATGCCAGGCATTTTCGTGACCACATCAGATATTTTAATGGGCACTTCTCCTTCACTTCTCTACACTGTAATCTTGATGGTGCGACAACCGACACTCGAAAGTGTCCCATATACACCTTCCATGCGCATAGCGCCCTTTACCATAATATTAAAAACTTTGGCAAAGAAAATAAGTATGAACCTAATCACCTCGAGCTTTATTTCTACGACGACGATCCTGATCTTGATTATAGGCTCAGCAAGTGTCGTGAGAAGACTGAACAGAAAGACAGAGAGGTTATTCGTACGTTGGTAAACATCTTCAATAGTGGTGTTAATCCCTACTTGAATCAACTTCGCACTATGGGAGAGGTAGAGGATTTTTCCGATTACCATATCGAGTTCAACCTTGATCAACGTTTGGACCAGAGAACATGCAACAAGCCTTTAACGTCAGAGGTTGCCGCCGTTTGGATTGAGGGGAGCGAGCATCGGGGTCAGTTTGAAAATAGTGTCGTCCTCCACGGGAAGGATAGGTCATGGAAAGGCATCCGGTCGTATCATGGCTGCTACGACCCCCTCTCGTACCCGCTTTTCTTTCCAAGGGGAGAGTTCGGGTGGCACAACTGCATTCCCAAAGTTGGTGTGACTGAGCTATAGGTTAATAGAGCCTGAGCGATCCGCAAGCAACGTGCTCAGGGTGGTGGCGATGATGACAAATATTTCCTCTTAACAAATATGACCCGATTACCGTGCATCATGATACTAACCGATAGCTTTCCTGTGTGTAGGGTCTGCCGGTAATAAATGCGTTTCAGTTCGTGATTACTATTCGTACAGGTTGCAGATGCGGCCTGGTATTTTCAACCCGATACTATACGGCAAGCGTCTGTTCCAGCAGTTTGGCGTCGACAGCTACATGAAGATTGAAAGCTCGCGTCTTGACTTCATCAGAAACAATCAGGATACTGTGAGGGCTGACCTGTACCAGGGTTTGATTGTTACGCCCGCGTTTTTAGCACCAAATAAATCACCTAATAAATCGTGCGTATTTTCAAAACTGTCCAGCCGAGCTCAATTACCCCCTTCAAACCCTAGTCACTGTCCCTCCCTCTCACCCCGGCGCGCGTACCGCGAATCCCGCCGGCACCGCCCGCACTCGGGCCAACACCCACGCGTGCCTTCCCAACGCCGCGGTCGGCCACCGTGCCGGGAATCCCGCGCACGCCGCGGTCCCCGACGGCCGGTCCGCCTCGCCATCACCGCCGTCCCGAAAACCACGCCGACGCCCGGAAATCATAAAAACACCACAAAAACCCTTCCCCTATTTTCCTAACAATTTTCCCAATTTTCTAAACCTTTTCCTCTATTTCTTTTCCTTTCCTTTCCCATTTTTCTTTTCTTTCCTTTCTTTTCTTTTTCTTCCTTTTCTTTTTCTCCTTTCTTCCTTTCTTTCTTTTCTCCTTTCCTTCCTTCCTTCTCTCTTCCTCCCTCCTCCTTTCTCCCTCCTCCCGCAACCAGCCGCGCCGCGCCTGGCGCCGTTGACCGGCCGGCGCCGGCCGGGCCGACCGCGCGCCCCGCCCCGCCGCACCGGGCCCGCGCCGGGCCGACGCAGACGCCACCCGGCCGAGCCGCCCGCAGGGGGGGGGGGGGCCCCGCCCGAGCACGGCCGGACGAGCCGGCGACCGCCATTAAAGGCGAGCTCGCCGGACACGCCACCGTGTCGCCCCTCCTCCTCCGCGAGCACCTGCACGACGCGTCTAATCGCACGGCACCACGCGGCCCCACCGCGGTCTCCGGCCACGCCCTTGCGGAAAAGCGTCAACGGCAAGATTTTTCCCCACCTCCATTGACGACCCTAGAAGCTCCTCGAGCTCGAAAAATCGGCCGCCCGAACCGCCTTCCACCGCCTATAAAAGGAGCCGGCCGCCCACCGGGCCGCCGCACCTCACCACGACCACCTCCTTCCTTGCCCGAGCACTAGAACACCGCCGCCACCAAGCACCACCACCACCGGTCCGCCGCCGCCCGTGGAGCTCTCTCCCCGCGCCGCCTCGGTCCAAGGTGAGTGAGGGGGAAGGATCCCCCCGTCGCCTCCTCCCTTTTCCCCTCTCGCGCCGCCGCGGTCGTGGCCGGGGGCCAGTGGGTCGCCGCCGCCCGAGCCTCCCCTGCCTCTGACCGGGGCGCAGGCCAAAGGAGGAAGAAGGCTATTTAGCCAAAACCCCCCCTGACACCCTCCTATTTCTCCCCACCGAGCCCCCTTCTATTCCCTTCTTTTCTTTTCCAAGATACCCCACTAAACCTTAAGTTTCTTCACCAAAACACCCCTGTTATTTTTAGATAGACCCCTAGGCTAGTTTAATTAAACCCCCACCCTACCTAAATATTATATTTAGGTCCTTTTAATTCAAACTAAATTACTAACCAACCCTAGTTAATTATAAACACCTCTCTAACCCGACATTTCATGCGCGGGTTTAATCCCAATCGCGCCCAACCTTCCCCATTAATAGAAATTACCAATAGGCCCTTAGCCCTTGTAACCCCTCTTTAACCCAACACCTTATGCACAATTTTATTCCCGATTAAATCCAAAGTTCACCACACCCTTCCCAGTAGTATCCCCGCCGAACCAACCCCCTCCCTAGGACTTATATATACCCCCTCTCCGCTCATTTCCCCTCCTCGAGCTCGGCCGGAAATATGTGTGCTAATATTGCTTGCTTGCCTATGTGTGCACTATAGCCGACGGAGTAGACGGAGGAAGGTACCCCGAGCCGGAGATCGAAGCCGACTACTGCGACCAGGAGCCTGAGGTCCCGAACGCCGAGCCGGCACTCCCCGAAGACTTCGAAGACGGCAAGTCCAATCTCATCCTTTGATGCATACTTCTGTCCTAGTTTTATAAATATAACCTATACCCGTTTTATAAATTGCATATTGTTTTGCAGCAAAGCATGGTAGGATAGCCACCCTTGATTGCCATGATTGAACCTTGTTTTGGCCTGAATGTTTGCTTTAAAATGTGTGAGTGCTTTCAAAATGTGTGAGTGCTTTAAAAAAAAAGGGGATATGTTTGGAAAATGAGTAAAGAACTGGGTAGACGGGATGGACGTGTGTGTCAGGAGTATGGGTGAGCTCGTACCTGTGTGGTTGAGCGTGTGGGAGTTGTCCATCTTGTCGGTTAAGGACCGGGTTGCGTGACATCTCACCTGACCCAAATCATCGTACAACCACTCGACCGTTGTATGTGGCAACGGCTTAGCATAAACCCCACTAGTTAATCTACTTGCCATCTGGTGTGCGGGTGAGCAGCGGGAGACCAAGGAGTAGGGGTACGCTCTGCGTGAGGTACGCCCTGGTTATGTGGTATAACCCCTTGGGTACTTCCGTGGTGGCTCGTAGTGTTAGCTAAGGTGGGTAATGGCTTTGACAGGATCCGTACCGGCACTGAGGTGTCCGTGTGACGGTACCCTACTTGTGGGTAAAGATGTACAACCTCTGCAGAGTGTCAAACCTATTCGAATAGCCTTGTCCACGGTATTGAACGAGTCACGGTGTGGTCACAAAAACTAGTGTTTGGGTTTTGGGATGTTTTCTGGCGTGAGTTGTTTTCCGGTGAAGTGTGTGGCTGTGTGCCTGGGCTACGACGGACGGGAAGTGTGGTAGTTCCACAGAGGTTTTCCTAAAACAATTGAGTCTCTTTGGTTGTGAAAATGTCTGCGAAAAACCTTTTTGAAATAAACCCCTGCATGAGTAAGTTTGCAAAACGAACCTAAACCTGATCCTTGTTATACTTTATGCATGATTCTGCTCATAAGCCCCTCCGTGGGTGGGGTTGGATTTGCTGAGTACGTATGTGCTCACCCTTGTTGTACTAACTATTTTTCAGAGGATCCCGATTATATCCCCGAAGACGTCGAGTAGGTCGCTGCCCTACACCCAACCGTGCCTGTGCATCCAGGGCCCCTACCGAAAGCTTCCATGGTGTGGTACTCTTAGGAGGCTATGGAAGCCTTTGCTATCGTTGTGTGGTCGTTAGCGTTTGTGTTGTTCCTTGTAGCGTTGGCACTACCGTGCCCTCTGTGTCGCCGTGATGTAAAATACTGATTCCACCTGTTGTAATAAATGTGTTACCAGCCTCCTGGGACTGGTATTTGTGTCACATTTAGTCACCTCTGATGAGGGGACCCTTCAGGTGGTATCAGAGCCGTAGGTTGGCCGTAGGACACGACCCCTAGGATACGAGACCTCCTCTGGCCCTCTCTAACCCTTCCTTTGCTAAGCTCATCTTTCCCAAATCCTTACCTTGATTCTTGCCTGTTTCCAGATGGCTAACCCTGAATGGAACAGAGGAATCTGCCCCGTCCAGCCTGGCCTCCCTAACTTGTTGCTACTCAGCCTAGAGCGCGTCGGAGTAAGGGATCCGCCAGAGTTCGTCTACCGGGAGTACGAACGCTACGGCACCCTTCGGTGTAAGCTGCTGATCTTTGTGGGAAGAAGCACGCTTTACCCCGACATAGAACCATGGTTCGTCTCCGCCACTGGTTTTCGCTTCACCGACACCTACCCCAAGGCTGCTCGGAAGGCCCTGCGACAGCTACGAGTGGTTTATAGACAGCACCTCCGAAAAACTCCAATGGGATTCTTTCCACCCTCCGGAGGAAGAGGACGCTCGTGGATTGATCGCATGAGAGGACTAGAACGAGAGGAAGAAGACTTAGAAGAGGCAGTTTCCCACCTATCCATCTACCTCAGAGGCCTAGACCACCTTTACCGAGAGCAAGCCCAAGAAGCGGAAGCAACAGATTGACGGAGCGGAAAGAGCGGAGCGAGAGGATAGAACTGGAAAGGATAAAGACAACCATGGCAGAAGTTGAACTACACAACACGAAGCAAGAGTATCTTAGGGAAAGAGAGCGCACTCTGTTAGCCCATAAAGCCCTATGGGATGAACTAAAGGAGCATAGAAGCAGAGATGAAGGGGCTGGAGTAGAAGAAGATGAACCCAAAGAAACTCACTGGGACAAAGGGACCCAGACTGAAGATGAGATACTGGAGCAAGATCTCCCACTGAAGAAGCGTCGTATCCAGCTAGAGGAAGAAGCACCATGAGGATAAGTCTAGGGTGTTTAGGCTAGAAGCTGAGTCCTAGTAATAATAAGTGTACCCCGAAGAATATACCCCAACCTTGCTACTAAATAAAGTTATCCATCCCTTGTACCCCACCACAACCTGTTCAACTCTACCTTTGTTTTTAGATGGCGGAAGATGGATGGACCCAAGGCGTGTGCCAGGAGGAGCCTGGTTTTGCCCGCCTGCTCATCAACTCTCTGGAGCGCCTCGGTATCACTGAGCGCCCTAGGTACTACAGCAGAGAGTACGAGCAACTCGGCACTCTTCGCTGTAGAGTGGTCCTCTCCGTTGCTAGAAGCAACCGCCACACCAACATCGAGCCGTGGCGCGTGACCGCCACAGGGTTTCAACACCGAGACACCTATCCTTTGGCCCTCAGAAAAGCCCTCCGCTACCTGTGCTGAATCTACGAAGAACACCTCGTCCCCACACCAGTGAGGTACTTCTCTCCCGCCATCAGAACCCCAGTTTGGCAGGCCCGCATGAGAAACCTGGAACGACGCCGCCACCAAGAAGACCTGTTGTACCATGTAGTCGCCTACCTTGTCTCCCTGGATAAGCTCTTTGATGACCAGGCTAGACACTTGAGGGAACAAATCAGTCGGGCCGAGCAAGCTGAAGTCACAGTAAGGATGCACCAAGTCCGAGTGGCTCAAGCTGAAGCAAGGACCGCAGCCGCCATAAGCAGTGAAGCCGTTGCCCAGGAAAGCCTCAGGAGAATCCAGGACCAGCGCATGCAAGAATGGACCAACGGCGGAACACCCGTTCCAGCCATTGGAGAAGCTCAAGTCCTGCTGGGGACACCCCTTGTAGGATGGGGAGGAACTATCGAAGTCCCGCCAGCACCACAAGCAGTCACCGAACCCCCAACAACGACCACTGAAGCCGCAGCACAGCCTCAGGAAAACGGAAACCCCGAAGGCGGAAATGATGACGAGCTGCTCATTCCGCTGGAAGAACACTCGACCCCGGAAGATGGCTCTCCTCGCGAGTAGCGTGCCCCAAGACCCAGAGAATGACGCCGTACTGGTCCAAGTCGCGCTCTTAGTCCTTAGTCGTGTAGTGTGTCCGCGTAGTCGGGATGTATCCTCCTCGCTGGTTTGTAATAAAAACTTATTTGCGCTTGCTTGTTTGCTATGTGCTTGTTGTGTGCTTACCGGCAGGAATAGACCCTGCCTTTTCAAAAAGAAATCCGATATAATCCACTTAAACATCACATAAAACTAGATCTCTTAGAAAACCCGCTTCTTTACAGATGGTTTCCAGGCGCCCTGTCAGGACCCACCAATCGGACGCTGAAGGATCGCAAGCCGATCGGAGGGAGCGTCTCCACGACCAGGAAGTTAACCAAAATGAAGATGGAGGAGAGAACGTGGTCCTGCCACCGCCACCCCCTCCCGTTGACTTGGCACAAGTCTTGGCCAACCAGATTGTCCTGATGGAGGCCATTTTCAATGCCGTCAACCGCCCAAGACCACGGGTTCTGGGCATGAACGAGAAGCTGATTGAGTTCCTCAGGACTAAGCCGCCCACCTTTGGCGGGTCGGTGAATCCTTTGGATGCTGACGATTGGCTGAGAGCCATTCTGAGAGAGCTAGAGCCCTTCAACTGTGAGGACCGCGACAAGGTTCTCCTGGCAGCTCACCAGCTCACCGGGACAGCCCTAGCCTGGTGGGAGAATTACTGCGCAGCAGCCAAGGACCCCTCCGCCATCACGTGGGATGAATTTGTGGAAGAGTTCCGTCGCTACCACATTCCGGAGGCCACCCTGAAGCGGAAGGCGGATGAGTTCCGTGAACTCCGCCAAGGTAACATGTCTGTGGAGGAGTACACGTACTAGTTCATAGAGCTGGCGCGCTATGCCCCCGAGGAAGTGGACAAATATTCCAAAAAGCAAGAAATGTTCAAGAAGGGGCTGACTCCGGAACTGAGGACACTGCTGACTCCTCAGATCTACCCGGACTTTAACACCCTCATGAACATGGCAATACTCACGGAGAGAGCAAGGGCTGAAGAGAAGAAGGAAAACAAGCGCAAGTTCATGGAACACAAGGCCAAGCAGCAAGAGCGGTCCCAGAGGCCGAGAAACTTTGGACACCCCATGTCCAGGTTCCAAGCTCCCATGCAGTACAGAACCCAATCCCAAGCCACAAGCTCGCAAGCCCCCAGAACCCAGTTCAAGCCCTACAACAACCAAAGTGCCATGAAACCCCCACAGAACAACACCAGCCAGATCACTGCCAACAACAATAACAGCTCCCGAGTGTGTTTCAACTGCCGAGAAACCGGGCACTTCATCGCCAACTGCCCGTATGCCAAAAAGCCAACCACCACCACCTACTCCAACTCGGTGAACGGGCCAAGGCCGCTTGTGTTAGGAGCCAACCGCGTGCCGGTGCGCAGCAACAATAACTTCGGCAACAACAACAGCAACCAGCAGATGAGGCAGCCCCAGCAGTCGTATGGACGTGCCCGGGTCAATCACCTCAATGCGCAGGAGGCACAGGAAGCACAAGGCGTAGTGCTCGGTAAGTTCCTGGTCAGCTCAGTCTTGGCTACCATATTATTCGATTCAGGAGCATCGCACTCATTCATATCCTAAAGCTTTGTGGAAAAGCATAGCATACCCACAGTACTACTAAAAGCACCCCTATTAACTCGAACGCCCGGAGGTGACATTAAGTGTCAACTAGGATGCCCCCGGATAAGGATTATTTTAAGTGGGGTAGAGTTCCTAGCAGACCTGGTAGTACTGAAGTCCAAAGGGATAGATGTGATCCTTGGGATGGACTGGTTAAGCCAGCACCATGGTCTTATAAGTTGCGCAGATAAAGTAGTACACCTAACCAACCCAGACGGGATACAAGTGACCTGCCACACCCGAGGACACAGGCCAGACATAATGGTTTTCAACATAGAAGCCAAGTCCATAGGGGATGTCCCAGTAGTGCGAGAATACCCAGATGTGTTCCCAGAAGAACTCCCCGGAATGCCACCAGATAGGGACATAGAATTCGTCATCGACCTTATCCCTGGAACCTCTCCCATAGCCAAGAGACCCTATAGGATGGCAGCCCCTGAGTTGGCAGAATTGAAGAAGCAGATAGCAGAACTCCAGCGAAGTGGGTTCATCAGACCAAGCTCATCACCATGGGGAGCCCCAGTGCTTTTCGTGGAAAAGAAGGATAAGAGCATGAGGATGTGCGTGGACTATCGCTCACTGAACGAGGTCACTATCAAAAACAAGTACCCTCTTCCCAGAATAGATGACCTGTTTGACCAATTGAAGGGAGCCAAGTATTTCTCGAAGGTGGATCTAAGGTCAGGGTACCACCAGCTCAAGATTAGGGAAAGTGACATCCCCAAGACCGCCTTTGTCACTCGCTACGGGCAGTATGAGTTCACGGTGATGTCCTTCGGACTAACCAATGCACCAGCATACTTCATGAACCTCATGAATAAGGTGTTCATGGAAGAGCTGGACAAGTTTGTCGTAGTCTTCATTGACGACATACTTGTTTACTCCAAGAGCGTGGAGGAGCATGAACAATATCTTCGAGTAGTGCTGGGGAAATTGAGGTCACACAAGCTATACGCCAAGTTCAGCAAGTGTGAATTTTGGCTAGAGAAAATATCCTTCCTTGGGCATATTCTGACTACAGAAGGAGTAGCTGTAGACCCTGGGAAAGTTAAGACAGTCTCCAACTGGCAGCAACCGACCAACGTGAGCGAGATCAGGAGTTTCCTAGGTTTAGCAGGGTACTACCGGAGATTTATCGAGGGATTATCCAAGATCGCCCGGCCCATGACAGAGCTGCTCAAGAAGGAGAAGAAGTTCAACTGGACCGAGGCCTGCGAGAGAAGTTTCCAAGAGTTGAAGAAGAGGTTGACCACAGCCCCAGTGCTGACCCTGCCAGACATTCAACGAGACTTTGTCGTGTATTGCGACGCCTCCCGACAGGGGTTGGGACGTGTTCTCATGCAAGATGGGAAGGTAGTGGCATATGCTTCCCGTCAGCTCAAACCCCATGAGCAGAATTATCCCACCCATGATCTGGAGTTTGCAGCCGTAGTGCATGCCCTGAAGATCTGGAGACACTATCTGATTGGGAACAAGTGTGAAATCTACACAGACCACAAGAGTCTAAAGTACATCTTCACCCAGCCCGACCTGAACCTAAGGCAAAGAAGGTAGCTAGAGCTAGTCAAATACTATAACCTAGAGATTCACTACCACCCAGGGAAGGCCAATGTAGTAGCAGATGCCCTAAGCCGGAAAACCTACGAGAAGGCAGCACCCAAGAGTGCCCAGTTGCAAGAGGAGATGGCGCGGCTCAACATACACATTGTTCCCCAAGGCTACGTCCGCCAGCTGAGTGTTCAGCCTACCTTAGAAGAGAAGATCTGGAAGGCCCAAGAGACTGATGAGAATCTGATGAAGATCCGCAAGCATACCGGAGAAAACAATGCCTCTGACTTTAGAGTGGATGATCAAGGTACCCTGTGGTACAAAAATAGGATATGCGTGCCTGAAGGCGCAGATTTCCGACAAACCATCATGGATGAGGCACACAACTCAGCATACTCCATTCACCCAGGATCCACCAAGATGTACATGGACTTAAAACAGAAGTATTGGTGGAATGGGATGAAAGCAGACATCGCCCGATTCGTCGCCCACTGTGATACTTGTCAGAGGATCAAAGCCGAACACCAGAAGCCCGCAGGACTGTTGCAGCCTTTACCAATCCCGGTATGGAAGTGGGACGAGATAGGTATGGACTTCGTAGTAGGGTTGCCAAAGACTCAGAAGGGACATGACTCCATATGGGTGATCGTGGACCGACTCACTAAAGTCGCTCACTTTCTACCCGTACGGAGCACTTATGGTGGAGAGAAGTTGGCGAAACTCTACATAGAAAATATAGTAAAGCTGCATGGAGTGCCTAGCAGAATAGTCTCAGATAGAGGGACCCAGTTCACCTCTAGGTTCTGGAAAAGCCTGCACAAAGCCATGGGTACCAAGCTAGATTTCAGCTCAGCGTACCACCCGCAGACAGACGGACAGACCGAAAGGGTGAATCAAATTTTGGAAGATATGTTGAGAGCGTGCGTCCTCACCTATGGCAAAGATTGGGAGCAGAGCCTGCCATATGCAGAATTTTCCTACAACAATGGCTACCAAGCAAGCCTGGGAATGTCGCCATTCGAAGCACTGTACGAGAGAAAATGTAGGACACCCCTGATGTGGTCCGAAGTAGGAGAGCGTGCCCTGGTTGGGCCCGGACTTATAAAGGAAGCCGAAGAGCGAGTAGCCGATATCCGAGAAAAGTTGAGAGCCGCCCAGTCACGACAGAAGAGCTACGCAGACAAGAAGAGGCGTGAAGCAAGCTTCAATCCAGGAGATTTCGTCTACCTCAAGGTTTCACCCATCCGGGGGACTCGGAGATTTAAAGTAAACGGGAAGTTGGCACCTCGGTACATCGGACCGTATAAAGTGCTAAAGAGAGTCAGAGCAGTAGCATACCGGTTGGAGCTACCCGAAGAAATGTCAGATATACACCCAGTGTTCCATATCTCCCAGCTACGCCGATGTTTGAAGGTTCTGGAAGAGAAGCGAGTACCGGTGGAGACCATCTATCTACAGCCAGACCTTAGGTACCAGGAGGTGCCCGTCAAGATTTTAGACACTGTGGTCAAGCGGACAAGGACATCAGAAGTACGGGTGTGCAGAGTCCAATGGAGCAGACACGGGGTGGAAGAAGCTACGTGGGAACGAGAGGACGCATTGAAGAAGGAGTTTCCCCACCTATTCGAAACCTAGCCGAATCTCGAGGACGAGATTCATTTTAAGTGGGGTAGGTTTGTAACGCCCGCGTTTTTAGCACCAAATAAATCACCTAATAAATCGTGCGTATTTTCAAAACTGTCCAGCCGAGCTCAATTACCCCCTTCAAACCCTAGTCACTGTCCCTCCCTCTCACCCCGGCGCGCGTACCGCGAATCCCACCGGCACCGTCCGCACTCGGGCCAGCACCCACGCGTGCCTTCCCAACGCCGCGGTCGGCCACCATGCCGGGAATCCCGCGCACGCCATGGTCCCCGACGGCCGGTCCGCCTCGCCACCACCGCCGTCCCGAAAACCACGCCGACGCCCAAAAATCATAAAAACACCACAAAAACCCTTCCCCTATTTTCCTAACAATTTTCCCAATTTTCTAAACCTTTTCCTCTATTTATTTTCCTTTCCTTTCCCATTTTTCTTTCCTTTCCTTTCTTTTCTTTTTCTTCCTTTTCCTTTTCTCCTTTCTTTCTTTTCTCCTTTCCTTCCTTCTCTCTTCCTCCCTCCTCCTTTCTCCCTCCTCCCGCAACCAGCCGCGCCGCGCCTGGCGCCGTTGACCGGCCGCCGCCGGCCGGGCCGGCGCGCGCGCCCCCCGCCCCGCCGCACGGGCCCGCGCCGGCCGACGCACGCCACCCGGGCCGAGCCGCCCGCGGGGAGGGGGCCCCCGCCGAGCACGGCCGGACGAGCCGGCGACCGCCATTAAAGGCGAGCTCGCCGGACACGCCACCGTGTCGCCCCTCCTCCTCCGCGAGCACCTGCACGACGCGTCTAATCGCACAGCACCACAGCCCCATCGTGGTCTCCAGCCACAGCCTTGCCGGAAAAGCGTCAATGGCAAGATTTTTCCTCACCTCCATTGACGACCCTAGAAGCTCCTCGAGCTCGAAAAATCGGCCGCCCGAACCGCCTTCCACCACCTATAAAAGGAGCCGGCCGCCCACCGGGCCGCCGCACCTCACCACAACCACCTCCTTCCTTGCCCGAGCACTAGAACACCGCCGCCACCAAGCACCACCACCACCGGTCCGCCGCCGCCCGTGGAGCTCTCTCCCCGCGCCGCCTCGGTCCAAGGTGAGTGAGGGGGAAGGATCCCCCCGTCGCCCCCTCCCTTTTCCCCTCTCGCCGGCCGCGGTGCGTGGCCGGGGGCGGCGGGCCGCCGCCGCCCGAGCCTCCCCCGCCTCTCCGGCGGGGCGCGCGGCCAAAGGAGGAAGAAGGCTATTTAGCCAAAACCCCCCCCCGACCCCCTCCTATTTCTCCCCACCGAGCCCCCCTTCTATTCCCTTCTTTTCTTTTCCAAGATACCCCCCAAACCTTAAGTTTCTTCACCAAAACACCCCTGTTATTTTTAGATAGACCCCTAGGATAGTTTAATTAAACCCCCACCCTACCTAAATATTATATTTAGGTCCTTTTAATTCAAACTAAATTACTAACCAACCCTAGTTAATTATAAACACCTCTCTAACCCGACATTTCATGCGCGGGTTTAATCCCAATCGCGCCCAACCTTCCCCATTAATAGAAATTACCAATAGGCCCTTAGCCCTTGTAACCCCTCTTTAACCCAACACCTTATGCACAATTTTATTCCCGATTAAATCCAAAGTTCACCACACCCTTCCCAGTAGTATCCCCGCCGAACCAACCCCGTCCCTAGGACTTATATATACCCTCTCTCCGCTCATTTCCCCTCCTCGAGCTCGGCCGGAAATATGTGTGCTAATATTGCTTGCTTGCCTATGTGTGCACTATAGCCGACGGAGTAGACGGAGGAAGGTACCCCGAGCCGGAGATCGAAGCCGACTACTGCGAGCAGGAGCCCGAGGTCCCGAACGCCGAGCCGGCACTCCACGAAGATTTCGAAGACGACAAGTCCAATCTCATCCTTTGATGCATACTTTTGTCCTAGTTTTATAAATACAACCTATACCCGTTTTATAAATTGCATATTGTTTTGCAGCAAAGCATGGTAGGATAGCCACCCTTGATTGCCATGATTGAACCTTGTTTTGGCCTGAATGTTTGCTTTAAAATGTGTGAGTGCTTTCAAAATTTGTGAGTGCTTTAAAAACAAAAAGGGGATATGTTTGGAAAATGAGTAAAGAACTGGGTAGACGGGATGGACGTGTGTGTCAGGAGTATGGGTGAGCTCGTACCTGTGTGGTTGAGCGTGTGGGAGTTGTCCATCTTGTCGGTTAAGGACCGGGTTGCGTGACATCTCACCTGACCCAAATCATCGTACAACCACTCGACCGTTGTATGTGGCAACGGCTTAGCATAAACCCCACTAGTTAATCTACTTGCCATCTGGTGTGCGGGTGAGCAGCGGGAGACCAAGGAGTAGGGGTACGCTCTGTGTGAGGTACGCCCTGGTTATGTGGTATAACCCCTTGGGTACTTCCGTGGTGGCTCGTAGTGTTAGCTAAGGTGGGTAATGGCTTTGATAGGATCCGTACCGGCACTGAGGTGTCCGTGTGACGGTACCCTACTTGTGGGTAAAGATGTACAACCTCTGCAGAGTGTCAAACCTATTCGAATAGCCTTGTCCACGGTATTGGACGAGTCACGGTGTGGTCACAAAAACTAGTGTTTGGGTTTTGGGATGTTTTCTGGCGTGAGTTGTTTTCCGGTGAAGTGTGTGGCTGTGTGCCTGGGCTACGACGGACGGGAAGTCTGGTAGTTCCACAGAGGTTTTCCTAAAACAATTGAGTCTCTTTGGTTGTGAAAATGTTTGCGAAAAACCTTTTTGAAATAAACCCCTGCATGAGTAAGTTTGCAAAACGAACCTCAACCTGATCCTTGTTATAATTTATGCATGATTCTGCTCATAAGCCCCTCCGTGGGTGGGGTTGGATTTGCTGAGTACGTATGTGCTCACCCTTGTTGTACTAACTATTTTTCAGAGGAGGATCCCGATTATATGCCCGAAGACGTCGAGTAGGTCGCTACCCTACACCCAACCGTGCCTATGCTCCAGGGCCCCTACCGAAAGCTTCCATGGTGTGGTACTCTGAGGAGGCTATGGAAGCCTTTGCTATCGTTGTGTGGTCGTTAGCGTTTGTGTTGTTCCTTATAGCGTTGGCACTACCGTGCCCTCTGTGTCGCCGTGATGTAAAAGACTGATTCCGCCTGTTGTAATAAATGTGTTACCAGCCTCCTGGGACTGGTATTTGTGTCACATTTAGTCACCTCTGTTGAGGGGACGCTTCAGGTTGACAGCTATCATACGGGGGTGGAAGAAGCAAATGAGGTTGGTAAGCGTACCGTGCTATCACCGACGTTCATCGGTGGCCCCCGTGATATGAGGCGTCGGTATATGGACGCGATGGCCCTGGTGCGGAAGTATGGCAAACCGGAC
The DNA here is from genome assembly GCA_947561735.1 of Cenchrus americanus. Taxonomy (NCBI): domain Eukaryota; kingdom Viridiplantae; phylum Streptophyta; class Magnoliopsida; order Poales; family Poaceae; genus Cenchrus; species Cenchrus americanus. The sequence goes on along the minus strand of OX387242.1, from coordinate 94,552,935 downwards.
ATCTTTCTCACCATGACGTGCAATCCGAATTGTGATGAGATTAAAAATGAGCTATATCCAGGACAGTGCGCGCAGGACCATCCAGATCTCGTGGCTCGAGTGTTCAGAGCCAAGTTGGAGGAGTTGAGGCGACGTTTGTTGTACAAGGACATACTTGGGAAGATAAAAGCCTACATATATGTCGTTGAGTTTCAGAAGAGGGGCTTGCCGCATGCACATTGGCTGTTGATAATGCAGAGAAAGTACAAGATCACTTGCCCTGAGCAATACGACGCGATTATCACTGCAGAGCTACCTGACAAAAAGAAGTACCCTGAGCTCTACAAGATGGTCACCAAGCATATGATGCACGGACCATGCAGGGTGCTTAATCCAAATTGCCCGTGCACAAAGGATCGTACTTCATGCAAGAACTATTACCCACGACCATTCTGCGATTCAACGTCGCAAGGCAAGGATTCGTACCCAGTGTACAGGCGGCGCGATGATGGTCGTAAGGAGACGGTTCGAGGTCACATGCTGGACAATCGATGGGTTGTCCCGTACAACCCGTATCTCATACGTACTTTCAACTGCCACATTAATGTTGAGGCATGCAGCAGCATTAAGTCCGTGAAATATCTGTTCAAGTATATCTACAAGGGTCATGACAGAGCATCTGTGGCTGTTAGGGAGAATGGGAAAAAAGATGCCCACGGGAACGTTGATGAGATCACAGACTACAAAGAGGCCCGGTGGGTGGGACCTCCGGAAGCAATGTGGAGGATATACGGCTTTGACTTACACCAGTGTCACCCACCGGTGCTGGCGCTGCAATGTCATCTCCCCGGCCAGCATATGGTTTCATTTCATGCACGGGACAAGGTTGAATGAGTTTTAAAAAAAGCCACGTATCGAGGACTCAATGCTCACGGAATGGTTTACCTACAACTAACATCATCCGGAAGCTCGAGGGATCTTGTATCTTGACTTTCCAAATTACTTTACCTGGAACATGAAAGATAAATGTTGGTAACCAAGGAAAAACTCAGCATACCAGGTCAGGAGACTCGTGTCTGCGAATCCGGCAGAGGGCGAACGCTATTTTCTTCAAGTACTTCTAAACCATGTTCCGGGAGTGACGCCATGGAGGCATCTTAGGACTGTTAATGGTGTGCATTATCATTCGTTCCGTGATGCTGCTTGTACTGCGGGTCTGATCGAAAATGACAACACGCTCGATGATTGTCTCACTGAGAGTGCTATGTTTCGGATGCCATCCTCATTGCTTAGGTTGTTCGCTACAATACTGGTGTTCTGTGAGCCGAAGAATGTCGCCGGTTTGTGGACAAAACACTTTGACGCAATGGCAGAAGACTTCAAGCATAAGAATCCAAACCCTAATTGGGTGGAACAAATGGTTTTGATTGACATCAGGAACATGTTGCAATCTATGAAATCTAAGGATAATGACAAAAACATAAATAAGTTCCCCCTACCAAAAATAGATGATGCATTTGATGACGCTATCACGGTCCCTCGTGAGATATTTGAGGAGGTCAGCATTAAGACAAATCCAGAAGATGTGGGTCTATCGTCTCTACTAAATGAACAACAGAGGGCTGCTTTTGATGAGATAATGTCCACAATTGGCTCCAAACGAGGTGGCTTATTCTTTGTCGATGGATCAGGCGGCACAGGAAAGACTTTTTTGTATAGAGCGCTTCTCGGAACCGTTCGCAGTCAGAACAAGCTTGCTGCTGCTACAACTACATCTGGTGTCGCAGCATCTATAATGCTTGGTGGGAGGACAACCCACTCACGTTTCAAGATTCCCCTAACGCTCGACGATAAACAAGGATGCGGCTTCACAAAACAGTGTGGAACTGCCAAGCTGCTGCAGCAAGCATCTCTCATCATTTGGGACGAGGCGTCTATGACAAAGAGGCAGGCTGCGGAAGCACTGGACTATAGCATGTGTGATATAATGGGACAGAAGGATCTTCCATTCGGTGGGAAGATAGTTGTCTTTGGTGGAGATTTCAGGCAAGTCCTCCCTGTTGTACGTAAAGGATCCAGGGCTCAAATTGTCGGTGCTTCCTTGAGAAAGTTGTATCTTGGGGAATTCATGTGTCATCTTAAGCTCGTGCGCAACATGAGGGCCCAGACCGATCCATGGTTCGCGGATTATATGTTGCCCATTGGTAATGGCACAGAGGAGGTTAATGAAGATGGTGATGTACGCCTTCCTGACGAAATATGTGTCTCGTACACTGGGGATTCCGAGAAAGATCTTGACACATTGATTGAGAGCATCTTTCCAAATCTCAATGAAAACATGGCAAACAAGGATTACATCACCTCTAGAGCCATTTTATCAACACGTAATGATTGGGTAGATGATATTAATTCGAAGATGATCAACAAGTTCCAAGGTGGGAAGGTGGTGTACCATAGTTTCGACGAAGCGGTTGATGATCCCCACAACTACTATCCTCAGGAGTTCCTTAACACATTGACTCCCAATGGGATACCTCCACACGTCCTGAAGCTAAAGATCAGCTGCCCGGTTATACTGCTTAGAAATTTAGACCCTGCAAATGGACTATGCAATCGAACAAGACTGGTGGTTAGAGCATGCCAAAGAAACTCAATAGATGCAGAAATTGTTTCAGGGTAGCATGCCGGGAAGAGATTTCCTTCCTCGGATACCCTTGTGCCCCTCTGATGATCAGATGTTCCCATTTCAATTCAAAAGGAAGCAGTTCCCAATTAGGCTTAGCTTCGCCATGACGGTCAACAAGTCACAAGGTCAAACAATACCAATCGTCGGAGTGTACTTGCCCGCACCTGTGTTCTCCCATGGACAGTTGTATGTTGCTATATCTAGAGCCACAGCCAAAACGAACATCAAGATCCCTGCCCTTCCACCTAATGTTGTGGCAGAGGAGGAGGAAGCTAGAAGGCAAGAAGAGAAAGATGCAAAAAAAGAAAGCAAAGGGCAAGGGTAAATAGAATGATACAGTCAAAAAACAAAAAAGAGTACTATCGGTGAATGGCACGTATACAAAGAATATTGTATATAAGGAGGTTTTGACATTGTAGGTAAGGTAATATTCTATTTATTATTCATGCGTATCTTACATATTAATGCGTGTTTGGAAAAGAAATGATGCCATTTATTGTTTCTCTCTTTTTCTTTAGGTAAAATTAAATGATCCATGATACTTTCATGCCATGATGTTTCAACTCGACATGGTTTGTGTCAATTTAATAATTCAGGTACACAAAAGTCCATTTTATGTTATGGTATTTACTGTGATTTTTTTTACAGAGCTACGATTAGTGAGAATGATGTACAAAGTCAAATAATATCATGTATTATTTAATTGTACATGAATATATAAAGATAAAATATGAAGAGTTTCTTGCATAAACGAAAAGTTTGTTCTTAGCATATTATTTGGGCTCATGAGTTATTCATTCTATGCCGGTGGCTGGAGCTGAATATATGTTGTTTCTCTTTGAAATGAATAGGTAACTGGATGGCTCATTCTGCAATACATGACAAGCTGGAAAAGTCGTAAAAAGTTGACATCTGTACAGTGAGTAAATATACTTTATTAAATGTTAGTTTTTCATGATCTTAAAATATGAAAAAGACATATTACATGTCGTGTTTTGACTTTAAGCAAAAAATATTCCAATGTTTCAGGATAGTCTTGCTATGTAACATAATTTCTTCGTGGATCTTGTGGCGCATGAAGCAAATGCTTGGAGAAAGTGCCTACCAAGCATCGTAAACAATAACTTCGGCACATCACGGCATAAATTTTGAATAGACATAGTGTGTCATTTTGGGTGTATTTGTCATAGTCACTTGGGCAAATTACCAGATTAACATATCAAACTGTGCGCTCAATTTCAAGTCGTTCTTCAGATGTAATGCCTTCAATTGAGAAATTTTTATTGTATGTTCTGTGTGTTGCCTTATAGGTGGGAAACTGCCTCTTCTAAGTCTTCTTCCTCTCGTTCTAGACCTCTCATGCGATCAATCCACGAGCGTCCTCTTCCTCCGGAGGGTGGAAAGAATCCCATTGGAGTCCTTCGGAGGTGCTGTCTATAAACCACTCGTAGCTGTCGCAGGGCCTTCCGAGCAGCCTTGGGGTAGGTGTCGGCAAAGCGAAAACCAGTGGCAGAGACGAACCATGGCTCTATGTCGGGGTAAAGCGTGCTTCTTCCCACAAAGATCAACAGCTTACACCGAGGGGTGCCGTAGCGTTCGTACTCCCGGTAGACGAACTCTGGCGGATCCCTTACTCCGACGCGCTCTAGGGCCGAGTAGCAACGAGGTTAGGGAGGCCGGGCCGGACGGGGGCAAATTCCTCCGTTCCACTCGGGGTTAGCCATGCGGAAACGAGGCAAGAATCAAGGTAAGGATTTGGGAAAAGGTGAGCTTAGCAAAGGAAAGGTTAGAGAGGGCCGGAGGAGGTCTCGTATCCTAGGGGTCATGTCCTACGGCCAACCTACGGCTCGATACCACCTGAAGCGTCCCCTCTTAAGAGGTGACTAAATGTGATTCAAATACCAGTCCCAGGAGGCTGGTAACACATTTATTACAACATGTGGAATCAGTCTTTTACATCACGGCGACACAAAGGGCACGGTAGTGCCAACGCTACAAGGAACAACACAAACGCTAACGACCACACTACAATAGCAAAGGCCTCCATAGCCTACTCAGAGTACCACACCATGGAAGCTTTCGGTAGGGCCATGGGTACACAGGCACGGTTGGGTGTAGGGCACGATCTACTCAACGTCTTCGGGAATGTAATCGGGATCCTCCTCTGTAAAATAGTTAGTAAAACAAGGGTGAGCACATACGTACTCAGCAAATCCAACCCCACCCACGGAGGGGCTTATCAGCAGAATCATGCATAAGGTATAACAAGGATCAGGTTAAGGTTCACTTTGCAAACTTACACATGCAGGGGTTCATTTAAAAAAAGCTTTCGCAAATCATTTTCATAACCAAAGTGACTCAACTGTTTTAGGAAAACCACTGTGGATCTACCGGACTTCCCGTCCGTCGTAGCCCAGGCACACAGCCACACACGCATCACCGGAAAACAACTCACACCGGAAAAACAACCCATCCCAAACACTAGTTTTCGTGACCACACCGTGACTCGTCCAATACCGTGGACACGGCTATTCGAATAGGTTTAACACTCTGCAGAGGTTGTACATCTTTACCCACAAGTAGGGTACCGTCACACGGACACCTCAGTGCCGGTACGGATCCTATCAAAGCCATTACCCACCTTAGCTAACACTATGAGCCACCACAGAAGCACCCAAGGGGTTATACCACATAACCAGGGCGTACCTCACACAGAGAGTACCCCTGCTCCTTGGTCTCCCGCTGCTCACCCGCACACCAGATGGCAAGTAGATTAACTAGTGGGATTTATGCTAAGCCGTTGCCACATACAACGGTCGAGTGGTTGTACGAGGATTTGGGTCAGGTGAGATGTCACGCAACCCGGTCCTTAACCGACAAGATGGACAACTCCCAACACGCTCAACCACACAGGTACGAGCTCACCCATACTCCTGACACACACGTCCATCCCGTCTACCCAGTTCTTTACTCATTTTCCAAACATATCCCCTTTTCATTTTTAAAGCACTCACACATTTTGAAAGCACTCGCACATTGTAAAACAAACATTTAGGCCAAAACAAGGTTCAATCATAGCAATCAAGGGTGGCTATCCTACCGTGTTTTGTAGTAAAACAATATGCAATTTATAAAACGGGTATAGGGTATATTTATAAAACTAGGAAGCATGCATCAAAGGATGAGGGTGAACTTGTCGTCTTCGAAGTCTTCGGGGAGTGCCGGCTCGACGTTCGGGGCTTCGGGCTCCCCGCTCGCGGTAGTCGGCTTCGATCTCCGGCTCGGGGTACCTTCCTCCGTCTACTCCGTCGGCTATGGCGCACACACAAGCAAGCAAGCAATATTAGCACGTATGTTTCCGGCCGAGCTCGGGGGGAAAGTGAGCGGAGGGGGGGTATATATAAAGCCCTAAGGGGTTGGCTTGGTGGGGATATTACTGGGAAGGGTGAGGTGAAATTTGGATTTAACCGGAAATAAAATCGTGCATGAAATGCCGGGTTAGAGAGAGGGTATAGGGGCTAAGGACCTATTAGTAATTTTTATTAATGGGGAAAGGGTGTGGTTTATGATTTATAAACTTAATTAGGGCCTAGTTATAAATTGTTTTAGGGCCTGATAGAATCTATTTTATAATTAGTCCTTAACCTAGGGGTTTATCCGAAAAGAGCAAGAGAGAGAGGGAATATAATTAGAGGGGCTCGGGATAAGGGGAAACATCAGGGGGCTTTGGGCAAATCGCCCCTTTCTAACTCCCCCGATCCAGAACAGGGGGGGCCATCCGGCCGGCCGGCATGGGGCTCGCCGGCGGCCCTCCCGGCCCTAGCGGCAGCCCAGGAGAGGGGGAATAGAAGGAGAAGGTCGAGGGGATCCCGCCCCCGTGCTCCCCTCGAGCTCTGGTGGACCGTGGGTGGCGGCGCGGCGGTGGAGTTATGCGGCGGTGGTGGTCTGCGGTGGTGGAGGTCGGGCGGCGCGGTGAGTGCAGAGCGGCTTGCTTGGCGAGGTGTGGCGGTCGAGGGGGGGTGGCGCCGGCCTTTTATAGGCCCCGATGGTCGGTTCGGAGGGGGGGAGAAAAATCTTCCGGCGACCTCGGTGGCGACTCCCGGCAAGGTGGGCCGCGGCGGCCGGCGAGGTCAACCGTGGCGCTATAGGATGTGATTGGTCGGTCGGTGACGTGGTGGTGGCGAGGGCGGCGTCACGGCGGTCTTTGTTTGGCGGACGTGATGGCTCGGCGGCGGTCGTCGCTTGTCGGGGGCGGCTCGGCTCGGCTCCCGCCGGCGGCGCGGGGCCGGGCGGGCGTGCGGCGCCGGCGACCCGGTCCGGCCGGTCGCGGGCCCGCGATGACGTGTGGGGGGAGGCGCGTTGCCGGCCTGGTAGCCAGGCACGGTCAATGGCGCCTGGCGCGGTCTGTCGCGGCTTGTCGCAGAGGGAGCAGGCGCGCGGCCAGGGAGGAAGGAAAGAGGAGGAAGAAGAGAGAGGGCAGGAAGAAAGGAAAGAGGAAAAAAAGAAAGGAGGAAAAGGAAAAAGGAAGGAAAAGAAGGGAAAAGGAAAGGAGAGAAGGGAAAAGGGAAGAAAGAAAAGAGAAAGAAAGGGAAGGAAAAATGGAGAAAGAAAAGAAAATAGGGGAAGGGATTTTAGAAAATTGGAAATTGTTAGGGAAATTAGGGGGAAAGGTATTGCGGGATTTTTCCAATTTCCGGGCGTCGGCGCGTTTTCGGGGACGGCGGTGATGGCGAGGCGGACCGGACGGCGGGACCGCGGCGTGCGCGGGGATTCCGGCACGGTGGCCGACCGCGGCGTTGGGAAGGGGCGCATGGGTGCGCGCTCGGGGTGCGGGCGGTGCCGGCGGGATTCGTGGCACGCGTGTCGGGGAGAGAGAGGGGGAAAACAGTGGCTAGGGTTTGAATGGTAATTGAGCTCGGCGGGTCAGTTTTGAAAATACGCATGATTTATTAGGTGATTTATTTGGAGCTAAAAACGCGGGCGTTACAAACCTACCCCACTTAAAATGAATCTCGTCCTCGAGATTCGGCTAGAGTTCGAATAGGTGGGGAAACTCCTTCTTCAGTGCGTCCTCTCGTTCCCACGTAGCTTCTTCCACCCCGTGTCTGCTCCATTGGACTCTGCACACCCGTACTTCTGACGTCCTTGTCCGCTTGACCACAGTGTCTAAGATCTTGACGGGCACCTCTTAGTACCTAAGGTCTGGTTGTAGATCAATGGTCTCCACCGGTACTCGCTTCTCTTCCAGAACCTTCAAGCATCGGCGTAGCTGGGAGATGTGGAACACTGGGTGTATATCTGACATTTCTTCGGGTAGCTCCACCGATATGCTCTTCGCTCCGACTCTCTTTATTACTTTATATGGTCCGATGTACCGAGGGGCCAACTTCCCGTGTACTTGAAATCTCCGAGTCCCCCGGATGGGTGAAACCTTGAGGTAGACGAAGTCTCCTGGATTGAAGCTTGCTTCACGCCTTTTCTTGTCTGCGTAGCTCTTCTGTCGGGACTGGGCGGCTTTCAACTTTTCTCGGATATCAGCTACTCGCTCCTCGGCTTCCTTTATAAGTGCGGGCCCAACCAGGGCACGCTCTCCTACTTCTGACCACATCAGGGGTGTCCTACATTTTCTCCCATATAGTGCTTCGAATGGCGACATTCCCAGACTTGCTTGGTAGCCGTTGTTGTAGGAAAATTCGCATATGGCGGTGCTCTGCTCCCAATCTTTGCCGTAGGTGAGGACGCATGCTCTCAACATATCTTCCAAAATTTGATTCACCCTTTCGGTCTGTCCGTCTGTCTGTGGGTGGTACGCTGAGCTGAAGTCTAGCTTGGTGCCCATGGCTTTGTGCAGGCTTTTCCAGAACCTAGAGGTGAATTGGGTCCCTCTATCTGAGACTATTCTGCTAGGCACTCCATGCAGCTTCACTATATTTTCCATGTAGAGTTTTGCCAATTTCTCTCCACCATAAGTGGTCCGTACGGGTAGAAAGTGAGCGACTTTAGTGAGTCGGTCCACGATCACCCATATGGAGTCATGTCCCTTCTGAGTCCTTGGCAACCCTACTATGAAGTCCATACCTATCTCGTCCCACTTCCATACCGGGATTGGTAAAGGTTGCAACGATCTGCGGGCTTCGATGTTCGGCTTTGATCCTCTGACAAGTGTCACAGTGGGCGACGAACCGTGCAATGTCTGCTTTCATCCCATTCCACCAATATTTCTGTTTTACGTCCATGTACATCTTGGTGGATCCCGGGTGAATGGAGTACGCTGAGTTGTGTGCCTCATCCATGATGGTCTGTCGAAAATCTCCACCTTCGGGCACACATATCCAGTTCTTGTACCACAGGGTGCCTTGGTCATCTACCCTGAAGTCAGGGGCCTTGTTTTCTCCGGTATGCTTGCGGATCCTCATCAGATTTTCATTGGTCTCTTGGGCCTTCCGGATCTTTTCCTCTTGTGTAGGCTGAACACTCAGCTGGCGGACGTAGCCTTGGGGGACGATGTGTACGTTGAGCCGTGCCATCTCCTCTTGCAACTGGGCACTCTTGGGTGCTGCCTTTTCGTAGGTTTTCCGGCTTAGTGCATCTGCTACTACATTGGCCTTCCCCGGGTGGTAGTGAATCTCTAGGTTATAGTCCTTGACTAGCTCTAGCCATCTTCTCTCGCCTTAGGTTCGGGTCGGGCCGGGTGAAGATGTACTTTAGACTCTTGTGGTCCGTGTAGATTTCACACTTGTTCCCGATCGGATAGTGTCTCCGGATCTTCGGGGCATGCACTACGGCCGCAAACTCCGGATCATGGGTGGGATAGTTCTCGCTCATGGGGTTTAAGGCGACGGGAGGCGTATGCCACTACCTTCCCATCTTGCATGAGAACACATCCCAACCCTTGTCGGGAGGCGTCGCAATACACGACAAAGTCCCGTTGAATGTCTGGCAGGGTTAGCACTGGGGATGTGGTCAACCTCTTCTTCAACTCTTGGAAACTTCTTTCACGGGCCTCGGTCCGTTAAACTTCTTCTCTTTCTTGAGCGGCTCCGTCATGGGCCGGGCGATCTTGGAGAATCCCTCGATAAATCTTCGGTAGTACCGCTAAACCTAGGAAACTCCCGATCTCACTCACGTTGGTTGGTTGCCGCGGTTGGAGACTGTCTCAACTTTCCCGGGGTCTACGCCTACTCCTTGCGGTCAATATGTGCCCAAGGAAGGATATTTTCTCTAGCCAAAATTAACACTTGCTGAACTTGGCGTATAGCTTGTGTGCCCTCAATTTTCCCAGCACTACTCGAAGATGTTGTTCATGCTCCTCCATGCTTTTAGAGTAAACAAGTATGTCGTCAATGAAGACCACGACAAACTTGTCCAGGCTCTTCCATGAACACCTTATTCATGAGGTTCATGAAGTATCTTTGGTGCATTGGTTAGTCCAAAGGACATCACCGTGAACTCATATTGCCCGTAGCGAGTGACAAAGGCGAGTCTTGGGGATGTCACTCTCCCTAATCTTGAGTTGGTGATACCCTGATCTTAGATCCACCTTCGAGAAATACTTGGCTCCCTTCAGTTGGTCAAACAGGTCATCTATTCTGGGAAGAGGGTACTTGTTTTTAATAGTGACCTCGTTCAGCGAGCGATAGTCCACGCACATCCTCATGCTCTTATCCTTCTTCTCCACGAAAAGCATTGGGGCTCCCCATGGTGATGAGCTTGGTCTGATGAACCCGCTTCGCTGGAGCTCTGCTAGCTGCTTCTTCAATTCTGCCAACTCAGGGGCTGCCATCCTATAGGGCCTCTTGGCTATGGGAGAGGTTCCAGGGATAAGGTCGATTACGAACTCTATGTCCCTGTCGGGTGGCATTCCGGGGAGTTCTTCGGGGAACACATCCGGGTATTCTCGTACTACCGGGACATCTTCTATGGACTTGGCTTCTATGTTGAAAACCATTATATCCGCCTGTGTCCCCGGTGTGGCGAGTCACTTGTATCCCGTCCGGGTTGGTCGGGTGCACTACTTTATCGGCGCAACTTATGAGGCCATGGTGTTGGCTTAACCGGTCCATACCAAGGATCACATCTATCCCCTTGGATTTCGGTACTACCGTGTCTCGCTAGGAACTCTACCCCACTTAAAATAATCCTTACCGGGGGCATCCCGGTTGACACTTAATGTCACCTCCGGCGTTCGAGTTATTAGGAGTGCTTTGAGTAGTACCGTGGGTATGCTATGCTTTTCCACAAAGCTTGAGGATATGAATGAGTGCGATGCTCCCGAATCGAACAAGTATGGTAGCCAAAGCGAGCCGACCGAGAACTCACCGAGTACTACGCCTTGTGCTTCCTGTGCCTCCTGCGCATTGATGTGATTGACCCGGGCGCGTCCATATGACTGCTGGGGCTGCCTCATCTGCTGGTTGTTGTTGTTATTGCCGAAGTTATTGTTGCTGCGCACCGGCATGCGGTTGGCTCCTGACACAAGAGGCCTTGGCCCGTTCACCGAGTTGGAGTAGGTGGTGGTGGTTGGCTTTTTAGCGTAGGGGTAATTGGCGATGAAGTGCCCGGTTTCTCGGCAGTTGAAACACACTCGGGAGTCATTCATCGTTGTTGGTCGTGATCCGGTCGGTGTTGTTCTCGTGGGGGCTTCATGGCACTCGGGTTGTAGGAGGGCTTGAACCGGGCTGCGGGGGGCTTGCGAGCTCGTGGCTTGGGATTGGGTTCTGTACTGCATAGGAGCTTGGAACCTGGACACGGGGTGTCCAAAGTTTCTCGGCCTCTGGGATCGCTCTTGTCGCTTGGCCTTGTGTTCCATGAACTTGCGCTTGTTTTCCTTCTTTTCCTCGGCCCTTGCTCTCTCCGTGAGTATTGCCATGTTCATAAGGGTGTTAAAGTCCGGGTAAATCCGAGGAGTCGGCGGTGTCCTCGCTTCGGGAGTCGACCCTTCTTGAACATCTCTTGCTTTTTGGAGTCTTTATCCACCTCCTCGGGGGCATAGCGTGCCGGCTCTATGAAGCGGTACGTGTATTCCTCCACGGACATGTTGCCTTGGCGGAGTTCGCGGAACTCGTCTGCCTTCCGCTTCAGTGTGGCCTCCGGGATGTGGTAGCGACGGAACTCCTTCACGAATTCATCCCATGTGATGGCGGAGGGATCCTTGGCGGCGGCGCAGTAATTTTCCCACCGAGGCTAGGGTCGTCCCCGGTGAGTCGGGTGAGCCGCCGGGAGAACCTTGTCATGGTCCTCGCAAGGTGGAGGGGCTCCGGTTCCCTCGAGATGGCTCTCGACCAATCGTCGGCGTCCAAAGGATTCCACCGACCCGCTAAAGGTGGGCGGCTTAGTCCTGAGGAACTCGATCAGCTTCTCATTCATGCTCATAACTCGGGGTCTTGGCCGGTTGACGGCGTTGAAGATAGCCTCCATCAGGACAGTCTGGTTGGCTAAGACTTGTGCCAAGTCAACGGGAGGGGGTGGTGGTGGCAGGACCACGTTCTCTCCTCCATCTTCATTTTGGTTAACCTCCTGGTCGTGGAGACGCTCCCTCCGATCGGCTTCGATCCTTCAGCGTCCGATCGGTGGGTCCTGACAGGGCGTCTGGAGACCATCTGTAAACAAACGGGTTTTCTAAGAGGTCTAGTTTTATGTGATGTTTAAGTGGATTATATCGGATTTCTTTTTGAAAGGGCAGGGTCTACTCCTGCCGGTAAGCACACAACAAGCACATAGCAAACAAGCAAGCACAAACAAGTTTTTATTACAAACCAGCGAGGAGGATACATCCCGACTACGCGGACACACTACACAACTAAGGACTAAGGGCGCGACTTGGACCAGTACGGCTTCATTCCCTGGGTCTTGGGGCACACTACTCGAGAGGGGAGTCGTCTTCTCGGGGTCGAGTGTTCTTCCGGCGGAATGAGCAACTCGTCATCGTTTCCGCCTTCGGGGTCTCCGTTTTCCCGAGGTCGTGCCGCGGCTTCGCCGGTAGGCCGTTGGGGGTTCGGTGGATCGCCGGTGGTGCTGGGGGGGGACTTCGATAGTTCCTCCCCCATCCTACAAGGGGGTGTTCCCGGCGGGACTTGAGCTTCTCCAATGGCCGGAACGGGTGTTCCGCCGTTGGTCCATTCTTGCATGCGTTGGTCCTGGATCCTCCTGAGGCTTTCTTGGGCAACGGCTTCACTGCTTATGGCCGCCGTGGTCCTTGCTTCAGCTTGAGCAACTCGGACTTGGTGCATCCTCACTGTGACTTCAGCTTGTTCGGCCCGACTGATTTGTTCCCTCAAGTGCCTGGCCTGGTCATCAAAGAGCTTGTCCAGGGAGACAAGGTAGGCGACTACGTGGTACAGCAGGTCTTCTTGGTGGCGACGTCGTTCCAGGTTCCTCATGCGGGCTTGCCAAACTGGGGTTCTGATGGCGGGAGGGAAGTATCTCATCGGTGTGGGGACGAGGTGTTCCTCGTAGATCCGGGTAGCGGAGGGCTTTTCTGAGGGCCAAAGGATAGGTGTCCCGGTGTCGAAACCCTGTGGCGGTCACGCGCCATGGCTCGATGTTGGTGTGGCGGTTGCTTCTAGCGACGGAGAGGACCACTCTACAGCGAAGAGTGCCGAGTTGCTCGTACTCTCTGTTGTAGTACCTAGGGCGCTCAGTGATACCGAGGCGCTCCAGGGAGTTTATGAGCAGGCGAGCAAAACCATGCTCCTCCTGGCACACGCCTTGGGTCCATCCATCTTCCGCCATCTGAAAACAAAGGTAGAGTTGAACAGGTTGTGGTGGGGTACAAGGGATAGATAACTTTATTTAGTAGGAAGGTTGGGGTACATTCTTCGGGGTACACTTATTATTACTAGGACTCAACTTCCTAACACCCTAGTCTTATCCTCATGGTGACTCTTCCTCTAGCTGGATACGGCGCTTCTTTAGTGGAAGATCTTGCTCCGCATCTCATCTTCGTCCGGGTCCCTTTGTCCCAGTGGGTTTCTTCGGGTTCATCTTCTTCTGCTCTGGCTCCTTCATCTCTGCTTCTTCGCTCCTTTAGTTCATCCCATAGCTGTTTGTGGAACATCTCCGATCGTTCCTTTTCCCTGAGGTAGTCTTGCCTCATGTTGTGCAGTTCAACTTCTGCTATGGTGGTCTTAACCCTTTCTAGTTCTATCCTCTGTTCTGCTCTTTCCGCTCTGTCAATCTGCTGCTTCAGTTGCTGGGCTTGCTCCTGATAAAGGTGGTCTAGGCCTCTGAGGTATATGGATAGGTGGGAAACTGCCTCTTCTAAGTCTTCTTCCTCTCGTTCTAGACCTCTCATGCGATCAATCCACGAGCGTCCTCTTCCTCCGGAGGGTGGAAAGAATCCCATTGGAGTCCTTCGGAGGTGTTGTCTATAAACCACTCGTAGCTGTCGCAGGGCCTTCCGAGCAGCCTTGGGGTAGGTGTCGGCAAAGCGAAAACCAGTGGCAGAGATGAACCATGGCTCTATGTCGGGGTAAAGCGTGCTTCTTCCCACAAAGATCAGCAGCTTACACCGAGGGGTGCTGTAGCGTTCGTACTCCCGGTAGACGAACTCTGGCGGATCCCTTACTCCGACGCGCTCTAGGCTGAGTAGCAACGAAGTTAGGGAGGCCGAGCCGGACGGGGCAAATTCCTCCGTTCCACTCGGGGTTAGCCATCTGGAAACAGGCAAGAATCAAGGTAAGGATTTGGGAAAAGGTGAGCTTAGCAAAGGAAAGGTTAGAGAGGGCCAGAGGAGGTCTCGTATCCTAGGGGTCATGTCCTACGGCCAACTTACGGCTCTGATACCACCTGAAGCGTCCCCTCTTAAGAGGTGACTAAATGTGATTCAAATACCAGTCCCAGGAGGCTGGTAACACATTTATTACAACAGGTGGAATCAGTCTTTTACATCACGGCGACACAAAGGGCACGGTAGTGCCAACGCTACAAGGAACAACACAAACGCTAACGACCACACTACAATAGCAAAGGCCTCCATAGCCTCCTCAGAGTACCACACCATGGAAAATCTTCCCGGCGACCTCGGTGGCGACTCCGGCAAGGTGGGCCGCGGCGGCCGGCGAGGTCAACCGTGGCGCTATAGGATGTGATTGGTCGGTCAGTGACGTGGTGGTGGCAGGCGGCGTCGCGGCGGTGCTGTTTGGCGGACGTGATGGCTCGGCGGCGGTCGTCGCTTGTCGGGGCGGCTCGGCCGGCTCCCGCCGGCGGCGCGGGGCCGGGCCGGCGTGCGGCGCGGCGACCCGGTCGGCGGTCGCGGGCCCGCGATGACGTGTGGGGGGGGCGCGCGTTGCCGGCCCGGTAGCCGGCGCGCGGTCAATGGCGCCGGCGCGGCCTGTCGCGGCCTGTCGCGGAGGGAGCAGGCGCGCGGCCAGGGAGGAAGGAAAGAGGAGGAAGAAGAGAGAGGGAAGGAAGAAAGGAAAGAGGAAAAAAAGAAAGGAGGAAAAGGAAAAAGGAAGGAAAAGAAGGGAAAAAGGAAAGGAGGGAAGGGAAAAGGGAAGAAAGAAAAGAAAAGGAAGAAAAGAGAAAGAAAGGGAAGGAAAAATGGAGAAAGAAAAGAAAATAGGGGAAGGGATTTTAGAAAATTGGAAATTGTTAGGGAAATTAGGGGGAAAGGTTTTGCGGGATTTTTCCAATTTCCGGGCGTCGGCGTGTTTTCGGGGACGGCGGTGATGGCGAGGCGGACCGGCCGGCGGGACCGCGGCGTGCGCGGGATTCCGGCACGGTGGCCGACCGCGGCGTTGGGAAGGGGCGCATGGGTGCCGGCTCGGGTGCGGGCGGTGCGGCGGGATTTGCGGCACGCGCGTCGGGGGGGGGAGAGAGAGGGGGGAAACAGTGGCTAGGGTTTGAATGGTAATTGAGCTCGGCGGGTCAGTTTTGAAAATACGCATGATTTATTAGGTGATTTATTTGGAGCTAAAAACGTGGGCGTTACATTAATACTCTAAGTGAGTGCTCCAACGTGGATTAGTGAGAAGCGTCAACTTCTCGATACCACAGGAAAAAATTCGGTCGTCTCTTGTGCCTCTCTCTCTCTACTTTCTTGCATTTAATTTCAGCACCTATTTCACGCACTTAAGTTTCCCTGCGCTTGTTCTCTTTAAGTTGCTTATTTGCTTCATATCTTGACTAGGGTGTTCATATCTCTTAGTGTGATATTTGCTAAGGAAACTCTTGTTAGTGTGCTTAGTAGTAGAGAAAAACCTTTTTAGATGGGCAACACTAGTTGATAGGCTAAGGTTTTCTTTATGCATTAGAAATTCAAAAGAAGGCCCATATTCAACCCCCTTCTACAGGTCATTGATCCTACACATCCTAGGCTTGTTCGCTTTCATCGGATTCAATACGGCCGGAATAATAGATACATCAAGAAAATTGTGATACAGACTCGGATTTATTCCGAATCAAGAATTAATTTTACTCATCATGTTAGGTAGAACAATAGATTGAAGAGCCGGATTGATTTCACACCTCTTTTTGAAAATAAGGGCAGGAGCACTGCCATGTCATATAAGGAGAAGGAGCAATTTTACATCACGAGCTGAAGCTAATGCCACCACACACAAACAAACACGCACGAACAACACACACAACAAGACACCACACCACCACCACTTGGGAGAAGAGCCAAGGGAGTCGTCGCAACCCACGCTGTCATCACCAACGTTGTGCCATGACCAAAGTCGCAACCGCTGCAAGTTGAACATGCCACCAAAACTCCACCATGGGCTATCACCAACAAGCTGCACACACTCGGTCGTCGATCTCTCAACTCCGACGTTGCTTCAACAGAAATCTCTCGTCGCAGCGCCAATGAAAACAACCGATCCTGGCCACTCTGCGTGGGGGCCTCGCCTCATCATCCGCCTCACTACTCCGCCAAGGACTCGTATCCCTGAAACTGCTCTGGAAGCACCACCTCTGCCCAGTCGTTGTTAATATCACCACTGCACCGAGCACACCAACTTAAGGCTACACCTCCATGGGTCCTCCGCACCTCCCTGCCAATGCGGATCAAGTGCACCACCACAACCGCAACGCCCAAGGCAACACCACCAGCCAACCGCCTCCACTGTCAGAAGCAGAGATGGATCTCCAGATGCAGCGCCTCCAAGAAGGGCACGACGCTGATGACGCCTTCGCTGCATGTCCGTATAGGACTGGGTTTTCACCCTGAAAACTTGTGCCACAAGGACATGGTAATCCTCAATGGTGCCCTCGGCAGGGGGAACGACGCCCAAAGGGCGCCGCCACCATTGCCACCGACAGTGGAGGCTTTCGCCCAGAAAACCACTCATGGCGCACACTCTCCACCAAAGACAGAGGCCTGCATCCCCTTCAACCACGACACCTCCTACCGGAAGAAGTCCGACATAGCCCAAGGCACCAGCGAGCACCCGTCGACCCGACCCCACCACCAGAGCAGTGTCGGACCAGTATCACTGCTGAGGAGAAGAGGAGAACCACTCAGCTAAAGACGCTGTTGCCTGCACACAAGACACCTCCGAGCCCACCCGTATCCATCCGCAAGACACAGATTCGGCAGGCCCAGGGGTCCCCGACCGCTGCTGCTGGTGCCACAACATCGGTTGGAGCCGCCGGCGGCCACCACCCTGCGCCCTCCCATGTCAACCGTCACCGCCGTCAACACGCCGACCACCGCTGCCACCGAGCACCGCGCCGCCCATGGCCGCCGCTCCCAACGGACACGCCGCCGCCGCCCCCCGCCACCCACCGGCGCACGCCCCCGTCGTGCAACCTCCGGATCCGGCGGGACGGCGCCGGATCCGGAGGCCCAAGCCTCTCGCCGCCACCTAGGACGTCGGGCCGAGGGAAGGCGCCCGCGCCCGCCCCGAGCTCGACGCTGGAGCTGCTGAGGCCTCCCGCCACCAGAGCCACTGTGTTGCCGCCGTCAAGCCCGGGACCACCGCTGCATAGCCTGGGGATCTCGCCGCCCACACAAGACCCGTGAGCTGCCAGGGGGAGGAGAGCCTCACCACCGCCTTCCCTGGGGCCGTGTGGAATCCCGACAGACGCCCCTCTAGCGGCGGCGAGGTAAAGGAGGTAGGGAGGGAGGTTAGTGAGTGGCGACTAGGGTTTCCCCGAGTCGCCTGCGGGGGGGAGACGCGGGGAAACAAGAGCTAGACGAGGTCAGTGCTGCATCTGGGGTGCGTGAGATCAATGTGTTCCTTTTTCGAGTGGGTTGATTCTAAGTCTCTTGGTGTACCTATCATGAGTAAATTAATTTTCAACCCGGAATAAATCTGATCTCTTAGAGCAACTCCAAGAGACTAGCTAAAGTTTGGAAAAAATCTCAAAAACACTCTTCCAAAAGACTAGCTATCTACCCAACTAGCTATACTGACTAGCTAATTCGTTGTCCCGCTAGCTATCTTTGGCTATTGGCTATTGACTAGCTATCCTGATTTTCATGAGTATGACATGCGGGACCCACAAGCAGTGGAGCATATAGAGAGTTCTGTTTAGAGAGGCTGTTGGATGTCAACATCTTTTTGCTAGCTATTTCATTTTACATACTAGCTAAATCAAGATTTTAGCTAGTGAGTTTTAAATAGGCTCTTGGAGTTGCTCTTTTTTTGCAAGGAGAAGAGAGCTTTCTATTACTCAGAAACATGGTTACATTCCCGAGCAATAATTTGCTCAACACACACCAGCGCAGCGAAATGCCAAACAGTGGATTGGTGAGTACGCTTTGCCAGTTGTGCTACTCATGAGCTACACAATTACTCTCTCTTCTCTTATGGACCACGGTCCACCTAGGAAGCTGGTCGCCTGCTTTTACAGTCTCGTCGATGATGAACTTCAGCATCGTTCTCCCCCCATCTCTCGCAGCCAACATGGAGGTGACGGTGCTGTAGTCTGTCTCCAGAATCACGCTCTGCGGGCACCAGTCGGCAGCGATTATTAGGCCCTCCTTGCAGGCAGTTGCTTCCATCTCTTCTGCACTGCCCCTAGACTGGAAGAAGCTCCAGGCCGTGAGGACGACCCTACCATTGATGTCCCGCACGACAACACCAGTGGCTCCTTCTCCACAGCTTTCATCAAACGCCCCATCGACATTGATTTTCAACCAGCCCTCTTGCGGTGCCATCCACTTGGCTTGCTCCCCTCCTTGTCATCGAGACTTCCCTGCATCTAGATAAATAGACAGTGACAGCTTACCATGCGGGTCAGCTTTTCCGCCTTGTTGTCGGATGTCACACAGTTTCTGTCCAGTATTTCCGCAAGAAGCTAACTGATCCAGCAAACGGTAACTTCTCACTCTCATGTGTGATAATATTTCGGACTTGCTAGGTGCGCCAGAGCAGTAGTAGCCACTGGGCTGCACTGTGAGTGTCCAGTGCATCCACACGGTGTAGCAAGCTGGCAGCCGTGAAGTCCCTTAACTGTTCATCGTCCGGCAATGCCCAATATTGTCGCATCGCCTCTCTGAGAAAGATGGCATGGTTACACCAAATCAAAGCATGTTCCACTGATTCCTCCTCCTTGCCACATATTTTACAAGAGCTATCAATGACAATGGATTTTCACTTCTTATTCACCTGAGTGGCTAAACCACTCTTGGTTACTTTCCAGCAAAAAATAAGCACTTTATGCGGAATTGGCAGCATCCAATATCTGATCCAGATTGGTCGGTTCACAAATCACAGAATGTCGCGATGTAGATTGGCAGCCACCCCTCTCTACTTCCGTAAGCTTCTTGGCCAATCTGTAAGCACTTCTAACAGAGAAAGCACCACTTTTCTCATAAAACCATGCAATAAAGTCCTCGACTGAGCTGTCAGGCAGCCTGCTGTTAAGTATTATCTGAGCATCTACTGCTGTAAAATAATCACGAACCAGGTCCTCCTTTCATTCCATTTGGGACTCATAGATAGCTGACCCATTTCAGGCGGCACGACCTCATTTTCCTAGTCTTCTATCCCATCCTCGGGGAATCCAAGGATCACGCCACAGTCATACTGATTTTCCATTTCCGACCCTCCAATTATAGATGGCCATTTAGCACGAGGCCCATGGGCCAGCCCATAGCACGATTTTTTGGCCCGACACGAGCACGAGCCCAGCACGATATTTTCGGGCCCGGGCCGGCACGAGCACGATGTTGGGCTGGGCTGGGCTTCATTCTCAGCCCATAGTGCTAGCCCAGCACGGCACGAAATCAGCCGACACGACGCGGCCCACAGACTAGCACGACGGCCCAACAGCCCAACTAGCCCATTTAGCACGACGGTATATAAACCGGTGGCTCCTTCTCCCAAACCCTAGCTGCCTCCCCTTCTTTGTCCCGCCGCCGCCCCTCCTTTGTCCCGCTGCCGCCCCTCCTAGCCTCCTCTGTCCCACCGCTAGGGGGGGGCCGGCACCGCCGCCGGGGGCAAGACGCGGCCGGGGGAGCCGCCGCCGCCCGCGGTGGCAAGCCGCCGGCCGGGAGAGGCGGTGCACGCCCGCCGGGGGCAAGGCCGCGCCGCCCACCGTGCCGACACAACACAACGTCGTGGGCGCGGCCGGCGAGGCCGGGAGGTGCTACGGAGCGGCACCGCCGTGCGCAGTTAAGAAGCCGAGCAAGGGCCGCCGACCGTCACGGTGGAGGAGGAGCAAGGGCCGCCAGTGCCTGCGCCGGTGGAAGTGGAGCAAGAGCCACTGATGTCCGCGGCGGCGCCGCCCATGCCGCCGTCGGTGCCCTGCTCCCCACCTTCCTCCACTATCAGCCACCTCCTCCACCGCCGGACAACAATCTCCCTCCTCCACACCCTCCTGATGTCGTGTTGCGGGCTGGCACGCGGCTCATCGGCACGACGGGCCATAGTCGTGCCTCGGGCTGGCTGAGCACAAAAAATTAGCCTCGGGCTAGTGCTGGGCTATGTTCTCAGCCCATAGTGCCACCCAGTATGAGCACGAAGTCCGTCGGGCCACGTCGAGCTGGGCCGCTTCGTGCCTGGGCCGCGTCGTGCTTGGGCCGGGCTGGGCTAGGCAGGCCAAATGGCCATCTATACCTCCAATATACTCCCTTCTTCAGTAGTTCCAGTCCATGAACTAAAGCTTTCCACGTTGGTGATTGGTTGCAAGGAAATGCCGTGTCTAACAGGTTACCATTAGGGAAATACTTAGCTTTTAGGACCCGAGCCCATAAACTATTCGGTTTCTCTACCAATCTCCAGGCTTGCCTTGCTAAAAGGGCTTGGTTAAAGAGTTTAAGATCTCGGAAACCCAAACCACCTTTACCTTTCGTAGTAGTAAACCTGTCCCGTGCAATCCAATGTGCCTTTCCTTTACCAGCAGTCTCTCCCCACCAAAATCTCCTGATGCATCGAGTTAGAGCTTCATGCACTCTTCCAGGCAAAATAAAGATGCTCATGACATATACCGGGATAGCTTGTGCAATTGATTTAATGAGCCTCTCCTTCCCAGCAGAGGAAAGGTTACGTTCATCCCATGCATTACACCGTTTAATCAACCTTTCAGTGATAGCCCGAAACTTCTCTGCTTTCATTCTTCCTTCCGGTGTTGGCAGTCCCAAATACTTAGCCTCAAAAGTAGTTCTCGGAACATTCAGCTGCTCTTTCACTTCCTCCATAATTGTGGTATCCTGATTCTCATTAAATAAAAAGGAGCATTTATCAAAATTGATTAATTGCCCCGTGCCTCGGCAATACATGTCCAGTGTTGATTTTATGGATGATGCTTGCTCTCTGTTTGCACGAAAGAACAGTAAACTATCATCCGCAAACAGCAACTGGGTAATTTCAGGGGCTCGCCTGCATACCCTCGTACCTTGGATCGCACCATTTTAGGCCTCTCTATGCAAAACTTTAGACAAACCATCAGCAACAAAAAGGAATAAATACGGTAACAAAGGATCACCTTGACGTAACCCCCGAGTAGGCTGGAAGGTGTCCAAAAGAACACCATTGAAGCGAACTGAGTACCGTACAGTGGTAACACACTCCATTATCCACTGCACCCACTTCCGATGAAAGCCCAGCTTCACAAGAACATTTTCTAAATATCTCCAGTCTACACGATCATACGCCTTGGCTAAATCCAGTTTGTAAGCACAAATTTACTCCTGTCAGAATTATCCTGCTGAATGGCATGAATACACTCAAAAGCGATGAGGGCATTATTGTTAGTTCGATCTCTCCACCGTTACGGCCCAAAGGCCGTAACGGGCTTGTTACCGCGCCCTGGTCGGGGGCGCCCAACCAATCCATGGTTGGTGGGCCCCCGTCGCACAGTGCTATAAAGAGTGGGTGGGGGCCACGGCTCACAGTACGAGGTTCACCACGCCGCCGTACACACCCCACCCCACAAACCCTAACCGACCTGAGGGAGCACTGGAGCGGCGGGAAGCTCCGCCACCGCCGCCGCCGAGGCCCTCTTCCCGGATCCGACGCACCCGGTGCCACCGCCCGACGCTCGACCGAATCGTTCGTGACCCCGTCGTCCCTGAGCCGGCACTGCATCCCCTGCGTCAAGCCGCGGCCGCCCCTGCGACCTCGACCCGCGAGATGGCTTCCGACTCAGCGCTCCCGTCCAACCCCGATGGTCTGCGTCCCCGTTTCCCCTGTGTTTACATTTCTAGTTGTATTAGGTGCAGTAGATCTAGATCTAGGTATCCATGTTGTTTATCTGTAATCCTTAAGTACCTACCCGAATACATTAACTACTGGTGTTCGTCCATGCTTAAGTGATTAAGGTTCTAACAATGGTATTCGTCCGTGCGGGGCATGAAGAGCCGGAGCTCGCCGCCGCGTCGACGGCGTGCGGGGCGTGCGGGATATGAGATTGGGCGCCACCACCGGGCCGCTCGACGGCCGCGCGCTCACCCATGGGGTGGACGCGCACGCCGGCGAGGGGGGCGGCAGCAGCGCCGCCACCCTCCACCGAGTCACCATGCGTGTTCCTCTCTGTTTCTTGCGTTTTTTTGGTGTTTTGGTGGAGGGTAGGGCTATAGAGGAGAAAGGAGGGTGCTCGCTGCGGTCTTGGACCGAGCGGCGCCGCTCACCGCCGCCGGCGGAGAGGCCGCCGGCCGCGGGGAAGAAGACCGGCCGCCGCCGCCGGTGCTGAGTGTTGTGCTGCGCTGTGGATAGGAGGAGGAAGAATGAAAGGTTCTAGGGTTTTCCAGTCATCCAGGGCTTATATACCGCCCGATATCGGCGTGGTTGATGTTGTCCGTTGATCTCCAGATCAACGGCGGCGTTGGGCTGGCTCATCACATGGGCCACTTTGAGCCCAGGAGGGAGGCGTCGCTGGGCTGCTTTGGCGGCCCAGCCGTTGTTTTTTGGGCCTGGAGCCCATGCGGCCGCGGGCAGGTGGCCGTGGGCCGGATTTCGCAGCCGGGCCGTTCCGGTCGGTTGTGAACAGTAGATTTATTTTCCATTTAAGTTTTGAATTTAAAAAGCTATTTTGTTTTGTATTTCTTTTTCTTGTGTTGTTTTTTCATTAAGTTATATCTCTGTTTAATTTTAGATAAATTTATAAAATTTACAGAGAGTAGGATGCTTCTGAAATTAAGGTTTACTCTGTTTATTTGTTTGTTTTTCCGCTGCGTTGTTTAATTTTCTCTAGTTAAATTGAACCAAAGGGATATTTAATTAGAGAAGGTTTTTCTTTTAAGAATATGTTATACTATTGTTATTTTTCTGGCCAAAGCTGATAATTACAATATTATGACCTGATACTCTAAAGTTTTATGCATTAGTTCTATTTTTCTGCCGAAAGGTGATATAGAATTAATGTAGTAGCATGTTGTATGTATTAATTTTGACCAAAGTTAAATTGATGCATGCAATATTTATTGTTATATGTTCTCACACTTTTTCTGAATTTTATTTTCAGCTCAAGCTGGTTATGTTGGTCAGATCCCTGAGCTGACTGGCAACAACTACACGGCTTGGCGCAAGTTGCTGAAACTGGCATTTTTAATGCTGGGTATGGAGTATGTGATGACCACGGAGCGTCCTGCTGAGCCTGAGGCACCTGTGAGAGAGGCTAATGAGACTGATGCTGCATGGAAAGTAAGGGAAGACGCCCATATCAAGGCGGAAAGTGAGCACCAACTCGCCAAAGCGAGGTGGGATCTAGACAACAAGAGATGTCTAGCGATCATTCAGACTAAGATGACAGAGGCAATTAAGGCGTCCATTCCTGAAAAGGATAAGGACGGGAAGTTACTCACTTGCCTCCAAGTATTTGGAGATAGTGGATAAGCGACACTCTCATCATACTAAGACTTATGCCGGTACTACTATTGGCGGTTTGGTTGCAATGAAGTACACCTGGGTGGTGGTATAAGGGACCACATACTTAAGATGAGCAACATGAACGGCAAGCTTGCCGAGATGGGCATGGTCCTTCCCACCGAGTTTGTCATTCATTTGATTTTTAAGTCCCCGCCTCCACGAGTTTTCTCGCTTTTGAGGTCAACTACAACACCATACCAGATAAGTGGGATGTGCATAAGTTGATTGCCATGTCTGTCCAGGGAGGAAGAAAGGTTGAAGGCTCAGAATGGTGGTCTTGTTAACTATGTAAACCATGGTAAGAAGCCACAGAAGAGAAGCTTTCCAAATAAGCATTTTCAAGCTAAGAATCAAGCGGAAAGCGGACCTTCAAATGCACCTTCCCAGGGACAGATGAAGCCTAATGGAAAAGCTCCCATGCAGAATGATCAGCCTCAGAAGCCTCAGAAAGCTCCTCAGCAGACGGAGTTTGCACCAAACCAGTGTCACTGGTGCAAGAAGACTGGGCACTGGAAGAAGCAGTGTCCTAAGTGGTTGCATTTCATGTGGTCAAAGGGTGAGGACATTATTACATTTGTAGATGAATCCCTGTACTTAAGTTATAGTAAATCTACTTGGTGGATTGATTCAGGTGCAACAATTCATGTTGCTAATTCTATGCAGGGTATGACTACAACCAGAATCCTAACAAGAGGAGAAAGAACAATTAAGGTTGTGAACGGCGTCGAGGCTGCAGTTGAAGCCATTGGTGATCTCCCCATCAAGTTGAAGGACGGCTTCACGCTTCAGCTCCATGACGTTCTTTATGTTCCATCTTTAAGTCACAATTTAATTTCAGTGTCATGTTTAGCAGACAATGGTTTTGAGTGTCAGTTCAGTGCACAACATTGTTCAATTAAGTTAAATAATATGGTTGTGGGTCTTGCCATCCGACAAGACAAACTATACATGTTGGCTATTCATGATAATTCCTCTGAATGTGTTGATTATGTATGTGAAATTGCGAATGTTGTATCATCTACGAATGTAAGCAAGAAGCGGAAGCGAATTGATAGCGTATCATCGAAATTATGGCACTGTTGCTTAGGCCATATTTCGAGGGGAAGGATGGAACGCTTAGTTAAGGAATCAATTCTTCCGCCGTTAGAATTTAATGACTTAGAACAATGCATAGATTGCATTAAAGGCAAGTTTATTAAACAAATTAAGAAAGGCGCAAAGCGAAGCACAGGAGTGTTGGAGATAATCCACACTGACATTTGTGGTCCATTCCCTGTGGCATCTGTGGATAGTTTTGATTCGTTCATTACATTCACAGATGGCTATTCTCGATATGGGTACATTTATCCAATTAAAGAGAAGTCAGAAGCGCTAGACAAATTTAAGATATTTAAGGCTGAAGTTGAAAATCAGCACAACTTAAAGATTAAGGTGGTGAGGTCCGACCGAGGTGGGGAGTACTATGGTCGACACACCCCGTATGGCCAAGTTCCTGGACCTTTTGCAAGGTTTCTACAGGAAAATGGCATAGTTGCCCAGTATAGTACACCGGGTGAACCTCAACAGAATGGAGTAGCTGAGAGAAGGAACCGTACCTTGATGGATATGGTTAGAAGTATGTTAAGCTACTCAACATTGCCAATTAGTTTGTGGATGGAGGCATTAAAAACCGCCACTCACATTCTAAATATAGTACCTAGTAAGTCAGTACCTACAACACCATATGAATTATGGACGGGTAGGGAACCCTCCTTGAATTATATGCGTGTATGGGGATGTCCAGCAGAGGCTAAAGTTTTTAACCCAAATATTGGGAAGTTAGACCCCAAGACAGTAAGTTGCCATTTCATTTGCTACATGGAAAATCTAAAGGATATCGTTTCTACTGTCCTAACGGACATACAAAGTTCGTGGAAACGAGGCACGCTGTCTTTCTAGAGGATGAAATGATCAGAGGGAGTAAGGCAGTTCGAAAGATTGATCTTGAAGAAAAGCGGGTGTGTGCACCCACTCCTATGGTTGAAGAACCGTATTTTGAGCTGCCTGCTGTTCCGATAGCCACAGTGCAACCCACTGTGGTGCCGGAACCTGTTGTTAGTACGCCTATGCCATCAGTGGAAGAAAATGAGGAAACTGTTCAACAGAATCCTACAGGAACAACTGATAAACCGGAAGAAACACAACAGCCCCAAGTGCGGGAAGAGCCAGTAGCAGAGGCTCCGAGGAGGTCATCAAGAGTCAGAAAGTCAGCTATCCCTGATGATTATGAAGTTTATGAATGTGAAGAAATTCACATAGAAGGTGATCCTACTTCTTATGAAGAAGCTATGAGTCGTCCTGATGCATCCAAGTGGCAAAAAGCCATGGAAGATGAAATGAAGTCAATGAGTACCAACAGAGTTTGGGACTTGGAGGAAATTCCTAAAGGAGCCAAAACAGTAGGCTGCAAATGGGTCTACAAGATAAAATATGACTCCAAAGGGAATATAGAAAAGTATAAAGGACGGCTTGTGGCCAAGGGCTATACGCAAAGAGAAGGGATAGATTACAATGAGACGTTTTCTCCAGTCTCTTGTAAAGATTCTTTTAGGATCATAATGGCCTTGGTGGCGCACTATGATTTGGAATTACACCAGATGGATGTTAAGACAGCATTTCTGAATGGAGATTTATATGAAGATGTATACATGACTCAACCCAAAGGTTTTGTTGTGAAAGGGAAGGAACATTTAGGATGTCGTTTAGGAAAATCCATTTATGGTTTAAAGCAAGCCTCTAGACAGTGGAATTTAAAGTTTGATGAGACCATCACAAAGTTTGGTTTAAGGCAAATATTGAGGACAACTGCGTTTATGCAAAGTTTAAGAATGGGAAATTCATTTTCCTAATACTGTATGTGGATGACATTCTACTAGCTAGTAGTGATGTTAGACTGATGCAGGAAACGAAAAAGTTCTTGTCTTCAAAATTTGATATGAAAGATCTTGGTGAAGCCTTATATGTTTTAGACATTGAGATTCATCGAGATAGAAAGAAGGGGGTCTTAGGATTATCGCAAAAAGCATATCTGGAAAAGGTACTAAAGAAATACAATATGCATGCGAGTAGAGCCACACCTGCTCCTATAGTAAAGGGCGATAAGTTTGGACTAAACCAATGTCCAAGGAACCAATATGAGATCGATCAAATGAAAATGGTTCCATATGCTTCAGCAGTCGGTAGCTTACAGTATGCACAAGTGTGCACTCGCCCTGATTTAGCATTTGTTACGGGAGTACTTGGTAGATATCAAAGTAATCCAGGAAAAGAGCACTGGATGATGGCAAAGAAGGCTTTTCGATATCTACAAGGCACGAAGGATTTAATGCTAATGTATAGAAGATCTGATTCCCTAGAGATAAGAGGGTACTCAGATGCTGATTATGCGGGAGATAGAGATGATAGAAAATCCACGTCAGGATATATATTCACTCTCGCAGGAGGAGCTATTTCGTGGAGAAGCTCAAAACAAGAACTAGTTGCAACATCTACGATGTATGCAGAGTTCATAGCCTGTTATGAGGCAACAGGATAGGTGATGTGGCTAAAAAAGTTTATACCTGACTTAAGAGTAGTGGATTGTATTCACAGACCACTACAGTTGTACTGTGATAACAAACCAGCAGTATTCTATGCTCACAACAACAAGTTAAGTAATGCTACCAAACTGATAGAAATAAAGTTCTATGCGGTGAAAGACAGAGTCCGGGATAAAACTATAAGTCCGGAGCATATAGGCACTAAAGAAATGTTAGCGGATCCGCTCACAAAAGGCTTACCACCCAATGTGTTTGGAGAACACATAGCCGGTATGGGTTTAAGGGAAAGCCTATGATTCCGGATTTGGACCCAAGTTAAGATCCTATCAAAATGGATAAGTGTATTGTGGTCGGTTAATGCGGTTGTTGATTACAATTTAGATGACCCATGCTCAATATGTTTATTTGTGATGAGGTGGATGTCAAGTAAAGAACTCGAGATTAAGTGAATGTTGTAGAAGAGATCGAGAGGGAGAATGTTAGTTCGATCTCTCCACCGTTACGGCCCAAAGGCCGTAACGGGCTTGTTACCGCGCCCTGGTCGGGGGCGCCCAACCAATCCATGGTTGGTGGGCCCCCGTCGCACAGTGCTATAAAGAGTGGGTGGGGGCCACGGCTCGCAGTACGAGGTTCACCGCGCCGCCGCACACACCCCACCCCACAAACCCTAACCGACCCGAGGGAGCAACGGAGCGGCGGGAAGCTCCGCTACCGCCGCCGCCGAGGCCCTCTTCCTGGATCCGACGCACCCGGTGCCACCGCCCGACGCTCGACCGAATCGTTCGTGACCCCGTCGTCCCCTAGCCGGCACTGCATCCCCTGCGTCAAGCCGCGGCCGCCCCTGCGACCTCGACCCACGAGATGGCTTCCGACTCAGCGCTCCCGTCCAACCCCGATGGTCTGCGTCCCCGTTTCCCCTGTGTTTACCTTTCTAGTTGTATTAGGTGCAGTAGATCTAGATCTAGTTCTCCATGTTGTTTATCTGTAATCCTTAAGTACCTACCCGAATAGATTAACTACTGGTGTTCGTCCATGCTTAAGTGATTAAGGTTCTAACAATTATCAGTTATCAAACGACCTGGAATAAAAGCACTTTGACTATCTGAAATAATATCATCTAAAATAGGTCGGAAACGATTCACCAGACATTTAGACACAATTTTATATATGACATTACATAAACTTATAGGCCGATACTCCTTTAGATTTTCTGGATGTTGTACCTTTGGAATTAGCACTATGGCTATGTCATTTACACCCTCTTGCATACGCCCCTCCTCAAAAAAGCGTTTAACGACGTTAATCACGTCCTCCTTCGAAACACCCCAGTTTCTCTGAAAATATCTTGCAGGGAGACCATCTGGCCCCGGAGCTTTTAGAGGACCAATTTGAAACATGGCGTTACCAATCTCTTCATCCGTGAAGGGTTTACATAAATCCTCATTCGATTCATTTGTCATCCGGGTATCGAACAGATCGACAATCTCATGTGCTCATCTCTAGTAAATAAAGAATTAAAATACATACCTGTCATAGCTTCCTTGTTCTGTTCCCATTCTCCATCATCTCTCTTAAGTTTTCGTATGCGGTTCTTGCGGGCTCTCCAAGCAGCTCGCTGGTGAAAAAACTTCGTGTTTCGATCACCCTCTTGCAGCAATGCAACCCGCGATCTTTGAAGCCAAAGCATCTCCTCCCTATATAGCATTTCATTCATGTTCCTGATAGTATCTTTAATAGCACTACTGTCAACGTTAGAAGCTTGCAAATCAGCTAGCTGAGCCCTTAAATTCTCTAAATCTTTTCTAACCGACCCAAAATGTTCTTGACTCCACTGTTTTAAAGGCACGTACAACGGTCGATTGCAAGCCATCTGCAAGCTGGTATTTTTGCGGAAACACCCTCACCTCAGCCGACGAGCTTGCCGTCGTCTCGCGAAAGGACGGCAGGGGCTCGTGCTCCCAGACCATATCGCCAGCTGCAGCACCGTTGTACCCTCGGTCGACATTGAAGTTCGATCTCGTGCGGCACCAGACCTTAATTTGGCACCAAGAAGGCAAGAATTGATCCATCCGCGCGAGGGAGCAATAGCCGGGCTGGCGAGAGAGCAGCGACGGGGTGATGGCAAGCGTGTGGGGGAGCAGCAGTCGCCCGACGGCCGACGAGAGGACGCTGCGCCTCGACCCCGTTGTGGCTCGCCACCACCGGCCGGACGGCCTTTAGAGAGAGAGAGAGAGAGCACCGGCGGGGAGGAGGTGCCGCAAATCCGGTGCGGTATCCTGCCACGAGGACGGCCGCGTGCTCGATGGGGGATCTTGCCACCAGCCTCGCGCTGAGAGGTCACTCACCCGGGTGTCGCGGCCGTCGCACATGCGGGGTGCCCGCCAGAACTCCATCACGACCGTTGGAGCTCACCTGTTGCGTGCTTGCTCCTCGACGGGGCACTTGGTCACCAGCCTCGCGCGCCGCTCTCGGCCGTCGCGAGAGTCGTTGCGTGCTCCTCCGCCATGGCCTCCTGCAGCCTCGCTACAGGCCTGCAAGATTCTTTTTTTTGTGTGTGGTCGAGTTGATCCGGGACCGGGAGAGGATAAGGATGAACAAGACTGCAGAGACATGACTGAATCACGTGAGGCCTAGTGTGTTTACAAAATTGACCCCATTAGGCATTAGAATTCTTTCTATAAACTGTTTTTGAAAGAAAATCCTCCAGTTAAGATGGATATAAACAACATAGAAATAACATTTCAATCATATGATAGTTGATATGACTGTGTTCTCTCTTGTAACTAAAAAATAGTTACAACCATCCAATGCACAATAGATCATTATAGTTTCTTGTGTCAAAGGATATATTAAATATCATATAGACACTTAAATAGACAACACATTGTATAAGTTGTGTGTTTAGTTGTCAATATGTATCAAATAGACAGCAAGTGTCTACACTGTTGTACATGCCCTAAAGACAATAAAGTATTTAAAGCTGTACTAATGACACCTAAATCTCCCTTGGTCATCTCCCTATCCCAAATCTGCTGAATGTGATCACCAAGCGAAGGCTCCCTCTCCCATATGATCTCACAGTAAATTTGCTTCACCTCATTCAGGTTAATACTATCCTCTCTTTGCACCCGCAGCAAAAGGGGGCAATGGTCAGCATGGTTTTTTTACCCACCATTGAATTCATACCGCTAAGGAGCGGTAATGGTTCCTACCGCGGTATACCGCGGTATACCGCTAAATACCGCTCGAATTCAAATTTCAAACCAAAACCGCTTGAAACCGCTAGTTCAAACGGTATGGAGCGGTATACCGCGGTATAAATAGTTTTTACCGCGGTATAAACCATTTTTACCGCGGTATAAACTATTTATACCGCTGCAAATAAAAAGACCACCCGGCTTCGAATAAATGAAAATTTTGGCATGGTGTTGGCACAAATT
Source organism: Cenchrus americanus (assembly GCA_947561735.1). Classification (NCBI taxonomy): domain Eukaryota; kingdom Viridiplantae; phylum Streptophyta; class Magnoliopsida; order Poales; family Poaceae; genus Cenchrus; species Cenchrus americanus. Next base: position 94,521,992 of record OX387242.1, on the reverse strand, counting down.
AGTGTTAAATAGCACCCCCAATCAATGATTTATAGTTATACATAGAAATACTACACCAAACACAATAATACTAGCCGTGCATAAGTGAGTTGGTAGTTCAAATACAAATAGTTCATACAAATAATTCATACAAATAGTTCATACAACACAAGTTCAATGGTAGAAAGGAAAGATCCCTAGCTGGGTCGCGGAGTGGTACTCGGTGATGGACATGACATTCATGCCTCTCGTCCTAAGCAACTCACCCTTGTACTGTTGCCAAGTTAGGCCCGTCCACGCCGCTGTCGTCTGCCACTCACCGACTAACAAGTTGTAAAAATCAGGGTCTTCCCATTCATACACCCATGTCGTCTGTGGCTGCACGTTGATGTCCGGAATGGGATAAAAAGAATGCGACTGCGAGGTATCACTGTGGGAGGAAGAAGAGTATGTTGGGTCGTATTGTGACGCTCCAACCGTTCTCCTCTGCGACTCTGATGCGCCATGGTCGCGATCCTGAGTAGCATGTGTGAATTCAGTCTCCCCTGCAGTCAACCATGGATCATAATTAGCACATATAGTTACAAACATCATATGTGTGTGTAAATGTAGATGTGTATACCTGTGAAACGAATTCCACCACCACCACCACCACCACCACCATCACCATCATCATCACCACCACCACCGTCACCATCACCATCACCATCACCATCACCATCACCATCATCATCATCATCACCGTCATCCTCACCTGAGCTGCTATCCCCAGACTCCTGGTACGGTGGACTACGCTGACCATCATCATCATCAGTGGAGGCATCACTGGTCACTTCTATTGGTGTTGTTGTGTTGCCTTTTTGACGTTTTGGGTCACCCTGCTTAGGCCCAGTCTGGAACAACCTCTTCCCAATGTGACTGCTACCCACATTTCTTCGTGCCCAATCACTAATGCAATCATCACCCGTAGCGGTTTGGAGATCTCTGGGGTCTATCTGATCCCTCACAAGGCCGGGACGGGATAGGAATGTCACTTGTCTTCATCCTCCTCATCAAGAACCGGCTCCCGGTTTGATCTACCATATTCCATCCATTCCCGGACCGGATTTTTCTCATCATAGAAGCTAAGCTGGCCAAGATGCTCAATAATATCACCATCATCATCACGCCCAGGAGTGGCATCCTCAAGTCGCAGCCGAAGGTTGTAGTTGACATATACAAGCTTGTTAAGTTTCTTGTGTGTCAACCGATTTCTAACCTTGGTATGTAGCAATGCAAAAGTACTCCAATTACGCTCACATCCACTTGAGGAAACACACTGTGAAACAAGCCGCAAAGCTAGGCGCTGCAACTGTGGAGTACATCCACCGAACATCATCCACTAGGCTACTGCATGTGCAACGGATTGTGTAAGCAGTATATTCGAGTAGCAGATAGAATAAGGTTTCTTTGGGAAGAACGCTTACATGGTGATGTCTTCGGGTCCGTCGCCATCCGCTGTGCCATTTCCGAGCCATATTCGCCTTGCTTCATGCGAAACACTTCAGCCTCCTGCAATGCTTGCACGGCGGACTCGACATCCGTCATGCGCTCAAAGCAATCCTTCAGCATTCGATACATCTCCCGGGTTGGATCCATCGTATATGAAAGAGCAGGATTGAGGACACCAGCTGCACAATATGAACGAGTAGAAATAAGCACAACTTCAGAAGGCATTAGTATTGAAATTGAAAGAAGCACAAGTAGTACCTGCACCAACATATGTCTCGACGTAGACGTCACGAATGCGTCTATCAAGAATCTGTCGATACTCACTCCAAGTCGACACATTGTTTCCAAAGAAAGATTCCATTTCAGACTTGAACAACTGGTAATGGTATACAACCTCACACAAGTTTGGCTTCTTGTCCCGATCAGCAAAGCGAAGCAACTTGTATACTGGTTGCACAATGTCAATGATGTACTTCATCCCTTCCCACCAATCCATATTAGACAACCTAGAATGAGCAAATCGACCTTCATCGGAATGCGCCCACTTACTGTTTTGGAATTCAGGAGATGCCATCATCTGCATGAAACCCTGGCGTCTCCGATACATGCTATCCAAAAACATGTAGTTGGTCCCAAATCGAGTGGCATTCCACTTAACCAACTCCCCACCGATAGCCTTTCTCATCATTGCATTCAACTGACCATGGTTGTGCAACCAAGCTGAAATTCGCTTGCATACCGAGATGAGACCTGCATGTTCCGCCCTTTCACCGATATCCTTCAACATCAAATTGACAGTGTGTGCTAGACAAGGTGTCCAAGTAATGTGTGCGAACTCCCGTCCAAGAGCCTTGTATGCTTTCTTGTAGTTGGACCCATTGTCCGTGACTATATGCACGATATGCTCTGCACCAATCTCCTTAACCACCTTACGAATCTCCTGGAAAAAATAAGCACAACAGTTAGTTACCTCCGAAGACATCCTCAATGCCTCATAATAAGTAAGCTAAGGTTAGGGGTTACCGTCTTCAGATAGTCTGAATTCTGAGATTTTCCAGTTGCATCGATAGACTTGTGAAACCACATGACCCCATTGCAATATATCAAAAAATTGATCACACTCATCCGCGTCGGCCCAGTCCAAGAATCACACATCAAAGACACGCCAAAGATGGGCCAATCATTCTGAAACTTTGTGTACCGATCTTTCAAGTCTTTCTTCAAGTCAAGATACTTGCCATCAATATCCCATCCAGTGGGGGATGCAATTCCTTCACCTGCAGCCATACAACAAAACATGAGAACATATACACAAAAGCAAGCCGACAGAAAACTTTTACGAACACAAATTGAAAGAAAACTCACCCCACTTCTGTGTCTCTCTAACCGCACTAACAAAGTAAGGACTATCCGCCTGTCTCCCAGGTACTCCAGCAGTATGGAAGAATTTGGACCATGCTTTTCCAATAGATTCCCTAGCATTCTTACCCTTCTGCGTCCAGGACCCTGTATCAATCCTCGTTTGCTTCAATCCACTTCTCCCACCTGCAGCCAAGTTATAGTCTTCCACCACCACAGGAGTTTCCCTCCGCGAACCAGCTCTTCTAAGCATCCTCTGGAAGGGATTCAACCCCGCCGAACCACTACCCCCTCCACACTCATAAGTACCTCCTCTCCCTTCAACCCCCTGTCGGAACTCTGCTTCTGCTCTCGACAAGTTAATTGCATCCTGGATCTGAGCCTCCTCATCATATCCTCCAGCGGGACTGTTACCCGCTGCTGTTGCATCCTCCCGTGCCAACCTCTGTCGAGCACGTTCATTAGTTGCCTTCTTCGTCCTCTCAATATCCCGCTGAAAGTACTCCCGCATGTCTGGTGGAACGTTGCTTCAATGGAGCACCGATGATCCGCGCGCGGCCAAATGTTGTTTCAACCTAGTTGAACCACCACCACTTTTCTGCATACCACAGTGATTGCATCGCCATCCGGGAGCTAGATTTACACCATGTTCCCATACGGGGTCTTTAGGTCTCCCTGACATTGTCTACCTGCATAAATGCCAACATAAACTAAATTACAAAACACTTCCTTAATACTATACCTAATGAAAATGTACCTAGTTCCGAAACAAATCCTAACTAAAATTCGATCCTACACAAATCCTACATCATGCCACAAATTATCCTCCTAAACCTAAAAGCTAAAGCAACAATTCCATTTCTACCTAAAGCAACAATTCTATTTCTACCTCTACCTCACATCCTAAATCCTACCAAAAATCCTAAACCAGAGAAAACCTAAATCCTAACACAAATCCTAGATCCTAACACAATTCCTAAAGCCTTAATCTACTCAAAAGCAAAAAAACATACCTAACCGCGGTATACCGAGGCGTCGCCCGCGGTATACCGCGCTTCCCACGCGGCTAACCGCGCCGCCCGCGCGGTAGGGCGTGGATCCGCCCGCGCGCGCGCGCACCGCCGCTACCGCGCGGTAAACCGCGGCCGGGCGCGGTAAGCCGCCGGCGGCGGCGTGGTAAGGGCGATGCGGCGGCGGACGCGGGCTCCCGGCTTGCGGACGGGGGGCCGAGGGGGCTGGGGGGCTGGGGGATCATGCGGTTGGGGCGAGGTAGGTTATCTACTTCAGTTGGGCTTCATGGGCCTTAACGGGCCGGCCCATGTTTTTTCTTTTTTTTTCAACTTCTAAAGCTCCAAATAAATATCAAATGCGCTCAAATTTGAAAACATTCGACACCATAAGACTCTACAAATCATGAACTATTTTTGGTGATTTTTATTAATTTTTTCATTTTTTTGAATTTAAATTCAAATTTGAATTTGGGGGTTCCTACCGCTGAGTACCGTTACCGTACCCCAGCGGTAACGGCGGTTACCGCGGTATACCGCGCGGTACCCAGCGGTAAAAAAAACCCTGATGGTCAGAGCAGGGCGACGTAAGGTGAGTAATAGAAGCATAAAAAAACGATCGATCCACTCCTGAGTTGCCACCCCCGATCTAGTCTGACTTTAACGTTTCTGGGACCTTCCTTCCTGTTGTCATAAGTCCATGGAATCCAAGAGAAACCAATATCCCTCAACTCACAAAAATCCAACACCTCTCTAAAGTCAGCCATATGTCTCTCTCCCCTTCTAGTTTCAGAAAAATGCTCGTATTGCCACATGGCCTCATTAAAGTCTCCTATAACCAGCCAAGGGTCAGATGATCAAGTTTTCAATCGCTGCATAATTTCCCATATACGGTGTCTATCCTCTACCCTTGGTTCCCCATAAATGAAAGCAGCCCTCCAAGGTTCCGCGTTAGGATCCTCTCTAATAGAAACATCGATGTAACGATCATCAATCGTTAAAAGATTTACTTGAATGTTCTCATCCCAAAACAAAGCAATACCTCCACGCTTACCTCTACTATCTACTGCTAAGCAACCTTTCAAACCTAACCTCCATCTTAACTATTTAACTCTATTCTCACTAATCATAGTTTCCGAAAGAAAAACTAAATTGGGGTTATACTGACGCACTAAAGCGTACAAATCATGAACTGTTCGGGAGTTCCTCGCCCCCAGACAGTTCCAAACTATAGCATTCATTTCTCCTTACGGGTCTCGCCATGAGAACCCGTCAGGTTTACAGACTTATGTATCACCTCCTCCATGCTTGCCACCTTCTCCATCACACCGCTTACTTGATCTTCGTTTTGTGTTGCCCTTCATCAGCAGCCTGCTGGTCCATCTGCTTATATTCAGCACCCCGGCTCTCCGACATGAATCCTCTCCCCTGCAGATCACGGATGGAATCCATGATCCCTGCTGCGGAGGCCTTTGGCACCTTCCTTTGCTTTGCAATGTCCTTCACAGGGCTAGGTCCCTTGAAAGCAGCTTTTGCTCCGGAGTCGACTTTCTTGCTGCTTGTAGACGCTCGTGCATGGTGCGCGGCACTCTGTCCGTGGCCACCGAATCGCTCTGTCCCATACTCACCGACATACGCTCACTTGAACTGTCATATGAGTCCAGGCCTGAGATCTTCTCCCTGAGTGGGGACTGCACCTGCATGTTCTCTTCCAATTTCAGATGCTTCACACCATGCTCTAAATCAGTAGCAACTCCCTGTAGCCCAGGCTTTAAGGCCCCGCTTGCACCAGACTGATCCATCATCATTGCATCTTTTTCACCAGCCCCTGCACTTCCTTTACTTCCCACACTCCTGATGCCACTTGAAGCAGTCTGAATTTTCAAGCGTTGCTCACCATAGAAGTTTAGGGCTCGGCTCACCCTTGCCGTAGCTGCCGGCACAAAGTCCCTTCTTTCTGTGACGATCTTACGAGGAGATCGACGCAGCCATTCACCGAACAAACCCTCCACCTTCACTGCTTCATCCTGCGGGCAGAACTTCTCTGAATGCCCCATTCGTCCACACCGAAAACAGAAGAACGGAACATTTTCATACCTCACCTCAAACTACATTATCCCTTTATCCTTAATCCTTGCCTCCACTGTAGGTTTCAGAGGTTCCTCCAATGGAAAGGCTACCTTAGCTTTTAGGTAATTCTTCACAACTCCTACTACCTCCAGCACTTCTCCACTCACCTTCTTCGCCAAAACAGTAGCAAAAGCCTTCGACATCAAAGCCGCTGGGACATTGTAAAAACGAACCCAGAGATCAATGGCGTCAATGTCTATCTCTGACGGCTGACTGAAACCATCATACGGAACGACAATCAGCCACTAATGGAAAACTGATTAGTTCTGTGCGTTTTTATTTTGTCTGTGTGTTTTTTTCAAAACGCACAAAAAAATTACAATTTTTCCGAGTGTTTTTTCCAAAACGCACAGTAAAATTAGAAAACTCACAGAAAAATGATACAATTTGTTTGTGCGTGGCAACTCACTCACAGAAAAGTTGAACACACACCGAAAATGGGTAATTATTCTGTCGGTGTTTGCTATACGCACAGAAAAAAATAGAAAACCGCACAGAAAAATGACGATTATTCTGACGGTCGTTCGAAAACGCTCAGAAAAAACACACGCACAGAAAAATGGAGACGACACGTTCATTTTGCCGTTCGCGCTCACATTTTCGCATTGGCGCTCAACGTTTTGGCGTTGCCACTCCCTGTACATTTATTCAGTAAAAAAAAGAAAACTTTACCCTAACCCAACCGCGCGGCTGCCCCCACCCAAATCCCTATCTCCACCGCGGCTCCCCCAAGGACCGCGCGCCGCCGTCAATCCCCATCTCCACCACGGCTCCCCCAGGACCGCGCCGCCGCCAAGCAAGGACGCGGCCAAGCCAGGGCCACCGCCTCCATCGCGGCCATGCCAGGGCCGCCGCCGCTCCAGCCAGGGCCGCCTCCGCCGCCCCAGCCAAATCCCGCCGGTGCCCCCGCCCCATCGCTGTCCATCCGCCGCCGGAAGTCCCCTGGTCTTCCTCCTGCCACACCAAGGAGGTTCGCCGCCGGTTCGTTGTCCCTGTCCTCCACCAACCCGCGCGGCCTCAGTCCCTCCAGTGCGCGGCCTCAGCCCGGCGGGTGGCCCTCCGGCCCGACTCCACCAGCAGCGAGGCATGACTGTCCTCACCACGTCCAGCAGTCCTCCGACCAAGGTAATACGACATCCAGCGAAGGGTATTATCAAATCATTTTAGTGTTGAGTCTAGAATGCATAGACCTGAGCATATTTATCCATATTTTCAGGTTCCTAGGTATCAATGTGTGTCAATATTCTGTAAGTGTGAATTGCTACTCCAAATTGGCAGATTGTGAATGTGCATATTACTAGTTTTTTTGTGATTGTGATTGTCTCAGGGAGCTTGACATGTATATCAAGTATCTGGTTGTGTGTGTGTGTGAAGTTCTCCAATGAGTGTTGAGTAGCTTGACCTGTGTTTGATATGACAAGAATATAAGATCATTGTATATCATAGTAACCATTAATATTTGGTTAGTCATGTGTGCTCCACTTTAAATTATATTTGATATTATTAGACTTGTTGGTGCAGAATGATTGATTAACTAGTAGCCCCATAAGCTAAAGGCACTGACTTGGTACCATTACATTGACATGCAAGTAGTCTCCTCTTTTATTAGTCTATTTGCATTGCTGATGCATACCCAACATCATGCCTGGAGTATAAGAATATCAATGCATGGTATGATATAAGAATATCAATGACATGATTGCACAAAACTACAGTTTCATTCGATTTTGGGATTTCTTTGTGGATTGTTACTTGAACCTATGTACTAGGAATTCTAATCTTGTGTCACTGATGTACTGCAGTAAGGATTTTGGGCTAATCAAGGATTGAAGGTTCCAATTGGTGGTGAAATTGGTGGTGACGTGTGCTTTCAATTCAGTGAAGAATTGTTCAGGACCTGTGATTGAGACTCAAGGTATATTTCTTACTTCACTGGATCTATTTGTACAATGTTTTATTTGTGTGCCCACTTGTCAAATTTTGGAATGTTTGTCCTAACTCCAAAAGTAGTGCAACTTCCTTTGTTATGATATCTAATAATATGTAATATTTGAAACAGAACTAGTTAACATGTCAAATCGAACATGGATGTATAATGGTTGGCAAGGTGGCAAAGCTCCTTCAAATGGATGGATTGATGAAACCAATGCATTCTTGAATTGTGCATTTTCAATTCCTCGTGTAGCTGAAAATGGTACTGTTAAGTGTCCTTGTGCATAATGTCGGAACTACTTTAGGCATAAAAGATATACTATAGAGATGCATTTGTGTAGGCATGGTTTTAAGGAAGGCTATGAAACTTGGACTGAGCATGGTGAGGGACTTGATGGTGGTGGAAATTGAGAGGGCACTGATGAAGTTGATCACATGGACTTGATGGTGTGTGTGCCATTTCTGCGCGTGCACCGTCAGAAAAATGTAATTTTTCTGTTATCATATTTCTGTGTGTATTTTTCTGACGGTAAACACACAGAAAAATGTTTTTCTGACGGTATATGTATTTTTATGTGTGTTTTATGCACGCACAGAACTAATCAATTTTCCAGTAGTGAGTGCTACCCTTGTGCTTCCATGGTCCCTCATTCATCACGTAGGTATATATATTTATCCTCACGATCAAACTCCTGGATGAATCTGTTGTCCTCAAGATCCGTAACCTGGATCGGCTTGGCCAGTTTCCAAGCCACCCCCATCTCATCAAATAAGCCTTTAGAGCGGAACGCTGAAAAATACCTTGCCATTGCAAACCACTTCCTTGCCCCCTTCTGGACACCCTCCAGCGGATCAAAGTCGAAGTCCTCCTCCGGCTCCCCCTGATTGCCATGACCCAGCAGATTCACCAAGGCATTCTCTTGTGCATCACCATCGCCGGGCGACGTCTCCCCAACAACCTTCTCGATGTTCTCCATCTGTCTTCTGAGATGCGGAACAGGACTACGGAAGGAGAAGCGCACAAAACCCTAACAGGAGATAGAAGAGAGAAAACCTCCACACCTCAGATCGAAAACCCGGGCAGAGATATGGGGCACTTCCGGAGGCAAAGAGACCCGGCTACCCACGTATCTATCCCGTAGGACACTCAAACTCCGACGAAAACTTCCTTACGAAGTGAAGAAACTCTCTCACGCCGGCCACACCGAAAAACAGCGCCGGCCGACGTAGAGTATACGAGCACGTACGTAGCACCTTGACGTCTCCACGCAGACTGTGTAGCCCTCGCCGTCACGCAATGATTAGATGCGATCACGACGTGCCGCCGAAGTCCAGGTCGCCGCCGAGTCGCCCTAGATTCGCCATGCTCGCCTCTCCGTGAAACACGGGCTTAACGTTTCCAGCGTAACCCTGAATTGTGTTAACTCTTGGAGTTGCTCTTAGGGCGTCTCCAACAATCTAGCTTAGAGCTGGTGAAACTAATTTTTTAATCATGAAACATTGAAAAAGACAAGAGACTAACTAGTAGAGAAGAGATAAGCTCGCTCAATTCCCAATACACTGTTCTCTCACTGCATAATATTCAAAGCTAGTTGTTGCACTATTTTCTCGTTTAAATTCATCAGCTTAGAGCTAGTGCTAGCTCATACGATTGGAGATGCCCTTATAGTAGTTATTATGATTTTCTTGTTATATTTATCAATTCCGGCCGGCCATGTGGAAACGAATGAGGCCAAACTGTTGCCAAGCCGGCCTTCCTCAAGAAATCTCACTACGGGAGAAGCAATATTCCCCGAGTGCCACGTGCTTCCCCGAGTGCCAAAAATCGGGCACTCGGGGAAGACAATCTTCCCCAAGTGTTGCACTCGGGGAAGAATTGCACTCGGGGAAGATGGCCTTCCCCGAGTGCCTAAAAGGGCAAAGCACTCGGGGAACAAAGGCACTCAGGGAAGGCCATCTTCCCCGAGCGCAACACTCGGGGAAGAAGGGCACACGGAAAAGAAAAGTTGCATTTGACGGCGCAAATAGACGGAGCCGTTTAAAAAAATTGGAAAAGCTCTTCCCCGAGTGCCTAGACCTAGCACTCGGGGAAGGTGACCTCTTCCCCGAGTGCCTTGTCCCTGGCACTCGGGAAAGGGCCTCTTCCCCGAGTGCCTAGTCGCTGGCACTCGGGGAAATATTTTTTTTTTTGTTTTTTTTGCCCTAATTTTTTGTGAGGCCTTCAAACATTATTTAAGACCCTCTTCCCAAATTTGGCTTACTTTTGAAGTTTTTTGTTATATTTCGTTAGTTTTTTCTTTTTCTTGAATTTTTAGGAAAAGTTCAAATTTGAACTACAGGTACATGAAATCATATAATTTGGCGATTCAAAAAATGATATTCATGATATTTGGTGTATATTGAGGCCTTATCCACCAACTCACATGAAATATCGAGAATCTTGTTGTCGTGACATGACTAACAACATACGGGAAAAGTGTTTCTAAATTAAAAAAATCCGGACGAAGACCGAAAAACACGAAACTTGTCGGGACATCGTGTTATCACATGTAGAGGTTGTGTGCAACAGTCGAGAAGATTTCGAGCAAGTCTGCGACGTTTGATGCCTACAACTCACACATCTCCTGGTGTGTTATCACATGGATCACATGTGGAGATGTCTGGGTTTCAGGCACCACACATCGCAACTTGCTCGAAATCTTCTCAACTGTTGCACACAACCTCTACATGTGATAACACGATGTCCCGACAAGTTTCATGTTTTTCGGACTTGGTCCGGATTTTCTGTAATTCAGAAACACTTTTCCCGTATGTTGTTAGTCATGTCACGACAACAAGATGCTCGATATTTCATGTGAGTTGTTGGAAAAGGCCTCAATATACACCAAATATCATGAATATCATTTTTTTTAATCGCCAAATTATATGATTTCATGTACCTGTAGTTCAAATTTGAACTTTTCCTAAAAATTCAAGAAAAAGAAAAAACTAACGAAATATAACAAAAAACTTCAAAAGTAAGCCAAATTTGGGCAGAGGGTCTTAAATAATGTTTGAAGGCCTCACGAAAAATTGGGGCAAAAAAACAAAAAAAAATAAATATTTCCCCGAGTGCCTAGACCTAGCACTCGGGGAAGGTGACATCTTCCCCGAGTGCCTTGTCCCTGGCACTCGGAGAAGGGCCTCTTCCCCGAGTGCCTAGTCGTTGGCACTCGGGGAAATATTTATTTTTTTTATTTTTTTTTTGCCCCAATTTTTTGTGAGGCCTTCAAACATTATTTAAGACCCTCTGCCCAAATTTGGCTTACTTTTGAAGTTTTTTGTTATATTTCGTTAGTTTTTTCTTTTTCTTATATTTTTAGGAAAAGTTCAAATTTGAACTACAGGTACATGAAATCATATAATTTGGCGATTCAAAAATGATATTCATGATATTTGGTGTATATTGAGGCCTTATCCACCAACTCACATGAAATATCGAGCATCTTGTTGTCGTGACATGACTAACAACATACGGGAAAAGTGTTTCTAAATTAAAAAAATCCGGACGAAGTCCGAAAACACGAAACTTGTCGGGACATCGTGTTATCACATGTAGAGGTTGTGTGCAACAGTTGAGAAGATTTCGAGCAAGTCTGCGACGTTTGATGCCTACAACTCACACATCTCCTGGTGTGTTATCACATGGATCACATGTGGAGATGTCTGGGTTTCAGGCATCACACATCGCAACTTGCTCGAAATCTTCTCAACTGTTGCATACAACCTCTACATGTGATAACACGATGTCCCGACAAGTTTCGTGTTTTTCGGACTTCGTCCGGATTTTCTGTAATTCAGAAACACTTTTCCCGTATGTTGTTAGTCATGTCACGACAACAAGATGCTCGATATTTCATGTGAGTTGTTGGAAAAGGCCTCAATATACACCAAATATCATGAATATCATTTTTTGAATCGCCAAATTATATGATTTCATGTACCTGTAGTTCAAATTTGAACTTTTCCTAAAAATTCAAGAAAAAGAAAAAACTAACGAAATATAACAAAAAACTTCAAAAGTAAGCCAAATTTGGGCAGAGGGTCTTAAATAATGTTTGAAGGCCTCACAAAAAATTGGGGCAAAAAAAACAAAAAAAATAAATATTTCCCCGAGTGACGTATTCGTGGCACTCGGGGAAGTGATGGTTCCCCGAGTGTTTGTTTGCGGGCTCTCGGGGAAGTTTGTTAAAAAAACACCCGTGCCTCCCTTTAATTTACCCCGCCCCGGCCGCTTAAAAAACAAAAAAACAGTCCAGCTCTACCCCCGCCCCCACCCCGCGCCTCCGAGACCGCCCCCCCCCTCCCCGCGCGCCCGCTCCGCCGCCCGGCGCGCCCCGCCCCGGCCCCTCCTCCACGCCCCGCTCCGCCGCCGGCGCGCCCCGCCCGGCCCCTCCTCCACGCCCGGGCCCGCCGCGGGGCGGCGCGCGCCCCGCCCGCCGCCGGCGCGGTGCGCCGCCATCGCCTCGCGGGGGCCCCTCCCGGCGCGGCCCGGCCGCCGGATCCGAGCCGCCCCGCCCGACCCCCCGCCGGACGCCCCCGCCCGCCCCGGCCCCTCCCGGCGCGGCCGGGCCGGCGGATCCGCCCCGCCCGGCCCCCCTCCTCGCCGCCGCGCGCCGCCCTCGCCCCTCCTCGTCGCCCCCGCGCCGCCTCGGCCCTCCTCGACACCCCGCCCCGGCCGCTCCTCCAGGTATTGTCACATGGAGGAATTGAACAAGGATCTACCTGCAAATAAAAGCAACAAGCCGGCCAGGACACATACCACATATATTTCAAACATGTGCAGGACCAGGACAAAGTGTCGGTTCCACACCATAATCTTGGACTTTGGAGGCCTCAAATTAGCGAGCTATTATAGCAGAGAATATACAAAGTAGTGGTGGTTATACATGTTAAACACTACACTACTAGTATAGTAGATATTAAACTGACGGAATCCACAGTCACGTATATGTCAGGTTGCGCCTGCAGACAGCAGCCAAGCTCTGATCGATCCATCCATCTGCCCCGGGCGGCCAAACTGATCACCGTTACACAGCAGAGCTGGTTCATTCCGACCAAAATATTTATTAGCAAACCAATGCAACAATTGGATGCTTGTTGTATGTGTTTGATCATTAATTGATGTACTCCTACTCATCACTAACCAAACCCTAATCACAACTAATAATTATCCGCTAACAAGTCCGTTATTAGCGGTTTGTTCCCGTGCTGCCTTACAGTGATAAAACAGAGGCATCCATGGATGCATAGACTTTTTTTTGCATTGTTTCCTCATCCAACAACAGCTACTAGGAGTCTTACCAAGGAATGACTTATATGTGTAGTCGGCCATCAAGCCGGTTTTGGAAGCCTCCCCGTGCAGGGGAGGTTCTGCCGAAATTTTGTACTTATAGTGCTGTTTTTTTTGTTTTGCAGAGCAGGACCTGTCGGAGGGAACCCGAAGCACCTCGGCTTGTCTCCACCGCCACTCTAGGTATAATTGAGCTCTTTTCATTACCGTTATCATACGTAGATCGGTGTAGCCCAGTTAGGCGTCTCCCGTCCGAAACAGATACAATTGGAGATATGCGAATCTTTGTATATCTTCATGACTGTATCTGTTTCGGATTGTCCACGTTTTTTGGACAGCCCACGGATGCGTAGATGTGTTAGTTTCCATGCTCTGCTCGGATCTGAGATGGAGTTTCGGCACCACCTCCCCATTGTTCTCCGGATACACACTCTCCCTTCCAGGACGTGTATCGGGAGAGCAGCGGGGAGGTGCTGCCGAAATTTCGTCTCGGATCAGAGTAGAGCATGAAAACTAACCTCATCTACGCATCCGCGGGTGGGATTAGGACCTATCCTTACCTATTAGGCAATAGGCACGCCATGTAGATGCATTTGATGGTTATGTTACTACATTATGTGTATATGCTAGAGAATGGATAACCGTGAGTGGATGTACACGGGACGCCCAAGTCAGGCTCAAGTCACTCGTGAATGGATGGATAAGACCGAGAAATTCTTGGACCATGCGTTTAAGGAAGCCAAGGGAGCGGGAGTCACGTTTTGTCCATGTAGCCAATGTAAAAACAAGAAGAAAAAAAGGGAAGTCATGTTGAAGGATCTTTGCAAGTATGGATTTATGTCAAACTATACCCGGTGGGTGTGCCATGGTGAAGCCTATCGTCCCAAAGAGGAGGCCGTGAGACCACGCTTGGAGGCATTTGATGGTGATGGTGGGGTAGCAGGATGGTTAGGTGACTATGAGGATGCGACGTTTGCTGAAAGGCCTACGGAGGACGAGCAGGATGATAAGGAGGAGGAGCCAGAGCCGAGTGCAAAGGCGTTCTTGGCCATGATGGAGTTGGCACAGAAGCTCCTACATGAGAAGACAACGGTTTCTCAACTTGATGCCATTGGGCACCTACTGGGGTTGAAGTCCCAGTACAACATGACTCGAGCCTGCTTCAATGCTATGATGGCAGTTATTGGGGGACTGCTTCCGGAGGGTCATCATCTTCCGAGCAACTTGTACGAGTCAACGAGACTCCTTCGGGCACTGAAGATGCCGTATGATCAGATACATTGTTGTCCGAAGGGGTGCGTCCTATTTAGGGAAGAACACAAGGATGCAAAGTATTGTCCGAAGTGTAAATCCTCTAGGTATGTGGAGGTAGACAAGGGTGATGGAACGAAGGAGCAGAATGAGAACATCCCCATGAAAGTCCTAAGACATCTTCCGATCGTACCGAGGCTCCAACGGCTATTCATGTCCGAGGAGTCTGCGAAACAAATGACATGGCACAAGGAAGGGGTTCGGTACAATCATGACAAGATGGTACATCCAGCAGATGGTCAAGCATGGAAAACGTTTAATGACAAACATCGTCTAAAACATTTAGAGGCTCGTAATGTACGTGTTGCGCTGGCAACGGATGGATTCAATCCTTATGGACTGATGTCGGCCCCATACACTTGTTGGCCCGTGTTCGCTATCCCCCTAAATCTCCCTCCCGGGGTCCTACTTCAATGGCAAAACATATTCTTGACGTTGATAATTCCTGGACACCCGGGAAACAAAATGGGTGTGTACATGCAACCTGTCTATGATGAATTGATCAAGGCTTGGAAATGAAGGCGTATTGACTTACGACCGAGCTACAAAGAAGAACTTCAGAATGTATGTTTGGTACCAGTACTCCATGCATGACTTCCCGGCATATGGGATATTCGCCGGCTGGTGTGTCCACGGGAAGTTTCCATGCCCGGTATGCAAGGCAGGTGTAGAGTTCATGTGGTTGAAGAAGGGTGGCAAGTTCTCGTCATTCGACAAGCATCGACAGTTCCTCCCTCTTGACCATGCATTCAGACGAGACACCAAGAACTTCAGAAAAGGTGTCACAGTGACCGGCCCTGCACCTCAGAAGATGACTATTGCTCAGGTTCATGCTCAAATAGATGCTCTTGTGCTACCGACACAGAAAGATAATCCAAAGAAGGGTAAAAGAAGGAAACTTAATCCAAAGAAAGATAAGCCGAAGAAAAATCACTTTGTGGGCTATGGTGAGAAACATACGTGGTCTCATAAGTCGGGATTAGAGAGGCTTCCCTACTTTGATGACCTTCTCCTTCCACATAGCATAGATGTAATGCACACTGAGAAGAATGTCACCGAAGCACTTTGGGCAACACTCATGGACATTCCTGAAAAGACAAAGGACAACCCTAAGGCCAGAGTAGACCTGGCAACACTATGTGACAGACCAAAGCTACACATGATGCCTCCAAGAGATGGCAAACCATGGAAAAGGCCTAAGGCCGATTACGTCTTGGAAAAGCAGCAGAGGACGGAAGTGATAGAATGGATGCAGACATTAAGTTTCCCTGATGGGTTTGCAACGAATCTGAGGAGGGGAGCGAACCCAAGTACTGGTCGAGTCTTAGGGATGAAGAGTCATGACTTCCACATATGGATTAAGTGGCTTCTTCCGTCGATGGTTAGAGGCTATGTCCCTGAGCATATCTGGAAGGTGCTGGCAGAGTTGAGCTTTTTCTTTCGCCAGCTTTGTGCCAAAGAGATATCTCTAAAAGTGGTTGAGGAGTTGGAAAAAATGGCACCTGAGTTGGTCTGTAAGTTGGAGAAGATCTTTCCCCCTGGCTTTTTCTTGTCGATGCAGCATTTGATTTTGCACCTTCCGACTGAGGTACGATTGGGAGGGCGTGCAGAATCGTTGGTGCTATCCAATCGAGAGAGTGCTAAAGACTGTTCGCCAGAAATGTGGAAACAAAGGCAGGATTGAGGCTTCCATAGCAGAGGCATTCCTTCGTGAGGAGGTGTCAAACTTTACAACAACATACTATAGTGACAACCTTCCAAGTGTGCATAATCCATCCACTCGTTACAACGACGAAGAAAATCAATCGACCCTCAGCCTATTCAAAGGGCAACATCGGAGATCAAGTGGAGCGACCACAAAGTTCTTGACCAATCCAGAGTGGCGCAAGATCATGCTGTACTTGTTGACGAACCTTGACGAAGTCGACAAGTTTCAGAGGTAAATTCTCAACGAACTTGTTACATACTTCATAAATTTTCCGCATCCAACACCCTTGTTGCTTGTATGTGCAGGGAATTTTTTGATCAATATTGGCATGATCCAAGGCCACCTACTGAACATGAACGAGAAAACCTTCTTCATGAACATGATTTCATTACATGGTTTCAAAAAAAGGTACCTTCTGGCCAACTTAGGTCGTTCCAAGTTTTGTGTTGATAGTTGCCTAATTTCATCTCTCTCCTTGAGCTTGCAGTGCAAAAGCGATTTGTCTATAAATGTCGAATTACGACAAGCGGCTAGAGGATTTGACTACAAGGTCTTGTCATTTAACGCTTATGACGTGAATGGATATCGCTTTCACACAACAAGCTACGAGAAGAGTCGGCCCAATCCAAGGACCACCAATACGGAGTATTTACGCACGGAGTAGTTGAGGAGCATGAGGAGCCCGAGGACTATTATGGCATAGTTGAAGAAATATACGAGCTCGAATTCCATGGTGAAAATGCACCTAAGCCGATCATATTCAAATGCAAGTGGTTTGATCCGGAGTATCGAAAAGGTCTCCTAAATTTGGGATAGTCGAAATTAGACAGGATTCCTTCTATCTAGGTGAGGATGTCTATATTGTGGCTCAGCAAGCCAGACAAGTTTATTATTGTCCATATGCTTGCAAAACCGACCCATGTCTCCAGGGTTGGTATATTGTGCACAAGGTGTCACCACATGGTAAATGTGCTCGCCCAAACGATGACGATTACAACTTGAACCCACCCACGGATAATGAGGAGTTTTATCAACAAGACGAGGGGCTCCCAGGGATGCTTGAGATAGACTTAACTGAAGATATTGAAATGGAAGTAGACGAGGAATGGATTGTTGACGAGGAAGCTGCAGATGAGGTGCATGATCCGAGAGACTTGAAAATGCTTGATGGACTACAACTAGACAATGACAGCGATGAGGATGAGGCTGTTGACGATTTGGAGGCTCTTGATAGTGATGACGAGACCTATCGTCGAAATAATCCCGATCATGAAGAATATTAGAAATACATGTAATACTTCTCGTTTTAATACTTGTAAATATTAGAAAAACATGTGATACTTCTCGTTTTAATACTTGTAAATACATTTTTTTTTGTTTTGCTTCCTTGCTAATTACTTCTCGTTTACCAAGACTAATACTTTGGTTTATTTGTTTTAATTGCAGGTGATGGGGCCCACTAGGAGGTGTCGCTCGACTTACTCAAGACAGCGGGAGCCGGAGCCGGAGCCGTGGATCGGGGAGCCGGAGCCCTCACAGAGGCAGAGGAGGGCTAGGGGCACAGCCGGAGACGACCTTGGCTCCTCTCGCTCTTCTAGGGGCGAGGACGTCCCTCCGTAGATGTACGACGAGGGGGGCCCACACGCGTCTGAGGAGGCGGATCCGCACGCGTCTGAGGGGGTAGGGGGTTCGACTTCCTCTACAGCCTCGATACCATATAAGCGAGGTCCCAGCCAGCTCCCGAAGCGACCGATTCCTGTTGACCACCGCCCACTGATTGCACCCCAGGGGGATAGGTAATTAAGTAACTTCATATGTTCTTCATTTGATATATAGAAAAATCGGAATAAGAACTAATAATAACTATTGTTAACCACTTGTGCAGGAACTGGATACTTGTTGAGGAGGGGGTGGAGGCTCGCAATGTCAATGGGATCTTGGGACTTCTGTGTAGGGAACACTTCCCTGGCCTGGTGTACAAGTCAGAGGAGGATGTGGAGGGAGAGTTACCCTTGTTTGACCAGTACGCTCTCTTCCCCGCAGATGAACCGTATAGAAACTTAGCGGATCAGGTGATTTCGGAGTTATGGGTAAGCCTTTCTCGCTCTACGGCCCTCATTTCATTGCTTTCATTGTTCAAATAAAATAATGGATACCTCGTGTCTTTATGCAGGACTTCTTCAGATGCCAGCCAGGACAGGAGGAAAGGGCGTATCAGGTGGCTTACGCTTCCTATAAAAGACGTGTCTCAGACTTGTATTATGAGGCCCGCCTGCAGGCGCACATTGACTACAACGCCACCTACTGTAATAGAAGAATCAACAGAAAGTAGGCAAGAAGTGACACAGAGATTCTGACAAGGGAGCAGTACCTCCTGGTAAATACAAAACATCTCCTATTGATCTCTTTTCATATTATTACCTATGCCAATTTGATCTTCTGATGGCTTGTAGGTGATTCCGAGCTGGTGCGCAACCTTTTGCAATTGCTGGGCTGCTATTGTGGAGAAATGGTTGGACGCGGATGCGTAAGATGCACCAAGAGAAAAAAGACCACCGTATGCCGATGCCGGGTGCACCTCACCACCGGGCGGCGCCGGCCCCACGCAAATACAAAAAGACATATGTAAGTCGACACCACTTGTCTAATATAGCCGCGTTCAATTCTAATTGATTCCTAACCACATGTTGGCTTTTTTGTAGGAGGCGGCGCACGGTGGCGGCCAATTAGCCAACTCGAGGCGTATGCTCTCGCCCACATGGGCCGGCAAAGTCCAACATCGAGTACAACCCCGATGCGGGCCCAGAGGCGTACACAAACTCCAGCGTCCACACCCGCCTTAGTTCGTACACGGAGGCATTAAGGTTAGTCCACGGGCCAGACTACGACCCGAGGTCCGAGGAACACTTTGATCCTGAGCTAGTGATGAGGATTGGGCAAGGCAAGAAGCATGGACGGTTCTACATTGGCGACGGCATCCTCGACACGGCCTCTACTCCTCCTCTCGACCACCTACGAGCAGCGAGCACGAGCTCTAGTGTGCCCATAAGCCAGCGGCCGACAGCGATAATGTCACTCCAGGTAAGTATTCTCACTTTCATTAGTCGTACTTTGACTTTGACTTTTACGTTCCTTAGCTCTGCATTATTGGAACATTGGTGTCAAATATTGCAGGCTGAGATGCAGCGTCTTCAGCGGCGACGGGAGGCCTTGCTTGCCGAGCGGGGAGGCCGAGCGGGCCCGGCGGGGAGGCCGAGCGGGCCGAGCGGGAGGCCGAGCGGGAGAGGATGCGGGGGTTTGCTCGCGTTCGTGCAACAACTTGGGCGGCAGCAAGGTTTGCGGATCCCAAGACAACCGCTTGCACCACCACGACCACCTCCACCACCTCGTCGAGAGTCCACCCGGTCACCCCGGTGAGTATAAGCACAATTGTTTTACTTTTTGTGCTAATGCTTAGTGTCAAACCTAGTGTCGGCCTTCGTGCCCGATGTGTTGATTTGTCGGCCTTCGTGCGGAGTTGTTGATTTGTCGGTCTTCGTCTTTGGAAATGTGTTTGTCGGCCTTCGTGTTGAGCTTCTTGCGAGTTTTGGAAACCTCCCCATGTAGGGGAGGTGCTTTGCCGAAATTTTCAACTTTTCTTTACAACTTGGATTTTTATCTTGTTACTCACGTGCAATTTCTTTTTATTCGGCGGCTCTCGGGGGCGTCGTCGAACCATGTCGGAGGGTCGCCGGGGACGCACGTCGGGGCATCCCCAGCCGGAGCATCGCCGGGGTCGCACGTCGGGGCGGCCCCGGCGGAGCATCGCCGGGATCCCAGTTGCCGTGAGCCACCCGCGGACTCGTTTATATGTATTGCACTTGTGAACTTGGAATAATGTGTACTTTTGGATATGTGGTTTGTATGTGTACTTTTGGATATGTGGTTTATATGTGTACTTTTCGATATGTGGTTTGTACTTTTGTGCACTCATTTTTATGTATTCTGGATATATTTGGCCACACTTTTGGATGTGTCGTTTTTCATTTATAAATGTGGTTTGTGAGATATTGAAGTTGAATTGTGATTTATATAAATATATGTTTTATTTGTCACACGGTAAAACAAAAGAAAAAAAAAAGAAAAAAAGAAAGAAAAGGGAAGGGGTCTTCCCCGAGTGCCCTGGCACCTAGCACAAAAATAAAAAAAAACCAGAGCCTTTCCCCGAGTGCCTTGGCAACTGGCACTCGGGGAAGAATTAAAAAAAACGAATTTCTTCCCCGAGTGTTGCACTCGGGGAAGAGGTTAAAAAAAAGAAATTTCTTCCCCGAGTGTTACACTCGGGGAAGAGTAAAAAAAAAAACCGTCGACGACGTAATCTTCCCCGAGTGCTACCGTGGCACTCGGGGAAGTCTTCCCTGAGTGTACGATTTTTGGCACTCGGGGAATAGCTCTTCCCCGTGAGCCGCTTCCCCGGAAGCTCAAGGCTTCCCCGAGTGCTTTTGGCTCTTTCCCGAGTGCTAGAGGCACTCGGGGAAGCAGCTGGCTGCTGTAGTGTCTGTCGCTTCTGTTAGTGCACGTCCCAATTTGGATCCGATTTTCAGACCTGATGGATGTAGCAGTCAACATCTTATCGTCACGTACACCGTCGATTGCGTCGTCGTCCATTTGGGCCTTAGCGGTAGACAATTTGCTTGCTCCGGCGATAGAATTGACGTCAGGTGCATGTGTAAGTAGCCAAAGGTGATGTCGACGTCATCCATCTCTGTGCATGATGAAGCTTATGATCACGAAATGGTTTACAGTTTCCACCATCAAGTGATCAAGCTGAGCTGCAAATTAAAGCGATGTGCAACCACGAGCGAGGACGCAGCCTGAATGCCTGATCTCAATCTCATCTCGGCGACGGCGAGAAGGAAAAGGACACATGAAAATCGATCTGTCGCCGTCGTGCTTTGACCCTGATCCCATCCATCATCGTTCTTGCTAGAGTAGTATGTCCTATTGGGATCACGCCCGTGACGTGCAAATCAACGTCTTACCGTGTTCAGCGGTCAGTAGAACAACAATTGCTCCGACGACGAGTTCGTACCGTAGGTGCATCATATCCGTCGTGGTTGGTGTCGTAGCGATATGGTTTGGACTTTGGAGTCGATTGGATTCGCGTAGGACAAAAAGGGGTCTGCTCCGCGATGCCCCGGATCGTCTCGTCAGAAGATGGTGAAAGATCGATCCATCCACTCGCTCGATCGAGTCTGTGCCTGGATCGAGCGGGATTCGATCCATCACTAGTGTGCTTTACTGACAGATTCTAAGCTGCAAAATGTGGCCACTGCTCAGTTTCAGTCCAGGTCACAGCCGGGCCGACGGCGCAGCTGATCTTTCCCCGTCCTCGCCGGCCGACGGCTGGTCACATCGCCGCCGACTCAGCAACGGGGACGGAGCAAGGTGCCCGTCCGTCCGTCGGTGTTGGGCTGGCTGCCGTCGATGGTGGGGAACGCCGTGCCGCGGCCCCGGGGCGCGATGCTTTTTTTTTTTGTTTGCCACGCGGATTCTCTTTTCCTTCCGATGGAGGATCGGAGAGAAAAAGAGGGGCAGTTTTCGTTTGTGTTGTGCTGTGTTGCTTTCGTTTCCACGGCAGCCTCGTGTCCGCACCTGACTGTGACGAGGCGCCGCCGCGCCATTGAGCCATGGCCGCCGCCCTGCTTGCTTTAATTTGGTTTGCTTACGTGCGAAGAATCGATCGTCCCAGACCACGGCGATCGCACGTGGATCCTCCGCCCATGTCCTTTTCTTTTTGCGGAGTAACTTTTGATTTGTTTTCCTTCCCTTCCAGGAAATAGTAACCGTGCTCACCCACGATTGTTCAAAGCTAGGCATAAGCAGACCCGTCCCCGAGGCGGAACCGCCGCTGCCGCTTCTTGTGCAGTCATAGCCGCTCGCCTCTACCCCCATTCTCACGTCCTCCGCCTTTGGGGTGGTGTCCATCCTTCACTAGTTCGGGTTCCTAATTGTTCGGTGGTGGAGTTTGGTTTTGTCAGAGGAGCATGGCTCCTATGTGGCTTGGTTTTCCTGGCGGCGACGGTGATGCGGAAGTGACGACATTGCAGAGGAATAATTTCTCTCAGCTTCTTTCGTTCTCGGACACTAATTGAGATGCTGGGGAGACCTGTTCAGGAGTTGAGGGCCGGCGCATTGTCGTCTTCTTAAGGTGATAATGTTGTTGATCATGTTAATCTCGAGGAAGATGATCTTTGGAGGAAATCTGAATTTTGCTCGGGTTGCCGATGTTGGAAACGAAGGTTGCGTCGTGAGTGTCGGAGTTGGCCGATGCGCTTGGGTGGCAGTGTACTCTGCTGATTCGCCTAGCAATAAGCCCTCCTCTGCGGCCTCCATCTTGTGGAGTTTGGCTCTGGCGTCCGGCGTCGATTGGGAAGCGACTTCGGTGGTAGTAACGAGCGGATCCCTAAAGGCTTCGAGGAGGATGATCAAGAGTTTTGAACTTCGTTGTAATTCTCATTTTCTTTGAGGTCCTATTTGTAAACGGATCGGTGTAACGTGCTAAGGCCCCGTTTGGTTCCCATAAGTAGGGTGATTTATAAGTCACCCGACTTATAAGTCACGCCACTTTAAGTCAGTCCTGTTTGGTTGCAGTGACTTATAAGTCAGTGGGCTCTACACAGGGTGGTAGAGGAAAAAGTGGAAATAAGTCACTTTAAGTAGGGGTGGAGCTACTTATGCCACTTATAAGTTTGAGCACGTTAAGTCAGTGCTGTTTGGTTTCACATGTGACCCTACCAAACGGGACCTAAGATCAATGTATCTTTCTTCTTTAAAAAAAAGTTAGGCATAAGCTGATGAGCAGATTAAAATTAAATCAACTTTAGCGGAATTTGAACAGCAAGATTCACAAGTTCAGCGTGTTTGTTTGGCTGGTGGCTAATGGTTGGTGCTGATTTGCTCTGAGAGAAAAGTACTGCTGGCTGAATGCCGGTGGATGATTTGTTCTGAGAGAACAATACTGCTGGCCGGTAGCTGATAAGCTAAACGAACATGCCGGTTAGCACACAAGTACACGTCCACTTTTTTTCCATTCGTGCGCAAAACAAAACAAACCGTCTAGTGACAAAGTACCCACAAAAGCAAACGGACAGGACGAAATCGGGGAGAAAAGAAAATCAAGCAATAATGTCGTGATCAGCCGCTCACCAATGATCGCATCATCCAGCGATTGTTGTTGCTGCAACCTGCAATCAAAAGGGGCAAATGATGGCGAGACGCTCCAAATTTGTGTTTTTTTAAAAAAATCAGCTGATGCCTGACTGTAGCGACCAGAGGGGATCGATCCACACTGTTGTCAGTATCACCGTCTGGTTGCCGGCCGGTCTTGATCTCGCCGTCCGTCAGGCCGGCCGGCCGATCGCCTCGGCTGTTACAAAACCGGCACGGCGCCAGTCGGAAACGCTTTCCTTCCCTACACGGCCGCGCCCACGCACGGCACGCCTCCCCCCCGCCTGCAGCGGCAGCTCAACACCCCCCACCTCCTCTCCCCGTTCCCACCCCCTCGCGCTCCAGAAGCGAGGTGAGGTGGGGTTATGGGCCGTGCCAGTCGCGCCCACTTCCCCCTCCCCCTCCCCCTCCACTCCTCCTCAACCGCCGCCGCCGCCGCCGCCTTATTACCCGGCATCCCCCGCCACCGACTCCTCCTGACCTCCCTCTAGCTAGCTACCACCAATCCTCCAGTCTGACTGTCGAGGAGCTAGCCCCCCAAACGCCGCCAGCACGCCTCCCTCTCCCTCCAAAAGAGCGCAGCGCGGCTTCAATGGCGGATTCTCGGCCGCGCCTGCTCCGCTCGCCGGCGTCGATCGCCTTCCTCATCCTCTCCTTCTTCCAAGGTAATGCCCCAGCGATTATTCGCCACGGATTGCTTTCGATTTGGGGGGCAAGGGCAAAGGTGCGAGCTTTCGGGATTTTGGATTTGAAATCGGGGTGCGCTTCCACGCAGGGTCGGTGTGCGGCATCACCTTCACCTTCACCAACCGGTGCCCCGACACGGTGTGGCCGGGCCTGCTGTCGGGCTCGGGGACGGCGTCGCTGGAGACGACGGGCTTTGCGCTGGAGCCGGGGCAGTCGCGCTCGGTGTACGCGCCGCAGGGGTGGTCGGGCCGCTTCTGGGGCCGCTCCGGCTGCGACTTCGACTCCTCAGGCAAGGGCTCCTGCGCCACGGGCGACTGCGGCTCCGGCGAGGTCGAGTGCCGCGGCGCCGGGGCCACCCCGCCCGCCACGCTCGCCGAGTTCACCCTCGACGGCGCCGGCGGGAAGGACTTTTACGACGTCAGCCTCGTCGACGGCTACAACCTGCCCATGCTCGTCCAGGCCGCCGTGCCGGACTGCCCCGACACGGGTTGCCTCATCGACCTCAACGAGCGGTGCCCCAACGAGCTCCGCTCCAGCGACGGCCGCGCGTGCCGCAGCGCCTGCGAGGCGTTCGGGAGCCCCGAGTACTGCTGCAACGGCGCCTACGGCAACCCCAACACCTGCCACCCCTCCCAGTACTCGCAGCTCTTCAAGTCGGCGTGCCCAAAGTCCTACAGCTACGCCTACGACGACGCCACCTCCACCTTCACTTGCAACCACACCGACTACACCATCACCTTCTGCCCCAAATCCACTCCGTTCAGGTAGCCCTGTTTCCACCCCTCTTGTCTTGCCCAAATTCCTAGCTCATTCAGTTTCAGCTGCAGATTTCAACATTAGTTACGCTTGTTTGAGTTAGATTGCTTAATTGCTTGAGAAAGGTGAGATCGTGATTTGGAATGGGGGAAAGAGTTAGGCTTGGAGCAAAGCAAAGAAGCTTTGATTTGCACTCTTCCTCTATTGCCATCTTTTGCCTTTCTTCTGTCCCCACACAACACCTTGCCACGTTGTGAGTTGGGTCTGACTAGGAAGTTGCAAATTTGCCTTGTGGAAACTTGCAACTGCAAAAAAACGCATCACACATTCACACTGACAAAGTGTCTTAACATCTGTTGCTTAAATTGACCTAACAAAGTTCATGGTATTAGCTTTTTTACTAGAGAACATACTCTGCAAACCTGATCTTATATGAGCAATCTTTTTTTTGTTCTTTGAAACTTTTTGCAGTGATAAATCCAAACACTCGCCGCGGAGGCCAAGCCATGAGCAGCTCGAAGATTCGGTGTGGCTTGCTTCCTTGAAAAAGAGCGGCGCTGGTGCTCTGACAGTAGAATCATGGTCGGCATCCATTGTGCTCCAATCTGCCCTGGCGATCGCTGCGGTGATCGCACTTGTTGCATTGGAGCAGCCTCTGTTCAGCTTGCTATGATTCGGCAAGGTTGCAGTTCTTGATCCGTAGGAGTGGAGTGATCCGAGTTTGTTTTCAGACCGATAGAGGATTAGAGCATTAGTGATCAGCAATGGGAAGAGAATATTGTTTAGGATTTCTGTTTGTGGATAGGTGCTAGAGAAGGAATCATGAGTCACAAGTTGGCAATTTGCAGTTCCAGAAATGCATTGCAATTGGTTGATTGCCTTTCAGAAACATTGCTCCTTGCATTTATATTCTTCTTTGTGCATCAGCTGTTTTTTCTTTGGGTCATGATCGATGGCAGCATGTTGATCTGACTGCGAATGATGAAGCTGCACTTTGGAATGAGAAGACTTTGAGATCTGATACTCTGTTGTCATCAGGCCACTTTACCTCTGTTTTTTTTCCAGCAAGGCGCATAAAAAAGTATCGCAAATTGATATTCTGCCATTTGATTAGCAGAGGTACACATTGATTCAAGTTTTTCCCCACTCTTTTCTTTGGATGCCGCACAGTGATGCAGGTTAGAACCCTCCAGATCATGACTCGAGGCATTGAGCTGTCAGTTTGCTCTCTCCCTTGATGTAGCAATTACAAGAGTTGAATGATATCAGCAAAGGTAGTGACAGATCTCATCCAGAGGGGAAAGTTTGAGATTCTATTGGCAGTGTGATACTCCAAAATTCTTTCTGATCAGAATGGAGCATTTATCCGAAAGGGAAAGGAAACGGGTGGCCTTTTTCTTTTTTTGAAAAGGACGAAAAAAGGGAGAAAGGAAAAATGGTTGATAGTGCTGATCAAAAGAAGAAAAGTGGTGGGCTATGATAAGCTGTTAGTGAGTTGATATCGCACTGAAACAAAGTAACCAGAAAATCTGAGGATAGGTGTGGACTTGGAGTAGATTACTCCAAGCAAAGAAAATGCTTAAATATAAGTAAATCCAGTTTCAACCTTCATCTGCGTGTTGGCTGTGTTGAAACTTGAAAGGCTACGCATTTCGTACAAAGGCCTCATTCAGCCCAAAATTAGCCCATATTGACTTCTCACCTCGGGCCACAATCTTTGAAGCCCAATAGTCTGACTGCCTCCCTCCGCTCCCCACGGGCCACGGGCACAGTGGCAGCTGGTCTGTCGGAGGCGAACTCACTCACTCACCAGTCACCACGCCGGCGGCCGGTTAGGGTTAGGCAGTGAGCAAAAATGGCGGCGACCAGTCGCCGGCGGAGCCTCTCCCCTCCAGCCAACCGTAGGCGGCGTGGCTCCTCTCCGGCCAACAATAGGCGGAGCTGCTCCCCTCCCACCACCGCATCCTCGCCGTACTTCCTGCCGGATCTGATCCCCGAGGTCGCGAGGTGCCACACGAGCCTCCAGGACTTCTTCGCCCTCCGCCGCTCCGCGCCGCGTGCCGCAGCTACCGCGCCCGCCTCCAGCTGACCCCATCCAACCTCGCCTCGCAGGCGCCGCTACTCCTCGTCCCCGTCGAGGCCACCGAATCCCATGCCCTCTTCCACCCAACCCTCCACTGGATCCACCGCTTCCGCTTCCACCGCGCACCCCTCGCCGGCGACGATGCGTACGCCATGACCGACTTCCACTGGCTCGGCTGCCGCCTCGCCGTCCAGGTTTTCAGGGGGTCTGGGGACCAGCCCGCGCCCACCCGCCGCAACCTCAGCATCGTTAACCTCCTCACAGGCGAGCAAACTTTCCTCCCCAGTTCCCCGGAGCCCTCTCCCGTGTCCTCATCTACGACAACCTCGTCCTCACCTGGTACAATTATGAAGGCACCATCCATTACTGTCACCTCGAGGCTGATGGCTGGTGCGTCGTGTCAATCATCGAGCCCTACAAGCTTCATAGTTTGGTCTGTGTGAATGGTGTCCTCTATGCACTGGTTACCCCAGGTTACATTCTTGCTGTCGTCGAGCTGTCAGAATGCAAGAATTCGGTGGAATTGATGCTTCTTGGAGGCAATTTGGATGCATCTGTTGTGCGAATGCATGAGGAATACTTCCCGTTCCCACAGTTGCACCTTGCAGAGTGCTGTGGTGAGCTGATACTGATTAGCACCATGGATTTCAATCCACGGGTTTACCATGTCTTCAAGTGGAAGTTTGGGGATGCCAAGTGGGAGAGGATGACTAACCTTGGTGGGTGCACCCTGTTTCTCGCAGATGATCGTTTTGTAGGATGCTTTGGTCCTGATCATAAGGGCATCCGAAGGGACTTCATATACATAACAGAAGAAACCGCTGGGGATTGGTACGAGTATTCTTTGGATGATGGATCTTTCAACAGATTTGTCGCCGAATACTCAGGAGGAACAGTACCATTGGATATCTGTACACTGACTTGGGTCCTTCCGAGCATGTTTTGATGCACTCATATAGTCATATGAGTTTAGGTACATTTTCCCCTTTATTTACTTGGCACTATTGATTAGTCTTGTGTTTGTATGAGCATGTTGTTTCAGTTTATACAGAATAGGCAGCCTTCAATGTTGTCGAAGTATTTACATCAATAATTTGTTGGCTACAAAGTTCTGTCTAAACTCTTTTAAGTATGTTTCACTTCTTCCTCTGTAAGCTGCATATGCGTTCCAGCTACTAGTAGTACTTACATGCACATAAAGTGCAGCCGCTAATGCAACCTCTTTATACCCGATTTTATAAGCTTGATTGCTTGAATGATCTTTGATTCTCCCACATGGCATGTGGCATATAATGATATAAACATCTTTCTGGCCGATGGGAAAAAAAATGCAAGCTCCAGCTGGTGTCTGGTCATACAAGATAACTATCTAGATCCTCCTTGCAAACCTTCATCAATTTCTGACTAAAAAACAGTAGTTCTGGCCTCTATTTTGCTTGAACGACATTTCCTGAAGTGAATGTCGAGTGATGTTTTAGTTGATTTTTAGTTTATTATGCGCCTAGCATTTTTGTTTGCCAGTTAGTTAGAAACATGAAGAAAAGCATTCCTCTAGAAATGTAACTTATGTGTGGGTTTGTGATTCTCCTTTACCCAAGGAAATGATTAATGGTTTTGTTCACTTTCTTTTAGAGGCAGCATTGAAATATATTATGGAATATTTATATGCAACATGAATATCTGTAAAAATAGAGAATGGTAAATTTCCACACAACCCCATTGGCGCAATAGGACCCTCGGTGTTTTGATTTTGGAATTTGCAGTCATTAATATACGATCCATAGCAACGCACAGGCATACAATTCATATGTTAACCTTTGTATATGTTATCTTATGCTAAGAGGTTAATATTGTAGTGTTGATAGTAGTGCCTATGTTTTATGAATTTTTGCGCAAAAAAATTCTAACTCAGGTGCATAGAAATTTTCATGGAAATGGATTATTACTTGTGCTCTCACAGAATTGTATTATTTTTAGTAAAAGAACGACTCTGACTTATCTTGTTTGGTGTTATGACAGGTTCCTGATCGTAATTGACTAATGATGCTCTCTTTTGCGTTTCAATCGTCCCTGGTGGTGTCCCACCACAACTGTGGTGGTGACATGTTAGGAGCTTCAGTCCAGATGCAAGCACATGCTAGATTGCTAGTGATGGTATGCATCTCTTGGTGTTGACTGTCTCCAGCAATACATCTGCATCTGCAGAAGGTGTGTTTCCGCACAACAGAGAGAACGAGGCACGGCGAAACACAGCCGCTTCCAGCAGAGGAGCTGCATCCCGTCGCGCAGCAGCTGCAGCAGTTGGCTCCCGCGTCGCCCCGGATCTGCCGTCCGCCGCTGGGGAGACTGCCTCCCTTCCTTGACCTACCCGCCAAGGAGCTCCTCTCCCTGCGCCACCACCACGCGCCGACGCCCCCTCCTCGTCAAGCTCGGACGTGGGACGCCCACCAGGCCGGCGGAGGAACGAGGCGGCGTGCCCGGCCGCCCCTCTGCAACATCACCAACTAGAGAGGTAGAGTATGAGTATGGAAATTTCCATGCGAATGCACGTTGGTATGCCCAAGAAAGTTCGGATTGAGAGATCGGGTTAATCACGACTGGCGTGAATTTCTTGGATGAGTTTGATACTCATCGCAGATCTTTTGATCGGATCACATTAGCAGAGGTAATGCCTTACGAAGACTACTGTCGAAAGATGTTCAATCAAGGCGGTACATTGAAGAAAGATCTAGAAATTACCAAAACAACGTTTGGGATTACAATGCAGACTATCTGCACAAAAGGAGGTTTCTAGTTCAGCCAACCACAACGACTATCCAAACACGCCTGTATACTAGGGTTCCTTACAACGACTACACTCGTACGACTTAGAACTTATTACAAACATACCAAGCAACCTCTTAGGATTGGATCTTCCATGCTGAAGGACTTATGGTGACTCGGGTCTAGACTCTACTCCGGACTCTCCTTGGATGTCCTCAGCATCTTCTTCTTCTGCTGGTCCAGGAATGACAGGTTCCGGGGGTGGAGCTGCTATAGCTTCCAGTTGATTCTCTAGTTCAAGCATGTATTGGTCATTATGCTGCAACAGGAAGTTCTGCTCAAGGATAACTTCACTCAGTTCTCGTATCTTTGCCTTGTCCTTACGTCTTTCCTTCTTGAGAGTAGCTATCAATGCTCGGGCTTCCTTCAACGCTTGAGCGGTGTTCTCCATTTCTTTAACTCGGTATCTATAGATTTGGTGTCTATAGAATACACTCTCTCCCACCATCTGTCGGTAAGTGTCATACATAGCTTCCGAAAAGCGGACTGAGGTGACGAGATCATGACTATAGTTAGAGTCACCCTGAGTTGGGAGAAAAGCTTCATGTTCGACACAAGGTACAGTGTGTCGCTCAGGGACAGGAATCACTTTGGCTGCAGAACCAGCTACCTCGTCAGGGTGCTTCTCACAGAAGGTTGTGAGCGCTTCGAGAGCAGCCTTCTGCACAGTGTCAGCCAAGTTCCGTCCTTGTGCCTTACACTCTCACTCTTCCCAAGCAGGATTGGTCGGGCATATGGAAATCTTCACCTTCACTTCACAACGAAGGAGTTGACCGTGGTCATGACCTCACGTGTCGAGTACTCTGGGTAAGCAGTGTACCTGAAGTCCTTCAGGGTGTCCCACAAAAGTGCAGAAAATCCACCCTCCTCGAGATAGTTCACGAGAGTCCATGCTTCCACATCAGTCGACTCAGATCCAAGGTGGTCCATATGGACACAATGGCAAAAGTGAGAACTAGACGGGGTGAGTGTACAAGGATAAACTCGATTCACGACAAAAAGGGTATGTGATTAAGAAACGGGGTAGCCATGGGTACCAAGGTACAATCATATGTTAGAACTCGAAATGAGCAGACATACATATTGACATAACGTTCTGACAGTTGTGAACAAAAATTCATAACTTAAAAACCAGATCCCCAAAATATTCCCACATTTACGTAGTAACTCAGCAAGGTTATGAGACACAAATTCGGGTACGCATGGTTGAGCTGGAAGGTTAGGAAGGTGCTTAACTAAGCAAGAATTTCAGATTGGGCTCCTGGAAAAATGAGCAGGACAGCGGTTCACAATCTGAGCATACCTTGAGATAGACAAAAGCTATGATTGTGAGCTTTTGCAAGTAGGAACTAGAGTAGATGTGGAGAAACTTGGGTAGAGATCTCCTAGATAAAAGATTCTTGGACAGGGTGCAAGATCTACACCAATAGTCACAATAGATTTTTGGACAGCAACACCTACACCAGAGAGGCTAGGCAAGACAAAACATACTAGCAATATTTTTCTGTAGAGAGCACACAAACAAGTATGGGTTCGGTTTTAGTTTTTCCGCGACTTTTAGCATGATGCAAGACATCTTATTCGTCCTCACAAGGCAATCAAGCCAAAACTCGAAATTAGCGCCGGTGGCAAGGCACATACACGTTTCTCCCTATAATAGCTAGTCGAGAACTAGTCGATGCTCACTTAGTGACTTACGGAACGGGTTAGTGTACCTGCAGAAGATCACAGAACACAACGAACTTTTCATGCCAGCAGTCATGAAAGCGTTCACATATATTACCGTCTACTATAGAAACGGCATCCATGTGTTAAGCCGCTGCATGGACAGCGTCCAACCTCGGACACCCTCCGTTTGAATGGAGTGTATCCTTGCCTCGCATATTCGACATTGAAGGCATCTAGGCCCCTAATTCGTGTTTTGGTAATTAATGACAATCATTATGGACTAACAATTTTATTTGAGTTATAAGAATAGGTTAGTCCGGTGAAACGATGAGATCATGTGGGATACATGAGAAGGTCTTGGTTGACTTATGTTGGAAAGGGCTCAAGGCAAAGGTAAAAGATAGGGTTTTGCTTTTACCGGTCATAAGGTGATTAGAGGATGTTATATGACCGGGTTAATAGGATAGATAGCCGTACTATCAAGAGGGATCAATTTCATTGGCTTGACTTTCCATAGTGCCACTTGGATCAAAGTTTGCATGCATTGCATTTAGATGAGTGGCGGTTTCTCTTGGTAAAAGGTTTCCATTGAAAATCAAAAGAAAAACAAGTTTTTACGGTTTCACGTGACGGTCCGGGCCCTTCGGGCGGACGGTCCGCGGTCGTTGGTTTTTATTTAACAACTGAGTTTTGGGCAAAAGATTTCGAGAAAATGCGCTTCCGGGCGGACGGTCCGCGAGGTGCCGCGGACGGTCCGTTATTTGCAACAGAACGAGGTGCTGCTCGGGGTCCGGGCGGACGGTCCGCGCCGGCCCGCGGACAGTCCGCGTGGCCCGGGCGGATCGTCCGCGTGGCCCTGGCGGACGGTCCGCCCGCCCCGACGCGCAGCCGCCTCAGCCGTTGACTTGGCGATTTTACCGTTGGAATTCAAACGCGGACCGTCCGCGAGGGCATCGCGGACAGTCCGCGAGGCACGCGTTTTGTGTCTAACGGCTAGTAACGGAAAGGTGGAGTATTTATACTCCAAGCCCGGGGTTGGAGAGTCTCTCTTGGCACTTTTAAAGGTTCATACTCACTTGTAGAGCTCTCCCTCCCCTCTCTCTAACTCACTTGACTTAGTGGTGGTATTCTTCGTGAGATTGAGAGTTTCTAGTGCATTGCATCAAGGTTTTGATCTTTGTGGCACTAGGGAATCATCAAGCAAGTGGTTGATTTGTTACTCTTGGAAGTTGCCGCTTCCTAGACGGCTTGGTGGTGGAAGAATCCGTTGAAGCTCGCAAGAAGATTGTGCGTGGCTCCGGATTTCATGTTGTGAGAGGTATTGTGCTCACCTCATCGGAGCGGTAAAGAGCAACTCTAGTGGAATCGAGGTGTGGAGTGATTCTCTTGTTCTAACCGGCTCAAGATCAAGTGGTGTCTTGATAGAGGAGCGGTTGAACATTGAATCCACCTCAACGTGGATTAGGGGTGACCGGCAAGTCATCGATACCACGGGATAAAATTCGTCTCTTGTGCTTGGTTATCTCTTTACTCAATTTCCTTTCTAGCACTTTACTTTGAGCATTCTATTTCTAGAGGTTGTTGTTTATCTTGTCACCCTAGGCCGCAAAACCCCCAACATAGGAATAGAGTAGGTAGAGATTTATTCCCCCTTGTGGTTCTAATTAAATTTCTCTAGTGTTGTGGTTTTAGTTTTTAAACCGCCTATTCACCCCCCCTCTAGTCGGTATCCTAGATACTACAAGTGGTATCAGATCCGAGGACTCCTTATTTGAGAGATTTAACCATCTCGGAGTATGATAAATGGGTGAGGAGGATAAGTTTCATATTGGGAAGCCACCGATCTTTGATGGGAACAATTATGACTATTGGAAGAAAAGAATGGAGGTTCACTTTAAGGCCTTGTGAAGAGAATTATGGAAGATTGTAATGGAACGATATGTCATTTTGGATTCTAAGAATAAGACGGATCAAGATGATAAAAATGAAAAACTCAATGATAGAGCTTTGAGTGTACTTTACAATGCTCTTGCTCTTAGTGAATTCAATAGAGTGAAGGGACTTGAGAAGGCAAATGAGATATGGGGGAAACTTATGGAAATTTATGAGGGAACATCTACGGTTAAAGAGGCAAAACTTTATGTGTATAAGGGAAAGTTCAATGAGTTCACCATGAAAAAAAAAAGGATGAAGATGTTTCAACTATGTTCAACCGGTTGAATGATATAGTGAATGAACTCAAGTATCTTGATTTTGATGTATCAAACAAAGATTTCTCTCACAAGTTCCTTAGGTGCCTTCCGGCAAAATATGAGACAATTGTGACCTTGCTTGTGAGGAGTGATTTGAGTAAGATGACTCCTACGGAGGTGCTTGGTGAAGTGCAAACTCATGATCTATTCAAGCAATCACAAAAGGAAGTTCAAGGCCAATCAATCAATGAAGAGAAGAAAAATATTGCTCTCAAGGCCAAGGCTATTCAAGAGGAAAATGATGATGAGAACCAAGATATTGACTCCGATGAAGAAATGGCTCTTATTGTAAAAGGACTTAAAAGAATCATGAAGAAGAAGAAGTTTGGCAAGATGGGGCAATCTTCAAACAAGAATCCTTTTGAAGGAAAAGATTGCTTCAATTGTGGTGAAATTGGACATATATCAATTAATTGTCCAAACAAGAAAGAAGACAAATATGGCAAGAAGAAAGACAAGAAGAGTGTACCTAAGAGGAAGAAATATTATAAGAAGGAGAAGAATGGCCAAGCATATTTTGTTGAGTGGGATTCCGATGCAAGCTCCGATGAAGAAGATGATGACAAGCCTTCAAGAGGACTTGCCGGGGTGCTATCAAGGAAGCGCCTTCACTCTTCTCTAAGCCATATTGTCTCATGGCAAAAGGTGAATCTAAGGTAATAATCGACGATGACGATGATGATTGTGATAGTGATAATGATGATAATGCTTTATCTTATGATGATCTTGTCGCCATGATTATTAAGTCCGATGACAAATTGCGCTTGGAGAGATCAAAGTTGAAGGATTTGGAGTTGAAAAATATTTCACTTTAAAATTCTTTTGAGGACCTATCTCTAAAGATTATAATCTCTCTAATGTCTTGTTAGTTGATTCTCTTAATTTCAACTTGCTATCTATTGCTCAACTTTGTGATAATGGCTATAAATGTACTTTCACTAGTAATGATTTTGAGGTAACCTCACTTGATGGGAAAGATTCTATTTTTAAGGGTTTTCGTCATGAGAGCTTATATCTAGTGGATTTCTCATCGAAAAAGGCAAATTTGACTACTTGCTTATTCTCAAAGGCCTCTATGGGATGGTTATGGCACAGAAGACTTGGCCATGTTGGTATGAAACAACTCAACCGATTGGTGAAACATGAATTAGTTCTTGGCTTGAAAGATGTAAAATTTGAGAAAGATAAATTATGTAGTGCTTGTCAAGCCGGAAAGCAAGTTGCCAACTCACATCCTAGCAAGAGTACTATGTCAACCTCAAGACCATTGGAATTACTACATATGGATTTATTTGGTCCTACTACCTATAGAAGCATTGGTGGCAATACCTATTGTCTTGTAATCGTGGATGATTATTCAAGATACACATGGGTATTCTTTCTTCATGACAAAGCTATTACATGTGATATTTTAAAGTCATTTGTGAGAAGAGCCGAAAATGAATTTGAGCTAAAATTGAAGAAAGTTAGAAGTGACAATGGTAGTGAGTTCAAGAACACCAATGTTGAAGAGTTTTGTGATGAGAAAGGAATCAAGCATGAGTTTTCAACTACATATACACCGTAACAAAATGGTGTTGTTGAGAGGAAGAATAGAACCTTAATTGAGATGGCAAGATCAATGCTAGATGAGTACAAAGTTTCGGATTCTTTTTGGGCCGAAGCTATCAACACCGCTTGCCATGCCTCTAATAGGCTATATTGTCATAGATTCTTCAATAAAACACCTTATGAACTTCTAAATGGAAGAAAGCCAAATATTTCATATTTCCGGGTCTTTGGTTGCAAGTGCTATATCTTGAGGAAAGGATCTCGATTGTCTAAATTTCAAAGTAAATGTGATGAGGGATTTCTTCTTGGATATTCTTCAAATTCCAAAGCCTATAGAGTATACAACAAGTTAAAGGATTTGTTGAGGAAGCATATGATGTGCAATTTGATGAAACTTTGGGCTCTCAAGATGAAAAAGAGAATTTAGATGATGTGAGAGGTGAAGAATTAAGCAAAGCAATGAAGACTATGGCAATTGGGGATATCATGCCTAGAGAAGAAGATGATCATGAAGATCCATCGGTATCTATTGAAGCTAACCCATCCACTTCCACAACAAATGATCATGTTCAACAAGATGGTAACTCAAGCAATAATGACTCATCTCAAGAAGATAATCAAATAGCCCATATAACCACACCTTCTCCATCAACTCAAGAACCAATTGATCAACCAAGAATTCATCATCAAGTCGCCAAAGATCACCCCATTGATCAAATCATGGGTGACATTAGTAAGGGTGTTCAAACTCGATCTCGTGTTTCTTCTTTTTGTCAACATTATTCTTTTGTCTCTTTCCATGAGCCTAAGCGTGTAGATGAAGCACTTAATGATCCGGATTGGGTTATTTCCATGCAAGAAGAATTAAATAATTTCACTAGAAATGAAGTTTGGGAGTTAGTTGAAAGACCCAAGAATCATAATGTTATTGGTACTAAATGGGTCTTCCGTAACAAAGAAAATGAAGATGGTATTGTTGTGAAGAACAAGTCAAGATTAGTTGCTCAAGGTTATACTCAAGTAGAGGGATTGGATTTTGATGAAACTTTTGCTCCCGTAGCTAGACTTGAGGCCATAAGAATCTTGCTTGCTTATGCTTGTTCCCGCAACATCAAGTTATATCAAATGGATGTCAAAAGTGCTTTCTTAAATGGGAAAATTAGTGAACTAGTATATGTTGAGCAACCTCCCGGTTTTGAAGATCCTACAAAGCCTAATCATGTGTATAAGCTCTCTAAGGCTTTATATGGGTTGAAACAAGCCCCTCGTGCTTGGTATGAAAGGCTTCGGGACTTTCTTCTTTCAAATGGCTTTAAAATTGGAAAGGTTGATACTACATTGTTCACCAAGAGAATTGGAAATGACATCTTTATTTGTCAAATTTATGTTGATGATATCATCTTCGGTTCAACTAATGAAGATTTTTGTAAAGAATTTGGAGAAATGATGTCTAGGGAATTTGAAATGTCTATGATTGGTGAATTGAGTTTCTTCCTTGGTCTTCAAATCAAACAATTGAAGGAAGGCATTTTTGTTTGCCAATCAAAATATGTGAGGGACATCTTAAAGAAATTTGGCATGGAAGATGCAAAACCCATCAAAACTCCTATGGTTACTAATGGACATCTTGATCTTGATGAGGGAGGTAAACCGGTTGGTCTTAAGCTTTATAGGTCCATGATTGGTAGTTTGCTTTATCTTACCGCATCTAGGCCCGATGTAACGCCCGCGTTTTTAGCTCCAAATAAATCACCTAATAAATCATGCGTATTTTCAAAACTGACCCGCCGAGCTCAATTACCATTCAAACCCTAGCCACTGTTTTCCCCCTCTCTCCCCGATGCGCGTGCCGCGAATCCCGCCGGCACCGCCCGCACCCAGGCCAGCAACCATGCGCCCCTTCCCAACGCCGCGGTCGGCCACCGTGCGGGAATCCCGCGCACGCCGCGGTCCCGCCGGCCGGTCCGCCTCGCCATCACCGCCGTCCCCGAAAACGCGCCGACGCCCGGAAATTGGAAAAATCCCGCAAAACCTTTCCCCCTAATTTCCCTAACAATTTCCAATTTTCTAAAATCCCTTCCCCTATTTTCTTTTCTTTCTCCATTTTTCCTTCCCTTTCTTTCTCTTTTCTTCCTTTTCTTTTCTTTCTTCCCTTTTCCCTTCTCTCCTTTCCTTTTTCCCTTCTTTTCTTTCCTTTTTCCTTTTCCTCCTTTCTTTTTTTCCTCTTTCCTTTCTTCCTTCCCTCTCTCTTCTTCCTCCTCTTTCCTTCCTCCCTGGCCGCGCGCCTGCTCCCTCCGCGACAGGCCGCGCCGTGCGCCGTTGACCGCGCCCGGCTACCGGCCGGCAACGCGCCTCCCCCCCCCACACGTCACCGCGGGCCCGCGACCGGCCGACCGGGTCGCCGGCGCCGCACGCCGCCCGGCCCCCGCGCCGCCGGCGAGAGCCGGCCGAGCCGCCCCCCGACAAGCGACGACCGCCGCCGAGCCATCACGTCCGCCAAACAGCACCGCCGCGACGCCGCCTGCCACCACCACGTCACATACCGACCAATCACATCCTATAGCGCCACGGTTGACCTCGCCGGCCACCGCGGCCCACCTTGCCGGAGTCGCCACCGAGGTCGCCGGGAAGATTTTTCTCCCCCCCGGAACCGACCATCGGGGCCTATAAAAGGCCGGCGCCACCCCCCCTCGACCGCCACACCTCGCCAAGCAAGCCGCTCTACACTCACCGCGCCGCCCGACCTCCACCACCGCAGACCACCACCGCCGCATAACTCCACCGCCGCGCCGCCACCCACGGTCCACCAGAGCTCGAGGTGAGCACGGGGGCGGGATCCCCTCGACCTTCTCCTTCTATTCCCCCTCTCTCGGGCCGCCGCCGTGGCCGGGAGGGCCGCCGGCGAGCCCCATGCCGGCCGGCCGGATGCCCCCCCTGTTCTGGATCGGGGGAGGAAGAAAGGGGCGATTTGCCCAAAGCCCCCTGATGTTTCCCCTTATCCCGAGCCCCTCTAATTGTATTCCCTCTCTCTCTCTTGCTCTTTTCGGATAAACCCCTAGGTTAAGGACTAATTATAAAATAGATTCTGTCAGGCCCTAAAACAATTTATAACTAGGCCCTAATTAAGTTTATAAATCATAAACCACACCCTTTCCCCATTAATAAAAATTACTAATAGGTCCTTAGCCCCTATACCCTCTCTCTAACCCGGCATTTCATGCACGATTTTATTTCCGGTTAAATCCAAATTTCACCTCACCCTTCCCAGTAATATCCCCACCAAGCCAACCCCTTAGGGCTTATATATACCCCCCTCCGCTCACTTTCCCCCCGAGCTCGGCCGGAAACATACGTGCTAATATTGCTTGCTTGCTTGTGTGTGCGCCATAGCCGACGGAGTAGACGGAGGAAGGTACCCCGAGCCGGAGATCGAAGCCGACTACTATGAGCAGGAGCCCAAAGCCCCGAACGTCGAGCCGGCACTCCCCGAAGACTTCGAAGACGGCAAGTTCACCCTCATCCTTTGATGCATGCTTCTGTCCTAGTTTTATAAATATACCCTATACCCGTTTTATAAATTGCATATTGTTTTACTACAAAACACGGTAGGATAGCCACCCTTGATTGCTATGATTGAACCTTGTTTTGGCCTAAATGTTTGTTTTACAATGTGCGAGTGCTTTCAAAATGTGTGAGTGCTTTAAAAATGAAAAGGGGATATGTTTGGAAAATGAGTAAAGAACCGGGTAGACGGGATGGACGTGTGTGTCGGGAGTATGGGTGAGCTCGTACCGTGTGGTTGAGCGTGTTGGGAGTTGTCCATCTTGTCGGTTAAGGACCGGGTTGCGTGACATCTCACCCGACCCAAATCCTCGTACAACCACTCGACCGTTGTATGTGGCAACGGCTTAGCATAAATCCCACTAGTTAATCTACTTGCCATCCGGGTGTGCGGGTGAGCGGCGGGGAGACCAAGGAGCGGGGGTACTCTCGTGTGAGGTACGCCCCGGTTATGTGGTATAACCCCTTGGGTGCTTCGTGGTGGCTCATAGTGTTAGCTAAGGTGGGTAATGGCTTTGATAGGATCCGTACCGCACCGAGGTGTCCGTGTGACGGTACCCTACTTGTGGGTAAAGATGTACAACCTCTCGCAGTGTTAAACCTATTCGAATAGCCGTGTCCACGGTATTGGACGAGTCACGGTGTGGTCACGAAAACTAGTGTTTGGGATGGGTTGTTTTTCCGGTGTGAGTTGTTTTCCGGTGATGCGTGTGTGGCTGTGTGCCTGGGCTACGACGGACGGGAAGTCCGGTAGATCCACAGTGGTTTTCCTAAAACAGTTGAGTCACTTTGGTTATGAAAATGATTTGCGAAAGCTTTTTTTAAATGAACCCCTGCATGTGTAAGTTTGCAAAGTGAACCTTAACCTGATCCTTGTTATACCTTATGCATGATTCTGCTGATAAGCCCCTCCGTGGGTGGGGTTGGATTTGCTGAGTACGTATGTGCTCACCCTTGTTTTACTAACTATTTTACAGAGGAGGATCCCGATTACATTCCCGAAGACGTTGAGTAGATCGTGCCCTACACCCAACCGTGCCTGTGTACCCAGGGCCCTACCGAAAGCTTCCATGGTGTGGTACTCTGAGTAGGCTATGGAGGCCTTTGCTATTGTAGTGTGGTCGTTAGCGTTTGTGTTGTTCCTTGTAGCGTTGGCACTACCGTGCCCTTTGTGTCGCCGTGATGTAAAAGACTGATTCCACATGTTGTAATAAATGTGTTACCAGCCTCCTGGGACTGGTATTTGAATCACATTTAGTCACCTCTTAAGAGGGGACGCTTCAGGTGGTATCAGAGCCGTAGGTTGGCCGTAGGACATGACCCCTAGGATACGAGACCTCCTCTGGCCCTCTCTAACCTTTCCTTTGCTAAGCTCACCTTTTCCCAAATCCTTACCTTGATTCTTGCCTGTTTCCAGATGGCTAACCCCGAGTGGAACGGAGGAATTTGCCCCGTCCAGCCTGGCCTCCCTAACCTGTTGCTACTCAGCCTAGAGCGCGTCGGAGTAAGGGATCCGCCAGAGTTCGTCTACCGGGAGTACGAACGCTACGGCACCCCTCGGTGTAAGCTGTTGATCTTTGTGGGAAGAAGCACGCTTTACCCCGACATAGAGCCATGGTTCGTCTCTGCCACTGGTTTTCGCTTTGCCGACACCTACCCCAAGGCTGCTCGGAAGGCCCTGCGACAGCTACGAGTGGTTTATAGACATCACCTCCGAAGGACTCCAATGGGATTCTTTCCACCCTCCGGAGGAAGAGGACGCTCGTGGATTGATCGCATGAGAGGTCTAGAACGAGAGGAAGAAGACTTAGAAGAGGCAGTTTCCCACCTATCCATATACCTCAGAGGCCTAGACCACCTTTATCAGGAGCAAGCCTAGCAACTGAAGCAGCAGATCGACAGAGCGGAAAGAGCAGAACAGAGGATAGAACTAGAAAGGGT
This sequence comes from Cenchrus americanus, assembly GCA_947561735.1. Lineage (NCBI taxonomy): Eukaryota > Viridiplantae > Streptophyta > Magnoliopsida > Poales > Poaceae > Cenchrus > Cenchrus americanus. The sequence goes on along the minus strand of OX387242.1, from coordinate 94,481,212 downwards.
TAAGACCACCATAGTGTAAGTGCAATCAAGCCTTAAGTGGGTTTTGGTGAATTAAGTGACAACTTGATTAAATCCCTAACACTCTTGTGGAGCATGTGAGCAGGTTAATGATTATTGATCAATGATACTTATGAGTAAAATTCATGCTTTTGGCTCACATTGCAATAAAGACAAGAATGGATCATGACAATGTATATGTAATAATTATAAGCATACTAAGAGTGAATGTCATGATAAAGAAAGGATGTTCTTCCCATTGATCTTTACATAAAGCATACAACAAGCGATCCTAAGCTAAAGAAAAGCAAATACAAAGGCATGATGATACATGATAATCGATTGGCTTTTCTATGTTGGGCAAAGCACATTTTGAAGAAAGGAGAAGCTTGTGGTATTGTAATGGGAGAATTAAATTAAAAATGAATATGGCATCAAGGGATTTCACCATTGACACATGATAGAGATTGATGACCAATGTTGTGAGCTTTGTTAAGAAAAACATCAAGTGATTTCACTATTGCTACAAGATGGAACTTGATGATCTAGACAATAAGTTTACCAAGTTCAATATCAAATGGTTTTCACTCTTATACTTCATGAAGATTATTGACTTGTTCAAAGAAGAGATTTGCAAGACTTCGAGTTGGATTTTAGCTAAGGTCATTTGGCTATCTATATTACTTTGGACCTACATTTGAAAGATTGCAAAAGCAAGGATAATTGATATCAATCAAAGGACAAACAAATTGAGTGGCATCTCGTTTGATTTTATCTCTATGGTGCAAGGCTTGACTCAATTATGGCAAGGATAAGTGATGAAGAGATCAAGATGGCTAAAACGAGGAACTAAGCTAAGGCTATGGATAGCGACCATAAGCAAAGTGGCTAGGGTGAAGTTAAGAGCATCAAGGATTTCGAAGTATCATATCCAAGCCTACCGAGGGAAGTGATAAATTGCATCTAACGTCATGATTGATAAATTCAAGTGGCTTAAGAATTCAAAGTGATTGATCTCTACTCTATGGAAGAATTCTAGGTCGCTAGCTCAAGGTGGACATGCTCAAGCACATACATATGTTTGCTCATCTACGGCATGTGCTTAGTTGGTACACGTCATTTGAAGCCCTCGAATCATTGAAGATCATTTATCGGCGTATCTTGGAGATTCAAGCTCAAGTGGATTAATTAGGATTTATCTTTTCTTGAGTTTAGGTATGCCGTACTATCAAGAGGGATGAATCACTGGTTGGACAACAAACATCAAAAAGTGCTCAAGTGAAACCTAGAGAGACTAACCCGTGAGATCAAAACCTTAGTTGAGCTCTCTGGCCAAAACCGGCCTGACCGGTTTTGGAAACCGGTCTGACCGGTTTGGGCACTGACATCGTCCAACGGCTAGTTGGTTTGTAAACCGGTCTGACCGGTTTGGCAAACCGGTCTGACCGGTTTTGTCTGACAGACTAACGGCTAGTTTTGAGTGTGGTGGGTATTTATACCCATGAGCTCCTCCTTGAGGGGCTGCTGGTTCTCTTCACTCCTAACACATTCCGGAACCATAGCAAAGCTCTTCCCAACCTCTCTAAGTGAGATTTAAGCCTCTAGTGCCATATCCTTGAGTTGGGTTAAGAGAGTGACTAGTGTGAGAGCTTTAGAGAGCTTTGAGAAGCCTAGTGAGCATCCCACACTTGAGCACCCGCCGATTTCGTTGAAGATCATTGAAGCATCTTTTACTCTTGGAGCATTTGCTCCTAGACGGCTAGAGGTCGCTTGGAAGCTCCAATCCGAGATTGTGGAAGCTCCAAGAAGTTTGTATTACCCCTGTGAATCTAGTGGAATACCTCTCATCTCAAGAGATTGTTCTCTTGACTTGAGATCGAGGGAAAGGGCAAGCCTTGTGTGGCGAGTCTATCCTTGTGTGGATACCTCAACAACGTGGACGTAAGCAAGCCTTTGTGGCGAGCTGAACCACGGGATAAATCCTTGTGTCAATTGCGCCTTTACTTCATATATATCTTGCATGTTGGTCTATCTCTCTTTCTAGCATATATCTTGTGCTTCCGCTTCGATCTACCTTGGTGTGCTTGTGCTGTGTGCAGGGACTTTGTTGGTACTCCTGGAAACCCATGTGCAAGTCCCACACCAAGTTTGGTTTGTGCTAGAACTCGTAGAGGGGTTTTACTTATTGATCGTTTCGTTCGTGTAAAACCGGTCGACCGGTTTTGGAAACCGGTCTGACCGGTTTCAGTACTGACAGTGGGTTGAATATTTTTTAAGTGTGCAGATACGCCTATTCACCCCCCCTCTAGGCGACATCAAGATCCTTTCAATTGGTATCAGAGCAAGGTTCTCCGAAATCGAGCTTAACCGCTTGGAGAAAAGATGTCGATACCGTCTGAGGTATCTCTTGAGCCATTGACACTAGGTGGTTCAAACTTTGATTCTTGGTCTGCTCATGTACTCAATAAAATTAGGACCTTTGGTCCATATGCCGAGCAGGTTGTAGTCGCTAGCATTCTTCCTCCTTGCACTAGAATAGACAACTTTGACTTGTCAAATTTATCTAGAGAGGAGTTAGAATGTTGGCAACTCAACGCTCAAGTTACTGATTACATTCGTAGTACCTTGAGTTGTGACGTGCAGGAATTGATCTATGACGACATAGTTGATGCACATGACATTTGGGAAATCATTCAAGAGGTCTACGGTATGCCCAAATGTAAATATCAAAATCAAAGAGTAAGCATGCAAAGTAAAGCCACAGCGTCAAACCAATCATCTTCATGCACTCATGATGACATCTCGACCAAGTGTGATGAGAAAAGAGAAATCATAGGCCAAAATGAAGATTTGGGGTTTGAGCATGATAAGCCGTCAACTAGTGAGGATCAAGGTGTAAATGTATCTTCATAAGGGTGCTCTACCTCTGGAGTACACACTGATGCTACAGTTATCACACCCGAGGATCAGCAAGACAAGAAAGGCAAGTCGGGTGACCCTGTGGGGAAATCGGTCCAACCGGTTTTCAAAACCGGTCTGACCGGTTTTCACAGGATGAGGGCAACTAGAAGTAGCAAGTGTTCAAGAAGGCGATCAAGAAAAACACCGACAGTTTCTAGATCCTCAACTCTCAGTGTTGATGATCACAAGTGCTTGATGGCCAAGAAGAGCAAGGAAACCAAGGACAATCAAATGTCAAAGAGAGTTGAAGATCAAGTTGGCATCATAAAGACTTTGACTCAAAAACTTGAAGCCTTCAAACTCTCTTACTCTACCTTGGATAAAAAATATGATATCTTGCTTAACAAAGTTGCTTGTGCTACTAACACGTCTACATGTGTAGCGTCCTTGGAGCAAGAAAGGAAGGTGCTCAATGAAAGGCTTGAAAAACTCACTAGCGAGCATATGGTGTTGCAAGCACGTCACAAAGAGCTTGAATGCTCTCATGAAATGCTTGTAGAATCATATTCTTGTTTAGAAGTGGCTCATGAGGTTGTCCTCTCGTCGGTAAAATCCACTCAACCTCTCTCACACACATGCACATGCTCACGTGTCAATATTGAATTGCCTTGTACTAAACCTTGTTGCTCTCAAGCAAGCCAATCTAGTATTGAGCATGTATCTGTAGAGACTTGTGATGACCTCATTGCGAAAGAAAATGATCAACTCATGCAAGAGGTCGAAAGACTTAAAGTTGACTTGAGTAAGTTGAAGGGAAAGAGTCAAGTGCAACCTTGTCAAGATAACCGTGACAACATGGTGAAGAAGCTTGAGAAGGGTTCAAACCGCACTAGCTCAACCTTTCGACCGAAGAAGCGAGGCAAAAATCACAAGGATCAAGAAATGAAGAAAAAGGAGCTTGATGACATACAATCATTCAAGCACTCAAATGAGGGGCACTATGCATCGATGTGCTCTCCTCGGCTCAAAAACAACAAGAAAAGGCAAGGGAAGCTAAGGAGAAGGATATGCTACAAATGCAAGCAACATGGACACTTCATTGGTGATTGTCCACAAGTAACCGGGGTCTTGTCGTACCAAACCGGTCGACGGTTTGGGAAACCGGTTAGACCGGTTTTGGGAACAAAGTGGCGCCTCGAGTGCATATCAAGCACAATCAAGCCTCTACAGCAAGCCTTCAGATCAAGAAGGGGCAAGTGAGCAATAACAAGTGCAAGGCCTCATCAAGAAAGATCAAGGGCCGTCTTTGCTACACTTGTCGGTCAAAGGGACATGAAAGTAATAAGTGTCCAAATGGTAACATTCCTAAGTCAAAACATGACAATTATGCATTATCAAGACTTAGGGATAACAAGAATGATACTTATGCGACTAGAGTGATTAGTTCACCTCAAACTAGCATAAGAACCATTTGGGTCCCAAAATCCATTGTGACTAACCTTAAAGGACCCAACATGGTTTGGGTACCAAAAAGAGCTTGCTAGAGTTGCAGGAGCATGGAGATGCATTGGAGGCTTGGCAAATGTCAAGAGAAGGTCATTGAACAAGAATAATGCCAAGCATAAAGTATAAACTCTCTTTTTCTACTCCAATGACATCTTGGTAACATAAGCTTCATCTTTTATCTTAGTCAATTGATCCTAAGTGGTTTCTTGTGCTCAAGGCCTTGGTTTTGTGCACTTGGCTTGTCTAAGTACTTTGTTATACAAATATGCTCCTCTTTCCATGTGATGCTTGTAATCGCTCTCTAGTAGAGCATTTCGATTTAATTTGTGCAGGTTCAAATGAGAAGCAAATTGTAAGTCAATCAAGTGTTTGGCCGTATGTGATGTTAGAACAAGTTGAAGCATATGAGAAGATGAAGAGAAATACCAAGCTTTAACATAAACTCCAAAGGCCACACACTTGCCTGTGTTTCTGGTGGTACAGACCTCGGAGGTTCCGAGTATTTCCTCAGAGGTTCCGAAGTTTGCTGCAGGAACTCAATCTCCGGGAAAACCTTCGGAGGTTCCGAGTTTTTGGAAGTTCAGATCTATAAAGTCTCCAGAATCAAGGTGATTATCAAGAATGATACACACATGAGGATGTGCCCGCATTAGGAGCCGATGGAGTCTTGAAGAAATGGTGGTTGAACCGACCGGTAAAACCGGCTCGATCGGTTTGCCAAACCGGTCGACCGGTTTTGGCCTGATCCGTTTAACTTGGAATTGAACTTCTAGATTAGCCCAAGAATTTCAAACATATATCCTCGCCTCTCGATTAAGCATCATACACACACTATCTTGGTGATAGTAAGTACTCTTGGCACAATTTCAATTTTCATAAATTATTTTTCTTTTGTGCTTAGAGCAAATTGTAAAGTGACCTCTCCTAGTTCATTAATTTGACCGAGTGCTCGTCTCATGCAACTCAAATTCATGATGCACCTATCTAGGGGGAGATCACTCTACAATTTGTGGCTTTGGGACTAATGCCTTCATCTAGTGATCTCTTGTAGTCTCAAATTGAGAGCTCATTTCTCTCTCCATGGAGTATGCTATGATTCTTGAATCCAAAAGGGTATTTTTGAGCAAATCTTTTTCTTTGGATTATGGAACTAACCTTAAAGCGTAGCTACTCACCACAATATAGTTTAAATTCCTCAAGTTGGACATGATTGTCAATATGGTGCTTGTGACCCTAGTCATTTACATTAATTCATGAGCTCCATAAACAAAGGGAATTTGATCTATATTGTGAGGTTTCAATTTTTGGTGAATTCCTTGTCTGTCTAACCCAAAAGGTCACCAAGGATTGAGACTAGTACTTGTGCTACTTAAGTATCTCTCTCTCCCACGTTGTGTATAAAGGTTTATCAAAATGAGAGCTAGAACTTAGACCTAACTTGATAATGCACAAGTCAAGGGAAATCACAATTCACCAATGTGAAGATGTGATAAGCTAGAGGCAAAGGTATGATTCACACTCATTTCTCTTTCTACCTTTATCATCTAAGTTTCATTCATGCTAGGGTGTGCATTTTCTTAGCATGTGGTTATTCGCGGTCTCTTGTGGATTTCAATTGGATATTTAATTGATGCCTACCTTTATATTGACTTTATGTCAAATGCTTCTTGTAATGTGAGAGGCATGAGTTAAATATACTAATGAGGTCCTAAATCTTGTTTAGCCACATGTTTGAGTGACATAGGGTTAGTTCTTTGAAAAAAACCTAACTAGCATGATAGGATATGTGTGAACCTTGAAAATATTTGGAGTTTGGTCCTCTTGACCCGATCGACCCACATGTGACTATGGTTAAACGTGCTTGATTGTTGGCTAGTCACAAGTGGTGAGATTTTCTTAAGTCCAACATATTCCTCATATCCTTTTCTCTCTAAGTTTCTTGGAAGTATCAAGGAGCTTTTGAACCTAAATGGAAACATTTATCTAAGGGATTTATCTAGTGACCAAATTTTGTTGCTTAATCTTCTCTGCTCACTAGATTCGTCTTAAAAAAAAGAACAAAATTCTTTCAATATCTTATCTTTTTCTTAATCACCTCTCTCGGAGAAAAATGGGGTCTTTGGATAAAGATTTGAAGCTTCAGGTGTTACTGTAAAAAGGACTAGTAACTGGACTCCTCTTGAACATATCACTCTTATTGGTTCTCAATTCAAGCTTCAATATCTCAAAATCTACCATCTTTTGGTTTCCTGAGGGAAACCGGTCTGACCGGTTTCTGAAACCGGTCTGACCGGTTTTTCCCGGGGCCACCCCTTTAAGGGGTATCACGGTTGGAATATTCTCTATCCATCCCCACTTCATCCTCACCAGACCAAGCTCGAGCCTCACTCCCCTCTCCCGTGCTACTTCTCCTCTCTCACTCTCCCACCATGAAATCTTGAGAATGGGCCAAGGAAAAGCTTTTCTCTTTGGGGATTAAGGGCTAGAGGTGCTAATCTTCGGCCTAACCGGATTGGAGACCGTTTTTGGAAGTTGAATCATCTTCTCCAATCCTCTCAAGGTATTCAAAAGTTCTCTTTGCCCGATCTCTTAGCTCCTTGAATATCTCTTGGATTTCTTTGAGCAATCATCAACTAGTATGCCCAGGAAGCTATCTTTAAGTTTTGAATCAGTTTGGATGGCTACATTTCAAATTCCTTAATCTAGGGTTTCAGCCGACGAAACCGGTCTGACCGGTTTCTGAAACCGGTCTGACCGGTTTTGCCTGGACAGAAACCCTGATTTTCTTTAGTCTCTTCAAATTCGTTTCTCGTCAAGTCCCAAATCAATTCCTATGTTCCTTATACACTCTTTGCAACATTTTCTTGGTCAGGAACAACATGTCGGACTTCTCTAAGACCTACACTCGGTCGAAGAAGCAAAAGAGGGTTGATGAGCCCGAAGGCGTTTCCGGTCCGATCGAGGCATCCGGTGCCTCCAGTGGGCCTATCTTAAGACCCAGGACTTCCAGGGCATCTCAACCCGCTGCGGACGAGATCGTTGAAGAAGAAGAAGAGGGGCATGAAACGTCTAGTGATGATAATGAGAGTGATGAGAACTACAGAATGCAGTTTAGGCATGGGAAAGGACCCGCAGATGATGACGACGATGATGATGATGAGGAAGAAGATTTAGGATGAAGAGAAAGAGGTGTTGAAGAAGAAGAAGAAGAGGAGGTGTTGCTTGAGATCCGTAGGCCCGTTAATCCCAGCTCTCATCGGATTGTGAACTATCTTGGTATGGGAAAGACGAGAGGCGGCTAGGAGGAAGAGAAGAGAATGGCCCTATGGTGAGCCTAAGGACATGGCCGGTGGGATAGATTATCGATTTCACACTTTCTTTCGACGAGACTTCTATTCCACCGCCATTATTGCTAAGAAGAAGGGCATTATTGCGAGAGGCTCGGTGGATAGATTGGGCATACATGGAGAGGGAGACAATGTCGTTTTCGAGATATCATAAGTGTTTGCACTACTCGAGGATCAAGCCTCGATGGGTTTTAGGCACGGTTGGAACACGAGAGGTAATTGCTCGGTTCTATGCCACCGTTGCTTTTGAGGAACATGAGAGTGCTAGGAAAATGCATTGGATGACCGAGGGGACTAGATACGTTGTCACTTTCACTAACTTTGCTAGGTTCCTTGGACTCGGTCCAAGAGATTTATCTCTTCCTTGTATTCACCGAGGCATTCGTCCTATGGAGCCGTCCGCAATGAAGTTCATGTATCCTAGGGACAAGCAAGCAAATGCGGGTTTTGCGAACGAGGCTTTACTCCTATTACGTGTGGCCGAACCGTATGTTTCGCTTGACCCTCACACCTAGGGGAGGAAACCCGGCAGATATTTCTAACTATGCTAAGGACTTGCTCGTTCACATGAGGCCTCCTGGACTTCCATTCTCTCGTGAGTGACTTCATTTGGGAGGAAATCAAGTCTATTAGCGAGAGCCCCCGCAGGTTGTGTGGATATGCACCATATATCATGCTTATCATCGAGAAAGCGTCTAATAGAAAATATCTAAAGGATTCAAAGCATGAGCCTTTCAAGGTCCCCGTACCCAAGAGGATGAGGTTACCTTCACCCGGAAGGTACGACGAGTTGATGGAGGAAGGAGAAGGTCGGCAGCAGATCGCCCACCGCCGCCTCGGTCGGGGCCAAACCGGTCCGACCGGTTTGGAAAACCGGCTCCGACCGGTTTGGGGGGCAAGAAGCAGCCGACCAAGGGACAAGCCACCCTCTCCCATTCGTAAGCTCTTGAACTTTTTCACTTCTATGTGTAAGAGCCGAGGGATGTGTTAGTTGAGCAAGAGAAAGATCTAGGAGAGAAAGGAAGCAAATGAAGGACACTCTCAAGCTTTTGCACAATCACCACGGATTTGAGCCTCCTAGATCTCCACCCTCTCCCGAGACGGAGGAGCCCGAGATTCCTTCAGTAGACAGCATGGTGGCACAGCTAGGCTCCGAGGGTTATTTTCAACAATACGCTCATCACTTTGGTTATCAAGTTCCTAATCCTCCACCTCCTCCTATGGGACCTCCTACTAGCGGAGAAAGTATTGTATCTCAAGCTTATCAATCTCTCTTCGGCAACATTGATGGTAAGATGTGGTTCATTTTCTCTTTCATTAGCATCTACCATTCTTTCTCAAGTTCTAAAATTCAAATTCTCTCTTAGACTATCCTCCTCCACATGGTGGTGTTCCTCCGGCGTATGGCGGGGCTCCTCCGGAGTATGGTGGTCAGTGATGCTCAGCGGCACCTCTTCTCCAAGTTTTTAGTGATGGATGACAAAGGGGGAGAAGAATAGACGATTAAAGCTTATCTGTCTTTGTGCTGAGCAGTCCCAAGCTCCTATGTATCCAGTTATCTTTTGTCTTAGAGACTTGTTGAGAGATTTGGATCTGTAATATTTATCTGTGGAACCTTATCTATGTGTTGGACTTGAGAACTCTTGTATTGTGTGCTACAATGTGTGTAATGTACCTTAAATGTTTCTAAGCGACTTAATGGTAGTTTGTGATGCATGATTGTATGGTGAATGAGCTTTGTTTCCTTGTTTTCCCCTGTGTTGTGCACTGACTGGGAGAAACCGGTTTGACCGGTTTCTGAAACCGGTCTGACCGGTTTGCCCCAGACAGCACACACTTCTGTGTGTTTTGCCTCTCGGCTGTGCTTATTCTTGACATATGCATCACACACTTATTTTATCTTGTCACACACACTTGTTGCACCCCACTTTGCTAAGATTTAGGGGGAGCTCCATGTCTTTCTTGAAATACGTGCAAATTGGCATTTTTAGGCCAAAATTTTGGAATTCCACTCTTTGCACGAATTGAGGGGGAGCTTTACCTAAATCTTGGTTCTTATGAGCTTTATTTTTATATCTTTTGTAAGCTTTAATCAAGGTTGTCATCAATCACCAAAAAGGGGGAGATTGTAAGTGCAATCAAGCCTTAAGTGGGTTTTGGTGAATTAAGTGACAACTTGATTAAATCCCTAACACTCTTGTGGAGCATGTGAGCAGGTTAATGATTATTGATAAATGATACTTATGAGTAAAATTCATGCTTTTGGCTCACATTGCAATAAAGACAAGAATGGATCATGACAATGTATATGTAATAATTATAAGCATACTAAGAGTGAATGTCATGATAAAGAAAGGATGTTCTTCCCATTGATCTTTACATAAAGCATACAACAAGCGATCCTAAGCTAAAGAAAAGCAAATACAAAGGCATGATGATACATGATAATCGATTGGCTTTTCTATGTTGGGCAAAGCACATTTTGAAGAAATGAGAAGCTTGTGGTATTGTAATGGGAGAATTAAATTAAAAATGAATATGGCATCAAGGGATTTCACCATTGACACATGATAGAGATTGATGACCAATGTTGTGAGCTTTGTTAAGAAAAACATCAAGTGATTTCACTATTGCTACAAGATGGAACTTGATGATCTAGACAATAAGTTTACCAAGTTCAATATCAAATGGTTTTCACTCTTATACTTCATGAAGATTATTGACTTGTTCAAAGAAGAGATTTGCAAGACTTCGAGTTGGATTTTAGCTAAGGTCATTTGGCTATCTATATTACTTTGGACCTACATTTGAAAGATTGCAAAAGCAAGGATAATTGATATCAATCAAAGGACAAACAAATTGAGTGGCATCTCGTTTGATTTTATCTCTATGGTGCAAGGCTTGACTCAATTATGGCAAGGATAAGTGATGAAGAGATCAAGATGGCTAAAACGAGGAACTAAGCTAAGGCTATGGATAGCGACCATAAGCAAAGTGGCTAGGGTGAAGTTAAGAGCATCAAGGATTTCGAAGTATCATATCCAAGCCTACCGAGGGAAGTGATAAATTGCATCTAACGTCATGATTGATAAATTCAAGTGGCTTAAGAATTCAAAGTGATTGATCTCTACTCTATGGAAGAATTCTAGGTCGCTAGCTCAAGGTGGACATGCTCAAGCACATACATATGTTTGCTCATCTACAGCATGTGCTTAGTTGGTACACGTCATTTGAAGCCCTCGAATCATTGAAGATCATTTATCGGCGTATCTTGGAGATTCAAGCTCAAGTGGATTAATTAGGATTTATCTTTTCTTGAGTTTAGGTATGCCGTACTATCAAGAGGGATGAATCACTGGTTGGACAACAAACATCAAAAAGTGCTCAAGTGAAACCTAGAGAGACTAACCCGTGAGATCAAAACCTTAGTTGAGCTCTCTGGCCGGTCTGACCGGTTTGGGCACTGACATCGTCCAACGGCTAGTTGGTTTGTAAACCGGTCTGACCGGTTTGGCAAACCGGTCCGACCGGTTTTGTCTGACAGACCAACGGCTAGTTTTGAGTGAGGTGGGTATTTATACCCATGAGCTCCTCCTTGAGGGGCTGCTGGTTCTCTTCACTCCTAACACATTCCAGAACCATAGCAAAGCTCTTCCCAACCTCTCTAAGTGAGATTTAAGCCTCTAGTGCCATATCCTTGAGTTGGGTTAAGAGAGTAACTAGTGTGAGAGCTTTAGAGAGCTTTGAGAAGCCTAGTGAGCATCCCACACTTGAGCACCTGCTGATTTCGTTGAAGATCATTGAAGCATCTTTTACTCTTGGAGCATTTGCTCCTAGACGGCTAGAGGTTGCTTGGAAGCTCCAATCCGAGATTGTGGAAGCTCCAAGAAGTTTGTATTACCCCTGTGAATCTAGTGGAATACCTCTCATCTCAAGAGATTGTTCTCTTGACTTGAGATCGAGGGAAAGGGCAAGCCTTGTGTGGCGAGTCTATCCTTGTGTGGATACCTCAACAACGTGGACGTAAGCAAGCCTTTGTGGCGAGCTGAACCACGGGATAAATCCTTGTGTCAATTGCGCCTTTACTTCATATATATCTTGCATGTTGGTCTATCTCTCTTTCTAGCATATATCTTGTGCTTCCGCTTCGATCTACCTTGGTGTGCTTGTGCTGTGTGCAGGGACTTTGTTGGTACTCCTGGAAACCCATGTGCAAGTCCCACACCAAGTTTGGTTTGTGCTAGAACTCGTAGAGGGGTTTTACTTATTGACTGTTCTGTCTGTGTAAAACCGGTCTGACCGGTTTTGGAAACCGGTCTGACCGGTTTCAGTACTGACAGTGGGTTGAATATTTTTTAAGTGTGCAGATACGCCTATTCACCCCCCCTCTAGGCGACATCAAGATCCTTTCACATAGCAGAAGTTGAACTGCACAACATGAGGCAAGACTACCTCAGGGAAAAGGAACGATCGGAGATGTTCCACAAACAGCTATGGGATGAACTAAAGGAGCGAAGAAGCAGAGATGAAGGAGCCAGAGCAGAAGAAGATGAACCCGAAGAAACCCACTGGGACAAAGGGACCCAGACTGAAGATGAGATACTGGAGCAAGATCTTCCACTAAAGAAGCGCCGTATCCAGCTAGAGGAAGAGTCACCATGAGGATAAGACTAGGGTGTTAGGAAGTTGAGTCCTAGTAATAATAAGTGTACCTCGAAGAATGTACCCCAACCTTCCTACTAAATAAAGTTATCCATCCCTTGTACCCCACCACAACCTGTTCAACTCTACCTTTGTTTTCAGATGGCGGAAGATGGATGGACCCAAGGCGTGTGCCAGGAGGAGCCTGGTTTTGCTCGCCTGCTCATCAACTCCCTGGAGCGCCTCGGTATCACTGAGCACCCTAGGTACTACAGCAGAGAGTACGAGCAACTCGGCACTCTTCGCTATAGAGTGGTCCTCTCCGTCGCTAGAAGCAACCGCCACACCAACATCGAGCCGTGGCGCGTGACCGCCACAGGGTTTCGACACCGGGACACCTATCCTTTGGCCCTCAGAAAAGCCCTCCGCTACTTGTGCCGGATCTACGAGGAACACCTCGTCCCCACACCGATGAGATACTTCCCTCCCCGCCATCGAACCCCGCTTGGCAAGCCCGCATGAGGAACCTGGAACGACGTCGCCACCAAGAAGACCTGCTGTACCACGTAGTCGCCTACCTTGTCTCCCTGGACAAGCTCTTTGATGACCAGGCCAGGCACTTGAGGGAACAAATCAGTCGGGCCGTACAAGCTGAAGTCACAGTGAGGATGCACCAATTCCGAGTGGCTCAAGCTGAAGCAAGGACTGCAGCAGCCATAAGCAGTGAAGTCGTTGCCCAAGAAAGCCTCAGGAGGATCCAGGACCAACGCATGCAAGAATGGACCAACGGCAGAACACCCGTTCCAGCCATTGGAGAAGCTCAAGTCCTGCTGGGAACACCCCTTGTAGGATGGGGAGGAACTATCGAAGTCCCCCCAGCACCACCAGCAGTCACCGAACCCCCAACAGCTACCGCTGAAGCCGCAACACAGCCTCAGGAAAACGGAGACCCCGAAGGCGGAAACGATGACGAGTTGCTCATTCCGCTGGAAGAACACTCGACCCCAGAAGACAGCTCCCCTCGCGAGTAGTGTGCCCCAAGACCCAGGGAATGAAGCCGTACTGGTCCAAGTCGCGCCCTTAGTCCTTAGTTGTGTAGTGTGTCCGCGTAGTCGGGATGTATCCTCCTCGCTGGTTTGTAATAAAAACTTGTTTGTGCTTGCTTGTTTGCTATGTGCTTGTTGTGTGCTTACCGGCAGGAGTAGACCCTACCCTTTCAAAAAGAAATCCGACATAATCCACTTAAACATCACATAAAACTAGACCTCTTAGAAAACCCGTTTGTTTACAGATGGTCTTCAGACGCCCTGTCAGGACCCACCGATCGGACGCTGAAGGATCGCAAGCCGATCAGAGGGAGCGTCTCCACGACCAGGAGGTTAACCAAAATGAAGATGGAGGAGAGAACGTGGTCCTGCCACCACCGCCCCCTCCCGTTGACTTGGCACAAGTCTTAGCCAACCAGACTGTCTTGATGGAGGCTATCTTCAACGCCGTCAACCGGCCAAGACCCCGAGTTATGAGCATGAATGAGAAGCTGATCGAGTTCCTCAGGACTAAGCCGCCCATCTTTAGCGGGTCGGTGAATCCTTTGGACGCTGACGATTGGCTGAGAGCCATCCTGAGGGAACTGGAGCCCCTCCACTGCGAGGACCATGACAAGGTTCTCCTGGCAGCTCATCAGCTCACCGGTACAGCCCTAGCCTGGTGGGAAAATTATTGCGCCGCCGCCAAGGATCCCTCCGCCATCACATGGGATGAATTCATGGAGGAGTTCCGTCGCTACCACATCCCGGAGGCCACACTGAAGCGGAAGGCAGACGAGTTCCGCGAACTCCGCCAAGGCAACATGTCTGTGGAGGAATACACGTACCGTTCATAGAGCCGGCACGCTATGCCCCCGAGGAGGTGGATAAAGACTCCAAAAAGCAAGAGATGTTCAAGAAGGGGCCGACTGCGGAACCGAGGACACCGCCGACTCCTCGCATTTACCCGACTTTAACACCCTTATGAACATGGCAATACTCACGGAGAGAGCAAGGGCCGAGGAAAAGAAGGAAAACAAGCGCAAGTTCATGGAACACAAGGCCAAGCAGAAGAAGAGCGGTCCCGAGGCCGAGAAACTTTGGACACCCCGTGTCCAGGTTCCAAGCTCCTATGCGCATGCAGAACCCAATCCCAAGCCACGAGCTCGCAAGCCCCCGAGCCCGGTTCAAGCCCTCCTACAACCGAGTGCCATGAAGCCCCCACGGAACAACACCAGCCAGATCACGGCCAACAACAAGATGTGAGCTCCCGAGTGTGTTTCAACTGCCGAGAAACCGGGCACTTCATCGCCAACTGCCCCTACGCTAAAAAGCCAACCACCACCACCTACTCCAACTCGGTGAACGGGCCAAGGACGCTTGTGTCAGGAGCCAACCGCATGCCGGTGCGCAGCAACAATAACTTCGGCAATAACAACAGCAACCAGCAGATGAGGCAGCCCCAGCAGTCATATGGACGCGCCCGGGTCAATCACATCAATGCGTAGGAGGCACAGGAAGCACAAGGCGTAGTACTCGGTGAGTTCCCGGTCGCCTCGCTTTGGCTACCATACTGTTCGATTCGGGAGCATCGCACTCATTCATATCCTCAAGCTTTGTGGAAAAGCATATCATACCCACAGTACTACTCAAAGCACTCCTAATAACTCGAACGCCCGGAGGTGACATTAAGTGTCAACTGGGATGCCCCCGGGTAAGGATTATTTTAAGTGGGGTAGAGTTCCTAGCGTACCGGTAGTACCGAAATCCAAGGGGATAGATGTGATCCTTGGTATGGACCGGTTAAGCCAACACCATGGCCTCATAAGTTGCACCGATAAAGTAGTGCACCCGACCAACCCGGACGGGATACAAGTGACCGCCACACCCGGGGACACAGGCCGGATATAATGGTTTTCAACATAGAAGCCAAGTCCATAGAAGATGTCCCAGTAGTACGAGAATACCCAGATGTGTTCCCCGAAGAACTCCCTGGAATGCCACCCGACAGGGACATAGAGTTCGTAATTGACCTTATCCCTGGAACCTCTCCCATAGCCAAGAGGCCCTATAGGATGGCAGCCCCTGAGTTGGCAGAATTGAAGAAGCAGCTAGCAGAGCTCCAGCGAAGCGGGTTCATCAGACCAAGCTCATCACCATGGGGAGCCCCAGTGCTTTTCGTGGAGAAGAAGGATAAGAGCAAGAGGATGTGCGTGGACTATCGCTCGCTGAACGAGGTCACTATTAAAAACAAGTACCCTCTTCCCAGAATAGATGACCTGTTTGACCAACTGAAGGGAGCCAAGTATTTCTCGAAGGTGGATCTAAGATCAGGGTATCACCAACTCAAGATTAGGGAGAGTGACATCCCCAAGACTGCCTTTGTCACTCGCTACGGGCAATATGAGTTCACGGTGATGTCCTTTGGACTAACCAATGCACCAGCATACTTCATGAACCTCATGAATAAGGTGTTCATGGAAGAGCTGGACAAGTTTGTCGTGGTCTTCATTGACGACATACTTGTTTACTCTAAAAGCATGGAGGAGCATGAACAACATCTTCGAGTAGTGCTGGGAAAATTGAGGGCACACAAGCTATACGCCAAGTTCAGCAAGTGTGAATTTTGGCTAGAGAAAATATCCTTCCTTGGGCACATATTGACTGCAGAAGGAGTAGTCGGAGACCCCGGAAAGTTGAGACGGTCTCCAAGCGGCGGCAACCAACCAACGTGAGTGAGATCGGGGAGTTTCCTAGGTTTAGCAGGGGTACTACCGAAGATTTATCGAGGGATTCTCCAAGATCGCCCGGCCCATGACAGAGCTGCTCAAGAAAGAGAAGAAGTTTAACTGGACCGATGCCTGTGAAAGAAGTTTCCAAGAGTTGAAGAAGAGGTTGACCACAGCCCCAGTGCTAACCCTGCCAGACATTCAACGGGACTTTGTCGTGTATTGCGACGCCTCCCGACAAGGGTTGGGATGTGTTCTCATGCAAGATGGGAAGGTAGTGGCATACGCCTCCCGTCAGCTTAAACCCCATGAGCAGAACTATCCCACCCATGATCTGGAGTTTGCAGCCGTAGTGCATGCCCTGAAGATCTGGAGACACTATCTGATCGGGAACAAGTGTGAAATCTACACAGACCACAAGAGTCTAAAGTACATCTTCACCCAGCCCGACCTGAACCTAAGGCAGAGAAGATGGCTAGAGCTAGTCAAGGACTATAACCTAGAGATTCACTACCACCCGGGGAAGGCCAATGTAGTAGCAGATGCACTAAGCCGGAAAACCTACGAAAAGGCAGCACCCAAGAGTGCCCAGTTGCAAGAGGAGATGGCACGGCTCAACGTACACATCGTCCCCCAAGGCTACGTCCGCCAGCTGAGTGTTCAGCCTACACTAGAGGAAAAGATCCGGAAGGCCCAAGAGACCGATGAAAATCTGATGAGGATCCGCAAGCATACCAGAGAAAACAAGGCCCCTGACTTCAGGGTAGATGACCAAGGCACCCTGTGGTACAAGAACAGGATATGCGTGCCCGAAGGTGGAGATTTTCGACAGACCATCATGGATGAGGCACACAACTCAGCGTACTCCATTCACCCGGGATCCACCAAGATGTACATGGACGTAAAACAGAAGTATTGGTGGAATGGGATGAAAGCAGACATTGCACGGTTCGTCGCCCACCGTGACACTTGTCGGAGGATCAAAGCCGAACATCGAAGCCCGCGGGATCGTTGCAACCTTTACCAATCCCGTATGGAAGTGGGACGAGATAGGTATGGACTTCATAGTAGGGTTGCCAAGGACTCAGAAGGGACATGACTCCATATGGGTGATCGTGGACCGACTCACTAAAGTCGCTCACTTTCTACCCGTACGGACCACTTATGGTGGAGAGAAATTGGAAAAACTCTACATGGAAAATATAGTGAAGCTGCATGGAGTGCCTAGCAGAATAGTCTCAGATAGAGGGACCCAGTTCACCTCTAGGTTCTGGAAAAGCCTGCACAAAGCCATGGGCACCAAGCTAGACTTCAGCTCAGCGTACCACCCACAGACAGACGGACAGACCGAAAGGGTGAATCAAAATTTGGAAGATATGTTGAGAGCATGCGTCCTCACCTACGGCAAAGATTGGGAGCGAGCACCGCCATATGCAGAATTTTCCTACAACAACGGCTACCAAGCAAGTCTGGGAATGTCGCCATTCGAAGCACTATACGGGAGAAAATGTAGGACACCCCCGATGTGGTCAGAAGTAGGAGAGCGTGCCCCGGTTGGGCCCGCACTTATAAAGGAAGCCGAGGAGCGAGTAGCTGATATCCGAGAAAAGTTGAAAGCCGCCCAGTCCCGACAGAAGAGCTACGCAGACAAGAAAAGGCGTGAAGCAAGCTTCAATCCAGGAGACTTCGTCTACCTCAAGGTTTCACCCATCCGGGGGACTCGGAGATTTCAAGTACACGGGAAGTTGGCCCCTCGGTACATCGGACCATATAAAGTAATAAAGAGAGTCGGAGCAGTAGCATATCGGCTGGAGCTACCCGAAGAAATGTCAGATATACACCCAGTGTTCCACATCTCCCAGCTACGCCGATGCTTGAAGGTTCTGGAAGAGAAGCGAGTACCGGTGGAGACCATTGATCTACAGCCAGACCTAAGATACCAAGAGGTGCCCGTCAAGATCTTAGACACTGTGGTCAAGCGGACAAGGACGTCAGAAGTACGGGTGTGCAGAGTCCAATGGAGCAGACACGGGGTGGAAGAAGCTACGTGGGAACGAGAGGACGCACTGAAGAAGGAGTTTCCCCACCTATTCGAACTCTAGCCGAATCTCGAGGGCGAGATTCATTTTAAGTGGGGTAGGTTTGTAACGCCCGCGTTTCTAGATCCAAATAAATCACCTAATAAATCCTGCGTATTTTCAAAACTGACCCGCCGAGCTCAATTACCATTCAAACCCTAGCCACTGTTTTCCCCCTCTCTCTCCCCGACGCGCGTGCCGCGAATCCCGCCGCACCGCCCGCACCCGAGCCGGCACCCATGCGCCCCTTCCCAACGCCGCGGTCGGCCACCGTGCCGGGAATCCGCCGCACGCCGCGGTCCCGCCGGCCGGTCCGCCTCGCCATCACCGCCGTCCCCGAAAACGCGCCGACGCCCGAAATTGGAAAAATCCCGCAAAACCTTTCCCCCTAATTTCCCTAACAATTTCCAATTTTCTAAAATCCCTTCCCCTATTTTCTTTTCTTTCTCCATTTTTCCTTCCCTTTCTTTCTCTTTTCTTCCTTTTCTTTTCTTTCTTCCCTTTTCCCTTCTCTCCTTTCCTTTTTCCCTTCTTTTCCTTCCTTTTTCCTTTTCCTCCTTTCTTTTTTTTCCTCTTTCCTTTCTTCCCTCCCTCTCTCTTCTTCCTCCTCTTTCCTTCCTCCCTGGCCGCGCGCCTGCTCCCTCCGCGACGAGGGCCGCGCCGGCGCCGTTGACCGCGCGCGGCTACCGGGCCGGCAACGCGCCCCCCCCCCCACACGTCACCGCGGGCCCGCGACCGGCCGACCGGTCGCCGGCGCCGCACGCCCGGCCGGCCCCCGCGCCGCCGGCGAGAGCCGGCCGAGCCGCCCCCGACAAGCGACGACCGCCGCCGAGCCATCACGTCCGCCAAACAGCACCGCCGTGACGCCGCCTGCCACCACCACGTCACTGACCGACCAATCACATCCTATAGCGCCACGGTTGACCTCGCCGGCCGCCGCGGCCCACCTTGCCGGAGTCGCCACCGAGGTCGCCGGGAAGATTTTTCTCCCCCCTCCGGAACCGACCATCGGGGCCTATAAAAGGCCGGCGCCACCCCCCCTCGACCGCCACACCTCGCCAAGCAAGCCGCTCTGCACTCACCGCGCCGCCCGACCTCCACCACCGCGACCACCACCGCCGCATAACTCCACCGCCGCGCCGCCACCCACGGTCCACCGAGCTCGAGGTGAGCACGGGGGCGGGATCCCCTCGACCTTCTCCTTCTATTCCCCCTCTCCCCGGGCCGCCGCCGGGCCGGGAGGGCCGCCGCGAGCCCCATGCCGGCCGGCGGATGGCCCCCCCCGTTCGGGATCGGGGGGAGGAAGAAAGGGGCGATTTGCCCAAAGCCCCCCCGATGTTTCCCCTTATCCCGAGCCCCTCTAATTATATTCCCTCTCTCTCTTGCTCTTTTCGGATAAACCCCTAGGTTAAGGACTAATTATAAAATAGATTCTGTCAGGCCCTAAAACAATTTATAACTAGGCCCTAATTAAGTTTATAAATCATAAACCACACCCTTTCCCCATTAATAAAAATTACTAATAGGTCCTTAGCCCTATACCCTCTCTCTAACCCGGCATTTCATGCACGATTTTATTTCCGGTTAAATCCAAATTTCACCTCACCCTTCCCAGTAATATCCCCACCAAGCCAACCCCTTAGGGCTTATATATACCCCCCTCCGCTCACTTTCCCCCCGAGCTCGGCCGGAAACATACGTGCTAATATTGCTTGCTTGCTTGTGTGTGCGCCATAGCCGACGGAGTAGACGGAGTAAGGTACCCCGAGCCGGAGATCGAAGCCGACTACTGTGAGCAGGAGCCCGAAGCCCCGAACGTCGAGCCGGCACTCCCCGAAGACTTCGAAGACGGCAAGTTCACCCTCATCCTTTGATGCATGCTTCTGTCCTAGTTTTATAAATATACCCTATACCCGTTTTATAAATTGCATATTGTTTTACTACAAAACACGGTAGGATAGCCACCCTTGATTGCTATGATTGAACCTTGTTTTGGCCTAAATGTTTGTTTTACAATGTGCGAGTGCTTTCAAAATGTGTGAGTGCTTTAAAAATGAAAAGGGGATATGTTTGGAAAATGAGTAAAGAACTGGGTAGACGGGATGGACGTGTGTGTCAGGAGTATGGGTGAGCTCGTACCTGTGTGGTTGAGCGTGTTGGGAGTTGTCCATCTTGTCGGTTAAGGACCGAGTTGCGTGACATCTCACCTGACCCAAATCCTCATACAACCACTCGACCGTTGTATGTGGCAATGGCTTAGCATAAATCCCACTAGTTAATCTACTTGCCATCTGGTGTGCGGGTGAGCAGCGGGAGACCAAGGAGCAGGGGTACGCTCTGTGTGAGGTACGCCCTGGTTATGTGGTATAACCCCTTGGGTGCTTCCATGGTGGCTCATAGTGTTAGCTAAAGTGGGTAATGGCTTTGATAGGATCCGTACCGGCACTGAGGTGTCCGTGTGATGGTACCCTACTTGTGGGTAAAGATGTACAACCTCTGCAGAGTGTTAAACCTATTCGAATAGCCGTGTCCACGGTATTGGACGAGTCACGGTGTGGTCACGAAAACTAGTGTTTGGGATGGGTTGTTTTTCCGGTGTGAGTTGTTTTCCGGTGATGCGTGTGTGGCTGTGTGCCTGGGCTACGACGGACGGGAAGTCCGGTAGATCCACAGTGCTTTTCCTAAAACAGTTGAGTCACTTTGGTTATGAAAATGATTTGCGAAAACTTTTTTAAATGAACCCCTGCATGTGTAAGTTTGCAAAGTGAACCTTAACCTGATCCTTGTTATACCTTATGCATGATTCTGCTGATAAGCCCCTCCGTGGGTGGGGTTGGATTTGCTGAGTACGTATGTGCTCACCCTTGTTTTACTAACTATTTTACAGAGGAGGATCCCGATTACATTCCCGAAGACGTTGAGTAGATCGTGCCCTACACCCAACCGTGCCTGTATACCCAGGGCCCTACCGAAAGCTTCCATGGTGTGGTACTCTGAGGAGGCTATGGAGGCCTTTGCTATTGTAGTGTGGTCGTTAGCGTTTGTGTTGTTCCTTGTAGCGTTGGCACTACCGTGCCCTTTGTGTCGCCGTGATGTAAAAGACTGATTCCACCTGTTGTAATAAATGTGTTACCAGCCTCCTGGGACTGGTATTTGAATCACATTTAGTCACCTCTTAAGAGGGGACGCTTCACCCGATATCATGTTTAGTGTGTGCATGTGTGCTAGATTTCAAGCCGCTCCTAAAGAATGTCATTTGACCGCCATAAAGCGTATCTTGAGATATTTAAAGTATTCTCCTAACATTGGTCTTTGGTATCCAAAGGGTGCTCAATTTGAATTAGTAGGGTTTTCGGACTCGGATTATGCCGGTTGCAAGGTTGATAGGAAGAGCACTTCCGGAGGTTGCCAATTGCTTGGACGGTCACTTGTTTCTTGGTCATCTAAGAAGCAAAATTCAGTGGCTCTTTCAACCGCCGAAGCGGAATATATCTCGGCGGGGAGTTGTTGTGCTCAATTACTATGGATGAAGCAAACACTTCTTGACTATGGTGTGAAATTCAAGGAAATTCCTCTCTTATGTGACAATGAAAGTGCTATCAAGATTGCAAACAATCCGGTTCAACATTCTAGAACCAAGCATATTGACATCCAAGACCATTTTCTTAGAGATCATGTGAGTAAAGGAGATATCAAGATTGATGGAGTAAGCACGGATGATCAATTGGCGGATATATTTACCAAGCCTTTGGATGAGTCTCGGTTTTGCAAATTGAGAAATGAGCTAAATGTGATTGACATCTCAAATGTGGCTTGAGAACTAGCACATGTGTTTATCCATATGCTTTTGCTTTTCTCTCTTATTAATTTCTAACTTATCTCTTGTCTTTTAGTTTCGTAAAGCTTGCTTTTGCATATTTTCTTTAGCATTACTCAGCACATTGCATCATTAAATAAATTTCTCTTATTATTCTTGAGCAATGATCCCAAAAGAAATCCTTGAAAAATCACTTTTTAAAGTTAATTCACGCTGAAATCAAAAAGGAGGTCGGACCGTCCGTCTCAACTGGGCGGACCGTCCGGCTGCTCCTGGCAGACTGTCCGCCAGGGCAGCGAGGACCGTCCGCGTGGTTCGTGGGGCAACGGTGCGGTTCTGGAGGTTCCGGAAGCTTTAACGGACCATCCGCGCCCGGGGCTCGGACCGTCCGCGCGCCTCGCGGACCGTCCGCGGGGGTGTCGCGGACTGTCCGCCCGTGTCGCGCGCGGGTGGGTCCCAGGACCGCGGGATGAAATCGACCCAGGTCTTCTCCCTTTCCCCCACCGAAGGCAGTTGGCTTCTTCCTCCCTTCTTTTGCTCTCTCTCTCAAGGTGATAGCCCCTCTCTTAGGGATTTCTCTTGGGGCTCTTCCCGGACCGTCCGAGCACATCCCCGGACTCTCCGCGAGGTTCTCCACCATGTCATCCGGGTATTTTTTCGAATCTCTCTGTCTATCTCTTGGATTTTGAGCAAGGAGGTGGTTAGGGTTTGGAGGTGTGATCTAAAATTCGTCCATGATTTCAAGATTTTGGCTTGGTGAATGTGTTTGGGGTATCAATGTAGTGTTGTGGCAAAATTTTGGTAAAGAAATTTTGGTTTTTGATGAAGTTACGAAGTTGGGAAGAATCGGCCCCACTGTTCATGGGCGCCCGCCGTCCCGGGCAGACCGTCCGCCGCCTCCTCGCGGACGGTCCGCGCGGCCCCGTCTGCGGCTCCCATGCACAGTGGCTTCTCGAATGGGGCTTCATAATCAATTCAAATTGCTTCCTAATGTTAATACTCATTGAAATGTATGCTTTTGACAGTACTCACAAGGCTATAGCGTCTCTCACTAAAAAGGTGACCAAAAAGGTCACATCAAAGAAGAAGGGTAAGGATGTTGGGACATCGAAGAGGCGGAGAAAAGATGATACCTCTGAGGAAGAAGAGGAACCCGAAAATCCAAATGACAGTGACTTCGATCCCGCCGATGAAGCGGCAAGTGCCTCATTTATGATGGATGAAGATGAGATAAGTCAAGGGGGAGGTAACAATGTTGAAATCCTTGATGTGGTTAATTACACAGCTCCTAGAAGGCAGTGGACCCAAAGAGAGTTTGCTATTGCTAGAAATGAAAATGCTTACAATCAACCCCGTGACACCCACAATTTATTCTTCCACACTCTTGTGCAAGAACAAGCATTTTTTGGTAGTTTGATGGAATGCACTGTTTTCTCTCATCAAAGGGTTGATTTTGATTATCTTGAGTCTAAACCTGTCCTTGCTGGGGTAGCAACAAAATTTGAGAATTTGAGGTTAAAACCATTTCTTCAGCATAGATGTGACTGGAATGATACAATAGTTAGACAATTCTATGCAACTTATGAAATGGATTTCATAGGGGAGAAAATGAAATGGATGACTGGTAAAAGTGAGTATGAGGCCACATTTGCAGAATTTGCAGCTGCTAATCATCTTAACTATGAGTATTTTAGTGAGGGTATTGATGTTTATAACGAGGATATTCTTGAAGATACAGCTGTATTTTATGAGCCTGGCACTCTTAATGAACCATAATGAACTGCCTGTCATCAGGACTTAGACACCATCCAGCAGCCATCAACAACATCATTAGGCACACTTTTATGCCTAAAAGTGGTAATAAGGATAAAGTCCGGGAACATTATTGGAATGTGATTGATTATGTTATGAATGGAACTAGATTTAATGTTGTGAAACTTATTCTTGATCAAATGATTTGCAAGAAACGTCTTGTTCGAGATAGTATTTATTTTGCCCCCTATATTATGTCATTGGTCAAGATCAAGACAGGGTTCAATGGGTTATGTGATGTGAAGCATGAACTTTATCGCCCATTTTACAATGCTAAAGCCTTTTTGAACAAGCCATTGACACCCTATGGACAGGAAGCAGAGGCTCACAATATTGCAGAAAATATTGAGGCTCATGGTGGTGATGATGAAAATGCAAATGTTGGTAACTTGGGCAATGTTAATGTTGATGAGGGTACTTATGCTATGCCTCCTCCTCCTCCAGTTCCTCCTATGCAGCCACAGTGGGAGCCTCCTGCCGGATACTTTGATCCCTATTTTGCTAATATTCAACTGTCAATGAATTCTCAGTTTCATCAAATGCAGTCGGGGTTTCAATCTCACTTTGAGGCATATGGACAACGCAGATGATCGATACCTTTTAGACTATGCAGCAGAACTTTCAGCATCAGATTGATACTAGTCTGGATACCTTTGGTCATCATGTCTATAATACTATGCATGATCCCATGATGCAGCGGTTGGGTGATATGCAGACTGATCTTCAGAATGACCTCAGTGCCCTTAATGATAGATTCTCTCAGATGTCCACCTCCGAGCAGTATCAGCAGCTACATGATCAGCAGACACAGCTTCAGCACGATGTCCATGCCTTGAACACAGCTTTTGGAGATTTCAGAGATCATTTTTATCATTACTATCCGGCTCCTGCTCCACCACCACAGTGCTGTCCCCCTCCGCCATTCTATCCTCCTCCACCGCCGCCTCAGGATGACTAGGCCCTTTTGGTATTTGATGCCAAAGGGGGAGAGAGATTTGGAGGAGTGTGTGATTTCTAGGGGGAGCTCACTTTACTTGCATGAATTTGGAACTCTTTGCATTGCATTTACATGTTTAATTTCGGTCTTGCATGAACTTCGTGTGGCTTGTAATAATTTTTGTGAGACTTACGTTTTATTGTGTGATGTGTTTGAGAACTAGAACTTGTGGCTATTTTGTGATGTTCTATAATTATAATCTTGTTTTGCTCTAGTTCCCGTAGTAGTTTTTGATGCTAACCCTTAATCTCTTTGGATATATATTTGTGGTTGTTGCCTTGATCTCTATTTTGTAGGGAAACTCCGTCAAAATTTATCATATTTATGCATATGTGTAAAAATCAAATGGAAATTACATGCACATATGTAGGGGGAGTTATCTCTATATTCTTGTTTTTGGAGACAATTACTCTATATATTTATTGAATTTATTTGAGAAGAGTAAGTGATTCCAAAACACAAAACCTTTATTATATCACTCCTTTAAATGGTTGTCATCAATTACCAAAAAGGGGGAGATTGAAGGCATCTAGGCCCCTAATTCGTGTTTTGGTAATTAATGACAATCATTATGGACTAACAATTTTATTTGAGTTATAAGAATAGGTTAGTCCGGTGAAACGATGAGATCATGTGGGATACATGAGAAGGTCTTGGTTGACTTATGTTGGAAAGGGCTCAAGGCAAAGGTAAAAGATAGGGTTTTGCTTTTACCGGTCATAAGGTGATTAGAGGATGTTATATGACCGGGTTAATAGGATAGATAGCCATACTATCAAGAGGGATCAATTTCATTGGCTTGACTTTCCATAGTGCCACTTGGATCAAAGTTTGCATGCATTGCATTTAGATGAGTGGCGGTTTCTCTTGGTAAAAGGTTTCCATTGAAAATCAAAAGAAAAACAAGTTTTCTGGCGGACAGTCCGGGCCCTTCGGGCGGACGGTCCACGGGTCGTTGGTTTTTATTTAACAACTGAGTTTTGGGCAAAAGATTTCGAGAAAATGCGCTTCCGGGCGGACGGTCCGCAGGGACCGGGCGGACGGTCCGCCGGGACCGGGCGGACGGTCCGCGAGGTGCCGCGGACGGTCCATTATTTGCAACGAACGAGGTGCGCTCGGGGTCCGGGGCGGACGGTCCGCGGCGGCCCGCGGACGGTCCGCGTGGCCCGGGCGGACCGTCCGCGTGGCCCCGGCGGACGGTCCGCCCGCCCCGACGCGCGGCCCGCCTCAGCCGTTGACTTGGCGATTTTACCGTTGGAATTCAAACGCGGACCGTCCGCGAGGGCATCGCGGACAGTCCGCGAGGCACGCGTTTTGTGTCTAACGGCTAGTAACGGAAAGGTGGAGTATTTATACTCCAAGCCCGGGGTTGGAGAGTCTCTCTTGGCACTTTTAAAGGTTCATACTCACTTGTAGAGCTCTCCCTCCCCTCTCTCTCACTCACTTGACTTAGTGGTGGTATTCTTCGTGAGATTGAGAGTTTCTAGTGCATTGCATCAAGGCTTTGATCTTTGTGGCACTAGGGAATCATCAAGCAAGTGGTTGATTTGTTACTCTTGGAAGTTGCAGCTTCCTAGACGGCTTGGTGGTGGAAGAATCCGTTGAAGCTCGCAAGAAGATTGTGCGTGGCTCCGGATTTCATGTTGTGAGAGGTATTGTGCTCACCTCACCGGAGCGGAAAAGAGCAACTCTAGTGGAATCGAGGTGTGGAGTGGTTCTCTTGTTCTAACCGGCTCAAGATCAAGTGGTGTCTTGATAGAGGAGCGGTTGAACATTGAATCCACCTCAACGTGGATTAGGGGTGACCGGCAAGTCATCGATACCACGGATAAAATTCGTCTCTTGTGCTTGGTTATCTCTTTACTCAATTTCCTTTCTAGCACTTTACTTTGAGCATTCTATTTCTAGAGGTTGTTGTTTATCTTGTCACCCTAGGCCGCAAAACCCCCAACATAGGAATAGAGTAGGTAGAGATTTATTCACCCTTGTGGTTCTAATTAAATTTCTCTAGTGTTGTGGTTTTAGTTTTTACACCGCCTATTCACCCCCCCTCTAGTCGGTATCCTAGATCCTACAGACATGCGGAATGCACACGTATGAAACACGTGGCGACAACATAACTCATAACCAGACGCGAAGATGGGATCCGTGGAATGGATCATTCCATCAACCCAGCTGTGACAACTCGCCCAGGGAAATACCGTACTATCGCCTAAAACCAATCCACTTTGGTCATTAAGCAATAGTAAAGTATCATCATGTCGTTAGTTGTCGGGTTAACGCCCGGTGAATCACTTGGAACCATTACAGAGGATCAACATATGCGTTAAAACTCACGCGAAGGTGAGTCCAGAGTACAACACGGATTAAATCCAATTTTTTTTAAAATGATTCTCATCACACACAATGTGGGTTGGTGATCTTCACCCATTTAATTGACTATTAAGCCTTAAATTGCTTCCATAGCTTTTATTCAAGAGATAAATTATGTGAATTCAGTGGAAGGGTTTATTAAACACTAAACAACTATAACAAGCCACTGGACACACATGCATGCTTAGGATAGCTAGGGGATTAATTATTTTGAAAATAACAAAAGCTAGTTAGAAAAACAAGGTAAATGCACACAAAAATAAATAAGCATCCAAATGGTTTAAACTTTCTCACACATGTTATTTGGTCCAAAACTAACCTAGGGATGCAGCATACACACCTAGATCCATTATGAATCTAGACTTATGCAATTACCAAGAAAAACAAGCATATTTCAGGAATAAATATTTCTGGCAATTATAAAATTGTGATTAATTTACCAGAGGTGCATTTTGGCATAAAAAGACAACATGAAGAAGTTGGTCACAAAAATCTAATTATTTTTAGCTACAAAAATCATTTGAACAGATTCTGCATAAATAGAAAACAATTTATATAAAAAGATTTACAGCATAACTTTGTGCAATTTTCGGTACTGGAGCTATTCAGCACCTATCACACAACATATCCAAAAATTAGTCTTATAGAGTTTGAGATATCACAGATCTAGGTTTTCACATTTTTTTTCATGCAAAAACTTTCTGGAAACAACTCAGGCAAGAATAACAAAAGTTGTAGTACTTTTCACTAGAAATCCAACAAAATTGGGTTTGCATTTTTCTCATTCTTCTACGATTTTCCACGGAATTTACAAGATTCAGCAAATCACATATACTATTGAAGTTACCCTTTTGCGACAGGGCCCCTAGAAGTTTAAGATCCTTACAGAAGTACCCTCGGTTTGCGCTTAGGCCCTCAGAAAGACTCGGGACTTTGCAATGTAGTCCTCAGGCACCGGCCGACGGCGGTCCGGCCAAATTCCGGCGAACGGGCGGCCAGGACCGGCCGGGCGCGGGCGGAGGGCGACTAGAGGGGTCCCTAGGCTCGATTCCAATAGGAGTTTGGGGCGGTGGTGGCGCCGGTGGGGTTGCCCGGCGGCGACGGCCGTTGCCGGCCGTGGTGCGCCCTGCTCCGGCGAGGTCGCGGCCGGGGCAAAGGAATGAGCGGCGCGGGGAGCTCTCCGGTGGTCTAGGGAGCAAGTTAGGGGGGCTGTCCCGCGACGGTAGGGGCGTTGTGTGGGGCTCGACGCGGTCGGGCCAATGGCGACGGGGTGGAGTGGCTCGGTGCGGCAAAGGAGTGGCCTGCGCGCGGGGGTGGCCGACCTTACCCTTATGTAGGCGTCGCGCGCGGGACGGACGACGAACGGACCGGCGGGCGCACGCGTGCGGCCCGACCACGGCACGTGGCGGGATAACTCCGATGCGCCTCGATGCGGGTGCGGCTTGGGAAGGCGTGGAGCCTCGGGAAGGCGCCGTCTCGGGAGGTAGCCCGGGGGCTCGGATGCCGAGGGATGGCGCGGCGCGAGGGCGACGTTGCGGCGCGCGCGCTCGCGTTCCGGCATCGAACGATGCTGGTTACCCCTGTTTGACTGAGTAGATCTCAAAATTTCTCAAATAAAGTGCACTAAGTGATGAGTAGGAAAGTTGTAGATCTCACTACCCTCTACAACTTTTACAAAGGCCGTATAGTGTTTTTCTCAACGGATTTTGCGTAAATTGCAGCCAAACTTTGAATGTCGCCCTGTCTCAGTGAACAGGAGCTGCGGGCGGTTGACCAAGTTTTTCATCCTTTTCCACCCAAAATTTGAAATGTCAATCTACATGAAAGTTGTGTCCCCCGACAAACTGGACAACTTTCATATTGGTAGATTTTGAAGTGTTTAGGTGAAATTTGGAGAACGCGGCAAAAGTTCCGGAGGACATTCACCGACGTCAGGGTTTAAGCAGGGTTGGACCGTGTCTCTAACCAAGGGTTGACCACAAGGGTGTGTTGACTTGGTCAAGGGGTTCAATAGGGTTTGTTGGTGAGGTTTTCGAGGTGATGACCCAGGTTGACCTAGGTTTGACCAGTGTCAGCCGGTTTGACTCAGCTGATTCGGCCATTAGCGTTAATGGCGCTAATTAAAAACCTGGGGCGTCACAATTACCTCCGAAAAGGGTGTAGAACTTCTTACAGAAATCCATACTGGATTCTGTGGTGCACACATAGGTAGAAGAGCTCTAGCAAGCAAAGTAATAAAGTAAGGATTCTTTTGGCCCTCCATAAACTTTGATGCAAAGAAGCTGGTTCAGGAATGCGAAGCATGCCAAAAAACAGTGAATCAGCAAAACCTACTATCTATGTCAGATCATCTAATTCCACCATCATGGCCTCTGCAAAGGTGGGGAATGGATTTGGTCGGCCCATTGCCAACAGCTCAAGGAAACTGCAAGTTCGCAGCAGTTGCAGTTGATTACTTGACCAAGTGGATGGAGGCAAAAGCATTGACGAATATCACAACACAACAATTCAGAAATTCTTCTGGCAAAACATAATCTGCAGATTCAAAGTACCAAGAGAATTGACTGTTGACAACGGAAAACAATTGGACTGAAATTCTTTCAAGGAATATTGCAAAACTCTGGGCACTCTTGTGAAGTTCTCTTCAGTTTATCATCCGCAGTCTAATGGGGCTGTTGAAAGAGCAAACGGGCTGATCTTTTTGGGAATCAAGAAGTGTCTATATGATTAGAAGAAAGGCAAGTGGATAGATGAACTGCCGAAAGTAATCTAGTCTCACAATACAATAGTGTCAGGAGCAACAGGTTTCGCACCATTTCGCTTACTATTCGGCACTAAAGTAATGACACCGGAAGAAATCAGGAAAGAAAGCTTGAGAGTATAGAAAGCAAAAGAAATCGAAGAAGTTGACATGAAGGTAGAAAAAGACATGATCGAACTAACAATCCTCGAAGCCTCAGATAACATCGAAAAATACCAAAGGGAAACTAAGGTGTGGAAGGATAAGAAAATAGTCAGGAAAGATATCAAGAGTGGTGACTTGGCGCTGAAAAGAAAGAAAAACAGGGAGAACCCCGGGAAACTTCAAGAATCTTGGGAAGGACCCTACATAGCAAAAGAAACTAACATGCCAGCGCTTTCCGCTTAACAGACCAAACCGGCGAAGAGCTGCCGCATTCGTGGAATGCAGATAGCCTAAAGAGGTACTACCCTTGAAAATCATGAAAAGTAGCTAGATTTATTATTCAACATTTCTTTTTGCAAGTTTATATTCCATAAAATTGTAAAAAACCGAACCACGGAACTATAAGTGGTTTCAGGAACAAAAATATTTACTCGTCTTTTACTTAGAAGAAAAAGGACCGTACTCTTTTCCTTGCAAAGGGGGCCCTAAATCAAGGGGCAAGGTTTTTAACGAGACGGATCCTATGTAAATACTCTTTGTGATATATATGAAAAGAGTCTTCCCCCAAATTATGTGTCTCGTGAAGTTCCATTCTGAGAAAGAAAAGTCCGTGAAAAGGCTCTGTGATAGCCTAAGTTCCACTCTGAGAAAGAAAAGCCCGTGAAAAAGCTTTGTGATAGCCTAATTTCCATTCTGAGAAAGAAAAGTTTGTGAAAAGGCTCTGTGATAGCCTAAGTTCCATTCTGAGAAAGAAAAATTCGGAAAGGCTTTGTGATAGACGAAATTCCATCGTGAAAAAGAAAATTTGAAAAAGGCTTGGTGATAGCTGAAATTCCATCGTGAGAAAGAAAAGTTTGAAAAGATTCCGTGATAGCCTAAGTTCCATCATGAGAAAGAAAAGTTTGAAAAGGCTCCGTGATAGCCTAAGTTCCATCATGAGAAAGAAGAGTTCATGAAAAGGCTTCGTTATAGCCAAAATTCCATCATGCGAAAGTGAAAGTGAAAGTTCCATGAAAAGGCTCAGTGATAGTTGAGGTCCAGAAAGAGAAAAAGAAGTTTTGTGAAAAGACCCCTTAATAGCCGAAGGCTCCGTGAAAGCCTAGATCCCAGCTTAAAGGGATATCCTACCAAAAGACTTGAGACAACAACAAGTTGTGGCCTAGATCCCACATTAAAAGGGACATCCTAGCAAAAGTGCGGGAACAACTGAAGGTTGTGGCCCGGAAAATACGAACGTTGTGGCTCAGGATTTTTTGTGTGAAAAATTATAAAGTAGAAGCTAATGTTTTTTCGATCGCAAGAACAAATCAGCATAGTAGTGAACATACATGAAGAACTATACAAAGTTTTTTCAGGAGAATTTCTCTAGCCAAAAATCTTATTCCAAGGGCCAAGGGGCTCGGTCATCTCCGAAACTTAGTAATCACACAAAACAGTTGAAGCAACTGAGGGTTGCGATATCAACCTAGGCAAGTATGCCAAGCGGGCGCAAGTCCACAAAATTTGTTAAACAAATTTTGTCAACTTGCACTACAATGAAGCGCAAGTCATCATGTGATGAAGGAAAAACAAGAACAAAATAGTGAGTCACCAGTCTTTTGGAATCCATGAAATTTTGCATGAAAATGGTAAGGTGGGAAGGGTGATGTTTTTTCTTAAAAACAAATTTATTGTCTTAGTTTCATACAATATTTCATAAAAGTACAGTTACGCAACTTCGAAGAGCTGAGATTTCATAAAGGAAGTTCAACGATATGACCCGGTTTACGACCCCTCTCTTCGGCAGTGTCACTAGCATAAGCAAAACTACAGTCGCTAGACATAGGGCTAAGGGGCTTCGTCTTCACAAAAGAATGCGAACTGGAAGCTTCACGGGTAAGAGCATAACCGTCTTGTTGAAGGAAAAACCAACTCAGTTGAAAGCTATGCAGAAGTACTGACAACAGTAAGTCCACAAATCAGAAAATTTGTAGTCAGGATGGGATTCTTTGTACAAACGCCAAGCTTCGCCACTAACTATTTGGTCCTGCCGATGAATTCGCAAAGGTATGATGTCCTGCAAAGGCCCACCTGGCAGGACTTGGGCAGGTTAAAATTTACAAGACAAAGTTTAGAAGGGGTCGCAGCCCACAAATATACAAGTTTCTAGCCTTCAACATCAAAAGCAAAAGTTCGGACAAGTGTAGCCTCATCCAACAATATCAACCTTCGGGGAACTAGTTTGACGATCGAAGCTTTCTTCCCCTCCGCCATCTTGGCCATCGCTGCTACTGCTGTCGCCGCTACCCTCGCTCCCCGAATCTTCCTCTCTGTTGTCAGTATCATCATTCTCCTCAAATTCAGAAGTTGGTTCTTGACTTTCCTCAGCCTTGGCATGCGTCTCCTTCTCAATCATCTGAAAAAGGATAAAAGAAATTGATAAGAATCAAGAAAGGGACGCCCTTAAGGCACTAGAATTTCAACAAAGTCTGGAGTAGCAACCTCCTCAAGTTTGTCGCGGGCAATCTTCTTTGTGAATTCCTTCTCGCTTACAAACCAGAATTCCTTCGCGAATCTAATCTTTACAACTCAGACATCTTCATTAGGACGGATAGCTGAAGTGCCCGCAGCGTCTGGAAATCGCAAGAGTGCTCCATGAAACTTCGGGAGGTCGACACAGTTGAAATCATAGAGAAACTTCAGAAGACTTTCCACTGAAAAAAGAGTGGCGAAATCACTAGCTCCTGAGATAACATTTGGAAGAGCCTGAAACTCTTTCAACATCCAATCCATCAAATCAGAAAATTTCTTCACTTTCAGGAAGTGGGCATGGACGGGTGCCGAATTGCTTCAGGGCTTCCCTGTACTCCTCAAACAGAAGTTTTAGGTTTTGCTTGATCTCATCAACATCTTTACTTGAAGTCTCACTCTGCTCAGACAGAGCTTTCTCGAGATTTTGAATTGTCCGTTCTTTCGTGCTCAAAGACTTCGCGAGCTCAGAATTCTTCGATGAAAGCTCATCAACAGTTTTTGTGTTCTTGTAGCATGTAAGAAAAACAAGAAGATCAGCAGAGTGTAAAAGATGAAAGTAACATACAAACCTTTTCTATTAAGAGACCCTAAGGGAACTTGGACTGCAGAGTCAGAAATCGTCAAAGATTTCTGGATGGAAGAAGAAGTTTGCTTCTCAGCACCAGAGATTGTTTCGCTATTTCTTACATGATTCGCTAACCCCCTAATGTTGTGCGAAATAACTGTCGAATGAGCACTAGATCGCAGGTTTGTTTCTTGTTTTAGGATGGCAGGAACTTGGCGAGTTCGGGGAATTGTGAAGATGGAAACTTCGGAGATCTTAAAGAACTTCACTTCGGTTGTGGACGCTGGAACTCAATTCGGAGATCTTGGTGATTGGCGATTTTCGTGAATGAAGGGTCGAAGGTCAAGGGAAGACCAGGTCAAAGGCGTAGCCTCAAAAGTTTGGGTTCGAGGTGTAAACTGATGGTCGGCTTGTAAATATGTGAAATTTTCCCCGCAAATCACGGGATGTAAAAGACATTCTTGTACATGTTCACATTTGGAATATTTTTTAGATTCGAGGGTAGTCTCGGAATGTAGAAGTCCCTTCGCCTCCCTATAAAAGGGGGTTCGAGGGCACGTATATATTCACAACTTTTGAGACCGATACAGACTTTCGGGGAAACCTTGTCCCCTCGCTTTTACACACGTTCTTGTGCTCGTTCTGGAATCTTGTGTTCGGGGGCCATCCAATTTTCGGACCCCAAATTGCCAAATGTGCCTTCTTTTCTGCATAAGTATGTAAATCAGTATTCGGGCATTACAACAAGAAATGCAAATGATTTGTTAGTCTTAATGATGGCCGTGTGGCGAAGCAATATGTTGTTGACAGAACAAAATTAATTTAGATTTACTGTCAAAGCAGATTATGTGATTTCATGAGTAATTTCCTTCTCCAGTACAGAGATACAGACTACAATGTGGTTGCTCTTCATGATCAAACTATTGAATTTACAGAAAAAGAGTAAAAAAATAAAAGAAAAGTGGATCTCCAGCCACTTGAGGACAGTTTATCTAATTTACTTCTGTAATTAGTGACTTTTATATGTCAGTATGCCACAAATCAGAGTGTGCAGAACACTAACATCTAAAACAAGATACCAACTGTCACAGCCTAACTAGAATTTACTGGCTGATGGTCATCATTACCAGTAATTTGATTCTATGCCAATCTGATATCTCTTTTGCTTGAACTATTGAGTTACATGCTTTTTTTCGAACGGAACGGCAAGAGAGTTGCCGTGATTTTTATTAGAAGAGAAAAGGGGTTAAACAAAAAGCAACAAGACCCAAAAAAAAAACAGGGTCCAAAAAACGAAAACAAAGACCAACTCAGGCAACTACAGAAAAGCCACTAGCACGAAAATACAACTTAAAATCTGACTCTTGTTGTAGCGTTCTGGTAGAGCTCCGTGTCCATTTTAATCAATATTGAGTTACATGCTCATCCACACAACCTTTGTCTTTCTATCTATCAATTATCATGCTGCTCTTTGTATTTCATCTTCATGTACTGTACTAGTATTCAGTCTCTAAACCTTCAGTATGTTACTATGTTCTGTTGCAAAATAGCAGTATTATAATATGTTAGTCAAAATTCATTCCAGTGATAAAATTTAATTCTACCACTTCTAACAGTAACAGAGTTTTATTTAGTGAATTCATGTTAGCAATCTGGCAATTCGAAATAAAATAAATGCATAAACAGGTTTGTGGGTAGTACCTTTTTTAGAAAAATGATTCTCACTTATGTATTACTTGGTTTGTTTCCAGGTACATCATATTGCACTGGTGCTCTCTTTTGCCTTCAACTAATCCTGGCAAATGTTTTGCCACGGCATGCTGTGCCTTCAATCTGAATGTAGGCAATGTAGGCATTTGTATCTGTTCTGCATGTACGGAAGTGAAAACGAAGATTGCCACATTGAATGTATCTGCAGTCTATGTAACATACTAATGTAGGTCTCCACGAACCTTGTCATGTAATAGTTCAATTTCAGGCACCTCCTAAAGTTAAGCTTCTTCTGAAGCACTAGCAGATGGATTCAAAATACTTTTGTTGAGTACTAGTTCTCTTCAGATGTGTTATGTGTATGGAGAATCTCTTTATGTATACTTACGTGAAAGAAATACACACGGTCGATCGGTCTGGTACACGTACACTAGCGTGACAAATGCAAAGTTGCCCTAGCGTCGAATCACGTCGACGTGCTGCCTCACCACTGGGACGTGCTGTTCGGGCTAGCACAGTCTCGATACCAGTGTGAAGCCGAAAGACAGAAGAAAGAGAGTGGAACGAAGCAGGTGACGGTCCTCATTGGTGATACTATCGAACAAGGAACTTGTCTCCGTTTATTAGTTTAGACATTCCATAGTTCGTTGGTGAGACTATCGAACAAGGAACTTGTCTCCGTTTATTAGTTTAGATATTCCATATTTTTCAAACATGTGGCTGTAGTTTAGTGGTGAGAATTCCACGTTGTGGCCGTGGAGACCTGGGCTGGAATCCCAGCAGCCACACATTTGATTTTTTTTATTTTTCATTTTCCAGAGATGTGATTTGTTATTTTTTTTAACTATTCTCCCGGCCTACCGTTTCAATCTGAAAGAAATAATTTGAAGGATCAAAGTTCGTGTCGATACAAACTCCAACCCAACCGGTCCACGAACCGGTCCACGAATTTCAACCCTACCTGACAGTGTATCTGTCTACCTCGTTGGTCCCTGCAGCTGCAGGAATGGCAGTTGCTCTTTTCTTGGGAACCCACAAAGCCAATGGAAATGTGCCGTTCGGCCGGCTGGCTCAGTCAGTTTTCCTTGGCCGCCACTGCACCCGTGTTGTGAACAGATCGCTAGCTGCAACGAAAATTTCTCCCATCCTTCCTAGCTATAGGTACCCTTGCTCTAGATTTGAAGTGTAGCTGGCTACTATAGAATTTGAATGACTCTTTGGGACTTCAGTGCCAAGCTATCTTCCCTCTCTCGCGGCCGGAAGAGGCTAGAGGGTTCTCGATCTGGTCAAAACTGTCATATCCCTGCATGCAGGCAGGTATGTAGTAGCCGTTTTTCGTTTCAACCCCCTGCATGAATGCAAAGAAAGAAATGCGAGACCATACTTGGCTGCTACGGAAATAAGCTTGGTTGAGGGTTTCCCTAATTGTAGGGATGGATTCGGATCGGATACGCACGGATACGAATTCGGATGTCACTATTTACCACATTTTATTTCGAATTCGGATACGAATATGAATACTATCGAATACGAATACAAAACGGATATTTCGAATTCGGATTCACATTCGAATACTTACTCGATTTACAACATAGAGTCATAATGACTATCAATTTCATTTGTCGATGGTTTTATAATTGATCAAATCATGTTACAAGTAGAGAGTAAATTATGATTATTATACATAATAGATATCTTACTGCAAACAACATATTAATTAGTTAATTCATTAATTAATATACGACAATAAATATAAAATAAGTAATTTTGTAACTATATAAACATCTTTTATAAGTAAAAAAAGTACATAAATACATTTAAATATAATTTATTTATTTGCTAAATAATATAATGTATTTAAAATTACTATGATTAGACACATCAAAATTAATTATAAATGTCATTATACAATTTAGTAATATTAGGTTAGCATAATTAGTTAGTTGTCACATATATAATTTTCAATAGTTAAATGTAAATAATTATTATACTAGCAATATTAAAATTAACATCATTTGTAATTAGTATTTAATAATATAAATAAATTTTAGATGTTTTCTATGGGTACTTTACTTTTGCGGATACGAATAATGTCGGATATGTCGGATTTTTGTCGGATATTTCGGATAATGTCGAATTCGGATAATATTGAAAATCGGATTCGGATACATCCATCTAACATCCATATTAAAAACGAATACGAATACGGATATCCATATTAACGTTTTTAGCGGATACGAATACGGATAATTCGGATTTCCAGACATCCGAATCCATCCCTACCTAATTGCATTGGTATAAACGTGCGCCATGTTAATTATGCCAAGTTTTTACTGCCATTCATTCATGACGGCGTGATTACTGATCCATCGGCCGTGCTGTCGTCCAGCTCCCGCCCATTTTCAATTCTTCTTCGTTCTGTTCTGCCCCGGAGGACGGGCGGACGTACTAGAGCTCCCTTTCGCACCATGATATATATTCGACATGGCTCGTCGTCAACCTTCAGGTAAAAACTAGCTAGCTATAGGCCGTCCGGCGTGGTTAACGTACCAGAGCTCGGTTAATTGGATACTGTTAGTTAGTTCGTTGCTGAGCTGAGATCAAGATCTTGCAGGTCGGCAATGTCGCTGTCGCCGGAGCCGAGAGACGAAAGCACCAACGACAATGACGGGGAGAAGGTCGGCGCCTGCGCCGTACAGTACTTGCCTGAGGACCAGGTGTTCGAGCTGCTCACCCGCGTGCCGCTCGACGACCTCGCCGCGTGCCGCGTCGCGTGCCCGCGCTGGCGCAGCATCACCTACGAACCGGCGTTCGCGCCCCTGCACTGCCGCCGCGCCGCCGCCGTCTCGGGCTACTTCGTCCAGAGCATGGAGCGCAACCGCTACCGCGCCGACTTCGTCTCCATGCACGCCGCCTCGCCACCAGCAGCCAAGGCGGCGGCGGTGTCGCTGGACTTCCTGCCGTCCGCGCACGTCCGCCTCGAGGCCGTGGCGGCGCACCGCGGCCTGGCGTGCTGCGTCGAGGCCGACACGCGGCGTCGGCCCTGCTACTACGTCTGCAAGCCGGCGACACGGCAGTGGCGGGCGCTGCCGAACCCGCGTGTCCGGTTCCAGACGGCCGCCACGGCCATGGTGGCGGCGCCGCGGCCCTCGGGGGCCGCCGAGTTCAAGATCGTGCGCCTCTCCATCCCGGCGCTGCGCGACCGGCTCCGGTGCGAGGTGTTCGACTCGCGGCGGTTCGCGTGGCGCCGCGCCGCGGACGTGCCGCTGTGCCCGGAGTCGATCTACCCGTCCGCCCCGGCCGTGCGCGCCCACGGCTGCATGCACTGGCTCCGGTGGCCCGACCGGGTGACGGGGGCGCAGGACGTGTTCGCGTTCGACCTCCGGAGCGAGGCGTGGCGGCTGATTCGGCTGCCGCGGGAGGTGGAGGAGAGGGACGACCCCTGGGCGCGCAAGCAGATATCGGCGGTGGAAGGGAGGCTGTGCCTGCTGGTGACGACGGAGCTGGTGGTGGACGAGGAGGAGACGCTGGAGGTGTGGGAGATGGCCGGGTACGCGGAGGGGAGGTGGGAGAAGAAGATGACGGTGAGCTTGAAGAGCCTCCACGCCCAGGAAGGGCACGCCGTCGTACTCCAGCACCTCCACTCCGCCGACGTCGCCTTCTTGGACACCTTCTGCACAGTCATGTGGTAATAGCCGTTCATAGATGCAATCATCGGATCCTATCTATTTGCACATATACATGCATGAATTAACACTATAATTTACAGGATTCTGAGCTCAAGATGATTTAATTACTAGCTAGTGTTGAAGCATTATATTATTAACTGATGATCCATCTATCACTACTAAACTTGCATTGCATTGTGGGTTGTGTCTGATGATGACGTACGTACAGGTACGATTTGTTGAGAGGAAGAAAGAAGGCAGAGGTCAAAGTGAATCACATCTGCGTGCAAGAGGTGTTCAAGTTCGAATCAGATCTGATGCCCTGCGAGTTGGGCAAGGTACGAACTCCTCCCAACAAGGAGATTCAGGAAGGAGAGTACATGTTCTGATGATGAACTGACCGATGATGCCAACAAATCCAGCAATTACTTAATTCCCTGATCGATCTGCGATCAGGTGCTTGATGATCGTATTGGTGCGATCATTGCTAGTATACTATACTCTCATCATTACTTTTTATTCTGCTCTGTGTAATCAGAGATTCAGAGACGAATTAATACATATAATTGATGATTGGAGATTACTACTCATATATGCGAATGCTTTGGCCCTCAGCCCCTGACGGCAGGCGGCGGACGCGGTCGTAGGCGTAGCCGGCCGCGTAGCGCGCAGGGTCACAGCCTGTTCGGTTGGTTGGTGGCTGATGGCTGGTGCTGGTTTGGTTTGTTACGAGAGAGAAGAATACCTTCTTTTGGCTGGTTCTTGGTGGCTGGTTTATTCCGAGAGAAAATCTTCGCTTTGGCGGTGGCTAATAAGCCAAGGGAAGGCGTCAGTTCGTTGAGCTCCCGGGTCGTAGGGCATGGCGCGCACGGTCAGCGATCTGCTACTGAGCGGTAGCCGGCGGACAGCGCGGGGTGCTCTCGATTTCCGCTCGACGCGGCGGCGGCGCGCGAAAAGTAGACAAGCCGAAAAACTTTTCCGACCATGAGCGAGACCCATAGCTTGGGCCGGCCTGTTTAGCGCACGCACTTGTATTCATGGTTCCCTTGAGAAATGGCTCATGTTAGAATGAAGAAACCACATGGTCTTTTTTTTAAAAAAAAATCTGATGAGAAAGGGAGCAATTGTGAAAGTATCGAAATTTGACACTAAATTCGCACGCCTCACACGAAATAACCTTCAGTTCGCAAGTTTTTTGAAATATAACCTCCCGCATGTGAACTTTTTCGATTTGAGGGATTTAACCCTTTTACCGGATTTCAATTTTTTTTACTTTTCCTTCTAAAAACAATATGAACGG
This sequence comes from Cenchrus americanus, assembly GCA_947561735.1. Lineage (NCBI taxonomy): Eukaryota > Viridiplantae > Streptophyta > Magnoliopsida > Poales > Poaceae > Cenchrus > Cenchrus americanus. The sequence goes on along the minus strand of OX387242.1, from coordinate 94,441,330 downwards.
ACAATTTTACCCCTGCTCTTTTCCCCTTCCTCCACCATTGACATGAGGGGACCACTTCTTAACCTCCTGATGTAGCCGGGGCAAAGGGGACTGGATGACCGCGCAGGGTTGCGTCTAGGCTTCGCGACCGCACTTTGCTCTGGGCGGCAGAAGCAACTCGTGACGCCGACCCATGGGCACGACCGTCGCCCTCCACTCCACTGCCCTCTTGCCAGCACCCTCGTCCTACCGTTGGGGGAGCTCACGCCGGCTGCCAGCTAGGGAAGCAGGAGGTCGCGTCGTCACCCCTGTGTCGGCTGACGAGTTGGACTGACCGGTGGTTGGGCACGACACCATAGATCCGGGAGCGGTGGTCCACCGGTGGTGCACGAGGGCTGGCGGCAGTAGGTGGTCGCCTAGGGCTGGCCGCAACATGGGGTCCATCGATGGCCCCATCAGTGGCAGACCCATGTTGAGGCGTGCGAGGGCACATGCCCTCACTCAATTCTTATGTGCAGTGGAAGTCCGCAAATTTTCACCATATAAATTGCTTGTTTTTTGATTAAGTAGAACGTACCCTCCCTCAGAATTCATGTTGGGTCCGCCTTGGGCCCAATGTGGGAGGCGGTAAGGACGAGGGTGCAGCGCTAGCGGGAGGGTGGCACAGTAAAGGCTAGCACACAACCGCACAAGACACGCGGCCGCCAGGATGACCAGTGGTCCGGAGGTTAAAGATGACCCAAGATGTAGGTCTCACACATTAGTGGTGGAGAGAGAAGAGTAGAGGTAAAATTGTCTGTTCACATGGTTTGGAGAAGGAAAAGCGAAAAGGAAATTCTGAAATCTAATAAAAAGGTTGAAATTTCTCAAATCGAAGTAGTTATAGTTTGAAAGTTTTGCGAGGATTATATAGTGTGAGGCATGCTAGTTTAGTGTCATATTTCGAAATTTCTTGTGAAAGTACAGGAAATGGTACTTTGTAGTCTGTTCTATTCAGGGGCGAAGCCAGTATATAGCATTTTTTGATGTACGTGCAGCATAATGCACGTTTTTTTGTTTGCGAACCTCATCAGCAATCTAGTGCTCATATCAAAGGGCAAAAACACAACAAAACTTCCTTTCAACACGTAAGCATAAAGAACTAGCAAGTTTGCCCGCGCAAAAAGCGCATCTAGCTAGTTTGTTTTTCACTAAAATTTGTGTTTATTTACTTGAAAATATTTTTATTAAAATTTGCCGTTTCATTATTTTTATTTTTTACTTAAAGTGTTGTGGAGCAAAATATTTTCTCATGTAGTGAGGTACATGAATTAGTTTTCAAGATAAAATGGATTGTTGTGTAGAATTTTTTAATTTCGAAAGTAATAAAATCATTTTGGTCTTTAGTTGTACTTAATTATGATAAAAGTTGGAAAAGTTGGAACCTTCTCTATTCGAGTTTTTTCTTATGCTAACCACGTGCTTGTTTTAATAGATAGATGTCATTGATAATGTCAATACATAGCTCGTTTTGTTTACATACTAATTAAATAATTTCAGTTATATTCAATGTGGCACTATTTTCAATATGGAGTTTTATATTGCTCTAATTTAGTTTTTTCTCATTTTATATGTTTTATCTATTCTTTTTTAAAATACATACCTGTTAAATTTATACTTATTTTAAGGTGGATTCACCCCTCTGTCTCTAGGATGGTGTATCTTCTTGGCGTTTTCTCCTCATTGCACTCCCAGTCGAATTGATTCAATAGTTTTTTTTTGACAATTAATTGATTCAATAGTTAAGTTAGACCTCACCTTTACACATTGTGACTTGTGCTCATTTGTGGGGGGTTTTCAATGTTTTATAAGATTAATTTGATGCTCTCAATAAAATAGATTTGTTGTGCATATGTTAGGTGATAAATCTTCCCTTTTCCTACGTTTAAATTTTTTTCGTACTTTAAGAAAATATTATATTTTTGGTTCTCTATTCATCCTTGAACGACCACAAATGTTGTATTAGAGCAACTCCAGCAATAGCTCCTACTTAGAGCCCCTACTTTATCAATAATCTCTTATTTTATCTCGTCCTCTCATTTAAGAGAAAATTATGGGAACAAAATAGTTTTTAAGTTCAAATATTAATTTTCTTCTTGATTGCTTGGTGAGCTGATGATCCATATCTTTTATAATACTTTAGATTTTTTAGATATAGCTTTCCTTTCATCTATAGATATATTATAAACCAAGAGACATATGGGGGATACGTGATACTCCATTTGTTCTAAATCTCTATTCCTCCCATTGCTACATTGTCTCTCTCTTTCTCAGTGAAGGGATCAAGATGTCGACTAGAGGGGGGGTGAATAGTCGAACCTGAAAATCACAAACTTTTTCGCGGCTGTTAGACCCAGGTCCGGAGACTCCGGATATTTTTCCGGAGAATCCGGGAAAATGTCCGGATAGTCCGGCCTGCTAGGGGAGGATTAAATCGACAGGATTTAAACTTGCTCAAAAGTAAATCTGTGAAAATAGGTTATGCACTGAAGTGATACAAGCCTGTTTATCCACTTAAAACCTGTAGGAACCTCAACACGAAGTAGATCGGCACCAAACCCTAGATAAGTGTTCAAGCAAGATACAAGCATGCAACAAGATGAACAGGCACAAGAAACACAAGATTTGTTACCGGAGTTCAACCTCACACCTTGAGGTCTACGTCTCCGTTGAGGTACCCACAAAGGGTGGACCTTTACACCTAGGTCACTTTCCTCCCTCTAGCGACCACGAAGATCAAGCTAGAGTTACTTACTCAATGTCGGGGTAATACAAACTTCCTTGGGCAGCCACAACTTTTGGATGCTCCAAGGCAACACCTAGCCGGCTAGGAGCTCAAGGCTCCAAGAGTAACAAACATGAATTTTGCCAACCAAGCGAAGAACTAGGTGCTCTAGAGATGGGAAATCAGCTCACTAGCACTCTCCAAACCCTTGCTCTCAAATCCTCTTAACTCCACAAAAAATCTCACCAACTTTGAACCAAGGGAGAGAGGGAGGAGTAAATGAGATTTGCAACAGTTCAGGACAAAAAAATGGCAGGGAGAGGAGTAAATGAAGGGGTGGAGGGGGCTTTTATACCCCCTCACCCAGAATATAGTCGTTGATGCTTTATGACCCGGAGTATCCGGGATAAACCCGGACTCTCCGGGAAGTCCGGAGTCTCCGGGCAAAAACCCGGACACTCCGGCCTTCCAAGGCCAGCACCCAAGATAAGATCCCCGTGAATGTGTTGGTGCAAAGGTGTCTCTCATATGTTTTGTTTTAGCAACTAGAGCACCTGTTCGACTCTTGGAAGACATGATTCCTGTCCCTCTTGATAGTACGGCATTCCTAGGACTCAAATTCAAAAGTAAAAATAAATAAGCCTTCTTAGGAATCCTTTTAGAGCACCACTTTCTTTTTGTGTAGTCAACGAGCTGTGCTTGATGCCATACATAATTTTAGTACCTGCTCATGGACTAGATAAATTCATTAGCCACTTAGGTGTGTGTCATTATATCACCAAAACCCACTTAGGGGGCCAAGATACTCTTCAATCTCCCCTTTTTGGTGATTGATGACAACACAACTAAGTCATATAAGAGATAAACAATGAATATTTAAAGCTTTTGTAATACTCCCCCTTAATATGTGCATTTTGATTTTGAATATCAAAGGTCCTATTAGGGCCAATATTTTGCACAACAAGAAAAGTAGGAGGGTATTACAATAGTGGGGTGCTTGTGATGTGCAACAGACCAAGGGTGAAATGCTCATGACAGATTATGCACTCAACAAAAGAGAAAAGAAATCTGGTGCTGAGAAGTCCAGAGTCTCCGGGCCAGGTCCGGAGTGTCCGGAAAATCCGGATACTCCGGGAAAATGTCCGGACTCTCCGGTTTCAAGACGCGAGCGAAAAACAGACAACACACAGTTTTTCAATCTAGCATAAGCTGTCCTTAGCAGATAAAAGGCAGATAAAATACCACAAGCACACAAGCAATTGTCTCAAACTCACATAGTCTCACACGAGCGAATAATAGAGTTATTACAAGCCAAGTTCCAAATTTAAATTATTACAAACCAAGTTCATTGTTCCAAAGACACAAATAGATAATATCACTTCCCCTTTGGCATCAAGCGCCAAAAAGGAAGTGTAGAGCAGCGGAGTCACTCGGAGTCGTCGTCCTCCTCCTCTTCTTCTTCTTCATTGCCCTCCTCCTCTTCTTCTTCTTGGGCACCTTGGGCGTCCCATTCCGCAAACGGGTCATCAAACTCAGGGAGCTCGCGGTAGGGATCGGTGGGAAGGCCAAGGTGAGACTTGATCTCGATGATGTCGCGGCGATTTTCATTGGTCTCCGTGGCGATGGTATTGCACATGCTGAAAATGCTCTTGAGCACTCTCTTGATCATAGAGCCACGGTGCCGACGAGGAGGTGGAGAAGAGGAACGTGCAACGGGCACATCATCATGGGAAGGAGCTGCACTTGACGATCCAACATATTTACGGCCTTTGGGTGGCCTCTTGGCACGATCACGGAGGTGATGAAGCGGCTCATGGACAACATCCTTGGGATAGCGGACATTGGTCACTCTCTCAATCATATACATGAGATAGGGGGCATAAGGAAGATGCTTCATGGGATCATTCATGGCCCTCCTCAACTCATTCCAAATGAAGTCAAAGACACAAAAGCCTTCTTCATCCGGTGCCATCCTATTGAGAAGATTTGGAGCAAAGTACCTCAAAGTTGTGACATCTCCAATCTTAGGGTCGATAGTGGCACGAAAGAATTGATTGAGATAGTAGTAGTAAGGGTTAAGTTGGTCCGCCTTGCCCTCAATGGCCGCATCTCGGCTTGGAAACATAAAGGGGGCTCCTTGGGCTTGTACTTGTTCTCATTGTGCACGGGGGTGCGCCTTTCATCCTTAGAACCAAGACCCAAGAGCCGAGAGAAAGTCATGTAGTCAATGGTGCACTTTTGGCCTTGAGTTGTCCATGTGATGGTGTTGTCATGGGGATTGAAGTAGTAAGAACAATGGAATTGAGCAAGGATTTCTTTGTTCCAATTGTACCTAAAACCCATGATGTCGTAGAGCCCGACCTCCTTGCACTTGTCAATCACTGAGTTGAACACGGTATTGTTGAGCTCTTCATAGTACTTCCAATCGATATACTTCATTGGCACAATGGGGGCCATGTTCTTGGAGGCTAATTTGGGATTGCGGATCACGGATTGGTAGAAATCCCTATGAAAGTCACACCAAAATCTTGCCTCAAGTCCCTCTCCCTTGAGATATAGATAGACATTCTCCTCCCTTTGCTCCCTCACTGCTAGGGAGTTCCTTGAGTAGTCCCTAATCATGTGCTCAACAAATCCAAGGACTGATCCGGGGTCCCTTAGCTTGATAGGAGTTTCAACCACTCGGACATTGGGTGGAAGGGTAGGAATAAGTCTAGGAGGGGTTTTAGGACAGATGTGAGCAGCTACTCCTTGCTTATGTTTAGGAGGAACTCGAGTAACTGTGCGGCTTTGGTGGACATAGGGGGCTTGATGGCTCTTTTTGGGATGGGGCTTGTAGCGGGATCTCTCTTTGGCTGGCCCCTTTCCATGACGACGAGGAGGCTCGGGGGATTGCTCATAAGTTTCATCATCAACTTCATCATCATCACTCTTCGTTCCCTCCTCCTCCTCCTCCACTATTTCTTCTTCACTCCCTTCGGCATAGGAGGGAGGAGGATCACCCCGTCTTGGTCTTGAGCCGCGCTGAGAGCCTTCTTGCCCCAAGACTTCTTGCACGGCCCGAAAAGCGGCGGGGTCATGCCTAGCCTTGGTCCTCCTTTGGGTGGAGGGCTCCTCATTGCCACGGCTGACCTTCAACCTCACCATCTGAATGGATAAAATGATATGGAAGTGAGAGATTGTCAAAGGTGAAGACACGCTGCACTTGTGGTTTAGGGTTGCAGTGCGAACCCCGGATACTCCGGGAAAAAGTCCGGAGACTCCGGAAATCTCCGGGTCCTTCGACCCCGGAGAGTCCGGGTTTCGCAGACCGAAACCCTAAATCACAATGCAGTGAAGTACGTCCATCCAAACTGAGAGGAAACGCAGATCTAGAGCCTAAAGAGTGATTCCTACCTATTCCCTACGAGGATACTACAAGAACTACGCTAGGGAAGAGATCGGGAAAGATTCTTTTTCAATATACCTTAGGGAGAGAGGGAAGAGGACTTAGATCCTTTGAAACTTGAGTAGATCTTTGATCTCCACGCCTTGGAGCCTTCAAATCCTTACTCTCACGAGATTTCAGTGGATGGATGGGGAAATCGCCCAAGAGGATGAGAGGGGGCAACGGGAGAGAGAAGGCACGGTTAAAAGATGGAGTGGGGTGAAATAGAGGTTTTCACTGCAGTCAAAAACCTTTTATACTTTTAAAATCCGGAGTCTCCGGGTCGGGTCCGGACTATCCAGGAAACCCGGAGTGTCCGGCCTCAACCCCGGATACTCCGCTCCCCCTGAACCCAGCGAGCAGATTTTTCAAGAAATTTGATCTTGAATGGATTTGGAAGGTTGCTTATGTGATAAATGTGAGCCTGAGCAGTATCAACACCTTGGACTAGCCACAAACAAGCAAAGAGAACAATAGTCCAAGTGTTGTACCTAAAAATCCAAATTTTTCAAAACAAATGCAATACAAGCTTTTTACAAATCTTTTGTTTTCAAAAGTCTTGTACTAGGTCACTCAAATGTGTGCATGATCTCAAGCCAAGTTACGAGAATCCAAGATATTTAGCTCACTCCTCAAAGCACAAAAACTTAGTCCATTAAGAGGCTTTGTGAAGATATCGGCTAGTTGCTTATCGGTGCTCACATGACTTAAAGCGATATCTCCTTTGGCTTCGTGGTCTCTCAAGAAATGGTGTCTTATGTCTATGTGCTTTGTTCTTGAGTGGTTTACGGGGTTGTTCGCTAGCTTAATGGCACTCTCGTTGTCACACAAGAGTGGCACCTTGCTAAACTTGCAACCAAAGTCTCTCAAAGTGAGCCTCATCCAAAGTAGTTGAGCACAACAAGCGCCGGCTACAACATACTCGGCCTCGGCGGTGGAAAGGGCAACGGAGTTTTGTTTCTTGGAACTCCAAGACACCAAGGACCTTCCAAGGAATTGGCAAGTCCCGGATGTACTCTTTCTATTTACTTTGCAACCGGCATAATCCGAATCGGAGTAGCCAAGTAGATCGAAAGTGGAGCCCTTAGGATACCATGAACCAAGGTTAGGAGTATGAACCAAGTATCTAAAAATTCTCTTAACGGCCATTAGATGGCACTCCTTAGGATTAGCTTGAAACCTTGCACACATGCACACACTAAGCATAATATCGGGCCTAGATGCACAAAGGTAAAGCAAAGAACCAATCATGGAGCGATATACCTTTTGATCAATGCTTTTGCCTTCTTCATTTAGATCAAGATGTCCATTTGATGGCATAGGTGTTTTGATGGGCTTGGCGTTGTTCATGTCAAACTTCTTAAGCATGTCATGGGTGTATTTGGTTTGACTTATGAATGTGCCATCCTTGAGTTGCTTGATTTGAAAACCGAGAAAGAACTTCAACTCGCCCATCATAGACATCTCGAATCTTTTAGTCATGATCCTACTAAACTCATCAACCCAAATTTGATTAGTAGAGCCAAATATGATATCATCAACATATATTTGACATACAAACAAATCATTGCTTTGTTTACGAGTGAAGAGAGTAGGATCGGCTTTGCCTATTTCAAAGCCTTTCTTTAAGAGAAAATCCTTAAGGCATTCATACCATGCTCTAGGAGCTTGCTTGAGCCCATAGAGCGCCTTATGGAGCTTGTAGACGTGGTTTGGGAGTTGTGGATCTTCAAAGCCCGGTGGTTGCTCAACATAGACTTCTTAGGAGATTGGACCATTCAAAAAGGCACTCTTGACATCCATTTGATGTAGCTTGAAGTTGTGATGAGTGGCAAAGGCTAGGAGTATACGAATTGCTTCAAGCCTTGCCACCGGTGCATAAGTTTCTCCAAAGTCTAAGCCTTCTACTTGAGTATAACCCTTTGCAACCAATCTAGCTTTGTTCTTGGTCACCACGTCGTCTTCATCTTGTTTGTTGCGAAACACCCACTTGGTTCCAATCACATTTTGTTTGGGGCATTCCACTAAGGACCAGACTTCATTCCTAGTGAAGTTGTTGAGCTCTTCTTGCATTGCCATCACCCAATCAGCATCTCCAAGAGCATCTTCAACCCTAAGAGGTTCTAACATGGAAACAAATGAGTAATGTTCACAAAAATTTGCTAATCTTGAACAAGTTGTTACCCCTCTACGAATGCTTCCAAGTATGTTATCAACGGGATGATCCCGTTGAACACTTTGTCGAACTCTTGGATGTGGGTCAGACACTTCTTGTTGAATCAAGTCCTCATTTTCTTGACTGCATTGTGAAGTTTCAAAGCGCAGTCCGGAGTCTCCGGACTTATCTCCGATTCTCCGGAAAATCCGAGTCTCCGGGTGTTTGTCCGGATACTCCGGGTTGCGCAGCAGGGGGCAGATCTGCTGCATCTTCAATTATGCAGTCCTCATCATCTTCTTCTTGAGGTTTGATTTCTCCAATGGCCATCCTCCTTATAGCCTTTTCCGCGGGTACTTCCTTGCCTACACACAGTTCATCAACTTGCTCCTCTTGAGAGCCATTAGATTCGTCAAACGTCAAGTCACACGTGACTTCAACACAACCGGTGGTTTTGTTGAGGACACGATAGCCATGAGCGTTTGAGGCGTAACCAAGAAAGATACCTTCATCAACTTTAGATGCAAACTTAGAGCTTTTGGGCTTCTTGTTGAGAATGAAGCACTTACAACCAAAAACTCTAAAGTAAGAGACATTAGGCTTTTTACCAATTAGGAGCTCATAGGCGGTCTTGTGGCGAAGCTTGTGAAGATACAAACGGTTGATAGCATGACACGCCGTGTTGATTGCTTCCGCCCAAAAACTATCCGAAGTCTTGTACTCGTCAAGCATGGTTCTTGCGGCTTCAATAAGAGTTCTATTCTTCCTCTCTACAATCCCATTTTGTTGTGGAGTGTATGGGACGGAGAGCTCATGACCAATGCCTTCTTCATCAAGATACTCTTCAATGTTGGTGTTCTTGAACTCGGTGCCATTGTCACTTCTTACTCTTTTGATCTTCACATCAAACTCATTTTGGGCTCTTGTTGCAAATTTCTTGAAAATTTCGTGAACTTTGCTCTTGTCTTTCATAAAGAATACCCAAGTGTACCGAGAGTAATCATCAACAATGACAAATCCATACTTGTTCCCCCCAATGCTAACATAGGCTACCGGACCAAAGATATCCATGTGAAGTAGTTCCAATGGCCTTGTGGTAGATACAATGTTCTTGGCGGGATGAGGAGCACCAACTTGCTTTCCGACTTGACAAGCACTACAAATTCTATTTTTCTCAAAATGAACGTTTGTTAGTCCTAGGATGTGTTCCCCCTTTAGAAGCTTATTGAGATTGTTCATCCCAACGTGAGCTAGTCGGTGATGCCAAAGCCAACTCAAGCTAGACTTTGCCAATAAGCATGTATCAAGTTGGGCTTTATCCGATGAAAAATCCACCAAGTAAAGCCTTCCCTTGAGTTCACCCTTAAAGGCAACGGAGTCATCGCCCCTTCTAAAGACGGTCACACCCTCATTAGTGAACAAACAATTGTAGCCCATCTCACAAAGTTGTGAGACGGACAACTGTTAACACCAAAATTTGGTAAGGAGTCTGACTTGTGGGTCCGATTCGATAAAGAGTCCGTCTGGTGGAAGGAAGGATATTTTTAGAGATATTCGGCAAAGAGATCTGCGGTCGGCTATTTGCTCCGGTTCGGCAAAGGAACAGTAGAGCTGATTTTGCGGGATTGGATGGTGACGTGGCTCAATCAGGGAAGACGAATGGATGGATGGGCGATCGAGCTTAGAGATAAGTTAGGCAACGAATCCATTCGAAGTTGTACTCAACAGGGTATAAATATGACCCCTGAATGTATGTAAAACAGAATCATTCTTCAATACACACCGGCCTTACGCCAAACCCTAGAGTCCTTGTCGTGTCGTCGAGTTCTTCGAGAGGGCCAATCGATCCGTCGACCTCCGTGAGTACCGGCAACCTTGTATCAAGTCTAGTATCATGCGGTGGATTTAGATCTGATGCAAGTAGTCTTGTTACCATGCTTCGTGTCATGCGGTAGATTCAAGCTTGGTTCAAGAAGGTTTCTTGTTAGATCATGAGCCATGCGGTGGGCTAAGATCTAGCTTGAAGCTAGTTATCGGCTCTGTTGGATTTTGGCAAGATCCGATAGATTCATTAAGTTACCCCGTGTTATCTTGAGTTTTACTTTATGTTTTAATTCATGTAACACACCTTTGCCCAATCTAGATGGGTTTGGATCGGCTCTATCTCTTTTATGATCCTTGTTCGAGTAGATTTCATATTTTAATACGTGGATCTTGTGCTTTCCGATAGCCGAAACCGAATCGATCTAGGTTGTTACGTGTTGCGGGTTCAAGCTTGCTAATGTTCGTATAAATCTTGAAAGAACCGGGTATCATGCGGTAGATGCAGGTTTTTGGGTTGCTTTGGAGCTAGTCATCCGGTGGATTAGATTCCCAAATCAATTTGATAGATTTATTCACTTGGTAATGTTTGTTCCTTCTTCATGGACCCCGAATCGGCTGTTCAGCCGTATTCGGTTATGTTTCTCCACGAGTAGAACACGTGCGTTATTCATGCTTTGAACGATGTATGCTTTTAGCTTTCCATATTTAGATTGTATCATGCGGTGGATAGATCTATTTGTGGGAAGTGGTACGGTCTTTCATGCAAGTTGTATCATGCGGTGGATAGATTTGCTTGATATCGTACTCGACGGGTTTTAAAGTGACTAGACATGCGGTAGACTAGTGCTTTGGATCTATGCATACTTGTTTAATACATGATCATGTCCGTGCTTTACTTTATTCGTTTATTTAATGTTAATCTTCATGGGGATCGGTCATGACTTCGTGTACGTGCATCCTTGTTCAAACGAAGACCGATCGCTGTCATGCTCACGTCATCCATTCGGCAGTGTTACTTTTTCCCCTCTTGCGGTTTCCTGAATGGTTGTCGTTCGTTGGCAGATAGCTTTCTATAGCTATGTGTCATCTCATTTGGCTTCTTAGCCGTAAATATGGAACTGTCTGGTACCACCCGGCAAGTTCCAATCTTTGGTATTTAACTGCTTTATCTTTTGTTAATTTTCAGGAAAAAATTGACTGGCACGTCTTTCGCTCTCTGCGCGTGTGAAGCCAGCTTTGTTCGGCTCGCTGTGTGTTTGGCGTTGAGTGCACTTTTCGCGTCAACACACTTTTTGGCACGCCCAGTGGGACCACAGCCGAATAGATTCAAGATGCCTGAAATCGCAGACCTCATGGATGTCAACCTTGAAGATCTTTCTCCGGAGCAGCGGCAGCAACTCCAAGACGTCGTGGACCAGTTTTAGCAGAAGTGTCTGCTGTCGTTCAAGAAGAATAGAAGCGGCGTCCCGTATCTGAAGAACGAGATGCCTAGGGTATTGCTGCCAGGGGAGAGCGATACCACATCCCAGCAGGAAAAAGAGGAGTGCGTGCGAGTATTCCAGGAATCAGCAGATTACATGCTTAGCAAGCACAACAAGACTTTCCTCGGGGCGCTCCAGCAGATGATGGTGGCCGTCTTCGGCCCTGGCATGGAACAAGCGTTCAGCAAGGCACCCGTCCAGGGGAAGACCGTGGAGCTGGGCGAGTCAAGTTCTCAACCGCCGTTACGGAGCCAGCCACAGCAGCCTCCTCCTCAAAGCGCTAGAAGTCAAGCTTTCCGGCCTCCGCCACGAGCCGCCGGGAAGCGGCCGGTTCGGCCCCCACCGCGGGCATCGGGACGGCCCAATCCGGCCACCACCGGCGAGGGCAAGCACGAGTCAACACTGTGCAACAGCCGAATCCGTACCAGCCCACGTACGGGGACGTAGCATTCGGCTCGACCGGCGCCCCGCTCACTTCCGGTCAGAGGATTGCTCCGGCGACCAACTGGCTGCAGAGAAACTTGTACGGCGGTGGCTATCACGAGGTGGGGAACTACGGGGCGTTTGATGCTTTCCCACATCCAGGATACGCGCCAGCGGCGGGCGCGCGGGGACGACACCCTGGCGCGGAAGATGGCCGAATTGATGCAAAATCAGTTCGGCCTCATGCCAAAAATGCAAGGACCCGCCTATAAGCCGCCGTTCCCGGAATGGTACTACAATGTGCTCTTGCCGCCAAGGGTGAAGCCGCCAACGGAGTTCACTAAGTTTTCAGGACAAGACGACACGAGCACGGTCGAGCACATCGCTCGTTACCTCATGCAGCTCGGGGAGTGCTCGACTGAGGAGACATTCAGGGTCCGCTACTTCGCCGCATCACTGACAGGTCCAGCGTTTCAGTGGTTTTCATCCCTGCCCCCTGAATCAGTTGCCAGATGGAAGGACTTAGAGCGGAAATTCCATGCTCATTATTTCAGCGGCAGCTCGGAGAAGAAGCTGATTGACCTTGCGACCATGAAGCAGAGGCATAGCGAGACGCCGCTGGAGTTTCTCCGGAGGTTCAGGGAGGTCAAGGGCATGTGCTTCTCACTTAACTTGCCAGATGACCAGCTGGCTGACATGGCCGTCGCCGGGATGCTGCCGGCCGTGCGCGAGAAGTTGTTTGGGATGGAATTTGAGAACCTGGGCCAGCTATCGCAGAAGCTATCGCTGATGAGCAATCAGGTGTATGGCTTCAAGAAGGACGCCAAATTTGGCAAGCAGCACGACGTCGCTGACGTCTACAACCAGTTCTTGGACAAGGCTGATCTGTTCGAGGACTCTGACGATGAATTGGATGTAGCCGCAGCAGAGATCTTGTGGGGGAAGGAGCCTTTGACAATGAATCGGCTGGGTCAAGTAGACCAAGGGCACTTATGACTTTGATATTACAAAAGCCGATAAATTGTTCGAGCTCTTAGTGAAAGAAGGCCGAATCAAGCTGCCCGAGGGGCATTCCATGCTTCGGCCCGATGGAGTTAAAGCAAAACGTTACTGTGGCTTCCACGACAGGGATTCACACTCCATCAATGATTGCAGGGTCTTCAGGATGAGGATCCAGAAGGCCATCCAGGAGGGTCACCTCAAGTTCGACAACAAAATGAAGTCTGGATGGCCACCCCTTTCCTCAGAACATGGTGGGCTTTTACGTTAATGTGATAACGGCCGAGGGAGAAGGGAAAAGTCAAGGTCTTGACCTCGGCCCGGGTCTAGACAAGGTGGAGCAAGGTGGACCCGGAGCGCCAAGTGACTCGGAACGGAGGTGCAAGGTGACGCCCCCCGCATTCTTAAGAGTCACATCGAAGTTGGGGAATCATCCGAGCTAAGCCCGGGGTGACATCGCGCATCCTCCTCAACAAATGGCGGCGCCGGAGATAGAGAAAGAGCGCTACCGAAACGGTGCTATGAGGAGGAGCGGCGCGAGCCGAAGAAGAGGCGCGCGAAGGGACCGGGAGCGAGACACGCGCGAGCAGGAGCGCGCGCACTGGGGATGCGCCTTCTTCAGGCATTGCTGGAATGAGGGTTTAAAGCTACCCACGTTGAAGAACTGTCCTGAATGCAGTGACAGGTATGTTGAATACAGGCAGGAAACTGCCAATCGCCGATCCGTCCACGAGAGAATTGGAAGGATCCACCCCAATGGGGATCGGCGCCAAAAAATTGAAGTCATCGATCATCCCAGGAAGCGCCAAGCTGATCTCAGGTGGGCTGATCAAGAAGAGGACGAAGATGACTACATCTGGCAGAAGGGGCAATGGTGCCCGCCCGGCCCGAGGGAGAAGCCAGAAGAGACGGGTCCAGCGCTTGAGGAACCGCGAGATGAGGCAGGCCGGGATCCAGACGAGGCAGGTGTGGCGCCCCAAAGACCAACCGGAGGGATCGAAGCGTTCGGCTCCAGCATGCATGGTATACTTTCTGCCGAACGAGTTCATGGCTCCTGCTAACCAGGTTATGCAGGAGGAAACTTCCTTCGATGATGAGCAGACCGAGGGGATGATGGCGCAACTGGTGCTGGCCAAGCAGGCCATCTTCGATAAGCCGGCCAAGAATCGTCATATGAGGCCGTTGTACTTGAGGGGATACGTCAATGGCAAGCCATTGACCAAGATGTTCGTCGACGGTGGGGCGGCAGTCAACGTAATGCCGTACACTACCTTCAGGAAGCTTGGCATGGGCCCGAGCGATTTGACGCCTACAAGCATCATCTTGAATGATTTCGCCGGGAACCCCTCAGACACCAAGGGATGCGCTCACGTAGACTTGATGATCGGGTCCAAGACGCTGCTCACCACCTTCTTTGTCATAGAAGGCAAAGGAGCCTACGACTCTTTGCTTGGGCGGGGACCGGATTCATGCTAAGCGTTGCGTCCCATCCACTATGCATCAACGACTTATCCAGTGGGTGGACGATGAGATCGAGGTCGTCCAAGCAGATGACTCCGTGAGCGTGGCCAACATGGAACCAGCCTTCTGGGAATACCAAGGCATCGATTGTTTCTTAGGGAAAGACTGGGGAGAAGGTCCTGTTGAACCTGTCAGCAGTGATCAACAGCCGATTCAAGCAGACGGCTCTTATAGCAATTTTTAATGGAGAACCCCGTAGATGGCACTGATGGCAAATTAGGGCGAGGAGTCGGGCCGATAAAGGCGGAAGAAGTTGACATTGGAAGCGGTGATAAGCCAAGGCCGACGTTCATCGGTGCAAATTTGCAACCGGACTTCGGGGGGGAATTTGATTGAGCTTCTCAAAGAATACAAGGATTGCTTCGCACGGGATTATTCGGAGATGCACGGATCGGATCGTTCCATCGTCGAGCATCCGTTGCCAATCAAGCCTGGTTTCAAATCATATAAGCAACCACCCCGGAAAATCTACAAGGATGAGGTATTGGCCGATGTGAAGAAGGAAATTGAAAGATTACTTGATGCAAACTTCGTTCGGCCATGCAGATACGCGGAGTGGATATCTAACATCGTCCCTGTGTACAAGAAGAATGGAAAAATGAGGGTTTGCATAGATTTCAGGGACCTGAACAGAGCTACTCCGATGGACGGATACCCGATGCCTATTGCCGATTTGTTGATTGACGCCGCTGCCGGACACAAGGTGATTAGTTTCATGGATGGCAATGCGGGATACAATCAGATCTTCATGGCGATAGAAGACATATCAAAGACGGCCTTCAGATGTCCTGGTCATATAGGCCTGTTCGAGTGGATAGTCATGACATTTGGGTTGAAAAATGCCGGTGCAACCTATCAACGGGCCATGAATTACATTTTTCATGAGTTGATCGGCGAAATTGTGGAGATCTACATTGATGACGTGGTGATCAAATCCCTAAGTCATGACACCCATTTGGAAGACGTGAAGAAGACCTTAGAGTGCACCGGAAACACGGTTTGAAGATGAATCCAAACAAGTGCGCTTTTGGAGTATCGGTGGAGAATTCTTGGGGTTTCGGTCCACGAAGGAGGAATTGAAGTTGGCAAGAAGAGCATGAAGGCCATCGATGAAGTTGTTCCTCCAACTAACCTCAAAGAGTTACAATCACTGCTCGGCAAGATCAACTTCGTGAGAAGGTTCATTTCAAATTTATCACAGAAGGTGTTGCCATTCTCTCCATTGCTGAAGCTGAAGAAAGATCAAAAGTTCACGTGGGGCGACGAACAACAAAAGGCTTTTGATGAGATCAAGCAGTACATGAAGGAGCCGCCGGTGTTGGTTCCTCCTCAGCTGAACAAGCCTTTCAAGTTGTACGTGACGGCCGATACCCAAACCATTGGATCGGCCCTTATTCAAGAATTTGAAGGAAAGGAGCGGGTAGTAGCTTATCTTAGCCGAAAACTACTTGATCCTGAAACCAGGTATTCGTGCCGTAGAGAAAGCGTGCCTTTGCGTGTACTACTCGTGTACAAAGTTTCGGCACTACCTGTTGAATGCCGAATGCACTGTATATTCCAGGTTTGATGTGATAAAACATATGTTATCTATGCCAATTTTGAACGGCAGGATTGGCAAGTGGATTTTAGCTTTATCGGAGTTTGAGTTGAAGTTCGAATCGGCAAAGGCCATCAAAGGTCAGGTCATTGCCGATTTTATAACTGAACATCGTGATCCGTCAATTGATCTGCTTGAAATTACCCCTTGGGCTTTATTTTTTGATGGACCATCGTGTGGTAAAGGTGGGGGAGTAGGGATCCTACGATTTCGCCCCGGAAGGTGAGATGTTTGAATTTGCCATTCCTATACAACCCTTTGTCACAAATAACCGAGCTGAGTACGAGGCATTACTTCGGGGGCTTCAATATTTGAGAGAAGCTGGGGCCATTTCAGTTGAAGTCTATGGAGATTCAGAGTTGGTAATCAAGCAATTGAACGGCCAATACGAGTGTAAAAGTGAAGCGCTGAGGAGTTACTACGAAGAATGCAGGGAAATCTTGAAGAGCTTCCCATTGGTAACTTTACAGCATATTCCTAGAGAACATAACGAGGAAGCAAACAGGCTGGCCCAGAGCGCCTCTGGTTACAAAGAGAGTCAAGAAGCGTTTGCTGCAGAAGTGTGTGCACTAGGGAGGGATCTTGCAGAAGATGATTGGAGGAAAGAGATCGTTGATTACTTGAAGGATCCATCCCGAAAGGTCTCTAGGAAGCTAAGGTACAAGGCCATTAAGTTCGTGCTTCTGGATGATAATTTATTCTATAAATCATTAGATGGGGTATTACTACGATGCACGGGTCCCGAGAAGAGGCCAAGAACATGATGAGCGAAGTGCACGATGGGATATGTGGAGCACACCAATCGGCCTACCGTATGAAGTGGGTTATTAGACAAGGCCGGGTGCTTTTGGCCGACGATATTAGAGGGGTTGCTTTGAATATTACAAGGGATGTCAGGATTGCCAAAGGTTTGGGAATATTCAAAGGGTCCCTGCATCAGCATTGAATCCCATCATCAAGCCATGGCCATTCAGGGGCTGGGGTATAGACTTGATTGGCCAAATTAACCCACCGTCTAGCAAGGGGCATAAGTTCGTGCTTTTGGCCACAGATTATTTCACTAAATGGGTTGAGGCGATCCCACTGAAGAAGGTGACGTCAGGAAACATGATTGAATTCGTCAAGGAGCACATCATCTACCGATTTGGGATCCCTCAGACAATTACCACTGATCAAGGGGCACAATTCGTGTCACTGGAGTTCAGAGAATTTGCCGAAAGCATGGGGATCAAATTGTTTAATTCCTCTCCCTATTATGCCCAGGCTAATGGTCAAGCAGAGGCTTCCAATAAGATCATGATCAAGTTGATACAAAAGAAGATCGATCAGAAGCCAAGAAGGTGGCATTCGGTTCTCAGCGAAGCACTATGGGCTTACCGAATGGCCCCCCATGGAGCCACAAAGACTTCTCCTTACGAGTTGGTTTACGGGCATCACGCAATCCTGCCTTGGGAGATGCAATCGGATTCAAGGAGAGTGGTGCTGCAAAAGGAGTTGAGCTCCAAGGATTACAGTGGCCTGATGATGGATGAGCTAGAGGATTTACATATGATCCGTCTTAGGGCCCTGGAAAACATCGAGAAAAACAAGCTGCGGGTTGCCAAGTACTACAACAAGAAGGTAAAAGTAAGGCAATTTGCAGAGGGCGATCTAGTATGGAAAGCATTATTGCCGATTGGAACTAAATACAGTGAATTCGGCAAATGGTCCCCCAACTGGGAAGGACCTTTTCGAGTGGTCAGATGCGTCCCTGGTAATGCATATATATTGAAAACTTTGCTAGGAGAAGAATTTTCCGCAACAATAAATGGAAGATATCTGAAGAAATATTATCCTAGCATTGAGATTGATCGATGATTACACGCATCTGGCACGAGAGATAGCACTCGCGCTCAAGAATGAGGCCGCCTTCAGAACAAAATCCTCGAACGGGAAAAATGGCCAGTGCCTAGATGCATTGCCCTTAGCACAAAAACTACATTACAACTGCCTCTTGCAGGATTACATTGAACAACCCTGGTGGTCAGATCTCCGAGGAGGTGGGAAGCAGAAGGCGTGGAGGAAGAAGCGAAAGTATGATTCGATCTTTTCTTTACTTCTTCGGCTGCTCCCTCTTCAGTTGTTCTAGGACCACCATGACGGCAACTTGGAACGCATGGGGGTGACCATGATTAGCGGCCTCCACCAAGCTATCCCAGGCCGCCTTCAAGTTGTTGTACCTGTCAGAGACATCTGAAGCGGGGGAATCAAGGTTAGGGGCAAGAAATCCAAGTGCAAGCACGGTGTCAAGAAGGAGTCAGAAGCGTTTACCCCCTACTAGTGCTTCCAGAGCCATGCGACGCTCACGCTCGGCTTGGCAACGGGCGGTGATGTCCCTAAGGCCGTGCTCCAGATGCCGAACGCGGCGGCGCAGCTGATGGTTGGTCCTCTGTTCAGGTGTGGCATCCTCTGCTTCGAGGGAGGAATCGGAAGAGATGTACTCGGGCACATCTTCGGTCCCGATGATTTCTTCGGGGAGAAAATCAAGGCTGGAAGAGGACAAGAAGAAAACATGAAGCACGAGATCATGCGGAAGAACGAGGAGTAGATCAAGGGAGAACTCACTTCCGAATCGTGCGCTTCTTTGATGAGCTGCTCTCCTGGGGTTGCTTGCCCTTGTCCATGGCTTTGGGGTTTTCTCCTCTAAGGACAGGGGAGGAGATGAGAAATGATGGATGAGTGCGCGAGTGGATTTGCGGGGGCATCCCGGCAGGCTATTTTATTGACCAAGGGGGTGCATTGGGAGTGATGACCGGACACACCTGTTAGAATACCAAACGGCAGGGTTTTCTCCCAAGCGCGAAGGGTTTTTTCTTGAACAGTGTTTATGGATTGCCGAATCGGGATCCTCTGTGGATTTTGTGCCAAGGGGCAGTTGTTCTCGCGCGTTCGGCTCAAGATAGTCCCGAATGCATTCAAAGAAAACAAAATTCGCAGATGTAAAATGCAAAGGGAGTCATCACAAAACAAGCACAGAATTCAAAAGTTCTTCATCTATTGCCGATATTTACGCATCCCTAGTACAATCTGGTCGAAAAGCCTATTCAACACAGATTGGGGATGAGTAATTTCGGCAATGGCGTCGCCGTGGCCATCGAGGCGCTCCAGGATGAGCTCGATCTCGTCGATGTCCTCCCGGCGCGCCGCCCGGAAGCCGCGCGGCCTGGTAGAGTAGTCGACGTCCGTATGCGTCTCCATGGCAGCCAGGCCCAAGGTGGTGCCCAGACGAACGCCATGGGTGGCCACCTCGTCGACGCGGTGCTCCACCGCGGCAAGGCGCTCCGCCGGCGTGTCACCGCGGGCGTTCACCTTCTCGTCCAGTTGCTCTACCAGCGCCTTCAGCTGGTTGAGCTCAGCATCGCGGGCTGCGAGAAGCAAGAGAAAAAAAGATTAGCATCAAAAGCCGGGTTGGATCAAGAATTAATCTCAGAGCCGTACCGTCGATAGCTTCCAGCAGCTGTTTGCGCTGGTCCTCCCATTCCAGCTCGGCTATACCAGCCTTCTTGGAGACGTCCTCTAGCTCACGCCGGGACGCCTCCAGCTCCTCCCTAAAGCGGAGAGCGTCTTCTTCCCCGTACGGCACCGGGGAGTGGCCGTCGGACTCCGAGGAGTCATCTGGGAGGGGTTGATTGGCCGGCGCAGGAGACGGATTCCATTGAATCAATCTGAAAAAGGGAATGATCGTCAAGGCAAGAAGAAGATCAAAAGTCGAATCAAAGAGGAGGAATCGACGATTATTGCCTCCGGCGCGCGTTGGCGCTGCTCCCCTCTGCCTCGTCGGAGGCACGGCGGCGGTTGAGGCGGCGCACCATAATGGTTTGGGATGTGCACTGTTTGCAGAAGGGCTGAGATTGGCAAAGATTCGAGAGCTAGAAGGCCTGGTGGAGAGCTAGGGGCACCTATGGTTGCATTTATAGGCACGGCGGGGATGAATCGTGGCTTCGAGTCGTGGCTTTGGATCGTGGCGCATATCCCAAGAAAATCGGAAGGTGGAAAGGTTTACTTGGCCAGCCCGCCGGCGGGCCGCTTGGAGTTCTAGGCTGAGCCGTGTTCAGTTGATTGGTTCGGCTAAAGAAAATCAAAGTGCCATTCGGAAGTTGGCGTTCTTTGCCGAATGGGTCGTTCAGCATTATATTTGAAGGTGCGCAGAAGAAAGGAAACAAATTGCAAGAAAATATTACAAGAACGACCAATTCGGTTATACATCACTAGGGGCATTCAAATGTTCAGATGTCTCGCTATCACACCACGAGCATTGGATGTTGTTAGACGGAAATTGTCCAGCAGCTCCTGGCAATCTTTTTGAGTACCAGACAAGTCGGTGAGTTCTGCATCGCATTGCTCTATCTTGGTGATAGCCGATTTGGCTTCCGCTTGGGTCTTTTCTATCAATCCAGGGAGCTCGGCTATTTTCTCCTTGTCAGCCTCTATCTCCGCTGACAGGCTTCTCAGTTATGCTTCTAGAGCAGCTTTCCTGGCAATTTTCAGATCGTAAGAAGCCTGCAGGTTAGCCAATGTATCCTTGTGGCTCTCTGCTCGGGATTGTGCCCCGGTCATGGCATGTTCAGCATCGGCTTTCTTCTTTTCAATAGCCGGGCGGGAGCGCAACTTCCTCAAAGCATGCTTTATGTGTGCATAAAGGGTGTCTAAGCCATAGACAGATGATAGAGGAGTTCTGATGTCTTCAGGGAGTTCTTGGCTGATGGATTCAAACATCTCCTCGAAGTGATCAAGATCTTTGAACTGATCTTGTGCATCCCTTTCTAGCCAGGCAACAATTTCTTTAAGCGTTGATAACACTTCATCTGACAGAGGCTGGTATGCTCTTTCCATCACCTCAGCAGCTGGGTTGCTTCCTGACGGCGGGCTTGATGGTGATGGAGCCTGATCCTGAGAAGCAGTATTGCCGAGTTAAGAGTGCTAAACGTGGAGGCAGCAGAGTCAAGTGCAGATGGATACCTCATGGCTGGTTTCTTGAGCAGGGGCAATCACAGGTGAAGGAGGTGTCCCAGGTAGAGCTGAAGCTTCAGAGGTGGGAGGTGTCGATGCAGCTGCTGGTAGCTCGTGGGCTTCTGGCTGATGAGGAGTAGGGTCTACCTCTGTTGGGACTGTTGTCTCTGCATGACCAACAGGTGATTGTGCCCTTGGAGGACTTGATGGCTCTGGCTGGATTGGGAGATTCATCTCTGGAGAATTTATTGCTTCGCGAGAAGGTGATGAGGATGGGATCTCCACTGGGATAGGTAATTCAACCCGGGGAGAACTTGCTTGCTGGACCACTGGGACATTTACAAGCTGCTCTTCCATTGTTTCTTCTGCAAATGTCAAATTGAAAGGGTAAATGCCAGTGTTCATCCTTAAGAAAAAGACAGTAAAGGTCATACTAGTGGATGGGGCATTGGCGAGTGTATGCGGTTACGAAGACCGCCGGGCTGCAGTCCGAAAATGCACAACGATATGATTCATCAAGAACAGAGTAATCTTGTAATCAAGAGGGTAAAGGATTCTACCTCAACAAGCACTTTCTTGACAGTTCTTCTCCTCTTGGCATTTGGAGGAGCAATCAGATGCAGCCCTTGCCTCCTGTCAGCAGCAAGGCTAGAGAGGCTGGGGTCTGTTGTGGCATACCTGGCCATTAGTTGAGCCAGGGTTGTGGATTTGAATCCCGATCTTTGAGATTGGGCCTTCGGCATTGTAAGCAATATCCCCGGCTCGAGGGGCGGGCACCGTGTTCGTGGACAAGAAGATGAAGGTCAGAATCATGGATAAAGAGGACATGTCTGATCCAAAGGTTCATTGTATTACCTCTGAAGTTGGCAGGAAATCAGGCATCAACTCGCACGAACACGTGGACGGAGCTCACCGAAGATGTGATCATGGAATTCTTGCCACCGGGGAGTTAAAGGTGGGATGAGCTATGGTTGTGGGCATGAAAGGACGGGTGTAGATAGTAGGACTACACACATATTGGAAGACCCTCTTGTTGTGCATACTCTCTTTGATTTCCTCCCTAGGCTTAAGGAATTCATGCAGAAATAGCCTTGGGGGCATCTGTCCACATCCAATTTGCCTGGCCATTACATTGGGCTGATAATATTCATAAGTGCTAACATTCAGCCTTCCTCCATTAAACTCAGCCGGCAGTATGCATGGGCGGATTATGATGTTGAGGATCTCTACCCATCTTGACGGCCGGGCTCAAAGGAAAATTCAACAGGGAAAGTCAAGGTGTCATTGTCCAGATAAGGAAGCCAGAGAGGATTTGGGAAACCTTTGAAGAATAGCTCGAAAAGCTGGCTGATGTCCTGCTGAACAAGAACAGTTGAAGCCGCTTCTCCGTAATTCTGGCATCCTCTGGTAGCTTGAGGCTCTCCTTCAGGGTGATTGGACAAGGGGAAGAACACGGAGTTCAAGTCGACACCAATAATCGATGCATGTGGAGCCGCAACCACATTTGAACAAACCACCAAGGGCCGTTGACACATGTTATCCTCTCGGGCTGGTATACATCCGAGTAACGGTTTGGTGAAGCATGTGGTATCACCTGCCGAGGAAGAATTTTCCAAGGGGGAGGCGGTTGCCACCGGCCAAATGAGATGCCATTGCAATATGATTCAAGGTAGGCTCGTTGGCTTTGCCACGAAAAAACAAATCGCACGCCCACATATTCGGAAAGGCTCGTATTCAACATCACCAAGGGGATTGTCTTTCATATGCTTCAAGATGTAATTCTTGTATCCGTTCCCTGGCTTTACCCCTGTCTGGCGTGAAGAACCTTTGAAGTTCCAGGGCTGGACAGACCCTGTGATGTCAAGGCCGTTGATCATATATACATCGGCCAAAGTTGGAGACATTGGGCCATGCCCAAAAAGGAAGGCGTTGACGCCATTTGACCAGAAGTGGCAGGCGGCTATCAGGAGGTCTTCGTTCTTGGGGGTCTCAGCCACGGATAACTCTAAGCACTGGGCGATACGGAGGGCATCTAGGTTGGTCAATCCACTCTTGTCTGCAAGAATCCTCCGATACCAAGTTTTCCAGCCTGCAATTGGAGGTAAAGGCCAGTTCTTGAAAGCGTATTGCCACTGAGGCGGTGGAGACAGAGCTGCTTTGAAGGGGATTCTTTGAGATTCAGCTGCGATGAAATCTCGGGGATCAGAGTTCCCCACAGGACCAAGATAATAAGATCTCGAATTGGCCTCGGTACGAATCAAAAGCGCAGTAGAAGGCTCCTGGAAGAAAAGCGGAAAAGGAAATCTCAGGTAAAATCGAAAACCTAAATGCCGAACGAGGCTTGCGGGGGATGAATTTACCTGAGCATCTTGGTTCTGAGCTGCCATTGGAGGTTTGAGCTCGGAACAAGGGGATCTAGGGTTGGATCTGGATGAAGATTCCGGCGGATTGCGAAGAACAGGTGTTGACAGATTCGATTTGAGGTATTCGTGGCTGGAGTCAATTGTGGAACAAAATTACTTTTATCCCACAATTGAAGGGGCATGTGTTAACACCAAAATTTGGTAAGGAGTCTGACTTGTGGGTCCGATTCGATAAAGAGTCCGTCTGGTGGAAGGAAGGATATTTTTAGAGATATTCGGCAAAGAGATCTGCGGTCGGCTATTTGCTCCGGTTCGGCAAAGGAACAGTAGAGCTGATTTTGCGGGATTGGATGGTGACGTGGCTCAATCAGGGAAGACGAATGGATGGATAGGCGATCGAGCTTAGAGATAAGTTAGGCAACGAATCCATTCGAAGTTGTACTCAACAGGGTATAAATATGACCCCTGAATGTATGTAAAACAGAATCATTCTTCAATACACACCGGCCTTACGCCAAACCCTAGAGTCCTTGTCGTGTCGTCGAGTTCTTCGAGAGGGCCAATCGATCCGTCGACCTCCGTGAGTACGGCAACCTTGTATCAAGTCTAGTATCATGCGGTGGATTTAGATCGATGCAAGTAGTCTTGTTACCATGCTTCGTGTCATGCGGTAGATTCAAGCTTGGTTCAAGAAGGTTTCTTGTTAGATCATGAGCCATGCGGTGGGCTAAGATCTAGCTTGAAGCTAGTTATCGGCTCTGTTGGATTTTGGCAAGATCCGATAGATTCATTAAGTTACCCCGTGTTATCTTGAGTTTTACTTTATGTTTTAATTCATGTAACACACCTTTGCCCAATCTAGATGGGTTTGGATCGGCTCTATCTCTTTTATAATCCTTGTTCGAGTAGATTTCATATTTTAATATGTGGATCTTGTGCTTTCCGATAGCCGAAACCGAATCGATCTAGGTTGTTACGTGTTGCGGGTTCAAGCTTGCTAATGTTCGTATAAATCTTGAAAGAACCGGGTATCATGCGGTAGATGCAGGTTTTTGGGTTGCTTTGGAGCTAGTCATTCGGTGGATTAGATTCCCAAATCAATTTGATAGATTTATTCACTTGGTAATGTTTGTTCCTTCTTCATGGACCCCGAATCGGCTGTTCAGCCGTATTCGGTTATGTTTCTCCACGAGTAGAACACGTGCGTTATTCATGCTTTGAATGATGTATGCTTTTAGCTTTCCATATTTAGATTGTATCATGCGGTGGATAGATCTATTTGTGGGAAGTGGTACGGTCTTTCATGCAAGTTGTATCATGCGGTGGATAGATTTGCTTGATATCGTACTCGACGGGTTTTAAAGTGACTAGACATGCGGTAGACTAGTGCTTTGGATCTATGCATACTTGTTTAATACATGATCATGTCCGTGCTTTACTTTATTCGTTTATTTAATGTTAATCTTCATGGGGATCGGTCATGACTTCGTGTACGTGCATCCTTGTTCAAACGAAGACCGATCGCTGTCATGCTCACGTCATCCATTCGGCAGTGTTACTTTTTCCCCTCTTGCGGTTTCCTGAATGGTTGTCGTTCGTTGGCAGATAGCTTTCTATAGCTATGTGTCATCTCATTTGGCTTCTTAGCCGTAAATATGGAACTGCGGTACCACCGGCAAGTTCCAAGCTTTGGTATTTAACTGCTTTATCTTTTGTTAATTTTCAGGAAAAAATTGACTGGCACGTCTTTCGCTCTCTGCGCGTGTGAAGCCAGCTTTGTTCGGCTCGCTGTGTGTTTGGCGTTGAGTGCACTTTTCGCGTCAACAACAACAAGTTGTAGTCCAAAGATTCAACCAAATAAACATCGGAAATTGAATGATTGATTGAGATAGCAATTTCACCAAGACCAACAACCGTTCCTCCACCATTGCCTCCAAAGGCAATGCTTTCCGTAGGATTTTCAATCATATCACAAGATGTAAACATTTTCTTCTCTCCGGTCATATGATTTGTGCATCCACTATCAATCACCCATTTTGTTCCACCGGAGGAATATGCCTACAAAACAAATTATGCTTGTGTTTTAGGTACCCAAGTGGATTTGGGTCCTAGAGTGTTAGTCACAAGAATCGTGGGCACCCACACACTCCTTTTTATCATTGTTCCTTTTGTGCGAGGCCCTACATACTTGGCAACCACCTTACCCTTGTGGTTCGAAGTCAACACATAATCGGCATAAAAGCTATCTTGTGATGCATGAGGTTTGGGCTTCTTGATTGACTTGTTTGGCTTTGAATGTGATGCTTGTGAGGTTACTTGGGTGCTCTTGAACTTGATTGGAGTGTTGTATCTCACTTGATTGTCATGCTTCTTGACACCCATTTGCTTCATGCCGTGCACCACATTTCTTGTTCCCATACTTTTGGTGTGGTGGTTCTTGATGAATGGGATGGGGTCTTTTGTACCTTGTTCTTGCTTACCGAGCCCCTTCCCATCCTCAAAGCCAAACTTCTTCATGTAGCTTGACCCAAAACCTTTGGTGTGGTTTTCAAACTCACCTCTCTTGGGTTCTTTCTTCTTTTCAATTATAAGGGAGTTTGACAACCTAGCAATTTCCTTTCTCATGGCATTCACCTCGGCAACATTAGTAGCACAAGCATTTATATCAAATTTATAGCATCTAGAACAACCTTTGCTTGTTGATGTTTGAGAGTTTGAGAGAGCATCATTAGATGAAGTTGTAGCATTGTTATTGAGGTTGTCAAGTTGAACTTCTAATGCTATGTGACTAGTCTTTAAGCTATCAAAGCTCTTTTGAAGTTCAAGCTTTTCATCCTCAAGTTTCTTGCAAGCATCCTTAGCTAGGAAAGATTCCCTAGTTAATTCATCTACCAACAACTTATCTTTAGCTAGGGATTTCCTGAGGCTAAGAATTTCTTTCTCCTTTTCCTTGAGCGGGTCCTCTTGCACCTTGAAACCCTTCTTTTCAATTACAAGGGCATCCTCAAGGGCAATGGTTTTCTCCCGCTCAAGTCTAAAGAGTTCTTCTTGCACCTCAAGAGTCCCATCTCTATTCTCAATTTCTTTCATTAAAAACATGATTTTCTTAGTGGCTTTTTTACCAAAGCTAGTGATCATTTTTTCAAAATCGAAATCATTTTCACTATCATCATCTAGGGGAGGGGTAGGAGTATCTACCTTGGAGCCCCTAGCCATGAGGCAAGTGTGGGTGAAGTCATCTTCATCATCGGTGAGATCTTCAAATAATGATGACTTGTTGATTGGTTCCTTAATGGTTATGGTAGCAATACCGGCTTCTATGTCGGAGTCGGAGCTATCATCATTTGAATCCCATTCTTCACCCAAATGAGCTTCACCAACTTCCTTTCTCTTGTTCTTGTCAAACTTGTTGGTGTCTCTTCTTCTCACTTTTATGTTGGGGCACTCCGCAATGAAATGTCCCTCCTTGCCACATCCAAAGCATGGTCTCTTTGAGGTTCTCTTGGTCTTGATCTTGTCCTTTTCCTTGTTCTTGTTGAGGAAGCCACTCTTCTTGAACATTTTGTTGAATTTCCTTACAAAGAGAGCCATTTGTTCGGGGGTCATGTCCATGTCACTATCTTCATCATCATCTTCCTCGGTCATGATTCTTGAGGTTGATGAGCTTGAGCTTTTCTCCTTGCTAGATGCTTTGAGGGCCACTCCCTTGTTCTTCTCAAGTTGTTCATGCATCTTTGACATCTCTTGTGAGAGCTTGGACTCCTTGACGGTGATAAGGTGTTCTTCCATTCTTCCAATCACATCAGCCGGAGTGAACTTGTTGAATCCTCTCTTTTCCCTTATGAGAGTGGGGAGTTGAACATCCCTTGCCATGTACGCGGAGAGGATCTTGTCAACCACTTCTCTTCTTCCCCATCTTGTACTTCCAAGTGATTTGATCTTGTTGATGATCTTGTTCAATCGGTTGTACATGTCTTGTGGTGATTCATCGTCCTTGATGACAAACCGGTTGAGCTCACTTTCTAAGGCTCGGATCCTTCCTTCCCTTACTTGCTTTGTCCCTTCATGATTGATGAACAAGGTGTCCCACACTTCTTTGGCGGACTTCAATCCATCTACCTTGTCATATTCTTCGGCCGTGAGTGAACTCTTGATGATGCGGATGGCTTGATAGTTTCTTTGTATCTCATTTGCTTGATCTTGAGTTAGCGTCGCATCACCACTTGGAAATGTAATGCCCCTGTTCACAATAGTCCAAAGTGCGGGATTCACCGCCATCAAATACTCCTCCATCGAGTTCTTCCACTTGGAATAGCCGGTTCCATCAAATTGGGGTATCTTCCCAATGGGGCTAGAACCCGATGGATGGTTAAAGGATAAGCGAGAGTAATCGAAAGAGGTTCGAGTGTAACCCCTTGATGGTCGACGAGCGGAGCGGGTGGATCTTGCATCATCGAATTCTTCGTCCTCACTATCGGAGGACTCATCACCTCTTCCGGGCGCTTGATGACTAGTGCTTGCACCACGAGTGTTGTCTCCTCGAGGGGGAGGAGGCATGCCAACAACATTGTTGACGGGATCACCTTCGGCGAGAGGCGTGGCTTGATCATTTGGATTCGACATCTTCTTAACTCCAAGTGGTTAGGCTTCAAACACGGAGCACCAGGCTCTGATACCAATTGAAAGGATCAAGATGTCGACTAGAGGGGGGTGAATAGTCGAACCTGAAAATCACAAACTTCTTCGCGGTACGTTAGACCCGGAGTCCGGAGACTCGGATATTTTTCCGGATACTCCGGAAATCCGGAGAATCCGGGAAAATGTCCGGATAGTCGGCACTGCTAGGGGAGGATTAAATCGACGGGATTTAAACTTGCTCAAAAGTAAATGCGTGAAAATAGGTTATGCATGCGAAGTGATACAAACCTGTTTATCCACTTAAAACCTGTAGGAACCTCAACACGAAGTAGATCGGCACCAAACCCTAGATAAGTGTTCAAGCAAGATACAAGCATGCAACAAGATGAACAGGCACAAGAAACACAAGATTTGTTACCGGAGTTCAACCTCACACCTTGAGGTCTACGTCTCCGTTGAGGTACCCACAAAGGGTGGACCTTTACACCTAGGTCACTTTCCTCCCTCTAGCGACCACGAAGATCAAGCTAGAGTTACTTACTTAATGTCGGGGTAATACAAACTTCCTTGGGCAGCCACAACTTTTGGATGCTCCAAGGCAACACCTAGCCGGCTAGGAGCTCAAGGCTCCAAGAGTAACAAACATGAATTTTGCCAACCAAGCGAAGAACTAGGTGCTCTAGAGATGGGAAATTAGCTCACTAGCACTCTCCAAGCCCTTGCTCTCAAATCCTCTTAACTCCACAAAAAATCTCACCAACTTTGAACCAAGGGAGAGAGGGAGGAGTAAATGAGATTTGCAACAGTTCAGAACAAAAAAATGGCAGGGAGAGGAGTAAATGAAGGGGTGGAGGGGGCTTTTATACCCCTCACCCAGAATATAGCCGTTGAGGCTTTATGACCCGGAGTATCCGGGATAAACCCGGACTCTCCGGGAAGTCCGGAGTCTCCGGGCAAAAACCCGGACACTCCGGCCTTCCAAGGCCAGCACCCAAGATAAGATCCCCGTGAATGTGTTGGTGCAAAGGTGTCTCTCATATGTTTTGTTTTAGCAACTAGAGCACTTGTTCGACTCTTGGAAGACATGATTACTATCCCTCTTGATAGTACGACATTCCTAGGACTCAAATTCAAAAGTAAAAATAAATAAGCCTTCTTAGGAATCCTTTTAGAGCACCACTTTCTTTTTGTGTAGTCAATGAGCTGTGCTTGATGCCATACATAATTTTAGTACCTGCTCATGGACTAGATAAATTCATTAGCCACTTAGGTGTGTGTCATTATATCACCAAAACCCACTTAGGGGGCCAAGATACTCTTCACCCAGTGCTTCGTGTGTCCATATGCGAGGGAGCTCGAGTTTGGGCCGGAGGTGGGGGTGAGGGCGTGGAGGGAGCTCAAGCTTCGATCGTGCGAGGCAGCGACAATATGGGGGGAGCTCGTCCTCTGGCCACTAAGTGAGGAGACGGTGCGGAGGGAGCTCGACCCCCGACCAGGTGCATAGGTGACAGTGTTGAGGGAGCTCGACCTCCGACCGTCGCGCGTGGAGGCGACAACATGGAGGGAGCTCGACCTCCATCCGAGGGAGAACGCGATGATGCTCCTTCTCCCCTGCACCGTCTACGTGGTGGCGCATGGAGGGCCCCCCACATTTGGGCCGACAACGCGAGAGAGTCAGAGCTCCAAAAGGGCGGCGCATCCCCCGACGGCGGGATCTCGAGCTCGAGGCGACCACCATGGGAGGGACCAACGGCCGACGAGGAAGGAGCGACATGTGGCTTTTCTCGGTGGCGCGCGAAGAGAAACGGCCAACCGCCTAGTAGGGTTTTCTTTCTACACCCGCGGGAGAAGGGCTGGAGGGGAGGATTTATTTGGGTCCCCTGTTGGAGTGCATTTTTTTACTCCCGGCTCCTACGTTTTGAGTTGGGGTAAGTAGAGAGGTTGCTAGAGTTGCTCTTATCGAGCTAATTTTGATAGTAAAGACAAATTTGATGACATCATCTTGGATGTAAGAAATTTCCAACTAAAAAATGTACACCTTAAATCGTGCATCTAAATTAAATTTTGATTTCACTAATGGATATCTTGAGATCTTGAAAATAACATCTCACTTAACTATGTTTGGATGAAATATGTTTAAAATATTTTTGGAATATTCAATATTAATTAGTATTGCAGTGAACAAATACTTGAATAGCTAGAACAAATATATTTGTTCAACCTCTGTATATATTTGCTAGGTCCCATTGTTCGACCTTAGTGAATATTCGTTCGCCTTTTGTATATATTTGTTCATTCTAAGTGAATATTTGTTTGTCTTTTCATTTACATGTGTCTCGCAAAAAATGCAACTTTATTGAAAAAATAATATAAAATAAATTTGTCAAAATATAGTCAAATGAGATCTCGTTGTGAAGATTTTATTAGTTTTGATAGTAAGATATATAGTTTTTAGTAATTTTTAAAAGTGTTTTGCCCGTGAGATGACATTAGTAGTACTATTTTCTCTTCTCATATGGTTAGAGGGTGAAAATGCAAAATTATTGATTTAGAGATGGCTGATCGCACCCCATGGCATCCCCAGATCCCCGATAGTCGAGGGGCAACAAATCACCTAGGTGTCCACCCTTCCTCCTTTTCACCAGCGCCGGAGCCCGAAGCATAACGCGTCGCGGTGGGCCAAGGACGCTCATACGCGCTGATCACGTGGCTCCTGCACATCGTCGTCTCTCCATACTCATCCTCGACCTAATATACTGATCGTACCTTCGCTCATTGCCTGTGTTAGCCTACATGCTACCCGGTACACAAACGATCACCCTTCGTTCAGCGAGTAGACAAACTTTACGACCGATTAAATGGGCCAATAAACGGATTACATGAGATTAAACAGCCTACATGGCCAACACGATTGACTATGAGTAGCGTTTAAATGTTGTGCAAACGGTAAACAACCTACATGGCCAACGCGACTGACCATGAGTAGTGTTTAAATGTTGTGCAAACGGCCTACACAGTCGTGTAGGCGAACATCGCGCTCTCTTTTGTGCTCGGCATGATGGCACAACTCTGGAAATTTATCAGCCTAAACATTCAAACAACTTAACCAGGCTTCCCTACACCTGCGGCAGGCGTGAATGCTACTATACCAAATACCATGGGTGCATAAAATGATTACCAAAGAAAAATCAATTAGATGTAGAGTCCTAATTAATGTAATTTTAGATCGGATGTTTACAAATTCTTATTTTATATATTATACCTATTCGGCGAGGACTCCTGATAATGTACGGTGCATTTTTAATGTGGAAAATTTGAAGCCGTTAGATCTTCATAAACTCCAATATTCTACATTCTTCCTTTTTTTTATTAACGTGAGAATTTCTACACCCTCTCAGTGAACGTGATGGCTTCTTTTAACACTCAATATAAAGATAATAATAATAGATAGATGATTTCAAATTCGATATGAAAAAAAAGGCAAAGCTCAGCTCGATAAATTTGCATCAAATCTAAAATTTTCCCAAGACGCCAGCACGAGTCCGCAACGACCAGCTCGTTTCTTCTTCTCTCCCAAGAAAAGTCGGCAAACAAAGGCGCACCCAAACTCTCTCCCGAAAAGCCCCCTTCACCGGACGCTCTCCCATAGTCCCACCTCTCTTTCGCCGCCGCCGGCAGCTAAATCAGGCGCTCACGATGGCCCGCTACGACCGCGCCATCACCGTCTTCTCCCCCGACGGCCACCTCTTCCAGGTCGAGTACGCCCTCGAGGCCGTCCGCAAGGGCAACGCCGCCGTCGGCGTCCGCGGCATCGACATCGTCGTCCTCGGCGTCGAGAAGAAGTCCACCCCCAAGCTCCAGGACTCCAGGTCCGTACCACCGTACCTCCTTTCCCCCTCCCCTCCCCTCCGAATCACCAGATCTCTCGATCCCCGCCGCCGCCTCCTCCTCACCCCGAACCCCCCGAATCTCCGCAGGTCCCTGCGCAAGATCGCCAGCCTCGACACCCACATCGCGCTGGCGTGCGCGGGGCTCAAGGCCGACGCGCGCGTGCTCATCAACCGCGCCCGCGTCGAGTGCCAGAGCCACCGCCTCACCGTCGAGGACCCCGTCACTGTCGAGTACATCACGCGCTACATCGCCGGCCTGCAGCAGAAGTACACGCAGAGCGGAGGGGTCCGCCCCTTCGGTCTCTCCACCCTCATCGTCGGCTTCGACCCCTACACCCAGAAGCCCGCCCTGTACCAGACCGACCCCTCGGGGACCTTCTCCGCGTGGAAGGCCAACGCCACCGGCCGCAACTCCAACTCCATGCGCGAGTTCCTCGAGAAGAATTACAAGGAGACGTCAGGCAAGGAGACCATCAAGCTCGCCATCAGAGCACTCCTCGAGGTATATGCACTTACCACTGAATTTCCTACCAGTTAGATTTATTATGTACTACTAGAACAGTGATTGTTCATAGACTTTAAAAGTGTCGATTGAGAGTCACTAGTATAGAAGGACAAAGATCAATACTGAATAGTAGCAATAATTTGTCAGTTAACTAATCCAACTTAGAATTACGCTTGCCCAATGTTATACCAGCGGAATGTTACAATATAGACTTTGTGTGTGCTGAACCAGTCAATTTTTTGTTTCATATATTCCATCGGCGTTTGTTTCTGAATGGTTTTATCATCTACTCCTACTATATATCCCAGTTTGACTGAAAATTGCATCAAATTCCATGAAGTCTTTTGTAATTAGGTGGGATGAAACAGAAAGACTGAAACTAAATTATTTTAGATGGAATCAGTTTGTACTGTTCCTCCATTACCGCGGTCAGTGATTGTTCAGAGACTTTAAAAGTGTCAATTGAGGGTCACTAGTATAGGACAATGATCAATACTGACTGAATATTTATTAGCAATAATTTGTCAGTTAACTGATCCAACTTGGAATTATGCTTACATTGCCCAATTCAATGTTACCAGTGGAAAGTTGCAATGTGGACTGTGTGTGCTGAACAAGCCAATTTTTTGTTTCATATATGCCATGATCGATTGTTTCTGAATGGTGTTATCATCTTCTCCTACATATCCCAGTTTGACTGAAAATTGCATCAAATTCCATGAAATCTTTAGGTGGGATAAATTAGAAAGACTGAAACTAAACCATGTTAGATGGAATTAGTTTGTTGCACTTGCTTGATCTTAGAACCTGTTTGTCTTGGAGTTATTTTGCTGGGAAGATTCAGATCTAGTTAGTCTGAACTAGTTACTAAATTTTTCATTGAAATGCAGGGGATTATACTTGTTGCCTTTATTCTTATGTAGACCATAGAGTACATGAACATAGCTATGGCATATTGTGTTTATTTCCAGCCTTTTTCTGGTTGATGAACTCTGATAGTCTGATTTGTCTTTCAGTATTACTGTTCTGCCTTACTATGTAAATTCACTTTTCTTCTGTTTTGGAAATTGTGTAAGTGTCACTGACACAGAGAATTTACTTTTGTAGTTATATTATTTAGTCCTCTGCAATGTTCGAAAACAGGGCCTTTTCAAGTTCGCTGTTGCTTTAGTTTTAGCATTATCAAAGCATTGATACGTGAATACATATTTTCACAATTTATGGGGAAATGCATATTTGTTGCTCCAAATGTATATACCCAAGTCACATCAAGTGAAGTTTGCGCAGCACAACTCCTTAAGTGGCACTATCTTTCTGTGTAGCGTATTGGCACCCTTTTGGTGTGTGCAGCAAAGTCGACAGTTATTTGCATAACTAAACTTTAAGCTCTTAGATTGCATTATATTTATCAAATATGCAAATTCAATATGGCAGTAGATGTTTGTCTGTCCTCTTTGTGCCTGTCGGTAACCTTGGTAAGCTTGCAACTCTTATTGCTAGGAAGGGGTGCCTATCTATCTTCAGCACAATTGCTTTACTTAAATAACTTTATTGAGCACATTTTTTTCTGGCTAAATGTCTTTTGTGGCACTGATTGACGCTTTGTCGTGTCTAGGTTGTTGAGAGTGGTGGCAAGAACATCGAGGTTGCAGTGATGACGCACAAGGATGGCCTTCGTGAGCTTGAGGAGGCAGAGATCGACGAGTACGTCGCTGAGATCGAGGCAGAGAAGGCCGCAGCTGAGGCTGCAAAGAAGGGTGCGCCGAAGGAAACATGATTCCAGCATAGCAACTTTAGATAACTCTCTGTTCCACAGCCTGTCTTATGATTCACATCATTTCGACAGATGCCTCTGGTTGTTTGGGGTAAAGAGATTTTTTTTTCTGATGCTGAAGCTGCCTGGATGAAACTATGTGGATTGTTGTAGCAGTGCCCTGTTGTTAGGTCTGCCGGTATATTTCTGAGTTGTGACAAAATGGTTTACCTTAAGACGGTGGTGCACTGAGCTTGTTTGAGACTGCTATGCTGTTGAGAGATTTCCTGGTGTGGTGCCATGGTGGGCTGGCGCTGACCGCGCAGCAAAAACCGTGTTGGAGTTGGAATGGTCAAGCCCAACTAGGTCACCAACCTACCGAAAACGCTTGAATCTGGGCATCTGGCTGGGCCTTGCCCCTTGGCGTACCGCCTATAAGGCTGGTCGCACTGGCTACTGGATGGGCAACGGGACGGTTCCCTGTAGTACGCCTTTGGCGTTTTTTGCCCCGCACCGGGGGACGCCAAAAGCGTGCGGGACGTCCCGTTCCCACCCGCATCCCCCAAATCCAGCGCGATGCAGGACGTGCGCTACGCCCCCGCGTGGTCCCAGTCGTTGCTGCTCGCGCCATTGCGGAGAGGAGGGAGAGAACGCCGGGGCAGCAGAGAGAGAGGAAGATGGCGCCGGCGACGTCGACGGTGAGGAGCGCCGGCGGAGGGAGGGGGATGGTGGCGCGCCGGCGAATCAACTTGGAGCCGCTTGCTCCCGGCCGCCGCCGCCGGCCGGGGAAGGGGGCCACCGCTCGGTTGCTCATCCTCACCACCGCGGCCCGCTCCTCCGCCGCATGAGCTCCATGGCGTGGAGATGAGCCGGCGCGCGGTGGAGCCGTGGAGATGAGCGGCGCGCGGTGGAGCCGTGGGGATGAGCCGGCGCGCGGTGGAGCGGTGGAGCCTCTACCTCGCGCCGGATCCAAGGCGCCGCCCCGCTCATGGACCGAATCCAAGGCCGCCGCGCGCGGCCGAGGGAGGCTCGCGGAGGTGGGAGGAGGAGCCGCCGCCGCCGTCGCCGGACCCGCCGCCGACGAGGAGAGAGAGAGAGAGAGGAGTCCCTCCTCCTCCATCGCTCCGCCGCCGGGAGGGTGGGAGCGAGTTTGAGGGCGGCGGCGGAGGGGAGAGGCGGCGCCGCCCGCGGCTTGCCGGCGAGGGGAGAAAGGACGGGAGCGGGGCGGCCGCCGGAAGAGGAGGCCGGCCGGCGGGGCCGCGCCACGAGGATGGGGAGGGGAGGCGGGCGGAGAGAGCGAGGGCGGCGCGGGGAAACGGAGAGGTGGAGAGAGGAGGAGGCGGGTGGATAAGGAAGTGAGGAGGCTGACGAGTGGGTCCCACTGCGGTTTGTTGGTATGGAGTAGGTGATATAGGGGATGACGGGTGCGGGAAAACTGATGCTGTACTGGAGAATCTTGGTGACCAGGCAAAATATTCGGTTTTAGGGTATGCACATAGAGTACGACGAGTGCTACCAGCCTAAATGTTTGATCCATTTGATTTCCGTTGTCAAACTTCTATTTTGAATAAAGTCAAATTGGAGATGTGTTCCTTAATTTGGAGCCCACAAAGAAGATCGAAGAGGCAACTTTGCCACGTCGTCAGTCTGACGTGGCCAGTGGGTTTTTCCACCAACCCACCACACAAAAGTGATGAGGGACAAGCAGGAACCGGGATAGAAACGGAAGCAAGTGGCCCCACACCACATTTGGCCAATCAGGTTAAACCACCGTGGTGTGACGATGCAGCAATCCTGTGGCAACCCCCAATTCAGGCAAGGCAACGGGATCGACTGATGCTTGGTTGCAAAACTTTTTTTTTTACTGTAGAATTGTGAATCGAAGATGAGAAGACTAAACATGTGAAAGGGCATACTAGTAGTCACAAGAGCCTCGATAGCACTTGAAGTCCATAGTTCTACTCCTCGTGGATTTCTCAAGATTCAATGACGTTATTTCAACGTTCCCGTCGATAGCAAGACGCATGTGGTGACTTCGTCAATCTTGAGAAATTGTGGTCCCGGTCTTCGAAAATGCTGCTACTGTAGAGTTTGCATGCATGTGTTCATAGAGATTTTTTTTAGATTAAGGATTAAAATCCAGCCTCTATACCCACAATTGCATATACACGGCCAAAGAGTACATGAAACTTGAGTTCCTAGACTCTAAACCTCACACCGAGGAAAACTAAGAAACAAGTAAAAGCACACTAAGAAAAAGAAAAAAAGAAGACTAAGCGTCCTAACTTCTTCTACGTCCATGCCTCGAAACTTCAATCGCTCGCCAAGCCGTTCCTCCACAGGTGAAGCAGGTCCATGTGATTTCCAAGGTGGCGCCTCCAAAGAATGATACACGTCGAAGCCACTGTCACCGCCCCTCCGAAGAGCCGGAGAAAGTTTTTCACATGGAAAATATGTGGTCATAGAGATGAATATGCATGCGTACTAAACATGATCAAACTATAAAAATAGTTACGCGGTTGAACTTTATTAATATATCATCAGAGATTGATTATTGTGGCACGACATTGTCTAATCATGATCAATTAGGCTAAATAGATTCGTCTTGTAGTTTCACGGGAAGTTTTGGAATGAAATTTGTCATTAATTAATATTTGATACTCTTAGTTATATGTCTGTAAACATGATCAAACTATAAAAATAGTTACACTGTTGAACTTTATTAATCTGATTGATTACGGTAGCACGATATTGTCTAATCATGATCAATTAAGCTAAATAGATTCGTCTCGTAGGTTCATTGGAAGTTTTGGAATGACTTTCGTCATTAATCAATATGTAATACTCTTAGTTATATGCATGTAAATTCGATGTGATGAATTGACCGTGAAGAGTTGCGAAATTTTTAACGCAACTAAACAAGTTTATGAGTTGGCTCCGGATAAGAACCAACATCAGGTTCGGGTGGGCCATGTGTGGCCGAACTGGACCCACGCAGGTCACCAGTCGAGAGGAAGGAAGGGGGACAACCGGACAAGGAACAGAAAGGGAAAGTGCATCGGGTTGGCGGGCGCCCCACAAAGCAGGCAAGCCATCCCACCTAATCCACCTCGTCGTCGTCTGGCTCGCGTGCGATTGGCCGCCCGGTCGCATATGGTATGGCAACAAACAAATCCCTGTCAGATTCAGAAACAGTTCATCAAATTCTTCATCTTCTTCGTCATCATCACCTGAGCAGTAGACACGTCGGTCGTCAGAGGATCAGATCGATAGCCCGGATGATTATTAACGCTAAATAAGCCCTCGTCGTCTGCTACTACGAGACAAATCACCCACCACCCATCGTCTCGTTTCGTTTCATCACGCATTCACACTCAACGAATTATGGTTTTTTATCTGATTGTGAGTGCTGACAGAGGAAGCATCCAAACGACGTGTGTTTTTCTGGCCACCGGATG
Source organism: Cenchrus americanus (assembly GCA_947561735.1). Lineage (NCBI taxonomy): Eukaryota > Viridiplantae > Streptophyta > Magnoliopsida > Poales > Poaceae > Cenchrus > Cenchrus americanus. Next base: position 94,403,564 of record OX387242.1, on the reverse strand, counting down.
CAGATAGAGGGAGGGAGGCCGGGGAGCTTTACGGCGGCGGTGACAAGCTAGGCTATGCGGCGAGATAAGCTCGCCGGCCGGTCGCTTTCCTCTCCGGGACTCCGACCACCTTCCTCTACCACCAGCCGCTTACTCATCAGTCATCACTGTCTCCATAGCCAAAGTGGATAAGGAGGAGAGGAGACGAGACGACATCACACCTGATTATCTGCGACGACTTCCTCCCTGTTCCGATTCCGAATCGGATGATGCCTCCGGCCAAGCGTGGTTGCCATCGCGATAAAGCGGCATGTCTGCGCCGCAAATGGATTGGATTGGATTGGATTGGATTGGTTGGTTGGTTGTTCCTGGTTGTGGACTTGTGGTTGCTGCGTGCGTCTGTACCCCGATTCTGCTTCAGCTGCATACACCAGAGAATTAGAGATGTACTGTAAGAGGTCCAGCAAACTAGAGATGCGGCTCGGTTCCTTTTTTGTGTTTCGTTCAGCTGCCAGACGAGCGGTCAGCGACAGCAGCGCTGGAGAATGTCCCTGTCGCCTCCTCAGAAACTGGCTGCGTGCAATGGCCCTAAGGACTCTACCGGCCGGCCGGCTAACCTCCATTTTCTCTGGCCTGATGGCTCCCATCAGCTGCTGCTAGTGCAGTTCCTGATCACTGTTAGTTTCTTTTCCTAATGAACAAGCAGCTGAGCAGTCCAATCGAGGTTCATGAATCTCGGCACTAACCACCCGCGGACCACAGTTATCAGCTGGCAGTTCAGCAGTTGCATTTCATCAGTGCGGCGATCTTGTTTCAGCAGACGGCAGAAATGCAAGATTGGATGGGATGGGGTTGCTCGCTGCTGCTGCTGCTGATGACGACGAAGACGGCGACGATGATGACAGCAGAGAGGGAGGAAACCTACAGCTAACGGCCACAAGAATCCAGGGAGAAGAGACGATGGATGGATCGGGCATCATCCGGTCGATCCGGCGCCGTACTGCTCGAGGCTTCTGCTCGTCCTCCTGCTCGCAGCCTCGCACCCACCACCAAGATCACGAGCGCATCTCCAGAACCCAGAAGGCTCTTCCGATCCGATCCCTGTCTCCATCCGTCTCCATCAAGAGCACTGGTTGGTAGGTACCCGTACTACCAGTAATTCGCAGCTACCAAACCGAAACAAAAACTTCAAACCCTTTTCAGTCCACTCATCTTCCAACCATCATCCATCGATCCATCTCTTGGTCTTGGGCACTGTTTCACGGTCTGCTACCGGCGCGGTCACTGGCAAGGATACCGATGACCTGATCACTGTCTGCGTGCGTGTGCTGCTGCCAACCAACAGTGCGAGCAATCGAGTACGATGCCGAGAAAGGAAGGCCACACGATTCCATGGTTGGCCACACACTACACGCTCTGTCACGAAATAAAAATCGTTCGGAAACCGTGTCTGTGAGCAGAACACGATTTTCTAGCGACACTTATTTTCTGCGACCGCACTGCCGCTCGCTAGGGCAAATAAGCTGGTCCTCCATCACCCCACCCTAGCAGCGGTTTTTTAAGCACTCCATGTTGCATTAGGCATTGAGCTTTCACCGTCAGACGCCCCCTGCAAGCCACCCGTTTGTAGCACAGCATCTTAACCTGTTGCCCATTTGAATAATCCCAGTGTGGCATGTGTTCTTCAGGAATGATTCGAGCATACCCCGGGAGGCTAGTTGCTAGTACCAGGCCGCAACGCCTGCAGGAACACCAAGTTGGCGGCGTTCGTCAGCGGCGGCCGAAAGGGGTAAGTGCTAACCGCTGCTGCTGATGCTGGCGCACATATATATAAACTATGATGGAATCGCTATTAGCCTCTCGAGGTTTAGCCAATGATGGAAGAGAAAGTTTGTTTGGTCACCAATTTGGCAAGAATCGGGCAGGTTCAGAGTAGCGGAATCGATGGCGAACGGACGGAAGTGGAAACCAACATTCGCGATCCGGGGCTAACTAACCGTAGGCTGCAGCACAACAAGTACATTGATACGCGTCAGCAGTCCTATAGGTCGTCCAATGCAGTGTCACATAGGATTTTTGATGACGTGGAGGAGAAAGAAAGAGGTTGTTGCCTCGCGAAACAACCACCTCATGAATGAAACAACTACCTCATGAGACAACTCCACAACCATTGTATGAGTTGTTGTTGTCATGCAACTCATAATATACCTTTTTTTATGTGCACAATTAAGGAATTATATAGATCCACCAGACGACTTACCAGACAACTCATTATATATATTGTCTGTTGCGTCGACCCAAACTTATGTGTAAATGCATGACACAACTTATCTGACCACCCCGATGTGCGGAACATTTTTTTCCCGCAATTAGGCAAGAAAGAACCGAAAGTCGGAATCGACGGGCTGCTGAATCATTTTCGCCGTCTGGTTTCTCTGTCATTTTTGTACTTGTGAACAACTGATAGAATGATTGGTCCAACGGGAAGGGAGAAGAGCAGAAGCCCAAGTTCATAGTATGCCCTTCTCACATGACACAGGACTGGAGTCTGGGACTCTGGAAGGCGCGAAAATGTGTCATGTCGGCAGCGGATCTGAATCCCCGACAGGTGTCGATCCGCTGGACACTGAACATAGCTACCCGATCCCGATCGTCCGTCATGGCCCCGCCCGCCACGATCTCCCCAATAAAATCCATACTGCGTACGTTCAGCTACGCGTGTGCAACAATCTCACACTCACGCACCAACGAACTCAGCAGCACCAAACAGGAAAAGAAAAAAAAAGATAAAAACAGCCGCCGCGCTGACGGCCTGCTGCTGCAAGTGTTCGGTGCGACGGCGTTCTTGGCACCATTTTGCAGACCCCATTTCTCGGCGTTCATAGCAGGGATAGCAGGGAAAGCAGCAACCAAGCAAGCAACGGGATTCCATCAGCTCATCAGTGGCCAACCCCTATCCACCTGTGCGTGCCCTCCCTCCACCGCATTCATGGCGGTGACGGCGACGCAAAGCGGCTGCCTGCCTGCCTGCCAACTTGAAGAGGCAAGCCGCATCTCAACTTGCCACCGCCCGGCCGACCTGCCGCGCGCGGGCTCCGGCTGAAACGATCGACGGCGACGTCGGAAAAGGGGAGAGAAGGATCGGAGGTGCTTTACCTGGCTGAGGACTGACCTTGTGGCCGGGGATACTGTTTCGTTGCCCGTCCGTCGTCCTATGACTCCTATATCTCCTCCTCCTCGTGACCGATATGGGCGATAGCAACTGCTCCCAGTTGAGAGTTGAGACTTGAGAAAGGCAGGAGAACCCTTTTTCAGAGCACAAAGGACCAGCAGCGACAAAGAGGAAGGATTTGTGATGTTCAGAAAAAAGCAGGGGAGGACGGCAAAAACAACAGAGTTCTTCACTCTTGACAGAGAGACGACAACAACCTTGAGTCTGAACAATTTTTACATGGACCTAGTTTCTATATATTCCCAGCTTGCATCAGAGACAGTATTACCATCGTTATTTTCTGGCCATTCCATGGGTAATCTAATTAATTTACACAAAATGGAGGAGAAGGGAGCAGGGGGGATCGTGTATTCCTGTGCCGATCGTCGATCACACAGACAGGAGCCACAAAACCTCACCGATTTCGCTCTGCTTTCTCATCCCCTACTGTGCTAACCGCTAACCAACTTCATGCCTACTACCAAGTACCAACAGACGAGAAGAACACAAGAAAGGAAAGGGACTGTTCATTCTGTCGATCGATCGTTGGGGTAATCGATCGCTTCACTTCATCTCGAGGCCTCTGAAGTCGAGCATGCCGGCCCTGAGCCCCAGGAAGTGGCTGTCGCTGCAGCTGCACCCGGGGGCTCCCTTCTGGAGGCCCAGGCTGCAGCCGAAGCAGAGTCCTCCTGCTCCTCCGCCGCCGTGGCTGGCGTGCAGCACCTCTCGCTTGACGACGGCGGCGACGGGCTTGATGAGCTCCACCTCCAGCTCCAGCTGATTTTGATGTTCGTCTTCTTCTTCTTCTTCCTGCTGGTGGCACGGCGGGCTGATGCAGAGGTCGAGGTTGAGGTCGGGGCACCTGGGTGGCGGCGGCGGCGGCTTGAGCTTGACCTGCTTCTGCTGCTGCTGCGGGTGGAAGGAGATGGTGGTGACGCCGCCGCCGGCACCGGCACCGTCGGCGATGGGGCGGTGCGTGACGGGGTCGATCCCCCTGGCGAGGAGCTTCCGTCGGACGTGCGTGTTCCAGTAGTTCTTGATCTCGTTGTCGGTGCGGCCGGGGAGGCGCGCGGCGATGAGGGACCACTTGTTGCCGAGGAGGCTGTGGAGGCTGACGATGAGGTCGTCCTCGTCGGGCGTGAAGTTGCCGCGCTTGAGGTCCGGGCGGAGGTAGTTGATCCAGCGGAGGCGGCAGCTCTTGCCGCAGCGGAGGAGCCCCGCGGCCTTCGGGAGGGAGCGCCAGCAACCCTCGCCGTGGGCCTTGATGTAGGCGACGAGGCGGTCGTCTTCTTCCTTGGTCCACGCGCCCTTGTTCGTGTGCGCCTTCTCGCAGCACGGCGACCGCCCCATGGCGAGGAGCGGACGGAGAGGTGTGGTGGGGTGTGTGTGGTTGGTTGGTTGGGCGCCGCGGCTGCGCTGTGGGCGTTCGGCGGCGGCGATTTGGGTTTTGGAAGAGAGGAAGGGAGGAGGCGGAGTGCGGACGGGAGGGCGCCGGCCGCCGGAGGTTTTATAGGAGGCGGGAGGCGGGCGGGTTGGTTGGTTGGGTTGGGTGGGGTGCGCGCGGTGAGAGGGAATGGGAAGGGGATGACGAGTTGGTGGGTTGCTGGTAGTGGTAGGCAGAGGTCTGGAACGGAAGAGGGAAAGGGGGGTGATGTGACGGCGGCGCGACACGACCCGGCCGGCCGGGCTGCGATCGGCGCGTGCGGGGCGGCCACGTCGCGTGGTGTCCGGTCTCGCGAGAGGGGTGGTGACGAGGTGGCCGAGGAGGAAGGAGGCTCGGCTAGGCTAGGCCGCCCATGACACTCACGGGCGGTGGGCACGCCCAGCGAGACGGCAGGTGCAAAGCCATGGACGACGTCGGCCGGAGGGGCTATGGGAAGGCGGCACGTGTGGCGGCGGCGGTGACGTACGCATGCCTATCTACGTGCTCGTGCCGGGGAATCTCTAGCTTCTTCCTCCACCGAGGCTGGATTGGATTGGACTGACCGGACTGGACTGCACCGGCTCGCCGCTGTTCGCCGCTTCCTCCAATTCAACTTCGCAGCTGCTGCGGCGGCGGCGGCAGCGGCGGCGTCGATCGGCGCCGCTCTTGCTCCATTTCAAAACTAACCTTATGTCATCGATCGAACAAAACCATCGGACCGACTAGTAGGTAAAATCATTGGGATTACTGCAATCTTTCTGATCTGACGATGCGTTTTACTCAGTCCGATTGATTTCCATGCGTCGTGGAGAGAGGAGGCCTTCCGGCGGTGTGCCGCGCCGCCGATGCGAACCCATGTGCCCCGTACGTATACAGCACGTACATTTCCGGCGAATACATTTCCTAATATCTTTGTGACCGTACTTAGCACGTACGGGGGCTCACCCGTAACAACGCGTAACTTTTGCAGTTGACCACGCCGCTGACTGACACATTTACCCTTTTCCCGGATTTTTAAGGTCCCGACCGGATTACAGCCGGCTCCGTTGGGTTACCGTGGAACAGACCGTTCAGAAAATTTGTGAGGAGACCGTTCGGGACCGCTCAGAAATAGGAATAGTTGCCGTTCAACATAACGGAACCTATAAATGTTGATCGACTGTGACCGTGAGCGTGACGACACCACATCAACAACAGCATGGGGGGCGGCACATGTTTAAGAAAAACAGGGTCACTAGACTTTCGTTTTCCTCTCTCCTCTAAATTCTAACGTTTTTGGGGGTTTCGATTGATTTGGGTCAAACAGTCGGACGTTAAATTTAAAAGCACGCCTGCCACCAAACCACTTTTGCACGATGGGATTTCACCAAACCCGGCCTTCACTTCCACACGTTTTGTTTGTTGGTGTCCCGGTCTTTCATCTCCAACTTGAACCGGGGGTCATTGGCAACGTGCACGTTCAAGTTAGCACCAACAATGCAACAACAATCCTTAATTGCTGATGGACGAAATCTTTGGGCCTGCTGGATCAACCTATGGCTTCAACAAGCTGGTAGTTCCCCCGTGCGGCCGGCCGGATTTCGTACCCAACCTACCAAGGTGGCGGGCCATTTCCAAGATGATTCGCATGGCGACGCGCGGCGATGATTCGCATGGCGGCGGGCGCCGGTGCCCGCCCGGCGGCACTGTACGCCATGGCTTGACTTGATTCTAGCTCACTGTTCCGTTCCATCCACTACACGTTGCAGATCACGAGTTCACGATCTCGACCTCGATCGAGTTCACACGATCACCACCCCAGCCGCCCAGTAAAAGAGTTAGGGCCCCGTTACGCGCGCGTGTTTGCCCCCGGCCGTGCAGAAGCGAAGTTGATGACGAGCTGAGCAGAGCAGCAGCAGCAGCAGGTGTCCGTGTCAACCTCGCCATAAACGTGCCGGGTGAGATCGTGGTTGACTTTCAAATACTGCCAGAGAGAGCTAGCTAGCGAAACCAACGTTTATGTTTAGCAGGCCCGAGATCATTCCGGCTGGCGGAAGTCAACATAAACGTGGTGGTTAAAGCCGCTGTCACGTACACGTACTACTAGATCCTCGCTGCTGCTAATCGCATGCCCTACCTTTGACTAAGTATCGTTTAATCGTATCGTAAACAGGTGCCCAGCCAGTGTTGTGAGTTTATCCAGGCACGGCCGGATGCTTGGAATGGTATACTCGCCCCGTCCAGGTTGGTGAGCTGAGCTGGCTTTATTTGGCCGTCCAGATGCAACTGCAACTCTGCAAGCTTCACGTTGTCGACCTGTGTTTTGTGATGAAAAAAAAAAGCTTAGAAAGTTAACCCACCAAGAAAAGAAACCATCTCCGCACGTGTCGGGTGTCGTTGGTGCAACCACCTCAGACGGCCAGACCCAACCCGCCACCACCTCTGCTGCTGTTACTTTACACGGCAAGGAAAGATTCTTTTGAATGCATTATCAGGTGTGTGTATTCCCTTTCACCTGCATCATGCGACTGCTACTTCCGTCCAGTAGTGCATAGAAAACTAGGGAGAGCCTCTCGACTGCTATTTGGTATGCCTCGACAGTTACATCTTTGTTAGTAAATGGTTTTGTTCACGCTGATGACAATTCTGCTTACAGTTCAGACATGTTGATCCACATTGGTTTCTTCTCCATTGATTATGTAGACTTCACAGTATGATACAAGTCTCCCTAAGGTTTGACATTGATTATGCAGCTAGCAGTGCTGGCTGTCTGCAGCAATCCGCACGGGTTTGTTGCAGCTTTGAAACACGAGACAGGTAGCCGCCGTCTGTAGCCCTTCCTTCTAGACGGACGTTTCAGATTTTCCGTATGATCCATCCCGTCACATTTTCAAAAGACTCTGTACGCAACAAACGGAATTCAAATACGGTCAAAGGGTTGGCTCCAACTACTTCACACTACATGAGATTTGTCTTCAAACAATGTGTTAGGGATAGCCATAAGGGTCCCCTAAACAACCAGGGAAAACCCGCTTGCTTTCGAAAAAAAAGACGCAAACGAACCTAAAACGCACGCAAGATAAACTCACGGGCCCACGACCCTAATGGCCCCAACGGCCCAGCCACCCTCGACCACCCTCGGGCAGAACCCCGCTTCACTCGAGGGACGTGGTGCCGCGCTGGCAAAACCTCCGCCTCGCTCGAGGGCTGGTCGCCCCCTCGGGTGAGGTTCCGTCTCCTCGAGGGCTGGACGCCCCCCTCGAGCGAGGTCCCGTCTCGATCGAGAGCTGGACGCCCCCTCGAGCGAGTTTCCGCCTCGCTCGAGGGCCTCATGGGTCCGCTGCCTCCATACCTGCTCCCCCGACAGGGGCATTTAATGCACTGACATTCGCAGGCGCCCAGGTCAAAGACGAATCCACGCCACGACGCGCCTGGGAATCACGCCCCGGTACTATTCTGCCAACTCCCCCGGTGAGGCCATCCCCGCCACTGTGCGACGCTGTGCGGCATGACTGGCACCAGTCCTGTGACACTGTATCGCCCACTCCGTACGGCTGACGCGCCGCGCCCTTGAAAGAGGACGGCGGAGCCCTCGAAGGGGAGAGGGACGTCTACTCCACGCTTGCCCAGGACTACGCTGTGACATCAGGCCAGCGGGACCGGTCGCCTCTGTCACCAGCGGTCCTGTGTGACCAACCCCGCCGTCCCAACGCCATCCCGGGCACTGCACCGCCATCCCCTACACTGTGGGGGAACGGGCGACAATACGCCGCCACGCGCGGTTGCTGTGCGCCCTGTGGCCTCCCGTCACCGCACCCTCGAGTCAATGTATGGACGATGACTCCACGGAAGACTCCAACGCGCCACCCTCGAAGCCGCTCCTGGACAGGCACAGGGCACGCCACAACGCCCCGCCGGAAGCCAGATTCGCCAGGACGGCCGTCCACTCCGTTGTACTGTGCGCCATACCGCCACACGTAGCTAGAACAGTGCGACACACCTGTAAACTGCCTCCTCCTTGGCCTATAAAAGGAGGAGCAGTCCCCTGGTCGCGGAGAGGACGGAGAGCACTCACTCGCACGCGTTCTGTCTCCACCACGATATTGACACTTGCCTCAGTCAGTACCTCTGGGACCTTGAGGCCCGGCCTCCTCTCTCGCCTCGCTTGTAGCCCCCCTCTGCAAGCATTATGGTGCAACGCAATATAGTGCCCCGAGCACACCCCTGCTGGACGTACGCCCCCGGCCGGAACCAGGATAAAACCCAGTGTCACTAGTTGCTTAACACCGGCCATCGAGAGACAGATCTCAGCGTATCTACTAGTTAGTGTCGGGACTATTTTCCGCACCGACAGAATGAGATTACCAGCCTGTTCGGTTGGCTGGTGGCTGATGGCTGGTGCTGGTTTGTTCCGAGAGAAAATACCGCCTGGTTGGTTGCGGCCGGTGGCCGATTCGTTCGAGAGAAAATCTGTTTGGTGGGCGATAAGCCGAGCGAACAGGCTGTACGACCTCATTGCCCACGGTTCCTCAGAGATGTTTGAAATGCAGTCATTCACACACGGACAAGGGTTGCCAGTAATTTCAATGCTAGGCTATGCCATCTCTGTATCGCTGAAATATCCGCGACTCATGTTTATTGTGTAAACATGGAAGGAGATTTTTCTGTCTTTTCAGAAATTCGAAATATTTTCTGAGATAATAATGTTGCAGTCCCTCCTCCCATCGTCACTAGAATCCTGTTATTCAATCTTCTTTTTACTTACTAAGCGAAGCCACGCTATCACGAAGGCAAGAAGAACCTTCCAATCTACTTGGCCTTCTTGGAAGCCTCATACAAGTAGCCTGCGATGACCACAGCTGCTGCAACTGCTACCCCAAAGGCGCCCTGTGCAAGCACAACACCGGTTGGAAGGTCCGGTTTTGCAGACGCACTGTGAGGAACAAAGCCAAGCTCGGAGAGTTTCTTGTGTGATTCGGCGTAGTCTTTGAAGAAGGCATCTTCATCCTGGGGCAAGAAACAAGGCCATGGTTCCCAATCAGTGGTCTGAACCTTGTTTGATGAGAGAAAGGTGCTAACATACCAAGTAGGCCACTGTACTGAATAAAGAAGATCAGGAGTACAGCGCACCTTTGCATAAAGCTCAACATAGCGCCTAAATTCAGGATCCGACAACAGTGCCTTGTCAGTAGGGAGCTGCAAAAGCCCCTCAGATTTCCCCTTCAACATCTCACTGCAACAATATAGTAAAAGATAAGTAATCTACATAGCACTGGTTTACCATATCAAATCTACACTACAAAACAAGTGAGATTTGGCCTTTATGCTCAACTTACAGAAAGTATGTGTTATCAAACTTAAGAGGCTCTTTTGTCCAGGCACCTTCGAATCCAGACCTCTCAGGATGAGCCTTTCCCTGAAAGAACATACAAAGGTATAAAAATGTGGTTTTCAACAACAACAAATGAATATTTCTTCAGACAGTATAACAATTACCAGAGTGTGACCTCCAGATAGAGCTACAATATCTTTGTCTGTCAAGCCCATCCGGTAAAAGATATCCCTCAGATGTGGTGCACCTATTCAGGCAAAGAAGAAGAAAACCCAAGAGTGAGATGTACATCAGAACAGATATGAAACATAACAAGTGTGGAATAGCAATCATAAACCAGGACAAAAATATCAAGCTAGATCGCCACACCTGTTGTATCTAATTTTAGTTATATGGAGAGAAAAAGTAACATTTCCTAAATAGAAAAATGCTATTTATGTTGCTTAATAAAACTGCAGGGCAATGAAATCATGGATCTTAGATAAATGCAACAGCTGGATGCTGATAAGCAGGAAAAAGATTTTCCGCATTAATAACACAGTATCAACAGTCCTTCACTCACCTACACACACCCTGCTTGCACAAGCACACACGTGCACAGTTTTTTGTACCTAAATGAACTCAATGACAAAATTGTGCCCATGTGCAAAAAAAGGAATGGCAACTGTGTTGCATCAAATGGGCTGTCTTAAACAAAACCAAAATGCACATCGCAGACACCAACATGAATGATGCAGTAAAAACTTCAAATTCCACAAGATTAATACTAACCTGTAGCTTCCAAACCATTATTGAAAAAGACACTAAAAAGCACAAGAAACAAAATTAGCAAATACCTTTCTTCGCATCTGGTAGACGCCCTTCACGGGGGCACACTGATGAATCCTGATTCATGCCAAAAAGTTGGGACAGTGAGCATCAAGAAAGATGCATCCATTCATTAACAAATTATTATTTCACATACACGTCTGCCAGGAACAAACTCAACAGTCGGTCCCCCGGTCACTTCAACTGCAACCACTCCAGCAAGCTGCGAGAAATTCCAGCATGTTTGTTAATAAAAAAAACTAACCAAATGAAAGAAAAATAAGCCAGATAACTCAAATTAGCAAATTCAAGACATCCTAATTTACCTGATAAAGGTCTGCATACGTTATCTTCGGATTCTTGGCTTTGATAGGCTCTACAACAATACAATACACAGTTGGATAAGCGACAGTAATGATTTTCTTTATTAGAGCAGAGAACAAAGAAACAACAGAACAATAGCATGCAAATCACCATCAATCCACATGGAGTGTAGTTACTCTAAGACACCTTCTGATTTTACATTTAAGGTGTGGTGGTATACATGTGACATTGTCATGAGTACACAACCTCACTGCATAACAGGGCACAGACCTAAGTAGAGGTAACTCAGTTTTCACCAACCTCTAGTCTCTGCTTGCATGTGGGATATTGAGATACAACAGTTGTGAAGCAGATATTCATGGGGAGGCCGTGTTCCTTGAGTAGCTAGAACACACTATATAGTTTCCCAACTTAGCATCCCAACATTACAGCCATGAATAATCCAATATTTTGTACAGAAACCAATGGCCAAATAAAAGGAGTTTGAAACTTTCAAGTTTCAACTAATCAGAAAGAAACTAGAAAAAGGCGCAAATTGATTTTCTTCAAAGCCATCATTCATGTAGGTCATACTTGACAAGGTTTAAAGGTTGCTGCCTTATCATAAAGGAAGAATATTATTGCACAGATTTCCACTGTCATATTGAGCATTAACAACGCGTACCAAGGAGATCGATAGCAATCTTTAAACCAGCATTGGAACCATGAGTGTACTCTTCCTCAAATCTAATTGAACCATTTGCGCCACCAGTTTTTGTGCTGACATCATAAGTTCCAGCATCATGCCATCTGCAGAGGACAGCAAAGGGGCTAAGTCTTCATGTTCGAAGAAGAAATGGCATAATGATCTAAGGCAGATAAGTTCCAGCATCATGACAAGCAGAATGTATCCCTGGATTAATCATGCAGATATTGGAGGTCAAATGCAAATTTAACTAGCTATCAGATCAACGCCATAGAGAATAACCCAATATATCTAAAAACATAAATTGGGAAACCCAACGTATAAACTAGTTGCCATGCCAGTTGGAGTGGTCCTCTACAAAGCTGTGCTTGTATTGAAACTGAGCATCACCTACACTCTGCAATTAATGGATCGAATCAAACTGTCAGGTGTCAGGGAACTAATGGGCCGGGTCCAATGGGCCGGCTCAATAGGCCCATTAGGGTTAGGTTTAGGGATAAGATCAAGTCCTTACTTAGGGGTCAAGTAATCCTCTCTATTTAAAGAGAGGAGATGTATCAATTAAATCAAGCAAGAGATTAGAAGGAAAACCCTTCTCTCTTGTCGGCCGTGGGCGAAGCCCCGCGGCCGGCGTTCCCTGTGCCCCTCCAACCCTAGCCGTCGCCACAACCCTAGACGTGAACAGTACCCGCGGGTACTGTAGCTCTCAACCCTAATTCTCCACAAATCAACCCCCAAATCCTCCAATTCACTTCCCCTCGCATCCAATCCATAACAATCTGGTATCTGATTGCTTTGGTTTCGATCCAATCCATGGCGTCTGCTGCGGAGCAGGGCTGGCCACCGGAGCTGTTCTCCGAATGGATGGCTTCGATCCGGCGCCGCGGACACCTCTCGTCACCGCGCTCTCGGCATTGCCGACGGCGTACGCCGCCGTTTCGCCGCCGGCGTCCCCGGCCCCGGCTGCATGGCCGCCGTCACCGACCGTGTGGACGGAGGGCGCCAACTCCATGAGGGGGTCGGTCTCCACGAGGGTGAGCACCCGAGCGGCCGCGACGGGGGTGGTTCCAGCGCCCACCACCGGCGCTGTTGTCCTCCAACACTCGTTCGTCGACGGGATATTCTACAAGGGCACCGGCGTCCAGCAGGTTCGGGTGTCAGCAGTCGTGCGACTGCAGGCTACAGCACGCGGTTTCCTAGCGCGACGGCGGCTACAAAAGGCGCACAAGCAGATGCGGGATCGGGAGGCAGCCTTGGCGGTGGTCGCCTTCGACGCAGAGGGATGCGACCTTGACTCGCTCGATGGCCAACGGTGTCGATCTGCTGATGTGTCCAAGGGTGCGCATGGTGTCTTTCCCGTAGATAGCGTACTCCAACTCCGCGGGGATGCTGGTAGGGGAGGTGTGTTCCTCCTTGTCGCCAGCAGGGACGCACTGCCTAGCGCCTCAGCTTTCCGTCTCCGACCACCGCGAGGACGTCTCCGTTGGTTTTCGTCGCGACTGCTTCCAGGTGGTTGTGCCCCTGCGCCCCTCTCGTTCAGATGGTCCCCATGGGATCCGGGTGGCGGATGGTGCCTACCGTTGGGGGTCACACAATAAAAAGTATGAGTCTATTTCAGATTAAGAATAATCAAGTAAGCTGAGATGTAAAAGGCTTATTTTTAGGTCATATTGTGTGGAGTCGAGTCATTGTCAAGGTGCCCATGCTGCAGCTCGAGGACAAGCTGCTCGGCAAAGGGCGGGGTAATGTCAGGTGTCAAGGGCCTAATGGGTCGGGAGGCCCGTTAGGGTTAGGTTTAGGGATAAGATTGAGTCCTTGCTTAGGGGTCAAGTAATCCTCTCTATTTAAAGAGAGGAGATGTATCAATCTAATCAAGCAAGAGATTAGAAGGAAAACCCTTCTCTCTTGCCGGCCGTGGGCAAAGCCCCGCGGCCGGCGTTCCCTACGCCCCTCCAACCCTAGCCGCCATCTTTCAGCCTTCTCCACGTGAACAGTACCCGCGGGTACTGTAGCACCGCGGGTACTGTAGCGCAGCAGCCCTAATTTCCACAAATCAGCCCCAAATCCTCCGATCACCTTCCCCTCGCATCGCAATTCATAACACAAACATTTCTTCCCAATTCCTACCAAGAGTATATAGAAGCACCCTGCCCGATTCTCAGTAATTCCAGAGTCTAACAAGTAAAGCAGAGCTAATGCCAGCTCTGAGCTAAAACAGGTAACTTGTCCAGGTTTTCTCCAACCTCTGTAGTCTCTACTGTGCTTGTATATGGGTTGAGAAACTGCGGTTGTGACAGTTGCATCTGTACTGACTTACAGTTGTATAATTATACCCCGAGTTTTTTTTGGCAGTATAATTATACTGTGGAGGTTATAATTGCGATTGAGCGAGGACAGTACCTTAATGATTCTAAGATTAGCAATGAACAGAAACCTATGTAAATTAAAAAACAACAAGTTCATCACCCCTTGCTCTTCACTCTTCATTAACAACAGTTGTGACAGTTGCATCTCTACTGACCTACTGGCAATCTGGAAGTACTTATACTGTGTAGGTTATGAACTTATGATTGTGATTTGAGTGAAGGCACTATCTTAATGATTCTAAGATCAGCAATCAACCGAGACATGTGAACTAAGAATCATCAAATTCACCACCCCTTGCTCTTCACTGTTCCGCGCTAGGGACACGCACGCAAGGTGTTCGACAAACCGCCCCGCCCAAACCCCTCAAACCAAACCAGCACGAACCACGCTCTGTACCGGCAGCACGAAAGCAGGCACTGCAAATCTCACACGGCAGGCTTGCTCAACCGTGAAGCACGGGAGCAGAGCAAACCGACGGAGGCGCAGACGAATCAAGCACTGGAGCACCCGGGGTCGGTCGGTCCAAGTCCAACCAAACCAGAAGCAGGCCAAACGCGCGCAAGCAAAAAAAAAAAAAAACGGAAGCCGCAGGTTCGGAGCACGTACGCGAGGCGGAGCATGATGGGGGCGCATCCCTTGTTGGAGATGAGGGCCCGGAGCTGGCGGCGCGCCCTGTCGACCTGGCGCAGGTACTCGGCGTCCACCACCGGAGCCGCCATCTTCGCCTTCTCGCCCCCGCCGCCGGCGAAGCCGTAGAGAGAGTCAGAGAGATCGGAGGATGCGTGCGCGTGGATGGGAACGGGAGGTAGGCGACAAGTGACGAGGCGTGGAAGATAACGGGATCGAAAAAGCGGATTCGGCTGGCCTTGAATTGCCGGCGCCAACCAACCACCCACTGTGTGCTGCGGGTCGCCGCGCCGCGGCAGGGTGGGCGGGTTGTTAAGGTTACGTGGGCCCCTACAGGTGTGGGCCCGCAAACTTAGGACGGGCCACGGGCCTTGTTACAGCCCAATCAAGTGCGGTTGGGCTTTGTCGACAGATTGGCAGTCTCAAATGATATCTCTTTTCTTTTCTTTTCTTTTTTCGTCATCTCTATCAAATGAAGATCGACGCCATCACCGACCAGTGACAGTGAGTGAGGAACAGAGATCATAATTTATCAGCCAATCAAATCGCATCAAGAGATGAGGTGATAATTTGACAGCTACCACGTCGCTGGAGATGCCACCATTTCTAAGGGAAACTTGCCATCAGTAACAGTGCTCCAAAAGACGGAAGAAACAGATCATTTCTTGCCATTTCCCCCTTGGTCGTTCGTGCACGCGGCCACGCGCGCAGCAAAGCAAACCGCCCCGCCGGCCTGCCTCCCTGGTGGTGGTGGTCGTGGATGCTGTCGCGCGAGGCCAGGCCCCCCACGCACACACGTCGGTCTCCTCCCGGACCCGCGCGCGGCGCCCGGCGTTCCCGGGCGGCCGCTCACCCCCCGCGGCGTCGCCCCCCTCCCTTCCCGCGCCCTTCCTATTTCAGGATCGCTACTAGGCCCGCGGACCCCTAGCCTCTAGCGCGCGCCCCTCTCCCCCCCCCGTCCGTTCCCCCCGCCCGCGCCCGTTCGTCGCCGTCCCCACCGATGCGCGACATGTCATCCGGCCTCCGCGCCCGGGCGCTCGCCGCCGCCGTGGCGGCCGCTCTCGCGCTCGCGCTCATGGCGCCCGGCGCCGCGGCGGCGTGGGGGCTCACCAAGAAGGGCACCGTGGTCTCCTACGACCGCCGCTCGCTCATGATCGACGGCCGCCGGGAGATCTTCTTCTCCGGGGCCATCCACTACCCGCGGAGCCCGCCGGACATGTGGCCCAACCTCATCGCCAAGGCCAAGGAGGGCGGCCTCAACGCCATCGAGAGCTACGTCTTCTGGAACATCCACGAGCCCCAGCAGGGAGTGGTAATTCATCCAGCGCCACATATGTATATATGCATTTCCCACATCTATCTGCTTCTTCTTCCATTCATGCGCCGCCCGACTTCCTTTTCCCTGCAGCTCAACTTCGAGGGCCGGTACGACATGATCAAGTTCTTCAAGATGATCCAGGAGCACGACATGTACGCCATCGTCCGGAT
Organism: Cenchrus americanus; assembly: GCA_947561735.1. NCBI lineage: Eukaryota > Viridiplantae > Streptophyta > Magnoliopsida > Poales > Poaceae > Cenchrus > Cenchrus americanus. Next base: position 94,387,342 of record OX387242.1, on the reverse strand, counting down.
CGGGCCCTTCATCCAGGCCGAATGGAACCATGGGTTTGTTTGTGTGCCTTCCTCGTCTCGTTCACTTCATTTCTCATCGCCCCAAAATCATGTGTAATAATCTGCACCTGTTCTTCTTCTTCTTTTCCATTTCCTTCCTGCTGCTCTGTTTTCGCAGAGGGCTGCCCTACTGGTTAAGGGAGGTCCCTGACATTGTGTTCAGGACGAACAACGAGCCATTCAAGGTGACGAATCCGATTCATTATACATAGTTTCGATTTCTGAAACCTTGTCGTCTCGTCGAACGTCGATTGTGCAAACAACAGTAATTGGACATCATAATGGAAGAAATTCTGTAGTGGTGAATTCATCGGCCTCGACGATGACCTGTTGGTGGTTTCCTCTGTACATGCAGATGCTCATGGAGAAGTTTGTGAACCTCATAGTGCAAAAGCTCAAGGACGCCAACCTGTTTGCGTCGCAGGGAGGCCCAATCATTCTAGCACAGGTTCATTGGCCAGTCTTGACAATCGTTGCAGCAGCATCTGCAGTTTTGTCTGTGTGGCATAATGAATAAACAACGCTGGATTATGTATGCCTGGCAGATTGAGAATGAGTACCAGCACCTGGAGGCCGCGTTCAAAGAAGAGGGCACCAAGTATATACACTGGGCAGCGAAGATGGCCCAAGCTACCAACATCGGTGTGCCGTGGTTCATGTGCAAGCAGACGAAAGCTCCTGGTGAAGTGGTAACTTTGTCGTTGTCAAAATGTTTCCAGACTTTCAGCATAACCACGTACTTCAGTAGCTGCACATACTAGCTACATGGTCAAATCGTCTGAGTGATCGCATTTTCAGTTAAGTTTGTGCTTTTCAAAAGAACAAATGCAATAATCTGCCATTGTTTTCGCCCCTGTAGATCCCAACCTGCAATGGGAGGAATTGTGGAGATACATGGCCAGGTCCAAGCAACAAGAGCATGCCTCTCCTGTGGACTGAGAACTGGACAGCACAGTAAGTTATTCCATCAATAATCCATTATCTAGTCTAAGTTCAACCAGTTATATATGCATCATTGTCCATATCACTCGATCACTGCAAAGAAAAGGAAATGTCACTGCAGTTCTCATTGCAAAATCAACTACTGTTTTGTTTGTGTAAACAAACAGGTACAGGGTATTTGGTGACCCACCATCCCAGCGTTCGGCGGAGGACCTTGCATTCGCTGTGGCGCGTTTCTTCTCTGTCGGGGGTACCATGACAAACTATTACATGGTACTCAATAGTAGTATAATCTTCTTCACATCACGCGTACCATTATACGTTAGGATGAGCCTATGTGCTGATGCTGAATTCTACTGCTACATTTGTCTGAAACTCTAATCTCAGTATCATGGAGGGACAAACTTTGGAAGGACAGCTGCTGCTTTCGTGATGCCAAAATACTATGACGAGGCGCCTCTCGACGAATTCGGTAAGACGACATAGATACTAGTCCATAGCAATCAATGACATTGCTAGTTCCCCCTGTTTTTTCTTTCATGTCTGAAGAATCCCATCAGCTGAACTAGACAGTGATTTATGCTTTTGCAACGATGGTGACAATGCTTGTTCAGGCCTGTACAAGGAGCCTAAATGGGGCCACCTGAGGGACCTGCACCAAGCGCTGAGGCTTTGCAAGAAGGCCCTGCTGTGGGGGGTGCCGTCGGTTCAGAAGCTGGGCAAGCTATTCGAGGCGAGGGTGTACGAGATCAAGGAGCAGAACGTGTGCGTGGCGTTCCTGTCCAACCACAACACTAAGGACGACGTGACCATGACATTCCGGGGACAGCCCTACTTTGTTCCCCGCCACTCCATCAGCATCCTCGCCGACTGCAAGACCGTCGTCTTCAGCACCCAGCACGTAAATAAGCTATCGATCGCCTGGAGCTCTGAACCAATGCAATGGCGGCTGGACAGTGGACACTGACGGAAAGCTCATGCACTCGCTTGCAGGTGAACGCGCAGCACAACCAGAGGACGTTCCACTTCACGGACCAGACGGTGCAGAAGAACGTGTGGCAGATGTTTGACGAGGAGAAGATCCCCAAGTACAAGCAGGCCAAGATCAGGATGCGGAAGGCGCAGGAGCTCTACAACCTGACCAAGGACAAGACTGACTATGTCTGGTACACCACCAGGTATGAACGGTTGCTTTGCCTGGCACTCAGAGCTCCTGCCCAATGCGATGTCGTCATGTCGGTTCTGACTGTCGGCGATCGAATGCCTGTTCTGCAGCTTCAAGTTGGAGGCCGACGACATGCCGTTCCGCCGCGACATCCGTCCTGTGCTCGAGGTCAACAGCCACGGCCACGCCTCGGTGGCGTTTGTCAACAACGTCTTCGTAGGTAACTTGGAGCTAGCACATGTATTGTTGTTGTTTCCTTCCGTTCATTGCTTCTGTACGTCTTGCTGCTCCTTTCTTGGTTTCCAGATCGATGGCAACTTGGGGTGTACTCCTAGAGAGAAGATGAACTCCAACGTTTGTGTGTGCAGGATGCGGTCACGGGACCAAGATGAACAAGGCGTTCTTGCTCCAGAAGCCCATGGACCTAAAAATGGGCACCAACCACATCGCCGTCTTGTCATCGACGCTGGGAATGATGGTGAGCATCATGTTGTTCTTCGTTCGTTCAGCCTCGGTCTCGGCCAGGAAACATGGGAAGCATAGACGAATGATGGGGTTGTTTCAGGACAGTGGCGCTTACCTGGAGCACCGGGAGGCCGGCATCGACAGGGTGCAGATCTTGGGCCTCAACGCGGGCACGCTGGACCTGACGAATAACGGCTGGGGCCATGTCGTCGGCCTCATCGGCGAGCAGAAGGAGATCTACACCGAGAAGGGCATGGGGAGCGTCACCTGGAAGCCTGCCGTGAAGGACAAGCCCCTCACATGGTACAAGGTAACTGAAACACGACAGCGTGCGTCACTAGCAGTAGCTTGCAACCATCGTATCATTGTGCGTGCTAATTAACTCTCGTGTGTCCGCATCGTCAGAGGTACTTCGACATGCCGTCGGGAGACGACCCGGTGGTGCTCGACCTGAGCCCGATGGGCAAGGGCATGATGTTCGTCAACGGCGAGGGCATCGGCCGCTACTGGATCTCATACAAGCACGCCCTCGGTCGGCCATCGCAGCATCTGTAAGTGTAAGGTTTTGGTTAATCTTCAGTAGTCATGATCCAGGCCTCTGCCTGCAGCTGATCGCCAGCACCATGCTGCATACACATTTGAAGGTACCACGTGCCGAGATCCTACTTGCGCGAGAAGGACAACGTGCTGGTGCTGTTCGAGGAGGAAGGCGGGCATCCGGACGCGATCATGATCCTGACGGTGAAGCGCGACAACATCTGCACCTTCATCTCGGAGAAGAACCCGGCGCACATCAGGTCGTGGCAGCGCACGGACAGCCAGATCACGGCCAAGGGCGGCGCCGGCGACCTCAAGCCCAAGGCGACGCTGTCGTGCTCGCCCAAGAAGGTGATCCAGCAGGTGGTGTTCGCCAGCTTCGGCAACCCGCAGGGTATCTGCGGCAACTACACCTTCGGCAGCTGCCACACGCCGCGCGCCAAGGAGGTGGCCGAGAAGGCGTGCCTCGGCCAGCGGACCTGCACGCTCCCCGTCGCTGCCGATGTGTACGGCGGCGACCTCAACTGCCCCGGCACCACGGCGACGCTCGCCGTGCAGGCCAAGTGCTCCAAGAGGCCGCCGCCCAGCGGCCCCGCCGCCGCCGCACAATAATCAGTTCGATCATCATCCACTAGCTGCTAGTAGCTGATCTTTTGTGTGATCTGATGATGTCCAGTTTCTTGATGAGAAGATGCTGCTCTACACTGCTTGCTTCGTGCCCGTGAGCTCGTGTCTGGTCTCCCTTTTTGTTTCTAAGGAATTCGTGGTCGTGCGGCTGGTAATAACCTGGCCGGAGACGACGTCGATCGGACCATCCATGGGCGGCACGCTGGAAAATAGATCGCATGCATATTGTTGGTCGTGTTATCGTTGTATAAGCTTAATTTACTTACATGTAGGATTAGAAATATGTTAATCTGATGAGCAAACAGATGGTCGTTAATTTGGTGATTAATGATTGAAATAATGGACAGCCTAGCGCACTGACTGACAGATTATTGTTCTGCAGCTGAACCTTCTTTTGTTTGGATTTTTAAATCAAATCATTTTTTTAAACGAACCGCAAATCATTGATACAGAAGAAAAAAATACAAGACTGATCCCGGAAGATCATAGACAGGAAAATAAAAAGAAAGGGAAAACAAGCTCGACCGGTTGGATTGAGACATCAACACGGGTTACCGCTCAGCTATACTCACAGGCCGGTCGGAGTGGGTCGTCGACACGGTCAAGACAAGCATCGACCGCATCTTCCACCCAACAACCACACTCTTGCTTTGTATCGAAACTGCTGAAGTGATCCACCAGGACCACCACTGATAGGGAAGCATAGGGGCAGACACCATCGCACTGAAAGGGCCACCGCCGCAGTACTGCTGCACCCCCGCCGACCACCCGACGGCGTGAAGAACACCGAGTCCAAAGGCACCCAACGCGCGGGGGCCTCGCCGCTTTCGCCGTTGGACGTAACTCTCACGTGCGCGGGGACCTCCAACCCACCACTCAGCACGCCTCTCTCGTGCGCGGGGCCCTCCAACCCGCCGCACGGCTCCACGCTCCGGACTCGTTCCAGGAATTGCTGTCAAGGTAGAAGAAGAAGTGCCCCGCCCCTCGGGACCCGTATCAAGCCGACAGACCACCACCGTGGTTCGAAAGCATCACGTTGCTTTCCCCTCACATCAGTCACCACCCTCGAACTAGAGACTGAAGATGTCACACGCGCCGTCTTCTGACGTTGAACCACACCAGGGCATTCAGTCGTGCTGAAAACCCCACCGTGATCCGATGCAGGCCAAGTCCTCACTAGTTGCCGTTGTCGCAAGTGCCGCCCTTCAACATTGTCCCGCACCGCACTGGAGATTGTCGAGCAACACCAGACGCCGCGGAACGCTGTGAGCAGCCGAACGACAGCCGGGTGAAGACCCCCAGCCACCAACAGGAGGGCAGACATCGTGGCGTGAGGTAGGCGACCCCCATTTCGCTTGCCCTACGACAAATTTGTCACCACCAGCCAAAGCCACCACAAGCAGCAGGCCGCCGTGCCGACGAGCGAACAGTGTCTCTACAGACAACGCCTCCAAGGAGGTAATGACACCCACATGTGCCGCCGACCAGGTTTTCACCTAGAGACGCCCTGCAACAAGGTTGCAGCTCCAAAATGACGCCCTCAACAGGGAGAGCGACACCCGAAGGCGCCGCTGCCATTCCGCCAGGAAACTAGCGAGGGCTTTCGCCTGGAGCGTCGAACCTCCGCTGCACACGTTCGACGCGGCAAGCCGGCACCACCGTCATCGCAGCTCCGCACATCTGGTCGTCGCCGAAGTCCCGCCTCATTGTCGTCGTCGCCACATCCTGGTGCAACGCCACCACGACATCGCACTAGAACTGCACTGCATCTGGGGCGTGGGTGCAGGCCACCTGGCCCCACCACAAAGGTGGGGCCCGTCATCGAGTAAGCCGAAGACACCGCCATCGAGCAGCAGAAGAGCCCCGCCAAGGGGCAGGAAGAGGGGACCCAAAGGAGCCGCACCCACGTCCCCGTCCGCACCGCCGTAGGCCGAGCAAACCGTCGCCGCCGCCCCACTCCCGGCCGCGGCTCGCAGATCCGACCTCGGGGACCCTAGATCCGCCCACCTAGGCGGCAGATCGGGAGTCCCCAGGCCCAATGTTGACGAGACCTAGCGGTCTCGCCCGCTGACACCGCCACACCGCCCGGAATATGGCCACTGCATGGGGGGGGGGAGCTCGTCGTCGCGCACTTTGCGCCACCTCCCACCTCGTCCACGACGCCGTCGCCGCTGGCCGCATCACACCGCGACATCACCTTCGTTGTCACCGTGGCGCCGTTCCCGCGCGGTTCGCCTACCGCCAGGCGAAAGCCTCGCTGCCACCATCCCGGAGGGTGCGCCCAGGTTACGGCGGCCCCTCTCCGGCGGCGGCGAGGCGGTAGGGAGTGGGCAGGTGAAAGGATCGAGGCAATATGGCCTAGAGGGGGGGGTGAATAGGCCTGCACACAAAATTTAAACTTTTTCTGCGAAAACACTGTCAGACTCCGGAACCTCCGAGATTATTCTCGGAACCTCCGAACGAGGCAGTCTCCGAGAATAAACTCAGAACTTCCGGCAGCTGTTAGAACAGAGCATAAATAACTTGAGCTACAAATAACTTGATGAAAACCAGATCTACTAAATTCTAGGAGGTACTTAGGACCTAGCAAGAAGATTTCTAAGCAAAGGACAAGCTAGGAAGGTACCACAAAGTAGATCGGGAGCAAACCCTAATAGATCTAGTCAAGAACAAGCATGAACAAGTAAGCAAACAAGAGCACGCATGAGACAAAGATTTATCCCGTGGTTCAGCTCGCCACAAAGGCTTGCTTACGTCCACGTTGTTGAGGAAGCCACAAAGGCTAGGGACCACAAAGGTCAACTCCTCTCACACCTATCACTTTGGGTAATAGGTGGAGGCTTTCCACTAGAATCACAAAGGGTAATACAAACACCTTGGAGCTTCCACAAATCGGTTTGGAGAGCTTCCAAGAACCTCTATCCGTCTAGGAGCAAGACTCCAAGAGTAATAGATCCACCAAGCTTGCTAGGGTTCTTCCAAGTGCTCAAGTACCAAGGGGAGAGAGATTGGCTCACTAACTCACTTCAAGAATCCACTCTCAATCAATGCTAGGCAAGGATTTGGAAGAGAGTAGGTTAGGAGTGAATGCAAGGTGAGAGAAACAGCTTAGAACGTCGTTCTGTGCAGTGGGAGGAAGAAGATAACCGTTGGGGGACCAAGGGGTATAAATACCCCCAGATCCAGAACAGTAACGGCTATATTCCAGAGTTCGGAACCTCCGAGAAAAATCTCGAAACTTCCGACTTTTGAAAACTCTACAGACTGTAGCCCATACGGTTGGAACCTCCGAGAAAAACTTCGGAACCTCCGAACAACAAACAGCAGGGGCAAAACAGCTGCAGGTCACTTCCCTTGGGGTGAGGATTAAGGTTTAAGAAAGATGGAATATGAGCACTTGAAACCACCCTAACTCACCATTAGTATCCCTCTTGATAGTACGGATTGCCCTATACTCAAATTCAAAAAGTAAAATAAATAAAACTCCTTCAAGTAGCATAGGCATCCTTCTTTAATAAGTTGAGGGGTCTCCAATCTTTCTTTTGCATCTGTGATAATAACTCTATGCTGCACAGTAGACTCAAAGGCTCATTAGCTCTTTAATTGTGTGGTCAACATCACCGAAACCCTCATAAGGCTTGATTGCACTTACAGCAGGGCTGGGCAGCGCGGGGGCTAGGGTTTCGCTCCGGCCGCCCACGCGGGTAGTGACCTACCCCTTGGAGGAGGCTGGACGTTCTCTTTTGTTTAACTCAAATAATTGTAGCCAGCATTTACGAAAAGAGAACGATCGAGAATACCCATAACAGAATCTCTTATTCATGTGGTTAGTATTTATTGAAGATCCTCAAAGAAAAATCATCTTTTAAACACACACTGACGCGCGCACAAAGAAATCTCAGTGTGATTAACGTAAAAAGCTACTAAGGAAAAAAATTAAAGGGTGATTAAGAATACCCATAACAGAATCTCTTATTCATGTGGTTAGTATTTATTGACGACCCTCAAAGAAAAATAACCTTTTAAACACATAACGACGCGCGTCGTGATTAACGTAAAAAACTACAAAGGAAAAAATAAAAGGGTGATTAACGTAAAAAACTACAATAGAAAAAATAAAAGGGGCGTTGCGAGAATCGAATTCGCGACCTCTCGCACCCAAAGCGAGAATCATACCACTAGACCAAACGCCCTGTTTGATGTTATATTTTATTTTTAGTGTATTAATATACTTACGTACAACGGTTTTGGTATAAAAATCTGAGGAAAATAAATAAAATAATTTAGATTGCACCTTAGTATCTGTTAACAAAATAATATAGAAATTATTAACATGTACGGAGGTAAAACAGTTTTTTGGTATTGGGTGCTATTTAGACTGCTTGCTTAAGCTATCTTTTGTGTTACATTAATCATGACAACAGTAATCCGTACTACTCACTCCGTTTCATATTACTTGTTATTGTGTCTTTTTAGATACATTTTGTTATGCACCTAGATATATATTTATATCTAGATACATAATAAATAAATTTATCTAGAAAAGTCAGAACGAAGTAATATGAAATGAAGGGAGTGTTACACATGTTTCATATTGCAAGTCGTTAGTCTTTTATGTTACGATAAGAGTAAAATATACCGGAGGTCCATCATATTGTAAGGAGGTGTCACTTAGGTCCATCAACTCTCAAAATGCATTTATGGGTTAATGAACTTGTTGAGTTATTCACCATAGGTCCATAACTGTCCAGATATGCTTGTACTGGTGGCATAACATGATGACTTAGCTCAAGAAGCATCTTCTAGATGAGGCATCTCAATGAGTAGGTTACAAATGAGCAACACATATATAGACATTCCTTGGGTTGAATAACGGTAGCCTCCTCGCGTGTACGACAGGAGTAGACTGCTGTCTTTTAGCTCCAGAAATATCAAACATGTGTCACTTATAAGCTACTCGATGAAATGCCTCAATTAGGGTATGCTTCTTCTAGCCAAGTCACCATCTCATATCACCAATAAAAGCATATGTGGGATTTTACTCAACACAGAAAAATTTATAGACCTAAAAATGCATTTTTAAAGTTGATGGACCTAAGTGACACCTTCTTGCAATTTGATGGACCTCCAGTGCATTTTACTCTTACGATAATTACAATTACGACAGCAGTATTTTGTACTATTATATATATGGAATAACAGTGGTAATTTATACTACTACATTTGTTTCACATTGTAAGTCGTTTCAATTCCGAGACACATAACATTTTGGTATGCACATTGATATATGTTATGCTTAGAATATAGCAAAAACTATCTTGGAAAAAGAAGAGCAGTACGCACGGCCGCACGGGCACGTGCTGAACTGGGAATTGGTGGAACAAAAATACTCAAATCACCTAAAGATAGATTAAGGAAGTCGATCACATTTCTAAATGCGTCCCTACTATATTTGTTTCACATTGCAAGTCGTTTCAATTCTGAGATACATAACATTTTGGTATGCACATTGATATATGTTATGCTTAGATATATAGCAAAAACCATTTTGGTATGCACATTGATATATGCTATGCTTAGATATATAGCAAAAACTATCTTGGAAAAGTAAGAGCAATAGGCATGGGGATTAGTGAAACAAAAATACTCAAATCACCTAAAGATAAAGTCTCACATTTCTATATGCGTCCCTACTACATCAGCCCGTAAATATCTGACTTCAAAAGCTATTTAGCTAAAAAGAAATATACTTTATGTGATCATAGACGTTTGACATTAAAAAGATCAAGTACACAGATGGTCAGTGTTCACAGAACGCCGCAAATCCAACATGCAGACATTTGATATATTCCGCACTGCTAATTACTCCCACCATCCTAAATTACAATTCAATTTTCATTTTGATTTTTTAAAATACATAATATGTAAAGCTATGTAGAAAAAATAGAAATGTGTCTACATGAATATGTAAAGCTATGTGCGTAGAAAAGTAATTTAGGACGAAGGGAGTACAACACCGAACTATCAATTTGGCAACCTTTGCTACAAGCTCCCAAGACCCCATTTCCTTCCATGAAGAACCATTCATACAACAATGAACTCATAGAATACGCGCCACCGTAATGTTCAACAGCTTAAAATCATCTCGGTATTATTACAAACACAGTGGAGAACAATGCTGAGAAAATCACCAATCCTTCAGAGCATAGAAACCTAGATAAGGGGAGAGTGGGCAGGGCAGGAACAAGGTAGAACTAGCATGCAAGATCCCAACATCATGCCTTGTGACTTCAGGGCGATTTCGCAGCAACAAGCTTGTCAATGAGCTCCGCAGCATCCTCAACTGTCGCAATTGACTGAGCGCTCGATTCCTCGACGCTGATGTCGAACTCCTCCTCAAGGCCCATCACAATCTCAACCTGAGATAGATACAGAAAAATTTGTTATTTTAGTGCAACTACAATAACAACAACTTTAGTGTCAAATATCACATAACTGCAGATGCGCCGTCCACAGTATCAAAACACCCAATTTCCTTGTTTCATGCTTTAGATTCAATATCAAACACAAACCAGTAGAGATGTGAAGTGAAAAAAACTAACTACTGCCTGTATCAAATATGAATTGAATAAGTTTCCCACAATCACCTACAAAATGTGATTTTTTATTATAAACTATAAATACAACCCACAGGTTTAGTCATCAAAGTTACTATTCATGATACAAAACTTCTTAAAACACATGACATAAACTCATGGGGGGTGTAAATTTACCGTATCAAGTGAATCTGCACCAAGATCAGAGAACTTAGAGTCACCGCAAACTTCAGTGCCCTCTGGAACAGCAAGCTGCTTCTTCACAATTTCACAAACCTTGTCCACTGTATCCTTCTTAGCCTGTCATAATGCATATTTAAACACCTAATGAGATACTGCATAGTGAGAAAATATATGGTGCACACAAGCACTTTATTGTATAGTGGATCATCTGTCTAAAAGTTGCATCCTCCCACACAAGGAACTGACGTAAGAAACAAGAAGCATGCCTTTAAATATCCGATGAATAAGACTATCAGGGGAGAGGATCACATCCTTTTACAAAAAGCAGGATCCAGTAAATCTTTAACACTACCAACCACTACTAGTTCAGTTGAAACCCACAGAAACAGATTATCAGTAAACATCTAGCTATGTCACAGTAAAACAACACTTGGAATATGTATAGCATGCATCAGGGAAGAGGATCCAACTCACAGCATAGCAAACAGCAAATCTCTTGGGCACCGAATGCAGGCGGAGGAATGCATTGCCCTTCCTCGCAGCGGAGAAAGAGAGCGAGCTCGTGTTGACCGCCTGCAATTGAGAGAACAAGCATCTTTAGATGACAGAACTTGTTATGTGAAGTAACTTCCACGCATATATACAAGTTATTAAGAAAGGCAGCTTGTAGATTTACACCACAATGATAACAGGCTACCACAATGATATTGTGCTATTGTCCTACCGTTGTACACCATTAAGGGTGAACTGCAGAGGCAGGTAGTGACAACTCACATAGATATTGATGCTACCTACTCAACAGAAACAAATTCCACATGCACATAAAGGGGTAATAAAGCAAGCACGCATGAAGAGAATTTATATTTCAACAGCTCAGCTGACTTTTAGGTACACAATCCAGTGCTGGATTGCTGCATATCTGTATGTCAACAACTTATTGCCGGTAACTCCAGTACAAATTACTTGGCAGGGTAACAAAACTGGGATGCGCGGTCCTAATTCGTGGTCATGTATTTACAAAATTACTTGGCAGGGTAACAAAACTGAGATGCACTTATATATATTAGTAAGTCCTAAATCCTGGTCATGTATTTACAAAAACGTATTTAGTATTTATTGCACCACTGAAGCCTTATAAGAATTCATCAACTTTGCATGAGAGCAGATCTGTCCAAATCCACTCTGAAAACGTATCAGCAAAACAGCGGCCAAGAAGCGCACAAAAAGGTAGCTTTCCCTCATGGAAGGAAAAGGACATCCATCGAAAAAGGCTCACTACAGAACTCTACGACTTGCAAATCCACAGGTTAGGTTGATTGAACAGGGAGAAGGGGGGTTCTTCACGCCCCCACTGCCCTCAGCTGGCCAGATCACGCGCAAACCACCTTACACCCAGAATCCCAGATGGCCAGATCACACACAGGCATGCAAGCCCTCCTTATTAAACCCCCCGCAAAAAAAAAACCCCGCACGCGACGCACACGCGACGGATCTGAAGGAACCGGCGGCGGCGGCGGATCTGATTACCTTGACGGGCCTGGCGAAGGAGAGGGCGGATCCGGCGATGGAGGCCATGGGGTGCTTCTGGGGGAGGCGGCGGGCACGAAGCGCGTGAGAGCGACCGGGCCGGGGGGAGGTTGGCTGGCACGGGCACGGCAGGCTGCTGCTGCTGCTGCTGGGTAGGTCGGAGCAGTGGCCTTTCTGGCCGGAGCGAGGGTTTTATACAGAGCGGGGTTGCGACGCCGCCGCGCGCATCGGTTGTATCGACGGGGCGGCGGGGTCCGCGAGGCCAGGCCAGGGGTGGGGTGTGCGGGCCCCACCACCACACGCAGGGCAGGCGGAGACGGTTGGGGCGGTGGGGGCGGGCCTGGTGATGAGAAATTAAAAGAGGAGACGATCTGGGCCCATCCGCTCAGTCAGGTGTTGTTTAAATGGGGGGCAGGCCGTTGTGGGAGTACAGTATCAGAAAACGTGCGTGAGGCCCAGCGTACGACGACGGGCCGAGGCCCGTAGTAGGACTAAAGATTATTTGATTTGTTTCACATGCCGCCGGCTAAAGCAAGCAAAACAAGTAGAGCTCCATGCCCCAATTCGAGTCATTCATTCATCTGTCCCTGTCCTAGCTAGTGAAGAATGAATTCGAGATTTAAAAAAAAAACATGTTTTGTTGGTTGTATGGTTTGAGTCATGTACAGAATGTTCCAAAATAATGATGATAGTTTCATTTGGTTGGGGACTTGGGGTGACTTGCACCGACTTGTGCAAGACATCCCACTTAATTATGTGCAGTGACGGCCGTTTAAAAACTATGTTCAGTGAACCATTATGCTAAGTGAACCATATGGTAAAATACAAGCAAATTATGTGGTGCATGGTTCGCCAATGAGGGATCCCGCCGCCGATCTGTGGGGCTGTTTGGTTCCAGGGACAAACGTTTGTCCGTGTCAAATCGGCTAATTAAAAGTATTATAAATATATATTGTTACCAATCTAATTACACAAATGTAGGTTAATCCACGTAAGCTTAATTGGTTCATGATTTAACAATGTTTTGCTTTACTAAATGTGTACTCCCTCCATCCTTATTTATTTGACGTTCAATACTCCCTCCGTATTGGTATTAGAAGACATTTAGGACAAGGTTTAAGTCAAACATTGAGATTATAAATGATGAATAGTTTTTAAGTTATTGAGTTTGAAATTGTGAAAATCATATCAATAGATTTGTCTTGAAAAATATTTTCATAAAAGTATAAATATATCATTTTTGAATAAATATTTTTTATAAAAAAGTCAAAGTTGTGTTTCGAAGACTGTGTCACAGTTAAAAACATCTTCTAATACCAATATGGAGGGAGTAGTTCATATTTTAGCTAGCCGACGTCAAATAAACAAAAACAGAGGTAGTACTAATGATAAAATAATTAGTTTTATAATTAAATAATTCATATTTAATCTTTATAATTATAAGATCCAAAGGTCAAATAAACAATGACTAAACTTTAGTTTCTTGATAAAACCCCTTGTATTTGTCTTGGGTTAATTCAAAATTATTTGCTGAAATTGGGAAGCCGGGGTCAGCCGAAACGGGGTCGGCGGGCTGACGAGGCTTCACGTGTGCACGCCGGCGGCCAGCTTTTGAGCAGTGGTCCGGCCAGGAGCCAGCAGAGCAGCCAACGCCAGCCATCCATGATGTCAGCAGCACACCGCGCGACCCCTCTCGTGCATGCGCGCGCCACGAACGGACGCCTGACCCCGCCCGCATTCACGTCGCACATGCCGCTGTGCTGCGCGGTGCCTACCAAGTACGGCTCGTCCCCACCGTGCCGTAATGGGATCGACGTATCCCGACCGTACGTTACGGCTGCGCTACGCCCGCCCATACAAAGCTTGTTTTGTATAAATCGTGGCAGGCGTAGTCAGCAACATCATATTATCATCGATAAGTTTATTTTGAGCTTTCGCAACGGAGGCCAAAAATGTCATCGAGAGTACGTGCCCGCTAATTCTCAATAGTAGTACCTCCTCCGTGTTATAAAAAGTATTTTTTTAAGCATATTAATAGTGGCGCAAAAAAGGCTATAGTATGCTTATAGTAGTAAGTTTTGACATACAGATCTGATCTAATTACTTTATTAGATAGTTAATTAGATCTATTTTCTATAGTTGCACTTTTTGCGGGATTTTCTTTTCAAATGTTATGATCGCATTCTTTACGGGATGGAGGGAGTATCTCATACAGTCGGCAATGTTCGTGGAACATTATGCGAGAAGCATGGGATCGAAGGCCTTTATTAGATAGTTAATTAGATCTATTTTCTATAGTTGCACTTTTTGCGGGATTTTCTTTTCAAATGTTATGATCGCATTCTTTACGGGATGGAGGGAGTATCTCATACAGTCGGCAATGTTCGTGGAACATTATGCGAGAAGCATGGGATCGAAGGCCTGGAAGCGGATCTAGGTGCTGCATTTTGTAGTTGAGTCCCTAAGCATGGGATCGACGGCCCGGAAGCGGATTGACCGAAGTAGCGTTTGGATTTGAAGGCTCAACATCTGTTTTTTTATATTGGGCTATATTTATCGACAGATCTATTAGTCAAATGATAGGATAGTCCAGTGGGACGCAACCCAGTAGGGTTGAAATCCGGGTGCTTGTATCTTTTCGTGAGATTTTCTCATGATTTACCAGCGTTATGCGTTAAATGGTAAGCGGCGTTTCCGCTGACAACGAGGTGCCAATGATGAATTCGGAAATCTCTTCAGAGGTGCTGATAGAGGTAGAGTTTGCGTACGAGTATGGCTAGTTGTGGCTAGTGACCTTATCGACAATACTGTCATGCAGACTGCGGAGAGAAAAAAACCAAGTATAAATTGAACTAGAGCAGCCCACGAACCTTCCCAATTCGACTTCAGCGACAGTTTGCGTAGTCCAAGTTTTTTCGGAACTGCTAGCGCCCGGACGTCCGATTCGGATGCTAGCATCAGACACCTTCCTAGCCACACGATTCGAATCAGGAAACATATCAGCCGTCGGATCATGATGTTGCGAAGCGTGTTGCGAATATTGCGGACACCTTTCCCATGTTGCGAAAACTTTTCCATGTTGCGAACACCTTTTCTCATATTGCGAACACTTTTTCCATGTTGCGAGCACCTTTTCCCATGTTGCGAACACTTTTTCCATGTTACACCCCTCCCAACTTCTCTGGCATAGTGTACATGTTGCGGGTGATGTTACGAGTTTGTGGCGAACATGTTGCGAGCTTGTGGCGAGCATGTTGCAATCAATATCCAAACATCGTGTTGCGAACACTTTTTCCATGTTGCGAACACCTTTTCCCATGTTGCGAACACTTTTTTCCATGTTGCGCCTGTTAACACCAAAAATTGATACAAGAAGGAGGCTGATTTGTGGGCCGAACTTGGTAACAAATTCCGTTCGGTAAGGAAAGATTTCTTCAGAGGATTTGGCAGAAATACCTGCGGTCGGCAGTATGTTCTCGTTCGGCAAAAGGACTGTTTGCGCTGGATTTGCAGGAACGCGTGGTGACGTGGCCCGAACGGAAGGAAGGGACGAATGGATAGACATTCGCACTTGGGCATTAAATTAGGTATCAAATATTGTGCTCGTAGTGCACCAGGAGTCGTGTTAGGACAGGGTATAAATATGAACCCTGGGTGTATGTAATCGCAATCGAACATTCTCATAACAAACCGGCTTTACGCCAAACTTTCGAGTCCTTTAGTCGTGTCGTCGAGTTCTTCGAGAGGGTTCATCGATCCGTCGACCTCCGTAAGTACCGACAACCTTGTATCATGTCTAGTATCATGCGGTGGATTTAGATCGTGATGCAAGTAGTCTTGTTACCATGCTTAGTATCATGCGGTGGATTTAGGCTTGGTTCAAGAGGGTTTCTTGTTAGATCATGAGCCATGCGGTAGGCTAAGATCTAGCTTGGAGCTAGTTATCGGCTCTATTAGATTTGACAAGATCTAATAGATTCATTAAGTTACCACGTGTTGCTTTGAGTTTTTACTTTATGTTTAAATTCATGTAACACTCCTTTTGCCCAATTTAGATTGGTTTGAATCGGCTTTATCTTGTTCGATGATCCTTATGTAACATGTTCATATCTTTGGCTCAATACGACACGTGGATCACGTTTTCTCTAATAGCCGAAACCGAATCAATCTAAGTTGTCATGTGTTGCGGGTTCAAGCTTGTTAATCTTGTGTAAATCTTGACAAAACCGGGTATCATGCGGTAGATGCAGGTTTTTTGGGTTGTTTCAGAGCTAATCATCCGGTGGATTAGATTTTGATTCAATCTGATAGGTTTATCATCCTTGGCAATGTTTGTTCCTTCTCCACGGATCCCGATTCGGCTGTACAGCTGTATTCAGTTGTGCTTTCATGAGTAAAACATGCTTATAAGTCTTGTTTTAAATAATGTGTGCTTTTAGCCTTCCATATTTAGATTGAATCATGCGGTGGATTGATCTCTTTGTGGTTGGTGGTGTGATTTCAAACAAGTTGTATCATGCGGTGGATTAACTTGTTTGGTTTCATGCTTGACGGGTTTTAAAGTACCTAGACATGCGGTAGGCTAGTGCTTTTGGCCTATGCATGCTTGTTTACTTCATATTTATGAGTATGCTTTACTTTATTTATTTTTATTTGTTGTTTATCATCAAAAATCGGTCATGATCATGCACGTGCAGCGTTATTTAAACAAAGACCGATCTTTTGTCATGCTCACGTCATCCATTAGGCTATGCTCTGTTTTATATTCTAACGACCCCGAATGATTTTCAAATCTGTTGACAGATAGCTTCTCATAGCTATATGTCACTTTACATGGCTTTCTAGCCGCAAATATGGAACTGTCTCGTACCACCCAGCAAGTTCCAAGCTTTGGTATTTAACTGCGTTATCCTTTGTTAATTTCAGAAAAATTGACTGGCACGCTCTGGAATCTGTTCGCGTGTTAACCAACTTTGTTCGGCTTGCTGTGTGCTTGGCGTAGGGTGCAGATTTTGCGTCAACACACCTTTTGGCACGCCCGGTGGGACTCTCTAGTTGAATCAAGATGCCTGAAATTGGCGACATCATGGACGTCACCATTAAAGACCTGTCTCCAGAACAACAAGCGCAGCTGAAGGATGCTATTGACCAATTCCAGCAGAAGTGCTTGATGTCATTCAGCCAGAACAGAAGTGGCGTCCCGTATCTTAAATTTGAAATGCCTAGGGTTCTGTTGCCAGGGGAACCTGATTCCACAGCTTTCCAAGAGAAACAAGAGGCTCTGAATGCTTTTCGGGAGACTATAGAAACTGTGATGGGTAGGCATCATACGGCTTTCTTGAACTTGTTCAAGCAAATGATGATCGGCGTATTTGGCCGAGGCATGGAGAGGATGCTTAGTCGAGTATCCCCTCACACATCTTCTATAGAGGTTGGAGAAACCAGTTCTGCTCAGCCAGTGGGTACTCAACCACCACTGCAAGGCCAACCAATCCAGCCACCTCCACAAAGCATTGGGAGTCAGCCAGTCCAACCACCTCCACAAAGCATTGGGAGTCAGCCAGTTTAGCCACCCCTACAAAACAATGGAGGTCAACCAGTTCAACAGCCGAACCCGTATCAGGCGATGCCCAATAGGCCTACATATGGGGACCTGGCGTTCGGCTTGTCTGGAATGCTGCCTAATTCTACTTACAAGATAGCCCCGGCCAATAACAGGCTGCAGAAAAATATGTATGGTGGGGGATATTCAGAAGTTATGGATTACGACGCTATTGATGCTTTCCCAAATCCTGGGTATGGTCCAACTGCGGGAATGCAAGATGATGATATCCTGGTACAGAAAATGGCCGATGTGATGCAAAATCAATTTGGCCTTAAGCCTAAAATGCAAGGACCAGCCTATACACCTCCTTTCCTAGAGGCCAAGGGTGATCTTGCCGCCAAGGGTGAAGCCTCCTACAGAGTTCACAAAGTTCTCTAGGCAGGACGATACGAGCACTGTAGAGCATATTGCCCGATATCTAATGCAGCTTGGAGAAGCTTCAGCTGATGAGGCATTCAGGGTTAGATATTTCCCTCTGTCATTAACAAGCTCAGCATTTCAATGGTTTACCTCTTTGCCTCCTCAGTCAATCGGCACATGGAAGGATCTGGCGCAAAAGTTCCATGCCCATTACTTTAGTGGTAGCACTGAGAAGAAGCTGATTGATCTGGCTACCTTGAAACAGAGGCACAATGAAACGCCTCTGGAATTCCTCAGAAGATTCAGGGAGGTCAAGGGCATGTGCTTCTCTTTGACTCTGCCGGATGATCAACTGGCTGACATGGCTGTTGCAGGGATGCTGCCGGCTATTCGGGAGAAGCTGTTTGGCATGGAATTTGACAACCTTGGTCAGTTGTCCCAGAAGCTGTCATTGATGAGTAATCAAGCTTACGGGTTCAAGAAGGATTCTAGATTTGCTAAGCATCATGACATAGCTGATATCTACAACCAGCTCCTCGAAAAGGCTGATCAAGTGGAAGAATTTGATGATGACGAGGAAGTGGCCGCTGCTGAGATTATGTGGGGCAAGGAGCCTTTAACTGTGAACCAGCGGTGGATAAATCAAACCAAGGGCACGTATGACTTTGATGTCACCAAGGCTGACAAGCTTTTTGAGTTCTTGGTGAAGGAAGGCCGAATCAAGTTGCCTGAAGGGCATTCTATGCTTCGGCCCGATGGAGTTAAAGAGAAACGTTACTATGGTTTTCATGATAGAAACTCTCACTCCATTAATGATTGCAGGGTCTTCAGGATGAGGATCCAAAAGGCTATTCAGGAGGGGCATTTGAAATTTGATAACAAGATGAAACTGGATGGCCACCCTTTCCCTCAAAACATGGTTGGCTTTCCTGTCAATATGGTGACTGCCGAGGAGAAAGGAAAAGAGAAGGTCCTGACTTCGGCTAGAGCAAAACAGGATGGATCAGTGGATCCTACACGACAAGTGACGATGGAGCAAGTCCACAGGGAAGCTCCTCGCATCCTGAAGAGCCAGATTGAAGTTGGGAGTCATCTAGGTCCAAGCCCAGGGTTACCACACACATTCTCCTTAACAAGTGGCAGCGTCAGCAGGAAAAGGAACGCTACCAGAAGCAGAGATAAGAGGAGAGGCGCAAGTTTGAAGAAGAGGCGCGCAGAAGAGAACTAGAAGAACACGCGCGGGAACAGGAGCGTGCACACTGGGGATGCACATTCTTTAGGCACTACTGGAACGAAGGCTTGAAGCTCCCCACATTGAAGAATTGCCCTGAATGCAGTGATAAATATTCTGAATACAGGCAGGAAACTATCAATCACCGATCCGTCCATGAAAGAATTGGAAGGATGCATCCTAATGACGGTCGGCGTCTAAAAATAAATGAGGTCATTGATCACCCAAGGAAAAGGCAAGCCGACCAAAGATGGGTTGATCAAGAAGAAGAGGAGCACGAGTACATCTGGTAAGAAGGACAGTGGTGCCCGCCTGGCTTGAGGAAAAGCCAAAAGAGAAGGGTTCAACGCTTGAGGAACCGAGAATTGAAGCAGGCGGGAATCCAGAAAAAGCAAGTGTGGCGCCCAAAAGACAAGCCTGAAGGATCGGGTCGTTCGGCTCCAGCATGCATGGTATACTTTCTGCCGAATGAGTTCATGGCTCCCGCTAACCAAGTTGTGCAGGAGGAAACATCTCCAGATATCAATGAGGATGAGTAGCTTGGGGGATTAATGACGCAACTGGTATTGGCTAAGCAGGCCACCTTTGACAAACCAGCCAGGAATTGACACATGAGGCCATTATATTTGAAGGGATACGTCAATGGCAAGCCATTGACCAAGATGTTTGTTGATGGCGGAGCTGCGGTCAACGTGATGCCATACACCACATTCAGGAAGCTTGGCATGGGCCCTGGAGACTTGACGCCAACAAGCATAATTCTGAATGATTTCGCTGGAAATCCTTCAGATACCAAGGGTTGCGTGCACGTGGACCTGATGGTTGGGTACAAAACATTGCTCACGACTT
Source organism: Cenchrus americanus (assembly GCA_947561735.1). Taxonomy (NCBI): domain Eukaryota; kingdom Viridiplantae; phylum Streptophyta; class Magnoliopsida; order Poales; family Poaceae; genus Cenchrus; species Cenchrus americanus. The sequence goes on along the minus strand of OX387242.1, from coordinate 94,367,216 downwards.
TCTTTGTTATTGAAGGCAAAGGAGCCTATAGCTTGCTGCTTGGACGGGACTGGATCCATGCCAACTGCTGCATCCCATCTACCATGCACCAACAACTCGTTCAGTGGGTAGATGACGACATTGAAGTGGTCCAAGCAGATGATTCAGTGAGCGTGGCAAACGTCGAACCAACTTTCTGGGAATATCAAGGCATCGATTGCTTCTCAGGAAAAGACTGGGGTGAAGGTCCTGTTGAACCTGTCAGCAGTGATCAACATCTGATTCAAGCAGTCGGCTCTTATAGTAATTTTTAAATGGATAATTGAAGGACCGATACGGCAAACCGAGAGGGGGGGGAGTGAATGGGAGCCGATAAAAATTCTTCTCGAAGGAGATCAAAACTCCAACAAGATGAACACGGCTTCCAACACACGTCTCCGACTCACTACCAAGGTTGGTCAAGCCCACGTAGCCACTGGAGTGCCACTGGACCTAGGAACCAACACACCACCTTCCGACCCGAGAAACGCAGCGGAAAAACCAAACCTCGAGTCTACAGACCCACACCGGTCAGACCGGTGAGCACCACCGGTCAGACCGGTCCCTGTAGGTGAACCTGAGCAACTTCCACTAAGTGGCTCTACACCGGTCAGACCGGTGAGACACACCGGTCGACCGGTGGCGGCACCGAAAGCCCCCAAGGCACCAAACAAAGTCAACCGACCACCAAACGGACCCAAATTCGAACCAGCAGCAACACGGGACAACAACGAACACACCAAGACGTTCACCCGAGCAAAAACCCACAAGGGCTTGCACCGATCAGACCGGTCAAGTGCACCGGTCAGACCGGTGTAGCCTGGGCAGCTCGGGATGAACTGCACCCGCGGGTCAACTCCCCCAAATCCAAATCTCGATCTCCCGAATCGCTCCACGGACTTGAACAAGACTTTGGGGATATCAAGAACACCTCATGAGGAGTTCATAGCCAAGTTTAATCCCACAAAAACTCGTCCAAAAAGGAGGAATCGAAGAAATCCCGCCGAAAGCACTTCCAACCCACGAACTCAAGAAACCCCAAAATCGAGCACTTTTACTCACGGATTTGGGAGGGGAATCACAGCCCAAAGAACCACGAAGGGTTCCCACAAATTTCCCCCATCAAATCCCCAAGAGAAAAGCCCCGAAAACACCCCAAAGAAATCACGAAGAGAGGGCTCCGAAAATCACCACCAAGAACAACCGGGGGAAAACACATCCACACCTTGAGGAACCACGCCGAATCATCTATACATGAAACAAAGGTTCGTACAAGGTCTAGCAAGCCGCCCGATCATCCATCCCTCTCTACAAGATCTCTCCGTGAAGCTCTCTTGCTAGTCCTAAGGAAAACCTAGAGAAAATAGGTGGAAAATAGGAAAACTAATGAGCTAGGGTTCCAAAAGTTGGCTGCCATCCTCTCACCTCTTGGGTTATATAGGCGGCAACCGAATGTCTAAAATGCCCCTCTCTACTAACTAGGGATACAAGCCCCTCAAGGGCGGATTTGGAATTCTTGATGTCTTCACCATCGGACGGATGCCCGGCGACCGCACCTCGCGTAGCCTCGACGCAAGCCATGCGATCCCGACGCGTGTCCTCCGCTTCGAAGATTCCGGACCGCGTCGTCGCACACCGGCCGAGCCGGTGCTCCTCACCGGCCGACCGGTCCCCACCGGCCGACCGGTCGGACCCACCGGTCGGACCGGTGCCGTGCCGCCGCACCTCCGTCTTCGGTTCTCCGGTCTTGGCTTTGTGGGTCAACCAAGGAACCCGGTGGTTTTCTCGGTGAACCACCGAAACCCCGCGAACTCGGTGTAGCCTCCGCCAATCTCCACTCATGACTTGGCTCCCACGTAGTCCCGGCTCGACCTTGGTTTTGAGGCTCAACCAAGAAACCGTCCACGACTTCATCTTGCCGTTCATGCCACCATGCGGTCCGCACTTGACCCCCGCCGGCCACCGGTCCCTCGAACGAAGCCTACTTGTCTTCTCCACACCCGGAGGCCTCACCGGCGACGACCTTTCGCGCTTGTTCTTCACCCGCACCAACACGAGTCAAGCCGCAACCCGCACCCGCAATACTTAGCCAAGAATCAGTCCACACAACGTTGTCAATCACTCATCACACAAGGAAGCGACCATCCACCGGTCCTCGAACCACACATGGTCCTCAATCTCCCCCTTGATGAGTGCATTGACAACACCCACACGTAAGTAACAAGAGAGAAAAGAAAAAGAAAAGAAACGAACAAAAAGAAACTCCAACAAGCGATCGAAAGCCAAACAAAGGCAAAGAGCAAGATCACTTGAAGGAAACAAGTCTCGGACCCCTTAGGCAAGGGCAACGGCTCGACACATCCGAGACAAAACAAAGCTCAAGCAAAGAGCGCAAACCATCAAAATAAAGCTCGAACACCACAAAGAGCTCCCCCTGCACACATGCAAGCTCCCCCTGAACCAATGCAACTCCCCCTGGACGAATGCATGCAAGACACCACTTGAAACAGGGCAGCTGCAACAAACCAGCCCCCGACCGGTCGACCGGTCAACACCACCGGTCGACCGGTGTGCAACATGTGTACAGAACCGAAGCACTCACACCGGTCGGACCGGTGACCCCGACCGGTCGGACCGGTGCACGAAGAGAGCCCGTAAATGGCTCGAAACCACCGAAAACCTTCTAAACACGTCCGGCAAGCCATTTCAAGCTCAAACTTCTCCCCCTTGTTGGCAATGCATGAATCAAGCCAAAAATGCAAAACTTTCAACCTAGAGCTTCTCAAATAGACAAAATTCAACAAAGAATGCTACACATGTCCAAATGAGCAAGTTAGATACTCTACGGCTTCGTATCGATCTCAACTACATGATCACCAAGTTTCACAACCATTGGACGAAGCTAAAAAAAAGGATTTTGGCAATTTCGCGAAAAACTTGCCTCTCATGAGCAAAATCCTAAACATGATCAATGCATATCAAAATGGCAAAGCCACACAAACTTCATGCTAGGACAGCCATTCTAATCATAAGACCATCACAAACACCCACAAGCACCTCATGTCATGTCAAAGCCACCGAGCCATGTGCCTACTTCTATGTATGAGACTTCTCATTGGTAGGCATCATGCAACGGTTTAGCACCCAAAGCAATTTAAATTCAAGCACATATGACATGGGAGCACATTTCCAAGCATTTTTCATTTCATTTTCAGATTTGTAAATGGTACATGAAATGTCTTTGCGACAAAAAGGAACTTATGCTCCTCCACAAGATAAATCTAGAGGGCTAAACATTCATGATGGCAAAAGAGCCTTTGGCCCCATATGATCAATAAGCTAGCTATCCCACCACAAATTAAGCATAGCAAAGCCACAAAAACATGTCAAGAGCATGTAAAGGCATTTACACATGAGAGAGCGTACATGTGACATTTTTCAAAGGCATAGCTATCAACCATGGATTATTCATCAAGATCATCAAGAGCTAAGCCAAACTAACCATATCATACCAAACAAGCTCACAAAAACATATATCTCATTCCATGGTGAACAATGTATATGAGAGAAGCTTTTCCTAACCAATGCATATGATACAAAATGCATGCAATCTAAGAGACAAGGATGCCTATACATCATGTTACATATGCCATGCCAAATGCAAGAAATGCACAAAGGAAAGCTATACACATGCTACAAACCGGCTCCTCGAGGGGAGGCAAAACGGGCTCGACACCACCGGCAAAAGAAAGCTCCCACACACCCAACTCAGGAAATCAAACACACACCAAGTTCCCCCCGCAAACGAGTAAAAGTTGCTTGATCTAGGGGTTTGGTGAAAATATCGGCTAGTTGGTCATGTGTGGGTACATGGATCAAAGCTATCTTTCCTTTCTCAACGTTGTCTCTCAGGAAATGATACCTCACTTCTATGTGTTTAGTTTTGGAATGGAGCACTGGGTTCTTTGCAACGCTTATGGCACTGGTGCTATCAGATTGAAGTGGGACATGGGTATACTCCTCACCAAAGTCACTCATGGTGTAGGTGATCCAAAGGAGCTGAGAGCAACAACTAGCAGCGGCAACATACTCGGCCTCGGTCGTGGATTGAGCAACACTCGACTGCTTGCGGGAAGACCAAGACACCAAAGAAGAACCCAAAAGCGGCAAGTCCCGAAGTGGACTTCCTATCCAACCGACACCCGGCAAAATCCGCGTCCGAAAAGCCATGAAGCGCCAAAGAGGAGGACGCGGAGTACCAAAGGCCGAAGTCGGGAGTGTGACGCAAGTACCGAAAATTCGCTTCACCGCTTGCCGATGCGAAGTCCTCGGAGACGCTTGAAAACGAGCGCACGGACACACCGAGAACCGTATGTCCGGCCTCGTCGCCGTCAAGTAGAGGAGTGACCCGATCATGCTCCGTACTCCTTCCGGTCCACGTGTTCACCTTCCTCATCCGCATCAAGAGCCGTAGTCGTACTCATCGGCGTCGTCATAGCCTTGGAGTCCTCCATCTTGAACTTCCTCACAATGTCCTTGGTGTACTTAGCTCGGTGCACAAATGTTCCTTCCTTTGATTGCTTGATTTGTAGCCCGAGGAAGAACCGCAACTCACCCATCATGCTCATCTCGAACTCCCTGCTCATATCATCCGCAAACCTCGCAACAAGAGAGTTAGACGAGCCACCAAAGACAATATCATCCACGTACACACCGCACAATCGGGATATCTCTCGCCCTCGCCTCGAAAAAAACAAGGTCGATCGACCTTCCCCATCTCAAAGCCTCTCTCAAACAAGAACCCCCTCAACCTCGCCATACCAAGCTCTAGGCGCCGCTTCAACCCATACAACGCCTTCCTCAACTTGTACACCCGGTGGGGGTACTTCTCACTCTCAAACCCCGGAGGTCCGCCTCACATACACTTCTTCCTCCCCGGCACACCATTCGAAAAGCACTCTTCACATCCATTTGGTGCAACTTGAACCCTTTAGCCACGAGAAAAGGCTAGAAGGATCCTAATCGCCTCCAAACGGGCTACGGGAGCAAAGGTCTCCTCGTAGTCGATCCCCTCCTTCGATCGAATCCCCGAGCAACAAGTCTCGACTTGTTCCTCACAACCTCACCCTTCTCTCCCTCTTTGTTTTTCCACACCCACTTTGTACCAATCGGCTTACACCCGGGGGAGGGTTAACCAACTCCCACACACCGATTCCTCTCAAAGTTCTCCAACTCCTCATGCATCGAGTTAACCCAATTGTGATCAGATAGTGCGTGTCCAATGTCTTTGGGCTCGAAAGAGGCAACAAATGCAGCATGAGCAAAATGGGAATTGTTTCGAACCCTCGACCGTGTAGTGCGTTCATTCATGTCGCCGATGATCCTCGAAGCTGGGTGATCCACCTGAACTCGCCGGGGAGGTTCTCGCCTCGAAGCTACCTCCCCCTCAACATCGGCCTTCTCCTCGTTCTTGATTTGTCGTCGTAGGTGTAGCAGAGGGTCCATCCATCATCGTAGTCGAAGTAGTGGGTACATGTTCGGCCGGGGGCACCACACCGCCATCTTCATCATCACCATGTTCATGCTCCTCCTCCTGAAAGATCTCCTCGCCAAGCTCATCATCACCTGCACACTCAAAGACAAGCTGACTACGTGGCTCTGTCTCGTCGAAGGTAACCTCGCAAGTCTCCACGATTTGGTTAGTTTCAAGATTGAGCACACGATATGCTCTAGAATGAGATGCATAACCAAAGAAAATGCCATCGACAGACCTAGCCTCAAACTTATCCAACTTCCTGCCCTTTTTCAAAATAAAACACTTGCAACCAAAGACATGGAAGTGACTCACTTTGGGTGTGCGACCATGCATCAACTCATAGCATGTCTTCTTCTTGTGCACTCTGAGGTATATCCGGTTCGACACATAGCATGCGGTATTCACCGCCTCAGCCCAATACCTCCTCGGAGTCCTATGCTCATCAAGCATCGTCCGAGCCATCTCGCACAAGGTCCTGTTCTTCCTTTCCACAACACCATTTTGGGAGGGCGTATACGGACTCGAAAACTGGTGCTCAAGACCCAAGTCATGACAAAAGGTTTCAAAACGAGAGTTCCTGAATTCCGAGCCATTATCACTGCGGATAGCTCGTATGGCATCTCCGTGCCTCTCGTTCCTCAACCTCAAGACTAGATCTCGAACAAAACCAAACGTCTCCCCCTTCTCCTCAAGAAAGAACACCCATGCATACCGAGAAAAGTCGTCCACCACAACAAGGACATACCACTTCCCACCCGCATCGCACACGAGCCGGGCCAACAAGGTCCATATGGAGCAGCTCGCATGGACGCTCAGTCATCACATCGGTGAGAGGCGGGTGAGAAGAGGCCACCATCTTGGCATGCCTACACGGAGCACAAACCAACTCTTTCTCAAGCTTCAAACGTGGCAATCCTCGGACCAAATTGAGTTTACTCAAGCGAGACGAGAAGGTCAAAGCTCAAGTGACCCAACTTCCTATGCCACTTCCACAACTCACTCGAAGAACCGGCCAAGAAACAACGCTCAACACCCGAAGACCGAGAAAAATCAGCACGAAACACCCGACCCTCGGGAACGACCATACAAACAAGGTCCCCTCGAGAGTCCACAATCCGAGAACCACCAGGCCGAAACAACACCTCAAAACCCTCATCCAACAACCGAGACACGAAAGCAAATTGTACCCCGCCGATTGAACAAGAGCAACACGCCTCGCAGTGATCTTGTCACTCACTTTTATCTCACCTTCGAAAGCACACGCCCACGCCCATTGTCCCCAAAAGTGATGTACCTCTTCGTCACCACCGGGACGAGACTTGAGAACCACCCCCCTGTCTCCGGTCATATGCCTCGAGCAACCGGAGTCAATCAACCAAATGTTCTTCAAGTCTCCCACCCGAAACTCAAAAATAGGCACGTGAGCGAACAAACGACTCAAAGATCGGGGTTAGTACCAAAAGAGGAAAACCGAAGTGCCGAGCCATTTGCTCGAAAGTGGGGTTAGCACCAACCAAAGCATCTCTCCTACCAAAACTACCTCCACGAACACCACCACGGTAACCACCCCGAGGGAACCACCCCTCTCTGCCCGGAGGAGGACCAAAACCACGCAAGAAAGCCCGTGGAACGTCCTTCCTCTCCAACTCAACTCCACGACTCCTCCAATCCCCGTATTGAGCACGAGGAGGAGAACGTCTAGCAACCGACCACCCGCACCCTTTCCGGCCCAACCACCGAACCACGACCACCGAAACAACCCTCGCACACCGCACGAGCTCGAAACCCGAACATCCGTCCTGTCTGGGCCCGCACCGGTCCGACCGGTGCCCCACGCCGGTCCGACCGGTGTGACTCGGACACAGCACCACCTGCGGCCTTCTTCTCTCCCCAAGCCCGAACCGTCCTCACAATCGCCTTGCCCCTGGGCATCTGCATACGAGGCTCAAGTACACCATCGGAAGGGTGGTACTTGTCCTTGTTAGCCCACTCCTTCTCCATTCTCTCCTCACGCTTCCTCTTGAAGCAAAACTCCTCCTTATGGCCATCTCTCCCACAATAGCCACAATGGAACCTCACAAGCTTAGGCTTTGGCTTGGGATTTGGCTGCTCACTTGGTTTCTCTCCACTCAAACCCTCCACCGGTTTCTCACCACTAGCCTTCTCACTCTCCTTCCCAAAGAACACTTTCCCCGAAGTGCTCACAAACTTGATAGGCTTTTGTAGGTCATTTGTGGGTGTAGGAAACACGGGTGGAGCTGGGGTTGTGTCTAGTCGGTTCCTTAGATGGTTAGGTTTTGGGGGGAAATCATTTTTGTGGTGAGTTTTTGGTGGCTCAGGGATATTCTCTCCACTTCCCTCACCAACCTTGTTTGCTCCAAGCCCCTCACCATCTTGCCTCTTAAAGGCCTCGATCATCATCCTCAACTGAGGCTCGTGACCGGACAACCACCCCATCAACTTCCTCAAATCATCATTCTCATCCTGCAAACGGTCAACATAATGTGCAAGCTCCAAATTTTTCAATGCATGCATTTCACGGGTAGAGCAAGATGTAGGCATGGGTTCCTTCGGTTTAGCCTCGAGCGAACTAGTGTAAGCATGCATCTCATCAATCTTAGCATGCAAAACGGGGCATGAAGTGCAAGCACCTAGCAAAGCGAGTCTAGACTTAAGCTCGACCCACTTCAACCCTAAGCACATCTAGTTCCTCACACTTGGAGGCATGCTTCTCCTTGAACAAAGCAAGATCGGCAAGGAATATAGAACAATCGGCACAATCATTCTCATCGAAACAACGGGGCTAGCCTTAAGCGAATCAATCTCAAGCTTGCTATCAAGCACCGTGTCTCTAGCTCGCCCACTCTAGTCCTAGCATCCTCGAGTGAAGCCCTAAGCTCTTTCCTCATTTTCTTGGCCTCTCTAAGCATGTCATTACGGTTATCAAGCAAAGAGCCAAGCCTCTCATTCTCCCGGCGCAAGAAGGGAAGTTCATCACGCACCTCGTCGTCGGACTCGAAGTCCGAGTCGCTCCGTGTGCTCTTCTTGCCGCCGGAGCTCGGCGCCATGGTGCGGAAGCCATCTCTCGCGAAGCGGCCTCGGCTGCTCGGATTCTTGGACGACTTCTTGTTCTTGCGGCGATCTCCCTCGTCTTCGCCGTTGCTCGAGCTCGAGGTGGAGTACGCGGGGCCCGGAGTCGACGTCGCTCGCTCCAACCATCGCCGGGCCTTGCCTCGGCCCTCCTTCTTCCTCGATCGTCGCTCGTCCTTGTACTTGTTCTTGTGCTTGCTCTTGTGGTCGCGCCTCGAACGGTACTTGCCATCGTTCATCCTTGGCTTGTGCTTGTAGCTGTCCTTGCTCTCGGCCTTCTCTGGGCAGTCGGCGACGAAGTGTCCCGGCTTGCCGCACTGGAAGCAGTGTCCTCGTGTTCCTCCTCATGTTCACGCGGTTCTCGTGCAGCCTCTCGAACCGCCTCGTCAACAGCGCCAGCTCGTCCTCTCCAAGATCATCAAACTCCTCATCTGGCATAGACATCAAAGAGGAAAACGAGAACATCCTGGTGGATGGGTTAGAGTTAGTCTTTCCTTTGGAACCACCAACGAGGGCAAGACTATGGGAATCAGTCGGTCCCTCGAGCTTGGCGATCATGCCCCTATCCACCTCGGCCCGACTTGAGCTTCGAGAACGGCTCGTTCACCGTCGAGTATCGTACCGCTCCGACTCGACTATGGCCTCGAACTTTCCGCTCCATATCGTACGATCCAAAGAGTGTAAGAGCTTGACCGCTCTATCATGATCATCGTACGGGAGCACGTCCACATTGGCCCTCATGTTGTTCACCACCACCGTGAACCTCTCGAAACAAGGCATCGATGGACTCACCGGGGAGATGAGTGAAGTTCTCGTACTCTCTCCGTAGGTCGCATACAACCGTGCCTCGAACACGGGCGTTCCCAACATGAGCCTCCTTCAATACCGCCCAAATCCTACAAGCCAAGTGCTCGGTGTGCACCCGATCGAACTCGGCCGACACAAAGCACGAAACAAGTAGTCGACCGCCTTATTGTTGGCGTCGAATCCGTCCCTCGACCCCGGAGCAAGGAAATCCATCGGCTGGACATAGCTCGTGTCCACCGTGACATCCCAAAGCAGCCGACCCTTTCCGCGGAGGAACGCACCCATCCGCTTGCTCCACATCCGGTAGTTCTTGCCATCGAAGTGTGGAGGACCCGAACCCCGTTCTCGGTACGCCATCCTTGGATCTTAGAGCGGTTAGAGTCAACAAAGACCCGAACCGGCTCGATACCACTTGAAGGACCGATACGGCGAACCGAGAGAGGGGGGGGGAGTGAATGGGAGCCGATAAAAATTCTTCTCGAAGGAGATCAAAACTCCAACAAGATGAACACGGCTTCCAACACACGTCTCCGACTCACTACCAAGGTTGGTCAAGCCCACGTAGCCACCGGAGTGCCACTGGACCTAGGAACCAACACACCACCTTCCGACCCGAGAAACGCAGCGGAAAAACCAAACCTCGAGTCTACAGACCCACACCGGTCAGACCGGTGAGCACCACCGGTCAGACCGGTCCCTGTAGGTGAACCTGAGCAACTTCCACTAAGTGGCTCTACACCGGTCAGACCGGTGAGACACACCGGTCAGACCGGTGGCAGCCTGAAAGCCCCCAAGGCACCAAACAGGTCAACCGACCACCAAACGGACCCAAATTCGAACCAGCAGCAACACGGGACAACAACGAACACACCAAGACGTTCACCCGAGCAAAAACCCACAAGGGCTTGCACCGGTCAGACCGGTCAAGTGCACCGGTCAGACCGGTGTAGCCTGGGCAGCTCGGGATGAACTGCACCCGCGGGTCAACTCCCCCAAATCCAAATCTCGATCTCCCGAATCGCTCCACGGACTTGAACAAGACTTTGGGGATATCAAGAACACCTCATGAGGAGTTCATAGCCAAGTTTAATCCCACAAAAACTCGTCCAAAAAGGAGGAATCGAAGAAATCCCGCCGAAAGCACTTCCAACCCACGAACTCAAGAAACCCCAAAATCGAGCACTTTTACTCACGGATTTGGGAGGGGAATCACAGCCCAAAGAACCACGAAGGGTTCCCACAAATTTCCCCCATCAAATCCCCAAGAGAAAAGCCCCGAAAACACCCCAAAGAAATCACGAAGAGAGGGCTCCGAAAATCACCACCAAGAACAACCGGGGAAAACACATCCACACCTTGAGGAACCACGCCGAATCATCTATACATGAAACAAAGGTTCGTACAAGGTCTAGCAAGCCGCCCGATCATCCATCCCTCTCTACAAGATCTCTCCGTGAAGCTCTCTTGCTAGTCCTAAGGAAAACCTAGAGAAAATAGGTGGAAAATAGGAAAACTAATGAGCTAGGGTTCCAAAAGTTGGCTGCCATCCTCTCACCTCTTGGGTTATATAGGCGGCAACCGAATGTCTAAAATGCCCCTCTCTACTAACTAGGGATACAAGCCCCTCAAGGGCGGATTTGGAATTCTTGATGTCTTCACCATCGGACGGATGCCCGGCGACCGCACCCTGCGTAGCCTCGACGCAAGCCATGCGATCCCGACGCGTGTCCTCCGCTTCGAAGATTCGGGCCGCGTCGTCGCACACCGGTCGAGCCGGTGCTCCTCACCGGTCAGACCGGTCCCCACCGGTCGGACCGGTCGACCCACCGGTCGGGGACCGGTCCGTGCTTCGCCGCACCTCCGTCTTCGGTTCTCGGTCTTGGCTTTGTGGGTCAACCAAGGAACCCGGTGGTTTTACGGTGAACCACCGGAAACCCCGCGAACTCGGTGTAGCCTCCGCCAATCTCCACTCATGACTTGGCTCCCACGTAGTCCCGGCTCGACCTTGGTTTTGAGGCTCAACCAAGAAACCGTCCACGACTTCATCTTGTTGTTCATGCCACCATGCGGTCCGCACTTGACCCCGCTGGCCACCGGGTCCCTCGAACGAAGCCTACTTGTCTTCTCCACACCTGGAGGCCTCACCGGCGACGACCTTTCGCGCTTGTTCTTCACCTGCACCAACACGAGTCAAGCCGCAACCTGCACCTGCAATACTTAGCCAAGAATCAGTCCACACAACGTTGTCAATCACTCATCACACAAGGAAGCGACCATCCACCGGTCCTCGAACCACACATGGTCCTCAATAATCCAGTTGATGGAACTGATGGAAAGTTAGGGCGTGGGTTCATGTCGGCTGACAAATTAGAAGAAATTGACATTGGAGAAGGTGATAAGCCAAGGCCGACATTTATTAGTGCTAACTTGGAGTCTAGTTTCAGAGACAAGTTAATTAAGCTATTAAAAGAATATAAAGATTGCTTCGCTTGGGATTATTCGGAGATGCCTGGTTTGGATCGTTCTATTGTTGAGCATCTATTGCCAATCAAGCCTGGTTTTAGACCTTATAAGCAACCTCCCCGAAAAATCTACAAGGATGAAGTACTGGCCGACGTGAAGAAAGAAATTGAAAGATTGCTTGATGCAAACTTCATTCGGCCATGCAGGTATGCGGAGTGGATCTCTAACATCGTCCCTGTCTACAAGAAAAATGGGAAGATGAGGGTTTGCATAGATTTCAGAGATTTGAACAGAGCTACTCCCATGGATGGATACCCAATGCCTGTTGCTGATTTATTGGTTGATGCTGCTGCTGGACATAAGGTTATCAGTTTTATGGATGGTAATGCAGGGTACAACCAAATATTTATGGCAATAGAAGACATATCGAAGACAACCTTCAGATGTCCTGGTCATATAGGCCTGTTTGAGTGGATAGTTATGACATTTGGGTTGAAAAATGCTGGCGCAACTTATCAACGAGCCATGAATTATATCTTTTATGAGTTGATCGGCAAAAATGTTGAAATTTATATTGATGATGTCGTGATCAAATCTTTGAATCATGACTCGCACCTGAAGGATGTAAAGAGAACTCTGGAGTGCACCCGAAAGCATGGGTTGAAGATGAATCCAAACAAGTGTGCCTTTAGAGTATCAGCTGGAGAATTCTTGGGATTTCTGGTACATGAAGGAGGGATTGAAGTTGGCAAGAAAAGCATGAAAGTTATCGATGAAGTTGTTCCTCCAACCAATCTCAAGGAGTTGCAATCACTGCTTGGCAAGATCAATTTTGTGAGAAGGTTCATTTCAAATTTGTCGCAAAAGGTTTTGCCCTTTTCTCCGCTGTTGAAGATCAATAAGGATTAGAAGTTTATATGGGGTGACAAACAACAAATGGCTTTTGATGAAATCAAGCGATACATGAAGGAACCACCAGTGCTAGTGCCTCCACAGTTGAACAAGCCTTTCAAGTTGTACGTGGCGGCCGATACCCAAACCATTGGATCGGCCCTTATACAAGAGTTTGAAGGAAAGGAGCGGGTAGTAGCGTACCTTAGCCGAAAATTACTTGATCCTGAGACCAGGTATTCGGCTGCGGAGAAGCTGTGCTTGTGTGTTTACTACTCGTGTACAAAGTTTCGGCACTACTTGTTGAATGCCGAATGCGTTGTATATTCAAAGTTTGATGTAATAAAACATATGTTATCTATGTCAATTTTGAATGGAAGGATTGGCAAGTGGATTTTGGCCTTATCTGAGTTTGAGCTGAAGTTCGAATCGGCAAAAGCCATTAAAGGTCAGATTATTGCTGACTTCATTACTGAGCATCGTGATCCATCAATTGATTTGCTTGAGATTACCCCGTGGGCATTGTTCTTTGATGGATCATCATGTGGCAAAGGTGGTGGAGTTGGGATTTTGTTGATTTCACCCAAAGGTGAGATGTTCGAGTTTGCTATCCCTATTCAGCCTACTGTCACAAACAATCAAGCTGAGTACGAGACACTACTTAGAGGGCTTAAATATTTGAAAGAAGCCAGGGCTGTTTTAGTTGAAATTTATGGAGATTCAGAGCTGATTATAAAACAATTGAATGGCCAATACGAATGTAGGAGCGATATCCTGAGGAATTACTACGAAGAATGCAGGGAAATCTTGAAGAGTTTTCAGTTAGTAATTCTACAGCATATTCCTAGAGAACACAATGAAGAGGCAAACAGATTGGCTCAGAGTGCTTCAGGTTATAGGGAAAATCAAGAAGCGTTTGCCATGGAGGTATGTGCTTTCGGGAGCGATCTAGCTGATGATGATTGGAGAAAAGAGATTGTTGATCTGGAGAATCCATCCCGAAAGGTTTCTAGGAAGCTCAGGTATAAAGATATAAAATTTGTTCTTCTGGATGGACGTTTATTTTACAAATCATTAGATAGAGTGTTGCTGCAATGCCTGGGTCCAGAAGAAGCAAAGAAAATGATGAGTGAGGTGCATGATGGGCTATGTGGAGCGCATCAATCGGCCTATCGTATGAAATGGGTTATTAGGCAAGCTGGATGTTTTTGGCCGACGATGTTGGAAGATTGCTTTGAGTATTACAAGGGATGTCAAGATTGTCAAAAGTTTGGAAATATTCAGAGGGTTCCAGCATCAGCACTGAATCCAATTATCAAGCCATGGCCATTCAGAGGCTGGGGTATAGATTTGATTGGCCAGATAAACCCACCATCTAGCAAGGGGCATAAATTTGTGCTTTTAGCAACAGATTACTTCACCAAATGGGTTGAGGCAATTCCACTGAAGAAAGTAACATCAGAAAACATGATTGAGTTTGTTAAAGAACACATCATCTACAGGTTTGGAATTCCTCAAACAATTACAACTGATCAGGGAGCTCAGTTTGTATCTTTGGAGTTCAGGGAGTTTGCCGAAAGCATGAGAATCAAATTGTTTAATTCTTCTCCTTATTATGCCCAAGCTAATGGTCAGGCAGAGGCTTCTAACAAGATCATGATCAAGCTTATACAAAAGAAAATTGATCAGAAGCCAAAGAGGTGGCATTCAGTACTCAACGAGGCTTTATGGGCTTACCGAATGGCTCCTCATGGAGCTACGAAGAATTCTCCTTATGAGTTGGTTTATGAGCATCATGCTGTTTTGCCCTGGGAAATACAATCAGATTCTAGGAGAGTGGTTTTGCAAAAGGATTTAAGCTCCAAGGATTATAGTGGCTTAATGATGGATGAGCTAGAAGATTTGCATATGATTCGTCTTAGAGCCTTGGAGAACATTGAAAAGAACAAGCCGCGAGTTGCTAAATATTACAACAAGAAAGTAAAGGTCAAGCAGTTTGCAGAAGGAGATTTGGTTTGGAAAGCGTTATTGCCGATTAGAACTAAATATAGTGTGTTCGGCAAATGGTCCCCGAATTGGGAAGGACCTTTTCAGGTAGTCAGGTGTGTGCCTGGTAATGCTTACATATTGAAAACTTTACTAGGAGAAGAATTTTCTGCTGCAATAAATGGAAGATATTTGAAGAAATATTATCCTAGTATTGAAATTGATCGGTGATTGCAAGCACCGGGAATACAAAACAGGCAGAAACAGCCGGCGTTCAGGGAGGGAGCCGCCTTTAGAACAAAGAATCCTAACAGGAAATGGCCACTACTGATGTGTATTGCCCTTAGCACAAAAAATATTACACATTACAGATGTTTCTTGCAGGCTTTTATTTGATGATCCAGCTACTTAAGATTACAAGGGGGTGGGAAGCATAAGGCCTGGAGGAAGAAGCGAAAGTATGATTAATTCATTTTTCTTGTTTTGCTTCTTCAGCTCCTCCCTCTTCAACTGTTCCAGGACCACCGTGACGGCAACCTGGAAACTTCGGGGGTGGCCATGACTTGCAGCCTCCATTAGGTCGTCCCGTGCGGGCGGCCTTCGGAGTTCTTGTACCTATCGGAGACATCTAAGGGAGAAGAACAGTTGTTAGAAAACGAAGATCTGAGCCTAAGCATGGAATCAAGTAAAGATGGATGTTTTACCCCCTACTAACGCCTCCAAGCTCATGCGGCGTTCGCGTTCGGCGTTGCAGCGAGCGGTGATGTCCCGCAAGTTATGCTCCAGATGTCGGGTGCGGCGGCGCAGCTGGTGGTTGGCCCTCTGTTCCGGTGTGGCGTTTGTCGGGCATACTCCCCGGGTACTCATGCAAGGAAGGAAGAATAGTAGAAGACGGACTCCTGGTAGAATTCCCCTGTACTCCTACTAGGACTCGCTCTGTGTACTCCTACTAGGACTCCTGCCTTGTAACCGACTAGGAGCCCGCCCCCTGGACTATATAAAGGAGGGCCGGGTACCTAGCCGCACATCCCCAATCCCTCCGGAGACAACCCAACACCAAGCGTAGGGCGCCATACTTGATCCCCCAAACAGGACGTAGGGTTCGCCACCTTGGCAGCCCGAACCTGTATAAATCTTGTGTCTCGTGTCCTCGCGCATACCTTCGAGTTCTCGGTCTCCCGATCACGATCCTCACCGCACAATCTACTACCTCGGGTACCCCCTTGGTAGGTTTGCCGGTCTAAAACACCGGCACGGGGCGCGCCGGGGTAGGGGGTGATCATCACCACCGGGCGGATTCGAAGGACCCTCGTCAACAAGATCAATCCACTCGTCGACTCGCCGAGATCCATTGAAGCAAGTCGCCTTGCTCTTGTCAAAGCGGAATCAATCTTCCTACGCCGCGCTTCCGGTTGCTTCGGCACGTCGCGCGTTTCGTCACGCGGCTCGCCGCGCCGCTCGTCGACTACTCCGCCTCGTGCAGGCTCGTCGTCGGCTACTTCGCCTCCGCCGCGCGTCCGGGGTGCTTCGGCGTGTCGCGCGGCTCGTCACGCGGCTTGTCGCGCCGCTCGTCGACTACTCCGCCTCGCCCGGGCTCGTCGTCGACTACTTCATCTCCGCCGCGCGTCCCGGGGTGCCTCGGCACGTCGCGCGGCTCGTCGCACCGCTCGTCGTCGACTACTCCGCCCTCGCGCGGGCTCGTCGTCGTCGACTACTTTGCCTCCGCCGCGCGTCGGGGTGCCTCGGCACGTCGCGCGGCTCGTCTTGCGGCTCGTCGCGCCGCTCATCGTCGACTACTCCGTGCTCGTCGTCGACTACTTCGACTACGCCGCGCGCCCGGGTGCCTCGGCACGTCGTGCGGCTCGTCTTGCGGCTCGTTGCTCCGCTCATCGTCGACTACTCTGGGCTCGTTGTCGACTACTTCACCTCCGCCGCGCATCCGGGCGCCTCGGCACGTCGCGCGGCTCGTCTTGCGGCTCGTCGCTCCGCTCATCGTCGACAACTCCGAGCTCGTCGTCGACTACTTCACCTCCGCCGCGCGTCCGGGGTGCCTCGGCACGTCGCGCGGCTCGTCTTGCGGCTCGTCGCTCCGCTCATCGTCGACTACTCGGCCTCGCGCGGGCTCGTCGTCGTCGACTACTTTGCCTCCGCCGCGCGTCCGGGGTGCCTCGGCACGTCGCGCGGCTCGTCTTGCGGCTCGTCGCGCCGCTCATTGTCGACTACTCCGTGCTCGTCGTCGACTACTTCGACTACGCCGCGCGTCCGGGTGCCTCGGCACGTCGCGCGGCTCGTCACACGGCTCGTCGCGCCACCCATCGTCGACTACTCCGGGCTCATCGTCGTCGACTACTTCGCCTACACCGCGCGTCGGGTGCCTCGGCACGTCGCGCGGCTCGTCTTGCGGCTCGTCGCTCCGCCCATCGTCGACTACTCCGGGCTCGTCGGCGGCTACTTCACCTCCGCCGCGCGTCCGGGGTGCCTCGGCACGTCGCGCGGCTCGTCATGCGGCTCGTCGCGCCGCTCGTCGTCGTTAACTACTCCGCCTCGCGCAGGCTCGTCGTCGACCACTCTGCCTCGCCTAGGCTCGTCGTCGACCACTCCGTGCGCCGCGACTTCGTCTTGCGGCCACGCTGGCTCTACTTCGGCCACGCCGTGCGTGGTGACTACTTGTCTCGCGGCAACGCTGGCTCTACTTCGAGTGCGCCGCATGCTGCCACGACGTCATCTTCCTCGGTCGCATCGCGCCGACCATTCATCTCGACTAGTTTTCCAAACTAGTCGAGAACGGCAGTCACGCCCCCAACAACTAGTCGGAATCAACTCTGACTAGTCGACTTCAGCAGCAACCGTCGCGGCTCCATCGCTGACCGCCACGGCTTCATCAACAAGTCTTCCCAGGCAGCAACAGCTAAGTCATTTATCTAAATGATTGCTGTTTTCTTGGCTTGTTCTCCTCATCATGTAGGACTGCTTGCCGACTACTCATTTGTGTATGCTTCTCGGCGGGTTTTCACGGGAGCTACACTCTGCTGACTACTCTTGGGGCATATCAATCAAGTCGCGGTGAGTCTACTTCATCAACTCGGGGGCTATCCCTAGGAGGCAGTTTCTAAAGTCCGCTACGCGCGGCAATCTAAAGTCGACTTCTAAAGTCGCATTCTAAAGTCTGCTCCATGCGGCATCTTAAAGTCGACTCCGGTCGCATCTTCGCCTGCTTCAGTGGCATACTACGTGTGTAAGCTTCGATGGAACCTAGCTGTAAGCGGCCCTCGGGCCCTGGCGATGATGGAACCTAGCTGCACGTGGTCTTCACGCTCTGTACCATGGGTCCAAGTGCCCTAAGTACTCGCGCTCCGTACCTTGGGTCTGAAATCCATGGCCCAGGTACGCAAGTCGACTCCGGTCGCACCTTCAAGTCCACTACGGTGGCACCCGTACCTTGGGTCTGAAATCCATGGCCCAGGTACGCAAGTTGACTCCAGTCGCACCTTCAAGCCCGCTCTGGCGGCAACTGTACCTTGGGTCTGAAATCCATGGCTCAGGTACTTAAGCCGACTCCAGTGGCACAAGCCCGCTCTGGCGGCAATCGTACCTTGGGTCTGAAATCCATGGCTCAGGTACTTAAGCCCACTCCGGTGGCACAAGCCCGCTCTGGCGGCAACTGTACTTTGGGTCTGAAATCCATGGCTCGGGTACTTAAGCCCACTTCGGTGGCACAAGCCGACTCCGGTCGCACCCAAGCCCACTCTGGTGGCACAAGACGACTCCGGTCGCAATCTTAAGCCCGCTCCGGCGGCAAAACTACTCGTTTTCTCTGATTTTTCATTCGCTTTGGCTTTCCGGAAAGTGCTTTTCGTTTTTTGCATCTTAAATCCACCCCGCGTGGCACAAAGTCGACTTCTTCAGTCGCATCTCAAAGTCCGTTCTGCGCGGCATTCTAAAGTCGACTTCTAAAGTCGCATATCAAAGTCCGCTCTGTGCGGCACCCTAAAGTCGACTTCGGTTTTCAAGTCGCAACTCAAAGTCCGCTCCACGCGGCAACTAAAGTCGACTTCGGATTTCAAGTCGCATCTCAAAGTCCGCTCCGCGCGGCACAAAGTCGACTTCGGTTTTTAAGTCGCATTCTAAAGTCCGCTCTGACGGCACGACTACTTCTCAAGCTCCACGGCTCGACGCCAACCGCTACTTGGAATCTCTCCGGCTCGAGGGCTACTTGAAGATAACTTCGGCATGCTTCGCTCGCTCTCAAGCTCGGGGGCTCCTCACCAATCACTACTCGATGTGGCTCATACGGCTCTCTTATCTCGGGGGCTACACGCCGCAAGAGTACTCGGATGATGGCTTCGCGAACACTGAAGACCCTTAGATTGATTACCTAATCATTTCAAGGCTCGGGGGCTGCTATGCTACACCCATCATTCAAATTTTTTCAAGACCGATGAGCCGGACCACCTTCCGGCCTCGCGGCGGTTCAAGTACTATTGAAGACTTCTCCAAGCGTACTCGAGGACGCTCAAGAACTACTCGAAGAGGCTTCAAGACTACTCGAACTACTACTCTCGACTCCAACGTGCTCGGGGGCTTGTCGGGCATACTCCCCGGTACTCATGCAAGGAAGGAAGAATAGTAGAAGACGGACTCCTGGTAGAATTCCCCCGTACTCCTACTAGGACTCGCTCTATGTACTCCTACTAGGACTCGCCTTGTAACCGACTAGGAACCCGCCCCCCTGGACTATATAAAGGAGGGCCGGGTACCTAGCCGCACATCCCCAATCCCTCCGGGGACAACCCAACACCAAGCGCAGGGCGCCATACTTGATCCCCCAAACAGGACGTAGGGTTCGCCACCTTGGCGGCCCGAACCTGTATAAATCTTGTGTCTCGTGTCCTCGCGCATACCTTCGAGTTCTCGGTCTCCCGATCACGATCCTCACCGCACAATCTACTACCTCGGGTACCCCTTGGTAGTATTGCCGGTCTAAAACACCGACAACATTCTCTTCTTCCTCAGAGGAGTCAGAAAGGATGTACTCAGGTACTTCTTCGGTCCCAAAGATTTCTTCAGGGAGCAAGTCAAGGATGGAGAAAACAGTAAGGGGTGAACCATGTGATTGCAAATAAGAGCAAGAAACAGATTTGAAAGAAAACTCACTCTCGAATGGTATGCTTCTTTGGTGGAGTGCTGTCTTCCTTGATGGGTTGCTTTCCTTTGTCCGCCATGGCTTTGGGGTTTTCTCTTTTGGAGCGGGGGGAGAAGATGTGAAGTGATGGAGGAGTATGCGAGTGGATTTGCAGGGCATCCCAGAGGGCTATTTTATTGACTGGGAGAGCGCATTGGGAGTGATGACTGGTTGACGTACGTTATTGGAATACCAAAAGGTAGGGTTTTCTTCCCGAATGCGAAGGGTTTTCATTGAACAGTGTTTATGGTTCCCGAACTGAAGATTTTCTGCGGATTTTGCGCCAGGGGGCAGTTGTTTTCACGTATTCGGCTTGAGTAAAGTTCCCGAATTCGTTTGAGAAAAGTAAAGTTCGTAGTTGCAAGCAGGAGGGGATCATCACAATACAAGCATGGAAATTAAAATTCTTTATTTATTACCGAAGATCAAGCATCCCTAGTACAATCTAATCGAAAAGCCTGTTTAGCACAGACTGGGGATGGGTGAGTTCGGCAATGGCATTGCCGTGGCCATCGAGGCGCTCCAAGATGACTTCGATCTCGTCGATGTCTTCTGGTGCGCCGCCCTGGAAGCCGCGCAGCTGGATGGAGTAGTTGACGCCGGTGTGCGTCGCCATGGCGGCCAAGCCCAAGGTGGTGCCGAGGCGGATGCCGTGAACAGCCACCTCGTCCACGCGATCTTCTACCGCAGCGAGGCGCTCTGCCGGCGTGTCTCCAGGAGCGTTCACCTTGTCAGCCAATTGCTTCACTAGCATTTTTAGCTGGTCAAGCTCGGCGTCGCAGGCTGCAAAGTTGCAAGGCAGTGATGGTTAGTATCAAAAGTTGAATTGGATTGGAGGTTGATCTAAGGGATATACCGTCGATGGTTGCCAGTAACTGTTTGCGCTGGTCCTCCCACTCGAGTTCGGCGTTTCCGGCCTTCTTGGAGACATCCTCCAGCTCGCGCTGGGCTTCTTCAAGCTCCGCCTTGAAGCGGAGGGCGTCAAGCTCCCCGTAGGGCACGGGGGAGTAGTTGTTCAACTCCGAGGAGTCGTCCGGCAGGGCCAGATTCATGGCCGGCGCGGGGGCCGGGTTCCATTGGATGAGCCTGAAACAAAGAAGATCGTCAGAAACAGAAGGAAATCTAGGACGAATCATGATGGGACTTGACGATCACTGCCTCCAACGCGTGCCGGCGCGACTTCCTTCCACCTCGTCAGCGGCGTGGCGCCTGTTGTTGCTACCCATCATTGGTTCTTGGAGCTGCGCTGGTGGTGGAAAAACAGGTTTGGATTGGCAAAGGTTTGAAGGCTAAAGGCTTGGTGAAAGGCTGGGGGCACCTACGGTTTTATTTATAGGGATGGTGAAGAGATCGTGGCCCTGGATCGTGGTGCATATCCCGAGAAATTTGGAAAGTGGAGAGGTTTCCTTAACCGAATCGCCGTCGGGTCGTTTGGAATTCAAGCTGAGTCATATTCGGTTGACTGGCTCGGCTGAGTTGCGGTCGGAGTGCTGTTCGGGTATAGCACTGTTTGACCAAAGTTACTGAATAAATCATCCAAAGTTGCGAACAAAGTCATGCAGAGAAAAGGAAAATGAAGTTTATAAAAGGCACTGTTACAAGGACGATCAATTCGGTTACACATTGCTTAGTACAATTAAATGTTCAAGTACTTTGCAATTACACTCGAGGCATTTGATATTATCTGATTGATGTTCTTCAGCCGTTCCTGATAATCTTTCTGAGTATTGGACAGGGCGGAGAGTTTTGCCTTGAGCTGGTTTGCTTCAATCATGGCTGCTGATACTTCCTCTTGGGTTTTCTCTATTAACCCAGGGAGCTCGGCTATCTTTTTCTCGTCAGCTTCAATTTCAGCTGACAAATTCCTCAGCTCAGTTTCTAGTGCAGTTTTTCTGGCAATTTTCAACTCAAGAGCGGACTGCAGTTTGGTCAACATTTCCTTGTTGCTTTAGATTTGGGCTTGTGATCCTTTCACAGCTTGCTCAGCTCTGGCTTTCTTTTGCTCAAGAACTGGTTGGGAGGATTGGCTTTTCAAGGCTCGCCTTATTGCGACATAATGAATATCCAGGTCTGAGATAGGCTCCAAGGAAGTTTTGATGTCTTCAGAGAGCTCTTGATCGATGGATTCAAGCATTTCCTCGAAGTGATCAACATCTCTGACTTGATCTCAGGCATCTTTTTGCAGCCAAGAAAGGATTTCTTTGAGCTTTGCCTGGTTTTCCTCTGACAGGACTTGATTTAAGGATGCTTCATCTTTTTCGGCAGCTGGATCACTCACCACGAGTGGAGAGTTTGATGGTGATATATCCTGGTCCTGAAAAGGAAAGATTGCCGAATTAGGAATGGTTAGTTGAAGGAGGATAACAGAGTTGGGTGCCTGCATTTACCTCATGCCTGGTTCCTTGAATTGGAACAGAAGCCTGTTCAGGTTCAGGGGAAATTTCCTGGGCGACTAGTTGAAGAGGAGTCTGAGGGGTTCTTGGCAAAGCTGAAGCTTCTACTTGAGGGGAATCTGGTGCAGTCCCTGGTAAATTTGAAGCTTCTGGCTGAAATGAAGGTGGATTCATCCCTGGTGAAACTGGAATTTCTGCTTGGCAAGGGGGAGATTGAATCCTTGGAGAGTTTGAAGCTTCTGGTTGGGCTGAAGATGGGTTCATTTCTGGTGAAGCTGGAACTTCTGCTTGAGGAGGGGGTGATTGGATCCCTAGTGAAGTTAAGGTTTCTGCTTGAACAGGAGATGGTTGAGCCCTTGGTGAACTTGGAGAGGAAGTCTCCATGGGTTGATTCACCAATGTTTCTTCTGCAGATACTAAATAAAGAGTAAATGCCAGTGAAAGTGATGATCTTTGAAGAGAAAGAAGCAATAAAGGTCGTACCAACAGATGGAGCATTGGCAGATTCTGAAGCTGTTGATGGTTGCTGAGTTCTAGTCTGGAATTGCACAAGATGAAATATGTCAGATTAAGAATGGTCTTGTGTTCAGGAAAGAAAAGATGTTACCTTAATGGGAATTTTTTTAGTGGTTCTTTTCTTCTTGGCAGCTGGAGGTGCAACCAAGGATGGAATTTTTCTTTTGTCAGAAGTTGAGCTGATGAGAATTGGGTCCATTGTGGCATATCTGGACATCAGCCGAGCAAGAGTTGTGGATTTAAATCCCAGAGCTGAAATTGGACCTACTACATTATAAGCAATTGTCCTGGCTCGAGGGGCAGGCACTGTATTCTGCGAGAGGTGACCAAAATCATGATTAGTAGTGAAGGGCATGCCTGGTCAAAGAAAAAGATAGGTGTGTTACCTCTGAGGTTGGCTGAAAGTCAGGCATCAGCTCAAGACAGGATGAGTGCACTGGCTCACTGAAGATATGGTCATGGAATTCTTGCCACCAGGAGATGAAGAGAGGGTGAGCTATTGTTATTGGTGTGAAAAGCCAGGTATAAATAGTTGGGCTGCATTTGTATTCAAAGACCCTCCTGGCTTGAATGCTCTCTTTGATTTCCTCTCTGGGTTTGAGGAATTCATGAAGAAATAGCCTTGGGGGCATTTGGCCACATCCTAGCCGTCGGGCCATTATATTTGGCTGATAATATTCATAGGTGCTGTGATTTAACCTTCCTCCACAAAATTCTGCTGGTAAGGCGCATGGATGGATAAAGATATTGAAGATTTCTATAGATCTTGCATCATGGCATCCAGTTTCAAAGGAGAATTCAAAGGGGAGGGTCAAATTATCATTGTTAAGATAAGGGAGCCAAAGGGGATCGGTGAAACCTCTGAAGAAGAGTTCAAAAAGCTGACTGACATTTTGGTCAATGGAGATGGTTGAAGCAGCTTCTCCGTAGGTTTGGCATCCTCTAGTAATCTGAGCTTCTCCTTCCTTGTGGCTGGATGAAGGGAAATGCCGATTGTTGGGATTGATGTTAACAATCTGGTGCATGTACAGTTGCAGCCACATCTGCACAAACCACCAAGGGCCGTTGACACATAGTATCTTCTGGCCGGTGTGCATTTGATAAATGGTCTGATGAAGCATATGATACACACTCCCTAGGAGATACTTTCCAAGGGGGATACGATGACCAGTAGCCAAGTCTGTAGCCATTGCAATGTGATTCAAAGTTGGCTCATTGGCTTTACCACAGAAGATGAATCTACACACCACATGTTCAGGAATGCCCTGTATTCAACTTCACCCAGAGAGCCGTCTTTCATGTGATTCTGGATATATGACTTGTATCCACTTCCTGTCTTCACTCCTTTCTGCCTAGTGGAGCCTTTGTATTGGAAGGGATACATGGGTCCTGAGATATCAAGGCCGGTAATCATGTATACATCGGCCAAAGTAGGAGACATTGGGCCGTGACCAAAGAGGAAAGCGTTGACACCATTTGACCAGAAATGGCTGGCTGCTATCAAAAGATTTTCATTCTTGGGGGTTTCGGCCAGAGATAACTCTAGGCACTGGGCGATGCGGAGGCTGTCCCAATTACTGGTTTTGGCGCTGTTATTTGCAAGTATCCTCTTGTACCAATTTCTCCAACCTGCGATTGGGGGCAAAGGCCAGTTCTTGAAAGCATCTTGCCACAAAGGGGGCCCTGATAAAGCCGCTTTGAAGGGGATTCTTTTGGATTCGGCTTCAATGAATTCGCGAGGATCAGAAGTTCCCACAGGACCGAGAAAATAGGATGTTGAGTTGGCCTCGGTGTGATTCAAAAGCTCGGTGGAAAGCTCCTATCAAGAAAAGACGGAAGAAGAAATCTGAGGTAGGAGTCGAAAAGAGGAATGAACCTTAAGGGGATGAAATTTACCTGAGCAGCTTGATTTTGATCCGCCATTGGAGATTTGAGCTTGGGGAAAAGATGACCTAGGGTTTGGATCTGAACGGAGACTCCGATGGATTGCAGGGAGAGAGAATAGGTGTTGAACATATTTGATTTGAAGACGTTGGCGTTTACAGTCAATTTCGGAATAAAATCACTTTTATCCGGTAATTGAAGGGGCATATGTTAACACCAAAAATTGGTACAGGAAGGAGGCTGATTTGTGGGCCGAACTTGGTAACAAATTCCATTAGGTAGGGAAAGATTTCTTCAGAGGATTCGGCAGAAATACCTGCGGTCGGCAGTATGTTCTTGTTCGGCAAAAGGACTGTTTGCGCTGGATTTGCGGGATCGCGTGGTGACGTGGCCCGAACGGAAGGAAGGGACGGATGGATAGGCATTCGCACTTGGGCATTAAATTAGGTATCAAATATTGTGCTCGTAGTGCACCAGGAGTCGTGTTAGGACAGGGTATAAATATGAACCCTGGGTGTATGTAATCGCAATCGAACATTCTCATAACAAACCGGCTTTACGCCAAACTTTCGAGTCCTTTAGTCGTGTCGTCGAGTTCTTCGAGAGGGTTCATCGATCCGTCGACCTCCATAAGTACCGGCAACCTTGTATCATATCTAGTATCATGCGGTGGATTTAGATCGTGATGCAAGTAGTCTTGTTACCATGCTTAGTATCATGCGGTGGATTTAGGCTTGGTTCAAGAGGGTTTCTTGTTAGATCATGAGCCATGCGGTAGGCTAAGATCTAGCTTGGAGCTAGTTATCGGCTCTATTAGATTTGACAAGATCTAATAGATTCATTAAGTTACCACGTGTTGCTTTGAGTTTTTACTTTATGTTTAAATTCATGTAACACTCCTTTTGCCCAATTTAGATTGGTTTGAATCGGCTTTATCTTGTTCGGTGATCCTTATGTAACATGTTCATATCTCTGGCTCAATACGACACGTGGATCACGTTTTCTCTAATAGCCGAAACCGAATCAATCTAAGTTGTCACGTGTTGCGGGTTCAAGCTTGTTAATCTTGTGTAAATCTTGACAGAACCGGGTATCATGCGGTAGATGCAAGTTTTTTGGGTTGTTTCAGAGCTAATCATCCGGTGGATTAGATTTCAATTCAATCTGATAGGTTTATCATCCTTGGCAATGTTTGTTCCTTCTCCACGGATCCCGATTCGGCTGTACAGCTGTATTCGGTTGTGCTTTCATGAGTGAAACATGCTTATTAGTCTTGTTTTAAATAATGTGTGCTTTTAGCCTTCCATATTTAGATTGAATCATGCGGTGGATTGATCTCTTTGTGGTTGGTGGTGTGATTTCAAACAAGTTGTATCATGCGGTGGATTAACTTGTTTGGTTTCATGCTTGACGGGTTTTAAAGTACCTAGACATGCGGTAGACTAGTGCCTTTGGCATATGCATGCTTGTTTACTTCATATTTATGAGTATGCTTTACTTTATTTATTTTTATTTGTTGTTTATCATAAAAAATCGGTCATGATCATGCATGTGCAGTGTTATTTAAACAAAGACTGATCTTTTGTCATGCTCACGTCATCCATTCGGCTATGCTCTGTTTTATATTCTAACGATCCTGAATGATTTTCAAATCTATTGACAGATAGCTTCTCATAGCTATATGTGAGTTTACATGGCTTTCTAGCCGCAAATATAGAACTGTCTGGTACCACCCGGCAAGTTCCAAGCTTTGGTATTTAACTGCGTTATCCTTTGTTAATTTCAGGAAAATTGACTGGCACGCCCTGGAATCTGTTCGCGTGTTAAGCCAGCTTTGTTCGACTTGCTGTGTGCTTGGCGTAGGGTGCGGATTTTGCGTCAACAGGGCCCCTCCCCCTCCTCCCCCGACATATTGTACATGTTGCGAGCGATGTTACAGCTTGTGGCGAGCATGTTGCGACCACCATCCAAACAGGTTGGGAGGGCGTCTGACTTTTTCCCGGTCGGACGCCTGATCATAGCATTACCGAAGTTTTTTAATTATACACTACTCCTTCAATCCCAACAAAATAAGTCATTGGGCGATTAGAAAATTTGACCCAAAAATTAGTAGTTTGCTGAATTCAGCATGTGTGCACATGCATCTGGATAAGCAACACTTGTTAATTTGTTGTAAAAATCCCAGAATGACTTTCTTTTATGAAGGGACTATTTCCAAAAGTTTCATGTGATAGAAAAAATTACGTAATTAACTTATCGTACACTTTAGCACTCACGCACGCTCACTTCACTTGGGTTGCATACATGAACATTAGAGTCAGCTGGAATTATTTTATTTAATCGAACTTCCGGATGTGGTACTCGTTGCGTGTGTTTGGAGAAATAACCAAGAGTTATTTTAAGAGTTAAAGTTTAGCCCATGAAAATAGCCCTGTAATGAAATAGCCTTTGAGCTGTTTGGATCCAAAGGTTATTTCGGTTATTTGACTTTAATGCATTTTTCCAATCATTTGCCCCCGTTAATTGCCATTGGAGGCCGACCAGGTCAAGGTTTGACTCTCCAAGGTGCAGGCCGAGCTGGAGGCGCCCAGCTCCTCCGGCGACGACGGCACCGCGGCGGTGGTGGACGCATTCACCCTCTTGCACTCGGCAACGGCCTCCACGCGGAACTGCGAGCCGAGGAACCACGACGACGACGACACGGGCGTCTCCACCTACCGGGAGAGTAGGGGAAGGCGTCGGCGAAGAGCCGCCGCGGCGGGAGCGCGGCGAGGATGATGCGGCCATCGCCTGGCAGCACTAGCGACGACCACTGGACGGAAGCAGAGCACGCGGCACGTCTCTGGGTCGGTGGCGAGCGCGTCGAGATTCTCAGCCTGGTGGCCTCCAACCTAACGAGCGTGGCTGCCGCCATCAGCGCGTGGCAAGCCGCTGCTGCTCGATCTGCGATTCCTTTCAGCCGCGCCCGTGACACTGGAGCTCACAATTGAACAACTAGAACTCGAATTGGATGGGAAAATTCAATTGAAGATTTGAAACTCAAATTGGGTAAGGAATGAGTTCAATCTAGGAACTCGAATTGCTTGCGGCAGTGCAGCTTTGCTTGCCTTCTTTTGTGATTAGCTTGCTTGCTTGCACTTAGCAATCTACAATCCGTATGGATTAGTGTTGCTTGGATGAACGACCAGCAGCTACTAGCAAGAGCATCGCATCTCTCGTTGATCTGAATTGCAGCACACAAACATCAAATCGAGCAGTAGCAACCACATGCCGCACACCCTTCGTGGCTGGAGACGGCATGGTCCGTGCATTGGCCTTGTGGCTGGTGAGGTCGAGGGCTGGCTTGATGTGTCGCACTTGCAGCGCACAGTGGTGACCGCTGACGATGTAGGAGCATCCCAGGGCCGGGCCCGCCCGCCCGCCTGGGCTTCCTCGACGAGGGTCTCCGTAGTGTGCCGCACGCTCGCGGCCAGAAGCGGCAGCGGGTCAGGACCGAGCTAGCCGGCGGACAACGCCGGTTGCCGCAGAGTACCTGAGCTTGCCTGCGCCCGCAGTGGGGCAGAACTCGGAGTGCCTGGGGAGACGGTGGAGGCGCGGCGTGGCTGGGGGACCGCGAGGAGAAGGGCGGCCGGGCAGGGGTGCCGCGCGAGGCACGGGAGGAGGGAGTGACCGCAGGCTAAAAAATAGCTCATGGATTCAAACACCCCATTGTTGCCTAAACTGCTGTGCAGCCGGTGTAAACGGTATGTAAATGCTACACGTGACCTACCGTACAGTTTATAGGATCTAAATGGTACGGTCTTACACCGGTGTACACAGTCAACACAAGTTTAACGGCTTAAAAATGAAAAGAAAAATAACTCTTTTTTTTGAGAAACCGGGTTTTACACATTTCATATAGCGTTGGTGGTTAGAGTCCTAATTTTACAAGAACACCCTTGAAAGAATACGAAATTACAACTGGTCCTTGTAAACATCTCAGTCTTCTTCACCACCGATGGCCGAAGCGCTATGCTTGAAGCTCAAGAGTTATAATATTCGCTATGCTTAAAGCTCAAGAGTTATAATATTGCATTTACATTTGATCTGGAGTATAGGTACGTCGTACTATCAAGAGGAATGTATTACCGAAACTGGTGCCACCGGTTTTGTGTTAGCCGACCCAATGACTAGTTGTTTGAAATCTCGGTGGAACCGAGTTTAGGAACTCAGTGGCACCGGTTTTCACTGAAGTTTGCAACGACTAGTTTTTGGGGAGTTGGGTATTTATACCCCTTGGTCCCCACTGTTGCAAGTTGTTGTTCCTGAGGTTGCTGGTGTGCTTCCTTGCAATTCCTTGCTAAGCCAAAGCCATTCTAGCTCTCCCCAACCCCTCTTGGTAAGGTTGATCGATCTTTGATAGATCTAGTGGGTTGGGTGGTAGAGAGAAGCCTTCGTGAGTAATTTCAAGAGCACCTGAATCCCTTGAGCACTGTTGGACGTCGTCAAGCTCATGTGAAGCGTTTGTTATTCTTGGAGGCTTGCCTCCTACGCAAGCTCCCAAGGTGTGGTGAGTAGTGGAACAGCTTGTGAAGGTCGTGCTTCACCTCCGAATGGGAACAAGCTATCTAGTAGATCGGGGAAAGGGTTGAATGCAACCCGGTTTCGGTAGGAGAAGCACCCAACGGAGACTAAGATTCACACAGTGCTGATTCTGAACTTCGGTAAAAATAAATCTTTGCGTCTCTTGTTGGTTTACCTTTCATTTGCCTCGCTTTGCTAGCTCAGCTAGTATTTACCATATTTGTGGATCTACTCGGGTTTCAGTGTTTGTGAAGTGCAGGCACCCAATATCCCTCAAGGAACTGATCCTTAAGCCACATATCAAGTTGGAGTTGAAGCCAAGCAAGCAAACAAGAAGGATAAGAGGGGAGACACCGACAGACAAACTCGGTGGCACCGGGTTGGCAAACCAGTTTTGGGCGGTGTTGCATTTCTGCTGCGCAGGCGTGTCCAGAGACTACAGAGATTTTTCCAGAATCTCCAGACTTTCCAGAATCTTCAAAGAAAAGTCCGGAGTATCTAGACCTTGTTGATAAAATTGTATTAAGTGGTGATTGTTCAAGACTCGCTTATTCACCCCCTCCTCTAGGCGACATCAAGATTCTTTCATCTGCAAACACCAAAGTTTTTTTCCATCGTGGGAGATCATGAGGGCTTCACTTTTGTCAAAGTTGATGTTGAAACTTGGCATTCTTTCATATATGCATAACAATATTTTCATATTCAGTATCGATTCCATTTAATCTTGTAAACATAGTATAGTATCGTCAGCATACTTCAACACAACCACTCCCTGTGGGATATATTCCGCTGCTAGACCTTTGAACAAGCCATTTTCTTGGGCTTTGTGAATCATTTTTGCCAGATTGTCTGCAGCTAAATTGAACAGCAGGGAGACAAGGGTCTTCCTACCTAACACCTTTGCCACTTTTAAAATAAATGCCAGTAGTCCCATTGACTTTGACACTCAAAGTTCCACTAGAGATTACCTCTTGTATCCATCTGCACCAAGATTCACAAAAACCCCTTTCTCTGAGGATTTCAAAGAGGATGTTGACGATGTATTTTGGTACACCAAACATGTTCATTACACTTAGGTTTGGATTTGATTATTGTTGGCATTTCTAATGTCATCGACTAGAAACGGATATAAGATCCATCTCTATCGACAACATAATAAATGCAAAGGTATATCTTAACACGATGCTAAGTGTATATCAGATGTTGCTTTCAGATTAAACTAAAAGGTGAACTCCGACACGATTCATAGCACAACTCGATATAGGTTGTCAGCCCTGACAGGTGTGCCAGAAAACACATGGATATGGTATTCTTACATATGCCTTGGATCTCTAGAAAAGAAGATATATAAACAGGGAATCCGCAAGCGCACAGATATGAATATACCATTATAGCATTTTAACCAGGAGTAAAACCAAGTATCATATTTATATTCTACCACAGGGAAAGAAGTCTTTCGAATCCATAATAGCTAATACATGCTCATCTCTCAGTTTTATAATGTAGAGTGGCCAAAATATATCAATTTCTATAAATAGGGGTAAGTCACATGAAGATAAAGATATTGATAGCATTGTTCAAGTCATAACATCATGAGCAGCTAGAAAGTGTCATTATAGCAAGAGAAACATAGCAAAGTCTAGTTAGAGAGGATACTCCTCGGTAACTCTAAACTATATGTCAATGCAAACTATGATTAGTGCAAATATTTAACAATCATGGAAGAAGAACTATTATATTAATGCATGGGGAGACTATCCTGGAGGATCAAGGCTGAAATTTGAAACAACCCAAACAGTATAAGGCTCCACTAGTCCTATACACGGGGGTGGACTGCTGTTGACGGTGAATTTCCGTCAACCTAGAGTACTTGTTATACATTGGTTTCGATTATGATTTGCAACTAACCCGCCACTAGGCATACTAATGATGTAACAAGTTCACACTTGCATGTCGATTTTAGAGTTTGTTGTTTACGCAGGAAATTAACGTTAAAGAGGAGACTTTCGGGATAAGTTCATCAAGCACTTCAAGAGAAGATCATGAAGCCCGTCACTATGCCTGTTGTTTTTATCCATTGTTCATATTCAAATCCACACCCACCTCAAATGGGGAGGGTATGGGTAGAAAATAATTATCCATTGAAGAAATGGGGAGGTTAGGGTGTGGGGAGGGTGTAAATAATCGATTGGGTATGTGTAGAATCTAGTACGAAACTAGTTATCCATTGGGTATGGGTGGGAATGGGGAGGGTAAGAAGTGGATAATAATTATTTGGATTTGGGTATGAACAAGAGTGGATTTGTCCATACCCTCCCCAGTGACAGGCTTACCCGTCACAAGTCAAAACACGAAGTGAACAAGACTCCAAACAACCCAAGGACCGAAGAATCAACACGCAAAACTTCGGGGACTTGGATGTTTACCAACGAGAACTCAGCCCGAGAGATATTCTCGCAGCTCAGGACAGCATGATCTTTCGGTACAGATTCAGAGACTTAAACGGAATTTAATGGCAAAAGTTTGACTTACAAAGTTGTGGGCCTCGACGATACCTTCGATTTGGACATGTGGAAGGCCCAATTCGGATAAGGGAGCTAGGAGATATAGCCCCCGAAATCCCTGCTGCGCAGTCAGTCCGAAATCAGAACAGATTATCTTCCAAGGCCGATCTGGAGATCTTATCTTCGTTTTTAAGGAAAGAGATGAGTACCAAAGTTGAAGATAACTTCGTGGCACACAACCTGGACACCGAATTTGCATTATTTGGAGTCCGCACGTGGGAGATATGGTCCTGGCAAGGAAGGACTGCGAATCAGGAAAATCTGGCTGATTTTATGGAAACCAAGTTTGCTTCTCTCCCAAGGAGAATCTCGTGCAAGGCAATGTGGAGCACTCCCAATGGCACCCCAAGGACATAAATACAACCCACTAGACGCCCCAAGATGGTTATCCATCGAACAAATCATCCTACCGATGCCAATCACCAGGAAACCGCCGCCGCAAGATGAGGGAGAGAGTTAGATGAGCTCGTCGCAAGGATCAACGCCGGCGGAGAGAAGGAAGCAAGAGGAGGACTCCAAGCCGCTGACCTAGGGGTGTTCCCAAGCTCCGTAGCCGCCATCTTCATCGACGACGTTCTCCGGAGTCTCCATCACCCCTATGTGCTTCAATCTGTGTAAGATGATGGGGTAATGTCTCCGTTCATCCCTAGGATTAGATGGATACATGCTATGTGATCGCTACTTGATTCGTGGTTTCAATCTATTGTTTTCATGTTGATGATGCTTTGATAATTAAGGTAGGCCACCGTGTTTTTCGGGCGTATGATATCCGCTACTCCCATAGATTCCATCAACATACCGTGTCCATCATAGGTCTAGTCACGAATACCTTCGCGTAGTGACAGTACGAGAGGAGGGAAAGGGCGAAACCGTGGTCACAACCCCCGGTAGATTGGTTTACCGCATTCGTGTAGTAGATGCATACCATGTTATCCTAGATCCTAGGGAGGGAACGCTTATCTTTCTTACTCACTCTCTTGTGTTCACCCCTTTATCATCTAGTTTAACCCTAGATTTGTTTGATCAACTTAACTTAGATTAACTTAGGTTAGATTGTTTTACCTTTAGATTAATATTCTATCAAAGGTTTTCCATTCAACTAGATTAGTATTTGGTTAAGCGCTAGTAATCCCCTTGCTCCGCAGATTGACAAGAACCTTTGGGAATCCCGTGGTGAAAAAGGTGTAGGTCCGTACGCTTGCGGATCGTAGGTGGATACGAGTTTTATCCGTCAACAACTGCGAAGGACTCAATAGTGTTGTCACCACCACGATCTACCACGACCCGACATATAGGGTGCAATCGCAGATAAATACAATATAAGCACCACACTTACACTGTCTTTACCGTTCACCCATGTTAACAAATGATCTAAGTGATGGCTATACGACTCCATACATGAATATAAAGGCAAATCAACTATGCTAAACATGTATTCATAATAAACACCAAAGCATATAATGTCGAATATAATCATTGATAAGAACATATGTCTGTATAACAAATGTAAGGAACTAGATAAGAACTTACAAGAGCGAAGCTAGATCAATATCTCGATCAACCTCTAGACGATCAAGAGCCAAGTAGACGCCTTGCCTCCTCCTAGATCTAGACTAGCTAGTGCTATATGGTGTTTCTAGGGCGTATCTCTGACTTGATGACTTGATCTGGTGTATGCAAACTCAGGTTTCCAAATGTCTCTGCCAGGGGGTAGGGGGCTGCTTATATAGCTCTGAGAGGGTAGACGTGCGCCGTTTGATCAAACCGACCTAACGAGTGGTTTAGATTGATCCTCATAGACGATGGAAGAACCTTCTGGAAGTAGGGCTGAGGTGGCGCCCAGGGGAGGCCAACCGGCCCCACCACCAAGTCGATCGGGCTGGGGTGGGCCCCCCCTTAGGGCCCACTTCGACCAGGTGGTTCGTTGTTTCTTCTAGATGCTTCTTTCTTGGGTGCCAAGTCACATTGAGGCGAAGCCTTATGGAGTCTTCTAGATTTGATTCTTTTAGCACTTTTTCTGAATGGTTCCTGGATTTATATAATTTACCAAATCTCCAGAAAAACTGTTAGTGGCACCCTATTCTAAGTTGATATTAACATTTATGCCCCTTTCTCATGTTTAGTTGACTTATAAAAATATAGGATAAGATGTGTCAACAAACTCCCCCAAGCTTACCCTTTGCTAGTTCCTACCAAAGATATGCTTTAGCAGGATCAGGAGTTGTTATAATGCTTTCACACCTCAAAAGTACTGTGGTTTTCAAAAACCAAGTCTCCTCAACAAGATTGCTCTCTCTTACCTTCAACCTTTAAGCATAGCCTTTTCATAAATCTTGAGCAAATAAAAGACAGAACAATCAAGTCAAGAAGTATATCTCAAATTCTTTGATCAACTATCATTATGGGGTTTTGTACATTTTTCAGATAGAACTCAGAGATCCTGTGTATGACCTTTTGAAGCATGGAGTCACACTTGGCAAGATATGTATGGATGATAGTGTTGGGTGAATGAGGGTGAAAGGTGGTAAGCCTTTTAGCCTAGCTCTTGGACTATATCTCTGTTTCTAAGATTTTTAAGATTTGGGCTTTCCATTCTTGGAGAGGTGGGCTCTACTCGCCCCAGACTTTTGTCCATTTTCCTTAGAGATGTGGGCTCTACTCGCCCTCGGACACGTGTCCATTATTCATCTCTAAATTTATATTTTTAGGGATGTTGACGGTGAAATTCTGTGAACCTAGCCATGAGTTTACCTTCGGTGTTGGCATGCATTTTATATCTTATCCATTGGTACTAACCCCCTCGGTATAACAAGTTCGTTCGTGCATGTCGGTTTTGGAGTTTAGTGTTTATGCAGAATTTTAGTGCTGAAAGCAAGACTTCCGGGATAAGTTCATTAAGCACCTCATGACAAGACCTTGAAGCCCGGTACAAGTCAAGCAATGAAGTAAACATGACACCAAGAAGCCCAGGGACCTAACCCGAGAAGATGAAAAACTCCAAGGACCCAGTCAGAAAACTGCTGAATCTTGTGGGACAAGGAGCTTCATCCAATCCGAAGAGAAACTGACGACAAGGGCCCAATGCAGATCAGGGAAGACTCTAGAAGACTCGGGAACCAACACGAGGCGAAGGAGGCCACTGGCTGGGCCGAAGTGGGCCCAAGCCAGCCGGCCCAGCCCATTTCCAGGCCCAGTCAGCCCCCTTTGACCTAGCCGCCATTCGGGCTATTTATAGCCCTGAGTGTCGGGCATACTCCCCGGGTACCCATACGAGGAAGGATAAAGACAGACTTCTACTAGAATTGCCCTGTAATCCTACTAAGACTCGTTCCGTGTAACCGACTAGGAACTCGCCCCCTGGACTATATAAAGGAGGGCTGGGTACCTAGTCGGGAACCTGATCTCAACCAACACCAAGCGCAGGGCGCCATACTTGATCCCCCAAACAGGACGTAGGGCTCGCCACCTTGGTGGTCCAAACCTGTATAAATCTTCTGTCCCGTGTCCTTGTGCATACCTTCGAGTTCTCGGTCTCCTGATCACGATCCCCACCACGCAATCTACTACCTCAGGTACCCCCTTGGTAGGTTTGCCGGTATAAAACACCGACAACTGGCGCGCCAGGTAGGGGTGATCATCACCACCGGGCGAATTCGAAGGACCCTCGTCAACAAGATCAATCTACTCGTCGACTCACCGAGATCCATTGTAGCAAGTCGCCTTGCTCCTGTCAAAGTGGAATCAATTTTCCTACACCACGCGTCCGATTGCTTCGACTACGCCGCGCGTCCAGGTGCCTCGGCATGTCGCGCGGCTCGTCATGTGTCTCGTCGCGCCGCTCGTCATTGACTACTTCGCCCCGCGTAGGCTCGTCGTCGACTACTTCGCCTAAGCCGCGCGCCCGGGTGCCTCGGCACGTCGCGCAGCTCGTCACGCGGCTCATCGTCGACTACTTCGCCTCGCGCAGGCTCGTCGTCGACTACTTCGCCTCGCGCAGGCTCGTCGTCGACTACTTCGCCTACGCCGCGCGTCCGGTGCC
Organism: Cenchrus americanus; assembly: GCA_947561735.1. Taxonomy (NCBI): domain Eukaryota; kingdom Viridiplantae; phylum Streptophyta; class Magnoliopsida; order Poales; family Poaceae; genus Cenchrus; species Cenchrus americanus. The sequence continues at coordinate 94,331,284 of OX387242.1, read as the reverse complement.
TCGGCACGTCGCGCGGCTTGTCACGCGGCTCGTCGTCGACTACTTCGCCTCGCGCAGGCTCTTCGTCGACTACTTCACCTACGCCGCGCATCCGGTTGCTTCGGCACGTCACGCGGCTTGTCACGTGACTCATCGTCGACTACTTCACCTCGCGCAGGCTCGTCGGGCGACTACTTCGCCTACGCCGCGCGTCCATGTGCCTCGGCACGTCACGCGGCTCGTCACGCGGCTCGTCGTCGACTACTTCGCCTCCTCCGCGCGTCCGGGTGCCTCAGCACGTCGCGCAGCTCGTCGTCGACTACTTCACCTACACCGCGCGTCCGGTTGCTTCGGCACGTCACACGGCTTGTCGTGTGACTCATCGTTGACTACTTCGCCTCGCGCATGCTCGTCATCGACTGCTTCGCCTACGCCGCGCGTCTGGGTGCCTCGGCACGTCGCGCGGCTCGTCATGTGTCTCGTCATCGACTACTTCACCTCGCGCAGGCTCGTCGTCGACTACTTCCCCTATGCCGCGCGTCCGGTTGCTTCGGCACGTCACGCGGCTTGTCGCGTGACTCATCGTCGACTACTTCGCCTCGCACAGGCTCGTCGTCGACTACTTTGCCTACGTCGCGCGTCCGGGTGCCTCGGCATGCCGTGCGGCTCGTCGTCGACTACTTCACCTCGCGCAGGCTCGTCGTCGACTACTTCACCTACGCCGCGCGTCCGGTTGCTTCAGCACGTCGCGCGGCTTGTCGCGTGACTCATCGTCAACTACTTCGCCTCGCGCAGGCTCGTCGTCGACTACTTCTCCTCTGCCGCGCGTCCGGGTGCCTCGGCACGTCGCGCGGCTCGTTGTCGATTACTTCGACTATGCCACGCGTTCGGTTGCTTCGACACGTCGCGCGACACGTCGCACGGCTCGTCACGCGGCTCGTCGTCGACTACTTTGCCTCGTGCAGGCTCGTCGTCGACTACTTCACCTATGCCGCGCGTCTGGTTGCTTTGGCACGTCGCGCGGCTTGTCGCGTGACTCATCGTCGACTACTTTGCCTCGCGTAGGCTCGTCGTCGACTACTTCACCTACGTCGCACAGCTCATCATGTGGCTCATCATCGACTACTTCGCCTACGCCGCGCGTCCGGGTGCCTCGACATGTTGCGCGGCACGTCGCACAGTCCGTCATGCGGCTCATCGTCGACCACTTTGCCTACGCCGTGCGTCCGGGTACCTCGGGAAGTCGTGTGGCTCATCGCGCCACTCGTCGTCGACTACTTCGCCTACGCTGCGTGTCCGGGTACCTCGGCACATCGCGCGGCCCGTCACGCGGCTCGTTGTCGACTACTCCGTGCACCGCGACTTCGTCTTGCAGCCACACTGGCTCTACTTTAGCCACGCCGTGCATCACGACTACTTGTATCGCGGCAACACTGGATCTACTTCGAGTACGTCGCGTGGCGCCACGACGTCGTCTTCCAGTCGCATCGAGTCGACTACTCATCTCGACTTGTTTTCCAAACTAATCGAGAACGACAGTCACACCCCCAACAACTAGTTGGAATCAACTCTGACTAGTCAACTTCAGCAACAAGCGTCGTGGCTCCATCGCCGACAGCCACAGCTTCATCAACAGTATGCCCAGACAGCAACAACTAAGTCATTTATTTAAATGATTACTGTTTTCTTTTCTTGGCTTGTTCTCCTCATCATGTTGGACTACTTGCCGACTACTCATTTGTGTACGCTTCTCGGCGGGTTTTCACGGGAGCTACACTCTGCTGACTACTCTTGGGGTATATCAATCAAGTCAACACGAGCCTACTTCATCAACTCGGGGGCTATCCCAAGGAGGCAACTTCTAAAAGTCCGCTACGCGCGACAATCTAAAGTCGACTTCTAAAGTCGCATTCTAAAGTCCGCTCCATGCGGTAACTTAAAGTCGACTCCGGTCGCATCTTCACCTGCTTCGGTGGCATACTACGTGTGTAAGCTTCGATGGAACCTAGTTGTAAGTGGCTCTCGGGTCCTGGCGACGATGGAACCTAGCTGCACATGGTCTTCACGCTCTGTACCATGGGTTCAAGTACCCTAAGTACTCGCGCTCCGTACCTTGGGTCTGAAATCCATGGCCCAGGTAAACAAGTCGACTATGGTCGCACCTTTAAGACCGCTCTGGCGGCAATCGTACCATGGGTCTGAAATCCATGGCTCAGGTACTCAAGCCCACTCCGGTGGCACAAGTCGATGCTAACAGTCGCACCCAAGCCCACTCCGGTGGCACAAGCCGACTTCGGTCGCAATCTTAAGCCTGCTCCAGCGATCAAAACTTATCATTTTCTCTGATTTTTCATTCGCTTTGGCTTTCCGGAAAGTGCTTTTCTTTTTTTGCATCTTAAGTCCACCCCGCGTGGCACAAAGTCGACTATTGTAGTCGCATCTAAAGTCCGCTCTATGCGGCAATCTAAAGTCGACTTCGGTTTTCAAGTCGCATATCAAAGTCCGCTCCGCACGGCATAAAGTCGACTTCAGTTTTTAAGTTGCATCTCAAAGTCCGCTCCGCGTGGCACAAAGTCGACTCCGGTTTTCAAGTCGCACTAAAGTCCGCTCTGCCGGCATCTAAAGTCGACTTCAGTCGCATCTAAAGTCCGCTTTGACGGCATGGCTACTTCTCAAGCTCTACGGCTCGATGCCAACTTACTACTCGGAATCTGTCCAGCTCGGGGGCTACACTCAAATTACTACTCGAGGATGACTTCAGCAGGCTTCGCTCGCTCTCAACCTCGGGGGCTCCGCACCAACAACTACTTGACGTGGCTCATATGGCTCTCTTATCTCGAGGGCTACACGCTGCAAGAGTGCTCAGATGATGTTTTTCGTGGATACTGAAGACCCTTGGATTGATTACCTAATCATTTCAAGGCTCGGGGGCTGCTATGCTACACCCATCATTCAATTTTTTCAAGACGGAAGATTCAAAATCAAGGTTGACCCTCAGCTAGAGTCTGCAACTCAACCTAAGGCTCGGGGGCTACTCCATATGGAGTGCGATTTTGCAATCGCACTTCCATATAATCTCGACTTCAAGACTGATGAGCTAGACCACCTTCCAGCCTCGTGGCAGTTCAAGTACTATTAAAGACTTCTCCAAGCAGTACTCGAGGACACTCAGGAACTACTCGAAGAGGATTCAAGACTACTCGAACTACTACTCTCGACTACAATGTGCTCGGGGTCTTGTCGGGCATACTCCCCAGGTACCCATACGAGGAAGGATGAAGACGGACTCCTACTAGAATTCCCCTGTAATCCTACTAGGACTCGTTCCGTGTAACCGACTAGGAACCTCCCCCTGGACTATATAAAGGAGGCCGGGTACCTAGTCGGGAACCTGATCTCAACCAACACCAAGCGCAGGGCGCCATACTTGATCCCCCAAATAGGACGTAGGGCTCGCCACCTTGGCAGCCCGAACTTGTATAAATCTTGTGTCTCGTGTCCTTGTGCATACCTTCGAGTTCTCGGTCTCCTGATCATGATCCCCACCGCACAATCTACTACCTCAGGTACCCCCTTGGTAGGTTTGCCGGTCTAAAACACCGACACCGAGGCCAGGAGCCACACATAAACTCATTCATCATCGGCCGCCGAGGAGCAGAGAAGAGCGGGACACCATCTCAGAGAGAAGAGGGTCGAGCTAGTTGACTAGGTTCTCCCTAGCCGGCGTGGGAACCTTGCAAGGAAGACCACGTCAAAGTTCCCGGAGTTAGAAGCAAGATCGAGGTAGGATCCCGATGGTGATCTTGATTCATGTATCATGTAATGTTGAATTATCAAGTTGCAATCCGATTTCTAGCGATCGAGTGTTTCTCTTACGTCTTTGATTTCAATCAGCTTTTCGTATCTGAAGATCTATTCTCGAGATAGATCACCGAGGATGCTCTTGTAGACGTGGTGGCTAGAGGTGCATGCCTGACCTTCCGAGAGATTTCAACGTGTCTTTGGACTCACCCTAGACTAACCCACACGAATAGGGGTGTGTTGTGACAGAACGGTGGCTCCAAAAGGCGGGCGTTTTCGAAGTCGAACGGGAAACCGTGATTTAAAGATGCTTTTTATGAGATTGAACTTGTTTACTTCTCCTTTGCTCGGAACTTCAACAAAGGCTTGATCCAATCTCTCTAGATTGGTTTATCTATCCCCCTCTATCTCTTTCTACCTCCAGCTTTCATAGATTATATTCGTTTTCATGATGTTCTCTAGATTAGATGCATAAGATTCTCCTTTTGAAGATCAAAGTTCTCGGCTTTATTAGATTGATTCTTGCATCGCACATTGTTCCACGGATTCGATACCTTGGGTTCACACTTGAGGGAAGAAGGGTCCCTTGACTACGACGGGAGACTTGTCCGCTTGCAAATCTACTTGAAGTTTAATATGATTATACACCGTCAACAAGCCCATTTTTCTGGCGCCGTTGTCGGGGAACAAGTGATCAAGATTCAATCTTTTATTGCTTTTTGTATAATTTTCAGTTTTCTTTTGGTTTTTCTTTTTGCATCTACTAACTTTTGATCATCCTCAAAATCAATCTAATCTAGTTTGTCTAACCCTAGTTTTCTTAGATTTGTTTTTACTTTTTCGTTTTTGTATATTTTGTTTATCGCTAACCCGAACAGGAGATGGAAGGCTACCTCTCCAACAAACCCGATAATTTTGTGGATGATCCAGAAAAACTTTACAGGCTAAGGAGATGCGAAGCACAACAAGCTAAGAAGCTGGATTTTGTAGATTCAAAGTCAGAAGACGAAGGATCGTTGGAATCTTCGAAGAATTCACCACCTCAGTCCTTAGGAGAATCGACTTCCACCGATGGGAGATCAACCGCAAGAACGCAAGACTGGGGAGCTATGCACCCCGGACATCGTCGACCTGCCAATCTTGAACCTCACAGAGATCGGAAGGCCGCTCGAGATCAAGACCTCAACAATCCGCATGGTGCAACATTCACCCTTCACCAGTAAAGAAGATCCGAACCTTCACCCAAGCGTTCATTCAACTATGTCAAACATTCAACATGGATGGGGTGACTCAAGATCAAATGAGGGCAATGCTCTTTCCATTCTCACTACTTGGGAAGGCTTTGCAATGGTTCTACTCTCAACTGGCGAAGACGGTGCAAAATTGGGATGCGTTGATGAGGGCCTTCATGAAGGAATACTACTCACCGGGTAAAACTCAAAGCTTGCATAATAAGATTGCTAATTTTGCTCAATATCCTACGGAGACTATCTGGGAGGCATTCGAGCGCTTCAATGAGTACACTCGGGCGGTTCCACAGCACAAGTTCTCGAAGGAGGACCTCGTGCAAAAGTTCTACCAAGGACTCACCATGGCGTCAAGGGCGATTATCGATGCATTGGCGGTAGGATCTATCATCGAGCTTATGCCGACTCAAGCTTTCACTCTATTCAAGAAGGTCGCGGACAATGACACGTGGGCGTCATCCGAACGCTTACTTCCTGTTCAACCCACGGGGAACATCAAAGGAGTCTTGCAAGTGGAGAAGGAAGACATACTCGAAGGCAAGATCGATTCGCTTATGCGGAGGTTGGAGAAGATGGAGATAGAAAAGAAAGAGGCTCAAGACTTAAAGACTGTCAAAGCAAGATCCACATGTGAAGAGTGTGGAGAATATGGCCATGTCCACAAGGATTGTTCGGAGGAAGCCAAGGTTCTCAACTACATGAGGAAGGGAGATTTGCCGAACTTCCACTACGGGTAATGTAGACCTCAATTTAATGCAAGCTCATCCATTCCGAATTCGGTTCCGCTTCATATACAATTGAAGGACTTCATGGATGAGCAAGCTAAGATCAACAAGGACACCGTCACCAAGTTCAAAGCCATAGATGAGGTATTGGAGAACATCGATAGCAAGGTGACGGATGTCTGAAGCTCCAACCATCAAATGCTCAACATGATGAAGATGCTCGAGACGCAAGTGGGACAACTTGCCGGGCGCCTATCCGCTAATGAAGGGAAGCTTCTGGGACAACCTAAAGGTCCCGAAATGGCAAAGGCTATTCAAACTAATTCGGGGAAGGAGACCAAAGATCCATAACGTTCCACGGGAGCAAGAAAGCCTAAACCATCCACCGAGACAGAAGAATTTTCTAAGGAGGAAGTTACGGAGATCATCACCGAAGAGCCCGAGTTTGAAATGCCAGGAGAAGACACGAAGATACCACAACTCAAGCCACGCTACTTCCGAGGTAAACTTGATAATCACTTTGAGAAGTTTGTGGAGGTTGTGTGTAGATTAAGCATCAACATGCCGTTATTGGATGCCCTTCAAGTTCCTACATATTCTTGTTACTTCAAAGATATCGCAAATAAATATGAGATAGTAACACTCGGGGTAGATCATGTCAAGATGTCCGAGCAATGTAGTGCCGCTATTGCAAATGGACTAGAGAAGCAAAAAGACCCCGGATGCCCGACAATTCCATATTCTATTGGTTCATTCAAGTTTGAGAGAGCATTATGCGACCTTGGAGCAAGTGTGAGCATAATGCCAAGAGATGTGTTCGAGAAGCTACGCCTACCATTGGAGCCTACGGGTATGTGCTTGGAGTTGGGTGATGACTCCATTCGCTATCCCTTGGGCATCACCGAAGATGTGCCCGTGAAGGTCGGACACCACTTCATCCCCGTCGATGTCGTGGTACTCGAGATGGGAGAAAGGGAGAAGCCAACACTCATCCTCGGGAGGCCTTTCCTCAAGAACGTGGGAGCTACCATTGATGTTGGCAAGGGGGAGATCAACTTCGACATTAACAGTGAAAGGAGTTCCTTCAAGTTTCAACCATGCCTCGAGGTATGCAATATGATTGAAGTTAAATATGTTCCACCTCATCGTCGCGTTGTTAAGGAAGAACCAAGGAAGAAGGAAGAGCCGAAGAAGAAGGAAGTAAGGAAAGTTAAAGAAGTTGTTGCATCCGTCAAGACAGAGGAACAAAAGCGGCCTATGAAGACCAAAAAGATGACTAATCCGGAGAATAAGCCCGCGCCCAAGATGGTGCAGAAGTGGGTACCCAAGATTGCAACGCCCGCAAAGAGCGTTGATCTGAAGTAATCGAGTGAAGAAGTCTAGCCATGGACTATAAATGAAGCGCTAGGCGGGAGGCAACCCGTTTCGTTGAGTCAAGAATAAGCTACTGGGAGGACAACCCGATTCAAGATTTTTTGAGTCTTTCCAAGTAAGTTAGTCTTTGAAATTTACTATGCAAGACACTAGACTTAGGTGGTTGAACTATATTAGAGACATAATTCTTGGTTGAATATTTTGTTTGGATCATAAACCCTTTACATGAACCATCCTATGTGTTGTTTGCTTCTTTTCGAGAAATCAAAACCAAATAAATTCAGAACCTATCTCAACCTTTCATCCTCTTTATGATGTTATGGTTGACTTGTTTTACATGCTAAAAACACACGAGTAGAGCCACGACTTGTACCTAGATGTTATTTAAATTTCAGCACGTGGTTGGACTCGCATGATCCTAGAAAATTGACTTTTGGTTGGTTTAAAAATCTATATCCTTGGTTTCTCTAAGATTATAATTTTTCTAAGACTCTCTTAATTTTATTTTATTCAAAATGTCTCTAATTTAGCCAAAATTAGAGCCTAAAGCTATGCCCCCATGATCGAGCCGGAAAAGTTTGCTCTCAACTAATAAAGACAAACAATACCGGTGAGACCAACATAAAAGTAGTCAGAAAATATTTTCGACTTACATTTGTTTTTAATGCTTTAAAAACTTCCGTAAATTTATGCTTGAGCTCTTCTATAACTCTGAATTTATTTTTAATTTTCGAAATTAGAGGAGTGCTTAGCCTTAAGACATGCTTAGAGGGAGGCAATCTAGTTAAGCAAATCATGCATGCACCATGATGCATCACGGGATACTCTTCCAACAACTTTCATCAAGGTCACATGCAAAGGACAAGCATGGGTGGGCAGCAAGCCTTGTTTTGCAGAAAATTCATGGAGGCAGGTGAAGCAAAGGATCATGGACATGACTCAAAGCAAAGGCATCAAGTGGAAGGACCAATAATGCAAGCAAAGGAATGGATGAGAGAGTTTGGGCGGTGCAACTTGTGGAGCACGCGGGCACAAAAGTCACAAAGTGAAGATGATCAAGATGGAGAAAACCGAGCCGAGGAGGAGCCAGAGGCCAGCCAGGCCGATCGGCCCAGGCCGGCCGGGCTCCCCTATATAAGCACCCCGGTGCTCTTCTTTGGCTGGCAAGCAACTCTCCCAACTCTCTATTTGTGTGCTCAAATTTGCAGTCCAGAACCACCTTAGACTTAGCCATCCTTCCCAAGTTTGTTTTGCCCAACAAATCACACCCTTAATCCACTCGAAGTCTGCTTTGTTACCGGTTAAAACCCCGAGATTATATTAGAGAGAAGAGTGTTGCAATCATGTGGAAGGAAACCACAAGTCTCTTCACTAAGAAGAAGGGGTCGTCATCGTCCAAGCCATCTTCGACGACGTCTTCAAGGAGGCACTCGGTTTCTGAGTCTCCTCGGAGCATGGAGGAGGACACGACACCGCCGAGAAGGAACAACACTTTCCTCCTCGGTGGCATGAGGGCAACAAGGAGCTCGTCCATGAGGTTCACCGAACCTCAAGGGCGTACAGAGGAGCCGCCCGTCCCACCTCGTCGATCGACCCGATCATCCGCTCCACCTCCGTACACTCCGCGGTACTCCGCGTATGGCTTCATCATCATGTCGGAGGAGGAGGAGAAGAAACTTGCCCGCCTTGAGAAGAGGCTTGTGGCGAACGTCGACTTCGACGATCAAGCTCTCAACTCATTGGGTTTTGGCATGGACATTGGTGCCTATCCTCGATGAGGGGGTGCCGAGTTTATCATTCCGGTTGGAGGGAATTCAACAAGTGGTTCCCTTTGAACATATTAGGGAGCTACTTGGTTTCCAAAAGGGAGCTCCAGAGAAAGTAGACGTGCCAAAAGGCATGTTGGATGGATTTTGGAATTTGATCTCAGGGGAAGCCCACCAACAAAGGAATTCTATCCGGAACCCCATCATCCAAGTGTTTTCACCCATGGATGTGTAAAAGGATTTCGGGAAGAATGAGGGAAATGAAGGTGACCGACACGGAGTGGAATTGGCTTTACTCTGCTCTAATTGCCAGGCAGCCAATAGACCCCTCCTACCTCATGATCAACCGATGGTGTTGTGAAGCAACATCGGGATCGAGAGATATTGGTTTAGGGTGTTACCTCTCCATGTTGGCTATCTCCTTGAGACCGGGTATTCCAAGAAACCCCGAACATTTTCTACCCAGGACCTCTCTCGGATTTGAATACATGAAGCAAGGAAAATATATAAGTGGAGATGAGAGAGGAGGCTTTAAAGTGGCCATGGTGAACTTACCCCTTCCGGATGCAAGACTAAGACTCTTTATTCAAGGGAAGGAAGATTGGTTAGAGGAAGGACTCCTTGTGCCAGTAAGAATAAATAAAAGAGGAATAATTGTAGAAGAAGGATCCTCCTCGACACAAGAGGGAGGTGCACAACAAAACTATGTGCCACCGTATGGAGGAATTCCGACGCCTCCAAGTTATTACGGTGGGCCACCAATGCAAGCATGGGGGAGTGGTGCAGCCATGCCCCCACAAAATTATGTGGTGCCCAACGTAACCTTCACCGAGCCCTATGCACAATTTCCTCAATCACAACAAAGTGTGACAATAATTGGAGGATATGCTGCAAGAAACATGCAAAACATTGCAGCCATCCAATCCAACGTGGCTCAATTAGGTGAAGGCAATGCAAACATTGCATATGAGCTTGGGCGCCTTCACCTAGCACCGCTGGATCAATTCGTAGGAGGGGATGTCCAATCCTATTATGAGCAAGGGTACAACCACTAAGATTATCAATACCAACCGACGACGGAAGATTAGAAGAAGGAGGTCCTTTAGTTTTCTTTTCTTTTCCCTTTTTCTTTAATTTTCAGCTTGTGTTTGCTTATGTATGCGTAGTGTTCTCAGTTTTTATTTAAATTTCCAGCATGTGTGTTAGTTTATTTCCATCATGAATAAAGTCACCACTTTGTTTTTACCTTTGGTATAGTTACACAGTTTATGTCATGACGATATATGATTATAATCGCCGCTTTGTTTATCTTTGTATTTGTTTTATGCATGATTAAGCTTATGCTCTCTTAAAATACAAATTTGAAATTATCTAAATGCCAGCTTAATCTTTAGCGGAGGTTATGATAAAAATAAAGACCTATAGTGTTTTATGTGCTCTCAAGTTTTAGATAGATTAAAGATGGTTTTTAAAAGTAATGCTAACCTTGTCATAAATATCACTTGCGTGTTGCTCTACCTATCTAGAGCCTTATATATATATTTGAGTGCATAAACCTTAGTGTACAAGATTCATTTTTGAGTGAGTTATTTCAGGACATGATTTCTCTGGCTCGAGACTAAGAAGCAGGTCATTCCGTTTCTACGTATCTATCTTATTGCTAGCCTTTTATCCATGCATTGTGTATCCCCACATCAGAGATCTCACAAACCTCGCTGGATATCCATCCTTAAAACCAAATATCATATTTTGTGATTACCTCCTTGACCACAACCTATCATTGAGTATGGATCATCAATTCAAGGAAGATTGCAAGATGGTGTCAATATTGAAGATTTCAAGTATCTCTCCAAAGGAAAAGTATTTCCGGTACCTACCTTATCTCTATCACCTCTTTGCCCGAGGATGAGCAAACGTCTAAGCATGGGGGAAGAGGTAGGTACAATGCAATTTTAGAGTTCAAAAGGGATCAAATAAAAAAATGAGAAGGAGAAAGAAAGAAAAAGAAAAAAAGAGAAAAGAAAAAAGAAAAAAAAGAAATATATATATATATGTATGAGAAAAAATAAAAAATGTGAGTATGTGTAAAAATAAAATAAAGTGAGCTCCCCAGTTCTCTAAAGTGCATTAGGAATTTCAAGATTAAAAGATCCAAACTCATTTTTCCAACCATGTGCAATCCGATAACGAGGACTTCCTTTGTGCCTCAGGATCATTCTTTGCCATTTGCACATGTCCACCTATCTCAAGTATGTGTATTTTTCTCTCCCCCTCCTTGATTTAACATTATTTTCCAATGACCTTTTTGACGAGTCTCGGTATGACCATGAGAAGCTTGTCTTGTTTTGACAACATCTCATTTATAATATCTTGGTAGAACTAAACTTTCCCAAAAAGCTCCATATAAAGCCTACCACTCATATGGATGATATGAGAGGGAAAGGAGTAGAATAAATAGGCTTGAGAGACAAGATGAGATGAATGTTCATGAGCAAAATGCAAGATGATTTAAATTTGTGAACTTGGTTTAGCTCTTTTTCATCTTGTTCTTTATTTCAAAATTTCTGTGATCTATTTGAATTTTGGGAGCATGTTAATACTTGTGGGATAAGCTTAATTAATAACCTACCCTCCGTAGGGATGAAGGCTAGTACATTATGAAACTTTAACGAATTAAATTTTCGAGAGCATTATGTTTTATTGTGTATGATCAAGTGCAAGGTTTAAACAATGAAGGGCAATGATGATATCCATCGAAGGCTTACTCGAGGACGAGCAAGGTTTAAGCATGGGGAAGATGTTGACGGTGAAATTCTGTCAACCTAGCCATGAGTTTACCTTTGGTGTTGGCATGAATTTTATATCTTATCCATTGGTACTAACCCTCGGTATAACAAGTTCATTCATGCATGTCGGTTTTGGAGTTTAGTGTTTATACAAAATTTTAGTGTTGAAAGCAAGACTTCTGGGATAAGTTCATTAAGCACCTCATGACAAGACCTTGAAGCCCGGTACAAGTCAAGCATTGAAGTAAACATGACTCCAAGAAGCCCAGGGACCTAACCTGAGAAGATGAAAAACTCTGAGGACCCAGTCAGAAAACTGCCGAATCTTGCGGGACAAGGAGCTTCATCCAATCCGAAGAGAAACTGACGACAAGGGTGCACATGCAGATCAGGGAAGACTCTAGAAGACTCGGGAACCAACACTGGGCGAAGGAGGCCACTGGCTGGGCCGAAGTGGGCCCAGGACGGCCGACCCAGCCCATTTCTAGGCCCAGTCAGCCCCCCTATGACCTAGCCGTCATTCGGGCTATTTATAGCCCCGGGGCCAGGTGCCACACATCAACTCATTCGTCATCGGCCACCGAGGAGCAGAGAAGTGAGGGACACCATCTCGGAGAGAAGAGGGTCAAGCTAGTTGACTAGGTTCTCCCTAGCCGGCGTGGGAACCTTGCAAGGAGGACCACGTCGGAGTTCCCAGAGCTAGAAGCAAGATCGAGGTAGGATCCCGGTGGTGATCTTGATTCATGTACATGTAATGTTGAATTATCAAGTTGCAATCCGATTTCCTACGTCTTTGATTTCAATTGTCTTTTCGTATCTTAAGATCTATTCTCGATATAGATCATCGAGGATGTTCTTGTAGCTGTGGTGACTAGAGGTGCATGCCTGACCTTCTGAGAGATTTCAACTTGTCTTTGGACTCGCACTAGACTAACCCACACGAATAGGGATGCGTTGTGATAGAACGGTGGCTCCAAAAGGCGGGCGTTTTTGGAGTCGGACGAGAAACCATGATTTAAAGAAGCTTTTTATGAGATTGAACTTGTTTACTTCTTTGCTTGGAACTTCAATGAAGGCTTGATCCAATCTCTCTAGATTGGTTTATCTATCCCCCTCTATCTCTTTCTACCTTCGACTTTCATAGATTAGATTCATTTTCATGATGTTCTTTAGATTAGATGCATAGGATTCTCCTTTTGAAGATTAAAGTTCTCGGCTTTATTAGATTGATTCTTGCATCGCACATTTGTTCCACAGATTCGATACCTTGGGTTCACACTTGAAGGAAGAAGGGTCCCTTGACTATGACGGAGGATTTGTCCGCTTGTAAGTCCACTTGAAGTTTAATGCGAATATACGCCGTCAACAAAGGAGGTAGGCCTTCTCGCCTAGTATGACACTTGTCCTTTTCTCTCCCTCTCTCTTCTCACTTTTTCCTCTCTTTTTTTTGAATGTAGCCCCATAATCCTTTTTAACATTGAGAGATATATATCCTTGAGTTGCATGAGCTATATGGCTTGATGGAAAATGCGTACTTCCATGTCAGAAGCAGCATAAATGGTGGAATGGAATGATCTTGATGTGTATGACAAGCTCTTCAAGAACATAGACACAAGAACTCATCATATAAAATTTCATGATTTTAAGATAAATACAGGAATCAAGCTTCTCTAGGAAAATGATCAATAGCAACTCAACTTTTCATGAATCATCTTTCAAAGTCTAGACTTAGATTAAGCATGTACTTGCACAGGTTTTGGGTTTAGAGAAAATTAAGCATTTAAGCTTCAGAAGAATCTAGGTCTAAAAACTAAGCACTTTAAAAAGGAATTACGACAGAGCAACTATTCATCATCTCCAAGCATATATCATCAAGATCATTATTAAAGAGAAAAGCCAACTAGCAGACTCTAGCATTTTATTCAAACTAAGACCTTTAACTAAGACTCAAATAACTAGCTAATATTAAACACCTAGGATAGTGATACTTATCGTGATAACTGGGGGTGCTCTCCCCCAAGCTGGATCTTGAAGTGATTCTTGATTCATCCTTGGAACTTGTTTGCCTTCAGGTCCTTATTAAATTCTCCTTGCAAATATTAGTCTCGCACATACCCAAAGAAACAAATTCTGGGATTATGCTGTGAGCCTTCATGTGCCCACTTCTTTTTGGTTTTTTCTGAAATGTGTGGACCTTCATGTGCCCACGTGTTTTTTGTGAATTTTTATATGCAAAAGGGATGCTAAAACAAAAACATGTGAATGCAATTTTTATTTTTATTTTTTTATGCCGCCACGGTACGGAGTACATGGGGCCTTAAAGAATGGAAAAGCAGAAAGTATTTTTATGATCTTTTTCAATGCAGGTATAGGGAAATAAACATGCCAATCTAAATATGTAGTGCAGAATATAAAGATAAATACCGAGTTACTTCTCGGTGAGAGTTTATAGTACTTACTCCCAGTGTAGATGCAGTGACCATTGATTGATCAGTTGATGACGTGGGTAGTGATTGGTCTTCCAAAGGTGTACTTTGATTTTTCTTCCTTCAAACTTGTTTCTTCGGTGGAGACCTTTCTGGAGTAACAGGTTCAGAATACAAGGTTGGTAGAAGCTGAGCAGACTTCTCCTTAATCTCTTCTTCAATGTTCTTGACATCCGTCAACTTTGTGTTCAGCTTGCGTTGTAATTTCTAAAGGAGTCGAAAGAAAAACAAAAAGATTTTTTCTAGAAAATAAGGGTTATATGTTAGTAATCAACAAAATTAATACTAGATTAAACATAGCAAACTGGCTTGCTCCCCGGCAACGGCGCCAGAAAAAGGGGCTTGTTGACGGATAAAACTCGTATCCACCTACGATCCGCAAGCGTACGGACCTACACCTTTTTCACTACGGGGATTCCCAAGGTTCTTGTCAATCCGCGTAGCAAGGGGATTGCTAGCGCTTAACTAAGTACTAATCTAGTTGATGGGAAACCTTTGAAAGGGGTATTAATCTAAAGGTAAAGACAATCTAACCTAAGTTGATCAAACAAATCTAAGGTTAAACTAGATGGTAAAGGGTGGACACAAGAGAGAGAGGTTAAGATAGATAAGCGTTTCCTCCCTAGGGTTTAGGATCACATGAACATGCATCTAGTACATGAAAAGGGTGTTGCCTACACTAGCTTCATGGCGATTATGCGGCCGCTAAGCCTTTTCCCTAAATTGTACAGTCACTACGCAAGGTAATCAAACACTTTCACGTACAACCGCATCTATGCCCAAGCATCCATAGGGTTAAGCTAATCACCACGATTACCACAAACCCTACTAAGACCACATGTTGCGCAAACATATGTAAACAAAGCATACACGAAGACATATACCATAAAGCATTGATTAGCATAAGGTTCATGTATAGATTACATATAATGCATCCATCTACCCTAGGGACGAACGGAGACATTGCCCCATCATCTTACATGGATTGAAGCACATAGGGGTGATGGAGACTCCGGAGAACGTCGTCGATGAAGATGGCGGCGATGAAGCTTGGGAACACCCCTAGGCTAGCGGCTTGGAGTTCTCCTCTTGCTTCCTTCCCTCCGCCGGCGTTGATCCTTGCGACGAGCTCATCCAACTCTCTCCCTCATCTTGCAGCGGTGGTATTCTGGTGAATGGCGTCGGTAGAATGATTTGTTCGATGTGGCGGCCGACGGCGGTGGAGGCAATAAATAGACGAACACCTAGGGCAAAAAGGGTGTTGAACCGGGCCAGAAACCCCCTGGGCTGATCAGAACAGGCCGGCCAGCCCAGGCCCTTTCTGGGCCAGTTTGGGCCCATCTTCCTCCCCGGTTACTTCTTGCATGATTCCTTATTTGTGTGCACTTGCATGTGGGCCTTTGATGTCGTTTCCTTCATGGTTAAGGCTTGAATCCTTGCTATGCAAGCTTCGCTGTTTTCTGGTTGAGTCCCTGAAGACTTGCACGTTGACGCTTCGGTCCTCGGGTCATTTGGAGTCATGTTCATCACGTGTCTTGACTCTTGTCGGGCTTCATGATCTTCTTCCAAACTGTTTGGTGAACTTATCCTGAAAGTCTCCTCTTCAGCGTAGATTTCCTACGTAAACAATGAACTCCAAAATTGACATGCAAGAGTGAACTTGTTATATACGGGGGTTAGTTCCAGTGGTTAGAATAATAAATCAACACCAACATTAAAGGTAAACTCATAGCTAGGTTGACTGAAATTCACCGTTAACAAGGTAGCTACTGATGAGGACATCACTCCCATGGATACAAACAATACTGCTCTAGTTGATGTTCAAGGTCCCATTACTCGCTCACGCGCAAGACAATTGAATTTACAGGTGAGCTCGTTCCTATGTATGTATTCTTGTGCATTTGAGAATAGTGTGCTACCTAATGATTTAATTGTACTTAGGAATGAAGGAGGGGACCAGCATGGACATGAGGAAGGACTTGGAAGCGTGGAAGACCAGCAAGGACGTCCGGATCAAGGTGGAGGCCTAAACCAATTCGACTTCGTTTCAGTTTCGGACTCCAGGAACAGCCCGTCGTAAAATGGACGCCCAGGTCGCATACGGAGTTGGATTTGGACGTTCTATATATGGTTGGAAGCAGAATTGCATAGAGCTTCCAATGGCACCGGTCTCATACCAAAATTCGTCCTGAGTCAACGGGAATCGTCGAAACAAGTTGACGTCCGAAATCTGCCTCGGTGCTGCGACACCATATTTTGGCCTTTGGGCCGTGTATCTTTGTTGAGCCCATTAGGGGTGCGTCCAGAGAGGGGGTCACGCCCCTAACCTCTATTTATCCGTAGCCGCCACCCTCATTAGGGTTTCGGGTTTTGCTTAAGTCATTCTGTCAAGAACAGTTCGCCGCTCGATCGGTTTGTGAGACCCCAACTTGTGAGCTTAATCATTCATATGCAATTTTCCAGATTGTGTTTCTTTCTTGTTCTTGCTTGTGTCTTTCGATTCTCAGGCAAGGATTAGCCCTCGTGGCGAGGTCAATCGTGCAGTGCATGGTTGATAACCAGAGGAGAAGTGGTGCTGCGATTGCGGGGTTCTAGTCGTGTTGATTGGAAGCCGAATCGTTTGTGTGACATCTCCACCAAATCGATAGCCATCTCCACTTGACGGAAGATCGGGAACCCACATCCCCATTAAGTGGTATCAGAGCCAGGTTTACAATCGTGGGTAAGCACACTAACCCACAGTTTGACCACCTGATCCGAAGAGCCCGCCCCAGAGCGCCAGCTTACCAGTCAGCTCCAGATCGTGATTGGTGGCGACTGCCAGCAGCTGCCTACGCTCGACGCCGACAACATCGAGCTGGTCCTGTAGGGAGGCGTTCTGCTCCCGAGCGGACTCCAGAGTGCGGGCAGAGCTCGCCACGGCAGCGGTGAGCTCGACCACCTGCTTCTCCAGCTCGACCTACTTCCGAGCCGCCTCTCCATCAAAGGCGTCCAAGGCAGCCTGAGCACTCTCCGCCTGACGCTGGGCCTCGGCTAGCCTTGTTGCTGATGTCACCCTCTCCTCCTCGACGGCCACCAGACGTTCCACCGATGATGCACGAAGTGAAGCTAGCTTTGCCTCTTTCCGTCCCACCTCTGCCTGAAGAGCTCCGATCACCCTCCGGACCTCAGCCTGCTGGCAGATGAACTGGGACCGGGCATCGTAGCGCGCCACGAACCCCTATCCAAGAAGCAACTCAAAAAAGACAACAATGAGAAAAGTCAAGCGGGGTCAAGTGAAAAAGAAGGCATAAGGCAAGGGACATACCATGGTAGCGGCGGTCCCTTCCTCGGTCGAGGCCGCCTGGCGGTGGATCGCACGTCTGAGCCTTTCGGTCGAGGTGTGTTCCTCCTCGTCGTCAATAACGAGCAACACTTGACCCGGGTCATCACGATGACCACCTACAACCTACAACGGAAGGCCCTACCACCGGAAACATACGCCAACGCCCTTGGGGCTCGTCCGGTGCACCGGAGCCAGGTTCGAAGGATGACGCAACTGCAGGAGCCGAGCCGGAGAGTGGCATGATCCCTGCGACCTCCGCGCCCCCTCGTTCGTCCGGTCGCCCTCCTCCTGGCGGGGAATCCCATCGTCAAGCCCCTCACTTCGGGCTTCAGAGGTCGGGAGGACTCCCACGGCAGACGTGGCCATCACCGGATCCTCCGGCGTGGACGCCGTTGGGACCATTTCAGCAATGGTCGCGCGTACCGCGACCTCTGAGGGCTCCGGTTCCCCGATGGAAGCGACGCCTGACGCCGTCGTGTGTTCGCCAGCCGCGGAGACCGAGAGCTACTGTCACAGCTCCACTTCAAATGCTGCCAACATCTCCACAGACGGCGGAACGCCGGACGTAGTGACACCAAGCTGACGGAAGCCATCTCTCGAGCTGTCGCTTTTCCGCGACGCCTCCCCGGCACCCGACTGGCAGAGTTTTTCTCCACCGGCGCCACCACGGGAGGAGTCTTGGGAGCCACCTGTGTCGTCTCCACCATCGGTGCGACGATCTTATGCACCACACGACAGAGATACTTCTCGGACGTCGGTGTGGGCGTCCGCCCACTCGGAAGCGCCTTGCAAAAGTAGAGAGCTCAGCGTCAGCCTCTCCAACCGATCAAACATCAAGAGAAAAGTCAAAGCTCACCTCATCGCAAGGACCCAAGCTTTCTTCGGTTTTGACGACGGTGGCCAGAATGAAAACCGTTTGCCGCACACTGCGGCCGAACGGTAATTCCGAGGAGAAATCACCTCCTTATCTCGCCATTGCTCGGACGCGGCCCCCGCGGCCGCGAGTGGCAGAGACAGTGAGGAGTGCGCCTCCTCGGCCAACGATGCAGCGTGGGAAGACGGAGTGATTGGTGCTCCCTCGAAGACGATCGCAGCACAGGGGAGGCCGAGCCCCGGTTCCTCTCCTCCCGGGACGGGTCGCCGCGACTGGGCGCCGCCCCTCGGTCGGCCCGCCCAGATCTTTCCGGCGGAGAATCACGGACGTGGTCCCCATGACGGTCGCTCCGGTAGGAAGGGCGTGGCTTCCTGTCACGGGTGCCATCCTCTCCTCGACGCACCTCGGTGGACCCCTATGTGGCGACACTGGCCACCGACGGACGCGGCGGAGCCCCCAAGGTCGACGACGAGCAACCCTCCATTATTTTCCCGCCAAGCTGACGGTGGTCACAACTGTTTCCTCTTCTTCGTCGTCCTCATCAGAGGAACCAAGCGGGGGCTCACGGTCCTCATAAGAGGAAACATCCTCATCACCAGCACGCCCCCATCTCGCCTGGGCATCGATGCGGTTGCGCTTGGCGATCTTCGCTTTTTCCACGCCTCGTGGCAGTCCTTTCACCTCTTGAGCTTGGCCGCGGTGATGCGGTTCCGTGCCCTCTCCTCCGACAGTGGCGCGCGGGCCACCGTCACGGACCAGCTCCCAGCCTGCAGAAACAACAAGTCAGCTGCAAGAAGGGAGGAAACAAGACAGGGCGGTACCTGACAGGGCAATCAGATGGAAATTCACGAGGACCACCATGCCCGTATTCGGTAGCATAGGGAGAAAGTCGGCCACCGGCCATTCAGGAACACCGGGGATGGCCTACCAAACCCACCTCCGGACCTCACCCACTGAGGGCAGGGCATCGGCGGTCACGATCCCCACGAACAGGGCCCGGTCGGCGATCATCTCGAACTAGCGAAGGGCACAGCGCCACAAAGGCACGACCCCCTCGCCAGGTAGCCACCGCTCACAGTCGCAAGGTCAATGTTGTGCCCCTGCAGTGCCTTAAGCACCTCAAGACACCAAGAAAGTCGTTTCTGGTGGTCCTTCTTCGGGGGGCCGTTCGACCAGGCATCTGGAGGCGTGTCGTAGTAGTCGCCGGCGTAAACCGGCAATGGGAACTCGGGGTCGTTTTTCAGGTAGAACAATTCCGAATGCCTACTGCTGTTCGAACTAGTGAGGGGGCTGGCCAAGTACTCCGACGACCTGTTCTGCTTCAGCCGAAGGGCGGCGCACCCGATTGTCACTAGCCTCCCATCATCCTTCAGGCAGACGAACCTGAAGAAGTAGCGGAAGAGGTGCCAGTGCGCCTCCACCCCAAGGTATCCCTTACACAACGCCTCAAATGCTGCTAAATGTTGGACGCCGTTGGGGTTAAGGTGCTGGAGGTCGAGGCCGAAGGTCCATAGAACGGAGCGGATGAACCGTCCCGCCGGCACTGAGAACCTTCGTTCGTGGAAGGCGACGAAGGAAACCGCATACCCCGGCAGGGGTTGTGGGAAGTCCTCAAGCTTGGGCTTGATTCACTCCCACACATCGGTCAGGCGCGGGAGCAGCTCCGCATCTGCAAGACCGGTCAGCTTCATAAGAGAGATGGTGGAGCGCTACTAGTTCGACATCGCCGCGCACGAAGAAGGCAGGGGACGACGAAGGGAGACTTGAATTGCTGAAGTGGCGGCGCCCTAGATTGGATGGCAGGTGCACGAGGAGAAAGAGACGGAAGGGAAGGATGAGATGGCAATCGACCCCTGCCTTCCCGACTAAAATGGGGAAACGCGGGCCGGTTGGGGGCAATTCACTACTCGGGCCCACTCATGGGTGGCTGGGGAGCATCCCACCCATGCTCTCTCTCTCTCTCCTTTCCTTTCTCCTTCGTATATACGAATCCTACGAAGCCTGACATCCCAGGAAAAGCAACCTTCGCCTCAGGCGGCATTCAGCACACTGATTTGGGTCAATTGACACGATAGCGCAAGGGATTGCGTCAGAAGAAAAGGATTCCCCGACCTAACGCAAGATGCCCAACCTACCAACAAGGTGAAAACGGTAAAAAGCACGCCCCCAGCTTTGAGCCAGGGAGTAGCAATATGCCTCGACCTAAGCACACGTCCTAGTCGGACGGCAGGACGAGCGGATTCATACGCAAAACATCTGTGGCAAGGTCTGGAGTGACTCGTTGCAGCCATCCATCACCCGCGCGAGCAAGAACAAGTCGACAAGACAAAAGTACGATTTAGATAAGCTTACGACCAAGTTTCAATTATAGAAAAGAAAAGAAAGATACAAGGAGACGATGATCACGAAGGATCGGCACCCACTTCGAGGCATACGTCTCACTCCACTGGGGGGTCTTCCTGGCCGGGGGAGTTCGGCTCCTCGGAGTCGCCCTCCAACTCGTTGGACTCGGCAGCACCCCAGTTCGCCGCCACAGGCTCCCGGTAATCGAGGAGGGCGTCCTTGTCCACCGACGGGAGGATGGCGTCGGCGTTGGTGTTGAAGTACAAGGTCGACTCCTGACGCCTCCGCGGCCCGTTCCCCGGGGCCACCCCACGGTGACCGAGCCGATGGAGCGGTCTAAGTCCTGGAGGTTCACGGCGGCAAGGCTATATGTAGCCCTTGGTGCACCCCCGTGGTGACCGCCGCACAGACGCGTCCCGGGAGTGCGCGGAGCTGGTTGTGCAGCAGTATCGCCTCCGACCGCACCACCATCACGGCGACGCTGGCGGCGTCGCGGTGGTGTTCGTGGGTGATGCGAAGCTCATCGAGATCCTTCCTTGCCTTTTCTACCTCCGTGGCGTGCAGGCCTGCAAGCTCCTCCCAACCTGCCCAAGATGAAAAGAAGGGTGTCACGAATAACAACGACGACGTGACGAAAGAGGAACGAAGATAGGGCCGAGGGGCTCACTCATCGCCCAGGCGTGTGCGTGGTATGCGGCGTCCTGCACCGCCTTGAGCTCCCGCTCTACCCCCTCGAAGGTGGCCCTGAATGTGGTGGTTGCCTGCTGCGCACCAGCAAGGCAATGCGCTGCCACGCGTCGCTCAACTGGGCCTGGAGCTTAGTAGTAGGGTCAGCCCTCAATGGCCACTGGAGGAACGGCCGGCGTGGACAGTCCCGCACCGACATCTGGAGCCGTGAACATCCCAGCAACGGCAATATTGGGGGCCGTGATCCAGTACCCCACCCACACCCTGTCGCCCGTGACCTCCTGCAACACTAACCGACGAAGCGCGGGTAGCACCCTCGCCGACGAATTGAGCGAACCCTCAACCGAACGCTTCTCAACGGCCATACGAGTGTTGGGGGTTTCTTGGAAGGACGAAGCCTCCAGTTGGAATGAGGGGCGAGGAGGCAGGACGGCAGTACAAGCGGGAGGAAGAAGGAAGACAAGAGGTGTGTTCGCTTCGAGCCTTCCCCGGGTTTTATAGCCGTGCGGCACCCCGTGCGCAGCGGTTACCCGGAGGCGAGGAGGCACTCTCTCTTGCTCTTCGCCTTCTCTCTCTCTCTCTCTCTCCCTCTCTCTCTGCTCTTCAACTCTCCATCACTCTGTCGGCCTCAGGCCACGATGCCCACCAACCTTGAGAAACCCCAAGGGTTTTCCCCCGACCTAATGGACGAACATGAATTGCTTGGCGGGATTCGAAACGAACGTCAAACCCATTGAGCAGGCATCAACAATAAGAGGACAAGGGAAAAATTGCATTTATGTGAAGCCTTGAATTCTAAGGTACAAGAAGGCGGCCAGACGGGACATGAATAAGCATCATAACATAAAACACTGCCATGGCGTTTCCCGGCATGTCAGAGTTGCAGGAGCACCTTGCTGGACTCCCACAAACATCTGACGCGGCCAGAGACTCCCTGCGGGGACCAAGGATATGGCCGGAACCTCCACCATGACTACTAAGACTCAGGAAGAAAACCAAGTTCCTGGGGCTGCACCCAAACAAGCTGTTGATGAAGCATCGCTCCTACCGGAGCAGTCTCATCAGGGAAGCTTATTCAGGGCTAACTTGGTGTCCTGCTGCTTCAACAACACTCAAGGAAGTGACCTCGAGAGCGCCATAACAGGCTGCATGATGCAGCGGTGGTGACGCGGGCTCAAAGTGGCAGCTCGCCTCGGTGCCTCCTCTCCCAGCACTCGACCCCCATGTCGATGCAGGGGCTCGAAACGCAAGGCAGGACGGAGTTGCCAAGAGCAAGCCTCCCCGTTCGCTGAACTCCCACCAACATCAGGAGGCTTGAAGGACGACACTACACTCAGGGGGACGAACCCCCCACGACCAGAAAAGTAGTTGTCTTCTTTCCCTCTTCATATGGCAACCATGGAGTCTCACCGGGGCGAAGTGGAGCTCCTTTTATAGGGCAGCAACATCCCAACCACGCAAGGGGCACGGTGGACGCGGCTTAGCTTACAAAACAAGCTGAAATAGCCACCCACCCCGCCACGCAACGCATTAAAGACTCACAGAGCCTTGTCGTCACATCGAGAGAGGCCAGTCATAGTTCCCCGTGAGGCTGGGTCAAATCCATCGTCTGGCCACGTCAACCTCAAAAGGTGAGCCAATACTCACAGTGGCTAAAAAATCACCCCGTGGCAGAGTCCTTGACTCTACCACGGGCTTGGGGGCTACACTCGGCGAGTGCGCTTGCGCGCCCTCACCAGACTGAGGAAGAAAACAAAAACTCAACCTCTCTGATCCTAAGGGAGAAATCTGTTTTCCCCCTTAGGCTCGGGGGCTACTGAAGAGGGGATAAACCGGGGGTAATCATCTTAACCCCTAAACCCCAAACCAGGAAGACTAATGGTGGGCCGCATCAGCAGAGGCCCAACACCAACTGCCTACAAGGTCAGGCCCAGCTCCTTTCCTTTAAAGAATAGCAGCTCGCCCCCCCACCACGTAATCATCTCTGACTCAAGCAACCAACCCAGTTACCTTGGCAGGAGGCTCTGCCTCGCACGACCTAAGGCTCCTTCCACCGTAATCCGACGCCCAGGCCCCCAGGGGCAGACTGTAACATGGTGAAGTTGCCTCGCGCCGCACGGGACGTGTGGCCGCAGTGGAGCATGCAGATCTGCTCTATCAGAGGCTCATGTAATGATGCGATTGTTCCTAGCGTGGCAGGTGGACTACCCCGATGTCCCATCACCTGATACTGAATAGTGGCCAAGGACACGCGAATCCTTCGCCTGCAAGACATCGAACAACGTGACCCAACCCATCAAGCATCAGAGGGAAGGTTGAGGCTTGCACAAGAAGCCCTAACCTAGCATGACTAGCGGGCTCCTGGGTCGGAAAGAAGCCGCCTCGGGATGGAGGCCAAAGCTACGCCTCCCTATGAAGGCTACGGACGCAGGGGCAGTGTACGGCACCAACGGGAGACGAAGGCCCACGGCGTGGTACTGTTTTGGCACTATAGCAGAACGAGTTTTTACCATCTTAACCTTTGTACACTGGCCCTCCTTGAACTATAAAAGGAGAGGTTGGCATTGTGAATAGAAAATAAAGATAGATAGGATATACGAACTCGGCAAGACGAAAAACAACACACCACACTCACCGAGCATCAACTGCTCTCACCCACATACAAAGACTTGGGACTTCTTCGCTCTCTCGATCTAAGCTTGTATCCCCTACTACAAGCCCCCCTGTGAGCATATAGCACACTTTCCTGAACTTGACGTAGGGCGTCCCCTCGATGCCTGAACCAGTATAATCCCGGTGTCTCTAAGCCCAACCATCCGGATCAGACGCACGATTCTACTTGCTGACGGTATCAAACCCCGACATCAAGTCTAACAAATCATTCTTGATCACTTCCCATCCAGACTGATAAAATTCTACTAGCATGTGATCTGGTCATGGGGCTGTATTTTTTCCATAGAGAAAACCATTTATTAAATTCTTCCATTAAGAATTGGCTAGATAAGTACTCATTCTCTTCATTTGAAACTTTTTCATGGTGCTCCCAACAATTCTGATTCAAGTGGAAGGTTGGGCTCTTTGAGGGGTCAAACAGTGTTTTGTAGTAATCAATAACATGTTTTAAAATTTCCTCTTCCTTTTCCAAAATGTTGTCTTCATGTTCTAGATGAAAAATCATACTCTTCCTTTTCTTACCATTTGCATCTCTGTGAAAAATCTGTGTTGTTATCACCCTGCAAGAACCAATTTAAGTTTGACCTTTTGTGCTAATAAAGCTCCTCTTCTCCCATTACCCTCAATAGCTTTGTTTGTATGAAAGTTTTCTTTTCTAACATGTGAGCAGGAGGGGGGGCCTTCTTCTTGTTTCTCAAGCTCCACTAACTCTTTTTGCAAAATATCTTTATACCTTTAAGAAATTTTCTCACTCTATTCATTTTGATGTACCATTTTTTCCACCGCATTTTTTGCCATTACCTCCCTCTCCCAGATCTCCTTTACCTTAGGTAAATAATCTGGGTGTTTGATCCAGGAAGTTTCAAAGAAAAATTGTTTGGACTTCTTATCTTTCTCCTGTTCTTAGCATACTATCAAAGGATTATGATCAGACATAAATCTTGGTTTCTTCCTCAAATTGGTCAGTGGGAAGAGAGCTTCCCATTCTAGGCTTATGAGTACTCTATCCAACCTCTCTAGGGTTGGGTTTACTTGATTGTTACTCCAAGTGAACATCCCCCCATTAAGGGTCACATCTCTCAGTCTATATGAGTTGATGATCCAGTTAAACATGTCAGAGAATCTATTGCATGTGAAATTCTTGTTCTTCTCATTACTGTACCTAAGGATGTTAAAATCCCTTCCAATTAGGGTGGAGATTCTAATATTGGACAAATGCCAGACATTTCAGTTAGGAACTGTTTTTTTTATCATCTTGTGCCAGTCCATAATAACTAGCATTAGGTTTCTTTTTTGTTGCTTATCATGTACTTCAGCCAACACTAAAATTTCATTTTCCTCCACCTCAATAATGTCATATTTGTCTTTCTTAATTCTAGATAGGATTCCACCAGACGTGCCTGTAGAGGGTGTTGACGGTCGATTTCCGTCAACCAACAGCACTTGTTACACTTTAGTTTGAGCTTTGAATTATAACTAACCCGCCACTAGGCATACTAATGATGTAACAAGTTCACACTTGCGTGTGGTTTTTGGAGTTTATTGTTTACGCAGGAAATCAACGTTAAAGAGAAGACTTTCGGGATAAGTTCATCGAGCACTTTATGAGAAGATCTTGAAGCCCGTCACAAGTCAAGACATGAAGTGAACACGACTTCAAATGACCCAAAGACCAAAGCATCAACACTTAAAACTCCGGGGACTAGGAGGCTTACCAACGAGATCAACTCAGCCCGAGAGATATTATCATAGCCCAGAACAGCATGATCTTTTGGTGCAGATTCGGAGACTTAAACGGCCTCTAATGGCAAAAGTTTGACTACCAAAGTTGTGGGCCTCGACTATTGCTTTGATTTGGACATATGGAAGGCCCAGTTCGGGTCAAGTAGCTAGGAGATATGGCCCCCAAAATGTCAGTTGCGCAGACAAGTCCGAAATGAGACAGATTAACTTCCGATGCTGTTTTGGGAATCTTATCTTCGTTTCCAAGGAAAGAAATGAGTACCAAAGTTGAAGATAATTTTGTGGCACACAACCTGGACACCGAATTTGCATTATTTGGAGTCCAGACGTGGGAGATATGGTGCTAGCATGGGAGGGCTGCGAATCAGGAAAATCTGGACGAGGCTGAGTTTATGGAAACCAAGTTCACTTCTCTCCCAAGGAAGATATCGTGCAAGGTAAGGTGGAGCACGCCCCAAGACTCCCCAAGGGTATAAATACAAACCCCTAGGCGCCCAAGAAGGGGAACCATTGAGATCCATTCACCAGAGAGCCGCCGAAAGAAGGAGATACACCGAAGGAAGCCAACGACCGCCGCAAGTCTTCGAGGGTACCTAGGAGATGGCTTAGGCCATCCCTAGCCTCCATGGACTCCCTACGAGGTTGTGCCATGGTGGAGTTCGGGAGTCACCCCCAACATCCGTCGGGGTATGTACGCACATGTTGGTGATATCAATATACTTTTATTCTAGTTGTCTCAACTTTGGTCTACTTCAATGCATGCTTCCTCATATGTGATGCATCCATATGTTCATAGTAAGATTAGATCTATTCGTGGCGATTAGTCTACATCTTGCGGATACATTGAAGTAGCATGTTTTAGTTAGTTGGGTGATTACCCTCGTGTGGTGACAGCATGCGGGACAGAAAATTTCTAGCGACGACATGATGTGGAATAGGATCGAAGGCAAGTAGCACGGGAGTCGGTGCGCGGCCACCAAGGAGGAGGAGCTACGAGTAAGAGCGCCTTGGTGGGCATTTGGGGTAAAGCTTTGGGAAACCTTAGGCGTCAACTCGCACCTCGCACCGGTGACCTTGGGAAAGTAGGTCGCTTGCGAGCCGCCTTTCGAAGAGATGATTTCGTGTACCTTTAGTTGAGATGAATCTATGTTTTGACCACCTTTTGACTAGAACGGTACCTAGAGACGATAGGCCTTAGCTCCTTGGTTGTGTTATCTCATCTATGGCTATGAATGTGGCCAACACTTATACTTTATTCATATCTATTAAGTGTTACCCTTTCATATGCAATCTAAGCTTTATGTTAGGTTAGATTTGATCGATTAGATGGAAAACCCTAGGTAGTTCTTTGTTGATCCACGGATTGATAAACCTTGGGGGGGGGGGGGTACTCCGAGGGAAGAGCTACAACCGACCCGTGCGCTTGCGGATCGAAACTTGACGCGTTATTTAACCGTCAACAAGCTTTTCTGGCGCCGTTGCCGGGGATCGGCAACACGAACCCTAGGGAGATCTATCTATCTTTTTGGACTAACCCTAATTTTATTATTGCATATATCCTATGTTTCTTGTTTGTGTCTGTGAATGTAGGTAAAACCTTAGACACAAAGTGATTAAAAAGTTCTCAACCTCCGTACTTCAACAAGTTCAATCTTGCTCAAGCAAGTTGATGGCTACATGAAGACCCGCTCTTTAGTGGTAGGTGCTAACTTTTGTTAGTGGCCCAACATCCGCTATCGATCCCACACTTAAAACAACTAAAGATGAAAAAGGTATGTCACCGTGTCAATTGATTTGGACTAATGTCTCTTGGAGATTTCTTTGTCCAAGCTATATAGGTAATGAATCAAGCCCCGAAAAAGTCATGACATCTGATCATCAATGTCTCTGGAAGGTTACTGTTACGATCAAGTTTTTCACCCATAATCAGAGAGGTACCATGGAGGAAAATTGAAGATTATGAAGCTCCATCAAGTCTTCTTTCCAACACATAAAAAATCACCAATTTTTGACATCGGTACAAAGAGTTAAGGTAAAAATTTTCAACGCTACACATTCTAAAATTCTTCAGGATAGAGCGCCAAAGTAATACGAGCATAGCTCTTTCATCCGGAGTCCGTTTGGAGTGAATGAGCACTCGTTGGAAAGGCAATTTGATACACATTGCAATGGAGTGGAAGTTTGGAACATATTCTGCACTGGATGAAGAGCAATTCAATGAAGAAGCAGCAGCAGCAAATGATAGAGAAGGCGGTGACAATGTAGAAGGAAGATTAGAGAGCCTCGAGCCCCCTATGATCCCGACACCCTAGCCTAGGGATGCACACACGATGCTCGAAGACCACAAGATCAAGGTCATCAACATCTCCAAATCAATTCTCAAGAAGGTACTGATTGCATCTAAATTCTGCAAGACCTCTGGAGAAAGCTATAGAATATTTTTGGATATTAAGGAGCCCCATGAAATTCCGGTTCCAACGAATCAAAAACCAAGTCAATCGGAGATTCCTACAAGCGGTTATAGTCAAAACACCGAAGGGCGTGCGTTCTGAAATTTTCTGGACAGCACGCAGCACTAAAGTAAAACGGGCATAACTTCTTCCTCCGAGCTCCGTTTAAGACGAATGACCACTTCTTGGAAAGGTAATTTCATATACTTTTCAGTAGAGATATATTTTTGTATATATTCTGTTCTGTATATAGGGGAAAATCTATGAAGAAATGGAAATAGCAACGTGACGAGAACAAGATGAAGGAGAAAAGGATGACAACAATGAAGATGAGCTTGGGCTGTGGTTTCATCAAGCATACATGATGAAATTCAGAAGCTCAGGACAAAATAAGGGCCTCAAGAACATTTGCAAATGAAGGCACGAGTGACAACATTCAACACATGAAGATGTTAAGAGCGAACCACGATGGATTGCGAAAGGTGACATCAATACAAGTTGGATGGACAATTCGAACTCTCGCACGAAGGACCATGGCTTCACAACAATGAGAAGGTATGTGAGAGAGTCAAGCTCTGTGACTTTAAATGAAGCGCTTTGCGGGAGGCAACCCGTTCTTTTTTTATTTATATATTTAAAGACGACGGTCTATATTGTGCTCTTAAATTAAACCGATCAAGTAACATTGTACCATTGCTCTAATAAATGCTACAACATCATGTTGTATGTCTTAATTGCTATTGAGAGAGCACCTTGTTATTTGATCATGGGAAACTTGTAGACCCTTTTTGTGTGCCTACTAGTGTTTAGAGTCTTTTTATTTTGTGTCTTTCTAGAGAGAAATATGAAGTATGACATCACCCCTTTGATTCTAAGCTTGTGGCTAATTAATTTAGTTTTAATTTTATTTTCAGACCATCACCATAATCATGTTCATATTTGTTTTATGCATGCATCTTACCTTTACAATTCTTTTTTCTCTTCAAACATGTTTTGCATATAGTCGGCTTGGTTGTTCTCTACACTTAATGATGTATGCCTTCATATACATGTTGATGCTTCAATTGGGCATTTTCTTTAGCAATCTTGTGTAAATGTGGTGTTTAAACTTGCTTGCGGACCATCATCATTTAGTTCAATAAACCTTATTAACTTCCATAATTGCATTGGTTGGTATTTAAGCTTTGCCATGTGTTTGGTTTTTCTTGTTCTTCAAAGATTTATTGACCTCAGGATAAACATGGTGTTCTACCTTGGTTAATAAATCTTTATGGACATGGGAAATTCAGCAACCTAATTGTAAGCATGGTGCTTAGAATTAGGTGTAAACATTGTCTTTGTTTATATCACAATCCTCTCATTTGCATACA
Organism: Cenchrus americanus; assembly: GCA_947561735.1. NCBI lineage: Eukaryota > Viridiplantae > Streptophyta > Magnoliopsida > Poales > Poaceae > Cenchrus > Cenchrus americanus. The sequence continues at coordinate 94,301,655 of OX387242.1, read as the reverse complement.
CACACCTTACACTTGCATTTCACGTACACCCATTAGGATTTATTTTATCATCACTAGACTAATTGTGCCACAAGTTAAGTATCTTAGGGGATGTTACTGGCAATAGCTTCTACTCTCAACCGTCACCCCAGGGGTAGGTTGTGCACTTGAATTGTTTTGCAGGCATGATGGTGATCTTTCGCTAAAGGAAAAGAGAAGAAATTCAAGGATAAAGGCGACGAAAGTAAAGATACATAAGGACAAACCCCAAACACGGAGAAATAACCTTCATCCTCTCTTTCCATGCCTAGCACAATGCTAAGCATGGGGGAGGACTGATGAAAACAAGGATCACAATCGCTAGAAGATGCTAACTCTCCTTCTTCCATGCCAAGCACAGTGCTTAAGCATGGGGGAAGCCATGCTACAACTCATTGCAAGCATCAAAAGGACGGTAACTCTTCCTTAACCTTCTCTTTATCCATCATTTTTCTAAATGCTTGTATATATATGCCATCAACCATAGGTTAGAAACCTTTGTATATCTCTCTTGTTAATAACATGGCTATTAGGAGTACAACCTAGATTTGTTTTTATTTTCAATAATTGATATTCACCATCACCTTGAGCTCATCACGATGATATTCTTATATGCTCTTGCTTATAGAAAAGTAATGATAGTTGCTACTTTGTTTTATCTACACAATATTATATGTGACTTAACTATTTGCTCTCTATTAAAAGGAACTTAAATTGACTAAATGTCGGCTCTTTTATTTGTGGAGGGTAAATGACTAAACTCTATACCCACATACTCTATGATGCTCTTGGATTTAAGTTTACCGATGGCCTTATGTCTTGTATTGATTTATTTAAAACTTTATATTTTATGCTATCTACATACGTGAACCTCTTGCATAGTTCCACCTACCAAAGCCTATATACTTATGATCTTTCATGATGAAACCTTTAGAATGCAAACTTATATTTTGATGAGTTGGATTAGGATTGATGTTCTATGGTATGAGACTTAGAAGCTGGTCATTTCGTTTTTTGTAACTTCTTTTTGCTAGCCTTTCTATTCATGCATTGTGAGTTTCCACATCGGGAATTTCGCAAACTTTGTCAGATATCCATCCTTAAACCCAAAATATCTCTTTGTGATACCTTCCTTGTCCACAACCCATTACTTGAGTATGGATTATTATTCCAAGGAAAATCCGAAGAAGTCAAGCTGCTACAAATTGGAGTAATTTTTGGAGTCCTCGAAGATGACACGAGGAACATTCAAGATCTTGCGTGGAGGAGTCCCAAAAGATTTCAAGTATTTTTCTGGAAAAGACATAAGATTTTCTATACCTACCTTAGCAAAAACAAAGTATACATAACCCCTTGTTTGCTCGAGGATGAGCAAGTGTTTAAGCATGGGGGAGGAGCTACTAAGAAGGTACTATGTTGTCTAGAGTTTAGGGGAGCATGTAGAAAAAACAAGAGAAGAAAAAATAATATAAGAAAAAGAAAGAAAGAAAAAGAAAGATGAGAAAAAAGGTAAATAAAAAAACTCCTCGATTCTCTAGCTTCATTTGAAATTTCATAGGTGCTTTAAGATAAAACTCCTTACTCAAGTTTCCAACCATGTGCAATACGATAACAATGACTTCATTTGTGCCTTAGGATCACCCACTGCCACTTGCACATGTCCACTTATCTAAATGTGCGTGTTCCACCTCTCTCCCTCTCCAACATTATTTTCCATGGCCTTTTTGACAATTCTCAGTAAATCCAATAGATCTCTCTCTTACTTCGACAATATTTCGAATATAACGTTTTGCTAGGATTATTTTTACTTACCAAGATCCACATAAGCCTTCCACTTACATATATAAGTAGAATAGGTTGAGAATAATCTAGTATACACTTGGAGTGACTTGATGAGATGAGTGTTTCCATGAGCTTGCAAGAGGACCTCACTGTTGGATATGCATCGTTTTGAAAACTCTTCACGATGCAACAAGGAAAAAGATTTGAAGTTTGCTTAAGTTTGAGAGCATCAATTTTGTTTTATTGTGGCATGTTCTTTAATGCTAGTCTATCCTCCATGATGAAAGTAGCCGGTCAAAACTTGAACCTTAATGCTAAATGCTTGAGAGAGCATTATGTTTTGTTACTTATGATAGAGTGTAGGGATAATATCGAAGGGCAACGCTGATTTCTTAAAAGCTAATGTCCTGGACTTGCTCGAGGACGAGCAAGGTTTAAGCATGGGGTATGTTGACGGTCGATTTCCGTCAACCAACAACACTTTTTACACTTTAGTTTGAGCTTCGAATTATAACTAACCCACCACTCGGCATACTAATGATGTAACAAGTTCACACTTGCATGTGGTTTTTGGAGTTTATTGTTTACGCAGGAAATCAACGTTAAAGAGAAGACTTTTGGGATAAGTTCATCAAGCACTTTATGAGAAGATCTTGAAGCCCGTCACAAGTCAAGACATGAAGTGAACACGACTTCAAATGACCCAAGGACCAAAGCATCAACACGTAAAACTACGGGGACTAGGAGGCTTACCAACAACATCAACTCAGCCCGAGAGATATTATCGCAGCCTAGAATAGCATGATCTTTCGGTGCCGAATCGGAGACTTAAATGGTATCTAATGGCAAAAGATTGACTACAAAAGTTGTGGGCCTCGACGATTGCTTCGATTTGGACATATGGAAAGCCCAATTCGGGTCAAGGAGCTAGGAGATATGGCCCCCGAAATGCCAGCTGCGCAAACAAGTCTGAAATTAGACAGATTATCTTCTGAGGCTGTTTTGGGGATCTTATCTTCGTTTCCAAGGAAATAAATAAGTACCAAGGTTGAAGACATGGGAGATATGGTGCCGACAAGGAAGGGCTGTGAATCAGGAAAATCTAGACGAGGCTGACTTTATGGAAACCAAGTTCGCTTCTCTCTGTAACACCCCGTGTTTTTGCTCAGTGGTGATTTGTGCTAATGACACTCCTAACTACTCCTCTAACTACCCTTGAGAACCCTAGGTCAACTCCTGGTCAAAACCCTAGCCCAAAACCCTAGTGTCCCCTATAACCTCCTTGTGTCAATCTAGAACTTGGGCACGTTCTCCAAAATTTCCCTAAACACTTCAAAATCTCCCAAAGGGAAAAATATGTAGAATGTCATGGCACACAACTTTGCTGTTGATTGGCATTTTAAATTCGAAGTAATTCTTGGTGAAAAACACGTTTGAATGTGCTCTGCTCCTGTTCACCGGCGCTGAGAAAATTGCTAAGTTGGCATGCAGTTTCTGCTCAATCCCTTGGGTAAAACCCCTATCGGCCTTTCCAATTATGGAAGAGGGATACTTGATCTACATCTTTGCTATTCAGTGGAAGGCATGGTTTAGTTTCAAAATTTAGAGAAAATCGCGTTTGAAAACTGGTTCAGCGAATTGAAAACGCCTTGGAACACCGGAGCGCGCTCTGCCACGACGTCACGTGCGACCACGTCGGCACGCTGCCGTACCCCCCCCCTCGTGACGCCCGTGGCAAGTGGACCGTGCCAGGTGGCGCCAATCCACCGGCCGGCACACCGCCCGTGGCGCGCCATTGGCTGCCGGAGCGACACACGTAGCCGACCATGCCGTGGCCTCTCCACGCATGCGTATGTCACCGGCGTGACCCCACTAGCTCCCAACCGACCTTCCGCGGGTATAAAAACCAGTCCTCGGTCATGCCTCGCGCGCACGCCCAACCACCGCCGAGCTCCGCCGCCGCCATTTGCGCCGCCCCGGTGAGCTCATTACTCCACCCGCTTCCATGGCTGTCTGAGCACGCCTAAACCTTCCCCTTGCTCCCACCGAGCTTACACGCCTGTGTGTTGGCCTAACCGAGCAGCCTGCTCGCCGGAGCCCGAGTTCCCGTGGCTGCCGCCGGACAGGCATTGCCAAGCTCGCTCCTCCGCCGGTTCTCCAAGCCCAGGGACCCACCTAGCACCCTCCCTAGGACACATGGAAGCTACCCATGCCACACATTGTTGAGCTCCGCCCCTCTTCTCGCCGGAATTTGAGCTTCCGCGGTCGCGCTGCCACTGCTCCGCCGCTGCCGCTCGTCGGAGGCATCTCCGGCCGAGTCTTCGCCGCCAATGCATCTCTAGTGAGTCCAATCGCACTCCTTGACCGCTTGTTTGCCTCCCCAAGCCTCACCTCACCGCCGGCGAGCGCGCCACCGCCGTCGGGGTAAGGTGTGGGAAACCGAGGGTACATTTGTGAACTTTCAAAAGTTCCAGGGGCCTGAGTGCATATAGATTCTACTCCCTTTGTGAGTTTTAGCAGTACCTTGTAAATTCAATATAAAATCGTAGAAAAATCCAAAAAAAATGCAAACTCAATTTTGTTCTGCTCTATGTAACTATAACTACAACTTCCTCCAAACATGTATATACTTTTGAGTTTTAGTTTTTGCTTGAAAAATTGAAATGTGAAATGCCTAGATCTATGTTTCTGCAAAATCCCTTCATGAGCTTGAGCTGGATTTTGGATATGTGATTGGAACTAGCAAGTTTAGGTTCTGTGCCAAAATTTGCACAAAGTTACGGAAGGAATCTTTTTGTATGAATTATCTTGTGATATTGATAAATCTGCCTAGATGATTTTTGTAGCTTAAAATATAATTATTTTTTAGCTCAACTTCTGGCTATTGTCATGTTATGCTAAAATACGCCTTTGGTGAATTTACCATGATTCTATATCTGTCAGAAATATTATTTCCTAATTTATGCTTTTTTTATTCATAAATGCATAGGTCAAGATCTAGAATAGATCTAGGTGTATTTGTTGGTTTATTAGGCTTGTTTTAGGCCAAAGCATGTGTAGGAGAAAGTTTGGTCTCATTGCTGTTGTATTTATTTTTATATGCATTAATCCTTTAAATGCTAGCTAGAAATGATGTTATTTGTGTACATTTAATTTCAGTGGTGCAAATTAGTTGCTTGTTGTCCAAAGGAGTGTTCCCTGGCCATTAGGACCAGTGGGTACAGTTTGACAAGTTTGAAGTGTGATTGGTTGACTAAAAGAGTGCAAACTAGATTAATCTAGTAAACGAAAAATAGGAAAAACAAACCCCTTCATGCATGAGTTAAGTAAATGAGTTAGGAAAGTAAATTGTGGCACAAGAGTAACTTTTCCTTGCTGTTTGTATTTAAAGTAAATTTTTTTTATAGATGTACACACAATCACCTTAAAGAGAAGACGAAATAAGCTTTTGTTTATCTTTTAGAAGGAAAAATGTTTAAATACCTTTGTTAAGGTGAATATGGCCAACCATATACTCCTAGTGGCTGTTTGCTACTGTTTGTTAATTAAATTAAATTAATCACCCTCCTAATCACTGCATTGCATTCCCCGTGTAGAAGTCCCCGACGGTAGATATACGCTCGTACCGGCTGACGAGGACGAGGGAGCAGGAGGAGACGTGCACTACGTGACCGTAGAGCAAGACCCGGACTAAAGTCCAGAAGGTTGTCTGTCTGCTTGTGCTGACGAAGGCAAGCCCCGGTTTATTCATTAACCTATGTGTTTCTTTAAACTTCTGAATTTACTTCTTATTATCTTATGTGCATTTACGTTCAGGAGTTGAATTGAAACCCTAGTTGCATGATCCTTAAGTACCATGATCTTTTACTAGCATGTTAGGTCGCTAGTTGCTATGCTTTAAGGACCCAGTACAAGTCGAGTGATGTTCGTCACTCGCGAGAATAGGATCTCCTTTTTGGAATCACCTTATTGGTTAAATGGATTGCTCATGTGGTAAGAGCATGGGATTTGGGCTCCGGTCCAATGGCTTCGTTGGTTAAGTGTTTTAAAGTACTAAACACTTGTCGGAAATGGGCACGGTAAGCCTAGTACCTAAATGAGGCGGTATGGGGTTTTACTATCACTACTCTTAGGGTTGCGGCCCCGGGCTCGCCACCCGAGTGCATGCGTGAGGCTGGGTGACCTTAGTGGCGTAGCCCAGATAAACCTTGTACTTAAGACTGTGAGCTATTATCCCCAAATTGAGGAATGACGGGAACCGCCTGGTTGGTGAACTCTTAGTGAGGGCACCTCCTGTGTGTTTAGGTCCACCTTGCAGGTTATGAATCAATCGATTGTCGGCCTCTCACCGTCATCTGAGACTACTTACCCGACTGGCCATGATATCCCTTTATGATGGAACTTTGTGAAGATTATTATTTGATTAATTGTTTGCACAACTATGACTACAATAGTTGCTTATCTAGTAACAATTACTTCTACTAGAACATGAGCTAAAATACTGAAAGTAAGGATTCGCTACTTAGTAGCTTTTTGGCAAATAAACCCACTCGCCAAAAGCCTTGCATGATTAGAGGTAAAGTCTTTCCTTTAGACGGGTAAGTCTTGCTGAGTATTAGTATACTCAGCCTTGCTTTATAAATGTTGTTTCCAGGTAATGCATGTGACGTGTGGCCCGGAGAACTTCCACCCGGCTGGGAGCTGGAATGGGTGGATGACGAGGTGTGATTGCATCATGTACAGGCCTCCTATGATGTGATCGAATCATTTAGTTATCTTCCGCTGTTTTCAATAAACTCTGAACCATTTACTTTCATGTCAAGGAACTATGTTGTAATAATGGATCCTACGGGGATTTGATGTTAATTTGTAAGGCACTCTGGACTCTCCTTCGTGGGAGTTTTAATGCATACGTTCGATCCTCTCTGTGATGTTAAGTGATTTACCGGGTGTAAACCCGACAACACTCAACGGGATACTTCTTTATTATCGCTTAATGACCAAAAGGAGTGGTTTAGGCGATAGTACGGAATTATCTCGGGCGGGGTTGTCACAGTTGGTATCAGAGCATCCGTATGCACCAGAGTGATTAGATTAATACTAATCGCAGGATTTACAATAAAACTTGCCAAGATTGATTGGATTTTGAAAATCCGTTGGATCGTTAAGGAATGATCTAGATCGAGAGGCCCTAGAGGGAAATTTTGGGGTTCTTTAAGGTGGCATAAGAATTTATGGTTTATTTTGCTAACTTCCAGCACTTTACTTTATGTCAGACTTACTTTCTCGCACAACCAAACTAGTTGAGCCACGTGTTTTATATGTCTGTTGTTCCGCATCACGGGAATTGCGAGGGTTGATGGAGTGATCCATTCCACGGATCCCATCTTCGCTTTTAGATATGAGTTGTGGTGTCACCACGTTTATCATACGTGTGCATTCCGCATGTCGATCATGCGAGGCAAGGATACACTCCATTCAAACAGAGGGTGTCCGAGGTTGGATGCTATCCGTGCAGCGGCTTGACGCATGGGTACCATTTCTATAAGTGAACGGTAATGTATGTGGATGCTTTCGTGATGTGCTGGCACGAAAGGTTCGTTTTCTGCTGGTACACTAACAACGTTCGTAAGTCGTTAAGTGCGAACCGAGTAGCTCCGACTAGTTATTATAAGGAGAGCTGATTATAAGCTTGCCACCGGCACTGACTACGTTTTTTGGATCCAAGTTGTGAGGTCGTTTAAGACATGTGCATGCATAATTAAAATCTTGTTGAACCTAAAATTGGTCCTGGTTTGCTTGGATAATTTTCCTAGGGAAATTGCTTGATCTTAGATAAGGTTTTCCTCTCTTTTGATCTTAGGAAATTTCTGGCAGATTCTGTCTCTGTCATTTCTCAATTTTTAGAGCCAAATCTGTAAGGAATCTGACTAGAAAACCTTTAGGAAAGTTGTTTCTTATCAAATTTATCATCTACTGTGAATTTCTCAGGATTTTAGAATTTTTATACAGAGAGTTATGCTCAGTTTAGTGAGTCTCTGTTCTGCTGTTTTTCAGAACAGGACCCCTCTGCAAATGAAATTTTTCGAGCATGTTCCAATCCAATATAGATCCACCTTTGAATACCAAAAGTGTGCACAATTATGTTCTCAATTTGCTGCATAAATTTGGGAATTTTTGGGGCCCTGGTTTTTATGTTATGAATTTTTGTTCATACCTACCAGATTTACCTCTTTTGCTCGTATTGATGTCATTTGATGTCTAACGTGTAGTTCCTAATCTATGAGATCGATGCGGATGGTACCATTCGTACCGATGCCCTTTACTGGGAGGGTTTTCCCCACATTTTGTGGGAGACCCTCAGTGAGGTGGGCTACGCTACGCCGCCACTGTACGAGGTGGTCTCCTTTTGGGACCAGGGTGTCCCCTACGCCCGCACGACCGCTACCGTGCTCCCCCACCCTGAGCACCCAGAGTGGGCAGACTTGAGCATGATGTTCTTTGCTCACTGTAGTGTCGAGTCGGTTGAGTCCGCAGCCATGCGGATCCTTCACACCTTCTGCGAACAACACCCGGACGAGGTGATGCTCACTACGCTGGGGTTGTTCCCGGCCATGGACCCACTCGATCTGGCTTGGCGCGAGCATACCTCACTCACCGACGTGTTGCTCACGACAGACCCTCCGGAGGTTGTTGTATGCCAGCTTCTGAGGTTGTTGGAGGCGGTGTACAACATGCAGGTGTTTCGTCTTTCCACTCAGGGTATGCTCTCACTTGTGTTGATGGACTCCACAGCGATGAGGGATATCCTTACCCTCGACCTTCAGTTTGAGCGACAGACCATTGCTCACCTCCAGCAGGAGATTGTTGCGCTTCAGGACGAGCGTATCCAGTGGCACCAGGAGCGTGCTGAGTTCACAGAGCAGCTGTTCGCCCGAGACCACGCTCTCGAAATGACTCAGGTGCAGCTAGCTCACACTGAGGCCCAGAGTTTTGCCTTGGTGCAGAACATGGTTGAGATGCAGAACCAGGTAGCTGAGATGGAGATAGAGGTGGAGGTGTGGCAGGCAATGGCCCACCAGGGGCAGCAGCCGCCGATTGCACCACTAGCTGCGCCTGCCGCTCCGGACGAGTTACAGGGAGTTTCCGGCTTGAGCGAGGACAGCGTGGGTGGTCCACCACCCGATTCTCCGGATACTATCGCTGTCTCCGCTGCGGGCTATTAGTGGTTTGGTAGTTGTTCTTTGGAAGAAAATCAGGTACTCTTAGTTTAGCCTCCTCAGCTGGCTTTTGTGTAAAGGTAAAGGCTGTTCGGAGAGTACGGATGATGACCTTTTGTTGTACATAAGTGTGTAGTCGATCCAAAGACTCCGCATCATGTAATGCTTAGATGAACACTTTATGTGTCGTTCTTAATGAATGCCTTAGGGTTGTTGTGATCAAGTTTCGCCTTGTGTTGAATACCAACCTTGGGTGTTATGTTGTGGAGATTATGTTCACCAAAATTCACCACCAATGCATAAGCGTACCGAGAATTATAGCGGAAATTGTGCAGTTCGGCCTCCAGCAAAAACAGCTAGGCAGAACCTCGGTGTTGGAATTTTTCGGGCATGTTAACATTGGAATTGGACCTCGGGTTGAATACCAATGTTGGAGCTCAGTAAGTTTTGCACTTGCTGACAAAAAACAGGAGCTTTTCTATTAAGGGCAGAGAGTTATGAATTTTCTAGTAACTCAGCTGTGCTGTCCGGTTTTCACCGAATTGATGCTATGAGTTTTCGTTTTGCATATTCTTCTTGCGGATGTTGTAAACAAGCTTGTGAATATATAACTAATGAAAACCTCATGGATTTCAGATGGTGGGACAAACCCGTGCTTCTCCCAATGGCTTTGGTGCAAGTGGGAGTGACGCTTCTTCTCCTCCTCCCAACATGACCATTCAAGAGCAATTTATGGTCACCCAAATTGAGGTGATGCGGCAGCTCTTGCAAACACAGTAGCAGCTTGCTCAGCAGCTGCAGAATAATCCCCGTGGGGAAAAAATCGACGGCCAGCCTCGAGTCACCAAATATGACCATTTCTATGCCATGAAGCCACCGACTTTTGAAGAGGCCAAGGAGCCACTGGCTGCCGATGCGTGGATCAGGGCCATTGAGGCCAAGTTCTCTGTGTTCACCTTGCCCTGCTCAGAGGAGCGTAAGGCCAGTTTCGCTGCCCTCCAACTCCGTGGTGCAGCGTTGATATGGTGGGAGAACTTCAAGACCATAATTCCCGCAGGACATCAAATCACGTGGGCTGAATTCAAGCAGGCCTTCAAGGAACATCACATTCCTAAGGGTCTCATGGATAGGAAGATGAAGGAGTTGCTTGCTCTAAAGCAAGGCTCTGACACGGTGTATGAGTATGCTAAGATGTTCAATGCCTTGTGTCAGTATGGTGGGCATCATGTTGACAACGATGCCAAGAAGATAGAGCGTTTCCATGATGGGCTACATGGGGATCTCTATGAGAGGCTTAATCTTTATGCGCCTAACAGTTATCAGGACCTTGTGAACAAGGCCATTTCTCAAGAGGATGCCATGTCCAAAGCCCAGAAGGATAGAAAGAGGCAGGCCTGATTCACCGCTACTGGTGGGTCAGGCAAGAAATTTCGCTTTGTCAAGAAGGGTACTCAGGGTCCTCCCCAGTCATCTTCAACTAGACACTGGAGGGTGACCCCGTCTTAGAACAAGCCGTCTGGGAATTTCCAGTTCCGTAAGGCACAGCAGCAGCCATACAAGCCTAGTGCACCCACGGCCAACAACAATAGCAACAGTGCTACCAAGGAACATCACTGCTATAATTGTGGGCAGCCGGGGCATTACATCAATGAGTGCCCCAAGCCCAGGCCAAACAAGCAAGGTGAAGGCTCAAAGTTCCGTCAAGGGAACCAAGGCAAGAAACCCGTGGTGCAAGTCAAGCAGGGCAAACTCAACTTCACCACCTTGGTTGACGTTCCGGAGGGAGCGGCAGTGCTGACGGGTACATTCTCTGTCTGTGATCACCCCGTTAAAATTTTGTTTGATTCTGGAGCAACCCATAGTTTCATAAGTGAAAGTCTAGTGAGCAAGCTGGGTTACATTCTTGCCGTACCAAAGAATCTTTCGTAGTAGCCACGACGGGAGGAAGAATCCTCTCCAACACTATAACTAAAGTTGTACCTTTGCAACTTGGCAGCAAAACTTTCTTAACCAACCTGATTCATTTGGGATTGGGAGGTCTAGATGTAATTCTAGGAATGAACTGGTTGACCCAACATCAAGTTGTTTTGGACATTTCCACTAGAATGGTAGAAATCCATTCCCCTACCAGTGGTCATACCACCTTGTACTTGCCCAAGGCAGAAGGCATAAATCCTTGTTCCTATGCTGCCGTAACCATCCAACTAGAAAACATTCCAGCAGTGTGCGAGTATCCAGATGTCTTTCCCGACGACTTGCCTGGTATGCCACCAGACAGGGACGTCGAATTTGTCATAGAACTTCAGCCAGGTACCGCACCTATATCTAAAAGGCCTTACCGAATGCCACCCAAAGAGCTGGCTGAGTTGAAGATTCAATTGCAAGAATTGCTTGATAAGGGGTATATCTGCCCAAGTTCTTCTCCTTGGGGAAGCCCCGCTCTTTTTGTGAAAAAGAAGGATGGTAGCTTGCAGATGTGTGTTGACTATCGTCCACTCAATGCGGTGACAACAAAAAACTAACTATCCGTTGCCCCGCATTGATGTGCTCTTTGATCAATTGGCTGGTGCCAAAATCTTTTCCAAGATCGATATTCGATCGAGCTATCATCAAATCAAGATTCGAGCAAGTGATGTTCCAAAGACAGCCTTTTCCACCAGATACGGCTTTTACGAATTCCTGGTGATGTCTTTTGGTCTCACCAATGCACCTGCCTATTTCATGTGCCTTATGAACTCAGTCTTCATGAATGAATTGGACAAGTTTGTAGTGGTCTTCATTGATGATATTCTCATTTATTCCAAGAGCAAAGCCGAGCATGCGAATCATCTTCGTATTGTCTTGCAGCGATTGAGAGACCACAAACTCTATGCTAAGCTCTCTAAATGTGAGCTCTGGCTAGATAGTGTGAAATTCTTGGGTCACACTATTTCCAAGGATGGTATCTCCGTGGATCCTAGCAAAGTGCAGGAAGTCATGGATTGGAAGCCACCCAAGACGGTACAGCAAATCCGTAGTTTTCTGGGTCTAGCAGGCTATTACCATCGGTTTATTCTGGATTTCTCCAGAATAGCTAAACCCATGACTGAACTATTGAATAAGGGTGTCAAGTTTGTGTGGAGTGAGGAGTGTGACCAAGCTTTCCATACCTTGAGGAAACACTTAACCTTAGCTCCCGTATTCACACAACCGGATATGTCCAAACCGTTTGAGGTGTTTTGTGATGCTTCGGGCACTGGTCTTGGTTGTGTTCTTATGCAAGAAAACCGAGTTATTGCCTATGCCTCACGGGCACTTCGACCTCATGAGAAGAACTATCCCACTCATGATCTTGAGCTGGCGGCAGTCGTGCATGCTTTAAAACTTTGGCACCATTACTTGATGGGTAATCGCTGCAATATCTACACCGACCGCAAGAGTCTCAAGTATATTTTCACTCAATCTGATCTGAATATGAGGCAAAGGAGGTGGTTGGAATTGATAAAGGATTACGAATTGGAAGTCCATTATTATCCCAGCAAAGCTAACGTGGTTGCAGATGCTCTTAGCCGCAAGCATTGCAACTATGTGACGCTAGAGCCGTACAATGACACTTTATGTGAAGAGATGAGAAAGCTCAACTTGGAATTGGTCGAGCATGGAAATTTCTTTGTCGTCTCGATTGAATCTCCTCTCCATGAGAGAATTGCTATAGCCCAACTCGTCGATGAAGAGGTTCAGAAAATCAAAAAGAAATTAGAAGAAAGAGACCCCAAGTATGATTGTTTCCGAGGGGATGACAAGGGAGTTGTTTGGTTCAGACAAAGACTAGTGGTACCTCAGGATCAAGACTTAAAGAAGGAAATTTTAGATGAGGCCCATCTCTCTAAGTTCACCATTCACCCAGGAAGTACCGAAATGTACCGAGACCTTAGGGAAAACTTTTGGTGGTCAAATATGAAGGATGAAATAGCCGAGTATGTGTCCGGTTGTGATACATGTCAGAGGATCAAGGCTAGTCACCTAAAGACCGCAGGTCAAATGCAACCATTGTCCATTCCTGCATGGAAGTGGGACGATATAAGTATGGATTTCATTGTCGGGTTACCTCTCACGCCCCGGAAGCATGATTCTATTTCGGTAATAGTGGACTGACTTACCAAGACCGCTCACTTTATCCCCGTTCACACTACCTATTTAGCTGAGCGCTATGCGGAAATCTATGTTGATCTCATAGTGCGCTTACACGGTGTTCCCAAGACTATCTTGTCAGATCGAGGCACTCAATTCGTTGCTCACTTCTGGGCACAAGTGCACGAATCTTTGGGAACCAAGCTAATTCATAGCTCCAGCTATCACCCCAGACCGATAGTCAAACGGAAAGAGTAAACCAAATAGTGGAAGACATGTTGAGATCTTGCGTCATTCATTTTGACAAGTCATGGGACAAATGCCTATCCCTAGCAGAGTTTGCTTATAACAATAGTTACCAAGCTAGTTTGAAGATGGCCCCATTTGAAGCCTTGTATGGAAGAAGGTGTCGTGCCCCTTTGAATTGGTCACAAGCGGGTGAGCGAACCTTGTTTGGTCCTAAGCTAGTACAAGAAGCCGAAGAGAAAGTGAGTGTGATTAGAGAAAATTTGAGAGCAGCTCAGATGAGGCAAAAGAGTTACCATGACAAAGCTAAAGCTCCCCGAGAGTTTGAACTTGGTAATTAGGAATGGAACTAAAACATCCGAATTGTGTAACAGATTAATTTTTTTAGATCACAATAAAATAAATTTGGTGTTAATTTTTTATGCATTATAACCAGCTAATTACTGGAAAAAATAAAAAAATAGCTACAATTTTTTATGGATTATTTGCTTTCAATAGAGAAAAGGTGAAAAACATCTGTATCCGAATCCGAATAGACATCCGAATTTCTTTTCATCATTTTATTAAAATATATCACACATTTGGGGTTTATTTTGTATGAATCTTAACAAGCACAATGCCAAGAACAAGAATATAAACTTTTTGATACAAAATATTATGTCTAATTTAGCTAAAATCAAAAAAGAACGGTTAAAAAATGCTATCCGAATTGGTATCCAGTTCCATCCCTATCCGGTTCCGACCAAAGGCGTACAACGCTTTGGAGTAAAAGGGAAATTAGCTCCACACTATATTGGTCCTTATGAAGTCACCGAGAAGTTTGGTACGGTTGCCTACCGTATTCGACTCCCCGACCGATTGTCTGCAGTGCACGACGTGTTTCACGTCTCACAATTGAAGAAGTGTGAGCAGATTCCGGAAGCACAAATAATTGAGGAGACCAATGCAGAAATAGAACCAGATCTATCCCTAGCAGAGTATCCAATGAGAGTATTGGATCATAAAGAAAGACAAGCCAGGAGACAAAAGGTGAAGATGTACAAGACAAAATGGAGTCACCACACCGAAGAAGAAACTACATGGGAGGCCGAGCAATTTTTAAACACCAAGTACCCCGACTTTCTTCCGAGTCAAACCCGTAAGTGAATTTTCCTCACTTACTCTTGATTTCGAATCTCGGGACGAGATTCCCGTTAAGGGAGGTAGGCTGTAACACCCCGTGTTTTTGCTCCGTGGTGATTTGTGCTAATGACACTCCTAACTACTCCTCTAACTACCCTTGAGAACCCTAGGTCAACTCCTGGTCAAAACCCTAGCCCAAAACCCTAGTGTCCCCTTTGACCTCCTTGTGTCAATCTAGAACTTGGGCACGTTCTCCAAAATTTCCCTAAACACTTCAAAACCGCCCAAAGGGAAAAATGTGTAGAATGTCAAGGCACACAACTTTGCTGTTGATTGGCATTGGAAATTCGAAGTAATTCTTGGTGAAAAACGCGTTTGAATGTGCTCTGCTCCTGTTCACCGGCGCTGAGAAAACTGCTAAGTTGGCATGCAGTTTCTGCTCAATCCCTTGGGTAAAACCCCTATCGGCCTTTGCAATTATGAAAGAGGGATACTTGATCTACATCTTTGCTATTCAGTGGAAGGCACGGTTTAGTTTCAAAATTTAGAGAAAATCGCGTTTGAAAACTGGTTCAGCGAATTGAAAACACCTTGGAACGCCGGAGCGCGCTCTGCCACGACGTCGCGCGCGGCCACGTCGGCACGCCGCCGTACCCCTCCCCCCCCCCCCCCCCCCGTGACGCCCGTGGCAAGTGGACCGTGCCGGTGGCGCCAATCCACCGGCCGGCGCACCGCCCGTGGTGCGCCATTGGCCGTCGGAGCGACACACGTCGCCGGCCATGTCGTGGCCTCTCCACGCGTGCGTATGGCACCGGCGTGACCCCACTAGCTCCCAACCGACCTTCCGCGGGTATAAAAACCAGTCCTCGGTCCTGCCTCGCGCGCACGCCCAACCACCTCCGAGCTCCGCTGTGACGCCCCAGATTTTTTTTAATTACCGTCATTAACGCTAATGACCAGATCAACCGGTCAAACCCCGGTCAAACACCGGTCAAACCTAGGTCAACCTGGGTCATCACCCGAAAACCTCACCAGCAAACCCCAATGAACCCCTTGATCAAGTCTACACACATCTGTAGTGGACCCAGGGTCAAAGACACGGTCAAACCCCGTTTAACCGTTGACGTCGGCGAATGTCGTCCGGAACTTTTGCCGCGTTCTCCAAATTTCACCTAAACACTTCAAAATCTACCTTTATGAAAGTTGTCCATCTCATTGAGGGACACAACTTTCATGTAGAATGGCATTTCAAATTTTGAGTGGAAATTGGTGAAAAACTTGGTCAACCGCATGTACCTCCTGTTTTTCAGAACAGGCCGACATTCAATATTGGCACGACGTTCCTGCCAAATCCGTTGAGAAAAATACTATATGGCCTTTTTGAAAGTTGTAGAGGGTAGTTAGATCTACAACTTTCCTATTCATTGCTTTGTGCACTTTTATTCAATTTTTTGGAGAAATCTTATTTCAAACAGAGCCGGTCTGCACATTGTGGGCGCTCTCGCGCGCACGACGCGCCGCGCGCGCGCGGGCGTCCCGCCGCCGCACCGCCCGCGCCGCCGCGCGCCGGCGCCCGCCCTCGGCGTCCGAGCCCCCGGGCGCACCCCGAGGTTTCTCCTTCCCAGGTCGCGTGCCCCAAGGTACCCTTGAACCCCGTGCCCACGTTCCCCCCCTGGACAACCCGTACTCGGCAGTCGCGCATGGACCGGTGGTCCGCCGGGCACTCCTACCGAGACCAGGACGGCGTACCGCGGCATTAACTCGCTGCTCACTTCGAGGCAACCCTCCCGAGGCGCCCCTACTACTTAAGGCGTCGGCCAGCGCTCCCCCGCGGCCGGCGCGGGGCCGCCGGCGCCGGGGAGCGGCCGCCACGGCAAGCACTCCGCCGTACCGGCGTTCTTCCCCAATTAAACCCGCCAACACCCTCCTCTAGCTTCGCGATAACTCGCCGGCCATCCTCCGCTACCGCCCGAGGCCCCCCCTCGCCGGCTTGTCCGGCCGTGGCGGCCGGCACCGCCGGCCGCCGGCGCACCCCACCGCCCGGGCCGTCTCGTCCCCGTCCAACCCCACAAACCGGCCCCCGGTGACCCCTAGACCGCTCCCCCACCCTCCCCCGGCCGGGCTCCGGCGAGACCTCGCCGGAATTGGGCCATCCCGCGCCGGCCACCGCTCCCGGGGACTACATTGCGAAGAAACAGTTCTTTTCAGGTGCCTAACTGCAAAAGCGCAACTTCAATAGTACATGTGTTTTGCTGTTTCTTGTAAATTGCATAGAAAATCACAGAAAATTCGGAAAAATGTGAAACCGATTTTTTAGATCCGTTGTGAATTATTCTACAACTTTTGTTATTCTGGCCTGAGCTAATCCCTTTTAGGTTTTGCATGAAAAATACAAATGTGAAAACCCTAGATCTGCAATATCTCAAAAACCATAAGTCCTCTGTAGCTAAGTTTTGGATATGTTATGTGTTAGGTCATGAATAGCTCCTATGCCAAAAATTGAACAAAGTTATCATGTAAATCTTTTTGTAAAAATGTTTTTCTATCTCTGGCAGAACTGCATAAATGATTTTTCATGTTAAATATATTTATGTTCTTGAGCCCAACTTGTGCACACTGTCTTGTAATACCAAAATGCACATCTTGTGAATTAATCATGAATTTTGGATTAACAGAAATAATTATTCTTGATTTATGCATGTTTTCCTTTGTAAATTAATAAACCAAGTCCAGTAGAGATTCCATGCAAACATGCTGGTTCTCTAGGCTTGTTTAGGACCATAGAGCATACACGAGAAAGTTTGGATCATTTTGATGCTTAATTATTTTTATATGCATTTAAAAGGAATCACTAGCTAACCTTTGTTATTTTCCATAATATTTAATTTCCTAGCATCCAACACTTACATGTGGGTCCAATGGACCGGGATAGGTACTAGTAGGCTTAAGAAACACTCATTTAATTTTTGGTAATTTAATTGATTAATAAAAAGCTTAAATGCCCTTTTAGTATTAAAGGGAAATTAAATAAAGAGAAATCACTAATTAATTCTTTTTCCTTTTTGAAAAGTATTATTTAATACACTTAAAAGATAATTAATTATCATCACTAATAAGAAATTAATTCATAAGTAAAAATATTAATTACACCTTTATTGGAGAAGATAAAAGGAAATGAAGCTTTCACATGAAATGGTAAGTATAATAAGAACCTTTATTCAAAATGTTTAATAAAGAATTGCATATTGTTCCTTTTTGGAAGAGTATGCTGAATGTATTCTTATCTAGGTGAATGTGTCCAACTAATGCACCCTAGGGTTGTCATTTGTTGTTTGCAATCAATTAAATTAAAAATCGTCAATTAAATCTTGCATTTGCATCCTCGTGTAGATCTCCCGAACGGTAGCTGTACGCGTGTGCCGGAAGGAGGAGACGGAGGAGCTGACGGAGACGTGCACCACGTCATTGTAAAGCAAGACCTGGACCAAAGTCCAGAAGGGCCCAAGGCCAACCTTGCCATCGAAGGCAAGCCCCGGATCATTAACCCTGTTTTTGAAATTTATGCAATTATGTTTGCTACGATTGTGCATTTACGTTTCAGGAGTTGATTTGAAACCCTAGATGCATGATCCCTAGGTACCTATGCTCTATCACTAGTATGCTAGGTCGATAGCTGCTATGCTATAGGACCGATAGAAGTTGAGTGATGTTCGTCACTCGCGAGATTAGGTTCCTAGATAGGAATAATAAGATATCCTTAATGGATTGCTCATGTGGTAAGAGCATGGGATTTGGGCTCCGGTCCAGTGGCTTTCGTGGGCTAAGCTTTTGAACGTACTAAACATATGCCGGGTATGGGACCAGTAAGCCTAGTACCCGATTGACGCGGTAAGGGAACCTTTCCCTACTAAACCTGGGGCACTTGTGTCCCCCCTCGCTCACAACAAGGTGTGGTACTGCGTGAGTCCGGACGTTCATGTGGGAGCGATCCGGTAAAACCTTGTACCAAGGAATGTAGGTTCCGCTCCCGAGCCGAAGATCGACGGGAACGGCCTGGGAAAGTTGTCCTTGCGGGGGCAGCCTACCGTGTGTTTGGGTTTACCTTGCAAGGTTTAAATCAATCGATTGTCGGCCTCTCACCGTTATCCGAGACTGCTTAATCAACTGGCCATGATATCCCATAATGATGGAACTTGAGAAATATGGTTGTATGAATTAATTGTTTGTCCAATTCTTGATTGGATTAGATTGCACATTTAGAAATGGTAATAAACCAGAACTTGTGCTAAAATCTTGAAAGTAAGGATCTACCCTTAGCAGCTGTTTCAGCAAAAGAAACTCCACCGGCCAAAGGCCTTTCATGTCTAGAGGTTGGTGATGTAGTTATCACCCGACGGTTAAGTCTTGCTGAGTATTAGTATACTCAGCCTTGCTTTAAAACTGTTGTTGCAGGTGAGATTGATCAGAAGGGTGACGACAAGTAAGGACCTCACGGATGGCCTCCTGTGATGTTCACCGTTGCGCTAGTTTAAATTATTTCCGCTGTATTTTCGAACTCTGAACCTTTACTCCATGTCATGAACAATGGGTCGTAATAAAATGTTAACTCATGTTGTACTCTGGACTCGCCTTCGCGTGAGTTTTAATGCATGTGTCGATCCTCTGTTCGATGTCCAAGTGATTTACCGGGCGTTAACCCGGCAACCAACGACAGGATGATACTTTACTATTGTTTAGTGACCATAGTGGATCGGTCTTAGGCGATAGTACGGTATTTTCCTGGGCGGGTTGTCACAGCTGGTATCAGAGCGACTGCATGCACCAGAGTTTAATTAACAACTCTAATCACATGATTTTCGAATAAAATTTGCCAACATTGTTTGTTTTGCAAAATACGTTGGTCCGTTAAGGATAAACTAGACCGAGAGGCCCTAGAGGGAATTTTTGGTTTCTTTCAGGTGGCTTAATTAATCTATGGTTTATTTTGCTAACTCCCAGCACATTACTTTATGTCAGACTTACATTCTCGCACAACCATACTAGTTCATCACGTTTTGCCATACGTGGTTGTAAAACCCCGGATTTTCATGGAAAACCCGAATCCCTGTACCATCGCGATAGTCCCTGGATCAGTGGCTATCGCGTACAGAACGTCTCACAGATAGATACACAAAGTCATACATCGCATCACATAAAGTTAAGAGTACATTAATTTATTACAAGTCCATTATGGAGTACATCATTACAAGCCTCTAGGCTGAATCAGAGTGAAAATTCTACGCAGCGGTAGCTATCTTCTCAGAAGGGTCTCCATCTTTATTCTTCCCGCCACAGGCAACTCGAGCGAAGCGACGTATTCCTCAGTCGTACCAACCGTCGGCGTTGCAGTCGAACTCAGACTCGTACCCTGCACACCCAAAGTCTATCCCCAAGGAGTGGGATAGGTCCACGTCACCAACCGTATGCAGCTTTAAGTGGCCTAACATCTAAAGGGTAAAGAGAGTAGACAAGGAAACGTCTGTGGGTTCCTATGCAGCAGCAGCAGAGTATAAACAAGGTATCTCCATCAATATCCCAAAACCCAAGTCTCTCAACACAACCCGGATCTACCTGGTCACCCAGAAGACCCGTCACCAGCTCCTACTCCTGTCTAGGGTCGATGCGAGAACTTCCTCTCCTCGCACCTCAATGGTTACAACCGGATCGACGAGGTAGATGGAGCCTCTCTCCTCTAACCGACTGTAACCACGGCTCACCACACTCTCACCTATAGGGGGAAGGTAGAAAATCCCGAAACATGAGGAACGAACATGTCTTCTAGGCAGTGTCCATAACCGAGGACGCGTCTATAGCTATAGATCGAACATCTGCGAGAGCGTGTACACTGTACCCATCCCGAATGGTACCCGCCGGTGTACGGCCGACCGAGCCCATCCTACCGGCGAACTCTCGGTAGTTACGAACCCATCCTGCATCCGGCCCTCAAAGCCCCCCCCCCCCCCTCGGAAGGGACTACACCGGAATTGTGAAATGCTCCCGTGTGGCCACACGGGAGTCGCTCTGAGAGGGTGGTCTCACCTCCACCGCTCCCCCACTGATACCCCGCTATCCATCCTAAGCAGGTATGGTTCCGCACTTGCCGAGCTCAACACGACCCTATCCCCACTCTCGGCGGGGTGGTGTGTACGATGTCCTATAAACAAGTTGATCCACTCGATTTCAGACCGGGGCGAGCTCATGTCCTCCAAGCGTACGTAAAAACCCCAACACCTAGGCTCCGAAAACCGTAACAGGAGGGATGCACTGAGGAGTGCACCCCTATCCCCGATCCCAGATCGGTTGTTTCTAGCTCACCCCCGCCAAAGTACCCAAAACGCCTTCTCTTGCCGGTTTTTATCCCACACACGCCAAGAACCACTATTCCCATCCCAACACATGCATCGCGAAGCTCGGCGCACATACACGCCCACATAAACATATATAGTAGTAGTAGGACAATCAAGGACGGGGGTAAATAAAGAGGCGATTGCAAGGTTCATCATCATGCATACATAAAGTAAAGCGCTAGCAATACTACTCGGCAATGCCTAATGGGTAGTTCGGAATCGGTCGGGCGTGAACTCGGGGTCGGGTAGTCCTCCGCGGTGAAGTCGTCGGCGTAGTCGTACTCCCGGCTCGGCTCTCCGCTCCCTGTTGCTCCTAATAGCGCGAAAAAGGAAATAAATAGCGGTCCTAAAGCAACTTAAATCCAAATAAGAGCAAATAAGATCCAAAAAGAGGCAAACCCTAGTCTAACACGGAGTTTGGGTTTTTAGAAGATTTTCAGAAGAAGTTTCACATTTTTCGGAGTTAAAACGGATTTATTATGAATTTCCAAAGATAAAATACATTTCTGAAATTAAAATACACATATACAATATTGCAGACTCTTAGCTAGCTATAGGGTAGCTCCAGCTGGCTCAAACCTAGCTTTAAGCTAGCTGTAGGCTGGCTACAGCCGCTGATGTGGCTGCCACGCCAGCGGCTTTAAGCCGGCGGTGGCTTGCGTGGCCTGCCACGCGGCGCCGCGTGGCGCGGCGCGCGCGGATCCCGGGGTGGATCCTGCGCGCGCGCGGCCGTGCGGCGCCCGTGTGGCCCGGGCGCGGTTGGCCGGCGCACGGGATCCTCCCGGATCCCCCCGCGGTCACGCGTGCGTGTGGGCGTCCGTGTGCGAGCTAAACCCCCGGGGTTATCCTCTTGCGCGCGCAAGGTGTTTGGTGGTATGCCCGTGACGGGCGGCGGCGCGGCGGCGGCTCGCCGGCGGCGAGGCGCGCTCGGCCGGCCAACGACGACCGGAACAAGGACGAGGGGCAGCGGGGCTTGATTTTGTCCCCACTCGTGAGCGGCCTTGGCCAAAGATGGGCGGCCGGCGGCGAGACGAGGAGCGGCGGCGACGGGCGTGGGCGGCGGCGCGGCGAGGGTCGCCGGTGATGGCGCTAATCAACGCCCACCGCTCTTGGTTGGTTGTGAACGGGTTCTACAGACGCGAAAACGCCTAAAGCTGGGGTCTTTCTCCCTAGGTTGCCCGGAACGGCTCCGGCCCGCCGTGGCGGAGCTGCGGCCGGCGGCGGCGCGCGGTGCGAGCACGGCTCCGGCCTCGGGGCGGCTCGCGTGCGTGCGCACGGTGGCTAGGGCGTCGAGGCGGTCGTGTTGCCGGGCGTGTGTGGGTGGCGGGCGCTCGCGCGCGTGTGGAACGGGGTCGAGCGGCCGGCGGTGCGGCGCTCCGGAGCACGACGGCGGCGTGACGCGCGTCGGCGGCGTGAGGACGGTGCGGGGTCGAAAGGTATACGGCGGCGCGTGTGCGCGTTTGCGGCGACGGCGGCGGTGGCACCCGCACAAAAGAGCTTCCCGGCCCGGCACGATGGCCGGCATCACCGGCGGCGGCGGCGCGGCGGCAAGAGCGGTACGGGCGAGTGCAAGCGCCGCGGCTCGAAGGCCGGGTCGACCACGAGAGGGGGTGAGGGGGCTTTTCCTCACCTTGGTGGCCACGGGCCGACGTGCAGGCGGCGGTGAAGCGGGGCGGAGCAGAGGAAGCAGGGTCGTCGGCGAGGAAGAAGACGGCGGCGCGGAGCAGAGGAAGCAGGGGCGTCGCGGTTCTTGGCTTCGCGGCGTCCTCGGGCTCCCACGTGCAGTCCTCCGGCTTCGCGAGGTCGCCGGCGAGCTGGCGGTGGGCCTCCGGGTCTCCTTCTCCCCTCCTCCTCCTCCTTCTTCTCCGGCGGGCAGTGGCGAGTGGAGTGGGGAGGACTCCCCGTGGCGGCTAGGGTTGGGGCCGCCCGAGGCGCGGCGGCGGCCTTCTTATAGCGCATGGCGGGGTGCGGGACGCGTGGACGGCGCGGATGGCTCCGGCGGGTGCGGACGGGCGCCGGGGCGGGCGGGGCGGCGCCGATGCCCGGGCGACGTCGCAAAGGGGAAAAGAGAAGGGGTGACGGGAGGAAGAAGGGGTGATGCGGGGGCGACGTCACGCGGGCCCCACGGCGGCGACCTGGCGCGGGCGTGGTAGGTGGTAGGCGGGCCGGCGTTAGCTGGGCCGCGGTGGGCTGGAAAGGGAAGAGAAGGGGGTGTCGCGGCGTGCGGAAAAAAAGAGATGGAGGTGGCCCAATGGACTTCGAGAGCTTGGGCTCGCGGCCCAGAAGCAATCCCCCTTCTCCTTTTCTATTTTCTTCCAAACCCCTTTCTAAATTAGATTCAAATTTGAATGCAGATTCAAATTTGAAATCCCACTCAAATAAATTCCAAATAAAACCAATAGAACTCCAAGTTTCTCACACTAACATTTTTATATTTCCTAGGAATTTTCATTTAGCTCAAAATAAATCTAGGAATTAAGGGAGAGAAATGGAAGACATCCTTAAGTAAGTTGACATGCACTCCAATGATTCACCAAAAATTGTAAATCCACATTTTTATTAATTAACATTCCTCAATAAATTTGAGGGATGTTACAGGACTCCCCCCTCACAAGAATCTCGTCCCCGAGATTAAGAAGTTACCTCCGTTTCGAAGAGATGAGGGTATTTCTCCCTCAAGGCCGACTCCTTCTCCCATGTAGCTTCGCGCTCGGAGTGGTTACTCCATAACACCTTGCAGAAACACGTGGTGGTGTTCCCGGTCGACTTCTCCGCCCGTCCGAGATCCAAACCGGGTACTCCAAATACTCCGGGGTTTCTCGGACGTCGAGCGCCTGAGCAGGCACTCTCTTCTCGACGACCACGCACTTCCGAAGTTGGGAAACGTGGAACACCGGGTGCACTCCCGTAAGCTCCGGAGGTAGCTCGAGTCTGTAAGCCACCTTCCCGACCTTACTCACAATAGGGTAGGGCCCAACGTACCTAGGGGACAGCTTCCCTCTGATGTGGAACCTCTTCGTGCCTCGGAGGGGTGACACCTTCAAGTAGACGTGATCCCCTACTTCAAACGAGACATCCTTTCGTTTCGCGTCGGCATAGCTCTTCTGCCTGCTTCGAGCTATCTTCGGGTTCTCTCGTACCTTGGCGACATTTTCCTCGGCCTCAACAATGGTGGCGGGACCGAAAAAGGTTCGCTCCCCCCACCTCGGACCACATCAACGGCGTCCGACACTTTCTGCCATACAGGGCTTCGAACGGAGCCATCTTCAAGCTGGCCTGGTAGCCGTTGTTGTAAGAGAACTCGGCATATGATAGGCTCTTTTCCCAATCGGACCCATAGGTTAACACACAAGCTCTCAGCAAGTCTTCTAGTACCTGATTCACCCTCTCTGTCTGACCGTCAGTCTGTGGGTGGAACGCTGTGCTGTAGTTCAGCTGGGTGCCCATGGAAGCGTGCAAACTCTTCCCGTAACCGGGCGGTGAACCGAGGCCCTCTCGTCGACACAATGCTCCTCGGAGCCCCATGAAGCTTTAGGATGTTGTCCACATACAGTTCTGCAAGTCGGCTCACGCTGTAGTTCGTTTTCACTGGCAAGAAGTGTGCTACCTTGGTTAATCGATCAACAATCACCCAAATGGAGTCATTTCCCTTCTGCGTGCGTGGCAACCCCACAATGAAGTCCATACTGATATCATCCCACTTCCACGTGGGTATCTCGAGCGGTTGCAGCAGCCCGGCAGGCCTCTGGTGTTCGGCCTTCACTCGCTGGCACGTGTCGCATCGAGCGACGTATTCAGCAATGTCTTCCCTCATCTTTTCCCACCAAAACCGTACCTTCAGGTCTCTGTACATCTTGGTACAACTAGGGTGGATCGAGTACCGAGAGTCGTGGGCCTCTTTAAGGATCGAGTCCCGGATTTCCTTGTCCTGAGGCACGCAGATGCGGTCCTTCAGCCACAGTGTACCCTGTTCGTCGAGGCGATAGTCAGCTGCCTTGCCATTCTCCATCAGGCGTTTTACCTCTTGAATCTCTGGGCACTCCTTCTGAGCTTGGCGGATCTGGTCTTCGAGTGTGTATTTCACCCGCAACTGGTTCAACTGCCCCTCCTCCACAATCTCTAAGCTCAGCTTCTCCAGCTCTTCATGCAAGGCTGGTTGTTCCTCTCGCACCATCAGGTTGTTGCCGTAGTGCTTGCGGCTCAGAGCGTCGGCCACGACGTTCGCCTTACCAGGGTGGTAATGAATGTTCAGATCGTAGTCCTTGATCAGCTCTAGCCATCTCCTTTGCCTCAGGTTCAACTCCGATTGCGTGAAGATATACTTCAGACTCTTGTGATCAGTATATATGTCGCACTTGTTCCCCATCAGGTAGTGCCTCCATATCTTCAACGCATGAATGACAGCGGCTAGCTCGAGGTCGTGCGTAGGGTAGTTCTCCTCATGCTTCCTTATCTGTCGTGAGGCGTAGGCCACTACCTTGCTTCCTTGCATCAACACGCAGCCGAGTCCTTGTCTCGACGCGTCACAGTACACCACGAAGTCCTTGCTCGCATCGGGCAGGGTCAGGACCGGGGTAGTGGTGAGACGAGTTTTGAGTTCTTAGAAGCTGGCTTCACACTTGTCCGACCACACATACGGCGTGTTGCTCTTCAACAGTTCTGTCATGGGCTTGGCGATCTTCGAGAAGTTCTCGATGAATCGGCGGTAGTATCCGGCCAACCCGAGAAAGTTGCGGATCTCTGTCACGGACTTCAGTGACTGCCACTTGGACACGGCCTCAATCTTGCTCGGATCTACTGCAACTCCTTTAGCGGACAACACATGACCCAGAAACGCGACTTCCTCCATCCAGAACTCACACTTGCTGAACTTGGCGTACAACCGATGCCGCTCGAGCTTCCCCAAGACGATCCTCGGGTGCTCCTCGTGCTCTTCCGTCGTCCGGGGGAGTAGACCAGTATATCGTCAATGAAGACGACGACACACTTGTCCAACTCATCCATGAAGACCTTGTTCATCATGTTCATGAAGTATGCGGGGCATTGGTCGTGCCAAAGGACACGACCGTGTACTCATACCGCCCATACCGGTTACGAATGCCGTCTTGTGGATGTCCTCCGGCGGATCTTCATCTGGTGATAACCCGACCGGAGATCAATCTTGCTGAAGTACTTGGCTTGCCTCAGCTGATCCATCAAACCATCAATCCTGGGCAGTGGGTACTTGTTCTTGATGGTTACCTCGTTCAGGGCGCGGTAGTCGACGCACAGACGTTGTGTTCCATCCTTCTTCGGTACGAATAGTGCCCGAGAACCCCAGGGTGAAGCACTTGGCCGAATGAACCCTTTCTCGAGTAGCGAGTCTAGCTCTGCCTTCAACAGTTTCAGCTCAACCTCCGCCATACGGTACGGACTCTAGGCGATCGGCGCCGTTCCCGGCACCAGGTTAATCACGAACTCCACATCACGATCAGGAGGCAACCCGGGCAACTCCTCCGGGAACACATCCTCATACTCACAGACCACCGGTACGTCCGATATGGCCTTCGTGTGAAGGCTGTACACGGCCGGTATGTCTCGAGACTTCATCGGCTCGAAGGTAACCCTTGTTCCGTCGGGGTGCGGTAGTGTCACCGGTCTCGGCGAAGTGGAGATGACACCTTTGTGGGCGTGATCCAATCCATTCCCGCATCACGTCGATACCATGGGAAGGCAAGCACGGTAAGATCCCCATAGAATGTGTGACCTTGGATGACCACTTCCACTCCTTTGCACGACGGGGGTGCATCGGATATCCCCGAGTGGAGAACTCGTGATGATAGGCATCGCTCGGGTGGTTGTAGGGAGGGAAAGTTTATTCACGAACCAAGAGGTGATATAAGACCGGTTGCACCGGTGTCGAAGAGAACCGCAGCGAGAAGTACCACAAACCAAAAACTTACCGATCACGACGTCGGGGGCATCGGCAGCCTCCTCCTCAGTGAGGTGGTTCAGCCTCCCACGGCCGGCGGCCGGGCGCGCGGCTCGAGGAGGTCGGCCTCCTGGAGCGGGTGCCCTCGTGGGAGTGGCGGCAGCCCTTCTTGTCCGGGGCGTCGTAGGACTTGTGGCCCGGCTTGCCACACGCGAAGCGGTGACGGTGAAGCCTCCGCGGCGGGTCGCGCGGTGCTCGGTGGAGCACGGGTGTAGCCTCCCGGTCCGCCGGGGGGTAGCCGGGGTTCCTCCCTCCGGGGAACGGGCTACGTCCACTTCCTCCGAAGCCACGCCCGGGGGCCGGTTGTGCCCCGGCGGTAGCTCCCCCCTCGGCATGTTGCTCCGTCGGCTTCTCGGCTTCCGGAAGGATCGGTCGGCCGATCCCGATCTCCCATCCTCTTCTTGCCCCTCATGCGTTCCTCGTGGCCCCTCCTTTCGTCCTCGACCGCGATGGCGCGGTTGACGAGATGGCGCGAGGACTTGTGCTCACTTGCCTTCGGCGCACCGGCGAAGGCCGTGGTGAAGGCCTCGCGAGAACCGGGAACCGCTTCTTCTGGTCGGTGTTGGTGTCGTCGGGTGCGTACCGCATCATCTTCATGAAGTGACGCTCGTACTCCTCGACCCTCATCGCACCCTGAGCCATGGTGCGGAACTCCTGCGCCTTCTGGACCAACAGCTCATCGGAAAGGTACTGCTCGCGGAATGCCTCGCAGAACTCCAGCCAGGTGATGAAAGCTGGGTTCGGGTGGGTGGCAGTGTAGTTGTCCCACCATGCCTTGGCTGGACCCTCCAGCTGGTGCGCGGCGATAGCGACGCACTCCTCGTCGGAGCAGACGGTGAGGTCGAGCTTGGTCTCGATCACCCTCAGCCAGTCATCGGCCTCGAGTGGGTCATCCGAGTAGCTGAAGGTGGGGGCCTTCAGGCGGATGAACGTCTCGATCTTCCTCGTGAGGTCCTCGTCCTGCGGAGCGACGCGGTTCCCACCGTTGCCACGGTGCTCCATGGCCTCCGCCATCCTCTGCATCAGCTGAGTCTGGAGCGCCATCACTTCCACCAAGTTAGGTGGGGGTGGTGGTGGCTGTTCCGGTTCAGGCTGGCCTTGCTCAGCTGCTCCTTGCTCAACCTCGGCCTCAGGGTTCTCGGGCAGTGGTGGCGGTGCTCCGTCGCCTCGGGCCCTAGCCCCCAAAGCTCCTCCACGCAGGGGTGGACGGCCACGGCCACGACCGCGTCCACGCCCCTGCTGGGCTTCATCCTCGGCGCACTGCCTCCTCGAGGCGGGCTATCAGCCGGTTGGAGCGGCGGATCGACATCCTTCTGAAAACATAAGGGAAAAGGGAGAAGTTTACGCACGTCACTCACCAACTCACACATGAGTCTTAAGCAATCAAGAAAATAGTTCTAATTATAACCTACACTCAAGTAGAAGAAGCATTAAGACACGAATAACACCATTAAAATCCAAGCTCACATCAAACATGATTATTACACTTGCTCCCCTGAGGCTGACTCAGACCTTGGGGTAGCAGCACAAGTCAACGATCTAGTACATCGGTACAATCTCAAAAGGGGTAGTGCCTACATGGTGTGGCATGACTCTCTTCATGCACCGGAACATGCTCGCGGCTGCATGGAACATCTCATGGAAACTACTAGCAGAAAACACTACTGTTGACGGTTAATAATTGTATCAAAGTTCGTTCGTGACTCGCAAGCGTACAAGTCTCCCGTCGTAGTCAAGGGACCCTTCTTCCCTCAAGTGGTGAACCCAAGGTATCGAATCCGTGGAACAAATGTGTGACGCAAGACTTAATCTATTAAAGCCAAATAACTGCAATCTTCAATAAAGAACCTAATGCATCTAAGTAAAAGACACAAAACGAATCTAATCTACTAAAAACCGGAGAAAACAAAGTAAGATTGGGTAGATAAACCGATCTAGAGGGATCGGGGTAAGCCTTTTGTTGAAGTTCCAAGCAAGAGAAGAAGTAGCAAATCGAATCTTAATAGAAGCCTCTTTAAATCGTGGTTTCCCGTCCAAATCCGAAAACATCCGCCTTTCGAGACCCCCGTTCGTCACAACGTATCCCTATTCATGCGGGGAGCTTAGGGCGAGTCAAAAGACAAGTCGAGATTCTTTC
This sequence comes from Cenchrus americanus, assembly GCA_947561735.1. Lineage (NCBI taxonomy): Eukaryota > Viridiplantae > Streptophyta > Magnoliopsida > Poales > Poaceae > Cenchrus > Cenchrus americanus. Next base: position 94,272,663 of record OX387242.1, on the reverse strand, counting down.
GGAAGATCCGGCGTGTACCTCTAGCCACCGCGGCTAAAAGAACACCCTATGTAATCTATCGTACGAATAGAATTGGAATAAGCAAAGCCGATCGAAAAACGAAATCTTCGAGGAAACACTTGATCGCTAAGAAAAGATTCAACTTGATAATTCAACTATGACAATGATACATACACAAGATCACCACCGGATCCTTCCTTGATCTTGCTTCTAGCTCGGGAACTCCGACGTGGTCTTCCATGCAAGGTTCCCACGTCGGCTAGGGAAACCCTAGTCAACTAGCTCGACCCTCTCCTCTCCGACATGGTGTCCCTCTCTTCTCTGCTCCTCGGCGGCCGAAGACGAATTCTTCTCCTCGTGGCTCTCGGTCAGGGGGCTATAAATAGCCCGATTGGCGGCTAGGGCAAAGGGCGACGGGTTTGGGCCCTAAATGGGCTCGGGCCGACCGGACCGGGCCGGCCGCCCGGGCCCATTTAGGCCCGGCCCCGCGGCTCCTTTGCCCGAGGTCGGTTCCCTTGCTTCCCGGATGCTTCCCCCTTCGCATGTAGGTCCATGTCGTTGGTTTCTCTCCGAATTGGACTCAACTCCTTGTCTTGCAAGATTCGGCACTTTTCCGGTCGGGTCCCCGGAGTCCGTCGTCTTCTCGGATCAAGTCCCCGCTTCTTGGAGTTAAGTTTGCTTCATTGCATGACTTGTTCAGAGCTTCAAGGTCTTGTCATGAGGTGCTTGATGAACTTATCCCGAAAGTCTTGCATTTAACACTAAAACCCTGCATAAACATTAAACTCCAAAACCGACATGCACACGTGAACTTGTTATACCACGGGGGTTAGTACCAAAGGATAAGGTATAAAACTCATGCCAACACCGAAGGTAAACTCATGGCTAGGTTGACGGATTTTCACCGTCAACAACTACTCTAGGTCATGCCTCCTGCTCAGCTCTCTACTCCGTGCGTGCCCTCTGGTACGTGACGGGGTAGCGGTCCTTGGTGGGGTAGTCCGGCGGAAAGATCCTGGACACCAAGGCGTGAGCCTCTCGAATCTCCTCGGTCTCGACGGGGGTCGGCAGACGGGCCATCGGGCACAGGTGAAGCTTGAGGCGCGACTGGTGCAGCTCGAAGGTCTCGGTGCGAATCTCACGCTGAGACTCGGGGGTAGCTCTCCGTTGAGCTCGAAGAGCTCGTCCACGCGAAGCGAGTCGGCGTCCTCCCAAGTCCTCCTCAGTCTCTCGGCCTTGTCTCTCAGGTAGACGGCCGTGCGCGTGAGCCACGCGATGTTGGCGACGTTGTCTGCTCGGCTCTTCTCCAGCTTCTCCACCTTGAGCCGCTCACACCCGAGCAGGTGAGCGCGCACCGTGAGCAGGTCATCCTTGCGCTCGAGCTTGTCCTTCAGCCTGTTCTGACTCGCCGTCATCCTGCGTAGGTCCTCCTTGGCGTGCAGCATCTCCTCCCGGGTGTCCACCCTCTCCCTCTCGGACTGCAGCAGGACAGTGGACGCGCGGTCGAGGCTCAACTCGACCTGGCGAACACGGTGGCGTAGGGCGGTGTTCTCCCTCTCTCCCGGCTCCGCACGGCCGGGGCTGGTACTGGAGCGCGTCGATGGTGGCGTCCCTGACCTGGCCGTAGAGGGTACGTGACTCGTCCTCCAGTCGGCGCGTGTACTTGTCGAGGTCGACCAAGTAGCTGGCGGTCTCCACCAGGGTCTCATCGGTCTCGCGGAAGGGAGCGGCGTCGACGTCGTCCCGGATCCCCTCGTACGAAGGAACTCCGTCCACGAGCGGTGCGAGGCGCCGTAGTCCGGGGGGTAGCGCCGAAAAGTCCCGGTCTCGAAGGAGGCGCGGTCGTGAGAGTAGGCGCCCCGGGGCCCGGCGGCGGCGACGTCGAGCGCGGTCGCGACGGTGAGTGGCGGGGACGCGCGGACCTCTCCCTTGAACCCGGGGAGACTCGGGTGAGGGAGCACGGCCGACCGTGCGAGCACCATCCGCCCGGGCCACGGCGGGTACGTACTCGGCGCGGTACGTGACGTAGGTCGGAGGGACTCCAAGCCTGAGAAGGGCCCTCTCCATCCAGTGGCAGATCGCCCCGCACGTCTCGGGGGTGATCTCCGCGACCTGGTGCTCCATCTCCTGTGAAACGCAAGAAATTTTCTGTCAGCGCAGGTGAGTAAGAAGTTTTCAAAGAGGGAACGAGTTTTATAACATAGCCCAAGGGTATAATTATAAAGGTAGAGCGTATAGAGTCCTATTTCTATCGGCCTTTCCTAGGGATACGTGCTACGGTCAAGCATGGCTCTGGTACCACCTGTAAAACCCCGGATTTTCATAGAAAACCCGAATCCTCGTACCATCGCGATAGTCCCCGGATCGGTGGCTATCGCGTACGTAACGTCTCACGTACGTATAGATACACAAAGTCATACATCGCATCACATAAAGTTAAGAGTACATTAATTTATTACAAGTCCATTATGGAGTACATCATTACAAGCCTCTAGGCTGAATCAGAGTGAAAATTCTACGCGGCGGTAGCTATCTTCTCAGAAGGGTCTCCATCTTTATTCTTCCCGCCACAGGCAACTCGAGTGAAGCGACGTATCCCTCAGTCGTACCAACCGTCGGCGTTGCAGTCGAACTCGGACTCGTACCCTGCACACCCAAAGTCTATCCACAAGGAGTGGGATAGGTCCACGTCACGAACCGTATGCAGCTTTAAGTGGCCTAACATCTAAAGGGTAAAGAGAGTAGACAAGGAAACGGCTGTGGGTTCCTATGCAGCAGCAGAGTATAAACAAGATATCTCCATCAATATCCCAAAACCCAAGTCTCTCAACACAACCCGGATCTACCTGGTCACCCAGAAGACCCGTCACCAGCTCCTACTCCTGTCTAGGGTCGATGCGAGAACTTCCTCTCCTCGCACCTCAATGGTTACAACCGGATCGACGAGGTTGATGGAGCCTCTCTCCTCTAACCGACTGTAACCACGGCTCACCACACTCTCACCTATAGGGGGAAGGTAGAAAATCCCGAAACATGAGGAACGAACATGTCTTCTAGGCAGTGTCCATAACCGAGGACGCGGCTATAGCTATAGATCGAACATCTCTGCAGAGCGTGTACACCTGTACCCATCCCGGAATGGTACCCGGCCGGTGTACGGCCGACCGAGCCCATCCTACCGGCGAACTCTCGGTAGTTACGAACCCATCCTGCATCCGGCCCTCAAAGCTGCCCCCCTCGGAAGGGACTACACCGGAACTGTGAAATGCTCCCGTGTGGCCACACGGGAGTCGCTCTGAGAGGGTGGTCTCACCTCCACCGCTCCCCCACTGATACCCCGCTATCCATCCTAAGCAGGTATGGTTCCGCACTTGCCGAGCTCAACACGGCCCTATCCCCACTCTCGGCGGGGTGGTGTGTACGATGTCCTATAAACAAGTTGATCCACTCGATTTCGGACCGGGCGAGCTCATGTCCTCCAAGCGTACGTAAAAACCCCAACACCTAGGCTCCGAAAACCGTAACAGAGGGATGCACTGAGGAGTGCACCCCTATCCCCGATCCCAGATCGGTTGTTTCGAGCTCACCCCCGCCAAAGTACCCAAAACGCCTTCTCCTGCCGGTTTTTATCCCACACACGCCAAGAACCACTATTCCCATCCCAACACATGCATCGCGAAGCTCGGCGCACATACACGCCCACATAAACATATATAGTAGTAGTAGGACAATCAAGGACAGGGTAAATAAAGAGGCCGTGCAAGGTTCATCATCATGCATACATAAAGTAAAGCGCTAGCAATACTACTCAGCAATGCCTAATGGGTAGTTCGGGAATCGGTCGGGCGTGAACCCGGGGGTCGGGTAGTCCTCCGCGGTGAAGTCGTCGGCGTAGTCGTACTCCCGGCTCGGCTCTCCGGCTCCCCCGCTCGCTCCTAATAGCGCGAAAAAAGGAAATAAATAGCGGTCCTAAAGCAACTTAAATCCAAATAAGAGCAAATAAGATCCAAAAAGAGGCAAACCCTAGTCTAACACGGAGTTTGGGTTTTTAGAAGATTTTCGAAGAAGTTTCACATTTTTCGGAGTTAAAACGGATTTATTATGAATTTCCAAAGATAAAATACATTTCGAAATTAAAATACGCATATACAATATTGCGTACTCTTAGCTAGCTATAGGGTAGCTCCACCGGCTCAAACCTAGCTTTAAGCTAGCCGCAGGGCGGCTACGGCCGCCGATGTGGCCCGCCACGCCGGCGGCTTTAAGCCGGCGGTGGCTTGCGTGGCTCGCCACGTGGCGCCGCGTGGCGCGGCGCGCGGCGGATCCGGGGTGGATCCGCGCGCGCGCGCGGCCGTGCGGCCGCCCGTGTGGCCCGGCCGCGGTTGGCCGGCGCACGAGATCCTCCCGGATCCCCCCGCGGTCACGCGTGCGTGTGGGCGTCCGTGTGCGAGCTAAACCCCACGGGGGTTATCCTCTTGCGCGCGCAAGGTGTTTGGTGGTATGCCCGTGACGGGCGGCGGCGCGGCGGCGGCTCGCCGGCGGCGAGGCGCGCTCGGCCGGCCAAGCGGGGCACGACCGGAACAAGGACGAGGGGCGGCAGGCTTGATTTTGTCCCCACTCGTGAGCGGCCTTGGCCAAAGATGGGCGGCGGCGGCGAGACGGGGGAGCGGCGGCGACGGGCGTGGGCGGCGGCGCGGCGAGGGTCGCCGCGTGATGGCGCTAATCAACGCCCGGCCGCTCTTGGTTGGTTGTGAACGGGTTCTACGGACGCGAAAACGCCTAAAGCTAGGGTCTTTCTCCCTAGGTTGCCCCGGAACGGCTCCCGGCCCGCCGTGGCGGAGCTCCGGCGGCGGCGGCGCGCGGTGCGAGCACGGCTCGGCCTCGGGGGTGGCTGCGTGCGTGCGCACGGTGGCTAGGGCGTCGAGGCGGTCGTGTTGCCGGGCGTGTGTGGGTGGCGGGCGCTCGCGCGCGTGTGGAACGGGGGTCGAGCGAGGGCCGGCGGCGCGGCGCTCGGAGCACGACGGCGGCGTGACGCGCGTCGACGGCGTGAGGACGGTGCGGGGTCGAAAGGTATACGGCGGCGCGTGTGCGCGTTTGCGGCGACGGCGGCGGTGGCACACGCACAAAAGAGCTTCCCGGCCCGGCACGATGGCCGGCATCACCCCGGCGGCGGCGCGCGGCGGCAAGAGCGGTACGGGCGAGTGCAAAGCGCCGCGGCTCGAAGGCCAGGTCGACCACAGAGGGGTGGGGGGCTTTTCCTCACCTTGGTGGCCACGGGCCGACGTGCAGGCGGCGGTGAAGCGGGGCGGAGCAGAGGAAGCAGGGTCGTCGGCGAGGAAGAAGACGGCGGCGCGGAGCAGAGGAAGCAGGGGCGTCGCAGTTCTTGGCTTCGCGGTGTCCTCGGGCTCCCACGTGCAGTCCTCCGGCTTCGCGAGGTCGCCGGCGAGCTGGCGGTGGGCCTCCGGGTCTCCTTCTCCCCTCTTCCTCCTCCTTCTTCTCCGGCGGGCAGTGGCAGAGTGGAGTGGGGAGGACTCCCCGTGGCGGCTAGGGTTGGGGCGCCCGAGGCGCGGCGGCGGCCTTTTTATAGCGCATGGCGGGGGTGCGGGACGCGTGGACGGCGCGGATGGCTTCGGCGGGTGCGGACGGCCGCCGGGCGGGCGGGGGCGGCGCCGATGCCCGGGCGACGCGTCGCAAAGGGGAAAAGAGAAGGGGTGACGGGAGGAAGAAGGGTGATGCGGGGGCGACGGTCACGCGGGCCCCACCTGGCGGCGACCCGGCGCGGGCGTGGTAGGTGGTAGGCGGGCCGGCGTTAGCTGGGCCGCGGTGGGCTGGAAAGGGAAGAGAAGGGGGTGTCGCGGCGTGCGGAAAAAAAAGATGGAGGTGGCCCAACGGACTTCGAGAGCTTGGGCTCGCGGCCCAGAAGCAATCCCCCTTCTCCTTTTCTATTTCCTTCCAAACCCCTTTCTAAATTAGATTCAAATTTGAATGCAGATTCAAATTTGAAATCCCACTCAAATAAATTCCAAATAAAACCAATAGAACTCCAAGTTTCTCACACTAACATTTTTATATTTCCTAGGAATTTTCATTTAGCTCAAAATAAATCTAGGAATTAAGGGAGAAAAATGGAAGACATCCTTAAGTAAGTTGACATGCACTCCAATGATTCACCAAAAATTGTAAATCCACATTTTTATTAATTAACATTCCTCAATAAATTTGAGGGATGTTACAGTGGTGGTACCACAGGGAAGTCCTGTGAGGGATTAGTGGGACCTATTCCAATGGGTGCCACGTCGCGTTTGAGTCTCGTCACGTTTTGCCATACGTGATGGTACCACGGGAAAGTCCGTGAGGGATGAGTGAGGCCTAATCCCATGGGCACTCACGTCGCGTCAGAGTCTTAAATAGGACGCTGTCCATGCAGCGGTTCAACGCATGGGTGCCGTTTCTATAGTGAACGGTAATGTATGTGGACGCTTTCATGAGTGCTGGCATGAAAGGTTCGATGTATTCTGAGATCTTCTGCAGGTACGCTAACCTCGTTCGTAAGTCGCTAAGTAAGCATCGACTAGATCTCGACTAGTTATTATAGGGAGATACGCGTATGTGCCATGCCACCGGCGCTAATTCCGAAGTTTGGCTTGATTGCCGTTGTGAGGACGAATAGGACGTCTTGCATCATGTTAAAAATCGAGAAAGAACCTAAACTGAACTCACGTCTGTTTTCCGTGCTCTCAGAGGTAAAATAGTTATAGCGTGTTTTGTTCTAGTTAGCTTCTTTAGATGTAGAAGTGTCGTCAAGCTTAAATTTAATAAAAGTGTTGCTTAAAATTGCTGTTCTTGTCCAAGGATCTTTCGTCTAGATGATCTTAACCTAGGCCGCTTTAATCTAATCCAGTTTCTACTCGTCAAAGTTCGTGATCATACCTTGGTCTGCCGCAAGTTATGCTTGGTAGTCAACCCTGTCTTGACATCCCCCCTAGAACCTGTGAACCTTGCTTGGTTCAGCAACTTTCTAGTTCCCTAGTTCAAACCTAGAGTACCCAACTTAAGTTTCATAACCTTGTTAAGTTGCTACACCAATTGGAAAAGTGTTGAACCCTGGTTTGAGTAGGAGGTTCGGTCTCCGATTGCCAGACCAGGTATCGTTGGTATGTCTGCTCGTTCAAGCTCGGCATACGATGGCATTTAAGTATGCATGGTTACCCCATACCTTGACCTTACCCGTATTCGTGGATCGAGTTACCTTATACACTCGCACCCGCCTGATTCTCACTTTTGTCATTATGTCCAGATGGACAACGCTGGCTCTACGTCGGCCAATGTGGAATCATGGACTCTCGTGGACTACCTCGAGGAGGGTGGTTTTCCTGCACTTTTGTGGGACATCCTAAAGGACTTTGGATACACCACTTACCCAGAGTACTCGACACGTGAGATCATGACCACAGGCCAACTCCTTCGTTGTGAAGTAAAGGTGAAGATTTCAGCGTGCCCGACCAATCCTGCTTGGGATGAGTGGGAATGTACGGCACACGGAAGAAACTTGTCCGACACAGTGCAGAAGGCTGCTCTCGAAGCACTCACAACTTTCTGTGGGAAGCACCCTGCCGAGATAGCCAACTCTGCAGCTAAAGTCATTCCGGTACCCGAGCGACACGTTGTGCCGGTGGTGAACGAGAAACTATCCTTCCAGTCCAGAGCAACTCTCACTATAGTCCTGATCTTGTCACTTCAGTCCGCTTCTCAGAAGCCATGTACGACACCTATCTGCGAATGGTGGGAGAAAGCGTATTCTATAGACACCAAATCTATAGATACAAAGTTAAGGAAGTAGAGTGTTCGGCTCAAGCGTTGAAGGAAGCCCGAGCGATGATCGCTACTCTCAGGAAGGAAAGACGCAAGGACAAGGCAAAGATACAAGAGTTAACCGAGATCATCCATGAGCAGAATTTCTTGTTGCAGCATAACGATCAATATATGCTTGAACTAGAAAATCAATTGGAAGCTCTAGCCGTTCCACCCCCAGAACCTGTCATTCCGGGACCAGCACAAGAAGAAGATGTTGAAGATATCCAGGGTGAATCTGGAATTGAGTCTGGACCTGAGTCACCGTAGACTTTCAGAGTGGAAGATCCCACCTTTGGAAGTTGGTCCGTCAGGAATAAAGTTCTGAGTCGTAAGAATCCAGTGTTGTGAGGAATCCTAGTGTACCATGACCACCTTTGGTCGATTTTCGCTGTCGGTTGAACTAGAGACCTTGTCATTGCAGCTAGTCTGCCTTGTAATCCTAAAGGTTGTTGATAATTCCGAAAACTCTCATCGATGTACTACCTTGATTAAACATCCCTTTCAGCCCTGCTGTTCGTAAGGCATCATTTATGCTAAGTTGTGATCAATCAAGATCTGTACTCCACAAATTTTTGTGCCAATCCAAGATCCAATCGATTCTTAAATCCTGAACTTGTTCTTTTCGGTCTTGCTCAAACCTTGCGATTTGATTAAAATGTTGCTTTTGAGCTTGCGCTGCATAGCATGTGCATTTGGGAAGCATGGGTACACTAACGTGCATTCGCATGAAACTCCATACCCTTACCCTACCTCTCTCGTTTGGTGATGTTGTTACCTCATAGTCACAGGTGCCGCGACGGAACCTAGGGTATCGTGTGTACTGCAGCCACACGACTGCCACTAGGAGCGCGCTAGGTATCTTGGTTGTGAGATAGCAACTCGCCACACAGATCTCCTCTCTACCTTGATTGCCCTTGCGATCACTAACGCATATGGGTAATCAAGTCGTTCTAACGTGCATCATGAGCACCATACTGCACAAGCCTATGCATCGCGTCAACTTTGAAAAGTGTTACACTTTCAAAACTACGAGTTGTCAAAACCTCAAAAATTTGCGAAATAGGTAAAGGTGTGAGCAAGATTACTCCTTGAAATTCCCACTTGAAGTCACCTTTCGTGCAAGAGCTTGTGGAACTCTGTCATTAACATTCCTTTCTCGTAATGGCCTATTGGGAATCCTTGACCAATTGGTCCCTTGCCGTGAACCTCGACAATCTTGTAGCATCAATTCCTTTCCTGCTAGCCAAGTGGAAACAGTAGAAGTAGAAACTTTTCTGTTGAGCAGTCAAGGTTCTCGAATAGTCAACATGGAAAAGTCATCCATCGTGTATTCATCCTTGGTCCATGCTCTTAACTTTCAAGTTCTCAAAATCGAGCAAGGAGGTACGCCCAGGATCGGTCGAAGCTTTATGCTACGCTCCTCAGTGTCGCTATCACAAGTGTGAAGCGTAGTACACCAAGTTTTTCTCGTTCTGCTCCCCATTACGGTCGATTATTTAGACCGTTGAGCCCATCATCATCAGTGCCACGGTCATACGACACCATGACGTCGCTCTACCCTTGATTTCCACAACCATATTCACGACGTCGTAATCACGTGAGCTGACCTTGTTGAGCTCCGTGTTGAATACACCAGATAACCAACTGGGTCAACTGACCGTTACAGCCCCGCATCGGCTATAAAATGGAACCTTTCACTGGAACCGCCGATACGAAAGCTCCATTTTCCATTAGAGCTTGGCAGTATCACTGTTCTTGTTCTTCTTCTAGCTAGCCTGGCTATTTGCCACTAGAGCACCTCTCCCAGCTACTTCGATCTTCCCGAGCAAACTGTTCTCCGTCTGCATTTCCGACGTCAAGAAGAAGCTCAGAGTAGACCGAAAGCATAGAATCAATCCAAGCTGCCACCCATGACTCCGTCTTCAGAAGAGCTCGAGTCGTTCTGCTGGACATTGTTAGGGATGTACCTCTGTATAGTAGGAGGATTATGTCGGCTATTAGCTGTGCATGTGCACATTCATCGTCCGCTTCCTCATGAACGGCGATGAGGTAGTAAGAGGACACACCTTGTACCTTTTTGTTCCAGCTGCAATCCCGATCATGAGATGTGTGTAGACAAAGCCTTACCCGTTAATGTTTTGGATGTTCGGTTTGCATTGCTTACCGTGAACGAGTCTCGTAGAGTATGTTCGAAGTAAAAGTTTTTGGGTGAGATTCTGAGCATGTGCTAATTAGGGACTCAAATTTTCAGATGTTCCGACCGGCATGGAACAACCCCAATGATTATGAAGCATCGGGTAGTGGCGACCTTACGCAACCGCCGCCCACAATGTTGACCGAAGCTTTCATGGCAGCACATACCGAAGTATTGTGTCAGCTCCTGCAGACATAACAGCTAATGGCTCAACAGCTACAACAAATGCCACCGATGCGATCGAAGCTTCAACCTTCCAAGCCTTGTTCAGCCGAAGTACCCACCCAGAGGGACATAAACGCCATTGTCGGCATAACTCAACTATTAGAAGGGAAAAATTCAGTGCTGAACAAGATAGTGTACGATATCATCCAAGGACGTTATGGGAAACCATATCAAAATAATTTGGCAGACAGTCTCTCTCAGTCCTTATCTGTCTCTATGGTCGAACAAGCTCGTTTGTTCAATCTGTTGGAGGAGTATGTTAATCAAGATCGACCCCAAGCCTCCGACTCCATATTACCACCTTCTCGACTACCAATGGATCTTAGAGCAGAAGAGAGGGCAAATCGAGGCAGTAAACGAGTACTATCTGAGATAGATGTAAGTGAGTGGGAAATTACCTATACGGAGACCCGCCCGCACAAAGGCAAACGAAGATGTAACACTAACAAGACCACTCAACTCCCTGCTAGTGCAACACCTTCGCGAACCACGAAGTGGGCAAGGAAAAAGGAGAGGAACAGGCTCCGCCTTATCAAGAAAACCCCGCAACAAATCTCCAAGCCCAGAGACATTCCACCCTGTTTGTGCTACCATTGTGGACGACCAGGGCATTTCAGACGTGATTGCCCAAATCTCCCGCATCAGGATCAGAACCTCAGAGCAGCTAAGCGTGCTCCCGGCAAGAACCCAATTTTTCAAGAAAAGCCAGACCGGCTTAACGCTATGGGTAACACCTCTATCCCTGAATCACTTCCTCACGTCCTCTTGTAGTTTCGAATCTCGGGACGAGATTCTTCTTAAGGGGGGTAGGCTGTGACGCCCCAGATTTTTTAAATTACCGTCATTAACGCTAATGACCAGATCAACAGGTCAAACCCCGGTCAAACACCGGTCAAACCTAGGTCAACCTGGGTCATCACCCGAAAACCTCGCCAGAAAACCCCAATGAACCCCTTGATCAAGTCTACACACACCCGCAGTGGACCCAGGGTCAAAGACACGGTCAAACCCCGTTTAACCGTTGACGTCGGCGAATGTCGTCCGGAACTTTTGCCTCGTTCTCCAAATTTCACCTAAACACTTCAAAATCTACCTTTATGAAAGTTGTCCATCTCATTGAGGGACACAACTTTCATGTAGAATGGCATTTCAAATTTTGAGTGGAAATTGGTGAAAAACTTGGTCAACCGCATGTACCTCCTGTTTTTCGGAACAGGCCGACATTCAATATTGGCACGACGTTCCTGCCAAATCCGTTGAGAAAAACACTATATGGCCTTTTTGAAAGTTGTAGAGGGTAGTTAGATCTACAACTTTCCTATTCATTGCTTTGTGCACTTTTATTCAATTTTTTGGAGAAATCTTATTTCAAACAGAGCCGGTCTGCACATTGTGGGCGCTCTCGCGCGCACGACGCGCGCGCGCGCGCCGGCGTCCCGCCGCCGCGCCCGCCCGCGCCGCCGCGGCCGGCGCTCGCCCTCGCCGTCCGAGCCCCGGGCGCACCCCGAGGTTGCTCCTTCCCAGGTCGCGTGCCCCAAGGTGCCCTTGAACCCCGTGCCCCCGTTCCCCCCCCCCCCCCCCGGACAACCCGTACTCGGCGGTCGCGCATGGACCGGTGGTCCGCCGGCTGCCTCCCCGCCGGGCACTCCTACCGAGACCAGGACGGCGTACCGCGGCGTTAACTCGCTGCTCACTTCGAGGCAACCCTCCCGAGGCGCCCCTACTACTTAAGGCGTCGGCCAGTGCTCCCCCGCGGCCAGCCGCATGGCCGCCGGCGCCAGGAGCGGCCGCCACGGCAAGCACTCCGCCGTACCGGCGTTCTTCCCCAATTAAACCCGCCAACACCCTCCTCTAGCTTCGCAGTAACTCGCCGGCCATCCTCCGCTACCGCCCGAGGCCCCCCTCGCCGGCTTGTCCCGGCCCGCGGCGGCCGGCACCGCCGGCCGCCGGCGCACCCCACCGCCCGGGCCGTCTCGTCCCCGTCCAACCCCACAAACGCGGCCCCCCGGTGACCCCTAGACCGCTCCCCCCACCCTCCCCGGCCGGGCTCCGGCGAGACCTCACCGGAATTGGGCCATCCCGCGCCGGTCACCGCTCCCGGGGACTACATTGCGAAGAAACAGTTCTTTTCAGGTGCCTAACTGCAAAAGCGCAACTTCAATAGTACATGTGTTTTGCTGTTTCTTGTAAATTGCGTAGAAAATCACAGAAAATTCAGAAAAATGTGAAACACATTTTGTTGGATCCGTTGTGATTTATTCTACAACTTTTGTTATTCTGGCCTGAGCTAATTCCTTTTAGGTTTTGCATGAAAAATACAAATGTGAAAACACTAGATCTGCAATATATCAAAAACCCTAAGTCCTCTGTAGCTAATTTTTGGATATGTTGTGTGTTAGGTCATGAATAGCTCCTATGCCAAAAATTGAACAAAGTTATCATGTAAATAGTTTTGTAAAAATGTTTTTCTATCTCTGGCAGAACTGCATAAATGATTTTTCATGTTAAATATAATTATGTTCTTGAGCCCAACTTGTGCACACTGTCTTGTAATACCAAAATGCACATCTTGTGAATTAATCATGAATTTTAGACTAACAGAAATAATTATTCTTGATTTATGCATGTTTTCCTTTGTAAATTAATAAACCAAGTCCAGTAGAGATTCCATGCAAACATGCTGGTTCTCTAGGCTTGTTTAGGACCAGAGAGCATACACGAGAAAGTTTGGATCATTTTGATGCTTAATTATTTTTATATGCATTTAAAAGGAATCACTAGCTAACCTTTGTTATTTTCCATAATATTTAATTTCCTAGCATCCAACACTTACATGTGGGTCCAATGGACCCGGATAGGTACTAGTAGGCTTAAGAAACACTCATTTAATTTTTGGTAATTTAATTGATTAATAAAAAGCTTAAATGCCCTTTTAGTATTAAAGGGAAATTAAATAAAGAGAAATCACTAATTAATTCTTTTTCCTTTTTGAGAAGTATTATTTAATACACTTAAAAGATAATTAATTATCATCACTAATAAGAAATTAATTCATAAGTAAAAATATTAATTACACCTTTATTGGAGAAGATAAAAGGAAATGAAGCTTTCACATGAAATGATAAGTATAATAAGAACCTTTATTCAAAATGTTTAATAAAGAATTGCATATTGTTCCTTTTTGGAAGAGTATGCTGAATGTATTCTTATCTAGGTGAATGTGTCCAACTAATGCACCCTAGGGTTGTCATTTGTTGTTTGCAATCAATTAAATTAAAAATCGTCAATTAAATCTTGCATTTGCATCCTCGTGTAGATCTCCCGAACGGTAGCTGTACGCGTGTGCCGGAAGGAGGAGACGGAGGAGCTGACGGAGACGTGCACCACGTCATTGTAAAGCAAGACCTGGACCAAAGTCCAGAAGGGCCCAAGGCCAACCTTGCCATCGAAGGCAAGCCCCGGATCATTAACCCTGTTTTTGAAATTTATGCAATTATGTTTGCTATGATTGTGCATTTACGTTTCAGGAGTTGATTTGAAACCCTAGATGCATGATCCCTAGGTACCTATGCTCTATCACTAGTATGCTAGGTCGATAGCTGCTATGCTATAGGACCGATAGAAGTCGAGTGATGTTCGTCACTCACGAGATTAGGTTCCTAGATAGGAATTATAAGATATCCTTAATGGATTGCTCATGTGGTAAGAGCATGGGATTTGGGCTCCGGTCCAGTGGCTTTCGTGGGCTAAGCTTTTGAACGTACTAAACATATGCCGGGTATGGGACCGGTAAGCCTAGTACCCGATTGACGCGGTAAGGGAACCTTTCCCTACTAAACCTGGGGCACTTGTGTCCCTCTGCTCACAACAGTGTGGTACCTGCGTGAGTCTGGACGTTCATGTGGGAGCGATCCAGTAAAACCTTGTACCAAGGAATGTAGGTTCCGCTCCCGAGCCGAAGATCGACGAGAACGGCCTGGGAAAGTTGTCCTTGCGGGGGCAGCCTACCGTGTGTTTGGGTTTACCTTGCAAGGTTTAAATCAATCGATTGTCGGCCTCTCACCGTTATCCGAGACTGCTTAATCAACTGGCCATGATATCCCATAATGATGGAACTTGAGAAATATGGTTGTATGAATTAATTTTTTGTCCAATTTTTGATTGGATTAGATGGCACATTTAGAAATGGTAATAAACCAGAACTTGTGCTAAAATCTTGAAAGTAAGGATCTACCCTTAGCAGCTGTTTCAGCAAAAGAAACTCCACCGGCCAAAGGCCTTTCATGTCTAGAGGTTGGTGATGTAGTTATCACCCGACGGTTAAGTCTTGCTGAGTATTAGTATACTCAGCCTTGCTTTAAAACTGTTGTTGCAGGTGAGATTGATCAGAAGGGTGACGACAAGTAAGGACCTCACGGATGGCCTCCTGTGATGTTCACCGTTGCGCTAGTTTAAATTATTTCCGCTGTATTTTCGAACTCTGAACCTTTACTCCATGTCATGAACAATGGGTCGTAATAAAATGTTAACTCATGTTGTACTCTGGACTCGCCTTCGCGTGAGTTTTAATGCATGTGTCGATCCTCTGTTCGATGTCCAAGTGATTTACCGGGCGTTAACCCGGCAACCAACGACAGGATGATACTTTACTATTGCTTAGTGACCATAGTGGATCGGTCTTAGGCGATAGTACGGTATTTTCCTGGGCGGGTTGTCACATCCGCCGCCGCCATTTGCGCCGCCCTGGTGAGCTCATTACTCCGCCCGCTTCCATGGCTGTCTGAGCACGCCTAAACCTTCCCCTTGCTCCCACCGAGCTTACACGCCTGCGTGTTGGCCTAACCGAGCAGCCTGCTCGCCGGAGCCCGAGTTCCCGTGGCCGCCGCCGGACAGGAATTGCCAAGCTCGCTCCTCCGCCGGTTCTCCAAGCCCAGGGACCCACCTAGCACCCTCCCTAGGACACATGGAAGCTACCCGTGCCGCACATTGTGGAGCTCCGCCCCTCTTCTCGCCGGAATCTGAGCTTCCGCGGCCGAGGTGCCACTGCTCCGCCGCTGCCGCTCGTCGGAGGCATCTCCGGCCGAGTCTTCGCCGCCAATGCATCTCTAGTGAGTCCAATCGCACTCCTTGACCACTTGTTTCCCTCCCCAAGCCTCACCTCACCGCCGGCGAGCGCGCCACCATTGTCGGGGTACGGTGTGGGAAACCGAGGGTACATTTGTGAACTTTCAAAAGTTCCAGGGGCCTGAGTGCATATAGATTCTACTCCCTTTATGAGTTTTAGCAGTACCTTGTAAATTCAACATAAAATAGTAGAAAATCCAAAAAGTGCAAACTCAGTTTTGCTGTGCTCTGTGTAACTATAACTACAACTTCCTCCAAACATGTATATACTTTTGAGTTTTAGTTTTTGCTTGAAAAATTGAAATGTGAAATGCCTAGATCTATGTTTCTGCAAAATCCCTTCACGAGCTTGAGCTGGATTTTGGATATGTGATTGGAACTAGCATGTTTAGGATTTGTGCCAAAATTTGCACAAAGGTACTGAAGGAATCTTGTTGTATAAATTATCTTGTGATATTGATAAATCATCCTAGATGATTTTTGTAGCTTAAAATATAATTATTTTTTAGCTCAACTTCTGTCTATTGTCATGTTATGCTAAAATACACCTTTGGTGAATTTACCATGATTTTATATCTGTCAGAAATATTATTTCCTAATTTATGCTTTTTTATTCATAAATGCATAGGTCAAGATCTAGAATAGATCTAGGTGTATTTGTTGGTTTATTAGGTTTGTTTTAGGCAAAAGCATGTGTAGGAGAAAGTTTGGTCTCATTGCTGTTGTATTTATTTTTATATGCATCAATCCTTTAAATGCTAGCTAGAAATGATGTTATTTGTGTACATTTAATTTCAGTGGTGCAAACTAATTGCTTGCTGTCCAAAGGAGTGTTCCCTGGCCATTAGGACCAGTGGGTACTATTGGACAAGTTTGAAGTGTGATTGGTTGACTAAAAGAGTGCAAACTAGATTAATCTAGTAAAGGAAAAATAGGAAAAACAAACCCCTTCATGCATGAGTTAAGTAAATGAGTTAGGAAAGTAAATTGTGGCACAATTTCCTTGCTGTTTGTATTTAAAGTAAATATTCTTTTATAGATGTACACACAAGCACCTTAAAGAGAAGACTAAATAAGCTTTTGTTTATCTTTTAGAAGGAAAAATGTTTAAATACCTTTGTTAAGGTGAATATGGCCAACCATATACTCCTAGTGGTTGTTTGCTACTGTTTGTTAATTAAATTAATCACCCTCCTAATCACTGCATTGCATTCCCCGTGTAGAAGTCCCCGACGGTAGATATACGCTCGTACCGGCTGACGAGGACGAGGGAGTAGGAGGAGACGTGCACTACGTGACCGTAGAGCAAGACCCGGACCAAAGTCCAGAAGGTTGTCAGTCTGCTTGTGCTGACGAAGGCAAGCCCCGGTTTATTCATTAACCTATGTGTTTCTTTAAACTTCTGAATTTACTTCTTATTATCTTATGTGCATTTACGTTCAGGAGTTGAATTGAAACCCTAGTTGCATGATCCTTAAGTACCATGATCTTTCACTAGCATGTTAGGTCACTAGTTGCTATGCTTTAAGGACCCAGTACAAGTCGAGTGATGTTCGTCACTTGCGAGAATAGGATCTCCTTTTTGGAATAACCTTATTGGTTAAATGGATTGCTCATGTGGTAAGAGCATGGGATTTGGGCTCCGGTCCAATGGCTTCGTTGGTTAAGTGTTTGAAAGTACTAAACACTTGTCGGAAATGGGCACGGTAAGCCTAGTACCTAAATGAGGCGGTACGGGGTTTTACTATCACTACTCTTAGGGTTGCGGCCCCGGGCTCGCCACCCGAGTGCATGCGTGAGGCTGGGTGACCTTAGTGGCGTAGCCCAGATAAACCTTGTACTTAAGACTGTGAGCTATTATCCCCAAACCGAGGAATGACGGGAACCGCCTGGTTGGTGAACTCTTAGTGAGGGCACCTCCCGTGTGTTTAGGTCCACCTTGCAGGTTATGAGTCAATCGATTGTCGGCCTCTCACCGTCATCTGAGACTACTTACCCGACTGGGCATGATATCCCTTTATGATGGAACTTTGCGAAGATTATTATTTGATTTATTGTTTGCACAACTATGACTGCAATAGTTGCTTATCTAGTAATAATTACTTCTACTAGAACATGAGCTAAAATATTGAAAGTAAGGATTCACTACTTAGTAGATTTTTGGCAAATAAACCCACTCGCCAAAAGCCTTGCATGATTAGAGGTAAAGTCTTTCCTTTAGACGGGTAAGTCTTGCTGAGTATTAGTATACTCATCCTTGATTTATAAATGTTGTTTCCAGGTAATGCATGTGACGTGTGGCCCGGAGAACTTCCACCCGGCTGGGAGCTGGAATGGGTGGATGACGAGGTGTGATTGCATCATGGACAGGCCTCCTATGATGTGATCGAATCGTTTAGTTATCTTCCGCTATTTTCAATAAACTCTGAACCATTTACTTTCATGTCAAGGAACTATGTTGTAATAATGGACCCTACAGGGATTTGATGTTATTTTGTAAGGCACTCTGGACTCTCCTTCGTGGGAGTTTTAATGCATACGTTTGATCCTCTCTGTGATGTCAAGTGATTTACCGGGTGTAAACCCGACAACACTCAACGGGATACTTCTTTATTATCGCTTAATGACCAAAAAGAGTGGTTTAGGCGATAGTACGGAATTATCTCAGGTGGGGTTGTCACACTCTCCCAATGAAGATCTCGTGCAAGGTAATGTGGAGCACACCCCAAGACTCCCCAAGGGTATAAATACAAACCCCTAGGCGCCCAAGAAGGGGAACCATTGAGATCCATTCACCAGAGAGCCGCCAAAAGAAGGAGATACACTGATGGAAGCCAACGACCACTGCAAGTCTTCGAGTGTACCTAGGAGATGTCTTAGGCCATCCCTAGCCGCCATGGACTCCCTACGAGGTTGTCCCATGGTGGAGTTCGGGAGTCACCCCCAACATCCGTCGGGGTATGTACACACATGTTGGTGATATCAATCTACATTTTATTCTAGTTGTCTCAACTTTGGTCTACTTCAATGCATGCTTTCTTCCTCTATCTGATGTATCCATATGTTCATAGTAAGATTAGATCTATTCGTGGTGATTAGTCTACATCTTGTAGATATATTTAAGTAGCATGTTTTAGTTAGTTGGGTGATTACCCTAGTGTGGTGACAGCATGCGGGAGGGAAAAGTTCTAGCGATGACATGATGTGGAATAGGATCGAAGGCAAGTACCACGGGAGTCGGTGTGCGGCCACCAAGGAGGAGGAGCTACGAGTAAGAGCGCCTTGGTGGGCATTTGGGGTAAAGCTTTGGGAAACCTTAGGCGTCAACACGCACCTCGCACTGGTGACCTTGGGAAAGTAGGCCGCTTGCGAGCCGCCTTTCGGAGAGATGATTTCGTGTACCTTTAGTTGAGATGAATCTATGTTCTGACCACCTTTTGACTAGAACGGTACCTAGATACGATAGGCCTTAGCTCCTTGGTTGTGTTATCTCATCTATGGCTATGAATGTGGCCAACACTTATACTTCATTCATATCTATTAAGTGTTACCCTTTCATATGCAATCTAAGATTCATGTTAGGTTAGATTTGATCGATTAGATGGAGAACCCTAGGTAGTTCTTTGTCGATCCACGGATTGATAAACCTTGGGGGAGTACTCCGAGGGAAGAGCTACAACTGACCCGTGCGCTTGCTAATCGAAACTTGACGCGTTATTTAACCGTCAATAGAGGGCAACCCGTGTCAGGCAAAGGTCTTTTTGGAATCAATTAATCTAAAGAAACTGTCTGAGTATTTTTTTCCTCATTGTTTCTTGTGGGCCGATAAATTCGTCATTGAATTCAGCAAGCAAATCTTTAATCTTTGTACCCATTCCTTTTTTTGCTACTCCCTTACAATTCCATATAAGACCTATCATTGCTCAACCTTAGTTTTGATAGTTGCCCCTTTCTTTAGATTGTTTCTGGAACTCTGCCGAGATACATTTCCTTCATTGACCTTACATTCATCAATAGGATGGGGTAAGTTACCCTTGGCTTTTGTAAACTTCGGCGAGCATTTCTATTTGGGGATTTCTTTTTCTTATTATTGGAAACCAATCGAAAACCCTCCTCATTTGTTCCTTCAAACGAGTCAGATTCCCATTCAATGTATTTCATCTCCTCTAAGGGGAGATTATATACAGCCTCAGCTTCTATATCCTTGTCCTGGCTCTTAGCCCTCACATTTAGATGATGTCTAGCTATCTACATACTTTTAGTAAATCAAAATTTTCTAAGTTTATATTTTTCAGTATTTCCTCCCCTCATATTAAACGTTTCTACAAGCGCGTCATTATTCAAAACTGCAAAAGAGTTCTTGAGATTGAGATTATTATCTTCCAAGTTTTTCTTCTTGGCTGCCACTTGCGCCTTGTCTGCAATCTTGATCCTAGCTAATCCTTGCTTCTTAATTCTATCACTTTGTCTTGTAATGCCTTCCTCTGTTTGTGAAAACTTTGTATGCATCTCTTCATAATTGACAACAGCCTCCCTGCTAATGTCTGTCATTTGAAAGCTTCCTTTTGTGCCATCTCCCGCTCCTCCCCAACTCCCATTCCGGTCTTCCCCTTCAACTTTGTCTTCTGGAAGTCCCCTATTCACTACTTCCATTGCTTCTCCTCCAGCCTACTCTTCTTTGTCATACATGAGAATTGGGTCTCCTTCTGTTGTATTCTTGTCACTCTCCATCAACTAGGAATTCTGGCTCAGTGGATCATCCTCCTGACTAGATACTTCTACTCTGGTGCTTCTTGTGTCCCAACTTCTAAGTTGAGCAACTCCTCTTGTGTATTCTCATTGTGCTCTTTATTTATCTTCTCTTCTTCTACAATTGTCTTCAATTTTTCTAAGTCTGTGGTGAAGCCCTCACCTCCAGTGTTTCCCCCTTTAGCCATGGAAAACTTAGCCTCAACAACAACCAATGGGTCATACTTGCTCTTAGATAGATGTTGACGGATAAAAGACGTATCCCTCTACGATCCGCAAGCGTACGGACCCACACCTTTTTCACCATAGGATTCCCAAGGTTCTTGTCAATCCGCGGAGTAAGGGGATTGCAAGTGTTTGATCTACCTCTACACACTAGCTACTCAAACCCTAACTATGATCAAACTAGAAAACAACTAAACTACACTAGAGAGAATGATTAAGCAATCAACATAGGATACACTCGCCCATGGGTCTACGATACTAGATCATGCAATCGCTTAAAGACATGAAAACCAATCTAATCTATCGGGGGTTTTGACCACGGTTTCGCCCTTTCCCTCCTCTCGTACTGTCACTACGCGAAGGTATTCATGACTAGACCTATGATGGACACGGCGTATTGAATGGATCCAAGGAAGCATTGGAGCTCTACTCCCTTTACGGCATGGTAGTTAACCTTAAGCATTAAAGTATATTCAACACGAGATGATAGATAGATAATCCAACAAAGTACGATTACATCTCAAGATCGATTACAACCCATGGACGAATAAGAAGATTACCCCATCAAGGTGCTAGACATAGCACCGTTGATCATAGTCACCCTTCCGACGGTGTCTTCCTTCTTCTCCACTTGTGGGTGCTTCCTTCGAAGTGGTTGATCCCCCTCCAGAGATCTCCCTCCTCTCTCTCTAGCTTGTGGATAGCCTCCTGGTATGAATGGCTCTCTCCCCGAATGGCGGCGCCTCCAGGGTTTTAGGGTTGAAGATCCTTCGGGTGCAAGGAAAGGGGGGCCGAACCGATGCCGGGCGGGGCTGGGCCGGCTGGCCTGGGCCGACCGGCTCAGGCCCAATTCGGCCCGGTTCGGTCGCCCCTTCGCTCCCGTGGGTCCTCAGGTGATTATGCACTTTGCCCCTCCACTTGCATGATTTTGACGATGTCATCCTCACGTCCAAGATGGAGGTTCTCCGCGCATGAAGTTCGGTCTTTTACGCTTCAATCCCCGGGGGTGTTCCTTCGTAGCACTTCGGTCCTTGCTACCATTGGAAGTGATTTCATCAAGCTCATGAACACGAACAAGACTCCGTAAATGCTCCTTTGAACTTGTTGCGAATCCGTCCTTATGTCCATGTTTTCCTACATAAACACAACACTTCCAAATGCATGCACATAGATGAACTTGTTATATGATTAGTGTGCCTAGTGGCGGGTTAGTTCCATAATAAAATCCAAACCAAAGTGTAATGAACAAGCTTGGTGTACCAAAATACACCGTCAACAATAGATTTGTGCCATACTCATTGAGTGCCACAGACCTTGTCTCATTTAGCTGCATTCTGTAAATGTTTCTAATGTCTGATTGTTGGCATGCCAAAGTTCCAATGCGTCCCTCTAGGTGGCATCAGATGCTCAAAGCAAATGCTTCCACCACTCTTCTGGCTTGTACTTACTTATTTGTTTTGGTTCTTATCTGTTTGCATGTTATCTTTTTGGTCATAAGCACCAAGCACTCCTTGCTCTTGATTCTCCTTATCTGTACCCCTATCCTCTTCATGCATTGTCACCTTGATCTCCTCTTTCTTTGTTGTGTTTTTTTACCATGTTGTTGGGTTGAAGTACCAGGTTCAGTATCATGTTTACCAGCAGCCCCTTGATGTTCCTTTTCTTTATTTCTTTTTGGTTTCTTTAGTGATGGATTGTCATTTCCATTATTAGTTCTTGTCCAAGTATTCCATTAGGGTGATTATGTCCTTCAATGTGCACTTCTATCTGAAAAGCGAAATCATAAAAGTGCATGTTTAATAGCCATTCCACCACTACTGGGACTTTGGTGATGTCCTTGCAGTCAATACTGACTCACATAGTCCTACCTTTTGATGTTAGCTTTATCCACTTCTAGAGGAATACACACTAGTGAAGCTACTATGCAAGCTCTTTTGCCATTTGTTTTTTCAGGTGGTACTCCAGTGATTCTAAACCAAGCAGATTCCAGCTTTGATTTGGCTCCAACATTTGGATTCCATGTCTCCACTTTGAAAGTCATACCTGGGACAGTACCCTTCATCATCCCAAATGCCATTTCCCACTTTTTTGAAGTTGGAAATTTATCTGAAACTTGTTCTCAGCCACCTATTTTGCAAACCATCTCCAGGTTGAATTAGGGGCATCTTGAGCTTTAAACTCTCCTTCTACTTGCCGTACTTGTCCCTTATTTGATTATAATTAGTGCAAAGTTGGAAATATCTTTGGCAAATTCCCCAGTATCATCATCCCGAATGATATGGAAGCCCAATTTTGGTGCAGCAAGCCTGCAGAAAGGAGCAATATGTCCCCAGGGGGTAGATTTAGGGCAGGCTCTAGGGACATGTCCCTCCTTATATCTGGTGCATACCAATGGTCTAAAACAATCTTCAGTCGTGTGACCCACTTTCCCACACCTTATGCAAACCCCTTGTGCTTCCTTATGATCATCAACCTCTTTATCCACCTCTTTTCACTTGAGATTTTGATTCCTGCCCGAGTAGTCTGATGCTGTTGTAGCTTGTGCACCTTTCCCAGTATGTGTCTTGCCATCTTGGTCTTAACTTGTTGTGATTGAACCATCTCCTCTTCCAGTATCTTGAGTTCTTTGCCTTGCCTCAGATTCTTGCGTAAATCAAATTGTTGCTCTGTGCTAGGATGTTGATTCTACTACTTTTCGAAATCCCTCTGCCTCCACTGCTGATAGCGGTGTCTTCCTCCTCTGAAATTTCCCCTTCTGTCATCCCATAGTCTGCCACCAGGTCTCTGGTCTAAGTTTTGTCCCGAGCCACCGGGTCCTCATCCAACCCTCTCATCGCCCATGGGATATCTCTATTGTTGGCTTCCCCTACCATCCATCCTCCTTTGATTTCATGGGGCGGGCTTTGGACCACTTGGGTGAGGGGAGGGGGCATAAACCATGGTTTTTGGGATTGACGTCTCGAGCAAGTGTGATAGCTGCGGTGAGAAGTCTGAATTGGGGCAAAGTGAGGGACCTCCCACATCTGAATGGCGTCCCATCCGTGTGGGGATGAGGTCGCTAGTTGGTGCGTCCGGCGGTGGAGCCAACCGGCACGGCAGGTGGGAGATTAAAATTATTAATCAACAAAAGCAAACCTAAGCACATATGTTTGGTTTTCAGGGATTAAAGCGTAGTCAATGGTTTTCACGGTCCACTCACATCGAATATTTGAAGTAATTAAAATTATTAAATGTAGATTAATTACAAAGTAATTGTATATGTCAGATGGTGAGATCTGGACAGCCCACGGGGGGTGTTAATCCCTGTGGTTTAGTTGTTCAGCGGGGAGGAGTCTAAGGCTAAGAACTCGAAGGTCGCACATGAGTACACGGAACACAGAGAACACAGTGAGTTTATACTAGTTCGGGCCTCCGGAGAGTAATACCCTACGTCCAGTTGTTGGTGTAGATTGCATGAGGATTGCGTTGATTACAAGAGGCCGCCTCGTCCGCCTTACATTGGCCAGCGGATGAGGTCGGTTCCCAGACTCCTGGTCGGTTACGACCAGGAGACCTAAGTCTACGTTACACATCTTGCCATATCCCGTCGATCTGCTTTGGTCGTAATCCACGAGGTCTTGTTCCGTGCACCGAGTCTTGAGGTCGTGATGGATTAGGTCGTTTGGGAAATTTTCTGGAAGGTCTTTAGGAGGTCGTGTGGGCCGCCAACTAGGTCGGTTAGGCCCACTGACAAGTCGGCGGGTCTTCTGGTAGGCCAGACTCACTTGTCGGGGACGGCCATGAGCCTGGTCAGTGGGGACCCAGGGGTACCCATGTCTCGCAAGCCCTCGAGCGAGGTGTAGGCACAGCGACCTTAGAAAGGTCATGACGAAGTCATAGAGCTATCGACAGGTCGAATAGCATGCACGTCGGTCCAAAAAAGAAAAAGAACAAGTTCAGCTTAGCAGCCGACCTGTTTGTAGTCTTGCCAAATGAAGAGAGGTCGTGTGACGCCCAAGGTTTTTAATTAGCGTCATTAGCGCTAATGGCCGAATCAGCCAAGTCAAACCGGCCGACAGTGGTCAAACCTAGGTCAACCTGGGCCATCACCTCGAAAACCTCGCCAATGAACCCTATTGAACCCCTTGACCAAGTCGACACACACCCGTGATCAACCCTTGGTCAAAGACACGGTCAAAACCGGCTTAACCATTGACGTCGGCGAATGTCGTCCGAAACTTTTGCCGCGTTCTCCAAATTTCACCTAAATACTTCAAAATCTACCTTTGTGAAAGTTGTCCATCTTGTTGAGGGACACAACTTTCATGTAGATTGGCATTTCAAATTTTGAGCGGAAAAGGGTGAAAAACTTGGTCAACTGGCAGCAGCTCCTGTTCACAGGGACATGGCGGCATTCAAAGTTGGCGAGACGTTCCTGCAAAATCCATTGAGAAAATCACCATACGGCCTTTGTGAAAGTTGTAGAGGGTAGTGAGATCTACAACTTCTCTATTCACACTTTGGTGCACTTCTATTTCAAAATCGGGAGGAAATCGCAGATGAACAAGGGCACAGTGAAACAATTGGCGCCAGAGCGTGACGTCGCGAACCCGCCCACGCCGCGCCGCGCCGCGCCGCCCTCGACGTCCGGCCCACCCGGCCGCATCCCGAGGTCCGCACCTTCCCGAGGTCCCGCGCCCCGAGGGCGGGAGCACTCCAAGGTGCCTCGAAGTCGCGCGAGCCACGCGCCACGCCCTGTTCGCGCTCGGGGCTCTTGCCCGTGCCGCCCGCCGGGCATGCCGCCGCCCGCGGTCGGGCGCCTACGCCCTCCCGTGCTTCGAGGCTAAGCCTCCGCGCTTGGCACGCCGGAGCTCACCTATTTAAGGCCCTGAACCGCTTCACGCATGCGTCCGCGCTGGCCACCTCCACAAGCCCGCCGAGCCGCCATGCCCGCCACCGGGAGAGGTCCTGTCTCCGCTCGACCTGCCGACCGCTTGGCCTTCCCAACACCTCTCCTACGCCCCGTAGGAGCTCAAAGCACCGCGCATTGCTCGGCCCCTCCCTCCTCCTCGCTGGAATGCTGACCGCAGCGGCCACCGCCGGCCCCCCTCCGCCGGCCGCGCTCGCCGCCGGCCTCCCAACCCCCAACTCCGGCTCAAGTCAACCCTAGGTGAGCCCTAGCCCCTTCCCCAACCACTTCCCGGCCGAACCCCTCACCGGAGTCGCTGGAATTTTGGCTTCCCACGCCGCCGGCCATGGCCAAGGGCCACATTGCTTGGCCCCAATTCTTCCCAGGGACCTCAGCGCAAAATTGCAACTTCAATAGTAAATTCAATTTGCTGATTGTTGTAAATTGTGTAGAAAATCGTAGAAAATTCAAAAAAATGCAAAACTAATTTTGTTGGATTCATGATGGAAAATACTACAACTTTTGTTATTCTCACAAGTTCTGATTCTGGATATTTTTAACAGGAAAAATAGGATTGTGAAATACCTAGATCTGCCATAACTCAAAAACTATAACTCCTCTGCATCTAAATTTTGGATATGTTGTGTGTCTTGTCATGAATAGTTCCTGTGCCAACAATTGCACAAAGTTATGAAGTAAATCTTTTTATATAAATTGTTTTTCATTTCTGCAAGATCTTCCTAGATGATTTTTGTAGCTAAAAATATTTACGTTTTTTGTGCCCAACTTGTGCAATCTGTCTTGCTATGTCCAAACACACCTCTGGTGAATTAATCATGATTTTTGGGTTAACAGAAATATTTATTATTAATTTGTGCATGATTTCCTTTGTAAATTAATGAAGCAAGATCAGTAGAGCTTCTAGGCGTACTTGCTGGTTCTTTAGGTTTGTTTAGGACCAGAGAGCATTCATGAGAAAGTTTGGATCATTTTGGTGCTTATTTATTTTTGTATGCATTTAATTTGAATCACTAGCTAGTCTTTGTTATTTTTCCAAAGTATTTTATTTTCTAGCTTCCAAGCCTTGCATGTGGGTCCAGTGGACCAGTATAGGTGTTGTTATGCTTGAGAAACACTTCTTTAGATTTTTAGTGATTTATTGCTTAATAAAAAGCTCTAAAGGCCTTATAAACATTAAAGAACAATTAATAAGGAAAATCCCTTTTAATTCATTTCCATTTTTTGGGAAAGTATTACCTAACTTAATTAAAAGTTAATAAAAACACCCTTGCTGATAAGAAAGTAATTTATAAGTAAGAATCTTGTTCACACCCTTGCTAGTGAGAGGAAAAGGATTAAACCTTCACATGAAATGACAAGAACAAAAGAAATATTAGTTCAAATGTGCAATAAAAGAATAAATCACATATAGCTAATAACCTTCCTAAAAGAGATGTAATATCTAGATACTTGTTAAGGTGAATATGACCAACAAGAATTGGATAAGATAACAAACTGTCACATCATCTGAACCTTGCATTGCATTCCGTGTAGATCTTCCGGACGGTGACTACTCCCTCGTCCTGGAATCCGAGGAAGGAGGAGAGGAAGCTTCGCTGCAGTACGTGGAAGTACTCGACGACACCGAGGGTGCCCAGGCTAACTTAGCTGACGAAGGCAAGCTCCGGTGCATCTAACCTAGTTTTCAAATTCCTTATTCAATTATCTATGGATGCTTGTGCATTTAAGTTCAGGAGTTGAATGGAACCCTAGATGCATGATCCCTAGGTACCTTTGTCCTTACTAGTATGATAGGTCGATAGCTGCTAAGCTACAGGACCGTTACAAGTCGGGTGATGACCTCACTCGCAAGGATAGGTTCCTAGATAGGAATCACAATATATCCTTAATTGGATTGCTCATGTGGTAAGAGCATGGGATTTGGCTCCGGTCCAATGGCTATTGTGGGTTAAGTGTTTGAACGTACTAAGCACTTGTCGGGAATGGGACCGGTAAGCCTAGTACCTTAATGAGGCGGCGAGGGATCCTACTATTACTACTCTTGGGATTCATCTCACGGCTAGCTACCGGTGGTGTACGGTGACTCCGGGTGCCTCATGGGGTATGACGGATAGCCTGCACCAAAAGACTGTAAGATTCGATCCCGACCCGAGGATTTTTGGGAACTGCTTGGGAAGTTGTCCTTGCGGGGGCAGCCTACCGTGTGTTTAGGTCTACCTTGCAAGGTTTGAATCAATCGATTGTCGGCCTCTCACCGTTATCTGAGACTACTTACTCCACTAGCCATGAGATCCCTAATGATGGAAGTTGATGAATATTATGCTTGATTGCACAACTTTGTTTGTACTAGATGGCTAATTTAGTAAAGATTAAACCCACTAGAACTTGTGCTAAAATCTTGAAAGTAAGGACCTGCTCTTTGTTACTTTTTAGCAAAAGCAACCCAGTGGCCAAAAAGTCGTTCATGTCTAGAGTTGGTGAAGTAGATATCATCGACGGGTAAGTCTTGCTGAGTATTAGTATACTCAGCCTTGCTATAATATGTTGATCCAGGTAATGCTTTCGGTGATGTGTGGCCCGGAGAGATCCCGCCCGGCTGGGAGCTAGAGTGGGTGGAGGACGACTACTGAGAGCATCATGGATGGCCTCCCGTGGTGTCTCCGCTTCCCATCAGTTTAATTCCGCTGTTTCAAAACTCTGAACTACTTCTTTATGGCAAAAACTTCGGTTTGTAATAATTAAACCCTTCGGGGTACAAATTTGGATGCTAATGATGTTGTATCTCTGGACTCGCCTTCGAGTGAGTTTTAATGCATATATGTCGATCCTTGTTGCTATTCAAGTGATTTACCGGGCGTTAACCCGGCGACTAACGACAGGATGATACTTTATTATCACTTAATGACCAGAGTGGATTGGTTTAGGTGATAGTACAGTATTTTCCTGGGTGGGTTGTCACAGGTCGAGTAACGACCTATAGGAAGTAGGCTTCCAATAGATCGAAACGACGATGAAAAAATTCAAAGGGCATCAAAGATGCACTCATAGAGTAGTATCCGAGCATCGTGGCGGGCAGGATGGCCGGTATGATGATCCAAAAGAGAAAAAGAGAAAAAAGAAGTAGATCAAGTAGCGACATGATGAGAAACGGGTTTCCCAACAGGTCGGTATGACGAAGGAAACAAGAGGGTGTTGAAGACGCACTCGTAGAGTAGTCCCCGACATTGAAGCAGGCAGCATGGCTGGTTTGATGCTCCAAAAAGAGAAGAAAACTGAGTCATGGTCTTGATCAAACGAAGTGTAGAGACACCCAGATCTCCAAACATGGCTGCAAGGAGTCTGGCAGGGCCGACCTCGAGGAGGCCTTGTAAGCATGTCGACCTCGAAGAGGCCTCAATTCGATGATGTCCAGTATCCGAGGATACCCAGTAGAATCTTGAAAGGTACATTGAACGAAGAAGTTGTAAATTAATGTTAACCTCGATCGCATGGAGTGTAGAGACACCCAGATATCCTGCATAGCTGCGAGGAGTCTGGCAGAGCCACCCGAGGCATGTCGACCTTAAGAAGGTCTCAAGTCAAAAGCGCCCAAGCACCCAGAGGTACTTGGCAGGGCCACTAGGCGCGCACCCCACAGGGAGGCCTTCATTCCTAATGTAAAATCCTAGGTGTCCAGAGCAGGCTGGCAGGGCTACGAAAGCACACGGACCTCGGAAGGTCACACATCTGGGGCACCCAACTAGGTTGGCAAAGCTGTAGACATACCGAGGTATTACGAGACCTAAGTATGAAGGCATGCCGACCTCAAGGAGGTCATTTTGGTGTCTAGTTGACCAGCATAGCTGCTAGCCATCTAGCAGAGCCATTGTACCAAGGTATTGGCGACCTTAGTGATAGGCACACCGACCACGAGGGCCTGACGAAATCGTAGATCTCCGCGATGTTCCTGATCTCCATGGTATTTTGGATCTCCAGGCGCCCAGAAAGATCTAGAAGAGCAGCGAGGCACACCTACCTCGGAAGGTCTTCAATCGAACCTACGACCATTCTACTTAGGAAACAGAAATATAGGCTGATTGGAATAGGTCCGTTTACATGCAGAGCCATAGCGGGTGCACTAGGACGCAGAGCCTAGCAGGTGTGTGTAAGAATCATAGGGTCGTAGGAAAGGTCGCGAAGTCTTCGACGTAAGGGGGCTAAATTAGGCGCGGAGCCATCTGACGCAGGGTCAGGTGTTGTCATGTAGCGTAGACTGCAGAGTCACGGGTCAACAGTGGTCGTAGATTCCCTTACCACCCAGAAAACGACAAACTACCCACTGATCGAGGGGGGGGGGGTTACTGCAGCCATGTGACCTCTGCGGCCGGGGCTCAGGCATCATTGATGCACAAACGACAAAGACGCCGTGAGTTAGAAGGAGTAATGTCATCACCTTTAATCATGCATAGGCTAAAGGTCCCGATATCACGTGGTATCAGTGTCATTACGTCGCCAGCTGCCCAGGGCGCGGCTTTGGCTATAAATAGCATGCTTTGTCACTGAAGGAGGCAGGCTCCGAGCGCCGTTGAGCTATGAAACCGCAGTGTAGTATTCCTACCATGCCATGGGCATGTGTTCGTCCACCAGATTGTAAAACTTTGTTCTTGTAGATGCTTGGAGCTAGGAGAACTCTCGCTAAATGTAGGCAACATCTCCATCCTCTGAGCCCAGCCTCTGCGAGGTACCAGGTAGAGTTTTGAGGTGATGCTGTTCGAACTAGAGCTATAACAGGACGTCTCTGGTGAGCACCGAGAGATCACTAGGGCTTGGTTTTCAACACCGAAGAGCAAGCTCTTGTCTCCATTCCAATAGTTGGAGCCAAGCGTGCCTTAGATTACGTGTCGTCCTGCAGTTGTCTCCCGCAAGGCCGCCATCAAGGTCCTGGAGCTAGGAGAAATCTCGCGAAGTAGGTCGTGGTGACTGCTCTCGGTGGCCCAGGCCTTGTAGTATGTTTATTTTGTGTGTTAGGTTCTGGATCCAATGAGGTCGCAGGCGACTTGTGTACCTTCGGATTCTGGATCCAATGAGGTTGTAGGCGGTTTGTATACCTTCAAGTGGTCATGTAATGTTCGCTCTCTTTTGTCATGTATTTTGGTCGATTTGGCAAAATGATTTGTCAAAGACCTAACTTAACGTGATGTGGGGGCTTGGAAATGATTTGCCATCAGGACGACCTGATGTTGTCTTTTTGACTAACGGCCTAAACTCAGATTTAGGTTGTAGCTGTAGCCTGCTGCCAAAAATTCCGCCTTAATCTTCTCGCGAACTTCTCAGGATAGAGACGTTGAGGCGCATTGTACGGTGGAAGGAACCGCAACGGATATATTCGGTGGACCCCCCTATAAATAGGGCGGCCCAAGGTGGGGTTGACCCCATTCCCCTTCGTCTTCCTCCCGTCGCTATCGTTTCTCTTTCCACCGCTTTCTCTCTCGCGCGCGCGCCGTAGCGATCTTGCGACCACCTTGCTCCCGTGCCCACCAGTCCAGCTTCCAGCTCCGTCCAGGCTCGTGCTAGCGCCACCGCTCCGCGTCGTGCTCCTTTTGTGCATGTGCGTAAAAACTTTGTGCCACATTAGATCCGGCACCAACCCTAGTGGCGAGATGGCGGCGGAGGGGGCTTTCATCCCGGACCCGCAGGCGACGTGCGTCCGATCAACGATGACTGAGGCCAAGATCCAAGCGTTGGTGGACCATGGGCTGCTCCGGCCAAAGGCGGAGGTGGAGTGGAGGGCTGCCGCCAGGGAACAGTTCCCAAGCAAGGACGTTAAGAAGCAGGTCGTCTTCGCCTCCTTCTTCGAGCACGGCTTCAACCTCCCGGCAGGAGACTTCTTCCGCAGGCTGCTGTACTACTACCAGCTAGAGCTTGTACACCTCATCCCCAACTCCATAACTGTAGTTTTCACTTTCATTCATTTATGTGAGGCGTATCTGGGGATATCGCCTCACTTCTTGTTATGGAGGTACTTTTTTGTGTCAAAAGCACTGGCAAGAGGTCTGGGCCAGTGGGGGCTGTGATGTTCAACTTGAGGCCAAGCCTCAAGGCAGAGTGGATAGATACCGACCTCCCCGACAACACTGTCGGGTGGAGGTCGGAGTGGTTCTATGTAACACCCCGTGTTTTTGCTCAGTGGTGATTTGTGCTAATGACACTCTTAACTACTCCTCTAACTACCCTTGAGAACCCTAGGTCAACTCTTGGTCAAAACCCTAGCCTAAAACCCTAGTGCCCCCCTTTGACCCTCTTGTGCCAGTCTAGAACTTTGGCACGTTCTCCAAAAAAATCACTAAACACTTCAAAATCACCCAATGGGAAAAGTGTGCAGTTTTGCAAGGCACACAACTTTGCTGTTGAGTGGCATTTGAAATTCGAAGTGGAAATTAGTGAAAAATGCAATTGAACATGGTTTGCTCCTGTTCACAGGCGCCGAGAAAAGGCTGAGGTTGGCATGCTATTTATGCAAAATCTAGTGATCAAAAACCCTAACAGCCTTTGCAGAAGTTGTAGAGGAATAGATGATCTTCAACTTTGCTATTATGTGCAAGGTGCACTTTAGTTTCAAAAAGTGGGGAAAATCAATTTTGAAAACCGACTCAGCAAATTGTTTTTTCTCGCAAACGTCGGAGCGCACTCCAAGCACGACGTCGTGCACGGACACGTCGGAGCGCCGCCGTACGCGCCGTACTCGCGTCGGGCATGCACGCCGAGGTGCCGGAATGTCCAGCGGTCCATGCGCTGCGCCGGCGGGCTCTCGTGCATGACGACCACGGCCGCTAGGATGGTGCCAAGTGGCGAGGCCGCACTCACCGCGCACCGCCCGCCGCACGCCATTGGCCGCCGGGGCAACCGCACGTCGCCGAACATTGTCGCCCACACCGCGCGTGCACCGATCATCGGGGTGACCCCACAAGCTCGCAACCGAGCTCCCACGACTATATAGACAAGTCCCCGACCGCTCCTCGCGCACACCCAACCACCGCCCCAGCTCCGCCGCCCGCCATTGGCACCCCCTCGGTGAGCTCATTGCCCCGCCCACTTCCATGGCCATCTGAGCACGCCTAAACCTTCTCCTTGCACACACCGAGCTTCCACGTGTGCGTGTTGGCCTAACCGAACGGCCTGCTCGCAGGAGCCCGAGCTCCCGCGGCCGCCGCCAGGCAGTCATCATCGGGCTCGCCCCTCCGCATGTTCTCCAAGCCTAGGGACCCACCTAGCACCTTCCCTAGGACACATGGAAGCTACCCGTGTCGCCCATTGTTGAGTCCCGTCCCTATTCTCACCGGAATCCAAGCTTCCGCGACCGCGCCGCCATTGCTCCGCCTCCGCCGCTCGCCGATGACATCCCCGGTCGATCCACCGCTACCAATCGAGAGAGGGTAAGGCCAATCTCAACCCCGGCCATTTGTTTGCCTGCGCCGGGCCCACATCACCGACGGCGACCTCCCCTCCGCCGCCGGGGCCCTACGTGTGAGGGATTTTGGGACTTGGGGGCCTGACTGTTAAAGGCAAGGGTATAGTTGTGAAAGTTTAAAAGTTCCAAGGGCCAGAGTGCATATAGATTCTACTCCTTTTGTGTGTTTTAGCTGCAACTTTGAAAAATCGTATAAAATCACAGAAAAATCCAAAAATTGCAAACCCTATTTTGTTGTGCTCTGTGTAACTAGAACTACAACTTTCTTAAGCATGTATATACTTTTGAGCTATAGTTTTTGCTTGAAGAATTGAAAGGTGAAATACCTAGATCTGTGATTCTGCCAAATCCATGCATGATCTTGAGCTGGATTTTGGATATATTGTGAGCAATAGCATGTGTAGGTCCTGTGCCAAAAATTGCACCAAGTTACTGAAGGAATCTTTTAATATAAATTATCTTGTGATATTGACAAATCTGCCTAGATGATTTTTGTAGCTTAAAATATAATTATTTTTGAGCTCAACTTCTGGCTATTGTTATGTTATGCTAAAATACCCCTTTGGTGAATTTACCATGATTTTATCTCTGTTAGAAATATTATTTCCTAATTTATGCTTGTTTTTATTCATAAATGTAGAGATCAAGATCTATAATAGCTCTAGGTGTATTTGTTGGTTTCTTAGGCTTGTTTTAGGCCAGAGCATGTGTAGGAGAAAGTTTGGACCCATTACTGTTATATTTATTTTTATATGCATTAATCTTTTTGTTGCTAGCTAGTAATGCTTTTATTTGTGTGCATTAATTTCAGTGGCTCAAACTTGTGGCTTACTGTCCAAATGAGTGTTCCCTGGTCAGTAGGACCAGTGGGTACTGTTGGGTTAAATTTGGGACTTGATTGGTGGTGTAAAAGTTGGAAACTAGAGTAATCTAGTGAAGGAAAATAGGAAAAATAAATCCTTTTGTGCATGAGTTATATAAGTGAGTTAGGAAGGTGTGTTGTGGCATAAAAGTAACTTTCCTTACTGTTTGTATTTGAAGTAAGTATTCTTTTATAGATGTGCACACAATCACCTTAAAGAGAAGACTAAGTAAGCACTTTGATCATCTTTTAAAGGGAAAATGTTTAAATATTTTTGTTAAGGTGAATATGGCCAACCATATACTCCTAGTGGCTGTTTGGTACTGTTTTTGAATTAAATTTAAATAATTGCACTCCTAATCACTGCATTGCATTCCCCGTATAGAAGTCCTCGACGGTAGCTATACGCTCGTGCCGGCTGACGAGGACGAGGGAGCAGGAGGAGACGTGCACCACGTGACCGTAGAGCAAGACCCGGACCAAAGTCCAGAAGTTTGTGTGTCTGCTTGTGCTGACGAAGGCAAGCCCCGGTTTAACATTCACCTATGTTTCACTTTTAAAGTTTCTCATGTTCTCTCTTGAATTACTATGTGCATTTACATCCAGGAGTTCAATGGAAACTTAGATGCATAATCCTTAAGTACCCCTTTTGATTGTTTTTACTAGCCTATGGTTACGCAAGTTGCTATGCTATAAGGATATGGTACAAGTCGAGTGATGTTCGTCACTCGCGAGAATAGGATCTCCTTTATGGAATCACCATATGTATAAATGGATTGCTCATGTGGTAAGAGCATGGGATTTCGGCTCCGGTCCAATGGCTTCGTTGGTTAAGTGTTTGAAAGTACTAAACACTTGTCGGAAATGGGCACGGTAAGCCTAGTACCTAAATGACGCGGTACGGGGTTTTACTATCACTACTCTTAGGGTTGCGACCCCGGGCTCGCCACCCGAGTGCATGCGTGAGGCTGGGTGACCTTAGTGGCGTAGCCCAGATAAACCTTGTACTTAAGACTGTGAGCTATTATCCCCAAACCGAAGAATGACGGGAACCGCCTGGTTGGTGAACTCTTAGTGAGGACACCTCCCTGTGTTTAGGTTCACCTTGAAAGGTTTTGAATCAATCGATCGTCGGCCTCTCACCGTCATCTGGGACTACTTACCCGACTGGCCATGATATCCCTTTATGATGGAACTTTGTGAAGATTATTACTTTGAGTAATTGTTTGTACAACTTGATTGCAATAGTTGCTTATCTAGTAATGATTACTCCTACTAGAACTTGAGCTAAAATGTGAAAGTAAGGATTCACTACTTAGTAGCTTTTTGGCAAACAAACCCACTAGCCAAAAGCCATGCATGATTAGAGGTAAAGTCTTTCTTTTAGACGGGTAAGTCTTGCTGAGTATTAGTATACTCATCCTTGCTTTATAAATGTTGTTCCAGGTAATGCATGTGATGTGTGGCCCGGAGAACTTCCACCCGGGTGGGAGCTAGAATGGGTGAATGACGAAGAGTGATTGCATCATGGACAGGCTTCCTATGATGTGATCGTACCGTTTATTTATCTTCTGTTGTTTTCAATAAACTCTGAAACATTTACTTTCATGTCAAAGAACTATGTTGTAATAACGGACCCTACGGGGATTTGATATTAATTTGTAAGGCACTCTGGACTCTCCTTCGTGGGAGTTTTAATGAATACGTTCGATCCTCTATGTGTTGTCAAGTGATTTACCGGGTGTAAACCCGGCAACACTCAATGGGATAATTCTTTATTATCAATTAATGATCAAATGGAGTGGTTTAGGCGATAGTATGGAATTATCTCGGGTGGGGTTGTCACATTCTACATAGCAGATCAGCTTCCTGGTCTTCCTCGTCGCACTAGCCATAGGCCAGCGAGAATAAATGAGTGGGATTTAGGTCCGTCGTCCCGGTATCTCAAGGAGCTCGAGCCGGTGCTGGAGCTCGTCAACGAGTTGAAGAAGCAGGGGGTGACAGGAGTCGCGGTGTCTAGGTCGTTTTACCGGCGGATGATCCAACCGATCAAGGATCGGGTTCACCCGGCGTACAAGTACTGGGGGCAATCAGACCCCACGCGCGAGGTCAACCGCAAGGTCTCCAAGGAGGAGATGGCGGCTAGAGTTTCCCAAATGTATTCTGGGAAAGTGAAGGTGAAGAAGTGCCCTAAGGCACACTCGTTGAAGAGGTCGGGCGATCCGGTAAGATCCTGAGCTCTAGCTTAAGGTCATTTCGCTTTGCTTGTTAGTTATTTAGGTCGTACGATGTCTTGGTCTTCTGTTTGCAGGAGCGCGAGCTTCATATGTGGTGCCCGGCACCTCTCCCTGAGGGTGAGCAGCACCGCAGGAAGCTTAGGTCGGACAAGTACAAGCCACCAGCAGGTCCTCTGTTGGAGGCTTACGAGTCTGACTCGTCGGTGTAGGCCGACGAAGATACTGATGCAGAGACTGGGACAGACCCAGACGCTGGTGGCGCCGTGAAGTCCTGGCGCAGAACTAGGTCGACTGTTGGGAAGAAGTCGGCTTCAGCTGTTGCTGCAGCTATCTCTACGGTGAAGGCCGCAGAGCAGAGGAAGAGGAAGGCTGCTTCCCCTCCGGCGGTTGTTACTCCATCGATTCCGACGCCCCGCTCGCGGGAGATCGAGTCGGAAGAGGAGGAGGAGTCGGAGAAGGAGAAGGACGAGGCAGTCGAGGAGTTGCCGGTCCCTGAGGGTTGGCCGACAAGGAGGTCGGAGAGTCCTGCTGCCAAGAGGCAGCGGGAGCTAGTGCAGAAGACGTCGGAGGAAGCCCTTCGACGTGGATTGGAGGCGCAATGCACTGTTGCAGCAGCGGAGGCAAGGATGCCTGCGACAATTAAGCCTCGGGTGTTTTGACCGAAGCCTCGGGTTCCTGAGCTTTTCAAGACAAATCTATTAAATCTAATTAATTGTAGCATCACTTTAACTAATTATGCACTAATCAGGCTTGATAGTTTCATCTGGACAATGAGAGCTGCTCCGGTACACTCACTCCAAATTTACTGCAGGAACTTTAAATCAATCTCAATTAATCTAGTCGTTTAATTAATTAATTTTTGGATGGGTCTCATCTGGGCCCGGCCCTACCCAAGTCCACTCTCAACCCAGCCCGGCACCCCTTGTGTTGTGCGAACAGGTCTCCCGAGCCGAGCCGTCGCTAGTGTGTCCGTCATTTCTCCCCATCCGCCGATCCCGCTCAAATCGTCGTCGTCGTCGCCGCCGCCGCCCCCGGTCCACCTTTGCTGTGTCCCCCATTCCACTACCCATCATAGGGGGGTCAACACCGCCAGCACCCTCGACAGTCCCCGGTCCCACGCTCACCACCGCCACGTCCCCAATTCCGCTGCCAAAATCGGGAGGTCGCCGCTGTCGGAACCCCCATCGCTCCCTTCCGTATCCCGCTGCCTAGAGATGGCAATGGGTACCCGAAACCCGAGTACCCAACGGGTTTTACCCGATAAGGAGACGGGTATGGAATTAAAATTCTACCCGCGGGTACACAAATGGGCAAGAGCATGTACCCATCGGGTAAGCGGGTGTGGGTGTGTGTACATACTACCCATACCCGCATACCTGCGGGTAAAATAAACTCGTTAACAATATGTGATAAACGTGTAAAATTGTACATTGTTAGTGAAGGATAAATTAATATTGATAACTAACAAAGGATTTTATGCTTTATTAGACTATTAATTGGTTAAAAATTATCATTTATCTTTTTTATCAATTAAATTCGTTGATGTATGCACTTTATCACGTGTTATGTTCTCAAATATATTAGTTTACAACGGGTATGCTATCGGTTATGGGTTACCCGATGGGTAAAAAAACCCGCACGGGTATGAGTATGGGTAAGGACTTGAACCTGCATGCGGGTATGAGTTTTTTAACGGGTAGAGTTAGAGTTAGCGGGTGTGGGTATGGAATGGCATTACCCGACGGGTTTCTACCCGTTGCCATCTCTACCGCTGCCCCATCTGCATGAACACCCGGCCACCTACACCCCCTCCGCTCCTCCAATGGATGTATGCCGCCGTCTGCTTCCATCGTCGATGTACGGCGCAATCGGCCAGGACGACGGCGACCGCGTGGGCTACCCCGAGGAGGAAGGATGCCACGACGGTGGCAGCATACACGACCTCGACGCTCAATGTTTTCTTCACACAAGACATAGGTATAGCATGACAATTGCATATTTTTCTCTTGAGTAGCTCCTTTACAAGGAGCCAGAACATTGCAACATTATTAAGCAAAATTACACTTCATCGATGTTCAGATTGATTAAACATGGCAGATTTGAAAGTGTTCAAAACATGGCTTTAGCATTATAAGGTCAGACACATCCTGGAGAACTGATGTTCACTATATATTTCAAAGTCCACCTGACAGAAGAATTGCAGAATTAACAGATGCACTTGACCCGTTACATTTTACAATAGCCATGGCATGCCATAGCCCTCTGCCATCTGCACTTGTAATTGCAATGAAGCTCATTCCCTATGGTGCGCCGGCCTAAGCAAACCTCGAACCAGTCTCCGATGTGCATTTGGCCAGGGCCTGCAGCACGTTGACGTCGAACCCGCAATGACGACGCCATGCCGGAACCCACACTGTCCACCATCCCTGCCCTCTTGCATCCTCCTGTGTACCCAACAAGGAGGACAAGAGCGGTGTCGCGGAGGATGATGTCGTAGAACCTGCAGGAGGTGGAGATGTCGAAGACGAAGGCAGCGGGGCTGCGGCCTGCATGGGATTCCACGGCCACGGCATCCGGCAGAGGATTGCACGGGGACAGCGGCCTTTTGGCGATGGGTGTCGACGCGGGAGAAGGGAGCGGACGGGGGTGGCGGCGGTGCACCCGGGCTCAAGGATGCAGTATGCGAGAGCGCGCGGAGGAGGATGGGAGGGATCTAAGGAGTGAGGAGGCGGTGGAACGGCTGACGGAGAACGGCGACTCGGATCGGGGTCAGGAAGGGGAATGACAGGGAGGACGGATCGGCTCGGCTCGGGTGGTGCTGGGTTGGGTTCGGGTGTGGATAGGGTCGGGCCTAGTTTAAAACCCATCCGAAATTGATTAATTAAATTAGTGGATAACTGAGGCTGCTTTAATTTTCGTAGGAAAACTAGAAAGGGTGTACCGGAGCAAATCCCCTGGTCAATTATTTTATCTCAAAAATTGTGAAGATAATTTTATCTTTAATCAATGTTTAATACTTTTAATTACTAGATCCTAAACTTCCCCTCGAACCAAGCAAGCCCTGAGTGCACTCCTAAAAAAAATCAAGCGCCTTTTACGTTTCCAGACACAAGGAAATCGAGTGCCCCTCCGGCCGGCCGGCTACTTATTAGTACACCTGGCCGTGTCTTGCTGGTTGGCAGAGAGGTGAAGGTGAAGGTGAAGCCCAGCCAGCCATTCCCCCGACGACGGCAGCAAGGGATTGGACTGGAGCGCATCTCGATCGATCCGGACAGCACGGCGGCAGAGCCAAGGGAGGCATGGAGCCGGAACGAGGGGACGCGGCGGCGGAGCTGCTCGTGTGGGGGGCGACAGGCGCCGGCAGCAACAGCGACGCCGGCGCGGCGTGCCTCTGCCCCGCCGCCGTGGCAGGCACCACAGGCGGTTCTGCGTTCCCCCGGCACGCGCTGGAGCAGGAGATGCTGCGGCGCGGCGAGCTGCAGCTGCAGGGCGGCGGCGGCGGGGGCGGCGGCGACCGGCGCAGAGAGCGGAAGATGAAGAACCGGGAGTCGGCGGCGCGGTCGCGCGCGCGCAGGTACGCGTACGTGAACGACCTGGAGAAGGAGGTGAGCCTCCTCCGCTCGGAAAACGAGGAGCTAAAGAAGCTCTGCGAGGAGGTCAGCGCCGCGTGTGTGTGTTCCTCTTCCTCCGTCCGTGTGCTTGATAAAGCAGGAACAGCTGCATCTCTCTTTCATTCGCTTATCCTAACAAGTTCTCGCAATGTGTGTACGGCGCGTGCAGCTGAAGAAGGAGGCAGCGGAGGCGACGGCGCCGGCGAAGAAGCAGGCTCCCCAGCGCCTGCAGAGGACGTCGTCGGCGACATTCTAGCCAGGCTGCTGCTAGCTGCATCTATCATCGGCCGGCCCGCCTGCGTCTATCATCTATCTGTCGGTCCTGTTCTTGTTCATTGTTGATGGTAGGAAGAGCTAGCTATAGGTTGATCCATGGAGGATTAGTAGTTAATCTAATCAGTGGTGTGTAGTAGCAGTTTGGAGTGGCGAGCCGCTCGGTGCCGGTGCTCGCCTCCTAGTCCTAGTTCGTAGTATAGTTCCTTTTGCTGCATCCGGCCCGTCCCCCGTGCCGCGGGATCGCTGGATCGACTCCGACGTCTCTTGTGATCTTGTCTCCCACTCTCCCTGGACAGAAATGGTAAAGCCGGTTCCTGGAACACCCCTCGTTTCGGGGAAGAAGACGTCTCATGATTTGATCCGCCCGTGGTGTTGCTCTGTGGCTGTGGGGCACTGCGGCCCCACGGGCCCACTGCCAGATGAAATGATGCTGCTGCCGCGGTGGTGACAGTGGAGCTAGCTTGTCTCTTTTCGCTTGACCTTTCCCCTCTCCCTTTCTTTTGGTTTGTCGGTCGCTTGCTCTTGTCTTCATCCCCACGCATGGCTAGGCGCACGCGCAAGGGTCGCCAATGGCGTATCATCCAGCACTACGCAAGCTGAGATCTGTAAAATTTGACGAAGCATTCAAACTTTTTTTAAAAAAAGGCTGGTATACAAGTAAACCATTAGTCAAACTTGTTGGTATACAATCAACGGTAGTAGTTGACACAGTAGTAGCTTCCCGGCTCTTCTCTGCACTGCTGCTGCTGCTCGTCCGTCCGTCCGTACACAATCCTCGAGTCCACCGTCCGTCCGCCGCCTTGCATTGGGAGCGCCGCTAGCCTGCAGCGGCTGCCTGGCGCTGGCCCTCGGACATCGCGTGCATGTCTTGTCCGCCCGGGTACGGTGGATACTCCGGAGATCACCATGCCGTCGCTTGCATATCAACCAAAAGGCAACGGTGCTTTTTCTCTAGGACCAAACAAGCCATCAACAACCAAAAGCGTATTTTCTCCGTAACAAACCAAGAATGAGCCCATCGCCCATCGCCCAAACGAACAGGCTGTTAGATCATCCGCACCGGCGCCCAGAATCTTTGCGAGATGAAAGCGTTATTTCGCGGGTAGGTGTGATATCCACGTCGCGTGTTAGCTCACGAGCCGTTGGATCCTCCCAGCTCGCAGCACCAGCCGTCTGATCTCAGGTCGGCGCGGGTCTCACCCGTTAGACTGCAAACCTTCCTGACGGCCCAAGCAAGGACCTCTCCAGCTCTTCCCCTCCGCCTACGCTGCTGCACCACCTGCAGCTCCCTCAAAGGCCACCAGCTACCACGCTCTCTACCATATCATCCGCGTCGAGGGCCTCCCTTTGGGGAACGAGTGGTGGGCGCCCGAGATGGGAAGCAGCACCCCAGCTCCTCCCATCGCCGAGGAGCTTCGCCACCGGAGCCCAGAGGGAGAGGGCCGAGCTCGAAGGTGAGGAACTCTGCCACCGCCTGCACATGGAGGGAGGAGATAGGGCACAGGAAGCTACGGGATGACCTCCTCACCTAGCGCTCGAGCTCTTGGATTTTCGATGCGGACGCATGCCATGTAGGCGGCCCACCCTGCCAGGTCATCATCGAAGAGCATGGGAAGTGAGTAGGGAGACGCGTGCCACATCCTCCGCACCGCGCGACGTTGTCGGATTCCTCCTCAAGATCCCCCGCAGTGTTAATTCCTTGAGCTTAGCCGCCGGCACCACATGTTCCTCGAGCTCCACCACCGACATCATATCGTGTGCGAGATCGAAGGGAGAGGCATAGCTCCTCCTCCCGGCCAAGATCTGGTCGCGGCTAGCTGGGAGAGGGGTCGAGAAGGTAGGGAGCGTCACGCCCTTGCTCCACCTGTAGTCATGTCGGTGCGGCAGGAGGGGCGACCGACACCAAGGAGGGGAGGATCTGAGGGAAAGAGAGACTCCAAGAGAGAGAGATGGGGTGGGTGGAGCGGATGGGAGGAGATAAGGTAGGGGAAAGAGAAGAAAAATAAAAGGTGGGCCCACATGTGCGGAGGAACTGACAGAAAAGAGAATAATCTCGATTTCCATGACGAAATATTCTATTTTGAAGGAAGATATAGAGATCCATGAGTAGCAAGAATACCCATCTTCAAACTCAAACAACTTATATGAGCAGAGTAGAGAGAGGGATTCCATCTCCAAAAGAAAAAGGCTACAAGGCTCCCAGTAGTCTCGCTCAACCCCAAGCTCATCGTGTAGTGGCGGTTGGCTCCCGCGAGGAGGGAGAACAGGTCATCACCGCCACCGTTCATGCCCCGCCTCGCGCCGTCACCGTCGTTCTTGCTCGGCCAGATCGAGGACCTCCTGCTCGAGGCGGATCAAGTAACAGATCGAGCTTCGAAAGATCGAGGAGCCCCTGCTCGAGGTTTAGATCGACCAAGCGAGGAGCCCCTGCTCCACCTCCGTGCCGGCCCCTCTGCCGTCGGCCTTCTCCACCCCCACACCCCTCCTGGCTGACACTACCGCTGGTGGATCTCGAGGAAGCACCACCGTCGGATCTCGAGATCACCCTGGGCAGCCGCCGTCGAGGTCGGGCGCACCGTGTGCCATGGCGAGCCACGCGACCTCGTCGTCGTTGAGCCACGTAGCCTCACCGCTGCCAGCCACCTCCAGCTCTCCCTCGCGCTCGCGCCGCTGGGAGGCAAGGATGTCGAGGAGGAAGAGGGTGCCTCCCAGGTAGGAGGCGACGGCGAGAGGCGAGGTAGGCGAGGAGACGGCGGCGCGGAGGTCGCGCCTCCCAGTCGGCCATCGCGGGCCTTGCCTCGCATTGTGTAGGTTGGGAGACGGACGCCGCGGCCCTTGCCTCGCGCCGTGTAGGTTGGGAGACGGACGTCGTGGCCCCTGCCTCGCGTCGCCAGGTAGGGAACTCCACCTCGGCTCATATCGCCGCACCGCATCCGTGCCACGTCCCCTGCTCTGCCGCACCTGCCGCTGGCCGAGTAGGAGAGAGATGAGACAAGTAGTTGGAAAGAAAGGATAGAAAAAGATGAGAGAGAGGAGAGAGGTACCTGTGTTTGAGTATGCGGAGGCCGCCGCCTCCAAAATGGGAATGCAGGTGAGGGATCTGCTGGAGACATCACAGTGTGGTTTTCCCCCTCATTTTACTTATGAGGGTGCACATGAGTGCATTGTTGTGGATAGTCTTACATGGGTGAAAATTAGTGTATAAATACTCCAGAGATCTCCCCCTGTTTAGTTCCCATTAATTTCATCAATCTTCGAACACTAATTAAGAGTATTAAATGTAGATTAATAATAAAACTATTTCATAACCTCTACCTAATTTTTGAGATGAATCTCTAATGACAGATTAATTAGGTGTAATGGATTCGTCTCTTAATTTTCAGTTCATCTATGTAATTAGTTTTGTAGTTAATCTATGTTTAATACTGAAAGAGCATCTAGGCCCCTAATTATTTTGGTGATAATGACAATCACAATTTAGGTATTTGATGTTTGCAATGAGATGTGTGCAGGGGTAAAAGAAAGGAAATGTGAACAACAAAGGATGACCCCTCAATTTTCTATTATTAGTGTTGGAGCTCAAATGGTGGTTTAATTTAATTTTTGGTTTGAATTTGAGTTTAGGAAACACCGTACTATAAAGAGGGACATGATTGATTGATCTAGGTTTGTCACAAGTGCTTTTGATGAGATCTAACAACGTATGAGAGACACATCGCACTCACAAACACTTTTTCTTAGTTGTCCTGTGTGGGGCGAGTGAGCCCGACCCAGTCTTAGGGTGACCCTGCTTGGTAGGGTGACCCGCCCTTTGGGGTCAGGGTGACCTGTTTCAGTACTGAGTAGGGGCGGGTGACCCTGGCATGTCACATGGAACCCTAACGACTAGTTTTGGGGGTTGGGTATTTATACCCCTTCACCACCTCTTCTTCAACCTCCCGACCTCCACGCCCTCTACACCTCCTTGAGCTCAAATCCCTCTCTCCCAACTCCCTCTCAAGCCTGTTGGGGAACTTGGTAAAACCCTTGAACCCTCAAAACGTCGGACTGCCGAAATTCATGGAACAAGTTCGTGAAAGTGGTGATATGATGAAATCTTAGTGTGTTTCGGGTGTTTCACAAGTCTTTGAACCAAAAATGTAAAAGTAATGGCTGAACTAGGCCCTTGTGTTTGAGTTTTTCAACCTGTTTCAGGATGTGTAATCTTAGCCGAATTCGGGAATCACTAACCTGTGAAGCTCTGGAATCACTAACCTGTGAAGCTCTGGAATCATGAGCCTGCGAAGCTCTGGACTCGTGAACCTGCGAAGCTCTAGACTCATGAATCTGCGAAGCTCTGACTCGTGAACCTGCGAGGCTCTGGGCTCACGAACCCGCGAAGTTATGCGCCTAGAAATCTGCGAAGTTCGGGAGTCATGATAAGTGAAGATCTTCATGGATGAAGGAATCGGGAATCAGGAAGAAGCCGAGTCAAAGACGTAATCTCAAAAGTCCGGGCTTGACGTGTGAACTAGTGGAAGGCTTGTAAACATGTAAAATCAGCCCCGCAAATTACGAGATGTAGACATTTTTGTACGTATTCACACTAGGAATATTCCCTAAAGTCGAGGGTATTTTCGGAATGTAAAAAGTCTCTTCGTCTCCCTATAAAAGGGGGCGCGAGGGCATGTGTAAAGGGATTCACAACTTTTGAGGCAAGAGCAGTCTTTGGGAGATACTTTGTCTCCTCTTTCGTGAATTGCATTTTGGACTCAAACGTTTTCGTACTTAGTATCCTTGTAACCTTGTGTTTGGGGATCCCCTCCGAGTTTTCGGACCCCCCCAAAGCCATTCCTTGTAAGGATTCTCTTAGGGTTTGATGGAGAGAGACTTTGAGGTGGAGATTGAAGCCTTTGAGTGAGTTCATCCATTGTTTCATCTCAAAAAGCACTTGTGGCGGCCAAGATCGATTGATTCTTGTTTGTT
The DNA here is from genome assembly GCA_947561735.1 of Cenchrus americanus. Lineage (NCBI taxonomy): Eukaryota > Viridiplantae > Streptophyta > Magnoliopsida > Poales > Poaceae > Cenchrus > Cenchrus americanus. The sequence goes on along the minus strand of OX387242.1, from coordinate 94,227,985 downwards.
ACCCTTGAAGCTTTCTTCTAGACGGTTAGGCATCGCCTATTGGGTGCCCTCTTCATGTGGAGCACCTAAGAACGTTTGTATTACCCCTCCTTTGTGGAGTTCTCTTAGTGAGCACTAGTCCTCCTTTGTGGAGATTGGGTGAGGCAGGTGACCGTTCGTGATAGCCCACCCTTAGTGGGTGCCTCAACAGAGACGTAACTTCCTCTGTGGCAGTGAACTTCGGATTAAATCGCTTGTCTCTCACTTTGTTTGAGTCCATCCCTCTCTCTAACCATAGAAGCTTGTTTGGATCGATCTCCATATTTGTGTTGTTGCTTGTTATATCATCTTGTTTATGTTGTTCCTATCCTCCCTAGTGAACTTTTGATTCAAAGGATTTTCGTAAATTTACTTGAATCTTGAGCAAATCATTTTCATTTTCCTGCCTCAGGGTGACCCTGCCTACTAGTTAGGGTGACCCGCCCCGCAAGTGACCCGAACATAGAGTTAGGGTGACCCGACATTTGATCCGCTCCTAAGTTTGTGCAGGATTTTAAAAAAGTGATCCTATTCAGCCCCTCGAGGCATGACAAGATTCTTTCAAATACTCCTAATAATTGTTGAAAGGAGGCCTCAAAAATTTCTCTCAAAAATTTCACCTAACTTAAGAGAATGGGGCCATCCTTTTCCTTATATTTTTCTTTTGCGTGAACTTTCGCCAACTATTTAGTTCCCAAAGTTTTCACCAACTAGTCATCACATCAAATCTCCAGACACTAATTAAAGTATTAAACGTGGACTAATGACAAAACTAATTGCATAACTCCTTAATTTTGGAGATGAATTTAAGGAGACTAATTATTTCATGATTAGACAGTGCTACAGTAACAATCTTTAGTGATGGATTAATTAGGTCACGATTTTCTATACATCCGTGTAATTAGTCTATGAGGGTGTTTTGATCCCTTTAGTTCCGTGACTATAGTTTAGTCAGGCTAAAATATTTTAGTCAGCCCTTGTTTGGAGGGTGACTAAAATTAGTCAGCATTAATTACTTTTAGCATTAATTGTTCTCTCTCTGTTTTTCCTCTTTCCTCTCGGCAACTACGAGCAGGCCCCCCTGAGCCTGTCGTCGGCTTGGTCGACACGGAGGCGGTGGCACCGGCGAGGCGGAGTGCGGCAGGGCGGCGGTGGGGAGCGCGACGACCTGGTCCAGGTGGCAGTGCTGACGGCGTCGGCGAAAGACAGGACAGGGCGGCGGCGCGGAGTGGGTGCCGGCGAATCAAGAGCCTCTTCCGGCGGTCAGACCTCCTCCTACTCCTCCTCCTCCTCCTCCTCCTCCTCCTCCTCGACGTACTGGGCGCGCCACTCGCACCCATGCTGCCCACCTCTCCCACACCGGCACCGGCGTGGACATCGACACGACGCGCCTCCTCCCTCCCCTTTCCCCTTCTCCTTCCCTCCTGGCACAGGGGCAGCTGGCGTGCGGAATCCCCGTCTTCTTCCCTGCTCCATCCGCCAACGCCAGCCGCAGCAACAATGGGCGCCTCCACCTCTTCCCTGTGGGTGGCGGCGTGACGGCCAGGGGCGACCCACGGTGATGATGCCGAGCTCCCCTACTCCCTCCCCGGCCAACCGCGGGGCCACGCTGCTCCCTCCGTCCCTTCCTCCACGCCGCGAGTTCATCCGCCAGCTCCCCACCGCCACCGGGTGCAGGAACGACGCGGCCCGGATGCGGGGGCGCGATGGAGGGCGGCGCGTGGAGCACGGCGGTGGAGCCGAGCACGGCGGCACGGAGAGGGGGAGCGCGGGCGGAGAAGGGGAGCGCGGCGGGCGGCGGCACGGAGCGTGACGGGGCCGTAACAGGGGCGCGGCGATCCGGCGGTGGTGCTGGTGGGGAGCGTCGTGGGAGGAGAAGCGGCGCGAACCGCAAGGCACTGGATAAGGAGCGGCCGGCGTTTAATGAGGAGAGAGATGTGCTTTAGTCCCTTTTAGCTGGGTCAGGGTGTCTAGAGGCTTGACTAATTTTAGTCACCCTTTAGTCAGGAGTGTTTGGCAAATTAGCCTCTCAATTCTCAAAGTAACTAAAACTAATCTAGTCACCTGGATCCAAACACCCTCTATGTTTAATACTATTAATAAGTTCCAAATATTTCTCCCCAACATTTCACTGAACTGAACAGGTCAGCGGCCAGTATATGATCGAGCTCTGTCATTCCGGTCATGATCCTGATTAACTTAATGGCCTCGCTAGGTAGGTATGCAAGCAGCAAGCTAAGGATCGCGCACGCGCCATCATGGAACGGCAACCGAGCTCCTTTCCTGATGGAGTGTATACAGGGAAAGCAACAGCATTAAGCATAAGGCATCATCGTGCCATCTTTCGATCGATAATCTCGGAGTTGTCGAACCAATCACTCCAGTGTCGTCCTACTTGTACTTGTGGACCGACGCCGACGGGGCTCCTCTGCGCCGTCTGCGATAGTGAGGGACAGTTTTGTGTCCATGATAGGTGGGCTATGGCTTGAACTAACAATCTCCGTTTGGAAGACAATGTAAAAAAAACTCTGTTTGGAAGAATGCGCTAAAACTGCACTATGCAGTATTGCAAACGAGTTACTTCCTCGTAGATGGGTGCGTCACGTGAGTAAGTAAGAGGGTATTTGGATCCAGGTGACTAGAGGTGACTAGACTAAATTTAGTCACCTAGAGGGGCTAAACCTCCAAACAGGGGTGACTAAAAGGTGACTAAAACTTGCCAAGAGACTAAAATCTTTTAGTCACCCCAAGCCCTACTAAAACTTTTTTAGTCTCTCTCCTACTTTATTCCCTTGATCCACGTGCCATAAGAGAGGGGAGGAATGATTTCTTTAATGTTGTCTCATTTTAGTCCCATGGTTTCCAAACATAGGTGTGACTAAAATCTCCTAGTCTGACTACTTTTAGTCAGGTGACTAAAGGGTATCCAAACACCCTCTAAGTCTCCGTTCTCTTCGTTGTAAATAAATAATGCTGCAATACTGTTTCTTGTGAGAGAAGATGTGATGGATGTGATTAGTAAATAGTACTTTTTTCCTACCTCTCTCCAATGAAGAGAACAGGACCTAAGTGACAGTAAAAAACATTTGATAGCAAGTCCCTCACGATACCGCTCGGCCCCCACGCGCCCCGAGGGCAACACAGGTGGCGCCTCTATTGCCGATCCATCGGCTCTCGCTTTCTCACCCCTGGCATCTAACCAAAGTTTAGAGGGATCCATCTTTTCCCATAGTTTCTAATAAATTTAGTATTGAGTTTAGGTTAGGTTAGGTTTAACATGTCGTGTTCTTCGGTACGAGATTTGTTTTTTTTGGCTTCTCCTCTCTGGCAACGGCTAAGAGATAGGGTGGCTTGGATCTCTTTGTGACGACTTTGATGAAGGAGGTAGCAATATCTACAACGTTAGTAAATGCTTTGAGGCGACGACACAGAGAGATAGGTTTCCAGATGGCGACATTGAGGCGGTAATGGTGATGTCGTCATGGAATAATTTTTTTCGACCACTTCTCTGCTTTGTCGTGGTTAGATACAATCACGGTGGAAGGTTTATGAGAATAAGTATGTCCCCCAAGCGGATGTCGCTCAATCTTGTGACAACCCGCCCAAGAAAATACCGTACTATCGCCTAAGACCGATCCCCTTTGGTCATGAAGCAATAATAAAGTATCATCCTGTCGTTAGTTGCCGAGTTAACGCCCGGTAAATCACTTGAAAAGCAACAAGGATCGAATATATGCATTAAAACTCACTCGAAGGTGAGTCCAGAGATACAACAACATTAATATCCCAATTCGTACCCCGAAGGGTTTAATTATTACAAACCATAGTTTTTGTCATACTGAGATAGTTCAGAGTTTTCGAAAGCAGCGGAAATTAATTAACGGAAGCGAGGGCACCACGGGAGGCCATCCATGATGCTTTCTGTAGTCGTACTCCACCCACTCCAGCTCCCAGCCGGGCGGGATCTCTCCGGGCCACACATCACTGAAGGCATTACCTGGATCAACACATTATAGCAAGGATGAGTATACTAATACTCAGCAAGTCTTACCCATCGGTGATATCTACTTCACCAATTCTAGACCATGAAAGGCTTTTTGGCTATTGGGTTGCTTTTGCTAAAAAGTAACAAAGAGTAGGTCCTTACTTTCAAGATTTTAGCACAAGTTCTAGTAGGTTTACTCTTTACTACATTAGCCAACTAGTACAAACAAAGTTGTACAATACAATTAATCAAGCATCATCTTCATCAACTTCCATCATTAGGGATCTCATGACTAGTGGAGTAAGTAGTCTCGGATAACGGTGAGAGGCCGACAATCGATTGATTTAAACCTTGCAAGTTAGACCCAAACACACGGTAGGCTGTACCCGCAAGGACAACTTTCCCAAGCCGTCCCCAAGAATCCTCGGGTCGGGATCGAATCTTACAGTCTTTGGTGCAGGCTATCCGGCATACCCCGCGAGATACCCGGAGTCACCATACACCACCGGTAGCTAGCCGTGAGAGCGAATCCCAAGAGTAGTAATAGTAGGATCCCCTGCCGCCTCATTAAGGTACTAGGCTTACCGGTCCCATACCCGACATGTGCTTAGTACGTTCAAAGACTTAACCCACATAACCACTGGACCAGAGCCCAGATCCCATGCTCTTACCACATGAGCAATCCATTTAGGATATATTGTGATTCCTATCTAGGAACCTATTCTCGCGAGTGAGGTCATCACCCGACTTGTAACGGTCCTATAGCATAGCAGCTATCGACCTATCATACTAGTAAGGACAAAGGTACCTATGGATCATGCATCTAGGGTTTCATTCAACTCCTGAACGTAAATGCACAATCATTCATAGATAATTGAATAAAGAATTTTAAAACTAGGTTAGATGCACCGGAGCTTGCCTTCGTCAGCTAGGTTAGCCTGGGCACCCTCGGTGTCGAGTACTTCCACGTACTGCAGCGATGCTTCCGCTCCTCCTTCCTCGGTTTCCGGGACAAGGGAGTAATCTCCGTTCGGAAGATCTACACGGAATGCAATGCAATTTAGGTGATGTGATAATTTGTTGTCTTATCCAACCCTGGGTTGGTCATATTCAACTTAACAAGCTTCTATCTAATGTTTCTCTTTTAGGAAGGTTATTAGTTGTACATGGGTTATTCCTTTATTGAACATTTGAATAAAGGTTTTTATTATACTTGTTATTTCATGTGAAGGATTTAACTCCTTTTAATTTCACAAGCAAGGGTATAAATAGTATTTTTATTTATGAATTACTTTCTGATCAGTGATGATAATTAATTATCTTTCAATTATATTAAATAATACTTTCAAAAAGGAAAAAGAATTAATTAGGGGTTTTCTTTATTTAATTTCCCTTTAATATTAAAAGGGCTTTTAAGCTTTTTTATTAAACAATTAAATTACCAAAAATTAAAGAAGTGTTTCAAATGCATATTAGCACCTATCCTGGTCCATTGGACCCACATGTAAGTGTTGGATGCTAGAAAATTAAATATTATTGAAAATAACCAAGGCTAGCTAGTGATTCAACTTAAATGCATACAAAAATAATTAAGCATCAATTTGATCCAAACTTTCTGATGCATGCTCTCTGGTCCTAAACAAGCCCAAAGAACCAGTATATTCACCTAGGAACTTTACTGATCTTGGTTTATTAGTTTACAAAGGAAAACATGCCTAATTAGAGGATAAATATTTCTGTTAAGTCAAAAATCATGATTAATTCACAAGATGTGTATTTTTACATAACAAGACAGTGTGCACAAGTTGAGCTCAAAATCCCAAATATATTTAACAGGAAAAATCATCTAGGCAGTTACTGCAGGAATGGAAAAGAATTTATTTGGCAAGATCTACCGCATAACTTTGTGCAATTTTTGGCACAGCATCTAGTCATGGCCTAACACACAACATATCCAAAATTGGGCTACGGAGGATTTATGGATTTCAAGTTATGACAGATCTAGGTTTAACACATTTGTACTTTTCCTGCTAAAACTTTTTAGAATCTAGCCATGAGTATATAACAAAAGAGGTGGGATTTATCATCCTGAACCCTACAAAATTGGTTTGGGATTTTTCTGATTTTTCTACGAATTTCTAGGCATTTTACAAGGCACTGGACTGAACTGTAAAGAAACTTAGATAACTTCTATTGCAAACCAGTCCCTAATTCACACAACAGCCCTTGGTTTTCACATTTATGCCCCTGCTGCGGCGGGAGAGCTCGCCGGCGGCGATGTGGGGCCGGACCGGGGCAACATGTGGCAGGGGAGGACGATTGGGCTCACCCCCTGGGCGGTTGGTAGCGGCGGCGGGGCGGGGCGAGCTCCGGCGAGCGCGCGGGCGGCGGCCGGCGGGAACACCCGCGCGGCGGCGATTCGGCGAGGCCCGCGGGGATGCAAGTAAATGTGCGGCTCGGGAAGCTCAAGTGGTGCCTAAGGGAGGCCTAGGCGTGCTCGGACGGCGGCGAGCGCGAGCGGGGGAGTGACTTCACCGGCGGCGGCGGCGATGGCGCGGTGGCGGCTCGGGGGTGGCGCGCGGCGGGGAACGGGGGGGGCTTAAATAGGAGCTCGAGCACCGGGTGACGCCGGGTGACGGCGCGAGATGCTCCCGGCCGTGCTACGGCGCTCGGGGGCTCACGCGTACGGCGGCGACGTGGCCGACGGACCGCGGTCCGTGGCGCGCGCGCGCGTGCGGCGGCGTGGCCGGCGCGGATTCGGTGTGTCTCGGGGCGGGGGCGCGTCGGGGCGCGGGCGGCTCGGGCGGCGCGTGCCTTGGGCCGTGCGCGGCCTCGGGAGGCGCGGGCGCGGATGCGGGGGCACGGCGGGCGGCGGGCGGCGACGGCGGCGCGCGGGCGCGCACGGCGTCGCCGCGGCGGCGCTCTCGTGCTCCATGTGTTGCTTGGTGCCCGGTTCAAAACGATTTTTCTCAAAATTTTCGAACAGAACTGGACCAAGTGATGAATACCAAAGTTGTAGATCTAGCTACTAGCAACATTTTCTACAAAGTCTATATAGTGTTTTTCTGCCTAGATTTGAAGATATTTGAATGCCAACTTTGAATGTCAGCCTGTTTTGGCAAACAGTGTTTTCTGCCTTGCACTTGATTTTTCAAGTTTTTCCCCTCAAAATTTGAAATGCCAATCTACATGAAAGTTGTGTCCCTCATCAAGATCTACTACTTTCATAAAGGTAGAATTTTAAGTGTTTAGGTGAATTTTGGAGAACGCGGCAAAAGTTCCGGCAGACACCTGTGGACACTAGAGTGACAAGAGGTTTGACCCAACCTTTGACCATGGGTTGGCCCCACAAGTGTGTTTACTATTTATTTAGGGTCACTAGGGTGTGTTAGTGAGTTTTCCGAGGTGAGGGCCTAGGTTTACCTAGGTTTGACCACAGTTGACTATTTGACCGGCTATTACGTTAATGACGGTAATTAAAAACCTGGGGCGTCACAGCCTACCCCCCTTAAATGGAATCTCGTCCCGAGATTCGATTTGATAACGAAGAGATGGGGAGAAAGACTCACGGTTTCGAGACTGTAGGAAGCCCAGATACTTAGTATTAAGATAGTCCTCCGTCTCCCACGTGGCTTCTTCCTCCGTGTGATGGCTCCATTGGATCTTGTACATTCGCACGGTCTGCCTTCGGGTCTTTTGCTCTTTTTGGTCTAGTACTTTCAATGGATGCTCGACGAGCGAGAAATCCGGCTCGATCCAAGCATTAGCTTCCGTGATGATTTCATTCTCCGGAACAGGCATTCCCTTCTTCAACTGAGTTACATGAAACACATTGTGAACTGCGGAAAACCGTTCTGGCAATTGGATACGGTAAGCCACGGGTCCACGTACTTCTATAACTTCATATGGTCCAATGTAGCGCGGGGCTAACTTTCCCTTGACTCCGAACCTTTGCACACCTTTGGTGGGGGATACTTTCAAATACACATAATCCTCCACTTCAAAGTGTCGAGGTGCGGTTCCCTTGTCATGGTAACTCTTTTGCCTCATCTGGGCCATCTTCAAATTCTCTCTTATCACTCGCACCCTTTCTTCGGCCTCTTTAACTAATTCTGGTCCAAAGAGTGTTCTCTCTCCGGCCTCTGACCAATTCAGCGGAGTGCAACATCTACGTCCGTATAGAGCATCGAACGGTGCCATTTTCAAGCTGGCTTGATAGCTGTTATTGTAAGAGAATTCTGCCAGGGACAAACACTTGTCCCAACTCTTGTCAAAGTGCAAGATGCTTGCTCTCAACATGTCCTCTAAAATCTGATTTATCCTCTCCGTCTGACCATCGGTGCGGATGATAATCGGAACTACGGATCGAGTTGAGTTCCCAAACACTCATGCAATTGTTCCCAAAAACGAGCTACAAACTGAGTCCCTCTATCAGAGATTATAGTCTTTGGGATTCCATGCAGACGAACTATATGGTCCACGTACAACTCTGCATATTGTTGTACGGAGTAAGTGGTGTGCACGGCAATGAAGTGAGCGGTCTTGGTGAGTCTATCCACAATTACCCAAATAGAGTCCTTCTTTCTAGCTGTTAGGGGGGAACCTATAATGAAATCCATACTAATATCGTCCCACTTCCACATAGGTATCGACAGGGGTTGGAGTACTCCTGCCGATTTCAAATGACTTGCTTTCATCCGGTGGCAAGTATCGCACTCGGCTACATACTTGGCTACATCCACCTTCATATTGGACCACCAAAAGTTCTGCTTCAGATCTTGGTACATCTTGGTACTACCGGGATGAATAGATAATTTGAACCTGTGAGCTTTATCTAGAATGATTTTCTTAATTTCTGGGTCAACGGGGACCACTAGACGTTTTCCAAACCAGACCACATCCTGGTGATCCTTCTGGAAACAAGTGTACTTGGGGTCTTCTTCTGCTAGTTTCTGCCTGATGGTTTGAATATCTGCATCACCGCGCTGGGCAGTGACGATTCTGTCATAAAGATTTGACTCTGCTGCCAAGGCATAAAGAATTCCCTGCGGTACCACTTCTAAGTTGAGCCTTCTCATTTCTTCACACAAGGGTTCACTGACTGGCTCCAACTCTAGGTGGTTGCAATGATCTTTGCGGCTAAGAGCATCCGCAACAACATTTGCTTTGCTGGGATGATAGTGCACTTCTAGATCATAATATTTAATCAACTCAAGCCATCTTCTTTGTCTCATATTCAACTCGATCGGGTGAAGATGTATTTGAGGCTCTTGTGATCGGTGAAGATATTGCAACGATTACCCATTAGATAATGTCTCCATATCTTGAGGGCATGAACAACAACAGCTAACTCAAGATCATGGGTAGGATAATTGAGCTCATGGGGTCGAAGTGCCCGTGAAGCATAGGCAATGACTCGGCCTTCTTGCATAAGGACACAGCCGAGACCCATGCCTGATGCGTCACAGAAGACTTCAAATGGTTTGGAATTATCGGGTTGAGCTAGCACTGGGGCTGAAGTTAGGTGTTGCCCGAGGGTGTCAAAAGCTTTCTTACATGCTTCGCTCCACACGAATTTCACTCCTTTCTTGAGTAATTCGGTCATGGGTTTTGCGATTCTAGAAAAGTCAGGAATGAATCGACGGTAGTATCCCGCCAATCCTAGGAAACTGCGGATTTGATGTACGGATTTGGGTGGTTTCCAATCCATCACCTCTTGAACTTTGCTAGGATCTACGGAGATACCCTCTTGAGAAATGGTGTGCCCTAAGAATTTCACACTTCTCAACCAGAATTCGCATTTGGAGAACTTAGCATAAAGCTTGTGATCTCGCAAACGCTGAAGGACAACTCGGAGATGGTTGGCGTGATCTTTCTCGCTCTTAGAATAGATGAGAATATCATCAATAAAGACCACGACAAATTTATCGAGCTCCGTCATGAACACGGAGTTCATGAGGTACATGAAGTAGGCGGGAGCATTAGTGAGTCCGAAAGACATGACCAAGAACTCGTAAAGACCATAACGAGTGGAAAAAGCGGTTTTAGGAATGTCACAAGGTCTAATCTTGATTTGGTGGTAGCCAGAACGAAGATCGATCTTAGAGAAGACTTTGGCACCAGCCAATTGATTGAAAAGAACATCGATTCGAGGAAGCGGGTATTTGTTTTTGATGGTGACTGCATTGAGGGGTCGGTAATCTATGCACATTCTCAGGCTACCATCTTTCTTCTTAACAAAGAGGGCAGGGCAACCCCAAGGAGAAGAGCTCGGGCGAATGTAACCCTTATCTAACAATTCTTGGAGTTGGGTCTTTAGTTCAGCTAACTCTTTGGGTGGCATGCGATAAGGTCTCTTGGAAATGGGTGCGGTACCGGGCTGGAGTTCGATCACAAACTCGACATCTCGGTCTGGTGGCATACCAGGCAACTCGTCAGGAAAGACACCCGGGTACTCGCACACTACTGGAATTTCATCAAGAGAGGAGATAATGGTCACATAGGCACAAGAATCGGTACCGTCCCTGAAAGGTAGGTACAAGGCAGTGTGCCCGACCGTAGGAGAATTGATCTCTACGACCCTATCCGATATATCTAGAATCACCTTATGTTGATTCATCCATTCCATACCCAAGATAACATCCATGCTCCCCAATTTGATAACTATCAGATTAGATTGACTAACCCGACTTCCTAGTCTTAGAGGAACTCCAAAAGTCACTAACTGAGACGTGATGTTTCCACCGGGTGTGGTGATTCTATAAGTGGAATTGGTTTGTGCTCCTCTTAGACCCAATTTGTCTAGTAGACTCTCATTTATGAAACTATGGGTGGCTCCCGAATCAAATAAAACCTTAACAGGAGTGTTATTGATAGAGAATGTACCCGTGAGTATGCGAAGCTCCCTGCTGGAATGTCACTCATCGTAGTGAAGTTCAGCTTGTCTTGGCGCACTTGCACCATAGGCTTCTTAGCCGGATTGGTAGGCTTGCTTCCCGTACCCTGATTCTGCGGGTTGGGCTTGATCTGCCTGGGCTTGGGACACTCACTAATGTAGTGCCCTGGCTGGCCACAGTTGTAGCAACGACGATCTCCAACATCGCGAGGGGGTGCATTAGGCTTTGGAGCCTGCTGCTGGGCACGACGGAACTGGAAGTTTCCTGCGGGTTTGCCCTGGGGTGGCTTCATCGTTCAGCGTCCAGTTGAAGATTGCTGGGATGGGCCTGGAGCTTCCATCTTCACAAAGCGAAATTTCTTGCTCGTTCCGCTACCTGGGGTGAAACCGGACATCCTCTTGTTGTCCCCGTGGGCTTTCTTCATAGCATCCTCCTGGGAGATAGCCTTGTTCACTAGCTCATGGAAGTTTGCGGGCTCGAGCAAATTCAGGCGCTCATACAGCTTCCATCAAGCCCGTCACGAAACCTCTCCATCTTCTTGGCATCGGTATCAACATGATGCCCACCGTACTGGCACAAGCTATTAAACTTTTGAGCATAGTGATATACTGAGTCAGATCCCTGACGGAGGGCCAACAGCTCCCTCATCTTCCTATCCATCAGTCCCTTGGGGATGTGGTGGCTCTTGAAAGCCTGCTTGAACTCATCCCAAGTCACAGCGTGCCCTCGCTGCATTGACTTGAAGTGGTCCCACCACATCAAAGCTTCCCCTCGCAGTTGCAGCGCTGCGAAGTTGGCTTTGTTCTCCTCAGAGCAAGGCAACACAAAGGCAGAGAATTTCGCCTCTATGGCCTTGACCCAAGCCTCAACTTCCTGGGGGTCTTCTGCTGTAGCGAAGGTTGGCGGCTTCATAGCGATGAACTGGGCGTACGTAGTGACCTGGTTAGGCCCCTCGTGGTTGGCCCCGTGTGGCGGCCCTCGGTTCATCTGCTGGGCGATCTGCTGCTGCGTCTGCAGGATCTGGCGCAACACCTCGGTTTGGGTGGCCATGAAGGCCTCCGTCGGTGTCATGGGCGGGGGTGGTGGCAAGTCACCACTACCACTTGCTCCGAAACCGTTGGGAGAGCTGCGCGTGGTTCCCACCATCTGAAAAGTGAGCTTTATTAGTGAGATAACCAAAAGCTTACTCCAAATGATGACAAGAACGATCATGCACAATCACATCTCATTAGCATTTAAACAATGAGGACAACAACAATTGACAATATTTTATTGCCACCAGATTCATAGAATCGTTCTTCTCAACACGGTTAGGACTGCGATTACTCAATTGTACGGCTCATAATTACTCTTGAACGATCATCGTCATTTCGGGTACCAACGAAGGTGGTATACGGACGAGTACTTATTCGCTGGCAACGAGTGATGTCCCTAAAAATGCTTCGATTTACCAACGTTTTTAGGTGAGAATGCAAAATTGACAAGCGTGGTCAATTGCAACGATTTATCCAAGGATCTGGTATTCAGATGCAAGAAAATTTCACATTTGAATGACAATAATTTTTTTACTTAAAGCACATAGGCTTAAGCATTCTTTATTACAACACGATAGAACAAGGTTCAAAGACATTACAACTCGAATTTGAAACAACATGACATGACACGATACAAGCAGTTACTTGGCACGAAGACGTGCTGTCAAGCCAACTACTCTAAACATCTCAAAGACAGCTCGGCCGAATCGACATCCTCCTAGTCCCTGCTGTCGGCAACCTAGTTGCCCACTGAAGCACCACTGTACGTAGGCGAAGCTGGGGGAGTCGGTAGCAGTGGTCCTTCCTGGCTCGTCTGATCCAGACCGGACAAGGCATGCTGCTCCTCCGGGTGTGCCTGTACTGGGGGTAGTGGCTGTAAGGCCACTATAGCCTGCAAGGCTGCCACCTGTACCTCGGCCTCCTGCACGTGCTCCTGCATCTCAGCAATGTTCTGCAGTAGTGTCAGCCTCTCTATCTCGTGCGTGTCGGCATCCTCCTCTAGTGCATGGTTCTCCTCCTCCAGATCTAGGATCCTCTGTAGGTGGTCGCCTCTCTCAAGCTCTAGCTGAAACCTCCTAGCACGCAGCCTGTCATTCTCCTGCTGCACCTGAGTAAGCGTGAAGTTCGGACCGCTCGGTGTGCTTCGCCGAAAGGGTTGCTCCCAATCGCGCCTAGATGCCTCCAAGCGCTGTGCAATAATCGCTGTGGTGTTATAACGCAACCCCTGAAGTGTGAAGACCACGTTCAGACAACGGGCAAGCGTCTGAGTAACATCCAACGGCTCTGCTAGGGTCAGTAGCTCCCGTAGGTGGTCCATACGGTCCAACCATGCTAGGTCGTGAGGACTCACAGTAGGAAACAGTCCAAACGGAGAAAGAGCTACCACGGTGGGGTTGTGGTCACAGAAGTCTGTCAACACTCTGAGGGCGGCTGACTCCACGGACTCGTGAGTGATAAATCCCCAGTAGATAAAGCTCAAGTCAAACCAGTCGGCGTGGTCTAGGTGTGGCAGAACAGTAACGATCACTCTGTAGCGGGAACGCCAAAGCGCTCAAACTCCTTCACCTCGTAAGTCGGTGGGGTGAGGTAGCCTGCGGCACTGAGTGCTTCCCACGCCAGGCGCGGAAAACCCTCCCACCAGCTACCACGCTCTCTACCATATCATCCGCGTCGAGGGCCTCCCTTTGGGGAATGAGTGGTGGGCGCCCGAGATGGGAAGCAGCACCCCAGCTCCTCCCATCGCCGAGGAGCTTCACCACCGGAGCCCAGAGGGAGAGGGCCGAGCTCGAAGGTGAGGAACTCTGCCACCGCCTGCACATGGACGGAGGAGATAGGGCACAGGAAGCTAGGGGATGACCTCCTCACCTGGCGCTCGAGCTCTTGGATTTTCGATGCGGACGCATGCCATGTAGGCGGCCCACCCTGCCAGGTCATCATCGGAGAGCATGGGAAGTGAGTAGGGAGACGCGTGCCACATCCTCCGCACCGGCGACATTGTCGGATTCCTCCTCAAGATCCCCCGCAGTGTCAGTTCCTTGAGCTTAGCCGCCGGCACCACATGTTCCTCGAGCTCCACCACCGACATCATATCGTGTGCGAGATCAAAGGGAGAGGCATAACTCCTCCTCCCGGCCAAGATCTGGTCGCGGCTAGCTGGGAGAGGGGTCGAGAAGGTAGGGAGCGTCGCGCCCTTGCTCCACCTGTGGTCATGTCGGTGCGGCAGGAGGGGCGACCGACACCAAGGAGGGGAGGATCTGAGGGAAAGAGAGACTCCAAGAGAGAGAGATGGGGTGGGTGGAGCGGATGGGAGGAGATAAGGTAGGGGAAAGAGAAGAAAAATAAAAGGTGGGCCCACATGTGCGGAGGAACTGATAGAAAAGAGAAGAATCTCGATTTCCATGACGAAATATTCTATTTTGAAGGAAGATATAGAGATCCATGAGTAGCAAGAATACCCATCTTCAAACTCAAACAACTTATATGAGCAGAGTAGAGAGAGGGATTCCATCTCCAAAAGAAAAAGGCTACAAGGCTCCCAGTAGTCTCGCTCAACCCCAAGCTCATCGTGTAGTGGCGGTTGGCTCCCGCGAGGAGAGAGAACAGGTCATCACCGCCACCGTTCATGCCCCGCCTCGCGCCGTCACCGTCGTTCCTGCTCGGCCAGATCGAGGACCTCCTGCTCGAGGCGGATCAAGTAACAGATCGAGCTTCGAAAGATCGAGGAGCCCCTGCTCGAGGTTTAGATCGACCAAGCGAGGAGCCCCTGCTCCACCTCCGTGCCGGCCCCTCTGCCGTCGGCCTTCTCCACCCCCACACCCCTCCTGGCTGACACTACCGCTGGTGGATCTCGAGGAAGCACCACCGTCGGATCTCGAGATCACCCTGGGCAGCCGCCGTTGAGGTCGGGCGCACCGTGTGTCGTGGCGAGCCACGCGACCTCGTCGTCGTTGAGCCACGTGGCCTCACCGCTGCCAGCCACCTCCAGCTCTCCCTCGCGCTCGCGCCGCTGGGAGGCAAGGATGTCGAGGAGGAAGAGGGTGCCTCCCAGGTAGGAGGCGACGGCGAGAGGCGAGGTAGGCGAGGAGACGGCGACGCGGAGGTCGCGCCTCCCAGTCGGCCATCGCGGGCCCTGCCTCGCATTGTGTAGGTTGGGAGACGGACGCCGCGGCCCTTGCCTCGCGCCGTGTAGGTTGGGAGACGGACGTCGTGGCCCCTGCCTCGCGTCGCCAGGTAGGGAACTCCACCTCGGCTCATATCGCCGGCACCAGATCCGGTGCCACGTCCCCTGCTCTGCCGCACCTGCCGCTGGCCGAGTAGGAGAGAGATGAGACAAGTAGTTGGAAAGAAAGGATAGAAAAAGATGAGAGAGAGGAGAGAGGTACCTGTGTTTGAGTATGCGGAGGCCGCCGCCTCCAAAATGGGAATGCAGGTGAGGGATCTGCTGGAGACATCACAGTGTGGTTTTCCCCCTCATTTTACTTATGAGGGTGCACATGAGTGCATTGTTGTGGATAGTCTTACATGGGTGAAAATTAGTGTATAAATACTCCAGAGATCTCCCCCTGTTTAGTTCCCATTAATTTCATCAATCTTCGAACACTAATTAAGAGTATTAAATGTAGATTAATAAGAAAACTATTTCATAACCTCTGCCTAATTTTTGAGATGAATCTCTAATGACAGATTAATTAGGTGTAATGGATTCGTCTCTTAATTTTTAGTTCATCTATGTAATTAGTTTTGTAGTTAATCTATGTTTAATACTGAAAGAGCATCTAGGCCCCTAATTATTTTGGTGATAATGACAATCACAATTTAGGTATTTGATGTTTGCAATGAGATGTGTGCAGGGGTAAAAGAAAGGAAATGTGAACAACAAAGGATGACCCCTCAATTTTCTATTATTAGTGTTGGAGCTCAAATGGTGGTTTAATTTAATTTTTGGTTTGAATTTGAGTTTAGGAAACACCGTACTATAAAGAGGGACATGATTGATTGATCTAGGTTTGTCACAAGTGCTTTTGATGAGATCTAACAACGTATGAGAGACACATCGCACTCACAAACACTTTTTCTTAGTTGTCCTGTGTGGGGCGAGTGAGCCCGACCCAGTCTTAGGGTGACCCTACTTGGTAGGGTGACCCGCCCTTTGGGGTCAGGGTGACCTGTTTCAGTACTGAGTAGGGGCGGGTGACCCTGACATGTCACATGGAACCCTAACGACTAGTTTTGGGGGTTGGGTATTTATACCCCTTCACCACCTCTTCTTCAACCTCCCGACCTCCACGCCCTCTACACCTCCTTGAGCTCAAATCCCTCTCTCCCAACTCCCTCTCAAGCCTGTTGGGGAACTTGGTAAAACCCTTGAACCCTCAAAACGTCGGACTGCCGAAATTCATGGAACAAGTTCGTGAAAGTGGTGATATGATGAAATCTTAGTGTGTTTCGGGTGTTTCACAAGTCATTGAACCAAAAATGTAAAAGTAATGGCTGAACTAGGCCCTTGTGTTTGAGTTTTTCAACCTGTTTCAGGATGTGTAATCTTAGCCGAATTCGGGAATCATGAACCTGTGAAGCTCTGGAATCACTAACCTGTGAAGCTCTGGAATCATGAGCCTGCGAAGCTCTGGACTCGTGAACCTGCGAAGCTCTAGACTCATGAATGCGAAGCTCGACTCGTGAACTGCGCGAGGCTGCGGGCTCACGAACCCGCGAAGTTATGCGCCTAGAAATCTGCGAAGTTCGGGAGTCATGATAAGTGAAGATCTTCATGGATGAAGGAATCGGGAATCAGGAAGAAGCCGAGTCAAAGACGTAATCTCAAAAGTCCGGGCTTGACGTGTGAACTAGTGGAAGGCTTGTAAACATGTAAAATCAGCCCCGCAAATTACGAGATGTAGACATTTTTGTACGTATTCACACTAGAAATATTCCCTAAAGTCGAGGGTATTTTCGGAATGTAAAAAGTCTCTTCGTCTCCCTATAAAAGGGGGCGCGAGGGCATGTGTAAAAGGATTCACAACTTTCGAGGCAAGAGCAGTCTTTGGGAGATACTGTCTCCTCTTTCGTGAATTGCATTTTGGACTAAAACGTTTTCGTACTTAGTATCCTTGTAACCTTGTGTTTGGGGATCCCCTCCGAGTTTTCGGACCCCCCCCCCACAAAGCCATTCCTTGTAAGGATTCTCTTAGGGTTTGATGGAGAGAGACTTTGAGGTGGAGATTGAAGCCTTTGAGTGAGTTCATCCATTGTTTCATCTCAAAAAGCACTTGTGGCGGCCAAGATCGATTGATTCTTGTTTGTTACCCTTGAAGCTTGCTTCTAGACGGTTAGGCATCGCCTATTGAGTGCCCTCTTCATGTGGAGCACCTGAGAACGTTTGTATTACCCCTCCTTTGTGGAGTTCTCTTAGTGAGCACTAGTCTTCCTTTGTGGAGATTGGGTGAGGCAGGTGACCGTTCGTGATAGCCCACCCTTAGTGGGTGCCTCAACAGAGACGTAACTTCCTCTATGGCAGTGAACTTCGGATTAAATCGCTTGTCTCTCACTTTGTTTGAGTCCATCCCTCTCTCTAACCATAGAAGCTTGTTTGGATCGATCTTCATATTTGTGTTGTTGCTTGTTATATCATCTTGTTTAGGTTGTTCCTATCCTCCCTAGTGAACTTTTGATTCAAAGGATTTTCGTAAATTTACTTGAATCTTGAGCAAATCATTTTCATTTTCCTGCCTCAGGGTGACCCTGCCTACTAGTTAGGGTGACCCGCCCCGCAAGTGACCCGAACATAGAGTTAGGGTGACCCGACATTTGATCTGCTCCTAAGTTTGTGCAGGAATTTTAAAAAAGTGATCCTATTCAGCCCCTCGAGGCATCACAAGATTCTTTCAAATACTCCTAATAATTGTTGAAAGGAGGCCTCAAAAATTTCTCTCAAAAATTTCACCTAACTTAAGAGAATGGGGCCATCCTTTTCCTTATATTTTTCTTTTGCGTGAACTTTCGATAACTATTTAGTTCCCAAAGTTTTCACCAACTAGTCATCACATCAAATCTCCAGACACTAATTAAAGTATTAAACGTGGACTAATGACAAAACTAATTGCATAACTCCTTAATTTTGGAGATGAATTTAAGGAGACTAATTATTTCATGATTAGACAGTGCTACAGTAACAATCTTTAGTGATGGATTAATTAGGTCACGATTTTCTATACATCCATGTAATTAGTCTATGAGGGTGTTTTGATCCCTTTAGTTCCGTGACTAAAGTTTAGTCTGGCTAAAATATTTTAGTCAGCCCTTGTTTGGAGGGTGACTAAAATTAGTCAGCATTAATTACTTTTAGCATTAATTGTTCTCTCTCTGTTTTTCCTCTTTCCTCTCGGCAACTACGAGCAGGCCCCCCTGAGCCTGTCGTCGGCTTGGTCGACACGGAGGCGGTGGCACCGGCGAGGCGGAGTGCGGCAGGGCGGCGGTGGGGAGCGCGACGACCTGGTCCAGGTGGCAGTGCCGACGGCGTCGGCGAAAGACGAGGACGGGGCGGCGGCGCGGGTGGGTGCCGGCGAATCAAGAGCCTCTTCGGCGGTCGGACCTCCTCCTACTCCTCCTCCTCCTCCTCCTCCTCCTCCTCCTCGACGTGCGGGCGCGCCACTCGCACCCATGCTGCCCACCTCTCCCACACCGGCACCGGCGTGGACATCGACACGACGCGCCTCCTCCCTCCCCTTTCCCCTTCTCCTTCCCTCCTGGCACAGGGGCAGCTGGCGTGCGGAATCCCCGTCTTCTTCCTTGCTCCATCCGCCAACGCCAGCCGCAGCAACAATGGGCGCCTCCACCTCTTCCCCGTGGGTGGCGGCGTGACGGCCAGGGGCGACCCACGATGATGACGCCGAGCTCCCCTACTCCCTCCCCGGCCAACCGCGGGGCCACGCTGCTCCCTCCGTCCCTTCCTCCACGCCGCGAGTTCATCCGCCAGCTCCCCACCGCCACCGGGTGCAGGAACGACGCGGCCCGGATCTGCGGGGGCGCGATGGAGGGCGGCGCGTGGAGCACGGCGGTGGAGCCGAGCACGGCGGCACGGGGAGGGGAGCGCGGGCGGAGAAGGGGAGCGCGGCGGGCGGCGGCGAAGGGAGCGTGACGGGCCGGCAACAGGGAGCGCGGCGATCCGGCGGTGGTGGTGGTGGGGAGCGTCGTGGGAGGAGAAGCGGCGCGAACCGCAAGGCACTGGATAAGGAGCGGCCGGCGTTTAATGAGGAGAGAGATGTGCTTTAGTCCCTTTTAGCTGGGTCAGGGTGTCTAGAGGCTTGACTAATTTTAGTCACCCTTTAGTCAGGAGTGTTTGGCAAATTAGCCTCTCAATTCTCAAAGTAACTAAAACTAATCTAGTCACCTGGATCCAAACACCCTCTATGTTTAATACTATTAATAAGTTCCAAATATTTCTCCCAAACATTTCACTGAACTGAACAGGTCAGCGGCCAGTAGATGATCGAGCTCTGTCATTCGGTCATGATCCTGATTAACTTAATGGCCTCGCTAGGTAGGTATGCAAGCAGCAAGCTAAGGATCGCGCACGCGCCATCATGGAACGGCAACCGAGCTCCTTTCCTGATGGAGTGTATACAGGGAAAGCAACAGCATTAAGCATAAGGCATCATCGTGCCATCTTTCGATCGATAATCTCGAAGTTGTCGAACCAATCACTCCAGTGTCGTCCTACTTGTACTTGTGGACCGACGCCGACGGGGCTCCTCTGCGCCGTCTGCGATAGTGAGGGACAGTTTTGTGTCCATGATAGGTGGGCTATGGCTTGAACTAACAAATCTCCGTTTGGAAGACAATGTAAAAAAAACTCTGTTTGGAAGAATGTGCTCAAACTGCACTATGCAGTATTGCAAACGAGTTACTTCCTCGTAGATGGGTGCGTCAGGTGAGTAAGTAGGAGGGTATTTGGATCCAGGTGACTAGACTAAATTTAGTCACCTAGAGGGGCGAAAACGTCCAAACTGGGGTGACTAAAAGGTGACTAAAACTTGCCAAGAGACTAAAATCTTTTAGTCACCGCAACCCCTACTAAAACTCTTTTAGTCTCTCTCCTACTTTATTCCCTTGATCCACGTGCCATAAGAGAGGGGAGGAATGATTTCTTTAATGTTGTCTCATTTTAGTCCCATGGTTTCCAAACATAGATGTGACTAAAATCTACTAGTCTGACTACTTTTAGTCAGGTGACTAAAGGGTATCCAAACACCCTCTAAGTCTCCGTTCCCTTCGTTGCAAATAAATAATGTTGCAATAGTGTTTCTTGTGAGAGAAGATGTGATGGATGTGATTAGTAAATAGTACTTCTTTCCTACCTCTCTCCAATGAAGAGAACAGGACCTAAGTGACAGTAAAAAACATTTGATAGCAAGTCCCTCACGATACCGCTCGGCCCCCACGCGCCCCGAGGGCAACACAGGTGGCGCCTCTATTGCCGATCCATCGGCTCTCGCTTTCTCACCCCTGGCATCTAACCAAAGTTCAGAGGGATCCATCTTTTCCCATTGTTTCTAATA
The DNA here is from genome assembly GCA_947561735.1 of Cenchrus americanus. Taxonomy (NCBI): domain Eukaryota; kingdom Viridiplantae; phylum Streptophyta; class Magnoliopsida; order Poales; family Poaceae; genus Cenchrus; species Cenchrus americanus. Next base: position 94,207,494 of record OX387242.1, on the reverse strand, counting down.
AATTTAGTATGGAGTTTAGGTTAGGTTAGGTTTAACATGTCGTGTTCTTCGGTACGAGATTTGTTTTTTTGGCTTCTCCTCTCTGGCAACGGCTAAGAGATAGGGTGGCTTGGATCTCTTTGTGACGACTTTGATGAAGGAGGTAGCAATATCTACAACGTTAGTAACTATTTTGAGGCGACGACACAGAGAGATAGGTTTCCAGATGGCGACATTGAGGCGGTAATGGTGATGTCGTCATGGAATAATTTTCTTCGACCACTTCTCTGCTTTGTCGTGGTTAGATACAATCACGGTGGAAGGTTATGAGAATAAGTATATCCCCCAAGCTGATGTCGATCAATCTTGTGACAACCCGCCCAAGAAAATACCGTACTATCGCCTAAGACCGATCCCCTTTGGTCATTAAGCAATAATAAAGTATCATCCTGTCGTTAGTTGCCGGGTTAACGCCCGGTAAATCACTTGAAAAGCAACAAGGATCGAATATATGCATTAAAACTCACTCGAAGGTGAGTCCAGAGATACAACAACATTAATATCCCAATTCGTACCCCGAAGGGTTTAATTATTACAAACCATAGCTTTTGCCATACTGAGATAGTTCAGAGTTTTCGAAAGCAGTGGAAATTAATTAACGGAAACGAGGGCACCACGGGAGGCCATCCATGATGCTTTCAGTAGTCGTCCTCCACCCACTCCAGCTCCCAGCCGGGCGGGATCTCTCCGGGCCACACATCACTGAAGGCATTACCTGGATCAACACATTATAGCAAGGCTGAGTATACTAATACTCAGCAAGTCTTACCCGTCAGTGATATCTACTTCACCAATTCTAGACCATGAAAGGCTTTTTGGCTAATGGGTTGCTTTTGCTAAAAAGTAACAAAGAGTAGGTCCTTACTTTCAAGATTTTAGCACAAGTTCTATTAGGTTTACTCTTTACTACATTAGCCAACTAGTATAAACGAAGTTTTACAATACAATTAATCAAGCATCATCTTCATCAACTTCCATCATTAGGGATCTCATGACTAGTGGAGTAAGTAGTCTCGGATAACGGTGAGAGGCCGACAATCGATTGATTTAAACCTTGCAAGGTAGACCCAAACACACGGTAGGTTGTCCCCGCGAGGACAACTTTCCCAGGCCGTCCCCAAAAATCCTCGGGTCGGGATCGAATCTTACAGTCTTTGGTGCAGGCTATCCGGCATACCCCGCGAGATACCCGGAGTCACCATACACCACCGGTAGCTAGCCGTGAGAGCGAATCCCAAGAGTAGTAATAGTAGGATCCCTTGCCACCTCATTAAGGTACTAGGCTTACCGGTCCCATACCCGACATGTGCTTAGTACGTTCAAAGACTTAACCCACATAACCACTGGACCGGAGCCCAGATCCCATGCTCTTACCACATGAGCAATCCATTTAGGATATATTGTGATTCCCATCTAGGAACCTATTCTCGCGAGTGAGGTCATCACCCGACTTGTAACGGTCCTATAGCATAGCAGCTATCGACCTATCATACTAGTAAGGACAAAGGTACCTATGGATCATGCATCTAGGGTTTCATTCAACTCCTGAACGTAAATGCACAATCATTCATAGATAATTGAATAAAGAATTTTAAAACTAGGTTAGATGCACCGGAGCTTGCCTTCGTCGGCTAGGTTAGCACGGGCACCCTCGGTGTCGAGTACTTCCACGTCTTTGCAGCGATGCTTCCGCTCCTCCTTCCTCGGTTTCCGGGACAAGGGAGTAATCTCCGTCCGGAAGATCTACACGGAATGCAATGCAATTTAGGTGATGTGATAGTTTGTTGTCTTATCCAACCCTGGGTTGGTCATATTCACCTTAACAAGCTTCTATCTACTGTTTCTCTTTTAGGAAGGTTATTAGTTGTACATGAGTTATTCCTTTATTGAACATTTGAATAAAGGTTTTTATTATACTTGTTATTACATGTGAAGGCTTTAACTCCTTTTAATTTCACAAGCAAGGGTATAAATAGTATTTTTATTTATGAATTACTTTCTGATCAGTGATGATAATTAATTATCTTTCAATTATATTAAATAATACTTTCAAAAAGGAAAAAGAATTAATTAGGGGTTTTCTTTATTTAATTTCCCTTTAATATTAAAAGGGCTTTTAAGCTTTTTATTAAACAATTAAATTACCAAAAATTAAAGAAGTGTTTCAAATGCATATTAGCACCTATCCTGGTCCATTGGACCCACATGTAAGTGTTGGATGCTAGAAAATTTAATATTATTGAAACTAACCAAGGCTAGCTAGTGAATCAACTTAAATGCATACAAAAATAATTAAGCACCAATTTGATCCAAACTTTCTCATGCATGCTCTCTGGTCCTAAACAAGCCCAAAGAACCAGTATATTCACCTAGGAACTTTACTGATCTTGGTTTATTAATTTACAAAGGAAAACATGCCTAATTAGAGGATAAATATTTCTGTTAAGCCAAAAATCATGATTAATTCACAAGATGTGTATTTTGACATAAAAAGACAGTGTGCACAAGTTGAGCTCAAAATCCCAAATATATTTAACAGGAAAAATCATCTAGGCAGTTACTGCACGAATGGAAAAGAATTTATTTAGAAAGATCTACTGCATAACTTTGTGCAATTTTTGGCACAGCATCTAGTCATGGCCTAACACACAATATATCCAAAATTGGGCTACGGAGGATTTATGGATTTCAAGTTATGACAGATCTAGGTTTAACACATTTGTACTTTTCCTGCTTAAATAGGAGCTCGAGCACTGGGCGACGCTGGGTGACGGCGCGAGATGCTCCCGGCCGTGCTACGGCGCTCGGGGCTCGCGCGTACGGCGGAGACGTAGCCGACGGACCGCCGGTCCGTGGCGCGCGCGCGCGCGGCGGCGTGGCCGGCGCGGACTCGGTGTGTCTCGGGACGGGGGCGCGTCGGGGCGCGGGCGGCTCGGGCGGCGCGTGCCTTGGGCCATGCGCGGCCTCGGGAGGCGCGGGCGCGGATGCGGGGGCACGGCGGGCGGCGGGCGGCGACGGCGGCGCGCGGGCGCGCACAACGTCGCCCGCGGCGGCGCTCTGCGCTCCACGTGTTGCTGGTGCCCGGTTCAAAACGATTTTTCTCAAAATTTACGAACAGAACTGGACCAAGTGATGAATACCAAAGTTGTAGATCTAGCTACTAGCAACATTTTCTACAACGGCTATATAGGGTTTTTCTGCCTAGATTTGAAGATATTTGAATGCCAACTTTGAATGTCAGCCTGTTTTGGCAAACAGTGTTTTCTGCCTTGCACTTGATTTTTCAAGTTTTCCCCTCAAAATTTGAAATGCCAATCTACATGAAAGTTGTGTCCCTTATCAAGATCTACAACTTTCATAAAGGTAGAATTTTAAGTGTTTAGGTGAATTTTGGAGAACGCGGCAAAAGTTCCGGCAGACACCTGTGGACACTAGAGGGACAAGAGGTTTGACCCAACCTTTGACCATGGGTTGGCCCCACAAGTGTGTTTACTATTCATTTAGGGTCACTAGGGTGTGTAAGTGAGTTTTCCGAGGTGAGGGCCCAGGTTTATCTAGGTTTGACCACAGTTGACTATTTGACCGGCTATTACGTTAATGACGGTAATTAAAAACCTGGGGCGTCACAGCCTACCCCCTTAAATGGAATCTCGCCCCGAGATTCGATTTGATAACGAAGAGTTGGGGAGAAAGACTCACGGTTTCGAGACTGTAGGAAGCCCGGATACTTAGTATTAAGATAGTCCTCTGTCTCCCACGTGGCTTCTTCCTCCGTGTGATGGCTCCATTGGATCTTGTACATTCGCACGGTCTGCCTTCGGGTCTTTCGCTCTTTTTGGTCTAGTACTTTCAATGGATGCTCGACGAGCGAGAAATCCAGCTCGATCCAAGCATTAGCTTCCGTGATGATTTCATTCTCCGGAACAGGCATTCCCTTCTTCAACTGAGTTACATGAAACACATTGTGAACTGCGGAAAACCGTTCTGGCAATTGGATACGGTAAGCCACGGGTCCACATACTTCTATAACTTCGTATGGTCCAATGTAGCGTGGGGCTAACTTTCCCTTGACTCCGAACCTTTGCACACCTTTGGTGGGGGATACTTTCAAATACACATAATCTCCCACTTCAAAGTGTCGAGGTGCGGTTCCCTTGTCATGGTAACTCTTTTGCCTCATCTGGGACATCTTCAAATTCTCTCTTATCACTCGCACCCTTTCTTCGGCCTCTTTAACTAATTCTGGTCCAAAGAGTGTTCTCTCTCCGGCCTCTGACCAATTCAGCGGAGTGCGGCATCTACGTCCGTATAGAGCATCGAACGGTACCATTTTCAAGGCGGCTTGATAGGCCGTTATTGTAAGAGAATTCCGCCGAGGGACAAACACTTGTCCCAACTCTTGTCAAAGTGCAAGATGCTTGCTCTCAACATGTCCTCTAAAATCTGATTTATCCTCTCCGTCTGACCATCGGTCTGCGGATGATAACTGGAACTGCAGATCAGCTGAGTTCCCAAACACTCATGCAACTATTCCCAAAAACGAGCTACAAACTGAGTCCCTCTATCAGAGATTATAGTCTTTGGGATTCCATGCAGACGAACTATATGGTCCACGTACAACTCTGCATATTGTTGTACGGAGTAAGTGGTGTGCACGGCAATGAAGTGAGCGGTCTTGGTGAGTCTATCCACAATTACCCAAATAGAGTCCTTCTTTCTAGCTGTTAGGGGGGAACCTATAATGAAATCCATACTAATATCGTCCCACTTCCACATAGGTATCGACGGGGGTTGGAGTACTCCCTGCCGATTTCAAATGACTTGCTTTCATCGGTGGCAAGTATCGCACTCGGCTACATACTTGGCTACATCCACCTTCATATTGGACCACCAAAAGTTACGCTCGGATCTTGGTACATCTTGGTACTACCGGGATGAATAGATAATTTGGACCTGTGAGCTTTATCTAGAATGATTTTCTTAATTTCTGGGTCAACGGGGACCACTAGACGTTTTCCAAACCAGACCACATCCTGGTGATCCTTCTGGAAACAAGTGTACTTGGGGTCTCCTTCTGCTAGTTTCAGCCTGATGGTTTGAATATCTGCATCACCGCGCTGGGCAGTGACGATTTTGTCATAAAGATTTGACTCTGCTGTCAAGGCATAAAGAATTCCCTGTGGTACCACTTCTAAGTTGAGCCTTCTCATTTCTTCACACAAGGGTTCACTGACTGGCTCCAACTCTAGGTGGTTGCAATGATCTTTGCGGCTAAGAGCATCCGCAACAACATTTGCTTTGCTGGGATGATAGTGCACTTCTAGATCATAATATTTAATCAACTCAAGCCATCTTCTTTGTCTCATATTCAACTCTGACTGGGTGAAGATGTATTTGAGGCTCTTGTGATCAGTGAAGATATTGCAACGATTACCCATTAGATAATGTCTCCATATCTTGAGGGCATGAACAACAGCAGCTAACTCAAGATCATGGGTAGGATAATTGAGCTCATGGGGTCGAAGTGCCCGTGAAGCATAGGCAATGACTCGGCCTTCTTGCATAAGGACACAGCCGAGACCCATGCCTGATGCGTCACAGAAGACTTCAAATGGTTTGGAATTATCGGGTTGAGCTAGCACTGGGGCTGAAGTTAGGTGTTGCCCGAGGGTGTCAAAAGCTTTCTCACATGCTTCGCTCCACACGAATTTCACTCCTTTCTTGAGTAATTCGGTCATGGGTTTTGCGATTCTAGAAAAGTCAGGAATGAATCGACGGTAGTATCCCGCCAATCCTAGGAAACTGCGGATTTGATGTACGGATTTGGGTGGTTTCCAATCCATCACCTCTTGAACTTTGCTAGGATCTACGGAGATACCCTCTTGAGAAATGGTGTGCCCTAAGAATTTCACACTTCTCAACCAGAATTCGCATTTGGAGAACTTAGCATAAAGCTTGTGATCTCGCAAACGCTGAAGGACAACTCGGAGATGGTTGGCGTGATCTTTCTCGCTCTTAGAATAGATGAGAATATCATCAATAAAGACCACGACAAATTTATCGAGCTCCGTCATGAACACGGAGTTCATGAGGTACATGAAGTAGGCGGGAGCATTAGTGAGTCCAAAAGACATGACCAAGAACTCGTAAAGACCATAACGAGTGGGAAAAGCGGTTTTAGGAATGTCGCAAGGTCTAATCTTGATTTGGTGGTAGCCAGAACGAAGATCGATCTTAGAGAAGACTTTGGCACCAGCCAATTGATTGAAACGAACATCGATTCGAGGAAGCGGGTATTTGTTTTTGATGGTGACTACATTGAGGGGTCGGTAATCTACGCACATTCTCAAGCTACCATCTTTCTCCTTAACAAAGAGGGCAGGGCAACCCCAAGGAGAAGAGCTCGGGCGAATGTAACCCTTATCTAACTATCGGGGACAGCCCTAGGGGTCCCCTTTAACAACCGGGAAATCCCCACTTAAATCCCGCGACAAAGTCAAACACACTTTGCCTAACCATGCAGGATACGGCCCACGCCGCAGGGACCTCAACGACCCACCAAGGCGGCCCTCTTGAAGATCCCCTCGAGCAGGCTTCGCCTCGCTCTAGGGTGCGCGCCTCCCTCGGGCGGGCTCCGTCCCGTTCGAGGGGATACGCTTCCCTCGAGCGGGCTCCGCCCCGCTCGAGGGCCCGCTCCCCCTCGAGCAGGCTCCGCCTCGCTCGAGGGTCCGCCCCGCCCTCGACCGGGGTCCGCCTCGCTCGAGGGCACCCCGCACGCGTGCGCCCCCCCCGTACGCGGGCATTTAACGCCACGACACCGGCGGGACGGCGCCATCATGCGCCGGGGCTCGCGCCCGGTGCCGCCGCACCAACTCCCCGCGGAGGGAGCCCATCCCCATCACTGTGGGGAGGGACTGTGCAGCGCGGCCGGTGTCAGTCCCGTGACGCCGTGCGCCTGCTCCAGTACGGCTAACGCGCCGAGCCCTCGAAGGGGGGACGGCTGCACCCTCGATTTGCTCTCTTGTGACCCTACAGGGTTAGGTGGAGGCGCTAGGCCGGTGGAACGCCATCCCTGCCACTGTTACGGCATGACTGCCGTCCCGCGCGTGCAGGCGCACGCCAGGCGCTGTAGCAACGACTCCAGCGCTGCGGAACGTATTGGAACGGGACGCCGTTTTACCTACTCCTGTACTTCGTATGGGCCAACGTCAGCAGCTCCCTCGAGCCTATCAGAAGACATCACCACCATTCGCCGCCCTTCTACCCTCGAACCGCCACTGTTCGGGTACAAGATAGGCCATGATGGCCGGATCGCTGCAAGGATCGTCCGGACGGCCGCCCACTCTACAACATAGCATGTCACGCCCCTTCACGTAGCTAAATAGCGCAGCGCGCATGTGATTCGCTCCTCCTTGATCTATAAAAGGGGGACGAACCCTCCCTGCCGCGGGGGAGGGGGGGGGGAGAACGAGAGAGACAGACAACACAACCGGAGACAGGCTGCGCCACGCACTTGCTCTCCAATTCTCCCTCAACATCTTCAGCCATCACACCAGGGACTTGGAAGCCAGGCTTCCTCTCCCGCCTTGCTTGTAGCAGCCCCACTACGAGCACCCCGGTGCTAAGTAATATAGTGCCTTGAGCACGCCACCGCGCTTGGACGTACGGCCCCCTCGGCGGGAAACGGGGATAAAACTCGTGTCTCTTATTACTTAGCATCGACCATTGAGGGATAGACCACGGCGCTTACTGCGGTTAGTGTCGGGACCACATTCCGCACCGACAGTTGGCGCCCACCGTGGGGCAATCTGAGCGCCTAAGGTCAATCCGTCAACTCCCTCCATGGTGATCCGCACTGAGTACCGTGGTACACGCTACTGCATGGGCAGCTCGGACCCCCTCCCCGCCGGGTTCGAAATCCGGTTCGGGGGCCTGAACTTTCAGGCCACGGGGAATGGTTACCTCATGTGCCTCACCAACCATGTGAATAGTCGTACCCCCCTCGTCGAGTAGTGAGTACATGTAGTAAAGTTGCTGACGCCTTGTGTCTTTGCACAGGATGATGTGAAGCGGTTCGTCTCCGAGCCGCAGCCGCCACCGAGCGGGATCGAGATCCCGGCGGAGGGGAAGGCGAAGGAGCGCCGCGAAGTCGATGAAGGCGACGATCCCGTCATCGTGGAGGATTCCTCCGATGACGACGAAGAAGACGAAGAGACGCTTCAAGACCGCTTCCAGCTGCGGTCGAGGTTTAGCCGCCCGGGCTTGCCTCACGTTCCACTGGTTCAAGACCCTCCGGCTAGCCTGGAGGCTAGCCTTGCTGCGCCGCCACGGAAGCCGCGCAACCCCGCCAAGAAGCCGGTGGCGAAGAAGATGAAGGTCTCAGAGACCACGCCTCCGGAGGTAGGTTATCTTGAGCAGAGTAGTCGAGTACCCGTTTTTTGAGTACATTGCTGACGGGTAGTCTTCCTTTGTGTGCAGGAGGTGCCGCCAGCGGAGCCAGTCGAAGAGGGCGACGAGGGCATGTGGGACCCGGTGGGGGAACCGGCTAGAAGCCGAAGTCCAGCCCCCACTGTTGAAGAACTCCTGGCGCAGCTGGAGCGCCAGCCCCCTGCTCCAGCAGAGAGCAGAAGACCCGTGGCCGCCGTCGTTGGAGAGGTGGCGACCTCAGGAGCGCAGGAGACATCTGCGCCAGCCGCCGCCGCCGAGGAGGCGGTAGCCACAGGGGCGGAGGAGGAGGCGCCCGCCGAGGGTGGACTGGTTGATATTGCCAGCATCCTCGGTGCTCCGGCCGTGACCATCGTCCGGTCGAGCTTGTAAGTACCATGTCCTCACGAGTAGTACTTGCTGCGGTAGTCGATTTTGTCTGACGACCCTCTGTGGACACTTCTGTAGAAAATCCACAGATCTGAGCTGGGACGGGGACGAGCCCTCATCAGTGGTGGCGGAAGAAATCGCGCCGCCCGTCGAGGAGGCCGCCCCCGATGCCCAAGCCGTGAGCCGAGCCCCCCGCCACCGAAGCGCCGGCCGCCGGAGGGGCGAGTGTAGTCGAAGGTCGGTACCCTTCTTGAAGGCTGCGAGCTCCCGGGATGAGTAGTCGTAGGCGGCGACGCCCATGTCGTGTTGTTGACGGAGTGCTGAAGGTGGTGACATCCCCGCGGGGGTGCCGATGCGGGGAGTTGACACCGAAGCCCCGGAGGCTGCGGGGAGGAGCCCCCGAGCCCGTGGGGGGAGGTCGTCGAGAAGTCCGCCGGGGGGGAGGCGGCCACCACGTCGCCAGAGATTGCTCTGGAGGTGGCTATCCGCTCCCCTGAGATCCAAGACGCAGAACCTATCCGTTCTGCGCCGATGACGGAGGCTACCTCGAGTAGCCGCGGCGGGATAGAACTTCTTGCGGATGATCTCGTCGAGCCGGCGACGGTAGCCAAGCACATGGAGGCGATCCGTCAAGCCGAGCAATGGATGAAGGTACGTAGCCGTAGCCTTGGAGTAATCAATCCTTTTGACGTTGAGTACTCTTCTTGACTTGAGTTGTCTTGTGCAGGACGTCGCGGAGCGGTCCCGCGAGAAGTCGAACATGTTGCAGGGATATGGCGACACCGTGCTCCGAGCAGAGGCGCTGGAGGAGCAGCTCGTGAAGTCGCGAAAGCACGCGGCCGCCATGCAATCAAAGCTCGACACCGCCTTCGCCAAGTACCACAACGACGTCATGGAGCTGCAGGCGAAGGGCGACGACTTGGTGCGGAAGAACAAGGGCCTCCGCAACAAGAATAAAGGTACATCCTTCGACTTGTCGAGTACTTGTTGGAAGTCGCGAAGCCTCTGACCCGCTGTTGTGTTTCTGTGTTGCAGAGCTCGAAGGCCAGGTGGAGTAGCTGAAGGCCTCGGAGGTGAGCATGAAGAACCTCTTCTACCGGGAGCAAGAAGCCCGCCAGGTACTCGAGCTCGACTACAAGGAGCTCGCCTTCGAATGCGAGAAGCATATGGAGCTACGGATTGCTTCTGATAGGGATCTCGTCAACTGCTACAAATCTTTGCAGAAATTGAACGAAGACTGCGAGGCGTTGCGGGCCCAGTTGAGGGAGTTGGAAGAAGACGCTCTCCCGATCGCGAGGCTCCTGGTGCCGCACCCGGGCGGCCCCAAGATCGCTCCCCTGGTGGATCGACTTCGTGAAGCACCAAGCCGGCTGGCCGCCTACGTCAAGCATATGGCCAAGTCGATCCCAAGACAAGTCTTGGCCTTCATGAAGTCGTACTTCCCGAAGGCTCCGGTGGAGGGTGGTCGCCGGCGGGGTAGCCGCCAACCGCTCGGATGAGCAGTATGCGAGCCGGCTGGAGCGAGATGGCTCCCATCGCGGAGCGGTAGCCGAGAAGCCGAACCTCCGGTAGCCCGTAATAAGTAGGCGGTAGCCATAGTTGTACGAGAAACAATTGTAAAGAATTGTATCAAGTATCAATGAAAGAAGTTTTTCCAAAGAATGAGTACTCGTAACCGCGATCTCAGAGTGCGGAGCGCCCATCGTGGAGTGAGTGCGAGTAGTAGTACTCGGCTTTAGTAGTCCCGTTGTAGGGAGTAGGCAGTAAATAAGTTGATGAACGATCAATCTTTATTACTGAAAAAGGACACCTGGGTGGCCAGGGCCGTAGTTACAACGTGGTCGCCTGGACCCGGAGGCCGCTTACAGCTAAGTGGCGCTGGAGCGGGTAGCCGCTTGCAGCAGGTGATCCGTAGGTAGCCGTGTAGGCTGGATCGCAGATCCGTAAGTAGCCGCGCAGGCTGGATCTTGGAGTGTGGTCTCTTGGTAGACCGCTGCTAGAGTCCTTGACGCTCGTCGCAGCCCAGGGTCCGTAGGTAGCCGCGCGGGCTGGACCCTGGATTGGAGTAGTCCGGAGACTGGAGCCAGGACCCGGTGGGTCGCTTGCGGCGAGGGGTGTTGATGTAGTCGTGTAGACTCGAACCCCGGAGTAGTCGTGTAGACTAGGCGTAGAATCGACAGAGTTGGTCGACGTTCCACGAGTTGTTGACGTCTTCGCCTTCAAGTGTTTGGAGGCGGTAGGAGCCCGGCCCGGTCACCTTAGCCACGGTGAAGGGGCCTTCCCGAGGGGAGCCGAGCTTGTGGAGTCCTTCCGTGTTCCGGATACGGCGGAGGACAAGATCTCCAACGTTGAAGGAGCGTTCCTTGACGTTGCGATCATGGTAGCATCGGATACCCTCCGGGTACCTTGCGATTGGACGAGGGCGGCGCGGCGAGCTTCTTCGAGGCTGTCGATGTCAACTCGTCGTCGTCTTCCGAGACGCCTTCGTCGTAGTGCTCCACCGCTGGCGAGTTCCATATGACGTCGGCGGGGAGGATGGCTTCGAGCCGTAGACCGGGGAAGTAGGGGGATTGCCCCGTTGGCTTGGATGGTTGAGTCCGCAGCCCCCAGAGTGTGTTGGGTAGTTCCTTGATCCACTTGCCCCCTTTGGAGTTAGCGGCGTCGTGTAGCCGCTTCTTGAGGGCGTCGAGCACCATCCCATTGGCGCGCTCGACTTGTCCGTTGGCCCGTGGATGGGCAGGCGAGACGTATCGGACGTCAATCCTGGCTTGTTCTCGCGGTACTCCCGTAGGCGGTGGTTGTTGAAGTTGGACCCCGGTGTCCGTGATGATGCGGTGGGGTAGCCCGTAGCGGTGTACGAGTTCATCCGGGAAGTCGAGTACTCTGTCGCCCTTGGGGCATGTGACCGGCTTGACCTCGATCCACTTGGTGAACTTGTCGATAGCCACCGGTACCTGTTGAATCCTCTTGGCGCGGTTGGCGGTGGCCCAATCATGTCGAGCCCCCGGCGGGCAAAGGGCCGAGGTTGGCGGTATGGTGACTAGCTTGTAGGCCGGGACGTGTTGCGCTTGGCGAAGAAGCGGCATCCTTGGCACCTTCGACGAGTTCTTCGGCATCGCCCGGGGCGTGGGGCCGGCAGAAAGCTCGCCGGAAGGCCTTGGCGACCGGCGTGCGTGAAGACGCGTGGTTGCCGCAGACGCCCTTGTGGATCTCCTCCAAGATGTCCTTGCCTTCTTCACGAGGGACGCACTTCATGAGTACTCCAGAAGATGCGCCCCGCTTGTAAAGCTTGTCTCCGACGAGGACATAAGTCTTGGCGCGGCGGACGAGTTGTTCGGCTGCGTTCTTGTCGGAGGGGACCTTCTGCTCGCTGAGGTAGTCGATGAAGGGTTGCCTCCAGTCCTCGTCGATCATCAGGACCTCCTGCCCAGCTGGTGGATGGGCTAGGGCAGTGGTCGGTGGAGCCGGCTCCGGGATGGATGGCGCGTGAAGCTCATGGACGAAGACGCCCGCTGGTACTTGAGCGCGGGTGGATCCAAGCTTCGAGAGGACGTCCGCTGTGACGTTGTTGTCGCGGACGATGTGATGGAACCCGAGACCATAGAATTTGTTCTCGAGCTTGCGGACTTCTAGGCAGTAGGCGTCCATGTTCTCCTTGTTGCGGTCCCAGGACTTGTTGACTTGGTTGATGACCACTTTGCGGAGTCGCGCGTAGACTAGTAGCCGCTTGATGCCCGGTGAAGCCGCGAGGCGGAGCCCGTGTAGGAGAGCTTCGTACTCGGCTTCGTTGTTTGAGACCTTCCGGAAGATGCCGGGACGTACTTGAGTTGTTCGCCCGTTGGAGAGATCGGGAGTACCCCCGCGCTGCGCCCTCGAGGTTGAGTGAGCCGTCAAAGTACATCACCCAATGCTGCGGTCGCACGGTGGGAGTAGGTAGCTGGTTCTCCCGCCACTCTGCCATGAAGTCGACTAGTGCTTGCGACTTGATGGCTGTGCGTGGCTTGAAGTCGATGGTAAGGGCGCCGAGCTCGACAGCCCACTTGGAGATTCTTCCGGTGGCGTCTTGGTTCCTCAGGATGTCGCCAAGCGGGATGTCGGTGACGACGGAAACCGAGTACTCTTGGAAGTAGTGTCGTAGCTTCCGCGAGGTGATGAGTAGAGCGTACAGGAGCTTCTGCACGGGCTGGTAGCGAGCCTTGGACTCTGATAGAACCTCGCTGACGAAGTAGACTGGGCGCTGGACCGGGTAGGCGTGGCCGTCTTCCTGCCGCTCGACAACGATGGCAGTGCTGACCACGTGAGTAGTCGCAGCTAGGTAGAGCAGTAGCTGCTCGCCCTTGTGGGGGGCCGTGAGGATTGGCGGCTTCGACAGGAAGTCCTTGAGCTGGGCAAGGGCTTGATCCGCCTCTGGAGTCCACACGAACTTCTCGTGATGCTTGAGTAGTTTGAAGAAGGGGAGGCCCCGTTCTCCTAGCCTCGAGATGAATCTGTTCAACGCCGCCATGCACCCCGTCAGCTTCTGGACGTCTTTGATGCTCGTGGGAGCTTTCATGCTTGGTGATGGCGAGAGATCTTCTCGGGGTTGGCTTCAATGCCGCGGCGGTCGATGATGAAGCCGAGTAGTTTGCCCGAAGGGACGCCGAAGACGCACTTGTTCGGGTTGAGCTTCCCGGCGGTACTCGCGCGGCGATGCGAAGGTCTCTTCAAGGTCGTCGATGAGGGTACCGGAGTCCCTGGTTTTGACAACCACGTCATCCACGTAGGCCTCGACGTTCTTGTTGAGTTGCCGCTTGAAGCGAGCCTGGATGGCCCGTTGATAGGTAGCACCGGCGTTCTTCAACCCGAATGACATGGTCGTGTAGCGATGACGCGCCAAACGGGGTGATGAACGCGGTCTTTTCCCTGGTCTTCCTCCTTGATTGCGATCGGTGGTACCGGAGTAGCGATCGAGGAAGCGAGCGAGTCGCGGCCCGCCGTGGAATCGATGACTTGATCAATCCGCGGCAACCCGAAGGGGTCCTTGGGGCGTGTTTGTTGAGGTCGGTGTAGTCGACGCACATCCTCCACTCGTTCGAGTTCTTCTTGCGGACGAGGACGGGGTTGGCGAGCCACTCGGGATGGAAAACTTCTCGATGAAGCCAGTGCGAGTAGCTTGGCGAGCTCCTTCTTGATGGCGTCCGTCCGTCGTCGGCAAAACGTCGGAGGTGTTGTCGCTTGGGGGTGGCCTTTGGATCGACGTTGAGGCGGTGCTCAATCGGCTCCCCGGGCACTCCGGCATGTCCGTCGGCTTCCACGCGAAGATGTCGCGGTTAGCCCGAAGAAAGCTGATGAGCGCGTCTTCCTATTTGGGGTCGAGGCCGGCCCCGATGGTGGTGGTCTTGCTTTGGGGTCGCCTGTTCGAGGTCGATCGTCCTGACGAGTACCTCCTCAGGTGGCTGAGGCTTGCTGGCGCTGTCGGACTTCTCTGGAATGTCGAGTTCGCTCGTGGTGAGCTTCTTCGACGCGGCGTAGACCTCCATCATCGCGTTGGGTACTTGGTTTGTTGAAGTGATCACCACGGCCTCTGTATCGCAGTCGTGGGAGATCTTCAAGTCCCCCTGGAGGGAGAGTACACCGGCTGGACTTGGCATCTTGAGTACCAAGTAGGTGTAGTGGGGCACCGCCATGAACTTGGCGATGGCCGGTCTGCCGAGGATGGCATGGTAAGAGGTCTCGAAATCCGCGACCTCGAACTTGATGTACTCGGTGCGGTAGTTGTCCCGAGACGCCCCGAAGGTAACTGGCAGTACCACTGAGCCCATTGGGATAGCCGCGTTGCCTGGGACGATGCCGTAGAAAGGCGTGCTGCTCTTGGTGAGCATGGGGGTGACGTCGAGGTTCATCTTCTTCAAGGTTTTGGTGAAGAGGACGTTGAGCCCGCTTCCACCGTCGATGAGCACCTTGTTGAGCTTGGAACCGGCCACCGTTGGTTTCAGGACGAGGGGGAACCGTCCTGGTTCGGAGAAACTGGTCCATTGGTCCGCGCGGGAGAAGGTGATGGGTACCTCCGACCACCTGAGAGGGGTCGGGACCGCTGGCTCAATGGACATCACTTCACGACGGGTAGCTTTCTTCTCCCGCCTACTGGGCAGTCCGCCGAAGAGGACGTTGACGGTCTTCTCGGGTTCTTGGAAGTCGTTGTTGTCGCCGTCCTTCTTCTTGCCCTTTTGGTCGTGAGGGTGCGGTGGCTCCAGCGTATCCTTGAGTGCATGCCGAGGCCGGTAGCTTGCTCGGTAGTGTGGTTGCCGTTTGGATGCCACGGGCACTTCTCCTTTAGCAGGTCTTTGAACCCGCCAGAGTTCTTCTTCGAGTTCCCTTTCGCGGGGCGGCTGGATAGCCGCGACGGTGTTGTCTGGCTTGCGCTTGCGGTTGGAACCCGAGTAGTTGTTGTTGTTGTTGTTGTTGTTGCGGCCGCCTTGGTTCGTGTTCTTTGCGCCGCCGCCGCCCCGGTTCTCGCTTGGACTTGCGGCGGATGGCGTCGTACTTGGCGTTGGCCTTGTCCTCTTCATCCGCCCGGGACGTGATCATGTCCTTGAGGTGGGGGATGGACTCGGGGCGGCGACGACCGAAGTCCTCGAAGGTGCGGCGATGGTAGAGGCCGTCTGGAAGAGGTCGATGACCTCCTTGTCGGTGACGTCGACGACGGTAGCGCGCTTGTCGAAAAGCGGCGCATGTACTTGCGGAGGGTCTCGCGCGTTTTCGCTTGATCATGGCAAGGTCCATGCGAGTACCCGAACGGCCCATGGCGCCGCGAAGTTGCTCGTGAGCTGCTCCTTCGGTGGTCCCACTTGTCGATCGAGTGCTTGTCGAGCGACTCGAGCCACGTGAGTGGTGCTTGGTCCGGACGAAGGGGAAGTAGAGGCATTTGGTGTCGGCCTGTTGCCACCGGCGTTCTCGATGGAGAGGGCGTAGCATCGGAGCCACCGGATGGGATTACGCCGCGTCGTACTTGGTGATCCCCAAAGGTTTGAACTTGTCGGGGAGGAGCGAGGTTGCGAAGCCGGGGTGAGAAGGCGGGGAAGCCGTCGCCTTCGGCGGCGGTGGTCGACTTCTTCCGCCGCAACTCCTCAATCTTCGGCGAGCGTCGTACCCGCCATGAGAGGCACGGAGGCGTGGGCGTTCACGTGGCCTTGGCCGCCGCGGCGCCACCGCCTCCGGCTCTCTGTTGGCCCCGTGGTTGGAGGCCGCCGCCGTCGCTGCCGCCGCCGTCAGGGTCGTTGCCGCCGCCACCGGCCGGAGCACGGTGGGGAACGACTTCTCGGTTGCCTTGGTCTTGCCGTGAAGGTCCACCGGCGTTGGAGCGGCGGCGGTTTGGGTCAGCCGGAAGGTCAGCTCGAGTACGGTTGGGGCCAGCGTTGCTGCGACTAGTAGCTTCGTTGTCGCGGGGTTTAGCTGGGAGAGGTTGGTTGACTCTGTTGTCGACCCGCATGAAGTAGGCTTCTTCAGCGAGCTTGGCGATGACCTCTCCAGCGCGTATGCCCTGAGCCTGGCGTGCGATCGTTGTGATCGACATGAGGCATTGCTCAGGGGTGGTGTGTACTCTGCTCTCGACCGCCTCGAGAGCTTCCGCAAGGTTGCGGATGGGGAGGTTGTCTCTGAGCCGCCGGCGTCGTTCGGCTGCGCTTCTGTTGCGTTCACGTCGAGCGTCCCTTGTTGGCGGCGGTCTCGTCCGCGAGGTGCGTTGGCGGACGGCTCGTACGCGGAGATGTCCTCCGTGTACTGTCTTCGGCCGTGCACGAGGGTCTCGGGGTGTCGCCGGCAGCCATGAAGACTTGGCGATTGGGGGTACCCAGGCTGGACTCAGAGGGTGCCACCTCGGTTGGTGTATTTGAGTCAGCCTGGGCCATTGGTGTTCCCTCCTGGAACGGTAGTGAGTCGATGTAGGCGACGTAGCGTGAGTCCCCCTTTGTCAGGTCAGCGGGTTTGCGGTATGGCCAGTAGACGTATCTTCCGGCCGGCGTCGATTTTATAACCAGCCCAGAGGCTGGCCCTGACAAGGGAAGCTCAGTGGAGTCATCTTCGGACTCGGGCTCCTCAGGGTCCGACCCGAAGTCGAACTCGTAATCCGGGTTCGAGTAGAACTCGGAGAGAGGGTTGGAGTCTGAAACGCGATCGGGGACGGCGTCGGAGTCCGAGTTGTACTCGGTTACGGGCTCCTTGCCGGCCCGGCGTGGAGTAGGAGCTCCGTGCGGGCCGGCCCGAGGACGCGGGGGCCACGCGCGGGGGGCGGCGTGGTGAAGGGGCCGCTGCGATGGGCCGAGCGGCCCGGCTCGCATGCGATGGCCCATGGCGACGTCGGGTTCGAGTTGGCGACGGACTCGAGCTCGAAGTCAGCGTGGTGGTTGAAGAGCGAAATTTCGCCGAACTTGCCGGCGAGTTCGCCTGTGACGACCTCGGGAAGCGTCACGAGGCCTGTCCTCGGATTGGGCTGCATGGTCAGGCGGCGCTGGAAGGAGCCCGTGCCATCAGCAGTGCAGACCCAGGCGCCGAAGACGAAGGTGTCACCGCGGTTGAAGGCGACAGATGGCTTGATGTGGACGGAAGCCGTCGAGTTCGCCATGTGATCTCGAGCGAGAGCCCCTACCTGGCGCGCCAGCTGTCGGTGTTTTAGACCGGCAACCTACTACGGGGGAGTACACAAGTAGATGATTGTGACTCGCCGAGATCGGTAACTCGAAGGAAGAGACACGTGGCACACAATTTAGACGGGTTCGGGCCGCGAGGTACGTAATACCCTACGTCTGTATCTTTGCGTAGCTACGGATTGATAGGGCACGATTACAAGATGGTGCAATAGTGCGGCGTGGGTTGTATGAGAGGAGATTGGATGAGGGGATCGGTCCCTGCCTCGCCTTATATAGTCGGGAGGCGGGGTTACAAGTCGGAGTAGGGAGAGAGTACTAGTCGAGTACGTCTAGGAGTCCTCTATACAGTGCGGAACATGTACAGCTCCCTAACCGAGTACTACTCCTGTGTAGTCCTTGTGCTTCACGCCTTCAGGTGCCGTGTAGCGCAAGCCGGGTAGTCCCAGGGGCCCACTGAGTAGTCGGTCCTGGTACCCACCGAGGTAGTGGGCCCAGGGAGGTCCATACGACACCGTCCCCCCGAACGTTTTCGCGCGCGACGTCGCTCAGCCCTCGGTCGTCTTCGAGCCCCACCCCTCGAGTCACGCTGAACCCTCGGGGGCTCCCTCGAACCCAGCGGGTGCGGAACCCATGGACGAGGACCCCTCGAACGAGGCGTACGTGCTCTCCCTCCTCGAGGGGTATGGCTCCCACGAGGCCGACGTGATGGACATCGAGCCGGCTCCCGTCAAAGTGGACTGGCGTGACAAATACATCGCCTGGATGGCTCGAGGGGAGCTCCCCGCGGACCGGGCCGCGGCCAGGCGCA
This sequence comes from Cenchrus americanus, assembly GCA_947561735.1. Taxonomy (NCBI): domain Eukaryota; kingdom Viridiplantae; phylum Streptophyta; class Magnoliopsida; order Poales; family Poaceae; genus Cenchrus; species Cenchrus americanus. The sequence goes on along the minus strand of OX387242.1, from coordinate 94,189,209 downwards.
TCGCCAGGATGGCCAAGTCCTTTGCCCTCGTTGACGGCGAGCTATACAAGCGCGCCGCCTCTGGCATCCTGCAGCGGTGCGTGCCCATCCCCGAAGGGCGCGAGCTCCTGCGGGACATCCACGCCGGGGTCTGCGGCCAAAATGCAGCGCCTCGTACCCTCGTCGGCAATGCGTTCCGCCAAGGCTTTTACTGGCCTACCGCGGTCGCGGACGCCAGCGGAATCGTACGCACCTGTGAAGGGTGCCAGTTCTACGCCCGCAAGTCCAACCTACCCGCCCATGCCCTGCAGACCATCCCCGTAACGTGGCCATTTGCCGTGTGGGGGCTGGACATCGTTGGGCCCCTGCGGAAGGTGCCCGGGGGCTTCACCCAATTGTTGGTCGCGATCGACAAGTTCTCCAAGTGGGTGGAGGTGCGCCCCATCACGAATCTCAGGGCAGAGCAGGCGGTAATGTTCTTCACCGACATCGTCTACCGCTTTGGAGTGCCGAACTCCATCATCACCGACAATGGGTCCCAGTTCACGGGCAGTAAGTTCTTGGAGTTTTGCGACAAATTCCACATCCGTGTGGATTGGGCAGCTGTGGCACACCCACAGACCAACGGCCAAGTAGAGCGTGCCAACGGCATGATCCTACAAGGCCTTAAGCCCAGAATTTTCGACCAGCTCAACAAATCTGGGCGAAAATGGCTCCAAGAGCTACCAGCGGTTGTGTGGAGCCTAAGGACCACCCCGAGCAGAGCCACTGGGTTCACCCCGTTTTTCCTAGTCCATGGTGCGGAGGCCGTCCTCCCCACGGACGTAGAATACGGATCGCCCAGGGTTCGAGGCTATGACGAGGATGCCAACCGGCGAGCCGCCGAGGGACTCGTCTGGATCGATTTGGACGAGGCACGCCTCGTGGCCTTAATGCATTCCGCAAGGTATCAACAGTCCCTAAGGCGCTACCAAGCACGCAAGATGCGCCGACGGGACTTCAGCGAAGGGGATTTGGTCCTAAGGCTACGCCAAGACAACCGAGGGCGCCACAAGCTATCGCCCCCATGGGAGGGACCCTACGTCGTGGTGAAGGTACTCAAGCCCGGCACGTACAAGCTGGCCAACAAGGACGGTGAAGAGCTCACCAACGCTTGGAACATCCAACAGCTACGTCGTTTCTACCCTTAGCTAGGATTCCCAAGTATTTTTCGTTGTAAAAATCATATGACCAACGCCCCAGTTGGTGACAACTATGTAAATGCTTCAAGTCTAATAAAAAGGGCAACTCGGCTTTCCCCTGAAACCCAAGTTACCCTCGGGGGCTACTGCGGGTGGCATCCCCCCCCCAAAATGGTCCCATTTTCGCGCAATAACAAAACGACTCACACGCGCTAAGTTTGATTTCTACTTCAAACCTGAGCAACGATTCGAACAGGGCGCAGGCGGCCTAGCGGAAGGAGCGCGCGAGCCAGAGATAGCCCACGCCGCGAGGATACGGCCCTTCTCTCTCGCCTCCAACCCAGCAGCCCCCCCGCGAAAATCGAACTTCCCTAAACTAGAATCTACTCAGGAAGAAGGAGAAACAAAAAGCGTAGTAAACAAAAGACTTCATTTCAGCAGACGTTTGTGTCAAAAACAACTTGTTCATTTACAAATGCCGCGAGGCCAGAATACTGATACACAAATAAAAATGGGCCTAGCGCCCAGCTGTCTTCAGGCAGGAGGAGCGGTGGCGTCGACAGCGTCCGGGAAGAGGAACTCTTCGAAGGCTTCAGCGAGCGACCCGGTGGCATCAGCGGCGAGCGCGTCCACGCGCTCCATCACCACCTCGTCCTCGACACCCTCGGGAACGACGTAGCCCTCCGCCAGCGCCTCGAAGTTGACCTCGTAGTGGGATCGTACCACTCCGAGGGCCTTCTGGACGCCAAGACGCAGCGCTCGGCGCATCCGCTCGGTGACGTGGCCGCCAAGAGCGCGCGGGCGGGCGGCCGGCCCGAGCCGCCGGCCGCGCTTCGCCCTCCTCCACGGCTTGGCGGGTCTCGAGGGCCGCACTACGCAGCTCCTGCGGCTCTGCTCGGAAGAGTTATAGGAAGCCTGCGGTGCCTCGGCCCGCTCGGTGCATGCCCCAGAGCGGTGCGCAAGCCTGGAGTCACCAAGACAAGAAAGAAATCAGAAAAAGGAGTGCGAATTCCCAAACAGAAAACCAACCAAACAAGAGTCAAGCAGCAGCTCACCTTCGACTTGCTTCCTCTCCGCCTCGAGGTCGCGGCGCACGGCCTCGACCGCCAGCTCGAGGCGCTTGATGGTCTCACCTTGCTCCTGGAGGGCCAGCTCCTGATTTGCGTTTGTAATGCTGAGCATAATCACCTCGCCCTCGGCCTTGGAGAGCGTGGTGTTCCGCTCCTCCAGCGACTTCTGCGCCGCCTCGCGAGCGACGCGCTCTTGCTCCAGCGCCGACCGGGAGTCGGCGAGGGCGGCTTGCTCTCGCCGGAGCCGCCCCTCGGCCCCTTGGCGGGCGGCGCGCTCTGCGGGGAGGGCTGCTCCTCGGCGACGACAAGCGCCGCGACCTTGGCGTCGAGGGCGGCCTTCAAGTCGTCCGCCTCCTTGGCCCGCTCCCGGCCCGCGTGCCCGCTCCTCGGCCGGCGGCTGCTGCGCCCTGCGCCCCCTCGAGCGACGAGCGGAGCCCCCGGTTCTCGCCGCGGACGCTGGCCACCTCCGCCTCCCAATTGGTTGCCGGCGTGCGCATCTTCTCCGAGGTACGGCGTGCACCGCACGGCGCCTCATCACGGTCGATGAGGGCTGCGCGGACCCGCTCGAGGCTAGAGCGGCGCGCGCGGGCCCCGCCGCGAGCTCTCGGGGAGTTCGTCGCGCCAGGCCATGGCCCGGTACGCCAACCAGCCGTCCGGAGTCCTGAGGGCGTCAGCAAGCGCGTCGAAAGCACCGCATCGCTCCCGGAGCTGGTGGAGCTCGGCGTTCACCCGATCGAAGGCGTCGTACTTGTCGTGGGCGCGGCACTCGAGCTCCTGGCACCCACAAATCAAAACCCGTAAGCGCCACGACACAGAAGCAGCGCACAAAAACGAGAGAAAGAAGAAAACGAGCAACAACGCCCTACCTGGAAGACGCACCATGCGGGGCCGCCATGGACCCTCAGCGCCTCATTCAGCGCGCGGTTGAGCGTGTCGTCGTGGCTTCGGAGCTCTCCCCAGAGCTCCTGCTCCCCCCGGGCGTCGGCGAACGCAGGGGGATCGCCAGCGGCCCCCTCTACCTGGGCGGAGTGGCCGGCGCGGGAGGACGAGGCCTCGGCGCCGTGTCCTCGGTCCCCCGCCACCATGTGACCCTCGCGCCGCCTCACGAGGGCCCCCTCCTGGGGCTCGGGGGAGCGTGTGGGGAAGCTCGCCCACTGGTCCCACCCGGGCGGCGGGGAGTCATCATCTGGGACCTCCACCACCTCCGTCCGGGAAGCGCCGGCGGGCGCCGGCCCCTTGCGCCGCCACCGCCGGCGCCTCCACTTGCGCCTCCACGGCCGCGGGCGCCCGACGCGGCGGCGGCCTACCGCCTGCGGCCGCGCCCCCGCGGCGGGCGGGCGCCGGCCGCCCTCCTCGGCGGCCACCGCCTCCGGCTGTGCCTCCGCGACCACGGGCGCCGCCACGGGCTGCACCCGCTCCGCCTCCTCTGCGGCCGGAGCCACGGACCGCGCCTCCGTCGCGGCGCCCTCCGCGGGCTGCGCCTCCGCCACGGCGGCGGCCGCCGTGGTCGCGTCCCCACAACGGCGGCGCCCGGCCGCTCCTCGGCGGCGCCGGCTGCGCCATGGCGGGGGCGATGCGCCGGCGGAGGCCTCGAAGCCTCGGCGGGCTTTGCGAGCTCTCGCCCGCCGCCGTCGTGCTTGCCCCGCGCCCGCGACGCCCTCGACGAGCGCCGCGGGGTGGGGATGGATGCGTCCGCCCTCGGCACCTTGGCCGGTGCGAGGGGAGGCACGATTGGCACCACCTCGCGCAAGCACAAACGAGAAAGTTAGAATGCCGATCGTCGAAAAACCAAACCAAGCGAGAAAAGCGAGCCCCTTACCTCAAAGAGGAAAAGGCGCGCTTCCTTTTCCTCGAAGCCTCGGCGGATGAGGCCGGCGCGGCCGGCATGCCCGCCGCCGCGCCTCCCCGACGACGCCACCGGGCGCGCGGGCCCCGCCCCGCGCACGGACACTCTTACCCCGCGCGCATGCGCGCCTGCCATGCGCGCCTCCGCGGCGCGCGCCGCCCTCGTTGTCGATTGCCTAGCGGCGGGCGCCGTTGCGCCCGCCCCGGGCGATGCCGCCCTTGCCGCCGGAGCCGGCTCCCGGCGACGGGGGCGCGAGGCTCCCACCTATCGAGAGGGGCCCCGCCCCTCGGCCTCTTCCTCTTCGTCCTCCTCGCGAGGACGAGTACTCCCTCGGTCCCCGGGGAGGAGAGCCCCGGTTCCTCGCGCCGCGGTACTCCGCGTTCCGTCGCTCGCGGCGCTCGCGATGCCGCCTCGCGCGCTCCCTCTTGCGCGCCGCCCGCTCTGCTCGGGTTCCGCTGGCCGCCCGGCCGAGCGCGCGGGAGTCGGGGGGGTGGGCGGAACGGACTTCGCGGCGGTGAAGCTCACCGGTGCATGCGGGAACGTCAAATACGCGTCGGGGAGGCGGAGGCAACACCAAGAACTAAAACGGAATCAAGAATCATACTCACCGGCGGGCCGGTGGGGAGCATCTCGAGGTCCCACGGGGGTCCGGTCCGGGTGCGCCGGCGCTCCGGGAGTCGACGGCGTTCCGTGCCCGGGTGAGCGCATACGGCCGCTCGAGGGGGGTCGGGAGCATCCGCGACCTCGCCAGCGCGATGGGGTCCGCCTCCTCTGTCATCTCGTAGATGCAGAGTGGCCTCTCCATCAAAGGCACGACCCGCCGGTGATGGAGGAAGGCAAGGACGCTCGCCGCGGTCCGCCCTTGCGCCGTCAGGCTCCTCAGGGCGGCCAAAACCGAGTCCTGCCGCCTCCGTCTTTGGGCGTGGACACCCCGTAGCCCCAGGAGCTGGGCTTCTCCTTGAACACCCGACCGGTGTAGGGGGGGAGGCCGGGCTCGGCGTTGCGCAGGTAGAACCATCCCCGCTCCCAGCCGGCGTTGTTCGTCGTCATGGTGCAGGGGATGTAGTCGTCCTTGAACTGCCCCCGCAGGGCGAGTGACATCCCGCCGGCGCGCACTGCGCGGCGGGTCCTCGGCTCCGTCGTGGGCTGCGTGAAGAGCTCCGCGCGGAAGAGGTGTACCCAGAGCTCCCAGTTGACCGGGATCCCCAGATACCCCTCGCAGACGCCCACGAACGTGGCCGCCTGCGAAATCACGTTGGGCGCGAAGTTGTGCAACTCCACGCCGTAGTAGTGGCACAACGCTCGCATGAAGCGGCTCGCCGGCGCGTTGAAGCCTCGCTCGTGGAAGCGGACAAAGCTCACCACATAGCCTTCGGCGGGTTGGGCGCGCGGTCCCCCCGCCGGCGGCACTATCCACTCCGTCGGGCGGCCATCCTCGTTTGCCGCCAGGCGGCGGCGGTGACCAACTCGCCAAGGGCCAGCTGATTCACCGTCGACCGCTCCCAGGCGTACGGGTCAAGGATCGTGAGGGGCGGAGGCGGCGCCATGAGAAGAGGACAAAGGAATGCGAGAGCAGAGGACAGGAAGAGGAAGAAGAGCTCTAATGGCGAAGCCGCGCGGTGACGAAGGCAAAGCGGAGAAGAAAACACAGGGGGCTAAAATGGTGGAGCGCTAAGGTAAAAAACCGCCGCTTCCCCTTCCCCTCAGATTTATAAGCCGCGGGCGAGATCTCCGGGGCGGATGTCCCGCGCGCATTAACTGCAGGGAATCTTCTCTTCTCGCTGGCGAGCGGACCCCACCACGACCGCAGCGGCCACATCACCACAAACGGGCCATCATCACGGTGAAGACTAGCCGGGGCCGTGGTAGGCGGTCACGTCTGCCTGCCCACGCCGCCCACTACGCGCGCGCGCGGCCGCGACGCCTAAAAAGGTGCGCCCGCGATGCGAAACCGCAGCCTCTACTGTGGAGCATTTAATGGCCCGGTCCCTTGCAAAACAAGGAGAACCCTCGAGCGGCACGGACTCCTGGCTCGGGATAAATTCAACCCTCGAATGGGTACAGGCATGAGAAGGTTGCCCCGAGGCCCGCTTGAAACAAAGCGGGCATCGCGAGCACCCATGCCACGTAGGACCCTCGAGCGGTGCGAGCCCCTGGCTCTAGACAATATCAGCCCTGTAAAGGGTACAGGCGTGAGAAGGTCGCCCCGAGGCCCGCTTGAAACAAAGCGGGCATCGCGAGCACCCATGCCACGTAGGACCCTCGAGCGGCGCGAGCCCCTGGCTCAAGACAATATCAACCCTCTAAAGGGGCACAAGCGTGAGAAGGTCGCCCCGAGGCCCGCCTGAAACAAAGCAGGTACCGCGAGCACCCATGCCACACTGTGCTGCTGACCAGCGCCTCGAAGGGCTGGCACGCCCAGACCCCTCGACGGCCGCAAACGCAAAGACGGGGCCGCCCAGGCGCCGCCCCGCACGGCCCTACTGATCAGAGGTTCGAAGCCTGACTCTCGACGGGTTCGAACAGGTGCCCCAGATCGCAGAGTCAGGGACGACGAAGGCACGCGCATTTGAGCCGTTCCACGAGCCCGTCGGCTCGAGGGTGCCCCATATGTCGTGTTCGAGAGCCAGCGAGGGCAGCTAGCCGGGGGATCCCACCGAGGGAGAGCTTCCGCGCCCTCGGTCCCTATCGAACGGGACCGAGCCCCACCTAGCAAACCCATGCAAGCGCTTCAATGGACGTGTCTCTGGACCATGCAGCCTACCCTTATCGAACGGGGCATGGGCGTCCACTCGAACCACCCACTAACAGCTCAATGAGGAATCCGCAATTCGCGACCCGACCGATGGGGGTTGCGGAAACCTCACCCTCCGTCCTGCGGAGGGACGGCGAGGGCGCGTTAAGAAACAAGTCGTGAAGCTCTACCCGATCGCCTCGAACGGGCCCAGGCTCGGGGGCTTTACGTACGGCTACACCTCCTTGAATTGCACCCGCCAGAGACAGCACCAGCAGCGCGTGCGTCACCGAAGCCGGCTGAGATATTGCCGACGCCGGTTGGGACATGTACCACGCCCTCTGACCAGCTCTCGCGGTTAACCCCTACAGGAGCATCCACGCTCCTGCAGGGCTTCGGGGGCTAGACCTGCGGGTCCGCTGACGCGGCCCCACGGAAAGCGTTCGCAAGACAAGAAGGGAAGAACGTCCTATCAGTAGGTTCCAGCATCTGCGGGAGCCTCAATGGCAAACCCACAGATGCTCGGGGGCTACTGTCGGGGACAGCCCTAGGGGTCCCCTTTAACAACCGGGAAATCCCCACTTAAAACCCGCAACAAAGCCAAACACACTTTGCCTAACCATGCAGGATACGGCCCACGCCGCAGTGTAACAACCCAGGAATCTAGGTGTGTGAATTTTGCGAAAATTTAAAACTTTTGCTTGCAATTGCGTGCTATCAAATTTTGAGCCAAAATTGCTAGCCACTCACCGAATTCTCCACTAATTCATCCTATTTATAAAATTTATATTTAAAATACGGTATAATTTGTGAGTTGGATTTTCTTTGGTTTATTTGAAGTTCATTTGAGTGTTGTTTGAATTTGAATTGCAATCAAATTCAAACCCTTATTCAACCCTTAGTCAACTTATTTGTTTTAATAGGCAAAGATTAGCATAGTTCTTGGGCCGACATCTCTTTACCCTTGCGTTGCAGCCGGCCCAACCCACGCAGCTTTCCAGCCCACCAACCCGCGCCGCGGCTCACCCTCTTGCACCCGCTGACCGGTGGACCCCGCCAGTCAGCCTTATCCCTACCCCTTTCCCACCTAACCACCGAGCGAGCCAGCCAGCCGACGCGCGCGCCGCCGCCGGTCCCGTCGCACCGCTTGCGCGGCGCGGGGCGCGACCGGGCCGCCCGGCCGGCGCGCACGCGCGAGGGCGCGGGCGCGCGGGCGCGCGGATCGAGCCGGACCGGAGGGGGAAAAGTCTTATATGCCCCCGCGCGCCGTGGCGCGCGCGCGCGCGAGAGAGAGGGGTGTGTGTGGTGCCGCCGCAGCCGCCGGTCGGTCCGAGCCGGGGCAATCTCGGGAGATCGCCGTGACCTCGCGGCGCAGCGGATTCAAAAGCAGGGAGGGGAGAGCAGGGAGCAGTTGGCCTCGCCACCAACCCGCGTTGGGGTTTTTGCCCCTTCTCAGTGCCGCCATCAGAGGGGAAGGAAGAAGGGGGAAGTGGGGAAGAGGAGGCGAGGAGGAGAGCCGACGCGCGCCGCCGCCGGCGCGATGCCGCTGCGCGGGGGGCGAGTACGTGTGGAGCCGGACGAGAGGGGAGGCGCCGTTCGTGGTCGAGGAGGAGCCGGACCGGAGCGAGAGGGACGCGCGCCGCCGTGTACACCCGACGTCGCGCCGCCACCCACGTCGGGGCTGCTACGCCTACACCGCCGACCCACGGTGAGCACCGTGGTCTTCCCTCGCTTCTCCTGCGGCGCCGGTCGCCTTAGTTGAACCGCCCGAGCGCGTGCCATCGAGCCGCCTTTGTTCGAGCGCACCGCGCCGCCGCCTCTCCATGGGCGACGTCGCGTCGCGACGTGCGGCGGCGGCTCGGGGTCGAGGCTACCCCAAGCCGTGATGTCCCGGAGGCGTCGCCGTTTTGGGTTCTTGGGGCACCCCGAGGTAGGGCTAGGGAGCACCCCGTGCCGCGCGTCGTCGTGCGCCGCGCCGTGGTGCGCCGCGCGAGCGCGCGTCGCGCCGCCGGCCGGGGAAGAGGGTTGCTTGTCGCCGCGGCGTGCTCCACGGGCGAGCCGTCGCGAGGGGGGGTTTGAGATGCGTGGGCGTAACCCGGCCGTCGTGCCGTGGATGTGCTGATGCGGGGTGGAGGTGGGGCGCGGGCGCCGGCCGGCCGCACCCATGCGCGCCATGGCCGTGGCCCCGCCGCCCGGTGAGCTACGCGTGCGGCCTTGCCTCGCCGCCAACCTTTACGTGGCTGCGCCGGCCTTGAGCCGTGCTCTTGTTTACGCGCAGGAACGTGCGAGCGTATGTCCCTACGGCCGCACCCCGGCGCGCCCGGGGCTTCGCCCGCACGGGGGAGACGCGCCGCGCGCGCGGGCGGCGGCGTCGCGCGCGCGCGCCGTGGCGAGCGGTGCGGTGGCCGGCCTTCGAGCCGCGCGAGCGTGCGTGAGCGCTAGAAGGGAGTGGGAAGGCCGAGGCGCACCCCGGCGCCGAGCCTAGGGTTCGCCCGACGCGCCGTCGCCGATGCGCGCGCCGGCGGGGACGCCGCCGGACGCGGCGGCCGCGCGAGGACGGGGGCGGAACCACCGCCCCCCGGCGCGCGGAAAGGGGAGGGGCCGGCCGGGCCATCGGCGTTAGGCCGGGCCATATGAGCCGTCGGGCCGTCGGGCCGCATTAGGAGGCCGGCGTTTAAAGAAAGGGGCCCATCTAGTAGTGTAAGGCCGCCCCGGAAAACCGGGGGGGGTTTTACGGACTTCCCTCGCCCGGGTCGGTGGACCGAGCCCAAAGGGCGATTTCGCCCGATTAGCCTTTCAGCCCACTTTCGGCCCATGGAGCGAGAAAACCCTTTTCTTTTCCGTTTAAAATTCCAGAAAATGTATTTTAATCTTTAAAAATTCATAATAAATTCTAGGGAGCTCAGAAAAATACAAAACTAATTTCTATAAATCCGTATTTGCGAAACCTTGCTGATTGTAGGTAGTTTGGGAACTTTTGGATCTTCTAAATTGGATTTTATTTGGAGTTATTGCTTAGATGTGCACCGTATTTATATTTTCGCGTCGAATCTCGTGCCGCGGACCCGAGCTTCGACCGGGAGGACGTGGAGGACCCCGAGTACCTTGCTCGGGACGACGGCGCTTCAACGGCAACGAAGGTGTCATGTCACTCCCAACCATATAGATCCCATGTTGATATTTAGCCGCTCGGTGCTTTACTTTAATGCTTGGAATTGTTGGATTGCATAACCCGTTTATTAGCCATGCCTTGATGTTTTGATATATCCTGTTCCTTGTTACGCTACTGCGGGACTAGCTACAGACCCCTAGCTAGTCCCTTACTTCAACTATCCATACTTTTGTTGTTTGATTATGGATGGTGCTCTGGGTTTGAGCTGAGATGTGGGTATCTCGGTGAGATTCTAGCGTGCGTTCTGGGTGGAGTACCCCTTGCTGTGTTTTGGCGGGAGCGAGCCGCTGGTTACTTGTGAACGGCTGCCGAGGGAAGATGCGATCTGGCCTCTTACCCAAGGGTCGTGTCGTGTGGGATGGAGATGTTGAGTGCTCGCTCTCGGCCCCCTTAAGGACCGATCGTCAGTTGACCTTGTTTCGAATGACTACTTTCGTACAGACCGCCCGCCTTGTATTGGGCGGGGGTGCGGGGTGAGACTTGTAGTGGATAGCACCCCTCCTGTTGGAGGATCGGTGTGATCGTGTCGGGAGTGGTCTTTCCCTCCTTAGTAGACTTTGCCCTAGCGAGGCCAGGGAAGGGTTCCACAGCTTCGAGGGACCTCTCGCGGGTAGTACGAGCTCTGCCGCGGAGGCTGGGCCAGGCTCGGAGACGCAGAAGGGTACTATCCACTTACTTGGGCTTCAGCCGTATGGTAGGGTCGGACACGGTGACGGGCGGTTCCGGACCTATTCGGGCGGGTACGGTTGTACAACCTGCGGCAGGTGTTAAACCTATAGCTATAGTCCGTGTCCACTTGGTAATGGACGGTCTTTCGATCTCTCATCGACTAGTTACACTTCTCTTGTGCTTCTTCTCTCCCCGAGTGTGTGAGCCGGCTTTGGCCGTTGAGATGTGGGGATAGGAGCTGGTGGGCCCCACATCGCGGATGAGAGTTGGGATCCGGATCGTGGTTGAGATCCGGTGTTTTGGTGTGGTATTCCTTGAGCGGGGTGTGGACCCCCCGAGGTGTGGACCTCGGAAGCGGAAGCTTCCCGAGGTGTGGACCTCCTCGCTACTCTGCTTACCTTGTATGTTGCACCTTTGCTTTGCTTAAGCTTTCTACGACGGATCGGGGTTATCTCATGCATAGTAGAATATACACCGCTTTTGCCTCTTTGTTGGGAAGGCGACATGACCTACCCGCTTATCGGGTAGACCCCGGTGACTCGACGCGAGCCGGACTACGACTTCGACAACGACGGTTGGGTGGACTAGCGCTCTTCCTACACTTGAGGCGCCCGCGGAGATGGAGTTCCCGCGCTTTCATGAAGCCGCTCGCTAGACGTTTTATTTCCGTTTGATTCGGTCCCGATGGACTTGTACCGGCATGTGCCGAAGAGATGTACTACGATTAATGTAATAAAATAATTATTGTACTCTATTGCGTTGTTTTACTTTTCTGTATGGATTTTGGAATCGCTGAGACAGGGTTTGCACGTGGTAGCCTCCTGGGACTACCACCGAGGTGCTAAGATTCGGGATTCCGTTCGCGGAAATCCGGGTCGTTTCAGTTGGTACCAGAGCCATGCTTGACTGTAGGGCGAGCCCCAGGAATGGTCGGTAGCATAGGAAGCCGTTTTGAACCTTGAAACTCTATATAAACTCCTTGGCTTCCGTATGTATATAACTATGCTTATATATATGCGTTACCTTGATTAACTTTCACTAACTACCTTACTAACTACGCTCTAACTACGTTGTGCAGATGGCGGAGACTACGTGGGTTCCTTTGGAGACGGACGGCAAGAGCTACGGAGGCTTCTGCCACTTGCTGAGAGAGTGCCTGGAGGCAGCCGGAGTGGAGACCGACGGAGTCAGCTACAAGGGGAGGGCCATGGGGCACTTGGAGCAGACCCCCACCTACCTGACCGTCACGGTGCCGGCAGACCCACGGGTGCCAGAGTTTGAGGAGGTAGAGGTGCACTGCTTCGAGAGTTCGGTCACGGAGGCGCACCAGACTGGTGCACGCAGGGCTCTCAAGAAGGTTTGTGTCCAGCTCAGGGAGAGGCTGAAGGACACTCCGTTCAGCGTGCTTCCGACAGAGATCTTCGACCAGGGTCGCTGGGACTCGAGCGACCGAGCACGGTACCTGGAGGTGACTCCAGTGGAGGGGGAGGACCAGGTGATGCACGCGGCCAGGCGGTGCATCCTGGCTCAGGACCAGGCACTGTACTGGGCTGACGGGGAGATAGTGTACCTTCGGTGGAGGTGTGACGCTGCCCTGCGGCAGGTTCGGGACTTGGAGGTGGAGAGAGAGGAGATACTCGACGAGCTGGAGGCGTCGCACGTGAGGAACGGAGAGCTAGTGCAGCTTGGACTGGCAGCGGCCGCAGCTAGCACTGAGAGGGACGCCCGGAGGATTGCTACTCTGGAGGCGCGGTTGAGGGCAGAGCGGGAGCTACACAGGACTTCAGTGGAGGCCTCGCGGGAGGACGGGGGTGAGGCGGCGGAGGCGAGAGATCAGTTGGAGTCAGTCGGTGCTGCGGCCGCCGACTATCAGGTCAAGGTGTGGGATCTACGGGGAGGCGAGTCGACACAACTACCACCACCGTGTTACCTTGGAGGAGCGGGTCTACGAGGGAGAGGGACGAGAGCAGCCGGGACTCGCGCGGCTTGGGAGCGGTCGACCGGCGAGAGGCGACGAGTTGGAGGCGCTCTCCGCACGGCCTACCACCCAAGAAGAGACCCCGAGCGAGGACGAGAGACTTTCGAGCTTCCGCCGACGCTCCTACCACGAGTACGCCCGTACCCGAGTGGTTCCCAGGACACGACAGAGATGGACCGTGCTCTCCAGGATACCTGTGACTACTACGGAGGACCGGCGATCAGGATGCCGGGATACCCAGGGGTACACTCACCGCCGTTCTACTCAGTTCCACCAGATGCCAGCCCCGAGGCACCTCAGTGCACTCCGTGAGGGGAGTAGAGTCTTCGCTGTAGATTCTGAGATGTTGTAATAAGTTAGTTGTGATGTTATCGCTCATGTGTCTTGACCTTAGCAGCTACCCCATGATGTACCATGCGTTAGCGTGATGTGTTGCCGTGTATCCTCGAAGGTCGTTGGAGTAAACCTTGAGGTGCACACCTTTTGTATGGTGGCATTGATTGAGTGACATGGATCTTCATGGTTTCTTTCGGATTTCATGCTTCTTTATGTCTGTCTGAAATTCTTTGTCTGTTAGCAGGATCACTCCTTTATAGTTAATAACCTTATTAGATACATTCTCCCTACCGCTACTAACTCTTGCAAGCGGAACCGGATGTCCGGAGCAAGGAGGTCGGGCGACTCTTGGCCGTTTCGAGGAGGTCGCCGGGGGACGACGGAGGGGAGGATGCCCCTAACCCGGCGGGAGCGAGAGGCCGTGGACGCCGTGGAGGTCACGCGCCACGAGGCGGACTCCGCGGAGGCACGGGCAGCCGCGTAGGCCGAGGAGGCCGAGTTGGCGGTCGAGGAGCCGCACTCGACGGCGAGGGAGCTCGGGAGCGGGGAGCCCGAGCACGGCGGTACCCCGGCCGAGGGAGGAGCGAGGCCGGGCTCGGGGGACACGAGGTGCCACCACCGCCACCTCCCCCCGAACTTGGCCGACGTGATGGCGGTGCAAACACACTCGATGCGGACGATCACTCGGATGCTAGCCCGAACAACAACAACAACAACCCTAGGGGCCGAACCGCTACGCGCCGGGGAGGGTTTCCGGAAGAAGGTTGAGAACTTCAACAAGGCGCGACCGCCTACCTTCGACCACTCAGCAGACCCGTTGGACGCGGATAACTGGTTACGTGAGATCGAGAAGAAGCTGGAGCTGACCGAGCTTACCGAGGAGGAGTGTGTCACTGTGGCAGCGCACCAGCTGATCGGCACAGCCAGTGCGTGGTGGGACAGCTACTGTGACTCGCACCGGGACCCGTTGCACATCGGGTGGGACGAGTTCGTGGAGGCCTTCAGGAGTCACCATATTCCAGATGCGGTGATGGACAGGAAGGCCGACGAGTTCGAGCACCTCAAGATGGGAAACATGTCGGTACGGGAGTACGCCAACCGCTACCGGAGGAGGCGATGAGGTACGTGCCCGAAGACACCGACACGAGAGAAGAAGAAGGTGTCTCGGTTCGAAAGGACCGCACAAGGGGATGGCACACCACTTGTCCGCGCACGACCGCCCGACACTTCGCTCCATTATCGACAAGGCACCGATCGTGGAGAGGTCAAGGCTTGAGTACATGGAGGTTCGTGGAGGCAAGTCCAAGCGCTCGACCGAGCGGGACGTTCGGGACCACCTCGAGGCGAGAGGACGAGGTTACGCTCGGGGTCACCGGCCACGGCGAGAGGCACCACGCCTCTCGGTCTCAACCGCGAGCGAGGAGCCAACCCGGGCGGGGAGTGGAGGTCGAACAGTGGAAGCCGAGACCACCACCGCGGACGACGAGACGGATCCAAGGTGACTTGCTTCAGCGCCGTCAGGTTGGGCACAAGTCGTTTGAGTGCCCACAGCAGGTGCCACCAGGGAGTCAGAACCGCAGCGCTCAGTTCCAGACCCCAGCCAAGCCACCAGCACCCGGAGGACAGCCACCTCGTACACAGCAGAGGACTACTCAGCCGCCAGCTACTCGAGGCCGTCTCGAACCACCTCACCGCCGAGGATGCGAGCGGCCGCACCCGAGCGTCACACTTGGTGAGTTCCTTGTTGACTCTTGTTTTGGCCTCTTGTTTTGTTCGACACGGAGCTCGGTTTTCGTATATTTCTACCAAGTTTGCTAAAGAAAGGTCTTTACCAACTAAGCCTCGACCAAGGCCTATCTTGACTAGCTCTCCGCTAGGAGAGAAGAGGAGTACGTTAGAGTGCGGGGGAGTGAGGATGGTGTTTGAGGGACTACCGTTCACGGCGGACTTGACGAGTTTTGGAGTCTACCGGGATAGACGTGATCCTAGGGATGGATTGGTTGGCAAAGCACAACGGGATAGTCTCTTGCAACCCCGCAGTGATACAGCTTGAACACCCCGGCGGAACTACGGTGCGGATCGAGCCACGTAGTCCGAAGGTTGCTACGATGATGTGCAACATGAGTGGGAAAGAGATTGAAGAGATCCCGGTGGTCCGTGAGTTTCCGGACGTGTTCCCAGAGGAGCTTACGGAGTTACCCCCGCACCGGGACGTGGAGTTTGTGATTGAGCCGATGCCGGGGGCGGGGCCCGTTGCAAAGAGTCCGTACGGGATGTCGTCCGACGAGCCGGACGAGTTGAAGAAACGACTCAAGAAGTTGCTCGAGCAAGGGTTTGTTCGGCCGAGCGCCTCACCGTGGGGTTCACCAGTGCTCTTCGTGGAGAAGAAAGACGGCACCAAGAGGATGTGCATTGACTACCGCACGCTCAACTCGATGACAATCAAGAACAAGTACCCACTACCCAGAATCGAGGATCTGCTGGATAGACTCAAAAAGGCAAGGTACTTCTCCAAGATCGACTTGAGGTCAGGCTACCACCAGATGAAGATCAGAGAGCAAGATATACCCAAGACAGCTTTCACCACACGCTACGGCTTGTACGAGTTCGTGGTGGTTTCTTTCGGGCTGACCAACGCCCCTGCTTACTTCATGAACTTGATGAACAAGGTCTTCATGGAAGAGTTGGACAGGTTTGTAGTGGTGTTTATCGATGATATCTTGATCTACTCTGAGACCACTGAGGAGCACGAGGAGCACTTGAGAGTCGTGCTAGAGAGGCTGAGGCAGCAGAAACTGTATGCAAAGTTCAGCAAGTGCGAGTTCTGGATGGAGAAGGTCGCTTTCTTGGGACACGTGTTGTCAGCAGAGGGGATAGCCGTGGACCCATCTAAGGTTGAGTCAGTGACCAAGTGGGAGCAACCTTTAAACGTGACAGATGTCAGAAGCTTCCTTGGGTTGGCAGGTTACTACCGGAGGTTCATTGAGAACTTTTCCAAGATCGCAAAGCCAATGACGGAGTTGCTCAAGAACAACACGAAGTTCGAGTGGTCAGAAGCGTGTGAGAAGAGCTTTCAGGAACTGAAGAAGAGACTCACCACGGCTCGGTGCTTACCTTGCCGGATATCAAGAAAGACTTTGTGGTCTACCTTGTGATGCTTCGAAGCAAGGACTTGGTTGTGTCTTTGATGCAGGAAGGGAAAGTTGTGGCTTATGCTTCCAGACAGCTGAAGAAACACGAGGGAAACTACCCGACACACGACTTGGAGCTGGCAGCTGTTGTGCATGCGCTCAAAATCTGGAGACACTACCTGATAGCGAACAAGTGTGAACTGTTTTCCGACCACAAGAGCCTGAAGTACTTCTTTACACAGACCGAGCTGAACATGAGGCAGAGACGGTGGTTGGAGCTGATCAAGGACTACGATGTCGAGATCAACTACCACCCAGGCAAAGCTAACGTCGTGGCAGATGCACTGAGCCGGAAAACCTACTGCAACAACCTCAGGGTAGAAGAGGAGCAACCTGCTTTGCGTGAAGAGCTAGAGAAGCTGAGAATCGAGATTGTGGACCAAGGCCAGGTCAACGTGATGCAAGTGACCTATGACTTGGAGGAGCGAATCCGTACAGCCCAGAAGGAGTGTGCAGAAATCAAAGTGCTGAGAGAACTAATGAAGCGAGGGCAAAGCCGAGGACTACGGGTTGATGAACGGGGCGCCGTGTGGTTGAAAGAACGGATCCGTGTACCACAAGACAAGGCACTCGGGATCGGATCATGAGAGAAGCTCACGACTCGAGGTACTCGATTCACCCGGCAAAGCACCAAGATGTACGAGAGATCCGAAGATCGAGTGCGGGTGGAAGGACATGAAGAAGGATATTGCACACTACGTGGCTCGTTGCGACACTCGTAGCGAGTGAAGATTGAACATCGAAACCACGGGCTTGTTGAAGCCGTTGGATATTCCGGTGTGGAAGTGGGAGGACATTTCCATGGACTTTGTGGTGGGACTCCCTGGAACACCAAAAGGAAACGACTCGGCTTTGGGTTATAGTGGACAGGCTGACTAAAGTGGCTCACTTTGTGCCAGTGAAGACCAGGTATGCAACCGAGAAGTTGGCAGAACTGTACGTAGATCACATACTCAGGCTGCACGGGGCACCCAGAAGTATTGTGTCTGATCGAGGGTCACAGTTTGTCTCCAAGTTTTGGCAGAGCTTCCACAAGCTTATGGGCACTACACTCAGCTACAGCACAGCTTTTCACCCACAAACAGATGGACAAACTGAGAGGGTCAACCAGGTCCTGGAGGACATGCTACGAGCTTGTGCACTCACCTATGGTACTGATTGGGAGAGCAGTTTGCCGTTCGCAGAGTTCTCGTACAACAACAGCTTTCAAGCCAGTCTCCGGATGACACCCTTTGAGGCACTTTACGGTCGAAAGTGCAGGACCCCGCTAGCTTGGTCGGAGGTTGGAGAGCGAGCTCTGTTTGGACCAGCAATCATTGAGGAAACAGAGGAGAACGTTGAGAAAGTTCGGGAGAACCTGAAAATCGCTCAGAGTCGTCAGAAGAGCTATGCCGACAAGAGAAGGAGAGAGTTGACCTTTGCAGTTGGCGACAGGGTGTACTTGAAAGTTTCACCGCTCCGAGGAACTAAGAGGTTCTTGGTGAAGGGAAAGCTTGCACCGAGGTACGTGGGACCGTACCCCATCACCCGTAGGATAGGAAGTTTGGCCTACCAGCTTGCACTACCCGAGACAATGGCAGGAGTCCACCCAGTGTTTCACGTGTCACAGCTGAAGAAGAGTGAGAAGGCAGTGGAGGCAAAGCAAGTGCCCATGGAGTTGCTTGACTTGCAAGACAACCTGGAATATACAGAATATCCTGAGAAAATCTTGGACAGAGCTGTCAAGGAAACAAGGAGAACTACCATTCCTTTCTGTAGAGTGTTGTGGAGCAACCATACAGAGCGAGAGGCAACATGGGAGAAGGAAGCCGATCTCAGGAAGGAGTACCCTCACTTGTTCACAGAGGAGGTCAAGGACTAAATCTCGAGGACGAGATTCTCGGTGGTGGGGGAGAATGTAACAACCCAGGAATCTAGGTGTGTGAATTTTGCGAAAATTTAAAACTTTTGCTTGCAATTGCGTGCTATCAAATTTTGAGCCAAAATTGCTAGCCACTCACCGAATTCTCCACTAATTCATCCTATTTATAAAATTTATATTTAAAATATGGTATAATTTGTGAGTTGGATTTTCTTTGGTTTATTTGAAGTTCATTTGAGTGTTGTTTGAATTTGAATTGCAATCAAATTCAAACCCTTATTCAACCCTTAGTCAACTTATTTGTTTTAATAGGCAAAGATTAGCATAGTTCTTGGGCCGACATCTCTTTACCCTTGCGTTGCGGCCCGGCCCAACCCACGCAGCTTTCCGGCCCCCACCAACCCGCGCCGCGGCTCACCCTCTTGCACCCGCCGACCGGGGTGGACCCCGCCGCCGCCCTTATCCCTACCCCTTTCCCACCTAACCACCGAGCGAGCCGGCCCGGCCCGACGCGCGCGCCGCCGCCGGTCCCGTCGCACCGCTTGCGCGGCGCGGGCGCGACCGAGCCGCCCGGCCGGCGCGCACGCCGAGGGCGCGGGGCGCGCGGGCGCGCGGATCGAGCCGGACCGGGAGGGGGGAAAAGTCCTATTTGCCCCTGCGCGCCGTGGCCTTGCTTGTAGCGCAGAGGAGGGGTGTGTGTGAGGCGCCGCCGCAGCCGCCGGTCGGTCCGAGCCGGGGCAATCTCGGGAGATCGCCATGACCTTGCGGCGCAGCGGATTCAAAAGCAGGGAGGAGAGAGCAGGGAGCAGTTGGCCTCGCCACCAACCCGCGTTGGGGTTTTTGCCCCTTCTCAGTGCCGCCATCAGAGGGGAAGGAAGAAGGGGGAAGTGGGGAAGAGGAGGCGAGGAGGAGAGCCGACGCGCGACGCCGCTGCGCAGGGGCGAGTACGTGTGGAGCCGGAAGAGAGGGGAGGCGCCGTTCGTGGTCGAGGAGGAGCCGGACCGGAGCAGAGGGACGCGCGCCGCCGTGTACACCGACGTCGTGCCGCCACCCACGTCAGGCCTGCTACGCCTACACCGCCGACCCACGGTGAGCACCGTGGTCTTCCCTCGCTTCTCCTGGCGCCGGTCGCCTTAGTTGAACTGCCTGAGCGCGTGCCATCGAGCCGCCTTTGTTCGAGCGCGCCGCGGCGCCGCCTCTCCATGGGCGACGTCGCGTCGCGGCGTGCGGCGGCGCCGGGGTCGAGGCTACCCCAAGCCGTGATGTCCCGGAGCCGTCGCCGTTTTGGGTTCTTGGGGCACTGCGGGTAGGGCCGGGGAGCACCCCGTGCCGCGTCGTCGTGCGCCGCGCGCGTGGTGCGCCGCGCCGGCGCGCGTCGCGCCGCCGGCCCGCGGGGAAGAGGGTTGCTTGTCCGCCGCGGCGTGCTCCCCGGGCGAGCCGTCGCGAGGGGGGGGTTTGAGATGCGTGGTCGTAACCCGGCCGTCGTGCCGTGGATGTGCCGATGCGGGTGGAGGTGGGCGCGGGCGCCGGCCGGCCGCACCCATGCGCGCCATGGCCGTGGCCCCGCCGCCCGGTGAGCTACGCGTGCGCCCGTGCCTCGCCGCCAACCTTTGCGTGCCGCGCCGGCCTTGAGCCGTGCTCTTGTTTCCGCGCAGAACGTGCGAGCGTATGTCCCTACCGGCCGCACCCCGGCGCGCCGGGGCTTCGCCCGCACCGGGGAGACGCGCCGCGCGCGGGCGGCGCCGGCGTCGCGCCGCGCGCCGTGGCGAGCGGTCCGTTAGCCGGCCTTCGAGCCGCGCGAGCGTGCGTGAGCGCTAGAAGGGAGTGGGAAGGCCGAGGCGCACCCCGGCCGCCGAGCCTAGGGTTCGCCCGACGCGCGCGTCGCCGATGCGCGCACCGGCGGGGACGCCGCGCACGCGGCGGCCGCCGAGGACCGGGGGCGGAACCCCGCCCCCCGGCCGCGGAAAGGGGAGGGGCCGCCGGGGCCATCGCCGTTGGCTGGGCCATATGAGCCGTCAGGCCCGTCGGGCCGCATTAGGAGCCCAGCGTTTAAAGAAAGGGGCCCATCTAGTAGTGTAAGGCCGCAGCCAGAAAACCAGGGGGGTTTTCTGGACTTCCCTCGCCTGGGTCCGGTGGACCGAGCCCAAAGGGCTGATTTCAGCCCAGTTAGCCTTTCAGCCCACTTTCGGCCCATGGAGCGAGAAAACCCTTTTCTTTTCCGTTTAAAATTCCAGAAAATGTATTTTAATCTTTAAAAATTCATAATAAATTCTAGGGAGCTCGGAAAAATACAAAACTAATTTCTATAAATCCGTATTTGCGAAACCTTGCCGATTGTAGGTAGTTTGGGAACTTTTGGATCTTCTAAATTGGATTTTATTTGGAGTTATTGCTTAGATGTGCACCGTATTTATATTTTCGCGTCGAATCTCGTGCCGCAGACCCGAGCTTCGACCAGGAGGACGTGGAGGACCCCGAGTACACTGCTCCGGACAGCGACTGCTTCAACGGCAACGAAGGTGTCATGTCACTCCCAACCATATAGATCCCATGTTGATATTTAGCTGCTAGTGCTTTACTTTAATGCATGGAATTGTTGGATTGCATAACCCGTTTATTAGCCATGCCTTGATGTTTTGATATATCCTGTTCCTTGTTCTGCTACCTGCGGGACTAGCTACAGACCCCTAGCTAGTCCCTTACTTCAACTATCCATACTTTTGTTGTTTGATTATGGATGGTGCTCTGGGTTTGAGCTGAGATGTGGGTATCTCGGTGAGATTCTAGCGTGCGTTCTGGGTTGAGTACCCCTTGCTGTGTTTTGGCGGGAGCGAGCCGCTGGTTACTTGTGAACGGCTGCCGAGGGAAGATGCGATTCGGCCTCTTACCCAAGGGTCGTGTCGTGTGGGATGGAGATGTTGAGTGCTCGCTCTCGGCCCCCTTAAGGACCGATCGTCAGTTGACCTTGTTTCGAATGACTACTTTCGTACAGACCGCCCGCCTTGTATTGGGCGGGGGTGCGGGGTGAGACTTGTAGTGGATAGCACCCCTCCTGTTGGAGGATCGGTGTGATCGTGTCGGGAGTGGTCTTTCCCTCCTTAGTAGACTTTGCCCTGGCGAGGCCAGGGAAGGGTTCCACAGCTTCGAGGGACCTCTCGCGGGTAGTACGAGCTCTGCCGCGGAGGCTGGGCCAGGCTCGGAGACGCAGGAGGGTACTATCCACTTACTTGGGCTTCAGCCGTATGGTAGGGTCGGACACCGGTGACGGCCGGTTCCGGACCTATTCGGGCGGGTACAGTTGTACAACCTCTGCAGGGTGTTAAACCTATAGCTATAGTCCGTGTCCACTGGTAATGGACAGTCTTTCGATCTCTCATCTGACTAGTTACACTTCTCTTGTGCTTCTTCTCTCCCCCGAGTGTGTGAGCCCGGCTTTGGCCGTTGAGATGTGGGGATAGGAGCTGGTGGGCCCCACATCGCAGATGAGAGTTGGGATCTGGATCGTGGTTGAGATCTGGTGTTTTGGTGTGGTATTCCTTGAGCGGGGTGTGGACCCCTGAGGTGTGGACCTCGGAAGCGGAAGCTTCCCCGAGGTGTGGACCTCCTCGCTACTCTGCTTACCTTGTATGTTGCACCGTCGCTTTGCTTAAGCTTTCTACGACCGGATCGGGGTTATCTCATGCATAGTAGAATATACACCGCTTTTGCCTCTTTGTTGGGAAGCTGACATGACCTACCCGCTTATCGGGTAGACCCTGGTGACTCTGACGCAGAGCCGGACTACGACTTCGACAACGACGGTTGGGTGGACTAGCGCTCTTCCTACACTTGAGCTGCCTGCGGAGATGGAGTTCCCGCGCTTTCATGAAGCCGCTGCTAGACGTTTTATTTCTGTTTGATTCAGTCCTGATGGACTTGTACCCGGCATGTGCCGAAGAGATGTACTCTGATTAATGTAATAAAATAATTATTGTACTCTATTGCGTTGTTTTACTTTTCTGTATGGATTTTGGAATCGCTGAGACAGGGTTTGCACGTGGTAGCCTCCTGGGACTACCACCGAGGTGCTAAGATTCGGGATTCCGTTCGCGGAAATCCGGGTCGTTTCACGCAGGGACCTCAACGACCCACCAAGGCGGCCCTCTTGAAGATCCCCTCGAGCAGGCTTCGCCTCGCTCTAGGGTGCGCGCCTCCCTCGGGCGGGCTCCGTCCCGTTCGAGGGGATACGCTTCCCTTGAGCGGGCTGCGCCCCCGCTCGAGGGCCCGCTCCCCCTCGAGCGAGGCTCCGCCACGCTCGAGGGTCCGCCCCGCCCTCGACCGGGGTCCGCCTCGCTCGAGGGCGCCCCGCACGCGTGCGCCGCCCCCGTACGCGGGCATTTAACGCCCGACACCGGCGGGACAGCCGCCATCATGCGCCGGGGCTCGCGCCCGTGCCACCGCACCAACTCCCCGAGAGGGAGCCCATCCCCATCACCGTGGGGAGGGACCGTGCGCCGCGGCCGGTGTCGGTCCCGTGACGCCGTGCGCCGCTCCCCAAGACGGCTAACGCGCCGAGCCCTCGAAGGGGGGCCGGCTGCACCCTCGAGGCCGGCTGCACCCTCGATTTGCTTTCTTGTGACCCTACAGGGTTAGGTGGAGGCGCTAGGCCGGTGGAACGCCATCCCTGCCACTGTTACGGCATGGCTGCCATCCCCGCGCGTGCAGGCGCACGCCAGGCGCTGTAGCAACGACTCCAGCGCTGTGGAACGTATTGGAACGGGACGCCGTTTTACCTACTCCTGTACTCCGTACGGGCCAACGTCAGAAGCTCCCTCGAGCCTATCAGAAGACATCACCACCATCCGCCGCCCTTCTACCCTCGAACCGCCACTGTTCGGGTACAAGATAGGCCATGATGGCCGGATCGCTACAAGGATCGTCCGGACAGCCGCCCACTCTACAGCATAGCATGTCAAGCCCCTTCACGTAGCTAAATAGCGCGGCGCGCATGTGATTCGCTCCCTCCTTGATCTATAAAAAGGGGACGAACCCTCCCTGCCGCGGGGGGGAGAACGAGAGAGACAGACAACACAACCGGAGACAGGCTGCGCCACGCACTTGCTCTCCAATTCTCCCTCAACATCTTCGGCCATCACACCAGGGACTTGGAAGCCAGGCTTCCTCTCCCGCCTTGCTTGTAGCAGCCCCACTACAGGCACCCCCAGTGCTAAGTAATATAGTGCCTTGAGCACGCCACTGCTGGACGTACGGCCCCCTAGGCCGGAACCAGGATAAAACTCTGTGTCTCTTATTACTTAGCATCGACCATTGAGGGATAGACCACGGCGCTTACTACTGGTTAGTGTCGGGACCACATTCCGCACCGACACTAACAATTCTTGGAGTTGGGTCTTTAGTTCAGCTAACTCTTTGGGTGGCATGCGATAAGGTCTCTTGGAAATGGGTGCGGTACCGGGCTGGAGTTCGATCACAAACTCGACATCTCGGTCTGGTGGCATACCAGGCAACTCGTCAGGAAAGACACCCGGGTACTCGCACACTACTGGAATTTCATCAAGAGAGGAGATAATGGTCACATAGGCACAAGAATCGGTACGCGTCCCCGAAAGGTAGGTACAAGGGCAGTGTGCCCGACCGTAGGAGAGTTGATCTCTACGACCCTATCCGATATATCTAGAATCACCTTATGTTGATTCATCCATTCCATACCCAAGATAACATCCATGCTCCCCAATTTGATAACTATCACATTAGATTGAATAACCCGACTTCCTAGTCTTAGGGGAACTCCAAAAGTCACTAAATGAGACGTGATGTTTCCACCGGGTGTGGTAATTCTATAAGTGGATTTGGTTTGTGCTCCTCTTAGACCCAATTTGTCTAGTAGACTCTCATTTATGAAACTATGGGTGGCTCCCGAATCAAATAAAACCTTAACAGGAGTGTTATTGATAGAGAATGTACCCGTGAGTACTGAAGCTCCTGCTGGAATGTCACTCATCGTAGTGAAGTTCAGCTTGTCTTGGCGCACTTGCACTATAGGCTTCTTAGCCGGAGTGGTAGGCTTGCTTCCCGTACCCTGATTCTGCGGGTTGGGCTTGATCTGCCTGGGCTTGGGACACTCACTAATGTAGTGCCCTGGCTGGCCACAGTTGTAGCAACGACGATCTCCAACACGCGAGGGGTGCATTAGGCTTTGGAGCCTGCTGCTGGGCACGACGGAACTGGAAGTTCCCTGCGGGTTTGCCCTGGGGTGGCTTCATCGTTCAGCGTCCAGTTGAAGATTGCTGGGATGGGCCTGGAGCTTCCTTCTTCACAAAGCGAAATTTCTTGCTCGTTCCGCTGCCTGGGGTGAAACCGGACATCCTCTTGTTGTCCCCGTGGGCTTTCTTCATAGCATCCTCCTGGGAGATAGCCTTGTTCACTAGCTCATGGAAGTTTGCGGGCTCGAGCAGATTCAGGCGCTCATACAGCTTGCCATCAAGCCCGTCATGAAACCTCTCCATCTTCTTGGCATCGGTATCAACATGATGCCCACCGTACTGGCACAAGCTATTAAACTTTTGAGCATAGCGATATACTGAGTCAGATCCCTGACGGAGGGCCAACAGCTCCCTCATCTTCCTATCCATTAGTCCCATGGGGATGTGGTGGCTCTTGAAAGCCTGCTTGAACTCATCCCAAGTCACAACGTGCCCTCGCTGCATTGACTTGAAGTGGTCCCACCACATCAAAGCTTCCCCTCGCAGTTGCAGCGCTGCGAAGTTGGCTTTGTTCTCCTCAGAGCAAGGCAACACAAAGGCAGAGAATTTCGCCTCTATGGCCTTGACCCAAGCCTCAGCTTCCAGGGGGTCTTCTGCTTTAGCGAAGGTTGGCGGCTTCATAGCGATGAACTGGGCGTACGTAGTGACCTGGTTAGGCCCCTCGTGGTTGGCCCCGTGTGGCGGCCCTCGGTTCATCTACTGGGCGATCTGCTGCTGCGTCTGCAGGATCTGGCGCAGCACCTCGGTTTGGGTGGCCATGAAGGCCTCCGTCGGTGTCATGGGCGGGGGTGGTGGCAAGTCACCACTACCACTTGCTCCGAAACCGTTGGGAGAGCTGCGCGTGGTTCCCACCATCTGAAAAGTGAGCTTTATTAGTGAGATAACCAAAAGCTTACTCCAATTGATGACAAGCACGATCATGCACAATCACATCTCATTAGCATTTAAACAATGAGGACAACAACAATCGACAATATTTTATTGCCACCAGATTCATAGAATCGTTCTTCTCAACACGGTTAGGACTGCGATTACTCAATTGTACGGCTCATAATTACTCTCGAATGATCATCGTCATATCGGGTACCAACGAAGGTGGTATACGGACGAGTACTTATTCGCTGGCAACGAGTGATGTCCCTTAAAATGCTTCGATTTACCAACATTTTTAGGTGAGAATGCAAAATTGACAAGCGTGGTCAATTGCAACGATTTATCCAAGGATCTGGTATTCAGACGCAAGAAAATTTCACATTTGAATGACAATAATTTTTTTACTTAAAGCACACAGGCTTAAGCATTCTTTATTACAACACGATAGAACAAGGTTCAAAGACATTACAACTCGAATTTGAAACAACATGACATGACACGATACAAGCAGTTACTTGGCACGAAGACGTGCTGTCAAGCCAACTACTCTAAACATCTCAAAGACAGCTCGGCCGGATCGACATCCTCCTAGTCCCTGCTGTCGGCAACCTAGTTGCCCACTGAAGCACCACTGTACGTAGGAGAAGCTGGGGGAGTCGGTAGCAGCGTGGTCCCGCTCGGCTCGTCGATCCAGACCGGACAAGGCCCGCCGCTCCTCCGGTGTGTGCTCGTACCGGGGGTAGTGGCTGTAAGGCCACTATAGCCTGCAAGGCTGCCACCTGTACCTCGGCCTCCTGCACGTGCTCCTGCATCTCAGCAATGTTCTGCAGTAGTGTCAGCCTCTCTATCTCGTGCGCGTTGGCATCCTCCTCTAGTGCATGGTTCTCCTCCTCCAGATCTAGGATCCTCTGTAGGCGGTCGCCTCTCTCAAGCTCTAGCTGAAACCTCCTAGCACGCAGCCTGTCATTCTCCTACTGCACCTGAGTAAGCGTGAAGTTCGGTACCGCCGGTGTCGCCGAAAGTCGCTCCCAATCGCGCCTAGATGCCTCCAAGCGGCCGTGCAATAATCGCCGCGGTGTTATAACGCAGCCCCCGAAGTGTGAAGACCACGTTCAGACAACGGGCAAGCGTCTGAGTAACATCCAACGGCTCTGCTAGGGTCAGTAGCTCCCGTAGGTGGTCCATACGGTCCAACCATGCTAGGTCGTGAGGACTCACAGCAGGAAACAGTCCAAACGGAGAAAGAGCTACCACGGTGGGGTTGTGGTCACAGAAGTCTGTCAACACTCTGAGGGCGGCTGACTCCACGGACTCGTGAGTGATAAATCCCCAGTAGATAAAGCTCAAGTCAAACCAGTCGGCGTGGTCTGGGTGTGGCAGAACAGTAACGATCACTCTGCAGCGGGGAACACCAAAGCGCTCAAACTCCTTCACCTCGTAAGTCGGTGGGGTGAGATAGCCTGCGGCACTGAGTGCTTCCCACGCCAGGCGCGGAAAACCCTCCTAGTGCAACCCGTTGGTACAGATCGTACCGTCAGCATCGAACTGGTGGAACACAGGGAAATCCATCTGTACACAAATGTAACTCATGTCAGATCTCAAAGAGAACGGCATGTCAAATGGTGAAGTTACGCTGCAATTTGTGAATAAAAATTCATAACCAAAAATCCAGAAACCTCAAAAATTTCCCAAGTTTTAAATTAAACCTTTAATACTTTTAATTAAGCTTTTTAAGGTTGAGCATCGATCAAGGAAACAAGATGAACAGTCCTTAACCTGGATGTGCCTAGGGAAGTGTGAACCAACCCAACGAACTAGGATTGAGACTTGCTATTACAAGATAACTAGTTGAGGAGCAATTATTTTTAACAATTTGGTTTAATTAACCTAGCACATGGTAAACAAATTTTTCACAAAATTTCGGCAGCATGACGGCTAGGTATGGAAGGTACTCTAGTTTATAAAAAGCACACACTAGCATAAACTTCCTTAGAGAACATATGGAAATTTGATTTTTGGGTCCATTTTAGTTGTTTCGATTTTTAATATGCATGCAAGACGTCCTATTCGACCTCACATGGCAATCAAGCCAAAAATCGAAGTTAGTGCCGGTGGCAAGGCTTTTATTCGTCTCTCCCTATAATATCTAGTCGAGAGCTATATGGTACTCGCTTAACAACTAACGAAGCGTTGTTATGTACCTGCAGAAAACGAACCTTTCGTGCCAGCACGTCACGAAAGCGTCCACATACATCACCATTCACTATAGAAACGGCATCCATGTGTTAAGCCGCTGCATGGACAGCGTCCAACCTCGGACACCCTCCGTTTGAATGGAGTGTATCCTTGCCTCGCATGAGCGACATGCGGAATGCACACGTATAAAACACGTGGCGACACACAACTCATAAACAGACGCGAAGATGGGATCCGTGGAATGGATCACTCCATCAACCCTCGCAATTCCCGTGATGCGGAACAACACACGTGTAAAACACGTGGCTCCTAGTTTGGTTGTGCAATAAAGTAAGTTTGACATAAAGTGATGTGCTGGAAATTAGCAAAATAAACCATAAGTTAACTAAGCCACCTAAAAGAACCCAAAATTCCCTCTAGGGCCTCTCGGTCTAGTTTATCCTTAGCAGCCAACGTATTTTGGAAAATCAGAAAATCTTGGCATATTTTATTCAAAAATCAGTGATTAAGGTTTATTAATTAATCTCTGGTGCATATAAGCTCTGATGCCAACTGTGACAACCCGCCCAGGAAAATACTGTACTATCGCCTAAGACCGATCCCCTTTGGTCATTAAGCAATAATAAAGTATCATCCTGTCGTTAGTTGCCAGGTTAACACCCGGTAAATCACTTGAAAAGCAACAAGGATCGAATATATGCATTAAAACTCACTCGAAAGTGAGTCCAGAGATACAACAACATTAATATCCCAATTCGTACCCCGAAGGGTTTAATTATTACAAACCATAGTTTTTGTCATACTGAGATAGTTCAGAGTTTTCGAAAGCAGCGGAAATTAATTAACGGAAGCGAGGGCACCACGGGAGGCCATCCATGATGCTTTCAGTAGTCGTCCTCCACCCACTCCAGCTCCCAGCCGGGCGGGATCTCTCCGGGCCACACATCACTGAAGGCATTACCTGGATCAACACATTATTGCAAGGCTGAGTATACTAATACTCAGCAAGTCTTACCCGTCGGTGATATCTACTTCACCAATTCTAGACCATGAAAGGCTTTTTGGCTACTGGGTTGCTTTTGCTAAAAAGTAACAAAGAGTAGGTCCTTACTTTCAAGATTTTAGCACAAGTTCTAGTAGGTTTACTCTTTACTACATTAGCCAACTAGTACAAACGAAGTTTTACAATACAATTAATCAAGCATCATCTTCATCAACTTCCATCATTAGGGATCTCATGACTAGTGGAGTAAGTAGTCTCAGATAACGGTGAGAGGCCGACAATCGATTGATTTAAACCTTGCAAGGTAGACCCAAACACACGGTAGGCTGTCCCCGCAAGGACAACTTTCTCAGGCCGTCCCCAAAAATCCTCGAGTCGGGATCGAATCTTACAGTCTTTGGTGCAGGCTATCCGGCATACCCCGCGAGATACCCGGAGTCACCATACACCACCGGTAGCTAGCCGTGAGAGCGAATCCCAAGAGTAGTAATAGTAGGATCCCTTGCCACCTCATTAAGGTACTAGGCTTACCGGTCCCATACCCGACATGTGCTTAGTATGTTCAAAGACTTAACCCACATAACCACTGGACCGGAGCCCAGATCCCATGCTCTTACCACATGAGCAATCCATTTAAGATATATTGTGATTCCTATCTAGGAACCTATTCTCGCGAGTGAGGTCATCACCCGACTTGTAACGGTCCTATAGCATAGCAGCTATCAACCTATCATACTAGTAAGGACAAAGGTACCTATGGATCATGCATCTAGGGTTTCATTCAACTCCTGAACGTAAATGCACAATCATTCATAGATAATTGAATAAAGAATTTTAAAACTAGGTTAGATGCACCGGAGCTTGCCTTCGTCAGCTAGGTTAGCCTGGGCACCCTCGGTGTCGAGTACTTCCACGTCTTTGCGGCCGATGCTTCCGCTCCTCCTTCCTCGGTTTCCGGGACAAGGGAGTAATCTCCGTCCGGAAGATCTACACGGAATGCAATGCAATTTAGGTGATGTGATAGTTTGTTGTCTTATCCAACCCTGGGTTGGTCATATTCACCTTAACAAGCTTCTATCTAATGTTTCTCTTTTAGGAAGGTTATTAGTTGTACATGGGTTATTCCTTTATTGAACATTTGAATAAAGGTTTTTATTGTACTTGTTATTTCATGTGAAGGCTTTAACTCCTTTTAATTTCACAAGCAAGGGTATAAATAGTATTTTTATTTATGAATTACTTTCTAATCAGTGATGATAATTAATTATCTTTCAATTATATTAAATAATACTTTCAAAAAAGAAAAAGAATTAATTAGGGGTTTTCTTTATTTAATTTCCCTTTAATATTAAAAGGGCTTTTAAGATTTTTATTAAACAATTAAATTACCAAAAATTAAATAAGTGTTTCAAATGCATATTAGCACCTATCCTGGTCCATTGGACCCACATGTAAGTGTTGGATGCTAGAAAATTAAATATTATTGAAAATAACCAAGGCTAGCTAGTGATTCAACTTAAATGCATACAAAAATAATTAAGCATCAATTTGATCCAAACTTTCTCATACATGCTCTCTGGTCCTAAACAATCCCAAAGAACCAGTATATTCACCTAGGAACTTTACTGATCTTGGTTTATTAATTTACAAAGGAAAACATGCCTAATTAGAGGATAAATATTTCTGGTAAGCCAAAAATCATGATTAATTCACAAGATGTGTATTTTGACATAACAAGACAGTGTGCACAAGTTGAGCTCAAAATCACAAATATATTTAACAGGAAAAATCATCTAGGCAGTTACTGCAGGAAAGGAAAAGAATTTATTTAGCAAGATCTGCTGCATAACTTTGTGCAATTTTCGGCACAGCATATAGTCATGGCCTAAAACACAACATATCCAAAATTGGGCTACGAAGGATTTATGGATTTCAAGTTATGACAGATCTAGGTTTAACACATTTGTACTTTTCCTGCTAAAACTATTTAAAATCTAGCCATGAGTATATAACAAAAGAGGTGGGATTTATCATCCTGAACCCTACAAAATTTGGTTTGGGATTTTTCTGATTTTTCTACGAATTTCTAGGCATTTTACAAGGCACTGAACTGAACTGTAAAGAAACTTAGATAACTTCTATTGCAAACCAGTCCCTAATTCACACAACAGCCCTTGGTTTTCACATTTATGCCCCTGCGGCGGCGGGACAGCTCGCCGGCGGCGATGTGGGGCCGGACCGGGGCAACATGTGGCAGGGGAGGGCGATTGGGCTCACCCCTAGCTGATTCGTAGCGGCGGCGGGGCTTGGGCGAGCTCCGGCGAGCGCACGCGGCGGCGGCCGGCGGGAACACCCGCGGCGGCGGCGATTCCGGCCGAGGCCCGCGGGGATGCAAGTAAATGTGCGGCTCGGGAAGCTCAAGTGGTGCCTAAGGGAGGCCTTGGCGTGCTCGGACGGCGGCGAGCGCGAGCGGGGGAGTGACTTCCACCGGCGGCGGCGGCGATGGCGCGGTGGCGGCTCGGGGGGTGGCGCGCGGCGGGGGAACGGGGGGGGGCTTAAATAGGAGCTCGAGCACCGGGTGACGCCGGGTGACGGCGCGAGATGCTCCCGGCCGTGCTACGGCGCTCGGGGCTCGCGCGTACGGCGGCGACGTAGCCGACGGACCGCCGGTCCGTGGCGCGCACGCGTACGGCGGCGTGGCCGGCGCGGACTCGGTGTGTCTCGGGGGCGGGGGCGCGTCGGGCGCGGGCGGCTCGGGCGGCGCGTGCCTTGGGCCGTGCGCGGCCTCGGGGAGGCGCCGGCGCGGATGCCGGGGGCACGCGCCGGCGGCGGGCGGGCCGACGGCGGCGCGCGGGCGCGCACGACGTCGCCCGCGGCGGCGCTCTGTGCTCCATGTGTTGCTGGTGCCCGGTTCAAAACGATTTTTCTCAAAATTTTCGAACAGAACTGGACCAAGTGATGAATACCAAAGTTGTAGATCTAGCTACTAGCAACATTTTCTACAAAGGCTATATAGGGTTTTTCTGCCTAGATTTGAAGATATTTGAATGCCAACTTTGAATGTCAGCCTGTTTTGGCAAACAGTGTTTTCTGCCTTGCACTTGATTTTTCAAGTTTTTCCCCTCAAAAATTTGAAATGCCAATCTACATGAAAGTTGTGTCCCTCATCAAGATCTACAACTTTCATAAAGGTATAATTTTAAGTGTTTAGGTGAATTTTGGAGAACGCGGCAAAAGTTCCGGCAGACACCTGTGGACACTAGAGTGACAAGGGGTTTGACCCAACCTTTGACCATGGGTTGGCCCCACAAGTGTGTTTACTATTCATTTAGGGTCACTAGGGTGTGTTAGTGAGTTTTCCGATGTGAGGGCCCAGGTTGACCTAGGTTTGACCACGGTTGACTATTTGACCGGCTATTACGTTAATGACGGTAATTAAAAACCTGGGGCGTCACAAATCTTGGATTGGATAGATTGAGATCGGTCTCTCTTCTACATTAGTGACAGAAATAGGAAGAAGAAAGTCACAAGAAAGAAGAAGAAGATTGTGTTCATGTAGATTAGTTATTGAACGTCGTTCTTTGGATGCTTTTCTCATCCTTTTTGTTGAGCGTATGTTGTGTGGTCTTCTATTTGATTTTCTACACAGGTTTTTAGGATTAAGATTAGAAGCAACTTAACACGTGAGTAGTTTGAGAGTGCTATGTGTAATTTGATGATGTCCTCAATTCTTTATTTGATCTTACAGATCTTGGTGTTTTTGCCCTTACTTCAAAGTCTAATGGTATTTTACCCTCTTTTTCAACTTTGTGGATTTACCCCTACTTTCTGAAGTTGAAGCTACTGTTTGCCCCTAGTTTTCACTCCGTTGGATGGAGCAGCACTAAACCATTAGAAATGAAAACAAATATTACATGAACGCAAAAAGACTTAACTACTCCCCATCTTACCCTCACCCCCATACTCGTCTCCCCCACCCAAGGGGTCCAAGCCTGACTCCTCCATCTCCACCAAAGGTCCTCTAGTCTACTTGGTTAGAGGGGTCATGTATGGTCACAATTAGGAGACTCAGGTTCAAATCTTCGTTGAAACGATTTAACGAGACTGTTTCAAAAATCCCCTCGTCAGTTGAGCTAGGTTCGGGGGGTAATCTAAGTCGGGATTCAGTTCACAAGCTCGGCCACGTGCCCAGGTTTCCACAACATTCCTACTAGGAACGTAGGGTTCCAAATCATTTTTTGTGGTTTATCTGTTTTACTCTATATAGGAAGATAATGAGTTAGTTTTGCCTAGGCCGCCCTAGCAGAGGTGGTGCGCGGCGAGGTGAGGCGGCAGGGGTGCCGCCGGCCAGGCAGTGGAGGCTGGCAGTTGATGCCAGGGTCGGGCGGGGGAACTCACCAGCGTTGGAGAAGATGACCTCACACAGGCGCCGGGGATCGAAGGAGGCGGTGACAGTGGCAGGAGTTGTAGGCAGGGTGGCCGGCACCAGTGGACGACGACCGGCACGGAGCTCCGACGGACCCTAGTCCTCCGGCGCCGACCGGTGAGGGGGCGAAGGGGTTGGGAGGGGGAAGAGATGTCGGGGGTAGATGGATAAGGTTGAGTTGGGATGATGAGAACCGTCCGATTTTGATCTTATGGTAAAAAATTTGTGTGAGGGAGGCCCCAATTTCTTTTGTGTGGATCCGTTGTTTCAGTAACGAGGTCAATGGACGCCAGTTTGCTCGAAAGAGAATCATTGTTAAAGGTAGCTCAATCATTGAAATGTGTTTGTCTAAAAGGATAAAATCAGAAACTATTTAGAAAATCAGGGGCATGCTTGTCTTTTTATCACTGTTTTGACATCGATAATTATTGTTGACGGAACAAGGGTAAACCTTGTCTTCAATTTGAGAAAGCAGGGGTAAAATCACTGAGTTCAAAGAATGAGGAAAAATCACCATTAACCTCTAAAACTAGGTGATACCGTGATGCCGCGCGCTTTGCTGTAGAAATTTTTTAAACAAAGTTGTAAGATGAAAATTTGAAAGTATAAACTAAGGTGATTATTATGCAACATTCTTTTATAAACGACACTATATATGAAAATATGTCAATTTTGTTGAGAGGAAACAGCTGTTAAACGATTGATCTTTCACATATTTCTATTGTTGGAATTTTGAAACATGATACTCGCAAAGATGTATGGCTGCTGTACTCACAAAAAATCGTGGAAGACATAAATTGATGATCTAGTGATTGATGTTCCATATGAGGTGGGTGACTTACATGTTGAGAGAAATATTTTTAATGCCTCTTAGTGAGTTTCCTCTGTATAGTTGTATACGAAAGGGGCATAAACACAAAACCCCATTGATCTTTTGTAGCGAACATGGCCTCATATGCCATTTGTTCGGAGTTTGATTTTGGTGATTCATAACAACATGATCATTGGGACTAACCCTATTGCTTTAGCATGTCTTTGTAGACACTTCTAGGTCCCAAGGATGCAAGAAAACCATATGCCAAATTGAGGAAAAAAGAAGACACCGTCGGATGAACCGACGGTCCCTCAAATACAAGCGTCGGTGCAATCGCCGGACGAGTTGGTGCACAGGGTCAAACCCTAGGTACCGTCGGATGAACCGACGGTCCGTTATTTAGTAGCGTCGGACGAGTTGCAGAGGAAGAGTAAGGAAGGCCGTAGCACCGGATGATCCGACAGTCTGAGTGAGGACCCCGTCGGAATATCCGACGCTCAGTTTGAATTCATACAGAGACGCGCCAAGACGAAGCCTTCAGCACCAGATGATCCGACGCCTTGGTTAAGGCATAGCGTCGGTCTATCCGACGGTCTGTTGGAAGCTAACAGTACCGACCTGGACGCGAGGCCTTCAGCACCGGATGATCCGACGTAGCGTCGGAGCAGTTGTGTCAGAGAACCTCAACGGCTACGTGACGTGGGAGGGGCACCGGATGAACCGACGCCCTGGAAAAGAATAGCGTCGGATCATCCGACGGTACCTTTTTCAGTGGACGTTAGCCAACGGCTAGTTTGATGCCTTGGGCTATTTATACCCCCTCCACTCACCCATTTGAGGTTGCTGGAGTGTGTAGAAGTGCAGAGGAGTTCAAGACATATTCAAGATCATATCCAATCCTTCCAAGTGCTTAATTGCTCATCCTTAGACTACTGCATGCTTTGTGTGTGTGCTTAGTGCTAGGCTTAGCTTAGAGCTGAGTGAGTGCAAGGTTGTGCCAACCTTGTGAGGTGATTCTTGAGTGAATCCAGTTGTACAAGGTTCGCCGGAAGCCTTGGGGCCTAAGTGGCTCACCGGCAATCGTCATCGACCCTCTGGCTTGGTGTGGAGCGGCGAGGACACTTTGTGCGGGGGACGTGGAGACCCCCTTCCTTGGTGGAGAAGCTCCTTAGTGGAGGCGGCATCAAGGTGACCAAGGGAGCTTGACAAGTGCCTAAGTGGCTAGCCTTTGTGGCAAGTCAAGTTGGTGTTCTTGGGAGAGACTTGGTGACCGGGAAGCAATACTCTTGTGTGAGTGCTTCAACAACGTGGACTAGGGGTGGCTTAGTGCCTATCGATACCACGGGATAAATCGCGTGTCAAGAGTTTGCTTCCTCTCAACCCCTTTACGTTTCCGCATTTACTCTATTGCAATCTTTGCTTGCCTCTACTTTCCTAGAGTAGTATCATGCTAGGATTGGCTATAGGTTGCAAACCTTCTTTTGGGATGGGAGTTTCACACTAGAACAACCATAGTTGCACATATAGATAGTATGTTCTAGTTTACTTTTATGTAAAATTTAGTGAGCCGTAGGTTAAGGTTTTCAGTTGCCTAATTCACCCCCTCCCCCTCAGCCTAACGGGCATCCGATTCCTTACATCTTTTAAAAAATTATATTTATTTTGCTTTGATTTTCAAAAAAATAAATGGTTGAATCAAAAATTTCGAGAAATATACATATGGCGTCGTACCCCACGGCGGCAGGAGTTCCTACCGCCGTGGGGCACGACGGCAGCGTCACCCCTATAAAAGGAGGTGACCATAGCGTTCATTAGCAACTTCTTTTGAACCCTCATTTTTCTCCTTGATGGATTTCCATAGCTCATGAGCATTTTCACAAGTAAAAACTCTAATGAAAACGCCTACATCTAGTGAGGACAAAATGATACTTTTAGCAATCACATCAAATTGCTTTTCCTTCTTAGTACCATTTTTCATGCCCTCATCGGTGACTCTCCAAACATCAAGGTCCTTTGCTTGGAGATAGGCCTCCATGAGAACCTTCCACCGAGGGTAGACCGTGCCATCGAAATGTGGAGCCAAACCTAAGGTATCCACCCCTTTCATCCCTCTATAGAGCAACTCACTAGGCGGTGAAGCCTAACCATTCTTGAGCCGGTTTTCACAATTTACCAATCGAATTGGTGTATCCTTGTAAAGGAAGTGAGTCTCGGCTCTGATACCACTTGTAAGGAATCGGATGCTCGTTAGCCTAAGATGGGGAGGGGGTGAATTAGGCAACTAAAAACCTTAACCTATGGCTTCACTAATTTCACACAAAGATAAACTAGAACATACTATCCAGATGTGAAACTATGCTTGTTCTAGTGTGAAACTCCCATCCCAAAACAAGGTTTGCAACCTATAGCCAATCCTAGCATGATACTACTCTAGGAAAGTAAAGGCAAGCAAAGATTGCAATAGAGAAAATGCGGAAACGTAAAGGGGATGAGAGGAAGCAAACTCTTGACACGCGATTTATCCCGTGGTATCGGTAGGCACTAAGCCACCCCTAGTCCACGTTGAAGCACTCACACAAGAGTATTGCTTCCCGGTCACCAAGTCTCTTCTAGGAGCACCACTTGACTCTCCACAAAGGCTAACCACTTAGGCACTTGCCAAGCTCCCTTGGTCACCTTGATGCCGCCTCCACTAAGGAGCTTCTCCACCAAGGAAGGGCGTCTCCACGTCCCCCACACAAAGTGTCCTCGCCGCTCCACACCAAGCCGGAGGGTCGATGACGATTGCCGGTGAGCCACTTAGGCCTAAGGCTTCCGGCGAACCTTGTACAACTGGATTCACTCAAGAATCACCTCACAAGGTTGACACAACCTTGCACTCACTCAGCTCTAAGCTAAGCCTAGCACAAAGCACATACACTAAGCATATGCAAGTCTAAGGATGAGCAATTAAGCACTTGGATGGATTGGATATGATCTTCAATGTGTCTTGAACTCTTGTGCACTTCCACACAATCCAGCACCCTCAAATGAGTGAGTGGAGGGGGTATAAATAGCCCAAGGCATCAACTAGCCGTTGGCTAACGGCCACTGAAAAAGGTAGCGTCGGATGAACTGATGCTAGATTTTCCAGGGCGTCGTAGCAGAACCACGTCAATCGCTCTGCATTCATGGATCGGTGGCGACCAAAGACACACACGTTCCACTTCCCCATCGGCGAGATAACTCTTAGTCTGGAGGATGTCGCGATGTCGGGAGGACTGCCGTGTGCTGGCCAGGCGATGGGGCCGGCCGACATCCCCGCGACGTGGCACATTGACTTCCTTGCTCGATTCGCGAACGTTCCTCGGAACGATCGCGCGCCGACGCCATACGTGACCTTCGCCGACACCCACGGGCCCACCTAGACTTGGATCCAGCAGTTCAGCGTACGTGATTCTAACTCTTATTTTCAACGTTTATATGCATTTTAAACGAATGTGACGATGGAACTTTGTGTGTGTGTGTGTAGGCTGACTACATGGCGGATGATGTCGACGACCCGACGTCAGACAGGTTTTTGGAGGTCTACCTGCTCTGGCTGTTCGAGTGGGTGCTGTTCTGCGAGTCAGATGGAGACACCGTGTCGTGGTACATGATCCCCTGAGCTCAGAGGATCACTGACGCACCCCTCGAGTAGATGCCCCAGATCAGCTGGGGCAGTGTTGTTTTGGCAGCTACCTACAGGGGGCTGTGTTCGGCAGTGTCGAGACCGGTGAGTAGGGAGGCGATCCTCCTGTGGTGCCCTCTCCTGTTGCAGATGTGGATCCACGAGTGGTTCGACATCGGTCGGCCTAAGGCCGACCTCTCGGAGTGTGAGCCGCTGCCCGACGGCACCGACCCAGCGGACCTCCCCACCATGGGTTCTCTGTGGTGCCTCCGGAAGGTAATGACCTCCCTTATCTTTTTCTTCGCGTTATGAGTTATTTAGTTCGATTCACTTAACTTTTCTTATTCTTTGCAGCACATTTGGGCTGGGGAGTAGCCGAAGAAGGCGTACTAGGACTTCGTTGGTCAGATCGACCGGATGGTCGATGCCCAGGTCCGGTGGACGTCGTACGCTCCTACCATGGTCGCTGCCCGCGCACCATAGGGGCTATCGTTCGTGTGCTCCCAAGACCAGGCATCCTGGATGACGCGGCGATGACTAGTCTTCGACGTCTACATTGAGGAGTACGTCATCCACCGTGTGAGAGGCAGTTCGACCTCTTCCAGGAGGCACTAGTACCCGATGCGCCACGTCTGCTGCCTACCGGGCACAAGTGAGCTACCATTTGCCAGTTCTAATTTTTTCCGTTACAAATATTCAGTTGTCAATAATTTTATGTTTCATCTATGCTAGGTGGACGCGTAAGGGCGTGGCTGCGGCGATGTCATTCGTCGACAAGCTGCAGCCGTACGTGGCCGAGTGGGTGTCCGCGGCGCACGAGCAGAACGTCGTCACCGAGCACCGCCTTCACGAC
This sequence comes from Cenchrus americanus, assembly GCA_947561735.1. Taxonomy (NCBI): domain Eukaryota; kingdom Viridiplantae; phylum Streptophyta; class Magnoliopsida; order Poales; family Poaceae; genus Cenchrus; species Cenchrus americanus. The sequence continues at coordinate 94,151,115 of OX387242.1, read as the reverse complement.
GGCGCGACATTGGTAGCGTACCTTCAGTGGTACCTCCCGAGGACGCGGACGCGGGTGACGTACGTGCCTGCTACCCCGCCACCGCCACCTATCCCGGACCACGACAGGATCCTACCGAACGTGATGTACTCAGTGCGCCGAGACAAGACCGCCGACACAGCGGTAAGCTATGATACTGCAAGCATATTACATTCATATGACTTTTCATTATAACATGTGTTTCTAATTTTGTGCTCATCACGACGTGCTGGCTAATATCGTGCGGCTCGCATCGGCTGCGAGGGAGCAGTGCTTTACCTGGGGGCCTTGGGAGCACCAGAGCACGTACGATGGGATCATTGCTGCTGCCATGAGGTACTCCGTTGTCGTGAACTACGCCGGGGCCGTAGAGATTCCTCTCCTTCCGCGCCACCCAGCATCGTCCTCGAGCTCTGCCTCGACAGCGGCTTCGCAACCGACGCCTGCCACCTTTGCCGGCGGCTTCTCGCTCCGACGGCACACCGGCGGCCGCGGCCGCGGCCCGCGGCCCGCCGCGGGCCCGCACACCTACGTGCAGCATTCGTTTGTTCCCCCCGACGCTGGTACTTTCAGTGGACCTTATTTTCAACTAATGCATGTAATTATTGTGTGTTTGTGATTATACTATATTCTAATTGTACAGGGCAACCGCCGCCTTTTCCGATAGTCGGGCCTCGACAGTAGGAGTCGTCGCCAATCTTTCCGCTAGGAGGTTCTAGACCGCCGGCCTTTCAGTTTCCGGCGGCAGATATTCCTTCCTCGTCCACTCGGCCTATGTTCCAGCCTACTTTCGACACGACCATAGAGGTGCAGCTGGGCTGGGATCAGATGGAGTTCGGCGACGTTCTCGCGACCCTAGATGCCCCGCAGCAGGCCGAGGAGGTTGGCCCGTCGCAGTTGACACAGGCACCGGTTTGGACTCAGCCGACACAACCACAGGGCGGAGCGACCCCGGCCAGCGGAGCGACACTGGGGGAGGAGGGACACCGGATGTTGCAGGCTTGTCGCAGGCGGCCATGGCGACCACCGGCTCCCGACAAGCTAGGACCGCGGGTGGTCAGGGCACCTGACCCCTGGAGGTACGACCGGGACCACATCTGGACTGGCGCTAGAGTTGTTAGGCCGAAGAGGGGCCGACACATTTAAATGTAGTACTACTTTTACCATGATTTTGTATAAACTATTTGCATCTACTCGTGGACTATGATATTCCCTTGTGATTATGCTTACACTTATCAGTTTGTCGTTTTTAAAAAGGTTAAAAGTGTATTAAAAATGGAAAATTAAAAAAATATAAAATGACCTAACACCACGTGGCACGGCGGTAGGGACCTGCCGCCGTGGCGCTCGGCGACAGGTCCCCGGCGCCGTGCCGCGCCGCCCTGCCGCCAGAAGTATTATCCTGCCGCCGTGCCCCGTGGTGGCAGGGACTTAACACCTGGGCCGTGGGGTACGAGGCCAGATGTATATTTCTCGAAATTTTTGTTTCGACTATTTATTTTTCGAAAATCAAAGCAAAATAAATATATAAAAAAATTCGAGTTGGCCGCTTGATAGCTGGGCTGGGAAATCTTGGCTGTTCGTTAAAAAGCCATTGGGCTGAATGAACGAACGGTTGGTGGGCCGAATGTGTGTACGGTCCATTAGGAAAGTGAATGCAAGCAGCGGCTGGATAACAATAGATACTGAAAATATTTTAGCCACTGGCCCACAAACTTAACTTTGCGCAGCTTGCCCAATCCGGATCCCCCAATCCGCTGCAGTTCTGGATCGTCTAGGGCACTCACTTGGCTACTCCCCTCCAGTGTGTCTGAGGCTCATTAGCAACATTGCAAAGTTATCTTTGTAAAATAAACACTTTACAAGTTCTTATTTTGATTGTGATTCCAAATGATTGAGCTAACTGGGGACGGAGCTTAGGGGCTCAGATAGACGCTAGCTGAACTCAGTAACGTTCCTAAATTTCACTCGTTCTTCCATGGAGCTAAATTTCTCTGGCCATATATATGGTTACCTGTATAAAACAACAAACAAATAACTAGTAGAAAATGAGAACAGTATGAACACGAGTTGTGTGCGAAAAGATGCCCGTAGCACGTTCACACTATAATAACTAGAATGGCAATGCATCCTTGTTCGCGAGGCCGGTGCCCTTCATTAAATCGACAACATATTTAGGATGTTCGATTTATGCCGTTTCTAATTTGTAGCTAAGTCAAAATGTGTTGATAGCATAGCTCATTTGTTTTTGTGGTTGAGAGATTTTGCATGAAACCAAGTAAGTAGTCTAACTGGATTGGAACACTGGTGGGCTGCAGATTAATTTCGGTGGTGTTACATTCTGAAGATTTAGTTGTGTACTCTTTAAGAATTGAAGGATGTGTTCTCTTAGAAGTATATGGACTCATTTATAAAATTCTGTCAATTGTAGGTTCAATTTATGCTACATAAAAGGGTCTTTCGCATAAATATCTTTGCTAGAGTTTGTGCTATTTGTCATTTTTTGGAAATCAGATGTCTTTTTTTTTGTAAAATTCTGAGTTTTTTTGGCGGATTGCTACAAAGTGCACGGTTCTTTTAACATAATCGTTGATCCGTAACATATTTTATGAAAGTTTAAGGGCTCCTCTTAAAAAACCATGGAACATAGGGTGAATTTTTGCTAATGGAAGGGTGTTTTTGCAAAATGACTGTTACTGTGGCCGAATTTCTCAGGATTTAACGGTGTTTGTGCTTTCAGTGGTATGTGACATTCCCGTCAACAGCGAGACGCCCATGGTGACTTCGTCAATATTGAGGATTTGCCGATTCAGGTTTCGAAGATGCTCTTCAGGGTAGGGTTTGCACACGTATGTTCATAGAGATGAATGTACGTGTGTTGTGAGTGTCTTTGATGTATTGTGTAATTCGGATAAAAAGACGACATGCATCAGTGTGTTCACACACTCCACATAAGTACAGAACATCCAGGTCCCTCGATGCGTCCGTTTCCGACCAGCCCGCGCGCGACACGAACAGCAGCCGGCTCCACCCACGCGTCCCCGTCGCGTTGGCCCCTCCGATGATCCCCTCGCGTAGTAGCCGACACGCGGGGCCCACGGGCAGCCACCCTCCCGTCCCGCCGTCGTCCCCCACACGCCAGCGGCTCACGCGCCTCCGCCAGCCGGGCCCCACGAGGCAGCGTGTGGGTAATATAAGTCGGTTCGCTTCCGTTGGCGTGTATTTAAACGCTCTCGGCCCTCCTTCTCGTGCCTTCCATTCCACCGCCGTCGTTTTCATTTTTTTTCAAATCAACTCAAAGCGTTCCAGCCTTCTCATCATCCTCCGACCAATCGAAAGAGAGCGCTAAACAGCTGCATGGAGGCGGAGGTCGCCAAGCCGTTGGCGGCGGCCGCCGCGGCAGCGTCGGTGTCCATGTCGTCGGCGTCGGCCGCCTCCGCCGGAGGAGCCGGCGGCGGCTTCGGGGTGGAGTTCACGGCGGACGACCTCGCGGCGGCGGACCAGCTGGTGCAGCTCAGCGTCAGCGGCGGCGGGGACGACGACGTGGACCAGTGGGAGGCGTTCTCGTCGTCGTCCCCTCGGTCGGTGAATAACAACGCCGCCTCCGCGGCAGCGGCGGCGCGGGGCGAGGAGGAGGAGGAGGATTCCGGGGTGGTGGATCGCAGGGCCAGGAAGCGCTACCGCCTGGTGTCCGACCTCTACGACGCCACGAAGCCGCAGCAGGTCAACAAGGCCGGCGCCGGCGGCAAGATCGTCAGCAAGCGGAAGCGCAGCAGGGACGGGGTGCAGCGGCGGAACTGAGAGCTAGCGATGGAGATGGGGACGCCGCCGGCCGGACCGGAGGTGGCCGGAATGCAGTGTGGTGTGGATCGGGTGGGTTGGGCATGGCCCTGTGTAGATATTTTCCCTTTTTCCGCAAACAGCACTTGTGAGGGAGGGAGAGTTTTCGTTTTCTTTTTAAAAACAGATATGGTACTATGAGCTAGCGAGAGAACTCGTCTCGTTTCTCAAAAGGTTTTGAGATCGGAATTTGATCTTTTTGTGCGAGCGTTCAAACTCAAATTCGGTACCTGAAACACAGTAAAGTTATTTGTGCCTGCGTGCGTATAGTGATTAGCGTTCGGTTGCTTCTGGAACCTTCCACACAAGTCTGGCGCGCCGCATGCCGTTGTGCGTGGTTGCGACGCCGGGCATGCAAACGCGATCAGCAAAGCTAGCTTAGCTTCGGTTGCAAGCAAATGCTGCATGCATGCACATAAGCGTGTCGGTTTGATCTCTGGTCGTTTAATTCGATCTACGGACAAGCTAACAGCGTGTTCGCTGGCTTATCACCACCACCGGCCAGTAAGAGATCTTTTTCTCTCGGAACAAACCAACCACCAAAGAATCACCAATGAAGATTTTCTCTCGTAAAAAACCAAGACTACCATCACCACCAGCCAACCGAACAGGCTGTAAGGCAGCAACGCGCAATCATAACTAAAAAAATCCTTTCGACTCGACAGACAAGATAATTATATATTAAGACTAGAAGAGGGTACTTCGTTAATTAGCAGTTGAATGCTTAGGTTGACCAGAAATGCATTGCTGCTAGAAGTTTATCGAAATAGTCTTCCATGTCACACTTAGAAATTTTCAATTTACTCGGAATTTTGCATACCAATAGTACCAAACTAGATGTGCATTGTCCCAAAATTTGAGATGCAAATTGGCCGACGGGGTCCCTCCAACGAAAGAATCTTTTGCAAACCTCAGTGCTGGCCGTCGCTCGCCAACCACCCTGTTCGCTTGGCTTATCAGCCATCAGCCAACAGTACTTTTCTCTCACAACAAACCAGCCACCAGCAACCAGCCAGCAGTACTCTTCTCTCAGAACAAACCAGCACCAGCCATCAGCTACCAGCCAACCGAACAGGCTGAACACTAGGTCTCTTTATTGGCATGCGGACAACCACCAGTACCGAGAGACTTGTGTTGGAACAAGGTCGCTGGCCGGCACTCCACCCGCCGCGAAGACCCTTTTACCCGCCAATACAAATCATTTTTGGCGTAGTGAAAATTTGAATCTCAAATTTTGGGAAAATGCACATCTAATTTGACACTATTAGTGTGCAGTTTCAAAAAAAATTAAAACTTCGAAGTACGACATGCAAGACTATTCCGATAAACTTCGCGGCATTTTCATCCCGTTAGGTTGACCGTCCACAAGTACATGCAAAATAGTAGTATTCCTCAGGGTCTGCTGATTAGGATTTTTCCCTTTTCCTTTGTTGAAACTTGTCCTTATTACTCGTTTCAAAACAAAAACTTGTCAATTACAAGCTAGATTCAGTTTGACACTCAATTTTTTTCTTCTTTTTTGTTCTACAGGTCTTCATCCTGTTCGTTTGGCTGGTGGCTGATGGCTGGTGCTGATTTGTTGTGAGAGAAAAGTACTGTTGGCTGGTTGCTGGTGGCTGGTTTGTTCTGAGAGAAAAGTACTGTTGGCTGGCGGCTGATAAGCCAAACGAACAGGCTGCTTGAGAGAGTTGGGAAGGCTTGTTTTGGCTTATTGCGCAGTATTTTTCTCTCACAATAAATCTAGTACATTTTTCTCACAACCAATCTGTTAGCTTATACATTTAAGACATGCCACTCGTGTGGCAAGTTCATCAATCAATTAATATACTCCGATAAGGTGGCCCAGCAGTTCCTCTAGGTATTCTTTGTAGTATTACGGGTGTTCTAACTTAAGTACCTAACCATTCTTTTATCCAGAGAAACTAGTTCGTTTTTCCTTGTGCATAAGTGGTTAGAACACCCGTAACATTTTGGAAAAAGAGGAATTGTTTTTTCCCCAATAAACTTTATTGGCCTTCCTCATTTGCCAAATCAAACATGATATATAATGGATGCCCAGGTATATGGACACACACCAAAATTCAAAAAGCGGAATTACTGTTTTCCTTCTCACTCCTTTAATTTGTGGCCATTGTCTGTCATTGTCTGGTCTATTTTTCTTTCGACTGACCAGGTAGTGTTTAGTTCTTTAAATTTAAGCGAATGAATAATGCATTGGATGGAAAGTTGTAGAAAAATATGCGTGTTGGGGGTCCGAAAAATCGGAGGGAATCCCCGAACACAAGAACACAAGAACAACGAGATTCAACGTGCAATTCACGAAAGACAGGGAGACAAGGAATCTCCAAAAGACTCCTCTCGCCTCAAAAGTTGTGAACCTTTTTACACGTGCCCGTGCGCCCCCTTTTATGGGGAGATGAAGGGACTTTTTACATTCCGATAATACTGTGACAACCCCACCTGAGATAATTCCGTACTATCGCCTAAAACACTCCATTTGGTCATTAAGCGACAATAAAGAATCATCCCGTTGAGTGTTGCCGGGTTAACGCCCGGTAAATCACTTGTCAACACAGAGAGGATCGAACATATGCATTAAAACTCCCACGAAGGAGAGTCCAGAGTGTCTTACAAATTAACATCAAATCCCCGTAGGGTCCATTATTACAAACATAGTTCTTTGACAAGAAAGCAAATAGTTCAGAGTTTATTAAAAACGGTGGAAGATAACTAAACGGTACGATCACATCATAGGAGGCTTGCCCATGATGCAATCACTCTTCGTCATCCACCCATTCCAGCTCCCAGCCGGGTGGAAGTTCTCCGGGCCACACATCACATGCATTACCTGGAACAACATTTATAAAGTAAGGATGAGTATACTAATACTCAGCAAGACTTACCCGTCTAAAAGAAAGACTTTACCTCTAATCATGCATGACTTTTGGCTAGTGGGTTTGTTTGCCAAAAAGCTACTGAGTAGTGAATCCTTACTTTCACATTTTAGCTCAAGTTCTAGTAGAAGTAATCATTACTAGATAAGCAACTATTGCAATCAAGTTGTACAAACAATTACTCAAAGTAATAATCTTCACAAAGTTCCATCATAAAGGGATATCATGGCCAGTAGATTAAGTAGTCTCGAATAACGGTGAGAGGTCGACAATCAATTGATTCAAAACCTTGCAAGGTGGATCTAAACACATGGGAGGTGCCCTCACTAAGAGTTCGCCAACCAGGCGGTTCCCATCACTCCTCGGATTGGGATCAGATGCTACAGTCTTCAGTACGAGGTTTACTGGGCTACGCCACCATGGTCACCCAGCCTCACGCAAGTACTCGGGGAGCAAGCCCGGGGCCGCAACCCTAAGAGTAGTAGCGCAAAGTTCCCGCACCGTCTCATTTAGATACTAGGCTTACCGTGCCCATTTCCGGCAAGTGTTTAGTACTTTCAAACACTTAACCAACGAAGCCATTGGACCGGAGCCCAAATCCCATGCTCTTACCACATGAGCAATCCATTTAATCAATATGGTGATTCCATAAAGGAGATCCTATTCTCGCGAGTGACGAACATCACTTGACTTGTACCGGATCCATAGAGAATTGCTCCTAGCGACCTAACATGCTAGTAAAAGATCATAGGTACTTATGGATCATGCAACTAGGGTTTCAATTCAACTCCTGAACGTAAATGCACAAAAATAACAAAGATAAATTCAGAAGTTTAGATGAAACACATAGGTTAATGATTGAACCGGGGCTTGCCTTCGTCAGCACAAGCAGACACACAACCTTCCGGATTTTTGTCCGGATCTTGCTCTACGGTCACATAGTGCACGTCTCCTCCTGCTCCCTCGTCCTCGTCAGCCGGCACGAGCGTATGGCTACCGTCGGGGACTTCTATACGGGGAATGCAATGCAGTGATTAGGAGGGTGATTAGTTTAATTTAAATAACAAACAGTAGCAAACAGCCACTAGGGGTATATGGTTGGCCATATTCACCTTAACAAAAGTATTTAAACACTTTCCTTTTAAAAGATAATCAAAAGCCTAATTAGTCTTCTCTTTAAGGTGATTGTGTGCACATCTATGAAAGAGTATATATAATTTAATTGCAAGACAGCAAGTAAGTTACTTTTACGCCACAAAATATTTTCCTAACTCATTTATATAGCTTAAGCACAAAAGAATTGGGTTTTCCTATTTTTTCCCTCACTAGATTAATCTAGTTTTCAACCTTTAATCAACCAATCACACCTCCAACTTGCCCAACAGTACCCACTGGTCCTACTAACCAGGGACACCTAATTGGACATAAAGAAACAAGTTTGATCCACTGCAAATTAAATGCATACAAATAAAAGCATTTCTAGCTAGCATTTAAAGGATTAATGCAAATAAAAAAAATAAATGTAATAGTAATGAGGCCAAACTTTCTCCTACACATGTTCTGGACTAAAACACGCCCAAGAAACCAACAAACACACTTGTAGCTATTATGGATCTTGATATACACATTTATGAATAAAAACAAGCATAAATTGGGAAATAACATTTCTAATAGAGATAAAATCAGGGTAAATTCACCAGAGGTGCATGTTGGCATGACATGACAATATCCAGAAGTAGGGCTCAAAAATAATTATATTTTAGGCCACATAATTCCTCTACGCGGATTTGACAATATCACAAGATAATTTATATAAAATGATTCCTTCAGTAACTTTGTGCAAATTTTGGCACAGGACCTACGCATGCTAGTCTCCACAACATATCCAAAATTCAGCCCACGATATTGTAGGAATTTGGCAGAAACATAGATCTATGTATTTACATTTCAATTTTTCAAGAAAAGACTAAAGCTCAAATGTATATACATGCTTTGGGAAAGTTGTAGTTCTAGTTACACGGAGCACAACAAAATTTGGTTTGCAATTTTTGGATTTTTCTGTGATTTTATACAGATTTTACAAGGTGCAGCTGAAACACCTCAAAGAGTAGAGAAACGTTTTGCAAACCGAACCCTGGAAAGATCTAAAGTCTCACAGCCATACCCTTGGTTTGCGTCCAGACCCTTAGAAGTTCCTGGGACCTTGCAATGTGGTCCTTGGGCCAAGGGGCCCGCGCGGCCGGCTGGAATCCGGCGACCTCGCCGGCGGTCTTGGCCGGGGAAGCGGCTGGGGAGGGTCTAGGGTCCACGAGGGTTCGGTTTGGGTGCCTACTTGCAGTAGAGAGGCGACTGGCCACCACGGTCGGTGGAGCAGGGCGGCGGGCGCCGCTAGGAGCTCTGCTCCGGTGAGCTGGCAGCTGAGCGTGGGCAACAAGTGGCCTGGGCAGCTTCGGTGGATCCTAACGAAGGTGCCTAGAGGTTTGGGTAGCTGGGAAACAGAGCGGGCACAGGAGTTCACCGCACGGCCTCAATGGTGAACCGCAGCGGCGCTGGACATCACGGTCTTGCGCGCGCGCACGCCCGCGAGCTCCTGCGCCTTTTATAGGCGCTCGTGCCACAGGGGAGAAGTCACAACCATTGCGCACGTCGGCCACATGAGTCAAGGTATGGGCCGGTGAGGTGGTGGCTCAGCGCGAGGCGTACGGCGGCGACGTGACTGGCTGGGCGGCGCGGTGACCATGGACGCGTGGCGGGAGCGGGATGGGTGAGAGAGGCGGTGAGCGCGCCGTCCAATGCCCCCTGCGCGTGCCGCGTGGTGTCCGTGGGGCCTCGGCGTCCGTGCTGGGCCCACGACGTGGTTTCCTGGCAGCCACGCACGCGGCATCGTGCGATAAGGGACAGAGAGCGTCCGCGCCTGAGAAATCATTTCACGCAGCCTTGTTTGACCGCGTTTTGCTCAAAAATTTTCAACTAAAGTGCACCAAGGTATGAATAGGAAAGTTGTAGATCTAGTATCCCTCTACAACTATTACAAAGGGCGTGTGGCCTTTTTCTCAACCAATTGTGCACAAAAGGCATGCCAAGATGGCTATTTTCTGGGCGCTTGTGAATAGTAACCCTGGGCATTGACTTGAGTTTTTCACCTATTTAGGCTTCAAATCTCAAATGCCACTCAACATGAAAGTTGTGTCCCTCGACAAAACATACAACTTTTACATTGGGAGATTTTGAAGTGTTTAGATGAAATTTGGAGAACGCGACAAAAGTTCCGGCTGACACTGGAGGGCAAAGGGGTGTTCAAGGGGTTTTGAGTAGGGTTTGACCAAGGGTTGACCAAGGTTGACCAAAAGGGGTCATTAGGGGTTGTTGGTGAAGGTTTCGAGGTGATGGCCTAGGTTGACCGTCGTTTGACCAAAGTCCACTCGGTTGACCGGATCATTATGGTTAATAAACCCGGCTAAAAACCTAGGGCGTCACAAATACCCTCGAATCTAAGGAATTTTCCTAGTGTGAATACGTACATGAATGTCTTTTACATCTCGTAACTTACGGGGCTGATTTCACACATTTACAAGCTTGCCACTAGTTCACACTCTAAATCCAGACTTTTGAGATGACGTCTTTGACTTGGCCTCTCCCTGATCCTCGAATCCTTTATTCACGATAATCACCGCTTGTTGCAGTTCCCGAACTTCGCGGATTCTATAGATTCCAGAACTTCGCAGGTTCTAATTTCTAGACCTTCGCAAGTTCCCGATTTTCGCAGGTTCTCGATTCTAAGTCTTCACAGGTTCCAGATCCCTGATCTTCGTAGGTTCCAGATTTCTGATCTTTGCAGGTTTCAATCATCCTAAAATGGATATCAGATTCACGCGAAGAAGCCAGATTCAGCTACCATTTTCGTTCGCACATTACTTGAAAACCTGAAAAACACTTTGAAACCCATCAGAGTCCCTTCATGAACGTTTTGCTTTCACGAAACTAGAGTTATCATTCCGATAGTGACCCGCGAACTTATCTCACGAATTTCGGCAAACCCGACATTTCGAGGGTGTAAGGTTTTTCCCTAATTCCCCAACACTAGCCCCTCGGGGAAGCGGGTTGACTCTGACGATCCGATTCCACGAAAACTCTCGAATTCTGGTAAAAACGTCACCCTTGGAACATCAGAGTGGACACGCGTCCTCCGGATTTCTCGCAACAGTCACATCGAGGCAGTTTCTTGAATCTACCCCCCTTGCCCCTATAAATAGAGAGCTTCACACTGTAAAATTTTTTCACTGTTTCCTCGCTTTCTCCAAAGTTTTGCTAACATCTTCGCAGAAGAGCTCTTCGCGACAAAGGGTCTAAAGCTCCGAGACTTTCTCGATTTTCGAAGGTATTGCTTTCTTTGTTTTTCTATTATCTTCTTTTATTTTTCAATGTTCGAATTCGTGAGTCTTGTTTTGCGCATTTTGATTCATAAAAGTCATCTTAGATTTTGCCTTTGCATTATTGTCAATTAGGTGGCTCGCGTTAAAAGCACCGCAAGACCCATGACGTCTGAAGAGTTATCTGCTGCTGGTATTCCGCCTGCTGAGGAAGAAGTTTGAGAAACTGAGAACACTCAACTTCTAGAGGATAACCCAATTCCTGCCGCTAGCGGATCTGAGAATCATGAAGAGGGAGAGATCAGATCCGAGGGAGAAGATATCGGAGATGTGGATGCTGATCCGAGAGAACTCATTGCCGCGAAACACTCAAAGTCACTCCATCCGTCCTTTGTCTTTGGCGAATCTAAGGTCACGACCAACTTGATCAGGGAATATGAGGCAGCCGGATTCTTTCCTGCGGGCGACGGCCGCGCTCCCCTCGATGAGTAGGTTCCTGCTCCTGAAGCTGATGAAGTCGTCGTGTTTCGCGACTTCTTCACCTGCGGTCTTAGGTTTCCCTGCGATCCCCTTGTGCCTGCGATTCTGGACAAATTCTCTGTGAAGATTCATCAGCTATCACCGAGTTCATTTTTGGAAATGTCCAAGTTTTTCTGGGTTATGAAGACCTTCAGATGCAACTTTGGTGTCGACGTTTTTGCACGATTGTTTGAGCTAGTCATCGAGCCGGACATCATCAAACTTGACGATGGCCGACACTACGAGGCGCACTACACATGCTGCACTTTCGACACGCGTATGCAAAATACGCGAAAAGGACTTATGCGAATTCAGATCGCACCTTGCTGCAAGACCAACTTTTTCTGAAGACTGAAGTTCCTATTGGTTTTATGTTAAGGTGGACATGTCTAAGGTTCCTGGCTACGACGGACCAGCTCACCCTCTTTGCTCGCCCATTGAAGCACTGACTGCTACTTGCACCGCTCCATACAATCATCGAGCAGCTGGAATTAGGAATTGCGAAAGTGCATTCCACTTGGCCAGTACAATTCTCGGTGTACGCGACATTATTGAGGAGTTTGTTCCTGCTGAAGTTTGGCCGATTTCTTATGGATGGGCCCCTACTGAAATCATGAGTTTCAACGTAAACTGGGCAGCACAAGAAATACCCTTTCCCCGATTCGGCCTTCAGCTGAAGGACGGCCAGAGCGCCGAAGAGTTCATGGATGAGGTTGAGAAAAAGGTGAATGCCATGATTGGCGAATCCACCATGAACAAATACAAGGCTTATAAAAACTTGGTAAAACACAAGAGAAGAATCAATCGGGTATTCTCTGAAGTTTGTGGCGAAAGGTCGTTCCGATCTCGTCGCCCGAGCCTTCCTGTGAAGGTTCCTGCTATTGCCGTGGCCAGCTGCTCGGCCGCACCTTTGAAAGCCTCAAGAAGAAGATCTTCGAAGAAAGGCAAAGGAGATACAGATGAAACATCCTCTTCCACAGTTTGTCCTGAGAAGACCAGATCTCTTGAATCCAATAAAACGGAAGAGAAAATCATCTGAAGTCGTCTCGGACGCCGAAATTCAGGCGGCTTCCAGCCTCGCTCAACTTAGCCGAAAGAAGACTAAGAAGGATGTGAAGAAGATTGCTATTGCTGAAGTTCGGCGTGTTCCTTCCGCCTTTGACGATGACATCATCGTCGAACCCAGCCACAAAGGTTTTGTCCCTTTCCTGTGGCCTGACTTAAGATTCAATGTTCGTAGACATTGTACTCCAGGTTCTAAGAATGAGTTCGTGGATGTTGAAACTTTTTCAGATGTTGTGGCTGAAGTTCGGAAGGAGGTCACGACGCCTGTCGCTGCCGTTGCTGCTGATGAAGTTGTTGATCCCCATCCCTCTGATCCCCAAGATAAAGCTTCTCCCGAATTCGTCAAGGAACTAGAGATGACTATTCACCGGGGAGGGAGTCCTGTGCAGAATGCTCCCTTGGTCGAGACTCGCGAAGATCTTCCCGAAGATCAAGACCCTTCTCCCTCGATGATTGCCTTCAACAAGAGTTTTGGTACGTCTTATCGAGGCGAACTACTAAGTGTTGGTTATGAAAAGGCTGATGCAAGAGATGGCACATCTAAGTTTCTAACATTATGAGACTCGTCTAAAATCATGGGTGAAACAGGAGAAGGAGTTTCAAAGCAGGCATCCCCACCACTTATCGGGACTCCTGACGACTTGGGGAGACAACCCTCTACTTCCTCACAGAAAATTTCCTGAGATTCAGTACCTCCTAGTCGAATCACCGTCAAAACACTTAGCAGAAAAGGTTCATGAATTATTTGTCCCTCTTAACTGTAGTCTTATCTTTTCCTACAACTTCTGAATTTTGTGATTCCTTACTTATTTTTGTTTTTATGAATTTTCCAGATTTCGAAGCACTTCTTCGGACGTATCCAGCTTCTAGGATCGAAGAATACCAGAAGGCTTACTCTCTGAAAGCTTCACTTCTTGGAAAAATTGCCTCCCAACGTTTGGTGGAGTAGAAGGAGGCTACTAAGAAGTTGTCTAGGGAGTCCAGGAAGCTGAAACGTGACTTCAACTTGGCCCAAGCTGCGAATGTAGACTTGGAGAAGAAGGTTGCTGAACTAGCTGATGCTTTGAAAAGATGCCAAGATGAAAAGCAGGTCACAGAAGATGGGAAGAGGGCTGCCGAAAAAGCCATTGAAAGCTGGAAGAAAGATCTCGAGAAGCTTCAGAAAACTCATGATGATGACTTGAGATTGATCGAAAATCTTCGGAAAGATCATGACAAATCCTCTAAGGCTGCTGAAGATCTTCGAGTCAATAACGCTGATCTCGCGAAAACCTTGAGCAGCAAAGAACAGAAGATTCAAGATTTTGAGAAGGCGTTGGCTGATCGAGACGAGGCTTCTGCGAGAGAGGTTTCAGAGATGAAGGATAAATTGAAGCTTTTGTTCGAAGAATATGAAAAAGCTTTGCGGGAATTTGGTGTTCGTCCTGCTCCACTTCCTGCTAGTGCAGAATTTTCCGTATTTATGAAATGGATTTATACGGAGTTTAAGGCACTTCTTGGGGTTATTTCTGGTGCAAGTGACTTCGCTGCCGCTTCTTCGGTTGAAAGTATCTTGAAGCTCCTTCACGACTTCGACTGTGCTGATCTTGTGAGATTTCGTGAGAAACTTTCACAATTTCCTGATGCTTCGAGTACTTCGAGACTTCGCCTCAACGAAGACGTCTTAGCTATCAAGGCTAAATTTGCAAGGGAATTCTGGTTTTTCAGCGGGAAGGAAGTTGCAAAGAACATTGCTCGTGCTAAGCTGGATCATGTTAGTTTATCAAGGACACTGTTGGTTTTTGCAAATTCATGAACTTTTTGTCTTTGTTTTCTTAGATTCCTTCATTTGTTATTTTCAGTTGATTGAAGAAGAAAAATGAGGGAAAGGCATCGAGGCATCGGAGTCTTCTTCTGAAGATGAGGAAATGAAGACACAGACAATACCGAAGAAGACTCTGGCGAAGATGGTGGTGACAGCAACAGTAGCGGTGATGTTGAGGATAGTTCTGATCACGAGGAATCCTCTCCGAAGGTTGACATCACCGGCTGAGATATTTTGAAAACTTGCCATTGAGGCGATTTGTATAAAAGTTGTGAATTCGTGGGTTACGTACCCTTCTCGAAACAATTTGTCTTGTAAATTTTAACCTGCATAGGTCCTGCAAGGTGGGTCTGCGCAGGATGTGTTGCCCTTGCGAATTCATCATGGAATAGTGGTTAGCGGTGAAGCCTGGCGGTTGTTTAAGGATGCTCACCCTGATCGAGACTTTTCTGATTTTTGGCTTGAAGTTTCTCTGAAGTTGTCAATATGTAGTTTTGATCTTTCCACGTTTTTCTTCTTCGTGATGGCGACACTCGTACTGCTGCAATCTCGAGCTCTTCGAACCTTGTGAAGACGGATCCCCTTAGCCCGAGCACTGATGTACACGATTTCACTTATGCTAGTGATGTTGTAGAAGACAATAGTCGTGATCCTGGGCATATTGTCGAGCTTTCATTCTGACTTTGACTGTAACGTGTACTTAATTTTTGTATGAAATTTTGTGTGTAATTAAGGTAATAAAGACGTTTTTGTTGATTGAGAAAAAACGTCACCCTTCCCCACCTTGCCGTTTTGCATGCAAAATTTCGTTGCCGTCTAACAGTTGAACAACTCGCCGCTACCGTCTCTTTATGCGAACCTTGTGCATATTACTTCACAAATCTTGAAATCACGACAATTGTGGTATAAGTCGACAAAATTTGTTTTACGAATTTTGTGGACTTTACTTTGGTTGGCGTACTTGCCCTGGTTGATATCACAACTTTCAGTTCAATCCTGCCCCTTGGCCTCTTGGAAAAATTTTCTGATGATTCTTGAATAGACTACCATTGAATACGGCTCGCAATTCATGGAAATTCTTTAACAAAAATATATATATAGCTCGTTAATCGCACTCCTAAATTATTTCCAAACTTTTGTCAAATCATCCCTTCACGATGGGAACTTTGTCACAACCTGTTGTTGCTTCAGGCTTCTTTGATGGGAATCTCTTCAACGGTGGGATTTAGGCCACAACTTATTGTTGTCTCCAGCCTTTAGGTGGGAATCCCTTCAACGGTGGGATTTAAGCCACAACTTATTGTTGTCTCCAGCTTTTCGGTGGGAATCCCTTCAATGGTGGGATTTAGGCCACAACTTATTATTCTCTCCAGCCTTTCGGTAGGAATCCCTTCAACAGTGGGATTTAGGCTTTCACAGAGCCGTCGGCTATCATGAAGCCTTTCACGAACTTCCTCTTTCACACGATGGAATTCTGGCTATCACGGAGCCTTTCACGCTTTCACATGATGGAATTCTGGCTATCACGGAGCTTTTCACGAATTTTTTCTTTCACACGATGGAATTCTGGCTATCACAGAGCCTTTCACGAACTTTTTCTTTCACACGATGGAATTCTGGCTACCACGGATCCTTTCACGAACTTTTCACATGGATGGGCCCACGAGACACATGATTTGGGGGAAACTCTTTTCATATATATCACAAATAGTATTTATATAGGATCCGCCTTGTTAAAAACCTTGCCTCTTGATTTAGAGACCCCTTTGCAAGGAAAAGAGTATGATCCTCCTTATTCTAAGGAAATTGCTTAAAAGTAAATGTTTTTGTTCCCGAAACCACTTATAGATTCGTGGTTTGGTTTTCTCAAATTTTTACAGAATGTAAACTTACAAAAAGAAATGCTGAACAAAAATATATCTAGCTAACTTCAGGATTCTCAAGGGTAATACCTCTTCAAGCTATATGCATTCCACAAATATGGCGGTTCTTCACCGGTTTGGTTTAAGAGGCGAAAAGCCCCTGGCATGCTTGTTTCCTTGGCTATGAACGGCCCTTCCCATGGTTCTTAGAGTTTTCCGGGGTTTTCCCAATTCTTCTTTCTTTTCAGAACTAAATCTTCGTTCTTGATGTTTTTTGACCACTTTTTTGTCCTTCCATGTCTTTGTTTCTTTCTGGTACTTCTCGATGTTTTCAGCAGCTTCAAGAATCGTTAATTCGATCATGTCTTTTTCTACCTTTTGGTCGACTTCCTTGATTTTGTTTTCCCTTCAGCACTCTCATGCTTTCATTCTTGATTTCCTCTGGGGTCATTGTTTCGGTGCCAAAGAGTAGGCGAAAAGGTGTGAAACCGGTTGCTCTTGACACTATGGTATTATGTGACCAGATCACTTTTGGCAATTCATCAATCCACTTGCCTTTTTTATCGTCAAACAAGCACTTCTTGATTCCTAAAAATATTAGCCCATTTGCTCTTTCAATAGATCCATTAGACTGTGGATGATATACTGACAAAAACTTCGCATGAGTACCCAAAGTTTTGCAATATTCTTTGAAGGAATAACAATCGAATTATTTTCCATTATCCACGGTCAGTTCTCTTGGAACCCCTAATTTGCAAACTATGTTCTGCTAGAAGAATTTCTGAATTGTTGGCACCGTGATATTCGCCAAAGCTTTCGCTTCTACCCATTTGGTGAAGTAGTCCACGGCCACAGCTGCGAATTTGCAGTTTCCTTGTGCTGTTGGCAGTGGTCCAACGAGGTCCATTTTCCACCTTTGCAAGGGCCATGATGGTGGAATTAAGTGAACTGGCATGGATGGTAAGTTTTGCTGATTCACGATTTTTTGACATGCTTGACATTCCTGAACCAATTTCTTTGCATCTATGTTTATGGTAGGCCAGTAGGATCCTTGCTTTATTGCTTTGCCTGCTAGAGCCCTTGTGTCTATGTGTGCACCGCAGAATCCACTATGGATTTCCTTGAGAAGTTCGAGACCTTTTTCGGAGGTGATACATCTCAGCCATGGTTTAGTGACTCCTGACTTGTACAGTTCTCCATTGACTACCGCATAGCCCCTTGCCCTTTGCTTCAATATTTTTTCCTCCAATTCATCTTGTGGTTCATAATGACCCCTCAAGTATGCCATGATTTTGGCTCTCCAATCAGGAGTCTCTACAACATTCACGATTTTCGGCTTTGTTTCCTTGATGGATGGTTCTTTTATAATTTCAAAGAATACATCGGGAGGCATTTCTTGATTTCTGGCTGCCGCTTTGGCTAGTTTGTCTGCTTCATTATTGTAATCTCTTGGAATGTGTTGTACTGAATAACCCTTGAAATTCCTTTCCATTTCCCTGAACTTCTCAAGATATTTCATCAAAACAGGATTTCTTGCTTCACTCTCTTTTTCGATATGCTCCTGAATGACTTTGGAGTCTGTCTTGATGATGAAGGTTTGCTGACCCAGAGCTTTCATCTTCCTTAATGCCAGAAGTGAGGCTTCATATTCCATTGTGTTGTTCGTGGAATGCTCGTCATTCGTGATTATGAGCCGAGCTGCATGTCTTATCACGACTCTTGTTGGAGATGTTGCAACCACTGAAATTCCAACCCCCTTGTGACACCAGGCTCCATCACACTGCACTACCCAAGGTGTGAGAATTTCTTCGCCGGGATTATGAGTTGGTGAAGTCCAATCTACGACAAAGTCTGCCAAGACTTGCGATTTTATCGCGCTTCTTCAAATCGAAGTCTAGAGTGTATTCTGATAGTTCAGCGCCCAATTTGATGATTCGGGTGAATGCTTCTTCATTTGCGAACAAATAATTCAGTGGTTGATTTGTGATGACTCTTATTCTGTGACCCTCGAAGTAGTGTCTTAGTTTCCTCGCAGCCATGACAACTGCATATGCTATCTTTTCCAACTCTGAGTAAAAGAGTTTTGGCCCTGAGAGAGCTTCTGAAGCAAAGTATACTGGGATTTGTTTGAACTTCCCTCCCTCTTCCTTATCTTGCACTAGTACAACACTCACTGCCGAATTTGAGGCAGACAAATATAGCAGAAGTGGTGATTTTGGCTCGGGAGGGCACAACTTAGTCATATTCGACAAGTAATTCTTGAGTTCTTGAAAAGCTTGTTTTTGAGTTTCGGACCATTGAAAGTTCTTGGAGCTTCTAAGAACTTGAAAGAAAGGCAAACTTCTTTCTACAACCCTAGGAATGAACCTGTTGAGAGCGACAACTCTCCGTGTCAAATTTTGCACATCCTTCACCGAAACTGGGTCTTGCATTTCGATCAGAGCTTTGATTTTGTCGGGTGTAGCGAACATGGCCTCATATGCCATTAGTTCGAGTTTGATTTTGGTGATTCATGACAACATGATCATTGGGACTAACCATATTGTTTTAGCATGTCTTTGTAGACACTTCTAGGTCCCAAGGATGCAAGAAAACCACATGCCAAAATGAGAAAAACAAGGGTCAAAACCGAGCAAGAAAGGAAAAAGAAAAGACACCGTTGGATGAACCGACGGTACCTTAGCAGCAAGCGTCGGTGCAATCGTTGGACGAGTTGGTACACTGGTGAAACCCTAGGCACCGTCGGATGAACCGACGGTCCATCTTTTAGCAGCGTCAGAAAAGTTGCAGAGGAAGAGCAAGGAAGATAGTAGCACCGGATTATCCGACGGTCTGAGTGGGGACACCGTCGGTCTATCCGACGCTCAGTTTGAATTCATACAGAGACGCGCCAAGACAAAGCCTTCAGCACCGGATGATCCGACGCCTTGGTCAAGATGAAGCGTCGGTCTATCTGACGGTCGCGTGGAAGCTAACAGAGGCGACTTGGACGCGGGGTCTTCAACACCGAATGAACCGACGCCCGGAAAAAGATTGCGTCAGATCATCCGACGGTACTACTTTCAACAGCTTTTAGCCAACGGCTAGTTTGATGCCTTGGGCTATTTATACCTCCTCCACCCGCCCATTTGAGGTTGCTGGATTGTGTGGAAGTGCAGAGGAGTTCAAGACACATTGAAGATCATATCCAATCCATCCAAGTGCTTAATTGCTCATCCATAGACTTGCATATGCTTAGTGTATGTGCTTAGTGCTAGGCTTAGCTTAGAGCTGAGTGAGTGCAAGGTTGTGCCAACCTTGTGAGGTGATTCTTGAGTGAATCAAGTTGTACATGGTTCGCCGGAAGCCTTGGGGCCTAAGTTGCTCACCGACAATCGTCATCGACCCTCCGACTTGGTGTGGAGCGGCGAGGACACTTTATGCGGGGGACGTGGAGACCCCCTTCCTTGGTGGTGAAGATCCTTAGTGGAGGTGGCATCAAGGTGACCAAGGGAGCTTGGCAAGTGCCTAAGTGGCTAGCCTTTCTGGTGAGTCAAGTGGTGCTCTTGGCAGAAACTTGGTGACCGGAAGCAATACTCTTGTGTGAGTGCTTCAACGTGGACTAGGGGTGGCTTAGTGCCTACCGATACCACGGGATAAAACGCGTGTCAAGAGTTTGCTTCCTCTCATTCCCTTTACGTTTCCGCATTTACTCTATTGCAATCTTTACTTGCCTTTACTTTCCTAGAGTAGTATCATGCTAGGATTGGCTATAGGTTGCAAACCTTGTTTTGGGATGGGAGTTTCACACTAGAACAACCCTAGTTGCACATCTAGATAGTATGTTCTAGTTTACTATTGTATAAAATTAGTGATGCCATAGGTTAAGGTTTTAAGTGGCCTAATTCACCCCTCCCCCTCTTAGGCTAACGAGCATCCGATTCCTTACAAGTGGTATCAGAGCCGGGACTCACTTCCTTCACAAGGAAACACCAATTCGATTGGCAAATTGTGAAAACCAGCTCATTGGAACGGTTAGGCTTCACCGCCTAGTGAGTTGCTCTAAAGAGGAATGAAAGGGGTGGATACCTTAGGTTTGGCTCCACATTTCGATGGCACGGGCTATCTTCGGTGGAAGGTTCTCATGGAGGCCTATCTCCAAGCAAAGGACCTTGATGTTTGGAGAGTCACCGATGAGGGCATGAAAATTGGTACTAAGAAAGAAAATCAATTTGATGTGATTGCTAGGAGTATCATTTTGTCCTCACTAGATGTAGGTGTTTTCAATAGAGTTTTTACTTGTGAAAATGCTCATGAGCTATGGAAAACCATCAAGGAGCAAAATGAGGGTTCAAAAGAAGTTGCTAATGAACGCTACAGTTGTCTCCTTGAGGAATTCAATAGCTTTAAGCAACTTGCAAATGAAAATGCCTAATCTATCACGCTTAAATGTGCTTGTCAATGAGATCAATGCTTTAGGTGTGAAGGACATCACGGACTTGAACATCAACCGCAAGATCCTTCAAAGTCTCTGGATGCCCGATTATGACTTGGTGAATGCAATCATCTACGAGAAGAAGCTCGAAGAATTGAAGCCATCTCATATCTTGAGCAAGATCATGGCATATGAGCTTCAACTCATGCCCAAGTCAAAGAAGGCGCCCCAAGAAAAGCCCCAAGAACCATCCTCTCCAACTACAAGCCATGCTCTCTCAAGCCAACAAGAGAAGATGTTGAGTAGGATGGCTACTCATGGAAGCTCAAGCAAGGATGATGGTGATGATGGTGACGATGGAGATTCCTCAAGTGATGAAGAGGTTGAATCCATGGTGGCCGAGTACGTGAAGAAGATCTTCAAGTATGTGAAGAAAGTCAACATGTACGGCTACAACGTCCACTTGAGAGAAGGGCGTCATCATCAACACATCAAGTTCACCAAGATCGAGCACAAGCCCAAGAAGAAGGTGGTCAAGGAGAGGAGACCAAGGCAAAAAGCAACTATCACCGTCCGTGAGTGGACAAGTGGTGGAGAATCAAGTTCTTCTAGCTCAAGTGATGAATCAAGAAAGAACTTCACCACCCGCTTCATGCAAGGTCCTTCATCATCACTACACATGTGCCTTATGGCCAAAGGTATGGAAAGAAATGTAAGTGATGATGAATCCGACACCACCTCTCTTGATGATCTTGTTGAGCTAGTCCATGAGCAAAAAGGAATTCTTGAGAAACAAGCTAATGAAATTAAAGAACTCAACGCTCTCAATGATCTTAATGCAACCCTTGCTACAAATTATGAACATTTTGTTGTGCAAATTCAAATTGCTTAGCAAGGAGTGTGATGAGCTAAAATCTAAGCTTGAGAGCAATGATAATAAAACAAGTAATTCCTTGAGCTTGATGAATCATCTATCTCTTGTGCAATTACTATCTCCAAGGTAGATGCTTCAACTTCTTGCATTGATTTAATTGATGAATCTTTCTCACCATCTTGCAATGAGAATGTTGTTGTAGAAACATGTGATTGTCTCATAGGTAAGAAAAATTATGAGCTCAAGCAAGAAGTGAAATGCCTCCGAGAGAGGTTGGCAAACTTGATGGGCAAGGGCAAGAACGATGAGGAACAAGTGCACATCTCTCAAGACATGAAGAGCAAAGTCCAACCTTCTCAAGATAACCGTGATCCCATGGTGAAGAAGCTTGAGAAGGGTGCAACCGTGACTTGCTACAAGTGTCATGGAGAAGGGCACAAGTTCTACAAATACCCTCAATTTGTCAAAAGGATGGACAAGGCGCAAAGAAGAAGTTGAACCCCACCATCAAGAGCTCCCTCATCTACACCAAGCCCAACCGCAAGAACAAGACCAAGAGCAACACCTATGTCATCAAGAAGAAGGCTAATGGAAAGGTGGTTGCACACAAGGTTGGGAAGATGAAGGAGGAGAGGGGTTGGAACCAACCCATTTGGGTGCCCAAGGAAGTCATCATCAACATGAAGGGGTCTCAAATGGTTTGGGTTCCAAAGGCCACTTGAAGGCCATGAGATCGGGGACTTGGGAGGCTTGGCACAATCAAGATGAGAAGATTCAAGCCTATAAGCCAAGCTTGCAAATTGGACATGTGTTGCCCAAGTTCCCCGGTTGAGGTAATGGTCACTTGTACCTATCTCTTGTATCATTGTAGCTCCATTGCCTTGTTTAGGTTGCATTTGTTGCAATGTTTACATATGGTAGGTTGCTTGTGTCATGTGCTAACCCATGAGCAACTTACTGAGGACCATGTGTGGTTCGAGGACTGGTGGATGGTCGCTTCCTTGTGTGATGAGTGATTGACAACGTTGTGTGGACTGATTCTTGGCTAAGTACTGCAGGTGCAGGTTGCGGCTTGACTCGTGTTGGTGCAGGTGAAGAACAAGCGCGAAAGGTCGTTGCCGGTGAGGCCTCCAGGTATGGAGAAGACAAGTAGGCTTCGTTCGAGGGACCCGGTGGCCAGTGAGGTCAAGTGCGGGCCGCATGGTGGCATGAACAGCAAGATGAAGTCGTGGACGGTTTCTTGGTAGAGCCTCAAAACCAAGGGCAAGCCGGGACTACGTGGGAGCCGAGTTATGAGTGGAGATTGGCGGAGGCTACACCGAGTTCGCGAGGTTTGCAGTGGTTCACCAGAAAACCACTGGGTTACTCGGTTGAGCCACAAAACCGAGGCCGAAGACTCGACGAGGAGGTGCGGCCACCCAGGCCGGTTCAACCGCCCAGGAGGGGCGGTCAGACCGCCTGGGGCCGGTCTAACCGCCCAGGGGGAGCGGTCTGACCGCCCTGGCCGCCGGCGTCAAGATGCTTCGAAGCGGAGGACACACGTCGGGATCGCAAGGCTTGCGTCGAGGCTAAGCACGGTGCGGTCGTCGGGCATCCGTCCGATGAAGAAATTCTGAAGACTTCCAAATCCGCCCTCGAGGGGCTTGTATCCCTAGTTATTAGGTGAGGGTAGTTTAGTCTTTTGGGTGCCTCCATATATACTCATTGAATGGGTGGATGGCAGCCAACTCTTGGAACCCTAGCTCATTTGTTTTTCCATTTTCGTTCTCTTTTTTCCCTAGTTTTTCCTAGGACTAGCTTGAGAGCTTCATGTGAGATCTAGAGAGAGGGATGGATGTTTGGGTGGCAAGCTAGACCTTGTACGAACCTTCATGGTATGTATAGATGGTTCGGCGTTGTTCCTCAAGGTGGTTTTCCCGCTCTCTTTTGTGTTGACTTTCGGAGCTCTTTGTTGGCGGTGTTTTGAGAACGATTTCTTGGGGTTTTTGGTGGGTGTCACGTATGAGGTTCTTGTGCCTCTTTGGCTGGTGACTTTGCCCCCAAATCTCTCTTGAATCGGACTCGATTTGGTGGTTTTTCGAGTTGGGCGAGTTCTTGACCTAGAGAAGCGATTTCTTCGATTCCTCTTGAATGTGAGCGTTTCGGGTCGATTCCTTTGAGGTAGAGGTTGCCCAGGAGGTAACCCAGCTAATCTCAAAGTTTCGCTGCAATCCGTGGAGTGATTCGGGAGATCGGGCACGAGGAAGTTAGGGTTTGACCCGCGGGCTGTTTTTCTGGAAGAGGCGGCCTAACCGCCTGGGGGCGGTCTAACCGCCCCGGGTGTTTCCAGGTCGAAGTTTTGTTTCGCCGGATTTTCCTCTGTGAGTTTGTTCGCCTTGATCAGAGGAGCGTCTGGGTGAAATTTGGGGTCATTCTCGTGTTGTTTGCTAGGTGTTCTTGGTTGGAGTTCGTTGCTGGGTACAGGAGGTTAGACCGCCCCTGGTAGCCGGTCTAACCGCCCCTAGGCCCCTGGGTGGAGTTTTGGTTTTCACCAAGATTTTCTGGTAGCTAGCATGGCCTTGACCAGAGATCTTTGTTGGTGAAACTGTGGTGCGTTTTGGTGCTCGGAAGAGGTGTTTCGGAGGATTCTTGGTTACCAGGTGGAGGCGGTCTAACCGCCCCCTATACCCGGTCTAACCGCCCCCTCTGGTTAGCCGGCTTTCAAGTTGTTTCCGCTGTCATTGGTGCGTGTGTGTTGTGGTTGCTGGTAGAGTTTGTTCCTAGGACCAGTAGCACTGCAGTGGCTACGTGGTTTTGGCAAACAGAAGGTAGAAGTGCGGAGCGTGTGATTTCGGGGGTCCGACCGAGCTAGTTCGTCTTGTCGGAGTTTCAATCTCCCTCGAGAAGAATTTTTATCGGCTCCCATTCACTCCCCCCTCTCTGGTCTCCTAATCGGTCCTTCACTTACATGGTTTGATTAGTGTGTAGGAAAGCTACACTTGTTCTTTCATGGTGCATGTTTTCATATATATATCTTTTTGCATCATGAGCAAGCTATAGGGTTAGCTTCCCTTTCGTTGTCATAAACAATGTGCATACATTTGGTTGGTGATTCAAACACTAAATGCACACATTTAGGGGGAGCTCATCCTATGGTTTGGCTATGGGACTAACATTGTTTCAAGCTTATCTTATGTAGTCCCTTAGCGACGCGTCCCGGTGTGGTACTTCATTCTAAGAGAATTCTATTTCACTCTCAATGTGATCTAACATCTCTAAAAGAGTGAATATAGCAATATGAGCTTCATGCTATTGAGTTATGTCCTTACGAGCTTATGTCTCTATATAAGTTCAAAGGCAATGTACTCATACATTCCTAATCCTTGTGGTACCCCAAGTGTCTTCTATGCAAGCTTCTTTCAAGTGGTGTCACCTAGTGATATCATTTCCAAGTGGCTCATCTCAATGTGGTGCCAACAAGGTAAAGAGGATCAACCCCCCCCGGAGGTATGCAATGATCAAAACACTACAAGTGATATCTGCAAGTGGTAATGTTACAAGAACCCATTTGTTTTATCTCTTGTTCTTTAAGCTACCTCCTTGCACGATATGTTCTAAGCTTCCTTGTCTTACAAGTTTGTAGTTGTGCACTTGTCTTCACACTATCTTTTTGTGCACACACTTAGGGGGAGCTTACTTTGTATCATGCTAGTCTCATGAGCTAGTGATCCACCTTAGTCATTCTTACATGTGGTATCTTCATTGATATCATACATATGGATCATGGTTCATGCGGCTTTCTCCCTTGTATTTAACATTTCTCCTTGAGCTATGTTTGCTAGGATTTGCAAGTTTTCTTGGAGCCATTTTGCTTTGGACCTTTTGGCGATTTTATTCCAAAGGGGGAGAATGTGAGACCAAAGCAAGCTAGGTTCCAAGGATATGAGACCAAAGGGGGAGAATGTGAACATAGGAAGAGAAGATCAAAAAGGGAGAATGTTGATCTAGGGGGAGTTTGGATGATGGTAAGCATCCAAACAAGTGTAACTGGTTCTAATTCTGTCAATTTTTGCAAAATTATGCTTGCTTTGGTTGTGTTGTCATAAATCACCAAAAAGGGGGAGATTGTAGCGAACATGGCCTCATATGCCATTAGTTCGAGTTTGATTTTGGTGATTCATGACAACATGATCATTGGGACTAACCATATTGTTTTAGCATGTCTTTGTAGACACTTCTAGGTCCCAAGGATGCAAGAAAACCACATGCCAAAATGAGAAAAACAAGGGTCAAAACCGAGCAAGAAAGGAAAAGAAAAGACACGGCCGGA
Organism: Cenchrus americanus; assembly: GCA_947561735.1. Lineage (NCBI taxonomy): Eukaryota > Viridiplantae > Streptophyta > Magnoliopsida > Poales > Poaceae > Cenchrus > Cenchrus americanus. The sequence continues at coordinate 94,125,146 of OX387242.1, read as the reverse complement.
TGAACTGACGGTACCTTAGCAGCAAGCGTCGGTGCAATCGTTGGACGAGTTGGTACACTGGTGAAACCCTAGGCACCGTCGGATGAACCGACGGTCCATCTTTTAGCAGCGTCGGACGAGTTGCAGAGGAATAGCAAGGAAGACAGTAGAACCGGATGATCCGACGGTCTGAGTGGGGACACCGTTGGTCTATCCGACGCTCAGTTTGAATTCATACAGAGACGCGCCAAGACAAAGCCTTCAGCACCGAATGATCCGACGCCTTGGTCAAGATGAAGTGTCGGTCTATCCGACGGTCGCGTGGAAGCTAACAGAGGCGACTTGAACGCGGGGTCTTCAGCACCGGATGATCCGACGGACCGTCGGTGTATAACGTCAGAGTAGTTATGTCAGAGAATCTCAACGGCTATGTGACGTGGGAGGGGCACCGGATGAACCGACGCCCTGGAAAATCTAGCATCGGTTCATCCGATGGTACTACTTTCAGCACCTTTTAGCCAATGGCTAGTTTGATGCCTTGGGCTATTTATACCTCCTCCACCCGCCCATTTGAGGTTGCTGGATTGTGTGGAAGCGCATAGGAGTTCAAGACACATTGAAGATCATATCCAATCTATCCAAGTGCTTAATTGCTCATCCATAGACTTGCATATGCTTAGTGTATGTGCTTAGTGCCAGGCTTAGCTTAGAGCTGAGTGAGTGCAAGGTTGTGCCAACCTTGTGAGGTGATTCTTGAGTGAATCAAGTCGTACAAGGTTCGTCGGAAGCCTTGGGGCCTAAGTGGCTCACCGGCAATCGTCATCGACCCTCCGGCTTGGTGTGGAGTGGCGAGGACACTTTGTGCGGGGGACGTGGAGACCCCCTTCCTTGGTGGAGAATCTCCTTAGTGGAGGCGGCATCAAGGTGACCAAGGGAGCTTGGAAAGTGCCTAAGTCGCTAGCCTTTGTGGCGAGTCAAGTGGTGCTCTTGGGAGAGACTTGGTGACCGGGAAGCAATACTCTTCTGTGAGTGCTTCAACGTGGACTAGGGGTGGCTTAGTGCCTACCGATACCACGGGATAAATCGCGTGTCAAGAGTTTGCCTCCTTTCATTCCCTTTACGTTTCCGCATTTACTCTATTGCAATCTTTGCTTGCCTTTACTTTCCTAGAGTAGTATCATGCTAGGATTGGCTATAGGTTGCAAACCTTGTTTTGGGATGGCAGTTTCACACTAGAACAACCCTAGTTGCACATCTAGATAGTATGTTCTAGTTTACTATTGTGTAAAATTAGTGAAGCCATAGGTTAAGGTTTTAAGTTGCCTAATTCACCACCTATCCCTCTTAGGCTAACAAGCATCCGATTCCTTACATCGGGATTCGCCTCTATGCCCTTTGTTGAAACGAGACATCCAAGAACTTTTCCCTTGTGAATGCCGAAGACACATTTCTCAGGATTCAACCTGAGGTTTGCTGCTCTGAGATTCGCAAAAGTTTCTACCAAATCGCCAATGTAGTCTCTTCTTTGAATGCTTTTGACTATTATGTCATCCACATATGCTAAAATGTTCCTCCGAAGTTGAGGGTGAAGAACTATTGCTATCATTCTTGAAAATGTACACCCTGCATTCTTCAGCCCCTCTGGCATTCTGACAAAACAAAATGTTCCGAAAGGAGTGATGAAACTCGTTTTCTCTTCATTTTCTTTGCACACTCTTATTTGGTGATATCCTGAGAACATGTCAAGGAGTGAGAGAATTTCACTGTTGGCCGCATCATCCACGATTTTATCTACCCTCTCCAAGGGAAAATTGTCCTTTTTGCATGCCTTGTTCAGATCTGTAAAGTCTACACACATTCTCTATTTTCCGTTCTTCTTCTTCACTGGTACAGTGTTTGCTAGCCAGACTAGATACAAGACTTTTCTAATCACTTTCGCGTCTTGGTGTCTTTGTACTTCAGCTTCTACTGCCTTCACTTTTTCTTCAGACATTTTTCTGAGCCTTTGCTTCTTCGGAGGTATCTTCTCATCTGTTTTGAGGTTATACTCGATGATGTCGCTGTCAACACCTTGCAGGTCTTTGGCTGACCAGGCGAAGACGTCTTTGTTTTTGTTCAAAAATCTTATGAGCTCATTTTCTTCTTCGGGGGTAAGATGAGCCCCTATTGTGACTACTCTGTCAGGCATGTCATCCAGGTACACTTTCTTGGTTTCACCATCAGCGGCTATCTCGATTTTCTCTTTGTCTCGCTTGGCCTCAATGTAAGGCTTTCTCTCTTCTTCGGGAGAGTTCAGCTGATATACGTTGGTTTGGCCTGGGGTATGGCCCTTTTCTATGTTTCTGGCCTCTTGCTGATCACCAAACATGGTGATGACTCCTTTGGGCGTTGGTATCTTCATGCACAGGAACTGTTGCCTTGAGCGTCGAATTTGTTCATGAATCCCCTACCGAAAATCGCGAGATACAGATGATATATATCAACCACATCAAAAGTGAGAGTTTCTGTTTTGGCATTGTCAAGATCTTCGAAAGATACTGGAAGGGATATTTTCCACCTGATTTGATTGGCTTTCCTCCGAAACCCTGTAATGGCTATTCTGGTGGGTGCAGCATGTGCTGAGACAAGTTCATCTTCTCGAAGGTTTTCAAGAACAGGATATCTACTGAACTTCCATTATCTACAAGAATTTTTCCAATAACTCATCCAGCTATGTTCACCTCGATGACCATGGCATCATTGTGATTCGTGGACTTGAGCTTGAAGTCTTCTTTTGTGAATGTTATCGGCACCTTGACCCATTCTGGTCGCGCAGCTGGACCATCATTTATGATTGTATTCATGGATCTAAAATAGTTGTTTCTCTACCTTTTGGTTTCGAATTCCATGCCTGATCTTCCTGTGATGGGCATGATTGTTCCGAAAGATGGCAGGGCTTTCGGGTTCTGAGGTCTTGAACTTGATTCTGGTCTTGACGAATTGTCGGGTGGTGGTGGCAATATTTCTTGGATTGGCTGCGATTGCTGAATTGAGTGAATTGCCTACGACTTAGGGTAGAACTGCTGGGAAGGTTGCCATGATGGTTGTGGTTGCTGAAACTGCTGCATTGTGACTGGACTTGGTTGATAATTCATAAACTGTGGTTGCCAGAAGTTCAGGCGAAGTTGGTTTGGCATTGAGGAGGTGATAATCATTATTGCCTTCTCTTGCTGAATTCTAGCAATATTCTTCTTAGATTTCGGGCACCCTTCGGTACTGTGACCTCTTTCATGATACTGGCAGTAGAAGTATGGATCTCTTGGGTTGTGATTTGTGAGTTTCGGGGGTGCTCTTTCCCTTCCCCTTCCATTCCCCTGGGTGCAAATCCTCCTCTTGCGCTTGGTTTGTTGTTCTGATTTGTCTAAGGATTTTCCACGTTGTTAATATTTCGTGAATTCTGAAATTGAGGTATCCACATCGTTTCTCTGTTGCCTTGTCTTGCTTCATTTCGTTCAGCAACTCTTCTACGGTGATCATCATCGGACATGATGTACTCTTCAAGTTCATGGAAAAGTTCATCAATTGTTTTGGGCTTCTTTCGTGTCAAATGTGAAGCTGTTGGTCCTGGAGTCAGACCCTTGATCAGTGCATTGATCGTTGTTTTGTCATCTGCTTCGGGAATCTAGGATCTCTACTGCATGAATCCTCTTACAAAGTTCTGTAATGGCTCTCTATCTTTCTGCTTGCAGTTGTACAGATCTGATGACTCGGCTGTTGTTTCATGGAATATCTGGAATGCTTGCATGAATTTTGTCTTGAGATCGACCCAGCTGTAGACTGAGTGTGGTTGTAGTAGAGAATACCAGTTCAGAACTGGACCTTCACAGGCAATGATGAAGGATTTGGCCAGCGCAACATTATCTCCTCCTACTGAATTCAAAGTTGATTCATATCTCACGAGAAATTGTCTAGAGTTTCCGAAGCCATTATACTTCGGGAGAGAGCCGGTTTGAACTTTGGTGGTCATGACGCAGTTTGCAGCCCTATGGATAGCCTATGGATAGTGGTGATTCAGGATCCACGAACTCTGAGATTCCATTACCCACGAAGAAATTTTATTTCGAGGTTCTTCTGTTTGGTCCAGAATTCTAGTGTGGTGAGTCTTTCCACAATGAGTTGTTCTCTTGTTCTTTCATTTCATCAATTTTTCTTTGAATTCTTTCAATTTGTTCTTTTGCTTGATTAAGTTTTTCTAGCTTTTCTGAAGCCTTTCTTTTTGCTTGTAGCTGGTTCGCAAATCTTTCTTTCTCGTTCTGTAGTTGCTGTATTTTCTGTTGTACTTCCTCTAGTTCTCTGTCTACATCCTCATCGTCATCATCGTCATCTTCATGAGCATCTTGTTGTGTGAACTGTTCTAGAGTGTGTGTTGTCTTCTCAGCTCTTGCTTTCTGGAGAGCCTCGAGTTTTGCCCTTCGTTCTTGATCTGTGATGTGCGAAGGTTCTGGAGTGTGAGATTTCGTTGTCTTCATCATGATGGTGCTCCTCTTGGTCGGTCTCGGTGGGAACGTTCTTCTTGGATCTCTTCTGTGGTGGCATCGTGAGCTGTTTTTTAGCTGAGACACAGTGGGTGCCAATGTTGGGGGGTCCGAAAAATCAGAGGGAATCCCCGAACACAAGAACAACGAGATTCAACGTGCAATTCACGAAAGACAGGGAGACAAGGAATCTCCAAAAGACTGCTCTCGCCTCAAAAGTTGTGAACCCTTTTACACATGCCCGTGCGCCCCCTTTTATAAGGAGACGAAGGGGCGTTTTACATTCCGGGAATACCCTCGAATCTAAGGAATATTCCTAGTGTGAACATGTACATGATTATCTTTTACATCCCATAACTTACGGGGTTGATTTCACACATTTACAAGCTTGCCACTAGTTCACACTCTAAACCCGGACTTTTGAGATGACGTCTTTGACTTGGCCTCTCCCTGATCCTCGAATCCCTTATTCACGATAATCACCGCTTGTTGCAGTTCCCGATCTTCGCGGATTCTAGATTTCAGAACTTCGCAGGTTCCAATTTCCAAACCTTCGCAGGTTCCCGATTCCAAGTCTTCATAGGTTCCAGATCCCTGATCTTTGCAGGTTCCAGATTCCTGATCTTCGCAGGTTTCAATCATCCTGAAATGGATAGCAGATTCACGCGAAAAATCCAGATTCAGCTACCATTTTCACACATTACTTGAAAACCTGAAAAACACTTTGAAACCCATCAAAGTCCCTTCATGAATGTTTCGCTTTCACGAAACTAGAGTTATCATTCTGATAGTGATCCGCAAACTTATCTCATGAATTTCGGCAAACCCGATGTTTCGAGGGTGTAAGGTTTTTCCCTAATTCCCCAATAATGAGTTGAGACGCGTATTGTGAGAGAAGATTTTTCCTTTTTCGGATGAATGACAGCGGGTCGGGTAGGTGCGGGTACGACATTTACCCGCCCGCCAGCTTACCTGAAGCCACATCCTTTGCCCGCCCGCCAGCGTGCCCGCGGGCGAAAATCCCTACCCATGCCCGTGCCCGACGGATACCCGCGGGTATCAAGAAACCCACACCCGCAAGAACAGCCTCTCGCAGACTCGCAGTCCGCCGTGGATAGGCGGGTGCACGGCGGCGCGACACCGACCAGCCGATGCAGGAGAGGCGTCGCGCGGCGTTTACTAGCTCCGGCCGTGTGGGCGGCCTAGTGCGCGATGGCCGCGCGGGCGCCTAGTGTTGCGGTGGCCGCGCGCGTGGGGCGGTGCGAGGCGGCGGCGGGGGGGTGATCCACACGCGTGGGGGCGGCGTGAGGCCGGCGGCGGGGCAAGCCATGCGCGCGGGCGGCGCGAGGGCGGCGGCGGGGGGCGAGCCACACCCGTGGGAGGCCGGTGGTGGGTCACGCGAGGGGCGGCGGCGGGCGACCCACGCGTGGCGGCCGGAGGCACAGCCGCAGGGGGTGGGGCATGAACACGAATGCCTCCAGATGCAGAGTGCTGCCAGTGTGAGGGAAAGAAGAGGGGGACGGTCGGGTAGGACTGAAAGGCAGCGGCGCGGCACTCTGGCCGACTTGGCTGGGATCTCTCTCTAGGGTTGGGGTGTTGTGTTAATGGGTTGGGCTTAGAGATAGTTGGGATATATACATCGGCCTTGTTTTTGTCGCGGGTAGCGGGTATGCCCGCGGGTGCAAGTTGCTACCCGTTAGCTGCCCGCAGACGAATTTTGCTGCTCGTACCCGCGCCCGCGGGCGGATTTTGCTACCCATATCCGTGCCCGTTGGGTCGAGTATTCGCAGATACACGGACCCGCAGGCAAAACTGTCATCCCTAGATGACTTTGAGGTAACGGATTGATTGTACGTATCACCATGGCGTACATACGCGTCCTGGCTTGGGGATCATGGAGCAGAGCAAAAGGTTGGTGCGTAAGCTTCCACCATGTAATAGAAGTAGTTTGAGGTCTATGGCGAAAGCTTCGCACTAGCCCTTGCTAGTGCGGACAATGATTGCGCTCGCTTCGTAATTACCCTGTTGGGGGCATTGTCGCGGCCTCCAACCCTTTGGTCTGCTAGGTGAAGACTTAGCCTGCTCCTTTCGGGGTGGGCGGACAATGTAGGCGGTGATGACGTCGCTTCCTTTCTGAAGGCATCATTTTGCAAGACCTCCGGCTAAGGCCCTGCAACAGTGAAGTGCTAGAGCGAATGGGAACATCAAATCCCAAATCACAGTCGCTAAGGAAGTGATATTCCGGTTGGAGGTTTCTCAGGATACCCGACCACTCTCGGTCGTGAAGGCTGCTTTGAGGCGGTTTTTGAAGATCCGTTATTTGGGTCTCACCTCACTGGAGCGCACTATGGCCCGACAACGCTCCAGTATGCATTGGCTCCACGAGAGGGATGCTAACACCAGATTTTTTCAGCTGCATGCGAACCAGCATAGATGGAGGAAACATATTAGCATGCTTCAGGTCGAGGGGGCCACCCTGGTAACGGAGGAGGAGAAGGTCGAGGCCACTTTTAACTACTTCTCCAGTATCTTGGGCACGGCTCATCCGCTCATGATAGAGAGGGTCGACTGGATTTTGAGGCCTTGGGGATCCATCGGAGGGACTTATCCTCCCTTGGTCGCCCATTCACGTAGGAGGAGATTTGGGCGGTTGTTAAGGAACTTGTGACACCCCAGGTTTTTAATTACCGTCATTAACGCTAATGACCGGATCAGCCGAGTCAAACCGGTCAAACACCGGTCAAACCTAGGTCAACCTGGGTCATCACCCCGAAAAACTCGCCAATGAACCCTAATGAACCCCTTGACCAAGCCTACACACACCCGTAGTGGACCCTTGGCCAAAGACACGGTCAAAAACGGCTTAACTGTTGACGTCAGTGAATGTCATCCGGAACTTTTGCCGCGTTCTCCAAAATTCACCTAAACACTTCAAAATCTACCTTTATGAAAGTTGTCCATCTTGTTGAGGAACACAACTTTCATGTAGATTGGCATTTCAAATTTTGAGTGGAAATTGGTGAAAAACTCGATTGACTGACAGTACCTCCTGTTTTCCAAGACAGAGCGGCATTCAATGTTGGCATGACGTTCCTGCAAAATCCGTCGAGAAAAACACTAGACGGCCTTTACAAAAGTTGTAGAGGGTAGTTAGATCTACAACTTTCCTCTTCATTGTTTTGTGCACTTGTGTTCAAATTTTGGGAGAAATTTGTGCTGGAAGTTGCTCAGTCTAAAATGTGCAGAGCCAGTGCGAGGCCGCGCCGCGACGCCGCGCCGGCCGGCGCGCGCGCGCGCGCGCGCGCGCCCACCGCGGGTCGCCGCCGCCTCGACGTCCGGGCCCCGCCGGTGCGTGTCCCCGAGGTCGCCCACGCCTTCCCGAGGTCACGGCTCGCCTCTCGATGCCTCGAACACCGGGAACGCCCTGAAAACCGAGCCGCCGTACGTGCACGCCATGGACCGGCGGACCTTGATCTGTCGTCCGGCGTGCGCGCGCCTCAAGGCACTCCCGTCCGTCCACCAGTCGCGAGGAGGCTCGCACGTCGCTATTTAGGCGCCGTTGCCCTCGCCTCGACGCACGAGCTCTCCCCCCCCCCACTGCTCCATGCCGCCGCCGGCCGCCATGGGGGCTGCTCAGTGCACGTCGCCTTTCCCTCTATTCCATCGCCATTCCAGCTAGCCAACGCCCCGCCTAGAACCCATAGAAGCTTCCCCCTCCCTTGGTTGCGCCGCTGGTCTCGCTGCCTCGCCGGAACCAGTCCCACCGCAGCCGCCCCTCCCTGGCCGCCGGCGAGCTGCTCGCCGGAGCCACCTCCGCCCTGTCCAACACCCCAAATCGAGCCCCTAGTAACCCTAGACCTCCTCCCCGTCCTCCCCCGGCCGCGAGCACCAGCGAGCTCACCGGAATTGGCTCACCCGCGCCGGCCAGCCGTGCCCAGGGGCCACATTGCAAAGCCAACATTCTTTCCAGGGTCCCTGCTGCAAATGGTGAACTCCAATAGTAAAAGGGATTTCCTGATTCTTGTAAATTGCGTAGCAAATCACAGAAAAATCAGAAAACTGTAAAACTAATTTTGTTGGATTCATGGTGAATTAGCCTACAACTTTTGTTATTCTTGCCTGAGCTAATTCCTGTTAGTTTTTGCATGAAAAATACAAATGTGAAAACCCTAGATCTGCAATATCTCAAAAACCATAAATCCTCTGTAGCTAATTTTTAGATATGTTGTGTGTTAGATCATTAATAGCTCCTATGCCCAAAATTGCACAAAGTTATGATGTAAATCTTTTTATAAAAATGTTTTTTCATTTCTGTCAGATCTGCATTAATGATTTTTCTAGTTAACAATATTTATGTTTTTGAGCTCAACTTGTGCACACTGTCTTTAAATTCTAAAACAAACCTATGGTGAATTAATCGCAATTTTATAGATAACAGAAATAATTATTCTTGAATTATGCTTAATTTTCTTCAAAAATTCATAACTCAAGTTCCATAATAGTTCTAGGTATATGTGCTGAACCACTAGGCTAGTTGGGGCCATATAACATGTGTGATAAAGTTTGGATCATTTTGATGGGTAATTATTTTTGTGTGCATTTACCTTGTCCATCTAGCTAGCTTTTGTTATTTTCAAAAATAATTAATTTATGGTGATCCAAAGCATGCATGTGTGTCCAGTGGCTTGTTATAGGTGTTTAGAGTGTAACACACCCTTCCACTGAATTGTATTAATTAATTTCATGAATAAAAGCTATGTGGGTCAATAAAGGCTTAATAGTCATTAATTGGGAAAAATCACCAACCCATCTTAATTAATCTTGTGTATGGTTGCAAATCATGTTAAAAGAATTAAACGTACCCACCCACTACTGTTTGTGAAGTTGAATTAAATTAATCACATATATATGTACACAGTCACCATCAAAAAGAATATCTAATAAAGAATTGCAAACAGTTTCTTTTTTGGAAGACTATGCTAAATGTATTCTTATCAAAGTGAATGTGTCCAACTAATACGCCCCTTGGTTGTCAGTTATGGTTCATGGTTAATTAAATTAAAAATCATCAAACAAATCTTGCACTTGCATCTTCGTGTAGATCCTTCCGCCAGTAGACGTACGCTCGTGCCGGAAGGAGGAGACGAAGGTGTCGGCAAAGAGCTGCCGTACGTGAACGTAGCTCAAGACCTGGACCCAAGTCCAGAAGGACCCGATAGAAGTCGAGTGATGTTCGTCACTCGCGAGAATAGGTTCCTAGATAGGAATCACAAGATATCCTTAAATGGATTGCTCATGTGGTAAGAGCATGGGATTGGGCTCCGGTCCAGTGGCTTTCGTGGGCTAAGCTTTTGAACGTACTAAATATTCGCCGGGAATGGGACCGGTAAGCCTAGTACCTTAACGAGGCGGCGAGGGATCCTACCATTACTACTCTTGAGAAATCTCCTAACTGGCTAGCTACTGGGAAGGGTGGTGTATGGTGACTCCGGGTACCTCGCGGGGTATGCCGGATGGCCTGCACCAAGGACTATAAAGTTCGATCCCAACCCGAGGATTTTTGGAAATGGCCTGGGAAAGTTGTCCCTTTGTGGGCAGCCTACCGTGTGTTTGGGTTTACCTTGCAAGGTTTAAATCAATCGATTGTCGGCCTCTCACAGTTATCCGAGACTGTTTAATCAACTGGCCATGATATCCCATAATGATGGAACTTGAGGAATATTGCTGTATGAATTAATTGCTTGTCCAATTCTTGATTGAATTAGATGGCACATTTAGAAATGGTAATCAACTAGAAATTGTGCTAAAATATTGAAAGTAAGGATCTACTCTTAGTAGCTGTTTAGCAAAAGAAACTCCACCGGCCAAAAGCCTTTCATGTCTAGAGTTTGGTGATGTAGTTATCACCCGACGGTTAAGTCTTGCTGAGTATTAGTATACTCAGCCTTGCTTTAAAATTTTTGTTGCAGGTGTGATTGACCGGATGGGCGACGACAAGTAATGACATCACGGATGGCCTCCTGTGATGTCTACTGTTGTGCTAGTTTAATTTCCGCTGTTTTTGAACTCCGAATCTTTACTCCATGTCGTGAACAATGGTTTGTAATAAAATGTTTAATTCATGTTGTACTCTGGACTCACCTTTGCGTGAGTTTTAATGCATGTGTCGATCCTTTGTTTGATGTCCAAGTGATCTACCGGGCGTTAACCCGGCAACCAACGACAGGATGATACTTTACTATTGCTTAATGACCAAAGTGGATCGGTCTTAGGCGATAGTACGGTATTTTCCTGGGCGGGTTGTCAGAGCTAGTATCAGAGCGACTGTATGCACCAGAGCTTAATCACAACCTTAATCACATTATTTTAGAATAAAATTTGCCAAGATTGTTTGAATTTGCAAAACGCGTTGGTCTGTTAAGGATAAACTAGACCGAGAGGCCCTAGAGGGAATTTTTGCTTTCTTTAAGGTGGCTTATTAATCTATGGTTTATTTTGCTAACTCCCAGCACATTTTACTTTATGTCAGACTTACTTTCTCGCACAACCAAACTAGATGAGCCACGTGTTTTATACGTGTGTTGTTCCGCATCACGGAAATTGCGAGGGTTGATGGAGTGATCCATTCCACGGATCCCATCTTCGCATCTGTTTATGAGTTGTGTGTCGCCACGTGTTTCATATGTGTGCATTCCGCATGTTGCCCATGCGAGGCAAGGATATACTCCATTCAAACGGAGGATGTCCGAGGTTGGACGCTGTCCATGCAGCAGCTTAACGCATGGATGTCGTTTCTATAGTGAACGGTACTGTTTGTGGATGCTTTCATGAGTGCTGGCATGGAAGGTTCGTTGTGTTCTGTGATCTTCTGCAGGTACACTAACCTCGTTACGTAAGTCGCTAAGTAAGCATCGGCTAGATCTCGACTAGTTATTATAGGGAGATACGTGTATGTGCCATGCCACCGGCGCTAACTCCGAGTTTGGCTTGGATGCCTTGTGAGGACGATTAGGACGTCTTGCATCATGTTAAAAGTTGTGAAAGAACCTAAACTGAACTCACGTCTGTCTCCGTGCTCTCTGAGGTAAAATAGTGATAGCGTGTTTTGTCCTGTTTAGCCTCTTTAGGTGTGGATGTGTTGTCATACTTAAATTATTAGAGTTGTTGCTTAGATTGCTATCCTCGTCTGAGAATCTTTTGTCTAGGTGATCTCAATTTAGGTTGCTTCAATCTAGTCCAGTGCTGCTCGCCCAAGTTCACGATCATAACTTGGTCTACCGCAAGTTATGCTCGGTTAGTCAACCTTTGTCTTGCTATCTTCTTAGAATCATCTGGAATCTTGCTCAAATAGCCCCTTCCCTAATCTTCTAGCTCAACCTTGCGTACCCAACTTGAGTTTCATAACCTTGCTAAGTTGCTACGCAAACTTGGGAAGTGTTGGGCTCTGGTTTGAGTAGGATGTTCGGTTTCCGATTGCCAGACCGTGTATCATTGGTATGCCTGCTCGTTCGAGCCCAGCATACGATGGTATTTAAGTATGCATGGTTACGCCATACCTTAACCCCTACCCGTACTCGTGGATCGAGTTACCTTTGTACACTCGCACCCGCCTGATTCTCACTTTTGTCGTTATGCCCAGATGGACAACGCTGGCTCTACGTCGGCGGATGTGGAATTATGGACTCTCGTGAACTACCTCGAGGAGGGTGGATATCCTGCACTTTTGTGGGACACCCTGAAGGACTTTGGGTACACCACTTACCCAGAGTACTCGACACGTGAGGTCATGACCACAGGCCAACTCCTTCGTTGCGAAGTGAAGGTGAAGATTTCTGTGTCCCCGACCAATCCTGCTTGGGAAGAATGGGAGTGTATGGCACACGGAAGAAACTTGTCCCACACGGTGCAGAAGGCTGCTCTCCAAGCACTCACAACTTTCTATGGGAAGCACCCTGCCGAGATAGTCAACTCTGCCGCCAAAGTAATTCCGGTACCCGAGTGACACATTGCACCAGGTGGTGAACGCGAAACTATCCTTCCAGCCCAGAGCAACTCTCACTATAGCCCTGATCTTGTCACCTCAGTCCACTTCTCGGAAGCCATGTACGACACCTACCGACGGATGGTGGGAGAAAGTGTATTCTATAGACACCAAATCTATAGATACAAAGTTAAGGAAGTGGAGTGTTCAGCTCAAGCGTTGAAGGAAGCCCGAGCAATGATCGCTACTCTCAAGAAGGAAAGACGCAAGGACAAGGCAAAGATACAAGAGTTAACCGAGATCATACATGAGCAGAATTTCTTATTGCAGCATAACGATCAGTATATGCTTGAACTAGAAAATCAACTGGAAGCTCTAGCCATTCCACCCCCAGAACCTGTCATTCCTGGACCCGCACAAGAAGAAGATGTTGAAGATATCCAAGGTGAATCTGGAATTGGGTCTGGACCCGAGTCACCGTAGACTTTCAGCGTGGAAGATCCCACCCTTGGAAGTTGGTCCGTGGGAAATAAAACACTAAGTCGTAAGAGTGCAGTGTTGTAAGGAACCCTAGTGTGCCATGACCGCTTTTGGTGAACTATTGCTGTCGGTTGAACTAGGGACATTGTCGTTGCAGCTAGTCTGCATTGTATTTCCAAATGTTGTTTGGTAATTCGTGAAAACCCTCATCAATGTACTGCCTTGATTAAACATCTCTTTCCGTAATGATCTTTGTCGGTATTATTTATGCTAGTTGTGAACCGTCAAGTTCTGTGCTCCATGAATTTCGTGTCAATCAAAGATCCAATCGATTCTTCAATCCTGAACTTATTCTTTTCGGTCTTGGTCAAAACCTTGTGTTTGAAATTAAAAAAATGTTGCTTTTGAGCATGCACTGCATCGCATATGCATTTGGGAAGTTTGGGTATACTAACGAACATCTGCATGAAAACTCCGTACCTCCTCTACCTCTCTCGATTGGTGATGTTGTTACCCCATAGCCAAAGGTGTCGCGACGGAACCTAGGGTATCGTGTGTGCTGCAGCCACACGACTGCCACTAGGAGCGCGCTAGGTATCTTGGTTGTGAGATAGCAACTCATCACACAGATCCTCTCCCTACCTTTGGTTGCCCTTGCAATCACTAACGCATATGGGTAACCGAGTCATTCTAATGTGCATCATGAGCACCATACCGCACGAGCGTGTGCATAGTGTCTTCACAAGCATATGCATCGCATCAACATTGAAAAGTATTGCACTTTCAAAACAATGAGTTGTCAAAACCCCAAATTTGCAAAATAAGTAAAGGTGTGAGCGAGCCTATTCTGAAGTTTCCGCATCAAGCCATTATCCGTACAAAAATTATGGAACTCTTTAAGTTAGGCTTCCTTTTCTTCATAATGGTCTTTTGGAAATTCCTGTCGACTTGGCCTCGTGCCGCAACTCTCGACAACCTTCTAGCATCTTTTCCTCTTCCTGCTAGCCAAGTGGAAGCATTAGACGTAGAAATCTCTTGAGCAGTCAAGGTTCTCGAATAGTCAACATGGGGAAATCATCCATCGTGTATTCCTTCTTGGTCCACGCTCATAATCTTCAAATTCTCAGGTTCAAGCAAAGAAGTACGCCCAGGATCGATTAAAGCTTTTTGCTACGTTTCTCTTCGATGCCATCACAAACGTAAAGCATTGTACACTGAGCTTTTCTCGTTTCGCTCCCCTTCACGGTCGATTCTTTAGACCGTCGAGCCCCATCGTCATCAGTGTCACGACCGTACGACGCCATGACGTCGCTCTACCATCGATTTCCGCAACCGTATTCACGACGCCGAGACCGCATGAGCTGGCCTTGTTGAGCTCCGTGTTGTCTACGCCAGATAACCGGATGGATGAACGACCGTTACAGCCCCGCAGCGGTTATAAAATGGAAACCCTTTACCCAGAACCGCTGACACGAAAGCTCCGTTTCCATCTGAGCTCGACATTATCACTATTCTTGTACTCCTTCCAGCTAGCCTTGGCTACACGGCCACTAAATCATCTCTTCCACCTACTTCAATCCTCTCGAGCAAGCTGTTCTCCCGTGTTCGTCCCCGACGTCGAGGTGAAGCTCAGAGTAGACCGGAAGAAAGAATTCAAGACAAGCTGCCACCCATGACTCCGTCTTCGGAAGAGCTCGAGTCTTTTCACTGGACGTTGATAGGGATGTATCTCTGTATCGTAGGAGGATTATGTCTGCTATTAGCTGTGCATGTGCACATTCATTGTCCGCTTCCTCATGAACGGCAATGAGGTAGTAGGAGAACACACTTGTACCTTTTGTTCCAGCTGCATTCCCGATCATGGGATGTGTGGACAAAGCTTTACCAATTTGATATTGTGACTGTTTGGATGTCCGATTTGCATTGCTTACCGTGAACGAGTCTCGTAGAGTATGTTCGAATTATAAGCTTTTGGGTGAGATTCCGAACATGTGCTAATTAGGGACTTAAATTTTCAGATGTTCAGACCGGCATGGAATAACCCCAATGGTTTTGACGCATCGGGTAGCGATGATCTTACGCTACCGCCACCAACGATGTTGACCGAAGCTTTCATAGCAGCACATACCGAAGTGTTGTGCCAACTCCTGCAGGCACAACAACGAATGGCTCAACCACTACAACAAACGCCACCGACGCAACAGAAGATCCAACCTTCCAAGCCCTGTTCACCCGAAGTACCTACCCAGAGTGACATAAACGCCATTGTCGGCGCAACTCAACTGTTAGAAGGGCAGAATTCTATGCTGAACCAGATGGTGTCCGATATCATCCAAGGACGTTATGGGAAACCATATCAGAATAGTTTGGCAGACAGTCTCTCTCAGTCCTTATCTGCCTCTATGGTCGAACAAGCCCGTTTGTTCAATCTGTTGGAGGAGTATGTTAATCAAGACCAACCCCAAGCCTCCGACTCGATATTACCACCTTCTCGACTCAATGGATCTTAGAACAGAAGAGAGGGCAAATCGAGGCAGTAAACGAGTCTTATCTGAGATAGATGTAAGTGAGTGGGAAATAACCTGTACGGAGACCCGTCCGCACAAGGGCAAACGAAGATGTGACACTAGCAAGGCCACTCAACTCCCTGCTAGTGCAACACGTTTGCGCGCTGCGAGGTTAAAAAGGAGAAAGGAGAGGAAGAGGTTCCACCTTATCAAGAAAGCCCAGCAACAAATCTCCAAGCTCGGAGACCTTCCACCCCGTTTGTGCTACAATTGTAGACAACCCGGGCATTACGCAAAGGAGTGCCCGAACCCAAGACAGCAGAACCCCCAGCAACAGAAGCAGAACCCCAGATCCGCTATCAACAACCACGGCAACAAGCCAAGCCTTCAAGTGGAGCAAGGCCAACTGAATTTCTTGGGTAACACCTCTATCCCAGAACCACTTCCCCACTTCCTCTTGTAGTTTCGAATCTCGGGACGAGATTCTTCTTAAGGGGGGTAGACTGTGACGCCCCAGGTTTTTAATTACCGTCATTAACGCTAATGACCGGATCAGCCGAGTCAAACCGGTCAAACACCGGTCAAACCTAGGTCAACCTGGGTCATCACCCCGAAAACCTCGCCAATGAACCCTAATGAACCCCTTGACCAAGCCTACACAAACCCGTAGTGGACCCTTGGCCAAAGACACGGTCAAAACCGGCTTAACCGTTGACGTCAGTGAATGTCGTCCGGAACTTTTGCCGCGTTCTCCAAAATTCACCTAAACACTTCAAAATCTACCTTTATTAAAGTTGTCCATCTTGTTGAGGAACACAACTTTCATGTAGATTGGCATTTCAAATTTTGAGTGGAAATTTGTGAAAAACTCGATTGACTGACAGTACCCCCTGTTTTCCAAGACAGAGCGGCATTCAATGTTGGCACGACGTTCCTACAAAATCCGTCGAGAAAAACACTAGACCGCCTTTACAAAAGTTGTAGAGGGTAGTTAGATCTACAACTTTCCTCTTCATTGTCTTGTACAATTGTGTTCAAATTTTTGGAGAAATTCGTGCAGGACGTTGCTCAGTCTAAAATGTGCAAAGCCAGTGCGAGGCCGCGCCGAGACGTCGCGCGCCGGCCGGTGCGCCGCGCGCGCCCCGCCGCGGGTCGCCGCCGCCTCGACGTCCGGGCCCCGCCTGCGTGTCCCCGAGGTCGCCCGCGCCTTCCCGAGGTCACGGCTCGCCTCCCGATGCCTCGAACACCGGGAACGCCCTAAAAACCGAGCCGCCGTACATGCACGCCATGGACCGGCGGTCCTTGCTCTGTCGTCCAGCGTGCGCGCGCCCCAAGGCACTCCCGTCCGTCCGCCGGTCGCGAGGAGGCTCGCACGTCGCTATTTAGGCGCCGTTGCCCTCCCCTCGACGCACGAGCCCTCCCCCCTCCCCCCACTGCTCCATGCCGCCGCCGGCCGCCATGGGGGCTGCTCAGTGCACGTCGCCTTCCCCCTATTCCATCGCCGTTCCAGCTAGCCAACGCCCCGTCTAGAACCCATAGAAGCTTCCCCCTCCCTTGGTTGCGCCGCTGGTCTCGCTGCCTCGCCGGAACCAGTCCCACCGCGGCCGCCCCTCCCCCGGCCGCGGCGAGCGGCTGCTCGCCGGAGCCACCTCCGCCCTGTCCAACACCCCAAATCGAGCCCCTAGTAACCCTAGACCTCCTCCCCGTCCTCCCCCGGCCACGAGCACCAGCGAGCTCGCCGCAATTGGCTCATCTGCATCGTCCAGCCGCGCCCAGGGGCCACATTGCAAAGCCAACATTCTTTCCAGGGTCCCTGCTGCAAAAGATGAACTCCAATAGTAAAAGGGATTTCCTGATTCTTGTAAATTGCGTAGAAAATCACAGAAAAATCAGAAAAATGTACAACCAATTTTCTTGGATTCATGGTGAATTATCCTACAACTATTTTTATTCTTGTCTGAGCTAATTCCTGTTAGTTTTTGCATTAAAAATACAAATGTGAAAACCCTAGATCTGCAATATCTCAAAAACCATAAATCCTCTGTAGCTAATTTTTGGATATGTTGTGTGTTAGATTATGACTAGCTCCTATGCCCAAACTTGCACAAAGTTATGATGTAAATCTTTTTATAAAAATGTTTATCCTTTTCTGCCAGATCTGCATAAATGATTTTTTAGCTAAAACTATTTATGTTTTTGAGCTCAGCTTGTGCACACTGTCATTTCATTCCAAAACACACCTCTGGTGAATTACTCACAATTTTATAGATAACAGAAATATTTATTCTTGAATTATGCTTGATTTTCTTCAAAAATTCATAACTCAAGTTCCATAATAGTTCTAGGTATATGTGCTGCACCACTAGGCTAGTTTGGGGCCATATAACATGTGTGAGAAAGTTTGGATCATTTTGATGGGTAATTATTTTTGTGTGCATTTACCTTGTCCATCTAGCTAGCTTTTGTTATTTTCAAAAATAATTAATTTATGGTGATCCAAAGCATGTATGTGTGTCCAGTGGCTTGTTATAGGTGTTTAGAGTGTAACACACCCTTCCACTGAATTTTATTAATTAGTTTCATGAATAAAAGCTATGTGGGTCAATAAAGGCTTAATAGTCATTATTTGGGAAAAATCACCAACCCATCTTAATTAATCTTGTGTATGGTTGCAAATCATGTTAAAAGAATTAAACGTACCCACCCACTACTGTTTGTGAAGTTGAATTAAATTAATTACATATATATGTACACAGTCACCATCAAAAAGAATATCTAATAAAGAATTGCAAACCATTTCTTTTTTGGAAGAGTATGCTAAATGTATTCTTATCTAGGTGAATGTGTCCAACTAATATGCCCCTTGGTTGTCAGTTATGGTTCGTGGTTAATTAAATTAAAAATCATCAAATAAATCTTGCACTTGCATCTTCGTGTAGATCCTTCCGCCAGTAGACGTACGCTCGTGCCGGAAGGAGGAGACGAAGGTGCCGGCAAAGAGCTGCCGTACGTGAACGTAGCTCAAGACCTGGACCCAAGTCCAGAAGGGCCCAAGGCCAACCTTGCCAGCGAAGGCAAGCCCCGGATCATTAACCCCGCCTTTTAAAATTTTGCAATGATGTTTGCTTCGATTGTGCATTTACGTTTCAGGAGTTGAATTGAAACCGTAGATGCATGATCCTTAGGTACCTATGCTCTATCACTAGTATGCTAGGTCGATAGCTGCTATGCTATAGGACCCGATAGAAGTCGAGTGATGTTCGTCACTCGCGAGAATAGGTTCCTAGATAGGAATCACAAGATATCTTTAAATGGATTGCTCATGTGGTAAGAGCATGGGATTGGGCTCCGGTCCAGTGGCTTTCGTGGGCTAAGCTTTTGAACGTACTAAACATTCACCGGGAATGGGACCGGTAAGCCTAGTACCTTAACGAGGCGGCGAGGGATCCTACCATTACTACTCTTGAGAAATCTCCTAACCGGCTAGCTACCGGGAAGGGTGGTGTATGGTGACTCCGGGTACCTCGCGGGGTATGCCGGATGGCCTGCACCAAGGACTGTAAGATTCGATCCCAACCCGAGGATTTTTTGAAACGGACTGGGAAAGTTGTCCCTTTGTGGGCAGCCTACCGTGTGTTTGGGTTTACCTTGCAAGGTTTAAATCAATCGATTGTCGGCCTCTCACCGTTATCCGAGACTGCTTAATCAACTGACCATGATATCCCATAATGATGGAACTTGAGGAATATTGCTGTATGAATTAATTGCTTGTCCAATTCTTGATTGAATTAGATGGCACATTTAGAAATGGTAATCAACTATAAATTGTGCTAAAAGATTGAAAGTAAGGATCTACTCTTAGTAGCTGTTCAGCAAAAGAAACTCCACCGGCCAAAAGCCTTTCATGTCTAGAGTTTGGTGATGTAGTTATCACCCGACGGTTAAGTCTTGCTGAGTATTAGTATACTCAGCCTTGCTTTAAAATTTTTGTTGTAGGTGCGATTGACCGGATGGGCGACGACAAGTAATGACATCACGGATGGCCTCCTGTGATGTCTACTGTTGCGCTAGTTTAATTTCCGCTGTTTTCGAACTCCGAATCTTTACTCCATGTCGTGAACAATGGTTTGTAATAAAATGTTTAATTCATGTTGTACTCTAGACTCGCCTTTGCGTGAGTTTTAATGCATGTGTCGATCCTCTGTTTGATGTCCAAGTGATCTACCGGGCGTTAACCCGGCAACCAACAACAGGATGATACTTTACTATTGCTTAATGACCAAAGTGGATCGGTCTTAGGCGATAGTATGGTATTTTCCTGGGCGGGTTGTCACAGAACTGCCCCTGGATAAGGCTCCTGGGCCCACATGAGCTCATCGCTGCCATCGCCAAGGGTTCTCGCTCCGTTCTCCATCGCTTTGACTCTCACTTCGGTTACATCAGGTATCGGTATGGATTGGGTTTGAGGTCTATGGCGAAAGCTTTGCACTACCCTTGCTAGTGCGGACAATGATTGTGCTCGCTTCGTAATTACCTGTTGGGGGGCATTGTCGCGGCCTCCAACCCTTTGGTCTGCCAGGTGAAGACTTGGCCTGCTCCTTCCGGGGTGGGCGGACGATGTAGGTGGCGACGAAGTCACTTCCTGAAGGCATCATTTTGCAAGACCTCTGCGCTCAAGCTTTGCTGTAACCAGGATGTTAGGCTAGCGGTGATGTGCACGTGTCCTAGGTGTTCTTTTACCCTGTTGGCTCTTGTCTATCGTGTGGCCTCCAGTGTGTTGGTTTAGCTGTGGTGTGGTGCTTCTCGCCCCTTCTTTCTCCTTAGTTGGTCGTGTTGTTCTTTGTCGTTGTATCTCCTGAAGTATTTCTTGTAATTCTCTCTTCTTAATTAAAAACGTGCTTTGCACATCTTAAAAAATTAAAAAAAAATAATCTGACTCTTCAAAGTAAACAAGAAAGCCACTTTGAGACCGCATAGGTAATACTCCGGCTTACTTACTAAGCTAAGGGCACCGCTGATCATATGTTTTCAGTTTAAATATTTGCCCAAAATATATTCTGAAAATAAAACTACACTTTGGCCAGAAAAGCTCAAAGTGGAACCTTGGTTTTGCTCGGATTTCAGCATTGGAGAGCATTATTATGGGGCAATGATCGGAGATGTCGGAAGACAGAGCCCTAAGGTGACAGTAGGGGAAGAGCTCCTCCCAATCGGTGGAGGCGAGGAACCTGTCAAGTTTGACAAGTGTTGGGTTCGCCCGCTCGCTGCTCCAAGTATATCGACGTCCGTGTAGCTGAAAATCAGTGAGTTCCAGAGACTCCACCGTGCGGCGGAAAAGTGCCATGTTCCTCCTGTTAATGCGGCTGTTGTTTTTATCCGCCGCCTCCAGGATAAGGTTGAAGTCGCCCGCGACTGCCCAAGGCCCAGTGCAAGCATCTCTTATAGCTTCAAGCTCCTCTAGGAAGAGGGCCTTGTCCCCGTCGGCCTGTGGGTCGTACACCAATGTGAGCCACCAGTGTAAGCCACTATCAAGATGTCGGATCTTCACCATAATGGAGAACACCCCTACGTGCGGATCAGAGAACGCGATTAAGGCACCACGGCCAGCCATCAGGATGCCCCCCCCCC
This sequence comes from Cenchrus americanus, assembly GCA_947561735.1. NCBI lineage: Eukaryota > Viridiplantae > Streptophyta > Magnoliopsida > Poales > Poaceae > Cenchrus > Cenchrus americanus. Next base: position 94,104,057 of record OX387242.1, on the reverse strand, counting down.
CCCCCCCCCCCCGTGTGTCAGACGCCGGCAAGTAAGTGAATTCAGAATAATCAACACCAAACAGACACATCACATCACCAGGGGTGAACGCAACAAGTTTGGTCTCCTGGAGACAAACTATCCCCGGTTGGATATCACCCACAAGAATGCGCACTGCGTCCCACCGAGCCTTCATGTTTAGCCCGCGTACATTCCAAGACAAAATGGTGTATCGATCCATGGGAGACAAGACGCCAGTCGTAGTAGGCCTTACGCTCAGGCCGCGGTCAAGCGCATGGAGGAGGTGACCCTCCCCAGCGCTGGGAACAAAGCATTGACAGCCGCTCGGTTAGAGGCCGTGAGCTGTTGCTTGTTGAAGTACTCGTCACATGCTCGCTGCGAGGCAACCACAGAGCCACCCGCGTTGGCTGCGCTATTCTCGACCATGCTGCCGCTTCATGAGCAAAACCGACGCCCTCTTTGCCGGCGCCACGTGTGCCAGCTCCATCGACGCTTGTCGACGACTGCGCTTCGGGAGTTCGACTGTTGGCAGCGGTTTGAAGATTACTCGAGTAGGGCGTGAGGGGGTGGTCAGCAGTGGGGTGGAGATCTTGGCCTGGACAGCATCAGCGAACTACCACAGCGAGTGGACTCTGTCGGCGTTTTAGACCGGCAACCTACTACGGGGAGTACCCGAAGTAGATGATTGTGACTCGCCGAGATCGGTAACTCGAAGGAAGAGACACGTGGCACACAATTTAGACAGGTTCAGGCCGCGAGGTGCGTAATATCCTATGTCGTATCTTTCGCGTGGCTACGGATTGATAGAGCACGATTACAAGATGGTGCAATGGTGCGCCGTGAGTTGTATGAGAGGAGATTGGATGAGGTGATCGGTCCCCTCCCTCGCCTTATATAGTCCGGGAGGCGGGGTTACAAGTCGGAGTAGGGGAGAGAGTACTAGTCGAGTACGTCTAGGAGTCCTCTATACGGTGCGGAACATGTACGGCTCCCTAACCGAGTACTACTCTGTGTAGTCCTTATGCTCCACGCCTTCAGGTGCCGTGTAGCGCAAGCCGGGTAGTCCCGGGGGCCCACCGAGTAGTCGGTTACGGTACCCACCGAGGTAGTGGGCACCGGGGAGGTCCATACGACAAGCCCCGAGTACTTTGTAGTCGAGAAGGATAGCTTCAAGTAGTCTTGACGGCCTTAACGAGTAGTCCTCAAGCGTCCCCGAGTGCTACAAGTCAAAAGCCCTCAAGAGTAGTCGAAGCATCCGAGGGCCGGAATGTACTCCGGGGCGATGGTTGAGCAATCTTGAAGTCTTCTCGAGTAGTCCCAAGCGTCCTCGAAGACTGCCTTCGATCAAAAACTGCCTGTCTTGTCTTGAAGCCGGATCTGATATGGAGGTGCGATTGCAAAATCGCACTCCATATGGAGTAGCCCCCGAGCCTTAGGTTGAGCCGCGGGCTCTGGCTGAGGGTCCATCTGAAGTCTTGGCAAGAAAATCCCGAAAAATCCGGAGAGAAAAACCGAAGGACACGTGGCACGGAGCCCCCGAGCCTTGAGTCGAGTACTTACTCTCGAATTGAAGGGTCTTCTTGAAGAATGTGTCCTGAGATGCTCTTGAGACTAGCCGCTTCCCAGGTAGTCGAGTAGAAGTAGCCGAGCCCCCGAGGTGAGGTGCGTCGACTAGTAGAATACGAAGAGTCACGCGCAACCGCTGAGTCAGCCGCGCGTGAACTTGTCCAGCCACCCGTTGCGGAGCCGGTTTGGCTTATAAATAGAAGCCAAAACCCTTAGGGTTTTTCACCCATTCGAGCTGCAGCCATTCCGTTTGCATCTGAAGCGAATCCACTCCCAGCGCTTGCTGCCGCCGTAGTAGATCCAAGCGCGCCGCCACCCGAAGCTTTTTAGGGTAGCCCCCGAGCGGATGCGAGTGAAGACGCCTTGCACTTGGAGGATGAAGTCGTCACCGTCCAAGACGTCCAAGGCCGCCGGGAAGAAGAGGGGCCGCGAAGAGGCCGCTGCGGCTACCGCCGGAGCAGCGCCGCCCATGTCTCCACCGCGGGCTGATCCAAGCCGCGAGTGGAAGAAGTCCAAAGTGAAGACGGAGGATCTGCTGACCCTCCTGAACAGTGGGTTCATCAGGGAGAAGGAAGTCGACATGTGGAGATCCGCCGCTGGAGATCCATATCCGATGGAGAAGGCCGAAGACGAGATCCCGATGTTTGCGCGGTTCGTGGAACGCGGTCTTGCGCTCCCGGCCAGTGACTTCTTCAAGGGGTTGCTCGGGTACTACGGGATCGAGTACCTGAACCTGAATCCCAACGGCATCTTCCACACGGCGGTCTTCGTCCACTTCTGCGAAGCCTTCCTCGGGATCAAGCCGCATTGGGTGCTTTTCCGGAAGTTCTTCCGCGTCAAGCCGCAACCAAGTGCCACCAACCCCAGGGTAGTCGGAGGGGCCGGCATCCAGCTGAGGGAGGACGCCGCGGAGTAGTATTTGGCGTACAAACTTGTCGACTCCAACACAGATTGGAAGACCAGGTGGTTCTACATCACGAACCACCACCCTGGCCTGCCGAAGCCGAGCGGACGGCAGCCCAGGCACCGTGATTGGTGGAACACGGAGCCCACCATGCAAGAAGGAATCCGGCTCACGAGGCGCTAGCACGCATCAAGGTGCTCAGGGAGGCGGGACTGAGGGCCGAGCACGTGGCCTTCGGTTTCATGAAGCGAAGGATCCGGCCGTTGATGGCTCGGGGAGACCCCGGGGCTTCGAGTACACCGGCGACGACGACGCGTCGCGGATGCGGGAGGGCGAGGCCGGACGACAACGACATCATCGAGAGGTTGTCGCGGATCTTCAAGGACATGCCGCCGTACACGGCGTGCCCTATCGAGGAGTACTCCGCCGCGCGCCCGCCCAAGGAGGTGAGTAGTCGTACTCCCCTAGTCGAGTAGTAATTGCTTGAAGTAGGGTTGCTGACGTCTTGTGTCTTGCGCAGGATGATGTGAAGAAGTTCATCTCCGAGCCGCAGCCACCCCCGAGCGGGATCGAGATCCCAATGGAGGGGAAGGCGAAGGAGCGCCGAGAAGATGGTGAAGGCCACGACACCGTCGTCGTGGAGGATACCTCCGACGACGACGACGAAGACGAGGAGACGCTGCAGGACCGCTTCCAGCTGCGGTCGAGGTTTAGCCGCCCGGGCTTGCCTCATGTTCCGCTGGTACAAGACCCCCGGCTAGCACGGAGGCTAGCACAGGCCGCGCCGCCACGGAAGCCGCGCAACCCCGCCGGGAAGCGGGTGACGAAGAAGCCGAAGGTCTCGGAGAGACCACGCCTCGGGGAGGTAAGTTGTCTTGAGCGAGTAGTCGAGTACCCGTTGTTCGAGTACGTTCTGTTGACGAGTAGTCTTCCTTGTATGCGGGGAGGTGCCGCCGGCGGGAGCCCGTCGAAGAGGGCGACGAGGGCGTGTGGGGACACGGTGGGGGAGTCGGTGGAAGTCGTAGTCCGGCCCCCCACCGTTGAAGAAATCACGGCGCAGGCGGAGCGCCGGCCCCCGGCTCCACAAGGGAGCACGGGACCCGTGGCCGCCGCCGTTGAAGAGGTGGTGGCCTCGGGGAGCGCGAGGAGACCGCCGCCCGCCGCCGCCGCTGCGGAGGAGGCGGTAGCCGCGAGGAGCGCGGGGAGGAGGCGCCGCAGAGGGTGGACCGGTCGATATCACCGGCATCCATGGTGCTCGCGGCCGTGACCATTGTCCGGTCGAACTTGTAAGTACCATATCCTTGCGAGTAGTACTTGTTACGGTAGTCGATGTTGGGCGACGACCATCTTTGAATGTTTACGTGGGGGAAGTCCACGGATTTGTCTTGGGAAGGGGATGAACCCTCGTAAGCGGTGGCGGAGGAAGTCGCGCCGCCCGCCGAGGAGACCGCTCCCCGCTGCCCAAGCCGCGGCCGAGCCACCGGCCTGCGAAGCGCCGGCTTGCCGGAGGCCGGTGTAGTCGAAGGTGAGTACCCTTCTTGAAGGCTGCGAGCTCCGGGGAGGAGTAGTCGAAGGTGCGATGCACTTGTCGTCTTTTGACGGGCGCGGCGAAGGTGGTGACATCCTGCGGGGGGGTGCCAATGCGAGAGGTTGACACCAGAGGCCCCGGAGGCTGCAGAAGGAGCCCCCAAGCCCATGGCGGAGGTCGTCGAGAAGACCGCCGGGGGAGAGGCGGTCACCACATCGCCAGAGATTGCTCTGGAGGTGGCTATCCGCTCCCCGAGATCCCGGGACGCGAGCCCATCCGCTCGCGCGCGATGACGGAGGGCCACCGCGAGTAGTCGCGGCGGGATAGAGCTGCTTGCGGACGATCTCGTCGAGCCGGCGACGGTAGCCAAGCATCTGGAGGCGATCCGTCAAGCCGAGCAGTGGATGAAGGTAAGTAGCCGTAGCCTTTTGGGTAGTCAATCTTTTTGCCATTGAGTACTCTTCGTGACTTGAGTTGTCTTGTGCAGGACATTTTGGAGCGGTCCCGCGACAAGTCGAACCTGCTGCAGGGCTATGGCGACACCGTGCTCCGAGCCGAGGTGCTAGAAGAGCAACTTATGAAGTCGCGGAATCACGCGGCTGCCACGCAGTCAAAGCTCGACGCCGCCTTCGCCAAGTACCACAACGACGTCCAGGAGTTGCAGGCGAAGGGCGACGACTTGGTGCGGAAGAACAAGGGCCTCCGCAACAAGAATAAAGGTATACCCTTCGACTTGTCGGGTACTTGTTGGAGGTCGAGAAGCATCTGACCCGCTGTTGCGTTGCTGTGTTGCAGAGCTTGAGGGCCAGGTGGAGCAGCTGAAGGCCTCGGAGACGAGCATGAAGAACCTCTTCTACACGGAGCAAGAAGCACCGCTGTGTACTCGAGCTCGACTACAAGGAACTCGCCTTCGAGTGCGAGAAGCATATGGAGCTGCAGATTGCTTCTGACAGAGATCTCGTCAACTGCTACAAATCTTTGCAGAAGTTGAACGAAGACTGTGAGGCATTGCGGGCCCAGTTGAAGGAGTTGGAAGAAGCCGCACTGCCGATCGCAAGGCTCCTGGTGCCGCACCCGGGCGGCCCCAAGATCGCTCCTCTGGTGGATCACCTCAAGGAAGCGCCAAGCCGGCTGGCCGCCTACAAGAAGCATATGGCCAGGTCGATCCCAAGACAAGTCTTGGCCTTCATGAAGTCGTACTTCCCGAAGGCCCCAGTGGAGGTAGTCGCCGGCGGGGTAGCCGCCAACTACTCTGATGAGCATTATGCAGAGCTGCTGGAGCAGATGGCTCCCATCGCGGAGCAGGTAGCTGAGAAGCTGAACCTCCAGTAGCCCTGTAATAAGTAGCTAGTAGCCATAGTTGTACAGGAAAACAATTGTAATGAATTGTTTAAGTATCAATGAAAGATAATTTTCCAGCAATGAGTACTCGTAGTCGCGATCTCAGAGTGCGGAGCCCCCATCGTGGAGTGGATGCGAGTAGTAGTACTCGACTTTAGTAGTCCCGTTGTAGGGAGTAGGCAATAAAGAAATTGATGAACGATCAATCTTTATTAGCGAGGAAGTACACTGGATGGCCGGGGCCGTAGTTACAAAGTAGTCGCTTGGACCGGAGGCCGCTTACGGTGACCGAGTGGCACTTGGAGCGGGTAGCCGCTACGGCAGGTTGATCCGTAGGTAGCCGTGTAGGCTGGATCGTAGATCCGTAAGTAGCCGTGCAGGCTGGATCTTGGAGTGTGGTCTCTTGGTAGACCGCTGCTAGAGTCCTTGACGCTCGTCGCAGCCCAGGGTCCGTAGGTAGCCGCACGGGCTGGATCCTGGAGAGGAGAAGTCCGGAGACTGGAGCCAGGACCCGAGGGGTCGCTTACGGCCAGGGGGTGTTGATGTGGTCGTGTAGACTTGAACCCCAGAGTAGTCGTGTAGACTAGGCGTAGAATCGACAGAGCTGGTCGACGTTCCACGAGTTGTTGATGTCTTCGCCTTCAAGTGTTTGGAGGCGATAGGAGCCCGGCCCGGTCACCTTTGCCACTGTGAAGGGACCTTCCCAGGGGGAGCTGAGCTTGTGAAGTCCTTCCGTGTTCTGGATACGGCGGAGGACAAGATCTCCAACATTGAAGGAGCGTTCCTTGACGTTGCGATCATGGTAGCGTCGGATACCCTCCAGGTACCTTGCTGATTGGACGAGGGCAGCGCAGCGAGCTTCTTCGAGGCTGTCGATGTCAACTCGTCCGTCGTCTTCGAGACGCCTTCGTCGTAGTGCTCCACTGCTGGCGAGTTCCATATGACGTCGGCAGGGAGGATGGCTTCGGAGCCGTAGACCAGGAAGTAGGGGGATTGCCCCGTTGGCTTGGATGGTTGAGTCCGTAGCCCCCAGAGTGCGTTGGGTAGTTCCTTGATCCACTTGCCCCCTTTGGAGTTCGCGGCGTCGTGTAGCCGCTTCTTGAGGGCGTCGAGCACCATCCCATTGGCGCGCTCGACTTGTCCGTTGGCCTGTGGATGAGCGACTGAAACGTATCGGACGTCGATCCCGGCTCGTTCTCGCGGTACTCCCGGGCGGTGGTTGTTGAAGTTGGACCCCGGTCCGTGATGATGCGGTGGGGTAGCCCATAGCGGTGTACGAGTTCATCCAGGAAGTCGAGTACTCTGTCAGCCTTGGGGCATGTGACCGGCTTGACCTCGATCCACTTGGTGAACTTGTCGATAGCCACCGGTACCTGTTGAATCCTCCGGCGCGATTGGCGGTGGCCCAATCATGTCGAGCCCCCAGCAAGCAAAGGGCCAGGTTGGCGGTATGGTGACTAGCTTGTAGGCTGGAACGTGTTGCTGCTTGGCGAAGTACTGGCATCCTTGGCACTTTCTGACGAGTTCTTCGGCGTCGCCTAGGGCTGTGGGCCAGTAGAAAGCTCGCCGGAAAGCCTTGCTAACCAGCGTGCGTGAGGACGCGTGGTTGCCGCAGACGCCCTTGTGGATCTCCTCCAAGATGTCCTTGCCTTCTCCACGAGGGACGCACTTCATGAGTACTCCAGAAGATGCGCCCCGCTTGTAAAGCTTGTCACCGACGAGGACGTAGGACTTGGCGCGGCGGACGAGTTGCTCGGCCGCGTTCTTGTCGGAGGGGACCTTCGCTCGCCGAGGTAGTCGATGAAGGGTTGCCTCCGATCCACGTCGATCATCATGACCTCCTGCCTCGGGTGGTGGATGGGGCCGGGACGATGGTCGGTGGCGCCGGCTCGGGGATGGATGGCGCGTGAAGCTCGTGGACGAAGACGCCCGGCCGGCACTTGAGCGCGGGTGGATCCAAGCTTCGAGAGGACGTCTCGCTGCAACGTTGTTGTCGCGGACGATGTGATGGAACTCGAGACCATAGAATTTGTTCTCGAGCTTGCGGACTTCTAGGCGATGGCGTCCATGTTCTCCTTGTTGCGGTCCCGGGACTTGTTGACTTGGTTGATGACCACCGCGGAGTCGCCGTAGACCGCATGGCCGCTTGATTCCCAGTGAAGCCGCGAGGCGGAGCCCGTGTAGGAGGGCTTCGTACTCGGCTTCGTTGTTTGAGACCTTCCAGAAGATCTGCAGGACGTACTTGAGTTGTTCGCCCGTTGGAGAGATCAGGAGTACCCCTGCACCTGCGCCCTCGAGGTTGAGTGAGCCGTCGAAGTACATCACCCAATGCTCTGGTCGCACGGTGGGAGTAGGCAGTGGTTCTCCCGCCACTCCGCCATGAAGTCGACTAGTGCCTGCGACTTGATGGCTGTGCGTGGCTTGAAGTCGATGGTGAGGGCGCCGAGCTCGGCCGACCCACTTGGAGATTCTTCCGTAGCATCTTGGTTCCGCGAGGATGTCGCCGAGCGGGTAGTCGGTGACGACGGAGACCGAGTACTCCCCGGAAGTAGTGTCGTAGCTTCCGCGAGGTGATGAGTAGAGCGTACGGGGAGCTTCGCACGGGCCGATAGCGAGCCTTGGACTGCGATAGAACCTCGCCGACGAAGTAGACCGGGCGCCGGACCAGGGTAGGCGTGGTCGTCTTCCCGCCGCTCGACAACGATGGCGATGCGACCACGTGAGTAGTCGCGACTAGGTAGAGCAAGAATCGCTCGCCCTTGTGAGGAGCCGTGAGGATCGGTGGCTTTGAAAGGAAGTCCTTGAGCCGGGCAAGGGCTTGATCCGCCTCTCGGAGTCCACGCGAACTTCTCGTGATGCTTGAGTAGTTTGAAGAAGGGGAGGCCCCGTTCTCCTAGCCTCGAGATGAATGCGTCGGCGCCGCCATGCACCCCGTCGGCTTCGGACGTCTTTGATGCTCGTGGGAGCTTTCATGCCGGTGATGGCGGAGATCTTCTCGGGGTTGGCTTCAATGCCGCGCCGGGCCGATGATGAAGCCGAGTAGTTTGCCCGAAGGGACGCCGAAGACGCACTTGTTCGGGTTGAGCTTCCAGCGGTACTCGCGTAGTGATGCGAAGGTCTCTTCAAGGTCGTCGATGAGGGTACTGGAGTCCCTGGTTTTGACAACCACGTCATCCACATAGGCCTCGACGTTCTTGTTGAGTTGCCGCTTGAAGCAGGCCTGGATGGCCCGTTGGTAGGTAGCGCCGGCGTTCTTCAACCCGAATGACATGGTCGTGTAGCAGTACGCGCCAAATGGGGTGATGAACGCGGTCTTCTCCTGGTCTTCCTCCTTGATTGTGATCTGGTGGTACCCGGAGTAGCAGTCGAGGAAGCAGAGCAGGTCGCAGCATGCCGTGGAGTCGATGACTTGATCAATCCGCGGCAACCCGAAGGGGTCCTTGGGGCAGTGCTTGTTGAGGTCGGTGTAGTCGACGCACATCCTCCACTCGTTCGAGTTCTTCTTGCGGACGAGGACAGGGTTTGCGAGCCACTCAGGATGGAAAACTTCTCTCGATGAAGCCACTGCGAGTAGCTTGGCGAGTTCCTTCTTGATGGCGTCCCGTCCGTCGTCGGCAAAACGTCGGAGGTGTTGTCGCTTGGGGGTGGCCTTTGGATCGACGTTGAGGCGGTGCTCAATCGGCTCCCCGGGCACTCCCGGCATGTCCATCGGCTTCCACGCGAAGATGTCGCGGTTAGCCCGAAGAAAGCTGATGAGCGCGTCTTCCTATTTGGGGTCGAGGCCAGCCCCGATGGTGGTGGTCTTGCTGGGGTCGCCTGTTCCGAGGTCGACCGTCTTGACGAGTACCTCCTCAGGTGACTGAGGCTTGTTGGTGCTGTCAGACTTCTCTGGGATGTCGAGTTCACTTGTAGCAAGCTTCTTCGACACGGCGTAGACCTCCATCATCGCGTTGGGTACTTGGTTTGTAGAGGCGATCTCCATGGCTTCTGTCTCGCAGTCGTGGAGATCTTCAAGTCCCCCTGGAGGGAGAGTACACCGGCTGGACTTGGCATTTTGAGTACCAAGTAGGTGTAGTGGGGCACCGCCATGAACTTGGCGATGGCTGGTCTGCTGAGGATGGCGTGGTAAGAGGTCTCGAAGTCCGCGACCTCGAACTTGATGTACTCGGTATGGTAGTTGTCCCGAGACGCCCCGAAGGTAACTGGCAGGACCACTGAGCCCAGTGGAATAGCCGCGTTGCCGGGGACGATGCCGTAGAAGGGCGTGCTGCTCTTGGTGAGCATGGGGGTGATGTCGAGCTTCATTTTCTTCAAGGTCTTGGTGAAGAGGACGTTGAGCCCGCTTCCACCGTCGATGAGCACCTTTTTGAGCTTGGAGCCCGCCACCGTTGGCTTCAGGACGAGGGGGAACCGTCCTGGTTCGGAGAAGCTGGTCCATTGGTCCGCGCGGGAGAAGGTGATGGGTACCTCCGACCACCTGAGAGGGGTCGGGACCGCTGGCTCAATGGACATTACTTCACGACGGGTAGCCTTCTGCTCCCGTCTGCTGGGTAGTCCGCCAAAGAGGACGTTGACGGTCTTCTCGGGTTCTTGGAAGTCGTTTTTGTCATCGTCCTTCTTCTTGCCCTTTTGGTCGTGAGGGTGCGGTGGCTCCGGCGTATCCTTGAGTGCATGCCTGAGTTGGTAGCACTTCTCGGTAGTGTGGTTGCCGTTTGGATGCCACGGGCACTTCTCCTTCAGCAGGTCTTTGAAGCCGCTAGAGTTCTTCTTCGAGTTCCCTTTCGCAGGGCGCTGGATAGCCGCGACGGTGTTGTCTGGCTTGCGCTTGCGGTTGGGACCCGAGTAGTTGGTGTTGTTATTGTTGTTGTTGTTGTTGCGGCCGCCTTGGTTTGCATTGCTGCCGCTGCCGCCGCCCTGGTTCTGCTTGGACTTGCCACGGATGGCGTCGTACTTGGCGTTGGCCTTGTCCTCCTCGTCCGCCCAGGACGTGATCATGTCCTTGAGGTGGGGGATGGACCTGGGACGGCGACGACCGAAGTCCTCGAAGGTGCCGCGGTGGTAGAGGCCGTCCTGGAAGAGGTCGATGACCTCCTTGTCGGTGACGTCGACGACGGTAGCGCGCTTGTCGAAAAAGCGGCGCATGTACTTGCGGAGGGTCTCGCCTTGTTCCTGCTTGATCATGGCCAGGTCCATGTGAGTACCCGATCGGCCCATGGCGCCCGCGAAGTTGCTTGTGAATTGCTCCTTCAGCTGGTCCCACTTGTCGATCGAGTGCTTGTCCAGCGACTCGAGCCATGTGAGTGGTGCTTGGTCCGAGCGTAAGGGGAAGTAGAGGCACTTGGTATCGCTGTTGCCGCCAGCGTTCTCGATGGAGAGGGCGTAGCATCGGAGCCACTGGATGGGATCCTGCTTCGCGTCGTACTTGGTGATCCCCAAAGGCTTGAACTTGTCGGGGAGGAGCAAGTTGCGAAGTCGGGGTGAGAAGGCGGGGAAGCCGTCGCCTTCAGCGGCAGTGGTCGACTTCTTCCGCCGCAACTCCTCAATCTTCTGGCGAGCGTCGTACCCGCCGTGTGAGGCGCCGGAGGCGTGGCTGTTCGCGTAGCCTCGGCCGCCGCGGCCCCGCCGCCGCCTCCGGCCCTCTGTTGGCCCCATGGTTGGAGCCGCCGCCGCCGTCGCTGCCGTCGCCGTCGGGATCGTTGCCGCCGCCACCGGCCGGAGCGCGGTGGGGAACAACTTCTCGGTTGCCGTGGTCTTGCTGTGAAGGTCCGCCGACGTTGGAGCGGCGACGGTTTGGCTCGGCTGGGAGGTCAGCTCGAGTACGGTTGGGACCAGCATTGGCGCTGCAACTAGTAGCTTCGTTGTCACGGGGTTTAGCTGGAGGAGGTTGGTTGACTCTGTTGTCGACCCGCATGAAGTAGGCTTCTTCAGCGAGCTTGGCGATGACCTCTACAGCGCGTATGCCCTGAGCCTGACGTGCGATCGTTGTGATCGACATGAGGCATTGCTCAGGGGTGGTGTGTACTCTGCTCTCGACTGCCTCGAGAGCTTCCGCAAGGTTGCGGATGGGGAGGTTGTCTCTGAGCCGCCGGCGCCGTTCGTTGCGCTTCCTGTTACGCTCACGTCGAGCGTCCCTGTTGGTGGTGGTCTCGTCCGCAGGTGCGTCGGCGCCACGCCCTCGTCGCGGAGATGTCCTCCGGTACTTGTCCTCGACTGTGCTCGAAGGTCCGGGGTGTCGCCGGCGGCCATGAAGACTTGGCGATCGGGGGTGCCAAGGGCCGGACTCGGAGGGTGCCACCTCGGTTGGTGTGTTTGAGTCAGCCCGGGCTAGTGGTGTTCCCTCCTGGAACGGTAGCGAGTCGATGTAGGCGACGTAGCGTGAGTCTCCCCTCACCAGGTCAGCGGGCTTGCGGTCTGGCCAGTAGACGTATCTCCCGGCCGGCGTTGATTTTATAACCAGCCCAAAGGCTGGCCCTGACAAAGGAAGCTCAGTGGAGTCGTCTTCGGACTCGGGCTCCTCAGGGTCCGACCCGAAGTCGAACTCGTAGTCCGGGTTTGAGTAGAACTCGGAGAGAGGGCTGGAGTCCGAAACGTGGGCGGGGGCGGCGTCGGAGTCCGAGTTGTACTCGGGTTCGGGCTCCTTGCCGGCCCGGCGCGAAGTGGGAGCCTCCGTGCGGGCCCGGCTAAGGATGCGGGGGCCACGCGCGGAGGGCTCGCGTGGTGAGGGGACCACCTGCGATGGCTGAGCAGCCGGCTCGCATGCGATGGCCCATGGCGACGTCGAGTTCGAGTTGGAGATGGACTCGAGCTCGAAGTCAGCGTGGTGGTTGAAGAGCGAAATTTCACCGAACTTGCCGGCGAGTTCACCTGTGACGACTTCAGGGAGCGTCACGAAGCCTGTCTTTGGGTTGGGCTGCATGGTCAGGCGGTGCTGGAAGGAGCCCGCGCTATCAGCAGTGCAGACCCAAGCGCCGAATACGAAGGTGTCGCCGCGGTTGAAGGCGACGGTTGGCTTGAAGTGGACGGGAGCCGTCGAGTTCGCCATGTGATCTCGGGCGAGAGCCCCTACCTGGCGCGCCAGCTGTCGGTGTTTTAGACCGGCAACCTACTACGGGGAGTACCCGAAGTAGATGATTGTGACTCGCCGAGATCGGTAACTCGAAGGAAGAGACACGTGGCACACAATTTAGACAGGTTCGGGCCGCGAGGTGCATAATACCCTACGTCCTGTATGCTGCGTAGCTCTGGATTGATAGGGCACGATTACAAGATGGTGCAATGGTGCGCCGTGAGTTGTATGAGAGGAGATTGGATGAGGTGGTCGGTCCCTGCCTCGCCTTATATAGTCCGGGAGGCAGGGTTACAAGTCGGAGTGGGGAGAGAGTACTAGTCGAGTACGTCTAGGAGTCCTCTATACAGTGCGGAACATGTACAGCTCCCTAACCGAGTACTACTCCTGTGTAGTCCTTGTGCTCCACGCCTTCAGGTGCTGTGTAGCGCAAGCCGGGTAGTCCCAGGGGCCCACCGAGTAGTCGGTCCTGGTACCCACCGAGGTAGTGGGCCCGGGGAGGTCCATACGACAGACTCCTCCGGCGGCGCCGTGCCGCACGTCGTTGCTACATCCGTCGTGGCGATAGGGACCGCCACCGGTGTGGTGGGCTCGTCAGGCTCATCAGGCAGTGTGGTGGATGGGCCATCGATTGTATGGGTCGTAGCGCAGACCATAGGTGGCTCGACAACTGTGGGCCTATGCGCTGGAGCCGGAGCCACATGAGCATGAAGCTCAAAAGCTGTAGCCGTTGCACCTTGAGCCGAGCCAGGAGCCGTATTCGAAGCCAAAGTCGGGTTTGCCACCTCCAGAGCCGCTTGCAGGCTAGGTGTCTGCACCACAGGAGCCGGGCGGCCCGGCAGCTCCGTCGTCATCGGGTCCCGGAACTCCACGGGCTCCCACCCCGGAACCGTCACAGGCACACCTGCCGGTTTGCCAGTAGTGGAGGCACGTGTCCGCATTCGCGGATGGGACTTTACCTCGTCCAGCATTGGATCCTCGCCCATAGCAGGACAAGGAGGACGATGAATCAGCTGGTCGATGTCATCATAGCGGGCCGTCTCCACGACATGACCATTGGTCACCTTGACCGGCCGTTGCACCCGCAGCGATGGGCCAGCCTCTTCAGCCACAGAGAAGGCTGCTGGCACAGCCTGGCAGCCCACCGCATGTGAGCCCATCGTTGTTTGAACATGCCCCGTGAACAGCTTGTGTCAGTGTTGGGGTAGCTCCCTGGGGCCCGCTAGGGCGAGTAGTGGCACCGTAATTGCCATTGCTGGCGGCACCGCCGCGCACCGCCGTGCCGGAATCGCGTCGCGGGATGGTGAAGAAGCGCGGGCCAGCGTGCCCCTGCCTGGAGCCGTAGTGACAGTCAGGGTTGTCATCAGGACCACTGTCTCCATCATCTGACAGCGAGTCACTAGAGGTCGATGGCGTTCGGGGCCTGAAATCGGCAATGTTCCGTAGATGGATCTCGACGTTGTAGATGAGTGTGCGCTTCTTGCGAAGGTAAGGTGGGAGGTTGCTGAAGATGCGCTGGTTGACAGGGCAGGAGTGAATAACCGGGACTTCCTTCTTCGCGATGCGCAGCTTCCTCGATGGCGGGATGGAGGGGTGTTCTGTCCAGGCCGTGAGCATGCAGATGTCGAGGTCGTCCTTGCGCGCCGAGGCCTCCCTGAGCCGCTCAACCCAGCAGAACGGAGCGAGGAGCTTGCTCACCGTGTCCATGCTCCAGGCGTGGGGCGGGATGCCCACCAGCTCAAGAGTGATCTTCTGCAGTAGCGTCCTGGACTCCGCATGACCAAGGCGAGTCCACAACCACAGGGACAACGTAGTGGACACCAAGGGGATGGGGCTCGCGGCGAGCGCCCTATCTCTAGCCGCTTGAGAACGACAACACACCAGGAAGCTCTCCGGGTGGAAACGCTTGACGGAACATTCGTCCGCCGCAAGGCCCGTGACCGCCAAGCATGCCGCTAGCGCATCTGCGGGTGAGAACTCCGTGGAGGCGTTGCCCACCTGGGCCACGAGGGCCAGGCGGAGGCGGGCCTCCTCAGCGACCATCTCGTCGGTGAAGTCGATGTAGCAGTACTCCAGGTCCGACGACTGCGAGCCGCAGTTGGACGGACCCGTCGAGGTACTAAGCACAGGCGATGCCTCGTCTGAGGACTTCAGAGGAGGCGGAGACGGCGTACGGCTGGGCGCTTCAGAGGCGGGGGGCGTGTCAGAGCCAGGAATCCTGACGAAGTGCAGCGGCGGGGGGAGGCGGGCAGGCGGTTGTCCCGATGCCACCGCAGTGGGCGGCGACCCGGGCTTGGGGCAGTCCTTGGCGATGTGGTGGAAGGCGTGAAAGTTGTAACACCGGTGAGGCAAGCGACAGGTGGCAACACGGTGGCCGTAGGAGAGGCAGTTGAGGCATCAGCCGCAGAGCTCAGGGGGCGGGGAGCGTCGCTGCGGGGAGGGATCGACAACGGCGGAGAGGTGTCCGCATGTCGGGCACGTCACCTGGAGCGCGACAGGACCTCCTAAAATCCATCCGTGTCCACACGGGGGCGGTGTCGAGGGTTGGCGGCCTGTGGCGCCGGGATGGGCCCGAGTCGCGCCGCTAGCTCCGGGGAGATCCGGCGACCCCACGCGTGCGCGCGCGGGCGCGGGCGGGCGCCGGGCGATGTTGGCGAACCCGCCTCGAGGGCCGCCGCGGCGAGGCCGGCGCACCTCCACTTGCGGCTGAGGGGAGGTGGGGTGCGCGGCCCTCGACACCTCCACTGTAAGTGTCTGCAAATAAGCCGGCACCGTCGTACCCACAAAGGGGACCGGTTTGGGCGAGCCACAGACGACATCGCGGTAACTCGGCCGGGGGTAGGGGAGGGCGAGGGCGAGAAGCTGTAGTCCACCTGGTCGAGGTCGTCGTCGCTAAGGACCATGGGGCTGACCTTCCTGCCGGCTGCGGCGTGTAGTGGCTAGAAGGGCCGCGCCGTAGGGGAGAGGGGGAGGTAGGTCTGGAAATGGGGGCTGTCTCCGAAGCAGTAGGAAGGGGGGACGCTTGGCTGGTTACCGGGTCCGGAGTGGCGGCCGGCGAGCTGGGCTTGGGGAGGGCCGTCGTTGCGGCCACGGGAGCCGTCGGACGGCGCCGGCATGGGCGCCGGTAAGGGAGCGGGGGCAAGGGGGCAAGGGAGCGGGGGAGCGGAGGCAAGTTTGGCGAGAGCGGATGGCACTGCCCCGATGAGGTAACAGATCCCTTTCATCTCCTTGACTGCCTACTACGCAACGTGGCCAAGGAACTGCAAGGATGGTCATCCAGAAAGATCGGCAATGTCAAAGAGCAGCTGCTGTTGGCTAGAGAGGTGGTATTCCAGCTTGATCGAGCACAGGACACTAGGGTTCTCTCTGATGAGGAGACGGAATTGCGGAAACAACTCAAGGGCCTATGCCTCGGGCTAGCGTCCCTTGAACGCACAATTGCGCGGCAGTGATCACGGATCACATACCTGCACGAGGGAGATGCAAACAAAAGATTGTTTCACCTGCATGCAACCATCAGGAACATGAGGAACCACATTACTTCAATGCAGACTGATGATGTTACGGCCACAAGTCAGGAGGAGATGGCCAACTTGCTGCTGGGTTACTATGAGCAGCTGCTAGGACAGGAGATGTCGCGGGAGACTTCAATCAACTTCGGCATGATTGGGATCGACCAGCTCGATCTATTTGCCCTAGAGTTGCCGTTCACGGAGGAAGAAGTGTGGCGAACCATACGTGACTTGCTGTCAGATAAGTCACCCGGCCCCGATGGAATGACCGGTGCCTTCTACAAGACGGCCTAGCCGGTGATCAGGGAAGATGTCATGAGAGCAATCAACACATTCTATACAATTGATAGGTGGCAATTCCACTGCATCAATGGGGCCTTACTGACGCTAATCCTGAAGATGCCAGATGCGACTGCGCCACAGGATTACAGGCCTATCAGCCTCATCCATAGCATACCCAAACTTATTTCCAAGATGATGGCAAACCGACTGGCACCGTGACTTGACGAGCTTATCCAGAGGAACCAGAGTGCTTTCATCAAGGGCCGATCTATACTTGACAACTTCAAATATGTAAACGGAAAATACCCAAACTCTTGCTGAAGCTTGACATCTCCAAAGCATTCGATACAGTCGCATGTCCATCCCTTCTGGAACTGCTGCAAGCTTGGGGTTTTGGCCGCTGATGGTGCGACTGGGTGGCCTTGCTCACTTCTATGGCGTCAACGAGGATAATGCTAAATGGCCAGCCGGGGAGAGAGGATTTGGCACTGGCGGGGACTCCGTCAAGGCGATCCCTTGTCGCCGCTGTTGTTCATCCTCGTGATGGACGTTCTGAACCATCTGTTGGGAACGGCAAGAGACCACTGGCTGCTGCAACCAACAGGGCATGTGGCGGTGAAGTACCCGTGTAGCTTGTACGCGGATGACGTGATCATCTTCGCCGCGCCGACGACGACTGAAGCCCAAACCATTGCACGGTTGGTGCATATCTTTTGGAAAGCCACTGGCCTCAAGACCAATTTGGCCAAATGCTCCATCACGCCAATATATGGAGCCGAAGAAGCAATCACGCAGATCCAAAGAGTACTGCCGTGCAAGGTGCTACAGTCCCGATCATCTATCTTGGGGTACCGTTATCCACGGGACGCATACCAAGATCCTTCATTCGACCACTCGTGGACAAAGTCGCTGCCAAAATGCCAAAGTGGAAGGGGCCCCTGATGCCTAAGAGTGGGCGTCTGGTCCTTACTAAGTCCGTGCTCTCCACCATACCCACATACATGTTGATGGCAGATCAGCTCCCGGGTGGGCAATTGAAGAAATCGATTGCATCAGAAGGAAATTCCCCTGGGCTGGCGCAGACACCTCGGTGCGAGGGAAGTGCTTAGTTGCATGGACCGCTGTTTGCCGTCCGACAATTCAGGGAGGTCTCGGTGTTCAAAACTTGAAGCTGGTCGGCTATGCATTGCAGACGAGATGGTTGTGGCTGAGAAGGTTTGACCCGGACCGTGCTTGGGCGGCGCTACCCATGAAGGTGGAACCACAAGTGCAGGACCTCTTCGATGCCTCCATCATGGTGCAGGTAGGGAGTGGAAGGCGGTCTCTCTTCTGGCAGGACAACTGGTTAGATGGGCAGTCCATTGCTGATCTAGCGCCTGCACTTTTGGCGCTGGTGAACGTTCGGACCAGGAGGTGCCGCACGGTGGCGGAGGCGCTCACCGACCGGCAATGGGTGCAGGACGTTACCGGTGCGCTATCCATCTCAGCTTTGATCGAATACCTGCATCTCTGGGACCGACTTGAGGAGGTGTAGCTGCAGCCTCAACAGGAGGACATCATCAAGTGGAAATGGACAACTGATGGGCGCTACAGCGCGCGATCTGCCTACCTGCTGATGCGCCACGGCGCTCCTAACTACCATGGGGCCGCTCTGTTATGGGACTCCTGGCCCCCCTAAGAGTCAAACTCTTCTTGTGGTTGGCTTGCAGGCAGCGGTTATGGACAGCCGACCGACGCGGGAGGCGGGGACTTGATGTGCATGAGAAGTGCCTGTTGTGCGACCAAGAGGAGGAGACGGCGAACCACCTACTCATCACCTGCCCGCTGGCAAGAGAGGTTTGGTGGCACGTATGCTCCTGGGGCCGGTGTGTGCGGTTTCACGGCAGTATCACCCACGGAGTGGTGGGAACAATTGGTGATGGCCCAGGCGCCGCGCCGAAGAGA
Source organism: Cenchrus americanus (assembly GCA_947561735.1). NCBI lineage: Eukaryota > Viridiplantae > Streptophyta > Magnoliopsida > Poales > Poaceae > Cenchrus > Cenchrus americanus. Next base: position 94,085,914 of record OX387242.1, on the reverse strand, counting down.
ATGCACGTCCACGCTGTTTATGCTAACATGCTGGATGATCTGTAAAGAGCGAAATTCCCGCCATTTCGATCACAAGACGTAGTCGGTCCAGGTAGTACTAGGAAAGATCAAGGCGGAAGCCGATCTATGGATCGCTGCTGGTGCCCGTAAGTTAGGAGGTTTGTGTTGTGACTTGTGAGTAGTCCGCATGCGGCTTTTGGGTGGGTGCGACTCTATATTTGTAATTTACTTTTTCCCTACTTAATACAATGATGCACAGCTCTCATGCGTATTCGAGAAAAAAATAGAACTGCGACAAATTAACAGGGATCTCTTGGTTGGTCTCTGTTTGTATAGAAATGCTCAATATGTACGCGCTAAACAGTATTTTAGTGTAAGATCGTCTTACTAGCATCATTGTTAATTGGTCACTATGTTGGTAATTGCTCGTTGCTACCAACTTGACATATATATATACGGTAGCGCTAATCTACACCCTAGGTGTAGAATCCTATTCTACACCCAACAATAATTACTGACCAAACTGCGTAAAAAATTACTGAACCAAATCGCGAGATTACTGACCGGTGAGCATGGTTCAGTAATCTCAGGACTTAGTTCAGTAATTGTTAATCGGTTTGCCCGCATAATTACTGCACGGGTAGATTTACTCTACACCCAGGGTGTAGATTAGCACGTGTGTGTGTATATATATATATATATCCTTGCTCAGTGGTAACAGTTTTCCTCTCCACGTTAATTACTTCCTTGGTTGACTTTTCTTTTGGTTTTCCTTTTCTTTCTTCCAACACCTCTCGCGTCTGGTACGTGACTACCGTACGTACGTAGCTAGCTAGCTGGGGGGTGGGGGCGAGCCATGCCGCCGGTGGCTGGCTGCGCCGGTTGCGCGGCGCGGCTGGGCTCGGCGCAGCGCGCACCACGTGAAGTGCGCGGCGAGGACGTGGCCCGTAACCTTGGCTCGGAGCCCCGCGCGCGGCTGGTTCTGCCTGGGTGTTTATCTCCTCCACACAAATCCCCAAATTCCACGCGAATCACCCCACCCCCCTCTCGCTACCGCCGCTTTCTCACACGCACCCCCCTATGTTGTGCGCAAATCACGTAAATGCTGCCGGTTTTTTCACACAGACACCCCCGTGCTCTGCACAAATTACAGAAACATCCCTGGACTGGTTGTAGTCCCGCCGCGCACGGAATCCGTGGCCTTGGTCCGCACGATAAGCGAATCCGTGGCCACGCCACCCGCAAACCGGTCGGCACGTCGGCGAGGAAAGCCCGTTTCGCATAAAGGCCCCTCCGCCGTTTCCTTTTCTCTCTCTTTTCGTTTTCCACGGAGAGGCCGCAGGCACCCAACGCGAGTCGATTAACCTTCTCGGCCTGACCCGAAAAAAATTCAACCGAAAGGCCCCCGAGGAAACCCAGAAATTAGAGGAAAGAGAGGGGGAGGAGGGCACGCGAAATCAGCCGGAGCCCCAACCCCTTCCCGCATCTCTCTTCCCTCTGCCGGTTCCGATCGATCGATCCATCGAATCGAACCCACTGCACGCGCGCCATGGCCGACGAGGCCGCCTCCGCCCCGCGCCGCCCGGCCGCCGGGTCGTCCCCGTCGCGGTTCACGGCGCTGGAGCTCGTGGCGGCCGAGCAGCTAATCCACCTCAGCGAGAGCAGCTGCTCCTCGGGCGCCCCCGCCGCCCTCAGCAGCAGCAACCCGCGCGGCTTCGGCTTCGGCGGCGGGGGGATACTGGTCCTCCCGGCCTCCGGCGCCTCCGCCGCGTCGTCATCCGCCTCCCCGCGCTCCGTGAACAACGCGCCCCCGCCGCCCCTTCCCCCCGTGGGCGCTGCCGCTGCCGCTGCCGTCGCGGCGGATGAGGAAGACGACGACGAACAGGAGGTGGGCGGGAGGCGTAGGAGGAACAAGCGCTACCGCCTGATCGCGGAGATCTACGCGGCCACGGAGCCGCCCAAGCCGATCGGGGGGCGCCGCAGGAAGGCGGGCAGGACCAGGACCGACGGCGCCGCCACCAAGGAGCTGGTAGAGGCGAGGAAGTAGGGGAGAGGGACTTGGTTGTAATTATGGATTATTAGCGGGGACTAGCTAGCTAGCTTTGATATGATATACTCTATCTATCTATAGGAGATATAGTAGCTAGGCTGGTATATGTGTGTGGTATGATCATGCAGGAAGGAGCTTGCTTGGATGCTGGATTATAACTGTAAATTATACTAGTGTATCATCTGTCTCCGCCAATAATAGATATTTATCGTAGTTTATCGATCTGTCTCCGCCAATAATAATAGATATTTATCGCAGTTTATTTGCTTTACATGTATGGTGGATCAATGGTTTATTTGATCGGTGGGCATGCCGCTCCTTGTTCCTTTTGATCAGTATATACGGCCTTCATTTTTCTGTGATGATCAAGCTACGATAGCTGGAAGCACAGACGATCCATGGTGGTAACTACAGGCATATAGCACCCATGAATAAATTACTGTGCATGATCGATCTGCTGCTCATACAATAATTTATATCAAAAAGAAAATCCTGAGGCAGGCACGCGTACTATGCAATACTACTCTAGTATTGTGAATACAGTTCGCGCACGCTACCGTGAAGATCATCATCGATATCGAAAGGCAGCAGCAGACGGCGCGGCCGCTGATGAGAGACAGGATCATCCATGGAGCAACGACGTACATGGATCAACCGATCAGTAAGTGTGTATGGGTGTGCCCCGATAATACACAGGTCATCAGCTAGTTATCCAATGGTCGATCTCGGCGGTGTAGTGTTTATATTTATTGGAGTTTACGGTGCGAATCAATAACGAGCTGAGGCGCGCGCGCGTTTATTATTCCGATCCATGTCCATGTTTCTTCCGCCGCGCGTCGTCATTGTTGATCGATCGATCAGTCTTTGTTGATCGTCCCTCGCGCGCGCGCACACATATTGCTAGAGATCGTCCGTCAGATAGCATCCTCATAGGTCATAGCCATATATCATTACGACGACGGATGCAGCTAGCTAGCGTCTTATGCCTAGCTAGCTCCCATGCTGCGCCGATCTACGTCCTAGGTATAATAGCATGCAGGAACAATAATAGAAGAAAACTACTTGCTTGGCGCCAATAATAATTAATCTACCCATTTCTTCATTTTCACCGGTTGAAACCGATGAGTAGCCAGTCTGATCGAGCTAGTATCCGCTGGCCAGCAGTCTAGCTAGTACTCCGTATAGTAGCTACTTCTTCCTGATCGTCGAAATGGAAGAAGAGCTAGCGAGGGTGGCGGAGCTTAGAACATCCACAGGTAGACATGGTAGAGGCACCTCGATCTATAGCTAGGCTCTACCACAGGAGAGAGGCACGCAGACGCAGTACAGTCTATTCTCCGTGGTCCGCGCATGCGCTGTAGGAGTAGTAGTCTGTCTCGAGAGTCGAGACAATGGAGAAAGCCAGCAAAGAACGCAGCGGCTAGCAGAAAATCTCAGAATAGTCTGGACTCTGGATCGTAGAGCGGACTTCATCAATCAAAATATCTCGTCTCTTCTAGATGGTTCTCAAACCGACATGCCTGTGGGCCTTAATTTGCCCCAGCGCGTCAGTCAGCCGTCAGCGCGAGCTCTCTGCGACTCTTGAAAAAAAAAGGTCTATGCGACTCTGAAAAAAAAGCTCGCTGCGACTCTTAAAAAAACGACTCGAGCTCTCTGCGAAAAAATAAAGCAAACTGGAGATGCGGGGTATCGATCCCCGTACCTCTCGCATGCTAAGCGAGCGCTCTACCATCTGAGCTACATCCCCGTAGATATTATTGCAGTGAGTACTATATTATCTGTTCTTTGAGCACAAACGATGCTACAACACCTATCAAGATGGCAGTCAATACTAATTTACTTAATGCTTACTATTCCGTTCACAGTTAATTTTCGACATTTTCATATTAATTCGTGTGCATGTTACTGGAGTTAGACTTGGCAAACAACAACATCGGATGAACGGGGCATCCATTCTATGAATCAACATGCTCTTCCTGGAGCCTGGTCGTTGATTGCTGAAGTAGCGTCCATTATTTTTTTTTTCTCGAACACGCACGAGAAAGTAGCATCTATTATCACTAGACTAGATGCAGAAAGGGCCAAGGGGCTGCAACACGAGCATCAGTGCTATCGTAAAGAAACATAACACAACACGAGATGGAACTATGGAAGTAATGTAAGATTTACAGCACAGCACACACAAGTCACAAAGCCCGAGCTTGGAGCAAAAGAAATCATGAAATAAACATAGCCGGTTCTAGCATCTGGCAAATTCTCTCCATTTCAACAATTCAGGGAGGGTGAAACGTAAGCAGACTACCAGTCGCACATGGAGTTAATACAAAATCCTGATCAACATAAAGTTACAGCAGATGAATTCAAACTTTAATGTCTGCATGACTCAGATTGTCTAGACCCAGAGGAGGGAGGAATTGCTTTTGGAACCGATCTCAAACTGAACAACTCCACGTTGCAAATGGCTTGCCCAAAGGCCAGCAAATTTAGAAGTCATCGTCGTCCTCTTCAGCCATGTGCTTAGCCAATTCCTCCTCCTGTTGAAGCCTCTCACGGCGCTTCTCAGCACTCTCCTTCTCCTTGTGAGAGTTTGGGGGGAACCTCATCGCCTTGACCGCTTCGTTGTGCATGTTGAGGCAGAAAGCAATCCTCGAGTTGAACGCGATCTGCGGCTCGTTTGTCGAGTAGACGTCGCCGGTTTCCTTCGACACCATCCAGCCATTCGCATGATCTATGGTGGCGTCGATTGCACCATCCCGTATGGCCTTGGCTACGATGCTCTCGGCATCAGCAACAGGGTTCTCGGAGTCTAGTCTTAGCTTCTTAGCAATATCAGCAAGGGAGATCCTTGAGTATGAAATGCTGATGTTGCGCAGACCAGTTCGGATGACATTGTGACGCAGCCTCACAATCAGGTTGCGAGTCCTGTCTGCACTGAAGGTGCTTGCAAATTTGTCAGCGACAGCCCTGAACAATTCCAGGTCCCCCACCCTGACAGCCTAGAGGCAACAATAGAAGTTTAGAGTTTTTCCACTTATTTGTAATGTAGAGTTCAGATAATGACAATTGAAAAGTTACTTACATTTGTGAGCTCAAAATAAGGTGTCAAAGCCTTCTTCATTCCTTTCTGCATGAAAACAGTCCTCTCTGGAATCTCTCCGAGAAGTAGCCTGACAATGATAGCCCATTTGTTGCACTGAATACGAAAACCACGAGCTGCAGTGGGTGCCTTCCGAGCAGCTTGCAGGAGGCTTTCTTTAGCATCAGTGTACTCCAACTGAATTGTCCTAATCTTACCCAAGTAGAACAAGTATCGGCAGAACTGCAACAAAAAGAATTTGTTAACATTTTTTTAGAAGGCTTTTCTACAAAACCAATTTGCTGAAGAAAGAACTCATATTAAACCACCAGCAGTGTACTACTAAAGGTTTCTTAGCATAATAATTACAAACAGTACACATGCTAAATCTAAAACATATAGTAAATCAAAAGGTTGTGTCACAATGAATGGAATATGCAGATGAATTACTTGTTGGTTGGAATGAGCTTCAAAACGAGGTGCCTTTGATCTGAGCTTCTCTGCCTGATCATACAGGTTGTAATGGAGATAATTGCGGAGGAGGAGATTGAGCAGAGTTTCCTGCAAATGAACAAACAACATACAATCAGATAAATTAGCATAACTCAACAAAATAACAGGTTAGCAGGGACCAGAAGATCAGAATTACCTGGCCAAGCTCGTCACGGTGCAAAGTTGCCATCCTGTGTAATGCGAGCAGATTCCTGAAAGAATGAGTAAAAAGCAAATGTAAGAGAGTGTTAGATTAAGTGGAACTGAAGAAACCAGGAACTACTAAGGTTGGTATTGAGAGGGAAAAAAGTAAGCATGAGTGACTTACCCACGGATTTCAGCAAGGCTGTTGGTAAGCTCATACACATAAGAGTAATAAAAGTACAGACGAGAAGCCAAAACATCAACAGTTCTCCGGTTCAAGCTCTTCAGACGAGCAATGCTCGCAATTGCACATGCTTTAGCCTTCATACAAATGCAAAACTTCAATTATTATGCTTCATCAAACATCAAACATAAGGAGAATCAGTGGTCCAACATTTACCTCGTCATATTTCTTTTGATCAATAAGGAAAATCAGGACAAGCAAGTAGCAATATATTTCAATTTCAGGAAGACCATGCTTGATTGAAATCTGTGTTGCCGGAGCCGCAGCATCAACATCCATCTCAGTATCATCTTCCTGAAGGAGATTACATATGGACATTAGGAGTGTGATAAAAGAAAAGAACATGAAACTTTTATTCTTTTACTCTATTACCATACAGAACTGAGCATTAGTGTGTCTGTCTCTAACTATAAACTACAAACAAGCACGAGTCACAGCAGAATCTATTACAGGGTATGAAGAGCTTCTTCAGTTATTCACATACCGAAAAATCAGATCAGTTAAGAATGAACCAAATGTAAGAAATTCATCATAGCACTGTCCAAATTTATTGGTGCCGAGGCAATATAGTCACACAGAGCATGAAAAGTCCTGAAGATGTGATTCTAATATTCTGTGAATGTTTTTGAACTCGCCCTAAACTAAGTGTGAGCGTCTAGGTATTGGTATACAATGAACATAATTGCATACACATGATACTGAGAACATGTGGCACTGTTGAAGTTCGAAGCACAAGATGAAAGAAATACAAATGAGTTGTAATAGATAAATTCTGCATGGCAACAGTGAGTCTAAGACTAACTCCAGCAGTATCCTCATTCCCACCCCCATCCCCATTTTGAGGGAAAAAAACGCTACTGTTGTGTCTCCAACGGTTCCCTCAACCCTATACCCATTTTGAGGTTGCAAGGCCGAGCACCCTCATCCCTGGGTTCTCTCTCTTCTCATACCAACCGCTCCACCTCCACCCCGCGACCGCCTGCCCACCTCCTCCTTGACGCCGACGAAACTCGGCTCTTCCGGCGGCGGCGCGGTCATCAGTGGAGCGCGGACCCAGGCGGAGCTCGGCTTGCCGTCCTCGCATCCGTGGGACACACGACTTCGAGGGCAGGCTGGGGGTGGAGCCGCAGAGGAGCAGGCGGCGGCGTCCTCCCTCCTCACTCGACCGGCGCGCTGGATCTCCCTCCTCCGTCCCCATCTCCACCGACCGCCTCCACCTCCATCCCCGTTGCCACCTCCTCTATCCCCACCGGCCGCCTCCTCCACCCTCGGGAGCAGCGGCGCGACGAGATCTAGGGTCCGCGGCAGCGGTTCCCCTCGCACGGTGACAACGACGAGAGCCCGCGGTGGCGATTGGGGTCCGTGGCAGTGTGTTCCTACACGGCGAAGCAAGGCAGGATCCGCGGTTGCCGGCCGTGCGCCTCCTCCCGGATCCCCGCCGGCCGCCTCCTCCTAGATCCCCGCCGGCCACCTCTCCGCCTCGTCCTGCATCCCCGCCGGCCGCCTCCTCACCCTGTGTCGTCTCCTCCACACCCTGAGAGTGGTGGCGTGGCGGGGCTCCGCAGCTCCCCTCCTCGCGGCGGCTCCACCCCACGGCCGCCTGCCCTCGGCGCGGCGGAATCCAAGGAGGCGCGGGAGGCAACTACCGAAAGAGGATGCGGGAAGGGATTCGCAAGCCGCTGGAGTGCTTGCTACTGTTTCGTTCTCACTCTTTCTCTCAAAACGGGATTTTGCAGATGGGGGAGGGGAATGCTGCTGGATTCAGTCTAAGAACCTACTAGTCCAACATAAATTAGCTTGTTCAGGAGAAAAACTAATAGCATGGAAAAGATATTTGTGCCTTTCCTGAGCTGTAGAGTAGAATAGCCAATTGTACGGCGAAAAATCAAATGACCACAGAGAGCATCATTGATACTACATAGACTATGGAGCATCACTCGAGCTTGTAAAATTGTGGCGAGATATCTAGTATCTTAGCAGCTAAACCAACTCGTTCATGACAGCAATTGAAGCGCTACTCGTGAGCTCCAAAAGTCCAGTTTGGTATAGCTTACGCTACTGCGATGCTAGAGACGACAGAGCAGGAGCGGCGGAAAAAAACCATTCTTTTACCTTGGGCACGAGGGCGGTGAGGCGAGCGTAGGCTTCAGAGGACGCGGGGAGCGCGAAGGCGAGGAAGGCGGAGACGTCCCGCGCGGCGAGGCGGCGGCGGAGCGCGACGGTGAGGCGGACGGCGCGGGAGATCCGGCGAACCTCCTTGGACAGGGAGCCGGCCTCGATGACGGACGCGATCTCCTTCAGATCTGGCACAAGCGCGGAGTCAGCCACACCAAATCTGGGGAACTCCGCGGTTCCGCAGGGAGGAGAAGGAGCTAGGGTTCAGGGGAAGGGAGAGGTGGAGTGGGGGAAAAGCTTACGGTGGAGGGTGGAGAGCGTCGGCGCCTCGGCGGCGGGGGCGGCGGCGGGAGCAGGAGCCGCCGGCTGGGGCTCCGAGTCGTTCATCTGCACGTCTTCCGGCATCGTGGTGGCGGCGGCGGCGAGGAGGAGCCGACGAGGAGGATGTGTGGTGTGGTCGCGGATCGGTGAGGCGAGTGCGAGTCCTTTTGCTTCCGCCTCAAGAAGGTAGCTTCCGGCTTGGGTTACCAACCTGTGCTGCTTGGGGTTCCTCTTCCGTGTCCCAATCGGATGGAAAACGCCGCCGCCGTTTTGTGGTGGGCCGAGACGGAGTGGGGAGGTTGGCCCGCGAGGGAAAAAAAAAGTGGGGGTGCGCGCGTTTTGTGGTGGACCGAGACGGAGTGGGAGTTTTTTTAAAAAATTTTTAATTTTATTATACACGATTTTGCTAAAATATATGGTTCTTTCACAGATTTTGCAAAAATATACATCTACCGCCGTGGCCCACGGCGTCAGGGACATAACGCCCTGGCCCACGTCGGTAGGAGCCAACAGGAATGGGCCCTTAGTGTGGGATAAACATAGCGTCGTATCCCACGGCGTTAGGGGCCTAGCGCCGTGGGCCACGACGGCAGCAGGCCTGCTAGCGCCGTGGGCCACGGGGCTAGGGTCTGACTGCCTATATAACACCGAAATTCAGTCGAAAATGTCATAATAATTCGAAAAAAGAGAAGAGAGGGGAAGAGGAGAAGGGAGTGAGGAGGAGGTGGCGAAGGTGCGAAGCTCTGCCGGTTTTTCGTCTCGTTAGAGGTAATACTCTGATACTTAATAGTTTTAGTGTAGATGTGCTTAGTAGATATATAGTTTTAGTGTAGATATGCTTAGTTTACATAGTTTTAGTGTAGATCTGCTTAGTAAAATTATAGTTGTAGTGTAGATCTGATTAGAAAAATTATAGTTGTAGTGTAGATCTGCTTAAAATTATAGTTTTAGTGTAGCTCTGAGTAGATATATTTTGTAGTTGCAGATCCATTTGTTAATAGCGTTTTATTTTTCATGCTGTCAGACATGTCAGATGATCTCAGTGTCAAGTTGTATTTCGGCAATGGGCAGATTAGATATGGTGAACATGTTGACTTGTCAGAATTTGATTCGGTTGACCATGTGATTAGAAGAGCAGCATTAAGAACTTGGGGGTCCATTACCGAGTTTTTTTAGGGCATTTCATGTAGATGCAGAGCAACATGACTTGTCCATTATGGCTCTAATCAATAGGAGTGAGTCATTATATTGGGAGCTTATGCCACTTCAAGGCACTGAACATTGGAGGAGCTTATCAAAACAACATGTGATATTGGTTTGCCTGTGATGCTGTTTATCCAAGTTGTTCATAAGGTTGAGTCTAGTAGTCAAGTGCCTATGAGTGATGCTCACCAGGGTGAGGCTGAACTACAAGCAGGAGATGGTCCTGCAGCTGAGCCACAAGAAGAAGGAGATGGTGGTTCCAGTGAGGAAGAAGAAGTAGATGGTGACACACACTTTGAGGGTGCAATTGACGAGGGGGAAGTTAATGAAGAACTACTCAGGCGGTACGAAATGGAGGACAATGGGGATGAACGTGGGTTGGAAGAGGACTCCTTAGATGATGAGGATGACCCACTAGTTCCAAAGGACTGGGACAGTTACAATTTCTCACAGCTATCTGCCAATCCTGGTGAGAATGTGGCCTGGGAGTATAGAGAAAATGCAGTTTCTGTTGGCGCCATGTATAAGAGTGCAGTAGAGGTGAAGGATGCAGTGAAGAGGTGGTCCACCCTTACTCTGCAGAGAGAGTTCAGGGTAGTGAAGAGTTCTCCACATATATATGATGTACAATGTTTGAAGCCCAACTGTCCTTTTCGAGTGTATGCTTTCAAGGGCAAGTGGAAAAATTATTAGGAGATCAAACCTGTTGTGGATCACACTTGTGTACTTGAGCAGCTGGATGCAAGCCATCGTAATTTGTCATCCGGTTCTGTGGCTAGCCAGATGTTTGCTAAGATTGTGGAAAAATCCTGCTTTTGAGCCTAAGTTCATTATCTTGGCAATTGAGAAGAAATTTAGGTATCAGATAAGTTATGGTAAGGCATTCATGGAAAAGAAGAATGTAATGGAGATGAGGTGGGTAACTTATGAAACATCCTATGACAATCTGCCTCGATTGTTGAACACAATTGCCACACTAAATCCTGGTAGTTATTATGATATCAAGACTTATAATCTTGTATCAAGGCCAGGAAAGCAAGTCTTGCAGCGGGCATTCTTAGCATTGGGTCCTGCTATTGCTGCATTCAAACAGAGTCGACCAGTTATTTGCATAGATGGCACATTCCTAATAGGAAAATACAAGGACACAATCCTTACAGCTGTGGCTGCAGATGGCAACAATCAGTTATTGCCATTGGCAATTGCTTTTGCAGAGAGAGAGAATGGTGACTGTTGGTATTGGTTTCTGTAGAGATTGAAGCAGATGGTGGTGGGAGATGTGTCAAACGTGTGTGTGATACACGATAGACACAAAGGTATTTTGCAGGCCATTAGTGACATCAAATAAGGTAGTGAAGAGCGTTACAGATCAACATAATGGCCAGATGTGCATAGCAGGCGGTGCATGAGGCATATGTGAGCAAACTTTCATAGCCAGTTCAAGAACAAAGAACATACAAAATTGTTCAAGCACTTATGTTCGACCAATCAGGAGAAAAAAATTCTTCGACCTATGGCAAAAATTAAATGATCTGACGAAGAAAGCATCAGAAGAGATAGCTAAGAAGCCTGTAAGTACCGAACCTGGGGAAGAGCCAGTTTCTTTGGAGGACGTGGGGCTAGATGCTCCAAATGTCAGAAGGAGAAGGGGATGTGCTAACTTGTCTTTGAAAAAGACTCCACCTCTTCTCTGTGATTTTATGCAGTGGCTAGATTGTGAGTAGTCTGAACAAGACAAGCGTTACATCGAGGAGACGGGTCGTTCAGCACGTGAGAGGTGGCAAAGGATGGTTGAGGCAGAAAAACAAGAACAAAAACGTAAGGAGCAGCAGGAGGAAATTCGCATTCGCCGGGATATCAAAGAACGTGAAGCGACCGCGGCCCGTGAAGCAGATAGAGAGAGGAAGAGGGAGAGAGCTCGCCGGGCTAAGGAAGTTGGGACAGATGCTATGACGAAGGAGAAATACCCCCATTGTACCAAGTAGACGTAGAGTACTCGACGCCGAGTGCTACTGTATCCATAAAAAATTATGATTTCATTTCATCATTCTCTAGAGTCGGGTTGTATCTTTAAGAACTTGATTTAAGATGAATTTCAGATGCGAACAGTAAAACTCGCACTAGGTTGTGTTTTCTACGAATTGCTCCAAATATTGAACACATAGGGTGTGTTTTCTGTGAGTCACTGCACCAAACAGTGTACCTAGTACTAGGGTGTGTTTCCTCTGAGTCACTGGCCGTTTTCTTACCCCGGATCGAATGGCCCACCATCCAGTCTGCGCCTACATATATGTGAGCACTCTTCTCCAGTCTCACTTCATAACACAACAAGCAACAATGAGTTCCTGGACTGGGGCTGATGATGATGACTCCATCGGTCCAGCACTGTGGAGCCGGCAAGATCCAGAGTTCAACACCAATTTTCCAGTCTTAGACAAGAGAGATTTCAAATCCATGCGTGATGTTAGAAAGTATGCACCAAATCAAACGGTGAACTGGCCAAGGTGTGCACACGGTGAGTTCTGTGTGATGCAGGTTTATCAGGGTCGGGACAACTCTGGTCGCCGCTTCTGGCATTGATCACGAGCATGGGTAGGCAAAACTCTATGACCTCCGTCCTTCATCATTTTATGATTTACTAATATAATCACGGTTTCTGCAGTACTCCGAACAACCAGATAATTGTGGTTTCGTGCAATGGGTGGACCCCCTAGCTATTCACCCGTATCAAGAGTACATCAACTACCTCGAGGATGTTGTCATCTTCAACCTGAGGCAAGAACGTGCGTCGGCATTGGCTTCTCCAGATCCGACATCTACCAACGGTGACGACGGACCGGTGACCGGACCAATGGTGGTGAAGACGAACACTGGTTGTGAGGACGAGTACTACTGTTGTCCGTGCCACGAAAAGAAGGACAACACTCCACCAGCAACTCCACCCCCGCCACCATCTGATCCAACTCCACCCTCGTCGGGGTACTACATGCCCTCCCAGCACTCCGGCGGGTCTATGATGTCCGAGTTCTCCGGGTATTATTCGTACAACTAGACTACAATTGTTGTAATCGTTTATTTAAATCCCCTAAGACACGTTAAGACTAGCAAGAGCGGCACAAAGTTAGGGTAATTGTGTCGCACGTGCCATTGCAAATGTTGTAATCATTTATCTAAATTCGTCGTTAAGTATTAATGGTTCATCGTTTTATTAATCCTTCAACAATTCAAATTAAAAAAAATAAAAAAATCCTACCGTCGCAGCCCACAGCGGCAAGGAACAAATACCGCAGTGGGCCACGACGCTAGCTTAGCGCTACGCTGCCGCCTGGCGTTAGGCCCCTAACGTCGTGGCCCACAGCGTTAGGGACATAACGTCGTGGCCCGCGGCGTTAAGGGTACGGGCCCACTCCTGGCGGCTCCTACCACCGTGGGCCACGACGTTATGTCCCTGACGCCGTGGGCCATGATAGCAGATGTATATTTTTGCAAAATTTGTGGGAGACCATATTTTTTTGCAAAATCACGATAAAATAAATATAAAAAATCCTTACAACAAGCACTTAATATATTATTAAGTCAACATCTTACAGAAAGGACCCTCAAAGAGGGTTGAATTACAGACTGGTCCATGAACCGGATACAACAACCGCGGCGGAGAAGACCACGACCTCGTCGGCGGGGGTTGCAGGGGCACCAGCGGAGTGGAGACGAGGTGGACTTGGCGGCGGTCGAAGGAGGATCAAATGGTTGTACCAGATCTGCAAGAGGAAAGCCTGCAAGATGGTGGCGGAATCGGCGAAAGTGCGAGCACGACAACACGTTCGACGACAACAATCTTAGAGCAAAATCATCGGAACAACCGCCAAAGTGCTGCAAGGAGACGGGGACGACACCATCACCAAAGAAGATAGCAACGGAGCACCTCGGTGCGTTCAACAACGACAAGCTCGCATCAACCCGGAGGGGAGCGAGGGCGTCAGAACAACTACCAAGGAGGGGAAATCGAGTCGCAACCACTCCAGGGAGCAGATCCTCACCAAGGAGGAGCCAATCTAGAGGAGGTGCACGTAGTTGGATGATCTGAGATGGCAACACTGGACAGGTGGGGTGGAGACAGGGAGGGGTAAGGACACAGATACGGGGCGGGAGCAAGTGGATCTATGCCAAGAGGGAGCAGATTTATTGAGCGTACCTCGGAGGATACAACGTCAGCGACGAGGTGACCGAGGGAGACCCCGACAACGATGGCAAGGGCGACAAAAAGCTCCGGATAAGGCACCATATAGCGTAGATACTACGACGAGCTTACTACTAAGACCTATAACTACAGCTACTAGGAGGTCGGGTGACCCCGGTCCCTTCCCGCTGCGGCGAGGCGAGCTCACCGGAGCAGAAAGGGAGGGGGTCGGGAGGAGAAGGGGGATGGTTCCTTCTAGGCGAAGGGAATGGGAGAAGACAGTCGTGGTCCACAACTCATTTCCTAATGGAGTGGGAGGTTGGCTCGCGAGGGAAAAAAGTGGGGTGCACGCTGTGCGCATGGGAGGCTCCGTGTGCACCCCCTCATGGCGTCACGTGATTGGGTGAGGCAGACAGCAAAATGCGGTGCTGGTGGCAGCTACCGTGCTGGAAAATCTGCGCACCTGGCCATCGACGAGTGCTCCGAGCCACGTCCGTCATTCCTGGAGGCACAGGTGGCGTCCGATCGTGCGGCAAAGGTGGATCACTAGGGTGCGCACGGGAGGCTCCGTGCACACCCCCTCGTGGCATCACGTGATTAGGTGAGGCAGGTAGCAAAACACGGTGTTAGTGGCAGCTGCCATGCTGGAAGACCTGCACACCTGGCCATCAACGAGTGCCCCGAGCCACGTCTGTCTTTCCTGGAGGCATGGGTGGCGTCCAATCGAGAGGCAAAGGTGGATCACTGGGGTGTGCACGGAGCCTCCTGTGCGCACGGCGTGCACCCCACTCCCCCCAAAGAGTTCTATAGAGGTTTTTGGACTTGGCTCGGCGGCTACAATTTGGAGTTGTTGGGCTTGGGCTTTCTTGGTGTGCTGTTCATTTAGAATGTTACAGCAAACTGGCTCATAGTCCAATGATAGGACAATCCAGTGAGAGTCTACCCAACAGGGTTCAAATCCTGGTGCTCGCGGCTTTCCTGAGATTTTTCCAAGATTTACCGGCGTTATGCTTTAATTGGTAAGTGGTGTTCGCGTCGACAACGAGGCGTCAATGGTGACTTCAGGAATCTCCAAATATGTCGGGTGCTCAGTCCTTCGGAGGTGCTCATAGGGGTAGGCTTTGCGTACGTGTATTCATAGGGGTGAGTGTGTTGTGATTATCTGCGTTGTACTTTTTAATTCTAAAAAATTAGAATGTTAGACTTGTGGTGGAACCTACCCACTCAGGTTCAAGTCCTCGACTTGTCACGTCACATTTTTCTGGATTTATTCTGAGATTTTTCGGCATTATGTTTTAAGTGGTAAGCGACGTTTCCGTCAACGACAAGACGCCAATGGTGACTTGGAGAATCTCTAGATCTACCGGCCCAGTTATTTGAAGGTGCTCAGGGCAGTCCCAATGGGGAATTTATGGTGGTTTCCATGTGCATTTAATTAGGCAGACAACTCATCTTTTTGCTGATGTGGCATAGGAATTCAAGAAGAGAGAGAGAAAAAATGAAGAAACGATTTCCTCAGCGAGAAACGGCGTCCACACTAGTACCGATGTGCAAGGAAACGACCAAAATCGCACTGGGGAGAAACCACCCGATTTCCATGGATCTTGTATGCCGCCGCCGCCGCTGAGCTCTCCCTCCCTTCCCGCCTCCGCTCGTGCAGCTGCCGCCGCGCCGGCGAGCTTCCCTCACCCGCGCCCCCTCCCTTCCCGCCTCCGCTCGGGCGGGGGCAAGCTCGCGGCGGCCGGCGCGAGCGGCCCCCTCCGGCGGCGAGCCCGGACCGCCGCGCCTAGGATGTGCGAGCAGCACCTCCGGCCGGCGAGCCCGGACCGTCGCGCCTAGGGCGCGCGAGCTCCGGCCGCCGCCCCGGCGGGCATGCTCGGGCTGCGTCCCCGTCGACGAGATCCAACCGTCGTGGCTCCCGTCCTCCCGCTCCCGCACGACAACCCCGCCGGCCCTCATCTCCCGTCGCGAGCGACCCCCGTCGGCCCGACGAGAGGTCGTCGCGTCTATAGGGCGCGCGAGCTCCGACCGCCGCCTCCTAGCGGGCAAGATCGGGTCGCGCCCCGGCCCGTCGAGCCGCTCGGGCTCCGGCTCCGCTCCGTCCTCCCGCACGAGGGGCCCCGCCCGCGCGGCCCCGCCGGCCGGCAAGCTTAGGCCGGAGCCCCAGCCGGCAAGCCCGCTTCGCTACTTACCACCGCCGGGATGGGGCCGGCCGCCGAGGCACGAGGCTGCCGGGAGGAGCCACGGGCAAGCCGCGGCAGAGACACAAAGGAGATTGGGGATGGAGACTCAGAAAAATTTGCCACAGCGGATCTATCTCTTTTCCACAGTGCATTTAAGTTTATTTGCTAGGTAATGATTGCTATAGAAATCATGGGTTGGAGAGGTTGGTTTCTATGAACATTAACTCTTCTTGGAATTTACTTCAAGAAACTGACCATTGGGACTGCCCTCATAGTGGTAGGGTTTGCGTACGTGTGATCATAGGTATGAGTGTGCGTGCGCTTGTGAGTGTCTGCGTTGTACTTGGTACTCAAAAATAGTCCCTAAAAAGGTCCGAAAATCCTATCTAGCTCCCAAATTCTTTTATATAGTTTTCATTGTTTGAGATTCGTGCACACGATAATAGCTTTTGGATCTTCATTCTCAACCCTAGGTTTTCCTCCCTACCACCTTGTTGTCGTCACCGTGTACCATACGCCTGCACCGCCGACGCCCGGAGCTCCGCGCCACCTGTCAGTTTGCTCCCATGCTCAAGGAAGAATAAGAGCGGGTTGCTCCCGTGCTCAAGGAAGAATAAGATGAGGAACAATTAGAATGTTGCATCTTGGACAAATGTTGAAATAGATGTAAAAAATGTTGAATATTGTGAAAAATTTTGACTGTAGTATTTTTTAAATGTTAATGTATATCTTTGAAAATGTTTGAATATACTCTTCCTAAATGTTGAATTTATTTATCTATATATTGTACATATTTGTTGGGACAAATAGGCTTTAAAACCCGTTGCTTATCCAGCACACGGAAGCTACATGTGAGCCCCAATTAGTCGTGTTAATTTTTTTAGCTTTTAGTTAGTGTCCAAAAAATAGTCCTGTTAGTTTTTTATCTTTTAGTTTTTCTAATCATCATATACATTATACAATTATGTAGATGAACTATTTCTCTCAACATGCAAGCATTCCATATCATAACCCACTATACATCATGTAAATACTCACTATACGCCATGTCATCATCCATCAAACCTTCTATTTATGTCTTCAACCGATTTTTAGTGGCTAATAGCATGTATTTGTGAGTAGCACAACACAAAATTGCCGTAGTTGAAATACATGTAAGATCAACCATTTTAGAATGGTTCACTCTTAACAACATAACATTTTCATATATAATATTATTTATAAATGAAAATTGTTATGTAATCACTTTGGTGTCTCTACTTTTCAGTTTAAAAATTTATTTAAAATTTCCACAACAACGCACGAGGTATCACTTACGCCTTGTTTAGATGTTAGAAAAAATTGTCTTTTCAACGCAGTGTAGCAAAAGGTAAGTTTCAACTTTTTTGGTAAATATTGTCCTACCATGTCCTAACTAGGCCCAAAAGATCCGTGTCGCAAAGGCCATCAAAACTGTGTAATTAGTTTTTGATTTCATCTACATTTAGTATTCCGAACATATGTCTTTTGACGTATTTAATGTGGTGGAGAGAGAGTCAAAAGGAGGATTCCTAGCAATCTAAACAAGTCCTTAGTAATAACTATGGAGTAGACCTTTTAGCTTTTCAAGTGCATAGTTTTACTATATACACTTGAATAATTTAAATATAGTATATGTCTAGTTGTATAATAATATCTATCAATCTAAAAAAAAGTTAAAAAACAACCTACAAACTGGACCGGCAGTAAAAAAAACATTATTGTGTCCATTTTGTCAAACATAAATCAAGTTGTTACTCCTTTTGCGAAAAAAAGATAAAGGGTTTGAGAGCAACAAGGAGTCCACATAATCTATCCACACAACTTGTTGTTCGTGCTACATATACACCTCAAATAGTAATTAAGTAGCATAGTGACAAACATAGGAACAATGGGCCGGGGGACTCGTTTCCCTTCTTCTTCATCCAGCTCTCTTCCTTTTCTCTTTTTTATTGGATTCTTCCTTGTTTCTATGGAGTTTTTGGCGGTAGGAGGGCTCGAGCCCCACCCGCCCCACCGCCAAATCCGTCCATGAAACAACACAAATAACACCACCTGCACGAGATACAATCATATACAACCCAGTAAACAGGTGTCTGAACCTCAAGCACCATGTCCATTCCCTCGCCAGAAACCAACAAGCCAAGCTCCATTTGCACCCGCCATGCCGTTCTTCTCGCGTGGGAAAGTGTGCTGCCTTGTGCTTTTTGTAGTTCTTGAGACTGAGTCCAACAGCATATGCAATTGCATTTTTGCATCACCGATTGGCACTGTGCATCACCAAAATGTTGTCCAACAGAGCAGGCAAATGCGTGATGCACTTTGCCTTCGAGGAGAGAGACGAAGCAAAAATACATGCCCTCTCTCCTTGAATGCAAATCGTCAGTGGCAGTTGACGGTTGCGGGCGCTGCTCCCGCCATGGGGAGGAAGACGACGAGAGGGTTGGCCGCGCCGCCGGGCCGCTCGGGGACGCCGAATGTGGCGGGGAGGAGGAGACTGCGACGGGGAGAGGCCGTCGAGGCGAGGAGGTGTTCAGGAGACTGCGGTGGGGAGCGGTCAGAGCGGCGCACGTACCTGACCTCCACCTCGTCGCCGGATCCAACGGATAGATGCGGTGGAGGCGAGTCCGCGGCAAGGAGCTCGGACCCTTCCTCTTCGTCCCCCACGGCGTACGGCCTGCACGACGGCGGCGACCCCATCCTCATCTCCGGCTCCCTCTTTGTCGCGAAGGTCTGCAGGCCATGGCCGCGGTTCGCCTCTGTAGGCCGCAGCGGCGTCCTGCTTACCGGCGAGAACCAAAGCCGTGCCACCACGCCCCTTTACCGCCACCGAGCCGCCATGGCCCCCGCGTCATCCTCCTCCTCCCGCTCCTCCTCGCTGACGGAAGTGCAGGGGACCGGAGAGGCCGCGCGTCTCCACGGCTCGCCGGCGGAGGAGGAACAGGGAAGGGGCCACGCGCCTCGGCGGAGCCTCGGCGGCCGCCCCTGCTCGGCCCGCGGTGCAGGAGAGATTGGGGAGCGGCGGCCGACGGAGACAGCGCAGAGGAGTCGAGGAGATGGGAATGCCGTGGGAAATGCGATTGCTCTGTTGGAGACGAACCGATGCGAGTCGAAGCAAAAACACTGTTCAGCGAGGCAAAGTCTAGTTTGCCTTCCCATTTTGCAATATCTTGTTGGAGTCGGTCTCAGTCAGTTCATTTTACTCAACCAAAGGCTCAGCCGGCCCACCCCATTTCTGAATCCTGGAGTGCGCCTCGCTGGTCTCCCTGTCCCAGTTAGTGCGCATGGTGACGGCGATCAGGATCAGCGTCTGTAGGCCGACGCCGGTGACATGCAGCCCCACATCCCCGAGGCAACAGCAAATACAAGTTACCGATAACAGTCAACAGTAACAAACATTATGTTAAAACCCATTACTGTTTGACAGTTATTATGGGTTATATAATGGGCATAAATGACGCTCATTACCCATGACTAGTGGAAGCGCACGCGATATTAAAAAGAAGTGCAACTATATGTTTATGTACATATAATATGTTTGCATTTTTAATCAATTCTGAATCGCATGATTGATAATAAGGAGAACCTAATATTTGAGTTAAAGAGTTGATCTTTCTTTTATATATATCTATTCAGCCTGCTACACGTTTTTCAAAAAAAAATCCTACTACACTGTTTAAACAAACAATATAGTGCAATGATACTTACCCCATTATGTCCATGCCTTCTTTTATCTACAATAACAGTTCAGTTGAGACTTTGCAGTGTTTATCAACAGATATTAACATTATACCGACCAATCAATCAATATTAATTTGATTTAAGCAGGAACGTCATTGGAGCCCCGTTCCACAAGTAGTCTATTGGCAGCAACATTCGAACTTGAATTGTGGGGGACATTAATTTTGCTCTTATGCGTCAACGAGCGCGAACAATTGAAGCGGACTCCTTCCCCTCGCGTTGTCTCCGAGAGGCGGCTCGAGGGGCCTCTGCCTACCGTCCCCGTCGGCCGTTGCCGCCATCCCCACCGTTGGCGGCGGCGGCCGCGGCGACGCCGCACAACCGGCGTCGCTGTGTCCCCTTCCCCTTCCCTCCTCCCACCTCCTCCATTTCTCCCCTCCCCCACCACCACCTCAAGGTCATCCCTTTGGTCGTCGGCGACTGCGCGCCCTCCCGGTGCTGCCTCCGCCCTCCCCCGGCGCCCCCTTTCTCCGCCCTCCTCCGCACCTCTCTCCTCCCTCCTCCGCCGGGCTCCGAGACTTCCTAGACCTGGGTCGGCGGGGCCGCCGCCGCTCTGGCACGCCGCGGCTCCCCTGTGCCCCTCCTTGTCGCAGTTGGTCGCCTCGCCGTTGCATCTTGGGGTCTGGGGCCTGCGCTCCGCGCCACCATGGAAACCCTAGATCCGGTCCGGCCGGGCCCGACGGCGCCGACCTCCTGTCGCTCTAGCACACCGCGGTGGTCCTGATCTAGGTTGCCTCCTTGTCGGCGTCGTCGTTGGCCGCGGCTCCGTCGACGCCCCTCCTCACCACCGTTGGTCGCGCCTCACTGCCGGATCTGGATCTGGGACCTGTGCTTCGCGTTGCCCCGGAACCCTAGATCCGGTTCGGTTGGGCCGACGGCGTTGGCTTCCTCCCCGGACCTGACGTGTCTCCTGCTGTCGCAACGCCCCGACCAACCTCACGCCCCCCCAACCTCCTCATCGACCGCGGCGCCTCTTCCTACCGCCGGTCGCGGCCTCTCCTCCGTGACGGCGTCCTCGATGCACGCCCCCTTCCGCAACATCGGTCTCGACTCTACGTCCCCCGCGCCCGCATGCGCCCGACTGCGCCGCCTTCACCGGCTCGGCTTCCCGCTGGCCCTCCTTCTCGGCGTGGGTGTGGGTGCGGGCGACGGGCCAGAAGAGAGGTGCCCTCTCCCCTGCACCTCCTTTGGCTGTGTTTGCCGCTGGCCGTGGCAGAGCTGGTGCTGCCCGGTTTAGTTGGGTGCCACTGCTGGCAGTGGGAAACGTGGACTTCGGCATCGCTGGCCTCCATGTCGGCGCGGGCCGCTGTGTCCACTTTGCTGCCCCGGTCTTGTCGCCTAGGTTGGCGGAGCGACTCGCGTCTTCACCTTCGCCGACCGCCTCTTCGCTGCCTTTCCCTCTTCGTTGTTCGCTGGCCTGCTGGTGTTCCTCTTTGTCGTCACCGCGGTTGCTCACTGCCATCCCCTCAGTTTGCCTCTCATCTGATCGCTTAGTAGGCTGCGTGGCTTGAATTGGGAGCCTTGCGAAAGCTTTGCTCGATCGCTTGCCCAGCTGACGGCGACTGTGTTGCTGAACGTAGCTCTCCCTGTTGAAGGCGCTGTCGGGCTCCCAACTCCTGCTGGATTGCCAAGTGAAAACTTGGTCTGCTCCTCGGAGCAGACGGATGATGGCGGCGTCGTTCCCCCCTTGGAGGCTCATCTTGCAAGACTTCACGCTCTACCTTGGTAGCTCTGGTTGTTAAGCGATCAGTGACGTGTGGGTATCTTCGGTGACCTTGTCTCTTGCAGGATTCAGCTGCTCTAGGTCATGTTTAGTGTTGAGTGTGGTGATGGTGTAGTGCTCTCTTTGCTTTCACCTTGTCGTCCGGTGTCTTTCCTGTTTCCCCACACTCTGGAGATTCTTCTAGAGTCGTGTCCTGTAAAACTCTCTTCTCTTAATGAAAAACGTGATTTGCACGTCTTAAAAAAAGCTCTTATGCTTCAACATATTTATTGTTAGATCTGTTTGTCATGGACAAGAAAAAAAATTAACAATCAAAACTCTCCAATTATCATTGAGATTCATGATGCTTTAGTTGTAACATCCTGGAATTTCTCCCGGAATGTTGGCAATGCAAAAATGTGGATTTCAAAATTTCGATTTGAAATTGAGTGCATGATTAAAATATAAGGATGTCTTCTATGATCCTTCCCTGAAAATCTTAGATTTAATTTGAGCAAAAACCTAAATTTAGGAATTATAAACTGCTAGTGTGAGAACCTTGGAGTTTGATGGAATTTATTTTGCATCTTAATTGTGTGGGATTCAAATTTGAAATTCTAAATTCAAATACGAATCATAGTTTAAATAGGGGCTAGGTGTTTAGAAAATAGGAAAAACCTTCTCTGCAGCTTGGGCCTCAACTCCATACTCTAAGTCCTTTAGACCACCCCGAAGCCTTCCTTCCCTTCACCAAACCGCAGCCCACCAGCCCCTTTCAGCCCACCAAAGCCGACGGCCCACCTTCCCCTCATTGTTTCACTTACGTGTGGGCCCCAGCCGTCAGTCACCAACCCTATCTCCTTTCTCCCTGGTGTCTTCCCCGTGAGGCCGTGACAACACCGTGGGGGCGCAGGGGCGACGCAAGCGCCGACCCCATGGCCGCCGCCCCTCCCTGCCGCTCTGGCGCTCCGGATAGAGGCCGCGTGCCCCTGAATCGGATCCTCACCGCCCACTCCCGCATCTCCAAACCCTAGGCAGCCGCCCTTTAAAGCCGCCCCCAACCGGATCCCACTGTACTGCGCCGCCGCCCCATGGGGGATTTACCCCTGACCACCGCAAGGAGAGTGGGGGAGAGGGGGAGAAGGAGGAGCTGGGAGGGGAAGGAGCGCAGGAGGCCACCCGTGGGGGAGCCGGGGTCGCCACGCCGTCGGACCCCACGTCGCCGTCCGTCCCGCAGGGAGGCCGCCCGAGGAAGGAACGCCGTGGCCGGGAGTCGCCGGGGGGGGTGCCGTTCGAGGAGGAGCCCAAGGTCGCCGCCCCGCCGGATCGCCGCCTCGCCGCCGCCCGCAGCGAAGCCGCCGGACGGGGGAGCGCTCGTGCGGTGGGCCGCAGCCGAGCGAGCCAAGTCGCCCCTTCACCGAGCCGAACCGCCTGCTTCCTCTTCACCGAGCTGTTCGCCGCCTCGCCGGGACGCCAAGGCGCGGGGCTGCTGCACAAGGGAGACGCCGATGTGGAAGCCATGGACCGCGCCGCCCTGCTTCTTCTGCTCCAGGCCGTTCCGCTGCTCTCCACCGCGCCGCCTCGCCGTCGTGTCCAGAACGCGAGGTGAGAAAACCCCTTCACCTTGATGTGGACCCGGCCTTCGAGCCGAGGCTGGACCGAGCCTTGTGAGCTCGCTGTTTGTGTGTTGCCTCGCTCGTCCCGCATCGCGCCGCCGCGCGTACCCGCCGTCGCTTGAGAGCCGGCCATCGAGCCGAGCCGGTCGTTTTGCAGGTGCCGCTGCCGTCGTCGCCGCGCGCGCTCCCTTGCCCTGCAATTGTGTCGAACCTTTGTCCCGACGAGCGCACGCCGAGTTCCGGCTCGCCGTCGACACCCACACACTGAGCACGCCACCGTCGAGCGAAGGCCCTGCCTTTTTGGGCTAGGAGTTGTGCGAGTACAGACCCTCGTCGTGCGCACTTCCCCGCTCGCCGTCGCCCTGTTTATGTCCCTGGTTGTGCACATGTTGTTGGCGTTGTGCCATCGCCACGGCTGTGCCGCCGACCTTTTACCAGCACAAACCAACACCGGGTCGAGGCCCTGTCATTCCTGGCCAAACACACCCCGCCGCGAGCCCGGAATGCCGATGCCGCCGGCCTGTCTTCGCCGCTCTGGTTCTTTCCCGCTGTGCCATCGTGCTTGACCGGGAACCTCACCGTTAGGTCAGATGCACACACACGCGAGGTCGTTCGCCGGCGTGTGTCCCCAACCAACGCCGCCGGGCCGTTCCTCGTCGTTTTCCCTTTCACTGTTCCCTTGCCTAGTGCACGCCATCATATTCGTGTCGCTGCCATGGCCGCGCCGTCGGCGTTCGGCATGTACACAAACACATGCAACCGAGGGGCCGGGCCCCCGCTTCACCTATCTGTGACCGTGTTCGACGTTCCGCCGTGCCGTCGCCGCGAACCCCAACGCACCGGCGCACGTGTGTCCGTCGAGCCATCGACCCCAAGTTCGGACCTTTCGGCCACTTCGACCCTGAACACCGCCTCGCCTAAATCTGCTCGTTGAGCTCTCGTCTCTGTGTCATCGTCGTGCACGTGCCGTCGGTTTTGTGTCGCCCCCGTGGCCACGCCGCCGACGTTCGCACAAATGCAAACACGTACACCCGAGGAGTCGAACCCTCTGCTCTCCTTGCCCAACCAATGTATGCACGCCCGCCAGGGTGAGACTCTGCCTCCCTAGCCGAACGAGTGCACACGCCCGCACGCACGCGCGCGAGAGAGCGACCACACCAGCGTGGACACCCTAGTCCTTGCCGTCGTGTCGCTCCACTTCACCGCGCTACACCTAGTCTCACGGCTGCACAACGCGCGTGTCGCCCGTACCACGCCCTTGTGCTTGCTCGGGCGAGCCGTTGATGCTATGATTCGCATGCTGGCACTTTCACCTCTCGTTCCGCCGTCTCGCCGCACTTTGTCCACCGCCGGGGATCTCTCGTCTCCCCGTCCGACCCGCGACCTCGTCGCCGAGGGTGACGCAGGACAAGACCGCTCTTCTCTCTACCCTATCGGTGCCCTAGCGTCTCTTTTCATGCTCAGTGTCTTGCCTTGTCTAACCGTGCGCACACGTGCCCGTGTGAGGGACGTCGACGCTGCGCGAGGAACCGCGCCGCCGAGCCGTCTTCGTCGCCCGGGGCTTTGCCCTTGTCGCGACTGCGTCGCCGTCCTTCTTGCTATCGCCGTCGTGGCCGAGCCACCGCACTCACCCGCGCCAACCCGCCGGCCGCCTTCCCCACCTCGAGCGAAACCAAAGCATCCAGATCGCGACCACCTCGTCGCTCTACTTCACCTCGCCGCCGAGAACGTCCTTCCGCCTGGGCGCACGAGCGTCAGGCCAAGTCAGTGCTCGTGTTCGTCCACACGTACGCACGCAGGCGAACACCCCGGTGTGCCACCGAGGAGCTCACCTTTCTGTGCCCCAACCTCGTGTGAACTCAAACCCTCGCCACCGACCTTCTCATCATCGCCAGGAAAGCCCTGTTCTTGACCGTGACCTTCTGTTCGCAAAACAGCGTCCCCGCCGCGTAGTGCGTTGTCTCTGTCAACCTTCGCCGCGTCGGGCCGCTCTCTTTCGCCGCCGGCGTTCTGCTCACGTACACCCGCACCCGCGGGAGTCGAGCCCTGTTCTTCCTGTCCAAACGGTGACGCGCATGATCACGCGCACGCACGCCCTCGCAAGCGAGCTGCCACGCCGCCGCGGACACCCCGGGGCCGCGACGCCGCGGAGCTCGAGCCGCACCAAGCCGTTTACCTTCGCACCGCCGTGCTCGTCCGGGAGCTTCGTCTCACGTACGCACGCTCGTGCATGAGCTCGACCAAGCCGTCGCCTTTGCTCTCCTTGCTCGAGTCCGGTGAACACGCTCACGCGTGTGAGCCGAACCCGACCGTCGCTCGACCGTCGTGACCGAACCCCCGTCGTCAAGAGCATCATTTCTACCGAGGCGCGCGAGCGCCGAACCAACTCGTGTACGCGTTCGCTCTCAGGCACGCGAGCGCATACAACCTCATCGACGCCGACCACCCTAGCCTTGTCACCGAAACCTTCTGCTTTGCACCGCACGCCAAGCTGCTCTCCGTCACCGTCGTGCCGAGTTTCCGACCAAGACAACTCTTTTCTTTGCCTAGATGAATCCCTAGGTGTACCAGAACCGCGTCGAGTCGCGTGAGGTCGAGTCACCGACCAACCTCGCCGCCGACGAGCCCCTTTCCACCTGTCGCTCCTCTGGGACTTACCATCGAGCACCTGGCGCCCACGCCAGAGCCCCGTAGGAAATAGATGCACACACGCGCCCGCACGCCTTCGTTACCGTAGTGGATCCTGTCGGAGCTAGTGCGGTCGACCAACCACAAAAGCACCACACCTCGCCGCTCACCGCGAGCCGCAGCAGATCCGACCGAGATCGTTTGTGGCGCCCACACCTTCGCCCATGTGGGCGCCCACTTGTGCATGGGTCGGCCTTATAGCTACCTATGTGGCAGCCCATGTGAGCTTGAAGAGCTAGCTTGCGGCCGCCCCGTAGATAGCTTAGAGCCCTTTTGAGCCTCGCCAGTAGTTAGCTTATAGTTAAGTGTATTGTGTATGCGTATTTTAATTTCAGAAATCTATTTTATCTTTGGAAAATCCCAGAAAACTCATTTCAACTCCGAAAATTGTGAAACCTTTTCCAAAGCTCTTCTAAAATTATAAATTCCGTGTTAGGCTAGTGTTCGCTCTCTTTTGGCTCTTAATTGTTGTTCATTTGGAGTTAATTGCAATAGGACCCGCCTTTATTTTGATTACGCGTTAATAGGAGCAGTTGGAGCCGGGGAGCTGAGCTCGGAGATCGACTACACCTACGACTACGCCGCCGACGACTACTCGCACGCAGTGTTCACGCCCGACCGATTCTCGAAATACCTAATAGGCATTGCTATGTAGAATGCTAGCGCTTTACTTTAAATGCATGATGATGAACCTTGCAATCGCCTTCTTTTATTATCCTCGTCCTTGATTGTCCTACTACTATATATGTGTATATAAGCGTGTATATGCGCTGAGCTTCGCGATGCATGTGTTTGGGATGGGAATAGTGGTTCTTGGCGTGAGTGGGGTAAAAAAAAACCGGCAGGAGAAGGCGTTTTGGGTACTTTGGCGGGGGTGAGCTCGAAACAACCGATCTGGGATCGGGGATAGGAATGCACTCCTCAGTGTATCCCTGCTTTGACGGTTTTCGGAGCCTAGGTGTTGGGGTTTTACTTGCGGATGGAGGACATGAGCTTGCCCCGGCCTCGAAAGCGAGTGGATCAACTTGTCGATAGGACTTTCGTACACACCACCTCGCCGAGAGTGGGGATAGGGCCGAGTTGAGCTCGGCAAGTGCGGAACCATACCCGCTAGGAAGGATAGAGGGTATCCGTGGGGGAGCGGTGGAGGTGAGACCACCCTCTCGTAGCGTCTCCCCGTGTGGCCACACGGGAGCATTTCACGCTCCGTGCAATTCCCTTTGCGAGGGGGATCGCTTTGAGGGCCGGATGCGGGATGGGATCGTAACTACCGAGAGTTCGCACGGTAGGATGGGCTCGGTTGGTCGATCACCGTCGGGTACCATCCCGAGTTGGGTACGGAGTGTACACGCTCTCGCAGTTTCGATCTATACGTATAGCCGCGTCCTCGGTCATGGACAAACCTTGAAGACATGTTCGTTCCTCATGTTTTGGGATTTCTACCTCCCCCTGTAGTTGAGAGTGTGGTGAGCCGTGGTTGCAGTCGGCTAGAGGAGAGTGGCTCCCTCTACCTCGTCGATCCGA
This sequence comes from Cenchrus americanus, assembly GCA_947561735.1. NCBI lineage: Eukaryota > Viridiplantae > Streptophyta > Magnoliopsida > Poales > Poaceae > Cenchrus > Cenchrus americanus. The sequence continues at coordinate 94,058,620 of OX387242.1, read as the reverse complement.
TTGCAAACATTGAGGTGCGAGGAGAGGAAGTTCTCTCATCGACCCTAGATGGAGATAGGTTGTGGAGACGGGGCCCTGGGGTACCAGGTGGTTCCGAGCTGTGTTTGAGAGATTGGTTTGGGACCTATATGGAGATGATTTCTGTTTATGCTTGCTGCTGCTGCATAGGAAACCTGAGCTTCTACCTTGCCTCTTTTCTTACCCTTTAGAAGATAGGCCACTTAAAGCTGCATACAGTCGGTGACGTGAACCTATCCCACTCCTTGGGGATAGACTTTGAGTGTGCAGGTTACGAGTTCGACTTCGACAACAACACTGATGGATGGTACGACTGAGGGATGCGTCGCTTCGCTCAAGGATGCCTGTGGGCGTGATGAACAGAAGATGGAGACCCTTCCGAGATGCTAGCTACCGCCGCGTAGAATTTTACTCTGATTCAGCCTTGAGGCTTGTAATGTTGTACTCCATTTTGGACATGTAATAAAATATGTACTAATATTTGTGTGATGCGATGTATGGTTGTGATTTACCTACTGTGATGAGATCTGTACGCGATAGCTACTGATCCCGGGACTATCGCAAAGGTACAGGGACTCGGGTTTTCCTCACCGAAAATCCGGGGGCGTTTCATTAGTCCTTCAAATGCAAAAAATCACTGGTAGCTTGTCACACCCTGAAATTTCCCAATTTCAGGATGTGAATAGAAAGAATAATTAAACAAGAGTTTTCTCATAATTTTTAAAATTTTCTCAACATTTATTTTCTTTACAGGAAATATAATATAGGAAAAATCCTTGTTTGGTTTTCTGAATCAAATAAAAAGTCATGAGTGTTGCATTCATGCCGATGCATCTTGGTGCTTCTTGAGTGCAAAAGGTTTTAAAATGCGCTTGGGTGCTGTCCAAACCCTTCTGAGAATTTTTCGGACTTTTCTGTAATTAATTCTTTATCCTCGAGCTAATTCTATTTATTAGAAGGCTCTATAATCTTTTTCATGAGCTCCAAACACTTTATTTGGATGGCTCATGTCCCAACGTGTCTCTAGGAATTTTCCTGGCATTTTTGGGATTTTTAGAATATTTTCCGTGGCTTTATTGATTTATCTAGATATTTCTGGATTTATCTTTGCACAGGAAAATATTTCAAAAAAAACATTTTCTATTCTACCTGGGCCGAGCCCGTAGGCTCGACTCGGTCCGCTTCGGCCCAGCCGCAGGCTCGCGCGAGCCCATCCGGGCCCGGCAGCCAAGGCTGGCCTCGCCAAGCCAACCGCCGCCGAGCCACCTTTCTCTCCATATGCTAACATGCGAGAAGTTTTGCTTTATTCTCTTGAGATTTTATTTTTGCCTCCATAATTCCAAAATCAATCACGTATTTTATTCCACCAGCTCCAAGTATTTCTTTTGGATCTACATAGCGTGATCTATATCATCTCAACTTATTTTTTTAGCTACTCCATCTTTTTTTCAACAATATACCTATAGTACCATATGACTACTTGTATTATCTTTTGATTTTTTTCTAATTCCTTTTGGAGTACGAGAGCAACATCAACATGAACCTGAACCGGACTCCTGATGTGTGCATGCAAACATGTGGACCAAACGTCCAAACCTAGCCCCCTGACTGGTGGCCTATAAATAGCAAGCTACGATATCGTCTCACGTTCTCTCTTTAGAGCGCCCCCAAATACCCTAGCGCAATGCGCGGACTTTGCCGCCGTGAAGCGCCGCCGCCGCCGCTGCGGTACGCCGTCAAGATCAACCCGCAGGCTGCCGCCATCGATCTCATCTGCACGAGCAGCTCGCCGTCGCGTTGAGCCACAGCTCATCATCGTCCGTCGTCCACGGTCAGAGATAGATCGATGCAGCATCTGTTGTTTTGCTATCCGCATGTCTCTGGAGACATCGTCGTCGCCGTCCGCTGAAGCAAGTCAGCACTGCCGCCGGAAGCCATTCGATGTCAAGCTGATCAAGCTGCACGTACACCCACCCAAATCATCCACACCATGGAGCTAAACCGTTGCTGCAAGCATGAAGCCATCCCGAGGTCACCGTTGCCGGAAGAATCATATCTCCTTGCCGAGATCGATGTGAAGCCGTCGTTCCTTGGGTGGGAACACCGGCACACTTTTGCCAATCTCCTCGTTTCATTTACAATTTTATCTTTACCCCTCGTGATCTGTAGCTCTGCCTATAACTCATCTATTTCCTGTTATCCATGTCACACGAATTCTGATCCGGCTGTTTTCCATCGTGGTGGGCTGTCCCTGCTTGATCGCTGCTGCAAGCCACATGCGGGCATGCGCTGCTTCCGCAATGGAAGGTGAAGCTGTACTACATACTTCACGGTGTCAACTCCGTCCTGCCAGTCTGCCACCGTAGCGCCGTCGGCACTTGACCCGAGGTATGGAGCTGGCCTTCGTCTTCGCCGTCGGCTGAGTATCGTCGCTGTTGCTGTTGGTGAGAATCTCCGAGCATGCACCTTCCGTCGTCCATTACAATTCACATGCAAAGCAAAACAGTACCATGCATGCCTATGTGTATGCTGCAAGGCCATGATCAATCAGTTCCTTTGCCTTTGCCTGTGTTTTATTATCTTGATGATGCCCTGTCGATGTCATGCTACTTATATCATGAAACACTTCTTTCCTGTATAGTACAACCCTTGTCATCAACCTCTGATCTATTCCGTGCCAATTTTTTTTTCATCTAGACATCGCAAGCCATCTAGAACTACTCTGATCACTGGCCATGAAGTCCATGAACGAGGAACATACAGAAGCAAACAAGCCATGCATCGATCATGCTTGCTCTTGTCGGTGATGACATCATGATAGCATCATGCTTATGCGGTAATTAAGACGTTTCCTTTATCAAATAATCAACATTTTTCCTACACTTCTTTTCGGTAATGTGAAACTTCATTGATGATTAGGCCTTACAAATCTTTGATCTATCGAATAATTATTTATTCATCTGTACAATCCTTGCTAGTCAGCCAATTTATCTACCATTTACTTTCTTTTCTTGATTATTGCTCATGCCGACTCATCTTTATGTCACATTCAACCAATTATCTTTTTTATTGTTATTGAAATTCATATCTTATTCCATTCAATTCCGATCTTAGTAATTCTTTCACTAACATGTTCCTCCCAACAAGTAGATTAGTTTTGTACCGTTATAATACGTTTGTGCCGTTGTATAGTTCGTTTCACCATAACTTGTGCGTTAGTATGTGTATCACCTGTTACTTTTGTTTTAACATCAAAGTTGCATGTTAATCTTGACTAATACTTATTCCATTGGTTTCTAAATAAAAGTGATTAGGTTCAATCCCGGCTTTCTTTTATCATGATGTAACTTGGTAAATTTTTATTTATAACTGGCTTTTATAAATAAAAGATGCTTAGTGCTACATATCGGTTTTCATAATAAATTTAATATGCTTAATGGTATTATAATCATCTTTTCAATATTAATATGCTTAGTTGAACACGAAACATAAAGTTATTCAATTAGATTCTTTCACATGCTTTGTCTTTTAATATTAATTGTTAATTGGATATAACTTGTACTTAAATACCTGCTAATAAATATGATTAGGTTTACCGTGTTTTCTTAACTAAACATAACCTGCTTTGTAATATTCTTGCCACAGTATTTTATAATTAAAACATAGGAAGCACGTAGTCTCTTGTTGTTGATAATGATCTTTCGATAGCTTCGACCTTAGTTTCGTTTCAGCGTTCCTTGCGTTTGCGTAACCATAGAATCGAGTCTATCCTTTAGTGCGCTCGTTTAAAGTTTTCTTTTGATTGGTGCATCGTTCTTAGTTATACTTGTTGCTTTGTATGTTGTGCCGATGTTTGCTTCGAGTAGAAGAAGGATCGTTGTTCGTTGCTTGGACGATAAGGAGTTTCAAGAGAGCAAGTGTTGAAGAGCAGTAAGAGTAGCTTTTCGTTGGAGAAAGGCAAGTGTCCCTAACCACCTTCTTCCTATGCTTATTTACAAGAATACTATTGCATTAATTGGAACATGGAGAACCACCCAGGAAAACAGTACTACCACAAGACACATGGCTCTGTCTTGGCCAATTAATTAGAAAACCTGGTGTTAGGTATGCTTTACCCGATAGGGGTTGGGGGTTGCCGGTAGTTGGTGTATAGCCCGGCCCTCGACCGATCGCTCTATGGTAGCTTCGCGGTACCGAGAGAGGTTTATGCATTACGTCGTCAAGTAACCTAGCGAGCGACCGCACCGGGGGATCTTTGTAAAGGCCTCATAGCGTCCCTATGCAATCACACCTCGGTAGTGTGGTATGGTGTCTTGCAAACACCGCATGGTTGGGTCTAAAGTTCTTCGGGACTTTTACGCGACTTGTGGGTAAAGATGTACGACCTCCGCAGAGTGTAAAACTAATCGATTAGCCGTGCTCACGGTCAAGAGCGGCTCGGACCCTCACATGATTAATTAAACTTAAAGATGGACTTTAAATCATTTCTGGTTAGTTCTTGTGGCCTTGCTGAGTACCAACCATAAGTGTACTCATCCTTGTTTACTGCTGCTCAGAAGTAAAAGGTGTGAAGCTGTTGAAGATGGTGTTGATGCTAGGCGTACGTAGCCCCAGTCGATTGCTTGTGGAGTTGGTGACTCCGTTTCCAGGATTGAGCTGTACAACTCTGATAGAACAGTAAGTTTGTTTATGATTTTATACGTGATACTGTTACTGTTATTCACTTATGTCTACTATATGCATGAAACTTGATCCTGGCATGCATATAGGTATGTACTTGGTTTGCTTTTCTAAAACCGGGTGTGACAGAGTGGTATCAGAGCTGGACTGTAGGACGTAAGCCTAGTTAGCAATGGTCGTTCCCCAAGGCTTCCTTTGATCTAAAATTCATCACTAACCTTGACTTGAGCTCTGTGATGAGTATTCTCACTACTTGACCATTCCCTTTTCCTAAACCCCCTTGAGAACTCACCTTCCTGACTTGATTCCTTTTCATTTGCACTTCATTGCTTTGCAAATGTTAAACTCTCTAACCTTGTCTATTTATTTTCTCTCCCCTTGATCTCTTGATCTTGATCTCATTTTTCGTTAATGATCTCACCGGTTTCATGCAATTCACTATCCTCTCATCCCTTCTTTCCCTTCCTCATGTTTATTCTTTCTTACCTCTTTATTCTTGGAACTTATCTTTTGTGTGTCCATCTTTCTTATCATATATCTCCTTACTTTTCAAACAATGCTATACTTTGGATTCTCTCCCTTGATTTTTGATTCCAAAGTCTCCTTTCCGATTCAAAAAAAACATTGGATGATCCATGCCATGTACAATGAAGCATACCTACCCAAGTCACCCAAATAAAGGAGCTATCAATTCATCGCCTGAAGTCAAGCCCAGACGACCGAAGAAGCTACGTGCATGCTTAGGAGGATCCCCTTTGACCCTATTAACAACGTTTAGCACCGTTTCTGTATGTTGAGTGGTGGAATTGTGTGTTTGCTTGATGATGCTTGGTTTTATGACCTTGTTTGAGTTGGTTCCTTGAAGTGAGTGTTGGTGTATTGTGGATCCTATATCTGCAATGACATCAGTTACCTAGTTGGGTTTCTCTTTTGTACCTCCCACATCCTTGTCATCTTTCTTTGTTTCTACTCACTAGAGGACATCACAAGAAGGAAGCTGATGGCAGATGCAAGTTGAAGAAAAAGAAGACCTCACTCTACTTTTCCTTCCCACCATGTGCTTGCTTTTATCCCACCTAACTCACTCCGATGAAGACCCCAACAACCAACAAAGAAAAAGATTAAAGGTTTCACATCGATCAACAAAAGAGGACGACCGGCTACCTACCTTGGGAGCAATGTTTTTGTTTATCTCCCTCCTCCTTGCTTCTTCTTTCTTCGAATCTCGGGACGAGATTCCGTTTAATGGGGGTAGATTTGTCACACCCTGAAATTTCCCAATTTCAGGATGTGAATAGAAAGAATAATTAAACAAGAGTTTTCTCATATTTTTTAAAATTTTCTCAACATTTATTTTCTTTACAGGAAATATAATATAGGAAAAATCCTTGTTTGGTTTTCTGAATCAAATAAAAAGTCATGAGTGTTGCATTCATGCCGATGCATCTTGGTGCTTCTTGAGTGCAAAAGGTTTTAAAATGCGCTTGGTGTCTTGTCCAAACCCTTCGAGAATTTTTCGGACTTTTCGTAATTAATTCTTTATCCTCGAGCTAATTCTATTTATTAGAAGGCTCTATAATCTTTTTCATGAGCTCCAAACACTTTATTTGGATGGCTCATGTCCCAACGTGTCTCTAGGAATTTTCCTGGCATTTTTGGGATTTTTAGAATATTTTCCGTGGCTTTATTGATTTATCTAGATATTTCGGATTTATCTTTGCACAGAAAATATTTCAAAAAAAAACATTTTCTATTCTACCCGGGCCGAGCCCGTAGGCTCGACTCGGTCCGCTCGGCCCGGCCCGTTGAGCTCGCGCGAGCCCATCCGGGCCCGGTAGGCAAGGCTGGCCTCGCCAAGCCAACCGCCGCCGAGCCGCCTTTCTCTCCATATGCTAACATGCGAGAAGTTTTGCTTTATTCTCTTGAGATTTTATTTTTGCCTCCATAATTCCAAAATAAATCACGTATTTTATTCCACCAGCTCCAAGTATTACTTTTGGATCTACATAGCGTGATCTACATAGCTCAAACAACCACGTATTCTTGTGAATTTCACTCAACTGAAGTCTTCAGCTTAATAAGGATTCCTCTAGCTCACAGTGTTCAAGCTCCACATGAAACTGCTTCATCCTATCACTGCATGAGGAACAATTGATCCAACAGTATAATCATATGGTTTAACAATTTTTTCAGGAATCAGGATAAAGAAATCCACCTCAAATAATATTGTTAAAGAAACTGAATCACAAGTCTCTTACAAGTATCAGTTTACAAGTATTAGTTGATAGTCATACATTAAGAGAATTATATTGATGACATCTAAAGCTATCTAATCAGAGAACTAACTGCATCATCAATTTCAACAGAGAGAACTAAAGAGAAAAGCACTCCTGAGTACACAAGGCACCACCAGAGAAAAGCACCTCTTGACATTACAAAGAGATAATATCATCATGATTGAATGTAGGAAAAATTAGATTCTTACCATCAAAAGAATCATGTTTTGGATACATATCATCAAAAGGTTGAAGTGCAGAAACTTAGCATCGAAAAACCTCCCGTTATAGCTATTTACCATTCCCGTCAATGTCATTGCAGTTGTCGTCGAGGAGACTCGACACCGTCGTCCCTCCCCTTGCTCACGCCCGCCACCATTCCTCTCCTCTGTTCGCACCCGTCGCCGTCCCTTCCCTTGCTCGCACCCGCCGTCGTGCTCTTCATGTTGTGGTGTTCCCATGGTTGATGGCTCACCTTCGGCAACATCGCCCCCTTCATCGAGCTCACCCAACAGCCGACAAGGCACGGCCTGCGAGCAGGAGAACGGGGAGAGGCACGACAGGAGGTCTGACTGGGTCATCTTTGACTTCGCACACCACTGGCTCCAACCCATCGCCAGCAAGCATAGGGTGCCGTGAGCGTTGTTCTTCATATGCTCTGTTGACACTCCTTAGCCTCACTACTTGGCTTGCACTCATGGCAACGGCGCCAGAAATGCCTGTTGGCGCTCGCTAGTGTTTCTCCCAGGTTTATACCCCTCGTAATAGGGCTAGGGAGCATCTTTTCTAAAACACACGTCATAGAAAGGTCCGCAAGCGCACGGATTATCATTGTAGCACTTCACCCGGTGGTATTGAGGTTATCGTATTTATATTTTCCCAAGGGAGGCACTACGACAAAGATGATCGAATAAAAGGTGGAGAGTAACAAGACTCGGTAAAGAGCTATAGCGGGGGTAATGAATAAAGATATTCGGGGACAACTTGACACACATAAGGAGATCTTTGGAGAGGACCTAGTGAGCTGGGAGGACAACAAGACGAGAAAGGATCCTAACACAATCTATCTATTCTTGTAAACTCTAGGCCAATAACTAAGGCAAAGGATAACCAAGGCGAGCTAAACTCGACAAGCTCTTCTAGTGCTGCAGGGGCATGCAAAGCCGCGCTCTCGGACTGGGATGAGAAGGGAGAACGACGACGCGCTGATTCCTACCGGCCCGAACTAACGTGGTGGACTACTGAGCCTGTTCAGAGCTGCCACCTCCTTAGGGTACCACAACTATTTGTTGAACGGGACACCAATCTAAGACTAAGGCAAGCTCTGAGCACCACGCTCACAACGAACCAAAGAACCTTTCCCTGGATATCACGAGGGAAGGTCTCTCTATGGTGCAACACCGAAGATTAAGTGAAGAACGGCCACAACACTACAGGGTTCAAGAGAGCTACGCTAACTGAGATTAAACTAACTTTAGTCTAAACCAAGAATAAAGCTTCTAGAGCAAAGTAAAAGCTAAATGTAATTGACTCGAAAGGTAAGATAGAAAGATAACTTGAATTGTACTTGAGTCTAAACAAAGAAAGGATACAAGAATAGTACCGGAACCCTGAAGAAGACTCCTCCGAAACCCAGAGACTAGCTCGACTCGACTTTAACTCCCAAACTACACTAATCCTACTCTAAGTGAACAATAGAGAGAAATGGAGATGCTCCTGCATTGTGTGTTTGTTCCAGCGAGTGGGAGGTGCATTTTACAGGCAAGGGAGGTTGGTGGAGCACAGGGGGGCAAAACCCCAAGTGCGGCCGCACCTCTAGGCACGTCCGACCCTGTGATGTGCCGCCTCTCGCCTTGGACACTCCTGATCACTACTCCTGAGACGGTTGTAGGTCAGCTCCTTGGGTCGGTTTCGCCTAGCATGCCGGTTGATAGGTGCGGCCGGCCCACCCCCGCGCCGTGTAATGCACCGACCGTGCTTGGGGACGCCTAGGATTGCCTCTAGATGACGGTTGTGGCAGTTGAGTGATTGGATAAGTGGACCCATTGATCCAAGTGATCCTAGCCTCCACCATTTGATCAAACCGATGTTTCTTCAGTGAATCACGCTCGTCTAAGTTGTGCTCGAGGGAGAGGGGGTGCTCTGGACCAGAGACAGTTGACAATTGATTGTCGTATAAAAGTTCGTTTGGACTTGCAAGCGGACAAGTCCTCCGTCGTAGTCAAGGGACCCTTCTTCCCTTAAGTGTGAACCCAAGGTATAGAATCAGTGGAACAATGTGTAACACAAGATCCAATCTAATAAGCAGAAAAGTTTTGATCTCAAGAGGTTGTATTTGCATCTAATCTACTAGATCATCATCAAAACTCATCTAGCCTACCGCACACCGGAGGTAGCAAGAGAAAGAGAGGGGAGAACCAATCTAAAGATTGGATCGGGTCTTTTGTTGAAGTTCCAAAGTAAAGAGGAGTATAGCAAAATGAATCTCATTGAAAGCATGGCTCCCGTTCCGACTACGAGGACGCCTATTTTTCTCCTTTACCGTACTGTCACTACAGGGGATAATCTTACGGGTTGGTAGTACTCAGCGAGTTCAAGACGAACAAGATGAAAACGTTTGGTAGATCGGGTATGCACCTCTATCCACCATGGCTACAAGAACATCCTATGCAATCTACCCACGAGATAGATCGGGGAGGAAAACACCCAAGCGAAGACAAAATCACAACAAAAACACTTGATGCTAAGAATCAGATTCAATCCACTAATTCAACATAGAAGTAATACATGGACAAGATCACCACCGGGATCCTACCTCGATCTTGATCCTAGCTCTTGGAACTCCGATGTGGTCTTCCATGCAAGGTTCCCACGCCGGCTAGGGGAACCCTAGTCATCCATCTCGACCCTCTCCTCTATGGGATGGTATCCTTCTCTTTTCCGCTCCTCGGCGGCGGATGACAAATGTATTTCTTCGTGGCTCTTGGCAGGGGTGCTATAAATAGTCCGAAGGGCGGCTAGGTCAAAGGGGCGCCGAACCAGGCTCGGAATGGCCTAGGCCAGTCGGCCCAGGCCGACCGGCCCGAGCCTGTTTCGACCTAGTTCGGCCCCGGTTTCCTCTCCGGTTGCTTCTCGCGTGATTCCTTATTTGTGTGCACTTGCATGTGGGCCTTTGACATCATTTCCTTCACGGTTAAGGCTTGAATCCGTGCTATCCAAGCTTCGCTATTTTTTGGTTGAGTCCCTGAAGATTTGCACGTTGACACTTCGGTCCTCGGGTCATTTGGAGTCATGTTCATCGCGTGTCTTGACTCTTGTTGGGCTTCATGATCTTCTTCCAAAGTGCTTGATGAACTTATCCCGAAAGTCTCCTCTTTAGCGTAGATTTTCTGCGTAAATAATAAACTCCAAAATCGACATGCAAGAGTGAACTTGTTATATACAGGGGGGGTAGTTTCGGTGGTTGGAATAATAAATCAATGCCAACATTAAAGGTAAAATCATGGCTAGGTTGACGGAAATTCACCGTCAACATCTCCCCCATGCTTAAACCTTGCTCGTCCTCGAGTAAGCCTTTAATGAATATCAGCGTTTCCTTTCATTTCTTATACCCTGCACTTGATCATACATGAGAAAACATAATGCTCTCAAGGATTTAATAATTAAAGTTCCATAATGTACTAGCCTTCATCCTTATGGAGGGTTGACATTAGTTTAAGCACTTCCCACAAGTAATTACCTCATGCTCCTAAATTTGAAATGAATCTTAGAAATTTTTAAATTAAGAGCGAGATGAAGAAAAAGAGCTAAACCAAGTTCAAAAATAAACTTCCTTGCATCTTGCTCTTGTACTCTCATCTCATCTCGTCTCTCAAAGCCTATTCATTCTACTCCTTTCCCCTCTCAATATATATAGTGGAAGGCTTTATGTGGAGCTATATGGGAAAAGTTTAGTCCTACCAAGATATTATAAATGAGATGTTGTCAAAACAAGACAAGCTTCTCATGGTCTTACCGAGACTCGTCAAAAAGGTCATTGGAATATAATGTTATATCAAGGAGGGGGAGAGAAAAATACACACACTTTGAGATAGGTGGACATGTGCAAATGACAAAGAGTGATCCCGAGGCACAAAGGAAGTCCTCATTATCGGATTGCACATGGTTGGAAAAACGAGTTTGGATCTTAAATCTTGAAACTTTTGAGATTCCTAATGCACTTTAGAGAACCGGGGAGTTCACTTTATTTTATTTTTATGAACTCATATTTTTCTTTTGTCATACATATTTTTCTTTATCTCTTTATTTCTTTATACTCATTTTTTTCTTCTTCCCCCCTTCTTTCATCATTTTTTTATTTTCTCCCCTTGAACTCTAAATTGCATTGTACCTACCTCCTCCCCCATGCTTAGACGTTTGCTTGTCCTCGGGCAAAGAGGTGATAGAGATAAGGTAGGTACTATAAATATTTTTCCTTTGGAGAGATACTTGAAATCTTCAACCTCGGTACCATCTTGCGATCTTCCTTGATTGACGATCCATACTCATTCGATAGGTTGTGGTCAAGGAGGTAAACACAAAAGATGATATTTTTGGTTTTAAGGGTGGATATCCAGTGAGGTTTGTGAAATCTCCGATGTGGGGATACAAAATGCACGAATAGAAAGGCTAGCAAAAAGATAGATACGCAAAAATGGAATGACCGGCTTCTTAGTCTCAGGCCAGAGAAATCATGGCCTGAATTAATTCACCCAAGAATAATTCTTGTATACTAAGGTTTATGCACTCAATATATATGGCTTTGGATAGGTAGAGGAAAACATAAGTAGCATTAGTGACAAGGTTAGCATATATATTTTTAAGAGCAAATCATCTTTAACTCATCCAAAATTGAGAGCATGAAAATAACACTATGGGTATTATTTTTATCATAACCTCCACAAAAGTACAAAAGTTTTAATTAATTTCAGATTCATATTAAAGAGAGCATTAGCTTAATCATGCATAAAACAAGTACAAAAGTTGAGCAAAGTGGCCGTTTTTCATCATATATTATCGTGGCATCAACTTAATATTTTTACCAAAGGTTGATCAAGGTGGGAAACTTTATTTATGGTGATATTAAACTAACTCTAGTATTATCACACATGCTGAAAATAAATAAAAATAGAAAATGCTACGCATATATAAACTTGCACAAAAGCTGAAAATAAAGAAAAGGAAAAGGAGAAAATCAAACCGAATTTGAAAGCATTATTATTTTCTTTTCTTCCTCCTTTTTCCTTTATTTTCCCGTGGTCGATATTGATGGCCCAACATGTTGTATCCTTGCTTGTATTGTGATTGCGCCGGTCCTCCTCTAAATTGCTCAAATGGTGAAGGCGACCAATTTTATAGGTGATGTTTGCGCCCCCTTCTTCTTGAATTTGTTGGATGGAGCGCCATGAAAACTTTGTGAGGAACATGTATGGTGGAGGATGTGGTGGCGTGGCTGCCCACCCCCCATGCTTGCATTTGACATACTTCCTTCATATGGTGGTGGCATTGAAATCCTTCCATGGTTGTTTATTAGCTTCATGCGCAACCCCTCCTTCGTCTTGGGCCATGGAGGATGACCCCTCTTACACAATTTTCCTTTTTAATCTTTTTCATCGGTACTAGAAAATCCTTCCTCTAACTAATTTTTGTCTCCCTTCAACAAATAAATTCAGCCCCATGTTGGAAAGAGGAACGCCAACTTGCACCCTCTCCTCTCATCTCCATTAATTTATTTTCCTTGCTTCATGTACTCGACCCCAAAGAAATCCCGACAAGTAGAAATTTTGAGTTCCTTGTAATCTTCTCCCGAAATCATTCCCCAAAAATCCTCCTAACATTTTTTTCTTGGACATCAACTTGCTTCGGGCTTCCTTCTTGTAACTGAGTAGTTCTCCAATATATCCATAAGGAACTAGTTGCTTTTCATCTTCAAGGCGAAATGAGAGGCATGACACTCCTTCATTAATGACTGGTGCTAATGTCATAAGAACTTCCGAATCAAGCTCCTTGTGAGTATTCGCACCAACTCCATAAAGAATCACACCCATCCGAGGTTGCTCAAGATTTGAGTAGAATCCAACACTTGGAGGGCGTCATCAAAATCAACATTTGGATCGAGCCTCTTCTCAAGACGAACACGCCTCTCCTCATCCTCCTCCTCCGTCTTCATGATACATCCATTGGAACACCTCAGAGTGTATGGTGGTGGAGCGGATGAACGAGTTGAGCATCATGGTGGAACGGGTGGCTCTTCCGTGTGTCCTCGCGGTTCGATGTACCGCATGGATGAACTTCGTGTACTCCTCATTCCACCGAGGGCTAGCGTGTCACTCCTCAGTGGTGCCACATCTTCTTCTATGATTTGGGGAGACTCGGAGACCGAGTGCCTCCTCGAAGAGCTCGATGATGGCACCTTCGATGATCGTGTCTTCTTGGTGAAGAAATTGGTGGCCATCTTCCATATTGTTGTTGCACTAACTCACGACGAGTACACCGGGGGTTGCTTGCCGGTGGGAAAAACACACAAGGGAAGTATATGGAGGGTGGAGTTTATTATTATTATGATTATTATTTTTTTGTGAGGTGCACAAGATAGGATGGATATTAGCCCATAGGGTTTGTGGATTCTTGAACATGCAACCGCCTACCAAGGTGAAGCTAAACTAATTTATTGAGGTGTGTTCATGAGGCCACTTTAGCTAAACCTACAAAAGATATGTTGATCGGATCTACAGGAGCAGCGGATCTCATACTCCCATTAAGCATGGTAGCTAGCCTTAGACATCAAAGCATTATCAACATGAATGAAATAAAAGATTCGGCTATTACATGAAAAGATCCTACAACACCATAGAACTCAAATTTTTCTAGGTTGTTTCTGAAACTTATGGGCTATGAACTCAAAAACACAAATTAACAAATGCATAAATTACTTACCAGGCGAAGGGGAGCACCGGGGGCTTGATCTATCTCCGAGATGCTTCTTGCTCCCTTCTTTCCTTGTGTCCACGTGATCCTCGAGATTCCATTGCCCGAACCGTTCACAACCACACCTTCGCTTGCGTGATTAGTCTTCCACCTCCATTGTTTTACTTCATGTCACATCTTGTTCCCTTTCCTCTTGTGCTTCCACCAATTTTCTACAAAACAAAACCCTTGCTTTCCCCGTGCTTGTCCTTTGCACATGCCCAAATGCCAAATGATGGACACATGACGCATCGTGGGGCACTATATGTTAATCAAACTCAAAAACCTCCCATTAATCATGTTTAGATGATAATCACTCCTCTAATTTTGAAACTTTAAAAATTAACTTAGTGATAGAGATGAGTCCGAGTATATCATTAGAGGAGATCTTAGGTATAAAAAACAACTATAAAATTTATTTTAGTTGCATCGGGATTGATTGCTTTCATTAATCGATAACAAGTTCCCCCGGCTTGACTGTGGGGGCATAGGCTTAGGTTCTAATTTTGGCCAAACATGAGAGAGATATTTTGAATAAAAATAAAGTCAATGGGGCTTAGAAAAATTCTAAATCTAGAGAAACCGGTGGATGTCAAGTTGAATGAAACTAAAAATCAAGTTGCTTAGGTTCACGTGAGTCCTACCATGCATCAAAGATTAAAATATAAAGAAACATAGCAAGGCTCTACTCACCTGTTTTTATCATGTAAAACAAGCCAACCTTAACACCATGGCGAGGATGAAAGGTGGGGGTAGGTGCTGAATTTTTGGTACTAGTTCCTCTGAAAGATGCAAACAAAACTTGGGATTGCTCAAGTCATCGGTTTATGATCAATATAAAATTCAAGTAAAATGACCGAGCAAATATAATGTCTCTAAAATTTATTCAACCATACATAAATTTATAATATGTAATTCATAGCAAATTCTAAGACCAACTTACCTTGAAAACATGAAAAATTCTTCGGGTTGCCCTCCCGGTAGCTTGACTCTTCAACGGGTTGCCCTCCCGGTAGCTTATTCTTGACTTCATGAACGGGTTGCCTCCCGCCAAACGCTTCGTTTATAGTCTATAGCTAGACTTCTTCTCTTGTTCACTTCGGATCAACGCTCTTTGTGGGTGTTGCAATCTTGGGGTCCCCACTTCTACACCATCTTTGGCTTTGCTGTAGGTTTATTCTTCGGCTTAGTCATCTTTTTGGTCTTCACAGGCGGACATTGATTGGTCTTGACAGATGCAACACCTTTTGCGTCTTCTTTGCTTCATTCTCCCTTGATTCCTCGCTTCCGATGCGACGATGAGGTAGAATGTATTTAATATTGACCACTTTACATACCTCGAATCATGGTTGACTTGAATGCACTCCTCACGCCATCGATGTCGAACTTGATCTCCCCTTTGCCGATGTCGATTGCTTGGACAATCTTGAGGAACGATCTTCCTAGGATGAGTGGCAATGAGGTTGATCTCCTCTCAATCTTGGAGGTGGAGTTTCTCTTGGAGATTCCAACGCTCTTCGGTCTCCGCTTTTAGATCTTGTGTTGCACGTCACCTTTGCCTGCAAAAGTTTTCTAGACCATCCACAAAATATATATTTTTTTGTTGGAGATGTAGCCGCCCATCTCCGGTTAGGGTTAGAAATAAACAAAATATATACAAAAGCTAAAAAGAAAACTAGGGTTTAGCAAAACCCTAGATTGATTTTTTTTGTTTTGAGGAAGATCAAAATTAAGAGATGCAAAAGAAAATCAAGAGAAAAACTGAAAATATTCACAAACGCAATACTAGATAGAATCTTGATTACTTATTCCCCGGCAACGGTGCCAGAAAAAGGGGCTTGTTGACGGTTCATTGTCGTATCAAAGTTCGTTTGGACTTGCAAGCGGACAAGTCCTACGTCGTAGTCAAGGGACCCTTCTTCCCTTAAGTGTGAACCCAAGGTATCGAATCTGTGGAACAATGTGTAACACAAGATCTAATCTAATTAGCGGAAAGCTTTGATCTCAAGAGGTTGTATTTGCATCTAATCTACAAGATCATCATCAAAACTCATCTAGCCTACCGCACACCGGAGGTAGCAAGAGAAAGAGAGGGGAGAGCCAATCTAGAGATTGGAAC
The DNA here is from genome assembly GCA_947561735.1 of Cenchrus americanus. NCBI lineage: Eukaryota > Viridiplantae > Streptophyta > Magnoliopsida > Poales > Poaceae > Cenchrus > Cenchrus americanus. The sequence continues at coordinate 94,042,522 of OX387242.1, read as the reverse complement.
AGGTCTTTTGTTGAAGTTCCAAAGTAAAGAGGAATATAGCAAAAAGAATCTCATTGAAAGCATGGCTCCCGTTCCGACTCCGAGGACGCCTGTTTTTCTCCTTTACCTTACTGTCACTACAGGGGATAATCTTAGGGTTGGTACTACTCGGCGAGTTCAAGACGAACAAGATGAAAACGTTTGGTAGATCGGGTATGCACCTCTAGCCACCATGGCTACAAGAACATCCTATGCAATCTAACCGCGAGATAGATCGGGGAGGAAAACACCCAAACGAAGACAAAATCACAATGAAAGCACTTGATGCTAAGAATCAGATTCAATCTACTAATTCAACATGGAAGTAATACATGGGCAAGATCACCACCACGATCCTACCTCGATATTGATCCTAGCTCTTGGAACTCCGACGTGGTCTTCCATGCAAGGTTCCCATGTCGGCTAGGGGAACCTTAGTCAACCATCTTGACCCTCTCCTCTCCGGGATGGTGTCCTTCCCTTCTCTGCTCCTCGGCAGCGGATGACGAACGTATTTCTTCGTGGCTCTTGGCAGGGGCGCTATAAATAGTCCGAAGGGTGGCTAGGTCATAGGGGGCACCGAACCGTTTCGGCCCCGGTTTCCGCACCGGTTGCTTCTTGCGTGATTCCTTATTTGTGTGCACTTGCATGTGGCCCTTTGACGTCATTTCCTTCACGGTTAAGGCTTGAATTCTTTCTATCCAAGCTTCACTATTTTCTGGTTGAGTCCCTGAAGATTTGCACGTTGACACTTCGGTCCTCGGGTCATTTGAAGTCATGTTCATCGCGTGTCTTGACTCTTGTCGGGCTTCATGATCTTCTTCCAAAGTGCTTGATGAACTTATCCCGAAAGTCTCCTCTTTAGCGTAGATTTCCTACGTAAACAATAAACTCCAAAATCGACATGCAAGAGTGAATTTGTTATATACGGGGGTTAGTTCCGGTGGTTAGAATAATAAATTAATGCCAACATTAAAGGTAAATTCATGACTAGTTTGACGGAAATTCACCATCAACAGAGACGCACCACAGGGCAGGGCCGACCGCACCTACAGGACCGCGACCAGGTGGTTCAGCCGTTCCTAGCACGGGTGGTGTGTTGGTCCCAAATTCTCCCAAAATGTCTACTGCCTATGAAATTCACAACACAACTCGTGGAACTTTATTTATACTAAAAATATGCATGAAACTTGTCATATACTCCCCTCGAACTCGAGGTTTTGACGGTCGGATTTTTGTTGTAAGGACTGTCAACATTCTCGGCGGCGTTCGTGGCGTTCATCGCACCCAAGGAGCTGAACGATGCACACCCGCGAACGGCGGCAGAGCACTTCATGCTGTCACCGTGGATCCTGCTACCCTCCCCAATCGTGTACCGGCGGCACGAGGCCGAGGGGATGGCGGTCGCGTTCCGGCCCAACGCCTCCGGCGTTGCAGACGCTCCTCGACGGCATCTGCGGCAATCCCCCGTCTGAGCTCCTCGCTCCCAAAGCAAAAATTCCGAAAAATTCAGTTACAATGGTGCTTTTGCCTAACTTTGAAACTTCATATCCCCAAAATATGTTGTTGTAATCCATACGGGTTGAATACCATAGTTGTTCATGTGCATGCGCTCTATAGAATTGCATTTGAACGATTGTCATGTTTCCATGGAAAATTAAGAGAAAAGTTGATGCAACAATCATTATTTTAGCCGGCCCTGCTGCTTGCTTTGCTCTGCTTTGCTCGCTTGACACCGCCGATCACTGTCAGGAGCACGACCAGCAGAGCTCCATTCCATTCAAAGATGCTCCCAGACGGGTTCGAGGCCCGCACGCGCGCTGCCAGCCGCGGGTGGGTGTCGCAAGTGCGGGTGCTGGCGCACGCCAACGTGGGCGGCTTCTTCATGCACGCCGGGCAGGCAGTGGGCGACGCGAGGAAGGAATGATGTTGCACCGGGAGAAGATTCTTCGTTTGCAGATGAGGCAGCAATACCTGTCGAGGTGAAAAGCACGACGGCAGATGCGAGCAGGGGAGGGACGGCGGCAGGCGCGAGCAAAGGAAAGGAACGGCGGCAGGCATGAGCAAGGGGAGGGACGGCAGCGTCGAGTCTCGTTGACGACAACTGCAACAACATTGATAGGAATGGTAAATAGCTATAACGGGAGATCTTTCAGTGCTAAGTTTCTACACTTCAAACTTTTGATGGTAAATACCCAAAACATGGTTCTTTCGATGGTAAGGATCTAGTTTTCCTTGAATGTACATGTATTCCAAACATGTTTATAAACGAATCTGCACATATAACTACAAGGACTCGGCTAAAGCACGACCAGCCGTGCTGTAGCTAGTTCGGGTGGCCTTTCCTCTTTTGGCAATAATCATCATCCTGCTTGCAATTATGGCATCTGAGCCCCCTTCTGCGCGCCGTGGGGATAAGTCCCAAAAAAACGCGGGAAGACGGCGACCCACGGTTTCCTGGTCCCGCCACTTGCGCCCCCCACCCCTCGCCGCCGGAAGCCTAAGACGACAGGTCGCGATTAAAAAAACAGGACAGAGTGGTTGCCGTCGCCGCCGGATCGCAGCCGACGCCGCCCCGCTCAAAAAAGAGTCGATCCGGCAGATGTAGTGCGAAGAAAAAAGCAAGAAACACCACGGTATGTACACGGATCGATGATCCACCGGGTTGTTTTGTGGGACACGCGGATCCATAATTCCCCGGCGAAAAAAAGAACCTAGATGATTTCCTTCGGTTTATGTTCATAACCGAGCATTCTAACTAGCCGATGCAATTTTGGGTCACACGGATCCGTGACGATATTGTACCGATCCCGGTAGATGTTTCAAATCTTGTGCATCGCCAAAAACTCGTCTTGTGCAAAGAAGAAAAAATCCATCTTCTAACAACACCAAACCCTGTCTTGCTTCTTAGGATCCTTCAGCCTAGACAGAAAAAGTGAATAGGAAAACACATAAATAGATGGTAGCAAAAATTACATGGAAAAATGCTTTGTTATAACTCTTGATATGCACAAGATACAAAGCCATGCTGCTTTGTGTGTATTACATTGTAGCTTTTTTGTGTGTTGTATTACATTTTGATGTTTGCTATTGTTTCTAAAAAATAACTAGCTCTTGCTTTTGTACAGGATATTGATTTGCTATTCGCATTTATGATCATGGATTTGAATGAGTTACCCCCGTAGTCCGATTATGACTTTCTCGGATGTCGAAAGTGCAAATCCATCATATTGCACTCAACCGATCTTACAGATCGATGGATTGGGTAGAAAGGATTAGGCGCGAGGTGGAATCTTTGTGTCAACAAGGAGATCTTATTGACAATCAAGTTGCTTGTCCTAGATGGTTCAAGCACTCATAGCGATGCCGCCGACAATCAAGTTGATGTCCCGGATGGTGGTAGCACTCGAGCCATGCTATTGGTGTTCTTTGCCCCGGAGTTGTAGCATTGGATGCCCGTGACATTGCCGTTGATGGTGATATAGTTGAGGAAGTTTGGTCTACACCACCAATTCCATATACTGGGCAAACATTTTCTAGTAAGGGGGAAGCTAGGGAGTACTATAATTGTTATGCAAAGAGAATTGGCTTTTCTGTCCGTACAAGCACTACGCGTTTGTCTACCATGACTAGGGAGCAGCGCAAAGTGACGTATGTCTGCAACAAGGAGGGCCACGGAGAAAAAGCAAGGTAGATGCAAATACATGTGAATCTGATGATGATGATTTGGTGGAAGAACATTCGCAACCTGGAGATAGTGCTTCTGACGGAGATAATAATAATAATAAGAAGAAACTAGATGGTGGCAAGAAGAGAAAAAGGGAGAAGATGTTGTATACAGACTGCAAAGCTAAGATTGTTGTGAAACTTATTGAGGATAGGTGGCATGTTATCAACTTTGTTCCTGACCATAACCATGACCTAGTGTTGAAACCATCGCTAAAAAAATTCTTGAGGTCCCACAAAGGGATCCCCAAGCCTGAAAAGGATTTTATTACAATGCTCCACGGTTGCAACTTGAGCACGGGTCGCATAATGCGACTCATGAGTGAGTTCTATGGGTCTGCACAGCAAGTTCCGTATGAAGGCAAAGATGTTGGCAACTTTAGGTCGACAATTAGGAGGGTGGAGAAATTTAAGGACATGCAGAAACTCGGACCGCTTTGCCGACCTTCGAGACCGGGATCCCGACTTCTATTTCGAGTTAAGTCGGACGAAGATCATAAGGTTCGGAACCTTTTCCGGGTTGACGATCTTGCCGCAAGGAGGGCGTACATTGAATCATACCATGATTTTGTTTCGTTTGATGCAACTTACATGACGAATATGTACGACATGCCTTTTACTCCTTTCCTTGGAATCAATGGTCACGGGCATACGTTTCAGTTGGGGTGTGCATTCATCAGGGATGAGAAGACACCTAGCTATGTGTGGCTGTTTGAAACTTTCCTGTTGGCAATGAAAGGCAAAGCCCCTCTGAGCATTATAACGGATCAAGATGGGGCTATGCGGAGTGCAATTGCTGAAACAATGCCCAATACTAATCACCGTAATTGCCGCTGGCACATAATGGATAAATTCTCTGGTACAATAGGTCCAAGTCCTTGATAAGGATGAGAAATTGGAAGATGATTTCAAGGAGTGTGTGAACCACACGGTAACTCCCGCCGAATTTGAGGCACAATGGATAGACATGATAAGCAAATATGGCTTGCAAGAGAATGAGCATTTTCGGCGCCTCTATGCGATCGAAGTAGCTTTGTTCCAAAGATACTTCATGCATTGCTTTTACCCGTTCTTGCAGTCAACCCAGCGCAGTGAGGGATTCAACGCAGTGCTGAAAAAGTATGTTAACCCTAACATGTCAATTCTGAATTTTGTTAGGCAGTATGAAAAGATCCAGGAAAAATGCCTCATTGCTCAAGAAGGCGAGGAATTTAGGACTGATGACAGGGAAAGAAGAAGGTGGTCAAAATTCCCTTTAGAGAGGCATGCGGCTACTGTCTACACCAAAAAAATGTTCTACAAGTTCTCCAAGGAGTTTGAGAAAATTGCAGAGTATGACGTGAAGCCTGAAAGTCAGTTGCATTATTTGTTGGTGCCTAACAACGTTCGTGTGTACGGTTATGGCAAGAGATCATATGTAGTGACATCAATTGAAGACGAGGAGATTTTCTACTGCGAGTGCAGCAAGTTTGACAGAGATGGGATGGTATGTTGCCACATTATGAAGGTGCTGACTAGATTAGGTATCAAACAAATACCTGATCGCTATATACTGAAGAGATGGACACAAAAGGCAGTTGAATACACAGAGAAATTATCCGTAGGAGCGAGTGTACAGCCTGATTTTATTGCGCGTGGCATGCCCTTGAGCAGCAGTAAAACATTGTGGTTCACCAATCTGTCTACAGCGTTTGCGGATTTGGCAGCTGAGGGATGTCTTTCAAAAGAGAGGTACACTATTATGCAGACTCACATTGGGGTCATGCGCTCCAAGATTAATGAGATTAAGAAAAGAAAGAAGAGCGAGAGACAGATTGGGAGCTGTGTCCGCAATATCCGTCCCTCCCGTTGCCTCAACTAATGATTGTCTTTGCAGGGGTCTTCAATGGGTTTGTCCGCTACCGGTGATCCTACCATAGGTGAGAAGAAATGATTTTTTATTGCAAAGGTAGCACGGCCTTTTCTTACATGTAACTATAGACTTACTTCGCTTGCCGTTGCGGGACCCGTGGGGAACCCACTGAGATCCAAGGTGAAAGGGCGCAAGAAAGAGAAAAGGCTTAAAAAGGGGATGAATGCAGAACCTAAAAGGAAGAACAAATGCCGGATTTGCGGTGTCAACGGACCACAATGTTGCGCGGTGCTCCAAGAAAGCGGGAGAAGAAAGAGTGGACATAGGGAGTGCTTCGGTTCAGCAACTTCCGTCGCGTGAGTAGGAAAAAGAACCGGGGCCATATGGTGAAGAGATGGAAACGACTATTTGCTTTTCTTATAATTATTAATAAAGAGTTTGTATAAATTAAAGTTTAAATTATCAACTATACCATTAGTTACTTTTTGAAAACATCAAAGTTGATGGGTTGGTGCTTTTAATATGCAAATTTAAATGATATAAGTTGTCGGGTCATAGGCATACCTATTCCAAGCCTAATTCCCGCTTCCACTCTATGTCATTCTCCTCATGGTTGAGCCACCGTATGTTAGTAGTTTGCGGATGTTCGGCATGTCGGCCCCCTTGAAGTTGTAAATTCTCTCGCCCATCCCGGTGCTCGGCATGTAACAACATGTGGTATCCGTTGATCATGAGTTGCGTTGGAAACACAAACAAGATAGAAAAAAATAATAGTCTAAGCGTGAAACAGATAGATGACGAGGAAAACATAGTCAGGAGAGAAAAAATGGTACTTACTTGTTTGTTTGTTTTGGAACACTGATTTCAACGAGTTGATAATCTTCTATTTGTTTGTTAGAGTCTTGATAGTGAATGGACCACAACTTCTTGATAGCTTCAATGAGGTTGTTGCAGCAGTTCCTTAGATTAAGGTCTTCAAGGCTTCTCATTGAATCTAGCACTTCAAAACGCTCATTGCGGATGTTGAGTGTAAGGAGGAAGTAGTGGCCGATGTTGTTTTCAAGAATTTGAAGGACTGGGAACATGACCTGCATGCAAGGGGCACATTTTAGTTGCTGCAGCTGTTGGAAAAAGATCAGTAAAACCAAAAAAAAAATTAAAAATGCAACAGGATAGAACAACGTACCAAATGTCTGTGATCTAAATGGTTAGTACTTTTTCTAACTACACGCTTCACCTCTACCCTGTCAAGCTGTCCTGATAGCAAAAAACCCTACAATTTGTAAAAAGATGCTTGTAACAGACTGTAACAAAAGAGATAACAAAAAATACATTGTGGAAAAAACATACACACCGAGATTCTTAGTGGAAGGACTTGTTTCTTGGCCTTCCGCCGCTTGGGTTTATAGCATAAAGAGCGACCTCGGCAATCGTGTTCAATAGCTCTCCATTTGGTTTTACTGACCTTGCAAGCTCGTTGAGTGTTATGTGGAAATCCCAATAGTTGATTATCATGAAGCTGTGAGCAACATGTGAGGGCAGCAGAGGGAAGTGTCAGGGGCAAAATAAATAAAATAAAAAATAGTTACAAAAAAAGTAAACTGACTTGGTTATTTAAAGCAAACTAGCTCAAGAAAAAAGTAGTTGTTATTTTGTAGAAAAAGCAATTTTATCTAGTAGAATAGCATTCAAATTACATACTCCAGTCTTTCACATAGTGGTGAAAAAAATAAATTGTACAGGTAACAAATTTATCAAGAATTTGAATACGTAAAACAAAGTTCTAGGCTAAAACATATAGACTAATTCCTATAGCAAAATTAAAAGCCTCTCCATTTACACAAAAGCTAGCACAAAATTCTTATTTTATAAATCTTATGACCAAACCTCGCTTATCCATGGTTGCTAAATAGCTATGTTGTATATCCTAAGATGCTTCAAGGTAGGACCTAAATTGCTGAATTACGTAACCTAATATCTCCGACCTTGATTAAAAAACTCGACACAAATAGAATGGTCAAAACATTGCCCAAATACTGAAAATGTTTCAGAAATGATGATAAGTGAAATAACATAGGTGCTATAGGCATTGTATTAACTGATTGCTTCTAGCTTGATTTGATATAGGAAAATTATCAGATTTTCACCACAAAGATGTGGAAGGAGTTGCTGCGCAAAAACAAACAAAAACTTGATGTGAAAAAAATCAGATGCATGTACTTACTCTTTGTTTGGTGTACTTCTCGAACGTGTTGGTCGTCCATTGCATGACAAAACAGCGTTATATGCCTCGCACACAACTTTGCTGCATTTGAAAGACTTTTTTTGATGTGAAGTCGACATATGGTGATTGCGGTCTTTGCGCCTTTGTGGAGCCTCCTCCGGGTGCGGGCTGATAAGTTGGTGAAACTGAAGAGTTGGCAACAGATGGGCTTACAGTGGGCGGCGCTAGTGGTGTAACTGAGATGGCTGCCTTTGTGGGTTGTGCTGATGCTACAGCCCCTGTGCTACAGCTCCCTTTTTTTACCATCTCGAACTTCTTTAAAGCATCTTGTTCAAACTTCAACCAGAATTCTTCATCAAACCCATCAAATCCGGAAGCTGATCCGGGTTCTGTCTGCCATGATTGATCCAGTTGTTTTTCTTTTTCCTTATTTTCAGATTGACTAACATTCTCTCGGTGATTCATCAACAAACTTCGAAGGTTGAAGTCCGGGGGTGTGAAATCTAGTGAATTACTCCTTGTGATTAATGGTGAACTGTGATTTTCCAACAGTGACTCATCAGCGGATTTTGTCCTCCTGAGACTGCAACCTTGACCTGAATTACCCACTGTTGCTACTCTAGATGGAACATTTCCTCCAGAGGTGGCATCTGGGAGCCTTAGCCTGGCCCTTCTTTCACCCAAATTGCGCTTATGTGTAGATGGCAGAATTTCAAGAGGGACTGTTGTAGCCACTTGCTCTACAGTGCCCCTTATCTTGTTCATCCTCCTGATCAGTGGTACATTGTCTTCGTCTTCTTCTTCTTCTTGATTCTGGCCAGACACATTTGGAAGCCTGCTTGCCTCATCTTTGTGTCCTCCCTCATTGTCCTCTGCAATAGGGGCCAGGCGACTACGGCCATCGCCACCCATTTTCTCCTTTTCATTATCTCCAGACATTGTATTATGTGATGGCAGCCCATCAACAAGTTCAGCCACAGGGTAGTGGCTTGGGTGTTGCCATCATTATGGTGCGCTCCGGGGTCTTCGTCTTCTGAATCGCTAGCATAATCGGATTCTTCTTCCTCTTCAGATTCTTGTTCATAATCAGATTCCTCCTCTTCGTCCAAGAAGTCATCATTAGCTGGTGGTGGCTGTGCGATCCTATGTCTCTTGGATCTTCTCAGACTCGGCTCGGGTTTATCTTGTGCAGTGAATTCCATGTTTCCAACTTCCCGAACAAAAGCGCCTAGAACATCCGTAACGTCGCTTAGTACCCTTCCCACAGCGTCGCATAGCTTCCTCTTATTCTGCAAAAAAAGAGAGAAAAACACATAAAAGAAAATGTGTCTGGTCAGTTAATTGCGCCCATAGAGAAAAAGCTAAAGCAAAATCTAACTTGTTGTTAAAAATATACCGATCGACATTCCTCTAGGGACCTTTGAGGATACAAACCGAAGTACGTCATTTGCGCAGTGAATAGTGAGCTTTGGGCGTTGTATATGGTGCTGTTTTCGACTACAAAACATTATGGGAGTATATTAGCGAGAGAAGGTGAGAGAGAAAAAGCTAAAGAAGTTAACTAATTTATTTCGAAAATTAAAGATCTCGGAAAAGTAAGCTAACTCGGGTGTTGAAAGTTAATTAGTTCGTAATTTACTCTGTCACTTAAAAGTAAGACGGTTCAGAAAAAAAGTAAACTAACTCAGTTGTTTTAAGTAAAAAACAGTTCAGAAAAAAGTCATTGCTTGTAAAGAAAAAGCAATATTATCATCAAATTACATACCCTCAATTTGCCGAATGAACCATTGCGATTTGTATCTAGCTTGATGACCTCATGTAAAAGCTTGTTTGACCATGCTGCTACTCTAGGTTTTGTAGTGGGGATTTGCATTCTGCCGTCCAAAGAATCTACGTATAGAATCGTGGTGGAAAAGAAACAATTATCTTCAAAAAACAAGATAGAAAAGAGATTCGGTGTGTGGGCTAGAGTTGTAGTGAAAAAATACTTACAACCGGTAGAAGAACACAACCCTTGACGAATTCTTTTTATCGAATTTCGATGCGGAATCCTTCAATTGGTCTACAACAAATTGCGCCCGAGTTCAAGTTTTTTACACTTGATAGGTCAATTACGGATGGGTAACATCTAGGGCCGATTGACAAGCCGGTGGAGGGGCAAAGGAAGGTTGACACGGCAAGCATGAGCCATGACCTTAGAAAGTCTTCATTTGCAACCTTATTTGCCTTTATCCTTTCAACAATTGATTCAATCTTGGGTGCCTGTCCCCTTGTCAAGATTGAATCGTCATGAATGAAGTTTATGGCCTCGACATCAAGCTCGTACCTCACTCGGATGACCGTGGTTTGGCAAACCCAATATTTCAGAATCGAATCTCGCCGTTAGTAAGATCCCGCCCCTCCGGGCAACACAAGTTCGATGTTTCGGGATCAAAACATTCGACCCACAATCCGGTTTGCGAAATGCAGGTATCTGCGAACAGGAGATCTTCAATAGCCCCCCCGAATTGGACATCTTCAATAGCCTTTCGCTGGTCACTTGTCAGGTGTGCGTACAACTTAATTAGCCTAGATGGTGAAGCCCTGTGTCTTTGGGCCTATAAACATGTAATAGATGACACAGTCAGCAAAAAATGCTGACATGGTCAAAAATACTTTAAACGTAAATGATTTGTTTATGCAAAGATATGGGTTTTCCCCCGGCAACTGAAACCTCAATCATATCAGACTTAGCCTAAAAAGAAATCCTAAAAAAAAGCATGATGCATTCAGGTTTAAAAGAAGGGGCTGACAGTAACTAGCAGGATTGCTATTTGGGACCTACTCAAAAAATTCTATCGAGATCAAAGTATCTGAATCAAGTGCAAGTCATGTGGAAAGTCCTAACTGTTTTTGTAAAAAAAAGATAAAACACTCTAACATGATATACATATATATGAACTAGCAGGATGACAATACACATAGCATTTTCTCTTGAGATTAAAATTTTGGAGAGAAAAAATAAGATTATGTGGGTCATAGCATACCGGGATGTTAGATGTTGGACGTGCCACACGCATGATTGCTTCCAACTTGATTTGATGTAAAAAGATTATCAAATATTCACCACAGAAGAATATCAGTGGGGCTTGACACCTGTATTTGTTGACAATAAGTATGGCTAAAAAATCCTCGATGACTAAATTGTAGGGAGTAATAGCATACAACTATTTCATCCATGAAAACATCACACAAAACTAGTCTGCCTGATGCGTATGTAACAAAAAAATTTAAATCCCTTGAACTCCACTGTATTAGTGCAGGGGGGACAATGCAAAACAGGGATGAAACTACTAAGTTTAGAGGCCTGCGTTCCACTGAATCGTTAGAACTGCTGTGAGCCAACTCTTTCTCAACAGTATAAAATGACTCAGTTGATGGATATAGCTAGCTAAAAAGCCTCAAAGGCAAGTAAAGAATCAGCCAACAAAGGTTTTTTGAGTAGTTTGATAGACGAACTTGACTTACAGACCATAAAAATCAATCGATGCCATGTTCTGACTAGTGAAAAATAATACAAGGCGCGCGAGAGATATTATATCACCAATCAGGCACCACAGAAAAATAAAAACAAGCAGTAAAAAAATCAGTCAATGCATACCTTTCTGAGAGCCCCCCCTCAAAAAAAGCACCCCCTCCTCTCGAATATTCTTCCACTAAATCAATCGATCGGTAAAAGTAAGCGCTCAAACTAGTTGATTAGACCTGCTTAAATAACCCGAGATAAAAATAAGTGAGATGAACCTCGAAAAAATAAATGAATGAAAAGAAAATTTGAGTATAGTTAGGAGATGCTAAACTTCTGAAAAGAACATAAACGATAAAAAAGCTATGAAAATCTTAAATCATACTAAACGTGCTTAATGCAGGGGGCTGTTTTCCGTATGTGTGTCGTACAATTGCTTTATAGTAGGTCCTAATTTGCTTCAAATTTTTTTTTGCAGAACTAACTACCAGACTACACTGATGTACGCATGTACGCTCAGTCGCCTACATCCTCATACTGCTCGCCATTTCTCGAGCGAGACGATGTCAGCCTTCTAAGGGAGGAATTCTAGCAATCTAAACAAAATATCACTCGCTAACTGGTGATTGATGTCTGGTGCTGACTTGTTCCGAGAGAAAAATACCATTGACAGGTAAAAAGTGATCAATACCACCATTGCCTTTTGCGATCATAGTCATAGGTCTAAAAGGTTAAGAAACATACACTTGAGTATGCAAAAAGACACAGATGGAGGTAAACAAAATCACACTTGTCAAGTTAACAGATGAGTGCAAGTTGAAACATGTAGATTAATACAGCAGATAATACTTGGATGAACAATTCTGGACTCTCCAGTCAGAACACAGATATGCAATGGATGTCACTATTCTTTATGTAAAAGTAAACACAAAACAGACAATAAATCAACAAATCGCGTTAACCGTCATACATCCACAAGAATCGAAGGTAAGTGCATCGGAGAAATCATTTCCAAATGACCAGATAAGTTGAATTCAGAACTTCACGACCAATTGATGCCATGTTCTGACTAGTGAAAAATAATACAAGGCGCGCGAGAGATATTATATCACCAATCAGGCACCACGGAACTTGCTTAAAATCATACTAAACTTGCTTAACGCAGGGGGCTGTTTTCCGTATGTGTGTCCTAAAATTGCTTTATAGTAGGTCCTAATTTGCTTCAATTTTTTTTGCAGAACTAACTACCAGACTACACTGGTGTTCATATCACCTCATGATGTAATGAGCCCCCCAGCCTACAAAAAGTAGCACAACTTTTATCTAATTTATCTCCTACCATTCATATCTATTCCATATGGATCTTAGCTAACAGTGCAAACATTTCATCTTCAGCAATGAAAATACGTGTGGCTGCACACCTTTGGTTGCGAGCTCACAACACCCCACCCGCCCCTCCGTGGTCTTCCTCCACACAAATAATCTGACGCCAATTTGCAACTGAAAAAAATTCTGCACAAAAATTGATGTCAGCGATGGATGGGTGGAAACACAAAAGGGGATTGGAGGCCGAAAACTCACCTTCGTGCGCACTCTCCCGATAGCCGAACCCCCGCGAAAAACGAGAAAAACCAATGGCGATTAGAAGACCAACCCCGTCGATTTCGTGAGCTCTAGGAATCACGCTTGTCTATCCCGTCGGAGAGGAAGCATGGGAGGGGGAATCGACGGGGGGATGCCGAACAAAACGCACCTGGAGTTCCGTCGAGCGTGCTCCCTGCGCTTCTACATCGTAGATCAGGGTCCTGATGCCCCGCGTATAGATAGATCCAAGGGGATTAGAGGATGCGATTGGGGACTCGCCGGGGAGGGGGAAGAGAGAGAGGAACCCTAGAGAGAGAGGGGGATGCGGGAAATGAACGAGCGGAGGAGACGAACAGGCGCGAGCCCCGAGATTTGAACAGTTTCGCTATGACAGGTGGGCCCGATGGGGGTGATGTCGTGCGCGTCTATGGACAGATGAGTCGCCCCCGCCCTGTAGCTGGGAGGATCTGCGCCGGCCGTTCCATCCGACAAAAAGCTGGCCGGCCTGATTATAGTCTTTACCTAACTACAATTAGAGAGGACATGTAAATAAGTCAGACAGAAAGACAATCCTTGTGGATGAGCAAACCTTCCATTCTCATACGAATCCTTGCAAATGAGCAAACCTTCCATTCTCATACCAGACTTGGATTTTGAACAAATTTTTGCAGTAATTACCTAATAATTATGTAGTATGTTTGAACTAATAAGAGTATATTGAGCCACAAAATGCACAAAATATTTCTTTCTATGGCCGTTAGATGTCCAACGAATGTCTACCTCTATCTGAAGTAGTTGCAAAAACTTCAGAGGATCTGGATCCAAATGAACCACAAAAGCAGCATGTAGTCGGTCACCAAGGAGACAAATTGAACTACCATGCCAAAGTGACATATCGTCGAATACTCTGTGTTGCCGAATAGTTTTTTTCCTACTCCGCGACTTGATGGAGCTCCTGAGCTGTCGGCCATTGAAGATTGCAAAGTACTTCGCTGCAGGGCATGCCCAACCCCCTAAAGGACAGTACCTTATGCGCTTATGGCTGGCATGGAGGCATCGATAGAGCATGATGGATGGAGGGATGTACAACAGATGTGGGATTACCTGTCTAAAGATGGAGGATGGGTGGAGCAGCCGGGGGACATGCCGCATGGCGGACACCTAGGCCGCTCGCTCCATCGCGACAATGTTCCGCCGACAAGCTTTGGAGTGACTACAAATAAAAAAAACTTCTCATCAATGTGTGTGAAATTAAAGTTAAGCTTATGAACCATTTTTAAGTATTTAACAGAGAATATTGGGATAAAAAATACAAAACTGATATAGCAAAGGTAAACCGGAGATACCAAAATCAAATATAAATGGTATTGGTTGCCTTAATCATGCAATTTTTTTGTACAATACCACAACAACTACTGTTACATTCAGAACCTTAATTTCACATAGCATATACTTTGATGAATCATACATAACTAACATCAGAAGAATTACTTTTCAAATAAAGGATCACTACATATAATTTGAACCATTAAGAACTGGAACATTGGAAAATTGCCTCGTAACATCAACATTCCCAAGTCTAAATAAAAAGCAATCCTACCTTATCCTCACTAACGCTTCTTCCATCTCTGCTTTCAGCACAACTATTTGATCAGACATGACCTTCATATTCCTCATTAGTAAAAATGAGAACAACTAGTATTACATGAATATCATGGAAATGAAGAAATTAAAAAAAAAGGAAAGCACACAACCGACAATTAAAATTCATCTGGCCATAAGTAACCATTTTTTGGCGCATTGAAAAAGAAAAGTATATTGCACACATACCTTCCAAACCACTAACGGTCCCGTGTCTATCGAAGTGGTGAATCCCTGATGAAATAGACTGGATCCCAATTTGATCAATTTAAGTGCTGAATTGAACCCATGAAGAAGGGAGATTTGATTTATTTACTCATACGGATGGACTACATGAGGGCCGCAGCGCTGCAGCGAGATTGCGGAGGGCGTGGCGAAGAGGCCTCAACAGGCATAGTGTGGAGCCTCGTGGTGGTCGGCTTTGTCGATCGTTGGCCACCTAGTGCATAGTGCATAGTTCAAAATGTTATATACACTTTCTGGTATTTGAGGCCATGGTATTGGATTAACTAAACCAAAAGAAACAAGCTATGGTATAATCATGATTATGAATATTTCGCAAGCGAAGCTAGACAAGATGCAACTGATTCAGAGTTACAAACCTAAGAAGTCACAAACTCACAATAAACATAACTATGGACAAGATGCAACTGCTTCAGAGTTTCCTTCTCCAGCAATAGACCGGTTCCGATCTGCAAATAAGTCTTTTGAGCACAAGAGAGAGAAGATGTCCAACTACTAAAGAGTGGAAGCTTCCAGCAGCACACGTTCCCGTTGCGCATCCCTCCCAGCGGTAGTTGGCTCGCGCCAGGAGGAAGAGGGTTGCGGCTGGCCGGCGGTGAGCCCCTCCCTTGCTCTGCTCACCAGATCCACTGCCGTCGGATCGAGGGAGAGTGAAGGAGGCTACAATCCGTGACGGGACGTCAGCCTCTCCGACACAACGCACGGTGCAAAGACGGAGGCACGGGTGAGCCCCGACGGCGGCAAGAGCAAGGCAGAGGCACGGTCCGCGACGAGGCAGGGGCCGCATCTTCCGGATATGGCGTCGACCTCTCCATCTCCGCCCACTGGCGGCCCTCTATCTCCCTCCCGAGCTCGATGCCGTCAAAGAGGGGGCCCTGCATCTCCCCGGCGCAGTGGTGCTTGAGGCCGCCTGAGCTCGACACTGCGGGAGAGGGGGCCCTGCATCTCCCCGGCGCAACAGAGCTCGAGGCCGCCCGAGCTCAACATCGCAGGAGAAGGGGCCCTGCATCTCCCCCCCGCCACAACGGAGCTCGAGGCCGTGCAAGCTTGACGCCGCCTGCTACAGGGGCGCAACTTCTCCCTCACCTCCGGTGCAGGAGAGAAGGGGAGGGGGGGGGGGGGGGGGGGGGGGGGGGGGGGGGGAGCGACCACGTGCCTGGGCGGAGTGCGAAAGAGAGAGAGAGAGAGAGGTGAATGGTTGGTTTGCAACAAAGGGGGAGGATCCTGGGGACATGCGATGGGGGGAGGGCTGCTGCATTTTGCAGCTCTGAGATGCAATAGTTGCTGAAGGCCAAACAATAGTGGTTCCTTCTTCATTTTGAAGACGTAGCAGGCTTTATACAATCCGCTAGAGACAGTCTTAGAGGGCAAAAGGCCTTGCCTTTTCATGTGTGGGTGCATCACAGTGAGGTTCAAGGCGACGACGATGGGATCTTGCACGCAAACGCGGCTCAAAGGCTGGACAAAGGTGAAGCGAACCGAATTTCCGCGAACGGAAACCCGACTCTCTGCACCTCGGTGGTAGTCCCAGGAAGGCTACCATGTGCGATCCCTGTCTCAGCAATACCAAAATCCATACAAAACAGGAAATAAAATAGAGTACAACATTTATTTATTACAATAAAGGACTGAATCAAACAGAAAGAAAACATCTCGCAGCGGCTTCATGAAAGCGGGGAAGACTCCAACTCCTCAGGCATCTCGAGCATAGAAGATGCCCTAATCGTCCCATCTGTCGTTCTCAAATTCATAATCTGGCTCTGTATCAGAGACGCTAGGATCTACCCAATAAGCGAGTAGGTCGTGTCAGCTTCCTAACAAAGAGCAAAAGCGGTGTATATAACTACTATGCAGGATATAAACCTACTTTGGCTGTAGAAGGTTTAAGCAAAGCAACGATGCATCATTCAAGGTAAGCAGAAATATGCATTGAGGTCAACACCTCAGGGAGGTCCACACCTCTAGGGTCCACACCTCGCAACAAGGATATCACACCAAAGCACTGAATCACAACCACGATTCAGCTCCCAACTCCCATCTGTGGTGTGGGGCCCACCTGCTCCTATCCCCAAATCTCAACGACCTTAGCCGGGTGTTGACGTTCCTTAGCCTCACCACTAAGATGGCACAAACGGCAACGGTGACGAAAATGCTTGTTGGCGCCTACAAGCGTCACCATTGGGTTCACACCTCTAGTAATGGGACTATGGGACGTCTGGGGTAAAACACACGATCACAAAAAGGTCCGCAAGCGCACAGATTACCATTGTAGCACTTCACCCGGTGGTATTCGGGTTGTCGATTTATATTTTTCCCAAGGGAGGCACGACAGCAAAGATGATCGAGTAAACGGTGGAGAAAGACCAAGGCTTGGTAAAGAGCTACAGCAGGGGATAACGAATAAGGATATTCGGGGATAACTTGACACACGCTAGGAGATCTAGATAAAAGACTAGAGAGGATAGCGAGCTGACAGGACAACGAGATGAGAAAGGATCCTAACACAATCTATCTATTCTTGTCAACTCTAGGCAAAGCGCTAAAGCAAAGGATAACCAAGGTGAGCTAACTCAACAAGCTCTTCTAGTGTTGCAGGGGCATGCAAAGCTGCACCCTCAGGTAGGGATGAGAAGGGAGGATGATGACGCGCTGAATCCTACCGGTCCGAATGTTGACGGTTGATTATCGTATCAAAGTTCACATGGATTTGCAAGCAGACAAATCCCCTGTTGTAGTCAAGGGACCCTTCTTCCCTCGAGTGATGAACCCAAGGTATCGAATCCGTGGAACAATGTGCAACGCAAGGATTCAAAATAGTAAAGCAAGGAAAGCTATCTTTTGAAGAACCAAGTTGCAACTAAGAGATCATCAAGAAAACACATCTAATCTAATCTAATCTAATCTAATCTAATCTAATCTAATCTAATCTAATCTAATCTAATCTAATCTAATCTAATAAAGATGTAGCAAGAGAAAGCAAAGAGATAACCGATCTACAGAGTCTAGATCATGCTTATGTTGTAGCTACAAAGAAGATTGATGAAGATAGAAAAGCGAATCTCATTAAAAGCATCTTTAAACCGCGGCCTTCGGTCCGATTCCGAAGACGACCGCCTTTTGGAGCCACCGTTCTATCACAACGCACCCCTATTCATGCGGTTTAGCCTAGGGCGAGTTTGATAAGAACAAGTTGAAATCACTTGGTCAGTCTGGTATGCACCTCTAGCCACCGCAGCTACAAAAACACCCTATGCAATCTATCTTAAGTATAGATTAGGGAAGAAGCAAAACCAAGGGAAAACAAAATCATCGAGAAGGCACTTGATCGCTAGAAATCGGATTCACTTAAAGAATTCACCATGAATGATTACATGAACAAGATCACCACCGGGATCCTACCTCGATCTTGATCCTTGCCCCGGAGCTCCGACGTGGTCTTCCATGCAAAGTTCACACGTCGACTAGGGAGACCCTAGACAACTAGCACGACCCTCCTCTCCGAGATGGTGTCCCTCTAGCTTCTCTGCTCCTCGACGGCAGATGACGAATGAATTGATGCGTGGCTCTCGGTCAAGGGCCTATAAATAGCCCGAGAGGAACCTAGGTCAAAGGGGGGGGGGCGACTGGGCCTCGGAGTGGGCTGGCCGGCCGGCCTGGGCCCACTTCGGCCCAGTTAGCCGCCTCCTTCGCCCGGCGTTGGTTCCCGAGTCTTCTAGATCCTTCTCCCTTCTGCATGTGGGCCCTTATTGTCAGTTTCTCTTCGGACTGGATGAAGCTCCTTGTCCCGCAAGATTCGGCACTTTTCTGACTGGGTCCTCGGAATTTTTCATCTTCTCGGGTTGGGTCCCTGGGCTTCTTGGAGTCATGTTCACTTCATTGCTTGACTTCTACCGGGCTTCAAGGTCTTGTCATGAGGTGCCTAATGAACTTATCATGGAAGTCTTGCTTTCAACACTAAAAACCTGCATAAACACTAAACTCCAAAACCGACATGCACAAATGAACTTGTTCTACCAAGGGGGTTAGTACCTATGGATAAGATATAAAAGTCATGCCAACACCGAAGGTAAACTCATGGCTAGGTTGATGGAATTTCACCGTCAACATATCCCCCATGCTTAAACCTTGCTCATCCTCGAGTAAGCCTTCGATGGATATCATCGTTGCCCTTCAATGTTTAAACCTTGCACTTGATCATACGAGAAAACATAATGCTCTCAAAAGTTTAATTCATTAAAGTTTCATAATGTACTATCCTTCATCCCTACGGAGGGTAGAATATTAATTAAGCTTATCCCACAAGTATTAACATGCTCCAAAAATTCAAATAGATCTCAGAAATTTTGAAATAAAGAATGGGATGAAAAAAAGCTAAACCAAGTTCAAAAATTTAAACCGCCTTGCATCTTGCTCATGAACTCTCATCTCATCTTGTCTCTCTAGCCTATTTATTCTACTCCTTTCCCTCTCATGAATGTGGTAGGCTTTATATGGAGCTCTTTTGGGAAAGTTTAGTCCTACCAAGATATTATAAATGAGATGTTGTCAAAACAAGACAAGCTTCTCATGGTCTTACCGAGACTCGTCAAAAAGGTCATTGGAAAATAATGTTATGTCAAGGAGGGGGAGAGAAAAATACACACACTTGAGATAGGTGGACATGTGCAAATAACAAAGAGTGATCCCGAGGTACAAAGGAAGTCCTCGTTATCGGATTGCACAGGGTTGGAAAGATGAGTTTGGATCTTTTAAATCTTGAAATCTTGAAATTCCTAATGCAATTTAGAGAACCGGGGGTTCACTTTATTTTATTTTTGTATCATACATACTCATATATTTTTTTCTTTTTCTTTCTTTATACTCACTTTTTTCTTCTTCTTTTTTTTTCTTTCTCTCTCTTTTTTTATTTGCTCCCCTTAAACTCTAAAATTGCATTGTACCTACCTCCTCCCCCATGCTTAGACGTTTGCTTGTCTTCGGGCAAAGAGGTGATAGAGATAAGGTAGGTACTAGAAATATTTTTCCTTTGGAGAGATACTTGAAATCTTCAATGTTGGCACCGTCTTGCGATCTTCCTTGAATTGACGATCCATACTCAATGATAGGTTGTGGTCAAGGAGGTAAACACAAAAGATGATATTTTTGGTTTTAAGGGTGGATATCCGATGAGGTTTGTGAATCTCCGATGTGGGGATACACAATGCACGGATAAAAAGGCTAGCAATAAGATAGATACACAAAAATGAAATGACCAACTTCTTAGTCTCGGGCCAGAGAAATCAAGGCCTGAAATAACTCACCCAAAAATAAACCTTGTATACTAAGTTTTTGAACTCAAATATTTATATGGCTCTGGATAGGTAGAGCAACATGCAAGTGGTATTTATGACAAGGTTAGCATTACTTTTAAGAACAAAAATAAATCATCTTTAATCCATCTAAAACTTGAGAGCACATAAACACTATGGGTCTTTATTTTTATCATAACCTCCGCTAAAGATTAAGCTATCATTTAGATAATTTCAGATTTGTATTTTAAGAGAGCATTAGCTTAATCATGCATAAAACAAGTACAAAGATAAACAAAGCGGCAATTATAATCATATATCATCATGGCACAAACTTTGTAACTTTACCAAAGGTAAAAACTAGGTGGTGACTTTATTCATGATGAAAATAAAAACTAACACACATGCTGAAAATTTAAAATAAAAACTGAAAACACTACGCATACATAGGCGCATACAAGCTGAAAAATTAAAGAAAAGGGGAAAAGGAAAGATAACTAAAGCTCGTCCTCTCTCTAATCTTCCGCCGGTGGTTGATATTGATAGTCTTGGTTATTGTACCCTTGCTCATAATAGGATTGCACCGCTCCTCCTATGAATTGTCTCGGCGGTGCTAAGTGAAGGCGTCCAAGCTCATAAGCGATGTTTGCATTTCCTTCACCCATTTGGTTTGCATTGGTTTGGATGGCTGCAATATTTTGCGTGTTTCTCGCAGCGTATCCTCCAATGATGGCCACACTTTGTTGATGTTGAGGAAGGTGTGCATATGGCTCCGCAAAGGCTATGTTGGGTACCGCAAAATTTGGTGGGGCATGGCTGCACCACTCCCCCATACTTGCATCGGTACATCACCGTAGTAACTCGGTGGCGCCGGAATTCCTCCAAATGGTGGCACATAATTTTGTTGCGCACCTCCCTCTTGGGCCGTGGAAGAACCTTCTCCTATAATCCTTCTTTTTTCCTTCGCCGGCACAAGAAGTCCTTCCTCTAACTAATCTTCTTTCCCCTCAAGAAAAAGTCTTAATCTTTGATCCGGAAGGGGCAAATTTACTTTGGCCACTTTGAAGCCTCCTCTCTCACCTACACTTATATATTTGTCTTTCTTCATATAATCAAATCCTAGGGAAGTCCCAGGTAACAGATGCTTCGGGTTCCTTGTAATAACCGGTCTCAAAGAGATAGCCAACATGGAGAGGTAACACCCCGAACCAATATCTCCCGAACCCGATGTTGCTTCACAATACCACCTGTTGATCATAAGGTGAGTGGGGTCGATTGGTTGCCTGGCAATCCAAGCCGAGTAAAGCCAATTCAACTCCGTGTTGGTTATCTTTGTCTCTCTCATTCTCCCCCAAATCCACTTGCACATCCATGAGTGAAAAACTTGGATGATGGGGTCCCGGATACTATTTCTTTGTTGGTGAGCTTTTCCCGCGATCATACTCCAAAAACCTTCCAACGTGCCTCCATGCACATCCACTTGTTCCAGGTTCCCTTTTGAAAACCGAGTAAGTACCTAACACACTAACAGGGAACCGCTTGTTCAACTCCCTCCAAATGGAATGAGAAACTCAGCACTCCTTCATCAAGGATAGGCGCCATGGTCATGAGAATTTCCAAGGCAAATTCCTTGTGGGTGTTTACCAACACTTCATTGGAGAATTACACCCAACATAGGTGTCCCAACATCTAGTAAATATCTATATGAAAACCCAACATGTGGAGAGCTTGGTTGTCGAAGTCGACATTCGCTACAAGCCTCTACTTAAGGCGAGCGAGCTTTTTCCCCTCCTCCTCCGTCATGATGATAAACCCATCGGAATACCACGAAGTGTATGGAGGTGGAGCGGATGATCGTGTCGAGCGGCGAGGTCGGACGGGTGGCTCCTCCGTACATCCTTGAGGTTCGGTGAACCTTATAGACGAGCTTTGTGTGGCCCTCATGCCACCGAGGAAAAGAGTGTCATTCCCTCTTGGCGGTGCCGTGTCCTCCTCCATACTTCGAGGAGACTCGGAAACCGAGTGCCTTCTCGAACGTTGTCGATGATGGCTTGGACGACGATGATCCCTTCTTCTTGGTGAAAAGACTTGTAGTTTTGTTCCATGGTTGCAGCACTCTCCCTCGCAAATATATATCCGGGGTTTTCAACCGGTAAAAAGGTACACAAATATTATTTTGGAGTATGAACTTTGAGTGGAATTAGGATGTGTTTTGTTGAACCAAACAAACGGGGTGGATGGCTAAGTCTAAGGTGGTTCTGAACTACAAACTTGAGCACACGAACAAAAAGCTGGATGAGAGACTTACCAGTGCACTCATGCTTGCTTTTTTGCTTCGTGACCACGTGCTCCATGGGGTTGCACCTTCCAAACGTTCTCGTCCACTCCTTTGCTTGCATTATTGCTCCTTCCACTTGATGTTTTCGCTTTGAGTCACCTCCATGCTCCCTTGCCTCACATGCCTCCATGATATTCCTGCAAAACAAAGCCTTGGCTGCCCCCCCATGCTTGTACTTTGCATGTGGTTTGATAAAAGATGTTGGGGGCATCCTGTGATGCATCATGGTGCATGCATGGTTAGGTTAACTTGAATGCCTCCCTCTAAGCATGTTTTAATGCCAAGCACTCCTCTAATTTCGAAAATTAAAAATAATTTCAGAACTATGGAAGAGCTCAAGCATAATTTTAGAGAAGTTTTTAAACCATTAAAGACAAATGTAAGTCGAAAATATTTTCTGACTACATTTATATCGGTCTCACCGGCATTGTTTGCCTTCATTGGTTGAGAGCAAACTTTTCCCGGCTTGATCATGGGGGCATAAGATTTTGAGTGAAATAAAATTAAGTGAGGCTTAGCAAAATTCTAACTCTAGAGAAACCAAGGATATGGATTTTTAAACCAACCAAAAGTTAAGTTTCTAGGTTCACGCGAGTCCTACCACGTGCTGAAATTTAAATAACATCTAGGTACAAGGCGTGACTCTACTCGTGTGTTTTTAGCATGTAAAATAATTCAACCATAACATCATAAAAAGGATGAGAGGTTGAGATAGGTTCTGAATTTTTTTTGGTTTTGGTTTCTCGAAAAGAAGCAATTAACACATAGGATGGCTCATATAAATGGTTTAGGATCCAAGTAAAATATCCAACCAAGAATTATGTCTCTAACATTATTCATCCACTCTAAGTCTAATGTTTTGCGTAGCAAAATTCAAAAGTAACTTACTTGAAAAGACTCGAAAAATCTTGAATCGGGTTGTCCTCCCGGTAGCTTATTCTTGACTCAACGAAACGGGTTGCCTCCCGCCTAGCGCTTCATTTATAGTCCATGGCTAGACTTCTTCACTTGATTACTTCGGATCAACGCTCTTTGTGGGTGTTGCAATCTTGGGTACCCACTTCCGCACCATCTTGGGCATGGGCTTATTCTTCGGCTTAGTCATTTTTTGGTCTTCACAGGCTGGTTTTGTCCTTTGGTCTTGACGGATGCAACAACTTCCTTCATGTAGTGGCTCGGCATCTCAAACTCTGGTCCTTCGGTCGTGATCTTCGTGGTCTCCTTAGTGTGATCCTCCATCTTTCCCAAATGAGTTTGAGTAGCCTTCGCCGTCTCGGGACCTTGGGGTTGTCCCGACAATCTTCCATTGCTACTCATCGGGTGCCCGACAAGTTGTCCCACTTGCGTCTCTAGCATCTTCATCATTATGAACACTTCACGTATAGAGCTTCCGACCTCCATCACCTTGCCATATAAATTCTCCAATATTTTCTCCATAGCCTCGAACTTAGTGACGACGTCCTTGTTGATCTTAGCTTGCTCATCCATGAAGTCCTTCACTTGTGTACAAAGAGGAACCAAATCTTGAATCGACGAACTTGCATTAATTCGGGGTTTACCTTGGACATGGTCGTACTCCTCACATTCCTTGCATGTGGATCTTGCCTTGACAGCCTTTAGGTCTTGAGCTTCTCTCTCTATCTCCATCTTCTCCATCCTCATCTTGAGGAAATCGATATGCCACTCAAGGAATTCAGCTCACATGTATTCATTGAAACGCTCCAAAGCTTCCGCGATCGTCTCCATGGGCAATTGAACAAACATATCAATCTTGTTGCACAAACTTTGAGTCTTGGTCGGTGAATAAAATTCCTTCATAACATTCCTCATCAACGCTTCCCAATCTTGCTTCGACTCCACCGGTAAAGTGTGGAACCAACACAAAGCTTTTCCATGTAGTGAGAACGGAAAAAGCCTTCCCCTCACTTGATCTTGACTCACCCCATCCTCATCGAAAGTTTGACATAGTTGAACAAATTCTTGGAGGTGAAGGTTCAGATCCTCTTTACCGGTGAAAGGCGAGTGATGCACCATGCGGATAGTTGAGACCTTGATCTTGAACGGCCTTCCGGCGTCTTGAAGGTTTATGATAGGTAGATCAACAATGTCCAGGGTGCATAGCTCGATCTTGCACTCCGGTTGTGGTTGTTGTCCCATGGGTGGCAGTTGAGGTTGATCTTCCTTTGGATATGGAGGTGGTGATTCCCTTGGAGATTCCGACGGTCCTTCGACTTCGGTTTTTGAATATAGGGTTTCCAACCCTTTAGCTTGTGTTGCACGTCTCCTTTTCCTGTAAATTTTTCCTGGATCATCCACAAAAGAAAGTTTGGGTTTCTTGGAGAGGTAGCCAACCTTCTCCGGCTAGGGTTAGCAATAAAACAAAAATATAAAAAGAAAAATTAGGGTTAATAAAAAACTAGATTAGATTGATTTTTTTCTTTGAGGACGATCAAAGTTAAGAGATGCAAAAGAAAAATAAAGAAAAACTGAAAAATATTCACAAAGAACTGATACTAGGTCGAATCTTGATTGCTTGTTCCCCGGCAACGGTGCCAGAAAAAGGGGCTTGTTGACGGTTGATTATCGTATCAAAGTTCACATGGATTTGCAAGCGGACAATCCCCCGTCGTAGTCAAGGGACCCTTCTTCCCTCGAGTGGTGAACCCAAGGTATCGAATCCATGGAACAATGTGCAATCCGAGGATTCAATTTAGTAAAGCAAGGAAAGCTATCTTTTGAAGAACCAAGTTGCATCTAATCTAAGAGATCATCAAGAAAATACATCTAATCTAATCTACTAAAGAGGTAGCAAGAGAAAGCAAAGAGATAACCGATCTAGAGAGTCTAGATCATGCTTATGTTGTAGCTCCAAACAAGATAGATGAAGATAGAAAAGCGAATCTCATTAAAAAGCATCTTTAAACCGTGGCCTTCGGTCCGATTCCGAAGACGACCGCCTTTTGGAGCCACCGTTCTGTCACAACGCACCCCTATTCGTGTGGGTTAGCCTAGGGCGAGTTCGATAAGAACAAGTTGAAATCACTTGGTCGGTCCGGTATGCACCTCTAGCCACCGCGGCTACAAGAGCACCCTATGCAATCTATCTTAAGTATAGATTGGGGAAGAAGCAAAACCAAGGGAAAACAAAATCATCGAGAAGGCACTTGATCACTAGAAATCAGATTCACTTAAAGACTTCACCATGAATTATTACATGAACAAGATCACCACCGAGATCCTACCTCGATCTTGATCCTTGCTCCGGAGCTCCGACGTGGTCTTCCATGCAAGGTTCCCACGTTGGGTAGGGAGACCCTAGACAACTAGCACAACGCTCCTCTTCGAGATGGTGTCCCTCTAGATTTTCTGCTCCTCGGCGGCGGATGACGAATGAATTGATGCGTGGCTCTCGGTCAAGAGGCTATAAATAGCCCGAGAGGCACCTAGGTCAAAGGGGGCCGACTGGGCCCCGGAGTGGGCTGGGCCGGCCGGCCTGGGCCGACCAGCCTGGGCCCACTTCGGCCCAGTTAGCCGCCTCCTTCGACCGACGTTGGTTCCCGAGTCTTCTAGATCCTTCCCCCTTTTGCATGTGGGCCCTTGTTGTCAGTTTCTCTTCGGATTGGATGAAGCTCCTTGTCCCGCAAGATTCGACACTTTTCTGACTAGGTCCTCGGAGTTTTTCATCTTCTCGAGTTGGGTCCCTGGGCTTCTTGGAGTCGTGTTCACTTCATTGCTTGACTTCTACCGGGCTTCAAGGTCTTGTCATGAGGTGCCTAATGAACTTATCCCGGAAGTCTTGCTTTCAATGCTAAAAACCAGCATAAACACTAAACTCCAAAACCGACATGCACAAACGAACTTGTTATACCAAGGGGGTTAGTACCTATGGATAAGATACAAAAGTCATGCCAACACCGAAGGTAAACTCATGGCTAGGTTGACGGAATTTCACCGTCAACACCGACCTAACGTGGTGGACTACAGAGCCCGTCCGGAGCTGTCACCTTCTTAGGGTACCAAAACTATTCCGTTGCGCGGGACGCCAATCTAAGACTAATGCAAGCTCTGAGCACCGTGCTCACAACGAACCAAAGAACCTTTCCCCGCATATCACGAAGGAAGTTCTCTCTGTCCGGTGAAACACCGGAGATCAAGTGAAGAACGACCACAACACTATAGGGTTCAAGAGAGTTATGCTAACCAAGACTAAACTAACCTTTTAAACCAAGAATAAAGCTTCTAGTAGCTAAGTAAAATCTGAATGTAATTGACTCGAAAGGTAAGATAGAAAGATAACTTGAATTGTACTTGAGTCTAAACAAAGAAAGGATAGAAGAGCAATACCGGAACTCTGAAGAAGACTTCTCCGGAACCCTGAGACTTGCTCGACTTGACTCTAACTCCCAAGCTACACTAATCCTACTCTAAGTTAACTAAAGAGTGGAATGAGATGCTCCTGCGTGGTGTGTGTGATCCAGCAGGTGTGAGGCTCCTTTTATAGGTGAGTGAGGTCGGTTGAGGGCATGGGCCCATTTTCATAGGTGCGGCCGGATCAAGGGGTGCGGCCGACACTATGATCCACCGCCTCTTGACTTGGACGCTCCTGATCCTTGCTCCTGAAGAGGTTGAGGGTCAGTTCCTTGCGTCGGTTTTGGCCGGTATGGCGGTTGGGAGGTGCGGCCGGCCCACCTCTAAGCCGTAGGATGAACCGCTTTTGCTTGGTGACGCTCAGGATGCTCTTGGAATGACGGTTGTGGTTGTTGACCGTCCGGAGAGGTGGACCCATTGATCCAAGTGATCACAGCTTTATCATTCGATCAAACCGACGTTTCCTTGATCAATCTTGTTCATACAAGTTGTGCACGTGGGGAAGGACTTGATTGGGACCGAGGACGTGGCATGGGGCAGGGCCGGCCACACCTGGCAGGGCCGTCCACACCTGCCAGGCCGGCCGTGCCTGGTGGTGCGGCCGTGCCTGGCTCGTGTGGCATGTTGGCTCCATTCCCCGCCTAAATGTGTACCTGTCCATAAAAATTGCAACAAAACTTGTGGAACTTTATTAGTATCAAAAATATGCATGAAACTTGTTATATACTCTTGAACCTAAGGTTTTGACGGTCGAATTTTTTTTGTAAGGACCGTCAACACCGGGCTGACACACTCGGGGAATAGAAGAAGCACAAGAAAAGAGTCTAGCAAGAATAACAGATCTCAGGACTGTCCATAACCTGTGGACAA
The DNA here is from genome assembly GCA_947561735.1 of Cenchrus americanus. Lineage (NCBI taxonomy): Eukaryota > Viridiplantae > Streptophyta > Magnoliopsida > Poales > Poaceae > Cenchrus > Cenchrus americanus. The sequence continues at coordinate 94,014,865 of OX387242.1, read as the reverse complement.
GTTTAAACACTCTGCAGAGGTTGTGCAACTGTACCCACCTGAATAGAGCCGAAACTGGCCGTCATCGTTTCCAAACCCTACCTTACGACTGGGGTCCTAGTAAGTGGATAGCGCTCCCCTGCCTCTCCGAGTCTGACGCAGCCCCTGCTGTAGAGCTCATACTGCCAGCGAGGGGTCCATCAAAGCTGTGGAACCCTTCCCCGGCCTCGTCAGGGCGAAGGCTTCTAAGGAGGAATGACGTCTCCTAGCACGATCACACTGATCCGCCTACATGCGAAATGCTATCCACTACGAGTCTCACCCCGTCCCCCACCCATAACAGAGTGGGTGGTTTGTACAGTAAGAGTCCAAAGAAGCATGGTTATACTGACGATCGGTCCTTAAGGGTCGAGAGCGAGCACTCCCCATCTTCATCACGTCCGACACGCCACTCGGGTGAGAGGCCAGATCGCATCTCCCCGAGGAAGGTGTTCACAAGTAACCAAATGGCTCACTCCTTGAAGGATCAGATGGCGACTAGAGAGGGGGGAGTGAATAGGAGCCGGTAAAAAGTCTTCTCAAACAACCCGACCTATACCCTAGTCAAAACCCGGTCACACACAAGCGATGGATCGAATCACACACCAATCGCCAAGACAACGAGGTTATGGATCAACCTCCAGTCTTAGGAACGATTCCTTGAAGCACACGCAGAAGCACGAGAAAGGAAGGGAGGAATCGAACCAAGAAGCAAAGCACACAGGCTCTAGCGGACCGTCCGGCCAGGTGGGGCGGACCGTCCGCTCGGGCCACGCGGACCGTCCGGCCTGCTGCCGCGGACTGTCCGCACACTCACCGCGGACCGTCCGGCCCTACACCGCGGACCATCTGAAAAAGCAAACCGAACCACCAGAGACGACCCCGAATAACAGACCATCCGCGGGGAGCACGCGGACTGTCCGCCAGGCACCCGCGGACCCTCCGCCCGGTAGACGCGGACCGTCCGAAACTTCGCCCAACGAAAACTCAAAGCCACGACGGATCGAAACAAAAGGCGAGCAAGAACATGAAGAACACGGGAAGAACACGCTCCTCGCGGACCGTCCACCGGCCCCTCGCGGACCGTCCGCGCCACACGGACAGAACAGAAAACAGCCCGACCTCGAAGGTCAACTCCCCCAAATCATCATCGGATTTCCCAAACGGTAGAAGCTGTGGAGACAAGGGTTTGGGGACTTGAAAAGTGTCACACAAGGATGCTATAGCCCAAAAATCTTGCCTCCTAACTCCCTAAATCACCGAGAATCGTGAATCCTTTGAACACCACCAAAAACTAGGGCTCTGACCGAAAATCCTTGAATCGAAGTGGTTTCCCGGCGTTTGAGGGCACAAGATCAATCACAAAGGTGCACAAGGCATCCATCCATGTTTCCCTCAAAGAAATCCGGGAAGAAACCAACTCAAATCCGCGGAATCACACCGAGAACAAAGGCACGAAACAAGCACAAAAAGACCACGAAAAACACAACTCTGAATCTTCTATACAAACCAGGAAAGATTCACAAGGTCTAGCATGCCGCCCTAGCATCCATCCCTCTCAACAAATCTCACATGAAGCTCTCATGCTAGCCTAGAGAAAATGGAGAAGAAAATAGCTACGAAAATGAGAAATGGGAGGGGGAAAATGAAACCCTAAGTCGCGGAGAGAGAGAGAGCCATCCACACACACTCATGGCTTATATATCAGGTCCCGCCGGAGTGGTAAATGACTCGACTACCCCTAACTTAACTACTGGCGATACAACCCACGTAGAGGCATTTAGGTAATGTTTGTGGGTCTTGCCATCGGACGGCCACGCCTTTGCCGCACCCCGCGTCCTCCCGACGCAAGCCATGCGATCCCGCCGCGTGTCCTCCGCTTCGAAGCTTTCCGACACACCCGGATCCCGTCTCCGTCGTGTTGGGCCCTCGGACTTGGTTTTGAGGCCCAAACCAAGAAACCGTCCTCCGATGGTTTTGTGGGCAAACCACCAAACCCCGCGTGCTCGGTCCGGCCTCCCGCCAAACCACTTGACTCGACCGCCACCGTGCACCGGCTCGTTTGTCCATGACTTCGTCTTGCTCGTCTCGCCACCGTGTGGCCCGCACCTAGTCCCGCTGTCCACCGGGTCCCTCGAACCGAGCCTACTTGTCTCTCCATCTCCCGGAGGCCCCTCAAGGCTGAAGACCTTTCGCGCCCGTTCTTCACCTGCAACAACACGAACTAGGCCACAGCCTACACCTGCGCACTGAGCCAAGAGTCAGTCCAACACCCGTTGTCAATCACTCATCACTGAGGAGCAGTCAACCACCGACCACCGGGACGCTCCTGGTCCTCAATCTCCCCCTTGATGAGTGCATTGACAAGACACAACGCGAAATGAAATTCAGAGAAAGAAAGAAAGAAAAACAAAGAAGCTCAACTCATGACCAAAACCAGAGAAAGGCAAAGAAAGGTCACAAGCCAAGCAAAGCACAAACTCCACACTGAAAACAGCAAGAAAGCTCCCCCTGAACAAATGCAAGCTCCCCCTGAACATGCGGATGCAAACTTCCAAATTTTAGCTCACCTCTTCTGAATTTTCATTAAGCTCACATCTTCTCCCCCTTGTTGACAATGTATGAATCAAGGTGAAAATGCAGAAATGCAAAACAAAGCATATAAACATCTACATGAGCTTCTCAAATAGGCCAAATTTAGTGTCAAAGGCTAAAAATGAGACAAAGATCACACATATGAATCATAGCATAGTCAAAGCATTGCCATAAGTAATATATGAAAATACAAGCATGTGACAAAGCAAAATTTTCAGATTTAAGCAATTTTACCAAAAGAAGGCTCGCTTCACATGTAAAAGCCTATCCATGTCACACTTGAGCCACAAACATGCATACCATTCAAAGATCATACAAGGATATCAAATTCTCAGCAAAAGATCATGGCAAACACCCATAAAGCAAAGCATGTCATGTCAAAGCTCATGAGCCATGTGTCCACTTCGGGGAGACTTCTCCACTGGTGAACATCATGCAACATGTTTTGCACCCATATGTGAAAGATAAGACATTTTAAGTATAGATATGAGGGATGGAGCATTTTTCAAGGATACACACTTCTTTTCAAGATTAATTCATTTCATGGTACATGAAGTGCCTTTGCGGCAAAAAGAAGCTTATGCTCCCCCATGAACGCAACATAGGCTAAACATTCACAATGATATTCGGCCTTTGGCCCAAATGCAAGAAAAGGCATCCAAGCACAATCTAAGCATAGAAAGCACATTTAGACCAAAACGTGACATGGATACACTACTACACATGAGTGGAGCACATTTCACCAAAAATTAGTCAAGATTAGCATTTATTTCAAAAGGGGCTATCTCACCACACATATATCTCAAATATTTCAAGAGCATAGCCTCACATCACCATTTCTCCACACATATGACCAATATCTCACAAATAGCCAAAGAGACTCAAATAAGGCATATGAAAGAAGCTCATCATCCTAAAATGCAATATGATACAAATGCAACATGATATATGACAAGATGGCTATCCTACCATGGTTTGTACATCAAGCAAAACATGTATATACATCAAAGTAAAATATGGTATGATACATATGGTACAAGAAAAACCCCCAAGGATCAACTAGAAAGGGCAACAAACCCCAAGTTCCCCCCCACAAGCGCACAAATGTAGCTTGGTCGAGAGGCTTTGTAAAGATGTCGGCTAGCTGATCTTGGGTAGGGACATGACTCAACACAATGGTTCCTTTTTCCACATTGTCCCTCAAGAAATGATACCTCACTTCTATGTGTTTGGTTCTGGAGTGAAGCACTGGGTTTTTAGCTACGCTTATGGCACCGGTGCTATCACAAAGAAGTGGGATCCGGGTGCACTCCTCACCAAAGTCTCTCAAAGTGTATGAGATCCACAACAGTCGGGAACAACAACTCGCGGGCCGCAACATACTCCGCCTCGGTGGTAGACCGAGCTACACTAGATCGCTTGCGGGAAGACCATGAAACCAACGAAGACCCAAGAAACCGGCAAGTACCGAAGTAGACTTCCTCTCGACTCGACAACCAGCAAAATCCGCATCGGAAAAACCATGAAGAGAGAGAGTCGAGGAGGAAGAATACCAAAGGCCAAGACCAGGGGCAGACTGTAGGTACCTGAAGATCCTCTTGACGGCCTGTCGATGTGATGTCCTCGGCGAAGCCTGAAAACGTGTGCACACACACACTGAACTATATGTCTGGCCTCGTCGCCATCAGGTAGAGGAGGGAGCCGATCATGCTCCTGTACTCCCGCTGGTACACTGGTTCTCCGTCCTCGTCCGCATCCAAAGTGGTCGTACTCCCCATGGGAGTCGACATCGGCTTCACATCTTGCATCTGGAACTTCCACAGCATGTCTTTCGTGTACTTGGTCTGGTGTACAAAAGTTCCGTCCTTCACTTGCTTGATCTGCAGCCCGAGAAAGTACTGCAACTCGCCCATCATGCTCATCTCGTACTCCCTGCTCATCTCATCTGCAAACTTGGCAACAAGTTTATGTGAAGAGCCACCAAAGACAATATCATCCACGTATATCTGAACAATCAACAAGTCAATTCCATGCTTGAGGAGAAACAGGGTCCTATCCACGGTACCCATCACAAACCCTCTGCTCAACAGAAAACCTCTCAATCTCCCATACCAAGCACGGGGCGCCTGTTTCAACCCATACAGAGCCCTTTTCAACCTGTACACCCTGTGTGGGAACAACTCACTCTCAAACCCAGGTGGCTACTTCACATACACCTCCTCCTCTATGACCCCATTCAGAAAGGCACTCTTCACATCCATCTGAAACAACTTGAACCCTTTAGCCACGGCAAAGGCTAGAAGGATCCGAATTGCCTCAAGACGGGCCACAGGAGCAAAGGTCTCCTCATAGTCGATCCCCTCCTTCTGACTAAACCCCTGAGCAACAAGTCTGGACTTGTTCCTCACAACCATCCCATTCTCACCCTCTTTGTTCTTCCAAACCCACTTGGTTCCTATAGGATGGCAATTTGGAGGTGGTTCAACTAATCCCACACCTGGTTCCTCTCAAAGTTTTCCAACTCCTCATGCATAGAATTGACCCAGTTTGCATCAGATAAAGCGTGTCCAATGTCCTTGGGCTCAAAGGTGGCAACAAAAGCAGCATGAGCAAAATGAGAGGAATTCCTGGACCTTGACCGTGTAGTACGTTCGTTGATGTCCCCAATGATCTTCGACAGGGGATGCACTTCTTGAATCCGCCGGGGAGCCTCACGCCTCGAGACTACCTCCCCTCAACTTCAGCTTCTCTCGCCTGGTCCTCTTGTCGCACCGTCGTTGTCCATGAAGTAGACGGTCCACGCTCCGTAGTGGTTGTAGGGGAGTAGTGGGTACATACTCAGCTTCAGGCGCATGGTTCTCTCCATCATCATCTCCAGCTTCATCCTTCTCCTCTTCAAAGAGGTCCTCGGCCATCTCCTCATCACCTGCACATTCAAAGCCAAGAGAGGTACATGGCATTGTCTCGTCGAAGGTTACCTCGCAAGTCTCCATGATTTTGTTAGTCTCAAGGTTAAGCACCCTATAAGCTCTAGAGTGGTTAGCATATCCAAAGAAAATACCATCACTAGACCTAGCCTCAAACTTGTCGAGTTTTCCCTTCTTAAGAATAAAGCACTTGCAGCCAAAAACTCAGAAATGACTCACCTTGGGTGCCCGACCATGCATAAGCTCATAACAGGTCTTCTTCTTGAAAGTTCGCAATAAAATCCTATTGGAAACATGACAAGCCGTATTGATCGCCTCAGCCCAATACCTCCTAGGAGTCCTGTGCTCATCGAGCATCGTCCTAGCCATCTCACAAAGAGTCCGATTTTTCCTTTCCACAACTCCATTTTGAGGGGGCACATAAGGGGTCGAATACTGATGTTCAAGACCTAGATCACGACAGAAGGCATCAAAATGAGAGTTCTTGAACTCTGAGCCATTATCACTGCGTATAGCTCGGATGGCATTCCCATGCCTCTCATTTCTCAACCTCACGATCAGATCTCGAACAAAACCAAATGTCTCACTCTTATCCTCCAAGAAAAACACCCAGGCATAGCGAGAGTAATCGTCCACCACAACAAGGACATACCACTTCCCACCCACGAGCGAACTCGAGCTGGCCCAACAAGGTCCATGTGCAACAGCTCTGTCGGACGCTCGGTCATGACATCGGTCAGGGGTGGATGGGGAGTGGCTACCATCTTGCCATGCCTACACGGAGCACAAACCAAATCCTTCTCAAGCTTCAACCTCGGCAATCCTCGGACAAGGTCAAGACCACTCAAGCGGGAAACCAAATCAAAGCTCAAGTGTCCCAACCGCCTATGCCATTTCCACAAATCGGAAGAAGGACCGGCCATCAAACGGCGAAAGCGAGGACCCAAAGAACGAGAGAAATCAGCCCTGAAAATCTGACCCTCGGGGATGATCATGCAGACAAGATCACCTTGAGAATCCAGCAAATGAGACTTGCCAGACTTGAAACGCACCTCAAAACCCTCATCAAGCAACTGAGAAACCGAAAGCAAATTGAAACCCAAAGACTTCACAAGAGCAACCCTCTTCAACGTTACCTTGTCACTCACATGCACAACACCCTCAGAAATCACCCTTCCTCGTCCATTGTCCCCAAATGTGATGTACACCTTTTGCTTCACTGGGGTGAGGCTGGAGAACCACTTCTTATCTCCGGTCATGTGTCGGGAACATCTGGAGTCGATCAAGCAAATGTTCTCCAAGCCTCCTGCCTGTAGTCAGAAACAAGAACGAGAATGAGCTAGCGACTCGACACTGGGGTTAGCACACAGAAAGTTGAACCAGTGTCGAGCCATCTGCTCAAAAGAGGGGTTAGCAAACATCATTCCCTTGCCACCAAACTTCCCATGTCCCATGGAGGGAGTACGAGCACCACGAGGGGGAAAACGTGGTCCGTAGTTCCTCTGGAACCCAAAGCTGCGATCATCTCCCCTAAACCCGTATTGAGGACGAGTAGGGGGACGTCCAGCAAAACCACCACGAGCCCGACCAAACCTCTCACCAGCACGCACACCATCATCTCTCCTAACAAACCTACCACCCTGAGCTCCAACTCTACCAACACTCTTCACACTTCCCACACCCCGTGGAAGTGGCACTCTAGGCTCAGGAATACCATGAGACTGGCGATACCTGTCCTGGTTTGCTTGCTCCCTAGCAAGCCTCTCATCCCTCTTCCTCTTGTAGCAACACTCTGCTAGGTGTCTCTCCTTGCCACAATACTCACACCTGAAGGGGATGGGTTTTGGTTTTGGCTCTGGCTTCTCTTTAGGCTTCTCACCCTTTTCACTCACAAACTTCACCGGTTTCTGAAAGTCATTTGACTTAGGTGGGAATTTGGGTGGATCTTGGGTTGTGTCAAGATTGTTGCAAAGGTGGTTGGGCTTTGGTGTGAAAGTGTTCTTGGGTGCCTTTGGAAGTGGGACTTGGATGTCTCCAATCACCTCAAACTCGGGGTTAGACTCAACACACTTCTCATACATACTCTCCCCACTGTTCTCTCCCACTTTCTCACCCAACTTCTCAAACCCCAAACCACGACCATCAGCTCTCTTGAACTCCTCAATCATGATTTTCAATTGAGGTTCCTGCCCAGACAACCAACCCAACACCTTCCTCAAATAGTCATTCTCCTCATAGATGACATCCAAACGGGAAGTAAGTTCAAGATTGCGCAAAGTAACTTCATCACAACTAGAGCATGCATTTGCAACAGGATATTTCAAAGATGCTTCCAAAGAACTAATGGTAGAACGAGCATCAACAAGCTTAGCATGCATAGTAGGACATGATTTACAAGCACCAAACAAAGTAGGTCTAGCCTTAAGCTCATCATACTCAGTCCTAAGAGCATCTAGTTTAGCTAAAGTAGAAGCATTCTTCTCATTAAGCAACTTGATCTCATTCAACCATGCATCACACTCAAGACACTCAACATCATCAGGAGTAGTAGGAGCAAGTTTCAAAGAGTCATTCTCAAGTTTCAATTCAAGCAATTTGGACTCTAACTCTCCTACTTTCTCACTAGCATTCTCAAGTTGAGCCCTAAGATCTTTCCTCATCTTCTTAGCATCTCTCAACACACTATCACGGTTGTCAATCAAGCCATTCAACCTAGTGATCTCAGCAAGCAAAGAGTCGAGGTCACGATTTACCTCATCCTCCGAGTCGGAGTCGCTGTCTTCCTTGTCGCTCTTCTTGCTGCTCGAGCTATGGGCCATGCCACAAAAGCCTTCAAGTGCCACACAACTCAATCCACTGAGGTTCCGGCTTGCACTCTTCTTGCCCTTGCGCCTCCCGGCATCTTCATCTTCACTGCTTGAGCTTGACTGCGCGTCGCTTGAGCTTGAGTCGACATCGCTTGCACCGGCCACCATGGCTCTTGCCTTGTCCTTCTTGTAGCCGCCCTTGCTCGGTCGCCGCTTCTCCTTGTCCTTGCTCTTGGACTTGCTGAAGTGCTTGCCCTTGGAGGAGTACTTGTCTTCACGCCTCGGGTGCGCCTTGTACTCGCTCATCTTGTACTTGTTCTCCTCCGCTTCCGGGCACTCGGCGATGAAGTGGCCACGCTTGCCACACTTGTAGCACGTCCCTGAGCTCCACCTTGCATTCCTCCGGCTCTCATGTAGTCGATCAAACCTCCTTGAGAGCAAGGCCAGCTCCTCCTCGCCCAGCACATCAAACTCCTCATCTGGAATAGACATAAGAGAAGACAAGGAAAACTGTCGACAGGAAGGGTGAGATTTGCCCTTTGATCTGCCCACAAGAGCAAGACTATGGTCAGTCGAGCCCTCATGCTTGGATTGCAACTTCTCGTCAACCTCAGCCGACTTGAGCTTAGAAAAGAGGTCATCCAACTCAATAGTCAAATATTGCCCAGACTCCTTGATGGCCTCAACCTTAGCACCCCAAACATTTGGGTTCAAGACATGCAAGAGCTTCAAAGCCTGATCATGCTCGGTGTAAGGAAAATCCTCAACATTAGCCTTCATGTTGTTCACGATGGCGGTGAACCTCTGAAACATCGCATCGATGTCCTCACCGGGAAGTTGAGTGAAGTTCTCATATTGCATCCGGTAAGAGACAAAGAGGCGAGCCTTCACATGGTTATCACCACCGTGAGCAACCAACAACTTCTCCCAAATTTGCCAAGCAAGATTCAAATGGCGAACACGCTCAAACTCAGGATCACACAAGCTCCGGACCAAGTGATCAACGACTTTTGCATTTGCCTCATACTTGGCCTTAGCACTAGCATCGGTCACCATAAGAGTATGGATGTTGACCGGAATAGCATAGGTCTTGTCAAGCACAATGAAATCCAACAACTTGCCACGAAGAAAGATCATCATACGAGCCGCCCACTTGTGGTAACCCTTGCCATCGAAGTGCGGCGGACCGCCCCGCTCAACGTACGCCATCTTAGGATTCGAGACTTGTCAAAGTCACAAAGAATCCGGCACCAAGCTCTGATACCAATTGAAGGATCAGATGGCGACTAGAGAGGGAGGGAGTGAATAGGAGCCGGTAAAAATTCTTCTCAAAGAACCCGGCCTATACCCTAGTCAAAACCCGGTCACACACAAGCGATGGATCGAATCACACACCAATCGCCAAGACAACGAGGTTATGGATCAACCTCCAGTCTTAGGAACGATTCCTTGAAGCACACGCGGAAGCACAAGAAAGGAAGGGAGGAATCGAACCAAGAGGCAAAGCACACAGGCTCTGGCGGACCGTCCGGCCGAGAGGGCGGACCGTCCGCACGGGCCACGCGGACCGTCCGCCGCCGCCGCGGACTGTCCGCACACTCACCGCGGACCGTCCGGCCCTACACCGTGGACTGTCCTAAAAAGCAAACCGAACCACCAGAGACGACCCCGAATAACGGACCGTTCGCGGGGAGCACGCGGACTGTCCGCCAGGCACCCGCGGACCGTCCGCCCGGTACACGCGGACCGTCTGAAACTTCGCCCAACGAAAACTCAAAGCCACGACGGATCGAAACAAAAGGCGAGAAAGAACACGAAGAACACGGGAAGAACACGCTCCTCGCGGACCGTCCGCCGGCCCCTCGCGGACCGTCCGCGCTACACGGACAGAACAGAAAACAGCCCGACCTCGAAGGTCAACTCCCCCAAATCATCATCGGATTTCCCAAACGATAGAAGCTGTGGAGACAAGGGTTTGGGGACTTGAAAAGCGTCACACAAGGATTCTATAGCCTAAAAATCTTGCCTCCTAACTCCCTAAATCACCGAGAATCGCGAATCCTTTGAACACCACCAAAAACTAGGGCTCTAACCGAAAATCCTTGAATCGAAGTGGTTTCCCGGCGTTTGAGGGCACAAGATCAATCACAAAGGTGCACAAGGCATCCATCCATGTTTCCCTCAAAGAAATCCGGGAAGAAACCAACTCAAATCCGCGGAATCACACCGAGAACAAAGGCACGAAAACAAGCACAAAAAGACCACGAAAAACACAACTCCGAATCTTCTATACAAACAAGGAAAGGTTCACAGGGTCTAGCATGTCGCCCTAGCATCCATCCCTCTCAACAAATCTCACATGAAGCTCTCATGCTAGCCTAGAGAAAATGGAGAAGAAAATAGCTACGAAAATGAGAAATGGGAGAGGGGAAAATGAAACCCTAAGTCGCGGAGAGAGAGAGCCATCCACACACACTCATGGCTTATACGGTTGGTACTGTAGCCGGGCGTTCCCTGTCCATGCTGTTTTGTGACGCCATAAGCTCTGAAAAAACATCATAAACCAACATCGGTCCCACATGTAAGCAATATTTTAAAAACAGAGGGTTCCAAGTCGTCATAAAATTCAGTAGGGTCCCACATGTAAGCATTCTTTCGAAATTAGAGTGTTCCATGTTGTCATAAAATTTTGCAGGGTCTCACATGTAAGCATTTTTGCCAGGTAAGCGGCGTCATAAACCAACTTTGGTCCCACATGTAAGCATTATTTTAAAATAGAGTGTTCCAAGTCGTCATAAAATTCAGTTGGGTCCCACATGTAAGCATTTTCGCCAGATCAGCGGAGGCTAGGTCACGAAATGTTGCAAACATAATTTGCCATGGCATGGGTTCGAACCAGGGACCTAAAGGAACAAGGTTGTGATGTTTACCACTGCACCACTTCTTGGTTGTGCATGTTTTATGGGAAACACAGCTAATAGTTCATGCGATTTCTTAACTGTGAACAGGTCCCACATGTAAGTTTCAGTTGAGTATATAATTACCTATCGAATGGTTGGCGAGACGCTTCACTTAGACTTCGCAAAGACTTTCAACTTCCGCTACACAGATCTGCAACGGCGGCTTGTGATAGGAATGGAGAATCCTAGCGGCGATGAGAGGGTGAGTTATGAGGCACCTCCCGGCTACCAGTACCTGATTCAGCGTGACAAGGTCAGTCTTCTGATTTGAGCCACTACATTTTATCCTACAACCTAGGGATGGAGGTTTCTAGATTTGGGGATCTTGCAGATTGATGAGCATATACAAATACAATTGATTCAGATTTCTTTGTACCCTCATATTTGCACTTTGATTGGTGTTAGAAGTCGATAGGCTATTGATAATTCATAGGTGTTCGATTCAGTTAGTTTTCAATTTGCATCAGATTGATAGGTTGTTGTATTTTACTAGCTTCTGGAGGTGGCTCGGTCCACTGATTCCGTGGCATCAGGCCCTCCTGATGCTGATCATATCCTTGTGGATCACTATAACAAGTGTGAGCATGGGTATGCTGTCCTTGTCAAGGAACCCTTGTGCAGCCTTGGGCGTCGGTATGGAGTCTGCGGTCAGGTAGACTTATAGTACTTGTACTCTTGATCTCGTGTTGTAAATGGATAATTGTATGAACATGTATTATTGTGTCTACAGCCTGAAGACCAACAATGTGGGACGTTTATTTGGATTGATCCTCAATGGGATGCTAGGACAACTACTATTCTAAATAGGCTGACAAAGGTTGTTGAAAATGGTCGAGAGGAAGCAATTGATTTGAAGGAAGATTGTGAAATTGCTAACAAGCAGCTTGAAGCTACCGCTGTTGAGTTGAAAAGGGTGAAGGCAAAGCTGGAACGGGTTGAGAAGGAGAAGGAATCAATTCTTTGCGAGTTAAATAAAAATAGGTAGTTACAGTTATTATGAAACTTGTTGCTTGTTGATGTTTAACTACTGGTTGTTGCTCACTTCATAGTGATGAACGACCCTGAATGACATGTAGTGTCATGAAACTTGTTGGTGCTGATGTTTACTTCAGATCATGCAAACAACAAAGGGAACAACAATGGGAAGGATCACAAGAAGCTAGCAAGGGCTTGAAGCTACTTCTCCGCATAAGCTGCAGGATGGAGCTATGGAAGGAGAATCAATGCCTACAAATGTAATTTATGTTTAGTTCTTGAGTGTTGAGAATGGTCATGAGTTGATGGAACTTGTTGCTACTTGGTGCTGTGAACTTTGTGGTCGTGAGTTGAGAAACTTGATGCTACTTGATCATAATTATGTTTGCTACTTTGTGTTGTGAACTTTGTGGTCATGAGTTGATGTTTTGTTGGAAGGGCCTTCCTAAGTAATGATGGCAAAACTGCTTATTTCCTACTGTCGTTCCAAGTCATCATAAAATGGTGGTCCCACATGTAAGCATTTTTGCTAGGTCATGAAATGTTGCAAAAAAAACTTACCATTGCAAGGGTTTGAACTAAAGACATATAGGAACAAGACTGCGTTGCTTACCACTGCACCACTTCTTGGTTCTATCATTTTAAAAGGAAACACTTTCCTTATGGTTGTGGAAGGTGAATCTTTCATATAAATCAGTAATTTGCAAGCGAAATGCATCATTGCCTTCGCAAAGACTCTCGACTTTTGCTACGTGCAAATCTGCAACGGCTCGTGGCAGGAATGGCGGATCCTAGAGGTGACGGGAAGATGGTTCGGCCGCCACCTTCCAGCTACAAGAAGCTGAAACAGCTGGACAAGGTCAGTTATCTTGTTTGAGCCACTATATTTTCCCCTATCGTCCTAGGTATTTCTAGATTTGGGGATCTAACGGATTGACGAGCATATACACTAGAATCAGATTTCATCGTACCCTCATATTTGCACTTCGTTTTGTGTTACAAGTTGATAAGCTATAGACAATTCATAGGTGTTAGATTTAGTTAGTTTTTAGTTTGCATCATTTGATGGATTGATAGGTTCTTGTATTTTACTAGCTTGTAGAGGTGCTTGAAGCCACTAAAGTTGGGCTGCAGGAGGTGAAGAGAGACCTGCAAGAACAAGAAGGCAGAGAACTCATGGCACAACAAGGGGCTGTAAAATACAAGGAGTTGTGTTAGGAAATTTTAAATACAACCATGCAAGATATGAGGAAATCCAACGAGATGGCTGACCAATTGTTATATGAACAATTGCAATAGACCAACAACTACAAGGAGTTGTGTACCCATATGTTATGTCGGGACAATGCCTTATTGAAAGAAATAGGTGAGATTGTTTACCAAGAGTCGAAAGACCTGGTACTGGACAGGAAGGCAAAACCTGAAGAGGAGGCAAGGTCATGGAAGGAAGAATGCGCAAAGGCTAACATCAAGGTTAAAGCAACTACCACGGAGCTGGAAAACGTGAAGGGAAAGTTGAAACATGCCATCGATTCGATGGAAGTGTATAAGCAATCGGTTGAGCAGCTAGTTATCAAGATCGAGAAGGAGAAGCAATCGATACAATAGAGTGTTATCCAGATGGAGAAGGATAAGCAATGGATACTGCACGAGAAAGATAAAAGTAGGTAGTGCTTGATTATTATGAAACTTGTTCTTTGTTGATGTTTATTTACTAGTTGTTCCTCCTGGTCATAATACATAGTGTTATGAAACTTGTTGGTGCTTATGTTTTCTTTAGGTCAGCCAAGCGAAAAAGGATCAACAATGGGAAGGATCCTCAGAAGCTACTACCGCTGAGCTGCAGAAGGTGAAGGGACAACTGCAAGATGGAGTTATGGAAAGAGAATCAATGCCTACAGATGTAAATTGATGATCAGTTCTTATCGTTATGATTACAAATGGGTGGTTATGATTATTTTGAAAATCGTAATGATGATCATCCTATGATGTTTGCTACTTGGTGTTGTGAATTTTGTGGTCATGAGTTAAGAAACTTGTTGCTACTTCGTGTCATGATCATCCTATGAAGTTTGTTACTTGGTGTTCTGAACTTTGTGGTCATGAGTTGAGAAACTTGTTGCTACCTATGATGTTTGCTGCTCGGTGGACGGAAAAGTTTCGGTCTGTTGATGTTTTGTTGGAAGGACCTTCCTGAGGAACGATTGCGAAACTGCTAGTTTCCTACTGTGGTTCCAACTCATCATAAAAATTAATAAGGTCCCACAAGTCAGTCTGATAAAAAAACATAGGAAAATTAAAAAAGATATTATGTCAATAGCAGGGGTTGAACCCAAACATCCGGTCCTGCCCGGGTTATATTGCCTATCTCATTGCATGCTTTCATTTTGTTGTTACCAAGCATGACTCGTCAACAAGGAAGAATGAAGTTGTGGTTCAAACTCTGAGTCATCTTGCTTGTCTTCATGATTCTTTCCTACTAACCAAGTCTTTGAATAACAAATCTTTCTTAGATGGGGTAGTGTACACTAGATAGAGTAGACACCATCTTACTGAAAGCCAATTTGTTGCCCATCGCTTCGAATTGTTGTACCTAAGCCACGACTCCATGTTCGAATTGTGCACATTTTGGCTCTCCCTAACAAGGATATATCATATCTCACCTTATCCATATTTAAAACAAGCATCTTTTTGCCATCAAATGATTAAAAATATTTCTCCAGTCTACTCATGGTTCGTAAACTGAAACATTCAACCTCATATACCAGAATAACCAGTCTCATGGGAATTTTCGATCTCATCATGTTCAAGTGAATTAAGTTTGCTCGAAGTTCAATGAGATTGCAAGTTACGTGCCTAGGCCATTTGCCTGACACGATCCCCCATGAGACACGATCCCCCATGAGACCCTGTGCCTTTCCCTTAGCAAATGAGATCTATTAATATATACTGAAAAACACTTTTGCATCACCTCCTCAACGAAAGAAAACCCCATCAACATCTCCTCCTCTCGGCACTAGAAGACCCGATCAACATCGCCTCCTACCGGTGCAAGTACCATTGTGCTCTCTCCAAATTCAATCGATTTCTTTGCTCTTTCGACCTTTTCCGCCTCTTTCAGCAAACTAATTTCTATGTGCATTTCAGAGCATCTCCCCCAATGGCCGGCGACAATCATCGTGTGCCTCCTGTGGAGCTCGCTCTCCCACCATCCACGCCAGCTAAAGCTCTAGCGGGGCCGAGATGCGGTGACTGCGGCAGGACAGAAACGCCGCAATGGATGATCGGGCTGATGGGGCTCGACATGCTCTATGCCGACTGCGGCCTTGGTCGCTGGCATGCGGGGCAGCAGTGAGAGGGGCATTCTCTCCACATCTATCAAACCATGATTGCCGTCTCACCGTCGCCACCAGAAGCTGGCGTGCAGTGGGTCGATTGCCCGAGGGTCGGGTTGGTCGCACGTGGCAGCCGTGGCCCTCCACTCCGCCATTGATGTCAAGTGCACCCGCCGCTTGGACTGTCCCGGAGACCTCAGCCGCACGGTCGTTCTCGTCCTTGCTCCACAGGCCGGTGGCGTTACCAGCCGATCGGCCATTGATGGCAAGTGAGCCTGCCGCTTCGACTATCTCGGAGAGCTCAGTCACACAGCTATACCTGTCACCACCAGAAGCAGGCGTGCAGTGGGTGGAGTGCCCGAGAGGCTGGGCTGGTCGCACGTGGCAGCCATGGCCCTCCACTCTGCCATTGATGTCAAGTGTGTTCGTCGTCCTAGAGAGCTCAGGCGCACGGTCGTTCCCGTCCCTGCTCGATAGGCAGGCGACGTTGCCAGCCGCTCGGCCATTGATGTCAAGTGCGCCCGCCGCGCCGACTGTCTCGGAGAGCTCAAGGGCATGAACGTTCCTGTCCCTGCTCGAAAGGTCGACGACATTGCCAGCCGCTCGGCCATTGATGTCAATTGCGCCCGCCGCGCTGACTATCCCGGAGAGCTCAGGCGCACGGCCGTTCCCGTCCCTGCTCGAAAGGCCGGCGGCATTGCCAGTCGCTCGGCCATTGATGTCAAGTGTGCCCGCCGTGCCAACTGCCCCAGAGAGCTCAGGGGCACGGACGCTCCTATCCCTGCTTGAAAGGCCGGCGACGTTGCCAGCTACTCAGCCCACGATGTTGGACCTGTTCCTGCTCAACGGCGAGGCAACGCCTTTCATCCTCGACGACCCAGACTGGATGAAAAGATAATTGCCAACAATTACAATTGTCACTTTGCTGTAATGCTTATTAGTGTATGATCAGAGAACTCTGTTTCCTCCTATGGAGTACTTCGGATGGATGTTTGTTCAACAAATAATTTAGTCCGGTCTTGTCACTTTTTCTTAACATTAACATCTGCCTGTTGCCATCCTCGTGCCACAACTTCCCATGGAAGGTGGTTGCCATAATCAAGAGATCACAAATGTGTTGGTCATATGGTGTAGGGACCCGCACATCAGCCCCTCAATGGTGGAAGATGAATGGAAGCCACTCAAGAGTCAAGACTCAAGAGGCGCCTATTGCTTACCTTCTCACCGAAGCGGCACAACTTCCCAGGCAACTCGAGTAACTCCACATAAATCGCCATTCCTACCCCCCACCATCGGCGTCCATGCCAGTTCCGAACCACGCTACCACTTCCCAAACACTCGCACCTCACTCCTACCAGGCCGACACAATGAAGCGATCAGGCTCCCCGTCACGCCGGCTATCCCCCACCGGTTCCCCATCACGCCGGCTATCCCTCACCGGCTCCCCCTCGCGTCGGCTCTCACTCTCGCCCTTCAATCGATCCTCCGGTGCCACATCCTCTTCGCGCGCCTGTGTCTGGGTGCCGTTGCGCGACAAGTATCACTTCACCTGCATCTTCATGGAGGTGTTGTGGGGCCACATCCACGGCACGCCGCCGCCAATGTCGACCCTCCGTCGCTCGTTGGCGGTTTCCCAAGAGCCGGTGGTGGCTCGCCGGCGGATTCCCAGCCTCCTCCACCGTCGCTGCCGCCGCCCTCCAACGACACCAATGTCGACCCACCGTCGATCACTGGTGCTTTGCCAGGAGCAGGTGGTGTCTTGCTAGTGGATATCCAACATCCTCCACCATCGCTACCTTGGAAGCTGAAGTTTACGGTTACCCTTCCTGCTGGTGGGTTTGCCTCTGAATCCGACTCCCAAGCTGACACAAACTCATCTGAGGACCGTTGCCACGGCTACAACCCTCTGGTCCCCCGGCGTGATGCTTTGTGCATCTTCTAACGCCTCGACGGCACATACGGGTGCCCTATCTGCCCAATCTTATGCACTAGTGGTGCAAGCTGAATGAGGTCAAGGGCCATGTCCTTGGGATGGCCAGGTCTGCGCCCCTGAGGGAGAGGTACAAGAAGAAGTGGAGCTGCCACCGCGTCGTGGCCAGAAATGAGGGATGGATGGAGTAGATGGATTGAGGGAGCCGCGCCGGTGGAAGATCTATGTTGTTATGTTATCTATGATGTTAGTTAGTATCTTTAGATTTCGTTGGAACATTGTCTTATGTATGTGAACTTTGTGATGTTATGTTATCAGTGATGTCAATTAGTATCGTTATATTTCGTTGGATCATTGTCTTATGTATGTGGACATTGTGATGTTTAATTAGTTACTTTAGAATGGACTCTGTTTCCTACTTTGGATGGATGTTCGTTCGAATAATGCGATCGTATTTTCCTAATAACAATTCATTGAACCATTTAGTCCGGCCCGCTCACTTTTGCTGATCAGTAAGATCCGGCCGTAGTCATTCTATTTGGCCCACAAAATCAACATTGAATTTAGTCTGGTCTGGTCACCTTTTCTATCAGTAACTTCCAGCCGTAGCCTTCCTCAACAGGCCAACATGCCCGTTGCTTAGCTTGTCACGTACATGGAATCTGGCCATTGTATTCCTACCACCATCGACGGCCTTGCCAGTTTCGAACCACTCTACCCATAGTTCTCTTCCCAAACACTCGTGTTTCAGTCCTACTGCCTGTCCGACGCAATGAAGCAATCAGTCTCCTCCTAGACACACAGAGCTCAGGCGCATGGCCGTACCCGTCCCTGCTCGTCAGTCTAGCGGTGTTGCCAACCTCTCGCCCACCGCCTCCTCAGGAGCCGAATCCGAGTCCTGGCTATCATCGCGTGACCTCCACTTCATCGGCTCCTACTTAGAGTGGCAAGGGCGCCAATTCCATGGCACCGAGCTGCCCCGCTGCGACGCTACCAACATCGACCTGCCAATGCCCAGAGCCGCTGATACGTCACTGGTGGATTCCCAGCCTCCACCACTTGCAGAGTTTGACCCCGACTCCAATTCCAACTCCAACTCTAACACCTTTGCTCTGCTCGTCTTCCGACGCACTACCAACACCTACAGGTGCCCTGTCTGCCCCAACCGTATGCAACGGTGGACGAACCTGAATGAGATCAAGGACCACGTCCTTGGGATGGCTAGGTCTGAGGCCCCAAGGGAGGACAACATGAAGAAGTGGAGCCATCACCACGTCCTGGACGAACCTGAATGAGATCAAGGACCACGTCCTTGGGATGGCTAGGTCTGAGGCCCCGAGGGAGGACAACATGAAGAAGTGGAGCCGTCACAATGTCCTGGCCAGAAACGAGGGATGGATGTAGATGGAATGAGTGAGCCGCACTAGTGGAAGACCAATGCCGATATGTTATCTGTGATGTTAGTTATTTTCTTTAGATTTCATGGGAACATTGTCTTATGTATGTGAACATCATGATGTTAATTAGTAACTTTACATTTCCATGAAACATGGTCTCATGTGTTGTCCGTCCTGTTCGTGTTTCTAGACAAGAACATCCGCTCTTATTGTACTTATACATGATTATGTTTCCTAGCTTGACACATTTTTTTGAATCGAGGGCATCCCCCATTTCCATTGCAACATGAAAATACTGAACAAGTCACAGAACAGGGACAAAAGAGGAGTTCACTGGCCATTAACTCACCCTAACCTACATTGACTCAAGATAGATTAGGACAACGATCGCCCCTAGGACTCCCAGGGAGAGTAAGCATCACTAGAAAATGAGTGAACATCATCACAAGTTTCCAACCCAAAACATAGCACCACTAGACAGACCTACACCAACATCTGCCAATCGCTTGACATTGTCAGTTTCCTAGCTTGACACATGATCTGGAGAAGTTGAAGATCAATATTGGATGATTAATAAGAAATACCAATGTGATCGTTGCTCACCTTGACCAAATTCAAAACAAGCATGCGGTTATTGCCAAACATCCAAAACGCTAATGCATCCCTAACCCAAACCATGTTTGTGATTTTGGTTATCGTTTGTTTGTTGATCAATCCCCTTGTTTGAAGTTATTTATGCTTTGTTTCCCTGACCATCTCCGTTCCTTGTCTCTCTATAAATGTTATACTATTTTATCGCTCTCATAAACTATGAAATCATAGACCACCTTTGCCCAAAACCCAAACAAGCATCTTTTACAGGTCATGAAATATGTGTCCTTTCTGTATCTTTTTTCTAGACCAAAACATCCAGTCTGTTAATGCATCCCATACCCGAACATCCGGTTTAATGGCAGTAAACAATTTATCTCTGCATGTTGAAGTGCTTGTAAACATAGTTTGCTCCAAATTCACTAAGATTACAAATTTACATAGTTCTTTTCTTTGCAAAAGACCGTTACATTATTAGAGATCGAGGCGCCTCCTTGCATTAGCGTGATACAACTCCCAAAGAGACACCCCGACTTTCCCTGAAATTAAGATCTATTAATATACCAGACTCTCCCAACTCCCCCCATTGCCTTGTCTCAAACTCTCTTCCTCCAGAAAACCACAACCACCATGCCTTCTTCTCCGATTCGACTTCCCGCCTCCCCGTTCTCTTCCAACCCCTCCTCCATCAGGACACCACCCGACTCCCCCCAACCAAGCGCATGCGAGCCATCCGACCCCTCCTTGAGTGAATCTGATGTAGAAGACATGGAAAGGCAAGAGAGTGAGGACAATGAGGATGAGTATGACTACATGGAAGAGGATGAAGAGGATGAGGAAGGGCGGCCATTGAGAAGAAGCGATTGGCAGCCAAGAAGAGGAAGCGGGTGGAGGCAAAGAAGAGGAATCAACAGACAGAGGCGTTTGTGAGGCAGCTTTTGAAGGATGACAAGGCCGGTAAGCTTGATTCGTTCAAGGACATTCCGTCAACGAAGGAGAAGAAGGGTGTGGAGGAGGAGGAGGAGGTGGTGGTGGTGGACTCGAAGAGGACCAAGAACATTACTCAGATTTGGGTTTTCTTTTTCACTTTCAAATAGATTGTCTTGTGGATGGAAAGATCAATTGTATTGTTTTCTTTTGGATGGAAAAGATCGATCCCCTGTTTTCCTGCTCTGTGAATTTTGCAGTGGTAGGAAAATCTCCTGTATCCCCTATTGTCCATGAAGAAGATGGGTGTTCTTCTTTTCCATGATCTCCTTCCTTGCTTCAGTTGCCATAGTCTGAGATGTAATGTCTTGTCATGTAATATTTTATTCTTATCCCACTGCACCGCATTGCAGATACACACGTAAATGATGACCGATTTTACAAATTTACCGTTTGACTAAATTCACCGTTTTGCCAAGAATATACAGATCGTAAATGATGGTCACCTTGACCAAATTATTCAACTTAAGTGTGCACATACATGATACATCCCCATAGACCTACACCCGTACAGTGGCACTCGCACAAACACACACCCAGCAACGAAATCTTCGAACTTGGCAACGAGGAAGACAACAGACACGGTCATGGAGATGGATATGGCACACACCTATCCCGCCATACCTAATGCAATACGGAATGTAGCATAATGAGGATCCATGCGGAGATATTCCTCCAACGCATGGTGCCTACCCCTCGACTTCATGGTACGTTCCGAGCGACCAATTCTAGAAGCATGCTGTAGGATGACACGAAAACCCCACTGCCGGTCAGCAAGATTGCAGTAAGGGCACACACAGTGACCATGGCGAAGCACACGAGTGTAACCCTGCTCCTGCAGCCAATCCAAAACATTTGTCTTCATCTCCTCCATTTCTTCCTCGTCCGCTTCGTCCATGTCATACAAATCATATGGATCCATGTATCATGGCCGCTGCGGAGGTGGCATAACATGGGAGTTGGCAGTTCCTCCGTTCGCATCAGAAGCCATCCTCCTACACACTCGTCAACAACGTAAACATGATAAGCATTGACCAGAAACAATGATTGTATCCTGTAAAAACACGATGCAGAAGCTAAGAGCTCACCTATTTCCACAGAGCGTAGAACCAAATAGAGAGGTCTGCTAGCACAATGCGTGGAGGATGAAGAGGTGATGAGCAAAGGCCTTGGAGGCACGCCTATTTATTGAACCATGACCGATACTAAGGCAACGTGCAC
Organism: Cenchrus americanus; assembly: GCA_947561735.1. Lineage (NCBI taxonomy): Eukaryota > Viridiplantae > Streptophyta > Magnoliopsida > Poales > Poaceae > Cenchrus > Cenchrus americanus. The sequence continues at coordinate 93,993,122 of OX387242.1, read as the reverse complement.
CTCGTGGCAGAGCATGCCCTCACGGGATTACAGTAGCCATGAAAATACGTGGGATCCTCGGAATACGAAGGCCTAGACTGTCGAGGAATCCTATCACAAGTATAGGGCAGAATATGCAGGCTTTCCCCCAGTAGGCATGCAAAATATTTGGTGTGTACACGAGTGTGCTTTGGTCCGGATATGAATGCATAAGGAAGATCCTTATATCCGTATGACTCAAAAAAATAGACGTGCAGGCATTGTAGTGGGAGAAGCAGCTGTTAGGTTTTGTGATCTTCGACTGGAAATGGACCCAGCTTCAATGAAGCGTGGGCCTCTTCCAGATATCCGTCTCCCGCCTATATTGTACGCCATTGGAATCCCACCCAAACTCGCTGACAATATGGGGCCGCCATTGCACGACCTCACTTGTCAGTGGCCCCAAAGCAGTCAGCTTACCAAATTTTCATTTCACGGTCAGGAAGTCGAAAGCAGGATTTTCAAATTCTGCATTACCTCTCCGCCCCGAAATAATAAATACTCTACTCCGTTGCTACCGCGTTTGTGCTACTAAACTCCCGCCTTCCATTTCCAAAAATCATCACTTTGCTTAGCTAGATCTGCGGTGGCGGTCTGACCTCGCCATCGCCGGTGGAGGGGGAGGGGTATCTCAACAGATGGTGAGCAGCAGATATCAGTGTTTTGCTTGTGTCTGCTGTGCTGGCCAAGCTGAGCGAGGATACAGCGCAAGCACCGGCTCCAGATGCCCCCTCAATCCATGGGCCCCTGAATCTTGGAGCTTCACAAGTGATAATCTCATTTCCTTTTCTTTCTAGTCCCCTAGTAGTATTTTCGGTGGCTTAGAAAGTAAATTGCTTCATGTATTGTGTTAGTTCTGAGATTCTTCTCTTAACTTTGCCGCTCTAGATGCAGTCACTGATTTGGAACACAAGTTAATTGATGAGCCATGCGTTGAAAGTAAATTGCTTTGTGTATTGTGTTAGATTGCAGATTTTTCTCTTACCTTGGCCGCTCTAGATGCAGCTATTGATTTCTAACACAACTTAATAAATGAGTCATGCTTAGAAAGTAATTTAGTTTTTTTATTGTCTTAGATTTCAGATCCTTCTCTTACCTTGACCGCTCTAGATCATGTTCCTGATTTGTAACTTTTTATGCATGGCCTAGCATCCTACTCCTTCATTGCTGAGATTCAATCACATGTCGTGGTATGTAACAGAATGTGTCGGGGACCGCCCTAGGGGTCCCCTTAAACAAAGGGGAATCCTCACTTAATCTCGGTATCAAAACACGCTAAGCCTAACCATGCAGGTAACTAACCATGCAGGGCACGGCCTACGTCGGGATCCTGACGGCCCACCAAGACGGCCCACGGAGAAGACCCCTCGAGCAGGCCCCGCCTCGCTCGAGGACGCGCTCCCCCTCGGGCGGGCTCCGCCCGTTCGAGGGGCAACCCTTTCCCTCGAGCGGTCCCGCCCCCGCTCGAGGGATCCCCCCCCCCCCTCGAGCAGGTCTCGACTCGCTCGAGGGTTCGCTCCGCCCTCGGCCGGGGCCCGCCACGCTCACGGGTGCGCCCGCACGCGTGCGCCGGCCCCGTACTTGGGCATTTAACGCCCCGACGCCGCAGACGACGCCATCATGCGCCGGGGCTCACGCCCCGGTGCCGCCGCGCCAACTCCCCAGGGAGGAGCCCATCCCCGCCACTGTGGGATGGACTGTGCGGTACGGCCGGTGTCAGTCCCAGGACACCGTGCGCCCACTACAGTACGGCTAACGCGCCCGACCCTCGAAAAGGGGCCGGGCGCACCCTCGACTCCACTTTCCCGTGACCCTGCAGGTTAGGTGAGGGGCGCTAGGCCGGTGGGTGGCCATCCCGGCCACTGTAACGGCGCGGCCGCCGTACCCACGCGTGCGTGCGCACGCCCGACACCGCAGCGCACGCCCGAGCACCGCAAGAACCACCCTCGCCGCCGCGGAACGCATTGGGAAGGAACGCCGTTCCGCCCGCGCTCGTTCCCCCGTACCGGCCCATCATCGCACCTCCCTCGAAGCCTATCAAAGGACACCACCGCCATCCGCCGCCTTCCTACCCTCGAACCGCCACCGTTCGGGCACGGGGTAGGCCATCATGGCCGGATCGCCGCGAAGATCGTCCGACGGCCGCCCACTCTACACCGTAGCGCGACGTGCTCCCTCACGTAGCTAGGTAGCGCGGCGTGCATGTAACCCGTCGCCCCCTTGGCCTATAAAAGGGGGAGGCGAGCCCCCAGCCGCGGGGGGAACGAATTCAGAGGAACACAACACACCGTGCACTCACTCTCTTATTCTCCCACAACATCTTCAGCCACTCACCCAGGGACTTGGAAGCCACGCTTCCTCTCCCGCCTCGCTTGTACTTGCCCCACTACAAGCACCCCGGTGCCGAGCAATACAAAGTGCCACGAGCACGCCCCCTCGGACGTACGGCCCCCTCGGCCGGAACCAGGATAAAACCTTGTGTCATTTGTTGCTTAGCATCGACCATTGAGGGATAGACCTAGGCGTTATCTACTGGTTAGTGTCGGGACCATATTCCGCACCGACAGAATGCATGATAATCCTGCTACTTTATTCTTAGGATTATTCTTAAGTTTATTTTCTTGTTTCGTTTAAGGTTCAAGTTTGACTTCTCCTTTCATTTAGGCTCAAATGAGGACAATCCTTGCGGTTCAAATATCAAATTCTATCCCTCCAATGTGAAGTCAAAGCCATCCATTGATTACATGCCTCGAGATATCCAACTTTCGCTACATGCTCAAGACCTGAAGTTTCGTTGGGAGGGATCGATGCAGATGCTGACCTTGGTGAAATCTTTGTTGAACAGGATCAAGTTTTGACAGACTTTAAGATCAAGGCAGAAGCATCAGATGTAGCAATGAAAGTGCAGACTGATGAGATTGAGAGGTTAAAGAAACAAGTAGAAACTATAGAGACCCTCCTTCGTCAACTGCTAAGCTCGTGCCTTGGGTAAGGCCATTGTGTTTCTTAGTCTTCTGCTTGTCTCCTCCCAGCTAGTTGTGCTGGTTTGTGAGTACGAAGCTTTGTTATCTTAGTGGGTTCTATTTCAAAACCAACTTTATTTGTGAGCATGGAGATATGATGTGTATTGGTTTGTGAGCTCCTACTTACAATATGCTTGTGGTTGTTTTGTGTTCATTGATAATAATGTGTCATGTGTGATCTGAAACATTAATTTGTGTCAGTGGTATGGAAATATTATCTGTGATGTCTATTACTTAATTGATTAGCATATAATATGAGATTGAATTATATTTAATTAAGCGCAACCTGGAGTGCAACCCAAAATAACAGGGAAAAAATATGTGGGCTTGCCCCATCGTCCCATTATTGTTTACAAATTCAAAAATGGTTTATTAAAAAAATGGACTGTATCAAAAATGACATCAGCAAATGGTGGGCTGGGTCCAATATAAGTTGGGCCTTAATCATTTTATGACGTCATCGAATATTGAACTCTATCCAACCAGTACTGGACCCAAAACAAATTAATGACGAATGCAATTATTGGGCTTGGTCATACTAAAACCGGGCCTAAAACATTCCATGACGACCTCGATTATTCTGTCGGTCCAACCAGAATTAGGCCTAAAAGTGTCTATGATTACAACAATTATTGGGCTCCATCCAACCATAAATAGGCCTTAAACATTCTATGGTGCAAACAATATTGGGCTCCATCCAACCTTAATAAGGCCTAAAACCAATTTATGATGAAAGAAACATTGGGCTCAGCTTAATATTAAGTGGGCCAAATTCAATCTATGACGACAAGGTATTTGGACCTTGGCCCGTCAAAATATGGGCTAAATTCACTTAATGACGAAATGGTTTGTCACAAAACACCGTGCCACATCAGATTTTGGTCCGACGTGGCAGGTACCTTATGAAGCCTTTGTGTTACGAATTTATATGCGTCATTCAACTCATGACGCCAGGAAATAAGGTCTCGTCATTTTGTGGTTTGCGATGCTCGATTAATGACAATGCGTTTTCGTAACAACTAGCGTCATTAATCATGATTTATGAGGAGAAATGGCCATTTTTGCGTCACTAGTCGGCGTTTTTCTTGTAGTGATAACATTCTGATATCTTATTTCTATGGCAGCTAACTTGAACTTGAAAATGCAGTTGATAGATGTTGTGACTGCATACTTGTATGGGTCACTTGATTCGGAGATCCATATGCGAGTTCCTGAAGGACTCAAGATCCCTGGACCGAATCAAATCCGCAACATGTTTAGCGTCCGCCTGCAGCGGTCGTTGCATGGGTTGAAACAATCCGGAAGGATGTGGTTCAACCGGTTGAGTAACTTTCTCTTGCAGAGAGTTTACATCAACAATGATGATAGTCCCTATGTCATCATAAAGAAATCCAGCGATGGATTTTGCATCATCTCCGTCTATGTCGATGATTTGAACATCATCGGTATGACCAGGGACATTGAGGAAGCAATGGCTTAGCTCAAGATGGATTTTGAGATGAAAGATTTGGGTAAAACCAAGTTTTGTTTGGGCCTGCAGCTCGAACACCTCCTTGAAGGAGTGTTTGTTCACTAGTCGACTTATACAAAGAGGGTACAAGTTCAATATGAATAAGTGCCACCCTCTGAGAACCCCTATGATCGTCCGATCATTGGAAGTGGATAAGGATCTGTTCCTACCCAAGGGAGAGGAAGAACAAGGTTTGGGACCTGAAGTTCCATACCTTAGTGCCATTGGGGCACTAACGTACCTTGCAAATTGCACACGGCCAGATATTGCCTTTGCAGTAAATCTGTTGGCCAAGTACAACACCACACCCACCAGAAGACATTGGGTTGGCATGAAAACCATCCTCAGGTATTTGAAAGGCACTCAGGACCTTGGGTTGTGGTTTCCGAAAGGGGGGATCTGACTACGGTAGGTTATGTGGATACTGTCTATATGTCTGACCCCCATAATGCCAGATCACAGACTGGTTTTGTGTTTCTCTGTGGTGGTGCATCCATCTCATGGCAGTCTGTGAAGCAAACATTGGTTGCCACATCAACCAACCACTCAGAGATAACCATGTATGAAGCCACACGAGAGTGTTTGGCTATGACGAATGATTAACCACATCCAGAAGTCATGTGGTAAGTGCGTTGTCAACACTCCCACCATTATCTATGAAGATAATGCCGCTTGTGTTGCACAAATGCATATGGGCTATGTGAAGAGCAATCTCACGAAGCATATTGCTCCAAAATTCTTTTATCCCCACGAGCGCCAGAGGAGCGGGGAAATTAAGATCCTGCAAGCAAGATCATGTGACAATCTTGCAGATTTATTTACATAATCTCTGTCGGCCTCCAGCTTCTATAAATGCATTTATGGAATTGGCATGAGGCAGCTTAGAGATTTGCAGGGTTCAGGGGTAGACCACCCTGAAAACCATAGCTCATGATTGTGATCCTGAAGATGACAAGTCGGTCCTGAAGACCTGACCCGAGCATCAACTGTTGTACTCTTTTTCCCTTGATTAGTTTTTCCCACTGGGTTTTCTCATGCAAGGTTTTTAATGAGGCAACAGGTGTGACATAAGTGAGGTCTGCAACGATGTACTCTTTTCTCCTACCTTTTTCCCACTGGGTTTTGGGGGGGAGTTTTTAACAAGGCATTCATATGGCATATAATTTGTCAAGGGGGTTGTTGTGAATCAAATTTAATGTGACTAATTAATGGAGAGTTGCAATTAATAGAGAGTTTCAATTAATAAGATGAGTTGGAGAGGTTGAGAGGGGAGAAGTAGAGGATGGAGAGATGGGAGAGATAGAGATGAATAAACGTGTATTTACTCTTGTCTCTTTACCCCTCTATAAATAGAGGTACCCCCTTTACATGATGATGAGAACAATACAATGAATGAAATACAAAGCTTCCCCTCTCCAATCTCTGTGTTCTTGTGTTCATACAAATTGTTTGTGTTCTTGAGCGCTCAAAGAAACTAGATTTCTAACACATTGTTTCACACTTTCACTACAAATTTCTTCTGCAGAAGCAGTGTTCCATAGTGGGGCTTGAAAATGGCGGTACTAGATGACTAAGACCATGTTTGATTCATCCAAACTTATTATAAGTCCACTTATTTATGACTTATTAATCAAACACATGGAACTTATTGCAACTTATTTTTATAAGTTTTTTGAGAAGTTCATAAGCTCCACAAGAGGTGCTTATAATGCTCAAAGGGAACTTATTTTGTTGTCCCCTCTTCCATTTTCTCTCCCTACACCTCCCCACCCTCCACCCTCATCACTATCTCTCCCCTGCCCTCCCCTGCGCCACCACCGCTCTGCCCTGCTCATCATCTCCCTGCCACCTTGTCCTCCCCCGCACCCGTCGTCCCCTCCGCCTCCAGCGCTGATGCTACTCCTCCCCGCTCCCCGCTCCTCTTTGCTCCTCCAGCGGGGCCACGATGGCGGTGCGGTTAGGAGCTTGTCTAGAGGATGCACAAGCGCCCACAACAGGAGATAGTAGCGCGCCGAGGAGCTCCCCCGCTTCTTCACTTCTTCTTCACCTTTGACCGGTCGCTCCCTCCCTCTCCATCGATGGTCCTCTTCGATCAGATCCAGTAACTGTCAGACCTCCTCTACCCTCGTCAAACACAAATCAGTCCGCTAACGGTAGCGGTGGGTAAGTCTGGCGGTGCACTACTGCTCCACCAGCGGCTGCCAAATCCAAGCACGAGTGGGGGCTGAGGGTGGTTGGAGCTGCCTGTCCTCCTCTCTCCTCGAGCGGCCCCTCCTCCGGAGGAAATCTCGAAGCTCCATAACAGTGGCGCGGCGGTGGCTTCCCTCCCTGACGTGAGCTCCCATGTTCTGAGCCAGGGGACCCTCCCCTACTTCTGCTACGACGACGAGCGCTGCAGAGCAAGAGGAGCGGAGCCGAGAACAGCAATGCAGATTAAGGAGAAGAGGCAGGGGAGATTAAGGAGCCCAAGGAGATCAGAGAACATATTGAGAATTACTACAAAAACCTGTTTGGCAAAGAGCAAGAGGGTACTATTGGTCTGAGTGAAAACTTTTGGAGTGAGAGCGGTAGATTAACTGAGGAAGAGGCAACTGATCTTACCAAACCTTTCACTATCAAAGAATTGGAAGAAGCACTGAAAGATATGGATGTAAACTCCGCCCCAGGACCTGATGGTCTCCCTGTGGGTTTCTATAGAGAGTTCTGGAATGAAATCAAACACATAGTATTGGAGATGTTTCATAACCTGCACAGAGGGGAGCTGAATTTGAGCATGCTTAATTACGGTATGATATCCTTAATTCCAAAAGTTAAAGATGCCAGTGACATTAAGCAATATAGACCAATATGTCTCTTAAATGTAGACTATAAATGGTTGACCAAAGTGCTGACAATGAGATTAACACCACATGCAGAGAAACTGATCAGTAAAACACAGACTGCGTTCATACCAGGCAGATATATATTAGAGGGGGTTGTGATATTACATGAGATATTACACGAGATGAGGGTACGACAAAGCCAGGGTGTGATATTGAAACTAGATTTCGAGAAGGCCTACGATAGAGTTCAATGGGAGTTTATGTTTGAGGTTCTCTGAAAAAAGAACTTTCCATTGAAATGGCTAGATTGGATGGAACAAATAATTGAAGGAGGTAAAGTTGACATAAATATCAACGGAGAGCCTGGAAATTTTTTTGATACACATAGAGGGCTGAGGCAGGGGGATCCGTTATTGCCACTACTCTTCAATCTAGTGAGCGATGCCCTGGCCACAATGCTGGATAATGCGAAAAAAGTGGGTAAAATTAAAGGCCTGGTACCCCATTTGATAGAGGATGGCATAACACACCTACAATACGCTGATGATACGGTTTTTTTTTATAATCATGGACGATCAGTCAGTCATGAATATAAAATTCATTCTTTACTGATTTGAAAACATGTCAGGATTGAAGATCAACTATGATAAGAGTGAGATATTTGTTTTAGGTTGCACACCCAAGATGGAGCATAGAGTGGCCGAGACCCTAAACTGTAATGTGGGAAAATTCCCAATGAAATACCTAGGAGTGATGGTGGACTGCAAGCATATGTCGGTGTCTGATCTCAGCTATGTTTACCAGAAAGTAGAAAAAAGGTCCCGACATGGCAGAGTGTATGTTTATCTTCGGGAGGAAAAATGATACTCACATAGTCGTGTCTTAGCTCTATCCCTATGTACTTGATGGGAATTTACCGCCGGCAAGATGAGATACACCAGAAAATGGACTCAGCCATGGCGAATTTCTTCTGGCATGGCCCGAACTTGAAGAGGAAATATCACATGGCCAAGTGGGATCTAATGGCAACACCTAAGAGTGCTGGAGGGGCTGGGTTTACTAATACGAGAGTAATGAATAGATGTTTGCTGGCAAAATGGCTAGTAAAGATTGAGGGCGGGGAGAACACTTTGTGTTGCAATCTGCTCAGAAACAAGTATCTAGGAGAGAATGGGATTTTCAGTTATAAAAAGAAGAATGACTCTCAGTTCTGGAAAGGTCTGATGTCAGTGAGAGATGAGACAACCAGAGGGATGAGTTATGTAATTGGCGATGGCAAAAAGGCAAGGTTTTGGAGGGATGTTTGGATTGGCAATTGTACATTGAGGGTATGTTTCCCGGAGCTCTTTGAAATATGTAACCAGCAAGAATGGACTGTTCACAAGGTGCTACGAGATGGGGGCCTGAACTTAACCTTCAGAAGGAACTTCAGACTGAGTCATACATCTGAGTGGGAGGACCTTGTAATGCTAGTATAGGGAATCAATCTCTCACAGACGCCAGATACTGTTAAATGGAATCTGGAGAAATCTGGTTTGTTTTCTACAGCTTTGCTATATAGAGAGCTGATGTTCCCTAGGGTGGTGAACAAATGGATGATGTGCATATGGAGAGCTAAACTTCCTTTGAAGGTCAAAATCTTTCTATGGCAAGTGTGTAATGATAAGATACAATCGGCAGAGCAACTTAAAGCGAAAAATTGGGTGGAGAAATTGAAAGCACAAGTCACATCTTCTTGGAGTGTGCAGTTGCAGTGTTCTCATGGAGATTAGTCAGTGATGCTTTTGGGTGGAGTTCCCCCCCAAGCAATATGATGGACTTACATAGCAAACTGGTAGAGGGTTCTAATGGGGAAAATAATTCTTTTGTGTTTCTTTTTGGTTGTTTAGCCTGGGGGCTTTGGCTCATTAGAAATGATCTGATCTTCAATAAGATAGTTGCATCAACCCCTCATGTGGGTGTTCTTCGGATGATCTCTTTCATGCAGAAATGGAGCGTGATGCATAGAGAGAAGGCGCAACACTGGATAGGTTCGGCGATATGCAAGCTGAGACATCAACTATCTTCGTTAAACTCTGAAGACTAAAGCTGGAATTATGAAGACCGAGCGCCACTTTGTTGATCCTGAAAACTCTTTGAATTTTGTAGTGCCTATTGCTCTTGGGCAAACCTGTTCTGTCCTTTTATCTTCCTTTTCGGGTTTGTAGCGAACATGGCCTCACATGCCATTAGTTCGGAGTTTGATTTTGGTGATTCATGACAACATGATCATTGGGACTAACCATATTATTTGAGCATGTCTTTGTAGACATTTCTAGGTCCCAAGGATGCAAGGAAACCCCATGCAAAATGCCAAAACAAAGGGTCAAAACCGAGCAAGAAAAGGAAAAGAGAAGACATCGTCGGATGAACCGACGGTCCCTCATTTACAAGCGTCGGTGCAATCGTCGGACGAGTTGGTACACAGGGTGAAACCCTAGGTACCGTCGGATGAACCGACGGTCCATTTTCTACATGCGTCGGACGAGTTGCAGAGGAAGGGCAAGGAAGGCAGTAGCACCGGATGACCCGACGGTCTGAGTGAGGACCCCGTCGGTCTATCCGACGCTCAGTTTGAATCAAGACAGAGACGCGCCAAGACGAAGCCTTCAAGACGGATGATCCGACGCCTTGGTCAAGGCATAGCGTCGGTCTATCCGACGGTCCGTTAGAAGCTAACGATGCGACCGGACGCGAGGCCTTCAAAGACGGGATGATACGACGTAGCGTCGGAGCATAGCGTCGGAGCGAGTTGTGTCGAGAGAACCTCAACGGCTACGTGACGTGGGAGGGGCACCGGATCAACCGACGCCCTGGAAAAGCATAGCGTCGGATCATCCGACGGTACCTTTTCAGTAGACGTTAGCCAACGGCTAGTTTGATGCCTTGGGCTATTTATACCCCCTCCACTCACTCATTTGAGGTTGCTGGATTGTGTGGAAGTGCAGAGGAGTTCAAGACACATTGAAGATCATATCCAATCCATCCAAGTGCTTAATTGCTCATCCTTAGTGCATGCTTTGTGTATGTGCTTAGTGCTAGGCTTAGCTTAGAGCGAGTGAGTGCAAGGTTGTGCCAACCTTGTGAGGTGATTCTTGAGTGGATCCAGTTGTACAAGGTTCGCCGGAAGCCTTGGGGCCTAAGTGGCTCACCGGCAATCGTCATCGACCCTCCGGCTTGGTGTGGAGCGGCGAGGACACTTTGTGCGGGGGACGTGGAGACCTCCTTCCTTGGTGGAGAAGCTCCTTAGTGGAGGCGGCATCAAGGTGACCAAGGGAGCTTGACAAGTGCCTAAGTGGCTAGCCTTTGTGGCAAGTCAAGTTGGTGCTCTTGGGAGAGACTTGGTGACCGGGAAGCAATACTCTTGTGTGAGTGCTTCAACAACGTGGACTAGGGGTGGCTTAGTGCCTACCGATACCACGGGATAAATCGCGTGTCAAGAGTTTGCTTCCTCTCATCCCCTTTACGTTTCCGCATTTACTCTATTGCAATCTTTGCTTGTCTCTACATTCCTAGAGTAGTATCATGCTAGGATTGGCTATAGGTTGCAAACCTTCTTTCGGGATGGGAGTTTCACACTAGAACAACCGTAGTTGCACATATAGATAGTATGTTCTAGTTTACCTTTGCGCAAAATTAGTGAAGCCATAGGTTAAAGTTTTTTTTTAGTTGCCTAATTCACCCTCTTAGGCTAACGGGCATCCGATTCCTTACAGGGTTGTCAATAGTTTGCTCTAGGTTGCTGTTGAGACTAGAGGGGAGTTAGAGGGAGTGAGCCCCAAGCTGCTGGCCTGTTTTTTCTATCTTTTCGGCTTGTTGCGCTCTCGGTCGTATCTTGTAAATTTGGTAATCCCAGTACTCCTTGCTTTTTAGGTAAAGCCGGGCCTGAGGGCCTTTTATCTAAAAAAGAACGGCAATGCAGGGGGAGCGAAGTCGGGTGCGATGACGTAGGTGGAGTGGAGCGGGGTGTGGTGGAGCAGAGAGAGCAAAGTCAGGAGTAGCGGTGCAGGGCGAGTGAAGCTGGGCACGGTGGAGCAGGGAGTGGAGTCGGGGAAGGTAGGGCAGGAGAGAAGTGTATTTATGAGGTAAAATGGTGACATAAATTCTATAAGTTCTAACAACCAGACACCTGTATTTGAAATTATATAAGTTCTACTTATAGAAACTTATAAAACTTATATAAGTTTTTCAGAAACCAAACGGGGTCAATCTAGGTCATTGTTGCAGAAACCAAGCACATAACTCGAATTCTTTTTCATAATACCAATCATTAGGGGTAGCACAGTATCAAATATCTTACTTGCTCAACAAACAAATATCTGTTGTTACACACATCGATAATGGTAAAATTTAAAGGACTGTACACAGGCAATTTTAGAAACATAAAGGTGATGGTTGTTACACCAAAAGAAACTAGGGGTATGCGTGGTTCTTTCTGAAGAGTCATAGGAATTTGAACTGAGACGTACAAATTAATTTTTTTACGATTACATACAAAATATATTTCGTCCATTTGGTAAATGCAATGAAAACTAAAAGTTACATATTCATGGTCAGATTATTATTCATATTGTTTCGCAACAATTTCTTCACATTAGGTACTTCAAATTTTGCTGAATAAGCTTGTCCACTACAATGTTGTAGGCCTTCTCGGTAGGATGGAAGCCGTCCCAGAAAATATAATCAATGGCATTTGGACATGCACTGTGATATGCAATGAATATGGCAGCATTTAACACTGTGCTACCACAGCAACCTTCGCTTACGTCCTTGAAACCTACACAATTATGCCTCAATGTTTAGTACTATATAGAAATGGTTGTATGAGAACGCCAACAGAACGTCTCACTAACACCTGCAGAAAAAGGACACAATACCAACTACTGGATGCTCGTACAATAAATAATCAAGATATATCATATTTTGCAGCTACAAATTGTTTAGCCCATGCTGGTAAGAAGTTTCGGTGTCTACTATTACAATTTCAGATCATCAATATTGAGTTACAGTATAGAGATTTTTACAATGCACAATATATATACACACACATACATATATACATATATAAGGATTCGATGGTTGAAACTAATTATATACTACTAAAATCTTAAGTTGTAATATAGATAGTATGTATGAGTAGTATGGGTAATATAGAGACATAACTGGAAATATATAAAATGACATTGTTGAAGTTTATTATGTCTTTCTTAATTGAGCAGGGCAGAGAAGAAGAAAAAATCCAAATAATATCATTAGTGCAAATTCCTATTTTACCCATATAAAAAACCATTTACTACTCCATACTAGCACCTGGTAGTACTGTGCACTATAAAAGACCTCACGGTAAAAGACTTACCATACGAAGCTGGATTCTGAATAAGATCAAATAAGTTGTAGTATATGTCAAAATAAGCAATTTTTGATCCAGAAACACTTCGTTCAGCATTTAGTTTCTCTATTTCCTGTGAGATCCTAGAATTAAATAATATTGATGCTTGATTCCTTAATGGTTCACATTGACGTGACGGGCTTCCTCCTAGTGTTATTTGTGAAGGACAACATCCCAATGGTGGGACACCAACAAATCCAATCCTCTTAGCTCCCATGTCATTAAGAGTCTGCAAAACTAGAGCGCAATTATTAAGGATGCATTTGCAGTACTTACACAAAATGCAGACTGGTAATTACAGTGCAGAGAGAAGTGGATTTACAGAATAGACATTGACAGCATGCTACATCAACAAGTGTAAAATTCTGCTGCCAGAAATACTGCCTCCTATGGAGAAAAACATTTCTCTGTTGTGTACATTAATTAGTCAAAAATTGATATTGTAATAAAAGGTAAGACAAAATTTCCAAGAATTTATGGAGCACAAAAATAAAGGGTAGCACATCGAAATGTACATAGCCGAATTTGCGAATTGAGACAAGACTTTCAATAGTAACTAGGTGATACCCCATGCGCTGCTGCGAGAATTTTATAAATAAAATTTTAAGATGAAATGTGAAAGTAGAAACACTAAAGTGATTACATGACAAAATTCTTTTGTAATCAACATTATACATGTTATCATCCACTTTTGATCTAACATAATCAGAATATAATCTTTATCATGAATAACATGATTTTTTTTGAGGAAATCACTAACATGATTAAAATATACTTTTCAGAAGCATTAAAACATACTTTTCTTTATCAAGAGTGCCTCTTGATCTTCATATTCTCTCCAAAAAATTGGTCATTTTGACGCAAAAATTATTAGAGATACAAACTTTAAGCTTAAACTCATAGATAAAATTATAATATTACTATCATCAACTTTGGTCAGAAAACACCAATATAATAATTAACTTAAAGAGATGTTTTTCCACTCCACTAATTTAATTAGAGGATGAAACTTTACTTTGCAGGGAAAAGTCAAAAAATAATTCATGAAAAACACGTTATTCAAAAGCAGTTCTGTCACTTCTAATCTATAAACAAATATCTCATTGCTTAACTTTGAGTAGAGATCAAAATTTGATGACAAAACATCAAAAACTATGCCTTCAGTCCCTCTCTCCCAAGGCCACAAAAGTTTCTTTCTTTGACTGGTGGGAAAGAGTGGGCAATGAAGCTAGTGGCCTTGTTTGCAAGGACTTAACTCTCTCATAACCCTCGGGGCCTGGACGCCCTGGAACCAACGAAACAAGTATGTCTTTGATGGAGTTGTTCCTCTAATCATTTCTAGTGAAGAACGAAAGTGTTGGTCTTTGGTAGGGGCTTGAGGATTTTCCCTCTTGACTGCACCCACTTCTGGAGAGTAGTTTCCTTATGGTCGTTGTTAAAAAACTAGGCATGGGTGAGTCTGTGTCTTGAGCCATATTGGTTTTTTTATAGGTTTTTGGGGTGTGCTGGCTGCCTGGCTGGAGTTTGAGTGTGTTTGGGGATTTTGTGTTTTGAGTGTGTTTTGTGTTGTATGGGTTGGGATCTCTTCCTTTTTCCCATCTTCTTAATATAATGATGTGCAACTCTCCTGCGTTTTCAGAGAATCAAAAACTATGCACATATCATCAAATATGCTTTTGAAAATAAAACTTTCCTTTTGTCCCAAGATTGAAAATTGACCGAAAGCCCACTACCGCGCGCGCGCCTAGGCTCTTGGCCCATCAGCCAATGGTTGGCCGCCAATTCGACCCGCATGCGCCTCCCACATGGGCCAAATTCAGCCCATTTGGCCGCCGACACCTGTGAGCATCCCCAGCCGTCCATCGAGATGGACAGCTGTCTATGACTTCTGGCGGGACAAAACCCGCGGTGTGGCCGGCCCCTAAAACCCTAGCCCCCAATTTCCCTCATCTCCCCGACTCTCCCGCAACGTAGCCCGGAGACGACGTGCTGTGACCGCCGCCGACAGCCGAAGGAGATGACGGCGGGGCCTCGAGGTCCCTCGCTGGCATCGCTCCTCCGCGGCCTCGATGACCATTGCTAGCATCATTCCTTTCTCTCCCACCGCATATATAACGTGTGTCGCCGCGCGGCGGTAACAGTTGTGGTGGTTGTGTGTGGCCGGCGGTCCACCGACCGATGGCGAGGAGTGGTGCCACCAGCACGAAACCACAGCCACCACCTCTTCTCTGCTTCTTCCTTTCCCCTCCTTTACACCCGAGCCTTATAGACTCAAAATTCACCCATGGCGATCAAAGGGTTGCGGCACTGTCGTGATTCCTCTCACCGTAACATGTGTTCCCCGCGAGGGAGAGCGTGTGGTTGTCGACGACGACGTGGCATGGAGTGGAGCAGCGCGGATCGGGTGTCCTTCTCGCACAACGTCAATGCGACGACAGACAGTAATGGCCGCGGTGAGGTAAGACCCTATGACTCCCTCTAGGTGATGCACAGGGCAGTGGCGCGGAGGGCCGCCGGTGCACAGGAAGGCCTGGCGGCCGCACTCGCTCTCTTCTCCTTCCTGGCGGGCCTGGGGCAACTTTATAAGAGGCGAGGAGGTGGCGACGTTTGGGACTTGGGAGGCGTGGGGGCCGCGGTTGGGAGGCGAGGTGGTGGTCGCGGTATTTGTGGCGCCGCAAGGTTGGAGAAGTAGAGGAGGACAGTTGGGGGGGGCGTAGGTGAGTAAATGACGGGCGACGTTAGTTGATGACGTGGCACGTTGAGGGTTGAGAAAAATCTGAAGTGGGGTACTCCTAAATAGTTTTGTATGATGATGATGATTATGGTGATGAGATGGTAGAAACAAAGAGAAATAGTCATTAAAAAATACCAGTTACCTTGGTGAAGTTAACGGCCGAAGAGACAAGAAATTCAACATAAGATGGAAGATCATATTCATGACGTCTCAAAGGAAGTGCAAAATAATTGTTTGCAATGTCATTAGCCCCCATTACTGTAAGAAAGACGCCTTCTGATATTACACGTCCCATTTCCTCCTCTCCAACCAAATCCCTTAGCCTCTCTTTGTATTCACGAAATAGTTCAAGTTGATCGGTACTGGACAATGTTGTCTACATTAATTTGAATGCATCAGCTTCGCATAGCATTGTACATCTCTCAGAAGTATCTAAAAAGAACTATGCTCAATATTGGAAATTTATGTAATTTACAGAAGAAAATTAATTACCGCGAGTTTTGATGTGAGGGGATCATAGCCACTGCCTCCACAAGCAAACGCCACACCAGTGAGTAGGTCTTGTACATCAAGATCATCACTAAGGAAAGGCGGAAGTAGGTCCTTAATACCCAACTTCGAAGCTGTTCGAAAAATAATGCCATCACAAGAGGTTTGATATTTCACCTAGTGCACGGTAGGTGATGATATGTTGCACTATTCAAGCGAAATAAAGAAGTCCACCAATTTTTACTTCTAGGCACTTATGATTATTAGAAGAGTTTATTATCAAAATATTCGATGAGCAAAAACAATTCAAGACATCTTTAAACCGTGTCAAATAATTCATGGCATTATATGCCAATATTTCACTACTTTGTCTTTTCTGAATATATTAACAAGAGTAAATTTGGCGGAATGATGGTTAATCTAGTAAGTATGTGCTTGCATTTTGCTATGGGAAAAAAAGTTGATTTTAACAATCAAAATTAACCTATGTGATGAATAAAAGTATATATTACAAATAAAAATTAATCTAAATACTTCTAGCAAATGTAAGCATTAATCTGCTATTTACATTAATTAATAACTGTGGTGCAAGATTTCAAAAACTTGTCCTTAGGAGAGACTTATATAGTTGCTAATCACATTGCCATTATTTTTCTGTAGCAAAGAAAAAATTGTAGAAAAATGTTCAGCAACAAAAGCGTGATGTGAAACCAGCTGTAAGGTCCTTTCATTATTAATGATTTCATGTTGTTCGTTCCAGTGGCGGACCTAGAGATTGTCCAGAGCCTGGGCAAAATCTGCAGCACCTTGATATGCAAATGGTGCTTGCATTTGTTAGGTGTTCTGCTAAGGTATTTTGTTTTACCAGGCTCAACTGCCAAATGCTGCCATGCACTTCTGCTCACCCCGCCGAGGCAGACGACCAGGGTCGTCGTGCCTTGGGTCCACCAGCGGTTCGTTCAAACCGGTAATTATATAATGTATACAACGTCCTCAATTCCGGTCCCTCCCCTCGATATGCTCCAGATCTCGCCGCCGTTGGCCCCTTTCCTACCTGCTCCGACGTCCTCACCGCAGCGAGTATGGAACAAGGTTCCCTCCCTCCTGTATAGTCACCTTTAGGAGTCTCGGGCTGGGTTCTCCCCTGGTTGCCGCAGGCCCGTACCTGAGTTTAGGAGGCCCTGGTGCAAATACAAAATGGTGGCTCTATATATTTTTATTTGTATATAATCTTTGCATTCTAACCAATATATAACTCCATATAATAGAGAATACATAATAATTAAGGGGTTGTTTAGATTAAGAGGTGAAAATTTTGCTGTGTCATATCAGATGTAATTATAGAACCTGACCGCAGGATGAATTTATTAAGCTCAATTAATTTGTTATTAGCACATGGTTACTATGGCATGTCATGGTTAAATCATGGATTAATCAGGTTTAAAAAATTTGCTCGCAAAGTTCTCAAAAATTGTACAATTAGTCATTTTTCATTTACATTTAATGCTTCATACATGTGTCAAACTTCTGATGTGAGGAAAAATTGAGACGTTAAGAGTGCATATCGCTACACAGGTATAGATTACATCATCAGCAAATCACCTCACATACTTGGACATAGGTTTGTAAATTGATGCAGCGGTGCCAGCCTAAGTGGTGAAGCCGTCCAGTTTTCTATAAAAAAAAGCCGTCCAGACGGCAACTTGGCAGTGGTGGCTGTTGCGTCCATGTTGCCTAGGTGCCGACGTGCTGTCGATTTGGATGTGACTCCCTCTCTGTTTGGTCATAAATGTGACTTGGGAAATAAAAATACAACTTGCTTTATATAGGCAAATGACCGTGTGCATCATTGGGCGGCCCTTCGAAATGGGCGGCCCTTCGAAATGGGCGGCCCGGCGCTTTCGCGGCGTTTGCGCCGCACGATCGACGGCCCTGGGTTGCCGCTTTCACCATCGCCGTCATGGTCGTTGTCGCTATGGCAGATCTCGTCGCCGTTGGCAAGGCTCCATCCAAGGTATGTCTAAATAATTTCAATCCTCTCCACCGCCACACGGATCTTCCCCTCCCCTACCCCCGCCTCACCTTCGTTGCCACGGCTTTGAGATTCGCACTTCTCCAACCCGCCGTTGCCGCAGTTCCCGCCTTGCTTCAACCTCTACCCTACAGCCATCGATCGTGTAGATTCAAGCTCAACCATACACCTCCTCATCTGGCGCTGGCTCAATGACTTCGTCTTCCCTTGGGTTTCGACATCAAGCCTCATCTTCAACCACCGGTGACGACAAGCAACTTATCCTTCCATCGCCCGGCATGTGCTTCCTCACCGGCTTCGTCGACCCTCCTTCAACTGTAGTTTTGTGCGGTCTTTCCATCTGGGTGTATGCGCTATTGACACCTCAACGGCCCCCACTAATGGTCTCTTCATCATCAAAGCTTCCGATGTACATGTTGTGCTTATCCAGTCATAGGACCTAGTTGTAATTCGGTCTTCTTCAGAGGACCTTTCTGTAATATGGCTACTTAATATAATATATTTGCAGTTGTAAAAAAAGTCCTCATATTCCTACCTAAGCATCTGGCATGGCATTTTCATTTGGGTATGACAACATGAACCTTAAAATTTACATCACCGTTGTTGTCCTTAAAATGACTTTAACGGTCGAAAACCTCAAGTCCACTCCGGCAACACAAGTGAACTTCAATGGTCGCACCTAAGCGCGCTCCGACGACACAAGTCGACTTTAACGGTCGCAAACCTCAAGTCTGCTCCGGCAACACATGTCGACTTCAATAATCGCACTAAGCGCGCTCCAATGACACAAGTCGACTTTAACAGTTGCAAACCTCAAGTTCCCTCCGGCGGCACAAGTCGACTTCAACGGTCGCACCTAAGCCCGCTTTGGTGGCACAAGTTGATTTCAACAGTCGCAACCTTAAGTCCACTCAGGTGGCACAAGTCTACTACAACCGCATCTTAAGCCCACTTCGGCGGCAAAACTACTCGTTTTCTCTGGGTTTTTCATTTGAATTTGCCTTCCAAAAGTGCGTTTCGCTTTAAAGTCCGCTCTGTGTGGAACAAAGTCGACTTCGGTCGCATATCTAAAGTCCACTCTACGCAACACAAAGTCGACTTTGGTCGCATAGCTAAAGTCCACTCCGCACAGCACAAAGTCGACTTCAGTTTTTGTCAGAGGTTTAGGTCTGAACAGTCCACAAGGGGTTCAACCCGGTGGTTTATTTGTTCGGCAGGGCGAGATCTAGAACTAAGAACTCGATGGTTATGCGATGGCACACAGAACAAAGGGGACACGATGAGTTTATACTAGTTCAGGCCTCTGGAGAGTAAACCCCTACGTCCAATTTTTGATTGTATTGATGAGTGCGTGGTCCTCGGAAGGATGCCCTTGGCCGTTTTTATATTGGCTGATGGACAAGGTTGGTGGACCCAGAGTACAGGTTAGTTACAACATGGAAACCTATCTAAAGTCGATTACAACATTATCCCGTGATCTTCGGACTGTCTGGCGGTGCGGCCGACATCTTGGCATGTACTCCAAGTCTTGTACCAGATAAGGTTGTCTCGAGGAATCTTTTGGAGGGTCTTCGGGGCCACAGATCAGATCTGTTGGGCCCACTGTCAGGTCGATGAGTCTTCTAATGGGCTGGACCCACTTGTCAGGGACGGCCATGAGCCTGGTCGGTGGGGACCTAGGGGTACCATGTCTCATAGTTTTCAAGTCGCATTCTAAAGTCCACTCCGCACAGCAATCTAAAGTCAACTTCGTTAATCACATCTCAAAGTCTGCTCCGCGTGGCATCTAAAGTTGAATTCGGTCGCATATAAAGCCTGCTCTATTGACATGGCTACTTCTTAAGCTCCATATTACTACTCGAAATCATGTCGAGTAGTCTCTACTACCTTTCAAGCTCAACAACTCAACTCCAATAACTACTCGACGTGGCTCATACGACTCACTTAGCACATAATCTCAGGGGTTGACGCTGCAATAGTACTCAGATGATGGATTTCATGAACTCTAAAGATCCTTGGATTGATTACCTAATCATTTCAAGGCTCGGAGCTGCTATGCAACACCCATCATTCAATTTTTTCAAGATGAAAGATTCATAATCAAGATTGACCCTCAGCTAGAGTCCGCAACTCAACCTGAGGTTTGGGGGCTACTCCATATGGAGTGCTATTTTGCAATCGCACTTCCATATAATCTCAACTTCAAAATTGATGAGCTGGACCACCTTCCAGTCTCGTTGCAGTTCAAGTACTATTGAATACTTCTCCAAGCAGTACTCGAGGATTCTCAAGAACTACTCGAAGAGGCTTCAAGACTACTCTAACTACTCTCGACTACAAAGTGCTCGGGGGCTTGTTGGGCATACACCCCGAGTACCCATACATGGAAGGATGAAGACGAACTCTGATTAGAATTCCCCTGTAATCCTACTATGACTCGTACCGTGTAATCCTATCTGAACTCCTATCTTGTAACCGACTAGGAACCTGCCCCTAGACTATATAAAGGAGGGCTAGCTACCTAGGTGAACAACCCAACCAACACAACAACACCTAGCGCAGGGCACATATACACTCCCCCAAATAGGATGTGGGGTATTACACTATCTTGGCGGCCCGAACCTGTATAAATATGTGTCTCGTGTCCCTACCTTTATCTTCGAGTTCTAGGTCATGGCGGTCGTCCACTATCTACTCTCCGACGGGTACCCCCCATGGAGGTTGCAGGATATAAAATTCCGACAATTGGGGGGCTCCCTACCCCTTCTCGACGCTGGCAAGGACGTTGTAAGGGAGGAAGGGGTTGGGCCCGAGTAGGCGGCAGAAGGGGCTAGGCGAGAAAGAGTCTTCAAGGGGAAGGAAAAGAAAAGGCAGTGAAGTTGCGAACTACATACATTCTTGCTGCCCTATTCAGATAGAACAACAGTTTAACCTAGTGGGGCTAAAAAGAAATTATCAATGTGTTAAAAATGCAGGACTATTCCATTTAGCCAATCATGGCCGCCTGAAGCGAAGGGATTGGAAGGCGAGTTGTGTAGCGATGACGAGTGAGAGTGGTTGGCTTTGCAATCAATATAGGCTTCATCTAAGGGCAGTCCCTCTAGGACATTTGTGGTGGTTTCTATGTCTATTAATTATCTTGCCAACTAAGCAAAATGGTGATGTGACAGCCTAATTAATGAGGAAATAGAGCATAAATCGTACAAATGGTTTCCTCATGGAGAAACCAAATCTACTCTTGACCTAATGCACAAGAAATCTTGAATTTGCCATTAGAAAGAAACCAGTAGTTTCTATAGGGTTAATGCAATGTTCCTCATTGGTCAAATTGGGAGAGAAAGAGAAAATAATTGTTGCTCGAAGACACTACCACTTTAAAGTATAGTTCTTTCAGATGATTTCTTGTGCTATGAAAATCATGTAAGGTAATAAATGCATGCCAGCACCACTTCTCCGCCACATCATCATATACTTGTGGGAGAGAATTTGCTGGTTGCCCTCACTGTCATCAAAAGCAAGCAAATTATGTATCTGCCACGAAAATAAGCGACTTCCTTCCGTAATTGTCATTTTGTTAGCGTTCTGTTAGAATCCCCGCTGGATCCCAAGCCTGTCACGTCGTCATCGCCGGTTTGGCCCACATCGGCTTCGCCTTCCTCCGAGCTTGACCCACACGCGGTGGCCACTCCCGTACGACAGTACTAACGGAAGGGGATCGCAGGGGAGGCAAGAACCGGCACCACTGCGTAGTGTGTGAGGGCCGCCCTCGGTTCCGCCTGCAATGTTGAGGTGCTCAATCTCTCGTGGCCTAGCACCACTGAATCCTGGTTGCTCAACGCTTGCTCGCCGTTTTTTCCCTTTGGACGTCGGCCCTATGGCTGTCAGATGCTAGAGGGGCAGAGCCACGGGGCAGGTCGTGCTGCTCATCCGTGCGCCACGGGTCGCGGCGGCGGCAACACTCGGCCTGGCACCAGGGCTGCCGATAAGGACTCGCCCTGTTAGTTTGGCTTATCGCCCACCACCAAATAGAAGATTTTCTCTCGTAACAAACCACCATCATGTCGCCAAGAAGATTTTCTCTCACAACAAACCAGCCATCGAATCGCCCAACAAGATTTTCTCTCGTAACAAATCAAGATCAGCCATCAGCCACCAGCCACCAGCGAAACGAAGAGGCTGCTCGGCAGCGCGGTGGCTTGGGTGGCTGATGCCAGCGACATGATTACTTTGTCGGCTGATCCCGAAGGCATGGCGTGTTGGGCGGCGGACGGTGACGCATCGAGTGGTGATGCGGTTCCAAGAATTGGCGAATGCGGTCGCGGGATATGTTTGTGGGTGTGGGAAAAGGGAGTTAACAGATGGAATTGTGGGCTCAATGTGTCAGTGACTCAATCTGTTAGTGTTTTTGACCGAAATGAGAATTAGGGAAGAAAATTATCCAATTTCATGACTGATAGGTAATTTGCTCACTTTTGATGGCAATAAGGGAATAACTAGTAGTTATCTCTGGGCATGCAGCGTTGTGGTGAGGATGTAGAAGACACCTTCAATCGACCATGCATGAGGTGACAAGTTAGGATTGCTAAGGCAGTCCTAATGGAGAATTTATGGTGGTTTCTATGTGCATTTAATTAGGTAGACATCTCACTTTTTTTATGTGGTATAGGAATTAAATAAGAGAGAGAAATGAAGAAACGATTTCCTCATCGAAACGACGTCCACACTAGTATTGATGCCGAAGGAAACGACTAAAATCGCATTGGGGATCCATGGATCCTGTACGCCGCGGCCACCAAGCTCTCCCCCTCCCTTGCGTGCTACCTCCGTCCAAGTTTCCCGCGCGCTCTCCTTCCCGCCTCCGCTTGTGCTAGCTCCCGTCGCACCGATGAGCTTCGGCTGTCGCGACCTTGGTAGGCAAGCTCAGGTCGCCGCTCGCCGCGCCCATAGCAGGCGAGTCCAGGTTGCTGAGCTCGGGCCGCTGCGCCCAGCCACCGCAACTAAGCCGCCGAGCTAGGGCCGCCGCGTCCCGCCGCCGCGCCCGGCCGTCGCACCTCGACCGCCGAGCTCGGGCCGTCGCGCCGAGGATGCCGAGCTCGGCCGCCGCTCTCCGCCGCCGAGCTCGGTGCAACCGTGACCCGGCGTGGCCGCCGCACCCCCGCCGCCGAGCTCGGGCTGTTGTGCCCTGGCCGCCGCGCTTTGCCCGCCGCACCCCAAACTACGTGACTGGAACACGACTCGAAAAGGGAGGGTGTCCCCTGTGTTGTGACGTGAGTGTGTGCTGGAGCTTCTTTGGATCGGAGGGATCGTCAGCTATGTATTTGCAGTTCGGGGGTGACAGCCCCATGACGGAGGAGCTCGGGGGGGGGGGGGGGGGTCGGGCCTGCTGCTGGTTACGCCTTGGCGTGACACATCGTTGGTTTCAATGGCGCAGGAGTCGACGGCCTGTGTTGACTTCTCTCCCACGGGGTCGTGGATGGTGGTTTGTAGTGTAGTGTGCGCCTGTTTTGTTCTGGGGTTTGTTGTGTGGTGGTGTTGCTTCAGCCTGTTATGTACCATTGCTCTTCTTATATGACATAGCAGTGCTCCTGCTTTTATTTAAAAAGAATCTTAACATTGTAAGGTAGGCCTTCGTGCCTTATTTCAACTTCTATCGAGGAGCACCAGCGTATAGCCTTCCATGATGCAAAGGAAGTCCATGTCACACGTAGATGGTTCCGCAAAAATTTACTCCAGCGTTTAGCAGCGTGTCATTGGCTAATGATGGGTCCTACTTTGAATTAAATATTACTCAAACCATTTATATACCAACCGGCCCCCTCCTGCTTCCTGACAAGATAATTGTAGCCCGGTGCTCACCGGAGTAACAGTCGCTCCAAGAGCACCTATGAACTTTTTAGGACTACCAGTTAACAAAACTAGTGGGAACCGGTTTATGTAACCCAAGCGAGTCTAAAAATTTGCAATCTCGGTGAACTGGCCGGTTTTACCGGTAGATCAGTCCGTTTTTCCTTCACGGCAACTAGTCGAACCGCGGTTTTGAACCGCGGTTTTGTTAACCCTGGCGTATGATCCCCTTTCTCTGTGTTCCTCTCTCTTGCTAGTATCTCCTAAAATTACACGCTGCAGCTACTCTTAGTTTGTGGATATCAAAGCGTGCCGTGTAGGAGCATGTGCAAGTTGTAAAACTCATACACTACCTAAAGTTTGTTTCTTAGTAATTTATGAAGCTATCCAAAATGTAAAGTTTCATTATATAAATAGATAATTACTAGTTATGATGAGTTTTGTTAACTTATAGTGAACTAATTAATAATCTCTTGTTCGCAGTACACCCTCCGTATCGGTTTTACTGGACGTTCTGGCTTCGAGTCTGTTCGCGCGAAAAAAAGACATCGATGACTCTGACATTGTATTTGGACGCGAATACCCCTAGCAGCATGCCGCCCGTTCACATTGATGTGGGTTCTCATGCTCTCGTCATTAACTACGGAGGCCATGCAAAAAATGTGGCCAGTACATAAAAAATTCGGCCGCCACCAAGTATCGAACTGTGGACCTCTGGCCTCAAAGTAGCACCGCGTGCTGCAAGAACAAGACAGGAAAACTAACCCCTAACTATTCACCTAGTGGTAATCGTACTCATTCCTAAACGTATTCTAATTAGGATACGGAGGGAGTACGCCAGTACCTCCACCGACAGTCGTAGTAGACAGATATAAACAGGATAGTATAGCCTAATAGCCAACATACCTAAGAGGTCCCCGGGTACCAGTCCATTGGAGAACCTGCCAGTGGCAACGCCTCCGGGGAAGTCCTGCCCATACGGCGGGAAGTTGGCCTTCGCCTCCGTGAACCGGTTGTTGTTGTTGCCGGGGTCGACGATGGAGTCGCCGAACATAAAGATCGACGAGATTTTCTGGCCCCCTCCCGCGGCCGCTCCACCGTGGACTGCACCCGGCAGAACCACCACCGTCGCCGCCGCCAGCACCACGAGGCGCAGCAGCAGCAACAGGGCGAATCGGCGCCAGGACGCATGGCCCCCGAGGCGGGTCGTCAGAGACGCCATTATTGGCAGGGCGCTTCTGCCGCAGCTTCTGCCGGGCCGGAGCGCCGCACGGGAGCACGGCACGAGTTTTATAGCGCGAGACGTGAGCGAGAGCCACCGCACGGCGCACGCGCGTGTAGCAGCCGCAACTGTACCTGACGCGACCTGGGCTGCATGATCCTGGTGGTTGCGCGTTGCATCCGCCACGCTGCAGCTATTAATTCGGCGCGTGCCGCTCCTAGCTGTAGTGCGGTAGTGCCCCTGCGCGGCGAATGCGTGCCACAGCCAGCAGATGAATTTATGGGCATGCAGGCAGCAGGGGGCATGTGGGGAGCGGATATGATTTGTCCACTTCATCCACGAACAATTAGTGGACGGCGTACCGCCAACCACTCACATCACGAAGATATATATATTCGGTGCACTAAATCTTAGCTTAGTGTATTAATGGTAGTTACTATTCATATTAAATAGCTCGCCAATTAAGTAAAATGGTTTGGCAGCCTAATTAATGAGGAAAGAGAGTACAAATAATGGTACATTAATGGTAGTTAGTATCTCTTAAATACCTTGTTAATTAATTAAAATGGTGATGTGACAGTCTAATCAATGAGGAAAGAGATGAAGAATCATACAAATGGTTTCTTCACCAAGAAATCAAATATTCTCTTGAACCAATGCACCGAGAAATCATGAAATTGTCATTCGGAAGAAACTACTAGATTCTAGGGGACTCATGCCACCCTCTCATTGGTGAAAGAAATTAAAATTAAGAGAAAGAAATATAAAACGATTATTATTTGAAGACACTACCATTGTGGAACATAGTTTCTATATATGATTTCTTATACTACTATGCCAATCGTGTCAGTTTCTTCCATTGGGAGTTGGGACTGCCCTTACCACATGAAGAAACATGTCTACTCTTGACCTAATGGACAAAAAATTATAATTTTCCATTAGGAAGAAATCTCTAAATTCCATATGGTTATTGCAATAATGCTATCCGTTGGTGAAATCGGGAGAGAGTAAAAAGAAATAATTATGACTCCAAAACACTACCATTATGAATGCTAGTTTCTATAGATGATTTTTTTCTATGGAAACCTTTTTTTTTGAGACACCTATGGAAACCTTGTTAGTCTCCTTCGTTAGGACTGCCCTAATCAGGATATATATGGTATTACACGTTCGCATGTTTCTTTGGTTTTGTATTGTATGCTTTAACTGCTGCCCTAATTAGATAGATATATATGGTATAACACGTTCGCCTGTTTCTTTGGTTTTGTACTGTATGCTTTAATTGCTGAACTGACTACTATCTTACCCGAAGTGATAGTGGTTGTTACGACTGATATCTCCACTTTAAATATGTTGGCACCGAAATGGTGGCGTCCGAGCTCATCGGTCACCCGTCCAATATGAATATTGCATGGAATAATGGGTTGTGGTCACGTAGTATGTTGGACTATTGCTGTAGAAGCATAACTAAGGGAGGCCCACCTTACACACTGAACTTGCTGGGGCATATCCGATGCTCTCCACAGGAATTTTTTTCTCAATAACTATTGCTGATTGGGATGTCTCAGTATCTCGTCGATTATGTTTAGAGAAGTTGCTTATGCATCCTAATCAAATTAGAAGAGTTTCATCTTTCGCTTTATTTTCCGAGAGTTAGGTGAATTATTGATGATTTGCACCATTAATTAATTTTGGCAAAATAGGCAATGATGTCCTGAACTCTTGTCAAAGAGTCAAATTCGTCGCTAAAATTTTGGAAAGACCAATTTAGTCTATGAACTTCTTTGATTCGAGTAAGTTAAGTCCTCCATCCACTATTGCCGTCCATGCCATCAGGTAAGGTGTGACGGGGCAAAACAAAATGACTCATTTGCCCTTCTGTGTGCATCCCTCCGTCTTATTTGTTGCTTGCGGCCGATCCAGCACAGCAGCATCACCCGCGCGCGACATCTCTGGTGTATGACGTCGTCTCCTCTTCTCGCACCCTAGAGGTCCACAACGTCTCTGGTGCGGCCGTCCCGTCCCGTCCCCCTCTGCCATACCCCTGTCCGGCCCATCCTTTTCCGTCCTCCTCTCCCTTCTCATTCTCCTTTTTGTCCCGTCCTCCTCTCCTTTTACCATCCGCCCCCGTCATACCCCTGCCTCTAAATCGCCACCGATGGCACGTTGTAGTAGCCAAGGGAACACGTCAAGGCTGGGCAGGGAGGGAAGAACAAGCCGTCATGATGAAGAATCAAACCATATGCATTCATCCCCTTGGGGAACACCATCACCTCCCCTTTATCGAGCACCGTGGCGAATATGAGGCTGCCAGAGTCGACGAAGCCGGAGTAGACGCGGCCGGCCAGGATGAGCGCAGTCTCGGAGGCGCGTGGGTGGTAGTGCGGTGGGTTGACGCCCCACGCCACAGATCGGAGAGGTCAGCGTGGGCGAAGGACACTCCCAGGGTGTGCAGCACCAGGAACTGCGCGGGCGTCACAGAGACACCCCGTGTAGCCTGTGTCAGCGGAGAAGTTGCCCGCGGTACGCACACCAGTGAAGGTGAAGTAGGATTTACTTGACAATTTCAGCATCTACTTCCTGCGATTTGCTTTTGGATGACTTTGCCATTGCATTTTTTCTCCGTCGTTCTTTGAGTTTGCTGGGCTGCATCGACCAACCTCCAGCTAGCTTGTAAGTACGATTTTACCAAATAAATCTTAGGCTTTAACCTCTGGGTGCATCACTGTGATTTGTCTAGTTCTTTTATCATAATTTATCGATATCAGTTAGATCTATAGTTTTTTGCAACGATTCTTGTCGTTTTAGCTTTTATCACCAACTTATCTAGCCCAATTCGGACTTCGTTAGCTTTTACTGCTCTTATTTTATCTATTTATTTGAGTAGCCGATCCAGATCTGGCTCAAATAGCTTATGTCATCGTAATCGTCTAATATAGTCGATCCTTTCAACATACTTTCACTTCAGTTGCTTTCGAGCTTGGCGATCCTGCTCTTCCCGTATCGGCCGATCGGTAGATACGTGCGCTTCTGAAGACCCATCAATTCTCGAGCCGATTTTATAAAATTTAACTATCTTCCTTGTGTTTCTTGTCAATCAAAAAGTCAGATTGACTGGCACGCCTCACACAGACCGAGGAGTCATCTGTGTCAAGTCCGATTTTCGCGTCAACACACTTTTGGCACGCTCGGTGGGACCCAAAGAAAAGTCAATCATGTCAAAGATTTCGCAGCCTTCTGAAGTCGTCAAAGAGAACATCCCACCAGTCACTAAGGAACAGCTGAAGGAAGCAGGCAGAGCTGAATTTGATGCATTCATGAAGCAATATGAAGAGTTGTTCTTGGCTTCTTTCAACCAAACCAAGAACGGGGTCATAAAAAAGAACCCTCTTCTAGGGTCTCGACATATCACTTTCTCGGGTGATCCGGGAAGTCTCTAAGACATGGTGAACAAAGCTATGCACCAAACTCCTATAGACCAGTCATGAGTCTTCAGAGACACTATCCAGAACTACATAATAGAGACTCTCAAGAAAGGGATGGAATAAGGATATGTGGGACCTGCATATTATCAGCCTGGACAACCAAAGTTGGTGTTTCCAAAGATCTCATCGACTCCTCGACCGATTTAGAACAAAGATGCAAGAATTTCTGCTACAGACACAATTTCTACTATGTCAGTAGTACAAACTCATGCAGTACAGTCCAGTAGCCAGGGTCAAAGTTACTCTGTCGTAGACAATATCCTATGAAAAGATATGAGAGTGGAAGGCTTATAAGATAGGATTTTCCTTAGTATCTGTTCTCAACAGACATTTCTAACTTCTTTGAGTCATCACCCAAAGCTCAGAAACGGTTGTACACTTGATGTCCTATCAAGCAACATTTGGGGATACTCCATGGACTTTGCACATGGATCTAGATGGAGTAACATTTGTCTACTTCAACCATAAGACTAAGGGTTTGAAAGGTTCAATCACTTCATGTTCATGCACACCCATAGTAATGAAAAAAAGAGCCCCTATTCCACCACATACTTTGGCCTCTTAACCAGTTCCAACTCAAGCGATTCAGAATCCTCTGTTGCAACAACGTACATCGGCTATGCAACTGATCATGACTTCGGCTAAAACTGTTGCCCATGTGGCTCAAATATCACCACCTCAGCAGTCGATCCAGCAGAAGGTTGCAAACCAACAAGCTACACAGCAGTAGCCAGATGCATGGCAAGCGGTGCAGTTGATTATAGATCAGTCGGCTAGCTCAAGACAACTAAAGCCTCAGCCACCCAGCCCTTTGGAAAACAACTGATTGTGCAAAAGTCCTCAACTCCAACTCCCGTGATTAGGCAGTCAAATCCGCAATACCACTATGGTACAAGACCATCGGCAAAACTACCGAATCAGTGATAGGAGTCTTATGAAGATCAACCTCCACGGATTCCATCGGCTAGTGTACAGCCGATAGAACAGGTATTTGCTCAGATAAGATCTCAAATTACGGAGATGCTGCAAAATCATTTTGGCAGAAAGCCCAAGCAGCAAGTCTACATGTATAGGACACTGTACCAATTTGGCTATGATCAAATTCCGTTTCCTCCAAGATTCAAAGTACCTGACTTCACCAAATTCACTAGGCAAGATGACACATAATACAATGGAAGACATGACTAGGTTCATCATACAGTGTGGAGAAGCAGGGAATAACGACACACTCAGGGTACGATTGTTCTCATCATCACTATCAGGGCCAACGTTCTCATGGTTTATTTCACTTCCAGCCAATTCCATCATCAAGTGGGCCGATTTGGAGGAACAGTTTCACATTTATTTCTTCACTAGTGTCCACAAGATGACGATTACTGACCTGACCGGACTGAAAAGCAGAGTAATGATGAGACAATTGCTGAATTTATTCACAGGTTCAGTGAAGTTAGAAACAAATGCTACAACTTGACTCTAGTAGATAAACAATTGGTTGAATTGGCATTCCAAGGACTCTCACCCTTTATGAAAGAAAAATATGCTCCATTAGAGTTTGAGAGCCTTAGCCAGTTGGTGAGTCGAATCAGTTAGGAAGATGTGAAAATCCTACGAGCCAAGAAGGAATTTCTAGAAAAAGGTGACATATGTGGACTACTTTGATTCAGAAGATGAAGAATCCATTAAGCCTTGTTCGGTTACACCCAACCTGGCCGGGGATGCAGCCTGATCAACGGGGGTACCCCGGCCTAGGGTAAAACACCGGCCCAACCAAAATTATGCATTCGTTTATGCCCGGCCTGTTTTTGTTCCCGGCCCAAAACCCCTCCCATCCTCCTACACCAAGCCGGGAACAAAAAATCATCTCGTTGGCATGGGGGAACACACCCCGGCAACGCGAGGGCGGAGCAACGCAAAAAAATTGTGAGGTAGAGAGGGTGGCGGCGGCGGCGCGTCTCTGGGGGAGAGGGAGGTGGCGGCGCGTCTCCGGCCAGCAGCGCATCTCCGGCCGGCGGCTGCAGATCGGGTGAAGCAGCAGTAGGGCATCTCCCGAAGACCCCTACGACCGCGACGACGACACACGTCAGGTCCGCGGCGGCGCGGTCTTCTCGCCCAGCCCCTTTGGTGGCCACCTTCTCACCAGTGATTGCATCCTCGCCCTTCACTTTTCTTTGTTTCATGCTAGGGTTTCATGTCTAGTGCCTGGATCTAGATGTTGAATTTGGTTCTTGATTAGTTCTTGGCCCCGGTCCACGCGCATCATCTCCACGCGGTTTGCGGTCGGAGGCTAGTGCGGCACCAGCTAGCAGCTGCAAGCTCCGACCCCCCACCCCTCCTGCCGCTCGCCACTGACCCAACCCAAAAACTCTAGCGGAAGCCACCCCTCATGAACTAATCCAGTGGTGCCAGTTGTTGTGTTCTTGAGAAAAAGATAGTAGTAGATAGTTTCTGCTTTCTTGTGCTTGCTTGCTTGCGCGATTGTTTGCTTACTGTTTATTATGATACTGACGAAACACTAAAAACCTGAAAGCCTTGCAAATTTTACAAGAGGCTCAAGTGTCAGACTGTCAGGTCAGCACATAACTTTGGAGGTGACAACTTAAATAAGATATTCCCACTTGATCAACACTCTACATACCTGCCCAGGAATCAACCATATATATGCATTCTCGATTCTTCCTTGTATTGACCTCATAGTACTTGCAAATTTATTTCGAGCAGTTTCATTGTTTCTTCAAGTGACTGTCTGCAGTTGTAATGCTAGCCACTTCGATGCAATTTTATTAGTCCATGTTCACTTTCACTCCAAAGGAAGCAGTTTGACCTGGACATGTATTTAGTTTTCCCAGTTATTGCAACTACAGCTTAATGCTGCATGAGTATTAGATTTTTAATCCTGCTATCTGATTGAGTACAGTTGAAGCCTAGGTCCCTTGCTGTTGCACCCTTTAATTTTTATGTTGCCAGTACTATTGTGTTACTGATGCTTGAACTTGAACAATGAACACTGATTAGTTAGACTAAGGGGCTTCATGCCTTGTATGTAGCCTGTCTTCATGCATTGTAGCAGTGACTACTTCCATTTGCCCACTGGTTGCATAGTCCAGCAATAAGGTTTGTAGTGTTGTTCCATTAACATGGACAATTATGGAGAATCAGTAGATAGGATAATTAGTGGTTGGCAATGGTTGCAATTGGATATGTGAAGTTCATTTTTCAGTTATCTAATCTTGCTATCCTTTTTAGATTGGCAAGTTGACAAACTCATGAAATGAAATGAAATTGAAGAGGAGTGTTCAATGAAACTTGCTAGTAAAGAAAGCACTTTCCGAAAATATTCCTTACTGCACTAAAGCTCTGAACATCCCTTCAGTCTAGCAAATCTTGAAATTTATCTGTACTGTTTATTATGATCTGTATAATTGGCTAAGGACATTTGAATATTAGCTGCAGATTATCCCTGCACCACCTCGCCTCGGAGAGGATGAGCCTCCACCATCTTGGAATTTGGTACCCTCTCCTAGAGGTGACTATCCTAACTTTTACAATGAGTTTGAGTTTAAGGGATCGGATTAGAAAGAGGAGAGATGAGGAGGACGATGATATGATGTTGTTCTTCCTTCCCGCGCTCTCTTTGTTGGGTTCCAGTTCTAGTGTGGTGAGGGAAAAGATACAGTGACATACATCGAAGCTATCAGGCGAGGAACGTGCTCGGGAATTGCTGTGTTGCATCATGTGGCAAGTATAGCATCATTGCTTTATTGTATCAGATTGTTCCATATATCTAGTTATGAATTGTTTCTTCTTGCATGTTCACCACATACATATGGAAATTCAGAAAATGAGTAAATACTGATGAGTATTTTGTACTCCTTCTGTAGGACACCACTGCACCAACACATGAACAGAACCCATTTCCATCCGACCAACTGTTGTGGCTGTACATCTCAATCAACATCGTGGTGTCAAGTCTGCTAGATCACCTCCTGGCAATAATTGTTATGAACCTATTGTTTATGCACAACCTCCCATTGCAGAGCAGATGCTACTTCCGAAAAAGATATTTAAATTATGTGTACACTGAAATCAGAGTGTGTGCACATGTTATGACTACTAGGTTGCATTCCCTTTGCAAGCTGTGTGTTTTATTTTGGACTAGAGATGATGAATTCATGATGCCTTGGCTGAACTCGTACGTGTTTGCAGTCTAAGTGCTGTCAATTGTTAATGTGTCTGCACATAGCTTGTTGTTCTATAATTAATTGTTAATCCCCAGTTTCCTATCAATCCCTGCCTAACCGAATAGGGTATGGAAGAAGGGGTTAGCTGGGGATTAAACCGCCCAGGGATTGGGTGGCTGCAAAGGGATCCACCCATTCCCGGTTGGTAATCAAACAACCTAGGGAATTGACCCCCTGCAGCCGAACAAGGCCTTATTGGGCTTGCAGAGTGGGTCAAAGGCAAAAAGGTTGTGTCTTGTCCCTTTGGTAAAAAGGAACTAGAGAAATTAGGCATCAATGTGACTAAAGACGAAGATATTCGATCTGCTGCTACAACAAGGACAAATTAAGCTCTCTCAATTTCACAGAATACCATATGCAAAAGATCTTAAAAGGATGAGATATTGCAAATGACACAATGTCACGTCCCATGACACCAATGATTGCAAAATATTATGGTAGCAAATCCAATCAGCAATTGAGCAAGGAAGGCTCAAGTTTTAAACATCTACCAATGCAGAAAAGACTATGAAGATTAATTTGCATCCTTTCCCCACTAATATGGTTGAGGTGTCTGGTAAAAGTGCACCACAAACCAAGTTGCTGACATCTGAATCGACTTAAAATAAGGAAACTATCATTCCTAAGGTACAAACAACCACTGCTGATGTGAAAGGAAAATGGTTGCTACAAGAAGAACAAGAGCCAAGAACTCCACGTCGACCTGTCACATCTCAAATACTTTTTTTAAGCAATGTGGTAGACTTTATTCATTGAAAATGGTTACATCGTTTACACTCCAAAGAAGTAGAAAGCTAGGGGGATCATCATCCCACACACAATTTTGCTTGACATGCATAGCTCCTCTTGCTAAATTGTGAGCTGCTTGATCTGCCTCCCCGTTGCAATGCTCAATCTTTATATCCTAAACCCGCTCCATATTGTATTGCACTCATCATATATTGCTGCTCCCGAATTTGTTGTAAAGCCTCCATCTTGCATTATCATCACGACCTCCATACAATCAGATTGTATTATAAGCCGATTACACCCAATTTGCTGGGCTAACATTAAGCCTTCCTTCAGAGCCTAAGCTTCTTCCATTGGTGCATCTACTAAGTGAGTCACAAAGCTGGGGGAAGCAGCAAGAACTCCCCCAGTACAGTCCCTTATGATCTTTCCCACACCACCACACCCTTCATCCTCATCAAATGTTGCATCAACGTTTACCATTACTTTTCCTTCTGGAGGATTCACCCATCCATGTCGAATCTGTGCCACTTTTCTTGTTACTGCTTTATAGTTCTTCACCAATGCCGTGATGGACAAAGCTGATCGCGAGGGCCGCTGGACACTCTCTCCATGCACATATTGGTGTCGCTCCCACCAAATATACAAGGTAGTAGTAAGCACTAGCTCTGCTAATCACTACCGGATTCAGCCCCTTCGCCGAGAGGGAGGTTACTCTCGCCGAACGGGTCTTTTCTCTCGGTGAAGCCTTCACCGAGAGGAAGCTCTCGGCGACGGCCTCACGTCACCGCTGTACCAACGAAGAGCTCTTCGCCGAAAGCATGCGGGGCCCCTCTCGGCAGACATGTGCCGAGAGGCCCACCTAGCTCTCGGCGAAGGGATTGTTAGAAAACAAAAAAAACCAGCCCGGCCGGCCGCCCCCACCGCCGCCCTGGCCCCACCACCCACCGCCTGCCGCTGCCCCCACCACCGGCACCACCGCCACCACCGCCACCACCACACCACCACTCGCCATATACCACCACCACGCCGCACCGCCGCCACCTGTAACAGAGAGGACACACATACACAGAGAGAAGGGGAGGATCGCCGCGTCGCGCCAGCCGAGGCGCGCGCCGCCGAGTCGTCGAGGGCCGCGCCGCACCGCGCTGGTTGAGGTCGCACCGCCGGATTCGTCGAGGCCGTGCCGCGCCGAGCTGAGATTGCACCGCCGGAGTCGTCGATGTGCATGGGGATTTGACGCCACCGCGCCTAGCCCCGCCGCTGCTCCTCGCCACGAGGTGAGGGGCGCGCGGAGGGGGAGGAGGGGGGTGGCGCAGCGCTGTGATGTTAGGAGGGAGAGGTGGGGGAGTGGGCCGATCTTGAGGCGGCCGAGCCGGAGAGGTGGGAGAGGCAGCAGGGCCTTGACGACTACCCGGCGGAGGAGGTGGCCAGGCGAGCAGAGAAGAGGCAGCAACGACGGGGGGAGAGAGAGGGGGGCGGGTTAGGGTTTAGGGGAAGGGGGAAGGCGGGGGCGTCAGATATATAGGGGGGGCGGTTGGGCCAAGTGGGACGGCGGCGGTAATGGACCAGCTGTCGTATGGACCTCCCTGGGCCCACTACCTCGGTGGGTACCAGGACCGACTACTCGGTGGGCCCCTGGGACTACCCGGCTTGCGCTACACGGCATCTGAAGGCGTGGAGCACAAGGACTACACAGGAGTAGTACTCGGTTAGGAAGCTGTGCATGTTCCGCACTGTACAGAGGACTCCTAGACGTACTCGACTAGTACTCTCTTCCTACTCCGACTTGTAACCCTGCCTCCCGGACTATATAAGGCGAGGCAGGGACCGATCTCCCTCATCCAATCTCCTCTCATACAACTCACGGCGCATAACTGCACCATCGTGTAATCGTGCCCTATCAATCCGGAGCTACGCAGCATACAAGACGTAGGGTATTACGCACCTCGCGGCCCGAACCTGTCTAAATTGTGTGCCACGTGTCTCTTCCTTCGAGTTACCGATCTCGGCGAGTCACATTCATCTACTTCGGGTACTCCCCGTAGTAGGTTGCCGGTCTAAAACACCGACAGCCGGCACGCCAGGTAGGGGCTCTCGCTCGAGATCACATGGCGAACTCGACGGCTTCCGTTCACATCAAGCCAACCGTCGCCTTCAATCGCGGCGACACCTTCGTCTTCGGCGCCTGGGTCTGCACTGCTGATGGCGCGGGCTCCTTCCAGCGCCGCCTAACCATGCAGCCCAACCCGAATACAGGCCTCGTGACGCTTCCCGAAGTTGTCACAGGCGAACTCGCCGGCAAGTTCGGCGAAATTTCGCTCTTCAACCATCACGCTGACTTCGAGCTCGAGTCCGTCTCCAACTCGAACCCGACGTCGCCATGGGTCGTCGCAGGCGAGCCGGCTGCTCAGCCATCGCAGGCGGCCCCGTCTCCACGCCAGCGCTCCGCGTGTGGCCCTCGCGTCCTCAGCCGGGCCCGCACGGAGGCTCCTACACCACGCCGGGCCGGCAAGGAGCCCGTAACCGAGTACAACTCGGACTCCGACGCCGTCCCCGACCACATCTCGGACTCCAGCCCTCTCTCCGAGTTCTACTCGAACCCGGACTACGAATTCGACTTTGGGTCGGACCCTGAGGAGCCCGAGTCCGAAGATGACTCCTCTGAGCTTCCCTTGTCAGGGCCAGCCTCTGGGCTGGTTATAAGATCGACGCCGGCCGGAAGATACGTCTACTGGCCAGACCGCAAGCCTGCTGAACTGACAAAGGAGGACTCACGCTACGTCGCCTACATCGACTCACTACCGTTCCAGGAGGGAACACCACTAGCCCAGGCTGACTCAAACACACCAACTGAGGTGGCACCCTCCGAGTCCGGCCTTGGGTACCCCCGATCGCCAAGTCTTCATGGTCGCCGGCGACAACACCCCAGGTCCCTCAAGCGCGGCCGAAGACAGTGCACCGGAGGACATCTCCGCAGACGAGCTGTCTGCCAACGCACCCGCAGACGAGACCGTCGCCAACAGGGACGCCTGACGCGAGCGCAACAGAAGCGTAGCGAACGGCGCCGGCGGCTCAGAGACAACCTTCCCATCCGCAACCTCGCGGAGGCTCTCGAGGCGGTCGAGAGTAGAGTACACACCACCCCTGAGCAGTGCCTCATGTCGATCACAGCGATCGCACGACAGGCTCAGGGCATACGCGCTGGAGAGGTCATCGCCAAGCTCGCTGAAGAAGCCTACTTCATGCGGGTCGACAACAGAGTCAGCCAACCTCTCCCAGCTAATCCCCGCGACAACGAAGCTACTAGTCGCAGTGCTGATCCTGGCCCCAACCGTACTCGAGGCGACATCCCAGCTGACCCAAACCGTCGCCGCTCCAATGCTGGCGGACCTTCACGACAAGACCAAGGCAACCGAGAAGTCGTTCCCCACCGTGCTCCGGCCGGTGGCGGCAGCAGCGACCCTCACGACGGCGGCAGCGACGGCGGCGCCTCCAACCACGGGGCCAACAAGAAAGCCGGAGGCGGCGGCAGCCGCGGCGGCCGCGGCCACGCGCATAGCCACGCCTCCGTGCCTCTCATGGCGGGTACGATGCTCGCCGAGGATCGAGGAGTTGCGGCGAAGAAGTCGACCACCGCCGCCGAAGGCGATGGCTTCCCCGCCTTCTCACCCCGGCTCGCAACCTCGCTCCTCCCCGACAAGTTCAAGCCTTTGGGGATCACCAAGTACGACGCGAAGCAGATCCCATCCGATGGCTCCGATGCTACGCCCTCTCCATCGAGAACGCCGGCGGCAACGGCCGACACCAAGTGCCTCTACTTCCCCTTCGCCCGGACTAAGCCCCACTCACATGGCTCGAGTCGCCGGACAAGCACTCGATCGACAAGTGGGACCACCGAAGGAACAAGTTCACGAGCAACTTCGCGGGCGCCATGGGCCGTTCGGGTACTCGCATGGACCTTGCCATGATCAAGCAGGAACAAGGCGAGACCCTCCGCAAGTACATGCGCCGCTTCTTCGACAAGCGCGCTACCGTCGTCGACGTCACCGACAAGGAGGTCATCGACCTCTTCCAGGACAGCCTTTACCATCGCCGCACCTTCGAGGACTTCGGTCGTCGCCGGCCCAGGTCCATTCCCCACCTTAAGGACATGATCACGTCCTGGGCGGACGAAGAGGACAAGGCCAACGCCAAGTACGACGCCATCCGCGCCAAGTCCAAGCAGAACCAGGGCGGCGGCAGCAGCAGCAACGCAAACCAAGGCGGCCGCAACAACAACAACAACAACAACAACAACTTCTCGGGTTCCAACCGCAAGCGCAAGCCAGACAACACCGTCGCGGCTATCCAGCGCCCTCCGAAAGGGAACTCGAAGAAGAACTCCGGCGGGTTCAAGGACCTGCTGAAGGAGAAGTGCCCGTGGCATCCAAACGACAACCACACTACAGAGCAGTGCTACCAACTCAGGCATGCACTCAAGGATACGCCGGAGCCACCGCACCCTCACGAC
This sequence comes from Cenchrus americanus, assembly GCA_947561735.1. NCBI lineage: Eukaryota > Viridiplantae > Streptophyta > Magnoliopsida > Poales > Poaceae > Cenchrus > Cenchrus americanus. The sequence goes on along the minus strand of OX387242.1, from coordinate 93,955,035 downwards.
CAAAAGGGCAAGAAGAAGGACGGCGACGACAACGACTTCCAAGAACCCGAGAAGACCGTCAACGTCCTCTTCGGCGGACTGCCCAGCAGGCGGGAGCAGAAGGCTACTCGTCGTGAAGTGATGTCCATCAAACCAGCGGTTCTGACCCCTCTCAGGTGGTCAGAGGTACCCATCACCTTCTCCCGCGCGGACCAGTGGACCAGCTTCTCCGAACCAGGACGCTTCCCTCTCGTCCTGAAACCAACGGTGGCGGGCTCTAAGCTCAACAAGGTGCTCATCGACGGTGGAAGCGGGCTTAACGTCCTCTTCACCAAGACATTGAAGAAGATGAACCTCGACGTCACCCCCATGCTCGACAGGAGCAGCATGCCTTTCTACGGCATCGTCCCAGGCAACGCGGCTATCCCACTGGGCTCGGTGGTACCGCGCTACCTTCGGGGCGTCTCAGGACAACTACCGCACCGAGTACATCAAGTTCGAGGTCGCGGATTTCGAGACTTCCTACCATGCCATCCTCGGCAGACCAGCCATCGCCAAGTTCATGGCGGTGCCCCACTACAACTACTTGGTACTCAAGATGCCAAGCCCAGCCGGTGTACTCTCCCTCCAGGGGGACTTGAAGATTTCTCACGACTGCGATACAAAGGCCGTGGTGATCGCTTCAACAAACCAAGTACCCAATCCGATGATGGAGGTCTACGCTGCGTCGAAGAAGCTTGCCACAAGCGAACTCGACATCCCGGAGAAGTCTGACAGCGCCAACAAGCCTCAGCCACCTGAGGAGGTACTCGTCAGGGCGATCGACCTTGGAACAGGCGACCTTAGCAAGACCACCACCATCGGAGCCGGCCTCGACCCCAAATAGGAAGACGCGCTCATCAACTTCCTTCGGGCTAACCGCGACATCTTCGCGTGGAAGCCAGCGGACATGCCAGGAGTGCCCAGGGAGCTGATTGAGCACTGCCTCAACGTCGATCCAAAGGCCACCCCCAAGCGACAACACCTCCGGCGCTTTGCCGACGACAGACGGGACGCCATCAAGAAGGAGCTCGCCAAGCTCCTGGCGGCCGGCTTCATCCGAGAAGTCTTCCACCCCGAGTGGCTCGCCAACCCCGTCCTCGTCCGCAAGAAGAACTCGAACGAGTGGAGGATGTGCGTCGACTACACCGACCTCAACAAGCACTGCCTCAAGGACCCCTTCGGGTTGTCGCGGATTGATCAAGTCATCGACTCCACGGCGGGCCGCGACCGCTCGTTTCCTCGATCGCTACTCCGGTACCACCAGATCGCGATCAAGGAAGAAGACCAGGAGAAGACCGCGTTCATCACCCCGTTTGGCGCGTACTGCTACACGACCATGTCATTCGGGTTGAAGAACGCCGGTGCTACCTACCAACGGGCCATCCAGGCCTGCTTCAAGCGGCAACTCAACAAGAACGTCGAGGCCTACGTGGACGACGTGGTTGTCAAAACCAGGGACTCCAGTACCCTCATCGACGACCTTGAAGAGACCTTCGCATCGCTACGCGAGTACCGCTGGAAGCTCAACCCGAACAAGTGCGTCTTCGGCGTCCCTTCGGGCAAGCTACTCGGCTTCATCATCAGCCAACGCGGCATTGAAGCCAACCCCGAGAAGATCTCCGCCATCACCAGCATGAAAGCTCCCACGAGCATCAAGGACGTCCAGAAGCTGACGGGGTGCATGGCGGCGTTGAACGAGATTCATCTCGAGGCTAGGAGAACGGGGTCTCCCCTTCTTCAAACTACTCAAGCATCACGAGAAGTTCGTGTGGACCTGCAGAGGCGGATCAAGCCCTTGCCCGGCTCAAGGACTTCCCGTCGAAGCCGCCAATCCTCACGGCTCCTCACAAGGGCGAGCGCTCATCGCTCTACCTAGCCGCGACTACTCACGTGGTCGCATCGCCATCGTTGTCGAGCGGCGGGAAGACGGCCACGCCTACCCGGTCCGGCCGCCCCGCCTACTTCGTTAGCGAGGTTCTATCGAGTCCAAGGCTCGCTACCGGCCCCGTACGAAGCTCCCGTACGCTCTACTCATCACCTCGCGGAAGCTACGACACTACTTCCAGGAGTACTCGGTCTCCGGCGTCACCGACTACCCGCTCGGCGACATCCTGAGGAACCAAGACGCCACCGGAAGAATCTCCAAGTGGGCTGTCGAGCTCGGCGCCCTCACCATCGACTTCAAGCCACGCACAGCCATCAAGTCGCAATCACTAGTCGACTTCATGGCAGAGTGGCGGGAGAACCAGCTACCTACTCCAACCGTGCGACCAGAGCATTGGGTGATGTACTTCGATGGCTCACTCAACCTCGAGGGCGCGGGCGCGGGGGGTACTCCCCGATCTCTCCAACGGGCGAACAACTCAAGTACGTCCCGCATCTTCCGGAAGGTCTCAAACAACGAAGCCGAGTACGAAGCCCTTCTACATGGGCTCCGCCTCGCGGCTTCACTTGGCATCAAGCGGCTACTAGTCTACGGCGACTCCGCAAGGTGGTCATCAACCAAGTCAACAAGTCCCGGGACCGCAACAAGGAGAACATGGACGCCTCGCCTAGAAGTCCGCAAGCTCGAGAACAAATTCTATGGTCTCGAGTTCCACCACGTCGTCCGCGACAACAACGTTACGGCGGACGTCCTCTCGAAGCTCGGATCCACCCGCGCCCAAGTACCCGCGCGGCGTCTTCGTCCATGAGCTTCACGCGCCATCCATCCCGGGAGCCGGCGCCACCGACCACCGTGCCGGCCCATCCACCACCGGGCGAGAGGTCATGATGATCGACGTGGACCGGAGGCAACCCTTCATCGACTACCTCGGCCGAGCGAGAGGGTCCCCTCCGACAAGAACGCAGCCGAACAACTCGTCCGCCGCGCCAAGTCTTACGTCCTCGTCGGAGACAAACTCTACAAGCGGGGCGCATCTTCTGGAGTACTCATGAAGTGCGTCCCCCGCGAAGAAGGCAAGGACATCTTGGAGGAGATCCACAAGGGCATCTGCGGCAACCACGCGTCGTCACGCACGCTAGTCAGCAAGGCCTTCCGGCGAGCCTTCTGCGGCCCACGGCCCCCGGGCGATGCCGAAGAACTCGTCGAAGGTGCCAAGGATGTCGGTTCTTCGCCAAGCGAAGCAACACGTCCCGGCCTACAAGCCGGTCACCATACCGCCAACCCGGCCCTTTGCCCGCCGGGGGCTCGACATGATTGGGCCACCGCCAACCGCGCCGGGGAGGATTCAACGTGGTACCGGTGGCTATCGACAAGTTCACCAAGTGGATCGAGGTCAAGCCGGTCACATGCCCCAAGGCCGACAGAGTACTCGACTTCCGGATGAACTCGTACACCGCTATGGGCTACCCCACCGCATCATCACGGACACGGGGTCCAATTTCAACAACCACCGCCCGGGAGTACCGCGAGAACAACGGCGGAATCGACGTCGATACGTCTCGGCCGCCCATCCACGGGCCAACGGACAAGTCGAGCGCGCCAATGGGATGGTGCTCGACGCCCTCAAGAAGCGGCTACACGACGCCGCCAACTCCAAAGGGGGCAAGTGGATCAAGGAACTACCCAACGCACTGCGGGGGCCGCGGACTCAACCATCCAAGCCAACGGGGAAATCCCCCCTACTTCCCGGTCTACGGCTCCGAAGCCATCCTCCCCGCCGACGTCATATGGAACTCGCCGGCGGTGGAGCACTACGACGAAGGCGTCTCGGAAGACGACACGGACGAGTTGATATCGACGGCCTCGAAGAAGCTCGCCGCGCCGCCCTCGTCCAATCGGCAAGGTACCTAGAGGGTATCCGACGCTACCACGATCGCAACGTCAAGGAACGCTCCTTCAACATTGGAGATCTTGTCCTCCGCCGTATCCGAACACGGAAGGACTTCACAAGCTCGGCTCCCCCCCGGGAAGGCCCCTTCACCGTGGCCAAGGTGACCGGGGCCGGGCTCCTACCGCCTCCAAACACTTGAAGGCGAAGAAGTCAACAACTCGTGGAACGTCGACCAACTCGTCGATTCTACGCCTAGTCTACACGACTACTCCGGGTTCAAGTCTACTCGACTACTCCAACACCCCTTGCCGCAAGCGACCCTCCGGTCCCGGCTCCAAGTCTCCGGACTACTCTCCACCAGGGTCCAGCCCGCGCGGCTACCTACGGACCCCGGGGCCGCGACGAGCGTCAAGGACTCTAGCGGCGGTCTACCAAGAGACCACACTCCAAGATCCGGCTGCTCGGCTACCTACGGATCTGCGATCCGGCCTACACGGCTACCTACGGATCACTCGTCGCAAACGGCTACCCGCTCCGGCGCCACTTAGTCAGAAGCGGCCTCCGGTCCAGGCGACTACTTGTAACTACGGCCCTGGCCACCCAGGTGTACTTCTTCAGTAATAAAGCTTGATTGTTCATCAACTTGTTTACTGTTCTGCTCCCTACGACGGGACTACTAAGCCGAGTACTACTACTCGCACTTACTCCACGATGGGCGCTCCGCACTCTGAGATCGCGGTTACGAGTACTCATTGATGGAAAATTTCACTTTATTAATACATGAACAGTTCATTACAAATGTTTCCTGTACAATTATGGCTACTAAGCTATCTATGCAGAGCTACTGGAGGTTCAACTTTTCGGCTACCTGCTCCGCGATGGGAGCCATCTGCTCCAGCAGCTCCGCGTACTGCTCATCCGAGCAGTTGGCGGCTACCCCGCCGGCGACCACCTCCACTGGAGCCTTCGAGAAGTACGACTTCATGAAGGCCAGTACTTGCTTCAGGATCGACTTGGCCATGTGCTTGACGTAAGCGGCCAGCCGGCTTGGCGCCTCACGAAGTCGATCCGCAAGAGGGGCGATCTTGGGGCCGCCCGGGTGCGGCACCGAAGCCTCGCGATCGGGAGAGCGACCTCTTCAAGGTCCTTCGGTGGGCCGGAGTGCCTCGCAATCTTCATTCAACTTCGCAAAGATTTGTAGCGATTGACGAGATCCCGTCGGATGCAATCCGCGGCTCCATGTGCTTCTCGCACTCGAAGGCGAGCTCCTTGTAGTCGAGCTCAAGTACCGGCGGGCTTCTCGCTCCCGGTAGAAGAGGTTCTTCATGCTAACCTCCGAGGCCTTCGGTGCTCCACTCCGGCCCTCGAGTTCTGCAAACACAGCAACGGGTCAGAGCCTTGACGACTTCCAACAAGTACCCGACAAGTCAAGAGACATACCTTTATTCTTGTTGCGGAGACCTTTGTTCTTCCGCACCAACTCGTCGCCCTTCGCCTGCAAGTCCATGACGTCGTTGTGGTACTTGGCGAAGGCGGCATCAAGTTTCGACTGCATGGCAGCCGCGTGCTTCCGCGACTTCACGAGCTGCTCCTCCAGGGCCTCTGCTCGGAGCACGGTGTCGCCGTAACCTTGCAGCAGATTCGACTTCTCGCGGGATCGCTGCGCGACGTCCCGCACAAGACAAGCTCAAGTCAGCGAGTACTCAACGCAAAGGGTTGACTACTCGGGAGGCTACGGCTACGTACCTTCATCCACTGCTCGGCTCGTCGCATCGCCTCCAGGTGCTGCGCCAACATCGCCGGCTCGACAAGGTCGTCGGCCAGGAGTTCAATCCCGCCGCGGCTACCCGACGTGGCCTCTGTCATCGGCGCCGAGCGGATAGGCTCCGCGTCTTGGATCTCGGGGGATCGGATAGCCACCTCCAGGGCAACCCCTGGCGACGTGGTAGCCGCTTCTTCCCCGGCGGACTTCTCGACGACTTCACCCGCGGGCTCGGGGGCTCCTTCCGCAGCCTCCGGGGCCTCTGGCGTCAACTCCTGCACGGGCACCCCTGCAGGGATGTCATCTCCTTCAGCGCCTGTCAACAAGGAACACGCGCATCAGTGCCTATGACTACTCATCTTGGAGTTCTACAGCTTCAAGACGGGTACTCACCTTCGACTACGACCGCCTCTGGCAGCGACGCTTCGGTAGCCGGGGGCTCGGTCGCGGCTCGGGCTTCGGGAGCGGCCTCCTCAACTGACGGCGCAGTTTCCTCCACCTCTGCTGTCGAGGGCTCTTCTCCGTCCCAGCTCAGATCTGTGGATTTTCTGCAGAAGTATCCACAGAGGGTCGTCAGACAAATCGACTACTACAACGAGTACTGCTCATGAGGACGTGGTACTTACAAGTTCGACCGGACGATAGTCACGGCCGGAGCACCGAGGATGCTGGCAATGTCAACCGGGCCCACCCTCGGCGGGCGTCTCTTCTTCCGCCTCTGCGGCTACTACCTCCTCCACGGTGGCGGCGGCCGGCGTAGACGTCTCCTGCGTCCCTGCGGCTTCCATCTCTCCAACGGCGGCGGCCGCGGGTACTCGCTCTCCTGCGGAGCGAGGGGGCCGGCGCTCCGGACTGCGCCGAAGTTCTTCGACGGTGGGGGGCCGGACTTCGGCTTCCCTGCCGGTTCCCCCACTGTGGGCCACATGCCCTCGTCGCCCTCCTCCACGGGCTCCCGCCGGCGGCACCTCCCGCACACAAAGGAATTCCACTCGTCGGCAATGTACTCGAACGGCGGGTACTCGACTACTCGCTCAAGATGACTTACCTCCGGAGGCGTGGTCTCTGAGACCTTCATCTTCTTCGCCACCCGCTTCTTGGTGGGGTTGCGCGGCTTCCTCGGCGGCGCGGCAAGGCTAGCCTCCAGGCTAGCCGGAGGATCTTGAACGAGTGGCACATGAGGCAAGCCCGGACGGCTAAACCTCGACCGCAGCTGGAAGCGGTCCTGAAGAGTCTCTTCGTCTTCATCGTCGTCATCGGAGGTATCCTCCACGATGACGGTGTCGTCGCCTTCTCCAACTTCGCGGCGCTCCTTCACCTTCCCCGCCGCCGGGATCGCGATCCCGCTCGGTGGCGGCTGCGGCTCGGAGACGAACCGCTTCACATCATCCTGCGCAAAAGACACAAGGCGTCAGAAACCTCACTACGAGTACTCACTACTCGACGAGGGGGTACGGCTACTCACCTCGTTGGGCGGGCGCGCGGCAGAGTACTCCTCGACCGGACACGCCGTGTACGGCGGCATGTCCATGAAGATCCTCGACAACCTCTCGACGATGTCGTTGTCGTCCAGCTCGCCCCCCGGCATCCGCGACGTGTCGTTGTCGCCGGTGTACTCGAAGCCCATCGTATCCCGCGCCATCAGCGGCTAGATTCTGCGCTTCATGAAACTGAAGGCCACGTGCTCGGCCCTCAGTCCCGCATCTCTGAGCGTCTTGATGCGCGCTAGCAACTCAGGGAGCTGGATCCCCTCTTGCATGGTGGGTTCCGTGTTCCACCAGTCTTGATGCCTGGGCTGCCGTCCGCTCGGCTTCGGTAGCTCGGGATGGTGGTTCGTGATGTAGAACCATCTCGTCTTCCAGTCGGTGTTGGAGTCCACGAGCTTGTACGCCAGGTACTGCTCCGCGGCGTCCTCCCCTCGGTGGATTCCGGCCCCTCCGACTACTCTAGGGCCGGAGGCGCCGGGCCGCGGCTTCACGCGGAAGAACTTCGGAAGAGCACCCAGTGCGGCTTGATTCCCAAGAAGGCTTCGCAGAAGTGTACGAAGACAGATGTATGGAAGATTCCGTTGGGGTTCAGATTGAGGTACTCGATACCGTAGTACCTGAGCAGCCCCTTGAAGAAGTCGCTTGCTGGGAGCGCAAGCCCGCGCTCCACGAAGCGCGAGAACATTGGGATCTCGTCTTCGGCCTTCTCCATTGGATAGGGGTCTCCTGCGGTGGATCTCCACATGTCGATCTCCTTCTCCCTGATGAACCCGCTGTTCAACAGGGTCAACAGGTCCTCCGTCTTGACCTTCGATTTCTTCCACTCGCGGCTTGGATCAGCGCGCGGTGGAGACGAGGCGGCGCCGCCCGGTGGCGGCCGCGGCGGCCTCTGCACGGCCTCTCTTCTTCCCGCCGGTCTTCGACGTCTTCGGCGGCGACGGCTTCATTCTCCAAGTGCAAGGAGTTTTCACTCGCATCCGCTCGGGGGCTACCCTAAAAGGCTCCGGGTGGCGATGCGCTCGGATCTACTACGGCGGCAGCAGGCGCTGGAGTGGATCTACTTCAAGATTCAAACGGGAATGACTGCGGCTCACTTGGGTGAAAAACCCTAAGGGTTTTGGTTCTTATTTATAAGCCAAATCGCCTCCGTAACGGGCGGCTGGATAAGCCCACGCGCGGCTGACTCAGCGGCTGCGCGTGACTCTTCGTATTCTACTAGTCGACGCGCCTCATCTCGGGGGCTCGGCTACTTCTACTCGACTACCTGGGACGCGGCTAGTTTCAAGAGCATCTCAGGACACATTCTTCAAGAGGACCCTTCAATTCGAGAGGAAGTACTCGACTCAAGGCTGCGGGGCTCCGTGCCACGTGTCCTTCGGTTTTTTCTCTCCGGATTTTTCGGGATTATCTTGCCAAGATTCCGGAGTGGACCACGAGCCGAGCCCGCGGCTCAAGGCTCGGGGGCTACTTCATGTGGAGTGCGGTTCCGCAAGTCGCACCTCCATGACGGCTACGGCTTCAAGACAAGGCCGGCATTTCTTGAAGACCTTCGAAGGCGATTTCAAGGACGCTTGGGACTACTCGAGAAGACTTCAAGATTGCTCAAACATCGGTCGGAGTACATTCCGGCCCTCGGGATGCTTCAACTACTCTTGAGGACTTTTGACTTGTAGCGCTCAGGGACGCTTGAGGACTACTCGTTGAGGCCGTCAAGACTACTTGAAGCTATCCTTCTCGACTACAAAGTACTCGGGGGCTTGTCGTATGGACCTCCCTGGGCCCACTACCTCGGTGGGTACCGGGACCGACTACTCGGTGGGCCCACGGGACTACCGGCTTGCGCTACACGGCATCCGAAGGCGTGGAGCACAAGGACTACACGGGAGTAGTACTCGGTTAGGAAGGCGTGCATGTTCCGCACCGTACGAGAGGACTCCTAGACGTACTCGACTAGTACTCTCTTCCTACTCCGACTTGTAACCCTGCCTCCCGGACTATATAAGGCGAGGCAGGGACCGATCTCCCTCATCCAATCTCCTCTCATACAACTCACGGCCCATAACTGCACCATCGTGTAATCGTGCCCTATCAATCCGGAGCTACGCAGCATACAGGACGTAGGGTATTACGCACCTCGCGGCCCGAACCTGTCTAAATTGTGTGCCACGTGTCTCTTCCTTCGAGTTACCGATCTCGGCGAGTCACATTCATCTACTTCGGGTACTCCCCGTAGTAGGTTGCCGGTCTAAAACACCGACACCAGCGGCCGAATTTGCTTCGCCGAGAGCCCAATAAATGGCTCTCGGTGAAGATTTTTTCTAAATTACTTAAAAATAGTAATTAAATACAAAAAATCTCAAAAACTTAACATGACACTAGATATATTGTTGTGGTCAAACTCAAATTTAAATTTCTCTAATGTACCAAACCTAGTGACATTAGTTCAAATTCTCTGAAACTTCTCGTGACATGTTCTGGTTTCTAAACAGCGTACATGTAAAAGTGTTCAAAATGTTCTCAACTTTTTACCACCATCTCGACATATGATAAAATGAGCACTGTTGAGGGGTCCGAAAAATCGGATAGAATCCCCGAACACAAGAACACAAGAACAACGAAGTCAAACGTGCAATTCGCAAAAGATAAGGAGACAAAGAATCTCCACAAGACTGCCCTCGCCTCAAAAGTTGTGAACCCCTTTACATGTGCCCACACGCCCCCTTTTATAGGGATACGAAGGGACTTTTTACATTCCGAGACTACCCTCAAATCCAGAGAATATTCCAAGTGTGAACATGTACATGAATATCTTTTACATCCCGTGATTTGCGGGGCTAACTTTACATATTTACAAGCCTGCCACTAGTTCACACTCTAAACCCGGACTTTTAGAGATGACGTATTTGACTTGGCTTTTTCATGATCTCCGAATCTCTTATCCGTGAAGAACCCCACTCATTGTAATTTCCGAATCTGGAGTTCAGCATATTCCCGAACTTCGCAGGTTCCAGCCTTCAGAATTTCGCAAGTTCCAGCTTCCAGCGCTTCGCGAGTTCCAGATTCCAGATCTTCGCAGGTTTCAATCATCCTGAAATGGACAGCAGATTCACGCGAAGAAGCCAGATTTGGCTGCCATTTTCGCACATTATTTGAAAACCTGAAAAACACTTAGAAACTCGTCAGGGTCCCTTAATGAATGCTCCACTTTCACGAAACTGGAATTCTCATTCTGAGAGTAATTCACGAACTTTTCTCACGAATTTCAGCAAGCCTGACGTTTCGAGGGTGTAAGGTTTTTCCCTAATTCCCCAACACTAGCCCCTCAGGGAAGCGGGTTGACTCCGACGATCTGATTCCACGAAAATTCTTGAATTCTGGTAAAAAACGTCACCCTCGGAACGTCGGAGTGGACACGCGTCCTTCGGATTTCTTGCAACGGTCATATCGAGGCAGTTTCTTGAAACTACCCCCTCACCCCTATAAATAGAGAGGTTCGCACCGTAAAATTTTTTCACCGCTTCCTTGCTTTCTCCGAACTTCTGCTGGCATCTTCGCAGAAAGGCTCTTCGTGGCAAAGAGTCTGAAGCTTCAAAACTTTCTCGGTTTTCGAAGGTATTGCTTTCTTTGTTCTTCTATTATCTTCTTTCATTTTTTAATGTTCGAATTCATATGTTTTGTTTCGCGCATTTTATATCTTAGGTTTTGTCTTCGCATTTTTGTCAATTAGGTGGCCCGTGTTAAAAGCACTGCTAGACTCATGTCGTCGGAAGAGTTGGCTACTGCTAGTATTGCACCTGCTGAGGGAGAAGTTCATGAATCTGAGAACACTGAACCTCAGGAGGGTAACACTACATGAAAACCTCAAATAGGTCACGCAAGATTTGTAACGGGCCCTTAACGCCAGTTACATCCACCCAGATCTGTAACGGTTGTTATTCGGCGCCCGTTACCTATAAGCGCGCCAGGACGACCCCCGGGTTGGCCTCCACAACGCCCGTTACCAATGTGGACTTCTGGTAATGGGCTTCTTAAACGCCCGTTACATAAATTCTTTGTAACGGATGTTAAAAGAGCCCGTTACAAATGTCAAACCTATCGGTAACGGGCTTGTAAAGTCCATTACCGATCAATGCCCTATCAGTAACGGGCTGCTTAAGTCCGTTACTGATCGCTGCCGTATTGGTAACAGGCTATAAAGTCCGTTACCGATAATTTTGTACTGGAGACGCATGTTGAGCAAGTGTTCTATGTACCTGACCTTGCAAAGAAGAACTGGTCTGTGGTTATGCCTGAAAAAAAGGATTGTGGGGATTGAAAATGTTGTTGAGGAGGAATACAATCAGTTTGAAGAAATTCCATCCTTTGACACTTCATACAAGCCCCAACTCTTGGGAACTAACAAAACACCGTACTTGCGAAGCGACCATAGTGAAAAAATCCATATACAGAAATCAAGGAAGAAAAAGCAAGCCTGATTTCTGCTGAATCCTTTTTGTAATGCCGGAGGATGTGTCTATTGGTGGAAATGGAATCCGTTTTGTAATATAAAGGATGCGATGTATTGGTGGAATTTCAATCCTTTTTGTAATATATGGGATGTGATGGAATTTGAATCCTGCTTGTAATATATTCTACTAAAGATATTATATATTTTTTGTTTATATATATTTTGCTTCAGTTCAGTAACGGGCAAGAGACGAGGATTAACGAACCCGCGTCGCCATTGTTACGGGCAAGAGACGAGGACTAACGAACCCGCGTCGCCATGTTACAGGCAAGAGACGAGGACTAATGAACTAGCATCTCCTTTGTTATGGGCAAGATATGCAAAATCACGAACAAATTACATCCAAGAGTTTGCCAAATTTTACTTGGCAAATCTTGTGCTTTGCCAACTTCTAAAAATACATGCCAAGTAAAAAAAGAGTTCATCTCCAACAATCTGGCATAATTTCACTTGCCAAATCCAGATCTAACTTACATCAGGAATCCTGAGAGAAACTGTTGATTTGCCAAAAATTGTACTGCACAGAGATAGTCACAAAAGCATGTCTCTTGAGATGCAAAATCACACACACACAGATTACATTCATGATTGATACATCAGAACAAGGTTACAATGTGGCCATATCTTCATGACGAGATATGCAAAATCACACAAACACATTGATCTTGCTCGCAGGTCGTCGATCTTGCTCGCAGGTCGTCAATCTTGCTGCACGTGGTCATTGAATAAGCTCCATCTCTGTTGATGTCTTAGAGAACTGATTCCTGGCTTGCAATGAGACCACAAAGCTTCCTAGCTTAACGTGCACTTTTGGTTTGCAAGAGCATTCCGCGAGTGGAAGGAGAAAGCATAGGAAAAATAATGATCATTGGACACTGGATGAAGGATTGTTCATCTTGAAAACAATGATCATTGGACGCAGGATGAAATTATTCATCCTGATGCCAGGAGGTTCTGGGCTACCTTCTCCGGACACGGCTACGTGGAAGGAGTATGTCACAAGAATTCTTCCGACAGCTGTGTTAGAGGAATGAGCAACCCAATCACCCCCTATCACAAGAATTCTTCTAGCAACTGAGTGATCGAGGAGGAGGAAGAAGAGAGAAAAGCAAAAGCTTGCACCCTACAAGATCTATTCTTTGCGCCATAGCTAGATCTAGATCTAGAGAAGAAGGAAGCAAGTGACTCGCTTTATTGTATCAGAAGAAGGAACCATATACTAGCTAGATCTAGATCTAGAGAAGAAGGAAGCAAGTGACTCACTTTATTGTATCAAGGAACCATATAGCTAGATCTAGATCTAGAAAAGTAGGAAGCAACTTGAAGTGAAGAGGACCGATACGCGTCAGTGCCTTTTTATAGAAAAAACAAGGAAGGGATAAGATCAAGAGCACAGGAACGGCCGGGAAGGTTCCCAAGACGGCCAATGGCGAAACTGTTGCTAGTCAATGGCTGAGAGCAGAGCTGCAGAGGTAGTGATTCCAATGTAGAATTAAATGATACGCGGAGTAAGCAAACATCGTCTCCAATGGCCGTGTTTGGATGGTAGATGTTAGTGTTACTGTTAGTGGTAGTTTTTAACACCTCCAAATTAACACATGTGTTTGGCTCCAAAGTGTTAGTTTTGGTGTTAGTTTGCTACAAACTAACACTAACACCTCCATCCAAACATCCAATGTAGTCATCATCTCCAAAAAAAGAGAGGAAGGGATAAGATCAAGAGCACAGGAAACGGGAAGAGGTTCCCAAGACGGTCAATGGCGAAACTGTTGCCATTCAATGGCTGAGAGCAGAGCTGCAGAGGTAATGATTCCAATGTAGAATTAAATGATACGCGGGGTAACGAAATGTCGTCTCCATTGCATACTTAAACCGTGTTTGGAAACAAATCTCCTGTATCTTCTCCTTCCAAAACAATTAGATCCCCTTCCCCTTCATCTCTACCCGCGAAAAACAACAACTGCCTACTCTTCATCGTCACCATTCCTGGCCAGAAATGGATAGCATGCCGGGAAGAAGCACGTGGCACCAGACGTCATCACTGCCGCTGGGCCTCCCTCAAGACCTCCGCATTGAGATTGCGGCGCGCGTCGGTGCGACCTCAGAGCGGCCCTTGGCTGACCTCCGCAGCCTACGCGGTACTTGCTTGACCATGCGCCACGTGTGCGACCACGGCGACGTCAGCCGACGTTTGTCGATAGAGGGGATACAAGATGAGATTTCTTGGCCGTGGAACCCCACCGCTTACAAAGCATTCCTTGCTATGCTGAGCGGTCTTGGGAATCCGGAGGCTTGTTTCCTCTCCGGAATCAAAGCCTTCTTCATCGAACATAAGGGATAAATGATCTCCGACACGCCGCCGAGGGTGGGCACGATGCGGTGGCCTATCTATACGCCATCTTGCTCTACAGGAATAATGACGGTGCCGCCGCCGACGACACCACGAAGGGGTACATGAGGCGGGTCGCGGGCGGCGACAGTACGGCGTCGTCGAGATGGCTGAGCAACGAGGGGCGTCTGCCTTTGCGCGAGAAGGTCGCGCGTGCGCTCCACTACTTGACTTGGAGCATTTGGGGTGAACTGCTGCCGCCTCCGGTACAGGTGCGCGGCGATCAGCCGTGCGCAAGCACAGGCGGCGGCTGCAGCGTGGAAAAAGGATGGCTTCGAATTTCTCTGTTTTGCAGCGAATATTGTAGGCTGCGCTGCGAAATAGTGAAGTTCGCACAGAGAATAGGAAATAAGTAGTAGATTAGCTTTTGTATGATGCTCGAATTATCTGTGTAAAATTTTGGGAGAGCAGCAAATCCGACGCGAGATATCAGCCCCGTGTTGCTAATGACTGTGGGGCCCAGTTCTATTCAAATGAAGAACAGTTCCCATTTCTCCTTTTAATCTGCAATCAAATGTTGTAACAAGTATTTCTTCGTCGTTATTAGTCCAAATTTGATACTTTTTTCCTATTTTTTTCTAAAATCACCATCTATTCATTAATTTCATTGTTTAGTGTACATTCTGTTTGTTGAGTGATGTTTATATGCCTTATTTTGTTCTTTGTAAGTATAACATACAAATAATATTTGTTTTACACAACCATTAGTGATGGAACTTTACATTTCGTAAGCTTAAGGTGAACACAAAGTTTTGTTAAGTTTTCAAATGTATATGAGTTCGAACATGTTGCAAAGTTTGGAAAACTTCAATGTTCAAGCAAACATTCTAGGAAACTATGTGAGAGATGAAGACATTTGTACACAAGTATATTATTCCTTCATCGATACCACTTGAAATTTCGAAGACAAGTTTAGGTACCCAAATTATATTGCCAAGTCAATTTGTAGATTTTTTAGAGCACATTTGATGTTATTAGAATTATTATATAATTACCATGGGGTGTAAAAACGAAATATATGAATTTTGGGCACACAAGTGTGACTGTTGATATTTTATTCAAATATTGAATGTCCAAATATGAATTGTCCATATTTTTATGATTTCTAGGTGCTGTTTTATGGGCTCTAATAAAACAAGGAAGCAAGTTTCATTCAAAAAAATTGTGACAAACCCACGCGTCAGCGTCAGCAGCCAATATAAAAAAGATAATCCTTGCCTGCCCGCCTGGACCCAACTACCAACAAATGCGATGCGGGTTCACTAAACATCATCGCCAATGACACTAGCCCACGTGTCAGCGTCAGCGTTAGTAGGCTAACCTGCGTCGGCAATGACTACTCTAATAAGATCTAATTCATCACAACAGATCTCCAGTTACTCACAACAGAACACAATTCATCACAACACAGTTGGATCTACTCGCGTATATTAGTTCAAGTTCATGACATACAAAATCTAACAACCATACTAATTAACTAAGCAGTTCATGATCGACAGACAAACTAAGCAGTTCATGTCCAAGAACCAAACGAAGACACAAAAGCACACAAAGACATTATTGTTACTAATTGGTAAAGGAGTCTATCAATTAGTCAGAGTCCCGCCGTCGTCACCGCCGTCGCCGCCGTCGTCGCCGTGGCTGCTGTCGTCGCCGTGGCTGCCGTCGGAGCCGTCGTCGTCGATGAAGAAGTGGCGGCGGGTAGCCCGCTTGACCACGGGGAGGTTCTCGAGCTTCTCAGCTAACCCCTGGATCCTGAAGGCGAGACCCTTCAAGGTCGTGTCCTTGTACACATCATGATGCGCCATGATGTCGAATGCCTCGCCAACACCTTGAAGCTTTCTGAAGGCGCTCGTGAGCAGCTCGGCGGCGAACTTATTGTCGTCGAAGAGCGGTTCCTCGTCGGCGTCCTTGGGTGCGGCTCCTTCCCCTTCTCCAACTTCTTTTGACGGCGGCTTTTCGTCGTGGTCGTCCTCCCTTCATCCCCGCTTCGACGGCGGTGGGCTCCTCGACGACATCTCCTCCTTCTCTCGATGACCAAAGATTTGTAGTGGTGAATCACGAGGAGGAAAAAGAAGTGAAGAAAAAGATGATAAGCTTATGGAAGAAGTAGGGGAAAGCAGGGGAGGGCGACTGGGCGAGGGAGTTATATTGACAAGGCGCAGAACCGTTAGGCGCCTATGCCTCCACCCACTACTCCATTACTGCCAGTACGTGCCACTCGATTGCACATCGGGCTCCGTCTCGGGCACGAAGCCGCGCGTCGCCTTTCACTTACGCGGGAAGGAGAAGGGGCGGGGCAATGATGTCGGGCCCACTTGTCAACGGCAGCAACCAAACTACAACACCTTTTCAATTTCCATTTATTGTTTTATTACGACATGGCCGAGGCGCCATCTTCAACCTTCAACCCTCGAGCTCGTCGCCTCGCTCCTTCAACTTCAATCCTTGTTGCCAACTTCATCCCTCTTCAACTTCAATCCTCCTTGCCAACTTCATCCCTCGTCGCCACCAACTTCAACCCTCGTCGCCGCCAACTTCAACCCTCGTCGCCATTCACATTCCAAACCCCGTCGCTGTGCTATTTCCTCCATTCTCCTTGATGGCCGCCGCGGTGTGCTTGATGCTGCTGCTGCTGCCAGATAAACTTCTCACCAAGATCATCATCCACTCCATCAAGGATGTGGCCGTTTTGCATTTTCTAAACCTTTGCAATAAAATCTGCGGCACCTTCCGGCGCATCTGCAACTCCGATGAGGTACTACTGCACGTGTCACTGCGTGATCTTCGTGAAGCATGCAAGAATCACTACGTCAGGTCGTGCTTTGAGTGGCGCTTCCACGAGACCATTCATACGGAGGCATTGTGCTTTGAGGGGATGGTGAGGTTGATGAGGCGGTGGAACCCTGATAAGGGTCTGAAGCTCATCGGAGATGCCGCCGCTGCTGAAGACTCTGGTGCCAAGTACTTTTTAGCGATGCTGAAGTACCGTTGCAACCTTGTGGACCCCGAAGCCATGGAACTACTCCAGGAAATCAACGGCGGCCCGTCGCCCCCTGACGGCCGGTGGAAGAACCACAACCTGCGGCGGCTGTGCTACCTCGTCAAGCAGGATATCGACAACATTGCGTTGTTGTACTGCTTGATGACGGCGACGACGAAGATTACATTCCGTTGCTGCCCGTCCAGAATCCCCACATCTGCATCGGAGAAGCGGGATGTAGGTGCTACGGGCTGGATACCAAAGAGATCATCCACTACTGTAGTGCCGAGTGTCGCATCTGTCATGAGTTCGACCTCTGGACGCGTAGCTTCCGCCCCGCCGTGGAGTACGCCGTCAGCAGGATAAACATCGGGATGTAGGCGCAAGCATCAATGAACATTATCTATCTTGAATGTAAATTATTAGATATTACTAAACGCGGATTTGATTTTATCGGGATGTCGGTTTTTAATCAATTTTTGATAGATAATATTTGATTTGTCACGTTTGCCTCCGACGAGGCCTGGGATGCCCTCTTGGGTGCCAAAACTGCTGAAGCGGGCACAACGGCGGCGGCGGCAGGCGGCGGTGCCCTCTGCTTCCTCCTTTGTTCTATTCAAATGATTGTGGGGGCCAGTTCTATTCAAATGAAGAATAGTTCCCATTTCTCTTTTTAATCTGCAATCAAATGATGTAACAAGTATTTCTTCGTCATTATTAGTCCAAATTTGATACTTTCCTTTCTAAATTTTTCTAAAATCACCATCTATTCATTAATTTCATTGTTTGGTGTACATTCCGTTTGTTGAGTGATGTTTATATGCCTTATTTTGTTCTTTGTAAGTACAACATACAAATAATGTTTGTTTTACACAACCATTAATGATGGAACTTTACATTTCGTAAGCTTAAGGTGAGCACAAGGTTTTGTTACGTTTTCAAATGCATATGAGTTCGAACACGTTGCAAAGTGTGGAAAACTTCAATGTTCAAGCAAACATTCTAGGAAACTATGTGAGAGATGTAGACATTTGTAAACAAGTATATAATTCCTTCATCGAAACCATTTGAAATTTTGAAGACAAGTCTAGGTACCAAAATTATGTTGGCATGTTAATTTGTAGAATTTTTAGAGCATACTAGATGTTAGTAGAATTATTACATCATTAACATGGGATATAAAAACAGATTCTAAGAATCTTGGGCACACAAGTGTGACTGTTGATATTTTATTCAAATACTAAATGTCCAAATACGAATTGTTCGTGTTTTTATGATTTTTTGGGTGCTGTTTTATGGGCTCTAATAAATCAGGGAAGCAAATTTCATTCCAAAACAATTGTGACAGGCCCACGCGCCAGCGTCAGCAGCCAATATAAAAAAGATAACCGCTGACCCAACTCCCAACAAAGGAGATCCGGGTTCACTAATGTTGACGGATAAAACTGATATCCACCTATGATCCGCAAGCGTATGGACCTACACCTTTTTCACCATGGGGATTCCCTAGGTTTTTGTCAATCCGCGGAGCAAGGGGATTGCTAGCGCCTAACCAAGTACTAATCTAGTTGAATGGAAAACCTTTGAAAGATTATTAATCTAAAGGTAAAGACAATCTAACCTAAGTTGATCAAACAAATCTAGGGTTAAACTAGATGGTAAAGGGTGGACACAAGAGAAAGAGGTTAAGATAGATAAGCGTTCCCTCCCTAAGGTTTAGGATCACATGACATGCATCTACTACATGAAAAGGTAGTTGCCTACACTAGCTTCATGGCGATTATGCGGCCACTAAGCCTTTTCCCTAAATCGTACTTTCACTACGCAAGGTAATCAAACACTTTCACGTATAACCGCATCTATGCCTAAGCATCCATAGGGTTAAGCTAATCACCATGATTACCACAAACCCTACTAAGACCACATGTTGCGCAAACATATGTAAATAAAGCATACGCGAAGACATAGACCATAAAGCATTGATTGGCATAAGGTTCATGTATAGATTACATATCATGCATCCATCTAACCCTAGGGATGAACGGAGACATTACCCCATCATCTTACACAGATTGAAGCACATAGGGGTGATGGAGACTCTGGAGAACGTCGTCGATGAAGATGGCGGCGATGAAACTTGGGAACACCCCTAGGCCAGCGGCTTGGAGTCCTCCTCTTGCTTTGTTCCCTCCGTCGGCGTTTATCCTTGCGACGAGCTCATCCAACTCTCTCCCTCATCTTGCGGCAGCGGTGTTCTGGTGAATGGCGTCGGTAGAATGATTTGTTCAATATGGCGGCCGACGGCGGCGGAGGCAATAAATAGACGAACACGTAGGGCAAAGGGCGTTCTGGGCCGGTTCGGGCCCGTGTTCCTCCCCGGTTGCTTCTCACGTGATCCCTTATTTGTGTGCACTTGCATGTGGGCCTTTGACGTCGTTTCCTTCACGGTTAAGGCTTGAATCCTTGCTATGCAAGCTTCGCTGTTTTCTGGTTGAGTCCTTGAAGACTTGCACGTTGACGCTTCGGTCCTCGGGTCATTTGGAGTCATGTTCATCACGTGTCTTGACTTGTGACGGGCTTCATGATCTTCTCTCGAAGTGCTTGATGAACGTATCCCGAAAGTCTCCTCTTTAAGGTTAATTTCCTGCGTAAACAACAAACTCCAAAATTGACATGCAAGTGTGAACTTGTTACATCATTAGTATGCCTAGTGGCGGGTTAGTTGCAAATCATAGTCGAAACCAATGTATAACAAGTACTCTAGGTTGACGGAAATTCACCGTCAACAACTAACCATCGTCGCCCATGACACTGGCCCACTCATCAGTGTTAGGAGGCGAACCGTGCACGGGCTGCTCAAAATTTCCCATCTATATTTACTATAGTGTCTATGAAATTCCAATTGCTGCATAGAGCCGTCAAGGGCACACTAGTAGTTTCAATAAACACAGTTACGCACGCCGTTCATATTCAGCTTCTCGCTAGACAGATCACCAACGCCCGCATTCTCCCCACCGCCACCACCAGTCTCCCCGCTTGCCTTCATCGCTCTCTCCCTGCCGCAACCCTTCTCTTCTCCAGCCCCACCGCTCCCTGCGTGACGACGGTGATGAGGACACGGTTACTGGGGTGCAGACGTACGTCCGGCCAACCTAAAGACGGTTGGCGCAGATCCGTCGACATCGTCCCCGGCCACGACGACGAGCCGACTGCCTCAGGCCATGAGCCACCATGGATCCGACCCCTCCGACCATCACGAGAACAACTACTTCATTCGCGACAAAGGTTAGTCCTGCTTGAACCCCCAACGCCCTCTCTCTCATCGGCCACCAAAATCGATCTGCTATATATTCATGTCAATGTGGATTAATTAGGGAGACATACCTAGATAGTTCATCTTTAATTGATTGACTGTGGTTTTGATTGATGGATTTTGTTGCCCTAAGTCTGTGTGAATAAATTGTTGCTAACAGATGTAGTTATGTGAACTGTTGAAATTCATTTTCATATTCCTGGTGCTACAATTTTTGCACTGTAAATTCATGAAAAGCATCGAGGATGTTAGCATACTTTAATTCTGCTATGCTTTGAATGTACCAGATTGACAGTTATGCTATGGACCTGTTAACATATACTTTAATTCTGCTATGCTCAGATCAATAGTTATGCTTTGGACCTGTTAGAATATTTTAATTCTGATGGCCACATAATGTCATTGGGAATTGCATCGCAGTGGTTTATAATGTAGTCCACCCAATCTGCTATATATCCATGTCAAGGTGGATTAGGGAGACATGCCTTAATAGTTCATCTTCAATTGATTGACTGTGGATTTGATGGATGGATTTTGTTGCTCCAAGTCTGTTTGGAATAAATTGTTGCTAACTGATGAAGTTATATGAAATGTCGAAATTCATTTTCATGTTCCTGGTGCTATAATTTTTGCACTGTAAATTCATGAAAAGCATAAAGAATGTTAGCATACTTTAATTCTGCTATGCTTTGAATGTACCAGATCGACAGTTATGCTTTGGACCTGTTAGCATACTTTAATTCTGATGGCCACATAATGTCAGTGGGAATTGCATCGCAGTGGTTTATAAGGTAGTGATAACTAGACTGTCTTGTCCTTTGTTGTGAGTGTTAATTTTTTCACTACTATCATATATATTGTTATTGTTGGTGTCATGATGTGTTGTGAGTGTTGTTTCACTACGGTCATGTATAATGTCATGACCATTGCTTGATTCTCTTATTGCATGTATATATGGAACACACAATCCATCGCTGCTCAAGTTGGACAAGGAAGCAGTTGAAGGAATTTATTCTTTGCTTTGATATATAAGCATATTGTTGTGTCCCTGTCAAAATGGTTAGCACCTATCCCTGTATGCTAATTAAGTAAAATATGAACTGTGTATGTTTATGCTGATTTTATTTACGACTGTATCAGCTATTTTGCCTGTCAGAGAAAACGAATTTATCTAATAATAATTAATTTTAGATTTTCCGTCTTGCTTATGTTGCTCTACTGACAAACCTGACATATCATCTATGCAGTCTCCCACAACAACAAACTCCTCTACCTCCAGTGCATCATCACAGCCCATCGTCGGTGAACCTTCTTCACAGGGTCACTTAGCATAGACTGCTGCGAGTAGTACTCGATCCCGCGGGTCAAGGACACAAACCAAATGGCCAGAAGACAAGTTGACTGAAACTGGACTTGATGCCAATTTTTGGCCTAGCCCAGATGCTGCGAGGGATAGATTTGTATTGGTCTGTGGTCTCATTGCTCGGGAGAGGGTGTCAATCAACAAGGCGGTTGATGATCTCTCACCAATTGAGAAGGACCATCTGTTTACAGTTTTAGAGTAAAATCTAGATTACCCAACCAATCTGGAAGAATCTGTTCGCAAGAAGACGGTTAAGGCAGCTATATCACAGATTGGAACCGTGCAACGGTGGTTCAAGGTCCATTTAAGAAAAAAATATGTGAGTGAAGAGGAGACTCCCTTTGTGAAGCATGCCTTTTTGCAGCAACAAGACTGGGACATATTTGTGAAGGAAACCAATTCTCCTTCATTTCAGAAATTGAGCCAGGAGATGAAACAAAAGAGAGCATTGAATAACAAGCCACACAAGATGGGCAGAAAAGGTTATCGTGGTAAAAGGAAAGAGTGGAGGAGGAGGATGCAAAGCTCGCTGCCGAAGGAAAACAGAACCCTCGGGACCAATTTCCTAGACGTTCGAGACCTTATATGCGGGCAAGGGTAGGGAAGAAGAAGAAGAATACTAGTGAAGGAAGCAGGGGCATAACATTCAGTAACCCTGCGGTGGTGGGGGTAGCAGATAGGGTGAAAACACTTGTAGCTCAAGGTAGCGATGATTCTTTCTCCGGGGTTAGGGAGGATGATATCCTCACCGCAGCACTTGAGACTCCAGAGCATCAAGGTCGGGTCTGAGGCGTGTCTAGTTCACTTGGCTAGGGTAAAGGGTTTGGTGAAGAGTTCACTGGAATGTATAGGAAGAAGAGGAACAAGAGGTCTGATGCTCATGATGTGATGGCGGGCAAAACAATTAAATCAATTGCCCATGCTCTAAGACTATCAGGCATCAACATACCCAAAAATGCACTTCTTCCTCCCCAATTACCAGCGCTTGTCAGTAGCAGCGAGGAAGAAGATATGGATGGCATTGAGGAAGAAGATGTGCCTGACAGCGAGGTAGAACATGCGCATGTCAGGGAGGAAGATGGCAGAGAGCAAGATCATTGGAATGCCAACGGTGACGAAGCGAATGAAGTGCACAGTGATAGTCGATCACCTATGCTGTACACAATAGATAAGCTGATAGAGCCAACCGTGTGCAGCCTTTTGGATGGCACCGTGGAGCTCGCACTAGCAAAAGTCTTTCCATCTCAAAAGGCTTACCATTCAGTACCGGTGCAGGATGGGTATGTTGTGGTGCAACCTACTTATGTGTGGGCCAATACGAGTCAATACCCTCTGCTTGTACCAATTGATTGGGGTGACGTAGCAACCCTCGCTGAGGCTCTCGTTCAAAGGATCCAATGGCCAAAAGACAAGATCATTATACCACCCATGACGAGACATCCCAACCCTGAAGCCGCAACAGGTAGCAGGGGTACAACATCAAATGGAGGTGTTGCAGCTCAGTGTCAGCAAGTGAAGGCTCAACAGCAGCAGCAGCAGCAGATCAGCAAAACTACGCAGCAGGAGCGTCGACAATAATCGGAGGAGGAGCCTAGGCAAACTCCGCCTAAGCAGCAGCTGCAACTTGAGGATAATCAACAGACGAAACAACAGCCTCTCCAGTAGTAGGAGCATCGACAACAGCAGGAGGAGCCCATACAAACTACGCCTAAGAAACAACTGCAACATGAGGATAAGCAACAAACGAAACAAGAGCCTCTCTAGCAGGAGGAGGAGCGCAGGCAATCTCCCCCTAAGCAGCAGATGCAACAAGTACAACAGCCTCTGCAATAGGAGGAGCCCTGGCAATCTCCACTGCAGAAGGGGAACTAGGCCAGGAAACCTTTTTCTAAAGATGAGATTCTTAACTGTGTTAATGGGACAGAACAGGACCGACCAAAATACAAGCCTAGTACACCTATGTTGTTATAAGCAAATGTAAAGGCTGCTGGACCAAATTGTGCCAAGTTGCATGCTTATGTCATGGAACACAGTAAGAATAAACTTGCCTTTCCAGCAAAGGTGGATCAAGACTACTTTAAAGGTGGTTGTGGTGCTTTAATGTTAAACATTGAATTCAGTAGCGTGTTTAACCTTATAACCATGTCTTCTCTGGATGTTACCTTCATGAGGTTGTGGACATTGTAGGTCCTTTAAAACCAAAAAGTTATTTCTTCAATTTTGACCACAAAGTTCATGCATGCTAACAATTTGATTTTTTTGTAGGAAAATGATGGACAAGGCACCGGAGAAGCAGATCAGTGTTGGGTTTTTAGATCTAGATTTTGTTTACTTCAACAAATATTTCTCAGCGTTCTCAGCAAGTTGGCAAAGCAATCTCAAATGGAATGATGAACAACTACTACGTTGTGGGTGCCTACTACACTAGCCACTGGGTAAGAGTGATCATCTGTACGAAGTTCAAAGAGGTTTGGTATCTAGATTCTGCTAAACAACATCCCCCGCTAAAGTTCCAAGACCTCCAAACTATTTTGAACTGGTTAGTTTCTTGTAGGTTTTGTCCACAAAATTAAATCTCTTAGTGTTTCTAATTGGTATTGTTGACCATGCAAGGCCTTTGGTACAGTATTTTTTGTTCACAAAAAATCAATCCTCTTAGTGTTTCTAATTGGTATCGCTGATCATGCAGGGCCTTTGGTGATGCACATGATAGAGTGACGAAAGGAAAGAAAAAAGCCAAAAGCCACACTCAAGCACAAAACAAATCTTGCTGTGAGACCGAGGTTTTTTATGGTCCCTTCTTACCTATTTGGTACTGCATTAACTTGTCATTTTGGTACCTCGATGCAGTGTGCTCAGCAGCCATGGGGGTCCTATTTGTGTGGATTCCATGTGGCATTCCATATGTTAAGACTACTCGATGACATACCTGACATCAAGAAGGCTACTGTAAGTAGATAATAATGCTCAACCTTGTCTGTGCTCATATTATCCATCTGATTTTAGAAAATGATTTCTACTTGTATTCTCATAAATGATTGTATTTTGCAGGATTTCAAACCTCCTGTAGATGTTTCCACAGAAGATGTAAAGCGTGTCCGGGAGATGCTGTGCGAGTACATTCTTAAGGAGACCATCGACCGAAAGGGCAAGTTAGAGTGGTGCACCGTGAGTTTATTGTGACCAGAAACTTGAAACTCATTCAGTCTTCTTTAGTCAGGTGTTGTTGCCTGAGAAACTTGCTTGGCTTGCTTGGTTGGGGTCAGATACTGCCTGGTTCAGGCAGTTTTCTCATGACTCCATACAAACAAGCCCTAATGAGAGTAACTTGAAACTTGATGTGATCCTAGCTTGTCTATAAATGTGATCTTGCTTTGCCTATATCTGTGATGTGAGAATGTGTTTGTGATGTCTCCTTGCTGTGGTGGCTGCCATATCCTGGCTGGTTCCAGGATGCAGCCCCTGGTGGCTGCCAAATCCTGGCTGGTTCCAGGATGCCACCGGCAACTGGGTAGGTTACTGTAGGGGTGGCCACTGTATCTGTAATGGGCATTAATTAAAGCTCATCACAAACACTGATCAGTGAGTAAAGAGCTTCATTCGAAAAGCCCATTACAAAAATGCCCACAATGTAACAGGCAATTTAAAAGACCGTTACCAGTCCTGACCGGTAGGCCCTAGGACCTGGCCGTTCATTGAGATATAGGAGACACAGGTTGAGAGCAAGCGTCTCCTTTAATAGAGAGAAAGCAAACGCACGTAGAAACAGATGTGTCTCATTTCGTCGAGACAGTGGAGACGCCGGTTCACACTACAAGAAATCCTTTGATCTATGACGAAATTCCCATGACGTTTTTTGATTTCATCACAGATCACACTGCATCCATGACCAACAGTCAGATTTCGTCACAATCGCAGTGCTGGATATGAAGCCCGATATGAAGTCCAAACACTATGATGTTATGTCAATTTCGTCACAGGTTTCGTCACAGATCACACTGCATCCATGACAACAGTCAGATTTCGTCATAGATTAGCAGCATATTGCATCCATGACAACAGGCAAATTTCGTCATAGATTAGCAGTGTTGGATATGAAGCCCGATATGAAGTCCAAACACTATGACATTGCGCAGATTTCGTCAATATTCGACTCACATTGCATTTTGCTATTTCCTCATGATTAATAGATTAAAAGAATTAGAGATGATCATTGATAAATAAAAAAACTTCATTAGAGAAATCATGGGAAAAATGAACAATGTATGGAAAAAATAGAGAAATACAAAAATGAAATTCATTAGAGAAATCATGGGAAAAAACAATATATGGAAAAAATACAGAAATACAAAAATGAAAAAAATTGTAAAGACAAGGATTCGAACCTTGTACCACAGGTAGAATCTAAAGGCACCCTTACCACTGGACTACACATCAAGTTCTATTATTTACATGCGTTTAATTGTTTTCTTTCTTCATGTGGCCAAGGAAGCCATGTCAGCCGCCCGCGCCACGTTTCTGCCCCGTCAGCAGGTGACCTCGCGTCAAGGAAGAAATTAGCAAAAATATGTGCCCGAAGGGATTCGAACCGGGCACCTCACGTCTCAGGTCTGGAAGCGTTCACCAATGCTCCACAAGTTTAGTTGTGTTTGAATCGTGAAATTTTTCCCTATATCCTTTCTATCGAAATAGAAACTTAACCCTGCCTGCCTCATCCCCGCCGCCAGCCATTCATCTGCATCGGCCCATTGCTGCGGCGACGCATCCCGCCTCGCCACCGGTGCCGTGGCGGGGGCATCCCGCATCTGCTCCATTGCTGCGGCGGCAGCCACCCCCACCTCCGACGCCATATTGCTCCACTCCATTGCTGCTCAGCTCCGTTGCTCCATTGCTAGCCACCCGGCATCTGCTAAATTGCTGCGCAGCTCTGTGCTATACCCACGCCTCTGGCTGCGTGTGTTGCTCGAGGCATCTCTGCCCGGCGTGCCATCCTGAAGCTCCGACGCCATGGCCTTTACTGCCCGAGGCACACCTTCTCCCTCACCTGAACACCTGTTTGCAGTTGAAGGTACGATGTGTGTCATTTTTGTTGGCTTTGTGGAATGTAGGTTTCGAAGTTGTGCAGAGTTGTTGAAGGACCGATACGGAGAACCGGAGAGGGGGGGGGGGGAGTGAATGGGAGCCGATAAAAATTCTTCTCGAAGGAGATGGAAACTCCTACAAGATGAACACGGCTTCCAACACACGTCTCCGACTCACTACCCAAGTTGGCCAAGCCCACGTAGCCACTGGAGTGCCACTGGACCTAGGAACCAACACACACCCTTTCGACCCGAGAACGCAGCGGAACACCAAACCTCGAGTCTACAGACCCACACCGGTCAGACCGGTGAGCACCACCGGTCAGACCGGTCCCTGCTGGTGAAACTGAGAAACTTTCACTAAGTGGCTCCACACCGGTCAGACCGGTGAGACACACCGGTCAGACCGGTCACAGCCTGAAAGCCCCCAAAGCACCAAACAGGCCAATAGACCACCAAACTGACCCAAACTCGAAACAGCAGCAACACGGGACAACAACGAACACACCCAGAGGTCCACCCGAGCAAAAACCCACCGAGGGATGCACCGGTCAGACCGGTCAAGAGCACCGGTCAGACCGGTGTAGCCTGGGCAGCTCGGGATGAACAGCACCCGCGGGTCAACTCCCCCAAATCCAAACCTCGATCTCCCGAATCGCTCCACGGACTTGAACAAGACTTTGGGGATATTAGGAACACCTCATGAGGAGTCCATAGCCAAGTTTAATCCCACCAAAACTCGTCCAAAAAGGAGGAATCAACGAAATCCCGCCAAGAGCACTTCCAACCCAAGAACTCAAGAAACCCCAAAATCGAGCACCTTTACTCACGGATTTGGGAGGGGAATCACTGACCCAAAGAACCACGAAGGGTTCCCACAAATTTCCCCCATCAAATCCCCAGGAGAAAGGTCCCGAAAACAACCCAAAGAAATCACCAAGAGAGGGCTCCGAAAATCACCACCAAGAACAACCGGGGAAAACACATCCAAACCTTGAGGAACCACGCCGAATCATCTATACATGAAACAAAGGTTCATACAAGGTCTAGCAAGCCACCCGATCATCCATCCCTCTCAACAAGATCTCTCCATGAAGCTCTCAAGCTAGTCCTATGGAAAACCTAAGGAAAATAGGAAGGAAAATAGGAAAACAAATGAGCTAGGGTTCCAAGAGTTGGCTGCCATCCTCTCACCTCTTGGGTTATATGGAGGCAACCGAAAGTCTAAAATGCCCTTTCCTAATAACTAGGGATACAAGCCCCTCAAGGGCGGATTTGGAAGTCTTCATGTCTTCTCCATCGGAGGATGCCCGGCGACCGCACCCTGCGTAGCCTCGACGCAAGCCATGCGATCCCGACGCGTGTCCTCCGCTTCGAAGTCTCCGGACTGCGTCGTCGCACATCGGTCAGACCGGTGCTCCTCACCGGTCAGACCGGTACCCACCGGTCAGACTGGTCAGACCCACCGGTCAGACCGGTCTGGCACTGCTGCTACACCGTCTTCGGTTCTTCGGTTCTTCGGTCTTGGCTTTATGGATCAACCAAGGAACCTAGTGGTTTTTTGGTGAACCACCGGAAACCCCGCGAACTCGGTGTAGCCTCCGCCAATCTCCACTCATGACTCGGCTCCCACGTAGTCCCGGCTCGACCTTGGTTTTGAGGCTCAACCAAGAAACCGTCCATGACCTCATCTTGCTGTTCATGCCACCATGCGGCCCGCACTTGACCCCGCTGGCCACCGGGTCCCTCGAACGAAGCCTACTTTTCTTCTCCACACCTGGAGGCCTCACCGGCAATGACCTTTCGCGCTTGTTCTTCACCTGCACCAACACCAGTCAAGCCGCAACCTGCACCTGCAATATTTAGCCAAGAATCAGTCCACACAACGTTGTCAATCACTCATCACACAAGGAAGCGACCATCCACCGGTCCTCGAACCACACATGGTCCCCTGTTGTTGATTTGTGTTTCTTGTGCATTGCTTGATCAGATGAATCGAAGTTGGGTGCATGGCAATGTATTTACCTCAGTTTACATGGATGGTGTTAAAGAATTTATGAGCTTTGTTAAAGGGAAATTCAGGGATAATGTTGAAATTCTGTGCCCATGCAGTAGATGTCTCAATTAGAAGAACCAAAGCCAGGCTCTTGTGAACAAACACATGCTGATGAATGGGACGGACAGTAGCTATACTAGATGGATTCATCATGGGGAGGATTTGAATGTGGAAATTGCTGAGCATGTTCCTGCTGATGTGCATGACAGTGATGATGGGATAGGTGTGGCAGAGGATGACAACAATGATGTTGATCCTTGGGAAGCACTGTTTGGAGAACTACAGACTGGAGCAGAAGAAGAAAGAGAGGTTAAAGATAATCAGGATGGTGATACAGGACCTTAGGAGCAAGATTCATTTTTGACAGTAGCCATGAAAGAGGCAAAGCGTATGCTTTATCCCGGATGTACCAAATTCTATAGGTTCTCTTTTGTGGTGAAGCTCCTTCATATGAAGGCATTATACAGGATAAGCAACTATGCTTTTACTGTAATGTTGAAGCTATTAGTTGATGCATTTCTAGAACACAATACACTCCCAAAATCCTATAGTGAAGCAAAGAGTATGCTAAAGGAATTAGGTCTTGGGTATGAATCCATACATGTGTGCTACAACAATTGTGTGTTGTTCAGAGGAAAGGAATATGGCAAGCTTGACAATTGCCCTGTTTGCAAGCTCTCTAGATGGAAAGACCCAGAAAGGAAGAAGATCCCACAGGAAGTGCTGCGGCATTTTCCCTTGGCACCTTGGCTCAAAAGGTTGTTTGCAACAAAAGAATCATCAGAAGAAGCACAGTGGCACAAGAAGAAGCGGCAGTCCAGTGAGAAAGAAATGAGCCACCCAGGTGATGGTAAGGCCTGGAGTGATTTTGATGAAGAATATCCTGATTTTGCAAAACATGCTAGAAATATTAGACTTGGACTTGCTACTGATGGGTTCAATCCCTTTTCAGAAAAGAACTCAAAATACAGCATGTGTCCTGTGTTTCTTATCCCATACAACCTTCCACCTTGGGCATGCATGCGAGAGTCAAACTTCATGATGGCTCTGCTTATTCCAGGTCCTACATGTCCTGGGAAGGACTTTGATGTGTTTCTAGAGCCTTTAATAGAAGATTTACTAGACCTTTGGAAGGGTGTGCGCACTATTGATGCACGTACTAGCAAACCATTTAACCTTCGTGCTACAGTCTTGTGGTGCATCCATGATTACCCAGCTTTGAGCACTCTTTCTGGGCGTACCACAAAAGGATATTTTGCCTGTATTCATTGTGACAAGCACCCTCTTTCATATCGCCTGAGGAGCAAAATTGGGTATTTTGGGCACTACCGCTTCCTTCCAAAAGGACACTGTTTGCGGAGAAACAATGAGTATGCTGGACAATTTGAAAGCAATGAGGCACCAGGTAAATTCACTACAAAGGAGTTGTTGGCTGAATTGGAAAAAGTAAAAGATGTTAGACCTGGAAGAAACAAGAATGTGGAAAAAGGAAGCATTCAGACTTCGAAGGGGGTCATGTGCGAATTTGAGGCCGAGGGGTGGCTTGTGGAAGTTAACGTATTGGTCAAAGTTGAAGCTGAGACATAATCTTGATGTCATGCATATTGAGAAAAACATATGTGAGTACTTGATTGTGACAATTCTAAACATAGCTTGGAAGACAAGGATACAACTAAAGCCAGGCTACATCTAAAAGATTTGGGAATTAAAAAAGAGCTACAATTTAGAGAGGATGGAGATTCATGGGAGATGCCTAACGCTCGCTATACATTGTCCAAAGAAAAAAGGGAAGCCTTTTGTGATTTTTTAAGTCAGGTTAACTTTCCCGATGGATTCGCTTCCAACATATCAAGATGTGTCAGTGCTGATGGAACCAAGTTGCAAGGGTAAAAAACACATGACTGTCACATTCTGCTACAAAGAATCTTACCAGCTGCCATGAGATGGTTTTTGGACAAGGATATCTATGAAGCAATAATGGAGTTAGGAAAATTTTTCAGGGAGTTGTGCAGCAAAACCCTGAACAAAGATGTTCTAGCTGAAATGAAGAAAGAGATCCCTATAATTTTGGTGAAGCTTGAGAAAATTTTCTCCCCAACTTTCTTTGATGTGATGATGCACCTAGCTGTGTATTTACCTGATGAGGCACTGCTCCGAGGCCCTGTGCAATATGGGTGGATGTACCCAATTGAGAGGAGGTTGTATACCTTGAAGCGCTATGTGAGGAATAGGGCACGACCAGAAGGTTCAATAGGAATATATAGCTGAGGAATGCTTGACATTTTGCTCCAAATTCATGGAAGATGTTGAAACCAAGTTTAATCGGGCTCCAAAAAATATAGGTTTTTCTGATGAAGAGGCCTATGATGGATATTTTAAAAGCATCAATGTTGGTAGTCTGTGGTGTAAGGATGATTCTCTGATCTTGGCAACTCAGGCTAGAAAGATTTTCTATTTGCCAGACACTAAATTCGGTGACAAGTGGCAAGTTGTGCAGACATTTGATCATAGACACCTTTATAATGTAAGTGAAAGTGATTCTCCACAATATAATGCTCGTGCATATCAAGAAGATGAGTGCTTGGAAGATGATGGTGGACGACAAGCAGTTTCAGACAAAACCTATGATCAACCTTTAAATAGAGATGATGAACCTGCCTTTGTGTTTGAAGCTTCTGAAATTGCCCGTTTGGTGAAAGAAAGTAACAAAGATGTGCATGAGAGCGATAGAGACGAAGACGATGAAGAAGATGACACACTGTTGGAGTATTGCAGCGATGATGAAGGAGGTGCTGCAATGGAGGTTGACAATGATGATGAGTAGATATTTGTTCCATTTAGCAATTATCTTTGTATGCATAATAACAATGTGTTAAGACTTGTTGGCCTTTATTAGGGTCTAGTTTAATTTCTAGCTCATTCTAGACTATGGTCATGTTCTAAGGCTGAGTTATGTCACTAAAGTTTATGCAGTGCTATTTTCTGTCATATGTTGCTTTTCCACTGAATGAATTCATTTGAGTTGCTTTATCACTGAAGTTGCTTTGCTGAGTTAATTTCTGTCAATTTCTGTGAAGAGGGTGCAGATTCATTTTTGTCAATTTTTGTCCATTTTCTGCATCATAGACTGTCAATTACTGCATCAGTTGTATAGCAGCAGATACACAATTACAGGATCTCATTTGTATAGCAAATTTCAGCATCTCAGCCACAAGTATCATACAATTCAGACATTATGATAAAATTCAGACATAAATTCACACACATAAAATTCAATTCACCACTAAACCACTTGTATTGCATTCAAAAGATGTAGTTCATAAGACACCATGTAACATCAGTACTGAAACCACAAGTATTTAACATCACTACTAACACCATTTAATATCACTACTGACACAAGACACCATTTAACATCACTACTGCATTATTTCATCTACTGGCACTAGACCTAACAGACACAGACAACTTCTAGCATGAAGCATCAGCTTCTAGCTGATGCTTCACCTTCCTGCTTCCATCTGCTGGCCCTAAGAGCTTCCACCAAAATGCAAAAGCATGGAAGTCTTGTCACAAAAGTCCATCTGTTGACCACATGTTCAGAACATCAGTCACATGAACATCAAAAGTCCATCTACTGGCCGACCTTGGAGTTCTTGCTTGCCTTCTCAGATACAACAATGAGTGCATTATGAAGTCTTCTTTTCCTTTTCTTCTCCCTCTTCAGCTCAGCCTGAAGCCATGCAATGTTCTCCAGTGACGCTGCCATGACATCTTGTAACTCCTAGAAGTCCATCTGTTGGCCACATGTTCAGAATAAGTTTAATTTATCAGTCTAATAAGAGATGTAGTATATGCAAGCATGTCACCAAAGGTTTCAGCTAATCATGTCACAATATTGAACATAATAGTATATGCAAAGCATACACAACAATTAATAAATAGGTGACCTGCTGATTCCAACTCTTGAACATCTAAGCAGTTAGTATTTTCAGCACAAGAACATCAAAGCAACTAGCAGATCCAGAAAATTATATTGAGACAAGATGGATCAATTTCAATAATTGAGTAGCCAAACCAATGTCAGAGCATAGAGACCCGTAAACTATCAGCAGCAATGTGCACAACCAACAAATTAACTGGTAGCATCACTAAAACACATAAATACTCTTTGACAGGTTCAGCTCTTCAGAAATTCGAACAATGATGCTCCAACTTGCATGTTCTCTCATATGCAACTACCACTTGAACAGATACAACTAGCACTTCACTCAAACAATTACACAATTAAAAAGATACAACTAGGATTTCACACAAAGAATACAACTAGCAACTAGCAGATACATGGCAACAAGTAAGGGAAACATGTGATCCTTGGCATTTCACTAAATCAGTTAAGCAATTCAAAGAGGTCTAGCTGATCACCTTCTTCTTCTTCCCCTTCAGCTGCTCGCCTGGGCTAGCTTCCTCCCTGCTAGATTCATCACTTGAAGAATCCTCACTGCTACAGGTCACCAACTTGATGGTTGTTTTCTTGTGCTTGGCTACGACGCCGGAGCCGGAGCGGGGGATGGCTGTCTTCTTCTGCTTGGCCACGACGCCGGAGCCGGAGCCGGAGCCGGGGATGGTTCTCTTCTTCTGCTTGACCACGACGCCGGATCCAGAGCGAGGATGGTTCTCTTCTTCAGGCAGCCCTTCTTCTCACGGCGAACGGTGGCTCTGAGTGAGTGCTGGGCGTTGGAGCGATCTCGCGCCGTGCTGGCCTCAGCCCCGTGGTCGGCTGCGAAGGCGATCCCTCCGCCCGTGCTGGCCTCAGGCGTGCGGACGGCTGAGCGCTTCTCCCCGCGTGCTCTGGACTCAGGAACACAGATGGCTGAGAGCTTCTCCCGGCGTGCGCTGGTCACCGGAGCGGGCTCGGCGGCAGAGCAGAACCTTCCAAAAGCATCTCGCTCCTGCCGCCGAGCTTGCTTCGAGCGCTTCCGACTATCCTCCAGCGACCGCATCGAGGGAGGAAGCGACGGATCGAGGTTGGGATGCGGCGGATCGAGCAGGTTGAGGTGCGGCGGATCGAGCGAGGTTGGGGTGAGGCAGAAGAAGCGGCGTATGGAGCGAGGCCTGGGTGGGAATGCGGCGGGTCGAGCGAGGTTGACTTTTGTAGAGGGGTCCCTTTGTACAGTACTGTAGTTTAACCAGATAAGAGATATAATAGATGCATCGTGGATGAATTCACTTGACTATCATAGTGGTAAGTCTTATGGGCCATAATCCGGAGGTCCCGTGTTCGATTCCTAGGGCCTCACCAATTTTCGGTTTTTTTCTTTTTTTTTCTTTGCTTTTTTTGCACACTGTGTCATCTTCCACAAATAGTGTGTGCTCAAATGGTCGTATGTACATGAATATATTTTTAAAATTCAATATACTGCATATAAGTTATGTTGTAGAAAATTCACTGATTTTCAAATCCATTTACTATTGTTAAATGATTAAATGAATTTCTACATGTTTATTAAAAGTAATTACCATTTCAACTACATGTATCTCAATTAATACCTAATAAATTCCTAAAATAGTTTTTGATCATATCTATTCATTTACAGCTCATATCCTGACGAACTAATTGAAATTTCAAATGTTTGGTATAGATAATTCGAACTTCTACTTCCATATTTATTTAAAAATAATGCTACTAATATCTATACCTTCTCAAAAAAATTTGTAAACTGTAACATAATCATTGTAGGGTGTGTGGAAGGTTGATAAAAAAGTTTCATAACATTTCAACAAATTTGAATATGAATTGTTCACAAACTAGATAGTTCTTCCACATTGTTCTAGAAAACTCAACTCAAACTTCAAGATTTGAACACCTTGTGACATGTCCGAACTCGTATACACTTCAAATTCGAACACCACCTCATGTTGACCATATAAGTACAAAATATCAACTTACATTAGCAATTGGTATGGAAAACACATGTTTCTTTAATTCTGTATTTAGTTAGAAGAAAACATGTCATATGAAACAAATGAATAAATGGCAATTAACATACATAAAAATAGTTCCGAGTTAAAGATTGCAATTTTAGAAAAAATACGAAAAAAACCTGCCAATTTGGAGCTATTACGGGGGAGAAATACCAATTACAAATTTGAAGTATGAATTAAAAAGAGAAAAAAGAAACATTCATGAGCAGCATCATGAACATGTATGAGCTGCGGCGTGCACATATGACATATATGTTCCCGTCACCGACGTGTCGACCCCACTCACACCTCTTACTCCACTCACTACAATCTGTGTGACACACATGTCACCAACACGTGGACCCCTCTTGAGGTGGATCCTGTTCGTCATAATCTAAAACCTCACCTACCTGTGGCGGCATGCGAAACCGAGACCCGCCCATTTGAAACTCCCCCACACTGAAATGATCGTAATATCCATGGGTCGCATTCCCCCCGCTCCCAGTTTGGGGGTATCCTAGTAATTTCGCATACAAAGGCAAATATCCCCGGTCGCGTTTCATTTCGTTTCTTCAGTCTCGCATTCCCCCCCACCCCGAAACCCTAGGCCGCCGTCGCCGGGGCCGACGCGCGTCTCCGCCGACGACCCCCTGCCTCCACATTCCTGCCTTCGATGGCATTGAAGGACCGATTAGGCGACCAGAGAGGGGGGAGTGAATGGGAGCCGATAAAAATTCTTCTCGAGGGAGATTGAAACTCCGACAAGACGAACTAGCTCGGTCGAACCCCCGAAATCACGCGCTCCGCACTTCTACCTTCCGTTTGCCAAAACCACGTAGCCACTAGAGTGCTACTGGTCCTAGGAACAAACTCTACCAGCAACCACACCACACACGCAGCAACGACAGCGGAAACAACTCGAAAGCCGGCTAACCAGAAGGGGGCGGTTAGACCGCCTCCACCTGGTAACCAAGAAATTCTCTGAAACGCCTCTTCCGAGCACCAAAACACACCCCGGTTTCACCAACAAGGATCTCTGGTCAAGGCCATGCTAGCTACCAGAAAATCTTGGCGAAAACCAAAACTCCACCCAGGGGCCTAGGGGCGGTTAGACCGGCTACCGGGGGGCGGTCCTAACCTCCCGTACCCGAGAACGAACACCAACCAAGAACACCTAGCAAACTGCACGAGAATGACCCCTAATTTCACCCAGACGCTCCTCTGATCAAGGCGGACAAACTCACAGAGGAAAATCCGGCGAAACAAAACTTCGACCTGGAAACACCCAGGGCGGTTAGACCGCCCCTTCCAGAAAACGAACCCGCGGGTCAAACCTCAACTTCCTCGCGCCCGATCTCCCGAATCACTCCACGGATTGCAGCAAAACTTCGAGAATAGCTGGGTTACCTCCTGGTCAACCTCTACCTCAAAGGAATCGACCTGAAACGCTCACAATCAAGATGAATCGAAGAAATCGCTTCTCTAGGTCAAGAACTCGCCCAACTCGAGAAACCACCAAATCGAGTCCGATTCAAAGAAGATTTGGGGGCAAAGTCACCAGCCAAAGAGGCACAAGAACCTCATACATGACACCCACCAAAAACTCCAAGAAATCGTCCTCAAAACACCGCCAAAAGAGCTCCGAAAATCAACACAAAAGAGACGGGAAAACCACCATGATGAACAACGCCAAACCTTCGTACAAGGTCTAGCTTGCCACCCAAACATCCATCCCTCTCTCTAGATCTCACATGAAGCCCTCAAGCTAGTCCTCTAAAACCTAAGGAAAATGGAGAACGAAAAATGGAAAAACATATGAGCTAGGGTTCAAAGAGTTGGCTGCCATCCACCCATCCAATGAGTATATATGGAGGCACCCAAAAGACTAAACTACCCTTCACTAATAACTAGGGATACATGCCCCTCGAGGGCGGATTTGGAAGTCTTCATGTCTTCACCATCGAACGGATGCCCGGCGACCGCAACCTGCTTAGCCTCGACGCAAGCCTTGTGATCCCGACGAGTGTCCTCCGCTTCGAAGCTTCTCGGTGCCGGCGGCCAGGGCGGTCAGACCGCCCCCCTTGGGCGGTTAAACCGGCCCGGGAGATCTGACCGGCCCCAGGCGGTCTGACCGCCCCTCCTGGGCGATTGAACCGGCCTGGGTGGCCGCACCCCCTCGTCGAGTCTTCGGCCTCGGTTTTGTGGCTCAACCGAGTAACCCAGTGGTTTTCTGGTGAACCACTGCAAACCCCGCGAACTCGGTGTAGCCTCCGCCAATCTCCACTCATGACTCGGCTCCCACGTTGTCCCGGCTCGCCCTTGGTTTTGAGGCTCTACCAAGAAATCGTCCACGACTTCATCTTGTTGTTCATGCCACCATGCGGCCCGCACTTGACCCTACTGGCCACCGGGTCCCTCGAACGAAGCCTACTTGTCTTCTCCACACCTGGAGGCCTCACCGGCAACGACCTTTCGCGCTTGTTCTTCACCTGCACCAACACGAGTCAAGCCGCAACCTGCACCCGCAATACTTAGCCAAGAATCAGTCCACACAACGTTGTCAATCACTCATCACACAAGGAAGCGACCATCCACCGGTCCTCGAACCACACATGGTCCTCAATCTCCCCCTTGATGAGTGCATTGACAACACACTCACATGAAGTAACACAAGAGAAAAGGAAAAGAAAAGAAACAAATAAAAAGAAACATCAACAAGCGATCGAAAGCCAAAGAAAGGCAAAGAACAAGATCACTTGAAGAAGATAAGTCTCGGACCCCTTAGGCAAGGGCAACGGCTCGACACATCCGAGACAAAACACAGCTCAAGCAAAGAGCGCAAACAACCGAAACAGAGCTCGAACACCACAAAGAGCTCCCCCTGCACATATGCAAGCTCCCCCTGAGCCAAAGGACACTCCCCCTGAACAAATGCAGCAATCCAACACGGGAATGCAACAAAGAGCAAAAATTTGGTCACTCTGCCCAAGGCGGTTAGACCGCCTATACAGGGCGGTTAGACCGCCTGTGCCTCATCTGACCGCCTGGGTTGCGGTTAGACCGCCCCAAGAGACCGGCCCTGCACCAAACTGCCCAAAATTTGCCCGAACCAATTGGAACACCTTCCAAACACTCCCAGGTGCCCAAAGCATGCACAAACTTCTCCCCCTTGTTGACAATGCATGAATCAAGGCAAAATGCGAAACTTTACAACATATAGCTTCTCAAATATACAAAATTCATCACAAGGAGCTACACAAGTCCAAATGAGCAAGTTAGATACTCGACAGGTTCGTAATGACCTTAACTACGTGATCACCAAGTTTCACAACCATTGGACAAGGCTAAAAAGGATTTGAGTAATTTTGCGAAAAGTTACTCTCTCACAAGCAAAAACCTAAACATGAGCAGAACATATCGAAATGGCAAAGCCACTCAAACTTCATGCTAGGACAGCCATTCTAATCATAAGACCATCATAAACACCCACAAGCACCTCATGTCATGTCAAAGCCACCGAGCCATGTGCCTACTTCTATGTATGAGACTTCTCATTGGTAGGCATCATGCAACGGTTTAGCACCCAAAGCAAAGTAAATTCAGCACATATGACATGGGAGCATATTTTCCAAGCATTTTTCATTTCATTTTCAGATTGATAAATGGTACATGAAATGTCTTTGCGACAAAAAGGAACTTATGCCCCTCCACAAGATGAAGCAAGAGGGCTAAACATTCATGATGGCAAATGAGCCTTTGGCCCCATATGATCAATAAACTAGCTATCCTAACACAAATTAAGCATAGCAAAGCCACTGAAACATATCAAGATCATATAAAGGCATTTACACATGAGAGAGCATATATGTGACATTTTTCAAAAATTTAGCCATCAACCATGGATCATTCATCAAGATCATCAAGAGCTAAGCCAAACTAACCGTAGCATACCAAACAAGCTCACAAGAACATATATAGCAACCCATGGTGAACAATGTATATAGGAGAAGCTTTTCCTATCCAATGCATATGATACAAAATGCATGCAATCTAAGATACAAGGATGCATATACATCATGTTACAAATGCAATGCCAAATGCAAGAAATGCACAAAAGAAAGCTATACATATGCTACAAAGGAGCTCCCACACACCCAACTCAAGAAATCAAACACACACCAAGTTCCCCCCGCAAACGAGTGAAAGTTGCTTGATCTAGGGGTTTGGTGAAAATATCGGCTAGTTGGTCATGTGTGGGTACATGGATCAAAGCTATCTTTCCTTTCTCTACGTTGTCTCTCAGAAAGTGGTACCTCACTTCTATGTGCTTGGTTTTGGAGAGGAGCACTGGGTTCTTTGCAACGCTTATGGCACTGGTGCTATCACATTGAAGTGGGACATGGGTATACTCCTCACCAAAGTCACTCATGGTGTAGGTGATCCAAAGGAGCTGAGAGCAACAACTAGCAGCAGCAACATACTCGGCCTCAGTCGTGGATTGAGCAACACTCGACTGCTTGCGGGAAGACCAAGACACCAAAGAAGAGCCCAAAAACTGGCAAGTCCCAGAAGTGGACTTCCTATCCAACCGACACCCGGCAAAATCCGCGTCTGAGAAACCATGAAGCGCCAAAGAAGAGGACGCGGAATACCAAAGGCCGAAGTCTGGAGTGTGACGCAAGTACCTGAAAATTCGCTTCACTGCTTGCCGATGCGAAGTCCTCGAAGACGCTTGAAAACAAGCGCACAGACACACCGAGAACTGTATGTCCGGCCTCATCGCCGTCAAGTAGAGGAGTGACCCGATCATGCTCCGGTACTCCTTCTGGTCCATGTGTTCACCTTCCTCGTCCGCATCAAGAGCTGTAGTCGTACTCATCGGCGTCGTCATAGCCTTGGAGTCCTCCATCTTGAACTTCCTCACAATGTCCTTGGTGTACTTATCCTGGTGCACAAATGTTCCTTCCTTTGATTGCTTGATTTGTAGCCCGAGGAAGAACTGCAACTTACCCATCATGCTCATCTCAAACTCCCTGCTCATATCATCTGCAAACCTTGCAACAAGAGAGTTAGACGAGCCACCAAAGACAATATCATCCACGTACACCTGCACAATCAGGATATCTCTGCCCTGCCTCAGCAAAAACAAGGTCTGATCGACCTTCCCCATCTCAAAACCTCTCTCAAACAAGAACCCCCTCAACCTTCCATACCAAGCTCTAGGCGCCTGCTTAAACCCATACAGCGCCTTCCTCAACTTGTACACCCGGTGGGGGTACTTCTCACTCTCAAACCCCGGAGGCTGTCTCACATACACTTCTTCCTCCAACACTCCATTCAGAAAAGCACTCTTCACATCCATTTGGTGCAACTTGAACCCTTTAGCCACGGAAAAGGCTAGAAGGATCCTAATCGCCTCCAAACGGGCTACGAGAGCAAAGGTCTCCTCGTAGTCGATCCCCTTCTTCTGACTGAACCCTTGAGCAACAAGTCTCGACTTGTTCCTCACAACCTCACCCTTCTCTCCCTCTTTGTTTTTCCACACCCACTTTGTACCAATCGGCTTACACCCTGGGGGAGGGTCAACCAACTCCCACACCTGATTCCTCTCAAAGTTCTCCAACTCCTCATGCATCGAATTAACCCAATTGTGATCAGATAGTGCGTGTCCAATGTCTTTAGGCTCAAAAGTAGCGACAAATGTAGCATGAGCGAAATGAGAGTTGTTTCGAACCCTCGACCGTGTAGTGCGTTCATTCATGTCGCCGATGATCCTCGAAGCTGGGTGATCCACTTGTACTCGCCGGGGAGGTTCTCGCCTCGATGCTACCTCCCCCCTCAACATCAGCTTCACCTCGTTCTTGATTTGTCGTTGTAGGTGTAGCAGAGGGTCCATCCATCATCGTAGTCGAAGTAGTGGGTACATGTTCAGCCGGGGGCACCGCACTACCATCTTCGTCATCTCCATGTTCATGCTCCTCCTCCTGAAAGATCTCCTCGCCAAGCTCATCATCACCTGCACACTCAAAGACAAGCTGACTACGTGGCTCTGTCTCGTCGAAGGTTACCTCGCAAGTCTCCACGATTTGGTTAGTTTCAAGATTGAGCACAAGATATGCTCTAGAGTGAGATGCATAACCAAAGAAAATGCCATTGACAGACCTAGCCTCAAACTTATCCAACTTCCTGCCTTTCTTCAGAATGAAACACTTGCAACCAAATACATGGAAGTGACTCACCTTGGGTGTGCGACCATGCATCAACTCATAGCATGTCTTCTTCTTGTGCACTCTGAGGTATATCCTGTTCGACACATAGCACGCGGTATTCACCGCCTCAGCCCAATACCTCCTCGGAGTCCTATGCTCATCAAGCATCGTCCGAGCCATCTCGCACAAGGTCCTGTTCTTCCTTTCCACAACACCATTCTGAGGAGGCGTATACGGACTCGAAAACTGGTGCTCAAGACCCAAGTCATGGCAAAAGGTTTCAAAACGAGAGTTTCTGAATTCCGAGCCATTATCACTGCGGATAGCTCGTATGGCATCTCCGTGCCTCTCGTTACTCAACCTCAAGACTAGATCTCGAACAAAACCAAACGTCTCCCCCTTATCCTCAAGAAAGAACACCCACACATACCAAGAATAGTCGCCCACCACAACAAGGACATACCGCTTCCCACCCGCAGATCGCACACGAGCTGGGCCAACAAGGTCCATATGGAGCAGCTCGCATGGACGCTCAGTCATCACATCGGTGAGAGGCGGGTGAGAAGAGGCCACCATCTTGGCATGCTTACACGGAGCAAAAACCAACTCTTTCTCAAGCCTCAACCGTGGCAATCC
The DNA here is from genome assembly GCA_947561735.1 of Cenchrus americanus. Lineage (NCBI taxonomy): Eukaryota > Viridiplantae > Streptophyta > Magnoliopsida > Poales > Poaceae > Cenchrus > Cenchrus americanus. The sequence goes on along the minus strand of OX387242.1, from coordinate 93,913,491 downwards.
TCGGACCAAATTGAGTTTACTCAAGCGTGACAAAAGGTCAAAACTCAAGTGACCCAACTTCCTATGCCACTTCCACAACTCACTCGAAGAACCAGCCAAGAAACAACGCTCCACACCGAAGGCGAGAAAAATCGGCACGAAACACACGACCCTCGGGAACGACCATACGGACAAGGTCCCCTCGAGAGTCCACAATCCGAGAACCACCTGGCCGAAACAACACCTCAAAGCCCTCATCCAACAAGCGGGGACACGGAAAGCAAATTGTACCCCGGCGATTGAACAAGAGCAAGGCACGCCTCGCAGTGATCTTGTCACTCACTTTTATCTCACCTTCTGAAAGCACACGCCCACGCCCATTGTCCCCAAAAGTGATGTACCTCTTCGTCACCACCGGGACAAGACTTGAGAACCACCCCTGTCTCCGGTCATATGCCTCGAGCAACCGGAGTCAATCAACCAAATGTTCTTCAAGTCTCCCACCTGAAATTCAAAAATAAGCACGTGAGCGAACAAACGACTCGGCCGGGATTAGTACCAAAAGAGGAAAACCGGTCTTCGAGCCATTTGCTCGAAAGTGGGGTTAGCACACATCAAGCCATCTTTCCTACCATAACTACCACCACGAACACCACCTCGGTAACCACTCCGAGGAAACCACCCCTCACTTCCTGGAGGAGGACCAAAGCCACGGAAGACAACCCGTGGACCGTCCCTCCTCTCCTTCTCAAAGCTACGACTCCTCCCATCCCCATAGTGAACTCGAGGGGGAGAATGCCTAGCAACCGACCACCTGCTTTGTCTCTCCGGACCAACCACCCGGCAACTCCACCTACGGACACCGAAACCTCTCGACTCACCACCTCGAAAACCACTCCGCCGGGAGTGCGGGTGGCGGTTAAACCGCCTAGCCGGGCCGGTCCTAACGGCCCCCCTGCGGGGCGTGGGCCGGTCGCCCGCCTAGCCGGCCGGTGCGGCCGCCCACTCCCGAAGCTTGCTCCTCGGCTGCGGGAACTCGCATCTCCCCATGCCGGAACACTTCTCACCACAGCCTTACCCCTGGGCAGTGGCATACGAGGCTTAGGTACACCATGGGAAGGGTTGTACTTATCCTTGTTCGCCCACTCCTTTGCCATCCTCTCTTCCTGCTTCCTCTTGAAGCAAAACTCATCCTTGTGACCCTCTTTCCCACAATGGCCACAACGGAACCTCACGAGCTTAGGTTTAGGCTTGGATTGGGGCTGCTCGCTTGGTTTCTCTTCACTCAACTCCTCCACCGATTTCTCCTCACTTGCCTTCTCACTCACTTTCCCAAAGAACACTTTCCCGGAAGTGCTCACAAACTTGATAGGCCTTCGGAGATCATTTGTGGGTGTAGGAAATATAGGTGGAGCTGGGGTTGTGTCTAGTCGGTTCCTAAGATGGTTGGGTTTTGGAGGGAAATCATTTTTGTGGTGACTTTTTGGTGGCTCCGGGATATTCTCTCCACTTCCCTCACCAACCTTGTTTGCCCCAAGTCCCTCACCATCTTGCCTCTTAAAGGCCTCGATCATCATCCTCAGCGAGGCTCATGGCCAGACAACCAACCCATCAACTTCCTCAAATCATCATTCTCATCCTGCAAACGATCAACATAATGTGCAAGTTCCAAATTTTTCAAAGCATGCATTTCACAGGTAGAGCATGATGTAGGCATGGGTTCCTTCAATTTGGCCTCAAGAGAACTAGTGTATCCATGCATCTCATCAATCTTAGCATGCAAAACAGGGCAAGAAGTGCAAGCACCTAGCAAAGCAGGTGTAGACTTAAGATTAGCCACTTCAACCCTAAGCACATCTAGTTCCTCACACTTGGAGGCATGCTTCTCCTTAAACAAAGCAAGATCAGCAAGGAATATGGAGCAATCTGCACAATCAACCTCATCCGAAGCAACAGGGCTAGCCTTAAGGGAATCAATCTCAAGCTTGCTATCAAGCACCTGTGTCTCTAGCTCAGCCACTCTAGTCCTAGCATCCTCGAGTGAAGCCCTAAGCTCTTTTCTCATTTTCTTGGCCTCTCTAAGCATGTCATCATGGTTATCAAGCAAAGAGCCAAGCCTCTCATTCTCCTGGTGCAAGAAGGGAAGTTCATCACGCACCTCGTCGTCGGACTCAGAGTCCGAGTCGCTCTGTGTGCTCTTCTTGCTGCCGGAGCTCAGCGCCATGGTGCAGAAGCCGTCTCTCGCGAGCGGCTCGGCCGCTCGAGGTTCTTGGACGACTTCTTGTTCTTGCAACGATCACCTTCGTCTTCACTGCTGCTCGAGCTCGAGGTGGACTACGCGGAACTGGAGTCGACGTCGCTCGCTCCAACCATCGCTCGCGCCTTGCCTCGGCTCCCCTTCTTCTTCAATCGTCGCTCGTCCTTGTACTTGTTCTTGTGCTTGCTCTTGTGGTCACGCCTCGAATGGTACTTGCCGTCCATCCTCGGCTTGTGCTTGTAGCTGTCCTTGTTCTCGGCCTTCTCCGGGCAGTCGGCGACGAAGTGTCCTGGCTTGCCGCACTGGAAGCATGTTCTCGTGTTCCTCCTCATGTTCACGCGGTTCTCGTGCAGCCTCTCGAACCGCCTCGTCAGGAGCGTCAGCTCGTCCTCTCCAAGCTCGTCGAACTCGTCATCTGGCATAGACATCAAAGAGGAGAAAGAGAACATCCTGGTGGATGGGTTAGAGTTAGCCTTTCCTTTGGAACCACCAACGAGGGCGAGACTATGGGAGTCAGTCGGACCCTCGAGCTTGGCAGTCATGCCCCTATCCACCTCAGCCGACTTGAGCTTTGAGAACAGCTCGTTCACGGTCAGAGTGTCATACTTCTCCGACTCCACAATGGCCTCGAACTTTCCGCCCCATATCGTACGATTCAAAGAGTGTAAGAGCTTGACCGCTCTATCATGATCATCGTACGCGAGCACATCCACATTGGCCCTCATGTTGTTCACAACCACCGTGAACCTCTGAAACAAGGCATCGATGGACTCACCGGGGAGATGAGTGAAGTTCTCGTACTCTATCCGGTAGGTCGCATACATCCGTGCCCGGGCGCGCACGGTGAGCGCGTCTGTGCGCGCATCAAGCGTGCGCGTGGGGCGGCGCGCTGCGCGCGGGGCGGCGTGCTGCGCGCGCGGCAGCGTCGTCGGGGAGGCGCTCGGCAAGCGTGCCCGCACGCGGGCGTTCTGCGCGCGCGGCGGCGCCTTCGGGAGGCGCGGCGTCGGGCGCGCGACCGCGCGCGGGGCGGGCGCGCCGGCGCGCGCGCGCGCGGTCGGGAGGCGCAACGGCAGGCGCGCCAGCCGCCGGCCTCATCCGCTGAGGCTTCGAGGAAAAGGAAGCGCGCCTTTTCCTCCTCGAGGTAAGGGGTTCGATCCTTTGCTTGGTTTGATTTGTTGATGATCAGGTGTTCTAACCCTGCGATTTGTGCTGCGCGGGGGGTGGTGCCAACCGTGCCTCCTCTCGCACCCGTCAAAGTCTTCCCGAGGACGAACGCGTCCATCCCCACCGGCGGCGCTCGTTGAGGGCGTCGCGGCGGGGACAAGCACGGCGGCGGCGAGAACTCGCAAGCCCGGGCGGGGGCCTCGAGGCCCCGGCCGGCGGATCAGCCCGCCGCGGGCGCAGAGTTTGGAGGTCGCCGAGGAGCGGCGGCGCGGCGCATGCGTGGAGACGCGAGCCGCGGCGGCGGCCGCGGTGGAGGTGCGGCCACGGAGGCGCGGCTAACGGAGCGCGGCCGTGGCGCCGGCTACGGAGGAGGCGGAGCGGGGCGCAACCCGCAGCGGCGCCGTCAGACGCGGCGGCACAGCCGGAGGTGATGGCCGCGAGCGCCGCGGCCCGGGCGCCGCCGGCCACGGAGCGCAAGTGGGCGCCGGTGGAGCGACGCGGGGGCCCGGCGCCGGCGGCCGGTTCCGGGTGGATGTGGTGGAGGTCCCGGATGACGATTCCCCGCCACCCGGGTGGGATCAGTGGGCTAGCCTCACCGCCCCAAGCCCCAGGAGGGGGCCCTCGTGAGGCGGCATGAGGGTCACATTGTGGCGGGGGGCCGAGGACAGAGGCCTCGTCCTCCGGGGCGGCCGCCTGCTCGGGTGGAGGGGGCCGTCGACGATCCCTTGCGTTCTCGACGCCAGGGGGAGCAGGAGCTTTGGGGCGAGCTCCGAAGCCACGGTGCCACGCTCAACCGCGCGTTGAACGAAGCGCTGAGGTCCATGGCGGCCCTGCATGGCGCGTCTTCCAGGTAGGGCGTGGTTGCTTGTTTTTCTTCCATCTCTCGTTTTTGCGTGCTGCCTCCGTGTCGTGGCGCTTATGGGTTTTGGTTTGCGGGTGCCGGGGCTCGGCGCGAGCGCTCCACGACAAGTGATGCCTTCGACCGGGTGAACGCCGAGGTCCACCAGCTCCGGGAGCGGTGCAGCGCTTTCGACGCGGCGGGGCGAGCGCTCTCGGGGCCGCGGACAGGCGGGGCGGCGTAGGGCCATGGCGTGGCGCGGCGAGCTCCCGAAGAGCTCGGCGGGACTGCGCGCCGCTCGAGCCTCGGCGGGTCTGCACGGCCCTCATCGATCGTGATGAGGCTGCGGCGAGCTTGGCGCGCTCGGACACAGAGAAGACGCGGACGGCGGCCGCCAGCGGGAGGCGGAGGTGACGCGTCGCGGCGAGAAGCCGGGAGCTCACTTGCGTCACTCGAGGGCGCAAGCGCGAGCGCCGGGCGAGAGGCGGGCGCGCGGGCGGAGCGACGGGCCAAGGAGGCCGACGACTTGAAGGCCGCCCACGACGCCGGGCCGCGGCGCTCGTCGCCGGCGGAGCGGCTCACGCAAGAGCGCACCGCCGCCGAGGGGGCGAGGGCGGCTCCCGGCGGGGAAGCCGAGCCGCCCTCGTCGACGCCCGGACGGCGTTGGAGCAGGAGCGCGTCGCTCGTGAGGCGGCGCAGAAGTCGTTGGCGGAGCGGGACGACAAGCTCTCCAAGGCCGAGGGCGAGGTGATTATGCTCGACATTACCAACGCCAATCGGGGAGTGGCCCTCCGGGAGCAAAGAGGTCCGTCAAGCACCTCGGTGACCGGTCGAGGGCGTGCGCCGCGACCGAAGGCAAGTCGAAGGTGAGCCGGTTGCTTGGCTCTTGCCTTGTTGGTTTTTACGTTTAGAGGGCTCGCTTCCCCTTTCGATTTCTTTCTCTGTCTTGGCGGTTCCGGGCTTGCGCACGCCTACGGGGCACGCAGTGAGCGGGCCGGCGCGCAGAAGCTTCTTACAACTCCTGCGGCGGGAGGCTGCCCGGGAGTTGCGTGATGCGGCCTCAGACTCGCCGTGCCATGGAGGAAGGCGAGGCTCGGGCCGGCAGCTCGGCGGCCGGCCCTTTGTGCGCCCTTGGCGGCCACGTCACGGCGGATGCGCGGGCGGCGCATGCGGGACGTCCCGAGAAGGCCCTCGGAGTGGTGCGGTCCCACTACGAGGTCAGCTCCGGGGGCGGCGCGGAGGGCTACATCGTTCCCGGGCGAGGACGAGGTGGCGATGGAGCGTGTGGACGCGCTCGCCGCCGATGCCGCGGGTCGCTCGCGCGAGGCCGCCGAGTTCCTCTTCCGGACGCCGGCGGCTTGTTGCCGCTCCTCCCTTTGAAATAGTTGGGCGCTAGGCCCGTTTTTTGTTCGAGCATCAGTATTCTGGCCTCGTGGCCTTTGTAAATAAGCACATTATCTCTATCGTAGACATTTCATGATACGAAATGAAGTGTTTTGCTTATTGCGCTTTTTTGTTTCTCCTTCTTCCTGAGTAGATTTTACTTAGGGAGTTCCGATTTTATTTGGGGCCCGGCCAGGTTGGAGGCGAGAGAAGAGGGCCATATCCACGCGGCGTAGGCTATCTCTGGCTCGCACGCTCCTCCCGGCCCCAGGCCGCCGCGCCTGTTCAAATCGTTGCTCGTAGTTGAAGTAGAAAACAAACTTAGCGCATGTCAGTTGTTTTTGTTTTTGCGCGAAAAATGGGACCACTTTGGGGGGTTCCCCCCCCCCCCCCCCCCGCGGTGGCCAGGGGTAACTTGGGTTTCAGGGGAAAGCCGAGTTGCCCTTTTTATTAGACTTGTAGCATTTACATAGTTGTTTACCAACTGGGGCGTTGGTCGTCCGGTTTTTACAACAAAAATACTTGGAAATCCTAGCTAAGGGTAGAAGCGACGTAGGCATTGGATGTTCCAAGCGTTGAGCGAAGCTCTTCACCGTCCTCGTTGGCCGGCAACATGTGCGGGCTTGAGCACCTTCACCACGACGTAGGGTCCCTCCCATGGGGGTGATAGCTTGTGGCGCCCTCGGTTGTCTTGGCGCAGCCTTAGGACCAGATCCCCTTCGCTGAAATCCCGCCGGCGTATCTTGCGTGCTTGGTAGCGTTGTAGGGACTGTTGATACCTCGCGGAATGCATTAAGGCTACGAGGCGTGCCTCGTCCAGCTGGTCCAGCGAGTCCTCGCGGGCTCGTTGGTTGTCATCCTCGTCATAGCCTCGAACCCTGGGCGATCCGTATTCTAAGTCCGTGGGGAGGACGGCCTCCGCGCCATGGACTAGGAAAAACGGGGTGAACCTGGTGGCTCTGCTCCGGGTGGTACTTAGGCTCCATACAACTGCTGGTAGTTCTTGGAGCCATTTTCGCCCGGACTTGTTGAGCTGGTCGAAAATTCTGGGCTTAAGGCCCTGTAGGATCATGCCGTTGGCATGCTCTACTTGGCCGTTGGTCTGTGGGTGTGCCACAGCCGCCCAATCCATGCGGATGTGGAATTTGTCGCAGAACTCCAAAAACTTCCGGCCCGTGAATTGGGACCCATTGTCAGTGATGATAGAGTTTGGCACTCCAAAGCGGTAGACGATGTCGGTGAAGAATGTTACCGCCTGCTCTGCTCTTAGATTCGTGATGGGGCGCACCTCCACCCACTTGGAGAACTTGTCGATCGCGACCAGCAAGTGGGTGAAGCCCCAGGCGCCTTCCGCGGGGGCCCGACGATGTCCGGCCCCCCACACGGCCCGAATGGCCATGTCACGGGGATGGTTTGCAGGGCATGGGCCGGGCCGAGGACAGACTTGCGGGCGTAGAATTGGCACCCTTCGTAAGTGCGCGGAGTCTCGGTGGCGTCGCGGTGACCGCGGTATGCCAGTAAAAGCCCTGGCGGAACGCGTTGCCAACGAGGGTGCGGGGCGCGAGCGTGGTGGCCACAGATCCCCGCGTGAATGTCCCGTAGGAGCTCGCGCCCCTCGGGAATGGGCACGCACCGGCGCCCAGGATGCCGGGCGCGCGCTTGTACGGCTCGCCGTCAACGAGGGCGAAAGATTTGGCCATCCTGGCGATGCGCCTTGCCGCGGCCTGGTCCGCGGGGAGTTCCCCTCGGGCGATCCAGGCGATGTATTTTTCGCGCCAGTCCTCTTGGGCAGGAGCCGGCTCGATGTCCATCACGTCGGCCTCGTGGGAGCCGTACCCCTCGAGGAGGGAGAGCGCGTACGCCTCGTTTGAGGGGTCCTCGTCCATGGGTTCCGCACCCGCTGGATTCGAGGGAGCCCCCAAGGGTCTGTCGTGGCTCGAGGGGTAGGGCTCGAAGACGACCGAGGGTTGCGCGATGTCGCGCGCGAAAACGTTCGGGGGAACGGTGATCCGCCCGGACGCAATCTTGGCCAGTTCATCTGCCTCCTCGTTGTACCGGCGGGGCACATGGGTTTTAATCTTCTTTCGGTTTCTCGGTTGCTTGATGAGGGTTTTGAGGTGCGTTTCAAGTCTAGCGAGTCTCGTTTGCTTGATTCTCGAGGTGATCTTGTCCGTATGATCATCCCCGAGGGTCGATTTTCGTGGCGATTTCTCTCGTTCTTTGGGTCCTCGCTTTCCGTTTGATGGCCGGTCCTTCTTCGATTTGTGGAAATGGCATAGGCGGTTGGGACACTTGAGCTTTGATTTAGTTTCCCGCTTGAGTGGTCTTGACCTTGTCCGAGGATTGCCGAAGTTGAAGTTTGAGAAGGATTTGGTTTGTGCTCCTTGTAGGCATGGTAAGATGGTAGCCACTCCCCATCCACCCCTGACCGATGTCATGACCGAGCGTCCGACGTAGCCGTTGCATATGGACCTTGTTGGGCCGGCTCGAGTTCGCTCGGTGGGTGGGAAGTGGTATGTCCTTGTTGTGGTGGACGATTACTCTCGCTATGCCTGGGTGTTCTTCTTGGAGGATAAGAGTGAGACTTTTGGCTTTGTTCGAGATCTGATCGTGAGGTTGAAAAACGAGAGGCATGGGAATGCTATTCAAGCTATCCGCAGTGATAATGGCTCTGAGTTCAAGAACTCTCGTTTTGATGCTTTTTGTCGTGATCTAGGTCTTGAACATCAGTATTCGACCCCTTATGTGCCCCCTCAAAATGGAGTCGTGGAAAGGAAAAATCGGACTCTTTGTGAGATGGCTAGGACGATGCTCGATGAGCACGGACTCCTAGGAGGTATTGGGCCGAGGCGGTCAATACAGCTTGTCATGTTTCCAATCGGATTTTATTGAGAGCTTTCAAGAAGAAGACCTGTTATGAGCTTATGCATGGTCGGGCACCCAAAGTGAGTCATTTCCGAGTTTTTGGCTGCAAGTGCTTTATTTTGAAGAAGGGAAAACTCGACAAGTTTGAGGCTAGGTCTAGTGATGGTATTTTCTTTGGATATGCTAACCACTCTAGAGCCTATATGGTTCTTAACCTTGAGACTAACAAAATCATGGAGACTTGCGAGGTGACCTTCGACGAGACAATGCCATGTACCTCTCTTGGCTTTGAATGTGCAGGTGATGAAGAGATGGCCGAGGACCTCTTTGAGGAGGAGAAAGATGAAGCTGGAGATGATGATGGGGAGAACCATGAGCCTGAAGCTGAGCATGTACCCACTACTTCCCCTACAACCACTTTGGAGCATGGACCGTCTACGTCATGGACAACGACGGTACAACAAGAGGACCAGGCGAGAGAAGCTGAAGTTGAGGGGGAGGTAGTCTCGAGGCGTGAGGCTCCCCGGCGGATTCAAGAAGTGCATCCCCTGTCGAAGATCATTGGGAACATTGATGAACGCACTACACGGTCGAGGTCCAGGAATTCCTCTCATTTTGCTCATGCTGCTTTTGTTGCTACTTTTGAGCCCAAGGACATTGGACATGCTTTATCTGATGCAAACTGGGTCAATTCTATGCATGAGGAGTTGGAAAACTTTGAGAGGAACCAGGTGTGGGAGTTAGTTGAACCACCTCCAAATTGCTATCCCATAGGAACCAAGTGGGTTTGGAAGAACAAAGAGGGAGAGAATGGAATGGTTGTGAGGAACAAGTCCAGACTTGTTGCTCAGGGGTTTAGTCAGAAGGAGGGGATCGACTATGAGGAGACCTTTGCTCCTGTGGCCCGTCTTGAGGCAATTCGGATCCTTCTAGCCTTTGCCGTGGCTAAAGGGTTCAAGTTGTTTCAGATGGACGTGAAGAGTGCTTTTCTGAATGGGGTCATAAAGGAGGAGGTGTATGTGAAGCAGCCACCTGGGTTTGAGAGCGAGTTGTACCCACACAGGGTATACAGGTTGAAAAGGGCTCTGTATGGGTTGAAACAGGCGCCCCGTGCTTGGTATGGGAGATTGAGAGGTTTTCTTTTGAGCAGAGGGTTTGTGATGGGTACCGTGGATAGAACCTTGTTTCTCCTCAAGCATGGAAATGACTTGCTGATTGTTCAGATATACGTGGATGATATTGTCTTTGGTGGCTCGTCACATAACCTTGTTGCCAAGTTTGCAGATGAGATGAGCAGGGAGTTCGAGATGAGCATGATGGGCGAGTTGCAGTATTTTCTCGGGCCTCCGCGATCAAGCAAGTGAAGAACGGTACATTTGTGCACCAAACCAAGTACACGAAAGACATGCTGAGGAAGTTCCAGATGCAAGATGTGAAGCCGATGTCGACTCCCATGGGGAGTACGACAACTTTGGATGCGGATGAGGACGGAGAACCAATGGACCAGCGGGAGTACAGGAGCATGATCGGCTCCCTCCTCTACTTGACGGCGACGAGGCCGGACATACGGTTCGGCCGTGTGTCCGTGCGCTCGTTTTCGAGCTTCGCCGAGGACATCACATCGACAGGCCGTCAAGAGGATTTTCGGTACCTACGCTCCGCCCCTCGGTCTTGGCCTTTGGTATTCTTCCTCCTCGACTCTTTCTCTTCATGGTTTTTCCCGATGCGGATTTTGCCGGTTGTCGAGTCGAGAGGAAGTCTACTTCGGTACTTGTCGGTTTCTTGGTTCTTCGTTGGTCTCATGGTCTTCCCGCAAGCGCTCTAGTGTAGCTCGGTCTACCACGAGCAGGCGGAGTATGTTCCGTGCGCGAGTTGTTGTTCCCAGCTGTTGTGGATTTCATACACCTTGAGAGACTTTGGTGAGGAGTGCACCCAGATCCCACTTCTTTGTGATAGCACCAGTGCCATAAGTGTAGCCAAAAACCCAGTGCTTCACTCCAGAACCAAACATATAGAAGTGAGGTATCATTTTCTGAGGGACAATGTGGAGAAAGGAACCATTGTTTTGAGCCATGTCCCTACCCAAGATCAGCTAGCCGACATCTTTACAAAGCCTCTCGACCAAGCTACATTTGTGCGCTTGCGGGGGGAACTTGGGGTTTGTTGCCCTTTCTAGTTGATTCTTGGGGGATTTCCTTTTTGTACCATATGTATCATACCATGTTTACTTTGATGTATATACATGCTTTGCTTGATGTATAAACCATGGTAGGATAGCCATCTTGTCATATATCATGTTGCATTTGTGTCATATTGCATTTTAGGATGATGAGCTTCTTTCATATGCCATATTTGAGTCTCTTTGGCTATTTGTGAGATATTGGTTATATGTGTGGAGAAATGGTGATGTGAGGCTATGCTCTTGGAATATTTGAGATATATGTGTGGTGAGATAGCCCCTTTTGAAATAAATGCTTAACTTGACTAATTTTTGATGCAATTTGCTCCACTCGTGTGTAGTTGTGTATCCATGTCACAGTTTGGTCTAAATGTGCTTTTCATGCTTAGATTGTGCTTGGATGCCTGTTCTTGCATTTGGGCCAAAGGCCGGATATCATTGTGAATGTTTAGCCTATGTTGCATTCATGGGGGAGCATAAGCTTCTTTTTTGCCGCAAAGGCACTTCATGTACCATGAAATGAATTAATCTTGAAAAGAAGTGCATAATGCTTGAAAAATGCTCCATCCATCATGTCTATGTTTAAAATGTCTTATCTTTCACATATGGGTGCAAAACATGTTGCATGATGTTCACCAGTGGAGAAGTCTCCCCGAAGTGGACACATGGCTCATGAGCTTTGACATGACATGCTTTGCTTTATGGGTGTTTGCCATGATCTTTTGCTGAGAATTTGATATCCTTGTATGATCTTTGAGTAAATATGCATGTTTGTGGCTCAAGTGTGACATGGATAGGCTTTTACATGTGAAGCGAGCCTTCTTTTGGTAAAACTTAAATCTGAAAATTTTGCTTTGTCACATGCTTGTATTTTCATATATTACTTGTGGCAATGCTTTGACTATGCTATGATTCATGGGTGTGATCTTTGTCTCATTTTTAGCCTTTGACACTAGATTTGGCCTATTTGAGAAGCTCATGTAGATGTTTATATGCTTTGCTTTGCATTTCTGCATTTTCACCTTGATTCATACATTGTCAACAAGGGGGAGAAAAGGTGAGCTTAATGAAAATTCAGAAAAGGTGAGCTGAAATTTTGGAAGTGTGCATCCACATGTTCAGGGGGAGGCATTTGTTCAGGGGGAGCTTTCTTGCTGTTTTCGGTGTGGATTTTGTGCTTTGCTTGGCTTGTGACCTTTCTTTGCCTTTCTTCGGTTTTGGTCATGAGTTGAGCTTCTTTGTTTTTCTTTCTTCTTCTTTTCTCTTTTACTCTGAATTTCATTTCGCGTTGTGTGTTGTCAATGCACTCATCAAGGGGGAGATTGAGGACCAGGAGCGTCCCAGTGGTCGATGGATGACCGCTCCTCAGTGATGAGTGATTGACAACGGGTGTTGGACTGACTCTTGGCTTAGTGCGCAGGTGTAGGCTGCGGCCTAGTTCGTGTTGTTGCAGGTGAAGAACGGGCGCGAAAGGTCTTCAGCCTTGAGGGGCCTCCGGGAGATGGAGAGACAAGTAGGCTCGGTTCGAGGGACCCGGTGGACACGGGATCGGGTGCGGGCCACATGGTGGCGACACAAGCAAGACGAAGTCATGGATAAACGAGCCGGTGCACGGTGGCGGTCAAGTCAAGTGGTTTGGCGGGAGGCCGGACCGGGCACGCGGGGTTTGGTGGTTTGCCCACAAAACCATCGGCGGACGGTTTCTTGGTTTGGGCCTCAAAACCAAGTCCGAGGGCCCAACACGACGGAGACGGGATCCGGGCGTGTCGGGAAGCTTCGAGGTGGAGGACACGCGGCGGGATCGCATGGCTTGCGTCGGGAGGACGAGGGGTGCGGCAAAGGCGTGGCCGTCCGATGGGAAGACCCACAAACATTACCAAAATGCCCCTACGTGGGTTGTATCGCAAGTAGTGTAGTTAGGGGTAGTCGAGTCATTTACCACTCCGGCGGGACCTGATATATAAGCCATGAGTGTGTGTTGATGGCTCTTGCTCTCCGCGACTTAGGGTTTCATTTGCTCCCTCCTCTTTCTCATTTTCGTAGCTATTTTCCTTCCTATTTTCTCTAGGCTAGCATGAGAGCTTCATGAGAGATTTGTTGAGAGGGATGGATGCTAGGGCTGCATGCTAGACCTTGTGAATCTTTCCTGGTTTGTATAGAAGATTCGGGGTTGTTTTTCATGCCTTTTTGTGCTTATTTTCGTGCCTTTGTTCCCGGTGTGATTCCGCGGATTTGAGTGAGTTTCTTCCCGGATTTCTTTGAGGGAAACATGGATAGATGTCTTGTGCATCTTTGTGCTTGATCTTGTGCCCTCAAATGCCGGGAAACTACTTCGATTCGTGAGTTTTCGTTCGGTGCTCTAGCTTTTGGTGGTGCTCAAAGGATTCACGATTCCCGGTGATTTAGGGAGTTAGGAGGCAAGATTTTTGGGCTATAGCATCCTTGTGTGACGCTTTTCAAGTACCCGAACCCTTGTCTCCACAGCTTCAACCGTTTGGGAAATCCGATGATGATTTGGGGGAGTTGACTTTCGGGGGTCGGGCTGTTTTCGCTCCGTCCGCACTCGGCGCGATGGTCCGCGAGGACCGGGCGGACGGTCCGCGCGGCTAGGGTTCGTCCCGTGTTCTTCGTGTTCTTGCTCGTCCTTCGTTTCGATCCGTCGCGATTTTGGTTTTTGGTTGGACGGAGTTTCGGACGGTCCGCGGTGTCGGGCGGACGGTCCGCGGGTGCTTGGCGGACGGTCCGCGTGCTCCCCGCGGACGCGTCCGTGGCGTGTAGGTGGCTTTGGTCCATTCTCGTGTGAATTAACGGACGGTCCGCGGCTAAGGCCGGACGGTCCGCGGCTCGGGGTGCGGACGGGGCCCGCGGTACCCGGCCGGACGGTCCGCGCGGCTCTTTGCGGACGGTCCGCCCCTCCGCGCGGACGGTCCGCCGAGCTCGTGTGCTTTGCTTCTTGGTTCGATTCCTTCCCCCCTTTTTCGTGCTTCCGCGTGTGCTTCAAGGAATCGTTCCTAGGACTAGAGGTTGATCCATAACCTCGTTGTCTTGGCGATTGGTGTGTGATTCGATCCATCGCTTGTATGTGACCGGGATTTGAGTAGGACATAGGCCGGGTTCTTTGGGAAGAATTTTTTCCGGCTCCTATTCACTCCCCCCCTCTCTAGTCGCCATCTGATCCTTCAGGAAGTCCATCGGCTGGACATAGCCTGTGTCCACCGTGACATCCCAAAGAATCTGACCCTTTCCGCGGAGGAACGCACCCATCCGCTTGCTCCACATCTGGTAGTTCTTGCCATCGAAGTGTGGAGGACCCGAACCCCGTTCCTGGTACGCCATCCTTGGATCTTAGACTGGTTAGAGTCAACAAAGACCCGAACCGGCTCTGATACCACTTGAAGGACCGATTAGGCGACCAGAGAGGGGGGGAGTGAATGGAAGCCGATAAAAATTCTTCTCGAGGGAGATTGAAACTCCGACAAGACGAACTAGCTCGGTCGAACCCCCAAAATCACATGCTCCGCACTTCTACCTTCCGTTTGCCAAAACCACGTAGCCACTGGAGTGCTACTGGTCCTAGGAACAAACTCTACCAGCAACCACACCACACACGCAGCAACGACAGCGGAAACAACTCGAAAACCGGCTAACCAGAAGGGGGCGGTTAGACCGAATATAGGGGGAGGTTAGACCGCCTCCACCTGGTAACCAAGAAATCCTCTGAAACGCCTCTTCCGAGCACCAAAACACACCCCGGTTTCACCAACAAGGATCTCTGGTCAAGGCCATGCTAGCTACCAGAAAATCTTGGCGAAAACCAAAACTCCACCCAGGGGTCTAGGGGCGGTTAGACCGGCTACCAGGGGCGGTCTAACCTCCTGTACCCAGCAACGAACACTAACCAAGAACACCTAGCAAACTGCACGAGAACGACCCCAAATTTCACCCAGACGCTCCTCTGATCAAGGCGAACAAACTCACGAGAGGAAAATCCGGTGAAACAAAACTTTGACCCCGGAAACACCCGGGGCGGTTAGACCGCCCCCTACGGGCGGTTAGACCGCCCCTTCCGTAAAACGAACCCGCGGGTCAAACCTCAACTTCCTCGCGCCCGATCTCCCGAATCACTCCACGGATTGCAGCAAAACTTCGGGAATAGCTGGGTTACCTCCTGGGCAACCTCTACCTCAAAGGAATCGACCCGAAATGCTCACAATCAAGAGGAATTGAAGAAATCGCTTCTCTAGGTCAAGAACTCGCCCAACTCGAGAAACCACCAAATCGAGTCCGATTCAAAGAAGATTTGGGGGCAAAGTCACCAGCCAAAGAGGCACAAGAACCTCATACATGACACCCACCAAAAACTCCAAGAAATCGTCCTTAAAACACCGCCAAAAGAGCTCCGAAAATCAACACAAAAGAGACGGGAAAACCACCATGATGAACAACGCCAAACCTTCTATACATGCAATGAAAGGTTCGTACAAGGTCTAGCTTGCCACCCAAACATCCATCCCTCTCTCTAGATCTCACATGAAGCTCTCAAGCTAGTCCTCTAAAACCTAAGGAAAATGGAGAATGAAAAATGGAAAAACAAATGAGCTAGGGTTCAAAGAGTTGGCTGCCATCCACCCATCCAATGAGTATATATGGAGGCACCCAAAAGACTAAACTATCCTTCACTAATAACTAGGGATACATGCCCCTCGAGGGAGGATTTGGAAGTCTTCATGTCTTCACCATCGGACGGATGCCTGGCGACCGCAACCTGCTTAGCCTCGACGCAAGCCTTGCGATCCCGACGGGTGTCCTCCGCTTCGAAGCTTCTCGGTGCCGGCGGCCAGGGCGGTCAGACTGCCCCCCTTGGGCGGTTAAACCGGCCCGGGAGATCTGACCGGCCCCAGGCGGTCTGACCGCCCCTCCTGGGTGTCACACCCTGAAATTTCCAATTTCAGGATGTGAATAGAAAGAATAACTAAATAACGATTTTCTCACAATTTTAAAATTTTTCCTACATTTATTTTTCTTTACAGGGAATATAGTATAGGAAAAATCATTTGTTGGATTTTCTAAATTAAATAAAAAGTTGTGAGTGTTGCATTCATGCCGATGCATCTTGGTGCTTCTTGAGTGCAAAAGGTTTCAAAAATGCGTTTAGGAGCTGTCCTAACTCTTCCGAGAATTTTCCGGATTTTTCTGGGATTTATTCTCATTTTACTTGAGCTATTTCTATTTATTAGAAGGCTCTAAAATCTTTTTCATGAGCCCCAAATGCTTTATAAGGATTGTTCATGTCTTAATCTACCTCTAGGAATTTTCCTGGAATTTTTGTGATTTTCTGAGTATTTTTAGTGTTTTAAACGAATTACTGGAGTTTCTCTGGAATTCTTTTGCACTGAAAATATATTTCAGAAAAAAAAAACAAAACCTATCTACCGGATTGGGCCGAGCCCGAGGCTCAGCCCAACCCGCCCACGCCCGCTCCGCTCCGGCCCGGCCCGGCCCGCCGTGGCCCATCGGCCGTGGGGAGGCCGGGCCAGCCGGCGCGGCGCCGCCGCCGCCGGGGAGGCGTGCGCGGCCCCTCGCCCGCGCCCCTATAAAAGCGGCGCGAACCGCGCGCCCGCGTGCCCTAGGCCGAGCTCGCGCGCCCCCCCGCCGCGCCGCCTTGCGGTGCCGCCGCACGCAGCTTCTAGCGCCGCCGCCGTGCAAGCCCGCGCCGCCGCCGGACCTAGCTGTTGAAGACCGAACCGCCGGCGCCGCGTCCGTCCGCATCCGCCTCCGGTGAGCGCACCTTCGAGATTCTCTCGTACTCCTCGACCTTTCCCGTGCCCTAGCCGCGACCCTTGAGGCCTCCGCTGCCGGCGATTTGGCCGCCAGTGCCCTGCTCCCCGTTGAGTCAGGGAGGTTGAAGAAGAAGGCTGTTTTACGTGTAGACCCCTACGGTTTCCTGTAAATCCATAGACTTTTCCTTGTGTCTTGCACTTTCCTTAAATAAGCCCCTAGATCTATTAGGTCCCTGCAACCAGATCCATCCCAAGCACCTTTTCAGATCTAACCTCGAGTTTTATTAATTTCGCGAGCACTATTATTTGTGTCTTGCAAACTTTCTCTGCTACTCCCTGAAATCTACAGTTAATCGCGAACAGGTCCTTTTCATCTTGTTTTCCTCATATCTTTTATGTTCTAGCTCCGTTTTAATCCGTTCAAGTTGCGTTAGATTCATAATAATGTAAAGCACGCGTTAGTGGAGTGTTTTCACCATGTTTTGTTTGTGAAAATAAAATTAATATTAATTTTGATTAATATCTAATTATGCATGCCTTTTATAAATAAAAGTAATATAGATATATACATCGTTTTTCATAAGCAAATTTAATTTGATTAATGTTTCTATCACATATTTTTGTACATAAAAGTTAATTAGATCTTTATCTCGGTTTTCGTAAACCAAATGTTAATTTGTTTAATAGTTAATTAATCTTTTCTAAGTAAAATTTGATTAGGCTTTTACATCGGCTTTTACAATAAATGTTAATGGGATTAATGTTAATAGCATAATGTTTTTAATAATAATATGATCTACTCGAATTACAAAGTTTCGTTTAGATTGCTCATATAGTTTAGTTTTTCTAAATTAAATGTTTAATCAGTTAATTCATATATGAATCTTTATTAATAAAACTTGACTAGTTCTTTACACCGGTTTCGTAAATAAAGTTTAATATTGCATTAATGTCAACATAGGGTATTTTATTTCTGAAATATCCTTTATATTTGTTTTGTTAATTAAAATGAACCTAGCTCATAGCCTTGCTCTCTCATAAATGCAAAACGTTTGTTAGACGTTCTTTTCTCAGCTCACTCTAAGTGTGATCTTTCCGGTCCTTGCTCAATTTTCCACAACCATCTCTTTAAAGCTAACCAAGCCTTTCCCTTCCAAGCACACTTTGTGTTCTTTAGTGATCCATCTAATCGAGCTTATCCTTTAGTGCGTTCTTTTAAAGTTTTCTTTTGATTGGTGTTTTGTTCTTAGTATGTCTGTTTGTTTGTCTGCTTTGTATGTTGTGCCCGATGATTGATGCGCTTAGAGTGAATGTCGTTCGAGAAGTTTGGAAGAGCTTGAAGTTGAAGATTCTGAGCAACGACATTACTTTGGTTAAAGGCAAGTGTGTCGTTGATCTTTGTCCTAATAACTATGATTAATCACTTTGCATTGCTTTGCATTAATATTGATGGGTCCTATTAAGGTTTAACCTAGTCTTTGATTGTCATTCCTTGTTAATCTGGGTTTACATTTATGTTGGGTAGCTATGCTTAGTTGCTATACCTGGGTTATGGTGGTTTTAATGAACAATAATGTTGAATCATGCTATACCTTTATGTTATATCTTTGTTTGCTTAATACAAGACCATATGTTTAATCGGAACATGGAGAACCACCCAGGAAAACCGTACAACCACAAGGCACATGGCACTGCCTTGGCTGAATAACTAGAGACTTTAGTGTTGTAGCAACCTTACCTGAAAGGGACAAATGGGGAGGCGTTGATGGAGTATAGACTCGCTCTAGTAGGGAGTTGGGCTTTGCTAAGACACGGTACCTACTAGGGGACTTTATGCCCCGCTTCGTCCTGAAACCTAGTGGGTTGTTGCGCATTGGAGGATCTTCGTAAAGGCCTCGTAGCGTCCCTATGCAATCACACCTCGGTAGTGTGGTATGATGCTTGGCCAGCATCGCATGGTTGGGTCCAAAACTCTTCGGGGTTTTTACGTGACTTGTGGGTAAAGATGTACAACCTCTGCAGAGTGTAAAACTCACTAGTTAGCCGTGCTCACGGTCAAGAGCGGCCTGGACCCTCACATGATAAGTGAACTTAAAGATGAACTTAAATCATGCTCTCTGGTTATGCTTGCCATATGCTTATGGCGTATCTCTTATGCTTTACGTGGGTTGTTATATACTTATACTTTATTAGTAATCAGGTGCTAATAAAATTTGACCAACTAAAATGCTAAATGCTTTGAGCCAGTCCACTATAAAGCCTTTGCATTCATACTTTCCCCACACTTGCTGAGTACGACAAGTGCTCACCCTTGCTATAAACAATGTTGCTCAGAAGGAGGAAGTTACTCTGAAGTCTTGTGAAGTTGTTGCTGGTGCTAGGCGTACGTAACCCCCAGTCGACTGCCTATGATGTTTGGAGCCTTCGTTTCCCGGATTAAGCGTAAATCTCTGATAATCTTTCTTTTTCTTACGTGATACTGTTTCTGTATTCACTTATATGTCACTATATGCATGAAACTTGATCTTGGCATGCATATAGGTTTGCACTTGGTTTTCTTTGGAAAATCGGGTGTGACACTGGGCGATTGAACCAGCCTGGGTGGCCGCACCCCCTCGTCGAGTCTTCGGCCTCGGTTTTGTGGCTCAACCGAGTAACCCAGTGGTTTTCTGGTGAACCACTGCAAACCCCGCGAACTCGATGTAGCCTCCGCCAATCTTCACTCATGACTAGGCTCCCACGTAGTCCCGGCTCGCCCTTGGTTTTGAGGCTCTACCAAGAAACCGTCCACGACTTCATCTTGCTGTTCATGCCACCATGCGGCCCGCACTTGACCCTACTAGCCACCGGGTCCCTCGAACGAAGCCTACTTGTCTTCTCCACACTTGGAGGCCTCACCGGCAACGACCTTTCGCGCTTGTTCTTCACCTGCACCAACACGAGTCAAGCCGCAACCTGTACCTGCAATACTTAGCCAAGAATCAGTCCACACAACATTGTCAATCACTCATCACACAAGGAAGCGACCATCTACCGATCCTCGAACCACACATGGTCCTCAGGCATCTCCACCGCCTCCACATTCCCGCCGCCGACCCTCGCTAGCTTCTTAGCCGATGGCCCCCGACGGATTCAACAAATTCTCCACCAACACGCCATCGCCGCATCAAGGGTCTCTCCTCAACCCTGGCATATTCGCTGTTCTTCCTATCCTTCCTATCTGTTCTCTGATTCATTCTCCACTTGCTACTGCTCACAGGCCGGCACCTGCACTAGCGTCGGTTCAGGACCAACTCGCCGGCGGGCGACTTCCACCGTCCCAACAACAGAAACCCAAAGACAGGACCAAGCAGCCTCCACCATCGCAGCATCAGAAAGCACAAGAAAGGATGAAGGCGAGACCGAAGAAGAGACATGAATTTCAGATGCCAGGTTCGTGATTAGATTCATCGCCACCTCCCTCTATCTCCTTCCCCCGAGCTGCCTCTCAGATTTTTTGGTGTGTCAAGATTCAGGTGCTGGTTGCTAGGTCATAAAGCCTTGATTTCTTGTAGTAGCTGCTACATGTATACTTGAATATGTTATAGGTTCTTGCACATGAGCTCTAGAACATCTTTTTTGTGCCTGTTGTTCCTGTTTGTCAACATGTTCATCTGATACCTATTTGTGTATCTTGTGGCAGAGATATCTGCACTAAATTTAGGTACACATTGAAATTGAAATTGGAATCTCTATTAATAGAGTATTATATAACACTGATGCTTGATTCCGTGGTAGATAGATGTTGTTGTATGGCATTTAGGCACTTTGTGGCTAGATCAGTGAAGTGCTAAACAGAAGTTTATGACCTGTGCTGTCCATGTTTAATATTTCCTGCTAATTTTAATTTAGTGGTTTACTGCTCATTTGTGCCTTATAATTGACATTATTGTTCTTTCTGGTGTTGCATGAAGCATGGTTATCTTTAGTGGAGTTCAACTTGTGTGTATGGATATGCATTATTTACTTTTAACATCATTTATCTCCAGTCACATTCCACAACTAAGGATATATGGTGGTATTTTGTTAGCTCACCATCAACATGAAGCAATCCTAGTACTGAACTAGTTGTTTGCTAGTAGTATTTCTTTTCTTTTCTTTTGTGGGTTAGCTTCACTGAGAACTTCCTTTCCGGTGCATTGTATGTTTTGTGAGCTATTCTTGTACCTAGGTTAGTGCCTTTGCGGTCTGGGCATATTCTGTTTAGTTGAATGGTCTGATTCCCTCAGGTATCTGTTTAGTTGAATGGTCTCATTCCCTCAGGTACCTAGGATTTAGGGGATATCTCTGAACGATGAACTTGTTAATGATTTTGTTGCCAGCATTCCCGTAGAATGGCATTTCTTAACCTACTAGGCGATACTCTAGATTCTAGTTTCCAGTATTTCTTTATAGTATCATGTGATTTTGTGCTCATCTAGTCCTGTTGTGGCGTGTTAGTAACAAACTCCTGTGCTATTTTACTCGTATGTATGACTGGATCTCTACTGTGAAGCTATTGGCGAGAAATAATGTTTAAAGAAAGATTAAAAATTTTTGGTAGAGATTTATACCATTTGTGTCCTGAATTCAGCATATGGACCCATCCTAAATCTTAGAAGTTTTGTCCTTATCTCTTGTGAAATTGTCTAAAACATGAGGTGGATGCCCTTTTGCTGTATTACTCATATGTTATTGCTTTTGTTGCATTTCTGTTCATGTTTGTCTACCCTGCTTGGAACTCATGTCTGTTCTCTGGTTTTTCTGTTGAGGGCATCCACCTATGATTACATTCACTATTTTTATCCAACAAAATGAAAAAGCTGAGGCCAATACTATGTTCTTTTATCCAACTTGTTCTATTTCTCATGTTTGTAATCAAACCGTGGGATACATCCATTCCCAGGCAATTTTGTCAAGCCTGGGATAGATGTGTCCCACGGTTCCATTACTGCCATGATCTTATTTTTCAAACACATGCTACCTTATGCTCCAAGTTGAGGTTTAGATGATATTGCAAACTAATCTGAGGCCAATACTCTGTGTTCTTCCTTTCCTCCTATTTTGCCTATGATGATGATCAGATGTATATTACCTCTCATGCCACTCTTCAATTTGTTGTTGCCATGGTTGCTATTTAACTGTGAAGCTATTTACTGTGAAGCTATTTTACTCGTATGTATGACTGAATTCAACATATGGACCCATCCTGAATCTTAGAAGTTTTGTCCTTATCTGATGTGAAATTGTCTAAAATAAATGTTCATTTTTGACCTCCAGAACTGTTCATTTTCCATGCTATATGTTTCAAATAAATGTTTCATTTGCTTCACTTGAATTGTTCTAATGCCGCATTTTTTCCTTTTTCTCTTAGAACGTCCACTAGAAGAATATGAACAGGTGTGCTACATGCAGTGCATGCAGAACAGTGCATGGCTTAAGGAGCTTGGACTTGCTATGCCAACCTTCTATCCAAACAATACTAGCAGAACCAAGACTAAGCCACATCGTCAAAGTAATGAAGACTCTGGATCTGAGTATGATCCTTCCCATGATGATGATTGTGAAGAAAATTTCATTGTTGATGACAATCCTAAGGTGCTTATTATGCAATCTTTTCAAGGCTTAAATTTGTTGTTGTGCTTCTAGATTAAATATTATCTATGGTTCCATTCTGGCAGGTATCTAAGGAGAAGACTTGCAAAGGAAGAAACACACAAAGTTCAAGCGACACTCTTCCTTCAGTGAGATTTAAGTCTCGCAAGAGGGTTTTTGCAGAGCATCCACCAATTGATAGATCAACAAGGTCGAAGGAAAGCTTTGATCAGCCTGCTGCAATTCCGACACCTCCATCCAATGATGGCACTCAAGCTACTGTTGAAGGCTAGTTCTATTACCATGTTACTTACTAGTAATCTTGCTGACTGTATGATGACTGCATGCTGACTTGTTTACATTTTTTAGATTTCGGTCTTGATGAACTTCATGAGAATAGCCACACAAACAATGGAGGTGATGCCATGGGTGATGACCCTGATGAGTGCATTACTCATCGTGGTGGCTCACAACCAGATGACCACCGAAGGTAAGAGTCTTTACATTTATTTTGCCATATTGTGCATTGCCTCATTTGTTTGGTGGATGCATTCTTATTGCGTGCAATTTTTAGATGGTTCTACCCATCATGATGACAACGTCATGGGTGATGACAACGTCATGGGTGATGGACCTGGTTGCATCACTCATGCTCGTGGCCACAACTGGCTGACCAAACAAGGTGAGAGTTTGTTTGGTTGATGAATGCAACTGGTTTCTTTGATTCAACTGTCTTGCATCAATTTCTCCTTAAGATTATCATCTTCAATGTGCATTTGCATTTAGGAAAGGAGCGAAGGGAAAGAGGAGTAAACATGGGTCATGGTCTCCACAGGAGGACTCGAGCTCGGCATGCCAAAATGCCAGTGGTCATCACTGAAGGGAATATAAGGCCCTTGGTGCCTTTGGTCGGTGCAAAGTGTGCAACAGAGTGTAACATTGCTGTGAGGAACCATATCCCTATTCTGAAGCACTGGAAGGAGTATGAGGATCAGCCATCATTAGTGGACCAATTTCTTGCAATCCTTTGTGTAAGTACCTTTCCGTCTCTTATCTAGGTGTTTCACCAGATTCTGTGCAAGTCACCTCCACACTAGTCTAAAAATTCAACAGTTGGTTCCTGGAGTCATATGATGTGTTCTAGTGATATCTGTTGTATGCATATGGTGATATTATGTTGTGTGCATATGGTGATATTCTGGTGATATCTTTTATGTCATTTGGGATTTATAGATGTGTTGGGCTGAGACTGGTGATTTTTATGCTATTTTCTTATGTCCACACTCCACAGTTTTTTTGCATGGAAAGAACTTCCATTAACTCAAAGGCTCAGCAGCGTTGCTGGCCACAAGTGTAGCTTTAATCCCTTAAGTGCAGGCTGCTACTTCTACTTACACTTGTTTTTGCATCTCAATAGGCAAAATTTGAAATCAACACAAGTGATCCAATAGTTAAAAAAGCTTGTAAGGAGATGATGAAGTCTGCAGTTCGCCAACAAAGATACAAGTTGAAGCATGAGTTTTTCGATCCTTTTCCTCTACACTTGGTTAGAAAACTTCTCCTGTCAAATCAACAAGTAATGAACAGTGGATGGCTCTTGTGGAGTCATGGAAAACTCCCAAGAAGATGGTAATTTTCCTGAAACCAACTGCTTTTCCTTGTACATGCTTATTTTGCAAGTGGCTTACATGTATTTTGATTGATGTAGAGTGCATGCCAATCAAATAAAGAAAATCGAGGAAATGTCAAGTTCCATCAAACTACTGGTTCTTGTAGTTATCCTGTTGCTGTAGAAAATCTGGTAATATAGAAATGTCGACTTGTTTTTCGTACAAATATCAGTTCATGCTCAACAATAAGAATGTCGACTTGTTGTTTATTTAGTTTTTTCATATAGTGCTCCATATAAATGATGTTTTAGGGAGATGAGTTTAAGGATAAAGAAGCTGATGCTTTTGAGCTGTTCAAATTATGCCACTATAGCAAGAAAAAGAAAGGATACACGCCTGCTGTACAGTCGGCCATTGTAAGTCATCTTGCTAATGGATCTCTCTATTAGCTATGCTTATTTTCAACATCTCATGTAAAAAACCATGTTTCCTGCTTGTTTGCTTGCTAGGCTGATATGGAAAGCCAGCTGACTGCACCAATGGAAGGTGAACCACCCAAGTCTGCAACTGAAGTTGTGTCTGATGTGTTGCATAAAAACACAAAGACTTGTCACTTCCTTCAGAAGGTGGGCATCAACATTGTGCCGCAGCGTAGGCGTGGTTTGTCTACTGTTGAAGCTGAACTAGAAGTGGATAGGAGCAAGAATGCTGCGTTGGAGGCCAAAATAAATGATCTTTCAACTCATGTGCAACTGAGACAGTCGAAGCAAGCTGAGTTGGAGGCCAAATTGGACTTATTGCTGAGCAAGACAACTAAGCAACTAAAGATGGTATGGCACCTTCTTGGTGCAAACTTTGAAGGAGCCAAACTGTGCAGCGCGGCTTTGGCCCTATTTTTTACTGATATTCTGGATAGTCTTGTAGCTTTGATGTTTAGAAATGTTAGTGATATTCTAGTATATGAGGAAATATAGGATCTAAAGTTTTGATGTCATGCTGGACATAAACATGTTGGGGTCTTGGTGATATATGTTCTGGTCAACACTGTTGATCTGTTAAATATATGGTGATTTGGGCCGATATGTTGATTTTGTGATCTCTGTTATAGCTGTTGTGTTGGGCTGCAATGTATCTGGGCTCTGGGCTGCAATGTATTTGGGCTGTAATGTATCTGGAATGTGGGCTGCAATGTATCTGGGCTGCAAATCGAAGTGGTTACAAGCTGTGACATCATCTGCCACGTCAGCACCACGTGGCATCCACGTCAGCGCCACGTGGCACCCACGTCAGCGCCACATGGCACCCACGTCAGCGCCACGTGGCACCCACATCAGTGCTACGTGGCATCCGCGTCAGCGCCACGTCATCGCCATGTGGCATCCACGTCATTGCCACAGGACAACCACGTCGGCGCCACATGGCAGCCACGTCAGCGCCGCGTGGCAGCCACGTCAGCACCGCGTGGCAGCCATGTCAGTCTCGTGTGGCATCCACGTCATCACCACATGGCAGCCACGTCATCACCACGTGGCATCCATGTCATCGCCAAGTGGCAGCCACGTCAGCAACCAACTCATCTCCATAAGTGACATGGCGAGTCAATCCATACGATCACTTTCGTCACAGATTTTGGGATTCAGGCTGGGTTCAATGAGCTTCACACCAATCTATGACGACTTGAGAACGTCATGGATCACGTTAATCTATGACGAAAACGTTAGTTCGTCACGACGCTTAATCTGTGACGCTCAATACATGATGTTTTGAAATTTTGTCATAGATGCCGTTTTATGACGAAATTGTGATGATCCATGACGAAAATCGACCGTCATGGACCGCGGGATGTTTTGTAGTGTCACAGAATGCATCTCTGATGTTAATTTAACAGTAACGGGCTCTGTTTTATGCCCGTTACCAAAGTTCCATGTGGGCCCAGAGAAACAGCCATTTCACGTGACCGGTGACTAGTTGTGGTAACGGTCATTGTTTGATGCCCGTTACGAATACTAGTTGTGCTGAGACGCGTGTGAAATAGATGTGTCTCATTTCGTCAAGATAGTGGAGACGCAGGTGCACATCAGGCGTCTCTGATATTGAGCTTCTGTAACGGGCTTTGCTTTGGTGCCCGTTACGTAAGGTCCCTGTGGGCCCAGAGAAACAGCCATTTCACGTGACCGGTGGCTAGTTGTGGTAACAGCCGTTGTTTAATCTCCGTTACGAATATGTCTTATCAGTAACGGGCATCTGCCCGTTACCTTTCTTGGCTTATTTGTAACACTTGATCGGTAACGGGCGCATTACCCGTTACCAAAGGCGATCTACGCCTGTTACCAAAGCCAGTTTTTCACGTAGTGTAACCCAGTACTTGACTCAGTCGCCGACTCTGAAAATCGTGAAGAGGTGAAGGATCAGATGGCGACTAGAGAGGGGGGGAGTGAATAGGAGCCGGTAAAAATTCTTCTCAAAGAACCCGGCCTATACCCTAGTCAAATCCCAGTCACACACAAGCGATGGATCGAATCACACACCAATCGCCAAGACAACGAGGTTATGGATCAACCTCAAGACCTAGGAACCATTCCTTGAAGCACACGCGAAAGCATGAAAGAAGAAGGGAGGAATCGAACCAAGAAACAAAGCTGCCAGCCTCTGGCGGACTGTCTGGCCAGGCAGGGCGGACGGTCCGCAAAGGCCGCGCGGACTGTCCGGCAGGGTATCGCGGACTGTCCGCACCCTTGCCGTGGACCGTCCGGCCTGAGCCGTGGACTGTCCAAAAAAGACACCAGAACCACCAGAGACGCACCGCGAATAAGGGACCGTCGCGGGGAGCACGCGGACTGTCCGCCAGGCACCCGCGGACCGTCCGCCCAGCACACGCGGACCGTCCGAAACTTCGTCCAACCAAAACTCGAAAACATTGCGGATCGAAAGCGAAGCCGAGCAAGAACACGAAGAACACGCGACGAACACGCGCGGCGCGGACCGTCCGCCAGGTCGACGCGGACCGTCCGCGAGGCACAGACAGAGCAGAAAACAGCCCGACCTCGAAGGTCAACTCCCCCAAATCATCATCGGATTTCCCAAACGGTTGAAGCTGTGCAGACAAGGGTTTGGGGACTTGAAAAGCGTCACACAAGGATGCTATAGCCCAAAAATCTTGCCTCCTAACTCCCTAAATCACCGGGAATCGCAAATCCTTTGAGCACCACCAAAAGCTAGAGCTCCGACCGAAAATCCTTGAATTGACGTGGTTTCCCGGCGTTTGAGGGCACAAGATCAATCACAAAGGTGCACAAGGCATCCATCCATGTTTCTCTCAAAGAAATCCGGAAAGAAACCAACTCAAATTCGCAGAATCACACCGAAAACAAAGGCACAAAAACAAGCACAAAAAGACCACGAAAAACACAACTCCGAATCTTCTATACAAACCAGGAAAGATTCATAAGGTCTAGCATGCCGCCCTAGCATCCATCCCTCTTAACAAATCTCACATGAAGCTCTCATGCTAGCCTAGAGAAAATGGAGAAGAAAAATAGCTACGAAAATGAGAAAAGGGAGGGGAGAAATGAAACCCTAAGTCGCGGAGAGAGAGAGCCATCCACACACACTCATGGCTTATATATCAGGTCCCGCCGGAGTGGTAAATGTCTCGACTACCCCTAACTTAACTACTGGCGATACAACCCACGTAGGGGCATTTAGGTAATATTTGTGGGTCTTGCCATCGGACGGCCACGCCTTTGCCGCACCCCGCGTCCTCCCGACGCAAGCCATGCGATCCCGCCGCGTGTCCTCCGCTTCGAAGCTTCTCGATACGCCTGGATCCCGTCTCCGTCGTGTTGGGCCCTCGGACTTGGTTTTGAGGCCCAAACCAAGAAACCGTCCTCCGATGGTTTTGTGGGCAAACCACCAAACCCCGCGTACTCGGTCCGGCCTCCCGCCAAACCACTTGACTCGACCGCTACCGTGCACGGGCTCGATTATCCATGACTTCGTCTTGCTCGTATCGCCACCATGTGACAAGCACCTAGTCCCGCTGTCCACCGGGTCCCTCGAACCGAGCCTACTTGCATTTCATTAAGCTCACCTCTTCTCCCCCTTGTTGACAATGTATGAATCAAGGTGAAAATGCAGAAATGCAAAACAAAGCATATAAACATCTACATGAGCTTCTCAAATAGGCCAAATCTAGTGTCAAAGGCTAAAAATGAGACAAAGATCACACATATGAATCATAGCATAGTCAAAGCATTGCCACAAGGAATATATGAAAATACAAGTATGTGACAAAGCAAAATTTTCAGATTTAAGCAATTTTACCAAAAGAAGGCTCGCTTCACATGTAAAAGCCTATCCATGTCACACTTGAGCCACAAACATGCATACCATTCAAAGATCATACAAGGATATCAAAATCTCAGCAAAAGATCGTGGCAAACACCCATAAAGCAAAGCATGTCATGTCAAAGCTCATGAGCCATGTGTCCACTTCGGGGAGACTTCTCCACTGGTGAACATCATGCAACATGTTTTGCACCCATATGTGAAAGATAAGACATTTTAAGTATAGACATGATGGATGGAGCATTTTTCAAGCATACACACTTCTTTTCAAGATTAATTCATTTCATGGTACATGAAGTGCCTTTGCGGCAAAAAGAAGCTTATGCTCCCCCATGAATGCAACATAGGCTAAACATTCACAATGATATTCGGCCTTTGGCCCAAATGCAAGAAAAAGGCATCCAAACACAATCTAAGCATAGAAAGCACATTTAGACCAAAACGTGACATGGATACACTACTACACATGAGTGGAGCACATTTCACCAAAAATTAGTCAAGATTAGCATTTATTTCAAAAGGGGCTATCTCACCACACATATATCTCAAATATTTCAAGAGCATAGCCTCACATCACTATTTCTCCACACATATGACCAATATCTCACAAATAGCCAAAGAGACTCAAATAAGGCATATGAAAGAAGCTCATCATCCTAAAATGCAATATGATACAAATGCAACATTATATATGACAAGATGGCTATCCTACTATGGTTTGTACATCAAGCAAAACATGTATATACATCAATGTAAAACATGGTATGATACATATGGTACAAGAAAAACCCCCAAGAATCAACTAGAAAGGGCAACAAACCCCAAGTTCCCCCGCAAGCGCACAAATGTAGCTTGGTCGAGAGGCTTTGTAAAGATGTCGGCTAGATGATATTGGGTAGGGACATGACTCAACACAATGGTTCCTTTTTCCACATTGTCCCTCGAGAAATGATACCTCACTTCTATGTGTTTGGTTCTGGAGTGAAGCACTGGGTTTTTAGCTAGGCTTATGGCACTGGTGCTATCACAAAGAAGTGGGATCTGGGTGCACTCCTCACCAAAGTCTCTCAAAGTGTATGAAATCCACAACAGCTGGGAACAACAACTCGCGGCTGCAACATACTCCGCCTCGGTGGTAGACTGAGCTACACTAGACTGCTTGCGGGAAGACCATGAAACCAACGAAGACCCAAGAAACTGGCAAGTACCAGAAGTAGACTTCATCTTGACTCGACAACCAGCAAAATCCGCAACGGAAAAACCATGAAGAGAGAGAGTTGAGGAGGAAGAATACCAAAGGCCAAGACCAGGGGCAGACTGTAGGTACTTGAAAATCCTCTTGACGGCCTGTCGATGTGATGTCCTCGGCGAAGCCTGAAAACGAGCGCACAGACACACACTGAACTGTATGTCTAGCCTTGTCGTCGGCAGGTAGAGGAGGGAGCCGACCATGCTCCTGTACTCCCGCTGGTCCACTGGTTCTCCGTCCTCGTCCGCATCCAAAGTGGCCGTACTCCCCATGGGAGTCGACATCGGCTTCACATCTTGCATCTGGAACTTCCTCAGCATGTCTTTCGTGTACTTGGTCTGGTGCACAAAAGTTCTGTCCTTCACTTGCTTGATCTGCAGCCTGAGAAAGTACTGCAACTCACCCATCATGCTCATCTCGAACTCCCTGCTCATCACATCTGCAAACTTGGCAACAAGGTTATGTGACGAGGGATCATGTCCAAGGCTCTCGGCGATCATCTCCCTGGCGATCTACTGCTGGTGATTGGTGATTGATCTCCCTTCTCGGATCTTTCTCTCATGGAGGTGCCTTCGGATCTGGTTGGCAAGTTGGATTTCAACCATGGGAAGCTTTTCCAAGATCAAGTGCTGGTACGTCATCGCAAGTCCGTGCACCACCCTTCTTCCTCTCCGAATGGCTCTTTCTTTCTTTTGGCCGTTTTTCGTCGCTTCACGGTCCGTTTATCGGAGGATTCAGTGGCTTGGATGCTACAATCTTGCCTTGGAGGATCGGCACCCGGTTTTCATGTGCAATTCCAAAGTGACCGTCACTTTCGTTTCTCGGTGTCTTGCAAAGCAGTGGGGTTTATGATCTACAATCTCAAACGTTTTATTGGGGAATGTTTTGATGTTTATTTCTTCTTGTGGAGCAACGGTGCCCCTCATTGGGAGAGAGAAAAATTTCTTTGGGAGCAGGAGCAATTGAAAGAGTGGCATTATGTGCAATCTAAGAGGCAAAAGAAACTTTCTTCTCGGTCCGTGGTCGCCGAGTTCACTTTGCTCCCGATGTTTCTCACGATCCTCCATTGCATCGGTCAAATCCTCGTCAAATCGTTTGTGGTTGGTTCTCTTGAGGTTCCCACTACGGTTCGCTTTTCGATCGTTTTTGGAAGACTTTCTCGCTGATCTCTCTCAATCGATCCGATTACCGGGCGTGTTCTTCGCGCGATGATACCGCCGATCAAATTTCAAATTCAAAGGGCACTTCGGTTTGCTCGCGGCAAATGTCTTGCGGTGGGCCATCGGGCCGTTGCCTCGTTCTAGTCCATGGAGATGTCGGGCTTGTTTTGGTTATGGGCATAAGCAACGCCGGTGTTTAACTCGGGTTAAGCCGAAAGTCCACTTGGGCCCCCAAGAGACGAGCACGAATCAGCCCACGGAAGATGAAAGGTCACGCCCTATTTCTTTCCCCTCGCCTCCCACGACTCCCGAGGAAATAGCAATCCCGAAAGTTTCCAATCTCCCCCAAGCTACAGTACTGATCGTCCCTCCTCGTCGTCGCCGCCTTCCACTACCCCACCGCCGCCTCAGCCCCCTCCTGAGCCCGACGACATGGCCAACTTCCCGTGCAACCCAATGCTCTTCCTCCCACCCGGCCTTCATGTGGAGCATGGATGGCACCGTCCGGCTCGTGCTCGCGTTGCCCTGGGGGGTGAGCCGCCGCGCCGTCATGAACAGTACGCCATTATTTCCCTGGAGCCGGAACCGCAGCAAGACCAAGTACCTGGCATCCTCCAGGAAGTCAGTGAGTTCTTGGAGCATAACTTCCACGTAGATGTGGTTTCATCCTTCCCATCTCCTCTGGGCTTGGGGCTTTTTCGGTTTGCCAATCCGGTTCAGCGTGAAGAGCTGCTAGATGCTTCCCCAATTAACTTTGGTCAGTGGGTAATGTCGGTTCATAAGCATGATGAGGCTCCACGAAACTTTAGAACATGCAATTATATCAGAGAATCTTGGATCATGTTTTTGGCCTTTCCGCTCGATTATCAGACTCAGGACTTCATCCAGGCAGCTGTTGCCCCATTTGGTAGATTAATTAGATGGTTCGAGGGACCTAACAAGTCAAGAGTTATTGCTCGTCGCTCGCTTCGTCTCCCCGATCGTGTCCCTCGCAGCATGGTAGTGTCTCAAGGTACCATGCTTGGTGGTGCAGGGGAGATCTGGATCGTGCCGGTGTTTATTCCGAATGGCAATTTCCCGGATGGTTTTCCCCATGATGAGGATCGGGTGCCGGTGGATGGTAACCCGCACCCGGTTCATGGTGCAGTTCAGCTTGGTAATATTGATGGGGCCCAGGGGTGGCAGCAAGATCTCAATGGAGCCGGCCATCATGTCCATGCGAGATTTTGGGTTAAATGATCAACGGATGGCCGATGTTCAACAACAATCGCAGCTCAACTCCGTCCCTCCTCATGAGTTGGCCGGCCGGATGCTTGGCCCGATGTTGATCAACGCAGGAGAATGAGTGGCGGGAGGAGGTTGACCAAGTCATGGAAGAACCTCGTGCAACAACAAGACTCGGTCACTTTTGATCAATCCGGATCCACACCGAGTACTTGAGGGCTCATGGTCCTGACATTGTGCTCAATGTTGAAGATGTTTTATCTGGGAAATTCAAGACAGTTCCTCTTCCTCCACTTCCTCTCGATGCTTCTTCTCCAGTTCACCCTGAGGTGCAGGGCATGCTACACCCAACTCTGCTGGCAGTTGAGATAGCGGCCTTTCAGAAGCTGCTGATTCCAACCATCCCCCCGGTGCTGCATTTTCCAGTTTTTGTTAATACTGGAATCATAGAGACCATAACCTCTGGTTCTTCAGTTAAGCACAATCAGGATGATTCGCTGGCAATTGTCCCTTCGAAGCCCCCTAGCTTGCACTCTGTCCTCCTGCATCTTTGGGCATTTTGGCACAGTGACAATCAGACTCATCTAAGCAGTAGTAGCATGGATGTGGAGGTTGAAGTTACTGCAAACCATCCTCAACCTCTCCTGGATGGAGCCCCTCAGGCTGGAGCATCATCTGTTTCCCAAGATACTAGGAGGACTCTGTCTCTGCCCAGAACAGTGTCAAAAAGAAACAGCAGGAAGCCCCTGGTAACTCAAGGCTGTCGGAGGAGCAGTAGGCTCAATACTTCTGAAGGTTTCAAGCACTCTCGGTGCTCGACAAGACTCCCGGGAAGAAAAGGAAGGTCATGGACAAGATTGCGCTCCACCTTTTGGATAATCCCCCTAAGCCTTCTGATATTGTCCCTGCCCCGGTCCCAATTGAGACTCTGCAACAGTGGGGGCTGTTTTGTAATGTGTCTCCTAGTGAGCTCACAGCGGATGAACTTATGACCAGGAAGTCAAATGATGGACAGGATGCTGTGCCTTGATCTCCTGTTGTTCCAGTGCTATTTTGTTTCCTTCAGGCTTGTCTGTTTAGCCTACACTTTATTCACTCTCAGGGACCTTAGTAGTCTTAGCTACTATATCTTTATTTTGTGGTGCTTGTGGAACCTTCAGACTATTTTGTTCTTGCCTGTTGGAACTTTTACATCTTTCTGGTGTGCTTCTATTTCTCTGGCTTCCAGTAGGCTTTCTCTCATGGCTGTGTTTGGATTTGCTCTGGTAGCTTTAATCCACTTTCCCTTTTCCTCGGTGACAAATGAATAATAGAAATTGGAATATTTTGTGTTGGAACATTCGGGGTCTTAATGCCTCTGACAAGCATGATGCAGTTAGAAATAAAATTGACGAGAGTGGTGCCTCCATTATCTGTTTACAAGAAACAAAACTGCAGAATGTCGATATTCATTTTATCAGGAAATTTGCCCCGAGACGCTATGATAAGTTTGATTTTATTCCCTCGCTGGGTGCTTCTGGTGGAATCCTTGTGTTATGGATTAGTGCCCATTTTCTTGGGTTGACTCTTGATAAACAGCCTTTTGGTCTTACGGTTTCCTTCACCTCTCAATTTAACTCAGCGATGTGGAAGCTTACCACGGTTTATGGCCCATGCCATGACCCTGAGAGAGCTGCTTTTGTCAACTGGATGCGCTCTCATGTTATTGATGCTGATGAGAACTGGTTATTCCTTGGTGACTTTAATTTTTACAGATCTCTACATGATAGAAATAAGCCTGGAGGAAATCTCTCAGATACCTTAATTTTTAATGACCTTCTGGGGCATCTGGGTTTGCTGGAGCTGCCTTTAAAAGGAAGAGCCTATACCTGGTCTAATATGCAAAAGGACCCTCTCCTAGAACAATTGGATTGGTTCTTCACATCTGCGAATTGGACAGTTACATATCCAAATACAATTGTTTTGCCATTGGCCAAAATTACCTCAGATCACATTCCTTGTAAGATTTCTATTGGTACTGACATCCCCAAGGCCAACATCTTTCGTTTTGAGAACTTTTGGCCAGAGCACCCAGGGTTTTTGGAAACTGTGGTTTATGCTTGGAATGCTTCGGTGAGGAATTCTAATTCCTCAGCTAATGTCTTGGCAGGAAAATTAAAGAATACAAGGACTAATCTGAAGAACTGGAGTAAAAGTTTGTCCCAGTTATCCTCCCTGATCAATAACTGTAACAAGGTTATTTTTTACTTAGACTCTCTCGAGGATTGCAGACAACTCCTGCTCACAGAATGGAATTTGAGAGTGACTATTAAAAAACAATTACAAACGCTTCTGAGATATAAAAATTTATACTGGAGGAAGAGATTCACTGTCAACAGAATTAGGTTTGGGGATGAGTGTACCAAGTTCTTTCATGCTATGGCTACAGTATCTCATAGGAAAAATACCATCACTTACCTAAGGGATGAAGCTGGAAATCAAGTACATGATCATGAAGGGAAAGCAGCTCTTCTTCTTCAGGAATACAAGAATAGAATGGGAATTTCTTTACAGCCACGTATGATCTTTGATTTGTCTTCCCTGGTTTCCAATACTCAGGATTTGGACAGTCTGGTGGTTCCTGTCCTTCAACAGGAGATTGACAATATCATCAAAATGGTTCCCATTGACAAAGCTCCAGGGCCAGATGGTTTCAATGGTCTGTTCCTAAAGAAGTGTTGGGGGATCATCAAAAAGGATTATTATACTCTCTGTCAGGATTTTTTCGAAGGCAATATTAATGCGGACTCGCTTGAATGAATCCTTTATCACTCTTGTGCCAAAAAAGAACAATCCAGAAACTGTTAATGACTTTAGACCTATATCCCTCCTTAACAGTAGTATCAAGTTGCCGACTAAGATTCTTGCGAGAGGCTACGGCTATAATCTTAAAGTTGCCTGCATGCTAATCAATATGGTTTCATTAAATCAAGATCCATTCAGGATTGCATTGCTTGGTGCTTTGAATATATTCACCAGTGTCAACAAAGCAAGAGGGAAATTGTTATTCTAAAGCTGGATTTTGCAAAAGCCTTTGATACTGTGGAACACACTGCTATTCTTAGTATGATGGAGGCTTTAGGCTTTCCCGCAAAATGGTTGTCTTGGATTTCAGCTATTCTTTCTTCGGCACCTCTTCAATTCTGCCGAATGGTACTCCCGGAAGGAAGTTTAAATGCAAGAGGGGAGTTAGGCGGGGTGATCCTCTCTCCCCTCTCGTTATTTGTTCCGTCGCCGAGTTACTTCGCATGTTATCAATGATGCACTTCACAACAATCATTTGTCTTTGCCAATCCCTCATGCCGCAATGACTTCCCCGGTTGTGCAATATGCTGATGATACTATTTTGATCCTACCAGCTGATAGACCACAACTGCTTTATCTTAAGGGCCTCCTACAAACTTTTGCAGAGTCCACAGGCCTAAGAGTAAACTATCATAAGTCCTCTATGATTCCCCTAAATGTGTCTCAAACTAAGCTTCACGACCTAGCTACAGCTTTTGGTTGTCAAATTGCCAGCATGCCTTTTACTTATTTGGGACTCCCAATGGGTACAACCAAACCTCGAATGGAGGATCTCACTCCACTAATGGACAGGGTCGAAAGGAGACTTAATGCTTGTTCAATTTTCCTTTCCTATACTGGTAGGCTTGAGATGATCAACACGAGTCCTTACTTCAACGGTGACCTATGCCATGTGCTCCATCAAGTTGCCGGTGGGGGTGATTGACAAAGATAGACGAATGAGGAAGCAATGTTTGTGGAGAGGTAACCACCCTGACAGAAAGGGAGGAAACTTGGCTGCTTGGTCTATGGTGCAGAGGCCAAAATCCAAGGGAGGCTTAGATATTCTTAATCTGAGATTACAAAATGAGGCCCTGCTCCTCAAGCAACTCAGTAAATTTTATAACCATATGGATATCCCGTGGGTGAATCTGATCTGGGAGAAATATTATCTTGGGAAAGTCCCTCATGCTTCCTCGGAGGTTGGTTCCTTCTGGTGGAAGGATGTCTTGCGTTTAAATACCCTCTTCGGGGGATTGCCTGTTGTGTTTTGGGAAATGGTTCCACAGTAACTTTTTGGGAGGATCTGTGGTGTGGTGAAGTTTTAGCTCATAAGTTCCCAAGATTGTTCTCTTTTGCCAGGAATGCTGAAATCTCAGTACAAGATTTTGCCCAAGCTGATGATCTGGATTCACTTTTTGCCTTGCCTCTATCGACTGAAGCTCATGAGGAATTGCTGCATCTTGATACGATGCTACTCTCTGTGGATCTCAATCCAGATGAACATGACTCTTGGTCTTTTTCCTGGGGAAACAAGAATTATACATCTAGAAGGTATTATCGAATGGTGTTTGAGAATTTTCGATCCTCTAGGATCTTCACACTTATCCGGCGGTCCAAGTGTGTCAACGAATCAAATTCTTCATATGGTTAGTCTTGGTTGATCGCTTGAATACAAGATCTATGTTTGCCTTGCGGAGGAACTATAATGTGCAACCCAATGCTTGCTGCGTTTTATGCACTCGCTAATGAGGAGGAAGACATCGATCACCTTTTCTTTTCTTGTGAGTTCGCTCTTGGCCGTTGGGCACGGCTTGGCATTATCCGGGACATGAACCTATCTCGTTGATGAAAGGGTTATTCAAGCTTTTCGACGTCCAACCCGGAGTTCTTCATGGAAGCATTCATCATAGCAAGTTGGGAGCTCGGAATCTTAGAAATGCCGTCATTTTCGATAACGGTTCGGCTTCGTTAGCGCTTGGGTTACGAAGTTTAAAGCTCGGGGTTTTCTTCACATCGTGAGAGTGAAGAGTGATAGACAGGCTTCTTTTATTTCGTTTTTTGAGAGTATCTCTTAATGTATTGGTAGCCTCTTCCCCCCCTCTTTTTTCTCTCCTCCCTGCTTGTACATAACCTCCTTTTGTTTTATTTAAGTTTACCAAGCTGTGGGGAACTCCCCCACAGTATTTGCCTCAAAAAAAAAAAGGTTATGTGACGAGCCACCAAAGACAATATCATCCACGTATATCTGAACAATCAACAAGTCATTTCCATGCTTGAGGAGAAACAAGGTCCTATCCATGGTACCCATCACAAACCCTCTGCTCAACAGAAAACCTCTCAATCTCCCATACCAAGCACGGGGCGCCTGTTTCAAGCCATACAGAGCCCTTTTCAACCTGTACACCCTGTGTGGGTACAGCTCGCTCTCAAACCCAGGTGGCTGCTTCACATACACCTCCTCCTCTATGACCCCATTCAGAAAGGCACTCTTCACATCCATCTGAAACAATTTGAACCCTTTAGCCACGGCAAAGGCTAGAAGGATCCGAATTGCCTCAAGACGGGCCACAGGAGCAAAGGTCTCCTCATAGTCGATCCCCTCCTTCTGACTAAACCCCTGAGCAACAAGTCTGGACTTGTTCCTCACAACCATCCCATTCTCACCCTCTTTGTTCTTCCAAACCCACTTGGTTCCTATAGGATGGCAATTTGGAGGTGGTTCAACTAACTCCCACACCTGGTTCCTCTCAAAGTTTTCCAACTCATGCATAGAATTGACCCAGTTTGCATCAGATAAAGCGTGTCCAATGTCCTTGGGCTCAAAAGTGGCAACAAAAGCAGCATGAGCAAAATGAGAGGAATTCCTGGACCTTGACCGTGTAGTACGTTTGTCGATGTCCCTAATGATCTTCGACAGGGGATGCACTTCTTGAATCCGCCGGGGAGCCTCACGCCTCGAGACTACCTCCCCCTCACCTTCAGCTTCTCTCACCTGGTCCTCTTGTCGCACCGTCGTTTTCCATGAAGTAGACGGTCCACGCTCCATAGTGGTCGTAGGGGAAGTAGTGGGTACACACTCAGCTTCAGGCGCATGGTTCTCTCCATCATCATCTCCAGCTTCATCCTTCTCCTCTTCAAAGAGGTCCTCGGCCATATCCTCATCACCTACACATTCAAAACCAAGAGAGGTACATGGCATTGTCTCGTCGAAGGTTACCTGGCAAGTCTCCATGATTTTGTTAGTCTCAAGGTTAAGCACCCTATAGGCTCTAGAGTGGTTAGCATATCCAAAGAAAATACCATCACTAGACCTAGCCTCAAACTTGTCGAGTTTTCCCTTCTTAAGAATAAAGCACTTGCAGCCAAAAACTAGGAAATGACTCACCTTGGGTGCCCGACCAAGCATAAGCTCATAGCAGGTCTTCTTCTTGAAAGTTCGCAATAAAATCCTGTTGGAAACATGACAAGCCGTATTGACCGCCTCAACCCAATACCTCCTAGGAGTCCTGTGCTCATCGAGCATCGTCCTAGCCATCTCACAAAGAGTCCGATTTTTCCTTTCCACAACTCCATTTTGAGGGGGCACATAAGGGGTCGAATACTGATGTTCAAGACCTAGATCACGATAGAAGGCATCAAAACGAGAGTTCTTGAACTCTGAGCCATTATCACTGCGGATAGCTCGGATGGCATTCCCATGCCTCTCGTTTCTCAACCTCACGATCAGATCTCGAACAAAACCAAATGTCTCACTCTTATCCTCCAAGAAAAACACCCAGGCATAGCGAGAGTAATCGTCCACCACAACAAGGATATACCACTTCCCACCCACCGAGCGAACTCGAGCTGGCCCAACAAGGTCCATGTGCAACAGCTCTGTCGGACGCTCGGTCATGACATCGGTCAGGGGTGGATGGGGAGTGGCTACCATCTTGCCATGCCTACCGGAGCACAAACCAAATCCTTCTCAAGCTTCAACCTCGCAATCCTCGGACAAGGTCAAGACCACTCAAGCGGGAAACCAAATCAAAGCTCAAGTGTCCCAACCGCCTATGCCATTTCCACAAATCAGAAGAAGGACCAGCCATCAAATAGCGAGCAGGACCCAAAGAACGAGAGAAATCAGCCCTGAAAATCTGACCCTCGGGGATGATCATACAGACAAGATCACCTCGAGAATCCAGCAAACGAAACTCGCCAGACTTGAAACGCACCTCAAAACCCTCATCAAGCAACTGAGAAACCGAAAGCAAATTGAAACCCAAAGACTTCACAAGAGCAACTCTCTTCAACGTTACCTTGTCACTCACATGCACAACACCCTCCGAAATCACCCTTCCTCGTCCATTATCCCCAAATGTGATGTACATCTTTTCCTTCACTGGGGTGAGGCTGGAGAACCACTTCTTGTCTCCGGTCATGTGTCGGGAACATTCGGAGTCAATCAAACAAATGTTCTCCGAGCCTCCTACCTGTAGTCAGAAACAAGAACGAGAGTGAGCTAGCGACTCGACACTGGGGTTAGCACAAAGAAAGTTAAACCAGTGTCGAGCCATCTGCTCAAAAGAGGGGTTAGAAAACATCATTCCCTTGCCACCAAACTTCCCATGTCCCATGGAGGGAGTACGAGCACCACGAGGGGGAAAACGTGGTCCGTAGTTCCTCTGGAACCCAAAGTTGTGATCATCTCCCCTAAACCCATATTGAGGACGAGTAGGGGGACGTCTAGCAAAACCACCATGAGCCCGACCAAACCTCTCACCAGCACGCACACCATCATCTCTCCTAACAAACCTACCACCCTGAGCTCCAATTCTACCAACACTCTTCACACTTCCCACACCCCGTGGAAGTGGCACTCTAGGCTCAGAAATACCATGAGACTGGCGATACCTGTCCTGGTTTGCTTGCTCCCTAGCAAACCTCTCATCCCTCTTCGTCTTGTAGCAAAACTCCGCTAGGTGTCTCTCCTTGCCACAATACTCACACCTGAAGGGGATGGGTTTTGGTTTTGGCTCTGGCTTCTCTCTAGGCTTCTCACCCTTCTCATTCACAAACTTCACAGGTTTCTTGAAGTCATTTGTCTTAGGTGGGAATTTGGGTGGATCTTGGGTTGCGTCAAGCTTTTTGCAAAGGTGGTTGGGCTTTGGTGTGAAATAGTTCTTGGGTGCTTTTGGAAGTGGGACTTGGATGTCTCCGATCACCTCAAACTCGGGGTTAGACTCGACACACTTCTCATACACACTCTCCCCACTGTTTTCTCCCACTTTCTCACCCAACTTCTCAAAACCCAAACCACGACCATCCGCTCTCTTGAACTCCTCAATCATGATTTTCAACTGAGGTTCCTGCCCAGACAACCAACCCAACACCTTCCTCAAATAGTCATTCTCCTCATAGATGACATCCAAACGGGAAGTAAGTTCAAGATTGCGCAAAGTAACTTCATCACAACTAGAGCATGCATTTGCAATAGGAGATTTCAAAGATGCTTCCAAAGAACTAATGGTAGAACGAGCATCAACAAGCTTAGCATGCATAGTAGGACATGATTTACAAGCACCAAGCAAAGTGGGTCTAGCCTTAAGCTCATCATACTCAGTCCTAAGAGCATCTAGTTTAGCCAAAGTAGAAGCATTCTTCTCATTAAGCAACTTGATCTCATTCAACCATGCATCACACTCAAGACACTCAACATCATCAAGAGTTGTAGGAGCAAGTTTCAAAGAGTCATTCTCAAGTTTCAATTCAAGCAATTTGGACTCTAACTCTCCTACTTCCTCACTACCATTCTCAAGTTGAGCCCTAAGATCTTTCCTCATCTTCTTAGCATCTCTCAACACACTATCACGGTTGTCAATCAAGCCATTCAACCTAGTGATCTCAACAAGCAAAGAGTCGGGGTCACGATTTACCTCATCCTCCGAGTCGGAGTCGCTTTCTTCCTTCTCGCTCTTCTTGCTACTCGAGCTACGGGCCATCCCACAAAAGCCTTCAAGCGCCACATAGCTCAACCCACTGAGGTTCCGGCTTGCACTCTTATTGCCCTTGCGCCTCCCGGCGTCTTCATCTTCACTACTTGAGCTTGACTGCGCGTCACTTGATCTTGAGTCGACGTCGCTTGCACCGGCCACCATAGCTCTTTCCTTGTCCTTCTTGTAGCCGCCCTTGCTCGGTTGCCGCTTGTCCTTGTCCTTGCTCTTGGACTTGCTGAAGTGCTTGCCGTTGGAGGAGTACTTGTCTTCACGCCTCGGGTGAGCCTTGTACTCGTTCATCTTGTACTTGTTCTCCTCCGCTTCCGGGCACTCGGCGATGAAGTGGCCACACTTGCCACACTTGTAGCACGTCCCTGAGCTCCGCCTTGCATTCCTCCGACTCTCGTGTAGTCGATCAAACCTTCTTGAGAGCAAGGCCAGCTCCACCTCACCCAGCACATCAAACTCCTCATCTGGAATAGACATAAGAGAAGACAAGGAAAACTATCGACAGGAAGGGTTAGATTTGCCTTTTGATCCGCCCACAAGAGCAAGACTGTCGAGCCCTCATGCTTGGATTGCAACTTCCTGTCAACCTCAGCCGACTTGAGCTTAGAAAAGAGGTCATCCAACTCAATAGTCAAATACTGCCCAGACTCCTTTATGGCCTCAACCTTAGCACCCCAAACTTTTGGATCCAAGACATGCAAGAGCTTCAAAGCCTGATCATGCTTGGTGTAAGGAAAATCCTCAACATTAGCCTTCATGTTGTTCACGATGGCGGTGAACCTCTGAAACATCGCATCAATGTCCTCACTGGGAAGTTGAGTGAAGTTCTCATATTGCATCCGGTAAGAAACAAAGAGGCGAGCCTTCACATGGTTATCACCACAGTGAGCAACCAACAACTTCTCCCAAATTTGCCAAGCAAGATTCAAATGGCGAACACGCTCAAACTCAGGATCACACAAGCTCCGGACCAAGTGATCAACAACTTTTGCATTTGCCTCATACTTGGCCTTAGCACCAGCATCGGTCACCATAAGAGTATGGATGTTGATCGGAATAGCATAGGTCTTGTCAAGCACAATGAAATCCAACAACTTGCCACGAAGAAAGATCATCATACGAGCCGCCCACTTGTGGTAACCCTTGCCATCGAAGTGCGGCGGATCGCCCCGCTCAACGTACGCCATCTTAGGATTCGAGACTAGAGAGGGGGGGAGTGAATAGGAGCCGGTAAAAATTCTTCATTGTGCGAAAATCGAACCAAGAAACAAAGCTGCCCCTCCTACGGCGGGCGTCCGGCCGGCAGGGGCGGACGGTCCGCAAAGGCCGCGCGGACTGTCCGGCAGGGTATCGCGGTCTGTCCGCACCCTTGCCGCGGACCGTCCGCCCGAGCCGCGGACCGTCCGAAAAAGACACCGGAACCACCGAGACGCACCGCGAATAACGGACCGTTCGCGGGGAGCACGCGGACTGTCCGCCAGGCACCCGCGGACCGTCCGCCCAGCACACGCGGACCGTCCGAAACTTCGTCCAACCAAAACTCGAAAACACCGCGAATCGAAAGTGAAGCCGAGCAAGAACACGAAGAACACGTGACGAACACGCGTGGTGCGGACCGTCCGCCAGGTCGACGCGGACCGTCCGCGAGCCACGTATAGAGCAGAAAACAGCCCGACCTCGAAGGTCAACTCCCCCAAATCATCATCAGATTTCCCAAACGGTTGAAGCTGTGGAGACAAGGTTTGGGGACTTGAAAAGCGTCACACAAGGATGCTATAGCCCAAAAGCTTGCCTCCTAACTCCCTAAATCACCGGGAATCGCAAATCCTTTGAGCACCACCAAAAGCTAGAGCTCCGACCGAAAATCCTTGAATCGACGTGGTTTTCCGGCGTTTGAGGGCACAAGATCAACCACAAAGGTGCACAAGGCATCCATCCATGTTTCCCTCAAAGAAATCCGGGGAGAAAACAACTCAAATTCGCAGAATCACACCGAAAACAAAGGCACGAAAACAAGCACAAAAAGACCACGAAAAACACAACTCCGAATCTTCTATACAAGCCAGGAAAGATTCACAAGGTCTAACATGCCGCCCTAGCATCCATCCCTCTCAACAAATCTCACATGAAGCTCTCATGCTAGCCTAGAGAAAATGGAGAAGAAAAATAGCTACGAAAATGAGAAAAGGGAGGGGAGAAATGAAACCCTAAGTCGCGGAGAGAGAGAGAGCCATCCACACACACTCATGGCTTATATATCAGGTCCCGCCGGAGTGGTAAATGACTCGACTACCCCTAACTTAACTACTGGCGATACAACCCACATAGGGGCATTTGGGTAATGTCTGTGGGTCTTGCCATCGGACGGCCACGCCTTTGCCGCACCCCGCGTCCTCCCGACGCAAGCCATGCGATCCCGCCGCGTGTCCTCCGCTTCGAAGCTTCCTGACACGCCCGGATCCCGTCTCCGTCGTGTTGGGCCCTCAGACTTGGTTTTGAGGCCCAAACCAAGAAACCGTCCTCCGATGGTTTTGTGGGCAAACCACCAAACCCCGCGTACTCGGTCCGGCCTCCCACCAAACCACTTGACTCGACTGCTACCGTGCACCGGCTCGATTATCCATGACTTCGTCTTGCTTGTATCTCCACCATGTGACCCGCACCTAGTCCTGCTGTCCACCGGGTCCCTCGAACAGAGCCTACTTGTCTCTCCATCTCCCGGAGGCACCTCAAGGCTGAAGACCTTTCGCGCCCGTTCTTCAACTGCAACAACACGAACTAGGCCGCAGCCTACACCTGCGAACTAAGCCAAGAGTCAGTCCAACACCCGTTGTCAATCACTCATCACTGAGGAGCGGTCATCCATCGACCACCAGGACGCTCCTGGTCCTCAAGAGGGGGAGATCAGATCTGAGAGTGCATCTGGCGCTGAAGAGGATCTCGCAGATGTTGATGCTGATCCAAGGGATCTTATGGCAGCAAAAATCTCTAAGTCATATTCTCCATCCTTCGTCTTTGGTGAATCTAAAGTCACCACGAACCTGATCAGAGACTATGAGGCTGCCGTATTTTTCCCTGCTGGCGACAGTCGCGCTCCCCTCGATGAGCAAACTCCAACTCCCGAAGCTAACGAGGTTGTCGTGTTTCTCGACTTCTTTACTTCCAGACTGAGGTTCCCTTGCGATCCACTTATTACTACAGTACTGGATAAGTTTTTTGTGAAGATTCACCAATTGTCACCGAGCTCATTTTTGGAATTATCCCAATTTTTTTGGGTTATGAAGACTTTCAGATGCAACTTTAGTGCCGATGTTTTCGCACGATTATTTGAAATGGTTATCGAGAAAGACATCATTAAACTTGACGACGGTCAGCACTACGAGGCGCACTACGCGTGTTGCACCTTCAACACACGTAGACAAAATTCGCGAAAGGGTCTCACCTAAATTCAGATCGCTCCTTGCTGCAAGAACAAC
The DNA here is from genome assembly GCA_947561735.1 of Cenchrus americanus. Lineage (NCBI taxonomy): Eukaryota > Viridiplantae > Streptophyta > Magnoliopsida > Poales > Poaceae > Cenchrus > Cenchrus americanus. The sequence continues at coordinate 93,869,557 of OX387242.1, read as the reverse complement.
CTTTCTGAGGATTGGGGTTCTTATTGGTCTTACATGAAAGTTGATATGTCGAAGATACCTGGCTACAATGGACCAGATCACCCTCTCTGTTCGCCCATTCAGGCACTGACTGCTACTTACACTACCCCTTACAATCATCGGGCAGCTGGATTCAGGAATTGCGAAAATGCATTCCACTTGGCCAGCATGATTCTCGGCAGCTGTGATATTATCAAAGAATACACTACCACAGAGATCTAGCCGATTCCTCATGGTTGGGCTCCCACAGAGATTGTCACTTTCTATGTGAACTGGGTGACGCAGGAAGTGCCTTTCCCCGATTTGGGCTTAAGGTGAAAGAAGGCCAGAGTGCCGAAGAGTTCATGGAAGAAGTGGAGAAGAAAGTGAACTCCATGATTGGTGAATCTACCATGAACGAATACAAGGCATACAAGAATTTGGTGAAACATAAAAGAAGGATCAATCGTGTATTCTCTGAGATTTGCAGTGAAAAATTCTTCCACTCTCGTCGCTCGAGCATTCCTGTGAAGGTTCCAGCTGTTGCCGTGGCCACCCTTGAAGGCCCCAAGAAGAAGATCTTCAAAGAAAGGCAAAGGAGGTACAGATGGAACATCGTCTTCCACAGTTCGTCCTGAGAGGACCGGATCTCTTGAATCAAGCAAACAGAAGAGAAAATCATCTGAAATCGTTTCGGATGCCGAAATTCAGGTGGCTTCTAGCCTCGCTCAATTGAGCCGAAAAAAGACCAAGAAGGCTGTGAAGAAGATTGCTGTTGGTGAAGTTCAGCGTGTTCCCTCCACCTTTGACAATAACATGATCATCGAACCCAGCCACAAAGGTTTTTTCTCTCGCCTGTGGCCTGACTTAAGATTCAATATTCGTAGACATTGTACTCCAGGCTTTGGGAATGAATTCGTGGATGTTGAAAATTTTTCAGATGATATGGCTGAAGTTCAGAAGGAGGTTACGACGCATGTCGCTGCTGTTGCTGCTGATGAAGTTGCTGATCCTCGACTCTCTGATTCCCAAGACCAGGCTTCTCCCCAATTCACCAAAGAATTAGAGATGACTGTTCACCGGGAGGAAAGTCCTGCGCAAAATGTTCCTTTGGTGGAGACTCGCGAAGATCTTCCTGAAGGTCAAGACCCTTCTCCCTCGATGATTGCCTTCAATAAAAGTTTTGGTACGTCTTATCGGGGTGAACTGCTAACTGTTGGCTATGAAAAGGCTGATGCGAGAGATGGCACATCTAAGCTTCTAACATTATGGGACTCGTCTAAAATCGTGGATGAAACGGGAGAAGGAGCTTCATAGTTTCTCTGTTGCCTTGTCTTACTTCATTTCATTCAACGGCTCTTCTGCGGTGATCGTCATCGGACATGATGTACTCTTCAAGTTCATGTAAAAGTTCATCAATTGTTTCGGGCTTCTTTCGTGTCAAATGTGAAGTTGTTGGTCCTGGAGTCAGACCCTTGATCGATGCATTGATCGTTGTTTTGTCATCCGCTTCAGGAATCTGAGATCTCTTCTGCATGAATCTTCTTACAAAGTTTCGTAATGGCTCTCTATCTTTGAGGACCAGGAGCGTCTCGTTGGTCGGTGGATGACCGCTCCTCAGTGATGAGTGATTGACAACGGGTGTTGGACTGACTCTTGGCTCAGTGCGCAGGTGTAGGCTGCGGCCTAGTTCGTGTTGTTGCAGGTGAAGAACGGGCGCGAAAGGTCTTCAGCCTTGAGGGGCCTCCGGGAGATGGAGAGACAAGTAGGCTCGGTTCGAGGGACCCGGTGGACGGCGGGACTAGGTGCAGGCCACATGGTGGCGAGATGAGCAAGACGAAGTCATGAACGATCGAGCCGGTGCACGGTGGCGGTCGAGTCAAGAGGCTTGGCGGGAGGCCGGGCCGAGCACGTGGGGTTTGGTGGTTTGCCCACAAAACCATCGGAGGACGGTTTCTTTGTTTGGGCCTCAAAACCAAGTCCGAAGGCCCAACATGACGGAGATGGGATCCGGGCGTGTCGGGAAGCTTCGAAGCGGGGGACACGCGGCGGGATCGCATGGCTTGTGTCGGGAGGACGCGGGGTGAGGCGAAGGGGTGGCCGTCCAATGGAAAGACCCACAAACATTACATAAATGCCCCTACGTCGGTTATATCGCCAGTAGTTGAGTTAGGGGTAGTCGAGTCATTTAGCACACCGGCGGGACCCGATATATAAGCCATGAGTGTGAGTGGATCGCTCTCTCTCTCGGTGACTTTGGGTTTCATTTCCCCCCTCCCATTTCTCTTTTTTCCGGACTATCTTCTTCTCCATTTTCTCTAGGCTAGCATGAGAGCTTCATGAGAGATTTGTTGAGAGGGATGGATGCTAGGGCGGCATGCTAGACCTTGTGAATCTTTCCTGGTTTTTATAGAAGATTCGGCGTTGTGAATTTCGTGGTCTTTTTCGTGCTTGTTTTTGGTGCCTTTGTTCTTGGTGTGGTTCCGCGGGTTTGAGTGGGTTTCTCCCCGGATTTCTTTGAGGGAAACATGGATGGATGTCTTGTGCATCTTTGGGATTGATCTTGTGCCCTCAAACGCCGGGAAACAACTTCGATTCAAGGATTTTTGTTCGGAGCTCTAGCTTTTGGTGGTGTTCAAAAGATCCGCGATTCCCGATGATTTAGGAAGTTAGTGTTGGGGTTACCCGAAAAATTCGGATGACTACCCAAACACAAGAGAGAGTGAGAGTTCTTAACACGTTCAAGTACAAGATGAGAGCTCAAAGAGACTGTGATTCCCTCTGCAAATTGCACAAGTTCCAAAAAGTCTGAATCCGTTTACACGTGCCCTTGCGCCCCCTTTTATAGGGACATGAAGGGACTTTTACATACCGAAAACACCCTCAAGCTCAGAGAATATTCCTACTGTGAACGCATACAAGAATGTTTTTTTCGCCTAACATATTTACAAATCTGCCACTAGTTCACACTCTAAACCCGGACTTTTTGGGACAACAACTTTGACTTTGCTTCTCCGCTGGTTCGTGAATGTCTTCACGCGTGACTCCCGAACTGGGTCCTCAACAGATTCTCGAATCGGCCTTGCTTCTCCGCCGGTTCGCGCATGTCCTCGCGCGTGACTCCCGAACAGAGCCCTCGACAGATTCCCAAATCGGCCGTCATCCGAAGTTCGCGCCATCGTCAGCTCGAGGTTCCGGGCTTCCGCATGTTCGTGACCCCATTTCTTCACCGAATCAAGATTCCCGAACTTCACACTTTCACGAATTCGAGGCTTCACAGGTTCCAGACTTCCGAAAATCATGAGTTTCCTGCCCCTGAAAAACATGTCTCAAGAACTTTGTTAAACCTAACGTTTCGAGGGTGACGGGTTTTCCTGAATTCCCCAACACTAGCCCCTCGGGGAAGCGGGTTGACTCCGACGATCCGAATCCACGAATCCTTCGGAAATTTAGTAAAAAAACGTCACCCTCGAAACGTCGGAGGGGACACGCGTCACCCGGGAACCTTAGAACGGTTGGATCGAGGCAGCTTTCGCGGAACTACCCCTCCCCGCCCCTACAAATAGCAGGCTGCCGCTGTTAAAAAATTTTACGGTCTTCCTACTTTTTTTGCGATTCGTGGATATTTCTTGCTCGCGGAGCTTGGTCTTCTGTTGAAAAGTTTGCGAACTTCCGGCTCTCTTCGCATCTCTCTAAGGTAATATCTTATTTCTCTCTTTTTCAACTCTTACTTGTCATACTTTGCTGCAGTGGTATTTTTATTCTATAAGCTTCATTGTCGAATGTTGTTCTTATTGGTTCGTATGTTTATCTCTGTTGGTTAGGTGGCTCGAGTTAAAAGCACAGCTAGACCTATGACTACCGAAGAGCTCATTGCGGCTGACCTCCCAGTTGACCCAGTTGTCGAAGGTGCTGAGCGTGCCGCACCAACCGAAGATGTCGGCTCTCCTAGCGGCTCCAGGAGTCGCGAAGATGGGGAAGTTCAATCTGGTGACGGCGAGGATATCGGGGATGTGGATGTTGGCATCAGTGATTTGGTCAAAGCAAAGACTACCGGACCGCTGCCACCCTCACTCGCCTTCAGAGAGTCAAAAGTCACAACAAATATGATTCGGGAGTATGAAAGAGTCGGGTTCTTTCCCCCGGGCGCTGGGCGAGCCCCGCTTGATGAGCAAATCCCTACCCCTAGGGACGGGGAATTTGTGGTCTTTCGCGATTTTTTCGTCTGTGGACTTAGGTTCCCCTGCGACCCAATTCTGTCAGCTATTCTGGATGCCTTTTCGGTGAAGATTAACCAGCTTTCGCCGACGTCTTTTCTTGAGATGTCAAAGTTCATTTGGATCATGAAGACCTTCGGCTGCAACCCCAGCGTCGACGCTTTTAATAGATTCTATGAACTGGTGATTATCCCCGAAGTTATCAAGGGCAGCGATGGGCAGTTCTATCACACCCAGCATGCGTGTTGCACCTTCAACACCCGTCTCCAGAACACCTAAAAGGGAATCACCCGAATTCAGATTGCTCCCTGCTGCAAGTCTAATCTTACCGAGGACTGGAACTCTCATTGGTTTTATTTGAAGGTCAACATGTCTGAAGTTCCCAACTACACAGGCCCGGCTCATCCCTTGTCTTGCCCGATTGCGCCCCTGACAGCGGTGAACACGGCCGAATTCAATCAGTGGGCCCTGGGGATTAGGAACTGCGAAAGTGCATTTTATCTTGCCAGTACCATACTTGGTGGCCGCGATATCATTGAAGAGTTCGTGGCCGCCCGGGTCTGGCCTATTTCGAGTGGTTGGGCTCCCACTGAGATCATATACCTCAAGGTCAACTGGGCCGCGCAAGAGGTGCCTTTCCTGAAGTTCGGGATTAAACTTCGTGAAGATCAGAGTGCTGACGCCTTCATGGTTGAGATAGAGAAAAGGGTGAACGTCATGATCGGCGAATACACCATGAACGAGTACAAGGCTTACAAGGCTCTCGTGAAGCACAAGAGAAGGATCAATCGCGTGTTCTCTGAGGCTTGCGGTGACAAGTCTTTCAATTCTCGAGGTCCGGGTCCCAAGCTGAAGGTTCCCGCAGTTGCAGTGGCCAGTTGTTCGGCTGCCCCCATCAACACCCCACGAATAAGGTCTTCAAAGCGAGGCTCATCATCTGTCAGCGAAGGCACTTCCTCTGGGGTCAAGCCATCAAGGACGAGATCCCTGGAATCGTCGAAGCGCAAGCGCAAAACTTCCGAATGAACTTCGGATGCAGAACTCTAGGCGGCTTCGGGCCTAGCCCAGATGAGCCGCAAAAAGTTGAAGAAGGCGGTGAAGAAAGTTTCTTCCGTCGGTGTTCGGCGAGTTCGCTCCGCCTTCGACGACGACGTTTTTGTAGAAGCAGACAGCCGGAAAGGTGTTTGCTTCTGGCCTCTGTTTAACTTTCAAGACAACTGTCCGTCGGGTTCTGAGAATGAATTCGTGGATGTTGATTCCTTTTCAGATGCTGCTCCCGAAGTTCCAAGGAGTCTGTACCTGCTGCTGCTGCTAAGACCACTGCCGAAGCTGAAGTTACTGTCCCCGCTGAAGCCCCCGCTGCTGCCGAAGCCCCTGCTGCCGATATCTCTCCACCTGCTCACTCTCGGGATGAAGCCTCCCCCGAATTCGCCAAGGAACTTGAGCTCACCGTACAAAGGGGGGAGAATCCTACCGAACATGCTCCCTTGGTCAAAGTTCGGGAGGTTGTTCCCGAAGATCAAACTCCCTCTTCTTCTTTGGCTGCTTTCAACAAGAGTTTTGGTACGTCTCATCGTGGCAAGTTATTAAGTGTTGGCTTCGAGACAACTGGCGTTGGGAGCAAGACTTCTAAGATTTTAACACTGTGGAAATCATCTATGTCTGTTGATGAATCAGGAGGGGAGAGCTCGGGACAACCTGAAGGAGGCCGCCGGGTTCTGAGAAAGGGCCTCATCCTACTCCCGAAGCCACCCCTTCGCCTCAGGGTAAGGCTTCTTCTGGTTCGGCGAAGCGGGTCACCATGCAGCATTTTAGCAAGCAAGGTTCGTTCCTTCTCACTACTTTTTCATGCTTTTTCCGATTCTTGAATTTTGATCTGAGACTTTAATCTTGAATTTTTCAGAATTCAAGGATCTTTTGCACTCTTACTCTCCCTCGAAGCTAGCGCGCTTTCAGGAGGACTATGCACTCAAACATTCTATGCTCGGGAAAGTTGCCGTCGAGCGGCTCGTTGAACAAGAGAAGGTGAACAAGCAACTTTCCCAGAAATCTAAGGAACACAAGCGGAGCTTCGCCCTTGCACAATCCGCGAACGTAGAACTTGAGAAGAAGGTGGCTGAGTTGGCAGAGGCTTTGAAGATAAGTCAAGATGAAAAGAAGCTCATGGAGTCGGCTCTTGAGCAGTCCAAGAAGGAACTGGAAAAGGTTCAAAAGTCCCATGAAGATGACCTCAGTGTAATCGAGAATCATCGGGGGAAACACGAGAGGGCTATGAAAATTGCCGAAGATCTTCGCACCAACAACGCCAGCCTTGCTAAGCCTCTGAGCACAAAAGATCGTAAAATCTAGGATCTCGAGAAAGCGCTTGCGGAGCAGAATGAAACCTCGAAGAGGAAGACTTCTGAAATTCTGGAAAAATTGAAACTACTTTATGAGGAATACAAGAAGTCACTGAACGAGTTCGGCGTTCGTCCAGCTCCTCTTCTGGACAACATTGAGATTCCTGAATTTATGGATTGGATGGAAACTGAGTTCCAGGCCCTCTCTGAAGTGATCTCCGGCGCTAGCGACTTCGCGGCTGCTTTCTCCGTAGAGAGTATACTGAAGATTCTTCATGACTATGACTGCGCCGATTTGGCGAAGTTCCGCGACGCGATCTCCCAATTTCCTAGCGCCACAAACACTTCTATCATCCGAACCAATGCTGATGTTCAGGCCATCAAGGACAAGTTCGAGAGGGAGTTTTGGCTGACCAGCGGGAAGGAGGTCGTCAAGGTCATTGTGCGCGCTAAACTTGCTGAGGTAGTTTTTTGTTCGATTTCATCACTTGTACCTACCATCGATGTTTCAGTCTCTCGAATTCCCTTCACATTTGCTTTTCTTTATTTCTTAGTTGAACGAGGAGGAGAATCGCGAAAACATCGCTGCGTCCCCCGAAGGGTCAACTTTCGGCGAAGATTCGAGCGACTCAGGCGAAGGGGGTTCAGGCGGCAGCAGCAGTAGCAGCAGTAGCAGCAGTAGCAGCGATGAGGGCAGCAACGACGGGCAAGCTTCCGAGCACGAAGATAGTTCTCCAAAGGTGGATGTCACGAATTAGATATTTTGTCCGAACCTTGCACACCCTTGAGGCTGCCTGTACATTTGTGTAGATTCACTTAGTTTGTTCTGAACAAATGTTCTGTATACTTTAACCTGCGCAGGTCCTGCAAGCTTGGCCTGTGCAGGACGTATTGCCACTACGAATTCATCGAGATAGGATGTTTGTTAGCGGCGAAGCGTGGCGTCTGTTCAAGCGGGCTCATCCCAAACAAGACTTCTCCGATTTTTGGCTTGAGACCTCGCTTAAATTTTCTATGGGCTGTTTTGATCTCTCTTCATTTTTCTTGTTTCGTAAGAAGGGACGTTCTGCATCCTCTACTTCGCGCTCCGCAAAAATTCCGAAGACGGAGCCCCTTAGCCCCTTAGCAGGCGCGTCTGACTTCGCTTATGCTAGTGATATGGACGAAAACAATGTTTGTAAACCAGGACATGTTGTAGAGCTTTCATTCTAAATTTTGCTTTGACTGCTGTAATCATTGATGTATTATTCGGAAGTTTTTATGCAAATAAGGCAACGAATACGTTTTTTCTTGAAAAAACATCACCCTCCCCCACCTTGCCGTTTTGCATGAAAACTTGAAGCCATTTTGATGAAGCTTACAGTTCGCGTATCTCGATCGAGTACACCTTTAAGAGAAATCTTCATTAATTTTTGAAAATTTGTACAGTTATCGCCCAAGTCGACAAAATTTGTTTTCGAATTTTGTGGACTTGATCCAACTGGCAGACTTGCCCCAGTTGATACTGCAACCCTCAGTTGCTTCAACTAAGACTTTATACGATTTTTCGCATGAGCCCCTTGCCCCTTTCTTACAACGATGTTATCACAAAAAACTTTTCGGCAATTTACGCTAAAGAAAAGTTTGGCGGTAACCCCGTATGCATTTACTTTCTCGAAATCACCCTGCAAGCTTTTTTCGGTGGAAATCCCCTCGTGGATGGGATTCTAGGCCACAGCTTACTGCTGTCTCGGGCCTTTTTGGTGGGAATCCCTTCATGGGTGGGATTTGAGGCCACAACTTGTTGTTGTCTCCGGCCTTTTTCGGTGGGAATCCCTTCGTGGATGGGATTTTCTAGGCCACAACTTGTTGTTGTCTCAGGCCTCTTTCTTCACGATGGAATTCCGGCTATCATGAAGCCTTTCTCACAAACTTTCTTTCTTTTTTCATAATGGAATTCTGGCTATCACGAAGCCTTTCTCACGAACTTTCTTTCTTTTTTCACGATGGAATTCTGGCTATCACGAAGCCTTTCTCACGAATTTTCTTTCTTTTTTCACAATGGAATTCTGGCTATCACGAAGCCTTTCTCAGGAACTTTCTTTATTTTTTCACAATGGAATTCTGGCTATCACGAAGCCTTTCTCACGAACTTTCTTTCTTTTTTCACGATGGAATTTTGGCTATCACGAAGCCTTTCTCACGAATTTTCTTTCTTTTTTCACAATGGAATTCTGGCTATCACGATTTGGGGGAAGACTCTTTTCATATATATATCACAAAGAGTATTTACATAGGATCCGCCTTGTTAAAAACCTTGCCTCTTGATTTAGAGCCCCCTTTGCAAGGAAAAGAGTACGGTCCTTCTTATTCTAATGCGACTAGAAAAAGTAAAACTAATTTTTTCTCCCGAAATCACTTACACGTGATTCGGATTTTTTAGTTTTCTAGAATACAAACTTACGAAAATCGAAAAACTACTATATGTTACATCTAGCTACAACTAGGGTTTTCATGGATAATACCTTTTTAGACTGTCAGCATTCCATGAATACGGCAACTCTTCGCCAGTTTGCTCCATCAAGCGAAAAGCCCCTGGCATATTTGTTTCCCTGGCAATGTAAGGCCCTTCCCATGACTCATGAAGTTTTCCTGGGTTCTCCCAATTTTTCTTCCTTTTCAACACAAGATCACCAGGTTTGATGTCCTTTCGGACCACCTTCTTGTCTCTCCATGCCCTTGTTTCTCTTTGGTATTTCTCAATGTTTTCTGCGGCTTCAAAGATTGTCAGTTCGATCATGTCCTTTTCCACCTTCTTATAAATTTCCTCTATCTCTTTTCCTTTCATGACTCTCATGCTTTCATTCTTGATTTCCTCCGGTGTCATAGCCTCAGTCCCGAAAAGTAGGCGAAAAGGCGTAAAACCTGTTGCTCTTGATACTGTGGTGTTGTGAGACTAGATCACCTTCGGAAGTTCATCCACCCACTTTCCTTTTTTCTGGTCGAACAAGCATTTCTTGATTCCTGAAAAGATCAGGCCATTGGCTCTTTCAACTTCCCCATTAGACTGTGGGTGATATACTGACGAAAATTTCGCTTGAGTGCCCAAGGTTTTGCAATATTCTTTGAAGGTGTAGCAGTCGAACTGTTTGCCATTGTCAACCGTTAGTTCTCTAGGAAGCCCGAACCTGCATACTATGTTCTGCCAAAAGAATTTCTGAATTGTTGTTGCTTTGATATTTGCAAGTGGTTTTGCCTCTACCCACTTTATAAATAATCGACTGCCACAGCTGCGAATCGGCAGTTGCCCTGAGCTGTTGGCAACGGGCCCACTAGATCCATTCCCCACCTCTGCAGAGGCCAAGTCGGTGGAATCAAGTGAACTGGCATTGAAGGCAGGTTCTATTGATTTGCAATTTTCTGGCATGCTTCACACTGCCGAACTAACGCCTTGGCATCAATGTTTATGGTAGGCCAATAGAATCCCTGCTTTATCGCCTTCCCGGCCAAAGCCCTAGTGCCTATATGCGCTCCGCAGAATCCACTGTGGATTTCCTTTAGGAGTTCTTGACCTTTTTCGGAGGTGATACACCGCAGCCAAGGTTCGGTGACTCCTGACTTGTATAGTTCTCCGTTCACTACTGTGTATCCCCGAACCCTCTGCTTCAGTCTTTTCTCCTCTAACTCGTTTTGTGGTTCGTAGTGTCCTCTCAGATAAGCCATGATTTCTGCTCTCCAATCAGGAGTTTCCACTATATTCATGATTTTGGCTCTCGAATCCTTGATGGACGGTTCTCTGATGATTTCGAAGAACACATCTGGGGGTAGCTCTTGGTTTCTAGCTGCAGCTTTCGCCAGTTTGTCTGCCTCATTGTTGTCATCCCTTGGGATATGCTGGACTGAGTACCCTTTGAAGTGTTTTTCCATTCTCTGACTTTTTCCAGATATCTCATGAGAACAGGATTTCTTGCCTCGCTTTCTTTCTCGATATGTTCTTGGATCACTTTCGAATCCGTTCTGATTATGAAGGTCTGCTACCCCAAGACTCTCATTTTCCTTAATGCCAATAGAAGAGCTTCGTATTCTGTTGTGTTGTTCGTGGAATGCTGATTGTTCGCGAATACGAGCCGAGCTGCGTATCTTATGACCACGCCCGTCGGGGATGTCACAACAGCCGAAATTCCAACCCCTTTGTAACACCAGGCCCCGTCACACTGTACTATCCAAGGTTCGGGTGCGTCCTCCTCGAGGTTCTGAGTAGGTGAAGTCCAGTCCACGACAAAATCTACCAGAACTTTCAATTTTATTGCACTTCGTCTCTCGAAGTCTACCACGTACTCAGAAAGCTCAGCGCCCCACTTGATGATTCGGGTGGATGCCTCTCTATTTGCGAACAAGTCATTCAGCGGCTGGTTGGTGATGACCCTTATTCTGTGACCCTCGAAGTAATGCCTTAGCTTCCTTGCTGCCATGATGACTGCGTATGCCATTTTTTCCAGCTTGGAATAGAAGATCTTGGAACCAGACAATGCTTCTGAAGCAAAGTATACGGGAATTTGTCTGAGCTTTCCTTCTTCCTCTTTTTCTTGCACTAGCACTGCACTTACTGCCGAATTTGATGCAGACACATATAGCAGGAGCGGCGATTTAGGTTCGGGGAGACAGAGTTTGGTCATGATGGACAAGTAATCCTTTAATTCCTGGAAGGCTCGCCTCTGAGGTTCAGACCACTGGAAGTTCTTAGTAATTCTGAGGACTTGGAAGAACGGTAAGCATCTTTCTGCGGCTCTGGGAATGAATCTGTTAAGGGCAGCTACTCTCCCTGTCAGTTTCTGCACATCTTTCACTGAAACTGTATCTTGCATTTCCACTAGAGCCTTGATTTTGTTGGGATTTGCCTCTATGCCTTTTGTTGATACTAGGCATCCAAGAACTTTCCCCTTGTGAATGCCGAATACACATTTCTCCAGATTCAGCTTCAGATTCGCTGCCCTCATGTTCGCAAATGTTTCCGCCAGATCACTGATGTGGTCTTTCCTCTGAACACTTTTGACAACTATGTCGTCCACATATGCCAAGATGTTTCTCCGAATCTGCGGGTGTAATACTATTGCTATCATTCTTGAAAATGTACATCCTGCGTTCTTTAGCCCCTCTGGCATTCTTACGAAGCAAAATGTTCCGAAGTGAGTGATGAAACTTGTTTTCTCTTGTCCTCTTTCCGAACCCTGATCTGATGATACCTAGAGAACATGTCCAAAAGCGAGAGCATCTCACTATTGGCTGCATCATCTACGATTTTGTCTACCCTCTCCAATGGAAAATCGTCTTTCTTGCATGCCTTGTTCAAATCGGTGAAGTCCACACACATTCTCCACTTTCCATTTTTTTTCTTGACTGGCACAGTGTTGGCTAGCCAGACCAGGTACTTGACTTCTCTGATTACTTGTGCATCCTGTAATCTCTGAACTTCTGCTTCGACGACTTTCACCTTTTCCTCAGACATTTTCCGAAGTTTTTGATTCTTGGGTGGTATTTTTTCGTCTGTTTCCAGGGCATGTTCGATGATATCCCTGTCAACACCTTGCAAGTCCTTGGCTGACCATGTGAAAACATCCTTGTTTCTGTTCAAAAATTGTACAAGGTCCTTGTCCTCTTCGGCACTGAGGTTGGCCCCTATTATGACTGCTCTATCGGGCATGTCATCCAGATACACTCTCTTTGTTTCACCTTCTGCGGCTATCTCATTTTTTTCCTTGTCCCGCTTAGGCTCTTCGTAGATTTCCTTCTTCTCATCAGCTGCTTTCAGCTGGTACACGTTCGTTTGGCCGGGCGTGTGGCCTTTTTTTATGTTTCTGGCCTCTTGCGGATTGCCGAACACCGTGATGACCCCTTTGGGCGCAGGCATCTTCATGCATAAGAACTGCTGCCTTATGACAGCATCAAACTTGTTCATGAAACCTCTACCGAAGATTGCGAGGTATGGGTGGTAAATGTCAACTACATCGAACGTGAGACTCTCCGTTCTGGCATTCTCGAGATCTCCGAAGGAAACCGAGAGCGAAATTTTTCCAACCGGCTTGATGGGCTTTCCTCCGGACCCTTGCAGCGGGTACTCTGGGGGATCCAACATGTGCTACCTCAGATTCATTTTTTCGAAAGTCTTCAAGAACAGGATATCCGCCGAGCTCCCATTGTCAACCAGGACTTTTCCTATGACCCATCCGGCTATGTTCACCTCAATGACCACGGCGTCATTGTGAATCGCGGATTTCAACCTGAAATCTTCTTCTGTGAAGGTGATTGGCACCTTTGCCCACTCCGGCCGTGCAGCTGGGCCGTCATTGATGATAGTGTTCACAGACCTGAAGTAATTGTTTCTTTGCTTCTTGGTCTCGAATTCCATGGCTGACCCGCCCGTGATTGGCATGATAGTCCCGAACAATGGCAATGCTTTGGAGTTCTGAGGTCCCGAACTTGACTGAGGTCTTAACGAACTTTCTGGAGGTGGCGGCAGGATTTCCCGAATGGGTTGCGGTTGCTGGATTGCCTGGATCGCTTGTGACTGAGGGAAAAACTGCTGCGACGGCTGCCACGTTGAATGTGGTTGCGGGAATTGCTGAACTGGGACAGAACTTGACTGTAGGTTCGCGAATTGCGGCTGCCAGAAATTCGGGCGAAACTGGCTTGGCATTGAGGATGCGATGCTCATTAGTGCTTTCTCTTTGCTGAATTCTTGCCATGTTCTATTTCGTTTCTGGGCACCCTTCGGTGCTATGCCCCCTCCCATGATACTGGCAATAGAAGTAAGGATCTTTCGGGTTGTGGTTCGTGAGTGCTGGGGGTCCTCTGCCTCTCCCCCTTCCTCTGGGATTGAACCCTCCCCTGGTGCTTGGCCTGTTGCCCTGCTCAGGTTGCGAATTTCCGACATTGTTGACATTTCGCGGATGTTGGGGTGGTGCCCTCCACGTCATCTCTCTGTTGCCTTGTCTTGCTTCGTTGCGCTCGGCCACTCTTCTGCGATGGTCATCATCTGACAAAATATACTCCTCCAATTGGTGAAAGAGTTCCTCAACTGTCTTAGGTTTCTTTCTTGTGAGATGCAAAGCTGTCGGCCCTGGGGTGAGACCTTTGATCAGTGCGTTGATCTTTGTTTTGTCATCAGCTTCGTGGATTTGAGACCTTTGTTGCATGAACCTTCTCACGAAGTTCCGCAGTGGTTCTCTGTCTTTCTGCTTGCAGTTATACAAATCTGATGCTTCCGCTGTGGTGTCGTGGAACATTTGAAATGCTTGCATGAACTTTGTCTTGAGGTCTACCCAGCTGTAGACTGAATGTGGAGGCAGCAGTGAGTACCAATTCAGTACTGGTCCTTCGCAAGCAATGATGAAGGATTTGGCCAGTGCGACATCGTCCCCTCCTGCCGAATTCACAGCTGATTCGTATCTCATGAGAAACTGCCTGGAGTTTCCGAAGTCGTTGTATTTGGGGAGAGAGACAGGCTTAAACTTCGGCGGCCAAGGTGCTGTTTGCAGCCCAATCGACAGCGGAGATTCAGAATCCACGAAGTGTGAGACTCCATTTCCCGCGAAGAAGTTTTCTTTCGGGGGTTCTCTTGCTGGCCCAGAGTTCTGGTGCGGTGACTCCTGCCACAGGGAACTGCTCTCTTGTTCTTTCATTTCATCAATTTCTTTCTGTATCGTTTCAATTTGCTCTTTTGCTTTGTTTAGCTGCTCTAGCTTTTCAGAGATTTTTCTCTTCGCCTGCAATTGAGATGCGAACTTTTCTTTGTCTTTCTGCAGCTGCTGTATCTTTTGCTGAACTATTTCTAGCTCCCTATCTATGTTGTTGTCATCATCATCCACATTCTCGAACTCTTGCTGTTCAGCAGGTTGTTCTTGGGTATGAGCTATTTTTTCTGCTCTTGCCATCATGAGAGCTTCAAGCTTTGCTCTCCGTTCTTGGTCTGTTGTGTTAGAAGATTCAGGAACGAAAGAGGTTTCATTCCCTTGGGTAGGATGGTGATTGTCTTGATTTGCCTCTGCTGGAACGTTCTTCTTGGATTTCTTCTGAGGTGGCATCGTGAGTTTCTTTTCGGCTGGAACACGGTGGGCGCCAATGTTGGGGGGTTACCCGAAAAATTCTGATGACTACCCAAACACAAGAGAGAGAGAGAGAGTTCTTAACACGTTCAAGTACAAGATGAGAGCGCAAAGAGACTGTGATTCCCTCTGCAAATTGCACAAGTTCCAAAAAGTCTGAATCCGTTTACACGTGCCCTTGCGCCCCTTTTATAGGGAGATGAAGGGACTTTTACATACCGAAAACACCCTCAAGCTCAGAGAATATTCTTAGTGTGAACGCATACAAGAATGTCTTTTTCGCCTAACATATTTACAAATCTGCCACTAGTTCACACTCTAAACCCGGACTTTTTGGGATAACAACTTTGACTTTGCTTCTCCGCCGGTTCGTGAATGTCTTCCCGCGTGACTCCCGAACTGGGTCCTCAACAGATTCCCGAATCGGCCTTGCTTCTCCGCCGGTTCGCGCATGTCCTCGCGCGTGACTCCCGAACTGAGCCCTCGACAGATTCCCGAATCGGCCGTCCGAAGTTCGTGCCATCGTCAACTCGAGGTTCCAGGCTTCCGCATGTTCGTGACCCCATTTCTTCACCGAATCAAGATTCCCGAACTTCACACTTTCGCGAATTCGAGGCTTCACAGGTTCCAGACTTCCGAAAAGTGTGAGTTTCCTGCCCCTGAAAAACACGTCTCAAGAACTTTGTTAAACCTAACGTTTCGAGGGTGACGGGTTTTCCTGAATCCCCCAACAGTTAGGAGGCGAAATTTTTGGGGTATAGCATCCTTGGTTGACGCTTTTCATGTCCCCAAACTTTTGTCTCAACAGCTTCTACCGTTTGGGAGATCCGGTGATGGATTGGGAGTGTTGACTTTCGGGGTCGAGCAGTTTTCAGTTCTGTTCATGCCTCGCGGACGGTCCGTGAGGGCCTGGCGGACGGTCCGCGTGCACAGTGTTCGTCGTGTGTTCTTCGTGTTCTTGCTCGTCTTCGCTTTCAATCCGTTGTGTTTTCGAATTTTTGTTGGGCGAGGTTTCGGACGGTCTGCGTGTGCCGGGCGGACAGTCCGCGGGTGCCTGGCGGACAGTCCGCGTGCTCCCCGCGGACGGTCCGTTTTTCAGGGTTCGCTACTGGAGGTTCTGTTGGATTTAACGGACAGTCCGCTGCTCTAGGCCGGATGATCCGTGGCATGGGTGCGGACAGTCCGCGATACCCTGCCGGACAGTCCACGCGGCCTGTGCGGACAGTCCGCCCCACCTGGTCGGACAGTCCGCCAGAGCCTAGCTGCTTTGCTCTTTGGTTCGATTCCTCCCTCCTTCTTTCGTGCTTCCGCGTGTGCTTCAAGGAATCGTTCCTAAGACTTGAGGTTGATCCATAACCTTGTTGTCTTGGTGATTGGTGTGTGATTTGATCCATCGTTTGTGTGTGACCGGGATTTGACTAGGGTATAGGCCGGGTTCTTTGAGAAGAATTTTTACCGACTCCTATTCACTTCCCCCCTCTCTAGTAGCCATCCGATTTTTCAATAGGTATCAGAGCTTGGTGCCGGATTCGTGGTGACTTTGACAAGTCTTGAATCCTAAGATGGCGTACGTTGAGCGGGGCGGTCCGCCGCACTTCGATGGGAAGGGTTACCACAAGTGGGCGGCTCGTATGATGATCTTTCTTCGTGGCAAGCTGTTGGATTTCATTGTGCTTGACAAGACCTATGATATTCCGGCTGAGATCCACACTCTTATGGTGACCGATGCCGGTGCTAAGGCCAAGTATGAGGCAAATGCAAAAGCTGTTGATCACTTGGTCCGAAGCTTGTGTGATCCTGAGTTTGAGCGTGTTCGCCATTTGAATCTTGCTTGGCAAATTTGGGAGAAGTTGTTGGTTGCTCATGGTGGTGATAACCATGTGAAGGCTCGCCTCTTTGTTTCTTACCGGATGCAATATAAGAACTTTACTCAACTTCCCAGTGAGGACATTGATGCGATGTTTCAGAGGTTCACTACCATCGTGAACAACATGAAGGCAAATGTTGAGGATTTTCCTTACACCGAGCATGATCAAGCTTTGAAGCTCTTGCATATCTTGGACCCAAATGTTTGGGGTGCTAAGGTTGAGGCCATCAAGGAGTCCGCGCAATACTTGACTATTGAGTTGGATGACCTCATTTCTAAGCTCAAGTCGGCTGAGGTTGACAGGAAGTTGCAATCCAAGCATGAGGGCTCGACTGATCATAGTCTTGCTCTTGTGGGCGGATCAAAGGGCAAAGCTAACACTAACCCTTCCTATCGACAATTTTCCTTGTCTTCTCTTATGTCTATTCCAGAAGAGGAGTTTGATGTGCTGGGCGAGGAGGAACTGGCCTTGCTCTCAAGGAGGTTTGATCGACTACATGAGAACCGGAGGAATGCAAGGCGGAGCTCGGGGACATGCTACAAGTGTGGCAAGCGTGGACACTTCATCGCCGAGTGCCCGGAAGCGGAGGAGAACAAGTACAAGATGAGCGAGTACAAGGCGCACCAGAGGTGTGAAGACAAGTACTCCTCCAAGGGCAAGCACTACGGCAAGTCCAAGAGTAAGGACAAGGACAAGCGGCGATCGAGCAAGGGAGGCTACAAGAAGGACAAGGCAGGAGCCATGGTGGCCGGTGCAAGCGACGTCGACTCAAGCTCAAGCGACGCGCATTCAAGCTCAAGCAGTGAGGATGAAGACGCCGGGAGGCGCAAGGGCAAGAAGAATGCAAGCCGGAACCTCAGTGGTTTGAGCTGTGTTGCACTTGGAGGTTTTTGTGGCATGGCCATAGCTCAAGCAGCAAGAAGGACGAGAAGGAATACACCGACTCCGACTTAGAGGATGAGGTAAACCGTGACCCCGACGCTTTGCTTGCTGAGATCACTAGGTTGAATGGCTTGATTGACAACTGTGATAGTGTGTTGAGGGATGCTAAGAAGATGATGAAAGATCTTAGGGCTCAACTTGAGAATGCTAGTGAGAAAGTAGGAGAGTTAGAGTCTAAGTTGCTTGAATTGAAACTTGAGAATGACTCTTTGAAACTTACTCCTACTATTTCAGATGATGTTGATTGTCCTGACTGTGATGCCTGGTTGAATGAGATCAAGTTGCTTAATGAAAAGAATGCTTCCACTTTGGCTAAACTAGATGCTCTTAGGACTGAGTATGATGAGCTTAAAGCTAGATCCACTTTGCTTGGTGCTTGTAAATCATGTCCTACTATGCATGCTAAGCTTGTTGATGCTCGTTCTACCATTAGCACTTTGGAAGCTTCTTTGAAATCTCTTGTTGTCAATGCATGCACTAGCTGTGATGAAGTTACTTTGCGCAATCTTGAACTTACTTCCTGTTTGGATGTCATCTATGAGGAAAATGATTACTTGAGGAAGGTGTTGGGTTGGTTGTACGGGGGGAACCTCAATTGAAAATCATGATTGAGGAGTTCAAGAGAGCGGATGGTCGTGGTTTGGGTTTTGAGAAGTTGGGTGAGAAGGTGGGAGAAAACAGTGGGGAGAGTGTGTATGAGAAGTGTGTTGAGTCTAACCCCGAGCTTGAGGTGATCGGAGACATCCAAGTTCCACTTCCAAAAGCACCCAAGAACTCTTTCATACCAAAGCCCAACCACCTTTGCAACAAGCTTGACACAACCCAAGATCCACCCAAATTCCCACCTAAAACAAATGACTTCCAGAAACCGGTGAAGTTTGTGAGTGAGAAGGGTGAGAAACCTAAAGAGAAGCAAGAGCCAAACAAAACCCATCCCCTTCAGGTGTGAGTATTGTGGCAAGGAGAGACATCTAGCAGAGTTTTGCTACAAGAGGAAGAGGGATGAGAGGCTTGCTAGGGAGCAAGCAAACCAGGACAGGTATCGCCAGTCTTATGGTATTCCTGATCCTAGAGTGCCACTTCCATGGGGTGTGGGAAGTGTGAGGAGTGTTGGTAGAGTTGGAGCTCAGGGTGGTAGGTTCCCACAGAGAAGTGGTGGTGAGAGGTTTGATAGGAGAGATGATGGTGTGAGTGCTGGTGAGAGGTTTGGTCGGGCTCGTGGTGGTTTTGCTGGACGTCCCCCTACTCGTCCTCAATACGGGTTTAGGGGAGATGATCGCAGCTTTGGGTTCTAGAGGAACTATGGACCACGTTTTCCCCCTCGTGGTACTCGTACTCCCTCCATGGGACATGGGAAGTTTGGTGGTAAGGGAATGATGTTTGCTAACCCCTCTCTTGAGCAGATGGCTCGACACTGGTTCAACTTTCTTTGTGCTAACCCCAGTGTCGAGTCGTTGGCTCATTCTCGTTCTTGTTTCTGACTACAGGCAGGAGGCTTGGAGAACACTTGGTTGATCGACTCCGGATGTTCCCGACACATGACCGGAGACAAGAAGTGGTTCTCCAGCCTCACCCCAGTGAAGGAAAAGATGTACATCACTTTTGGGGACAACGGACGAGGAAGGGTGATTTCTGAGGGTGTGGTACATGTGAGTGACAAGGTAACGTTGAAGAGGGTTGCTCTTGTGAAGTCTTTGGGTTTCAATTTGCTTTCGGTTTTTCAGTTGCTTGATGAGGGCTTTGAGGTGCGTTTCAAGTCTGGTGAGTCTCGTTTGTTAGATTCTCGAGGTGATCTTGTTTGTATGATCACCCCCGAGGGTCAGATTTTCAGGGCTGATTTCTCTCGTTCTTTGGGTCCGGCTCACTGTTTGATGGCCGGTCCTTCTTCTGATTTGTGGAAATGGCATAGGCGGTTGGGACACTGGAGCTTTGATTTGGTTTCCCGCTTGAGTGGTCTTGACCTTGTCCGAGGATTGCCGAGGTTGAAGCTTGAGAAGGATTTGGTTTGTGCTCCGTGTAGGCATGGCAAGATGGTATCCACTCCCCATCCACCCCTGACCGATGTCATGACCGAGCGTCCGATAGAGCTGTTGCACATGGACCTCGTTGGGCCAGCTCGAGTTCGCTCGGTGGGTGGGAAGTGGTATGTCCTTGTTGTGGTGGACGATTACTCTTGCTATGCCTGGGTGTTTTTCTTGGAGGACAAGAGTGAGACATTTGGTTTTGTTCGAGATCTGATCGTGAGGTTGAAGAACGAGAGACATGGGAATGCCATTCGAGCTATCCGTAGTGATAATGGCTCAGAGTTCAAGAACTCTCGTTTTGATGCCTTCTGTCGTGATCTAGGTCTTGAACATCAGTATTCGACCCCTTATGTGCCCCCTCAAAATGGAGTCATGGAAAGGAAAAATCGGACTCTTTGTGAGATGGCTAGGACGATGCTCGATGAGCACAAGACTCCTAGGAGGTATTGGGCTGAGGCGGTCAATACGACTTGTCATGTCTCCAACACGATTTTATTGCGAGCTTTCAAGAGGAAGACATGTTATGAGCTTATGTATGGTCGGGCACCCAAGGTGAGTCATTTCCGAGTCTTTGGATGCAAGTGCTTTATTCTTAAGAAGGGAAAACTCGACAAGTTTGAGGCTTGGTCTAGTGATAGGATTTTCTTTGGATATGCTAATCATTCTAGAGCCTATAGAGTGCTTAACCTTGAGACTAACAAAATCATGGAGACTTGCGAGGTAACCTTCGACGAGACAATGCCATGTACCTCTCTTGGCTTTGAATGTGCAGGTGATGAAGAGATGGCTGAGGACCTCTTTGAAGAGGAGAAGGATGAAGCTGGAGATGATGATGGAGAGAACCATGCACCTGAAGCTGAAGGTGTACCCACTACTTCCCCTACGACCACTAGGGAGGGTGGACCATCTACTTCATGGACAACGACGGTGCGACAAGAGGACCAGGCGAGAGAAGCTGAAGTTGAGGGAGAGGTAGTCTCGAGGCGTGAGGCTCCCCGGCGGATTCAAGAAGTGCATCCCCTATCGAAGATCATTGGGGACATCGACGAACGTACTACGCGGTCAAGGTCCAGAAATTCCTCTCATTTCGCTCATGCTGCATTTGTTGCCACCTTTGAGCCCAAGGACACTGGACACGCTTTATCTGATGCAAACTCGGTCAATTCTATGCATGAGGAGTAGGAAAACTTTGAGAGGAACCAAGTGTGGGAGTTAGTTGAACCACCTCCAAATTGCCATCCTATAGGAACCAAATGGGTTAGGAAGAACAAAGAGGGTGAGAATGGGATGGTTGTGAGGAACAAGTCCAGACTTGTTGCTCAGGGATATAGTCAGAAGGAGGGGATCGACTATGAGGAGACCTTTGCTCCTGTGGCCCATCTTGAGGCAATTCGGATCCTTCTAGCCTTTGCCGTGGCTAAAGGGTTCAAGTTGTTTCAAATGGATGTGAAGAGTGCTTTTCTGAATGGGGTCATAGAGGAGGAGGTGTATGTGAAGCAGCCACCGGGGTTCAAGAGTGAGAAGTATCCACACAGGGTGTACAGGTTGAAAAGGGCTCTGTATGGGTTGAAACAGGTGCCCCGGGCTTGGTATGGGAGATTGAGAGGTTTTTTGTTGAGCAGAGGGTTCGTGATGAGTACCGTGGATAGGACCTTGTTTCTCCTCAAGCATGGGAATGACTAGTTGGTTGTGCAGATATACGTGGATGATATTGTCTTTGGTGGCTCATCACATAACCTTGTTGCCAAGTTTGCAGATGAGATGAGCAGGGAATTCGAGATGAGCATGATGGGCAAGTTGCAGTACTTTCTCGGGTTGCAGATCAAGCAAGTGAAGGACGGAACATTTGTACATCAGACCTAGTACACAAAAGACATGCTGAGGAAGTTCCAGATGCAAGATGTGAAGCCTATGTCGACACCCATGGGGAGTACGGCTACTTTGGATGCGGACGAGGATGGAGAACCAGTAGACCAGCGAGAGTACCGGAGCATGATCGGCTCCCTCCTCTACCTGACGGCGACGAGGCCAGACATACAGTTCAGTGTGTGTCTGTGCGCTCGTTTTCAGGCTTCGCCGAGGACATCACATCGACAGGCCGTCAAGAGGATCTTCAGGTACTTACAGTCTGCCCCTGGTCTTGGCCTTTGGTATTCTTCCTCCTTGACTCTTTCTCTTCATGGCTTTTCTGATGCGGATTTTGCTGGTTGCCGAGTCGAGAGGAAGTCTACTTCTGGTTCTTGTCAGTTTCTTGGATCCTTGTTGGTTTCGTGGTCTTTCCGCAAGCAGTCTAGTGTAGCTCAGTCTACCACCGAGGCAGAGTATGTTGCAGCCGCGAGTTGTTGTTCCCAGCTGTTGTGGATTTCATACACTTTGAGAGACTTTGGTGAGGAGTGCACCCAGATCCCACTTCTTTGTGATAGCACCAGTGCCACAAGCGTAGCTAAAAACCCAGTGCTTCACTCCAGAACCAAACACATAGAAGTGAGGTATCATTTCTTGAGGGACAATGTGGAAAAAGGAACCATTGTGTTGAGTCATGTCCCTACCCAAGATCATCTAGCCGACATCTTTACAAAGCCTCTCGACCAGGCTACATTTGTGCGCTTGCGGGGGAACTTGGGGTTTGTTGCCCTTTCTAGTTGATTATTGGGGGATTTTCTTTTGTACTATATGTATCATACCATGTTTACTTTGATGTATATACTTGCTTTGCTTGATGTATAAACCATTTTAGGATAGCCATCTTGTTATATATCATGTTGCATTTGTATCATATTGCATTTTAGGATGATGAGCTTCTTTCATATGCCTTATTTGAGTCTCTTTGGCTACTTGTGAGATATTGGTCATGTGTGTGGAGAAATGGCTATGTGAGGCTATGCTCTTGGAATATTTGAGATATATGTGTTGTGAGATAGCCCTTTTTGAATCAAATGCTAATCTTGTCTAAATTTGATGAAATGTGCTCCACTCATGTGTAGTAGTGTATCCATGTCACGTTTTGGTCTAAATGTGCTTTCTATGCTTAGATTGTGCTTGGATGTCTTTTTCTTGCATTTGGGCCAAAGGTCGATATCATTGTGAATGTTTAGCCTATGTTGCATTCATGGAGGAGCATAAGCTTCTTTTTGCCGCAAAGGCACTTCATGTACCATGAAATGAATTAATCTTGAAAAGAAGTGTGTATGCTTGAAAAATGCTCCATCCATCATGTTTATGCTTAAAATGTCTTATCTTTCACACATGGGTGCAAAACATGTTGCATGATGTTCACCAGTGGAGAAGTCTCCCCGAAGTGGACACATGGCTCATGAGCTTTAACATGACATGCTTTGCTTTATGGGTGTTTGCAATGATCTTTTGTTGAGAATTGATATCCTTGTATGATCTCTAAAAGATATGCATGTTTTTGGCTAGAATATGACATGGATAGGCCTTTATATTTGAAGTGAGCCATCTTTTAATAAAACTGCTCAATCTGAAAATTTGCTTTGTCACATGCCTATATTTTCATATATTACTTGTGGCAATGCTTTGACTATGTTATGATCCATATATGTGCTCTTTGTCTCACTCCTAGCCTTTGACACTAGATTTGGCTTATTTGAGAAGCTCATGTAGATGTTTATATGCTTTGTCTTACATTCCTGTATTTTCACCTTGATTCATACATTGTCAACAAGGGGGAGAAGAGGTGAAGTGAGCTTAATGAAAAATTCAGAAAAATGCATCTAAAATTTGGAAGTTTGCATCCACATGTTCAGGGGGAGCTTTGTGCTTTGCTCGGCTTGTGACCTTTCTTTGCCTTTCCTTGGTTTTGGTCATGAGTTTCTTTGTTTTTCTTTCTTCTTACTTTCTTTCTCTGAATTTCATTTCGGGTTGTGTGTTGTCAATGCACTCATCAAGGGGGAGATTGAGGACCAGAAGCGTCCCGGTGGTCGATGGATGACCGCTCCTCAGTGATGAGTGATTGACAACGGGTGTTGGACTGACTCTTGGCTCAGTGCGCAGGTGTAGGTTGCGGCCTATTTCGTGTTGTTGCAGGTGAAGAATGGGCGTGGAAGGTCTTCAGCCTTAAGGGGCCTCCGGGAGATGGAGAGACAAGTAGGCTCGGTTCGAGGGACCCGGTGGACGGCGGGACTAGGTGCGGGCCACATGGTGGCGAGATGAGCAGGACGAAGTCATGGACGATCGAGCCGATGCACGGTGGCGGTCGAGTCAAGAGGCTTGGCGGGAGGCCGGGCCGAGCACGCGGGGTTTGGTGGTTTGCCCACAAAACCATCAGAGGACGGTTTCTTTGTTTGGGCCTCAAAACCAAGTCCAAAGGCCCAACACGACGGAGACGGGATCCGGGCGTGTCGGGAAGCTTCGAAGCGGGGGACACGAGGCGGGATCGCATGGCTTGCGTCGGGAGGACGCGGGTTGCGGCGAAGGCGTGGACGTCCGATGGCAAGACCCACAAACATTACATAAGTGCCCCTGCGTGGGTTGTATCGCTAGTAGTTGAGTTAGGGGTAGTCGAGTCATTTACCACACCGGCAGGACCCGATATATAAGCCATGAGTGTGAGCGGATGGCTCTCTCTCTCTCTCGGTGACTTAGGGTTTCATTTCCCCCCTCCCATTTCTCTTTTTTCTGGACTATGTTCTTCTCCATTTTCTCTAGGCTAGCATGTGAGCTTCATGAGAGATTTGTTGAGAGGGATGGATGCTAGGGCGGTATGCTGGACCTTGTGAATCTTTCCTAGTTTCTATAGAAGATTCGGCGTTGTGATTTTCATGGTCTTTTTCGTGCTTGTTTTTGGTGCCTTTGTTCTTGGTGTGGTTCCGCGGATTTGAGTGGGTTTCTCCCCGGATTTCTTTGAGGGAAACATGGATGGATGTCTTGTGCATCTTTGGGATTGATCTTGTGCCCTCAAACGCCGGGAAACCACTTCGATTCAAGGATTTTTGTTCGGAGCTCTAACTTTTGGTGGTGTTCAAAGGATCCACGATTCCCAATGATTTAGGAAGTTAGGAGGCGAAATTTTTGGGGTATAGCATCCTTGGTTGACGCTTTTCATGTCCCCAAACTCTTGTCTCAACAGCTTCTACCGTTTGGGAGATCCGGTGATGGATTGGGAGTGTTGACTTTCGGGGTCGAGCAGTTTTCAGTTCTGTTCGTGCCTCGCGGACGGTCCGCGAGGGCCTGGCGGACGGTCCGCGCGCACAGTGTTCGTCGTGTGTTCTTCGTGTTCTTGCTCGTCTTCGCTTTCGATCCGTTGTGTTTTTGAGTTTTGGTTGGGCGAAGTTTCGGACGGTCCGCGTGTGCCGGGCGGACAGTCCGCGGGTACCTGGCGAACAGTCCGCGTGCTCCCCGCGGACGGTCCGTTTTTCGGGGTTCGTTACTTAAGGTTCTGTTGGCTTTAACGGATAGTCCGCGGCTCTTGGCCGGACGGTCCGCGGCACGGGTGCGGACAGTCCGCGATACCCTGCCGGACAGTCCGCGCGGCCTGTGTGGACAGTCCGCCCCACCTGGCCGGACAGTCCGCCAGAGCCTGGCTGCTTTGCTCTTTGGTTTGATTCCTCCCTCCTTCTTTCGTGCTTCCGCGTGTGCTTCAAGGAATCGTTCCTAAGACTTGAGGTTGATCCATAACCTTGTTGTCTTGGCGATTGGTGTGTGATTCGATCCATCGCTTGTGTGTGACCGGGATTTGACTAGGGTATAGGCCAGGTTCTTTGAGAAGAATTTTTACCGGCTCCTATTCACTCCCCCCCTCTCTAGTCGCCATCCGATCCTTCAATCTTTCTACTTGCAGTTGTACAGATCTGATGACTCAGCTGTTGTTTCATGGAATATCTAGAATGCTTGCATGAATTTCGTCTTGAGATCGACCCAGCTACAGACTGAGTGTGGTTGTAGTAGAGAATACCAATTCAGAACTGGACCTTCACATGCAATGATGAAGAATTTGGCCAGTGCAACATCATCTCCTCCTGCTGAATTCACAGTTGATTCATATCTCTCGAGAAATTGTCTAGAGTTTCTGAAGCCATTATGGATAGTGGTGATTCAGGATCCACGAACTGTGAGATTCCATTACCCGCAAAGAAATTTTCTTTCGGGGTTCTTCTGTTTGGTCTAGAATTCTGGTGTGGTGAGTCTTGCCACAATGAGATGTTCTCTTGTTTTTTCATTTCATTAATTTCTCTTTGAATTCTTTCAATTTGTTCTTTTGCTTGATTAAGTTTTTCTAGCTTTTCTGAAGCCTTTCTTTTTGCTTGTAGCTGGTTCGCGAATCTTTCTTTTTGTTTTTGTAGTTGCTGTATTTTCTGTTGTACTTCCTCTAGTTCTTTGTCTACAACGTCATCGTCATCATCGTCATCTTCATGAGCATCTTGGTGTGCGAACTGTTCTAGAGTGTGTGCAGTCTTCTCAGCTCTTGCTTTCTGGAGAGCCTTGAGTTTTGCCCTTCGTTCTTGATCTGTGATGTGCAAAGGTTCTGGAGTGTGAGAGATTTCATTGTCTTCATCATGATAGTGCTCCTCTTGGTTGGTCTCGGTGGGAACGTTCTTCTTGGACCTCTTCTGTGGTGGCATCGTGAGCTGTTTTTTTGGCTGAGACACGCTGGGCGCCAATGTTGCATTGGGGGGGTCCGAAAAATCGGATAGAATCCCCGAACACAAGAACACAAGAACAACGAAGTCAAATGTGCAATTCGCAAAAGACAAGGAGGCAAAGAATCTCCACAAGACTGCTCTCGCCTCAAAAGTTGTGAACCCCTTTACACGTGTCCACGCACCCCCTTTTATAGGGAGATGAAGGGACTTTTTACATTCCGAGACTACCCTCGAATCTAGAGAATATTCCAAGTTTGAACATGTACATGAATGTTTTTTACATCTCGTGATTTGCGGGGCTAACTTTACATATTTACAAGCATGCCACTAGTTCACACTCTAAATCCGGACTTTTTGAGATGACGTATTTGACTTGGCTTCTTCATGATCTCCGAATCTCTTATCCGTGAAGAACCCTGCTCATTGTAATTTCCAAATCTGGAGTTCAACATATTCCCGAACTTCGAAGGTTCCAGCCTTCAGAATTTCACAACTTCCAGCTTCCAGGGCTTTGTGAGTTCCAGATTCCAGATCTTCGCATGTTTCAATCATCCTGAAATGGACAGCAGATTCGTGAGAAGAAGCCAGATTTGGCTACCATTTTCGCACATTATTTGAAACCCTGAAAAACACTTAGAAACTCGTCAGGGTCCCTTCATGAATGCTCCGCTTTCACAAAACTGGAATTCTCATTCCGAGAGTAATTCGCGAACTTTTCTCACGAATTTCGGCAAACCCAACGTTTTGAGGGTGTAAGGTTTTTCCCTAATTCCCCAACAAGCGCTCGACAAAATTCGTGATTTTCAAGCTTTATTTGAATTTTATACAATTTTAAAACCTTTCTACGACATGATATTCATCATGATCAGAGAACAAAATGTTTGAAATTTAGTTTCATTTCGTGTACATGGTCTTAGAGATGTCTCATGAACATTAATCTCATTTTTCCAACAACTTTACTCTATGATTTCATGTACTTGCAGTTCATATCGGACGTCTTCGAAAAAATTACCTAGAATGATGTAAAAATTTTAAACATAGCAAACAGAGATAAAATGGTGTCAAATTTGAACATATCCTTTGTATAAGTACAAGTTGATGATAAAAAAATTGAAGGTGAAAAAATGATTTTTTTTAAATTTCTTCACCGAGAGCAAAGAAAATACTCTCGGCGAAGAATTTCTTCGTCGAGAGTCAGTCGGTTGACTCTCGGCGAATATTAATTTTTACTCTCGCCAAAGAGATCTTCGCCGAGAGCACGAGATTAAGCTCTCGCCAAAGAATATTGCTCTCGGCGAAGTCTCGGTTTCTCGTAGTGAATCCAACCTATAGCCCTTGAATTTGTTCTTCTCTTCTTATAATGTCCTCCAAAATTGCTGAACCTCAGTGATTCGTAAAAAAAGGGAAGCGCTGCAGCTTTTCCCAACAGCCAAGTGATTTCCAGATTTCCTTTGCACGGTTGCATGTAATGTTTTATATCTTCAGCTCCATTTGTATAGACTGGACACCCTCTAGACTCCCCCAAATATTTCTATTTGCTAGTATCGCTCGGCCCGGCACGAATCCTTTCAGCGCCCGCCATCCAAAATATTTGATTTTTCCAAGCATTTCCAGATTCCATAAGTTCTTCCATAGTTGTTTCCTGGAGGTAGTATCAGCTTGTCCTTGATTAAATCTATTACCAAATTTGTTATTCCATTGGCAATGGTAGGTTGACCGAGCAGAAAACTAACCACTTCTATTATCATGTGTTTCGTTGTGGGTTGGGGTGAGCTAGGTTGGGTTGGACCTGTCCTTGTGGCTGTTTGGATGGAATTCGAACTTGGTTGGGTTGGTCCCTCGCAGGAATAATCCTCTTAGATCCGGGTCGAACCGAACCCTCAGAATTCGACGGACAGAGCCGAGCCCCTTTTCGACAGCAGATGAGATGGAGGCTGACAATGCAGAAGCCAAGTGCGCCGAGCAGATCCGGCGGCCGGGGCGGTCGACCCCCTTGGTCATGTGAAATGACTGTTTCTCTAGGCTCACAGGGAATTTTGGTAACGGGCACCAAAATAGAGTCTGTCACAACAATTCAACATCGGAGACTCATGCTGTGAAACTACATCTCCTCTGTCTTGACGAACGGGACAAGTTCTGGGGCCCACCGGTCAGTATTGGTAACGGGCTTTTACGCTGCCCGTTACATTGTCGGCATGTTTGTAACGGGCGTTCCGAATGAAGCTCGTTACTCACTGATCAGTGTTTGTAATGAGCTTTAATTAACGTCTGTTACAGATACGTAGGCCACCCCTACAGTGACCTGCTGCCTGCTTGCCAGCTGCATCCTAGAACCAGCCAGGATTTGGCAGCCATCAGGGTTGCATCCTGGAATCAACCAGAATATGACTAAATTCACAAAAATTAGATCCAACATCCAAATTCACAGAAATCCACATAATTCACATGCATCATATGACAAAATTCAGCATCATCATCTCACAAGTAATGAAGCATCACTGTCTTGACAACAATATCACAACCATAGTTAACTAGCTTGATAACAATATCACAAAATTCATGGGACAAGGAGGAATGCAAAAGTTTCCTTAAGAACCATATACAATATTAGCCCACACAGTTTCATCAACTTAAAATTTTCCTCCGACTGCGATCACCTGTTCCAGAAGAAATGTGGCAATTTTATCACGAACATAGACCATCGTGGATTTGTGGAGAGGATGCTCATCTAGCCCTAATCTCTGGATATAACAATGTCACCAGCCATCACACATATATAGGTGGTTACCAAACATGTGCAGTGCTCATAAGCAAGAACTATGCTCAGTTGCAGGTCTTACAAATGAAGATCCCTAATTTAAGCATGTGATAGGCACAATAGAAGCCACAAAGTTTGGAATCAATAGGTTGTTGGTGGCACTACAATAAATGTAGAAAGAAAAATAGTGGTGATCGAGAAGAAATAAACTCAAGCTTTAGTACTAGCTTCCACATGAAGGAAATAAGTGGCATGTACCTTAACCTATTTGACATGTTCTAAAGTGCTGCGGGGCAACTTCTTGTCGATGCAGTAACGGTCCCAACCCCTACGACGAAACATGCAACAATGGTTAGGGCACTATTAATTAATATACTCTGCAAAGTTTATTGAGGAACGTCCGCAGTTTAAGAAAGAAATAACTTACTCATTAATGATTAGTTTGAAAAGGGTAGTATCAGTCTCAATGCTCCTAAAAGTGAATCAAGATAGTAGACCTTCTGCTACTCAGAACAATCGCCACTGCAATCTAGTGGTTCCTACTGAGATAAGTGGTAACGATGAGTTTCTTTTTAGCATATAGTTTGAAGGCATGCTGCATATAGGACACAAAGAAATCAAGAGTGTCAGCCGTGCTGGTCAACATTGTGAAGTTGAAGCATTCAGGATCAAGGAAGCCAACTGCAGCATCCGTCTTCTCAACTTCTACAACCATATTCATATTAGTAAGAAAAAATAAAGTGTAAGGAGGTAAAATAAATGGTAAAGATTATGTGAGGCAAAAAGCACATTTCGATAGAGAATGATTAGTGAGAAGGAGATTAAATTTTCAAGCAACTTACAGGATGAAGCAGCAGAGAAGTGTCAAATCCAAAACATCCAAGTTGAAGAGACCATACCAATCACTGAGTTGCGCAGGTATCTGCTCGAGTCCATTTGACGATTCTTCTCCTCTCTTAGGCCATGCATTGGTCCTAGGCCGAAGTGAGACGGTAATCAGAGAATCATCATCTGACATAACACGTTGCATGTAGAATGTGTGGAGATCTCTGGTACAAGGAGCAACCATTTTGATATCATCACCACTGAAAAGGCTCTTTCCAAATTTGTAATTTGGGTTAGACAAAGCCCAAGGATTCTTCTTGGTGTTTCTCTCAGATCGCTTTGGGTTAGTCATAGCCCAAGGATTCTTCTTGGTGTTTCTCTCAGATCGTATTCTAGTAGCCATCTTAGAGGTTTTATTTACAACAAATTTCTTTTCCTGATGCTTTGAGATGGCTGAAGAAGGTTTCTTAAGGGCTTTCTTGCCTATTGTAGGTGGTGTAGAGCTTTTATTTTTGGCAAGTTTCTTTTCTTGCAGCTTTGAAATGGCTGAAGGTTTCTGAAGGGCTTTCTTGCCTGTTGTACGTGGTGTAGAGATTTTATTTTCAGCAAGTTTCTTTCCTTCCTGATTTCAAATGGTTGAAGGTTTCTCAAGGGCTTTCTTTCCTAGTGGTGTCTCACTAGGAGCTAATACAGAGGTATTGGGCCCAGATGTACCTACAACTTTCTTCAAAATGTCATCGACAGATTTATTAGCACCAGCCAACTGTCGATCACACACCCTAGGTACCCATGCAAGGATGGATGAAGACGAACTCCTAGTAGAATTTCTCTGTAATCCTACTAGGACTCGTTCTATGTAATCCTACTAGGACTCCTGCCTTGTAACCGACTAGGAACCCGCCGCCTGGACTATATAAAGGAGGGTCGGGTACCTAGGAGGACATCTCAACCAACCCCAAGCACAGGGCGTCATACTTGATCCCCAAACAGGACGTAGGGTCCGCTACTCTATCGGCTCGAACCTGTATAAATCTTATGTCCCGTGTCCTTGCGCATACCTTCAAGTTCTCGGTCTCCCGATCACGATCCTCCACCGCATAATCAACTACCTCGGGTACCCCTTGGTAGGTTTGCCGGTCTAAAACACTAACACCAACACATCACTCTAGTTGCCTGGTAATAGTGGTGTCTCACCAGGAGCTATTATAGAGGTATTAGGCCAGATACCTGCAGCTTTATTCGAAATGTCGTCGGCAGGTTTATCAGCATCAGCCAACATATCAATCTGGGCTCCTGCTTTGGTATGATTGTTTTGAGCACTTTCATTTGGGGTGTAGGTTTTGTTGTTTCATGAGGAGTAGAAGGAGGAGGAGGAGGAGGAGGAGGAGGAGAAGGAGGGATGGAATATTTCGTGTCTCTTGCGGATGTGGGATGCAAATTTTTCTATTTTTTAGGATGAGTAGTAGGTGGGGATTGAATATTTGGTGTATCTTGCGGAAGTGGGGATGCAAGTTTTTCTGTGTTTTCAGGATGACGAGGAGAAGGAGGTGAGGATGCAAATTTTTCAGGACGAGGAGGAGGAGGTCAGAATGGAACGTCTTGCAGATGTGGGGATTGAGGAGGAGGAGGAGGAGGAGGATGTGGGGAACCATGTGAGGAAGGAACCTGTCCCGTATTGTGTGAACTACAAGGAATCTGTACCGTAGCCTATGAAGGAGATTTATATGTTGGTGCTCCCTTGATGTGAATCCGACACCTTCTCCACTGAAACCTCTATCCTGCAGGTTGTCCGAGTGTAATCACCTCGTCATTAGGAGGGTATTCCACCCGTTTATCCACAAAGATATTATATACGAAGAGCACTTGAACCACAACACAGTCTCATGAATTGGGACTGTTTGTAGCGTAGTCTGCCCTGGATGAACAAGACCAATTGCAGCCTCACATTCAAGACCCCTCCACGTGATCCATAGGCCACAGTGTGTGGGTTCAGTTAACATGCATATAAGGTCTTCCTGTGTACGATCGAAGCGCACCTCCATCGTCAACTCTATAGTGCCATCGATCAAACCTATATTATCTGCAGACGCACAACTGCTCTTCAGTGTGGCGGGTGAATGTCACACCCTGAAATTTCCAATTTCAGGATGTGAATAGAAAGAATAATTAAATAATGATTTTCTCATAATTTTAAAAATTTTCCAACATTTATTTTTCTTTACAGGAAATATAGTATAGGAAAAATCCTTTGTTTGATTTTCTAAATTAAATAAAAAGTTGTGAGTGTTGCATTCATGCCGATGCACCTAGTGGTTCTTGAGTGCAAAAGGTTTCAAAAATGCGTTTAGGAGCTGTCCAAACTCTCCCGAGAATTTTCCGGATTTTTCTGGAATTTATTCTCATTTTCTCCGAGCATTTTCTATTTATTAGAAGGCTCTAAAATCTTTTTCATGAGCACCAAATGCTTTATTTGGGTTGTTCGTGTCTTAATCTATCTCTAGGAATTTTCCTGGAATTTTTGTGATTTTCTGAGTATTTTTCGTGCTTTAAAATAATTCACAGCTTTTTCTGGATTATTTTTCGCACTGGAAATACTTTCAAAAAAAAAGGGGAAACCTATCCTACCAGGCTGGGCCGAGCCCGTGGGCTCGACCCGCCCGTACCCGCTCCGCCCCGGCCCCCGCCCGGGCCCGCCATGGCCCATCGGCCAGCAGCCGTGCGCGCGCCGCCCGCCGGCGCGCGCGCGCGCGCCCTATAAAGGGCGCCGCCCGCCCCCCCGGCGCGCAACCCGAGCCGCCGCCGCCCCTTGCCGCAACCGCGCGCCGCCGCTACCACCCTGCGCCGCTGCCCCGCTGCTGAGCCGAGCCGGCGAGCTTGCACAAAAAAAAACCACCGCGTTGAAGATTCCGGCCGATTCCGGCATCCTCCGCGCCGGTGAGCACCACCATCGAGTTCCCCTTGATCTCCTCTATCCGTTCCTAGCCTCGGCCGAGCTTCTCGTCGCCCGGAGCACCAGCGCCGCCAGCCACCAGGGCCGCCGCCGCCCCCTTCCTGTGCGCTGTGCGGTCTGGCCTGAGGTTGAAGATAAGGTGGATTTGCATCCAAGTCCCTGTCTTCCGTGGTAATTTTTAGATCCAATCTTGTGTCTTGCAATGTTTTTCAAATAAAACCCTAGAGCTTTAGATTCCTTCGTTCAGATCCATCCCAAGCACCTTTATAGATCTAACCCCGAGTTTTACCAACCTTCACGAGCACTGTTCACCGTGTCTCGGGAATCTTTTCAGCTACTCCCTGAAATCTACGGTTAATCGCGACTAGGTCCCTGTAATCCTGTTTTGCTCACCAAATCTTCGTTTTAGCTCCGATTTAATCCGTTCAAGTTGCGTTAGGTCCATAATAATGTAAAGCACGCGTTAGTGGTGTGTTTTCACCATGTTTTGTTTCTGAAAATAAAATTAGTATTAATTTTGATTAATATCTAGTATACATGTCTTTTATAATTAAAAGCAATATAGATCTATATATCGTTTTTCATAATTAAATTTAATTTGATTAATGATTACTTTACATGCTTTTATGGATAAAATCTAATTAGATCTTTTACTCAGTTTTCCATAAGTCAAATATTAATTTGCTTAATGATTAATTAACTTTTATAATTAAAAGTTGATTAGGCTTTTACTCCGGCTTTATAAATAAATGTTAATCTTGATTAATACCAATTTAATACTGTTTTTGATAATAATATGATGAACTCGAATTACAAAGCTTCGTTTAGATTGTTCATATAGTTTAGTTCTTCTAAATTAAATGTTTAATCGGTTAATTCCTATATGAATCTTTATTAATAAAACTTGACTAGTTCTTTACACCGGTTTCGTAAATAAAGTTTAATATTGCATTAATGTCAACACAGGATATTTTATTTCTGAAATATCCTTTATATTTGTTTTGTTAATTAAAATGAACCTAGCTCATAGTCTTGTTCTCTCATAAATGCAAATAGTTCGTTAGACGTTCGGCGTCAGCTTTTATCTTAGTATCTCTTTTGATCAAGTTTATCAGAAGCTCTAAACCCTTCTAGTGTTGGCCCAAGCTAAACCGTGCGCATCTAATCAAGCCTTAGAGTTTCTGCTTATCTTAGAAGCTTTGTCTATGTGAGTAGTTTGCACCGCTCATTTGCCTATCAAGTAATCTTATCACTCTCGTTTCATGTTTACCTTAGAATCTTGTATATCAGCATCTAGCTAGTTGATGTCTATCCCATCTCTGTTAGGTTGTCTTTTTATAAATCAGCTATGTTCTTATGCACAATCTTTCGTAGCTATACCTTTCTTCAGAGCTAATCTTGTTATCAGCTCCTTTACCAATTAGTTTAGCTTACCTTTTGCTCGCTTCTTGCCCTTCGATCTAGTTCTCTACGTAAACTAGTTTTCCTAAACCCATCTTAAGGTTCTCTTATGCGTTGATAGTCCGTTTGTGCTTTGTTCTAGTTCGTTTCACCATAACTTATGCGTTAGCACGTGTATCACCTGCTACTTGTTTTAATATTAAAGATGCATGTTAATCTTGACTACTTCTTATTCCAATGCTTTTATGAATAAAAAGTGAATAGGTTCTAATCCGGTTTTCTTTAATCATGATGTAATTGGTTAATCCCTATTTATAACTAGTTTTTCTAAATAAAAGATGTTAGAGTTAAACACCGGTTTTCATAATAAAGTTAATATGCCTAATGACTTCATAAATGCCTTTTCAATATAAATATGTTTAGTTGAACACGTGATATAAAGTTACTCGTTTAGATATCTTACACCCGCTTCATCTTTCTAAAGTAATTGTTAATTTGACATAACTTCTACCGGAATGTTATAAATAAAACATGATTAGGTTTATCGTGATTTCTTTAATTAAATGTAACTAGTTTAATGGTAACATAGAGTATTTCTCTGAAATATTCTTTCACATGATTTCTTAATTAAAATATGCCAAGCGTAGTTTCTTGTGGTTTGATAATAATTTTTTGATAGATTTGAGCTTAGTTCCATTCTCAGTGGTTCCCTCGTTTCTTGCGTAACCATTAGAATCGAGCTCTATCAATGTGATCTTTCCGGTCCTTGCTCAACCTTCCGCGACCATCTCCTCAAAGTTAACCAAGCCTTTCCCTTCCTAGCACCCTTTGTGTTCTTTAGTGATCCATCTAATTGAGTCGTTTCTTTTGTGCGCTCTTTTAAAGCTTTCTTTCGATTGGTGTATTGTTCTTAGTTGTACTCGTGTGTTTGCTTTGCATGCTTGTGCCTGATGATTGATGCGAGTAGAATGAGCGTGGTTCGAGAGCTTTGGAAGAGTGTGAAGGTGAAGATATTCTGAGCAACTACACTTTGGTTAAAGGCAAGTGTGTCCTTGATCTTTTGTCCTAAGAACTATATTTAATCACTCATCGCTTTGCTTGCATTAATTTTGATGGGTTCCTATTAAGGTTTATCCTAGTCTTTGATTGTCAATCCTTGTTAACCTGGGTTTATCTTTATGTTGGGTAGTTATGCTTAGTTGCTATACCTGGGTTATGGTGGTTTTAATGAACATTAATGATGAACTTGTTTTACCTTTATGCTATATCTTTGGATGTTAATACAAGACCATATGATTAATCGGAACATGGAGAACCACCCAGGACAACAGTGCAACCACAAGGACTATATGGCTCTGGTCTTGGCCGATTAATTAGGGAAGTCTTTGTGTGGTTATTACTCGCATAGTAGGTTGGGGACGGAGGAATGCTTTTATGGCTACTTCTATTCCGGAGTGGTCTTGGAACGGAAGTACTCTATGGTTGACCGTCCGTAATAGAAGTGTGGTACGAAAGATAGCCTCTATGACATACTACTATGGACTAATACGCACGGGAGGACTCTTTGTAAAGGCCTCGTAGCGTCCCTATGCAATCACACCTCGGTAGTGTGGTATGATGCTTGGCCGGCATCGCATGGTTGGGTTTAAAGTTCTTCGGGACTTTTACGCGACTTGTGGGTAAAGATGTACAACCTCTCGCAGTGTAAAACTAATCGATTAGCCGTGCCCACGGTCACGGGCGGCCTGGACCCTCACATGATAATTGAACTTGAAGATGGACTTAAATCGCTCTCTCTGGTTATGCTTGCCATGTGCTTATGGCGTATTTCTTACCTTATGCTTAATTGTGGGTTGGTATAAACTTATACTTTATTAGTAAACAGGTGCTAAAAAAATTTGACCAACTAAAATTGCTTAAATGCTTAAAGCCCAGTCCACTATAAAGCCTTTGCATTCATATCCTTTTCCACACTTGCTGAGTACGACAAGTGCTCACCCTTGCTATAAACAATGTTGCTCAGAAGAAGGAGGCTACTTTGAAGTCTTATGAAGATGTTGCTGGTGCTAGGCGTACGCAACCCCCAGTCGATTGCCTGTGATGTTTGGAGCCTTTGTTTCCAGGATTAAGCGTAAATCTCTGATAATCTTTTTTTTTCTTACGTGATACTGTTTCTGTATTCACTTTTATGTCACTATATGCATGAAACTTGATCCTGGCATGCATATAGGTATGCACTTGGTTTTCTTCGGAAAGTCGGGTGTGACAGTGAAGGGCTTGCGCGATTGGACATTAGTGACAACACCACTTGGTGACAACACTACCTCTTTAGTAAACTGTTCTGCATCTGCATCTCAGCCACCAGTTCTTGTTTGATTTGTTCCTTTATCTTTTCCGTATCAACTAATTTGTCGGTCTTCGTCCTTTTCCTCTTCCTTTACATGGAGGCATGCTGAGGCCATGCATACTTCCAGCCCTGGTAGCTGGAGACACCACGCATGCGACCTGGTTGTTCAGGGCGGCCCCAACACTGGCTTAGTACATCATACTCCCTCTACCCTGCCATTCCTAAAGATTATGCACATGCATTCTCCTCCTTGATGTCTACAACCAATTTTTTTGCCTCTTTTTTGTTGAACACTATCACGACAACACGATCTTTAATCACTAGCTTACTCCTTGCTCGCATCCAATTCTTAGAACGATCGTCAGGGTAGGCGTCATTTGGGTTGGGGGTCCCAGCTGCAGCTAACTGTCAGTCCTCTTCCTCCCATTGTTCTAGTTTCACTGTATAACCAGCTGGACCAATGTTATGCTCGCTTGTGTTCCGGCTTCAGAGTTCTTTGAACTTGACACTAACAGAAGAGGCTTGCTCGGTTTCCTCCTATTTCATGAACTCCTTCCACTGTTCTGGGATGATAAACGAGTGCATTGTAAATGGCTCAAGTCCTTTTCTGATAAAATCTTGCCTAAGCTGAAATCTGAATTGTCTCCATGCCTTGGCTTCCGTCTTCCAGAAAAGTTTGAATGCCAGCGGTTTCACGCCTTCCTAGAACTTCAAGTGTTTCTGCACATGCTTATCAAACAAGTCCCACTTTTCATTATTGCTTAGTTCTTTGAATTTTGGCAAGTGCAAAGGTATCTTTTGTCTAGCAACGAGCCCCGCAAGCGCCCTAAACCTGCACTTTTGAGTCAATCGTACTGGAATCCCCCATATGTCGACCTCAGTGACTATCATTGTGTCACTTGGCCACTTTGTGGATGTCCTTGGCCCTCTGTCTTAGCACTGAGCCCCACCCACCTGGTCTTGTTGTGCACTAGCAGTGCCATAACCCTCTTCTTCATCTTATGGCCCAGGTCTATTGTGGCCCAGGTCTATTGTGGCCCAGGTCTATAGTCCTCATCAGATTTATCCTGTCAATTAATAGTCAAGGGATTTTGAGAAAGGTCAGCTCAATGTCCATGAATAGCACAAAAAGCAGACCATACTGCTAGCTCTCCCAGGAGACATGCTACAATAGGAGACAAGTAGAGCACATTTTTAATTAACCACGCTTAGCAGCTAATCATGAGAAAACACATAAGAAAACAATTACAGTAACTACTTTAGCCCACTATAATATCATTGGTTCTATGGTAAACCATTAACATAAATGCAAAATTCAGTAACCAAAAAATTAGTTCAAACAATGCGACCTTACCATTTTAAAGAGGAAGAGTAGGCTGCCTCTGTTGCTGATGAGGTAGTTATTCAACTTGGAGAGGATGTGCACATGTACATAGGAACAAGAGCAAAACCAAATATAAGAGTCAATATAAAGGGAAAGGCTAAGTATGTAGACCATCAGCAGCTAAGTATGTCCACATGTACTTATATAAAGGAGCCATAGGGAATGTCAGGTATGCACCGGCATACCCTGCAATTCCCACAAGTACAAGTATATTTATACACATTTGTATAAAAAGAAAAGCATACACACACATATATTGTATACTTGATTATCTGAACGCATGTGTGCTGCATACGCTCGCTTGGCCTAATTGCATAAACTGGAGCAAATATACCAAATTACATTGTTAATTTTACAGTTATTATTGAATTGTTGTTAATTATACAATTATTACCAAGTTGCTAGAATGGATTTACCGGATTGTATAAGACATTTTTAGAGCGGCATACCATAAACTGAAATCCTAAATTCACCACTGGCCTTGCCACTATTAGAGCGGAGGGATCTCTACTCCTCATTGCTGCCTGCTCGCTTCCATGTCCTCGTCCTCGCATCGACCTCGTGGCTGGATCTCTCCTCCTCCTCCTAGACATTGTCACAGTCGTCACTGGATCCTCCTCTAGTCATCGTCGTCGTCACCGCTGCTGGGTCCCTCCTCCTCCAGATCTCGCTGTCAGAGATATGGCGCGCACTGCACCGAGCGTGGTGTGGATCATGTATGAGCGAAGGGGTGTAGCATGTGTCATGGCATGGGGGCGGTGAGGGGGATGAAGGCGAGGGGGAGAAAGCGGTGGCGGCGGTGCGAGAGAGTGGGAGGAGACTGCGTGAGGGAGGCGTCCTTCCCTACAAACCTAGCACGAGTGAGCTTGTGTGGGCCTTAAAACGAGTAATGTAGTCAAGTACTACTCTGCTACTATATCATAAACATGAGATAAAAAAATCTAATTTTAAGAAATCTGGTTAAACTAGTGTGGCTGTTGATATTTTATTCATATACTAAATTACCAACTATAAATTTTTCGTATTTTTTTACGAATTTTAGGTGATGTTTATGGGATCTAATATGACATGCATCACAAGTTCACATCACCAAGCAAACAAGTGTGACTGTTGATATAGCATCACATGTTCACATATGACATGCATCACAAGTTCACATCACCAAGAAAACTAACTCATAACAAACATATTCACATCTGACATGCATCATCTGGGCACATCACCAAAATAAGACTGCATCAGCTGGACGCATCACCAAAATAGATTGTAGCTGCAAGGGGACTGGTTAGCTAGATGGCTTCTTTTGTGCTGCTGCCTCAAGTTCAGCTATCCCTTGTCTCTAGTTTTGCAACTATTTCTTCCATCTCAGCATTCTTCTTTAGAAGGTCAATCTCCTTCCTCTTTTGTGCGGCTTTAAGCTGCTCATCCTGCTTGTCGATTCCTTTCCAGATGTAGTAAATGTCATCCTGAGTAACAGTATGTTCCTAAAACAAAGGAAAATTATATTGATGCAAGCTTCATAACAGTTGTAACTTCTTACAAGAAAGTTGTTTAGCTCTAACTGGTTTCAAAACTTGCCTGCTTCTCTTCATCCGATTCCTTGAGCTTGTTGATTTCAGTCCAAATCCTGTCAATGTCATGTGTAGCAACTTACTACATCAAATGGAAATAA
The DNA here is from genome assembly GCA_947561735.1 of Cenchrus americanus. Lineage (NCBI taxonomy): Eukaryota > Viridiplantae > Streptophyta > Magnoliopsida > Poales > Poaceae > Cenchrus > Cenchrus americanus. Next base: position 93,830,150 of record OX387242.1, on the reverse strand, counting down.
ATTGATGCATTAGTACAATTGATCAGTGAAAATGTGTAGGTACAAGGAAAAATCATGCGTGATGGTTTCAGAACTTGCCGCATGGTCTTCAGAGTCATCGTCAGAGTTGTTGCCAGAGTCATCTCCAGAGTTGTTGCCGGAGTCGTCGCCCGAATTGTTGCCGCAGTCGTCGCCGGAGAAGAACAGGTCTACCACCACTCTTCTGCTCGGGTCGTCACCGGAGGAGTCTGCGCTCACCACAATGCGTGTGGACCGCTTCTTCCTTCACGTCGAGGAAAAAAACCCTGCCTCTCCATGGCGGGCATCGCTGGAGTCTACCAACTTGGCCCTTGCGCACGTGTACGGCTTCCTCCCCCGGGCCGACGAAGAACCGACCTCTTCCATGGAGCGTTGAGGAAGACAAACAGGGGTGGCGCACTGGGACGGCTCCTTTTCGTCCCCGCGGAACCTCACTCTCTTGGCAAGGGCGGCGGACGGCACAGAGGAAGACGAATGGGAACATGCCCACAAGGCCTCCTCCTTGCAGAACCTCCCCTAGTCGCGAACCATCCATGCGTCAAAGATGAGGCTACGACAGAGACGAGGAAGGCGGAAGCTGGAGAAGGGGATAGAAGGCGGAAGGCGGGGCGGAGCGTTTATTAAAAAGGTTCGGATGTGCAAATGATACACTGATTAACAACCACCCGTCGCCAATGAAGGGGCGGGGCCAGGTCTATTCGAATGACGAACATTTTGCTTTTCCCCTTTTAATATGCAATCAAATTTTGTATCACGTATTTCTTTGTCATCGGTAATCCAAATTTTATGATATTTATTTTTAATTTTTTCTAATATCAACATCTATTCATTTATGATATTTTTTGTATGTAATTCCATTTCTTGGATGTTGTTTATATGCCTTACCTTGTTCCTTATAAGTACAACATAGAAATAATATTTGTTTTACAAAACCATTACTAATGAAACTTTGCATTTCGTAATCTTATGGTGAACACAAGGTTATGTTAAAATTTCAAATGCATATGAGTTCGATCATGTTTTAAATTGTGGAAAACTTCAATATTGAAGTAGCATTCTAAGAAACTATGTGAGAGATGTAGACATTTGTAGACAAGTACAGTCTTCCATTTTGAAACCATTTGAATTTTTGTGGACAAACTTAGGGACCTAAATTATGTTGTCAAGTCAATTTGTAGAATTTTTAAAACACACTAATATGTTATTATAACTAATATATCGTAAACAAGAGATAAAAAACCTAATTTTAAGAAATTTGGTTAAACAAGTGTGGCTGTTGATATTTTATTCAAATACTAAATTACCAACTATGAATTGTTTGCATTTTTATGAATTTTTTAGTGCTTTTTATGGGCTCTAATATTTGAGGGAAGCAAGTTTCAATTCTAAAAAAATACTGTTGGGCCCACGCGTCAGCGTTAGAAGCCTATATAAAAAAGATAACCATTGCCTGCCCGATAGACAAAGGCGATGCTGGTAGACTAATCTGCATAGCCAACAAGTGCTCCTTTGTCCGAAATGCCCCTAGCTGAATGAATATGGAGGAGATCCACAAGGGCGTCTGCGGCAACCACGCGTCCTCACGCACGCTGGTCAGCAAGGCTTTCCGGCGAGCTTTCTACTGGCCCACAGCCCTGGGCGACGTCGAAGAACTCGTCAGAAAGTGCCAAGGATGCCGCTACTTCCGCCAAGCGACAACACGTCCCGGCCTACAAGCTAGTCACCATACCGCCAACCTGGCCCTTTGCTTGCTGGGGGCTCGACATGATTGGGCCACTGCCAACTGCGCCAGGAGGATTCAACAGGGTACTGGTGGCTATCGACAAGTTCACCAAGTGGATCGAGGTCAAGCCGGTCACATGCCCCAAGGCTGATAGAGTACTCGACTTCCTGGATGAACTCGTACACCGCTATGGGCTACCCCACCGCATCATCACAGACCTGGGGTCCAACTTCAACAACCACCAGTTCTGGGAGTACTGCGAGAACAGCGGGATCGACGTCCGATACGTCTCAGTCGCCCATCCACGGGACAACGGACAAGTCAAGCGCGCCAATGGGATGGTGCTCGACGCCCTCAAGAAGCGGCTACACGATGCTGCGAACTCCAAAGGGGGCAAGTGGATCAAGGAACTACCCAACGCACTCTGGGGGCTACGGACTCAACCATCCAAGCCAACGGGGCAATCCCCCTACTTCCTGGTCTACGGCTCCGAAGCCGTCCTCCCTGCCGACGTCATATGGAACTCGCCAGCAGTGGAGCACTACGACAAAGGCGTCTCAGAAGACAGCAGACGAGTTGACATTGACAGCCTCGAAGAAGCTCGGCTAGCGCCGCCCTCGTCCAATCGGCAAGGTACCGGAGGGTATCCGACGCTACCATGATCGCAACGTCAAGGAACGCTCCTTCAATGTTGGAGATCTTGTCCTCCGCCGTATCCGAACACGGAAGGACTTCACAAGCTCGGCTCCCCCCCGGGAAGGTCCCTTCACGGTGGCAAAGGTGACCGGGCGGGCTCCTATCGCCTCCAAACACTTGAAGGCGAAGACATCAACAACTCGTGGAACGTCGACCAGCTCTGTCGATTCTACGCCTAGTCTACACGACTACTCTGGGGTTCAAGTCTACATGACCACATCAACACCCCCTGGCCGTAAGCGACCCCTCGGGTCCTGGCTCCAGTCTCCGGACTTCTCCTCTCCGGATCCAGCCCGTGCGGCTACCTACGGACCACGGGCTGCGACGAGCGTCAAGGACTCTAGCGGCGGTCTACCAAGAGACCACACTCCAAGATCCGGCCCCCGCACGGCTACTTACGGATCTACGATCCGGCCTACACGGCTACCTACGGATCAAGCGCGTAAGCGGCTACCCGCTCCGGCGCCACTCGGTAAGGCGGCCTCCGGGTCCAAGCGACTACTTTGTAACTACGGCCCTGGCCATCCAGGTGTACTTCCTCAGTAATAAAGATTGATCGTTCATCAATTTCTTTACTGCCTACTCCCTACAACGGGACTACTAAAGTCGAGTACTACTACTCGCATCCACTCCACGATGGGGGCTCCGCACTCTGAGATCGCGACTACGAGTACTCATTGCTGGAAAATTATCTTTCATTGATACTTAAACAATTCATTACAATTGTTTTCCTGTACAACTATGGCTACTAGCTACTTATTACAGGGCTACCGGAGGTTCGGCTTCTCGGCTACTCGCCTCCGCGATGGGGAGCCATCCGCTCCCGGCGGCTACCGCATAATGCTCATCGGAGCAGTTGGCAGCTACCCCGCCGGCGACTACCTCCACTGGGGCCTTCGGGAAGTACGACTTCATGAAGGCCAAGACTTGTCTTGGGATCGACCTGGCCATATGCTTCACGTAGGCGGCCAGCCGGCTTGGCGCTTCCTTGAGGCGATCCACCAGAGGAGCGATCTTGGGGCCGCCCGGGTGCGGCACCAGGAGCCTTGCGATTGGCAGTGCGGCTTCTTCCAACTCCTTTAACTGGGCCCGCAATGCCTCGCAGTCTTCGTTCAACTTCTGCAAAGATTTGTAGCAGTTGACGAGATCTCTGTCAGAAGCAATCCGCAGCTCCATATGCTTCTCGCACTCGAAGGCGAGTTCCTTGTAGTCGAGCTCAAGTACCTGGCGGGCTTCTTGCTCCTGGTAGAAGAGGTTCTTCATGCTCGTCTCCGAGGCCTTCAGCTGCTCCACCTGGCCCTCAAGCTCTGCAACACAGCAACGCAACAGCGGGTCAGATGCTTCTCGACCTCCAACAAGTACCCGACAAGTCGAAGGGTATACCTTTATTCTTGTTGCGGAGGCCCTTGTTCTTCCGCACCAAGTCGTCGCCCTTCGCCTGCAACTCCTGGACGTCGTTGTGGTACTTGGCGAAGGCGGCGTCGAGCTTTGACTGCATGGCAGCCGCGTGCTTCCGCGACTTCATAAGTTGCTCTTCTAGCGCCTCGGCTCGGAGCACGGTGTCGCCATAGCCCTGCAGCAGGTTCGACTTGTCTCGGGACCGCTCCACAATGTCCTGCACAAGACAACTCAAGTCACGAAGAGTACTCAACGGCAAAAGGATTGACTACCAAAAAGGCTACGGCTACTACCTTCATCCACTGCTCGGCTTGACGGATCGCCTCCAGATGCTTGGCTACCATCGCCGGCTCGACGAGATCGTCCGCAAGCAGCTCTATCCTGCCGCGACTACTCGCGGTGGCCTCCGTCATCGGCGCAGAGCGGATGGGCTCTGCGTCCTGGATCTCGGGGGAGCGGATAGCAACCTCCTTAGCAATCTCTGGTGACGTGGTGACCACCTCTCCCCCGGCGGTCTTCTCGACGACCTCCGCCATGGGCTTGGGGGCTCCTTCTGCAGCCTCCGGGGCCTCTGGTGTCAACCTCTGCATTGGCACCCCTGCAGGGATGTCACCACCTTCAGTGACTGTCAAAAAGACGACAAGTGCATCAGTACCTTCGACTACTCCTCCTGGAGCTCTGCAGCTTCAAGAAGGGTACTCACCTTCGACTACACTGGCCTCCGGCAGCGGCGCTTCGGTAGCCGGTGGCTCAGTCGCGGCTTGGGCAGCGGGAGCGGTCTCCTCGGCGGGCGGCGCGACTTCCTCCGCCACCGCTGACGAGGGTTCATCCCCTTCCCAAGACAAATCCGTGGACTTCCTGCAGAAACATTCAAAGATGGTCGTCAGTCAACATCGACTACTGTAACAAGTACTACTCGCAAGGATATGGTACTTACAAGTTCGACCGGACAATGGTCACGGCCGGAGCACCAAGGATGCTGGCGATATCGACCAATCCACCCTCGGCGGGCGCCTCCTCTTGCGCCCCTGCGGCTACAGCCTTCTCCACAGCAGCAGCGGCCGGTGCAGCGGTCTCCTGCGCCCCTGAGGCCACCACCTCTTCAACGGCGGCGGCCACGGGTCCTGTGCTCCCTTGTGGAGCTGGGGGCTGGCGCTCCAGTTGCGCCAGGATTTCTTCAACAGTGGGGGCTGGACTACGACTTCCAGTTGGCTCCCCCACCGTGTCCCACACGCCCTCGTCGCCCTCTTCGACGGGCTCCGCTGGCGGCACCTCCTGCATACAAGGAAGACTACTCGTAAGCAAACGTACTCGAACAACGGGTACTCGACTACTCTGCTCAAGACAACTTACCTCCTGAGGCATGGTCTATGAGACCTTCAGCTTCTTCGTCACCCGCTTCCTGGCGGGGTTGCGCGGCTTCCGTGGCGGCGCAGCCAGGCTAGCCTCCAAGCTAGCCGGGGGGTCTTGTACCAGCGGAACATGAGGCAAGCCCGGGCGGCTAAACCTCGACCGCAGCTGGAAGCGGTCTTGCAGCGTCTCCTCGTCTTCGTCGTCGTCGTCGGAGGTATCCTCCACGACGACGGTGTCGTGGCCTTCACCGACTTCTCGGCGCTCCTTCGCCTTCCCCTCCATTGGGATCTCGATCCCGCTCGGGGGTGGCTGCGGCTCGGAGATGAACTTCTTCACATCATCCTGCGCAAGACACAAGACGTCAGCAACCCTACTTCAAGCAATTACTACTCGACTAGGGGAGTACGACTACTCACCTCCTTGGGCGGGCGCGCGGCAGAGTACTCCTCGACAGGGCACGCCGTGTACGGCGGCATGTCCTTGAAGATCCACGACAACCTCTCGATGATGTCGTTGTCGTCCAGCTCGCCTCCCGGCATCCGCGACGCGTCGTCGTCGCCGGTGTACTCGAAGCCCAGGGTCTCCCGAGCCATCAACGGCTGGATCCTTCGCTTCATGAAACTGAAGGCCACGTGCTCGGCCCTCAGTCCCGCCTCCCTGAGCACCTTGATGCGTGCTAGCAGCTCGGGGAGCTGGATTCCTTCTTGCATGGTGGGCTCCGTGTTCCACCAATCACGGTGCCTGGGCTGCCGTCCGCTCGGCTTCGGCAGGCCAGGGTGGTGGTTCGTGATGTAGAACCACCTGGTCTTCCAATCCGTGTTGGAGTCGACAAGTTTGTACGCCAAATACTGCTCCGCGGCGTCCTCCCTCAGTGGATGCCGCCCCTCCGACTACCCTGGGGTTGGTGGCACTTGGTTGCGGCTTGACGCGAAGAACTTCGAGGAAAAGCACCCAATGCGGCTTGATCCCGAGGAAGGCTTCGCAGAAGTGGACGAAGACCGTCGTGTGGAAGATGCCGTTGGGGTTCAGGTTCAGGTACTCGATCCCGTAGTACCCGAGCAGCCCCTTGAAGAAGTCGCTGGCCGGGAGTGCAAGACCGCGTTCCACGAACCGCGCGAACATCGGGATCTCGTCTTCGGCCTTCTCCATCGGATATGGATCTCCAGCGGCGGATCTCCCATGAAGACTTCCTTCTCCCTGATGAACCCACTGTTCAGGAGGGTCAGCAGATCCTCCGTCTTCACTTTGGACTTCTTCCACTCGCGGCTTGGATCAGCCCGCGGTGGAGACATGGGCGGCGCTGCTCCGGCGGCAGCCGCAGCGGCCTCTTCGCGGCCCCTCTTCTTCCCGGCGGCCTTGGACGTCTTGGACGGTGACGGCTTCATCCTCCAAGTGCAAGGCGTCTTCACTCGCATCCGCTCGGGGGCTACCCTAAAAAGCTTCGGGTGGCGGCGCGCTTGGATCTACTACGGCGGCAGCAAGTGCTGGGAGTGGATTCGCTTCAGATGCAAACGGAATGGCTGCAGCTCGAATGGGTGAAAAACCCTAAGGGTTTTGGCTTCTATTTATAAGCCAAACCGGCTCCGCAATGGGCGGCTGGACAAGTTCACGCGCGGCTGACTCAGCGGTTGCGCGTGACTCTTCGTATTCTACTAGGCGACGCGCCTCACCTCGGGGGCTCAGCTACTTCTACTCGACTACCTGGGAAGCGGCTAGTCTCAAGAGCATCTCAGGACACATTCTTAAAGAAGACCCTTGAATTCGAGAGGAAGTACTCGACTCAAGGCTCGGGGGCTCCGTGCCACGTGTCCTTCGGTTTTTCTCTCCGGATTTTTCGGGATTTTCTTGCCAAGACTTCAGATGGACCCTCAGCCAGAGCCCGCGGCTCAACCTAAGGCTCGGGGGCTACTCCATATGGAGTGCGATTTTGCAATCGCACCTCCATATCAGATCCGGCTTCAAGACAAGACAGGCAGTTTTTGAAGGCCTTCGAAGGCGCGTCTTCGAGGACGCTTGGGACTACTCGAGAAGACTTCAAGATTGCTCAACCATCGGTGGAGTACATTCCCGGCCTCGGGATGCTTCGACTACTCTTGAGGGCTTTTGACTTGTAGCACTCAGGGACGCTTGAGGACTACTCGTTAAGGCCGTCAAGACTACTTGAAGCTATCCTTCTCGACTACAAAGTACTCGGGGGCTTGTCCTATGGACCTCCCCGGGCCCACTACCTCGGTGGGTACCAGAACCGACTACTCGATGGGCCCCTGGGACTACCCGGCTTGCGCTACACGGCACCTGAAGGCGTGGAGCACAAGGACTACACAGGAGTAGTACTCGGTTAGGGAGCTGTACATGTTCCGCACTGTATAGAGGACTCCTAGACGTACTCGACTAGTACTCTCTCCCTACTCCGACTTGTAACCCTGCCTCCCGGACTATATAAGGCGAGGCAGGGACCGATCACCTCATCCAATCTCCTCTCATACAACTCACGGCGCACCATTGCACCATCTTGTAATCGTGCCCTATCAATCCAGAGCTACGCAGCATACAGGACGTAGGGTATTACGCACCTCGCGGCCCGAACCTGTCTAAATTGTGTGCCACGTGTCTCTTCCTTCGAGTTACCGATCTCGGCGAGTCACAATCATCTACTTCGGGTACTCCCCGTAGTAGGTTGCCGGTCTAAAACACCGACAGGAGCTTCTGCACGGGCTGATAGCAAGCCTTGGACTCTGATAGAACCTCACTGACGAAGTAGACTGGGCGCTGGACCAGGTAGGCGTGGCCGTCTTCCTGTCGTTCGACAACGATGGCAGTACTGACCACATGAGTAGTCGCAGCTAGGTAGAGCAGTAGCTGCTCGCCCTTGTGAGGAGCCGTGAGGATCGGTGGCTTTGAAAGGAAGTCCTTGAACTGGGCAAGGGCTTGATCCGCCTCTGGAGTCCACACGAACTTCTCATGGTGCTTGAGTAGTTTGAAGAAGGGGAGGCCCCGTTCTCCTAGCCTCGAGATGAATCTGTTCAGCGCCGCCATGCACCCCGTCAGCTTCTGGACGTCTTTGATGCTCGTGGGAGCTTTCATGCGTCGGTGATGGCGGAGATCTTCTCGGGGTTGGCTTCAATGCCGCGCCGGGCGATGATGAAGCCGAGTAGTTTGCCCGAAGGAACGCCGAAGACGCACTTGTTCGGGTTGAGCTTCCGGCGGTACTCGCGTAGTGATGCGAAGGTCTCTTCAAGGTCGTCGATGAGGGTACCGGAGTCCCCGGTTTTGACAACCACGTCATCCACGTAGGCCTCGACGTTCTTGTTGAGTTGCCGCTTGAAGCAGGCCTGGATGGCCCGTTGGTAGGTAGCGTCGGCGTTCTTCAACCCGAATGACATGGTCGTGTAGCAGTACGCGCCAAACGGGGTGATGAACGCGGTCTTCTCCTGGTCTTCCTCCTTGATTGCGATCTGGTGGTACCCGGAGTAGCAGTCGAGGAAGATCTTCAAGTCCCCTTGGAGGGAGAGTACACCGGCTGGACTTGGCATCTTGAGTACCAAGTAGGTGTAGTGGGGCACCGCCATGAACTTGGTGATGGCTGGTCTGCCGAGGATGGCGTGGTAAGAGGTCTCGAAGTCCACGACCTCGAACTTGATGTACTCGGTACGGTAGTTGTCCCGAGACGCCCCGAAGGTAACTGGCAGGACCACTGAGCCCAGTGGAATAGCCGCGTTGCCGGGGACGATGCCGTAGAAGGGCGTGCTGCTCTTGGTGAGCATGGGGGTGATGTCGAGCTTCATTTTCTTCAAGGTCTTGGTGAAGAGGACGTTGAGCCCGCTTCCACCGTCTATGAGCACCTTGTTGAGCTTGGAGCCCACCACCGTTGGCTTCAGGACGAGGGGGAACCGTCCTGGTTCGGAGAAGCTAGTCCATTGGTCCGCGCGGGAGAAGGTGATGGGTACCTCCGACCACCTGAGAGGGGTCGGGACCGCTGGCTCAATGGACATTACTTCACGACGGGTAGCCTTCTCGCTCCCCGTCCGGCCGGCGCTCCGCCGAAGAGGACGTTGACGGTCTTCTCGGGTTCTTGGAAGTCATTGTTGTCGCCGCCCTTCTTCTTGCCCTTTTGGTCGTGAGGGTGCGGTGGCTCCGGCGTATCCTTGAGTGCATGCCTGAGTTGGTAGCACTGCCCGGTAGTGTGGTTGCCGTTTGGGTGCCACGGGCACTTCTCCTTCAGCAGGTCTTTGAAACCGCCAGAGTTCTTCTTCGAGTTCCCTTTCGCAGGGCGCTGGATAGCCGCGACGGTGTTGTCTGGCTTGCGCTTGCGGTTGGGACCCGAGTAGTTGCTGTTGTTATTGTTGTTGGTGCGGCCACCTTGGTTTGCATTGCTGCCGCTGCCGCCACCCTGGTTCTGCTTGGACTTGCCGTGGATGGCGTCGTACTTGGTGTTGGCCTTGTCCTCTTCATCCGCCCAGGACGTGATCATGTCCTTGAGGTGGGGGATGGACCTAGGACGGCGACGACCGAAGTCCTCGAAGGTGCGGCGGTGGTAGAGGCCGTCCTGGAAGAGGTCGATGACCTCCTTGTCGGTGACGTCGACGACGGTAGCGCGCTTGTCGAAAAAGCGGCACATGTACTTGCGGAGGGTCTCGCCCTGTTCCTGCTTGATCATGGCCAGGTCCATGCGAGTACCTGATCGGCCCATGGCGCCCGCGAAGTTGCTCGTGAACTGCTCCTTCAGCTAGTCCCACTTGTCGATCGAGTGCTTGTCCAGCGACTCGAGCCATGTGAGTGGTGCTTGGTCCAGGCAGAAGGGGAAGTAGAGGCATTTGGTATCGCTGTTGCCGCCAGCGTTCTCGATGGAGAGGGCGTAGCATCGGAGCCACTGGATGGGATCCTGCTTCGCGTCGTACTTGGTGATCCCCAAAGGCTTGAACTTGTCGGGGAGGAGCAAGTTGCGAAGTCGAGGTGAGAAGGCGGGGAAGCCGTCGCCTTCAGCGGCGGTGGTCGACTTCTTCCGCCGCAGCTCCTCAATCTTCTGGCGAGCGTCATAGCCGCCTCGCGAGGCGCCGGAGGCGTGGGCGTTCGCGTGGCCTTGGCCGCCGCGGCCGCCGCCGCCTCCGGCCCTCTCGTTGGCCCCATGGTTGGAGGCCGCCGCCATCGGCTGCCGCCGCCGTCGGGATCGTTGCCGCCTCCACCGGCCGGAGCGCGGTGGGGAACAACTTCTCGGTTGCTGTGGTCTTGCTGTGAAGGCCCGCCGGCATTGGAGCGGCGACGATTTGGCTCGACTGGGAGGTCAGCTCGAGTACGGTTGGGACCAGCGTTGGCGCTGCGACTAGTAGCTTCGTTGTCGCGGGGTTTAGCTGGAGGAGGTTGGTTGATTTTGTTGTCAACCCGCATGAAGTAGGCTTCTTCAGCGAGCTTGGCGATGACCTCTCCAGCGCGTATGCCCTGAGCCTGACGTGCGATCGTTGTGATCGACATGAGGCATTGCTCGGGGGTGGTGTGTCCTCTGCTCTCGACCGCCTCGAGAGCTTCCGCAAGGTTGCGGATGGGGAGGTTGTCTCTGAGCCGCCGGCGCCGTTCGTTGCGCTTCCTGTTACGCTCACGCCGAGCGTCCCTGTTGGCGGCGGTCTCATCTGCAGGTGCGTCAGCAGACAGCTCGTCTGCGGAGATGTCCTCCAGGTACTTGTCCTCAGCCGTGCCTGAAGGCCCTGGGGTGTCGCCAGCAGCCATGAAGACTTGGCGATCGAGGGTGCCAAGGCTGGACTCAGAGGGTGCCACCTCAGTTGGTGTGTTTGAGTCAGCCCGGGCTAGTGGTGTTCCCTCCTGGAACGGTAGCGAGTCGATGTAGGCGATGTAGCGTGAGTCTCCCTTCACCGGTCGGCGGGCTTGCGGTCCGGCCGCAGACGTATCTCCCCGGCCGGCGTTGATTTTATAACCGGCCCGCAGGCCGGCCCCGACAAGGGAAGCTCAGTGGAGTCGTCTTCGGACTCGGGCTCCTCAGGGTCCGACCCGAAGTCGAACTCGTAATCCGGGTTCGAGTAGAACTCGGAGAGAGGGCTGGTGTCCTAAACGCGATCGGGGGCGGCGTCGGAGTCCGAGTTGTACTCGGGTTCGGGCTCCTTGCCGGCCCGGCGCGAAGTGGGAGCCTCCGTGCGGGCCCGGCTGAGGATGCGGGGGCCACACGCGGAGGGCACGCGTGGTGAGGGGACCTCCTGCGATGGCTGAGCAGCCGGCTCACATGCGATGGCCCATGGCGACGTCGAGTTCGAGTTGGAGACGGACTCGAGCTCGAAGTCAGCGTGGTGGTTGAAGAGCGAAATTTCGCCGAACTTGCCGGCGAGTTCACCTGTGACAACTTCAGGGAGCGTCATGAAGCCTGTCTTCGGGTTGGGCTGCATGGTCAGGCGGCGCTGAAAGGAGCCCGCGCCATCGGCAGTGCAGACCCAAGCGCCGAACACGAAGGTGTCGCCGCGGTTGAAGGCGGCGGTTGGCTTGAAGTGGACGGGAGCCGTCGAGTTCGCCATGTGATCTCGGGCGAGAGCCCCTACCTGGCGCGCCAGTTGTCGGTGTTTTAGACCGGCAACCTACTACGGGGAGTACTTGAAGTAGATGATTGTGACTCGCCGAGATCGGTAACTCGAAGGAAGAGACACGTGGCACACAATTTAGACAGGTTCGGGCCGCGAGGTGCGTAATACCCTACGTCCTGTATGTTGCGTAGCTCTGGATTGATAGGGCACGATTACAAGATGGTGCAATGGTGCGCCGTGAGTTGTATGAGAGGAGATTCGATGAGGTGATGGGTCCCTGCCTCGCCTTATATAGTCCGGAAGGTAGGGTTACAAGTCGGAGTAGGGAGAGAGTACTAGTCGAGTACGTCTAGGAGTCCTTTATACAGTGCGGAACATGTACAGCTCCCCAACCGAGTACTACTCCTGTGTAGTCCTTGTGCTCCACGCCTTCAGGTGCCATGTAGCGCAAGCCGGGTAGTCCCAGGGGCCCACCGAGTAGTCGGTTCTGGTACCCACTGAGGTAGTGGGCCCGGGGAGGTCCATACGACAGCCTGCGCGGACGTCTCGTTCGCCACGGCACTGGCTGCCGCTACCCGAGCTACGACAAGCTGCATCTCCAGCTGGGTCCGCTCCGCGCGGAGTTGGCGCACCTCGCGGGTGCGTCTCCGACCTGAAGACTCGAGGGTCTACAACCAACAGAACTGAATTAACTAGCATAGCTCGAGAAGATTGTGGAATCAAAAAAGAATCCCTGACAAGAAAGCCCACCGTGGTCGTGGGGAGGATAAGCTCGTCAAAGGGCCGGCGCGCCCAGATCATCGCACGCTCCAAGGTGTGGCGCGCCGCGGCCTCCTCGTCGTCCTCAGAGTCAGCGTCAAGCCCAGAGGTAGCCACCCACGAAGTGCACGCGAGCTCAAGCGTTCGGGCCTCGCCGCCCAACGCGGCTTGAGAAAGGGACGTCTCCGTCTCCTCGGCCACCTGGATCTCCGAGGTGGTGGCCTTGGACACCGTCTCGGGGACGGCCAACTCTCGTGCAACGGCGGCCGGCTCGTCAAGAACGCGAGCCTCGACACTCTCGACTTCAGCGGCAACTGGACGGGGCGGCGATGCCCCCTCTTCCCCAACAACGGGCTCCGCCACGCTAGGCTCTGGGACAGGGGCTGGAATTTCGGTGGTTTCCACCAACTCGTAGGCGATGCCTCCCGACCTTCATCGACCCGCGGCGGCACAGACTCATCTATTGATGGCTCCACGTGAGTCACGGGCGCCGCGAGGACCGTATCCCCCGCGTCTGTCGTGGCGGCTGAGGCAAAACCGCCGGCGCACTCGTACTCCTGCAGCGCCTTCAAGACCGACACGATCGTCTCCATGATCATTGGCTCATTGGATCTCCGCTCTGCCGCCACCTCATACTCCTTCTCCAACAGCTGGGGAGCTTCGAGATCGATTACCACAACACTGGGGAAGTCGATGTACAGGCACGTCTCCAGATCCACCATCTCCTCGACCGTAAGGGAAACTCGGGCCGAGGAGGACTCCGCCACCTCCGCGGTCGAGAGAGGACCTTGAATGTGCCCTGCCGGAGAGGGCACCGACACCTCCACAGTAGGGAGAAGGCTCGCCGTCGCCGATACCTTGGCCGGCTCTAACGCCGGGGCCATCGCGGCATCGTGACACTCCGGCGGTGGGAGAGGCGCCGAGTCTTCATCCAAGACCACCACCACCCCTTCGATTCTCGGGCTAGCCTCGGACGGCGCTTCCAGGGCCGCCTGAGTGATGGTCGCCTCCGTGGCCACCTCACCCTCCTTGACGGTGGTGGCGGGGGCTGGTGGAGGTGGCGAGGCTGGCGCCCTCGCCTCGGCGACCACCGATGGCGCCTCTTTGGCTAGCAACGGCGCCGGCCTGGTGCTCGGGGGCTGGGACTGAGGCTGGGGAGAGATTACCTGCGCCCTCAGCGCCAGTCGCTTCAGGGGGCCAGGCTAAGCACGCCAGTATCGGCATGACTACGAGAAGACAAATGCCAGCATCAACAAACAAGTCGGAAGAGTCATGGCAGGCAAAAGCTGAAGTCGGAGACTTACATCTTGGAGCGCACCCGGGCTTTCTTCATCGGGCAATCCGACATGCCCTGCTCGGGGGCGGCGCGCTTCGAGCCCTGCTCGGGAACGACGCGGCTTGAGTCTGCCGTCTCGGGCGCTTCTCTGCTTCGGCTGGCCGCCTCTACGGCGGCAACATTCTCCCCCATTCACTCGGGGGGTTGTCCCTCCGGCCTCCGCTATGGCCGGGGTTAGACCACGACCCCTGCTTGTGATAAGGGGTACATGAACATCCGAGGCCCCGCCACCCCGGATAAGCAATGACTGTAAGTGCCGTGAGGCAGCGCTCGGTTCCGCCACTGGCACCGCGCTCAGTGTCAACGCCGAATCCGACGACCTCCCCGGCGACCGGCACCTCTGCAGGGAGTAGGAGTCCATGCGGTCCGAGCCGTCATAGAGCTGACGGACGGACACCGATCGCTCCTCCGACCTCCTTGGGGGATCAATCTAGCAGGGCGCAGATCTCTGCGGCTCGGGAGCGCCCGTCCCGCTGGGCACCGTACAGGAGCGGGTCGACCGCAGACCCACTCGGGCAGGGGGAGCCGTCGGATGTGAGCTTGAGCCCACAGTCTTGTTGTGCCCCGCCTCTCGCGGCCGGCGCGACGACGATACTTCAGCGCCACGGGGCGGCGACGACGAGGACGACCCCGACATGTTGCTCCAGTCGACCGCGGCGCTGGCGACATCGCCGCTCCACGACGGCTCGGGTGACGAATTCTCATAGGAGGAGACGCCCTGCTCCCCCGCCTTCTGTCTCTTGTTGCGGTCATCATTGCGATCGCACTTGGCGATCTGGCGTTTCTTGTGTTGCGCCTTACACGCAGCGCGCCTCTTATCCGCCGCCGCCTGGTTCTGGTTGAAGATCGCCTCCTCCGGGAGAGGCGCCTTGGCTGGAACGAGGTGGGCGCATTTCAACTACCGCAACAAGAACGCACCAAGGTCAAATCCGAGAAGATCTTCCCACGACAAAAGGCGAATGAAACTGGCCGAGAAGATGGACAACTTACAAATTTCTCTGTCCCCGCGTTGGGGAGCATCGGGAGCATCCGCGACGGCGGCCACGAGTAGATCGCTCTCCAGATCGCCTGCGCCACACGGCGCTGAACCTCGAGCGGCGACGGAAGCTCCGACGCGGTCACCGTCCCGACCCATGGGGACCTGTCAGCAGTCATGTCGTAGAGCCGGAGCGGCCGCCTCCAGAGCGGCACGACTCCTCGGGCGTGGTACTGCCCGACCACCTCCGCCAAGGTGATCCCGGTGTTCCGAAGACGCCCAAGCACGACCCAGTGAGACTTGAGCATCTTCTCCTGCTCCTTCTTGGCCGGGCCATCGGCCCAGTTCCGCTGCGACTTCGCGATGGAGCACCTGGTGTACGACGGGAGCGCGTGCTCGGGATCGTTCCGCAAGTAGAACCACGCCCTGTGCCAGCCGCTGTTCGAGCTGTTCAGCGGCGTCGAGATGTAGTCGTTGCTGCAGCCTTGCTTCATCAGAAGGTTGGCGCAGCCGATCGTCGCCGCACGGGAGCCTTCCCTCAGGCAGGTCAACCTGAAGAAGTACTGGAACAAGTGCCAGTGCACGCCGATGCCAAGGAACCCTTCACACATTACTTCAAAGGCAGCCATCTGCTGGATGTTGTTCGGGTTGAGGTGCTGAAGCTACAGCCCGTACACGAACAGCACCCCGCGGATAAACCTGCCGGTGGGGGTGGAGAAGCCGCGCTCGTGGAAAGTCACGAACGACACCACGTACCCGCTGGGAGGGCGTGGCACGGACTCGTCGGCGGGGACGATCCACTCGACAACCTCGGTGAGGGGAGGCAGCTAGCCCGCCTCAAGGAGACGAAGGAGCTACTCGCGGGAGACGTTGGAGGGCACCTAGCTCGACATTGTTGTGACCAGCGAAACTAGTCACGAACAATAAAGGAACGAAACCCAGGATGGAAAAGCTGATGCTCTCTTGTCATTTCCCAAAATTTTGAACCCCTTTACAAGCACGGATCACCCCCTTTTATAGGGAGCCGGACTTACTTTTTTACATTCCGAGAATACCCCTCGTGCGAAAAGAATTATCCTAGAAGGTACTATATTTGGATCGTAATTTCATCTTTGTCTTCACGCATTCCACACCTCTCGGTGTCGCGCCGCTCATTGCGTCGCGTTTTCAGGTGAAGCCACATGTGTTTGTAGGGCGATGGTCTTTCTCACTCACCCCTTCGGCCAGGCAACATCATTCCTGTGTACAGATGGAAACCAAAAGCTTGATGATAAATTGTTAGAAACTCGGTTTGCTCGGTCGAAAGGCGCCAACCGAATCTTTGAGAGGCAAAGCTTTGCATTGTGTGTTTCGGCCGGTCATTTGGAAGATCGTGGATTAATATTTGAAATAAAGGATGGGCTTTGTTGAGGACGAAAGACACTGGCCCAATCCCTTCATAAAGAATGAGCCTCTTTTGGAATAGAATCGTGACTGCACACATGAGCTAGCAATAAACAAATGCAAGCCGACTGATATCCAAATATATAATTAATACCCTCGATCTGTAGCCAATAACCTGGGTCTGTGGATCGATCATTGCTAGAAAGAGAGCAGAGGCATTGCATCGACACTCCACGGTGATGGACAACGCCTTTGGATTTTCACGTGGCCCAAAAGGTTCCTGTTGTAGTAAAAAAAACTACTCCAAAAGAGGCCATGTGAAACATTGCTTGCTAAAACACCAGATAAACGTCTTTTACTAAGTCGAGCCTCGATAAACGCACTCCCATCCCTTGGAATCGCGATGGATAACAGGTTTGTCCTTTTGCTATATAGAGAGAAAATCTGTTGTCCAAATTCAGGGACGAAACCCACGTTGTGAAAACACATGCATGCTCCTTCGTAGGCCAGGTCACGCGAGGGTTAAAATGAATTCTTGGAAAATAAACGATTCTTTTCCCTAATCGATTTCGGATCCCCAACAGAAGCCCCTCAGGGGCGAGATCATTTGAAAAAAGATTGAGCCACCGACGAATTGATTTAGAAATCGATCCGAAGAAAACGTCTCCCAAACCGCCGGCATCAAAACCTCAAGAACTTATAAAGAAGACTGCCGGCCGTAACCTACAAAACCCTAACCAAAGAGAAAAATAGTTTGACTTCTAAAGCAGAGTTTCTGACCCAAAAAGTGCTATTTTAGCTCAAGCAATTTGGGTAATTTATTTCAGTGGTTTGATCCAGAGCTCGAAACGTAACCCGACATAATATCAAATGTTTGGCAATTATAGTGTGGTTATAGAACTATGAGTGGCTTCTTAAAACATGAAGATATTCCAGCCCCTAGCAAACCTACTGAAAACTTGCACAAAGGTTCTTCCTTCAAGGGTTTTGAATCGAGACTATTGTTTTGTGAATAATAGCTCAAATTCATCTATCGAGACCAGCGGAATTGAATGTGCGAATAGAACTCCATTTTCCCGTAATTTAAGCCCTATCTTGAGCCTGTAGCACTTTAACCCCACCCCCCCTGAAAGTGGTGGAGGCGAAAGAAATTCTTCTTGGGACGCAAAACATGGCCTGGGTGAGAGCTGGGCTACATATGCTGGTCCATTTAGCCTAGTATTGCAACCCTAAATCCGCCTCTGATTGTCTTGTGAACTCACGACTCGTGAGTTGCACCCGCATGCAGCCGCCTCCTTGATTCCATTCCCTGTGCGGCAGGCCAGCAATTTGCTTTCTCTTTGTCTTTGCTCCGGCAGCCTATCAGCGGAGGAGGACCGACCGCTATGGAGCTCCGGTCGACGGGAGGCGAGCGGATTCGAGACCAGTGAATCAAGAACCACACGACAGTGCAGTGGCTATGTCGGCGAGCGCAAGCGCCAGGAGCACGGCGTCGTTAGCGGCGATGAGGCGGCGCACGTCCGCAAGGCGGAACACTATCAGCGACGACGGAGACGAACGACCAAGCCGGCGACTCTGTGTGCAGGTTTTTCTGTAAACTTGCCTTCATCTGTATCTCATCCCACTTTGAGCCCCTGCGGAAACAAATGGGGGTGGCGACCCGTCCTGAATTGGTACTTTGACCCATGTTGTCCCTGACCCGCGAATTGGGACGGCGATCCGGGGGCACAGATCGCTGCATCAGCCCCGAATCCTGTGATTATTGATCCACATCGGTCGTTGAACGAAAGTACTACCTGACTGGATTGAGTGATTCTCAAAAGTAATTGAAATGCATGCGAAAGTGATGTAGCATCAATCTTCCAGCTAACGCGGGCCTCCATTGGGAGTTTCTCGCTTTCTCTGCTACTAAAAAGAATGAGCTTAGTGGTACGTAATTTTCCGCTCCGCCCGCGCGTCCGCCTCCCCCTCGGTGCGTCCGCTCTCCCCCTCGGCGCTTTCCTCTTTTCCCCCTTTGCATTCCATTCGCAGAAAAAAACCATCCGCATCATCCCCACGCCCGCAGCGGCCGGTCCACGCCCGACTCCCGCCGCCGCGACCTCTGGACCACCCACCCCCGTCCGCCGCTGCCACCAGTCCATCGCCTCCTCCCCCACGCCCTCCATCCGCGGCCGCTGCCGCCGATCCATCGTCTTCTCCCCCCCACCCACGCGGTCCGCTCGAGCCACCCAAAACCTATGCCACGCCGCAGCCGCAGCAACCGCAACCCATCGTGCCGCCGCAGCCACCATGACGGACCTACGCCACGCCACAGACGCAACTGTCGGAAACGGTTTGAAGGTGGTGAAGGAGGGAGGTGCCGCGTTGGGATCGATGGGGCCAAGGTGGCGGCGGAGCCGAGGGCACTCCAGGCCCCGTTTTCTCCCTTTGCAATCCCTCAGCACCCTGCTCCGGTTTCTCCTGCCCCATTTTTTCCTCAAGGTGTCGCCGCCGCCCCTGTTCACACAACCTACGTCTCCTCCGGTACTCCTCAGCTGCAGTGGAACGGTAAGAGCGGAGCGCTCACAAGCTCCCTCGCGGCGGCGACCTCGAGCTCCCTTGCGACGACCCCGAGCCCCTTCGCGGTGCACAAGGGGCGGCCCTGTCTAGCGCGCGCAGGTCACACGCGGGCGGCGGTGACTCGGTAGACGGCGGCGGCGGCGTGAGACGCACTGCAAGGACGGTGAGTGCGGCGTCTGTGAGGCCGCAGCAGCCATCGACCACCTCGTGCAACCGCTGGCTCGGAGGCGGGGGACGGCCTCTCGTGGCCGCGCAGGCGCAGACCCCTGCACTGCTTCCTCCAACAGCGAACGGGCGGCTCCAGGAGGCTCCACTGCTGCAGGAGTGTGGGTGGGCGGCTTCTACTCATGGCAATTTCTGCTGGTGTGTTGAGGGTGAGAAGATGCCCACCAGCTGTTCGATGGATTTCCTGAACCAGGTTAGCAAGTGGGACAGTTCAGATAAGGAGCGAGGTGAAATGGCAGAATCAGGGTGGGCAGGGATCAGTGCTCCAATGGCATCAGCTGGTTTTGCTTGTGAGCTATTCGGCAATAATCCTTGTTGGGACAGCGATGCAAAACAGGATGATATGCCTTCGGTTATCTGGGATGAGGGTGGGCAAGACATGCTAGACCAACACGCTCCACGGAAAAGCTTGCTCTAGGTGCAGATAACTTGGTTAGTGAGGACAGGGTGTATGATGAACAACAACAAGTGCCTATCCAAATTTCAGCAGTTTGGGATTCTGATGAATTATTCGATGAAAGGTCTGCACCAGCAGTGATTTGGGATGAGGAACCACAGCAGTTCGGTGGAGAGATGGGTGATCCGCAGAAGTGCAAACAAGCAGTGGGCAAACAAATTGCCGAGTTGATCTGTTTCAAGACTTCAGTAGTGGTACATGATGATGAAGGGGAGATTTTCAAGGGAAGGTCTCTCCCTGCTGTGTTTTGGGACAAGGAAATTGTAGATGTGTACGATGAAAAGCCTCTTCCACAGGTGACTTGGGATGAGCAATTTGAACAAAATCTGAGCTTAAATGGGTTGTTGCAGGATCTAGCTCATGGTGGAATAAGTAAGCCAACTACAGAAACATCCATCGACGGCTTGCCCACTCATGCCATGTATGAGGTGTCAGAAGTACTCCACAAAGATGTTGTAAGGGATGACATGCGAACTGACACTTCTGTGCAAGATCAAGATGGCTTATTGGAGCAACTAGCCATGGACAGTGAGCATGCGCAGCAAGGTGAGCAAGACATGCCTGATCCACACGTGTTGCTGAAGAAACTTCCTCTAGGGGTAGATACCTTGGTTGATGAGAATGGGATGAATGCAAAACAAAATCAAGTGCCTATTTGTGCCTCAACGGTGTGGGACACTGCAGTACAAGAGTTGCTTGATGATAAGTCTCCTCTAGATGTGATTTGGGATGAAGAGCCCATACATGAGCTGCCTAGATGTGATCAGACTGTGCTTCGTCTAGAACCTGCTCAGGATGGGAATCTCAGAGAATCATTGCAGCAGCAGGTATTTGAACAAGAGACCCACAATTTTGCACTGCAGACATATCAACCAAATAGTCAATCTAGGACTGGTATACAACTTGGAGGGGTGATCTTTAGTTGCAAGCCTGATGGTGCACAATTATTGGGATCTGATTATTTGGATTGCTGGCATGCCATTGAAATCTTTCAGGAAGTATGTTGTGGCAGTTGTCATCATAGCAATGGCTGCTCCTGGTTTGACACTTCTCTGGGTGAAATCAATGAGCTAGAAAGCAAAGTGGATCCTTCAGGTCGAATGCAGTGGGGTCCGGGCATTAGTACGGCCATAGCTTGGGGACAAGCTGTGTTTCGAGGGACCGGTAATGTCACGACCCAAGGATGGCCCAGCAGAAGCCCAGCATACTTAGCCCATGTGTTGAAGTCGCAGCCCAAGGAAGCCCATGGTCTAGACTACATAGCAGCTCCTATGCGCAGCCATCAACAAAAAAGAATATTCAGAATCAAGTCAGGGTTCATCCCCTTCCTCCGGCGATCCTCTCGGAGGACGATTCCGGCGAGCCGTCGCCCGTCTTCTCGGCGGCGACACCCTGTGCGCGAGCTCACGTCCCGGTGGTGGCTCACCGGCAGCTACGGGCCGTTACAGCAAGCAGCTCAACGGATCTTTACTGGTGCCATATGCTTTCTTACTCGTTTGCAATGTGTTTCGAGTGGTATTGACAATTTGGGGATTGCATTTGGTTTTTCATGTTCAGACTTCTATTGTGGAAGAATCATTCAAGCTGAAAGGTAAATTGTGATGTGGGGTTTACATTATGGCTGGAAATATCCAAAAGAAAGGCATTCACCAAGATGGTAAATAGTATCATTTAAGCTGAAAGAAAAATTGTGATGTGGGGTTTACATTGTGGCTGGACATATCCAAAAGAAAGACATTCACCAAGATGAAAAATAGTTAATTCGAGGTGTAGCAGAAGATATGTTTAAGGACTGGCAAGTTTAAAAAATAAGTGATGGGAGTTTCTTGTGTTTGTCCCTCTATAATATAAGATTGTCTATCAGTTGATTGTCATCTATCGCAATCATGACTTTTTTCCTGTTATACATATTAGAAAAAACTGAAATTGTTGTTGTGTTAGAATTTTTTTTATAGCCCGTACGTTCCTATTGTTGATTAAAAATGAGGAACTAAAGCTCAGAATTTCATACCTTCGTTGGTTAGCGACGGCGAGTGGTCAACTGGTTCGAGCATCTGACAAAACTTCAGAACGTTTGATGCAGTGAAGAGAAAGCACCTGTGCAATTGGATTGAGTAGGTCGACACCTGCGCAGTCAATCTTTTTTATTTTGACGCCGAACGTTTTGATGGCCGCCGTCGAAAGTCGCAACAAGTTTTGGCGAAGGGGCGTACGATATTTTTCCTTTTTGATCAAGGTAATGAAACGCTTTTGTTGACTGGTAATTAATAGTTTTCATCCATCAAGAGGGTCGAAACCCTTTGGAGACACACCTAGAAGTTTTGTTTTCCCTTTAAGCTGTCTTGAAACATTTTGACACAATCACGTAGGGGCAAGTAACCAGTTTCGAGGGCCTGGTTTCGTCGATCTTTTGCACACGACATAGCCCTCACAAAGTTTGTCGAAGGTAGATGCATGAAAACTTTCTCAGCGCACAGAGCCTTAGTTACAGTCTGGGAGAGCAAAGTGTCTTCCCCTCTCGCTTCCGGTGAAAGTTTGTTTTTTAGGCTCATGATCGAAAGTGTGCATCGGTTTTTAGTCCCAGAGTAGTTTGGAGTCGATGCTTTCGATTGCTGAACTAGGCCATTGGTTGCCGTATGTGAGTCGGATTGCCTTTGATGCAAACTGACTCTTTATTCTAAGTCTTCGGAGGAAGGAAAACTTTACTTTTTGTTTCCTTATTTCCGGCAGCCAAATCTTTCTAGTACAGAGTAACAGGTTAGCGTGAAGTCACCGATCGGATTGAGCATCGATGCAGAGTGAAACCAAACGAAAATGAAAGACTTGCGAAATTTGGCCTTTCAAGAACGCAATTCCTGAGTGACGAAAAGCGTCCAGACAATCCGTTTGAGCAACGAAAGGTGCTCAGGCAATCCGTTTGAGCACAATCCATTTGCTATCGCCAAATGAAGCTAAATTATTCGACAACCGCTAATGAATGCCCAAAGATAAAAAAGACAAATGGCTCGACCGCCGTTAATTAATGGGAAATTGATGCCAAGGAGAATCGATGGCATGGAATTATTGCAGCTGGCAGCTTTGATGTGCCTCGAAGTGGATTGAAGTACTTTTCTTGGTTTTGACTGTGAAAGGATTGAATTCTGTGACGACGAAAGGTACTAGCCGAAACACAATGGGAAAATACCCGCTCAGGCCTTGTTCGGCTGGCCGGGGATTAATCCCAAAAGGGGTTTAATACAAGCAGGGAATAAGTGGATCCCCTTGCTCTCACTTATTCCCTTTGGGGGTTTAATCCTCTCCTATCTTTAATCCCTTTGCAATATTCGGCTGGCAGGGATTAGTTCCGGGGAGGCAACAGAAACATAGCGGAAGGCATGCAGCAGCAACTGTGTTTCTTTAAAAGTCCACCATTAAATTATAGTACAATTTATATATGGTCAAGCAACAACCAACAAGATAGTACTATCCCAGTAGAAACTTGGTGTCCACAGGGTATTACAAAGATGGAATCCACCAGAAAAGACGTCTAAAAATCTAAAAAGATGAGCACACAAAACATCTATAATCAAGACCATTTTGTCCAGCTCAATGTTTCTCCATCATCGACTCATCTGCTTCCTGTAAATGTATTACGCATATCAGAATATAATTTTTTTCCATGTGCTTCCATATATAAGTTAATCAAAGTGCTTTTCTAATGTTCCACTTTCTTGCGCTATATAACAGTAGAAAGGAAAATCAAACCGACGTGATGCCCCTTCAGCAAAACTAAACGTACTTCTCATAGAAGTACAACCTCCAACAGGAAACAAGACGAACAGTAGAGCAAGAGCAGCATTCTCAAGAAACAAATACCATATCTCACGAGGCACAATCTATTGCACAGCAATTTCAGGCTGAGATTGCAAAGCAATCATAATCAGAGCTTATGAATTGAAGATACTTTCGGTGAGGCCTTGCAGGTCTTCTCCGCATGTGCCGCCGCCTCACAAACGAACAAGAGATAACAAGTAGGTGTCAATCAGAACTTATGAATTGAAGATACTTTCAGTGAGGTGGTTGGACTTTCATTAGAAAAAAACTATAAGTAGTGACTGTAAACAGCACAGGGCACATATGTTAGATGAACAAGAGTTGCATATGGCAAGAAGCTGCTGGTGATACAAAACTAGGATATAAATAATGGCCAAAACTAATCTAGTTCATTCATTTATATCATTTTACAAAAATCTGGATGTAGCGGGACCTATGTATTTCAACTGCCATTCTTTCAAGTAGGATCATGAACAGTTGGTTAACTTGCATGATATAACCATATGTAATGATAGAACAATGAAGTAAAGTGATTTATTTCTCTGCATACATGTACACCAGTAGCTCTCTGAACTTTCTGAACCTAACTCATCAGCCAATGCCATCACTCTGTTTCTTTCTCTAAAAAAAACGTGACTCTTTCTATGCTTCCAAACATCTTGTATTATGAACCTGGCACCCATTCCATGCGTCCCCGCATCATGAACATGAGATTGCCATATCTAACTAGCATAGTGTCAATGAAATTAAAAAGTGCAGGAAAGATCTGGACAAGAACATGTATCCTGCAAGTTACATTACTTTTTCTTGGCATATTATGGTAACTACGTGCAAATCTACATGACAAATTGGAGCACCGTTCTAGCATGCAGCATGCTTATTCATCAACCTAAAAAATGTGATTTTGAACTCTTTATCACTCCATACTGAAAAATAATAAAGAGCAACTGAGTAACCTCTGCGCATATTTATAGCAAATGAGTATAAATATGATGTGCTAATCCAAGTGCCAACAATATCTAACGAAAATTTCAACATCACCACTCACCAGTAGATATATCATATATGCAAGCTATCAACTAAATCGATTTCACGAAATTCGCAGAAAGATTAGCTATTGGTTGTGCGGTATACGATACGACGAATCTAGTGCCGATCGCTACTTCCTCAAGTGAATTGAGTTACTCAATAAAAGCCACTAAGATTGAGTTACTAAATAACAGCCACTAACATGTGTATGGGTACACGAGTCAACAAGCTTCACATCACTACAAGCTGCAAAATTGTCAAGAAATACTGCAGCAGGTGTTAGAAAACTAGGCAATTTTCGGTACATTTTAATTCCAGAAATTATTAACAAATTCATGACAATTATAAGTGATCCCGTGAAAACAAAGCATGTGCATGTGTTCAAGTTAAATCTCAAATAAAACTCGAACAAAATTACACATAAGGAGTTTAGTATGTACCCAAAGGCGGGACGGTTGACGGAGTCAACCGGTGCGCCGTTATCCCCCGGAATAGACATGCTACTCGTGGGGGGGACCTTGTTCGGTGTAGTCGTACGAGAGGTGATGCGGTGGCGAGTCGTTGCGGTGAAGTCCCACGAACGGCCTCCGGAAGTAGTCGTTCACGCCGATGTAGTCGTTCTCGCGGAGGATGTAGTCGTACCGGAAGTAGTCGTTCTCGCGAAGGATGTAGTCGTGCGGAAGAGCGAGCGGCGCGTACGGGTACGCTCCCGAAAAACCTTATCGCCCACCTATCCCGAGCAGGATCGCTAGGTGGACGAGGTTCGGAGGCAACTGCTCACGCAAACAGTGTGCGCGCAAAGCTTGCGTTGGGAATGGCAGAGAGCAGCAACACAGAGGGAGAAGAGAGAGGTCTCCTAAGCAGGAG
The DNA here is from genome assembly GCA_947561735.1 of Cenchrus americanus. Taxonomy (NCBI): domain Eukaryota; kingdom Viridiplantae; phylum Streptophyta; class Magnoliopsida; order Poales; family Poaceae; genus Cenchrus; species Cenchrus americanus. The sequence continues at coordinate 93,805,037 of OX387242.1, read as the reverse complement.
TACTTGAGTGTGAGAGTGTGTCTGTGCCAGAGGAAGGAGTCCTCTTATATAGGCGCAAAGGAGAGGAGGAGGGAATGAACCTGGACGCTTCTGACCACCATAATTCACATTAAACAACGGTTACCTGTAACTGCCGTATTCAACTTCATCAGTTACCAGTAACGGTCGTTTTAATACAAAGGATTATGGCTGACATCAACGACCGACATGAATGACAAAAACTGTGCATACGCGTCACGGTCTCGACTCGACTCGACTCGACTCGACACGACACGACACGCCCACGGCCCGGCCCGGCCCGGCGAGGCGAGGCGAGCGAGCGCGCGCGCGCGTGTGGCACGCCCTTCTCCTTTTACCAACTTCACAAGTGGTCCACCATTGGTCCACCCTTTAAGTTAGTTAAGATTCTCATTGGCTTTCAATGCGGGATTAAATCCCTAGCATTTATTTTGTGGACCTTTTAATTCTTAAGATTATTGAGACTAAATGGCCCAAGGCCCAATTAATCCAACAATCCCCACCAAGAATTTCAAGGTACACAAAGAAAAAATCCTCTTCTCAACTCTTGTTTTGATATATCGACTTTATGGTGGAGACCGTTAAGTTGAACATCCACCCGAGACAAAAGCTACACTCATTCACAATCGACCAATGGACTATGCCTTGAATTGGCGCTTTCGTGCAAACAAGTTTGACTAGAGCCCCTTGCCGCTACTAGGTCGCTATAAGCATCCCCTCGGGTTGGAGCGTATAAGTCATACTCCGTGCCTTTCATGGGTATCTAGAGATCACCCTATCTCATAGATTGTGACTAGCAATCGACCCATATAGGTGCAATCCTTTAAGATGTTCCGTAGGCCAACATCTTTGCTCCTCTTTGAGCCACTCGGATCACATTAAGGTTTTTCACCAACCTCGCCATACGGATTTTAGAAGAGAAATGCATCTCTCCTTGGAATGAGCCCTTTACAAAGGTTCTCTTCTCTCTCCGTTAAACGGAGTTTGTTGCACTATTCTAATTCACGGGATCTCCGATCACATAGGACAGTTACCACTACCGAATAACGCCGACGGGTCTCAAGCCCAATTCCCTGGATGCATTGTCTATCACATTACGTGAAAGACCCTTTGTGAATTGATCCGCGCATTCTTAGCCGTTTGGATGTAGTCCAAGGCTATCACTCCGGAGTTTCTCATTTTCCCCGACAGATTTCAGCCGCCTCTTTACATGCCTAGATGACTTCATGTTATCCTTTGAACTATTCACCTTGACAATCACCGTTTGATTATCACGAGTTCATGAGGACCGCCGTATCGGTTTTTCAACTACCGGTAAATCCATAAGGAGTTCACGAAGCCATTCAGCCTCAACTGTGGCGGTGTCCAATGCAGTGAGTTCCGCCTCCATAGTTGACCTCGTTAAGATGGTCTGCTTGCAAGACTTCCAGGAGACGGCACCACCTCCAAGTGTAAACACATATCCACTTGTGGCTTTAATCTCATCTGCATCAGAGATCCAATTTGAATCACTATAACCCTCTAGTACCCTAGGATACCCAGTATAGTGAATCGCGTAGTTCATTGTTCCTTTCAGATAGCGCATTACCCGTTCAAGAGCTTCCCAATGAGCATCTCCCGGTTAGACACGAATCGACTCGGCTTGCTCACGCATATGCGATATCGGGTCTAGTAGCGCTAGCTAGGTACATTAATGAACCAATGATTTGGGAGTATCTCGCCTGATCTCTCATTATTCTTATGTTTTTCCTTAACATTTTACTAGCATCATAAGGTGTTGGAGGTGGCTTGCGCTCGTTGTAACCAAAACGACTCAAGATTTTCTCCACATAATGAGATTGTGTAAGAACGACCCCACCATCACCTTCTCTCACTAGTTTAATGTTTAGAATCACATCAGCCTCTCCCAAATCTTTCATCTCGAAGCTTTGAGACAAGAATTCTTTCACTTCCTTAATCGCATTAAGGCTTGTCCCAAATATCAGTATGTCATCTACATACAAACATAGGATCACTCCTTCGCCCCCACCATAGCGATAGTACACACATTTGTCGCCTTCGTTCACAACAAAGCCAACTGACGTTAGAGTTTTGTCAAACTTCTCATGCCATTGCTTAGGAGCTTGCTTAAGACCATACAAAGATTTTACCAATTTACACACCATCCCTTCTTGACCTTTTACTACGAATCCATCCGGCCGATCCATATAGATCTCCTCCTCCAACTCTCCATTTAGGAAAGGCCGTCTTAACGTCCATCCGGTGAACGATAAGACCATGGGAAGTCGCCAAGGAAAGTAGTACTCGAATAGTGGTCAATCGGGCAATCGGTGAGTAAGTATCGAAAAAATCTTCTCCTTCTTTCCGAGTATAGCCTTTAGCCACCAAATTTCCTTGCCTTGTACTTATCAATAGTACCATCGAGCCTAAGCTTTTCTTGAACACCCACTTGCATCCTACGGTTTGCACCCATAGGGACGCTCCACAACCTCCCAAGTACCATTCGACATAATAGAGTCCATCTCACTCCGAACTCGCTTCCTTCCAATAGTCGCATCCGGAGAGGAATATGCCTCTTCAATGGTTCTAGGAGTGTCATCCACGAGGTACACAATGAAATCATCACCAAAGGACTTTGCAATCCTCTCGTCTCTTGCTCTTTCTAAGAGCTTCATTGCCATCCTCCTCAAGATTTTTCTCATGTGGTTGTTCATTGTGTTCTATCGAAACGAGGTTCTTTGAGTTCATTATTAATAGACAATTCATGACTACATGTGCTATCTATCTCTTTCATAGGAAAAATGTCCTCAAAAAATGTAGCGTCTCCGGATTCCATGATGGTGCCAACATGCATATCGTGTACTCCGCATTTCAATATTAAAAACCTATAACCCACACTGTGTAGAGCATAACCAAGAAAGATACAATCGACAATTTTAGGTCCTAGTTTACGTTTCTTGGTTATAGGCGCATTCACTTTGGCCAAACATCCCCAAGTCCATAAGTATGAAAGTGTTAGCCTTTTCTTTTCCCATTCCTCGAATGGTGTCATCTCTTTGTTCTTTACAGGAACACGATTCAGGACATGACATGCAGTCAATATAGCCTCACCCCACCATTCCTTGGAAAGTCCCGCTGTGTCTAACATGGCGTTAACCAAATCAGTTAGAGTGCGGTTCTTTCTTTCGGCTACCCCATTTGATTGAGATGAATAGGGAGGCGTCCTCTCATGGATTATTCCGTGTTCCTCACAGAACGCAGTGAAAACATTAGAAAAATACTCTCCACCACGATCAGACCTAATTCTTTTGATTTTTCTCTCAAGTTGGTTTTCTACTTCAGCTTTATAGATTTTAAAGTATTGTAATGCTTCATCTTTAGACTTCAACAAATAGATATAGCAAAATCTAGTACAATCGTCTATTAGAGTCATGAAAAACTTTTTACCACCTTTTGTCAACACACCATTCATCTCGCATAAGTCAGAATGAATTAGTTCTAGAGGTGCCAAGTCTCTCGCCTCAGCCGAAAAATGAGGCTTGCGAGGTTGTTTTGATTCAACGCACACGTGGCACTTAGAATTTTTGACTAAGGTAAATTTCGGAATTAAACTCAAGTTTGTAAGACGCATCATACAACCAAAATTAACATGACAAAGTCGCGAATGCCAAACATTTGACTCATCATTAACATTCGAGACATGGTTCACAACTTTATTACAATCATATGACAAAGAAAAGCGGAACAGGCCTCCGCTATCATAACCTTTTCCAATAAAACTTCCAAACTTAGAAATTACACATTTATTGGATTCAAAGACTAATTTAAAACCGTCTCTACACGAGAGAGACCCGCCGACTAAGTTCTTCTTGATAGTAGGGACATGCTGCACATTCTTCAATCGAACGATCTTTCCCGAAGTAAGCTTCGGATCGACCGAACCAACACCAAGAACACGCGCATGTGATCCATTTCCCATCAACAAGGAGGAAATTCCGCCCCCTCGGTAAGAGGAAAACAAGGAAATGTCAGCACAAACATGAATATTAGCACCCGTATCAATCCACCAATCAGGTGACTGACATACTGAAAGAACTGTAGGTAATAGATTACCGTACCCCGACGTTCCACCAGTTTCACTAATAACCATGTTGGCACTTTTGCCATCTTTCTTATCCTTGCGATCCGGACACTTTGCAGCAAAGTGTTCCGAGCTACCACAGCAGTAGCATTTTCCAGTTGGCGGCTTTTTCTGCTTGAACTGAGCCGTCTGCTTAGCCTTTGGTTGATTTTGATGCGGCTTGTTCTTCTTTTTGAATGCATTGTTGTTCTTCTTCTGCACCAAATTAGCACTAGAAGACCCAACAATCCCGTTACCATGTGTTTTGTCCTTTGCTCTCGCCTTCTCTTCAACATCAAGAGTGCCGATAAGATCGACAACTGCAAACTCTTGCCTCTTGTGTTTTAGAGAGGTTCCAAAGTCCTTCCAAGAAGGTGGTAACTTGGAGATAATACCTCCAGCCGCAAACTTGTCGGGCAGCTTACATGGTGCATCCTTGCTATAATTCTCAAGATCTCTAGCTAGCGCCTGAATCTCATGGGCCTGCTCTACCACAGAACGGTCTTCAACCATTTTGTAGTCATAGAGCTGTTCCATGACATACACTCACCACCAAGATCGAAACCCCAAACTTAGCCTCAAGCGCATCCCAAATATCTTTGCCACTTGACAACAGAAGGTACGTGTCCACAAGGTTTTCGGCGAGAACACTCAAGATGGCACCGCGAAACAAAGTTATCGGCTGCCTCGAAAGCCTTCTCCTCCTCTGGAGAAAACTGTCCGGGCTTCCCCTGTATGACATGCATGATGCTCATCGCTGTCAACCAATACGTAACCCTTTGCTTCCAACGCTTGTAATTTGAACCATCGAAAACATTTGGTTTGAGCGTTGCAGCGAAACTAGTTACCGAAAGCCTATCAAGATAAGGTTTTTGGATTGTTAGAAAACTAGGCAATTTTCGGTACATTTTAATTCCAGAAATTATTAACAAATTCATGACGATTATAAGTGATCCCGTGAAAACAAAGCATGTGCATGTGTTCAAGTTAAATCTCAAATAAAACTCGAACAAAATTACACATAAGGAGTTTAGTATGTACCCAAAGGCGGGACGGTTGACGGAGTCAACCGGTGCGCCGTTATCCCCTGGAATAGACATGCTACTCGTGGGGGGACCTTGTTCGGTGTAGTCGTACAGAGGTGATGCAGTGGCGAGTCGTTGCAGTGAAGTCCCACGAACGGCCTCCGGGAAGTAGTCGTTCACGCTGATGTAGTCGTTCTCGCGGAGGATGTAGTCGTACTGGAAGTAGTCGTTCTCGCGAAGGATGTAGTCGTACTGGAAGAGCGAGCAGGCGCGTACGGGTACGCTCCCGAAAAACCTTATCGCCCACCTATCCCGAGCAGGATCGCTAGGTGGACGAGGTTCGGAGGCAACTGCTCACGCAAACAGTGTGCGCGCAAAGCTTGCGTTGGGAATGGCGAAGAGAGCAAAGAACACGGAGGGAGAAGAGAGAGGTCTCCTAAGCAGGAGTACCTGAGTGTGAGAGTGTGTCTGTGCCAGAGGAAGGAGTCCTCTTATATAGGCGCAGAGGAGAGGAGGAGGGAATGAACCTGGACGCTTCTGACCACCATAATTCACATTAAACAACGGTTACCTGTAACTACCGTATTCAACTTCATCAGTTACCAGTAACGGTCGTTTTAATACAAAGGATTATGGCTGACATCAACGACCGACATGAATGACAAAAACTGTGCATACGCGTCACGGTCTCGACTCGACTCGACTCGACACGCCCACGCCCACGGCCCGGCCCGCCCGCGCGGCGAGCGAGCGCGCGCGCGCGCGTGTGGCACGCCCTTCTCCTTTTACCAACTTCACAAGTGGTCCACCATTGGTCCACCCTTTAATTTAGTTAAGATTCTCATTGGCTTTCAATGCGGGATTAAATCCCTAGCATTTATTTTGTGGACCTTTTAATTCTTAAGATTATTGAGACTAAATGGCCCAAGGCCCAATTAATCCAACAGCAGGTTACAAGGTTCACAACTGAACTTTTCATACCAAAACTGGCATCAGCCATTTTTTTTCTTTGGGAATCTCACTAAAACCAAATGTGTGCTTAGCCTCCCAGTTACAAAGAGCTGCAGTGAACTTCAGAGAACTATCCTGAAGCAATCCAGCCATATATATAGTGCCATGGCAGATAAGCTAGTGACCTTGACTTAATTGTCTGAATGTAGCGATGAAACACAAGGTATGTTATTGCAAAAAAACAAGACCACATGGTGCTCTGCAGTCATCAGCACTATACCAAACTAATTGACCATGAATCAAGAATTCCTGCACCTAGATTCAGGCATGTGAAGCAAAACCCTAGCAGGAAGCGAAGAAAAGAGGAGAAGGGTGAGGATTCACTCACCACCGACCTGTCGTGCATCACCGTTGCCGCCGACCTGCCGTGCGTCACCATCGCCTCCGACCTGCCGTGTGTCGCCGTCGCCGACATAGGGTTGTCGGGAGGGGCCCTCCTGCTGCTTCACCTGATCTGCTGCCGCCGGCCGGAGATGCGCCGCCACCACCCTCTTCGCCAGAGATGCACCGCCACCACCGGAGATGCGCCGTCGCCACCCTCTCCGCCTCGCGTTTTTTTCGATGCCTCCGCCTTGCGTTGCTCCGCCCTCGCGTGGGGTGTGTTCCCGGTTCCCTCCCACGCCAGCGACGAGGAGTTTTTGTTACCGGCCAGGGTGGGGGGATTGGGGGAGTTTTGGATCGGGAACCAACACGAGCCGGGGTGAAACGAACGCAACATTTTTTTGGGCCGGTATCTGAACCTATGCCGGGGTACCCCGTGGGTTGGGTCGCGATCCGGGCCGGGAACGGTACAACCGAACAAGGCCTCAAGGGGCATTCGCAAAACATTGGGAAAATACCCGCTCAGGCCTTGTTCGGCAGCAAGGGGTCAATTCCCCAGGCTGATTAATTACCTGTGGGGATTGGGTGGATCCCCTGCTGCCACCCAATCCCAGCAATGTTTAATTCCCTGCTAACCCCCTTCATCCCAGCAATGTTCGGTAGGCAGGGATCGCAGGGATCGGCAGAGATCAATTGATTAATTTCAGAACAATGCAAGTTGTGTACACAAACATTGTCAACTGGCAGCACTACAAACGCATTCAAGTCTTCTCCCATGAAGTCGATTCATCATTAGTAAAAAAAACGAAACAGTCTTATACATGCTCAAATAGTGGTCCTTTTGGTTCAGCCCCTTTTCAAACATGCTCAAATATGGCGAATGTTTAAGAACATGGTCTTGTAACATGCTGTGCCACCCAGCAGTCATGAGTCATGTATAAATAACATAAATGAAAACTCAACTACATCACACATGTTCTCTGCATCATGCCTGACCACTTTGGTAACTAGTCAAACTGGTGTAGTCCCCGCCTGGGAGCATGGTCTTGTACCATCACTCAAAAGCAACCCTTTGACCTTAGCATCCTCCTAGTCCTAAAACAAACATTGTGTAATATTCAGTGCATGCTTATAGAAAACAAATGATGAGTTACTGCCTGAGAAGACACCAAGATAAGTACTCTCCTTTCAATTCAAGTCTCTGCATTACCTAACTGCTGCTATGTCATGAAATTTCAGGGGGAAAAATGACATGTTATATATCAGAACATGAAGCTGGAGTTTTTGGTAGTAGGGTACTAGGGTCATAAAACCAGAATTGCAAATTAAATTCAAATATCAGAAGTGACTAACAGGAACACGATCAGTACAGGCATGCATGCATCTATCCCTGTTGTACCACAAAATACAACAATATTTTAGGTATTGGAAGGAAAATATTGTAGACATCTTATTGTCATCTCAGCACCTGAACTCAAGGCAAGCAATCATCACTAGCTACTACTACATACTGAAATTCATAAATTCAGCTGGCTACTACATACTGAAACTGTAGCAATGAAATTCAGAAAACAATATGTTGCTGAGCAGAAATTTGGATCTTAAGTCCAACTAAAATGTTGTTGAATTACTGTACATTGTTATGCATCTAGGTACATATTTAACTCAGGACATTGTAAGGTAAGTATAGCAGGTCACATACAAGTAGTTTTAGGTCCACAAACATGCAGGTGCAGGTCCACATACAAGTAGTAAATAACATGCTGTTGTGACTACTGTGACTCCATATATTAGTTGTTGCAATGCATTCAGCAAATGACCGTAAGAATAAAGGAATAATACATTCAGCAAATGAAAAAAATGCTGCTAAATTTTTAAGAGCATACCTCCTAAGCCATCTCGCTTTTCAACCAGATGAATGCAACTTCTGGGTCCAAGCGGCAAAAGAAGTTTCTTTGGAGGTGTTTTCCTGTTTCTGCTTCTGCTGAATTTTGGCCTGCAACTCTATATTCTTTCCAGTGTTGATGTAAGATCTATGCGTTTTTGCAGGAGGCGGACCTAGCAGTCTATCCAATTGCAGCTACAAGAGTCCTATACTGAAAAAAGCCAGGATAGAGGTTGACAGGTAATTGTTACTCTTGAAATTACCATCATAAATTGAAATTGCTATTTCTGAATCCATGTCTGTTTTGCAGTCGAGCAAGATTGCAATCTGCTGTTCAAAAGAATACTTTTCAGAGGTTTGTCCCATTACTATTCCATTGCATTACATGAATGGTTTCAGAAAGTGCACTTCCAGGTCTGAAAATTTTGTAACTTCTCATGTGTTACAGTAAAAGGACAACCTCTTTGAGTGGACAGCCGTTGAGAACGACGACCATTCATAGACCCAATTCAACCATCACTATCACCAAACCAGTTGGTTCAAACAGGCAAATTCAGAACAGCAGACCCAAATCTCATATATGCGCAATAAGTTTTAATTCAAAAACTAGATAAAATTGACTCCCATGGAACCACCTAACAATCAATAACTTTGACATCACAATGCACAGCAGCATGGTTTTTATGCAGTTGGTTAGGCAGCAAAGTGTGCCCCAAAGACAAAAGCAAGGTTGTTGTACAGGAAGGCGTGCACCAGACAACACAGGATACCACAACATCCATCTGATTTTAATTTGAAAGAGTACATCCCTCTGATTAGACTACGCATTACATATGTGGGATAGATAGATCAGCCTATCAACAGAAAACTAACAATAAGCAACCTAAAAGAGATCAGCCATGCCAACACACAAGTGTCTACTGTCAAATTCATCCATTCCACACAAGTTTAGGCAAAGAAGATGGATTAACCTGCCATGGATGACATGCATAAAACAGATACTCAGTGCAATTGAAATCCTACTTTCACATAGCAAAAAATAAGGACGGCATATCAGAATTCCTTTGGCATCGATAATAAGAAAAAACCCATAATAGTATTCTTGAAGAGCGCAGATAGCATGAACTTCCTGCTTGTCCATATTGGTTGAAAGCAAAAGGTTGAGCAGGGTTACAGTACGTTGTTTGGAGGTACATGTTTTTAGGATTGCTATACTATTATTAGATAGCACCAACTTATTTCGACCTTCAGGAAAAAAGGTATGCTACTGATAACAGGAACTTCAGCAGGAAGCATTCTTGACCAGACATGGATCCACAAAACAAATTGAATCACCGCACACGCCAAGAAAGGTGGTGGGAGAGGAGAGGAGCGCAGCTCACCAGTGGAAACCCTAGTTCTTTCTTCTAGTACCGAATCAAGAAACCCTAGACAAGGGAGAGAAGAGACGAAGGGTAGGATGGGTGTGGCTCACCGGAGAGAAGACGACCGCCGCCGGAAGGGATGGACTGTTGAGTGGAGAAGGTCGTGTCGGCGCCGCCGCCGACCACCTGCACGCCACTGCCGCGACCGAGGAGATGCCGTCAGGACGGCAGACGCTGGGAGGGGTCGCCGTCGGAGCCGTCCTTCGCCTCGCGCCGCCGCCACCGCCGCCGCCGCCCGCGCGTCGCCTCGCGCGTCGCACGCGCGTCGCGGCCGGGATTTTTCCCGAGAGCTCGTGGTCGATGATTTTTTCCCTGTGTCCACAAGGCTAGGGTGAGGGGAAGGGGTGGGATTGGGCCGGTATTGGGTTTCTCAGGAGGTTTAACCGAACGCAAAAATTCTTGTGGGGTGGAATTTATCCCGGGCCGGGGTACCCCGTGGATTGGGCCGCATTCCCGGCCGGGAATGGGCTAACCGAAGGGAATCTCAAGGGGCATTCGCACATTTTAATGGAGTGAATCGTGTTTGTCAAGCAAGAGTCCCGGAAGCCTTTTTTGTTTACTCGCATGCACATGGAAGGGTTGGTTGATTCTAAATTGTTGTCTATGAATCCTTGGAACGAATTAGCGAAAGCGTGAGCTAGCTTCCATTTAACTCGACCAAAACCACAGTGCGCTTTGGCCAGCGGAGGTGCCCAGCCAATGCATCCCATGGTCACCTCGATTGAAGAAAAAGAAAAAAAATGTTTTCCAATTTCGAGGGGACGAAAGGCTTTCATGCTTTTGCTTTCTAAGGTGCAAATCACCCTCTTCTTTTTTTTTATGGTCAAAAATGTGCGGCGGCTTCTAGTCCCAGAGTGGTTTGGACTTTGGAGTTATACTTTCGATTGTTGAACTGAGCCATTGGCTGACATATATATGTAAATCATATTGTCTCCGATTAAAAATTGACTCGTTTTCTAATAAGCTTCAAAGGAGTGAATTTTTGGTCTCAAGCTTTCGTATCTTAGGAAAGCAAAAGGTTTTTGTCTCTTGCTTTCGTGTATAGAGTAAGGAATTATGTTTTCGAAAGTCTATTAACACTTTGCACGGATCGATGGTGTGGGTCATTGTTAGAGTGATCTCCTCATCAGTGGGCCCAACGGCCCACTGGGCCCCTTAGTCTCGCGCCCTGATCGGGGGCGCCCAACCCTAGATTGATTGGTGGGCCCCTGTCACACTGCGCTATATAAAGGAGGTGGGGGCCACTGGCTCGCGTCACGAGGTTCGCCGCCGCCCCACAACCCCCCACCTACATTCCCTAGCCGATCTACAGGGAGCGCAGCAGTGACGGGAAGCTCCGCCGCCGCCGCCACTTCCCCCAACCGTCGGCCGCCCGTGCGCGGATCCGCACCCCGCGTCGCCGCCCTCGCGCGGATCTCCTACATGGCTAGCGGTTCCGGCGCGCCCCCGCCGGGAGACGCGCACATCCCCCTCTCCCCTTCTCTCTCTGTCTTTCATGCATTACTTCCTTTGTATACACACAGTAAAAGTTCGTACCCGGCTAGATCCGCACCTAGTAGATCCTAATATCTATCAATGGTACTAGAGCTTCGGTTAGGTTGTAGATCTAGCCTCGGTTAGATGCAAAGAAAAGGAAATCGATCTCGAATCGAAAAAGGCAAATCAAAGTCGAAACCCTAACCCTAACCCTAGATCTAAAAGAGCAAAGGACGCGGAAAGGGATCTACCTGTTGGATCCCTACCTCACCGTCCCTACCGCCGCCGGTGCCGCCTTGGGCGCGCACCGCGCGACGAGGGCGCCGCGGGGGTGTCGGGCCCCACCGTCGCGCGGTTGCGGCACCTACGGGTGAGCGCGCGCGCCGGCGGGGGGCCGGCGGCGGCGCCGCCGCTTCTCCTCCAGACCGTCAAGGGCGGCCCACTCTCTGTCCTCTCGTTTTTGGGGGCTAGGGAAAGGGGGGAGGAGCACAGAAGAGAATAGAGGGAGGATCGCCGGCGGCCTTGGACCGGGCGGCGCCGCTCCATTGCCATCGGCCGGCGGAGGCCGGCCGGCCGGCGGAGGCCGCGGGCCGCACGACCCCGCCGCCGTAGGTGTGCTGCGGACAGAGCTGCGTGACAGGGGGCAGAAAAGTTTAGGGTTTTCCAGGGGGTGCGGCCGAACAGGCCTTTTATCCCAGCGGTATCAGCAGGTAGCCGTTGGATTCAGATCAAAGGAATCGAACGATTGTGGACAGCCGCGGCCGCAAGCTGCGAGTTGGGCCAGATTGGCCCAGGCGGGCGGAGCGCGCGGGCTGCTGGCGGCCCGCCCGTCGGGCTGTTGAGCTACGAGCCCAGGCGGGGGTAACGGGAGGCCGTTGGGCCAGTTTTTGGTTGCGGGCCGCGAGCCCAGGCGGGCGGCTGGAACGTCCATGGGCCGGGTTTTCATGCACAGTAACGTTTGTCAATTTATTTTGACATTTCTTCAGAAGCAATGATTTGTATTTTAGTATGTATTTGATATCTATTCAAATTTGAACCAACGGGATAATTTGTTTAGAGGGAAAAAGTGAATTTTAACGGATATATTGCTTCTGAACACAAAGTTTCATGAATTTTATTCATGTTTCTGCTGCGAATTGTTTAAAGTGATGCTTATTTTTTGAATTTAATTGGAACCAACGGGAAAATTAAATTTAAAGAGCATGTTAAAGTAATTTTTTTCTGGTGATTATGGTGCTGTTATTTACTGACCAACGTTGTTAATAACACTATCATGATTAAATGGATGTTTTTGTGCATTTATTTCTATTTTCTGCCCAACGGTGATATAGATTTAATTGCATAAACAGTTGTATGTTTTAATTTTGACCAACGTTGGATTAATGCATGCAATTGTTGTTATGGATCTCACTTATTATGGTTTTCAGGAGGGTCCAACTTGATGAGTTTCATCAACAAAGTCTCGATCCTCAATGCTGAAAATCACAAGGAATGGAGAAGGAAAGTGCATCTGGCTTTTGTGTGTGCTGACCTTGACTGGGTGCTAAAGGAGCCACAGCCGGTTCAGCCAGAGAAGCCGGTGAGAGAGGCAACTGATAATGATGAGGCATGGGCAAAGAAAGAGAGGGACTATGCTCCCTTAGAGTTGTCATGGTCCATTTCTAAGGGGAAGTGGGTCACGGCAAACAAAAAGTGCATGGCTTTCATAGAGAACACAATTGACCCTCTCTTTTGAGCTCGATTGATGGTTGTACCTCTGCTACAAAGTTACTTGACAGGATAAAGAGTCAGTTTTCTGGCTCTTCAAAGACATATGCCACCATGATGCTTAGACAGTTGGTGAATGAAAAGTACACTGGTAATGGAAAAGGTGTGAGAGAGCACATCCTCAAGATGAGCAACCAGGCATCTAAGCTAATTCCATTGGATGAGGAACTTGAGATTAGGCCCAAGCTCCTTGTTCACTTGGTTATGGCTTCCCTGCCAAAGGAGTTTGACACCTTTGTTACCAACTACAACATACATCCAGAGCAGTGGGATCTGGAAAAGACAATAGACATGCTAGTTCAGGAAGAGGAAAGGATAAGGGCTCAAAGTGGTGGTTCTTTGAACTTTGCTAAGAAAAAGAACTTCCATCCAGGGGCTTCTTCTTCAAAGCCACATGGTAAAGGTAACATGCCGCATCAGCATCAGAAGGAGAAGAATGTTCTTCCAGTGGACAAGGATCAGTGTCTCTACTGCAAGCAAAAGGTTCATTATAAGAAAGAGTGTCCTGAATGGTTGAAGTCAGTCATGGATTCTAAAGGTAATAATATAGTGTCTTTTGTAAATGAATCCTTGTATACACAATTTCCAAAATCTACTTGGTGGATTGACTCAGGTACAACGGTTCATGTTGCAAATTTTTTATAGGGATTCAGTTCGACCCGGAGCACGAAAAGAAGAGAAAGTTCTATTGAAGTTGCAAATGGAGTTCAAGCTGAAGTTGAAGCTGTTGGCGATGTCTCTTTGGAGCTAGTTGATGGTTTTATACTTTTGCTTAGAGATGTTTTATATGTTCCTTCGTTAAATAGAAACTTGATTAGTATTTCACGTTTGGACAAAGATGGTTTTGAATGTCATTTTGGACATGGCCAGTGTGCCATTTGGTGTAATAATGCTTATGTTGGTACTGCTTACCTTCATGATGAGCTTTATTTATTATCCTTGCGTGAAAAAGTTAATTCCGTGTGTGATGTGAATGTTCATGTTACAAATGTTTCCGAGTCGGAGAATGTACAAAAGAAAAGAAAGAGAACTCATGATACATCGTCGAAATTATGGCACTATCGTTTAGGCCATATTTCGAGGGGGGGAATAGAGAGCCTCATTAAAAATGAAATTCTTCCTCCATTAGAGTTCCCTGACTTAGAGCAATGTGTAGATTGCGTTAAAGGAAAGTATGTAAAGCAAATTAAAAAAAGGCGCTAAGTGAAGCACAGGAACTCTAGAGATAGTTCACACTGATATTTGTGGACCGTTTCCTGTGAAAAGTATGGATGGCTATGACTCGTTCATAACATTCACAGATGATTACTCCCGTTATGGTTATATTTATCCAATTAAAGAAAGATGGGAAGCATTGGATAAATTTAAGATATTCAAAGCTGAAGTTGAAAATCAACTTGATAAAAGAATTAAAATAGTAAGATCTGACCGTGGAGGGGAGTATATGGTCTTCACACCCTATTTGGCCAAGTTCCTGGACCTTTTGCAAAGTTCCTACAAGAAAATGGCATAGTAGCCCAGTATTCAATGACGGGCGAGCCTCAGCAAAATGGAGTAGCTGAAAGGCGTAACCGTACACTGATGGATATGGTGCGCAGCATGATGAGTTACTCCACCTTGCCATTGAGTTTGTGGATGGAGGCATTAAAAACCGCTATTCACATTCTTAATAGAGTACCAAGCAAGTCGGTGCCGAAAACACCGTACGAGCTGTGGATGGGAAAAGTGCCCTCCCTACACCATTTGCGTGTGTGGGGGAGTCTGGCTGAGGCCAAAGTGTTTAACCCAAACATAGCAAAGTTAGATTCCAAAACAGTTAGTTGTTTCTTCATTGGGTATCCTGAAAAGTCAAAAGGGTTTCGTTTCTACTGTCCAGACAGATATACAAAGTTTGTATAAACGAGACATGCTGTCTTGCTAGAAGATGAAATGATCAGGGGGAGCACGGTAGTTCGGAAAATTGATCTTGAGGAGAAGAGGGTGTGTGCACCCAATCCGATGATTCAGGAGCCATATTTCTCACTACCTGTTGTACCTGCACCGACAGCCCCTGAGGTTGTGGTGCAAGCACCTGTTGTAACTCCACCCGTGGTAACAATGAGTGAAGATCTGGAAGCTGTCCTTTAGGATCCGATTGAATCCACTGTTGCGCATGAGGATGAGACACAGCAGCCACCTGATGATGATGTGCCAACAGAAGATGAGGCACAGGACGTGCCGACAGTAGAGGCCCCTCGGAGGTCTCAAAGAGTTAAAAGATCAACTATTTTTGATGATTATAAAGTTTATAATACAGAAATAACTCATATGGAGAGTGATCCCACTTCATATGAAGAGGCCATGAGAAGTTCTCACTCATCGAAATGGTTGGAGGCCATGGAGGATGAGATGAAATTGATGAGTTCCAACGATGTGTGGGACTT
The DNA here is from genome assembly GCA_947561735.1 of Cenchrus americanus. Classification (NCBI taxonomy): domain Eukaryota; kingdom Viridiplantae; phylum Streptophyta; class Magnoliopsida; order Poales; family Poaceae; genus Cenchrus; species Cenchrus americanus. The sequence goes on along the minus strand of OX387242.1, from coordinate 93,789,567 downwards.
GGTAGAAATTCCTAAAGGAGCCAAAACAGTAGGCTGTAAATGGGTCTACAAGATTAAACGTGACTCTAGAGGGAATATAGAAGACGCTAACGGTCGCACTCAAGCCCGCTCCGGCGGCAACTGTACCTTGAGTCTGAAATCCATGGCTCAGGTACTCAAGCCCACTCCGGTGGCACAAGCCGACTCCGGTCGCAATCTTAAGCCCGCTCCGGCGGCAAAACTACTCGTTTTTTTCTGATTTTTTTATTCGCTTTGGCTTTCCGAAAAGTGCTTTTCGTTTTTTGCATCTTAAGTCCACCCCGCGTGGCACAAAGTCGACTACTGCAGTCGCACCTAAAGTCCGCTTTACGCGGCAACTAAAGTCGACTTCTAAAGTCGCATATCAAAGTCCGCTCTGCGCGGCATTCTAAAGTCGACTTCTAAAGTCGCATCTCAAAGTCCGCTCCGCGCGGCACAAAGTCGACTTCGGTTTTCAAGTCGCATCTCAAAGTCCGCTCCGCGCGGCACAAAGTCGACTTCGGATTTCAAGTCGCATCTCAAAGTCCGCTCCGCGCGGCACAAAGTCGACTTCGGTTTTCAAGTCGCATCTCAAAGTCCGCTCAGCGCGGCACAAAGTCGACTTCGGATTTCAAGTCGCATCTCAAAGTCCGCTCTGCCGGCATCTAAAGTCGACTTCGGTCGCACCTAAAGTCCGCTCTGACGGCACGACTACTTCTCAAGCTCCACGGCTCGACGCCAAACTGCTACTTGGAATCTCTCCAGCTCGGGGGCTACTTGAAGATAACTTCAGCATGCTTCGCTCGCTCTCAAGCTCGGGGGCTCCTCACCAATCACTACTCGACGTGGCTCATACGGCTCTCTTATCTCGGGGGCTACACGCTGCAAGAGTACTCGGATGATGGCTTCGCGAACACTGAAGACCCTTGGATTGATTACCTAATCATTTCAAGGCTCGGGGGCTGCTATGCTACACCCATCATTCAAATTTTTCAAGACTGATGAGCTGGACCACCTTCCAGCCTCGCGGCAGTTCAAGTACTATTGAAGACTTCTCCAAGCAGTACTCGAGGACGCTCAAGAACTACTCGAAGAGGCTTCAAGACTACTCGAACTACAACTCTCGACTCCAACGTGCTCGGGGGCTTGTCGGGCATACTCCCCGGGTACTCATGCAAGGAAGGAAGAATAGTAGAAGACGGACTCCTGCTAGAATTCCCCTGTACTCCTACTAGGACTCCTGCCTTGTAACCGACTAGGAACCCGCCCCCTGGACTATATAAAGGAGGGCCGGGTACCTAGCCGCACATCCCCAATCCCTCCGGGGACAACCCAGCACCAAGCGCAGGGCGCCATACTTGATCCCCCAAACAGGACGTAGGGTTCGCCACCTTGGCGACCCGAACCTGTATAAATCTTGTGTCTCGTGTCCTTGCGCATACCTTCGAGTTCTCGGTCAACCGATCACGATCCTCACCGCACAATCTACTACCTCGGGTACTCCCTCGGTAGGTTTGCCGGTCTAAAACACCGACATAAGGCATGACTCGTGGCTAAAGGCTATACACAGATAGAAGGAGTAGATTACAATGAGACGTTTTCTCCAGTCTCATGTAAAGATTCCTTCAGAATAATTATGGCATTAGTGGCACATTTTGATTTAGAGTTGCATCAGATGGATGTAAAGATGGATTTTCTAAATGGTGATTTGGAAGAAGACGTTTACATGAAACAATCGAAAGGTTTTGTTGTAAATAGAAAAGAACATATGGGATGCCGCCTAAAGAAATCCATTTATGGATTAAAGCAAGCATCCAGACAGTGGAATCTAAAGTTTGATGATACGATTACAAGATTTGGGTTTGAACCGAATATAGAGGACAACTGCGTTTATGCAAAGTTTAAAAGTGGGAAATATGTTTTCCTAATCTTGTATGTGGATGATATTCTGCTTGCTAGCAATGATGTTAATATGCTACGAGAAACAAAGAAGTTTTTGTCCTCAAATTTCGATATGAAAGATCTTGGTGAAGCCTCTTATGTTTTGGGCATAGAAATTCATCGAGATAGAAAGAATGGGGTTTTAGGACTATCTCAAAAGGCATATTTGGAAAAGGTTCTAAAGAAGTACAATATGCACACGAGTAAAGCAACACCTGCTCCTATAGTAAAGGGCGATAGTTTTGGAGAATTCCAATGTCCCAGGAATCAATATGAGCGCGATCAAATGAAAGCGGTACCGTATGCTTCAGCTGTTGGAAGGTTACAGTATGCACAAGTGTGCACTCGCCCTGATTTAGTGTTTATCACCGGAGTACTCGGTAAATATCAAGATAATCCAGGCATAGAGCACTGGAAGATGGCAAAGAAAGCAATGCATTATGTGCAAGGCACAAAGCATTACATGCTAACATGCAGAAGCTCTGACTGCCTAGAGATAAAAGGGTATTCAGATGGAGACTATGCGGGAGATAAAGATGGAAGAAAATCCACGTATGGGTATTTATTCACTCTCGCAGGGGGAGCTATTTCGTGGAGAAGCTCCAAACAAAAGTTAGTTGCATCATCCACGATGCACGCAGAGTTTATAGCATGTCATGATACTATTGGACAGGTGATATGGTTAAAGAAATTTGTACCCGACTTGAGAGTGGTAGATTGTATCCATAAACCACTAAAGATGTACTGCGACAATCAGCCAGCAGTATACTATGCTCACAACAACAAGTCGAGTAATGCTTCCAAACCTATTGAGGTAAAGTTTTATGTTGTGAAGGATAGAATCCGGGATAAAACCATAAGTCTCGAGCATATAGGGACAAAGGATATGGTTGCGGATCCGCTCACGAAAGTCTTACCACCCAATGTGTTCCAGAAACACTTAGCCGGCATGGGTTTAAGGGAAAGTCTATAAATCCTGGATTATGAAGTGGCCCAAAGTACATGGCTAGCAGTTCCGGCAGCGCCCCTGCCGGAGACGGTACATCCCCTCTTCCCTTCTCTCTCTGTCTTTCATGCATTACTTCCTTTGTATACACACAGTAAAAGTTCGTACCCGGCTAGATCCGCACCTAGTAGATCCTAATATCTATCAGTCATATCCAATCTATATGCAACTCGCATCAACACGTGCTTTCGGTGGTGGAAAGAAATGAAGAAATCCCAAAACACTGCAGCCGAATCTTTGTGGTTGCCTGAGGTAGACTGACGAATTATCTTACTAAGAGTGTTCAATTGTTTTAGCCACAAACGCCAAGACACAGGGTGGCGAGAGTATCGGCTCCTAAGATTCGAATATACCCCATGGAGAAAAGGGTTTGTTTTTCGAACCGACGGCCTGAACCCATCTTTTTGGTTTCGTGTGGACACCAATCTTTTTGACTCCGGGCGGAAACCTCAGACCATTTTTGACTGACGAAGGCACTGATTTAATTCGTTTGATTGATGAAAGCTTTCAAGCAGTCTTTTAAAGCAGCGAAAGCACTAAAGGATTTCGTTTGGGCCTACGAGGGTGCCCAGGCCATCTGATTGAGCGACCAAAGGTGCTCAGGCAATTCCTGATCAGCAAAAATGCTTACGCAATCCTAGAACAACAAAAAATGCTTAAGCAATCCGATTGAACAACGAAAGTGCTCAAACAATCCATTTGCCATCGCCAAACCCAGCTAAATGATTCGACAACCACTAATGAATGCCACAAGATCAAAAATGAAAAGTGGTTCAACAAAATGTTTGAAGGATGTGAATCAAATTGGCAAACCAACATTTCTCCAATTGTAGAATGAGGAAAGATATAAAATAATTCTTTTTTGAACCTTCGACGGAATAGAAATTGAGGAATATAAGATGATTTTTTACTAAGCCTTGGAAAGAGCGAAACTTTTTCTTTCCTCACTTCCGATGCCCAAATCCTTTTAGTATGGGGTAACGGTCAATTTGGCCAAGCGAAGATGATGAGCCAAACACTTTGCTTTAGTATCGGATTGAGGATCATTGAAGAGTGAAACCAAAGAAGGTGAAAAGATTCTATGCTTTTGACAAAGGAAATTATGATGTGAGACCTCTTGTCCTCTTGTCGTGTCCAGGTCTTCTCTAGTTATTTGAAGTTTAGCCTGCGAAGCAATGCCTTGCATTTTAAGGCTTTGCATGTCTAAGTCTGTGAAAATTTGTCGAATATTGCGGCCCCTTCGAGGCTGCTTTTCGATGTGATGCAAGGTTTTTTCTTTCAAATCTACAATTTCGATTCATGTGAATCGCTTTCAAAGCACCATTTACAGGTGGCTGCGCTTTGAGCAGCTCTTCAATTTCGATTCATGTGAATCACTTTCAAAGCACTTTTTGTAGGTGGGTTGCGCTTTGATCAGCTCTTAAATTTCGATTTTCGATTCATGTGAATCGCTTCCATAGCACCTTTTTCAGGTGGGCTGCGCTTTGAGTAGCTCTTAAATTTCGATTCATGTGAATCGCTTTCAAAGCACCTTTTCAGGTGGGTTGCGCTTTGAGCAGCTCTTAAATTTCGATTCATGTGAATCGCTTTCACAGCACCTTTTTCAGGTGGGCTGCGCTTTGAGCAACTCTTAAATTTCGATTCATGTGAATCGCATTGCCAACAATCTTATATGAGCATGCGCATGAAAATGATTGTTCATGCAATGAAATGCTTTGGTGCACGCTTAAGATATGTGTGAATGAAATGCTTTGATGCAATTAAATAGATAAGTGAAGGAGTTGGGCATACGAGAGATCCTGTAAAGAAAAAAAAAATCTTTGCGGACCGCACTGTCGAATATAATTGGCAACATGTTACGTGGTTGTTTTCAATGCAACGTCAATTGTCACCTTTTTTAATAATATTTTTTCGGATCGTAATGTTAAGTGTTTCATTCAAGAACCCAATGATTTAAAAGAAAATAATTACCTTTTGCAGAGGTTGCACAATCTGATAAATACCAATATATATACCAATCCAATAGAATAAGATACTCCAATAGCAACAAGAAATATACACCAAAGAAAGTGCTCAGGCAATCTCTGAGCCCGGGCGATCCCGGAGCGACGATCCCTGAGCGACGTAAGCTGCTCGGGCGATCCCCGAGTGGCGAAAGCAGCTCGGGCAACCCCCGAGCGACGAAAGGTGCTCGGGCGATCCCCGAGCGACGAAAGCTGCTCAGGCGATCCCCGAGTGAAGAAAGCTGCTCGGGCAATCCCCGAGCGACGAAAGGTGCTTGGGCGATCCCCGAGCGAAGAAAGCGGCTCAGATGAATCGTGGATTTTAGTTTCGAGCCTAACACAAACGGTGGGTGCCAATTGTTGTGACCAGCAAAACTAGTCACGAACAATAAAGGAACGAAACCCAGGATGGAAAAGCCGATGCTCTGTTGTCATTTCCCAAAATTTCGAACCCCTTTACAAGCACGGGTCGCCCCCTTTTATAAGGAGCCGGACTTACTTTTTACATTCCGAGAATACCCCTCATGCCAAAAGAATTATCCTAGAAAGTAATATGTTTGGATCGTAATTTCATCTTTGTCTTCACGCATTCCACACCTCCCGGTGTCGCGCCGCTAATTGCGTCGCGTTTTCAGGTGAAGCCACATGTGTTTGTAGGGCGATGGTCTTTCTCACTCACCCCTTCGGCCAGGCAACATCATTCCTGTGTACAGATGGAAACCAAAAGCTTGATGATAAATTGTTGGAAACTCGGTTTGCTCAGTCGAAAGGCGCCAACCGAACTTTGAGAGGCAAAGCTTTGCGTTGTGTGTTTCGGCCGGTCATTTGGAAGATCGTGGATTAATATATTTGAAATAAAGGATGGGTTTTGTTGAGGACGAAAGACACTGGCCCAATCCCTTCATAAAGAATGAGCCTCTTTTGGAATAGAATCGTGACTGCACACATGAGCTAGCAATAAACAAATGCTGGTGACGTGTATAATTGTGTAGTACTAATTGCAACTTGCATATACCTGCTCCCGTATATCCAAATATATAATTAATACCCTCGATCTGTAGCCAATAACCTGGGTCTGTGGATCGATCATTGCTATAAAGAGAGCAGGGTCATTGCATCGACACGCCACGGTGATGGACAACGCCTTTGGATTTTCACGTGGCCCAAAAGGTTCCTGTTGTAGTAAAAAAAACTACTCCGAAAGAGGCCATGTGAAACATTGCTTGCTAAAACACCAGACGAACGTATTATACTAAGCCGAGCCTCGATAAACGCACTCCCATCCCTTGGAATCGCGATGGATAACAGGTTTGTCCTTTTGCTATAGAGAGAAAATATGTTGTCCAAATTCAGGGACGAAACCCACCTTGTGAAAACACATGCATGCTCCTTGGTAGGCCAGGTCACGCGAGGGTTAAAATGGGTTTCTGGAAAATAAAAGATTCTTTTCCCTAATCGATTTCGGATCCCCAACAGACATCACGACGGCGAAGTCTCGGGCGAGCTGGGAACGCAAGAGGCGACGACGATGTGGATGCGAAAGAACTCGGAGCTCAAGGGGCAAGCGCGAGAGGAAAAGAAAGCAGGCGGAAAGCAAAGTCCCGAACCAGCGCCTGACTCTTCATCTTCGGCGTTGGGCCCGCCTTGTCAGCACGACTTTCGCCCGCTCACGCGCGCGTCCCGGCGAAACGGTCGCACGCAACCGCGACGCCTCGATTCCCGCGACGTGCAGACTTGCAGAGCCTGAGCGTGGTCTTGATGGAGCGGTCATATTGGTCACGTCGGCCGAGATACCCGCACCCATGGCCGCGCCCACGTCATCACTACGGCTGTAGCTGCCCCGACGAAACCTCCAAGGCTACAACGGCTACAATTACAAATAAAAGCTCGCGAGCGAGTCTCCAACTCACTCACAAGCTCGGGGGCTACATCCGACAGATGCGCTCGCGCGCACCCACCAAGAACCTGAAGAACACCTTCAACTCCAAGATCCGCCAACTGAGCCTGAGCACGACTCCCTGACTCCCACTCAGGCTCGGGGGCTACTGACGAGGGCCCAGATTAGGGCCCCCTTTGATGGAAAGATTATCCTCTTTAAACAACAGCAAAGCCACAACCCTCGAGGTGGAGTCAACTGTTTGCTGGCAAGCAGCTCGAGGATGGTCATACCCTGCTTACTACAACATCTAGAAGGAGTCCACCCTTCACCTGGAGCTGCGTCTCAGGGAAGGTATGCAGATCTTCGTCAAGACCCTCACTGGCAAGACGACCAGTCCTTGGCCGGACGGCTGCATCTCCGACTAGTTTCCCGCTAAAGGAACCCTCGCACGACAAGTCTCCGCCTCGCACGACAAGTCCAGGCTCCGACTAGTACGTGGGCCCGGCCGTACTACTCAGGCGGCGCTACCGATACGCGGGGAGGAGCGAATCTCCACGTCACACGGAAACAACAGCTAGCGGCTAGGCAAGCGGCCCGCCCCGGCAAGAGCCTTAATGCAGTTCTGACAAGCCGCACAACCATCACATCGCCATCATCTCCTACTCTGCCACACGCAAGACTCAACCCGAGGCACTCAAGCACCCTCTACGACACGCACAAGCCTAGACTTAGGCTCGGGCGTGGCAAGCTAGGCAAGCACTCGGGAAGACTAAGACAAGCTCAAACTACTCGAGGAGAAGGCCCAGCGTCCCGGAGGGAACAGTCTAACCCGGCCACGCGGCGGTTTCCCTGACAAGGCATCGCGACTCGGCTTCAATACACCCCGACCGACAGCGACGTACGACGGGACGTGCCAGTTGCCAAACACTGTAACTCTTTTGTATTTCCCCTTGTGTCCCTCCCCTTGAGACTATAAAAGAGAGAGGAGGGCAACCGTCACAAGGGTTAGACATTTACACGATCAGACACCACCACCCAGGACTTGGGAACGAACTCCCTCTCCCGACTAGCTTGTAACCCCTACTACGAGCACACTTGGCTCAGGAACACGGCTGCAACACACTGGACGTAGGGTATTACTCATCGGAGGCCCGAACCAGTATAAACCCCGTCGTCTCCTGCGCTAACCATCCGAGTCCGACACGTGATCGATAGAAATTTATTGCCGGCGGTAGAGAACCCCGAGACCATCCTTTATCCATGCCGCAGTCGCCGCTGTTGCTTGCGCACGGCTAATCGCCGCACACCTGTGCCGGAGGTGGCAGCGGTTCACCCCAAATGCAACAATTCGAGGAGTGGATCGCACGCGTGGCCTTCTCGTGCAAAGGCAGACACCCCACGTTGCTCAGCCATCTCAATGTTGTACTGCCGCCGCCCGCGACCTGCCTTTGCAGTGTCGTCAGCGGTGGCATCGCCATTGTCCCTGTAGAGCAAGATGGCGTATAAATAGGTTGCCGCATCGTGTCCACCTTCGGCGGCGCGCCGGAGATCATTGATTATTTCCCAGTTTTTGTTGACACGGAATTTTGAAAAAATCCCGATGTCACGTTGAGTAGCGAGATTGGCAGTATGCCAGTATCGGCATGATCGTATAGGAGAGCTAGAAAATGAGCATGGAAAGCTTGGGGGCGTGAGCTGAGGAGCCGTATAATCGGCGAAGAAACAATCGGCTGCTAGCATTGCATGCATAGGCTAGCATATATGCAGGATACAACCGGCTGTTGACGTGTGCCTATAAGAGCCAAGAGATCGGCAAGGAGATGAGCCGATGGTTTTGTTTATCCTCTTCGAACATGAGAGTACGTGGTATAAACTTGCGAGAATAATGCAGACATGATGGCAGCATGATGTCATAAGATTATTTGCATACATGGAAAAGTGACGCAACATATTGGGGGCAGATTAACTAATTGAGCAAGAATTGATGCGTGCATGTGAAGGTAATTAAACTACAACAAGGCGTCGGCCTGTAGGAGTGCAAGGAAGCTAATACCCAGCCGATTGTAATGCAGCACATGTGTATAGTACGGCCGATGGGTTGGTGGCTGATTATATGGTCAGCCGATTGTTGCCAATGGAATGGCACGTGTAGAAAGGTGGACTCCATTTGATTGACTGGCACAACAAGAATATTTAAAGAAGAAAGATTAGTAAAGAAGGACTATCACGTGTATATCAAATTGGACACTGGAACTTCACGAAGAGGATTCTACACAGGGAAGATAGAGTCCATGGACACAGGAACTTCACGAAGAGGATTCTGCACAGGGAAGATAGAGTCCATATATCTACCTTTTGTTAATTAGGGGAATCTGTGTCGGTTGGTTGTGTAACCTGTCTGGAGTTTTTAATTAGGAAGTTTTGAGTCCATATATCTAGCTGTAGGAGTCTAGAGGAGCCCAGGGTAGAAATATAAGCCCCGACCATTGTAAACGAATCATCACACGATCAATATCAAAACCACTCTGGGCAAATACTTTTACAATTCCTGCATCTACTTTACCGCATCTACTTTTCGGCGACTTCGCCTTCGCACCTTTTATTTTTCACGAGTTCTCGCAAACTCGTCGGGCTGCATCGCTTCGATCTCCGGCTTGCTGGTGAGTTCTGCTTTACCAAGTAATCTCTAGGCTTTAACCACGAGGCACATCGTTGTGGTTTCATCTAGGTTTATTCGATATCAATTAGATTAGCAAGTTTTACATCAATTCTTGTTATTCTAGTTTAATCACCAATTATCCAGCTTGAGACATCTTCCTGTCAGCTTTTATCGCATTATTATTACTATTTATTAATCATTAATAGCCGGCTAGATCTGTTTCAAGTGTTGCTCACGTAGCTCTGTTTAAGGTACTTCTGGTAGCTTACGCTATGTCTACGTCATCATATCAGTTGATCTAGTCGATGTGTTCTGTCCGTATCGACTACCTAGCTGTTACGATTTTATCAAAATACACATTGGCTCTCTAGCCGATTTTCCATTGTGAATCAACAGGTCAGATTGGCTGGCACGCCTCGCTACAGACCGCGGAGTCACGTGTGCTGCGCGTGGAGGTGACGTCCTATTTTCGTGTCAACACACTTTTGGCACGCCCAGTGGGACACGAAGAAAATATCCACAATGAATCAAGAAGTGTCCGAGGAATACATACAATGCGCCATGGACAATCAATCTGAAGCATTGATTGATATTATAAGCAATGCAATTAAGGGTGCATTCTCTGATTTTGCCCAACATTAGGGTTATGTAGCACCGTACTGTCAACAGTCGAGATTATTGACTAACACGACGATACCTGTATGTTATCCAGGGATTCTTAATCAGGCAACACATGTGTGCTCTGCTACATTACCATGGGATGTAACATCAATGCACCCAACCAACTATCAAGCTCAGGTATAGCAAGGAAGGCTTTGATCCCAGAGAAGAAGAAAGCCTTCGGATTCCCGAGATCGGCCAGCATAGCAAGGAAGGCTTTGTAGGCAGTGGGGTCCCACACCCAAGAAATCTTATCTCTTATCCCCTCTATCATCAAACGTCGGCCTACGTCGCGGTGGCTGCACACACGGCACATGGTCGAGCAAGTACCGTGTAGGTTGCGGAGGTCAGCCAAGGGCCGCTCTGAGGTCACACCGACACGCGCCGCAATCTCAATGCGAAGGTCTTGAGGTAGGTCCAGCAGCGACGGCGGCTGGTGCCGCCTGCTTCTTCCCGGTATGCTATTCATGTCCGACCAGAAATGGTGACGATGAGGAGTAGGCAGTTGCTATTTTTTCGCGGGTAGATCAAGGGGCAGGGGATCTAAATTATTTTGGAAGGAGAAGATATAGGAGTTTGTTTCCAAACACGGTTTAGTATGCAATGGAGATGACATTTGGCTAATCTGCATATCCTTTAATTCTACATTAGAGACAATGTTTGGTTAATCTGCGTATCCTTTAATTCTACATTGGAATCACTACCTTTGCTCTCACCATTGACTGGGCAACTGTTTCCCCATTGACCGGATCTGGCATCAATTTCTTGGGAACCTTCCCGTTTCCTGTGCTCTTGATCTCATCCCTTCCTCTTTTTGTGACGACCGATCTTATCCCTTCCCCGAAGAGGGGCCAATAGTCGAAACGAACTAGAGGAAAGGAAAACACTTATGACACCGCAGAAATACGAAACTCAAACTCGACTGGGTGTAACGAAACCCAGTCGCATTCCAATCGCCCCCATTTCATTACCATCGGGTCCTTTTTATAGGCCAGTAACAATTACGCTTTACAACACTTGCCATCGCATTTCCACATTGTGCGAAGCATCTCAGGGGTATTTCGGTAACCTCGCAGGGCCCGTACTCACACAATTTACAGATGTTCGCTTTACATCCTGTCGGTCTACGTGTCAGCCTTCGTGGTGCCTTGATCTTCGGTTACACCTCTTTTCCCTCATTGAAGCCTTTCCCGTCTCTTCTTTAGGACGCTTTCACACTTACCTCCTTCGCTTCCCCTTCACGAACTCTGCATAGTGTTCAGTATCTTCGTGCCGCTTCTCTTTTCCTGGCCCCTTCGCATCTCTTCTTTGCACGGCCACAGAACATCTTTATCGCACCTGCTTCTCATCATCTTCGTGCGTGAACTTCGCCCCCGGGAATGAAGATACTGAACTTCGCTTCCACAGACTATGTTCGTTCATCACTCTTCGCCCGCTCTTCGATGCTCTTCGCTGGCTAGGCTTGTGGTCATTTCCTGAAACAGCCAACGCACGAACCAAAATAGGACACGCTCTTCTCCGATGAGCCGAAGATACAGGGGCGTTAGTCGCGAAATATTTACCCCAACATTCAGCCCCTTTCTAGTGAGGGTTTCAACCGAAGATGAGCCGAACTAGCAAAACTTCTTCGTGACAGGTGGAAATATTTTGCTCCAAAGTGCCTCCCCTCTTCGGCTCGTCTTTAGATTCTACCACACCCCCCACCGCTCCCCCTTTTTTCTTTTTATTTACTTTTTTTATTAGATTAAATTTACAGTTTTGCATGTTTATCTGTGATCTTCCATGATTTTCTCCACCTCACACTGGTATTCCTAGATTTTCGCCACGTTTCCACGTTTCTCGCTACAGGATCTCTGAGATTTCCTGCTTTGGCTGCCTATATAAGGTCTTGTCCCTGCCTGAGGTTGATTTCACCTGTGGTAAAATATTTGATGTTTGACCTTTGCCTTTGCGAGAGCTAAGGGTTACTTCTCTTCCTTTACTTTCTTCTCTTCGTAAGTGTCTTCTGCTCTCATCTCTTTTTCCATTCCCTTGCCTTGCTTAGTTTCTTATTTTCTTTTGTGCGTGTGTAGTTCCGTTCTTCGCTTCCCTATTACTTCGCATCCATGGCTCCCAAAGCTGATAGAGCGCCTCCCACCTTCGTCTTCGGGCGTAGTAAGGTTTCTGAGGGCCTTTTAGCGGAGTTTGTGACCTCTGGCTTCACCAAGGAAGGGAAGGGCCGAGCCCCTGGTCCAGAGACTACTCCTACACCTCGCCCCAACGAAGTAGTGGTTTTTCATGATTTATTCACAGCTAGACTTCATTTTCCCCTTGATGGAGCTATCGTTTCTATTCTTCGGAATTTTGGGATGTATCTTCACCATCTCACTCCTAACGCCATTCTTTGGCTTAGTGTTTACATGTGGGCCTGCAAGACAATGTCTGTGAGTCCTTCTGCTGCCAACTTCGTCAGGGTGCACACTGTTCATCATCAACCTTTGAAGATTGAACGTCTCATTGAAGGTGCTTTAGTTCACGAAGAAGCCCAATTTGCCTCTCTCAACTTCAAGTATCGTGGTGACACCGATGTCGCTGTTGTTGGCTACAAGAATAAGTGGGATGAGAACTGGAACCACTACTGGTTTTACTACATTGTTGATGACGAAGAGCTCCCTCTCGTTTGCACTCAGTTTGAGAATCTGCCTAAGGGCGTTGGCACTACCTACGAAGATGGAGATGCAGGCCGCCTTTTTCTCATCGCTTTTCAGAAGCTAGCGAAGACCTACGCTACTCGCAACCTAGTTGAGGAATACGTAGGTGCGAAGATATTCACTATTCGCGATGGTTGGTCTGTCATTGTCTGGAATGACTTTGTTTCACCCTTCAAGATCCCCGAATTCACTCGAAGTTTTGGTTTGATGAAGAATGGTATGCATCTTTTCTTTCTTCATTGCTTCTTAATACACTTAGCTTATTATTATATTTTTTATTTTATTTTACTGATACGTGTCTATATCCTTCATTGCGGCTATCAACGTTGCTGAGATTGAAGCATGAGCTAATGAAATTCTTGGGCCTATCTCTTCTAAGGAAGATGTTGAGATTCAAGAGCATCTTGGTGGCACCCGAGACAATCGTCTCTTCTTTTTCTTTGGTATTCATGTCGGTGATCGCTCTGTTACCATTGCTCATCGCGAAGCGCAGGCGAAGCATGCGGCAAAGAAAGGTGTCTAAGGAAGTTCTGAAGTTGCAGCCCCTACAGTGTGCGCGAAGGTTATTAGGAAACGCTGCGGTCACGGCGGCGGATGAAATGTTTCAAAGCACAAGAAAACCACTCAAGTGACAACCACTGAAGCTGTGTCGTCCAGTCTCGAAGAGTCCAATCATTCGAAAAGTGATACTGAGACGTACCCTAGCAAAGTTGGTGCTTTTGGTACAAACATTGAAGTTCCTTCTTCTGACCCACATGAAGAGATAGTATATATTACTTCTCTTTCTCCTGGCGTTACTGCTAGTGCCACCCTTGCTGATCCTCTTGATATTAGCTATAGTGAACTTGAACCTGAGAGCGACAAAGATTGTGCTCCTCAGGTCAAACCTACTATGGAAAAGTCTCTGATCCCTCCACCTTCTACGGCTGAGGTCTAGGTGCCCTGTGCTGCTAATCTTCCTGGTGGCAGCGAAGTTGTTTCGGCTGTTCATCAAAAAACTTTAGTTCGCGTTGAACAGGAAGACGGATCTTCATCGGAGACTGGAAGTGATACTCAGAGTGGAGGTGTGTTTGTCAGCAGTGAATCTCCTAGTGTTGTTGCCTGACGTCTTGGCATGAAGCCGAGCACTCGCATCTTCGGCGATTCTATGCGCATATCAACTAGATTAGCAAGTTTTATCTCAATTCTTGTTATTCTAGTTTTTATCACCAATTATCCAACTTAAGACTGCTTTCTGTCGGCTTTTATCACATTATTATTACTATTTATTAATCATTAATAGCCAACTAGATCTGTTTCAAGTTCTGGTGGCTTACGCTCCGCCTACATCGTCATATCGGCTGATCTAGCCGATCTGTTCTGCCCTGTATCGGCTACCTAGCTGTTACGATTTTATCTAATACACATCAGCTCTCTAGCCGATTTTCCATTGTCAATCAACTAGTCAGATTGGCTGGCACGTCTCGCTATAGACCGGGGAGTCACGTGTGTTGCGCGTGGACATGACGTCCTATTTTCACGTCAACACACTTTTGGCACCCCCAGTGGGACACGAAGAAAATATCTATGATGAATCAAGAAGTGTTCGAGGAAAACATACAATGCGCCATGGACAATCAATCTGAAGCATTGATTAATATTATAAGCAATGCAATTAAGGGTGCATTCTCTGATTTTGCCCAACAGCAGGGTTATGTAGCACCATATTGTCAACAACCGAGATTATTGACTAACACAACGATACTTGCATGTTATTAGAGGATTCTTAATCGGGCAACACTTGTGTGTTCTGCTACATTACCATGGGTTGTTGTACGGAATCGGATGCTCGTAGCCTAAGAGGGGGAGGGGTGAATTTGGCAATCTTAAAACCTTAACTTATGGCTTTACTATTTTTACTAAAAGATAAATTAGAACATACTATTTAGATGTGCAACTAGGGTTGTTCTAGTGTGAAACTCCCATCCATCCTAGCAAGATACTACTCTAGGAAAGTAAAGAAAAGCAAAGATTGCAAGTAAATGGGATGAGAGGAAGCAAACTCTTGACACGTGATTTATCCCGTGGTATCGGTAGGCACTAAGCCACCCCTAGTCCACGTTGTTGAAGCACTCACACAAGAGTATTGCTTCCCATTCACCAAGTCTCTCCCAAGAGCACTACTTGACTCGCCACAAAGGCTAGCCACTTAGGAACTTAGCAATCTCCCTTGGTCACCTTGATGCCGCCTCCACTAAGGAGCTTCTCCACCAAGTAAGGGGGTCTCGACGTCCCCCGCACAAAGTGTCCTCGCCGCTCCACACTAAGCCGAAGGATCGATGACGATTGCTGGTGAGCCATTTAGGCCCCAAGGCTTCCGGCGAACCTTGTACACCTTGATTCACTCAAGAATCATCTCACAAGGTTGGCACAACCTTGCACTCACTCAGCTCTAAGCTAAGCCTAACACTAAGCACATACACTAAGCATATGCAAGTCTATGGATGAGCAATAAAGCACTTGGATGGATTGTATATGATCTTCTAGGTGTCTTGAACTCCTCTGCACTTCCACACAATCCAGCAACCTCAAATGGGTGAGTGGAGGGGGTATTAATAGCCCAAGTCATCCAAAGAGCCGTTGGCTAACGACCACTGAAAAATGTAGTGTCGGATGAACCAATGCTATGATTTTCCAAGGCGTCGGTTCATCCGGTGCCCCTCCCACATCACTTAGCCGTTGAGGTTCTCTGACAGAACTGCTCTGACGCTATGCTGCGACGGTGCGTCAGATTATCTGGTGCTGAAGACCTAGCGGTCAGTTCCTTACTGTTAGCTTCCACGTGACCATCGGATAAACCGCTGCTGACCCATCGGTTCATCTGGTGCTATTGCGTTGATCTTGGCGTGTCTCTGTCTTGTTTAAACTTGACCACCGGATATACTGACGGTTCCCTCCAATGGACCGTCGGTTCATCCGAAGCTGCTGTCTTCGCGGCTTCTCTTCTCCAATTCATCCAACGCAGCTAGGAAAGGGACCGTCGGTTCATCCGACGGTATCAAGTGAATTCCAGTCGTTGCGCAGTGTACCAAGCGCTCCGACGCTATGCACCGATGGTACCGTCGGTTCATCCGACGGTGTCTTTTTCCTTCCTTCTCTTTGCGTCTTCAACTTGGATCTTTGCTTCAATTTAACATACTTAACATACATAACATGCCATTACTTATAGCCTCAAAATATATACTAAGTCCTCAATTTTGCTATAAGTAACATAACATGTTCATGGTATGTTAACTTGTGGTGTGACATGTTAGCTTGGGCATAGTATGTTAATATGTGATAACATCCGTGGGACCTAGGAATGCCTACAAAGACATGCTAGACAATGTGGTTAGTACCATTACTTGTGTTAGCATGAACCACCAAAATCAACTCGAACAAATGGCAAATGAGACCATGTTCGCTACAATTGTAACATGAATGCACCCAGCCAACTATCAAGCTCAGGTATCAGCTTCACAGCCGACGATGCATCAACAACAGCTAGGTGGCTTCCAGATGCAACAAGCAAGCAACTGGCAGCCACAACTCCCAGAGATATCAGTTTCGCAGCGATTGATTCAAAATCCATGGCAGCTGATGGTTCAACATTCTTGGTCTAAGGTGCAACAAATGCAACAACTAAGCAACCAACAAGCATCACAGTCGTTTGTTTCATTCAACCAACCATCGGCTCGTGCACAACAATCAGAAAACTATCAGCCACAAATGTTAGCTCCAAGGCCAATAATGGAGCATCACCCACAAATGTTGGTCCATCAACCAATGGCTTGTCAGTTAAATTAGTTGGAATTTTATCAACCACAAGCCGCGCATAAACAGTTGCAGTCCATGGCTCAACCACCTTGGCATGGGGGGCTGCAACCACAACTGGTAGCTCAACAACCTTTGCTTGGGGGGCCGCAATATTCCCCGATATCAGCTTAGTCACAAAGTACAAAAGATTATCGGTCACAAGAATCGGCTTTACAGCAAGAGATATTGAGTCCCCAGCCGAATGCTTATCAAATGCTCCCTATGTCAACAAAACTACAGCTAGAAAAGAGTCAGCCAGTTCAAAAGGAGCTGGTGCAGCCGGTTTTTATTCACAAAGACCAAGGGAGCTGTCAACTAGAAGATGAGAAAATTCAGTCACGGTTTGCTCCCCAGGAATCACAATCGCGGGCTTGTCAGTATGTTGGGGTGCCATCACAACTGGTGACGGACCTACCTGTCCAATTGGTTACCGAGCAAGTGGAGGTTGGATTTGAAGAGCATATCTAGAAAGAAAAAATTAATGATCATGAAGCACATGACTCAGTTGATAAGTTTCAGGATGGAAATCAATATGGAGGAAACTACAGTTCTGAAGAAACTCGCAAAAAAGAAGTCATAGTCAATTACAAAGATAGAGAAAAACAAGCATGCGACTTTGGAAATTGCGCTATTTGCAACAAGTCTGTGCCAATGGAATTGAATGTGCTTGATGGCAGTATGGATGATATTTTATTCCGGCGATTAAAGAGAGAAGAAGCGGCCGATGCCGATGAGTGGATAGGAATTGCACAAGCAACGATTTGTCTGATTATTTAATGCCCGCTGGCCAAAAATATTGTTCAGAGATATCGGCTGCTTGGAGTTCAGTTTCCATGAGAGCAAGGTGATCAAGAATACAAATATAATATTCAGAGATATTGGTCGCTCAGGGAGTTTTAATGGGGGCTAAGATAACAAAGAGCGATTGCTCTAAAGCACCGGCTATTCGGGGATTATTTTCCACGGGATCCAGGTGGACAAGAGTTACACACATAATTTTAAAGCTGATATATATAAGGGCAGTCCCAATGGTAGAAACTTGACCAGTTTCTATAGCATAGGACATTGTAGCAAGAAACTGGTCTTCCCAGTGCAAAATTTTCATCTACTATCCACATAAAAAATGCACCAATCAGCATGTCTTGGCTCCGAGGATCGTCTATGCAGACCACACGGCCACTCTCTTCTCTGCCTCATTCATGCACAAGCACAACGCACCTCACCTCATCGCATCCATGGTCCATGGACAGTGGCTTGGAGATCCGCGCGGGAGGGAGTGGCGCCCCGCGCCCGCGCCCGCGCCGGGAGGAGCAGCGGCCAACAGGAGGGCGGGGCGCCCCGTGCTGCCTCCGGGAGGAGCAAGGACCGACGGAGGAGGGGCAACGGCGAGCTCGCGCGAGAGGACTTCAATGGTGGAAAGCTTCGATTCAACAAGACGGTCCTTTGATTCGGTGGTGCTAATGCTCGATTCAACGGCAGGAATCTCCAATTCGGCGGCGACGAACTCCGATTAGACAGCAACGCGGGCCAAACTCCCCAACCGGGCGCGGGCCACGGTGTCTGCACCCATGGTGAGCGGGAGCGGCGGCAAACAGGCCTCCCATTCGGGCTCCCCCACCCGGCGCAGCGGGGGCGCCGGCCGGAGTGGTGCTTACCGGTGGGAGCGCGACGTCGTGGACCGGAGCTCACCGGCGGGGGGCGGGCGCGGTGGCCGGAGCTCCGGCTCGTCCGCGAGGAGGGGCGGGCGGCCGCAACGAGCGGATGCCCGGCGAGGAACGGCGACGCGCGGGCCATGCCGAGCTCCCCGCCCTTCACCGGGAGAGGTGGGCGCGCGGGCCGCGCCGAGCTGCAGGTCGTCGGCGGGAAGGGCGTGTGGCCGCGACGAGCCGCCGCTCGTTGCCGTCGCCGGGAGCAGGCCGCGGTCCGTCGTCCTCGTCCCCTTCGCCGGTGCCTCCGATTCGGCGAGCAACCGGCCTCGCGGGCAAGGATACGAGCGGGCGGAGCTCACCGGCGGCCTAGGCGCGCGAGGCGGGGGCGCGGAGGCTCGGGCTCGTCGGCGTCGAGCGCCGGCGTCAAGCCTGCGCGGCCGCACCGGATCCGGGCGACCGCCTTGGAGAGCGGTCGTTTCTCCCCAACGCTGTTTTCACGATTTCTACCCTTCTCGATTCAAGTGAGGACGCCGTTTCCTGAGGAGGAAACGATTTCTACTGATTTCCTTCTCTTTCCTCATTTATTAGCTGCCAAGTCATCATTTTTGCCTATGTGGCAGCTAATTTATTAGGGATAGAAACCACCTTATTTATTGCCATTGGGACTGCCCTAATCGGCTAGATGGCACATGGGACGAGGCACTAAAAAACAACAGAGAAAGACAAGATATATCGGCCGCTTTATTTAAAAATAGGCGATGGAAGCAGACGTTGGCCAATAGAAAAGCAACAGGGTCAACCAATGGAGCACGACCGCTCTTCATTGACTACGCCGGAGGAGTCGCCATCAATCAACGACTACTTCAAATATGTCGGCCACATCAACTTTGTTAGTGAATGGATCTGCGCCGACTCATCATCAAGCAGGCATGTCTACGACAATGCCTAACACCCTACGCGGTACGTATCTACTGATAACTACCCTACGCGGCAAGTGGAGTAGATAAATTGGGACCAAAACAAATGTAAGTTTGTGCATCAGAAGAAAAGTTTTGGCGGCTTATCCTTCTCCTTCGGATGAAGTTGTTTATTTAACCGAATGAGCTTCACCTCGGCTGACACGTCATCGGCAAGGTCATACGCATGCCGCACAGCGCACATACGTGCTGGCACGTACAGAATGCACCGGCTGCTTGATTCAGATGAAAGGTGATGAAGTAACATAAGACGGAAAGTGGAATTCCACTATATACTTGGTAGCTGATGAAAATAAAAGAAGAATTGAGCTGGTGATGGTATTAGTGTGTAGACAGAGTTCGATGGTTACATGCATGCTGACACCAGTGCGAGATTTGCTGGTACTAGAACACGCACAACAAGCTGACATGGTACCTTCATGGGCCAATGTGAGAACTAATTGGTCAATTGTTGTGGGGAAAGCCGCAGCTTTCGCACACGAACAATAAAGGGAAGACAAAAGATCTGGAACCAAAACCAAAATGCTAAGCAAAGGACAGCCAAAGGCTTCTTTCCCAACAGTAAATTTCTCAAAAGTCGATCCCCTTTACAAGTGCCGGTCTGTCTCCTTTTATAGGGAGGCGGGCGGACTTTTTATATTCCGAGAACACCCTCGTGTAAAACGAATCAAAACAGAATGTGCTAGGCAATCTTCGGGTAATCTCCAATTAGGTCTCCACGTAATCAGCGCTTCATGATGTCACGCCGCAAATCGCGGCGCCTTTCCAGCTCTGACCACGTGCGCCTGTCGGGGTGAAAACCCCCCGAGCCTTTGGAGATCCCCCTTTCGCCTAGCGCTCTTCATCACCTGAAACAAAAAAACCACACTCAAGTTTGAACTCGTTGTTGACGTAAAACATGCACCTAGCGCCAAGCACACAGCAAGCCGAACAAGCTGGCTTCACACGCGCAAAGAGTCACGAGACGTGCCAGTCAATTTTTTCCTGAAAATTAACAAAAGATAAAGGAGTTAGATACCAAAGCTTGGAACTTGCCGGGTGGTACCAGACAGTTCCATATTTACGGCTAGAAGCCAGATGGGATGACACATAGCTATAGGGAGCTATCTCGCCAATAGATTGAAACCAATCGGGAACTTATGAAAGGAAAAAGTAACATTGCCGAATGGGTGACGTGAGCATGACAGCGATCGGTCTTTGTTTGAACGAAGATGCACATGCACGAGGCCATGACCGATCCCCATGATGATTAACATTAAATAAATGAATAAAGTAAAGCACGAACATAATCATGTAATAAACAAGCATGCATAGATCCAAAGCACTAGTCTACCGCATGTCTAGGTACTTTAAAACCCGTCGGGTACGATGTCAAGCAAATCTATCCACCGCATGATACAACTTGCATAAAAAACGTACCACTTTCCACAAATAGATCTATCCACCGCGTGATACAATCTAAATATGGAAAGCTAAAAGCATACATCATTTAAAGCATGAATTGCGCACGTGTTCTACTCGTGAAGAAACATAACCGAATACAGCTGAACAGCCGATTCGGGGTCCATGAAGAAGGAACAAACATTACCAAGTAGATAAATCTATCAGATTGATTTGAAATCTAATCCACCGGATGCTTAGCTCCAAAGCAACCCAAAAACCTGCATCTACCGCATGATACCCGGCTCTTTCAAGATTTATACCAACATTGGCAAGCTTGAACCCGCAACACGTAACAACCTAGATCGATTCCGTCTCGGCTATCGGAAAGCACAAGATCCACATGTTAAAACACGAACTCGACTCGTACAAGGATCGCAAAAGGGTAAAGCCGATCCAAATCTATCTAGATTGGGCAAAAGTGTGTTACATGAATCTAAACATAAAGTAAAAATTCAAAGCAACACGGGGTAACTTAATGAATCTATTAGATCTTGCCAAAATCCAATAGAGCCGATAACTAGCTTCGAGCTAGATCTTAGCCTACCGCATGGCTCATGACCTAACAAGAAACCCTCTTGAACCAAGCTTGAATCTACCGCATGACACGAAGCATGGTAACAAGACTACTTGCATCAGATCCAAATCCACCGCATGATACTAGACATGATACAAGGTTGCCGGTACTCACGGAGGTCGACGGATCGATGAACCCTCTCGAAGAACTCGACGACACGACAAAAGGACTCTAGGGTTTGGCGTAAGGCCGGTGTGTATTGAAGAATGATCGTGTCTTTTACATGCATCCAGGGGTCATATTTATACCCTGTCAAGTACAACTTCGAATGGATTCGTTGCCTAACTTATCTCTAAACTTGATTGCCTATCCATCCATTCGTTCTCCCTGATTGAGCCACGTCACCGTCCAATCCCGCAAAATCAGCTCTACTGTTCCTTTGCCGAACTGGAGCAGATAGCCGACCGCAGATCTCTTTGCCGAATATCTCTGAAAAGATCCTTCCTTCCACCAGACGGACTCTTCATCGAGCCGGACCCACAAGTCAGACTCCTTACCAAATTTTGGTGTTAACACTCGTTAAGTGTGAGGAGCGACGAAACCCTCCGAGCGAATCCCAGGCCGAGACTCCCTGGGTGAATAATATTCGCCCCAGAAGTTTCGTCGCGGAATAGGTTGCCAAGCCTGACCGAGACTCTGACACCCTGGGCTACGCTGGATTCGTTTGGCTGCTTCGCTGGCGACGAAAGGTACTGGCCGAAACGCAAAATCCGGAAGGTGGAAAAGGGAATCCGTGGCTCCTGGTGTTTCGCTGTCGAACCTTTCGCCTAGCCATTTTTTATTTTTAGGTATGTGAAAGGCTTGATTCCGAATCCCCCAACATCAATAATTAAGAATCGGCTGAACACCCAGTATTTAGAGAAGCCAGCAGTGTGCATGCAGGATTGTGGGAATAGTTGACTAACACAACAGTCATCCATTCTCAAGAGTTTCGCCGGCCAAAGTGACAAGACAATAAGACAGCTGCGTGGCTGCCGGAGGTCGACATGACAAAACCACCTTGCAGGATGCAAGAGCACCACTTAGATGATAGAGACACATTGCTGCCGCATGGCTTAACAGAAAGTTCGATCCTCTAGACATTCGAGATAATAATCATGATGAGGCCACAGGCTGCGACGGCGTCAACCGTCACACTAGAAAAAGAAGACCAAGGTTCAGGCTTTGGTTTGCAAAAACAAAAGAAATCGATTCAAGATATTGGAAATCAGAGTTGAAAGGCTCGAGTCTGATGTGCTACGGGTGGATATTGAATTGGAAGTAAAAGAAAGATTTTTTACCTGAAGATGGGATGATTCGGCTAGAAAAAATATACTCTAGCAATTAACTCAAACTAGCAAGTTGGCACGCGCTAATAGCGCGTCTAGATTTGATAAATGATATTTTAAAAATACTATGTTAGCATTGTATTTTTCTAACTTAATTCATTATCCATCCTTTTTCTAACTTAAGCCCACACGAAGGCGGGACCAGAGTACAACATTACATTACATAACAAGTTTCACAAGTTCAATATTATTACAAACCAGGTTTTTCATACATAAAAGTAAAAGTGATTCAGAGTTTAAACAGCGGAATATAAACTAGCGCATGATACACACGGGAGGCCATCCATGCATATCACTCCTCATCATGGTTCTCCCATTCAAGCTCCCAACCATCTGGGATAGAACCAGGCCAGATGGGATTACCTGAAAACAACAAATTAAGCAAGGCTGAGTACTAATACTCAGCAAGACTTACCCGACAAAAATAAAGCAAGACTAGACATGCAAGGCTTTTTGGCTTGTGGGTTTGTTTTTGCCAAAAGCGACGAAGAGTTGATCCTTATTTTAGATTTTAGCTCAAGTTCTATTATGTTAACCATTCTATGTGAGCACCTGCACTAAACAAGCATGTTGTTCAAACAATATTAAACAGGTAACAAAATTAATCCGAACTGTTCCATAAATAATCATGGGGTAGCCAGTGGTCAAGCCGACTCAGATAACGGCGAGTGACCGACGATCGATCGATTTATATCCTTGCAAGGTAAACCCAAGATACACGGAGGAAGTAGACCCCAAGAATTCAAATAAAAGCAAATGCAGGGTCTACCCCGACCAGGCGGTTCCCAACATCCCACAGTTTAGGATCAGACGCTACAAACTGCGGTACACGGTTATCCGGAGGGTCTAACCCGACCCGTCCGGACTCACACACTATACCATGGGTAGCTAGCCGGAGACACATCCCAAGCGGGTAGCTAGAAAGATCCCGCCCCGGTTCAGAAGGTACTAGGCTTACCGGTCCCATTCTCGGCAAGTACTTGGTACGTTCAATAGCTTAGGACCAGCACCATGCTACTCGGTCGAGACCGAACCCATTGCTCTTACCACATGAGCGAGTCAATTTAACCAACTTATGATTCCAACATAAGCATCCTATATCTCGCGAGCAATGAGTCATTACTCGACTTCTACCGTATCCTTAGAGCATGGCACTAGCGTTCCTAACATACTAGTAAAAGAGCATAGGAGTCCTAAGGATCATGCAACTAGGTTTCAAAGCAACTCCTGAAACTTAAATGCACAAAGTAAAGCATAAATGCTGAAAAGTAAAAGGACATGATTTTAATTTAAAACATGGGTTAGATGAAACCGGTGCTTGCCTTCCTCAGACTCAGTTCCTAAACTAGCCTTTGGCTCTTCTGGACTTTGGTCCAGGTCTTGCTGCACACCAATCTGGTTCAGGTCTCCACTAGCTGCTCCCTCCTCCTCCTGGGTGAGCGTGTACGTCCCGTCGGGGAGATCTACACGTGTACATGCACATGCATTAGATTAAAGTTAATCTTGATGGTGATTGTGTGCACATCTAAGCAATTTAAGTTACTTAACTTCACCAAACAGCAAGGGGGTGTGTTTAATTTAATAAAAACAGAAACAACATGATTTTACCATTTAGCACATTTTAATTTCCATTTCTTTCTTAATTATTTACAACAAGCCTTTCTACCATAAATCCAAATTAAATCAAAAACACTTCCAATGAACCTAAACTTTTGCACACAGCAACATATGCTTAGTTTAAGCTCCCACACCAAAATTTGGCCTCAGATCATTTATAAATTAATTTATGCGAAAAAGACAAATTTCAGCCTAGTAAATCAACATTAATTCATATAAAAAGATTTAATAAACTTTTTGATCTAAACTTTCTCCTACAGGTCAAGTATGCCAAAAATGAGTTTCTGACCAAGGCATGGTTGCAAAATCAATTTATTTTTCAGATTTTGAATTTAAGCTCCTACACAAGGTTAAATCCAAAACACCAAGCAAACAATTCCCTAAAATCACATCCATCACACCAGGGGTACTAATCATCAAGTCAAAGCTCTAGGGTGCACTTGTGCTCAAAGAAAAGTTCATTAAAGGTGCTATAAAAAGCATCAAACTTATTCTAGCATAAAGCTTAGATAAATCATAACTGCAAATATATACATCAAAACCATGCAAACTTTTGCCACAGATATAGATATGATATAAAGAGCAACATATACAAAATTCAAGTTCATAGCATATGTATATTTTAAATCACACCAAAAACACTCCAAACTGAGTTTGAATTTTTAATTCAAAAACTATGCAGAAAAACCCTATACATGTTTTCTAGAAAAGGTAGATTTCTTCAGCACGAACCCAAAAAAATTGGTTTTGCATTTTTACGATTTTTAATGATTTTTCGAAGGTACTACTGTAACCCTAAATTTCACCTTTACAAACGGGTCCCTGGAAATTTGCAGAAATCTCCCCGGGATTAATTCCTCTCTCGCAATGCGGCCCTTGCCGGCGCGGGCTCGCCGCCGGCGGCCGGAGGAGGGGCGGAGGGGCGCGGCCGAGGGCACGGTCGGCACCGGCGGGCCCGCCCGGCGCGCCCGGTGCGCGCGGCCGGCCGAGGCGGCGCGGCGGCCCCCCTCGACGGCGCGCGGGGCGGCCGGCCGCCCGCGGGCTCCGCCCGCCGGCGCCGGCGGCCCTAGGGGAGGCGGCGTGAGGTGGGGGGCGCACCGCGCGGGGTAGGGGAGGTTGGGGCGGGCCGCGTTTTGGCGCGGAGACGGGGCTCGGTGAGCGCTAGCACGGAACCGCGGCGGCGCACGGGACAACGGCGGCGGCGGCTCCGTGCGCAGGAGCCGCGACGGCTAGGAGCGGATGGGCCGCGACGGTTTGGACGTGGACGACGTGCGCGACGAGCTCGAGGCGAGCCGTAGGCGGGGTGCGGGCCGGGCACGCGGCCACCGGCGAGCGCCGCATGCGCCCGCGCGTGCCGCGGCACGCGCGTGTCCGGTCCGGCGTCCGCCGGGTGGGCTCGGTGCACGGGGAAAAAGGCGAGGAGGAGGGTCCACCGCGGTGCTCCGAGGTCCACGGCCGACGTCGCCCGGCGTCCGTACGCCGGATCGACCTGCCCTCGCCACGTGGACAGCCGGCGGACCAGGGGCGCGCGCGGCGCTCTAGAGCGCGAGGACGACGACGCCCAGCTCAATTTTATTCCGTTTAGCCCTTTTCGAAATTGCAAAACTCCAAAAATCGTCAACTAAGTGAAAAATCTCCCAAAAGCAAAGTTGTAGAGGAGCTGTAGATCTACAACTTTCCCGAAGGGCGACATATGTTTTGATCAATGGTTTGCCCGGAACCCAACCGAAGTTGCGGATTTTCCACGGCTCGGTTCATCGTTCACGCGCATAAACTCGATTTTTGGCCAATTTGCGCTCAAAATTGGAATGTCCGCCAATTACGAAAAATGTGTTCCCGGAAATAACGAACAACTTTCGTATTGGCCGATTGTGAACTTCTATAGTGAAATTTGGAGAACGCGCAAGAAAACCATTTCAGCCTTTAAAGTAGATCTAGGGTTTGACCGTGATTAGGGATTTTGACCGAGGTCTTTTGTGCAAAAGTGTGCCCAATCATGTCCAACATGCTTAGAAGGTAATTAACCTTGATTAATTCATGTAATTAATGTCATTAGCACAAGTAAATATCAGGGATGTTACAGCCCAATGTCTCCAACCCTGGCCGATGTGTATATGATCACCGGCCTTGACATTACAGGATCTGTTCAACCTTGGGAATTTAAAAATTCTTCTCGGCAAACAAGGGTGAAGCCAGGGAACGGATACAAGAATTACATCTTGAAGCACATGAAAGACAATCCCCTTGGTGATGTCGAATACAGGGCATTTCTGAATATGTGGCTGTGCAGATTTGTCTTCTGTGGCAAAGCCAATGAGCCTACCCTGAATCACATCACAATGGCGTCTCATTTGGCCAGTGGCAACCGCCTCCCCCTTGGAAAATTCCTCTTAGGCAGTGTGTACCATATGCTTCACCAAACTCGTCACCCAAATGTATACTAGCCGAGAGGATAACATGTGTCAACGGTCCTTGGTGGTTCGTTCAAATGTGGGCTGCAGCTCCACATGCATCAGATCATTGGTGTTGATTTGAACACCGGGCTCTTCCCCTTATCCAATCACCCCGAAGGGGAGCCCCAAGCCACCGGAGGATGCCGGAATTATGGAGAAGCGGCTTCAACGTTCTTGTTCGACGGGACATCGACCCGGCTTTTCGAGCTATTCTTCAAAGGTTTTCGAAATCCTCTCCGGCTTACTTATCCGGACAATGACACTTTGATTTTCCCCCGTGACTTCTCTTTTGAATCGAACGCCAAGATGGGAGATTCTTTGAGATCCTCAACATCATAATCCGCCCATGTATGTCGCCACCGAATTCAATGGAGGAAGGTCGAACTCCGGTACTTATGAATATTATCGGCCCAATGTAATGGCTAGGCAACTTGGGTATGGCCGCATGCCCCCAAGGTTGTTCCTTCATGAGTTCCTCAAGCCCAGAGAGGAAATTAAAGAACTTATGCACAGTAGCAGGGTTTTCCATTATGTGTGCAGTCCCACTGTCTACACCTGGCCTTTTGTGCCTATAACCTTAGCTCATCCCACCTTCAATTCCTGGTGGCAAGAATTTCATGATCATATCTTCAATGAGCCTGTGCACTCGTTCTGTGCAGAGTTGATGCCGGATTTTCTGCCAACTTCAGAGGTATTATAATTAACCTTCGGATCAGATGTCCTCTTTCAATCATGATTCTGACCTTTACTTCCCTTATTCACAGAACACAGTGCCTGCCCCTCGAGCCAGGAATATCACTTATAATGTTGTAGGCCCGATCTCAGCACTGGGATTTAAGTCCATGGCCCTAGCTCAGTTAATGGCCAGGTTTGCCACAACAGACCCCAGCCTCTCTAGCCTTGCTGCTGATAGGAGGCAAGGTTTGTCTCTGGTTGCTCCTCTAAATGCCAAGAGGAGGAGAACTGTCAAGAAAATTCTTGTTGAGGTAAAATCTTTTGCTTTCTTGATCACAAGGTTACTCTGGTTCTGATAAATCATCTCTTGTGCATTTCCAGACCAGAGCCCGACAACGACCTTCGGTGCGAACCTCCGCCAATGCCTCGTGACGAACCGCCCAAAATAGTTCGTATTATCGCCTAAGCCTGTCCACGTGGCCGTTAAGCAATAATAAAGAACTATTCTGTCGCTTCCGCCGGGTAAAGCCCGGTAAATCACATACAACAGGATCGCTGATATGCGCTAAGCCCACACGAAGGCGGGACCAGAGTACAACATTACATTACATTACATTAAAGGTTCACAAGTTCAACATTATTACAAACCAGGTTTTTAGTACATAAAAGTAAAAGTGATTCAGAGTTTAAACAGCGGAAAGTAAACTAACGCGTGATACACATAGGAGGCCATCCATGCATATCACTCATCATCATCGTTCTCCCATTCAACCTCCCATCCCTCCGGAATGACACCGGTGCCGAGAGAGGATTACCCGAAATCAACAAATTAAGCAAGGCCGAGTACTAATACTCGGCAAGACTTACCCGACAAAAATAAAGTAAGACTAGACATGCAAGACTTTTTGGCTTGTGGGTTTGTTTTGCCAAAAGCGACTAAGAGTTGATCCTTACTCTCATGTTTTAGCTCAAGTTCTAGTATGTTAACCATTCTATGTGAGCACCTGCACTAAACAAGCATGTTGTGCAAACAATATTAAACAGGTAACAATATTAATCCAAAATGTTCCATAATAAACATGGGGTAGCCAGTGGTCAAGCCGACTCAGATAACGGCGAGTGACCGACGATCGATCGATTTATATCCTTGCAAGGTAAACCCAAGATACACGGAAGAAGGTAGACCAAGTGCAGTGTCTACCCCAACCAGCGGTTCCCAACATCCCACGAGTTTAGGATCGGACGCTACAAACTGCGGTACACGGTTATCCGGAGGGTCTAAACCGACCGGTCCGGACTCACACACTATACCACGGGTAGCTAGCCGGAGACGCATCCCAAGCGGGTAGCTAGAAAGATCCCGCCCCGGTTCGGGAAGGTACTAGGCTTACCGGTCCCATTCCCGGCAAGTACTTGGTATGTTCAATAGCTTAGGACCAAGCACCATGCTACTCGGTCGAGACCGAACCCATTGCTCTTACCACATGAGCGAGTCAATTTAACCAATTTAGGATTCCAACATAAGCATCCTATATCTCGCGAGCAATGAGTCATTACTCGACTTCTACCGTATCCTTAGAGCATGGCACTAGCGTTCCTAACATACTAGTAAAAGAGCATAGGAGTCCTAAGGATCATGCAACTAGGTTTCAAAACAACTCCTGAAACTTAAATGCACAAAGTAAAGCATAAATGCTGAAAAGTAAAGGACATGATTTTCATTGTTAAAAGATGGGTTAGATGACACCGGTGCTTGCCTTCCTCAGACTCAACACCAACACAAGCCTTGGGCTCTTCTGGACTTTGGTCCAGGTCTTGCTGCACACCAAGCTGGTTCAGCTCACCATCAACGGTCCCGTCTCCCTCCGCGCGTACCGTCCGGTAAATCTACACGTATACATGCATATGCATTAATTAAAGTTAATCTTGATGGTGACTGTGTACATATAAGCAAATTAAGTTATTTAAATTCACCAAACAGCAAGGGGCGTGTTTAAATTACTAAAAACAGAAACAAAAATGATTTCACAATTTAGCACTTTTAATTTCCATTTCTTTCTTTAATTACTCACAACAAGCCTTTCAACCATAAATCCAAATTAAATCAAAAACACTTCCAATGAACCTAATCTTTTGCACACAGCAACATATGCTTAGTTTAAGCTCTCACACCAAAATTTGGCTGAAGATCATTTGTAAATTAATTTATACGAAAAAGACAAATTGCAGCCTAGTAAATCAACATTAATTTATATAAAAAGATTTAATAAACTTTTTGATCTCAACTTTCTCCTACAGGTCATGTATGCCAAGAATGAGTTTCTGACCAAAGCATGGTTGCAGATTCAAATTATTTTTCAGATTTTGAATTTAAACTCCTACACAAGATTAAATCCAAAACATATATTAAACAATTCCCTAGATTCATATCCATCACACCAGGGGTACTAATCATCAATTCAAGGCCCTAGGGTGCATATGCGGTTACAGAAAAGTTCATTGAAGGGGGTTATAAAAAGCATCAAACTTATTCTAGCATAAAGCTTAAATAAAACATAACTGAAAATATATACATCAAATTCATGCAAACTTTTGCCACAGATCTAGACATGCCATAAAGAGCAACATATCCAAAATTCAAGTTCATAGCATGTGTATATTTTAAATCACACTAAAAACACTCCAAACTGAGTTTGAATTTTTAATTTAAAACTGTACAGAAAAACCCTATACATGTTTTCTAGAAAAGATAGATTTCTTCACCATGAATCCAACAAAATTGGTTTTGCATTTTTCTGATGTTTCTACGATTTTTAACGATTTTTCAAAGGTTCAGACTGGACACCCTAGATCTGAAAACTGATTTCTTACGAACAGGTCCCTGGGTTTTGCGTTCCAGCCCCTAGAAAGACCTCAGACCTCGCAATGTGGTCCAGACCGCGGACAGGGATGAAGATGGCCGGAATCCGGCGAGGAGGAGGCCGGACTTCACCGGGAAAGGGCGGGGGAGTGGTGTAGGCTCGCCTAGGGTTCGATTTTTGTCGTTCCGGTGTCGGGAGGTGCTCGGCGATGGAGAACAACGGCGTCGTGGATCTCCGGCCGCCTCGCCTCTGCTCCGGCGAGTTGGCCGGCCGTGGAGGTGAGCAAGCGGCTTGTCCGGCTCCGGTGGAGTTGTGAGGACGTGGAGGAAGGGTGTGGGGGAGCCGTGGCTTTGGACAGAGGAGCGTCTAGGTGGCGGCCATGGAGGTGCGGCACTGGACGGCGACCGGTGCCTTCTCTCGCTTCGGAGCGACCCCGCGCGGCGCGCACGAGGCGAGCCAGGGGCGAGAGGGGCGAGGTCGACGAGGGAAACGACGCCTGTCCTGCCTTAACTCCGCGCCCTTCTTGCCAGGTCGCGCGGGCACGCGAAACCAGCGCGATGCTGTCGCCGCCGCCGCGCGGTTCGACGCGTGGCTCGCGCATGCAACCCAAGGCCGCTTGCGCGCGGTGTATGGGAGAAAGCGAGGTGGAGGCCCCACGGTCGAGCGCGAGTCCACGGCGGAGGCATCGGGACGTTCGTACGTCGAAGATTGCTCGGTACAACGTGTGGTAGTGCCGGACACGGGCGCGCGCACTCGGCGTCTCAAGTTTTATTCCGTTTAAGCCTTTTCGAAATTGCAAAACTCGAAAAAGTGACAACTAACTTGAAAATCTCCAAAAACAACGTTGTTGAGAGGAACTATAGACCTACAACTTTCCCAAAGGGCGTCATATGTTTTGATCAACCGTTTGTCCGGAATGTCGGCCGAAGTTGCGGATTTTCCACGGCTCGGTTTATTGTTCACGGCGCGTTCAACTCGATTTTTGCCCAATTTGCACTCAAAATTGGAATGTCCGCCAATTACGAAAAATGTGTTCCGGAAATAACGAACAACTTTCGTATTGGCCGATTTTGAACTTCTATAGTGAAATTTGGAGAACGCGCAAGAAAACCATTTCAGCCTTAAAGGAGATCTAGGGGTTTGACCAGGAATTTGAACTTTGACCAAGGTCTTTTGTGCAAATGTGAGCAAGATCATGTCAAACATGTTTATGAGCTGATTAAACATGATTAACACAACTAATTGAGGTATTTATCTATAATAAACACCTGGGGTGTTACATGCCCCATCCACTGGTATGACCTTTATTGTCCTCTTTTAAGGATGAACACTGACATTTACCCTTTTGATTTGACACTTTGCAGAAGAAACAATGGAAGAACAGCTTGTGGATGTCCCAGTGGCTCAACAAGCAAGTCCACCCAGGGTTGAATTACCTATCCCAGTGGAGATCTCATCTTCATCACCCTCTGCAGAAGCAATGAATTCTCCAGAGATGAGTCTCCCAATCCAGCCAGAGCCGTCAAGTCTTCTAAGGGCACAATCACCTGTTGGTCATGCAGAGACACCAATCCCAACAGAAGTGGATCCAACTCCTCTTCAGCCAGAAGCCCATGAGTTACCAGCGACTGCATCGACACCTTCCAACTTGGAAGCTTCAGCTGTGATTGCCCCTGCTCAAAATCTTGCCCCAGCTCAAGAAATCAGCCATGAGGTACTTATTTGCACTTAACTCTGCTACCTTTACTTTTAGCACCCTTAACTCGGCAATACTGCTTCTTAGGATCAGGCCCCATCATCATCAAGCCTGCCAACCGGGAACAATCCAGTTGCCGAGGCGATGGAAGGAATGCACCAACCTTTGCCATATGAGGTGCTAGCAAAGCTCAGAGAAATTGTTGCCTGGCTAGAAAGAGATGCACAAGATCAGTTCAAGGATCTCGATCACTTCGAGGAGATGCTTGAATCTATCAGCCAAGAACTTCCTGAAGATATCAGTGCTTCTCTGGTATCCATCTATGGCTTGGACATCCTTTATGCGCCCATAAGGCACGCTTTGAGGAAATTGCGCTCCCGCCCGGCTATTGAAAAGAAGAGAGCCGATGCTGAACAAGCCATGAACGGGGCACAATCCCAAACAAAGAGCCACAAAGATACATTGGCCAGTCTGCAAGCTTCTTGTGATCTGAAAATTGCCAAGAAAGCTGTTCTAGAGGCGGAACTGAGAAGCCTGTCAGCTGAGATAGAGGCTGATAAAAAGAAAATAGCCGAGCTTCCTGTATTGATAGAAAAGACCCAAGAGGAAGCAAAATCGGCTATAGCCAAGATGGAACAATGCGATGCAGAACTCACCACCTTGTCTAGCGCCCAAAAAGATTGCCAAGAACTGTTGGACAATTTCCGCCAAGCAACATCCAATGCTCGTGGAGTGATTGCGAAACACTTGAACATTTGAATGCTTTCATTGATGTATAACTGAATTGGTCGCTCTTGTAATATTTGTCCTCACATTTTATTTCTTTTTCTTCTGCGCACCTTCAAATATAATGCTGAACGACCCATTCGGCAAAGAAACGCCAACTCCCGAATGGCACTTTGACTCTTCCTAGCCGAGCCAGCCAACTGAATGTGACTCAGCCTAGAACTCCAAGCGACCCGCCGGCGGGCTGGCCAAGGAAACCCTTCCACCTTCCGATTTTCTTGGGATATGCGCCATGATCCAAAGCCACGACTCGAGGCCACGATTCACCTTGCCAGGCCTATAAATGCAACCGTAGGTGCCCCTAGCTCTCTACCAAGCCTTTTAGCTCTCGAATCTTTGCCAATCTCAGTTCTTCCTCTTTCCAAACAGTGCACATCCCAAACCAACATGGTGCGCCACCTCAACCGCCGCCGCGCCTCCGACGAGGCAGAGGGGAGCAGCACCAATGCGCGCCGGAGGCAATGATCGTCGATTCCTCTTCTTTTCTTCAACTTTGATCTTCTCTTATTTTGACGATCATCTTCCTCTCAGGTTGATTCAGTGGAACCCGTCTCCTGCGCCGGCCAATCAACCCCTTCCGGACGACTCCTCGGAGTCCGACGGCCACTCCCCCGTGCCCTACGGGGAGCTCGACGCCCTCCACTTCAAGGAGGAGCTGGAGACGGCCCGGCGCGAGCTGGAGGACGTCTCCAAGAAGGCGGGCATAGCCGAGCTGGAATGGGAGGACCAGCGCAAACAGCTGCTGGAAACCATCGACGGTACAGCCCTGAAATCAGTTCTTTGATTCAACCCGGCTTTTGATGCTAATCTCCTTTCTTCTTGCTCCTTGCAGCCCGCGACGCCGAGCTCAACCAGCTGAAAGCGCTGGTGGAGCAGTTGGCCGACAAGGTGAACGCCCGCGGCGACACGCCGGCGGAACGCCTTGCTGCGGTGGAGCACCGCGTCGACGAGGTGGCCACCCATGGCGTTCGCTTGGGCACCACCCTAGGCCTGGCTGCCATGGCGACGCACACGGACGTCGATTACTCCACCAGGCCGCGCGGCTTCCGGGGCGGTGCGCCAGAGGACATTGAGGAGATCGAGCTCATCATGGAGCGCCTCGATGGCCACGGCGACGCCATTGCCGAAATCACTCATCCCCAATCTGTGTTGAACAGGCTTTTCGACTAGATTGTATTAGGGATGTTTGAATATCGGCAATAAATGAAGAACTTTTGAATTCTGTGCTTGCTCTGTGATGATTTTCTTCTACATTTGCATCCGTGAATCTTGTTTTTTTCTTTGAACGCATCCGGGAACTGTCTTGAGCCGAATACGCGCGAACAGATGCCCCTTGGCGCAAAATCCATAGAAGATCCCTGAATCGGCAGTCCATAAGCACTGTTCAAGCAAAAACCCTTTGCATCCGGGAGAAAACCCTGCCGTTTGGTATTCCAACAGTGTGTACTGGCCGGTCATCACTCCCAATGCGTCCCTTCGGTCAATAAAATAGCCTGCTGAGATGCCCTGCAAATCTACTCGCACACTCATCCACCACTTCTCATCTCTTCCCCCGTCTCCAGAGGAAAAAACCCCAAGGCCATGGACAAGGGCAAGCAGCCCCAGGAGAGCAGCCCTCCAAAGAAACACACGATTCGAAGGTGAGTTTTCCCTTGATTTACTTCCCGTTTCCTCGTGATCTTGCGCTTTACCTCCTCCTCTTTTCCTCTTTCAACCTTGATTTGCTCCCTGAAGAAATCATCGGGACTGAAGATGTGCTTGAGTACATCTCCTTCGATTCCTCCCTCGAAGCAGAGGACGCCACGCCCGAACAGAGGACCAGCCATCAGCTGCGCCGCCGCGTTCGGCACTTGGAGCACGGTCTCAGGGACATCACCGCTCGTTGCCAAGCCGAACGCGAGCGCCGCATGGCTCTGGAGGCACTAGTAGGGGGTAAATGTTTCTGACTTTTTCTTGATTTTGTGCCCGCATCTGGATTTCTTGCCCCTAACGTCCACTCCTCTGCTTCAGATGTCTCTGACAGGTACAACAACCTGAAGACGGCCTGGGATAGCTTGGTGGAGGCCGCGAACCATGGTCACCCCCGTGCCTTCCAAGTTGCTGTCACGGTGGTCTTGGAACAACTGAAGTGGGAGCAGCCGGAGAAGAAGCAAAGAAAAGATTGAATCATACTTTCGCTTCTTCCTCCACGCCTTCTGCTTCCCACCTCCTCGAGGTTCTGATCGCCAGGGTTGTTGGATGTAAACCTGCAAGAAGCAGTTGTAATGTAGTTTTTTGTGCTAAGGGCAATGCATCTAGGCACTGGCCATTTCTTCTGTTTATGGATTTTTTGTTCTGAAGGCGGCCTCGTTCTTGAGCGCCGGCTGTCTCTGTGTCAGATGTGTGTAATCATAGATCGATCTCAATGCTAGGATAATATTTCTTCAGATACCTTCCATTTATTGCAGCGGAAAATTCTTCCCCTAGCAAAGTTTTCAATATATATGCATTACCAGGGACGCATCTGACCATGCGGAAAGGTCCTTCCCAGTTAGGGGACCATTTGCCGAATTCACTGTATTTAGTTCCAATCGGCAATAGCGCTTTCCAAACCAAATCGCCTTCTGCAAATTGCCTTACTTTTACCTTCTTGTTGTAGTACTTGGCAACCCGCAGCTTGTTCTTCTCAATGTTTTCTAGGGCCCTAAGACGGATCATGTGTAAATCCTCTAGCTCGTCCATCATTAGACCACTGTAATCCTTGGAGCTCAAATCTTTCTGTAACACAACCCTCCTTGAGTCTGATTGCACCTCCCAAGGTAGAACCGCGTGGTGTCCATAAACCAATTCGTAAGGAGAGGTCTTTGTAGCTCCATGGGGGGCCATTCGGTAAGCCCACAGTGCCTCGCTGAGTACCGAATGCCACCTTCTTGGCTTCTGGTCGATCTTCTTTTGTATCAGCTTGATCATGATCTTGTTAGAAGCCTCTGCTTGACCATTAGCTTGGGCATAATAGGGAGAAGAGTTAAACAATTTGATTCCCATGCTTTCGGCAAACTCTCTGAATTCCAGTGACACGAATTGTGCCCCTTGATCAGTGGTGATTGTCTGAGGGATTCCAAACCGATAGATGATGTGCTCCTTGACGAATTCAACCATATTTTCTGATGTCACCTTCTTCAGTGGAATCGCCTCAACCCATTTAGTAAAATAATCTGTGGCCAAAAGCACGAACTTATGCCCCTTGCTAGATTGTGGATTAATTTGGCCAATCAAGTCTATACCCCAGCCCCTGAATGGCCATGGCTTGATGATGTGATTCAATGCTGATGCGGGGACCCTTTGAATATTCCCAAACCTTTGGCAATCCTGACATCCCTTGTAATACTCAAAGCAGTCCTCTAATATCGTCGGCCAAAAGCATCCAGCTTGTCTAATAACCCACTTCATACGGTAGGCCGATTGGTGTGCTCCACATATCTCATCGTGTACTTCGCTCATCATGTTCTTGGCTTCTTCTGGACCCAGGCATCGTAATAATACCCTATCTAATGATTTATAGAATAAATTATCATCCAGAAGAACGAACTTTATGGCCTTGTACCTGAGCTTCCTAGAGACCTTTCGGGATGGATCCTTCAAGTAATCAACGATCTCTTTCCTCCAATCATCTTCTGCAAGATCCGTCCCCAGTGCACACACTTCCGCAAAGAAACGCTTCTTGACTCTCTTTGTAACTAGAGGCGCTTTGAGCCAGTCTGTTTGCTTCTTCGTTATGTTCCCTAGGAATATCTTTGTAGAGTTACCAACGGGAAGCTCTTCAAGATTTCCCCGCATTCTTCGTAGTAACTCCTCGGTGCTTCACTTTTGCATTCGTACCGGCCGTTCAATTGCTTGATCACCGGCTACCGAATCTCCATAAACCTCAACTGAAACGGCCCCAGCTTCTCTCAAATATTGAAGCCCTCGAAGTAATGCTTCGTATTCAGCTTGGTTATTTGTGACAGTGGGCTGTATAGGGATGGCAAATTCAAACATCTCACCTCTAGGCGAAATCAGTAGGATCCCTACTCCCCCACCTTTTCCACATGATGATCCATCAAAAAATAAAGCCCAAGGGGTAATTTCAAGCAAATCAATTGACGGATCGCGATGCTCAGTTATAAAATCGGCAATGATCTGTCCCTTGATAGCCTTTGCCGATTCGAACTTTAACTCGAACTCTAATAAGGCCAAGATCCATTTGTCAATCCTGCCGTTCAAAATTGGCATAGATAACATATGTTTTATTACATCGAACTTGGAATACACAGTGCATTCGGCATTCAACAGATAGTGCCGAAACCTTGTACACGAGTAGTACACGCAAAGACACAGCTTCTCTACAGCCGAATACCTGGTTTCAGGATCAAGTAATTTTCGGCTAAGATATGCTACTACCCGCTCCTTCCCTTCGAATTCTTGAATAAGGGCCGATCCAATGGTTTGGGTATCGGCCGCCACGTACAACTTGAAAGGCTTATCCAGTTGAGGAGGAACCAGTACTGGTGGCTCCTTCATGTACTGCTTGATCTCATCGAAAGCCTTTTGTTGTTCGTCGCCCCATGTGAACTTCTGATCTTTCTTTAGCTTCAACAGTGGAGAAAACGGCAAAACCTTCTGTGACAAATTTGAAATGAATCTTCTCACGAAATTGATTTTGCCGAGCAGTGATTGTAACTCCTTGAGATTAGTTGGAGGAACAACTTCATAAATGGCCTTCATGCTCTTCTTGCCAACTTCGATCCCCCCCTCGTGGACTATAAATCCCAAGAACTCTCCAGCTGACACCCCAAAAGCGCACTTGTTTGGGTTCATCTTCAGGCCATGCTTCCGGGTGCACTCTGGGGTCCTCTTTACATCCTCCAAATGCGTGTCATGACTTAGGGACTTGATTACCACATCATCAATGTAGATTTCCACAATTTTGCCGATCAACTCGTGAAAAATGTAATTCATGGCCCGCTGATAAGTTGCACCGGCATTTTTTAACCCAAATGTCATGACTATCCATTCAAACAGGCCTATATGGCCAGGACATCTGAAGGCCGTCTTTGATATGTCCTCTATTGCCATGAAGATGTGGTTGTATCCCGCATTGCCATCCATGAAACTGATCACTTTGTGTCCAGCTGCGGCGTCAATCAACAAATCGGCAATAGGCATTGGGTAACCATCCATCGGAGTAGCTCTGTTCAGGTCCCTGAAATCTATGCAGACCCTCATTTTTCCATTCTTCTTGTACACAGGGACAATGCTAGAAATCCACTCCGCATATCTGCATGGCCGAACGAAGTTTGCATCGAGTAATCTTTCAACTTCCTTCTTCACATCGGCCAATACCTCATCCTTGTAGATTTTCCGGGGTGGTTGCTTGTATGGTTTGAAACCAGATTTGATTGGCAACCGATGCTCGACGATAGAACGATCCAATCCAGGCATCTCCGAATAATCCCAGGCGAAGCAATCCTTGTATTCCTTGAGAAGCTTAATTAACTCCCCCCTGAAGTCTGGCTGCAAGTTTGCGCTGATGAACGTCGGCCTTGGCTTATCACCGCTTCCAATGTCAACCTCTTCTAATTTATCAGCCGACATGAATCCTCGCCCTAACTTGCCATCAGTGCCATCCACGGGGTTCTCCATTAAAAATTGCTATAAGAGCCGACTGGTTGAATCGGTGCCGTTGATCACCGCCGACAGGTTCAACGGGACCTTCTCCCCGCCTCTTTCCCCGAGAAACAATCAATACCTTGGTATTCCCGGAAGGTCGGTTCCATGTTCGCCACGCTCACGGAGTCATCTCGCTTGGACGACCTCAATCTCATCATCCACCCACCGGATAAGCCGCCGGTGCATGGTGGATGGGACGCAACAATTGGCATGAATCCGGTCCCCGCCCAAGCGATGGATCGTAGGCCCCTTTACCTTCGATGACAAAGAAGGTAGTGAGCAGCGTCTTGGACCCGATCATCAAATCCACGTGAGCGCATCCCTTGGTGTCTGAAGGATTCCCAGCGAAATCATTCAGTATTATGCTGGTAGGCGTCAGATCGCTCGGGCCCATGCCAAGTGTCCTGAAGGTGGTGTACGGCATTACGTTGACTGCCGCTCCACCGTCGACAAACATCTTGGTCAATGGTTTGCCATTGACGTATCCTCTCAAGTACAGCGGCCTCATATGTCGATTCTTGGCCGGTTTGTCGAAGATTGCTTGCTTGGCTAGTACCAGTTGCGCCATCATCCCCTCGACCTGCTCATCATCTAGGGACGCTTCTTCCTGCACAACCTGGTTAGCAGGAGCCATGAATTCGTTCGGCAAAAAGTATACCATGCAAGTTGGAGCCGAACGCTTCGATCCTTCCGGTTGGTCTTTTGGGCGCCACACCTGCTTTGTTTGGATCCCGGCCTGCTTTAGTTCACGGTTCCTCAAACGTTGAACCCGTCTTTTCTGACTTTTGCGTAGGCCGGGCGGGCACCATTGCCCCTTCTGCCAGATGTAATCGTCCTCATCCTCTTCTTGATCAGCCCACCTTAGATCAGCTTGGCGCTTCCTGGGGTGATCAATGACTTCAATTTTTTGGCGCCGATCCCCGTTAGGGTGGATCCTTCCAATTCTCTCGTGGACGGATCGGCGATTGGCAGTCTCCTGCCTGTACTCAAAATATCTGTCACTGCATTCAGGACAGTTCCTCAGTGTGGGCAGCTTCAAACCCTCATTCCAGCAGTGCCTGAAGAACGCACATCCCCAGTGCGCGCGCTCCTGCTCGCGCGTGTATTGCTCCTGGTCCCTTCTGTGTGCTTCTTCTTCGGCTCTGCGCTTCTCCTCCTCGTACCGTCGCTTCTGGTAGCGCTCTTTCTCCATCTGGCGCTGCCACTTGTTGAGGAGGATGCGCGTAGTCACCCTGGGCTTGGCTCTGGATGATTCCCCGATTTCGATGTGGCTCTTGAGAATGCGGGGGGCTTCACCATGTACCTATTCCAGAGTCACTTGGCGCTCCGGGTCCACTGCTCCATCCTGTCTGGCCCTGGCTGAGGTCAAGACTTTGACCTTTCCCTTCTCTTCAGCCGTCACCACGTTAACAGAAAAGCCCACCATGTTCTGAGGGAAGGGGTGGCCATCCAGCTTCATCTTGTTGTCGAACTTGAGGTGCCCCTCCTGGATGGCTTTCTGGATCCTCATCCTGAAGACCCTGCAACCATTGATGGAGTGCGAATCCCTGTCGTGGAAGCCACAGTAACGTTTCCCTTTAACTCCATCGGGCCGAAGCATGGAATGCCCCTCAGGCAATCTGATTCGGCCTTCCTTCACTAAGAGCTCAAACAGTTTATCAGCCTTTGTGATATCGAAATCGTAGGTGCCCTTGGTCTGTTTGACCCAGCGCTGATTCATCGTCAAAGGCTCTTCCCCCCACATGATCTCTGCTGCGGCCACATCCAGTTCATCATCAGAATCTTCGACCAGATCAGCTTTGTCTACGAACTGGTTGTAGATGTCAGCAACATCATGCTGCTTGCCAAACTTGGCATCCTTCTTGAAGCCATACGCCTGGTTGCTCATCAGTGATAGCTTCTATGACAGCTGGCCCAGGTTTTCAAACTCCATCCCGAACAATTTCTCACGTACGGCCGGCAGCATCCCGGCGACGGCCATATCAGCCAGCTGATCGTTTGGCAAGTTGAGCGAGAAGCACATGCCTTTAACTTCCCTGAACCTCCTGAGAAATTCCAGCGGTGTCTCGCTGTGCCTCTGCTTCAAGGTGGCAAGGTCGATCAACTTCTTCTCCGAGCTGGCACTGAAATAATGAGCGTGGAATTTCCGCTCCAGGTCCTTCCATCTGCAAACTGACTCAGGGGGTAGGGACGAGAACCACTGGAATGCTGGGCCCGTCAGTGACGCGGGGAAGTATCTGACCCTGAAGGTTTCCTCAGCTGAGCATTCCCCGAGCTGCATGAGGTAATGAGCGATGTGCTCCACTGTGCTCGTGTCGTCCTGCCCTGAAAATTTCGTGAACTCCGTCGGCGGCTTCACCCTTGGCGGAAGGAGCACGTTGTAGTACCACTCTGGGAACGGCGGCTTGTAGGCCGGTCCCTGCGTTTTTGGCTTGAGGCCGAACTGATTTTGCATCAACTCAGCCATCTTCCGTGCCAGGGCGTCGTCCTCTTGCGCGCCTGCAGCTGGCGCGTATCCTAGATGCGGGAAGGCATCAAATGCCTCATAGTTTCCCACCTCATGGTAGCCTCTGCCGTACAAGTTCCTCTGCAGCCAGTTGTTCGCCGGAGCAATCCTGTGGCCGGAGGCAAGTGGGGCTCCAGGCGAGCCGAACGCTAGTTCTCCGTACGTAGGCTGGTACGGGTTCGGCTGTTGCACGGGTTGACCCGTGCTGCCCTGTGGTGGTGGCTGGATTGGCTGCCCTCTTGAGGCCTGTAGTGGGGGCTGAGCTGGCTGACCCCCAGCACCCTGCGGAGGAGGCTGGAACGCTTGACTTCCGGAGCTCTGAGGAGGAGGTTGGAGTGGCTGGCTCCGTAATGGTGGTTGAGAGCTTGACTCGCCCAGCTCCACGGTGCCCCCTTGGACGGGTGCCTTGCTGAACGCTTGTTCCATGCCCGGGCCAAAGACGGCCACCATCATTTGCTGGAGCGCACCGAGGAAAGCTTTGTGGTGCTTGCTCAACATGTAGTCTGCAGATTCCCGGAATACTCGCATGCACTCCTCTTTCTCCTGCTGAGCTGTGGCATCGCTCTCCCCTGGTAGCAACACCCTGGGCATCTCGTTCTTCAAGTACGGGACGCCACTCCTATTTTTCTTGAAGGATAACGACATTTTTGCTGGAACTGGTCCATAGCGTCCTGGAGTTGCTGCCGCTGCTTGGGAGAGAGGTCCTCAATGTTGACGTCCATGATGTCCGCGATCTCGGGCATCTTGATCTATTCGGCTGTGGTCCCACCAGGCGTGCCAAAAAGTGTGTTGAAGCAAAACGTGCACCTAGCGCCAAGCACACAGCAAGCCGAACAAGCTGGCTTCACACGCGCAAAGAGTCACGAGACGTGCCAGTCAATTTTTTCCTGAAAATTAACAAAAGATAAAGGAGTTAGATACCAAAGCTTGGAACTTGCCGGGTGGTACCAGACAGTTCCATATTTACGGCTAGAAGCCAGATGGGATGACACATAGCTATAGGGAGCTATCTGCCAATAGATTGAAACCAATCGGGAACTTATGAAAGGAAAAAGTAACATTGCCGAATGGGTGACGTGAGCATGACAGCGATCGGTCTTTGTTTGAACGAAGATGCACATGCGCGAGGCCATGACCGATCCCCATGATGATTAACATTAAATAAATGAATAAAGTAAAGCACGAACATAATCATGTAATAAACAAGCATGCATAGATCCAAAGCACTAGTCTACCGCATGTCTAGGTACTCTAAAACCCGTCGGGTACGATGTCAGGCAAATCTATCCACCGCATGATACAACTTGCATGAAAACCGTACCACTTTCCACAAATAGATCTATCCACCGCATGATACAATCTAAATATGGAAAGCTAAAAGCATACATCATTTAAAGCATGACTTGCGCACGTGTTCTACTCGTGAAGAAACATAACCGAATACAGCTGAACAGCCGATTCGGGGTCCATGAAGAAGGAACAAACATTACCAAGTAGATAAATCTATCAGGTTGATTTGAGATCTAATCCACTGGATGACTAGCTCCAAAGCAACCCAAAAACCTGCATCTACCGCATGATACCCGGCTCTTTCAAGATTTATACCAACATTGGCAAGCTTGAACCCGCAACACGTAACAACCTAGATCGATTCCGTCTCGGCTATCGGAAAGCACAAGATCCACATGTTAAAACACGAACTCGACTCGTACAAGGATCGCAAAAGGGTAAAGCTGATCCAAATCTATCTAGATTGGGCAAAAGTGTGTTACATGAATCTAAACATAAAGTAAAAATTCAAAGCAACACAGGGTAACTTAATGAATCTATTAGATCTTGCCAAAATCCAATAGAGCCGATAACTAGCTTCGAGCTAGATCTTAGCATACCGCATGGCTCATGACCTAACAAGAAACCCTCTTGAACCAAGCTTGAATCTACCGC
The DNA here is from genome assembly GCA_947561735.1 of Cenchrus americanus. Taxonomy (NCBI): domain Eukaryota; kingdom Viridiplantae; phylum Streptophyta; class Magnoliopsida; order Poales; family Poaceae; genus Cenchrus; species Cenchrus americanus. The sequence continues at coordinate 93,746,701 of OX387242.1, read as the reverse complement.
ATGACACGAAGCATGGTAACAAGACTACTTGCATCAGATCTAAATCCACCGCATGATACTAGACATGATACAAGGTTGCCGGTACTCACGGAGGTCGACGGATCGATGAACCCTCTCGAAGAACTCGACGACACGACAAAAGGACTCTAGGGTTTGGCGTAAGGCCGGTGTGTATTGAAGAATGATCGTGTCTTTTACATGCATCCAGGGGTCATATTTATACCCTGTCAAGTACAACTTCGAATGGATTCGTTGCCTAACTTATCTCTAAACTTGATTGCCTATCCATCCATTCGTTCTCCCTGATTGAGCCACGTCACCGTCCAATCCCGCAAAATCAGCTCTACTGTTCCTTTGCCGAACTGGAGCAGATAGCCGACCGCAGATCTCTTTGCCGAATATCTCTGAAAAGATCCTTCCTTCCACCAGACGGACTCTTCATCGAGCCGGACCCACAAGTTAGACTCCTTACCAAATTTTGGTGTTAACACTCGTTAAGTGTGAGGAGCGACGAAACCCTCCGAGCGAATCCCAGGCCGAGACTCCCTGGGTGAATAATATTCGCCCCAGAGGTTTCGTCGCGGAATAGGTTGCCAAGCCTGACCGAGACTCTGACACCCTGGGCTACGCTGGATTCGTTTGGCTGCTTCGCTGGCGACGAAAGGTACTGGCCGAAACGCAAAATCCGGAAGGTGGAAAGGGAATCCGTGGCTCCTGGTGTTTCGCTGTCGAACCTTTCGCCTAGCCATTTTTTATTTTTAGGTATGTGAAAGGCTTGATTCCGAATCCCCAACATCAATAATTAAGAATCGGCTGAACACCCAGTATTTAGAGAAGCCAGCAGTGTGCATGCAGGATTGTGGGAATAGTTGACTAACACAACAGTCATCCATTCTCAAGAGTTTCGCCGGCCAAAGTGACAAGACAATAAGACAGCTGCGTGGCTGCCGGAGGTCGACATGACAAAACCACCTTGCAGGATGCAAGAGCACCACTTAGATGATAGAGACACATTGCTGCCGCATGGCTTAACAGAAAGTTCGATCCTCTAGACATTCGAGATAATAATCATGATGAGGCCACAGGCTGCGACGGCGTCAACCGTCACACTAGAAAAAGAAGACCAACAGCCTGTTCGCTTGGCTTATCAGCCACCAGCCAGCAGTACTTTTCTCTCAGAATAAACCAGCCACCAAAGAACCAGCCTTAACAAGATTTTTTCTCTCGGAACAAACCAAAGACTACCATCAGCCACCAGCCAAACGAACAGGCTGCAAGGTTCAGGCTTTGGTTTGCAAAAACAAAAGAAATCGATTCAAGATATTGGAAATCAGAGTTGAAAGGCTCGAGTCTGATGTGCTACGGGTGGATATTGAATCGGAAGTAAAAGAAAGATTTTTTACCTGAAGATGGGATGATTCGGCTAGAAAAAATATACTCTAGCAAGTAACTCAAACTAGCAAGTTGGCCCGCGCTAATAGCGCGTCTAGATTTGATAAATGATATTTTAAAAATACTATGTTAGCATTGTATTTTTCTAACTTAATTCATTATCCATCCTTTTGAATTCACTATACCGATGTAAATATTGGAGCTCAAAATTCAGAACTAATATTGATACACTCGAATTTTGTTATTTGGATGGTGTATAGAACCTGACCTAATAACTAATGTCATTCAACGCTTTATTGCACCCCTGCACTGGACAGAAATTATTGTTCACCCTCTCATCACTTAGGGCAACTCCAACCGGCCTCTTAAATATGGGCCCCTATTCAGCCATATAAGGACCTCTCATCCACATTTAAGGTTTCTCTTTTGCTTCCAACTCCAACCCATCTCTTATATACCACCCCACTTATAACCAACTTTTATTTTTTATTCCCTTCTTACATGTGGACCCCACCTGTCAAGGAGTCCTTTCTTTTTTTACCCCACCCTCTTTCCCGTCCCGATCCCCCACATATCCACTCGTCCACCCCCCCCCCCCCCGTCTCGCGAGACCCGATCCCTTCGTTCTCCCCCGCCGCCGACCGGCTCTTCCGCCCCCTCTCTTCCTTTTTCCAGCGGCGCAGGGGCGGGGAGACCTTCGAAGCGGCGCACCGCCGGCCCTAACGGCGGTCGCGGGTGCGGGATGGGTCACCCCGCGGCCCCATGGTGGGCGGGGGATGGGGCACAGCGGCGGGACGGGGCGCCAGCGGTCCCCATGGCCGCAACTGCGGGTTGGTGCACCGCCGTCCTTCATGGCGAGACCGCGGAACGGGGCACACGTGTCCTTCATGGGTGCGGATGCAGCGAGCTACCGTGGATCCCAGCACCGCCAGCTCCATCCGCGCCATTTGCAGGTACGATTTCCCCCCTCTCTCTCCAATGAATGGCGCAGGAAACCTCCGTGGAGGCACGGGAGGGCCGGCCGTTGGCATCTCGCAGGATGAGAGTGGGGAAAAGGAGCTCCCACAAATGAGAGTCGAGAGGGGAAATATGAGGCCGCCTCATCCATCGGGGGCCGGATAAGAGGTGGGTTGGAGGCGTTTTTTCGCCTGCAAACTCTCAAATCCGAGATAAGAGGGGGGATGAGGCCTCAGTTGGAGTTGCCCTTAGTCCCCGTCTCAACTGACTGAGCCTCTTACTCCCCACTCTCGATGGTCAAACTCTGCCTTGTTGATTCTATGGCTCCTGAGTTGGCTCGGTTGTTGACCTCACGCAAAGTTTGGGTTCTCCACTTTCTGATGCGCATATCCAACTCCTCCAGCGAGCTCGTCGTACGTTGTGGCACCGTTGGTTGTCGACATAGGTGACCTTGAAGCTTGATCCGGGGTGGGCTCAAGCAACAGTAATGTAGGTCCTCCTCTCTTTCCATATAGGTGCACCCCTTCTTCATCTCATCCAATGGTACCTTCTTCCTCTCGTCCGAAAGTCTCTCTTCCTTACGATCGACGGTCGATGGCTCCTCCTTCATTTATGGTGGATGGCGGTCGGTTCTCTCTCTTCTAACTTGCGATCCCGATAAATACATATTGTATCATGGTTCCTAGGATATGTATTTATTGCTTGAAATGCTATGTCCTTAGTCATTGTTGAATGTACCTTGTCTTCTAAAATGTAACCATTATGTTTGACAACACTTTTATAACTTTCAAGATAAGTGTTGATCATCAATAGTAGGTAACATTATTCATTGTGGGTATACTTGTGTTCATCATCGTGTTCATTGTGTTGTTTGGTTCTTCACGCATCACATACCAATCTAATTCCAAAAGTTTCCAAAAGATTAGAAGATATACGACAAACCAACTTGAGCTCATCACTTTCATTCTTGTTTAGAAGCTTACCACGCTTATAGATATGCGTAGTCGAAAAATTGTTCCTCTTTATTTATTATAGAGTATCTTGTGTCACTAACATGTGGCCTATTCGCAAGCAAGCCCATGTTCTAGGGATACAAAGTCCCTCTACTGTAGAGCATGCTTATCCTAAATTGATAATTCAATTATCTCCCTCATGTCTATTGTGCAAGATAGATATTTGCATTAGGTAGCTTAAATTTCTTCGCACATCGTGCTAGCTTTTCGGATGTACAACAATATTTGTTCATATCACAATGCTTATGTTTTCTCTTGTTGTCTTGCCTCTTTTGTCAACCTTACACCTTCTTGTTTTTCGAGCATATTTGTTGTAGCCATTTATGGCCACCTGCTTCGTCCACCATTGTTGTCTACTACCTCAATTCTTCTCTGACCAAAGCAGTTGTATCACGTTAGTCACTATCTAGGAAGTCATTGTCTCGCTTTTGGTCTCCAAACCCCATATGGTTGATGCCAAACCATACTTAACATCTTCTTTGTCAAATTACTACGTGAATTTCTTATCAAATATATCCTATCTTATCATCTCCTGTGGCATTCGATTTTTTGTCTCCATCACGGTTGTAGGTTTGTATGTGCCAGAATCAAGTATTTCCTCACCATAGCCTTCTAATCATGTTTTATTTTTTCAATTTCTATCTCCCAAAAAATCGAAGAGACATAGAGCATGTTTGGTACACTTGTTGCCGCTTGTACGTCTTGTCTGCTTGTCTCGCGTTGCTAGGCAAATCAAGGTGAGCTCCCATGGGAGTGCTTTCTTTCCTTGATGTTACTCGCCTAGTAGCTCGATCCAACAATGTCATAGACACTCGATCGATAGCAGCAAAGGTCCATCCGACCATGGTGGAGGTTAATCCAACAACAGTGGAGGTCGAATCGACAACATTAGATGTCAAATTGATAGCAGTGGAAGATGATTCAGTGGTCGAAGAGTTTGATTCAGTAGCTGAAGAGCTTGATTTGGTTCTCGTGCACCGGAAAATTACAACGATAGAGCTTGTTTCGGCAGATGCAGTGTTGATTCGACAGTCAATCCACATCAATTACAATTTGAAGTATATCTAGATCGGATTACAAACAATATCTCGTGATATCCATACTGATTAGCATTGTGCTTGGGGCTCGCTTTCCAGGATGAGCGGGGCCACCATCAAGACTTAACTTCAACCCTTTGAACAAAATTCCCCCATCTTCATGTCCCTGAGTGATGGCCCAGTTAAACAATAGCTAATGTGCAATTGACTGTGTATATAAACAAAATCCCCCATCTTTGTCTCCCTGAGTGATTGCGCAGCCTCTTGTCTTTATGTCTCCATACCCATGGTTGCTTTCTCTAAATAATCTACCTAGTTCGTGCTCTAAACATCTCTTGTCGCGTTTTATGCTCTGCTCGTGTCTTCTTCTCTGACTTTCGGCATTGGGTGAATTAAACTACTGTATGAAAAATAAATAAACAAAGCAGTACACCAATTACGCTCTGTCCTCCTTGCACCTTCTTTTCCGCATGAAGATGATGCCAATTAGATTATTTGATCGCCTGCTCGAGGGAACCACACTATAATCCCTTAATCTGGGAGGGAACAACAAACTATATCCAACTCTCGTATGCATTTTCATATGTCTGTTTTTTACATATATGAGGGGTTTTCTATAAAGTATAGTATAGGGAAGAGCTTTTTAGTTGTCACTAAAGTCATCATGAGGCCAAACTTGGGGTCATGGTTCCTCTCTTCTTTATTTGAGAAACAATTTTATTTCTATCTTATATATACATTAGAGTCATGTAAGGCTCAACAAAAATATTTTTTATTTCCTAACAAAAAATTATTTTCATCATGTGCCATGTCTTATCATGTTGGCATTTAGAGCCTTGCAATGCTACATGGCTATGCGGATAAATATTTCATGAACTTATTAATTAGTACTTCAGTAGGGATAGAGAACTAATTTAATGTCCATCTTGTGAAACTTTCTAAATTATAACCCTATTTACTCTTCAGTTAGTTATTTTTTTAGCTTTCCCAATCTTTGTAAACATTAAACTACTATTTTCTTTTTTAATTCCGAATTTATGTATTTATTAATTGTATTTGTATTGAATATGGGCTCTTTGGATATTTTTCTTATTTTAATTCCGAATTTATGTATTTATTAGTTGTATTTGTATTGAATATAGACTCTTTGTATTTCCTTATTTTAATTCCAAATTTATGTATTGTTTGGATTAATCCAGAACTTCAGATCTTCGTAAAATCCAACGGTGTATAGTCTTCTCTTTTTTGGATTAACGTGAGAATTTTTAGACCCTCTCGGCGAACGCCCATAATGTGAAATTTTCTAAGTTATAATTGTATTTACTCTTCAGTTAGTTATTTTTTTTGCGTTTCTTGATAATTGTAAACATCAACTACTATTTTTCTTATTTTTAATTATGACTTTATGTATTTATTAATTGTATTTTATTAAATATGGGCTCTTTAGATTTTTTCCTTATTTTTAATTCCGAATTTATGCATTTATTAAGTGTATTGTATTGAATATGGACTCTTTGAATTTCCTTATTTTTAATTCTAAATTTATGTATTCTTTTGATTAATCCAGACCTTCAGATCTTCATAAAATCCAACGGTGTATATTTTTCTCTTTTTTTGGATTAATGTGGGAATTTCTAGACCCTCTCGGCGAACGTGGTGGCTTCTTTTAACACTCAAGTATAAAGATAATAGATATCTATGCGTCTTTCATCGGCTGATAGAGGTATAGCCGAGTTGAAACCAGAAGAAGGGTACAAATGAAGCATCGGCTGATAGTAGTAGAGGCTTTTACCTGTATGCCATTATAAAAGATGGTACTGACCTGTGTGCCATTAAAAAGTTTGCTCGCACCTGTGTGCCATTCACTTAAATTTTTTTGCCCTCCACGCCATTCCGTCTAGTCTCCATCCAATTTTCACTGTTAACTCACCTGAATGTGGGCCCAACCAGAAGGTCATCCATAGTTTCTAGGATATATACATCCGGCTTCTTGTCATATTACTCTAGAAGGAACAATTCTGTACCAATTACCATCGCCGGATGAATATGTACGCTGCTCTCTCCCTTTACCAGGGGAAGCTATGGCAGAAGCATTGGCAGTTATACTTAGAAGAAATCGGCTGGTGAATGACAAAGTTGATAACTATTCTTGAAGCCGATATGGGCATTGATGCGTGGATGCCTGAAGATCTGAATATAGATAGCCAATGGAAACTGACAGGAGGCTAATCGGCTAACGAATGAGCCGACATACTGTTACGAAATCTGCATAGCTCCGCCCGTTAACCTCGCCACACTGCCCATTGCGTCGAGAGAGTATTCACCGATGAAGACTAAAGGAGGGCAGAAGATAGCGAAATCATTCGGCTAGCAAACAGCTGATGCAATTCAACATGAGCATGGATCATGTGTCTCACCAGACAAGCATCGGCAATGAATGACTCTTAGTAATTATTGTTCCTAAGGGATGAGTCATAAAAGTGTTAGCGGTGGTGCTTAACAAAATAATCATCAGTACAAGAAAACAAGATCTTACTTGAGGTGATTTTTCTCATACTAAGCCGATGGACATAGACGTCACGAAGCTATTATGACAGAGCAATGATGCCGGCAATCCTGATGCCAACACCACTAAAGCTGCAGGGCAATATTCCATGCCGTGAAGCATTAATTATCAGGGATTGCTAATGAAGGATGGTTGCATCGGCTACTCACTTGAAGAGGCTAAATGAGACGAGCTCTGAAGACCTTTGACCTGCAACCTCGCCGATCACTTCGTCAGAGTCTTACCATGGAGTACTACCACCAGCAGCACACATCATGCTCTGGCTGCCACCGACGAGACTATCGGAGGTACTCCCAAGATGCTGCAAGGCCACCAGAAACAGAGGATGGGCAACGTCCAAGATGACGATGGAACTGCTAGAACTGACAGGATGGCACTCATGATGAGGCGGTGCAATATATATACTCCGACGTCATATTGAAGGCATTTCATAGCACAGCTATAAGATCAGAGTATTCTTCGACACATGAGAAGACCGAGCAGCCTGCTTGAGCAACAGCCGACATCCATCATCACCAGAATCATCTTCACTCCTCACGGCTATTGTTGATGACTCACTGCTCCTTATTGCTGCCCAACTGCTGCCACCACACTGACAAAGCAAGCAAACGGCAAATGGCTTGCGGAGGAGCCGAATCACGACATCACAAATTGATCGAGCAGTCTGGACTCTGGAGCAGTGGTTTCAAATCGTCCGATTTATCGCGATTTATCACGATTTATCACCCTTATTGCTCAGTGCAAGCGAACATGGCCTCATATGCCATTAGTTCGAGTTTGATTTTGGTGATTCATGACAACATGATCTATCATTGGGACTAACCATTTTGGTTAGCATGTCTTTGTAGACATTTCTAGGTCCCAAGGATGGCACAATACCACATGCCAAATTGAGAAGATAGTGTATTTTTCTAGGGTAAAAACCGAGCAAGAAAGGAAAAGAAAAGACACCGTCAGATGAACCGACGGTATCTTAATAGCAAGCGTCGGTGCAATCGTAGGACGAGTTGGTTCACCTGGTGAAACCCTAGGCACCGTCGGATGAACCGACGGTCCATCTTTTGGTAGCGTCGGACGAGTTGCAGAGGAAGAGCAGCGAAGACAGTAGCACCGGATGATCCGACGGTCTGAGTGAGGACACCGTCGGTCTATCCGACGCTCAGTTTGAATCAAGACAGAGACGCGCCAAGACGATGTCTTCAGCACCGGATGATCTGACGCCTTGGTGAAGAGGAAGTGTCGGTCTATCCGACGGTCGCATGGAAGCTAACAGAGACGACTTGGTCGCGGGGTCTTCAGCACCGGATGATCTGACGCACAGTCGGTGTATAGCGTCGGAGCAGTTGTGTCAGAGAATCTCAACGACTAAGTGACGTGGGAGGGGCATCGGATGAACCGACGCCTGGAAAAAGTAAGCATCTGTTCATCTGACGCTATCTTTTTCTGTGACCGTTAGCCAACGGCCAGTTTGATGCCTTGGGCTATTTATACCCGCTCCACTCACCCATTTGAGATTGCTGGATTGTGTGGAAGTGCAGAGGAGTTCAAGACACATTGAAGATCATATCCAATCCATCCAAGTGCTTAATTGCTCATCCTTAGACTTGCATATGCTTTGTGTATGTGCTTAGTGCTAGGCTTAGCTTAGAGCTGAGTGAGTGCAAGGTTGTGCCAACCTTGTGAGGTGATTCTTGAGTGGATCAAGTTGTACAAGGTTCGCCGGAAGCCTTGGGGCCTAAGTGGCTCACCGGCAATCGTCATCCACCCTCCGGCTTGGTGTGGAGCGGCGAGGACACTTTGTGCGGGGGACGTGGAGAAGCTCCTTAGTGGAGGCGGCATCAAGGTGACCAAGAGAGCTTGGCAAGTGCCTAAGTGGCTGCTTTGTGGCGAGCCAAGTGGTGCTCTTGGGAGAGACTTGGTGACCAGGAAGCAATACTCTTATGTGAGTGCTTCAACAACGTGGACTAGGGGTGGCTTAGTGCCTACCGATACCACGGGATAAATCGCGTGTCAAGAGTTTGCTTTCTCTCATCCCCTTTACGTTTCCGCATTTACTCTATTGCAATCTTTGCTTGCCTCTATTTTCCTAGAGTAGTATCATGCTAGGATTGGCTATATGTTGCAAACCTTGTTTTGGGATGGGAGTTTCACACTAGAACAACCTTAGTTGCACATCTAGATAGTATGTTCTAGTTTATCTTGTGTAATATTAGTGAAGCCATAGGTTAAGTTTTGTAGTTGCCTAATTCACCCCCTCCCCCTCTTAGGCCAACGGTCATCCGATTCCTTACAATACCGATAAGGACCACCGACCCGAGTTGCACGATTAGAAATCATATCGTCCGATAAATCGTCCACTTATCGCGATTAATCGTTCGATAAGACTGGGGACGATAAGTTATGAGGGACAAAATTTCAGCCTGAAATACATATGGAGATGAAGAGGGTTTTGCTTTAGATGAAACTTTACTTGCTTAGACTTTAAATATGTTGTACTGTTAATGCGATGCCCAACTTGTGATGTATTAGATATTTAGACTTCATGTGTCATCGTTTGAAACCTTGTTTCAATATGTGCTTGTTGCCTGTTATGGTTGGCTAGTTGCTCAGCCTTCAAAATTATATAGTATATACTATATGATATGTATATTAGTCCTATACTCCTTATGACGATTATACTACCGATAAGGTCGATTAGCCTCGATTTATCAGACTTATCGACGACTTATCAGGATTAATCATCTTGTTGGTACCCTTACAATAAGGTTCGCTAATACGATTTGAAAACATTGGTCTGGAGAAGGCACCAAAAAAATATCAATGCTACCTGATGGCTACCGGGAATAAAATAGAAGATGGATGTCGTACTAGGCATGCGGAAATAGCACAGCACAGTGCAGAGGTGGCAATTCTGCAACAATGGCCAGAAGTACTAAATGCGCGAGCGAGGGTAATGTTTTCCAGCCTGAATCTTGGAAATCTGATAGGATTACGTGCTGAACCAAGGCCTATTGACTGGTCAGTTGCCCGGCCAATTGCTCATGGTACTGCACAGGAGTGAGTTTGATGGGGAGCACTTAAAGAGACGTGCGCACACTTAAGTAATCAGAGGCTGCACGACCAATCTCGTTCTAGGGCAATATTCAGATACCCCATGTATTTTGTTCGGCTATAGTAGCCGATAGAAGAAATAAAGAAAGAGCTGGTATGAATACTGAAGCGGGAACCGATATCAATTGCTAAGAGCATGTTTGGATCATAGGGACTAAAATTAGCCTGACTAAAATTAGCCTCTAGCATGAGCTAAACTTCCAAACAGGTGAGGCTAAAGACATGTTTGGATCACCTTTAGTCTCATGACTAAAATTAGTCAGGCTAAAAAGTTTTAGTCACACCCTAGTTTGGAAGCAAGAGCTAAAGTGTATTAAAAGAGCATTAAAGTCCCTATTTCTCTCTCCCTTTCTCTTCTCTCTCCTCTCACTTCTCCCAAGGTGGACATGGCTTGGAGCTATTAGCAGCATGCATGTGGTCATTAATGAGGAAAGAGGAAAAGGAGATTTTAGTCCTTTTTAGCTCCCTCTCCCCCTACTAGCAAAGTTTAGCCTCAAGACTAATTTTAGCCTCATTTTAGCCTCACCTGTTTGGAAGTTTAGCTCCTACTAGAGACTAATTTTAGTCAGGCTAATTTTAGTCCCTATGATCCAAACATGCTCTAAAGTGAGGCTAAAATTAGTCTTGAAGCTAAACTTTGCTAGTAGGGGGTGAGGGAGCTAAAAGGGACTAAAATCTCCTCTTCCTCTTTCCTCATTAATGACCACATGCATGCTGCCAATAGCTCCAAGCCATGCCCACCTTGGGAGGGAGAGAGAGGAGAGAGGGAGAGAGAGAGAGAGAGAAATAGAGACTTTAATGCTCTTTTAATACACTTTAGCTCTTGCTTCCAAACTAGGGGATGACTAAAACTTTTTATCCTGACTAATTTTAGTCATGAGACTAAAGGTGATCCAAACATGCCTTAAGTCTGGCGGCAAGGGCACGTCGCCTGCATCGGTGGTGTTGAGCCATATGAACATGTCAGCAAAATCATTTGGTCTACTGGCAGCCTCGATAATTGGCAGTAGGTCCATACTGAGCAGCAATCCTGAGAGCCGATACATGAAGTCTGTCAGTTAAGGATCACTCCAATCGAAGTTTGAAAATGTCTTGCTCTAGGTCACCAACCTGAAGATTTGAAGAACCAGTACCGAGACAATAACAAGATTGCATAGTCAATAAAGCCCGTGAAATCGGCATCAAGACAATATGATCAAGCGACTGGCCAGACGATGCCTGCAGCAACAATGAAGACCTACGAGCATGATGCTCGTACCCAGCAGCAGTTCTTCACCAAGTATGATACCTCATCACCAGCAGTCTCACAACCAATTACATGGATATCTTCATTGGCCACAAGACATAGGCAACGACGATGTCATACCACTTTCTGCATAAATGGCAGCAAGGCCGTACACGTGTATGCACGGAGATTGTGTTTGTCAAAAGCCACCGTCGAAACTGGACTCAAGGGCAGCAAGACGACATTGTCCACAAGCACAGTGCTACAGAGGCCATCTATGAAGAGACAACCGAACTATTTTTTTGGTTACCAATAAGCTGATGACATATCGGCTAGGAAATATTTAGAAGTGCCGAAGTTCAAGAAGGCCAATTGAGATGTTACAAAAGCTGGGCAATGACATAAACTTCTCAGTTCCTACAAAGTCTAGCGCGTCAGAGCCACAAAGGAAGAAGCCAATGAGATTGGTGAGGAATAATCAATCGGTTCAATGTTTATATAAAAAATAGAGGACATGCTGCAAGAAGATTTATCAGGAGTGCCTTCAATAAGGTCGTTGATAAGCCGTCATAATGACGACGAGTTGCTCGTTCAAGATAACCGAGGTCTGGAGATTTCGGGCTGAAAGGTTGCCGAGGAGTCACTAGTCCGAGAAAGGTTGCTGAAGAGATCACTCGATTGCAACATATCAAAAGGATTGTCCCTCGACGAGTACATATCAACACCAATACATCGCAGGTTGTTCAATCTGACATAGTTCCAAGACTCGAAGTACAATGATGTGGACACTGTTAGAGAGCACAGCGGAATCCAGCCCGGGAGTTTATACCCATGTGCCGGTGACTCAACGAGCGTAGGTCCAACGGAGTCCACAACAACAAGAATATGGGCCTAACTCAACCCAAAAGACTAGCCTGATGGGTGAGGACTGCCCTCACCTTTATGTTGTGCTCCCCCACAATCAATTTCCGATGTGGGACTAATTCAACAGACACAAAGGGGCTATGATCAGTTTTATGCAGCCGTTGTCACCTTAACATCGGTTAATCATGATTAAGTGGTCGGTTAAAGAAAAAGGAATATATACACGGGGCTAAGATGGAGCTGCATCAATCTTGCTTTAGGATGACTAATGTGTTTGAAAGCCAATCAGGATTGTCATAGCCGATCAAATCGTAGGATGCATCGGCTGATGAAGATATAATGCAAGGACCAATGCTGAATAATTGATGGTGCTACCACGATACAGTTGACAGTTGTTTATTGAGCAACATAGATTCAGATCATAGGTGGAACTATTGTTGCTGATGTCACTGCTACTACTAATGCCACCGTGAGCCTACTGGAACGAAGGAATTACATCAGGCTTATCCAATCCAAGAGAAGATTTTAGTGTTTCAGCTTACAAGGAGTATTGATCCTGAAAAGTCCCAGGTTTAGCATCAACTAGTCCTACAAATACAGAGTCTTGAGATCAGTGTTTAAAGATCAATTCAGATACAAGTGGAGTTCATATGAGATGTTATGTCGATGGTTCAACGACAAGATCGGCCGGGAGGAGCAGAATTATCTTGATTGTTCATACTGGCCAAGATATTATGATAGATATCGGCTATTAAAGGGGTAGTGCTAAGAAAGATGGAGTATTAAATCCATGGTGTTTTCATCGGTCAGAGGACAGAGGTTCTGGATTGGCAAGAATTTCGAAACATGAATCCTTCATCATACTCCGAAACTAGGGGGTTTGTGTTGACACCGAATTTTGAAAAAATCCCGATGTCACGTTGAGTAGCGAGATTGGCAGTATCGGCAAGACCGTATAGGAGAGCTAGAAAATGACACGCATGGAAAGCTTGGGGGCGTGAGGAACCACGCCGAATCATCTATACATGAAACAAAGGTTTGTACAAGGTCTAGCAAGCCGCCCGATCATCCATCCCTCTCAACAAGATCTCTCCGTGAAGCTCTCTTGCTAGTCCTAAAGAAAACCTAAGGAAAATAGGTGGAAAATAGGAAAACTAATGAGCTAGGGTTCCAAGAGTCGGCTGCCATCCTCTCACCTCTTGGGTTATATGGAGGCAACCGAATGTCTAAAACGCCCTTCTCTACTAACTAGAGATACAAGCCCCTCAAGGGCGGATTTGGAATTCTTGATGTTTTCACCATCAGACGGATGCCCTGCGACCGCACCCTGCGTAGCCTCGACGCAAGCCATGCGATCCCGACGCGTGTCCTCCGCTTCGAAGATTCCGGACTGCGTCGTCGCACACCGGTCAGACCGGTGCTCCCCACCGGTCGGACCGTGCCGCGCGGCTCGCTGCGGCTCCGTCTTCGGTTCTCCGGTCTTGGCTTTGTGGATCAACCAAGGAACCCAGTGGTTTTCTGGTGAACCACCGGAAACCCCGCGAACTCGGTGTAGCCTCCGCCAATCTCCACTCATGACTCGGCTCCCACGTAGTCCCAACTCGACCTTGGTTTTGAGGATCAAACAAGAAACCGTCCACGACTTCATCTTGCTGTTCATCCCACCATGCGGCCCGCACTTGACCCCGCTGGCCACCGGGTCCCTCGAACGAAGCTTACTTGTCTTCTCCACACCTGGAGGCCTCATCGGCGATGACCTTTCGCGCTTGCTCTTCACCTGCACCAACACCAGTCAAGCCGCAACCTGCACCTGCAATACTTAGCCAAGAATCAGTCCAAACAACGTTGTCAATCACTCATCACACAAGGAAGCGACCATCCACCGGTCCTCGAACCACACATGGTCCTCAGAATGTTGCCAAATTCAACCAACGGGCCTTGGGAATTAGAAGTTGTGAGAATGCATTTCCCCTGGCCAACACTATACTTGGCGGCCGTGACATTATTGAAGAATTCGTCGCTGCCCGGGTCTGGCCTATTTCGAGTGGTTGGTCCCCTACTGAGCTTTTGTACTTCAACGTCAACTGGGCAGATCAAAAGGTGCCTTTCCCGAAGTTCGGGATTAAGCTTCGCGAAGACCAGAGTGCTAAGGCCTTCACGGAAGAAGTGGAAAAGAGGGTGAACGTCATGGTAGGCGAATATACCATGAATGAGTATAAGGCATACAAGGCTCTGGTAAAGCATAAGAAGAGGATCAACCGCGTTTTTTCGGAAGTTTGTGGGGACAAATTTTTCAGTTCTCGAGGCCCAGGTCCCAAGTTGAAGCTTCCTGCCGTTGCCGTGGCCAGTTGCTCAGCTGCCCCGATCAATGCTCCCTGAATAAGATCATCGAAGCGACGCTCATCACCTGCCAGCGAGGGAACTTCTTCGGGGGTCAAGCCTTCCAGGACTAAATCCCTGGAATCGTCGAAACGCAAGCGAAAGACTTCTGAACAAACTTCGGACGCGGAGCTCCAAGCTGCTTCGGGCCTTGCCCAGATGAGCCGCAAGAGATTGAAGAAGGCGGTGAAGAAAGTTTCTTCCGTCGGCGTTCGGAGAGTCCCATCCGCCTTCGACGACGACGCCTTCGTGGAAGCAGACAGCCTCAAAGGTGTTTTCCTCTGGCCACTGTTTAACTTTCGAGACAACTATCCATCTGGTTCCGAGAATGAATTCGTGGATGTTGATTCCTTTTCAGATGCTGATCCCGAAGTTCACAAGGAGACTGTTCCCGCCTCTGTTGATGAGTCCACTATCGCTGCTGCTGTTACTGCCCCTACTGAGGCCCCCGCTGCTGCCGAAGCCTCTGCTGCCGATGTCTCTCAACCCACTCTCTCCCGGGATGAAGCCTCCCCCGAATTTGCGAAAGAGCTTGAGCTCACTGTACAAAGGGGGGAGAATCCTACCGAACACGCCCCCTTGGTCGAAGTTCGGGAGGTTGTTTCTGAAGATCAAACTCCCTCTCCCTCTTTGGCCGCTTTCAACAAGAGCTTCGGTACGTCTCATTGCGGCAAACTATTAAGTGTTGGCTTCAAGACCAATGACGTTGGGAGCAAGACTTCTAAGATTTTAACACTGTGGAAATCATCTGTGACTATTGATGAATCAGGAGGGGAGAGTTCGGGACAACCTGAAGGAGCTGCTGCTGGTTCTGAGAAAGGGCCTCATCCTTCTCCCGAAGGCACCCCCTCGCCTCAGGGTAGGGCTTCCTCCGGTTCGGCTAAACAGGTCACCATGTAGCAGTTCAGTAAGCAAGGTTCGTCCTCTCTCAGTACTCTTTTGTGCTTTTTCTCCGATTCTTGAATTTTGATCTTAGGCTTTGATCTTGAATTTTTCAGAATTCAAAGATCTCTTGCACTCTTATCCTCCCTCGAAGCTAGCGCGCTTTCAGGAGGATTATGCGCTTAAACACTCTATGCTGGGGAAAGTTGTTGTAGAGCGGCTCGTTGAACAAGAGAAGATGAACAAGCAACTGTCCCAGAAATCTAAAGAACTCAAGCGCAGCTTCGCCCTTGCCCAATCCGCGAACGTGGAACTCGAGAAGAAGGTAGCCGAGTTGGCGGAGGCTCTGAAGGCAAGCCAGGATGCAAAGGGGCTCGTGGAATCGGCTCTTGAACAATCCAAGAAGGAACTTGAAAAAGTTCAGAAGTCCCACGAAGATGACCTTAGCGTGATTGAGAATCTTTGGGAGAAGCATGAGAGGGCTATGAAGATTGCCGAAGATCTCCGCATTAACGACGCCAGCCTCGCAAAGTCTCTAAGTGTGAAAGATCGCAAAATTCTGGATCTCGAAAAGGCGCTGGCGGAGCAGAGTGAAGCCTCGAAGAAAAATACTTCCGAGATTCTAGAGAAGCTGAAACTGCTCTATGAGGAATACAAGAAGTCCTTGAACGAATTCGGCGTTCGTCCAGCTCCTCTTCCGGATAACATTGAGATTCCCGAATTCATGGATTGGATGGAAACCGAGTTCAAGGCCCTTACCGAGGTGATCTCCGGTGCCAGTTACTTCGCGGCCGCCTTCTCCATGGAGAGCATTTTGAAGATTCTTCATAACTCCGACTGCGTTGACTTGGAGAAATTTCGCGAGAATCTCTCCCAATTCCCCAGCGCTACTAGTACTGCGATACTCCGAGCCAACGCCGACGTTCAGGCTATCAAGATCAAGTTCGCAAGGGAGTTCTAGCTGACTAGCGGGAAGGAGACCGTCAAGACCATTGCTCGTGCGAAGCTTGCTGAGGTAGTTTCTTTGTTCGATTTCATGACTTGTGTCTGCCGTAGATGTTTCAGTCTCTCGAACCTTCTTCACATTTTCCTTTCTTTCTCAGCTGAACGAGGAGGAGAACCGTGAGGACATCACCGCATCCCCCGAAGGGTCGACTTCCGGTGAAGATTCGAGCGACTCAGGCGAAGAGGGCTCAGGCAGCAGCAGCAGCAGTAGCAGCAGCAGCGATGGAGGTAGCGACAGCGAGCAAGCCCCCGAACATGAGGATGATTCTCCGAAGGTGGATGTTACGAACTAGACGCTATGTCCAAACCTTGGGTGTATTCAAGATTGCCTGTAAATTTATGTAGATTCACTAAACTTCCCTGAACAAATGTTTTGTATACTTTAACCTGCGCAGGTCCTGCAAGCTGGGCCTGCGCATGACGTGTTGCCGCTACGAATTCATCGGGATAGGATGTTCGTTAGTGGTGAAGCGTGGCGTCTGTTCAAGCGAGCACATCCCGAACAAGACTTTTCCGATTTTTGGCTTGAGGCCTCGCTTAAATTTTCTATAGGCTGTTTTGATCTCTCTTCATTTTTCTTGTTTCGTAAGAAGAGACGTTCTGCATCCTCTACTTCGCGATCCGCGAAAATTCCGAAGACAGAGCCCCTTAGCCCCTTAGCTGGTGCGTCTAACTTCGCCTATGCTAGCGATATGGCTGAAAACAACGTTTGTAAACCAGGACATGTTGTAGAGCTTTCATTTTAAATTTCGCACTGACTGTTGTAATTATTAAGGAACTATTCGGAAGTTTTTATGCGAATAAGGCAACGAATACGTTTTTTTCTTGAAAAAACGTCACCCTCCCCCACCTTGCCGTTTTGCATGAAAACTTGAAGGCATGCTTAGGAAACTTGCAGTTCGCGTATTTCGATCGAGTACGCCTTTAGGAGGAATATTTGTTAACTTTTGAAAAATTTTTAACCATCATCGCGCAAGTCGACAAAATTTGTTTTCGAATTTTGTGGACTTGATCTATCTGGCAAACTTGCCCCGGTTGATATTGCAACCTTCAGTTGCTTCAACCAGGACTTTTCTACGATTTTTCGCACGAGCCCCTTGCCCTTTCCTTGTGACGTCGTTATCACGAAAAACTTTTTGGCATTTCCTTTCTCGAAGTCAACCTGCCGGCTTTTTCTTTTCGGTGGAAATCCCTTCGTGGGTGGGACTTTCTGGGCCATAGCTCGCTGCTGTTCCGAGCCTCTTTAGGTGGGAATCCCTCAATGGATGGGATTTTCTAGGCCACAACTTGTTGTTTTCTCAGGCCTCTTTGGGTGGGAATCCCTCAATGGATGGGATTTTCTAGGCCACAACTTGTTGTTGTCTCAGGCCTCTTTTTTCTCGATGGAATTCTGGCTATCACGAAGCCTTTCTCACGAACTTTTTTCTTTTTTTCTCGATGGAATTCTGGCTATCACGAAGCCTTTTTCACGAACCTTTTTTCTTTTTTCTCGATGGAATTCTGGCTATCACGAAGCCTTTTTCACGAACTTTTTTCTTTTTCCTCGATGGAATTCTGGCTATCACGAAGCCTTTTTCACGAACTTTTTTCTTTTTCCTCGATGGAATTCTGGCTATCACGAAGCCTTTCTCACGAACTTTTTTCTTTTTTCTCGATGGAATTATCGAGATACACAATTTGGGGGAAGACTCTTTTCATATATATATCACAAAGAGTATTTACATAGGATCCGCCTCGTTAAAAACCTTGCCTCTTGATTTAGAGCCCCCTTTGCAAGGAAAAGAGTACGGTCCTTCTTATTCTAATGCGACTAGAAAAAGTAAAACTAATTTTTGTCCCGAAATCACTTATAGACACGTGATTCGGATTTTTTAGTTCTCTAAAGTACAAACTTACGAAAATCGAAAAACTACTAAATGTTACATCTATCTACAACTAGGGTTTTCATGGATAATACCTTTTTAGACTGTCGGCATTCCACGAATACGGCAACTCTTCGCCAGTTTGTTCCATCAAGCGAAAAGCTCCTGGCATATCTGTTTCCCTGGCGATGTATGGCCCTTCCCACGACTCATGAAGTTTTCTTGGGTTCTCCCAATTTTTCTTTCTTTTCAAGACAAGATCACCAGTTTTTATGTCCTTTCGGACCACCTTTTTGTCCCTCCATGTCCTTGTCTCTCTCTGGTATTTTTCAATGTTGTCCGCTGCTTCAAGGATTGTCAGCTCGATCATGTCCTTTTCCACCTTCTTATCAATTTCCTCTATCTCTTTTCCTTTCAGGACCCTCATGCTTTCGTTCTTGATTTCCTTCGGTGTCATAGCCTCAGTCCCGAAAAGTAGGCGAAAAGGCGTGAAACCTGTTGCCCTAGATACTGTGGTGTTGTGAGACCAGATCACCTTCGGAAGTTCATCCACCCACTTTCCCTTTTTCTGATCAAACAAACATCTCTTGATTCCCGAAAAAATGAGGCCATTGGCTCTTTCAACTGCACCATTGGACTGTGGATGATATATCAACGAAAATTTCGCCTGTGTGCCTAAGGTTCTGCAGTATTCTTTGAAGGTGTAGCAATCAAACTGTTTGCCATTGTCAACCGTTAGTTCTCTAGGAACCCCAAACCTGCATACTATGTTCTGCCAAAAGAATTTCTGAACTGTTGTTGCTGTGATATTCACGAGCGGCTTTTCCTCCACCCACTTCGTGAAATAATCGACCGCAACAGCTGTGAATCGGTAGTTGCCTTGAGCTGTTGGCAACGGGCCCACTAAATCCATTCCCCACCTTTGCAGAGGCCAAGTTGGTGGAATTAGGTGAACTGGCATTGAAGGCAGATTCTGTTGATTTCCCGTTTTCTAGCATGCTCCACATTGCTGAACTAACATCTTGGCATCTATGTTTATGGTGGGCCAATAGAATCCCTGCTTTATCGCCTTTCCGGCCAAAGCTCTGGTGCCTATGTGTGCCCCACAGAACCCGCTATGAATTTCCTTTAGAAGTTCTCGACCTTTTTCGGAGGTGATGCAACGCAGCCAAGGCTTAGTGACTCCTGATTTGTATAATTCTCCATTCACTACTGTATAGCCCCGAGCTCTTTGCTTCAATCTTTTTTCCTCCAACTCATCATTTGGTTCATAATGTCCTCTCAGATAGGCCATTATTTCTGCTCTCCAGTCTGGAGTTTCCACTACATTCACGATTTTTGCTCTCGAATCCTTGATGGACGGTTCCCTGATGATTTCGAAGAACACATATGGGGGTAGCTCTTGATTTCTAGCTGCCGCTTTTGCCAGTTTGTCTGCCTCATTGTTGTCATCCCTCGGGATATGCTGGACTGAATACCCTTTGAAGTGTTTTTCCATTTCTCTCACCTTTTCGAGATATTTCATGAGAACCAGATTTCTGGACTCGCTTTCTTTCTCGATATGTTCTTGGATCACTTTCGAATCCGTTCTGATTATGAAGGTTTGCTGCTCCAAGGCTCTCATTTTTCTTAATGCCAACAAAAGAGCTTCGTACTCCGTTGTGTTGTTCGTGGAATGCTCATTGTTCGCGAATACGAGCCGCGCTGTGTATCTTATGACCACGCCCGTCGGGGATGTTACAACAGCCGAAATTCCAACTCCCTTGTAACACCAGGCCCCGTCACACTGCACTATCCAAGGTTTGGGTGTATCTTCCTCAAGGTTTTGAGTGGGTGAAGTCCAGTCCACGACAAAATCTGCCAGAACTTGCGATTTTATTGCACTTCTTCTCTCGAAGTCTACCACATACTCAGAAAGCTCAGCACCCCACTTGATGATTCGGGTGGATGCCTCTCTATTTGCGAACAAGTCATTCAGCGGTTGGTTGGTGATGACTCTTATTCTGTGACCCTCAAAGTAATACCTTAGTTTCCTTGCTGCCATGATGACCGCATACGCGATTTTTTGTAGCTCGGAATAGAAGATCTTGGAACCAGACAATGCTTCAGAGGCAAAGTATACAGGAATTTGTCTGAGCTTTCCTTCTTCCTCTTTTTCTTGCACTAGCACCGCACTTACTGCCAAATTTGATGCAGACACATATAGCAGAAGTGGCGATTTTGGTTCAGGAGGACAAAGTTTGGTCATGGTGGACAAGTAATCCTTAAGTTCGCGAAAGGCCCGCTTTCTAGGTTCAGACCACTGGAAATTCTTAGCACTTCTGAGGACTTGGAAGAACGGTAAGCTTCTTTCTGCGGCTCTGGGAATGAATCTGTTGAGGGCAGCTACTCTCCCTGTCAGCTTCTGAACATCTTTCACTGAGACTGGATCTTGCATTTCCACCAGAGCCTTAATTTTGTTAGGATTTGCTTCTATGCCTTTCATTGAAACTAGGCATCCAAGAACTTTCCCCTTGTGAATGCCGAACACACATTTTTCCGGATTTAGCTTTAAATTTGCTGCCCTCATGTTCGCAAATGTTTCCGCCAGGTCAATGATAGGGTCTTTCCTCTGAACACTTTTGACAACTATGTCATCCACATATGCCAAGATGTTTCTCCGAATCTGCTGGTGCAGTACTATTGCTATCATTCTCAAAAACGTACATCCCGCATTCTTCAGCCCCTCTGGCATTCTTACGAAGCAAAATGTTCCGAAGGGAGTGATGAAACTTTTTTTCTCCTTGTCCTCTCTGCGAACCCTGATCTGATGATACCCAGGAGTGAGAGCATCTCACTGTTGGCTGCATCATCAACGATTTTGTCTACCCTTTCCAAGGGAAAATCGTCCTTTTTGCATGCCTTGTTCAAATCGGTGAAGTCCACGCACATTCTCCATTTTCCATTTTTTTCTTGACTGGCACAGTGTTGGCTAGCCAGACTGGGTACTTGACTTCTCTGATTACTTGGGCATCCTGCAACCTCTGAACTTCTGCTTCGACTGCTTTGACTTTTTCCTCAGACATTTTCCGAAGTTTTTGCTTCTTGGGTGGTATTTTTTTCATCTGTTTCTGGGGCATGTTCGATGATATCCCTGTCAACACCTTGCAGGTCCTTAGCTGACCATGCGAAAACATCCTTGTTTCTGTTCAGAAATCGTATAAGTTCCTTGTCCTCTTCGGCGCTGAGGTTTGCCCCTATTATGACTGCTCTGTTGGGCATGTCATCCAGATACACTTTCTTTGTTTCATCCTCTGCAGTTATCTCATTTTTTCCTTGTCCCGCTTGGGTTCTTCGTAGGTTTCCTTCCTCTCATCAGCTGCTTTCAGCTAGTACACATTTGTTTGGCCGGGCGTGTGGCCTTTTTCTATATTCCTGGCCTCTTGCTGATTGCCGAACACTGTGATGACCCCTTTGGGCGCAGGCATCTTCATGCATAGGAATTGTTGTCTTATGACAGCATCAAACTTGTTCATGAAACCTCTACCGAAAATCACGAGGTATGGGTGGTATATGTCAACTACATCGAAAGTGAGGCTCTCCATTCTGGCATTCTCAAGATCTCCGAAAGAAACCGGGAGTGATATTTTTCCCACCGGCTTGATGGGCTTTCCTCCGAACCCCTGCAACAGGTACTCTGGTGGGTCCAACATGTGCTGGCTCAGATTCATTTTCTCGAAAGTTTTCAAGAACAGGATATCCGCCGAACTCCCGTTGTCAACTAGGACTTTTCCTATAACCCATCCAGCTATGTTCACTTCAATGACCATGGCGTCATTGTGAATCGCGGATTTCAGCCTGAAATCTTCTTCCGTGAAGGTGATTGGCACCTTTGCCCACTCCGGCCGTGCAGCTGGGCCGTCATTGATGATAGTATTCACAGACCTGAAGTAATTGCTTCTTTGCTTCTTGGTCTCAAATTCCATGGCTGACCCGCCCGTGATTGGCATGATGGTTCTGAATGATGGAAAGGCTTTGGAGTTTTGGGGTCCCGAACTTGACTGAGGCCTTGACGAACTTTCCGGCGGTGGCGGCAGGATTTGCCGAATGGGTTGTGGTTGCTGGATTGCCTGGATCGCTTGTGACTGAGGAAAAAACTGTTGCGATGGCTGCCACGTTGACTGTGGTTGCTGGAATTGCTGAACTGGGATAGAACTTGACTTTGGGTTCGTGAATTGAGGCTGCCAAAAGTTCGGGCGAAACTGGCTTGGCATTGAGGATGCGATGCTCATCGGTGCTTTCTCTTCTTTGAATTCTTGCCATGTTCTTCTTTGTTTCTGGGCACCCTTCGGTGCTGTGGCCCCTTCCATGATACTGGCAATAGAAGTAAGGATCTTTCGGGTTGTGGTTTGTGAGTGCTGGGGGTCCTCTGCCTCTCCCCCTTCCTCTGGGGTTGAATCCTCTCCTGGTGCTTGGCCTGCTGCCCTGTTCAGGTTGGGAGTTTCTGATGTTATTGACATTTCGCGGATGCTGGGGTGGTGCCCTCCACGTCATGTCTCTGTTGCCTTGTCTTGCCTCGTTCTGCTCGGCCACTCTTCTGCGATGGTCATCATCTGACAAAATGTACTCCTCCAATTCGTGAAAGAGTTCCTAAACTCTCTTGGGTTTCTTTCTTGTGAGATGCGACGCTGTAGGTCCTGAGGTGAGACCCTTGATCAGTGCGTTGATCGTTGTTTTGTCATCAGCTTCGGGGATTTGAGACCTTTGTTGCATGAACCTTCTCACGAAGTTCCACAGTGGTTCTCTGTCCTTCTGCTTACAGTTATACAAATCTGAGGCTTCGGCTGTTGTGTCGTGGAACATCTGAAACGCTTGCATGAAATTTGTCTTGAGATCTACCCAGCTGTAGACTGAGTGTGGAGACAGCAGTGAGTACCAATTCAGTACTGGTCCTTCGCAAGCTATGATGAAGGATTTGGCCAGTGCAACATCATCCCCCTCTGCCCGCCGAATTCACGGCGATTCGTATCTCATGAGAAACCTGCACGGAGTTTCCGAAGCCGTTGTATTTGGGAAGAGAGACAGGCTTAAACTTCGGCGGCCAAGGTGCTTGTTTGCGGCCGATTGACGACGGCGATTCGAAATCCACGAAATGTGAGACTCCGTTTCCCGTGAAGAAGTTTTCTTTCGGGGGATTCTCTTGCGGCCCGGGGTTCGATGCGGTGACTCTGCCACGGGGAACTGTTCTCTTGCTCTTTCATTTCATCATTTTCTTTCTCGTATTGCTTCTATCTCGCTCTTTTGCTTTGTTCGAATTTGCTCTAGCTTTTCGCGGAGATTTTATTCTTCGCTTGCAAATCGAGCCGCGAACTTTTCTTTGTCTTTCTCGTAGCTGCTGTATCTTTTGCTGAACCATCGCTAGCTCTCTGTCTATGGTGTCATCATCATCATCCACATTCTCAAACTCTTGCTGTTCAGCAGTTGTTCTTGGGTGTGAGCTGTCTTTTCTGCTCTTGCCTTCATGAGAGCTTCGAGCTTTTCTCTTCGTTCTTGGTCTGTTGTGTTCGAAGATTCAGGAACGAAAAAGGTTTCATTCCCTTGGGTAGGATGGCAATCGTCTCGGTTTGCCTGTGCTGGAACGTTCTTTTTGGATTTCTTCTGAGGTGGCATCGTGAGTTTCTTTTCGGCTGGAACACGGTGGGCGCCAATGTTGGGGGGTTACCCGAAAAATTCGGATTACAGCCCTAACACGAGAGGGAGAGCAAAACACGTTCAAGCACTGAGTGAGAGCGCAAAGAGACTGTGATTCCCTCTGCAAGTAGCACAAGTTCCAAAAAGTCTCAATCCGCTTACACGTGCCCTCGCACCCCCTTTTATAGGGAGATGAAGGGACTTTTACATACCGAAAACACCCTCGGGCTCAGAGAATATTCTTAGTGTGAACGCATACAAGAATGTCTTTTTCATCTAACATATTTACAAATCTGCCACTAGTTCACACTCTAAACCCGGACTTTTTGGGACAGCAACTTTGACTTTGCTTCTCTCCCAGTTCGTGAATGTCTTCGCGTGAAACTCCCGAACTGGGTCTTCAATAGATTCCCGAATCGGCCTTCGCTTCTCCACTGGTTCGTGCATGTCCTCGCGCGCAACTCCCGAACTTAGCCCTTGACAGATTCCCGAATCAGCCGTTCTCCGACGTTCGGGCCATCGACAGCTCGAGACTCTGGGCTTCCGCATGTTCGTGACCCGATTTCTTCACCGAATCAAGATCCCCGAACTTCGCACATTCGCGAATTCGAGGCTTCCCAGGTTCCAGGCTTCCGAAAATCGTGAATTCCCTACCCCTGAAAAACATGTTTCGAGAACTTTGTTATACTCAACGTTTCGAGGGTGACGGGTTTTCCTGAATTCCCCAACAGCCGCCAAGGCAAAGGAGGAGGAGACAGCCCTAGCCCACGTGATTCCCCTGTCCCCCACGTTCGCCTCGCGCAGCAAAACCCCCAGGCAAGGCTCCGGGGCAAACCAATTTAGTTCAGGGTCTTTTCTCCTTTGGCCGCTCTGTGCCGCCACCGAGAGGTGAGCAGGGGGAGAGGGAGGAGAAGGGAGGGAAACGGGAAGCCGTCACGCGCTTCACCACCGTGTCGTCTTGCCGGTGTAGAAGACCCTGGAGCCGGAGCTGAACGTGCGGCAGAGAAGGCCGTCCGCGAGCGGATGGAAGCCGGAGCAGAGGATCTACACGCGCCACTGCCGAACTTCGTCGCCGTCGTCCACATCTACACCAGCGCGGCCATCACTGCTTACGCCTACACCTCCGCCCCTCGGTGAGCCTGCCACTCGCCCTTCTTCTCCACCCGTGGGAGTGCGCCCCAGCGCCGCACCGCCGGCCTTCGCGCCGTGCATCTCCGCTTGGACGCCGACGCTTCGTACCCAAGCATGCGCCGTCCCTTGCCGCTCTAACTGTCCTGATCTATCAGCTCCGCCCTGCTATATTAATCATGCTATTGCTCCTGGCCCGGGCGTCGCGCCGCGCAGGGTGCCTCGTGCCGCCGCCGCGGATCACCCCAGACCCGCGCCGGGCAACGCCACTCTGCGTTCGCTGCACCACGTCGTCACGTTCCACGCTTACCCTTGAAACGTCTGCCTGTGACCATGGCCGTCTTACCTTTTGGTTTCGTCGCACACCGCTGTCGTTGTACGCTACCGCGCCACGCACCGTGGCCCTGGCTTCCTAGGCATGCGCGCGCTGGTTACCAGCGTTGTGGCCGGGAGCGTGACGCACCCGTGCCCGGGGCCGAGCACACCCGCGTGCTTGGCAACAATGGAGCGCCACACCCATTGGCATCTCTTCCTGAACGAGCACCTGTCGGGGTCGCCACGCGCTACGCCTGCTACCGCGCGCTGCTCCTCGCCGCTCCGATGCGTGCGCACCCGGGGCCGCACCGCGTCGCGCTGGCACGCCTCGCGCCGCGCCGCTCTGCATTGCACCGACGCCGCTCTCTGTGCCATGCTCGGCCTTCGCGCTGTAGCATACTCTCTGCAGGTGCACACGTGACCGTCGTAACCGAATCACATCGCCGGCAAGCCCCTTGTCGAGCCGCCATCTTCTTTTGGACCTTTCGTCGAACACCTTGGCAGCGACCCCTCTCTCTTGCACCTAGGCGATGCCACACCCCGGGCTACATGCCCGCCGGATCACATGAGACACAAAGGATCCCTCGGACCAATCGTTTCCTCTGCAGAGTTCAGGGAGTAAAACCAGACTTCTGCAAATGAACTCTGTTAGACTTTGGCCCATGAAGGTCCGTAGAACCCAAAAGCCTAACCAGGCCGAACCAAAGGTTACCTTAGGGTGGATTCCTAAACCTGTTGAATTTTGGGCTAAATTGGACCAGCCCATTGGGCCACTAACACTTTGGGCCTAACTTTGGCCCACTAAACCTGCTGACTGCTGACATCATGCTGACGGCAGCAATATTTTAATAAAATTATTTTCTGATTTATAAAAGGTTTTAATAAATGTTTTATAAATCCCCTTTCCTTCAAAAATTCATAACTAATTTTCTGGAGCTCCGAAAATTATGAAACCACTTGCGTTGGTTTCATAATTCCGAGGCGCTCGCTGGTATCCTATCCTTACCCTCTCTCGCCCATGAACCAAACCCTTTTGCCCCCACACTCTTGGTGTAGAATTCGTGGCAGCTGCCCGCCACTATGCTAATGTGGGTCTGGGACGCCGGAGCGCCGCAACTAACCATTGGCGTGCCGCAGATAGGAATCCTACCCCATTATCTCATCGCCTACCTTTTCTACACCTTTGCCTTCCCTCTTTGCTGCTTCACGCATATCCACTCTCGCTCTACTTGGCTTCATGCTGTGAAGCGTGTACCGTGCCGTGTGCTTGAAGCCAGGATGTCGCCCGTGATGGATGGTCGTGTCGTGAGCAGAGGCCACTGCTACACGAATGGCAACCCCGAGCTGCAACCTAGCTTCCTTGCCCTGGATGATGCCGCATCATCAGTACATGCCTCGTAGTGCTCTTAAGCACACCTTACCTCATCGCCACCCGATGTCGGTCACAAGTTGATCCTTTCATCCCCTCTGAGCTGTCGCCGCATATCTTGGCATGATAATGCCTTTTCTAGTTATCTTTGCTTCGCTCTGCTTCCATCACCCTTCGCGCTACCGCTTTGATCATCCAAGAGCTAAAACCTAGCAAGTGCTTGATCTCAGCCTCTCCGCTTTCCTGCTTGCAGGCTTGATTACATAAGATCTTAGCCGTAAGACCCGTAAGCTAACTTTGAACTAACTCTTGATCCTACCCTGTTTTCTAGGATATAAAAACTAGTTGCTTAAACTACTTTTGTTTTAAAATCAATTGCTCTATTTTCATTAATTAAACTAGTGCTGCTTGTATTTACTCTGGAGTTTATTTGGATCTTCTAAATTGGTTCTTATTGATGTTTTTGCATTAGATGAATGCTCGTTATTTATTTCCCCGTCGCATCTCGTGTAGGCTTGTGTTCTTATTTGAAGACCCGAGCTGCGACGACTGAGGGGACGCTACTACCCCGACTTTGCCCGAGAGGACGCACAACCTCTACTACTCTACGACGACTACCGCGCAGGTGTCATGTCACTCCCAACCATGTAGAACCCATGCACGCTATTAGTTGCTAGTGCTATATTTATGTTACTTGACTTGATGAATTGCATAGCCAATTGATTAGCCTTGTCTTGTTATTTGATATATCCTGATTCCTCGCTTTACCTACCTCGGGACTAGCTACAGACTCCTAGCTAGTCCCATGCACTTACTATCCGTACTTTTATTGCTTGACTATGGATGGTATTTTGGGCTTGGACTGAGATGTGGGAGATCTTGGTGTGTTCTAGTGTGAGTTCTGGGTGTGTTCTTCCTTGATGTGTTCTGGCGGGAGCGAGCCGTTTGGTTACCAGCGATCTAGCCTCTTACCCGAGCGGCATGTCGGACGAGATGGAGATGGGGAGTGCTCGCTCTCGGCCCTTAAGGACCGATCGTCAGTCTAACCATGCTTCTTTGGACTCTTAACGTACAAACCGCCCGCCTTGTTATGGGCGGGGGTGCGGGTGAGACTCGTAGTGGATAGCACCCTGCCTGTAGGCGGATCGGTGTGATCGTGATGGGAGACGGCGTTCCTCCTTAGAAGACTTCGCCCCGACGAGGTCGGGGAAGTTTTCCACAGCTTCGAGCGACCCCTCGCTGGCAGTACAAGCTCTACAGCAGGGGCTGCGCCAGACTCGGAGACGCAGGAGGGTAATATCCACTTACTTGGACTCCAGCCGTGTGGTAGGGTTTCGGGTGGTTCGCTACCATCCGGGCTCTATTCGGGTGGGTACAGTTGTACAACCTCTGCAGAGTGTTTAAACCTATAGCTATAGTCTGTGTCCACAGGTTATGGACAGTCCTCAGATCTGTTATTCTGGCTAGACTCTTTTCTTGTGCTTCTTGTCTCCTCCGAGTGAGTGAGCCCGGCCTGAGGTGGGAATGTGCCCAGAGAATTTTGAAACATCAGGGGCGTGTCAATCGAGTTTTTGACGAGATGGGTGTTACATATTCCCCTCGTCCGGTGCCTCCGACGGCCGGCAAGAAAATGCAGCCACCGGGCAATATTGGGTCTGAGGCCGTCGAGACCTCACGAAAGACCAAGCCAGGCAAGACTAGTGCAGTTGTTGATAGTGCTGTGAAGAATACTAAAGCCCAAGAGATCTTGGCCAAGCGAAAGGCGGATGCTGCTAAAGCCACCCTGCCACCGCTTGCAGAAAAATCCAATAAGTTGTTGAAAGTTAATAAGACTTTGGCTCGCCGCAAGGCTGAGGCGGCGAAAGTGGCCGCGGCTGAGAGGGAGAAGAAGAAAACACATGACCCTGCCGTCTCCGGAGAGGTGGACAAGAGACTGGCCTTGAAGAAGAGGCCCTTGGAATCCACTGATAGGGTGAAACAGATCGCGGTCAAAGAGAAAGAGCCTGATGATGTCGAGGCTTCCGTAAAAAGAGCGCAGATTGACCCAGTCGCAGAGACTGATGAGGATGTTGACATTTTGACAACGCCTCAGATTCAACCCTGTACCAACTATCCTCCGAAAGGATCGGCGCAGAGATTGACGGAGGAGCCTTCGCCAGCGGGCCTGGCTGATGCAGAGGAGTTAGAGGCGCGCGAGGCCAGGGGCAAGCGTGTTGCTGAGCTGATCCAAAAAGAGATTGCCATGGCCGACGCAGCACCGAAAGAGCGTGTGTCCGGTCTCGTAGATGTCGTAGATGAATCGGAATCTCTTTGCTATATTGACGACGACACTACTCGAGAGGAAAAAAGTCAAGATGCACCTCTTCCGCAGCCCCAATGTGAATCTATGGTTGCTGTGGTGAATTTAAGCGAGGGCTCTGGTGCGAAGGCTCAGGACCTGATTGACCTGGATGCTCCGGAGGCTGAGACTTCCACGGCGCACGCGTCTCGCTCGCCTCCGCCAGTGTCGAAAGATTTTGACCTGGTGGCAGCGAGACCTGCTGAAGCTGTCGCGCCGGAAAAGGCAACAGCGCCCGAAAGTCTCCAACCCGAAGACGCTGGTATGATGCTTTTACTTAGAAATGAAGTTTTCGTGTCCTTCCTTTCTAACATGCATTTTGTTTGCTTACACCTCTTGTTTTCGCACTAGCCTTAGCAGCGAAGACTTTGGTCACCCTGAGCGCTAAAGATCGGGAGAAGGATATTCCCCAAATTGAGATGGGCCCCTCCTCTTCAAGGTCAAGTCTCGCGTCTATGCTGGGGGAACCTGGTATGAAACTTCGCTTATCGCTTTGCTTTTGATGTTCCAACTTGGTGCCTTCGTCGTGTTGACGGTGCAAAGGATACGTGCTAAATAACATGGTTGTTAACCACTTTGCAGATTTTGAACGCACCTTGGAGGACTTAGGCACTGATGATTTAATGAAGATCGTGCGCGCTTACCTTTCGAGAGCTATTGTCGCTTGCCAGAAGGGCTTCGAGAAGGCAACCTCGGAAGCCAAGGCCTTTCTCAACAAACAAAAATTACTAGAAGACAAAAACCGATGACTAAAAGAGGAGAATGAGAAGTTAAAACGAGATGCTTGTGTGCAAGCGAATCATCGTGTCAAGCATCAGGAAGCCCTGGACGCTTTGAAGAAAGAACTTGAACTGAGCGTGAAATGCTATGAAGAGTGTCGCCAAGAATTGAAGGACATGGTTGTGCAATACGACACACAGAACATCCTTCTGGAGGCCAACGCCAACCTCATCGCGGAATTAAAGAAGGTGAAGGGCGAGCTCGAAGATACTTTGGAGAAGAACGAGGCCTATTGTCACCAATGGGGTGCATATCTGGCGACGGAGTATCGCCGAGCTTTGGAAAGTTTTGGTGCCGAAGCCCAGGATTTTAAAATTACTGACAACATCTCAAGCTTTGAGGAATGGTTGCATAGCGAATTGAAGGTTTTGCCTGACACTATGAGCAAGATTGGGGACTATGGGGCAGCTACCTGTTCTGAAATGCTGCTTAATCTTCTCGAGCGACAGGGCTGCGACCATTTCAAAGATTTTGGGAGTCAAGGCTTCGCATTCCCTTCACCCGACGACGTACCAGCCCCAAGCAAGACGGTTGAGCTAATCAATAAGATCATCCTTCGCAACTTTTGGGCCAAGAGTGGGCGAGCGCACGCTCGAAAGAAGGCTGTGGATCGCTTGGCGAAGGTAGGCCTTTTCGGTTTGCTTCGACAACGACCATTTTTGTTGAGCGATTGTTTGCGATGATTGTTAATGCTTTCTTCCTTCTCATAGCTCCATTTTGGGCAGGCAAAACAGGCTTTTGAGCTTCGTGAGCATCGCGCGGCGCATGGTCTCGACGCGACTTTGGGGCCTTACGGACCCCCTAGGGATTGGCCACCAAGAGCAAGTGATGATGCCGCTGAGCAAGCAATCCCTAGGGCCCCTGTTCGCGAAGCACCTCAAGGCGAAGGCGGCCTGGTGGATCCCGTCACTGGAGAGGCATTGGCTCCCCTTCGGCACGAATGATTGCCCCGGGGCATTGAACCGACCGAGTAGTGCTTCAGACAAAAACTGAGAATGGTGTGAAGGCCACTTAAACTTTTGAAAGTTGTAATGTAAATTTGTATGCGAGGGCGTGGTGCTGAATGCGTCGCCCGTAATTTTTTGGCATATTAAGATTTTTGAATGTTTCGAACTGAACTTCTCTCTGCTTTCGAGTTGTTGTTTTTGGAAGAAAACGTCTTCCCCCCCTTCGGAAGCGGGGATAATTTCAGTTCGTCCATTTTGCTTGGGATTGTTATATTACTAAGGTTTCGAATTTGTTGATCTATTAGATGTTGCGTGACGCTGCGTGCTGAATTCGCTCGTTTTTCCCTTACGGTTTTTCGTTAGGAGCAAAGACTAGCCTGCGACGCGACGCCTAGGCGTGGAACGCGTCGTAGGACTAGAGGCCGTTTGTACTTGTCAAATTTTATAGCTTTTGAGCTGTTTTTTGACGACACGTTCACTTGTAGTTTTGAAACATGTTCGCCCTTGGGGCGTTCTTTGTCGCTTGCGACGTTGTTTCTGCAAAAGTTAGCAATTGTGATGTCCCTATTAAGGGGTTATTTCGGTTCGAGGTTGAACCGCTTTAGAACGTCCTTCGTGGACGGGCTGTCGAGGAGACAGCTCTTTAAAGGATTGATTCTTGTGAATCGTTTCGATTGCACCACTTGTGGGTGGGCTACTAATGGGTAGCACTTTAATGGTCTCACTTTCGGAGAGGGCTATTCAGGAATAGCACTTCAATTCATCCTCTGTTGGGATGGGCTATCTTAAGATAGCACTTTAAATTATGCGAAAGAAGCACGACAAAACTTTAGGGAGGAAGTATTCCATTCACTTGGAAATAAATTTTACATCAAGGCTGCCTCGTTAAAAACCTCACGCTCCAGAGTGGAGTCCTCCCTATGTGAGGAAAAGAGTACCCGCCTTGTTATTGAATTTAAAGAGCGAAAGTAAAAACTAGGAAATGTAAAGCTATGATGAATCCTCCGCACTTATAGTTCCGTGCGAATGGCTCCTACTGAAAACGAACTACGGAAAAAACTTACACAAGTTGTCCACATTCCACGAATGTGGCAACTCCACGCCTGCCTCATCCTTCAGACGAAAGGCCCCATCTCGAACCGAGCTTGAGACCACGTAAGGTCCCTCCCAAGCGAATTGGAATTTGCCTACGGCGTCGGCATTCTTCTTTCTTTTTAGGACAAAGTCTCCCATTTTGATGTCCTTGATGGATACTTTCTTGTTCCTCCATCTTCTGGTTTCCTCTTGATATTTCAACAGATTTTGGGCTGCATCAAGCCTGTCAATTTCCACGAGATCTTTGTCGACTTCTTCACTCTCGCGAGAGCTTCCGGCCAAAACTCTGGCACTTTCGTTGGTGAGTTCTTCAGGGCACATTGCTTCGGCCCCATACAACAGCCTGAATGGAGTGAATTTAGTGGTTCTCGATTCTGTAGTGTTATGCGACCAGATGACTCTCAAAAGCTCATCCGCCCATTTCCCTTTCTTCTGCTCAAAGAGACATTTCTTTATGGCAGAGAAGATTTGCCCATTGGCCCTTTCTACTGCGTCATTGGATTGGGGGTGGTATATAGAAGCGAAACAGAGCTTCGTTCCAATCGATCGACAATACTCCCTGAAATCTTGGCAGTCGAATTGCTTTCCATTGTCAACAGTGAGCTCTTTGGGTACTCCAAATCTGCATATGATTTGCTGCCAAAAGAATTTTCTGATAGTTGCTGAGGTGATGGTAGCGAGAGGTCTTGCCTATTTCCATTTTGTGAAGTACTTGACTGCCACAACTACGAACTTGAAGTTGCCCTGGGCAGTGGGAAGCGGTCCAACGATGTCCATTCCCCAGTGCTGCAGCGGCCAGGTAGGCGTGATAAGTTGCGATGGCGCGCCAGGCCTTCGCTGGTGCTTTGCTGCAAACTGGTAGGCCTTGCAAGTTTTTATGACGTGCTCCGCATCTTTTATGGCCATTGGCCAAAAGAAACCCTGCCTGAAGGCTTTTCCGGCCAGTGCTCTCGCTGCTATGTGCGAGCCGCACATCCCTCCATGGATCTCCCTCATGAGCTCAATGCCTTGGTCTTGAGAAATACATTTGAGTAGTGGTGCACATACTCCCATCTTGAACAGGACGTCGTCCTTGAGGATGTAGCCCATGGCCCGTGCCTGCATTCTTTTGAGGTCGTGGGTTTCGACAGGCTCATAATGTCCGCGGAGGAAAGCGGTTATGGGGGCTCTCCAGTCCAAACTGGCGATTGCGTTGATAGTGCTGAGTGGCTGCTTGTCTGGCTTTGTGGACGGAGCGGTTAGGACTTTAAAGAATACGTCTGGAGGCATCGCCTCCCCCCTTGCAGCTTTCTTTGCGAGCTCGTCAGCTTCGCCGTTGTTTTTTCTGGGCAGATGCTCGACGGTGAATCCCCGAAAGTGCCTTTCCATTTTGCGCACCTCCACGAGGTACTTGACTAGCTCCGGCTCCTTGGCCTCACTTTCCTTTTCCACGTGGTCTACGATGACCTTGGCATCGCACTTGACTAGGAAGTTGCTGGCCCCCAAAGCTCTCACTTTGCGAAGGCCTAATAGTAGGGCTGCGTATTCAGTGGTATTGTTGGTGCATCTGTCGGATGGGTCCTTGTAATCTAACCTCACGGCGTATCTTAGCTTGATACCCGTCGGGGAAGTGACAATGGCTGCAATGCCAGCACCTTTGCGCCCCCAGGCTCCGTCACATCTGATTTCCCAGATTGGCACCAGCTCTTCGTCAGCGGTGACATTGCTAGGTGAAGTCCAATCTACGATGAAGTCTGCTAAAACTTGGGATTTGATTGCCGACCTCTTTCCGAAATCTATTGTGTACTCTGATAACTCAGTTGCCCATTTGGCGATTCTGGACGAAGCCTCCTTGTTGATGAACAGATCATTTAGAGGTTGATCTGTGAGCACCGTGACTTTGTGAGCCTCAAAATAATGCCTGAGCTTCCGCGTGGTCATGATTACTGCGTAGGCAATTTTCTCTAGCTCTGAGTAGTGCAGCTTTGACCCTGCCAGGGCTTCGGAGACGAAGTAGACCGGGGATTGGAGTTTGCCTTTTTCGGTCTCGACCTCTCGGACCAGAGCGGCGCTGACCGCGGCCTTTGAGGCGGCTACGTAAAGGAATAGTGGCTCCGACGGTGAAGGTGGGGATAATATTGCCATCTTTTCGATGTAGTCTTTGAGCTCGGCGAAAGCCTTGCTTTGCTCAGGGCCCCATTCGATCGCGCCTTTGCCTTTTAGTGCCTTGAAGAATGGAAGGCTTCGCTCTGCAGATCTTGAAATGAATCTGTTCAAGGCTACTACTCGACCATTCAGTTTCTGAATGTCCTTCGTCTTAGGCTCCTCCATTTCTCTGATTGCTTTAATCTTGTCGGGGTTGGCTTCAATTCTTTTGGTGGAGATGAGGCACCCCAGGATCTTTCCTTTCGTGACCCCGAACACGCATTTCTCCGGGTTTAACTTCAAGCCGGCCCTCCTCATATTGGCGAAGGTCTCAGCCAAATCATTTACATGACTGGCCCGGTCGGAACTTTTGACGATGAGGTCATCGACGTAGGCCTGAATGTTCT
This sequence comes from Cenchrus americanus, assembly GCA_947561735.1. Taxonomy (NCBI): domain Eukaryota; kingdom Viridiplantae; phylum Streptophyta; class Magnoliopsida; order Poales; family Poaceae; genus Cenchrus; species Cenchrus americanus. The sequence continues at coordinate 93,712,235 of OX387242.1, read as the reverse complement.
TGCCAATTTGCGGCTTAAACACTGTTCCGGTCATTCTAGTGAATGTTGAGCCGGCGTTTTTCAGTCCTTCCGGCATACGAACGAAGCAGAAGGTTCCAAAGGGTGTGATGAAACTGGTTTTCTCCTCGTCCTCCTTCGCCATCCAACACTGGTGGTAACCAGAGAAACAATCCAGCAGGGACATGATCGCGGCATTGGCCGCAGAATCCACCACCTGATCCATTCGTGGCAATGGATAATTATCTTTTGGTGTGGCTTTGTTGAGATCAGTGAAATCGATGCACATGCGCCACTTGCCGTTCTTTTTCTTGACCGGCACCGTGTTGGCCAGCCATTTGGGGTACATGACTTCGCGGATGACAGTAGCATCAAGCAGCCTCTGGACCTCTGACTTGACAGCCACCACCTTGTCGTCGGACATCTTTCTTAACTTCTGCTTACGTGGCTTGACCGACGGGTCGATGTTCAATTTGTGCTTGATGAAGCTTCGGTCGACGCCTGTGAGATCTTTGGCGGACCATTCGAACACATCTTTGTTATTCTGGAGGAAAAGGACTAAATTTGCTTCCTCATCAGCCGATAGATCGGAGCCGATGACGACGGTTTGATTGAGGACCATCGCGTCCAATGGGACCCGTTTGGTTTCGCAGTCTGGCTGGATGTTAATTTTTTCTTTGTCTGCCTTCGGCTGTTTTACCGCCTCATTGCGCTCGACTGCTTCGTCGAGGGCATGCACGTTTCGCTGTCCTAGGGTGCGGCCTCTTTCTAGGTTGCGACCGTCGTTTTGATGGCCCCAGATTGTGATGACCCCCAATGTTGCCGGGATTTTGATGCATAGTTATGCTTGGTGGATGACTGCCTCGAACTTGTTGAGGAAACCTCTGCCCAAAATGCCATTGTAGGGATAATACATCTCCACAACATCGAAGGATAGATATTCGGTTCTGGTGTTTTGAACTGTGCCGAAGGATACCGGGAGAACCACTTTTCCCAGTGCATGGATGACCCGCCCTCCGAAACCATATAGAGGTGTATTAGGAGGTTGCAGCAGATCTCTGTTGAGCCCCATCTTGTCGAAGGCATCGGCAAAAATAATGTCTGCTGATGAGCCATTGTCCACCAACAGCTTCCCCAGAGTCCAGCTCGCTATGTTTGCTTCTATCACAAGAGCGTCATTGTGAGGGAAACCTTGCAACCTCACGTCCTCTTCTGAGAAGGTGATCGGAATGTGAGACCACCTTGTTTTTTCAACTCTCCCCTCCACACAGATGTTCCGCACCTCACGAAAGTAGTGCTTCCGTTCCTTCTTGGTTTCGAATTCCAGGGCGGAGCCCCCTGAAATAGGCATTATGGTACCGACAGATGGCAAAGGATCGCTCTGGCCCTCGAGCTTAGCTAGCAGTGGCGAAGCTGAGGGACCTTTGTAAGGAGGGGGTGGAGGAGGAATGGGATGTTGCTCGACGGGCCTGCGCTCAATGTTTTGAGCTTGGAAGGTCTGTGATTGCCAAGGCGGAGGCTGGGGGTAATTGGAAGGTGACGGCTGGTATTGGGGTGGCTGGAATGGGTTTGCGAAAGAGTTTCTCCCAAAACTAAGATTTTGCCAGGCCGGAGCAGAATGGTTTACGACACTCGCTCTCTCCTTTTCCTTCCTTTCTTCTTCGAGGATGGCTTCGAACCTTTTCTTGTCTGGGCAGTAGTTTGAGCTATGGTCATCGTTTTCCTTGTGGAAAATGCAGTACCATTTTCTTTTCTCGTCATGGCGTCAGCCTCTGCCTCGACCCCTACCCCTGCCTCCACCTCTTCCACCCCTGCGGCCTCCCCCCTGATTGGAATGATGGGGACTAGGTGGGCTTGGGACCAGGCTCTGCGAATCAGCCTGCGGATTGGGATTTTCCTGGGTGTTTTCGCCATCCAGGCCAAAAACGGCTCGAGGATTTGTACGTGAGGTGTTTCTGGGATTGAGCCACTCCCTCTCGCTGGGTTGACTGGCTTTCGCAGACTTTTTCTGCTGGGATTGCTCTTCCATGCACATCCTAAAGTCATTGTCTGAGCGACAATACTTCTCGAATTCTTCGTAGAGGTGCTGGATGGTTTTGGGCCTTTCGCACATGAGGTGCGAGCGAAATTGGCCGGCTCTTAAACCCACAATGGCAGCATTAATGGCGACAGCGTCCAAGACGTTTGGCGCCTGGGCTCTCAGATGTACGAATCTCCTGAAGTAGTTTTGAAGAGGCTCCTTGTCCTTCTGCTTACAGGAGAAAAGGTCGCTCTCTGTAAGTTCTGGACGTTGGAAACCTTGGAAGTTTGAGAGGATTCCCTGTTTCAGATCGTCCCATCCGTGAATCACGCCTGGGCTTAACAGAGAATACCACTGTTGTAACGCCCGCATTTTTAGCTCCAAGTAAATCACCTAATAAATCGTGCGTGTTTTCAAAACTGTCCAGCTGAGCTCAATAATCCCCTCCCAAAACCCTAGTCACCGTCTCCCTCTCTCACCATCGGCACGCGTGTCGCGAATCTCGCCGGCACCGCCCGCACCCGGGCCAGCACCCACACGTGCCTTCCCAACGCCGCGGTCGGCCACCGTGCCGGGAATCCCGTGCACGCCGCAGTCTCACCGGCCGGTCCGCCTCGCCATCACCGCCATCCCGAAAATCACGCTGACGCCCAGAAATCGTAAAACCCCGCAAAAACCCTTCCCCCTAATTTCCTAACAATTTTTCCTAATTTTCTAAACCTTTTCCCTATTTCTTTTCCTTTCTTTTCCTATTTTTTTCTTTTCCTTCCTTTCCTTTCTTTTCTTTTCCTTCCTTTTTCCTTTTCTTCCTTTCTTTTTCCTCTTTCCTTTCTTCCTTCTCTCTTCCTCCCTTCTCCTGCTCCCTCCCGCAGCAAGTCGCGACGACGCCATTGACTGCGCCTGGCCGGGCCGGCAGCGCCCCCGCGCCCCCACGCAACCCCCCGCCCGCGCCCGGACGCGCGCGCGCACGCCACCAAGACGCGGCGCCGCGGCCCCCCCCCCCCCCCCCGCCCGAGCATGGCTCGGCAAGCCGGCGACCGCCATTCAAGGCGAGCTCGCCGGACACGCCACCGCGTCATCCATCCCTCTCCACGAGCACCTGCACGACACATCCAATCACAACAAGCACCGCTGCCCCACCGCGGATTCCGGTCGCAGCCTCGCCGGAAGGGGGTCAACGGTGGGATATTTTCCCCTCCCCGCCATTGTTGAACCCTCGAAGCTTCCCGAGCTCAAAAAAATCCCCAGCCGAACCGCCTTTCGCCGCCTATAAAAAGGGGCCGGTCGCTTCCCGGGCCGCCGCACCTCACCACAGCCACCTCCTTCCCTTGCCCGAGCACTAGAGCGCCGCCGCCCCTAACACCACCCCACCGGTCCGCCGCCGCCTGTGGAACCAACCCCTCGCGCCGCCTTGACCCAAGGTGAGTGAGGGAGAAGAATCCCCTCGTCGTCCTCTCCCTTTTCCCCCTCTCGCCGGCCGCGGTCGTGGCCGGGAGGCCGGCGGGCCGCCGCCGCCCGAGCCCTCCCCTGCCTCTGACCGGTTGCGAACCAGGGAGGAAGAAGGAGGCTTTTTGCCAAACCCCCCCCCCACCTTCCTCCTTTTCCCACTAAGCCCTGTCCCTATTCCCTCTCTCTCTTTTTTTTCTTTCCAAATAGCCCCTAGGTTAATAATTAATTGTAGGTTAAATACTATTAAGCCTTAAACAATTTACAACCAGGCCCTAACCAAAATTATATTATCATAATCACACCCTTTTTCATTAGTAGAAATTACTAATAGGCCCTTAGCCCCTATAACCTCTCTTTAACCCAACATTCCATGCATGATTTTATTCCCGATTACTTCCAAATTTCACCACGCCTTTCCCAGTAATATCCCCGCCGAACCATACACCAACCCCCCTAGGACTTATATATTTCCCCTCTCCATTTGTTTCCCTCCTCGAGCTCGGCCGGTAATATGTGTGCTTATAATGATTGCTTGCTTGCCTGTGTGTGCGCTGTAGCCGACGAAGTAAACGAAGGAAGGTACCCCGAACCGGAGTTTGGAGCCGACTACTGCGAGCAGGAGCCCGAGATCCCGAACGCCGAGTCGGCACTCCCCGAAGACTTCGAAGACGGCAAGCTCAATCTCATACTTTGATGCATGCTTTTGTCCTAGTTTTATAAATATAACCCCATACCCGTTTTATAAATTGCATACTGTTTTACTGCAAAACATGGTAGGATAGCCACCCTTGATTGCTATGATTGAACCTTGTTTTGGCCTAAATGAGTGCTTTAAAAATGTGTGAGTGCTTTTAAAATGTGTGAGTGCTTTTAAAATGGAAATGGGATATGTTTGGAAAATGAGTAAAGAACTGGGTAGACGGGATGGACGTGTGTGTCAGGAGTATGGGTAAGCTCGTACCTATGTGGTTGAGCGTGTTGGGAGTTGTCCATCTTGTCGGTTAAGGACCGGGTTGCGTGACATCTCACCTGACCCAAATCATCGTACAACCACTCGACTGTTGTATGTGGCAACGGCTTAGCATAAATCCCATTAGTTAATCTACTTGCCATCTGGTGTGCGGGTGAGCGGCGGGAGACCAAGGAGTAGGGGTACGCTCTGTGTGAGGTACGCCCTGGTTATGTGGGATAACCCCTTGGTTGCTTCCGTGATGGCTCGTAGGGTTAGCTAAGGTGGGTAATGGCTATGATAGGATCCGTACCGGCACTAAGGTGTCCGTGTGACGGTACCCTACTTGTGGGTAAAGATGTACAACCTCTGCAGAGTGTCAAACCTATTCGAATAGCCATTTCCACGGTATTGAACGAGTCACGGTGTGGTCACAAAAACTAGTGTTTGGGATGGGATGTTTTTTTGGCGTGAGTTGTTTTCCGGGTGAAGTGTGTGGCTGTGTGCCTGGGCTACTGCGGACGGGGAGTCCGGTAGTCCCACAGTGGTTTTCCTAAAAACAATTGAGTCACCTTGGTTATGAAAAATGATTTGTGAAAACCTTTTGAAATGAACCCCTGCATGTGTAAGTTTGCAAAATGAACCTTAACCTGATCCTTGTTATACTCTATGCATGATTCTGCTTATAAGCCCCTCCGTGGGTGGGGTTGGATTTGCTGAGTACGTATGTGCTCACCCTTGTTTTACTAACTATTTTCAGAGGAGGATCCCGATTACATTCCCGAAGATGTCGAGTAGGTCGCTGCCCTACACCCAACCGTGCATGTGTACCCAGGGCCTCCACAGAAAGCTTCCATGGTGTGGTACTCTGAGGAGGCTATGGAAGCCTTTGCTATCGTAGTGTGGTCGTTAGCGTTTGTGTTGTTCCTTGTAGCGTTGGCACTTCTGTGCCCTCTGTGTCGCCGTGATGTAAAAGACTGATCCACCTGTTGTAATAAATGTGTTGCCAACCTCCTGGGACTGGTATTTGTGTCACATTTAGTCACCTCTGATGAGGGGACGCTTCAACTGTGCTGCCGCGTCATCAGCGGTGATGATGAAAGATTTCACCAGTACAGAGTCGTCACCACCGGCCGAAAGAATGGCGGCTTCGTAGCTCATCAGGAATTGCCTTGGGTCAGATTGGCCCGAGAATCTGGGCAGTGGAACTGGCCTATACGTTTGTGGCCATGGAGTGATCTGAATCTCCTGAGACAAGGGGGATTTGGGGTCCCACGGTCTCATGCGAATGGTGTGAACATCCTGGTGCGAGGGGCCTGATTCGAAAGGGCTCGCAAAAGGGTTGCGACTGAAGGTGGTGTGCGGAGGGGGCTGGGTGAAAAACTCAGTGCGCTCATTGAAATTAGGCTGGCTAGGAACTGTGTATTCAGGTGAAGGTTGGGTGAAGCTTAAGGATTGTTTTGCTTTTAGAGCGCGCAGTTCTTCCTTTAAGCTAGCGATTTCGGCTTTTTGTTTTTGGATCTCGGCTTCGTGCTGTATTGCCAGGAGCCTTTTCTTGGTTCTGGCCAATTCCTCAGCCTCCTTGCACAGTGTGGCCAGCTCCGCCTCTTGCGCAGGGTTGGATTCTGGGAGCACTTCTCCTTGGGTGAGAAGAGCCGAAAGGCTTGGCTCCCCGTCCACGGAAGACGACGCCCCTTTGGTAGAATTGACGGTAGTTCTCTTCTTCCTTGTAGACATTCTGGGTTTGATACTCGAGCCAAACACAAACGGTGGGCGCCAATTGTTGTGGGGAAAGCCGCAGCTTTCGCACACGAACAATGAAGGGGAAACTAAAGCTCAAGAACTAAAACCAAAACGCAGAACAAAGGACAGCCAAAAGCTCTTTTCTTAACAGTAGGTTTCTCAAAAGTCGATCCCCTTTACAAGTGCCGGTCCGTCTCCTTTTATAGGGAGGTGGGCAGACTTTTTACATTACGAGAACACCCTTGTGTAAAACGAATCAAAACAGAATGTGCTAGGCTATCTTCGGGTAATCTCCAATTAGGTCTCCACGTAATCGGCGCTTCATGATGTCACGCCGCAAATCGCGGCACCTTTCCAGCTCTTATCACGTGCGCCTATCGGGGTGGAAACCTTCGATCTTTTGGAGATTCCCCCTTTCGCCTGGCACTTTTCGTCACCTGAAACAGAGAATCACACCCAAGCTTGAACTCGTTAAGTGTTAGGAACGACGAAACCCCCCGAGCGAATCCCAGGCCGAGACTACCTGGGTGAATAAGATTCGCTCCTGAGGTTTCATCGCAGAAGAAATCGTTTAGCCTGACCGAGACCCTGACACCCTGGGTTATACTGAACTCGTTTGGTAGCTCCGCTGGTGACGAAGCGTACTGGTCGAAAAGTAAATTCTGAAAGATGGAAAGGGAATCAATGTCTCCTGGGGTTTCGCTGTTGAACCTTTCGCATAGACACTCTTTTATTTTTTGGTATACGAAAGGCTTGGTTCCGAATCCCCCCAACATGCCCGAAGATGTTTGCCCTGTAACTACTAATTATGGTGACTACTTAATGTCTGGCTCAATATGGCGCAATTTTAACTCTAAGTTTCTAGACTTGCGCTTCGATACTTTTGTCTCATAAGATAGAAAAAATACAAGAAAAATCTTGACGCAAAAAATGTTTTCAAACATTCTCGCAACCGTCTGTGTCATGATTCGTGGATCTAAACCATCTTCTATTGTGCCTACCCGTGAAGACACACCTTCATCTTTGAGCCCCCTTGTTGTCCCAAAGATCGAAGTTATTGATCTAACCGAAGAAGCAGAGTATGAGTATATGTACAAGCACCCTCACTGATTTGTTTTGCGATGTAACTGTCTTCATCGTGTATGCTGCTAAGCTTGTAATCGTTTGAACTATGTTGTTGTACTGAACTATTGTGCATGTAATCTATTTTTTCGACAAGGATGTATGCCATGACTTTGTTGTAATCACGTCTGTGCGAAGATGATGCTTTCGTCTGTTCATGTTCATTTGGCCTTTGTTGTTTTTCTTCTTTTCCGAAGATTGAAACATGGGAACTGTGCTCGAAAAGCGCCTCCCCTCAGTTTCCTGTTTTAATCTTCGCAACTTGTTTTCTTTCGATCATGATCTGTATCGTTTACAATATAAAAACAAGTTAAGGACCATGTGTGGTTCGAGGACCGGTGGATGGTCGCTTCCTTGTGTGATGAGTGATTGACAACGTTGTGTGGACTGATTCTTGGCTAAGTATTGCAGGTGCAGGTTGCGGCTTGACTTGTGTTGGTGCAGGTGAGGAACAAGCGCGAAAGGTCGTCACCGGTGAGGCCTCCAGGTGTGGAGAAGATAAGTAGGCTTCGTTCGAGGGACCCGGTGTCCATCGGGGTCAAGTGCGGGCCGCATGGTGGCATGAACAGCAAGATGAAGTCATGGACGGTTTCTTAAGCCTCAAAACCAAGGTCGAGCCGGGACTACGTGGAAGCCGAGTCATGAGTGGAGATTGGCGGAGGCTACACTGAGTTCACGGGGTTTCCAATGGTTCACCAGCAAACCACTGGGTTCCTTGGTTGATCCACAAAGCCAAGACCGAAGAACTGAAGACGGCGCTGCAGCAGCGCCAGACCGGTCTGACCGGTGGGTCTGACCGGTGGGTACCGGTCGGACTGGTGAGGAGCACCGGTCTGACCGATGTGCGACGACGCAGTCCGGAATCTTCGAAGCGGAGGACACACGTCGGGATCGCAAGGCTTGCGTCGAGGCTAAGCAGGTTGCGGTCGCCGGGCATCCGTCCGATGGAGAAAACTTGAAGACTTCCAAAACCGCGCTTGAGGGGCTTGTATCCCTAGTTATTAAGTAAGGGTATTTTAGACTTTCAGTTGCCTCCATATAACCCATGAGGTGAGAGGATGGCAGCCATCTCTTGGAACCCTAGCTCATTTAGTTTTCTATTTTCCCTTCCTATTTTACCTAGGATTTCTATAGGACTAGCTTGAGAGCTTCATGGTGAGATCTTGTGAGAGGGAAGGATGATCGGGCGGCAAGCTAGACCTTGTATGAACCTCTTTGGTATGTATAGATGATTCGGCGTGGTTCCTCAAGGTTTGGATGTGTCTTTCCCGTTTTTCCTTTTTGGTGATTTTCGGAGCCTTTTCATGGGTTTTTCGTTCGTCGCTCGATTCGTCAATTTGAGGGCGTTTCTCTCTAGATTTCTTTGAGGGGATCATGGGTGAGTGCCTTGTGCCTCTTTGTGGATGATCTTGACCTCTCAAACACCGGATTTGGCCTTTGATTCGTTGACTTTTGGATGAACCCTAGGTCATAGTGTTCTTTGCAAGGATTTGCGAGTTCGGGAGTTGTAGGGAGTTTGTGACCGTAATCTTTGGGGCATAACCTCTCCTTGGGGTGTTCATCATCTCCCCAAAATTTCGTCTCAAGACTCCAAGTGGTTTGGGAGATCCGTCGATCGAAAGTTTGGGGTTGTTTCGCGGGCTGATTTTTAGGGGGCGGTACTACCGACACTGTGCAGGTAGTACCGATGACCTGATTTTCAGCTGCCAGAGAGTCTTTATCGGTAGTACCGACACAAGGTCAGTAGTACCAATAGTCGGAAGTACCGACACAGTGCCGGTAGTACCGATAACCTGATTTTTAGGTGCCAGTAAGCCCATATCGGTAGTACCGACCTGGGGCCGGTAGTACCGACACTTTCTGCTGCAGTTTGCCTCACGCTAGCTTTTTCTCTCGGTTCTTTTGGCGCTTGCTTCCGCTTTGTTCTTAGGCTTGATCTAACTTGTTCCTGGGGTCAGTAGGTCCGTTGTGACTACGTGATCTTGGCAAGTGTGTGCGAGATTCTTCGGAAGTGATTTGGGGGCATAGGCCAAGTTCTTGAAAAGAATTTTTATCGGCTCCCATTCACTCCCCCCCTCTCTAGTCGCCTAATCGGTCCTTCACAAGTCATGCACATAAAATTGTTAGACTATTTTTCATACGATTTTTCACTATGCAAAGTGGCATGATAGCCCAACTTCATAGAAATGTGACCCCAAGGTGGCTCGTTAGCCCTGCCTCGCATTTTGCTTCACGCAGTCACCGCTGAAGGCTTCTTCGCTTGTGATAAAGAGGATGATTTTGCGACCACGCCACTTAGCAGGTCGACTTATCCCTACAACATTTTACTGAGGGGCTTCGCGCATTGACCGCTAAAGACTTTTTGTTCGCGGAAAGTGGGCCTTTAAGTGAATCATGCACTCCTCTTAGATACAGATTGTTGCATGTTCCTTAACATCTTCACGACCTTTGCAGAACAGTTCCCACATGCGTCCCCTCAATCAATTTTTTACGTCAGTGAACTAAATGCGACTTGTCTTCGCGAGGCCATGCGCATGTGTTCACTTACTTCTGCAATGTTTCCCCGAAACTAACCATCTCTTCGGGTGATTGTTACTTTGGGACCGATTAGATAATGGTTGTCTTTTTGGGGAGCACTTGTTATATTTCTCAAGGGGATATTACATAATTAAAAACCTCGCATCTTCAGTGTTCCCGTTGTGAGATCACCGAAGACTCTCTCTGAGGAAAAGAGTACGGACTACACTACATATTTACAAAAGTTGAAAGTGCAAAAGAAATTGAAATGAAGATTACAAAAGTTCAAAGTGAAGAGAAACTAAAAAATGACGAAAGCTAGTAGATGATACACTTATTCTCAGAGCCAGTACTTCTGCAACTTATGTTGATTTCATGAGTAAGGAACCTATTCTCCTTCTAGGGTTTGCAATCTATAAGCCCCCTGCCTTGTTTTTGATACTAAAAAAGGACCTTCCCACTTTTCTTCCAGTTTTCCTACTCCTCTTGTTTTTCTTCGGAGAACCATGTCTCCTATTGATATCTTCTATTCGCGAACCTTCTTATTTCTCCACTTCCTCATTTCATCTTGATATTTTTCTATGTTGCTTAGTGCTTGAAGTCTGTCTTCTTCTCTTGTATCAATTGCCAAATTTGCGTCCTCTTCGTTTTGTGGTTCTTGGTCTGCTCTTAATGACCCCAACTTGATCTCTTCAGGAATGAAAACCTCTTCTCCATACAACAATCTGAAGGGTGTGAACTTTGTAGCTATGTACATAGTTCAGTTGTGAGACCACACAACTCTAGGCAGCTCTTCAGCCCATTTTCCCCTAGCCATTCATGTCAGGTTCTTTTTGATTCCAGTGAAGATAATGCCATTGGCCCTTTCTACTACTTTGTTGGACTCTGGATGATACACTGAAGCAAAGCATAACTTAGTGCCCAAGTTGAAGCAAAATCTTCTGAAATTTGTGTTGTCAAACTATTTGCCGTTGTCTACTGTTACTTCGTAGGGAACTCCAAACCTGCACACGATACTTTGCAAGAAGAATTTTTGTATCACCTACGAAGTGATTCTTTGCACTACTCTTGCCTCTATCCACTTCGAGAAGTACTCCACTGCCATTATCGCGTACTTGTAATTGCCTGGTGCTGTTGGTAACTGACCCACAACGTCAATTCCTCATCTTGCGATGGTCCAAACTGGTGGTAGCAATTGTATCTCTTATAGAGAAGTTTTTGTGTAGTTACAATTCTTTTGACAATTATCGCATCTTCGCACTATATCTTCGGCATCACAGACTGCCGTTGGCCACTAGAATCCCTGGAGGAATGCCTTCGCTACTAGTCTTCGTGTTCCAATGTGAGAAGAACACATTCTAGAGTGGATCAGCTACAACAAGTCTCGCCCATCTTCTGTGGAGATGCACTTAAGCAGTGGTGTGCACACTCCGCATTTGTACAAGTTTTCTCCTCTTATTTCATATGATCTCGTCCTCAAGGCCATTCTCTTTGTTTTCCTCCTTTGACTGTGGTTCATAGTGCCCTATCAAGAATGCCATGATAGAAGACCTCCAGTCTTCACTTGATATCGCATTTACATATCTCACTTGTGCTTCATCACAGTCTACTGATTTACACTTCATAACTTCGTAAAAGACATCTGGTGGTAATGGTTCTTTCTGTGCTGCTGCCTTCGCTAGCATGTCTTCTCCATTGTTCTGATCTCTTGGTATTTTCTTGACTATGAAACTGAAGAAGAATTTTTCCATGCTTCGCACCGTTTTCAAGTACTTTGCCATTTCATCATGTTTTTCCTTGTATGCTTTGCCAATCTGCCTTGTGATGAGCTCAGAGTCTGTGTTTATGATCACTCTTTGTGCCCCTATTGCTCTTGCTTTGCGAAGCCCTAACAACAATCCTTCATATTCTGCCACATTGTTTGTCTTTCCTTCGAAGTTGAGCCTCCCAGCATACCTCCTCTTTATGCCTGATGGTGACATTAAGATTGCCGAAGATGCAGCTCCATCATCGCAGTAAGCCCCATCACAATACATCACCCATGGTGTTTCTGGTTTGTCTTCATTCATTTCGTCACCTTGACTGGGACTCCAATCTGCAATGACGTCTGCTAGAACTTGAGACTTGACGACTGTTCTCTCTATGAATTCTATGGCATATTGGGATAGTTCTATTGTCCATTTTCCTATTCGTACCGAAGATTCCTTATTCTCTAATATTTCGCGAAGAGGGTATGATGTTGGGATAGTGGTTGAGTAACTCTGGAAATAATGCTTTAGCTTTCTTGCCGCCATTACCACCGCGTATGTCATCTTCTCGAGCTCAGAGTATACTAGCACTTGTTTGAGTTACCCCTCTTAGTGTTTCTCCTCCACTAGAGCTGCACTTACTACACTTGTTGAAGCCACAATGTACAACAATAACTTGGCTTTATCTCCTGGACTTGTTAGCACTGCCAAATTCTCCAGATATGACTTGAACTGCTCAAATGCCCCTTGCTCTTTGGGCCCCCAATTGATCTTATTCTTCGCTGACAACAACTTGAAGAATGGTAGCCTTCTCTCTACCGATCGCGCTATGAAGCGACCCAACGCCTATTCTTCCCGTGAGTTTCTGCATATCTCTTTTTGTGTGTGGTGTTCTCATGTTTTTTATTGCCTCAATCTTCTCTAGATTTGCTTGTATGCAGGACTTTGAGACCATGCAACCTAACAATTTTCCCCTAGATACACTGGAGATGCATTTTTCTAGGTTTAGCATGAGGCTATATTTCCTTAAGTTCGTGAAGGTTTCTCTGAGATCTTTGATATGCTGATCTTTCTTTTTGTTGTGTATGACAACATCATCTACATAAGCTGACACGTTTTTTCTTAGTTGCGGGCCAAGTACTATCTTCACCATTCTGATAAATGTTGGGCCAACGTTGCGCATGCCTTCGGGCATCCTCACAAAGCAGTACACCCCAAAGGGTGTGATGAAACTTGCTTTATCTTCATCTTCCCTCTTCATCCAAATTTGATGATATCCAGAGAAGCAATCTAACAAGGACATTCTCTCGCACCCTGCTGTGCTACATCCACTAACATGTTGAATCTTGGTAAAGGGTAGTCATCTTTTGGGCAAGCCTTGTTCAGAAGTGTGAAATCAATGCACATTCTCTATCTCCCATTCTTCTTCGGTACCATTACTATGTTGGAAAGCCAAGTTGTGAACTGTATTTCTCTGATGACCCTAGCATCTAACAGCTTCTCTACTTCGCTTCACGCTGCAAATTCTTTCTGAGGTGAAATGACTCTGAGCTTTTGTCTCTTCAATGGGATCTTTGGATCTATGTGCAGTGCATGCTCTATCACTTCACGAGGCACTCCCTTGAGATCTCTCTTGCTCTAGGAAAATACATCACGATTGTTGCAAAGGCATGTGATCAATGCATTATCCTCTTCTTTGGTCACCCCTTGCTATGGCGACCAATTTGTCATGAACATCTTTGCAAAGACGCACCTTCTTCGTGTGCTCGTGGGGTTGCATTCTCTTCTTTTCATCTTGGCAGAGCCTCCTTTTCATTTCGAGCTCTTCAGGCTCATCTTCTTCTTCGCTTTCTAATGTGTCTTTGCTGCTTCCGACTATGTGTATTGGTTTCTGGCTGCTGCCTACATTGTATTCTCTGTCATGTGCATCAACCTGATCTCCGTATATTGTGAGGATGTCGTTGGCAGTTGGAATCTTCATACACAAGAACAACATGTGTATCACTGATGTGAACTTATTTATAATTCCCCTACTGAAGATTGCTTTGTATGCGTATGGAATGTCCACTACATCAAAGGTCACCATCTCTGTTCTCATCAGCGCTCAACTCCCAAGACTTACATTCATTTCAATTGTTCCTAGAGCCTCAACTTTCTTGTTGCCGAAGCCATATAGCGGCTTCAAAGTTTTTTGTAGTTGGTCATCTCTGAACTCCATCCTTTTGAATAACTCATAAGTTATGATGTCTGCAGAACTGCCATTATCTACGAGGATGCCTCCCACATCATTGCCCAACAAGTACTTTGTGTTCTTTTCCAGTACTGCTCTGATGACTAGAGGATCTTCGTGAGGGTACCTCTTTAGCTTGAGATCTACCTCTATAAAAATGATTGGAATGTGTGACCATTCTGTTTTGAAAACTTTCCCTGCGCACACTTGGCTCACTTTTCTTTGATGTTCCTTCTTATGCCTCCTCGTCATCTGCTCAGGTGAGTTGCAGCCGCCTGTGATAGCATTGATTATGTTCATTCTTCGGTAGCGATCTTCGTCATCTCTATTTTGATTGTCTTGTGAAGGAGCCTGGTGAGCGGGTTTTGGTTTTGGCAGGTATGACGTGGTGCTTTGTTTCTGTAGTTGCACCATGTTTGGGTTGAACATCGGAGGAGGTGGGAGTGTCATTTGTTGGAAGCATGGTTGTGGAATATACGGTTGTCAGTTTTGCATTGAACTCTGAGCCATCGAAGGTGCTCTAATACTGTGTGATTGACTATCTTCGCCTGGATCTGCGCTGTTCTCTTTTTATCTTCTTTGATATGCTTCTTGCGAAGTAACGTTCTGCATTCGTATGACTAGTGTCCTTTATTAATGCCATGCAAGGAACACATGGATTGAGGTGGTGGGCCTCTGCTTCCCGTTGCGACCAAAGATGCCATTTGCGAGTTGTTCCCTAAAACATTGTTCACATTACTTCTGTTGTAGAAGTTTGATCTTGCCGAAGGTCCTTGATTGTTTTGGGGCCTGCTTCCCCATTCTGTCTGAGACTTCGCTTGATTTTTTCTCTTGTTGTACTCATCTACTTTTCGTTGTTTCCTCTGTCTGATTTGCAATATTCTTGTATTATGTCAAACAACTGTTTCTCCATTTTGGGTCTTCTTCGGTCAAGATACTCTCCAAAACTACTTTAATTTGAGTCCATCTATTGTTGCATCAATTACAGTTGTGGCTTCTTGTGACGCCCCAGGTTTTCAGCCGGAAGGTTAACCCTAATGAGCGGGTCAACAGTGTTGACTTGCTCAAACGACGGCCAACCTGGGCCATCACCTCGAAACCATCACCAACAAACCCTAATGACACCCCTTGGTCAACTCATGGTCAAAGGTTGTGTCAAAACCCTAGTCAAACCCCTTAAACATCCTTTGACCCTCCTATGTTGCCCGGAACTTTTGCCGCGTTCTCCAAATTTCACCTAAACACTTCAAATTCTCCCAATGCAAAAGTTGTGTATTTTGTCGAGGAACACAACTTTCATGTTGAATGGCATTTGAGATTTGGAGTGGAAATGCGTGAAAAAGCTTGGTCAACGCTTGTAGTTACTATTCACAGGCGCCCAGAAAACAGCAACCTTGACACGCAATTTGTGCAAAAACGGTGGAGAAAAGGACCCTACGCCCTTTGTAAAAGTTGTAGAGGATCAAAAGATCAACAACTTTGGTATTCAAATGTTTGTCCACTACAGTTCAATTTTTTGGAGAAAAACTCAGCCAAAGTGTGCCAGTCTAAGCTGTTTTTGGCTCCTGGCACTCTAGAGCGCGTCGGCCGCGCCGCCGCCGGGCCCGCACGCCGTGACCGGCCTTTGCCCGCCGGTCCGTGCGCCGTGGGGACCCCCGCGCCGCACCGCCATCCCCCCGCCCCCATCTCCTTGCCCCATGTGTCGCGCGCGCATCGGCCACGCCGCGCCGACCGTCGTCACTCGCCCAAAGGCGTCACCGTCGTACGCCGCTGCACGTTGCCGCCTCTCTGCGCCCATGCCGCGCCCATACCGCGCCCATGCCACGACGTGGCTCTTGACCGACTTGTGAACCGCCTTGCCAAGGCCGAGCCGCGCCTATAAAGGCCACTGGTTCTTTCCTCGCGCGCAGGAGCAAAGCCACCGTCCGTCATTGGAGGCCGCAAGGCGAACTCCCCTTCCCGGCTAGTGCTGTCACCTATAGAGCCCCAATACCCCTTCCTCTCGCGCCACTGGAGCTGCCCAGGCCGCTTGTTGCCCGGGTCGGACTGCACCCTCGCCGGAGCGAAGCTCCCAGCAGCCACCATGGCCTGCCACCGCTGAGTTCACTCGCCGGAGCACCTCCTGCCGCCTCCAACCCCTCAAATCGACCCTAGGTGAGTCCCTCATCATCCCCGGCCACTTTGCCGGCCCTCCCTTGGCCGAATTCCGGCGATCCCCGCTGCTGGCCGCGCCCAGGGACCCCATTGCAGAAGATGTTTTCCGTCTAAGGGCCTAACTATGAAAATCAGGGACCTGTTCGCGAAGAATCAGTTTCAGATCTAGATCCAAAGTGCTGCACCTTGTAAAATCCGTATAAAATCACAGAAAAATCCAAAAATTGCAAACCCAATTTTTCTGTGCTCTGTGTGACTGGAACTACAACTTTGTCAAAGCATGTGTATACTTTTGTGCTTTAGTTTTTGCTTGAAAAATAGAAAT
Organism: Cenchrus americanus; assembly: GCA_947561735.1. Taxonomy (NCBI): domain Eukaryota; kingdom Viridiplantae; phylum Streptophyta; class Magnoliopsida; order Poales; family Poaceae; genus Cenchrus; species Cenchrus americanus. Next base: position 93,695,981 of record OX387242.1, on the reverse strand, counting down.
GTAAAATATCTAGTCTATGTTTCTGCAAAAATCTATACATGATCTTGAGCTGGATTTTGGATATGTTGTGGGAACCAGCATGGTAGGTTCTGTGCCAAAAATTGCACAAAGTTACTGAAGGGATCTTTTTAATAAATTATCTTGTGATATTGATAAATCTTCCTAGATGATTTTTGTAGATTAAAATATAATTATTCTTGAGCCCAACCTTTGGCTATTGTCATATTATGCCAAAATGCATCCTTAGTGAATTTACCATGATTTTATCTCTGTTAGAAATATTATTTCCTCATTTATGCTTGTTTTTAATCATAAATATGTGTGGTAAGATCCATAAGGGCTATAGGTGTGTTTATTGTTTCTTTAGGCTTGTTTTCGACCAAAGCATGTGTGAGAGAAAGTTTGTATTCATTTTCGTTATATTTATTTTGTCATGTATTAATCCTCTATTTGGTAGCTAGGAATGCCTTTATTTTGTGTATTTGAATTCAGTGGTGCAAAAGCTAGTTACTTGCTGTCCAAGGAAGTGTTCCTAGTCATTAGGGCCAGTGGGTACTGTTGGATAAGTTTGTTATGTGTTTAGTTGTTTAAAAGGCTGCAAACTAGATTAATCTAGTAAAGGAAAAATAGGAAAAAAGCCTCCTTTTGTACATAAATGAAATAAATGAGATAGGAAAGTAAAATGGTGGTACAAAACTAAATTCCTTGCTGTTTGCATGTAAATAAAATATTCTTTTATAGATGTGCACACAATCACCTAAAGAGAAGACTAAGTAAGCCTTTTTGATTACCTTTAAAAGGAGAAATGGTTAAATACATTTCTTAAGGTGAATATGACCAACCTTACGCTCTTTGTTGTTGTTTGGTACTGTTTTTGAATTAAATTAAAATAATTGCACTCCTAATCACTGCATTGCATTCCCCGTGTAGAAGTCCCCGAGGGTAGCTATACACTTGTGCCGACTGACGAGGACGAGGGAGCAGGAGGAGACGTGCAGTACGTGACCGTAGAGCAAGACCCGGGCCAAAGTCCGGAAGTTTGTGTGCCCACTTGTGCTGACGAAGGCAAGCCCCGGTTTATTCATTAACCCATGTGTTTCTTTAAACTTCTGAATTTACTTCTTGTTATCTTATTTGCATTTACGTTCAAGAGATGAATTGAAACCCTAGTTGCATGATCCATAAGTACCTATGATCTTTTACTAGCATGTTAGGTCGCTAGTTGCTATGCTTTAAGGATCCGGTACAAGTCGAGTGATGTTCGTCACTCGCGAGAATAGGATCTCTTTTATGCAATCACCATATGTTTAAATGGATTGCTCATGTGGTAAGAGCATGGGATTTGGGCTCCGGTCCAATGCCTTCGTTGGTTAAGTGTTTGAAAGTACTAAATACTTGTCGGAAATGGGCACAATAAGCCTAGTACCTAAATGAGGCGGTACGGGGTTTTACTATCACTACTCTTAGGGTTGCGGCCCCGGGCTTGCCACCCGAGTGCATGCGTGAGGCTGGGTGACCTTAGTGGTGTAACCCAGATAAACCTTATACTTAAGACTGTGAGCTATTATCCCCAAACCGAAGAATGACGGGAACCGCCTGGTTGGTGAACTCTTAGTGAGGGCACCTCCCGTGTGTTTAGGTCCACCTTGCAAGGTTATGAATTAATCGATTATCGGCCTCCCACCGTTATCTGAGACTACTTACCCGACTGGCCATGATATCCCTTTATGATGGAACTTTGTGAAGATTATTACATTGATTAATTGTTTGTACAACTTTGGTTGCAATAGTTGCTTATCTAGAAATGATTATTCTACTAAAAGATGAGCTAAAATATTGAAAGTAAGGATTCACTACTTAGCAGCTTTTTGGCCAACCAAACCCACAAGCCAAAAGCCATGCATGATTAGAGGTAAAGTCTTTCTTCTAGACGGGTAAGTCTTGCTGAATATTAGTATACTCAGCCTTGTTTTACAAATGTTGCTCTAGGTAATGCATGTGATGTGTGGCCCGGAGAACTTCCACCCGGCTGGGAGCTAGAATGGGTGGATGATGAAGAGTGATTGCATCATGGACAGGCCTCCTATGATGTGATCGTATCGTTTAGTTATCTTCCTCTGTTTTCAATAAACTCTGAACCATTTACTTTCATGTCAAAGAACTATGTTTGTAATAATGAACTCTAGGGGGATGTGATAGTTTAAATCGTAAGGCACTCTGGACTCTCCTTCGTGGGAGTTTTAATGCATACGTTCGATCCTCTCTGTGATGTCAAGTGATTTACCGGGCGTTAACCCGACAACACTCAATGGGATGCTTCTTTATTATCGCTTAATGACCAAATGGAGTGGTTTAGGTGATAGTACGGAATTATCTCTGGTGGGGTTGTCACAGCTGGTATTAGAGCATCCGTATGCACCGGAGTGATTAGATTAATACTAATCACATGGTTTACAATAAAACTTGCCAAGATTGATTGGATTTTGAAAATCTGTTGGATCGTTAAGGAATGATCTAGATCGAGAGGCCCTAGAGGGAATTTTGGGTTCTTTAAGGTGGCATAAGAATCTATGGTTTATTTTGCTAACCTCCAGCACCTTACTTTATGTCAGACTTACTTTATTGCACAACCAAACTAGATGAGCCACGTGTTTCATACGTGTGCTGTTCCGCATCACGGGAATTGCGAGGGTTGATGGAGTGATCCATTCCACAGATCCCATCTTCGCGTCTGGTTATGAGTTGTGGTGTCACCACGTGTCTCATACGTGTGCATTCCGCATGTCGATCATGCGGGGCAAGGATACACTCCATTCAAATGGAGGGTGTCCGAGGTTGGACGCTGTCCATGCAGCGGCTTCACGCATGGATACCATTTCTATAAGTGAACGGTAATGTATGTGGACGCTTTCGTGACGTGCTGGCACGAAAGGTTCGTTTTCTGTAGGTACACTAACAACGTTCGTAAATCGTTAAGTGCGAATCGAGTAGCTCCGACTAGATTATTATAAGGAGAGCTGATTATAAGCTTGCCACCGGCACTAACCACGTCTTTTTGGATCCATTTATGTGAGGACGATTAAGACGTGTGCATTCATGATTAAAATTTTGTTGAACCTAAAATTGGTCCTTGCTTGCTTGAATAATTTTTTCTAAGTAAATTGGTTGATCTTAGATCAGGTTTTCCTCTCTTTGGAGCTTAGAAAATTTCTGGCAGATTCTGTCTCTGTAATTTCTCAGTTTTTGTAGCCAAATTTGTAAGGAGTCTGACTAAACATCCTTTAGGAAAGTTGTTTCTTATCAAGTTGAGCATCCACTTCGAATTTTCCAGGATTTTAGGAATTTTCTGCAGAGAGTTATGCTCAGTTTAGTGAGTCTCTGTCCTGCTGTTTTTCAGAGCAGTATTTCCTCTGCAAATGTAATTTTTTGAGCTTGTTCCAATCCAATCTAGATTTACCTTTGAATACCAAAAGTGTGCATAATTATGCCACTGAGTTGCTGGTGAAATTTGGGAAAAGTTTGGGACTATGGTGTTTGGAGTTGGGGATTTTTGTTCCCCACCGCCAGAATAAGACCCCCGTACCAAATTCTTCCACACGTGATAATCTTAGCTTTTGATTCCAAGTTGAATATAAAATTGCTTCAACCCCTGCATTGGGTTGCAATTTTGAGTCATGAATCCTCGTAGTCTTGGGCTGAGCGCATGAAACTCGTAGTTCTAGAATATTGCATTGCCTGAGTCGAACTTTTGTTCCAATTGAGTTTTCGTCGTACATGTTCTGCTTGTGAGAACAAGCTTATGAATATGTATTTAATGGAAGCTCAATTCTTTCAGATGGTGGAACCGACATGCCGCACCCCGGTTGGTTTTGGTGTGTCGGGTAGTGGTAGAGATCTACTACCACCACCACCCAGGACGAAGGTAGAGGCATTCATGGCTGCTCAAAAGGGAATGTTGTGCCAAATCCTTCAGACGCAGCAGCAGCTCGTCCAAATGCTGCAGCAGCAACCTCCCCTTAGCGCCAATCCAGATGGACCAAAATTGGCCGCTCAGACCATGATCTCCACCGGGAAAGATCCGGAGAAACCTCAACCCTATGAGTCTTTCTCACCCCGAGTACCTACTCAGGGTGATATAGACACCACTGCTGGTGCAATCGAGATGTTGGAAGGACAAAATTCAGTGTTAAGTCATATCATGGACAATATCCTCCAGGATCGTTATCAAGGGTTATCTCAAACTAGTTTAACTAATGGTCTCTCCCAGGCGTTATTTACGTCCGTGGTTGAGCAGGCCCGCTTATGCAATCTGTTGGCGGATCATATGAAGAAGAGTCAACTCAACACCTCTAATTCTCTACTACCACCATCGAAGCTACCAATGAACCTTATCAAGGAAGAAGGGAAAAGCCAGAACCGTAAGCGAGCATTTCCCGAAATGGATTTGAGTGAGTGGGGAATTAACTGCAAGGAATTTTGTCCTCGCAAGGGCAAAGAAAGGGACGACAACGGCAAAAATCCATGTCAACAAGCTTCGAAGGCTAAGGAACTCCCGCCCCGCATTTGCTACAATTGTAGACAACCCGGGCATTACGCCAAGAAATGCCCGAACCCTAGGTTGAACAAGCCCCATCCACAAAGACAAGGCTCCAAAGCAAGCAAGAGTCATTATAATAAGAAGTCGAATATTCAAGTGAAGCAAGGTCAGCGTGACTTCATGGGTCGATGGGTTCAATCCCTTTGGCATGCAAAGTCTTACGTATTCCATTTGCTTTGTCATCCTGGTTCCCTTCTGATTTGCCTCCATGGATGTGTCAGAAACAATCTATTTGGATTTTGTCAATGTTGATTCCTGGTCCAAAATCTCCTGGAATGGATATTGATGTATATTTGAGGCCCACGATGTTTGGGCTCAAGGAGCTTTGGAATAATGGTGTTAAAACAAGAGATGCGGGGACTAAGAAAATTTTTAGATTGCGTGCTATACTTCTTTGGACAATTAATGACTTCCCGGCCTATGCTATGTTGTGCAGTTGGAGCACTAAAGGAAAGTTTGCATGTCCATACTGCCACAAACATCACCCCGACTATTTGTGGTTGAAACATGGGCGGAAGCCTTGCTACATGGCACATCGATGTTTTTTGGCCCACGGCCATCCATGGCGCAACAATGCGGTCAGCTTCAACAGCAAGGTCGAAACCGAGGGAGGCACCGAACCACTATACGGTGCACGGGTAACGAGCGATATTCTACTTTTGAACAAGTAGAATTTGGAAGAACGTTGTTATCAAAAAAAAGGAAGCGTGACGAAGACAGATGGCACAAGCTGGAGGAAGAAAGTATTTTTTAGCTCCCCTTCTTAGTCTTCTTTGCTCACGGGCATAATTTGGACGTGATGCACATTGAAGAAAATATATGTGAGAGCATACTAGGCACTACTGCTTAAGTTGGATGGAAAATGTAAGGACGGGAGAATGCTCGGCTTGACATGGAGCATCTACGGATACGACCGGATCAGCACCACATTGTGATTAAAGATGATAAGTATACCTTGCCATCGGCCTTGTACGAGTTAGATAAGGATGCCGAGGGAAAGTTTGTGTGAATTTCTATATGGAGTGAAGATGCTGATGGGGTTTCCTCGAATATAAGAGAAGATGTGTTGATGTAAAGTCACGTAAGGTGTCGAGCTTGAAAACGCATGACTACCATCTAATTCTACGAAACTTTTACCCTTAGTGGTGCGTAGGATTTTGCCGAAGTTGTTGTCATTGGATTGATTCGGACTTAGTAATTTCTTCGATGCACTATGTTCAAAGGAGTTAAATTGGAATCGAAATTGGACGAGCTTAGGTTTGTTCAATTAGGGAGAACGTTTGTCGACCCGAGATGATATTCCCCTTGCATTTTTGATATCATGATCCATTTACTGTTCATCTAGGCAGAAGAAGCTAAACTTGGGGGCAGTGTGTTACGGATGGATGTACCCGGTGGAACGGTGCCTCGCCTTTTGTGAAGGATATGTGAGGAACAAGGCTCACCCTGAAGGTTCAATTGCGGGGATACATACTCGAGGGTGCCTTACATTACTTGCTCAAGATTCTTGGACATGGACACCAAAGACAATCGTGTTGATCGACATGAAAGCCGGTTACTATTAATGAGCCACCATACGGTTTGAGCATTTTTTCAGAAATGGATTACAAGAGAGGAGAGGACGGACGGTTGAAGAAATACCACCAAATGAGTTTCGGAAGATGAGGCACTACATAATTTGCAATTGTGATGAAGCTAGACCATATGTCGAGAGTAAGATGCACTACTCAACATCATTATTTGCTTTTAATTTTAAATATCAAACTAACGGTAATATTCTTTTGTGTGCGACGAGCATTTGGAAGAATTGAGGGCACATGGATCCCGAAATCTTGATAAGCGACATGAGTTTCAACTCGTAAGATGGTTTGAAAGCAAGATCACGGGTTTACATGCTAGAGGAGAAGTAAGTTCATATTTGTTTGCACTTGCTCAAGGACCGGATCCCGACCTCGTACATTGAATAGATGTCATATCAACAATTGGGTAATTTTTCGTACCGTTAACATCGAGAGAACCCTTGTGACACAAAACGATTGGTGTGCTTGTCAAGGGTGAGCGGAAAGGCACAAATTGGTATGGGGTGATTAAAAGAATGATCTCAACTGAATTCCACGGACAAAAAGTTATTTTGTTCCGGTGTGGTGGTTTGATGTGCCTCTTGTCACAAGTACCAGCGAGGCAAAGGATACGATAAAGATAAATATGGGGTCATTGACATCGATACTACTCGACACAAGTTTAGCAATGAACCCTATATTCGCCCACGAAGCGAGGAGGCGAGGGTGTTTTATGTGAATACGGTGAACAAACCTAGGCATTTGGAGCGAGTGTTATTTCAATGAAACCAAGGAGCTTGTTTACCATGCTGAATTAGATCTCGAGGACTCACTTCTTGTGGGTATCGAAGGTATTAATTTGCTCGGTGAACACCAGGTTTTGACAAATTGGTCTAGATCGGACAAGGAAGGCACAACGAAGCGATGTCTCGGTTATTAATCAGGTTCGGGCCGGGCGGTTGACGAACCAGGCGATGAAGTATTTGATGTTGATGATGAACATGATGCGGATGACACGTACATTGATGATGGAATTGTTGCACCAATAGTTCAAGATGCCCAAGATGATGAGTTTTCAATTAATACTTACTCGGCAGTAGTCATGACTTCTATGTTGCCATTATTTACTACTTGGAAGACTTTTGCATAAATTTTAATATTTAAAATATGAATCTAAAAATTGGTATGACAAACAAAAATAGGGGGGTACATGGGGCAGGCCGGGTCTGAGGCTCTGCGGCGGCGTGAAGCCCCGGCGGCCCGGGCCGATGGGGGGCCCAGCCGGTAACAAGCCGGAGGTTAGTAGAGAGGAAGCCGGTGTTCGAGAGGTTCGGGATGGCAAGCACGCCTCGCCTTTTTAAGTTGTGGTCGCCCGCTTGAGGTAGCGGTGTGGCACTAAAGATTATCGCGTGTCTTTGCGTAACGGCGCTTCCCCTGCCAGGAAGTAATAAGGACAAGTAAGTAGGCCCAATCTCAGATTTGCAATCCTTTTCTAACAAAAGGGCACATTGATAATTTGCATATGTGTTGTTGCTTTTAATATGTTGATATAGAAAATAAAAAATTGACTCACAAATGATACAAATTAATCTTTAGTAAATCAACAAATAATTAGAGTAATATGGAAATTATCATCAAAATTGCCCAAATAAACAAGGCCTCTTAGTTTCAATCCATCAACGAATTACTACTAATATGTACACATATACTTGTTCCGAAAACCAAGAATTCTACTTGCTACTTTTGGTTAGTACATTATTTACATGATTCTACAAATTAGCATCACAGCGAAATCGGTAACATGCTTGATCACTCAAGATGATTAGCAATCTCAAAAGGCAATGCATCCTTGGCGGCGTATTTCACCTGCCATTCGTGCAACACCCTCAAACCCCAAAACTGTGGTTCACATTTACGTCCTTGTACGGTAGCTCCGGTACTCGATTTCCAATCTTCTCCGGTGACGACTGTAACCATTTCGGTACGGATGGCTATACTTCTCATCAACATCGGGGAAACAATCGATTTGAAGGTCTTTCCAATTCGAAATCTTGACGCCCGCAGTCCTCTGTAGGCGTTCAACATCGTTGGTGATATGCGCTGCGACAAAGATGTGGCCTTCCTCGCTAAGAAACTTGTAGGACATCGAAGCTTGTAGCCGGCATCGCACACAGTAAATAAGGCGAGCGTGAACCGACACACAATTGCGGCAATGCGAGCTTGTACACCGCACTACGAAGCTCAATCCACTCGGTGTCAATCCAACGAGCAAACGTTCTGGAGGTGGGCTACCTTTGATTTCGTTGATGTACTCCGCCACTACTCGGCGTCGCAAGTGGCGGTAGGAATGTGATGCTCGGGTACCGCTCCTTGAAGAATTCAACCTCGTGCATCGTAGTTGGGGGCGGTCCTTTGCTCCTCCGTCGTGGACGGACGACGGCGGGCGCCATTCGTCCCACTCCCGACGCTCCGATCTCGAACGTCGAGTTTGGATCAACGACGACCTCCACGGGTTGAGGGCGACACGCTGCCACCACTGCGGTCCCAAACCAAGAAAACAAAGTTCCGAATCTTCAACCTTGTGACAAATCCACGACTAGAAACTCATTGTGCCTTGCGGGACTAACCTTCGACGCGACGCTCTCTCGCCGCGCGGCCGGGTTGCTCCGCCGCATCACCTAGGTTGCGTAGGGCTGGCGGCGGCGGTGGCCTCTACGGCATCCCCCTTCATTTGTGGGGCGCCGCGAGTCACCCGATGCGTCACTTCGGGTCATCGCCTTTCCGTTTGGAGGTCGCTTGCGTCGGCGGTTGAGAGATTGCAAGCTTCGGGGGGGGTCGCCGTGGCAATGGCGCGGGGCAAGAAAAACCCCTTCTCCTTCGATGCGACGGTGGGAGGGGGTGGGGGCGGGGTAGGGAAGAGGCTAAACTAGTATATTCTATGCGTAGTTTCGGCTTCATATACGAGTCCGTCGACGTGGTGGTTGCCGAAGCAATGGGCATGGCAAGATTTGAAGACAACGGCAAGATGAAGGGGCGGCGGTTCTAGTGCTTGCTACACGCACGCGCGCACAGGGAGTCGTCGTCGGCCGCAACGCTTCACCGCCGGATAGTTGCATGCAAAATCACACTAACGGTTTGATGTACGAAAAGGTTTGCGAAAAGCTACGTAGCCATGGTAGATCCAAACTATGTATTTAGTTTTAGATTTCATCTTGTTTACTCCATGAAGGTGCACCATTAATTACAAGTATTAAAGTAAGTTATTTTTTCAAAACTACTTTCAAAATACGTAGCTAAATATGGATTAAGTAGGTTCATTAGATTCGTCACACAAAGTTACGCTGACACGTGAAAAGGTTTTACAAATAAATTATATTTAGTGCTCCATTTATGAAAGATTCTTGGGGCTAATTTTATTTAGATGCGAACGGAAGAAGGAACGCGGCGCGCGCCTCGCGATCTCACGCGTTCAGTCCTACGTACACTACTCGAGTACCCTAGACGCTTTGTTCAACGAAGCTCTAGCCTCCTGCGACACGCGTCGGGTCTTGTGACGGAGTGACAAGACGGCACGGGCGGGAGTTTAGCCGTACACCCAAACCACGCCCCCCCCCCCCCCCCAAAGTAGTGAACAAAAATCGCAATGGCACAAACAAGGAACAATGTGAAGTTCGATTTCCTCGGCCACCGAGGGCGTACGAATTAATCTTAGAAAGGTGAGTTACGGGGCACCAATGTCGGCGGCGGCGCCGTCGCGGCGAGCACGCCGTCGATGTCCCGGCCCCGCGGCGGCGGCGCCGGCCGCAATGGGGGAAGATGCGGCGCGTGGTCTTCCGAGTCCGATCCGCGGTAACGGCCACTCGAGGCTGAGATCGGCCAAGGGGAAAGTCGACGAATGTCGCCGTCGCGGCCCCGCGCGGGCGGCTCCCCAGCGCGCACCGGCCCGCCTCTGGACACGCCTTGGGAGCGCAGACGGTCGGGCGACAGTGGAGCCCGGGGTCGACCACCGCGGCGGCGACCTCCGCCGCGTGCGTAAGTTCATCGTGGCGATCCTCCCGGATGGTCGGCCCCGGCGGCGCAGCTCCCTCACTTTGCTCGCGCCGGCGGAAGAACGTCTCCGCCTCTCGGCGCGCAAGAAACAATCGCGGGCGAGTCCAAACAAGAGCCTAGTGGGCGGCGTGCACGGACCGAATACGAGGAACTCACGAAAGCGGCGGGCCTCCACATCGGCCTTGGCGCGCGAACCGAGTTTGTCTCCCGTCTCGGCCGCACGAAGGGCGGTATCACATCGCATCTGAGTCCCCTCCGGGTCCCGTACCTTGCGCGGCGCGACGTCCCTAGACGACGTCGCATCGTCGCCCGATTCCTGCGCGGAGTCCGGGCCTCACGACGAACGGGGCGTCGCCCCGAGACGAGGGAAGGGCCAAGCTCCCGAGGATTCCCGCCGACGAAGATCCCGCAGGACGGAGGCGCCGCGCCGAGTGAGGACCGGGGCCATATGTCGCACTGGTCCTCGGCGAGCACGGGAAATTATGGAGACGAGGAAGACACTCACCCCCGGCGAGAAATCAACGACGGAGACGCGGCGGGGCCCGACGGCGACGAACCCCCGGGGGCCTCTTTGCGGGGCGCTACTCTCCGGCCATAGGCACGTGCGAGGGGAGTCGAGGAGACGAGCGGCTACTCAAGATCGACGGATAAATGGTTTATGGTAGTCTGCTAAAGTTTATACAAATATGACATTCGTAAATTTACTCTGACCACATCAAAAAATGTGTAACCAATATACAATAACTTTGTGGTAAACAAGAAGTAAACTTTGTGGGACCCACCCGTCAGCTGGCCACACCAAAACGCATCCCTCAAATACGCCAAATGTTCAGAAAAAATGGGTAGCCAGCGATTTGGAATGTGGCGCCAGTTTTTTCCCATCCGAATTATTTAACTTTCGCCCAAACTACCGCGCAACCATGACTGGGGTCACCACGCCGGGTGACAAGAGTAAAAAGTCGCGCGTCTTTACTTTCCCTCCTGAATCCCCTCGCAAAACAAATCTACAACTCGGTCAGTTAGGGGCCGGGTAGACGATACGACTACCGCCGCCGCCACCAAGCTGCTTCTCGCCGCGCGTACACGAGGATGCCGTCGTCGAGGGAGCCGGCAAGGGTGACCCCTACGTCCTCTGAAGCGCAGCGCACACCGTCGTCGGCCATGCGACCTAGAATGTTCACAACCCCTGGTGCGGCGATTGGTGAACCTACCGCCACCATGGCCCCCAGGCCTAGGGCGACGGGGGCTCTCTTTGGGTCATCATCACCTTCGGGCGACGATGAAGCACCGTCGACGTGGACATAGGTGCGGACCACGATGTTTTACCTTCATCTCGGGACGAGACGACCGAGGCCGGCGTTCGGCGTATCGTGGTTCCATCTTTCCCCTCGTTCGTACTACATCCAACATCTCATGCATCTGTGCACGCACTGGTACCCTAGATTTCATGCATTTGATCACGCGATTTGCACACCAAATTTCTTCACATGTTATTGATATGACATCGAAATGAATGCGCAGATCATTAGATGATCGATCTTGGACAAGTATATATGATTGAGAAGGGTATAGATGGGGAGCCAAATACAACACATACTTGTCACCCTCGTGGTTCACAAATCACCCTACAAACCATAAACAACCCGAAACAAAAAGCGGGGTACGGGGATGAGGGACATTGTTTACTACAAGACTAGAATTCCGACTCTCTTGCGGAAGCAACACTCACCGAGATCGACTACGACGTCGACGTAGAAAGAATGAAACAGATTCACGATGAGGAGATGGTGATCGGATTAGTTATCTCCGGAGAGCCAATACCTATAAACCATACCATGGCCATAACACCTTTGAAATCCAAAAGTGCTTACATAAATGCTGATGATGAAGAAGAAGTAGAAGAATGTGACTTAGATGAATACAAACTTTGGCTAGCTGATTTGCATCAAGAGAAGAAAGCCTTGGGTAAGACATGCTTCAGCCAAATATTTGTGTACTTATACTCCTGAATTTGCATGTTCAGTCACATGAATGAAATTAATTATGGATTATATTTCCGAAGTAAAAGACATTTTCAGGGATGACACAATCGATACATACAGAGAATACCTGAATGTTGCAGGACTACTTGAAGACATCGGTAATATCCCTCTCCTAATTTGCAAGCAAATTACCATTTTTTGTCATACTACAAAATATGATCGTTCATCATATGCCACTAAATTCTCTGCAGAACGGTACGTGGACCCCACCTTCATTTTGCAACACAGGAATGAAATGAACCCAACACTGCAGTGCGGCCTCCATCTCATGCTCGGCGTTGGAAACAACGGGAGCAAGGATGCGGTAACATGTGTTCCATAGAAATTACCCGTCCGTGCATACAATTATTTTGTGGGTATTATCACATGCATGTTGTTCGCATGGAATAGGCTCACAAAAAGTTAAGAAAAGAGGACGCGGTCCCGTAAGAGCATTGACGGTAATCGCCAAGAGAATCAAGGCGGGCAAGCGAGCGGTTAGACATTCAATTCTCTAAACATGGAGGACCTAGGTAGGTGATAACTACCGCTCATTCGTTGATGAAGTGGTCATGTATACAAGGAAAAGGGCTCCTATCATTGGAGTGAAATCATGGAAAAATGTTAGGGAAGAAGTCAAAAACGCAATAGCAAGCTGATGTATTGGTAATAATAGACTTTGCTTTTCAGTACAATTCAAATAAAAACTAACATATGAACTCACACAATATTTGAATGCTATTGTGATTATATAACAGGCAAAGTGGGACATGGAGGATAATGCTGAATCAAGGGAAAAGATATGGGCCATTGCTAGGGAGCGTTACAAAGGATGGCGTTCAACTTTCAGTGCTACAGCCAAGACATACAACAGCTACCACCAGAGAATGTTACATAAGCCTACGGAATTAGATATTGTTGAATGGCACTATCTGTTGAAGTATTTCAGTACTGCTAAATTCAAGGTTTGTTCCACATTGTTAATTACGATTTCTGACCACTACATTTTTCATTCAAATGGCGATGTCTGAGTCTTTAAGATTTTTGTTCATAACTTTACATTGTATAGGAAAGGAGCACACAAAATTCTGCGATTCGATGCCAACAAATGACAAGACATTTGTCAGGCGCTAAGCCTTATTCTCAGCGCAGCTATGAGAAGGTAATAACTGGACAAGCACATCTCCAATCTGTCTTGCAGGATGAAGAACATTAATTTGTTATTTTATTGGCATAACGAGAGAGACCCGAAGCGGTGAAGAGCCCGATGATATGGAACTTTGGTGGACAACTCACACTAACCAGGGGTCTTGGACAGACGAACAATCTAAAAATGTCTATGTGAGTTCTCAATGAATTAGTTCATACATTACTATACATAGCTTATGCAACTATAGAATGCAACCAATCTCTTGTTCAACTAACTCCTCCACCTGTGCCTTGCAAATGTTAGGACACCGCAAGCAGCGTTATTGCTGAGGCGGAATCAAATGCAGACAACAACTTTGTTTCCCAAAAGGAAAAAACGAGATGTTCCAAAAAGCCTACAAAGAAGTCACGAAGTGCAAATCAACCAAGTTGCATGGAAACGGGTACCTGGCAAAAAACCCAACTAGAAGGCAGCTGCTCAATGCGGAGCGCGAGGAACAAATTCGTAGGGAAGAGCTACAGCATGAGGAACACGTCGAGCTCATGGACACATTTGGGCAGCTACAAGAAAAAATGTCAGGATGGGAAGAAGAAAGGGAAGCAGAAAGGAGAGAACATGCACGCCAACTTGAAGAAAGTGAAAAGAGAAGGCGAGGCGGATCTACAACGGCTTAGGCAAGAGTTCCTATCAATGCCGCAAGCATCAAATGGACGATCACAAGTTCCACAGTGCTGGGTCAAGCTATTTGCATGAATGGGTTTCTTTCCTTGGGTTCTATATATGAATGTTTGTATCCTTTGGTAGGTTGACCAGCCAATATCCGTGCAACCATGCCTAAGCAACAATGTCACCGAATCGCCGACGTGGCGGCGGTTGCATCAATCACCCGACAAAACAACCTTGTCGCCGAATCCGCGGACAACGTGGCGGCGGAACCATCAATTCCTACATGCGGGAATGTACAACCGGACTCCGGGAATGTGCTCTCGTGTACTCGGAGTTGTTCTCAAATTCACAACTTTTTACTAGTACATATCATCGATTCATCGATGAAATTACGCCTAATCTTGTCCTTCCAAATGATTGGTTCATAGGAGAATGAATGCGAAGAAGCTCGAAAACAAGTATTTCGCAAAACCGAAGCACTAAAGGTGGTGTTAACAATCCGAAACACAATCCACCGTTAGACAAATTTCTTCTCAACGACTACGGGTACAAGTTGCACAAAGAGACGACAAAGCACCAAAAAGACATGAGGTGAAGCTTTTTTCAACAACTCTTACCGCCGTGAATGTAATTCATGTTTCAAATTTGTCAAAGTGTGTTTATGGTTGTGGTAATTATTTGATGTCATTATGCTATTTTTATGAATCACAATCAATCTTTGGTTTGCTATATGTTGTTGTTTCACAAATTCCAATATTAGAGATTAATTGATGCTAGCTTAAAAATTTTGTTGATTCTTTACGAGTGATGCGACCTCCTTGCATTGAATCCCCCTTTCTTTGATCAAGTGTTGGGATCATCTCCAAGTCACAATTGGCGAGACCAAGTTCTTCATGTCCTAGCAAATTAGTCTACTATGTGTTGAAACAATGTCCTGTGCCAAACTTTTCGGTATTTAAGTACTTCATGAGTCATGTAATTAACTCGGTGGATGGTTCAATGTTGGTTAATTAACTATAGATGCATTGTTATATTTATCTGTCGATGTTAATTAATGTTGCAATTCTTGTTGCTACATAAATGAGCGTGGCGGAATACACCATACGTTGCAAATGATAAATCATGATATCACAACCAGTGTTTTTCGTTGCCAAAAAGTAGCGTGGCAATAGTAAGGTGCACTTGTAGCATCCCTAATACGAACGTGGTAATAAGAAATTCAACTTGTAGCGACACAAAAGGAACGTGGCAATAGTATGGTGTACTTGAAGCAACCCTTAATAGGAACGTGGTAATAAGAAGTTCAACTTGTAGCAACACAAAAGGAGCGTGGCAATAGATAGTGCACTTGTAGCAACCCTAATAGAAACGTTGTAATAAAGACTTTAACTTATGGCAACCAACCAAATTTCGAAGCAATAATAGAGGACCACATATTACAACCAATCAAATTACGTGGCAATAGAGGATACCACCTAAAGCAACGTAACCAATATCGTGGCATCGAGACAATGCTACCTATCACATCGAAATCAACTTTTACGGCAATAGAGGAGACCACCTATAGCAACTAACCAATTTCGTGGCATCGTACAATACTACATATTACAACCAAATTACTTTCGTGGTAATAGACGAGGTTCAACCAATAGCAACCAAAGTCGGTGCGTAGCAATACTATAACTTGCAACGAAACGAAACGTTGCAATTGCACCTTTGGCAAAACCGCGGATGTGTCGCAATAGTACACTTTGCAACGAGAACAAGTGTTGTAAAAAACCCTAATTGCAACGTTGCGTTACGTTGCAACAAAAAAACTTTGGCAACCACTAGATGGACAACGACGCAATACCCTAATGCAACGCGGCCTTTCGCATCCCATGGCCCACAGAATAATTTGGTTGCAATTGTGGCTATTGCAACCAAATATGGCATATTGCAACACATTTTGTGCGTTGCATTAGGGGGAAAATCTAGTAGTGCATACACATTGAAGTGTTTAACCTTCCTTCTCTATCCCCCTTATGGCCTATGAGATTGTTGTTCCATGACCAAAGGTGCCGCGACGGAACCTAGTACATCATGTGTGCTGCAGCCATGTGATTACCACTAGGGGCGCGCTAGGTATCTTGGTTGGGAGCATGCAACTCACCGCGAATCCAGGTGCTTCACTCTATGTTATCCCCCTTGTTGCCAGCTAACTGCATGAGTAAACAAGTCATGCTAACAAGCATCACGAGCATCATATCCCATGAACATGTGCATTTTTCACTATGCATCATGGCAAGTGCATCATATGCTCATATGCACAAGCATCATGTGCTCATCTGCATGTGCATCACACTCTATGCACCACAACGAGCATTAAAATGTGCATCACCGCATTGTTGCACTAAATATTCCCTCTTCATCGACATTCAATTATAGGTCTCATTGGTGCATAGCTCATTCAGTTTAAAATTGTTCATGTGAGCAAATATCTTCTGAAATTGTGGTATTTACCCATCTCTTTAAGTCATTCTCATTGCTATCCGTAAACAACTTCGTGCAATTGCTCCTTTTGATCTTGCCATCCTTTGTTGTTGCTATGAACAACTAACCTTGGACTCCTAAGGGTGGAACCTTTGATCCATCCTTACACCTTTGTTGCTTTTCAGAAATAAATTCAGAAATCTTAGTAAATATATTTGTTTACTAGCCTTCCCTTTCTTCATAGAAATCTATTTTGGTAATCACCTTTGTCAACTTGGTTTCTTTCTGCCTAATCTCAAAGCTCTCTTAGCATGTGATCAAGTCAATCGGCTAAGTTAAGGAAGATTGAGCAAAGTTTTTCGGGAGTAATCCGGGTTCTCGAAAATCCAAGGCATGAGAGTCCTTCATCACTTATCAATCCATGGCCCGTGGATCATACCTTCCAAATCCTAGGAATCAAGAAAACAAGCAAATGAAGGATCGGTTAAATCTTTTGCTAAATTCTCCTTGTTACAATCTCATCATCATGGTCAATTCTTCCGACCGTTGGACCCCATTCTTTTCAGTGCCACGATGGTACGATGCCGTAGCATCGCACTGCCATCTCTTTTCCCGCGACCACGATCACGTCGCCGAGACCTCACGGGCCGACCATTATCGAGCCCCGCGTCGCAACCGTCGGATCGCTCCGCTAGCCCCTACCTCAGATGGTTGGGATGACCATTGCGTTCCGTTGAGCTATAAAAAGGTAAACCCTCCCGCGGTGTTGCTATTGCCAAGACTCGCCAAATTTCGAGCTCGACAGTGCCGCCGCTCTTGTTTTCCCCTCTGGATAGTTTTGGCCAACCCGCCACTAGCCCGTCCCCGTTGTTGCTTCGCTCACTCACCGGGCAAGCTGTTTAGTCATCTTCGTCGACCACCTCCAGAAGGAGTTAGAAGAAGACCAAGAGAAGAACCCCGGCTCCATCGTCGACCATGCCTCAGTTCGTGGAGATGTTCGAGTCCCTCCGTTGGACGCTTGCAGCGATGTACCTCTGCATCGTCAGTGGAGTTTGTCTTCTTTTAGTTTTCCATGTACACATCCATCGTCCGCTTCCTCATGAACTGCGTTGAGGCAGTGAGGAGAGCACCATGTATCTTTTGCCCTATATGAATTCTCGCTGTCTAGAAATATAAGCAGGTATATCTTCCGTCTTTGTAACCCTTATCTCGATAGAAGGTGTTACTCCAATCCTGTTGTCGAATCTCGGGTCGAGATTCTGTTTAAGGGGGGTAGGTTGTGACGCCCCAGGTTTTCATCCGGAAGGTTAACCCTAATGAGCGGGTCAACAGTGTTGACTTGCTCAAACGACGGCCAACCTGGGCCATCACCTTGAAACCATCACCAACAAACCCTAATGACACCCCTTGGTCAACTCATGGTCAAAGGTTGGGTCAAAACCCTAGTCAAACCCCTTAAACATCCTTTGACCCTCCTATGTCGCCTGGAACTTTTGCCGCGTTCTCCAAATTTCACCTAAACACTTCAAATTCTCCCAATGCAAAAGTTGTGTATTTTGTCGAGGAACACAACTTTCATGTTGAATGGCATTTGAGATTTGGAGTGGAAATGCGTGAAAAAGCTTGGTCAACGCTTGTAGTTACTATTCACAGGCGCCCAGAAAACAGCAACCTGGACATGCAATTTGTGCAAAAACGGTGGAGAAAAGGACCCTACCCCCTTTGTAAAAGTTGTAGAGGATCAAGAGATCTACAACTTTGGTATTCAAATGTTTGTCCACTACAGTTCAATTTTTTGGAGAAAAACTCAGTCAAAGTGTGCCAGTCTAAGCTGTTTTTGGCTCCTGGCGCTCTAGAGCGCGCGGCGGCGCGCGCGCGCCGGGCCCGCACGCCGAGGCGGCCTTTGCCCGCTTGTCCGCGCGCCGTGGGACCCCCGCGCCGCACCGCCATCCCCCGCCCCATCTCCTTGCCCCACGTGTCGCGCGCGCATCGGCCACGCCGCGCCGACCGTCGTCGCTCGCCCAACGGCGTCACCGCCGTACGCCGCTGCACGTTGCCGCCTCTCTGAGCCCATGCCGCGCCCATGCCACGACGTGGCTCTTGACCGACTTGTGAACCGCCTTGCCAAGGCCGAGCCGCACCTATAAAGGCCACTGGTTATTTCCTCGCGCGCAGGAGCAGAGTCACCGTCCGCCATTGGAGGTCGCACGGCAAGCTCCCCTTCCCGGCTAGTGCTGTCACCTACAGAGCCCCAATACCCCTTCCTCTCGCGCCACTGGAGCTGCCCAGGCCGCTTGTTGCCCGGGTCGGACTGCACCCTCGCCGGAGCAAAGCTCCCAGCAGCCGCCATGGCCTGCCACCGCCGAGCTCACTCGCCGGAGCACCTCCCGCCGCCTCCAACCCCTCAAATCGACCCTAGGTGAGTCCCTCATCATCCCCGGCCACTTTCCCGGCCAATCCCGGCCCTCCCTTGGCCGAATTCCGGCGATCCCCGCTGCTGGCCGCGCCCAGGGACCCAATTGCAGAAGATGTTTTCCGTCTAAGGGCCTAACTGTGAAAATCAGGGACCTGTTCGCGAAGAATCAGTTTCAGATCTAGATCCAAAGTGCTGCACCTTGTAAAATCCGTATAAAATCATAGAAAAATCCAAAAATTGCAAACCCAATTTTGCTGTGCTCTGTGTGAACGGAACTACAACTTTCTCAAAGCATGTGTATACTTTTGAGCTTCAGTTTTTGCTTGAAAAATAGAAATGTAAAATACCTAGATCTATGTTTCTGCAAAATCTATACATGATCTTGAGCTGGATTTTGGATATGTTGTGGGAACCAGCATGTTTAGGTTCTGTGCCAAAAATTGCTCAAAGTTACTGAAGGTATCTTTTTAAATAAATTATCTTGTGGTATTGATAAATCTTCCTAGATGATTTTGTAGCTTAAAATATAATTATTCTGGAGCCCAACCTTTGGCTATTATCATATTATACTAAAATGCATCCTTGGTGAATTTATCATGATTTTATCTCCGTTAGAAATATTATTTCCTCATTTATGCTTGTTTTTAATCATAAATATGTGTAGCAAGATCCATAAGGGCTATAGGTGTGTTTATTGTTTCTTTAGGCTTGTTTTGGACCAAATCATGTGTGAGAGAAAGTTTGGATTCATTTCTGTTATATTTATTTTGTCATGTATTAATCCTCTATTTGCTAGCTAGGATTGCCTTTATTTTGTGTATTTGAATTCAGTGGTGCAAAAGCTAGTTACTTGCTGTCCAAGGAAGTGTTCCTAGTCATTAGGGCCAGTGGGTACTGTTGGATAAGTTTGTTATGTGTTTAGTTGTTTAAAAGGCTGCAAACTAGATTAATCTAGTAAAGGAAAAATAGGAAAAAAGCCTCCTTTTGTATATAAATGAAATAAATGAGATAGGAAAGTAAAATGGTGGTACAAAACTAAATTCCTTGCTGTTTGCATGTAAATAAAATATTCTTTTATAGATGTGCACACAATCACCTAAAGAGAAGACTAAGTAAGCCTTTTTGATTACCTTTAAAAGGAGAAATGGTTAAATACATTTCTTAAGGTGAATATGACCAACCTTATGCTCTTTGTTGTTGTTTGGTACTGTTTTTGAATTAAATTAAAATAATTGCACTCCTAATCACTGCATTGCATTCCCCGTGTAGAAGTCCCCGACGGTAGCTATACGCTTGTGCCGGCTGACGAGAACGAGGGAGCAGGAGGAGACGTGCACTACGTGACCGTAGAGCAAGACCCGGGCCAAAGTCCGGAAGTTTGTGTGCCTGCTTGTGCTGACGAAGGCAAGCCCCGGTTTATTCATTAACCCATGTGTTTCTTTAAACTTTTGAATTTACTTCTTGTTATCTTATTTGCATTTACGTTCAGGAGTTGAATTGAAACCCTAGTTGCATGATCCATAAGTACATATGATCTTTTACTAGCATGTTTGGTCGCTAGTTGCTATGCTTTAAGGATCCGGTACAAGTCGAGTGATGTTCGTCACTCGCGAGAATAGGATCTCTTTTATGCAATCACCATATGTTTAAATGGTTTTCTTATGTGGTAAGAGCATGGGATTTGGGCTCCGGTCCAATGGCTTCGTTGGTTAAGTGTTTGAAAGTACTAAACACTTGTCGGAAATGGGCACAGTAAGCCTAGTACCTAAATGAGGCGGTACGGGGTTTTACTATCACTACTCTTAGGGTTGCAGCCCCGGGCTTGCTACCCGAGTGCATGCGTGAGGCTGGGTGACCTTAGTGGCGTAGCACAGATAAACCTTGTACTTAAGACTGTGAGCTATTATCCCCAAACCGAAGAATGACGGGAACCGCCTGGTTGGTGAACTCTTAGTGAGGGCACCTCCCGTGTGTTTAGGTCCACCTTCCAAGGTTATGAATTAATCGATCGTCGGCCTCCCACCGTTATCTGAGACTACTTACCCGACTGGCCATGATATCCCTTTATGATGGAACTTTGTGAAGATTATTACATTGATTAATTGTTTGTACAACTTTGGTTGCAATAGTTGCTTATCTAGAAATGATTATTCTACTAGAAGATGAGCTAAAATATTGAAAGTAAGGATTCACTACTTAGCAGCTTTTTGGCAAACCAAACCCACAAGCCAAAAGCCATGCATGATTAGAGGTAAAGTCTTTCTTCTAGACGGGTAAGTCTTTCTGAGTATTAGTATACTCCGCCTTGCTTTATAAATGTTGTTCCAGGTAATGCATGTGATGTGTGGCCTGGAGAACTTCCACCCGGCTGGGAGCTGGAATGGGTGGATGACGAAGAGTGATTGCATCATGGACAGGCCTCCTATGATGTGATCGTATCGTTTAGTTATCTTCTGCTGTTTTCAATAAACTTTGAACCATTTACTTTCATGTCAAAGAACTATGTTTGTAATAATGAACCCTACGGGGATGTGATAGTTTAAATCGTAAGGCACTCTGGACTCTCCTTCGTGGGAGTTTTAATGCATACGTTCGATCCTCTCTGTGATGTCAAGTGATTTACCGGGCGTTAACCCGGCAACACTCAACGGGATGCTTCTTTATTATCGCTTAATGACCAAATGGAGTGGTTTAGGCGATAGTACGGAATTATCTCGGGTGGGGTTGTCACACTTCTACATGTGGTGCTTTAGCTCTGGCCTTGGCAAATCTCTTGGTGTACTCTTGTAATGGTTCTTTATCTCCTTGTTTTATGAGGTGAAGATCTCTTGATGTGAGATCTTGGGGTTGATACCCCTGGAAGTTGTTCTCTATTCTTCGTCGAAGTTGTTCCCATGACCTAATGCTTCCTTTTGGCAGCGAGCGTGTCACTACTTTGCCAAGCCTTTCTAGGCCATTATCATAGCTCTTGCCATTGCTACATCATCACCCCCACCCGAAGATATTGCAACAGTGTATTTATGGAGGAACTGTCTTGGGTCTGACTCACCACCTAGCAAGGATGCAGGCAACTTGAACATCGGTGGCCAATCAGCTCTCTCAAGCTCTAATGAAAGAGGGGAAGCGGGCTTCGCCTTTCTTGAGAACACCTCTCTGCATCTTTTTTGTGGCCTACGTTCCACATACGCCTCTTCTTCTGAGTCATAATACAAGGAGTCTTCATCATACTCTTCCTCTTCTTCGTTAGTGTCTTCATCAACAATTATGGGTCTTCGTTTCTTTCTTTGCTTTTGCACTTTTCAAGGTTGTTGGGTCAATTCTTGCTAGTGAATGGAGTTCAACTGAGCTTGCAAGATTGTGATTTGTTCTTGTAGCTGTAATGTTTTCCTTCTTATTGCTTGTTGCTCTTCATCTTCCTGCAATTGCTACAGTAGCATTCTCTTCTTCTTGACTTGCTGCAGCATCTCATTGTATCTGGTCTTTTCTTGTGTTGGGTCTTCGTTCTGTATTTCGTTCACCCTGGAGATAGCGGCCCCTGCTCGAGCTCTTGTATGGATGTTTTATTGCATTGGTCTTTCTCTCATCTTCGCAGCAAGTCTTTCTTCGATTCTTCTTAGTGAAGCAATGTCCTCATCTTTGACTCCTGCATCTGCTAAACCGACCTCAAAGTATCCTTCTGCTACATCTTCCGCTTCTTTCTCTTGATCTTCTCCTACCCTGTGATTTTGTGGACTTAGGACCATGTCCCTTGTCCTGTTTGTGTTATCTATTATATGTCTCTCTCTAGGGTTTTTACTCTGTGCTTCCGATGCGTCATCGGTCGCTCTATTTGGATGTGGTTGTGGATTCTTCGTTAACTTCTTCGGTGGCATGGCTGGGTCGGAACACAGTGGGCGCATTAACTGTTGGGATATAAATCTTCCCCGAAGAGGGACCAACAGTCGAAACGAACTAGAGGAAAGGAAAACACTTACGACACCGAAGAAATATGAAACTCAAACTCGACTAGGCGTAATGAAACTTAGCTGCATTCCAATCGCCCCCATTTCGTTACCATCGGGTCCTTTTTATAGGCCCATAACAATTACGCTTTACAACACTTGCCATCACTTTTCCACATTGTGCGAAGCATCTCAGGGATATTTTGGTAACCTCGCAGGGCCCATACTCACACACTTTACAGGTGTTCACTTTACATCCTGTTGATCTACGTGTCTGCCTTCGTGGCGCCTTGATCTTCGGTTACACCTCTTCTCCCTCATTGAAGCCTTTCCCGTCTCTTCTTTAGGATACTTTGACGCTTGTCTCCTTCGCTTCCCCTTCACAAACTCTGCATAGTGTTCAGTATCTTCGCGGCGCTTCTCTTGTCCTGGCCCCTTCGCATCGCTTCTTCGCACGACCACGGAACATCTTCATCACGCCTACTTCTCGTCATCTTCACGCGTGAACTTCACCCCCGCGGACGAAGAGATTGAACTTCGCTTCCACGGACTATGTTTGTTCATCGCTCTTCACCCGCTCTTCGACGCTCTTCGCCTGCTCTTCGCTGGCCAGGCTTGTGGTCATTTCCTGAAACAGCCAACGCACAAACCAAAATAGGACCCATTATTCTCTGATGAGCCGAAGATACAGGGGGGTTAGTTGCGAAATATTTACCCCAACAGTTTATGCTATAAAAAGGGACTGACGCCTATCAGTGCTCCTCACTTGCTTCCTTCTTCTCTAGATCTAGATCTAGCTATGGCACAATGAATTCCTCCTCCTCCTCATTCTCTTAGTGACTAGAAGAATTCTTGTGATATGGGTGATTGCGTTGCTCATCCCTGTAGCACAGTTGCTAGAAAAATCATTGTGATATATCAGATGTTGGGGGAAGGTAGCCCAGAATCTCCTTGCATTAGGAAGACAAGTCGACGGAAAGATCAGGTCTGGGAGAGAAGCCCAACCCCACTACTGTATCTTTCTCGTCAAACTTGCGTTTCCTTTTGCTTTCCCCTTCTCCTCTAGGAGAAGAATTTTTGAAGGGATATGTTTCCACCCTTGATCCATTGTATCCTTCTCTTGTGCTCATTTGTAAGCATGAAGAAGAAGCCAACAGTAAAGTCATAGAATCTGGAGCATATCTTGTAAAACTTACATTTCCTTTTGCTTTCCCTCCTCCAGGAGGAGGATTTTTTGAAGGGAACGTTCTCCCCCTCTACTGTATTTTCCTCACTTGTAAGCATGAAGAAGAACAAGCCGTCAGGAGCATCTCTTTTGCTTAGTTTAGATCTATATATGTTCCTCATCCTGGTAGTGCCTAGTGATGATGAACATAGATGGCCGCTTTGTAACCTTCTGATGTATCGATGATGACTGTAATCTGTGTGTGTGATTTTGCATCTCAAGAGATATACTTGTGTGATTATCTGTGTGCGGTCCAATTTTTTGTATGATTTACCTACTCACTTGCAAGCATGAAGAAGAACAAGCTGATGGAAGTATATCTCTTTTGCTTAGTTTAGATCTATGTTTCTCATCCTGGTAGTGCCTAGTGATGATGAACATAGATGGCCGCTTTGTAACCTTCTGATGTATCAATGATGACTGTAATCTGTGTGTGTGATTTTGCATCTTAGAAGACATGCTTATCTATGTGTAGTCCAATTTATTTGTACGATTTACCTACTCACTTGCAAGCATGAAGAAGAACAAGCTGACGGGGGATAGCTAATTCGCGTCTCTTTTGATGTAATCTGTGTGAGATTTTGCATCTCTTGCCCATAACAAAGGCGACACGGGTTAGCTAATCCTCGTCTCTTGCCCATAATAAAGGCGATGTGAGTTGGCTAATCCTCGTCTCTTTTATACTAACGCCCGCTACTGATCATAATAATGTCAGCAGCCTGCAACGTACTTACTGAACTGAATACATATAGTATACTAGGTACATATTAAAAATGGATTCAAATTCCAGCAATACATCACATCCTTTATATTACAAAACAGATTCCATTTCCACCAATAGACACATCCTACATTACAAAAAGGATTCAGCAGAAATCAGGCTTGCCTTTTCTTCCTTGATTTTTGTATGTGGATTTTTTCACTATGGCCGCTTTGCAAGTACAGTGTTTTGTTACTTCCAAAGAGTCGGGGCTTGTATGAAGTGTCAAAGGATGGAATTTCGTCAAACTGGTTGTATTCCTCCTCCTAAACAACATTTTCAACCCCAACAATCTTTTTTTCACGTAGAACCATAGACCGGTTGCTCTTTGCAAGGTCAGGTACATAGAACACTTTCTCAACATCGTTGGCGAAGACAAACACTTCGTTTTTGTAACCACAGACCCAGAGATCAACACTAACATAACCATATTTGTCCCTGCTCACAGCTCTCTTCCCATTGGTGACCCATCTGCACCGAAACAAGCCTACCTTCAATCCTACATAATCAAGCTCCCATATCTCCTCTATTTGACCATAATATGTGTTTGTCTCCATGTCATCATCATCATCACCACTGTCGTCAACAACGGCCCGTACACGCAACACTATTTTGATAGACGCTCTTTTTATCTTGGGCCATGGTGTATAACGTGTATCCATTGATATCATCCATTGCTTAGTATGTTGTAACAGTGAACAATGGCCCCGCTGCTAAATTCCTTATCTCATGGGTTATTACAACATTGCTACATGTCTCGACATAATCTCAGAGCCACCTGCTGAAACCTTTGCATGTGCATCTTTGCAAGCCAAGCCCTACCACGATGAAGGTTGTCTTGACGTAGTTGTCGCTTGTGCTCATTGGCAAACGGTGTAATCAAGTGCAGTTGTTGTATCACGGTGAAATGAGCATTTTGGAAGGCATCTAGTTCTAGAGTGACTGACTTTTTTCCCCAGGGTCCCAACACTTGGAAGCCTACCTTCATGCCGTGAGCGAGGCACACCAATGGGGTTTTGGGGGTCCATATAACCCATGGCCCACTCCAATGCTTCGATGGTCTCGTAGCCACGAACAATGGCTCCCTCCGGAAATAACTAGTTATGTACCACTGATTCTAGGAATCCATAAAACCTCTCATATGGAAACATCTGATGAAGGTAAGATGGGCCAAGGAACCAGATCTCCCTCGCGAGGTGTGCTGTTAGATGCAGCATGAGATTAAAGAATGATGGTGGGAAGGTAGCTTCAAGAAGGTATAGGGTCTCGAAATGCCTCCTCTCTAAGTCCAATAGTTTTTCCTCATCAATCACCTTATATTCTATTGCATTGAAGATTAAACACAAGCTCGTGACTGTGTTGTGAACCAGTTCTGTCTTGATACCTCTAAGTGCAATAGGAAGAAGAGTTGTCATCAACACATGGCAATCATGAGATTTCATCAAGTTGAAATTCATTTTCATTTCCTTCACTGACACTACCTCTTGAAGTTTGATGTGTATCCTGAAGGTACTTTCAAATCATGCAAAAATTGACAGAATTCTTTTCTCTCTGCCTTTGACAAGGTGGTTGCAGCAACGGGAAGGTCCATCCCCATCTCTGTTTCCTCTGCATAGAGCTCCGGCCTAATGCCCAGTTCTTTAAGATCCTCTATTGCATTTTTATGATCTTTTCCTTTGGACTTCTGTTGTAGCAATGTTCCACAAGTAGCTTCACACACATTCTTCTTGACATGCATGTTGTCAATCAAATGATGCAATCCAACATCAGCTAATACTCTAGCTCCCATAAAATTGATTTCTTGTTCCACATTCCTTCTTCTTCTTCACCATCTCGTTTCTTTCTTTTGCCAAGGGTTTTTTCAGTTAGTTTGGGTAACTCCTCGATAGTTTTGACATCCTTGACTTTCAAGTGGACCAAATCTCCAGTCACATGAAACGGCGCCTCTCAATTCTCCTTTTGCCCACTAAACTGGCAATCCATGGCTCGGTATGGATGTTTCTTGCCGAGGAAATGACGGTTCCCCATAAATACGTATTTCTTTGAATGTCTTAGCCAAACTGCACAAGTGTCTTCCAAGTAGTGTGGGCAAGCTGCACCTTTCCTTTTACTCTGGCCAGAGAGGTTGCGATGAGCCGAGTTGTCGTTGATGGTGGTGAACAACATGGCGCGCATTGTGAACTCCTCATGCTTGAACTCATCCCAAACCTCCTTCACACCAGGCTTCCACAGTATCTTCAAGTCATCAACTAGTAGCCTCAAGTAGACATCAATACGGTCGCCAGGTTGCTATGTGTTGAGTTCTGTTCACGCCATTTGTGCTCATAGCAAACTGTATGCTCCTTATGTCTTTGTTAAACCAGGGAAAGTGGTTATTAATTTTACCCTATTGTGCTACATCTGCGGGTGCCTAAACTTGCCATCTTGCTTAAGCTCCTTTCGGCCTTTGTCATGCCAACGCAAGAGTTGGGCCTCCTTTCATTGCGAACCATCTTCTCAACTGAGGAATGATGCAAAAATAGCATGATACCCTCACAGGAGCCCCTCTGTTAGCCTTCTTCTTCTTGCCTTTGATCTCGCCAGGCTCGTTCTTGTCATCAGCATTATTATCATCTCCACCATTCTTTTTCCTCTTGTAACGATCATAGCCACACTTGGGGCACTTGTCAAGGTCTACTAATCTCCATGGAACAGTACACAACTGTTCTTGCATGCATGGATTTTTTCAACCTCTATTCCCAGATGACAGATTATCTTCTTCTCCTCATAGATAGACTCTACTATTTGGTTTCCTTCAGGTAGCATGTCTCTAAGCACATCCAATAGATGTTTGAAACTTTTGTTGCTCCAACCATGATCTGCCTTAAGCTGCAGAAGTTTTAGATCACCAGAAAGGCGAGAGCACTTCTGGCAATCAGGATAGAGGGGTTTATTTGAATCTTCAATGAACTTCTTCAGCCTCGCTAATTCAGAAGGTGTGTACACTCGTTGAAACTCAACATCCTGCAATATTTGATAAACATTGTGCACACATTGCAACACCTCACCATCATCGAAGCCCCTAATTTCTTATCCTCAGGCCTCATCACATTTTGTGGGAATAATGGTTCATTTTCCTCAAAAACTCCACCGTCATCAAGGTCTTCATCATGGTCGGTAGCATGGTGTCGCACTTCACCTTCATTTAGGCAGCCTGCTTCGAGTTCATTAAGGCCTTCCTCAACATGTTTACTCCAACACATGTAATTTTTTGTGAAACCATGTGTGACCAAATGATGAAAAATGATTTCTCGTTGTGAGAATTTCTTCTGGTTGAGACAATCTATACAGGGGTAAAGCATTGCCTGAACACCACAGTTTCTCTTATCTGTCTCTGCTTGATTTAGAAAACCATTGACCCTACTTAAGAAATTCTCCCCATCTTCTTGGGGTTGTCTATACATCCAAGCCCGAGCAGCAGCCGCCATTTGCATTCCATACACCAAATGAGCATAATTCATAACACAAAAAAACCGATAACATAAGAGGATTATGACAGCTGAAGAATTTCAATAAAAGGGGGCAATTAATTTCCACCTTGACGAGGACTTTCTACGAGGCAAGCGCCGACGAGAAGGAGGGTCAGAGGCGGCGTCACGGCCACAGAAATAACACGGAGGACGGTGCCGAGCCCCAGGGGGACACAGAGGCGTCTGCTTTGGATGACGCCGCGGTAGACGTCCGCTAGCTCCATTCGCCATCACGCACGAGGCCAGATGGCCTGCTACAACGCTAGCTTTCTGAGGAGAGAAAGCACGACTCTCAGAGCGCGCGCAGCTGGCGGCGGCGAACGGGCAGGCCGGTGGGGACATCTGAGCAGAGAGATCGAGCGAGTGACCTTCTGAGGAGGGAGATTGAGTATTGTTGTCGGAACGGGAGTGGCCTTCTGAGGAGAGAGAGCGAGTGGTGTCAGAAGTAGAAGATAGAGATGAGCAATAACAATGCGTGTCTCCGATGTGAGAAAAAAGGCGACCCTAGGAGGCAATCAAAGGAGACGAATCCTAAGAAACGAGCGTATCTAATTGGGTCGCCAGCAAAGGAGACGCATCCTAACAAACATGTGTCTCCAGTATGAAAGTTATTAGTAACGGACTTTATAGTCTGTTACCAATAGGGCAGTGATCAGTAAAAGACTTAAAAACCTATTACCGATAGGGCATTGATCGGTAATGGACTTTACGAGCCCATTGATGATAGGTTTAACTGTTGTAACAGACTCGATTTAATGTCCGTTACAACGAATTAATGTAACAGGTGTTTAAGAAGCCCGTTACTAGAAGTCCACATCTGTAACAGGCGTAGTGGAGGTCAACCCTAGGGTCGGGCTGCCGCGCTTATGGGTAACGGACGCCAAACAACAACCGTTACAGATGTGGGTGCATGTAACAGGTGTTAAGGGCCCGTAACAAATGTTGTGTGACCTATTTGAAGTTTTCACGTAGTGTCCTACTCCCTCCCTCTCCCTCCACACCACCGTCGCATCCTCTCATCTCTCTCTCCCTCAACGTTGTCGTTCCGGCCTCTGCTGCGGGGTGAGGCGCGCACTAGCACCTCCCCCTCTCTGCATCTGTCTCTCTCTCACTCAGCCAATGCTCCAAATCCATCCCTCCCCACGCACCCTCCACCGGTGGCCTCCCTCCCTCTACACGCTGGCGGCCTCCCTAGCCAACAGACGAATGGTGGCGGCGAAGGCCTCCCCACCGGATCTTGGGCGAGTGGGACGACTCCCTCGTCTGGTGCAGGTTGAGGAGATCCCGGCGTCCGTGGAGGTCCCGGCGGGCGGCGACCCCATTCCTTGCTCCCGACAGTGCGGTCGAGCCGAGGCCCGCGGCGGTGGCCCTTGTCGGGCCTTCCAACTCCCTTGTGCACAGGTCTACAAGGTCCCGACGTTTGCCATCTCCGGCATGGGTCGCGACCAATCCTGATCCAGTGGTGCACCGAGGAGTCTCAGCATGGCGGTGGAAGAGCCTCGACCTCTTCTCCTCCCGCGTGCCAGCTGCCCCCTCGCATCCTTCCCCAGCCCCGAAACCTTCCTCTATCTCTCTCATCTGCCTCCCTGTTTTTGTTTTCCACAGGTGGCGCGACGTGGTGTGGTGGTGGTGACGGTGGTGACTTGAGCGGACGACCGGTGGGCCCGTGGTGCCTGTGGGGTTTGCCTTTTCTTTATTCTTCTTCAAAATACTTTGCTCAGAGTCATCTGGGCTGTCAGCACACGTGTGTCGTGGGGCTAGTGCTTGGCTCTCGGCAAAGACCTCTTTGCTGGCCAATTTGTACCGAGACCTCTTTGTTGAGTGTTTCCTTTCGGCAAAGGATGTGTCGCGAGGAAAGGTGCCTTTGTCGTGAGCGCCTGGCTCACGACAAAGGTGAGAATTCTAGTAGTGATGTGGATTGCACATTAGCCCTGCAAAGGGAGCGGGTCGATCCGTTCTGTAACTCGCTCCGACCCCAAAACAAACGAATGGATTGAAGCAGGGCAACCCGAGTTAGAGGAGGAGCATCAGGGTCGTTACTCCCATCTATCCCAATCGCCCTAGGGCCGAACCTTGCAGCTGTTCTCCTACCTCAAAAGGCGCTCACCGTGGGCATGTACCGCAGCTGCTTCACGCTGGCCGCCACCGGCGAGTCAGCGAGGACGGCGGTGGCGACGGCAGCATGTACTGCAACCGCTTCAAGATCGCCACTGTCGACGACAATGGCATGTACTATGACCGCTTCGAGCTCGCCGCCACCGGCAAGGAGAAGTGTCGGGGACAGCCCTGAGGGTCCCCTTAAACAAATGGGGGAATCTCGCTTAAAACCTGCAAAAAACCAAAGCCAAACGCATCTTGCTTAAGCGCGCACACGGGGCACGGCCCATGCCGCGGTGGCCCCCGCGGCCCACCAAGGCGGCCCACTCAAAGGTCCCCTCGAGTAGGCTTCGCCTCGCTCGAGGGTACACACCTCCCTCGAGCGGGCTCCGCCTCGCTCGAGGACGCTCCGTACGCGCACGCCCGTTCCCGCACGCGGGTACGGGCATTTAATGCTCTGACAACGGCGGGGCGGCACCATCATGCGCCTGGGACTCACGCCCCAGCCCTGTTGCACCAACTCCCTAGGGGGAACCCATCTCAGCCACTGTGGGGGACTGTGCGACATGACCGGTGCCAGCCCCGTGACGCCGCGCCGCCTACTCCCGTACGGCTAACGTGCCGAGCCCTCGAAGGGGGGCCGGCCACACCCTCGAAATGCTTTCCCGTGACCTTGCAGGGCCAGGTCGTGATGCTAGGCCGGCGGGGCACCATCCCTGTCACTGTAAATTGCAGGCGGCCGCCCCCGTGCGTACAACACCACGCCGGGCACTGTGGTAACAGCTCCGGCACTGTGAGGCATGCGGGAACGGAACGCCGCCATGCCTGCCACTGTATCCCGTACGGATCGTCGTCAGCAACCCCCTCGAGCCCGCAGGGGGACATCACGGCCAACCACTGCGCCCCTACCCTCGAAGCCACCACTGTTCGGGTACAAGATACGCCATGATGGCCAGATCACGGCAAGGACCGTCAAGGCGGCTGCCTACTCTACGGCGCGGTGCACCATACTTCCCCATGTAGCTGAATAGTACGGCATGCATGTAATTCACCCTCTCCTTGGCCTATAAAAGGAAGGGGAACTCCCCCGCCGCAGGGGACAGACAGGAGACGACAGACAACATACAAGGCACCACGCACTCGCTTCCCAATTCTCCCACAACATATTCAGCCACTTCACCAGGGACTTGGAGGCCAGGCCTTCTCTCCCGCCTTGCTTGTAGCTGCCCCACTACAGGCACCCCGATGCCGAGCAATATAGTGCCCCGAGCACACCACTGCTGGACGTACGGCCCCCCGGCCGGAACCAGGATAAACCTCGTGTCTCTGATTGCTTAGCATCGACCATTGAGGGATAGACCTTGGCGCTTATTACTGGTTAGTGTCGGGACCACATTCCGCACCGACAGTTGGCGCCCACCGTGGGGCAGAAGAGCGCCTGAGGTCAATCCGCTGTCGGCTCCCTCCATGGTGATTCGCACCGAGTACTGCGGTACGCGCTACTCCATGGGCAGCTCGGACCCCCTCCCCGCCGGGTTCGAAATCCGGTTCGGAGGCCTGAACTTTCAGGCCACGGGGAACGGCTACCTGATGCGCCTCACCAACCGTGAGGAGCTCCGTGCACGGCGCCAAGCCGGGTCCGCCCCGGTCGCAGCTACACGCGTCGCCACGGCGCAAACACCCGCCGGCACGGACATCGCGGGCCCGTCGGTGTCTCGGCGTCGCCGCCGCTCCGGCCGGCGCTCACGCCGGGCGCGGTCGGAGCGACGGCAAGCCGAACGCGCCGCCTCCCAACACGCGCGCGCCGTCGGCACAACGACCGCCGCCTCGGCGGGGGAGCGCGCGGTCTCCGGGCCGCGCTTCCCCATCGGTCTGCGCGGCGCTACGACGGCCTACAACGCCAACGTCAACACCACGATGAGGACCAGGAGCTTCCCAATGGTCGATGGATGACCGCTCCTCAGTGATGAGTGATTGACAACGGGTGTTGGACTGACTCTTGGCTTAGTGCGCAGGTGTAGGCTGCGGCCTAGTTCGTGTTGTTGCAGGTGAAGAATGGGCGCGAAAGGTCTTCAGCCTTGAGGGGCCTCCGGAAGATGGAGAGACAAGTAGGCTCGGTTCGAGGGACCCGGTGGACAGCGGGACTGGGTGCGGGCCACATGGTGGCGACACGAGCAAGACGAAGTCATGGACAGACGAGCCGGTGCACGATGGCAGTCAAGTCAAGTGGTTTGGCGGGAGGCCGGACCGGGCACGCGGGGTTTGGTGGTTTGCCCACAAAACCATCGGCGGACGGTTTCTTGGTTTGGGCCTCAAAACCAAGTCCGAGGGCCCAACACGACGGAGGCGGGATCCGGGCGTGTCGGGAAGCTTCGAGGCGGAGGACACGCGGCGGGATCGCATGGCTTGCGTCGGGAGGACGCGGGGTGCGGCAAAGGCGTGGCCGTCCGATGGCAAGACCCACAAACATTACCTAAATGCCCCTGCGTGGGTTGTATCGCCAGTAGTTAAGTTAGGGGTAGTCGAGTCATTTACCACTCCGGCGGGACCCAATATATAAGCCATGAGGGTGTGTGGATGGCTCTCTGGCTCCGCGACTTAGGGTTTCATTTCCTCCCTCCTCTTTCTCATTTTCATAGCTATTTTTCCTCCATTTTCTCTAGGCTAGCATGAGAGCTTCTTGAGAGATTTGTTGAGAGGGATGGATGCTAGGGCGGCATGCTAGACCTTGTGAATCTTTCCTGGTTTGTATAGAAGATTCGGGGTTGTGTTTTCGTGGCCTTTTTGTGCTTGTTTTCGTGCCTTTGTTCCCGGTTCGTTTCCGTGGATTTGGGTGGGTTTCTCCCCGGATTTCTTTGAGGGATACATGGATAGATGTCTCGTGCATCTTTGTGATTGATCTTGTGCCCTCAAACGCCGGGAAACCACTTGGATTCGAAGTTTTTCGTTCGGTGCTCTAGTTTTTGGTGGTGCTCAAAGGATTCGCGATTCCCGGTGATTTAGGGAGTTAGGAGGCAAGATTTTTGGGCTATAGCATCCTTGTGTGACGCTTTTCAAGTCCCCAAACCCTTGTCTTCACAACCTTCAACCGTTTGGGAAATCCGATGATGATTTGGGGGAGTTGACCTTCGAGGTCGGGCCTTTTCCTGTTCTGTTCGCAAGGGGCGGGACCGCTCGGGGTCGGCGGACGGTCCGCGTGGGTCCTGTTCGTCGCGTGTTCGTCGAGTTCTTGTGCGTCCTTGCTTTCGATCCGGTTTGGCTTTTGGTTTTGGTTGCAGCCAGTTTGCGGACGGTCCGAGCTCGAGTAGCGGACGGTCCGTGGGTGGCGCGGACGGTCCGCCCGGCCTTGGCGGACGGTCCGTTTTTCTCGGGTCGCTTCTGGTTGTTCTGTGTGCTTTAACGGACGGTCCGCGATGTAGCGCCGGACAGTCCGCGGGGGCTCGCGCGGACAGTCCGTGGCTTCAGGTCGGACAGTCCGCGAGGCCTGCGCGGACGGTCCGCCCCTCCTGGCCGGACGGTCCGCCAGAGCCTGTGTGCTTTGTGTCTTGGTTCGATCCTTCCCTTCCCTTTCTAGTGCTTCCACGTGTGCTTCAAGGAATCGTTCATAGGACTAGAGGTTGATCCATAACCTCGTGGTCTTGGCGATTGGTGTGTGATTCGATCCATCGCTCGTGTGTGACCGGGGTTTGACTAGGGTATAGGCCGGGTTCTTTTGAAAGAATTTTTACCGGCACCTATTCACTCCCCCCCTCTCTAGTCGCCATCTGATCCTTCAATTGGTATCAGAGCTTGGTGTCGGATTCTTTGCGACTTTGACAAGTCTCGAATCCTAAGATGGCGTACATTGAGCGGGGCGGTCCGCCGCACTTCGATGGCAAGGGTTACCACAAGTGGGCGGCCCGAATGATGATCTTTCTTCGTGGAAAGTTGTTGGATTTCATTGTGCTTGACAAGACCTATGCTATTCCGGTCAACATCCATACTCTTATGGTGACCGATGCCGGTGCTAAGGCCAAGTATGAGGCTAATGCAAAAGCCGTTGATCACTTGGTCCGGAGCTTGTGTGATCCAGAGTTTGAGCGTGTTCGCCATTTGAATCTTGCTTGGCAAATTTGGGAAAAGTTGTTGGTTGCTCACGGTGGTGATAACCATGTGAAGGCTCGCCTCTTTGTCTCTTACCGGATGCAATATGAGAATTTCACTCCACTTCCTGGTGAGGGCATTGATGCGATGTTTCAGAGGTTCACCGCCATTGTGAACAACATGAAAGCTAATGTTGAGGATTTTCCTTACACCGAGCATGATCAGGCTTTGAAGCTCTTGCATGTCTTGGACCCAAATGTTTGGGGTGCTAAGGTTGAGGCCATCAAGGAGTCTGGGCAGTACTTGACTATTGAGTTGGATGACCTCTTTTCTAAGCTCAAGTCGGCTGAGGTTGACAGGAGGTTGCAATCCAAACATGAGGGCTCAACTGACCATAGTCTTGCTCTTGTGGGCGGATCAAAGGGCAAATCTAACCCTTCCTGTCGACAGTTTTCCTTGTCTTCTCTTATGTCTATTCCAGATGAGGAGTTTGATGTGCTGGGCGAGGAGGAGCTGGCCTTGCTCTCAAGAAGGTTTGAACGACTACACGAGAGTCGGAGGAATGCAAGGCGGAGCTCCGGGACGTGCTACAAGTGTGGCAAGCGAGGCCACTTCATCGCCGAGTGCCCGGAAGCGGAGGAGAACAAGTACAAGGTGAACGAGTACAAGGCGCACCCGAGGCGTGAAGACAAGTACTCCTCCAAGGGCAAGCACTTCAACAAGTCCAAGAGCAAGTACAAGGACAAGCGGCGACCGAGCAAGAGCGGCTACAAGAAGAACAAGGCAAGAGCGATGGTGGCTGGTGCGAGCGACGTTGACTCAAGTTCAAGCGAGGAGCAACAAGCTCAAGCAGCCGAAGATGAAGACGCCGGGAGGCGCAAGGGCAAGAAGAGTGCAAGCCGGAACCTCGCCGGGTTGAGCCGTGTGGCGCTTGAGGGCTTTTGTGGCATGGCCCATAGCTCAAGCAAAGCAAGAAGAGCGAGAAGGAAGACAGCGACTCCGACTCGGAGGATGAGGTAAATCGTGATCCCGACTCTTTGCTTGCTGAGATTGCTAGGTTGAATGGCTTGATTGATAACCGTGATAGTGTGCTGAGAGATGCCAAAAAGATGAGGAAAGATCTTAGGGCTCAGCTTGTGAATGCTAGCGAGAAAGTAGGAGAGTTAGAGTCAAAATTGCTTGAATTGAAACTTGAGAATGACTCTTTGAAACTTGCTCCTACCACTCCTGATGATGTTGATTGTGTTGAGTGTGATGCTTGGTTGAATGAGATCAAACTGCTTAATGAAAAGAATGCTTCTACTTTGGCTAAACTAGATGCTCTTAGGACTGAGTATGATGAGCTTAAGGCTAGACCCACTTTGCTTGGTGCTTGTAAATCATGTCCTACTATGCATGCTAAGCTTGTTGATGCTCGTTCTACCATTAGTTCTTTGGAAGCATCTTTGAAATCTCCTGTTGTCAATGCATGCACTAGCTGTGATGAGGTTACTTTGCGCAATCTTGAACTTACTTCCCATTTGGATGTCATCTATGAGGAGAATGACTATTTGAGGAAGGTGTTGGGTTGGTTGTCTGGGCAGGAACCTCAATTGAAAATCATGATTGAGGAGTTCAAGAGAGCTGATGGTCGTGGTTTGGGGTTTGAGAAGTTGGGTGAGAAAGTGGGAGAGAACAGTGGGGAGAGCGTGTATGAGAAGTGTGTTGAGTCTAACCCCGAGTTTGAGGTGATTGGAGACATCCAAGTCCCACTTCCAAAAGCACCCAAGAACTCTTTCACACCAAAGCCAAACCACCTTTGCAACAAGCTTGACACAACCCAAGATCCACCCAAATTCCCACCTAAGACAAATGACCTCAAGAAACCTGTGAAGTTTGTGGGTGAGAGGGGTGTGAAGCCTAGTGAGAAGCCAGAGCCAAAACCAAAACCCATCCCCTTCAGGTGTGAGTATTGTGGCAAGGAGAGGCACCTTGCGTAGTTTTGCTACAAGAGGAAGAGGGATGAGAGGCTTGCTAGGGAGCAAGCGAACCCAGACAGTATCGCCGCCTCCCGGTATTCCCCGAGCCTAGAGTGCCACTTCCACGGGGTGTGGGAAGTGTGAGGAGTGTTGGCAGGTTCCCACAGAGAGGTGGTGGTGAG
This sequence comes from Cenchrus americanus, assembly GCA_947561735.1. Taxonomy (NCBI): domain Eukaryota; kingdom Viridiplantae; phylum Streptophyta; class Magnoliopsida; order Poales; family Poaceae; genus Cenchrus; species Cenchrus americanus. Next base: position 93,659,295 of record OX387242.1, on the reverse strand, counting down.
AGGTTTGCTAGGAGAGATGATGGTGTGCGTGCTGGTGAGAGGTTTGATCGGGCTCGTGGTGGTTTTGCTGGACGTCCCCCTACTCGTCATCAGTATGGGTTTAGGGGAGATGATCGCAGCTTTGGGTTCCAGAGGAACTACGGACCACGTTTTCCCCCTCGTGGTGCTCGTACTCCTCCCATTGGACATGGGAAGTTTGGTTGCAAGGGAATGATGTTTGCTAACCCCTCTTTTGAGCAGATGGCTCGACATTGGTTTAACTTTCTTTGTGCTAACCCCAGTGTCTAGTCGCTAGCTCACACTCGTTCTTGTTTCTGACTACAGGCAGGAGGCTTGGAGAACATTTGGTTGATCGACTCCGGGTGTTCTCGACACATGACCGGAGATAAGAAGTGGTTCTCCAGCCTCACCCCGGTGAAGGAAAAGATGTACATCACATTTGGGGACAATGGACGAGGAAGGGTGCTTTCTGTTGACGGATAAAAGACGTATCCCTCTACGATCCGCAAGCGTACGGACCCCACACCTTTTTCACCACGGGATTCCCAAGGTTCTTGTCAATCCGCGGAGCAAGGGGATTACAAGCGTTCGATCAACAACGACACACTAGCTACTAAAACCCTAACTACTATTATACTAGAAAACAACTAAACTACACTAGAGAGAATGATAAACGATCAAGATAGAAGACACTCGCCCACGGGTCTATGATACTAGAACATGCAATCGCTTAAAGACATGAAAACCAATCTAATCTATCGGGGATGTGACCACGGTTTCGCCCTTTCCCTCCTCTCGTACTGTCACTACGCGAAGGTATTCATGACTAGACCTTTGATGGCCACGGCGTATTGAATGGATCCAAGGAAGCATTGAGGCCTATACTCCCTTTACGGCACGGTTGCAAGCCTTAAGCATTAAAGTATATTCAACACAAGATGATAGATAGATAATCCGACAAAGTGCGATTACATCTCAAGATCGATTACAACCCATGGACGAATGAGAAGATTACCCCATCAAGGTGCCGATCATGGCACCGTTGATCATGGTTTCCCTTCCGCCCGTGTCTTCCTCCTTCTCCACGAGAGGGTGCTTCCTTCGAGGTGGTTGATCTCCCGCCGGAGATCCTCCTCCTCTCTCTCTAGCTTGTGGATGGCCTTTCGGTGCGAATAACTCCTCTCCTCGGTGTTGGCGGCGCGTCGGGGGTTTTAGGGTCGAAGATCCTTCGAGGGCAAGGAAGACGGGACCGAACCGGTGCCCGAAGTGGGCCGGGCCGCCCGCCGGGCCGGCCGGCCCAGCCCGCTTCGGCCCGGTTCGGTCGCCCTTTTTGCTCCGTGGGTCCTCGTGCACTTATCTACTTTGCCCCCTCCACTTGCATGATTTTGACGCTGTTATCCTCGCGATCAAGATGGAGGCTCTCTTTGCATGAAGTTTGATCTTTTACGCTTCAATCCCCTGGGGTGTTCCTCGTAGCACTTCGGTCCTCACCACCATTGGAAGTAATTTCAGCAAGCTCATGAACACGAACAAGACTCCATGAATGCTCCTTTGAACTTGTTGCGAATCCGTCCTTTATGTCCATGTTTTCCTACATAAACACAACACTTCCAAATGCATGCACAAAGATGAACTTGTCATATGATTAGTGTGCCTAGTGGCGGGTTAGTTCCATAATCAAATCCAAACCAAAGTGTAATGAACATGCTAGGTGCACCAAAATACACCGTCAACACTTTCGGAGGGTGTTGTGCATGTGAGTGACAAGGTAACGTTGAAGAGAGTGGCTCTTGTGAAGTCTTTGGGTTTCAATTTGCTTTCGGTTTCTCAGTTGCTTGATGAAGGTTTTGAGGTGCGTTTTAAGTCTGGCGAGTCTCGTTTGCTTGATTCTCGAGGTGATCTTGTCTGTATGATCATCCCCGAGGGTCGATTTTCGTGGCCGATTTCTCTCGTTCTTTGGGTCCTCGCTCGCCGTTTGATGGCCGGTCCTTCTTCCGATTTGTGGAAATGGCATAGGCGGTTGGGACACTTGAGCTTTGATTTGGTTTCCCGCTTGAGTGGTCTTGACCTTGTCCGAGGATTGCCGAGGTTGAAGCTTGAGAAGGATTTGGTTTGTGCTCCTTGTAGGCATGGCAAGATGGTAGCCACTCCCCATCCACCCCTGACCGATGTCATGACCGAGCGTCCGACGTAGCCGTTGCATATGGACCTTGTTGGGCCGCTCGAGTTCGCTCGGTGGGTGGGAAGTGGTATGTCCTTGTTGTGGTGGACGATTACTCTCGCTATGCTCGGGTGTTTTTCTTGGAAGACAAGAGTGAGACATTTGGTTTTGTTCGAGATCTGATCGTGAGGTTGAAAAACGAGAGGCATGGGAATGCTATTCGAGCTATCCGCAATAATAATGGCTCAGAGTTCAAGAACTCTCGTTTTGATGCCTTTTGTCGTGATCTAGGTCTTGAACATCAGTATTCGACCCCTTTTGTGCCCCCTCAAAATGGAGTCGTGGAAAGGAAAAATCGGACTCTTTGTGAGATGGCTAGGACGATGCTCGATGAGCACAGGACTCCTAGGAGGTATTGGGATGAGGCGGTCAATACGGCTTGTCATGTTTCCAACAGAATTTTATTGCGAGCTTTCAAGAAGAAGACCTGTTATGAGCTGATGCATGGTCGGGCACCCAAGGTGAGTCATTTCCGAGTCTTTGGCCGCAAGTGCTTTATTCTCGAAGAAGGGAAAACTCGACAAGTTTGAGGCTAGGTCTAGTGATGGTATTTTCTTTGGATATGCTAACCACTCTAGAGCCTATAGGGTGCTTAACCTTGAGACTAACAAAATCATGGAGACTTGCGAGGTAACCTTCGACGAGACAATGCCATGTACCTCTCTTGGCTTTGAATGTGCAGGTGATGAAGAGATGGCCGAGGACCTCTTTGAAGAGGAGAAGGACGAAGCTGGAGATGATGATGGGGAGAACCATGCGCCTGAAGCTGAGTGTGTACCCACTACTTCCCCTACGACCACTATGGAGCATGGACCGTCTACTTCATGGACAACGACGGTGCAACAAGAGGACCAGGTGAGAGAAGCTGAAGTTGAGGGGGAGGTAGTCTCGAGGCGTGAGGCTCCCCGGCGGATTCAAGAAGTGCATCCCCTGTCGAAGATCATTGGAAACATCGATGAACGCACTACACGGTCAAGGTCCAGGAATTCCTCTCATTTTGCTCATGCTGCTTTTGTTGCTACTTTTGAGCCCAAGGACATTGGACACGCGTTATCTGATGAAAACTGGGTCAATTCTATGCATGAGGAGTTGGAAAACTTTGAGAGGAACCAGGTGTGGGAGTTAGTTGAACCACCTCCAAATTGCCATCCCATAGGAACCAAGTGGGTTTGGAAGAACAAAGAGGGAGAGAATGGGATGGTTGTGAGGAACAAGTCCAGACTTGTTGCTCAGGGGTTTAGTCAGAAGGAGGGGATCGACTATGAGGAGACCTTTGCTCCTGTGGCCCGTCTTGAGGCAATTCGGATCCTTCTAGCCTTTGCCGTGGCTAAAGGGTTCAAGTTGTTTCAGATGGATGTGAAGAGTGCTTTTCTGAATGGGGTCATAGAGGAGGAGGTGTATGTGAAGCAGCCACCTGGGTTTGAGAGCGAGTTTTACCCACACAGGGTACACAGGTTGAAAAGGGCTCTGTATGGGTTGAAACAGGCGCCCCGTGCTTGGTATGGGAGATTGAGAGGTTTTCTGTTGAGCAGAGGGTTTGTGATGGGTACCGTGGATAGGACTTTGTTTCTCCTCAAGCATGGAAATGACTTGTTGATTGTGCAGATATACGTGGATGATATTGTCTTTGGTGGCTCGTCACATAACCTTGTTGCCAAGTTTGCAGATGAGATGAGCAGGGAGTTCGAGATGAGCATGATGGGCGAGTTGCAGTATTTTCTCGGACTGCAGATCAAGCAAGTGAAGGATGGAACATTTGTGCACCAGACCAAGTACACGAAAGACATGCTGAGGAAGTTCCAGATGCAAGATGTGAAGCCGATGTCGACTCCCATGGGGAGTACGGCCACTTTGGATGCGGATGAGGATGGAGAACCAGTGGACCGACGGGAGTACGGGAGCATGATCGGCTCCCTCCTCTACTTGACGGCGACGAGGCCGACATACGAGTTCGGCCGTGTGTCTGTGCGCTCGTTTTCAGGCTTTGCCGAGGACATCACATCGACAGGCCGTCAAGAGGATTTTCAAGTACCTACAGTCTGCCCCTGGTCTTGGCCTTTGGTATTCGTCGTCCTCGACTCTTTCTCTTCATGGTTTTTCTGATGCTGATTTTGCTGGTTGTCGAGTCGAGAGGAAGTCTACTTCTGGTACTTGCCAGTTTCTTAGGTCTTCGTTGGTCTCATGGTCTTCCCGCAAGCAGTCTAGTGTAGCTCAGTCTACCACCGAGGCAGAGTATGTTGCTGCCGCGAGTTGTTGTTCCCAGCTGTTTTGGATCTCATACACTTTGAGAGACTTTGGTGAGGAGTGCACCCAGATCCCAATTCTTTGTGATAGCACCAGTGCCATAAGCGTAGCCAAAAACCCAGTGCTTCACTCCAGAACCAAACATAATGAAGTGAGGTATCATTTCTTGAGGGACAATGTGGAGAAAGGAACCATTGTGTTGAGCCATGTCCCTACCCAAGATCAGCTTGCAGACATTTTCACAAAGCCTCTCGACCAAGCTACATTTGTGCGCTTGCGGGGGGAACTTGGGGTTTGTTGCCCTTTCTAGTTGATTCTTGGGGGATTTCCGTTTTGTACCTTATGTATCATACCATGTTTTACTTTGATGTATATACATGCTTTGCTTGATGTATAAACCATGGTAGGATAGCCATCTTGTCATATATCATGTTGCATTTGTATCATATTGCATTTTAGGATGATGAGCTTCTTTCATATGCCATATTTGAGTCTCTTTGGCTATTTGTGAGATTTTGGTCATATGTGTGGAGAAATGGTGATGTGAGGCTATGCTCTTGGAATATTTGAGATATATGTGTGGTGAGATAGCCCTTTTTGAAATAAATGCTAATCTTGACTAATTCTTGTTGAAATATGCTCCACTCGTGTGTAGTTGTGTGTCCATGTCACAATTTGGTCTAAATGTGCTTTTCATGCTTAGATTGTGCTTGGATGCCTTGTTCTTGCATTTGGGCCAAAGGCCGAATATCATTGTGAATGTTTAGCCTATGTTGCATTCATGGGGGAGCATAAGCTTCTTTTTGCCGCAAAGGCACTTCATGTACCATGAAATGATTTAATCTTGAAAAGAAGTGTATAATGCTTGAAAAATGCTCCATCCATCATGTCTATGCTTAAAATGTCTTATCTTTCACATATGGGTGCAAAACATGTTGCATGATGTTCACCAGTGGAGAAGTCTCCCCGAAGTAGACACATGGCTCATGAGCTTTGACATGACATGCTTTGCTTTATGGGTGTTTGCCATGATCTTTTGCTGAGAATTTGATATCCTTGTATGATCTTTGAATGGTATGCATGTTTGTGGCTCAAGTGTGACATAGATAGGCTTTTACATGTGAAGCGAGCCTTCTTTTGGTAAAACTGCTTAAATCTGAAAATTTTGCTTTGTCACATGCTTGTATTTTCATATATTACTTGTGGCAATGCTTTGACTATGCTATGATTCATGTTTGTGATCTTGGTCTCATTTTTTAGCCTTTGACACTAGATTTGGCCTATTTGAGAAGCTCATGTAGATGTTTATATGCTTTGTTTTACATTTCTGCATTTTCACCTTGATTCATACATTGTCAACAAGGGGGAGAAGAGGTGAGCTTAATGAAAATTCAGAAGAGGTGAGCTGAAATTTGGAAGTTTGCATCCACATGTTCAGGGGGAGCTTGCATTTGTTTAGGGGGAGCTTTCTTGCTGTTTTCGGTGTGGAGTTTGTGCTTTGCTTGGCTTGTGACCTTTCTTCGCCTTTCTTCGGTTTTGGTCATGAGTTGAGTTTCTTTGTTTTTTCTTTCTTCTTCCTTTCTTTCTCTGAATTTCATTTCGTGTTGTGTGTTGTCAATGCACTCATCAAGGGGGAGATTGAGGACCAGGAGCGTCCCAGTGGTCGATGGATGACCGCTCCTCAGTGATGAGTGATTGACAACGGGTGTTGGACTAACTCTTGGCTTAGTGCGGGAGTGTAGGCCGCGCCTAGTTCGTGTTGTTGCGGTGAAGAACGGGCGCGAAAGGTCTTCAGTCTTGAGGGGCCTCCGGGAGATGGAGAGACAAATAGGCTCGGTTTGAGGGACCCGGTGGACAGCGGGACTGGGTGCGGGCCACGTGGTGGCGACACGAGCAAGACGAAGTCATGGACAGACGAGCCGGTGCACGGTGGCGGTCAAGTCAAGTGGTTTGGCGGGAGGCCGGACCGGGCACGCGGGGGTTTGGTGGTTTGCCCACAAAACCATCGGCGGACGGTTTCTTGGTTTGGGCCTCAAAACCAAGTCCGAGGGCCCAACACGACGGAGACGGGATCCGGCGTGTCGGGGAAGCTTCGAGGCGGAGGACACGCGGCGGATCGCATGGCTTGCGTCGGGAGGACGCGGGGTGCGGCAAAGGCGTGGCCGTCCGATGGCAAGACCCACAAACATTACCTAAATGCCCCTGCGTGGGTTGTATCGCCAGTAGTTAAGTTAGGGGTAGTCGAGTCATTTACCACTCCGGCGGGACCCAATATATAAGCCATGAGGGTGTGTGGATGGCTCTCTGGCTCCGCGACTTAGGGTTTCATTTCCTCCCTCCTCTTTCTCATTTTCGTAGCCATTTTTCCTCCATTTTCTCTAGGCTAGCATGAGAGCTTCATGAGAGATTTGTTGAGAGGGATGGATGCTAGGGCGGCATGCTAGACCTTGTGAATCTTTCCTGGTTTGTATAGAAGATTCGGGGTTGTGTTTTCGTGGCCTTTTTGTGCTTGTTTTCGTGCCTTTGTTCCCGGTTCGTTTCCGCGGATTTGGGTGGGTTTCTCCCCGGATTTCTTTGAGGGATACATGGATAGATGTCTCGTGCATCTTTGTGATTGATCTTGTTCCCTCAAACGCCGGGAAACCACTTGGATTCGAAGTTTTTCGTTCGGTGCTCTAGTTTTTGGTGGTGCTCAAAGGATTCGCGATTCCCGGTGATTTAGGGTGTTAGGAGGCAAGATTTTTGGGCTATAGCATCCTTGTGTGGCGCTTTTCAAGTCCCCAAACCCTTGTCTTCACAGCTTCAACCGTTTGGGAAATCCGATGATGATTTGGGGGAGTTGACCTTCGAGGTCGGGCCTTTTCCTGTTCTGTTCGCAAGGGGCGGACAGTCCGCCTGGGGTCGGCGGACGGTCCGCGTGGGTCCTGTTCGTCACGTGTTCGTCGAGTTCTTGCGCGTCCTTGCTTTCAATCCGGTTTGGCTTTTGGTTTTGGTTGCAGCCAGTTTGCGGACGGTCCGAGCTCGAGTAGCGGACGGTCCGTGGGTGGCGCGGACGGTCCGCCCGGCCTTGGCGGACGGTCCGTTTTTCTCGGGTTGCTTCTGGTTGTTCTGTGTGCTTTAACGGACGGTCCGCGACGTAGGGCCGGGACAGCCCGCGGGGCTCGCGCGGACGGTCCGCGGCTTCGGGGTCGGACAGTCCGCGAGGCCTGCGCGGACGGTCCGCCCCTCCTGGCCGGACGGTCCGCCAGAGCCTGTGTGCTTTGTGTCTTGGTTCGATCCTTCCCTTCCCTTTCTAGTGCTTCCGCGTGTGCTTCAAGGAATCGTTCCTAGGACTAGAGGTTGATCCATAACCTCGTGGTGTAGGCGATTGGTGTGTGATTCGATCCATCACTCGTGTGTGACCGGGGTTTTATTAGGGTATAGGCCGGGTTCTTTTGAAAGAATTTTTACCGGCTCCTATTCACTCCCCCCCTCTCTAGTCGCCATCTGATCCTTCACACGATGCGCAGGGTTCCCCCTGGCCGTCACGTCCACATCGCCAGGGATCCTAGCGCCTCCGCCGGCGACGAGTCGTCCCTAGGCTCCCTCGACGCGTTGAAGGACCGATACGGCGAACCAGAGAGGGGGGGAGTGAATGGGAGCCGATAAAAATTCTTCTCGAAGGAGATCGAAACTCCAACAAGATGAACACGGCTTCCAACACACGTCTCCGACACACTACCAAGGTTGGTCAAGCCCACGTAGCCACTGGAGTGCCACTGGACCTAGGAACCAACACACCACCTTCCGACCCGAGAAACGCAACGGAAAAACCAAGCCTCGAGTCTACAGACCCACACCGGTCGACCGGTGAGCACCACCGGCCGACCGGTCCCCGCCGGTGAAACCGAGCAACTTTCACTAAGTGGCTCTACACGGCCGACCGGTGAGACACACCGGCCGGACCGATGGCGACTCGAAAGCCCCCAAGGCACCAAACAAAGGCCAACCGACCACCAAACGGACCCAAACTCGAAATAGCAGCAACACGGGACAACTACGAACACACCAAGACGTTCACCCGAGCAAAAACCCACAAGGGCTCGCACCGGTCGACCGGCCAAGAGCACCGGTCGACCGGTGTAGCTTGGGGCTCGGGATGAACAAAGACCCGCGGGTCAACTCCCCCCAAATCCAAATCTCGATCTCCCGAATCGCTCCACGGACTTGAACAAGACTTTGGGGATATCAGGAACACCTCATGAGGAGTCGATAGCCAAGTTTAATCCCACCAAATCTCGTTCAAAAAGGAGGAATCGAAGAAATCCCGCCAAGAGCACTTCCAACCCAAGAACTCAAGAAACCCCAAAATCGAGCACCTTTACTCACGGATTTGGGAGGGGAATCACAACCCAAAGAACCACGAAGGGTTCCCACAAAAAGTTCCCCCATCAAATCCCCAAGAGAAAGGCCCCGAAAACAACCCAAAGAAATCACGAAGAGAGGGCTCCAAAAATCACCACCAAGAACAACCGGGGAAAACACATCCAAACCTTGAGGAACCACGCCGAATCATCTATACATGAAACAAAGGTTCGTACAAGGTCTAGCAAGCCGCCCGATCATCCATCCCTCTCTACAAGATCTCTCCGTGAAGCTCTCTTGCTAGTCCTAGAGAAAACCTAAGGAAAATAGGTGAAAAATAGGAAAACTAATGAGCTAGGGTTCAAAGAGTTGGCTGCCATCCTCTCACCTCTTGGGTTATATGGAGGCAACCGAATGTCTAAAATGCCCTTCTCTACTAACTAGGGATACAAGCCCCTCAAGGGCGGATTTGGAATTCTTGATGTCTTCACCATCGGACGGATGCCCGGCGACCGCACCCTGCCTAGCCTCGACGCAAGCGATGCGATTCCGACGTGTGTCCTCCGCTTCGAAGATTCCGGACCGCGTCGCCGCACACCGGCCGACCGTGCTCCTCACCGGCCGACCGGTCCCCACCGGTCGACCGGTCGACCCACCGGTCGACCGGTCCGTGCCGCCGCACCTCCGTCTTCGGTTCTCCGGTCTTGGCTTTGTGGATCAACCAAGGAACCCGGTGGTTTTCTCGGTGAACCACCGGAAACCCCGCGAACTCGGTGTAGCCTCCGCCAATCTCCACTCATGACTTGGCTCCCACGTAGTCCCGGCTCGACCTTGGTTTTGAGGCTCAACCAAGAAACCGTCCACGACTTCATCTTGCCGTTCATGCCACCATGCGGCCCGCACTTGACCCCCGCCGGCCACCGGTCCCTCGAACGAAGCCTACTTGTCTTCTCCACACCCGGAGGCCTCACCGGCAACGACCTTTCGCGCTTGTTCTTCACCTGCACCAACACGAGTCAAGCCGCAACCTGCACCTGCAATACTTAGCCAAGAATCAGTCCACACAACGTTGTCAATCACTCATCACACAAGGAAGCGACCATCCACGGGTCCTCGAACCACACATGGTCCTCAATCTCCCCCTTGATGAGTGCATTGACAACACCCACACGAAAGTAACAAGAGCGAAAAGAAAAAGAAAAGAAACGAACAAAAAGAAACTCCAACAAGCGATCGAAAGCCAAACAAAGGCAAAGAGCAAGATCACTTGAAGGAAACAAGTCTCGGACCCCTTAGGCAAGGGCAACGGCTCGACACATCCGAGACAAAACAAAGCTCAAGCAAAGAGCGCAAACCACCAAAATAAAGCTCGAAAAACCACAAAGAGCTCCCCCTGCACACATGCAAGCTCCCCCTGAACCAATGCACCTCCCCCTGGACGGATGCATGCAAGACACCACTTGAAAACAGGACAGTTGCAGCACTTTCAGCTCACACCGGTCAGACCGGTCATCACCACCGGTCAGACCAGTGCCTAACATGTGTACAGATCAAAGACTCACACCGTCGACCGTGCTCTTCACCGGTCGACCGGTGTACAACAGAGCCCGTAAAATGGCTCGAAACCACTCGAAAACCTTCTAAATGCGCCCGGTAAGCCATTTCAAGCTCAAACTTCTCCCCCTTGTTGGCAATGCATGAATCAAGCCAAAAATGCAAAAAAATGCAACCTAGAGCTTCTCAAATAGACAAAATTCAACAAAGAATGCTACACATGTCCAAATGAGCAAGTTAGATGCTCTACGGCTTCGTATCGATCTCAACTACATGATCACCAAGTTTCACAACCATTGGACGAAGCTAAGATGGATTTTGGCAATTTTGCGAAAAACTTGCCTCTCATGAGCAAAGTCCTAAACATGATCAAAGCATATCAAAATGGCAAAGCCACACAAACTTCATGCTAGGACAGCCATTCTAATCATAAGACCATCACGAACACCCACAAGCACCTCATGTCATGTCAAAGCCACCGAGCCATGTGCCTACTTCTATGTATGAGACTTCTCATTGGTAGGCATCATGCAACGGTTTAGCACCCAAAGCAAATTAAATTCAGCACATATGACATGGGAGCATATTTTCCAAGCATTTTTCATTTCATTTTCAGATTTGTAAATGGTACATGAAATGTCTTTGCGACAAAAAGGAACTTATGCTCCTCCACAAGATAAATCTAGAGGGCTAAACATTCATGATGGCAAATGAGCCTTTGGCCCCATATGATCAATAAACTAGCCATCCAACCACAAATTAAGCATAGCAAGGCCACAAAGACATGTCAAGAGCATGTAAAGGCATTTACACATGAGAGAGCATACATGAGACATTTTTCAAAAGCATAGCTATCAACCATGGATTATTCATCAAGATCATCAAGAGCTAAGCCAAACTAACCGTAGCATACCAAACAAGCTCACAAAGACAAATATCTCATTCCATGGTGAACAATGTATATGAGAGAAGCTTTTCCTAACCAATGCATATGATACAAAATGCATGCAATCTAAGATACAAGGATGCCTATACATCATGTTACATATGCCATGCCAAATGCAAGAAATGCACAAAGGAAAGCTATACATATGCTACAAACCGGCTCCTCGAGGGGAGGCAAAATGGGCTCAACACCACCGGCAAAAGAAAGCTCCCACACACCCAACTCAGGAAATCAAACACACACCAAGTTCCCCCGCGTACGAGTGAAAGTTGCTTGATCTAGGGGTTTGGTGAAAATATCGGCTAGTTGGTCATGAGTGGGTACATGGATCAAAGCTATCTTTCCTTTCTCGACATTGTCTCTCAGAAAATGATACCTCACTTCTATGTGTTTAGTTTTGGAATGGAGCACTGGGTTCTTTGCAACACTTATGGCACTGGTGCTATCACATTGAAGTGGGACAAGGGTATACTCCTCACCAAAGTCACTCATGGTGTAGGTGATCCAAAGGAGCTGAGAGCAACAACTGGCAGCGGCAACATACTCAGCCTCGGTCGTGGATTGAGCAACACTCGACTGCTTGCGGGAAGACCAAGACACCAAAGAAGAACCCAAAAACTGGCAAGTCCCAGAAGTGGACTTCCTATCCAACCGACACCCGGCAAAATCCGCGTCTGAAAAACCATGAAGCGCCAAAAAAGAGGACGCGGAGTACCAAAGGCCGAAGTCGGGAGTGTGACGCAAGTACCTGAAAATTCGCTTCACTGCTTGCCGATGCGAAGTCCTCGGAGACGCTTGAAAACGAGCGCACAGACACACCGAGAACTGTATGTCCGGCCTCGTCGCCGTCAAGTAGAGGAGTGACCCGATCATGCTCCGTACTCCTTCTGGTCCACCTGTTCACCTTCCTCGTCCGCATCAAGAGCTGTAGTCGTACTCATCGGCGTCGTCATAGCCTTGGAGTCCTCCATCTTGAACTTCCTCACAATGTCCTTGGTGTACTTAGCCTGGTGCACAAATGTTCCTTCCTTTGTAGCCCGAGGAAGAACTGCAACTCACCCATCATGCTCATCTCGAACTCCCTGCTCATATCATTTGCAAACCTTGCAACAAGAGAGTTAGACGAGCCACCAAAAACAATATCATCCACGTACACCTGCACAATCGGAGATATCTCTCGCCCGCCTCGCAAAAACAAGGTCTGATCGACCTTCTCCATCTCAAAACCTCTCTCAAACAAGAACCCCCTCAACCTCGCCATACCAAGCTCTAGGCGCCGCTTCAACCCATACGGCGCCTTCCTCAACTTGTACACCCGGTGGGGGTACTTCTCACTCTCAAACCCCCGAGGTCGCCTCACATACACTTCTTTCTCCAACACACCATTCAGGAAAGCACTCTTCACATCCATTTGGTGCAACTTGAACCCTTTAGCCATGGAAAAGGCTAGAAGGATCCTAATCGCCTCCAAACGGGCTACGGGAGCAAAGGTCTCCTCGTAGTCGATCCCCTCCTTCTGACTGAACCCTTGAGCAACAAGTCTCGACTTGTTCCTCACAACCTCACCCTTCTCTCCCTCTTTGTTTTTTCCACACCCACTTGGTACCAATCGGCTTACACCCTGGGGGAGGGTCAACCAACTCCCACACCTGATTCCTCTCAAAGTTCTCCAACTCCTCATGCATCGAGTTAACCCAATTGTGATCAGATAGTGCGTGTCCAATGTCTTTGGGCTCGAAAGAAGCAACAAACGCAGCATGAGCAAAATGGGAATTGTTTCGAACCCTTGACCGTGTAGTGCGTTCATTCATGTCGCCGATGATCCTCGAAGCTGGGTGATCCACTTGAACTCGCCGGGGAGGTTCTCGCCTCGAAGCTACCTCCCCCTCAACATCAGCTTCTCCTCTACTTTGATTTGTCGTCGTAGGTGTAGCAGAGGGTCCATCCATCATCGTAGTCGAAGTAGTGGGTACATGTTCAGCTGGGGGCACCGCACCACCATCCTCATCATCACCATGTTCATGCTCCTCCTCCTCAAAGATCTCCTCGCCAAGCTCATCATCACCTGCACACTCAAAGACAAGCTGACTACGTGGCTCTGTCTCGTCGAAGGTTACCTCGCAAGTCTCCACGATTTGGTTAGTTTCAAGATTGAGCACACGATATGCTCTAGAATGAGATGCATAACCAAAGAAAATGCCATCGAAAGACCTAGCCTCAAACTTATCCAACTTCCTGCCCTTCTTCAGAATGAAACACTTGCAACCAAAGACATGGAAGTGACTCACCTTGGGTGTGCGACCATGCATCAACTCATAGCATGTCTTCTTCTTCTGCACTCTGAGGTATATCCTGTTCGACACAGAGCACGCGGTATTCACCGCCTCAGCCCAATACCTCCTCGGGGTCCTATGCTCATCAAGCATCGTCCGAGCCATCTCGCACAAGGTCATGTTCTTCCTTTCCACAACACTATTCTGGGGAGGCGTATACGGACTCGAAAACTGGTGCTCAAGACCCAAGTCATGGCAAAAGGTTTCAAAACGAGAGTTCCTGAATTCCGAGCCATTATCACTGCGGATAGCTCGTATGGCATCTCCGTGCCTCTCGTTCCTCAACCTCAAGACTAGATCTCGAACAAAACCAAACGTCTCCCCCTTCTCCTCGAGAAAGAACACCCACGCATACCGAGAATAGTCGTCCACCACAACAAGGACATACCACTTCCCACCCGCAGATCGCACACGAGCTGGGCCAACAAGGTCCATATGGAGCAGCTCGCATGGACGCTCAGTCATCACATCGGTGAGAGGCGGGTGAGAAGAGGCCACCATCTTGGCATGCCTACACGGAGCACAAACCAACTCTTTCTCAAGCCTCAACCGTGGCAATCCTCGGACCAAATTGAGTTTACTCAAGCGAGACAAAAGGTCAAAGCTCAAGTGATCCAACTTCCTATGCCACCTCCACAACTCACTCGAAGAACCGACCAAGAAACAACGCTCCACACCCGAAGACTGAGAAAAATCAGCACGAAACACCTGACCCTCGGGAACGACCATACAGACAAGGTCCCCTCGAGAGTCCACAATCCGAGAACCACCTGGCCGAAACAACACCTCAAAGCCCTCATCCAACAACTGGGACACAGAAAGCAAATTGTACCCCAGCGATTGAACAAGCGCAACACGCCTCAGAGTGATCTTGTCACTCACTTTGATCTCACCTTCTGAAAGCACACACCCACGCCCATTGTCCCCAAAGGTGATGTACCTCTTCGTCACCACCGGGACGAGACTTGAGAACCACCCCCTGTCTCCGGTCATATGCCTCGAGCAACCGGAGTCAATCAACCAAATGTTCTTCAAGTCTCCCACCTGAAAATCAAAAATAGGCACGTGAGCGAACAAACGACTCAAAGATCGGGGTTAGTACCAAAAGAGGAAAACCAGTGCCGAGCCATTTGCTCAAAAGTGGGGTTAGCACCAACCAAAGCATCTCTCCTACCAAAGCTACCTCCACAAACACCACCACGGTAACCACCCTGAGGGAACCACCCCTCTTTGCCTGGAGGAGGACCAAATCCACGCAAGAAAGCCCGTGGAACATCCTTCCTCTCCAACTCAAAGCCACGACTCCTCCGATCCCCGTATTGAGCACGAGGAGGAGAACGCCTAGCAAACTAACCACCTGTACCCTTTCCAGCCCAACCACCAGAACCACGACCTCCAGAAACAACTCTCGCACCTGTACGAGCTCGAAACCCGAACACCGTCCGTCTGTGCCCGCACCGGTCTGACCGGTGCCCCACACCGGTCTGACCGGTGTGACCTGGACAGCAGCACCACCCGCAGCCCTTCTTCTCTCCCCAAGCCCGAACTTGTCCTCACAATCGCCTTGCCCCTGGGCATCTGCATACGAGGCTCAAGTCCACCATCGGAAGGGTGGTACTTGTCCTTGTTAGCCCACTCCTTCTTCATTCTCTCCTCTCGCTTCCTCTTGAAGCAAAACTCCTCCTTATGGCCATCTCTCCCACAATAGCCACAATGGAACCTCACAAGCTTAGGCTTTGGCTTGGGATGTGGCTGCTCACTCGGTTTCTCTCCACTCAAACCCTCCACCGGTTTCTCACCACTAGCCTTCTCACTCTCCTTCCCAAAGAACACTTTCCCCGAAGTGCTCACAAACTTGATAGGCTTTTGTAGGTCATTTGTGGGTGTAGGAAACACGGGTGGAGCTGGGGTTGTGTCTAGTCGGTTCCTTAGATGGTTAGGTTTTGGGGGAAAATCATTTTTGTGGTGAGTTTTTGGTGGCTCAGGATATTCTCTCCACTTCCCTCACCAACCTTGTTTGCTCCAAGCCCCTCACCATCTTGCCTCTTAAAGGCCTCGATCATCATCCTCAACTGAGGCTCGTGACCGGACAACCAACCCATCAACTTCCTCAAATCATCATTCTCATCCTGCAAACGATCAACATAATGTGCAAGCTCCAAATTTTTCAAAGCATGCATTTCACAGGTAGAGCAAGATGTAGGCATGGGTTCCTTCAATTTAGCCTCGAGCGAACTAGTGTAAGCATGCATCTCATCAATCTTAGCATGCAAAACAGGGCAAGAAGTGCAAGCACCTAGCAAAGTAGGTCTAGACTTAAGCTCAGCCACTTCAACCCTAAGCACATCTAGTTCCTCACACTTGGAGGCATGATGCTTCTCCTTGAACAAAGCAAGATCAGC
The DNA here is from genome assembly GCA_947561735.1 of Cenchrus americanus. Taxonomy (NCBI): domain Eukaryota; kingdom Viridiplantae; phylum Streptophyta; class Magnoliopsida; order Poales; family Poaceae; genus Cenchrus; species Cenchrus americanus. The sequence continues at coordinate 93,643,251 of OX387242.1, read as the reverse complement.
AAGGAATATAGAGCAATCAGCACAATCATTCTCATCAGAAACAACAGGGCTAGCCTTAAGCGAATCAATCTCAAGCTTGCTATCAAGCTCCTGTGTCTCTAGCTCAGCCACTCTAGTCCTAGCATCCTCAAGTGAAGCCCTAAGCTCTTTCCTCATTTTCTTGGCCTCTCTAAGCATGTCATCACGGTTATCAAGCAAAGAGCCAAGCCTCTCATTCTCCTGGCGCAAGAAGGGAAGTTCATCACGCACCTCGTCGTCGGACTCGCAGTCCGAGTCGCTCCGTGTGCTCTTCTTGCCGCCGGAGCTCGGCGCCATGGTGCGGAAGCCATCTCTCGCGAAGCGGCCTCACCCCGCTCGTGTTCTTGGACGACTTCTTATTCTTGCGGCGATCTCCCTCGTCTTCACCGCCGCTCGAGCTCGAGGTGGAGTACGCAGAACCGGAGTCGACGTCGCTCGCTCCAACCATCGCTCGGGCCTTGCCTCGGCCCTCCTTCTTCCTCGATCGTCGCTCGTCCTTGTACTTGTTCTTGTGCTTGCTCTTGTGGTCGCGCCTCGAACGGTACTTGCCATCGTTCATCCTCGGCTTGTGCTTGTAGTTGTCCTTGTTCTCGGCCTTCTCCGGCAGTCGGCGACGAAGTGTCCCGGCTTGCCGCACTGGAAGCAAGTCCTCGTGTTCCTCCTCATGTTCACGTGGTTCTCGTGCAGCCTCTCGAACCGCCTCGTCAACAGCGCCAGCTCGTCCTCTCCAAGGTCATCAAACTCCTCATCTGGCATAGACATCAAAGAGGAAAACGAGAACATCCTGGTGGATGGGTTAGAGTTAGTCTTTCCTTTGGAACCACCAACGAGGGCAAGACTATGGGAATCAGTCGGTCCCTCGAGCTTGGCAGTCATGCCCCTATCCACCTCAGCCGACTTGAGCTTCGAGAACGGCTCGTTCACCGTCGTAGTATCATACCTCTCCGACTCGACTATGGCCTCGAACTTTCTCGCCCCATATCGTACGATCCAAAGAGTGTAAGAGCTTGACCGCTCTATCATGGTCATCGTACGGGAGCACGTCCACATTGGCCCTCATGTTGTTCACCACCACCGTGAACCTGCGAAACAAGGCATCGATGGACTCACCGGGGAGATGAGTGAAGTTCTCGTACTCTCTCCGTAGGTCGCATACAACCGTGCTCGAACTCGGGCGTTCCCAACATGAGCCTCCTTCAACACCGCCCAAATCCTACAAGCCAAGTGCTCGGTGTGCACCCGATCGAACTCGGCCGACACAAAGCACGAAACAAGTAGTCGACCGCCTTATTGTTGGCGTCGAATCCGTCCCTCGACCCCCGGAGCAAGGAAATCCATCGGCTGGACATAGCCCGTGTCCACCGTGACATCCCAAAGCAAGGTGACCCTTTCGCGGAGGACCGCACCCATCCGCTTGCTCCACATTTGGTAGTTCTTGCCATCGAAGTGTGGAGGACCCGAACCCCGTTCCTGGTACGCCATCCTTGGATCTTAGACTGGTTAGAGTCAACAAAGACCCGAACCGGCTCTGATACCACTTGAAGGACCGATACGGCGAACCAGAGAGGGGGGGAGTGAATGGGAGCCGATAAAAATTCTTCTCGAAGGAGATCGAAACTCCAACAAGATGAACATGGCTTCCAACACACGTCTCCGACACACTACCAAGGTTGGTCAAGCCCACGTAGCCACTGGAGTGCCACTGGACCTAGGAACCAACACACCACCTTCCGACCCGAGAAACGCAGCGGAAAAACCAAGCCTCGAGTCTACAGACCCACACCGGTCGACCGGTGAGCACCACCGGTCGACCGGTCCCCGCCGGTGAAACCGAGCAACTTTCACTAAGTGGCTCTACACCGGCCGACCGGTGAGACACACCGGTCGACCGATGGCACCGAAAGCCCCCAAGGCACCAAAACGAGCCAACCGACCACCAAACGGACCCAAACTCGAAACAGCAAGCAACACGGGACAACTACGAACACACCAAGACGTTCACCCGAGCAAAAACCCACAAGGGCTCACACCGGTCAGACCGGTCAAGAGCACCGGTCGACCGGTGTAGCTCGGCGGCTCGGGATGAACAAGACCCGCGGGTCAACTCCCCCAAATCCAAATCTCGATCTCCCGAATCGCTCCACGGACTTGAACAAGACTTTGGGGATATCAGGAACACCTCATGAGGAGTCCATAGCCAAGTTTAATCCCACCAAATCTCGTTCAAAAAGGAGGAATCGAAGAAATCCCGCCAAGAGCACTTCCAACCCAAGAACTCAAGAAACCCCAAAATCGAGCACCTTTACTCACGGATTTGGGAGGGGAATCACAGCCCAAAGAACCACGAAGGGTTCCCACAAATTTCCCCCATCAAATCCCCAAGAGAAAGGCCCCGAAAACAACCCAATGAAATCACGAAGAGAGGGCTCCGAAAATCACCACCAAGAACAACCGGGGAAAACACATCCAAACCTTGAGGAACCACGCCGAATCATCTATACATGAAACAAAGGTTCGTACAAGGTCTAGCAAGCCGCCCGATCATCCATCCCTCTCTACAAGATCTCTCCGTGAAGCTCTCTTGCTAGTCCTAGAGAAAACCTAAGGAAAATAGGTGAAAAATAGGAAAACTAATGAGCTAGGGTTCAAAGAGTTGGCTGCCATCCTCTCACCTCTTGGGTTATATGGAGGCAACCGAATGTCTAAAATGCGCTTCTCTACTAACTAGGGATACAAGCCCCTCAAGGGCGGATTTGGAATTCTTGATGTCTTCACCATCGGACGGATGCCCGGCGACCGCACCCTGCGTAGCCTCGACGCAAGCGATGCGATTCCGACGCGTGTCCTCCGCTTCGAAGATTCCGGACTGCGTCGTCGCACACCGGTCAGACCGGTGCTCCTCACCGGCCGACCGGTCCCCCCCGGCCGACCGGTCGTGCCCACCGGTCGGACCGGTGCAGTGTGCTGCTGCAGCTCCGTCTTCGGTTCTCCGGTCTTGGCTTTGTGGATCAACCAAGGAACCCAGTGGTTTTCTGGTAAACCACCGGAAACCCCGCGAACTCGGTGTAGCCTCCGCCAATCTCCACTCATGACTTGGCTCCCACGTAGTCCCGGCTCGACCTTGGTTTTGAGGCTCAACCAAGAAACCGTCCACGACTTCATCTTCTCGTTCATGCCACCATGCGGCCCGCACTTGACCCCGCTGGCCACCGGGTCCCTCGAACGAAGCCTACTTGTCTTCTCCTCACCTAGAGGCCTCACCGGCAACGACCTTTCGCGCTTGTTCTTCACCTGCACCAACACGAGTCAAGCCGCAACCTGCACCTGCAATACTTAGCCAAGAATCAGTCCACACAACGTTGTCAATCACTCATCACACAAGGAAGCGACCATCCACCGGTCCTCGAACCACACATGGTCCTCACGCGTTGCCACCCGCCAACCTACACGGGTACGCGGAATGGGACTTCTCCGGCGTGCCGGACCCAGTAATGTTCAGACGTTTTCTCGACGTCACGGACTACTGATTCGGCTGCTCCGACGACTCCAGCACCGGGAGCTACGACCCTGCGCGGGAATGCTGCGTCGTCGTCGCCAACGACCCTGCAAACGCCACCGGCGCAGCGGGCGCCGGCGACGGGGAAGTTACGCCCGCCCCAGGGATCGCTCCGCGCCTGGCAGCGGAACCGAGCACCCCTGCAGGGGCCAACATCGACGCACAGTTAGCCCAAGCCCACGAACTCGAAGCCAAGCTGGCGGAGGAGTATCAGACGGTGCGGCTGCTCCGCGCCTCTATGGCGGGGAAGGCCCGCGCGCGGCGAGCGCGCGCGGAGCTGGGCATACAGGCCCGCGACCGCATCAACACCGACTTCAACGTCGACAACCCGGACACGCCTCCGCGAGCGAGCCAGAAGCTCATTGCCGCCGCAACGCTGCTGTGGGCCATGCCCGCCCCCTCGACACCCGAGGCACGGCACTTGCACCGTGAGGCGCAGGCGCTCATCGAGCAAGCGGCCGTCCAGTAGGCCGAGAGCTCGGCGTCTCGCATGCGCCAGCAAGGAGACGCGCGGGGAGATGGGGGCGCGCAGGGGGGCGAACCCTCGGTTCACGCAGGCGGAGCGGCGGAGCGACCCGCCAACCCGGGACGCACACCGGCTAAAGAACGGCTCCTCGACACGCGCAGAGCACAGGACGGCGATGCCCGCAACGTCATCAACGCTCGGCGGACGAGCAAAGCGGATGCGCGAGCGGCGGCAGGCTACCACCGTCGACGAGGTGGGCGCTACGACAGCGATGAAGAACGCTCGCCGATGCCGGAACCCCCGGGAACCCGTGTGTTCAGCCGGGAGATCCGCGCGGCGGCCTTCCCCGCCGCTTCCGCCAACCCACGACCATCGTCAAGTACAACGGGGAGACAGATCCCCGCGTGTGGCTTAACGACTACCGCCTAGCATGCCAGCTGGGCGGGGCCACCAGCGACGAGGTCATCATCCGCAACCTCCCCCTGCACCTCGGCGATTCAACCCGGACGTGGCTCGAGCATCTGCCGGCCAGTCAGATCCATAACTGGGAAGACTTGGTCCGCACGTTCGTAGGCAACTTCCAGGGCACGTATGTGCGCCCTGGGAACTCCTGGGACCTGCGCTCCTGCACCCAGTAGCCCGGCGAGTCGCTCCTAGACTTCATACGGAGCTTCTCCAAGCGCTGCACGGAGCTCCCAAGTGTGGCGCAATCCGAGATTGTGCACGCCTTCCTCGAGGGCACCACGTGCCGGGATCTCATGCGCGAATTGGGGCGTAGCCCACCGGCGGACTCGAACGAGCTGTTCGACATCGCCACCAGCTTCGCCTCAGGTGAAGAGGCCGTGGGGGAGATCTTCGACGGCAAGAAGGGCAAGCGCTCGGACGACGCGCTCGCGGAGGGCAGAAAGTCCAGGGAGCCCCACTGGAAGGACAAGCGGGGCAAGAAAGGGAAGAAGCAACGCCGCGAGGCGCGCGAGCAGGGGCGCGACGGCGACGACGCCGAGGCCCTTGCTGTTGACCCGGCTGGACGGGGCCCTCGACCGGCCCCTCGAGGTCCGGGGGTGTTCGATGACATGCTGAAGAAGCCATGTCCGTATCACAAAACACCGGTGAACCACACCCTCGAGCAGTGCGATATGCTCAAAAAATTCTACGGCCGCGCCGTCGCGAAGGACGCAGAGGCCAAGAAGGACGGAGGAGATGGCGACGCCGGCGGCTTCCCCGCCGTGGAAAACGTGTTCCTCATCTTCGGGGGGCCGACCGTCGACATGTCGAGCCGCCAGCGGGAGCGGGAGCGGCATGAGGTCCTCGCCGCAGAGAAGGCACCTCCCTCCTTCCTCGACTGGTCGGAGGATGCCATCACCTTCAGCCGTGAAGATCACCCGAACCGCATCCCTAACCCGGGCCAGTACCCGCTGGTGGTCGACCTGGTCGTTGGGAACGCGCGGTTCTCAAAGGTCCTGATGGACGGAGGCAGCAGCCTCAACATCCTCTACGCGCACACGCTACGCCTGCTGGGGATCGGATTGGACCGCCGCGGCCCCAAAGACGACGCCGTTCCATGGCGTCGCGCCGGGCAAGCACGTCCAGCTCCTCGGGCAGATCGATCTGCCTGTTTGGTTCGGCACTTCGAGCAATTTCCGCAAGGAGATGCTCACATTCGAGGTGGTGGGGTTCCGGGGCACCTATCACGCCATACTTGGGCGGCCTTGCTACGCCAAGTTCATGGCCGTCCCGAACTACACCTACCTCCAAATGAAGATGCCAGGACCGAACGGCGTCATCACCGTGGGCTCGTCCATCGAGCACGCGTTCGACTGCGATGTCGAATGCGTCGAGCACGCGGAAGCACTGGCGCTGGATGAAGCGCTGGTGACCACCTTGGAGAAGATGGTCAACGAGGACCTCGACTCCACCACCAAGCACGCCGGCAACTTCGAGGCCGCGGAGCAGACCAAGGAGGTGCCCCTCGACCCTGCTGCCCCCGAGGGCAAGGCGTTGAGGGTCAGTTCCACCCTTGACCCAAAATAGGAAGTGGTGCTCGTCGACTTCCTCCACACCAACGCCGACATCTTCGCGTGGAGCCCCTCGGACATGCCGGGCATCCCGAGGGATGTCGCCAAGCACTCCCTTGACATCCTGCCTCACTCCCGCGCCGTGCAGCAACGGCTCCGCCGCTTCGACGAGGAGCGGCGGCGGGCGATCGGAGCGGAGCTGCGGAAGCTTCTCGAGGCCGGGTTCATCAAGGAAGTGTTCCACCCTACGTGGCTAGCCAATCTGGTACTAGTAAAGAAAAAGAACGGGAAGTGGCGGATGTGTATAGATTACACCAGTCTTAATAAAGCATGTCCTAAAGTTCCTTTTCCTTTGCCACGTATCGATCAAATTGTTGATTCGACCGCCGGGTGTGAGCTACTTTGTTTCCTTGATGCCTACACCGGGTACCACCAAATCAAGATGAAGGAGTCCGACCAGCTTGCGACTTCATTCATCACGCCGTTCGGGATGTTTTGCTACGTCACGATGCCGTTCGGCCTCCGGAACGCGGGTGCAATGTACCAACGGTGCATGCAGCACGTTTTCGGAGACCAGATCAGGCGAACTGTCGAGGCGCACGTAGATGACATCGTCGTAAAAACTAGGAAGGCGGACGACCTGGTTGGCGACCTCAACATCGCGTTCGGCTGCCTACGGGCCAATGGGGTAAAATTGAACCCCGAAAAATGTGTCTTTGGTGTGCCGCGGGGCATGCTCCTAGGATACATAGTCTCCCAGCGAGGCATCGAGGCCAACCCCGAAAAGGTTGCAGCCCTCGAGCGAATGGGTCCAATTCGAGACCTCAAAGGGGTGAAAAAGGTGCTAGGGTGTCTTGCCACCTTGAGCCGTTTCATCTCGCGGCTCGGCGAGAAAGGCTTGCCCCTCTACCGCCTCCTCAAGAAGCACGAGCGCTTCTCCTGGACCGCCGAGGCCCAGGAGGCACTCGACAAGCTGAAGGCGTCATTGACTCACGCCCCGATCCTCACACCACCGCAGGACGGCGAACCTCTACAACTTTACGTGGCCGCGACCACCCAGGTGGTCAGCACCGTGATCGTGGTAGAGCGCGCGGAGGAAGGTTACGCCCTGTCGGTCCAGCGGCCGGTGTACTACATCAGTGAAGTCTTGTCCGACACCAAGACATGCTACCCTCAAGTCCAGAAGTTGTTGTACGCGGTGGTCCTTGAGCGGCGTAAACTTCGCCACTACTTCGAGGCCCACCCTGTCACGGTGGTCTCCTCCTTCCCGTTGGGGCAGATCATCCGCAATCCGGACGCGGCGGGCAGAATCGCCAAGTGGTCGGTGGAGCTGATGGGCGAGACACTCGCCTACGCCCCGCACAAGGCCATCAAGTCCCAGATCCTGCCAGATTTCGTCGCCGAGTGGACGGACACGCAACTGCCGCCGCCGCGGTCCGGGCGAGTGGCCGGACTATGTATTTCGACGGCTCGGTGATGAAGACCGGGGCGGGCGCGGGCCTGCTCTTCGTGTCACCCCTCGGGGAGCACATGCGGTACGCAGTACGTCTCCACTTCCCCGCGTCAAACAACATGGCTAAGTACGAGGCCCTTCTCTGCGGCCTCAAGATCGCCATCGAGATAGGCGTCAAGCGCCTCGACGTGCGGGGGGATTCGCAGCTTGTGATTGACCAAGTCATGAAAAATGCGAGCTGCCACGATGACAAGATGGAAGCATACTGCAAGGCCGTGCGAGCCCTCGAGGACAAGTTCTACGGCATCGAGCTGAACCACGTGCCCCGCCGGTACAACGAGGAGGGGGACGAGCTCGCGAAGATCGCGTCCGGGCGGATCACCGTCCCCCCGAACATTTTTGCCCCAGATGTCGCCCAGCCCTCCGTCACCCTCGAGCCGCACCCCTTGAAGCACGCGAGACCCTCGGGGGCTCCCTCGAATCCGGCAGGCACAGAGCCCATGGACGAGGACCCCTCGAACGAGGCGTACGTGCTCTCCCTCCTCGAGGGGTACGGTGCCAGCGAGGCCGATGTGATGGACGTCGAGCCAGCCCCCATCAGTGCGGACTGGCGCGACAAGTACATCGTCTGGATGGACCGAGGAGAACTCCCCTCGGATCGATCCGAGGCTAGGCGCGTCGCCAGGATGGCCAAGTCTTTTGCCCTCGTCGACAGCGAGCTGTACAAGCGCGCCGCTTCCGGCATCCTGCAGCGATGCGTGCCCATCCCCGAGGGGCGCGAGCTCCTCCGGGACATTCACGCGGGCATTTGCGGCCACCATGCCACGCCCTGCACCCTCGTAGGCAACGCATTCCGCCAAGGCTTTTATTGGCCCACCGCGGTCGCGGATGCCAGCGAGATCGTGCGCACCTGCGAGGGGTGCCAGTTCTACGCCCGCAAATCCAACCTCCCTGCTCACGTCCTGCAGACCATCCCCATTACATGGCCTTTCGCCGTGTGGGGGCTGGACATTGTCGGGCCCCTGCGAAAGGCGCCCGGGGGCTTCACCCATCTCTTGGTCGCGATCGACAAATTTTCCAAGTGGGTGGAGGTACGCCCCATCACGAACCTCAGGGCGGAGCAAGCGGTGACGTTCTTCACCAACATCATCCATCGTTTTGGAGTGCCGAACTCCATCATCACCGACAACGAGTCCCAGTTCACGAGCAGGAAATTCCTGGAATTTTGCGACAAATTCCACATCCGTGTGGATTGGGCAGCTGTGGCACACCCACAGACCAACGGCCAAGTAGAACGTGCCAACTGCATGATCCTACAAGGCCTCAAGCCCAGGATTTTCGACCAGTTGAATAAATCTGGTCGAAAATGGCTCCAGGAATTGCCTGCGGTTGTGTGGAGCCTAAGGACCACCCCAAGCAGAGCCACTGGGTTCACCCCGTTTTTTCTAGTCCATGGCGCGGAGGCCGTCCTCCCCACGGACTTAGAATACGGGTCACCCAGGGTACGAGGCTAAGACGAGGACGCCAACCAGCGAGCCCGCGAGGACTCACTGGACCAGCTGGATGAAGCACGCCTCGTGGCCTTGATGCACTCCGCAAGATACCAGCAGTCCCTCAGGCGCTACCAGGCACGGAAGATACGCCGGCGGGACTTCAGCGAGGGAGATTTGGTCCTAAGGCTACGCCAAGACAACCGAGGATGCCACAAGCTATCACCTCCGTGGGAGGGACCCTACGTCGTGGTGAAGGTGCTAAGGCCCGGCACATACAAGCTAGCCAACGAGGACGGCGAGGAACTCACCAACGCTTGGAACATCCAACAGCTACGTCGCTTCTATCCCTAGCTAGGATTTCCAAGCCTTTTGTTGTAAATCACAAGCCCAACACCCCAGTTGGCGACGACCATGTAAACATCACCAGTTCAATAAAAAGGGCAACTCGGCTTTCCCCTGAAACCCAAGTTACCCTCGGGGGCTACTACGGGGGGCACCCCCCCCCCCCAAAAAAATGGTCCCATTTTTTCGCAAAAAATCCACGCGCGCTAAGTTTGGTTCCACTTTGGCCTCGAGCAAAATTCGAACAGGGTGCAGGCAACCTAGCGGAAAGGACGCGCGAGTCAGAGATAGCCTACGCCTCCGCGAGGATACGGCCCTTCTCTCTTGCCTCCGGCCCGGCAGGCTGCTCGCAAAAATCGAACTTCCCTAACTCGAATTTACTCAGGAAGAAGGAGAAACAAAACAGCGCAATAAAATAAAGGACACCATTTCGCTTTCACAAACGTTTGAAACAAAATGATTTGTTCATTTACATGGCCATGCGGCCCATACACTAACACACAAATAAAAAGGGCTTGGCGCCCAGCAATCTTCAGGCTGGCGGAGCGACGACGTCGGTGGCATCCGAGAACAGAAACTCCTCGAAGGCCTCGGCGAGCGCATTAGCGGCGTCAGCGGCTAACGCGTCCACGCGCTCCATCACCACCTCGTCCTCGACGCCCTCAGGGACGATGTAGCCCTCCGCCACGGCTTCGAAGTTGATCTCATAATGAGATCGCACCACTCCGAGGGCCTTCTTGACGCCGAGTTGCAGCGCCCGGCGCACGCGCCCGGAGACGTGCCCGCCAAAGGCGCGCGCGCGGGCGGCCGGCCGAGCTCCCGCCCCGCGCCTCGCCCTCCTCCACGGCCTGGCAGGTCTCGAGGGACGCAGAGCGCAGCTCTAGCAGCTCCTGCTCGGAGGAATTGTAGGAGGCCTGTAGCGCCTCGGCACGGTCGGTCACGTGCCCCAACGCGGTGCGCAGGCCTAAACGTTGCCAGCAAGAGAGGAATCAGAAAAGGGGGCAAACCCTCTAAGGGAAAATCAGCAAAATAAAAGACAAATAGTGACTTACCTTCGACCTGTTTCCTCTCCACCTCGAGGGCGCGACGCTCGGCCTCGACCGCCTGCTGAAGGCCGTTGACGGTGTCGCTCTGCTCCTTGAGGGCCTGCTCCTGGCTCGCGCTCGTGATGCTAAGGACCACCAGTTCGCCCTCGAGCTTCGAGAACTCCACATTCCGCTCCTCCAGCGACTTCTGCACCGCCTCGCGAGCGATGCGCTCCCGCTCGAGCGCCGACCGGGCCTCGGCAAGAGCAGCCCGCTCCTGCTGGAGCTGCCCCTCAGCCCCCTGGCGGGCGGTATGCTCTTGCAGGAGCCGGTCCTCCGCGATGGCGAGCGCCGCAACATTGGCGTCGAGGGTGGCCTTCAGGTCATCCGCCTCCTTGGCCCTCTGCTCGGCCGCGCGCGCCCACTCCTCTACCTGGCTCTGCTGGGCCTGCGCCTCCAGAAGCCACACACGGACCCCCTGGTTCTCGGCTCGGACGCTGGTCACCTCCGCCTCCCAGTTGGTGGCCAGCGTGCGCATCCTCTCCAGATCCGCCCGTGCCTGCCGCAGCGCCTCATCTCGGTCGATGAGGGCCGTGCAAACCCGCTCGAGGGTGGAGGGGCGCGCCGCGGCCTGCCTCTCGCTCTCTTGGAGCTGGTAGCGTAGGGCCTCAGCCCGGTACGACAGCCAGCTGTCCGGGGTCCTCAAGGCGTCAGCAAGCGCATCGAAGGCGTCGCACTGCTCCCGGAGCTGGCGGAGCTCGGCGCTTATCTGATCGAAGGCGCCGTATTTGTCGCGGGCGCGGTGCTCGAGCTCCTGCAGCCAACAGATCGAAACCAGTGAGCGTCGCGCCGCAAGGATCGAGCGTGAAGACGAAGAAATCAAAGAAAGTAGATGACGGCACCTCACCTGGAAAACGCGCCACGCGGGGCCGCCATGGATCCGCAGTGCCTCGTTCAACGCTCGGTTGAGCGTAGCGCCGTGGTCGCGGAGCTCCCCCCACAGCTCCTGCTCCTCCTGGGCGTCGGCGAAGGCGGGCGGACCGTCAACGCGCCCCCACTCCCCGAGCGCAGCGGCCCGCGCGGGAAGAAGAGGCCTCGGCGCCGTGCCCTCGGCCTCCCGCCACCATGTGGTCGTCCCGCCGCCTCACAAGAGCCCCCTCCACGGGACTCGGAGGACGGCGTGGGGAAGCTCACCCACCGGTCCCACCCGGGGCGGCGGGGGAGTCGTCGTCCGGAATCTCCACCACCACCGCCCGGGAGCCGCCGGCGGGTGCGGGCCCCCCGCCGCGCCTCCACCGACGCCTCCGCCCGCGCCTCCGTGGCCGCGAGCTCCCACCGCGGTGCCGCGGCCACCGCCTCCGGCCGCGTCTCGCAACCGCGGGCGCCGGCCCGGCCCTCCACGGCAAACGCCGCCGGCGGCGCCACTACGACCCGGCGCCGCCGGCCGCGCCTCCACCGCGACCGGCGCCGCCGCTCCTCGACGGCCGCCGGCCGCGCGCGGGGCGGCGGAACCACCGGCCGCGGCCTCGAGGCCTCGCCCGCACCCCGCGAGCTCTCACCCGCCGCGGCCGCCGCTCTCGCCCCCGCCCACGGCGCCCTCGACGAACGCCGCCGGGTGGGGATGGATGCGTCCGCCCTCAACACCTTGGCCGGTGCGAGGGGAGGCACGGTTGGCACCACCCTGCGCAAGCACGAGCAAACCGTCAGGTCCCTGTCTGTCAAGACACGCAACCTCTCGAAAGGACAAGTCTCTCACCTCGAAGAGGAGAAGGCGCACTTCCTCTTCCTCGAGGTCCTGGCCGACGACGCCGGCGCGGCCGGCGCAAGTCGCCGCCGCGCCTCCGGCCATCTCCGCCGCGCGCGGGGGCCCACCCCGCGAGCGGGCGCATCCGTCGCGCGCACCTGCGGGGCGCGCACCGGCACCTCCGCGCCCCGCGCGCGCGCCTCGTTGTCGATTGCCTGGTGGCGGGCGCCTCCTTACCCGCCCCAGGCGATGCTGCTCCTGCCGCCGGAGCTTGCTCCGACGACGGGGGCGCAGGCTCCCACCTATCAGGGAGAACCTGCCCCCCAACCTCTTCCTCTTCTTCCTCCTCATCCGAGGACGAGTACTCCTCGGTCCCCGGTGAGGAGAGCGCCTGCTGCTCGCGCAGCCGGTACTCCTCGTTCCTCCGCTCGCGACGCTCCCGATGTCGTGTCGCGCGCTCCTTCTTGCGTGCCGCCCGCTCCCGCTCTCGCTGCTGCGACGCGCGACCAAGCGCGCGAGAGCGGGGAGTGGGCGGGTCGGATTTCGCGGCACTCAACCGCACCAGCTGCGAGCGAAGCATCAAAGTGCGTCAACAACCCGAGGTACTGGCAAAATCAGAAACTGAACCAAGAACTCCACTCACCAGCTTGCCGGTGGGGAGCATCTCAAGATCCCACAGGGATCGGTCGTTGCGCACGGACTTGGGGTCGACGGCACTCCGTGCCCGGGTGGCCGCGTACTCCCGCAGGAGGGGGCCCTGCAGCATCCGTGACCTCGCCAGCGCGATGGGGTCCGCCATCTCGGTCATCTCGAAGATGCGGAGCGGCCTCTCCATCAGGGGGACGACCCGCCGGTGGTGGAGGAAGGCGAGGACGGCCCCCGCGGTCAGCCCGCGGCCCGCCAGATTCCTCAGCGCGGCCAGAAGCGAGTCCAACCGATCCCGATGCTGGGGCGGGGACACCCCGTGGTGCCAGGAGTCGGGCTTCTCCCGGAGCACCAAACCGGTGTAGGGGGGAGGCCGGGCTCGTCGTTGCGAAGGTAGAACCACCCCCGCTCCCAACCTGTATTGTTGGTCGTCATGGTGCAGGGGATGTAGTCGTTCTTGCGCTGACCCCGCAAGGCGAGCGACATGCCGCCGGCACGCACTGCGCGGCGGGTCCTCTGCTCCGACGTCGGCTGCGTGAACAGCTCCGCGCGAAAGAGGTGAATCCAGAGATCCCAATTCACCGGGATCCCTAGGTAGCCCTCGCAAACGCCAACGAACGTGACCGCCTGCGAGATCGCGTTCGACGCGAAGTTGTGAAGGTCCACGCCGTAGTGGTGGCAGAGCGCCCGCATGAATCGGCTCACCGGCGCCGTGAAGCCTCGCTCATGGAAACGGACGAAGCTAACCACGTAGCCACTCGGGGGGTTGGGCGCGTGGTCCCTTGCCGGCGGCACGATCCACTCGGCCGGCCGTCCATCCTCGTTCGCCGCGCCGGCCGGCGGCGGCCACCCGGCGGTTCGGCGCCGGCCCGCGTCACCGTCGAGCGCTCCCACGCAAACGGGTCGATGATGACGAGAGGTGGTTGGGGTGCCATGCGGGTAGACGAAGGGGCGAGGGACGAAGAACAGGAAGGAGGAGAAGAGCTCGACGGAGGAAAGCTGCTTGGGCAAGAACGACTCAGGGGCTGGGGCGCAAGGAGCAAGAATGGCGAATGCAAAGGTAAAAAACCGTCGTTTTCCCCACTCGTCGGATTTATAGGCCGCGGGCGTGCTCTCCGGAGCGTGCGCCCCGCGCGCATTAACTGCAGGAAGAATATTCTCTCGCTGGCGGGCGGGCCCCACCACGACCCCGGCGGCCACGCAACCGCTCGCGGGCCATCATCACGGCGTAGAAACGAGAGGGCCGGGCGGGCGGTCACATCCGCCTGCCCACGCCGCCCACTACGCACGCGGCTGTTGCGCCTAAAAAGGCGCGCCCGCGGCGCAAAACCGTAGCCACGACTGCGAGCATTAAATGGCCCGGTCCCTTACTAAGTAAGGAAGACCCTCGAGCGGCGCAAGCCCCTGGCTCAGAAAAAATTCGACCCTCAAAGGGTGCAAACGTCGGACGGTAACCTCGGGGCCCGTTTGAAGTAAAATAGGCACCACAGGTGCCTTCGACGCACTACTCTACTGATCAGCGTTTCGAGGGCTGACACGGTCAGGGACCCTTGCAACCCGCAGATGCAAAGACGGGAGCACCCAGCTGCCACCCCGCACTATTTTACTGATCAGCGTTTCGAGGGCTGACACGATCAGGGACCCTCGAAACCCGCAGATGCAAAGACGGGAGCGCCTAGCTGCCACCCCGCACTATTTTACTGATCAGCGTTTCGAGGGCTGACACGATCAGGGACCCTTGCAACCCGCAGATGCAAAGACGGGAGTGCCTAGCTGCCACCCCGCACTATTTTACTGATCAGCGTTTCGAGGGCTGACACGATCAGGGACCCTCGAAACCCGTAGATGCAAAAACGGGAGCGCCCAGCTGCCACCCCGCACGGCCCTACTGATCAGAGGTTCGAAGCCTGACCCTCGACGGGTTCGAACAGGCGCCCCAGATCACCGGAGTTAGGGACGATGAGGGCACGCACATTCGAGCCGTTCCTCGAGCCCGCCGGCTCGAGGGTGCCCCACATGTCGTGTTCGAGAGCCAGCGAGGGCAGCTAGCTGGGGGGATCCCACTGAGGGAGAGCTTCCGCGCCCTCGGTCCCTAGAAATGGGACCGAGCCCCACCTAGCAAACCCACGCAAGCGCTTTAATGGACGTGTCTCCGGGCCGCGCAGCCTACCCTTATCGAACGGGGCATGGGCGTCCACTCGAACCACCCACTAACAGCTCAACCAGGAATCCGCAATCCGCGACCCGATCGATGGGGGTTGCGGAAACCTCACCCTCCGTCCCGCGGAGGGACGGCGAGGGCGCGTTAAAAACAAGTCGTAGAGCTCTACCCGATCGCCTCGAACGGGCCCAAGCTCGGGGGCTCGACGCACGGCTACACCTCCTTAATTGCACCGACCCCGGATAGTGGCAGCTGTGCGTGCGCCACCGAAGCCGGCTGAAACATCGCCGACGCCGGTTGGAATATGTACCACGCCCCCTGACCAAACCCCGCGGTAAAACCCCTGCAGGAGCACTCACGCTCCTACAGGGCTTCGGGGGCTAGACCCGCGGGTCCGCTGACGCGGCCCCACGGAAAGCATTTGCAAACCAGGAGGGAAGGACGTCCTATTAGTAGGCTCCAGCATCTGCGGGAGCCTGGCCGGCGAACCCGCAGATGCTCGGGGGCTACTGTTGGGGACAGCCCTGAGGGTCCCCTTAAACAAATGGGGGAATCTCGCTTAAAACCTGCAAAAAACCAAAGCCAAACGCATCTTGCTTAAGCGCACACACGGGGCACGGTCCACGCCGCGGTGGCCCCCGCGGCCCACCAAGGCGGCCCACTCAAAGGTCCCCTCGAGTAGGCTTCGCCTCGCTCGAGTGTACACACCTCCCTCGAGCGGGCTCCGCCTCGCTCGAGGACGCCCCGCACGCGCACGCCCGTTCCCACACGCGGGTACGGGCATTTAATGCTCTGACAACGGCGGGGCGGCGCCATCATGCGCCTGGGACTCACGCCCCGGCCCTGTTGCACCAACTCCCTAGGGGGAACCCATCCCCGCCACTGTGGGGGACTGTGTGACATGACCGGTGCCAGCCCCGTGACGCCGCGCCGCCTACTCCCGTATGGCTAACGTGCCGAGCCCTCGAAGGGGGGCTAGCCACACCCTCGAAATGCTTTCCCGTGACCTTGCAGGGCCAGGTCGTGACGCTAGGCCGGCGGGGCACCATCCCTGTCACTGTAAATTGCAGGCGGCCGCCCCCGTGCGTACAACACCACGCCGGGCACTGTGGTAACAGCTCCGGCGCGGTGAGGCATGCGGGAATGGGACGCCGCCATGCCTGCCACTGTATCCCGTACGGATCGTCGTCAACAACCCCCTCGAGCCCGCCGGGGGACATCACGGCCAACCACTGCGCCCCTACCCTCGAAGCCACCACTGTTCGGGTACAAGATACGCCATGATGGCCGGATCGCGGCAAGGACCGTCAAGGCGGCCGCCTACTCTACGGCGCGGCGCACCATACTTCCCCATGTAGCTGAATAGTGCGGCATGCATGTAATTCGCCCTCTCCTTGGCCTATAAAAGGAAGGCGAACTCCCCCGCCGCAGGGGACAGACAGGAGACGACAGACAACATACGAGGCACCACGCACTCTCTTCCCAATTCTCCCACGACATCTTCAGCCACTTCACCAGGGACTTGGAGGCCAGGCCTTCTCTCCCGCCTTGCTTCTAGCTGCCCCACTACAGGCACCCCGGTGCCTAGCAATATAGTGCCCCGAGCACACCACTGCTGGACGTACGCCCCCCGGCCGGAACCAGGATAAACCTCGTGTCTCTAATTGCTTAGCATCGACCATTGAGGGATAGACCTTGGCGCTTATTACTGGTTAGTGTGGGGACCACATTCCGCACCGACAAGAAGGAAGACGACGACGGTGTCAACAATGAAGCTACTACCACTGTCGCAGCAAGCAAGCAGTCGTTGCGATGTGCTCGTTGTTCACCATGGCGAAGCGTTCCCACATCACGAACTTGGTCTTGTGTAGCGGCTGGGTCGAGAGAGCAGCCACAGCATTGCAATGCGATGCGCGAGCACACCACACCCACCTCGGCGGCGCATGGTGGCGCGACGATGTTTGTGCCCTGCAAAGAGAGAAACCGAGGAGAGGGGGGCTCGGAGGAGAGTGAGGAATCAGGATGCCTCGGCCGGAGTTTCAGACGCTGCCAGATGTGTTATACAATGAATTGGAGCAAGCGAAGAAGGATGTGTGGTCCGCTCCTAGGTGCACCGCGGGCCGGTGAGGTTCGTTTAACGTGAGGGGCGGATTGATCCGTGATCCTCGCTTTCCTATATTAGGGCAGAGGGGCAGCAACATGGTCGATCCGATCCGCACCCCTTGCAAGCCTATTGCACATGACTCCACCCTTAGTCCACCGATACGAACTTTATGCTTTACCTTCACACATGAACATAACCCACCCATACCGAACTTGTAGCATGTCTGAGGCCGTTTGGGAGGGCTCCTACGAGGGTGGCTGCGGAGCCGTTCTTTTGTGACTCCGCCTTCTGCTTGTGCAAAACGGCTCTGACTCTCTGGAGCTCGATCGCGGAGCTGCTCTGCCATCACGACCGTTTGGTAGGACAATAACCTGTTCCGGTTTTGGAGCGACGTGGAGCCCTGCCCTACCAAAGGGGGGCCTAGGCACGGCCTTCACATTGACGTCACACTCACAGGCAGCCATGTGCTCAATACAGGACCCTTTAAGTCTTTGTCCGATGCTTAAACTGTTTATATTACAATAAATTCAGCACAACCGAACGACCCAGCACCCACACAATTCCACATTATTGCAGCACGCAAGCGAGCCACAGCTCACAGTCATCCGAGCCATGGAGCTTCTGCCGGACAGCATCACGATGGTGTCCCTCGCGGTGGCGGCCGCCGCCCTGTACGCGCGCGTTGCATCCACGCGCCTCCGACCCGGCTTGCCCCGCCTCGCCGCGCTCCTCCCGGTGATCGCGTTTCTTGCTGTGGTCCCCATGTCTTTCTCGTCCCCCATGGTCCGGGGCCTTTCGGCCTTCATTCTCGCGTGGCTCGGCGCGTTCAAGGTCGCCCTCCTCGCCGCCGGTCGCGGGCCGCTCGATCCCACCCTCCCCGTGCTCCCTTTTGTCTTCACCGCGGCGCTCCCAGTCAAGCTCAAGCGGCGCCATGACCGCAGTCCCGACTCTGCCGCGGCGGCAATGTCGTCGTCCGGCGCCAAAACATCATGGCTCGTTTCTTGCGCGGTCAAGGTCTCCGTCATAGCCACCGTCATCCATCTCCTCCGTTTTAGGAACCTGCTGCATCTCTACGTGCGCCTCGTCCTCTTTGGCATACACCTGTACTGCTTTTTGGACCTCTTCCTCCCCTGCGTCGCGGCCGCCGGCAGCGCGCTCGGCATGGAGCTGGAGCCGCAGTTCGACAAGCCGTACCTGGCGTCGTCCCTGCGGGACTTTTGGGGCAGACGGTGGAACCTCATGGTATCCGCCATCCTCCGGCCGTCGGTCTACGACCCCGTGCGCGCCCGGGCCGGGAAGGTGGCTGGTGTCTTGGCCACCTTCATGGTTTCCGGTCTGATGCACGAGGCGATCACGTGGTACCTAACCCTGCTGCCGCCCACGGGAGAGACGGTTGCCTACTTCTTTCTCCACGGTGCGTGCTGCGTGGCCGAGGACTGGTGCGCGCGGCGGCGCGCGGAGAGGGGTTGGCCGGCGCCGCCACGGCCCGTGGCGACAGCGATTGTTGCGGTGGTCGTTGTGAGCACAACGTTCTGGCTCTTCTTCCCGCCGCTCTACCGGGGTGGAGCGGAGGAGAAGCTGCTGGAGGAGTACGCAGCGCTGGCGGCGGGCGTCGCGGAGGCGGGGAGGAAGCTGCTCCGGTATGTTTGACGTCGCTGTTACGAGTTGGAAGCGTCAGTCTCTATGCAGTACTAGGCATAGCAATCATCGATAACGGTGAGACGATGACGCCCCTGGTACTGGTACACCTAATAACTACTATGGGTCAAAAAAATTGTAGTGGCTTAACTGCAAAACTGTTGCAAGTTGTAGCATCCGAATCCGTATCGGTATATATTGTACTTCAAATGTGGTAAAAAGTGCTATCACCTTTCGATTCGATTCCATGCCAATCGGATCCAAATTCCATCCCTATGGTCTTCCATGCCAATCGGATCCAAATTCCATCCCTATGGTCTTCTTAGTATTGCTGAGGGTCTATTTGGGAGGGCTCCGACTCCACCAAAACGGCTTCGACTCCGACTCCGACTCCTCTGGTGGAGCAGCTTTTCTTGTGGAGCTAGAGCCGTTTTAAGAAAAACTTTTGGTAAAACGGCTTTCCCCGGTGGATAAGAAGATGAAAAGTCCTTACTTCTTTTTTTACTTTATTTCTTTTATTTTCTTCTTTATTTTTGTTTGGGGTCCGAAAATCGGATGGCCCCGAACACAAGATTCCCGAACGAGCACAAGAAAGCACGTAAAAGTGAGGGGACAAGGTTTCCCCGAAAGTTTGTCTCTGCCCCAAAAGTTGTGAATCTCATTACACGTGCCCTTGAACCCCTTTTAAAGGGAGATGAAGGGACTTTTACATTCCGAGGTTACCCTCGAATCTAAAGAATATTCCTGGTGTGAACATGTACATGAACGTCTTTTACATCCCGTGATTTGCGGGGCTAATTTCACATATTTACAAGCTTGCCACTTATTCACACCTCAAACCCGGACTTTTGGCACCACCCCTTTGACTCGGCTCATTCGTGGCTTCCGCTTCATATTCGCGAAGACTTCCTGCTATTGAGATTCCCAACTCAAGTTGCCGAAGTTAGTCCCGAAGTAAAGTTTCCCGATTCTTGCAGAGATCCCCTATGCTACCATTGCTAGAGTTTCCCGAATCCGTGATGATCTCCGATATTTTATCAACCTAAAACAATGAATATAAACGCGATCGTGCACCATCTCGGCGATTATTTCACCCGAAAGTGGCGGATTAGAGAATTCTCCAAAAATCATGAATGAAGAAACGCTACTTGGTTCTTCCTCAGCTGCTTTCCAGAATTCGTCAGAGTCTCAACATCTCCGAAGTTTCGAGGGTGTAAGGTATTTACCCAATTCCCCAACACTAGCCCCTCGGGGAAGCGGGTTGACTCCGACGATCGGTTTCCACGAATAGTTCTCAGAAGTCCGGTAAAAACGTTACCCTCAGAACGTCGGAGTGTACACGGGTCCCCCCCTAAAACGCGCAACGGTCATCTTGAGACAGTTTCTTGAAACTACCCCCTCTTCCCCTAAAGCCCGACGTGGTAACTTTATTTCACTGTTTCACCGCTTTCCTCGAACTTCTGAAGCATTCGCAGCGCAAGGCTTTTAAGACGCTCGAAGTTCGGTAACTTCTTTGGTCTTCAAAGGTATTTTATTTGCCTTTCTTTCATTTCTTCGGTCATTAGTCAACTTTTTCGTAGGTTTTTATTTCTTGTAGATTGATATGCGCTTCGCATTTGTTTTACTTTCGAATAGGTGGCTCGTACTAAGAGCACTGTTAGACCGATGACTTCTGAGGAATTAGCTGTCGCTGGTGTTCCACCGTCGGAGGAGAATGCTCCCTCCAGAACAAATGATTCGGCTACTGAAACCGTTCACGATTCCGGGAGTCACAAAGATGGGGAGATAAGGTCCGAAAACAAATCTAGTGGTGATGAAGATCTTTCAAATGTTGAAGTTGATCTGAATGAGCTCGTTGCCGCCAAGGTTAAATCTTACCCGCCGGCCTTTGTCTTCAGCTAGTCGAAAGATTACGGCTGAAATTATTAAAGAATATGAGAGGGCTGGATTTTTCCTTATTCAGTGACGGTCGTCCACCTTCTGAAGAAGAAACTCCTTCTCCCGAAGCAGATGAAATTGTTGTCTTCGGGGATTTCTTCATTTGTGGTCTTTGATTTCCGTGCGATACTCTTCTTCCTGCTATTCTTTATAAATTCTTCGTGAAGATACAGTTAATGCCTAACTCTTTTCTGGAGCGCCTAACTCTTTTCTGGAGCTCTCGAAGTTCTTCTAGATCATGAAGACTTCCAGATGTACTGCCAGCGCAGATGTTTTCTCGTCTCTTCGAGCTTGTTATTGAGAAAGATATCTTGAAGCTCAATGATGGAAACTATTATGAAGTTGACTATGGTTGCTGCACTTTTAACACTCGAAGAAAGAACTTGTTTCAGCATATTACTCACATTCAGCTTGCTCCTTGCGGCAAAGACGAATTTGCCAAAAGATTGGCGATCTTATTGGTTTTACCTAAAAGTTGATATGTCAAAGGTTCCTGATTACACTGGTCCAACATATCCATTGTATTCGCCAATGGCCCCAATGACCGCCATTACCACCGCTACATACAACGACCGGACTCTTGGTTTCAAGAACTGTGAAAATGCTTTCTTCCTGGCCAACACCATTCTTGGAGGTTGTGATGTTATTGGAGTCTTTTACCTGTATGCCATTACAAAAGTTGCTTCAGACCTATGTGCTACTAAAAAGTTCATTCGCACCTGTATGCCATCCACCTGAAAGTTTTTGTCCTCAATGCGATTTCGTCTGTTTTTTCATTTAACACCGTCAAATGGGCAAGTAAAATGACCATTGTACCCATAAAGTGGGGTCCATTTATCAACCACCTAAACTTCTTTCTTTCTTTTGTTTCTTTTCTTCCTCACCGTCGCCACTGCGGACTCGGATTCAGTAACCCTGCCGGCGGAGGTTGACGCGCCGCGGGGCTGCCCCACGTCGCATCAGGCGCCGCGCCGCGCCGCTGCAGTTCCGGGACCACTCCCCGTGCCGCTTCAGGGCTCCTGTGCGGGCGTGCGGCTGTGCGCCTGTGCCGCGCCGTCGGCATTCATGCCTCTCTCGAGGGAGAGAAAGTCGAGACTCCCGTGCCACAGGCTTCCTGTACTACGCCGGCATTTGCGCCTGACTGGATGTTCGGTCTCGTCGTCTAGAGGCAACACACTGTGAAGCTCTGATTCAAAAGCTCTGTTGCTTGATGTCTTGACTTGTCTACGGTTCATGTAATTAGATTCTTCGTGTCTGTACAATGCAATCAAGAGGCCTCATCTTGAGATATTGCATTAACAGAACTTGTGAAAATTGAAATCTCGAGGTGCAGCAGATTGATGTCTCCTTTATGTGATGAGGACATCAGGTATTCCCTTCGCAGCTCGCGTAGGAGGCAAGGAAGCAAAGGCCGGCGGCTATTGGCCATGGCAGATGTGCTGGCGAGCTAGACCCCAGCTGCCATGGGTGCGCGAACGGGCGAGCTCGGCCTGGCCGCCGCGGATGCGCGGGCGGGTTCGCCTTAGACGGTTAGACCCCCGGCTGCCGTAGGTGCACGCATGCGTCGACCCGCGGGTGCGCACACAGGTCCGGAGAGTGCTGACCGCGAGCTGCAGTGCAAGGCGAGCGAGAGTCACGAGCGCGCGGGGATGTATCGGCGAGCTCAACACCAGCCGCCACGTGCGCATGCGGGGGAGCTCCAAGTCTCCAGCCCAGCCGCAAGGGGCGCGCGCAGGCGAGCTCGACCTCTGCCGCCATGGGACCGCGGGGGAGCTCGTCTCCAGCTCTCGAGACGTTTTGGACCCGTAGCAACGGAGGTCACCACCTTGCCGGCGCTAGGCTGAGCGGAATCATGGAGACGGCCTGGGCGCGCGGTACGGCCGGACGTAGGAGGAAGAATGGATAGAAGAGGAGAAACGACAATGACACATGGGACCCACTCAAGGTTTTAAATCGCGGGCTAAGGCATTTAGCGGCGGAGCTGCCAAAATGATGTTTAGCGGGCTATAGCCGGCATTTAGCGGGATATAGCCGGCTATAGCGGGCTAAATGCCATAGCTGCTACCCTTCCAAACAGCTATATCCGGCTATAGCGGCAGCTTTAGCCGGCTATTTAGAACCATGGACCCACTCAACATAGACATAAAGGGCAAGGCAGACATTTTATTTGCTCAGTCCCGCATGCCTGCACTCCCAAACGGTAGAAAATGGACGGAATGCGGACAGAATGGCATGAAGGGCAAAAGATTTCAGGTGGATGGCACACCGGTCGGAAGCAACTTTTATAATGACATATAGGTAAAAGACTCATGTTATTGAAGAATTCATGGTTGCTCAAGTTTGGCCTTTAACGGAGGGTAGGAAACCTTCAGAGATTATTTTTCTTGATGTAGATTGGGCCTCTCAAAAGGTGTCATTTCCACAATTTAACTTGCGACTTAAAGATGGTCAAAGTCTTGAAGACTTCATACTTGAAGTCGAAGAAAAGGTTAACGGAATAATTGGTGAATCTACTCTTAATGAGTATAAAGCTTACAAGAGCCTCGTGAAGCATAAGAAAAGAGTTAATCATGTGTTCTCAGAACTCAGTGCTGAGACTACTCTCCGATCTCGCCCGCCAGGCGCGGATAAGAAGATCCCTGCTGTTGTCGTAGTCATTTGCTCGACCGCTCCCCCTAAGGCTCGAAGGAGAAGGGCTTCTAAGAAAGATAAAGCTAAAGAAACTACTAGCGAAACTTCTTCTCCTGCCGTTAGCCCGACAAAGACTAAGTCTTTGGAATCCAGCAAGAGGAAGAGGAAAGCTTCCTAAGATGGTTCTGACACTGAGATTCAAACGGCTTCTAAGTCTAAGAAGGCTGTGAAGAAGGTTGTTGTTGCTATTGTTCAATGTGTTCCTCCGGCTTTTTCTGACGATGAGATGATTGATGAGCCTCGCCAAACAGGTTTCTCTTCTTGCTTGTGGTGTGATTTGAGATTCGGTGTTCGCCGTGGTTATACTCCAAATTCTTAGAATGATTTTGTTGATATTGAAACTTTTTTAAACATTATTCAAAAGGCTAGGTCTGTTCCAGTTGAACCTTCTACTATTGCTTCTATTGATGTTGGCACTTTGAAAGCTGCTGTCGTTGATGAAGAGGCCTCTCCGAAGTTTTCCAAAGAATTGGAGCGCACAGTGTGGAAAAGCAATGACTTGGTTGAAAATCCTTCTGTGGTTGAAAATTGTGAAGAAATTTCTAATGATCAAGATCCCACCCCCTCAGTCACAACTTAAAATGAGAGCTTTGGTACGTCTTTTAGAGGTGAACTGTTAAGTGTTAGTGGTGAGGTGGTTGACATGGATGATGGTGTTCCTAATAAGTTTTCTTTGCTACGGACGTCACCCAAATTTGTGGGTGAAATAGGAGGAGATGATCCGAAGAAGAAACTTCAGTTGACTGCAAAACAACTTCGGCTGCTGAAAAGCACACTTCTTCCTCTCTCCAGAAATCTTTGACGATTTCTCACCCTGCAGACCAAATTCCCTTAAGGACGATTAATAAAAAAGGTTTGCAGGTTACTTTCATCTTTTACACTCTGTTGATCTTCTTGTTTTTCTTACATTTTTCATTGTTGTATCCTTTCTGATTTTCGTAGGTTTTGAGGAAAATGCTCGAAAACTTTCATCATCAGACCTTGCTAGTTTCAAAAAATCCTATGATTCGAAGGCATCCATTGTTGGCAAAGTTGTCTCTGAACGGCTAATCAAAAAAGCAGAACTTGTTGAGAAGCTCACTGGCGAATCTCGGAAGCTGAAGCGTGAATTGAACAAGGCTCAGGCTTCAAGTCTTGATCTAGAACAACGAATCGCTGAACTTGTAGACTCTTTGAAGAAATGCCAAGACGAGAAGGGACTTGCTGAAACCGCTCTTCTCGATTCAAAAAAGGATCTTGAAAAACTCAAAAAGGCTCGTGAAGATGACTTAAAGATAATTGAGAATCTTCGCAAGGAAGCTGATAAGAACACAAAAACCATTGACGAGCTTTCATCAAAGAACTCTGAGCTGGCGAAGACTTTGAGCATGAAAGAATAGACAGTTCAAGATCTCGAGAAAGCTCTGTCTGAGCACAGTAAAACTTCGGATAAGGATGTTGATGAAATCAAGCAAAACCTGACACTTCTGTTTGAGGAGTATAAGGAAGCTATGAAGCAATTCGGCACCCGTCCAAGCCCATTTTCTGAAGGTGAAGAAATTTCTGATCTGATGGACTGGATGCTGAAAGAGTTCCAGGCTCTACCAAATGTTATCTCAGGAGCTAGCAATTTCGCTGCTCTTTTTTCAGTGGAAAGTCTTATGAATCGTCTCTATGATTTTGACTGTGTCGACCTCCCGAAGTTTCGTGGAGTGCTCTTGCGATTTCCACACACTGCGGACACTTCAGCTATTCGTCCCAATGAAGATGTCCGAGCTGTGAAGATTAGATTTGCGAAGGAATTCTGGTATGTAAGCGGGAAAGAATTCGCGAAGAAGATTGCATGTGACAAGCTCGAGGAGGTTGTTATTCTAAACTTTGTTGAAGTTCTAGTGTTCTGCAGGTATCCCTTTCTTGATATTAATCAATTTCTTTTTGTCCTTTTTTTAGATGATTCAGAAGGAGATACGCGCCAAGGCTGAAGAGACTTAAGAATCGGCTTCTGAATCTGAGGAGAACAATGAGACTGACGACAGAGAGGAGGACTCGGGGAGCGAAGGTAGCGGTGACAGCAGCAGCAGGGGTGATCAAGATGGCGGAGAAGAGAGCTCTGATCGTCAAACTAGCTCTCTGAAGGTTGACATTATTAGATGAGGTGACACCTATTCAAACTTGTTGATTTTGATGCTGAAAAACTGCAATTTGTACATTTGTGGGCTGTGACCATCCTTCTAAACTCTTGTCTTGTAAACTTTAACCTGTGCAGGTCCTGCATGGTGGGCTTGTGCAGGATGTGATACCCTTGTCAATCCATCGTGGGGATCAAGTAGTTAGCGGTGAAGCTTGGCGATTGTACAAAGAAGCTGACCCTGAATGCAGATTCTTCGACTTTTGGCCTTAATGTTGTCGGTATTTCCCGTTGTGTAGTTTTCAACTGAGTTGGTTTTTTTCACGTGATGGCTATGCACTTGCTATTGGAGACTCGAATTCGCAGTCTTTCGTGAATATGGAGCCCCTTAGTCCCATAACTGGTGATTGTAGCTTTTCTTATGCTAGTGACACTGCTGAACAGTGGCCGCAGGCTAGGCCATATTGTTGAACTTCCTTTTTGAATTCTCGGCTCTTTGAAGCGGTGTAATTGTGTTCTTATGAAATTTTGTATGAAACTAAGGCAATAAATTCATTTTTTAAGAAAAAACGTCACCCTTCCCACCTTATCATTTTCATGCAAAATTTCGTGGATTTCCAAAGATTGATAATTCCCTTAAAATGTAAGTCAAGAAAATTGGTTTCACGAATTTTGTGGACTTGCGCCCGCTTGGCATACTTGCCTAGGTTGATATCACAACCCTTAGTTGCTTCAACCGTTATGTGTGATTACTAATTTTCAGAGATGATTGAGCCCCTTGGACCTTGGAATAAGATTTTTAGCTAGAGCAATTTTTCATGAAAAACTTCATATAATTCTTCATGAATGTTTGCTACCATGTTGATTTGTTCTTGCCATCGAAAAAACATTTACTTTTACTTTATAATTTTTCACACAAAAAAAACCTGAGCAAAGACGCTTGTACTTTCAGGGCCACAACCTTCAGTTGTTCCCATACTTTTTGTAGGGTGTCCCTTTAAGGTGGAATCTAGGACACAACTTGTTATTATCTCAGGCCTTTAGGTAGGAAATCCCTTTAAGGTGGGATCTAGGCTACAACTTATTATTGTCTCAGGCCTTTCGGTAGGATATCCCCTTAAGGTAGGATATAGGCTTTCACGGAGCCTTCGGCTATCAAGAAGCCTTTTCACAGAACTTCTCTTTCTCTTCTTTAATCTCGGCTATCACAGAGCCCTTTCGCGAACTTTTCTTTCACATATCTAGATTTTGGCTATAACGGAGCCTTTCACGAATTTTTCCTTCACACCGCGAAACTTAGGCTATTACGGAGCCTTTTCACATTTTTTTCTTTCTCAGAATGGAACTTAGGCAATCACAGATCCTTTTCACAAACTTTTCTTTCTCAAAATGGAACTTAGGCTATCTCTAACACCCTAAAAAATTCCATCACTAATTTAATATAGGCAACATGTCAATTAGATTTAGTTTTCTAAGGACTTAATTAAATTATCAAATAAATTTGGCCTTTAAAATATTTAAATATCATTTCAATAATGTTAGAAACAATAATTGCTTGTGCATTATAATTTGAAAGCATGGTTTTATGTTTGGGTGAAGTTTGCAAAGTTTGAAAAAAGAGTTTGAAAAAAAAGAAATTCCAAAACCTCTCTCCCTCCCTTTCTCTCCTTTTTGGCCCAGTCGGCCCAGCTTCTTTTCCCCGTCCCACCTTTTCCTTCTCAACCAGCAGGCCGAGCAGGCCGCCTGCCTCCCATCTCCCCTCGCCCGCACGCCTGCGGTCCAATGCACCCTGCGTGGCCCATGGAGGCAGCCCGCCAACCCAGCAACCCTCTCCCCCTATTCTTTTTCTTTCGACCGCTAACAGGTGGGGCCCTGCCTTCAGGCCTTCCCCTACCTCCCACCGCGGCTCGGCCGCCTCCCCTTTATGGCCACTGGCCGTTACCGGCCGCGCCAATCGCGCCCTTCCTTCAAACCTTCCTCGAATCCGCAGTGAAACCGACCCTCACTCCCCCTTCAAACTCGTTTGTTTCCCCTCCTTAATCGCTTCCACCTTGATTGGAAATCAAGGCCAATGGCCATTGCCACCGGGCGCCTCTTCCCCACCCCTCCCGGCTCTATATAAGCCCGGCCAGAGCTCCTACAACACTCCCTTTGCACGCAAACGAGCTCCCACGCCTCCTCGCACTCGCGCGCGTTGTCCATGGTGAAGGTTTCCCGACCGTCGCGCCATTGCTGGCCGCCCGAGCTCCTCGCCGTCGGTGAGGTGTCTTGGACACTCCTATCTTGTTCCTTCTTCGCACTTGATGCTTAATCGAACTCCAATTTGTTTCGCAGGTTCTCCCACTCCTTCAATCGAGTGTCGTTGTCGTCGTCTTCCACCTCCGGCCGCCAGTGCCGATCTTCCCATCCCCACTACCCAAACCTTCACCAACTCGCCTCCGTGTGGTGAGCAAGTCCTCCTCGCCCTTATTCCTTTTCTTCCTTAGTCATAGCATACCTTGTCGCTCGCCAGCCGCTCGCCGTACGCCCCCTGGACGGGGCGCCCCGACCGCCACCTAAAACACCCCCATATGCCCTTGTTTATGTTCGTCGTCATCTTAGCTATGTGTAGGTGCTAACCGCGAATGATTTCGTGGCCGGGAGCCCTTTTCCAGCCAACTCCAGGAACCCCGCTGCCGCGCGCCGCTGGCTCCGGCGTGTTCGCCGCCACCTGGGTACACGCGTGCGTCGCCCACCGTTGGATCCGACGTGGGCGGCCCAGATCTCCCCAGCCCCCCCCGAGTCAAAAGACTCCATACCGGTCAACAAGGGTACTTTTGCTAAAGAGACCCCTGGTTTCTTTTTATTTGCAAGTTGGTCCTTCCACCTTCAAATATCATTACAATCAGATCCTTTATTTTATGTTTTAGCCCCTATCTTTATTAGATTTAGCGCCCAAGTTCTTGTTTAGACCCTTTTAGGTTTTAAACCTTCTTTTTTTACGTGTAATTAGTTTAGGCCCTTGGTTTCTTGCTGATAGGTCCCTGGAAGTTTAGTTTTTTTTGCAGTTTAGTCTCTAAACCCTGTTTTTAGCATATCTTTGTCAGTATAGCTCCGTTTTTAGCATTTTAGATGTCAATGTGATCGTCTCAGCGAGCCCATCACTTTAGTAGTGTGTTTTTAGCCTTTGGATTTGATTGGTGAATTGCTTTATTTATTGTATGCTTTATGTGTGTGATCGTAGATATCGTGCCTGTTTCGACTGAGCAACCCCTTGGAGTCGATCAGGAGCAGCTGTTTGAAGAAGAAGAGGATTTTCTTGTAGTTGAGGAAGGCAAGTGGTCTTCTCCCTCTGCAAAATTCTATTTATCCTATACAACTGCATGATTACTAAGTTTACATTTATGATGATATTGCATTAAATTGATGGGAACAACTTTTTAATTAAATACCAAGCTTTTTACCCTCAACCCTTGTCTCAACCCGGTTTAAATAAATGTTTTTGGGTAGATAATGCAAGTGGCTCAACTTGGGTTGGATAAAATGGTTTTTCATGGAAAGGCTTTATGTTTAATGATCATCAGTTTGGGTTAATGCAAGAATACTTGATTTAATCAGAACATGGAGAACCACCCAAGAAAACATGTGCAACCACAGTGTCACATGGCTTTGACCTTAGCCAATTAATTAGGTGTGCGATCAAACTAGTGACCCTTTTCCAAAAGGAGCAGAGGGGGATCCGGGTTGCAAGGGTATAGCCCGGTCCTCTTGGGGTAGAATCCTTTGCTAAGGTGCTGACCACTAGGGAGGGTAATGGTCCGTCCTGATCTGTAACTATGCAGGTCGTTAATCTTTTGCATGCCTTTGTGAAGGCTTCGTAGCGTCCCTATGCAATCACACCTCGGAAGTGTGGTATGGTGCTTGGCCAACATCGCATGGTTGGGTTTAAAGTTCCTCAGAGCTTTTATGCGACCTGTGGTTAGAGTGTGAAAACCTCTGCAGAGTGTAAAACTAATTGGTCAGCTGTGCTCACGATTCTGAGCGGCTTGTACCCTCACATGATTAATAAACTTAAAAGATGAGATGAAATCGTGGTTCGGTAAGTTTTGAGATGACTTGTTTATAAGTTTCTTAAGTGGGTTGGTATAAACTTACACCTAGTAACTAAGTGTTCATTAATTAAAACTTGACCAACATTAAAATGCTAACCACTGCAAAACCTTAGCCTATCCTTGGTAGCCTTGCATCTTCCCCCACTTGTTGAGTACCAACCATAAGTGTACTCATCCTTGCTTACCTCTGTTCATAAGAGAACAATGGTGACGAGTTCTACGATGACTTTGAGGATTTTTGAGGCATGCAGTCCCCCAGTCAAGTGTTTGTGGGAGCGAAAGATGAAGACTCTTCATGTAGTTATCGTTCTCCGTTGTTAAAGACCTTTGTGTCTCTCGTCTGAATGTGGTAAGATTTTAAACTCTATGATACGCTTTTAAATATTGTTTATGATATTACACTTGTTTGTCTATCGTATGTGTGTACCTTGATCATGGCGCACATATGAGATACATTTGGTTTCTCTCAGGAAATCAGGTGTGACTAAGTGGTATTAGAGCAGTGTTGATTGTAGGAACGCAGCCTTAGCTAGAAATGGTCATAAATTAAGGATTCATGTTCTAGAAAGCCATGTCTAATTTATTCTTTATTCTTTATTGAAAACATGCATCATTTTGATTTATTCTACATTGAGTTCAGTTTTGTCTCATCAGATGGCTAGGACTTACCAGACTGCCCGCAAGAGCACCAGAGGATGTTATCCCTATGGGCAGTTGGCTCCTCGACACTAGCCAGAGGAGGTGCAACAAGAGATGGAGGAGTACTCAGTGGAGGTACAGCCAAAGATGATGGTAGAAGAGCATTAGGAGGTACAACTAGAGGCGGAGGAGATAGAAGATCCAGAGGAGGTGATATTTGAGGATGATGAGGAACCAGAGAAGCAGCCACAGTTGTACGATGGAGCTCTTTTGGAGGTAGATGTGGATGTAGACATAATGATTCCACCAGTAGCTGATGATGCACCCCTAGCTACTCCGTTAGCTGATGCTGTTGATGATGATGATGCACTAGTACCAGATGCTACTAATGATGATGTACCTATGCCAGATGCTGAAGAGAATGAGCCAGGTGACTCCGGGGATGATTCCAGTAGTGATGAGGATGGCTCCAGCGAAGATAAGGATGGGAATGGTGATGAGGAGGAGGATGAAGATGTGGACATTGAAGGGATGGAGGATGACAATAGTGTGGTGGCAAACAATGGAGACAACAACAATAATGACAACAATGACAATGGCAATGACAATGACAATGGTAATGAGAATGAGGATGATCAGGGCAATGAACACCGGTATCGCAGAGTGGAGTACCATATGCATACTTATATCGGTCCGGATGGTCAGTTCTGTGAGTTATTGGAGGAGCTGCTACAGGAGCTAGACCACACTGTGAGGCCTCTTTATGTCACCAGGCATTATGTGGAGCCTGGTATGAGAGACTACTATACTACTGAGGCTCATGTTCGGGTGGTCACGGGACAGGATGGAAAATGGAGGACTCGCACAATACTTTCTAGTACCGCACATTTTTCTTCAGAGGCTACTGCTATCAACGATGCTGCTAGATGGGCGTTATGGTCCATCAGCAACTCCTTCCGTGATCGGATACATGGAATAGACTTCCGCTTTATTCCTAGTCGTGTCAGTGGTACTGAGGAGATAGTGGTACCCATGGGTGATTTTCGTGACAGTTGTGTGGATATTCTTGCCAGAGTGACTATAGCACTCAACACGGATCTAGAGGGTACAACAGCATAGTTGGATAGGACACACGAAGAGCTTCAGAATGCACAGGCCAGAATAGCATAGTTGGAAACTCAGCTTGCATGTCAGCAGCCACCAGAGGAAGCAGAGCCATCTTGTCCTTCAAGGTCACCTCCACACAAGAGGCTCCGCTATGGCGCTTCAGAAGCAACCACTCGTCTTCGTTAGGATAGGAGTTTAAGTTACCTACCCTTTACATGTATCCGTTAGACGTTCCTGCAAGGACGAATGATGTAATAAGTTGTTGCTTGAACCATGCTTGATTTTGAGTTTTGTTTGTGTGAGTTGTATTGTGGAGTGATGGCCACAAATGCAATAAGAAAAAATTTGTTAAGTTAATGGTTTAGTTGGGTTTTAAATCTA
Source organism: Cenchrus americanus (assembly GCA_947561735.1). Lineage (NCBI taxonomy): Eukaryota > Viridiplantae > Streptophyta > Magnoliopsida > Poales > Poaceae > Cenchrus > Cenchrus americanus. The sequence continues at coordinate 93,611,637 of OX387242.1, read as the reverse complement.
AGTTATCTTTCATCTTATCTACCACATCAAACCGTTCCCACAAAATCTGTTCGCGCAGTCTCTGACAGGGCAGTACTGTTTTAATCATATCTCGAGCTACAGAACTCCGATTGACTTAAATCTAGTTGGGTTGGTTCAAAAAATTTTTGGGTCAATTTCTGACAAAAATTCAGCACCATAGAGTTAGTATTCAGAAAGTTATGAACAAAAGATTGGGCCTAACAGAATTTGTAAAACCTTGATGCACAGTTGCATTGTTCGAATTATATCTCAAGATGTATACCTCCGATTGAAATAATTCCAGTGGGGTTAGTTTTATAATGTTTTCTTTCATACCCTGGTAAAATTTCATAATTTTTAGGAAAAGACACTAAGAGTTACATCTGATTTACCGGGATCAACTGAATCTGTCACAAAAATACAGTCATGCTGATTTCTCTTTTCAACCAGTTGTCCGTGCACACATTGTCAACCAGCAAAACCCATTGTCGCCTCCTCCACTCAATCCTGCAATGGGTTGGTTTTCTAGTCATGAGCGTCAGTTGAGGATAATGATTGAGACATACAAGAGGCAGGATGGTGAGGGACTTGGGGCAAATAAGGTTGGTGAGGTAAGTGGAGAGTATATCCCAGTGCCACCAAAAACTCACCACAAAAATGCTTTCCCTCCTAAACCGAACCATCTTAGGAACCGACTGGACACAACCCCAGCTCCACCCGTGTTTCCTCCACAAAAAAATGATTTCCAAAATCCTATCAAGTTCGTGAGCACTTTGGGGAAAGTGTTCTTTGAGAAAGAGAGTGAGAAGGCTAGTGAGGGGAAACCGGTTGAGAAGCCTAGTGAGGAGAAACTGGTTGAGAAGCCGAGTGGAGAGAAACCAAGTGAGCAGCCCCATCCCAAGCCTAAGCTTAAGCCCATAAGGTTTCATTGTGGTTATTGTGGGAGAGATGGCCATAAGGATGAGTTTTGCTTCAAGAGGAAGCAAGAGGAGAGAATGGCGAAGGAGTGGGCTAACAAGGACAAGTACCACCCTTCCAATGGTGTACTTGAGCCTCGTGTGCAGATGCCCAGGGCCAAGGCGAGTGTGAGGACAGTTCCAGCTTGGGGAGAGCGAAATCTTTGCGGGGAGGTGCTGCGGCCGGCCTACACTTCGGTCGACCGGGTGCGCCACACTCGGTCGGACCGGTGCGGTGCGGGGAGGCGGAGAACTTTGGGTTTCGTGCTCATACAGATACTAGGTTTGGTTTTGGAGGTCATGGTTCTGGTGGCTGGTCTGGAGTTTGCAGGAGGTCAGTTTGTTAGGCGTTCTCCCCCCTTGTGCTCAATACGGGAATGGGAGGAGTCATAGCTTTGAGTTGGAGAGGAGGGACGGTCCACAATTTTCCTTTCGTGGTTTTGGTCCTCCTCCAGTTAGAGAGGGATGGTTCCCTCATAGTAGTTACCGTGGAGGTAGCTTTGGTAGGAAAAATGGTTTGGATTGTGCTAACCCTACTTTTGAGCAAATGGCTCGGCACTGGTTTTACTCTTTTGGTACTAACCCCAGTGCTGAGTCGTTTGTTCACTCACGTGCTCATTTTTGAATTTCAGGTGGGAGACTTGAAGAACATTTGGTTGATTGACTCCGGCTGCTCGAGGCATATGACCGGAGACAAGGGGTGGTTCTCAAGTCTCGTCCCAGTGGTGACAAAGAGATACATCACCTTTGGGGACAATGGGACAGGACGTGTGCTGTCAGAAGGTGAGATTAAGGAGAGTGACAAGATCACTCACAGGCGTGTTGCTCTTGTTCAATCTCTTGGATACAATCTGCTTTCCGTGTCCCAGCTGTTGGATGAGGGTTTTGAGGTGTTGTTTCGGCCTGATGGTTCTCGGATTTTGGATTCTCGAGGGGACCTTGTCTGTATGGTTGTTCCTGAGGTTCAGGTGTTTCGAACTGATTTTTCTTAGTCTTCTTTTGTTGAGCATTGCTTCTTGGCTGGTTCTTCGAGTGAGTTGTGGAAGTGGCATAGGAAGTTGGGTCACTTGAGCTTTGATCTTTTGTCTCGCTTGAGTAAACTGAATTTGGTCCGAGGATTGCCACGGTTGAGGCTTGAGAAAGAGTTGGTTTGTGCGTCATGTAGGCATGCCAAGATGGTAGCCTCTTCTCACCCACCTCTCACCGATGTGATGACTGAGCGTCCATGCGAGCTGCTCCATATGGACCATGTTGGCCCAGCTCGTGTGCGATCTGCGGGTGGGAAGTGGTATGTCCTTGTTGTGGTGGATGACTACTCTCGGTATGCGTGGGTGTTCTTTCTTGAGGAGAAAGGGGAGACGTTTGGTTTTGTTCGAGATCTTCTCTTGAGGTTGCGGAACGAGAGGTACGGAGATGCCATACGACCAAGCGCAGCGACAATGGCTCAGAATTCAGAAACTCTCATTTTGAAACCTTTTGCCATGACTTGGGTCTTGAATACCAGTTTTCGAGTCCGTATACGCCTCCCCAGAATGGTGTTGTGGAAAGGAAAAATAGGACCTTGTGTGAGATGGCTCGGACGATGCTTGATGAGCATAGGACTCCGAGAAGGTTACGGGGGCGAGCGGTGAATCTTGCGTGCTATGTTTCGAACAGGATCTACCTCAGAGTGCATAAGAAGAAAACCTACTATGAGTTGATGCACGGTCTCACACCCAAGGTGAGTCACTTCCATGTCTTTGGTTGCAAGTGCTTTATTCTGAAGAAAGGAAAGAAGTTGGATAAGTTTGAGGCTAGGTCAGTCAATGGTATTTTCTTTGGTTATGCATCTCACTCTAGAGCATATCGAGTGCTTAATCTTGAAACTAACCAAATTGTGGAGACTTGCGAGGTAACCTTCGACGAGACATAGCCACATAGTCAGCTTGTCTTTGAGTGTGCAGGTGATGATGAACTTGGTGAGATCTTTCAGGAGGAGGAGCATGAACATGGAGATGATGAAGATGGCGGTGTGGTGCCCACGGCTGAGCATGTACCTACTACTTTGACTACGGTGATGGACGGCCCCTCTCCCACACCTACGACGACAAACCAAGATCAAGGAGAAGTTGTTGTTGAGGGGGAGGTAGCATCAAGGAGAGAATCTCCCCGGTGAGTACAAGTGGATCACCCAGCTTCGAGGATCATCGGCGACATGAATGAACGTACTACACGGTCGAGGGTTCGGAACAATTCTCATTTCGCTCATGCTGCATTTGTTGCCACCTTTGAGCCCAAAGACATTGGACACACACTATCTGATCATAATTGGGTTAATTCAATGCATGAGGAGTTGGAGAACTTTGAGAGGAATCAGGTTTGGGAATTGGTGGACCCTCCCCTAGGGTGTAAGCCGATTGGGACAAAATGGGTGTGGAAGAACAAAGAGGGAGAGAAAGGTGAAGTTGTGAGAAACAAGTCAAGGCTTGTTGCTCAGGGGTTCAATCAGAAGGAGGAGATCGACTATGAGGAGACATTTGCTCCCGTAGCCCGTTTGGAGGCGATTAGAATCCTTCTAGCCTTTTCCATGGCTAAAGGGTTCAAGTTGCACCAAATGGATGTGAAGAGTGCCTTCTTGAATGGTGTGTTGGAGGAATAAGTGCATGTGAGGCAACCACCGGGGTTTGAGAGTGAGAAGTACCCTCACCGGGTGTACAAGTTGAGGAAGGCGCTGTGTGGGTTGAAGCAGGCGCCTAGAGCTTGGTATGGTAGGTTGAGGGGGTTCCTATTTGAGAGAGGGTTTGAGATGGGAAAGGTCGATCAGACCTTGCTTTTACTCAGGCAGGGCAGAGATATCCTTATTGTGCAGGTGTACGTGGATGATATTGATATTGTCTTTGGTGGCTCGTCTAACTCTCTTGTTGCAAGGTTTGCAGAGGATATGAGCAGGGAATTTGAGATGAGCATGATGGGTGAGTTGCAGTTCTTCCTCGGGCTACAAATCAAGCAATCAAAGGAAGGAACATTTGTGCACCAAGCTAAGTACACCAAGGATATTGTGCGGAAGTTCAAGATGGAGGTCTCTAAGGCCATGGTGATGCCTATGAGTACGACTACAGCTCTTGATGCGGATGAGGAAGGTGAACACGGGGACCAGAAGGAGTACCGGAGCATGATCGGGTCACTCCTCTACTTGACGGTGACGAGGCCGGACATCTAGTTCTCGGCATGTCTATGTGCTCATTTTCAAGCGTCTCCAAGGACTTCGCATCGGCAAGCGGTTAAGTGCATATTCAGGTACTTGCGTCACACTCCCGACTTCGGCCTTTGGTACTCCACATCTTCTTCTTTGGCGCTTCATGGTTTTTCAGACACGGATTTTGCCGGGTGTCGGTTGTATAGAAAGTCCACTTCTGGGACTTGCCAGTTTTTGGGATCTTCTTTGGTGTTTTGGTCTTCCTGCAAACAGTCGAGTGTTGCTCAATCCACTACCGAGGCAGAATACGTTGCCGCAGTTAGTTGTTACTCTCAGCTCCTTTGGATCACATACACCATGAGTGACTTTGGTGAGAAGTATACCCATGTCCCACTTCAATGGGATAGCACCAGTGCCATAAATATTGCAATGAACCCAGTGCTCCATTCCAAAACCAAGGACATAGAAGTGAGGTATCATATTCTGAGAGACAATGTAGAGAAAGGTAAGATAACTTTGATCCATGTACCCACACATGACCAACTAGCTGATATTTTCACCGAACCCTTAGATCAAGCAACTTTCACTCATTTGCGGGGGGAGCTTGGTGTTTGTTTGATTTCTTGAGTTGGTGTGTGGGAGCTCCTTTGTAGCATATGTATAGCTTTCCTTTGTGCATTTCTTGCATTTGGCATGGCATATGTAACATGATGTATAGGCATCCTTGTATCTTAGATTGCATGCATTTTGTATCATATGCATTGGTTAGGAAAAGCTTCTCCAATATACATTGTTCACCATGGAATGATATTTATGTCTTTGTGAGCTTGTTTGGTATGATATGGTTAGTTTGGCTTGGCTTGTGAAAATCATGATTTATATCCATGGTTGATGGTTATGTTTTTGAAAATTGTCACATGTATGCTCTCTTGTGAGTAAGTGCCTTTATGTGATCTTGACATGTTTTAGTGGTTTGGCTATGCTTAATTTGTGATTGGATAGCTTATTTTGATCATATGGGGCCAAAGGCTCATTTGCCATCATGAATGTTTAGCCCTCATGCTTTATCTTGTGGAGGGGCATAAGTTCCGTTTTGTCGCAAAGACATTTCATGTAACAAATATGAATCTGAAAATGAAATGTAAATTGCTTGGAAAATGTGCTCTCATGTCGTATGTGCTAAATTTAATTTGCTTTGGGTGCTAAACCGTTGCATGATGCCTACCAATGAGAAGTCTCATATATAGAAGTAGGCACATGGCTCGGTGGCTTTGACATGACATGAGGTGCTTGTGGGTGTTTGTGATGGTCTTATGGTTAGGATGGTCTCCTAGCATGAAGTTTGTGTAGCTTTGCTATTTTGACATGTTTTGCTCATGTTTAGGACTTTGCTCATGAGAGGGTAATTTTTTTGCAAAATTGCTCAATTCCATCTTAGCTTCGTTCAATGGTTGTGAAACTTGGTGATCTTGTAGTTGATGTCAATACGAAGCTATAGAGTATCTAACTTGCTCATTTGGACATGTGTAGCATCCTATGTTGAATTTTGTCTATTTGAGAAGCTCTAGGTTGAAAGTTTTGCATTTTTGGCTTGATTCATGCATTGTCAACAAGGGGGAGAAGTTTGAGCTTGAAATGGCTTGCTGGATGCATTTAGAAGGTTTTCAGGTGGTTTTGAGCTATTTTTGAGCTCTGACAGTTTGCCAGGTGGCATCGGCCTGACCGGTGAGTGAAGGGTCAGATGGCGACTAAAGAGGGGGGGAGTGAATAGGAGCCGGTAAAAATTCTTCTCAAAGAACCCGGCCTATACCCTAGTCAAATCCCGGTCACACACAAGCGATGGATCGAATCACACACCAATCGCCAAGACAACGAGGTTATAGATCAACCTCCAGTCTTAGGAGCGATTCCTTGAAGCACACGCTGAAGCACGAGAAAGGAAGGGAGGAATCGAACCAAGAAGCAAAGCACTCAGCCTCTGGCGGACCGTCCCGGCCGGGCGGGGCGGAGCGTCCGCGATGGGCCGCGCGGACCGTCCGGCGAGGTACCGCCGGCCGTCCGCACCCCTTGCCGCGGACTGTCCGGCCTGAGCCGCGGACCGTCCGTTAAAGCGAACAGAACCTCCAGTAGCGAACCTCGAAAAATGGACCATCTGCGGGGAGCACGCGGACTGTCCTCCAGGCACCCGCGGACCGTCCGCCCGGTACACGCGGACCGTACGAAACTTCGCCCAACCAAAACTCAAAACCACGACGGGTCGAAACGAAAGGCGAGCAAGAACACGAAGAACACCCGACGAACAGCACCCGCGCGGACCGTCGCCGACACCCGCGGACGCGTCCGCCCTACACGGACAGAGCAGAAAAACTGCACGACCTCGAAGGTCAACTCCCCCAAATCATCATCGGATTTCCCAAACGGTAGAAGGTTTGTGGAGACAAGGGTTTGGGGACTTGAAAAGCGTCACACAAGGATGCTATAGCCCAAAAATCTTGCCTCCTAACTCCCTAAATCACCGGGAATCACGAATCCTTTGAGCACCACCAAAAGCTAGAGCACCGAACGAAAATCCTTGAATCGAAGTGGTTTCCCGGCGTTTGAGGGCACAAGATCAATCACAAAGGTGCACAAGGCATCCATCCATGTTTTCCTCAAAGAAATCCGGGGAGAAACCAACTTAAATCCGCGGAATCACACCGAGAACAAAGGCACGAAAACAAGCACAAAGAGACCACGAAAACACAACTCCGAATCTTCTATACAAACCAGGAAACATTCACAAGGTCTAGCATGCCGCCCTAGCATCCATACCTCTCAACAAATCTCACATGAAGCTCTCATGCTAGCCTAGAGAAAATGGAGAAGAAAATAGCTACGAAAATGAGAAATGGGAGGGGGGAAATGAAACCCTAAATCCCAGAGAGCGAGAGCCATCCACACACACTCATGGCTTATATATCGGGTCCCGCCGGTGTGGGAAATGACTCGACTACCCATAACTCAACTACTGGCGATACAACCCACGCAGGGGCATTTATGTAATGTTTGTGGGTCTTGCCATCGTACGGCCACGCCTTTGCCGCACCCTGCGTCCTCCCGACGCAAGCCATGCGATCCCGCCGCGTGTCCTCCGCTTCGAAGCTTCTCGACACGCCCGGATCCCGTCTCCGTCGTGTTTGGTCTTCGGACTTGGTTTTGAGGCCCAAACCAAGAAACCGTCCTCCGATGGTTTTGTGGGCAAACCACCAAACCCCGCGTGCTCGGTCCGGCCTCCCGCCAAACCACTTGACTCGACCGCCACCGTGCACCGGCTCGATTGTCCATGACTTCGTCTTGCTCGTATCGCCACCATGTGGCCCGCACCTAGTCCCGCTGTCCACCGGGTCCCTCGAACCGAGCTTACTTGTCTCTCCATCTCCCGGAGGCCCCTCAAGGCTGAAGACCTTTCGCGCCCGTTCTTCACCTGCAACAACACGAACTAGGCCGCATCCTACACCTGCGCACTGAGCCAAGAGTCAGTCCAACACCCTTTGTCAATCACTCATCACTGAGGAGCGGTCATCCATCGACCACCGGGACGCTCCTGGTCCTCAATCTCCCCCTTGATGAGTGCATTGACAACACACAACGCGAATTGAAATTCAGAGAAAGAAAGAAAGGAAGAAGAAAGAAAAACAAAGAAGCTCAACTCATGACCAAAACCAAAGAAAGGCAAAGAAAGGTCACAAGCCAAGCAAAGCACAAACTCCACACCGAAAACAGCAAGAAAGCTTCCCCTGAACAAATGCAAGCTCCCCCTGAACATGTGGATGCAAACTTCCAAGTTTTAGCTCACCTCTTCTGAATTTGCATTAAGCTCACCTCTTCTCCCCCTTGTTGACAATGTATGAATCAAGGTGACAATGCAGGAATGTAAAACAAAGCATATAAACATCTACATGAGCTTCTCAAATAGGCCAAATCTAGTGTCAAAGGCTAGAAATGAGACAAAAATCACACATATGAATCATAGCATAGACAAAGCATTGCCACAAGTAATATATGAAAATACAAGCATGTGACAAAGCAAAATTTTCAGATTTAAGCAGTTTTACCAAAAGAAGGCTCGCTTCACATGTAAAAGCCTATCCATGTAACACTCGAGTCACAAACATGCATACCACTCAAAGATCATACAAGGATATCAAATTCTCAGCAAAAGATCATGGCAAACACCCATAAAGCAAAGCATGTCATGTCAAAACTCATGAGCCATGTGTCCACTTCGGGGAGACTTCTCCACTGGTGAACATCATGCAACATGTTTTGCACCCACATGTGAAAGATAAGACGTTTTAAGCATAGACATGATGGATGGAGCATTTTTTCAAGCATACACACTTCTTTTCAAGATTAATTCAATTCATGGTACATGAAGTGCCTTTGCGGCAAAAAGAAGCTTATGCTCCCCCATGAATGCAACATAGGCTAAACATTCACAATGATATTCGGCCTTTGGCCCAAATGCAAGAAAAAGACATCCAAGCACAATCTAAGCATGAAAAGCACATTTAGACCAAACTGTGACATGGATACACTACTACACACGAGTGGAGCACATTTCACCAAAAATTAGTCAAGATTAGCATTTATTTCAAAAAGGGCTATCTCACCACACATATATCTCAAATATTCCAAGAGCATAGCCTCACATCACCATTTCTCCACACATATGACCAATATCTCACAAATAGCCAAAGAGACTCAAATAAGGCATATGAAAGAAGCTCATCATCCTAAAATGCAATATGATACAAATGCAACATGATATATAACAAGATGGCTATCCTACCATGGTTTATACATCACGCAAAGCATGTATATACATCAAAGTAAACATGGTATGATACATATGATACAAAAGGAAATCCCCCAAGAATCAACTAGAAAGGGCAACAAACGCCAAGTTCCCCCCGCAAGCGCACAAATGTAGCTTGGTCGAGAGGCTTTGTAAAGATGTCGGCTGGCTGATCTTGGGTAGGGACATGACTCAACACAATGGTTCCTTTTTCCACATTGTCCCTCAAGAAATGATACCTCACTTCTATGTGTTTGGTTCTGGAGTGAAGCACTGGGTTTTTAGCTACGCTTATGGCACTGGTGCTATCACAAAGAAGTGGGATCTGGGTGCTCTCCTCACCAAAGTTTCTCAAAGTGTATGAAATCCACAACGGTACTCGGGAACAACAACTCGCGGCCGCAACATACTCCGCCTCGGTGGTAGGCGAGCTACACTAGGGCGCTTGCGGGAAGACCATGAAACCAACGAAGACCCAAGAAACTGGCAAGTACCAGAAGTAGACTTCCTCTCGACTCGACAACCAGCAAAATCCGCATCGGAAAAACCATGAAGAGAAAGAGTCGAGGGGGACGAATACCAAAGGCCAAGACCAGGGGCAGACTGTAGGTACCTGAAGATCCTCTTAACGGCCTATCGATGTGATGTCCTCGGCGAAGCCTGAAAACGAGCGCACAGACACACACTGAACTATATGTCTGGTCTCGTCGCCGTCAGGTAGAGGAGGGAGCCGATCATGCTCCTGTACTCCCGCTGGTCCACTGATTCTCCGTCCTCGTCCGCATCCAAAGTGGTCGTACTCCCCATGGAGTCGACATCGGCTTCACATCTTGCATCTGGAACTTCCTCAGCATGTCTTTCGTGTACTTGGTCTGGTGCACAAAAGTTCCGTCCTTCACTTGTTTGATCTGCAGCCCGAGAAAATACTGCAACTCGCCAATCATGCTCATCTCAAACTCCCTGCTCATCTCATCTGCAAACTTGGCAACAAGGTTATGTGACGAGCCACCAAAGACAATATCATCCACGTATATCTGAACAATCAACAAGTCATTTCCATGCTTGAGGAGAAACAAGGTCCTATCCACGGTACCCATCACAAACCTTCTGCTCAACAGAAAACCTCTCAATCTCCCATACCAAGCACGGGGCGCCTGTTTCAACCCATACAGAGCCCTTTTCAACCTGTACACCCTGTGTGGGTACAACTCTCTCTCAAACCCAGGTGGCTGCTTCACATACACCTCCTCCTCTATGACCCCATTCAGAAAGGCACTCTTCACATCCATCTGAAACAACTTGAACCCTTTAGCCACGGCAAAGGCTAGAAGGATCCGAATTGCCTCAAGACAGGCCACAGGAGCAAAGGTCTCCTCATAGTCGATCCCCTCCTTCTGACTAAACCCCTGAGCAACAAGTCTGGACTTGTTCCTCACAACCATCCCATTCTCTCCCTCTTTGTTCTTCCAGACCCACTTGGTCCCTATGGGATGGCAATTTGGAGGTGGTTCAACTAACTCCCACACCTGGTTCCTCTCAAAGTTCTCCAACTCCTCATGCATGGAATTGACCCAGATTGCATCAGATAAAGCGTGTCCAATGTCCTTGGGCCCAAAGGTGGCAACAAAAGCAGCATGAGCAAAATGAGAGGAATTCCTGGACCTTGACCGTGTAGTACGTTCGTCGATGTCCCCAATGATCTTCGACAGGGGATGCACTTCTTGAATCCGCCGGGGAGCCTCATGCCTCGAGACTACCTCCCCCTCAACTTCAGCTTCTCTCGCCTGGTCCTCTTGTCGCACCGTCGATGTCCATGAAGTAGACGGTCCACGCTCCGTAGTGGTCGTAGGGGAAGTAGTGGGTACACCTTCAGCTTCAAGCGCATGGTTCTCTCCATCATCATCTCCAGCTTCATCCTTCTCCTCCTCAAAGAGGTCCTCGGCCATCTCCTCATCACCTGCACATTCAAAGCCAAGAGAGGTACATGGCATTGTCTCGTCGAAGGTTACCTCGCAAGTCTCCATGATTTTGTTAGTCTCAAGGTTAAGCACCCTATAGGCTCTAGAGTGGTTAGCATAACCAAAGAAAATACCATCACTAGACCTAGCCTCAAGCTTGTCGAGTTTTCCCTTCTTAAGAATAAAGCACTTGCAGCCAAAAACTCGGAAATGACTCACCTTAGGTGCCCGACCATGCATAAGCTCATAACAAGTCTTCTTCTTGAAAGTTTGCAATAAAATCCTATTGGAAACATGACAAGCCGTGTTGACCGCCTCAGCCCAAAACCTCCTAGGAGTCCTGTGCTCATCGAGCATCGTCCTAGCCATCTCACAAAGAGTCCGATTTTTCCTTTCCACGACTCCATTTTGAGGGGGCACATAAGGGGTCGAATACTGATGTTCAAGACCTAGATCACGACAGAAGGCATCAAAACGAGAGTTCTTGAACTCTGAGCCATTATCACTGCGGATAGCTCGAATAGCATTCCCATGCCTCTCGTTTTTCAACCTCACGGTCAGATCTCGAACAAAGCCAAATGTCTCACTCTTGTCTTCCAAGAAAAACACCCAAGCATAGCGAGAGTAATCGTCCACCACAACAAGGATATACCACTTCCCACCCACCGAGCGAACTCGAGCTGGCCCAACAAGGTCCATATGCAACAGCTCTGTCGGACGCTCAGTCATGACATCGGTCAGGGGTGGATGGGGAGTGGCTACCATCTTGCCATGCCTACACGGAGCACAAACCAAATCCTTCTCAAGCTTCAACCTCAGCAATCCTCGGACAAGGTCAAGACCACTCAAGCGAGAAACCAAATCAAAGCTCAAGTGTCCCAACCGCCTATGCCATTTCCACAAATCAGAAGAAGGACCGGCCATCAAACAACGAGCAGGACCTAAAGAACGAGAGAAATCAGCCCTGAATATCTGACCCTCGGGGATGATCATACAGACAAGATCACCTCTAGAATCCAGCAAACGAGACTCGCCCGACTTGAAACGCACCTCAAAACCCTCATCAAGCAACTGAGAAACCGAAAGCAAATTGAAACCCAAAGACTTCACAAGAGCAACTCTCTTCAATGTTACCTTGTCACTCACATGCACAACACCCTCAGAAATCACCCTTCCTCGTCCATTGTCCCCAAATGTGATGTACATCTTTTCCTTCACTGGGGTGAGGCTGGAGAACCACTTCTTATCTCCGGTCATGTGTCGGGAACATCCGGAGTCGATCAACCAAATGTTCTCTAAGCCTCCTGCCTGTAGTCAGAAACAAGAACGAGAGTGAGCTAACGACTCGACACTGGGGTTAGCACAAAGAAGTTAAACCAGTGTCGAGCCATCTGCTCAAAGGAGGGGTTAACAAACATCATTCCCTTGCCACCAAACTTCCCATGTCCCATGGAAGGAGTACGAGCACCACGAGGGGGAAAACGTGGTCCGTAGTTCCTCTGGAACCCAAAGCTGCGATCATCTCCCCTAAACCCGTATTGAGGACGAGTAGGGGGACGTCCAACAAAACCACCACGAGCCCGACCAAACCTCTCACCAGCACGCACACCATCATCTTTCCTAACAAACCTACCACCCTGAGCTCCAACTCTACCAACACTCTTCACACTTCCTGTCGGTGCGGAATATGGTCCCGACACTAACCAGTAGATAGCGCCGTGGTCTATCCCTCAATGGTCGATGCTAAGCAACAATTGACACAAGGTTTTATCCTGGTTCCGGCCGAGGGGGCCGTACGTCCAGCAGGAGCGTGCTCGTGGCACTATATTGCTCAGCACCGGGGGTGCTTGTAGTGGGGCAAGTACAAGCAAGGCGGGAGAGGAAGCGTGGCTTCCAAGTCCCTGGTGGAGTGGCTGAAGATATTGTGGGAGAATAAGAGAGTGAGTGCACGGTGTGTTCTGTTGAACTCCTCTCCCCCGCGGCTGGGGGCTCGCCTCCCCTTTTATAGGCCAAGGGGGCGGCGGGTTACATGCACGCCGCGCTATCCAGCTACGTGGGGGTGCACGTCGTGCTACGCTGTAGAGTGGGCGGCCGTCCGGACGATCTTCGCTGCGATCCGGCCATGATGGCCTACCCCGTACCCGAACGGTGGCGGTTCGAGGGTAGGGAGGGCGGCGGATGGCCGGTGGCGTCCTCTCGATAGGCTTCGAGGGAGGTGCGATGATGGCCGGTACGGCGCACGGGAGTTGGCGAACGGCGTTCCTTCCCAATGCGCTCCGCGGTAGCGAGTGGTTGCTGCGGCCGCCCGAGCGTGCGCCCGCAAGTGCCGGGCGTGCGCCCGCACGCGTGGGTACGGCGGCCGTGCCGCGTTGCGTGGACCCGGGATGGCCGTCCACCGGCCTAGCGCCCCCCACCTAACCTGTAGGGTCACGGGAAAGTGAAATAGAGGGTGCGCCCGGCCCCCCTTCGAGGGTCGGGCGCGTTAGCCGTATTGGGGCGTGCGCGCGGTGTCACGGGACTGACACCGGCCGCACTGCACAGTCCATCCCCACAGTGGTGGGGATGGGCTCCTCCCTGGGGAGTTGGTGCGGCGGCACCGGGGCGCGAGCCCCCGGCGCATGATGGCGCCGTCCCGCGGCGTCGGGCGTTAAATGCCCGTGTACGGGACCGGCGCACGCGTGCGGGGCGCGCCGTGAGCGTGGCGGGCCCCCGCCGAGGGCGGAGCAAACCCTCGAGCGAGACGAGACCCGCTCGAGGGGGGAGCGAGCCCTCGAGCGGGGCGGGACCGCTCGAGGGAAGAGTTGCCCCTCGAACGGGGCGGAGCCCGCTCGAGGAGGAGCGCGCCCTCGAGCGAGGCGGAGCCTGCTCGAGGGGTCTTCTAAGCGGGCCGTCCTGGTGGGCCGTCGGAGTCCCGCGGCGTAGGCCCTGTCCTGCACGGTTAGTTACCTGCATGGTTAGGCTTAACGTGTCTCGATACCGGGATTTAAGTGAGGATTTCCCCGTTGCTTAAGGGGACCCCTAGGGCTGTCCCCGACAGTAGCCCCCGAGCATCTGCGGGTTTGCCATTGAGGCTCCCGCAGATGCTGGAACCTACTGATAGGACGTTCTTCCCTCCTTGTTTGCGAACGCTTTCCGTGGGGGCCGCGTCGGCGGGACCCGCGGGTCTAGCCCCGAAGCCCCTGCGAGAGTGTGGGCTCTCCCGCGAGGGGTTAACCGCGAGAACTTTGGTCAGAAAGGCGTGGCACATATGCCAACCGGCACGGCGGTATTTCAGCCGGCTTCGGGGGTGCACGCTCCCCTGTCACTGTCTCCGGCGGGTGCAGTTTCAAGGATGTGTAGCCGTGCGTCAAGCCCCCGAGCCTTGGCCCGTTCGAGGCGATCGGGTCGAGCCTGACGACTTGCTTTTTAACGCGCCCTCGCCGTCCCTCCGCGGGACGGAGGGTGAGGTTTCTGCAACTCCCATCGAGCGGGTCGCGAATTGCGGATTCCTCTTCGAGCTGGTGGCGGGTGGTTCAAGTGGACGCCCATGCCCCGTTCGATAAGGGTAGGCTGCGCGGTCCGAAGACACGTCCATGGAAGCGCTTGCGTGGGTTTGCTAGGGTGGGGCTCGGTCCCGTTCGCTAGGGACCGAGGGCGCGGAAGCTCTCCCTCGGTGGGATCCCCCTGCTAGCTGCCCTCGCTGGCTCTCGAACACGACATGTGGGGCACCCTCGAGCCAACGGGCTCGAGGAACGGCTCGAATGCGCGTGCCCTCGTCGTCCCTAACTCTGTGATCTGAGGCGCCTGTTCGAACCCGTCGAGGGTCAGGCTTCGAACCTCTGATCAGTAAGGCCGTGCGGGGCCGTGCCTGGACAGCCCCGTCTTTTCACGTTTGCGGCCGTCGAGGGGTCTGGGCGAGCCAGTCCTCGAGGTGCTGGTTGGTAGCACAGCGTATGTGCTTTGTTTTAGAGGGTTGACATTGTCTCGAGCCAAGGGCTCGTGCCGCTCAAGGGTTTGCCGTGGCATGGGTGCCCGCGGTTGCCTGCTCTACATCGAGCAGGTCCCGGGCGACCTTCTCACGTCGATATCCCATCGAGGGTTGACGTCATTTTGAGCCAAGGGCTCGTGCCGCTCGAGGGTTTTACGTGGCATGGGTGCCCGCGGTTGCCTGCTCTACATCGAGCAGGTCCCGGGCGACCTTCTCACGCTGATATCCCATCGAGGGTCGCTTTTGTTTGGATCCGAGGGTCATGCCGCTCGAGGGTTTTACGTGGCATGGGTGCCCGCGGTTGCCTGCTCTACATCGAGCAGGTCCCGGGCGACCTTCTCACGCTGGTATCCTCATCGAGGGTCGCCTTTGTTTGGATCCGAGGGTCATGCCGCTCGAGGGTTTTACGTGGCATGGGTGCCCGCGGTTGCCTGCTCTACATCGAGCAGGTCCCGGGCGACCTTCTCACGCTGGTATCCCATCGAGGGTCGCCTTTGTTTCGAGCCGGGGGTCCGCCCCGCTCGAGGGCTCTCCTTGCTTGGCAAGGGACCCGGGCATTTAAGTGCCTTGCGGTTGTGGCCGCGGTTTTGCAGCGCGGGCGCGTCTTTTTAGGCGCTGCGGCCGCGCGCGCGCGCGCGCGCGTAGTGGGCGGCATGGCGGGCGGACGCGACGGCTTCGCCTCGGTCGCTGCCGGTCTTTGCCGTAATGATGGCCCGCCTGCAGTGTTGTGGCCGCTGCGGTCGTGGTGGGGCCCACCCGTCGACGCGATGGAAAGATTCCCTGCAGTTAATGCTAGCGGGGCGTCCGCTCCGGAGAGCTCGCCCGTCGGCCTATAAAGCTGCGGGGAGGAGGGGGCGGCGGTTTTTTACCTTAGTGTCTCACCGTTTTCGGTCCTCCGCCCCTTCGTCTTCGTCTCGCTCTTGCCACCGCGCGGCCTCGCCGTTAGAGCTCTTTTTTCCGTTTCCTCGTCCTTCTCCTTCGCATTCCTTCGTCCCCCCTCATGGCGCCGCCTCAGCTTCCCCTCAGGATCCTGGAGCCATATGCCTGGGAGAGGTCGACGGTGACGCAGCTGGCCCTTGGCGAGTTGGTCGCCGCCGGCCAGCTGGCGGCCAACGAAGACGGGCGCCGGCGGAGTGGATCGTGCCGCCGGCGGCGCACCACGAGCCCAACCCGCCGGAGGGCTACGTGGTGAGCTTCCTCCGCTACCACGAGCGTGGCTTCAACGCGCCGGCGAGCACCTTCATGCGGGCGATGTGCTACTACTACGGGGTGGAGCTGCACAACTTCGCCCCCAACGCGATCTCGCAGGCGGCCACGTTCGTGGGCGTCCGCGAAGGGCTCCCGGGGATCCCGATCAAGCGGGATCTCTCGGGTTCACCTTTTCCGCGGGGGAGCTCATCACGCAGCCCACGTCGGAGCCGAGGACTCGCCGCGCGGTGCGCGCGGCGGGATGTCGCTTGCCTGCGGGGGCGCCTCAAGGATTTCTACATCCCCTGCACCATGACGACGAACAACGCCGGCTGGGAGCGGGGATGGTTCTACCTGCGCAACGCCGAGCCCGGCCTTCCTCCCTACACCGGCCGGGTATTCAAGAAGAGGCCGGACTCCTGGGGCTACGGGGTGTCTACGGCCCAGCATCGGGCGCGGCAAGAGTCCGTCCTCGCCGCCCTACAGCGGCTGGCGAAGCACGGGCTGAACGCGATGGGCGTCCTCGCCTTCCTCCACCACCGGCGGGTCGTGCCTCGATGGAGAGGCCGCTCCGCATCTTCGAGATGACGAGAGGCGGCCAACCCCGTCGACCCTGGCGAGGTCGCGGATGCTCCCGACGCCCCTTGAGCGGCCGTATGCGCTCACCCGGGCGCGGAACGCCGTCGACACCCTGGCGCCGCCACCTGCGGGTCGGACCCCATGGGACCTTGAGATGCTCCCCACGGGCCTGCGGGTGAGTTGGGTTCCTGATTTCGTTTTAGTTCTTGGTCTTGCCTTGGTTTCCTGATGCGCCATTGTCGCTCTTGTGTGCAGCTGGTGGAGTTCACCATCGCCAAGTCCGTTCCACCCACCCCCGATTCCCGTGCGCTCGGCCGGGCGGCGCAGCGGGAGCAGCAGGAGCGGGCGGCGCGCAAGAGGGAGCACGCGAGGCGACGTCAAGCTCGCCGCGACCGGCGGGCCGCGGAGTATCGACGGCGCGAGGAGCTGGGGCTTTCCTCCCCGGAGATCGAGGAGCCCTCATCCTCGGAGGAGGACGAGGAGGAAGAGGCTGAGGGGGAGGGCCCCTCAGACAGGTGGCAGCCTGCGCCTCCCTCGCCGGAGCGGCGCGCCGGCGGCGAGGGCGGCATTGCACGGGGGCGGGCGCAACGGCGCCCGCCGCCGGCCATCGACATCAAGGGCGGCACGCGCCGGCGGAGGTGCCGGCGCGCGCCACGGAGGCACGCGCGGCGGACGCGCCCGTGCGCGCGTCAAGCGTGCCCGCGCGCGCGGGGGAGCGTGCCCGCGCGCGCGCGGCGTCATCGTCGAGGGGCGTGACGGCGGTCGTGCCCGCGCGCGGGCGAGCGTGCCCCCGCGCGCGGTGGCGCCTTCGAGAGGTGCGGCGTCGGGCGCGCCCGCGCATGGGGTGGGCGCGCCCGTGCGCGCGGCGGCGCCATCGGGAGGCGCTACCGCAGGCGCGGCCGCCGCGCCGGCCTCGTCCGCCGAGGCTTCGAGGAAAAGGAAGCGGGCCTTTTCCTCCGCGAGGTAATGAGCCTGTCCTTTTTCGTTTGGTTTGGCTCGTTGGTGATCAGGTGACTTAACCCTTCGTTCGTGCCTGCGCAGGGTGGTGCCAACCGTTCCTCCGCTTGCACCAGCCAAGGTGCTAAGGACGGACGCATCGATCCCCACCCGGCGGCGCTCGTCGAGGGGGTCGCGCCCGGGGGCAAGCACGGCGGCGGGCACGAGCTCGCAAGACCCGGGCCGGGGCCTCGAGGCCCGGCCGGCCGGCGGACCCGGCCGCCGCGGCGGCCGCCGGAGGTCGCGGGGGGACGGGCGGCGCCGGTCGCCGCGGAGACACGGCCGCGGCGGCGGCGACGGTGGAGGTGCGGCCCGCGGTGGGCGCCTCGCGCGGAGGAGGTGGAGCGGGGCGCAACCCGCGGGAGCGCCCGCGGATGAGGCGGTACGGCCGGAGGTGGCGGCCACGGCGGCACGACGGGCGCCCGTGGCCGCGGAGGCGCGAGGTGGAGGTGCGGCGGAGGCGGTGGCGTCCGCTGTTCGCCCCCGGGCGGAGGTGGTGGAGGTCTCGGACGACTCCCCGCCGCACGGGTGGAATCGGTGGGCGCCCGGCCCACGAACTCCCCCGAGCCCCGGGGAGGGGGCCCTCGTGAGGCGGCACGAGGGTCACATGGTGGTGGGGGGCCGAGGACATGGTGCCGAGGCCTCGTCCTCCCACGCCGGCCGCCCGCCCGAGGTGGAGGGGGCCGTCGGTGATCCCCCGGCGTTTGCTGACGCCGGAGGGAGCAGGAGCTGCGGGGCGAGCTCCGAACCACGGCGCCACGCTCAACCGCGCGTTGAACGAGGCGCTGCAAGTCCACGGCGGCCCGGCCTGGCTCGTCTTCCAGGTGAGCCATGGTTGCTCGTCCCTCTTCCCTTTTCGTTTTCGTATGTTGCATTCAGGCCTTGGCGCTTACGGGATTTGATGTGTGGATGCCAGGAGCTCGAGCGCCGCGCCCACGACAAGTATGACGCGTTCGACCGGGTGAACGCCGAAGCCCAGCGGCTCCGGGAGCAATGCAGCGCTTTCGACGCGCTTGCAGACGCTCTTAGGACGCCAGACAGCTGGTTGGCGTACCGGGCCCTGGCCTGGCCCGACGAGCTCCCCGAGAGCTCGAGGCGGGGAGACGCGGCGCGTCGCTCGAGCCTCGAGCGGGTCCGCGCAGCCCTCTTCGATCGCGACGAGGCGCCGTGGAACGCGCGCGCGGACACCGGAGAAGACGCGGACGCCGGGCCGCCAACCGGGAGGCGGGGGGTGGCCACCGCCGCGCCGAAGCCCGGGAGCTCCGCACGTCGCTCGAGGGGGCGCGGGCGCAGGCGCCGGGCCGAGGAGCGGGCGCGAGCGTTGGAGCAGCCGCGCCAAGGAGGCCCGACGACCCGAGGGCCGCCCTCGACGCCAAGGCCGCGGCCCTCGTCGCTGCTGAGGAGCGGCTCCTGCAAGAGAGCACCGCCCCCCAAGGGGCTGAGGAGCGGCTTCAGCAGGAGCAGGCCGCTCTCACCAATGCCCGTGCGGCGCTGGAGCAGGAGCGCGCCGCCCACGAGGTGACGCGGAAGTCCTTGGCGGATCAGGACGCCAAGCTCTCCAAGGCTGAGGGCGAGGTCGTTGCGCTCTGCATTGCGAGCGCAAACCAGTAGATGGCCCTCCAGGAGCAGGGTGAGGCTGTCAAGCGCCTCGAGTTGACGGTCGAGGCCGTGCGCCGCGACCTCGAGATGGAGAAGAAGCAAGTCGAAGGTGAGCCACAATCTGACTCTTGTCTTGTTGGATTTTCGATTGGGGACTTCGCATTCCCTTTTTTCTGATTTATCCCATGCCTTGATGTTCCCAGGCTTGCGCACTGCTCTGGGGCACGCGGCAGAGCGAGCCGAGGCGTTGCAGGCCTCCTACAACTCCTCCGAGCAGGAGCTGCGGGAGCTGCGCGATGCAGCCCTCGAGACTTGCTGCACCGTCGAGGAGGGCGAGGCACAGGCCGGTAGCTCGCTGGCCAGCCGTCTGTGCGCCCTTGGTGGCCACGTCACCGAGCGAATGCGCCGGCGCCGGGCTCGGGCGTCCAGAAGGCCCTCGGAGTGGTGCGATCCCACTACGAGGTAAACTTCGAGGCGCTGGAGGAAGGCTACGTCGTACCCGAGGGCGTTGAGGACGAGGTGGCCATGGAGCGTGTGGACGCGCTTGCCGCCGACGCCGCCGGGTTGCTTGCCGAGGCCTTCGAGGAGTTCCTCTTCCCGGACGCCGCAGACGCTGTTGCTCCTCCCGCCTGAAAGCAGTTTGGGCGCTAGGCCCATTTTTTGATGTGTATCAGTACTCTGGCCTCGTGGCCTTTTGTAAATAAACAAGTTGTTTCATGAACATGGGCATTTGCTGTAAATGAAATCGTTTGTTTATCACGCTTTTTGTTTCTCCTTCTTCCTGAGTAGATTCTAGTTAGGGGAGTTCGATTTTCGCAGGGGGCCCGCTGGGTTGGAGGCGAGAGAGAAGGGCCATAGCCACGCGGCGTAGGCTATCTCTGGCTCGCACGCTCCTTCCGCTGTGCCGCCTGCGCCCTGTTCGAATCGTGGCTCGAGGTTGAAGTAGGAAACAAACTTAGCGCGTGTTGTTGTGTTTTTTGCGCGAAAAAATGGGACCATTTTGGGGGGGGGGATGACCCCGCAGTAGCCCCCGAGGGTGACTTGGGTTTCAGGGGAAAGCCGAGTTGCCCTTTTATTAGACTTGGGGTATTTACATAGTTGACACCAACTGGGGCGTTGGCCATGTGATTTTACAACAGAAAGTACTTGGAAATCCTAGCTAAGGGTAGAAGCGACGTAGCTGTTGGATGTTCCAAGCGTTGGTGAGTTCTTCACCGTCCTCGTTGGCCGCCTTGTACGTGCCGGCTTGAGCACCTTCACCACGACGTAGGGCCCCTCCCATGGGGGCGATAGCTTGTGGCGCCCTCGGTTGTCTTGGCGTAGCCTTAGGACCGGATCCCCTTCGGTCGAAATCCCTCCGACGTATCTTGCGTGCTTGGTAACGTCGTAGGACCGTTGATACCTTGCGGAGTGCATCAACGCCACGAGGCGTACTTCGTCTAGCTGGTCCAGCGAGTCCTCGCGGGCTCGCTGGTTAGCATCCTCGTCGTAGCCTTGAATCCTGGGCGACCCATATTCCAGGTCCGTGGGGAGGACGGCCTCCGCGCCATGGACTAGGAAAAAAGGGGTGAACCCGGTGGCTCTGCTTGGGGTGGTCCTTAGGCTCCACACGACTGCTGGTAGTTCTTGGAGCCATTTTCGCCCAGATTTGTTGAGCTGGTCGAAAATTCTGGGCTTGAGGCCTTGTAGAATCATGCCGTTTGCACGCTCCACTTGGCCGTTGGTCTGTCGGTGGGCCACAGCTGCCCAATCCACGCGGATGTGGAACTTGTCGCAGAATTCCAAGAACTTCCGGCCCGTGAACTGGGACCCATTGTCCGTGATGATGGAGTTTGGCACTCCAAAGCGGTATACGATGTCGGTGAAGAACGTGACCGCCCGCTCGGCCCCTTAAATTCGTGATGGGGCGCACCTCCACCCACTTGGAGAATTTGTCGATCGCGACAAGCAGATGGGTGAAGCCCCCGGCCGCTTCCGCGAGGGGCCCGACGATGTCCAACCCCCACACGGCGAACGGCCATGTCACGGGGATCGTTTGCAGGGCATGAGCGGGCAAGTTGGACTTGCGGGCGTAGAACTGGCACCCTTCGCAGGTGCGTGCGATTTCGTTGGCGTCCGCGACCGTGGTAGGCCAATAAAAGCCTTGGCGGAACGCGTTGCCGACGAGGGCGCGCGGCGCAGCGTGGTGGCCACAGATCCCTGCGTGGATGTCCCGTAGGAGCTCGCGCCCCTCGGGAATGGGTATACACCGCTGGAGGATGCCTGACGCGGCGCGCTTGTACAGCTCGCCGTCAACGAGGGTGAAAGATTTGGCCATCCTGGCGATGCGCCTGGCTGCGGCCCGGTCCGCGGGGAGTTCCCCTCGATCGATCCAGGCGATGTATTTTTCCCGCCAATCCGCTTGGACAGGAGCCGGCTCTATGTCCATCGCATCGACCTCGATGGAGCCGTACCCCTCGAGAAGGGAGAGCACGTACGCCTCGTTCGAGGGGTCCTCATCCATGGGTTCCGCACCCGCTGGATTCGAGGGAGCCCCCGAGGGTCCACCGTCGCTCGAGGGGTAGGGCTCGAAGGCGACCGAGGGTTGCGCGATGTCACGCGCGAAAACGTTCGGGGGAACGGTGATCCGCCCGGACGCGATCTTTGCCAGCTCGTCTGCTTCCTCGTTGTACCGGCGGGGTACATGATTAAGCTCGATGCCGTAGAACTTGTCTTCGAGGGCCCGCACGGCTTTACAGTAGGCCTCCATCTTGTCGTCGTGGCAGCTCGCGTTCTTCATGACTTGATCGATCACGAGCTGCGAGTCCCCTCGCACGTCGAGGCGTTTGACGCCCAACTCAATGGCAATTTTGAGGTTGCAGAGGAGGGCCTCGTATTCCGCCATATTGTTGGACGCGGGAAAGTGGAGGCGCACTGCGTAGCGCATGTGCTCCCCGAGGGGTGACACGAAGAGCGAGGCCGCGCCGCTCCCGTCTTCATCACCGAGCCGTCGAAGAACAGAGTCCAAAGCACTGCGCTGGAATCCGAGGGGGCGGCGGTCGCGTGTCCGTCCACTCGGCCGACGAAATCGGCTAGGATTTGCGATTTGATGGCTTTGCGCGGGGCGTAGGCGAGCGTCTCGCCCATCAGCTCCACGGACCATTTGGCAATCCTTCCCGCCGCGTCGGGGTTGCGAATGATCTCTCCTAGCGGGAAGGAGGAGACCACCGTGACCGGGTGGGCCTCGAAGTAGTGGCGGAGCTTGCGCCGCGCAAGGACTACCGCATACAGCAGCTTCTGGACCTGGGGGTAGCGCGTCTTCGTGTCCGACAGGACTTCGCTGATGTAGTAGACCGGCCTCTGCACGGGCAAGGCGTGCCCTTCCTCCGTGCGCTCTACGACGATCACGGCGCTGACCACCTGGGTGGTTGCGGCCACGTAGAGCCGCAGGGGGTTCGCCGTCTCGCGGCGGCGTGAGGATTGGAGCGTGCGTCAGAGACGCCTTCAGCTTGTCAAGCGCGTCCTGGGCCTCGGTGGTCCAAGAGAAGCGCTCGTGCTTCTTGAGCAGCCGGTAGAGGGGCAGGCCCTTCTCACCGAGCCTCGAGATGAAGCGGCTTAAGGCGGCGAGGCACCCCAACACCTTCTGCACCCCTTTGAGGTCCCGAATCGGACCCATGAGGACCATGTGTGGTTCGAGGACCGGTGGATGGTCGCTTCCTTGTGTGATGAGTGATTGACAACGTTGTGTGGACTGATTCTTGGCTAAGTATTGCAGGTGCAGGTTGCGGCTTGACTCGTGTTGGTGCAGGTGAAGAACAAGCGCGAAAGGTCGTTGTTTGGTGAGGCCTCCGGTGTGTGGAGAAGACAAGTAGGCTTCGTTCGAGGGACCGGTGGCCGGCGGGGGTCGAGTGCGGGCCGCATGGTGGCAAGAACAACAAGATGAAGTCGGTGGACGGTTTCTTGGTTGAGCCACAAAACCAAGGTCGAGCCGGGACTTCATGGGAGCCAAGTCATGAGTGGTGATTGGCGGAGGCTACATCAAGTTCGCGGGGTTTGCGGTGGTTCACCAGAAAATCACCGGGTTACTCGGCTGAGCCACAAAGCCGAGGCCGAAGATCGGGTGTGGTCGTCGCCAAAACCGGCCCCGACCGGTTTGGAGAACCGGTCTGACCGGTTTGGGGTCGCAGGGCGCCGGAAGCTTCGAGGCGGAGGACACGCGTCGGGATCGCAAGGCTTGCGTTGAGGCTACGCGAGGTGCGGTCGGCCGGGCATCCGTCCGATGGTGAATACATCAAGAATTCCGAATCCGCCCTTGAGGGGCTTGTATCCCTAGTTAGTAGAGAGGGGCATTTTAGACATTCGGTTGCCGCCTATATAACCCAAGAGGTGAGAGGTTGGCGACCAACTCTTGGAACCCTAGCTCATTAGTTTTCCTATTTTCCACCTATTTTCTCTAGGTTTTCCTTAGGACTAGCAAGAGAGCTTCACGGAGAAATCTTGTAGAGAGGGATGGATGATCGGGCGGCTTGCTAGACCTTGTACGAATCTTTGTTTCATGTATAGATGATTCGGCGTGATTCCTCAAGGTTTGAATGTGTTTTTCCCGATTGTTCTTGGTGGTGATTTTCGGAGTCCTCTCCCGGTGATTTCTTTGCGGTGTTTTCGGGACCTTTCCTTTGGGGATTTGATGGGGGAAATTTGTGAGAACCCTTCGTGGTTCTTTGGGCTGTGATTCCCCTCCCAAATCCGTGAGGAAAAGTGCACGATTTTGGGGTTTCTTGAGTTCTTGAGTTGGTAGTGCCTTTGGCGGGATTTCTTCGATTCCTCCTTTTTGGACGAGATTTGGTGGGATTAAACTTGACCATGGACTCCTCATGAGGTGTTCCTGATATCCCCGAAGTCTTGTTCAAGTCCGTGGAGCGATTCGGGAGATTGAGATTTGGTTTTGGGGGAGTTGACCCGCGGGCTGTGTTCTTCTCGACTGTTCAGGCTAAAACCGGCCTGACCGGTTTCCCAAACCGGTCTGACCGGTTTCGCCCAGTGGGCTGTCGAGAAAGATCTTTGAACAAGGAAGTCTTTACTGCTTCATGGCTTCGTTTGTTCAGATGTTGAAAGGCTTTTGAAGTGTTTGGGGGTCTTGGGGAGTTTCTGGACGGAATCGGTCCGACGTAGGTTTGCCTAACCGGTCCGACCGGTTTTCCCTCGCCCTCGTGAGGCTAAGTCCAACGGGAGCGGTCCGACCGGTTTCGAAACCGGCCCGACCGGTTTGTCTTGCCGGCAGCCTTGTCGTGTGAGTTTCCGTCGCGTGTGTGTTGAGGGCCGTTGTTCGGGTCTTGTTCCTAGGTTCAGTAGCACTCCAGTGGCTACGTGAACTTGGCAAGAGAAGCTTGCGGAGGTGCACGAGTGAATTTGGGTTCATAGGCCGAATTCTTGAATAGAATTTTTATCGGCTCCCATTCACTCCCCCCCCTCTACGGTTCGCCGTTTCGGTCCTTCAAGTGGTATCAGAGCCGGTCCGGGTCTTTGTTGACTCTAACCAGTCTAAGATCCAAGGATGGCATACCGAGAACGGGGTTCGGGTCCTCCACACTTCGATGGCAAGAACTACCGGATGTGGAGCAAGCGGATGGGTGCATTCCTCCGCGGAAAGGGTCGTTGCTTTGGGATGTCACGGTGGACACGGGCTATGTCCGGCCGATGGATTTCCTTGCTCCGGGGTCGAGGGGACAGATTCGACGCCAACAATAAGGCGGTCGACTACTTGTTTCGTGCTTTGTGTCGGCTCGAGTTCGATCGGGTGCACACCGAGCACTTGGCTTGTAGGATTTGGGCGGTGTTGAAGGAGGCTCATGTTGGGAACGCCCGAGGTTCGAGCACGGTTGTATGCGACCTACGGAGAGAGTACGAGAACTTCACTCATCTCCCCGGTGAGTCCATCGATGCCTTGTTTCAGAGGTTCACGGTGGTGGTGAACAACATGAGGGCCAATGTGGACGTGCTCCCGTACGATGATCATGATAGAGCGGTCAAGCTCTTACACTCTTTGGATCGTACGATATGGGGCGGAAAGTTCGAGGCCATAGTCGAGTCGGAGCGGTATGATACTCTGACGGTGAACGAGCTGTTCTCGAAGCTCAAGTCGGGCCGAGGTGGATAGGGGCATGACTGCCAAGCTCGAGGGACCGACTGATTCCCATAGTCTTGCCCTCGTTGGTGGTTCCAAAGGAAAGACTAACTCTAACCCATCCACCAGGATGTTCTCGTTTTCCTCTTTGATGTCTATGCCAGATGAGGAGTTTGATGACCTTGGAGAGGACGAGCTGGCGCTGTTGACGAGGCGGTTCGAGAGGCTGCACGAGAACCGTGTGAACATGAGGAGGAACACGAGGACTTGCTTCCAGTGCGGCAAGCCGGGACACTTCGTCGCCGACTGCCCGGAGAAGGCCGAGAACAAGGACGGCCTACAAGCACAAGCCGAGGAAGAACGATGACAAGTACCGTTCGAGGCGCGACCACAAGAGCAAGCACAAGAACAAGTACAAGGACGAGCGACGATCGAGGAAGAAGGAGGGCCGAGGCAAGGCCCGAGCGATGGTTGGAGCGAGCGACGTCGACTCCGGTCCCGCGTACTCCACCTCGAGCTCGAGCAAAGCGGCGACGACGAGGGAGATCGCCGCAAGAACAAGAAGTCGTCCAAGAACCCGAGCGGGCCGAGGCCGCCGCGAGAGACGGCTCTCGCACCATGGCGTTGAGCTCCGGCAGCAAGAAGAGCACACGGAGCGACTCGGACTGCGAGTCCGACGACGAGGTGCGTGATGAGCTTCCCTTCTTGCGCCAGGAGAATGAGAGGCTTGGCTCTTTGCTTGATAACCGTGATGACATGCTTAGAGAGGCCAAGAAAATGAGGAAAGAGCTTAGGGCTTCACTCGAGGATGCTAGGACTAGAGTGGCTGAGCTAGAGACACAAGTGCTTGATAGCAAGCTTGAGATTGATTCGCTTAAGGCTAGCCCCCGTTGTTTCGATGAGAATGATTGTGCCGATTGCTCTATTTTCCTTGCCGATCTTGCTTTGTTCAAGGAGAAGCATGCCTCCAAGTGTGAGGAACTAGATGTGCTTAGGGTTGAAGTGGCCGAGCTTAAGTCTAGACCTCGCTTTGCTAGGTGCTTGCACTTCTTGCCCCGTTTTGCATGCTAAGATTGATGAGATGCATGCTTACACTAGTTCGCTCGAGGCTAAATTGAAGGAACCCATGCCTACATCTTGCTCTACCCGTGAAATGCATGCATTGAAAAATTTGGAGCTTGCACATTATGTTGATCGCTTGCGGGATGAGAATGATGATTTGAGGAAGTTGATGGGTTGGTTGTCGGTCCACGAGCCTCGTTGAGGATGATGATCGAGGCCTTTAAGAGGCAAGATGGTGAGGGGCTTGGAGCAAACAAGGTTGGTGAGGGAAGTGGAGAGAATATCCGGAGCCACCAAAAACCCACCACAAAAATGATTTCCCACCAAAACCTAACCATCTAAGGAACCGACTAGACACAACCCCAGCCTCCACCCGTGTTTCCTACACCCACAAATGACCTACGAAGCCTATCAAGTTTGTGAGCACTTCGGGGAAAGTGTTCTTTGGGAAGGAGAGTGAGAAGGCTAGTGGTGAGAAACCGGTGGAGGATTTGAGTGGAGAGAAACCGAGTGAGCAGCCACATCCCAAGCCTAAGCCTAAGCTTGTGAGGTTCCATTGTGGCTATTGTGGAAGAGATGGCCACAAGGAGGAGTTTTGCTTCAAGAGGAAGCGAGAGGAGAGAATGAGGAAGGAGTGGGCAAACAAGGACAAGTACCACCCTTCCTATGGTGTACTTGAGCCTCGTATGCAGATGCCCAGGGGCAAGGCGATTGTGAGGACAGTTCGGGCTTGGGGAGAGAAGAAGGTTCCGCAGGTGGTGTTCTTGTCCGGAGTCACACCGGTCGGACCGGGGTGGGGCACCGGTCGGACCGGTGCGGTCCGGGACGGACAGATGTTCGGGTTTCGAGCTCGTACGGGTGCGAGGGTTGTTTCGGTGGTCGTGGTTCCGGTGGTTGGGCCGGGAAAGAGTGCGAGTGGTCGGTTGCTAGGCGTTCTCCTCCTCGTGCTCAATACGGGGATTGGAGGAGTCGTGGCGTTGAGTTGGAGAGGAAGGACGTTCCACGGGCCTTCTTGCGTGGTTTTGGTCCTCCTCCAGGCAGAGAGGGGTGGTTCACTCAGGGTGGTTACCGTGGTGGTGTTCGTGGAGGTAGTTCTGGTAGGAGAGATGCTTTGGTTGGTGCTAACCCCACTTTCGAGCAAATGGCTCGGCACTGGTTTTCCTCTTTTGGTACTAACCCCAGTGCTGAGTCGTTTGTTCGCTCACGTGCCTATTTTTGATTTTCAGGTGGGAGACTTGAAGAACATTTGGTTGATTGACTCCGGTTGTTCGAGGCATATGACCGGAGACAGGGGGTGGTTCTCAAGTCTCGTCCGTGGTGACGAAGAGGTACATCACTTTTGGGGACAATGGGCGTGGGCGTGTGCTTTCGAAGGTGAGATAAAAGTGAGTGACAAGATCACTGCGAGGCGTGTTGCTCTTGTTCAATCGCCGGGGTACAATTTGCTTTCGTGTCTCGGTTGTTGGATGAGGGTTTTGAGGTGTTGTTTCGGCCTGGTGGTTCTCGGATTGTGGACTCTCGAGGGGACCTTGTTTGTATGGTCGTTCCCGAGGGTCGGGTGTTTCGTGGCCGACTTTTCTCGGCCTTCGGGTGTTGAGCGTTGTTTCTTGGCCGGTTCTTCGAGTGAGTTGTGGAAGTGGCATAGGAAGTTGGGTCACTTGAGCTTTGACCTTTTGTCTCGCTTGAGTAAACTCAATTTGGTCCGAGGATTGCCACGGTTGAAGCTTGAGAAAGAGTTGGTTTGTGCTCCGTGTAGGCATGCCAAGATGGTGGCCTCTTCTCACCCGCCTCTCACCGATGTGATGACTGAGCGTCCATGCGAGCTGCTCCATATGGACCTTGTTGGCCCAGCTCGTGTGCGATCGCGGGTGGGAAGTGGTATGTCCTTGTTGTGGTGGACGACTATTCTCGGTATGCGTGGGTGTTCTTTCTGGAGGATAAGGGGGAGACGTTTGGTTTTGTTCGAGATCTAGTCTTGAGGTTGAGGAACGAGAGGCACGGAGATGCCATACGAGCTATCCGCAGTGATAATGGCTCGGAATTCAGGAACTCTCGTTTTGAAACCTTTTGTCATGACTTGGGTCTTGAGCACCAGTTTTCGAGTCCGTATACACCTCCCCAGAATGGTGTTGTGGAAAGAAAGAATAGGACCTTGTGCGAGATGGCTCGGACGATGCTTGATGAGCATAGGACTCGAGGAGGTATTGGGGCGAGGCGGTGAATACCGCATGCTATGTGTCGAACAGGATATACCTCAGAGTGCACAAGAAGAAGACATGCTATGAGTTGATGCATGGTCGCACACCCAAGGTGAGTCACTTCCATGTCTTTGGTTGCAAGTGTTTCATTCTGAAGAAAGGCAGGAAGTTGGATAAGTTTGAGGCTAGGTCTGTCGATGGCATTTTCTTTGGTTATGCATCTCATTCTAGAGCATATCGTGTGCTCAATCTTGAAACTAACCAAATCGTGGAGACTTGCGAGGTAACCTTCGACGAGACGAGCCACGTAGTCGGCTTGTCTTTGAGTGTGCGGTGATGATGAGCTTGGCGAGGAGATCTTTCGGGAGGAGGAGCATGAACATGGTGATGATGAGGATGGTGGTGCGGTGCCCCCGGCCGAACATGTACCCACTACTTCGACTACGATGATGGATGGACCCTCTGCTACACCTACGACGACAAATCAAGAACGAGGAGAAGCCGATGTTGAGGGGGAGGTAGCTTCGAGGCGAGAACCTCCCGGCGAGTTCAAGTGGATCACCCAGCTTCGAGGATCATCGGCGACATGAATGAACGCACTACACGGTCGAGGGTTCGAAACAATTCCCATTTTGCTCATGCCGCATTTATTGCTTCTTTCGAGCCCGAGAGACATTGGACACGCACTATCTGATCACAATTGGGTTAACTCGATGCATGAGGAGTTGGAGAACTTTGAGAGGAATCAGGTGTGGGAGTTGGTTGACCCTCCCCCAGGGTGTAAGCCGATTGGTACAAAGTGGGTGTGGAAAAACAAAGAGGGAGAGAAGGGTGAGGTTGTGAGGAACAAGTCGAGACTTGTTGCCCAGGGGTTCAGTCAGAAGGAGGGGATCGACTACGAGGAGACCTTTGCTCCCGTAGCCCGTTTGGAGGCGATTAGGATCCTTCTAGCCTTTTCTCGTGGCTAAAGGGTTCAAATTGCATCAAATGGATGTGAAGAGTGCTTTTCCGAATGGAGTGTTGGAGGAAGAAGTGTATGTGAGGCGACCTCGGGGTTTGAGAGTGAGAAGTACCCCCACGGGGTGTACAAGTTGAGGAAGGCGCCGTATGGGTTGAAGCGGCGCCTAGAGCTTGGTATGGCAAGGTTGAGGGGGTTCTTGTTTGAGAGAGGTTTTGAGACGGGGAAGGTCGATCGGACCTTGTTTTTTCGAGGCAAAAAGGGGAGATATCCCGATTGTGCGGGTGTACGTGGATGATATTGTCTTTGGTGGCTCGTCTAACTCTCTTGTCGCGAGGTTTGCGGATGATATGAGCGGGGAGTTTGAGATGAGCATGATGGGCGAGTTGCAGTTCTTCCTCGGGCTACAAATCAAGCAATCAAAGGAAGGTACATTTGTGCACCGAGGCTAAGTACACCAAGGACATTGTGAGAAAGTTCAAGATGGAGGACTCCAAGGCTATGACGACGCCAATGAGTACGACTA